>CM063445.1:5556830-10556830 GCA_032191425.1 Lymantria dispar | reverse complement strand
GGCGTCGTTGGATACAGGCGGCACAAAACCGCACTTTGTGTTGAAATATGAGGAAGGCTTACGTCCTGCAGAGGACGGCAATAGGCTGAATGATCGTGACGATGATGAGTGAATCACAATGAAAACAATAATGCAATTTTATAAAAAGAGACAGAACTGTGTTTTAGGTAAGAATTAAATTTGTAGGTTTTGTCTTTCCATTCGTGGGCCCGAGCCTCCGCCATAATAGGAAGGAAATAAGTTTATTTTATCACGTTGGTCATACGGGTTTAATTTCGAATTTTCCTAAACTTTTACGACACCCGACACGACAGAAAGGGACGACACCCAGGTGTAATTCTTACTCCGTCACCGCAGAGAAGATTTATTATTTAGGTACCACCTTTTTAAGAGATTTTTGTAAATAGATTTTTTCTGCTTCTAATGTAACTACGTCCTTTTACTGGGTACCTTCGATACGGGCCAAACGACTTGGAAGAGAGTTTTATTTTTAAGTTTTCCTCCTCAGGTAGCAAATTTATCTGCTTATTGCCCATAATTATCTTTCACTTTTTATTTGATACATATTTTAAATAGTAATTTCTTAGTACATTAATATATTTACCAAATAGTAAGCGGTTATTTAAAAAATGCTGTAATAGTACTCACCTTGAGCATTTATATTTAGCACATGAATAAAACAGATAAAAAACAATGTTTGTGACCACATATCTTTTGTGACTGATTAATGAATCAGCACTAACTGTATTTTTGGTTTAGGGTCAAAAGTCAACGCGTCAGCGTAATTTGAGCGAAAAAAAAATATTATGTTTTACCGATTCCTGTTAAGCATGCGTACTTGTTTAGATTTTTATGAAGCTTATTTAGGTATTTTGTAGTTTTTAAGTTTAATTACTTTAGACAATTGTTCTTACGAATATATACCATTAAAATTAACAGGGATTATGCATGAGACACGGGTTGGTTATTCATCATCGTTATCAACATAGCTCATATATACCTCACTGAAGGGCTCGAACCTCCTCCACAACGGGAGGGAAATTGACGTACTATTGAAGTATACCATGCTAGTCATATAGGTTAGTACAGAGTTTTATTTCAAATATTCCTTCTCTTGCATAAATGTTGTATGATATTATAATCCCTTAGTCGCCTTTTAGGACACCCACGGGCAAGAAAGGGAATGAATTGTATTCTTACTCCGTCACCATACAGACACGTTGGTAAATATACCTATGAAAATTCATCATCACCATCATCATATCAGCTCGTTTACCTCCCACTGCTGAGCTCGAGCCTCCTCCACAATAGGAGGGAAATTAACCTACTATATCACGTTCGTCAGACGGGTTGTATAGGGTTTTATATCGAGTTTTCCTTCTCTTGGATAGATATCATATGCTTATGATAGTTCTTGGTCGTCTTTTACAACATCCACGGATAAGAAAGAGAGTGGTGAATTGTATTCTTACTCCGTCACCAAATGGAAATATGTATGTACTATGAAAGTAACGTACATATTAAATGAAAATCGAGTTACTGGGGATAAGAGCAGGATGATGATGTTTGTTTGTATTTATTACTAGCAACCCGCCCTTGCTTCGCTTCGGTTTTAGTCGTTTTACCCGCGTAGTTCCCGTTCCCGTGGGAATACTGGGATAAATATAGCCTAGTTTACGTTCTGATATTACAGCTTTCCATTGGTGAAAGAATTTTTGAAATCGGTCCAGCCGTTTTGAAGATAACCCGGAATAAACAGACAGCCAAAAAAAAATATAAAGTGATTTTTAGGCATGTGTATAGTGCAAATAACCGTGTGAGCATGAAAAAAGTCTATTATTTTGATATTACAAACAGACACTCCAATTTTATTTATTGGTATAGATATAGTTTTTAGTATTTATACGGAAATTATGAAAACTATTAGTCTTAAAATTTCACGAGGATAATATAAAATACGTATTTTGGACTAGCTATGGACTGCATACACCTATTCCATCTATCCGAAGTTAAGGAGGAATAGTAGATTAGGCATCGTAGCCTGCTGTATTATTTCTCTCCACGTATTGAGCGGCAGCCGGAATCTACTTCAGTGACACCACTGGTGGATCACATTTTCAAATGCCGACCCTTACTTGGGCGTAAGCATGAAAAAAGTCTATTATTTTGACATTACAAACAGACACTCCAATTTTATTTATTGGTATAGATTATTATAATTTATTTTGGGTAATTTATTATAGGTTATGTACATTATCTGCTTTATGTGAACAATATACACTCATTTGCAAAAAAAACGGGCACCTAAGCAATGAACCATTTCAAATGTTAATATTTCTTTGTTTGATAATTATAGGTAGTTTTATCCACACAATTTGCTAAATTAATAAGAAAATAATCGTTTTCATCAGTATTTCATAAAATTTAGATACAATTTATGGGAAATAATGCTAAACCTCGCTAGTAGTGTATATTCGCTAGTAGTGCATATGCTCATGAAGTAAAAATAAAAAAGTTTTTTTGTTTGTTTTTCTTTAATAAAGTAAAAGCAGATAAATGTTTAGTATCGAGTGTGACCCCCTCTAGCTAAAATCACAGCTTGAATTCGTCTGGGCATGCTAGCGAGTATATCCCGGATACTTGCTTGCGGAATACGTTCCCACTCCGCAGTAATCACATTCTTCAGCTCTCTGATGGTCTGCGGAGCCGGGTGTACTGATCTCACACGCCGTTTCAGAACGTCCCATACATGCTCTATGGGATTGAGGTCGGGACTTCGAGCTGGCCAATCCAAACGACGAATGCCGACCTCTTGCACATACGCATTAACATCGCGGGATCGGTGGGCGCGAGCATTGTCGTCCATAAAAATCGAGTCTTCACCTAGAGCGGCCAATGCGGGTTGTGCATGAGAAATTAGAACTTCCGTTATGTATCGATGCCCAGTCAGTGAGCCGTTTTCAATGAAGACTAACTCTGTACGATCCATTGAATTTATTCCTGCCCAAAACATAACAGAGCCCCCACCATAAGGTGTGATTTCTTCGAAACATGCCTCTGCAAAGCGTTCTCCTTGTCTTCTTAGCACTCGCCGACGTCGATCTTCACCGAACAGAGATATCCTGGCTTCATCAGAGAACAAAACCCTATTCCAATCGTCTTGAGTCCATGATTCACAATTTCTAGCGAACCTAAGCCTGTGAACTCTGTGCTCACGGAGTAATTTGGGGCCGCGGGCCGGGCGGTGACTGCGTATATTGGCAGCGAGAAGCCTCCTCCTGACCGTCCATAGACTAATATGCACATTTCTTACTTCTTGGAGGTTGTTCTTAAGATCCACATACGAAGATTTGCGATTTCTCAATGCACGACTCACAAGAAAACGATCATCCCGTGGTTGGGTACATGGTTTTCTTCCAGAACCAGGCCTTCTCTCGACGGAACCAGTCTCCTGATATCGCTGCCAGGTCCTTTGGACTGTCGAGCGACTAACATTTAGCCTCCTAGCCACGAAACATTGGCTGCAACCCTCTTCAAGCAGCGCGATAATTTTGGTAGCTTTTACCACTTTATCTACCATTTTTGATACAGCCAAACAGCATTAAATAAAGCTTTGACAGTCAAGGATATGAAATTAATCGATAAAAATTGAATAAAAGTTATGAAAGTCGATGTTAACTTCTGGAACTTCGCGCCAAAAATGTAGGATAAAAAGGGGTTTTCTGTAAAAATGAACATCAAATGAAAAATTGAATTTAGAACGTACTTTTTAAAATACCACAGCATTTTTAAAACCGGCCAGTAACGTGTACAAACGATTGAAACCTTTTTGGTATTGTATCTTTTTAAATATGAATGAAAATCAAAACCGCCCGTTTTTTTTGCAAATGAGTTTAGTACGCGACAGTACTTTATTTCGCATAAGCTGATTTTTCTAGGGCTAATCTATACCAATAAATAAAATTGGAGTGTCTGTTTGTAATGTCAAAATAATAGGCTTTTTTCATGCTCACACGGTTATTTGCACGACACCTATGCCTAAAATAGCAATTAAAAATTTTTGTCTGTCTGTCTGTCTGTTTTTTCCGGGTAATCTTCAAAACGGCTGGACCGATTTCAAAAATTCTTTCACCAATGGAAAGCTATAATATCAGGGCGTAAACTAGGCTATATTTTATCCCGGTATTCCCACGGGAACGGGAACTACGCGGGTAAAACGACTATAACCTATAACCGAAGCGAAGCGAGGGCGGGTTGCTAGTCGTAAATATGTTTTAAAGCAAAATAATACAAACCGTACTTTAATTGGACAAAAATTTTGTCAAAGTAATTTTTTTAAATACTAGCAACCCGGCCTCGCTTCGCTTCGGTTTCAGTCGTCTTTCTTGCGTAGTTCCCGTTCCCGTGGGAATACCGGGATAAAATATAGCCTAGGTTACCTGATACCTGATATTATAGCTTTCCATTGGTGAAAGTTTTTGAAATCGGTCCAGCCGTTTTGAAGATTACCCGGAACAAACAGACAGACAGACAAAAAAAATATTAAGTGTATTTTAGGCGTATGTATAGTGCAAATAACCGTGTGAGTATGTAAAAAGCCTATTATTTTGACACTACAAACAGACACTCCAATTTTATTTATTGGTATAGATAAAAGCTTGCATCCTTAATTCCAATAACATTTAACTCTGAATTTATTTGGAATTCCTAAATGAGTTTTCTATCCAGTATGAAGTACCTACATCAGCTAGAGATATTGTCTGTATGGTGTCAGGGTAAGAATGAAATTAACGATCACTTCCTTTCTAGGTCGTATTACAAAGGGATGTAAGTAGATTATTATTGCATGAGCAGTTCCTTTGTGTTAATTAATTGTTTTACGATATAGCAGGAGCCCATATATATAGATGTTCAACCTTTCGACGTCTAAAAGCCATCTGCGGCTAAACACACATAAAAATAGACTACTGCTGGATTTAGGCCTCCCCTACGAAAGAGGGGACAGTGCTTTAATCACCATGATCAGCGGACGAGTTGATAATCGCAGTAAGGTGTTATACATTGCTCAAGATGGAGCTGCCCACCTTCTTGGTAACCTGGCTTAGCTTATTTTTACAATTCTCCCAAGTCAGTAAGGGTTGGGGAAAACTATATCATCATCATCATCATCGCAGCCCACATACGTCCCACTGTTGGGCTCGGGCCTCCTCCACAATGGGAGGGAGTTTGACCTACTATACCATGCTGGTCAGACATGTTGGTATAGGGTTTTATTTCGAGTTTTCCTTCTCTTGAACAGATGTTATGTGCACATTATATCCCATAGTCGTCTTATACGACATCCCCGGGCAAGATAGGGAGTGGTGAATTGTATTCTTACTCCGTCACCACACAGACAAACACACAGGAAAACTATATACAGTGGCCATTTTACAGTTAATAAAATGAAATCTAATAGATGTTTTGATTTATTTTTATTTACAAAATTTTAATACTAATAACTAACAAATTTATTATCAAATACTTCTGATATTTTATATGTATAATTGTATGTATTTGTGTGTAATTAAACTCCTCCTAAACGACTGGACCAATTTTAATTATTTTTTTTGGGTTGTGTTCCAGAATATTGGAGATTGGATTAGATTAATAATTCAACCCAATATGCGTTCTGCAATCGATTTAAAGGAGAATTCCTTTTATTTTTTTAGTTTTGCACAGAACAGTGGTGTAATAATATTCTACTATTAATTATATTTGGAAGTTTTAAAAATTGAAGAATTCATCTTCATCGTATGCTGTTTCTTCTGTATCATGACCTCTGAGAGCAGACAATTTGAAACCAGTGCCTTGCATAGCGTCTAGTTTAGGCAATTCCTGCTTTATCATATCTTCAACATTAAGCTTGTCTAACTCTTGTTGTATTCTCTCTCTTAACGGACCTTCAATGGCATCCATTATTTGATATCTGAGTAGATTTGGTAAAACATTAACTACAAATTCAATTCCGTAATCTATAGTACCTGCACCATTAAATCTAACTTGAATATTACCTATTTCCAAATCTAAATCCTTGAAAATAGGTTTCTTTCTAGTATCCAACGGTTGAGCTAGAATTATTCTTGCGCTCATATATTCCACTGAAAACGATGCTGTACCAGCTCTAGATAGCAAACCACCAATAGCCGATATATCCCATTGTGTTCTACCTTCCAGCTTTTGAGTACCTATTTCAAAATCAGCTACAGCATTATGGTCTTCTAATTTCAATGTTATATTGCCAACTCTTTGGAAAGACGATATGCCTGTGACCCAAGTGTGTGAAAGACTTACTGTAAATATGCTCACAGTTGTATTATAATCTTTAACTTGATAAGGATCTAATTGCATATCTCTAACTTTTTTTCTAACATCAACTACTACCATATCTAGAGGGGATATCGAATTAGGAAATTGCATATCACCGGCAACTTCATCAAGTTTCGTATTAATTTCAGCCCTAACTTTAGTATATGCCTCTTTAAGCACGTATGGTTTAATAGAATCAAATAGGAAATTTCCTACGGAGTTGATAATGCCTTGGAACATGCCACCGAAGAAGCCCAAATTTTCAAAGTTAACTGAGATGGTCTTAAAGCCTAAATCAATGAGGATGTCTTGTGCTCGCAGTTTGCCATCTCGCTCCACACCGAGTGTGGCTCTTGCTGTTATCTTCAGACCAGTGACGTTGACCGTGAAGGGACCTTGAGCTTTGTTGAGCCAAGTAGACATGGTGTAATTGCCTCTAGCTTGTAACGTATCTATACTCATTGCGGCTTGGACCTGAAATTGTAATAAAATCAAATAAATATAATTGGCGATCGGCGATAGGATAAAAATAGAAATGTCGTCATCTTCTATTTGCCCTTGGGAATCACAAAATCGATCGAGCAGTTCTATCCTAGGAAATGTATGACACCATTTCGATCACTAATTCCTCTGCTAAGCGTGGCCAATATAGCATTATTCCCTCATCTTTAGAGAAGACCTACGTCTAGCAGTGAACGGTCTGGACTGAATGATATTGATGATGATGATGACGTAGGTAGTACTCCAAGCCGTATTTTCCGTAAATTCCGTAAAGAATGGGTATAATATTATAAAAGTTTGTGTATTTCTTACTAGGAACCATCATCTCAGTTCATATATTGCCCACTGTTGGACTCGGGCATCCTCCACTGTGGGAGTGAATTTAAATCTACTATTCCATGCTGGTAAGATGTGTTGTTATGGGAGGGTACCCCTAAATAGGGGGTATTCTGTCGGGCCGACCATCATCAACGACGAAGGCGACGTGTCACGGGTAGGTTACGGGTGTGCGTGCTTACGCCCCTCTGTCGCCCCGGACGGAGTGGTGCGAGGAGTGCGCCGACCGTAACCCACCTCCCAAAAAAAAGATGTTTTGCTATAGGGTTTTTCATTTCGAGCTTCCTTTCTCTTGCATCGATGTTATGTGTGATGTGATATATGCATATTAAGTATATCCCGTAGAATTATATCCCTTAAATTATCACGACACTCACGGGCACGAGCCGGGGTGATGAATTGTAATCTTATTCTGTCATCACACGGAAAAGCAATGCTTCAGTTTTATCCAATATTAATCTAATAATGTATTCTAAAATTATTTTTGATCATTAACTTGATAATAAGAACCTATTTGTTATCGGCCTTGGAGCCTCCCACATTTTAAAACGATGGAGACACCAACACTCAGAAGTAATTTGTCTAATGGACATTATGAAAGATGACATAAATCGTTTATTTCGAATTAAAAAAACAGTGGTTCATTCATGTGTGTCATGGTATATGCTCGGCTAATGTTAGTCCCACTGTTGGGCTTCTCCTCTACAATTGGGGAAATTGGCTATATCATGGCGGTCAGAAGGGTTGTTATAGAGTTTTATTTCGAAATGTCCTTCTATTGCACAGATGTTACTTGTGTATTCTAATCCCTTAGTCGTCTTTTATGACACCTACAGGCAATTGTATTCCTACTCCGTTATCACACGGAATGGAGTGGTTGGTATAACAACTTTTGTCCTGTTTTTGTTCACGCTGTGGATTAATATTGCCCCTCGCCGATGACAAACGGAGGTGTGTGGGTCAACCAACCGTCTGCTCGACCGGGATAACCACTGTAGTCTTTGCTGCGTTGATCTGACTGTACGGAATCCCTACTTCAACTCATGGCCGTCTCGCCAACTCTTCTCGGTGTTATAACTGTATTATTCCTAACAATTTTAATTTCCTTTTCTATGGTGTGGTAGATCGTATGTTTACAATTAATACTTCATCAAATCATTAAAAGCAAATCAATAATTTTGAAAAGCACGTTTTTTTTATAAGCTCAATCCGTCCAATCATTTTAATGTCACTATCCAGATAATGTCATAATAACAGCTTTTTTTAAAAGACAACACTTGTACTAAAGAACCAATCCATGTGTTGCGAGGGACTTTACAAAGATATAATTAACGGACACAAATTACATCCAGACTCAGAACAAAATTTGTGGATCGCACGAAGTGTCATCTTGTATGAGATTCGAACCGAGGACACTGGCACGGCAGATCGGTATCTTCCTAGCCGAGGCCATGGGTGACTGGACCGGGGAATAGTCGCGTCACCCGCAAAGAGGCTCACCGCGTGAGGGCGACCGACGTCCCTGGAAGAGCGTTAGGGAGGCCGGGCTGGGCACATAACGGTGATTTGCTGGGAGGAGACAGCGTATCATCAGGCGCCTCTCTCACGCCTCTTTGGTGATTTGGGGAGAAGGGGACGGCATATGCGCTGACCATAGCCCACCCAAAAAAAAGTTTATCCACTATGCCAACTGTTCAGTCAAACGCTGTCTGTTTTTGAAAACGGGTTATCGATCGCAGTTGATGTGAGCATTCTCCTGATCATCTTTTAAGTTTTAACGCGCAATTAAGGAGTGGTGATGTATTGTATTCTTAAATCGTCACTACACGAGGAATACATATAAGGAAAATATTCGTAATACGTTTAAGATAGGGGTGGCTTCCGTGTAGTGACGGAGTAAGAATACAATGCAACACTCTCTTGCCCGGGGGTGGCATAAAAGACGACTAAGGGATATCTTGTATATATAACAAGTATGCAAGAGAAGGAAAACTCAAAATAAAAGCCTGAACCAACCTACCTGATCAGCATGGTATAGTAAGGTCTCTTGCCCTCCTATTATACAGGAGGCTGAAGCTCAGTAGTGGGAAGTGTATGAACTGAAATGATGATGATGATCAGGGTAGCTTCTTTGTGGTGACGGAGTAAGAATACAATCCACCACCTCCTCTTTTGCCCGGGGGTATCTTGTGCATATAACAACTATGCAAGAGAAGGAAAACTCGAAATAAAAGCCTATACCAACCCGCGTATACCACGCTGATCAGGCGGGTAGGTCAATTTCTCTCCTAATATGGAGGAGGCTCAAGCCCAGGACGTACATCATCTGTGACGAGGGGTGATGACTTGTATTCTCACTCTGTCATCACACGGGCAAGAGAAAACAAAATGCCCCTGAAAATTAAATTAGCTTTGAAATTACCTCCATAGCTGCAATTTCAGCATTCACGTATAAGATACGGAATTTGCTTATGCCATAAACAGCTGTGTTCTTAAAATACAGAGTACCAAACGACAATGCTTGCTTCATATCTGGAACAGGATATGGTTCTGGTATTTCAGCACCCGGTAGACCAACTGGATCAGGCTGCTTGAAGTGTTCTAAAATAGCTAGCACATTTTCACTTAGCCTTTTCTCTCCTTCGGCCAGTTTCGCGATTTCTGCCGATTCTTCTTCAGTGTCATCTAAAAATAATACATAATAACTTGTTAATGGTAATTCCGTGTGGTGATGGAGTAAGAATACAATTCACCACCCTGTGTCTACCCGTGGGTGTCGCAAAAGACGATTAAGGGATTAGATACGGAAATAACATCTATGCAAGAGACGGAAAACTTGAAATAAAACCCTGTCTGACCAGCATGGTATAGTAAGGTCTATTTTCCTCATATTGTAGAGAAGGCTCGAGCCCAGCAGTGAGACATATATTAGTCGAAATGATGACGAATGAATTTATTAATGGTAATTCAGTAAGTTTGGTGTTTTTTTTTGCAGTCCATATGCACCAGGATTTATTATATTTTTCGTATGGGGACGGAGTAAGAATACAATTCACCACCCCCCACTCTTGTCTGTGGGTATCACGACTAAGGGATATAATATGCATATAACATCTATGCAAGAGAAGGAAAATTCATCTGACCAGCGTTGTACTGTAAGTCAATTTCTCTCCCATTGTGGTGGAGGCCTGAGGCCTACAGTGGGCCGTGTATGAGCTGAGATGATGATGATGATGATGAACCAGGACAGTTATCAGTCACCACCCGATTTTATGCGTAACCCATCACCATACGGTTAATTAAATCACCATCATCCTGCTCTTAATCCCAATTACTTGGGGTCGACGCAACATGTATTTATACTGCTTCCATAGCACGTATTGCAAAACTTTTGGCAATAGTTTTATAACCGGCCTGCCTGACGTCAATCTGTCTTGGGAATGTAATTATTGACCAGTCAGCTTTAAAAAGTTGACTCAGGTCGATATAAAGCTTACGTCGTCTTTTGCGACACCCACGAACAATGTAAGAATCGGTAATATTAGTAGTCGGCACCAAACAGCACCTAGGCCATTATGATTAAATAAGTATAAAATTTCCATGTGGTAACGGAGTAGGAATTCAATTTGCCACTCTCTATGTTGCTCGTGGATATCATAAAAGACAACTATCACAAAAGACAATACGCATATAACATCTATGCAAGATAAAGAAAACTCGAAATATAATCCTATATCAATCTGTCTGACCAGTATGGTATAGCATGATCAATTTCCCTCTTAGAGGAGGCTCGAGCCCGATAGTGGGACGTATATGAGCTGAAATGATGATGATGAATATAATATAATAATCAAAACATAATTATGTTTTATTATTCTATATTCCAATGATACATCGTGAAGTTTATTAACAAAGTCACAAGAAAAACGTAATAATATCCTGCTTCTCAAATTACATTTAACAAACACGTGTTGTTTTTTTAAAGTTTAACGGGAGCGTACTGATCTGAACTGATAATATTGGTGCAAATTGTAATATCTATGCTATATTTTAATTAATCTTCAACATTATTACAAATACAATGAATCTGTATTTGAAAAAAAACAGAAATACATTACTTTAAAACACTATAAAGCATTATTTAGTTAATATTAACGAGCTTTTTCGACATAAAATTGTAATTTAATCATAATTTCAAAACATAATTCGACATTTTTTTTGTATTTTATCTTCAACAAATGCTGTATCATTGTCATCAATTCATAAATAATTGATAATAATATGCGATCACGGATTATTTTACTTGATAAACAAGATATAATAACACACACATAACCACACACATTTTGTCAACATTTTAAAATTCCAAATTGGTATTACACACAGATAAAAAAATCACACACCTTGGCAATACACTGCAAAGAATGCACAAAATAGGATGATTTTATTCAACCACATCCCGTTTCTTTCATAGATCCTGTCTGACTGAGTAAGTGAGTGTTATTGAGTAATGAATGAGTGCCAGCCCCCGCACCCAAGTCACAAGGGTCATAATTTATCAGTATAATTCGTACCGCGTTATCTTTTGTTTATGTTTAAATGACTACTGTTAGGACTCGGAGTCTGAGTTCGGAGTCCATTAGTTTACTATTGAAAAGTTTACTAAGTAGTTTCTGTTATAATTATATTCATTCATTCATTTCAGATTATTATGTCTCATTATACGTCCCACTGTTAGGCTTGAACCTCCTCCATAATAGGAGGGAAATTGACTAATAATACCACGCTGGTCAGACGTGTTGATATACAATTTTGTTTCGAGTTTTTCTTCTCTTGCATAGATGTTATATGCATATTTAATCCCTTTTTTTTGGGGTGTATTGCGGTCGGCGCCCTCCTCGCACCACTCCGTCTGGGGCGACAGAGGGGCGTAAGCACGCACACCCGCAACCTACCCGCGATGCACGTCACCAGTGGTTGGCCCGACGGAATACCCCCTATTTGGGGTACCCTCCCATCGACCGATGTCCCCCCCTCGGGGTCCTCCCGTCAGTCTTTCCTCTCGCGGTCGGTCTCTCGGCGGGTGACGGACTAATTCCTCGGTCACGTCACCCGCGGCCTTGACTAGGGCGGCATGACGCGCAGGTATTTGCGCCTACGCCGCCCCAGTCGCCGGAGGCGGATCACCTCATCGAGGCTGCGCTCCTCGCGCAAGCAATCCACCGCCTCCTTCCGCGAGACTACTGCCTCGCAGAAGGCTGCGACCGCGTCCAGTATTTAATCCCATAGTGGTCTTTAACGACACCCACAGGGGCCACAGGCAAGAGAGAGGGTGGTGAACTGTATTCGTACTCCGTCACTAAACTGTCTTTTGCTATATGCATGTTAAATCCATTAGTCGTCCACAGGCAAGCTATTTTTTTTGGGTTTATTCTTTCCTTCATTGGGTCGGCCTCTGGTGCCGATTAGCTTTTCGTTCATGGCTACGGGCAAGGCATTAGGCCACGAAATGTATTCTTATTCCGTCACTACACGGTAACAACGATATCATTATTATTTAATTAATTATTTTATATCTTTTATATGTGTAAGTGTAATATTGTAATTCATTTTTAAATATTTATTCTTTATCTCGGCTTATTATGTACGCCCCATTGTCAGGCTCGACCCTCCTCCACAGTGGGAGGGAATTTGACCTATTTTACCATGCTGGTGAGATTGTTTGATAATACAAATTTACAGTCCATAAATGCCAGTGTCAAAAATATTTAGAAAATAAAAAATCAAAGAAAAGATTCTTCTTTCTCTTTCAGATTATTTTATAGTATTAGTGGTTATTTTTCTTATTTCAAACGAGGAAAATTAATCTCCTATATTAAGCTGGCTAGACGGGATGGCATAGAGTTTAATTTTTAATTAGTGTGGTGACGGAGTAAGAATAAAATTCACCACTCCTTATCTTGCCCGTGGATGTCGTAAAAAACGTCTAAGGGATATAATAATATGCTAAGATCTGTGCAAGAGAAAGAAAACTCGAAATGAAACCCTATACCAAGATGTCTCTAGCCGAGGCCGCGGGTGATCGGACAGGGGAATTGTCCGTCACCCGCAGTGTGGCTAACCGCGCGACGGCGACCGACGTCCCAGGACGTCGAGAGGTGAGGTTACACGAAAGGGTATTCCGTCGGGCCGACCACTGACGACAAGTCACATCTGCGCCGGTGGTCGGCCCAATATCGAGGTGACGTGGGTACGGGTGGGTTATGGGCCCGAGCGCCGTCCTTTCATCGCCCCGGATGGAACGGACCGCGCGTGCGCTTACCATAGCCCACCCATAAAAAAAAAATACCAAAATGTCTGACCATTCTGACCAGCATGATATAGTAGGTCAAATTCCCTTCCATTGTGGAGGAGGCCCAATCCCAACAGTGGGACGTATGTGGGCTGCGATGATGATGATGATGATGACATCCCGAGTTGATCATTATCCTGGTTCAGGAAATGAAAGTGTTATTGTAGTTGAGTAATATGAGTGAGCTGCATTCCTGTCTTCTTGAATGGATCACTCTTTGGAGATGAAGCTTCTCCATCTAAGCCGAGACACAGAAAATAATATTTTTGTGTAAGTTTTTTCTTAAAGACAACGCCCTGCATTAAGGAAATAACCCCTGTATTGCGGGGGACTTTATAAACATACTAGCTTCTGCTCACGACTTCGTCCGCGTGGTATAGATACTTTGGGCTAACGCTAACTTTAACCTAATACTTTGTTTCCGTCGAAGATGAAAATATTTTTTAATAAAACGATTCTGGCACACATGATTTTTACGAAAATTTAGATGTTTACGCAACGGAAGCTCTCAAAAGCAAAAAGGAACCCCGATTTTGAAACATTCTTCACTGGTGCTTGGTTCCTGTTGGTCTAAACGTGATGATATCATTACGTTTAGAATCGAGAAAGGCTATATATATTAGCCTTTCTCGATAAATGGGCTATCTAACACTAACATATTTTTTCAAATCGGACCATTAGTTTCTGAGATTAGCGCATTAAAACAAACTTTTCAGCTTTATATATGAGTATAGATAATTAATGGACACAAATTACATTCAGACTATTGAGTCTGTTGTACTGACAACAATTCGTATTCGTATCGATCACATGTTGTCCTGCATGGAATTCGAACCAGTGACACTGGCACGGTAGGTCCGGTATTTTAACCACTACGCCATCTGTGTATTCAAAATAATATAAATATTAATAGGTAAATATTGTTACGGGTGTTATTGAACTCTGTAATCTTAATCGAAACTGTCGGACATCCAATACCATACCGTAATCAAATCAGTCTCCGAAACTGTAATCAATTTTGATTTCATTTTTTGAACAAATTCGTATAGGTTCGATGTCTGTATGAGGCGCGTTATCATAGATTTTCTTACAACCAACCAAACTGACAGCGTAAACGTAAGCCTCTCCTAAACGTATACTGTGTTTCTCTTTTACAATTACTTAACTTACTTCCGAAATGTGGAAATATCCGAAATACGGAAATCCGCAGAAGAATCGGTGTAACCGACATAGCACGAAGAATTAGCACGCTGAAGTGGCAATGGGCAGGCCACATCGCTCGATGAACCGACAATCGCTGGGGAAGAAAGGTTCTCGAGTGGCGACCACGTATCGGACGACGCAGTGTAGAACCCCCCTCTCACTAAGTGGACCGACGACCTGGTAAAAGTTGCTGGGCGTCGTTGGATGCAGGTGGCATAGGACCGCACTCTGTGGCGTAACATGAGGGAGGCCTACGTCCAACAGTGGTCGGTGATAAGCTGAAGCGAATTACTTAAAAGTCTAACATTGAAAATATCGGATAATCCGAAACTGTCGGATAATCCAAAATCTATACTAATATTATAAAGCTGAAGAGTTTGTTTGTTTGTTTGTTTGTTTGAACGCGCTAATCTCAGGAACCGCTGATCCGATTTGAAAAATTCTTTCAGCATTGGATAGCCCATTTATCGAGGAAGGCTATAGGCTATATTATATTTTCAAAAAAATTAGGGATCCGTACTAAAAGTTCAATAATGTAACCCGAGGTGTAAACAAATTACCCGAAATAATCTTTATATCGCGTTTGCTGCGAAAACTATTGATTATAGAACAAAACAATATATTACAACTTTGCAGAGTATATAATTTTCTACAAAAAATGTCGCAACACCATATGTCTAACTATTGTAGTTATCTCACAATAAGTGTTTTTCTTTTATTTTTTTAAATAATTAAAATGCCCACGCTTAAAAACTCTTTATTTTGTATCTTAGTATTAATCCTTATCAAAATAAATTACTTCGTATTCAAGATGAATTCAATACCTTTCTAGAACTTTTTAAATTATTAAATTCGGACATTTTATTCAAAAGATATCGCGATATTAAAAATGTAAGTATTAGTGATGTAGCCATGTAATTATTAAGTACTAGCTGACCCGGCGAACTTCGTACCGCCTTTTCTTCGTAATTATTTTGTTTTAGTATTTATCAGTTTAGTTTTAGTATTTATCAGTTTAGTTTTAGTATTGTCCGTGCGGTGTGGTGACGGAGTAAGAATACAATTCACCACCCCCTATCTTACCTGTGGGTGATCGTACGAGACGATTAAGGGATATAAAACGCATATAACATTTATGCGAGAGAAGGAAAACTCGAAATAAAACCCTATACCAACACGTCTGACCAGCGTGGTATAGTAGGTCAATTACCCTTCCATTATGGAGGAGGCCCGAGCCCAACAGTGGGACGTATGTGGGCTGAGATGATAATGATTGTCCGTGCGGTGACGGAGTAAGAATACAATTCACCACCCGTGTGTGTCGTAAAAGACGACTAAGTGTTATAGTATGCATATAATATCTATGCAAGAGAAGGAAAACTCTGAAAAAAACCCTATACCAACACGTCTGACCAGCGAGGTATAGTAGGTCGATTTCCCTCCCATACTGGAGAGGAGGCCCGAGCCCAATAGTGGGACGTGTATGGGTTGAGACTATGATGATGATTTATCAGCCTCCTACAAATGGCGTAAAGTTGCAGATTAAGGCAATATAACACTTACCGTAAATTCAATCCAGTTAAATTATTAATAATACCATTATATCGACATGTTTGTGGCCGAGGCCGGCGGCCGTCCCACCTTCGGCTCCAGCCTCTCCTCCTTCCAACATCCAGGAAACTGGCCAAATGCTATTCAAGTGTTGTATAGACCCGTGAGATGTGGTACCAGGTGTTCAAGGACCAGTACCAGCACCCATTAGGGTTGACCGTTTGGCCGGAGAGTGATAGATTTAACACGAATATGCGCCCTTGGCGCCCCATCTCCGGTTTCAGGTTTTTTTTTTATTGCAAACGGTGGCAAACGAGCAAACAGTACACCTGATGGTAAGTGATGCTGCCGCTCATGGACCTTTACAGAGTCGCTGCCTACCGCGAAGAAAGTGAAGGGAGTGTGAATGCGTCCATTGAGGCTCGGTGATACCAAGAGCACCACCAAAACCCTCCACACACAAACACCCTCAGAAAGTTGGGCTTCCGGCTCTCTCGCTCACTGAACGGAGCGCAGTAATAAATTGCTACTACTCAGACGTCGATTTTCTGCGAGAGTGTGGTACTACCCCGGACGGACCGGCCCGCAGCTGTAGACAGATAACTGTCGACAATGTGGTCCTACCACTAATTAAACTATCTGTCTGGTTACTGTCCAGCAAAGTAATGATTGCGGGGGGCTTTCCGCGGTGGGATAAGGTCCTCGACAACCCTGATGGGGAGGTCAGGGAGGCAAATTTCGGCGAGAGGAGGACGGCGTAGCTTACTCAGCACTACGATACAGGTGACCCCAGGGGTCACATTCAAGACTGTCCAAAATTTTCTACTGATTGATCTAAAGAAAAAGTGATCTCTACTTAGTGCCGTTCAATAAGGACGACCCCAGGGGTCACGTTCGACACTCTCCAGCCTCTTTTGATGGGTGCTGGCGCTGGTCTTTAAGCACCTGGTACCTTGACTGTACAACGCTTGAATAGCGTTTGGCCAGTTCCCTGGATGTTGAAAGAAGGGGAGGCTGGTGATCCTGCTAAAGCTGAGGCGGTCTGCAGACTTGGCCTCAAACGTATCAATATAATGGAATTATTGATAATCCAACTGAATTCAATTTACGGCAAGTATTATATTTCTTTAATCTGCAACTTTACGCCATTTGTAGGAGGCTGATAAATCATCGTCATAGTCTCAACCCATACACGTCCCACTGTTGGGCTCGGGCCTCCTCAACTATGGGAGGAAAATTGACCTACTTAACCACGCTGGTCAGACGTGTTGGTATAGGGTTTTGTTCCGAGTTTTCCTTCTCTTACATAGATATTATATGCATACTATATCACTTAGTCGTCTTTTACGACACACACGGGTGGTAAATTGTATTCTTACTTCGTCACCGCACGGATAATACCACGCTGGTCAGACGTGTCAATATAGGGTTTTGTTTCAAGTTTTCTTTCTCTTGCATAGATATTATATGCCTATTACATCCCTTAGTTGTCTTTTACAACACTCTCAAGTGGTGAATTATATTGCGCCTCATGCCGCCCTAGCCGAGGCCGCGGGTGACGTGACCGGGGATTAGTCCGTCACCCGCCGAGAGGCCGACCGCGTGAGGAAAGACCGACGTCCTCCCCGAGGGGGGGACGTCGGTCGATGGGAGGGTACCCCGCGTAGGGGGTATTCCGTCGGGCCGACCACTGACGACAAGTAAACCTGCTCCGGTGGTCGGCCCAATGACGAAGGCGAGGTGGTTTTCGGGTGGGTTGCGGGAGTTGCGTGCTTAAGCCCCTCTGTCGCCCCGGACGGAGTGGTGCGGTAGTGTTGCCCAAAAAAGTCTTGGTCTTGCGGTCTTGGTCTTGGTCTTGCGAGAAATGCGAGACCGAGACCAAGACCAAGACCGCTTAATTTTTGCAAGACCAAGACCAAGACTGGCCCTGCAAGACTTGAGCAAGACCAAGACTGGGCCTGCAAGAGTCTCGCGGTCTTGCATTTAATTCAAATCACCATTTCAGCTTATATACGGTTGAGCTCGTGTCTTCTACATAACAGGAGGAGAATCGGCCGTGGCCGGAGGGGAATCGCCACGGTGATCGGCCGTGTTGTTACAGGTCATACATGTCAAGTTTTCCTTCTCTTGCACCGATGTTATATATTATAGCCCTTAGTCGTGGGTTCGCAGTCACGGGTAAAATAGGGGGTGATAAATTATATTCTTACTCCGTCACTACACGACAAGTCAAATCAGTCTTGAGATATCCATCTATTGGCTAATCGATTCCCAATGTTGGTGTTGGCTTTTCAGA
The DNA here is from genome assembly GCA_032191425.1 of Lymantria dispar. Classification (NCBI taxonomy): domain Eukaryota; kingdom Metazoa; phylum Arthropoda; class Insecta; order Lepidoptera; family Erebidae; genus Lymantria; species Lymantria dispar. The sequence goes on along the minus strand of CM063445.1, from coordinate 10,538,243 downwards.
ATTACTCTTCGGAAAGGCTTAAGGACAAAAATACCGTAATCACGAGAGTGCTCTTGCCCATTATACATATTTATATATCCGTTTATTCATTAGCCCAACGACGTTCACTGTTGGACATAGAAATATGCCTACAATTAATCTATATAAATGTCCATGTAGGGACAGAGTACGATCACCATCAGGCAGTACATGAAGCGTTGCTCCCAGCGCTATTTTGCCTCTGCCACGACTCACCCCAATCCACTAGTGGTTGGGGCGGTAAACTACGTCCCCTCAAAAATATCCGCGGTCCGACGTCCTCGTCATCTTCTTGAAGAAGAAGATGACGCTATTATGATCGCCCAAGAAAGGACCTACACAGCTCGCGCAGCGATAACAGATAAAACTCCGCGGTATCGGCCTCGCCGTCGAGGTCGAAAACCGCGCCGCGTAAAAGTCATTAACCTAAACTTGGCCACGCCCACTTTGCTCTCAGCGACGCCCCGAGCCGAGGTCCGTTCCCCACAGGGGGGAGCCCTCGGGCGATGTTCGCTTAACTTACTTACCGGGTTGAGAGCCATCAGCGCTCACCCATTGACCGCGTTAAGCTGTCAAGGTCATCTGCGACCAACAGCTACACACACACAAAAAAAAAGACAGAGTACGAATATAATTCACCACTCTCTTACCCGTGGATGTCGTATCAAATCGGATCGGGCAATGGTGTTAGGAACCCATGAAAAAAAATTGAAATAAAAATATCGATTCGTTAATGAATTGAGAGACATGTAAGTTCTCAATTTTGTCATCGTTTTTTCGTGTAAATTGATTAAAATGTATAAAGGAATGATACTTAATCTACAACATATTTATATTTTGTTAAATGTTCATTAGAATTTGAATAAATCAATGATTACGTTTGCATAAGCAAGACAAACTTCGCTTTAATATAAATCAGCTGATCGGCCGATGACCGTTGATGAGTTGCCTTTGTACCTACGTAACCATTGAAAGGTTCGCGCAAATCTAATACCTATTTATACTGTCGAAATTTTACATGCTTACATATATCCTGTCTGTACATACCTACATAATGCATAAAATTTAAGGCATAAACTCTTAGACACACATTTTTATAATCACTATAACTTTTACGTTATATTGTTTTTGTGTAATATACATTCTAATTATGATCTATGACTGTTGAACTACAACATACATGAACAGTTGTCCCATAACCTGATACACCCTGTGTATATAACATATGTGCAAGAGAAGTGAAACTAGAAAGAAAACCCTGTACCAGCATGTCTGACCAGCGTGGTATAGTAGATAAATTTTCCTCTTACTGGAAGGAAGCTTAAGCCCAGCAGTGGCACTTTTATGAGCTGTGACGATGACGACGAATATCATACATTTTACAAGTATTAAAACCATAAAATTTTAAATCAGTTTTATATGTTCTTGAATAAATAGTATATTAAGAGCTACATGGATCCAGCGGCCAAAGTATTTATATAGGCAATAGAGCAACAGGTTTTTTCAAGTATCCAGAGTATCAGTAACTAAACTGGAAATACAATAGATACTTACCACTTAACTTGAAGGGGAATATAAACAATCGCATTAATTGTAAAATATCGCATTGATTATAAAATGACATAAAATTTATTGTATCAACTGTCTCGTGTGGTGACGTCTTAAGAAAATAGGGTCGAAAGTCCTGTCATAAGAGTAGTAACGCTGTCTAATGGAACACCAGGGGAATAGAAGAGTAATTTTCTCCAGTGGTAAGTATTGTATTCAATAGTGAACTATAGGCTAGCAGATGGATAGATAGGATAGGATATTTGATTAATTTAGTTGGATTTTTCATTGCCATGATAAATTACTGTTACGTTATTCTAACTGCAAAACTTTGCGAGACTCTTGCTGCAATACCAAGACTCGGGTGCGCAAGACCAAGACCAAGACGAGACCAGGTGTGATGTTGCAAGACCAAGACCAGTCCAAGTCTCGTCTTGGTCTTGCATTTGGGCAACACTATGGTGCGGAGGCGCGCCGACCGCGACCCACCCAAAAAAATAAAAAAAAAAGTGGTGAATTATATTCTAGCTATTTAATATACCGCCTTTTCTTATCGTTCCACGACCTTTTTTTAATCTAGATCTACATGTAAATGTAATTATGCCAAAAATGCCGAACCGTCGGAACGAACATCCAATGTTTGACAGGTAAGAACAGTTTGTATGGGAAAATAAAATTGTTGTTTTTAGTATTTTACTCGCAATTTTGCCATATTTTCTCACCGTATAAACCTTCCCTGGAGTTCCACAAATAATTCAAGACCAAAATTGGTCAAATCGGTCCAGCCGTCCTCGAGTTTTAGAGAGACTAACGAACAGCAATTCATTTTTATAGATAGAATGCGCGCGCATGTATGATGTGGCGGGCGGTCATGAGAGACGAGGGGGCGGTAGCCTCTACGAAACGCCTAGAAAAAGACCTCAACTTCCTCTACAGTCTGCTCTTGCAAAACGACTACGACTTATGCGCAGCAATGAGAGAAGTTTTAAAATAAATAAATAAATCCTGAAAGTCACTATGCTCTCCAAAGTCACTATTCCACGCGGACGAAGTCGCGGGCACTGCTAGTAATATTATATTCTTAATATAAACCGTATATATATATACGGTTTATGTTAAGAATATACGAAATACGATTACCGATATCCATAATCGTATAACCGGTATAATGTTATTCTAATATCCATATCCGTATCCAGATCCTAAAATTCATATCCGCCAAATACTTAGATAATATCTAATAATAATTCATGTGGTGAAGAAGGGTCGAAATCTGTTTCTTCTCTGTGAGTATCATATAAATCGATTAAGGAATTCAATTAAAAATCCTTGTTGCGAAATAAATTACTATACATAACAATTAGTCTAGCGTAGCACAATAGGTCGGTTGCCCTCACCTAGGACTCGAATACCAGAGATTGATTGAGAATAAATTTCCTGAAATTAAGTGACAACGACATCTCTTGGTACTTATATGTCTTACCTACACCTGCATCTTGTACGTCAGTTTATACACTATATAAACTAGATGGCGCTTTTACAATGTTAACATTTGAAGTTCATAGATAGCATGATATTAGATTTCTAAGTGAAGTTCTATGATATTTTATTACTGATGATATTGGTGCAAAATTAAAGACTAAACATGAATTAATGATGACGATGACATTGCTAAATAACTAAACATGAGGAGAGAGAAATGAGAATATGAGAAAAATAATATAAGTTATTAATTATTATTATTTTAAGAATGAAACCAAATGGTGGCGGTACGTTGAGTATAGCAATTATAGTCCATAAAATATAGCTTGATCTCTGTGACAGTTGTCACTAGTGCTGTCACGCTCACGATGAAATCCGTAGTTTTTTTTATCGATAAAACTCTTTATTTTTATAATTGTGATATTCTGTTATAATTGAAATACAATCAATGAAAATCTTTTTGAATTTAAATGAAACAAAAACTGTTTTTGACTTTTTTAATTATTCGAAAGAAGGTCAACATCACTATTGTTATCATCACGTTTTGTTCCTGCTAGAACATTTATCATTTTTTGCCATAATAGGGACAGTCGTTAGATCAATTGCGACTGTTTTATGAATAAACATGTTTAGTTTATTGACAACAATGCGTACATAGTATTATCGTTTACTCTGACACAAAAAGTTGTTTTTTAATGTTTAATTACTTAAATGTATGTATTTTATAATGTAACTGTCTGTTGTAATAGTAAAAAATGTTGAAAGATTTATTTAGGTACTATTTTGGGTGTATTTCTTTTATAAAAAATTTAATAAAGATCGGTTATCGAATTACGTCTATCGACTGTCCCATCTCTTTTTTATTTTCAGTCTAGTGCGTAAGCGTCATTTTCTATAAAATTTTTACTAGGTTTTGCAGTACTTACGAGGTACATGTCAGGCATGAATATTAATATTTTTATATTTATAATATATTGCACTTCGGTTGCAATAAAACTGGCACGAAAAGAATGAAAATATATGTGATACAAAATAAAATTGTATGCATGTCGCTCGTTCGAACTTACTTCATCGGTTTCGTTGACATCTGTCACAGAGATCAAGCTATATTTTATGGACTATAGTATTAAATTGAACATGTTTTTTGTGTAATGCAGAACATGATGAATAAGAATAATGTGCCTCCAATTTTTCTTCCTAGTGACGAAACACTTCCTAGTGAAAATCTAAGAATAATATAAGACATTTTCAATTAACTGTTATATTTAAAATTAACTGCGAGACATCCCTAACAGTGGCGCATTTAGAAATTCGTCGCCAGTAAACTATTTAGTTTTTGCCGTCCCTATTAATCCCTGTAATTCAATAAATAAGAGAGGGAGTAGTGAATTGTATTCTTACTCCGTCACCACACAGAAAATTTGGGATAAATTTGCCGTCCTTTTTTTATTGGTGGGCTATAGTCAGCACACACGCTGTCCGTTCTGTCCGGGCGGCTAAAGGGTGGCGCACGGCCACATAGCCCCTTTATGCCCTCACCTCCGTTACTGAGCTGACCACCGGTACAGGGCTCCTTATCGTCCGTGGGCAGCCCGACAGAATACCGTATCTCCCTAACGTCCCGCCCGGGACGTCGGTCGCTTTACGCGGTCGGTTTTTCTGCGGGTGACTGACTATTCCCCGATCCAGTCACCCGCGGCCTTGGCTGGGGTGGAATCAGGCGCAGGTACTCGCGCCTGCGCCGCCCAATTCGCCGGTGGCGAATTGTATCGCTGTAGAGGATTTCCTCACGCGCACGCTCCGCCTCCTCCTTCCGTGAGATGACTGCTTCACAGAAGGTGGCGATCGCGTCCCAATTCCTGACACTGTCGAAGATTTCCCTAACGATGGTCCACAGCGTCTGGTCGGCACCGATGATTACGACGAGTTTATGGCGCTCATAGGCTGCAGCCTAATCAGCCTAATGGTAAATCTTGATTGTTTTTTTGATTGAATCTTTGATTCCTATAATTGTATATAATATCCCTATGATATATGTCAGCGTTGCGCCAGGAATTTGGTCGTCGATAGTAAAATACTGAATATGTAATCACTGTATTTATTAGGAGTTATTGCCGGAGAAGTGAGTGAAGTAAAACTGTGTCCTATTCTTTTTTTTTTTTTTTTTGTGTGTGACTTAGTTGTTAGCCCCAGATGGCTGTGACAACTTTACCTGGACTGTTGGGTGAGCGCTGAGGGCTCTCAACCCGTGTGTTCTATTCTAATCTGTACAATGTTTTTATAACCTCCGCTTTACAATGAAACGGTCTAGTCTTAGTAACTACAATTACTTTTTATAAAAAACAAATAAAACAACTATAGGGATATAGCTAAATAATAATGATAAATATTCTAATGCATTTAACAGAATTCCAAATAGTCAATTTTACACAATTTAAATAAAATAAATAAATAAAAATAGCCTTTATTGCCTATGACCTTGATTATACATACATTTTTTTTTACATATACATATATATATATATATATATATATGTATATATATATCTTCTTTAATTATATATAGAATGGAAACTAAAACTATTTTTAAACTAAATTTAAATATCTAATATTCTTGTTCCATCAGCAATCGGGTCAGGCTGTCTTACGACATAGGCCTCCTCAAGTACCCTCCATTTATTGCGGTCCATCACTGTCCTTCTCCAACCTTTAGGCATATCATCTTCCCACCTTTTTTGCGGTCTTCCTCTCTTCCTCTTTCCATACCTTGGATACCATTCTGTAACCTTTTTCGTCCACTTGCCTACTGGAGATCTCATCATATGACCTGTCCATTTCCACTTCAAAGTTCGTGTTTTTATTGTCACATCTTCAATTTTTGTTATATTTCTGATTTTTGAAGTTTTCCACTTGTCTAGCAACCTTAGATTCAGCATACTCCTTTCCATTCCTCTTTGACACACGGCGAGCTTGTGTTCGATTGTCTGTGTTAGTGACCAAGTCTGGCAGCCGTAGGTTAGACAAGGCAGGATACATGTGTTGTAAACCTTTCTTTTATCTGATATAGGTATAACCTCATTTTTCATAATTTCCTTTAAGGACCAGTATTTTTGCCAGGTTTTATTTATTGTAAATAAAACTACTTTTACGGATTATATCGCGTTTGTATTTGATTTATGATTGCCCGACGTTTCGAACACTTTGCAGCATTCATGGTCACGGGCGGACTAAGGTGTCTCACGTCCAACAAGTAATCGTTATTACAGACATTTACAATTATCTACCCGATACAGAAAATACTTATAAATTTATTAAATTGTTACCCACATTTTAGTACAAATTTATTGCCAGTGTAAGAAGAAAATGAATCTATATGAAAAAATTATATTGTTTATGGTTAGTAATTATTAATTATTAAATTTGTAGCAATTATTATTACAATTTGTTGATTTAAAACTAACAAAACTAATATACTACCACCGGATCGGAACGCGGCCACACTGAGAAAGATCCGGCACGAAAACTCAGGGGACATGATGCTAAATTAATATTGATTTTTAATTTTAGATGCGGCTTACTAAAAGATTTTTGATTTATAAAATTATCTTTAACCATTATTATTGTGGGTCAAATCTATACAGTGTATCTATATAGTGTATCGTAAGGCAACACATACTGACAGATATCTGAACGGAGATTCTCGTCATCCCCCTTCACAGTTAGCTACCGTGTCTAAATCTTTGTTGCAGAGAGCACGAGGAATCTGTGACGAGGAGCACCTGGCTGGGGAGCTGCAGCATGTCAAGCAGGTTCTACGTGCAAACAAGCTGCAAGTTCCACGCCCCCGTCGCAGAGACCGTGTGAAACCACCCACAGTTGAGCGCCTCCCTGCAGTACTACCTTATGTGAAAGGAGTCACTGACAAGATTGGCTATATCCCGAAACGGGCTTCCATAAAAACTTATTTTAAGCCACTCAAAAGGATAAGTCAGGACCGCTCCCGCCATAACATTAGGTTTGATAAACCTCAAGTCCTCGCATAGGAACACCGATACCTGCCTAGAATGGTACGCGAGGCTATTGAAATCAAAAAACACAAAAATTTCAATAGAGAGGATGGCTGGGTATTACCATCAAGCTGGGATCCTGTTATAAACATAATTAAAAATAAATCCAAAGAGACCACCACAAGACTGCATGATACTGTGAGCACTTATTGTATAGATTTGACCCACAATAATAATGGTTAAAGATAGTTTTATAAATCAAAAATCTTTTAGTAAGCCGCATCTAAAATTAAAAATCAATATTAATTTAGCATCATGTCCCCTGAGTTTTCTTGCCGGATCTTTCTCAGTGTGGCCGCGTTCCGATCCGGTGGTAGTATATTAGTTTTGTTAGTTTTAAATCAACAAATTGTAATAATAATTGCTACAAATTTAATAATTAATAATTACTAAACATAAACAATATAATTTTTTCATATAGATTCATTTTCTTCTTACACTGGCAATAAATTTGTACTAAAATGTGGGTAACAATTTAATAAATTTATAAGTATTTTCTGTATCGGGTAGATAATTGTAAATGTCTGTAATAACGATTACTTGTTGGACGTGAGACACCTTAGTCCGCCCGTGACCATGAATGCTGCAAAGTGTTCGAAACGTCGGGCAATCATAAATCAAATACAAACGCGATATAATCCGTAAAAGTAGTTTTATTTACAATGTGTAGTGCTCGCGTAAACATCAGATATCATTAGGTTTTATTTATTCGTCTGTCTGTTTCTTTATAAGATATGTCTAATATCTTTTATAGAAATAGCCTGACCTAAGTATATATATTGTTCTGTATATTCGATTTCTTCACCATCTACCTTTATTTTAACTTTGGTTTCGTTTGTCATCAATTTAGTTTTACTGATATTCATTAGTAAACCTGCCTTTTTACTTTCTACTGCCAGTTGTTGTAGCATTGTTTGTAGAGTGCTAGGGTCTTTTGAAAATAAGATGATATCATCTGCGAACCTCAAGTGGTGTAGTTTTTCCCGTTTATATTTATACCAAAGTCATCCCAATTAAGCTGTCTGAATATGTTTTCGAGAACAGCATTTAATATTTTTGGTGACAGGGGATCGCCCTGTCTAACGCCTTTCTCAATTTTAAATCGTTCTCCTATACTCTCTAGTTGTATTTTTGCTGTAATGTTATATATTTGTTGGAGTATCCTGATAAATTTATTTTCGACTCCTTGATTTTTCAAAGCTTGCCATATGTAACTATGTTTTAATGAATCGAACGCTTTATTATAATCTACAAACGATAGATAGTATGGGCGGTTGTATTCGTTGCATTTCTCAACTATTTGCTTAACTGTGTGTATGTGATCAATTGTTGAGAAATTGGAACGAAACCCTGCTTGTTCGTTACTCTGATTATTATCTAGATTTTTAGTCAAGCGTTCTAATATTATCTTCGCAAATATTTTATACAGATTCGTCATTAAGCATATGGGTCTATAGTTGTTAATATAATTTTTATCTCCCTTTTTATATAGAAGTATTATTGTTGACGATGTCCATTGTACAGGTATTTGTTCTTTGTCCAAAATCGCATTACAAATATGTGCAAAAGGTTGTATTATCTGATTCATGGTAATTTTTAGCAGCTCATTACTTATGTTGTCATCTCCAGGTGATTTCCCTGACTTTTGTGTTTGGATAGCCTTTCTTATTTCGCTCTTTAATATATGTGGGATTGGTTCTTCATTTAGATCATTTTCTATTGTTGTAATAACTGCTGTAAAATTGTCTTGCACATTGTTTAATTTTTCAATTGTGTGTAGTGATTCTTTAAATTCTTTTAAGATCTGTTCTGAGATATGTGTAGTGTTCCTATATTTATTTTGGTAGAAGTTCCATCTTCTTTTTTCGGTTCTGTGCACACAATAGTACCTCTTAACAGTCTATGATCTGAATTAAAATTTAGATTGGACACTACATTGATATTGTCGAAAATTTTAGGCATATTAGTGGTTATATAGTCTATCTCGTTTCTATCCCTACCATTTGGAGAGATCCAAGTCCATTTTCTGTCGTGTTTTTTCATATAAAAAGTGTTCATTATCCTCAAGTTATGTTCAAAGCAGAAGTTTATCAGCATTTGTCCATTTTCACTTCTCTTTCCCTGACCAAATTTACCTAAGACATACTCTCCTGTTTCAGTTTTGGTTCCGATTTGGGCATTAAAGTCACCCATCATAATGATATTCTTATTTACTTTCTGTAGTGTTTCCGAAAGACTACTGTAAAATAAATATTTTTCTTTCTCGGTTGCTTGTTCTGTCGGGGCATAAATCTGCAGGATTGAAAATAAGTTTTTAAAGCCAGGTAAATTCATGTTTAGAATACAAATTCTGTCCGATACCCCAATAAATTCTTCTATATATTTTTTCAACTGTTTCTTAATAAGAAATCCTAATCCATATTGCCCTTGTTTTTCTCCTTTGTAATAAAATATAAAATTCTAATGCATTTAACATAATTCCAAATAGTCAATTTTACACAATTTACATTAATGTAATTAAAGGAAATATTGTTCTCATATATTGTTCAACAGACGGCGCTGTAACTAGAAATGAATTGCAATGTTTATTGTGTAAAAACAACTAAATATGGTTACAAATAATTACATTAATTCTAATCGATTTTAATTTGATCAATTATATAAATATTTAAACAACTAAATCAAATATTTCTAGAAATACATTCAAAAAGTGTCTTTTAAATATCAGAGCATGATAAATAGCAGTGTTGTTACTACAAATAATTATTTAAATATTTGTTGCAAATATTTCAAACATGTTTATAATAATCTTATAAACTATAATTGATAACACATACATCTAAATTTACAAATATTGCCGATAGAGAGCGATATGCGCCCTTATGTATGAAAAATTTCTGTATATCACCCATGGAAGTAATAAGTACTACGTACAACAGGAATGAGCTGTTGTCGCAAAATTGAAGCCGAGCGAGAGCTCAATAATTGTACCTTTTATCCCTCTCTGGCGATGGTGACCATATTGAAATATGATTTAAGGACAATAATTATAAAAAATGATTTATGATCTGACGTCAGCAGATCATTGCTTCAGATGGATTTTAATCAAAGATGCTAATGATAAATTTGCCCTTTGCGGCACTATACATTTGCTGTTTTTGCTTGCATTGTTTTTGTTTTTGCTTGCATTACAGCACAACAGGCTGTTATTTTGGAACAGTTTTTTGAAACTGTTATTTCGTTATAACTGAAACAGGTGAAACAGGTTTCACAATGTAGCTGTTGTAGAGCACCCCTACTAAGTTAGGGCTCTGAATATCGTGTAGTGTAATAAGCCTTTTACTGAGCTCTCGCTCGGCTTCAATTTTTCAAATTCAAATCATTTATTATGTATAAAACCAGCGGGGGCAGTTACATATTGTCATTTTTTTACATTTTTTCTTAAAATTACCGCCGGATCGGAACGCGACCGCACTGAGAAGACCCGGCAAGAAAATCAGTGGAATTGTCTATTTTTTATTAATTTTTCTAATTTCACTTAAATAAAATTACATCTTACAACATGCTTTTTAATAGTTCCACTGTGATGCCATTCGAAATATTATATAATACAATGGTATATACAGAGGTGGGCATTAACTCGTTAATCCGTTAATCGTTAATTAACGAATTTTGGTTAACGGATTAACTTTTAAGTTAACTTCAAAAAATGTTAACGCTCTTGTTAACTTCTGTTAAACTGAACTTTCGTTAACTTTAGTCCGTTACATTAGTCAAGTTCAAGGCGCTGCTCTGTCCACGTGACACACACCACATATTATTACTTCTTGCGATAGTCTTGTGATATGTTGATTTGCACCTACAGCAAGCATTGCGAATGAATTGAACGATCGCTCCGACTTATAATTTTGAAACTACCGCGATCGTTTGCGTCACCAGAAAAATCTAAGACGATTTTCGTACACACTATCGATAAAACTGCACAAACTGTCTGCGCAGTCGAATCGCTACGATATATCATTATCGTGTATACCGACCCTTACTCCTCCGTCACCACACAGGCACGCGAACAGTATAGTCTAAATAATACCTAAGTCTAAGTAAAAAATAGTAAGTCTTAAATGGTTAACTTTTAACATTAACTTGCATTAAATTTTCGCGAATTTAACGCTTTAACGATTATCGAAGTTAAAATTTTAATTAACGATTAACGAAGTTAATTTTTGGATTAACTGTGCCCACCTATGGGTATATAATACATGGGTATAATATTTATCCATATTTCCTTAATATTAAGATCTTTAGGAAATCTGAAATTGAAACAAAGTAATTTTAATATCGAAAGGAATAAAAAATGCATAGGTATTTAAGTTACTTTTTGTTCTTGAACTAGGACTAGATAGCATGGTCACCGTAATTCTTCATTCACAAATTATGTTTAAAAATTTCATGTGGGGTTGTCAGGTCGGGTATCTGTATTTCATACAAATAAAAGAAAACCTATATGCCAATCGCAACATTTTTGCGTTAGTAAGGTTTTGCACGTAGCAACAAATAATATTGGTTTAACATGTCGGTAATAAATTATTATTTATATTTAGAAACATTTTAGAAGTAAATGTTTTTACTTCATTACATTACATAAATCGCTTATATTTCTACCAATAACGAAATAATTGAAATCAACTTAACTCTGGCAACTCTAAGTCACTGTTAGAACGGGACACAGGGTACAGTGGTTGCCTTCTCACTCGGCTTCATTTTTATTTTGCGCGCGACAAGACTCTTACGTCCTTGACATAAGGTTTTATTTTCTTTGTTTTAGCTGCAAGATGCATAGACAGAGCTCATTCCTGTTGTACGTAGTACTTATTACTTCCATGATATCACCTAAATAAAGTCAAGCTAAAACATGATGACCAATTTGATAATTTAATGTTAAGCGAAGCGAAGAAGCGAAGTTTTTTTGTTACCATGGTCGCTCTCAGTGATTGTCTATTTGTAAAATAGTATAGAACTAAGAAGTTACGGGATAAATAAATATGTAATTCGCCCCGTGTGGTGATGGAGTAAAAATACAATTCTCCATTTGCCCGTCGGTGTTGTAAAAGTCGACTCAGATATACGATATGCATATAACATCTGTACAAGAGACGGAAAACTCGAAATAAAACCGTATATCAACCCATCTGACCAGCGTGGTATAGTAGGTCAATTTTACTTCAATTGTGTTGGAGGCTCGGTCCTAGCAGTGGGTAGTATACGATCTAAAATGAATGATTTTGAATACAATACTAACTATATTTTAACAATTAAAAGTTATTAAACTCGACTTTTCATTTCCTAGAAGATAATCGCCACTAATAAATTTTTATTACAGTTATTGTTTTTGCTGGTCTCAATTATCTATAATGTTTTACTACAACAAAAATATAGTTTTTATAACTGTATAAAAAGCTTATGTTTGCCATTATTCAATGCCATTAAAAATAACAATGCGGCACTAAAAAACCTATGTATACGTTGGGTAACGCATATTAGTTATGTTTTTTTCATCAGGTTTAACCTGGAATTATTTAATGGTAAGCTTGAATATAGTTGGTGCCGACCTGACGCTGCCGACCATCGCTAGGGAGATGCTCGGCAGCATCAGGAATTGGGACGCGGTCGCAGCCTTCTGCGAGGCAGTGATCTCGCAGAAGGAGGCAGCGGGTCGCGCGCGCGAGGAGCACAGCCTCGATGAAGCGACCCGCCGCCAGTGACTGGGGCGGTGCAGGCGGGACTACCTGCGTGCCATGCCGCCCTAGCCGAGGCCGTGGGTGACGTGACCGGGAATTAGTCCGTCACCCGCCGAGAAGCCGACCGCGTGAGGAAAGACGGGATGGGAGGGTACCCCAAGTAGGGGGTATTCCGTCGAGCCGACCACTGATGACAAGTAACCCTGCTCCGGTGGTTGGCCCAACGATGAAGGCGACGTGGTCGGGTGGAATGCGGGTGTTGCGTGCTATACGCCCCTCTGTCGAAATTCCCTTTTCTTGCATAAATGTTATCTGCATATACTCATACTCATTTATTACGTAAAACCAATTTACATGTCAATTATTATAAATAAGTCACATTACATTAAATTACTATTATTACATTATTATTATCTCTTCGTTCACGGGATCTTCCTAAGGAAGATACCCGGTCCTTTGAAAGGCTTACATGGGGCTATGGATCCAACAAAATATCTTTCCCCGGAAGGCGATTACTTAGCTACATACACACAAACTCAATGTTAAGTATACACGCGTAGATTTCTCAAAAAAATCAGAAGTTGACCGTTGTCAAAAATGGTTTTCGAAGCTTTTTGCAATTCAATTATTATATCAATATCAATAATACTATGACCCGTGTGGCGACGGGATAAAAATGTATTTTTTGCCACTCTTTGTTTGCAAGAGGTTTGTAAATACGAGCTGTGGGAGTCGTAAAAGTCGTCTAATGATCTCACCGGACAGTGAAGAGCAGCTCTGCTATCTGATGAAATCTTTAAATAATTACATTTATTAATGAAATTATTACTATTCTATTCTGATTATTTCTTTAATACTTAAAAATTAGCAAAACTACTGTTTTGAAAATTTTTATTATATTTATACAACAAAACTGTTAATATATAACCAAAATAAATACATTTTATTAACGGACTTCTCAAAATAGAGTAGATATATGAAGAGTATGCAATCATTTTTAGTATTTGGTGACGGAGCATTCATTCCTCTTTTAACCATGTCATACTTCACACAATCCATCTTTTCTTCAGTCCTCCCTTGCCGAAAACCTTTAGCATTCATGCTTTATATCTATCATGTCCTGGTCAGGACATCATTTTGAATTCTTAATAAAAATATATATTTATACTAGCTGACCCAACAGACTTTGTTATGTTTAAATAAAATAAAAGGAATTCTTAAAATCGACAGCAGCACCACCTACCGGGTCCAATTGTGAATTTAAACCATTTTCGAGTCCCCTTGAACACACACAAAATATTTCATCAACATCAGTCTAGCCGTTTAGGAGTTCAGTGACATATGTATGCAAGAAATATATATATATAAAAAGATAATCAAATTTGACCTATTATAATGAAAAGTAAGATTCTAAGTTATTAATTGTACCATATATTTCTTCTGTGTAGTGACTGAGTAAGAATACAATTCACCACCCCCTCTTTTAGCCATGGGTGTTTTAAAGTCATTCAGCATCCCCTATCTTGCCCGTTGATGTCGTGAAAGACGACTAAGGAATACAATATAAGTTTAACATCTTTGCAAGAGAAGGAAAACTTAAAATAAAATCCTTTATCAACCCGTTCCTGGTCTAACCGTGGACGACATGGACTCGGTTGGAGTGCTCTGCCCAATGGCGAAGGGGAGGGAATATAGTGGGTTATGGACCCGCGCGCCGACCTTTTGTTACTCCGGACGAAACGGACGGCGTGTATAAAGGCCATCATCATTTCAGCTTACATACGTCCCACTGTTGGACTCGAGCCTCCTCTACGATGGGAGGGACTACTACTATACCATACTTACTATACCACGCTGGTCAGAGAGGTTGGTATAGGGTTTTGTTTCCAGTTTTTCTTCTCTTGCATATATTTTATATGCATATTATATCCCTTAGTCGTCTTTTACGACATCCACGGGTAAGATAAGGAGTGGTGAATTGTATTCTTACTCCGTCACCTCACGGAACACCATTAAGACTATAGCCCGCTCAGAAAAGAATGACCAACCCGTTTGATCGGATGTAGGTAAATTTCCCTTTTAATATCGAGGAGGCTCCAGCACAGTAGTAGGACGTATACGAGCTGAGACGATGACAAAGACGACTTCCGTTGGTTTTAAAATATGTATTTGCGTGTTCTTTTTGCAACAGGTATTCTTTCTTTTTGAAGTGAAACTTCTTTGCACGCGTGAGGGTAAATTTTTTACGGATGAAACGCAATTTAATGACACGAAAATGTGGGACGTTTTTGTCCAGGAAGAGGGAATGAGCGATTGAAACAGATTGAGAGAGAGTGAGAGAGGCCGAACATAGCACGAAGCACATAGCCATAGAGCGAGAGTAAGCGAGTGTGAAAGATCGAGAGATCTCTATCTCTAGAGTACAATTTCTTTTATTTATTTTTATTATTATTTTTTTATTTTTAATATTGACATGTGCTTGTGGGATCTGGTCCAGCCATATTTTCTTCCTTTCTTTAATTATTTTTTTGTATTGTACTAAAATTTGAAAATTTATACATATATACAATTTTTTTTTTTTTTATTGCCAACGGTGGCAAACGAGCAAGCAGCACACCTGATGGTAAGTGAAACTGCTGCACATGGACCTTTGCAATACCAGGGGCACAGCTAGGCCGCTGCCTACCGTGAAGGAAATACTCTTCTTAAACCTCGTTTAAAGAAGGACATGTCATAGCGCTCGGGAAACACAGCAGCAGGTAGTTCATTCCAGAGCTTGCACGTACGTGGGAGAAATGATCGCTGGAAACGTACAGTTGAAGACCATAACGTTTCCAGGTGAAATGGATGAACCTTGCTACGATGTCGAGTGGTACGTTGGTAGAATGGTGACGGTGGTACCAAGTCAAACAGTTCCTCGGAGCACTCCCCGTGAAAGAGTCGGTAGAGTACACAGAGTGACCCAAAGTCTCTCCGCTGCTCCAGCGACTCCAATCTGTCCGTAAGATTGGGACCCCCGACGATTCGAACAGCCCGTCTTTGCAGGGAGTCAAGTGGGTCTAGCTAATATTTGGGCGCACCTGCCCAGAGATGAGAGCAGTACTCCACATGAGGACGAACTTGTGCTTTGTATAGCACAAGACGCTGTCTCGGTGTGAAGTACCGCCTGGCTCTGTTCAGGACACCCAACTTTTTGCTTGCCAATTTGGCTTTGTCCTCCAAATGACTCCCAAACTGGACTTTGCTCGATATTTTGACGCCGAGAATCCCAATACTCTCAGAAATTGGGAGAGTTACTCCTTGGAACTGTGGCACCATGACAAACAGGTCCTTCTTTGCAGTGAACGCGCAAACTTGTGTCTTTGTGGGGTTGAACTGGACTAAGTTCCGTTCACCCCATTCCGAGGCCCGCCCCAGAGAGCGCTCGACTTCAGACACAAGTTGAACCCTTCTTTCCTGAGTACTCCGAGGGATATTCCGTTGCTCAGTGTACCGCTCATCACCCGTGCTGTCATCCGCATAGCAACGCATACTCTCGATAGAGAGCATGTCATTGATATGCAGGATAAACAACGTCGGGGAAAGCACCGAGCCTTGTGGTACACCAGCATTAATAGTCATGGTATCGGAGCAGGAGCCATCTACGACGACTTTTATAGTCCGACCATCCAAAAAGCTGGCGATACAATTACAGAGTCCCTCGGGGATTCCGTATGATGGTAGCTTCGATAGAAGTGCCTTGTGCCAGACCCTATCGAACGCCTTTGCGATATCTAGGCTGAACGCCAGCGCCTCACCCTTCCCCTCCAAGGCCTCTGCCCAACGGTGTGTGAGGTACACAAGAAGATCACCAGCCGACCGACCATGACGAAAGCCGTATTGGCGATCACTGATAAGCTGGCGATCCTCAAGGTACTGCAGAAGCTGGCTCTGGCAATAGCCTTCTTACTAGATCTAGAAGCGGCGTTAAATTTCCGCTTCACCTCTTTGGCGTTCGGGTCCTGGCATTTTTTTGCCCTATTCTAGGCCCGATATGCGGACTGTTTCTGGCATGCAGCCGTCCTGCAGGTTTTGTTAAACCAGGGTCGGCTGCGGCCACCGACGGGTATTTTGGTGTTGGGGATGAATAATTCCATCCCCGTAATAACCGTTTCGGTAACGCAGTCCGCACAGATGCCAGGGTCCCCAGAGGCGAAGCAAAGCCGCTTCCATGGGTAGGATGCGTAAAACTCGCGGAGTCCATCCCAATCTGCTGACTTATATTGCCAGACTCTGCGAGTCCCAGTCGCCTTAGAACGACTAGGCCTTACAACAGGGGCACTGCTACGAACCAAGCAGTGGTCAGAAGATCCAAGAGGGGCTTCAACCACTACCTGATATCCGTGCTGGTGTGTAGTCAGCAGAAGATCCAGTAAAGAAGACTCATGGCTCTCAATATCTGGGATACGGGTGGGCTGTGTCACCAGTTGTGAGAGACCATAGGCCGAGACCATATTGAAGAGATGTCGACCCTGGAGGTCAGTGGTTCGGGACCCCAGCCACTCTTTATGATGAGCGTTGAAGTCTCCAAGAACCACCACCTCCGCTGATGGACACTGCTCCAATATTTCATCAATCTCCCATTGGACGTTCTCAAATAATTGAATTGACCCCGGATCACTGCCATGGGACCTGTAGAGGCATGCGTAGATGCGGGTAAGGCCTCCATAGTCTACGCGTAGCCACAGGATTGACAAGTCACCATGTTCGAGGGCCCGAAGGCGGCGACAGCAGATATCACCTCGGATGAATACGCACACCCCGGCTTTACGACGGAAGGTATGCTCCAACTCGTAGCCGGGGTAATTTAGTTACGAAATGTCATCCGGAGCACCTATCTGCGTCTCCGTTAAAAAGAGTAAGGCAGGCCGCGCCGTCTCGAGGTGATGGTGGACGGCGTCGAGATTGCTATGTAGACCCCTGATATTGCAAAAATCCACATCAAATGTGGATAAGGGGACCGCCGTAGTAAACGTTCTCTTTTTATTTTTCTTGGCCATAAGTTATTGTTTAAGAAGAGGAAGAAGGGAGTGTGAATGTGTACAACGGAGTTCGGTGATACAAAAAAAAAATGGGCGGGGCATAGTGCATGGTCGAGGAGTGAGAGGAGCTGACACGATGCACGGAAGGGCCCCCGATGTCCCCCCGTGCGTAGCCGCCGAGGTCCACTCCGGTTTCCCACACCGGCACGATGACTACCCAACGGGATTTTCGCCGGTTGGTGGGACAGCCTCCCAGGGAGGATGATCCTGGGTTCGGGTCCCCTGCTGACCGGCAGGTGGCCGGCGGTGACCATTCCCATCGGGTCTCCCTGTACACCATGCCAGCCCCTCACGCTCAATACCCCGACCAAGACCTCACCACCGCAGGTTTCAGGCCTCACCAAAACCCGCCGCACACAAACACACCCAGAAAGTTGGGCTCCCGGCTCTCTCGCTCACCGAACGAAGTGCAGCAGCAAGTTGCTACTACTCAAACATCGATCTTCTGCGAGAGTGTGGTACTGCCCCGGACGGACCGGCCCGCGACTGCAGACAAAAGACTGTCTACAGTGAGGTCCTACCACCAATAAAAATTTCGAAGGGCATCACACCTGAGCTACCATATATGTTGTACGAAGCATAAAATTATGTATATTTAAAAGATTAAAGAAAAAAATGACTGCCCGCTGTGTTTCTTGCCGGATCTTCTCAGTTTGTGGCCGCGTTCCGATCCGGTGGTAGATTATTGTATTGTGTTCAAACGTTGTGAAATTTGACAATATGTAAGTGCCCTTAAGGCGCCTATGCAGAATAAATGTTTTGATTTGCTAAAAACACGTGGCACCAAAGAAGTTTCAATTCTGACATGCGAACTTTGTACGCACGCTCTTTTTTATATAATATGTTGCTATTTAAATATCAGTAAGAAATATTCTAAGAACAGCCATATATAACCTTCATTGTACTTGGAGTTATAACATGGATTTTATTATCTTATTATCATTAATAACAAAATACTTTGATATTAATCTTAAAGAATATTAATACGCTTGTCATGTTGTATGTGGGTTATTATATTGTAAGATTTATTTACCTGTCTGTCATAGTGACATCTGAAGGATTTATATTGGGTCCTTACATATGAAATTAACGTTTTGTCGTACTGACCACATTGATCTGAAATATCTCCTTTTTGGTTAAAAATTCTAAATTCAAATTTATAAATTCATTTAGCTGGTACATTTGAGTTTTGAAAACAGTCATTCATTTGTTTTTACTCATTATTTTTTTCTTTGGCGTCGTTTATTACCGCACAATGGAAAACATGGAATATCGATATATTTACGAGTACGAGTTCTACCGTGGCACCAGTGCTGCAGAAGCAGCTCGCAGGATTAATGATGTGTACGACGCTGGTGTCGCAAAAGAAAGCACAGTAGGTTTTTAGTTTCAACGTTTTCGTTCTGGAAATTTCGACCTTCAGAATGGACGTGGGGTCGTTGATATGGACGGCGGGAGACCAAAGTGAAAAATGAAGAATTAAAGACTATTGTGGAAGCGGATCCACTTGAAGCAAATCGGGCTAGTAAAAAAATTTAACGATGCATACCTCATGAATTGAGTGAATCGAATTTGCAAACATGCGCCGACTGCTGTGTTACTTTGCTCAACCGACACAATAATGAAGGGATTTTAAATCGAATCATTACTTGTGATGAAGAGTGGATACTGTACGATAATCGGAAGCGCTCGTCGCAATGGCTGAACCCTGGAGACTTAGCCAAATCCTGCCCTAAACGAAAATTGACTCAGATAAATTTACTTGTGAGTGTTTGGTGGACTAGCGCTGGCATCGTTCACTATAGTTTTCTAAAATATGGCCAAACGATTACGGCAGATATCTATTGTCAGCAACTTGCAACCGTGAAGGAAGAAGTAGCTGCTAAACAACAGAGATTGGTCAATTGCTCTAGGCCACTGATGCTTCACGACAACGCAAGACCACACACTGCTCAACAAACAACCACTAAGTTAGATGAGCTACAATTGGAATGTCTGCGACATCCACCGTACTCCCCGAACCTTGCTCCAACAGATTACCTTTTTCCGGAATTTGGACAACTTCTTACAAGGAAAAAAATTCAACTCAAGAGGTTATTGATTCTCGCCCCCATGGTTTTTTTAGTAAAGGAATCAATGAACTACCTATGAGATGGCAAAAGAGCATGGATAACAACGGTGCATACTTTGCTTAATTAAATGTATTAAAAAAGAATGACTTTATATTCCTCCCGTGCAAAACGCCAATTTCATATGTAAGGACCTAATATGGTAAAGGTAAGAACCTAATGGATAAAAGTATTATTAATGTCTTTTGCAGGTTATTATTAATGTTAAATGTATGCAGGTCAAGTAAATAGCAAGTAAATCGATTATTTCATACAATATCATCATACAATATCATACCATTTAACCTTATAGTAGTTCCAATACTGGACTGTAGCCTCAATAATGGGGAGATAACTGATCACGTTAGTCAGGTGGGTTTCATTTCGAGTTTTCCTTCTCTTACATGGATTATATTCACATTTAATCTCTTAGTCGTCTTATACGAGCTGAAATGATGATGATGTTGATATCATAAGATTGAATCACTTGTTCGCACGTTTACAACTACTTCTTATCTATCCTATTGTTATTTATTATTCATCGCCGTATGGTGATAGAGTAAGAATACAAATCACCACCCCGTATCTTGCCCATAGGTGTCGTAAAAGACGACTAAGGGATATGCAGATAATATCGATGCTAGAGAATGCACCTCGAAATAAAACCTTATTTCAACGCGTCTGATCAGCGTGAAATAGTAGGTCAATTTCCCTTCCATTGGGGAGGAGCTCCGAACTCAACAGTGGGACGTATATGGGCTGAGATGATGATGATGATTCATCGTCGACGTAGGTCTACTCAAGACAAATAAAATGGTAGTCACCAAACTTGAGGAGCGGCTTGGCGACCGCAGTTGGTCATTTAAGTTATATAATATTGACATTTTATTGACTGTTTTTTTTTATTATGACTATTATGTTATGTTAAGTTTGTAACTTAATCGCATGCCGTAAAACCACCTATGGTGAGAATAAAACACACCCCATGTACCCATATTTTGCAATAATAAATTGATTGATTTTCCCTGGAGAGTATTGCTGATAATTCTCATCGTAATTCTTCATTTGGCCTTTAGGACTTCCACGGGCAAGTAGGGCTAAGTAACTTATTCTATTTTCAACCCGTCTTCAGAAGTGAAACATTTGCTAGTACAGCTGAGTGACTTCTAAATCTGAATTCAGTATTTAATGCTTTGATTTTACACAAAAATAGCTATTTCTTCAAAATGTACATTCGTATATTATTGTGCATTTGTATCTTATGTGTTTCCTCAATAACACAGCTCAAGGGTATAGTCACAATTTAGTTAATATTGCTCTTTGTAAAAATAATTTTTACATATTCATTTATTATAATTCTGAAACATTAAGATATGCTAGACACATTAAACTGCTTTTTAAATACGACTATTTTTACGGATTTCATAGTTTGTATTTGATTTTTGATTTGTCGACGTTTCTAATACCTACTTTACAGTATTCATAGGCACGGGAGGAATAAAGCAATAAGGTCTCACGTCCAAGTCATTGTTATTACAGAGATTTACATCTATCAGTTACAGAATTAGCTATTGATATTTGAGCCACACTCTTGATACAAATTTATTGTCAGTACAAAAAGAAAATGATTCTATATTAAAAATTATATTGTTTTTTGTTAACTATTTTTAAACATTAAATTTACCGTAATGATTATATTATGATTAATTTAAATTTAACAAATGTAATATGCTGTCACCGGATTGCAACGCGGCCACACTGAGAAAGATCCGACAAGAAAACTCAAAGGGAATTCTAATATTAGTTTTTTTTTTAATTATACATCTTACTCGTAAAAACATCATCAGAAATTTGCTCCTATCCCTAATAACTTTTCGAGTCGACGTAATATGACGTAAGCCAAAATGGCGTGAATGATATTATTGTGATTCGGCGATATAATATTTTTTATTCAAATAGTTATAGAAAAACCCTTTTGATCGTTTTAGTAGTGTTATGGCATCTCATAAAAGTATTTATTTGGAAAAACTAGTGACCCGCGCTCGCTTCGCTTCCGTTTTAGTCGCTTGGTCCCCATATTTTATATCTCAACAGCACGCTACTAGAGTCTATGAGGCCTCGGGTTAGGTTCCCAGACCGGACAAAGTTTAATAGGGTTTTCTGAGAGGAAATATAGCCCAAGTTACTACTTATATAGACAACTATCTGGTGGTAAAATATTATCGAAATCGGCCTACCCATTTTGAAGATTACGCGGAACAAACAGAAACGCTATCACACCGCAAGATATAATAGAACATTAGAAGACAAAGTGAATATCGTGCATATCTATACCAATAAATAAAATTGGAGTGTCTGTTTATAATGTCAAAATAATAGGCTTTTTTCATGCTCACACGGGAACGGGAACTACGCGGGTAAAACGACTATAACCTATAACCGAAGCGAAGCGAGGGCGGATTGCTAGTTTGTTTATGTTTGTAATTTCTTGTAAATAATAAATAATCTATACCAATAAATAAAATTGGAGTGTCTGTTTGTAATGTCAAAATAATAGGCTTTTTTCATGCTCACACGGTTATTTGCACGACACCTATGCCTAAAATAGCAATTAAAAAATTTTTGTCTGTCTGTCTGTTTGTTCCGGGTAATCTTCAAAACGGCTATACCGATTTCAAAAATTCTTTCACCAATGGAAAGCTATAATATCAGGGCGTACACTAGGCTATATTTTATCCCGGTATTCCCACGGGAACTGGAACTACGCGGGTAAAACGACTATAACCTATAACCGAAGCGAAGCGAGGGCGGGTTGCTAGTAATCAATATAATTAAAAAAAATATATATAAAAAAGGAATTCGTTTTTGTCGATAACTAAAGTGCGATGTAGAAAATAGGGATAGCGTCATCTATCGAGTAACTTCAAAATCCCAATCACGAATATAAAAATTGCAAATCCTGTAAGCAAAAAGCGTCAAACTATATAAATTATGCATTGTCATCGGTCCATGATAAATGTGGAGTTTCAAATTAATCTTATAATTAGAAGGTGCTCAAAATCACGTTCCGTGATTCCTAAACATACAAATTAAGCTAAGACAAAAAGTAGCTAAAATACTCACCATTTGCTGCTGCACCATACTGAAGTGATATCAAGTTTGTTTTATCTACGTAAATATAATAATAGCGTTGTTGTTTTTATTCTCTGTTGAAGTCTATGGTCTATTCGTTCACTGACTAAAGGTTCTATTTATACACGAAATATGTATGCCTGATTACTGTGACATTGAAAGGGTTCTGTACAATTTGATAACGTATTTTATACTCGCATTTTACCCGATTGTTATATGAATAGGATATGTATTCGACCAAAATAGTTATAAGCTAGATTTTCCGTGTGGTGATGGAGTAAGAATACAAATTCACTACTCTCTTTTTGGCCGTGAATGTCGTGAAAAAATAATAAGGAGTACGATTTACAGATTAAACTAGCAACCTGCCCTTGCTTCGTTTCGGTTTCAGTCTTTCCTGCGTAGTTCCCGTTCCCGTGGGAATACCGGGATAAAATATAGCTTAGTTTACTCCCTGATATTATAGCTTTCCATTGGTGAACGAATTTTTTAAATCGGTCCAGCCGTTTTGAAGATTATCCGGAACAAACAGACAGACAAAAAAAAACATAAAGTGTATTTTAGGTATATGTATAGTGCAAATAACCGCGTGAGCATGAAAAAAGCCTATTATTTTGACATTACAAACAGACACTCCAATTTTATTTATTGGTATGGATTATGTACGAGGAGGAAAATTTGTCAATGAATGTTTATAATCTTCCTGATATATCAAAATTGTGTTTAAGGTTCCCCTTCAAAACACACCTAAAAGTTTATCATCACCATCACCGTTTAGGTTTTTGCTGTTCACTGTTGGACGTAATTCTCTTCAAGATTGAAGGAATAGTGGCACAATCGCCGTGCTCTGGGAGCAGGTGGATGAACTTTATACGCTGCTTAGTAAAGCTACTTACTGCTCACTCTTTGGGCGAGACTCTAAGCCGACTTGTAGGATCCCAACGACCAAGTAAGGGGTGGCGACAATTTTATTGTATTCTTATCCCATCACCACACGGTCAAACAAATTTTAATTTTTTTTAATAAAAATAAAGTAAAAGGTAAGTAGGTACGCAAGTAGTAATCGCAATAATAGTAATATAATCTTATATATAAACTTCTTGGGTACGTGTTTATATCACTGAACTCCTCCTAAACGGCTGGACTGATGTTGACGAAATTTTTTGTGTATGTTCAAGGGGATTTGAGGATGGTTTAGATTCACAATTGGACCCGGTAGGTGGCGCTGCTTTTATTTTATTTGAACAGAACAACGTCTGTTGGTAATAATATAAATAATCGTATAGGTATCTTCTCTGGAGAAGATCCCGTGAACCAAAAGGATATACATATAAATGATAACATAATATAAAAATAACTTTATGAAAACATGACAGACAGATTCTATGAACCATAGATTGTTGAATTCAACTGTTTTTGAACATCTCAGTAATAGAGTGATGTTTAAGTATATTTACATATAAGTATTATTGTGTGTTTTATTTGAAGCACAAGTGTTTATCTTAATGCTTTGGTTTTTCCATTGAATATGTGTGAATGAGGTCAGACAAATACGCAACTTAAATTTCCTTAGGTTCTTGTACCTACTGATTTCTGATAAGACTAATTTGTTTGCTAAATAGGAAAATATATAAATAAAAATTCAACAGTACTTACAATATATTCCAGGGACTAATGTTTCACACCTACCTGCCTGCTTGTCCTGGATAAAGTCTATCCGTGAACGGAGAATTAATGAATACATTTTAACTAATGTTATAAATGCGAATATGAGTGTGTTTATTCCGTTTTGCACGCTTACGCGTCAATGAAAGCTATATTATCAGCGAGTAATATGAGCTCTTAGAATAAAATAATGTATAGAAGGATAGTGTCGGTACCTACTTAAGCGATTAAAAACGTGAAGCCAAAAATACTACCTACATGCGTGCAAGCGATTACATACATACACACGCACACCACTATACAATAGAGTAGCCTTATGTACGCATTGACCTTGTACAGTACGGAACGGTCCGGCGTAGTGAGCCATCTGGATCCAATTTAATTAAGAAACAGAACAAATTATAACATATTCCAATTTAATGATTTCTGATGTTTACGCGAGTATTATACATTTTAAATAAAACTATTTTACGGATTTTATCGCGTTTGTATTTGATTTTTGATTACCCGACGTTTCGAACACTTTACAGCGTTCATGATCACGGGTGGACTAAGATGTCTCACGTCCAACAAGTCATCGTTACTGCAGAAAATTTATAATTATCTACCCGATACAGAAATTAGTTATTAAATATTGACCCACATTTTGATACAAAATTTATTGCCAGTGTAAGAAGAAAAATGATTCTATATGAAAAAATTATATTGTTTATGGTTAGTAATAATTAAACATTAAAATTAATAGTAATTATATTTAAAAACTAACTAATAATCTAGTATACTACCATCGGATCGGAACACGGTTACACTGAGAAAGATCCGGCAAGAAAACTCAGGTAACATGATGCTAAATTAAAGTTAATTTTGAAGGCGGCTTACTTTATGTTACTAAAAGGTTTTAATTTATAAAATTATCTTTAGTTATTATTATTGTGGGTCAAATCTATACAATATGAGCTCACGGTGTCTTGCAGTCTTGTGGTGGTCTTTTTGGATTTGTTTTTAATAATGTTTATAACAGGATCCCAGCTTGATGGTAACACCCAGCCATCCTCTTTATTGAAATTTTTGTGTTTTTTAATCTCAATAGCCTCGCGTACCATTCTAGGCAGGTATCGGTGTTCTTTTGCGAGGATTTGTGGTTTATCAAACCTGATGTTATGGTGGGCGCGGTCCTGACTATGTTCATAGACTGCAGACCTAGTGTCCCGGCGGTGCTTCACATCGGCTTTGTGTTCCAATTTTTTTTTTATGAACTCACTGAATGAAAAGCAATTTTGATAAAGAAGAAACTTTTAATCTATTCCTTTGTTGATAAAGAATAGAGCCAGCTTTTGAAAACAGTCTTTCGGATGGCGTTGATGTCGCGATAGTACTCAAACATTTCACTGTTAGTTTTTGTTTTAATTTCGGGTAAGTGGAACCGATGATATTATTCAAAACTTGGATACGATCTTGTTTAAGATCAGACACTGGATTTTTTAAAAAGTAGCTCAACTTGGAAGGCTTTTCGTGATCACTATGCAAAGGCTTGGAGTTTTTGTTATTTACAAGTTTGTAATGTTCGCTCCATAAATTAAATTCTTCTGTTAGATCTGGCGAACGATTAATAAGACGTAACAGCGTTCATAGGAGACATAATTTGTTTCATTAAATTGGTCGTGCGTGAAGCCGTGAGTTAACATCGATAAATTCTGTTAATATCGATGTGTGATATAGAAAACGTACGTTTAACGAAATTAAGTTTAAAAAGAACTTTTGGTTTGCTGAAACTCAATGGCATTGCTGAAACTCGTGAGTGGCTATTGCCCCTTACCATCACGTGGGTTACTTTGTCGTATGCCATCAAAAAATAAGACAAATGTTCTGTATCCAATATTGCGACATAAATCGTTGGAGAAGAAGAAGAAGATGTATAGCTAGCTATTTAAAAATAGCATTAGTTCACCAAGTAAGAGGTGCGCACAGCAAAATTTAAACTCTAGACTTCTGCTTTACAGTTTGTACAATACTCCAATCCGCCATCAATAAATGTGTTATGGAATATTTCTATGAAGGACGTGTGTGGAATAAATGGTGTTGGTATGGTATTCAGTTATGATGCTTCAAAGGCTAAATATCGACATGCTCACCTTGAACGTGAACTGGGAATTCGTTATTGTAGATGACGAGTTCAGTATATATTAAAATAATAATGGGTTTTTAAGTTTTATTTTATTAACGACAACACTCTGCAGTACCACCGCCTATCT
Organism: Lymantria dispar; assembly: GCA_032191425.1. NCBI lineage: Eukaryota > Metazoa > Arthropoda > Insecta > Lepidoptera > Erebidae > Lymantria > Lymantria dispar. The sequence continues at coordinate 10,511,152 of CM063445.1, read as the reverse complement.
TGCCCGTGAGTATCGTAAAAGACGACTAAGGGATTAAATATGTATATAACAGCTATTTAAGACATGTAAGACTCGTAATGTAACCCTATACCGACCCCTCTTACCGGCATCATAATAATATAGTAATAATATCCCTGTCCTGTAGGCCCATCACTGTGACATGTATAAGCTAAGATCATTATGATGATGATGATAAGGATAAAATAATAGGTATTATTCAGAATAAATAAGTCTTACTTGACTTTGTACAATGTCTAGACTCTAGATTGTTCCTTGCTTTTTTCTCAAGTCTCAAGAATTAAAGCCAAAATTAAATGTAGGCCTCATAACCAAGCTCAAAGTCACTCAGCGTGTTATGGAGCGAGCTATGCTCGGGATTTCTCTGCGAGATAGAATCCGAAATACAGCAATCCGCAGAAGAACGGGTGTAACCGACATATCATGAAGAATTAGCACGCTGAAGTGGCAATGGGCAGGCCGCATCGCTCAACGAACCGACAACTGCTGGGGAATAAAGGTTCTCGAGTGGTGACCATGTATAGCCTGAAGCAGTGTAGGGCGACACTATGTAGACCGACACTATGTGGACCGACGACCTGGTGAAAGTTGCTGGGCGTCGTTGGATGCAGGCGGCGACAGACCCATACTTTGTGGTGTAACGTGAGGGAGGTCTACGTTCAGCAGTGGACGGCGATAGGCTGAAATGATGATGATGATGAGATGTTATATACATTTTATATATCTTAGCCGTCTTTTATCATACCCACAGACAAGATGGGCTGTGGTGAATTGTATTCTTACTCCGATATCACAAGGATTGAATTGTATAACGATTGGGTTTTCGGGCTGTTATTTTGCTCTACGGGACTTAAGTTTATTCCGATTAGTACAAAGTTTATATAGTGCGATTTATCTTTCCAATATAGTTATTAATTGTGGAAATAGATAAAAGCTGTGATCCATATCTTAGATATATTATAAAATATCAGTAGAAAAAAATACTTAAGAAATTATAGTGATGAGAATAAGAATTATAAATGATGATGATGAAATGATGATTTTACTTTACTTATACGGCAACTCGTGAAAAATACCAAAGTGGGCATAAAAAAACCTTATTGACCTAAAGAAGGCGTACGATCGAGTTCCCAGGGATGCAGAACCGTGCACAAATATGCGGTCCGAAGTCGGAGTCACTGCTCATCAGTGACTGTAGGCTTGCATCAGGGTTCGGCTTTAAGACTTATATGTTCCTCCTGGTGATAGATGCTCTGACATTAGCTATTCAGGAAGCAGCACCGTGATGGATGCTGTTTGTAGATGAAACTGTCCTCGTCGGAGAGGAGGCAGCTGGAGTGTACTGCAGTAGTAGAGCTCTGTAGAGCAGACTGCAGAAATGGCGGGAGAGGTTGGAAACAGTAGGCCTTAAGATCAGCCACACCGAGACTAAACATTTGTTCTGTAAGTTCGGTGACTCTTTCCAATTCTCTCATATTGCCTTAGATGGGTTATCCCTACCGATTTGCTCCGAATTTAAGTACCTAGGTGCCCTTCTCCAAGACGATGGCAACATTGACCAGGAGCTAAATAGAATGAATGTAGGATGCATGAAGTGGCGACAGGTCTCGGGAACAATTTGTAACACACGGATGCCCCTTAAACTTAAGGGAAAAATGTACAAGTGTGTCATCAGACTTGTTGTTATGTTTGGATCTGAATGTTGGACATTGTAAAAGACGAATGAGAGAAGGTTGTATGCTACAGAGATGCGTATGTTAAGATACACAATGGGTGACAAGGTTAGATAAGATAAGAAATGAGTATGAAATAGCCTGAAAGTGATACTAGTGATAGAGAAGATTAGGAGCGCGAGGTTGTCTTGGTATGGACGTGTGATGAGGAGGAATAAAAGGCACGTGACAAGGCTATCGATATGATTGTGAATGGATGTAAGAAGCGTGGGAGACCCAAAAAGCGATGGATGGACTGCGTGAATGAGGATATACGTATGAAAAGACTGAGTGCAGATATGACTGCTGATTAGAGGTTATGGAAGGTAACACATGTTATGCCGATCCCGCTTAGCGTGGAATGAGGTCAGGCAGATGATGATATAAGTATTCCACCAGAAATGAGGATGTGGAATGCTGCTAAGTTCAATATTATAGTGACTACAATATTATGTGGTGAATGACTCCATGGATAAAAGACTTGAGATCTAAATGGGTGCTAAGTTATGGAGATAATCTTCAAATTTATTTATTAAAAGAACTTATATCATTGTTATAAAACACAATTTATGTATTTTTTTACTGTAAATAATTTTTCATCTATATAAATAAACAAAATTGAAGCGTCTGTTTGTAATGTCAAAATAGTAGGTGTTTTACTTGCTCACATGGTTATTTACACGATACCTAAAACCAGTTTAAAATTTTTGACTGTCTGTTCCGAGAAATGAAAACGGCTGGATCGATTTTGATAATATTTTACTGCCAGGTCTGCTGTCTGTATAAGGTATAAGTTAGATATTTTATACCGGTATTTTCACTGGAACGGGAACTAGACTGATGAAATTATGGGATTTTGCTAGTTTATAAATATTGCTTTTTAAATGTCATTACTTGGATTATTTGCATTAAGCTAACCCTTATGACCTATCTGTACCACAACTAACACAACTAATCAGAGGACATGATACTTGTTCTTGGCTTTTATAAGTTAATCATTAGATACTATCAACTCTAGGTAATAATAAGTGTGCATGGTATCTCGCAGCCTTGTAACAGGCTAAAGGTGGTTAAATTACGAACTGTGACGGCAAATTATTGCTAAATAAATATTATATCTACCAATTTCCGTAATTAAAATTTTGTTGGAACATCCATATTCATTTGTATTTATTTTTAAAGTTTAATAATAATATCTATGTATTCTAGATGTATATATACGTAAATTGAGGTATCATGCAGCCTTGTAAATAGGCTAAATGAAACAGGTGGTTAAATTACGAGCGGTGACGGTAAATTATTGCTAAATAAGTATTATATCTACCAATTTCCGTAATTAAAATTTTGTTGGAACATCCATATTCATTTGTATTTATTTTTAAAGTTTAATAATAATATCTATGTATTCTAGATGTATATATACGTAAATTGAGGTATCATGCAGCCTTGTAAATAGGCTAAATGAAACAGGTGGTTAAATTACGAGCGGTGACGGTAAATTATTGCTAAATAAGTATTATATCTACCAATTTCCGTAATTAAAATTTTGTTGTACCGAATGTTCATATTAATTTGCATTTATTTTTATACTTTAATAATAATAAATAGATATATGTATATAAATCGATTATTCATCATCATCATCTTCTCAGCCCATATAAGTCCCATCGTTGGGTTCGGACCATACCACGCTGGTCAGACGTGTTGGCATAGGGTTTCGTTTCGAGTTTTTCATCTCTTGCAATGATGTTATATGCATATTTAATCCCTTAGTCGTATTTTACGATATCCACGGGCAATAGAGGGGTTGGTGAATTGTATTATTACTCCATCACCAGACGGATTGATTATCAAATAACAAATTACCAAAATAGTAAATAAGGGAAAAATTGATATTGGTAACCGAGAACAATAACTAATTATCTTTGGCACTAAATTTCCCATTGACCATTAAAAATATATGAAACAGAGCGTGCGCACAAAGTACGCATGACAAAAGTGAAACTTGTTTGGTGCCACGTGTTTTGTGTCAATATAAAAAAAAATTAAAAAAAAAGTACTCTCTCTCAATCTTTCTCACTCGTTTGCTCCCTACTCTCGCTCTATGGCTGTGTGCTTCGTGCTATGTCCGCCCATTCTCTCTCAGTCGGGCTCAATCGTTCTCTCCCTCTTCTTGGAGAAAAATGTTCCACAATTTAGTCCCACCTATCTTTACCGCGTAAAACCGATATAGCGGATTTCCGTATTTCGGATTCTATCTCGCAGAGAAATGCCAGGCATAGCTCGCTCCATAGCACGCTGAGCTACTTTGAGTTTGGTTATGAGGTCTATATTTAGGGACCACGTTTCCGTGTCGTAAGTCATCACTGGTAACACACACACTGATGGTAGACCTGTGTTTTCAGACACTGAGGTATGTTGAACGAGAAGATCTTCTTAACTTATCGTATTTGTATTTGATTTTTGATTGCCCGACGTTTCGAACACTACAGCACTCGTGATCACGGATGGACTAAAATGTCTCACGTCCAACAAGTCATCGTTATTACAGAGATTATTAAAAAAGATTATTAAAAATTCATACTAAAATAAAATATAATAATGACGGATGTTGGACTATCCAACAAGGTTATAGTTTATTAAATTAGGCGTTTTATATTTATTTGCCAAATTTTTTAATATGATAATTGTGTGGGATTTTTCAATTCTGTAGTTCGAGGATATAATAAATTATGTTTGGTATTTCCTTTATTTTGTAAAATTAGGTAGAGCTACTTATACAATATTCTTTACTACATCCAACACTATGTGATCAATATATTCTTTATACCTATATATAAATCCTCTGTTCGTATGCTTGTAATTGAACTCCTCCTAAACGGCTGGACCGATTTTGATGAAATTTTTTTGTACGTGCACCAGTGGATTCGAGATTATTCCTTCCTTAAACTCCTTCTTTAAACGAGGTTTAAGAAGAGCTTTTTCTTCACGGTAGGCAACGGCCTGGCTGTGCCCCTGGTATTGCAAAGGTCCATGTGCGGCAGTATCACTTACCATCAAGTGTGCTGCTTGCTCGTTTGCCACCAAACGGCAATAAAAACAAAGATGGTTTAGATTAATATTTGGACCAGGTAGGCGTTGCTGTTATCGATTTCAAGGAGAATTTCTTTAATTTTATTTTAACAGAACAATGACTGTTGGGTCAGCTTGTTTTATTATATCAGTTGTGGCTAATGTAACCTTACGTCCCGTATTGAACAGAACACGGTTTTCAGGTTGCCTGTAAAAGTCTCTTTTTTGTGAACAAAGTATTAATGATCATTTATTATACTGATAGGGACGTGAGGGCGTTTTTTTTTGTTTTTAGATTTTTAGTTCATAGTTTTACTCTACTATTCCTGCAAGACTTTTCGTGGATTGCTTATTTTACTTTTAGTTTATAATTTCATTTTTCTACCTATTTCTCGGTAACGAAGTTAGAATACAATTCACCACCCCCTTTCTTCCCGCGGGTGTTGCAGAAGACGACTAAGGGATTATTGCAGATGACATCTATGCAAGAGAAGGAAAAATCGAAATAAAACCCTGTACCAACCCATTTGACCAGCTTGGTATAGTAGGCCGATTTCCGTCCCATTGTGAAGGAGGCTTAAGTTTAGAAGTGGGGCGTATGGGACCTGTGATGATTATGATAATGATGACCTATTTCTGCAAGTGTCCCGTTCTGACATAAAAAAAAGGATATATTCTGTATTGATAGAAAAAATATAGTCACATTAAAGTTCAAAGTCACGTAATCTACTATGACTACGCTCGAGATATCCTTCCTCGAGAGTCCTTTTAAAACGTCAAATACAAACGCCATAAAGGCCGCCATTTATTCCAAATGTGTAATACTCTCGTAAATATCAGAAATCATTGTTTATTTCAATAGGGTACCGTACTCAAAGGGTAAACGCGGGACCCTGTTACTAAGACTTCGCTGTCTGTCCGTCTGTCTGTCTGTTTGTCTGTCACCAGGCCCGTGTCTCGTGAACCGCTATAGCTAAACATTTGAATTTTTTACAAATTATGTATTTCTGTTATCGCTATAACAAGAAATCCTAAAAAGAAAATAAAATAAATATTTAAGATGGGCTCCTATACAATAAACGCGCTTTTTTGGCCTTTTTATAAATAATGGTACTCCACCCTTCGTGCGTGACTTCGACTCGCACTTAATCGGTTTTTGTAATTAGTATTTGACGTGGTTATTTATAAGAAGTAATTTGTGAACGAAAAAGAGATTACTTGAAATCACATAAAACGTTTCTCGTAAAAGCAAGAACGTAAATAGTAAATAATATATGCAGCTGTAATTTTGGTTGTATTTGTAAAGCAATCGAAACGGATACTCGATAGATGTGGATTCAAATAATCTTTTTTCCGATTACAAATAAGTTTTTTTATTTTTTTATTTATAAGTTTTGACGTGTGATGATGGCTACGAATACTACCAATCCTTACGCTGCTTGTGCATGTCTTAAAAGCCCACTAAGAGAACGACCTGGGCCATGCCCTCTGTTCAACATATTCATATTCCCAAGGAAAGTTGACGTCAGGCAAGCGGCTGGTCATAAAGCTATTACAAAAGTTTCTCAATCTGTACTATGAAAGAAAAGCTCATGTTAAGTCGACCCCAAGTAATTGGGATTAGAGCAAGATGATGATGATGATGAAATGTCTTTATAAAAAGTAACTATTTTCAGTACATCTGCGAAGCCCTCTCGCTTCGTAGTCAACAGAGTTCCTTTTTTTTTTGGGAGACAGTCTGTAGTGTATTTATGCTTTATCCGGTCCAGGCGGCGAACGATTCCGTTATCTGCTTTATTCTGTTATACCTTTTTCTGGCACCGTATGGGCACGGCGGACCACTAATGCGCGAATTTGTCATTAGTGGCCCGGCGCGTACCTTTTCCTTCAGTGATCCTACTAGCAACTTGTATATAACAGTACTAATTATAGAACATTTTATTTCAAACTTAATATAACCCAGTTTTATAACATGACTTCTAAAACTCGTCATCATCTTGCTCTTATCCCAATTACTTGGGGTCGACGCAATATGTCATCTGTTTTGACATATTGCAAAAAGTTTCGGCAATGACTTTTATGACCGGCCGCCTGCCTGACGTCAACCCTCCTTGGGAATGTATTCGTTGACCCAAATGGTACCAGATGGAGTTGGTACGGGTCAATCTAGGGCTCTTAGTCGTCTTTTACGACACCCACGAGCAAAGCAAGGGTTGGTAGTATTCGAAGCCGCTACCACACAGCATGACTTCTAAAACTAATATTCTTTTAAGGTTTGATCAAACAGCAGACGGAGTCGGAGTGCTGACAGGACGCCGACGGGGCGTGGATGTTAGACTGCGGGCGTGATGAGTCTTATTTTATTAATTTCTGTAGCGGATACCTAGATAATTATAAATATCTCTAATAACGATGACTTGTTTGGACATCAGACATCTTAGTCCGCCTGTGACTATGAATGCTGTAAAGTGTTCGAAACGTCGGACAATCAAAAATCAACTACAAACGCGATAAAATCCGTAAAGTAGTTTTATTTACAAACCTGTAGTTCCTAATGATATAATTTCATAGAATGCATTGCTTGCATTACTAAGTGAGAATGACTCAAAGCCTTAATTCTCTATAGAAATACTGGTGTCGTTCGTTTGTTCAAGAGTTAACGATTTCTAGCGTCATTACCGATACTGTTTAGTCGTGTTAATGTTAAAATTACGTCATTTTAAATCTTTTTGTGCAAAGATTAAAATAAGACCGCAGTGCAAGGTAGTGCTAGCGTTTGAAATATTTTATTGCCACAATATTAATAATCATCATCATCTCTGCTCGAATACGACCGATTGCAGGGCTCGAGCCTCATCCACAATAGGCGGTCGTCTTTTACAACATCCATGAGCCAGATAGGGTGTGGTTAATTGTATTCTTTCTCCAACACGGAATAAGAATAATACCTTTCTAATTATTCTTTCGTGTGGTGACGGAGTAAGAATACAATTCACCATGTACTCTCATACCCTTGGGTGTCGTAAAAGACGAGTAAGGGATATATTACGCATATGATATCTATGCAAGAGATGGAAAACCGGAAATAAAACCCTATATAGTAACCTATTCGACCAGCATGGTATAGTAAAGTCAATTTCCCTCTTATTACGGGGACATATATGAGCCGAAATGCTAATGATGAATTATTGTTAGATAACTGCCTACCATTATTATTACGATCATGCTCTTGTCTCAGTTACTTGGGGCTGATGTCTTCTTCCAACGTTTCAAAAAATTATTGGAAATAGTTTTATAACCGTCCATTTTATTGACGTCAACCTTTTTTGATCAAGCGGTATCAGATGGAGTAGGTCTTGGTTGATTTAAGTCTTTTATGACACCCACGAGCAATATTGGTAGTATTTGTAGCCGCTACTACACAGCAGCTGATACCATTAGGGATAATTTGAACATCCTTCAAACGAAGCGCAGTAATAACGGTCGGTCTATTTATGTGGGCAAACAAACAACTATCAAAATAAATATTAAAGAAACATCAAAATAAATATTAAATGTGGTTACGTAGTAAGACTACAATTAACTTCTCTTGCTCGTGGGTGTTGGAGAAGGCGACTAAGGGATATGCAGATAACATCGATCATCATAAATCAAATACAAACGCGATATAATCCGTAAAAGTAGTTTTATTTACAATGTGTAGTGCTTGCGTAAACATCAGATATCATTAGATAACATCGATGCAAGAGAAAGAAAACTTGGTATAAAACCTCATTCCAACACGCCTGACCATCGTGGAATAGTAGGTCGATTCCCCTCTTATTGTAGATGAGGCCTGAGTCCAATAATAGGACTTATATAGAGATGTAGATGTAGAGTATTCTCGTACAAAAATATAAAAATAATTTTATGAAAATAATCTAATGACCATGGTTCTTCCATAAAAGCGATGTAAATAGGAGTGGAGAATTTAAAAGAAAAAAAAAAGTGTTTTCAACCGATTATGCAACATAACAAAAGTCATCTTTGTACTTTTCTACTATTCCAAAACAAATTCATATTATTTCTATTTTAACATCGATTGCTTAACTTTGAGAAATAAAACATCTTTCACTGAGTACATGCCATCTGCCCTTCGCAAAACAAAGAGACAATGAATGCTATTAGGGATATTAGACTTAAAGGGGAAATGCTATTAGGCGTAATTAGACTTAAAGGAGCAATATTATTAGGCGTATTAGACTTAAAGGGGAAATGCTATTAGGCTTATTAGACTTAAATGGGAAATGCTATTAGGCATATTAGGCTGAAAGGGGAAATGCTATTAGGCTTAAAGGGGAAATGCTATTAGGCATATTAGACTTAAAGGAGAAATGCTATTAGGCAAAGAAAATGATTCTATATGAAAAATATAGAATCATTTTCTTCTTACACTGGCAATAAATTTGTATCAAAATATAGGTCAATATTTAATAACTAATTTTCTATATCGGGTAGATAATTATAAAATTTTCTGTAATAACGATGACTTGTTGGACGTGAGACATCTTAGTCCACCCGTGAGCATGAACACTGCAAAGCGTTCGAAACGACGATCAAAAATCAAATACAAACGCGATAAAATCCGTAAATTAGTTTTATTTAAAATGTGCAATGCTCGCGTAAACATCAGAAATCGTCACTCATATCGCCAGAAGATAATGATCTTCTATAATTTCAATGACTTGGGGTCGAAAGAATATCTACTATTCTTACATTACTGCAAAAGTTTTGGCAATATCAGCCGCCGCCTGCCAGTTAATCCTTAGTATATGTATGGTAAATATATTTTCGGTCTTTCTTCTTCTTCTTTTTTTATCTTGGCAATCAGCTACAAATACGAGCCATTTTTGCCAGTGTCGAGTTATAATTATCTTTTCAAGTTATCAGTTTCTTCATGTCAGTAATGGTCTGTCAGTAAATCAAAGTGTCGCCCTCAACAGTGTAATGGCCACTGTTAAGGGTATCTTCTGAGAATTTTAGTGGAAACAAAAAGGTATGTATAGCAGTTTTATATCATATTCACTACACCTCAGCAGTTCTGCCACTATATATTACATAAAATGCCATCAAAATTATTTAATATAACACATTAAAACACTAAGATATTGAATATAATACAAGAATACCACATGACACTTCGAGATTCCCGCCAAAATCCTCTTAGGTCTTTTAAGTGAACGTTTCCCTAGTGTTGTTCAAAGCACTGATAGTTTTTCCGATAGTTCTTATACATGCAATATGCATTACTTACTACTACATTAGTGCATGTAACCAACAAGTGTATGATGTCCTTCATCATTAATGCAAGCGACAGTAAAACGCAAACAACTTCGACTAATTGGGAGTGCTTCCTGAGTGTGAATACGGTAGTTGTCATTTCGTCACCATTTTAGATTAATAATAACTTTAAGAATATTTAAAATACAAAGTTAAAATTGTTTGTCTTTTCACATTTAGTTCTTATTTTTATCTGTGTTTGTTTATGATACCAATCTGAAATGTGTTGCAGGTATGGTGCTCAGTGCGATCGCGTTCCGATACGGTGGTAATTTAAGTTAAAGTGTAAAAAATGTACCTCCGGGGTATTCTTACATATTGTAATTTTTATATATAATGAAAAAGACCATGGCTGGACCAGATCCCGCAAGCGGCACCCTATCACGAGTTAACCACTGGAGCGGCTGCTCTACTTACTCCCTCACTAATCATTCCCCTCAACCACAAAAGAGGGAAGGGACTGACCCGCTCCTCATAGCTACCACAAGAGAGCTCTCAAAAGAGAAAACTAAGAGATATAGTCATTAACATCTATGCAAGAGAAAGATAATTTAAACAAAGTAGCCTATACCAAGCCTTACGAGTAGCGTAGTGGAGCAGATAAATTTGCCTACTATTATGGAAGAGGCTTGAGCCCAGCAGTGGGACACATATAAGCAGAGATGATAATGCTATTATTTTTGTATTTATAATTAGCATTGTATTTACTTCCTTATTATGCATAGCATTATGCTGTTATAAACAATATCTTTAATCATTTTATAAAATCTTACTTTATAAATATCATAAGTTAAGATGCACATATTATGAACTGCAAAATGCATAAATATGTTGCGTGTTTATTATCAGTGTTTTTCTTATTGTAAAATATAGTTTGTCTTGCAGTGTTCTTCTACCAGATAAGAATGCAATTCGTCTACTGTTCTTTTTTCCGTAGGTATCAAAAAAGGCAATTAAGGGATGCTTTCAAAGCAGATGGTATAAAAGGAAGAAAAGACAAATTTATTAGCGTGGTAAATTATCTATTAGCATGATATTACAATGCATACGGGTTGAATAAGAATGTAATTTGTCCCTGCATATAAATTATTTCTTTACCACACTTCTAAATATCCTCTTAGTGAAATTTCGTTGTCATTATAAATTGATATGATTATATTGTATGTTTGCCGTGTAGTGACCGAATAAGATTACAATTCATAACCACCTTTCTTTCTCGCGGGTGTCGTAAAAGTCGACTAAGATAGATTGACTATTATAATACGCAGATGACATCTAAGAAAGAAAACTCGAAATAAAATCCCGCCCAGGTTAGTGGGATTTTATTTCTGAGTGGTAGGTCACTTTTCCTCATTGTGAAAGCTTAGCATTGGGACGTATATGATAAGTTATATCTTTACCAAGCATATATAGTATATTACTGCAGGGGCCAGCACAAGAGGCATTGATTGAGGAACGTGTTGAATGTGGGAGGAGGCGAAGTCGAGTCTATCAATGCCTAGTTGTGGCCAAGGCTTGTATAATACTTTTCTCAAATAATGGGCGGAAATTAAAACTAAGTACATAGTACTAAATAAAAATTTTGAAGTGAAACTTCTTTAGAATCGTTGTGATTTCAAACTCGATGAAACGAAAAAGCGAGTCCATGGAGACATAAACATATAAATACGGATTCAGCCGGCAAGAGAATGAGATAAAGGATGATAAAGGATAGAGGATAAAGGACGAAGGATGAATGATGAAGGAAGAAGGATAAAGGATAGTATTGTTTCAACACAGTTCGAAATTTAATTAAAACGCTGTTAAGTTGCCTCCTTGGTTGTCATGTGGAGTAACAAATCGTTTCATTTTTAAAATACACGATAGATATGAAATTACGGATATAATTTCGGTTTATCTCGAAGTAGATTGTCAAAATAATGCTCAAATTTCCAAGCATGTTTGAGAAAAATATTCTTTTAGTATAATTTCAGTGATATTATTAAATGATATTATTAGGATATTGTACAAGGTAAATTAAAAAAGTGCATTTTTTGCTGTCTGACATTCTTTATTTTTATTTAAGAGGAAAAACTAAACTCCATTTTAAAACAAGACGTTCGTGACATTTTGCTTATATTTTTAATAATATAATATCTCGTTAGACTTTTATAACCAGTTCTAATACAGGAATTGTTTATTGGAAATAATTCACGATTTTTATCAGCTAAGCACATTTGGAAGACTGTCTCTTGAAGTCGGTAAAAAAAAGAACGTTGAGTCAGTTTCTCCGCATCCACTCTTGGACACCGTTGTTTTCAGACACTGCGGGATATTGGACGAGAAAATTCTTTTCAGTTTCACGAATGCTGCCCTTAGAAATGTAATTAATGGCCAGATGACTTTAGATGGAGTTCGCTGAAGTCGATGTAAGAAACTCTTAGCCGTCTTTTACTACACCCATAGGTAATGTAAGGGTTGGTAGTATTCGTACACCACGTCTCCACGATACAGCATATACGATTTATTTGCGAATAGAAGTAAATAAATAGCGTTTTGAAAATTGACTGTGTAATACCCACTAATGTTGGACTATTTATTCTGTAGATAGATATAAAGCAAAATATAATGGGCCTCGGATGAAACATTAGAACTTACATTATTCGGCAAGGGAAGTCATTACTTGCACTATTATAGCATTTTTTTTAGTGCATAATTAATTTTCACAGTGGATAGGGTCTGCTTACGGGTGAAATTAGAAAGAAAATTATTATAGCAGTTTGTAAAATAAAAAGATAAACACATTGTCTTTGGCATATACATATTTAAGAGTAGAATTTTAATTTATAACTGTCAATACAGCTGCTTGTTATGAATAATGACTGGCTAAAACATACATTTAAATTTTATTTGCTTGTAAGGAAAAGGACCAAACCCTTTTTTGTGTATTAACTCGTAACCAATAAAATTAATTAATTGTTATTAACAAATGCTTTTATATGAAAAGCTATATGCTCGGACAAGAAAAAAAAGGAGGATTTGTCTATACCAATAAATAAAATTGGAGTGTCTGTTTGTAATGTCAAAATAATAGGCCCTTTTCATGCTCACATGGTTATTTGCACTATACATATGCCTACAAATCACTTTATATTTTTTTGTCTGTCTGTCTGTTTGTTTCGGGTAATCTTCAAAACGGCTGGACCGATTTAAAAAATTCTTTCACCAATAGAAAGCTATAATATCAGGGAGTAAACTAGTCTATATTTTATCCCGGTATTCCCACGGGAACGGGAACTACGGGGATAAGGCGACAGAAACCGAAGCGAAGCGAGGGCGGGTTGCTAGTTAAAATATAAAAGTTATATTTGTATGTACCTATTTATATAATAATAATCAGAAATAAAATAAAATATCTTTCTTCAAATAGGAATAGATGCTAGCGGCACCTACTGGGTCCAATTTTTGAATCTATTTAAGCAGTCAAAATAACAATATAAAAATCGGTTCAGCTATTTAGGCCTTTCAGTCACATACACAAAGAATTATATAAAAATAAAATGTTTTAAAATGAGCAGGATAGTTCTAAAACATCACAAGGTTAAAGGAAAATGATTGCGATTTTAAAACCATTCTAAGAGTATATAATAATTCTCAGATTATAAAAACGTGTAATATATTTCTTGTTATACTCCGGAAGTTATAAAAATCTTTGTTGTTGCATAGACTATTAGTGTATGTTTTTTAAAGATATCTTTTTTATTAATTAGTTCGACGTAGAGATTAAAGTTCAATCGGAATCCATATAATTCTGATATTAAACTTTAGGTGTTAGGGTACTTTTGTCAAATTCACAGGTTTCGTTAGGGCTGCTCAGGAGCTGTGACGAGGACACGGCGCAGGACACGCTCGAGGTATGTGCCGCCTGAGCAGAGCAGCGCCGTGAACTCGTCGTAATCATCGGGCCGACTTGACGCTGCCAGGGCGATGCTCGGCAGCGTCAGGCACTGAGACGCGGTCGCAGCCTTCTGCGACAGCGAGGACAAAGAACTCGGTATAACTCGGTCGGGCCAACGACGAAGGCGAAGAGCTACGGTGGGTTATGAGTCCGCGCGTCGCCCCTTCGTTGTCCCGGACGGAGCCGGTCGACGGGCGTGGTGACCATAGGTGTTTGGTCAGGCAAAGTAAACAAAGCCCGTACAGTTAAGACTCGTCACGTTGTAGCGTGGTAGCGTGTCAAAAGAGTGTAACGATGTATATTTATTTACACGTTTTATGTCGAGCCACTTTGACCCCTTCCTGTCTCAAAAATGATTCAATATGTTTATATTGTATATATATATATATATATATATATGTTTATATACATCAACATATCCTTAGATTAATATCCTTAGATACATTTAAAACAATTTCTTGATTTTCTTCTACTACAAAAGTATTTGCTATTTATGAATATGACTTTTTATATTATAGTTGTCAAATTATTTATATAATGTAAATAGCTTATGATTTATTAAATCTCAACATATGACTTCGTCAGTTTTTACCTGCAAGTCAAATATTGAGGAAAAAAGGAACATGCAATACAAAAACAATAATCTACATCCTTACTAATATTATAAATGCGAAAGTAAGTTTGTTTGTTACGCTTTCACGCATAAACCACCGAACTGATTTTAAGAATTCTTTCACCTATGGAAAGCTATAATATCAGTGAGTAACATTGGCTATATTTTATCTCGGTATTCCTACGGGAATGTGAACTACGCGGGTAAAGCGACTGAAACCGAAGCGAAGCGTGGGCGGGTTGCTAGTATAATACAAAGAATATAAAATAACTAGTCGATAAAAACTTGTCAAGTCAAACGTTGAGGTTTAAATTTTTCATATATTATATAACAATATTTGAGGTCCTTCATAATGGATGGCTTATTCCAAATTACTGGCTAAGTCGTTGTTTATAATTGAGTACTGATTACCTTACTAAACGTTTCTCTGGGAATTGCGATACAACATACGTAAAGCACTATTATTTTATATTCATTAGACTTCAATACTGTCTTTGCACTATATTACAGAAAATACTGTATAATATATCATATTAAAAGATTAAAATATTAAATAAGGTGACCACATTAACATGTTTCTGCTAAAACGTCTCCTTGATAGAAATGTTATTTTTAACCACAGACAACAGTTTAGTCCTAACAAAAAGATAAGGCATTGTATAGCGGTAGTATGGGTATTGTTTATTTTTATTAATTTATTTCTAAAAAGAATAGCTTTTTGCACCTTCTTCATATAAATATTGCTAAATTCACGTATTAATTAATAATAGATAGTTTTTCTGTACATGGCTATTTTACAAAGTTCCTCTTAAACTGCGAGATACATTTTGATCAAAATTCTTGTGTCTTTGAGTGGATCTCTGGCTGGTTTATATTCACAAATGTACTGAGCAAGTATCGTTGCAATCAGGTTATTTGAATTTGATTTTTTTTATCAGATGTCGGTTATTAATAAAAAAATAAGAGCGTGCGTACAAAATACGCAAGCCAGAAGTGGTGCCACGTGTTTTTTGTCAATATAAAAAAAAGATAGAAAATAAAAATTATAAAAAATGTTGGAAGCTAAATTTAAATCATTTATTATGTATAAACCTCGCGGGGGCACTTACATATTGTCTACTCGTTGCTAACGCTCGCGCTGGCCTGTAACAGGTACCTATACTACGCGCATGACTTAGAGTGCCACGCATTCACTCTCGCTCTGTCTCTTTCTATTCCGGTAGGTTCTTTTCTTCTTCTTCTTCTTTCTTCCAACAACGTTCTTGGAAGAAAGAAGAAGAAGTTTTGCTTCAAAAATGTTATTGCTTCGTTGGTTTCATTATCATCCCAGCCCATATAAGTACCACTGTTGGGCTCGGGCCTCCTCCACAATAGGAGGGAAAATTATATTACACTGCTAAAATGTGTTGGTATAGGGTTTTATGTTGAATTGACCATATTAAAACGATGTTATATAAATATCATATCTCTTGATTGTCTCTTGCAAAACCCACAGGTAAAAGCGGGAATGGTGAGTTACATTCTTACTCCGTTACCATACGGATATGATAATCGATCTCAATTATGGAATGAAGAGTTAGTGTTTTTATACAGCTTTTTTAACTAAATTCTCAATGGGATTTTAAAGGATTAGTTCCAATCAAGATTTTAAAGCAATAGTTCGAATCAATTAATATTTCGTTAAAATGACAATAAAATTGCAAGCAGTTTTACGTTTTCAATTCCTTTCCTTCACAATTAGAAGGACATCAGATTGGTCGTTTGGTTTTATCTAGGATTTAATTTTAAGGTTTATTTCTCTTGCAATGATGTTGATGATGGGAATATGTGTTTCTCTTTGATATATGCCATATTAAAAATACTTAGATCTTTTAAAGATGATACAAAAACTCAGAGTTTGTTTTTATTTATACCAATAAATAAAATTAGAGTGTCTGTTTGTAATGTCAAAATAATAGGCTTTTTTCATGCTCACACGGTTATTTGCACGACACCTATGCCTAAAATACAGATTAAAAATGTTTGTCTGTCTGTCTGTTTGTTCCGGGTAATCTTCAAAACGGCTGGACCGATTTCAAAAATTCTTCCACCAATGGAAAGTTATAATATCAGGGCCTATAACCTAGGCTATATTTTATCTCAGTATTCTCACGGGAACGAGAATTACGCAGGTAAAACGACTAAAACCGAAGCGAAGCGAGGGCGGGTTGCTAGTCAGATATATATGTACTAGCAACCCGCCCTCGCTGCGCTTCGGTTTCAGTCGCTTTACCCGCGTAGTTCCCAATCCCGTGGGAATATTGGGATAAAATGTAGCCTATGTTACTCTCTGATATTATAGCTTTCCAGTGGTGAAAAATAGAATTTTTTAAATCAGTCTAGTAGTTGAAAGACTATTCTCCACTCTAGTCACCCGTGGCTTCGGCTAGGAATAATTTTAATGATCTAGAAGATGGTACTCCGCATTATTGCCTTAGTAATGAAACTAGTTTCGGGCACTATGTTGAATGGTCGAGGGCATTCTGTTGAATGGTTGCAAAGTCTATAACGGACAGAAATATTTTTGTGCTTTATATAATACTAGCTGACCCAACAGACGTTGTTCTGTTCAAATAAAGCGCCACCTACCGGGTCCAATTGTGAATCTAAACCATTCTCAAATCCCCTTGTGCACACACAAATTACTTACTCAATCCAGTCAACAGATATCGCCATCTGTTAAAATCGTTTAAATAATAGACAAATAATTTGCAATAAAATAATATTGCGACCATAAATTAAGATAGAAGCTATCCTATCTTTCAAGTTGGATCAAACTGCACACGGTGTGTAAATTTGATTAAAATCGGTTAAGTAGTTTTGGAGTCCATCGCGGACAAAGAACGTGACACGTGATTTATATATATTAAGATATGGATTTAGTCATCTGTTTACAATGCTTAGTCATCGTCTCGGATGCCACTGGCAAAGTAAAGGGTGGTGAATTGTATTCTTACTCATTAATTATATGAAAAAAAAAACTATTCCTTATTATAGGGGGACTGAGAATTATATTAGATAAAATGTGATCACACGCGTGAGTCAGTACTCTCAAATAACCTGGTAATTACCTTGTCAGAAAAATTATCTGGTCCTCGAACTTATTACTGATAATCAACATACGAATAAGCTTATGAATAGAGACATAATTTACAAAATTTGAGATATGTCAGACAGTCTTATGTGGCCAGTTAACTAATTTGCATAGTGGTTGCGTCAATAATATTAAATCATTTGTTTTTGTGGTGTTTTTTTGGAAATGATATAGACATTGACGCTTAAGTATTTTGCTTACAAGTGAAATCAATTTAATAAGTGATATTTTTTTTGGGGCTAATACCTACCACACCGTCCCACCACTAAGAGTCCTGTAAGCCAGGATCCACAATGGTATCCGTATAAGACACCGAGGTTTGACCCTCAGAAAGTCCCGAGAAACGCATTTACTCGTAATTGTCTTGGGACCCGCAACAAAATTAATTAGAAAAGAAAAACAGGATGGGTTGGAAAGATTCCACTTCCCTCCTATGCAAAGCGGAAGACATGAAGCAATGTTGGCTAATAAGCTGGTAAATAAGACTATATACAACTACGTGAAACGCAGCGGTACAGCACCATGGATTTAACATAATGCACCATATTTTATAATGTGCCATATTTACTAGACACTATTTTCTGAGTGGTAGGTCTGGTAGTAGTAGTAGCAGAGCAGTCCATGCGGGGTAGTATCATAATCTCGCAGAAAATCGACGTCTGAGTAGTAGCAATTTGTTGCTGCATTTCGTTCGGTGAGCGAGTGACCCGGTAGTTCGACTTTTTAGCGATGTTTGCTTGTAGTAGTTTCGGTAATGCCTTTAGTATTATCGAACTTCATTCACACTCGCTTTATTTTCTTCACGGTAGGCTGCCGCAATTATCTGTGTGGTGACGGAGTAAGAATGCAATTTACCACTCCCTATCTTGCTCATGGATGTCGTAAAAGACGACTAAGGAATATAATAATATCTGGTTAACCGAGCTTTGCGCCGGTATATTTTTATTATATTTTTGCCGAATTTATTTAGATATGTATTAATAAAAAATAAAAATGAAATACTGAAAAAAATATCAAAAATTACAAAAACAGAATAATAATAACACCGAGATTCGATCCCACGCTGTTTGAATGCCAACACAAAATAAAAAGAAAACTGGACAACTTCCCAACTGAGCTATTGACACTCTTGACAACGACGACGAAATTCGAATTCATATTCAATAACATTTTATGTCATTGTATTGATTAGCTAAAAACATTGACAAAACAACATTTTCTATAAATAAAACCTAGCTAGACCGATTTTTTGGCCCTGAATCCTCTAGTATGCCAAATTTCATCAAAATCGTTGGAGCCGTTGCCGAGATCCTGAATATATATATATATACAAGAATTGCTCGTTTAAAGATATAAGATGTATATAACGTCTATGCAAGAGAAGGAAAATTCGAAATAAACCCCTATACCAACTCGTCTGACCAGCGTGGTATAGTAGGTCAATATCCCTCCTATTGCTAGAAAGCTCCAGCCAAGCAGTGGGGCGTATGAGCCGAAATGATGAATGATGAATCATCAAAAAGGCTGGACCAATTTTGATAATATTATACTACTAAGTAACTGTCTGTATAAGCAGTAAATTAGGCTATATTATTTTGCGGTATTCCCATGGGAATGGGAACTAGCCGTTTGTAACCGCGGGCAATCGCTAGTGTCCTAATACGTTAAAATTTAAAAAAAAATGTGTTTCCTGCATCCTTCGAAAATGTTCTGTGTGTAGATTAATCCTATAATTTACATTTTCAATAAGACAGTGAAAAATTATTAAAATTAATACACTGGGCATATTATGAAATTGATATATATTTTCCATTTAATCAAATACGTCAGTCGGTTTAATGAAGGCAAAAAAGAACATAAGATATACCGCAGTTTTTGCACGTATATTTCGACCTATCATTGTTTTTATTCATGCTATTTTTATTAAATTAATATGAATGCGAGATTTATGTCCTTGAATGGTTTAAGTTTTAGCACTGTTTATTGGCTGTATTAGATTGTTATCGATGTTAGAACTTAAACATATTTTACAAAAAAAATCCCCTACGAAATAATTGTGTTGGAGCTTATTGCTTGTAACTGTTAAAAATTTTAACTTTCGTCGCTTAACCAAGGTATTTATGATCTATTGATACTAATCGCCGTGTGGTGACGGAGTAAAAATAGAGGGAAAATTCGTAATAAAACCCTATACTAACTTGTCTTACCAGCATTAATGTGTATAGTAAGGTCAATTGCCGTCCTATCCTGGAGGAGGTTCGAGTTCTGTAGTGGGCCGTATTTGAGTTGAGTTGATAACAAATAGTGCTATCTGGGAAGTTGTTATGAAATTTGGTGAATCTTCCTTAGTCTATATGCGTATTAATCCGCATAGCAGCTATATCTTATACATTGTTTCGGTCGATTAATACAATTTAATTACCTAGTGAGTTACAATTAAACTGACTATGATATTCACGTTTATATACAGCCTCTTCCATAAGAACAAAAAAAAGTAAATTACAACTATAAATGTCTATGGTTTTTTGGTTAAAGATTTATAATGATTAGACGAAATAAAAAATAATTCTTACGCTTGGCATGTGTTTTCGCTGATTTATTTGGTGTTACTATGGATCACGCATAATACTGTCCTTCATGGAAATCCATCTTATTATTCTTAGTTGGTAGAAATATCACGTGTGAATAAACTCTATTTTACTACGCTAAGACCTGATCATATGCTTTTTTTCTGTTAGTGACAAAAGATCAAACAGCACACCTGATGGTAAAGGATAGTGCTGTTCATGAAACTTGGCTAGGCCTATCGGGAAGAAAGCGATGGAAGCGTGAATGCGTGCAATGAGGATCGTTGATACTAAAGGCATCACGAAAACCCATCACATGCCAACCAAACCAATTACCCTCAGAAAGTTCAGCTTTTAGCTCTCTCACTCACCGAATCAAGTAACAAATTGCTACTCAGGCGTCGTTTTTCTTGGCGACAGCTGGCCTCAGGACTGTAGGCAGATGACTGACTACCGCGTGGTCCTACTACATAGTATTTGTCAGCTACAGCGATCCTAGATTGTATATCATCGCGGCCCACGTACGTCCTACTGTTGAGCTCGGGCCTCCACCACATTGAGAGGGTACTAGACCTACTAAAACATGCTGGTCAGACATGTTGGTATAGGGTTTCATTTCGAGTCTTTCTTTTTCTGCACAGATATTATGTGCAGAAAAGTTTTAGTCGTCTTTTATGACATCCACGGGCAAGATAGTGGTGAATTGTATTCTTACTCCGTCACCACACGGTAAGATTGTATATATGTGGACAAAAATGATTTTGTGATTATAAAAAAAATACCCATGGCATAAAATCTTGCACTTTCATATTACTAAAGATAGGCAGAACTAAATAGCTGCCCGTTTTGCCTGTCTGCTGGTAATACTATCATCGCAGATAGACGACGTCTTCTCAATTCAAGCATTTACAACTGTATTTCTTTTGGTGAGTAGGGGAACCGGCAGTCTAAACCCTACCTTAAAGTACCTGGTATTACGCAGGTCCATAAGCGGTAGTTATTATTTCGCATCAGGTGGGTTGTGTGCTTATCTGCACCAAAGGCAATAAGATAGTATATATACTTTCATGCTTTTACCCGATTGAAAGAGAATGATATAGGATATCCAAATTAAGGAATATTGAAATTAAGGAAAATCCTTACTTAATATTATAAATTCGAAAGTAAGTTTAGTTGTTTGTTTGCTTTCACGCTTAAACCACCGATATTATGGCGTAACATAGGCTATATTTTATCCCGGTATTCCCACGGGAACGGGACCTACGCGGGTAAGGCAACTGACGGCTGGTTGCGAGTTAATGAATAAATCTATACTACTATTATAAAGAGGAAAGGTTTGTATGTATGTTTGTCACGAATTGGCTTAAAAAGTAATGGATCGATTTAAAAAATTCTTTCACCATTAGAATGCTACATTATCCCTGAGTAAGATAGGCTATATTTTATCCCGGTATTCCCACGGGAACGGAAAATACGCGGGTAAGGCGATTGAAACCGAAGCGAAGAAAGAAAGAAAAAAAGAAATTTTATTTTGTAAACCTCACACAATATACATACCAACGAAAGAAATAAGAACTACTAACTAAAAACAAGGAGTCGAATATGTGAGGCCAAAATATGGTGCCCATCTCAGCTTATGGTACAGTAAATATGATACTACACCGCTGATATTCTGATGGACCCGTACAATCAAGTCGCGGAAGCAACAAGATATCCAAAACAAATATATTTAAAAAAAGTTAAACGGTAATATTTGAAATAGTAACATTAAATTAAGAATGAAATAAATTAATACTATACTATATCATATTCTAGTTTGTAAAAAATATCATAATTATCACATAGAATAGCTTAAGGGGCGAAGCGAGGGCGAGTTTCTAGTATGGAATAAAGAATAGGATGATTAGCTTTCCACCGTGACAAGGAACGGGTATAGCTGGCCCGAATACATGGCGATAGTGAGGTACGTGTACGGCAGATTATGGGGTTGTACGCCATCCCTTCTATCGCCCCGGATGCATCAGGCAGTGGTGTGAACATATCATAGCCTGTCGTCCCTAAAAAAAGGATTAATAGCATGACGGCACAGAATAATCTGGCATTAAAGATTCAAGAATACTTTAATGATTTCAAAGAATTTGTCATACCTACGTAAGTAAATGGATGCGTTTTGTTTTCATTCCAATTAGCATCTGCAGTATTCCAATGTATCTAAATACCTATAGTTTTCCTCAAATCCTAATATTATAAATGCGAAAGTAAATTGTTTGTTACGCTTTCATGGCTAAACAGTTGATCCGATTTTAAAAATTCTCAATGGAAAGCTACGTTATCAGCGAGTAACATAGATTATATTTTATCCCCCTATTCCCACAGGAAAGAGAACTAAGCGGGTGAAACCGAGAGAATTTTCTAGTAGTAGATAATGTCACAGTCGCTATGTTTGGTACACGGCTTGACGGTTGTAAGTTGTATTATTAGTCTCACAAAAGAGTGATGCTGTCCATTTTCCCGGTGAATCTCCGGTCAATTTGTATAACTTGCCTGGGCAATGGGTGGAATATTATTTATTATGAATCATATTTATATTGAACAGTTTATTTTGAAATATAAACATCAAACGAGCGACTCTTCTTACAAAAAGCAATAATGTATAATTACACATCTGTAAACCAAAAAACTATAATAATTACTAGTTATTAGAATGAAATAAAAGTAATAATAACTGCGAACGTATTGGACCTTAAACATTGTGTTGTTAATGAAAAAAAATTGCTTATACTGAACATTATTTTTTGTGTACTTGACTCAGGGTTGGCTCGAAGCAACTTCATTGAATGAACTATATAAATCACTAGCAAATTGCGATGGTTTCAGCCGCATAGTTCCCGTTCTCGTAGCCGAACACCTGGATAAAATATAATCCAAGTTACTCATTATACAGACAGCCAAATAAATAAAATTGAAATACTGTAACGTGACAATAATTTTTTTTCATGGTTACACGAAAATATGACTATTGCTTCACTATACCTATGCTCAAATACTAGTTTAAACATTTTTTGTGCCTGTTTGTCTGTTAGCTCCGAGTTGTCTCCAAAACGGATAGACTGATTTTGATAATATTTTATTACCAAGTAGCTAAGGAGTAACTTAGGCTATATTTTATCCCGGTATTCTCATAAGAACGGGAACTATGCGGGTACTGAAACCGAAGGGAAGCGAGGGCGGGTTGCTAGGTAATAAATAAACCCGTATATCGCATAGATATTAAAAACTTACAAATATTGGATAAAAATTACATTCAGACTCAGAACATTCATTTGTGTGTCGTACAAAGAATTGTCTTGCATTCATGATCATTTATTATTTACTTAATTATTTAGGGTCGATGCAATATGTATTCCTCTTCCAAAGTAGATAAAAGTTATCGCCAATAGTTTTGTTGCCGGCCGCTTGTCTGACCTCAAACCTCCTTGGAAATATAATTATTACGCAGATGGCATCAAATGGAGTTGGCACAGGTGGATGTAAAGCTCTTACTCGCCTTTTACGGCATCCACGAGCAATGTGATATTCGTAGCCGCCGCTACACAGCAGAAATAATATCATCATCATCATCATTTCAGCTTATCGCTGTCCACTGCTAGATGTAGGCCTCCCTCATTTTACGCAACAAAGTGCGGTCCTGTGCCGCCTGCATCCAACGACGCTCAGCTACTTTCACCAGGTCGATGACCTAGTGGGGGAGGCATCCTACACTGCGGCATCCGGTACGTGGTCGCCACTCGAGAATCTTTCTTTCTCAGCGGTTGTTGGTTCGTTAAGCGATGTGGCCTGCCTATTGCGACTGCCAAACATGACACATTGTCTCTTTTTATCGCTTTGCACCTTTTTTTCCTTATACTTGCATCTCGCCATAAGGAAATAAGTATACTTTGTTAGGTGCAGTTTTAATATTATTTTGTTACATAGAAATAATTAAAATATTTATAATAACATTTTCCATTATAATAAGTGGCTTTTACACTTCTTTTTTAATTTTCTGTAACTTGTGAACCAAACATTTTCGTTAATATAATCGAATTGTGTACGCTGACGTCAAATAAGCGCGCCAAAATAGCCGCGTTTAAATTGCTCAAAAATTATAGTGATTTTAATATTTTTTTAGCTTAATAGTTTATATTTTGAATGTGTTATATATATTTATGGTAGTGTTATAACTAGTAGAAATGAAAAAAATCCATGCATATTCCCTATTCTTCGTGTTATGTCAGTTACACCCATTCTCTGCGGATTTCCATATTTCGGATTCTATCTCGCAGAAAAATCCCGAGCATAGCCCGCTCAATAGCACGTTTGAGCGAATTTGAGCTTAGTTATGACGCCTACAGGCTCACAAAATTACATAATTTATATAAATTTATATAAGTGAAATATTACACAGATATTAAATTTATATTTATAAAGATTTAAAAAGCTTATCTGACAACAAGTCCATTTTGTCTCCTTATAACGTTTAAAAATAAAGATAACAATAATGTTCCTAATATCATATATTATAATAAAGACCTACCGTGCAAGTGTCGTGGGTTTGAATCCCACGCAGGAACACTTTGTGCGATCCACAAATTGTTGTTCTGAGTCTGCATGTAATTTGTGTCCGATATAATTATATGTTTGTAAAGTCCCCCGGAATACAAGGTTTAATTTCCTTAGTGCAGGGTGTTGTCAAAAAATATAAAATATATTGTTACATTTCTCAAAAGTATCTATATATTAACTTTTTAGCATCTTAGAAAGTAGAAGAAGTGAACTTCTTACAGGCATTTGACCGACTTTAAGTCTCTAAGTAACATAGAGTAGTGTCATCTACATGTATCTACTTTGATTAATTTGTAGTTGCTGCTCAAGAACCTTTCGTTTTTTACGACACCCACGTGCAATGTGTAGGTTGGTAGTATTCGTAGTCACACAATATTGTCCTGAATGGAACTCATGTAAGGGCTTAGGTGGTAGTACGGGCACGTCAGAATATCATCGCTGTAGTATAGTGTTTACTAGATCATTAGCTGAGATGGGCATCATATTTCGGGCCCGGCGGTTTTTTGATTCATGTGTTTTTAATAATTTTTTTTCTGTGATCGAAATTAATGTGTTAGGTTTACAAAATATGATATTTTTCCTTCTTATTTCTTTTTATATTCACCACTACTTTTCTCTATAGTATTTACCTAAGTTTTATTTTATCAACTTTAATTGGATGGTCTTGGTTGTAAACAAAGCAATATCTTAAATATTGGACAGCAATAATAAATTTAGGCGTTGTGGCTTTTTGTGTTAACAGCCGAAGTAATTAAAAGCAAAAAGTTTGTTGTCGGTATGTATTACCGTAGCTAGTTGAGTGGGTTTTTTCAAAGCTGTCATTTTTCAAGTGTCATATGTTTTCCGTGTGGTAACGGAGTAAGAATACAATTCACCACCACCTCTCCTACCCGTAGGTGTCGTAAAGGACGACTAAGGGATATATGTATTATGTAGATATCATCAATGGAAAAGAAGGAAAATTTGAAATGTAACTTTATGTCGTCAACTTTTGCGATAAAATTAAAATCTTTGAAATCGATCGCAGCGTCAACTACCGTATTCAATTCTCAGTCTAAAACATTCTTGAATTCACTTAAGCACACACCAAAAATCATCGATAAAACTACCATTAAAAAAAATTGTAATGGATTTAGGAAATAAGAAACCCTGTCTTCACAGCAGATTATCACGTAAAGCTTGAAATTAAAAAAAAATAAAAACAATGTGAATGAATAGAAGACTAACAATTCTGTGCATTTATGATCCAATGTAAACAAAAAAAGTGGATTAGAGTTGATTTATACACTTTATTTTAATTTAAAATATGCTGTATAATACATTAAAAAAACAGTATCGTTTATGGTTGACGTGTAATTTATTATTTTTTATAAGCAATATCCATAGACTCTTATTTTTATGTTTCTGACGTCAATTAATTTGATTAATTTTCATTTATAGATCTGTAGTTGCGAGAGTCCAAATGATAGTTCGGAATAGACGTTGTTTATATTATTTTTTTTATAAATGCAGTAATAGTTGAAGCGTTATAAATTATTAAATTTATTAAGAGTTCCCGTTCCCGTTCGCGCGTAGTTCCCGTTCCTGTGGGAATACCGTGATAAAATATAGCCTAAGTTACACCTTATATAGACAGCTACCTGGTAGTAAAATATTATTAAAATCCGTCCAGCCGTTTTAAAGATTACCCAAAACAAACAGACAGACAGACAAAAACATTTAAATCGATTTTTATGTAAAGGTATCGTACGAATAACCGTATCAGCATGGAAAAAGCCCATTATTTTGACATTACAAACAGACACTTCAATTTTATTTATTTGTATAGATTAAACCAATAGAACAAATCGGAGAAAAACTTATTTTTTTCAACCTTTGTAGTGTTATTTTTATTTGTGCCCTGAAATTTACTATTAAGTATTTCTAGCCAAAGATATTGACCCTGATTATGGCTAATGATGTTTATTTTATGAAATAAAATTATTTTCACTGTCTATTCTGACATTCAGTTCGCCCGTTCTCCTGTGAAGAAAAAATCTAATACGAACGCGATAAAGTGCCTAAAAATATTTTAAAATAAATGTAATTAATATATATAATAAATAAATGTAATGTAAAATAAAAAAATTCCATCAATATTTATTACTGCCAACCCGCCCTCGGTTCGCTTCGGTTTTAGTCGCCTTACCCGCATAGTTGCCGTTCCCGTAAGAATACCGGGATAAAATATAGCCTATGTTACTCCCTGATTTTATAGCTTTCCATTGCTAATAGAATTTTTGAAATCGGTTCGGTGGTTTAAGCATGAAAGCCTAACAAACAAACAAACTTACTTTCGCATTTATATTAGTAAGGGTATTCTATCTGTAGTCTATCTATAATTTGCCCTTGTGGTGACGAGGTAAGAATACAATTCATCAACCCTTACATTACCCGTAGGTATCGTAAAAGACGACTGAGGGATATATCCCTTTACATTATAATGGGCGTATAACATCTATGCTAGAGCAGGAAAACGAGAATTAAAACCAATACCAACCCGTCTTACTAGCATGGTATAGTAGGTCAATTGCCCTCCTTTTATGGAGGAGACTCGAGCCCAGCAGTGGAACGTATATGAGCTATGATGATTGATGAAATTAGAGTCAGAAATGCGCCTAAAATATCAGAAATCATGATGACTAGTTTCGTTGCGTTGTATATCGAAAAATGATCGTAATCTGCTGACTGTAATCTTCATAGATGGCGCAGTGGTTAAGATATCTACGTATGTATCATCCTCGATCGGGTTCGATTCCCACGCAGGATAATGCTTTGTGCTGTTCACAAATTGTTGTTCGCAGTCTGGGTGTAATATGTGTCCGCTGAACTATATGTTTATGAACGAAAATTTTATCCGCCCATAAATTATATCCTTCTATTACACAGGCTACCCGGAGTATGGGGTACGCATAATACAAGGATTGTCTCCCTAATGAGGACTGTTGTCTTTAAAAAAAAATTACTAATGAAGCTTAATCTTTATATTGTGTACGTCTGTATAAACCTAAACGGTTGGACCGATGTTGATGCAATTTTTGTGTGTGTTCAAGGGGATTCGAGAATGGTTTAGATTCACAATAGGACCCGGTCGACGGCGCTGCTTTCGATTTCAAAGAAAATTTCTTTTATTTTATTTGAACAGAACAACGTCTGTTGGGTCAGCCAGTCTTATATATAAATTTCTAGCTACGTGTGTATGTCACTGAACTCGTCCTAAACGGCTGGACTGATGTTGACGAAATTTTTTGTGTGTGTTCAAGGGGATTCGAGAATGGTTTAGATTCACAATTAGATCCGGTAGGTGGCGCTGCTGTCGATTTCAATGAGAATTACTTTTATTTTATTTGTACAGAATGACGTCTATTGGGTCAGCTAGTAATAATATAAAAAAAGTTGTCACACGAAAGTTCTTGCAAAAGTTTCATACTAGCATGACTTATAAATAGAAACCTTTCCAAAAGCCTTGAATTATATCAATTTAAAAAAAGTGTCTGTGTACTGATGTACGTACGTAAAAAGTTATACTTCTTAAGCGTAACAAGATAATTTTTTTTTCTAAAAATTACACTAATAATAGAAAAAAAAACCTATTTAATACATTGAAAGTTTTATAAAACATATTATCTAGTTAACATTTGTGCCGGTGTGCACGCGTATCATATAAATTCATTTTGACTATCTTCAGGGTGTCGGTTTATCGTGACGAATTCTGCGTGCATCGTAAAAAATTACTATTATTATTTTTCCCTAACGCGCAAAAGAAGTACAACTTCATAAAGCTATTATTTTTGCTAGCCCTGTTATTTATATGTAGATGTGTTCAGTTACCTTGGTTTTAGCGAGCCGAGACGCATCTGTGACTGTATAAAATATCATAAATCCTCTTGCTATAAGTAGTGGTGCGCGAGGCTTTGACGAACGCGTATAGAAAAGACTTAGTAAATTAACATATCCTTAAGTGAGCAAAATTAAGTATGACTTCGTGTAGATTTTTAACGTCTGCCTTTGTATTCTTTTGTGTTATCAATTGCGGTTTATTTAAAGAGCTACGTGAGTATTTCTGTTTATTTATTTATTTACTAGCTGACCCGGCGAACTTCGTAACGCCATATTTTTTTTCGTAAATATATTTTCTAAATTTACGAAAATATAGTCTCTAAAGGAAGAACCATTACAGCCTTGTTGGTCAAGATTCGATACTTTTGGTAGTGGCATTGTTAATAATATACTCAGAAATCAATTCTGACAAAATTATAATTTTCACATTTTCAACCATACTTCGTCATTTGCATTGCATTTGCATTTTTTTTATTACATATCAAATGCGTTTTTTATACTACGTTTCATAGTGACTTGTATTCTGTTTGACATTTTATGACACGTCACACGGGAACGTGATCGAACGGGAATAAAAGAGTTATTGGCGAAATCTTGTAAAAACCATTAAAAAGAAACGGGATAAAAAGTATTCTATATCCGTCTCCTGGTTCTAAGCTACCTCCCCACCAATTTTCAGCCAAATCTGTACACCCGTTCTTGAGTTATAAATAGTACTAGCTTTTGCCCGCGGCTTCGCCCGCGTAAAAGTTGGCTTGCATATTTCTTTCTATTGTGTTATTGTGGTGACGGAGTAAGAATACAATTCACCATTCCCTATCTTGCTCGTAGATGTCGTATAAGACGACTATGGGATATATACACATAACATCTATGCAAGAGAAGGAAAACTCGAAAAATTAAACCCTATAGATATCTGACCAGCATGGTATAGTAGGTCAAATGCCCTCCCATTATGGAGGAGGCCCGAGTCCAAGAGTGGGAAGTACGTGGGCTGCGATGATGATGATGATGATATTTCTTAATTTAAGAAATACTCTATCTGTGTGTCAATTTTCATCCAAATCTGGTCAACAGTTTACGCGTGATCGAGTAAGAAAGGTCCAAATAACTTCACAAATTTTTATATTTGAATATTACTTCCACCCTTGTAGTTTAAATTCACGTGGAAACACGTTGATAAATATGGCCATCCTTAGTCGCTGATAATAACATTATCCATGATAGGTTTCCATTGGTGAAAAAGAATAATATTGATCAAACAACCGTTGTTTCACCCACGTAGACCCCATTCCCATGCGAATGCCGAGATAAAAATTGCCTATGTTACTCGCTGATATTATAAGTCTACATAGGTGGAAAAAAAATTGTACTAACAAATCCCACACAAGATAAAAATTGCCTATGTTACTCGCTGATAACGTAGCTTCCTATTGTTGAAAGAATTTTAAAAATTGGTAAACATACACCGGTTTTTCTCGCAGTTCTCGTTCCGGGCAAACACCAGGATGAAAATAGCCTTTATTTGTTATTCGCTGATAATGTAGATTTTCATTCGTAAATTAATTTTTATATCCATTAAATGTCCGTGATTTCACCCGCATTGTGCCCGGACCCGTAGGAATATTGGGATAAAAAAATAGCCTAAATATGTTCATCATCATTTCGTCTCATATACGTCCCACTGCTGGGCTCGTGCCTCCTCCATAGTAGGAGGGAAATTAACCTTACTATACCATGCTGGTCATGCAGGTTGGTATAGGGTTTTGTTTCGAGTTTTCCATCTCTTGCATAGATGTCATATGCGTAATATATCCCTGAATTATCTCTTACGACACCCATGGGTAAGAGAGGAGGTGGTGAATTGTATTCTTACTCCGTCACCACACGGAATAAAACCTAAATATGTTACACGCTTAAAATTAGCTTTCCGTTAGTGAAATAATTTTAAAGTCGATTAAATTCTCACAGTTGCTCCAGCCACACCGGGATAAAATATAGCCTTGGATAAAATATAGCCTAAGTTATTCCTTATGTAAGGCTTGGTAGACCTGGTGGTAAAGTATTATCAGTATCGGTCCAGCCGTTTTGAAGATTACCCGTATCGAATAGACAGACAAAAAAATTGAGCCGTTTTTAGGGTTTCATACCCAAAGGGTAAAAACGGGACCCTATTACTAAAACTTCGCTGTCTGTCTGTCCATCTGTCTGTCATCAAGCTGTATCTCAAGGACCGCAATAGCTAGACAGTTGAATTTTTTACAAATTTATGCATTTCTGTTGCCGCTATAACAATAAATATTAAAAACAAAATAAAATAAATATTTAAGGGGACTCCTATACAACAAACCCAATTTTCCCCTTTTTTATAGATAATGGTACGGAACCCTTCGTGCGTGACCCCGACTCGCACTTGGCTGGTTTTTTAGACGTAGGTATCGTGCAAATAATTGTGTGAGCATAAATAAAACCTATTATTTTGACAACAAATAGACGCTTCAAATTTGTTTATTTCTAAAGATAGAAAATTGGATTAATATCTTGATTTTAACTTACTGTCTGGTAGCGGCTAGGAATATTATAACACTTTCATTGTTTGTGGGTGTCGCAAAATACTACTAAGACAAAGATTTACATTGACCTGGACCAATTGGTGATGCCATCTAGCCAGCTATGTCGTCTGGCAGGCAGCTGGTCATAAAATGTTGCTAAAAGAACTTTTGCAATATATCTACGATGGCAGAGGACCAAATACATATTGCGTCGATCCAAAGTAATCTTAATAAGCGAGCATTAAGAAAAAATAATGGGGTAACCCAAGAAAGCCGATCATGTACTAAAATGATCGTTCCTAGGCTCAGTGATATCGGTTTTACGCTTTTCACCTCCTTAGGGGTAAAATTACAAAAACTCTTTTTTAGTGAGCACTTTCCCCAAGAAAGAGAACTTTGTACAAAATTTCACGTTTCTAGTAGGGATGTGACTTGGAGGGAAAATAATCGATTTTTTAAATAATCGATTTTTTGTTCTTCAAAATAAATCGATTATAAAATAATCGATTAATTAAAAATAAATAATCGATTATAAAATAATCGATTTTTCCCAACAGGATTATGATGATTTTTTTTAGGAAATGTGAGCTTCATCTTCTAATATAGTATGAAATACTACACGCAGTATTGTTATTACCTTCTTTTTTTAGGAAAATCGATTTAATTATAAAAATAATCGATTCTCTATTATTTTGATAATCGATTGTAAAAATCGATTATTACAAAAAAAAATCGATTAATAATCGATTATTATAAAAATCGATTATTTTTTCACATCCCTAGTTTCTAGGCCTAATGATTTCGGATATACATTTTTGACCCCTATAGAGATTGAATTTCAAAAACTAATTTCTTAGAGCTCATTTACAACAAAAGAAAGAGAATCGCACAATACAGAGAACTACATAGTTTTACGTTCCTAGCCCCAATAGTTTCGGCTATACGATTTTCACCCCCTTAAGGGGTGATTTTCGCTCGCTGCTCGTGTACCCCAAGAAATACAACGGTGTAAAAAAATTACGTTTCTAGGCCCAGTGGTTTCGGCTTTATGCTTTTTTGTCTTTTAGGGGTTAAATTTCATCCCCATATAAATGAAATTTCCAAAACGCTAAAATAAATATTTATTTATATATTATCAAGTGCCTTAATACAAAGATTCATGGTTTTATCATCGAAAATGATAAATTTGCATATTAAATGTCATCCCCTATTTCAACCCCTTATACCCATTTTTTCGCGATTTCTTTGCTAGAGCTTGTGTACCCTAAGAAATTCTACGGTGTAAAAAAAAATTACGTTTCTAGGCCCAATGGTTTCGACTTTATGCTTTTTTGTGTTTTAGGGGTTGAATTTCATCCCCATATAAATGAAATTTCCAAAACGCTAGAATAAATATTTATTTATATATTATCAAGTGCCTTATTACAAAGATTCATGGTTTTTTCATCGAAAATGATAAATTTGCATACTAAATGTCATCCCCTATTTCAACCCCTTATACCCATTTTTTCGCGATTTCTTTGCTAGAGCTCGTGTACCCTAAGAAATTCTACGGTGTAAAAAAATAAATTACGTTTCTAGGTGCAGTGGTTTCGGCTTTAT
This sequence comes from Lymantria dispar, assembly GCA_032191425.1. Lineage (NCBI taxonomy): Eukaryota > Metazoa > Arthropoda > Insecta > Lepidoptera > Erebidae > Lymantria > Lymantria dispar. The sequence goes on along the minus strand of CM063445.1, from coordinate 10,478,143 downwards.
GCTTTTTTGTCTTTTAGGGGTTGAATTTCATCCCCATATAAATGAAATTTCCAAAACGCTCGAACAAATATTTATGTATACATTATCAAGTGCCTTAATACAAAGACTCATGATTCTATCATCGAAAATGACGAATTTCCATACAAAATGTCATCCCCTATTTCAACCCCTTATACCCATTTTTTCGCGATAAAAAGTAGCCTATGTCCTTTCTCAAGCTTTAGTCCATCTCTGTACCAAATTTCATCAAAATCGGTTAAGTGGTTTCGACGTGAAAGGCTATATGCTTTTCAACCCCTTAAGGGAGTGAATTTCTAAAAATCTTTTTCTAGTACTTGTGCACCCTAAGAAATACGATGGTGAAAAAAAAAACGTTTCTAGGTCCAGTGGTTTCGGCTGTATGCTTTTGATATTTTAGGGGTTGAATTTCATCCCCATGTAAGTGAAACTACCAAAACGCTAGAACGAATATTTATTTATTTATTATCAGGAGCCTTAATACAAAGATTCACGGTTTTATTATCGAAAATAACGAATTTCCATACAAAATGTCATCCCCTATTTCAACCCCTTATACCCATTTTTTTGCAATAAAAAGTAGCCTATGTTCTTTCTCAAGCTTTAGTCCATCTCTGTACCAAATTTCATCAAAATCGGTTTAGTCGTGAAAGACTATATGCTTTTCACCCCCTTAAGGGGGTGAATTTCCAAAAATCCTTTGCTATTGCTCGTGCACCCCAAGAAATACGATGGTGTAAAAAAAAATACGTTTCTAGGCCCAGTGGTTTCGGCTGTATGCTTTTTGGTATTTTAGGGGTTGAATTTCATCCCCATGTAAATGAAATTTCCAAAACGCTTGAACCAATATTTATTTATTATCAGGTACCTTAATACAAAGATTCGTGGTTCTATCATCGAAAATGACGAATTTCCATACAAAATGTCATCCCCTATTTCAACCCCTTATACCCATTTTTTCGCAATAAAAAGTAGCCTATGTTCTTTCTCAAGCTTTAGTCCATCTCTGTACCAAATTTCATCAAAATCGGTTTAGACGTGAAAGACTATATGCTTTTCACCCCCTTAAGGGGGTGAATTTCCAAAAATCCTTTGCTAGTGCTCGTGCACCCTAAAAGATACGATGGTGTAAAAAAAAAATACGTTTCTAGGCCCAGTGGTTTCGGCTGTATGCTTTTTGGTATTTTAGGGGTTGAATTTCATCCCCATGTAAATGAAATTTCCAAAACGCTTGAACGAATATTTATTTATTTATTATCAGGTACCTTAATACAAAAATTCGTGGTTCTATCATCGAAAATGACGAATTTCCATACAAAATGTCATCCCCTATTTCAACCCCTTATACCCATTTTTTCGCAATAAAAAGTAGCCTATGTCCTTTCTCAAGCTTTAGTCCATCTCTGTACCAAATTTCATCAAAATCGGTCCAGTGGTTTAGACGTGAAAGCGTAGCAGACAGACAGACAGACAGACAGACAGACAGACAGACAGACAGACAGACAGAGTTACTTTCGCATTTATAATATTAGTAAGGATAACTAACACGACTTTCTTTTATATATATAGATTTACACTTTATTGTACATCACATTAAATGCAAAAGTAGAAACTTATAATATCTCCCCTGCAATACAAGGATTATTATATTTTGCCTTAGTGCAGGGTGTTGTCGTTTTTAAAAAAAAAAGAATTTGTGAGCACAATAGGTGGCCTTATCGCTAACAGCGATTTCTTCCAGGCAACCTTTGTATGGAGAAATTATGTAATTAATTAAATATTATATAATTTCTGTTTATTATGCATTTTAGATTTAAAATTTTATTATTTTGCAAATTGAGATAGATTATTATAGGGGTCATAAGTTTTAAAATAATATTTGTTCATTATTATTTTAATTCATATACGTCCCACTCTGGGGCCTGAATGTCCTCCATTATAGGTGGTAAATTGATCAACTATACGACGCTGGTCGGATGGATTGGTATAGAGATTTTTCCTTCTCTGGCATAGATGTTTTCTGTATATTACATATATCCTTTAGTCGTCTTTTACGACACTCACTGGCTAGAAATGTAAATGGTATTCTCATTCCATCACCACATGACAAATTGTGTTAATACATTTAAATAAAGTTGAAGAAAGATATTATAAAAATAATTGTGGAAAATGTGATTGAAAAAAAAAAAAACTTTACTTTTTTTAGCTGCCTATCCTTCGGTGAAAATCTAAAAGGGTTCGACTGATTGTGGTGAAATTTTAGTTCAAGACAGCTAGATAGCTAATAGTAATAAAAGAGTAGCTTCTTAGAAGAAACTCAGGGATTGCGGCAAAAAAATAAAAATAAAATCAATGGCTAGGTCTTCAGAATATCATTAGTGATTTAATTTTCTGTAGCAAGAATTCCGAGCACTATTGCGGGTTCAGCGTCATATATTCTAACTTCTCTCGTTTCGCCTGCTATAGATCTGCAGATATACAGAAGTAGGATAGAAGGAGTACATCGTAGTGTACTCATATTTTGACAAGGATTTTTAATAAACCAAGAGATAGTACGAGATAGATTCCCTTTAGTTTGTTGTCTACTGTACACAGTTTCAGAGCTGCGACTGAAAATTTTCTGACTAAAGGATCTAACATCTCCTAGTTCAATAACAAAATATTTTTATATGTTTTTGACATCGACGACCCGACAGATGAGTTGACTGTCTGTCTATTTCTTTCAATATTTAAATAATGTAATATTAATTTAAATTATTGCCATATAAAAACAAACACGTTTCTCTATATATCTGACATTGACAGAATCGCCGATACCGGTAACACTTACCATAATGAGGAAGGGAATAGAATAGATATTACGGTTAATAATTGTATGAATATATTATCAATTTTAAAATTAAATAACAGTACACTTATCAGTAATAAAGTCACAGGTAAAAAAAATAAAAGAAAATACGTACGAAAAAATTCAGGAAAACCGTATAACGAGTCATAATTTCTAAATAAAATAATGTTAATTATATTTTAGCCTCGTGGTAATGGAATTAGAATACAACAGTCAGTACCTATTTTTTTAATGCTGGGGGTTATCCTAAAGAGTGAGAATAAAGGGATTTATAATACTTCATCATCATCATCATCATCGCAGCCCATATACGTCCAACTGTTGGGCCCGGGCCTCCTCCAAAATGGGAGGGAGTTTGACCTCCTATACCATGCTGGTCAGACATGTTGCTATAGGGTTTTATTTCGAGTTTTCCTTCTCTTGCACAGATGTTATGTGCATATTATATCCCATAGTCCCATAGCAAGATAAGGAGTGGTGAATTGTATTCTTACTCCGTCATCACACGGAAAATTAACCATTACCTTATGTTGATAATCATTACATTTATTGGCACACTTATAGTGACATTCACATAGCTAATGACATACTGTTAGCATTACCACATCAAATAACCATGTCGATGAGGACTTACATGAATTTACTCCATCCAAACCTGCCTACAGAGATTTTCACTTAAAAAATAACACTTTAAAATTGTTGTTGATAAAATTTGGTACCATTTATCCAGGTAAAAATTGTTATAGTCATAGTAAATTAAAAAACCTGAGGAGCCGCGAAGAAAATCTATGTTACCAACTGATAAATCAGTTACTGTTTAGTGCAAAAACAAAAGGAAAATAGTTAAATTGTTAATATAAACTACTCTTGAATCTATTTGAACACATTAAAAAAAATATCAAAATTGATACTACCGTTTAGGACGAGTCAAATATACAAATACAAAAGAATTATATCTATAAAGATTAATTTTATGTATAAATACAAATAAATTGAACAACATTCAATTTATTAAATTGAATAACATTTAATTTATTGCAAATAAATTAATTATAGACATTAATTTTAAATGATTCCGGTCTAATGAATTATTAATTCGATGTTATTATGTTAATCTGATAAAATGTTTTAAATTTAGATTTAAAGTAGTACATATATATATATATATATATATGTTGACACGGACCACTTTCTGGTGATATCCCGGATAAGTGGTCTCTTTAAACGCTGGCGGCATAGAGTAAAGAATGTTAAGAATGATTTGGAAAGAATAAAAGTGGAAAGCTTACAAGATACGATTGTAAAAGAAGTCTATCGCGAAAGGTTGAATGAGAGATAAGTTAGCATAGTTTTATTTAGTTTTGTTCTGTGGGGCGTCATTGTTAGAGAGGGTAGCCGAAAGGGTATCCCGCCGGGCTGTCCATGGACGACAAGGAACTCAGTACCAGTGGTCGGCCCAATGGTGATGAGGAAGGAGTACGGTGTGTTATGGGGACGTGCTCCGCCGTTTCATCACTTCGGATGGAGCGGACTGCGTGTGCGCTGACCATAGCCCACCCAAGAAAATAGGAGAAAAAAGATGCAATTGTATTCTTACTCCGTCACCACACGTATATTACAATTAAATAATGTTGACATAATATTGCTTTCGACATTATACAGATTTATGAACTTGACCTCTATATACTTACATAATCTGTCTTACATAATCTACCAATGTCAAGGACACGCTTTCCTTTTTAGGGCTAGTTAATATCTAACATTTTCATGCCTTTCGAGATGATGATGAATGAAAACTTTTGAAACATAATGAATTTTCTACTTAATCCATAATTATAGCACTTTATATGATTAAATTATTTCAAATAATCGTGCTCCTACTTATAAGCGATGACTAATTTTATAGAAGTTCAACAAATACAACGCGAGCTATTGTTATAAGATATTACATATGGTCATAATTGTGGTTACATACTTTACTATCAACGATTGCAATTGCTACTTAAGAGTCATAACTATAATATACACGTTTACATTTGGAGGATGTCATTGTTTACATATTTCACGGTTGGCAGCGGCCTGCCTGCGTTTCTGGTAATGTTAAAAATATCTGGTTGATCGAGCTTCGCTCGGCATATTTTTGTCGAATTTATTTAGATATATATTAATAAAAAATAATGAAAAAAATATCTAAAATTACAAAAAGAGAATAATAATAACACCGAGATTCGATCCGAATGTTTGAATGCCAAAACAACACAAAAAGAGAACTGGACGACTTCCCAACTGAGCTATCGGAACTCATGACGTTAACAACGAAATTTGAATTCATATTCTTTTAAAATTTAGTGTCATTGTATTGTTTTGCTAAAAACACCGACAAAACAACATTTTCTATAAATAAAACCTAGCTAGATCGATTTTTTGGACCCGAAAGCTCTAGTAGGTATGCCAAGTTTCATCAAAATCGTTGGAGCCGTTGCCGAGATCCTAGATAAATATATATATATATATATACACAAGAATTGCTCGTTTAAAGATATAAGATATATGAAACAGTATTTTAATATTCTGACTACTGTCACATGAGTCGCGCGCGGCTACTGTCTGCCGCAATGCACGGAATTGAATCTTAAAATTTATGAATGGCAGTAGTACCTATCGTCAAGTTGCTCGTTTGCAATCATAGAGCTAAAATTTTGGAGCGGGTTGTTAAGAATTTGCCAAAAAAATCCTCAAAAATCGAAAGAAATCTATAGACAAACTCGAAACACTTTTTTAATTCACGATGAATCAATGGATCTAACGATTCATTTTCATTCATAATTTTAGCCCATATACATATAGGTGTAGCTCAAGCCCACCAGTGGGACATCCCACTGTTGGACTTGAGCTTCCTCCAGAATAGGAAGTAAATTGACCTACTATACCACGCCGGTTACACGTGTTGGTAGTTTCAAGATTCAAGGTTTTATTTCAAGTTTGCCTTCTCTTGTATAGATATAACATATTTAATCCCTTAGTCTTCCTTTACGACACCCACTGGTGATGAATAGTATTCTTACTCTGTCACCACATAGAAAGTGGTGGAGTGGATCTAAACCTTCTTAATATTATGCTACTCGATCCGCAAGGCATTGTAATTGCAGGATAAAATTTATTATGTTTTATTACGAAAAAAAAATTGGCACTAGGTTGTGCATTTACAGTTATAAATCCTTAGTCATTTCCCCAGTAAGAATACAACTGTCGCTAATCCTTGCTTGCCCGTGGGAGTAGTAAGAATCGGCAATGGTTTTAACTGCAGAGAGAACAGCAGCTCTCTCCTGGGCAATGATTTAACACCTCACTGCGATGATCAAATCGCCTGCTAAGCGTAGCGATTACGCCTTTATCACTTCATATAAGAAACTAGCTGACCCAACAGACGTTGTTCTGTTTAAATAAAATAAAGCGCTCCCTACCGTTCTAATTATGAATCTAAACCATTCTCGTATTCCCCTTGAACACACACAAAAATTTTCATCAAAATCGGTCTCGCCGTTTAGGATGGGTTCAGTGACATACACACGTACCGAAGCAATTTATATATAAAGACATGAGAGAGGTTTACGTCAGCCCACCAGATTGAGAGCTATCAGCGCTCACCCATTGTCCGCGTTAAACTGTCAAGGTTATCTGCGACCAACAGCTATACACACACAAAAAAAAAAAGAAAAGCTTACTTCAGTGGATGGCAAAGAACTGATAATGATGAGGTGCGTTTAAAATATGTTTTATTGGATTATTACTCTATGCCCCAAATACCAGTCTTATGGCCGGTTTCTGAGCTTCTTAGTTAAACTATCAATAGCTATTGGATCAATAAAGTTAAACGTCAGTTAAACTTCCGATAACTTTTGCTGGGTTTCTGAGTACCCAACGCTCTGTCAAATAACTATGAAACCGATAGCTGGTTTCTTAAATTATCGCTAGATGGAGCTCTTCACAAGATCGAGTTTGTAATTGATTTTTTAATTTTATTTCATCATTATTACCAATATTATTAACGCAAATATTTATTCGAAAGTCAATATATGGACTGAGATTACTTTAGTTATAAAATACGATAATTCATTATTTTTTCACGGCTGTATGTGCGACTCATTGCTAAAACATTATTAAAAAAAGTTGTTTTGTTTGTGCGCGCGGTTGTATGTTCCATCTACACAACCGATAAAATTTGGGAATGAGGCTATACTGTAAAGTTGTGTTTTCACTTCTCTGAGGTTATCGGAACTTGGCATATTTATGTAAACACTAACAAGTATTGCCATTTCTTGGCTGACTTTAAAAATCACTCTGGATAGTGATTTTATGCACATTTATATCGTCACCAATAATTACTTGCAAAGTAACCGTGGCGTAGAATCGCATAGAAATAAAAATTTGCTCTAACACTGTCAAAGTGAATTTGTAGCAATAGAAGTTAATGCACTGTTAATTTTTTTCACAAAGATACATCATTGTTAAAATACCTTTGTTAAAATGATATCTCACTTTAAGTTCTTCATCCGTGTACATTTCAAATCGATTACTGCGATTTCCTAGGTTATACTATAAACAACATCCAAAACTTCCATATCAGACTCCGATGAACTGCTGGTATCAATAATTATAGCTATTATTGCGTAAGGTGTAAGTATAAAGTGAAAATCCCAATTAAAATAAACAAAAATCACAAAATATTTTTAGGTTAGTTCTGACACAACTTCAAACAATACTTATCGAACCAATAAACGTCCCTTTTTGGTCAGTTAGGTTAAACCAAGCTTAACTGACGTTTACCGTATAACGGTGTGTTCAGAAACGCAATTTTACAAGTTGTCGGACCGATAGCGCTATTGAACGGTTAAACTCCAGTTAAATGTACCTCAGAAACCGGCCATTAGAGTCTTAAGACGTTCCGTTACTCTGAACAGACAAGTGATTGCAGCTGCAAGCAATGCATTAATTTGTAAATATCCTTTATTTTCCAGCGAGCTATATACATGTGTGTAAGCGGGATCCCAATACGATTGAAGATTGTGTTCTCAAGTCGATAGAAGCATTGAAGCCTCAGCTTATCTCGGGCATCCCAGAGATCAATGTGCCCGGCATAGATCCCTTCTTCATTTCTGAGGTGAGTTTTTATTTTCTTGATCTTATTATGGTAAACACAATACTACAAAGGAAAGAGAAGGAAAACTCGACATAAAACCTTATACCAACACGTCTGATACGTATAGTAGGTTATTTTCCTGCCATTGTGGAGAAGGCACGAGCCCAAAGGAGAGTAAAGGGGACACATTATGCGTGTATATCAAATGTGAAAAAAATAACAAAGAAATCACCAGTTGCATGTTTGCATCCTATTGTAAACAAGACTATTGCAAGCGATTAACGCTCTGTCTACATTTTTAGACTTGACTATTTTTAAATAGGATTTTTTTTTATTACCGATGGTGGCAAACGAGCAATCAGCTCACCTGATGGTAAGTGATACTGCCGCACATGGACCTTTGCAATACTAGGGGCACAGCTAGGCTGTTGCCTACCGTGAAGAACATACTCTTCTTAAACCCGTTTAAAGAAGAACATATCATAGCTCTTGGGAAACACAGCAGCAGGTAGTTCATTCCAGAACCTGTGTGTACGTGGGAGAAATGATCTCTGAAAACGTACAGTTGAAGACCATAATGTTTCCAGGTGAAATGGATGAACCCTGCTGCGGTGTCGAGTGGTACGTTGATTCATTCATTTTTCAAAATTCATTCATTGAAGTTTTCGCCGTCTGTTGGACGTCGACTTCATCTATAGAACACCATGGTGTCGGAGAAACTCGACATAAAACCCTCTACTAATGCGTCTAACCAACGACAGTAGATCAATTTCTTCCCATTGTGGGGTTCCTTGGGTACGTATGGACAATTGTGTCCTTATTCCGCCACTCATTATTTTCAAGTTGTGTAATAAGTGAGGACATTTAGAAGGGTCAAGCTTGGGTTGTGGGTACCATGATATTTATAGCCTGCAGCAGTTTATTAATATCGTCTGTTCATTTTGAGATTCAGTGTGGCGGGCGCTCGCGAACAATGACTACATAAAGTAAAAAGATAAAATAGCGAGAAATGAGTGACATAGACAAAAAGTCTTTTTTGAAATGAAGTAGTAATTGCTAAATATATAAAATAAAAATAGTTAAAAATATTAAAAAACACGCTTTAAAACTAAACTAAAAAGTGTTTTATTCTATTCTATATAGTGAATTATTTCTAATTCTTAATATAGGATAATGAACAAAAATGTTTATTATTATTGTGAAAAATATGATCGGCTAGTTCGAGTAGTTAGTCGAAAATACGTATTTTTGACTAACTACTCACACTAGTCGATCGAATATTTTCGGGCACTGAATTATTGAGCACTCCACGCTCCAATGCTATATATATACTAAAAGATAAGATATCTTATTGTTATCGGTCTTTGACAAGTCTACAACATTTTATCATACTTTTATCTCGTGTACTTCCCACTGTTGGGCTCGAGTCTCCACAATAGGAGGAAAATTTACCTACTATAACCGCGCTGGTCAGACATGTTAATCTGCCTGATTAAAATTGAGTTCAAAGGTTACAAGCAAATAAATATAGGTACAGGTGAAAATAATAAAAGCGTATTGATAAAACATTCATTTACTTAAATTTATTTTGTTTATTTTAATTGTAAACTTTTATGATTATACTATTACAGATCAAATCACTGACTTCAGACAATACTCCGTTCCACGCGTCTGGTCGCAATATAAAAGTGACTGGCACTTCAGACTTTAGGATCAAGAGTTTATCGTAAGTATCCTGGCTTTATTAAATTAAAAACTTATTTAGGCCATCATTACAATTTGATAATTGTTGAAACGAACTGACACTGAAAGAGAGACTAACATGTAACATTATACAACTTTAGAAAATAATCCGCGCGATAAAATTGGTACAGATACGCTTTTTTGCGTGACTATATTTGTTAGCCGCAGTTTGCTATGACAACTTTACCCGGATATTTATCCGCTCTGTTGGGTGATTGCTGAGGCCTGAATATAAATACACTGATGTCCAAGAAGTGTTGTAGGAAATTTTGTACTATTTGTACTTAAAGATTTTATTTCCACCCCGAGCGCGCTATTTTAATAGTATAATCATATTTTTTCTGCTTGAGCTGTTTGAGATACCTTAACCCTCATGGCTTACCCAAGGCCGGATAAACCCTATGCCCCTAGGCAATGCAATTCTCAGGGCCCCTTTTCTTACTTTTTAATATATATATATTTACTATTACAAAAGTCCAGTCAATAAGATCGATTTCTTCAGTATCCTGTTACTTCAAGCGCTTATTGTAACGACATACCTTATCACTTTGACAGTTGACTTGATGGTTTAGCCTCACATGCTTGACTCATTTCTTTTTACTTTTAATGAAATTATCTTGTTGAATAGGTTAGATGAAGATCCAGGACTCATGATGGAGTAGGCAAAAGCAATGAGAATTAAAAAAAACATTCGATGAAATGAATTGAATTCTTTTCTTGGTGCTTGCTCCCGAGCACCGGCCCGTAGTCGATGCGGGGCCTCTAGGCAGTTGCCTAATCCGCCTCATAGATAACCCGGTCTTGGGATTACCTATTTGATAACTGAAGTTGTAGTCCTAATGCTGCCATCTGTCGAGAAGATTTAGTATTTAAACTGCAAAAGCTAATACAGCATTTCTTTAAACTTCCAAATAGTACATTTATAGCTTAATAGATGGCGCAATTATATAATAAAATCTTTGTGTTAGTATATTATACTGCATGGGATTTATTATTTGAGACCGTTATTGTTTTTACGATTGCTGTTGTCCTTTCATATTTTACCTTATGATCAATCTCGGTGTATGGAAGTAGCATGAATAAAATCACTAGGTGAAAACAAATCGTTAAAATTAGTTTAATGAGTTTAAAACGGTAAATAAATAATATAATATCTATAACGGCAAAACAACTCACGTACCGAGATCGATTACATTGACGCGGGTTTCGAGCATATCCGATGCTCATCATCAGGGCGATTGTGCAGCGGCGTCTGCGAGGTCTCGGCGTGTACTTATAATATGTGTCAATCTCATGATAATTGTAAATAAGTAAGATAATAACTGCTGTTTTTTAGCAGGCTATAATCCAGAGTGACAACGAGGTCCCACGAGACCCATATTTTCCCCAATTTTTAAACTTGATTTGCTTTTTGGGATATTATTCTCTGCGATACAGTTAAAAGGAACGATATACAATTTAGTTTTAATTTTTTTTTTTAACTACGAATGTTTATTAATTATTATTCGATTTTCAGTATAGATGTAAATACGCTTATCATCAAGGCCCGTGTCCGTTTCCCCAAGCTACACTTTGAAGGTGAATACACGTTGGACACACAGTTGATCGTGCCACTCAAAGGCAAAGGGAAGCTCGATGCTGATGCCGGTGAGCATTCATTAATATTTTTATAACCTGTGTTATTTTTATATCAAGTCATTTCGGCTCATACCTATACGTCCCACTGCTGGGCGCCTCCTCCACAATAGGAGGATCATTAACCTACTATACCATGCTGGTCAGACAGGTTGGTATAGGGTTTTATTTCGAGTTATCGTTCTCTTGTACAGAAGTTAATAGCATAGTTTATCCCTTAGGGCAAGATATGTAGGGAGAGTACACTGTGCTGCCACCACTGCGATTGCGACGAGGACACGGCGCAGCATACGCTGGAGGCCTGCGCCGCTTGGGCAGATCAGCGTCGTGAACTCGTCACAATCATCGGTGTCGACCTGACGCTGCCGACTATCGCCAGGGCAATGGTCGGCAGCGTCAGGAACTGGGACGCGCTCGCAGCCTGCGAGGCAGTGATCTCGCAGAGGGAGGCGGCGGATCGCCTGCGCGAGGAGCGCAACCTCGATGGGGCGATCCGCCGCCGGCGACTGGGGCGGCGTAGGCGCGAATACCTGCGCCTCATGCCGCCCTAGCCGAGGCCGCGGGTGACGTGACCGGGGAATTAGTCCGTCACCCGCCGAGAGGCCGACTGCGTGAGGAAAGACCGACGTCCTTCCCTGGCGTCGGTCGATGGGAGAGTACCCCAAATAGGGGGTATTCCGTCGGGCCGACCACTGACGTCAAGTAACCCTGCTCCGGTGGTCGGCCCAACGACGAAGGCGACGTGCATCGTGGGTGGGTTGCGGGTATGCGTGCTTACGCCCCTCTGTCGCCCCGAACAGAGTGGTGCGAGGAGCGCGCCGACCGCAACCCACCCCCAAAAAAAGAATAAAAAGGGCAAGATATGTAATTGTATTCTTACTCCGTCACCACACGGAATCATACACATAAATCAACACAGTAGCAGTAAATGTGAAAGTAGTTGGCGTTGGACTGTGACTAAAATTATCCGAAACTGTCCGATAAATTGTAATAATTTATCTGTAACCGTATCCCGGTATAATGTTATACTAATATCCATATCTGTATCCAGATGCAAAACTTTATATCCGTAACATCCATTTTTACGACTTGTTTGGCAGAGTAAGGGGTGGGGACACATTATGTTTTTAACTCGTCACGAAGATGTTAAAATATATAGAAATAATTAGTAATAATTCTTGCATGCTATTGCGTACAAGACTATTGCGAGCGATTACCGGTATGACCACATTTTCCCTAGCCAAGGCCGCGGGTGACGTGACCGGGGATTAGTTCGTCACCCGCCGAGAGGCCGACCGCGTGAGGAAAGACGATGGGAGGATACCCTATGTAGGGGTATTCCGTTGGGCCGACCACTGATGACAAGTAACCCTGCTCCGGTGGTCGGCTCAACGACGAAGGCGACGTGATTTTCGGGTGGGTTGCGGGTGTTGCGTGCTTACGCCCCTCTGTCGCCCCGGACGGAGTGGTGCGAGGAGCGCGCCGACCGCAGTCCACCCCAAAAAAAAAAAACAAAAAAAAAATGACCACATTTTAAGCAGGATTTTTTATTTATATAAGACATAAGTTATCCAAAAAAAAAAAAACATCTTCATAAAACCCTAAAAGCACTAAAAAGTTAAAAATATGCAGAGTAAACGAAAAGTTCTTTAAAGTAGACAAATGTACATAATTTTTTACATTTTTGTCGCTTTTTCAAAAACCGCTTTTCCATTTTCGATAAAATTTTCATGGGACTATTTGGGAAGCCCATACCAACATAAAAATCCCCATACCCTTTCCAACATAAAAATATTTTATTTCAAATCGGTTGGCAAGCGGAGTTATGCGCGAACAAACATAAAAAAATACAAACTTCCGAATTGAGAAACTCCTCCTTTTTGAGAAGTCGGTTAAAAATATTATATATTTCATTTCAACCTTTCGTCGGCCACCGCTAGACGTTGGCTTCTTTTAAAGAACGTCATGAAACGGTCTTTCGATGATGTATGAGTGTTGGGTGTAGTAAAAAGATGCCATATATTCCCCAGAGTTGCTACCCATTCCCCAGGTGATTCGTAGCCGATTTTTATCAGGGGCAAGTAGGGACTAACGACAACTGTGTTCTTATCTCGATATCTTTGAGGGTGAAATAGATATCATTATCATCATCTTAGCTCATATACATCCCATTGCTGGGCTTTACCTTCCTTCTACAATAAGAGGACAAATTGACTTATTATACTATGCTGGTTAGAAAGATTTTATATCGAGTTATATACCTAGCTTATCCATATGATATCTTTAAATTTTCTTTTACCACGTCCACGGGAAAGAAAGGGGCTGGGGAATTATACTATTACTTGGTCACCAAACGGAAAAAATCTGAAATTCTCTAATGAATATAAAATTTTATGGTTTTAGTTAAATGTGATGCAGAGCTGGTACTCCACACACAGGTCTATCAACGCGACGGCGTTGATTATATTAAGTTCAAGAAACTTGAAACAGATATAAACATCAAGGATTATCGCGTTAAACTTGATGGACTTTTCAATGGCGATAAAACACTTCGTAAGTATTGTGAAAGTAGTTATTAGAGATTTATTAAGAATTCTAAACTGGCAATCTTATGTTTATAAAGGTTTTGAAATGTTATTATTTGAAAAGCTTGGGATAATCCATCAGAAATCAAAAACTAACGTCTACTTTTTGATTTATGTATCGTAATAACACAGGAGTGAAATTTTCGTACTACAAGGAAACATTATTCATAAAATCATTTTCGAATAGCAAAGATTGTGTTTCTTATCCACTTATTTATATAAAACTAGCTGACCCAACAGACGTTGTTCTGTTCAAATAAGCGCCACATACCGATTTTTTGTGTGTCTTTGAGGGGATTCGAGAATGGTTTAGATTCACAATTGGACACGGAAGATGGCGCTGCTGAGAATTCCTTTTATTTTATTTGAACAGAACAACGTCTGCTGAGTCAGCTAGTTTATATATAAAGTTTATCAATTAACCCGTTTGGCGACGCGGGATAGAATGCAATCTCGTCACCCCCTACATGTCCGTGGGGATCGTAAGAATCGGTTAAGGGTCTCCAAGAAGTGTGCACCAGGAGAGTGGGCAGAAGCTATTTCCTGGGAAAACTTATAACACCTTCTGTGATCGCTAACCCGCCTGCGAAGCGTGGCGATTATGGCAATATTCCCCTAAAAATAAATATGGATGCAATCCAAATAACAGCCCCCTGTCACCAAAGTTCCGACTTTCCACGGTCTTATAAAGGAAAGTCGCAGGAGCCGTTGGATGCAAGAGGATCTTTCCGAGAAACATTCTCGTGGAGAGGCCATGTCCAAAAGTGGAATTCTACGGGCTGGTGGATGATATTGTTTGTATCACTCTTCTCCGATACTCGAAAGCAAATGACAAACTGTTCCTACTCCACCCATCGCAGTGAAAACACCTATCTCGTTTCGTCACACACTCGAATCGGAATTTCATAGCCATCCCATAAAAAAGTTTCAGTTCAAAATGCGTAAAGGGGTGAAATTAGGTAGAAATCACGTGGTGCTGTTGGTGTCATCACCGGAAAAAGTTACGATTTAATGGGTTTAAAATGTTGTACCATGGCATTGTTTATATATATTTGGAAATTTGATATTCAAGGCGTAAAAATTATGATTCTGAAAAAAATCCAAAAATATTTTATATTATGTTTGCAGAGGAAGCGGCTAACGCTGCTATTAACCAGAACCGAGGAGAAATTTTAAGGACAACCAAACCAAATTTGGAAAAGACCGTCTCGAAGATGCTTTTGGATATCGCAAATAAAGTAGTCGACGGACTCTCGGTAGACCAGCTGTTGCCCAAGCCCTAGATATATCCTAATATTATAATAGTTTTAAATGTAATAAAAACAAGCTCACTGTGATTTTTACACTCTGGTAACATTAGTTATATAGCCTGTCATCATTACAAAATCTTTTATCATATTGATTTAAGTAATAAATGGAAATTACTAGTAAAAAAGAATTCAAAAATATCTATGTAAAAAAAACTTGGCGCAGAGTATAGTCTAAAAAATGATCGCAAATATTTTTTATCAAATAATATTAAATTATCTATATATTAATTATTATTCTGTAGTATATATGTTTTACAAAACCGCCCGTACACAGAGAACAAAATTCGACAATTTCTAGTTAAATATTGCAATTTAGTTCAGTCTTTCGTAAGTTATTCTGGAAAGATCATGGAATCAGTTATGTTTTAAAGAATTACTTATAATAAATATTTGCAATCATTCCTAATATTGTTAATAATTAATTAGTAAAAATGAATGGCATATTTTTGGCACTTTTGAAGTTTTATTAATGAGAGTTCGCATGCCAAAGGAAATGTTTCAGATATTTTGGAGTAATAAAACTAATGATTATACTTATGAAATAACGTTTTATTTCTGACTAGCAACCCGCCCTCGCTTCGCTTCGATTTCAGTCGCCTTACCCGCGTAGTTCCCGTTCCCGTGGGAATACAGAGATAAAATATAGCCTATGTTACTCCCTGATATTATAGCTATCCATTGGTGAAAGAATTTTTGAAATCGGTTCATTGGTTTAAACGTGAAAGTGTAACAAACAAACAAACGAATAAACAAACAAATTTACTTCCGCATTTATAATATTAAGTAAGGAAGTAAGGATTGAAAGATCTATTCTTGGTTTTTTTATTATAAAAATATGACTCGCTATCGGTCTCTCCGAACCTAATGGTTTAATCAGCTGAAGTTTTAAAGGTTCAAGTGCTGGGATATTAGTTTGCAGCAGATTATTATCAGATTATATTAAAGTATTAATTATATAGCTAACGTCTGTCTGTTTATATTATTTTGTAGTTGGATGCGGATGGAACTGAATTGACAGTGATGGAGGCGCTGGCGGAAGCACTGTAAAGACTTTCAGATATTAGTCTCGTAATCCTAGACGGTGGCTTGAGAGTGGCTAAGGCCTCAGTGTCTAAATGAATCATACCATTTCTATGGTGCTAAGCGTGGCTCTTCTTCAAACTTTCTGTCCTGGGTGTTAGAGAGGTTAATGTCGTGTGTTTGCAAATTGCGTCCTGCCTGTAGCAACCACTCCACATTCAGTCGTATCCGTGCCTGAGAATCAGACCCAAGATCGAACTTTATCTGAAATTGTGATACATGGGCTTACGCAGTACACCTTCGGTTCAGATTATGTAATACACGCTATATCACTCCAAATAGTTTCGCTCACTCTTAGGTAAGCGGCAAGGCCGTGGTAACGAAGCGCCTACATGATGCAGCTGAACAGCAGACAATTGAATGCATTAGTGGTAACCAGACCACTGACAATAGAACTTTCGGCCTAGCGACCCACTCCATAATCATGGGCTACGGGTGCTACCCTGTAGCACGATCGTGAGACACCAAGGAGGCAATCCTCATTCATAGAAATAGATTACGAAATACTGAAAAAAAAAATCGAATGGAACATTCACAGTGGTAAATCAAGATATATGAAAGCCGTTTCTCCATTTTTTCAGTATAATCTCTAATTAGGGTTATACCTAGTAATTTTTTTTGCGGGTTATGGTCAGCACAAATGACGTCCACTGCGTCCGCGGCGACGCAAGGGTGGCGCGCGGCGGTAGGGGCCCACCGTATTCGCTCCCCTTCGCCATTGGGCCGACCACTGGCACCGAGTACCTTGACGTACGCGGTCAGCCTCTGCGGGTGACGAACTATTCCCCGGTCCAGTCCAGATACCCGTGCCTGCGCCACCTAAGTCGCCGGCAGCGGAACGTATCGTGAGACGACTGCCTCGCACAAGGTGGCTATATCGGGTGCGACCTAGTTCCTGATGTTGTCGATTATCGTCCTAACGATGGTTTGCAGCGTCAGGTCTGAATCGATGATTGGGACGAGTTCAAGGCACTATTTTCTCTATGCAGTACATACCTTGGGCGTGTGGTAGGTCGTGTTTTTGTAGCAATCGCAATGGTGGACGGATAGTGTGCTCTCTCAACTCATGACCTTGTACAGGTACTTGGTAAAGCAACCGTGCCCCGTTAATAACTGCATCAGTCGGAAGGAAAGCACCCTGTGCCGTTGATACAACTATTCCATCAGCACCGGCCCGCAGGCCTCTAATAGCCGGACTACAATTACGTGAACATCAACGAACGTCATGGCAGGCATCGCCCCACGAGGTGGCCATCTCACTGAGCGAGACTAAGCCGCTTCCGGAACGGATATACATATACTGACTAAATCCACTCAAAATTACTAGTACCACTTACTGTTCGTGTCGTAACTGTGTAGAAATCAATTCACCACCCTCTATTTTGGCCTTGGGTATCGTAAAATGCGGTTACTTTCTCTTGCTATATATCCGTTATATATAGCAAGAGAAAGTAACCTTGAAATAAAAGCTTATGCTAATACATCTGGCTAGCGTGGTAGGTCAATTTTACTTCTATCATGGAGTAGTTTCGCGCCCAGCCCAGGACATTTATGAGCTATGATGATGATTGATGATGATGATGATGATGAAAGTTACTTGATAGAAACATGTGTTCGGAGCGAGAATTCTAATTAGAGATTATTTCTAAAAAACACGAATAAGTCGAACTGAATTTTATCTCGATTTTATGATCTATTTCTGTGCGGGAGAAACCACTAGAACCGAAATAAAACTAGATGCACGATAGATTAGGCCTTACTTTGTCGCGGGTGACTGGACCGGGGATTTAGTCCGTCATCCGCAGAGAGGCTGACCGCGTGACGGCGACCCACGTCCCCGAGAGGGAACGTCGAGAGGAGAGGGTACCCGGCAACCGGGGCATTCCGTCGGGCCGACCACCGGGGCATTCCGTCGAGTTGACCACTGACAACAAGAAACTCTGCATCGGTGGTCGGCCCAACGACGAAGGCGACGTGCTACGGGTGGATCATGGGGCCACGCGCCGCCTCTCTGTCGCCCCGGGCGGAGCCGGACGGCGGATGCGCCTGACCACCGAGTCACGTCTGGATCTATTTATTCTTCATATAAATGATATCGAACTTAGCAAGGTTTCTATTCAGATAACTGCTCCTTTGGTGCGTTATTAGTATACAGTATTGGTATTGCACATAACGCTATGTTTTATGCAATATTCGTTGCGTGAACATTTCTGTCTATCATTATTGTTCTAACAGTTATTGTTTTAACTATAATTATAGTATAAATTATATTTATGGTAATAAAAAATAGTGTTTGATATTTTTTTTATTATAGACACCATCTTTATTTTTTTTTTATTGCAAACGGTGGCAAACGAGCAAATAGTACACCTGATGGTAAGTGTTGCTGCCGCTCATGGACCTTTACAAGGCCGCTGCCTACCGTGAAGAAAGCGAAGGGAGTGTGAATGCGTGCATTGAGGCTCGATGATACTAAGGATACCACCAAAACCCTCCACACGCAATCACTCTCAGAAAGTTGGGCTTTATGCACAATTCTTTTGTACTGTATTGAAGTGATGTCCTATGAAATGTATTGCATGTTTAAATAAAATGCTTGGATGGTTTAGATTACAATTAGGCTCGGTAGATGGCGCTGTAATAATTATAGACGATGATGAAAATGTATCCTGCTCCTATTCCAATCATCAAGTGGTCGACGCAATATGTAATCCTCTTCTATTGTATATATTGCAAAAGTTATTAGCAATAATTTCTAACCAGCCGTCTACTAGACGTCAACCTTCCTTGGGAATGTAATTATTGTTCAGGCGGCATCACATGAAGTTGGTCCAGATTAATGTAGAGCTCTTAGTCGTCCTTTGCGACATCCACGAGCAGTAACGTTACTACAGAGTGGCTAGTCGGCAAAATGATACGGCCCCCATCCGGAAAGAGCCCCCGGTCAGAGGAGAATCACAACTTCCATCATAAATACTGGGAGGTTTGATGAATTTGCCACGGGCCTCGAATGCTGCACTGCCGTGTCAGACCTATCTACGTTAACTTAAGATACATGAGTTACGTGTAACAAATGTAATTTGTATTTTTTTAACGTCTTTTATATCCAGAACTCACAATTTTTTTAATATATTGTACCAATTATTAGTACGACACTAACACATAACTCACATAACTACGATTTTCGCCTAATTAGTAATGGTCAGTTGCTGTAAATTAAGATACAGTAAAATGCTTGACAAATTACAAACACTTATGTGAAATCGTAACTCCGTTATCTAATAAATACATGACATCGCCGTGACAGGTTCGTACAGGTCCTTTCGTGGTGCATGCAAGTATCTTCCCGACCGTTGCCCGCGCCGTATTTATATCGGATTGTTTATTTGAATTCTATTTGCGGTCACGGTCATTTCGCGCTCCGTAAAATAAATTATAACAGTGCATTATCATTAAAAATACTAAATATTGTGAGTTATACTTATGTGAATTGATTAGTTTTCTACAAAATGAGTGAAAACAGACGTTTATTAATGGTGAATATGGCAAAAAGACAACAAATCATAGAAAATAGAGGATATGTTATCAATTTTCAAGACCAAAATTTCAAAACACAAGTTGCAGTTGATTTCTCACCTAGATCAGGATTTGAGAGGTCAGTAATGAGCCCACTATCAGACAACATGCAAATGCATTGCGAACAGTCAATACCATTGTCACCTAAGCAATACACAGAACTTCAGCCAGTCGTACTAAAACCCAATATTTTACCAGAGCTAAACAAAGACGATTTAGCTGAATTGAATGAAGATGTGCCATTCTCTGATCTGAGCATCAGCTTACACACTATCAATTTGCCTAGTTTTGATACTAATATATCAATGCCTTCTGAAATTAGTTTTGTTAATACACCACAACAAACCTTTCGTCAAGAACCTTTTATTTTGAGAAATGCATCCACACCATTACAAACTTGTAATAATAACTCTGACCAACCATGCCATAGTCAAGACAATTCAAACGATGCACAAAATTCAAATCTATCACCACAGATAAATCAAACAATAAATAGTGAAGATGCCACAAACAATTCTTTTGAAAAAAGCATCGAAGAACTAATACAGCAACTTAGTAATGAAAACTTGTCGAAATCGCATGATGACCTACCCAGCAATAAAAAAATTGCAGCTAAAAAAAGAGAAAGGGATCCGGCTAAAAAACTTGAAGTAGAGAAAAAAATTTATACTTTAAAACCACCATGCAGGAAAGAATGTCGTAAAAGATGTTATGAAAAATTCAGTGAACAAGAAAGAGAGGAAATTTGGTCAAATTTTAGAGGGCTTGACAAGCAAGAACAAAGAAATTTTATATCTAGACATGTAAAAAGATCAAAGAAGTCAATAATAACCAAAGAAATTTCAAGACCTAATAACACTTTAACATGGACACTTCGGAATTATAGTATGCAGAACATTTTATTTAGGTACGCTTGGGTTTAAAAATGATCAAACCGTAGTAACTGTATTAAAAGACAATTATAAGCACAGAATTAAAAATGTTCATGAAGTACCAGCAGCACCTGAATAGCGTGGTCGAGCTAGACCATGGAACTCCTTTCCTGACCAATATAAGCAGGACGTTAAAGAGTATATCGAGAAAATTCGTCCAACAGTTTCACACTATAATTTGGCTCATGCTCCAAACAGGCGTTATTTGCCATGTGGAGTATCTTTCATGGATTTATATAGATCATACATAGCTTTCTGCGATGAAACTCAAATTAGAAAATGCTCCTGCGCATATTTTCATGGCATCATCAAACAAATGAATTTGTCTACATCTCTTCCTAAACAAGACATTTGCACATTATGTCAAAATCATAAAGAGAAACACAGTGAAGAAGAGCACCAATGTGAGCATTGTGATTGCCAGTTTTGTAATATTTACCCTACGCATTTAAAAAATCGTAATTTATCAAGACAATGTTTAGAAGCAGACATTAACGACACCGATATTACAAAAAAAGTATTTACAGCAGATATCCAAAAAGCTATATGTATGCCAAAATTGGAAACTAAGGACTATTATTTTTCACGTAAGTTGGTATTATTTAATGAAACTTTTGTATCTCCAGGAAAAAATTAGCCAGCTTTTTGTATGGTATGGCATGAGGGAGAAAGCGGCCGTAAAGCCTACAATATCGCCTCGTCTTACGTTCACTTCATCATTAACTATGCTAAGGACATTCAGGAATGATTATAATACGAGTATATCATATTTTGATTAGAGCTTTAAATTTAACCTTAAAGTTCCTTTGATTTTATAAGAGTTTAATTTTGTTAGCACATATGAAGACTGATTACTTATATTTGATTAAATTTTTTAAATTTTGCAAAGTGTTTTACTGTTGACCACACGCTACAGGCGTGTGGTCAACAGTCAATCTCTGTTATTGAGTTTATTATAATAATTATGGGTATTAATAAAAAAAATACTACATCCCGGTATTCAGCACTATCAAATATGTTATATTATTCAAAGATATCACAGTTAATTGCATTAACTTTCTAGAAAAACGCAAATATCTGAAAAAAACTTAAGAATGCGATATCTCAAAACTATGATTTTTAACTTAACGTAGATAGGTCTGACACGGCAGTGCTATAGTTACACTACTGTCCACGAGCAATGTAAGGGTTGGTAGTGTTAGCAGACGACAACATGCATTCAATATTTATAAATATTAGAATAAAAAAAATAAAAATTTTATCCTTTGTATCCCGTCCAATCTAACTTGCGAACAATTACAACATTCATTTAAAACTGCTTGTTACTGTTTCTCAATTTTAAATACGAATAAATTCTTTTTGATTAGTTAATTATAATTATTGCTTATGATTACAAAAGGTCCTTTTAGATTACAGTATTAATTGCGGACAACAGAAATTGGATTAATGTTAGGTGGCGGATGATACGTTCCTTACAGACATCCTTCCCGGCGTTCGTAGTGACCGGCGTGTTGAGTTACTTCACCATAATAACCTTCGATGTTTTAAGTACTCGTATCAATAATATAAGTTTACCACTCGACATCGGAACGGCGTTCTTCCATTTCACCTGGAAAGGTTATATAGTCTTCAATTGTAAGTTCCCAGCGATCCTTTTTCACGTACGTGTAGGATCTGGAATGAACTACCTGCTGCTGTGTTCCTCGAGCGCTATGACATGTCCTTCTTTAAACGAGGTTTAAGAAGAGTAGTTTCTTCGCAGTGGGTAGTAGCCTCCATGTGCGGCAGTATCACTTACCATCAGGTGTGCTGCTTGCATTATTGCTAATATTGACAATAAAAAAATAATACAATAATCAGAAGGACCCATTTGGCTATCTGTCAGCGAGTTGTTTATCAGAAACATGAGCAGAAAGAAAGAAAAACACAATATACTGTGTAAGGTTGCTTTCTGTTTTCATTAACTATGTTCTTCTTCTTCTTCATCATCATCTCAGCCCCTATACGTCCAAGGGCTCGAACGTCCTTCATAATAGAAGGGAAAATTTATCTACTACACCATGCTTGTCAGATGGGTTGGTTAGTTGGTTTTATTACGAGTTTTCCTTCTCTTGCGTAGAAGTTATGCGCATCTATACCAATAAATAAAATTGGAGTGTCTGTTTGTAATGTCAAAATAATAGGCTTTTTTCATGCTCACACGGTTATTTGCACGACACCTATGCCTAAAATACAGATTAAAAAATGTTTGTCTGTCTGTCTGTCTGTTTGTTCCAGGTAATCTTCAAAACGGCTAGACCGAGTTCAAAAATATTTATTAATTGTTTTATATTATTCTCATATTGTATTAAGTACATGTCTTAATTTATTATTTAGTTAAATATTATTTGATAAAATATAATGTTAACTTATAATTAATATTTTATTATTCGTTTATTGCCATATGTATTACATGTCTTAATTTATTATTTAGTTAAATATTATTTGGTAAAATATAATATTAAATTATGATTAATATTTTGATATTATATTTTATTATTTGTATAATATTATTGTCTTACTATATATAACTGTATTAATTTTCTAATTTTACTTATAACATCGCATTAGGTTAAATGTCCTGTAAAGGTATTATAATTGCTTGTAAATAAATAAATAAAATAAATAAAACAAAAAAATAAAAAATTCTTTCACCGATGGAAAGCTATAATATCAGGGCGTAAACTAGGCTATATTTTATCCCGGTATTCCCACGGGAACGGGAACTACGCGGGTAAAACGAATATAACCTATAACCGAAGCGAAGCGAGGGCGGATTGCTAGTGTTTAATATATTTTTTTAAACAACACCCTGCACTAGGAAATAATTCTTGTATTGCGGGGGACTTTACAAACATATAATTAACGAACACAAATAACAATATCGAGACTCAGAAAGACAATATGTGGATCGCACAAAGTGTTATCCTGCGTAGAATTCGAACCCACGTTCACAGGCACGGTAGGTCGGTATTTTAACCACTACGCCATCTGTGCAGTCAATTAACCCACAATGATAGTTAAAAATATTTCATAAAACAAAATAAAGTTTAGTAAGTTAAAGTGCTTAGTTAGCAACCTTTTACAAAAGCAATATTAATTTCTTACAAAAGCAATATTCATTTTAGTTACGATGTTATCAAAATTTAAATTTGCTATTAAAACA
Source organism: Lymantria dispar (assembly GCA_032191425.1). Taxonomy (NCBI): domain Eukaryota; kingdom Metazoa; phylum Arthropoda; class Insecta; order Lepidoptera; family Erebidae; genus Lymantria; species Lymantria dispar. The sequence continues at coordinate 10,454,071 of CM063445.1, read as the reverse complement.
CACGTTTCTTCACATGACTAACATTCGCAGAATTGTCGACACCGGAACACTTGCTACTAAGAAAAATAGAATACAAGATGTAATGAACTATATTGCCATAACTAAAATCAAATTATTTCTAAACGTGAAACAATAAACCGATTGCACAAAAGTGAATTAAAAAAAATAGCAGGGCAATATTTCATTTCGCAAATGGATGGCTCTTAAATAGCGTTTGTGCCAATCTGATATGTCAAGAGGTGCGGATTGCCTTGACCAGTGGTTGCTTAATCGAAGCACGCGCAGGTGCCAGATAGTTCGGTGCTAGTAATCGTAAACCACACTTAAAAATTTGGAATGTAAGCTCATAAAGTCAGCATTAATTTTTATTGCTAATTCAAAAATATTTAAGCAACTACTCGGCAATATATTCCGTGTGGTGACGGAGTAAGAATACATTTCAAGACATCATTTCTTTATTCGTGACAAAGTATGAGGTAGTAAGGTATTTTTTTTTAATGGTGTGGGTGGGCAACTAGCACACCTGAAGGTACTACCACTCATGGAGCTTTGTTAGGTAGCTGACTACAGAGAAGACAGTGAAGGAGAGGTGAATGTGTGCAATAAGGTTCGATAATACTAAAGGCATACCACGGGCAAACGTGAAGACAGTGAAGGAAATGTGAATGTGTGCAATGAGATTCGGTAATACTAAAGGCATACCACGGGCAAACGTGAAGACAGTGAAGGAAATGTGAATGTGTGCAATGAGATTCGGTAATACTAAAGGCATACCACGGGCAAACGTGAAGACAGTGAAGGAAATGTGAATGTGTGCAATGAGATTCGGTAATACTAAAGGCATACCACGGGCAAACGTGAAGACAGTGAAGGAAATGTGAATGTGTGCAATGAGATTCGGTAATACTAAAGGCATACCACGGGCAAACGTGAAGACAGTGAAGGAAATGTGAATGTGTGCAATGAGATTCGGTAATACTAAAGGCATACCACGGGCAAACGTGAAGACAGTGAAGGAAATGTGAATGTGTGCAATGAGATTCGGTAATACTAAAGGCATACCACGGGCAAACGTGAAGACAGTGAAGGAAATGTGAATGTGTGCAATGAGATTCGATAATACTAAAGGCATACCACGGGCAAACGTGAAGACAGTGAAGGAAATGTGAATGTGTGCAATGAGATTCGATAATATTAAAGGCATACCACGGGCAAACGTGAAGACAGTGAAGGAAATGTGAATGTGTGCAATGAGATTCGATAAAATTAAAGGCATACCACGGGCAAACGTGAAGACAGTGAAGGAAATGCGAATGTGTGCAATGAGATTCAATAATACTAAAGGCATACCACGGGCAAACGTGAAGACAGTGAAGGAAATGTGAATGTGTGCAATGAGATTCGATAATATTAAAGGCATACCACGGGCAAACGTGAAGACAGTGAAGGAAATGTGAATGTGTGCAATGAGATTCGGTAATACTAAAGGCATACCACGGGCAAACGTGAAGACAGTGAAGGAAATGTGAATGTGTGCAATGAGATTCGATAATACTAAAGGCATACTACAGGCAAACACCCTCAGAAAGTTGGTCTTCTAGCTCTCTAACAAACTGCAGTAACAAATTCCTACTACTCAGACGTTGATTTATAATGAGAGTGTGGTTATACTCCGCACAAACCGTCCCGCTGCTATAGACCGTTGACTGTCGAAAATTGGTCCTACCACTATAGACTATAGTAACATATTGTATTCCTAATCTGCGCAAACGCACTTATTATTCACTAGCAACCAGCCCTCGCTTCGCTTCGGTTTTAGTCGTTTTACCCGCGTAGTTCCCGTTCCCGTGGGAATACCGGGATAAAATATAGCCTAGGTTACTCCCTGATATTATAGCTTTCCATTGGTGAAAGAACTTTACTCCCTGCAAAGACGGGCTGTTCGAATCGTCGGGATCCCAATCTTACGGACAGATTGGAGTCGCTGGAGCAGCGGAGAGACTTTGGGTCACTCTGTGTACTCTACCGACTCTTTCACGGGGAGTGCTCCGAGGAACTGTTTGACTTGGTACCACCGTCACCATTCTACCAACGTACCACTCGACATCGTAGCAGGGTTCATCCATTTCACCTGGAAACGTTATGGTCTTCAACTGTACGTTTCCAGCGATCATTTCTCCCACGTACGTGCAAGCTCTGGAATGAACTACGTGCTACTGTTTCCCGAGCGCTATGACATGTCCTTCTTTAAACGAGGTTTAAGAAGAGTATTTCCTTCACGGTAGGCAGCGGCCTGGCTGTGCCCCTGGTATTGCAAAGGTCCATGTGCAGCAGTTTTACTTACCATCAAGTGTGCTGCTTGCTCGTTTGCCACCGTTGGCAATAGAAAAAAAAAAAAATTTTTGAAATCGGTCCAGCCGTTTAGAAGATTACCCGGAACAAACAGACAGACAGACAAACATTTTTTAATCTGTATTTTAGGCATAGGTGTAGTGCGAATAACCGTGTGAGCATGAAAAAAGCCTATTATTTTGACATTACAAACAGACACTCCAATTTTATTTATTGGTATAGATGATAGAATATACAATGTATATTGAAATACAAACAAGTAGCATGCTATGCGACTATTATTAATACAAACCCTTAAATTACTCGTGGGTGTCTTAAAAGACTACTAAGAGCTTTATAGCAAGCTAGGCCAGTCCCATCTGACGCCGTCTGGTCAATAACTACATTCTCAAAGAAGGTTGACATCAAGTAGGCGGCTGGTCGCAAAAATATTGCCAATAACTTTTCATACTTCATACTTATTGAAGTATGATAGAAAACAAGTACATATTGTGACGACCTCAAGTAAGGAAGGATGACGTTGATGAAAATTAAGCAACGGTTATACATGTCCTTCTTTGAACGAAGTTTAAGGCTGGACTACATACATACATCCAGAATTCCTATCTGAATTCAGAGTCGGAATTCATATTATTCATTCAGAAAGCCCGGAATTGCATACAATTCAATTATGATCTACACACCTTCTGATTTTTTCAGATTATGATTTTCTCAGATCGATCTGTACGAATGATACTGACGAGCGTTCTGAATTCCGGATCGGAATATTTAAGATTATGATTTCATAACGCGCGTGTTTCTATACATTCGAACACACAAGCACACACACACACACAACGGAATCAGATTATGAATTCCTCTTCCATATCCAAGACCTTTGCCTGAGCTGAGAAACACGAGACTACTGATTTATCTGAATTTTTAAGATATGTGTGAGGCAGCTTGCCGGAATTCAAATTATGAATTCTGACGGAATTCAAATTATGAATTCTGACGGAATTCAGATAGGAATGCCGGATGTATGAGTCCAGCCTAAGGGGAACACTTTATTCATGGTAGGTAGCAGCCTAGCTATGCTGTGGTATTGCAAAGGTCCATGTGCGGCATTATCACTTACAAATTAAGTATGCAGCTTGCTCGTTTGTTACCGTCGGTACTATAAAAACGTAATTTCAAATGCAATTATTTTCACAGGAACAAAGAAATATTATTTAAAATGCTATAAGTGTATTAATTGCAAGAAAAGTCATTCAACGGAAAAGGTGAACATCATCTTGCTCTTATCCCAATTACTTGGGGTCGACGCAATATGTCATCTGTTTTGACATATTGCAAAAAGTTTCGGCAATGACTTTTATGACCGGCCGCCTGCCTGACGTCAACCCTCCTTGGGAATGTAATCGTTGACCCAAATGGTACCAGATGCAGTTGGTCTGGGTCAATCTAGGGCTCTTAGTCGTCTTTTACGACACCCACGAGCAAAGCAAGGGTTGGTAGTATTCGAAGCCGCTACCACACAGCACCGGTGAACAGGTGAACGATGAAATTAAATGATTTGAAGGTTAAATAAATAATTATACTATTTAGTTTTGGTGCTTAATTCACGGAAGTATAGAACGTACTTTTTTCTAGACAACATATTAAGAAGTCTAATGGACGCCGGTAAAGATAATTGAATTAATAGCATCATATTTAAATACGTATATTGGAAACTTTAATTCTTCTATTATATGATAACTTATACAACACTAGCTTCTGTCCCTGTGGCTTCCCGCGTAATAAGTGACTTGCCCAAGATAAGATTTTATACAAACTCGTTAAATGGATTATGCTTGATTGAGTAAAGGAATTAAAGTTAAACTATTATCCCAACTATTATTCGTGTGGTGACGGAGTAAGAATACAATTCACCATCCCTTCTCTGAACGTGAGTGTCGTAAAAGACGAATAAGAAATTAAATATGCATATAACATCTATCTAAGAGAAGGAAAACTCGAAATAAAACCCTATACCAACACGCCTGACCAGCGTTGTATAGTACGTCAAAGTCATCCCTCCTAGTGTCAAGGAGGCGCGAGCCCAATGATGATGATTATCCTATGTCAATACATTATTGGGATAAAAGATATTCTCTGTGTTGATTCAGAAAATGGTCTATCTATGTGCCATTTTTCATCTGATTTTGTTCAATGGTTTACGCGTAATTGAGTCAAATATCCAAACATCCCAAACATCTTCACAAATTTTCTCATTTATATTATTCATAGAAAGTAGGATTGCCTTGTCCATTTTTCACAATTTAAAAAACAAATACTGCTTTTGGCGCGTTAAGGAAAAATGATGACGGTAATTTTTAACAATGCGCGAGCAAAAAAAAAACCGGCACTCTAAAGTTAGCTAGTCAATATTTTTTATAAAGCGCGCCCACACCATCAAAAATGTCAACTAAATAATGCGTTATAATAAAACTTTCAATGTATTAAATACGTTTTTTTTCTATTATTAGTGTGGTTTTTTCTACAAACGTAGGATAAGGCGAAGGGTAAAATTTTTAGAAAGATTTTTTATCTCGTTACGCCAAAAAAGTATAATTTCTTACGTACACACACACATTTTAAATTTTAAACATATTCTATTATGCAATTTTTTTTCAGTTTAATTATAAGTCAATTATAGTTTTATAAAATAAGATAATATTCTAAGTGATTTAATGAATCTAAGTAATTAAATATTTATTTTATTTTATTTGTCTTTATCTAACTACGGAAGTTAAGTGTTTCCTAATATAATTAAATAATAAAGGGTTTTTCAACAAGAACTTTGTTTTCTAAAACAAAATAAAACAAGAAGTTTAGATGAAGATGATTCAAATTTTTATTGTATTACGAAGAGAAAAGTTCGGCAATTATGAATGAAAAATGATATCTGGCAAATGTCCACCACGACTACGCTGAGAGATGTCGATTCTTTCATCAAAGTTATTAATCACTTTTTGGCAAACTGGCGGGTCTATTTCGTTAATCACATCACGGATTTTGAGTTTTAAGGCTGCAATCGATTCGATTGGCTCCGTATAGACTCTATCCTTAACATAGCCTCACAAAAAATTGATCGTTTCATTGGATGTGTGACATGTGGCACCGTCCTGTTGAAACCACATGTCAGTGATATCCACGTCATCAATAATAGGTCAAAATTGAGTTGTTGTTGAACAACTCAATTTGGCCTTTTCGAAAATCATAACCACCTATTTAAAATAATAACCATAAACACTTTTCTTTTGTTCTCAATTCATCTACGTCCCACTATTGGGCTTTTTCACGCTTTTTATTATATTTCGAGAATTGCATGCATTCACCTATCTTTACATCTCGTTCGTCTTTTCGTTGTTGTACTTTAGGGGAAAAGATAAATTGTATTTTACTCTTTACCCACATATGATTAATATTAATAAAATCTATACCAATAAATAAAAGTGTCTGTTTGTAATGTCAAAATAATAGGCTTTTTTCATGCTCACACGGTTATTTGCACTATACATATGCCTAAAAATCACTTTATATTTTTTTGTCTATCTGTCTGTTTGTTCCGGGTAATCTTTAAAAAATTCTTACACCAATGGAAAGCTATAATATCAGGAAGTAAACTAGGCTATATTTTATCCCGGTATTCCCACGGGAACGGGAACTACGGGAATAATTCGACAGAAACTGAAGCGAAGCGAGGGCGGGTTGCTAGTATATTAATAAAAACTATTATATATTTTATGATCATTATACAAGAATATATTCTGTGATACCACACGGAGTAAGAATACTGATCACCGCTCCCTATTTTGACCATGACGACTAAGGGATTAAATATATGCATAAGATCTATGCAAGAGAAGGAAATCTCTAAAGCAGGGGCTGCCAACCCTTTTTTGGTCAGGGTCCACTTTTGTATTAGGTATTCTTGTTAGCAGGGACCAACTATGTAAATATAATAAAAATAAACTGTAATAATGAAACAGAAACTTTAATTAAAAACTCAATAAGAAATTACATAAAAAGAAATAATCATATTTTTAAGATAAACTTATCTATCTTCTATCTATCTATCTTCTTAATTATCTCACAGAAGGCGGCGACCGCGTCCACAAACAGAAAATACCATAACAGAAAATACCATAACAGAAATTCGATTAAGAACTGACATTGACTATATCAATTCCGCCTACTGGCGTGTTGCATTTTACCGTCAGACAGATCGGCGGTAGTAAATTTCTAGACAAAATTCTATGCAGCGTGTTTTTCACTTCTTTCAGTTGTAAAACTACTTTACGGATTTTATCGCGTTTGTATTTGATTGCCCGACGTTCCGAACACTTTGCAGCATTCATGGTCACGACGTGAGACATCTTAGTCCGCCCGTGACCATGAACGCTGCAAAGTGTTCGAAACGCCGGGCAATCAAAAATCAAATACAAACGCGTTAAAATCCGTAAATTAGTTTTATTTAAAATGTGTAATACTCGCGTAAACATCAGAAATCATTTTCTTTCAGTTGATTGATATAGGTAAGTAGATAAGAGTTAACTAAAATATAAAAAAAAAACGAACAGGGATAAATCCTTGTACCATTCGTGTGCTGGGTTTTTTTGGTGGCAGACTATACCTATGGTATAGTCTCTCTTTATATGATTATACACGGTGATCCGTGTAAACAAAAAAATGGCATCCTAAAATAATTGTAAATTTTGTGGAAAGATTTATGTAGTTAGTAGTAGAATTATGTATTTAGTCATATCACGCCGGATCCGTTCGGGGCGATACTACGGAGGGGACAGTGGGCGACCCCATAACCTACCATGCGTGTACCTCTTTAGGACAGGCTACTGATGCCTGTACTTTGTCAAATAGCAGGGCTATGGAAATACCTTGCTTCATAAGAGATTTTACAATAAACATATATAACGCCCAGACTCAAGACAATCATTTATAATATGTGCAATCAATTATACTTATTTTCTCATCACCGTCCAGCCTCTTAACGTTCATTACTGTATGTAGGCCTTCCCATAGATTGCCACAAAGCGCAATCCTCTGCCGCCTGCATCTAACGACTCTCGGCGATTTTTAATCAAGTCCTCGGCCTACCGTGGGGGAGGTGTTCTACACTACGGCTTCTAATACGTGGTCACCACGCGAGAATTATTATTCCTTAGCGGCTATTGGATCGTCAAATGCCATTTTTTTTTATTGTCAATGGTGGCAAACGAGCAAGCAGCACACCTGATGGTAAGTGAAACTGCTGCACATAGACCTTTGCAATACCAGGGGCACAGCCAGGTCGCTGCCTACCGTGAAGGAAATACTCTTCTTAAACCTCCTTTAAAGAAGGACATGTCATAGCACTCGGGAAACACAGCAGCAGGTAGTTCATTCCAGAGCTTGCACGTACGCGGGAGAAATGATCGCTGGAAACGTACAGTGGAAGACCATAACGTTTTCAGGTGAAATGGATGAACCCTGCTACGATGTCGAGTGGTACGTTGGTAGAATGGTGACGGTGGTACTAAGTCAAACAGTTCCTCGGAGCACTCCCCGTGAAACTTCTCACTTCAACGAGCTAATTTCCAGCTCGTCAATTCAAATCAAAACATTTATTCTACATAAGTCCCTTAAAGGCACATATTGTCAAATTAATACGTAGTTAGAAACAATCTAATAATCCACCTCCAGATCGGAACGCGTCCACAAGCTAAGAAGATCCGGCAAGAAATTCAGCGGGCTGTCATTTTTTTAATCTTTTAAATAAAAAATTGTATACTTCGTACAGCATATGGTATTAGCTTCAGTGTGCCCTTCGAAATTGTATACATGTATAATTTTCAAAATTTAGTACAAATGAAAAAAATTAAAGAAAAAGAAACAAATGGATCAGGGAGACCAGATCCCATAAGCAGCACCCGATCACAAGTTAACTACTAGAGCAGCCATCACTCCCTTCAACCACATTGGTGGGAAGGGACCTACCCGCCCCACGTAGCTACCGCAAGCAGAACCTTATCCCGTGAGCATGAACAAACTACGAACTAGTTTATATTCATCTCGTCTCAACACACATTCATTCCACAGTTGGTCTCAGGCCTCCTCCACAATGGGAGGGATATCGACCTATTATACAACGTTGGTCAGACTTGTTGGCATTACTTTGTCGTCTTTTCCAACACTCACGGGTAAAAGAGAGGAGATGGTAATTTGAATTCTTACTCTGTCACAATACGAAATTTTGTATTATATTATTATTATTTTAATAGACGCTGTATGATATTACTAACTTCAATATTACTTGTGAAGTATGTAAAATCCGAATAAGAACTGACACTGAAGTATGTTAATAGGATATGGTCAAACGCTATATGCCTAAGTAGGCTTAATATCAGGCATGAGGACTTGTCGCCAATGAAGTCAAGAAAATGGTCTCAATAGCCTGCTTAATTCAGGCGTGAGGGCTAAGTGGCTTAAGGCTTATGTTTTATTTTTATTTTATTTTAAGACCACACCCTGCACTAAGGAAATAATCTTTATATTGCGGGGGACTTTACAAACATATAATTAACGGACACAAATTACATCCAGACTCAGAACAACAATTTGTGGCTCGCACAAAGTGTTGTTCCGCGTGGGATTCGAACCCTCGACACTGGCAATGTAGGTCGCTATCTTAACCACTACGCCATCTGAGCAGTCATATGTGGTCGCACGTTGCCGAAATCGTCGCCCAGGACTATTGACGCGGGGTGCTGTCAGACCATAGCAGGTTTAAAAAATTAAACAAGGTGATTCAATTCCAAAATTAAGTGAAAACTCTATACAATTTCTTTTATTTGCGATGGGAACAAGACATGTACCAACCCCCCACATAAATTTAAAATTGAAAGAACATTTACCGAACAAATTTAACTTTGAAATTAATAATCTTTATATATAAATTTCTTGTGAACGTGTGTGTCACTGAACTTCTCCTAAACACCTGGACCGATGTTGAGGAATTTTTTTGTGTGAGTTCAAGGGGATTCGAGGATGGTTTAGGTTTACAATTGGACCCGGTAGATGGCGCTGAAGTCGATTTCAAGGAGAATTCCTTTTATTTTATATGAATAGAACAACGTCTGTTGCGCCAGCTAGTAATATATAATTTTCTTCTTGTACTGGCAATAAATTTGTATCAAAAATGTGGTACAAATTTATTGTGTATAGATTTATTGTGGTATCAAAATTTAATAACTAATTTTCTGTAGCGGATAGATAACTATAAAAATCTGTAATAACGTTGACTTGTTTGGACGTCAGACATCTTAGTTCACCCGTGACTATAAATGCTGTAAAGTGTTCGAAACGTCGGGCAATCATAAATCAAATACAAACGCGATAAAAGCCGTAAAAGTGGTTTTATTCAAAATTCATTAATATTTGTTTTATACCAAGCTGGATTTTGTGTACTCTATAAAATTAGATTACATTATCCACTTTTCTTACTAGCACATATAACGTGAAAGTAGATTAATTTAAATACGCAAATTACTATTTGTAAGGTTGGATACTAGTGAGAGTTATTCGGTTGTTGATTAATCTAATGACGTAGGTGCCGTGATCAACCAAACTGAACACATTCCTTGTGATGATGGAGTAAGAATATAATTCCCAACCCACCTCTTACCAGTAGGTGTCATAGATGACGATTAAGGCATTAAATATACATACATATAAAATCTATAAAAGAGAAGGGGGTTCCTTCTTGAAAATAAACCCCATTTCAACACTTCTGACCAGTGTGGTATAGGAGGTCAATGTCCTCTCCTATTGTGGAGGAGACTCGAGTCCAACAGTGGGATGTATATAAACTGAAATGATGATGGTGATGAATGCATTTTTATTTATTTCGGTATACATGAACATAAACACACAGCTTAAGTTTAGCTCCTAGTAGTAAGCAGTTAGATTCTGGCGTCAAAATTAGATATAATTAGCGTTTAAAATTTAAGAAAAAATATGAATTAAGGAATAGTTTAACATAGTTTGCATTAGAAAATTAATGGAATTCATGTGAACGTATAACCTCGTGCCTGCAGGATAATGAGCTGTGTATTCCGGCGAAGTGGAGTAATAGCGGAAGTATGTGTTATTCGCTGCGAGTTCTTAATTAGATACTGTAGTAGTTTTTATTTAATATGCAATGCGAAATAATTGTAGAAATACTTATGGTAGTTGTGAAGCAATGCTGTAGAGCAAGGATACAAGATTAAACTTATTTATTTTTCAATGATGTGCCTAATCTGTAGTTTAAGCATAACTGCTTAGACTTGACCGTTTTAGTTCGAATAAGAATCGGTTTTGATTATTTGAAAGAAAGAAAGAAAGAAAATAAGATTTATTGGACACTATAGTTACATGTCTCACATAGAAATTCATGAATCATCATTATTTCATTAATTACATAAACTAGATAATCAATCATTTGAAATATAATTACAGAAATGATATAAAAACGAAGACGAAAAAGTATTGAAGATTAAAATAATCATAGTATATACAAATTAAATACCAAGTATTAGTGTCCAAAAGGCAACAGCTCAGCATATGCTACATAAACTTGCAGCGCTGATTTTCAGCTGCAGCCTAACTAATCTAAGTTCACAAGAAGTGCAAGTACAGAAGAGCTACATTTAATAGGTTCATAGATTATACAAAATTGTAAATAGTCATATTAGTAACAACAACAATAACAGCCAAATCAAACCAACACTTTAAAATCTGCATTTCTGAATGATCAGAAGAACACAGTAAACATTGATATTTTTGTAACTTGATTGTATCAAGTTTTGCAGTAATAAATGCACACACACACATGCATTTTGTACGCTTTGTATGAGGTTTGCGGTTTTCTCTAATAAGCAAGGACCATAGACTACATCCATATAACTGAATTTGGACAAAATGAGGGACTCCACTAGCGTTTCACGGAGAGTTGTGGTTATATATTTGCGTATATTATATAAAATTTTCAAGCGATAAAAACAGTTCCTCACAACCTCCGCAATGTGCCTCTCGAAACGAAGCTCGTCATCCATGATTACACCCAAATTGCGCGATTCATTAACACGTATTATACGCTCATTATAAACACACAAAATAGGATCATGGTTGACAATTTGCTGACGTAGTGTTTTGCTACCCAGAACCATTCATTAAGTTAATAATAATATTTGTTTTTTAATAGCTTTTTTTTAAACGTTACAGTTTTGTTTAAGATCATATTTCACGTTAAGGACAAATCCATTGTGTCAATAAGGAAATTCATAGACGTACAGTTGTTGCGGGTGACCGGACCGGGGATTTAGTCGGACACACGTGGATAGGCTAGCCTCGCGACTGTGATCGGCGTCCCGGGCAGGGGACGTTGATGGGAGAAGGTACTTCCTCGGCGTATTCCGTCGGGCTGACCATTGAAGTCAAAGAATTCTGCACCAGTAGTCGGTCCAACGATGAAGGCGACGTGTCATAGGGTGGGTTACGGGGTCGCGCGCCTCACCTCTGTCGTCCCGGACGGAGCCGGGCGGAGGATGCGCTGACCGTAACCCACCCCAAAAAAAGGGCGTACAATTATTACACCCAGATTGAGTACCTTAATTTATGAATATTTGCCTGCTTGGAAATTAACTCACAATACTCTCTATTTAAACCACTTAGCAACGCGTACAGTCAACCAACATATTTGAACCATTTATAATCGTTGAATTGCCATACATATAAGATTATGCAATGAATCCTATTCATGGCATTACTGAAACATTTTAAATATTACCTTACGTATAGTGATGGAGTGAGAATACAATTAACTACTCCTTATTTCTTCCTGTGTGTGTCATAAAAGGCAACTAAGGGCTATAATACGCACATGGCATTAAAAAAATCAAAATATAACTATACAAATCCGACTGATCAGCATGGTATAGTAGATCATTTTCCCTGTCGGCGTGGGGGCGGCCCAAACTTAGCAGTGGGGCGTATATGAACTGTCTCATCAACATGATGATTTTTAATATTAAGCACTACTTAATCTGGAAATTTCTTATGAGAAACCCTAATTGCTAATTTTTATTACCTTACATTTTACCTTACAATATCCTATTTTGAGATCGCACTTTTTAAGATTCCGTACCCAAAGGGTAAAAACGGGACCCTATTACTAAGACTGCGCTGTCCGTCCGTCTGTCTGTCACCAGGCTGTATCTCAAGGACCGCGATATAAATTATGTATTTCTGTTGCCGCTATAACAACAAATACTAAAAACAAAATAAAATAAATATTTAAGTGTGGCTCCTATACAAAAAACGCGATTTTTATAGATAATGGTACGGAACCCTTCGTGCGCGACTCCGACGCCGCTCTTAGCCGGTTTTTAAATGCTGTTGATAGCAGACAAGCAAGAAATTTACCTGACAGAAAATTCTCGCTATCGTTGATGGATATTAGTGATACAAGTAGTTATCTAAGCGGCTGATATTCGGAATCATGATGCTTACTTATGCCACTACAACTCCGATACAATCTGATATAAATTTATTATGCATATTTGTGTTTTGTTTTTTGTATGGAGATGGAGTAAGAATAAAATTTCCTAACCATTACTCCCGGGTGATCGTAAAAGACGACTAAAAGACGCAAGCACATAACATCACTGCAAGAGAAGATAAACTAGAAATAAAATCATACACCATCGTGGCGGCGTATGCCATGTGATCAGCATGGAATAATAGATAATTTTCTCTCTCAATGCGAAAGAGTAGGGATGGCGATCTGAGATCGATTAATCGAGGAATCAATTTTTCAGGCCCAAAAAATCGATTTTATAAATCTATACGAAGCACTGAATCGATTCGGTCAATCGATACTTTACCCTAGAAGATCGTCATTCGATTTTGTTCTATACTAGTGTTCAGTATCAAATGTTAGCGTATTGAATTAGAAGAAAATACAAAAAAAAAGATTGATTAATCAGTAATCGATTTTTCAGACCTCGATTTTCTTGTGAATCGATTCTTTGGACGACGATCCAAATTGATTCAAGATTTGATCTTTTTCAGAAAGAACGCTCATCGTAGGGATGAGGCTTGAGCCTAGCAGTGGAACGTATGTAAACTTAGATAATAATCATATGATAGTAATGACGGAACCTTTGTTGCGCGAGTCCGTTACTATCACGAATATTTTTAATTCATGTTTTGAAATGACTTGTAGACGATTCTTTCATAACAAAAATAGCTAAGTATTAAAAATAACAATAGTTAAATTTGCATACGCTCTTTTAAAGGTTTCAGGTAAATAGAAGGGATTCCATTCTATTTCATTACTCTATAGACGTCTTCCACTTGGCTGGACTTTGGTATAATAGTTCAATTTCTCTCCCATTAGGAAGGAGGCTCGAATCCAGTAGTGGAAGGTATATGAGCTGCGATGATGTTGATGAAGACAAATCAATGAGTGGTGACATCTTAGAATAATAACGTATAGAAGGATAGTGTCAATACTTCGAAGGTTCGAAATTTGAATCTAAAAACACTAATGGCGCGCAGACGATTACACACGTACACACGCACACCACTATACAAATTATGAAATCAAATTTTGTTTTTATTAACATAAATCGTCGAAATACTTTTAAAAGTGACGTTAAAAACCTTTTTAAGTTTTTCAAATGTGTTATGACACCATTTGAATGCACAAACCGTCATAATTACCTATTTATTTTTTAAGAGTTGCGTACGTACGTGCAGTACAATGACTTGTACATTACAGAACGGTTCCGACCTAAGCTCCATTAGGCTCCAATTGAAATGCTTCACTTTTTGTGCGCGAACTTACCTTCTATATGTTATTATTCTAAGGGTGACATATTATATTCTTAAGTCGCCACCACACTGGCAGAGAGAAGGTTAGCGAAATTAAAAAAAAGAGCTTGTGTACAAAGTACGCATGCCAGAAGTGAAACTTCTTTATCCTCTATCCTTTATCTTATTCTCTTGTCGGCTGAATCCTATATATTTAAGTGTTTGTGTCTCGATGGACTCACTTTTTCGTTTCATCGAGTTTGAATTCACAACGATTCTAAAGAAATTTCACTTCAAAAAATCTTGATGTTTTTTTATGTGTTACTTATGAAATCGATATAATTATTGTTAATAAGTGTCGATAAGTTAAGGATGAAAGATATATAGTTTAACTTAGGGCTGATGGACATTCACATGTCCTTAGACTACGAAGTGGTGGTGGTGTTGTTGGTTCTTGGCAGTGCGGGCCGAAGTCGCGACCCGGCTGGCCGATACCACGGCTCCAAATCGGTTTCCAAATCTTCTGTGTGAATTTTGCGAAACAAGTCTGCGTTTATTGTGCAAGAACCATTGAAATGTTACCAACTACGTTGCTTCTGTTTGTACTGCATTATGTCGCCGCAAATCTTCGTAAGTTGAGATAAAACAATTTATTTATATTTTTTTTAAAAGAAAAGTTGTAATAGATAAAATAGTTAATAGATTTATACTATAATTTTAGTTATGATTTTTGTGATATATTATTCGTATATATACTGTATTAACGTGTTCGAAATTCGAATTCTTTGCTTTTTTAATTCTTGAAACTATTCATTCATAAAAAAAATTAAGTCCTACATTTTTCCATGATTGATAAGGAACGTATTATTAATTCATTAAAACAAAATTATAATTAGTATTACAAAAATGAATTAATACTTAACTAATAAAATAATAAACTCCAAGTATTCCAAATAAATAGTTGTGGATAATATAAATTCTATGTGAGTATTGAAGGATTAAAATATAAATTAGTTTTATTTTTTAATGCTAACGAAATGGCAAAAGGCCAAATATTGTTTATTTTATAGAAAAAAAAAATATGTCGTCGAACTACAAATATCTCGCAATGGCATAGGCGTGGATTCTGTGTTGTGACACTATTGCAGAACGTTGTATGATTGCGATAAACTTCATAGTTGAAATGACATTTTAACTACATTTCGATGATATAAAATAGGGGACTTTTGACGAGAATGTCAAAATGCCTTGTAGCGCTTTTAGATTTTATTTATATTTTAGATATTACGTTGTTTTAGTGTTTTATAGTATTATATTGAATAATTTTGCTGATATTTTATGTAATATAATGCACATACAATTCTGAAATGTAGTGAATATGATATAATAGCGAATTGCGTGCATTTTGACATTCTGCCATTTCCAGAGAAAGCATGATTTGGTCATCAGTTCCAATTCATGCTAACAACTGACTAAAATACGAAGACTAAAGACGTAAATAA
The DNA here is from genome assembly GCA_032191425.1 of Lymantria dispar. Lineage (NCBI taxonomy): Eukaryota > Metazoa > Arthropoda > Insecta > Lepidoptera > Erebidae > Lymantria > Lymantria dispar. Next base: position 10,438,340 of record CM063445.1, on the reverse strand, counting down.
TCAATATAATAACTCAACACTGGCAGCAATAGCTCATTGCCATTAAATAAGAAGAAGAAGATATAAAATTGATACACATTTTAAAATTATATTTTAACTAAAAAGATATCTTAATAATTTCATTCGTTTATTTTTAATATTTCTAACTTCATGTTTCGAATTACATCTGATGGCGTTTGGTTAATAATTAAATTCTCAAGGTTGACGCCACGCAGGTGGCCGGTAGTAAAATTACTGCTAAAACTTTGCAATGTGTACTATGAAAGTAAAGTAAATATTGAATCAATATCGAGTAATTCGATTTAAGAGCAGAATAATGATGTTTTTTTAATATTTGTTATTTACACCATTTTGTCCACAGCTTCTTTTATAGATACCCTATATTATTTTCGTAAATGATCTGACTACGCCCTCGAGTATACGAAATTTTATACAATCTATTTAGTAATCCTTACTAATATTATAAATGCGAAAGTAAGTTTGTTTGTTTGTTTGTTTATTTATTTGTTTGTTACGCTTTCACGCTTAAACAAAAATTCGTTCACCAATGGAAAGCTATAATATCAGGGAGTAACATAGGCTATATTTTATCCCGGTATTCCTACGGGAACGGGAACTACGCGGGTAATGCCATTGCAACCGAAACAGAGCGAGGGCGGGTTGCTAGTGATAGTATAAGTATAGGCGATTTATCATTTTAAATAAAACTACTTTACGGATTTTATCGTGTTTATATTTGATATTTCGGGCGGTCCGCCCGTGACCATGTACGTTGCAAAGTATTCGAAACGTCGGGCAATTAAAAATCAAATTCATACGCGTAAAATCCGTAGTTGTATTTAAAATCTATTTAGTAGTTGAGGTGTCATCATCATCTCAGTTCATCAACGTGCCACTGCTGTGCCCGAGCCTCCTCAACAATAGGCGGGAAATTGACCTTACTATATCATGCTGATCAGATAGGTTGGTATAGACTTTTGTTTCGAGTTTTATTTCTCTTGCATAGATGTGACACTAAACGACTTCCGTGTGGTGACAGAATAAGAATACAATTCACCACTCCCTATCTTACCCGTGGATGTCGTAAAAGACGACTAAGGGATATAATATGTATAAAACATCTATGCAAGAGAATGAAAACTTGTAAAAAAAACCCTATACCAATACGTCTTTGTCGAGGACCTCTTTCCACAGCGGGTGGAGCACACGCCCCCGGTCATGGCTTCGCCGGACAGCGACCGGGAGGCCGACGATGAAAGTGCTCCGCCCATCACGGAGCCGGAAATGGGGGCGGCGGTGGCGCGTATGCGAGTCAAATCCACCGCCCCCGGGCCCGACGGTATTCCAAACCGTGTGCTGGCCCTGGTCCTCGAGCATCTGGGACCACGCCTCAGGGGACTGTTCGACGCCTGTTTGACGTCCGGGCAGTTCCCTGGGTGCTGGAAAGAGGGGAGGCTGGTTCTCCTGCCGAAGCCGGGACGGTCTCCCGAGTCGGCCTCGGCCTACAGGCCCATCGTGCTGCTCGATGATGCGGGCAAGCTGCTGGAGAGGGTGTTGGCTGCCCGCATCGAGCGGCACCTTGTCGGGGTTGGGCCCGATCTGTCCGACGCCCAGTTTGGTTTTCGGAGGGGGCGTTCGACGATCGCGGCCCTGCTGCGCCTGAAGGCCGTGGTAGCGGAGGCCGTCACCGGCGGAGGAGTCCTATTGGCGGTGTCCCTGGACATCGCCAACGCCTTCAACAGTCTGCCATTCAGCTGCATCAGGGAGGGGCTAAGGTACCACGGGGTGCCCGTGTACCTCAGGCGGCTGGTGGCAGACTACTTGGAGGGGCGCAGCGTCCTCTACGTTGACCGAGTAGGGGACGTTGTGCGAACGCCCATGACGTGCGGTGTCCCACAGGGGTCGGTTCTGGGTCCGACCCTGTGGAACATCGGCTACGACTGGGCGTTGAGAGGAAGCCTCCCACCCGGGCTGGGCGTAATTTGCTACGCCGACGACACACTCGTCACAGCCCGGGGTGGGACGCTCGAGGAGGCGGCACGCCTGGCAACTCTCGGCACCGAGGAGATTGTCAGGCGGATCGAAGCGCTGGGGTTGAGGGTAGCCCTGGAAAAGACGGAGGCCCTTTTGTTCCATGGCCTCCGTACCGCCGGGCCTCCCGCCGGCGCTTCGATCACCGTGAATTCGGTCACCATCAGCATCCAGGCCCACATGAAGTACTTGGGCCTGGTGCTCGACGGGCATTTTTGGTTCCGGGAGCATCTCCATCGACTTGTTCCCCGGCTTGTCGGCGCGGCGTCCGCCCTTTCGCGGCTGATGCCGAATGTGGGTGGACCCAGTGCTACGTGCCGACAGCTGTACGTGGGGGTGATCCGGTCGATGGCCCTTTACGGCGCACCGGTGTGGGCGGGGTCCCTGACCGTCCGTCTTAGGGCCCTCCTGTGGCGACCACAGAGGGTCATGGCGATCAGGGCCATACGGGGTTACCGCACGGTGGCGACGGAGGCAGCGTGCCTCCTGGCCGGAACCCCCCCGTGGGACCTGGAGGCGGAGATGCTCGCCGACATTTATCGGCGGGTGTCGGAGACGCGCACCCGCGGCAGCATGGTCTCCATCAATGAGATCACCGCCTGGCGGGTCGACGCCCGCCGAGAAGTAATTGCCCGTTGGGCAGTCCGGCTGGAGAGTCCTCGGTACGGTGTCAGGACTGTCGAGGCCCTCCGGCCGGTGCTGATGGAGTGGTTGGAGCGGACGCACGGGGTGCTTTCCTTCCGACTGGTGCAGGTGCTGACGGGGCACGGTTGCTTCGGGAAGTACCTGCACAAGATTGTCAGGAGGGAGAGCACACCGTCCTGCCACCACTGCAGTTGCGACGAGGACACGGCGCAGCACACGCTCGAGGAGTGTGCTGCATGGGAGGGGGATCGCCGTGAACTCGTCGCAATTATCGGTGCCGACCTGGCGCTGCCGACCATCGCCAGGGAGATGCTCGTCAGCGTCAGGAACTGGGACGCGGTCGCCGCCTTCTGTGAGGCCGTAATCTCACGGAAGGAGGCGGCGGATCGTGTGCGAGTAGAGCTCCTATTCGGCGACACGTTCCGCCGCCGGCGACTCGGGCGGCGCAGGCGCGAGTATCTGCGCCTAATGCCGCCCTAGCCGAGGCCGCGGGTGATCGGACCGGGGAATTGTCCGTCACCCGCGGAGAGGCTGACCGCGCGACGGCGACCGACGTCCCAGTACGTCGAGAGGTGAGGATACCCGAAAGGGTATTCCGTCGGGCCGACCACTGACGACAAGTCACATCTGCTCCGGTGGTCGGCCCAACAACGAGGTGACGTGGGTACGGGTGGGTTATGGGCCCGCGCGCCGTCCTTTCATCGCCCCGGATGGATTGAACCGCGCGTGCGCTTACCTTAGCCCACCCATAAAAAAAAAAAAAAAAAAAAATACCAATACGTCTGACCAGTGGTATAGTAGGTCAATTTCTCACTCATTGTGGAGGAGGCTCGAGCCCAACGGTGGGACGTATATGAGCTGCGATGATGATGATATTGATGATGACATTTAAAATTACACTTTTGAATTTGCTTTTTACTTTCACGACGTTTCGAATGCTTTCATGGTCAGAGGAAGGCTCTCGTGACTATACGCAATAAAAGTGGTTAAAATGGTTTTATCTTTATATATATATTTCTTGTGTGCGTGTGTATGTCACTGAACTCCTACTAAACGGCTGGACCGATATCGACGAAATTTTTTATGTGCGTTCAAGCGGATTCGAGAATGGTTTAGATTTACAATTGGACCCAGTAGGTGGCGCTTATTTGAACAGAACAACGTCTGTTGGGTCAGATAGTATTAATATAAATTGCGAAAAATTCAAAGTTGTTATCATATTAGCAAATTCATACGAAAAATAAGAATTATGAGTTTTATTCATGATTTACTACGGATTAATTTGAATAGCAAATACTTCTTTAAGCAAAAGTATGTCTTAAAAAATGACATTATTTATCCGAATGAGCGTGATTGGTTTTAATTTTTCCATTCATTCATTAGCCCGTAGATAACCACTGTTGGCCGTTCTTCTCAAAATGAGATATTGCTATAAGCGTCACGTTTGGTAGGGGAGATTGGCTGGTTGATGTAAATTGCCCAGGAAAGGATGTTTATCTATTCCTATTCCTTGTTGTTGTTCCTCAGTGTTACTATAGTTAGTTTTTAGAAGTAGCATGAGTAAGTAAGGGTTATTTATTGTTTTATTAGTTCATCACTTTATAGAGTACTAGCAATCTGCCCGGTTTCAGTCTACTTACCCGCGTAGTTCCTATTCCAGTGGGAATACCGGGCTAAATTATAGCCTATGTTACTCCCAGATATTACAGCTTTCCATTGGTGAAAGAATTTTTGAAATCGGTTCGGTGAAATCGGCGGTTTAAGCGTGAAAGCGTGACAAACAAACAAACTTAGTTTCGTATTTATAGGATATTTATTTTTTTGTGACTGGACTGGACTCACTCCATTCGCTCCGAAAGGCGGCCGGTATCTCCATAGCCTACGGTATCACCTCCCCTTCGCCACTGAGCAAACCACCGGTACTGATTTTTGTCTTCTAGACATATTATTAATCACATCAAGTATCAATAAATAAGATAGGTTGTGGAAAACGGCACAGTAGTTTGTATTTGAAGGTCATACAGACAATACTAAAAATGCTCATAAAAATAGCTCCATAATTAACAAGTAATAATTGCCAGTATATTTGATTAGGTTCTTTATGATTTGAAATCGATTTACGCTGTTGAACTTAAGTACTTTCTTCAAGTATTTCACTATTCATTAGAAAATGTTCTATTAATTCCTAATTTTATCGTAATTAATTTAAATCATTATGATTTTCTTTTCAAATCATTCTTTATTCTCCGTATGGCGACGGAGTAAGAATACATATGAATTATAAGCGAATTTTGTTGTGTGTTGTATACATTCCACCTAATTCCACAGATGAAAAATATATCAACATTTTTACACTACTAGAAAACGTAATTGAGAAATATTCAAAATTAGATGTCGTCATAATAGGTGATTTTAATTTGACTTCATGTAGTCAGAATGTAAATCTACAATTCGCTTATCTATTATCTTTTTGTAAATTGAACCAACACAATACACTTAGAAATAGTTATGGTAATATGTTAGATTTGGTACTGAGCAATCTGGGAGGTGAGTGTGTGTGCATAGATGGCACTGTTGAGCCGCTTGTGCCGGCGGACGCGCATCATCCACCGTTCTGCGTGCGTCTGAGCGTACCGCGACTGGCGGCCGAGCGGGTTCGACCGCCTCCGCTGCAATACACAACACCACAACACGACACACCACAGTGGAACTTCAAAAAGGCAGACTTTAACAATTTATATGAGTCCTTTGCTTCGATATCATGGTCCACGGTACTAGATACTAACAACGTTAATAACGCCTTAGATGTTTTTTATTCTCATCTTAAAACTAATCTCAACGCTAACGTGCCCATAAAAAGGCACATCACTGGTTTTGGAAGGTTTTTATATCCAACGTGGTATACTTCTGAAATTATTAAGAATATCAAAAGTAAACATTTTCATTTAAAAAAGTTCAGAAAATTTCAATTAGATTTTAATAAAGAAATGTTCAAATATTATAGGCAACGGACGAAGGAATTAATAAAGATAGCACATGCCAACTTTATACACCGTACTGAGGCAGGTATACGGAGAGACCCAAAGACCTTTTGGAACTTTATTAAGACCCAGCGTTCCTCGCGAAACTTTTGTTCTGAATATGAGTACAATGGCAATATAATGTCTGGATTAGATGCTGCGAATAGTTTTGCAACATTTTTCAAATCTATGTTTTTAACAAATGTGCCCACTTTTTCAACAAATGTCCCAAAAAACTATGAAGATAGTAACTTGTGTTCTTCGCGCATTAGTATCGATCACATTAGCAAATCCGATTTATTGCAGGCAGTAAAACGCTTGAAGGTTCGATCTTCTATCGGACCCGATGGTATATCCGCCTATATTATAAAAGATTGTATTGGAGTACTACAAGTGCCTCTACTGCATATTTTGAATTTAGCCGTTAAAACAGCTACCTATCCCACGCTATGGAAAATTTCGCGTGTTACTCCGGTACACAAGGATGGTTTAAGGTCTAAAATAGTTAATTACAGGCCAATTGCCGTACTCTCAGCATTAGCCAAAGTGTTTGAGTACATTTTAAATCGACATATTACCATACAGTTTAAACAACAATTTCATGAGTGTCAGCATGGGTTTAGAACGGGTAAGTCAACTACCACCAATTTAATAAACTTTGTTGACTATTGCGTTACCGAAATGGACCACAATAGGCAAGTGGACGCCGCATACTTTGATTTTAAAAAAGCTTTCGACCGCGTACACAACAATGTCCTATTACAAAAACTAGACGCTGTTGGATTCACTCCTTACAAAATTATTTGCTAGTTATTATACTAGTCGAATTCAATACGTGCAGCTAGGTAATTATCACTCTGACTCATATTTCACTCGCTCTGGTGTGAGTCAGGGCAGTGTCTTAGGCCCAACCCAGTTTTTAATCATGGTCAATGACTTGCCCAGTGTCACCTCTTCGGCACAATGTCTCATGTTTGCAGATGACCTAAAACTGTTTTTGGGCATAAATTGTACGAAAGACTGCGAAGCGCTTCAGCGGGACATCGATAGTGTTGTTGCTTGGGGTGCGCGCAATCACCTAGAGTTTAATACGGCCAAATGTAAAACCATAACGTTTACTCGTTCACGAGCTCCACGCACATACAATTACAAAATATCTGGTGTACCGCTGGAGCGGGTCACTCAAATCCGCGACCTAGGCGTTACACTAGACTCGTGTCTAACTTTTAACACGCATATCGCAAACATATGTAAACAGAGCTATATGTCCCTAGGCTTTGTGATGAGACAATCATCCCTATTTCAAAGTAAGAGTACTATCATTGCGCTGTACTTTTCTTTCGTTCGTAGTATTTTGGAGTATAACTCCATAATCTGGGACCCACATGAGGTCAAGTACAGCGTGATGATTGAACGTGTACAACGTAAATTTTGCAGATTTTTATACAAAAAGTTATACGGTTATTATCCATATTTATATCCGTCCCTATTTGTATCCGGCGCGTTAGGTCTCGATACTCTCGCATTAAGACGTAAGTGTGCCGCTTAAGATGTAAGATGTAATTATTACATTATTACTTAATAATAAAATTGAAAATTCATATATATTATCGCATTGTTCGCTATTAGCACCAAACCAATATACACGGCTTCGTTCACGTCCCCTGTTCGCTCTACCACAGGTGCGTACGTGTACTGCACAATATGCACCTACTAGTCAGGCTATTGCGTTGCTAAACTCATTGATTACTCACTATCCGCAAGTTGATATATTTTTCACCAAATTCGATCTATTCTTAAAATTTTGTTTGTATTTTTTATCTTTTAATTTTACTTTTAAATTATAAAAGTGTAATGGCTCTCTACACGTTTTGGGAGACTGTAAGTGTAGTAAGTAGTTGAATGATTAATAAATAAATAAATAAATAAATACAATTCACCACCCCCCTTTCTTGCCCGTGAATGTCGTAAAAGACGATTAAGGGATGTAATATGCATATGACATCTATGCAAGAGAAGGACAACTCGCACTAAATCCTATACTAAAACGTCTGACTAGCGTGGTGTAGTAGATCAATGTCCCTCCCATTGTGGTGGAGGCTCGAGCCCAACAGTAAGACATATATGAGCTATGATGATGATAATGGTCTTTTATATAATCCATCCAATTTTTCTTTGGTTTTTCTTTAGTCCAAAATGATATCCATCTTGATTTCTGATGTTTACGCGAGTATTACACTTTTTAATTATAACTTTACGGATTTTATCGCGTTTGTATTTGATTTTTGATTACCCGACGTTTCGAACACTTTGCAGCGTTCATGGTCACGGGCGGACTAAGATGTTTCACGTCCAATAAGTCATCGTCATCCAAGAAGAAAATGATTCTATATGAAATCTTCTTACACTGGCAATTATTTTATTTAAAATGATATTCATCTGTCCTTTGATATATCTCTCACCACGAAGATAATGCTATAATCGAGTGCCTTGACATTTACAGTTGATATTATAGGCTTTCTAGGGGAACAGATATTGATTAGTAGACTCACTACTTCGGTATTTATGACTTCCATTCGTAACTAAGTAAGGAATTGTATTATCAGATTTATCATTCTGTTTTTATCCCAATTACTTGGGGTTACCTCAATATATAGATACTTTACTGTACATATTGCAAAAGTCTCGGGTTGAGAGCCCTCAGCACTCACCCACCAGTCCGGGTAAAGTTGTCACAGCCCTCTGCGCCTAACAACTAACTCACATAAAAAAAGGAAAAATTGCAAAAGTTATTTGACCGGCCGCCTACCGACATCAACTTTCCTTAAGAATGTAATTGTTATAAGAAAATGAAAAGATCATAAGCTAATTATCTATACCAATAAATAAAATTGGAGTGTCTGTTTGTAATGTCAAAATAATAGGCTTTTTTCATGCTCACACGGTTATTTGCACACCTATGACTAAAATAGCGCTTAAAAATTTTTGTCTGTCTGTCTGTTTGTTCCGGGTAATCTTCAAAACGGCTGGATCGATTTCAAAACATCTTTCACCAATGGAAAGCTATAATATCAGGGCGTAAATTAGGCTATATTTTATCCCGGTATTCCCACGGGAACGGGAACTACGCGGGTAAAACGACTAAACCGAAGCGAAGCGAGGGCGGGTTGCTAGTAAATAATAAACATAAAATTATACAAATGAAGCAATGAGTTGTTGAATATCAAATACGTCTTTTTTAATAATATTTATTCATGGATACAAAGTTCTTCAGTCACATTGTAAGCATATCAATGAGAATATAACCAAGTGTTGTACAATTTTCTTAATAACTTATATGCTACTTTTTCGTATTAAGTAATTTATTGACAATTACAATAAGTATGCCAAGTCGTCACCATCAATTGAACCCTGAGTTTAATCAATCCTCCGAGAATTTAGACAGAACATGAAAATATATATAAATGAAATATGTCTTTCCGTAGCCACATGATACAAAGTATTTGAAAAGTTAGACACTTAGAATTATAGCTACAAAAACAAATTTTAAGGCAATCTCGGCATAAAGTATCATCATTCATCATCATCATCATCATTTCAGCCTATCGCCATCCATTGCGGGACGTGGGCCTCCCTCACGTTACGCCACAAAGTGCGATCCTGTGCCGCCTGCATCCAACGACGCCCAGCAGGTCATCAGGTCACAGGTTTCACCAGGTCATCGGTTCACCTGGTGGGAGGGCGTCCTACACTGCGCCGTCCGATACGTGGTCGCCACTCGAGTATCTTTCTTCCCAAGCGGTTGTCGGTTTGTTGAGCGATGTGGCCTGCCCATTGCCACTTCAGCGAGCTAATTCTTCATGCTATGTCGGTTACACCCGTTTTTCTGCGGATTTCCGTATTCCGGACACAAAGTGTATCTGAAAAATATCTCTTGACTTTCTAACAATGTTACTTAATGTACTAACATTTTTAAGATTAGAGTCGCCGCTTCGAAAGACTAACTTTTTAAAATACAAGTTCTTACATTTATGTTCCAGTTGTTGCTGGTTCCTCAAAAAAAAAAAAAAATTTTCATAAAAGGCTTAAAAACTAATCAGTCGTTGGTTTTATGCAGGAATGTAAAAATTACATGACAATTACAGTTTTAACTTATATAGGTACAATATTTTAGCGTCTTGACATGTTATATAATTTCTTTATGCCATTTTACGTCATATAATACAGAGAAAGTGTTAAAGTGCTGTGATTTCCAAATCCAGAGAAAACTATAAGTGGCACTTTCCTAAGTTGTTGCCTTTAGAACATTTGAAACCAAGTGCAAAAGCTACTAGAGAAATTTTACTCGACATTCACGAAAAGTCCTAGAATAGTTTTAAACAGAGTCAAAAAAAGAAAGAAATGTATATCAGTCCAAAATCGCGCTGGATAGTTAGTTATACACAAATAAATGTTAATATGTAAGTAACATTAAAATACATTACCACATTACCGATTTTACGAGTAAATATACGGCCAATTTGACGTGTTTAAATTTTCTAAGTGAATAATCATCATTAAATATAAATTATACGGCAATTCCGCAATTGAGTGTTGCAATCATTAAATATTTACTATTAAACTTTATATATATAACGAAACTATTCTATAAATTACTCATTGTAACACAAAAAGTTAAGCAACTATAACCTTGACATTGCAAGCATTGAATCTTTCACAAAGATTTGTATTTTAATACAACTGCGAATGTTGATATTATACGATAAAACAAACAAGTTGTGAATTTTGAAATTGATCCAGAGAAATCGTATTTGAAGGGCACAATATTTTAGTTGTTATAACTGATAAGGTCTTAGAAAACTTGTCTTAGAAGGTTATAAGACTACATTGTTTTAATTTTTTAAGGCACATAAAGTAAGTAATCCCAACTAATATTATGAATGCGAAAGTAAGCTTGTTTGTTACGCTTTGACGTTTAAACCACCGAACCGATTTCAACAATTCTTTCACCAATGGAAAGCCATAATATCAGGGCGAAACATAGGCTATATTTTATCCCGGTATTCCTATGGGAACGGGTACTACGCGGGAAAGGCGACATATGCGACATATTATATGTATAAAAAAAATGTTTTTGCAAAATTTAACATCATCGTCATCAATAATTTAGATTTTTTATGGTTTTTAAGCTTATGAGCATTTGTGGTATTAAAAAAACACAATATGAACGGAAAAAATTACAATGCAATGTTGTGAATCTTTAATTTATGTACTTGATTTTGAATATCAACGTAAGTGTTACGACGAACTCAACGAGATGGCATATTAAAACAACGTTAACTGTACCTATGATAAAAATATTTAAAGAGAAACAGAGCGAGACTCAGTCGCCCTAGTATTCTTATAATAACTACAGTTTGTATATTTAAATTTTTGTACATACCCATAACTCGAAACAAAACCAACACGTCTGACCAGCGTGGTATAGTAGGTCAATTTCCCGCCCATAGTGGAGGAGGCCCGAGCCAAGCAGTGGGACGTATATGGGCTGAGATGATGATGAGATGACATATCCATGAATCCGTCGCGATATTCTATAAAAGCGAAGCTATGACGTTTTATCGAGATTTTTTGTGATAGATTCTCAATTTTTTTTTAAAAGAACGGAGACTTAATTTTTGTTTTGAGTCAAATTGAGTTTTGAACTTGTTTTAAATCGGAAAAATTTGTATGAGCACGAATGGTAAAGGCGTGTAGTGTTAAGTAGCAAGTAGCAGGTAACGCGGAGTTCAGAACTGAATTGAATAATGCTAGCTTACATTAGCATCATTTTACCTCATATTACTCCCACTTCTGGACTCATTGGGAGGACAATTTACGCTGATTAGACGGGTTAGTTTTATTTCAGAATTGTCTTCTTTGTATAGATAAGTACATGAATATTATAAGGTCTTAGTTATCTTTTATGAATCTACGGGCAAGAGAGGCGGCGATGAATTGTAATCTTACTCCATTACCACACGAAAAGAACGCTTCTACGACAGATAAAAACATTTTTATTATTAAACTTTATAGATACTGAATTTCATTATATCTTCGATATAAAATTTTATAGAGGGAAGCTATTTAATCTCTAATTTATTTTTATTGATATTTTGTTTTCAATATTATAATGTTTTGAACAGATTACGTAGCTACCGGTTGTTGAAATGATAGCATATATTTACTTAACTCTTCCATGACCTAAAAATATAGGCAACTAAAATATAGACAAAATTACTTCATATTTTTTACATATAGTTGAGAAATAGCATAAAGTTTAGTAATTTTTTTTTCCTTAAGCTCACATACGCCCCTGTCTTATCACGGGCCTCCTCTAGAATGAAATGCTATTATTATAATTATTAAATAAATCGATTGTACCGATGAAGTTGTGATTAAGATACCGACTTATCGAGATAGGTGTTGCGGTTTAGAAGCCCATCAAGGACAATGTTTAGGGCGATCCCCAAGTGGTTGTTCCGAGTCTGGCAGTTATTTGTGTCCATTAATTATCTTTGTGAAGTTCCTTGCAATACAAGGATTAATTACTTTCTGTAGGGTACCATGCCATTTACGAAACTAAAATTGATCAATTTAGGTAGCTATCAAAGTAATCAGAATTCATCACTACATATTATAAAACAAAGTCGCTTTCTCTGTCCCCATGTCCCTATGTATGCTTAAATCCTTAAAACTACGCAACGGACTTTGATGCGGTTTTTTTTAATAGATAGAGTGATTGAAGAGGAAGGTTTATATGTATAATAACATCTATTAAATAGTGGAGAAATACTATTATTTTTGAGGTTTCTAATGTGATGTCGTAAATAATAACATTTTTGTCGCTTACATTGCAAACGCAGGCTGAACCCTACGAGATTTATCAAAATAATGTACTAAGTATTGTACACATTGAAAAGGTCTACAGAAAACTCCGCGATGGTATATGTCTATCTCTTATGGATATCCCACAATAATATTTTTTATACTCGTTCCAACCATTTATTTTACTTTTGACACATGCTTTAGGACGTAACTGTTTCATTATACGCAATTATTAACTTTGAAACGAGTGAACAGAGAAATATATAAACTGCCCAATAATATTTATATATCTTAATTATTACCCACTAAATACATTAATATGCCGTAAATAGCTCTATTCATAAAATTTAAGTGATAATTCATTTCCGTTATAAAAAAAGTTACGTTCTATCGCATCTAGTGACAGGATCAAAAGTATTCGGTGCAAACTAATGAATCGCAAATAATCGATTACACTTATTTGCAGTTAAGTCAGCTGACAACTGAGTTTTGAATTGTTGTAATAGACAATACGTTAAAATTGTATCATGGAGATATAAAAATCTTCTCATCATACCTATAACATGAAATAAAACAACCAAAATATTTTAATATTATTTTATTATAACGAATCGTCGGATTCTTCATACGAACTCGAATCGTCGCTTGAATCATCTGTAGTGTTTATTATTAACTCTTGTGTAGGTATGTTGTCAAATTCAATTTCCCGATCCCAATCAGAGAATATTATATTTTTTGTCTTGTTGACGACACTCGCCCAGTTTTCAGGCGTCACACACTAGCACATGCGTTTTTTAAAAGTTCAAGCATTTTATTTGCTGTGAAAGGAGGAGTTGTATTGTTTCTTGCGGCGTGTCCTTTGACTAGTGCCCAGATCATTTCAATTGGATTAAAACTACTTATACGGATTATATCGCGTTTGTATTTAATTTATGATTGCCCGACGTTTCGAACACTTTGCAGCATTCATGGTCACGGGCGGACTAAGGTGTCTCACGAGAGACCTTCGAACACTTTGCAGCATTCATGGTCACGGGCGGACTAAGGTGTCTCACGAGAGACCTTAGTCCGCCCGTGACCATGAATGCTGCAAAGTGTTCGAAACGTCGGGCAATCATAAATCAAATACAAACGCGATATAATCCGTAAAAGTAGTTTTATTTACAATGTGTAGTGCTCGCGTAAACATCACATATCATTATCAATTGGATTATATTGACAATGGTACGGAGGAATTCTGATTACAACATGCACATATTCTGCTGCCATTTCGTCGATGACATATCGTTTTGGCTGCTTTTTACTTTTTAATATTTTAAGTAATTCTACTTTTAGTAGGGATTCGTCCACATCTTCCCCATTATCACGAAGCCAGTTTATAATCTCGTGTTTTTTGTTGACCTGTGTTGGCATTTTATTAATTTGGCGAGAGTGATAGGGTGCATTATCAATAAATATTGTTGATGGCTCTTCAAGTGATGTAAGCATTTCTCTGAACCACTTTTCATACACGTCCGCATTCATCTCCTCATGATTGTCTCCTGTTTTTTTTTATTTGAACGCTAACAGAGCGTCTGGTACAAATCCCTTTGTAGTTCCCGCATGGCAAATGATGAGGCGTTCACCTTTCCCCATTGGCACTGCAGAAGTAGAAGCAGCAGTATCGTCAGTCCAACCTTTTGGTATGGAATGATTGGCATTGAGCCAAGTTTCATCTGTGAAAACGACATTCGACCAGTGTTCTATTTTCTTCGCTTGTCTTAAAAATTCACAGCGAGACAAGGCTATATCACGACGTTCCATTAAAATTTTTCTTTTGTCGGATTTCTTATACAAGAACCCGATTTGGTGCAGCACCTTTGACAAAGAAGATTTTTGACCACGAAACAAGGCACAATTTCGTAGAGACGCTACTAATTTTTTCAAAGTAGGAATCTCTTTGCTTGTGTAATAATTGTATATATGACGACGAATAGCATCAGTATCAAAACTGTCAATCGCTGTCACTTTACGGGGCTGACGTTTTTTCTTAGGCGTAGATAGCTTGTTCTGTTCAATACCACTACTATCATAGGCTTCTTTAGTGATTTTCGCCACCGTTGGAGCACTAATACCTAATGCTGCTGCAACACGGTCTCTAACTTGGGTTACTGGTATAAGGAATCCGCCATTGCGAAGGAAAGCCTTTTCAAAAAATTCACGAAGCCGCAGCACTAACTCTCTGGATTGTCCTTTAAGCACCATACCTTTCGGCATTTTGCAAGTAAAATCTTACTGGGAGGAACGATACGCTCAACACAATCAAAGTAAGAACAATGAAATCAATCAATACGGTGGAATATAAATACTCAACACAGCGTATGAAAAATATGAAAGAGCACTCAGCGAACAGAAATGTGACTAGCACGGGAGTCTTGTTGCGAGTGACAGACAACACAACAAAATGGCGTCGCCGGCGCGCCGTTCAGTGTTGCCAATTCGGCTTAAAAAAAAGGGGTAGGCTGGATGAGAAAATTAGTGATTTACTACCGCAGACGAGGGCGCCATTGTCTCTAAGTAAAGTTTGGAGCAGCGGACCCCGCTTAATGGAAAAATGCTTCATAAAGTAGTTATTTTTTATTTTGCAAAGTACAAAGTAAAATATTTTGGGAGGGCTGAATTAGTGGGTATGCAAAAATTAATGTGCCCAAATAACAAATATATTTACAGAAGTGAAGTTTTTAAATAATATGAAATATGTATTTAAGCAAAAATAAAATATCTGTGTTAAATCGATTAAAAGTTCTTCCTGACTAAAATCGATTATTACAAAATATAGTATCCGTAATATATTGGTACAACACTAATTGATCAGAATTCGACCTGCCAAAAGTAAAATAAATGGTTGGAACGAGTATAGTTATTTACTTTTTACGACAAATAATAGCTAATTTTCGAAGCGATTTTAACCAATACAGCATTAATCCTTATCCAATTAAATACCTTAAGTATATTGTTGATTTAATATAGATCTATATGGCCCTTTACAGCATATGATTTAAATGAATATTTTCGAAGATATTACAGATTTAAAAATTGCGGGACGTAGCGTTTGCGTTTGCGAGGAAAATAACAATCTATACTAATAAATAAAATTAGAGTGTCTGTTTGTAATGTCAAAATAATAGACTTTTTACATGCTCACAGGGTTATTTGCACGACACCTATGCCTAAAATACAGATTAAAAAATGTTTGTCTGTCTGTCTGTTCCGGGTAATCTTCAAAACGACTGGACCGATTTCAAAAATTCTTTCACCAATGGAAAGCTATAATATCAGGGAGTAAACTAGGCTATATTTTATCCCGGTATTCTCACGGGAACGGGAATTACGCGGGTAAAACCACTAAAACCGAAGCGAAGCGAGGGCGGGTTGCTAGTTTTCAATAAATTCATATTCAAATTCTCTTCCCGTCATTTCTTTTTCGTTCTAATAAAGGGTTTTATATATATATCCTAGTATGTCTAAGGATGAATCAATTAAAAGCAATCAGTTAGTTAGAATATGATAGTAAGTATTTAAACATATAGAAATTTCAAACAAATAATATTAGAAGATAATTCTAGTCAGATTTGACTGTTTATTTTGATTGACACGGTGTTCCTATTTTGCATTTATAGAAAGAAGTAATGAGGAAAACATTACGTGATTTTTAACTAAAGTGGAATATTATCGTTGATTACCTAATATTAGGTATAATTAATTAATAAAATAATTAATTAAAGTGGGTTCTGGCCAGTTTAAAACCCTTTTGTGCTGGATATTTCGTGTTTTATGTATGTATGTTAATTCTAATTTAAAACAATGTTTCTTCAATGGGATATTTAATAACGCGTAACCATGGAATGTAAGATACAGAAATTGCTTGATACGCTGTATACTCGTACTATTTGAAATATAATCAAAATTTTACCGTCAGTATTGCGGGCTTAGTGTATTTAAAATCAAATTAAATATCCTGTTTTTACCCCAATTACTTGGGAATGAAGCACTGTAGACTCCTTCTCCATCGTACATATTACAATTATGAATGATGCATTTCGAATTATGAAAAATGGAATAATTCGAAATACAATTATTTTTTGTTCTATATTGATGAGTAATAACATTCACAGTATATATATTTATGATTCTTAATAATTTTATAAATGCGAAAGTAAGTTTGTTTGTTTGTTACGCTTTCACGCTTAAACCACCGAACCAATTTCATAAATTCTTTCACCAATGGAAAGCTTTCACCAATAACATCAGGGAGTAACATAGGCTATATTTTATCCCGGTATTCCTACGGGAACGAGAACTACGCGGGTAAGGCGACTGAAACTGAAGGGAAGCGAGGGCGGGTTGCTAGTTATTTATATTTTGCTCAATTTTCACCTTTTCATTAAATGATTACTGCTTTGCATGATTTCATTATCATACAATATGAACGTATTCTTAAAATCAGTTATTATCAATAATTATTCTTATGACTTTGTGCGAAGTAAATTTATTTTTTGCTTTTTAGTTTACTGTTTGAAGTCGGTTTATTTTTTGTTAAAAATTATTTTATGAATAGTTGCACAGATAAAAAAATATCGGTTCTCGAAATGATCACGTTCATTGCACACTGTCATAGTTTTAACTTTCTGTAGGTATTTTTTTATTTATTCTTTGCTCACTATAAAAATTACTAGTTTTGCGGAATAAACTCGTCCACTTTTTAATTCTATCTGAGATTAATAGTTATTTTCTTTTAGTTCTTTTCAATAATTATATTATTTTAATGGCCAGTCGTCACGTATCTCGTGGCCACACCGGTGTTTACAACCTGACGTAACGTCTGACATAACTGATTCTTACGCGCAGTACTCGTTCTCAATGAGCGAAAGTAGGATATTTAAATTATGCATTGTTTTATACTATACATTAATTTTTGACGCTTACGCGAGCATTATGCGTAAATATGACAATTTTTACGCATTTTATCGTGTTTTGTGTTTAAAGAGCTTTATTTCTCATACAAACTTAATATTTCGCTTATAATGAGATATAAAAATAAATTTAAGCACAATACTATAATTCTTATTATTCATGAATATATTTTGAATACTTTTCGGTATTAATGGATAATGGAAGACTAAGAACTAAGTTATTTGAGTTCGAATATTTCTACTCCACTATAGTCAAAACTCTCAATAGTAGATGAGATAGAGAGACACAGTTTCTATGTGGTGACGGAGTAAGAATACAATTCACCACTCACTATCATGCCCGTGGATGTCGTAAAAGACGACTAAGGGATGCAATATGCATATAACATCTATGCAAGAGAAGGAAAACTCGAAACAGAACCTGTCTGACCATCATGATATTATTATAGTAAAATCAATCACCCTCCTATTGTGGAGGAGGCTCGAGGCCAACAGTGGGTCGTATATGAGCTGAAATGATGATGATGAATGATTATTGAAAAGTATTTGGAATGTTAAAATAACGACATCTATATGTATCTCTCTACAATCTCTCTACTCGTGCTGTGTGGTAGCGGCTTCGAATACTACCAACCCTTGCTTTGCTCGTGGGTGTCGTAAAAGACGACTAAGAGCCCTAGATTGACCCGGACCAACTCCATCTGGTACCATTTGGGTCAACGATTACATTCCCAAGGAGGGTTGACGTCAGGCAGGCGGCCGGTCAGAAAAGTCATAGCCGAAACTTTTTGCAATATGTCAAAACAGATGACATATTGCGTCGACCCCAAGTAATTGGGATAAGAGCAAGATGATGATGATGTATCTCTCTACAAGTGATCTTATCTTCTTCAATCTATTAGTCTTCTTCGTGAAAGGGGTATAACAGGTGGAAAAGTTTGAGGTGGTGACTATATTTTTATATTAACGATACAGTTAAGTAGTAAATTGTGAATTATTATATCATAACCGTCATCCTCCGCTGTTAAGCTTGAGTCTCCTCCACAATAGTAGAACAAATTAACCGACATTGCCACTCTGATCAGACGAGTTGGTACAGTTTTGTTTGGAGTTTTCTTTCTCTTGCATAAATGTTATCTGTTTATCATATTCTTTAGGGGGCGTTCATAAAATACGTGAGATGCTTAAGGGGGGGAGCGGGTCGAGTCAAATCTCATCTACTCTTACGTTGGAGAGAGGGGAGGGGGTCTCGGCAAATATCACGCAATTTTTATTCTGATTGAAACAAAAAAAAATTTTAAATTTTTATTACACTTATAATTAAACTCTCAGCAATATTGATTACTAGTCTTAACTAGTCGTAAATAAAAGCACGAAGCAATTTTTTTATCTTTTTCCAATAACAATCCAACGCGTTTATGAAAGAAAGCCACATTTTAAAAAATCTCACGTGAGATTGGGGGATGGGAGAGGGGGTTGAATAAAATCTCACGACATCACGGGGAGAGGGAGGTACAGAAAATTTAAAAAAACACCTCACGTAATTTATGGCGCCCCCTTAGTCTCTTACGACACCCACGTGTAGGACAGGGAGTAGTGAACGGTATTCTTATTCTGTGACTACACGAACATATTCATATATAATATTATATTCATATATAATTCATATATAAATATATGAAATAAAAATCGCCGTAGCATAAAACATAATTAAATTCTAATTAATAATATAAATACGAATGTGAGCTTGCTTGTTTGTTTTTTACGCTTTTATCCCTAAACTAAAACCGTTTTAAAACTCTTTCGTCAATAGGAAGCTGCATTATCAGCGAGTAATATAGGCTGTACTTTATTGCCGTATTCCCACGGGCACAACTATCCGGGTAAAACTATGAGCATTTGCTACTACTAAATAAAAAAATGATTTCATTTATTTTTCATTTAAATTCCAAGGTAATAAGAATTGTTAGTAATTAATAAAGTGCTTATTCCAGGCGATAGAATATATATGAGATCATATGAGTATGGAAATTTAATTGATCATCAAATAGCTCACATAGGTCCCACTGCTGGGCTTGAGCCTCCTCCACATTGGGAGATAAATTGATCTACCACACTGGTTAAATAGGTTGATATAGGTTTTTATTTCGAGCTTTCCTTCTCTTGCATAGATGTCATCTGCAATAATTCCTTAGTCGTCTTTTACGCCATCTACGGCCAAGAAACACCCACGGGCAAGAACACGCAATTAAATTGATAGGCACTAGCCATAATTCCCTTTTTTGACAGGCTAAAGTGTAATCACTTCTCCGTCTTAACTGTTCTGGTCGACGGAAGGTCAACGTTAGTCTTCGTAATCTGCCGTATTACCCCTGGTCAGCAATAGAACGGTCCATCTGCACAAATTAATTAATTTTAGTAGCCCGGCAAGCTGCTTTAGACTACGTCTTAATAACGAAGTGCCCGGACGTTAGCCTAAGACTATTATTAATAAATGCATCTTTTTCTATTGCAGCACCGTACATTAAGGTGTGTCAGCGAAATGATCCCAATGTCGACAAATGCATCATAAATTCAGTGAATGAATTAAGACCTAAGATGATTGAGGTAAGTACCTGTCATATATTCTTACTAATATTAGAAATGCGACAGTAAGTTTGTTTGTTACGCTTTCATGATTAAACCACCAAACCAATTTCAAAAATTCTTTCATCAACGGAAAGCTATCAGGGAGTAACTTAGGCTATATTTTATTCCGGTATCCCCCGGGTAAGGCGACTGAAACCGAAGTGAAGCGAGGGCGGGTTGCTAATCTATAAATAAAAAAAACATATTTTACGCGTACGTATCCAAAAATAATAACTGTTTATTTATAGTTTTAAGCTTGAACTTCTGTCGGCAATCCTCAAGATTGCTATGTATTCTTTTTTCAGCGTGATCTTCAAAATTGATAAACCGCTTTTTTATATTTATTTTCAGTTTAATGGGACAAAAAATTCTTATATATTAAATATTTATTGGTACATATTATTGGTTTTAAAACGTGTAACCCAATGTCCGCGAGATAATATTCTAATAAGTGTTAGCAGTGCATTAAATTGGCAGTACCTTAAACAAAATACTGTGTAGCGTATAGATAATGTGATTATATTTGTTTTACGTCATAACTGGACGCTTGCATAACGTGACTTACCTATATTTTTTTGTGTCAGAACGAGATTTGCAGAAATAGGCAAAATATAAATTTAAAAGCCATAAAAATAATTCATGAAAACTACAGTCAAACCTGAGTAAGTAAGAACTGGGTAAGCGAGAAAATTCTAGTAATGAGAGTATTTGCCAAGGCGAGTATATTTGAGAGTATTTGCCATTTTTTTTTTTGGGGTGGGTTTCGGTCGACGCGTTCCTCGCACGCACACCCGCAACCCACCCTCGTGCACGTTGCCTTCGTCGTTGGGCCGACCACCGGAGCAGGGTTACTTGTCATCAGTGGTCCGCCCGACGGCATACTTCTTGAGTAGTACCCTCCCATCGACCAATCCCCCCTCGGGGAGGACGTCGGTCTTTCCTCACGTGGTCGGCCTCTCGGCGAGTGACGGCATGAGGCGCAAGTACTCGCGCCTACGCCGCCCCAGAATTGATCATTTGACATTTTTGTTATGTCTGAGGTCAACACGACAGTCTGAAAATGCGACGTTTATGATATGGATGCTGTTGTGTACTAAATATGAAAAAAAAAATGCTTTACATACGTTTGGTTTCCACCAAAATTCTCAGAAGATACCGTTAACAGTGGCTATAACACTGTTGAAGGCGACGATTGGTGTTACTGATGGACAGTTACTAATATGAACAAACGGATAGTTTATAAAGAAAATTATAACTTAACAACTTTTCTAGATGCCAATAGCTAAATTTCATATTGTAACAAAATTATTCTCATTGCCTGAAAACACTGATAAAACGAGACAAAAAATAGAAATAGAATAGTGAATTGAATAGTGATTCATAATTTCATGGGAATTGTTTTATATAAAATATACAGAAATTGCTCGTTTGAAGACATAAGATACTATAAATATCACAATTGTCTCGTCTTCTTATAACAATTGAATTTTATTATCTTTGTAACACAACGTTGAAAGAAAACAATTAAACCTTTATACATATTGGTATGTTTATCAAGGTGTATTAATTTGTAATTAATTTATGTACTTATTTATGTCACAGACAAACCTTTGTGTAACTTAAATAACGCCGCAGATTCTCACTGAAAATGTAATAGTTAATTCTTGTCATTAAATTATAAAATTCTTTCTTTTATCTCAATTACTTGGGGTCGATGCAATATGTATTCTTGTTAGTACTTATGGCAAAATTATTATGGCCAGCCATCTACCTTTTCTTTTATTTTAATTTCTTTTGCAATCGGTAGCAAACGAGCAAAGAGTATACCTGACGGTAAGTGTTGCTGCCGCTCTTGGACCTTTGCTAGGCTGCTACTTACCGTGAAAAAAGTGAAGGAACTGTGAATACGTGCAATGAGGTTCGGTGAAACTAAAGGCCATCACGCGCAAACACCCTCGTGGGGCTTCCAACTCTCTCGCTCACCGAACGAAGCGTAGTAACAAATTGCTACTACTCAGGACGTCGATTTTCTGCGAGAGTGTGGTACTACCCCGGACGGACCGGTCCGCGGCTGTAGACAGACAACTGTCAATAGACAGTGTGGTCCTGATGTTAACCCTATTTGCGAATATAATTGTCGACTAGATGGCAATAGATAGAGTTGACCCAGGTCGATATAAGTCGACTTTTACGACACCAACGAGCAATGTAAGGGTTGATAGTATTCATAGCCGCTACAACACACAAAAAATATATATAATTTAAATCATCATCATCATCGCAGCCCACACTTGTCCCACTGTTGGGCTCGGGCCTCCTCCATAATGGGAAGAAATTTGACCTACTATACCATGCTGATCAGACATGTTGGTATAGGGTTTCATTTCGAGTTTGCCTTCTCTTGCATAGATGTTATGTCCATATTATATCCCATAGTCGTCTTGTACGAAATCCACGGGCAAGATAGATGCAAATTGTATTCTAACTCCGTCACCACACGGAATATTAATTTAAATAAATTTGTGTAATTGAAATAATACACAAATATGCAATTGACATTTTATTTATTAACTTTTAAAAAGCTTATCAGATAATAAGACCATTTTGTATCCTTCTAACATTTGAGAACAAAGATAACAATAATATTAAAAAATAATTATTACATTTTTGTAAATTATCTCTATATTAACATTTTATTAGTCTTCTTACTTCTTGTAAGAAATTCTTAGAGGAATTTGACCGACTTTTGCAAAGTCTCCAAGTAACTTTGACATTTCTAACCCTTCAGAATAATATCGATAAGTATATCTAAGCATTTATTATTCCGTATTAAATGTCGTAGAGAAATGTCGAGAATTAGCATACTGTGCCATGTTAAACTTAGTTACGAGATCTATGTTTAGAAATACAATTATGTGCTACAGGCCAACGTGGTAATCAACAATATTTTGCTGGTTTCACCAAATATTTTTGAAATAAAAATGAGTTTGTAACAAAAACCCATGTCAAGTAATTTTGGGGTAAAATATTTGAGATGACAAAGTGTATTTACTGTTAGAGTTTATTATGAATATTATAACGTAACGTAACATACGTTACTAAGTTAGTTAGTTAAGAAGTTACTAATACTTTAAATATTTAAAGGCAATTTAGTAACATATTTAAATTGATCTTTATATAATATTTAACGCAAATTAAAAAAAATGTATCTCTGAGCCTGATTCTAACCTAAATCGTTAGCATCTTTTTTTTGACAGTCTATGCTACCATCTCTTGTCACCATTATTAATTACTACAGGGGCGTCACCCTCATGATGTTAGCCTCTCTGCTGGTGATGGACTATTACAGGGACTAATTCTAATTAGGTGCCTGCGCCTTCCTTTCGCGAAATAACTGCTTCGCGGAAGGCGCCCACCGCGTCCCAGCTCTTAATGTTCTCGAAGATCATCGTAACAATGGTTGGCAGCATCAGGTCCACACCGATGATCGCGAAGAGTTGACGACGCAGATTTGTCCAGGTTTCACACATCTTGAACGTACGCTACGTTGTGTTCTCGCCGCAATCGCGGTGGTAACAGAACGGCATATTCTACTTCGACGTGTGAAGATACTTGCTGATGCAACCAAGTTAGCATCTATTGGCCTTCCTTTAATTACAATGTTTGGAATATAAATAGAGCATGAAACTCAAAAACCTTGATTTTTTCTTAAACTTCTGATGTTGAATCCGAGATTGTAGAAGATATACCGTCTGCTGCAATTGCCATCGATGTATCTGAACCCGATGCGGCACTTCCTGTTATGGTTGTTGCATCTGAGGTCGAAGTGGAAACCCCACCAGTAGTAGAGGTTGATCTAGTAGTGACACTACTATCAAGTGCACTAGCAAAAGATGCGCTTGAATCTGATATGGCTCTTGCATTGTCAATTGCAGTTGTTGTATCTGATGTAGAGGTAGAACTATCATACCTAGCGTGGAAAGATCTTGGGGTAGCATCACTATTAGCTGCGTCCATAGTTGATGAGTTTGCAGTTGAAGTGGCGCTTCCATCGCCAGTTGAAGTGGCTGCATAGCAATTAGCGGAAGAACCGCCATCCTTAGGGATGCTAGCGTCTGTGGCAGCAACGATATCAGGTCCCCTAGCAGTAAATGCATGTGAACCTGATGCAACACTTCCTTAACTAGTTGCAGTGGTTGTATCGGAGGTAGAAGTAGAACCATCATCTGCAGTAGCGCTAGCTCCCGTGGCTGTAGCATTATCGGGTCCACCAGCAGTCAATGCGTTTGAACCTGATGCGATGCTTCCATCATCAGTAGTAGTTGTTGCGTCTGCGGCAGAAGCAGAACCATCATCCTCAACAGTGGTAGCTCCTGTGGCAGTAGTACTTTCTGATCCGCCAGCAGATGATGCGTTTGAAGCTGATGCCGTGCTTCCATCGCCAGAAGCAGTTGTTGCATCTGAAATAGAAGCAGAACCGCCATCCCCAGTAGAGCTATCGGGCGTGGGAGCAGCACTATCTGGTCCACCAGCAGTGGATGCACTTGAACCGGACGCGGCACTTCCTTCACTATTTGGAGTGGTTGTATCGGAGGTAGAAGTAGAACTGCTATCCGCAGTAGAGCTGTCTCCCATGGCAGTAGCACTATCTGGTCCACCAGCAGTCGATGCGCTTGAACCTGATGCGGCACTTCCATCATCAGTAGTAGTTGTTGCGTCTGAGGCAGAAGCAGAACCACCCTCTCCAGTGGTGGTAGCTCCTGTGGTAGCAGCACTATCAGGTCCTCCCGTAGCCGATGCGCTTGAATCTAAGATGGCACTTCTATTACCAGTTGTAGTTGCTGCATCTGAGTTAGAAGAAGAACTGCCATCTCCAGTAGAGCTGGCGGCCGTGGCAGCAGCACTATCTGGTCCGTCAGCAGTGGATGCACTTGAACCGGATGCGGCACTTCCTTCACTAGTTGGAGTGATGGTATCGGAGGTAGAAGTAGAACTGCTATCCGCAGTAGAGCTGTCTCCCGTGGCAGTAGCACTATCTGGTCCACCAGCAGTCGATACGCTTGAACCTGATGCGGCGCTTCCATCATCAGTAGTAGTTGTTGCGTCTGAGGCAGAAGCAGAACCACCCTCTCCAGTGGTGGTAGCTCCTGTGGTAGCAGCACTATCAGGTCCTCCCGTAGCCGATGCGCTTGAATCTGAGATGGCACTTGCATTACCAGTTGTAGTTGCGGCATCTGAGTTAGTAGAAGAACTGCCATCCCCAGTAGAGCTGGCGGCCGTGGCAGCAGCACTATCTGGTCCGTCAGCAGTGGATGCACTTGAACCGGATGCGGCACTTCCTTCACTAGTTGGAGTGATGGTATCGGAGGTAGAAGTAGAACTGCTATCCGCAGTAGAGCTGTCTCCCGTGGCAGTAGCACTATCTGGTCCACCAGCAGTCGATACGCTTGAACCTGATGCGGCGCTTCCATCATCAGTAGTAGTTGTTGCGTCTGAGGCAGAAGCAGAACCACCCTCTCCAGTGGTGGTAACTCCTGTGGTAGCAGCACTATCAGGTCCTCCCGTAGCCGATGCGCTTGAATCTGAGATGGCACTTGCATTACCAGTTGTAGTTGCTGCATCTGAATTAGTAGAAGAACTGCCATCCTCAGTAGAGCTAGCGGCCCTGGCAGCAGCACTATCTGGTCCGTTAGCAGTGGATGCACTTGAACCGGATGCGGCACTTCCTTCACTAGTTGGAGTGATGGTATCGGAGGTAGAAGTAGAACTGCTATCCGCAGTAGAGCTGGCTCCCGTGGCAGTAGCACCATCTGGTGCGCCACCAGCAGTCGATGCGCTTGAACCTGATGCGGCGCTTCCATCATCAGTAGTAGTTGTTGCGTCTGACGCAGAAGCAGAACCACCCTCTCCAGTGGTGGTAGCTCCTGTGGTAACAGCACTATCAGGTCCTCCCGTAGCCGATGCGCTTGAATCTGTGATGGCACTTGCATTACCAGTTGTAGTTGCGGCATCTGAGTTAGTAGAAGAACTGCCATCCCCAGTAGAGCTGGCGGCCGTGGCAGCAGCACTATCTGGTCCGTCAGCAGTGGATGCACTTGAACCGGATGCGGCACTTCCTTCACTAGTTGGAGTGATGGTATCGGAGGTAGAAGTAGAACTGCTATCCGCAGTAGAGCTGTCTCCCGTGGCAGTAGCACTATCTGGTCCACCAGCAGTCGATACGCTTGAACCTGATGCGGCGCTTCCATCATCAGTAGTAGTTGTTGCGTCTGAGGCAGAAGCAGAACCACCCTCTCCAGTGGTGGTAGCTCCTGTGGTAGCAGCACTATCAGGTCCTCCCGTAGCCGATGCGCTTGAATCTGAGATGGCACTTGCATTACCAGTTGTAGTTGCTGCATCTGAATTAGTAGAAGAACTGCCATCCTCAGTAGAGCTAGCGGCCGTGGCAGCAGCACTATCGGGTCCGTCAGCAGTGGATGCACTTGAACCGGATGCGGCACTTCCTTCACTAGTTGGAGTGATGGTATCGGAGGTAGAAATAGAACTGCTATCCGCAGTAGAGCTGGCTCCCGTGGCAGTAGCACTATCTGGTCCACCAGCAGTCGATGCGCTTGAACCTGATGCGGCGCTTCCATCATCAGTAGTAGTTGTTGCGTCTGAGGCAGAAGCAGAACCACCCTCTCCAGTGGTGGTAGCTCCTGTGGTAACAGCACTATCAGGTCCTCCCATAGCCGATGCGCTTGAATCTGAGATGGCACTTGCATTACCAGTTGTAGTTGCGGCATCTGAGTTAGTAGAAGAACTGCCATCCCCAGTAGAGCTGGCGGCCGTGGCAGCAGCACTATCTGGTCCGTCAGCAGTGGATGTACTTGAACCGGATGCGGCACTTCCTTCACTAGTTGGAGTGATGGTATCGGAGGTAGAAATAGAAC
Organism: Lymantria dispar; assembly: GCA_032191425.1. Lineage (NCBI taxonomy): Eukaryota > Metazoa > Arthropoda > Insecta > Lepidoptera > Erebidae > Lymantria > Lymantria dispar. Next base: position 10,411,265 of record CM063445.1, on the reverse strand, counting down.
TGCTATCCGCAGTAGAGCTGGCTCCCGTGGCAGTAGCACTATCTGGTCCACCAGCAGTCGATGCGCTTGAACCTGATGCGGCGCTTCCATCATCAGTAGTAGTTGTTGCGTCTGAGGCAGAAGCAGAACCACCCTCTCCAGTGGTGGTAGCTCCTGTGGTAACAGCACTATCAGGTCCTCCCATAGCCGATGCGCTTGAATCTGAGATGGCACTTGCATTACCAGTTGTAGTTGCGGCATCTGAGTTAGTAGAAGAACTGCCATCCCCAGTAGAGCTGGCGGCCGTGGCAGCAGCACTATCTGGTCCGTCAGCAGTGGATGTACTTGAACCGGATGCGGCACTTCCTTCACTAGTTGGAGTGATGGTATCGGAGGTAGAAGAAGAACTGCTATCCGCAGTAGAGCTGGCTCCCATGACAGTAGCACCATCTGGTCCACCAGCAGTCGATGCGCTTGAACTTGATGCGGCGCTTCCATCATCAGTAGTAGTTGTTGCGTCTGAGGGAGAAGCAGAACCACCCTCTCCAGTGGTGGTAGCTCCTGTGGTAGCAGCACTATCAGGTCCTCCCGTAGCCGATGCGCTTGAATCTGAGATGGCACTTCTATTACCAGTTGTAGTTGCTGCATCTGAGTTAGAAGAAGAACTGCCATCCCCAGTAGAGCTAGCGGCCCTGGCAGCAGAACTATCTGGTCCGTTAGCAGTGGATGCACTTGAACCGGATGCGGCACTTCCTTCACTAGTTGGAGTGATGGTATCGGAGGTAGAAGTAGAACTGCTATCCGCAGTATAGCTGGCTCCCGTGGCAGTAGCACCATCTGGTCCGCCACTAGCAGTCGATGCGCTTGAACCTGATGCGGCGCTTCCATCATCAGTAGTAGTTGTTGCGTCTGACGCAGAAGCAGAACCACCCTCTCCAGTGGTGGTAGCTCCTGTGGTAACAGCACTATCAGGTCCTCCCGTAGCCGATGCGCTTGAATCTGAGATGGCACTTGCATTACCAGTTGTAGTTGCGGCATCTGAGTTAGTAGAAGAACTGCCATCCCCAGTAGAGCTGGCGGCCGTGGCAGCAGCACTATCTGGTCCGTCAGCAGTGGATGCACTTGAACCGGATGCGGCACTTCCTTCACTAGTTGGAGTGATGGTATCGGAGGTAGAAGTAGAACTGCTATCCGCAGTAGAGCTGTCTCCCGTGGCAGTAGCACTATCTGGTCCACCAGCAGTCGATACGCTTGAACCTGATGCGGCGCTTCCATCATCAGTAGTAGTTGTTGCGTCTGAGGCAGAAGCAGAACCACCCTCTCCAGTGGTGGTAGCTCCTGTGGTAGCAGCACTATCAGGTCCTCCCGTAGCCGATGCGCTTGAATCTGAGATGGCACTTGCATTACCAGTTGTAGTTGCTGCATCTGAATTAGTAGAAGAACTGCCATCCTCAGTAGAGCTAGCGGCCGTGGCAGCAGCACTATCGGGTCCGTCAGCAGTGGATGCACTTGAACCGGATGCGGCACTTCCTTCACTAGTTGGTGTGATGGTATCGGAGGTAGAAGAAGAACTGCTATCCGCAGTAGAGCTGGCTCCCGTGACAGTAGCACCATCTGGTCCACCAGCAGTCGATGCGCTTGAACTTGATGCGGCGCTTCCATCATCAGTAGTAGTTGTTGCGTCTGAGGGAGAAGCAGAACCACCCTTTCCAGTGGTGGTAGCTCCTGTGGTAGCAGCACTATCAGGTCCTCCCGTAGCCGATGCGCTTGAATCTGAGATGGCACTTGCATTACCAGTTGTAGTTGCTGCATCTGAATTAGTAGAAGAACTGCCATCCCCAGTAGAGCTAGCGGCCGTGGCAGCAGCACTATCTGGTCCGTCAGCAGTGGATGCACTTGAACCGGATGCGGCACTTCCTTCACTAGTTGGAGTGATGGTATCGGAGGTAGAAGTAGAACTGCTATCCGCAGTAGAGCTGGCTCCCGTGGCAGTAGCACTATCTGGTCCACCAGCAGTCGATGCGCTTGAACCTGATGCGGCGCTTCCATCATCAGTAGTAGTTGTTGCGTCTGAGGCAGAAGCAGAACCACCCTCTCCAGTGGTGGTAACTCCTGTGTTAGCAGCACTATCAGGTCCTCCCGTAGCCGATGCGCTTGAATCTGAGATGGCACTTGCATTACCAGTTGTAGTTGCTACATCTGAGTTAGTAGAAGAACTGCCATCCCCAGTAGAGCTAGCGGCCGTGGCAGCAGCACTATCGGGTCCGTCAGCAGTGGATGCACTTGAACCGGATGCGGCACTTCCTTCACTAGTTGGAGTGATTGTATCGGAGGTAGAAGTAGAACTGCTATCCGCAGTAGAGCTGGCTCCCGTGGCAGTAGCACTATCTGGTCCACCAGCAGTCGATGCGCTTGAGCCTGATGCGGCTCTTCCATCATCAGTAGTAGTTATTGTGTCTGAGGCAGAAGCAGAACCACCCTCTCCAGTGCTGGTAGCTCCTGTGGTAGCAGCACTATCAGGTCCTCCCGTAGCCGATGCGTTTGAATCTGAGGTGGCACTTGCATTACCAGTTGTAGTTGCGGCATCTGAGTTAGTAGAAGAACTGCCATCTCCAGTAGAGCTAGCGGCCGTGGCAGCAGCACTATCTGGTCCGTCAGCAGTGGATGCACTTGAACCGGATGCGGCACTTCCTTCACTAGTTGGAGTGATGGTATCGGAGGAAGAAGTAGAACTGCTATCCGCAGTAGAGCTGGCTCCTGTGGCAGTAGCACTATCTGGTCCACCAGCAGTCGATGCGCTTGAACCTGATGCGGCGCTTCCATCATCAGTAGTAGTTGTTGCGTCTGAGGCAGAAGCAGAACCACCCTCTCCAGTGGTGGTAGCTCCTGTGGTGGCAGCACTTTCAGATCCTCCCGTAGCCGATGCACTTGAATCTGAGATGGCACTTGCATTACCAGTTGTAGTTGCTGCATCTGAGTTAGTAGAAGAACTGCCATCTCCAGTAGAGCTAGCGGCCGTGGCAGCAGCATTATCTGGTCCATCAGCAGTGGATGCACTTGAACCGGATGCGGCACTTCCTTCACTAGTTGGAGTGATGGTATCAGAGGTAGAAGTAGAACTGCTATCCGCAGTAGAGCTGGCTCCCGTGACAGTAGCACTATCTGGTCCACCAGCAGTCGATGCGCTTGAACCTGATGCGGCGCTTCCATCATCAGTAGTAGTTGTTGCGTCTGAGGCAGATGCAGATCCACCCTCTCCAGTGGTAGTAGCTCCTGTGGTAGCAGCACTATCAGGTCCTCCCGTAGCCGATGCGCTTGAATCTGAGATGGCACTTGCATTACCAGTTGTAGTTGCTGCATCTGAGTTAGTAGAAGAACTGCCATCCCCAGTAGAGCTAGCGGCCGTGGCAGCAGCACTATCTGGTCCGTCAGCAGTGGATGCACTTGAACCGGATGCGGCACTTCCTTCACTAGTTGGAGTGATGGTATCGGAGGTAGAAGTAGAACTGCTATCCGCAGTAGAGCTGGCTCCCGTGGCAGTAGCACTATCTGGTCCACCAGCAGTCGATGCGCTTGAGCCTGATGCGGCTCTTCCATCATCAGCAGTACTTATTGCGTCTGAGGCAGAAGCAGAACCACCCTCTCCAGTGGTGGTAGCTCCTGTGGTAGCAGCACTATCAGGTCCTCCCGTAGCCGATGCGCTTGAATCTGAGATGGCACTTGCATTACCAGTTGTAGTTGCTGCATTTGAGTTAGTAGAAAAACTGCCATCCCCAGTAGAGCTAGCGGCCGTGGCAGCAGCACTATCTGGTCCGTCAGCAGTGGATGCACTTGAACCAGAAGCGGCACTTCCTTCACTAGTTGGAGTGAAGGTATCGGAGGTAGAAGTAGAAATGCTATCCGCAGTAGAGCTGGCTCCCGTGGCAGTAGGACTATCTGGTCCACCAGCAGTCGATGCGCTTGAGCCTGATGCGGCGCTTCCATCATCAGTAGTAGTTGTTGCGTCTGAGGCAGAAGTAGAACCACCCTCTCCAGTGGTGGTAGCTCCTGTGGTAGCAGCACTATCAGATCCTCCCGTAGTCGATGCGCTTGAATCTGAGATGGCACTTGCATTACCAGTTGTAATTGCTGCATCTGAGTTAGTAGAAGAACTGCCATCCCCAGTAGAGCTAGCGGCCGTGGCAGCAGCACTAACTGGTCCGTCAGCAGTGGATGCACTTGAACCGGATGCGGCACTTCCTTCACTAGTTGGAGTGGTGGTATCGGAGGTAGAAGTAGAACTGCCATCCGCAGTAGAGCTGGCTCCCGTGGCAGTAGCACTATCTGGTCCACCAGCAGTCGATGCGCTTGAACCTGATGCGGCATTTCCATCATCAGTAGTAGTTGTTGCGTCTGAGGCAGAAGCAGAACCACCCTCTCCAGTGGTGGTAGCTCCTATGGTAGCAGCACTATCAGGTCCTCCCGTAGCCGATGCGCTTGAATCTGAGATGGCACTTGCATTACCAGTTGTAGTTACTGCATCTGAGTTAGTAGAAGAACCGCCATCCCCAGTAGAGCTAGCGGCCGTGGCAGCAGCACTATCTGGTCCTTTAGCAGTGGATGCACTTGAACCAGATGCGGCACTTCCTTCACTAGTTGGAGTGATGGTATCGGAGGTAGAAGTAGAAATGCTATCCGCAGTAGAGCTGGCTCCCGTGGCAGTAGCACTATCTGGTCCACCAGCAGTCGATGCGCTTGAGCCTGATGCGGCGCTTCCATCATCAGTAGTAGTTGTTGCGTCTGAGGCAGAAGTAGAACCACCCTCTCCAGTGGTGGTAGCTCCTGTGGTAGCAGCACTATCAGGTCCTCCCGTAGCCGATGCGCTTGAATCTGAGATGGCACTTGCATTACCAGTTGTAGTTGCTGCATCTGAGTTAGTAGAAGAACTGCCTTCCCCAGTAGAGCTGGCTCCAGTGGCAGTAGCACTATCTGGTCCACCAGCAGTCGATGCGCTTGAACCTGATGCGGCGCTTCCATCATCAGTAGTAGTTGTTGCGTCTGAGGCAGAAGCAGAACCACCCTCTCCAGTGGTGGCAGCTCCTGTGGTAGCAGCACTATCAGGTCCTCCCGTAGCCGATGCGCTTGAATCTGAGATGGCACTTGCATTACCAGTTGTAGTTGCTGCATCTGAGTTAGTAGAAGAACTGCCATCCCCAGTAGACCTAGCGGCCGTGGCAGCAGCACTATCGGATCCGTCAGCAGTGGATGCACTTGAACCGGATGCGGCACTTCCTTCACTAGTTGGAGTGATGGTATCGTAGGTAGAAGTAGAACTGCTGTCCGCAGTAGAGCTGGCTCCTGTAGCAGTAGCATCATCTGGTCCACCAGCTGTCGATGCGCTTGAACCTGATGTGGCGCTTCCATCATCAGTAGTGTTTGTTGCGTCTGAGGCAGAAGCAGAACCACCCTCTCCAGTGGTGGTAGCTCCTGTGGTAGCAGCACTATCAGGTCCTCCCGTAGCCGATGCGCTTGAATCTGAGATGGCACTTGCATTACCAGTTGTAGTTGCTGCATCTGAGTTAGTAGAAGAACTGCTATCCCCAGTAGAGCTAGCGGCCGTGGCAGCAGCACTATCTGGTCCGTCAGCAGTGGATGCACTTGAATCGGATGCGGCACTTCCTTCACTAGTTGGAGTGATGGTATTAGAGGTAGAAGTAAAACTGCTATCCGCAGTAGAGCTGGCTCCCGTGACAGTAGCACTATCTGGTCCACCAGCAGTCGATGCGCTTGAACCTGATGCGGCGCTTCCATCATCAGTATTAGTTGTTGCGTCTGAGGCAGAAGCAGAACCACCCTCTCCAGTGGTGGTAGCTCCCGTGGTAGCAGCACTATCAGGTCCTTCTGTAGCCGATGCGTTTGAATCTGAGATAGCACTTGCATTACCAGTTGTAGTTGCTGCATCTGAGTTAGTGGAAGAACCGCCATCCCCGGTAGAGCTAGTGGCCGTGGCAGCAGCACTATCTGGTCCGTCAGCAGTGGATGCACTTGAACCGGTTGCGGCACTTCCTTCACTAGTTGGGGTGATGGTATCGGAGGAAGAAGTAGAAATGCTATCCGCAGTAGAGCTGGCTCCCGTGGCAGTAGCACTATCTGGTCCACCAGCAGTCGATGCGCTTGAGCCTGATGCGGCGCTTCCATCATCAGTAGTAGTTGTTGCGTCTGAGGCAGAAGCAGAACCACCCTCTCCAGTGGTGGTAGCTCCTGTGGTAGCAGTAATATCAGGTCCTCCCGTAGCCGATGCGCTTGAATCTGAGATGGCACTTGCATTACCAGTTGTAGTTGCTGCATCTGAGTTAGTAGAAGAATTGCCATCCCCAGTAGAGCTAGCGGCCGTGGCAGCAGCACTAACTGGTCCGTCAGCAGTGGATGCACTTGAACCGGATGCGGCACTTCCTTCACTAGTTGGAGTGATAGTATCGTAGTTAGAAGTTGAACTGCTGTCCGCAGTAGAGCTGGCTCCTGTAGCAGTAGCACCATCTGGTCCACCAGCTATCGATGCGCTTGAACCTGATGTGGCGCTTCCATCATCAGTAGTGGTTGTTGCGTCTGAGGCAGAAGCAGAACCACCCTCTCCAGTGGTGGTAGCTCCCGTGGTAGCAGCACTATCAGGTCCTCCCGTAGCCGATGCGCTTGAATCTGAGATAGCATTTGCATTACCAGTTGTAGTTGCTGCATCTGAGTTAGTGGAAGAACCACCATCCCCAATAGAGCTAGCGGCCGTGGCAGCAGCACTATCTGGTCCGTCAGCAGTGGATGCACTTGAACCGGTTGCGACACTTCCTTCACTAGTTGGGGTGATGGTATCGGAGGAAGAAGTAGAAATACTATCCGCAGTAGACCTGACTCCCATGTCAGTAGCACCATCTGGTCCAACAACAGTCGATGCGCTTGAACCTGATATGGCGCTTCCATCATCAGTAGTAGTTGTTGCGTCTGAGGCAGAAGCAGAACCACCCTCTCCAGTGGTGGTAGCTCCTGTGGTAGCAGCACTATCAGGTCCTCCAGTAGCCGATGCGCTTGAATCTGAGATGGCACTTGCATTACCAGCTGTAGTTGCTGCAACTGAGTTAGTGGAAGGACCGCCATCCCCAGTAGAGCTAGCGGCCGTGGCAGCAGCACTATCTGGTCCGTCAGCAGTGGATGCACTTGAACCGGTTGCGGCACTTCCTTCACTAGTTGGAGTAATGGTATCGGAGGAAGAAGTGGAAACGCTATCCGCAGTAGAGCTGGCTCCCGTGTCAGAAGCACCATCTGGTCCAACAGCAGTCGATTCGCTTGAACCTGATGCGGCGCTTTCATCATCAGTAGTAGTTGTTGCGTCTGAGGCAGAAGCAGAATCACCCTCTCCAGTGGTGGTAGCTCCTGTGGTAGCAGCGCTATCAGGTCCTCCCATAGCCGATGCGCTTGAATCTGAGATGGCACTTGCATTACCAGTGGTAGTTGCTGTATCTGAGTTAGTGGGAGAACCGCCATCCTCAGTAGAGCTAGCGGCTGTGGCAGCAGCACTATCTGGTCCATCAGCAGTGGATGCATTTGAACCGGATGTGGCACTTCCTTCACTAGTTTGAGTGATTGTATCGGAGGTAGAAGTAGAACTGCCATCCGCAGTAGAGCTGGCTCCCGTGGCAGTAGCAACATCTGGTCCGCCTGCAGTCGACGCCCCCGCAGCTGATGTGGCGCTTCCATCGTTAGTTGTAGTTGTTGCATCGGTGGTAGAAGTAGAATTACTATCCGCAGCAGATTTTGCTTCCGCAGGTCCGCCAGCAGTCGGTGCGCTCGAATCTGATGCGGCGCTTTTTTCGTCATTTGCAGCCGTTGCATCCGAGGGAGAAGCCACCATATAACCACTATCCCCAATGGCGGTAGCTCCTGTAGCAGCAGAACTATCAGATCCTACAGAGGACGATGTCCTTGATTCTGATGGTTTACTTGTATCTTTAATTGTAGTTGCAGTATCTGAAATAGAACCATCATATCTAGTAACGCTGGACTGTGATTTGCCATATCCAACTATACTGATAGAGTCCTTACCGCTGTTATATTCTGGTGAAGTTATCGTACTATTTTGGCCCACATGACCATCATTATTGTTACCCTTATCATTAGAAGATTCATTTTTTGTAATAATTGTTTTATTATTATTAGCTTTATTATTTTTTATTTCTATAATTATGTTTATTTTAGGTTTGTTTTTTATACGTGTATTGCATCTATTACGACTACTAGTTACATCAGGACGATTCCGTGTATCAACCACTATGTTAGTTCTCGATTTTCTGGCAGTTGGTATTGATATTATGACAGTATTTGGTTGATGTTTTTCTTTTTCAAAATGTCTGTTACTCTTAGGATAATTTCTATTTCTGTAATTAACGTTATTGATGGGATATGGCACAGAGAAACCAGGGTAACCTGGATAAACATTGTTCAAACCAGATGGACATCTTATTTGTACTGTCGTATGATATCGCTTGGTAGGTGCGGTTTCATTTACATCATACTGAAACAATCAAATTATACGATTGAGTTCTCAAAATTGGAATAGCAAAGGGACTTATAAGACAGATAAATACAATTATATATAGCCTATGACGAGAGTAACAGATAGTATATCTATATAGTTAAATTAATTCATCAGGTATTTACATTATTTCTTAGATTTGTTATAGTCTCACGTATTTAGCACCAAAGCGATAAACAATCGTTTATTAAATTTTTGGGTAAGAAACTATTGGATGTGTCTACTTAATATATATTATAGATAATTAATTTTATAATACTAGCTGAGACCAAATCTAAAAAAAATAATCAGTAAGTCAATTTCACTCTTATTGTAGAGGAGGCTCGAGCCCAATAGTGAGACGTATATAAGCTGAAATTATGATGAATGATGAGATGAGGGTCATCGAGTGAAAGTTATATAGGTATGTCGCCCCAAACAATTTCCATTGAGAAGAAAGAGGCTCACATTATATTAATATTATAATGTTTATTTGATTGCACGCAAATCTTAGGCACTGCTGCTTCAAATTGAAAAAAATCTTTTTGTGTTGTATATACCATTTATCGGGCAAAAATATGCTATGATAATAGGAGAATGCGGAATTGGTATGTCAAGATAGCAAGTGAAGGGTAGTGGTCTCTGCCTACTCCTATGGGTAGAAGGCGTGAATCTATGTATGTATGTATTTATAAGTAAGAGTATATATAAAATACAAGGCTATGATTTATAATACACCTCACCTGTAGCACAATTAAATAGATTAGACACACAATTACTTGATGTACTCCCATATTGTCTCAAGTTTAATGAGTTATGAAATAATCTTTCCAAGCTTATATACACTCGCATGTGTCTTTACTGATAGAATTAATCACTATATTTGTCATATAGAGTGCAGTTGTTATGACCATTGTATCTGGAGCTAAGCACGTAGGAGTCGTTAGAATTGTACTGATAAATATGGTCAGGTGGTTGAATAGTATAAGTTTGAAGTTATCGCACAATTACGTTATACAGTTTTGAATTCCATTTACGTGAGCTTCGACCTAAAATATTCTTATAAATTATTAATAAAATTTCGTAATAGTAAATGGGTTGAATTGTGTTTTTAAACAATTGAAGAGTTAATAAAACACAGATTTCTAAGTATGTATAGATCGTCATTGTTCAAGGACTGTCAATAGTCAATTTTACGCGAGCGAAATCTTAAAAAATATATATTATTATATATAACTTTTGACATATAAGGGTGTTGAATCCAAAGCAGAACGTTGTTCCAGCAGAAGCTAGGCCTAGTTTGCAGTCATTATGTACGTAAGTCCCACTGCTGAGCTCGAGCTTTTTCGCAGTAAGAGAGTTACTGACCGACTATACCACGGCGGTGCAAGGTCTCTCTTCTCTTCTATAGATATGATATGCATATCCCTTAATCATCTCCTACGACCCCACGGACAAGATTCGTGAATTTGTTATTGTTACTCCGTCACCACACATTTAAAAAAGATATTTATTTATTGCGCGGTTTTGAGACGAATACTACTAAGTGAAAAGTATTATGAATTTAATTTTCAAACAAGAGCATTTTGAATTTGTTGCATGTATAAATTCTCACGATATAAACATTTGTGTTAATGCTGGCGTGTTATCTTTTTAAGTAAATATAGTTTATTATCCTTTAAAAACTCGAAATAAAACCCTATAACACCACCTGTGACCAGTGTGGTATAGTAGGTCAATTGCCCACCTATTATGGACGAGGATTGAGCCTTATAGTGGGATGTATATGAGCTGAAAAGATTAAATGATGAATTTTTCTATGGACGTAAATTTAAAATACTTTGACTTTAAAATCTTTCTATATGCAATGGGAAGGAGGAAAATATATGACTTTGCTATAGTTTGATAACACCGTACATTTTGGTTTTAAGGTTTCTGTTTAGAAGGGAATATAGAAGAAGTAAAATAGGAAACTTGTGGTCGCCGAGTGGTCGGAATTCAGCTATAATTCATTGAAATTATTTTTTCTGCTACATAATAAATATCTATTAGACATTGTTGTCATATTGTTTGACATTCAGTTCGACCAGAGATTTTAACTGTAAAGAAAAGTGTTTAAGCGTATGTGTGTATCGATGTATCCTAGTGTGCGTAATGCCTTGTTTAATGAATTTAATGTATTTTTGATCCATTATTATATCAAACTAGCTGACCCGGCGAACTTCGTACCGCTATAATTTTTTTCGTAAATATATTTTCTAAATTTTCGAAAGTATAGTTTCTGGAAGAACCATTACAGCTTTGTCCGAAAAGATTCGATCGTATTGGGCAAGGCATTGTTAATGATGATTCAAAGAGAATACAAATTACTGATTATTGATATCTGACAAAATTATAATTGTCAAATTTTCAACCATATTAACTACTAGCAACCCGCCCTCGCTTCGCTTCGGTTTCAGTCGCTTAAACCCGCGTAGTTCCCGTTCCTGTGGGAATATCGGGATAAAATATAGCCTATCTTACTCCCTGATATTATAGCTTTCCATTGGTGAAAGAATTTTTGAAATCGTTTCGGTGGTTTAAGCGTGAAAGCGTTACAAACAAACAAACAAACAAACAAACATCCTTACTTTCGCATTTATAATATTAGTATGGATAGACAAAATTACGTTTAGCTGTCATTTGCGTTTTGTTATTACATATCAAATGCATTTTTGTTATACTACGTTTCTTTGACATTTTATCGAACGGGAACACGATCGAACGGGATAAAAAGTATCGTATGTCTGTCTCCTGGTTCTACGCTACCTCCCCACCAATTTTAAGCCAAATCGGTACAGCCATTCTTGAGTTATAAATAGTGTAACTAACACGACTTTCTTTTATATATATAGATTTTTGTCATCTGCACTTCTCCTCAATATATTCTTCAACTGTGCCATATTTCATATCTGTCCATTTACATGATTTTCGTAAAAAGGGGTACACAGTTTTTGCTTCACGTATTAATATATAGATATAAAAACTTCTTACTCCTGTGAAGCCTCTAGAATTAATAAATTGAGTTAATTATCCTTTCAATGAGAACTTATCTCTGAAAGTAAATATGTTGCAAGAAGGGCAAATTCTTCGCAAGTTGTGCATAAACTAGTATTCACATATCCTTGGATATAGAATTAGGGTGAATGGCGACCGGTCATGATGAAATAGCAAGAGCATTAATAAAGCAAACATTATTAAACTCTTAATTTGATTTTAATAGCTGAATTTGCTTGCCTTGGACAGAAAATGTTATGGCAATACAATGTTATAATAATATGTTTCGGATGTAATTAAGCATTTTATAGGTTAAGAATAGAAAGTGTCTTCCACCATTCCTTAACATCTCAGCTAATATAAGTCTTACCATTGGGTTTGGGTCTTTGCCACAAATGGAGGGAGGGAAATTGATCTGCTATTATATGCTAGTCAGATGTGTAGGAATAAGGTTTTATATGGAGTTTGCCTTCCCTTGCATTGATGTTGCTTGAAAAGCTTATATAACATAAAAATAATTTTTAACAAAAAAAACTCGACTTCAAACAAAAAATAATTCCCAAACAAATTAATATGCACTAAAAAGCAAAAAAATAATTCTTGTACAATGTAGTGCCCGCCCAACCTTACAACAACTTGATGAAAAAAAAAATAGAGAACTTAAAAGTCAATCAAATTATTACGACAATATAATGTAGTTACAATTATTGTCATTTTTGGAATCAAACAAAAAAAGAATTATCAAAATCGGTTTACCCAATCGAAAGTTCTGTGGTAACAAACATAAAAAAAAAACCGACGAATTGAGAACCTCCTCCTTTTTGAAGTCAGTTAAAAACTGACTAACTGGAAACCTTATATAAAACGAAACTCCTCCACAATAGAAAGGAAATTACCTACTATACCGCTGGTCAGACGGGTTGGTTGTTTTTGATGTGAAACATCTATAGGCGAGGGTGATCCCGATTGTCGCGTGGCGTTAACGCCACGCCTAGGGACACCATTTTAATTAACTACAAATTTTTTTTTTTTTTTTTTGTGTGTGACTTAGTTGTTAGCCTCAGATGGCTGTGACAACTTTACCCGGACTGGTGGGTGAGCGCTGAGGGCTCTCAACCCGCTTAAAGTTAAGCGACCCATCCCGAGGGCACCCCCTGTGGGGTACGGACCTCGGCTCGGGCGGTCGCTGGCAAAGTGGGCACTCCCACGTTTATGATTTTAACGCGACACGTCTTCCTTCCCACCCATTAGTGGTAAGGGCGGCTTCTTACATCCCCTCTAAAATGTCCGCGATTAAACAACCGCGACTAATACTCGACGAACCCGACGACACTATAACGCTCGCCCAGACTGAGGCATACACAGCCCGCGCGGCCTTGACAAATAGTAACTACAAATAAAAATTCGGATACATATGTGTACATTTTTGTAACGAAACCATAGTGCGATTTAAAATTTGTACAACGCCATCTAGTGCGCTTAAAGTAAATTATTACCTATAATGAAAATAAATGTTTATTGAATAAAAATCATCATTTTCTTGGAAAAAAAATCGTAATATTATTTTTATTAATGTGCTATTTTAGTTCCTGTCGTAATCTGTTCTTTTATGCATATATACTTCTATAAAATAATGTATGTTCTATAAAATAATGTATAATTCTCTAACTTTCCAACATAAGTATATCATGTACGTACCACGTACTTTCATGTACGAAAACGGGACAATCGCTTTTTATAGGTGTTTTATTAGTTTCAGATGTATATTTATTTGTTTGTGTTACAGACTCCTAGGAATTGGATCTTGACTCACTTTCAACAGTCAGATTTCATTTAAAATTTGTTAATTTAACAAGAACCAATGACGATAAAATAATTTAAATAGCTTGTCTCATTATCATCATCATCATTACAGGATTAGAGATTTCTTTATAAAATATATTTTGTAGCTGAGATTTAGTCTTAGCTCGATAGATGTCGTTATTTCTGTTTGCTAGATCATACTTTCTTAACCGATCCTTTTGATTTGAACTACGTAGAAGTGTGTGAGGGAGACGTAGCGACGCTATGTTAGGTTGTAAGCGACTGAGCGGTGAACTACTATCATTTCTTTCAAAGAAGATCGAATCTTTCAAAGAAGAATATTACAAAGAAATTCTTTGTAATATTTTAAATAATAGTAGAAATCGTATTATTTTATTCAATATTTTAGATATTAGTTCCTGTCGTAATCTATTTTCTCCAAGTATATATGAATAAATCATATATACTTGTAGAAAATAATTTCGAAGTTTCACATCTGCCAGGCGTCCTGAACGACGGCTTACTTTTTTTCTTTTTTTTATGGGTGGGCTATGGTAAGCGCACACACGGTCCATTTCGTCCGGGGCGACGAAAGGATGGCGCGCGGGCTTTGGACTAAAATTTGTTAGGCAACCCATATGCAATATATTTATTGACATATTAAATTACATAAAAAATAAGTTTCATCAAATAAGCATCTCGGTGAAGGTCGTTGTATAGCGGGATCCTAGACCAAATACAAACGCGATATAATCCGTAAAGGTAGTTTTATCTACCTATTTTAATTTTGAACTTGTGCATGGTAAGAAGACCAATAGGTTCCTTAAAATCTTACCTGAAACTAAAAAGGGTATAAAGAATAGGTAGTTAGGATATTATATGCACACTTCTCCATATCACTTAAACTTTGAAGATATAAAAGAAGATATCTAAATAAAAAAGAAAATTAGATTGGATTACCGACCCATACTCCATTATGTCACTTCCATACACTCTATCTTTGGGGAATATAATTAATTTAAGAAAACTTAAGAAAAAAATAATAAAAATATCTATAAAAAGCTATCTAAATAAAAAATGGAAAGTTGCGATTTTATTACAGCTCGAGGTCACTAATGGCCAAATTTACAACTAAATTGTAGTTGAAAGTATGTCATTGCCATAAGCAATTTGCAAAACAATGAAACAAGTGCAACGAGAAATTGACAAGTGAAAAATATAAATTCAATACAGAGCTTGATATGTAATTAAGTCTATGTTTTAATTTGGACATCACCTAAGGATGTGAACAATTGTATATATATAATATTGTTCTTACAAAACAATGTATTGTTAAACATTGAACGATTTAATCAGCTTATTTTATCTTTATTTTTATTAACGTTATAATATAATTTTTTTGTGTGCGTGTGTGTCACTGACCTCCTCCTAAACGGCTGGACCGACGTTGATGAAATTTTTTGTGAATGTTCAAGGGAATTCGAGAATGGTTTAGAGTCACAATTGGACCCGTTATGTGGTGTTTATTTGAACAGAACAACGTTTGTTGGGTCAGCTAGTATATATAAATACTTTATCTAACAAAAAGGGTTGGTGACCTTAACACGTTCCCTGCGCCATCATTTTCAAAGAACCTTCAGCTGGTGCTTTGGAGACCTAAAAGATCTCGTAAGTTACCTACCCTTTGGTGCGTTTGAGACCTAATCAGTCTCCTAAAAATACAGTTTTGAAAATAATTTATATACTACTATGAAAATAATTATACTACTGTGCGTTAGGGACCTAATCCATCTCTAAATGTTTTTTTATGTCCTTGAATTTACCTAAGCGTAGGAAGCAAATAATATGTATATTTGTCTTACTCATACTTAAAGTACTTTACACGTTAGTGCCTCCCGCAAGGAGAGAAAATACAATTATAGTCGACGCACAATACAAAAGTCCTGCAAGAGATCTGGTACATCTTGTAACGCAACGAAAGTTTTAAAGGCCTGAACAGATGTTCATAAACTGTAACTAAGAATCATCTTCATCATGTCAGCTTTGAAAAACCGCATAATAATTGTTCCATTCATTTAGGATCTACGATGCCATAGGAAGATACACAGACACATACGTTAAACTTATAATACCTTTCATTTTGCGTTGGGTGTTAAAAATAAACTATTTTTAACACGATTATACTTTTCTGAATTTTTCTTTATTTTTATTGCCTATTAATAAAAATAACAATCCAGGTGGTGGCGGAGCAAGAATTCAAATCACCACCCTCTCTCTTACCAATATCGTACTCTCTTACCAGTATCGTTAAAGGCTATTAAGGGCTGTCTCGTATACATAACAACTATGAAAGAGAAGCAAAACTCTATAAAACCCTATTCCAATCCATCTAACCAGAGTGGTACAGTAGTTCAATCTCCCTCCCAATGTGGAGGGGCTTGAGCCCAAAAAAAAAACCATTAATTATTTGTAACTTATCGACAATCATACTTATAACATCATAGTTACAGTTCTTTAAGTATGTTAGTTTAAGTGCTCAGACTGGCTACCATAGATGCTCTAATAAGTTTGTATAAGTTGAGTATGTAGCTATATTTTGACCATCATTTTGTGATGTTTCAGGGTATACCCGAGTTGGACGTACCGGGCATAGAGCCTCTAAGTCTGGGACAGATAGCATTGGCTAGGGGACCACAAGGCGCAAAACTGACTGCTGTCGTAAATGATGTTAAAGTTCGAGGACCGAGTAATTTCATTATAGAAGAACTCAAGTAAGTATGAAAATCAATGGATTTTTTCTTTCTTTCCTTTTAGATTTCGGGTATCATCCCTTCTCGATGACCCTCGGGGCGTAGTCTTCACACGATCAGGCCCTCTAAGGGTGATAGACTATTTTAAGTGATCTATGTAGAAAGTTTTTACGACATAATTAGTCCACCATTTGTCGTTTATTACGACATTCACGTATAAGAGATCTACGGGTGGTGAATTGTATTCTTACACCGTCACCACACGGGAAATATATTTATCATTTTCATTTCATTCATTAATAAGAAAATGCTGTATATACTACATTAGGGGATATCTTTTCACTAATTTTTCAATCAGTAATTTGTAATGTTAGACAATAATTTTATTTTAAACTAGCAATCCGCCCTCGCTTCGCTTCGGTTATAGGTTATAGTCGTTTTACCCGCGTAGTCCCCGTTCCCGTGGGAATACCGGGATAAAATATAGCCTAGTTTACGCCCTGATATTATAGCTTTCCATTGGTGAAAGAATTTTTGAAATCGGTCCAGCCGTTTTGAAGATTACCCGGAACAAACAGACAGACAGACAGACAAAAATTTTTTAATTACTATTTTAGGCATAGGTGTCGTGCAAATAACCGTGTGAGCATGAAAAAAGTCTATTATTTTGACATTACAAACAGACACTCCAATTTTATTTATTGGTATAGATATTGTGTACATACAGTGTACAATAAAAGAGTGCTCCTTTGTCGATATTGGGTAAAACAATGTTTTGAAGGCATCCTAATCTCGTGATCATAGGCTAAAATACTATGTATCATAGTTCCTTTAATTGCTGCAAGGTATTTTAAAATTCGGCTAAGGGATCAGAAGGAGAATACATGGTAACATACTTCTGGGAAACTTATAATAGTATTACTGTAATTGGCTGTCCATTATGGAGGTCCATTATGCGATAATGGCCTTATTAAGGAGTAGTGAAAGAGCAACAAACATGCTCACATACTCACAAATTTTCGCGTTTCTAATATTAGTAGGATGTACATCTTTTGAATGTCTCTCATCCATACTAATAGTTAATTATACACATTCATAGTTATCCTAGAGAATATTTAATAACTTCATACGTAAATACTTAGTATGTATTGCTAATACATCATCATCAACAACAAGTCATCAGCTTTATAAATAAAGAATAAGGTAAAGTATATATCTATATATATAAAAGAAAGTCGTGTTAGTTACACTATTTATAACTCAAGAACGGCTGTACGGATTTGGCTGCAAATTGGTGGGGAGGTAGCTTAGAAGCAGGAGACGGACATAGGATACTTTTTATCCCGTTCTATCGTGGTTGCGGGAGTTGCGTGCTTAAGCCCCTCTGTCGCCCCGGACGGAGTGGTGCGGAGGCGCGCTGACCGCAGCCCACCCACAAAAAAAAAAAATCCCGTTATATCGCGTTCCCTGTGACGAAACATAAAACGTCAGAGAATACAAGTCACTATGAAACGTAGTATAACAAAAACGCATTTGATATGTAATAACAAAACACAAATGACAGCTAAACGTAATTTTGTCTATGATTAAGTATGGTTGAAAATTTGATAATTATAATTTTGTCAGAAATCAATAGTCAGTAATTTGTATTCTCTTTGAATCATCATTAACAATGCCGCGACCAAGACGATCGAATCTTTCCCGATAAAGCCGTAATGGTTCTTACATTAGAGACTATATTTTTGGAAATTTAGAAAATATATTTACGAAAATAATTATGGCGGTACGAAATTCGCCGGGTCAACTAGTTTATATTAAACAACACTTTTCTAATACATAATGATTTTTGATGATTATTTATACGTGCATTACATATCTTAACTAATATTATAAATGCGAATATGAGTTTCACTGTTTGTTATGCTTTCAGGCCTAAAATACAAAACTGAATTTAAAAATTCTTTTACCAATGGACGTATCCATTATATTTTATCATATATACCCACAGAAACGGAAATTGCATGGATAAAACTCTAGAAATTTGCTAAAATAAAATTTTATGGATTATATTGCGTTTTTATTTGATTTTAATATTCAGAAGTTTCGAATAATTAGCCGCGTTCATGGTCACGGTAGAACTTGCGAATATACCTATTAATTTATTAATTTTTATTTATTTATTATAAGAACACTTAATTCCGTGTGGTGACGGAGTAAGAATACAATTCACCACTCCATATCTTGCCCGTGGATGTCGTAAAAGACGACTATGGGATATAATATGCACATAACACATGTTCAAGAGAAGGAAAACTCGAAATGAAACCCTATACCAACCAATGTAGGTTACATTTCCTCCTATTGTGGTGGAGGCCCGAGCCCAACAGGACGTATGTGGGCTGCGATGATGATGATGAAGAATACTTACAGCTTATAATATATATGTAGTTTTATAAGTAATAACCACGATACAGGCAATTCCATATTTATAGCCCAAAAATTTCTAGTCATTCGCTCTGGTAAGGAATGAGTTGGAAACAAATAAGAGTATTTGAATGCATTTCATTCTTTTTAATTTCAGCTCATATATGTTCCACTGTTGGGTACGAGCCTCTGCCACAATAGGAAGGAAATTTACCTATTATAACCACGCTGGTCAGACGTGTTAGTATAGGATTTTATGTTGAGTTTGCCTTCTCTTGCATAGATATTATTTGCCTATAATAATTGTTTAGTCGTCTTTTACGATACCCACGCGGTGGTGAATTATAATCTTACTCCGTCACCACACTAAAATCCGGGGAAAATTTACACCTGGCAGGACCACACTGTTGATAGTTATCTGTCTACAGTCGCGGGCTGGTCCGTCCGGGGTAGTACCACAGTCGCAGAAAATCGATGTCTGAGTAGTAGCAATTTGTTACTGCGCTTCGTTCGGTAAGAGAGCCGGCAGAGCAATTTTCTGAGGGTGTTTGCGTGTGGTGGATTTCGGTGATGCCTTTAGTTTAATTAAACCTCATTGCACGCATTCACCCTTCCTTCACTTTCTTCATGTCCATGAGCGGCAGCAACACTTACTATTAGGCGTAGGTATTGTTTGCTCCTTGGTCACCGATTGTAATAAAAAAATGCATTTATTGATATGCAAATTATTGTATATTACAGGTCAGATCTGGACAAAAATAGGTTCGACTTCAAGCTACTGCTACCGAAGCTGGAATTCGCTGGAAAGTACAAGATGGATGTTCAGGTGTTATTGTTGCGTTTGCAAGGCAGAGGAAATATTACTGGCACATTTAGTTAGTATAATATTTATTATTAGCACTAGATTATTTTTATTTATTTATTTTTTCTTCAGCTTGTAATGTAGACCCTAGGTTTCGGCAGTCATATGCTTCATTTTCAGAGAAACATTGACCTAATAGGTATACCATATAGGTTTAAAGGGCTGGTCGTTTCAGCTTACACGCGTCCCACTGCTGGGCTCAAGCCTCCTTCCCAATAGGAGGGAAATTGACCTACTATACCATGCTGGTCAGATATGTTGGTATAGGGTTTTATTTCGAGTTTTCCTTCTCTTATACAGATATTATAATTATGCATATATCTTCAGGCATCTTTTTCGACATCAACAGGCGAGATAAGGAGTGGTGAATTGTATTCTTACTCCATCACTACACGGTTGAAGGGTTGGTAATATCTTTTATTAAAAGCTTTTATTTAACTTACCCTGTTAGTATGGGACAAATCTTGCTAGCACTTCCTGTCGTTAGATTAGGTTGACATTTGGTTTACTTACGTAACTTTGGTGACAATGTAATAATATGGTACCATGAAGCTGGTCTCAAGATGGCGTCGGCAGGTGGCAATAGGAACTCCTAAATTAAACGAGATAAAACCGATGAGTTTGAACTCGTTTAAATAGTCTTGACAAGCAGCATTTGTAATGATTTTTGATGTTTACGCGAGTATTACACATCTATACCAATAAATAAAATTGGAGTGTCTGTTTGTAATGTCTAAATAATAGGCTTTTTTCATGCTCACACAGTTATTTGCACGACATCTATGCCTAAAATAACAATTAAAAAATTTTTGTCTGTCTGTCTGTCTGTCTGTCTGTCTGTTTGTTCCGGGTAATCTTCAAAACGGCTGGACCGATTTCAAAAATTCTTTCACCAATGGAAAGCTATAATATCAGGGCGTAAACTAGGCTATATTTTATCCCGGTATTCCCACGGGAACGGGAACTACGCGGGTAAAACCACTATAACCTATAACCTATAACCGAAGCGAAGCGAGGGCGGATTGCTAGTTTTAAATAAAACTACTTTACGGATTTTATCACGTTTGTATTTAAAAAAATTGATAAATTTCCTGTCATAACGATGACTTGTAGGACGTGAGACATCTTAGTCCGTCCGTGACCATGAACGCTGCAAAGTGTTCGAAACGTGGGGCAATCAAAAATCAAATACAAACGCGATAAAATCCGTAAAGTACTTTTATTTAAAAAGCAGCATTTCATTAAAAGCTTGTTAATTGTTTTTTAATTTTAAATTTTGTTACATGGAATTATTTAGGTCAACATGGTACAAGTAGTTTAATGAAAAACTTATTTACTCGTATATTCGTAGTAATTACCTTCTCAAAATTTATAGCCGCAGCTTGCTAGGTGTGGAAATCACAATACTATTTAACTTTTTTTTTTTTTTTGGGTGGGTTACGGTCAGCGCACCCGCCGCCCGGCTCCATCCGGGGCGATAGAGGGGCGGCACGTGGCCCCGTAACCCACCCATCGAACGTCGCCTTCGTCGTTGGGCCGACCACCAGTGCAGAGTTCCTTGACTTCAGTGGTCGGCCCGAACTTTATTAACGTATGGGGGAAAAGTATTCTTACTCCGTCAACACACGGATTAAAAAAAAAGTCATTTCGCTGCATTCAATGATCTAACAAATAGTTTGCATGAACTTATTTCAAACATATTATATAAGAATATATCTGAGTCATGATCAATGGGTTTGTAAATGATACAAAAGTGGGTAAAGAAAATCTTGCTTAAAATGCTACACAATAGTTTTGTAAAACTGTGGTCAAATGAGTCACGTCAATATTTCACAGAATTGTAACTGTTATCTTACTACGTTGTATTTTCTTCGTATATACAGTGATTGTGACCAAGGACAACTAATACTGAGGTATTGAGTTTAAACCCCCTTTTTTATCTTGGGGTAATGTTCACTCATAGACTTAGACTGCACAGATAGCGTGATGGTTAAGATACATATTTATTGACCACTGACGTCAAGTCACCCTGCTCCGGTGGTCGGTCCAACGACGAAGGCGACGTGATGTTCGGGTGGGTTGTGGGTGTGCGTGCTTACACCCCTCTGTCGCCCCGGACGGAGTGCTGCGAGGCGTGCGCCGACCGCAACCCACCCAATAAAAAAAGAAAAACAAAAGATACGTATTTATGATAAAAGCGTCGTGGTTTCTATTCTTATGCAGGACGATTTTTATTATTAATACTTTGTGCGATCCACAAATTGTTTTCTTGAGTTTGGATGTAATTTGTGTCCGTTAAATTATACGTTTAGTCTTTATATGTAACGTTCCCCACAGTAGAAGGATTATTTCCTTCGTGCAGAGTGTTGTTTTCTAAAAACAAATATAGAAAAAGATCCAATGTCAACTTTTACAATCGTAAATCAAAATCTGCTGGTCCAATTCTCGTTTTCTCAATCTCTGAACTCATATTTCTATGTATACATGATAAAATAAAACTCCAAGAGAATTTCAAAAAGTGAATAAGAAGATGTGGCTTCTTTCGAGTTAATTTTTTTTCGAGGAATTGTGAATACTAAATACCAATTTAAGTACAAGGCATGAATAATTTTTCGTGTGTGTATATTTAGTGCCTGTGGATATCGTAAAAGATGACTGCAAATGTAATATGTAGGTAAGATCTATGCATGAGAAGTTATAAAAACTTTGTATCCCTTTTTACGAAAATTACGAGGACGGACAAGTATGAAATTTGTCACAGTTGAAGTATATAATGAGAAGAAGTGCATAAAACTGAAATTTCATATAATAATGGATTAGAAATACATTAAATTAATTAAAAAAGGCATTACGCACACTACAACGCAATCGCTACACACATGCACACGTGTTTGTGTGAGTGTGTTGCGTAGCAACGCTTATACACTTTTGTCGAACTGAATGTCAAACAATCATAATTATAATGACAATGTCTAATAGAGATTTGTGCTTATACACTGACGGACTCATAAACTGCATCAAAGTAAAAAACGACTTTGAAATAAATATTTTAACCAAGTATGCAAACTTTCTACACAGATTTAAATTGAAACGTCTAGATTAGTCCGTTAACTTTAAAACAGCGTAGGGTCATATCCTTAAGTTTAAGTTTGTGTACTGGAAAGGACCTTAAAACTTTTTTGAAGAAAAAACAGAAATTTAAAGAAAATTGGTTTAATTAAAAAATAGGTTTTAACAATAGACACAAACTTTATGCAAGGGTTTTTTTATGTTTTAATAAGGTGCACATACCCTTATTACGGATTCTAATCGGTTCCGCATAGATTTGATTAGGGTTATTAAAAGATCTTGCGGAATATTGTCCCATTCTTCTGAAAGCGCTGTTCTTAGTTGTGCCACTGTCGTAGGTACAGGATTTCTCGCATATACAGCTCTTTTTAAATTGTCCCAAAGATGCTCAATGGGATTAAGATCCGGGCTGCGTGCTGGCCAATTCATTGTACGTATCCCAACCTCTTCGCAATATTGTCGAACTTGTGCAGCAGCGTACGGCTGGGCATTATCCTGCATTAAAGTAAAATTTTCGCCTATAAATCCCATGTAAGGCACCACGTGATCTTCTAAGATCTCTGTTTTGTAGCGATGTGCAGTCAAACCCCCTCTACTACCGTTTTGACGGACCATGTCTATGAACATAAGTTCTGTTCGCCCGTTCATCGATATGCCATGCACGAACCGCCTCCAAAAGGAACACGCTCCTCAATGCAACTTTGAGCATATCGCTCCCCACGTCGACGATAGACTCTTCTGCGACCATCTGCACCATATAAACATGTCCTATACTCGTCTGTGAACAATACGGAGGCCCATTGCTCATCTATCTAATTTAGGTGATCACGCGCAAATCTTAAGCGAGCTTGTCTGTGAGCTACAGACAACTTTGGACCATTTGCTGGTCTAAAAGGGATGACATCCGCTTCCTTTAACCTTCTTCTTATTGTTCGTGCACTAACGTTTACTCCACGCACTTCATTAGGCTCTGTTTTGATGTTAACTGACGTGAGGAAACGATTTCGCAGGGAAGTTGTAACAATAAATCGGTCATGACGACCGGTGGTTGCTCGAGTTCTGCCTGTACCACGTCTCCTTTTGTAAGAACCTGTCTCCACAAATCTTCTGTATATTCTAGAAACTGTAGACTGGTTTAAATTTAAATTTCTATCAATCTTTCGTTGATCCAAGCCCTTCCGCACCAATGCTACAATTTGAGCAGCTTTTTCGGACGAAGTATCCATATTATGGTTCAGAAACTCTGGATGAGTTAAAAAGCTAACCCAACAATTCTGCTGGTAACAATAATTCAATTGACAAAAGAATAAAAAATCAATAAGAATCAATTTTAAAACTTTACTATAAATAACACGCAAATCTGATACTACGAGTAAATTTTCTTTTCCCGGCTATATTCATTTGTTTTACTGCAGTTCTATTTTTAAATATTGCTTTTTTTAAGATTAAGGGCCAGTCTCTCCATAAAAAGTTTGCATACTTATTAAAAAAATCATTTCAAAGTAATCCTAAAGTTTGATGCATTTTATGAGTCCGTCAGTATATATACATATATATTAGTTATTAGTGAAATACAGCTTGCTCAATTTACAATTATTATTATACATAAATAAAATTAAAGAAAATTGTGTAGCAGAAAAATAATGTAAATGAATTATAGCCGAATTTCGACCACACAGCGACCACTAGTATTAAGTAAACATCTCTTCTGTTGTGAAAGAGGCTCGAGCTCAGCAGTAGGTCATGGTACATGAGCTGGGATAATGATGATTTATAGGTAAACTAAATTTTGCTTATTCTGTGTAGTGACGGAATGAGAATACAATTCATCATCTACTGCCCGCGGGTATCGTAAAAGGAAAGAATAAGGGATACAATATGCAGTTAACATCGATGCAAGACAAGGAAAAATCGAAATGAAACCCTATGCTGCACGTCTGACGTAGATTAATTTCTCCCAAAATAATGGAGGAGGCTCGGCCAATAGTGGATCGTGTATAGGTTTGAGATACCATGATGCAATTTTGTTTCTACGACTTGAACTTCTAAAAATGCATCGAGTGGCCATCTCGTAATTGCCCATGAAAGTTATTGAAACTGAGTAAAATACCAATGGAGTAAACAGCTCTTCAGGGAAAATCATAACACCAGTTGCAATCCTCAACTCGCCTGTCAACAATATTTAAAACAGCATCCCATCTATGAGGAGGCCTATGTTCATTAATAGATTTCGATGGCCTGATTGCTTGATGTTTGTATAACTTGATATCAGGATACTTCAGAGGGCACATAAACTCGTTTCAGTATCTCAATTCTCTCTGGAGATTTTCAATTATCATTGAATCTAACTTTTGAGAATGAGGAAATAGCGAAGGTTTTCTGTGTGTGCGTTCTTGGTTATATGAAGATGATCATCTCAGCTCACATTAGTTGCCTTAGCCCACTGTTGTGTCCGAGCTTCCTCTATGACGAAAGGGAAATTAACCTACCATCCGACACCGGTCCGACGTATTGGCGTAGGGTTTTATGTCGTGTTTTACTTCTCTTGGATAGATGTAAGCATAATATATACTTTAGTCATCTGTTACGACATCAACAGGCCAGATAGAGAGTAATGAATTGGATTCTTATTCCGTCCCCACATCAGTATACCCATCACACCACACTAAGTTATATACTTGCGTATAGGGATGTGACCTGGAGGGAAAATAATCGATTTTTAAATAATCGATTTTTTGTTCGTTAAAATAAATCGATTATAAAATAATCGATTATTTAAAAAAAAAATCGATTTTAAAATAATCGATTATTTCTGCCAACAGGATTGTGTTGACCTTTTTTTTTAGGAAATGTAAGCATTATTTTCTAATATAGTATGAAAACGATTCTGATGACCTTTTTTGAGGAAATGTGAGCTTTATTCTGGATATGATATATAATCGCTTAATTTCGAATAGTAAAAAATCGATTAATAATCGATTTTGTTCGTTTCATAATCGATTATAAAAATCGATTATTACAAAAAAAATAATCGATTAATAATCGATTTTTATAAAAATCGATTATTTTTTCACATCCCTACTTGTGTACTATGCGCAAGTTGACAGAGCTGTCATCTATATCTTTTTTCTCTAATTCATTTATACTAGTCGCGGTAACCTAAATATAGACAAGAGAATATCATAATATTCCGCGTGGTGATGGAGTAAGAATACAATCCACCAACCCTTTTCTTTCCCATAGGTGTCGTAAAGAACGACTAAGGATAATATGTAGATAAAATCTATGAAAGAGAGTGAAAATTCGAAATCAAACCTTATATCAACCCATCTGACTTGAGTAGTATAGTAGGTCGATTGTCCTCCAATTGTGGAGAAGTCTCTAGCCCTTATTATAAATCGGGTGACGAGACCGCGTGAGGAAAGACCGACGTCCTCCCCGAGGGGGGGGACGTCGGTCGATGAGAGGGTACCCCAAGTAGGGGGTATTCCGTCGGGCTGACCACTGATGACAAATAACCCTGCTCCAGTGGTCGGCCCAACGACGAAGGCGACGTGGTGTTCGGGTGCGAGGAGCGCGACGACCGCAGCTCACCCCCCAAAAAGAAAAAGCCCTTATTATAAATAATAAACAGTAAAAAACTTAAAAAGTAGATCATTTTCTATTCGATCGATACTGAACAAGTATGGACCCGCACATAAATAAAAAAAATATGAAATATTTTCTTTGATTTTTATTTGGTCTGTAGTAAATTGTTTTTGGAAAATACATTAAGAAAATACATAATAGGCTATATACTCTTTTTTTTAAAAACGGAACTTTTTAGTCGTATATTTTAGTAATAAATAATGTTTATTAATTACAATTAATAAATTGATTGCATAAGTAGGTTTATTTCATAAAGTTCATCATTTTCATCATTTCAACTCATATACGTCCCACTGTTGGGCTCCAGCCTCCTCCACAATAGGAGAGAAATTGACCTTACTATACCATGCTGGTCAGACAGGTTGGTATAGAGTTTTATTTCGAGTTTTCCTTCTCTTTCATAGTTGTTATATGCGTATTATATCCCTTAGTCGTCTTTTACGACATCCACAGGTAAGATAGGGAGTGGTGAATTGTATTCTTACTCCGTCACCACAAGGACGTTTCATAACTATAAAATTCAATATTCCTAAAAAGGAATCTTGTACGAAGACTATGAATAAGCAACATATAAAAATTACTTAAGAGAACGCAGCAAAATTGAGCAAACTATAGTTGCATAGAATGCACCTGATGATGACGTCATAAGAAATTGCGGTCACCGTGTTTGCTGCAAATGATGCTGTTGTCATTAATAAAATAGGTAACTTAAAATAAATAAAAAGTACAAAGCGTACCTACACTAACTTCATTTGTATGTAACAAAATCTTGGAACACGATTTCCAACCCATTTGAAACTTTGCACATTTATTAAAAAACTAGCAACCCGCCCTCGCTTCGTTTCGGTATTAGTCGTTTTGCCAGTGTAGTTCCCAATCCCGTGGGAATACCGGGATAAAATATAGCCTAGGTTACTCCCTGATATTATAACTTTCCATTGGTGAAAGAATTTTTGAAATCGGTGCAGCCGTTTTGAAGATTACCCGGAACAAATAGATAGACAGATAGATAGACAGACAGACAAAAAAAATATAAAGTGATTTTTAGGCATGTGGATAGTGCAAATAACTGTGTGAGCATGAAAAAAGCCTATTATTTTGACATTACAAACAGACACTCCAATTTTATTTATTGGTATAGATGATTACAATACAATAATTTAAATAGTTTGTCCCATTATCCTTACATAATTAGCGATTTTTTTTATATCTTCGGCCGAGATTTTGGCACGACTCGATAGATGTCACTATCACTATTTTCTACATCGCATTTTTAGTTCATTTAAAGTAATAAGGTTAAAAATAAAACTTCAAACTTGATTGTTAATCTTACAGTAACGTATTATTTTAGTGGCGCTTGTAATTACATGAATTCTTTAACTGTACTTATTGTTTAAATGAGAAGAGTATTTGTATACTACTACACAAACATATGGCACATTATATCTAGCAAGTTCATTTATTGAAGGTCTGCACTATTTTTGCATTGAAGGTTTTACATATATTCATATATGTAAAACTACGTAAAGACTATTATTTAAGTAAACAATATAATTAATAATATTTGCGCTTAAATAAGATTTAATTGTGAAGCAATACTTACCTTGACCATGAAATGTTAGTAGAAATAATGCATATTTGCTATTTTATTTAAATAAATAAAGCGTCAAAGCAATTATGCTAACTATATAAATTAAGTCGACTGTGAATAAATAAATTTAAAATGCAATTAGATAAATTGCAGTATCCTTCATCACTTATTATAATAATTAAAGAAATATATGTAGCAAGTAGTCTCTAAATCAGAAATTTCATATTTAAAACCAAATCATACAACTACTAAAACATTCATCATCATCATCATTTCAGCTCAAATACGTCCTAATGTTGTACTCGAGCCTCCTCCGCAACAAGAGGGAAATTGATCTTATTATATCATGCTGGTCAGACAGGTTGATATAGGGTTTTATTTAGAATTTTACTTCTCTTGCACAGATGTTATATGCGTATGATACCCCTTAGTCGTCTTTTACGACATCCATGGGCAAGATAGGGAGTGGTGATTTGTATTCTTACTGCGTCAATACACGGGAACATTAATAAAATATTATTCGCCCGTTGATAGACGTCTATCTATTGTCACGAGCCGGTCCGTCCATGGATCGCCACGGGGTATTACACTCTCGCAGAAAATCGACGTCTCAGTAGTAGCAATTTGTTACTGCAGTTCGTTCGGTGAATGAGATAGCCAAAAGCCCTGAGAGTGTTGGGTTTGCTTGTGGTGGGTTTTGGTGGTGCCTTTAGTATCACTGAACCTCATTGTATGTATTAACATTTCCTTCATGTTTCACACGAGAGTGCTCTTGCCCATTATATTTATATACTAGCAATCCGCCCTCGCTTCGCTTCGGTTATAGGTTATAGTCGTTTTACCCGCGTAGTTCCCGTTCCCGTGGGACTACCGGGATAAAATATAGCCTAGTTTACGCCCTGATATTATAGCTTTCCATTGGTGAAAGAATTTTTGAAATCGGTCCAGGCGTTTTGAAGATTACCCGGAACAAACAGACAGACAGACAAAAATTTTTTAATTGCTATTTTAGGCATAGGTGTCGTGCAAATAACCGTGTGAGCATGAAAAAAGCCTATTATTTTGACATTACAAACAGACACTCCAATTTTATTTATTGGTATAGATCTGTTTATTCATTAGCCCAACGACGTCCAATGTTGAACATAGAGGGGTATTCCGTCGGGCCGACCACTGATGTCAAGTAACCCTGCTCCGGTGGTCGGCTCAACGACGAAGGCGACATGGTTTTCGGGTGGGTTGCGGGAGTTGCGTGCTTAAGCCCCTCTGTCGCCCCGAACGGAGTGGTGCGGAGGCGCGCCGACCGCAGCCCACCCACAAAAAAAAAAATGTTGAATATAGAAATATGCCTACAATTAATCTACATAAATAACACCCGGACTCGCAAAAATAATTATTATGCGTAGATCGGTATGCGTACATAAAGATCGCAATATAATAACGTGCAAGAGAAGTAAAATTACTAGAAATAAAAGCTTATACCAACATGTCTGACCAGTGTGGTATAGTAGATCAGTTTTCCTCCTACTGGAAAGAAGATTAAGCCCAGCAGTGGCACTTTTATGAACTGAGACGATGACGACGAATATCATATATTGGTGACCCTCTTCATAGGTATATTATTAACACGTTCACTGTCCAGCATTTTTTTTTAAATTAGCTCCCACGTTCAATTTATTTTTTCGTTCATATGTATTGAGATACTTGGCCTTATGTTACTTTAAGTCTATAAAAGACGTAAAAATTAGAAAAAATCCCTGTAACCCTCATTTTTATGATAACCCACATATATGTCATGGACGTAGAAGCTAACAATTTAGTGACCCACTTGTGTGCCATGGACGTGGAAGTGAAAACTATAAAATTCTTACGTTATGTGTGGGTAAAATGATTTAGTACGGCCCTCTGATTAGCGCCCATACGCTTTGGCAGGGACCTTACTTTTTCAAAAAAAATCTGATTGGCATTTACGTTCACGTGAATTGATTCGAATCGTCACATTCGTCACGTCAGCATTATAGTCAAATTCGTACTCGTATGTCAAGTCATCCGCCTGTGAAGCCGAGTTGGCGAGTTATAATTCGTTTACATTATTATTCGAGCGAGTTTTTTTTTGCGGATCGGTTTGCATTACGAATGAGTCGAAATTTTGAGTTACAGTGTTCGGTATTTAGTTACGGAAAGGGGACTTATAAACACGTAGGTAATGACAATACTCTTTTATTATTATGATTAAAATCAGCATACAGTATATTTTTGCAAAAAGTAATAATAAAATCATATACAAAAAATACTTTTTTTTTAAATAAAGTCTGATTCTAATTAGTAATTACCCGATAAATAAACTTTAAAAAAAGTGAGCCGTCGCTCAGGACGCCTGACAGATGTGAAACATCGAAACTTTTTGTACGAGTAGCGACACGGTATCGAATATAAAGTATCGATACTGAACTCATGAATAGTATCGAAAGATAAGTAACGTACTGTTTAAAGTATCGAGTACTTTTATTTACTTTATCTTTAGGTATCGAGTACTTTTCTTTCGATAACGATACTTTTGTATTCGATATTTTAGTCAATAAGTACTTTTTGGTAGGTATCGTATCGAATAAATTATCCATTTTAAAATTGACTTTACGACTCATATTTATGGTAACGTCATTTAGTACAAACGAAATGAACCTTCTAAAACGTAGCTTGAAATAATTTGCGATTTGTAAACCAGAAAAAGCGGCATCTATCGAGCAAACGACCAACTCTAAGCTACAATATATTTTATAAAAAAACTCTCTAATCCTGTAATGATAATAAGACAAGCTGTTTAAAGTGAGTCAAAATCCAATTCTTAAGGAGTTGGTGACATACAAACAAATAAATACACAGCTGAAACTAATAAAAGCCTATAAAAAATGAATTGCTTTCATCCGTTCGCAGACATTCTTTCCGCACGAAGAGTGTGATTTAGGAAACAGAAATGACGGCATTTATCGAGCTAACGACCAACTCTCAGCTTCAATATATTTAATAAAGAAATTTTTAATCCTGTAATGATAATAAGACAAGCTATCTAAATAATTGTAACGTCATTGGTCCTCCTTAAATTTTCAACTTTTAAATGAAATTTGACTGTTTAAAGTGAGTCAAAATCCAATTCCTATGAAGTCGGTAATATACAAAGAAATAAATATATATACACCAGAAACTAATTTTTATTAGTTTCAGCCTATAAAAAAACGGTTCTCCAGTTTTCGTAGCTGAAAGTAAACTAAATACCATACCTACTGGTAAATTTATATTACTAAGTTAGAGAATTTTACATTAATTTATGAAACAAGTATTTATGCATAAAAGAACATTAGATTACGAAAGGAACTAATACGATAAAGCTAAGGCATAAAGTATTAATAAAATATCGCGATTTTTTTCCAAAACATGATGATTTTTATTCAGTAAACATTTATTTTCATTAATATACATTATAAGTAACAATTTACTTTGAGTTCACTAGATGGCGTTGTACAAAATTTTAAATCGCACCATGGTTTCGTTACAAAAATGTAGGTAAATGCATCCAAATATTTGTTTAACATATAACTATTAGGGGACCGCGAAGCGTGGCGTCAAACGCCACGCGACGATCACGGTCACCCTCGCCTATAGAATTTTTACATCAAAAAATAAATACGTTTTTATACGTCTTAGGTATACTCATAATTAATAACTATTATTTTTAATTACGTAAACGAGCAGTCAACAAAAGCAAGAAAACATTAAATCGCGGGAGGGACAGAAAACGAATCAACGAATGTCCTATCAAACCTAGTCGACTGATCGCCGCGCCGCCGCGTCGCGCCGCTGCGGCCGCCCGCGCTACGAGTGCCTACCTGCCTACGAGTATGACACGAGTTAACGAATTGATTCGGTTTCGGTCAACTGCGATTCGAATGAACGAGTCAATAGTCTTATTCGAGTTAAATGATTCGAATTACGCTATGCTACAATAGTTCCAACGAGCAATGAATACATAATGAAATTTGGCGAACACTTCACGATAGTGATGGAGAAGACAATATCATATCATCCTCATCTAAAACATCTTCACCTACATCCCTCGATAGAGGTTCAACTACCATAGGACTCTATTAACTAATAACATTAGAAAGGCAGCTGAACGGCATAATCTATAGGAAAAGGTGCAGTGGTTGCTATAAAATAACTGAAAGACGAATGTCTTGCATGTTTTAATGAAGCTCATTAGAAAAATATTTGTCATGACTTATATTTTTAGATTCAATTATCAAAGTTACTTAAGTTCTAAATAAAAAAAAAAATATGATGGGACATTACTTTTTTATTTTATCTATATAGTTTCTATAAAATCTGTCTAGTGGGAGACCATTACATATGAAACGAGCAGTGACCCACATGAATGTCACGGACGTCTTGTTCAAACCCAAAATGACCCACATGTGGGTCATGGACAATTAACGTGTTAAAAAAATATTAAAATCTATACTACCTACTACATATCATAAATCCTTCTTCCGTTTATCATAACACATTCCTTTTTATAGCGCAACTATTAGGTATGGCGAATATTATTAACTTGAAGAGGAATATAAACACTCCCAGTTATTAAAAAATATTTAAAATGGCATAAAATTTATTGTATCAACTGCCCCGTGTAAGAAGAAGAAGAAGAAGAAGAAGAAGAAGCCCTTAAGAAAACAGGGTCTAAATGCCTTCCTTTGACATAGGAGTAGTAACGCTGTCTAATATAACACCAGGAGAACAGGAGAGTAATTTTCCCCAGAGGTAAGGGTTATATTCAATCTATCTGGTTGGATTCCCTCACCGCCCGCAACAGAGCCCTTCTGCGACGACCGCAGAGGGTCATCGCGGTGAGGGCTATTAGGGGCTACAGTACTGTGTCCTGGACTGCGGCAACACTGCAGGCGGGCGACCCGCCTTGGGCACTGGTGGCGGAAGCGTTGGCAGAAATATACCGGTTCCGCGCCACAGCGCGAGTCAACGGCGAGCAAGTCTCCACAAGGGGATTGGGCAGAGTTCAGGAAGTGGCCCGATGGGAAGTCATCCGGCGGTGGAGAGAGGATCTAGAGTCCCCCGTAGCAGGCCGGGGGACTGTGGAGACGGTTGCACCGCATCTCCACCGCTGGCTCAGGAGAAGGCACGGCAGCCTTACATTTAGGATGATGCAGGTGCTTTCTGGACATAGGGTCTTCGGTAAGTACCTGCACAAAATTGGAAAAGAAGAGGCCCCAGGATGCCATGAGTGTGGCGCGCTAATCGGCGATGCGCGCCACACACTAGAAGTATGCCCCGCCTGGGGGTCGCAGTGCTACGTTCTGTCAACGGACATAGGAACAGCAGACCTGTCGTTGTCAGCTGTTGGTCGTCGATGGCTTCCTTCTGTGAGGCTGTCATGAGAAGGAAGGAGGCCGCGGAGCGGGCACGCGAGGCACTTGCGTTCGCAGATTCGCTCCGCCAGTGGTGACCAGGGAGGAGGAGACGCCGTTATGGGCTCCTCCTTCCACCTCCCTGAATGATGACAGGACGTGGCCAGACGGCCAAGCGTTGGGGTATCGGGGATAGAATGTCATCAGACGATCTCTCCGGCACCTCGTAAAAGCGCGGAAGGGGCCGCTGTGGTTTTAGTGGGTATTTCGGTCACTTCTGTGGCCGGCGAGTCCCACACACACTCCCTCGTCTGTTTTCAACCAGCGGGGGATAGTGCGTGAATGCATTTCCATGTTTCGCATGTGTTGTATGTTAAAATTTTCAGCAATAATGGTAATGTTATCTTTTAAGACGCTACTGAGGCAGTTTATTAATCTCCGTGATTCAGAAAACATAACTTTTATTTTAATTTTTTTATATAACTGATAATTTCCGTGTGGTGACAGACTAAGAATAATTTTCCCCGCACCATGTCTTGTCCGTGGGTGTCGTAAAAGACGATTTAGGGATATGACATGCCTACTCCTCTGGCTAACATAGCATAGAAGGTATATAAGTTCACTCTGATTCAGGAGGCTCAAACCCAGCAGGGGACATAATTTGAAATGATGATGATGATTGAGAATAATAAGGATTAACTAGTTTTGCCTTATTTGTGTATTGAATGTTATAATAATGTAATTATTTTCATATTACAGAGGACTACGCTTGTAATGTCACTATGAGAGGTACCAAAGAAAAGCGAGGGGAAGACGAGTTTCTTCTATTTGATCCATTCAAAGTGAAACTGCGTGTTGGCCAGTCTTCAATCTCTCTAACTAATTTATTCGATGGTGATCCAGTACTCGGACCAGCCACCAACAGGGTTATCAACGAAAATTCTAACGTATTTTTAGAAGAAATAAGACCGGTTCTAGAAAGGAGCCTCGGGGAACTCTTCACAGAAATGGCGAATAGAATAACGTCGAAGTTTACATATAAAGAACTATTTCCGTGATTTACTTTCAGAATGAATATAATATATAATTTTAAGTAATAACTGTGATTCAATCAAGATTAGTATTGTGCATTCATCTAAACGTTTTCAAATGTTATTTTAAAATGGCTGGCTTAAAAAATTCTAAAATATTTCCAAAGTTACAAAAATTGTTTGCGTTTGTTATAATAATAATTTTAATTTAGTTTATATATAAGTTCAAGTTCAAATGTTATAATTTGATAGACATAAATGACAGTACTATCATCAAGATCTTGAAAAATAAATATATTGATTTATTACTTCAGTACCCTCCAATGATTTTTTCTTGAAACGATATTTTCTAAGACTTTTTAAAAAAATATACCTGTTATATCGTTATTGCATTTTAAAAATTATAATTAAAATTTTCCGATCAGTTTTTATTACTGTATTTTAATGCTCCCCCAAGTTAACTGTTTGTTTTCTTAGTTATTATTTTTCTTGTTCAGCTTCTATTGTTTTCATATACGAGTATATTGTTTTTTTTAAGTATTTGTAAGCTTTGGAAAATACTCATCGCTGTTTATCAAGTTTCATGGAAAACATTATTTCATGGTGGATTCATTTTCATTAATAATTTATCTTTTTTATAGAGTTTTTTTTTTCAAGGGATACCATAGGCAGAGGCAATGTAATACTTAAGGTATCGGTAATTTATAAAAAGCTTGTACATAGAAACAGGTTATTTTAAATGTAACATCATTTATACCGGCAGAGCTTAAATTTTAAAAATAATATTTTATTTTTGGTGTGTGTTAATAATAGAATTTTTATATTAAACAACATTTGTAAATTAAAAAAGAATGTGGTTCATAAAACCTACAGCTGTGCATGGTTTATAATAGTTTTTGAATTGAATTTTTATACGTGTTTTAGTTCGCTATTACCAACAAGCATTTCATTGACCACAGCCCGTTATAACTAATTAAATGTAATTAATTATCGTAAATTATAAAACCAGTACTTATTTTCATTTTTTAATGGCGTTCTGCCACTAAAAATTAAAAATAAGTTACAGGAATATTTCTATTTTAGTATCATGATGTATTTTTGGCAAATTTCTAACAATTTTAAACATGTGCTAAAAACAGTAATGATTCACAAAACTATTACTTGTTAAATTTGGTTTAATATATTTGTAATAAATTTAAAACATTTTGTGCTATAAATTGGAATGATTTAAAAAATTGTATTTTAAAATGCAAGTGAGAAAATAAACATTGTCGGTGTAATTATTGTTATTATTAGTTATTACTATTTGAAACCTGTATTTTGTTCGAGGAAGCAAACTGCAAAATTAATTAGCAGCTATGAGTAAAGTATCTTTATTCAGAGGTACAAATTAATTTTGCTGTTACTTTTGACAGCTTTATTTCGCGTAGAGACAATATAAGAACATAATTCCTTCCTACTTGGGTCACCATCAGTATCGTTAAAATCGACTTCTCAGCATCCTCTTAGCTCATATGCGTCGTACTGCTGGCTGCCAGCCTACTTCACAATGCGAGGGAAATTGACCTTTTATACCATGCTAGTCAGACAGATTGGTATAAGGTTTTATTTCGAGTATTACTTCCTTGATGTTGTATGCATATCATAGTCGTCTTTTACGACACCCACGAGCAAAAAAGGGCGCACAAATTGTTTACTCCGTAACCACACGGAAAGAAATCGAACCGGTATATAAAAATGTAAACATCCCATGGCATCAATTCAAGAGAAGAAGATCTTAGAAGATAGAAGTGATATACCTCTGTATATATCCTTTGATCGTAATGATAGAATAATTTCTCTCCTATTATAGAAGACGCCTTTCACAATAATGGAATATACCGACAACGAAGAAAAACACAAACATAAAATTTGTGTTTTCTCTCATAATTATAATAATATCAAAATTTACATTATTTTTAATTTAATAATAAAGACATGATCTATATTTTACTAGCGACCTACCCTCGCTGTGTTTCGGTTCCTTGCGCTTTTACACACACACACCCACATTTTAGATCTGCAATATCTACTACGATATGGCCTCGGGTTTAGGTCCCGGTTTATTTATGTATATTACATGTCAGTATCCTATTTAATTTTATGTGGTAGCAACCGCTTAAAGACTAAATAACAATATTAAGAAAGCGCCTGGGGCACTACTAATCGTAAATATATATCAAAATAAACATAGATAGAATTTATCTGTAGTCCACTACTTTCCACACACGCTCTATGTTCGGTTTAAAAAGATAAGATATTTTTAACAAATCAAACTTGCTATTTTGTCTTAATTCCAAATTTTATAATAATTAGGGTGCTTCTGTTTCGAGTAAGCGCTTGCAGTAGAGATCCCGATGTAGCGTTATGTTTTTAATTCCGTTGGCCGGGAAACCCCCGTGGGAACTGGAGGCGGAGATGCTCGCCGATTGTATCAGCGAATGTCGGAGACGCGAGCGGGAGGCGGCATGGCTTCGTTGCAGGAGCTTGCCGCTTGGCGGTTTGGCCCCCGTCAAGACGTCATTGCCCGTTGGGCAGTCCAGCTGGAGGGGCCTCGGTTCGGTGTCTGGACGGTCGAAGCCTTCCGGCCGGTGCTGATGCAGTGGTTGGAGCGGCGGCACGCAATGCTTTCCATTCGGCTGGTGCCTATTTAAATGGGGCACGGTTGCTTCGCCAAATACCTGCACACGGTCGTTAGGAGGGAGAATACACCGTCCTGCCACCACTGCGATTGCGACGAGGAATGAGATGACCGTGTCCCAACCCCCAAAAAAAAAGTTTTATCTCAAATTTATGAACCTCATATTAGAAGATTTATGAGAGGTCACAAAATAAAGTTCTCCTCTTGTTTTACTTGTACTTAAAGCCGAAAAACATGCTATGACGACACTTTTTTTAACTGAGGTATAACATAGACATTTCCTTCCATATTTTATGTACTTGATTGCTGAAATGTCATAAGAGTTTTCTTTGGATTGCTTTTGAAGCATCTTCTGAGATACATGCGTCTGTGCGGACTGCGTAACCGAAACGGTTATTACGGGGATGGAATTATTCATCCCAACATCAAAATACCCGTCGGTGGCCGCAGCCGATCCTGGTTTAACCAAACCTGCAGGACGGCTGCACGCCAAAAATAGTCAGCAAATCAGGTCTGGAATAGGGCTAAAAATGTCAGGACCCAAACGCCAAAGGGGTGAAGCGGGAATTTAATGCCGCTTCTAGATCTAGTAAGAAAGCTATTGCCAGAGCCAAGGCGGAACATGTTGCCAGAATTGACGAGCGATTGCAAAGCTATCCCGCCGGGGGTCATGCATTCTGGTCGCTTGCCAAGGCTTCCCAAGGCAACTTCTGCTAGCCCAATCACCCATCACTGCAGAAACACGATAGTAGTCTAGCCCACAGCGCAAAGGAGAAGGCCGATCTTCTAGGTCAATTCTTTGTCTGTAACTCGACTTTGGATGCCGGGGCTGCCACACCACCTACCATCCCACGGTGTAAAAGCTCATTGCCCGAAATCCGCATCACGCAGCGAGCGGTTAGGAGGGAGCTGCGGCTTTTAGACGTCCATAAGTCGAGTGGGCCGGATGGCATCCCTGCAGTGGTGCTAAAGACGTGCGCCCCTGAATGGACTCCCATCCTCACGCGCCTATACCGACTTTCCTACGCTACTAATAGGGTTCCATCTTTGTGGAAGGTAGCCCATGTCCACCGATCCCTAAAAGGGGAGACCGGTCTCACCCATCGAATTACAGGCCAATTGCGATAACATCCTTGCTCTCCAAGGTTATAAAGGAGAAGGTTATAAACCGCCAGCTTCTGCAGTACCTCCAGGATCGCCAGCTGATCAGTGATCGCCAATACGGCTTTTGTCATGGTCGGTTGGCTAGTGACCTTCTTGTTTACCTCGCACACCATTGGGCAGATACCTTGGAGGGCAAGGGTGAGGCGCTGGCGTTCAGCCTAGATATCGCAAAGGCGTTCGATAGGGTCTGGCACAGGGCACTTCTATCGAAGCTACCATCATACGGAATCCCCGAGGAACCTTGTAATTGGATCACCAGCTTTTTGGATGGTCGGAGTATAAAAGTTGTCGTAGATGGCTCCTGCTCCGTAACCATGACCATTAATGCTGGTGTACCACAAGGCTCGGTGCTCTCCCCGACGTTGTTTATCCTGCATATCATTGACATGCTCTCTATTGAGAGTATGCTTTGCTATGCGGATGACAGCACGGGTGATGAGCGGTACACCGAGCAACGGAATTTCCCTCGGAGTACTCAGGAAAGAAGGGTTCAACTTGTGTCTGAAGTTGAGCGCTCTCTGGGGCGGGCCTCGGAATGGGGTGAACGGAACTTAGTCCAGTTCAATCCCACAAAGACACAGGTTTGCGCGTTCACTGCAAAGAAGGAACCGTTTGTCATGGCGCCACAGTTCCAAGGAGTAACTCTCCCAATTTTTGAGAGTATTGGGATTCTCAGTGTCGAAATATGGAGCAAAGTCCAGTTTGGGAGTCATTTGGAGGACAAAGCCAAATTGGCAAGCAAAAAGTTGGGCATCCTGAACAGAGCCAGGCGGTACTTCACACCGAGACAGCGTCTTGTGCTATACAAAGCACAAGTTCGTCCTCATGTGGAGTACTGCTCCCATCTCTGGGCAGGTGCGCCCAAATATTAGCTAGACCCACTTGACTCCCTGCAAAGACGGGCTGTTCGAATCGTCGGGGATCCCAATCTTACGGACAGATTGGAGTCGCTGGAGCAGCGGAGAGACTTTGGGTCACTCTGTGTACTCTACCGACTCTTTCACGGGGAGTGCTCCGAGGAACTGTTTGACTTGGGACCACCGTCACCATTCTATCAACGTACCACTCGACATCGTATCAGGGTTCATCCATTTCACCTGGAAACGTTATGGTCTTCAACTGTACGTTTCCAGCGATCATTTCTCCCACGTACGTGCAAGCTCTGGGATGAACTACTTGCTGCTGTGTTTCCCGAGAGCTATGACATGTCCTTCTTTAAACGAGGTTTAAGAAGAGTATTTCCTTCACGGTAGGCAACGGCCTGGCTGTGCCCCTGGTATTGCAAAGGTCCATGTGCGGCAGAATCACTTACCATCAGGTATGCTGCTTGCTCGTTTGCCACCGTTGGCAATAAAAAAAAAACATGGAAACATCGGTACTGCAGGACTACAGAAGGACAACATGCTGGACGTCAAAATCTTATTTCTTTTATACCCAATAGATGCTAAAATGTATGCGAATCATCGGATTAGTGGATGAAATTTAAAAGTCGGTAATTTTTTGATAGTAATTTCCTTTATGTAATAAAATTTTACGTGACAAGTATTTTGTCTAAAAATATTTATTTCTTTGTACCTCTTAAAATGAGTAGTTCATAATGTTAATTTGATGATGATGATAACGATGATTGTAAGCGCTTGACAATACTTCAACACGGAGAGCAAATATTGAAATTTATGTTACCTAGTAAAACTATTTTTTGATGAAACAAATATTTGTCTACTTTACATATATGCACTTAAATCTTTAAACGAGGTTAGAACCAAGGTAACTAGTACTTGATGACTGCTAAATACATAATAACATGGCTCTCATTTAATACTTAGAAGTCAATGATTACATAAACAGGAATTGAGCCTAAACAATAGTCGTGTTATATATATCATTCATCATCATTCACTTCAGCTCATATACATCCCACTGTTGAGCTCGAGCCTCCTCCATTGGGCTCGAGCCTCCTCCATGAGGGAAATTGACCTACGTTGGTCAGACGAGTTGATATAGTTTTATTTCGAGTTTTCTATCTCTTGCACAGGCTATATGCATATTATGGCCCTTAGTCGTCTCTTACGACATCCACCGGAGTGGTGAAGTGTATACCTATTACGTCATCTAGTATATGTAGTATCTTTATATCTTTATCTATATATTACTTTTGTACGTGTGTATGTTACTGAACTCCTACTAAATGACTGCACAGATTATAAGGATTTTTTTGTGGCTGTTCCGATGGATATGAGTATGGTTTAGATTAATAATTTGGAACCGGTAGGTGGCGCTGCGTTAAATTTCAAGGAATAATTTCAACAACTTTAAATATTTGGGTCAGCTAGTATATCTACATAAAAATGAAATAATGTCGAATGCCGATCCTCGGTTATTTTATCATTTGAATTATATCCATAATTGATCTCAGTCAAAATGTTTTATATATTTTGACTGAGATTGCTAGATTAATTTGGCAGTTTAATTTCAAGCAATTAATAGAAAAATAATGTCTGGGTGAAGTAAAACCACTTGCAAGATTAGCCCCTTCTGAGACTTAGCCTAACGAGACACCTAACTTAAGTATGTAAAAATTGCGCTTTGAATTAAATCTTCATTAGCTTTTAACGGTTGTGAAATTGTTCATTTTTGGATAGTACATACATATAATATTAATAATGTTGATTTTAGCAAGGACTGCAATCAGACTTAAGTGTGTAGGTACAATTTGGACAAACGTTTGTAAAATTGCACATTTATTTTCTTAGATAATTATTTGTTCTTGACATATGTATTTAATAAGGTAAATATCACATCTAGTTTTGTAATTTAGAGTCGGGTATAACAGTTACATAAAATCTTATTTACTGTAAAGATAAGTGAGATGTCTTATCATCATCACAGCTCACTTACATTCCACTGCTGGGCTCGAAACCCCTCTAAAATAAGGTGAAAATTGACCTACTAGCACGCCGGTAAAACGAGTTGCTATTAGATTTATTTTTCGGGATTTCTCTGCGAGATAGAATCCGGAAGAACGGGTGTAATCAACATAGCACGAAGAATTAGCACGCTGAAGTGGCAATGCGCAGGCCACATCGCTCGACGAACCGACAACCGCTGGGGAAGAAAGGTTCTCGAGTGACGACTACGTATCGGACGACGCAGTATAGGACGCCCCCCCCCCCACTAGGTGGACCGATGACCTAGTGAAAGTTGCTGGGCGTCGTTGGATGCAGGCGGCACAGGACCGCACATTGTGACGTAACATGAGGGAGGCCTACGTCCAGCACTGGACGGCAATAGGCTGAAATGATGATGATGATAATTAGATTTATTTCGAGTTTTATTTCTCGCTGTTATATGTATATCGTATTCCTTAGTCGTCTTTAAGCCATTCACGAATAAGATAGGGGGTGATGAATTGTATTAATACTCCATCACCATATAGAGTTCAAAATTACCATCATCATCTCAGCCCACATACGTACCAATGTGGGGCTCGGGCCTCCTCCACAATGGGAGGGAATTTAACCTACTATACCATGCCGGTCAGACATGTTGGTATAGGGTTTCATTTCGAGTTTTCCTACTCTCGCACAGATGTTATATACATATTATATGCCTTAGTCGTCTTTTACGACATCCACGGGCAAGATAGGGAGTGGAGAATTGTA
Source organism: Lymantria dispar (assembly GCA_032191425.1). Classification (NCBI taxonomy): domain Eukaryota; kingdom Metazoa; phylum Arthropoda; class Insecta; order Lepidoptera; family Erebidae; genus Lymantria; species Lymantria dispar. Next base: position 10,369,610 of record CM063445.1, on the reverse strand, counting down.
TTCTTACTTCGTTACCACACGGAAAATATTATAATGGAGCCAAAGTATCGGTGTAGATAAACCGTTTTATTCTATTTCTACATTCGTGAATCAAATATAGATATCAGACATCTGAATTGTTGGCATTAATGATAATTATTATCAAAGCATAGGTGCCTACTGTTTAATTGAGAGCAATTATAAGAACGACAATTGTATTTTTTATATAAAATCGTACTTTATAAGTGTATTGATTGATCTGCAATCTACTGGCTCTATAAGGCTATTGGCTCTTTGTTCATATGTTGGTTGAGATCAGTCGGATATTATGTTTCTTTACAAATATAAATGGAAATTAATCATCATCATTCACCCTATACCAACCCGTCTGAGTAGCGTGGTAAAAGGAGTAAATTTTCTTCTACTGTAAAGAAGGCTAGATAGAGCCCAACAGTTTCATGTAAACGAGGTGAGATGATGAAAGCTTACATTTGCAACGCGAATTTGTAATAAATAAATTTGACATCGAATATGCCTCAAATATTAAAGATCATTTCTAAAGCGAACTTTTATAACTTTTTTAGGTATTTTGTAACTCTACGACAATACTCAACAATCTAAGTAGTAGTAGTAGCAATCAGCGAAAATTTACTGTAAATATCATGAATATCCTATAATTGTTCGTTTCAGTTCCGCATTCGATAGTGGGAAGCCACTGGCGCACTTCATATTTATATATCGAGGGTTGGGCGCCGTGCTGCATCACGGTCATGCATTGCGGTCACATATCGTGATGGGATAAAATAATACTTCGGATGGCTACTTTTAAACTGTATTCAACAATTAACGTTAACACTTTTCTATTATAACTAATGATTACGTATGCCGACAGCTAAATTGCAAGTTAGGGAAACGCGGTGAATTTGATACAACCTGGCAGCAACAACGACCGATCGCCCTCGAGTCTCGCTCTAAAGTGAGTATTCAACGGACCGCTCTCAATAACGAAAGCTCGGTAATATTTCAAACGTTAACGGCCAAACGACAAACATCAAAAATCATTGCCAACGTTGTATCGAACACGCCCAAGTATAATACTTGACGTTTCCGTTTGACGTTTCCGTAATCGATTGATTCTTAAAAACTATTAAGATATGGCGCCAGAGGTAGTGACGCTGCGACATATAGGTATAATAAATTTGATATTTTAATGCGGATTCAGCTATTGTGACCTATATATTTTTTGACAATTTTTTGACATTCTGCACGGAAAAAGTATTCCTGTACTGTGCAAGATTTTTCCGTGTGGTGACTAATTAAGAATACAAATGACCACCCCCTTTCTTGCCCATGAGTGAGGTAAAAGACAACTAAGAGATTAAATATACTTATAACTTTTATTCAAGGGAAGGAAAACTTGAAACCCTATAAGAACACTTCTTACCAGCGTGATATAGTAGATCAGTTTCCTTCCTATACTGGAGGCTTGAGCTTAATAGTGAGACGTTTATGGATGATGGAGATGGACGGACATAAAATTAACCTAGAATCAGAAAAATAATTTATGGAGCGCACAAAGTATTACCCTTTTGCTGTGTGGTCTACTAAACACGAACAAAACAAGGGTTGGTAGTATTACCAACCCTCGTTTTGTTCGTGGTTGTCGTAAAATACGCTTTACTTCGACATGGGTCAGCTCCATCTGATGCTGTTATGTCAACAATTATATTCTCAAGGAGGGTTGACGTCAGGCACGTGGCCGGTCTTAAACTAATATCAAAACATTTGTAATATGTACTTTAAAAGAAACGTACATGTTAAATCGACCCCAAATAATTAGGATGAGAGCAGGATAATGAAAAAAATACTGATTACGTGGGCATTGAACCGGCGATACTTGACGCTGAAGGTCGGTATTTTAACCATTACGCCATGCGCCTCAGACTTAATAGTTGTTCTTTTAGAATACCTAGCTAGTACCTGTAGTACGAACTAAGGATTAAAATATATGATCATAATCGGCCTCATAAACGTAACTATTTACAACAGTACGCACTTACCATTCGATGGTGTTAGTGTAGATTTTAAATAACATAATTATGTTAATCATATTGTATTATGGTCGTGAAATAACTAAACGTTTTTAACGTACTTAAACTATAACAATAATTTCAAGATATAATTAATTCGCGACACGTTTTATTTTTTTATAATATATATTTTTTTTATTTGCCTATCCCTACTTGAAACTATTTATATTTATTTCTACTAAAAACTCAGCTAAATCAAAATTAATATAAAAAAATGCTTGGCAAATCAACGTTTAGCCGAAACTAATGCAACGACAGTTTTTTTTATGACGTGACTCCATAAGATAGGACTTTAAGAGATTCAACTCCAAAGAGGATGAAACTTAGTTTTTATGAAAGAAAAATATAAAATGTCTTTGAATTGAGCAAACATTAATCAGTAAAAATAAACAAACACTTTCATCATTATCGTCATCATTTCAGCACATATACGTCCCACTGTTGGGCTCGAGCCTTCTCCACAAAAGGAGGGAAAAAAGAAAATATTAATTTAAAAACCTTTTTAAAATAAGCTTTATTAAAATGCTCTAAAACGAAGAAAATAAATTTTGAATGCAATCAAATCCACCATTTTATTAAATTATAAAATGTATATTGATATAAATAAAAGCTTGTCGCGAAAACACAAACATATATTTTTTTTCTTTCAAAAGAACAAACTAACCTCAATTCTAAGCAAATGATAAGAACGTTGCATTCAAAATTAATTTTCTTCGTTTTAGAGCATTTAAATAAAAGCTTTTTTTTAAAACTGATTTTGAATTAATATATTGATTTTTAAATTTTTAGTTATATGAGACAGATACATCTCTGCATTTCTAATATTATTAAATAAAAAAGAAATTTAAAAAAAGTGAGTGCATGTCAAGACTATTCAAACGAGTCCAAACTCGACGGTTTTATCTTGTTTAGTTTAGGAGTTCCTATGGACACCTTCCGACCAGCTTCTAACCAGATTCATGGTACCATATTATTGCATTATCGCCGCGGTTACGTAAGTAAACCAAATGTCAACCTAATCTAAGGACAGGAAGTAGTTCTAATTTAACTCGCAAGATTTGTCCCATACTAACATACTAACAGGACAAGTTAAATAAAAGCTTTTAATAATAAACCTACTATAACCACGCTGGGTATACGTGTTGGCATAGGGTATTACTTCGAGTTTTTCTTCGCTTGCATAGATTTTATATGCATATTTTATCCCTTAGTCGTCTTTTACGACACCCACAGGCAAGAGAGGGGCTGGCGAATTGTATTCTTACTCCGTCGCCACACGAATTCAGCACTAGTAAATTTTCTTTGGGGATAAAAAACGCTGTCTAGTAGATAGAGTCTTGTTTACATTTATGTTGTAAAGACTCACTAAAATTATTATTCTTACAGAGGATATATTCCTCCTGAAGTGGGCGGCGGTGGGAATAGGGGGCGAATTTTACCTACAATACATTTAATAAAAATTATATTTAACGAGGACGTCATACATGATTTTTATGTAGACAAAGCCGCGATCAAAAGCTAGCAAAATATCACTAATATATTTTAATGAATGAGAAACATTAAACAATAACAATTGTTCCATTGAAGTATCTTCCGTTTATTATATAATAAAATTCCTAAGTTATAGTAAGTATTAAGGACACTAATTAACCTTGTACCATTTACGTATTTTATTTACATTTGATGACCGCTTAGAGTATTGACTTTTACAAAAGTATGGCAATGAAATTCGGTTACCGTCATTTGAATTTACCATAAAGGTTCATTTCCATACCTTATGGCCAATCACAGCTGGAAAGACTCAGTTATGCTTTATATGTATACAGGTACCTAGTAGTATAATATTATTAAAATCAGTCCATCCGTTTGGAAGATTACCTGGAACAGACAGATAGACAAAAAAGGTTAACCTAATTTTTAAACGTAGTTATTATGTAAATAAACGCGTGAGCATGAGAAAAACCTACTAATTTGACATTAAAAACAGACACTTTAAGTTTATTTATTTGCATAGCTATTTTGAACACGGTACAAACTCATATTTTGCCTCTAGGTACTTAACCTTTTAGAGCCCACTTACGCGTTCTTCCTTATGAATAACTGTTGGTTAAAATATACCACCTCAATATATGTAATTATATTTTAATTTTGTTTTTACAATCCCGTTGTTTCGAATACTTTGCAATATTCAAGGTCCCGGAAGGTCGTGTTAATTTTATTTTATACGAGTATTACTCGCGTAATAAAATAAAATGCCAGAAATTGTTATAATAATTATTGTTTGTAGTACGAAAAAACTAAAATATTAAAGTATAATTTAAAAATATTATTATAAATTTATTTAATTTTTAACACCTTATTTATATAAGGTAAAAATAATCTTGAATACTTTTCATAATATTACTACCGTGTCAATATAATAATATTTCTATTTTTGTAGCAGGATAATTTGTAATAGATACTAGTTCTTTTAGCTTTAAATATCTTAATCATCATCATTATTAACCTGCTCTTAAAGCAATTACTTAGGGTCAACGCAATTTATACTTCTCTTAGAGTTGACCCAGGTCGACGTAAATCCCTTAGTCGTCTTACACAACATCCAAAGAGCAAGGTAAGGGTTGGTTGTATTAGTAGCCTCTATCACACAGCGACAAGAAATAAATCTTTATATACATATTTCTTGTGTACGTATGTCACTGAACTCCTCCTAAACGGCTGGACCAATGTTAATGAAATTTTTGTGTGTTCAAGGGAATTCGAGAGTGGTTTAGATTCACAATTGGACTCGGTAGGTGGCGCTGCGATCGCTTTCAAGAAGAATTTACTATTTTTCAGATTTGAACAGAACAACGTCTGTTGGGTCAGCTCGTATCTTATAATTTCATGATAAAAGATCTCTTTGTTTACGAAGATAAACAATTAGTTACTTAATAATTACAATGAAATCTGAAAAGATGTTTTAGTTATAATAACAGTAGGTCAATATATTCAGTTAATACATCCATGTTTCAGATTAGTTTATGCAAATTTTTGGCTGTAGTAAGTATCTGTATGTATCTTGCCCGTGGATGTCGTAAAAAACGACTAAGGGATATAACACGCATATGACATCTATGCAGGAGAAGGAAAACTCAAAATAAAACCCTATACCAACATGTCTGATCAGCATGGTATAGTAAGGTGAATTTCCCTCCTATTAAGGAGGAGGATCGAGCCCAATAGTGGGACGTATATGAGCTGAAATGATGATGATGAAGTATCTGTAAATGACATAAGAATCGCAAAATATCTAACCCAAGCTGGCAACCGATAATTGCGTACTTAATGTATAATTTTTTATTGCTGTTAATGAGCAAACAACAGACCCAATGATGAGTGATATTGCCGTTGCCTACCACGCAGAAAGTGCTCTTTATAAGCCTCGTTTAAATAAAAACATGTCATAGCGTTTGGCAAATACAGCCGTCATTCCAGATCCTAGACGTACTTGGGAAAAATGATCACTGCAAATGTACATAATGATTTCTGATGCAATGCAAATGTACAGTTGAAGACTATAACGTTTCCAGAGGAAATGGTTGAACCCCGCTACGGTTTCGAGTGGTATGAAGATAATTTAATAACCGTGCCATCTTTATGTAATGTATATGTTTATATCACAATATAGAATAAAAATTTAAAATCATTTTTCTTTTTTTTATTATAAGCTTGGTTGCAGCCATATCGAATTTTGATTACTGTCCTGTACTTAATATCCTAATGTGTATACACGCGAACTAGCATAATAGGCTATCAGATTACCTACTATCATGGATTTTTTTTTTATTGCAAACGGTGGCAAACGAGCAAACAGTACACCTGATGGTAAGTGTTGCTGCCGCTCATGGACGGCCGTTGCCTACCGCGAAGAAAGCGAAGGGAGTGTGAATGCGTGCATTGAGGCTCGGTGATACCAAGGGCACCACCAAAACTTTCTGAGGGTGATTGCGTGTGGAGGACACGCAATCACCCTCAGAAAGTTGGGCTTCCGGCTCTCTCGCTCACCGAACGAAGCGTAGTAACAAATTGCTACTACTCAGACGTCGATTTTCTGCGAGAGCATGGTGCTGCCCCGGACGGACCGGCCCGCGGCTGTAGACAGATAACTGTCGACAGTGTGGTCCTACCACTCCTAAACCTAAACCTAGATTCAAGTTAGAAGAGGCAGTCTAAAATATATCCATCTCTTCAGCTCGCCATACACATGTCTATACTGCTTAGCTCGAGTCTCTTCCACATTAACAGGGAAAACGACCTACCGTACTTATGCTCTTCAGACCAGTTGGTTAGGTTTCTTGCATAGATATTAGTTATATGCCTGTTATATTCCTTAGTCACTATTTATGACAGTCATGGATAAGACATTTGTCGGTAGTGGTGAACGTAATCTGCCGCCGTTACCATACGGAAGACATATGAATATAACAATTGCTTAAGGTGTCCTTGATGGCAACAGGTGACTTGAACAACGTTTCACTATTGCATATGATCGCATACATGATCGATACATTCAACGCATATCAAAATAATCACTGCACTCCACTGATAGGCTTGTCATATTAACTTTAAATATTATAAATGCGAATGTCAGTTGATTGGTTTGTTTATTACAATTTCAAAATTAATCATTAAATCAATTTTAAAAATTCTTTCGCCATTATTATCGTCTATTATCGAAAATCACTCCCTTTTCTCCACCCGTGTATCCTATAGATTTGAACCCGCCCAATCTATCTATCGAAAAGCTCTCGTAAACTGACTTTTGTATTTTCCTAACAAGTTCCAGAGGCTTACTACTAGATTGAAATGAAGAAGGATTGGATAATGGCTCATTTGTATTAAGAAACTAGCACCAAAATTAAATTATTTCGTACTCACCGACTGCTTTGTGTTTTGACATATTAACAATGTTCATCCGAACGATAAACTATGCATACAAAACGAAAGGCATTGCAATTGCAATGTTTTGATGGTAGGTTTCGCTGTCTGCCCCGCGGTCGACATACAAGACACAATGCCAGTAGCTGTGGCCAGGAGGCAAAAGGCAAGATATTTCTTTAATTTTATTTAGCAACTATGCGAAAGCGGCGTAGTTCGTATTATATAAATCGACGATGTGTAATGATTTTACATATTAACTCATTTGACTTTTAGTGTTTGTTTACTTTGAAAGGTAGGTTTTAATGATGAAGATTTAAATTTTTAAGGAACTAATCGTTGATATTCTTGAAGTGAAAACTACTTTTGGCGCATCGCATACAGATTTTTTCGTAGGCTGTAAATGAGGCTGATCTGTCACGTCCGAGGTGAAAGGCTCGATCGGGTGAACTCGGCATCGCCGAGTGTACCCGGGCGAGAAATATACGGTCAGCTGCTCTTCATTACTGTGTCGCTGTGTTTACTATATTTATTTTATACTAGCAACCCGCCCTCGCTTCGCTTCGGTTTCAGTCGCTTAAACCCGCGTAGTTCCCGTTCCTGTGGGAATACTGTGGAAAGCGTTACAAATAAACAAACAAACAAACAAACATCCTTACTTTCGCATTTATAATATTAGTATGGATTATTTTTTCGTGCGGTTCCATTGCTGTGTCGCTGTGTTTACTATATTTATTTTATATGTACTAATTGTTATTATTAATTATTATTTTTCCGTGTGGCGACGAGATAAGAATAAATTTGTCGCGTCGTAAAAATTGGGGTTCAACAGGAGAGTGGGCAGCAGCTCTCTCCTAGGAAAACATCTTACTGCGATCACCAACCCACCTATCTAGCGTTGAGATTCCGACATTATTGCCTCATGTCGAGGACCGCACTCTGTGGCGTAACATGAGGGAGGCCTACGTCCAGCAGTGGACGGTGATAGGTTGAAACGATGATGATGATAAATTATTATCGATTATTCAATAGTTTTTAATATTTATTATTAATACGTACCTATTTTTTCTTAATTTTAATTAAGATACGAAAACAAAAATAAACAATTTATTTCTTATCCATGTGGACAAGTTCACAATAAATTTTTAGACTAAAACATTTTTGAGTTCTAAATAGAGTCAAATGCCAAACGACTTCAATGCTTCTTTTCATTCATTCAAAAAAGTACATTTTTATGAATAAACATTATTTCATTTCTATCAATAGGCGTGACTGGATGAGAATAGCACTTACTCATTCTTCAAAAGAATTCTTCTATTCCTTAAATTTAATTTTATTTCGGCTAGATTACACCTTTTCTTTGGCAAGCTATAGTGCAGACTATGTGCGTAGACACTCGCCATCTGTGTCCTCTGGGGCACCAAAAGGATGTCGCGCCCCCTATTAACCCCCCGCAGAACCTACCATATTCCCTTCCCATCACCATTTGGACTAATAGTATTGAATCATTAATGCCCGTAGCCGCCTCAACAACACCTCGCACTAAGGACCTAAACCTTGTATTGCGGGGACTGCAAAAATATAATTAACGGATACAAATTATACCCAGACTCAGGACAACAATCTGTAGATCGTACAAAGTATTGCCCTGTCTTTTATTGTTTTTTTTTTGTGGTTGGCTTCGGTCAGTGCTCCCACGGCCCGGCTCCGTCCGGGCCAAGGAGTGGCGGCGCGCAGCCCCGTAACCCACCCGTGGCACGTCGCCTTCATCGTTGGGCCGACGTCGATGGTTGGTCAATGGTCGGCCCGACGGCATACCCTTTGAGGAGTACCTTATCCTCGACTTCGTCGGTCTTCGTCGCGCGGTCGGCCTCTCGGCGGTTGATGGACTAACTCCCCAGTCCAGTCACCGCGAAGTATTGTACTGTTTAGATATCTAATTGAACTCACGACACTGGTACGGCAGGTCGGTATCTTAAACACTGCGCCATATGTGTATGCGTTTGTTTGATAGCAAGGATAACTTTAAATGGCGAAGATGATCTCTAGATCTTTAACGTTGATACAAATATCTGCCGCCAAGTCGAGCAAAAAAAACATCGGGCAAAACGCAACACTGCCGTAACATACTTTTCTCGAAGCCATTCAGGCCATTTTCAACCCCCTATAACTTCGTTGTTAATAAAACTAGAAGCCTGAATTTCTAGTAACCTAGCAGGCATTGTATAATCATTGTGTATTTCAAATTTCATTGAATTTGAACTAATAGTTTAAGAATTATAACTAGTCAAAATTTCGTAATTTTGTCACTCACTGACTGACTGACCGATCATCAATATTAAAGAGGCACTTCTAGCAGACATAAAAGCTTCAAATTTAGAATACAATTAGCGTTTAGTGTATAAATGAAGGAAAAATTATGAAACCTTGTAATTTTCGTCCAGTTTGCCAGATACACTAACTGTATAAATAATTTTGTAAACTCATATAAATATATAGGATTACAAAGTTACATTTGCAGTTAATGAAATGTCACTTTGTAGAAAATAAGAATACATTTGTCGCCATCAATGCTTTCCTATGGGGATTGTAACAACCGGATAAAGACTGCACAGATGGCGTAGTGGTTAAGATACCAACGTACCGTGCCAGTGTCGCGGGTTCGAATCCCATGCAAGACAACACCTTGTACGATCCACAAATTGTTGTTCTGAGTCTGAATGTAATTTGTGTCGGTTAAAATGTTCTTTCCGTATGGTGACGAAGTAAGAATACAATTCACCACTCTCTATCTTGCTCGTGGATGTCGTATAAGACGATTATGTGATATAATATGCACAAACCATCTGTGCAAGAGAAGGAAAACTCGAAATGAAACCCTATATCACCATGTCTGACCAGCATGGTATAGTGGGTCAAATTCCCTCCCATTGTGGAGGAGGCCCGAGCCCAACAGTGGGACATATGAGGGCTGCGATGATGATGCGATGTTGAATTATATGTTTGTAAAGTCACCCACAATATAAGGATTATTATTCCCTTAGTCCATGGTGTTGTCATTTAAAAAAAAAGATTCAACAGGAGAGTGGGCAGCAACTCTTGCCGGGGAAATCTATGATATCTCACTGCGAAACCAACCTACCTACCAAACGTGGCGGTTACGTCCTTATTCCTCATATGGCGAAGAAAAATGAGCCCTAGTCATGGCAACTCTGTTACCTTCCCTTGAGCGTCCTTGGATGCAGGTGCCACAGTACCGCACTTTATGGTGAAGCATAAGGGGGGTCTATGTCTATGTTCTACAGTGGACGGCGATAGGCTAAATGATGATTGGCATAATAGGTGTAGACAGATACCTAGATATAATTATGTTCAAAGATAACTTGTAAAATGGTCAATCAACTTAATGAAAAAGCAAGAGTGGGACATGTCTTATGAAATAGTGCCAAAATCTTCCAAAGTATTATGTAAACTAAATTGCCTGAAATTTACCTGAAAGAAAGAACGCCCTCATTAGGCTCGACTGCCATCAAAGCGGAAAGGAGACTAGAGGGGATGTGTTTCAAAAACCAATCAAATTTCTTTATTTCCACATGTTTCCGCTTAGTTTAGGTAGAAGTAACTCAAACGGAAAGGAGAGATGTCTCATTTTTCAGAGAGTGGGCTCTAAGATAATTCGTTGTTGGTATTCAAGACGTAGAAGATACCGGGAAGGAAAATAAGTAGGTCTATCTACAAAAAGAAGCGAGATACCATCAAAAACAAAACTTATAAAAAAAAAGCCAAGCGTCGCAACTGAGTTCTTCTACCACAAAAAGTTGTGAGATCTACATAAGTTATACCAATATATATATATATATATATATTAATATTAATATTATAAACTCATTTGCAAAAAAAACGGGCGGTTTTGATTTTCATTCATATTTAAAAAGATACAATACCAAAAAGGTTTCAATCGTTTGTACACGTTACTGGCCGGTTTTAAAAATGCTGTGGTATTTAAAAAAGTACGTTCTAAATTCAATTTTTCATTTGATGTTCATTTTTACAGAAAACCCCTTTTTATCCTACATTTTTGGCGCGAAGTTCCAGAAGTTAACATCGACTTTCATAACTTTTATTCAATTTTTATCGATTAATTTCATATCCTTGACTGTCAAAGCTTTATTTAATGCTGTTTGGCTGTATCAAAAATGGTAGATAAAGTGGTAAAAGCTACCAAAATTATCGCGCTGCTTGAAGAGGGTTGCAGCCAATGTTTCGTGGCTAGGAGGCTAAATGTTAGTCGCTCGACAGTCCAAAGGACCTGGCAGCGATATCAGGAGACTGGTTCCGTCGAGAGAATGCCTGGTTCTGGAAGAAAACCATGTACCCAACCACGGGATGATCGTTTTCTTGTGAGTCGCGCATTGAGAAATCGCAAATCTTCGTATGTGGATCTTAAGAACAACCTCCAAGAAGTAAGAAATGTGCATATTAGTCTATGGACGGTCAGAAGGAGGCTTCTCGCTGCCAATATACGCAGTCACCGCCCGGCCCGCGGCCCCAAATTACTCCGTGAGCACAGAGTTCACAGGCTTAGGTTCGCTAGAAATTGTGAATCATGGACTCAAGACGATTGGAATAGGGTTTTGTTCTCTGATGAAGCCAGGATATCTCTGTTCGGTGAAGATCGACGTCGGCGAGTGCTAAGAAGACAAGGAGAACGCTTTGCAGAGGCATGTTTCGAAGAAATCACACCTTATGGTGGGGGCTCTGTTATGTTTTGGGCAGGAATAAATTCAATGGATCGTACAGAGTTAGTCTTCATTGAAAACGGCTCACTGACTGAGCATCGATACATAACGGAAGTTCTAATTTCTCATGCACAACCCGCATTAGCCGCTCTAGGTGAAGACTCGATTTTTATGGACGACAATGCTCGCGCCCACCGATCCCGCGATGTTAATGCGTATGTGCAAGAGGTCGGCATTCGTCGTTTGGATTGGTCAGCTCGAAGTCCCGACCTCAATCCCATAGAGCATGTCTGGGACGTTCTGAAACGGCGTGTGAGATCAGTACACCCGGCTCCGCAGACCATCAGAGAGCTGAAGAATGTGATTACTGTGGAGTGGGAACGTATTCCGCAAGCAAGTATCCGGGATATACTCGCTAGCATGCCCAGACGAATTCAAGCTGTGATTTTAGCTAGAGGGGGTCACACTCGATACTAAACATTTATCTGCTTTTACTTTATTAAAGAAAAACAAACAAAAAAACTTTTTTATTTTTACTTCATGAGCATATGCACTACTAGCGAATATACACTACTAGCGAGGTTTAGCATTATTTCCCATAAATTGTATCTAAATTTTATGAAATACTGATGAAAACGATTATTTTCTTATTAATTTAGCAAATTGTGTGGATAAAACTACCTATAATTATCAAACAAAGAAATATTAACATTTGAAATGGTTCATTGCTTAGGTGCCCGTTTTTTTTGCAAATGAGTGTATATATATATTATTGTTTTATTATTATTATTTATTTTTTATTAATATATATCTAAATAAGTTCGTCAAAAATATAACAAAAATATACCGAGCAAGGCTCGGTCAACCAGATATTTTTTATTTCAAAGTACTACGCATTTGCCATTTATATTTTATATGTTAATTAAACGGGATCATAAGGAAGTCAAATTGTTTATTTCTTACTTGTGTTAAAAATATAATTCGTAAAAGTCCTTCCGTGTGGTGATGGAGTAAAAATACAATTCACCACCCCCCTCTTATCCGTGGGTGTCGTAAAAGACCACTAGGGGATTACAATATGCAAATAATGTCTATGCAAAAGAAGAAAAACTCGAAATAAAACCCTATGACAACCAGCCTGAACAGCGTGGTAAATCAATTAACGTCCCATTGTTAAGGAGGTTGAAGCCCGTATGACATTTTTTTTGGGACTAATCCTACCACACATTCCCACCACTGTAAGCCCTGTAAGCCAGGATCCACAATGGTCTCCGTATAAGATACTAAGGTTTGACCCTCAGAAAGTCCCGGGAAACGCTTTTAATTGTCTTGGGAGCCGCAACAAATTTAATTAGAAAAGAAAAACAGGACGAGTTGGAAAAATTCCAATCCCTCCTATGCAAAGCGGATGACACGAAGCAAAGTTGGTTAATAAACCAGTAAATAAAAATTTGTACAGCGGTACAGCACCACGGATTGGACAGAGCTTAATTGACCTATTTGTGAGCTTTAGGTTTGGTTACAATAGTAGGTATGGCAAAAGTACCTAAAGGCACGGAAATTTTCTCGAGTTGCTACAAGATCCGAATAGTATATTACCCCAGACATGACATGCAGATTGTCTAGCATGAGGTCCCGCTCCTTGCGCCAGAGAATGCACTCCCAAAGGATGTGATGAGCTGTTTGTTCAAAATCGGAGTTTGAGGTCGAACATTGACAAAATGGTGAATCTACTAATTTAAAATAGAATAATTTACTTCTAAAATGCCCATTGCCTGTGAGGAATTGGGCTACATAGTGGTCAATTTCTAGCCAAGTTCTCTCCAAACGTTCACGAACAGATGGAAAAATAGATATAGATGCCGACCCTTTGTTGACGAATCCCACCTTGCCTGCCATATCATTAGGAGCTCATCGTATACGGCGGATTGCGGCGCAAAAAATCTAGTAATTTTATTGCGATCGCGTGGTAAAAGAAAATTGTTAATCATGTTTTCCCTAATGGAATAATACATGGACGCACGCTTTTGTATCTCCAAGTCGACCGGGAGTACATCTGCAGGTAACTGGTAAGGCTTCGGTGCTAACTGTTCGGTATGCCTTACACAGGAATGTATGACACATATGGGGATGAAGAAATATAATAACTAGGTATTTTAGTTTAAATTTTATATGCATACGCAGATTTAGCTTTCAAAAGTATCCCTAGTTCACGTTTGTGTGACCGGAACTCCCCCGTGGGACCTGGAGGCGGAGATGTAGGCCAAGTACCTGCACAAGATTGTCAGGAGGGAGAGCACACCGTCCTGCCGCCACTGCAATTGCGTCGAGGACACGGCGCAGCACACGCTCGAGGCGTGTGCCGCGTGGGCGGGGGAGCGTCGTGAACTCGTCGCGATTATCGGTGCCGACCTGATGCTGCCTACCATCGCCAGGGAGATGCTCGACAGCGTCAGGAACTGGGACACGGTCACCGCCTTCTGTAAGGCCGTTATCTCACGGAAGAAGGCGGCGAATCGTGCGCGAGAGGAGCTCCTCTTCGGTGATACATTCCGCTGCCGGCAACTCGGGCGGCGCAGACGCGAGTACCTGTGCCTGATGCCGCCCTAGCCGAGGCCGCGGGTGACTGGACCGGGGAATTTAGTCCGTCACCCGCAGAGAGGCTGACTGCGTGACGGCGACCGACGTCCTGGGACAGGGACGTCGAGAGGTGAGGGTACCCGAAAGAGTATTCCATCGGGCCGACCACTGACGACAAATCACCCTGCTCCGGTGGTCGGCCCAACGACGAAGGCGACGTGGGTACGGGTCCTTTCGTCACCCTGGACGGAATGGACCGCATGCGCGCTTACCATAACCCACCTATAAAAAATAGTCCACGTTTGTAAATTTAATTAATTTAGTTAGATCTACAAGAAATTTTAAAAATTTCGAAACAAAACCACACTATTGCTAATGAGCGCTTTGATTAGTGGTGATTTTACGGGCAGCATCATGAACTCGCCGCAATATATGGAATTGTACTATACTGCTGGTAACCCAACCCCCATTCTAATAAAATTTTCATGTTGGTTGATCCACTTAATACCTAAGCATAAAGGTCGCATGGCGAGTTATTATTTCAGGCAGTCGAGTTTCGGGCAAATCATAGCATGTCAAGAAAATCGTCACTCCTTTCATTTATATCACGATCTCAGCTCATATACGTCCAGTTCATACGTCATTGTTGGGCTGGAGCATCCTCCCACGCTAGTCAGACGTTTTGGTTTTGCGTCACCAGGAGACAATTTATACAAAAATATTAAATTCAAACATTCTGCACTATTATAAATGAGATTCAGTTTGATTACAAATAGTTCTCAATACTTCTCGATTTGTTTACGGTGAAATAATACTTGCGTAACTATTTGGCGAGCTCAGATCACCGATCGGCGTGATCGCTTTATGCAATAGATCGCGGAACTACGCACAGATATCGACACTATTACGGCTATCTTTTATAAGCATTGCTATCCTAATGATAAAAATAACAACTCCAAGTACTGAGGTATCTAGATCGAGCCCAAAGTGAGGTCGAGCTAAGGTATCTTAGTATAGGATCTAGGTACAGTATAAAGGTATCTGGTATAACTTATTCTGTTTTTTTTTAGGTGGGCTATAGGTACTACATACCCCTGTTCGTTTTGTCCGGGGTAATGAAAGGCTATTGCGCGGCTCCATAAACCGTATTCTCTCCCCACTTGGCATTTCGGCTAGCCCAGCAGAGTACTCTTTCAGTTACCGTCTCCCGTCGGTGCACCGACAACAGCCAACAGGATTGCCGGAACGTCGCTCTTGAGCTGTCAGCCTTTCTGTAGGTAACACACGAATGTTAGGTCCATAGCCCCGTGCGAGATCCCTAGTACGTCTGACTCCAAGCTCTCCAGTTGGGACTTCAGAGGGTCATGGCGGTCAGAGCCATACACGGACGTGGTGGCGATGGAGGCTGCGTGCGTGTTGGCCGGCACTTCTCCGTGGGACTTGGAGGCAGACATGCTCCCTGGTCTTAACTGGTGGGTGTCGGCGATGCTGGCGGAGGGGAAGGTCGTGAGGAGGGAGAGGACACCTTCCTGTCATCACTGAGATTGCGACGAGGACGATGCAGTACACACCCGACATCTGCGTGGCCTTGGCAGAGCAGCACCGTAAACTCGACGCCATAATCGGTGCTGACCTGGCTCTGACGGCCATCGCTAGAACGGTGTTCGACAGCGTCAGGAACTGGGCCGCCTCGAACTGTTTCTAACTGTAGGTACTTAGCTATTCATAAACAGTGAGACTCTGATTATGGAAAGTATTTTTAAATACAGCTTGGAAAAAAGTTTTCCATCCAGCCATCCATCAGTTCATCGGCATCGCAGTTGGGACGGTCAGGACGGCCCGCACTTGCCTAGGGAGCTTATAACATAGGTCCATAAGAAAGTGCTGGCCATCCTCCCGAGGATCTCTCACCCTGTTGTTTTTATTCCGATGAGGAATTAAAGGATTGGTCTTAATCAGTCATTCCACTGAGGTTTCAAACTGCGTAGGATAACTCGCTTTGAACTCATTGTATGATTGAATGAATGAAATGATTTATGATATACTAGCAACCCGCCCTCGCTTCGCTTCGGTTTTAGTCGTTTTACCCGCGTATTTCCCGTTCCTGTGGGAATACCGGGATAAAATATAGCCTAGTTTACGCCCTGATATTATAGCTTTCCACTGGTGAAAGAATTTTTGAAATCGGTCCAGCCGTTTTGAAGATTACCCGGAACAAACAGACAAACAGACAGACAAAAATATAAAGTGATTTTTAGGCATGTGTATAGTGTATATTTTGACATTACAAACAGACACTCCAATTTTATTTATTGGTATAGATTGAACGACATTTTAACTAGTCCATGCATCTATACTAATAAATAAAATTGAAATGTCTGTGTGTAATGTCAAAATAATGGTTTTTTTTTCATGCCGATACGGTTGTTTGCATAATACCTATGCCTAGGAACCAATTTAAAAAAATCGTCTGTCTGTTTGTTTATTCTGGGTAATGTTCAAAATGGCTGGCCCGATTTTGTTAATATTTTACTACCAGGTAACTGTCTATATGAGGGGTAACATAGGCTAAATTTCTTTTTAAGAAAATTCTGCTGATGATGATTATTTAAAATTTTCGGTAGTTGAAGTATACGTCAATAAATTTAAAAGAATAGTTATGGTGTCTACATTTGCGCAAATAGCTTAATTTTTTGGGAAAAAACCATTCTCAGTATTCACTGAGAATCATGATGGCAATATGCTCAAGAGTTGTGTGTTATTACTATTATAGCTACTAGTTGACCCAACAAACGTTCAAAACTATAAAAATAGTAAAAGGCATTCTCCTTGAAATAAAAAAAAATAAAGTTTATAATTAACTAATGAAAAATAAGGGTTGATCGTAGAAGGGTGAAAATTTAGGTTTGTATGTACTTTTGAATGATGTGTCATAAAAAAAAAAAACAAAAATTTTGCCTAAAATATTAAAAAAAAATAAAGGGTACATTTAGGGGGATGAGAAATAAATATTGATCGATTCGCAGACTTACCCGATATGCATACGAAATTTCATGAGAATCGGTCGAGCCATTTCGGAGGAGTTTAATTACAAACATCGTGACACGAGAATTTTATATATTAGATTACTAATTCTGTTTGCACAATGAACATAATAATATGACATTTACTGTAAGTAGGTTAATTATCTAAAAAGTGAATTTATAAACTGCTGCGTGGTAGTAGCTATGGATACTACCAACCCTTGTATTGATCGTAGGTATTGTATATGACGCCTAAGAACTTTATAGAAACTTGGGTTCGCTCCACTTGGGGTCGTATGGTCAACAATTACATTTCCAAAGAGAATTGACGTCAAATAGACTGGTCTAATAACCATTAGCTAAATGCCATTAGCATTAGCATGATCAAGGTTTCTTACTTCTATGTTTTTTTTTAAAATAACACCCTGCACTAAATACTTAAATAATTTTTATATTGTAGGGGATTTTACAAACAAATAGTTAACAGATACAATTACGCAAATAAATAGTACGAAGTAAAGAACTTAAGTTAACGTTACTGCAAATAAGGAAACTTAAAATTCTCTACCAATTTATCTGGTCTTTATGCTCACTTTACTGCCACTGCAACTACTCAGGGCCAACAGAGGGATAAACGTAGACTGGAAACAATGAAGAATGTTGAAAAATGTGAACTTACTGAGGTGCTTTTTCTAAATAAGGCATTTTTTTTATTTTTCTTGGTGGCAAACGAGTAAACAGCACACGTGATGGTAAGTGACATTGCCGCTCAGAATCTTCGCTAGGCCATTGCCTACCATGAAAAAAGTGAAGGGAGTGTGACTGCGTGCAAAGAGGTTCGATGATACTAAAGACATCACCAAAACTTACCACAAGTAAACACCCTCAGAAAGTTGGGCTGCCGGCTTTCTCGCTCACCGAATGAAGTGAAGTAATTACTTAAACGTCGAATATCTGCAACACTGTGGTACTATCACGGACTGACCGGCCGCAGCTATAGACAGACGAAGAAGATTCTTACGGTTTGGATAACTTTAAGATATACACTAAACTAACGTCGTATTTTTGGTTTACCTGACAAGAATTTTGGTTTGGTTCCTAAACGTAGAGAGATTTCAGAGGAAAAGGTACGTAAATTCTCGTATTTAGTCAAAATAAGTTCCACTATTGCGCACAACTTCACGAAGGGAAGAAAACGTCTACTGTATCATTCCAGTCAGATGGATCTAAAGCTGGCTTCTCCCGGTTAATGTTAAATGCTTATAGGTATGCCTCGCACTCTTAGAAGACCCGCGAGAGAGTAAGGTGTGATGGAAACTGTGTTCCTTGGGTAATCATATTTGATCCATCTAACTATGGATATATCGAAATCCACCATTTGATATATAACTCTCGCAGTGGCTAAATACCATTATTGTCACTTTTGGAAGGAGTGGCGATCGCAATTGGTGTTGTAAATTTCTCAGGAGGAGTGCAGCCGCCCATTGCCCTGGATAGAGCTGGATTTTACGAATCCCGCGTGAGACGACATTTTGTGGCCTTAAACCCTTCAACACACAAGGTGAACTGGTACTGATGGGTGATTTTTCTATAACTAGTCGGCAAAACAAACTTATTTTTGATGTATCACATCCGCATTGCGTCAAATAATTAAACATCAAAATAGTGGAATTAATCTGTTTTGTTGTGTTCAGCTTCTGTAAACAATCGTAGTTAATAATAGATTTTAAAAACCCTAAAAAACGGCTATAGAGTTTTCCGATATCCTCTTCATGTACCTATGAACTTTTTTACATGGTACCATTTACTCGGCCTAACTTTATGAAGTCATTAAATACTTAAAATTTTATTTTTCTGTATTAAAATATTGTTTTTATACATTTTTACCTCATTTTATCTCTGAGCGGTGCATTTTTTTTGCACAAATATTTATGAGTAAGTTGACCACTCAACTATGGATGGTTTTAATTTAATATACAAAATAATTCACCAGACTTTACTGCATATAATTTTTGTAAACAATTTGTGCCATCCACAGATTGTTGTTCCGAGTCAAGGTGTAAATTGTGTCCGTTAATTATATGTTTAATACATCCTCCGTAGAAACAAGGATTATTTTATTGTCTTTAAAAGAATATGAAATAATGAGCAGCCGTTAAGTATTTACTCTCAAACAAGATAGTGTTTTGCCGTTGAAAAGGATTAACCCTTATGTGAGTGACGAGGTACCCGGGTACCTTTAGCATTTTCAAATTTAAAAAAAAGTATGTTTTACGACCTATAGATATCTGTGATTTCCTGAGAGCTTTTAACTATGTATAAATTATATGTTTTCTTATGTTTTGACGCAATGAACTATTTACATTGGTTTGTGGAAACCAAAACATATTTTAAACTCACAAAGGAGTGACAAGGTACCCGGGTACCTCTTTGGTGTTTTGTATGACTATGAAAAAAGTGCATATTTATAATTTCGTATATGATGGACAAGTTATTGCATGTTCATCACAAATTGGTTTTCTGCAAGCTTGTTGTGTGTTTCTTTGCTTGTGTTTGAGTTCGCTGTATATGTAGCAACTTTAAACGACTGTAACACACTCTGTAGAATCTCCTCTAGTCTGACTTATAGAAGTTATATTATCAGCAAGAAACCTGTTTGTTTCTCTTACCGTTACAACTAGTGGAAGATTCCACGAATTCAAGAAATGATTCAGTTGAAGAGACGTCAAAAATATCAGTAATTACATTTAGTCTTGAATTTTTGTATTTAGCCATGAGATCTATTACATATTACACAACATTTGTTTGACGAGTGCCATCACTTGATTCTCCTATGTATATTTGTCTATTTAGGGGGTAGGAATTATTAGCATCACAAACCTGGGATAATTTTATGCCATCATTTCAGGTTTCGATGGCATGTATTGATTTACTCAATCTCTAGTCCACCCACGATATCCATATAGCTTTGCGTCAACGGTAATACTAATATGCATGAAGCTTGTAGATTTTATTCAAATTTGAAATGAACATAGTCCAAATATCTCCGATAGCGGCTGCTTTATCAACTAACAAATGTTCAGGGCGCGTTACATCATTATCAAACATTGTGGTGTGGATTAGATGGCACCACATTCCATCTTTTGCTATAAGAATATTTTCGAACGATTCCACTTCAAAACTCGCATGGGAATCGTGAGAATTAATCACATTTTCGAATTCAGCTTCTTGCAACATCCGAAATTTCCAATCCATACTCTTCAACTAAAGGAATAATATAATCATGTTCATTATCAAACGCAGCAAACTCACCTTCATCACTAGAAGATTTTACTAATATCGCTAGAAATTTTGTTGAATTATATCTTTGAACACGTGATCTTTGTTCAAAGGTATTTGTTCTAATATTCATAATGAAATAATTATAAAATCACAAAATATAAATCATCATCTCAGTCCATACACTATCTACTTTTGATCGCGGTCCTCCACCATTATTGGAGGGAAATTGACCTACTATACCACGCAAGTCAGATGTATTAGTTTAGGGATTTGTTTGGAGTTTTCATATTCTTGCGTAGATATTAAATGCATATATATCTCTTATGTCCGTGTGGTGACGGAGTAAGAATACAATTCACCACTCCCTATCTTGCCCGTGGATGTCGTATAAGACGACTATGGGATATAATGTGCACATAACATCTGTGCAAGAGAAGGAAAACTCGAAATGAAACCCTATACCAACATGTCTGACCAGCATGGTATAGTAGGTCAAATTCCCTCCCATTATGGAGGAGGCCCGAGCCCAACAGTGGAACGTATGTGGGCTGCGATGATGATGATGATGATGATATCTCTTAATTGTCTTTACAACACCCATGGAGAATTGTGGGTGTGGTGAATTGTAATCTTACTCCGTCACCATACGAAAAGAATATAAATAAGCTCCTGCAATACAAACAAACCTACAAACGGTATGAAGGTACCAGGGTATCTCATATTATATCCCTTACTCGTCTTTTACGACACCCATGGGCCAGAGAGGGGTGTGGAGAATTGTATTCTTACTCTGTCACCACACGAAAAGAATATAAATCTCATACAATACAAACAAACATCTAAACTGTATGAAGGTACCCGGGTACCTCATCACTCTTATGAAGGTGTTTTGTTTCTCACTCACATAAGGGTTAATAACACTAAGGCAAAGACATATTCTTTTATAATCGAAAACATGTTTCAGAAGGATAATCATTTTTCTTTTTAGAATAATTTATGTAGGGTTATCTCAACGTCATTTCGTCCTTCATATAGATACAAAATATACTGCATAAGATTTTGGCTTAGTTCTGCGACTAGTGACGTCAACTTTTTCTTTGGCTTTTTTGGAAACTTAATCCCACGATATTAACTGAGTCAGTTTAGCGCTCTTCATCAGTTTTTCCGACCCTTAGGAGTACCTAATATTAAGAATGTTAGTATCCTGAAATGTCATTGAAAGCTGTTGGTGCCTGAAAGGGTAATCAGTCAGGCTACCGAAGCTAAATCTACATGGTGGTTCGCTTAAAATGTGGAGAAAAATCGCACGGACGGTTTATGGGCGTCATGGAATTGTGCTTTCACTTCAGATAGTGGAACGAGATGTGATCAGGTCATTAAATCTTATAAAAAGATTTAGGAGTATTCAGTAACGCCATAAAATAATATTTGAACGATTATTCGCCGATGTGTTCATATTTAAATTTAATCAATATCGAATCTAGTAGTTTTTGAGTTATCCTCAATAATATGTATTTGGTTTACTACACTGTTTTGGAGTTGGTTTTTTTTGCTCTTTTTTATACGAAAAGGCGGTACAGGAGCTAGCTATGTGGGGGTTATTCGGTGAGTCCTACATCCAGCCTAGTACTGGTATCTGGTCTGGTAATGATGGAGTTAGAACACAATTCACAACCCCCCTTCAATATATAGCATCTACACAAGAGATGAAAAAATCTTAATAAAATGTATTCCAACCCGTCTGACCAGTGTGGTGTAGTACCTTCCATCCTATCACGAAGGAGGTATGCACCCAGCAGTAGCATTTATATGAGCTGTGATGATAATATTTCTGGGTTTCGATTAGGTGGAAGCAGGTTCATTTTTCATAGACGGAATTGCAATTTCGAATCTCTACCTCCATTACTCTAGCCATCACTACCAATCGCAGGTGCAGCTTGATTGTTTGAATCTTTAGTCCAGTTAACAACCGCAAACCTCATAAAGAGAGCACAGAGAGGCAATAAGAAAGACCGTGTGTCCCTACATCATCCTCCATAATTCCAGACTTGGTTTTAATTTTATTTAAAAATTCTGGCCATATCCTGTATGGCCAGAATTTTTCTTTTTAATTGCAAACGGTGGCAAACGAGCAAACAGTACACCTGATGGTAAGTGTTGCTGCCGCTCATGGACCTTTGCAAGACCTACCGCGAAGAAAGTGAAGGGAGTGTGAATGCGTGCAATTTGATTCGGTGATACTAAAGGTATTACTAAAATCCACCACACGCAAGCATCCACAGAAAATTGGGATTCCGGCTCTCTCGCTCGCCGAACGAAGCGCAGTAAGAAATTACTACTACTCGGACGTCGATCTTCCGCGAGAGTGTGATACTACCCCGAACGGATCGGCCCGCGGCTGTAGACAGACAACAGTCAACAATATGAACCAGACAATACTAAAAAATCACCATATTAAAAAAAGGGTCAAAACAAAGAGTTTGCAAAGCGACATGTTTAATCTGATAATGATTGAAAACGTTTTCTTTATATTTTTGTTGTCACGCTATTGATATAATATAAAGGCATATTCTGCTTATTTTTCATTTTGATCGCTTTCAATTAAAAAAAAAATATATATTTTTTCCTTTCCACCGGTGAAAGAATTTTTTAAATCGGCTGGGTGGTTTAATCGTGAAAGCGTAATAAATAAATAAACAAACAAACTTACTTTCCAATTTATAATATTAGTAAGGATTATCCATATGTGCAATTAAAAAAATATATATAATTTAACATAATTTTTGGATAGTTCACTATCAGAAAATTTCATGCGGTATAAACAAAACGGATATATACTCTAATGGTGTTAACACTCCAGCTGACACACGATGATATCGTAACATAATTTTTTGTAACTTTTCCCAAAATAGTATTTCCCCAAATTATTTTCCTGTAGTTGCCTAACGCTTTAATACAGGGGC
Source organism: Lymantria dispar (assembly GCA_032191425.1). Classification (NCBI taxonomy): domain Eukaryota; kingdom Metazoa; phylum Arthropoda; class Insecta; order Lepidoptera; family Erebidae; genus Lymantria; species Lymantria dispar. Next base: position 10,346,034 of record CM063445.1, on the reverse strand, counting down.
AGCGAAGTTTAAATAACAGATATTTCGACGGCGGTGTACATTCGTACCAACTCGCTCGTTGCAACCTGACCAATTTATTGCAACCTCTGTATTCATATTTTGGACAATATGAAAGTGTTAATAGTTTTGCTGTTAAGTGTTATCTGTGCACAAGCTAAAGTTACCCGTAAGTATTAAGTATTTGTATTAAAGTGATAAGTTTTACACTATATTATTATTAAAGTACGAATTTATGGATTCAAGCTAAAATAATATGCTAACATAGGTCCAAAAACATGAAGATAATAATAATAAAAGTAGATCTCTAAAAGTAGAAACTAAATAATACATCTATATAACAGTAATCTGATGTGTATTGTGGACATAGATTCAAGCTGAAATAATGTATTTAAATATGTCCAAAAAATGAGGTCTAAAAATAATTTGATGGTAAAGATTAGGGAATAATTTATGAAAATGCTAAATTTTCAAAGCATATCAAAATCGTATTGATAATAACTATTTATAGATATAAAAATACAATTTATCATAATGCTAAATTTTCAAAGAGTACCGAAAGCGTTTCGGTAATAATGGCTTAATTATAGATATGAACAATATTTATTTTTGACGATATCATAAAATGTGATTTGTAATGTTTGTAGTAAGACAAATATTTTTTTATTAACAGTATTGCTAATTCGTTTTTCTTTTCAAGTCGTATACGTTTCACTGCAGGGCTCAGGCTTGGTCCATAATATGAGGGAAATAGACTTTCTATATTACTTTGACTAGGTTGGCATAGGGCTTTATGACCAGTTTTGTCTTTTAATAGATATAGAATATGATCTTATCGCATAATCGTCTTTGAGGAATAATGAGTAAAATGCGGGCTGATAAATTATATTTCTCTCTATTACCACTAAGATAATTGTAAGAAATTGAACTCTGATCTTAACAATTTCGAGAGCTTCTGGTTAATATCTGTATATTACTTCATTAAAGACGATAAGCAATAATTGCGGGTCGTAATTTTTAATGGCACAATGAAATGCTATTTCTTTTTGCAACCTTATTAATTATATTTGAAAAATTATGATATCAATATATCTTTGATGATTTTGTATATTGCAAAATTTAGTGACTCTTAATTGGATTGAAATATAATTGTAAAGTAAATTTTGTTTGTTAGCTTTTAATGTTTTTGTTGTAGCAATACTTTTAATACTTTATAGAATTCATAGTAGCCAATAGGTCTATGTACTTCAATAGGCAATTATTATTACAGTGTATTAACCTAATTAATTTATTAAATATGTTGTCATTAATAACAAAACAATACGCGACAATAGTCAAATCTATGAAATTCCTACTTTCACGTATTGAGTATTAGAATCACGTCTATCCATCTATTCCTCTATCAAACTATTAACTACTGGACATAAGCCTCCCTAATTATTGTCATGCTGGATAGGAGGAACTGCAATCGCTTTTAGTATTACATCATCATCATCGCAGTCCACATACGTCCCACCGTTGGGCTCGGGCCTCCTCCACAATGGGAGGGAATTTAACCTACTATACCGTGCTGGTCTAGATGTTATGTGCATATTATATCGCTTAGTTGTCTTTTACGACATCCACGGGCAAGAAAGGGAGTGATGAATTGTATTCTTAATCTGTCGCCACACGGATAACATATTACATGCTTTTCAATAATATGCTGGTATAATTGACCTTAATATACTATGCTTGTCAGATAAGTTGGTCGAAACAACAACAACGAGTTTTCCATCTCTTGCATAGGTGTTCCCTCAGTCGTCCTTTGCGATAACCACGGGCAAAGTAGGGTGAATTCTTATTCCATCACCATAAAATTTGTTGCAAATGATTTCTGTATTTTATTTTTCAGTAAGTATATTTTACAATAATAACTTATAATTCAACGTCAAATTTGTTAACAGTCCAAATATCCTAAATTTTTTCCAACTATTTTTGTATGGTGACGAATTAAAAATACAATTCACCATCCTCAGGGTGTGTTGTAAAAGACGACTAAAGGATATGATATGCATATAAGACCTACGCAACAGAAGGAAAACTTAAATGAAAACTCTATACCAAACCATCTGACCAGCGTGGTATAGAAGGTCAATTTCCTTATGATAGCGGAGGAGACTCGAGCCCAGCAGTGGGAACGTGTATAGCCTGATAGATAGCCTGTAGTTAGATTATTTTTACGAGTAAAAGAGCATATTATAATTTTAACTCTAACAATTTGTTTTTGTTTATAAAACTATGCAGTTATGTCTATGGTTGTACAGACTATTTACTTTTTCCACCGATCTCTCATAGATACCCTAATCCTATTCGTAATACCTATATACTTTGGTAGATTCGTTTTAGGTCACCGCTTCATTTAATTTGGATCCCAATTGTAATAATATTTAAGTTTTTTTTTAATAAATAGAGATCTAATCAATCTTGAAATTAGCACGTTCTTACAATTAAAAATTAATTAAGTTTCAGAATTATAACATAATCTAGTATTTTGTAATTACTCTCGTTTAACCCTGAAATGCTGCGCGAGAATAATTGACATTTATTATGATTAAATCTATTTAGAAGGTTAATGTTTATAATTTCGTAAATTGAGCAACATTTTCTGTGACAAAATATCTGGTGCAAGGTTAATCGCTATAAATATTATATAGAGATTGATTGACCTATATTATAAGCAGTAAAATAAAGTAAATACCTAATATGCTTTATAGGAATATCATAATAGGAATCGTGTATGATATTTAGGGTAAAAACGGGACCCTATTACTAAGACTTCGCTGTCTGTCCGGCGTCTGTCTGTCACCAGGCTGTAGCTCAAGAACCGCGATAGTTAGACAGTTGAAATTTTTACAAGTTATGTATATCTGTTGCCACTATAACAAGAAAATACTAAAAACAAAATAAAATAAATGAATAAGGGGGCTCCCATATAAAAAACGCCATTTTTTGCTATTTTTCATAGATAATGGTACTGAACCCTTTGTGCGCGACTGACTCGCACTTAGCCGGTTTTTATAAGTCCGTAAGGGTCGGACGTTCTTCTATAAGATTCTAGGTGTACATATTCATCTTTTCAAAATTATTAACTTCACCATATTGCCACTGAGTAAAGCAAATAAGATATTTCTTGTGTACGTGTGTATGTCACTGAATGCCTCCTAAACGGCTGGACCGATGTTGATGAGATTTTTTGTGTGTATTCAAAGGGATTCGAGAATAGCTTAGATTCACAATTGGACCCTGAACGGGGCGCTTATTTGAACAGAACAAAATCTGTTGGGTCAGCTAGTATGTATATATATTATATATATATATATATATATATTTCTGTGTACGTGTGTGTCACTGAATGCCTTCTAAACGGCTGGACCGATGAAAATGCAATTTTGTATGTATATTCAAGGGGATTCGAGAATCGTTTAGATTTACAAATGACCCTGGCGGGTGGCGCTGCTGTCGATTTCAAGGACAATTCCTTTTTTTTTATTTGAACAGAACGACTGTTTTAAGATTTTTAAATTTATGGATAGTTTTAAGTTTAATGCACTCGAAAATCTTTTAAAATTTATATTTATTTTATAATTATGATTTCTATGTATACAATCACATACATAAGAGGTATATACACGTAATATACTACAAAATATAAGTGTTACACATTTTAATTCATTCACTATTCATATGATAGATATGCTGCAAGATTGCAAAATTAAAACTAACTAACCGTGAAAATAGGTTTAACAATTACATAATGCATGTAAGCACTATAATACATAATAATAGTAATAATTATTTTATTGATATAATATGTAAGAATGTGTGAAACCGTTTGGTGACGGAATAAGAATACAATGCAACACTCCCTATCTTACCCATGGATGTCGTAAAGGACGACTAAGGGATATCATATGTATTTAACATTTATGCAAGAGAAGACAAACTCGAAATGAAACCCTATATCAACCTGTCTGACTAGCATGGTAAGGCTAATTTCCCTCCTATTGTGGAGGAGCCGTGGTATCCTGCCTGATCCCAGCCGTGGTACGTATATAATCTAAAATGATTATGATGATGAATATTTTAGAATAAAAATTTTATTAAATAATATTCCGTGTGGTGACGGACTAAGAATACAATTCATCACCCCTTTCTTATCCGCGGGTGTCGTAAAAGACGAATAAGAGATATCATATGCATATAACATCTATGCAAGAGAAGGAAAACTCGAAATAAAGCCATAGGGCTTTATACCAATCTGAGCCTGACCATTAGAGTATGTTAAAGTTAATTTCACTCCTATTGTAAAGGACGCTCGAGCCCGGCAGTGGCACATATACAGTATGACTGGTAAAAGATTGTACATATTCAAGGAAACGATAGATAATGGCCACATGTAACTAATAAAAGCGTAAAAAGAAGATAATATTAATTAACTACATGGTAAACATCAACAATATTAGTGTTACAAGACTTCCAAAAATATTGTCACCCTACTGGCGATACACCGATACTGATATCAAGTAACAGTTTAGTTAGCACTGTTGTCAAGATTTTGGATATTTATTACTAGGATTACTTAAACTAGGTGTAAGAATAATGTCATAAAACACTAAAGTTATTTGCAGATTCATAGCTCTTACCAATCCCGAGATAAAGTGATTTGTTTCTAATCACAACAATAGGTTTGCCAGCGTACGTTGACCTGTCTGCGGCCTGCGACAAAAAAAAATACCTAATGGGTCGAGTCGCATAGGTAGAATATTTATCTAAAATGTAACTAGTTCAATGCGTGAACTGTTTAGTACCTACAATTGCTGACGTACGTTGACCTATCCCATGTATCCATAACTAAATATTTTTATAAGATAATTAGTTCAAAATTGAAGTACCAATTTTTTTTATATATTCGGTATCAGAATCGAGTACTGAATACCCTCCTTCAATATGTACAATCTTTTACCAGTCACCCTGTATAATCAGAAATGATGATGATTTTTTTTTTAATTAAAATATATCGTATAATAATTTCTAAGTGTTTTATATTATTAATTATAAAAAATTTCTTAATCTTATACGCCATATGCAATGTTAACGCGTAATTTATCATTGTAATTAAGATATTACACAGACGGGACCAATATATTACTGTATTTAATGTGATGTGAAATGATTATGATGATAATTCATACTATTAGATTTCAATAATGTAATCAATTAATGCATTATTTGAAATGATTAACAAATACAAATGTAGATGTTAACGCATATATTTGAAATATAACACTAATGTGAGAATGCTCTGCTTAACGTCGATTACGAGATTAATGCAATAGGTAATAGTTTCGTCGTTTACGTTTGTTGACCAATTTTTATAATATATATAATTATAAATTAAACTTTCCGTGTGGTGATGGAGTAAGAATATAATGCACCACCTTATCCGTGGGTGCCGTAAAAGTCGATTAAGGGATATGATATGCATATAACATCTATGCAAGAGAAGGAAACCTCGAAATGAAATGTTATATTAACACGTCTGACCAGCGTGGTATAGTTGATCGATTTCTCTTCTATGGGTGGAGGCTCGAGCCTAGCATTGCGACACATACGAGCTGAGAATGAAAAATAAAGTAGGAAGATATTATATATTTTTATTTCCTTATTTCAAATAGACAAACCCGTGTGGTGACGGAGTAAGAATACAATTCACCACTCCCTATCTTGCCCGCGGACGTCGTAAAAGACCGCTAAGGGATATAATATGCATATAACATCTAGGCAAGAGAAGGCAAACTCGAAACAAAATCCTATACCCACTTGTCTGACCAGCATGGTATAGTAAGATCAATTTCCCTCCCATTCTAGAGGAGGCTCGAGCCCAACAGTGGGTCTTATATAAGCTGAGATGATAATGATGATGATATAGTCTTTTGTTAAATTTATAAGTTGCGAAGTAAATAAATAGTAATTCAGTATAACTGTGAAATGCGAGTTGTGCACTTATCTCAATTTGAACGTAATGGATACAAGATATCTTCATCGTCAAACGCAGACGGAAGAAGTTAGAAAAAAAACATACGAACAAACGATACGAACGGTCCGCCCTGTTCGAGGTACAGAGGCGTATTGGTTAAGATACTGACCTGCCATTACACTGTTACGAGTTTAATTCCCACTTATGACAATGCTTTATGCCAGAAATGTTTGTTCTGAGTGTGGATATAATTCCTGTTTTTAAATTAGGTTTGTGAAGTTGCCCGCAATACCAGAAGTATTTCCTTAGTGCAGGATGTTTTCTTTTCCGAACCGGCCACGGATGTCAGGAAATTATAATTAAAGAATATTCATTTATTTTCAATAAATGACAGTTTATGATAACTACTATTACCCAGGAACACAAGTAAAATGAAGGTCTTTGCTAAAAATAGCATTCACATATAAGCTTTGCTATTATAATGCTAATAGGGCTATAAATATTCCTAGTAACACACAATATACGTGTATCGTGTTAAGTATAAACTTAAGTCATACAAATAAAACAGTGATTAAGTAGCGACATATCTGGCACATATACTCGGTTGATCTCCTTGAAAATCTTTAGGTATTAAAGTTGGTATAATTTAAGACAGAAGTGTGCAATCGAAAGTAAGTACAGTTTTACATTTGTTATTGCCTTTGATGGCAGACGAGTAAGCAGCCTATTTGATGGTAAATGGCATCTGCCTCATTTGGACTTCAGTATTCCAGTTCCAGTAAAAAAGGATCGTAATGTCATTACAATTGGACTAGATGTATAGGAGGGCAAAAATTATGTATGCTAGTATAAGATGAAGAAAACACGATTAAAAATCAATTACTCTATTTTCGAGTGGCATTCTTGTGGGGAGGCCTATGGCCAACAGTGGACATCTATGATCTGATGTATGGATGGAAGGAATTTATTTTCATAATCCCTTGACTGAATCTTATATTTATATCATTAAATACTCAATATTCATTATATTTTTGATAATCATTTTCTGCTACTTACACTTCGATGTCTTGGGCGACGAGTGATGAAGGACGACTTCGACGTGATGAAGGAATAATAAAAATTCTATGTTGTTAACTCTACTTATTCTACGTTTGACTTAAGATAAACGAGTTGACCAAAAACTTACTCTAAACCATCTACCGCGTGAGAGTGACGCCCTATGGGGTTGATGCTTCAAAGGGTAACCCGCCGGACTGGCCACGAATGTTAAAGACTCGGTACCAGTGGTTGGCTCAATGGCGAAAGGAATGGAATACCGTGGGTTATAGGACTTCGTGCCACCCTTTCGACCTTGGATTATGGGGCCATGCGTCACCCTTTCGTCACCCTGGCCCGAACGTAGGGCGTATATCCAATCCATCTGGCTAGTACGACGTATCAATTTCTTTCTCAATATAGATGTGTTTCTTATACTGCATTGAGACGCTGAATATGAAGAAAATTATGGCTTAATATTCTTAAGCTAGATTTTAGGCTTTTTTAAAAAATAGTTTCTAATATTTTCAACCAAATTCATATACGTTCTAACGCTGGGCTTGAGCCTCTTCTACAATGAAAAAAAAAAGATCAACAATATAACGCTGGTCAGATGGATTCTTAAAGGCTTTTACTACGAGATTCATTACTTTTCTTTATTATATCCCTTAGTTAACTTTTAGGACAGCCACGAGCAAGAAATGGGGTGGTGTATTGTATTTTTGCTTCGTCATTACACAGAAATCTAACAACTATTTAAAATTTAAAAATATATAACCTATTTTTACAGTATTTAATAATGATAACTTTATTGCTTGATTAATTCATATTTAAATTCAATTAAGTAATTATAAAAGGAGGTGTTTACCAAAGGAAATGCATTTAGTTCAAGGTTTTCACGTTCACTGAGAGACCGAATGAAGCTAAGCCTAGCTCACCGATAATATTGGTGTCACTAATATGAGATACTGAGGCAGGAAACTTGCACGGTTGGATGCATGTTCAAATTGTTCATTATGTAATCGTATAATGATTACTGGCTTTGTTACTAAGCTATACTCTTATGTCAAGGATTCAAGTGATGAAATACCAATTATGGTTTTATAATTTCGCAATATATCTTAATATATATAAATTACGTGTCACGTTGTTTGTCTACGATAGACTCCTAAACTATTTAACCGATTTTAATCAAATTTGCACACCGTGTGCAGTTTGATCCAACTTGAAAGATAGGATAGCGTACATCTTAATTTATAGTCGCAATATTATTTTATTGCAAATTATTTGTATTACCTATATATACCTATTATTTGACATTCACAATTATCTGCTAACTCCAAACGATTTTAATAGATGGCGCTGCTATGTCAAACCTACAAACGTGTCATATACGATTTTAACTTACTTTTTTACATAGATGCCATTTGTAAAAAAATATGTCGTCCTCCATGACAGATGTTCTCCTACAGTTGCACTTAAATAGTTTAATAAAATGTAATATAACAAAAACTCTAGCCATAGCAACGCGTGGCCAGGTCTGCTAGTACATATATATATATATATATATTTTTTTTTTTTAATTTATTATTTTATATATATATATAATATATATATATATATATATACATATATATATATGTATATATATATATCTAGCTTTAACCGCCTCCGCTGTTTGGTATACATTTTTGAAGTTGAAACTTGTACAGCCATGGTAGGGGAGTAAATTCATGTGAGTCATCATCGAGATAGTCCCATGACGTGTTAATCTTAGCACTAAATCTATACTCATGTCAATATTACCATATTTGCGTAGATAGATATCAAAAGCAGATAAATTTGAAAAGGTTTAATATTTAAGGCGTAAAAGCATAATAGATGCCAATTGTCTTGTTAAGATTCCTTAATATCAGTATGCAAGGCTATTTTTGCATACTCATTTTAAGGAATGTATGTTAAACAAGGTAGAGGAGTAATCCATGTTTCTTTTTTTTTGAAGTTATACTTCTTCTGGCGCATTAGAAAAAATTATGAGAATAAATTTTTATGATGCGTGCACACACTGTCACATAAAACCAACACCCTGAAGTTAGCTAGTCAACTTTTTTCACAACACGCGCGTACCCCGTCACAAATGTCAATTAGGTAATGCGTTATAAATCTTATAATAAAACTTTCAATGTATTAAATACCTTTTCTTCTATTATTAATGTCGTTTTTTTTCTACAAACGTAGAATAACGCGTAGGATAAAATTTTTAGAAAGATTTTTATCTTGGTACGCCAAACGTGCGTACATAAATACAGGTACATTTTTTTGTTCCAAGCAATATGCGGCAACCCTATTGCTATTTATTGGGTGGATGTATTTAACAGAGTTCACACAATCCAACAGTTCTAATACACTTTTTCGCCATTTTGATTTGAACCAAGGAAGTGAAATTTGAAAGTTGTACGCTTATGCCACTTATCCAAAGTGGAAACTACTGTACGTATATTTAAAATAAATGCTAAGTTATACATATATAAGGACTTTGATTTGTGAAGGCTTTTCAGTCTATAAAAATAACATTATTATTTAAAATACTTGTTTTTACTATTTACGACGTCTCGTTTAAATACTTTATTTATACTGGTAATAATTGTAAATACGGTAAATTATTTTAATTGGTAATTTAATTTTATATTTGTTTTAATATATATTTAAATCCAAGACTAATAAACAAGCAAAGGAAACTATTTATTTAAAAAGCTTAAATATTGAAATATGTTCATGATGATAAATTAAATTACCATTTCATTATTGAAGCTTTTTCTGAAGATATAATTATAAATTAATCATAATTTTTTCTCTGTGCAGCAGGAGCAAAAATATAATTCACCACTCCTTATACTGCCCACAGATGCCGTAAAATACGAATATTGGATATAAAGTGCATAAAATATGTGTAGAAAGGAAAATTATAAATAAAACCCTAATCCACCGGGCATGTTATGGTCGGTCAATTTCCTCTTCCATTGTGGGAGGGAATATTATCAACTATACCACAACGGTCAAACGTATTGGCATAGAATTTCATTTCAAGTTTTCCATCTCTTATTTTTCCCTCAAATTCTTATTATTTTTCTTCAAGTCCATCATTTTCATTTTCCTATTTATGTGCCATAGATCATTTATGTCTTCAGAGACTTGCAAAATAACAGGATAATTTTCTTATTACACCATGTTAGCTATATGAGGTGTTATAAATTTTTCTATGTATTCCCTCACCTGTCTTATTACAGATAAAGCCCTTAGTCATTTTACGGCAAGGGAAAGAAAGTTTTGGTGGGACATCATATTCTTTTTTTTTTTTAATAATAAGACAACACTCCGTAATAAGGAATAAAAGGTTGTGTCCCGGGGCACTTTGCAGACATACAATTGACGGATATAAAAACACTCGAATATTGAATAATTATATATACACAAAGAATTACCCTGGATGTGAATCAAACCCAGAATCTGTACTCACTGTGACTTCGAACTCAGGGGTTGGAATTCGATATCTTTCTTCATCATTCATCATCATCATTTTAGCTCATATACGTCCCACTGGTGATCCCGAGGCTCCTCCACAATAGGAGGGAAATTTACCTTACTATACCATGCCGGTTAGATAGGTTGGGATAGCGTTTTATTTCGAATTTTTCGTCTCTTACGCAGATGTTATATGCGTGTTATATCCCTTAGTCGTCTTTTACGACATCTACGGGCAAGATACGGAGTGGAGAATTGGACTTACTCCGTCACCACACGAATATCTCTTACTATATACATACTTAATTTTTGGTTTTAATGACAATAATATATTTTATTTCAGCTGACTACTTCCCAGTATGCAAGAAGTCAGATCCGCAGATAGAAAAATGTGTCCTCGACGCTTTAGAAGCTATGAGACCACAGTTGTTAGCTGGAATACCTGACCTAGAAATCCCTGTGATTGACCCCTTCACCGTACCTACGTTGAAGCTGGATAGAACAGCTCCTAACCTTAGGTTAAAGGCGACGGTCAAGCATGCAATTGCTTATGGCGGTAAAGACTTCAAGATTGAGAAGTTGAAGTAAGTTATCAATGTTCTTATAATTTTTCGACCTTGTCTGTTCTTATATCGAACTACTCAAAACACAAACATTTCATCAAATTTTCAAAGATTAATCAAAATTTTATCAAAATTTCAAAGTGGAAATCTCACTGAATATATATATAGATATTCCGTGGGTTATGGGCTCGCGCGAGGTTCTTCCGTCGCCCCGGACGGAATGGACCGCGCGTGCGCTTACCATAGCCCACCCATAAAAAAAAAGAAAAAAAAGGTAATACATACATAAAATTATTTCATCAAACTCGATAAACTAAGTTGCTAACTCAGACAGATTTATGCAATGTGACCTGAAAACAAACTATCTTTTGCATCCTGTTGAAGATGCTGTAAGACCAAGAGGTTAGATTAATTTCATATTTACCATCGCTGTGGAATTACGCGATATCTATCATTAACAAGTTAGTTTCAGATTAGGTAACAAGATGGATGTTATTAAACACGGCAGAAGTGAAATTACGTGTGGTAACAGAGTAAGAATACAATTCACTACCTCCTTTCTGGCCCGTGAGTGTCGTAAAAGACGACTTAGGGATTATTGCAGATAACATCTATGCAAGAGAACTCGAAATAAAACCATACACCAACCCAAAGTGTCAATTTCACACCCATTATGGAGGAGGCTCAAGCTCAACCGGGGGCGTATCTGAGCTGTGATGATGATGATTTTCCATCCATCCATCAGCCTATAAACGTCCACTGCTGGACATAGTCCTCCCCACGAGAATGCCACTCGAAAAGTACCTGTGTCATTTGCATTCAAAGATTCCCTACTCCCTTCCCTTCTGCTACTTTTAAGATGTCGTCAGTCCACCCAGTAGGGGGGTGATTTTTTTTTGTCGCAGTCTTCTGCGAAGCAGTAGTCTCGTGGAAGGAAGCGGCGGATCGCCTGCGCGAGGAGCGCAGCCTCGATGAGGCGATCCGCCGCCGGCGACTGGGGCGAAGTAGGCGCGAATACCTGCGCCTCATGCCGCCCTAGCCGAGGCCGCGGGTGACGTGACCGGGGACTAGTCCGTCACCCGCCGAGAGGCCGACCGTGTGAGGAAAGACCGACGTCCTCCCCGAGGGGGGGACGTCGGTCGATGGGAGGGTACCCCAAATAGGGGGTATTCCGTCGGGCCGACCACTGATGACAAGTAACCCTGCTTCAGTGGTCGGCCCAACGACGAAGGCGACGTGCATCATGGGTGGGTTGTGAGTGTGCATGCTTACGCCCCTCTGTCGCCCCGGACGGAGTGGTGCGAGGAGCGCGCCAACCGCAACCCACCCCAAAATAAGAAAAAAGGGGGGTGATTTTAAATTACTTTATTTCTAAAAGATTCAAATTATGGTGGTCATAAATCAGAATAAACCTCGGTAACTGTTCATATGGACAGTAAAGTAATTCAAGGTCCCATAACTCACATAAGATTTATATTGAAATACAAATCCTAGTCGAATTCAATTGTTGTTCTCCTATTGGCAGCTCTATAGGCTACTCTATGATACTTAATATTTATAGTTTAACCATAAAACTTTTTCCGAAAGGCGTTAAAATTTGAACCTGCCTAAACAGTCCACAGCAACGGGAGGGCGATCTGCGGTCACACAACCTGCCTTAGGTCTCTCTTACAGTGTTTGAGTTGGTCATTGAAACTAATTTCTTGACTTCAGGGGCCCACCCGGCTGGTTCTCCTTTATATTATCATTGCCGTTCCGGTGACAAAGTAATTTAACTAAAATCGTTTTTCTGACGTCTATCGGGATATTATAGCGATTAATATAGTATAAAAAAAGTTGGTAAAAAATAATAACTAATTTTATAACAGGTAGATAATAATATCAATGTATCAAAAAATATTGACTGTCAAATAATTTAGTTTTCATGTGACCATGAATGCTAAAAAATATTCGAAATGATAATAAAAACAATATTAAAACGTGATAAAATTCATCTCTTCTTAAACAATATTATCTGCTTTTTTTCTCCTAATTTTGTGGCAGAAAATAAGCTATGCTTTGATATCCCATTTATATTAGATAACGTGGATAATAATGGCCGATTCAGCCAAAAAAATTCTCGAAATTGTAGCTCTTAAACTATTGTAAATCATGATCGTTATCTTGGCTCGTATACAGGAGGTATACAATTATACATACACATCCTCAAACCTCCTCCATAGTGGGAGGGGATTGACCTACTATATCACGTTATTAAGATCTTTTAACATAAAACTTTATTTTAAGGTTTCCTATTCTTGTAGTGGTAGCTTCTGCTTACGAACTTATTCATATTTTTCGGGTGACGGGTCACAACAGTAATTTTAAATAAAGATTTGAAAATAATTAAAATGTTATGTCTTCATTTCAGGCTGAATCTCAACAATAAATATATGGGAGAGATAAAGTTGACGCTTCCAAAACTTTACGTGACCGCTGACTATGACGTACGGGGCTCCAAGATTTTGACTCTTGATATTAGCGGCAAGGGCAAACTCACAGCTAACCTTAGTAAGTACACTTTATAAAATTACAATATTGATGGCCGAACATTGCCCTGTTTAGTTTTGCTGCCTTAGATAACGACATCCCAAAATGTTGTTAGAATGATAAAAAATCGAAAAACAAAACATTTGAAATAATACGGAAGGACTTCATGTGAGCTGAACGCTGAAAAATGTTCAACACGGAAATTAAAAATCAAATACAAACGCGATAAAATCCGTTGAAATAGTTTCGACATTTTGGAGATATGCCTTCTCCAGGAAAGATTAAGCTATAACTATATAGACTGCACAAATGGCGTAATGGTTACGATACCGAGCTACAGTGCCAATGTCAAGGATTCCAATCCCACGCAGGACAACACTTTGTGCGATCCACAAATTGTTATTTTGAGTCTGGACATAATTTGTAACCGTTAGTTATATGTTTGTAAAGTCCCAAGGATATTCCCAGGATATTATTACAAGAATTATTTCCTTAATGCAGGGTGTTGACTTATTAAAAATAAAAAATATAGTGCCACACTTGGCAGTTTTTGGTTACCAATGTTTATTTTAATAGTTTCTTAATAGAGTGTTGATGCCTAGTCTCCACTGACTGCAAACCAGTCAGTAAATTTTTGCTTATTCCATAGAAATATAAGAGTTAGCAATAAACTCGTATACACCAGCTATCGTTATGTGGTTACATTAATTTTATTTATATCTTTGCACCGCAAAATGTCATCACAATAGTCTCCAAAGTAAACTATGATCCCGTCTTCGCTCACATTAGTACCTAGTGTTTGATAATCAGTTTTACCATCGCTCGAGAATAGTACTATTTTGTGGATAAAAGTTACTCTACATATTTTATGTTTTTAATTATTTTTCCTGAGAATGTGAATGCGAAATTTCATGACAAGCAAATGAGTAGTTTAGGCATACTCTATATAAAGGGATACCAGATAGAGACAGCTAACCAGCCTAACAATGGCAGTGATTACCTAGAGCACTAGCCCCTAATATGAGTAACAAGAATAAAGGCTTACGTCCAACAGTGAACGACAAAAAGCTGAATGATTCTTCTATTACCGCAATTTCTTATATTACCGCAATGTTTGACTACCCAGATGGCGTAGTGGTTAAGATAACCGACCTACCGTGAGAAGTGCCGCGGATTCGATACCCATGCATGGCAATAATTTGTCTGATCCATAAATTATTATTTTTAGTCTTAGTGTAATTTGTATTCATAAAATCTATGTTTGTAAAGCAATACAAAGATTATTTGCTTTGCTGGGTGTTGTATTATTATCGGGCTGACCACTGAAAACAAGAAACTCTGCACCGGTGGTCGGCCCAACGACGAAGGCAACGTGCCACGGGCGGGTCATGGGGCCGCGCGGTGCGCCTCTATCGTCCCGGACGTAGCCGGGCGGCGAGCGAGCTGACCATGGCCCACCCCACTTTTTTGTGTATATTGTTTTATTAAAGACATTAAATAAAATACAGACGTAATGTAATTAAATATTTTCTACTTACTTTTCACAGCTGGCATCACTGTGATAGCTAAGGGCCTCGCTAAACCAACCACAACAAACGACGTGGAGTTCCTGCAGGTTGAGAAGATTGTGTCGAAGGTCAGATTGAATAACGCTCAAATTGCAGTAGATGATACACAGAGACCTGTAGCAGGTAAACATTTTCTTCTCTTTTTCTTTTCTACTCTTCTCTTATTCTACTTTTCAGTTCAATTATATCTCACATGCATGCTCGTCAGTGTAGTGACGGAGTAAGAATGTAATTCACTACCACTTCTTTTGCCTGTTGGTTTAGTAAAAGACGACTAAGAGATTGTAATATGCAGATGACATCTACATATGAGAAGGAAAACTCGAAATAAAACCCTATAAATCAGCGGGTTATATATCAATTCCCTTCCTATTATGGAGGAGGCTCAAGCTCAGCAATGGGACCTAAGAAGTTGATGATGCATAATTCTCCTACATAATGTGAAGAAAATTAACCTAATTTACCAGTAACTCCCTGGTTAGACGCATCTGCAACGTTCAAGTTTGTTTTCTCTTGGAATATGTTGCATAAATATATAAATCACCACTCTGTTAAAATAGCCACAGAAAAGTACCATCATAATTAAAAAAATATATTTAAAGCAATAAGTGAATAATGGAATAAATTTCAACCTCCTCATTACATAAATCACATTGAATGTAGGTTTTATTAGTTAGGCACTAGCAAACCACCCTCGCTTCGCTTCGGTTTCAGTCGCCTTACCCGCATAGTGCCCATTCCCGTGGGAATACCGGGATAAATTATAACCCATGTTACTCCCTGATATTATAGCTTTCCATTGGTGAAAGAATTTTTGAATCGGTTCAGTGGTTTAAGCGTGAAAGCGTAACAAACAAACAAACATAATTCCGCATTTATAATATTAGTCAGGATAATAAGGAATGCAATTGCGGCTGATAAAAGAAGCTATTATAGGTTATTAGATTATTTTTTATACAGCCTTTATATATTTTGTGATGGCGACAATTCATCACCTCCCTATCTTACTCGTGAGTATCGTATAAGATGACTAAGGATTAAATATGCATATAATATTGTGCAAGAGAAGGTAAGTTCGAAATAAAACTCGTCTGACCAGCGTGGTATAGTAGGTCAAATTCCCTTTTATTATAGAGGAGGCTCAACCCCAGCATTGGGACGTATGTGAGCTGAAACGATGATGATATATTTTATTATTTTTATATCCTTTATGTTCCAATATAGGACTTAAGCCTCCCTGTTTCTGTCCATAACAATGTATATTTGCTATTCTATACATGATATAGTTAGACTGACTAGTTATACTGACTAACTAGACACAGTAAGTAGTATTTATTCAATTTGCAGTTCTATTTAAAATTTTGCTAAATACATTGAAACCCTTAAGCATTTGTAATAGTAAGAATAAACAGCAACTTTAAGATAAGAATATTGGGATCTTTATATTTAATTTCTATTCCAGCGGCTTCAGCAGTGTCCTTCTTCAATGCAAGCCCTCAAGTGATCCTGGATATTCTAAGTCCACTTATCGACGAGACCAGTGCAGTTGTTATTAAAACTTTTATTAACAAAATACTCGCCAAAGTACCTATTAAAGAAGTATTGACGGAGAAGAAATAGGATAACTGAAGATTGTAATACCTTAATTTAAAATCCATGATCTTAATTTAAAATCAATCTTTTTACAGAACTAAAAGCCAATATGTTTTTACAAGTACATAGATAATACCATTTACATTTTTATATATTAGATTATAAATTATTTATATTATTAGTTTAGTTATAAATAAGATAATAAAAAAACATATACAGGAAATTTGGTTTTCCAGTGCAAAATAAATAACGATTTCAATTGTCTAAATATTATTTGCTCTAAAATCCTTTATGTTTTCTTATAATAAATCTTCTAGCGTCCGGTTGATAGAAAAACTAAATAATTAGTTGTTTTTTTTAATAGATTTATTCTGAAATCTTTAATTCTAAGGAGATTGCGTTTCATTATTTAATTGAATTGAAAATCAGATTATTTTTAGGTTTGTTTTATGAAGGTTAATGAAGAAAAACAAAGGTCAAAATGTGTCATTTTACAGCCAATATATAAGTATAGAATATATTCATTATTCGATACTAAATGTAAATTACAATTTTAAATAATACTACTTTACGGATTTTATCGCGTTTGTATTTCATTGCCCGACCTTTCGAACACTTTGCAGCGTTCATAGTCATTGGCGGACTAAGATGTCTCACGTCCAACAAGTCATCGTTATTACAGAAAATTTATAATTATCTACCCGATACAAAAATTTTGTTATTAAATATTATCCCACATTTTGATACATTGTAAAGTGTTCGAAACGTCGGGCAATCAACAATCAAATACAAACGCGATAAAATCCGTAGTTTTATTTAAAAAGTGTAATACTCGCGTAAACATCAAAAATCATTATGTAAATTATAATTATTTATAGCTGTGATAGAAAAATAAAGGTAAGAATTATATGAAAACATGACATACTGTGTATTTAAATAAAATGTTATATTTATTTCGATAAAGGCTGTCAATAAACTAGTGTTAAGGTCGATTTAATAAAATAAAAATAACAACAAACAATATTACGCAAATTTTATTTTAAATCTATCATTAACTGATGATATTATCATTATCATCTCAGCCCATATAACTATTAGGATCTGGTCTCCTCTACAATGGAAGGGAAATCGATCTATTATACCGCGTTGGTCAGACGTGTTGGCATTTTTATTGCTGTTGTTGGCAATCGCGCAAACAGTGCACCTGATGGTAAATGATACTCTTGGACGTTTGGTAGGCCGCTAGTTATCGTGAAGACAATGTGAATATATGCAATGAGGTTCGGCGGTACTAAAGGCATCACCAAAACCTATCACACGCAAACACCCCCAGGAAATTGAGCTTCCTGCTCTCTCGCTCACCAAACGAAGTTCAAGAAATTGCTACTACTCAGACGTCGATTTTCTGCGAAAGAGTGGCCCTACTGTGACTACCCTGAAAGATACCGACGCGTGGCTTTAGACAGATGACTGTCCACAGGGTGCTTCTATCACATGTAAATAGGTTTTACTAGCAGCCCCCTGCGCTTTGACCCGCAGTTCCTCTTCCCGTAGAGATATCGGGATAAATTATTGCCTATGTGTTATTCTGATATGTAAGTTATATTATTGTGAAGTTTCATCAAAATCCAACCAGTAGTTTTTGCGTGAAAGAGCAACAAAAATCTTCACATTCTCACATACTCACAAACTTGCGTTTATAATATTAGTAAGGATATCAGCGTGGTATAGTAGGTCTATTTCCCTTCTATTGTGGAGAAGAGAAAGCTCAGACAAGTTGGTACAGGGTTTTGTTTCGAGTTTTCCATCTCTTGTATAGTTATTATATGCACAAGATCCCTATGTCGCCCTTTTACGATACCCACGGGCAAGAATTGGTGGTGGTGAATTATTCTTCTTCGTCTAAAGTATTCTTACTGCCTCACCACACGGATAATACCTATTTACATGATACCTATGCCTAAAAATCTGTTACAAATTGTTTGTCTATCCGTCTGCCTGTTTGTTCCTGGTAATCTTCAAAACGATTAAACCGATTTTAGTAATATTTTACTACCACGTAGCTATCTATATAAGGAGTAACTTGGTTATATTTCCTCACAGAAAACCCTGTGAAATTTTGTCCGGTCTGGGATTCGAACCCGAGGCAATGTCTTTGGAGTTCTTGCAGGTTAAAATGAGAGAGCAAAGCGACTGGAACCGAAGCACAGCGGGGACAGGTCTTTAGTCTTATATAAAGTCCTAGTAAGGTAACTAAATGTCCTTACATATGTCTACTTGTTTAGTTGTATCTGGTATGTGCAAATGTAATGTATTTTACTTCCTAGAATTTTATTTATTACTAGCAACCCATCCTCGCTTCGCTTCGGTTATAGGTTATAGTCGTTTTACCCGCGTAGTTCCCGTTCCCGTGGGAACACCGGGATAAAATATAGCCTAGTTTACGCCCTGATATTATAGCTTTCCAATGGTGAAAGAATTTTTGAAATCGGTTCAGCCGTTTTGAAGATTACCCGGAACAAACAGACAGACAGACAGACAGACAAAAATTTATTAATTGCTATTTTAGGCATAGGTGTCGTGCAAATAACCGTGTGAGCATGAAAAAAGCCTATTATTTTGACATTATAAACAGACACTCCGATTTTATTTATTGGTATAGACTAGCAATCTGCCATCGCTTCACTTTGGTTTCAATCACCTTGTGTTTTAAATCTCCAATATCTTTTAAAATATTACGATACAAGACTGCAGTTTATAAGACGTCGGGTTGAGTCCTGGACCAGGCAATATTTTTCAGGAGTTTTTTGAGTAGAAAAATCTTTACGTTACTCCTTGAAAAAACCTTTAAGTTACTCCTTGTATAGACAGTTGCCTGGTAGTAAAATATTATCAAAATCGATCCAGCCGTTTTCAAGATTACCTGGAACAAACAGACAGACAGACAAATAATATTTAAACTAATTTTTAGGCATAGGTATCGTACCAATAACCGTGTGAGTATGAAAATAATCTATTATTGTGACATTACAAACAGACACTTACATTTTACTTATTTGTATAGATACAGATATAGATCAAACCGTCTCGTTATTTTCTCTTAACAACTTTTAAAGGACACCAGACTACATAATGATGATAAAAATATCTACATGCTTAAAATGTTTTCAAACCTATTTTCTTAACTCTAGTCCTCATTGAAAGTTCCACGTATGGCAACTGGTCTACACATCGAAGGTATTATAAGGCATAATTTTCTATTCAATAACGTAGAGCAAGTTCACTTCTAAGTAAGATAAGTATTAAAATGGGTATCATTAAGTTAATAATTTTAGTTATATATATCAGAAATGGAATCGCTGGGATAATTCATGATAAAAATGAAACTATCATGAACTTCAAAGAGAATGATATAGGTAAGTTCTAGAATAAATTTTTCTTTTAATTTTATTTTTAAAGTGCCTCTTCTCACTGTATAGATGGCGGAGTGGTTTAAATATCTACTTTTTTTTTCTCAGTGTTGTGGGTTCGATCGCCACACAAGTTATTTCTTTATGCGACTCACACATAATGGTCTCGAGTTTAGGTGTCATTGGTATCCATTCATTATGTTTTTATAAAATTTCTGTAATGCAAGGATTTTGTTCATTGCATGTGTTTCTTCATGTGTTATTAAAGTTTTCTTACACTATCTCTTATCATGCCCGTGAGTATCGCAAGAGACTACTGAGAGAGATGATATGCCTAGAGATCTCCAAGAGAAGAAAAACTCAAAATTAAACCCTATACCATCTCGTCTGACCTGCGTGTTATAGTAAGTTAATCTTTTGCCCAATATGAATGAGGATCGAGGCGATCAGTGGCCTACATATAGCTGAGATGATGCGATAACGATGACTAATATTTTCGATCGATTCCTCAACCTATCAACGTTCAATGTCGTATATACCCCGTTTATATTAGAGCCAATATCAAAATCGCTACGCAGATGGCGCTGTAAGTTTCGCAGGAGAGGGCTCTCTACTGCTTATTTACCTTGTGATCGTATAGAAAATGTTTAAGACTCCACAACATATTATGGTCATTTTGTATTCTTAACTCTTCATGACAGGGGGTTGATTAGATGCAAACGATTACTTTTTTTTAAGTTTTAGTCTCTCTCTATTGCTCATTTCCCTTGTGATGTATTTAAGATGTGTTCTGTAGGTTATTGTATTTTTAACCATTCACGACAGGGGAGTTAATATGTTGCCTACTATATAATGATTACAATATTTTATAATGTTAATTCACAGTGCCATAATATTTTGTGAAATGTGTAGTAGACAATCCCCAGTGAAAACGACCGTTATACCCAAGCAATTGCTTACAAGATGAAAATAATATGTTATCTAATAAAGACATTATTAGATAAAATATCTTATATCTTTAAACGAGCAATTCTTGTATATAAATATATACCTATATATATAATATATATATATATATATATATATATATATATATATATATATATATATATATATATATATATATATATATATTCAGGATCTCGGAAACGGCGCCAACGATTTTGATGAAATTTGGCATACTAGAGGTTTCGAGGCTAAAAAATCGATCTAGCTAGGTTTTATCTATAGAAAATGTTGTTTTGTCGGTGTTTTTAGCTAATCAATACAATGACACATAATGTTAATAGAATATGGATTCAAATTTCGCTGTTGACATCGTGAGTGACGATAGCTCAGTTCGGAAGTCGTCCAGTTTTTTGTTTTGTTTTGGCATTCAAACAGCGTCGGATCGAATCTCGATGTTATTATTATTCTCTTTTTGTAATTTTTTTTATATTTTTTTCATGATTTTATTTTTTATTAATATCCTACTATTTAATAAATACAACATACTATTTAAATAAATACAACAAAAATATGCCGAGCGAAGCTCGGTCAACCAGATATTTACTTTAACATATCACAATAGGATTGTCGCAAAAATATATTCATGGCTGTATTAGTTAAAAATTATAAAGAAAAAGGTAAAAATATTATTCTTTACCCCGCGTGGTGACGGAATAAGAATACAATTATGGCCACCCATTACTACAAGAACGACTCCCACGGACAACTTGGGAACATATAAACACCTCACTACGATCATAGGCCTGCCAGCCGTGGCGTTCACGACTCTTCATCATTTATGGGAGAGGTCCTTCTCTTGTATAGATATTATCCGCATACTACAATCTCTTAGTCGTCTTTTACGACACCCACGGCCAAGAAAGGAGATGGTTATACAAATAACCATCTTACTCAGCACGGAAAATACTAATAAGTTTATTTCATATTATTTGCACGTTCCTAGCTAAATCAGCATGTCACTACACGGATGCTAATGTCGCTAACTGCATACAACGTGTTGCGGAGCAAGCGAGACACCTTCTCGCACAAGGTGTACCTTCCCTTCACATTCAGCCCTTAGAACCTTTAAAGGTGCCAAGTCTAAGATTGCGACAGCATAATATGCCTAAAAATGCTTTCAAATACGACGCTTGGTTAACTAACGTGACCTTGGAGGGTCTTACCAATTATACTTTTAATAAATTGGAGTAAGTATGATCAAGTTATTTTCATTCTATTCCCGTCAACTTTTCGTGTGATGGCACAGTAAGAATACAATTTACCACTTCCTATATTGCTTTTGAATGTCGTGCAAGACAACTAATGGATATAATATGCATTTAATATTTATGCAAGACAAAGAAAATTGGAAATAAAACCTCATAACAACCCGTCTTCGGTTTAGTAGGTCAATTATTCTTCTATTATGTTGGAAGTTCGAGAGTCTGAAATGAAATGATTATCCATTCCCACTAGGTCGACTGAGAAGTTTACCTATTGATTATTTTTCATCATCATCATCACGGCTGATATACGTTCCACGGTTGAGCTCAAGTCGTGTGAAGACACAATAGGAGGAAAATTAACCTACTATACCATGTTGGTCAGATCAGAGATAGATGCTGTTGCATATTACAATCCCTTAGTCACCTTATACGGCACCCACGTGCAAGAAAAGGGGTAGCGAATTGTATTCTTACTCCGTCTTAACGCGCAAAATTTTTCATTTTGTATTCAAATAAATTTGTGACGTAAAAAGACTTGGACCAATTAAAAAACCCTGTACCAGTGGATATTTTCTCTGTTTTTTTTTTTTTTTTTGGGTGGGTCGCGGTCGGCGCGCCTCCGCACCACTCCGTCCGGGGCGACAGAGGGGCTTAAGCACGCAACTCCCGCAACCCACCCGAAAACCACCTCGCCTTCGTCATTGGGCCGACCACCGGAGCAGGTTTACTTGTCGTCAGTGGTCGGCCCGACGGAATACCCCCTACGCGGGGTACCCTCCCGTCGACCGACGTCCCCCCCTCGGGGAGGACGTTGGTCTTTCCTCACGCTTTTATTTTCGCTTTTATTTATTTATTTTCGCTTTTATTTTCTTTATTTTCTCTGTTGACTGCTCGTTAGAGCACAGGCAGGAAGTATTCAATAAGAGAAAAGAAATTGATCTACCATTCCGTATTCAGTCAAACGGGCTGGTGTAGAGTTCTATTCCAAATTATTCTTCTTTTGCAGTCATTATCATACATATCTTAGTCGTATTTTACGATACTTGTGAGAGAGAAAGGTATGTTGAAGTGTATTTTTACCACATTAAAATACGGTATACAGCATTCGTGTAGTAACGGAGCAAGAACATAATTCCCTCCTTGTCTCTTGCCCGTTGGATGTCGTAAATGACAACTAAGGGATAACTTGAAATTAAACCCTATACTAAACACGTCTGACCAGCGTGGTATAATAGGTCAATTTCCCTCCTATTGTGAAGGAGGCTCGAGCCCAACAGTGAGACTATATGACTATATGAGTTGAAATGAAGATGATGATGACATATGTACCATCTGTCACAAATTTTTACACATTATTTAGAAATAATTCTTCTAATTACGCAGTTAGAATTATTTGTACTTAATGATGACGTAATTGTGTCCGAGGTCTCACTACGTTAGTTATACACTTGGACCAGCAAGACGAATGATTAATTGTATTTGAAACTTCAATGGGATGTGTTAGGGTTTATTTTTAATTACAGCGTATATCCCGAAGAGCTGAAGGTAACAGCGAACATCAGTGTGCCACGCTTACTCATGGCTGGTGAATACGTAGTACTGGGTGAATTCCAGATGTTACCAGTTGAATCTACAGGGAAAATGATGGCCAATTTCAGTAAGATCAGTTTGTTTTACAAAATTTTTGTTTTACAAAGTTTTAATTTTGCGGTAGTATGTATGTTTTTGTTTAAGTTTACTGAGAAAGGGAGAAGAGTTTCTTCCTTTTCCAATATGTTGTCTATTACACATAGTATTGAAAACTTTCAATTTATTGAATAACTTTCATGGGCAACTAGTTGAGCGCTGTAGCACATTATCCTGATGAAATCGTTAAATAATTTTATACGAATACCATGGGAAAAAAGGAAAATGTGCAGACATAGTGTATTCTTAACCAATCCAACTCACCACATGGGCAAGTTTGTTATCATTGTTGATGATAAAGACAGACGAGCTAGATATTATCATAATTACCTACTTGGAGTGGATGCATTATGTTTTCTATTTCCAACATACACATTGCAAACAGTTTTGGCAATAGTTTCATGATCGGCCTCTGCATGACATCAATCTCCTTTGTGATTGTAATTGGTGACCAGTCGGTATGGAGCCAGGTCGACATAAAACTCTTAGTTGTATTTTACGATCACAAGCGATAAATGTGCATAAAACGTCTATAGACGAGAAGGAAAACTCGAAATAAAACCCCTGACCAAAGTGGTTAATAGGTCAATTTCCTTTCTATTGTGGATGAGGCTCGAGCCCAACAGTGGGACATATATGAGCTGAAATGATGACATTACTTGTGGCTCTCGTAAAAGATCACTAAGAGCCTTGATTTGACCTGAACCAATGCTATCTGATACCGTCTGGTCATCAATTACATTCCCAAGGTGGGTTGACGTCAGGCAGGGGTCCGGTCATAAAACTATTGCAAAAACTTTTGGCAATCTTATATGATGGAAGAGAAGTACTTATTGCGTCAATGATGCTGATGTACCTTTATTTTATTTATCTGTAGCTGATTGTACTGCGGCTCTGGAGGCCTTAGGAGCTAGAATACACAAAAGAATGCTTATACGCGACGCGAACGTACACCTCCGTTGCACTGGACCGTTGAAAGCGAGCCTTCTGGAAGCACATTCTACCACTGGAGAAATGGGTATGTAAAGCAATTAATAGGTACTTTTACTTTAAAGTCTAGAGTTTGATATTTCACCTGATATTAGTCATTGTATAATTGCAACGGCATAAAGTATAATTGCTATGATTTTAAGGTACCCTAAATAATATTCCGGCATTTTTTTTTTTGGGTGGGTTACAGTCGGCCCGACGGAATACCCTGAGGAGTATCCTCACCTCGATCAATGTCCCCCCCCCCCCTCGGGAAGGACGTCGGTCTTTCCTCACGCGGTCGGCCTCTCCGCGGGTGACGAACTAATTCCACGATCCAGACACCCGCTGCCTCAGCTAGAGCGGCATCAGGCTCAGCTAAATAATATTTCGGCATAAGACTTTAAGTCACATGGCAAAACTTAGCAGAAGATAGTAGCGAACCCTTGATTAAAACCTTTCACATGGTTTCAAAAATATATATTCTATTTACGACATCCCTACGAAAATGTTTAATGGGAAATTATAATATTATTATACCTACCATAATTACAGCACATTATACTTTTCTTACTCAAAAAAAAAAAATATTATAGGTCTAAGTTCTTTTGCTGGCGTGGAATAAGTATTTTTTCGAAATATAAAGTTGCTATAGGCTATATATTTCATTTAAATCATTTTTTTTTTCAAAAGACTAAGGAAATAATTATTGCATTGCGAGGGACTTTAAAAACAAATAATTAACGGACACAAATTACATCTAGACACAGAACAACAATTTGTGGATCGCACAGTATTGTCCTGTGTGGGATTCGAACCCGTGACACTGGCACGGTAGGTTGGTATCTGAACCACTATGCCATCTGTGCTCACAGTTAGATAATCTCCTTTTGCTGAATCTCAAGCTGTATATCACAGTTAGATAATCTCCTTCATAGTAAAATAATATTTGATCTACTAAACTACGTTGAGCAGACTTAGTTTTACAAAAATCACTGAAAAGAAGTGGTGACAGCAGCCAAAAGTACCTACTATCAACCCTAACTTTATTCGTGGGTGTTTTAAAAACGACTGAGAGTTTTACATCTACCTTGGCCAACTCCATCTGATGCCGTCTGGTCAAATTAGGTCAATTACATTAGCAAGGAGGGTTGATATCAGGATAGCGACTGGTCATGAAAATATAGTCAGTATTGTAATATGTACGATGAAAGAAAAGTAAAAGTGTTGGAAGAGTGGAAAAATAGAGGAAGGACGTCGACCCCAAGTAATTATGATAAAAGCAGGATGATAATGATTATCCTATCCGTGTGGTGACGGAGTAAGAATACAATTCACCACCCTCTCTCTTGCCCGTGGGTGTCATAAAAGACGACTAAGAGATATAATATGCATATAATATCTATGGAAGAGAAGGAAAACTCAAAACAAACTCTATACCAACACGTCTGACCAGCGTGGTATAGTAGATCAATTTCCCTCCCATTATGGAGGAGGCCTGAGCCCAACAGTGGGACGTATATGGGCTAAGATGATAATGATTTTTTTCTTTCGATTTTCCAGAAATGATTACAAATCATATCGTGAGTATGCACTCAACGGAGATAGCAAAAGAAGTTCAGCCTGCTGTAGAGACATCATTAGCGATGGTTCTAGAAGACATTGCCAATAAATTTCTCAAGCACATCCCGCCTAATATGGTGTTCCCTGACTAAACTTCCAAGAGTCCATAATACAATTTTTTTTTTCGGAAAAAAATATAACTTATTTTATTTAAATATATTATACCATTTATAATTAAGTTATTGTGTTTTTTAACAGTTTTATATCTATGTTCTTCCATGTGGTGATAGAGTACAACTATTACTTCTACTATACTACTACTACTATTCATCACCCTATTTTTTACTCGTGGATGTCGTAAAAGACGACTAAGGGATTATCATATGCACACACATCTATGCTAAAGAAGGGAAACTTGAAAACCCTAAACCAATACGTTTCACCAGCGTGGTATAATAGGTCTATTTTTCTCCCATTGTGAAGGAGGCTCGAGGTCAGTAGTGGAACGTACCTGCTGATCGTCTATGCTAATATGGTGTGTGTGATATATTTATCGTACGTTAAAAAGCATGGTAGACCGTTTTTAACTTAGATGTTCGTAGAGCTGAATTTCAAAAAGTCCAAGTAAATTATTTGACGACTCAGAAAAGACGTCGCAAAGTGTGGCGAAAAATGACGAAGAAAACCAACCCCAAATAAAATTAAAGCAAGTTGCTTTAATTTTATTTGGGGTTGGTTTTCTTCATTACAGTTCATATTCGTCAGTGGTCAGACGGGTTAGTATAAGGTTTTATTTTGAGTTTTCCTTCCCTTGCACCGATGTTATACATATATTAAATCTCTGAGACGTCTTTCAGGATACCCACGGGCAGGATAAGGAATGGTAAATTATATTGTTACTCGGATAACCGGGTAACAATGTAATTTCCACATGGAAAATAAAATGGAACAGACCTAGGTAAAAAGAGTTACAAATAGTTAGTAAATACAGTTCTGTGACTAGGTTCTTTTTCACAATTTACAAAGATTTAGTGATTATTCTTTGTTAACATCCTGTGTCCCCTTACGACATCCGCAGGGAAAGTATATGTATGATGTATTGCAATTTGGTTGTAGTGACGAAGTAAGAATACAATTCACTATCCCCTCTCCTGTCTATAGGTGTTGAAAAACAAGGGATATGATTTGCAGATAAAATTGAAAAAAAAGAATACTCACAGCAAATTCAAACCTTACTAAATTATTTCGGATTATCCGAGAGTTCCATACAGTTTCAGTTACAGATATTGGTTTATTAGGAAATCCTAAAAGGGAAGTGTGGTGATCTTTCTTTTCTATCGTTACTTATCTCATATAGACATCGACCCTATCCGAACTGACCCGAAACTTTTATTACGAAGCTCCATAACATCTCTCTATGTTATAAGATTCCCAGAAGAACGCTGTTCTCTATTTTTAACCGACTTCAAAAAGGAGGAGGTTCTCATTTCGTCTGTACTTTTTTTTTTATGTTTGTTACCTCAGAACTTTCGATTGGGTAAACCGATTTTGATAATTCTTTTTTTGTTTGAAAGCTGGTGCTTCCCGTGTAATCCCGTTTTAATTTCATCCAGTTTCGACAATGGCATCCATGGGAAAACCACATAAGTCTATAATTTGCATTAAGTATGTGCGCGATAAATGGACGAAAACTCAATAACAACGCCAACCGAAGCCGATGATTCTTTTTTAACCGACTTTAAAAAAGGAGAAGGTTGAGAAACTTCTCTTTTTTAAAGTAAATTCGACTTTAATTATTTTTTTTTATGGTCGTTACCTCAGATCTTTCGACTGCGTGAACCGATTTTGATAATTCTTTTTTATTTATTTGAAAGCTGGTGCTTTTCGTGTGGTTCCGTTTCAATTTAGTCCAGTTTTGAACGTGGTGTCCATGAGAACACTATTTAAGTCTTAAATTTGCATAAAGTATATAGTACACATGGACGAAAACTCAATATAACACCAACCGATTTCGATGATTCTTTTTATTGGATAGGATGTACTTCAAGGGTAGTTTGATTAGGTTCTGATTATAGGATCCATGCTAAAGTAACGGTACTCTTCAATTCTTAGGAGCAAATTATCGACACTCGGCTGAATCTCTTATAGTATCCGGATATTTGAGTCACCTACCGTAATGTTGAACGGCACTGTCTCAAACGAGCAGCACTATTAGTAGGTTGACTCATAGGTAGAAAAAAAATGTGCACTTCACATTCACTAAAAATCAAACAATAAAAATAATTTTTAACAAAAAAAAACCGACTTCAAACAAAAAACAATTCCCAAACAAATTAATATGCACTAAAAAGCAAAAAATAATTCTTGTACAATGTAGTGCCCACCCAATCTTACAACAACTTGATGAAAAAAAAAATAGAGTACTTTAAAGTCAATAAAATTATTACGACAATATAATGTAGTTACAATTATTATTATTTTTGGAGTCGGTGTCAGTCAACAAAACTAGGACACCGACAAACATACCGACATAGACATAGACACCGACTCCAAAAATGACAATAATTGTAACTACATTATATTGTCGTAATAATTTGATTGACTTTTAAGTACTCTATTTTTTTTTTTCATCAAGTTGTTGTAAGGTTGGGCGGGCACTACATTGTACAAGAATTATTTTTTGCTTTTTAGTGCATATTAATTTGTTTGGGAATTGTTTTTTGTTTGAAGTCGGCTTTATTTTGTTAAAAATTATTTTTCTAGTAATCGTTTAGCTAATTTTTTAAACACTTACGGGCAGATAAGTGTGATGGCGACAATTACAGTAAAACCCGTTTAAGACGATTTTGCAGATACCCGACCAAAAACGCGTCTTAGTCGGGAAAGCGTATTATGCAGGAAAGGGGAAAAACGTGCCATTATTATTTATTATATTCTATTATTATTTTGTATACCTACGTATTGAATTTAACATTTAAAAATTACCAAAAATAAAATAATCACTTATTTTAGTTTTATAAAAAGATTTTGAGACATTAGCAATTACAAGATTTTCAACGTAATTTAATTTTCGCAGTGCGTTTTCGCTTTGATTCAAAGAAGTTACATAACGTCTTAAATCATTAACTGCTGATAATGATTGGGCGTGTGACAAAATCGGAGTTCTTCTTGGTCATTATCACTTAGGGTCGCTCGACAGTTGCTGGCCGCTGCCGCAAGGGGTAATATGTATATTTGAGTGGCACGTGTTAGCGTATTAAACGGGATCAAGATCGTATTAAGCGTTAAAAAATGTATGAAAACATGTCTCAAGTTGCTGGGACTGACGCAAAATGGCGTATTATGCGGGCAATCGTATTAAACGTGATCGTATTAAGCGGGTTCTACTGTATATTCTTAGCCACGCGAAGATGTAGATCGTCATAATCATCTCAACCCTTATAAATCCCACTATTGGGCTCGGTCTCCTCCACAATGGAAGAGGTATTGACCTATTATATGGCGCTAGTCAGACGTGTTAGCATAAGGTTTTATGTTGAGTTTTCCTTCTCTTGCATAGATATTATCTGCATATCATATCCTGTATCGTCCTTTATAACACCAATGGGTAACAGAAGAGGTCAGTGAACTATATTCTTCCACCGTTACCACATGCTTAACTATTTAAACTGCCTAAATGTACTTAATTATAAGTGATATTGAAAATATAACTCATAGCTGTAATACAATAAATATAATGTATACATTAGGTAAACGAATTATTTCTTCACGCTCTGATAATTATTTAGTGAAGACATTTCACAGTAGTTCGTGTTGTTCAATTCGGAAAATCCCTTTATACAAATTCATAAACAAGTGCCTATATTAGGTATATGACAAGATATGGCATAGTCGCAACTCTACTGAAATTATTGTAATACGTACTTTAATTTTTTTAATAATATTATCTTTCATACACCTATTCCAATATTACCCAAATATTCAATAATTATATATGATGTTTACGCAAGTATTACACGTTTGAAATAAAACTATTTTTACGGCTTTTATCGCGTTAGAATTTGATTTTTGAATTCCCGACGTTGTCCGGTCTTTCCGTTACAAAATCGAATACAAACGCAACAAAATCTGTAAAATTGGTTATATTTTAAAATATATCTATACCATACCAATAAATAAAATTGGAGTGTCTGTTTGTAATGTCAAAATACCTAATAGGCTTTTTTCATGCTCACGGTTATTTGCACGACACCTATGCCTAAAATACAGATTAATTTTTTTTTGTCTGTCTGTTTGTTCCGGGTAATTTTCAAAACGACTGGACCTATTTCAAAAATTCTTTCACCAATGGAAAGCTATAATATCAGGGAGTAAACTAGTCTATATTTTATCCCGGTATTCCCACGGGAACGGGAACTACGTGGGTAAAACGACTAAAACCGAAGCGAAGCGAGGGCGGGTTGCTAGTTCAATACTAAGATCAATCTTCGTTCGAGAGACTTAAGAGAATATTCTCGACTATTATTCTGCAGTTTCTAAAAACAAATGTTTATAACCATAAAAATGTGGTATCTAAATGTCAGAAAAGACTCAAAGATTCTTAGCATGCTATGGAGTTGACTATGCTCCGTATCTTTATCTGATAAAATCTGAAATATGGAGCTTGATATGATACGATAAATGACGATTAAATAAAATCCAAAATACGAAAGAATTGGCACGTTGAAATAGCAATGGACAGGCCTCAGCGTTCATTGAACAACTACTGTTGGGAAAAAATTCTCAAGTGGCGAGCACGAATCGAACGATGCAGCGTGGGACGACCCCCACTAGGTAGAGCGACGACATTCGAAAAGTCGCAGAGAACTATTGGATGCAGATGGCAAAAGACTATTCTGCGTAGCATTCTCGCAAGAAGACTTAAGTCCAACAGTGGACATGTACTTGCTGACAGATGAATGAAAGATTCTTTATTTTTAAAGGCAACGCCCTGTACTAAGGAAATAATCATTGTATTGCGGGCGACTTTACAAGCATATAATTAACGGGCACAAATTACATTCAGATTCAGTAAAACAATTTGTGGATGGCACATAGTGTTGAGCTGCTTGGGTTTCAAACCCGCGACACTGACACGGTGTATTGGTATCTTAACCGTAAAGCCATCTGCGTAGTAAAACTAGCCTAGTACATTTTATGACACTGAGTAACGCCACTGTCATACTAATCGCTGTTATCCATGTCTTAATCTAGATGTCTCTTTATTTGTCAGTATTTTTTAACCTTGGTTGTTGTTTCTATATGTTATGGAATTTAATCCAAAGACTGCAGTAAAGTGTGATCATCATCTCGGCTCATGTACGTTCCACTGCTAGACTCGAGCCTCCTCCATAATATGAGGTATATTGACCTAATAAAGCACGCTGGTCAGACGCGTTGGTACAGGGCTTTATTTTGACCGCTGATGACAAATAACCCTGCTCCGGTGGTCGGCCCAACGACGAAGGCGACGTGCACTTAGGTGGGTTGCGGGTGTGTGTGCTTAGGCCCATCTGTCACCCCGAACGGAGTGGTGCGAGGAGCACGCCGACCGCAACCCAACCCCAAAAAAAAAAAAATAGGGCTTTATTTTGAATTTTTCTTCCCTAGCCTCGTCTTTTACTACTTCCACAAGCAAAATAGCGAGTGGTAGGGCTGGAATTGTATTTTTATTCCTTCACCACAAGGATAAAGTGTAGTAGTAATTATTAAAGCCTATCTGTTATATCTGTACTTTTATGTTCTATACGCTAAGACGACCTAAATACAACTTCATTGACATACCATAAGTGCAGTCAATTATCTCAAAACTGTTAGGAGTGGTTAATATTAGCAATATATTAATAAAATCAAAATTAAAAACCTTAAATGTGTGTCTATGAATAATTCAAATATTACAGTACGCCTTGAATGCCTAAATAATAACAGTTAAAAAAAAAACTAAAAAACTCTTTTAATTTGAGCGCCTGCTGCTTCCCTTAGATGAGATAGATGGTTCTCAGGTTCTTTCTCCGCAAATTTTATCTTATTTCAAATCGGGGACGTTCTTAAGAATGACTAGGTTAGAAGTACCCTGAACCGAAGAACATGCATAAGGAGATTAATGAATGTGGAGGAGGCTAAAGTGATATGTCAAAATCGTAGCAAGTGGAAGGGAGTGGTCTCTGCCTACCCCTATGGGAAAGAGGTGTGAGTGTGAGAGATGTATGTATTTGAAATCGGTAACTTATTCGAGAAATAGGTGATAGAAGCACCTGGTAGTTTTCCTTCTTGGTCACGGTACTAAGGCAATACCAAATATCAGATACTAAAAAATCGCTAACGCTGACAACCCTGGTAAGGATAACGGGACTAACTGTTTAAAATATTAAATAGTCATTGGTCCTGAATAAGTATGCCAAATTTCGAGTCGATTCGACATTCTGAAGGGAGTCAATATCATGTTCAAAGTTGCCGTTACATAGGCACATACTAACATACATTAAAGCATATCAAAACAATTGATCTTGTTAAATTGACAGATTCATACATGCATATTATCATTACAAAGCCTTAAATTTAAAATTGTACTCGAAGACTCCACTGACTCATTTGCAATAAATTATTCCATCGGTGAAAAGTTATATAATCCGCCTTAAGTATGCCAATCGGTCAACCTACGATTGCGTTACATCATAGAATTACTTTACAACGTTGGCCAATACTTAGCTAAACATATTTTACACCCAAACCAACTAGAACAAGGTAGATATTGCAATAAACTAATGTTTATTAATAGTTTTTAGGTCAAAGAACTCTTGAGTTTGCAACGACAATGCAATTTTGCTCTCTCATACTACTTTAATATTAAGGGTCGCCATTTTTAAAATAGTTCTAGAGTAGATCTCTCCCTAGTAGATTATGCAGATTATACACCACTAGTGATTTGGTAAGTCAAGATTACCAAAGTCGTAGGGAATCGTAGGATATTCCTATGGAATCGTTGGAAGGTATTCAGTGGAGGGACGTCAACGTTTATTTACAAAAAATAGCAGCATCATATTATTTACAAAAATTAGCATCATGCCCTATGAGTTGTCTTGTTGGATCTCTCTCAGATGAGCCGCGTTTCGATCCAGAGGTAGTATACTAGATTTGTTAGGTTTAAATTAATAAATTGTCATAATAATTGCTACAAATTTAATGTTTAATAAACATAAACAATCTTTGTTTTCATCTAGAAACATTTTCTTCGTACTGGCAATAAATTTGTACCAAGATATGAGTCTAAATTTAATAACTAATTTCTGTAGCAGGTAGATATACATCTCTGTAATTAACGATGACTTGTTGGAGGTGAGACATCTTAGTCTTCCCGTGAACATGAACGCTCTAAATTATTCAATACGGCTGACAATCAAAAATCAAATACAAACGCGATAAAATTTGTAAAATAGTTTTATTTACAAAAAAAGACCTTATTTGATTTTTCGCGTAATGACGGAGTAAAAATACAATGCAATCACCAGATTTTGGTTAAACAGATTCATACCATGTATGTATCAAGCAAGAATTTTCGTAATCATGGCGTTTGTAGTAGTACCGCAGTATCGAGAACTCGTAGGTAATAAACTTCAGGGTATAAAATCCGTTAACAAAAATCTCTGAGTGTAAGTATCCATAATAGTTTGAAATACAATATATGCACGGGTATAAAAAGAGCATATTGTTACAACAGAATAAAATTTTAAAATGAAACTCCATGCCAAGTCGTCTAGGCATCACAATTTAGTACGCTAACTGCCTTTATGTGTAGGCCTGGACTGAGAAGGCATTCATATTGTTTCCCAAAGGAAATGAAAGACTATATCAATAATGAGAGAGATCTTTTGCCTCGTGTTCTAAGATTAATATCAAAATTAATCAGAAAAAAATGAGATAACGTTGCGTATGAACTGATTGTTAACAACTATTATCGTCACGTTCTGAATAATATTTAAGTAAAACTTTTTATGATACACGCTTACTAGTCAAAACATATTTTAAATATGTGGAGGTTTCTTTGTTTAATATTAGTTTTTAATTTTGTTTCGGGAATTCAGAAAAGTTTTATCAATTGTAAGTACTTAAATGCATCCATTCAATCGTTCATCCATAAGCTTATCGACTTCCACTGTAGGATATGAGCTTTCCCATAAGGGCTTTTTAATAAGTTGCCCAGTGAGTGAAGCGGTCCATTTTTCAATGATTATTTATCGAGTTTTACAACTTGCAGGAGAAAATGAGGAATGACGATATATTATATTTATAAACCACTCCCACGCAAAGAATAATTTATCTTACTCCTTAAAAACATGGTTTACTTAATAGTTTATAACCATAACATCAAAAAAGTAAGCCATTCTCTATATAAGATCGAATGCCCTGTGGAGTGTAGCTATTTACTGGGCACAATTTCGGGGTCCATGCGAAAGATTTCATTACCGAATAATTCTTTATATCTTTGAGGGTTGTCTCCATTTTCTAGCATTTTTCTAGAGCCATATACTACATAACCATAAAGTTATTAATTTTCATGGATATAATAATTACTTAAACATGAGTATTCTCATGTATTAAGTAATTATTATATCCATCCAACAAATATGATTTATTGTATAAGTAACCTATGTTACATAAATGTGTGAGAATCTTTTTAAAACTGGCTTTATTATTACCATTTTAATTTAAGTTGTATAGCCATGAGAATATAAATAAAACATGGTGCGGCAAAAAAATATATTATTTCTGCTTATTTACTAAGAGGTTTTATTATATTTTTAAGAGAACTTAGGGTCGTTTTATGTGATCGTAAATGGTATTAATAACCTTCTGCTAAAGAGAATTATTAAAATGTTAAAAGGGTAATCGTCGTCGGACCGACAACTGTTGGAGAAGAAAGTTTCTCGAGGGGCAACCACGAATCCGACGACGACCCCCTACAAGGGGATGTTCTAAAAATCACAGGGGATCCTTGGATGCATGTGGCACAGGGCTTGTCTACGTGGTATTCTCGTGGGGAGGCCTATGTCCAGCAGTGGAAGTTTACGGGCTTATAGATGGATGGAACTAGAAAATATAATCAACCAGTTTCAGATTGCACCTGACTGTAGTAATAGAAAACAATCTTCACCAATTGGCTTGCTAAATAGATAGAGGCATCAAGGACTCATGTTTTTACTGACCTGCACAATGCCAGAGCAATGCATACGTTATATTTCATCAGAGATATTAGATATCTAAACTAATAGTTTTTAATTTTATGTAATAGCCTACATTATTATGTATGGACCATCCCATCGGCGACTCGATCACCGTCCATTCGGTTGGGATCAGCATCTAGGCCCATATGAAGTACTTGGGCCTGGTGCTCGACGGGCGATGGTGATTTCGGGAGCATTGCCGCAGGCTCGTCCCGCGGCTCGTCGGCGTGACGTCCGCCCTATCATGGTTTATGCCGAATGTGGGCGGACCGAGCGTTGCATGCCGACAGCTGTACGCGGGGGTCATCCGGTCGATGGTCCTCTACGACGCGTCGGTGTGGGCGGGATCCATGACCGCCCGACTCAGGGCCCTTCTGTGGCATCCACAGAAGGCCATGGTGGTCAGGATCATCCGCGGGTACCGTACGGTGGCGACGGAGGCAGCATGCCTACTGGCCGGGACTCCCCCGTGGGACCTGGAGGCGGAAATGCTCGCCGACTTGTATCGGCGAGTGTCGGGGGTACGAGGGGAGGGCGGTGTTGTTTCCTTAAGGGAGCTCACCGCCTGGCGCGGTGACGCCCGCCGAGACGTCATCGCTCGTTGGGCAGACCGGCTGGAGAGTCCTCGATACGGTGTCTGGACCGTGGAGGCAGGGAGAGAACACCGTCCTGCCACCACTGCGATTGCGACGAGGACATAGTGCAGTATACGCTCGAGGTCTCTGCCGCTTGGGCAGAGCCACAACGTGAACTCGTCGCAATCATCGGTGCTGACCTGACGCTGACGACCATCGCTAGGGAGATGCTCGGCAGCATCAGGAACTGGGACGCGGTCGCAGCCTTCTGCGAGGCAGTGATCTCCGTCCGATTAGTCCGTCACCCGCCAAGAGGCCGACCGCGTGAGGAAAGACCTACGTCCTCCCGAGGGGAGGGTACCCCAAGTAGGGGGTATTCCGTCGGGCCGACCACGGATGACAAGTAACCCTGCTCCGGTGGTCGGTCCAACGATGAAGGCGACGTGGTGTTCGGGTGGGTTGCGGGTGTTGTGTGCTTACGCCCCTTTGTCGCCCCGGATGGAGTGGTGCGAGGAGCGCGCCGACCGCAGCCCACCCCAAAAAAATAAACAATACCCTACATTATTCATATGTATTCAATTGAATACATAGATAGCGGAGCGGTTTGTCTAACCTCACGTGCCGAGTATTGTGGGTTAAATATTCACGCAGATAAATTATTGCGTTGTGCGATCCACTAATAATAATTTTTAATCTGGTTTTGATTTATTTACATTTATTGAACGCGTATAAAGTCTGCCGAAACATAAAGATTTTTCCTAGAATTTTCTAATTAATTAGTAAAATGGTAAATTTAGTTTATTGAAAATTGCTATAATATTGCCGCTATGAGTACTATCAATCCTTCCAGTGTTTTTGGGTGTCGTAGGAGACGCCTAAGAGCTTTCCATCAACCGAGGCCAACTCCATCGGATGGCGTGTCGTCAACAAATATTCCCAAAGGGGCTTTTTTACAATATTTACTAAACTTTCCAATATGTATTAAAAAGAAAGAATACATAAATTGAGTTGACCTAAGTAATTGGATAAGAGCAAGATGATGATGATTTTTTTTTTTTTTTCGGGTCAGTGCACCCGCCGGCCGGCTCTCTCCGGGGCGACAGAGCGTCGGTGCGCGGCTCCGTAACCTACCCGTAGCACCTTACCTTCGTCGTTGGGGTGACCATCGGTACAGAGTTCCTTGCCCCTCATTGTCGGCCCGACAAGATGATGATGATAAAAATTTTGTGGTTTTTTTTTACAGTTGGTGGTTTTATATGTCCTAGAGAAGAACAAGCACTGGGCAGATGTCTTCGAGATGCTTTAAATTTATATATTCCTCAACTAGCAACAGGTAAGCTATTTACATCCCTTTAAAGCATCTTATGCATTATACAAGCTAGCACCCATGGTAAATATTGAAACGTTACTCACTGCATATCATGGGTTAGTGGCGTCTGTTCTTAGATATGGAATAATGTTCTGGGGCAACTCTACGAACAGGGAGTTAATATTTAAAATACAAAAGCGCTGTATCCGCTCTATGTTCAATTTAAAATTCACAGATAGCTGTAAGCCATTTTTCAGTAAGCATAAGATCCTGACACTCCCCTGTTTGTATATCATGGAAGCAGTAGTATTTGTAAAAAATAACCCTCAATTATTTCCTCGTCTGTCAGATCACAGCGAGCGTAGTCGGCGCGACAATAATAGACTTCGTATGCACAGCGCCAAAACTGCTCATATGGGCAAGAGTATATTTTGTATGGCACCCATTCTCTTTAATAAAATACCAAATACATATAAAACCTTAAATATAAATTCATTTAAACAAAAATCTAAGGACCTTCTTATCAATAAGACATATTACAGTGTTCAGGAATTTTTAAATGACAAGGCTATATAAATGTACCTTTTTTATATTATTTTAACATATGACATTTCACTTTGCTATTATTTATTTTTTAATTGATATATGACATAGACATTCCTCTAAATTTCTAATATATATATTTAAATGATATTGTAATATAGAATAATAATAATGTAATAATAAATGTAAATTAATTAATGTTATGACAATTTGTACGCCCCTATAGTGGCAGAACATGTTGAATCCAATTAATAATAGATTGTTTAAGAACTTACCTACACATGTTTTCACAAATAAAAAGTATCTTATCTTATCTTATCTATCTTTAAATGGTCTTCATATGAATGAACTAATATTTTTTCCTTCCAAGTTTTAAAATATATTTATTAAGAATTTAATGAAGAGGTAATGGGCAGGCCACATTGCTCGACGAACCGACATTCGCTGGAGTAGAAAGGTTCTCGAGTAGCGACCACATATCGGTCGACGAACGCTCCCCTACTAGGTGGACCGACGAACTGGTGAAAATTGCTGGGCATCGTTAGGTGCAGGCGGCACAAGACCACACTCTGTAGTGTAACATGTAGGAGGCCTATGTCCAGCAGTGGACGGCAATAGGCTGAAATGACGATGATGATGATGATAAAGAATATAATTTAAATTTCTTAGTTAAAATGTATTTTTAAAATTTAAAATATAATGGATATAAGTAATGAAAACTTCGCAAACTTTTATGTTGATAATAATATGGTTTTATGAAAAAAATTAACTATTTCTTTATTACTGTATTTTTTTAATAAATCTTTTTAAGACAAATATATGAACACTCAAAATAGAACTATACCAACCTGTCTGACCAGCGTGGTATAATAGGTTAATTTATCTCCTATTATGGAGGAGGTTTAAGCCCAACAATGAGATCTAAATCAGTCGGGTGATGATAAAGGTAAAGAAAACGAAAATAAATATCAGGCATTACGTTCTCTTCTTGATCAAAATAAAAATAATAATCTTTTTTGATGACGGAGTAAGAATACCATTCACAACCCCTTTTACGACACCTGTGGGTGTCGTAAAAGACGACAAAGGGATTATAATATACAAGAGAAGGAAAACTCGAAATGAAACCCTACACCAAGACGTCTGACTAGCATGTATTGTAGGTAAATTTCTATATCATCCTGGAGGAGGCTTGAACACAGCAGTAGGACGTTTTTGAGCTGCGATGGTGATGATAATATGCATTAGATGCGACTTATTAACTTTAAAACCTATTGTTGCCTTTTCAGGAGTACCAGAGTATGATGTACCACCATGCGAGCCTTTATTAGTTCCAGCGCTTTCCATCCAACAATCTACAGGTCCTTTCACTGTAGTATCCAGTTTTTCTGATGTAACCGTTAAAGGACCATCCTCTATGAAAGTTGAAGATGTACAGTGAGTATAAACACATGAAAAAAATTATTTTTTGTTATCTTTGTTGGCAAACAAGCAAACAGCATATGTGATGTTAAATGTTACTGCCGCTTATGAAATTTTGCCACACTGCCTACCGTGAAGAAAGTGAAGGGAGTATTTATTTAAGACAACACCCTGCACTAAGGAAATAATCCTTGTATTGCGGGGGACTTTACAAACATATAAATAACGGACACAAATTACATCCAGACTCAGAACAACAATTTGTGGATCGCACAAAGCCCATCTGTCCCGCCAGACAGATTGGGCGGGTAGCGATTTGGGTTACGAGTTTAATTTCTTTTATTAGTCTTGTAGAGCACCCCACCTTATTAGAGCAGCGGAACATCGTACTATTCATAAAAATGCCGTTACTTTGTGCATCCTCAAATTTGAAATTACTAATTTGTATCATAATTATTTGCGGTAACTTTAAAAATTAAATTCTTCATACAAAATGGTTGTGGAATTTCTTTGATTTTATTGTTAAAAAAATTTCTAAATTACATGATAAGATAAAAGAGATTTGTCATGCACTATCTATAAAACTTATTTGCGAGCAAAATATTATTATCATCTCGTGGGTTTGAACCCACATTTATTAGAAATCCATTTGAGCCACCTTATCAATTAAACCAGTGTGATTAGGTACCTATTATAATAACTCAATTATGATTCACATTATCATCTTCACGGGAGTGGTTTTACGTGTCTATAACCAAAATCTTTACTAACTAAACAAATAATTTAATGACTAGTTCAAATTAATTTTATTAATTTATCAATTAATTATTTCTAATAATCGGCATGATGTTTTTTCTTAAGGGTTAACATGGAGAATCACCAAGTCATTGCAAAACTGTATATTCCACAATTAATGATGGCAGGGCACTACATTCTAAAAGGACAACTCCTCGTGATACCTATAGACGGAGAAGGAGAGTTCTCGGCTACATACGGTTATTATAATGATTTATTAACATTTATTTCTGAAATAATTTTATTATATTAGCGATTAGTTATAATTTAGTAGATATATATTAGCTCTCAATGTCGCGACAGGATAAGAATAAAGCTGTCGTCACTTCTTGCTTGTCGTGGCGACCTGGTGAAAGTTGCTGGGCATCATTCAGGCAGCATATCCTTTATATTATTATTCCTTTCATATGAATTAAATAGGAAAAAAGACGTAAAATCTTTCAAACGCTCTTCTTGTAAAATGGTAGTACACTATTTCATTATAAGTATATAACGTGCATAGTGTCAGTAGCTTACCGTCAACAGTAGCAGAAACCCTTGCATTATTTTTTTTCTCTTCTTTCACCTGTGCCTAGTGAAAAAAGCATAATAATTTCTGATATTTAAGCAAGTATCCTTAGAATAACAATAACGTATAGAAGGATGGTGTCGGTACTTCGAGCGATCGAAAACATGAAGCCAAAAATACTACAGGCGCGCAGGCGATTACACACATACACACGCACACCACTATACAAATTATGAAATCAAATTGTGTTTATATTAACATAAATCGTTGAAATACTTTTAAAAGTAATGTTAAAAACCTTTTTATGTTTTTCAAATGTGTTCTGACACCATTTGAATGCACAAACCGTCATACCTAATTACCTATTTATTTTTTAAGAGTTGCGTACGTACGTGCAGTACAGTGGCCTTGTACATTACGGAACGGTTCCAGCGTAAGCTCTATTAGGCTCCAATTGAAATGCTTCATTTTTTGTGCGCGAACCTACCTTCTATATGTTATTATTCTAAGCAACTATCATACATATTTCCATGTCGTAAGAGAGTACAAATACAGTTCGCTACCTCCTGTGGGTATTGTAAAATATGACTACGGGATATGATATGCACATAACATTTATGCAAGAGAAGGAAGACTTGATATTAAACTCTATGCCAATATAACTGAGCAGCACGGTATTGTAGGTTATTTTCTTTCACACTGTGGAGGAGGCCCGAGTCCAACAGTGGGATTTATGATTATATATATGAAATAAAGCTATTCTTACAGATTTTTTCATAGCGTTAATAGTCACAGTCATATCTTAACAGATTTACGACATCGTCCTCTTGTGATAATAAACAGTGAAGGGACTTGAAACGTCGAAAAGGTAAAAATCAAATACAAACACGATAAAGTTCTTAAAAAGGAAGCGCACTTCATTCAATCGCATTGTGGTAAGAAATCATGTGTTAAATTTTATTAATCTTGCAGGTGATATCGATGCTACGGTAAATATTATTCTTGGACGTAAACCTCGACCAAATGGCGTGGACGCTCTGGCCTGTGAACAATTAGATGTTAGATTTCAAGTTGGTTCTGCGACTATGCAATTTGATAATTTATTCGGCAGCAATGGAGACTTGAGTAAGTTTTAGACGTGCTTTAAAAATGGTAACTTTAACCAGATAGATAAATGGTGTTAGAATGATCTCTTTAATGACTTAATGCGAGAAATACAGTTTGAATACCATAGTTCTTTTAGATCCATTTATTATACCTTGTTTGTATCTTTAAATATATAAATTTTCTGTCAGTTTGTATGTGACTGAACTCCTTCTAAACGGCTGGAACGATTTTAATGACTTTTTTTTTTTTTTTTTTATTGCCAACGGTGGCAAACGAGCAAGCAGCACACCTGATGGTAAGTGAAACTGCTGCACATGGACCATTGCAATACCAGGGGCACAGCCAGGCCGCTGCCTACCGTGAAGGAAATACTCTTCTTAAACCTCGTTTAAAGAAGGACATGTCATAGCGCTCGGGAAACACAGCAGCAGGTAGTTCATTCCAGAGCTTGCACCTACGTGGGAGAAATGATCGCTGGAAACGTACAGTTGAAGACCATAACGTTTCCAGGTGAAATGGATGAACCCTGCTGCGATGTCGAGTGGTACGTTGGTAGAATGGTGACGGTGGTACCAAGTCAAACAGTTCCTCGGAGCACTCCCCGTGAAAGAGTCGGTAGAGTACACAGAGTGACCCAAAGTCTCTCCGCTGCTCCAGCGACTCCAATCTGTCCGTAAGATTGGGATCCCCGACGATTCGAACAGCCCGTCTTTGCAGGGAGTCAAGTGGGTCTAGCTGATATTTGGGTGCACCTGCCCAGAGATGTGAGCAGTACTCCACATGAGGACGAACTTGTGCTTTGTATAGCACAAGACGCTGTCTCGGTGTGAAGTACCGCCTGGCTCTGTTCAGGACGCCCAACTTTTTGCTTGCCAATTTGGCTTTGTCCTCCAAATGACTCCCAAACTGCACTTTGCTCGATATTTTGACGCCGAGAATCCCAATACTCTCAGAAATTGGAAGAGTTACTCCTTGGAACTGAGGCGCCATGACAAATGGGTCCTTCTTTGCAGTGAACGCGCAAACTTGTGTCTTTGTGGGGTTGAACTGGACTAGGTTCCGTTCACCCCATTCCGAGGCCCGCCCCAGAGAGCGCTCGACTTCAGACACAAGTTGAACCCTTCTTTCCTGAATACTCCGAGGGATATTCCGTTGCTCAGTGTACCGCTCATCACCCGTACTGTCATCCGCATAGCAACGCATATTCTCGATAGAGAGCATGTCATTGATATGCAGGATAAACAACGTCGGGGAGAGCACCGAGCCTTGTGGTACA
This sequence comes from Lymantria dispar, assembly GCA_032191425.1. Taxonomy (NCBI): domain Eukaryota; kingdom Metazoa; phylum Arthropoda; class Insecta; order Lepidoptera; family Erebidae; genus Lymantria; species Lymantria dispar. The sequence goes on along the minus strand of CM063445.1, from coordinate 10,302,572 downwards.
CCAGCATTAATGGTCATGGTATCGGAGCAGGAGCCATCTACGACGACTTTTATACTCCGACCATCCAAAAAGCTGGCAATCCAATTACAGAGTCCCTTGGGGATTCCGTATGATGGTAGCTTCGATAGAAGTGCCCTGTGCCAGACCCTATCGAACGCCTTTGCGATATCTAGGCTGAACGCCAGCGCCTCACCCTTGCCCTCCAAGGCCTCTGCCCAACGGTGTGTGAGGTACACAAGAAGATCACCAGCCGACCGACCATGACGAAAGCCGTATTGGCGATCACTGATAAGCTGGCGATCCTCAAGGTACTGCAGAAGCTGGCGGTTTATAACCTTCTCCATTATCTTGGAGAGCAAGGATGTTATCGCAATTGGCCTGTAATTCGATGGGTCAGACCGGTCTCCCTTTTTAGGGATCGGGTGGACATGGGCTACCTTCCACGAAGACGGAACCCTATTAGTAGCGTAGGAAAGTCGGTATAGGCGCGTGAGGATGGGAGTCAATTCAGGGGCGCACGTCTTTAGTACCACTGCAGGGATGCCATCCGGTCCACTCGACTTATGGACGTCTAAAAGCCGCAGCTCCCGCCTAACCGCTCGCTGCGTGATGCGGATTTCGGGCAGTGAACTTTCACACCGTGGGATGGTAGGTGGTGTGGCAGCTCCGGCATCCAAAGTCGAGTTACAGGCAAAGAATTGACCTAGAAGATCGGCCTTCTCCTTTGCGCTGTGGGCCAGACTACCATCGTGTTTCTGCAGTGGTGGGAGATTGGGCTGGCAGAAGTTGCCTTGTGCAGCCTTGGCGAGCGACCAGAATGCACGACTCCCAGCGGGATAGCTTTGCAATCGCTCGCCAATTCTGGCAACATGTTCCGCCTTGGCTCTGGCAATAGCCTTCTTACTAGATCTAGAAGCGGCGTTAAATTTCCGCTTCCCCTCTTTGGCATTCGGGTCCTGGCATTTTTTGGCCCTATTCCAGGCCCGATATGCGGACTGTTTCTGGCATGCAGCCGTCCTGCAGGTTTTGTTAAACCAGGGTCGGCTGCGGCCACCGACGGGTATTTTGGTGTTGGGGATGAATAATTCCATCCCCGTAATAACCGTTTCGGTAACGCAGTCCGCACAGACGCCAGGGTCCCCAGAGGCGAAGCAAAGCCGCTTCCATGGGTAGGATGCGTAAAACTCGCGCAGTCCATCCCAATCTGCTGACTTATATTGCCAGACTCTGCGAGTCCCAGTCGCCTTAGAACGACTAGGCCTTACAACAGGGGCACTGCTACGGACCAAGCAGTGGTCAGAAGATCCAAGAGGCGCTTCAACCACTACCTGATATCCGTGCTGGTGTGTAGTCAGCAGAAGATCCAGTAAAGAAGACTCATGGCTCTCAATATCTGGGATACGGGTGGGCTGTGTCACCAGTTGTGAGAGACCATAGGCCGAGACCATATTGAAGAGATGTCGACCCTGGAGGTCAGTGGTTCGGGACCCCAGCCACTCTTTATGATGAGCGTTGAAGTCTCCAAGAACCACCACCTCCGCTGATGGACACTGCTCCAATATTTCGTCAATCCCCCATTGGACGTTCTCAAATAATTGAATTGACCCCGGATCACTGCCATGGGACCTGTAGAGGCATGCGTAGATGCGGGTAAGCCCTCCATAGTCTACGCGTAGCCACAGGATTGACAAGTCACCATGTTCGAGGGCCCGAAGGCGGCGACAGCAGATATCACCTCGGATGAATACGCACACCCCGGCTTTACGACGGAAGGTATGCTCCAACTCGTAGCCGGGGTAATTTAGGTACGAAATGTCATCCGGAGCACCTATCTGCGTCTCCGTTAAAAAGAGTAAGGCAGGCCGCGCCGTCTCGAGGTGATGGTGGACGGCGTCGAGATTGCTATGTAAACCCCTGATATTGCAAAAATCCACATCAAATGTGGATAAGGGGACCGCCGTAGAAAATCGTCTCTTTTTAATATTCTTGGTCATGATTTTTAATTTAAGAAGAGGAGGAAGGGAGTGTGAATGTGTATAACGGAGTTTGGTGATACCAAAAAAAAAAGGCAGGGCATAGTGCATGGTCGAGGAGTGAGTGTTGTGAGGAGCTGACACGAAGCACGGAAGGGCCCCCGATGCCCCCCCGTGTGTAGCCGCCGAGGTCCACTCCAGTTTCCCACACCGGCACGACGACTACCCAACGGGATTTTCGCCGGTTGGTGGGACAGCCTCCCAGGGAGGATGATCCTGGGTTCGGGTCCCCTGCTGACCGGCAGGTGGCCGGCGGTGACCATTCCCATCGGGTCTCCCTGTACACCATGCCAGCCCCTCACGCTCAATACCCCGACCAAGACCTCACCACCGCAGGTTTCAGGCCTCACCAAAATCCGCCACACACAAACACACCCAGAAAGTTGGGCTCCCGGCTCTCTCGCTCACCGAACGAAGTGCAGCAGCAAATTGCTACTACTCAAACGTCGATCTTCTGCGAGAGTGTGGTACTGCCCCGGACGGACCGGCCCGCGACTGCAGACAAAAGACTGTCTACAGTGTGGTCCTACCACCAATAAACTTGACTTTTTTGTATGTGTTCTATTGTATTCTAGAATGGTTTAAATTAATAATTGTCCCTGTAGGTGGTGCTGCGATAGATTTCAAGAAGAGTTTCTTGTACTTTCTTAGATTTAAATAAAAACAGCGTTTGTTTTATCAGCTAGTATAATATAATATAAAGAACGTGTTTTGTAGGGTTGTCTAGACACCGTAAATACGGGTGTTTTATATCTATTTTGGTTCATCATTATCATAAATTGAAAAGTTACAAATACATAAATACACCATTGAAATGGTATATAGTGTAATAACTAAGTAAATACATTCAGTGTTTAAATCACGGATCAAACAATAACTTTGCCTGCGTAGAATATCATCGCAGGCCACATACGTCCCACTGTTGGGCTCGTGCCTCCTCCACATGGGATGGGATTGTATGAATTGAATTGAATTTGATAAGTCTATACCAGTCATCTATAATATGGTCTGGTCTATAGCCAGTAGGCTATACCATGCTGGTCAAACATGTTGGTATTGGATTTCATTTCGAGTTTTCCTTTTCTTGCACAGATCTTATGTGCAAGAGAGTCTTTTACGACATCCACGGGCAAGATAGGGAGTGATGAATTATTTCTTACTCCGTCACCACACAGAAATATGTTGCATCAGTATTATGGAACAATTTTACTATTAAAGTTTTTGGAGCAAAACATGTCATATCATGCTTTAAAACAACAAAGTATCCGTGTGGTGGCAGGGTAAAAATACAATTTATCATCCCCTCTCTTACCTGTGGGTCTCTTAAAGGTGACTAAGCGATATAAAAAAGAAAGCTCGTAGTAAAACCCAATCATCCTTCCATCAAATTTCCTTCTATAACGGAGGCCCAAACCCAGCTGTGGGATATGGACGGAGATCATGATGATGACGATTCTGCTATTTATTTTGATGCGAATATTGCTTTCAGTAATTACTTATTTAATTTTCTCAGGTAATACGATAAACCAGTTCCTAAATGAAAATTGGAAGAATTTGACTCAGGAACTGCAAGCGCCGATGGAGGAGGCTCTCAGAGACTTTTTAAAACCACTCGCTGACCACACTTTTAGTACACTTAATGCTGATGATATACTGTCTTCTTAGTCTCGTAATTCTGTTTATTTAAGGTTTTAAGTTATTCATTATCAGTAGAATGAGTGTAGCTTCTGAGGAATGTTTCCTAAACTTGGCTGATGGTATTTTGTTGCCAAAGTAGTATAAACAGTCAGGATATGTTTATCTAAATACATCATGAGAAACATGTAGTTGAGATTTTGTAAGCTTTTCTAATTTAAATAGCTGCAAGAAGTTAGTTAAAATTTGTAAAAGAGAGGATAGAAGATATTTTTTTTTATTTATATGGAAAGTGGAATAAATATGATTTTTTATCGCCATTCTAGACGGTATTATTAACGAGATTAATAAAACTATGTTTCTAGAAATATTTAAACAAAATAAAATAGTTGTTATCGTGTTATTTTTTTTTTTTTTGTCGTTACGTTTAATCTTTTTTCGTTACATTTTTTAGCGTACCGTACCCAAAGGGTAAAAACGGGACCCTATTACTAAGACTTCGCTGTCTGTCCGTCCGTCTTTCTGTCACCAGACTGCATCTCAAGAACCGCGATAGCTAGACAGTTGAAATTTTTACCGTTGACCAGTTGAAATTTTTTGTTGCCGCTATAACAACAAATATTAAAAACAAAATATAATAAATTTTTAGGGGGCTCCCATACAAAAAAACGCTATTATTATTCCCCTTTTTATAGATAATGGTACGGAACCCTTCGTGCGCGACTACGACTCGCACCTAACCGGTATTTGTTTCTCTAATTTGAAAAACAAAAAGAAATAAATATTAAACCATTAGTTTTACAAGAGAAACATATTAGTGATAATATAATACAATATTCTGACAACAAAAATGTTTTTTGTGAAAAGCCTAACGCTTTTCACTGTCACGTGCATGTCCAAAAGTCGAACTGCCAGAGAATTTGATTATTTGAACCAGCAAAGGACAGTTCCTAATTTACTAATTTCATTTAGAAAATGAATTTGTACTCATCTAAAAAATCTGCGGTACCTTTTTTAAAAGAATTCTCTTTGGCTCTTTCACAAAAATATTTATATACAACATTTATTTATCAATTATATTATCGTTACTAATATTATAAATGCGAAAGTAAGTTTATTTATTTGTTATGCTTTCACGCTTAAATCACCGAACCGATTTCAAAAATTCTTTCACCAGTGGAAAGCTATCAGGGAGTACCTAACATGGGCTATATTTCATCTCGGTATTCCCACGGGAACGGGAACTACGCGGGTATGGCGACTGAAACCGAAGCGAAGCGAGGACTGATTGCTAGTAATTTCTAATAATGCAGCAGAGAGTTGACTTAGGTATGTAAGTCAACTCTATGCCTTCAATAATGCAATTAACACACTATTAATGATATCCTTTACAAATTATTATGAGCACGAAAACTTAAAAAAGTTATATTATATTCTCTATACTCCAGCACTCTCTTCATTATATTAGAATAAAACTCTATTCCAACACATCTGACCAGTGTGGTATAGTAGGTCAATTTCCCTCCCATTGTGGAGGAGTCCCAAGCCCAACAGTGGGACGTATATGGGCTGAGATGATGATGATGATGAATAAAACGAGACATAATAGTATCTTAAACTATTTATTTCAATTATTATAGTTAATTTATTGATCACAATCAGTTATTAAAAACAAAACAACTATATGTAAGTATTAATAAAAATATTAAGTACATATGTCTAAAATATGATATAAAGGTAACTTATCTGCTTAAATAAATAAAGCTTGAGAAACTTAAAACTAATTAAACATGTAAATGTGTTTGAAAATTTTTATTATTTTTTTTTTAAGACAAACGCTCTGTACTAAAGAAATAATCCTTGTATCGCGACGGACTTTATAAACATAATTAACAGATACAAATTACATCCAAACCCAGAATAACAATTTGTGGATCGTACAAAGTAGTGCCCTGCTTGAGATTCGAACCCGTGACCCTGGCACGTAGATCAGTAAACGCCGACTGTGCAGTCAACTTATTTATTATTGAATTCATGGATGATACAATACTTGTTCTGGGGGAGTGATACAGAATAAGAAATAAACTTGGTACTAGAACTGCGATCCTAATATGAGTTTTTGAACAACTTGAATGTTTTTGAATAATAGAAAGCTATGTAGGCTATAAATACTATCAAACCATAAAAGAAGAGAAGAAGAAGAACTTAAAACTTTACACCGACTTCGCCATCTGCAAATAATGACAGCATTAGAAAGACCTTTTAGAGAATAATTGACGTCATGCAGACGGCTGGTCATGAATACATATTCACTTTGAAGAAGAGTACATATTGAGTTAGCTCCAAACTATTGGAATTTGACCTGGACAATGATGACACATGAATACTAGATGGCGTTATTTAAGTAAATTAACTTTAACAGGTTTTTTATTGTCTTTGTTGTCTGAGGAGGCAGTAGCTCACCTGAATGTAAGTGGTAACCGCGCTCATGAGCCTCTGCAATACTAGAGGCACTGCTTTATAGATACTACCGTGGGGTGGGCCTTCGGACCTTCGGCTCTTCGTTCACCGAACAGAGTTCGTAAACAAAAGATCAATTGGACGTAGTTTAGCAAACTAGAACCAACCTTCAAAAATTCACTTACGAGTTATTGAGGTTTTTGTTTAAAATATCTGTTGAAAAGAATGGAACAGTTATTTTGAAAAAAACAAATTTATATGATGATTTTTTGAGTAGGTGCACAGCACGGTTGTGGGTCTACTTTTGTACTTAATTCAGTTTCACTCAAGGTGTGGGTTGGTTCTAGTTTACTTAACTACGTCCAATTTACTTCGATTAAAAAAAACCACAGTGCTCTACTAACTTCTAATACCAAACGATGATATTAAACTAAGTTAACGGTTTTGAATCTGAAGTATGCTTAGTATTATTTTCTGTTGAAACTAACGATTGATTCTATAATGATTTTTATAACCCTTGAATAGAATTTAAATCGTCGCTTAAGCTGTTTCAAAGATATTCAGGAATAAAGACTGAATTTTATGTAGTCATTTAAAATAATTGAAGAACTAATGCTATTAATGAATTAAATTCAATAGTTTGACGAGATCAGAAAATATGAAATAGATTATAATTTAATTTTATCTGAATTTCAATATTATACCGTATCTAATTGTACTTTTTTCTGTTACCCTTATTGATGTTTTTAACAATTTACTTCTGCAAATACTTGGTCAAATCAAAATTGATTTCAACCTATTTTTAGTTTATTAAATAAATTCAATTTATTGCTTAATTTCAAACATGAGCGTGTATTATTAATAAATGAATCGGTATTTCAATGCGTTGTTTATAAGTTTATGTTGTGAAATATCTTTATTTGTATTCGCCACAATAGTTCAGTGTTATTTTTTGGTAGAAATAAGAAAAAAGATACGCACGTCTTTAGTGTTATAAAGTAATTGAATCGTTTTAAAATTAATGGGCATATTGAATCGTACGTTTATTAAAAAAATGTTGACATGCATTTAAATGACATACACCGATTACTGGGTTAAGATTACTAAACCCAATAATTCACAAAAATCAGTATTTCAACTTTCGACTAAAGAAATATATGTAATCTATACAAATAAATATAATTTAAATGTCTGTGTGTATGGTCAAAATAATACACTGCCTTAATAGTCACACAGTTATTTACGCGAAACCTATACCTTAAAATCAGTTTAAATATTTTTTGTCAGACTGTCTATTTAGTCCGGGTAATCTTCAAAACAACTAAACCGATTTTGTTAATATTTTACTGTAGGTGTCTGTATAAGGAACAACTTAGATAATATTATATTCCGTTATTCTCATGAGAATGGGATATTTCCACGGAAACTACGTGGGTGAGACCGAGGGAATTTCTAGTGAGTATATATGTTTATAAGTCATAATAAGTTGAAATTCCTGTTCTATGTTTTCAAACAAACCCGAGTGTTTACACGTAACTAAAATTAGGTAAAATCTTTGTACCCAAATAGGCATTAGCAGGATTTTTTTTGAGCGCGACTTATTCTATTTAAGTCTGTATCATCCATTAACTCAACGTATTTAGTAAGAAAAACACAAAGACATAGACATACATTAAAATTAAGGCTTGAGCCAAACATCGATGGGAATCTTGGAGAAGGCGGCATTGACGAACGACTGGAAGTGCTTCGCGATAGACGAAGAAGCAGCTGGTCTCATCTCTTCAATGATATCAGCTGCATTGTTATTCAAGAACTGGTTCATAGCTTCGCCTGAAATTATGAGAAAATATACTTAACAATAAACAAGGAAAATTGAAAATAATACCCTGGCATAGGGTATTACTTCAATCCGTAGGCGACGACTAGTGAGGGGGAAGCGCCGATATGCGCATCTTCTACCGCCTTGAAAGACGATAAGACGTGGCCAAACGGCCTTGTGTAGGAATGTCGGGGATCGAATATCAATAGACAATCTCTTCTGCACTCTGTAAAAGCACGGAAGGGACCGCTGTTGGTTTTAGTGGATATTCCGAGACCGGCGAGTCCCACACACCCCCACGTCTATCACTGGCGAGGAACAGTGCGTAAATACATTCACAGCGTTAACAAAAAAAGGGTATTACTTCAAGTCTCTTTCGGTCTTTCGTGGGTATCGGTACAAGACGATTAAGGGATATAATACGCAAATCAGATCACTGCAAGAGAAGAAATCTAAATCTAAACTCTACACGGTGACATTTTTATCGTCTTACAAAAAAAAAAAACCATAAAAGTATCCGACCAAAGAAACATATCTAACATATTTAAATGTTCAATAGTGGCAGTTAAAGAAAAATAATAAAATAAATTAAAGTTAATATTTTGTAACAGTTTTTTTTTTTTTTTTGTGGGTGGGTCGCGGTCGGCGCGCCTCCGCACCACTCCGTCCGGGGCGACAGAGGGGCTTAAGCACGCAACTCCCGCGACCCACCCGAAAACCACGTCGCCTTCGTCGTTGAGCCGACCACTGGAGCAGCGTTAACTTGTCGTCAGTGGTCGGCCCGACGGAATACCCCCTATTGGGGTACCCTCCCATCGACCGACGTCCCCCCCTCGGGGAGGATGTCGGTCTTTCCTCACGCGGTCGGCCTCTCGGCGGGTGATGGACTAATCCCCGGTCACGTCACCCGCGGCCTCGTCTAGGGCGGCATGAGGCGCAGATAGTTGCGCCTGCGCCGCCCCAGTCGCCGGCACAAAAGCAATCATGCGAAATTTCGTTAGCCAATCATAGGTATGAAGTCCACGTGAACGGCTTTTACAAAGCGTAATTCCCTACGCTAGATAGCTAACAGGTATCCTTTGGCGCCGCGGTCAAGTGGTCGTAGTACCTACATACTACATCAGCTGTGTTGAGTAACTATTGCGCTCGCTACAAGCTGTTTCCTTACTATTTTAATTAGTAATTATTTATAATAACTTTTATTGAAAAAATATTCTATTAAATATTGTTTTTAACCTTTTAATTGTATGAATGAATAGTAGATACTGAATACTTTAATTGACCTGCTTTTGTAAGACGACATAAATGTCAGCGTATATACCTACACATCTACGTAGCATGGTGTAATAGATCAAATTTCCTCACATAACGAAGGAAGTCCGAGCCAACAGTAGGACATATATGGTTTGAGATGATGATGATGAAGCTTAAGAACGATCCTTCTATACTTATATACCTTCTATACCTAGTGGTAGGACCACACTGTCAACAGTTATATATCTACAGCCGCGGGCCGGTCCGTCCGGGGTGGTACCACGCTCTCGCAGAAAATCGACGTCTGAGTAGTAGCAATTTGTTACTGCGCTTCGTTCGGTGAGCGAGAGAGCCGGAAGCCCAACTTTCTGAGGGTGTTTGCGTGTGGAAGGTTATGGTAGTGCCTTTGGTATCACCGAGCCTCAATGCACGCATTCACACTCCCTTCACTTTCTTCGCGGTAGGCAGCGGCCTTGTAAAGGTCCATGAGCGGCAGCAACACTTACCATCAGGTGTACTGTTTGCTCGTTTGCCACTGGTTGCAATAAAAAAAAAAAAAAAAAACTTTAATCATTTTCCGTGTGGTGACGGAGTAAGGATACAATTCACCTATATAATATGAACATAACATTTGTGTAAGAGAAGGAAAACTCGTAATAAAACCCTATACCAACATGTCTGACTAGCATGGTATATTAGATGAATTTCTCCTGCGGAGGAGGCCCGAGCCCAACAATGGGACGTATGTGGGCCGCGATGATGATGCTGATGATGGTTTTAATCATGCAAATAGAGACTTTTCATTCATTTGTTTAGCTCGTATACTTCGCACTGGTAGTCTCAAGCGTTTTCTATAAATAGGAGATAATTAGCTTACTATACCAGGCTGAACAGACGAGTCAGTATTGGGTTTAAATTCGAATTTCTCTTGGTTATTAACTAGTAATTATCCCTTTTTTATTTCTTTTTCTTTTTTGTGGGTGGGCTGCGGTCGGCGCGCCTCCGCACCACTCCGTCCGGGGCGACAGAGGGGCTTAAGCATGCAACTCCTACAACCCACCCGAAAACCACATCGCCTTCGTCGTTGGGCCGACCACCGGAGCAGGGTTAATTTGTCATCAGTGGTCGGCCCGATGGAATACCCCCTACTTGGGGTACCCTCCCATCGACCGACGTCCCCCCCTCGGGGAGGACGTCGGTCTTTCCTCACGCGGTCGGCCTCTTGGTGGGTGACGGACTAATCCCGGTCCCGTCACCCGCGGCCTCGGCTAGGGCAGCATGAGGCGAGTAATTATCCCTTAGCCTTTTTTATGTTACCCACAAAAAAGGGAATTACATTCTTATTCCGTCATCACACTAAGAGAGATAAAAACTATTGATACATAACTCTTTATTAATATATTCACTGTCATTTCAAGTTATATACATATTTCGCACTTCTAGGCTTGAATCTACAATGTAAGAGAAATTGATGTATTATATCACACTGGTCAGACGAGTTGGAATAGAGTTTTATTTCGACTTTACCTTCTCGTGTATAGATTTTATCGACATACTGTATAAATAGTTTTACGACACCCAGGGGCAAGAAATGCGGTGGTGATGTATATTTTTACGCAGTCATCACAGGGAAAAAAGAAATGTGGTGTCGTGGGACACCAGGTAGGAACGAAGTTCCTTCGGCTAATGTAGAATCGACACAATTTGCAAAAAAAAAACGTGCTCAATTTTATGTAGGTTTTCTTGATTTTTCTCTTAAATTTTGCTGATTAGTTTTTATCATAGCATCCGTTTTTATCATAGCATCCGTTTTTAAATACGTACTAGGTGTCTTCCTGGACATCTCAGGTGCTTTCGATAACGCCTGGTGGCCAATGCTACTTCTTAAATTAAAGGCTCGTGGTTGCTATAGAAATATCTACCAAATCATACAGTCGTACTTTTTAAATGGCTCGACTAAATTGAAACTTGATCACCATACTGTGTCGAAATCACTGGCGATGGGCTGCCCTCAAGGTTCGGTATTAAGTCCATATCTATGGAATTTAGGTTTTAACGATTTTCTCGAGTTACCTCTACCGAAAAATTGTCTACTAATCGGCTATGCAGACGACGGACTTTTACTTATACAATCGAACACAAGGGATGGTTTAGAGAAATTAGCGGAAACATGCCTCAATGATATATTCGATTGGGGTACACGAAACCAGCTTGCCTTCGCACCACAAAAAACATATCATCTTTTATTAAAAGGACATTTACAGTCGGCGCCGCGTATAAAATTCAATAATATGACTGTCAAAAAGAAAGAATCAGTTTGCTATCTCGGCCTAGTCTTAGAAAAAAATTTTTCATTTATTGAGCATATTAAAACTGTAGGCGAAAAAGCGAAACGGAATTTCTACGCGCTTACTAGAATATCTGCTGCACCTGTATGGGCCTATAGGGCCACCATAGGGGCGGCTCGCCTTAAATTACTACAGAGCCAACGATTGGCCCTAATATTCTTATGTAAAGCCTATAGAACGGTTAGTACCGAGGCCTTACCAGTACTCGCGGGTGTACTTCCGGTTAATTTGGAGATTCAGAGACGAGCGTCAATGTATTACACCACAAAGGAAACTATGAATACAGATTTCCTTCTACCGCGCGACCGAAATAAAATTGCTAGATTGTTTGCACCACAATCCATTGTCTATGAGGAACTTTTAACCGACTGGCAAGAAAGATGGGATTCATCATCGAAAGGTCGTCATCTTTATCTATTTTTTCCATGCATCCGGGAGCGCCTGGAGAAGGTGTGGCTGGAGGTTGACCACTTCGTGGCCCAATTTTTAACTGGCCATGGCAACTTTAAAAGTAAATTATTTTCTCTTAAACTCGTACCATCACCATTATGTCAATGTTCCACATCTGACCACGAGTATGAACAATCAGCACATCATATTCTCTGGGAGTGCAATCTCTGGCGAAACGAGCGTAACCTTATGTTAAACAGTTTGCAAGTCACCTGTGGGGTAGTATACTATACGGACCTTGTAGCAACCCGAGAAAATTTCCGTGCGTTCATGCGTTTCTGCCATACCTACTGTAGCAATCAATCTTAACGCTCACATATAGGCCCCGTTAAGCTCTTCCGTATCCGTGGTGCCGTACTGCTGCGCTATCGTAGCTGTACACCTTTTTACTTTTTGGCTGACTAGTCATTTTGTTTTCCTGTCTCCCGCCTTGCCTAGGAGGGAAGTGGAATCTCTCTTTCCAACTCGTCCTCTTTAATCTTTTCTAATTAAATTTGTTGCGGGTCCCAAGACAATTAAAATCATATCCCGGGACTGCCTGAAGGTCAAACCTCGGTGTCATTTATGGAGACCATTGTGGATCCTGGCTTACAGGAGTTATAATGGTGGGAATGTGTGGTGGAATTAGTCCCAACAAAAAAAGAAAAAAATTATTAGTTTTTATTTAAGTACAGGAAAGTATTTAGGAAATTCAGTATTTTAGGAAATAATAAATTACGTTAAATAAAAAAAATCGTAATTCAAATTATCAATTAAAATAACAAAATATGTCTCTTTATTTTTGTTTGACAACATAAAATTAGACAGAAATAGAAATAATTACAAATTACAAAAAATAAACGTGGCTACTCACAAGTAAAATGTAACTATAATGTGAGTATTCGCCACGTGCTTGTCCATGAATTCATGAGTATATACTATGCATTGGCGGGGTGGAGTGGTAATAGAGAGAGAAGGGATGCGAGAACGAAAAGAAAGAAGGAGAAAGAGAAAGGTATTATACACTACTCGCTTGTGTATACGACTGTCGCACCTGCGCACGTCTCATTTAACGGTTTTATTCCACGCACTTTTTCTTACGGTTTTACTATCACATTTTTTTCAGTTCGGTCACGCAGCAAAATCCCTATCTCCTCCAAGCCTGCCGTAAGGAACTTCGTTCCAAAACTTTGCAATTATATTTTCATTAATATTATAATTCCATGTGGTGACGGAGTAAGAATACAATTCATCACCCCCTTGGTCGTGGGTATACATACAACATCATAGATGTTGTATGTATACGTGTGTATATATGCACGTGAAGAAAAATTCGGAATAGAATCCTATACTAACCAGTCTGACCAGCATGGTATAGTAGGCCATTTGCCCTCCTATAATGGAGGTGGCTCGAGTCCAGCAGTGGAACATATATAAGCTGAGATGATGATGAATATTATAAATCTCCATCTTAATCCACATACATCGTATTCGTGGATCGGGCTCGCTGTTTAGGCTGGTCGGCTTATGTGGCCGCGCTCCACCCTTAAGTCACCCCAGATCCCCTCCGCCATCCCCTCCGGGGACAGCGTGTGACATCTCGCTGACCATAGCAGACCATAGCTCATCCAAAAATAATAGGCTGATTGGCTTAGGATTTCATGTTGAGTTTTCCTTCTTTACTAGGGGTACAAATGTTTAAATACAAGATAATACAGACCGATCACACTCCCGTGGTTGACGGTATCCTTGACCTTGAACCTTGCCGTTCTAAGTTTGAAGTCCACTAACAATCTGTCCGCCACCATGTATCGTACGCTATCTCTAAATGTTTCTTTGCCGAAAATCTTCGCAATCGCCACCACGTCACCTGAAAAATCAAAAAAAATAATATGAAATAATTATTTTATATTAACAATTAGTGCTTACTGAGTGAGGATAACATAGTCACTACCCCTTTCTTTCCCATGGTTGATCGTAAAAAACGACTAAGGTACTCAATATATACTTAAGTTCTTTAGTTGTCATCATCATCACATCACTTCAAGAGAAGGCAATCTAGAAATAAAACCCTATACCAACCCGTCTGATAACCGTGATGTAGCAAGTCATTCTCGCTGCTATTGTGTAGGAGGATTAAGCGCAACTTTAAGATGTATATCAACTGAGATGATGATTATAATGAAAGAGACAAATAACAAAAGAAGTATTATGTGAAAATTGATGAGAGAAAATAAGAATCCATCCATCCATCAGCCTAAGGTCATCCACTGTTGGACATAAGCCTTCCCACGAGAATGCTACATAGAACGGTTCTGTGCCACTTGTATCCAACGGTTTCCTGCGACTTCGAATATGTCTTCCGTCCACCTAGTAGGAGGTCGTCCTACTCTGCGTCTTCCGATTCTTGGTCGCCACTCAAGAACATTTCATCCCCAACGGTTGTCGATTCGACGAGCGATGTGGCCTGCCCATTGCCATTTCAAGGTGCTAATTCTATAAACGGTTACACCCGTCCTTCTACGGATTTCCATATGAGAAAAACAAAAAACAAACAAAAAAAAACAACAATAAAACAACTGTAAAATTAGAATAACATATTATGTCGTCTGATAAAAGCTGCGCTTTGAAATATCTGCATGGGGTATTTTATATCCAGATATTAGGTTCGGCTGATGAATATATGAAGATGTTTCTATTCTGTATTCTTTACATAATCATTCACCTAAGCCCACATAAGTCACACCGTTGGACTCAGGCCTCCTCCACAATGGGAGGAGAACCAACCACGGGCTAGAGAGGGGGTAGTAAATTATATTCTTACTGTGTCCAATGGGAAACTATATAAACTCTTCATACAATGTTGTATAAAAATGTAGTACAATACAAAATTTTCGTGAGGTGAAGAAGATTCTAACGTCGTTCTCAATTCACTACCTCCCTTCTTACTCATGCATATCCTAAAGGATGACTAAGAGGCATAACAATATAAGAGAAATCTCAGACAGATAGCATCTATATAAGAGAAAGAAAACTCGAAATTGAACTAAACGGTCTGACCAACGAGACTTAGTAGGTCAATTTACTTCCAAACGTAGAAGAGACTTGAATCTAATCCAGTCGTGGAACATATATAGGCTAAGATAATGACGATGAAAATATTAAATACTCAAAAAAATATTAAAACTTTATTTACAATGTTTTATTTATTTTACAGATTTTTATCGAGTTTGTATTCGATTTTTATTTAACCAACGTTGCAAATACTTTATAGCGTTCATGATCACGGGCGGACTAAGATGTCTCACGTCCAACAAGTCATCGTTATTATAGATATTTAAAATTATCTACTCGCTATAGAAATTAGTTATTAAATTTTTACCCACATTTTAGTACAAATTTATTGTGTGTTCGAAACGTAGGACAATCAAAAATCAAATACAAATGCGAAATCATATTAAATACTTACCAAAGGACGCCCAAAAGTCTCCTTGTGATCTTACTGGGAAAAGCAGTACTTGTCCCGTTACTTCATACCGGCCGGTGATCTCAATGCGAGGTAACACCAGCCCCATGTCGATGCGAAGTTTCTTTAAGTCCGACCTGTGTAAGAAATAATCCTTTTGTGTTTTCGTATACACAAAAAGGGAATTGCATGACACTTGCCTTGAAATTTTTCTGAATCTAACCAGAAATAAATTCTTGTATAGCTTTACAAACTTGCACTCAAGCTCAGAACCATCATACGTGGCTCATACCAAGAACAATTCAACGTGGATATCGAACCCTTGACATTCGCATAGCTTGAGAGATCAGCACTTAGACCATAACATCATTTGTGCAGTCAAAAAAATCAGTTACAAGCAACAAATTTTTCTGACTGTTCCTCATCCCGTCATTCTGGGAGACAGGAGAGTAGCGCGATTTCTTATAACTAGGGGTAAGTCATCTGTTGCTTCCAGTAGTCCGCCCGAAGGGTCACTCTTCCAAGTACCTACAGTCGTATTACTTCCCTATATTGTCTATCTAACCATCCATGACCTCGGTCTATAGGCATCGCATAAAATAATACATACTTATGTCATTATTATCCTTTATCTTGAGAATTAAGGCAAATTTGCATTAACAGTTACTCTATTCAAACAATACATAAAATTTAATTAGAGTTGGGAATGATTTTAATAAAATGCTACTGAATAAAATTATTACAAGTGATCAAAAAAAAAAAATTAAAAAAAGCAAAATTTTTCTTGGAATTTAATGCTGTAATTAAAATGTGTGTTAAAAGTAATCACATACTTCCTAAAGTAGCGCCTCCCTTTTTGTGGTAGGGTATCTGGACACACCCCGCCTAATCTGTTCGGGGCGATGATTAAGCGGCCCCGTAACTTACCGTATTCCCAGCCAAAAGTATTACCTCCCTAGGGTAAGATAATAAAACTTATGTAATAATGAGTATGTGAGGGATGTTTAACTAAGGAATTCCATACTGGAAGGAATTCCATAATTTTGAAAGCTGAAAATTATTAGAGACATTGTGATAGTAATTTCTTTTTTCTATCTCCATAAAACATGCAGCGAAATACTACATTTATATTATAAATAATAATACGATTTCACTAGTTTCATTGGTTTTATTTTCTTCTTATTATGACCCAGCTTTTGGGTTTAGATATTTTCCATAAAGTCAAGAAGATCAAAATACTCTATGCAAGTTAGTCAGATATATTTTATTTCAAGTTCGCCTTCTCTAGTATTTTGTCTGTTTGCAATCTTTATTCGCTTTTACGACACCCATGAAATGTGTACTTCTTTCATTCTGAAAATCACACAGAAAATTAGTTAAATTAGTTTTATTACTAACAGGTAATCATATCAATATATTCCCAGAAGTAAAATAAGTCTGAGCATCCTAGTCAAGTGTCATTAATTTAAGTATTCTCTTCTTCTTTTCAGACTAAATACGCCTCTCAGTTGAATACGGTCCTCCCTAATGGGAAATTAACCTTCAACACCATGCTTGCTAGACGAGTTGCCAAAGGATTTCATTTAGAATTTGAAAGCCGGTAAAGTTGTAAAATTTATATTACGTATGCCAAATTTTATTATTTACCCCATAGTTTCACACCGTTTTTACAAAAAAAAATCCACGAACATAGTTTTAAATGATGGTGTAATAGATTGGAAAACAAACCTTTTATGTTATCTCATCATTCTACATAGTTATTTGCTAATAAAAGCCGATCTCCGTAAAATAATCCATAATGAGTTCCCACAAACTTAAGATATTCACATAATTATACATATTACGACATTCATAATGCGTAATACATAATTACCCCATAGAAAATTGACTCTAAAAACTGTTCCCATGCCCTAATGGTGGGGAAACATTCATGTAACTGCAGTATCTCACAAATCAGACCGACCAGTTTCAGTTGCAATCATGATTTAATCCTGGTATTTGGAAAAATGCATTACACATTCGTCTTCTTATTGGGTATAATGGTGTGAAGAACAGGTAAAAATCAAAATAATCCTCCCGGGATAGAATAGCCTCAAGAATAATTTTGCATTTCTGGATATAGAACATGAGATACCAAATATCTACGTGCAATATTACTCATCATTAATGTTAACCTATTCTTATCCCAATTACTTAGGTCGACATTATATGTACTCTTTTTACATCGTACTTATATTGCATGGTTTTGGCGTTACTTTTTTTTACTAACCGCATGGCTCAAGTTAACCCTCCTTAGGAATATTTATTGTTTAAAAGATTGTTGTTGACCGAATATCATCAAACAGAGTTGGTTCAGGTCGATATAAAGGTCTCAGCCGTCTTTACTATGTCAATGGCTAAGCATTCTTAGCCACCGCCATATAATAGCACGTGCAAATATATTCTTCATTCATTCATCATTTCAGCTCATAAACATCCCACTGTTGGGCTCGAGTCTCCTCCACGATAGGAGGGAAATTGACCTTACTCTACCATGCTGATCAGACAGGTTGATATAGGGTTTTATTTCGAGTTTTCCTTCTCTTGCATAGATGTTATAGCGTATCGTATATATAGTATAATACTATGATGCTAATTTGAAAGATTTAAATTATATGCTTAGTTCCAGTCAAAATTGGGTTAAGCCGTTCATTCAATCATCATCATTCATCTCAGCCTATATAAGTCGCAATGTTAGGCTCAAACCTCCAAAATTGGAAACAAATTGGCCTACTATTCTATGCTGGTTAGACTATCGGAATAAGGTTCTGTTTCTCTTCTCTTGCATCGATGTTACATGCATATATCCTTTCATCGTTTTTTACGATCCCACGGACAAGAAAAGAGGTGGTTAATTGTATTCTTACCTCGTAACCACACACATAAATAATTAAGCCATTTAGAGGCATAAAGAGGTATATATAGTATATTCGTATAATATGACAAAATGAAAAATATTCTTCTTCTTCTTGAGTAATGGCAATAAGCTACAATTATGAGCGATTGGTGCCAGTGTCGAGTTATAATATATATTCTTCACTCTTCTCTTCTTCGTCTTCAGTCTTTGTCTTTTAGTCTTAGTCGTTACCATGGATTAGGTGCTGAGAACCAATCCGTGGTTCCTCTGGGAATTTTGTCAGAATATAAAAATACACGAAATTCACTATTATATCCTATTCGCTATATTTCAACATTTTGTCCGCATTATATATACATAAAATATCAGCAAAATTATTTAATATAACACAATAAAACGCTAAAATAATGAAAAAAATATAAAAGCGCTACATGACATTTTGACATTCGCGTCAAAAGTCATCAAAAATATTACAAAAGCTTTAAACTTGCATCATGGACTTTTGACGCGAATGTCAAAATGTCATGTAGCGCTTTTATATTCTTTTCATTATTTTAGTGTTTTAAAGTGTTATATTGAATAATTTTGCTGATATTTTATGTAATATAATGCAGATAAAATTCTGAAATGTAGTGAAAATGATATAATAGTGAATTGCGTGCATTTTGACATTCTGACCAAATTTTCAGAGACGCATGACCTGGATATCAGCACCAAGTCATGCTAACGACTGACTGAAAGACTAAGACAAAAGACGTGAATAATAATCAATATACTCGACACTGGCACCAATAGCTCATATTATTGTAGCTCATTGCCATTAAGTAAGAAGAAGAAGAAGAACTTGCATCATTTAGACAACACAAAATTGTCATTCCACACAAAAGAAGCTTTTATAAAAAGCGAAATATCTATTCAACGACAGTATGGCGACAATATATTACAACTGACTATGTGAACTTCTCCGTTGCGACAGTTGCAGCAATTTTATTTTATTTGTTAGCAATAGTCGTGACAATAACAGACTTGACCTCGTTTATTTGCTCTCGCGATTTGTATGTTTGTTTTAAATCTTAATATTAATAATTTTACACCTTGGGAATACGATATGATGATTTTTTATCAAGGAAAGCCAAAAACCGTGTAACCATGTGATGTAAGTCTAAGGTTGTGAATAAGAATACAATTCGCCACTCCCTATCTTGCCCGTGGATGTCGTAAAAGATAACTAAGGGATATAATATGCATGTAATATATGTGCAAGAGAAGGAAAACTCTAAATAAAACCTTATACCAACATGTCTGACCAGCATGCTATAGTAAGTCAAATTCCCTCCTATTGTGGAGGAGGCCCAAGCCCAACAGTGGAACTCATGTGGTCTGCGATGGTGAAAGCCAAAAAAATCACATATCAGCATAATGATTTTTTTGGCTTTACTTGCCTATCTTTGTTTTTAATATCTATTTACCCATGAGCCTATCGCAGTTTACTATAGATTTCCCCATAAAGGGAGATATTACAGTAATCGCCACGATTAGTGAGTTATCAATCAAATCGCAATTGGTGTTTTTAAGTTTTCAGAAGAGTGTCACTGCAAATTATTCTGGTGCTAGTTTTCAGGATTTCCATGGCAAAGTTCAAATTGGTTACAAATTCTATTCCATCATCAATATCGAAACTTTGTTTTCAGTAACCTGCCTGGCATGTTATCCTTTTGGACACCATCCCCTTTCGATGCCCTGTCATCACCCTGGCGCAGTCAGTCTCTCACTGGGTGGAGGAATAATTTAAAGTAACCAAACATGGCCTACTTCTATTTATAACTTTTTAATAAGAAACCAGAAACTTAATATCGCAGTTACACACCAGAAGTGAAAATGGTCCCCCTTATTACCTGCTCAATTAATTTACTTACCTGATTTTCGTAATGGTATAATTACTAGGTCCAACGACGGTGATGTTGTTGAATGCGGCCGTTACTCGGACGGGGCCCGCAGAGTTCTCCATGACCAGCCGGTCAATGAACAGAGGCTCTACAGGAGGTACTCCCAGTTCTGGGATACCTTGAGAGAGGTACGGCCGTAGATGATTGAATGAATTCTTGATGCATGTGTCTAAATTCGAGTCAGTTTGACTGCAGGGCAGGAGGTATTCGGCTGGAAACGAGAAAATAATAACATTTTAATTTTATGTTAAAATTTTAAAATAATAGAGAAATTCGTTGAAGTCGGGTAGAAATAAAAAAAAATCTAAAGTTTGAAATGTCTCTATTATTTGTGTTATAACCCTAAAAGTAAGTTCCTTATTTCCTATATCGTAAGTTCCTTTTTTTGTTAAACGAATGAATTTCATAAAAAGCCTAGCATGTTAGTCACTATTCTATTTAATGATAAAGAAAAATATTTTTTTTTTTTTTACCGTGAAGAAAGTGAAGGAAGTATGTAATGGTAATGGAGTAAGAATACAATTCATCACTCCCTATCTTACTCGTGGATGTCGTAAAAGACGACGAAGGGATTAAATATGCATATGACATATGTATAGGCAAGTGATGGAAAACTCGAAACAAAACCCTATACCAACCTATCTGACCAGCATGGTGTAGTAAGGTCAATTTTCCTCCTATTATGGAGGAGGCTCGAGCCCAACAGTGGGACGTATATGAGCTGAAATGATAATGATAACCAATATGTATACCATATAGAGTTAATATTTTTTTAGTACTCAAATAATACCAATTTTGAAACCTTATATGTATTTGTACTAGCTGACACAACAGACGTTGTTCTGTTCAAATAAAATAAAAGCAGCGCCACCTGCCGTGTCCAATTGTGGATCTAAACAATCCTCTAATCCCATTGACAACACACAAAAAAATTCGTCAACATCGGTCTAGCCGTTTAGGAGTTCAGTGACATACACACGTGACACAAGAATTCTATACCAATAAATAAAATGGGAGTGTCTGTTTGTAATGTCAAAATAATGGTCTTTTTTCATGCTCACATGGTTATTTGCATTATACATATGAATAAAATACACTTTATATTTTTTTTGTCTGTCTGTTTGTTCCGGGTAATCTTCAAAACGGCTGGACCAATTTCAAAAATTCTTTCACCAATGGAAAGCTATAATATCAGGGAGTAACCTAGGCTATATTTTATCCCGGTATTCCCACGGGAACGGGAACTATGAAGGAAAGACGACTAAAACCGAAGCGAAGCGAGGGCGGGTTGCTAGTTTATATATAAAGATACAGAACATCATAACTGATGCTAAATTAGACTAGTGCAATTATTTGTATTTGCAAGTAAAATAACCATTTTTCAAACAAAGAACCAGGAAAAGTATAGAAGTGAAGTATTTGGAACATGTAGCCATTGTTTTCTTGGAAGCGTAACTCAAATTATATTGATTACAAAACTTTTAGAGAAAAGTACTAGCGAGTATAATGTACGTACGCTATACACTTTCTGTGTGGTGACGAAGTAAGAATACAATTCACCACTCCCTATCTTGCCCGTGGATGTCGTAAAAGACCCCTATCTTACCCGTGGATATCGTAAAAGACAACTAAGGGATATATCATGCATATAACATTTATGCAAGAGAAGGAAAACTCGAAATAAAACCCTGTACCAACCTGTCTGACCAGCATGGTATAGTAAGGTCAATTTCCCTCCTATTGTGTAGGAGGCTCGAGCCCAGCAGTGGGACGTATATAAGCTGAAATGATGATGAAATGATGACGCTATACACATTTTTTTATAATTTGTGTCAATTACTATAATTAATGATAATAAAACCATTTAAAGCTCTTAGTCGTATTTTAAGACATCCACGAGCAATTTAAGGGTTGATAGTCGTCACCACACAGCTTAATAAATTTAAAAAAAATATATTTAAACAAATGTGATAAAACAATCTAATTTTAATTCTATATTTAAGCCTACTAAATGCTGTGTGGTAGCGGCTTCGAATACTAACAACCCTTGCTTTGCTCGTGGGTGTCGTAAAAGACGACTAAGAGCCCTAGATTGACCCGGACCAACTCCATCTGGTACCATTTGGGTCAACGATTACATTCCCAAGGAGGGTTGACGTCAGGCAGGCGGCCGGTCATAAAAGTCATTGCCGAAACTTTTTGCAATATGTCAAAACAGATGACATATTGCGTCGACCCCAAGTAATTGGGATAAGAGCAAGATGATGATGCTGATTTAAGCCTACTAAATAAATAATAATGATGCTTTGCTTTAAAGGAGAGTAGATAATTTAAAGCAACTTAAAGCTACAAAATTGGTTGTTCATTATTAAATTTCTCGATTTATCTTGTATCTTTACATAAATCAGAAATGCAGTTAGCCATCTGATGACGTCTGGTCCATAACTACATTCCTAAGAAGGGCTGACTTCAGACAGGCGGCCGGTTATGAAACTATTGCCAATCCCCATTAGAATATTTACTGTAGTAGAAGAGTATATATTGCGTTGTCCCCAAGTAATTTGGATAAGAGCAGCATGACGATGATGATATTAACGAAAAAAATCATAATCATCTCGGCTTATACGCCCACTGCAAGACTCGAGCCTCCTCCATAATAGGATATTGACTTACTATAACATGCCTGTCAGACGAGTTTGGTATAGGATTTTATTTTGAATTATCCTTCTCTTGCATAGACGTTATAGACATATCATCATCCCTGTCATCTTTTACGACATCCACGGGCAAGATAAAGAGCGATAAATATTATTTTTACTCGTCACCACGTGGATACGTCTATCCAATAGACGAAAGAAAATATGATGAGAAAAATTCTATAATTCTTATTGACCAGGGTATGAATTCCATACGGATCGTAGCTTAATATCTTGAGAAGATGTCTTCTAAAATTACACAAAGATAAAAGTTTTAAATGTAAAACTTTGTATTGAACTTGAACGATTTTATGAGCGTCTTATACAAGGTCATAATGCTTATACAACAGTTACACAACTACTACTGACTGAGCTCTCGTCACACTAACCCACTTACAATGTTTGCAATATAAACACTTTACTGCGTGTTTTTAAGCAATACCCATGCGATGGAATTTGGATTATATAGTAAATATTATGGATTTTTTTCTTGCGTGATTTTATTTTGCGGACATTGTTGTATTAATCGGTAAATAGTAGTAAGGCTTCGCTGTCCTCGTTGAGGTCGTTCAATGAAAAGATTTATGATAAAATGGTAAATCGTCGTCATACAGACCATAGTCTATCTTATATATTATTTCTCTAGTTTATATTTATGTTGGTTTGCGAGATCTTCTCTATAAAATTTTTTGACTTGCCACTCATTTTAAAACTTATAATGCGCGCTAATGAAGATAGAGCCACGGTCTAAAAATATACTGCTTCTGTTGCATTTGGGATTTTAAATTATTTAAGAGGTTCTTTGTTGTTCGTGGTGAACTAATTCAATATCCCTCTTATTGTAGTGGAGACTTATTAGGCTTAGTGGGAGCTAAAACGATGATCATAATGATAAAGTAAAAGTGAACATACGAAATTAACTCAACATTAGCACATTTACTTTTCTTATAAAGTGTATAATATTATTTGAAACCTAATTACAAAGTTTGGTATTTTAGTGTAACTTACGTTGTTGTTACTGCTGTCTGTAAGTTTCAAGGGATTTATAAATTGTATTTTTCAGTTACCTATTTATTGATATGTTATTATATATATTCTAGGTTATATATAGGTATATTATTTATATTTTAGGGTAAAGTACCTACACTTTAAATGCCTTTTAGCATTAATAAGGCGTTAGTACGAAAAGACGTACCTAGTGTTATACAGAGTAGCAGATTTACGGTTTTCAAAACCTGTACGGGTAATAACTGACTTGCCGTGTGGTGACTGAGTAAGAATACAATTTACCACCCCCTCTCTTACCCGTGGGTGTTGTAAGGGACTAAGGGATATATTACGCATATGACATCTATGCAAGAGATTGAAAACTCGAAACAAAACCCTATACCAACCTGTCTGACCAGCATTGTATAGTAAGGTCAATTTCTCTCCTATTATGAAAGAGGCTCGAGTCCAGCAGTGGAAGGTATATGGGCCGATATGATGAATCATGATGACGGGTGATAAATTAAATATCTCTGTTTATATATCTTTTAGATTATGATAATCAGATAGTTATTAGTTTATCATTGTCATTCTGTCATTCCTATATTATTGTACAGTAATATAAGTAATAAGACATTTACAGCATATATAATGAACTTGTAATTTATTATCGATTTATAGAATTTATTTTACACTAGCAACCTGCCCTCGTTTCGCTTCGGTTTTAGTCGTTTTACCTGCGTAGTTCCCGTTCCCGTGGGAATACCGGGATAAAATATAGCCTAGTTTACGCCCTGATATTATAGCTTTCCATTGGTGAAAGAATTTTTGAAATCGGTCCAGCCGTTTTGAAGATTACCCGGAACAAACAGACAGACAGACAGACAAAAATTTTTTAATTGCTATTTTAGGCATAGGTGTCGTGCAAATAACCGTGTGAGCATGAAAAAAGCCTATTATTTTGACATTACAAACAGACACTCCAAATTTATTTATTGGTATAGATATGCACTGTAGTGTTGTCTTACTAATATTATAAACGAGAAAGTTTGTATGTATGTGAGGATGTTTGTTGCTCTTCTACGCAGAAACTACTGAATGAATTTTGATGAAATTTTACAATAATATAGCTTATACATAGGCTATAATTTATCCCGATATTCCCATGGGAAGGGGAACTATGCGGGTAAAACACTAATATTTCATAGTACCTACTAGTATTTCATAACAACAGCTGTGTAAATCTACAGAAGAAGCTACTTTTTTCGTAATTATACGAAATGAGGAAAGTGAAGCATAATTTGTATATTACTGGAACCTGACATATTAGGATTTCATAAGCGTATAAGATTGTTGTTAGATAGGTTTTAAAAAAAAGTGTTTTTTTTTTTTAAATAAATTTAAATGAGTCGATGATAATTTTGAAAATCATTATCACGGCGTTTCTAAATTTAAAAAAATCTTGAATAACTTGCCAAGCTTAGATTACAAAAATATAGATTTTTTTATTGAATCTAAATATATAATTAAAATTATTCTACTAAAATAATGTTACGTTTATGTAATTATATCATATTTATCAGTTTTTTATATTTTTTAAGATTACTAATTACTTAATAAATCTATTAATTAATGTAAAAAGAATCGAATTTTTGAGTATTTTAAATGAATTAAATCAATGATGATAAAATAATTTAAAGTTCCATTTGTTTTTTTTTAATAAAAATACAATACAAATAGGCAAGTTGAACAAGAGTAAAAAAAATCATTTGTGACATTTATAGAATTAGCTTTTTTAAACAGTAGACTTATATACATTTATTTTTCTAAGGTAAATTAATTTTGTAAAATTTTCAAACCTTACGAATACTGTTCTTTTAATTTAATATTTTTAAACGCAATTATTCTAAATTTTCTCACTATAATATTTTAATCTAATTAATATTTTACTATTCTTGCTTATTCAATATCGTAAACGATATTGAATAAGCAAGAATAGTAAAATATTAATTAGATATAATAAATGTAAATATTTTTAAGGTTATAATCTATCATATAAAGCACATGGTTATTACAAATATTGTATTTTGACATTATTGGCGTTATCCACAAGTGTTGGATTTTATTTTATTCTAAAACAACAGTGATATATTCTTAGTATAAATATTTTTATTTTAGTTGTTTTTTTTTTAACTTTGATAATATCTGTCATCTAGTCAAACCTTCCTCATTTATTTACAGTATGCAATAATTTAACATCATTCCTCTCAAAATATTATAAGTCGCGTGCCACTTTCTACCTGCTACTGTCGAAATGTTTCTCTGAACGAAAGTGGGTATAGTTTCGTAAAACGCAATGTCTTATAATGACATTATTATATGCAATGATTGTACATAATACAATGCACTTGAGAATAATCCATTTATCTATAACATTTCTTTTATGTTCAAAAATGGATAAATAAAAACGTTAATTAACTTCCTTAAATAATGTGATATAATGAAATAAAATGAATAAAATTCATTTCATTCCTTTAGATATCGTATTTATTAGTAACATTTACTACTTATTACTACAATCAACATTCAAATAGATATAATGGAAGTCTTATTTTTCAATGCGACCAGGTCTTCTACTACTACTACAAATCTTAGCACGAGTCTCCTCGACAATAGGACAGAAATTGACCTACCATACTAGGCTGATAAGACGTGTTACTATAGGGTTTTATTTTCAGTTTGCCTTCTGCATATTCTATATGCATATTTAGTCCCTTAATTGTCTTTTACGACACCTACGGACAAGAGATGGGGTGGTAAATTGTATTCTTACTCCTTCACCACACGTTTTTCATTACCAACTTTCAACCATCAGTCTTTAAAAAAATAAATGAAGATATAATAATGTGTCTTATTCATTTTAAATATATATACCTACTAGCTAACCCAACAGACGTTGTTCTGTTCAAATAAAGCGCCACCTACCGGGTCCAATTGTGAATCTAAAACATTCTCGAATCCCCTTGTGCACACACAAATTACTTACTCAATCCAGTCAACAGATATCGCCATCTGTTAAAATCCTTTGGAGGTAACAGATACTTGTGAATGTCAAACAATAGACAAATAATTTGTAATAAAATAATATTGCGACTATAAATTAAGATGTAAGCTATCCTATCTTTCAAGTTGGATCAAACTGCACACGGTGTGCAAATTTGATTAAAACCTGTTAAGTAGTTTAGGAGTCCATCGCGGACAAACAACGTGACACGTAATTTATATATATTAAGATAAGTGTGGATATTTTAAAAATAATTTCATCACAATTTTAGAGATTTGCTAGTATAACTATAAATATAAATTTTAGTTCTATATAATAGAGTACGTTCAAAACAAAGATGTATAAAGTTCAGTTCAGTTATTGAGAAGTTCTCGAGGTGGATATATATTTTTTTAAGAAAATACTGCGCTATTTCAATTAAATTCTAGTACTGTAAGGGTCTTATCAACATACAATTAGCAAACACCATTAACACCTAGACTCATAGCAATCATTTGCGGATTGCATAATGATGCATATCGCAGCTTGGATTGATATTGAGAATACATACATATGTCAGATTTTGTAGTCATGTTATGGAAGGAGAACCCTTAATAAAACCCTATGTTAATCTGTCCTGCCTGGAATAGTAAGCAACCTATTTATCTGGTGAATGCCCATGCTCAATAATAGGACATATGAGATAACAAGAAAAAGTATTACTATTTTCCTTTCGTCTATGTATTGGTATTATAACTTACGATACTGACGTCAAATAATGCCTTAACATTGTTTATGGGTGTCGTAAAAACCAATAAAGAGATCTACCCCGATCTGAATCTATTCCACCTTACCACGTTTTAGATTGATTTGTCAAGAGAGGTTGATATCAGGGAGACGTTTGATCATGAAACTTAATCAAATCTCCTTACAACTGTATTAAAAGAAAAATGTAACAGTTGTTACGCCCATTTATAAGGACGATAATATATTCTATAGATAAACTTTGCGGTATGTCAAAAATTGTTAACCAACTTTTTATAAATTAAATATCAATTAATGTCGCACGGCCTAAGCTGAACTGGATGTCTGCGATGCAGCCTTGATATCGGTCTTTACATAATTATGCTGCGATATTCGTCAGAAACAACTCACATTTAAGTTAAGACAATCGTTTCTGGAAGTTATATAATGGACCATGACTTGTGTGAATAAAAAACCGAGTTTCAAAGAACAAACTACACAGATGGCATCATGGCAGTATCAATGTCTCCTTGAGAGGGTACCCCTCAGGGTATTTCGTCGTGCCGACCACTGAGGAAAAGGAACTCGGCACCGGTGGTCAGCTCAATGACGAAGGCGACGTACTACGGGTGGGTTATGGAGCCGCATGACGCCCCTTTGTCGCCCTGGACGAAGCCGGGCGGAGGTGCGCTGACCATAACCCACTCCCAAAAATAAAATCATCATAAATACTTACACCACACGGTAGCCCGAGTAAGAATACAATTCACCACCCCCATCTCTTGCGCCCGTGGGTGTCCTAAAAGACAACTAAGGGATATAATATGTACATAATATGAAGCAAGGGAAGAAAATCTCTAAAAAAGCCTATACCAACACGTCTTACCAGCGTGGTATAGTTCAATTGCCCTCCCATAGTGGATGAAGCCCAACATTTATGGTCTGAGATAATGATGAAATGAAATCTTATTGTTCTTTATAGATTATCGCTGACGATTGTCCGACTAGGGGATAAAATACACAGATACCATCTACGCAAGAGAAATTGACATGACCCGTGTGGCATATATAGTAATTCAAGTTCTCTTCTATTGACGAAGCTCAAGCCCGGCAGTGTTAGCCTTCATACGCCCGTATGTAGGCTGAGACGAGGACGACGATATGTTTTCCAATAGAATAACTATTTTAAATGTGATTGTTACCAATATTTGAAAAGAATCAAATGAATTTTTGCATTCTAAGAGCTAGTAAATTTAGAAAGGACTGGATATAGATCTATGTAGAATGAGTCGACGCAACCCATGCGCAATAATTTCATTTCATAAAATGAAGGTATCATACATGCTATAAGTGTTTTAAAATGTTCTTAATTAAAGGTATTTTAATTTTATAGGCAACTGTGCACAATTTCTATAATATTGTGTCATCGAAAAATTTTAGGTATAATGAATACTCACAACTATTAAGGATTTTTTTTTTAAATTCGTTTAAATAATATTTTTAAAATTTAAATATTATCCATCATCATCAGCCCACATAAGTTCCCCGAGACTCCTCTACAATGATTAGATGAAAATTGACCTAATATACCGTGTTGGTCAGACGTGTTAGCATAGGATTTTATGTTGAGTTTGCCTTCTTTTGCGTAAATGTTATCTAAATGAAATATCCCTTAGTCGTCTTTTACGATACCCACGGGTAAGAAAGAGAGTGGTGATTTGTATTCTTACTCCACCCCTACACGGTTATCACAACAAAATAATTTTGTTTTCACTATCAAGTAAACTTGTAATAAAAGGTCACTCTAAACTTCATCATGGCTTAATGCGACATTGCATTGCACTTGAAGTAATGATTAAATCTGGTAAAAATAAAAAGAAATTTCATCACTATTTCTCCAATTATTATCAATTAGGCCTACCCATTAAAATTCAAAGAATCACAACTTGATTTTGCAATACACTAACATATATTTGTCCCACGTATCGTTTCTAAAATGTTTTACAACCCAAAGAAGGCAACAAGGTTATATTAACTTCAGGAGTCTATCATCATTATTCTGATCAGGTATGGACAGCAATCTTTCATTGTCGGAGCTCTCAAGGATTACATTCATAGAACAGGTTAAATGTTCCATTGTCCAATGAGTTTTATCTAACCTGTACTGTTTATCAGTCCTTTGATCTGTCATTAGACGTCTTTAATTCGAGGTTATAACATTGTTCCTCTTTCGCCAAAATGGGGCTACAAATCGTGAAGTTTTAATAGCTTGAGCTATTTGCTATGACCTTGAAATCATAGCAATAGTGAATGAAAGTCTTATGTTATTCTTCATTTTAAATTAGTTTCATGATTTATATTAAGATGGATAAGGCACAGTAGGGCAATTTTCTCGAAATCGTGCTCAAAAGTTTTGTTTAAAAGCCAAAAGGGCCTCCTAAAATAATATTAATCGCTCTTATTTTTATTTTTTATTTTTATTACTAACGAACGGTATCGCTTACTGTAAATCTTTGAGTATATTTCCATGAAATTTTAAAAAAGTTGGCAATTATTTGCCGAAAATTGGTTCAAAAATTATTCAAGGTCAAAGTCAAATTCACATAATGTAATTGAAATTAGAATTTTACGGTTTTTAACAAGTTCATCGTACACATATCTACATCATACATTCACATCATACATTCTTTTGTTAACCCTTTTCTTATAACAATTTATGCACCCATAACCTAAACGGTGATTTAACTTCTTGAGATATCATCATTATCAAAGTGACTATCCATCGTCTAATTTTAACCATACTTTGACACGATATTAATTATTATTTTATAACGGAAATTAAAACTGACTGAGACTAGAATTAATATTGGACTATCAGACGTTTCATTGGCTAAACATCGAATGTTTGTTGTTGAATTTGTCACAGCTGTCATAACTTCTGTGACAAATTTTTATGCAATCTTCACAGCAATGATGCTAATTAAACGCTAGTGATCTGCCAACCGCTAAGTGGTCACACCAATGATTGCTTAATTTTAATTTAAAAGCATAAAGAAACCTTTGATAATACTCCATCTCATCATCATCATCGCAGCCCACATACGTCCCACTGCCAGGCTGGGGCCTCTGCCGCAATGGGAGAAAATTTTGCCCTACTTACCATGCTGGTCAGACATGGTGGTTTAGGATTTCATTTCGAGTTTTCCTTCTCTTGCTGTGTGTGTGCATATTATAACTATCCCTTAGTCATTACAACATCCACGGCCAAGATAGGGAGTGGTGAATTGTATTCGTCACCACACGGAAAATACTCCATCTATTGATAGCAAAATAGTATAAAGTAATATTAATCACTAAATATACTATAGCGTCATATTTATTTTTGCTATTATGGAGGAACAGAATGCTGTGTGGTAGCGGCTTCGAATACTATCAACCCTTGCTTTGCTCGTGGGTGTCGTAAAAGACGACTAAGAGCCCTAGATTGACCCGGACCAACTCCATCTGGTACCATTTGGGTCAACGATTACATTCCCAAGGAGGGTTGACGTCAGGCAGGCGGCCGGTCATAAAAGTCATTGCCGAAACTTTTTGCAATATGTCAAAACAGATGACATATTGCGTCGACCCCAAGTAATTGGGATAAGAGCAAGATGATGATGATGATGGAGGAGCAGAATTGTACCTCTTAGCAGCATGACTAAAATAGCTCAGTGGCTCCTAACTGGCATATAGGTACTAGGACATATGCTATGCAGAAGCTTAAAAAAGAAGCTGCATTGGAACTTGGCACCCATTAGATATCAAAAATGTTATCGTTAACACTGACTACACCAAAAGATGTGCCACTGAATTCGTTTATACGCATTTACGACCGGAGTAAGAATACAATTCGCCATGGGGTGTTTCTTGGCCGTAAAAGACGACTGAGAGATCGATTGTGCGTATATAACAACTGTGCAAGAAAGAGAATCTTGAATTAAAACCCTGTAACCGACCGCTTGACCGGCGCGGTACAGTGGGTCAATTGCCCTGCCATTGTGGAAGAGGCTCACGCCCAATAGTAATAAGCTAATGACCTTAAATATGACATAACTGTAAATGTAAATTAATTTCTTAATGTATGTAATAATTGGCTAAATATATGTATTTATTATGAAGTCATTAATTCTTAAAAGTTTTTATTTGCAATTGGAAACTTTTTTTGCATACCGCTTGACGGTCAAATATGATGATACATTGTCTACCTATAACTACAAATCTTTATACCCATATTTCGCAAAATAAATAATTTGATTGATTGATTGATTGAGTAGTGAGACGCATGTGAGCTGTGATGAGGATGATGATATATATATTTAGTTTGGCTATGTCCACATTAAGTACGGCGTATGTAAATGGTTAAGATGATGTAATTTCCAGACATATTTAATAAGCCCTGAAATATCCTTGACGCTTGTAATCAGTAAGTTAACAATGTAACTTTGACCCTAACCACGCTTACAACGTGCACTTTTTTGGGCACGTTACATCCACTCGTGATGCGAAACGTGTTCTTCGATTACAATAAATTTACTTGTAATATATGTACATACATATATTTTTCCATGCGGCGACGGAGTAAGAGTACAATTCACCACTCCTCTTTCCCTGAGAGGCATAAAAGACGAAAAAAGGATTAAATATCGCTATTACCTCTTTGGAAAAGAAGAAAAACTGAAAATAAAACACTAGATCAACACGTCTGACTAGCGTGGTGTAATAGATCAATTGCCTTCCTATTGTGGAGGAGGCTCGAGCCCGACAGTGGGGCGTGCTTGAGAAGAAATAAAGAAATATCAACCTACATTGTAATACTTGTTAACAAAATAAGAACATACTTGTAGTTATTTATAATTGTGACTTATTTCCGAAGGGGTA
This sequence comes from Lymantria dispar, assembly GCA_032191425.1. NCBI lineage: Eukaryota > Metazoa > Arthropoda > Insecta > Lepidoptera > Erebidae > Lymantria > Lymantria dispar. Next base: position 10,269,896 of record CM063445.1, on the reverse strand, counting down.
GGTACAGGTGTAACACACTCACATCTTTAATTCCCTTTTAGTGAGGAAGCAAATTTCTTGATCTAAAAAAGGTAGTTCCTAAAGTCTCTACCATGACAGGAAAACAAACATTCCCAATAAATTTCAGGAATCATATGTATAATATGTATTTCATCATCATCATCTCAGCCCATATACGTCCCACTATTGGGCTCACGCCTCCTCCACTATGGAAGGGAAATTGACCTACTATACCACGCTGGTTACACGTGTTGACATAGGGTTTCCTTCTCTTGCATAGATGTTACATGCATATTATATCCCTTAGTCGTCGTTTACCATGTCCAGGGATATGAGTTGGGGTGTGGAATTGTATTCTTACTCCGTTTCCACATGGAGATATAATATGTATTTAGATTATATAATAACATAACTTAACATAACTTAGGTTCATTTTATTTATATTAATTATCATAATAAAATCAGAATCAATCATCGATATCATATTAACATCTAAGTTAAGATAAATAAAATCTGATAATAAGTCTATCCCTCTATTCTTTAAATGTATAAAAGAATAGAAGAACAAAAAGAAAAATGTAGAAAATAGAAAAAAAGGTGATTTCATGTTTAAGATGGGCTTTTGACAATTAACTTTGCAATTACAAATGAAGTTTTTTTTTTAGTAAATTCTACATCTAATAAATTAATCTTATATGCTATTTTTTGTTGATTCCAATTTCATATCAAAGGTATAAATTAAATTAATTTGATCGTTTTATTTATTTGATCGACTTGAAATTTTGCATACACGTCAATGATATTAAAAAATACTATAGAAAACCTTTGTTCTAAAAGAAACAAGTAAGCACATTAATACGAGGGAAGATGCAGTATAGCCATCATAACACAGAACATATTTTCTTGTGCGTATTAATTTCAGCAAATAATATTTCAGTTCGATCAGGTATAATCGAAATAACCCTTATTTTCCTAATAAAATAGCCCATAAAGCCCAGAATATGGTGACCGATGCAGTACATAATTACTACGCATTAAAACATTATAAGTTTTTATAAAAAAATATTTATTTGTATCACAACTATCTCTGAAGCAGACGTTATTACTTTTACATAATTAGTTACTTTTTTCTGCTTACTATGAATTTTCTAATGGCACAAGTTGAACTACGTACTCATTATCTCATCCAGGCGTATGGACTCACAAAGTCAATATTCATATACTTATATGAAGAACTATGAATAAATAGATTTAAAAATAAGATTATGCAGATCACGCAGCCAATTAAACTCTATGTTTCTATAGGTAAGTATAAGAGCTGTTACTTAATAGTTAAGCAAGACAGTTGAATGTATACCGCAATCTATCCGTGACGGCTGACTCGTAGCTAGGAAGGCGATGAGTTACCAACCAATGTCACGCAAGATTACGGCACCAGTTGCAGAAACATTTAAGGGGTTTTTTCAGTAACATTCAACTGTACAGATTTTTTTGTGATATAAAGTATTAGTTTATATGGTGATGGAGTAAGAATGCAATTCAAAATCTTGCCCGAGGGTGGGATAAAAGACGATTAAGAGATATAATATGTTTATGATAAAACCCTATACCAATCCGTCTGACCGCTTTGGTCAGATATATTATGCATATAACATCTATGTAAGAGATGGAAAAATCGAAACAAAACCCTATACCAGCCTGGTGTTCGACGGGCACTTTTGGTTCCGGGAGCATCTCCATCGACTTGTTCTCCATCTCCATCGCCAGGGAGATACTCGTCAGCGTCAGGAACTGGGACGCGGTCGCCGCCTTCTGTGAGGCCGTAATCTCACGGAAGGAGGCGGCGGATCGTGTGTGAGTAGAGATCCTATTCGGCGACACGTTCCGCCGCCGGCGACTCGGGCGGCGCAGGCGCGAGTATCTGTGCCTAATGCCGCCCTAGCCGAGGCCGCGGGTGATCGGACCGGGGAATTGTCCGTCACCCGCAGAGAGGCTGACCGCGCGATGGCGACCGACGGCAACGTCCCAGTACGTCGAGAGGTGAGAGGTTACCCGAAAGGGTATTCCGTCGGGCCAACCACTGATGACAAGTCACATCTGCTCCGGTGGTCGGCCCAACAACGAGGTGACGTGGGTACGGGTGAGTTATGGGCTCGCGCGCCGTCCTTTCATCGCCCCGGACATACAGGACCGCGCGTGCGCTTACCATAGCCAACCCATAAAAAAAAAATATACCAACCTGTTTGACCGGCATGGTATAGTGAGTTCAATTCTCCTCCTATTATGGAGGAAACTCGTGTCCAGCAGTGGGATGTATATGAGCCAAAATGACGATGATGATGATGATTATCTTAAACAGGATCACTTAGGAAGGAGAAGAAGAATATGTATGCTCCTCTTCCCCCGGATATAATTGATCTAGAGCGCTATTTAGGCCAACCGCCGGGTCCTTGGATGTGTATACCCAAGAGAAGACCTATAACCGGCGGGGACCTGTAACCTCTGATGCTTATGGTTAGCTATTCTGAAATAGTAAACCAATACTGCGAGTCCTACATAATCCCTTGGCATTATAAGTAAATGGGATTCATATCCACGGTGCAAAAAAAACAGTGCATTTTCATACATGTTTCAAATATTGGGCTGCAGTCTATTATATCATACTGGCCAAGCGTGTTGGTAAACGCTTTTATTATAAAGACAAGAAATGTCTTACATTCGTGTTACATGCTTATTATGTCCCTAAATAGTTACAATAAATACTATGGTTCCAGCTTAAATATCCAGGCGTAACTACTATTACTCCTGATTAGCTTTAATATATTCATGTACAGCACGTATAAATAATTAATTATCATTATTGAAAAAACTTTTACAATAGACATTATATTATCAAAGTGTCTGGACCTATTATTAAGCCCAATAATTTCAACTAATATATTCTTTCAAAATAATAGTCGGTTTATTGTAGAGATAAATAATAAGTAGAAAAATCATGTCAATAGTTTACACCAATATAAAATTTGTTTTAGTTTTCTTTTAATTGTGGCCATTTAGCTAGTTAGCTAATTTTTAAACTGTGGTAGTTTTCGGGGCAACCTAAAAGTTTTAATAACATTTTTTAAACGGACGGTAATATTTATATTAATAAAGATATTTTTACCTTCATGTTACAGATAGATTAAGCTCAAATTACATTTTGAAATTTAAATTTGAAATTGTTCTTTTTTTCGTCATGAGGAAGAAAATAATATTCAATATGATGTATGAAACATTTTTTTGTTAATACAGCAGTTGTACAAAAAACGCCCATAAACAAAAAATCATTCAGGAATATAAATTATTTAAAATGCATATGAACTTATTTGTATAGTGACCAATAGAATTTCGTAATTATCTATGAACTAAATTAATATCAATTAAGATTATTAATAATCAATATTTTTGCTTCATCTTAGGTGATTTCATATCTTTATTTATAGATGCGTTAATAACATTACGTAAATACCAAATTGCCAAGTATGAAGATAAATAATTAACACTTTTTTCATGTGTGATTAAAAATATCATGTGATTCAAAATAGCTATAAGTTTTTCAATACTACCAGTTAATTTCTCGTTACGCACTAAACATAAAATTGAATGAGTTCAAAGGCACATACTTAGAATAATAACGTATAGAAGGATAGTGTCAATACTTCGAACGTTCAAAATTTGAATCTAAAAATACTAATGGCGCGCAGACGATTACACACGTACACACGCACACCACTATACAAATTATGAAATAAAATTTTGTTTTTATTAACATAAATTGTCGAATTACCTTTAAAAGTAATGTTAATAATCTTTTTATATTTTTCAAATGTGTTGTGACAGCATTTGAATGCACAAACCGTCATAATTACCTACTTATTTTTTAAGAGTTGCGTACGTTCGTGCAGTACAATGACTTGTACATTACGGAACGGTTCCGGCGTAAGCTCCAATAGGCTCCAATTGAAATGCATTACTTTTTGTGCGTGAACTTACCTTCTATACGTTATTATTCTAAGGGTACATATTTAAAAAAATATATTTGTATTACAGAAAACTACGCTTTTTAAGAATAAGATAGTGCTTTGTAAAACTATGTTTAATATATCTAAAACTATCCAAAGAATAATTGAAATTATGCAGCTTCCGCTACCGAAGAAGGACATAGCCTGCATATATTACAGAAAAAATAAAAGAATTTACTACCAACCATATCTTAAAGTGGAAACAGATTACATAAAGAGGATTTATGTCTTTTTTATATGATATGAAAACAAGGTCTTTTTGAAAATATTTTGTTAGAATATGTAATACCATCAAAAACAAGACTTGTAAAAAAAGCCAAGCCTCGCAACTGAGGTCTTCTACCATAAAGTTTTTTGATATCCATGTTATACCAAGTCGGTTAACTCATTCAGTCCCTGCTTAAGGGACCTTGTAAATAAAACTACTTTTACGGATTATATCGCGTTTGTATTTGATTTATGATTGCCCGACGTTTCGAACACTTTGCAGCATTCATGGTCACGGGCGGACTAAGGTGTCTCACGTCCAATTATCGATAATTGTAAATGTACAATTATCAATAATTTTAATTATCGATAATTGTAAATGTTAATTAGTTGATTAAATTTACAATTATCGATAATTGTAAATGTCTGTAATAACGATTACTTGTTGGATATACTCCATTGCGATGCTTCGAAATTTTATACATGTATGAATTTACAAAATTCATTAGTATTTTACTAAAAACAATAATCCTTTCTGTATTTTTCACTATCACGTCCTTTTACAAATAATATAAACAGATGATATCACTATGGGTGAAAAAAAACTCTAAAAAAACATACACATAGGCTTAACCTTTAGAACCATCATAATATAGCAAATTAACCCCATTTCACATAGGAGGCTTTTCCGTGTAGTGACGGAGTAAGAATAGAATTCATCACCCCCTCTCTTACTCGTTGGTGTCTAAAAAAAAGCATTATTCTGATTACAACTTAATGTATCTCACTTCATTTATATTCAGCCAATCTATACTAATATTATAAAGAGGAAAGATTTGTTTGTTTGTATTGAATAGGCTCCTAAACTACTGGACCGATTTCAAAAAAATTCTCACCAATGGAAAGCTATAATATCAGGGAGTAACATAAGCTACATTTTATTCCGGTATTTCCGCGGGAACGGGAACTATGCGGGTAAGGTGACTGAAATCGAAGCGAAACGAAGGCGGGTTGCTAGTTTAAGTATAAATCTAATCCACAATAGGAACGGCAATAGTCTAATATCTCACACCATTAAAACGGATTGATATCGTCTAAGCTCATATGCGTTTCACTGTTAGGGTTTACCTTCCTCCACAATAGAAAGCAACTTAATGTACTACAGACCGCTGTTGAAACAGATTAGTAAATAGTTTATTTCGAGTTTTTTTCTCTTCAGTATCATCATCACCATAACTCATATATTACATGGTAATGGGCTCGAGCCTTTTCCACAATGAAAGAAAAACTAATTTAATACCACGCTAATCAAACAGGTTAATATAGGATTTAATTTCGAGTTTTTCTTCTCTTGCATAAATTTTATCTTCATAATATATCCCATGGCCGTCTTTTACGATACTCAAGGACTAGAAATGGGGTGGTAAAATATATCCTTACTCCGCACGGATTTTCTTTTTCAGACATAGATACATTTAGTCGTATTTTATGACACCCAGGGCCAAGATAGAAACTGAGCGGGTGACTGGACCGGGGGACTTAGCCTGTCACCCGCAGAGAGGCTGACCGCGTGACGGCGACCGACGTCCCCGAGGGGGAATGTCGAGAGGAGAGGGTACCCCGCGACCGAGGTATTCTGTCGGGCCGACCACTGAAGACAAGTTACCCTGCACCGGTGGTTGGCCCAACGACAAAAAAAGGTAGAAACTGATAAATTGTTTCATTACTCTGTCACCACACACAATATTTGTCGTCTTTCAAAGTATCTTGTTTTGCAATGATCGTATCTGCGTAAATTTCTTTTACAACATACCCAACAAAAGAATAGGCGATGAATTGTATTCTTACTCCGTCACGCAGAAAATAACAACAACGTTTGTTTCATTACTCAGTAACCACATGAAATATTAGTCGCCTTTCAAAGTATCTTATTCTATATCGAACGTATCTGCGTAAATTTATTTTACAACACACCTAACAAAGGAATAGGAGATGAATCGTAGTCTTACTCCGTCACCACGCGCAAAATAACAACAACGTTTATGTCATTACTCCGAAACCACAGGAAATATTAGCCCCCTTTCAAAGTATCTTGTTTTATAATGATCGTATCTACGTAAATTTCTTTTACAACCCACACAACAAAGAAATAGGAGATGAATTGTATTCTTACTCCGTCACCACGCGCAAAATAACAACAACGTTTGTTTCATTACTCTGTAACCACGTGAGATATTAGTCCCCTTTCAAAGTATCTTGTTTTACAACACACCCAACAAAGGAATAAGAGATGAATCGTAGTCTTACACCGTCACCAAGCGCAAAATAACAACAACGTATATGCAATATTTAAAGGTCAATTTTCGAACAGATACTTTCAACATGGTGTTGCACCATAGACCATTCAGACAACTGATTCACACAATTTCATCACGCTTAAATAAATAACGCTTATGACTACAGATAATGTATGCGAGAAAAATATAGGCGCGTGATAAAATAGAGAGATTTAAACTTTTGGATTATATGCCGTGTGGTGACGGAGTAAGAATACAATTCATCACTTTATGAGTGTCGTAAAAGACGACTAAAGGATAAAGCATGTATATAGCATGTATGTAGCATGTATGTAAGGGGAGAAAAACTCCAAGTAAAATCTTATACCAACCTAATGATTTCTGATGTTTACGCGAGTATAAATTGTAAATAAAACTACTTTATGGACTGGCATTCATGGTCACGAGCGAACTAATTGTCCGCCCGGGATCACTTTCCCTCCCTTTGCGGAGGAGGCTCGAGCCCAACAGTAGGACGTATATTATGAGCTATAATGAATTAATGCATGAATAAAAAACTGAATAAAGGGAATTTAATAGGTAAATAATATTATTACATACACGTGCCATGTGGTGAGGGAATAAGAATACAATTCACCACTACCTATCTTGCCCGTGGATGTCGTAAAAGACGACTAAGGATATAATATGCATATAACGTATATGTAAGAGAAGGAAGACACGAAACAAAACCTGTAACCTATATGACCAGTATGATATATTAAGGTCAATTGCCCTCCTATTGCGGAGGAGGCTTGTGCCCAGCAGTGGGACGTATATAAGCCGAGATGGTGATGATGACAACCTTCTTTATAATTTTTGAAGTGAAACTTCTTTGCGCGCATGGAGGTAATTTTTTTACGGATGAAACGTAATTTAGCGTCACGAAGATGTGCAGCGTTTTTGTCGAAGAAGAGGGAGAGAGCGATTGAGACCGATTGAGAGAGAGTGAGAAAGGGCGAACATAGTACGAAGCACGGCCATGGGACGAGAGTAGGGAGCAAGCAAGTGATTTTTTTTGACGTGACAACGTCTTATAATTCGATAGAGCCAGCTGCACACACGAAAAAACATGACGTATGCGGCGTTACCTCGCTCTGAGGCGTTCCATTTAAGGCTTGATCCATACAAAATATCTATCAAACAAATAAAATTTAAATTTTCTTTTGAAAAATGAAACCATTCCATCAGTATTTTCTTATAACGTTGTCACGTTCAACTATCGTCAGTAAACCGATTTTACAGACAACCGATTTTTTTATGTTTGGCTCGCCCTCGCGGGCAGACTAAAGTCTTTTCGACCATAATGCCTTGTCTTACGTAGCTTACTTCTTTATTTACTTTTCATATTGTATAACTTATTAATAGTCATTGTCCGTCAGTAAGTCAAGTCGTTATCATTAATTAGGCGCTGAAAACTTTGAAAGATGATTTCTCTGGGAATTTCGGTTGAATATGAAAATACACGTAAACCCTTAGAATAATAACCTATAGAAGGTAAGTTCACGCACAAAAAGTGAGGCATTTCAATTGGAGCCTAATGGAGCTTACACCGGAACCGTTCCGTAATGTACAAGTCATTGTACTGCACGAACGTACGCAACTCTTAAAAAATAAATAGGTAATTATGACGGTTTGTGCATTCAAATAGTGTCACAACACATTTGAAAAACTTAAAAAAGTTTTTAACATTACTTTTAAAAGTATTTCGACGATTTATGTTAATAAAAACAAAATTTGATTTCATAATTTGTATAGTGGTTTGCGTGTGAACGTGTGTAATCGTCTGCGCGCCATTAGTATTTTTAGATTCAAATTTTGAAAATTCGAAGTATGGACACTATCCTTCTATACGTTATTATTCTAAGCGTAAACCACTCTTATATCACATTCACCACACTTCAGCACCTTAATTATATTATATTACATAAAACATCAGAAAAATTTACAATATAACACTATAAAACACTAAACAAATGAATATAATACAAGAGCTTAACATGACATTTCCATATTCGCGCCGAAACTCCGCATGCGAGTGAGAAAGATCGAGTTTTTTTTTCTTTTTATTTTTTTAATACTGATAAAAACACATGGAACCAAAGAAGTTTCACTTCTATATATACTTAGTACTTACGCTATTTTTTTTTTTTTATAAGATATGTGTAAACATATTATGATAACTGAAAATAATTAATCTATCTTTGTATCAGGTTTTAATAGTCTAACATTTAAAATAGTTAAACGTTATTTAATAACGTGCTATAAGGTACTAACTTTAATTTTAAGACAATGTGGTATGTACTCTCTAATAGATTGCAATAGAACAAGAACTTACAATTCTTATTACAACATGCAATTATTGCGTACACGGCACGCTAAGCACTGTATGTGTATATAAAATGTCGGACACTGCCGCTATATGAAATAAGTTTATTTTGACATTCATATTATATCACCATTTTGTCAATAATTTAAATAAAAAACAAATAAGTACATTTTTTTCTTACTCGAAAATACTATTCTGAATTATTATACGATGTTATTGAAAGATATAATACAATACTGAACCGCAGAACAAATTAATTGCGCTTTAAAGATTAAAAATAATTATCTGATATATATAATTATATTTAATCTATATTTTAAATAATCTGCATCACCTCTAGGCTTTTGTTGCGTTTCATTTCATGTTTGTATAAAAGCACTGTCATTTAAAACCAATAAATAATAAATATATTAATTGATTTAAAGTATATATAAGAAATATTATGTTGGATAAATTTATTAAAAACTTACGTAATTCGCCTGCATTTTTATTCTCTGCTGCTTCACCAGTATGATAAATAACAGTCAAACTTAACAACAATAGTGACAGTATGCAACGATCGACCATTTTCATTTTTGTTTAGAATTTAACAAACAAAATGATAATTCAAATTTAGAATTTTATTGCTTTTATTTTTCAACAATCCATTTTTCACTGAACGTTATCGATACACTTTTGTTGTTTTTTTTTTCAAAACTCGTGTTCTTGAAAAACTTTTTAAGCATTTGATTTTTAAATTTGCCCGCGTCCGTTGTTCGTCGTTTTTAGCTAGCAATAGGCTCTCGGTTGGACGATGGCTGGACGAGTGCACAACTCATTTTGTTTGAGGTGAAAGCAAGGAGCTATAGTGTTTTATTAGCACAAGATTTTCGAAATCCCTATGAGGACCCCCACCGTAATTTAATTATTTACTCTGCAATAAGGACGTTCTTAATTTCTGTAAGTATTATCTATTTCAATATGTATGGTATATTATATAAACGAGTGCCGTAATAAAGAATATAATTCAACTATTCTCTAACAATGAGTAAAAAAAAAGCGTGTATGTACTTATGTATTATATGCACGTAAGAAGCTTCTTCTTCTTTGGCGTAGCAAGATAAAAATCTTTCTAAAATTTTATCCTTTGCGTTATCCTACGTTTGTAGAAAATCTACACCAATTATGGGAAAAATATATTTCGTGCATTGAAAGTTTTATTATAACGCCTTATCTAGTAAACACTGGTGACCATGTGCGCGCGCGTTGTAAAAAATATTGACTGCTAACTTCAGGGTGTCAGTTTTTCGTGACGGTATGCGCGAGCATGGTAAAAATTTACCCTAATAGTTTTTCAATAAGGCGCCTAAACAAGTATCTATATCTTCTATATAAACTACTTATACAACGTCGTACTCACTTTTGATATAAAGATGATGACCACTCGGAAACCTTGAATTTAAACACTAATTATAATCTATCTTCTTTTCTCTGATTTTTCGAAATGAGGCAAGCAAAAAAATTATATATTAAATACTAGCTGACCCGGCAAACGTTGTTTTGCCATGTAAATAATTTCTAGAGAATTTCTAGTGTAGAAAGAAAATAACTAACTTACTTACGCTGTGAACAATGAGGGAATATAAAAATAACAAAACACCAAACATTATTTTTTTTAATTTATTATAATTTATTTTAAGTAATAATTATTTATATCAATAATTCATTACATTTTTTGTTAGCCCGTCTTCAGCTAATACCTACAAACTTGATGGTTTACCCACTCAGAGCATGCAACGACATAATTGTCCGTGTGAAAAACATGGTGTTCTGAAATCTAAGGCACAAACAGACATGGTTTGGCTTTCGAATTTATTAATAGTCACTGTAAATGCCAATCTAATCGGAAATTGAATCGGCACATCTATGGATATAATAGGTATTCGTGGTATTAATATATTTGGCATTTATAATGGTGGCTTCGCGAAAACTGTAGAGGGAGCTTACTCCCTCATAAGCCTTCTCTTAAGAAGGCTTATTGTTTGAGAGAAATAGGAGACCATCTTCGTTGTCATCCCTACTCCATGCTATTTACTGAGTGAGAAGTGACACCGGTAGACACATGGAGGGAATAACTTACCAAGTTATCGAGCGGGATAAAAAATGATGAAATTATTAATATGACTATTAAAAAGCAGGGGTTGGTGATAGAAAAATGAAACTTTAGGGTTGTATGTATTTTTTAATGCCACATAATAAAAAATTCCCTTATCACTTAGGGGTTTGAAAAATAGATAGTAGCCGATTCTCAGACTTACTGAATATGCATAAAAAATTCATGAAAATCGGTCAAGCCGTTTCGGAGGCGTATGGGAACGAACATTGTGACACGAGATTTATATATTAGATAATCTTACTTAAGATTATACATGTAATAGAAAAATATGAAAATGAAACATTATTTAAAAATATTCGAATTAATCAAGAGATGCTTATAAATATATAGCCATGACCTTCGCGTTACGTAACCGTGCATACGTAACAACTGAGAAACAATATTGCATCTAATTATAGAGAAACATTAAATATGTTTCATTTAGGTAATTATTTTTATTCAAATAATAACTAGTAAATATTTCGTGTGGTGACGGATTAGGACTTCAATTCACTACCCATTCTTTTGGAGTAAAAGACGCTTAAATTGTATGGTAGACCGCTATCATTAATGCGAGAGAAGAAAAACTCGACATAATAACCTATGCCAATACGTCTGACCAATGTGGGTCAATTGCCCTCCCACTAAAGAGGAGAGGCGAGCCTAATAGTGGCTTTTATATGAGTTGAAATGATGAGATATTGAATGACTGATAACATTCAGCAACTTGCTGTGTGGTATCTCGGCTACGAATACTACTAACCTTTATATTATTTGTGGATGTCGTAAAAATCGACTGAGTGCTGTAGCATTGACCTGAGCTAATTTCATCTGAGGCTATCTGGTCAACAATTACATTCTCAAGGAAGACAAATATTAGGCAGGCGGCCGGTTTTCGGGCCGACCACTGAAAACAAGGAACTCTGCACTGGTGGTCGTCCCAACGAAGAAGGCGACGTGTTACGGGTGGGTCATGGGGCCCCACGGCACCTCTCTGTCACCCCGGATGGAGGCGGCTGGCGAGTGCGCTGACCATGACCCATCCTAAAAAAAAGACAGACGGCGCGGCCGACCATAAAATTTATGCGATATCATAGAATTGCGCGGCTCCAAGATAATTAGAATAGGAACAGGATGATGATGATGATATTGTCTCTCATTTCATGTGCTATCAGCTCACATAAGTCTCACTGTCCTCTATAATGGGAGGGAAACTGACCAACTACACTACGGTCAGACATGTTGGTATAGTTGTTTTAAGGTGGGCTGACCACGGACGACGTGGACCTCGGTACCGATGGTCGACCCAATCGCGAAGGATCTCTCCTTACGGTGGGTTATGGGGAGGGATTACGGTGGGTTATGGGGCCATGCGCCATCCTTTCGTCGCCCCGGACGGAATAGACACCGTGTGCGCAGACCATAGTCCACCAAAAACAAAAAATAATGGTTTAAGGTCGAGTTTTCTCTTGTATTTATATTATCTGCATACAATGTCCAAAAGGGACTGATGAATTGTATTCTTACTCCGTCACCATACGGATAGTGTTTATCACTAGTAATCTTATATCTTTAAACGAGCAATTTTTGTATAAATATATATACTTATGTATATATATATATATATATATATTCAGGATCTCGGCACCGGCACCAACGATTTTGATGAAACTTGGCATACTAGAGGTTTCGAGGCCAAAAAATCGATCTAGCTAGGTTTTATTTATAAAAAATGTTGTTTTGTCGGTGTTTTTAGCAAAACAATACAATGACATTAAATTTTAAAAGAATAAGAATTCAAATTTCGGCGTCAACGTCATGAGTTACGATAGCTCAGTTGGTCTTGGTATGCTGTCCAGTTTCATTTTAGTATTGTTTTGGCATTCAAACAGCGTCGGATCGAATCTCGGTGTTATTCTTAGTCTCTTTTTGTAATTTTTTATATTTTTTTCATCATTTAATTTTTATTTTTTATTAATATATATCTAAATAAATTTGACAAAAATACAACAAAAATATTCCGAGCGAACCTCGGTCAACCAGATATTTTAATTAATATTGCGGGTGACAAACTATTTCCCTACCTAGTCGCTGTTTCCAGCAGCTTCGGCTAGATTGCAATGTAACCTAATCCCCTTTTACGTATTTTTTCATAAAGAAAAATAAAATAGCTTGCTAAACTGTGATAACTAAATGAGCACGGGAGGTTTTATTTCGAATTATCTTTATCCCATTGCAATGTGACTTAATGCTTTTTGAGTATCTTTCCATAAGGAAGGATAAAGTTGTTCACGCCGAGAGCTCACGACAGGAGCCGAATTGCAACGACGATGCAGCACGCGGCCCAGTGATGGAGAGAGGAACAAGCGACACAAAAGTTAGTCGTCATCAACATTAAGTTTAATTCGTAAGCATCATAATTTATTATCATTCCAATTATAACGTTGAAATTAAAAGGTATCAAGAAAACATTGAGTTTACTTCAATAATCCCGGGACTGCATGAAGTAACAGCCCCGATAAGGTAGTTTGTCAAATTGCAAAGAACAAATAGACGCGAGAGGTTTTGTCTCGATTAGGCCTTATCCTATTCCAATGTAACTCAACATTTTTTGTAATATCTTTAAAGAAATATAAATTAGCTGGCCAAATTATAATGCCCAAATGGACGCTGGAGGTTTTATCCTATTGCGATGTAACCTGCTGTTAAGTATGTAACCTTAGTGAGTTCGCGAATAAGTAAGGTACATTACGTTTCTACTATGTAATTACATAGCATCAAGTTAATTGACAGCTAATAAAAAACACGTAAGAAGTTATACTTCTTTGTAACAAGAAAACAATCTTTCTAAAAATGTTACCCTTCGCGTTATGTCCCCTACGTTTGATAAAACAGCACTAATAATACAAAAAGTGATTTAATACTAATTTCTGATGTTTACACGAGCACTACGCATTGTAAATAAAACTGCTTTTACGGATTTTATCGCGTTTGTATTGGATATATGATTGCCCGAAGTTTTGAACACTTTACAGCATTCATGGTTACGGGCGGACTAAGATGTCCAAGAAGAGAAAAGACATCATAAAAGTAGTTTTATTTACAATGTGATTGAATACATTGAAATTATTATGCATTATCTAATTGACATTTGTAACGATTTGCGAGTAGCAAAATATTGACTAGCTAAATTCAGGGTATCATTTTTTGTGACGGTGTGCGCGCATGGTAAAAGTTTACTCTCATCATTATTTCATAATGCACTAAAAGAAGTATATATTCAAAAATTACATATGCAATCAGTCCACATGCCAAGCTTATCAATAGAACCAATGCAAATTAACATCGAACTAATTTGTTACTTAATTTATTGATATCATTTTGATACACAATATATTTTAGGTATTTATGTCAATATGTAACGTAAAACGAATCGCAATGACATATGACCTTATCCGATTTGCGTGTAGGAACATGAGATTGACAGATTGTTTAATATTTTGTTGTAATTACTAAAGTTAAGAGGATGTTCACATACATATAATTTTCTTTTAAAGAAAACAATCACTCAGCACGAAGGAATTAATCATTGGGTTTTTTTATGGATGGGCATCATGGTAAGCACACACGCCGTCCATTCCGTCTGGGGCGGCGAAAGTACGGCGCGCGGGCCCGTAGCCCAACCGTACCCATTCCGCCTTTGTCGTTGGGCCAGGACCAGTGCCGAGTTCCTTATCCTCAGTGGTCGGCCCGATGGAATACCCTTTCGGGTACCCTCACCTCTCGATGTCCCTGTCCCAGAACGTCGGTCGCTATCGCGATTAATCATTGGGTTACTGGAGACTTTACAATCACACAATTAACGGACCTATTACTATCAGACTTAGAACAATAATTTGTGGTTCGCACAAAGAATTGTCTTGCGTGGGCATCGAACCTACACTACTTTTTTCGTTCGATTATTACACCCTTTTTTTTATGGGTGGGCTATGGTAAGTGCACGTGCGGTCCGTTCCGTCCGGGGCGATGAAAAAATGGCGCGCGGGCCCATAACCCACCCGTACCCACGTCACCTCGTTGTTGGGCCGACCACCGGAGCAGAGGTGACTTGTCGTCAGTGGTCGGCCCGACGGGATACCCTTTCGGGTACCCCCACCTCTCGACGTTCTGGGACGTCGGTCGCCGTTACGCGGTCAGCCTCTCTGCGGGTGAGGACAATTCCCTGGTCCGATCACCCGCGGCCTCGGCTAGGGCGGCATTAGGTGCAGATACTCGCGTGGAACGTGTCGCCGAGTAGGAGCTCTACTCGCACACGATCCCCCGCCTCCTTCCATGAGATTACGGCTTCACAGAAGGCGGCGACCGCGTCCCAGTTCCCGACGCTGTCGAGCATCTCCCTGGCGATGGTCGGCAGCGTCAGATCGGTACCGATAATCACGACGAGTTCACGGCGCTCGCCCTCCCACACGGCACACACCTCGAGCGTGTGCTGCGCCGTGTCCTCGTCGCAATTGCAGTGGTGGCAGGACGGTGTGCTCTCCCTCCTGACAATCTTGTGCAGGTACTTCGCGAAGCAATCGTGCCCCGTCAGCACCTGCACCAGTCGGAAGGAAACCACCCCATGCGTCCGCTCCAACCACTCCATCAGCACCGGCCGGAAGGCCTCGACGGTCCCGGAAGGCCTCGACGGTCACGTTTACTACACCCTAAGGGCAAGAAAGGTAGTGAATTGTGTTCTGGGAAAACGCGTGTATGTCGCATATTCACTGCACAAGCCGTAGTACTAGTGCTAATCATCGAAATATGAAAGTAGAAAAGTTCTTATTACGAAAACTTGACCACTTTGAAAACGGTTGTCAGCTACATATAGCAGCGAGTACGTTATCGTCGTAGTCTCAGCTCATACATGACCCGCTACTGCGCTCCAGTCTCCTCCCCAACAGGAGAAAAATTCACCTACTGCTGGTCTCACACCACATGCTGGTCGTCAAACCATGTCAATATTGGTATAGAGTTTATTTCGAATTTTTCTTCTCTTGCATGTTATGTCGTCTTTTACAACATCCATGGTCAAGGGAGTGGTGAATTGTATTCTTATTCCATCACCACACGTTATATACACTCATAAATTGTCAGATAAATAGAATGAAACAATACTCAACATTTTTATGACAACGTTAATTTTTAAATGTTGTTTGTTCATTTCTATATGTGCACTTCACGTTTGTGTGGTTAGTGGTTTAAATAAATAACAGCCGCAAGAAATAAAGTTTTAATTTTATATTTTAAATACTTTGATACAGCTGGCAAATAAAAGGATTTGAATAAATTGAAATGGGACTGGTCAAAAATGGTAAAACCAGCGCGTGGATTTAGACAGAGGACTGTCGACAGTGTACTGTCAACAGTCCTCTGTCTAAATCCACGCGCCGGTCCGCCGAAGGAGTACTCACTCGCAGAAAATCGATGTCTGATTAGTAGCAATTTGTTACTGCACTTTGTTTGGTGAGTTTGACAGAGGCGATAACCAAATTTCTGAGGTTATATGCGTGTAGGTTTTAGTGATACTTTTAGTGTTACCGAAATTCATTGCATGCATATACCCTTCACCTTCTTCACGGTAGGCAGCGGCCTAATAAAGGTCGATGAGCGGCCGTATTACTTACCATCTGGGGTTCTGTTTGCTACCAACAGCAATTTATAAAAACTGAAGAGTTCCATAGCTTTCTTAAAAAAAATGAACACTTTCAATTCTTTATTTTTTAATTTGTTCCACATATACATCCCATAATTAGCACGGACTCAAGGCTATGTTTAGTTCCGGGAGCATTTCCACCGATTTGCTCCGCGGCTTGTCGGCGCGGCGTCCGCTCTATCTTGGCTCATTCCGAATGTGGGCGGCCCCAGCTCCACGTGTCGATGGCTGTACGCGGGGGTCATCCGGTCGATGGCCCTGTACGGCGCACTGGTGTGGGCGGGGTCCCTGACCGTTCGTCTCAGGGCTCTTCTATGGCGTCCGCAGAGAGCCATGGTGGTCAGGGCTATACGGGGATACCGCGCTATGATGACGGAGGCAGCGTGCCTATCGGCTGGAACTCCTCGTGGGACCTGGAGGCGGAGATGCTCGCCGGATTGTATCGACGGGTGTCGGCGCCGCGCGGCGCCCCTTTGTCGCCCCGGACGGAGATGGGCGGCAAGCGTGCTGACCATGAATTTAAATTATTATTCTGAAGAATAAAATATTATTATTGTAGTTTAATTGTGAAGTGGCCTCTGTTTAAGTTGATAAGTTAAATACCTAAATTATATATTTAAAGCATCTACAAAAAAAAATTATAAACATTCCATTACATATGATTTACGCGACAAATACACGTGATAAAGATAAGATTCAACAACGCTATCTAATACACGATACTAATATTCGTCTTATTTTATTGTTGGATACAATTGAACCTTTAAACATATGTTTTGCCGCTCGCCTTTTTCGTAACATTAGTATCGCGAAGGTCCACGAGCGGCATTTACAATTTACCATGAATTGGACTGCTTGTCTACCATCTGAAGTAATAATAACATCATCTCAGACCACATAAGTCCAACTGTTGTATTCTAGCATCTTCTACAATGGGAGGGAAATGGACCTACTATTCCACGCTGGTCAGACTTATTGATATAGAGTTTAATGACGAATTTTCTTTCTCTTTCATAGATGTTAACTAAAGATCATATCCCTTAGTCGTCTTTTACGACATCTACGGGCAAGAAATAATAAAATAAAGAAAATATCTAAAATTACCACGTTAAGTAGTGGTTAAGGTACTGACGTGTCGTGCTAAGTGTAGTGGTAGACAATGCTTTGTGCGATCTACAAATTGTTGTTCTGATTTTGGTATATCTAATTTGTGTCCGTTAAATTATATGTTTATAAAGTTCCCCACAATACAAAAATTATTCCGCGAGACGAAGACCGACGTCCTCCCCGAGAGGGCGACGTTGGTCGAAGAGAGGGTACTTCTAAAGGGGTATTCCGTCGGGCCGACCACTGACGACAAGTCACCCTGCACCGGTGGTCGGCCCAACGAAGAAGGCGACGTGTCGGGGGTGGGTTACGCGCCACCCCCTCTGCCGCCCCGACGGAGCCGAGTGACGGATGCACTGACCGTAGCCCACCCCAAAAATAAAAATACAAGAATTATTTGCTTGATGTAGACGTAGTCTTTAAAAAAAATTTAACCTATTGCAATGATGCTATTATAAACACTTTCGTTAAATAATCTGCAATCAACAAAGGGTACTTAAACCGAAAAGTG
This sequence comes from Lymantria dispar, assembly GCA_032191425.1. Lineage (NCBI taxonomy): Eukaryota > Metazoa > Arthropoda > Insecta > Lepidoptera > Erebidae > Lymantria > Lymantria dispar. The sequence goes on along the minus strand of CM063445.1, from coordinate 10,251,516 downwards.
GCATTATAGTTATGAATGATGAATTAGTTAATTATGTAAAAACCCCTTCACCTATTGCTTTAATTTAAAACATGTAAAATTATCATCAGTCTCGAAAACTGACGTTGGAAAATTATTACATGCCTACCTTGTGTGTATTACAAAGAACGGTGCAAAACGTTTAGCTCGTACTAATGGGATATTTATAAAATAAGCATAGAAGCCACGGACGTTACCAAAGGCCAGTCCAATGGTGACTGGGAGGAAATAAGATGCGTTATGGGGACGCGTGCCCCCCTTTTGATACCCTGGGCGGAATGGATAGCGACTGCATAAATTAATATAAAAGTTATTACATTACAAACAGATAATTAACGAATGGATAAATGCAGGTAACTTTAATTATATGTAGAACTAATATTTATAGTCAAACTTTACGTTTTATCCTCGCTCATTTACGTCTATGTGTCTTCTGATGCTGTTATTCTGAAATTAAGTGATCATATAAGTTCTTTTTTTCATTTACTTCACGCGAGTTCTGAGAGAGTTCAGAATGTGAATCATTCTTAATTTCTTCACTACACTTGGTTTCAAATAAGGCAATGGTCCCCTTATCGTATGATATTTTGTCTACAGAGACAATTTACAGACTCCATAATATCAAGTATACTGTTTATTCGAAAGATCCACGATACATGTTCAAAAAGAGGATAACATTTTCTTCAGAAAGTTTAGATGATTATTCAGTGGTAACATTTTTTCCCCATTTCCTTGACATTTGAATCTTATTTTATATTTCCCTTATATTAGTTTAGTAACATATAATTAAGAAGAAAAATAATAATTATATAAATTTTTCTGCTGTTAATGTGTATTTTTTATTATCCGTTGGGTTGGGTCATTACCTCTTTTTTATTAGACTTTCTTCTACTACGCTTAATTATAAATAAATTTTATAATGTTTTTATACACTTTACTGTTATTGTTGAGCGAAATCTGAGAGCGTCTAAATAAATACTTCAATGTATAGATAATTATATAATAATGTTTTGAATTCAGAGTATCATAATTAATAATCAACATAACATAGTAATAATTCACTCGTTATCCAGAAACGTTAATAATTCTTCAGTATCTCGCCTGCCCTCAGAACAAAAGCTCAGTTGACTGTGTATTAAAAAGTGGTTGTGAATTTTTTATTAAAAAACGTAGAAAAAAATGTCGAGACAATTCTTTTGTGTTATATCTTTAAATTAATATATTTTTTATTATTAATAATTGACAATTTTTAAAATATTTATATTTTTCTGACTATTTGTAAAAGAACAATTCAAAATGGGTTTCGGTTTTTCACGGAAACAGTGGTTGACTATAGTTGTAATTGCGATAGCTGATTTTTGTAATGCTATATGTGTCGCTCTACAGGCACCATTTTATCCACAGGAGGTTAGTGATTCCTTTTTAACTATTATAACTTTTTTTTCAGTTTTCTATATACTTGAGTAAAAAAAAAACGCCACATCAATGCCCTAAAGCGAAGCTTACCTATAGAAAGGTGATGGTAACTGTTTGGTGGTCACTTCATGGTGTAATTCACTACAGCTTCCTCAGATCTGGTCAAGCAATAAACGCAGATATCTACTGTACAGAACACCGAACAATGATGGCGAAGCTCGTAGTGAAACAGCCCCGACTTCTCAATCGATCTTCAGCATTATTGCTCCATGATAACGCAAGACCTCATACTACTCGAGAAACTGTTTTAACACTACAAGACCTACAGTTAGAAACCATACGTCATCCGCCGTACTTGCCAGAACTCACCTCAACCGACTACTATTGTTTCTGCGATTTAGACAGTTTTTTGCACGAAACCAAAATTTTCTTCCGGGGAAGCAGTACAAAATACAGACAGTTATACACACAGTTTATGGAGTCCAGGACCCCAGAGTTCTATCGCGAAGGTTTAAATGATCTTCCAATTAGATGTCAGAAATGTATAGATAACGAGGGTTAATACTTTGATTAATGAAATCTGTTTTATGAACAAAAAAATAGTTTTCATTTATCAATTCGAAACAGCAATTTCATACTTTAACCTCTAATATAAAAAAATATATACTCTTAAGTAATATTTCAGTAAATTATGTACATAAAAAAAAAAATAACTTTAAGTTGAATTAAAAAAAGAGATAATGTACCTACTTAAAATTGACTATTAAAATAACTGTGTTTTTATTATAACTTTGGGTGGTGTAAACCAAAGATAGAAATTATTTTGTCAGAACTTATTTGGTTCCAGTGAAAACAATTTAATAGTTATTTCTTTTAATGTTAAATAATTTATTTGTTTACATTTTCTGCGTATAGATAATGTAAACTGTACGTCATTTATTTATTTTATCTATACTTAAAAAAATCTAATACAGTATTTAATATATCAAAAAAATGTGTAATAAATTTTCAATTATTTATTTTGATTACTTAAATGGTGAAGGAAAATAACTTGAATAAACTTATAGACTTAAACATGCAGATTTCTTCACGTTACTTAAACTCTCAGGTACAACTTTCAAATATTTTGAAATATTCAAAAATTTATGAAAGTATGCTTCTGTTGATAGTTCTCAAATTACTTCCAATTATCATGAAGTGTCAATAACATTAATGACATTCAACATAAGAAGTCATTACCCTCAAATGACCTGGCATCTGTTCCGAAGTTATCATGTTGCGAGGCCATATGGCAATGGCTCCATGAAAATTGATATTCTGCGAAGTTTAATGAGATTAGAACGGCCGTCTCCACCACAATTGAGACTAACATTAATCACCTAAAAGCAAAATAAGGTGTAAATACACCCACATCCACCGAAGTAATTTTTAGATTCACGTAATAATATCTTGGTGATACGATAATATGCTATACGCGCGATAATACCGTTTCTTTGAGCAGGCAATGATTTGGATGCAAGTCGTCCGTTCCGTCTGGGTTGACGAAACGGCGGTTCGCGGCCTCACGTACGTGGACCCGCCGTAATCCCACCCCTTCACCATTGGACCGATCACTGGTATCTAGTCCTGGACGTCCTTGGCAACGTGATAATACCAGGGCACTATTTTACAACCATCAATATCACAATTCAGTCACTATGAAACTATTATGTTATTTTGTCACCAACCTTTACTTTCCCGTGGAAGTCACAAATATCGGCAGTGGTGTCATCAGTAAATTGGGGAAACCTATTCTGGTCAACTTATAACACGAATTGCAATCGCCAACGAAGCGATTATGGCATGCACAATGTTTTTTTTTGAGGTTGGGCTATGGTTAGCGCACCCACCGCCCGGCTCCGTTCGGGACAAAAGAGGGGAGGCATGACGGAATACCCTGAGGGGGTACCCTCTCCTCTCGACGTCCCTTTCTCGGGACTTCAGTCGCCGTCGCGCAGACAGCCTCTCTATGGCACGCACACCATAGAGAAACCTATGTTAAATTGAAGACCTACTACCATGGAGACAAAGATGTGGTGCACCTTAACTAATTTTACAAAATTTTTACATTTCAAATTTGAAATTGCTAATAAAATTCGGCCTTGACAATCTTAAAAGAAGTAAAAATTTGCAACATTGAAATAGAGGGTTATTTAATCACATAAATATATTCAAATTTGAGAGTTTTGAATCACAAAATTTTCATTTTAAATTATTATATATCATAAAAAAATATATAAATGAAACCAAGATTGGAACAATATCATATGCGAAACTGTCTGGTAGCTCCTCTCAACGCATGTACGTCCCACTGACGGGCGCCGGCGTCCTCCACAATAGGAGAAAAGGGACGTCTTCTATAATTAGCTGTCAGTTCATTAATCAACTATACCATGCTGGCTAGCCGTGCTATTACAAGGCATTATTATAAGTTTTCCTCCTTTGGCAAGATGTTAGTTACTTATATATTTTGTCAATTTTTACGATATTCGCGAGTAAGTATGAGATGATTGCCCATGAGTTTGAAAAAACAACCGCGGATGAGCAGCAGTACTGCGTTGAGAAACCTCGATTGCATTTTCATAACAATGGATTTGAAATAATGAATGGATGGATACCCCGTAGATTGATAAAAATACCTATTTTCTTCGAATTTATTCGAACTATAGAGAAACCCACTCAGTTACACGAAGCTATCAAGACCCAATGATAACCTCTGAGCAAATATTTGCCTCTTATCGCAAATAAGACAATCACTAGGCGCCTATACTCCCTAACAATTCTTAGATAACTATTGCGATGTTTTTTTTTATTTTGCGCCAGAATATTTTGTCTATTTTTATATGATAAAAACCGCTTAAATTATCGTCTTCATACTTTGTTTCATTAATTTGTCACAGGGCCTGTTGCCTTCCTCCATGTTCATTATTCCTAATTATATCAGGACGCGTAAAATTTCTAACAGTTGTGTGTCCATCCATCTATGAGCCAATCGATGTAAAATGCTTCACTTTGAAGGAAGCCTGAATTCAACAGTGGGCCTTATATAGGCTGAGATGAAAATGATACTAACCGAGTCGATGTGATGGCTACGCTAGACGTTATCATCAGCAGCCGCTTGTAGGATAGGGCTATAATCTTTAATATTATATATGTTTGAAATGTATTATACCGTGATTCGAATAGCATCCCATTGGAGCTTATACTTATTAAACAGTTGTATACAATTTTATATAAAACAGGTTAGTGAAATAAAAAAATAATTTTGTCTAGTTTCTTGCCGAGGGCTCGCCAACACCACTACATACTTGCCCCGATAATGAGCATCAAATATCCTTGAAAGAAAAGTTAATGTAATCCAACATGAGTTTTTTATCATAATATATTCTGGAATATACTTTGTTTCCTTTATGCTTAATAGAAAATTATTCGATAAGAAAATGAAGATCTTTGTTTTGTTTATATTCAATAGTAGTAGTATAGTATTCTTTATTAATAACAGAGTTACAAGTCAGTGCTACATAAATCTCCATCTCTATTTAATTTTAATTACAATATAATAATAAATAATAGAAAAAAAATTAAAACATTTTAAAAATAATTCAATAATACATTTACAACAATAGAAAGTTATATTATATGTGCACAAATTTATAATAATTTTATTTATTTTGCGTACTTCATATGTCATTATTGAAAACGTCGTACATAGTAGGCATATCATATTTCAGGCAACATGTAAAATTCATCAGTGTTATAGAAACTATGCTCTAATAACCAGGCCTTTAGTTTACATTTAAAGCTATATATTGTAGTTGCATCGACGATATCCGCAGGCACTTTTTTGTACACAAAATAATATACCTACAATAATTACAGACCGTTGTGATATGAAAGTAGATGTAATGACAAGGATTGAGAAAGGTATGTTAAGTTGGTTTGGTCATGTAGAGAGAATGAATGAAAGGAGAGTGACAAGGAGAATTTATAGGGCGAATGTGGACGAAAGTGGTGGAAGCGGAAGATCAAGACAAACATTCCACGACCAAATCGGAGACGTTCTTAAGTAAGGCTAAGTTAAAAGTACCCTTAACCAAAGAACATGCAACAGTGGTATGTCAAGATAATAGTAAGTGGAGGGAAATGGTCTCTGCCTACCCCTATGGGAAAGAGGCGTATGTATGTAAATTACATCGTAATCCATGGCAAGTGTAGATTCGTCTTCATCTTCTTATCTTCATCTTCTTATACATCCATTATCTTACTCAATAATCAAAAGAATCTGACATGTATATACACCTACGTTAAGGAAGCAGAACGCGAAATAAAACGCTATATCAACCACTCTGACCGCGTGATATAATAGGTCGACCTATTATATCACTTGTGTTTGTCTTCTATTATGGAAAAGAATCAAGCCCAGCAGTGGAATGTACGCACTAAAATGAAGATGATAATGATTTCACACTGACATAGATGGAGTTACGTATCGTATTTTTATTTCTTCATTACACGAATAGACTGCGGATTCAAACAATTTATAAAATTTAGTAATTAATACGATTGTATGTGGTATACATTGATCACACAGCGTTAAAGCCTCAATTCTATGAACTGACATTTTATGTAACAATATCGGGGTACCTATTGAATAAATTATATGGCCTTTAATTATGACTTATTGTTTGCTAATCATTCCTTATACGTAAGTATTGCTCATCCGTTTGCTTACGGAGTAAGAATACAATTATCCACCCCCTCTCTTGCCCGTGAGTGTCATAAAAGATGACTAAGGGGTATATGCAGGTAACCTGAATGCAAGAGAAGGAAAACTCGAGATAAAATTCTATTGCAACACGTCTCATCAGCGTGAAATAGAAGGTTGATCCCCCTCCTATTCTGGAGGTGGCCTAAGCCCAGCAGTGGGACTTATATAAGCTGAGATAAATAAATCAAGTATTGCTAACGTTATTTTTTCAGGCCATATATACAGAGCATCCCGAAATTAAACGTCCAACGGTAAGTGGGTGGTAGATGACTTTATGACAGCTATGAAAAAAATAAATAAAAATTCCATGTGACTTTTTTTTTATATGAGCATATTACTATAAACGGTGAAAAAACAGACCTTGTACGATATTTTCAAGTACTATAACCACAAATAGGTTAGTTTTGGCAACGGATATTTCTTGTTGGAAGCACAGATAACTGCACTATCGACCACAAGTATAATTACAACCAGACATGTTACAATAACATAAAAAAAATATACATTTGTTATGATTATTCCTTAATTTTTTGGAAGAAAACGTTAATCTTTGAACTTTATTACACCACGTTGTAAAAAGAATGTACCGTATCCATAGTGGCAAATAATTTCAAAAGATGGCCAAACTATTCATTATTCCAAAATGGTGATTGCACCATTTCTTTTTTTAAACATTTTTATCTAAAAGTTACGATAACACGTAGAAGGTATTGATCTTCTACGTGTTAACTTTTAGAAAAAAAATGTTTTTGTGACAGACTTCAATCAATTAGAGACATGTGAAATTTTCATTTTTGTCATCGCTTTTTCGTGTAAAACTGATCGAAATGTCAGTGATACTTAATCTGCAACATATTCGCACTTTGTTAAATGTTCATTAAAATTTGAATAAATCAATGATTACGTTCGTATAAGCAAGACAAACTTCGCTTTAAATCAACTGATCGGCTGATGACTGTTGGCGAGGCGTCTTTGTACCTACGTTACCATTGAAGCGTTCGCGCAAATAATACCTATTAATACTGTCGAAGCTTTACATGCCTACATGTATCCTGTCTATACATGCCTTAATAATATGTAACATTTAAGGCAAAGATTTAGACACACATTTTCGAAATTACTATAAATTTTATATTATACTAGCTGACCCAACAGACGTTGTTCTGTTCAAATAAAGCGCCACCTACCAGGTCCACTTTTGAATCTAAACCATTCTCGAATCCCCTTGTGCACACACAAATTACTTACTCAATCCAGTCAACAGATATCGCCATCTGTTAAAATCGTTTGGAGTTAACAGACAATTGTGAATGTCAAATAATAGACAAATAATTTGCAATAAAATAATATTGCGACTATAAATTAAGATGTAAGCTATACTATCTTTCAAGTTGGATCAATCTGCGCACGGTGTGCAAATTTGATTAAAATCGGTTAAGTAGTTTAGCAGTCCATCGCGGACAAACAACGTGACACGTAATTTATATATATTAAGAAGATGTATTGTTTTTTTGTGTAATATACATTCTAATTATGATCTATGACCGTTAAACTACATAATACTCCAACAGTTGCCCCATAACCTGATAGTAGACCTGTAGATATATCCGATTCTTTATGTAAATAATAATGAGGTAAATAAATATATACGAATAAATATGCATGTTATCTTTTATGACAATGGCCCATTATAGAATTCATCAAATGGGTCACGTACTTGAACGATAGCTTAAGTTTCTCTAATCAAATACAGTTCAATGTTACATTTTTTTATCTACTTCCTATTTAAACTAAATTCTTTGTAATATAAAATATCCAGGTTTTAACCTATACATGTGGTCTTTTTCCACAAGACCCAAGAGATGTTTTTCTGTACAAGTTTAAAAAAAAAAGTAAAATTCCTTAAAAATATCCGTAGCTTCATTTCATCATCATCACCATCATCATCTCAGTATATATATGTATATACCGAGATGTATATATGTCCCACTGTTGGGCTCAGGCCTCCTCCATAATAAGAGGGGAATTGACCTACTATCCCACGCTGGTCAGACGTGTTGAAATAGGGTTTTGTTTTGAGTTTTCCTTCTCTTGCACAGATGTTTTATGCTTATTATATCCCTTAATCGTCTTTTACGACATCCACGAGCAATATATATAGGAAGTGCTGTATTATATTTTTACTCCATCACCGCACGAAACAGCTTCATTTACCAGATCTTAATACATTGGTTTATGAAAAAAGCTCAGAAGTTTGATATTACAAAGAAAACTTCAATTTTATTTATTTATATAGATGAGCTCTTTCAACACCCTCAGGAATAAAAGAAATTAGAAATTATTATATTCTTCCTCTATCGCCATAAGGATTTAAAACTGTAGACAAAACAAGTAATATCTTAGGTCAATATTTAATTAGGGTCATATTCAATGACCGCATAATATTTAAATGGATAACCAATAACTAAAATAAACCAGTTGAAAATATGAGACTACTGCAAATATAAATCCATACTAATATTATAAATGCGAAAGTAAGGATGTTTGTTTGTTTGTTGGTTTGTTTGTAACGCTTTCACACTTAAACCACCGAACCCATTTCAAAATTCTTTCACCAATGGAAAGCTATAATATCAGGGAGTAACATAGGCTATATTTTATCCCGGTATTCCCACAGGAACGGGAACTACGCCGCGGGTAAAGCGACTGAAACCGAAGCGAAGCGAGGGCGGGTTGCTAGTTATTTATATTTGTAGCATATTATCGCATGTGCAATCTTGAATTACTTATATTGTAGTTTTATGGAATAATTTAACATATAATTAAGTTACTCGTAGCGAACCTGTGCCGCCCGCATTCAACAAACAGCTCCTAATAACTTGCACCAGGTTATCATTCCTTCCGTTCCACCTAGTGGTGGGGGCGTCTTATAATGCATCTTCCTATACGTAGTGGCCCCTCGAGTACCTTTCTTCTCCAGCGTTTATTGGTACATCGAGCAATGTGGACAGCGCAGTACCACTTCAGCGTGCTAATCTACGTGCTATGTCGATTACATTCTTTGCCAGCTTTCTGAAAGTGTTTCGTGTAATGGGTTTTAATGATGCCTTCATTATTATCGAACCTCATTGGACACATTCACACTTTCTTCAATTTCTTCACGGTTCAGAGCTGTCTAGCAAGGGTCCATCAGCGCCAGTATCACTTACCATCAGGTGTACTGTGTGCTCGTTTGCTACCAACAGCAATAAAAAATATAGTCATTCCTCTATGTATTTCCGTATTTCGGATCCGATCTTGCAGAGAAATCCCAAGTATAGTATCATTAGTAACAAACAGAGCTCAAAGATCTGTGCTTTCACTAAGGTGTATTGACCATCCAATTCATCATCATCATTCAGCTGTCTATTGCTGAGTGTGAGACGACCTTCATGTTTTGCCACAACGTGAGGCCCTGTGCCGCCCGCATCCAATAACTCTGAAAATTTTTCACCTATTGTCCATGTTCATCGAGTGATGTAATCGATGATTCGATATGAACTGCTAATTACTACTTCAGCGTGCTAATCTCAGTGGTATGTCGGTTACATCTATTCTTCTAAGAATTTCTGTATCTCGTCTCCTATCTTGTAGAAAAATCCCAGGTAATATACACTCACTGGTCAGCTCTGTGATTTTAGACACTGTGGCATATCGACCACCCAATTCATTGTTATTTAATAAAATTTAAGTCATATCGCTACAGTTGAAATATATTTTATCAAGCAATGGCGATGATAGAGCGAAGCGTTTTCATTTCAGCTTGGACCGCAAGTCCAGCGAATCGCCTGTATCGGTTGCATTTGAAAAAAAAAATTATGAAACAGTTTTGATAAATATAAGATTTTTTTAATAATTCAGTTTTCGCAGATTTTCAATATAAAGAAATTATGGTGGGTTTAAAAATAACTAAAAAAAATCATCCATTTCGCAAATCTTTTTCATTTCCCTTATCAATACGCAACTTTTTTTTGCGAGAAAACAGTAGCAGAGCTCATATCCACAATTTATTCATGAAAAAAATATTTGCTTTTTCTGCTTAAGGATTTTATTTTAAGGTGTGCTATGATCATTTATTCAACTTTAAAATATGCAAGAACCACTAGCAATAAGTTATCACCATATTCATCACCTTGCTATTACATAGCATGCCAACCCTCCTTGGTAATATAATTATTAACCAGACGATGTCAAATAAAACTGGTTTTGATCTATGTAAAGCTCTTAGTCGTCTTTTACGACACCCACGAGCAATGCAAGGGTTAGTAGTAAGTATTCGTAACTACTGCCACCCAACACATAGTATACGCCTATGTGCTGTGTGGTAGCGGCTTCGAATACTAAAAACCCTTGCTTTGCTCGTGGGTGTCGTAAAAGACGACTAAGAGCCCTAGATTGACCCGGACCAACTCCATCTGGTACCATTTGGGTCAACGATTACATTCCCAAGGAGGGTTGACGTCAGGCAAGCGGCCGGTCATAAAAGTCATTGCCGAAACTTTTTGCAATATGTCAAAACAGATGACATATTGCGTCGACCCCAAGTAATTGGGATAAGAGCAAGATGATGATGATGTATGAAAATTATCTACATTATCAACCTTACTAGTGTCTATGATACATTACATATGTACATATTACGATTTATTTGCTGATGATTGATGGATCAATCTCCTTGTGGTGATGGTAAGAATATAATTCACAATTTTTTTTGGGGGTGGTTTGCGGGCGGCGCGCTCCTCGCACCACTCCGTCCGGGGCGACAGAGAGGCGTCAGCACGCATACCCACAACCCACCCACGATACACGTCGCCTTCATCGTTGGGCCGACCACCGGAGCAGGGTGACTTGACATCAGTGGTCGGCCCGACGGAATACCCCCTATTTGGGGTACCCTCCCATCGACCGAGGTCCGCCCCTCGGCGAGAACGTCGGTCTTTCTTCACGCGGTCGGCCTCTCGGCGGGTGACGGACTAATTCCCCGGTCACGTCACCCGCAAATAATTCACCATTCCCCCTTTCTTACCCGTGGGTGTCATAAAAGACGACTAAGGGATCAAATATGTAGATAACATATATGAAGAAAGAGAAAACTTGAAATGACATCCTATATTGAACCAGTCTGACCAGAATGGTATAGTAAGTCAATTTCTCTCTTATTGTCGAGGAGGCTAGAGCCCAGTAGAGAGTTGATAGTAAGTATGTGAGCTGGGATCATGATAAAAGATGAATGATGGAATTATCATCATTATACGATAATTTGTCTTACGTATATTTTAAATCATTAAACAACTTTCCATTTGGTGCCGGAGTAAGAATATCTTGAATATTTTGACCGTGGGTATTGTAAAAGGCGAATAAGGAATATCTTGTGCGTATAACAACTACAAGAAAAGGAAATCTAGAAATGAAACCCTATACCAACTCGCCTGACCAACGTGGTATAGTAGGTCAATTTCCCTCCTATTGTGGAGATTGGGACGAATTTGAGCTGTGATGATGATGCTGTAATAATTTTAAAATTATTTGTTTCAGGCAGAGAAAAAGGATTGTACTGCAACGGAATATGGTCTAGTATTTGGTGTGTTTGAACTAGTCGTTTTCTTAGTGAGCCCATTATATGGAGCCCATTTAAATAGGATAGGACCAAAGTTGTTATTTAATGGAGGCATTCTTACAACGGGCACATGTGCTATATTATTTGGGTAAGTATTTTTTTTAAAAGCAAGTCCTCGCTTAGAAATAAACCCTTGTATGGTGGGAGATATCAGACATGAAAAAAAGAACCATATCACGCCCACATTGAAAACAATCTTTTGTGAATCATAACAAAAAAAAACATTCATAGAGATCGAATCCACGATGCGGAGTATCGTGGTTGGTGGCACAAGCGATCGGTATTAAAATCACCCCACCAGCCGTGTAGCTGTCAGTATTTGATACTTTTTTAGATAACAACTTCTGAAGCTTCAAATAAAATTGTTTCTACGGATTTAATCATATTCACATGTCCTCCTGGAATTATGCACACTGAAAAGTGCTCAAAGCATTGAAAAATCAAATATAAACGCGATAAAAACAATAAAAATAGTTTTATTTTAAACGTGTAACACGAACTGTATTCTTACTTCATCACCATACGAAAAAATATCTTAAAAGTATTATAAATACTAGCTGTTCCCTGCGGTTTACCCGCAGTTCCTCTTCCTGGGAGAATATCAGGATAAATTATAACCTATGTGTTATTCTGATATGTAAACTATATTATTGTTAAGTTCCATCAAAATCGATCCACTAGTTTTTGCGAGAAAGGGCAACAAACATCTTCACATTTTCACATACAAATTTTCGTGTTTATAATATTAATAGGATATATATAAAAAACCTAATAACCCGATTGAATGATTCTTAATAATTTACCTTTATTTCACAGAATGCTGGACAAAGTGGAGGGTCACGTCCCTTTCATTACGTTGAGCTTCATTATACGTATCGTAGAAGCGATGGGCAATGCCGCCTTCCTCACCGCTTCTTTTGCAATTATCGCTAAGGAGTTCCCCGATAACGTAGCTACCATGTTTGTAAGTATTATTTGTTACAATTAATTTATTAATAATGACAGAACTTTAGCGAAAATCTACTGATCAAAAGCTTTATTTAAACACAGAAAATCACAGAAATTTTTGGAAGTTATACCTCTTTTGCCTTTGAGTCACGAAAACCGACACCCTTTAGTCAATATTTTTTACCATGCGCGCGCACACCGACATAAATATCAACTAAATAATGCGTTATAATAAAACTTTCAATGTATCAAATACCTTTTTTCTACTATTAATGTCGTTTTTCTACAAACATAGGATAACGTGAACGATAATTTTTTTTAGAGAGATTTTTAACTTTATACGCCAAAAAATTTAAAGTTAAAAGTTCGACAACGGAAGCAGTTACACAATAGATGATGTAAAAACATCATCCCTGTAATCGACCAGTCTTATATTAGTAGATCGTTATAACTATTATTTTAAATACGTATTTTAGTAAATACATACTCTTGGACAAGAACATTACGCTTATCTTTATACAGTTTTTTTGTTTTTTATAAATACATACTCGCACTTAGGAAGTAATATTTGTAAGGTGACAAATAATCATAGTTTTCATTCTTTCACAATAGTAATAAAAGGTTAAATAATTTAAATATTACAAGAATTCATATATGTTTGAAATAAAATCACTACGGTTTTTCACTTTGATTGTTAATTCCCTGATGTTTTCAGCATACAGCTGGGACAGCCCAACAAGTTATCGTTGTTACAGAGATTTATACCGACCCGTTACAGTTTAATTATTATATTTTCACCCAAATTTTGAATACAAATTCATGGCTATCAATATGAATACTGAAAGTTGAAAACGGCGAATAATAAAAAATCAAATACAAACGCGATAAAATCAGTAAAAATAGTTTTATTCCAAATGTGTAATACTCGCAAAAAATGAAAAATTCTTATATCCACATATAACAAGAAACAAAATTTGAGATTAATTAATATTGAAGTAACGAGTGCTAAGATCAGTCCTCGCAAATGCTAAGATAGATCACACTTTGCACAAAGTTCAAAGGTGCCTTAAACTATTGTGCGTATAATAAATAATGGTAGAGCGATAAGGTGCCATTGACTTCATTATTAATACTAAGAAAACTTCTTTCTAGTCAAGATTTCTTTTTACTTTATTAAGTTTTTAATCATCATCATTATCACAGCTTATTTACGTCCCACAGCTGGACTCGAGCATACTCCACAATGGCAGGGGAATTATTAGGCCTATTATACCACGCTGGTCAGATGTGAAGGAATTCACTTCAAGATTTTCAACTCTTGCATAGATGTTAAATGGATATTATCTCCCTTAGTCATATTTTACGAAACCCAGATGCAAGATATGGGGTGGTGAATTGTATTCATACTCCTTCACCACACGGATAGAGACAGTACAGGCTATTAAAGCCTGAAAATATCCTAGGGATATAAATTTCTCTCCGAGGAGGGGACGTCGGTTGAGGGTACTCCTCAATTGGTATTCCGTCGGGCCAACCACTGACGTCAAGTCACCCAGCTCCGGTAGTCGGCCCAACGACGAAGGCGACGTGTCACGGGTGGGTTACGGGTGTGCGTGCTTACCCCCTCTGTCGCCCTGGATGGAGTGGTGCGAGGAGTCCGTCGACCGTGACCCACCCCCCAAAAAAAAGGGATATAAATTTAAATATACATGAAAATAATATTTATCAATATTGAGAATATTATATCATCTCTTATCTGCTCGTGTCGTAAGAGCCAGCAGCGGGATCGCTAACACCTGAAGCAGGCTTCCATAAATTTATACCTAATATCTATTGCAATTGTCACACTGACTACCAAACGTGGATAGTTGGGAATTCTTATATCCAACTTTGGAAGTTTATAGGTCTCTGTATAGGTTTCTGTATGGTGACGGAGTAAGAATACAATTCACCACTCCCTATTTTGCCCGTGGATGTCGTAAAAGAACATTTATGCAAGAGATGGAAAACTCGAAATAAAACCCTATATCAGGATGTCTGGCCAGTATTGTATACATATAGTAGGTCAAATTTCTCTCCTATTGGATTGAAGACTCGAACCCAGCAGTGGGACGTTCATGAGCTGAAACAAGGTCTCTGGATGGATGGAAGTCAGTGTACTAATAAACTAGGAGCAAAAAGTGTCAGTCAGTTATCTATGTGGCGCCAATACAATTCCCTCTCCTCTTTCTTACCTGTAGATGTCGTAAAAGACGACTAAGGCATATAATATGCATGATATAGTAAGACAATTTCCTCTTATTGTGGAGGAGGCTCCGACCCAGTAATGAAGCATATAAGAGGAGAGAATTGATGAGAAAGTGCCACCGCCTCTTCCTTACCCTGTTGTATCGTAAGACAACTAGGTAAAGGATATAAGTAGATGGCATCACTGTAAAAGAAGGGCATCTCTAAAATAAAACGCAATGCTAACCCATCTCGCCAATATGTCTTTGTAAGCCAATTTGCTGGTCACTTCTGTAGGGTACTCTTAAAAAACAGTTGTTATGTATTTTATAAGTCTTAAAAGCCTTATTTTATTATTTACTATTTTATCTGACTATTTTATTTTAAGGCTTATAAGCCTTAAAATAAAATAGTCTTATTACGAGTTTGTTATATAAAGTGGAATCTAATGCCTTTAGAAATATTGATAGCAATGATATGAAATAAAATTGTCCTTTATTTTAAAAAAGGCACAATCGTACATTTAATATTAATATATTAATATTTTCCATTCCATTTTCACACGTCTCAATCTTGGACTGGAGCCTTCTCCACAATAGGAGGGTAATTGACCTACTATACTACGCTGGTCAGACGTGTTGAAATAGGGTTTTATTTTAAATTTTCCTGTTTAGATATGCGTTTAGTCTTGTTTAATTTTATTTAAAAATTTTCCTGTTCTTGTTTATTAATTATCACTATCATCATGGCTCATATACGTCCCACTGTTGAGCTCGAGTCTCCAGCAATATCTCGGCCATGGGTGTCGTAAAAAATGACTAAGGGATATATGCAGATAACATCGATGCAAGAGAAGGAAACTCAAAATAAAACCTTATTTCAATACGTCTCACCAGCGTGATCTGGTATCAATTTCCCTCTCATTGTGGAGGAAGCCCGAGCCCAATAGTGGAACGTATATTGGCTGAGATTATGTGTGGCAATAGGTCTATCCATGGAATAATATAACACTTCATTATGATCACTAATCCCCCCCATATCGTGGCGATTACAGCACTATCCCTTCACTTTTGGAGGATGTTTTCATTTGAGATAGACGAAAGGTAAAATGATGATAATCAAATTAATAATTAATTTTCAGGCATCTCTGGAAACATTCTTTGGATTAGGTTTGATAGTAGGTCCAACTCTCGGTGGTGCATTATACGCCCAGGGTGGTTATTCGTTGCCATTTGCTGTACTCGGATCAGCATTATTCTGCGCAGCCGTCATGAGTTGTATTGTGCTGCCGAAGAACCATGATGATGAAGATCCTAAGCCTAGTGGACGTAAGTAAATTAAACTAATAATAAAATACGGTTAAATTGCGAGATTCTTTTTTTATTATAAACGGTGACAAACGAGCGAACAGTACACCTGATGATAAGTGTTGCCGCTCATTGACCTTTACAATACCAGGGGGACAGCTAGGCCGCTGCCTACCGCGAAGAAAAGGAGGAAGGGAGTGTGAATGCGTGCATTATATTCGGTGACACTAAAGGCATCATTAAAACCACCACATGCAAACACCTTCAGAAAGTTGGGCTTCTGGCTCTCTCGATCACCGAACGAAGCGCAGTAACAAATTGTTACTACTGAGACATCGATTTTCTGCGAGAGTGTGATACTACCCTGGACGGACCGGCCCACGACTGTAGACAACTGTCAATAGTGTGGTCCTACCGCCTTAAAATATTATTCAAGAAGATTCTCCATATTTAAAGCCATAAAGAATTTCGATGATCTTTCTAAGTTGAAAAATATGTTTCTTGGACCATTAAACAGCACGTAGGTGTCGTAAAATACGACTAAGAGTTTAACAAATACTTGAGCCAATTTCATCTGATGCCATTGATGAATTAAATTCCCAAAAATGGTTGACAGGAGGCAGGCGGCCGGTTATAAAATTATTGCCAAGAACTTTTACAATACGTACTATGAAAGAAGAGTACCTACATATTGAGTCGACCCCTAATAATTGTGATAAGAGCGATGTGATGATTTTGACACGGGCCCAATAGTACCAACTTGTGCTCGTATGTTGGCCAAGATGATAAAAATGGATTTTAATTTACAGCTACAATGATGTCATTACTGAAAGTTCCTGGTGTGATGTTATCGGCAATCAGTATTATATCAACAAGCATGAGTATTGGATTTTTGCAGGCGACTCTTGAACCCCATTTACGTGAGGTAAGTTAACCATGATTATAAATATTGTATCAATTATCCAGCTTCACCTTACGCAATACCGATTCCAACCCTTTATAGTTCCTTTTGTACATTACCGGTATCGTTAAAAGAACAAAAGTACGTTTCATTAATCATTTAAAGTATGTAATACGAGGCATGCCTTTTAAGTTTTGTCGTTTGAAGAAAAAAACACAACTAAAACCTTATAGTACTTTTTATTGTTTTACAAAGTATTCATCACGTAGCTTAATACACTTTTCCATTCACTCAAACCAGTTATTATAACATTTATTCTACTCTAAAGTGGGGTGTTCAAAATGACTGACTTGAAAGCGTCACCTGCTTCTTCACTGGACTGGAACCTTTGACCACGAAGACTTTTCTTAATTTTAGGAAATCTAAAGAAATCGTTAGGGCTTAGGTCAGGACTGTATGGAAGATGGTCAAGAATTTCTACTTTTTCCTGCTTCAAATACTCAGTCGTTTGACGAGCGCTGTGTGAGCTTGCGTTGTCGTGGTACAGGATGATGTGTCGCTTTAAGTGAGATTTTCAAAGTTCGGCGATAACTTGTGGTAAATAAACTGTGGTATACCACTCTGCGTTAACCGTTTTACGATCTTCAAGTGCAATAGTCACAACATGGCCGATTTTTTCAACGAACGGGGCCACCATCTTCTTTGAAGTGCTTCGAGAACGAACAACTTTAGTCGGCTTTGGCTCGTCTTGAAAGACCCAGATTTTAGATTGTTGTTTGGAATCAGGATCGTAGGTATAGATCCAAGATTCGTCACCACTGATGATGTCATAGACGTGATTTGACTCTCCTCGGTTGAACCTTTGCACAGTTTTCTTACACCATCTGACGCAGGCCGCCTTGTGATCGTGGGAAAGCAGATGCGGTATTCAACGGCAAACTAGCTTTCTCACACCAAGCGCTTCATGCAAGATCTTCTGAATGGCTGTCCCTGAGATTCCTAATAGAGCTTCTATCTCTCGATACATGACGATCTTCAAGAATTAGTTGTCTCACAGCAATGATGTTATCTTCAGTGAAGGCGGATTTTGGGCGTCCTTCGTGAGATTTGTCACTAATACTAGTATGTCCACGCTGGAATTCTAAATATCAGCGTTTGACAGTCCGCAGACATGGGGCTTCATCACTGAACACAGATGTTAGCTCTTTTAAACACTGAAGCCGTATCAGGTCTCTTCTAAAGTTGTAGAAAATTATTGCACGAACATTTTCCTTAGAAAGATTCATTTTCGTACGTAACCTGACAGATTCCAATCGACGCTGTGACTAAACAATAGCATTAATCCTAATACTTTCAACTATTTTGAGATTCAAAATTTAAATACATTCGAATATAGAATAGTTCCAAATTCAAAATTGCCGGGAAATATGGAAACGACGGGGGCAATGTATACGCTTTTACAATAGATTACCTAAAGATAACCGAGACCTGCTTATGAAAAAGTTTAAAAAAGCCATCAAGAATAGACTTTATAAAAAAGCTTATTATAAAATCTCGGATTATATAATGATTTCTGATGTTTACGCGAGTATTATACATTTTAAATAAAACTACTTTACGGATTTTATCGCGTTTGTATTGCAATACTGGCAATAAATTTTGAATCAAAATGTGGGTCAATATTTAATAACCAATTTCTGTATCGGGTAGATAATTATAAAAAACTTTTTTTGCAGTAACGATGACTTGTTGGACGTGAGACATCTTAGTCCACCCGTGACCATGAACGCTGTAAAGTGTTCGAAACGTCGGGTAATCAAAAATCAAATACAAACGCGATAAAATCCGTAAAGTAGTTTTATTTAAAATCTCGGATTATGTCTATATAATCCGAGATTTTCTCGGATTATGTAGATGATAATACAGATTGGTTGTGAGCAGCTCCTCATTCAGCAATTTCCTTGTTATTTTAAATATACTGTTTGTAAATGTACTTTTTAACTTTTATTGTAAAGTGTAGCGTGTTTTGCCTAACGAAATTTTGTATTTTCACCGTTTGTAACATATTATGGTGTTGGTCATGCTCACAGAAGGATCTACTTGCGGTAGCTGCGTGGAGCGTGTCTCTCCCTTCCCTCCATAGTGGTTGAGGGGAGTGATGGCTGCTCTAGTAGTTAACTCGTGATCGGGTGCCGCTTGTGGGATCTGGTCCAGCCATAATCGTTTGAATTATATTAAGTGTCTTGCGGTTCGAAGGGCATCACACTGGAGCTAGTTCTTATAAAACATATACCCAATTGTATATCTAGTAAGAAGAAAAAAAATAATTAAAAATAATAGATAAGCCCGCTGAGTTTCTTGCTGGATCTTCTCAGTAGCGGTCGCGTTCCGATCCGGTGGTAGTATTTTTTTTGGAAATTGTAAACCTGACAATATGTAATGTGAATTTGAATTTGAATTCGACAGAACTTAAAAGGCATGCCTAGTACCCGTTTTCAACCACAATGCCTAATCTTCATCATCTCATTCCATACACATCCCACAACAAAGCATGATGCCTAAATTTAAGGTAATCTATATAACACATATCAAAGATTGATTTATGCTGTGTCATGTTGTTCAGCTTTTTGCATAAATTCCTCCATCCATTTAAAATTTTATTTCATGTTAATATTTCTTTTTATTAGTCCTAGAAACTTATAATTCTGTCACTGTAAAATAATTCAGTAATTAGCACTATCTCTTGAGACAATGTTGGATAATTTAGATAGGTACTACATAATTTAAGAGGCAGATGTAAGTTTAAAATGGATCTTTAATAAAGATTATTATTATTATTCCTGGATGTAAGCCACCAATGCAGTTCCTCAGAAGGCGCGGCCCGAGCCATTTTTTTTCTGCCAATGGTTGGGTGGCCTATAAAAAGACTAAGAGATATAATGTGCAGCTAATATCTATGCAAGAGAAGGAAGACTCGAAATAAAACTTATCTAACTGATCTAGCGTGGGTAAATAGGATTTTCTTCCTATTGTAGAGTAGGCTCAGGCCCAGCAGTGAGATGAGTTGATGATTGTGATGATCAGCATATTTTAATTAAAAAATTAAAAAACTTAACAAAGTTAGTTAAAAGTAAAAATAATAAAAACTAAAATAATAAAAAAAATGTAATCAATTAATTATTTATTGCAAAAAATCACCGACTTCAATAATGCAGAAAATTTAGGTAATTTTTTTGATTTTTGTTGATTTACAAAAACCACTTGTCCGATTTCGATACAATTTTTGTGGGACCATTTGGCAAATATACCCTTTTTAACAAAAAAAGATTTTTCTAATCGGTTATTAAGCGACGGAGTTGTGCGCGAACAAACTCTTCCTTTTTTAGAAGTCGGTTAAAAAATAAAATACCTTTGTTCCTTCCAGTTTCATTTCTCCCCAATGGTACTTGGTTTGATGTTCGTAATCAATGGTGGAGTATACGCCATATCTGCACCTTGCTGGGGCTGGTTGTGCGATCACCCTGGTATCAGACCGAAGTATATTATCGCCGTTGGATCTCTATTCGTAGCAGGAGGATTCTTGCTTGTTGGACCTGCACCATTCTTCGATATGCCAACGTAAGTTATCTTTATTATCATTATCTTAGTTCATGGACATGCTCTATCTGCTAGAGCCTCCTCCGCATTGGGAGATCAATTCACCTAATATCCAGTGTTAAATGTGTAATCATTGGCTATTAATCAAATTATCCTTTTCTTTTAGTGTTCGTATCTACTTACACCACTTATTTGTCTCTGATGATACCCACGAAACAGGAAGACTTCCGTTTATCACTTCCACTTATCACCGTGTATCATCACTATTCTTCTTTTATCCCAATTACTTTAGATTGACTCAATATGTACACTTCTTTTATAGTACTTTTAAATTTGCTAAATTTATTGGCCGTTGTTTTATGTCCGGCCGCCTGTCTGAAGTCAACTCTAATTGGACATATGATTAATTACTAAATAGAACTATATGGAGCTGGTCCAGGTCGATTTAAAATTATGAGTCGTCTTTTACGGGACACGTGAGTAATTTAAGGGTTGGTAGTATTGGTAGCCAGCATATATCAGATTCGTTATGATAGGGCAAACGTTTAAATTAAATGTTTCATTTTAATTACTAAATGTAAATGAATTTAATTTCTTTCTACAAATGTGATGAGATTTTAATTGAATACTGCTATCCTAAAATAAATTTACCCGATAAAAATATTATACCGTCACAATTTTTTTAAATCGTGTCTTATGTAAGTATTGTTAGTAAAAGTGCTAGATTTTACCAAGTAATGATTGAATTATTATCGATACCGTGACGAACGTAACTTGTTAATTTACATCTCGAGACTCGCTTTTTAACAATTACAATCTTCAAAAACTCAAACTTTTTAAAAGGTCATGAAGGTAATATAAAAAATATCCTACGATAAGTGTAAACAGCAAAAGGGGGTTCAGCTCAGATCATAGACTTTTTAAAAGCTTTTATTTTACTTGCCCTGTTAGTATGGGACCAATCTCGCGAGTTAAATTAGAACCACTTCCTGTCTTTAGATTAGGTTGAAATTTGGTTTATTTACGTAACTTCGGTGACAATGCAATAATATGGTATCATGAAGCTGATTTCAAGATGGCGTCGGAAGGTGGCCATAGGAACTAAACGAGATAAAACCGTCGAGTTTGGACTCGTTTAAATAGTCTTGACAAGCACTCTTGTGCTACATGACAGCCAGGGTCTTTAAATTAAGAAAAAGTTTTCAAATTTTTTTTTAATTAATATTTTTTTGAGAGCTATAAACTAGTCATACCCCGCCCAAACCGCGTGGAGCCATATTACCTATGGTTTTCCTACCCACTGCCTATTAAGGAGGAACCAATTGTTTCATGACTTCCGTGAGCTTGGATATCCTCTAGAAAAAAATTCGCCAAGATATCCTTCGTCAAAAAATCTCTTCACCTAAACCAAATTTTAACAAATTTTAAACAACCTGCCAATTTTTTTATTATTTGTAGGCAGACAGTCTAATTGTAATATTTTATAATATTTCTATGGCAGAAATATATACCTAACTTGAAATAGCACAATTTTATGATGGATTGTTTTTAAAACTGTTAATTTTATTACAGGATCCTTTGGGTGTCAATCGTGGGTTTGATACTTCATGGACTAGGTATGGGCAGTCAACTAGTGGCTTCATTCTCTGATGCTCTCAGTACAGCTATGTAAGTATTTGTCTTTGTTTATTATAAATCCCTGTGTAGTAAGAACACAATTGTTGCTGGTGCACGATATGGTGAAATTTGCTGGGCGTCGTTGGATGCAAGCGACGCAGGACCACCTTTTGTGGCTAAACATGAAAGGGACCTACGTCCACCAGTGGAAGGCGAGAGGCTGAATGATGACAATGGTGATGAAATTTAGTCGTGTTGCCAATGGACTTTTAATGATTTAGTAATGGCCGCACTAGTAATTAACTCGTGATCGGATGCCGATTGTGGGGGTCTGTTCCAGTTTTTGTGAATTATATTATACTGGGGTTCGAAGAGCATTACATTGAATCTAATACTTACGAAGCATGTTATATACAATTTTATATAAAAGAAGTAAAAAAATACGAAAATTAGACAAACCCCCTTTAGTTTCTTGCCGGATCTTCTCAGTAGCGGTTACGTTCTGATCTTGTGGTAGTTTATTGAAATACTTTAAGTCAAAATATTAAAATGGACAATATGTAAGGGGCAACGGGGGTTTTACGCATAGGTTCATTACATAATAAATGATTTTGAATTTAAATTCGCCGCGAGTGAGTATAGCGGATTAGTGTATCATCCATAGAGACTGACCACATGAAAGAATAGTCACTAGAGAAAGATGGCAAACTAATCAGGTCATACTGTTTGTGGCCGGGGAGTCGATAGGAGATGGTATCTGATGAGATAATCGATGGCCTACTGAAGACAAGGATTCTTACTCTATCCAAATAGCGTTCTATTCTGACTACCTTATCCTTGTGCTTAAGAAATATTGCTAAGATTCGTGATAAAAGATGACTAAGGGATATATTATGTATATAACAACAGGAGAGGAGGAAAGCTCAAAATAATACCCTATACCAACCCGCTTAACCAGCGTGGTCAATTTTCCTCTTATTGTGGAGTAGGCTGAGCCCAACAGTGGGACGTGAGTCATGATGATCATACAGCACATCATATTATATCTCAAATACATCTAAATTCCAACAGCGCAAGCGGTCTACCCAATTCAATAGAAACGTACGGCTTAGTATCAGGCATGTGGACTTCTACCTTCGCACTGGGAGCATTCATTGGACCAACAGTATCTGGTCTACTGTTCGACTACATAGGATTTCGAAATTCTACAGTCTTCATATTTGTTCTTCACATTATTGTGGTAAGTATTTTTATGTTCTTTTACTATTTACATATAAAAGCCGATTCATCAGCATTATCCTGCTCTAATCCCAATTACTTGGGGTCAACACAATATGCCTACTCCTGTAGCATCTTGGGATAGCCGCTACATTAGAATTTTGACTAGCGGTGTGGCGTTACTAGTTTGAACTTAATGTAGGTGGTTCAAATAAAAGCTGCGAACTGTATTATATCGAACGCTATATCAAGTAAAAAATATATATTTCTCATAAAGGAAAGGAACGGAGTATCCATGTAGTGACGATCCATGTAGTGATCCATGGAGTAAGGATATCAGTCACCACCTCCTTATCTTATCTGTTGCCCTCTCGTTATGGAGGAGACTCGAGCCCATCAATGAGACGTATATGAGCTATGATGATCGTGATGCTGAAGAAGAGAAGGGTATATGCAACAAAACCATCCCCCCAAAAATAGCATTATCTGGGAGCAACATCTATACCAATAAATAAAATTGGAGTGTCTGTTTGTAATGTCAAAATAATAGGCTTTTTTCATGTTCACACGGTTATTTGCACCTCACCTATGCCTAAAATAACAATTAAAAATTTTTGTCTGTCTGTCTGTCGGTCTGTCTGTCTGTCTGTCTGTCTATCTGTCTGTCTGTCTGTCTGTTTGTTCCGGGTAATCTTCAAAACGGCTGGACCGATTTCAAAAATTCTTTCACCAATGGAAAGCTAAAATATCAGGGCGTAAACTAGGCTATATTTTATCCCGGTATTCCCACGGGAACGGGAACTACGCGGGTAAAACGACTATAACCTATAACCAAAGCGAAGCGAGGGCGGATTGCTAGTTGGTAATACGATCATTGTAACCGACAGGTTATTTCGGTGAGTACACAAGCTACAATGATGATAGCAAACAGTAGCTAGACAGAATGTGTAATATTTTTCTGCAGGCGTTTTATGTGATTACAAATAACTTCTCACTTATCTTATTATAAAAGTTATTGGCAATACTTATTATGACCTTCTGGATCGTCTGAGATCAACCTGAACTGTCTGGACACACCCCGTCTAATCTGTCCGGGGCGACGAATGAGCGGCGTGCGACCCCTTCACCTACTGTATTTCCTCCCCATCGCTATCGGGCCGACCACTGGTACCGATTCTTTGACTTTTGTGGCCAGCCCGGTGGGTTACCCGACCTTCCCCTTCGACACCCCGGCAATAAGGCAGTGTTGCTGGAGCGTCGCCCTCACGCGTGCGTTATTCCCATAGTCATTGTGCCAACTACAAATATTGATTCATTGACAGCCATGGCCAGCCTGAATCAACCTCATAATCTGTCATATTGAACATCTTCACTCCCAGTTGAATACCAGTACCACGTCTGGACTTTATGGTCATGGTGCCCTGCCCGGCAGGGTATCCTTTCGAATACTATCCCTTTTCAATATAAGATATCGCACGATCAGAATATCTACGGGTAGCAGAATATCCTGATCCAACCACCATCTACCAATATCAAGGTACTATTCTATGTGAAGTTGGCACCGTCGATAGTTAGCACATTAGGACACTACTTAGACTAATATTCTAAGTAGTGTCCTATCGTGCCAACTGTCGGCATCGATGTAATCAAAATTTACTACTATTGGTAAAAATTCGTATTTATCAGATTCATAATTGGTTTTCTCAGGCGGTTCGATACCGCCACCGCGCATTAAGGCATCGATGTAGTCAAAATTTACAGCAAATATGTTTGTAAAAATTTTTAGTGTTCATATTCATAATTTTTCTCTTAGGCGGCATTGACGACAGCCTTCACATGTATATTCGAGCGATCATCAAAGATGGATGTATCAGTATCGGCTGGTGATCTACTACAGATTGACGGAACACTCGATGAATCTGTACTCATTGGTGATAAATGCCCCGCACCCAGGGAAAAAAGGTAAGTACCCAAAAATCATAAGGAATCTTCATAAAAACAGTAGTGCGAGTAGGAAGTTTCTCAATAAGGATTCATCGCCTCGATTGTGTTATGATTTAAGCTGACCCCGAGTCCAATTGTGGAATGTATATAAACTGAAATGAAGAAGAATGCTCAAAAGTGCGAAAGCAAATAATCGTAACCGTCGTCGTTGTAGGATCTAGTAAACGTATTTTTACTGAATAATATTTTTTTTTAATCTAAAAGTAAACTTTTATGGCATGATGGCATCAACATGCTGTATTTTGTCTTCAACAAGTACCTGGAGGCTAAAAAAATATGTAATGTGTGTGGGTTCTGTGTCAAGGCGAAGTAAGAATACAATTTACTACCCATGTGGGTGTCGTAAAATACGACTGAGGGATTATAATATACATACAACATCTATACAAGAGAAGGAAGACTCGAAATACCACCCTATACTCGTCACACGGACGTGTGGTGATGGAGTAAGAATACACTTCACTACTCCCTATCCTGCCCGTGAATGTCGTAAAAGACGACTATGGGATATAATATGCACAAAACATCTGTGCAAGAGAGGAAAACTAGAAAAGAAACTCTATAGCAATATGTCTAACCAGCATGGTATAGTAGATCAATTTCTCTGCCATTGAGGAGGAGGCCCGAGCCCAACAGTGGGACGTATGTGGGCTGTGATGATTATGATGTTGGGGACCTGTCTGAAAAGCGTGGTATAGTAGATCGAATTCCCTCCCATTGTGAAGGCAGCTCGACTGGACCGCTTGTACCGGGTTTCTTGCCGTCTGGCAATCTGGTGGAATACCCTTTCGGATATTTGTCTCAGCTTGACACTCCTCCCGGGGCGTCACCGTCACGCGGTCAACCTCTGTGCTAGCACTATTCCTGAAGCACTATTCCTTGGTCTAGTCACCGGCGGCCTCGACTTCTATAGCCGATGATAATCCAAAAAAATGTTTAGATTTGATTTCTAGTATGGGTGCAATTTATTATTAACTTCTTGATTATCACAAGAATTTCACAAGATCGACATAACTTGACAGACAGCCCTAAGTATAGCGGGCCAACAAAAGTAAATGTTGTATTAAATATACCTTAATCAGCGTCAAAAATAATTTATTCGCTTTCTAACAGCCGTCGCTATGGAATCAGCGTGGAGCAATCCCGTCCACCAGGCATGAACAGCCTCATCGCCTGCTCCAGCTACAAGAACAGGAGATCACCCTGGACTCAACGCACCCCAAAATACAGACCAACTTATGGTTCCCTTGATCATAGATACAGGGGTGCTTACGGCACATAAAACTTATTAGAATATCCGAAAAAAGTTATCCAACAGATAAATTATAGTATGAATATAGAAATGAAACAAGTGAACTAGTTAGTATTTTATTCATTTATCTATAATATTTTCAAATAATTAAGAGT
This sequence comes from Lymantria dispar, assembly GCA_032191425.1. Classification (NCBI taxonomy): domain Eukaryota; kingdom Metazoa; phylum Arthropoda; class Insecta; order Lepidoptera; family Erebidae; genus Lymantria; species Lymantria dispar. Next base: position 10,224,394 of record CM063445.1, on the reverse strand, counting down.
TATTCATGAGATATAATTTATTTTTATATTATTTATATATCTTCATCAATTATAAATTAAAAATTAAGTACCCTCTATCTTGCTCCTAGGTATCGTAAAAGACGACAAAAGGAAAACAACGATAGCAAATAACATCTATTAATAAGAAGAAAAACTCAAACTTAACAGTTTATCAATACGTTTGATCAGCGTGGTAAGATATCTTCCTTCCTACTATCTCTGGAGCTCAGCAGTGAGACGTACATATATGAATTGATCAACTAAACCACTTTATATAAAAAAAATCAGCATTATACTCGTACATATACGTAGTAATCATTTTTAAAACGCTAAGTTCTAATCTTGGATCAGTTGAATTATAAAAATTTTTATAAATTAACTATAATTAAATTATTATCTTTACGGATTTTATTGCGGTTTGTATTTGGTTTTTGATTGCTCGATGTATGGCTGATTAGAATGAAAAAACTCATAAGACTAAAAATTATATAATGAAACGTATTGTTATTATATCTGAATTACATTACTGTTAATCGCCTCAAAAATAATGTTGATAAATAATTTAAACACCATTCATTTAATATTATTGTCTCGTGAATTGGATCGTAATTTAATTTGTATTTAAGCTGTATACGAAATAATATTATAAATATATATTAAGTAATATCTTATTATTTTTTGTTTGATAATTTATATTTTATATCATCATTAAGTCATTCATCATCAAGTTCAGTCTTTGATATGATACAATGATGTATTGAAAATTTAAGAAAATAAAGAATAAAAAATAATATGTAATTTTATTAGAAAAAGGTGTAACGATTTTCCGTGTAGTGATGGAGAAATAATACAAATCACCACTCCCTTTCTTGCCTGTGTGTGTCGCAAAAGACGACTAAACGATTATATACGACATCTAAGGAAAACCCGAAATAAAACTCTATACCAACACGTCTAACCAGAGTGATATAGTAGATCAATTTATCTCTCATTGAAATGTAACCCAGTAATAGTACATTATCTAAACGAATAAATAAAATTGAAGTATCTGTTTGTAATGTCAAAATAATACGTTTCTTTTTTCCTGCTCACACGGCTATTTACGCGATACCTATAGCTAAAAACCACTTTAATTTTTTTTCTATCTGTATGTTTGTTTCAAGTAATCATCTAAACGAATGAGTCAATTTTAATAAAATTATCTTTTATCTTGGTTTAGCTATTCCGTGTGGCGACCGAGTAAGAATACAAATCACTACTCCCTATCTTGCCCGTGGATGTCGTAAGAAACGACTAAGGGATATCATACGCGTATAACATCTATGCAAGAGAAGGAAAACTCGAAATAAAACCCTATATCAACCTGTCTGACCAGCATGATATAGTAAGGTCAATATCCCTCTTATTTTGGAGGAGCCCAACAGTGGGACGTATCTGAGCTGAAAGAAAGAAGAAAAATAGAAGATTACTTTGGTAAGTTCTGATTATTATCGTTAATAAAGTCGGGCACCACCAATCAATTTAAAGGACACTGTATCCAAAACTAAAAGGCATGGAAACGAAAGAGGTGGTTATTATTATATTCTCACCTAACATGATATGAATAATATGTTTTATACGTTCATTACCATTACCATTGTTATAACATTATCAACATCATTTAACCTCTACTAGACATAGTCTTACCCCATTGCATCTGCTCAATATTTTTTTTTAAAAGATTGTACCGTAATCGCCATATTTGACAGGCAGGTCAACCACTCACACTGGAAGTATGCCCCGCCCGGGGGCCTCAGCGCCACGTCCTGTCAACGGAGATAGGAGCAACGGACCTGTCGTTGCCGACCATCATCTCCAAGATGCTCGGCAGCGACAGCTGTTGGTCGTCGATGGCCTCCTTCTGTGAGGCTGTCATGACAAGGAAGGAGGCCGCGGAGCATGCCCGCGAGGCGCTTGCGTCCGCTGACTCGCTCCGCCGGCAGCGACCAGGGAGGAGGAGACGCCGTTATGCGCTTCTTCTCCCACCGCCCTGAATGATGACAGGACGTGGCCAGACGGCCAAGCGTTGGGGTGTCGGGGATAGAATGTCATCAGATGATCTCTCTGGCACCCCGTAAAAGCGCGGAAGGGGCCGCTGTGGTTTTAGTAGGTATTTCGGTCATATTTGTGGCCGGCGAGTCCCACACACACTCCCGTCTGTAACCGGCGGGGGACTAGTATGCGTAAATGCATTTCCACAGCGTGAACAAAAAAAAAAAGAAAAAAGGCAGGTCAACCACTACAGTAAATATTGTACATTTCCTTAAAGATAGCTGCTGTCTTACGCTTAGCCGATTTTTTCAACTCCCGCGGTTAAACAAATTGTAACTACAATTATATTCTTAACCCCTCGCAATATAGAGTGCGATCAAATGCTATTATCCTTAAAGAAATTATATGGTACTAAGATTCATTAGGTCAAATTACGTAAATCGACCAGCAAACTTTTTATAAGATTCAGGACAAGGCTGGTATTCGTCTCACAAGATTAATTCGTCACATATCTGTAGTGACGTTTTGGCACAATCTAAAAATCACTCTTTGAATATTAATATCTGCTTATTATTCTGCGCATAGTCTAAATGAATATATATTTTATTTTGGACACAACTTTATTCTTATGTTTACACTTGGATTTAATCTTAGGACGCAAGAAATCAAACTTGAAACAAACTGAGTATTGTGAATCAATTGTGTATTGATTGTGAATCAAAACCATTCTCGAATCCCCTTGAACATGCACAAAATTTCATTAATATCAAGGTCTATGCAAGAGAAAGAAAATTCGAAATAAAACCCTATACCAACCCGTCTGACCAGCGTGGTATTATAGGTCAATATATGGAGGCAACTCCTTATATGGAGGAGGATCGAGCCTAGTAGTAGGACATAAGCCGAGATAATGATAGATATTTAAAGAAACATGTTTTCGAAGAGTGCGACTGAAACTCACGCCCATACGCCTCCACGTCCCGCCAAGGTGGGCTTACATTCGGGGGCACCCCTGAATCTTATCAAAATAGAAATTCATTAAGTAGAAATCTGCAGACAGAAATTACGCCGTTCTTGGTCTATTAAAAACAAAAGTATTTACAAGTGCGTCCAAGATAATATTAGCACATATTAATAGGTAATAAACAGGTATATACGACCCACTATTGGGACTATTACAAAGGAAGATAAGGCAATCTATTATGTTAAGCAAGATATCCTTACTTCCTTACTATAATATTATAAATGCGAAAGTAAGTCTGTTTGTATGTTTGTTACGCTTTTACGCTTAAACCACCGAACCGATTTAAAAAATTCTTTCACCAATGGAAAGCTATAATGTCATTTATTTATTAATCATGAAGTAACATGGGCTATATTTTGTCCCAATATTCCCACGGGTACGAGAACTGCGTGGGTAAGGCGACTGAAACCGAAACGAAACGAGGGCGGGTTGCTAGTAGAATAATAAATGGACACAGAGAACAGATTGGTAATGGTATTTAATTTGAGTTTTCCTTTAGTTGCCTTTCTAAAATAAGTGTGAGTGAGTTATATTCTTACTCATTCAACTCTCAAAACTGCAGTTTAAATCATTTCTAACCGACTTCCTAAAAAAGGAGGAGGTTCTCAATTGAGATGTTTATATTTTTTTATGTTTGTTTGCGCAGAACTCCGTCGCTTGCCACGCGATTTGAAAATTGCTTTTCTTTTTTTTTTGTTGGAATGGGTATACTTCCCAAATGGTCCCAGAAAAAATTATCGAAATAGGACAAGCGGTTTTTGAAAAATCAACTAAAATCTAAAAAATTATCTACACTACTACATTAACGATCTTTTCGTTTACTCTGCATTGCGCTTTGAAGTCGGTTTTTTTTTTCGCAAAAATCATAGCTTAAAGTATTTGTGTAAAAAGACTTTATATATAGATAATACCACAACAAGCCTTTATATACTACGGATGTTTAAATCAAATTTATTTGCATAAATATGCATTTTTAAATACATCGACCGTGACTACAACCGTGAACTAGATCATGTTTACATATTTTTTGCCCTATAAACGTGCATATTGACATTATACAAATACTCAATATCTTTACAAACATAAATATCAAGTGTAAGCTTACTTTAGGTTGTCTAGTAAACGATGCGACTTGGTTACATGACATCTACCGAACAAAAAGTTTAAGTCCTTATTCATTACCAATTAAGTATGTATTTCTGTTTAATTTTAGTTATTAAAAGCATCAATGGACTTTTAACCGTAGAAATTATTTCGTATAATTGATATGCCAATAAAAGGCTTGCAGAATTTTTCGAAAGCAAGGTCGTATTGGTAAACGTTGTCAAAACGAGTCCGGGCGGTTTCTCTCGACATCACAGAATCAAGCATTGTTTACTGTATGTTCGATAATGTGACTTTGATTTAGTCTAGTGTATATAGTTTTATCTGAGTTCAATATTAAGAATATGCAATATAATTCGTAAAAGTTTTTCAATTCTCTCCTTGGACGGGTTTATATTATTTTCAACTCAAATTTAATTTATTCTTATAAACTAAAAATGCGTCATGATGATGGTGGGGGATGGGATAATAGAACCTTAAACAGCCTGTAAAGAGATTTTAACGCGTCCGAAGTCGCGGTTTGCCCGCGCTAATACTATATACATTACTAATTGACCCACGGATCTTCGTCTACTTTACAGAAGAGAGAGAAAAAGGGTTAGAGAGAGTGAGACTCACGGATGCAGCAGTTACAAAGAAAGCTTTCAAAAGGATAGCATGCCTCGATAAATAGGCTTTCCAATACTAAAAGAACGATTCAATTCAGTCCAATAGTTCCTGAGATTCATCATCATCATCGTCATATACGTGCCACTGTTGGGTTCGAGCCTCCTTCACAATGGGAGGTAAATTGACCTACTATACTACGCTGGTCGTCGCTGGACGTCTTGGTATAGGATTTTATTTCGAGTTTTCCTTTTCTCTATAGATAACATCTATGCTTATTAAAGTTATACTTCTTTGGGCGCGTTATGAAAAAATGATGAGAGTGAAATTTTAATTATGTGACACAAAATTAACAGTATGAAGTTGTCTGCTTAACCGCTCATTAAGTCTCGAAAAAAAAGCTACCAACAAAATAGAAATTGAACCTCGATATTAGTCGCGCATGTTGGTACGCTCGTCACCTCTGATCACTGTTTTTTTTTTCTTTTTTTTATTTTTTTTTCTTTTTTTTTTATTTTTTTTTTCTATTATTTTTTTAATTTTTTTTTTTAATTTTTTTTTCTTTTTTTAATTTTTTTTTTTATTTTTTTTTTTAGATTATTCTCTAAATTTGGTTTTTAATAAATATATATATATATATATTTTAATGATGCCAAAGAAGTATAACTTCTCACGCGCGTACATAAGTACACGCACCCATATTTTTTTTCTACCACTTAGTTAACTTTTACGACCCCACGGGCAAGAAAGGGGGTGGTTAATTGTATTCTTACTCCGTTATCATAATAGTTCCTGAGATTAGTACGTTCAATCAAACTCTTCAACTTTATAATATTAGTACAGATAAACAGAACAAATATGTATCTATGACCTAGATTTACACGCATTCCCTTTAGTAATCTGCAAGACCTGTTTTGCTGACTTCGTGATTATTAAATAAAGCTGATTGTACAAAATATACATGAAGTGATGAATGATGAATATTTCAAAAGTTTTATAAATTTGTTTATATAAACACGCAAAATATCGCTGCACAATACGCTGCACAGATGACATAGTGGTCAAGATACTGACTTACAGTGCCAGTGTCGCGGATTCACGAGACAACACTTTCTGTAATCCACAAATTGTTGTTCTGAGTCTGGATGTAATTTCCGTCCATTGTGTATGTATAATCCCCCGCAAAAGAAAGATTATTTCCTTAGTGCAGGATGATTTCTTTAATAAAAAGAAACTAGAATAAGCAAAGAGGAATTTTGAGTTGGTCATTCCCAGAGTTCCTTATAATAGCATAGTATCTTAAACTATACGATACCATAAAGGGTGGACACAAGCTCGCCATAGTCTGTATAATACTGGACTCATTGTTATTTTCTTTAATTCGAGCCTACTCCCCAATGGGACGGATATTTATCTCCTATAAAGCCCTGGCCAAGCGAAATGGTATAGGGTTTTATTTCGTAAATTCATTCTCTTGCAGAGATAATATCTCTTTGTGTCTCTTAGTCAACTTTTACTTTCACCCACGTGGAAGAAAAACTTGGTAACATTATATATTCTTACTTCATCACCATACGTAGAAAATAATTTCAAGTTCAGCGAATTTCTGTATTGTAATTTTTCCGTGTGGTGACGGAGTAAAAATACAATTCATCACTCTCATGATATAGCAGAACTAGGTCCTTCCCATTGTGGAGGAGGTCCGAGCCTAACAGTATGACGTATGTGGGCTGCGATGAGGATGATGATGATGAATTTCTGTATCTAAGAACAAAAGTTATGAGACTATATTTATAAAACCGGCTAAGTGCAAGTCGGAGTCGCACACTAAGGGTTCCGTACCATCTATAAAATCGCGTTTGTTGTATGGGAGCCCCCCCTAAATGTTTATTTTATTTTGTTTTTAGTATTTGTTGTTATAGCGGCAACTATATTGTAAAAATTTCAACTGTCTAACTATATTGGTTCTTGAGATACAGGCTGCTGACAGACAGACGGACGGACAGACAGCGGAGTCTAAGCAATAGGGTAGCGTTTTTACCCATTGGTTACGGAACCCTAAAAACTTGAAAGGTTCAAATCGTTAAGGTATGGTATACAAATGTCATATTAATTATTGCAAATAATACTACTATATCCATAATTTATACAAATTGATTAAATATGGCATTTATTATAAAACCCGGAAGGTAGAATTAGACAAGATATACTAGTTTTTTTGTTGTTAAAACGATTGATTCATAAATAATATAGGCAAATCGTATTAAAAAGACCATTTAAAAATGAAACTATCGCTGACTCATTCACTCCAAAGCTAGTAATTACATAGTCATCATCTTCAGCGCGCGTATGGTGACGGAGTAAGAATATAATTTGCCATCTCCTTATCTTGGTATCTCTCTCCTTATCTTGTCCATGGGTGTCGTAAAATATGACTAAGGGATATAATATGTATATAACTTTGTTTGACTTGGTACCACCGTCACCGTTTTAACCGTAACACCGTAAACGTTATGATCGTCAACCGTTCGTTTCCAGCGATCATTTCTCCCACGTACATGTAAGCTCAGGAATGAATTACCTGCTGCTGTGTTTCTTGAGCGCTATGACATATTCTTCTTTATTCGAGGTTCAAAAAGAGTATTTCCTTCACGGTAGGCCATGGCCTGTGTGTGCTCCTGGTATTGCAAAGGTCGGCAGGATCACTTACCATCAGGTGTGCTGCTTGCTCGTTGGCTACCATTGGCAATAAAAAAAAATCGGTTGTCTGTAAAGTCGGTTTACTGACGATAGTTGAACGTGACAACGTCATAAGAAAATACTGATGGAATGGTTTCATTTTTCAAAAAAAAATTGTAATTTTATTTTTTGATAGATATTTTGTATGGATCAAGCTTTAAATGGAACGCCTCAGAGCGAGGTAACGCCGCATACGTCATGTTTTTTCGTGTGTGCAGCCGGCACCATCGAATTATAAGACGTTGTCACGTCAAAAATAACATCTATGCAAGAGATGCAAAATTCGAAATGAAACCCACAGTCGGTCATTTCTCTCTGCTATTGTGAAGTTTCTCCGTGTGGTGACAAAGTAAGAATACAATTCACCACATCCAATCTTGCCTGTGGATGTCGTAAAAGACGACTAAGGCGATTCACACACTGCTCCACGCTCCGTCGCCTGGCGCGGAGTGGCAGATTTTAATATTGTGTGCAAGTACATCAAAAACATGCCAGGTTTAACACACCGAAAACACACCACGGCGCGGGAGCAGGTCCCGCTAGCAGATTCTGCCGCCAGGCGCGTAGGCGCGGGGTGGACCGTAGCAGGAACCGCGCTTGTTGTGTATCTAATATCTTCTCAATGTGTGAATCTCCTAAGGGATATAATATACATATAACATCTGTGCAAGAGCAGGCAAACTCGAAATAAAACCCTGTACCAGCATGTCTGACCAGCATGATATAGTAGGTCAATTTCCCTCCTATTGTGAAGGAAGCTCGAGCCCGATAGTGGAACGTGTACGAGCTGAAGATGATGATTATATAATCTTATTTATCGTCATACTGTCTATTTTAAAGCTATTGATATATCACTAAATCTGCTACAAACTATTAGAATTAATTATCACATCACGTCTCAAATCAACGTTACAAGATTAGATAACTTTGATTTCTTGTCACGTAAATGTTTGCTGTTAATACCCACGCTTTGTACAAGTTTGTTAATATTTGACCTTGCCATACTAGAAAACGATGGACTTGATGGCTTTTTTGGTGATTATGATAATATTTATATTAATTATTGATGTTAACAAGATTCTGTATAGATTGAAAATGGCGACAAGTTTTGTGACATCGTTAAAAACAAGTCTTTCAACCAATCAAAAATTTGTGTCGTCCTTCTTGACTATAAAAATACGGACGGCCGACTTATTAAAAGCCATTTTTTCATTGAAGACAATATAGGCAGCTAAAAATAAATCGTTGCTTAATTATGTATTTAAAATGAATGGATATAAATTACAGTCAAACTGAAAAATTTTTACTAAACATCCACGCCGGATATTATGCAAAAGTATAAAAGTTAGTTTCATTATAACACCAAACTCATCTATGTACTAGTTGGTTAAGGGAAAAAAATAATTTCATAAATATCTGGAGTCTCTCTCGGTGCATTCTCTCACGGTAAAAACTCTCTTAGGTGACTTCTCAATTGTACTAAATACTTTCAATCTCGTTATGAATATTGGCAGGGGGTTGCCAATTGCAGTCCAGTTTATCAATTTCCCAGGAAAGTAGTAATGGTTATTGTCCTGGAAATTAACGAAGGTAAATTCTTAGATCTTTTTAAATCCCAGGACTAAGTTTATTATATCATTAGCTGTTTACGTTGTAGAATAAACAGTTTAATACTACTATGTGACTCCCTATAAATGGATATTACAAAAATTTAAAATACTTTTTTAATATACGTAACACGCACGTTAGTAGGATTTCAATATTTTTCTTAGCATCCAATCAAAACATTGGAAGGTTACTAAACTTTCTTTGACCGAAGGTTTCATGGACCGCGCCATTAAAATTCTTAACCAATCAATTGCTGTGCCGTCATTATTATCGTTCACCTTACGTGCGGGATCATACAAACCCGTCCGGCAAACCTGAGTCACGACTTATGGTTCAAATTTTTCAGTGTTTTGACCCAAAGTGAAAATAAACCGAAATTGCTACCTTATATAAAATGATTATGACGTCACATTAAATTATTCATTTTGGTAAGAAGTATATTTTCATACGTTTGCGAATATAATCCAGTTTTCTATTCTCTTCAAATATATATCTTCGAATTTAAATTAACTTGCAATGTTTTTCTTTCTCATTCCGTGTGGTGGCGGAATAAAAATACTTTGTTTCGAGTTTTCCTTCTCGTGCACAGATGCTATATGGTTATTATATCCCTTAGTCGTCTTTTACCACATCCACAAGCAAGATAGGGAGTGGTGAATCCGTTACCGAACGGACGTGCCATATGCCATGTTTTACTTTATACTAATTTTTCTTTTTATTAATAAAGATTTTGAGTGAAGAAGTGTTTGTATAGAAACGCCACTATGTCAGTCCGCAACCAGAATAAGAGTACGAAACCAATCCAGTTGCAGAGAGGTGTGAGACAGGTAAACGTCATCACTCCGAAACTGTTCACCACTGCGCTGGAAGATGTCTTCAAACTCTTAGACTGGACCGAACACCAATGGCGAATACATCACTCACCTTGGCGCTATGCTCAATGACTTCAGCAGGGTATCTCAACTAGTGGGTCTACAAAGTGGACAAGACGAAAGTCATGTCCCATGTCATTCCTGTACCGGTCCTAATTGGAAATGCGATTCTCGCAGTTGTGGATCATTATGTTTACCTAGGACAAACAGTCCAGTTAGGTAGATCCAATTTCGAGAAAGAGGTCAGCGGACGAATCCAACTCGGCTGGGCAACGTTCGGGAAACTTAAGAGGATCTTCTTGTTCAATATTCCGCATTGTCTAAAAACAAAGGCTTATAACCAGTGTGTGTTACCAGCGATGACTTTCGGCACTGAAACGTGGTCTCTAAGTGTCGGCCTCATAAAAAAAGCTCAAAGTCGCTCAGCGTGCTATGGAGAGGACTATGCTCGGTATTTCTCTACGTGATAAAATCCGGAACACGGAAATCCGTAGAAGAACGGGTGTAACCGACATAGCCCGCAAAATTAGCACGTTGAAATGGCAATGGGCAAGCCACATCGCTCGTCAAACCAACAACCGTTAGGGAAGAAAGGTTCTTGAGTGGCGACTACGAATCAGATGGCGCAGCGAACCCCCCACCCCTCACTAGGTGGACTGCCGACATTCTCAAAGTCGCAGGGAACCGTTGGATGCAAGTGACGCAGGACCGTTCCGAGTGGCATTCTCGTGGGGAGGCCTATGTCCAGCAGTAGATGTCTGTAGGCTGATAGATGGATGGATGGCATAAAGATTTTATTGGCATTACCATATACTCGGTGCCAGTTAAGTTTATAATAAAGCGTGACGTTTAATGTAATCATGTCAAGGAAAATACCGCAATAGAAAGTGAAGAGCTCTCGTTCAACCTTAATTACAGTAAGCAAAGGCATTGTTATTCTGCCATCATCTTCAAAAAGGTGAATTCTTGAATGTATGCCAGAAGAAAAATTCAACCTTGTACTAAAACCTGCATTAGAGGTTAATCGAGTAAAATATTTACATTCAAAAATAGGTTATAATTATTAAAAACTTAATTAAAATGTAATAAAATATTATCATTATTACATTGATATTATCATAAATATCAAGGCATTATAAGAGTTTTGATGGGAATAGGAAAATGTCATTCTTAAATTTTATTCAATGTTATAGTCTCATCCTTACTTAATATTATAAATGCGAAAGAAACTTTGTTTATTTGTTTATTACGCTTTCACGCTTAAACCACCGAACCGATTTCAAAAATTCTTTCACCAACGGAAAGCTATAATATCAGGGAGTAACATAGGCTATATTTATCACGGTATTCCCACGGGAACGGGAACTACGCGGGTAAGACGACTGAAACCGAAGCAAAGCGAGGGCGAGTTGCTAATATTGTATAGATTTATGTAATATATGTATTTTGATGTGAAACATCTATAGGCGAGGGTGACCGCGATGGTCGCGTGGCGTTTAACGCCACGCCTCGCGGTGCCTCTTGATTAACTATTAAACAAATATCGGGATATATATGTACATTTTTGTAACGAAACCATGGTGCGATTTAAAATTTGTACAACGCCATCTAGTGAACTCAAAGTAAATTGTTATCTATAATGTATACTAATGAAAATAAATGTTTAGAATTCATTCAGTGTGCGGTGGATTAATTTTATTGCTGTGTAATATTTCAAATAATAATGGAAATCGTATTATTTTATTCAATACTTTATGCCATATTAGTTCTGTCGTAATCTATTCTTTTATGCATATATACTTGTACAAATAATTTCGATGTTTCACATCTACCAGGCGTCCTGAGAGACGGCTCACTTTTTTTATGTAATATATGTATTTTATGTAATATAACACAGAGAAAATACTAAAAGGTAACGTATGATATAACAGTGATGCAGGGGTATTTACTTATTCTGCCAAATTACCCAGATGTGATAACAGATGTAGTTAACACGCAATTAATGAGAACGACTTGATCTACTAACGGACATTGATTTTATGGATAAGCTACTCCACATGAAGGCCGTGTGGTGACGGAGTAAGAATACAATTCACCACTCCCTATCTTGCTCGTGGATGTCGTATAAAACGACTAAGGGATATCATATGCACATAACATCTGTATAAGAGAAGGAAAACTCGAAATGAAACCCTATACCAACATGTCTGACAAGTATGGTATAGTACGTCAAATTTCCGCCCATTGTGGAGGAGGCCCGAGCCCAACAGTGGGACGTATGTGGGCTGTAATGATGATGATGATGATGAAGGCCGTGTAGTGACGGCATAAGAATACAATTCACCACTCCCTATCTTACCCGTGGATGTAGTAAAGAACGACTATGGGATATAATATGCAGATAACATCTGTGCTAGGGAAGGAAAACTCGAAATGAAATTCTATACCAACATGTTTGACCAGCACGGTATAGTAGGTCAAATTCCCTCCCATTGTGGAGAAGGCTCGAGCCCAAGAGTGTGAGGCATGTGATAATGACGATGATGATGACTCCATATGAAAAAATATAGGTAATATTGTTCATAGCTTATGAAAAAAAATATTGTACAAAACTCGTCATGTATTGTACAATCATCGTTCCAAAACTTCTTATGTTTTAATTTGATTTAAACTGATGGCTCATTTGCCAAAGTTTTAATAGATTAAAAAAGGTCGAATATTTAGAGGTTGCGTGCTGTTGATTGACGACACATTTTTATTCTGAACATTAATTTTATGCACGTTACGTATAGATAAAAACTGGTTTAAAATATTATTTTGCATCTGTACGAGAATCCTCTATGGAAATATATACATATAAATATTATTAGATAATATTAATACAAATAATATTAATGTAAATCAGTATTTACTGATAATGTTATGCATTTATTAATATTAATTATCTATGTACTGCCAATACATATAGCGAATTTTATTGAGAACGATATTGCACTTATTGTATGAATACAACAAACTTCTTCACTTATTCAATTTCTCATAAACATTTTGTAACAATTTTTTTAAATATTTATGAAATACGTATATCTCCATCAAATTATATATACCTACCTGCTTGTGGGTAACGTAGATCTGGGCCAACTGCATCTAATGCCATATGATCAAAGGTATGACATCAGGCAAGCACTCGATCATTAAACTATTACCAACAACTTTTACACTATATCCTATACAGAAGGTTTTACCAACGTACTACTCGATACCGCAGCAGGGTTCATCCATTTCACCTGGAAACGATATGGTCTTCAACTGTACGTTGCCAGCGATCATTTCTCCCACGTACGTGCAGGCTCTGGAATTAACTACCTGCTGCTGTATTGCCCGAACGCTATGACATGTCCTTCTTTAAACGAGGTTTAAGAAGAACATTTACTTCACCGTAGGCAATGGCCTGGCTGTGCCCCTGGTATTGTAAAGGTTAGGCAGTAGGTGCGGCAGTGTCACTTACCATCAAGTGTGCTGCTTGCTCGTTTGCCACCATAGGCAATAAAAACAAGAAGGGATACATTTTGCGTCGGTCCCAAGTAATTAGCATAGGAGTAGGATGATGCTGATGACGTGGACGAAGCTCGAGCCCAGGAATGTGACATATTTGAATCATAATGGTCAAGTATACCTGTGTAGGCCCTAACGGGATGTCAATGATAGACCAGTGGACTGTATAAAAAGGTATAATATTCCAGCAAATAATATCTATTCTAATTTATGCGAAGTGCCCGTATGACGTGCGTGATCTCGTCGTGCAGTATCCTGAGTCGAGCGCGCGGCCCTCTCCCCTCCAACCACGCCTTCTCTCACTCCCGTCCGGGCTCAGCTGGTCTTCGGTGCACCGACATATTCCCCGGGTTGAAGAGATGTCTTCAATTTTCGACTGGAAGAGGGTAAATGTTATTAAAAGCACGACGATTGGTGCCCTTCTTCGTCTTCAATTCAGCCACTCTTGTCACTCCGTCTACGCCGGGGTAGATCTTTATCACCCGACCCAGGGACCAGAATAGTGGTGGCGTTGCCTTGTCCTTGATCAGAACCAAGGCACCGGGCGTCAGCTCCCCTCTGGAATGAAGCCACTTGGATTTTGCCTGCAGCAGAGAAGTGTATTCATTATGAAAGCGGTTCCAGAAGTGCTGCCTTATGCACTGTATTCTTCGCCAACGATCGAGCCGCGTGATTTTAGCTTCAGTCACCTGAGGGTAAGGTACAGATAAGAGTGATCGTCCAATTAGGAAGTGAGAAAGAGTAAGCGCCGAAAAATCGTTGGGGTCTGATGAGAGAGCAGTAAGAGGCCGTGAATTCAGAACAGCTTCAATACGTGTGAGGCAGGTAGCCATTTCTTCAAAGGTGAAATGAGTGAATTCTAATAGCCTTTTTAAATGATGCTTGCATGATTTCACCGCAGCTTCAGCAAGTGAATTAAAGTGAGGGCTGTAAGCAGGCGTGAAAATAAATTCAATACTCTCCTGTGTTATTTCAGAAGCAACATTTGATGATTTCAAAAAGTACGAATTTCGTTTGAAGAGCCCACGAAATTTGTCCCGTTATCGGACGTGATGCTTCGAGGTTTTCCTCGATGCACCACGAAACGATTTAGAGCAGCCATGTAAGCATCAGTGCTGAAGTCTGTGACGAGCTCCAAGTGTATGGCTTTTACAGCTGCGCAAACAAAGATGCAGATATATGACTTTGTTAGTTTGCATCCGCGACCCTTGCGGTCCGCTACCAATACAGGCCCTGCATAGGCGACATAGCAGTTTAAAAATGGAAACTCTAGATTTGATCTGGAAGCTGGTAACTGTCCCATCACAGGCTGTATGTTTTGTGCTTTATGCCGGCAACATTTAAGACATTTATTCACAACAAATCTAGATAAGTTTCTACCACCCAAAGGCCAATAAGTTTGTCGAATGTGTGATAAGAGCAATTGAGGTCCTGCATGTAATAATTTCAAATGTTGGGTTTGAAATATAAGCCTAGTTAATATATGTTTACTACAATAGGATGTTTTACACTAAACTCGTAAGGAGAGTTATCAAGCCTCCCGCCCACGCGAATGAGACCATTAACATCAAGAAACGGAGTTAGAGAAAGTAATCTACTCTTACGGAATAATTTTTGACCTGATTTTAAACGATTATATTCGTCAGGAAACATTTCAATTTGTGAATTACGGATAATAATATTAAATGACTCCTGTAATTCTGCTGTAGATAAGATGCCACCCCGTTTATTTTTATTTTTTAAGTTATACATAAATCGTTGTACATATGTAAATATTTTTTGAATTTTTAATAAACTAGAATACTTTTCTAATAAGCAATGAATGATCGATGAGTGAAAGGATACGTCTGTATGATGACTAATACTTAAATTATCACTACCATTACTACTACCATTGCAATGATTTACTACTTCCGGCAAATCGTGTTTCGTGTTTGGCATTTTGGGCCACTCATTTTTACCACGTAATAAAAATGAGGGTCCGGACCACCACAGCGGTGTATCCTTGATAAGGTCTGCCCTCAAACCACGGGAAACCAGATCCGCCGGATTGTCCTTCGCCGGTACGTAGTTCCAGGTGTGACCACTTGTGCTTTCTTGTATCTCATTAACTCTATTCCTAACAAAGAGCTTTAATAGGTTAGAAGGAGTAGTGAGCCAACCCAGCACTATGGTGGAGTCACACCAAAATATACATTGATGAATGGGTATGGTAAATGATTCCTTCACCTTAGTACACAGTCTTGCACCTAACAAAGCTCCACAAAGCTCAAGTCTTGGTGTGGTCATTGGCTTAATGGGCACAATACGATTTTTGGAAACTAAAAGTTGTACGCCTATGGGTCCATTATTTGCGGGTGACGTGACCGGGGATTAGTCCGTCACCCGCCGAGAGGCCGACCGCGTGAGGAAAGACCGACGTCCTCCCCGAGGGGGGTCGCGACGTTGGTCGATGGGAGGGTACCCCAATAGGGGGTATTCCGTCGGGCCGACCACTGACGACAAGTTAACGCTGCTCCAGTGGTCGGCCCAACGACGAAGGCGACGTGGTTTTTGGGTGGGTCGCGGGAATTGCGTGCTTAAGCCCCTCTGTCGCCCAGGACGGAGTGGTGCGGAGGCGCGCCGACCACGACCCATCCAAAAAAAAAAAAAAATGGGTCCATTATTATTACATGAACGGATATACACACAAGCGCCATACGCCTTATCAGAAGCATCGGTGAAAACGTGTATTTCGTGTATCATGGAGTCTTCGTACAAGACCCAACGAGGAATTTTTAAATGATTTAATGATGTTATTGTATTTTCAAATCTAAACCAAATACCTTTTAATTCGGGTGATACTTCGTTATCCCAATCATATTTGTCTAGCCATAAACGCTGCATAATGATTTTCGCTTCAACAACGCACGGACCTACGAGGCCTAGTGGGTCGAAGATCTGACTAATCACTGATAGTATACGTCATTTAGTCACCTTCACTGTACGAGAGATATTGATTGTATACGTAAGAGAATCAGTGTTACATACCCAGTTAACACCTAATGTTTTAGACTGAAAGGAATTAAGACCTTGCTCGCAAAATTGCATAATAGTATTTGATTCAACACACCCTGTAATTTGTTTAAGTACGTCCGAATTATTAGATCGCCATTTACGCAAGTTAAATTTAGCAGAAGACAGAATCGACTGTACCTTTTTCGATATGTCGACGGTTTCAGATATAGTGCTTGAACCACTGAGAAAATCGTCTATATAATAATCACGCTTTATAGCGGTTTTTACACGCATATCTTCTACGTTA
This sequence comes from Lymantria dispar, assembly GCA_032191425.1. Classification (NCBI taxonomy): domain Eukaryota; kingdom Metazoa; phylum Arthropoda; class Insecta; order Lepidoptera; family Erebidae; genus Lymantria; species Lymantria dispar. Next base: position 10,207,551 of record CM063445.1, on the reverse strand, counting down.
TCAGCTTACTAAACACTTAATGGCTAAATAGGGTGCTGAATCGTGCAGTATCCTGAGTCGAGCGCGCGGCCGCTAGCTCGCGCGGCCCACTCCTCTCCAACCACGCCTTCCCTCACTCCCATCCGGGCTCAGCTGGTCTTCGGTGCGCCGACAATACCTATATCAAGATATGTTATCTTATTCTTCTTATTCTATCTTAATATTGATCAAGACTCATTATATAAGGTGTTATATACACACCTACATACAAAATAATTAACATACGTTGAAAAACATTAACATACGTTAAAAATAATTAACAAACCGTTAAAAATGGTGCTTCGATCTTATGAATGTTATTTTGGTTCATTTGATTACAAAAAATAAACACGAATTCTCTATCCATAATATAAAGAACTTTAGTCTGTGAGATAAAAACTTTTAATATGTTGTTATCCTTCGCATTATAAATGAAGAACTCGAATGTCGTGATATTCGTATATTTGATCAAAATATTATGTTCTAACTCTTTACGTGGGGTGACGGAGTAAGAATACAATTCACCACCCCATTTCCTACCTGTGGCTGTCGTAAAAGACGAGTGGAAAGTAGAATTTTTCAACACCTGTTTTTTATTTCTAATTAAATTGGTTAATTGTCTTACTGCAATTAAAAGCGTTTTCTGATACTTCCGGAGGGTCCAGCCTCGGTGTCTTATATGGAGGAGATTGTGGATCCTGGCTTACAGGAGTTGCAGTGACGGGAATGTGTGGTGGGTTTAGTCCCAATTTAAAAAAGAACTATGTGATTACGAAGTAAGAATATAATTATCCACCCCCTCTCCTACCCGTGTGTGTTGTAAAAGACGACTAAGGGATTATAATACGCAGATAATACGCTAGAGATGAAAATGTCCATATGAAACCCTATTCTAACACGTCTGATCAGCGTGGCACCTAGTAGACCTAGTAGGTCAATTGCCCTCCTGTTATTGAGGAGGCTCGAGCCCAATAATGTGACTTATATAGGCTAAGATGATAAAAGAAATGACTTTTTGATATCCTCAAGCATAAGTTACATGCCTATTATTCGTGACCGCTACACATCAAAATTTAACATAAAATTAAACATTAATACACATACGTATTACTCAAATAGAACATACATGGATTCCAAATTAACACCATGATGAGAATAGATTATCTTATTTACCTTAATACATATATAGAGGTTACATGTTATCTACCATACAAATAAAACAGACATTATATTAGTTTGAAACTGTTTTCTTTATTTGGGAGGATTATTTGTGGTCAATTAATATTGTAAAAATAAAATACGTTGAAATAATCTGCATGCAACTTATTATTTTAATTGTTATAACAGAGGCAAAGCGAAAACATATACAATTTAAATTTTCACATTAAGAGTCATGGATATATGTTATGTTTTTATATGTTATGTTTTTTTTTTTATAAGTCAACACCCTGCACCAAGGAAAAATAATCCTTGTATTGCGGGGGACTTTACAAACATATAATTAACGGACACAAATTACATCCAGACTCAGAACAACAATTTGTGGATCGCACAAAGTGTTGTCCCGCGTGGGATTCGAACCCCCGACACTTGCGCTGTAAGTCGCTATCTTAACCACTACGCCATCTGTGCAGTCGATGGATGGATGATTGATTGTTGGTTGAGATTGTAGCATGATATAATTATACTAGCTTTTCCTTCTGTACATAATCATCCTAAATTTGCCTTAACTTCTTTGGTTTAAAAATTACGTGTGATCGTCGTATTATTTGATTATTTATACTGTACGATATAAAATATACACGAAAAATTCACGCTCTATCGTACACCTTTAAGGAGAAATAATACGTTAAAATTGAGTCTCCTATTTTACGCCCTCTGAGAATGAAAATTAACTAATACGAAATAAGTGTTGATTTATTTTTAATTTAATTTCACACACTTTGGCGTTGTATTTTACGTCCTTTAGAAATGAATCTCGCAAAAGCCTTTCTTTGTGAGTCGCTAGATTATATAAATAGATGACCTATATATATTGGATACTTACAAATGAAATTAGAGTTTTGTCGTACTGACCACTTTGATCTGAAATGTCTCCTCTTTGGTTAAGAATTCCAAATTCAAATTTATAAATTCATTTAGCTGGTACATTTGAGTTTTGAAAACAGTTGTTCATTTGTTTTTCCTCATTATTTATTTCTTTGGCGTCACTTATTACCGCACAATGGAAAACATGTAATGTAATAAATTAGCCTTAGAAGTAGCCTTTGCTAACCTAGGTTATAAAAAAAATCCATCTAGAATTGTCCTCTTTGCGTATTCAAATAACATTAAATCAAATATCTAACGCTTCATATTCCTTAATTTGTAAAAAAATAAAGAAAACAGGGTACTATTTTCTTTATTTATTTGAAAACACATGCTCGAAATCGAACACCCTGATGGAAGTGTCTTTAAATGTACTTAAATTATCAAATCTTCTCTCATTACTACGGACTTTTTTACATCCTTTATTTAAGTATTCTAAATGAATGTAATATAAGCGTTTACCTCAAGTGGTCATAGTTCTCAAGTTCATGTATAACTTTATGCCCTCTAAATCATCACCTACTTAACTTAATACTTAGTTATCAACACACCATTAACATTTCAAGTGATTATAAACCAAATGTATCACACATTGTTTCATATATAATCTTCAACCATAAACTTCATTTGCAAAAAGAAAATAATATAAAGGCGTCTACTCCGCAACAACTTTTAGCATCGCTGATATTAATACAAGTAAATAATAATATATAAACAAAAATGTTTTTACGGCTTTGTATAGAATGTTTAATTTCTAAATTTCTTTTCTATATTCATTATTACATCTTAATATATATATATATATATATATATATTATTTTCCGTGTGGTGACTGAGTAAGAATACAATTCACCACTCCCTATCTTGCCCGTGGATGTTGTAGAAGACGACTAAGGGATACGCATATAACATCTATGCATGAAAAGGAAAACTCGAAATAAAACTCAAACCTGTCTGACCAGCATGGCATAGGAAGGTCAATTTCCCTTCTATTGTGGAGGAGGCTCGAGCCCAACAGTGGGACATATATGAGCTTAAATGATGAATGATGATGATATATTATTAACACATTATATAGCATACAATTAAACTTCTTATTTTATAAAATACTAGTAATCCGCCCTCGCTTCGCTTCGGTTTCAGTCGTCTTTCCTGCGTAGTTCCCGTGGGAATAACGAGATAAAATATAGCCTATGTTACTCCCTAATATTATAGCTTTCCTTTGGTGATAGAATTTTTGAAATCGGTCCAGCAGTTTTGAAGATTACCTGGAACAAACAAACAGACAGACAGACAAACAAAAAAAATATAAAGTGTATTTTAGGCATGTGTATAGTGCAAATAACCATGTGAGCATGAAAAAAGCCTATTATTTTGACATTACAAACAGGCACTCCAATTTTATTTATTGGTATAGATATATGAAAACCCTTTCTGTATGATGACAGAGTAAGAATACAATCACTCACCCGTTATCATGCCCATGGGTGTCATAAAAGACGACTAAATGATTAGTTATGCAGATAAAATGATTGCAAGATAAGGAAAACTCGACCTATACCAACACATCTTATTAGGTATAGTAGACCAATTTCTCCATGTGCGTAACATCGGGTATTCAAAAATCAACTACAAATGCGATAAAATCCTTAAAAATAGTGTCATTTAAAATGAACTCGCGTAAACATCCGACATCATTAAATGTTTTTCTCGTTTTTGCAACATTTTTAATTGTTGCTCCGCTTCTATTAGTCGTAGCGTGAAATTACAGTAGTGTTCCTTGATATATAAGCTAATTATCGCTTAAAAAACTTAGAGGCAATAGTTTCTGAGATTGGCGCATTCAATCAAAGAAACTGTAATACTAGTAAAGTCTAGCATAGATGAAATGATCCAGATAAAACTCCACTTCTATCGATCGACATTCTTAACACGTGGCCGGACAGTACCGCCTGTGGTAGTCAAGATAGCCAAAATTAATACGACAGTACGCCCATTGACGTCCAAGTTTCAACACACATAAAATCACTACGTCTCGAGACGTACAATTTTTGAGGCAATTATATGGAATATCATGTTGTACCGTCATCAAAGATTTAATTTAGACTTTCTACTGTCACTACATAATGTTTAAAAATCCTTTAAAAAATGTATCTCAACATACATTCACATTTTGATGGACCTTTTACATGCCCAGTACGCCCGTAAACGTCGTATTTCAGTACAAAATGTGCAGTACTGCACACCTGTGACGCGCGGACAATGTATGAAAAAAGTACTCTCACATCACCTACAACCTGTGAAAAGGTACTGTCTGTCAGAGTGTTAGAAATTCCTAAAAAAGTAAAATCTTCCAAAAAGAGTAAACTTTACTAATAATAGATTAGTAAACTACAAAAAGGCACTGTTCTAATATATAAAAAGTAAGTTAAAAAGAGTAATTGGCACTATCATCTCAGCTTATACACGTTTCACTGCTGGGCTTGGGCTTCCTTTTCAATAGGAGGGCAATTAACTTACTATACCGTGGTGATCAGACATGTTAGTATAGGGTTTTGTTGCCCGTTTTCCTTCTCTTACACAGATGTTCTATGCATGTTATATCCCTTGGTCGTCTTTTACGAGATCCACTGGCAAGATAGAGAGTGGTGAATTGTATTCTTACTCCATCTCTACACGGAATCTGTACTAAATATTTAAATACTAGTAACCTGAAAGAATTATTACTATACTTGCTCTTAGTTTTATTACAAGTCAAAATAAGCTTATAATGCCTATAACCTAGCGGTGCATAAATCTTTTCGCTTTATCTTATTCCAATAAAGTTATGAGTTTAAAGCTGAGCGCATATTGAAGATAGCATATAAAAATAGTACAGTTTTAAAGTTATGAACCCGTCCTTAATGCATGAATATTTTCTTGCCTTGATCGGCGTTTAACCTGTATTACTATTATTAAACTGAAGAGTTGGTTCGTTTTTTTATAGGCGCTAATGTCAAGTACTATTAATTAGAGTCCAAAAAAAAAATCTAAATATGTCAGACTATTTATCAATTAATATTATAAATATAGCACAACAACAAATGAGAATGAAGTAAATAGAAATAATCGCAATCAAGCGTTCTGCTCTGTTGCCGTTGTCACGACAACTGTGGGTATAACAAAAATTATGTAGTAGTACTATCTCTGAGAAGCCAGTCAATTTATAGCTGCAGGCAGAAGCTAGAAAATGTATAATTAATCCGTCAGTGTTTGTTGGGATTTTACTTTATGCAAACAAGGTCTTGCATCAAGAAAAATAAAGATGACCATTTTACTTGATATAACGCTCGGGTAATCCCATAAACATTACAGTCTATATAATATACTACTTATAACTAAGCCGTCATCATTATGAATCAGATTTATAAATGTATATCTAATATAATTTTTATATATGTAAAGTTGATACTGGACGCAAGAAGGTGGAATCAAACCTCTACCATATTACAAAACTATCTCCAGTATGTGTTGATTAAACAATTACAATATCAAATGTAATTGTTTTCTCTGAGGGGGGGAGATGTAAAGAAGACCTCTTCATACATATACAACCGCTTTAATATACTTAGTTTGTATTAAAAATATAATCGCAATTGACATTTAGATTATAACAAAATGCGATAGTTTTACAAAGAATAATTATTTATAAACGCCATAATATATATAAAAAAAAAAAAAAAAATAATTATTTATAAAACTTTAAAAAGACAAAGTAAAGGCTTTAAATGTTGTTTCTCTAATTCTTCCAGGTGAGCAAATCTGTTTTATTTATATTATAAATAATTAAATATGTTAGAAATGTACATTTTGTAAATAAAGCTCTAATTCTTCCAGAGAAACGCAATTTCGTCTTTATTTTATTATTCCCTAATAATTAGAAAGTAATAACATTCTATATATACTTAACTAATGTTTATTATAAGTTTATTTCTTGCCATGATATTTTATATACTATATTATATTACGGAGTTTCATTATTTATCAAAAAAAAAAAGATTTCCACCTAAAAACATCTCTAAGTTTTAACTGTATCAAATATTAACAATAGTATAGAGGGTTTATGCGTACAGCGCTATACGAGTAAGTTCAAAGATAAAATTTGCGTATTCTCACTTTGTTTAAGAAATAATGTATTTTCCAGCAAATATTTCAACAGTTGGCTTTTCTTGTATACTACAATAGTGCTATATAATAAACGGGGATTGAAATTTGTAGGATAAAATCTAAGTTACTCCTTACTTATGGATTAAGAGACAAAACATAATCATCATTTCAGCTTATATACATCCCACTGTTGGCTTCGAGACTCCTCAATAGGAGAGATTTTGACCTACTATACCACGCTGGTCAGGCATGTTGGTATAGACTTTAATTTCAAGTATCCCTTCTCTTACATACATATTATATGCATATTTTATCCCTTAGTCGTCTGTTACGATACCCATAGGTAAGAAAGCAGGTGGTAAATTGTATTCTTACTCCGTTACCATACGGAAATGTGTAAAGCATAATACGTAAACTAAATAGAAGAATAATTTGCGTAAATATATTGATGATGACTATCGTCACCATTTTGTGAATCATATAGGGAAACATGCTAAGAAAACTTAGATGCATACAGGATTTTCTATATACATATTAACTTGCTCTATGTCTCGTTCTGTAAACTAAAACATGCTGTTCTTCGCAGTTTGAATACTACCGCAATAATAAAGAGACGTATTTTGGAAAATGCCTTCAAAGTAAAATAATAGCAATTTACAAATACAGTAGTACTACAACAAATATTTAAATATAAAAACATCCATGTTTTATCTTGTCTGTCTGCTACTTTTTCCCCTCTTTTGGCGTCGGGGTTAAAAATAATAGTCAGAATCATTTTCACAGTACTCTAAGAAATGTGAACTTCAAATATTTAAAAAACATTTATGTTTAGTAATATGTATCTGCGCCTAATGCCGCCCTAGCCGAGGCCGCGGGTGATCGGACCGGGGAATTGTCCGTCACCCGCGGAGAGGCTAACCGTGCGACGGTGACCGACGTCCCAGGATGTCAAGAGGTGAGGTTACCCGAAAGGGTATTCCGTCGGGCCGACCACTGACGACAAGTCACATCTGCTCTGGTGGTTGGCCCAACAACGAGGTGACGTGGGTACGGGTGGGTTATGGGCCCGCGCGCCGTCCTTTCATCGCCCTGGACGGACTGGACCGCGCGTGCGCTTACCATAGCCCATCCATAAAAAAAAAAATGTTTAGTAATATAAAAAAAGCGTTTATGACGTTATCTTCGAAATAGTCTCACATCTACAACAAATCTCAAAGATCTTAAATACTGGTTTTTGGGAAGACGAATGACGTCATAATCAGATGACGCATTATGGCGTCTGAGCTTGGAATACATCAAGGAAAATCGTTAGTATAAAACCACAGATAATCAATACAATACATACGTGTGCACAGATTATAAATGGTTAATAACAGTGACACTATTTAGACGTGGATTCGCATATATATGTCTCCTTTTTCCTCCTATTCAATCCATATGTACCACTGTTAAGCTGTTGAATGTCCACTCCATAATGGGAGATAAATTGACCTACTATATCATAGTAGTCACATCATCGTCATCATATCAACCCATAAAGTGTCCTACTGCTGGGCACGTGTCTCCTTAAGAGAACACGTCTTGGGACATTGGCATAATCGCCACGCTTTCCAGGCGGATTGGTGATCGCAGTAAATTATAGTACATAGAATAACGCTGCTGCTGGCTGTTCTCTGGTATAAAGATCCCTTAGTCACCTTGACGATACTCACAGGAAGAAATGGGGTGGTACTATTCTCAAGCCGGCACCACACAGCAAGCAGTAGTTACATGGGTTGGTATAAAGTTCCTTATAGAGTTTTCCTTCTCTTGCAGCGATTCTATTTGCATATCATATCTCTTAATGGTCTTTTACACCCACGAATAAAAGACTGAGTTGTATTTTTACTCCGTCAAAATAAAAAAAAAACATATTATGCCTCTAATCGATACCCGTACAAATGCCAACAGTAAATCCATTGATGAGCAATCGCTCGTTATATTCAACTGGCATAACCGCCAAACGGTCATAAAATTAATAAAAAATAATCTCTTTCAACCATCTTCATATGATAGTAACCTGTTTCTCTAAAACCACTTTGGAAAACACGGACCACTTCATTTTGTAGTGTAATAGCACGGTCCAAAAACCACCCATGCGACCTTGAACTCCTACCGATGTCATAATTAAACGTGTTAGATTTTTACTATAATAGCTCGAATGATTTATCGTGACTCGTATAGTAACTAAGAATGCAAAGGGAATAACGCCTTGATCGCTACACTTCGCAGGCGGAATGGTAACCGCAGTTGGTATTATAACCCATGGTCTATTCTCCTGTGACAGTGATATCTCAAGCGGTTTTACGACCCTGATGAGAAAGTAACGAATAAGAGAAAATAACTCGAAATAAAACCCTATACCAGCTCGTCTGATCACCGCAGTCATAATAGTAATGGACTGTCATTGGTAGACGTCCTATCCCATTTTTAAATTAAATTTTGCCAAAGGCCTCTGCATGTTGGATCCATATCTCCACGTAAGCCTTTCAAAGGACCGGGTATCTTCCCTAGGAAGATCCCATGAACACGGCAATTTATTATAGTAATAATTTGATTATTACTATAATAAATATGTGAGAATCTGTGGCACCTACGCTAATTGTAAACTATGCTGCACGAGCCAGAATAGTAGATCAATTTCTCTCCTATATAGAGGAGACTCGAGCCCAGCAGTGTGCTGTTTATAAACCAAAATGATGATGAATATGATTATATTAACATTTCACCACACGACAAATGCGATCATCAATTCAGCTCATACACGATCCACTGCTGAGCTCGAGCCTGTGCCACATTGAACAGTAATCAATCACCTACGAAAATGGAAGTGTATTCTTACACCGTCATCACGCGGTTAAAAGATTTGTAATAAGGAACAGGTGATATTATTCTCAACTCCAAAAGCCAAACCTTTACTAAAACTTGAGCCAAATCTTGTTTGCAAAAAAAATTTACTTTATAATACCATCTTTATATATACTAGTATTACTTATAGCTTTTAGGAGAAGTTCAGTGTCATATACGTGTCGTATACTAGAAATATCTTCTATACCAATAAATAAAATTGGAGTGTCTGTTTGTAATATCAAAATAATAGGCTTTTTTCATGCTCACACGGTTATTTGCACGACACCTATGCCTAAAATACAGATTAAAATTTTTTTATCTGTCTGTCTGTCTGTTTGTTCCGGGTAATCTTCAAAACGGCTGGCCCGATTTCAAAAATTCTTTCACCAATGGAAAGCTAATATCAGGGCGTAAACTAGGCTATATTTTATCCCGGTATTCCCACGGGAACGGGAACTACGCGGGTAAAACGACTAAAACCAAAGCGAAGCGAGGGCGGGTTGCTAGTTATATATAAATTTCTTGTGTGGTTGGACCGATGTTGATGAAATTTTTTGTGCATGTTCAAGGGGATTCGAGAATGATTTAGATTCACAATTGGATCCGGTAGGTGGCGCTTATTTGAACAATACAACGTCTGTGGGGTCAGCTAGTCTAATATGAAATACAGAAACATTTTATGTAGTAGAAATATAAATGAATTAAACATTGTGATTATATCCAACCTATCTCATTAAGATTAAAAGCGTGAAGTTATGAAAAAGTCGGATCTCATTCCCACACGGATTCACTCATTATACGCCTAATGTTTCATCGTAATGAATCACTATAGTCAAGGTAAATACTGCAATTTCTTTATTTGGAATGTTTAAAAAACGGTAACTAAACGGTTAGGTTTAAACAGAGCTGTGACGTCATCTCCAGTTGACGTCATTCGCGTATCCCAGAATCAGTGTTGAAGATAATTTAATATCATCATGTCAGCTCATATATGTATGTCCCAATGCTGGGCTCGGCCCTCTTCCACAATGGGAGGGAAATTGACCTACTATACCGCGCTGGTCAAACGTGTTGGCATAGGGTTTTATGGCGAATTTTCCTTCTCTTGCATCGATATTGCCTGCATATCATATCCCTTCGTCGTCTTTTACGACACCCATGGGTAAGAAAGGGGTGGTGAATTGAATTCTTACTCCGTCACCCCACGGAACACTTTAAATATACTAGATATATATTCTGTAACTTAAAATAAATATTATATAAATTTAAAAATAGTCCAAAAACTAAAAGTCGACTGCAAAAAAACCCTCTAATACGTATGAAACATAAATAAAACTTCATGTTACATTTTTTTACGAAACATATCTCCACCATCTTAAGTTCTATGCGTTACAGATGAGACGATACAAATAAATAAATAAGTTAATATTATTTTTTAGCCGATAACAAAGAAATTGTAACATTTTCCTTCTCAAATGTTCCTACATTTACATTCCAAACAGGTTTAGCATTTTATCAGCAGAATAATAAGCTAAATATACCTAATCATTTGTATCTTATATTATTAAAATATCCAATTTTCCCTATTATGAAGAATTAATACTACAATGTATCTACTTCTTTACTTGAGGAATTATACCCACAATCATCATCATCATCATCATTTCAGCTCACATACGTTCCACTATCGGGCTCGAGCCTCCTCCAGCATAGGAGGGAAATTGACCTTACTATATCATGCTGGTCAGACAGGTTGTTATAGGGTTTTATGTCAAGTTTTCCTTCTCTTTCATAGATATTTTATGCCTATTATATCCCTTAGTCGTCTTTTACGATATTCACAGGCAAGATAGGGAGTGGTGAATTGCATTCTTACTCCATCACCACACATACCCACAAGCACGGGTTATATTCGTAGCCGCACCAGACGTCATTACTATACCTACTAACAAAACTAACATAATTATTCCAAACTATTCATAATGAAGCATAATTTAGTATTATCTTCGTATCTACAAACAAAGCAACATTAAGAATGTTTCAATAGTGATGTCATTGAGGCTGAGGATTCGCTCCCTCGCTCACATCCTTTCATTCGTGGGCCAGGTAGTCAGTAACTCAGAAATGCACCGTGAGTTCTATTGTTCATCAGGTAAAGTTAAGTATAGAGCAGATGTGACTTAAAAATTATATTGCGTGTTAATAATTTTAAATTATTAAATATAACTATGCCTTCCTAGAACTTCTTTAATCACAGCTTTTGTGAAGTTATGTATTGTTTGTTGAGAAACAATAATAGATTATGAGAAGACTAGCAGCACCCTGCGGTTTCATCTGCAGTTCCTCTTCCCGTAAGAATAACGGGATAAATTGTAGCCTATGTGTTACTCTGATATGTAAGCTATATTATTGTGAAGTTTCATCAAAATCCATTCAGTAGTTTTTGCGTGAAAGAGCAACAAACATCCTCACAAACTTACGCCTTTATAATATTATGAGAAGATTCTCTTAAAATTTCCGAACGCTGGCCAGCCGAGTTGGATTCGTCGGTTGAGCTCTTTCTCGAAGTAATTGCTTCTACTTCTTTTCAAACCTTTTTTTTTTTTATTGTTACTATTGAGGACGGGTCTCTAACGATAGGCAAATAGCATAGTAAGACACAACCTGGCAGGTGTACATAAGGTAATATTTCAATATCTGCTTACTTACTATAATTACTTACTATAATTACTTACTATAATTTTGACTATTATAATTGAAAGTGAAATCAAGTATTCTGTATTAATTATTTACATTACACCTTGAAAATTATTATAGAAATGCATAAATATTTTCGTGACATTTAAAATATTCATGATAGCCAAGTTAATATAGCATTTTATTAATTAAATTAATTAATGGCATATCAAGCGTGCGAGCACTTCCACATAAAAAATGTAGGTATGTTCTCTGTTTTTCAATTATAAGGTATCATGTATACCACCTGTTTCTTTGCGTTTAGTAAAAAGAGTTATTTTGACTTTACAGACACCTAAACTATACATTATTATGAATTAAATATGTATTTAATATGTGTAATACACCCCTACACAAGTATTTTAGTCGCTACTTCAATTGTATTTACTTGTAAACATTTGTTTACACAAGAACATGTAAAAAAAGTGTATCTACTTGTGTACGCACGTAAGAAGTTATACTTCTTTAGAGTAATCCATACTAATATTATAAATGCGAAAGTAAGGATGTTTGTTTGTTTGTTTGTTTGTTTGTAACGCTTTCACACTTAAACCACCGAACCGATTTCAAAAATTCTTTCACCAATGGAAAGCTAAAATATCAGGGAGTAACATAGGCTTTATTTTATCTTGGTATTCCCACAGGAACAAGAACTACGCCGCGGGTAAAGCGACTGAAACCAAAGCGAAGCGAGGGTGGGTTGCTAGTAAAATATACATAAATCTTTCTCAAAATTTTATCCTTCGCGTTGTTCTACGTCTGTAGAAAAAGCACACTAATAACAGAAAAAAAGGTAGGTATTTAATACATTGAAAGCTTAGAATAATAACGCATAGAAGGTAAGTCCGCGCACAAAAAGTGAAGCATTTAAATTGGAGCCTAGTGGAGCTTACGCCAGAACCGTTCTGTAGTGTACAAGGTCACTGTACTACATGTACATACGCAACTCTAAAAGATAAATGGGTAATTATGATGGTTTGTGCCACAGAAAAATTAATAAGAGTATTAATATTTCTGTGGTTTGTGCATTCAAACATTTGAAAAACACAAAAAGTGTATCTACATTACTGTTAAAAGTATTTCGACGATTTATGTTAATAACAACAAAATTTGATATCATAATTTGTATAGTGGTGTGCGTGTGTACGTGTGTAATCATTGCGCACATGTAGTATTTTTGGCTTCATATTCTGATCGCTTTAAGTACCGACACTATCCTTCTATACGTTATTATTCTAGGATTGAAAGTTATATTATGACGCATGATTTAGTTGAAATTTGTGACGGTCTGTGCGCGCATATCGTAAAAAATGTTGACTAGCTAACTTTAGGGTGTCGATTTTTCGTGACAGTGTGGGCGCATATCGTTAAAATTTAGTCTCATATCTTTTAACTAACGTACCAAAAAATGTATAACTACAAAATACCTATCAATAAGTTACTTCAAACAATCACTTATGTTATCTCTAAGTTATAGAAAGATAAAGTGAAAATTACATTCAAATATTTACACTATCGGTATTTACATTACAAGTATCAAGTTTAGTATAACTGTGGGTCACAAAGTAATCAGTCCTTACGACATGGTCACATGAGCACCTGTTGCTTTGTAGACAGGAAGCTACTTGGGCCGAGGGAGACGAGCAAGTGTTTCGTCAGTGGAGCGCAGCGAACACTGCTCTTATGAACTAGTGTGTGGCGCAGTGACCTTGGATTTATGTTACTGTTGGAAAGTCGGAAATGGTTGCTGTGTTAGGGCTAAAGGTGAAGATTTAAAATTATAACTGTTAATTTGAATCAATAAAATAACTTTTAATCTATACCAATAAATAAAATTGGAGTGTCTGTTTGTAATGTCAAAATAATAGGCTTTTTTCATGCTCACACGGTTATTTGCACGACACCTATGCCTAAAATAGCAATTAAAAAATTTTTGTCTGTCTGTCTGTTTGTTCCGGGTAATCTTCAAAACGGCTGTACCGATTTCAAAAATTCTTTCACTAATGGAAAGCTATAATATCAAGGCGTAAACTAGGCTATACTTTATCCCAGTATTCCCACGGGAACGGGAGCTACGCGGGTAAAACGACTATAACCTATAACCGAAGCGAAGTGAGGGCGGATTGCTAGTTTAGTAAATATAATGATATTTACATATGTATATTTAGATAATATATAACATACTAGCTGACCCAAGAGATGTTGTTTTGTTCAAATAAAATAAAAGGAATTGAAATCGACAGCAGCGCCACCTACCGGGCCCAATCGTGAATTTAAACCATTCTCGAATTCACTTGAACACACATAAAAAATTTCATCAACCAGTCCAGCCGTTTAGTCTAGTCCAGCCGGACATATACACGTACAGAAGAACTATATATAAAGAAGAAGAAGATTTATTAAATATTTGATAGATAAAACTATGAGTCTTATTCTAATGGTATTCCTTGTGTTACTGACATGGACCTCTTAATTTACAAGAAATTTGGGTAAATAATGTAATATTATAATTAAATAAGTAGTTTTCCTGATAAATACTAGAAAATTCAACTTATGAAATGCCCTTTCGATTACCTTACAACATTTATGGTATGAAATATTGGAATGGTAAAAATAAAATTTAAACGCAATGTAATCCGTAAAATTTATTTCATTTCATACTTTTAGTGCGTTTGCAATTGTATTGCATTATATACCCTTGACGAACTAATTTACAAATAACGTTGCATTTAAAGAATAAAAGAATAAATAACAATTTAGCATTATGAGATCCATTCCTGTGCCTTTCTCCAATAAAATATTAATAAGTACAATGGGAAAATTATATGTATTACTCTAAGAAAATCTAATACAAGACAAAGGGTGTTTATTATTGACTAGCAGCTGCCCGCGACTTCGTCCGCGTGGAATATGTACTTACTTTCGGCTAACGCTAACTTTAATCCACGATTTTTTTTACGTAGGTGATTTTTTTTATAATACGATTCTGTCATATATGATAATTTTTGCGAAACTAACCGTTTACGTAGCGTATACAGGGGCGGGTCTCACAAGGTAAAACCTTCGATTTTTAAACATTCTTCATTTCTGCTCCGCTCATATTAGTCTTAGCGTGATAATATATCACTTCACTATCAGTCTATAGTGATGATATATAGCCTATAGCCTTCCTCGATAAATGGGCTATCGAACACTGAAAGAATTATTCAAATCGGACCAGTAGTTCCTGAGATTAGCGCGTTCAAACAAACTCTTCAGCGTTATATATTAGTCTAGATATAGATTCTCCTGTTTTACCTACAATTTTCGATGCATCATTAATCCTTTCCATAGAAATAGATGAAAAGAACATAAGAAGGAGGTTATCAGTAATTGAAGACAAAAGCTAAAGCCCTTCCACTATGATTTTTCTAAGTTTCACATAATTTAAATCCTCTTTAAGAGTAAGAAAGATATATCTCTATGAAAAAATAAATCTCTATCAGAAATAGATTATTTAAATACCGTAAATTTTTATTTATTGTTTCATTTGTTCTATTTTTGTGTTATTGCTGCTATGCGGACTACAATTACTAGCAACCCTAACATTGCGCGTGGGTGTCGCTAAAGACTACTCATCATCATCATTTCAGCTCATATACATCCCACTGTTGGGCATGAGCCTCCTCTAAAATAGCAAGGAAATTAAGCTTACAATATGGTGGTCAGACAGGTTGGTACAGGGTTTTATTTCAAGTTTTCCTTCTCTTACACAGATGTTATATGCCTATTATATCCGTCGTCTTTTACGACATCCGCGGGTAATCGGTGAGTGGTATTCTTACTCACCACACGGAAGAAGAATTGATTATAGGCAGTCGTTCATAAGGCTATTGTCAAAACTTTTTCCAATATGTACAATGGAAATTGATTGCATATTGCGTCAACCCCAAGGGCTTGGGATAATAGAAAGATGATGATGATGATGTTTCTTGCTGCTTTTTCTTTTCGTTACTAGTTCCTAGTAATATTATAAACGCGAAAGTTTGTGAGGATGTGAAGGTGTTTGCTGCTTTTTCACGCAAAAACTACTGAATGGATTTTAATGAAACTTCACAATGATATAGCTTACATATCAGAATAACACATAGGCTATAGTTTATCCCGATATTCCTACGGGAAGAGGAACTGCGGGTGAAACCGCAGGGCGCTGCTAGCCTGTTATATATTTGTCGAAAGATGTGGTGATCCCATCGTGGCTATAGCGTGCTAATTTTTCGTTCTATATTAGTTACACTAGTTCTTCTGCAGATTTCTCTACTTGGAATATAATCTCGCAGAGAAATGCCAAGTAAAGTATAGCACGCTGAGCGCCTTCAGGCCTTATTTTAAGGTAGACTTTAAACATAGTCTACGTTTCTTCATGATCAGAAACAGAAGGTATGTGTATGATATATAAAACAGGAATTAAGTTTTAATAATAAGATCTAGAAGAATGTCATCCATTTGCATGTCAAGTAAAACGATAAACTTTCAATTTCAGTGTTGAATTAATAGTGATTACACATCATTATTGTATACATAGGATATTTGAAAGCTATTGAACGTTGGGGCGATGACTTGCCTTAATAACAAGAATTATCGTAATTATAAAGATGATACCTAGATATAGAAATCTAAAGACGTAATTACTTTTTAAGTTGTTTAATATTTATCATCATCTCAGCCCATATAAATCCCACTGTTGGGCGCCGGCCTCCTCCATAATGGAAGAGAAATTGACCTATTATACTGCGCTGGTCAGACGTATTGCCACGGGGATATATGTAGTTTTCCTTCTCTTACATATTATCTGATTATCATATGCCTTCATTCATTCATTTCAACTTATTTACGTCCCACTGTTGGGCCCGAGTCTCCTCCAAAATAGGAGAGAAATTGACCTTACTATGCCATGCTTCATTATGAAAACACTTTTAGTGATGACAACAGCCTCAAAAAAAAATTATTCTCCAATGGATTCCATCACACATTGGGCTCGCAGGGAATGAAGAAGCTGACTTTTTAGCAAAACAAGCCTGTAGCGAGGGTATCCATATAAATGCATTACCATTCTTCACAGATTGTTTACACTTAGCGCGAATACTTTGTCATAACTTGTGGAAGGTGCATTTTGATGAGCGATCTGTGGAGAAAGGTATCTGGTACAAAACGTTGCAAAGTGAACCTTGGAGGAATACGTGGTTTGACAGTTACAAACTGAATAGAAGGACACTTGTTACAGCCTTTAGACTCCGTACCGGGCACATACCTCTTAATAAATTTGCTTACATGATGAAGAAGGTGCCATCTCCTCTCTGTGCTGAGTGTGATATTTTAGAAGACGCGTTACATGTGATGGTTGAGTGTGTCCGTAACGAGGATATAAGGAAGGAAAACACATCTGTTGCTGAGGAGTTGAGGCAACTTGGAGGTTGTAATATAATTTTAGCTTATCCTCTCAGTGAATCTGCTATTATTTTGTATAAAATAGTTGATAAAGGCATGCAACGTCGCTAGTCTATATATTATATTGTTACTTTAGTTTAGTTACTTTAGTCCGTATACTTTGTTAGTGTTAAGTAATACTGTGTTAAGTGATGGTCTAACGGAGCGGCGTAGTCCATTCAGACTAAAGCGCCTTAAATAAAGAGATAAAAAAAGAAAAAAAAAAAATGCCATGCCTGTCAAACAGGTTGGTATAGGGATTTACTTCGAGTTTTGCTTCTCTTGCATAGATATTATATGCATATTTTATCCCTTACTCGTCTTTTACTACAGCCACGGGTAAGAGACGGGGTAATGAATTGTATTCTTACTCTGTCACCACACAGATATCGCCACGTCAAATAGTGTATGAATATTATAAATTCCTTAACATAGTGATGTACAATAACGTGTCAAAAGTCTTGCAGTATACGGAGGCAATGCACGCCATTTCCGAGTATTCACTAAGCGATAAGCCTACCTTACCTGAGCTTTTGCAATTGGTTAACCGAACAAATAAAGAATGTATTTAATAAGAGTTGCTTAAAATTATTTAAACAAAATTATTTGTACACCTTTAGTATTCGTCAAATTTTTGATTATCATTTATTTAATACGCCTTATAAAAGCCATGAGATGGCATTTTAATGTTATAATGTGGCATTACACCTTCCTTACCCACAGGGGATTGTGGCATATGACCAAAAAAATAGCAACAGATAACATCGTAAGAAAAGGGTATACCTAAAAAGGAAGAAATACGTTATCTAATTACTTATTAATAGTATAAATAAATCAAAATATGACGGCTATAAATACTACTAACCTTTACATTGTGGCAAACGAGCAAGCAGCACACCTGGTGGTAAGTAATATTGCCGCAAATGGACATTTGCAATACCAGGGGCACAGCCAGCGTTGCCTACCGTGTAGAAAATATTCTCCTTAAACTTCGTTTAAAGAAGGTCATGTCATAGCGCTCGGGTAACACAGCAGCAGGTAGTTCATTCCAGAGCTTGCACGTACGTGGGAGAAATAATAGCTGGAAACGTACAGTTGAAGACCATAACGTTTCCAGGTGAAATGAATGAACCCTGCTACGATGTCGAGTGGTATGTTGGTAGAATGGTGACGGATGTACCAAGTCAAACAGTTCCTCTGAGCACTCCCCGTGAAAGAGTCGGTAGAGTACACAAGAGTGACAGAGAGCATGTCATTGATATGCAGGATAAACAACGTCGGGGAGAGAACCGAGCAACTGTTCATGCATGATGTCAAAGACGACTAAGAGTTTTTCATCGATCTGGGCCAACCACATCTGACGCCGTTAATAATTGCATTCACAAGGAGGATTGAAGTCAGACAGGCCTCAGGTTATAAAACTACTGCCAATAACTTTTGCAATTTGTACTTTGAAAGACTAGAACATATTGAGTCGACCCAATAATTGAAATAGTAGTATATGTTATTTTCATATTTTTTGCACAAGCAAAAAAGGTGTAGGAAACTGCATTCTTACCCCGTTACCAGACGAAAATATGACAGCGGAATAATGATATGTATGATCCATCCACTAATGGATGTAAGCTTCCCTCATGTTTTGTCAGAAAGTGCAATAATATGCTCTAATTTGCATCAGATCGCCGGTCCCCTTTGCGAGGGAGCGTCCTACACTGCATCGTCTCATACATGGTCATCATTTGAGAACCTTTCTTCCTCAAGAGTTATCGGTTCAACAAGTAATGTAGCTTGCCCATTGTCACTTCAGCGTGATAATTTTTCGTGGCCTGTACGGTTGCAAATGTCTTTGACGAATTGCAAAATTTCGGATACTAACTCGCCGAGAAATAGGTAACTCCATAACACGCTGAGCAACTTTGACCTTAGTTATGAGGCCTACACTTAGCTATCTCAAATATGTAAATATAGGCTGAAATGTAAACTTCTTTCCACATATAACACAAGTATGAATCAATAGAAATACATTCGATCGTGAAATAACTTACGTAAAATATATAAACATAATCGCATAGGAAATATTTACTCGTTAAGATTAAATGTAACCTACATTTATTCTAGGTCATGTATTAAATTCATTTGCTAAAACTATTTGTCGTATGGCCTCGTCATACTAAGTAAATCTACGTAAATATTACTTAAGATATTACCAGTTGTTTGATGAACTGATGTTAACTGAATTTTCTGTTTTTTTGATGGCGTAAGAATACAATTTACCACTGTTGGATATCCATGAGCAAGAAGCTCGTGGATACACATTGTAGGTTTAATTTGTCGCCATATTCACCACAATTTTATTAACCGCTTCTTCGCAAGCAAAATTAGTCATATTTACTAACACATATGCATAATCATCATCATTCTCTTATCGTAATTATGATAATGGGATCGACGTAATATATATGGTGATGGAGTTAGAATACAATTCACCACTCCTTATCTTGCCTGTGGATGTCGTAAAAGACGACTATGGGATACAATATACACATGGCATCTGTGCAAGAGAAGGAAAACTCGAAATGAAACCCTATACCAACATGTCTGACCAGCACGGTATAGTAGGCAGTGGCGGCTGTACCTTAGGTGCGCTCGTGCACTGAACCACCAAATTAAAATATTTTAAAATTACAAATGTTATCTTTATTTTTAAGTTACTAGGTATATTAATATTTATTCTTTGAACATACAAAAACATATAACAAATAAAATTTCAAATTATGACGAAACAATTAAAGCCCTCTACCAAACTATTAAAACTTATTTTCTCTTTGTAAAAAAAATCTCGTGCGCTTAGGCGAGCGCACGGAGACCGCCCATACAACTTGTATTAGATATGAGTTAAAACGCCTGGCGCGTGAGACAGAAGTTAGTTCATAGAAATATACTGAATAATGAGTCTGTTCCCGTGCGCCGTACGAGCGAACCGAACATTGCCGAGAGAACTCGACTTCCGGCGAAATTCGCAGATGTCGTCTAGTACAGTAAGTAGGTATAGTTTCGATGTATCTTTAACGAGTTAAATATGGTTTATTTAGATTAAGTAATAGTTTTTTATATTTTGTTCTTAGTTCTATTTATACTGCGTATGTGTGGTGTGAGTGAAAATGAGCATAAATATAGACTATATTCAAGACGATAACAAAACTTTTCAAAATGAAATTGATATATATTGGCGGGCTCGCCGAGGCCCTCCTTTATAAATATTTTTTGAAGCGTGAAAAACAAAAAAAAATATTTTTCTTCGAAGTACACCTACAAAATATAATGCGTTCAAAAAAATAAATACATTTTTTACGTAAATTGTTGTTTCCTTGCAATTTCTGATCTTAATGCTTAGTGAGCAAGTAAAGTGCACCACCGCTTTGATGACCCACCAGCCGCCACTGATAGTAGGTCAAATTCTCTCCCATTATGGAGAAGGCCCGAGCCCAGCAATAGGACGTATGTGGGTTGCGATAATGACGTAATATATACTTGACTGCACAGATGGCGTAGTGATTGATATATGGAGCTACTATGCCAGTGTCGGGGGTTCAAATCCCACGCAGGACAACACTTTGTGCGATCCACAAATTGTTGTTCTGAGTCTAGATGTGATTTCTGTCCGTTAATTTACACGTTTGTAAAGTCTCTCACAATTAAAGAATAATTATAATTATGCAGGGATTCGTCTTAAAAAAAATACTCCTCGCCATCATACACATTGCAAAATTTATTAGCGATAGCTTTACCGGCCGCCCAACGTCAACCTTCTTATGGAATGTAATTTTTAACCAAACAGCATCAAATGGAATAAGTCCAGGTCGATATAAAGCTCATAATCAACTTTTACGACAATCACTGTCATTGTAAGGGTTGGTATTAGTAGCTGCTACATTACAATATTGGTTAAATATAGTATCTGGTAAATGATCCATACAAGGAAGTGTATTTCAATAATATACATCTGTCCACTGGTTATGTAAATATATAGAATAATTTTACTTAAATTACTCATTTAGGTATAAAAAAGATATAATTAGATGTATGACTACTTCGTATGTAGACAATGCTTTAGATAATATAGATTTAGATCTAAAGCCTGATATTTAATTTTAGTAATTCGGTCTTGGTAGTTATTGATGCTACTACTAAGCTATTATTGTCAGCAAAGTGTACTAAGAAAATAATGTATCTTCAATCTTTTTTATACTAGTGTTGTAGTGACAGAGGAATTATTGAGAAATGAACAACACTAAACTACGCTCGAATAATCTATAGTGATAACGCGATAATTCGAATGTTAAAGGAATTGGAAAAAAAAAAGTTAATATGTTTTCGACTTAAAGAGTAATTTAAGATACAGAAAATTAAATAGCTAAAATTTCAACTGCGAAATGTTGGTGTCACGACCTAATATTTAATAGGAAGGCCTATGTTCAATAGATAAGTGGATTACTGCTGCATGCTATCTTCTTTTACAGCCATACAAATCTTAACGACCATGTGCGTCTCACTATTCCACTCGACCCTTCTATAGTGAGCGAAAAATTTCCTATAATACCTATAATACTAGGCTATCCAAAAGAATTACCATTAGCAGAGTTTCATTTTCATCTCTTGCTATAGTAATATGTATATACGTGATTAGTCGTTAGTCTAATTATGGAAAGGAAAGAGTAGTGACAGTATTCATTATCACAAGTATCGTTGTAGTATCTAGTGTTGCGAAATCGCGGATTTAATTAAACGGAAAACGGTATGCATGTATTGTAATCAATAACGCTGTTTCCGTAATAAAAAACCGATTGAAAGTTCGAATAATACCTGACCTTGTTTTTTGTTCGAAGCTCATTTTAAGTAATTAGAAAGGTATTATTTTAAACTCTAAATAATGGGTTAAATATACTTGGTATTTTTAGATTAAACACTTTCGATTGTTTGCTGTGACACAATTTGTGGTAATCGTTAGTTCGAGATATTTCCTTGTTAAAAATAGATAAATTAATAACAGGCAAATAGTGTTGATTCAATGTCTACCTGTTCTATGTAAGCCATAGGATGTCTTAATTAACCTTGCAACAAGATTTTTTTTCGACAAAACAATGGAAAGTTGACGCAAGACGTTGTTATATCTGTCATTTGATGTTAGCAGGAAGCGGAAAAGGGAAAAAAACTTGAAAAAAGAACTAAAGAACTAGTGTTGGGGTGTCCTATACAACTCGGTTGGGTAACAGGTGCCGGTGGGCGGATGCACGTGACCGATCGCCGGTCGCCATTCGCGCGCGCACCGTCAGCGCCTCCGCTACGAACGAACGCGAGCAACGTGCCGACCGTTAATTTTGAAATTTCAAATATTACCAATTTGAATTCCGAAGTGTTTGTGCAACGAACATTTTTTTCTTGGGATTTTGTGCCTGTGATTTTTATTTTTTGAATTGGGACACTTCTTTATACAGGTTAGTAATTTACCTTTTATTTTTTAAACTGAATTTTTATTTTATTTAAAGTTAATAAAAAATTACAAAGGCACATCATTTATTTGCCGTAAACCCGTTAAAGATATTTTCTTAATTTTAATACTCAAGTAAAATTTTATAAGGAATCAAATGTCTTAAGAAAAGACTTCAACGAGCGGTGAAGCTTCGTCTAATGAGCTTAACGTTCACAACGGAAACGAAGATGCCAGTAATAATATCGCTACTAATGAGTATATTATACGATTTTGATAACCAGATGCCGGCAACAATAATTATTATGTCATTTAATGGTTAATTGAAGAAATTATAAATGTTACGTGGCGGTTTTTTTTTAATTAGCTTGTGAGCAAAATAATCATAATACCTATTGTATTATTTCTTTACGAATTCATAAAATGCCTTCAAAATGAGACATTTTAATTTAAATTCTAATTGGCTTACAATAAAGCTTATTTCTGTTCTTCACATAATAAGAATTTGAAAGTCTGAAACTTAAGGACAATGGCTTAAACGGAGTTGAGACTAGAATGGACAACTTATAGTATATAAGTTATTTATAACACATTTAATTTTATGATCAAATATTCAATTAAATAGACATTTAAATAACGTAGTAGCAGTAGTTCGAGGGGAATAAGTTTCTATGCCACGCGGGACTTTTTATATTATGCTTTCGATAAATTAATACTATGAATCTGGATATAATTTATATCCGAGAATTGTGTATATATTAAGTTCCTTATAATACGATTACTAATCTCTAAGTTTGATCCTCAAATAAAATTAATCAACTGAATAAATTTTTAACTTTTATTATCGTTACTTTAAAGAGTCCTCACAGTTCTAAACTTAATCTTGTCCATAGTTCTGTGAACTGGCACCTCATATGATTATGAAGACGAAAGAATATAAAATGCATCTGAATATTCCTTACATAATTGGCTGATATAAGTCGATAATTAATTGACAGATTAGTAATATTTAAGTTGAGAGCATGCCAACCCTACAGGTTAATAGCATATTTTTAAGCTGTAATTTGTTGGGTCTTACAACATAAAATGAACGCCATTGAAATACTATTTGAGATTACAAAAGCTACTCAACACTTTAGCGTTTAAATTCCTATATATTTCATAGATTGCATTTTTTTTATAATCGGCCAAGCGGCTATAATAATATTAAACATCAATTAACACAAAATGAAATCGAAGTCGGCTTTAAAAATATTTATTTGGAAATATGTATTTAAAGATATTTATTTCTAAAAATTGACGATTAGCAACAAAATTAATGATATGTGAATCATTGAAGTCAGTTTTGTGAAGAATATTTGTACGTAATCTTATAAAGCAATGGAAAAAGCATAAGAGAACCTTGAGTTGGTCAACGGCATTTCTCAATGGAGACCACATTCCGAACCGGTGTTAAAATTAGATAATTTTTAGAATTAAACATTATAATATTATGTAAAATTGAGTGAATTTTAGTAATAATCCCCAGGGCATACTTAATAGCCCTCCGCTCGTGGATATATATCGTTAAAGATGACTAAGGTATATAATATGCAGAAAACATCGATACAAGAGAAGGAAAACTCGAAATAAAACCTTATGCCAACACGTCTGACGAACATCGTATAGTAGGTCAAATATCATCCCACAATGTAAGAGGCCCGACCCGAACAGTGGGACGTATACTGAGATGAAATACAAAATATTTTAATATACGTGATATTTCAAATTAAATTTGAACAAAATAAAGAAACGATTAATTCTTGAAACCAAAAATATTATCTTGATCTGAAATCACTTCTACTGGAAATCCGTTACAAGTCGATTTAATTAACTAAGAGCTTAGATGACGTAGTCTCTCTTTGTGTGTAGTACAAATGTATTGTGTGCTTTATCTATATATTTGCTAATGAAATTCTAATTTAAGACGCAATAAAATTTGTAATGAATTAATGATAACTTTATCTTCTTTATTATTGATAAATCAACTGACTCCGACACTGAATGATTAATAATTCTTATATGTATAATATTCTTAATATTTATACAATTATTATTATTTTATAGCTTTTTGTATGGGTTTTTGTATGTTTATAGCTTTTTGTAGTAATATACTACTCTCCATCCCTTCCTTTTTTAAAGTTATCTTAAAAGACAATGAAGGAATAATTCTCAGCAAATTACTAAAACATACCACGGATCGGGTGAGGATTTGAAATGTGGCCTATCCAGAGTATTTGTTTTCTAGATAAAAACTCAAAAGCTATCAAAATCTCGAGTACTAATTCGTAGAACAATTTTTTGCTTGACAAGACATTCAAAGTATATACGGTAGAATGAGGCTTAATAACTTATAGTCGATGGGGAAAACAACACCTTGGAGGTTAAAGGAGTGAATCCATAAATAAATTTTAACAAATAATATTCTATAGATGACGTATGATGACGGAATAAGAATACAATTCACCACTCCCTATTTTATCAGTAGATCTCGTAAAAGAGGACCAAGGGATATAATATGCAAATGATGTCTATGAGAAGGTAAACTCGAAATAAAGTCCTACACCAACCTATCAGATCAGGCTGTTAGGTCAGCATGTTATAGTAAAGTCAATTTCCTTCTTATTATTGAAGAGGCACGACCCCAGCAATGGGACGTATAATAGCCGAGATGATGATAATAGATGACATTGTGATTAAAACTTTTGCATCTATCATCATCGTTATCATCTATCATTTATCTCATACGGAATAATCATGAATGATATACGAAGTTCACGATATCACGAAGTATTTTTTTTCCCAATGATTACTTAAAAGTATCGAAACTTCGTTGGTAGTTTATAGTAACAAAAATAAGTTTTTATGCAAACTAAACACTGAACCGTGACTTATCATCACGCTTACACATTATAATGTATATTTATATAAGTAATAGATATATTTACATATATATATATATATATATATATATATATATATATATATATTTATTATAAATTAACATGTTACTTATGTAATATATCATGAGGTTTGCCTTATCACTTGCAATGCATGTTATGAAATGACATAAAAAATGATTTCGAAAGTATCCGATCCGTGATTTCTGTATTACATGTAAGTACACAATTTTTAATATGAACATGATGCGTATAGTGAATAAAGTGTTTTGAAAAATATATTTTTATTTATTAACGACTTTTTGCCGAGTGGTGACGGATTAAGAATACAATCCACCAACTCTTATCTTGCTCGTAAATGTCATAAAAGGCAACTAAAGAATATAATACGCATATAACATCAATGAAAGAGAAAGAAAACACAAAATAAAACCCTATAGCAACCTGCCTGACCAGCATGGTATAGCTTACTACAAATGACCGTAGTTGAAATTTGACCTTAATGAAAATTGACCTTAGTTAGTTTCCCTCCAATTATAGAGGAGGCTCGAACCCAACAGTAAGACTTAAATGAGCTGAAATGATGATGATAAACCAATAAATCCTTGTCTATCGGGAAAAAGAATATACTATTAAAGACAAGAGACTGAGAACAATCATTAGTGAATCATACAAAATCGCCAATAGTAAGAATCGAATCTCATACAGCGGAGCACACTAGTTGATCACTAACCCACCTGAGTATTAAGATTTTTCAAATAAATAGTTTTATATGTATAATGATAGTACCTAATACTAATTAACGTAGGTATCAAATATCTGCTCTATTATTAAAATAACTATTATAAAACAATCTTTTGATATGATTGCATATAGTAAAAAAAAAACTTATTTTATCTCTTTATTTGCCTTTTACGACACCCACGGACTACATTTTTCCTGCTCTAGTTTATTTATTCATCTTTTTAACAAATTATTTATAAGTTTCTTAACGTTATAAAAAATAAATAAGTATATACGATTAAAAGTAATAATTTTACTATTTGAAATAAAAGTAATTTTACACATTTTTAACGTTCATGGTCACGCGAGGAGAGAGTGTTCGAAACATTGGTAAATTAAAAATCAAACAAGCGCAATAGAAACCATAAAAATAGTTTTATTTCAAATATTTAATACTTTTGTGCTAGGACTACACAATCGATAGTCATCTAATTTTTTGTATGAGTCATGCCACACTGTCGCAGAAAATCGACGTCTGAGTTAGTAGTACCTAATTTATTTACTACACTTCGTTAGGTAAGCAAAAGAGTCGGCAGCCCAACTTTCTGAGACTGTTTGCGTATCAACTCATTGCACGTCTTCACACTCCCTTCACTTTCTTAATGGTAGGCAGCGGCCTAGCAAAGGTCCATGGGTGGCAGTATCACGCATGCTATTTGCTAATTTGCCATCAACAACAATTAAAATTCATTTGCGTTAACATCAAATATTTAATGATCCGATTTTAACTGGTAAGTGAACTAAGACTTGTACAAAATAAAATATATATTTCATAAATAAAATTATGAAATAGCGATATAAGTAGATTGGCAATACGCAATACAACGATACACGTATTATTATTACATAACAAAATCTAAGACGAAGATTCTGCATAAATTATGATAGCCTAATGCATTTCGCTATATTTATGGTTATTTTCGTACATATACATTTGCATATTAACGTCATTACATTTCATGCCATATGAGAGCTTTGGTTGTAATTAAATTTTATGTTGTGTATTTTCTGCATATGCAATGCAGTGAAGAAATTAGAATTAATATGCAGCAGTAATTGTTGCATCTCAAGATCTTTTTCTCGATACATTTAAGTCTATTGTTGAGCTCAAGTTTCCTTCGTAATTGAATGGAATTATTCTATTATACTATATATACTCTTTCTCCGTGTGGTGATGGAATAAGAATACAATTCATCACCTCTTGCCCGTGGATACCCACCAAAAGACGATAAAGGGATATAATATGCAGATATAATGCAGGGATTACATTATATAAAACTCGAAATGAGATCCTATACTAACACATTTGGCCAGCGTGGTATAGTAGAGGAGAGAATTTGTTCTACTACACCACGCTGATCAGACGAGTTGGCATAGAATTTCGTTTCGAGTTTTCTTCTCTTACATCGATGTTATCTGCATACTATATGCCTTAGTGGTTTTTTTACGATTTCCATTACTAAACGTAAGTCTCTTCTAGAAAGAATACTGCCGTAATCGTCAAACTTGATGTACGGGTAGGCGATCATATTAGGTTAATTATCTCAAGTACTGCCCTTTATCGTAGCGATCGCTCGGTTGATATTAAGACTTCTAAACGAAACTATAGAAGTCGTAAAAAGTACTGGCCATACGTTTTATTCTTAAGTGGTCACCATACAAGAACATCATGTTACTTATAAATTCATATAAAATTCTACAAACAGGTCAGTCGTATTAAAAAGGTGTTCATAAATAATTCAAAAAATATCCGCAAATAAACGTCTTTAAAAGGATACAGTTTTTTTATCTACATTATAAATTAAAGTCAACATATAGATGGATCTGTTTGTTCATTTATGTCTCCGTAAATTTCCCAGTAAACTTTTATCCATTATTTAAGTAATTGGACTGCACAGATGGCGTAGTGGTTTACCACAGTGACACCTACAGTGTCAGTGTGGTCAGTTCAAACAACAGTAACTTTGTTCGGCAACACCTTGTGCGATCCACAAATTTTTGTTCTGAGTCTGGATGTAATTTGTATCCATTAATTATGTTTGTAAAGAAATTTACAAAGCTACCGAACTAATCCCATTAATCATTTAATGTTAAAATTAAATATAATTGTTTTAAAAGTGGAGAAATTTTAAAGACAATAAATTACTCTTAGTATTTTTTTACGTACAACACCTCACATTAAGAACACAATCCTTGTTATGCGAGAGACTTAACAAATATATAATTTAAATGACGCAAATTATACTCGGACTCGGAACAACAAGTTGTGGACCGCATAAAGTGTTGTCCTGGGACTCGAACTGGGTGGTAGGTCCACTGGCATGGTAGGTCGGTCCAAGCGGCAAAAAGTATTCAGGAATAACATCCACCACTACATTACAAACGACCACGTAAAACAGTGACGGTCAGCTAGTGTAATTTAAAATAAGCTTGTCAAACATTAATTCAAGGTTAGATTTTAGAACCAGTTCACTATTTTGATGGAAAAAGATATTTGTCACCAAATTTATTTTTATAGGGAAGCAAAAAAAAACGTGTTTGTTCTTTTTTTTTGCTCGACTATATTCAATGAATTTACAATAGAATAATAAAGATGTGCTCCGTCCGTGTGGTGATGGTGTAAGAATACAATTCACCACCCCCTTTCCATCTCATGGATATGTAAGTCAATTCCCCTCCCATAGTGGAG
The DNA here is from genome assembly GCA_032191425.1 of Lymantria dispar. Taxonomy (NCBI): domain Eukaryota; kingdom Metazoa; phylum Arthropoda; class Insecta; order Lepidoptera; family Erebidae; genus Lymantria; species Lymantria dispar. The sequence continues at coordinate 10,178,308 of CM063445.1, read as the reverse complement.
GAGGCTCAAGCCAAGAAGTGGCACGTATATGAGCTGTGAAGATAAAGGGAAATAGATTTCAATCGTGTTATCAATTTTTCTTTCCCGCATCTTATCAAGATGCCTACATGTTGTTTATCATCTAAGTTAATCATTATCAACATTTCAATTCATATACGACCCACTGTTATGCTCAAGCCTTAATAAGATGCCCCTGATGCCGCCCTAGCAGAGGCTGCGGGTAACCAGACCGGGGATTTAGTCCGGCACCCGCACCCGACGGCGATCGGCGTCCCGGAAAGGGGACGTCGATGGAATAGGGTACTCTCTCGGGGTATTCTGTCACGACCACTGCAGTCAAGGAACCCTGCACCGGTGGTCGGCCCAACGATGAAGGCAAAGTTCTATCGGGTGGGTTACGGGGCCGCCCGCCGCCCTTCTGTCGCCCCAGACGTAGCCGGACGACGGGTGCACTGACCGTAGCCTACCCCAAAAAAAGAAGCATTGATAAGAAAGCAGCATCACTCATAATTTCAGCTCATGGATTCAAACCTTCTTCATAATAAGAGGGAAATTGATCGACTATACAACGCTAGACAGACGTTTTGCTCTAGGTTAATGTTTCGAATTTTCGTTCTCTTGCATAGATGTTATATGCATATTTAATCCCTTCTTTTACGACAATCACTAGCAAGAAACGGAATGGTGAATTGTATTTTTGCTCCGTAACCACACAGATATAATAAGAAATATCGACTTACAACACCATACTGTGGTGCTTCCGTATGGTGACGGAGTAAGAATATAATTCACCATCTTGCCGCCTGTGGATGTTGTAAAATACGACTATGGGATATAATATGCACATAACATCTGTGCAAGAGAAGGAAAATTCGAAATAAAACCCTATATCAACATGTCTGACCAGCATGGTATAGTAGGTCAAATTCTCTCTCATTGTGGAGGAGGCCCGAGCCGAACAGTGGGACGTATGTGGACTGCAATGATGATAATGACACCATGCTGATCATATAAGTTGATATTAATTTATTTTAAGTTTTCCCTCTCTTGCATAGATGTTAAATGCATATTATATCCCTTCGTTCTCTTTTACGATACCCACGGGTAATGTAGCGGGTGCTGAATTGTACTCTTTACTCCGTCACCACAGAGAAAATGAATGAAATGTAATATGGATATTTGGAATCATTTTTATTGCCTTATCTGAAAGGTTGGTGGTAAAAACATCCATAAAAATCATAAGTAATTTAGCATAAATAATAAGAAAGGTAAGGAAAAAAAGCAATTCTTTTATTGTTGATGGTGGTAAACAAACAAGCAGCCCACCTGATGGTAAGTGCCTACTGCCGCATTTGGACCTTTACAATATCAGGAATACAGCTGGGCCGCTACCTGCCGCGAAGGAAGTACTCTCCTTAAACCTCGTTTAAATAAGGATCTTAAATCAACGAATATAAACTGCCTGGTATAATATGCCATTTGCCTTTTTAGTAAAAAGAAAGAACAAGGCGCACACTATGATGCTACTACATATATCGAGAATAAAAAACATACTAAAATTAATTTATTGAAAAGAGGAATTATTCTTTTAATTTTGTTTGAAACGTACATTATTTGAGGAGCTTTTGGCGTGTCAGGATGGCCGAGCGGTCTAAGGCGCTGCGTTCAGGTCGCAGTCCACTCTGTGGGCGTGGGTTCGAATCCCACTTCTGACAATCTTTTTATTATATCTTAAATTTAATATCATAAAATCTATCATACTTATAATATGCTCATATGTATGCTTAAGTTGATTAAGTTTTTGACAATTTCATCAGATAGGTTCTAATAAAATCTTATGTAAATACTTGACGAATTTCTAAAATTTGTAGTGAGTATATGTTATTTGATTGAATACTACTTTCATGATGCGTAATTTGAAATCAGCACAAAAATTAAGTTTATTTTTGTACAGAAAATGTAATTAAACTACTGTTTCTGTTGCTTCCTTATAATGTGTTGAGGTACGATTGAATGGCGAGTGGAATTAAAAGATTCTAAATACTTATTCAATTCTGATCCCATCAAAAACAACTGGTCTTCGTATCTCGTTTTGAAAATTACTCGTATTGTTTATATCTTAAAGATATGCCAAAACAATTTTCATGCACAGTTGAGTTTAACCATGTTGAATAATTATAACGTTAGTCACATTTAACAATAGGGAGACTCAGCGATTTAATCGCTACCCTAGTTATTGTGTGCCTTCCTCACCCTCAAAATAATGCATCCGGTTAAACCTGATATCGATAAAACAGCTGAATTAGCAAATACCAAAATAAAGAAATGTATTTAAAAAATCTAAAATCGAGATTTCAGACAGAGTGTAGATAAAGCTGTTTTCATTATTCTTTTTTGCATGTGAAAAATATTAACACTATATGTAATCTACATTTTTATTTAACTTATAAAAATATTTCGCTTAGGTATATAGACAAGTTTAGTCTCACATCGTTTCGTTTCTCTTTAAGAAATGGTTCTTTTAGCATAATTGTTTTGGTTTGTTTTTGTTTTTAAAGACAACACCCTGCACTTAGGAAATAATCCTTGTATTGCGGGGGTCTTTACAGACATATAATTAACAGGCACAAATTGCATACAGACTCAGAGCAACAATTTGTGGATCGCACAGCGTGGGAGTCCAACCTGCGACACTGGCATTGTGGGTCGGTATCTTAACGACTACGCCATCGGTGCAGTCGATTTCGAATTAATCCATTTCTTAAAAAAAACTTATAACATTAATTTACTACAGCAAGGTCTTGAGTTCGACGTCATGACAATCACTACTAATATTCGAAATAATGTGTGTACGCCAAATAATTATTTATAACCCACCTAAACAATAAAACTTGCGTATTGTGATGAATATTAAAATTATTTTTTATTTTATTTATTTAAGACAATTCGCCACCTAATTTCTTACTCGCGGATTTCATAAAAGACGACTAAGAGATATAATAACATACATGCAAGAAAAAAAAAACCCGACACAAAACCCCATAACAGCATGTCTAACCAGCGTGGTATAGTACATCAATTTTCCTCTCACTATGGAGGAGATTCGAGCCCCCGTGTGAGATGTCTATGAGCTGAGACGACAATGACGACAAAATATAATTAAATAGATCTTAAGTTTGTATTCTAAACGTCATTTCACCTTTCCTACACCTTTCACCGTGTATTTGAAACTATTGTTTCATGTTTTGACGATGGAACTTTTAAGCTAAATAGCGTTTAAAATCGGTGTACCGTACAACCTAAACCTACATTTGTATGTACCTGGTCCTGTATTTACAAACAGTCCAAGAGTGTGAGTGAGACAGGTATTGAATAAGCGAGCTTCGACTGCGGTGCGACTTACCAACGTACACTATGCGTTTTTGCGCCTGCATTTCTGCACTTTTGATATGTGACAAGTAACACGAGGAAGCGGATAACCTTTATGATGTGATGATGTGTCATCATCATTGTTTCACTAATATATGTCCCACTGCTGGGGTCGAGGGACCTTTATAATAGGAAAAATTGACCCACTAAACCACGCTGATTATGTGTGTTAGTATAGGGTTTAGCTATGAGTTTATTGTTTTTGCATTTATTCATATAAATGCACAGAGAAATAGTCAAAGTATTTTATATAGGTAATGAGTAGGCGACTAAAAATTTAAAATATAATTTTTCTAATGGTTTCTGATGTTTACGCGAGTATTATAATACATTGTAAATAAAACTACTATTCGGATTTTATCGCGTTTGATTTATGATTGCCCGACGTATTAAACACTTTACAGCATTCATGGTCACGTTAATAAAATAGTTTTATTTACAGTATATAATTTTCTATCTCATTTACCAGATCCATGATTTTAGTTGTGGAATAAAAGTAAGTGAAATTAAATAGGTTTGAAAAGTGTGGGATGGTAAGAATTATAGCGTGGAGAGAAGAGAGTTATGTTATGTAGTATATGTCTTTGCTCGAGTATGTCACACCGCTTAGCTCGAGTCTCTTTCACATTAATAGAGAAATTGACCTATTATGTTACGCTGATTAGACGGGTTGGTTTTTATTTGGCCGAACAGGGATATAGTGTAATTCAAGTTTTACTTCTCGCGCCCCTATATAACATGCATATCATATTCTTTATTCATCTTTTATGACACCTACTAGCAAGGTAGGGAATGATAAGGGAGCCCTTACTTCAGACTTAAGATAAGGAGTGGTGAGGGAATTGTTACTTCATCACCATACCGAAAATGTTTAAATATATTAATACAATTTATTAATAAAAATTTACTATTTTTAATAAAAAGTGCATCTTGTAATAACATACAGAAATTTAAATTTAATACTTATCTAATTTAATTGTACAACTAAAACATTTAATGGTGCAATAACAAAAATTAACTGTGTAATAAATCGAATTTACCAATTTCGCTTCATCTTATAACTTGTTTGCCAGCGTTAGACAAAAGCGGCTGGACGGCCTTCGTTCGACCGGTTGCCAGCGGTTTACTTTCGCATTGCAAACACCAACCACCGCTCCATCCTACTCAATTATTGCTCCAAATCGGAAGCCAAACTTGGTAGTGTTACATACTGGCAGAATTGTTTACATAAAAACACAAAAGTATCGTTAGCTTTATAAAATAATTAGATGTACTTTATTGTTGTTGATGTAGTTTATTGTTTCTGTTTATTGTTTTGTTTTCTGACGATAATTTTGTTTTATTTTTTTAACTATTCTAAAATTACACGTTTGGTAATCAGTTTTCGTTCACAAATAAGTTTTTAATTAAAAATTAGCTAATTTTCATTTAATTTTGATTAGAATACATTTTCGCGATGATTAACTTCATTGCATAGCTTTATTATATTTAACATTCATTTAGGTATTTATGTCGAAGCAGCAACAGAGTATTAATTTATATCTTATATGATTAATTTCGAGTTATTCCTCTCTTGCATAGATGTTATCTGTATATTATATATATCCCTCGGTCGTCTATTACGACACCCAATACTATTATCCTGACAGAAAGGTACTCTAAAACCTTTTCTGGATTTCTGACGTGTTCTCTGACAAAGCGCGAATTCACTTATGATTCAGATCTATAATTTTTTAAAAAATAGGTACATATTATATAAAAAAAAAACTATTAGGAATTAATTAAAAACTGGATTGAACAAATGGATTTTATAGTGGTTTATAATGAACTGGCTGGGCCAACAACTGCGCTAACATGGAGTAACTAGACTAGTAGCGCTAGCGTATATTTAATGTAATTATTCAATTTCAACAGTTAAGTGGAGTAATTCTTATATTGCTCGTGGGTGTCAAAAGACAAATAAGAGCTCTACATCAACCTGGGCCAACTCCATCTGATGCCGCCTGATCAATAATTATATTCCTGAGGAGGCTTGATGTCAGGCTATCGGCCAGTCATCAAATTTCAGTGAAAATTTTTGCAATATGTATCAATGAAGGAGAGTACAACAATACATTCTGGTTATCAACTTCTGCATAACTAATTTTACAAAATTTTATCTCACTTTGTAAATAAAACGATTTTATGGATTTTATCGCATTTGTCACGGGCAGATACGAGCATAGCAGTCGTAACGCTGTAAAGTATTTGTAACGTACGGCATCAAAAAACAAATAGAACCGCGATAAAGTCTGTAAAAATAGGTACATTTAAAATGTGTAATACTCACGTAAACATCCGAAACCATTGTATCTCTTTCAGCTATCTGTTTCTTAGTACCCTTGATATAGAGGCTTTCTTCTAAAAGACGATTAAGGCATTATAATATGGAGATAATATTTATGTAAGAGAAGAAATAGCGTGGTATAGTAGGTCTGCTATTGTGGGGAAGGCTCAAGCTCCGCAGTAGGACGTGTATGAGCTATGACGACAACGATGACGATTTTTAAGTTTAATTTATTTGCTGTAATCCTACACGTTTAATTTGCTATCTCTGCTATAAATACCAAATTTTACGTCAACTCTATTTATAGAATCCATTTGCACGGCATCAATTTATAGGTATCAATATAACCCATACTTTTTTTTTACCTTGGCAATTCGCGATGAATTAAATATGTCTCAACTAAAAAGTATACATAATACTAGCAACCCGCCCTTGCTTCGCTTCGGTTTCAAAGGCTTTACCCGCGTGGTACCCGATTCCGTGGGAATACCGGGATCAAATATAGCCTATATTAATCCCTGATATTATATCTTTCCCTTGGTGAAAGAATTTTTGAAATCGGGCCAGTCGTTTTGAAGATTTCCCGAAACAAACAGACAGAGAGACAGACAAAAAAAAGTTATTTTTAGGCATATGTATAGTGCAAATAACCGTGTGAGCATGAAAAAAGCCTATTATTTTGACATTACAAACAGACACTCCAATTTTATTTATTGGTATATAGATTAGTAAATGTAGTTACAAATAATACTAGAAAATTTTCATTGTGCAGTTCTTTGCTGTGTGGCCGTTACGAATACTACCAAATCTAACATTTTTAAGGGTGTTGTAAAATACGTCTAAGAGCTTTAAATCGATTTGAGCGAACTTAAACTGTTGCCGTCTGATCAACAAATTCTTGCCCAAGAAGAGTTGAAGTCAGACTGGCAGCCAATTATAAAACTATTGCCAATTTTTTTGTAATATTTATGTTGAAAGAAGATTACGTATTGAGTCGACCCCAAGTAATTTGTATAAGAACAGGATGATTATGACAATGACTAGAAATTTCTAAATTTTACTATACTGTACCTAATTCAGTAGAAAACCGTTCTCTAAACTATAATGTTATTTAAGAATGTTTCTCAACAGGAGGGTCATAAGCCAAGGAAATACCGATATTCTATAGTCCAATTAGGTATGATTATTTTTGGGGAAAGTCTCTGTATTTTAAACGTTTTTCACAGACGCGATCGACGTTAAAACTTGTTTACTGAGGGATAGATTCTTTACAATATTTTCATTCCCCGTTGAAATGATAATTGTCACTTCAAGTAGTAGCAATTTAACATTCATTTCAAGTATCCATCTCATAACGTGCTACTGCTGGGCTCGAGCTTCCTCCAAAGGGAGATTGACTTACTACCTACCTACCTACTACCTACCTACCTACCACGCTTATCAGACGTGTTGGCCTAAGGTTTTATTTCGGGTTTTCCTGCTCTTGCATTGCTCTTATATGCATACTATATCCTTAAGGAAGTCGTCTTTTACGACATCCACAGACAAGATGTGTATGGGGTGGCAAAATATATTCTTACTCCGTCATACGCCCTCATTAATTTTTAAATTGTTGCGTAAATAATAACCTAATTACGAATAGTTCATAGTATGTTCCGTAGAATCCGAATTTGTGAACTCTACATGATAGACTTTCGATGCATTTTCTAGGTTATTTTCTAGGTTATCGCAGTTATTATAAATAAACACTAGTAAATAAATTCTTAGTATATAATACTAAGGAAACACTACCTGAATGTCACTTGCCTTCGCCTACTGGCGTTCATGGGACCAGTTTGCAACTAAACTACATTAAAAAAACCCCAAGTCGAGTTTTAAAGGGTCAGTTCACCTTTATGCTGACCTTGGAATGACATCTGACAAACATTAAGTAAACCAGATGGTATTGAACGTTATTATCCCCGTTAAATGCTAATTTTATTATAATTTGCGTCCATCAAGTCTGGCTACGTATGTTTTGGTGTTCGTAAAAAAAATAGGGTAATTACATTTTATGCTAACAAAAAAAAACATTATTGCAATATATATTTCAATGAAAAAGCGTTTCCTGTAAAAGTCTTTTAGAAATAGTAATTTGTACTAATTTTAATAATTTCTGTATAACACAATAAGACTGTTATTACGATAATAATGTGATATGCGATAATAATATCAAAGCAGATAACGTCCTTTTTTTGGTAGGCCATGGTCTGGACACACAGGGGATAACGGATGGGCGGTGTGCAGCCCATAACCTACTGTATTCCTTTCCCATCGCCATTAAGCCGACCACTGGTACTGATTCCTTGATATCCGTGGCCGGCGCAGCGGGTTACCCTTTCAAATATCGGACCCAACCACAAAACAGTGTTGCCGGAGCATTGCCCTAACGCGGTCGGCCTCTCTGCGGGTGGAAGACTAAACCCGATAGCACCCGATAGCAGAAAACATCCTTGGAATACAAACAAAACTCAAAACATAACCCTATGCCTGCTTGATCACCTGGTATAGTATATAATAGGAGAGAGAATGGCCTACAATTTCCCTCTAACTATCAAGGAGGGTTACAATAAGACGTATAAGGACTGGGAAGAAAAAAGGACGGCAGTAGTGGATACTTTAATTGTTAAAGTATTATTGGTGCGACAATTTAATTCCTTTTTTAATATTTTGTTATTTATTCCTTCAAACCAGATATATACTGGAGTATTCATCATCATCATCATCATTTCAGCCTATCGCCGTCCACTGCTGGACGTAGGCCTCCCTCATGTTGCGCCACAATGAGCGGTCCTGTGCCGCCTGCATCCAACGACGCCCAGCTACTTTCACTAGGTCATCGGTCCACCTAGTGGGGGGGCGTCCTACACTGCGTCATCCGATACGTGGTCGCCACTCGAGAACCTTTCTTTCCCAGCGGTTGTCGGTTCGTCGAGCGATATGGCCTGCCCATTGCCACTTCAGCGTGCTAATTCTTCGTGCTATGTCGGTTACACCTGTTCTTCTGCGGATTTCCGTATTCCGGATTCTATCTCGCAGAGAAATCCCAAGCATAGCCCGCTCCATAGCACGCTGAGCGACTTTGAGCCTTGATATGAGGCCTACACTGGCCTACTGGAGTATTACACATTGTAAATAAAACTAGTTTACGGATTTTATCGCGTTTGTATGCACTTTATATACACTTTGCTGTAAAGTGTTCGAATCGTCTGGCGATCAAAAATCAAATTCAAAAGCGATAAAAAATGTAAAATAGTTTTACTTCTTTTTTTGGGGTGGGCTGCGGTCGGCGCGCCTCCGCACCCCTCCGTCCGGGGCGACAGAGGGGCTTAAGCACGCAACCCACCCGAACACCTCGTCGCCTTCGTCGTTGGGCCGACCACTGGAGCAGGGTTACTTGTCATCAGTGGCCGGCCCAAAATAGTTTTACTTACAGGTATATACCCTGTAGTTACAAATTGTAAATAATTATTGTCACCCCATAGTCACCAGAGTGGGCCAAAGTATTCTCAGTAAAATATACGGCATTATATCCACTCGTAGGAAATTTATACCAGTATCTACGACGCTTAGCGATCTAAGCTTACCACTATATGTAAAATAATTACCATTTGGGTCAATGGCTGAATGAATAGACCTGTTTAAGCCTTTGGGATTTGATCCATAATGGGACAAAACGCAATATTCTAGCTCGTCGGATGGGGGCTGCTGAATATAAAGTTTAATTGCCGACTTTCCTTTCTTTAGTGCGATATCATTACCTTACATCCAACTAAACAGATGACGAAGTAATAAAGTTTGGGCCTCCAGTGTAGAGTTTGGTTTTATTGGCCAAAATGATATATTAACACTTAATCTACATTACTGATTTATATCGCAACTGAAATCGTAGCCGCGACTCTAGTTATTAAAAAAAATTAATCAAAGATCGACAGCAATTTCGTTTAGTTATTAAAAAAACATCGCTTTTAACCAAATTCTCATTTAAATTCACATAACCACGTGTCTTTATAATATTCTCGCATGTCCATACATCTTGTATAATTTTTAATATTCAATATTTTATTATTATTCAATATATATGTTGTCATGTTGATGAGATATTTACCATATATTAGTAATATTACAAAGGTCAAATTTAGTCATGTTTTAACTATTCCGATGACTAAACTTCTCATTTCGATAATTTCATCTATACCAATAAATAAAATTGGAGTGTCTGTTTGTAATGTCAAAATAATAAGCTTTTTTCATGCTCACACAGTTATTTGCACTATACATATGCCTAAAATACACTTTATATTTTTTCGTCTGTCTGTTTGTTCCGAGTAATCTTCAAAACCGACTAGACCGATTTCTAAAATTCTTTCACCAATGGAAAGCTATAATCTCAGGGAGATTGGAGATTGATAGATTTTAACCCGGTATTCCCACGGGAACAGGAACTACGTAGGCATGACTGAAACCGAGGCGAAGCGAGGGCGGGTTGCTAGTTCTAAAATATAATAATATTTTATCATAATTCCATTTATAAAAACTCTTTGCCGTAATATAAAAAAAAAATTAACGAAACTTAAATAAACATATCCGTATAGTAAAGGAATAAAAATTCAATGCTCCACCCCCTAAAAGTAGAGAGGAAGGTAGAGTAGAAGGTAAAAGTGGATATAGGGACATGATATGTACATAATATTTATGCAAGAGATTAAAAAGTCGAAATAAAAGTCTGTACCAAATCTTTTAAACTGCATGCTATGTCAATTTCACTCCGATTGTAGAAGAATCTTCAGTCCGGCAGGAATATGAGCTGACATTATAATGAACGAGCAACCCGCCCTCGCTTCGCTTCGGTTATAGGTTATAGTCGTTTTACCCGCGTAGTTCCCGTTCCCGTGGGAATACCGGGATAAAATATAGCCTAGTTTACGCCCTGATATTATAGCTTTCCATTGGTGAAAGAATTTTTGAAATCGGTCCAGCCGTTTTGAAGATTACCCGGAACAAACAGGCAGACATAATTTTTTTAATTGCTATTTTAGGTGTTTTTATAGGTGTCGTGCAAATAACCGTGTGAGCATGAAAAAAACCTATTATTTTGACATTACAAACAGACACTCCAATTTTATTTATTGGTATAGATGAAACATTTATTCCTCACAAGCACTCGTAATGATCAACGTATGTACGTAAATATAGTATGTTCGGGCATAGCATATAAGTCCAAATCTTTGAAAGAGATCAATAACTGAAGACTGATAAATCTAAATATATGGCCCACGGTCAATCAAGTCAAACCATCGGGTTGAATACGGCCAGTCCACAATCCACTAATTAAAAAAAAATCCTATGGCTACTTAATTATTTTTACTGTAAGAAACTTCATTAACATTTTTTCACAGTACATCGTGGATTAAGAATTCTTAAGTTCATATACTTATTTATAAAAGTACACCATCTGAGATTTAAGAGTATTATTACATAATTTACAAGATAGACATAAATGACAAAAAAAAACCATTAAGAAATTGTAATAATTTATCATAAACTACTGTATTTAATCTTAGAGCGAATTTTATCAAAGATAAAATATCACTTGACAATAATTATGAAATTGAGATACAGCACGCGCCTGCCTGGCTGTTTGGTTAATTTCTTCAGCCTTGTCCACACTTGAAACTGGTATTACGTAAAGTGTGCGGACAGGTGGCAGCACTAGGTCAACAGTAACGTGACGAGGACGTCAGGTAGTGACATTTAAAATTTGGAATTCGAAGGCGTCTAGTCGTGTAAAATTACGTAATGTTGGTATTATAATACGGCCTTGTGAAGTTGACGTGATAGAAAGTTTAAGAGATTTTTGTACAAATAATGTCTAAATATGATATAATAGTTGGACACACATAGGCTAATACATGAATAGATGATATACATGGTGGACGGACCACAATTGGTGTTAGACACACCCAGCCCAAACCATCCGGGGCGATGGATAGGCGAAGTACAGCCCATAACCCATCGTATGGGGTCGGCCAACGTCGGCCCAACGGCGATAGGGAGGGAACCATCGCCATTGGTCCTCGACCACTGGTACTGGTTACTTGACATCCGTAGCCAGCCCGGCGGATTACCATTTCGGATACCGTCCCCTTCAATGCCCCGGCAAAAATAAGTGTTACCAGGGCATCCGCGTCACCCTCACGTAGTCGGCTTCTCTGCGGGTGGCGAACTAGTATCCGGTCCGTCGAGATGGCTTGGTGAGATTTGACCACACTCCATGATATTCTACAATAGCTATACGTAAAATATATTTCGAGTATTAATTCAAGTATTTACTTTTAATTATTATTAATTCAAGTATTTATTTATTATTGTGCTGTGTGGTAGCGGCTTCGAATACTACCAACCCTTGCTTTGCTCGTGGGTGTCGTAAAAGACGACTAAGAGCCCTAGATTGCCCCGGACCAACTCCATCTGGTACCATTTGGGTCAACGATTACATTCCCAATGAGGGTTGACGTCAGGCAGGCGGCCGGTCATAAAAGTCATTGCCGAAACTTTTTGCAATATGTCAAAACAGATGACATATTGCGTCGACCCCAAGTAATTGGGATAAGAGCAAGATGATGATGATGATGAATTCAAGTATTTACTTTTATAGAGGAAATTTATAATGAAAAGTGATGCGAAATAAATTCAAGTAATCGAGTAAACAAAATGAAAGTTCCTTGTCAAACTACCGTAGCAGGCAAGTGCGAGAGACTGTCAATTTTAAACTAGTCTCGCGTAGAACGCTTTCTTACTAAATGGTATATGCATATTATTATCCCTTAGTCGTCTTTTATGACATCCACGGTCAAGAAAGGGAGTGGTGAATTGTATTCTTACTCCGTTACCACACGGAAAATTGATATTCTAACAACCATTAATTATAACAAACAGCTGAATAATAAAACAATGTTGATGATTGAAAAACAATCACGTTAAATCAATAATAACAGTAATTTACAAAGCAATAATAAATCTATCATCGCAATAATTCGACAAATCAGCAAATTAATAAAAAAACATGTACATATGTACGAGTATGTAGTGCAGACAACGCAATAACAATTTACTTACAACACCTGAATTCGTGAGTACTCAGGCGTATCGACTCGATGAGTTTACGTAGTCTTTCGAACAGAGCGTCTGTTGCGTCACTAACGCTTAGGGATGAAAACGATACATCGGTGTTTCTGAAACATCGATTTTTCAATAAATAAAAATATCGATGCTTGCCCGATGGCAAGTGACAAGTGAACATCGATATGTTCATTATTGTAAAACATCGATGTATCGATGTTATTTTATACGATGTTTTGACATGGATGTTTAACCTACATGATTTAAAAATGGTACTTTTAGGAGAATCTGCGTAACAGTTTAGGTGCTTTGTTTTTAAACAACTAAAAAAAAAGCTCATCACATCGCGCAAATGTTGGTGTTTCATGTAAAAAATATGCTCGAATTAAAAAAGCTAAATCTATGCGATGATAAATTTCTCCCAACCCCAAAAAAAAAACGCATAGAGTATTGGACAATGCCAGTATTTGGACATTACAAACAGACACTTCAATTTTATTTATTTGTATAGATTGATAAAAAAAATAAAACGTGCTGTGTGTTAGCGGCTACGAATGCTACCAACTCTTACATTGCTTGTGAGTGTCGTAAAGGAAGACTAAGAACTTTACATTGGCCTAGATCAATTCGATCTGACGCCGTCTAATCAATGATTAAAATCTCAAGGAAGTTAGGCTGGCGGCTGACAATAAAACAATAACTTCTACAATATATACGGTGGGCATATTGCGTCGATCCCAAGTACATAATTGGAATAGGAGCAGGATACTTAATGATGAAATAAAACAAGTTTCTTGGAATGTTCTGTTTTTAATATATGTAAATATATTTATATAGATGCTGATTAAAATATGTGATTAGATACTATATTATTTTATCCGTGTTTTATAAAAAAAGATCATAATTTACGTAACAAAGAAATCATCGTGTAAATCATTATAATATTTCATCATTGATGACAGATATGCTTATATCCCTAATCGAAGGCTAATTAAATCTATCAATAGATCTGGGTGCCAAATCAAAAAACCGACACACCGACATTAAACCGATTACTAGGTCGTCGTTTGTGTTATTTTTTTTTTATTTGCCCATCGTAGTGTTGTGCGTTTTTTTTTGGGACCAGTTTGGTATTTTATTAAGTTTATGTGTTTATCATTTTTAATAAAAGTTGAGCAATACAACATGCAAAATAAATAGCTGTAGAAGAAATATGTGACCAATATTTGAGGTTGTTCGCAAATTCCCGAGAATTCACTCCTCAAATCTTGACTTGGCGATAATGGGACTATTTCAATGGTAGGTATACTTTTTCGAATTAAAAATATACTTTTTAAATTCTGTCTATAATTGACAGTGAAATCAAATGCAGTCCAATTGAGAACTTCCTTCTTTTTGAAGTCTGCAATCACAGTTCCAGATTCTATGATGCTACTAAGAATGATTGGACCCTATTTTCTGTGTGATGATGGAGTAAGAATATAATTCACCACCCATTCTATCACCCGTGGGTGTCATAATCATTAACAGGGGGATATAATATGCATATAACATCTATACCGGAAAAGCAAAACTCTAAATAAAATACAATTCCAATCCGTCTGACCAGCCTCGTATAGTAAGTCAATTTCATTTCTATTTTAGAGGAGGCTAGAACCCGCATATGAGCAGAAATATAAAAAAATCTGTTCTAAAAAATTTGATCACATCCCAACCAGGTTACACATAGGTTATGAAAAGGGGACGCTGTTCGTAACCCAGCTAGAGCGGAAGCCATTTGTATGATCATTTCTTAAGTGGACGGGTGACTGGACCGGGAATAGTCCGTCACGCGCAGACGCCCCGGGAGCGTCGGGCAGCTAGACGACCCGAAAGGATATCCCGCCGAGCTGGCCACGGAGGTCAAGCATTCGGTACCAGTGATCAGTCCAATGGAGAAGGGGAGAGAATCATCATCATCATCGCAGCTCACATATGGCCCACTTTTGGGCTCGGGCCTCCTCCGCTATGGAAGGGAATTTTTTCTACTATACCATACTGGTCAGACACGTTGGTATAGGGTTTAATTTCGAGTTTTTCTTCTCTTGCACATTTGTTATGTGTATATTATATCCCTTACTCGTCTTTTACGATATCCACGGCCAAGATAGGGAGCGGTGAATTGTATTCCTACGCCGTCACCACATGGACGAAGGGGAGAGAATACGGCGGGTTATGTGGTAGTACGCCGCTCTCTTGTCACCCCAGACGGGATGGACGGCGTGCTTCTGCACCATAGCCTACCTAAAAAATCTCTAAAGTCTTATATTTAAATCTAAAATGTATTAAGTACCAACAACGCCCTGTGGTTTTACCCGCATAGTTCCCCTTCCCGTGGGAATATCGGGATAAATTATAGTCTATGTGTTATTCTGATATGTAAGCTGTATTTTTGTGTAATTTCATCAAAATCCATTCAGTAGTTTTTGCGTGAAAGAGCAACAAACATACTCACATGGTACTCGCAAACTTCCGCGTTTATAATATTAGTAGGATTTTAATCTAACATGTAATAAGTATGTTGCATGCCTATTCCATTTTTTATTAACAGTGTATTTAAGAATGTAATAAATATAAACACGTTTTATAACTTCAACACAAATCACTACTTCATAAGTCGTTAATAAACCATCAAATGAGGTCAAAGGACAGTCACTTCGTGTACGTTGTTATTCAAACGCAACTACTTGCTTGTTAATTTTAAAACCTTTGTATATAGTTAATACATTATTAGTAAATATATCTTCTTTTAGCTACGCTGACACCTTCGCTTGTGGGAGGAGGATTCTGATCTGCTATGCCACGCTGGCCACACGTATCTTTTTAAGTTTTCCTACTCTTGTAACAATGTTATCCGCATATCATATCTCTTAATCGTCTTTTACCGACACGTGCAAGATAGGGTATTGTGAATTGTATTCTGACTCCGTCACCACACGGAAAGTAGCATGTACTATTAAATAGATACTATCTACTTTTATTAGCATCTCAGCCCACAAAAGTCCCACTACTGAGCTTATGTCCTCCTCTACAATAGGAGATAGGTAAATTGACCTATTATATTGCTCTGGTCATACGTGTTGATACTGGATTTTTATTTCGAGTAGTCTTGCATATTATATGCAGATGTAATAATTATTATATGCATATATTTTTTTTTTATTTATTTTAAAGGAAACTGACAGCTAAAAGAATTACCTTGATGACTTAAATCGCAACATAAAGCCATTTATGAGTCTCCACATATAACAATTTCTTAATTTATTTTTTTTAAACAAGTCTTTCAATACTCAAAAATAATAATATTTGAGTAACAAAATAACAAGTACTTAATGCTAACTCCATACAACAAAATAATTCCTTGTCTTGTTAACACACTACGATACAAAAACTGATTATTGAACTGCAAAATATATATATACATATATATATATATATATATATTCTAAATACAAAAAACGAGAAAAAACTGTACTAATAATGATGTACTAAACTAATGTAAAAAAAAATCGGAGATTTATTGAAATAAGTTTGTTCCTCAGTGAAGGTATGCTTGTGTTAAAGATATCTATGTCGTTACTACGCATTATTTGGTTAAGACTTTGACAAGAACGATACAGAAAACTATTTTGGCGATAATTCGTGGCAGCAGTTGAGAAGGGAGCCGAACGCAACGAATGACTAGGGCAATTATATGCATATTATATCCCTTAGTCGTCTTTAACGACAACCATGGGCACGATTAAGGATGGTCAACTGTATTTTTACTCCATCACCGCACAGAAAACTTATATTACCTTGTAAGTTTTTTTAATTAATGACCCATTTAATACAATCAACATCGCTTTCTTTCTTGTGAGTTTTATTATGATAAAAATCATATTGTTTTCTTGACTTATATGAGTCACTGCATAATTATATAGGTCCCGCTAAATTCAATGAAAAATAAATAAAATAATGCGAAGCGCTCATCCTAAAACAATATTTTCTCAAGTAATTGCAATCTCGTTGGTAAATATGAGAAATGAATAAGCACCTACTGCAGTATTATAGCACGTTGACCGAGCGAATAGTGTCATCAAACACCGCAAAAATTATAAACAATATAACTTTTAAAGGAATTATTATTTTTAATATGTTATTTATTTTACAATTACATTATCCATGTCAGAATTATATATATATATATATATAGTTTACAATTTGACGAATTTCGACCCTATTATTTATTTACGCCACTCTTTTTGACAGTCATTACTAATCGACTCCTTACGAACTCGATGACTGACCACCCGCCTGAACAAGTCGGTTTCCAAAAAGGCTGTAAGTATCATAGACCACGTCCACGATCACGCTTCGTCAAATATATAGAGGACCGAGGAATACAAGCGGCCTTTATGTTTAGCGTTTTTTGACTATGAAAAAACTTTTTATTGTTTGAATGCACCCCGTACATTATATCCGAGGCAGTGAAAGGGCAGCGCGCGGTGCCATAACCCACCGTATTCCTCACTCTTTGCCAACTGGTACCGCATGCCTTGACGTTGGTGGCCAGTTCAGAGGGATATCCTTTCGGGTACCGTCTCTCCGCGACAGGTCGTCGCGTCGGTCGTCGTCTCGGGGCGTATCGTAATAATCTACTACAATTGCAAACTGCCGATGGGATTGATCCTTACTAATATTATAAATGCGAAAGTAACTCTGTCTGTCTGTCTGTCTGTCTGTCTGTCTGTCTGTCTGTCTGTCTGTCTGCTACGCTTTCACGTCTAAACCACTGAACCGATTTTGATGAAATTTGGTACAGAGATGGACTAAAGCTTGAGAAAGGACATAGGCTATTTTATATCGCGAAAAAATGGGTATAAGGGGTTGAAATAGGGGATGACATTTTGTATGGAAATTCGTCATTTTCGACGATAGAACCATGAATCTTTGTATTAAGGCACTTTATAATAAATAAATAAATATTCGTTCTAGCATTTTGGAAATTTCATTTATATGGGGATGAAATTCAACCCCTAAAAGACAAAAAAGCATACAGCCGAAAGCATACAGCCGAAACCACTGGGCCTAGAAACGTAATTTTTTTACACCGTAGTATTTCTTGGGGTACACGAGCTCTAGCAAAGAAATCGCGAAAAAATGGGTATAAGGGGTTGAAATAGGGGATGACATTTTGTATGGAAATTCGTCATTTTCGATGATAAAACCATGAATCTTTGTATTAAGGCACTTTATAATAAATAAATTAATATTCGTTCTAGCGTTTTGGAAATTTCATTTATATGGGGATGAAATTCAACCCCTAAAAGACAAAAAAGCATACAGCCGAAACTACTGGGTCTAGAAACGAAATTTTTTTTACACCGTAGTATTTCTTGGGGTACACGAACTCTAGCAAAGAAATCGCGAAAAAATGGTTATAAGGGGTTGAAATAGGGGCTGACCTTTTGTATGGAAATTCGTCATTTTCGATGATAAAACCATGAATCTTTGTGTTGAAGCAGTTTATAATAAATAAATTAATATTCGTTCTAGCGTTTTGGAAATTTCATTTATATGGGGATGAAATTCAACCCCTAAAAGACAAAAAAGCATATATCTGAAACCACTGGGCCTAGAACCGTAATTTTTTTACACCGTAGTATTTCTTGGGGTTCACGAGCTATAGTAAAGAAATCGCGAAAAAATAGTTATAAGGGGTTGAAATAGGGGCTGCCATTTTGTATGGAAATTCGACATTTTCGATGATAAAACCATGAATCTTTGTATTAAGGTATTTGATAATAAATAAATAAGTATTCGTTCTAGCATTTTGAAAATTTTACTTACATGGGGATGAAATTCAACCCCTAAAAAAACAAAAAGTATACAGCGGCAACCACTGGGCCTAGAAACGTATTTTTTTTTACTCCGGCGTATTTTTGGGGTACACGAGCACTAGCAAAGTATTTTTGGCAAATCACCCCCTTAAGGGAATGAAAAGCGTATAGCCGAAACTATTGGGGCTAGGAACGTGAAACTGTGTATTTCTGTATATTGTTCGATTCTCTTTCTTTTGTTGTAAATGAGCTCTAAGAAATTAGTTTTTGAAATTCATTCTCTAAGAGGGTGAAAAATGTATAGCCGAAATCATTAGGCCTAGAAATATGAAATTTTGTACAAAGTTGTCTCTCTTGGAGAAAGTGCTCACTAAAAAGAGTTTTTTGCAATTTTACCCGTAAGGAGGTGAAAAGCATATAACCGATATCACTGAGCCTAGGAACGATCATTTTAGTATACGGTCGGCTTTCTTAATTTAGATATTGCAAAGGTTCTTCTAGCAACATTTTATGACCAGCTGCCTGCCAAACGACCAATGCCAATGCAATGCCAATTGGTCCAGGTCGATGTAAATCTTTGTCTTAGTAGTATTTTGCGACACTCACAAACAATGAAAGCGTTATAATATTCCTAGCCGCTACCAGACAGAAAGTTAAAATTAAGATATTAATCCAATTTTCTATGTCTAGAAATAAACAAATTTGAAGCGTCTATTTGTCTGTCAAAATAATAGGATTTATTTATGGTAACACAATTATTTGCACGATACCTATGTCTAAAAAACCGGCCAAGTGCGAGTCGGGGTCGCGCACGTAGGGTTCCGTACCATTATCTATAAAAAGGGGGAAAATTGCGTTTGTTGTATAGGAGCCACCTTAAATATTTATTTTATTTTGTTTTTTATATTTATTGATATAACGGCAACAGAAATGCATAATTTGTAAAAAATTCAACTGTCTAGCTATCGCGGTCCTTGAGATATGGCTTGGTGACAGACAGACGGACGGACAATTTTTTTGTGACTTATATTCGTTACGGGGTAACCTTCAAAACGGCTGGACCCATACTGATAATACTTTACTAACAGGTCTACCAAGCCTTACATAAGGAATAACTTAGGCTATATTTTATCCAAGGCTATATTTTATCCCGGTGTGGCTGGAACAACTGTGAGAATTTAGTCGATTTTAAAATTATTTCACTAACGCAAAGCTATTTTTGAGCGAGTAACATATTTCGGCTATTATTTATCCCGATATTCCTACGGGACCGGGCACAATGCCGGTGAAATTGCGGGAACTAAATGGATATGAAAATTAATTTACGAATGAAAATCTACATTATCAGTGAATAACAAATAAAGGCTATTTTCATCCTGGTGTTTGCCCGGGAACGAGAACTCCGCGAGTGAAACCGGTGGATGTTGACTAATTTTTAAATTCTTTCACCAATAGGAAGCTACGTTATCAGCGAGTAAGATAAGCAATTTTTATGTCGGATATTTGTATGGGATTTGATAATTATTATTTTTATTTTCACCCATATATAAAACTTATAATATCAGCGAGTAACATAGGCAATTTTTATCTCGGCGTTTGCATGGAAATGGGGGGTACGTGGGTGAAACTGCGGGAGTTTAATCGATATTATTTTTTTCCCCAATGGAAACCTATCATGGATAATGTATTATCAGCGACTAAGGATGCCCATATTTCTCATCGTCTTTCCACTTGAATTTAAACTACAAGGGTGGTAGTAATATTCAAATATAAAAATTTGTGAAGATATTTGGACGTTTGTTACTCAATCACGCGTAAACTGTTGACCGGATTTGGACGAAAATTGACACATTACATTTACACGAGTATTTTTTAAATTAAGAATTATGAAAACCAAGTTTTACGCGGGCGAAGCCGCGGGCAAAAGCTAGTCTTTTAAATAATTTTCCTCTTGCTTTGGCAATTTTTAACAAATTGAGATGCTGATGTTGATATTACAATTTATATTAAATTTCAATTTATTTAATCATCATATTCATAACTTTATGATTTTAACAGAATATAAATACACATTATCCGAAGTCGTAAGCAAGACTGGTTAACAAAGTGACAATATTGGCAGTAAGATTTATGCCTTTGCCATCCAAGTGAGAACTTGATGTCATTGTAAACAGTTTACGAGCTGGTTTTTCCACATGTTATGTAAACTACCAATATTATGTTTGCTTTAAATCCTACTGTATTTATTAAGTACTTTTTTATTCAAGATCAAAATAGCGTCTACAAATATCCATTATAAGTTTTCATTTTCATCATGGTGCCAGGTTGTTTTGAAAAATAAACCTCGAATTCTCGCGTGTTTTTATTAATTATCTTGATCACTCACATCATCGTTAGATAAGTAAAATTGAAAATTTTGTATCTACAAAGTAAAATAATCTAAAAAATTTTACGTTCTCTTCAACAGGAATTATTGTCATTTAACGACTGTACTGGCACGGATGCTTAAGCACCTAATCGAGTAATCATACGCCATTATATCACTTTGGAAAAAGAGCCGATACTCTTTCGCTACTGGATCGATATTAACCAAATATAGCTAAGAACCACCGCCAGGAAACTGGCTTTCTAAAGAAAAAAACCACATGCAAATCGGTCTAACCATTTGAGAGCTACGATGCCACAGACAGAAACACACACACACACACACACACACACAGACAGACGTCGACGTCAAACTTATAACCCCTTTTTTTCCGTCGTGGGTTAAAAAGATATACACAAACATATTATACATGTGACAACTGGTAGTTTATCAAATACATTGTTTATTATTTTTGTACTCTAAAATGTTTCTTAAAGCAATGTTTTTCGCATAGGCTAGTTAAATTTGCCCTTTTATTAATTTATGTGTTAATTTTCATTGTTACAGAACTCAAAGGAAATTGAAAATTGTAGCTGACTGTGTAATGTTAAGTGTTCCGTTACAATTGCTGTGTTAGCAACTCTGTGAATATCGACTATAGTGTGTTCTGTGTATACATTGGACAACGCTTTACAACTCGACTGTTTTGTCTTGGTGAGTAACACTAAATATTTATTAACACATAATTTTTTAAATATCCTAGCTGACCCAACAGATACAGTTATGTATGTATGTATATATATGAAATCTTAAAAAAAATAAACCTTATTCTCTGTAAATCAATCGCAACATCAACTTACGGGACCAATTCCTGGTGGATTCGAGAACAGGCACAAAGCCGCTCAGTCACATACAGACAGACAAGGGAATTATATATATAAAGATATATATATGAAAAGTAGCAGTTCGTCTCGCTATTATATTTTCGTCCTCATGCGTCTCCTAAAACTACGATATTTTAGTATTTATCTGCAAATTACCAGGTTGAATTAACTTAGAGCAAAGCAATTTTAGAGAGTATACAGATAAACGGCTTGGCGTGTATTAGTTTGTCTATTTTTTATTTATTTTTAGACCAGAACACATTTAAGTCAGGTTTTAGTCTAAAATACATACCAGTGTCTTTAAAAAACTTTATACCACTTATTACTACTCTTAGATCAGACTAAATGTCAAGATGTCATTCATATCTTTGAGGTGCTGACGATTACATATGCATTCATTTAAAAATTTAACGTATTTTACTGTGAATCATTATCTCAGCTCGAATAAGTCCCACTAATACGCTGCAGCGTCCTCAAAAATGACCAAGAAATTAATCTACTATATAATATTGGTCAGAAAATTTGGTATGGAGTTTTATTTCAGGTTTTCTTTTTCTTACAATTCATCCCTTAGACGTCTTTTACCACCACATTTTTACCTGCAGAAAAGGAAATAGCCGTGACCATGTTTCATGAATTTATATATGACCAGGCGTTTTCGGACTTCTGATCAAAAGGGAATATAGTTTATCCTATAGGTAATACCGACGCGCCTAATTGTGCTATCTCTAAAACTTGGAGGAAATAATGACTATCTTTATATGTCCCAAAAAAGCCTCTTCGCAACCATCTAAACTATACGACAAATATCGATGCAATTTTGCCTGTAATTTAGAAAATTACTTTCGAATCGTTATTATATTACATTCATGATAGAATTATAGAAATAAAAAAAAACTATACTCACTACTTTTCCGTGTGGTGACGGAGTAAGAATACAATTCACCACTCCCTATCTTGACCGAGGATGTCGTAAAAGATGACTGGAGGATATAGTACGCATATAATATGTGTGCAAGAGAAGTAACACTCGAAATAAAACCCTTTACCAACCTGTCTAACCAGCGTAGTAAGGTCAATTTCCCTCTTATTTTGGAGGAGGCTCGAGCCCAACAGGAGGATGTATATGACCTGAAATGATGATGATGACACTCACTACATCAAAGGGAAGGGAGTTCGGGTTGCTAGTATTGTATAATCTTAGTTCATCATTATTAGAACTCATTTACGTCCTAATGATGAGTTTAAGCGTCCTCTACAATACTAAAAAAAATACCTACAATACCAAGCTAGTTAGACGGGTTAGTATAGACTTTTATTTCGAGTTTTCCTTATATAGATGTTATCTAAAATATGTAGAAATCCCTAAATCATATTTTACAGCATGCACAGGTAACAAAGGTAGTGGTATATTACATTATTTTTTCATGATCACACGGCAAGTTATTTTGACGAATGGACCACGGATAACATATGTTAAAATACCTGTGCATTTTATTTTTGCTGAAGAAATATGAATAATCATGATACGCAAAACACTTTGTTTTATCCGTCTATTAATATTTCACGAAAAGATACGCTATAATAACAAATGTCATTTGTTAGTTATTTTGATAATAAACTAAAATAACAACTGTAGCTCTTAGCTATTAAATAAATATTGAAATAAATCGTTATATATTATGTTATGGACTTAATCGAGTGGGTGTATACTTGCTTGGAAGTTATATAACTAAAGTTTATGTAAGAAATAGATTGATGGTTATTGACAGCAGTATGCAAGATCATAAATTTATAATTGACGAAGACTTTATATTTGTAGTTTGACGTTTCGTCTTAATTAAGTTTCAATGAATAAATGTCTGCAAACTTTAGTACGATTGTTAAGCTGTATTTATTTAGCCGAGGCCGCGGGTGACGTGACCGGGGATTAGTCCGTCACCCGCCGAGAGGCGGACCGCGTGAGCAAAGACCGACGTCCTACCCGAAAGGGGGACGTCGGTCGATGGCAGGGTACCCAAACAGGGGGTATTCCGTCGGGCCGACCACTGACGACAAGTTAACGCTGCTCCAGTGGTCGGCCCAACGACGAAGGCGACGTGGTTTTTGGGTGGGTCGCGGGAGTTGCGTGCTTAAGCCCCTCTGTCGCCCCGGACGGAGTGGTGCGAAGGCGCGCCGACCGCGACCCAATCACAAAAAAAAAAAAAAAGCTGTATTTATTTATTATTTTAGTAATCATCATCGCAGCTTACATACGCCCCACTGTTGAGCTCGGGCCTCCTCCATGGGAAGTCGATATTTCATAAAATTTTGGTTAAAGTAAACCTTTATCTTGGTAAATCTTGTCTTGGTAACCCTTACGTAAAAATCTAAAAAAATTTAATACGATATTTTATTAAGTTGAAACCTAGAGTGTACGTATGGTGACAGAATAGGAATACAATTGATAAGTTATTTCTTTCTCCCGCATACCGTAAAAGGTGACATTTAGGTTTCAGCAAATATCTTAGACAGAAAAGAAAACTCGAAACAGAATCGTATAACAAGTCTGTCTAAAATATATGTCAAATACTACTGATTGCAGAGAGTAGATATTTGAAGCATATCATGGGTTTAAAAGAAAGATATAAATATAATTTTTAGATGAGTGTCTTTAGGTAAGCTTTTATATTTAAATTTATACCAATAAATAAAATTGGAGTGTCTGTTTGTAATGTCAAAATAATAGGCTTTTTTCATGCTCACACGGCTATTTGCACTATACACATGCCTAAAAATCACTTTATATTTTTTTGTCTGTCTGTTTGTTCCGGGTAATCTTCAAAACGGCTGGACCGATTTCAAAAATTCTTTCACCAATGGATAGCTGATATTATATCAGGGAGTAACCTAGGCTATATTTTATCCCGGTATTCCCACGGGAACGGGAACTATGTTTGTAAAGCGACTAAAACCGAAGCGAAGCGAGGGCGGGTTGCTAGTATCCTATATATTATTCAAATATTGTACATTTCACGAAAAATTCGTAAATTTTTTTGGTATTATACCGCTGTCAGCTGTAATAAAATGTTAAATAAATTTTGTTTTACTAATTATTTTCATAACAAAAAATATAGAACGTCTTAACATCGTATCATATTTTTGTAAAACACTTATTTTGAAGATATTGCACAACGATTTTATATGCGACACTTGCATTAAACATCACTGAATACTACACCGATTCATACATCCGCCTTAATATAAACAAGTACGACTTTTTATCATAACATTTTTTGTCACATTACAATCTCTTAATATTAAATTCCTACTTCTTACATCGTTTACAAAACTCGTTTAAAAGAATATTACAAAATACAGAAATCAAAGTATAAACAATCACGATATTTATACGAAAAACGTAAGTAATTGTACTTAAAAATATTCAATAAATTTATGAGGAATGACGAAACCGTTTATGAAATAATCCTTATTTCAAAATTTCACAGTTAAACATTTACAATAATCATATAGCAACACGTTTTAGTCACTAAAATTTATTACCACATCATAATTAACAAATTACAGAAATAAAGTGTATTTATGCTTTTTGTAGCTTCATGCCTTTATAGCAACGGTTAGCAAACATCTCAGCTCATATATACCCCACCACTGGGTTCGGGCTTCTATGGCAATAGAAGGGCAATTGACCTACTTATTCCATGCTCGTCAGACAGGTTGATTCCGAATTGTCCTTCTTTTGCATAGATGTTATGCATGTAATAATTCTTAGAAATTTTTACAACCATGCGTAAGAAATTAAGTAGTGAATTGTATTTTTATTACGTCACTATATCTACTGCTTCATTTAAATACCTACACATCTATACCAATAAATAAAATTGGAGTGTCTGTTTGTAATGTCAAAATAATAGACTTTTTACATGCTCACACGGTTATTTGCACTATAAATATGCCTAAAATACACTTTATATTTTTTTGTCTTTCTGTCTGTTTGTTCCGGGTAATCTTCAAAACGGCTGGACTGATTTCAAAAATTCTTTCACCAATGGAAAACTATAATATCAGGGAGTAACCTAGGCTATATTTTATTCCGATATGCCCACGTGAACGGGAACTACGCAGGCAAGACTGAAACCGAAGCGAAACGAGGGCGGGTTGTTAGTTTATCATAAAAATACTAAACATGGCAATTATAAGTTAAAATGATAAAATTGTATTTTATTGTGTAGATACTTTTATGGGAACTTATTTTTGTAGGAATATATATCAAACTAGAACCCGCCCTCGCTTCGCTTCGGTTATAGGTTATAGTTGTTTTACCCGCGTAGTTTCCGTTCCCGTGGGAATACCGGGATAAAATAGCTTAGTTTACGCCCTGATATTGTAGCTTTCCATTGGTGAAAGAATTTTTGAAATCGGTCCAGCCGTTTTGAAGATTACCCAGAACAAGCAGACAGACAGACAGACAGACAAAAATTTTTTAATTGCTATTTTAGGCACAGGTGTCGTGCAAATAACCATGTGAGCATGAAAAAAACCTATTATTTTGACATTACAAACAGACACTCCAATATTATTTATTGGTATAGACTAGCAACCCGCCCTCGCTTCGCTTCGGTTTTAGTCGTTTTACCCGGTAGTGCCCGTTCCCGTGGGAATACCGGGATAAAATATAGCCTAGTTTACGCCCTGATATTATAGCTTTCCATTGGTGAAAGAATTTTTGAAATCGGTCCAGCCGTTTTGAAGATTACCCGGAACAAACAGACAGACAGACAAAAATTTTTTAATTGCTATTTTAGGCATAGGTGTCGTGCAAATAACCGTGTGAGCATGAAAAACGCCTATTATTTTGACATTACAAACAGACACTCCAATTTTATTTATTGGTATAGATAAATAAATTAAAATTGTAACATATTAATGAAAAATTTCGTGTGGTGACGGAGTAAGAATACAGCCTTCAGAATACATCTCTTACCCGTGGACGTCGCAAAATACGACTAAGGGATATGATACCAGATAATATCTATGCAAGAGTCGACATAAAACCCTATGCCAACAGGTCCGACCAGCGCGGTATAGTAGGTTAATTTCCCTTCCATTGTGGAGGAGATCCGAGCCCAAGAGTGCAACTGAAATAGGCTCTGAGATGATGATGATGAGATGAAGAAATGCAAAAAAAAACATGCAAAGGAAGCTTCGAAGTAAACAACATTTGAATGTACGTATTAAAAACAAATCGATTATATATCAATGATAAATGATCGGTGCGTTGACAGCACTACGTGTAGTTTGCCCACGGTTTCAGCAATTACCGCGGACATTATGGCGGTTTATATCACGGATGCTGTCAGCGTGATGGGGCTGTTCCGGCATTACTTCCGGCGAATGTGATTATCGTCCTTGACAACAATGGCCAAGGTCTTGGCCGTGTGATAAATGCGATGTCATGAGAAACTGTCGCATGATTTAGGTCAGTTTTATTACCTTCAAATGTAAGCAATAATATTTTTGTGTGTTAAGCAAAAACATATATTTCTGTTAAACTACATATAATTAATTTTTATTGGTACATGTTTATACGTTTTATTTATAAAATAACAATAGTTTCCGGCTGCTATTACGTTTTAAATTTTAACTATGGCAATGTTTCAAACCAGAAACGAAAGGGAAGACTAAAGAATGGATGGATGGATTGCATGGACCATGACGTGGATAGAAGGGGTGGAGGAGTAAGTAAGAATTTTCCGTATGACGGAGAAAGAATTAAATTCACCACTCCCTCTCTTACTCGTAGGTGTCGTAAAAGACGGCTAAGGAATGACTCGACATAAAACCCTTTAGGTACCAACACGTCTGGCCATGGTGTAGTACGTTGATTTCCCTTCCCTTATGGAAAAGACCTGAGCCCGACAATGGGACTTATGAGCTGAGATGATGATGATCACAGAGTTGACATCCGATAGGGGTGTATGGAAGGAGAGAACATATTGCGTAAACCCCCATTAATTGGAATAAGAACGAGATGATGACGAATATTTTTCAGTACTCATGGTTACAAGATAACTTTTACTTTCTTTTATATAGACTGCATACGTTGCATTGTTGGGCTCGAATCTCTCGAATCGAAAAGGTACAATAGAAGCTAATTGGCTTACTAATTTTGTTACGCTGATCAGGCGGGTTTCTATAATGTTTTCTTTCCTTCTAATAATGGTATTGCAAACATATAAAATCACATTTCGCCTATTTTCCTAAACAAAATTCCAACCTAACAAACATTTTTACTCACACATGAAAAAAACAAATAAACCTATTTTCAAAATGTCTAATATTCTATTGGCATTCTTCTAAATATCTAATATCGGACACTAAATGTGTAGCCTAAACATAATATGGCATTAAATTTAAAATATAGAAGCCCATTTATTATCAGGTATCTATGGTTAAAGATTTTTGGCGGGAATATGGAAGAGTCATGTTGCGCTCTTGAATTATATTAATTTCTTTGTGTTTTATAGCGTTATATTGAATCGTTTTGCTGGTTTTTTATACAATATAATATAGTTAAAATGCTGAAGTATAGCAAATATGTTATAATAGTGGTTTACTTTTATTTTCGTGTTTTGTCAAAATTCTGAGAAATCATTAATTTTCAGCGCTCAATTAATGGTGACGACTTGACTTAGTGACGGATGATGATTTTTAATCAGCTACTCCATATGGAAATTATTAAATAATAAATGAAGAAAACTTTGAGAGAACTTGGCTGTATGGACTGTGTACCCTTTGACTGTCCAAAGGACAAACAGGAGCAAAAAAATATCTATGGTTGAATATTGATATATGAAATATTGTTACATGTGTGGTCCATCAAGCTACACAATATATATCTTGAGGCGTATACAAGTGATTACTTGCTTTACCGGTCGAGGCGTGAGATCATAGGGAAAGTACAAGGTGTGTAGCATTCATGCTTAACATCGGTACTTGCGTTACAAGGTGTAAAACTTTGATGGGAACGTGCCAAAATTACATATTAGTAACTCGGTAACGTGTTAAGTGTTTTTGAAGTGAAATCTTCCAAAACCTTAGAATAATAACATATAGAAGGTAAGTTCACGCACAAAAAGTGAGGCATTTCAATTGGAGCCTAATGGAGCTTACGCTGGAACCGTCCCGTAATGTACAAGTCATTATACTGCACAAACGTACGCAACTCTTTAAAAATAAATAGGTAATTATGACAGTTTGTGCATTCAAATGGTGTTACAATACATTTGAAAAACATAAAAAGGTTTTTAACATTACTTTTAAAAGTATTTCGACGATTTATGTTAATAAAAACAAAATATGATTTCATAATTTGTATAGTGGTTTACGTGTGTACGTGTGTAATCGTCTGCACGCCATTAGTATTTTTAGATTCAAATTTTGAAAGTTCGAAGTACTGACACTATCCTTCTATACGTTATTATTCTAAGTCTAAAACATAAAATACGTTATCGAAGTTTGAATGTGCAATAAATTCATATAAGTCATCAACTTCATATTATCCCTTAGTTGTCTTTTACGACACTCGTAGGCAAAACGAGCGATGGTGAATTGTATTCTTACTCAATAATCAAACGAAAAAACATACAATTAACTACATAAATTACACCAGATTTGGACTAACAATTGCACAAATTATTAACCTGATAAGGATTTGAACTTACGACGCTTCGCACGATCTATTGGTGTATTAACAAATACACCATCTGTGCAATTAATTACGAATAGTTCAATGTCATTTTTATATAATCTTAACCTTTGATTGGTTCTTTTTACGCTAATTATTAATACAAGGGAATAGTTTAACCAAAGCACTAGTACTCAATTTACTATTTCTTTTTTCAATGAGTATTTTATAATATAACTACAAATAATTTTTATTTATTCTAAATTCATTACATCAAGACCTTTTTAGACAACTTAAATAGTTTTTTTTTTCTTCAAAACATCATCATCCTGTTCTAATCCGAATGACTTGGTGTCGTCTTAATATTTACACTTCTTTCATAGAATATATTGCAATAGTTATTGGCAATAGTTTTATGTCTGACCGCCTGCCTGACGCCAACCCTCCTTGGATATGTGATTGTTGACCAGACATCAGATAGAGTTGACCCAGGCCATTATAAAGCTATTATCGTCTTTTATAACACCCACGAACAATTTAAATGGTAGTAGTATTCGAAGCCGCCACAGCATTACTTTTTTTTCTAGAAAATATACTTACAAATAGGCAAATTTGCATTTAAATCTGTTCATTACTTTATGCATAATGATATGATAGACTAACAAACAGGCTTGATTACACTTGACAGTAATTTATCGTTTACTTTGCACATAACTGTTAATGAGTATTCTATAAAGAATAAATAAGGCTTTTAATAATCATCTTCCTTGTGCAAAGACTACAATTGATAAATGATAAAATACAAAGTCAAAGTGTTTGTTTGATTAAACTCGCTAATCTCTGATACTAACTTGATTAATAATTACACCAAAAAAAACTAACTTCAACTGAACTAAATTGAAATAGGACCACACAGGAAACACCAGATTCCAAATAAAAAAGAAGAATCAGCAAAATCGGTTCACCCAGTCGACAGCAAACCTTTTTTTTTTAAAGTTGATTAAATGATGTTGTAAACATCATCATCATCACAACTCATATACGTCGTATTGTTGCTCGAACCACCTCCACAATGGCAGAATGGAAAATTAACCTACTATACCACTCTAGTCAAACTAGTTGGTATAAGGTTTTATTGCGACTTTCTTTGCGTAGATGTTATCTACATACCATCCGTCCGTTTAAACGTCTTTTGCGACACCCGTGGACAAAAAAGGGTATGGTAATCTGCATTCTTACTTCGTCACCACAAGAAAAATAAAAAATAATTAATAATTTATCACGACACTGCTTCCTATCACATCGATCCCAATCGACCTTAGAGACTATAAATATAAAAAAATACTTATGCACATATCCTGTAAAATTAATTGATGTCCAATATACTGTCCGCTGTAATAAACATACGATAAGAAGGATATTATTATTATTAAGATTTATTAAATACAATGACTTGCTTAAACTAAACACTTAGGTAATAGTTGCAGATTTAATTAATTTTTTTACATAAGTATTGTACATAAGTATTGCGTTCCGTGCGGTGACGGAATAGAAATACAATTCACCACCCCCTCTTTTACCAGTAGGTGTCGTAAAAGACGACTAAGGGTTTCTGATATTTACGCGAGTATTACACATTGTAAATAAGCTACCGATTTTATCGCGTTTGTATTTGATTTTCAATTGCCCAACGTTTCTAACACTTTGCAACGTTCATGGGCACGGGCGAACTTAGACGAGATATCTTAGTCCGCCCACTTTTAATTTACGATGACTAAGGGATCGAATATGCTTATGACATCGAATAAAAACTCGACACAAAACTCTATGCCAACACGTCTGACCAGCGCGGTATAGTACGCCAATTTCTCTCTCATTTCGAAGGGGCCCAAGTCGAACAGTAGGACTGTGGGTTGAGATAATGATGATGATAAGCTACTGATATCCAGTATTATGAGTTCGATTTCACGGACAATATTTTTTATAATTCACAAATTGTTCTTATAAGTCTAAATGTATTTTTTGTCCGTTAATGAAATATTTGTGAAGTCCCTATCAATACAAGGTATAATTCCGTGGCGTAAGATTTTAATTGCAAAAAAAAAAGTTTTGTTTTGAATCAATGTGAGGTTATTATTGTGCTATAAAAAAATGCATGTAAAATTGTAAATTTATCGCTTTAAAAAATATATGCGAAACTCTACGGCCATGGATTAAATTTGACATACCTCTCCATCTTTGAACTCCTTCAATATTATATTAAATGTTGAGCAATAAGATTATTAGAAGTCCAGTAAATAGCTATGCAAAAGTATGCATAGATCGTAAAGTATTCAGCCGGTCGCTGCAATGGTTCCGAGGGCATGGACCTGTGGTGGAAAGCTCACCGACCCAGTTCCAATGGGAACGGGTTCCGCCTTTACATAATTCCGACTCTCGCTATTGCGTTCATTACTTACAAATGTTTTTTTCTTTACAAGTCCATTTTCAACCGGTTTTATTGACCAAAGAGGGCGAGTATTTGCAGATTAAATATATTATGTAATCAAGAAAGGCTGCCGATCAAACAATTTTAAAACAATCATAAAAATCGTTGTTCATAGTTATGTTTAAATATGAATTGCTTTTACATCAAACTGTGATAGCTTAACCCACTTAAAGTATAATTAATTTAAATAAAAAGTAATTATTATGTTAATACAAATATTTACGGGTTTTTATTCATCGTCATTTCAGCTCGCATACGTTCCACTTTTAGGCTCGACCCTCCTTCACAATAATAAAGATACTGATCTTCTAAACCACGCTGGTAAGACGGGTTTTTTATAGGGATTTATTTTGAGTTATCCCTTCTCTTTTACAGATGTTATATACGACTAACGGATGTAATATACATCCTTTAGTTGTTTTATACGATACCCATGGGCAGGATAGGGGGTGGTGTATTGATTCTTCGTCTCTCACCACACAAAGATTTAAATATACCTATGCTATTTTATATAAAGACAGAATTAATTTTATGTCGGAGTAAATTATGTCCATCCAATCTAGCGTGATAAAAAATATTCTTAGCTTAAGCTCTAAGAATGCATATTATATTAGGTTTTATGGTAATATTTTTTCGCACAACTATACGTTAGCATCTTACAACAAAAACTTGGATGTGTTTAGAAAACTAGCTGATATTTTTAATGCAGTTTTTTATTAATTACTTTTGAATGAATTTTTTGTTAGGCTTACTGATTTGATCATATAAAATTTAAAATTGTAAAATACTATTATTTCATATTTTAAAATTAGCTAATAACATTTTAATGAATATTATTATTGAAAATAAGAAATATATAATTAATAGCTCACAATTAAAAATAATGTCATTAACTTAAAAAAATTGACACCCGAAATGAAATCACTTAGTATTTAACACACCTAAATTACTATTTAAATATGCTGTACATGCATAATTGAGGTGCAAAAAAAATATCTTACAGAAGTCGACCTCGAACTAAATAAATATAAATGATTTAGTATTGCGAAAATTGCAATTGCGACAAATTTTAGCGACCATTCTTATTATACGCTGGACTAAAGATTTAACAACTATAGTTTCATAATATTTAAAGCATGTTTTATCGAAAATAGTAAAGGTAAATGAACTGAGAGATACTTATTATAAGAGTAACAGTATTCTTTAAATCGTTTTGAAATAAGATAGTTCCAGCGAAAGTGATTCACGTCTTTTGAGAAGCACTCGATGTCTGCTTCTTTTTACAACACCTTCGTCTGTATACCATTTATAAAACTTTATTTATAATTTACACAAACACTCAAACAAAATATCTGAATAATATTGATTTATATCTCGTTACCCCCTCTTTTACCTGTGGGTGGTAAAAAAAAATTACTATGTTACTTACTGATAATGTAGCTTTTCATCGGTGATAGAATTTTTATAATCAGTTTAGTAATTTAGACATTAAAGCGTAAAAAACAAACAATCTTACTTTTGCATTTATAAATATTAGTTATGGTGTCATTTTGGCTCATCTACATCCCACTGCTGGGCGCCAGCCTCCTCCACAATAGGAGAGAAATTGACCTTACTTATACCATGCTGGTCAGACAGATTGGTATAGAATTTTAATTCGACTTTCCCTTCTTTTGCATAGATGTTATATGCGTATTATACATATATCCCTTAGTCGTCTTTTACGACATCCACGAGCAAGATAGCGTAGTGTGTAGTGTAGAATTGTATTCTTATTCCGTCACCACACGGACAAATAATGTGTGAATTAAATTTAATTATGTTAAAAATATTTATATAATTATAATATCGTATAATTTGTATTGAATTTATGGAGTTTATATTCATTATAGCTATAATTTATGTCTGAGTCTTAATAAGATAGCAGCAGTATTTATTAAATATACAAAAAAAACACAGGAGCCATATCCAAATATGGAAAGAACCGCTTTCGAAGTGATAGGTATACCGCACTGTATATTATGAAGTACTTTACAACTGTAAGTTCAACGTCTTTAAAAAGTAACTTCGCTTTCTTTCTATATATGTATAATGTGTAATCATCATCCGTGTGATGACGGAGTAAGAATACGTTTCACCACTCCCACTCTTGCCCGTAGGTATCATAAAAGACGACTAAGCGATTAAATATACCGCTGAAGTCAAGGAACTCTACACCGGTGGTCGACCCAACGACGAAGGCAATGTGCTATACGGGTGGGCTACGGGTGTGCGTGCTTACGCCCCTCTGTCGCCCCGGACGGAGTGGTGCGAGAAGTGCGCCGACCGTAACCCACCCCAAAACAAAAAGGGGGGATTAAATATTCATATAATATCTATTCAAGAGAAGAAAAACTCAAACAAAACCCTATACTATCACATCTGACCAGCGTGATATAGTAGGTTAGTATCCTTCTATACTGGAGGAGGCCCGAGTCCAATAGTGGGGCGTGGGCTGAGATGACGATGATGTTATAATGTAATATGTATAAAATATTTTATCATCCGTGAGCTGACGGAGTAAGAATTTACGACTTCTATTCTTGTCCGTGGGTGTCACAAAAGACAACTAAGAAATATAATATGCATATAACATCTTTGCAAGAGAAGAAAAACGTGAAATGAAACCCTATACCAAATCGTCCGAACAGCGTAGATCAATTGTCCCACTATTATGAGTCAGGTGTCTTCGACAATTGGAGGGATATTCACCTAAGTTGGTCAAACGGGTTGGTAAAGGGTTTTATTTCGATTTTTCGATCTCTTACATAGATGTCACAACACGGTCTCGCACCAACTTGATATAGCAAGCACTACTCACACGCGCTCTATATGTGCTTAACGCTGCGTCAACATACACTGATATATTTTCGTGTTCACTGAACGAATTCACACGTACAGCTATTTTAATTTTAAGTAAATAGTAAGAAATAATAATTTTGTGTTATAATTATTACTAATATCTGGTTGACCGAGCTTCGCTCGGAATATTTTTATCGAATTTATTTAGATATATATTAATAAAAAATAAATAATGAAAAATATATAAAAAATTACAAAAAGAGAATAATAATAACACCGAGATTCGAACGGACGCTGTTTGAAGGTCAACAAAATGAAAATTAGAACCTGTCAACTTCCCATCTGAGCTATCGTAACTCATGACGTTGACAACGAAATTTGAATTCATATTCTTTTAAAATTTAATGTCATTGTTTGTTTTGCTAAAAACACGGACAAAACAACTTTTTCTATAAATAAAACCTAGCTAGATCGATTTTTTGGACCCGAAACCTCTAGTATGCTAAGTTTCAACAAAATCGTTGGAGCCGTTGCCGAGATCCTGAATATATATATATATATATATATATATATATATATATATATATATATATATATAGCATATATATATATACAAGAATTGCTCGTTTAAAGATATAAGATATGTTTGTATGTACTAAGACTGTCTGCCTCTATCGAATTGGGTTGTAATACCTGTAATGATAACTGTATTAAATAAATAAATAAATGTTATCTGGATATTATATCGCTTGGTCATCTTTTAATACCCCCGCGACCTAGTGGTTGGTGAATTGTATTCTTACTCCGTCACCATACGGAACCAACATCACAAACCTAACTTAACATGCAAATAAAACAAAATCCGGTATCATAATTATTTTCTATACAACCAAGTAACATAACGAGGTCACTGCATTCGTGAAATTATCCTTAGCAAGCTCCCCATAGTAAATAAAATGTATACTTGCAAAATTTGTTTGTATTTAGTGAAATCGCAAACATTATGTCGTGCGTCGTGATCTACTCGTCTGTTGAAACTACGTAATGTGTCAATAACTGAACGATTACATGTTGTAATACGTCATAGGAGATGTGCCTTTTACTTAACAATTAGCTTGATAATAAATATTAAAGCAAAAGTATTAAGGCTAATGTGTTTTTAACCAAAATATATCTTTACTGTATGTGCAATTACAACAGCGTATTTAATAGCAGAAACTCGTAAATAATGCGACCACACTGTTGACAGTTGTCTGCCTACAGCCACGGGCCGGTCCGTCCGGGGTAGTACCACACTCTCGCAGAAAATCGACGTCCGAGTAGTAGCAATTTGTTACTGCGCTTCGTTCGGTGAGCGAGAGGGCCGGAACTTTCTGGAGTGCTTGCGTGTGGTGTGTTTTAGTGATGCCTTTAGTTTCACCGTATCCTATTGCACGCATTCACACTCCCTTCAGTTTTTTCACGGTAAGCAGCGGCCTAGCAAAGGTCCATGAGCGGCAGCAACACTTACCATCAGGTGTACTATTTGCACGTTTGCCACCGTTTGTAATAAAAAAAACCAGCTAAGGGATCACTAAAGTTGGATAGATAGCGCAGTGGTTAAGATACCGGCTCACCATTCCAGTATCATGCGTAGTCAGCACACGGGGACTATCACCTATGTCCTAACCTAAGTATGTTAAAATTGCCCTTAATAACTTGCAGATAAATTAATATAATTAGTGAGTCGCTATATTTGCCTTTTGATGAAAAAATCCTTAACTTTATTATATGTATTTATTTAAAACTTCTGCACACAAAAAAGGTATATGGCGGACTTAATACCTTAGGCATTTTCTACCAGTTAACCTGGGGTGGGGCAGAAATAAATTAGGCAGCAATTATATAAGGCTCTATGTTTATTATGTATGGTATAAATAATTCTTTCTTGTCTTTTTTCCAATTCATTAAATTTTTACCCTCAATTTATTTTATAAATCTAATTATTTCTAGACTTATTCTAATTAATAAAAGTTAAAATTTGTTCACTTCCAAATTTCGTTTATACCCTATAGTTAAAACTAATCACTTTAAGCAACGACGGAGAATAATCGCAATGAGTAACATATTATACGTACCCACCGAAATTCCATTTATTCAGATATTAGTCAACCCGTATACACAGTATGTATAAATTAAAAATCAAATCAGTTCACAATCCATCGCTATTCGATCGCTTATGTTATTATCTCTAATCAAATCTTAAGGCTCTATCGTTTGAAAACTTATTAGTGGAACAACATCAATTTGTTTCTGTCCAATGCCAATCGCTTAAAATCTTTATACTCGTACATCGTCATATTAGCTTTCTCCTTTCATTGCATTTCCAAGAACCTTTATATGTATGGATATCTATTATGCATTTAGGAGCCTCAAGCTTTACAGCCGCCCGTTAAATTACTGCAACTAAACTTAACCAGTACTGGCTTCGTCATGATCATGTACTAACAAGTGTTTTGACTTGTCCATATTAGATAAGAAAGTGAACTAATACTGCTCATTAACACAAATTCTCGCTCTACCAATTTTTAAGTAATTTACAAATGTTAGAAATTTTATAGGATTTTGTTAACTTTAGTAGGAGGCTCTACAATCTCAATTACATTTTGCGGTGTTGTTCAGAAACCCTGTTAGATTTTCTTTAAAAAGTTTTGTTCAAATCACTTACTTCAAGTATCGACTAGACTGAGATCCTCTATATTTTCATTTTAAGCTAAGGTCTCTTAATCCGTTATCTTCCTTAATAAACAAACCTCTATGAAAACAAATTCGCTTTTGGAAGCATTAGAACTAAGTTTACGATTCTCAATATAAAATATATAATTAAACTTATTGTTTTGAATTTTAGCGTAAATCTTGCTATTTGGTTGTGGTATATTATTATCTTTTAAATAAAAATAGAGTTCTTTTTTTTTATTTGATTATTTTGAAATTTGTAATTTACTATAATCGATTCAGTATCGAAAGTCATCAAAAAGACTTTCTCATAATTCTACCGCAATACTCAGTATCAAATGCGTGTTAAGTGTACAATTTTCATTACAATAGCTATGATCACTTATTCATCAGTTATATCATTTATATCACGCAATATGCCCACAATATATTCGTGTACCAATCAACAATTTAATCACCTATATTTTTAGATGCGCTTTACAAAATTTTATTATTTTAACTCATCTCAACGTATATATTATAGAGTATAAAACTTATACATCCTACCTACTATATACATCATTAAGTGGAATTGTCATATATAACGCGTATGTGAAGTCGATCAATAAAATAGGAACACGTTCTCTCGAAGAACTAATCAGCTTATGGTACAATCTAATTTCCATTTACACTACAAGTGACACCATCAAGAGTTGACAAGCTGTGGCAATTCCGCTAAATTGATTGTATAATGTATCTGTAATGTTTACTGTTATCTCTTATGTAATATACTTTCTAGAGAAGACACTCGAATTGGGAACAGCGTGTAATGATGGAAAGTATTGAATATATGATAGTTAGTACTATACTGTCAGTTTTCTGAAGACTACATTGGACTCGCGGCCCGTAGCCAATATTTGATATATAAAGTTTATCATACAAATATAACTCTTTATTATAGTGGGATCAGGTTAAATAAATATGAAAATAAAATAAAATATTATTATATTTTATGAACTGAATTTCGATAAAATACTAAACGCGACTTCCATCAATTCTGTTAAAGAATGTTTATGCAAAATTGTGGAAAAATGTACTTTACATTGGACCAAGGAATCATATTGTTTTGTCCCACTTTTTCACCCCTTTAGGGGTAGATTTTCGGAATATGTTTTCTTATTAGTTACCTATGTCATACAAAGAACATACCCTCCAATTTTCATGGCGGCGGTTACGGCTAGTGATCCTTCAGTCAGTCAGTCATTCAGAACAAAGTAGTTTTATGTGTGTGAATAGTTTACATGCAAGAATATAGAAATAACCTTATTAGTTCTGCTAAAAAACTAAGCTATAAAACTTGATTTAAGCCTTGACTTAAAACATTATGTATGACACAGACATATAAATTTCATGACCTTTTAGTAAAATCACCATACAAATTAACCTTCTTGTAAACACATTAAGAATTAAACATATATGAGCAGATAAATACATGTATACGTTTCCTTCCTACCAGTATAAATTACTTTAAAACAGGATAATTGCGCGTGAATCAAATACAGGATACGAACTGTCATTTGTACGACAT
Organism: Lymantria dispar; assembly: GCA_032191425.1. Taxonomy (NCBI): domain Eukaryota; kingdom Metazoa; phylum Arthropoda; class Insecta; order Lepidoptera; family Erebidae; genus Lymantria; species Lymantria dispar. The sequence goes on along the minus strand of CM063445.1, from coordinate 10,138,984 downwards.
TGGAGCTTCCGAGCTTAAAAGGTCAGAGTTATTTTGTCTAAAATGACTCATTACTAGAAGGTATAATATATACTTGAATCATATCTAATGCTTCAGTTTTCTTAATTATATACATGTGATTTGCACTTAACATGAGGTATAGACATGACCATTTTTATTTTTCTCTTAAAAGCAACATTCCATAATTAAGAAATACAGCCAAGGTTCGGTCCGTGTGGTGATGGAGTAAGAATATAATTCATCACCCCCTCTCTTGCCCATCGGTGTCGTAAAAGACGACCAGGCGATATAATATGCAGATAACATCTATATAAGAGAAGGAGAGCTCGATAAAAAACCATATGCCAACACGATTGACCAGCGTGGTATAGTGGATCAAATTTCCTCGCATTATGAAGAAAATCCCAGCCCAGCAGCAGGACTTATGTGGGGTAAGGTGAAGATGATGATTCGTTTAGAAATACATTATTAGGTGATATATTACATTTATACCTAAAATAAATATTTAAATACCCCATAAATGTAAGTCCTGCCAGAAAATCTTTGCAATCAAATTTTCGGCCGGTTATAACACAGAATTATTGACGATATCAATTTGAAGTTCCACTTATTAAGCAATAGTTTATTTTAGTGACTTTTTGCGATAAGATTTGCAGCTTACAATAAAAACTAAATCCGTTTAACTCAAATGTTCGTATTAACCATTAGAAAGAATTTGACTTACATATTTCTTATTCTTTATAACCTATATATCTTTTATTTCTAGGCATAAGCATAAAAACATCAGTCATAAGCGTACAATTTGGAAATAATAGTTCTTCCCAAGATGTTACCCATTCAACCCTCAACCGATATAAATGTCTCTCACGAGAATATGAGGAGTTGTACAACATTGTATTTTTAATCCGTCACTCCACGAGACTACCCAAGAATAAGTGCATGTGCTTTGAATGTTATTTTAGAGAGTATATACAGAATTTGATATAATACAGAACTCGATTTACAACCTTACAAACTGTCGATACTTTCACTAACTACATAACCGAAGTCAATTGCTATCAATCAATCGATCAATAAAGATATTATGCTTAACAGATGCAATGGCGAAGTGGACACTCCGTCACATTTCGCTTACCGTTCCCAATTAAATTGACTTACGTATAAATTCTAACGGAATTAGAATACCATTCACCATCCTCTTACTTGCCTGTGGGTGTCGTAAAAGACGACTAAGGGTTTTGAATACGCAGATAACATCTATAGAAAATTAGGATATCTCGAAACAAAACCCTATATCAACCCATATGACCAACGTGGTTATGGTAGGTCAATTTACCTCCAATTGTGACGAAGGCTCGAGCTCAACAGTGAGTCATATGGTAACTGAAATGAAGATGATATACATATTCATAAGAAAATAACTATTCATAAATAAAAGATAAACTCGTATATTTCTTTTATTTTCTTCGTTTATATTTCTATCTAGGTTTCTTTCTTTTTTCTTACCTTTTCATCATACGACCGCAAATAATAACTATACAATTATAAAGTCAATAGCTGTGCCAGCAGCTTCGCTAGCGTAACTTATATGTGTATATAATTATATTATTTTGGTTATACACCTACGTCGTACCGTAACTTTAATAAAATATCCAACGATATCTGTAATACAGCAATCACGAGTGTTGTTACCTCAGCAGTTGCCATGACGGTAACTGCTATTTCTAATAATATTACCCAATTTCCTAGACACCACTCCGCTTCTATTTGTTCAAGAAGCCTTTTTAGCATGATATTTTTCTGGAATGCACTAAAGTAGAGCCTAAGATTAGGACAATCAAACAAAGAAAAGAAATCTTCATCTATCTATTCATCTATCCATCAGCCCATAAACGTCCTCGAGAATTCCACTAGGAACGGTCCTGTGCCATTTGCATCCAACGGTTCCCTGTGACTTTCAAGATGTCGTCAGTCAACCTAGCCACACGCGGCGTTGTCGGTTTTGTGGTCGCCCCTCGAGAACCTTTCTGCCCCAACGATTATAAATTTGATAAACGATGTGACCTGCCTATTGCCATTTAAACATGCTAATTTTGCAGGATTTGTCGATTACACCAATTCTTTTATCTATCCATTATCAACATAATAATGAAGATGACATCCATACTAATATTATAAATGCGAAAGTAAGGATGTTTGTTTGTTTGTTTGTTTGTAACGCTTTCACGCTTAAACCACCGAACCGATTTCAAAAATTCTTTCACCAATGGAAAGCTATAATATCAGGGAGTAACATAGGCTATATTTTATCCCGGTATTCTCACAGGAACGGGAACTACGCGGGTTTAAGCGACTGAAACCGAAGTGAAGCGAGGGCGGGTTGCTTGTATGAAATATTTCTTTTAAATCTGATATTCCGTATCCAATTGTATGCTTGTAAATAAAAATGATAACTTTGTCATATTCCAGTGCAGTGAAAAGTTTATTTGCCTGACCTATGATTAATACATGAACGATGTACAATCTCTGATCTTGTACTGAAGGCGTTAAACTCATGGTCACGCGCCCACATAATAAATACGTACCTCATATCACTCTCGTTTTCTGTGCGTATATCAGCAGGCCTTTAAACTTTTTAGCGGTGATAAAATTTGATAGTGAAATTTCAAGAAAACTCAAAAATAATCACTATGCGTAACCGTCTGGCTGCTATTTGATAGTGGGCAAATAGTACTGGCATTATGGAGGAGGTCCCTCCTCAATATTGGGATATATATGGGCTCACGAATGAGAAAAACATTAAAATGATATCACAATTTCCTGAATTTAAATAGGATTAAACTCAGATATATTTTACAATTCACCATGTGGTGATCGTACGAGACGACTAAAGGATATAAAACGCATATAACATCTATGCCAGAGAAGGAAAACTCGAAATAAAACCCTATACCAACACGTCTGACCAGCGTGGATATAGTATGTCAATTACTCTTTCATTACGGAGGAGGCCCGAGCCCAACAGTGGGACGTATATGGGCTGAGATGATGATGATATTTTATGTATCAATTTTTAAAAAAAATATTATAATCCTTTATCGAATTTGAAATATTAATCCATAGTGAAAAATTACATTCGATAAAAGCATGATCGATAATTTATTATTGTATTCTTTATTTCTTTGAAACGTAATATATTTATTCATTTAAATATTATTCAATTTCGTTACCTGCAGCTTAAGCTTAATAAAGAAAATATCTCTTAAAATTGTTCGCTCTGTAGAAATCAATTACCTGTGTCGATCTACTTTTTCTTAACGATATATATTATATCATATTTTATACAAAAAATAACAAGATAGACGATTGAACTTTCACATTCGTAATACAGTGGACCTTCGGTAATCCGGCCCCTGTCTAATCCAGCGCCCCTTGTAATCCGACATGTCGATTATTATTGAATATTTTCCATCAATTTTTGCTAATGTAAGTATGATTGAACAGATCACAACTTGTACGCGTCACCATCACCATGCTTTTGCTTTAATTGTGATTGTTTAGTTTGAATTTGACTACATGTAATAGCGGTACGGCCTAGCCTGTGTTCATATTTTAGTTTATTCATTGTATATTACGTATACGTCGCTGTCGGATTTGAAAGTACTCTTTTAAAAAAAAAACTCGGCTATACGAGGTAATTAGGTAGGGTAGGTAATACTCTATAATCCGACAAATTCGATAGTGCAATTCTGCTGTGCAAAACATTTGTCGAAATACCGGGGATCCATTGTATTAAAAAAAACAGATGTTATAATGACGCAAAAATATATGTATAATTGTATATACAAGCTTGATAATTGTAATAATAATAATTGACGAATAATTCATGAATTTAATTGGTTAATCATAGGCTTAACCAATTGAATATAACCTTAAACTAGTTGGACAAATTACTCGTTATCGGAGTAACGAGTGTTGCTTAACTTTTTAGTACGTTCCTGTACTAGTATTTATGACTATTATAAATTTTTCTTAACAGGTAACTTTTATACTTGAACATAGCATTAATTGGCTATAGAGTAGAGAGAGTTAGAATTTATATTTCGGAGTCTTTATTTAAGACTAGCAATCCGCTCTCCCGTCCTGGTAGTAAAATATTATTAAAATCAGTCCAACCGTTAGGCAGATTATCCAGAACAAACTGGCACGCAGACAGACAAACATTTTTGAAAGTGGTTTTTAGGTATAGGTATCGTGTGAATAACCATGTAAGCATGAAAAAACCTATTATGTTAACATTACATTATAATTCTTCATACATTTTATTTATTTTTTTATTTTTAGAGATGTATGTATAAATTAAAAGTTGTACTACAATAATAGTCACGACTGACATCTTATGCCTTGTTAGAAAAACATTCACTGAATGCATTCTATATCCATACTGATGGTTCCAAGAGTCCTTTAAATCTAAAATCGCCATTACAAACAAATTTATCATCATTATCATCATAGATCACTTACGTCCCACTGCTGGGTTCGAGTCTACACCACAATAAAAATGAGATGTTAGTATAGGGTTTCGTTTCGAGTTCTCCATTTCTTCCATCTCCATTCCATCTTTTACAATACTAACGAGCAAGATAGGGGGTAGTGAATCGTATTCTCATTCCGTCACCCCACGGACAAACAAATTAGAATTTCTTTTAAACAAATATATATCTTATGATTTAGTTAGGTTAGTTTAAACTCGAGACGTCACCATACATTGATCTTTTGGGCCGGCCATGGAGGACAAGGAACTCGGTACTAGTGGCCGGACCTATAACGAAGGAGAGGAGATACTGTGGGTTATGGGGTCGCGCACCGCCCCTTCGTCACCCCGGACGGAGCTGGACGATGTGTGCGCTGACCAGAGCCCACCACCAAAAAAAAACATTAATCTATACCAATAAATAAAATTGGAGTGTCTGTTTGTAATATCAAAATAATACGCCTTTTTCATGCTCACATGGTTATTTGCACTATACATATGCCTAAAAATCACTTTATATTTTTTTTTCTGTCTGTCTGTTTGTTTGTTCCGGGTAATCTTCAAAACGGCTGGACCGATTGTAAAAATTCTTTCACCAAGGGAAATCTATAATATCAGGGAGTAAACTGGGCTATATTTTATCCCGGTATTCCTACGGGAACGGGAACTACGGGGATAAGGCGACAAAAACCGAAGGGAAGTGAAGGCGGGTTGCTAGTCTTATAATATGAATATTATTTACCATCATGTAAGCACTTGAAATTAACCATTATTGAAATGCATGTAACACATCATTTTTATTTATTAAATAATAAAGGGTACATACATTTTAAATGAAATTCAGTTTTACGCTTTAATTAGCTTAATGGTTAATTAGCTGCAAATAAAGATTACAAAACGTTGCGTGTCAATAATGTAAGACCGATCAAGCGATTGCTTTCGATGGCCGTCGGTTTGTAAGAACCATTCACATTCGAAACATTCGTACATCCGGTTACAACGGAAGTAACGGTGCGAACGTCGTGTGCGCATATCGTAAGTACGCGTTAAGATTATACAATATCTATACCAATAAATAAAATTGGAGTGTCTGTTTGTAATGTCAAAATAATAAACTTTTTTCATGCTCACACGGTTATTTGCACGACACCTATGCCTAAAATAGCAATTAAAAAATTTTTGTCTGTCTGTCTGTCTGTTTGTTCCGAATAATCTTCAAAACGGCTGGACCGATTTCAAAAATTCTTTCACCAATGGAAAGCTATAATATCAGGGCGTTAACTACGCTATATTTTATCCCGGTATTCCCACGGGAACGGGAACTACGCGGGTAAAACGACTATAACCAATAACCGAAGCGAAGCGAGGGCGGGTTGCTAGTTGTAATATAAATTGATATATACTTTAATTGTATGACAAGCATAAATAATAAATACTTTGTTTATTGACTCCTTCGCAGAAGATGACGGTAGATTTTCATAGGGATGGTACCCTTAAGGGTATCCCGCCGGGCTGGCCACAAACGACAAGGAACTCGGTATCGGCGAAGGAGAGGGAATATGGTGGATTATGGGGCCGCACGTCACCCTTTTATCACCCCAGACGAAATAGATGGCGTGCGCGCTGAAAAAAAAAGATCTTCATAAGCTTTACTGCCAAATTGTATTACCGATTCTAAATTCTGAAGAATATCTACTGAATTATGACTTTTATATAATGATTATGATTCATCATTTCATCATCATCTCAGCCTATATATGTCCCACTGTTGGGCTCAGGCCTCCTCCGTAATGGGAGGGTATTTGACCTACCACCACAATAGCAGGGAAATAACCTTACTATACCACGGTGGTCAGACGTGTTCAAATAGGGTTTTGTTTCGAGTTTGCCTTCTCTTGCACAGATTTTCTCTGCTTATTATATCCCTTAGTCATCTTTTACGACATCCACGGGCAAGATATGGAGTGGTGAATTGTATTCTTACTCCATCACTACACGGAAAAATGATTATGATTACTACAGCTCAATCCAACACTGATTCTAGATCAGTTGCTTGATTATGAAGGAGGCTCAAACCCAGCAATGGGACGTTTACGAGTTGATATGATACGAAGACTGATAAAATGTGAAGGTCCACTATCTATGATACATCTAATTCATTCACAGCCTTAAGCGTTTAACCTACGATACAAATAAACAAGAACTATAACCAATCACGAGGCTAGTTTGTATCGTTTCATTGTCAAGTAAAAGTTGTACCTCTTTCCTTATGCAAGACTTAAGTTGCAACTAAGCATAATATTATTAATACTCTTTAATACGTAATATATTTTGTTAATTGTAATTAAATTAATGATTTACTTAATTGAAAATATATGTAGTAATAATGTTTTATAGTTTACTTTAGAAGTAATTCACAGGGCATTATACAATGCTTTGGATTCAGAATTCTTAAGCAATACTGCATACATGTTGCTAACACTGTAAATGTAGTAATATTTGGATATATTCAACTTCATATTATATTTCTGTGATCGGCACAGATCTCTTCAATAATGAAAGAAAAATTTATCTGCTATACTATACTCAGTGCCAGATAACGTGGCAAAAGACGACCTTCACCTACCTTCACCACGATATCTTAAAATGCAAAAAAATCTATCGCTTACCATACAAATCTATCGAAAAGTTGTATCGCAAAATTCTCTTGGTAGATGCCTACCAGGAAGCAACATTACAAACAGCACAACCCAAAATTTTACGAAATCTAGTAAAATTACCATAGAAAATATATGTTTTTAATATCCTATAATCATGTATTTCATTGTTTTAAAATACCAGATTAACCTGTAACTGGTGACATTTCATTATTTTATAAATAATATCATTGATAATAATGCCAAATTACTATCAAATGTCTGCAAATCAAAAGTTTTTAAGTAACATTAAAATTAAAGTACCGAGAATATTTATATAAATTCAATATAATATAGATCCTATAATTAAATACGTAATTAGCTTCGATGAATTATGTAACGCCCAAAAAATGCCAAGTTTTAAGTTTTGACACATTTCTTTCAACTCAATTTACCGTCAGGTGTAATAAACCTAAAGGATCGCACAAGTAGATGCAAGATTTTAGGTTATGTGTATCAAACATAAAATCTTTTCTTAACTGATTTTAGCGTCAGGTATACGAGATCAGTGGCGTCGTGTGACCCAGTCGCCATTTTGTTTGACATTCCGTGTGGAGCACGTAAAAGATATTGAAAAAAAAATGATGGGCCTCGATGACAGTATATACCGAAAGATTGATGCATTCATAATTCATGTATCAGACAGCAGTGATAGTAATATTAGTGGACAGGATTAGTGACAGTTCAGAACTATAGCTTTTTGTAAAGTCATAAATAAATTATTTTAGTATATTATTTTACCTCACCTTACGTATTTAACAAAAAGTTAGCCTTAAGGTAGGTTAGCTATCAGTTTTATGCTAGGGTAGTGGTAAGGTAGGTAACGTGTACGTATGCTTTATTATTGCACGTGTAGGAGTTTCATAATTTCTTAATTAAAATTCTAAACAAATTACACGCAGACAAATGTTTGTAACCTCTGTACGGTCTAGACACCTTCACCGAAAAGCGATAGAATTAGCGATAAATTACTTGGATTTGATGATATCGTGGTGAAGGTCACCAAATGACTTCTTTTGCCATGCTATTTGGCAAACACTATACCCTGCTCAAACAGGTTGCAACCATATAAGGCGTTGCATCGACGTTATCTGTATATCATATTTTTGGTATCTTATATTCTTACTCGGTGTCTTATATCTTTTAGACCCTTCTGAAGTATAATAAAGTTTGCAGATTATATTTCAAATTTAAAATAATATTAGTGACAACTACATAAAAACATAGAAAGAAAACATATGTAAGTATAACCTGTATACCACAAATAAGAAGTAGTTTGAAGACTTAATTTTACAGCGCATAAGAGAGTCCAAGAGTTGACTGAATGAAACAAAATATCAACAAATCTGGTAATACACAAAATACGAGAAACAATTATTAAAACCTATGAATGAAGTAGCCCATAAACTAGATAAATGAATAGACTACATAAACCATACTAAATAAACCATACAGGATAAAATTTCGATTTAAACTATTTTAGAATTCCTATTCAATTCTATTTGGCTCGGCAAGTATGGCAATTATGGCATTATACCTTCGGAAGCAGGCATACATCTAATAGTAGAGTCGAGTTTAATAGTAGTCGATGAGCAGATTGATGAATATAAATTCCATTGTAATAATTTGTCAAATGATCTAAAGAATAACTTTCCTTGTGGTGATTATTATTCTAATAATACAATTACCTACCATTTTTCTTGCCCGTGAGTATCGTAAAAGACGACTACGTGATTATTGCATATAACATCTAATTAAGAGAAGAAAAACTCGACATTTGACACTGTACCAACTTGTGCGACTAGCGGGGTGTTGTAAGGCTATTTCGTCCTCATTTTTTGGGAGGAGAAGACCCAGGAGGTGGACATATAAGAGCTATTGATAAATTTATCAAGTAGGAAACTAAATGCTTTGAAAATTAGCTCAAACTGTAAAAGCATTTCTATTACTCACCGCTTCGTAAAGAATTCTTTCACTTGTCACACCGTTTAAAGCTAATTTTCATCTCAATTGTCTGTCAATAGCTGTACGTTTCTTTCAATGGTAATCAGGTCTCAGTTTCATTGTGTACGCATGAGAAGGCGTGCCTTGTCCGCGCCCGAATTCTTGCACACACAGCTTGGGGCAAGTGTCATAATCTCAGCATAATTATGTATTAGTCATGGCGTAATGTAAGATTGTCTTTCTTGTTTTAACGTAAGTATTCCTTATTTATATTACAAATGTGAAAGTTTGTATATTTGGAACTTTGTTATTCAATTACGTGGAAACTTCCATTTGAACGCGAATAGACCCTATGGTTACTTATTTTCATTATAATCCTCTTAGTCTCACTTACACGCGTCCTACGGTTGACCCCGAGCTTTCTCCACACTAGGAGGCAAATTAACCTCCTATACCTGTCTGATCAAGCGGATTGGTACAGGTTTATACTATATCTCTAAGTTGTTTATTCCGATATCCAAGTACAAAATATGGAGTGGTGAATTGTATTCATACTCCGTCACCAAACGGAAAAGTCATAACATGGATTACTTCATACATTCATTAGACTATTATCATTCTCTGTTAGGCTTCCTTACGAGCAGTTTTATCCTGCTCTTATCCCAATCACTTGGGATTGACTCAATATGTACTGGTCTTTCATAGTACATATTGAAAAAGTTTGGACAATAGTTTTGTAACCAGCCACAGGCCTGACGCCAACTACGAATATACTTATTGACTTGACGGCATGAAATGGATTTAGCCAAAGTCGATAAAGTTTCACATTCGGCATGCTTGCCAGACCTGTTGATATTATTACAGATAAGTTAGTGGTTAAGTGGTGAGTGGCAATTAATGGTTCCATCCATCCATCCATCAGCCCATATACGTCCACTGTTAGACATATGCCTCTTCACATCTGCATCCAACAGCTCCCTGCGACATTTAAAATGGTGTCAGTTCTCCTAGTGGGGGGAGGGGGTCAATTAATGGTTATCTCTATCATACCATCTACTTCCTATCAACAACAATAGAAAATCTGTCGCCTACTTTTTTTTGTTATTCAACTGGTTGCACTCGACACCAGATCGTGATCAATCGATCTAATTATTTCGTTGTTAGATAGGAACGCGGGTACGGCCTTGCGATCTAAAATAGGGCCAATCACTTTTTCATGTCAGTAAGAAATATTTTCCGGTGTGTAACAAAGCATTGGTAAAGAGTTATCGAGTCTGACTATTATTATCAACGAGTATCTAAACTGTTACAACCTTTTGAAAAAATTGACACGGCCATATTACAACGGGCCACTGGAATTGATTCCCTAACTTTGGTAGAATGACGACCTGATCACTTTTTTTAATATTTTACTATATCTTTTAATCTAATCTCATCATCATCATCTCAGCTCATACCTCCCACTGTTGGGCTGGAGCCTCCTCCATAACAGGAAAGAAATTGACTTACCACGCTGGTCATAAAAGTTGGTATAGGATTTTATTTCGAGTTTTGTTTTTCTCGCATAGATGTTATGTGCATATTTAATTCCCTTATTCGGCTTTTACGTCACCACATGGAAAATCTAATCTATTAATATCGTTCTAAAACACTACAAACCTTTCTTATTATAATGTTAATTAAATTTCATCGATTAAGAAATATTACTACTTGGAAGGACCGATTCATTTTTACAAAAAGGATATTCAATTTCGTGATTTTTTGTATTGCAGGATATTTGCTTCAGTAATAGAACCCTAAAGTAACCTAAATCACTAGGTCTGTCAAAACATGTCAACCGTTTAAGACATTCCAGTCGAACAAACTGTATTACCCGACCTTAGAGACATACTAGACTTATAAGAAACCTAAGATATAAAGATTTCTGATATTTACGCGAGTATTATACATTTTAAATAAAATTATAATAAAGGATTTAATCACGTTTGTATTTAAATTTTGATTGCCCAAGGCTTTGAACAATTTAACGTTCGCCCGCGACTAGGAATGCTGAAAAGTGTTCGAAACGTTGAGCATTACAAATCAAAAACAAACTCGTTAAATCCACTAAAATATAAATATAATTAATACCAATCATTCATTGTATCAATCAAAGTGAAAAATGATTATTGCTAAACCAACTTCGAGCTTATGCTTACATATATGACTTAACCATAAACATATAGTTATAATTACAAATTATGAGCACACAAAGGTGAACTATGTTATTTCCTCATTCTATAAATTGAGAGCAATTTCCTTTTCAATAATGTGTTTACTGCCTTCTTTAGAGATTATTAACATTGCGTTAGACAAAGAAACTATTAATAATATAACTACTCTTTATACTTCTCTTATATTTTCCAATAATTATTACAAGTCTTTAAATATCCGTGTAGTGACGGAGTAAGAATACAATTCACCATTCCCTATCTTGCCTGCGGTAAAAGACAACTAAGGGATTACAATATGCATATAACGTCTATACAAGAAAAAGGAAACTTGGAATAAAACCCTATACCAACATGTTTGACCAGCATGGTATAGTAGGTCAAGTTTCCTCCCATTGTGGAGGAGGCCCTAGCCCAACAGTAGGACGTATGTGGGCTGCGATGATGATGATGATGATGATGATCTGGCTGACATAGCGATTTACTTTTACCAAATGTAGAGAGAGTCTGAGACTAAAGATCCTGAGGCTGCCTGCTCTTCTTTTTTTTATAATGTTTCGAGTTTTTTACGAATGTATTTAAAGAAATCCTGGTTAATATTTTAAACTTATACGCTAATTCTCTATCGTGTAATAGTATAATAAAGCTAAGTAGAAAGTTGCTATAAACTTGGAAACATATTCAGTTAAACTGTAAAACCGGGTGGAATATATTATCTCAATAAAACATGATTGCACTATTATCTCTTGGGTGTCGAACGTTTTAAGTAGTATCTAGTAATTGCCTACGCCTACAATGTTTAATGTTTAATCTGTAGACTATAAATTTGACATGTATTTCCTCTGTATAGATTTTTTGCTCTTATAAACTTAAAAGAAATTCCAAGAACAAAATTAAAAAACATACAATTATATGTTAGTTTTTTTCATATAAATAATGATTTCTTAAACACTTCACAAGCTGACACTCTAAACTGATTAAACAAATAGTCCCATAATAATATCGACTAAAATTTTCCGTGTGGTGACGGAGTAAGTTTATTATACTGTTTTGTCCGTAGTTGTCGTAAAAGCCGATTAATTAAGTATGCATATAACATCTATGCAAGAGAAGGCAAACCTGCATCAAAATAGGGTATAGAGGTATAGGGATACCAACAAGTCTGACCAACGTGGTATAGTAGATCAATTTCCCTTCTATTATGGAGGAAGCTCGAGCCTAACGGTGGAATGTATATGAGCTAAAATAATGAATGAGGATCCACTAGCCATTCTATGCGTAAATTGAAATTTAGTGATCTGACTTAGGCGCTCTCATTAAATATATTCCTATATTAGATAACGATTGAAGAATTTAAGCAGCTAACATCATTGTAAAAAAAAGATTCTCGAAATAAAACCTTATTATATCAACACATTTGATTAAATGGAATAATTTTCCTTTCATTGTGAAAAAGAGTCTTGTTGAACAACCCACTGTTGAACACGGTCTAATATGAAATAGTGGACACGATGATAACAGTTATCTAACAGCTATGAATGGCTGGTTCGTCTGGTATTGCCATACTCTCGTAGAAAATGGACGTTTGAGTAGAAGTAGTTTGCTAAAGCATTTCATTTGGTGAGCGCATTGGCGTATCTAGAGCTATTTTACAATTACTGCTACAAAAAAATCGAACTCTATAACAGATATTTGGTTTGACATAAGCTTCGGAATGTAATGCTTAGGTAATAAAAATTATGCATATAAATAGATTCCTCGGCTATAGATAATTATTTGTTTATAGTAATATTTGTATGAAGTTTCTTAGGATAGAATTTCGAACCGTCAACCCAAAATCTTAAAGTGGGCACTAGAGCATACTGGAGTGAGCAGGGTCCGTCCAGCCCTCCTTCTATATACCCTTATGGATGAGCGAGAAAACCAGAGGCCTACATTTTTATGGTAGGCGATGACCTGGCTGTACTTCGACCTTACAGAAGTCCATGTGCGGTGATTATCACTTCTCATCAGGTGAGCTGCTTGCTCATTTGCCATCTAAGGCAATAAAAAAAAATTAAAAAAAAAGCTGTTATGATTAACGTTTATGAAGTTACAAAATAGCTGTAAATTTTATACTGATACTAAGAAATTCATCATCTTAATTTAATCGCATTTTCTAATGGGATAAGAACCCAGTTAAAATTGACGACAACACTTATTTTCTCACGATTCGTTATAACTATAAATTAATTTGGTATAATTTAAGTAACAGCTAATAAAACACTTATACTACGGCTGAGGTCACTGGTCAGTGACCACAGTCTACAGTTACAACAAAGTGGGCGAGACGTCCAACGGGGAACCGTTTCCTAATACGTGACTATCGCAAGTGATCGATCATTCCGGCTAATAAAAGATACGTAACTAACAACAATGTTCTTTGTAACTGTACTTTTGGCAATGCTAACTTATCTGCTATGTATAAACATGCATTTGACTGCACAGATGGCGTAGTGGTTAAGATAGCGACCTACAGCGCCAGTGTCAGGGGTTCGAATCCCACGCGGGACAACACTTTGTGCGATCCACAAATTGTTGTTCTGAGTCTGGATGTAATTTGTGTACGTTAATTGTATGTTTGTAAAGTCTCCCGCAATACAAGGATTATTTCCTTAGTGCAAGGTGTTGTCTTAAATAAATAATAAATAAGCCATACCATAAGGTAGACTTTTTTGATCACAACATTGAGTATAGATAATACAAGTTGTCAGTTATTAATGAAGATCATTTTCATTCATCAAGTCATTTTCAAATTTAGAATGTCATTGTCATTCAGTGGAACAGGTCTCTCCCTTCTCCCCAATGTGGTTGGAGTGATGGCTGCTCTATCAGTTATTTGGTACCGCTTGTGAGATCTGGTCAAAACATAATCGTTTGAATTATATTTGTGAATTACACCACGTATCTTGTGGTTTGAAGGGCATCACACCGGAGCTGGTACTTGCTAGACATGTTGTATACAATTTTATATAACAAAACTTAATAAAAAAAATTATGAAAATAGTTTCTTGACGGATCTTCTTAGTGGGAGTCGCATTTCGATCCGGTGATAGTTTATTGGATTAATTTCATTTCCGTATAGTAACGCAATAATAATACAATTCACCACCGCCTATCTTGCCCGTGGGTATCGTAAAAGACGACTAAGGGATATAATATGTAGATAATATCTATAAAAGAGAAGGAAAACTCGTCTGGCCCCCATCTGGCCGGAATGGATGGCATGTACGCTGACCATTGCTCGTCCAAATAAAAAGGCATTACTTTGATAGTCACTACGCTTGGCAAGTGGATTGGCGATCACAATAAAGTGTTATACATTACCCAGAAAAGCACAGCTACCCACACTTCTGATCACCGCTCAGCCGTTTTTATGACTCAATAGATCCACTTCAATAGATTTCCGTGTGGTGACAGAGTAAGAATACAATTCACTCATCCCTTGTCCTTGGATGTCGTAAAAGACGACTAAGAGATATAATATGCAGATAATATCGATAAAAAAGAAGGAAAACTCGAAATGAAACTACATCATCTCCTCTGATCAGCGTGGGTAGGTCAAATCACCCCCTCCCACAAAGGAGGAGGTCCGAATCCAACAGTCGGACCTATATGGATTGAGATGATGATGAGATGATATCTACTCCCTCAAGTAAGTAATGACAACTATAATATTGTTTATGTAGATAAAAATACAAGTTCAAAGCATCGCTTGTCAGTTTTTAATTACATACATAAGTATAAAACTACTGTAATTAAATAATATCTTTAACATCACATACCTATAGGGTTACCAAAGCTAAAAATTTTAATACTGAGCTCAGTAATTTATTTATTGTGGACCTATTTCTCATAAATAACATCCGCCATCATCATTGTCAGGTATACCTACTCCCCTTATGGTGACGGGTTAAGAGTATAGTGTATCACTTTCCTTACTTTCTCATAGGAGTTGTAAAAAAAGACTTAGGACGTTTGTATTATAAATCCTTCAGGAGAATGAGAGGCTTCACTCTCTTGAGGAATATATAATACAAACTCTTATAACCATTCATCTCTCATCGAGCTTCTGATACAATGGAAGGCAAATTGATTTGATTGATTTCGGTATTTACTATACCATGGTGTCCAGATATGTTGGTACAGTATTTTATTTTGAGTTTTCTTTGTCTTGCATAGATGTTATATCCCTTAGATAATTTTTACAATACCCACGGGCAAGATATTCGGTGGTAAATTATATTCTTACTTGGTTACCACACAGAAATATATATACGTTACGTCGGCCATATTTCTTATAACTAGCATCTATAGCCTTGTATCAAAATCAATTAATTACTCTGCAGTGTAAAATAAGGTCTTCTAGGCGTTGAGTGAAAATTCTTAAACACTTATAACCTTTTTAAATTTTTAACTCCTGAAATGTTAAAAGGTTCAATGCCGGAACCTCATTTCTCTGGGAGCCCCTAAAAGAACAGTAAGTGTTTTTTGATTAGGCTTTCTATCTTAATGCTCCCCTGACTGCAGATACTGAAAAGTATCCGGCACGTTGGAAGCAAACTTGTAACAGCGATATGAAAATATAATAAAATCCATAAAAAATAGTTTTATGACATATGTAGATATATAAAACGTTACTTAATAAAAAAAATAACCATACAAATTGGACACATTCATACGCATTATATTTTATTAAACACAAACGCAAACAAGAATTCAAACATGTTATTCTAAAAGCAAATACCTGGCAACCCTGATTCCACTAGGCTAACTACTCTTAAACACGGTAAATATGGTAATACTGGTGATTCCTTTGCGTGTATGCTAATATTTGCTTACTAATGTACTGACGACGGCAAATTATTGGCATAAAATAATCTATATAATTATTTAAAATTATTACATATTTAAATATTTATTTCTCTCTAGAAGTATCTGCAATATTAGTTGTAAATATAATAATAAACAATCTTGACATGTTAGCTACCTATCTATTATTTTTTTATTTATTTTTTATTTATTTAAGACAACACCCTGCGCTAAGAAAATAATCCTTGTATTGCGGGGGACTTTACAAACATATAATTAACGGACACAAATTACATCCAGACTCAGAACAACAATTTGTGGTTCGCACAAAGTGTTGTCCCGGGTGGGATTCGAACCCCCGACACTGGCGCTGTAGGTCGCTATCTTAACCACTACGCCATCTGTGCAGTCAATAAATCTGAAATATCTATCTGAAGCTGTATTATTTGCTTGAAGTTTTATTATTACGAGTATATAGAATTGTTACCATAGAACGTTTTTGAAAATAAATATAAATATCTATAGCAAAAGCAAAACTAAAATATGATAAAATATTCAAATTAAAGTTTGAACATGCGCTGTTAAAATAAAATGTTTTGTATTAAATTTTTATAATATATTCAAGTAAATTTATACCCTTAGGCTGTATGTCTAACGATTTAAAGTATGTTGCGCCGAATTATTTACCTATCTTTTAAGATGCATTTTCAATAAATTTAAAAGAACTTGTTAACAGCAGTTTGCGACGCCTTCATTGTGATATTTTCATATAAATAAAAAGTGATACAAGCGAATAAATTATTAATTCAATGACAAAGAGCCTACCTATTCATATCATTATGACATCTTTTTCTCGAGAAAGCAGGACCCCTGATGGTAAGTAATATTGGCGATCTTGTACTTCCTAAACCTCGCTTAAAAATATCATAGGGCTCGACAAACACCACAGACAGCACAAAACATTTCAGAACAACGATTTCTTTGTTTACATTTTTTTTTTATATCTTAAGTAGCGTATAGTCGATTATCTCCAGTTACAAACAGTTAAGTACATTTCAAAATCTATTGAAGGTTGCAATTAGCACGATATTCTTCGTCATTCGTTTAATTGACTAAGTACATTCTACTTAATACAAATACAATCACTTTTAGAGCATCTGTATTTGATCCTGCTGTTGATGGAGTAAAAATATATTTCATTACACCCTTTCTCGCTCGTGAATATCATAAAAGACGACCAAGGGATCACAATATATAGATAACATCTATGAAAAGGAAGAAAAACTCAAAATAAAACCTTCTGCTAACACGTGTGACCAGAGTGTTATAGTAAATCAATTTGCCTGATAATGCCAGGCAAATTAGTGAATATTTTACGTGTGGTGATCGAGTATACAAATGACCACTCCCTATCTTGCCAGTGGATGTTGTAAACGACAGGGGTATAATACGTATATAACATCTATGCAAGAGAAGGAAACCTCGAAATAAAACCCTATACCAATTTGTCTGACCAGCATGGTATAGTAAGGTTATTTCCCTGCTATTGTGGTGTTGGCTCGAGCCCAATAGTGGGACATATATGATAATGATGAAACAAATAATTTGTTTTACTTTGTTTGCACTTTGAATGTCGCAAAATATCAATATCATTATGATCTAAAAACTTAGTTTCATTTCAACTGTGTTAAGATATCGAATTCACGACTGGTCTAACCAAAGCCGTGGCGAGGTCGGCCGGTGTCACGATACTTGACTACTATTACGACACTCAATAGGTATACCTTGCGCTGAACATTGACTTTTATTACTCTTAGTGATTGGCAGTAATTTATTAAGACAGCTTGAATAAATTTTATATTCAAATCTATGTTTTTGAAATGACTTCTCAATAGGACTATTGCCTTCCAATAGGACTAGTTGCCAGTTTTTTTTTTTAAATGTCACCCATATAATTGAGATATGAAAACGTATTTTTATATTTAGCTCATCTTGGTCATTTCAACTCATATACGGGTTGTATGCACATATACCGCTGGCCTTGAACCTTCTCCAAAATAGGAGGGAAATTGACGTAATATACGATCAGATGTGTTGATACAGGCTTTCATTTTTCATTTTCCATCTCTTGGATAGATGTTATATGCATAGTATGGTAAATATATCATATCGTTAAAAAAATATACAACTCGTTAAAAAAATAAACTATAATATATTGTGGCATATTTTAATGCATTGTTGGTTCGGTTTGTTTTATATCCAAATTCCTGCCCTGAGTCTCTCATGGAAGAGGAACATCGAATTCACTTGAATTGAAAGTACTGTATACTCTAAAAGGAAAACAAAATAGTTATCTATACCAATAAATAAAATTGGAGTGTCTGTTTGTAATCTCAAAATAATAGGCCTTTTTCATGCTCACACGGTTATTTGCACTATGCATATGCCTAAAAAACACTTTATATTTTTTGTCTGTCTGTCTGTTTGTGCCGGGTAATCTTCAAAACGGCTGGACTGATTTAAAAAATTCTTTCACCAATGGAAAGTTATAATATCAGGGAGTAAACTAGGCTATATTTTAACCCGGTATTCCCACGGGAACGGGAACTACGGGGATAAGGCGACTGAAACCGAAGCGAAGCGAGGGCGGGTTGCTAGTTGTATATATGGCCGCCTGTTTTTGTATTATATGTATGTGTAAATTAGTAGGTCGATTTCCCTCCCATTAAGGAAAAGGCTCGAGCCCAGTAGTGGGACAGATATGAACTGTTATGACGATCATGATGAAACTTAAAATCTCGTCCAAGTCCAAAGCAAGTCTAATATTATAACTGTAGAATACCTATGGATAGCATATCCCGAAGCAATTTTAACAAGTTCGATTTAATATTATGCGCGTATTTAAATATAATTACATATCATGTGAATACCTGCAGGCCAGACATGTTCTCTCGTCTACACTTGGGGTTTATTAACACGCCGTGGTTTAGCGTGGATCTACTAGGTGCCTGCTCGCATTAAGATAAAAAGTTCTTAGTTATATACCAGCTGACCCAATAGACGCGGTTCTGTTCAAATTGAAAAAAAAAATAATTCTCTTTGAAATTTATCACAGCGCACCTATCGGGTCCAAATATTAATCTAAACCATTCTTGAACAAATTTAAAATATACACAAAAAAATTCATCAAAATCAGTCAAGCTGTTTAGAAGGAGTTCAATTACAAACTTACGAACAGAAAATGTATGTAGGTACCTAATAGAAATTATTCATGTGGTGACGGAGTACGTTAAACCACTCCTGTTATATATACGATTAATCCATTCTTTTGTTCTTCATCATTCATCATCATTTCAGCCTATCGCCGTCCACTGCTGGACGTGGGCCTCCCTCATGTTACACCACAAAGTGCGGTCCTCTGCCGCCTGCATCCAACGACGCCCAGCAATTTTCACCAGGTTGTCGGTTCACCTAGTAGGGGGGCGTCCTACACTGCGTCGTCCAATATTTATACTTTTAATTCTTTTGTTCTTAATCGTTGATTATCCTTAAAAAAATCTTTTACTATTTCATTATCATCATCAGCATCTTGCTCTTATCCCAATTACTTGGGGTCGACGCAATATGTCATCTTCTTCCATACGGTCCTATCAGAAGTCATCTCTGCAGTCACTTCCAGACTATCCATGTCATGCCTCACGCACCCCATCCATATTTTACTCGGTCTCCCTTTAAAACCTTCAACATTTATACTCAAAACTTTTCTCACAACATTACATTCATTATATCTTCATCATCATTAAGTATTACATCTTCAGCTATATCTATATTCATTCATCTACCTATCAACATCTACTGTTAGAAAAGAGGGCATAGGGCCATAAGAGTTAATAGCGGATTTATTGAACCGTGTATGAGTCACCATATCTGAAGAAAACGGCGGGACACTATCTTTTTATTCTTTCCTTCTTAATGAAAACAATCTTTATAACTATTTAAAACATAAATGTATAATATACATGTGTGGAAGCAAGCGTTTCTAAAAACAGTTAATTTTTTAACATCGCGTCTTTTCTCTTACTAATATCATATCAACAACAACTTTATTAAGCTAGAAATATATAAATAAAACATACATAGTATAATCGTAATGATTTCTGATGTTTACGCGAGCATTACAAATTGTAAAGATAATTCTTTGTATAGAGATATTAATCTCTGTAACAACGATGACTTGTTGGACGTGACATCTTAGTCCACCTGAGAAACGCTGTAAAATCTTCGAAACGTTGGGCAATCAAAAATCAAATACAAACGCGATAAAATCCGTAAAAATAATTTTATTTACAATATTATAATCATGTTCAATGATTTTGTAAATATTATAGCTACATATCCTCGTATGAAACAAATATTATAACAACGACATGTCGTTATAACATGAGAGGAAATAGTTTAAATATTTCAATCAACCGAAAGCCTCACTCAAGGTTTTTCGAGAGCTACACACTCGTCATGAATGCTTAAGGACTTGTGAGTCATAAGCAAATCACGTCAAAGCTCTGCTATTGTTCAATAGATTCAGATAAATTGCTTTCTTAGATATATCTTAATACTTTAGACGTATGCGACCGTCTGTATTCAGTAATCACCTTTTGCAGCTGTCCTGAGATACAACAAACAAGCTAATAGCATCATTGTAACAGAAGTTATCCTCGAAGCATAGCCCAGCCAATTGTTCTGACCTCTTTGATATCCTCCTCTCATCCTCGTCTCAGCTTATACACGTCTCACTATCTCGATCCTCCTCCCCGATAATTGACCAAGGTCTATTTCCCGTTGGTATAGGATCACACTGCTATAGGATTTTACTTCAAGATTTCTTTCTTTTATACAGATGTTATATGCATATTATATCACTTAGTCGTCTTTTAGGAGTTCCGCAAGATGAAGTGGTGAATGTATTCTTACTCCATTATTACATAGAAAGGTATTTGGCATAATAGGTCACTTAATCGTCTTTTATAACATTCGTAGGCGCTATAGGTAGTAGTGAATTGTATTCTTAATCTATCACCACACGAAAGGTATTTGGTCAATTTTCCTTTCATGGTGGAGTACGCTACTGAATGCTTTACATTGACCTGGGCCAACTCTAATCTGGCACCCCAAACAGATTGGATAGGGTGTGTTCAGATCATAACCTAAGCATAAAAAATTGTGTCTTAAAAAAAATATAAGTAAGCAATAACTACATTTGAAACATTACGTTATACATAATTCTACATTATCTTACGTTTGCTATAATTATACGTTAATTGGGTCCCCGATAAAATCATTCTCACTCATTTTAAAATGTTTTTTTGGAGGAATAAATTGTTCTTTGACCTTAAAACCAATCTGAATTTAAACAATTGTTTATATATAACAACTCAAAAGTTCCCAGACATGCGTGGGAGTTCGTGTTTTGTTAGCTGCCATTTAATTTTGCCTACGCTCTATCTATCGGTGACGATAATATCGTAACGTGTTTAATACTTGTGCAAATATTATTTTTAAAATGCACCTCTTACATATACTTCAGGACATTGAATAAATACGTTATACGTATCAATCAATACTTAGTCTATACTAATCTAAACTAATATTATAAAGAGAAAATATTCGTATAAGTATGTTTGTAACGGATTGGCTCAAAAAGTACTAAACCGATTTTAAAATTCTTTCACCATTGGAAAGCTATAATATCAGGGAGTAATATAGGCTATATTTTATCCCAGTGTTCCCTCGAGAACAGGAACTACGCGGGTAAAGCGACCAAAACCGAAGCGAAGTGAGAGCGGATTGCTAGTAATATTATAAAGACTATTTCGGTTTGTTTGTTTTGCTTTCAACTAACTACTCAACTGATTATCTTATTTCATATACTCATTACTATCTCAGCTCAGATATGTCTTTTTTATTGAGCTCGAGCCTTCTACACAATAGGAGATATAACTTTAGACGAGTTGATATGGTTTTATAACAAATTTGCCTTCCCTTTCATAGATGTTATGTTGCCCATGGGTCAGATAGAGCGTAGTGAATTATATTCTTATTTCGTCACCACACGGAACAAGTTTTATGAAGTATATAGCAAAGAATAGGTTACTTTTAATGCACTTGTGTCTAATGCATCCTTATCAATACCTTATATATTCCACTGTTCGGAGTCGGGCCTTCTCTACATTAGGAGCGATTGGGAATTGACCTAGTATACTATGGTTTTATATCGAATGTTCCTTCTCTTGTATAGTTAGTATTATCATATTATGGAATCTCTTACTCATCTTTTACGACTTCCACGGGTAAAAAAGACTCGGTCACCACATGGCAATCTACATTTGAACTAAATATACACACTGTACCACAACGTATTCCGTGTGGGGACGAAGTAAGAATCGCCTTATTGCAATCTAACATCCCCCTTTGCCCGTCGGTGTCGTAAAAGACAACTAAGGGGCATGATATTTAGATCAATAAATCTATATAGTTTATAGAATAAAATGAGCTAATCATATATATCTCGTACCGATATTACCTTGGTATTTCCATCTACAGCATAATTACGTACTATTTTACGTGATATTAAATATTAATATTATTATGACACATAAATCAGAGTATTTATGAGATGACGGAGTATCAATACAAATGTTACCACTCCTTCCTTTCTGAAAGACATATGACAAGAGAAGTAAAACTCGAAATTAAACCCTAGATCAACATGTCTGACCATTTTTTTGTAGATAATAGATGGGCTAGACTAGGCGTATGCCGTTCATTACGTCCGGGGCGACGTAAACCACCGTTATTCCTTCGCTTTACCATTGAGTCGGCCACTGCTACCAAATTTTTGACGTCCGTGGCCTACCCGGTGGGATACCTTTTCAATTACCTTCCCTTCCCGACGCCCTTCAGGGTGCCACCCTCACGGAGTCAGCATTTCCCGGGTGACAACCTATTCCCCGATCTAGTCACCCGCGGCCTTGCCTAGGGCGGCATCAGGCGCAAGTATGTGCGTTATAGCCGTTATACTCAATTTTATAAAATTATTGCCAATAAATATCTTTTGCAATATGTGCTATAGAAGAAGAGTACATATTGTGTCAAACGCAAGTAATCCGGATAAGAGCAGAATGATAATGATATTTTTTTACGCATTAAAACGTCTATTCAGTGCTCCATAAGATCTTTTCTAAAAGGAAAACCTCGTATTATCTGAAGTAAATCCTTCCATGTTTGTAGGCGATTGTATGCAGATGATGTTTCACAAGACATGATCGGAATTGCCTAACGTTGCCTAGAGTGAGGCATGAATTTGTGATCTACTGAGGCAATTTATAAACAGGCCTCATGACAAGACTTCGCGGCCTTGAAGAGGCATGCAAAGAATTCTGAATCAATTTAGAAGGCTGCATTTAAAGGCGATTGAGAAAACGTCAATTATGGAGTATTTGTAGTGCAATTGTAATCGAATTTTATAAATATTTATAAGAAGTACTCGCGTTTATACACGAAACGTCAAGAGAACATATGGTTAAAGAGTTGGTTACATAAACAAAAAACCTGACCCTTTAATAACGTAGGCATCATAATCATTTCTGACTTTATTTTAAATCTAAAATTTGTTGTCTGTATTTGACTGTGTCGTATTGCAATTACTTTGCCTATTTTTTATAAAATAAAAAGGTAAAAAAACAACTATATCGGGTCTTTACCAATTTTAAATGGTTCCGGGATGTAGTTTCGGAGCAAAACTTTTTCAAAGCATAACTCCGTGTATATAAAATACGAGTGTATTTTACATACACATACATAAAAAACATATACATCTGGATTGGGCATCATCTCCACGTTTAAATCTGAAGAAAAATTGCATTAGTTATTATTAAGTCCGTATCAATAGGGTATTTAATGATTCTTTACTAACGGTTGCTCAACCCTCGCCAGGTTCTCTGCATTTGGCTATGGATTAGATCAAAGGCTTCTTAATTGCCTTGCATGACAGATACAAGTGTAAATAGGAAAATAATTTCTTAGTACAGTCATTATAGTAGATACAAAAATCTCACTTCATTTTTATTTAATGAAAATAGAAACTGTTAATAAAGATAAATTCTGAAAAACAAACCCTGTAATTTAGTTACTAGATGTAGCTAGTATTAAAATAAGGATTTATACAGTGATATTCAAGAATAAGTTATTTTATCATTAAAAAATATATTAGAATCTTACTGCTTATAACAAAGCCTTGATTTTGTTTCATCACAGGCAGCAAGTTTTAAATTATGTATTTATATTCACATGGTATAACTGCAGTGTAGGTTTTAACTCCTACATGTCCCAGATAATGTAACTATATGTCCCATTTATTATTACTCGGAGGTTGATCAGATGCTTTATATCTTGTAATATTATTATTAAGAAAAATTAGAACACAGGTCAATCCCAAATAAACATTAGTATATCTCCCTTTTTAGGGTGCCGTACCCAAAGGGTAAAAACGCGACCCTATTACTAAGACTACGCTATCTGTCCGTCCGTCTGCCTGTCACCAGGCTGTATCTCAAGAACCGCGATAGCTAGACAGTTGAAATCTTATATCTTTAAACGAGCAATTCTTGTATATATATATATAGGATCTCGACAACGGCTCCAACGATTTTGATGAAACTTGGCATACTAGAGGTTTCGGGTCCAAAAAATCTATCTAGCTAGGTTTTATTTATAGAAAATATTGTTTTGTCGGTGTTTTTAGCAATACAATACAATGACATTAAATTTGAAAAGAATATGAATTCAAATTTCGGTATCAATGTCATGAGTTACGATAGCTCAGGTGGGAAGTTGACCGGTTCTAAATTTGGTTTTTTTGGCATTCAAACAGCGTCGGTTCGAATCTCGGTGTTATTATTATTCTCTTTTTGTAATTTTTTATATATTTTTCATTATTTATTTTTTATTAATAAATATCTAAATAAATTCGACAAAAATATTCCGAGCGAAACTCGGTCAACCAGATATTTTTTTACAAATACTGAAAACAAAATATAATACCTAAACATTTAAGGGAGGCTCCTATAAAACAATCGCGATTTTCCCTTTTTTGCTCAATGGTTCGTGCGCGAGTCCGACTCGCACTTGGCCGATTTTATTTGAAAAATCATAAAATTACATACAACAAATACATTAAAAAAATATTTTTCTTCTTTCAACTTAGGAAAGAATTTGCATTATTATCTAAACTATGAAAATGTGTAACTAAGTTTGAAATGAATATGTAATCAATGAGAAAAAGTTATACTCGTTAAATGAGGATTAAAAAAATGTGTAGAGAAGATCCTGCCTTTTGATTGTCATTGAGAAACAAACAATGAATGCTTACCTGGTACAATGAAGGTGATATTCAGCAAGCAATTCTGTTTATTTAAAGGTCTGCTTTTATCGTTTATCAAGATCAGGAAGATTTTCAATAATCATGATTTTCTCAATATCTTCCGCTATCCTTGCTTATTCAAAGTTAATTTGATTCGTAAACACGTTTTCCTCACATTTATTCAAGTTTATTCCTAACTGGTAATTCCAGGGCATTTATTATAATCCACAAGTTCCTTATACCTGTTTTGTAAATGAAAGGATAATGTAAGGTTGTAGTTTCGTTAACATGTTACACATGTCTATATTTTTTTACAAAGGCGTGTCTACTTTAAACATTATAACTGGTTTGCTGTAATAACTAGGGGCTAGAATTCAATTTTTTATTCTGAAGAAAAATTTATGGCAACTATAAACTTCTTATCACCTTAAAAATAATACAATAAAAATAGACAGCCATCAGAATTTTCTCGAAAGATGTTCAAATAATGCAAACAATATAATAAACATTGATGTCACCTCCAAACATTCCGATTTGACCCGGATGCTCACCATAACGTCGCATGGACTTTTTTTTCACAAATCCATAGACAGGTTCTCAAGTTTATTTTTGGAGTGAATCAAATCAAGACACTTTAAGATAACCTTGTCGAATCTTACGCATTTACGCTACTAAGTATGCTATTATCGATCGCTAGTTCCATTTCTTAGTCCAAGATTTCTTACAAGATCACAATCTTTGATGTAAGAAATCGATTCAATCGATCCCTCAAGGACTATAGAAGAAATGAGAACATATTCCAGCCATTATTACCGATATAATTGATATCATAAAAAACGTCACAATCTTTTTCTATTTCATTTGGATTTAGATTGTTATGGTTAACTTAAACAGTCGTTTAATCAATTTTCTTCATTTTATTAAATCCTCAAGTTTACATTCAATTTCTTTACAATGGAATTCTCCGCAAATTATATATTTATACTTTAGCGAGAGAATCATATTCCATCCATCCCTCAACCTACAAACTATAAACATAATATTAACGTACATTTGTCACATAACTCATTCTAAATAGCTAAACTGATTTAGAGGAAATTATGTGTGTATATTTGAAAGGGTCTCTGGAATCCTTTGGAAAAAGTCGTGACCGTGTTTCTATGAAAATACTGATTTTCTGAATGTTGTTCTCTTTTTTTCATAATTTCTTTTACAATAAAGCGTCTATCGGCTCCGCTAGTATATTTATATATGATGTTTTTTTTTATTTACATAATATAATTATGTAAATTTTACACGTAATTTGTAATAAGTAATAATATGCATCTAGTCGCATATACATAATTTCAAGTGCATCTACTTCACTTTAATGCGCCAACAAACTTGGTTGAATGGAAAACAATGTCTCAGGCCTAGAGACCTTAAGACCTAGTGGTCTTAATGTAATAAATTGTTGCATGATGTTTAATTAAATAAATAGAATCTTTGTATGTTATATATTTTATTCATTATGTAATCATGTACTTACATTGGTTGGTTTCGTACTTGAGGCGTCTTCACTTAGTCAACTAAGTATGATAAGTATGGTAAATAAGTATAATGTAATGCTTAGATCACACTAATATTATAACGGCGAAAGTTTGTGAGTGTGTGTATGTATGTTTGTTACGTTTTCACGCTCTAACGGCTGAACCAATTTTTGATGTGGAGACAGCTGGACATAGGATAATTTTCCTGGTAATATAATGCCTTGGAATAATAGTACAACTTTACTTTTGCTTACTCAATCAAATATAATCCGTTGAAATAATTTGGATAAAATTGCATCTAAGATCATCCGTTTTACGTGAAATATCTCATTAAATTTTACGGAAGCGAATTCGCGGGCAGGAAAAGCACTTAAGTATTTAGCAACATAACTATAAAACATATTAAAAAAGTCCACCTGGACACCAAGTTACATGTCAAAGCATCTGCACCGCTGACCTCGAGCACCTTTCACTGTTAAAGCTGGAATACAAACAAACGATTCTGACACGGTTCAACAAACATACACAAAGGCATACATTTGTATGGTGAAAATACTTATATCTATATGCATAGATTTAAAATAAAACTCATAAAAATTACGTCACAAAATACTTTTTGATATGTACTGTTTGTTCCGTGTGGTGACGGATTAAGAATACAATTCACCACTCCCTATCTTACCCGTGGATGTCGTAAAAGACGACTAGGGGATATAATATGCACATAACATCTGTGTAAGAGAAGGAAAACTCGAAATAAAACCCTATACCAACATGTCTGACCAGCATGATATAGTAGGTCAAATTCCCTCCCATTGAAGAGGAGGTCCGAGCCCAACAGTGGGACGTTTGTGGGCTGCGATGATGATGATGATGTACTGTTTAGTGGTGGCTATGAATATACTACCAACCCGTACAGTGTCGTGAAAGATGACTAAGAGATTTATATCTACCTGAGCCAACTCCATTTGATGTCGTTTGATTAACAATTATATTTCCAAGGTGGATTAAAATCAGGCAAGCAGCCGACCATAAAATTATTACCAATAACTTTTGCAATGTATGCTATAGATAAGGAGTACTTATTGTGTCCACCCCCAAGTAATTACCTGCGCCTCATACCGCCCTAGCCGAAGCCGCGGGTGATGTGACCGGGGATAGTCCGTCACCCGCCGATAGGCCGTCACCCGCCGATAGGCCGACCACATCAGGAAAGACCGACGTCCTCCCCGAGGGGGGGGACGTCGGCCGATGGGAGGGTACCCCAAATAGGGGGTATTCCGTCGGGCCGACCACTGACGTCAAGTCACCCTGCTCCGGTGGTCGGCCCAACGACGAAGGCGACGTGCATCGTGGGTGGGTTGTGGGTGTGCGTGCTTACGCCCCTCTGTCGCCCCAAACGGAGTGAGGCGAGGAGCACGCCGACCGTAACTTACCCCCCAAAAAAAAAGGACCCCCAAGTAATTGAGATAGGAATACGACAATAATGATAACAAAGTAAGTTTGTTTGTTACGCTTTCACGCTTAAACGATTTCACGATTCAAAAATTCTTTCACCAATGGAAAGCTATAATATCAGGGAGTAACATAGGCCATATTTTATCCCGGTATTACCATGGGAACGGGAAGTACAGTAAGGCGACTGAAACCGAAGCGAAACGAGGGCGGGTTGCTAGTTCTCCATAAAATGATTGATTCTTACTCGTGATTGATTATAAAAACGACCAAATACCTAATAAAATAACATCCACTGCAAGAGATTATATCTCAAAATAAAACCCTATGCCAATACTCCTGATCAGCGTGGTATAGTAGGTCAAATTCCCTCTCATAAAGGAGGGGGCCATAAAACCTACAGGATGGATGTAAATGGATTGAGTTGATGATGATGATGACGTTGAGGGCTTGCCACAGTTATTTTATAAGCTGGCATGGCAAGAGAAAGGTCACTGTTACTGGATTTTAACGTTTTACTATTTGGTGCACTTTTCTTTTTTTTTTTTTTCTCCCGCCGCACGACTCCGTCCGGAGCGACAGAGGGGTGGCGCACGGCGCCATGACCCACCCCTAGCACGTCGCCTTCATCGTTGGGCCGACCACCAGTGCCGAGTTCCTTGTGCTCAGTGGTTGACCCGACGAAATACCCAGCGGGGTACCCTCTTCTCTCGATATCCCTGTCTCGCGACGTCGATCGCCGTCGCCTCTCTGCGGGTGACGGTCTAATCCCCGGTCTCGTCACCCGAAAGTTAGGTGCACTACACACATTTTCATCGCGTTATTCCAATTCTGTAAAGATAAAATCATAAATAAAATTTATTGATTAACTTAATAAATAATAAAACATACTTCTTTGTCTGCACGAAGGAACTTGAAACAACAGCCAGCGGATAAATGAGAAACGTATAAATGATTTATGTATCGACATTTATACGCTTCTGGTTTATTAAACCAATTTATTAATTTATTTAATTAATCTTCTATATATAATCAATAACATAGAATCAGACAATTAATTTACATAATTAACTAATTATAAAAAAACTTGAGAGGTGTCAAGGGACACCCGGATGGAACGAAGTTCCTTTCGATTAATTAGTGAAGGAATTGTAATAAAATTTTATTTTTTTTAAGTTATAATAATATTTTTTTTATTATTAACAAATATAATGTTATATAAACTTAATCAGTAGGCTCAATTTTCGTAATAATTGGCTTGTGGTAACTGAAGTAGG
Organism: Lymantria dispar; assembly: GCA_032191425.1. NCBI lineage: Eukaryota > Metazoa > Arthropoda > Insecta > Lepidoptera > Erebidae > Lymantria > Lymantria dispar. The sequence goes on along the minus strand of CM063445.1, from coordinate 10,109,070 downwards.
AAACATATGTTTGGGATTCTATTTTATTTAAATGTCTTGAAAAAACTGCATCAATGGTAGTATTATATTTTGTTGTTGTATACACTCAACAAAAATAATCGTCGCGACACCACACTGTTCAATGCGAAATAGAAATGAAAATATCTGGCTTGCTTTCTATAAGAGAGAGAGAGACAGACAGAGAAACATGCGACGCCGCACAGCTTACTGTAGCTTACTATAGCAAAAAGTGTCGTGACAACTTTTCGTAAGAATTTTTTCCGTCTAGCCCCCTTTCACAACGCGCGATAAGGAACTTCGTTCCAAAAAAAATATAAATCGATTTTACAAGTGTTGAGTAATGAATAGAGATAAAAAGATGCTTTAACACAGAAATTAATAGCTAAATTAGACAAAATGATAAAAAAGAACCAAATAACAAATGTACAAAGAATGCTTGAATTAGTTTCTCACAGTCAATGACCGTAAATTACGTGGCAACGGATCAAGCGCTTTAAGTAATTTCTTTAAAGATTAGTCATAATCATTAAAGGCTCACTGGATTCAATTCCCAATATAAATTCGTAAAAAAACCTCCTTTTCGTTCATTAGTGAACTTGAAAAACTATTGCATACCTCATACATGTCCACCCGCAGAGAGGCTGACCGCGCGTGCGCTTACCATAGCCCACCCATAAAAAAAAAAATATCTCATACATGTCACACCTACCGCATAGCCTCCCGACCGACGACTAGTACCAATTCCTTGACATCCGTAGCCGGCTTCCTCTACAATACAATATTGGGCAATTGACCTACTATACCACGCTAGTCAGGTATATTAACATTTTATTCAGTGTGGTGACGAAGTGAGAGTACAATTCACCACCCCCTTTCCTACTCGTGGGTACGAGACCAAAAGACGACTAAGGGATTACAATATGCATACAACATCTGTTCAAGAGAAGGAAACCTCGAAATAAAACCCTGTGCCAACCCGTATGACCAGCGTGATATAGTAAGTCAATTTCCCTCCAATTGTGAAGGAGGAATCTACTTCAAATTTTCTTCACTAACACAAATATCAACAAATAATATCGCTTAGTTCGTCTTTTACGACATCCACGGACAAGATTTGGTGTGGTAAATTGTTTTCTTACTCCGTCACCACACGGAAAAGATTGCCTATGAAGATAATGAACAACGCTTACACTAAAATTACATAATTTATAAATACAAAATATAATACATTATCATAATAAGTAACATTTCGTAAACAACAATAAAACTCGCACGTATTTTTATGCAACTGAATGTAAACTTCATGCTTTGTAAGTAAATGTATTTACTTAATAATACATTCCAAAAACAAACAGCAATTGACATATTAATTAAGTCAAGGTCGTTCATATAAAACACATATACGAGTGTGATTAAAAGATAAATCCGTTTTCTTCTTCGCGGAAAATATAAGTATTTCTACAGCTACTAATCTTGTACTTGATTCTTCGTTATTTTTTATTCCTTTATTATTATATATTTTTATTTATTTCTTGCCATCTATAAGGCACAGTTATATCTTATTAGTGAAAATAATTGAAGAAAAAAAATCGACTTTAACCGTTTTCTCGTGGATGACATTGACAAAACTGGACCATATTGAAATGGGACTATACGGGCAGTACCAGCTTTCAAATTAAAAAAGGAATCATCAAAATCGGTACACCCAGTCCATCTTTATATATAAACTAGCAATCCGCCCTCGCTTCGCTTCGGTTATAGGTTATAGTCGTTTTACCCGCGTAGTTCCCGTTCCCGTGGGAATACCCGGATAAAATATAGCCTAGTTTATGCCCTGATATTATAGCTTTCCATTGGTGAAAGAATTTTTGAAATCGGTCCAGCCGTTTTGAAGATTACCCGGAACAAACAGACAGACAGACAGACAGACAGACAGACAAAAATTTTTTAATTGCTATTTTAGGCATAGGTATCGTGCAAATAACCGTGTGAGCATGAAAAAAGCCTATTATTTTGACATTACAAACAGACACTCCAATTTTATTTATTGGTATAGATTTCTTGCGTACGTATGTATGTCACTGAACTCCTAAACGGCTGGACCGATGTTGACGAATTTTTTTGTGTGTTCAGGGGGATTTGAGAATGGTTTAGATTCATAAATGGACTCGGTAGGTGGCGCTGCTGTCGATTTCAAGGAAAATGCCTTTTATTTTATTTAAACAGAACAACGTCTGTTGGGTCAGCTACTATATATATAAATATATTAATAAATGTAAAGAATAAAAAAACAGTCAAACCTTGATTTTAATTTGTTTAGGTTATTGTTACTAAACTTCGAATGAAATAATATCTAGACTATGAGGAAATTCCACAAGTAAATTGGAAATCCACTTCGCAACTTAGCGAAACCATCTCGAGGACATAATGTTATAATATTATTATCGCTTTTACGGCAATGAAACTATAAAATTATATGAGCGCAACAAAAAAAATCAAAACACGAAATAAATTATATTTAAAAATAATGTATAATATTAATAACACATCAAGAATGTTAGCTTTCTGCGTAATGACGGAGTAAGAATTCAATTCATTCGTTTCCGTAAATATTGTAAAGAGAACTAATGATGATAATAAATGACTGTCAGAGAAGGAGAACTCGAAATAAAACCCTGTAAATAAAAATAGATTTATATAATATATAGATCTCCGCGTGATGATGGAGTAAGAATACAATTTACCACTTTTTGCCCGTGGGTATTGTAAGGACCGTGATATATAATATGCATATATCATATATGCAAGAGAAAAAAAATTGAAATAAAACCCTATACCAACCCATCTGACTAGCGTCATAGATGGTCAATATCATCCCTATTATGGTATATGACGCAAGATTAGTATAAAGATCATTTATAAAAACGAATAATTTAAATTAATAATTACACAGTTGTTTATTATTAGGTAACACAAAAAGAAAGCAAAACAAATATGTAGTTTATGGCACAGTTCAATTTAGAAAAAAAACAATAGCACTAGCTTTTTGTACCGTACGCAAAGGGTAAAAACGGGACCCTATTACTAAAACTTCGCTGTCTGTTCGTCCGTCTGTCTGTCACCAGGCTGTACATCAAGAACCGCGATAGCTAGATAGTTGAACGTTTTACGTATTATGTATTTCTGTTGCCGCTATAAAAACAAATAGTAAAAAGAAAATAAAATGAATATTTAAGGGGAGGCTCCCATACAATAAACGCGATTTTTTTAACCTTTTTTGCTCGATATCGATAACGGCAACAGGTAGACACTTGTTTACCAAGTCAATGGTACGGAACCCTCTGTGCGCTAGTCCGACTCGCACTTGGACGATTTTTGAAGTTTTACGGAAAAATAATAAGAGTATTTTTTTATGATGAACGCACACACCCTCACAAAAACCCATACCCTGAAATTAGCTAGTCAACATTTTTTACGATACGCAGGCACATCGTACCAAATGTCAACTAGATAATGCGTTATAATATACCTTACAATTAAATACCTTTTTTTTTCTACAAACGTAGGATAACGCGAAGGATAATATTTTAGAAATCTTTCTAAAATTTTATCCTTCGCATTATAAGATATAAGATCTATAATACCTAGATTATAGAAAGATTTTTAACTTGTTACGCTAAAGAAGTATCTATAACTTCTTACGTACCTACGTACCTAAGTACACCTACACCTTTTTTATAAAATATCACAATTTTTACTAAAATATTAAAACAATGAAGGTTATCTATACGAATATAGCGTCGATATAAGTCTATTAAAAATTCAACACGGCTAGACATGCAAACTGGCGAGCGAAATTAATCTGTGGTTTGCATGCCGCTGCGTGAAAGTGCAAGTTACACAGACTTGCGTGACCCTCTTGATATTGATGTTCGATGCAGCTAAACATCACTAAATATAGATAGTCGATAACTTTTCTAAATTAATACTAAATTATTAAAAATTTGAGACATCTAATCTAAAATATCTATACAAATAAATAAAATTGAAATGTCTGTTTGTAATGTCGAAATACTGGGCTTTTTTTACGTTCACACGGTTATTTGAACGACATCTATGACTAAAATACAGTTTAAAATTTTTGTGTCTGTCTGTCTGTTTGTTTGATGTAATCTTAATAACGGCTGGACTGATTTTGATAATATTTTACTACCAGGTAGCTGTATATATAAGGAGTAACTTGGGTTATAGTTTATCCCGCTATTCCCACAGGAACAGGAACAGGAACTATGCGGGTAAGGCGACTGAAACCGAAGCAAAGCGAGGGCTAGTTGCTAAAATAAAACTACTTTACGGATTTTATCGCGTTTATATTTGATTTCTAATTGCCCGGCGTTTCGAACACTTTGCAGCGTTCATGGTCACGGGCGTGCTAAGATGTTTCACATCCTGAGTCGTCTTTTACGACATCCACAGATAAAGGATGGTGAATTGTATTCTTACTCCGTCACCACACGTAATTATACTGTTATATATCTAATATCTGGTTGACCGAGCTTCGCTCGGAATATTTTTGTCGAATTTTTTTAGATATATATTAATAAAAAATAAAAAATAAATAATGAAAATTATATAAAAAACTACAAAAAGAGAATAATAATAACACCGAGATTCGAACCGACGCTGTTTAAATGTCACATAATCCAAAATTAAAACCTCCCGTCTCCCCAACTGAGCTATCGTAACTCATGACGTTGACAACGAAATTTGAATTCATATTCTTTTAAAATTTAATGTCATTATATTGTTTTACTAAAAACACGGACAAAACAACATTTTCTATAAATAAAACCTAGCTAGACCGATTTTTTGGACCCGAAACCTCTACTCTAGTATGCCAAGTTTCAACAAAATCGTTGGAGCCGTTGCCGAGATCCTGAATATATATATATATATATATATATATATATATACAAGAATTGCTCGTTTAAAGATATAAGATTGACTAAATAAATGACTACCAAATTTCAAATTCGTGGCTATGATGACGCTGTAAGAATACAATTCATCACCCTATTTCTTATTCGTGGGTGTCGTAAAAGCCAACATATAAAAGCTGAGATAGAAAATCTTAAATTAAGGCCCAATAAAATTATATTATACTAATATAACGAACTTAAAACAGCGGTAGTGTCACAATCTAATAAGTTTAAGACAACAATTAGCACAGCCATGCAGGTGCCTTCATACGTCATTGCAATTGAAATGCAGTTATTCAAGTATTTGCTAAGGTTTAAACCTTTCACAACTGCGTGCTTAGCATTCTTGCAGCTAGTCACGACGTATTGCCATGTTTTTAAGTAACTTACCAATTAAGTAAAATAAAAAAATTATCGCGTCAAATTCAGAGAGATATTAACTGTAAAATTTAAGCAAAACACACAAATGCATAAATATATCTATGTGTTCAACGTTTGATGTATCTAAACAGACAAAACGGAAGGTATTTGCAGACCCTTTAGAAAATGCTTTCAAGCGAATAAACTTTTAAAGCTGGACCGAACTGAATACTCTTAAAATTGCCAATCTATACTATTTTACTACTAATATATAAAGCTGAAGAGTTTTTTGTTTGAACACGCTAATCTCAGGAACTACTGGCCCGAATCGAAAAATTGTTTCAGTGTTAAATAGTCCATTTGTCGGGAAAAACTATAGACTATATATCAACACGCTAAAACCAACAGGAGCGGAGCACCAAGGACGAATGTCTCAAAATTAGTTCTTTTTTTCCTTTTGAGAGCATCCGCGTAAACGGCTAAATTTTCGCAAAAATCATGTGTGACAGAATCGTATTATTAAACAATATTTTCACCTTCTACGTAAAAAAGTCTTAGGTTAAAGTTAGCGTTATCCCAAAGTCTCTATACCACGTGGATGAAGTCGCGAGCAGAAGCTAGTGTTAAATAAACAAGCTCTTCGATCATATAGTAATTTGGATAAAATTTAGTAACAGTAGTCGGCAATAATAAATATTATCTCCATCTAGATGAAATTTATAAAACATAACACATTTAAATAAAACTAATGTTTACGAATTTAATCGTATTGGTATTTGATTTTTGATTGCCCTGCGAACGTTTCGAAAACTTTTCGTGCGTTCATGGTCACGGGTAGAACATGAGCGCTGAAAAGTGACCATGAAAGCTGAAAAGTGGCCATCAAAGATGAAAAGCGACCATGAACGCTGGAAAGTGACCATGAACGCTGGAAAATGACCATGAACTCTGAAAAGTGTTCGAAACCTCGGGTAATTAAAAAATAAATACAAACGTGAAAAAATCTGTAAAAGCATTTTTATTTGTAATTTATGTAATGGTCGCGTAAACGTCAGAAATCAGAAGACATTTAATTGAAATAGATAATCCATACTAGTATTATAAATGCGAAAGTAAGGATGTTTGTTTGTTTGTTTATTTGTTTGTTTGTTTGTTTGTAATGCTTTCACGCTTAAACCACCGAACCGATTTCAAAAATTCTTTCACCAGTGGAAAGCTATAATATCAGGGAGTAACATAGGCTATATTTTATCCCGGTATTACCACAGGAACGGGAACTATGCGGGTTTAAGCGACTGAAACCGAAGCGAAGCGAGGGCGGGTTGCTAGTATCAATATAAAACACGGCAAATATAAATATACACACATATATACTGACAAATACTTAATCAGCATGTTCTAGTAGTAAGATTGAGTAAAAAAATAACCTTTACTATGATCTAGTTGATTTTGATATTTATATAAATATTTAGTTTTGCAGTGCTTCATCTGACACAACAAAACTATTGTACCCGTGATGATTATCACAATGATTGTTTTTTAAGCATTGTATGCTGTCATCAATAAATATAAATATTTTAAATATGACATCATTAAAAATTCAAATGCAGACAGACTCTGCTTTTTGCATAACTATCTATTTAAATAAATACAATTTAGATATCTCAGATAGCCTGTTTATTGAAAATGGTAATAAAATAAAATATTACGACCTAAGGGGGCTAAGAATCTTGTAAAAATGGAACCCTATACCAACACGTTCGTAGAGGAGGCTCGAGCCCAACAGTGGGACGTATATGAGCTAAAATTGTGATGTAATTCTATTCTAGTAACATATATTTTCTTCGTTAAATGACAGTTAATATGAAAGACTATTCCCTGAAATATGGCAGAGTGATGACGGGCGATGTATTCTTTTAACATGAACTCATTAATGTTGAAAATATTGCAATACAGGATGTTTAGCCATATTTTACCAACTTACTGTTTTATTTTCTGTTGAATGCTCCTCAGTCCAATTTCTTATAGTGCATCTAAACTAACATATATAATACAAAAGTATTATGGTAGAAAGATCGTATGAAAAGTAAATACATATACTGAATAACCATTATAGACTCATCTCATTTCACTCCACTGTTCGACTCGGCCTCTTCTACAATGGTAGAGAAATTGACTACACCGCGCTGATCAGATTTGTTGGTATAGATTTTTTATGTCAAGTTTTCCTTCTCTTGCATATTATCATCTTATCATATCCCTAAGTCATCTTTTACAGCACCCACGGCCAAGAGAGAGGGGGTGGTGAATTGCATTCCTACTCCGTTACCACACAGGGAGCGAGATTATAAACTATGCCACAATTACAATGCATATAAAGCCTATGATTTGAAAACTGTATCCAAAATTGGTTCCTGTAGAATACTCAATTATCGAATACTTTAATAACCACATATATTAAATTAGCTGCATCAAATATAAATGTATAAAAGAAGCGTTATTCTAGACCATCCTGTACTTCGTGAAATCAACAATAATATTGTTTGTTTACATGATTGTTTTCTTCGTCACCTGAATGCACCTGCGTTACCGGCTGAATGCACGTTAGTGCTCTATTCAGAATCAATCAATTCAGATCATTATTTCGTTCATAATAAATTAAAATGTATTATTTGTGAGTGATAAGATATGTGTGCACTATGCCTGGAGGAGTTAACCTAATGAGGACCGAGCATTTTCGGAAAGCTCCTCGGACGCCTCGTTCTGCACACGCCCGATATTATTACACTAGATCATTGATACTAGAATCACCTGTGAAGAAGAGATCGAACATACCTAGAATAAGGTAAAAATATACAAATTCGCAAAAGTAGATGGATTTATCTCGACCGTATATAAATTTCTTCACAATGTTTTTAGTGAACATGTGGTATTTTATTATTAATACACATTTGCGGCAGTTCAATAAAAATAAAATTAGATCGTTTTAACTGTATTTTGTTGTAATATTTCTACGCATATTGTCCTTATTAATTTCTATGTATACTGAGTCATTATTTTATATTAAAAAACAACGTAGTCTCTAAATGTCGGCCTCATAAAAAGGCTCAAAGTAGCTCAACGTGCTATGGAGAAGACTATGCTCGGTATTTCTCCACGTACCATATCACTCGTTGAATCGACAACTGTTGTGCGTTGGAGAAGTAAGATTCTCGAGTACCGACAAAAATCAGACGACGCAGCGTAAGAGGACCCCTACTAGGTGGATCGATGACATCTGGAAAGTCACAGGGATCTGTTGGATTGAACTGGTACAATACCGTTCCGACATGACATTCTTGCGAGGAGGCCTATATCCAATAGTGGACGTCTACACACTGCTGCTCAATGATTATAAATTCATTTTAAAACAAATTACACTTAAATATCTGGTTGACCGAGCTTCGCTCGGAATATTTTTGTTGTACTTTTGTCGAATTTTTTAGATATATATTAATAAAAAATAAAAATTAAATAGTCAAAAGAATATAAAAAAAATACAAAAAGAGAATAATAATAACACCGAGATTCGATCCGACGCCGTTTGAATGCCAAAACAATACTAAAAGGAAATTGCACTACTTCCCAACTGAGCTACCGTAACTCATGACGTTAACGGCAAAATTTGAATTCATGTTCTTTTAAAATTTAATGTCATTATATTGTTTTGCTAAAAACACTGACAAAACAACATTTTCTATAAATAAAACCTAGCTAGTATGCCAAGTTTCATCAAAATCGTTGGTGCCGTTTCCGAGATCCTGAACATATATATATATATATATATATATATATACAAGAATTGCTCGTTTAAAGATATACGATTTAAATTAAGATAAAAAGACTTAAAAACAAATCATACTTAAAAAACGGAAGTCATGCTTGGACAAGCTGCTTCTATATATAATTCCAATAAATATAAAGAATACTCAATGAAATAGATTAAAACTTGAATTGCTGTACTTCATATTTGATTGAAGGCATTTTTAAATTGCCAAACATTTTCAATAATTGGAATTAAAGTTTTACAAAACTTTACTTCTACTACAGCTTATACATGTCCCAATGCTGGGCTGGCCTACTTGTACCACGCTAGACAAACAGGGTTTTATTTCAAGTATTTCTTCTCTTGCACACATTTGAATGCATATTATAAACCTTCGTCGTCTTTTACTACACCCACGGGGAAGAGAAGGGGTGGTGAATTGTATTCTTACTCCGTCAACACTCGAAAAGCAATATTATCAACACATTATTTACATAATTAGTATTCAATATAATGAACATTCCCATGAGTACAGTCAGACTTGAATGTTGCAACATAGTTTACAAAGATGCCAACATTATCTTTACTATAATTTCTAAAGGTTATTTTCTACTACGGCAACATAACTATCGGTTATAAATGTGACGTCTTCAGTTTTCGAAATTGATCTCAAGGTATTTTTTTATATTTCTTACTGTTGCTTATATTTTTCGTCTGTTTTCTAGTTTTTTAATAGTAATACTATATTATTAAATTGAGGTATAATATGGATTTGAGTAAACAGAATTTATCTATATGGTGACGAAATAAGAATACAATCACAGCTCATATACGCCCTACTGTTGGGATACAGTCGTCTCCATAATGAGAGGGATATTGACCTACTATACCATGCTGGTCAGACGGGTTAACGGTAACCTAACCAGGTTAGGGTTTTATTTCTAGTTTTCTTTATCTTGCATAGATACCATCTGCAATAATCCCTTAATTGTCTTTTGCGATACCCATGGGCAAGAAAGGCGTTGGCAAATTGTATTCATACTCCGTCACCACATGGCAGAATAAAAACTAGGGTATATTATATTATTATATATTTATCGAAACACTTACTACGTCAAATATCTATCCTGTAACATCGATCGACCTTAGAGATTATGAATATGAAAAAGAAATACTTATGCATATATTGTATCTACACGGCAAATATAGTTTTAAAATATATATAGCTATGTGTAATAAACACTTTTTACAACATTTTACTATGAAATTGCACTCCAAAAAAAGTCAATTTATTAAACAACCCAACCTTCACAAAATAAACGTGACAGATCCATTTTCATCACAATTGGATATGACCTTTATATACTAACAATAATTATAAGAGTCCTTATGTTTGAATTAAGTAAGAGGTTACCACCTTGACGACACTTTTCCATTGAGACTAAGGACAATGTTCATCATTTTTAATTCGAGTTTGACCCTAAACCCACGGTACTAGTTAAAAATCTAGTACATTTACTAAGCATAGCTATTAACTAACGTACACTAAAACTTTCTTACTAGGAGTAATAATTTTTCTGAAACGCCTCTTTGTGAATTTTTTCTATTTCAAGAGTAATTATCGCAGTTCATTTATGTCCCACTACTGAACTCAAGCCTCCTCCATAATGGGAGGGAAATTGACCAACTATACCACACTGGTCAAAATGATTGGTATAGGATTTATTTCGAGTTCTCCTTCTCTTGCATAGATGATATCTGCGTATTATAATACCTTAGTCGTCCTTTACGACACAAAAATGCTACAAAACTTTTACATTACGAAATTTGGTTGGTAACACTTAAAAGGTTTCATATTGGAAATTTTTATAATTTTAATTGGTTAACTATACAATATATAAATAAGTTTGTTTATCCAAACTTGAAATAAGTACCTACGCTATCCATCAAAACAGTTATAGTAATAAAATCTACGTAGCAACTAAAATTTAATAGCGGTAAAATAATTGGTTCGTTCGGCCATCTTGATAGATACCAAATCGAAATGAACCGTATCAATAATATTTACTACTACTTTACTATTCTTACTTTCAAATCGATCTTAGCCAACTCCAACTGATGCCATCAACAATTGTGTTCCCAAGTACGGTTGATATCAGGCATGCGGTCGGTTATAAAATGACTGCCATAACCTTTTGCAATATGACTTCTGATGTTTACGAGAGTATTACACATTGTAAATAAGGCATTTTTACGGTTTTTATCTCGTTTGTATTTGATTTTTGATTGCCCGACGTTTGGAGTGCTTTACAGTGTCCATGGTCACGGGCGGACTTCGCCCATAAAAATTGTTTTATTTACTTTTGCAATATATACGATGGGAGCAGAATAGATATTGTGTCGACCCCAAGTAATTGGAATAAGAGCAGGGTTTTCATAACGAATTTACTATTCTGCAAACTTTTCTCAATTTATTCAACGTCAAAAGCGGCTAAGAGACGCTCGAGCTTTTAAGAAGAAAATAGATTTCAATTAAATGATATAATATTGAACAGTTGTTATTATTCAAGAACTCAAATACACGTTATATAAAACAAGGATTTTAATATTTGCAAATTGCATGCAATATTGAGGAAGAAATGTAAAATTAAGGAACCGCATATTCAGCTACCGGTACTTAATAGCTACATTTGATTATTACGTTCGCAATATTATAAATCGGCCTTCAAAACTTCGATAGTCAATTTTGCACTATTTAGCTGTGAATATGTATTTAATTTTATACTGTTATATATTGAAATCAACAACTTCATTGCCACTTTATAGTTGAATGATTCACAATTAGACGTCAGTTACAAATTAATTAATTGGTAAATCTGTTTTGCCTCCAATTGATAAGCAATATTACGGTCAAGCAAACTGATCAATTCTTTAAATGTTTTCAAACTACAAAATCTATATGCTTCAGTATTCATACAAATATATGGACTGTGAGGTATTTAAAAAAGAAACAAGTATAAATTAATAGGATTATAAGAGAAATTCTTGATTTAATATATTTCACTATATACGTAATTTAATTCAAATAGTTACACATTTATCGTTGACGTTATCTCTACACAAACTCAGAAATTTATTCATAAAATTATAATACAAGTTATATTAACAGCATTTTTTTTGTTAACAGATGTCAGTCCGCTCCAAAAGTAATGGATAGTCACAGTAGATCCGCGTCGCCGCGGGAGCCCATGAGGCCACAGCATAAGCCACCATCCCCACCATCTTCACCAACAGGCTTCGATAATCGAGCATATACACATGATGAAGCTGACCCTAATCATAATGATTCTTTTGCATCTAACGGAGGTCAACAAAATGGACACACGAAAGAACCCAATGGAGTACCTGATGCAAAAACTCTCGAAGCTGTTAACTTAGAACTGATCAATCTAACTCCGAAGAATGGTAATGCAAAGAAAAAAGATGTGGAAGTAGATATGAACGCTGCCAATCCTTATGATGAATACTTCGTGCCAGTTAATGAACACAGGAAATATATGAGGTCAGTCACAAATATTTTGAATACATTTTTATAAATTATAATAATATCCATCCTAGTGAACGACACTTACGACTTTCTACTAAATTCGCAAAGGTTTTTTCCAGATCAGGCCATAACTAACTAAATATACATCTTTTTACTATATTTTAAAGTCATTCTCTTGACGTATAAAAAGTACAACATATGCAAAGATCGTTTTTAGTGAGATTAATCCTGTGACACCTTGCCACCATTATAACTCCTGTAAGCCAGGAACCACAATGGTCTTCATAGATGACACCGAGGTTTTACCCTCAGGTATTCCCGGATGGATCAGACAATTAAAATTATTTTCCACCGCAACAAATTTAATTAGATAAATTAAACAGGAGTTGGAAGAAATTGATTGCACTTCTCTCCTATGCAATGTGAGAGACAAGTAGGAAAATTGACTAGCTAGCCAAAAAATAAGACGATGTGCAACTACGGTAAAGCAGCCGCACAGCAAAGCTAATTATGTACTAAATATTGAAAAAATAGAATATAATTTGTTTACCTCACAAATGTTTTTCAAAACAACAACAGAAGGCCCCTACATTTACAAGGTAAAAACCATAATGTCGTCATAAATATATAAACGGTATACTCGTAACGAAATTGAAGAAATCCTAAAACACCTCACAGCAATTATTGCTACCATGGTTCTGTATTCAGTAATTTCAATTACAATCGGTCGTTGATTACGTTACGAATCAAATTCAAGTCAAGATCAAACTATTAGGAATTTGAAATTACCGCTATCCGGCCGAACCAAATAAAAGATACGTAGACCGTGTACTCTTGGCATTTTGTTTTTATATTCTTATAATTCCAAACCAATTTCTTCATAAAAGTCTTATTAGATTTTCAATCAAAAGTTGAGTATAGTTCTAAATTGTGTGTTCTCTATGTCGGTCATTCGTATTGTCCTAAATACAATAAATTAAATAATATATTATTTAAATAAATAATAGTTAATGCATCAGTACAAATAAATAAATTCAATCACAATTACTATGCACAATTCTTTGCTTTATATATTGATAACATTATTCTTCGTCGGGATATTGTACAAAATAAGATTAAAAAATCAGATTCGCCAATCGCCATATTACAAGTTTGTATGAAAATTATCAATTTGTATGGTGACGGAGTAAGAATACAATTCACCACTCGCTATCTTGCGCATGGATGTCGTTAAAGAGGACCATGGGATATATATTATATCCATAACATCTGTGTAAGAGAAGGAAAACTCTAAATAAAACCCTATTTCTACCCCTTACCTTTAACCCCTAACTCTAATTCCCTCTCATTGTGGAGGAGGCCCGAGCCTAACAGTGGGATGTATGTGCGCTGCAATAATGACGATGATGATTATGATGAAAATCATATATCCAAATGTAGATACGTTCTAACAACCTTTCTAAGAACATGCTCGCCAGGTCATCATGTTGATATTGGAAAACGCAGCTACAGAAGTCCTATTTGGATATGTGAACTATGTATAGTCCTCGACTTTACACTCGCACCAGAGTTAGGAATGTTTGTAAATTAACGATTGCTTCAACAAAAATTTCTAGATATTGAAGAGGCAAATTCTAGCTTCCTGTTACGTTGAACGGCCCTGTAGGATGCAGTCGGTGCATAAACTGCTAATAAAGCAAGAGTTTGACGCTCCGCATTCTTGTCTTATCCCAATTACTTGAGTTGAATTCAATGTGTACTCTTATTTCATAATACATGTTGCAAAGGTTTGGGAAATAGTTTTATGACCGGCTTAACGTCATACCTTCTTAGGCATACAATTGTTGACCGAATGACATCAGATGGAATTAGCCGGAGCTTTAAATCATCTTTAACCCGCGAACAATGTAACGGTTTGCTGGTATTTTTAGCCGCCGCAAAACAGCTTAAAAGTTTGACCCGCTCCTATTAAATTCTATACGACTTCTTACCACTGACTAGAACTAGGCCTGTTTGTTTGACAGCATAGACAATATGCATTTTCCATAATATAAAAGATTAATTTGCCAAAAATAAGTTAAAATATACTATAACAAAAGCTTATAATACACCCTTAATCTACAATAGGTACTCGAGTTAATCGAGGTATGATAGTTATCGATAGGTACCGTTCAAACTACGGTTAAATTGAACAACTCTGCTGCGAATCTGTGACCTCAACGGATTGCACGTGAACTGGCAATGCCAAGACTGGTTTAATACAATCACTGTCTTGTAGAATTCATAGTAATACTAATATAAAAGCTAATTATGGATAGTAAACAGCTTTATAGTTATTATTTTAAAATCTAAATTAATACTAAATTCATCATCGTCTTAGCTCATATACATCCCACTGTTGGGCTCAAGCCTCCTCCACAATGGTAGAAAAATTAACTTACTACACCACGCTTTTCAGACCTGTAGGTGTAGGGTTTTATATCGATTTTTCCTTCTCTGGCATGGCATGCATATAACATCTATATGTTATATGCATATTATGTCTCTTAGTCGTCTTTCACTACATCCACTGGCAAAATAGAGAGTAGTGAATTGTATTCTTACTCCGTCACCACACGAAATAAGCCAAATGATGATTGGAAAAACCGAAATTGCCTATTTAAAGCTAATTTTAAATAACATTAGAGCATTATCAAGACATAGTTATAACTGTTATGTTGATTATACTACATTTATCACGCACATAGTTTTTCTTCAATTAACAATGGATTAATTCAAAGATCTGTTGCTCAGTTTCATGTATTTAAATTTTAGTCAAGGAATATACCAGTCACTGTCTGTTAAAAAACGAATTTAATGCTTGAACTATAAAATTGTGTTTAATTGTATCTAATTCATTCCTGATAGTCGGCTAGTCACCGTCTATTAATAAGCAGTAACTATCGAGTTATATTTCGATGTCTATTCACATTTGCCTCGAGGTTTGACAATAACATTACAAAGATTGATAGAAGATAATATTTATAGTACATTTGTTGGTTATATGCCTTTATTCAATCTATCAGCGTATCGATGTCCACTGATGAACATAAATATCTTAACGGTTGGCAAGCCGGTTGGCACTCGCAATAGTAGTGTTGGTGAGTACAAGCATAATGCAAGCATAACCAAACGTAACCTGCCAACAAAAGAAATAGATAAAAAATAATTGCTGACCTATTTTTGGGTCGCCTATAAATTGGTACCCAGGGCAGCGGAAGGCCCCTCTTTAACTTCCCCTTGCCCCTCTTCGACCCTCAACCGAAGCCCTGGAACAACTGATAGCTTTACTTCAGTAACTTACTCGACAGGACACCCTTTCGAGACCCTTTTTCTCTGCTCTGATATCCCGCCAGAGGCAAGGCAAGTCATCCTCACATCCAGCCTCCCTGCGTGTGGCGGGTCAATTAACGTTCCTGTCACGTAACGTTCCTGTAAATTCTAAAAAATATTTCATAAAGTAATCCTAATTATCTTTATTTACACAACAGACCTCAACCATTAAAAGTATTTCTTTCACATTACACAAAAATAATTTTATAGAAACTTGGTATATCACACTGTGGTTTCCGAAATCTTAGTAATTGAATGCAAAATGTTGAAAGTGTAACTTGTGTATTATGTATAATATTTATTACTACAACAATGATAAATGTACGGCGTTATGTTATGGCTTGATTTAATAAATTTTAAGGGCTTTTCGCAACAAATTCACACTGGTATTTTAGGCTGTATTGTGACGAATTAAGAATAAGCACAAAATTATGTACTACTTTATTATTATATTTATATCATTATTGAATTTTTATATTATTGTGAACCAAATTTGGCAAGGCAGCGTTTGAGAAACTTAAGAGGATCTTCTCATCCAATATTCCGCAGTGTCTGAAAACAAAGTTACCAACGATGACGTATTACACTGAAGCGTGGTCTCTTAACATCTACCTCATAAAAAGGCTTAAAGTCGCTTAACATGTTATGGAGAGGACTGTGCTCGGTAGGCCTATATTCACATCTACGGGATGGCTATATAACGACGAATTACCTTCACTATTTTCATCCATAGTATACCTACATAAATTTTTGACAATTGTTTTATGACCGATCGCCTGCCTGATGTCATTTATCCATAGTAATGTAATTGTTGACCAGACGCTTTTAGATAAAGTTGAATTAGATCAATGTGAAAGCTCTTAGTCGGTTTTACTACACTCACGAGCGACGTAAAGATTGATTAATGGTCGACGTGTAAACAGAAATGTAATGCCTTATTTCCATAATCTGTTGGTGTCTAGAAAGAGATCTGACATTAAATGGACATGGACATCTTTCTATACCCTCCGAGATACGAAATGCTAGTATCAGCATCATTATCTTAGCCCATATAAGTCTCACTTTTGGGCTCGGGCTCTCCTCCACAATGGAAGAGAAATTGACCTACTATACTAAGCTGGTCAGACGTGTTAGTATAGGATTTTTTGTGACGAGTTTTCCTGCTCTTGCATAGATATAAACTGCGTATCATATCCCTTAGTCGTCTTTTACGACACCCACGGGTGCTGAACTGTATTCTTACTCCACCACCATATAGAATAGTAGTGTAATTATAATGAATCACACAGTTACAACTTTCATAGAATCTTAAAATGGAGGACAGCGAACTTTAGATCTTTGGAGCGTAGCTTAAATTAGTCACAGACTCGTATTTCTGCTTCACTAACGTTACAAATCCTTCTTCCTAAATAGGCTAACATAGCAAAATCCTTGAGATTTATGACCTCACTGTGAAATTTAGAATTAGCAGTTGATTATATTTAAAAGACCATGACATTTCTTTATGTTAAGAGATGAAATATTTTCCTAATGATTATTATTAAAGATGAATATTTATCTAATGATCTGATGTTTACGCAAGTATTAAACTTGAAATAAAACCATTTTTTCATGGATTTGCCGTACTTACTATTTCTTCCGTGTGGTGACGGAGTAAGAATACAATTAACCACCCCCTTTCTTGCTCGTGGGTGTCGTAAAAGACGACTAACGGATTATAATACCCAGATAACACCTATGCAAGAGAAAGAAAACTCTAAAAATCGGCTAAGTGCAAGTCGGAGTCGCACACGAAGGATGCCGTACCATTATCTATCAAAAAGGCAAAAAAAATCGCGTTTGTTGTATGGGAGTCCCCATTAAATATTTATTTTGTTTTGTGTTTTGGTATAACGGTTGTTATAGCGGCAACAGAAATACATAATTTGTAAAAATTTCAACTATCTAGCTATCGCGGTTCTTGAGATACAGCCTGGTGACAGATAGACGGACGGACAGACGGACGGACAAACAGACGGACGGACAGACGGACGGATAGACGGACGGACAGACAGCGAAGTCTTAGTAATAATGACCCGTTTTTACCCTTTGGGTACGGCACCATAAAAATTAAACTCTGTACTCACCTCTGACCAGCGTATGGCAGGTCAACTTCCCTCCAATTTTGGAGGAGGTTCAAATCCAACAGTGGAATATATATGATCTGCATGTAATGTTGATGAAGAATGATGACTATTTTGGTCATTTTAACGGACGCTTCAGGTTTTTACACCATTCGAAGTCACGGGAGACAAAAATAAAAAGAATTGAACGGGAAAACTGTAGCGTTAGTTTAATTTTTTATTTATATATCTCATTTATTTGTACGAATTGCTATTTGATAGAATCGTAAAATTGCTTTTTGTATAGTTACTTTCGTATATTACGCAATTCAAACGTTCGAATTCGATAAAATTTAATCAAATTTAAGTCGGATACTTTTAAAATCATTTAATATAATAACAAAGCGTGAATTTTTGTGAACAGAATTTCTTTATTAGATAACAATATTATCGTGAAAGATATCTTAAAAATATAATTCGCAGCATAATAAAACCTACAAAACCAATTTACCTGCAATCATATAGATGTTTCCGTACGGAAATGGAGAATAAAGGTCGTCATTATCAAAGAAGATTTGGGAACTCTCCCGTTCCGATTTGCCTGAACTTAATTCCAATGCATTATAATTTCTTTATGTGATTCACAAATCATTGTTACGATAGTATAATTTATGCCTTTTATTTATGTATTTTTCAATTACTGTGACGAAAAGGGTCTCTTACTGCTGGATATTATTAATAAAATAAAACTAAAATAACGTAAGAATACTTTAATCAATGTACTGTCAATAATTAAAATTTGCTACAAATGGTCTTATCAAAGGCAATATCAAAAAGGGCTTGACATTAGGCAGGCTAGCTGTAACATTTATGTCAAACCCTTACAGGAACATGATAAAAAAAGCTACTTTACGATGGTACCATATATAGTCTAATATGTAATAATGATCTAAATAATGATGTAAATAATTCTTAATAAGGCATATTTTTTATAAATAAAGGTGACCAAGAGAACTTTGTACGTTAACGGAGAATGGCGAAGAAATCTAAAACCCTAGACTTAGCGAACATAATCAACGCACTACAGTAAACTAGCTTCCTCATTAGAATCATTATCATCACCGCAGCCCACATACGCCCTCGGGCCTCCTCCACTATGGCAGGGAATTTAACCTACTATACCATGCTGATCAGACGTGTTGATATAGTGTTTTATTGCGAGTTTTTCTTCTCTTGCACAGGTGTTATGTGCATATTATATCCCATAATCGTCTTTTACAACATCCACGGGCAAGATAGGGAGTGGTGAATTGAATTCTTACGCCGTCACAACACGGAAAAACCTCATTAGAATACGAAAAGCAATATTATACTGGTTTTTCAGATAATCATTGTTGAAATTTTGTTACTGCAAAAATATGTTAAACAACAAAGTTAACCAATCCATAATTAGCAACGAACCACCATAATACAGTGTTTTGTTCTTACATCAGTGACCTCTGTGGAATGTACACGTTCAAAGAGCACCAATTTGAACAATCAAATAACGAAATTCATATTGAATGTTTATAAACAATAGCTATTTGTTTTATGAAAGCAAATTATTTGGTTCAATAAAAAATTTCACGTCATATATGTCCAACTGTTGGGCTCGGAACTCCTCCACCGGGGGAGGGAAATTAACTTTTGGTGACGGAGTAAGCCCTTGCCTGTGGGCATCGTAAAAGTTGACTAAGGGATGCAGGTAACATCTAAGCAAGAGAAGGAAAAATTTAAATAAAACCCACCAACATGACTGACCAGCGTGATACAGAAGGTCAATTTCCCTCCTATTGTAGAGGAGGCTCGAGCATGTTGGACGTGTATGAGCTAACATGAAATCCTTTTGTACGATGAAGTGTTGGTACCGTGTTGAATCCTATTTAAGCATGCTGCTCGGTTATGATTTAATCTTATGTTTAACTTAGCTATTACAATTGAAAGCCAACCGTGATATTATTGGAAATAATAAAAGTTTAATTAACGAATTAAGCGACAGGACATAGCACGCATCTTTATCATTGTTATGATGTATTGCGCAAAAACGAGCGCTTGATTCGATATCGGTGTCAGACAATAGAAAACGTGAAACATTCAGAGTAAATCAATGGCAGTATTTTATTGAGTGACGTTACAGTTCAGTAGTTGTTGCGTAATGATCGCAAATGACCTGCTAACAACGCTTTATTTATAGTTGCCAGGTGACGGAGCAAGAACACAATTCACCACCACCTTGCCCGTGGGTCTGGTAAAATTCGACTAAGGGACTAAGGGGTATTGAGAGAGGCTCGAGTCCAACAGTGGATCGTATATAAACTGAGAAAGAAAACAAAGAAAGAAAAGAAGGCCCGCTAATCCTTAATAAAGTTCCTTAATTTTCGAGACCATGACAAAGGAAGGTATCCAGGAAAAAGAAAACAGAATCCTCAATTCAATTTAGCCAGCTCCATCTTAAAATTCAAAACCTGTCTAAAGTGGCGTAACATTTTTTTTTAATTACTTGGCTCCACTAAAGATATCTTGTAGTAGTTATAGCGTAGTTGTAAAATCTAATTCAGTCCATCAACCTGTTAACCTTTAAAGTTCTCAACCCTCGATAAGAAAAGGACGAAATACCATAATCACTAAGGTTGGCAAGCGAGATGGTGCTCGCAGTTGACGATATGAGTTTCCCGGGAGAACACTGTTGTCGATGCCCCTGGCGCTTCCTCACCAGGTCTTTACGACTCCCACGAAAATGAAATGGGTGTTAACACGGTACGATATTGTATTCTCGACACCATACAGTTAGTATATTACTATCTGTGTATATATATCTCATCACTAATGTGACCATATTGTTAATACGTCAAAATGGGACATTTGAATAACTCTCCTGTTGTGTTTTGCGTCAAAACATATCGTGCACAAGTAGATAAAAATATGAAATTAAAAGCTAAAAAAGACAAGACAAGAATATAAAAAAAATCGTGCAGGAAACTAAAACCTAATAAAATAAAACAGGAACTCGTCCCTATCAATGTAATAAATGAACGTTTATGCTCTGTTTGTAAAAACGGAACATTTTTGTACAGCTCGAAATAAAGGAACGGATAAACTGAATGGGACTGTCCTGTTCAAAAGGGGTACCTTCCCTTTATCACGTTACTCATCACTAGTAAGAGGTGACTTAAAGATCTAATTAGATAATATAACTGCAAAAGAAGGAATACAAACAAAAGTATATGACAACGCGTAAACATCAGAAATCATTAGTCTATGACAAACCATTCAGATCAGTAAAACGGCACAGGTTGCCGCCATTGGGGAGAAGAACCTTGCTCAATAGTGCCACTTATATGTAGTTAATTAAGAAAAAAAAATATAAAAAAAAGTCAGCGACACCGGAGATGAAGTTATCAATTTATTTCCGTAAACCCCAAACATTCAAATTTAAGTCTTTAGAATATTGCTAAAAAGCATTTGTATGGAAAACATTCACTTTTACCCAACAATAGATTAACAATAATTTATAAGAGATTACTTAATAACATTCTAAAATGTTCACTATAAAATATAAATAACGATTCAAAATTTATATTATACTTAACATCGAAATCACAACGAAATACACGGTCTCATAAAATGGTTTGACTTAGTAGGTGGTTGATTACAAAATCACAGCGGAAACCTCCCACCAGTCACGAAAATAAGTCTACACGGTTTCTAGGACCTTATCATTTTTTAGACAATCTATGACTTCCCAGCCAAACCGATTAGAACGACGAAAAGTTTACATAGGCCCCATAAACTACCATATTACATTTTAGCGGTAATTAATCAGGGTCAATTGTAACGATTTCTTGATTTCAGTGACGGGCCTAGCGGGCAAGGTTCAGTACTTTCGTCAACTTTTACGATAATGTTATGCTGCTTCATATTACTAGACTGTCAACAAAGGACTATATAATCAAAATTATAGTGCACATCTAAATTCATAACAACTATATAACTAGTACTCAACTGTTTATCCCACATAAAAATTTAAACGACATCACACAAAATGGAAAATTACGTAAACTGCCACTCTAATAAAGACATCTTAAGATATCCAATAAAAAAAATATATTATTTAATGAATATTCAAAATTATATACGAGCGGAGCTAATGACAGTTAAAGAGCCTGTTTTATGATAAAAACCAAAATTATAATAATAATGATGATTAAGACAATAAGCTTTTGATATTATAAGTTACGAAAGCGGCCTTGACACATTGCCTAAAATCTGCTTCGTTAATCGGCGCATATTATAATTTGAATTGTAAATCACGTAATGTTGTATTAATTGAAGATCTTTACGGCCTACACACGCAATGTAGGTAACTTGTGGCTGAATCACCAGGCCGCAAGACTATTTGCATGGTCCATAAAATTATAAAACCAGGTACTCGTACGTTGGGTCATTCTTTCTCTGACCTTTTTAACTGCCGATCCAAAAAGAGGGTGTTATAAATTGGATGTGTCTCTATATCTGCATGTCTATGTAGCTCGACTTGATGGTGGGAATCCTAGGTTGCGATTAGTAAACCCATCAAGCTTGGTCGTTTCATTCATATTAACCAGTTCAGTTAATTTCTCCTGATGGTAAAGACGTGTTGCTTTTTACTTCTTTCCGTTCCTATCGGGATACACAAATAATAAATTTTATTTATTTTTTTCTCTCTTCGTTAATCAATACCATTTCATAGCGTAAGTTACCTGCGCAATAGAAAAGAAAATAGCTTGTTAAACCAGCTAAATGATCCTTTCTCGTATTCCTCTCCTTTCTTGAGGTGTGTTGATTAACCGTGGGCAATTGGTGTGTCTCCTTTCCTACCCTTTATTTCAAAATAAAATTACATAACTATAAAAATAATCAAATAATTCTTGCTCGACAGATGGTTTTGATAAACATTGCTTAATCCAGTTCCCAATGAAAAAGTTATCTTTATAGATAATATTCATATTAACATTATGAATCACAATACAATAAAACTATTCTTATCACAAAGCAACAAGTTATCTTTCCGAGGAAATTTCTCATATCTCAAGACAATAGTTACTTAGTTAAACTTGGTTTAACTAAGTTTAATAACAAGTTGAATGACTTGTGTAATATGTAAACGGTGATAATCCAGGGGCAAAGAAACAGAACTGCTAATATAAAAATTTTATGATTAAACGGTAGTCCTGCAACCATGGCAGGCCGGTAACTAATGTCAAAGAAACGGTAGCATTGGTCGGCCCGAAGTACTTGGGCCTGGAGCTCGACGGGCATTTTTGGTTCCGGGAGCATCTCCATCGACTTGTTCCCCGGCTTGTCGGCGCGGCGTCCGCCCTTTCGCGGCTGATGCCGAATGTGGGCAGACCCAGTGCTACGTGCCGACAGCTGTACGTGAGGGTGATCCAGTCGATGGCCCTGTATGGCGCACCGGTGTGGGCGGGGTCCCTGACCGTCCGTCTTAGGGCCCTCCTGTGGCGACCAGACGGAGACGCGCGCCCGCGGCGGCATGGTCTCCATCACAGAGATCACCGCCTGGCGGGTCGACGCCCGCCGAGAAGTCATTGTCCGTTGGGCAGTCCGGCTGGAGAGTCCTCGGTATGGTGTCAGGACCGTCGAGGCCCTCCGGCCGGTGCTGATGGAGTGGTTGGAGCGGACGCACGGGGTGCTTTCCTTCCGACTGGTGCAGGTGCTGACGGGGCACGGTTGCTTCGGGAAGTACCTGCACAAGATTGTCAGGAGGGAGAGCACACCGTCCTGCCACCACTGCAGTTGCGATGAGGACACGGCGCAGCACACGCTCGAGGAGTGTGCTGCATGGGAGGGAGATCGCCGTGACCTCGTCGCAATTATCGGTGCCGACCTGGCGCTGCCGACCATCGCCAGGGAGATGCTCGTCAGCGTCAGGAACTGGGACGCGGTCGCCGCCTTCTGTGAGGCCGTTATCTCACGGAAGGAGGCGGCGGATCATGTGCGAGTAGAGCTTCTATTCGGCGACACGTTCCGCCGTCGGCGACTCGGGCGGCGCAGGCGCGAGTATCTGCGCCTAATGCCGCCCTAGCCGAGGCCGCGGGTGATCGGACCGGGGAATTGTCCATCACCCGCAGAGAGGCTGACCGCGCGACGGCGACCGACGTCCCAGGACGTCGAGAGGTGAGGTTACCCGAAAGGGTATTCCGTCGGGCCGACCACTGACGACAAGTGACATCTGCTCCGGTGGTCGGCCCAACAACGAGGTGACGTGGGTACGGATGGGTTATGAGCCCGCGCGCCGTCCTTTCATCGCCCCGGACGAACTGGACCGCGCGTGCGCTTACCATAGCCCACCCATAAAAAAAAAAAGCATTGGTCGGCCCAATAGCGATAGGGAAGGTACACAGTTGGTTATAGGACCGCGCGCCTTTCCGTCACCCCAGACGAAAGAATCGAGATATGTCCAGACCATAACCGGCCAAGAAATGGCCTGCAACCATAAATGGGTCGCCTACTTCCTCATTCCTACTTCCACATTCATACTCCCGCAAAATTTCTTCCATTTTTTTCTTCAACGGTATGTAATATCTTAATAATACATACTTATTTTTCACTAGCCTTGGACACAGGTCTCTTCTGTAACATTAGGAGAGGCGAACTACCTTTCATTCTACGTGATTCAGGCGGTTTGGAATAGGATTTGTTTGGAGTTTGACTTCTCTAGCTACGACTTCGTTTACACTCTAATATCTTTTCTTTCAAAACTATATAATAATTTAAAATAAGAAGGATATTCGTTATTTACTGTATAAATTATGGTAACATAAAATATCGCCTTTTTTAGGAAGTTCCTTACGGATTAATGTAATGCACAATATCCCTTTCCTCCAAAAAAGTGAAAACATTCAATTATATCAGCAATATTATTTCGTGAAATCCGCTTATAACACCTTGGCTAACTGACTATAATTGACTTCGGGTCCTACGTATCTTTTCTTAAGTAAATATTGATGAGTACTGAAATTGGATTTATTTTTATTTTTTGAATTATATTTAAAGAAATTTAAATTTGCAATTAAATGGAGGTTACAAAAGTTTTGTCCAATCGTCTAATTGAAGAGCTTAAATTGTCATCGACATAAGATTCTATCTCTAAGCCGTTAAGATCAGAGAATAAATTTCAAATTCCTAACCTGTCTTCACGATTTAACATAAGCATCAAGCTGATATCGCAATAGTTTTTATTTACTTTCAAACAATTTTAGAAGTTTAAGCGGTTAAGCTATTGCTTATAAATTTATCAAAATTTTACAAACGAAAACACTTTATTACGAAATTTGTTTCAATCGGCTACAAAATGCTTGGAGGTCGTCCTGTTTATAATTACGATCAAAAACCTGAACACGTTTGCAACGATATATTGTTTCCTCTATAATTGGACTATTCCTGTCCTTGACTTCAGAGAAAATCGTATAGAAAATGGGCTTTTAATTATCCTTTGCAATAAATGCGCTCATTAAATACATCGGAATTTCACTTTTAATGATTTATAGACGTAATTAGCAGATTTTCTTTGTTCAGTGCAATAAAGATTGTTATTTATGTCCATTATGATACTAGTAGGTAATATGTAAGTAGTAGGGGGTCAATAAAGCCCAGCCTACCCCGGTTGGCCTCATACAAATGCTCGAAATCGCTCAGCGTGTTAAAGAAAGAAAAAAGTCGTTATACGCAAATCTGTAGAAGATGTAGCCGACATGGCCCAAAGAATTAACATGTTGAAATGGCAATGGGCAGTCCACATCGCTCGTCAACAAATAACCGTTCGGTAAGAAAGGTTCTCGAATGCTGACCACGACTTGGACACAGGGAGCCGTTGGATACAAGTAGCAAAGGACCGTTCTGAGTTGCATTTACGAGGTGAGGTCTATGTTTAGCAGTGAACTTATACAAGCTGATGGATAAAATAAAGCCCAATGCTTTGCGACACTGACAATAATCTTTTCACTAATTGACAAAGAAAAGGAATAATTAGTAAAGGTATTTTAACACAAAAAATGATAATACATTTTAAATTAAAGAAAATTGCAAAGTGTTTATGCTTTTTATGTTATAATTAGTATAGTATACCTACATAGCAAAAACACTACAATTGATGTTAAATGTTACATATTAGATGTTAAGAATATTCTATGTAGGATAAGTATTTTAATGTTAAAAATGTTTGACATCGTGTTAAGAGCGCTCGTCTAAAAAAGACTCGTCGTAGACTCGAGTGATGATAATAGATGTGAAGAAAGTAAACAAGACAGTCTTAATATTGCGAGAAATTGTTTGTGATTCTAAATGGAGACTAAATTCTTTGTTTAAAGTCGAAAACTCTATCGTGGTATGAATTCATGCGCAATTATTTGACTGTTGAAATATAATAATTCGTCTGAATTACTTTATTGCATGAATAATTGAACGTATATTTTATTAACTAAAAGGTCAATTTGTGTAACTTTGTTTGCTATATTTTTTCACATGTTTTCTATTTGTTATATTATGTAATATTATATACACATTTCTTATGCGTCCCACTCCTTTGCCGTGTGGTGACGGAGTAAGAACACAATTCACCGCTCTCTATCTTGCCTGTGGATGTCGTAAAAGATGACTAAGGGATATAGTATGCACATTCCCCTATAATAACATGGCTGACGAGCGTGGTATAGTAAGTCAAATGTCCTTTCATTGTGGAGGAGGCCCGAGCCCAACAGTGGGACGTACATGGGCTGCGATGACGATGATGCGTCTCACTGCTTGCCTTCACAATAGGAGGGAAATTGACCAACAATAGCACTCTGGAGGGATTAGTATAAGATTTTATTTCAAGCGTTTTATTTCTCCTGCATATTTAGTCGCCTTTTAAGACAGCCAGGAGTAAGATGAGACCGGTGAGTTGTATTCTTACTCCATCACCACACAGAAAAAGTATTACATACAAAGAATGTAATATTCTTTTATCAATATTTGTTTTAACTAGTAATTAAACAAAATGATTACATATTCATCTATCATTAACTGCAGTTAGTATATCTAATTTCCGTCATTACGTGTTCCACTTTAAGTAAAAGACAATTACGTTTTGTTATTGCATTATAATGAAGCCTTTTTTACATACCTGATAACACACGTACGTAATAAGTTTATCTAATGTTAAATATTGACTTATTTTGTCAGATGACATATACTGTTTAGTATTTAAAAAAAGAGATACGTAATTAGTTTGATGTGTTGCCAGTTTTAAATAACATCCTAGATATGGTTATTTATTTGTTAGTTATTGGTCGTGAAGTACCTGCACAAGATTGTCAGGAGGGAGAGCACACCGTCCTGCCACCACTGCAATTGCGACGAGGACACGGCGCAGCACACGCTCGAGGTGTGTGCCGCGTGGGAGAGGGAGCGCCGTGAACTCGTCGCGATTATCGGTGCCGACCTGACGCTGCCGACCACCGCCAGGGAGATGCTCGACAGCGTAAGGAACTGGGACGCGGTCGCCGCCTTCTGTGAGGCCGTTATCTCACGGATGGAGGCGGCGGATCGTGTGTGACTAGAGCTCCTATTCGGCGACACGTTCTGCCGCCGATGACTCGGGAGGCGCAGGTGCGGGTATCTGCACCTAATGCCGCCCTTTTTTTTTGGGGTGGGCTGCGGTCGGCGCGCTTCCACATCACTCTGTCCCGGGCGACAGAGGGGCTTAAGCATGCAACACCCGCAACCCACCCGAACACCACGTCACTTTCGTCGTTGGACCGACCACCGGAGCAGGGTTACTTGTCATCAGTGGTCGGCCCGACGGAATATCTACGTGGGGTACCCTGCCATTGACCGACGTCCCCCTCTCGGGGAGGGACGTCGATCTTTCCTCACGCGGTCGGCCTCTCGGCGGGTGACGGACCCCCGGTCACGTCACCCGCGGCCTCGGCTAGGGCGGCATGGCACGCAGGTAGTCGCGCCTGCGCCGCCCCAGTCGCCGGTAGCGGGTCGCATCATCGAGGCTGTGCTCCTCGCGCTAATGCCGCCCTAGCCGAGGCCGCCGATGATCGGATCGGGGAATTGTCCGTCACCCGCAGAGAGGCTGACCGCGCGACGGCGACCGACGTCCCAGGACGTCGAGAGGTGAGGGTACCCGAAAGGGTATTCCGTCGGGCCGACCACTGACGACAAGTCACCTCTGCTCCGGTGGTCGGCCCAACAACCAGGTGATGTGGGTACGGGTGGGTTATGGGCCCGCGCGCCGTCCTTTCATCGCCCCGGACGGAACGGAATGCGCGTGCGCTTACCATAGCCCATACCCATAAAAAAAAACATATGGTTATTTCATCTTTTATATATTTTTTTCTTAAAAGGAATTTTCCATCATAAGGAATTAACCTTTGGGTTTTATCAACATATAATTAACTGACGCAAATTACGCGATTTCTGATGCTTACACGTTTTAAATAAAGCAATTTTTACAGACTTTATCGCGTTTGCGTTTTTTGATTGCTGACATTTCGAACACTTTTCAGAATTAATTACAAGATATTTTGAGACACCTTAATCTTCTTATGATCAAGTTCAAATACAAGCGCTAAAATCCGATATGGTAATTCAAAAAAAAAATAGACCGTCGCTGTCCGTTCCGTCGGAGGTGACGAATGGGCCCTACCGAACCTACCGAATTCCCTCCGCATCATCATTGAGCTGAACTCTGGTATAGATTCCTTGACCTCAGTGGCACAAACGACCTACGAGAATCTAACCCGCGACACGTGACATGATAGGTCAATCTTAACCATTACACTATATGCTTAGTTAAAGTCTTGAATGACTCAAAAATTATTTCAAATGTCATTATTCTTCCCGAATCTATTTTTTTGTACATCTGCCTACAATAAGAAAATGTTCCTTGTACTATCAATCATTTTATAAACAATAATTTGTGAATCGCACATAGTAGTGCGTAGGAATAGATCCTGTGACTCTTAGTACCATGATCACTACGCCATTTGTGCATTTCTATGCATCAATTAAAATTAATTTAAGTCATAAACGTCCCACTGCTAGGCTCGAGCGTCCTCAGCATTAGAAAATTAATCTACTATATCAAACTGGTCAGATGGGTTTTGAGTTTTCCATCTCTTCTATAAATGTTATTTGCCTATTAAATTCTTTAGTCTTTTACGATACCTACAAGTAAGATAGGGAGTAGAGTAAATTAAGATTAATGCACATATATTACCTAGTGTGAGATTTATTCCAACGTCTAAACTAACCTTTTTCATGTGATGGCAGAATAAGAATACATTTCAACACCCTCTCTCTTGCCCGTGAATGTCGTAAAAGGCGACTTAAGCAGATAACATCTATGCAAAAAAAGAAAAACCGACATAAAACCCTATACCAACACGTTTGACCAGCGTGGTAGGTCAATTTCTCTACCAATGTGGAGGAAGCCCGAGATCAACAATGAGACTTATGACGGCTGATGTGTTGATAAACTAAACATAACATTTTTTGATGTCCAAAAATATTTTAAAATGCCTTTCACACTCCGTATAGCGTATAAACCCGAATGCATCGGTCCCACGACAGGTGAGCATTGTTTAAGAGCGGAAACTAGGAAGTGCACATCACGACTCATTTTATTATGCAACGCATTACTTCTGAGAGACCGGCAGCGGTCATTGCAATATATTCTAATAGCTTTTGTTTTAGCAATATTTGTTTTAAAAAATCAAATCATGTTCTAACGCTGTTTGAACATAATAATTTATGTTATCACCATTCCTCTATTATTCGCAGGTCTCTTACTCGAATAAACCCTATACCAACAAGTCTGACTAGCATAGTATATTAAGTAAATTGCCCTCCTTGTATGGAGGAGGCTCGAGCCCAGCAGTAATAGGCACGTATATAGACGCTGGTATATGAATATAACCCGCTATATGGAGCATGAAAATACTCATAAATATTATAAAAGCTGTTTAAAATTTTATTCTTCTACTCGGCTCATAATATCAATAATAATAGGCTATATTAATAGGATATATGTCCTGTACAGATATTATACCTTATTGCTTCTAAAGAAATAAATAAATTTTTATTCCACTGTTGACTTTGACTCTCCATCGTAATATAAAAATCCACCTACTATGCCACGCTGATCAGACGAATTGAGGAACGAAACGAAACATTGGAGAGTGATGGCTGCTCTAATCTATACCAATAAATAAAATTGGAGTGTCTGTTTGTAATGTCAAAATAATAGGCTTTTTTCATGCTCACACGGTTATTTGCGCGATTCCTATGCCTAAAATACACATTAAAAAATTTTTGTCTGTCTGTTTGTTTGTGCCGGGTAATCTTCAAAACGGCTGGACCGATTTCAAAAATTCTTTCACCAATGGAAAGCTATAATATCAGGGCGTAAACTAGGCTATATTTTATCCCGGTATTCCCACGGAAACGGGAACTACGCGGGTAAAACGACTAAAACCGAAGCGAAGCGAGGGCGGGTTGCTAGTAGTTAATATATATTTATTTTTTTGTATTATAGTTTGACAAAAATGTATCTTATTTTGAAGGTCACACACAAGAGCTAATATTATATGTTGAATATATACAATGTAATTTTAAAAAAGTAATTTAAAAAATGACGAACCTGTCTCTTGCCGGATCTGCTCAGCTAGACGCTTACGGATCTGGTGGCACATTATTAGATTTATTTTAACCCTTATGATTTGACAATATGTAATTACCCTTAAGTGTGTGTTACCAGTGATAACTTACGGCACGGAAACGTGGTCGCTAAATGTAGGCCTCATAACAAGGCTCAAAGTCGCTCAGCGTGCTATGGAGCGCGCTATGCTAGGTATTTCTCTGTGAGATAAAATCCGAAATACAGAAATCCGCAGAAGAACGGTTGTAATCGACATACCACGAAGAATTAACACACTAAAATGGCAATAGGCAGGCCACATCGCTCGACGAACTGACAGCCGCTGGGGAAGAAAGGTTCTCCAGTGGCGACCACGCGGACGACGCAGTGTAGGACGCCCGCCACTAAGTGGACCGACGACTTGATGAAAATTGCTGGGCGTCGTTGGATGCAGGCGGCACAGGACCGCACTTTGTGCTGTAACACGAGGGAGGTCTACGTCCAGCAGTGGACGGCGATAGGCTGAAACGATGATGATGAATGATGAAGTGCCCTTAAGGGACTTACGCAGAATAAATGAGTTGACTCTCTTAACCCTTTACTACACGACATCTATTCGTTCTTAAACACTTACAAATCGGATGTAAAAATTTACGTTCAAAATTCCTATGCATATTACTTTATATCTTGTAAATAACATAAGAATTAACATTTGAAATGTTTCCATGGCCTACTAATCAAGCTTGAAAACTGTTCCGTTACTTAAGTCGCTGTTTCATCAGCTACATTATTTGGCTTCTCAATATTCGCACAAATACAGTTCACAATTAGCTTCCTTGACTTTCGAATTACGTATCTGTTATTAGGTAGTGTTCTCACTGAAATGAACTAGAAAATAGAAGATAACTTATGATTTTAATATTCAAAATATCTATTTATTTTAAAAAGTGATTGGAAGAGAAATAAAAAGAGGGAAGAATGAGAGGAAGTTATAGGATTTATTCCTTAGTACAGTGTAATAAGATAAATTACATCCAGACTAAAAAAAATAGTCAAACAAAGAAATGGCGTAACACCCAATGCAGTCCTGTCTGGGGATTATAACTATATCTCTTGACTCTAAGCCACTCTTGTAATTAACTCGTGATTGGCTGTCATGTGTAGGATCTAGTCCCTCTATAATCATTTGTATTATGGCCTAAGATACCTAGAAGGTCAACCTTCACCCGTCTGTTTACCAAATGAAAATGTTTTATCAAATAACCTTTTATAGATTAAAAATTATAAAAAGAAAATGAATCGCGTTCCCTAAAATATGTTTCACTTTACGGTCGCGTGCTGATTCACTGATAGACTATTGGATTAGTTTAATACAAAATGTAAAATTGACACTTTGTGTACCTAAATACCCTGATAGAGTTTATTCTAAGTAATGACTTGTCCTAATGTTTTAAATGCGAATGTGACTTTATTTGTTTGCTATGTTTTCTTAACTAACCCACTAAATCAATTTTAAAATTCTTTAACCAATGGAAGCTACATTATCAGCGAGTAACATAGACTATATTTCATACCCGTATGCCCACAAAAGTGAGAACTACGCGAGTTACACCTCGGCAATAAATAATTTGATTTGACACTTGAGATATTCGATTCTTTTTACATGATTCCGTGCGGTGACGGAATAAAAATACCATTCACCACCCGTGGATGTCGTAAAAAACTACTAAAGAATATCATACGCGTATTACATCTATGTCAAAGAAGGAAAACTCGAAATAAAACCGTATACCAACCTGTATGACCAGCATGCTATAGTAAGGTCAATTTCCCTCCTATTGTGGTGTAGGCTCAAGCCCTACAGTGGAACGTATGTGAGCTGAGATGATAAAATGATGTTTACATTGGCTTTTCATTTATCGTCAGCTAGAAAATCATGTATAGTACATGTTTTAGGAACTTGAAGCCCATCGATACTAATATACAATAAATAAAATTGGAGTGTCTATTTGTAATGTCAAAATAATAGGGTTTTTTCATGCTCACACGGTTATTTGCACGACACCTATGCCTAAAATAGCAATTAAAAAATTTTTGTCTGTCTGTCTGTTTGTTCCGGGTAATCTTCAAACGGCTGGACCGATTTAAAAAATTCTTTCACCAATGGAAAGCTATAATATCAGGGCGTAAACTAGGCTATATTTTATCCCGGTATTCCCACGGGAACGGGAACTACGCGGGTAAAACAACTATAACCTATAACCGAAGCGAAGCGAGGGCAGGTTGCTAGTACTAATATATAAAGCGGATGAGTTTATTTGAACGCGCTAATCTCATGAACTACTAGTCCGATTTGAAAAATTCTTTCACTGTTAGATAGCCCATTTATCGAGGAATACTATAGGCTATATCATCACGCTAGGAGCAATAATGAAAAATATTTCAAAATCGGGTTCTTTTTCTTTTGAGAGCTTTCGCAGAGTGCACTACATAAACGGTTAGGTTTCGCAAAAATCATGTGTGGGAGAATTGTGTTATTTAAAAATATTTTCACTTTTTACGTAAACAAAGTTGCCGATTAAAGTTAGCATTAGTCCAAAGTAACTGTTCCACGCGGACGAAGTCGCGAGCATAAGCTAGTAATAAATATACACGTATATTGTTTGTCACCGCGGCACAGTAGTCCAGTGTAAATGAAACCTATTACCAGTTACACAACTCTTTGTTACAGACTAAAATCCGGCAGAAAGTACCTATTTAGAACAACTTGTGAACAAAAAAAAATAAGTTCTTGGCCTCAACAAAAAAAAACTTGTTATTATTGTTTCTAGAAAGCCATTGCATATTCAAACGTTGTATTACAAAGAATTGTCGTGGTCTGAAACAAATATATAACAATAGCTTAGAAGCTCGGTAAACGGCATCCATGACGAGAGCTGATATTGCATTTCAAAGCCGTGATTTGAATAATATGAGTGTAGCCAAACTAGATTTAATATTTGCAGTAAAGTACTGTAACATTTATTAAAAAATCATAATAAAAAAACAAACATGATATGTTTTTTTTTTTGAAGTTATAAGATAAAGAGGAAGCAGCGCACCTGACAGTTAAGTGATACTGCCGGACATGGACCTTTGCAACACCAGGTGCACAGCCAGGCCGTTGCCTACTGTAAATAAAATACTCTTCTTAAATATCGTTTAAAGAAGGACATGTCACAGCGCTCGGGAAAAACAGAAGCAGGTGGTTCATTCCAGACCTTGCACGTACGTGGAAGAAATGATCGCTGGAAACGACGGCATCCTGCTTGCCAAGCGTGGCTATTATAACACTATTCTCTCATCAAGGGAGGCCTACACAACAAAGTAAACGACGACAGGCTTAAAGATAATAATGATGATATCTTAACGTAAGAACTTAAAACAGGTTTCATCAATTGGCTTCCAAATATGGTTGTTAACCAAGTAAGTTAAATACCGCGTAACGCCATGTGAGGTCCATTTTATATTCTTGAAGCTACTCAAATGCAGTTTCGGCCTCTTTACTGCCATATCCAATGCACGTGGAAAGAATTACTTACTAATGAGACGCTTAGGTAGAATCTGAGACCGTAAATATTCGCTATGAATTAATATACAAATAGCGGGCACCGTCACTTTAGATAAGTACCTAATTTTCGCCAAATTATCGTCATATTTACATAGATTTATTACTATTTAATCTGTGTCTCAAAAATATATACTATATTTATACTAGCTGACCCAACAGTCGTTCTGTTCAAATAAAATAAAAGGAATTCTCCTTGAAATCGACAGCTGCGCCACCTATCGGATCCAATTATGAATCTAAACTGTTCTCGAATCCCCTTGATTACACAAAATATTTCATCAACATCGTTCTAGTCGCTTAGGAGTTGACATACATACGTACACAAAAAATATATACATATGTAAAGATTGATCCGTGAGGTGACGGAGTAAGAATACAATTCACCATCCCCTCTCTTGCCCGTGGGTATCGTAAAAAACGACTATATCGCTTCGTCATCTTTATGTGTGCATATAATATATATAGAAGAGAGGGGAAGGAAAACTCGAAACAAAACCCTATACCAACACGTCTGATCAGCGTGGTATAGTAGGTCAATTTCCCTCCAATAGTGGACAGGGCCCGAGCCCAACAGTGAGACGTGTATGAGCTGAGATGAGATAATGATGATACTTATATTTTTTAATGAAAGAGAATACTTATTTTTCCTATCTACTAAAGGCAAATATACTTTCTATTTCTTCTCGCTCTCGGGCCATCATTATCTCCTGCAAAAGATAATGTCACCTACCCTACAATCAAAAATACAAAATATTTGGTCTCATGATAGAAATAAAATATTATTAATTAAAGGGAATGCTTAATTTTCTACCTAAAAAAAAAATATACTTGGCGTTTTGTCTCGCTCTCGGGTCATCATTATCTCCTACAAAAGATAGTGCCACCCTACATTTAAAAATACAAAATATTTTAGCTAGCTTTTAGTTTCATGATAGAAATAGAAAATAAACAACAGGTCGCCTCGCAAATTGTATTTCTTAATCTAACACTAGGCTTTCCGCCTGCCTTCAAGAGTTCTACTGTAATTTCATCATCTGCCTTACTGTTTTTGTGTAGTTTAGTTGTCCATGGATGTCGTAAAAACCGGCTAATAAACTACCAAGAGAATGGGTCAGCAATATTTTCTGGGTAATATAAAAGTAACTAAGCTCGTTGTGTCCGTATGGTGAAGAAAAGAATTTTATTCACCACCCTAATATGCATATAACATCTATGCATGAAGATCAAAACTCGAAAAGAAATCCTACGTACCTATAATAGGTAATCCTTCTGACCAGCGTGGTATAGTAGGTTAATTTCCTTCCTATTGTGGAGGAGGCTCGAGCCCAAGAGTGGGACTTATATGAACTGAAACGATGGCCTCATCAACTCCTTTCCAAGCGGCGCTATTCCTCCTATGAGCCTAATATGGGTCATAGTGGACTGATAATAAAAGGCTGAAAAAAAGACGAAAGAAAAGAAAAATAAAAGTTATTTAACACGTTACAATGCTTATCAATAAACAAATCCGGTAGATAATTGTTGTTTTTCAAAAATAATCAACATATAACTTACTGGTTTGTGTAACCTTTCTAAGTACCCGTTACTTACAACAATTTTCTCATAGATAAAAGGAAGCCACGTATTCTATTGTCTCCGAAAAACAGTTGTACGGCCTATGTGAAGACCGAAGACAAAAGCTTGTTTTAAAGGCGCTGGCCTCGTTACAAACACATTTAAACGATTTTAAAAGCTTATTAAATTTTACCCTATATAGCACACCAAGTATATTATGCTGTGCGACAGCGGCTACGAATACTACCAACCCTTAAATTCACTCGTGGGTGTTGTAAAAGACAACTATGGGATTTACATAGAATGACGACAACTTTGTCCAATACCGTGTGGTCAAGAATTCCATTGCCAAGAAGGGTTAACGTGAGGCAGACGGCCGGTCATAAAACTAACTTTTGCAATATGTACCTACTATGAAAAAAGAGTAGATATGTAGTCGACCCCAAGTAATTAGGATAAGAGCAAATCGTATTCAAATCACCACTCCCTATCTTGCCCGTGAGTGTCGTAAAAGATGACCAAGGGATTGTAGTATGCAAACAACATCTATGCAAGATAAGGAAAACTCGAAATAAAACCCTATACCAACCCGCCTGACCAGCGTGGTATAGTAGGTTAGTTTCTCTCCCGTTGTGGAGGAGGCTCGAGCCCAGCAGTGGGACGTATATGAGCTGTGATGATGGATGATGACGATCATGACAGAAGACAGTGTATCACACGTTTTTCTGTGTTCGTTGTAAAACACGACTAAGGGACTTGATATAACTTAGCAAGAGTGTCAAAACTCGATATAATACCCTAGCATAATATTGTCAACCGGTCCGGCAAACATAAACCACGTTTAGTTCATCCGGCCAATTTCCCCTCCATTATCGAGTAAGAACAACATTTTATTATAGAACTAATCCATAACAATTATCATAGCCAGTTGCCACTTCAACCAAACTACCCACGCAGTCAATTAAATTATACCTAATAACAACAATTTATTTTAAAAAAATCATTGCACTATTCCGTATTGCATAAGTCCAAACGACATAGTGATATTTGACATGTTTGAGGCCATTCATGATTTGAATAGACTTGCTCAACGACTCATGCTCTGATTGAACATTGATCATACACGCGCTTAATGTGGGTCACTGATCGTGTGCAGACTAAAACAAAACTGGTTTCATACTTGCTCATTCGTTGATGTTTGAACTATAAACCTAATGTAACCCTGTAAAGATTTACTATTGAATAATCTCGCATTGCGTAATTGGCAATTCATTAATAGCTTACGGTCTGAGTAACGACCTTCTGTATTAAATGATAGAACAACTTATTTTTGTTTGTCTTTTTTTTCCTCGGCGCGCTCCTCGCACTGCTCCGTTCGGGGCGACAGAGGGGCGTAAGCACGCACTCCCGCAACCCAACCGCGATGCACGTCGCCTTCATCGTTGGGCCGATCACCGGAGCAAGATGACTTGACGTCAGTGGTCGGCCCGACGGAATACCCCCTATTTGGGGTACCCTTCCATCGACCGTCTTTCCTCACGCGGTTGGCCTCTCAGCGGGTGACGGACTAATTCCCCAGTCATGTCAATTTTTGTTTGTTTGGGTATAATTCAAATCCATTGTTTGTTTTTTCAATAACAAAATAAAATCACAATTCAACATTCTCTTTCTAGTTTATGGGTTTCTTAAAAGACGAATAATATGATATAATGTCAGTGGAAAAGAAGGAAAATTCGAAATATAACCCTATACCAACTGTCTGACCAGTGTGGTAGAATAGATTAATTTCTCTCATATTCTGGAGGATGCTTGATGCCAGCAGTGGGACTTATATAGACTTAAATGATGAGCAATCAAGTCTTGTTCTGTACACATCTAGAAAAATAATAAAATAAAATACAATCGCAGCGTCAATATAAAATGTCCGTACATCAATATGATTCTCAATATAGTCGAGTACAATATATAGACTTGTTTAACCGAACCTTGACAAAAGATTAGCATTGAGCGACAAATCGTACTAACAGGAATATCAAAGCCTGTATGTAGTATAAGGACCAAGAGCTGACAGACGATTGAGGGGTTAGCAAGGAGGTGAGCAGAGGAGGGTAAGAAACAAAGCGCGGGGCGACGACCCGACGACCGCTGTAACCTCACGCGAGTATCCGCCGACCGGCACAACTTGTAATACTTGACAAGTCTCAGCTCTGTTTTGTCTATAATTTAAGGATCAAAATATTACCAGTCGAAGGTCGATATTAAATAGATGTTTAATTTACACTTTAGTTGACCCTGTTAGTAGACCAAAAGCGGTAAAAAGCATCAATCTGACATGACATATTGTGTATATAGGTGCATATCTTTAAGTTCTCTATTTCTCTTTGATCTTTCTTTATAACCTTCACGTCTCTTGCCGTTGTTCACATCTCATTCACATCAAGTGGACGGGTCTAATATATCACACTAGCTAGAGAAATTAACATGGGATTTTTGGTTAAGGTCCTTCTTTTGTATTGATATTATCTACGTGTGTTATTTACGTAAGTACCCTAAATATAATATTGTAATTCTAGGTCAACCTCAGTCTGGTCGGCCTGATAATATGGGCTAATTTTCTCCATACTATGGAGGAGGCTCACACCAAACACTAGTACTTACATAACAACGCACTAAATAATTCTTTGCAAGAAATTCAATCAATAAAGGGATTGTAATACTTCATCTAAATCCAAATTATTTGAAAAATGTATTCAGGCAACTGCTTATATCACAATCATATTAAAAGCTTTTCATTAAGCTCAGTCAACTTATGTGTGTTGAAGGAATAAGAATGCAATTTAACACACCCTATCTTGCCCGTTGCTATCCGAAATGACGACTAAAGGATATAAAATCTGTTATTATACTACGTCGATTTCTCTTCTATTGCGGAAGAAGCTTAAGTTGAGTACGATGTATACGAGCTGAGATAATGATGAAATAGAAGAAATTTTAATCTAAATATACAAAGAAATTGATTTTAGGCGATCGTGATCGGTAATATATTTGCTAATAATATATACTGTATCTAATGCTTAATATTGTCTATTTAAGGCATACGCTTAATGATTATTTAAAAGTATATAATGTAAGAGGATTCCAGGCAAGAGTAATAATATAATTATATGGTAATTTATTAAGCCTATACTTTCAAATAGCAAAATATGTTACAACAAGCTACAAACTAGGTAGGTATCGTTAGAAATTTATATTTTCAACTCTCAAGTACCTCACTGCTTAACACGTTCTAGACTTATTACAAAATTGTTCCGTAAAATGGTTGTTGGCAATCTTGTTTTGATTTTATTATTTAATTATAAGATACTTCTCGAGATGACGCTGAATATTTTAATAGGTACCTACTTTTATTAAGTGTGATTAGGTTTTAAATGTTACTTAGATCATCACCATAACTTTATTTGATCTAGTAGATACAATGCTAACTATATCAGCTATTCGTTTCATACCAGCAAGCTTTCGAGACAAGAATGCGACACGCCCTGACTCTTGACTGTCGACCTTCGAATAACTCAAGCCATGTATTTGCATAGGTGCATCCGAAATCACAAAACACCATAAAGCCTATGATTGCTCTTACATAATAAACCTTGTAATAAAGATTCAAAGTTGCTATTGAAGAGAAACCTAAAAAGCGTAATAAGAATAGTAACTAACCTAGACACAGAAGTCATTTGAAAGGATGATTTGATTTTATCAGAGAGTAATTGAAAATGTCACATAGCAGTCTTACCTGAATGAATGATTTTTTTTAATATTGTTTAAGTTCTATATTTAAAACAGTAGAGATAACATCTGTATATTACAGATACTTGAGAAAAATACTATGAATGTGTTAAAATCGTGTATGCATTGTGTACAAAAAAATATGGGAATGTTGGTACATTTCTCATGGTTCATTTAGAATGAGCTAAGTACATTACCATAATTTTTGGAATATTTGTCCATTTATTTGGTCACAAATCACCCAAAAACATTAAATTGAATTTCTGAGAGTTCTTATGATCATAACTTAAACTCTTGTAGTAACAAATAAGATCTGCTATAAAATTTTAATCATGAAATAATACAAAATTCGGCACCTTAAAGTGATGGTAAGTTATAAAATAATAAGATCTAACATATATTTTTGTATTAAAAAAAAATCCCCGCAATAACCATTATTAGTGTGGCTATTGTACTATTGGAGGCAGATTATGCAATCGCTGACAAAAAATTTGTTCAAATGAAGTGAACAGCTGTAAATAACCAGTTGTCATAAAGGCCTTTATAACCATGCCATGAAATTCTTTAAAAAAGTATGTTCAAAATAACGTCCTTAAAGCGTCACTAATCATAATGTAATATTTGAAGGTCTACTTCAAATATTACATTATGATTAGTGATGCTGAACTATCGATAGTATAAAATGTGGTAATACTATTTCTGGTTTGCATTAATATCCATGTCGCTATCACGGATTAGGTGCTGACAACCAAATCATTCTATTTTGGCAGAATGCGAAATGCACGCAATTCGCTACTATATGAATCTCACTACATTTCAGCATTTTACCTGCATCACAGAAAATATCAGGCAAATGATTCAATATAACGACACTATTTGCATCCTTGCTAACTTTACTATTGATAGTATCGATATTGATTGGTATTAGCGATATTCTTATCGATATACACACTATTGCCGCAATATAGATAGATTATCGATAGTAGATCGACATCCCTAATTATGATTTTATACAAAAATTAAGTGGGTACATAGCAAAATAATTAGATCAAATAGAACCGTTACTAAAAATGTTCTTTCATTTCACTGGATACAGTGAATACGTCGCGTTAGTTACATTCAGGTCTTTAAATATAATGGAACATAGTGAAGAAAGACTTCTTTCGCCGCCTGAAGATGTTGAACAATGCGCGTGCGTGTATGTATATTTACATAAATCTTTATATTAGAAATATTAACCATTAATCTTGACCTTATCTTTTCGTAGACAAGATTTTTATTTATAGTTGCCGTGAAGTTATTATAAAAATATGTAGTAATCGATTTAATAAGTGATTAAATTAGTTTTATAATTTAGATATTGTGTATAATTGCACGAAATGATATGAAAGTACCTATATGCAATAATGATCTTAATTATACCACAAATACTATAGAAGTGTTTTAATTGCCGTATATACAAGTATATACTGAATATGTCGATCTTAAAATCATGTTATTCTAACAGTTTTGAATTGAAAACATTCTTCTGAAGTTATTTTGTTATAGTTAATGCCACCCCTATATAATAGAAAAAGAACCCAAAAAATCATATTTAAATTACGTTTATCTACAAGAACCAATAATATTTTACGATCAACGTTTGATCGCGATCTTGTTAGTGTAATAAAAATTCATCCATCCTGACTTTATGAAATTTAAAATCGTATTCTTAAATACCTTATTAATACCTTTATCTTCATCACCCTGTTCTTATCCCAACTACTTAGAACTCGAATATGTCCTCTTCTTTTATAGTACATATTATAAACTTATTTGACCGGCCGCGTTTTTCGTAGCACTGCAATCAATATTGGAAATGCTGATAAATGCAAATGATTCTATCGCATATTCCTTTCTTTCTTGATATATATTGATTATAAGCGTGGAATAGTGGTAAGTCGGCTTTGCTACCCTCAATATCACACACGTCTCGGCTCATATTTGTCCCACTGCTGGGCTCGAGTCTCCTCCAAAATAGGAGGGAAATTGACCTGCTAGACCACGCTGGTCAGATGTGTTGGTATAGGGTTCTATTTAGAGTTTTCCTTCTCTTGCATAGATTTTATATACATATCATATACCTCAGTCGTCTTTTACGACACCCACGGGCTAGATAGGGGGGTGGTATATAGTATTCTTACTCCGTCATCACACCGACCTACCCCCTACCCTCCATTTAGAAATAATAATTACTTTTTAATTACGCGATATATAGAAATCTATTTTAATCGATTTCTGCTGTATCACCTAATTTAATTATTAATTGAAGTTTCTCACTTTACTAGGCAAACTTAAACAATATTGCAGATTTTTTTTATTTTGAGGATACCGCCAATTTTTTAATTTATTTCACTTTCTTTATTAATATATTAGTTATTTTAATTATTATTGCTATGTAAAGTTTATTCACCCTCTTGTTCTACTTATTTATCGGTCTAGCAACACCGTTGACCTTCCCATGGTTACTACAATATTCACCACGCTTGGCAGTCGGGTTGGCGACAGTAGCGAACTTATTTAATAGGAGCTGCTGCCTATTCCGATGACCCCTAAACTAATATTTACGACAACTGTCATGGAAAAGTAATGAGATTGTTGTATTGATCATTGTATTCTTATTCTGTCCCACTGTTGGGCTCGAGCTTCCTCCACAATAGGAATATAATATATATACATACACACATATACATATATATATATATATATATATATATATATATATATATATATATATTTTTTTTTTTTTTTTCTTGACTGATTAAGCTTATATGATTTTTTTTTACAGAGGTGAAAAGCTTTACGTGACGGCAGATAAACGAGGCGAGAAGGGAGGCTGCAAGCGACCCCTTTGCTGGACCCTTCTGGGGCTTATCGTGGCAGCCATCGTCGCTATTATAGTGCTAGCAGCAAGTAAGTTCTTAACAACATGTAGACCAGTAGAATTATTGAAAATAATAACTACCTACTAGTATATTTCGCTGGGAGTTCGAATGTTGCCCACTTTGATCAAATATTTCATACATAATCATTCATTAAGAACTCTTTACAGATACAATTTACAATGTATAACGAATTTCTTCCCTTGTATTGACGGAATTAGAATACAATACACCACTCCATCCTTGACTTGGGGATTTCATAAATTTATAACACCTATGTGAGAGAAGGAAAACTCGAAATAAAACTTACATGTTTGACTAGTGTGGGTAATAGGTCAATTCCATTCCTATTACGGCGGAGGCTATTCGTCCCACTATAGGGCTCGAGCCTTCTCCATAATGGGATAATTAT
Source organism: Lymantria dispar (assembly GCA_032191425.1). NCBI lineage: Eukaryota > Metazoa > Arthropoda > Insecta > Lepidoptera > Erebidae > Lymantria > Lymantria dispar. The sequence goes on along the minus strand of CM063445.1, from coordinate 10,065,901 downwards.
GATTAGACGGGTTGGTATAGATTTTTTGTTTTGGAAATTTTCTTCTCTTGCATAAATTTTGAAATATCTATGTCATCTTCTACGACACTAACAGGAAAAATAGGGTGCGATGAATTGTATTTTTACTTCGTAACCATACGGAAAAGTAAAGTAAGTTAGTCGTACACTTTAGCAAAAATCTAAGATATTTTTAAACATATTTCTCAGTTTGAAAAAAGAGAATCTTCGTATTAGGTTAGTAGAGTAATTTTAACCATATATTACATTCTTGTAAAAGCCGTAAATACCGGCTGATAGGCCCAAGAGAAGAATATGTATTCATCATTAACTCGACTGTAGGTATATGTACCACGATTAATTTCGAACCCTTTCAACAACTAAACACAAATGCCAAGTCTAGCAACAATGATGATAACTGCACCAAAAAATACTCGTATCATATGGCATTCTATGCAGGTAGCCTTCGTCTTAGCTAAAGGCTGAAGGATGATAACAATTTATTTCGGATTATATATCCATAGTAATTATAAATATTCCGTGTGGTGACGGAGTAAGAATACAATTTACCACCCCCTGTGTTGCCCGTGCGTGTCGTAACTAAGGGATATAATATACATATAATATCTATGCAAGAGAAGGAAAACTCGAAGCAATACCCTATACGAACATGTCTGACCAGCGTGGTATAGTAGGTCAATTTCCCTCAGCCCAACAGTGGGACGTATATAGGCCGAGATGAATTACAAAATAATAATTATCACCCGTGTGGTGACGGAGTAAGAATTCAATTCACCACTTCGTCTTGCCCGTGGATGTCGTAAAAGACGACTACGGGATGTAATTTTTTTTTTTTAATTTATTATTTGGGGTTTTAGCCACAGGCTGACTATATCACCCCTATAGATAAACTTAACAACTAAGTAGCTATAACAACAATAGAAAATAAAAACAAAAAGGACAAATATTATAAATTTTCTGTCGCAATGGACAAATACAAATTCAACAATTTCTTGGCATCGCTCGACAAAGGCGATGACAAAATACTGTCGCATATACCCACATTATAATTATTATTAAACAGCAATAAACTACGGCGCTGGACCGCGTTCCGGACACACTCCGTCAATACATGATGTACGTCTTCAATCATGTTGCAATTGGTGCAGTTTGAAGTATTTGACAACTTCAGTATATATTTAAATTTATTTGTCGGTATGTGTCCCGAACGTAATCTTAGCAGGGTGATAATTTGTTTTCTACAAAGATTTATATTATCTAACCATGGATAACGAGGAAGTTCACACTGGATAGTTTTAAACCAAATACCTTTCGATTGTGATCTCTCGTCAAAATATTCACTCCATTTAAGGCGGCATATCTCTTTGACCTTGAATAAAATTTCACTATGTACGGGCAAACAGTTATAGAAAATACCTTCTTCGATAGCTTGCCGGGCTGCACATTTGGCTTCCTCGTTACCCATGATGCCAATGTGAGAAGGTAGCCATTGAATAACAACGGGATGTAATATGCACATAAGATCCGTGCAAGAGAAGGAAAACTCTAAATGAAACCCTATATCAACATGTCTGATTGTCTGACCAGCACGGTATAGTAGGTCAAATTCCCTCCCAATGTGAAGGAGGCCCGAGCCCAACAGTGGGACGTATGTGGACTGCGATGATGATGATGAATTATCATCTCGGTTCATATACATCCCACTACTGAACTCGAGCCTCCTCCAGAATGAGAGGGAAATTCACCTACTATACTACGCTGGTCAGACGGATTAGTATGGGGTTTATTTTCGAGTTCTTCTTTTGCATATCTGTTATCTACAACTTGTCTTTTAGAACACCCACAAGCAAGAAAAGGGTTCTAGTCTTACTGTAACCACACGGCATACATACAATAAGCCCGTATTTTACAACACCTCTAAGAAAAAAAGAGATGGAGGAATATGTGCCGACTCATGGAAAAATGATATCCATCCATCAGCCTATCAACGTCCACCATCGGACATAGCTTACCCGAGAGGGAAACATTGTCAAGCTTCGTCAGCGGATGGACCACCAGTAACAACGATCATATTCCAATGACTTATAGCGATAGGCCGTCCACGTGGCAATAGTGAGATACGTTTGAGGCAGTTTGTGAACTTGTACATCGTTTCTACCGATACCCTCGAATGGATCGGGCGGGGTTTGATCATTCCCTATCCTGATCCCCAAAAAAAAAATGTAGGGAATGCTACTCATTATCCTGATCCTCCCTTTTTTACGACTTCTACGGGCAAATAAAAGATAGTACTTAGTTATATTTCTAAGTCGTTGCAACTCACCGCGTGAGGAAAGACCGACGTCCTCCACGAGGGGGGGACGTCGGTCGATGGGAGGGTACCCCAAGCAGGGGGTATTCCGTCGGGCTGACCACTGATGACAAGTAAACCTGCTCCGGTGGTTGACCCAACGACAAAGGCGACGTCGTGTTCGGGTGGGTTGCGAGTGTTGCGTGCTAAACGCCCCTCTGTCGCCCCGGACAGAGTGGTGCGTGGAGCGCGCCGACCGCAGCCCACCCCAAAAAAAAAATCGTCGCAACTCGTAGGTAAAATATACATATATATCTTCATCTCTTTTTCAGCGGGCATCCTATTCTCCAACTCACCAACCCCTCTCGAGCAATACAACACCTCCATTATAACGGCGAGGGCACTAGGCGGCGGCAGTGGTCATCTTCATCACGACCATAGTGAGCACGATCATAGCGAACACGATCATAGCCAACATGACCATAGTGAACATGGTAATCAAGAGATGGACCACAATACAGAACCCTCGGAGCAACACGGACCAGAAGCTAAGAACGATGAAGTCTCTTCGAGTGAAAACCCCATTACCGAGGAGACGAGTTCATCCAACAATATGTATGGTGAGTATTTGCAAAGTCTATATTATGGCATTAAGCGATAATCAGATATATAGAAGCCGCGTTTCGAAGACTTTTGAGAGTTATTTATTTGTTGTCTACGTTATTTAATTGTTAACTGTACAGATGACAATGGTCTAAATATTGACCTACCTTGCCGAGTGACATGTATTCGATTCTATGCATGACAGTTTCTTTACGCGATCCACAGTTATTATGAATTAGTTAGAAAATGGTGTCCCTTAAGACCTTGAAAACTTCTAAAATCCGTGCTGCATTTTTTCCTAGAATAAGGCTATTCCTTGATTATTTAAAAAGTGTTGCTTACTTTAAAAGTGTATCGTTTATTTCACGATGAATCGCCGAGAACAAACCAATCCCGTTTGTGAAAACCTCGAATTCGAATTTTATCACGACTTGGTGATCTATTCGTATGATAAGACGCCGTCAGAATATAGGAGTGAGGAAATCAAGAGGCAAAAATATTCGGACTGGCATTGGCCGCCATGGATGAAATGCAGAGACCTGCATGCTGGGAGACCTTATTATTATCTGACTCAAAATACATTCTTTGGTACAGACTTATAAAAAAAAAATATAATAATCCCTAGATCTCACTCGCATCACCACCTCCTGAGTTAAATTCTGAATACAAACCACCCACTAACACCCTCAAGCATACAAACACACATTTAACTATCAACATTTGTCAAACTCTTGGTAGGAATAAAACTATTTTTATAGATTTTATCGCCTTTATTATCGTATTTGATCTTTGATTGCCCGACGTTCCGAACACATCAGCGTACATGGTCACAGGAAGACAGAGATGGCCTTTTGAGTCCTCCCAGAAGTACAGGAGGATTATATAAATAATTCTTCTAAGAATTATATGAATTCTTCTTCAGTACTAAAGATTGAATTATGTACTAAATGTTTCAGTACCGAGAACTGTGGAAGGTGAGCTGAAGGTAGATAATGAAGAATTCACTGCTGCTCTCCAGGATCCCGAAAGCAACGAGTACCGAGAATTCGTAACTACTTTCTCTGATGCCCTCAAGCGTGCCGTCTTCGACAGAAACAGCATTGAAAATGGCGATAACGAAATCACGGTTGAAGTCATACAACTTAGGTAAGAATATTTAAATTGATAATTTTTTTAGGCAGGACATGACTTTTTGTAGGCATCACCTCCTGCGCTCTCAGGGTATCACATCTAAGAAATATAAAGATGGAGAAAATCTCCATTCATCTAACCGTAACCTCTAATAGCATGGCACCAGGCACGTGTAGCTGCGAGTATTTGTGTCTGCTTTGTGCCTGCTTTGTACCACGACACCACACGTTTGATCGGATTGGCGTGGAGATATCTACTATAACTGTAACGGACCTTCCCCAAAAGATCAATAAATTTAATAAAGTGAACCCTCCTTAAAAATGTAATTGTTCACCTGGCGACATCAGATAAAGTTGGCCTAGAAGGATAAAAAAGGGCATGCGTACTTTGTACGCAATGTCAGAAGCGAAACTTCTTTGGTGCCATGTGTTTTTGTCAATATGAAATTAAAAATGATAATAATAATAAAAAGCGAAAGATAAATAAAAATGCATCAACAATCAACGCTTTCCTTATATTGAAGCTTTCTAATACGCAGGCGTAAACCACTTATTTTAAACACATACTAACAACATAAACACGTAGAACACTCTGAGCTGGAGTAAGATATAGATATACTGACTATCCCACTACACAGGAGCATACATATCGACATGCTTAGTAGACGATAGTGGGGACGCTACGAAGTATCGCACAAAAAGGAGACTGAGAACGTCTCATGTGTTCTATCTCATTCTCTCGCCAGCTGAATCCTGAATCCTATACATTTACGTCTTTGTGTATCCATGGATTCACTTTTTCGTTTCATCTTGTTTGAAATCACAACGATTCTAAACGAGTTTCACTTCAAACATTCTTAATCACGCACTTACGACACTCACAAGCAATCTAAGGATTGGTAATATTTGTAGCCACTCATCTTATAAAAAGAAGATGACCGCAAATAAACTATTGTTATAATTGTTATTACTAAAACAAATTAAAGATCCTCTAAATTATATTTTTTTATTCACAGGGAGGGCTCCGTCATTGTGACCTACAGAGTACATTGGAGGCCAAGATCACATGCGGAAAATACTGAAGATTTATTAAACGCAAGCAAATTGAAAACGAATCTGAATGAATACCTTAACAAAAACAACAGAATGATCAACATATACCATATCGCCGATGATAACATTGTCTCGAAACCTGTTGTTGACGTTTGTCAAATTAACAAAAATGGATGTGAATATGAGTGTGAGTTCGATGACAGGACCTTAGACTTCACTTGCACGTGTCCACGTGGCCAAATAATTGACATAGCAAATCCTAAAAAATGCATGTCCCTACTTGGCAATACAGAAAACGAACAAACTAACAACAAAGAATCAGCAGAAGAAAACGTTACAGAGAATATACAACAAATTGCGAAGACAAATTTTGATGAAGAAAACGCGACCTCTAGATCTGAACATTCTATTGAACAGACATTTGATTGGCAAGAATCTCATCATGCAATGCCAGAAACTACTACTGAAGCAGAGACTGTCAACTTTTCTCATATCTTTAGTCAACCGACTGAAAAAACAGTTGAAGATGAAAGACATAAAACCGAATCTATTGTAGAGGCCACACCTGAACCAAGTATAGCTTCGCATCCTGAGCCTTCACCTGAACCAGAACCAACAATGGAAATAAAACCTGAACCGGAACCAGAACCTACGGCCGAACCAGCTGCTGGATCATCAAAGAATGCGGAAGCAGCTGTTGAGGCCGAACCGCAGCCTCAATCGGAATTAGAACCGACGGCTGAACCAGAAGCAAGGGCAGAGTTGGAATCGGAAATGGCATCTCAACCAAAATTAGAGCAAGAGCCTCAATCAGAGCCTGAACCAGAACCAGTAGGTGAACCAACACCTGCACCAGAACCTGAACCAGAATCGAAAGCTGAACCAACGCCGACACCAGAACCTGAACCAGAATCAAAAGTAGAACCAGAGCCAGTACCAGAACCAGAAAGCAAAATCGAAATGGAACCGGAATCAGAAACAAAAGATGAATCGGAGTCGGAACCAGAAACAAAAGTTGAACCAGAACCGGAACCAGAACCAAAAGTTGAACCAGAGCCGGAACCAAAAGTTGAACCAGAGACTGGTTCAGAATCGCAAGACGAACTAGAGCCTGAACTAGAAGTGAAAGCTGAACCAGAGTATGAAAGAAAAACAGAATCAAAGGAAGAAACAACCACACCGTTTACTGAGCCCAAGTTTGTAAATCCTACATTTATATCTCCTGAAGAGCCGCAATCTGGGGTTGTAACAGAATCTAAATCGGTGAAGTCCGAACACGGGCTTTCTGAAGTAATGCAAACACCAGAATCGAAAACTGAAACTATGCCCAGCACAACAGAATCTCATCAGACTACTACTGAACAAGTTGAACTTGTTTCAATTACAGATGAACCTAAATTAAGCTCAACTATGAAACTTGATGATAAATCAAATAATAATGAAGAAAAATCAATTTTGTATACCAATGAAGGCAAATTTGAATACCATCTTAATAAGCAACCTGAAACGACAACTTTAAGAGTTTCTATATCCGAACCAAATATTATAAACGAACCATCTTACGAACCGAAACCAGAAATAATATCAATTTTAAGTAATGACAAAGAAACTTCTAAACAAACCACTACCATGGCAGGTGAAGCAATCACTACTACTGAATCTAATGATTGGCTAGAGGAGGAAGGCCATAATGGTCTAAAAAGTTTAGGTGAACCAAATCAACAGAACTACACCAATAACGCTGTTTATGCTGATATTTTGAGTAACAATATCAAAAAAATTACAGAGCAATCGGAGCAAAGATCATTCAAATCTTTTAATGACGATGAATTCACGTTTGAAACAACCACAACAACTTCGAAAACAAACGAAATGAATGACAGCAATATGTTATTAGATTTTATTAATAAAGATAACACTGCACCGGAACCTAATGAAAGTGAAACTACCGAAAAAGTCTATGAGGATAATATAATACCAGTTTTAAAATCGGCGACGATGGACAACGATGCATTTGAAACCGAAACAACGAAACCAATGCTGGAACCTACAAGCTCAACAGCTACAAGCGAGGTAAGTAATAGTGAGTCGAATAACTCGAATGAAAGAGAAGTCGTAGTCGACAAAAACATGGAAGAAAAAGCAGACATTGAAAAGTCTATAATTACTTCTCCTTTAGATGAAGCTAATTTATTAGATACAAATAAAAGTGAAATCATTATTACTTCAACTGCAAAACCTGAATCCACGAGTGAGTTTTCAATAGGCGAACATCAGAACTCCAGTGAAGAAAAGTTAATGGAAATTTTGGATAATAAGCCCACAACTACTGCTTCCACAAACGACTTCTCTACTGAACGCGAAACTGAAGAAGGCATGGACGTTACTTTCGATTCTATAAATATGCTCTACAATCGCTCTTCAAAATCTATTGATAATCAATCAAGTCCAGCTATTCAACACAATAACAATCAAACCAAGATCACTGACAGCATAACCGAAATAATAACACAAGCTAATGATGTAATTACTAGTACTGAATCAGATTGGTTAGAAGAACCTGTGACGGAAATGAATTATAACGATGCTATGAATAAGATGGATAAACAAGATACAACAGAAACTACGGTAAAAACATTTGAGGATATAATGCCCCAAGGCCTTGAAAAGGACGACTTTGTGCCTGATTATTTAAGCAATATGGGTTCCAGTGGGAACAAGCAAGATGATGAACCATTATATGGCATGAATAATGATTATGATAATGAAGATAACCGTTTCAAAAGAGTGAATAATGAAACCTTGAATGTTACCAAAAACAACTCCAGCGAAGAGAATATGAATCATGAGAATACAGGAACTACTAACGGTATACCTATTATGAATATACTTCTAGAAACAACAACTGTAAGTGAATATATTTACAATATGGCAAAAAAGGCCAACGAAGAACCTGAAGTAATGCTAGTACAACATAACGAAACTGAACCAACCCCTTCTTCATCACCGGCATTAATAGCTGCACCAGCACCAGTTTGGGAGGACTCTGAAACAGATAAAGATGCTGCTGTAAACACTAATAACCAATCTTCGATACAACTTACCAGCAATGAAATGGGTCAAATTAATAACACTGTCACCGCTCAGGATCATCTTGAAATACCGATTTCTATGGAGAACGTTACACCCAATAACACCACGCAAGTAACTGAAAATATTGAAGGCCCAATTGAAACCAAAACAGAAGTTCCTAATAATTCAAGTCAAAATACCACCCGTTTGAATAACTTAAACGTTACTATATATGAAATACCAAGTCACAGCAGCAACAATTCTTCTATGTCAAAAACTAGTAGTTCACAGTCGGCTGAATATGACGACCACGAACCGGAAATGAATCCTTTCCTGCCAGATATTGAAAATAATAAAATTTTAGTGAAGAAACTACAAGAGGGCCACGACCTTGAGCCTGTTACCTTAAATGAAACTCAAAATGAGAACACAGAAGAACATACCGTGGCATTAGTGGAAGGTCAGGTGAAGAATGCTGCTCCAACTGTATCGACTGCAACTTTGGATTCTAAAGAACAAGATAACGATATAAAAACAACTACAGAAGGAGATACTTTAAATGAGCTTGTTAATGAAAACTCTCATGAGAATGTAACTCATATTCATAATAATCAAAATAACACAGCAGATGACAATAAAACGAACAAAACTTCAGCAAAAGAAACGTTACCGGTATCTACTTTCTTGTTAGATACTGATGATTTAGTTACTCCGTCTACAAAATTAAATAGTAATAATATATTAATTGAAGGTGCTAGCACAACAACATCGTCGGCAATATCGAGTGGTGATAGCGAATATCTCAGTGTTGTACCTATCACAGAAGAAAAAGAGGAATTATTAAAACTTCATAAAAATCAGAATATTGAAGCATTGAATGATATAACAGATTTAAGTGATTCGTCAAAAAGTGTTAAAAGGACATTAGATGGTACTCAAATTGATTCAGAAACCACAAACGAAGCGTAGTAACACCTACGAAATCGTAATTTAAATACAATTAGTTTTATATTACATATTTCCGTGTCAATCACATGATAATTTCGATCAAATTCATATTAGTTAATACCAATGTAAATGCAATATTACAATTATGATCATGTGTATAATTAATTTTAATACGGAGTTTTGATCTAAACAAAACTTATACCGTATATATATTATTACAGATTAATCGTGAACATTTTATTCGTTAGACTAGTCAAACTAGAAAAGAGTCATCGTTGTGAAGGAATATTTAATTTATTGCTTTGTCTATAAAAAAATAGATGTATTGCGCAAATAACGAAAGAATACAATAAATTATTTGTAACTACATATAATATTTTGCGCCATGCGTCTTATAAAGATACAAGAATTGTAGTGTTGAATATTATAACTATAATAAAGCCCTCTTAGAGGATTACCTAATAATCCTATCTTGTAATTGTTACCATAGCTAAATGTATATTATTATTACTTTAACTTACTCTTGAATCGGAAGCTATAGTTTGAAAATAAATTGTAAGCATTATGTTTACATGGCAATTTATTTTCTTGTGATTATCTGCCATGCCGTTATGTGATAACTCGCCCGGTATATACATTCCGTTCGTACTTTATTAACTTTAGTGATATTTCCACAGAAGTGAGGTCTGATTGTAAAATAATTATTAATTTAGTATTCGTTAACTAAGGTAAATGTTTTGTATAAATGGTTGATTTGTAAAGTAATTGAATTATGTTGTAAATAAATATAAAGTTAATATTAATAATTAAACCCGAGTTTTCTTTTTCAAATCTTAAATCATCAGGGAACCGGCAAAGCCAATCATTGCAGAGAAAATTTTTGGAAACCATTCATTGCTAGTAGGTAGTATACTTATATATTTCGTCTAAATATGCCTAACACCATTTTTGTCTTGTTTTAACCTATCGACTAACCAATCTAGGAAGATCTTTCAATTTACTTCTTCTCAGCTCATACACTTCCCCACTGCTGGGCTTATGCCTCCTCCCCAATAGGAAGGTAATTGACCAACTATACCATACTGGTCAGATATGTCAGTATAGGGTTTCATTACGAGTTATCCCTTCTCTTGTACCGATGTTATATGCATATTATATCCCTTGGTAGTCTTTTACGACATGCACGGGCAAGAGAGGGGGTGGTTAATTGCTTACTCCGTCACCATAGAAAATTCAATAATTTTATATTGAAGATTATTGGCGCTAAGTGTAGACCTCATAACCACGCTCAAAGTCGCTCACTATGGGGTGAGCTATGCTATTGCGGGATTTGTCTGCGAGATAGAATCAGAAATACGGAAATCTGTAGAAGAACGGGTGTAACCGATATAGCCACTGGAGCGGCGGAGAGTTTGGGTCACTCTGTGTACTCTACAGACTCGTTCAGGGGGAGTGCTCGGATGAACTGTTTGATTTGGTACCACCGTCACCATTTTACCAACGTACCACTCGACACCGTAGTAGGGCTCATCCATTTCACCTGGAAACGTTATCGCCTTCAACTGTACGTTTCCAGCGATCATTTCTCCCCCGTACGTGCAAGCTCTGAAATGAACTACCTGCTGCTGTGTTTCCCGAACGCTATGACATGTCCTTCTTTAAACGAGGTTTAAGAAGAATATTTTCTACACGGTAGGCAACGCTGGCTGTGCCCCTGGTATTGGAAATGTCCATTTGCGGCAGTATCACTTACCATCAGGTGTGCTGCTTGCTCGTTTGCCACAATTGGCAATAAAAAAAATACATAAAGTGGTAATGGATAGGCCATATCGCTCGAGGAACCGACAACCGCTGGAAAGGAAAGTTTCTCGAGTGGCGGCTACGTGTCGGACGGAGCAGTATAGAACGCCGAACTAGATGGACCGATGCGGTGAAAGTTGCTGGGCCTCGTTGGATGCAGAAGGCACAGGACCGCACTTTATGGCGAAACATGAGGGAGACCTACGTCCAGCACTCACTTATTCATAAAGGTACTAAATATGATATAAAATAATGAAATAGACAATACAAGTTTAAACAACAATATTCGTTTATAATAAAGTCAACATTGTGTAAATTAAAAATATTTAGAGCATACTCTTAAGTACACTTATCAAATAAGTACTAAAAAACAAATGATTGTTCGTTCCTTGGATGAGGAGTTATGTCCTCTATTTCCTGAGCTGTAGCTTGATCGTCAATAGCCATTTTTGCACATAGACAACCATCACCAATTGTGCTGTTACCACTCACGATACAATTACCTAACACAGATTTACAACTATTAAACGGAATAAATTTATTATAATTCTTTTCATTATTATCATTAACCTTAAAAGTTTCATCTGTGACCTTATCCATATTAAAGAATTCTTTAATTTTTACTATACCGCCATTTGTATATTCTATTTCAGGGATAATATCATTTGTGACACTATTATCACTACCACATCCTCTACTACAGCATTCTACATCACAATTATTACTGCAATTAATAGACAAATCTTTAAATTTTATATTATCAGTTTCGGTTAAAGAAAGATCATAATCGTGGATATCTGGTTTAGTTATTTGTAAACACACACATTTCTCCTTTTCGTCTCTCATAATGCAACTGCCTACTGCTGATTTACAATCTGTAATTTCATTATTATTATCATTGTCTATATTGTCTATAAATTGTGCTTCTGTATAATCTATATTTGATATTGACAAGTCTTCGGTCAAGTTTTGATATAATTCTTGATGAGTAAACGTTGATGTGGTCAGCTCGTCTTTACTAAGCATGCTTACAGGATAAGGAGACATGTTATCATCTGCAATAAACAACCAAATGAAATAAATTTATTTAGCTCCAGTTAAAAAATAAATAAAATACGTAAAATCAATATTTTAATATATAACATCCTGGTCTTATCCCAATTACTTGGGGACGACTCAATATGTAGTCTTATTTCATAATGCATATATGGCAATAGTTTTATGACCCGCCGCCTGCCTGACGTCAACCCTTGGAACTCTAATTGGTGACCAAACGGCATTAGATGGAATTAACCTATCTCGATATTAACTCTTAGTCGTGTTTTAGGACACACATAAGCAAAAAGGTTTGTAATATTTGTATACACCACACAGCTTATACAAAGAGGATGACCGTCAATGACCGACAGCAAATAAACTATATACAGTGTGTATCAAGTTATGGGGCAACTGTTCAAGTATGTTGTAGTTTACCGGTCATAGATCGTAATTAAAATGTATATTACACAAAAAATAATATAACATAAAAGTTATAGTGATTTAAAAAATGTGTGTTAAACAGTCTATGCCTTAAATGTTACGTATTATATAGGCATGTATAGACAGGATACATGTAGGCATGTAAAGCTTCGACAGTATGAATAGGTAGGAATTGCGCAAACGCTTCAATGGTAGCGTAGGTAAAAACGCGACTCGGCGAAGGTCATCGGCCGATCAGCTGATTGAAAGCGAAGTTTGTTTTGCTTATGCGAACATAATCATTGATTTTTTCAATTTTTTATGAACATTTAACAAAGTACGAATATGTTGCAGATTAAGTATCACTGACGTTATACATTTCAATAAGATTTACACGAAAAAGCGATGACAAAATTAAAAACTTTACATGTCTCTAATTCATTAACGAATCGATATTTTTCCTTCAAATTTTTTTCATGGGTTCCTACCACCATTGCCTATATCAGTTGCCCCATAACCTGATACATCCTCCTGTATATTAATGACTTCTGATGTTTACGCGAGTATGATGTTCACAGATTGTAAAAAGCAATTACGGATTTTATCGCGTTTATATTCACAGGCGGACTGTCCGTAGTCCATAAACTATTGTTATATTTTTATTACAAAAAAACAAAACATATTAATTCTAATATGATTTTCAATAAACGAAAAAGTAATACTAATACTACGAATACGAAAAAGTAATACTACTACTAACACTTATTAAACCTTACCGTAATCAGTATTTTTCAAACCGGTAGGTATCGAAGTATCACATGCAGAATTAGAATCTGAAGATATCCCACTGTCTGTTTTCCTATCTGTAAGGCAATGATAAAAATTGAAGCAATATTTTAAAAAACAAAATGCATGCATGCACACACGAACGCATAAACGCACATGCGTGCACACAAAGTAAAAGTTTCTACATGAAGTATAATGAATCTTCATCATTATCTCAACCCATATAGATCCTACCGTTGGGCTTGGGCTCCTCCATTGTGGCAGCGATTTTAAACTACTATGCCACGCTGGTTAGAGCCGTTGGCATAAGGTTCCATTTCGAATTTTCCTCCTCTTGCATCCATGTTAGCAGAATCCTTAGTCCTTACTTACGACAGCTACTGGTAAGATAGAGAGTAATGAATTGTATTCTTACTCCTTCACCACGCGGAACTGTATAATACGGTATAAATGTATAATGTATATATTATTAATTTTTCGATATTATCTCATATCTTTGTCCCGAAAGGGGTAAATAGAGTTAGAATGTACCCAAATTTACTACAAAATCACTTGTAATACTTACGATAAGTAGCTATGTGTCTTTTCTTCGCATACATAGTTGCAAATTTCCTGTTACAATCAGTGTAAGTACAGTTTAATGATGGGTGGTCATTGTGGGTTCTTAGATGTGTTTTTAAATGATGAGACTGTATAAAACCTGAAATATAAAACATCATCATCATCTTTATCCTATCTTATCATCGTCCGTCATCACAGCCTATAAAGTCCCACTCCACGAAGCGAATTGACCTACTAAATATTCCACGCTGGTCAGACGTGTTGGAATATGATATTACATCGATTTTTCCGTCTGTTGCATCAATGTTACTTACATGTATTCCTTAGTCGTCTTTTACGATACTCACGGACAAAAAAAGGGTTGGTTAATTGTATTCTTACTCTGTAACCACATGGATAATCTATTATATTTTGTCAATTTAATCATCATCAGCCTATCCACATCTAGACAGGCCTCCCAAGAGGGAGTGATCGCCACCCTTAGCGCACCCTTAGACGTGCCGGCGATTGCAGTAAGTGTTATAAACTCTTACACTAGGTCGTCCGATACATGGTCGCCACTCAAAAACCTTTTTTCTCCAGCGGTTGTCAATTCGTCGAGAAAAGACAAAGAAAAAACACCTAAAAAACGTATATAGATAAAATCGCTGAAAGAGAAGGTAACTCAAAACATATCCTATGGCACAAAACACATTTAGGTAACGCGGTACAACTGGTTAAGACCCCTCTTTGTAGAAGTTGTGAAAAGCCTCATCATCATCATCATCATCATCATCTCAGCCCATATACGTCCCACTGTTGGGCTTAGGCCTCCTCCATAATGGAAGGGTAATTGACCTATTATACCATGCTGGTCAGACGTGTTGGTATAGGGTTTTATTTCGAGTTTTCCTTCTCTTGCATAGATAGTTATATGCGTTTTATATCCCTTAGTCGTCTCGTACGATCACCCACGGGTAAGATAGGGGGTGGTGAATTGTATTCTTACTCCGTCACCACACGGACTGAAAAAAAGCCTCATAATGAATGAAAATTTCTATACAGTGCACTGCTCTATTGTGAAGGTCCTGATAAGGTATAAATTAGGGAATGAGTTTTACATGTAACTAGCACAGTTTCAAACGTCGCGTTGCTATTCAGAATTGCCTAACGCGAAAACCACAAACACTTTTTCAACATCATCATCATCTTCTGCCCAATTAAGTCCCATTATATGGCTCAAGCCTTCTCCATAATGTAAGGGAAATTGATCTACTATACCGCTCTGGTCAGACGTATTAGCATAAGGTTTTACGTCGAATAAATCCTTCTATTGCATCATATCATAATATCCCTTAATCGTCTTTTACATATGACACCAGCGGGCAAGAGTGGAAGTGGTGAATTGTATTCTTACTAAGTCACCACACAGAAAATGATATTAGATAACTACATTTAAAAAAAAGAGCCGTCGCTCAAGACGCCCAAGTATATATGCATAAAAGAACAGATTACGATAGGAACTAATATGGCATTTTTATTTGGGGTGGGTTGTGATCGGCGCGCTCCTCGCACCACCCCATCCGAGGCGACAGAGGGACGTAAGCACGCACACCCGCAACCCATCCGCGATGCACGTCGCGTTTGTCGTTGGGCCGACCACCTTCGGTCTTTCCTCACGCGGTTGGCCTCTCGGCGGGTGACGGACTAATTCCCCGGTCACGTCACCCGCGGCCTCGGCTAGGGCGGCATTAGGCGCAGGTATTCGCGCCTACGCCGCTCCAGTCGCCGGCGGCGGATCGCCTCATCGAGGTTGCGCTCCTCGCACAAGCGATCCGCCGCCTCCTTCCGCGAGACTACTGCCTCGCAGAAGGCTACGACCGCGTCCCAGTTCCTGAAGCTGTCGAGCATCACCCTGGCGATGGTCGGCAGCGTCAGGTCGGCACCGATGATTGCGACGAGTTCACGACGCTGCTTTACCCAAGCGGCACAGATCTCGAGCGTATGCTGCGCCGTGTCCTCGTCGCAACCGCAGTGGTGGCAGGACAGTGTACTCTCCCTCCTAACGACCTTGTACAAGTATTTGGCGAAACATCCATGCCTCGTCAACACCTGCACCAGTCAGAAGTAGAGCACCCCGTGCCGCCGTTTCAACCACTGCAGCAGCACCGGCCGGAAGGCCCCCACGATCCGCACCCCGAACTGAGGCCTGTCCAGCCAGACTGCCCAACGGGCAATGACGTCTCGGCGGGCGTCGACGCGCCAGGCGGTGAGCTCCCTCGGAGAGACCACACCGTCCTCCGCTCGCACCCCCGACACCCGCCGATACAAACTGGCGAGCATTGCCGCCTCCAAGTCCTACGGGGGGAGTCCCGGCCAACAGGCACGCTGCCTCCGTCGCCACCGTGCGGTATCCGTGTATGGCCCTCATCGCCATGGCCCTCTGTAGTCGCCACAAAAGAGCCCTGAGTCGGACGGTCAGGGACCCCGCCCACACCGGTGCGCCGTACAAGGCCATCGACCGGATAACCCCCGCGTACAGCCGTCGACACGTAGCGCTCGGTCCGCCCACGTTCGGCATAAGCCACGATAGAGCGGACACCGCGCCGACGAGCCGTGGAGCGAGCCTGCGGAAATGCTCCCGGAACCACCAATGCCCGTCGAGCACCAGGCCCAAATACCTCAACTAATATGGCATAAAGTATTTATAAAATATTACATTATTTTTTCAGAAAATGATGATTTGTATTCAATAAACATTTATTTTCATTAGTAGACACTATGCACTATAATTCTATGCGAGCTCAGTGCGGCGAGAGAGATCGCGTCATCGTAACATCGCGTCGCTCCGTCTCACTCACACACTACTACGTATAGACTACGTATGTACACTTATGTATATAGGCGTGACGTTAGCGCCACGCTACAATAATTTGGTTTACCCTCGCCTTATTCCGTCATATAGCGTGACGTCGTAACGCCACGACAACGATCAGATTCACCCTCGCCTATAGATGTTTCATATCAAAAAACTCACCTTTACCACATATTTTACAAAAATGTTGTTTTGTATTAGAATGTGTCAACTCATGGTGCTTTAAGTGATGTGGGAAGTTAAATTTCTTGGTGCATCCTTTATAACTGCATTGATATCGTTTTTCAGATTCGGATTTATGAGTCTGCATATGTGTATGTAATGCAGGCTCGCTGTTGAATATTGAACCACATTTTGTACACGTGAATGATCCTGAAAAGTCAGATATTGTCAGACTCTAGGCCTTATTTTCTTCCTAAAACTTATTTACAAGTGAAAAATGAATTACAGTACCGTTTAATACCATCACGTTTAATAAGATTTCAGCAGCGGCCAGCGACTGACGAAGTGACGACTATCGAGCGGCCCTAAGTGATAATGACCAAGAAGAAGATGAGTCAATGAGATTTTGTCACATGCCCAGGCATTATTAGCAGTTAATGATTTAAGACGCTATGTAACTTCTTTGAATCGAAGCGAAAACGGACTGCAAAAATTAAAGTACGTTGAAAATCATGTAATTGCTAATGTCTCAAAATCTTTTTGTCAAACTAAAATAAGTGATTATTTTATTTTAGGTAATTTTTAAATGTTAATTTCAATACGTAGGTATTCAAAATAATAATAGAATATCAATACCAATAAATAAAATTGGAGTGTCTGTTTGTAATGTCAAAATAATAGGCTTTTTTCATGCTCACACGGTTATTTGCACGACACCTATGCCTAACATAGCAATTAAAAAATTTTTGGCTGTCTGTCTGTCTGTCTGTCTGTTTGTTCCGGGTAATCTTCAAAACGGCTGGACCAATTTCAAAAATTCTTTCACCAATGGAAAGCTATAATATCAGGGCGTAAACTAGGCTATATTTTATCCCGGTATTCCCACGGGAACGGGAACTACGCGGGTAAAACGACTATAACCTATAACCGAAGCGAAGCGAGGGCGGATTGCTAGTAATAAATAATAATAGAATATAATAAATAATAATAGAATATAATAAATAATAATAGAATATAATAAATAATAATAGAATATAATAAATAATAATGGGCCCTCCAAAGCCCAACCATACGTCCGGGTCGACCACCAGACCCAAGTGGAGGGCGGACACGTGATAATATAAATTACTGGCACGGCTAACATGGCAATGGCAACCCAAAGAGAATGGAGACTGATAATAATGAAACACGTATAGGACCGCTTCCTCGGGGCGATCGCTTGGGCACGTCTGGAGCTGACGCTGGACGTGGCAGCATGCGAACCGTCAGCGGCTCTCTGCTGAACAGGCGGGCGGGAGTCGGGAGAACCGAAGATGTTACAGCCGACCAACGGGGTGGGGAGGGGGCGGACGATGCTTTGCAGAGTAGGGCTTCGCCCACAGACTCTGTCGGCTCGTCTGCATCGACCACGATAGGCAATGAAGATAGACGAAGAAAGTGGTCAAACAAGGAGACGGAGGAGTTACTTTACTGTTATTTTAAAGCCCGCATGGCGGGACCCGGTTACATTAGAAAATTATACACACTATTTAAAGACAGAAATCCAAACAGCCCCAAAGTTCGTAATTTCGATGGAAATAAGTTATCCAACCGGGCACGCAGGATTATCAAACAAAATGTTATTTCACAAGAGATACAAGACCGAATAAAACGACAAGCAGAAGGTACACTTACACTAGCACCAACAAGCACAGTTTACGCCTCTAATGACAACGAACACTCAGACACATCACTAAACATACACGCAATCACAACAAGCACAAGTTACGCCTCTAATGACAATGAACACACAGACACATCACCAAACGTACATGCAATCACAACAAGCACAAACACGCAACAAACACATAATTCAGCTGAGCAAGCAGCTACAATAGACGAACTTACTAGTAATATAGAGGTTAACGAAGACCAGGACCCATTAATTTTACAATTCTTACAAATTTTAGCAGAAACCAAAGAAACTACTCTAGCCGATCGATTATTCCTACCAAAAGCAAAAATAAACAAACAATTCATAGACAACTTACACACTATTAACAAATACATACCTAACCTATTAATAACTAACACCGACCTTATATCCATAAACCATATAATATACGCAACTGCTAAAACACTAATAATTAACAACAATCAAACACCTTTCATGCCCAAAAATACAATAAAACCTAAAACCGATCCACCCTGGAAGAAACGTATAGCTAATAAAATAGAAAAACTTAGAAAAGAGTTAGGACAGTTAATAGAAGTTAAAAGAGGAATAACAACACGCAGAATGATAAATATAAAGAACAAATTATACGAAAAATACAATATTAAAAATGAAAACGACCACAATAACACAGCCGAAACCATCAAACAAAAAATAAAAGCATTAGCCGCTAGAATAAAACGATATGAAGAAATGAGCGGCAGGAAAGAACACAATCAGTTATTTGCCGAAAATGAACATAAATTATATAGAAGCTTAGGAAACAATAATAACACAGATATCAAACTACCGACTAAGGAAGGAATAGAAGAATTTTGGACGTCAATACTATCAAAACCTACAAAGTACAACACACAAGCTAATTGGATAAAAGAAGTAGAAGAATCAACTAATACAATAGATACAACAAACATAGAAGAAATTACAATAGAACAAGTAAAAACTGCCGTAAGGAAGCTACTGAACTGGAAGACCCCGGGTGTAGACAAAATACAAAATTATTACCTAAAATACCTCACTAGCACACACAAATATCTATCTCTGTTATTCACCAAAATAATCACAGGACAAGAAACACTCGAAGAATGGTTTACCACTGGCCAGGTTATATTGATACCAAAAAATAGCAACACAGAAGAACCAAAAAATTGGAGACCAATAGCATGTTTACCTAGTATATACAAATTATTAACGTCAGTTTTAGCAGATATACTGTACAGCCACTGCGATTCAAATAATATAATGGCAATAGAACAAAGAGGATGCCGACGCGGAGCTAGAGGGTGCAAAGATCATTTGATGGTAAATAAGGCAATACTGGAGGACGCACATCAAGCCCAAAAGAATCTGAGTATGGCGTGGATTGACTATCAGAAAGCTTTTGATACCGTTTCCCATGAATGGCTACTCAAAGTACTTGATATCTATAAATGTCCACCTGTGATCAAAAGCTTTCTGAAGTGGTCAATGCCAGCATGGAAGGTGATAATGACAGCTCGGGGCTCTCATGAGTCGATAACTACTGAACCGATTTATATTAAGCGCGGCATCTTCCAAGGCGACTCCCTCTCACCATTACTGTTTTGTTTAGCAATAAATCCTATTTCTTTTATACTTAATAAATACGAATTGAAAGGATACAAACTGAAGGATAGTTTCTGGATAAATCATTTAGTTTATATGGATGACCTCAAAATTTACGCAAATAATAAAAGTAATCTTAAAGTTTTGTTAGACAGTGTAGAGATATTTACTAGCGACATAGGGATGCGATTTGGATTGGATAAATGTAACGTAATTCACATTAGGGCAGGTCACAGAAGTACTGTAACTGGGGAAGGACATATTCTATTAAGCCAGGAGAAATTTAAGGAACTTGAAGTAGGAAATAGTTACAAATATTTGGGAATACACGAATCAGGAAAAATAGAACACAGCAAAATTAGAGAGCAAATAACTAAAGAATACATTAAAAGAGTTAAAAAACTAATACAAACACACCTCAACGCCCGCAATATTATAAAAGGAATAAACACATATGCAATACCAGTATTACTCTACTCATTTGGAATTATAAACTACAAAATCACCGATTTAAAGAAAATAGATACGAAAACCAGAAAACTACTAGCAATTAAAAAAGCACACCAACAGAAAGCAGAAGTCGAAAGACTATACCTGCCGATAGCACAAGGCGGAAGGGGCTTGATAAACATAGAATATATGTACAAAACACAAATAGTTAAATATAAACAATATTTGAAGACGGAATTCGATGACATGATCAAGGCAATAGTACAACATGACATTAATAGGGATAAATATTCAATTATAAAGGAAGCACGAGACATAGAACAAGAATTACACTTACCACAAGACAATTTACATACAGACACAGAGATAAAACAGGCAATAGTTAAAACACAAAACACATCATGGCGAGCTAAGCAGTTGCACGGACAATTTCCTAAAAAAGTATTAGATCAGGCCAACATAAACATAGAACTCTCTTTCAAATGGATCAATAAACAACACATATCACCGGGAATAGTTTCTGCAGTATTTGCAATACAAGATCAGGCAGTGATGACATTACAACACCAGCGGGACATACTAAGAACAGCAGTGGATGGAAAGTGCAGACTTTGTCGCGTAAAAGACGAAACAGCCCAACATATCATCTCCGGGTGCGAAAAATTGGCAGGCACTTATTATGTCAAAAAGGCATAATAATCTTGTACAATACGTCTACTGGTGTCTCGCAAAAAAGCACAAAATAGAAGTTTCACCCTTATGGTGGAAAGAAACCATGATTCAGCCCCAAGTAAAAGAAAACGACACAACCAAAATCATGTGGGAAACACCTGTACAGACTGACATTACCGTGACACACAATAGACCAGACTTAATTTACATTGATAAAATAAATAATAAAACATTTTTAATTGATATATCGGTACCGTCAGACTACAACATCGGAGCTAAAGAGATAGAAAAATTAAGTAAATATCACCTTTTGAAAACAGAAATCAGTCGTCTGTGGAACACACAAACGGCTGTTATCTCAATAGTCGTAGGAGCAACAGGAGTAGTAGCAATAAGCATAAATACATATTTAGAAAAATTAAACACCACAATAGATATAACCATACTTCAAAAACAGGCAGCCATACACTCAACAACCATAATTAGTAAAGTCTTAGGAGATACAGTGTTTGTAAATAACGCAAACACACAAGAAGAACCCGCACAGAATGAACAACAAACACTAAACACCCAACATTCAGAAAATACGCAGTTAACAACAAACACCCAGGATACAAACACAACACCTGACATACCAGAAACAGTTAGTGGAGAAAGAGGCAGAAGATGCAATCAGACAGCTCACACAAAGAACACAGCAAATACACAAATTACGCATACAACACAAGAAGAAAGCCACACACACAGAACAGACACGCAACAAACAACGCATTCAAACACACGACAGGGCAGGACAAGAGGAAGAGGCCGCAGAGCCACACCAACAACACGCACACAACACACAAGAAATAGAGTGGGGATATAGATATCTCTTTTCCCGTAGGCAACGGGACGGGGTATTTATAAAAATCCGACAACAGTCGAGTGAAAATTTCAAATAATAATGGCACGTTTTCCCCCTTTGCCGCATAATCCGCTTTCCCGCCTAAGACGTGTTTTTTGGTCGGGTCCCTGCGAAATCGTCTTACTGTATTTACAAGTGAAAACGTGGTTGGTGTGTCAATCATTTTTCACATCGTCAACCATACTGTTTTCTTCCTCAACCACAAGTGGAATAAGGGCAGATTAAGTTGTACAGCTTTTTATCTCAATTCTCTAATTGGCCTGCCAATACTCTTTGAAAACGCAATCATTGATAACATGACAATAGACGGCGACAGGATCAAGGGAGAGTATGAAGTACCAATCCTATGTTACGGATTCAGTCCCTACACTAGGTTAGGTTGGAACTTGGTATTTCTAGAAAATACCAGCTGGAAAGATGAAGGAATAAAAAAAAATAAAAATAATAATCTCATGTTATGACTTTATTATTATCATCATTTCATCATCTCAGCCCACATAAGACCCACTATTGGCCTCAGACCTCCAAAAGTGGAGGAAAATTGACCTACCACACCATCTTAGTCAAACATGTTGGCATATGCTTTTATCTCTGCAATAATATATTCCTAAGTCATCTTTTATGACACCCACATGCAACAGAGGGGGTTGTGAATTGTATTCATTCTCTGTAACCACATGGCCTATTATAATATATGGATTTTATGGCATTTGTATTTGATGGTAACAGGAAGTCCCACAATTCTTCTCCAATGCCCATAAACACTGAAAACTAAACAAAATTTCGGTAAATTAAAAACCAAACAAAAATGCGATAAAATCCATAAAAACAGTTCCATTTCAAATGCATAATACCCGCGAATTTAACCAATTTTATTAAAATATTGTTAATATAAGACACATTTACATAATTTTGATCATATAAAGGTAGGTTTTCAGATTCAACTAGAGACAGGATAAGTTTAAAGATACAATAGTGACTTGTGGTCAGGCCTCTCAGTTCTGAAGTGACTTTAGTTCACTTGCCAATCGGTACCAGTATATAACTATGTTATTTCTTGCTTTATATAGTAAAATGAAACAAAGAAATATGACTATGTATAGTGTAGTACACTGTATTCTGGCAACTTCCTATTCTGAAACTTTTTACTAAAGAATATCTATCCTGTCGTTAAATATATAAGAAGCATATTAAAATACAAATATATACAAATATCATATTGTCTACCTGCATGTGCATATTTGATATGTCTTTTAAGTAGTATTTCATCTCGAAATTCTTTTCCACACTCGCCACATGTCACCATACCAGTTCTTTCATGCTGTTTCTCATGGCGACGTAGAGCAGATCTGAAAATGAGTAGAAACAAATAATTAAGTTAAAAAGTTCTGTGATTCGCCTTCAAACTAATGACATCCTCTGTTGACATAGTCTGACACAGACAGGGAATTCTGCCATAATCACCATCCTGGCATGCATGTTAGGGATTGCAGTTGGTGTTATGACTAGCTTAGAAGTAGTAGTGGGTCGTCGACGATTTTACAGTCGACGCAACGAGACCGTTTATCGTCGATGGTAAACTAGTTGAATAAACAGTCTAATTTTCGACTAGTTTACGTCGTAGACGCTTAGACAAGACGAGACGTTTAGTTTATATTATGACGTACGTTGATCGTCCATTGGTAAAGGACAATGAAACTTCAACGAATTTTATTGGACAACAGTTTCATTGTACGCATTGACGCTTCAATATGTAATGATAGTCCCATCACATGATAGCAGAGTTCAATGAATTGCAATCAATCTATCTATGCGTTATGATTTCGGCTCGACTCACGCCTACGGGCGGTGAGGTTTGCGGGGCGGGTAAAAAGCGTAGCGAGCCGTGCGAGCGCGCGCGCATCTCGTCTTCCAAGTTCGGGCCGATTCGGGCGCTTTCGAATAGTTGCAAGTTGTCGCGTTCGTGTCATTCGTTGATACGACGACCGTTTCGCGAAGCCGTTCATACGTAAACATGTTTATCAGTCAACTATAAACTGGTTTATTAGTTCACGGCAAAGAAACAGTCGAAAAAAACTGTTCGTTTATTCAACGACCACCACTACTCAGAAGAGTGCAGCTGTCTACTACCCTGGTCCTTCTGCCAGTTTTATGAATCATATGGAAAGTAAGAGATGGTACTACCCATACAGATAAAGAATGGGATTATAAATGGCTGCCAATTATGACAGTACTGTCAGCATACACAGGATCTATAACAACAACCCGAAATAACAATATATTTTAATGTAACGTTATAGCGATATATATTGCTATTAATCTTTATAAATATATGTATATTTATAACGTTACATTAAAACATGTTGTTATTAGCGTATTGTCATCTAATTAAATTACCTAAGTGGAAGTAGGTACATAAATATTTAATATAAATATATTATAAAATTAAGAGACCGTTTAATCAATGAAGTGTATAATTAGGTTAATTGAAATAACAATTATGTATTAGGTTTTGTTACTTGGTCCTTTACTGGGATCGTCTGTCACTTTTCGATTCCGGACATAGCACCATAAACTTCAAAAATCAGAATCACCGCTACCAGTTTCATTCATTTCGACTCATGTACCTCCCACTACTGGGCTCGAGCTTCCTCCGTAAAAGGAGGGATATTGACCTAATATACCACGCTAGTCAGATAGGTTGGTACAGGGTTTTATTTTCAGTTTTCCTTCTCTTGCATAGACGTTATATGCATATTATATCGCTCAGTCGTCTTTTACAACATTCACGGATAAGAAAAGGAGTAGTGAATTTTATTCTTACTCGGTCACCACACGAAAAAGCTGTTGCCAACACTAATAATAAAATCCTCAATATGCTTTTCGTTTGTGACTCCTCTTATCCAACATTAATTTTTTAATCTTTTTGCATGATTGGTTTCTTTCTGTCAACCCTCAGCCGTAACCGAGGCTATGGCTGCATACGTCAAATCTTAATTTTTTCCGTCCTGTTACCAATCCCGCTCTTGCATTACTATATTGTAATGGAGGGCAACGTCTCAGATTTTCCTCCTTCACAAATTACTTAAATACAATATACATAATTTCACCTGCATCATTATGTAATATTTTCTCATTTTTATGCTCCATAGTCAACAAACGATGTAACAATGAAAAAAGAACAAAATTAGGAAATAACTAACAACATTTAACAACATAATATTTGATCAACAATTACGAAGAAACTTAGAATATGTTACATATAACCGAAACTAGACTGTTACGAATATAAAAAAAACTATCGCCATAAGTATTTTTTTGTTGTTGTCCGTACCGTCGAGTGTGAGTATAGATAGCAGCAGTGTGTAAGCGAGAGGAGAACAGTAGCGACGCCATTTATAATCCCATTCTTTAATAGTACGAGTAATAACATATATTAATCCATGACCACATAGGGATGACTATAATGGTAAAGTCAAAGGCAGAAGAGACTTGTCTTTCACCTGCCATTTATTAAATTTGTATGTGATCATAAAAGGACATCTTCCAACTCCACCAAATATAATTGAGTTAATAACCTCTGTGATTCTCCTTCCGACTAATGACATCTACTATTAGACAGGCTGACACAGACCGGGAATAATGACCACTCTAGCATGCATGTTAGTGATCGCAATTGGTGTTATGACTAGCCCAGGAGTGCAGCTGTCTACTGCCCTGGTGATCCCTCAACCAGTTTAATGACTCATATGGAAAGTAAGAGATGTTAACGCAAATTAATCCATGACCACGTAGGGATATCTATAATGGTAGAGTCAAAGGCAGAAGAAACTTGTCTTTCGCCTGCCTTTGATCCCATTTTTGATTTTCCCTATCCCTATTTTTTTTTTTATTATTGCAAATGGTTTCAAACAGTACACCTGGTAAGTGATGCTGCCGCTCATAGACCTTTGCTAGACTGCTGCCTACCGTGAAGAAAGTGAAGGGAGTGTGAATACATGCAATGAGGTTCAATGATACTAAAGGCATCACCAGAACCCACCACATGCAAACACCCTCAGAAGGTTGGGCTTCCAGCTCTCTCGCTCACCGAACAAAACGCATTAACAAATTGCTATTACTCAGATGTTGATTTTCTGCGAGAGTGTGGTACTACCCCGGACCGACCAGCCCGTATCTGTAAACAGACTACTGTCAACAGTGTAGTCATACCACTATTAGTGAGTTAGATTTGTGATTAAAGTAACAACTCAATATTAGAATATTTACTACTATTTTTATATAACTACAATCAATAAATTAAATTATGAATACTAGTGATAGAAGAGAATATATATGTATATTAGATGAGAATTTTGAAGAGGCAATTTTATATGAAGTCTCAGTTTATGAACCAGAAATGAACTTGAACAGAGACAAGAATAAATCTCTTAAATATTGCGACATCTGACCTAATCTTACAATATCAATTGACGTCAGATGGTAGTTTCTACAAATTATATTCTTCTAAACTTATTTATATTATATTACTTAGGAACTCACATGAAGCTGAAACTTTTACTGCAAACTTTACATTGGAATTGCGGGAAATGACTACTTTCATGTCTTCTCTTCTCACTTTCATATTTATATTCTTTGCTGCAGTGACTACATTTGTGTACAGTCATAATTATATTAAAATATTTTTGCGCCGGTTTGCCTTGGTTTATGTCAAAAGCACTTTTTACGTGAGAATTAACTTTTTACGTCATTTAAGAAAATTAACACATTTTATATAATATTGTTATTATATTGCATTGTAATAACACAAACTGTATTTTGCATCGTTCTAATGACATATCACATGACACATGATAATGTCATTTGTCAATCACATATGTCATTTGTAAAGCATTTCTGGCGCGTTCCAGTAAGCACCCATCTATGAAGCATAAAGCATAATTATGCCATCGATTGATATTTTACTTGTACCAGTTTGCTGATGAGTGTTACAATCGCTCTCGCTAACGGACTGAAGGATAGGTCGTTGTAAGTATCAAACATGATATAAGCATTAGGTACAAAAGCCATGTTTGAAGATTACTGCAGAAACTAAAAGAGCTTACATTTTATAAATCTTAGCTATAAACTCATTTAACTACCCACTCTTGAGCATGGACGTCGAAAAAAATTACTATAGGATATAATATACATATAACATTTGAAAGGAAAGGAATACTCTCTGCATAAAACTCTATATCAATCCACTGACCAGCGTGGTACAGTGAGTCCATCACCTGCCAGTATTTTTTTTTTTTTTATGGGTGGGCTATGGTAAGCGCACGCGCGGTCCTGTCCGTCCGGGGCGATTAAAGGACGGCGCGCGGGCCCATAACCCACCCGTACCCACGTCACCTCGTTGTTGGGCCGACCACCGGAGGTTGTCATTAGTGGTCGGCCCGACGGAATACCCTTTCGGGTAACCTCATGTCTCTACGTACTGGGACGTCGGTCGCCATCGCGCGGTCAGTCTCTCTGCGGGTGACGGACAATTCCCCAGTCCGATCACCCGCGGCCTCGGCTAGGGCGGCATTAGGCGCAGATACTCGCGCCTGCGCCGCCCCAGTCGCCGGCGGCGGAACGTGTCGCCGAATAGGAGCTCTACTTGCACACGATCCGCCGCCTCCTTCCGTGAGATTACGGCCTCACAGAAGGGGGCGACCGCGTCCCAATTCCTGACGCTGTCGAGCATCTCTCTGGCGATGGTCGGTAGTGCCAGGTCGGCACCGATAATCGCAACGAGTTCACGGCGCTCCCCCTCCCACGCAGCACACTCCTCGAGCGTGTGCTGCGCCGTGTCCTTGTCGCAACTGCAGTGGTGGCAGGACGGTGTGCTCTCCCTCCTGACAATCTTGTGCAGGTACTTCCCAAAACACCCGTGCCCCGTCAGCACCTGCACCAGTCGGAAGGAAAGCACCCCGTGCGTCCGCTCCAACCACTCCATCAGCACCGGCCGGAAGGCCTCGACGGTCCTGACACCGTACCGAGGACTCTCCAGCCGGACTGCCCAATGGGCAATGACTCCTCGACGGGCGTCGACCCGCCAGGCGGTGATTTCCTGCAGGGAGACCATGCCGCCGCGGGCGCGCGTCTCCGACACCCGCCGATAAATGTCGGCGAGCATCTCCGCCTCCAGGTCCCATGGGGGAGTTCCGGCCAGGAGGCACGCTGCCTCCGTCGCCACCGTGTGGTAACCCCGTATGGCCCTGATCGCCATGACCCTCTGTGGTCGCCACAGGAGGGCCCTAAGACGGACGGTCAGGGACCCCGCCCACACCGGTGCGCCATACAGGGCCATCGACCGGATCACCCCCGTGTACAGCTGTTGGCACGTAGCACTGGGTCCACCCACATTCGGCATCAGCCGTGAAAGGGCAGACGCCGCGCCGACAAGTCGGGGAACAAGTCGATGGAGATGCTCCCGGAACCAAAAATGCTCGTCGAGCACCAAGCCCAAGTACTTCATGTGGGCCTGGATGCTGATGGTGACCGACTTCACGGTGATCGAAGCGCCGGCGGGAGGCTCGGCGGTATGGAGGCCATGGAACAAGAGGGCCTCCGTCTTTTCCAGGGCTACCCTCAACCCCAGCGCTTCGATCCGCCTGACAATCTCCTCGGTGCCGAGAGTTGCCAGGCATGCCGCCTCCTCTAGCGTCCCACCCCGTGCTGTGACGAGTGTATCGTCGGCGTAGCAAATTACGCCCAGCCCGGGTGGAAGACTTCCTCTCAACATCACCTGCCAGTATAGAGAAAGCTTTCCTTGTGGTGACGGAGTAAGAATACAATTCAGCACCCCCTTTCTTGCTCATGGATATCGTAAGAGATGACTAAGCGATTATAGTATGCATACAACATCTACGTAAGAGGAGGAAAACCCGAAATTGAACCTGTACCTCCCCATCTGACCAGCGTGGTATAGTAAGTCAATTTCCCTCCCATTGTGGGGGAGGCTTGAGCCCGGCAGAGGAATGCATATGAGCTATAATGATGATGGAAGAAGCTCAAGCCCAACAATAGGCTGCATACGAGCTGAGATGACGATGAATTACTGCTCAACTTGACTTTCACAACTTCTTTAAAATTTATGTAAGTTGAAACACAATAAAACGCCATTTGTTTCACGATGAAGATAAATAAATCAATGTGTAGGATCAACCAAAAAAACAAAATAATGGTTGCAATTAAAATAACGGCCCCCAGTCACTATAGCGGGCACTTTGGTGGTGGGGCAAGGGGTACTAAAAATCGTCGGCTCATATCCAGCTATCGATCTTTGGTCCTGGTAACACATGACATTAGGGCACTTAGGATTGACGAGAGAGTCATCGAACTGGAAGAGGAATTGAACAAGAGCCGGCGGGACGTTGTAAGATCATCAAAAGTGCGAAGAGAGGACGAGGGCACGATAATCCTCTACTACTCTTCTACCAGAAGGAAGATCACAACATGGCATGCAAATCCCCCCGTAATACAAGGATTTCCTTAGTGGGGATTATTTTCTATTTAAAATAATAAATAATAAAAGATTTACGCGTCAACCGATGACGTGGTCTTATACAAAAGACATCCCGAAAGCCATCCACACGTCCAAAACCCAAAGGAGACCGCGAAAAAAATCAAAATAATTTATAATCATGCATAAATTTGTGAAAAACGCCGATGATACCGCACTCTATTGTGCAGGTATGTCCCCAACAACCGTAGTCAATACACTCCAAAAAGCGGTTACCGCCCTTGCCAATTGGTATAGGAAATGGAGAATAGAAATTAATCCCGAGAAGAGCCAAGCGGTCATGTTCACTAAAGGAACTGCCCGTCTGTGCTCTCCGGACCGTATCCCTCCTCTCACTCTCTTCGGCAGACCTATCTCATGGAGCAGAGAGGCCAAGTACTTAGGTGTGACCCTTGATAGCTGACTCACTTTCCTGTCCCACTTGAAGCGGGTCCGCGCGCGCGCCGCCTTCGTGATGGGATGCCTTCACTGCTTATTAAACGCAAAGTCAAAATTATCACTTAAAAATAAAGTCCGATTATACACTACCTGCATACGGCCGATCATGACGTATGCTAGTGTAGTGTTCGCGCACGTTAGGCCAAACAGGATCCGCAGGTTACAAGCACTACAAAATAGATTCATGCGACGGGCAACGGGAGCACCGTGGTTCGTTCGTAATGTCGATCTACACATCGACCTCGAATTGCCGACCATCAGGCAGTACATGAAGCGTTGCTCCCAGCGCTATTTTGATTCTGCCACGACTCACCCCAATCCACTAGTGGTTGGGGCGGTAAACTACGTCCCCTCAAAAATATCCGCGATCCGACGTCCTCATCATCTTCTTGAAGAAGAGGATGACGCTATTACGATCGCCCAAGAAAGGGCCTACACAGCTCGCGCAGCGTTAACAAATAAAACTCCGCGGTATCGGCCTCGCCGTCGAGGTCGAAAACCGTGCCGCGTAAAAGTCATTAGCCTAAACGTGGCCACGCCCACTTTGCTTTCAGCGACGCCCCGAGCCGAGGTTCGTTCCCCACAGGGGGAGCCCTCGGGCGATGTTCGCTTAACTTACTTACCGGGTTGAGAGCCATCCGCGCTCGCCCTTAGACCGCGTTAAGCTGTCAAGGTCATCTGCGACCAACAGCTACACACACAACAAAAAAAAAATGAGATTGTCACTGCATTCGGGAGCTTCATGGAAACAACAGCAAAAAGAAAAATAAACAAGAACTCTGAACACTCAAGAAAATATTTTATTTCTTCATCTTCACCAATCCAGCATCCCGTACAGTATTCAATGGACCGCTCTCAATACCGAAAGCTCAGTAATATTTCAAACGACAAACATCAAAAATCATTGCCAACGTTGTATCGAATACACCCAAGTATAATACTTGACGTTTCCGTAATCGATTGATTCTTAAAAACTATTAAGATATGGTGCTAGAGGTAGTGACGCTGCGACATATAAATACTCGTATATTATAATATTTGGAATTTAAAATAAAATATATTTTTTGAGCTTGGTAATAATACCATAAAAATAATAAAGGTTAAAGCAAGGAAAACTCGAAATACCCCGAATATCCCTTCAATTGTGGAGAGGACTCGAACCCAGCAATGGAACGTAAGTGAGTTGAGATGATGATGAATAATCTTAACAACTATTCCAATACTCCTGACACTCTAAAATCATTTCATTCTTTCGGAGGTCACTATTCTGAAGTCTCATTTCTGTCGTGTATTTTTATATTTTTAATCAACTTAAAATAAAAGCTTCTCAATTCACCTGAATCTTTCTTTTAGGTAAGTTCACCGATTACTCAAATATATTTGGACCGATTCGGAAAATCCTCTTTTCAAATCAGGATTCCATGATGAGATCCTGTAAAATACTAGAATATCATTTAAATTTTATATTTTGTTCGATAGGGTATGCTGGGGAAGAAAGGTTCTCGAGTGGCGACCACATATAGGACGAAACTAGGTGGACCGATGACCTAGTGAAAGTCACTGGGCGTCCTTGAATGCAGGCGGCACAGGACCGCTCATTGTGGCGCAACATGAGCTAGGCCTACGTCCAGCAGTGGACAGCGATAGGCTGAAATGATGATCAAATGAATGAGGGTATGCTTTCCAGGTGGTCCTTTGGGCATCAGGATCTGATGATAATATCCTGGAAAATCGACGTAGACCTTCATATTTTATATGCGCAATGCGATTGCGGTATACATATTTTTAGAGTGTTGTAGTCACTGAGAAGCAAAAAATGAATTATTTTAAATAGAACAGGAAACCACCTTCAAAAAATACCGAGAAACTTAAAAGCAATAGTAATACCCAATACCTTTTGAAATCGCTTCCGACTCCTCTACACTCAAACATTGTCAAGACTGTGAACTTGATGGGATTTTGACGGGAATCTGAAAGTGCCATGTGGTGTTCTTGTATTATATTCAATATCTTAGTGTTTCAATGTGTTATATTAAATAATCTTGATGGCAGTTTATGTAATATATAGCGGCAGAATTGCTGAGGTGTAGTGAATATAATATAAAATTCCACCAAAATTCTCAGAAGATACCCTTAATAGTGGCCATTACACTGTTGAAGGCGTCACTTTGACTTACTGACGGACCATTACTGTCATGAGGAAACTGATAATTTGAAAAGAAAATTATAACTCGACACTGGGAAAAATGGCTCGTATTAGTAGCTGATTGCCAAGACAAAGAAAGAAGAAGACTGTGAGGTTTTTTTTTTTGATCGGTATACACGGCAACGATATATCGTAGCGATATAACTGCGCAAACCGTTTGTACAGTTTTATCGATAGTGTGGACCAAAATCGACGCTGTTATCGTTGTCGTGTGTACGCTCTATGGACGTTCGATTAACTGCACAAACGGTTTGCGCAGTCAGATCGCTACAATATATCGTTGTCGTGTATACCGACCTTTACTGTGAGCTTTATGACTGCTTGGAACACAGCGAGTCAGGTTTTTTCGGCGCGAATTTGGAAATGTCATGTTAAGCTCTTGTATTATATTCATTTTTTAGTGTTTTATAGTGTTATATTGAATAATTTTGCTGATATTTTATGTAATATAATATAATTAAGGTGCTGAAGTGTGGTGAATGTGATATAAGAGTGGTTTACGTGTATTTTCATATTCAACTGGAATTCCCAGAGAAATCATCTAATTAGGTTTTCAGCGCCTTATTAATGATAACGACTTGACTTACTGGCGGACAATGACTATAAATAAGTTATACAATATGAAGAAGTAAATAATATGTAAAAAAAAATTGTATCAGACTTGGCTGTATAGGCTTTGATCCCTTTGCCTGTCCGTATGGATGGACAAACAGAAACAAAAAAAAACAGCGAAAGTCATCTGTTTTATTTGACATAACAAATTTGTTATGACATAATGTGTAATTCGAAATTTTCTGTATTTTGAATTATCTTATAAATAGGTTACTTGTTTTTACAAATGTTAATAGTTATTTCAAATAGAAACTAAATATGGCAAGATTATTACAGTTTTGATTTAAATTTAACGACATTAGATAACATATTAATATAACTAGCACCTAACCTATGTAATTGGTGATCTCGTGATCGTTAAACCACATAACTGGTTGTTACATAAACAAAAAAAATAACGCACGAGTTCTTTCCTTTTTTATGAACAACTTAATTAAAATAAATGACACAATAACTTAAGGAAACTTCATTGCAAATCTTTATCTTTTACCGTTATTGACGAAATGGCACGTCAATTTGCAAGAATGCCTCGAGCGCGAATATTAGACACACAAGTAGTTGAGAGCGTGTTATGTCTACACGTATACGTTAAAACTTGACAAGAACACTTCGGCGCTCACGATTTAATTAAATATTTAAAAATACTATCATGATGCTATCGTGGATACAAGTGACTCTAATATTATGTGCGTTCGGTTTGATGCGAGAGATTAGGCCTTCAGAACCATTTGTATCTGAATTTTTACTTGGAGAATGGAGGAATATAACAGAGGATCAATTAAACAGAGAAGTTTATCCTATAGGCACATATTCTTATTTAGCACTACTGGTTGTAGTGTTCTTAGTGACAGACTTCTTAAGGTTTAAACCTATTATTATATTATCAGGTGAGTTTTAATGATATTTTATGAAATTTATTATATACTTAATGTAACCTACACCCTGTTCTTGACAGGACAGCCCCGATTTCAGAGTGACCGTCTCGATGTCCCCAATTTCAATAAAAAATACCATTTGCAAACAGACCAAATGATTTTATGTTATATCATCATATCTACCTATTATAAAATTCTTACTAATAGTCGAGATAGAAATATGTTCAATCCATTTTTCATATGCCCTTGATTTTTTTGTAGGTTGTAAGATCATATATTTACCAATTTCTGCTAAGTTCCCATTATGACACAGTAAATAATGTTCATATTACCCTAGTGTACTATTTTGACATAAAAAATAGTCATCTAATAACCTTTAAGATACACATTTTTGTTATACTATTTTGATAAATTACATTCATATTTCATAAATAATTGAATGTTTATTATATTAACATCAAAAATCTTGAAATTTAAAATCAAGGTGGCTAGTATGATTTAGGCGGCCAATTGTAAAACCTAGTAAACTCTTGCCAAGACTCATGCCAACACTATCCAAGTATGATGAAAAAATACTTGATGTTTTCATCATAACTAGAGATAGAAGTCATGCTGTGTTTAAGTTATTTAATGGGTGGAGCAAAGCAACTATGCCGTATTTTTAAACTGATTTGAGAGTGTAATGTAATGAAACACCATTGTGTCTAGTTAGTAACTATTGAAAAGTGAAGGAATATACCTAATTTCTAACAAAGTAAACAATGTAAAAAACAATAATATAAAAGAAAATCACAGAACTTGTTTACAGTATATAGTTCTACTACGAGTAAAAGATGGTGAATAAGAATTAGATCTTGTCATCTGTTGATGAATCTATCCCCAATCATAGTTCCCATCGTCCTCATCATTACCCAAAGCAAAGACATTATCTTCGTCCTGATCAGATATGAGAATATATTTCATCTGATATTTTACCAACATACTTTCTGTTGAATGTAGACGATTACGACGATGTCGGTGTCTCTTTTATTTTTAATAAAATAAGAAAGTAGAGTAGCAACTTTCGCTATGACTTTACCATGGATTCGTTAATTTTTATTGTCGTCTAACATTAGAACATCATCGCCAACACTTAACTTTGATAGCAATTTACAATGTTGATCGTAATAAAATGTACTTTTTATCTGTCTATGTATTACATAGACAGATAAATTATATATTGTGCCTCATTGCTATAATTTTCGAATTTCAAGAGATCATAATGAACTAGTTTGTCGCCTGTCTATCATAAGCTTGGCAGAAGAATTCAATTTTTCTTATGGTGTATTTCTATAGCTCAGTAAACTTAAATATGTATCAGTTTTACTATTGAATGCTTTTTTAACATTTTCTTTATGGTCAGTCCTTTCTGATTTACTGTTGGATTGCACGTACCGTGGAGAATATGTGCAATGATGGCAATCCCACTGTTCTCTTATAAAATAATATCTTAAATCCCTAGATACATGGAATCTGTCAGGCCAACCCTGGTGAATGTATTTTAATAACAACATAAGATTTTTATTATACTTTTTCTGTTCTTTGCAAGCATAAACTCGCTGCCAATGTCTAGTATTTCTTTTTCTACTACACATCGCTGTTGCGTGCCAGTGAGAGCGCGCGCCGCGTAATGAACTGGGTGGTCGTCCTGCATGAGCACTGCGCCCAGCGCGGTACTACTCGCGTCCTCTGACAAAACTGTCTGACCTCTGATTATGCACATTATATAACGACAGTACCGATGCATCACTTGTAGTTTTCATTTTTCAAACATGTTTTTATGTACAACGTACAAATGCCATACTGTATCTTTCTTTAGCAATTTAGTGGAAATATATGTGCCGAGTAATTTGGTATTTTTTTTATAAAAAGGACAAACAAAATACCCTGTACTAAGGAAATAATTCTTGTATTGCAGGGGACTTTACAAACATGTAATTAACGGACACAATTTGCATCCAGACTCAGAACAACAATTTGCGGATGGCACAAATTATTGTCCTGCATGGAATGCGAACCCATGATACTGGCACTACGCCATCTTCGTCATCGGAAAGAAAGGTTGTGTCGCTTATGTATACGGACAATTTTATAAATGTATCAAGAAAATACTGTACTGTAAAAGAAAAATTGTAAATAGCTTCAATTAAAGTAGTTTAAATCGCTTTTGTTATTTAATTTTGTAAATATCAGCATCACCCTCGCTAGTTGATCAGTGCACAATTCTTGTCGCTTGTTCTTGTGGGTGGGCCTCACCAACACACGAAGGGTATGAAATACCTAAAATGGTTTAGCGACAAAAGCTCGTTCCCCCCTTAACTAGTTCACCCAAAGGGTTGATTAGACTCTTTTGGAATAACATTTAATTTTACCATCCTATTCAACTCGTCTTCGTGGGTCTCACCCTTCCCTCCATAGTGGTTGAGGGGAGTGGTGGCTGCTCTAGTAGTTAACTCGTGATCGGGTACTGCTTGTGGCATCTGGTCCAGCCATAATCGAATGAATTATATTACGTATCTTGTGGTTCGAAGGACATCACACTGGAGCTAGTTCTTATAAAACATGTCGTACACAATTTTATATCTAGTAAGAAGAAAAAAATTAAAAATAATAGACAAGCCCGCTGAGTTTCTTGCCGGATCTTTTCAGTAGCGGTCGCATTCCGATCCGGTAGTAGTTTATTCTATTTTGATAATTTATTTTAATTTCGTAAATTTGACAATATGTAAGTGCCCTCTCGGGGTTTATGCATAATAAATTATTTCAATTTGAATTCTCGTAACTTATCGCGTAAACCTAACGGGGCCTCTTTACGCGATGCACAAATTACAGGCGGCGTTGTCTTATCGTTTACGATATGATATTCATCCGGCAAAGAAACTAAGCCCCTAAATAATTCGCAATACTCTTTTAAGTTAATCCTGTAAATAATCAACCCTAAACTTATACAAACTTGCAATCCCAGCACGCTTTGACATTTATTTCCAAAAACTACAAATTTTAATTCGCGAGGAATATTTTTGTAGTACCATTTTAAATTATATGTGCCTTTTATAGGAATTAAATTGCCACTATACGACTGCGATTTAACATCTTTATTGATGTTAATTAGCATATAATTTCGACCTAATGATTTAAACCGCTCATATACTACGTTAATATCAAGCACCGGTATCTAATTTGAATATTTCAGAATTGTCAATACATTGGAGTTCCAGATCAGTCCTGAGACGGTGATCTAATTTCGGAAACATTATATAAAACTGATGTAATAAACCACTCACAATCGTCTTCATCATAGATTTTTCTTCACACACTTCTATGTCATAACTCTTTTTAAACTGCATATTCTAGCATAATGACCACATTATTTACATATATAACACTGAACAAAAATCGCTGGGCAATACCTAGACTCAACACACCGACCTCCACACCTAAAGCCCTCTTCACGTCGGCGGATGCGTCCGCAAACGTCATCAGATGCATCCGCGGATGGATCTCTGTGCGCCGTCCACACGTCTGTAGCTCGATCAGTCTGTATTGACTCTTGACGGACGCAACACGTACGCACGCAAAATGGATATTGAGATCGTAGCTGTTGCAGCTATTTATTTATTTAGGACCTTTAAGTATTATTTAAGTGTCCATCACAGTAGTTATTAAAAAAAAATGGAGAAGAGGAACGTGGTGGACGCTGTAATCAGCATACATAGAAACCGAATAATGGGGAAAATAAATCATTTCCATAATGTATTTTTTGCCTTCCGTGTGGTGACGGAGTAAGAATAAAACTCACCACCATCCACCACACATTCATTCTTACTCGTGGGTGATCGTACGAGACGACTAAGGGATATAAAACACATATAACATCTATGCGAGAGAAGGAAAACTCGAAATAAAACCCTATACCAACCTATACCGACACGTTTGACCAGCGTGGTATAGTAGGTCAAATACCCTTCCATTATGGAGGAGGCCCGAGCCCAACAGTGGGATGTATATGGGCTGAGATGATGAAGATGATGATTTATTGCAATTTTTTTTAACACATCCTCCTTGACGCCATTTTTTTCGCAGGAATAGCGTGGAAAACCAGCTTTTAGAACTATACACGGTATTATAATATCTAAAACGGCAAAAACACTGACGTGCTGAGATCGATTACGTCGACCCGGGTTTCGAGCATGTCCGATGCTCATCATCAGGGCGAGTGCGCAGCGGCGTCTGCGAGGCCCCGGCGTGCACTGCGCGATGCATATCGAGCAGCGCGCCTCGACACAGCCATGAGGGGTGCAGGGGAGGTGTTCACCTCTTGATCGTCCTCGGCGGAAACCTCGGACGAAACTTCACAACCGGAGTTAAGCGACGTTGTTGGTATGTCACTCCATGTGTCATCACCAAATACGGCAAATGCTTCGTTCACCGATAGACAAAAACCACCTGGGCTTACCAGGCGTCTATCAAGTACCATGTGATTGTAGCAAGAGTTATGTGGGCGAAACTGGACGCAACATCGCCACCAGACTAACTGAACACATCAGGAGTATGAAGAGCATGGATACGACACAGTCAGCAATAGCAGAACATGCCAGTCTCGCGAATACAAGGCACTACATTCGGTTCGACAAAGCCTACGTATTAGCCACAGAGAGACATTACAGACCGCGTAAAATACGCGAGGCCATAGAGATAAACCGACATCGGACCTTCAACAGAGACGGTGGATGGAAGCTGTCGTCAGCATGGTTATCAGCTCTTAATACTGCCGTGAGTCGTAAGGTGATGGTGTGCGTGGATAGTGACGTGACCAGCGTGGTATGTGATGGTGACGACACACAGAGTGACATACCAACAACGTCGCTTAACTCCGGTTGTGAAGTTTCGTCCGACGTTTCCGCCGAGGACGATCAAGAGGCGAACACCTCCCCCGCACCGCTCATGGCTGCGTCGAGGCGCGCTGCTCGATATGCATCGCGCAGTGCACGCCGAGGCCTCGCAGACGCCGCTGCGCACTCGCCCTGATGATGAGCATCGGACATGCTCGAAACCCGGGTTGACGTAATCGATCTCAGCACGTGAGTGTTTTTGCCGGTTTAGATATTATAATATGGATCAGTCTCACGATAATTTCTATACAGAGTATTTTTTCAAAGACTGCACAAATTTTTTTATTAGATTCTAGATGTAAATACCATGATATATGTAATGTAAAATATTTAAAATCACTAGTAATTAATTAATTATTTTGATTTGAAAATATCTAAGAATGTTCGTGATATATGGCCACCCTATTTTTATTACGATCGTCCATTCTAAATCTATGGCAAGGTATCTACATTGTAGCGAACACGCACACTAATACTTGGTAATTAACATACAAACACATCTAACATAGTAAATAAGTTTACGATCCCAATTTTCCTTCGTACTTTTAACATCGTAATAAACAGATAATTTAAAATACTAGTTTATTATATCAAAATCACATACGTTCGTATTTATTAAGGCGTATTTAAAAAGTGGAATCAATTATTTACAACAATTAAACTTACCTATTCATTTATGTTCGGTACCAAACATTTTTATATTAGTTTAATAATTAAATCCATGTAGGGTAGTTCTGAATTTTGTGGTTCGCAGTTGGCTCGGAGCCGGCCGACACTTGCGTTGGAAGTAACGGTCGCGTACGCATATATTTTTGTAATTGCTATGTCTTTTGTGGACTAAAGCCGTCAAATCTTGGTATATATAATATTGCGCGCCACCCTTTTGTTTTGTGTGCCGCTTATGTACGCGAGTTAATTAGAATTAAGTATATATTTGTGAACATTAAATTGTGTGTGCAAGTAGCAAGCCTGAGTCCTTGAAGTGTACGAGGCCGTTGTCGTCACCGCGCCTTTGGATACAAAGCTAAGTAACCCCTCAGTTAGTTTCTATTTGTCTGGCCAGACCGAACGCTGAGTTAGGTTACGTTATAGCTACCTCCGCGGTATCTACTCGTAAGTGTTAAAATCGGTTCTTGTACTATCATTTAAGAGAACTTAAAATAGCCTTGCGTAATCGCAAGCCAATGTTATTACCCATTTGGTATCCCTCACTGGCCTGGTGTTCCCTTCCACTGCGCATCCTAGGTCAGTAGGGAACGGTAATGAACAATTTAGATCCATGAAAAACCCTATCACTGATATTTTAACAATTGTTCAAAATGTACCTAGTTCACTTCCCTCAATACAAAGCTGAGCACGCTTGCGTTTAAGTAGGTATTACATTATCAATGATCCCAGCGCAAACATTAACACTAAATCGCACTTGAGATATGTCTTTGATTACGTGGGGATTGGTCACTGCCCATGTTCCTTACGACATAAAGTAAATAAGACGTCGTCAGTCCAGAGAATGTTTACGGAGTCGTTGTTTGCCAATAACTATTGTCAAAAAAATGCACTCGCGAGCGGTCCGTCATTATCATGTAGTACTTAAACGCGTTGATAATGATACAGGTGGTATTCTAAAGAATTTAACAGCTTCCACACATGGTTCGAATATTTTATTTGATCTTGTGCCGCCATTTTTGAAGATAACAAAAAAATTTGCACACTCGCGCGTAATTAGGTCACGGGTCAAAGCGTCACTGGCCTTTGGCGGGCGACAAACGGCGTGTCGCGGGCGTCAGGGTGCTGCGGGTGCGCATCACAGGCGGGGTTCGTAGGAAGAGGGGGAGAGTGGGTAAGACAAAGACACGACGACGTACGACGAGAATAATTAATTGCGACGTTTGTGTTGTATGCGGAAACGAAATTATGAATGACTACGCATCACCTACAAGTTTGGTTTTTATGGGAATGCATAAAATATAAAATGTGTTATTATTTTTGAAAAAAAAAATGTTTTTATTTCAATAATCAATTATACTATCGATTCTAAACCTCCTGTGCAAATTTGTGCACCCTTTGAAAAAATACCCTGTATATGCAGAGCTATCTGGAGAATTTGATAATTTTGTTGGAATTTCTGCTTGATACAGCTCCAGGAATTTGAATGTTTCGTTAGTGCTCGTGTTAGCCATTTTAACGAGCAAGTAAAAAAGAAAGAACGAAAAAATACTGCAGAAATCACGCGTGCATTCTCATCCGCTTCCCGATGAACACTGATCCGTCGTCACTTCGTCAGACGTGTGGTCGCATCACTCGCTCGCGCCGAGCGCTGGCGCTGAAACCCTTTGATCCGTGCTACAAAAACCGACAACTAACGGATTAGTGCCGGATGCATCTGCGGACGTCAAATACCTACCACAGACGAGCAAATCACCCCCTCTACACGTCCGTGGACGCGTCCGCCGATGACATCTGCGGACGCATCCGCGGACGTGTAGAGGGGGCTTAAGGTTAAGGGCCCAGTAGCCGCTGGTGCAGCACGTTGCGGGTGCTCGCCGGAGCCATTTCTAAACCTAGCCAGTTAGCCGCTAGCCTATTCAGATCGTCTGTTCGAAATAAACGATCTCTATCAACGGTAATTCGTATACCACAAACCAATTAATTGTTCCTCCCAATTTTAAAAATCACTAATTTTGGATATTCATTTTAATGCTATCAAATATTCGCTCGTCGCTTTCTTGATTTCTCATAAAGAAATTGTACCTGGCCAAAGTTATATCTTGCTTCACACCAAAATAATCATCAAACTTCTTAATCAACAAGGTGACGTCATGCTTTTGTGCGTCGTTATTGGACATAAATGTCTCATATACATCGCAACCCTCGGTTCCAATAAGATTGATGAGTAAGGCAACTTAATACCACCTTTTTCCTTATACACTCCAGATGCTTTAAAAACAATGAAAATTGCGTTTTCCAACGCTTCCACGCTGTCTTCCGAACTTAATTTCAATGGTGATCACGCGGATTCCATACTCAATCACACTTTGTATAAATATTAAACTATAAAATTATTACAATAGATCATCAGCATCATCATCGCAGCTCACAAATGTCCCACTGTTGGGCTCGGGCCTCCTCCACAATGGGAGGGCATTTGACCCACTACACCGTGCTGGTCAGACATATTGGAATAGGGTTTCATATCGAGTTTTCCTTCTCTTGCACAGATGTTATGTGCATATTATATCCCATACTCGTCTTGTACGACATCCACGGGCAAGATAGGGAGTGGTGAATTGTATTCTTACTCCATTACCACACTTGCAATAGATAAATTTAATCAATTAAGGGTGTAGATTGTTGGCCTGAGTTCTCGATTTCGAGCGACCGCAGCGCCAAAGTTTAATGTAACATCCGACGGGGCGGATGAATGACCTAGAGAGCGCGATTTTCAAAATGTTTTGCAACAAACGTTCCACGTTGAGAAATTGTTATTGAACTTGAATATTTACAGCATAACAATAACGTTGAATTTTTGGAAACTAGCTGTTGATTCTTTTTAATAGATTAATAAGAGTAGTTGAGACACAATTTTTATGTTTTTCTATCATTACATTACATAGTATAAAACAAAGTCGCTATCCGCCGTCTGTCTGTCTCTATGTATGCTTAGATCTTTAAAACTACGCAACGGATTTTGATGCAGTTTTTTTTTAATAAATAGAATGATTCTTAAGGAAGGTTTATATGTATAATACATGCATAATATAGTAGAGAAACGCTGATTAATTTAGAGGTTTCTAATGTGATGTCGTAAATAAGCACGTTTTTTTGCGCTTATATTGCAAACGTTGGCTGAACCCTACGAGATAGACCAAAATAATGTACTACAGTATTATCCATCTTAAAAAGTTCAACAAAAAAGTCCACGATGGCATATGTCTATCTCTTAGGGATAACCCACCATAACCATTTTTTATCCTCTACTAAAAAATGATTATTTACTAAGTGATTTTATACAATACAGCATTAATCCTTATCCAATTAAGTACCTTAAATAAATTGTGCATTTATTATAGATCAATATGCTTTTTATAGTATGTAATTTAAGTGAATATTGCCGAAGATAGCGAGGGCGGGTTACTAGTTTATAATCCTTACTAATATTATAAATGCGAAAGTAACTCTGTCTGTCTGTCTGTCTGTCTGTCTGTCTGTCTGTCTGTCTGTCTGTCTGTCTGCTACGCTTTCACGTCTAAACCACTGGACCGATTTTGATGAAATTTGGTACAGAGATGGACTAAAGCTTGAGAAAGGACATAGGCTACTATTTATCGCGAAAAAATGGGTATAAGGGGTTGAAATAGGGGATGACATTTTGTATGGAAATTCGTCATTTTCGATGATAGAACCACGAATCTTTGTATTAAGTCACCTGACAATAAATAAATAAATATTCGTTCAAGCGTTTTGGAAATTTCATTTACATGGGGATGAAATTCAACCCCTAAAATATCAAAAAGCATACAGCCGAAACCACTGGGCCTAAAACGTATTTCTTTTTTACACCATCGTATTTGTTGGGGTACACGAGCACTAGCAAAGGATTTTTGGAAATTCACCCCCTTAAGGGGGTGAAAACATATAGTCTTTCACGTCTAAACCGATTTTGATGAAATTTGGTACAGAGATGGACTAAAGCTTGAGAAAGGACATAGGCTACTTTTTATCGCGAAAAAATGGGTATAAGGGGTTGAAATAGGGGATGATATTTTGTATGGAAATTCGTCATTTTCGATGATAGAACCACGAATCTTTGTATTAAGGCACCTGACAATAAATAAATAAATATTCGTTCAAGCGTTTTGGAAATTTCATTTACATGGGGATGAAAATCAACCCCTAAAATACCAAAAAGCATACAGCCGAAACCACTGGGCATGGAAACGTATTTTTTTTTACACCATCGTATTTCTTGGGGTGCACGAGCACTAGCAAAGGATTTTTGGAAATTCACCCCCTTAAGGGGGTGAAAAGCATATAGCCTCTCACGTCTAAGCCGATTTTGATGAAATTTGATACAGAGATGGACTGAAGCTTGAGAAAGGATATAGGCTACTTTTTATTGGGAAAAATGGGTATAAGGGGTTGAAATAGGGGATGATATTTTGTATGGAAATTCATCATTTTCGATGATAGAACCGTGAATCTTTGCATGAAGGCACCTGAT
Organism: Lymantria dispar; assembly: GCA_032191425.1. Classification (NCBI taxonomy): domain Eukaryota; kingdom Metazoa; phylum Arthropoda; class Insecta; order Lepidoptera; family Erebidae; genus Lymantria; species Lymantria dispar. The sequence continues at coordinate 10,022,007 of CM063445.1, read as the reverse complement.
AATAAATAAATAAATATTCGTTCTAGCGTTTTGGTAGTTTCACTTACATAGGGATGAAAGTCAACCCCTAAAATACCAAAAAGCATACAGCCGAAACCACTGGGCCTAGAAACGTACTTTTTTTACACCATCGTATTTCTTGGGGTGCACGATTACTAGCAAAGGATTTTTGGTAATTCACCTCCTTAAGGGGTTGAAAAGCACAAGTAACCCTGCTCCGGTGGTCGGTCCAACGACGAAGGCGACATGGTGTTCGGGTGGGTTGCGGGTGTTGCGTGCTTACGCCCCTCTGTCGCCCCGGACGGAGTGGTGCGAGGAACGCGCTGACCGCAGTTCACCCCAAAGAAAGGGGATTGAAAAGCATATAGGCTTTCACATCGAAACCACTTAACCGATTTTGATGAAATTTGGTACAGAGATAAACTAAAGCTTGAGAAAGTATATAAGGCTACTTTTTATTGCGAAAAAATAGGTATAAGGGGTTGAAATAGGGGAAGTATTTTCTTTTTACGTCGTCTTATTTCTTGGGGTACACGAGCACTAGCAAAGAATTTTTGGAAAATCATCCCCTTAAGTGAGTGAAAAGCGTATAGACGAAACTCTTGGAGCTAGGAACGTAAAACTTTCTATGCAATTCTCTTTCCTTTGTTTTAAGTGAGCTCTAAGAAATTATTTTATTAAAATCAACTCCTAAAGGGGTGCAAAATATATAGCCGAAATCATTAGGCCTAGAAACATGGAATTTTGTGTAAAGTTGGCTTTCTTGGGGGAAGAGAGATTTTTGCAATTTTAGCCCTAAGGGGGTGAAAAGCGTTTAACCGAAATCACTGAGCCTAGGAAGGATCATTTTAGTACACGGTTGGCTTTCTTGGATTACCCCCAGATTTTCTTAGTGCTCACTTACCAAGCACTATGAAAAAATTTTTGGCAAGGATAAGCGAGCTCTAACAAAGAATTTTTGGCAATTCAACCCCTAAGAGGTTGAAAGCGTATAGCCAAAGATACCGGGCCTAAGAATGTGAAATTTTGTATACCGATTTCGGTTATTTGGGGTAAGCACGCACTAAGAAACAATTTTGGGCTGCCCCAAAAGGATAAAACGCATATAGTCGAAGACACCCAGCCAATGATATATCATCATTATCTTGCTCTTATCCTAATTACTTTGGATCGACGCGATATGTAGGTAGGGTACCTACTACTGCCATCGTAGATATATTGCAAAGGTTCTAGCAACATTTTATGACCTGGCCGACATTGTTGGCCAGACGGCATCACCAATTGGTCCAGGTCGATGTAAATCTTTGTCTTAGTAGAATTTTTTGCGACACCCACGAACAATGAAAACGTGGTAATATTTCTAGCAGCTACCAGATAGTAAGTTACAATCAAAATATTATTACAATTTTCTATCTCTACAAATAAATAAATTTGAAGCGTCTGTTTGTCTATCAAAATAATAGGTTTTATTTATGCTCACACAATACGGTCCAAATTTTTTTGTCTGTCTGTCTATTCGTTACAGGTAATCTTCAAAATGGCTGGACCGATATTGATTATATTTTACCATCAGGTCTACCAGTCGTACATAAGGAATAACTTAGACTATTTTATCTCAGGCTATATTTTATCCCGGTGTAGATGAATTAAGTCGATTTTAAAATTATTTCACTAATGGAAAGCTATTTTTAAGCGAGTAACATATTTAAGCTATTTTTATCCCGATATTCCTACGGGATCGGGTACAATGCCGGTGAAATCACGGGAATATAATGGTTTAAAAAATTAATTCACTAATGAAAAGCTATATTATCAGTTAATACCATATAAAGGCTATTTTCATCCCGGTATTTGCCCAGGAACGACAACTATACCGGGGGATGTTGACCAATTTTTAAAATTCTTTCACCAATGGAAAGCTACCTATGTTGTCAGCGAGTAGCATAGGCAATTTATATCTCTGATATTTCTGGGATTTATATATTTTTTTTTTACCCATGTAAATTTATAATATCAGCAAGTTACATAGGCATTTTTTATCTCGGTATTGGCATGGGAATGGGGTCTACGTGAATGATACTGCGGGTGTTTGATTGATATAATTTTTTTTCACCAATGGAAAGTACGTTATCAGAGACTAAGGAAAGGCCACAATACCATCGTATTTGCATGGCAATCTGAACTACAAGGCTGGAAGTAATATTCAAATGTGAAAGTTTGTGAAGATATTTGGATGTTTGTTACTCAATCACGCTTAAACTGTTGAGCAGATTTGGATGAAAATTGACACGTAGATAGAGTATTTCTTAAATTAAGAAATGTAATACTTTTTATGTCGATAATATTCTTTGCGATAATAGTTCAATATGCAAGTAAATTTTTACGCGGGCGAAGCCGCGGGCAAAAGCTAGTATAATATACAATCAAGAGCAGGTCCGGACTGACATTTTTGTATTCTACTTACCTAAAATTCCAACTATGTATTTATTTGTAATTTCACTACCAAAATTTATTCTAATTCGTAAAATATTCATTCAATAAAATAATTGCAAATTCAGTAGGAAGTGTGTTTATCTCTACGCAAGGAAATGTGCCTATTGCGTAAACTCAAATACTTACTTTTTGTTTACGATCACCTCGTCGATATCTAAAAAAAATCCTAGGGTTTTAAAAAAATGTCAATAAATGAAACACAAGTATAAAAATTATTTATTTACTACACAATAACAAATATCTCAAAAGCGTGCTAGGGTTGTACCTACAAAAATTAGTAAATAATTCATTTATTTACTAATTTTAACAGAAGTTTGTAAATAAAACTACTTTTACGGATTATATCGCGTTTGTATTTGATTTATGATTGCCCGACGTTTCGAACACTTTGCAGCATTCATGGTCACGGGCGGACTAAGGTGTCTCACGTCCAACAAGTAATCGTTATTACAGACATTTACAATTATCTACCCGATACAGAAAACAGTTATAAATTTATTAAATTGTTACCCACATTTTAGTACAAATTTATTGCCAGTGTAAGAAGAAAATGAATCTATATGAAAAAATTATATTGTTTATGGTTAGTAATTATTAATTATTAAAGTTTGTAAATTATTAATATACTAATTAAAAGTATGTAATTAAACAATAATGAAATATGAGTTCAAAATTCTAATGTTTTTTCATTCGATTACGGATCAAGTTCTGATTTCTGCTAATTTGATGATAAAATCAATGGCTATCACAAAACCTATCAGAATGAAAACGTTACCAGCTGCCCGATTCACGTAAGTAATAAAAACCGTAGCGCAGTGACGTCACTTCGTTTTTTGCAAATTTAGCCTTTTTAACCGACTTAAAAAAAGGAGAATTCTCAATTCGCTGTATTTTTGAACCAATTTTTATGATTCTTTACACCAGGTAACTCAGAAATTGTATAGTAATTGAGCTATTGGAAGATTTATGACAATCCAAGACTAGATAAGTAAGTGCGTTTAAAACAGAAAACCAAAAGGCGATTTCTAAGTTCCTAAGTTAAAACGACTTTTGGACTGGCGTGTTTACGTGAATCGACTGGCTGGGTAGTTAAGTTACCTGTATCTTTCAAAATCATTAGGCGTTCTTCCCTTTCATAACACGTAAAGCTCTTTCTTTCCTCTCTTTCATAGCCTCTATGATACTGGGCGCGTCACGAATGGGCATGCTTCGTGACTGCCGAGGATCAACTAATTCTGGAAGTAGACAATCGTAATAAAACCTAACTAATTTCATTTTTTTTTTTTTTTATTGCCAACGGTGGCAAACGAGCAAGCAGCACACCTGATGGTAAGTGAAACTGCTGCACATGGACCTTTGCAATACCAGGGGCACAGCCAGGCCGCTGCCTACCGTGAAGGAAATACTCTTCTTAAACCTCGTTTAAAGAAGGACATGTCATAGCGCTCGGGAAACACAGCAGCAGGTAGTTCATTCCAGAGCTTGCACGTACGTGGGAGAAATGATCGCTGGAAACGTACAGTTGAAGACCATAACGTTTCCAGGTGAAATGGATGAACCCTGCTGCGATGTCGAGTGGTACGTTGGTAGAATGGTGACGGTGGTACCAGGTCAAACAGTTCCTCGGAGCACTCCCCGTGAAAGAGTCGGTAGAGTACACAGAGTGACCCAAAGTCTCTCCGCTGCTCCAGCGACTCCAATCTGTCCGTCAGATTGGGATCCCCGACGATTCGAACAGCCCGTCTTTGCAGGGAGTCAAGTGGGTCTAGCTGATATTTGGGCGCACCTGCCCAGCGATGTGAGCAGTACTCCACATGAGGACGAACTTGTGCTTTGTTTAGCACAAGACGCAACCTTGTATACTAATATTCTCTTGAATTTCTAACTGTTTAATTGCGGTTTCTTCGTTTTCGATACCGTACCGTACAGCAGGCAAACTGGAGATATTACTACCATAAACGATTTTACGAACAAGAACAGCACAACTTGTGCTTATTACTTCATGAGTTTTACTATGAATCGATCCTGTATTAAAAGACACAACAGCAGCTGCGCATCGGCCCGCACAAGAACCACGGGAAGAATAATTTACACGCTTACCCCCTACTAATTTGGCAATCACTGCGTTAAAACTTTCAACTATATTACTTGTACAATTATGAATTAAACTTCTAGAATGATATGACAGTCTTTTACTTAAAATGTGTACCGCGTCCATTAATCCGCATCCAACAATTGCTGGAAGCAACCCAACAGGTTCTATTCGACGAGTATCAGGTCTACAGAAATACTCCTTGCAATATTGGTGATTACCAAATACGTGTTGTGGACCATTTAGGATATCTTCACTAAGATTTTTTATTTTTTCTTCGAGTGACTGATTTTGATCGCCCCAATATTTAATAGCGCATTTTACACCCGTTCTTAAACGCAAATACCTTTCTTTTAGGAATTTCCGCAATTCGCAAGGATACTTAGTGTCTTTCGACAGTTTCTCCAAGCTATTGCAGTAGTTTCGTAAAAGATGATTTTTGCAATCAATTTTCTCTACTGTTAAATTACCGTACGGTCGCGAATCTAATATTTTTTATAAGTACTGGAATCGCCGTCTGCTACAAATTTATTATAAATTACACCGTGATCAACAATGGAACGTTTAAACCCCTCAACTATTATGGTCGATTCCATACCGGTAGATGATCCCGAATAATTCTTGAAACAACGGTGTTCCGAGGGCTGACTGTCGTTCTTTGCGGCTCGTGCACAAACTACGCAGTATTTATTTTTAACTCCAAAAAACAATACTTTATTAGTTTTAATGCCAATTATCGCAGCTGCGCCGGACAAGGCGGAAAAATTCTTACCATAAGATCTCTTACTCCAACAACCGTCAACAGCAACAGATATTAATGGTGTACCATTTTTATCAACACTACCTATAGACACTGCGTACTCCGCTTCTTCCTTGACAGCTTCTGCCATGGAATGTGCTGCTGTCTTTTCCCACCAATCGCAAACCGTATTATTAATTTCATTGTATAATGAAGGTGACATGATTGGTAGGGCTACTGCGGCAGTTAATGTATTTAACTGATAGTAGCTCCCACCAGATGATATGATACCAGGTACAATTTGATGATTCACTTCCATTCTATCTTCTTTCTTTTCAATCAAACACACAGTAAATTTCATACTACACATACTACATTTCATGATGAGTTTTGAGTCCAGACCAACTTTTACTTCACCTATTATACTGAGGTAACTTAACTTACAATCCATTGGACCGTGGTCCCCTATGGCCTGAAGAGCTTTAAAAAAAAAAGAAACGTCTACAACTCTACGCCCAACTTCCATTTCATCCACCTTTCCCTCTTGGTCGTTTTCAATAACTAGTTCCTGTAAAGAAAGATAATGGCTTGATTTTTTTTATAAAAAATAATTAAAAATTTAAAAAAATGCAAAAGAATTTATACAATATTAGGTTCCTGATGAATAGAAATTATAATTTCTTTACGCATTAGGTATTGTTTTTTTATGACGTCACCTATTTGAACGTAAATTTTCTTTTGAGAAAGTAATTGAGAAGTATTTCGGTACTAAGGTGTTTGTCTCTCGATGAAAATAATAAATAATGCAAGAAAAAATCTATAGGTAGGTATTGAGATTTTGTCTTCGCCCATCACTAACTAAGTAGTTTGTTTATTTATGTAACAAGTCTACAAGAATTACGTATAACAACTTACCTCTATACAGCGCGTAGCATTGTTGCTCAGAGTCTCGGCCCCAAGGTTTTCTTTATTTTCAATACTGGAAATATTATTCATCAATATTATCCACTTTTTATTTATTTTGTACAACCCTAAGCCAGACGCTAGGCGTCTCGCGTCTGTTTGGCGGTATAGGTATGTCGACATAGTTGCGCTGTCGTCTACCTACTTCCACAATTTGATATTTAGACAATACTAGCCGACCCGGCGAACTCCGTATCGCCTTTTTTTTTTAAATCCTATTATTTTGATATTACATACAGATACTTCAATTTTATTTATCAGTATAGATATAGATAATACAAACCAATATTTACATGTTATTGTAGGTATATGTCTGAATCGGGCGATCTAAATCATATGACATATTGTATTAGCTTTGTAATGTACCCTGTTCAAATGCGATAATAAATAAGTAGGGAGGAACTTACATTTTATTCCGAGATCTTTTGGCTTTCATATTTTTATAATGCGTACAAAACTTTCTTTTCTCTGGCATAACACTCAAATTCAATCAGTCCTGCGAAAAAAATAGCCTATTATACTACTATATTACTCAGTGATAATGTAGCTTTCGAATGATAAAAGAATTATTAAAATCGGTCCAGTACTTTTTGAGTTTATTCGTTACATACAAAAATCCAAATCTTTCCTCTTTATAATACCTATTAGTGTAGATATTGTATCTAGTTCCATCATGGTTTTCTTTCAGACATTCATTATATCGATACTTTCTACTAACTGAAAATAAATTAATTATAAAAATGTTATACTTACAGTTTTTTACAAAAAACACAAATTCACAATACGTAATTCTGCTGTCTGCAGCCGACAAGCGTGGTGTCGCGTTCACTTACAGAAAGGAACTGCCGACCACCGAGATTGCACGAAACGAACGCGTTATCCCATACATTTGTGTATGAAAAATTTATATCTAGATTTTAGGGCTTTAAAAGAGGAAGTCTTTGTTTGTAAAGGTATAAAAAGAAGTATACAGCTATACTTATTGGTTTCTTCAGTGTTCAAAAAGTGTTTCTTTTTATCAATTTGTGTTGATTTATGGGGTTAAATCTGAAAAATACGAAGTCATGTTTTTGCATTTTTACTCAATTTTGTGCGTTTGTTGACGTTTATTATATAACAACTATTAGGTTTAAGAGTTTAATATAAGCATGAACATACTTATTGGTCTTTGATTGTAATATATACAAATTATCATTGATATCAATCATATGTAAATAGGTTAAATATGAAAAATCGTAACACTCTTTTCGGTGATTTTCACGATCTACACCCTTAAATCTAATTTTTTACCGCTGTCACAATGTAATAAAACACTGCTGTGTTTAGTTAGCAACTGCTTTATTTAAAAGTGAAGGTAAGATACATATATTGTAACACCCACAACAGAGGGTATTGAATGTATCATTAATTGGGCACAGTACCAATGAAATACATGCTTCCTGTTGAATCCCATCTTTCAAAATCAAGGAATGCTTCTGACAAACTCGGCTATCACTATTTAATCTCTAAGACTCAATTTTAAACTTAGTACATGCCTCACAGTTAGCAATTGCACGCTCATGGCAATAACACAGTTAATGTGTGTATTAGAATATATTGTTAACTTTAAATTATGTAAGCAAGCATAATTATTTAAACTACTACTAAAAATTATTTTTAAAGGTAAATAGCCGATTACGTTTTTAATAAATGTAAAACATCTTTCGTACTCTCGAAGCCTAGCACAATAGACTAATGTAATAATTTAATCAAATATATAAAATACTTGTTTTACCATGTAAATGATAGTATATTAATTTTGGAAAATAAATATCGATAAACTGATAGAAAACAAACATTAATTATGGAGAGAGGAGGATAAATATCGATAAACTGATACACGTATACACACAGACAAACACAACATTTTGTCATGAACATTTTAATCTTTGTAAATTACAATATAATTGCAGATATATCAGTAGAACAATTTTGTCAGATATGTGTTACCTCGCAAGATAAAAATAAATTAATTTGCATACTTAAATTTTGCAGGCTTTAAAAATAAAATTATAAGATAAGAAAATTAAGCAAACACTGACAAAAAAAACTAAACAAATACATCACATCCTTATCATCAGAAGAAGTGAACAGAACTAGTTAATACAAATCTAATGACTCCTAACTGGGGTTTTCTGATAGGCAATCCATGATGTCGTCTCCTCTATTTGCGTTCCATCATCAGAGGAGCTCAGTGGTTCTATCACACATGAGTGCTTCAAATGTTAGATCACAGAAATTATTTTTAATTTATTGCAAACGATAGCAGACGAGCAAACGGTACACCTGATGATAAGTGATGACGCCGCTCATGAACCTTTGCTAAGCCGCTGCTTACAGTGAAAAAAGTGAAGGGAAAAGGGGAATGTGAATGCGTGTAATGAGGTTCGGTGATACTAAAGACATCAAAACCCACCACGTACAAACACCCTCAGGAAGTTGTGCTTGCAGCTCTCTTGCTTACCGAACGAAGCGCATTAACAAATTGCTACTACTCAGACGTCGATTTTCTGCGAGAGTGTGGTACTACCCCGGACGGACCGGTGCGCGGCTGTGACAGAACTGTCAACAGTTTGGTCCTACTACAAACGATGATTGAAAGTAAAATATCTTCAATTCTATGGCAACTAACAAAATGAGCTGATGGCCTTGAAGCATCTAAACACACTTGCATAAATTGCAACCATCTTGATAATGTCAATTTTCAAACAAATAATCCGCATTGTAATTGGGCAATTCGTTTGGGATCTATGATGCCGCAAACAGACGTACAAACACGTCAAACTTATAACAGACCTCTTTGGGTTAGAAACTAAACGGCCACACATGACCAAAATTTGTGAGAACTGACAACACTTGTGATTATAAAAGCAATCAATAAGTCGAAACTTGTTGAGGCAATCCCTAGTATAAGTCGAGAAAAAAAATCTATACCCTTCCTCAGACTTTATAACTCCACCAAAATACCCTATGAGGTATTGATATAGCATATCTATACGCTATAACTAGTATTTCAAAAAGTAGCCTCCATAAGTGGTAGTTAGTAAAATCTAATGACATCTTATTTGGAATTACCTGAAGTCACAGCAAAACTAAAGGGAATGTTCGGTGCTTCTTATCTATTGTTTGATCCATTTGCTATAATTGAATATATTCTAGTGTCAAACTGGAACAGGATTTTCTACCGAAACTGAAATCGTAACTTCGCTATTTTCCAATTAGGACCGAAACCGAAACTTATTCATATATGTTTAAATTCTATTGTTTATTAAAATTCGGGTTATTATATTCACTTGCACATTCATATATAGAGTTAAAATGTAAATAGAAAACAATAATTACACCATGTATAAAAAATAAGCAACTATGTAATTCTTTCGATATCCTTATAGCTCTTCTGATTACATCGACCTATGCAAGAGGTTCCATATTCAACCTCTATCAAATCGACGACGATTGGCTGATTTTTCTTTCCTTTTGAAGGTATTGAGCAACGAAATTAACTGTCCCAGCATTTTACACAAGCTGTATTTTAATGTACCTCAGAGATCGACTAGGTTCAACCTACCAATAGGTATTCCATTATCGTCCTCTAATTATAGGCAGAATTCATATATTGTGCGAGCGAGCAAAGATTTTAACAAATTATGTAAAGAGTTTTCTTTTGACCCTTTCAATACTGGGAGCGAGGGGGCACGGAGACAGCTAAATCTTAACTTTTTTAATATTTAATTATCATTGTTTTTCCTTTTTCTGTCATACTCTGTGTTATTGTTCATTAAGATGTTACAAATTGTTATCGGACTTACTGTAGGTGTGTACCACTGCTATCCATGAAAACCTGTTATTGGCTTTATGTTTCTTACTCTAGTTTTCATTACTATTTTGTACAGCTGTTGGTTTTCCAAGTACTAAATAAATAAATAAATCACTGCTGTAAAATAAACAAAAAAATACAATCATGGTAACACTTCTTGGAACAAAAATTTGTCAATAATCAACACTTATTAAAAAGGAACTTATTAGTTGAGTGTTTCGATTGCGTTTTTGATCATAGCATTTATTGAAGATACAAAAGAAGAATACAATTAATCGTTTCATAAAAACCACTAAAGTATATATATCTAAAGTATATATATCACTAATCCGGCACTATTAAAAACCAGAGGGTGCCGGATTATTGGAATGTTCGCATTACTGGATTATATAGAAAAACCAAATAAAAAATAAAAAAAATAATAAAAAATAAGGCATTTCATATAGAGAATACATATAATGTATTGAATTTACATATTATTATGTATGCACATGATAAGTTACAATGCACATAATACATGCACATACATATATGCACGTGATAAGTTTTGAGGTTAGAGCGGAGCGCATACGCGAAGAGGGGCGTGGGAGGCGCGGGCAGAGGGTGCCGGATTATTGGACGTGTCGGTCAATTGAAGTGCCGGATTAGTGAGATTCTACTGTATATATATATATATATATATATGTGTGTAGGATGGCGTGTGGAGATTAGCCACCCTACAATTGTGTTGTAGTCGGCGCAGGTAGATGTGAGAAGAAGGCGAAGAAGAACGAAGAGAGTTATTTCTAAGACTGACGATTTATTTACATTTCATAAATTATGTACAATAAATTGATAATAGAACTAGTAACGACCGTACAAGTGTGCGAGCTGATATCGTATGTCGACTGAATGAATAGATTTTTTTTTTTTTTTTTTTTTGTGTGTGTACAGCTGTTGGCCGCAGAAGGCCTTGACAGCTTGACGCGGACTATGGGTGAGCGCTGAGGGCTCTCAACCCGGATTAATGAATAGACAGCAAAAGGCGGTATATATATACTAGCATTCAGTCTGCGTGTGGTCCGAATGTGCACGTGTACCAACAGGTGCAAATGATATCACCGCAGGTGCGAATGCAGGTGTCAGGTGTGTCGCCAGCTACGTCGCACATCTGTCAGCTGTGCACGCCAGCTGCCTCGCACCTGCGTCTTCTTGTATGGGCCAATCTTCATTAGCGAAGCGGATTGCTTCGCATTGTTGGGTTGCGGTCCAAGTTATCTTAGTGGCGGATAGTCGCCACAGTACTCCCCCCTGAAGACCGTGGCTACGGGCGATAAAAGTCTGGTAGGCGTACTTTTCTTCCACTGGAAGTCCGTTTGATGTCATCTGGGACTGGTTGGACCGGAACCTCAGCTTCTCTTGCCATATATGATGGTTTGAGCCTGTCAATCGACACGTTAGTGGTTTTGGAGTTTACAACTAAGGTGAAGTATTTAGATTGCCGGCTGACGACCTTGTAGGGGCCGGTGTATGGTGGCTCTAAGGCACCTCTCAGGCGATCTTGACGGACGAAGACGTGTGATGCTGATATCGTATGTCGACTGAATGAATAGACAGCAAAAGGCGGTATATATATACTAGCATTCGGTCTGCGTGTGGTCCGAATGTGCACGTGTACCAACAGGTGCAAATGATATCACCGCAGGTGCGAATGCAGGTGTCAGGTGTGTCGCCAGCTGCGTCGCACATCTGTCAACTGTGCACGCCAGCTGCCTTGCACCTGCGTCTTCTTGTATGGGCCAATCTTCATTAGCGAAGCGGATTGCTTCGCATTGTTGGGTTGCGGTCCAAGTTATCTTAGTGGCGGATAGTCGCCACATATATATATATTATTGCAGACGGTACACCTGATGGTAAGTGTTGCTGCCGCTTGTGGACCTTTACAGGTTCGCTGCCTACCGCGAAGAAAGTGAAGGGAGTGTGAATGCGTGCATTGAGGCTCGGTGATACCACGGGCACCACCAAAACCCTCCACACACAAACACCGTCATAAAGTTAGGCTGCCGGCTCTCTCGCTCACCGAACGAAGCATAGTAACAAATTGCTACTACTCAGACTTCGATTTTCTGCGAGAGTGTGGTACTACCCCGGACGGAACGGCCCGCGGCTGTAGACAGATAACTGTCGACAGTGTGGTCCTACCACTCTATATACAGGTAACAGCGATGCAGAATGAAAATTCGACACAAAACCCTATTCCAATACGTCTGACCAGAGTGGAAGCGGTTTCAGCAAAAATCTAATTTCAGCACCAGTTTCGGTTTCGGCGTAAAATCTACTGAATCTTCGGCCCCGCCAAAAATCCGTGCTCATGAATTATCGCGCGTCGCTCAATTGACTTCTGGAGAGATCGTGTATCATCAGCTATCAAATTTCCGTCGAACATTATAAGACTATTTAATTACGAATACTAAAGTTCACGCTACGACCAATAACAGCGGAACATCAATGAAAAATCAATCACAGTAACATTCATCCAGCTAGACTTAGGATAGCCGTACACTGCTGTGTACGTGTGCTCCAAGATCTTGCTGCGATGATTACTATACAGCACAATACACAGTTAGATATATATCTAATGTAAATATAACGGTTTCGTGGATGAAGCCCTTGCTGATCGACAGAAACAAATCTCAACGCGCCGTCATTGGTTCGTTGGTTTGTTTTGTAATGTCAAAAATCCTTAGAAACGAAACCCAAATTTATTTGTTTTGTAACGTCACAGTAACAGCTCTTTACTGAATTCATGATAGCTTAAACGATACTTTTGTCTGATACTGTTTGTTCCAGCTAAACTGGAAAGGCTGGATCTAGTTTGATGAAATTTTTACAGGTTATATTTATTTTCGAAATAGAATTAGGCGTACCTACGAAGGTGTCAGCAAATATCTACTCAAATAGTAGATTATTCATTTAGTATCATCCATCAATACCAATACAACATAAACACTGTAAAAATGGAAGTTCTCTTAAATTTTACGAGTGAATAAATATTTTTCTATTAAACTCCATGTTTATAAAGTCGCCGATAACGACTAGCTAATACAAAATACACCTATTATAATAGACAGTGTAAGAGAAGGCGAAATTGAAATAATACCAATCCATCTAACCTGCGTGTTCAATAGAGGGTCAATTGCCCTAGTGTTGTGAAGAAGGCTAAAGAGAAAGCTCTGCAATGGGACGTATACGAGCGGAGATGAGATGATACATTATAATTGTGTAACTCCTATATATGTCAGTGCTGCAGATTTCTCGTTCAATAACTAATGTATTTCAATTTATCAATCAAGATTTCACGACTGAGTTCATTGCCAATTATATAACTATGTAGATACTTTACAAATTTTAACATCTGTTTGTTTTTAATTTGATTCTTCATCATGCAAAAACTACGCATTTGAATAAAATGTTGAGTTTATAACATGTTGTACAAATTAAAAATTTCACGCAAACATTTTTGACAGAGAAAAACCATACACAGCTAATCCGATTTTTATAAATTCATCAGCTTCGTAATGTAATTAAATTCATATTATTTGGAAAGCATTCCTCCCTTATAAACAATAAATAATTTACTGTTGTACCTTGTCCGTGTGTCGATGGAATAAGAATACAATTTACTACTCTCTATCTTGCCCATGGATGTCGTAAGCTATGACTAAGGTATACCTTAGTCGTACTGTATACAGTAAGCATATCTTATATCTTTAAACGAGCAATTCTTGTATATATATATTGTATGTATATATATATACACATATATATATACACCTATATATATATTCAGGATCTCGACAACGGCTCCAACGATTTTGATGAAACTTGGCATACTAGAGGTTTCGAGTCCAAAAAATCGATCTAGCTAGGTTTTATTTATAGAAAATGTTGTTTTGTCCGTGTTTTTAGCAAAATAAACAATGACATTAAATTTTAAAAGAATATGAATTCAAATTTCATTGTCAACGTCATGAGTTGCGATAGCTCAGATGGGAAGGTGACAGGTTTTAATTTTGGTATTTTTTCAATCAAACAGTGTCGGTTCGAATCTCGGTGTTATTATTATTCTCTTTTTGTAATTTTTTTATATACTTTTCATTATTTATTTTTTATTAATATATATCTAAATAAATTCGACAAAAATACAACAACAATATGCCGAGCGAAGCTCGGTCAACCAGATATTAGCATCTATGCAAGAAAAGGAAAACTCGAAACAAAAACATATATCAACCTGCCTGACCTGCATGATATAGTAAGGTCAATTGCCCTCCTCTTGTGAAGGAGGCTCGAGCCCTGCAGTGAGACGTATATGTTGATGATGATGAAATCATTGTACCTTACATGACATTAATAAGATACTATTTAAATCTATTGGCAGTATATGACTTGATATTAAAAGTACATCAAACATCATATTTATTCAGAGACAATTCTATCGTCCTCTTTATTGTTATTCATTATCATTTAGCCTTCCGTCTTCCACTGCTGGATGTAGGTCTCCCCTGTAAAGCGCTACATGGTGCAGCTATTCATGAGGGCGATTAAAACTAATATTACCATTTACATCACCACAATTTGGTCGATGCCATTAGTAAAATAGTAGGTAGATAATTATTTATGCTGAATTGTTTCAGGACTAAGCGGTATCTCTGTATATGCCATACTACTATGGACCGAGAGCCTTGCATGGTTACAAGCCACACAGTTCTTTTATGGCTTATATATGGCCACGGAAGTTGCTTACTTCACTTATATCTACGCTAAGGTGAGTTCTGGAAATATTCTAAAATTATTTGTTTAAATTTCTTATAAAAAGCTAAGCTGTCTATGTTGAGATGACTGATAATTAACATTCAATGCTATGTAATAGGTAGTAATGAGCACCAACTTTTCCACGAAAAATCGTGCAAGTCGTTCTAATCATCGAGATATTTAAAATCGTTAATCTAAGTCATTATGGAACTATTTATTTCTTATGTTTGATTGACAACAATAGAAATAATTTGCAAGATAAAGTCACAGATAATTATAAAATATTAAAAACCCATATGATTTTTTGCCAGCCCTCACGGAATGTATTGTATTTATACAGTTGGAGCATCAAATATCCCTTGCCTCCTTCTGTGCATAGATGGAAAAGAAAAACAATTATTGCATGAATTTTACCTAAGTTTTGTAGTCGCAAAACTTGGCTGGTCGGCACTTTGGTAATTTAATTATGTATTAACTCGCACAGTGCCCCAAATCACGGTACTTGGGAGGTTACGAATATAAAATTTCAGATCTGGGTACGGGTATTAGAATACAATTCATCGATACGGTTCATCATCATCATCATCATCTTGCTCTTATCCCAATTACTTGGGGTCGACGCAATATGTTATCTGTTTTGACATATTACAAAAAGTTTCGGCAATGACTTTTATGACCGGCCGCCTGCCTGACGTCAACCCTCCTTGGGAATGTAATCGTTGACCCAAATGGTACCAGGTGGAGTTGGTCCGGGTCAATCTAGGGCTCTTAGTCGTCTTTTACGACACCCACGAGCAAAGCAAGGGTTGGTAGTATTCGAAGCCGCTACCACACAGCAATATTTTCGGATACGGTTACGAACATAAAATTATTTCGGATTATCCAATAGTTTCGGAGAGTTTAAGTGACTGATATTTGATTTTTTAGGGTTTCCAAAAGGGAAATAGTGGATAATAAGTAAATAGTGTGATTATCGAATTATTTCCCGTTGAAAAATTAATTCGGCTAGTTGAAAGGAAACCTATATAACGTATCTCATATGGAAACCTACCCTATCCGACATTATCGGATTTATTATTATCACGGTTTCGGATATATTTTCATTTTGGATATCCGATAGTTTCGATTACGGTTGGCATCTCCATAATATCCCCATTACATTGTTAAAGGCCGAATGATACAAACGAAACATTAAAATAAATAAAATAGATATCATATTTCTAATTCGATATAATAAGTTATTTTTTATATTTTAAGATTCATTGACATTGGCAAAGGTTAGCTAAGCGTATTTGTTACGGCTCGACGATTCCTTCGGCTATTGAACTCAATGAAGCCATTTTGGGTTAATAATAAACCTATTTATTTATAAAGCTCTATAGTTTGAATGTGTATTTATTTGAATGTCATCTTGAGAACTTACAATCTAGAGTTAATTAATTACGCAGAACTCAATTTCACGCCTATACTGGAAGAGAGTATTACTGAGGAAAGAATTAGCTGTCTCCAACATTGCCGTTGTGTTGTACAATCTTACCTTTTACTAAACGCGGGTGATGTCCCTTTTTGAGAGATTAATTGTTTTAATTTAAAGACTTACAATCCAGATTTTGATGCTTATTTCAAGCTTATTTAAACATCCAAGCTTAGATCATCGTTGCATAGCAAACTTTTTGCAAAAATTAAACAAACAAATATATTCAACATTTTAAGGTCATTTTCAACGTGCTGTATTTAAGTGAAAAATCATTTTTTTAACCAACGCCATTAGACCGACCACTGGCAACCGATTACTTGACATCCGTGATCGGCCCGGCGAAACGATATATCTCTGTTGACACTTTTAAGAAATCCCAAACTTGACTGACTTAGATTGAAACGAAATATCCTTAGGTAAACCTTGTCCACGTTTTATAAAACCTGTCATTTAGTACGTATTTTTTTTTTCTTAACTATGTTATGTATAGCATTGACGCTGAATTAGAGCGCGTTCATGACCCCTTGCTGTCTCCTATCTTTAATGATGCTTAATAGTTTGTCAACATTAACAAACAATGGTTGTTCTCTCTTGATTGAGGCCTTGCATTATTCTCTAATATATATCGACATAGCACGACTATTAGCATAACTATTATTATGACGTGGCAATAGGCGGTTCACATCGCTCGATGAACCGACAACCGCTGGAGAAGAAAGGTTTCTCGAGTGGCGACCACAGGTGAACCGAAGACAGTGAAACTTGCTGAGCGTCGTTAGATGTGGGCGGCACAGGACCGCAATTTGTAGCGAAAAGGGAGGCCTACGTCCAGTAGTGGACGGCGATAGGCTGAATGATGATGATGATGATTTTGCTCTAATAGAGTATTTTCAAACTATCTAAACCGTTCTTAAATCCACCACACCAAAATTTTAACAAAATCGGTTCAGCTGTTGCTAGCATTTCAGTCACATACATACATACAGGAGAATTATTTATCTATCTATACCAATAAATAAAATTGGAGTGTCTGTTTGTAATGTCAAAATAATAGGCTTTTTTCATGCTCACACGGTTATTTACACGACACCTATGCCTAAAAAAGAAATTAAATAATTTTTGTCTGTCTGTCTGTCTGTTTGTTCCGGGTAATCTTCAAAACGGCTGGACCGATTTCAAAAATTCTTTCACCAATGGCAAGCTATAATATCAGGGCGTAAACTATGCTATATTTTATCCCGGTATTCCCACGGGAACGGGAACTACGCGGGTAAAACGACTATAACCTATAACCGAAGTGAAGCGAGGGCGGGTTGCTAGTGTAGATATAAAAGTGAATGTAAATTAGTAATTTCTATAAATAACTTCGAGATTAGATAGCTAATGACAATCAAAAGAAAAGATAAATTTATTACAGTACCTAATATAGACAATTAGACAAACAAAATTGTAGTGTCTGTTTGTAATGTCAGAATAATACGTTTCTACATGCTCGCACGATTATTTAAACGATACCTATGCCTAAAAACCACTTAAACCCCTGTGTAATTTTTCCCGGTCCAGAAATCGAACCGGAGGCCTCGTGGACTGCA
Organism: Lymantria dispar; assembly: GCA_032191425.1. Lineage (NCBI taxonomy): Eukaryota > Metazoa > Arthropoda > Insecta > Lepidoptera > Erebidae > Lymantria > Lymantria dispar. The sequence continues at coordinate 10,004,001 of CM063445.1, read as the reverse complement.
GTCGCGTATCATAATATTTTACCAGCATGTCAATGTCTTTCCTAGGCTGAGGAGGCTCGATCCTAACATTGTTAATGTCCAATTTGTCGAGCTTTAAAAACTATACCCGCGCAATATTTTCGCCAATATCGCTTCCCTTATTTCTTTACTGATTTATTATAATACTAGCAACCCGCCCTCGCTTCGCTTCGGTTATAGGTTATAGTCGTTTTACCCGCGTAGTTCCCGTTCCCGTGGGAACACTGGGATAAATATAGCCTAGTTTACGCCCTGAGCATTCCATTGGTGAAAGAATTTTTGAAATCGGTCCAGCCGTTTTGAAGATTACCCGGAACAAACAGACAGACAGACAGACAAAAATTTTTTAATTGCTATTTTAGGCATAGGTGTCGTGCAAATAACCGTGTGAGCATGAAAAAAGCCTATTATTTTGACATTACAAACAGACACTCCATTTTATTTATTGGTTTGGTTGGTTCAGGTGGAATCTTCGAAGTATCCGCGTGTGTCGTCCTACACGCGCATTGCAGCTCTCATAGGACGTTTCCTTTCAGGCGTAAGCGCACAAATCCTGACGCATTACGGTTGGATGAATTATCGGGATCTTAACTACATCACTTTTACAGGTCAGTATTCTGATGTTTACGCCAATGTTACACATTGTAAATTAAACTATTTTTAGGGATTTTATCGCGTTTGTATTTGATTGCCCGACGCTTGGAATACTTTATAACTCTATAAAAAATCGTAAAAATAATAAACGCAACGCACGCATTCCGCGTGATGACTGAGTAATAATTCACCACTCCCTTTCTTGCCCGTGGATGTTGTAAAAGACGACTAAGGAAAATAATACGCATATAACATCCATGCAAAAGAAGGAAAACCCGAAATAAAATCTTATACCAACCGGCCTGACCGGCATGGTATAGTAAGGTTAATTTCCCTCCTGTTATGGAGGAGGCTCGAGCCCAACAATGGGACGTATATCAGCTGAAATGATGAATAAACGCAACCCGATAAAATTCGTAAAAATAGGTTGAAGTGCAAGGTCTGTATTCTTTCATGTTTTGTTTTTTAAATTCAACGGTCTTCTTTTTTAAATTCAACCTACGTTAAGGTATATCATGGAATTTTTACTTACCAAACCCGATATACAAGTAAATGAAAGAATTGATTAATGCACGACTTCTCAACTTGTCTCATTGTACAAACTTTTTATTATTGGAAACAAGTCTCATCATTGTCTGAATGAATCAACTCTTTTACATTGGCAGGGTAATTAACCTGTCTAACCTGCAACCGAGGCCAAGAAATCAGTGGCGGTGATCAATCCAGTAGCTATAGGTTATAGGGTTATACATGACAGGTTATGGGCGCACAATGCTGATCAGGGAGTTTATATAAGATTTAATTTCGAGTTAGCCTTCCCTTGCATACATGTTATATGAATATTTAACCCCTTAGGAACGGTGAATTGTATTCTTATTCTGTTACCATTAGGGATGCAAATATCGTAACCAAAAACATCGATGTATCGATACATCAATGTTTCAGAACAAACATCGATGTACAAAAAACATCGGCCTAAAAACATCGATGTATCGAAACATCGATGTTCCTTTAAAGATCGTACAAACAACTTTAATTTTAAAATGCAAGCTATATTTACTATCTGTAACAATATTATCATTGAATAGGTTAGTCTTTAGAACAAGGGAGATGTAGAGTTGAGGAAATAAAGTTATATTTACCATATATTTCTCTATTAGCAACCCGCCCTTGCTACGCTTCGGTTTCAGTCGCTTTACCCGCGTAGGTCGCGTTCCCGTGTGAATACCGGGATAAAATACAGTCTATGTTACTCCCTAATATTATAGCTTTCCATTGGTGAAAAATTTTTGAAATCGGTTCAATTGTTTAAGCGTGAAAGCGTAACTTACTTTCGCATTTATAATATTAGTAAGGATTCAATAAAGTTATTACAAACTTAATTGCAGCAAGTTACCTACTTAGAAAAAGAGTTTAAGTCATTTATTCTGGTAAATAAACTGTCACGCAAGTTTTGCTGAAATGACCATACATTTCAAACAGATGTCAGGCAAAACATCAATGTTAAAACATCGTAGAAAAAACATCGATACATCGATGTTTCGCAATAATGAACATCGATGTTTTTTTTACTGAAACATCGATGTATCTGAAACATCGTTTCGTAACGTTTGCATCCCTAGTCACCATACGGAAACTATATCTATAACCAACCCTCTTGCCGAAGGTAGTGATTATAGTTAATACATTATTGCTTACTTAGGGAGGGGCACGTTCTCCGTGTGGTGACGAAGTAAGAATATAATTTACCACTCCCTATCTTGCCTGTGGATGTCATAAAAGACGACTAAGGGATACAATAAGCATAAAACATCTGTGTAAGAGAAGGAAAACTTGAAACAAAACCCTATTTCAACACGTCTCACCAGCGTGGAATAGTATGTCAATTCCCCTCCCATTATGTAGGAGGCCTGAGCCCAACAGTGGGATATATATGTGCTGAGATGATGATGATGGGGAGAGTCATATCCAACACCATACCTTTAAAGACTGTTGAGTGAGAGAATGAAAGATTTTATTTTAAGTATGTCATCATAATAAATAGTTTGATTTTGCAGCTCAAATTTTAGCCACATTCTGGGCATTCTGGTTGCCGGCTGTACAGTATGGCATCTACTTTCACCGCGACACAGCTTCAGCTATTACAGATCAAAAACAGCTACAAGATCACAACAGACAGGTAATTTTTGTTACAATTTTATTATATATTTTTTTTGGGTGCACACACGCCGTCCATTCCGTCCGGGGCGGCTGAAAGGCGGCGCGCGGCCCTATAACCCACCGTATTCCCTCACCTTCGCCACTGGGCTAGCCACCGACACCGAGTTTCTTGTCGTCTGTGGCCAGCCCAGCGCGTTACCCTTTCAGGTACCTTCCCTCCCCGACACCCCTCCCGGAGCATCGCGCATCGCCCTCACCGGATTAGGCGCGGCCTGCACCGCTTATGTCGTCAGCAGGGGATCGCGTCGCCGTAGAGGAGTTCCTCCCGCGGACTATCCGCCACCTTCTTCCGTGAAATGACTGCCTCACGAAATGCGGCGATCGCGTCTCAGTTTCTGACGCTGTCCAACATCTTCCTAGTAACGGTTAGCAGCGTCAGTGTGCCTACTCTTGAATCTCGATTGCAATTCTAAATCCAATCGAAGCTCGAAATTGAGCAATTTAGTACTCTTGAAAGCGACACTAGCACACGATAGGAATCAAATGCGGTGGAATTTTTTTAAGCTAAATGAACTTGACTGTCATCGATTAAGTCAAATATTTGGTACTCCCTGCGTGATTTTGACGTAGTTTAAAATCGTTAATGTTGCACAATTTCAAGAAAGCCTCTTTGTGGTGATCGAATTCAGTAAGATTATTAATTTAAAGTAATAAAATACGACACATTTGGTGAAAATAACAACGGCAAACGCGAAGAATTCATTCTCGATTTTGTACCAAACCGATTGAGTACCAAATATAAGTATCCAATTCAATTCCAATCTCACCAAGATTGGAATTGAATCGGATTTGAAATTAGAATTGATTTCAAGGGTAATCCCACTGGTCGGCACCAATGATTGCGACGAGTTCACGGTGTTCCCTGGTCCGGCCATACTGGTCGCCGTACAGGGCCATCGAGCGGATCACCCACGTGTACATACAGCCGTCGGCACGTAGCGCTGGGTCCGCCTAAATTCAGCAAAGACATGAAGACAGGAAAGGAGACGAAGAGTATTTAGGTCTCTGGCTTCCTGAATAAAACGCAGCAGCTAATTATTACTGTTTTAAGGCCGATTTTCTATGAGAAATTGCCATCCTAGACGAAGCAGACCATTTATGGCAAGCAGAAAACTATATAAGCAGCGTGACTTACCACGACTGACGCACTAAGGTCTTTTGAAGCCTGGGGAAAATGTAAAGAAAGAGGGGTTGTGGATAACCTGATGACGATGATATAGTTTTAATATCGCCATAAGATCATCATCTAATATTAACAGAAATTGGAACCAGTTTTTTTTTTTACAGACTAAGGCTTCGTTTTTTGTGGGGGGGTTTTCAACATGTAACTAACGGACCCAAATCACATCCAGACTCAAAACAACAATTTCTAAATCGCACATTGTCCTGCGCGGTATTCGAACTCACTACACTGGAACTATAGGTTAATATCTTACCACTAAACATCTGTGCAGTCGATAATATCACCAAAAAGTACCTATAGAGCCTTACTGCCAACTACCAATGTAATAATCATTGTCATCATCCTGCTCTTATTCCACTTGTGATCAACGCTTTCTGTACTCTTCTACAGTAGGAGTAGGGACACGATATCGAATAGAAAGTATCAATACTGTACTCATATGAGTAGTATCGATAAAAAAGTATCGTACTCACTAAATCACGGATACTTCAAAGTATCGAGTGCTGAGTACTTTTCCTAGCATTTATGTCGTGATGAGCTTTTTTTAGGAATTTAACCATATGTGAACGGATTAAAATATTTCGACATCCACGTGGCCACGTTTTAAGAAGGTTCATCACGTTTGAACTAGATGGCGTTGTCATAAACATGATTCGTCCGGTTAAGTTTAGTATGGATAATTTGTACAGTTTATTCGTACGATACCTGCCAGAAAGTACTCATTGAGTTTTACTCAATATCGAGTACAAAAGTATCGATATCGATACTTTTTTCGTGGCCCTAGGTAGGAGTCCTACCATCGTACAATACAAAAATTTACCATAGGTATTGCAAAAATTTTTGGCAATAGGCCATGTAAACGGCGTCTGTCTGACATCAACCCTTAAGAATGTAACATTTCCAAGAATGTAAATAGTAAGAATTCAGCTCCGACTATGGCACAGAGGCATACGTAGCCAATGACAAACCGCGACGTTCCGAAGCAGATTTGAACCCTCCAACTCATCGCGTTCAGATGTATTATCATTTGATATGGCGTTCCATAAAATAAAAGGTATTTGGTTAGTGTTCCGTTATTTTTAAATTTTAGGAACCCCTGCTTTAGGCTACTCTCAAGTCGTCACTGCTTATCATTAAAACCACCTTAACGTTTAAAATACTTTTTGGCATTCATGTTAAGTGATCCGGAATCATGTTAGGTAGGTATATCAACTAAAACAATCAAATAATTAAAATTAATACATATATCTACATCTACATAATCATTGCCTAAAAATAGCATTGAAAAGATAGCACCTATCTATACAGGCAATAATAGTGTTAAAAATTTGTATAGACTTATTCGCAATATAATTTTATTAAGCGATAAGACAATAATAGGACTTAATTAAACTGCTCACGTGCATATAATACAAGACTTGTCTGTTAAGAGCGTTATCGGTAATCGGCACTTCTCGCATTTTTGGTTTTTTGCTACGGTCCAATATCGACGCACACTAATGCACTACACACACGCGAGTTCATAGAATGACCAGTCTTGAGCCTTGGCGCTTATAATAATCAATCTCTAATATATTTTTCGGAGAAGTAGATTTTTAAAAATCAACTTGATGTAAATTTTAAAATTTTTAATTAAAAACCAAATCTCATAACAGTAAAACGGTTAAAATTGTATTTTTAATATGCAAAGTACAGGAAATAGTAAAATATAGGCACAGAGTATAACTTACAAGGAGACCCTCAGACGTGTGGATCGGGGATTTCCATGATTTTTGGTGGGGTGGTAGAGGGGGCACGAGGGTATCACAACTACCTACACATATACTACAAATATTAGGGTCAACTGGGCCCTCGTTAAAAAGATTTTAAGGGTCAAAGTTGGATGGGTAATTTATGTACTAGAAAAATTCAAAGTCGAATCGCCAACAAGCGGTAATCTCGTGGTTCGAGACTCGACAACTTATTTTTTTTAAATTATCACATTAATGTGTAATAATTTTAAGAAAATAAAAAAACCCCAATCGACGTCCCTATCCCGGGACGTCGGTCGCCGTCACACGGTCAGGCTCTCTGCGGGTGACACACTAAAGTCCCCCGGTCCGGTCACCCGCGGACTCACCTAAGGCGGCGTGCGCGCGGATACTCGTATCTGCGCCGCCCGAGTCGCCGGTGGCAGGGTCCGGTCGGCACCAGTGATTGCAACGAGTTCACGGCGCCGGTCGGCAGGGTCCGGTCGGCACCGGTGATTGCAACGAGTTCACGGCGCTTCTCTGCCCACGAGGCACACACCTCGAGCCTGTGCTGCGCCGTGCTCACGTCGCAATAGCAGTGGTGGCAGGATGGTGTGCTCTCCCTCCTAACGAGCTTGCGCAGGTACTTGGCTATCGTGGCCCATCAATACCTGCAGCAGTCGGAAGGAATGTACCCCGTGCTGCTGACCCAACCACCCCATCAGCACCAGCTGAAAGGACTCGACGGTCCTGATAGCGTATTGAGGCTTCTCCAGTCCGATTGCCCAACGAGCAATGGCGTCTCAGTGGGCGTCGACCCGCCAGGCGGCAATCACCTTGATTGAGGCTATATGTGGCTCGCGTCTCTGATACTCGCAGGTAAAGCTCGGCGAGTACCTCCGCCTGCAGGTCCCACCGGAGAGTTCCGGCCAAGAGGCACGCTGCCTCCGTGGCTGCCGTGCAGTAGTCGAGTATGGCCCTAGTCCCTATGGCCATGGATGTCTAACAAGTCCATTCAGAGATTTAAATCTACCTACTACAGAAATTAGTTATTAAATTTTGATCCACACTTTACTACATATTTATTGCTAGTACAAGAAGAAAATGATTCTCTATGAAAAAATTATATTGTGTATGGTTAGTATTATTAAACATTAAATTTGAGTTAGCTGATAATCTTCAGAAGATAAGGCTGCATAAATGTTCCGTTCGGATTTTTGATGTGAAATATCTATAGGCGGGGTGAACCTGATCGTCGCGTGGCATTAAAAGCGGCGTTAACGCCACGCTTTGCGGTAACGACTTCAAAATAATTTTGATGTTTCACATCTGCCAGGCGTCCTGAGTGACGGCTCACTTCTCTTTTCGTTTACTCTTTTGAAACTATAAGTACCTTACAGTTTTGTCGTGTGTTCTCAAAGTCCGACTTTACACCACCTGCATACGGCCTATCATGACCTATGCCAGCGTGGTGTTCGCGCACGTAAAGCCACACAGGATCCATAGGCTACAGACACTACAAAATCATTTCATGCGCCGAGCTACGGGAGCACCGTGGTTCATACGAAACGTCGATCTCCACATCGACCTCGAACTGCCGACCATCAAGCAGTTTATGAAACGGTGCTCTCAGAGCTACTTTGACTCTGCCATGACACACCCCAACCAACTAGTGGTTGGGGCGGCTTCTTATAGACCCTCCAAAATCTCATCCATCCGACGTCCTCGACGAAGAGGACGACAATATCACACTCGCTCAACAAAGAGCCTACACGGCCCGCGAGGCCTTAACAAATAAATATCCACGGTTCCGCCCTCGCCGTCGAGGTGCGAAACCGCGCCGCGCAAAAGTCACGACTAAAAACGTAAAAAGATTCTATATTATTCTTTATAGAGATCGCATGAAAGTAATTAAAAGAATTAGGTAGTAATAAATACTTACGAATCAAAACCGATCAGTCGCAGTATACGCTGAAGTTCGTATTGTCGTCTTTTACGCTGTGAGCGGAGAGCTCGAGCGACGTGACCCTGCTCCGTTGAGCGCCAAGGCGCGACTGGCTTACGAACAATTATGCCGTTCAATTTATAGTAATATTTAAAATTTAATTACGAGGGTGACTATTCGTATTTCAATTTGGTTTTTTTTTTACTGCTTCTACAATAGTCGAACAAATAGTGGATATTTTTTTAAATATTCCAAGGTTAGTATTATTCACAAAATTAAATGTTTTACAGGAGCCATTTTCGTCAAATTAATCTTAAGGAAATATTTTTTTTTTTAGTTTTAAAAGGAAGAAATCTTGAATTTCATTTTATACATACCCAAGAACAGTAATTTTCCTAACATCTACAATTTTTTTCGAGCTGCCACGACTTATCGTTTATTCGTACCTGAACTTCAAAACTCAGCGTTTTCGTAAAATCTCATTAACTTAAGTTCAAAATACCCTTGCCTTTTAATAAAATAGTTACAATATTGAGTTATAATTCTGTACAAGCCCAATATAAAGATGTGTTTAATGTAGTGGTTATATAAATTTTTAGTAAGCTATTATGATGAACGAGTAACCAGTCCTCAAAAAACCACATTTTTGAGTTTACGGCCGCTTATTACCGATAACGCTCTTAAGTATATTATCTTTTTTATCTATTCTTATCCGATTACGGAAAATTTTAATTCTGCCTTTCCGTGTATGCTGTTACTAACTTAACGTTACACGAAATGTGAAAGGCATCTCCTTCTTTACACCTTACACATTCACATCTTTTTCACATACAATTTATAATGGCAAAATAGTAGATTTTTATCATGCTCATACGGATATTTGTACGATACCTATGCCAAAAACCCAGATGAACATTTGTCTGTCTGTTTCCTCTGGGTAATCTTGAAGACAACTTGACCGATATTGATAACATTTTACCAGGTTGTCTACATAAGAAGTAACTTAGGTTATTTTTCCTCTCATAACCCCTATAAAATTTTGTCTGGTCTGGGAAGGAACCTGAGCTGAACCCGAGGGTTGTCTTAGGAGGTGTTGCAGATATAAAGTCTGGGGCCAATGTAGCTGGAAATGAAGCGCAGCAAGGACGGGTCGCTAGTTATAAATGTAATGTATTACATTTACAATACGTTTACCTCTCTAACTCGTATGGCACAGTGGATAATATCAATGCAATAGAAGAAAATTAGACCGTGTGGTGACGGAATAAGAATACAGTTCTCCACTACGATCCTTGCCCGTGAATGTCGTAAAAGTCGATTAAGGGATATAATATGCAGATAACAAGCAAAGAAGAACTTAAAATCAAACCCTATACCAACCCGTCTGACCAATGCGGTATGGTAGGTCAGTTTTCCTTCCATTGTTGAGGAAGCTCGAGCCCAACAGTCGAGCATATAAGAGATGAAGATGAAAAAGAAAATTTGAAATAAATTGCTAACAGTTTGACTTATGGTTCATTCCTGTGTATCGCGGCTGATCGTAGTCGCATGCGATTGAACGTGGTCGCACGCAATTTATCGCGTACACTGACGCGCGCGGCTGATGCGACAATAGTTAAGAGTATGGAAATGTGTGGCGCTACTTATGTCAGTCTTCGCATGCATCTGTCGCAGACCTCGACAACACTTAGATGAGTTGAACCTAAACAAAACTCATAGGAAAGGGTCATAGCAAAGGCAGCAATAGAAACTGGCACCGGACGTATAAATGCTTACCCTTTAATATGACTAAAGGACTGAACATTTAGTATCAATGCAATAGAAAGAAAACTCGGAATAAAATCGTTCTCCCCTCGGGGAGGACGTCGGTCTTGCCCCGCGCGGTCGGCCTCTCAGCGGGTGACGGACTAATTCCCCGGTCCAGCCACCCGCGGCCTCGGTTAGGGCAGCATCAATCGCAAGTAATCGCGCCTGCGCCGCCTCAGTAATACTAGATATGTAGACAGTTTTATCTTAAAGCGTATAGTAATGATTTATGTCAAGAAGGCGCAGATTAAGCATTATTTCTTATGAAATAAATTGTTTGAGTAAGGGATTTTATCGCATTCGTATTTGATTTTTACCTTCACAACGTTTTGAGCAACACCATATAATTCTTAAAAATAGTTTTATTTCGTTATGTGTAATACTCGCGTAAATATCTAAATTCATTATAATTTTTTCAGAGAACATTCCGATCTAACTTGGTTGAGGCCTCGACGCTGATTGCACGTCATACCCGTTCGGCATACACACGTCCCAAGGTATTTATCTAGATGATGTAATACTATTCTTTATTGAAGGATTTTTTTTATATTATGTTCACGGTCGGAACGTTGTCGGTCCAATCCTAGATGTGAAATAAAATAGTTGCACATGTCTTGGCAACTGTCGTCTGCGATGAGAGCAAATTGCCGAACATGTTCCTAACCGGCAACGACCATGTACTCACGAACCTAACAAGTACGAATATATATAGAACTGTGTTAGGCATGCAATTATGATGCAGTACGACTAAATTTTAATTGACTACTTTAATTTTTATTTTGGGCTATTCAATGACAAACCTATGCTTGCTAAGTATGAAGGTAAATCAACTGAACATTTTTGTTTTAAGAATGTATAAATTGCCTACGCGGCTATGCAATTCGACTAAGTTGAAGGAACCTATTTAATTATGGGCACTGATTACAAGATATGGACCGAAATCTAACATGCGAATTAATGGATCTAGATAGTTCCGCGAACATATCTTTCTTAAATAGTTTTGATAGGAAAATGAATCATTCTACGTTCAATCCGCTCCAAGACATGATGTGCACATATCTACTCACAACTCATTAATTGAAAAGAACGCTCATGTCTAACAGTGAGTCAAGCACTGGGCTAAAAAGAACTGCCATCATTTTTTTCATTTCAGTAGTGGAACGTACATAAATATGTCCCGGCGTGGCCTCGAGCCTCCTCCGTGAAAGGAGAAAAATTTACCTACTTTATCACGATGGTCAGACGTCTTGGTAAAGGGTTATATTTCGAGTATTTGTTCTCTTACACAGATGTTATACGCATATTATATCCATTAGTCTTCTTTTTTCGATTCGCGACCAAGATAGGAGGTGCTTAATGGTATTACTCCGTCACCATATGGCAATGAAAAAACTACTCTGAAGTAATATCAAAATCCTAAAAATAATAGCCGCATTATCAAATATTATTTTGTATAGGTGCTGGTCTGGTCAGCGTTATATGCCTGCGCCTTAGCTCTTTTTGTCCAGGCCCAAATTTATGTACAGCTGTTATGGAAACAAATTCAAGATGACACCGATGCACCTGTGAGTATTCAATATTTATATTTTATATACATATTTTTTAAAGTCATAATTTCCGTGTGATGACGGAGTGAGAGTTCAAATTCAAATTATTTATTATGCATAAACCCCGAGAGGGCACTTACATATTGTCAGGTTTACAATTTTCAAAAAAAAATATACTACCACCGGATCGGAACGCGACCGCTACTGAGAAGATCCGGCAAGAAAATCGGCGGGCTTGTCTATTATTTTTAATTATTTTTTTTTTCTTCTTACTAGATATGCAATTGTGTACATGTTTTGTAAGAACTAGCTCCAGTGTGATGCCCTTAGAACCGCAAGATACTTAATATAATTTAAACGATTATGGCTGGACCAGATCCCACAAGCGGCACCCGATCACGAGTTAACTACTAGAGCAGCCATCACTCCCCTCAACCACTATGGAGGGAAGGGAAAGACTCGCTCCACGCAGCTACCGCAAGTAGATCCTTCTGTGAGCATGACCAACACCACAATATGTTACAAACGGTGAAAATACAAAATTTCGTTAGGCAAAACACGCTACACTTTACAATAAAAGTTAAAAAGTACATTTACAAACAGTATATTTAAATTAACAAGGAAATTGGTGAATGAGGAGCTGCTCACAACCAATCTGTATTATCATCTACATAATCCGAGATTTTATAATAAGCACGACGAAGTACAATGCATCATTCGGTTTGAGAGCCTTCCGCTCGCCCATTGCCCGCGTTAAGCTGTCAAGGTCATCTGCGACCAACAGCTAAATACACACAAAAAAGAAAAAAAAAACTGCATCACCCTCTCTCTTGTCCGTGGGTGTCGTAAAAGACTAAGGGTTATAAGCGATGCAAGAGACTAAAGTCTCGACATCAAACCCTACGCTATTACGTCTGACTCTGGTCAATATTGGTACAGAGTTTTATTTCGAACTTTCCTTCTCTTGCGCATATGTTATTTAATCCGTTGGTTTTCTTTTACGACACCCACGGGCTAGGCAGCAGGTTGTGAATTGTATTCTTAATCCGTTATTACAAGAAAACTTAAATTATTTACTGCCTATTGTATTTTTAGAACTGTTACTATAGGAGAAAAGCCGGATAGTTGCCCCACTTTTCGAATAAGCTTTATTTTTCAAAAATATGAACTTGCTGAAAATTATTCAGTATGTATCTCAAAACATAGGTCTTTTATCTTCTATATTATTTTATCCTTACTAATACTATAAATACAAAAGTAAGTTTGCTTGTTTGTTACGCTTTTACGTTCAAACCACTGAATTAATTTCAGAAATTCTTTCACCAATGGAAAGCTATAATATCAGGGAGTATATTTAACATAGATTATATTTTATCCCGGTATTTCCACGGGAACGGGAACTACGCGGGTAAGGCGACTGAAACCGAAGCGAAGCGAGGGCGGGTTGCTAGTATTCAATATTAACCATTGATAATTATGTTTACAAAAATAGACCATCTATTTTTGTAAACATCAATGTAAACATGTTATATATTAATAGTCCAGGCAGACCGTGGATTCAGCAGCAGTGTTATATGTACTCATTATTGTGGTAAATCAGCAACTATGCAAGCAATGCTTGCGACCTCGCCCTGAATCCAAGAGCTGACGCTGCAGTTTACACCGATTGCACTTACGTAGTCTATACCAATAAATAAAATTGGAGCGTCTGTTTGTAATGTCAAAATAATAGGCTTTTTTCATGCTCACACGGTTATTTGCACTAAAATAGCAATTAAAAAAGTGAGCCGTCGCTCAGGACGCCTAGCAGATGTGAAACATCGAAACTATTTTGTACGAGTAGAGACACGGTATCGAATATAAAGTATCGATACTGAACTCATGAGTAGTATCGAAAGATAAGTAACGTACTGATTAAAGTATCTAGTACTTTTACTTACTTTATCTTTAGGTATCGAGTACTTTTCTTTCGATACCGATACATTGCATTCGATACTTTTAGTCAATAAGTACTTTTTAGCAGGTTTCGTATCGAATAAATTATCCATTTTAAAATTGACTTTGCGGCTTATATTTATGGTAACGTTATTTAGTACAAACGTAATTAAACTTCCAAAATGTAGCTTGAAATACCCCGTTCACAGCCGTTCTTTTGCACGATAGGTGCGATTTATAAACCAGAAATAGCGGCATCTATCGAGCTATGCAGCATCGAGCACCAGCACGAAGTGCGCGATTTAGGTAACATAAATAGCGGCATCTATCGAGCTAATGACCAACTCTTAGACCAATATATTGAATATTTAATAAAGAAACCTTTAATCCTGTAATGATAATAAGACAAGCTATCTAAATTATTTTAGCGTTATTGGTCCTTGCAATTTTACAAATTGCAAAGTTTACAAATTTTAAATGAAATCTGACTGTTTTAAGTGAGTCAAAATCCAATTCCTAAGAAATTGGTGACATACAAGGAAATAAATATATACAAATACAGCTGAAACTAATAAAAGCCTATAAAAACGGTTACCCATTTTTCATAGCTGAAAGTAAACTAAATACCATACCTACTGGTATATTTATATTATGAAGTTATTATACATTAATTTATAAAACAAGTAAATATCCATAAAAGAACAGATTACGTCAGGAACTAGTATGGCATAAAGTATTAATAAAACATGGCGATTTTTTTCCAGAAAAAGATGATTTTTATTCAATAAACATTTATTTTCATTATAGGTAACAATGGTTCACTAGATGGCGCTGTACAAAATTTTAAATCGCACCATGGTTTCGTTACAAAAATGTAGATATGTATATCCAGATATTTATTTTTTAGTCCCCCCCGCCATGACGTACATTGAAGCCTCGGTCTGTCGGCTGGCCCTCACCGGTCACCAGCCACTGATCATAGCATCAGCATACCTTTCCCCTCCTAATGGGGACACACCAAAAGAGTTGCTTGAGAGTGACCTCCAAGCCCTCTTAAAACTCGGCGACGCCGTCATTATCGCAGGCGATTTAAACGCCAAAAGTAAGTCGTGGAATAGCCACACCAACAACCGCAGGGGACTGGCCCTCGAGACTTACGCAGATCGGCTCGGGTTCGACATCATAGCCCCAATGGAGCCGACTCACTTCCCTCACACAGTCGAGCACAGGCCCGACGGCTATCTAATAGATATAGCCCTATTAAAGAACATAAACCTCCGTTTATGTCTAATAGAGGTAATACACGAGCTTAACTCGGATCACCGCCCGGTGGTCATTGACTTCGCCCCCCGATACGGCCCCTCAGGCCTCACCCCCACTGAGAAAGTGTGCACAGACTGGGAGCGACTGAAGGCTAAACTCCAGTCTCCCTCCTCGTCGGCTCATCTTGACAGTGTATGTAATACATTAAATAACAAAGAGGACATCGAATCCGCGATCGACGCCCTCACCGGTCACGTACAATCGTTAGTTAACGATTGTTCACGGAGAGTGCCCGACACGAGCAATCGTAGAAGGTGCTTACCCGCTGACGTCCGCGACCTACTGAGGCGTAAGAACGCAGCCATAAGAGCCTACGACCGCTTCCCCTGCGAAGATAACCGCTATCACATGCGGTCACTGCAGAGGGCGGTTAAAACGGCTATAAATGAGTTTCGACAAAACGAATGGGACGCCACCTTAAGCGAACTGGAGCCTTCGCACCAGGCTTACTGGGGGCTTGCCCGTTCTTTCAAAAAGGATACGGTGTCCACCATGCCACCCTTAAACCGCCCCAATCAACCGCCGGCGTTCGATGACGATGAAAAGTCTGAATGTCTGGCGGCCGACCTTGAGCAGCAATGTACGTCGAGTACACAACACACAGACGCGCGACACACCGACACCGTTAACAGCGAAGTGGAACGATGTACATCGCGTACGCGTACCGCAGACGCTGAGCCACAAGAGCCTATACCAACAGCGACAGTGGAGGAGGTTCAGTCGATAGTTAGAGGTCTCCACCCTAGGAAATCCCCCGGTTCGGACGGTATTTCTAATAGAGTTATTAAACTCTTCTCTCATTCACTATTATTAATATTAACAGCAATTATTAACGCCGCATTAGTCAATTACATATTTCCTAAACAATGGAAAAAAGCCGTGGTAATAGGTATACCTAAACCCGGCAAGCGACGTACCGAACCGTCATCATATCGCCCGATTAGTTTACTTAACAGTTTAGGTAAAATATATGAGCGCGTACTACTTAATAGGCTAAGAAAGTACGCTGAGGAAAACAACCTCATCCCGCCGATTCAGTTCGGCTTTCGCACGCAACACTCTTGCGTTCAGCAAGTACATCGAATAGTCGAGTATACAAGTTATAAACTGCAACGCGGTTTATATACGGGTATGCTTCTATTTGATGTAGAAAAAGCGTTTGACAAAGTCTGGCATAACAGCCTTATTTTCAAGTTAATAAAGCTCAAAATCCCCCACTATTTAGTTATGATAGTTAGAGACTTCCTACTCGAGCGTAGCTTTCGCTACAGAGTGGAAGGTACTTTATCAGCACCGCACAAACTAGAAGCCGGCGTCCCCCAGGGATCGGTGCTCTCTCCAATTCTCTTCTCGCTGTTCACCAGCGACATACCCCAACATAGTAGAATACAAACAGCATTATTCGCTGACGACACTGCCATCTTCTATGCAGGTCAATCTCCCTCAACAGTGACAACCGTTCTCCAAACTGCGGCTACCGCCCTAGCCAAATGGACTAGGAAATGGAGAATCGGTATAAACCCCACCAAAAGCCAGGCGATCATATTTCATAAGGGGATAGATCGCCGCTACCCAATGGCTGAATATCCACAGATAAAGATGTTCGACCAACCCATCCCCTGGACAAGGGAGGTCAAATATCTGGGTGTGACCTTGGACAGACGACTGACCTTCGGTCCTCACATAGGGCGAGTCCGCGCGCGCGCAGCCCTAGTGCTAGGATGGTTACACAGCTTAGTACACGCAAAGTCTAAGCTATCTCTCCGTAATAAAGTTAGATTATACACCGCTTGTATACGTCCTATCATGACGTATGCAAGTGTAGTGTTTACACAAGCGAAGCCACGCAGGCTACATCGGCTACAGGCATTACAGAATAGGTTCATGCGCCGAGCGACGGGAGCACCGTGGTACATGCGCAATGTGGATCTTCACATAGATCTTGCGAGCTTGCCGACCATCAGGCAATTCATGAAACAGTGCTCCCGCCGCTACTTCGACTCTGCCGCGACACACCCGAACCCATTAGTGGTAAGGGCGGCTTCTTACATCCCCTCTAAAATGTCCGCGATTAAACAACCGCGACTAATACTCGACGAACCCGACGACACTATAACGCTCGCCCAGACTGAGGCATACACAGCCCGCGCGGCCTTGACAAATAGTAGTAAATATCCACGTTACCGCCCCCGCCGACGGGGAAGGAAGACGTGTCGCGTTAAAATCATAAACGTGGGAGTGCCCACTTTGCCAGCGACCGCCCGAGCCGAGGTCCGTACCCCACAGGGGGTGCCCTCGGGATGGGTCGCTTAACTTTAAGCGGGTTGAGAGCCCTCAGCGCTCACCCACCAGTCCGGGTAAAGTTGTCACAGCCATCTGAGGCTAACAACTAAGTCACACAAAAAAAAAAAAAAAAATATTTTTTAGTAAATTAAGAGGGGACCGCGAGGCGTGGCGTTAATCGCCACGTGACGATCGCGGTCACCTTCGCCTATAGATATTTCACATCAAAAATATAGACTGAAATAATGATGATTAATGTCATTCAACCCTGTCGGGTTCAGGTGTGTAAAGCTAGCATTAATTGTTTTATTTCAAAAGTCGATTCATCTCAGCCCACATAAGCCCCATTGTTAAGGTCAGGCCTCCTCCACAATGGGGACGATTGACCTATTATTGTGGAGGAGGCTCGATCCCAACAGTGGGACGTACAATGTGATGATGATGATGATGAATTTAACAATAAATATATTTCTATTCTATTTCAGATCGCCTATAACGGTGCTGTGGAAGCGACTCAAACATTACTGGGTGCTGGTGGAGCATTCATAGCGTCAATATACGCGTCGAGTGGTATCCCTGCACCAATTGCTGCAGTACAAGGTGTCGCAATGTTCTTTGCAACATATCTGAACAATATCTATGCGTCATATGCTGGCTACATCGTTATGGGATCCTTGTTCCATTATACCATTACATTAGCTAGGTGAGGTTTATTTTCTTTTGTTTATAGATCGTATTTTCCGTGTGGTGACGGAGTAAAAATACAATTCACCACTCCCTATCTTGCCCGTGGATGTCGTAAAAGACGACTAAGAGATATAATAAGCATATAACATCTGTGCGAGGGAAGGAAAACTCGAAACAAAACCCTATTCCAACACGTCTGACCAGAGTGGATTAGTATGTCAGTTCCCCTCGCATTGTGTGGGAGGCCTGATCCCAACAGCGGGACATGCGTAGGCTGAGATTATGGATCGCATTTCAACCTTTCCTGTGTGGTGATAGAGTAAAAATATTTTTCACCGCCCTTTTTCTTGCCCGTTGGTGTCGAAAAAGACGATAAAGTGATATAGTGTCCAGTTCACATAGGTCTACGAGGAGGTAAACTCAACATAAAACCTTATACTAATACGTCTAACCAGCGCGGTGTAGTAGGATATTTTCCTTCCCATGGTAGAAGAGGCAAGAGTCCACAAATAGGACTTATATGGGCTGAAATGATGATAGATCGTATATAAGCAAAAAATGGATGGACTGTTCGAATTATGACATGGATTGACAGGGAATGAACACAAAGATGACTTTTGATATGTTTGTATGTTTAAAGAGGACATATTGTGTTGGTCCAAATTAATTGAAATAAGAATTTTATGTGGTAGGGACCACACTGTTCACAGTAGTCTGTCTACAGCCGCGAGCCGATCCGTCCGCGGTAGTTGCACACTCTCGCAGAAAATCAACGTCTGAGTAGTAGTAGTTTGTTACTGCAGTTCGTTCGATGAACGAGAGAGCCGGGAATCCAAGTTTCTGAAGGTTTTCGCGATGCCTTTAGTATGATCGAACCTCATTACACGTATTCACACTCTCTTAATTTTCTTCACCTAGCAAAAACAACAACACACTGTCTATAGTATTATTTTAAATTGATGACGAACGATATGATTCTATATGGCCTTATTTTAAGGTAGATACAGACAAGTTCAATAAATGTAAATTTTATTTCAGTGCAAAAATAGCTGGTCAGCTCAGTGATGAAAGTTGTTTCGGCCTAATATTTGGCATTAACACGCTCGTCGGTACTGCACTTCAGTCTATCATGACTGCTGTCATGATCCAGGCGCTTACGCTGAGCATACACTCACAATACTACACAATCAGCGGTCTCTTTCTCCTTCTGGCTTCGTTCTGGCTTTTAGGATGGATGTTTAATTCATGTAGACAAAAACATAGAATTAGTATTAATTAAGTAGACATTCCTGTGGACAGACTTAATCATCAAATAAAAATTTCTAATACTTGCCACGGGTGTTGTAAAAAAAGATTTAATGGATACAAGCAGATGACGTCATTGCAAAAAAGTAATTTTGAAATAAAATCCTAATCTAAATTGTCCGACCAGTGTTTTAGTATTAGACTCATCTTCAAGGTACACTGTGTATTAGTAAAAGATTTATGAGCTGAAAAAAAAACGTCCATTAATTATGTGAGAGTATTAGGGAGGATGGTCAAGCTGAGTCTCACAAATTCTCACTTAGGGGGCGAGGGCGAATTTCAACAACTATCACCTAATTATTTTCTGGCAAACAAATAGTGTAGAAATGTAGGAAAATCTGCTTAATCAAAACAATCTTAAGTCTATACAAGTCTACTATTTTGATAAAAATAATGAAACTATATATATTTTTTTTTTTTTGTTTAACCCATCACATTTATTTATACCCAAAAAAATTTGAAAGATGTCGTGGGAGGCGATTGAGACAAATCTCGCATCAACTCACCGAGGGGGAAGCGAGGTCAAAAACTCCTCCAAATCATCATTCATCATCATCATCATTTCAGCCTATTGCCGTCCACTGCTGGACGTAGGCCTCCCTCATATTGCGCCACAATGTGCGGTCCTGTGCCGCCTGCATCCAACGACGCCCAGCAACTTTCACTAGGTCGTCGGTCCACCTAGTGGGGGGGCGTCCTACACTGCGTCGTCCGATGCGTGGTCGCCACTCGAGAACCTTTCTTCCCCAGCGGTTGTCGGTTCGTCGAGCGATGTGGCCTGCCCATTGCCACTTCAGCGTGCTAATTCTTCGTGCTATGTCGGTTACACCCGTTCTTCTGCGGATTTCTGTATTCCGGATTCTATCTCGCAGAGAAATCCCGAGCATAGCCCGTTCCATAGCACGCTGAGCGACTTTGAGCCTTGATATGAGGCCTACATTTAGGGACCACGTTTCCGTGCCGTAAGTCATCACTGGTAACACACACTGGTCGTAGACCTGTGTTTTCAGACACTGAGGTATGTTGGACGAGAAGATCCTCTTAAGTTTCCCGAACGCTGCCCAACCGAGTTGGATTCGTCGGCTGATCTCTTTCTCGAAATTGGATCTACCTAACTGGACTGTTTGTCCTAGGTAAACATAGTGATTGACAACTTCGAGAATCGCATTGCCAACTAGGACCGGTACAGGAATGACATGGGTATTTGACATGACTTTCGTCTTGTCCATGTTCATTCGTAGACCCACTAGTTGGGATACCCTGCTGAGATCATTGAGCATAGTGCCAAGGTCCTCCATGGATTCTGCCATAACGACGATATCGTCTGCGAATCGAAGGTGAGTGATGTATTCGCCGTTAATGTTGATGCCGAGTCCAGTCCAGTCTAAGAGCTTGAAGACATCTTCCAGTGCAGTGGTGAACAGTTTCGGAGAGATGACATCTCCCTGTCTCACGCCTTTCTGCAACTGGATCGGTTTCGTACTCTTATCCCGGATACGGACTGACATTGTGGCGTTCCTATACAAACACTTCAGCACTTCGATATAGCGATGGTCGATTTGGCACCGCTGAAGGGACTGCAGCACCGCCCAAGTTTCGACTGAATCAAAGGCTTTCTCATAGTCCACAAACGCTAAGCACAGGGGCCGATTATACTCCTCGGTCTTTTGTATAATCTGCCGAAGCGTGAGGATATGGTCTATGGTGCTATAGCCTTTTCGGAAGCCGGCTTGTTCGGGCGGCTGGAAGTCATCGAGCTTGCGCGTGAGTCGATTGGTAATGACCCTCGAAAACAACTTATAAACATGGCTCAGGAGTGAGATGGGTCTGTAGTTCTTTAAAAGAGCTTTGTCACCCTTCTTGAAGAACAGCACCACCACACTCCTGGTCCACGACTCTGGAACGTCGCCCCCGAGGATAACGGAATTAAATAGCTTCTGAAGGGCTATTAATACCGGCTTGCCGCCCGCCTTCAAAAGCTCTGCCGTAATTCCGTCATCTCCCGGTGCCTTACCGTTACGTAGTTGTTTGAGAGCCATTCTGATCTCGTACAAGCTGATGTCCGGGATTTCTTCGGTATAGTGCCGAGTTAGCTTGGATCTGGGATCTTGGACCAAGCCGACAACCTCCAAATCACCTCACATAATTAATGGACGATCCTAAACGTGTTTATCAAATCTTTTTTTTAAATTATCAAATTGTATTTAAAATGTGTTTAAAATTGTGAACCATAATAACAGTTAACACAATACAAATTAAGTTGAATAAAGTTATTAAAATTAAGTTCTTTTAATAAAGTGACAGTATTTATATGTTGGCTGTGATACGAATTTTCATTGTTTAAGAATAGAACACAAAAATATCTAATTGTTTAAGTTTAAGACAAGCCCATACAGGGTGCTACATCGTGACAGTGGAGGACATCCGGGAGGCCATTGTCTCGAAAACCGGGTGCGCCTCAAACAGTGTCCTGATTGGTGCCATCCGCCCTGTGTGCTTACTCTGGAATCTCGAATCCCATCCTAAATCCAATCGCAGCTCGAATTTGAGCAATTTGGTACCCTTGAGAGCGACAGTAGCGCTTGGAACGATTGGAATCAAATTCGGTGGAATTTTTTTAAACTAAATGAATTCGACTCTCGTCGATTAAGTCAAATATTTACTCCCGACGTGATTTTGACGTAGTTTAAAATCGTTAAAAATCGCACAATTTCAAGAAAGCATCTTTGTAGTGATCGAGTTCGGTAACGTTATTAATTTAAACTAAAAAAAATACGACACATTTGGTAAAAATGCGGCAAATGCGAAGAATTCATTCTCGATTTTGTTTACGAGTATCAAATATAAGTTTAGTGAGATTGGAATTGAATCGGATTCGAAATTAGAATTGATTTCAAGGGTAAGCCCACTGGTCCGGGCGGGGTCGGTGCTACCTAAGTGCAGTGTCTGGTGGTCAAATAATTGACCGACTCGGGCAGGCTCCTCATGGGCTGGAGTTCGGTGCGAGTATCCGTGCAGGTTTTGACAGGGCACGGTTGCTTCCCTAGCATATGCAAACGGTCGTTAGGAGTATACCATCCTGCCACCACCGCGATTGCGACGAAGACACGGCGCAGCACGCACTCGAGGTGTGTCCCGCGTGGGCAAGTCAACGCTGTGAACTCGTCGCAATTATCGGTGCCGACCTAATGCCCGACAGCGTTAGGAAGTGAGACGCGGTCGCCGCCTCCTACGAGGCAGTCATCTGGCGGAAGGAGGCGGCGGATCATGCGAGGGACTAATTCCTTTACAGCGACACGTTCCGCTTCCGGGACTTGGGCGGCGGTATCAGACGCAGCCTAGTTGAAGCCGCGAGTGACTGGACCATGGAATAATCCGTCACCCGCGGAGAGGCTGACCGCGTGAGGGCAACGCTCCGAGAGAAGCGTCGTCGGGGAGGGACAATACCCGAAAGGATATACCGTCGGTCTGGCCACAAACGTCAAGCATTCGGTATCAATGGCCCAATGGTGAAGGGAAAGAAATACAGGGTGTTATAGGGCCCCGCGCCGCCTTTCGTCGCCATGGAACGTTGTGGACGACGTATGTGCTGACCATAGCATGCCCTAAAAAAAAGTGGATGATATTGTTGGTATAAATTATTTCTGTTGATTTTATTTTATGCAATTAATGTGGTTTTAATACTTTAATGTAACATGTATATTCACTCTAGTTCTGATTTTTTTTTTGACGCCTTAATTCATGTGGCACTATCAATGCA
Source organism: Lymantria dispar (assembly GCA_032191425.1). NCBI lineage: Eukaryota > Metazoa > Arthropoda > Insecta > Lepidoptera > Erebidae > Lymantria > Lymantria dispar. The sequence continues at coordinate 9,981,665 of CM063445.1, read as the reverse complement.
AAACGCCATGTACAACTATGTCTGTCAAGGCACTGGTTTGTAATAGAATTTTTAATATTTTTTTTTTTATATATAAATACATATATTAGATTTATTTATTAGTCCTAATTTATTTATTTTTAATTTATTTAATATTATTTATTGAAATGAAGATAGTAAATTTCTCCGATTAGCAAAATTGTGCACTTGTTATTTATGAATCATGGGGTTTTTTTTAAGAAGAGTTGATCTTTTATTCCTTATAAAATTGGTATTTTCTATCGAATAGTTATTGCTGTTTTGCCAATTTTACTTTAGATTCCAGTGAGAAGAAGTTATTTAAATGAAGCATGAGATAAATATATTTGTTTCAGAGTACATGAACTATTAAAGACCTGATATTAATGAAAATTCCAATAAACGCAGAGTTACTTATTCATACAATAAAACTCTAGAAACAACCAAAATATTTGCACAATTGTACAGTACCTGTACTCTAATAAAGTGGAAAAACTGGTGATAGTTTTATTCAATACACACATAACATGAGCCCCATAAATGTTATCATTCAAATATTTTGTAAAGTATGCAGCAGATTATAAATAAATTATCAATATTTTTAGAGAATGTTACCGACTTATTTAGCAAGTACTATAAAATGTTAGCAACTAGTTCTTAGACTGTTTGTTACATTAATAAAATATTTTTCGATATTGTTTTCTTATTTAAAAGTATCAAAACTAGTACTTTAAGGTATGGTAAAATATTACAATCTAAAATAAAACATGAATAATAGTAACACCATTATAATCTAGTATTTACATAAATTAAGTCACACTCTTAACATTAAAATGCTGATATGTTGATAAATAACTTTTCAACGTTTATTAAACAACACTACAACAGACTTATAGCATGTACCTTTATAATAAGTACATAATTTTTACAATATTTTGGCAACACACTTGATAGCTTCGTTAGTTACGATCGTAAATTAAACAATTCAAAATCAATTTACCACCACCAAGATTATTAATAATAGAAATAGCTACTATATATAATATACAAAAGTTTTACACGACAACGATTACGCGTACTGCATTGAAGACGGCCTGGTTTTTAAATACACATACACACAGATTAGTACGAAAATCACCGCAAAAGTTGGCAAAACAATTGTATGAATTTGCTGTCGCATTTTAGCGAATTCCTGTTTTCTTTCTCGTTTCTGCCTTGCCGTTTCCTTTACTACCCCTTTAAGTTTCCTCATGATGCAGCTGTAAAATAAATTCATAGTATAATGCAGAAATGTTCTACATCTTATTTCTACGTAATGTTTACATTCTTATCACAGTTGATGCACACGCATTTCATCACTAGTATTACAGATTTCGGCAAAAATGACGTAACAATATTAAAGTACCTTTTTCAATAGATGCTTCGCCAACTATAAGCCTTATTTATTATATTTTCTTTTAAAATTTGCGGCCAATTGTCTAAAGAGAAACACGTCAACAAAACATATACGAAAATGACAGCTGACCGCTAACACGTACGAGAAAAAAATGACGTGAAACAAATATGTCAGATTTATTTTTAATAATTTTTATTTGTGATTATGGATGCGAAGTTTTTTAGTCGAATACATTCTGCATATGCAGAATGTGAAATTGTGAACCTGGTTATATTACCAGGTCCACAATTGTCTTTATAAATTATAGAATAATACATTTAGGTCTCGTTGTATTAAATAGCGTGTTCAAAATCACTATCTCTTTAATTGAGTGCTGGTATAATCACTTTAGCCAAAAAAGAGGTCAACCTCGGAATGCGAGATTACGTATAAGCTGTACACTCGTATATAACTTCATTTTGATGTTCTAAAAGTTGTCTCAAAAGTATCATAAAATCTCATTTCGTAAACAAATATCATTTTCTCACGATTATTTCGGTTTCTATAGCTAAATGATTTTAATATTTATTATAACAAGGCAGAGCATAACATTTGCGACAAATCTTGTTTTCGTTGTAAACGTTTATGAGGCAGAGGGCAGCGAACCCGTAGTGGTCAGCCATATAGTGTAAGGTCGACCGTGAATATATAAAGCTATTAAATCATTTAGCTAAATATCATTTACAATAAATAATTTGTATTATTTATTAGTTTATCATCATCATCATTTCAGCCTATCGCCACGTCCACTGCTGGACGTAGGCCTCTCTCATATTATGCCACAGAGTGCAGTCCTGTGCCGCCTATATCTAACGACGCCCAGCAACTTTCACCAGGTCGTCGGTCCACCTAGTTGCATCCTACACTGCGTCATCCGACACGTGGTCGCCACTCGAAAATCTTTCTTTCCCAGCGGCTGTCGATAGACGTGTTTTCAGACACAGGTATGTTGGACGAGTAATCCTCTTAAATTTGCCGAACGCTGCTCTACATGCCATTAGTTAATACATTGTATTTTATAAAATTTTGCATATATCTAATAATATTCATTTTAAAAACCTACACCACCTGTGTATGATTAAAAATCATTAGATGAAATACTTATTGTTTACCCTACTTAGTTTCGTATTAATTTATTTAAAGTGGACTTTAAGGTGAAATAAAACAAATAAAATATGTACTGTAATTTTATCTTTATTCAAATTATTTTTCAATTTGAATTGAAATGAAGCGAATCGAAATACATTCACCTAACAATAGATATTTAACCAGAGTTGAGTCCTAATGTTTATAGGTACAAAAACTATAATTTCAGCGCTTCCGTATGGTGACGGAGTAAGAATACAATTGATGAATTGATCACTCCTTTTTTTGCTCGTAGATGTCGTAAAAGACGGCTAAGGAATATGATAAGATAATATTTATTTGTTTGAACATGGTAATTTACACATTAATGCAAGATGTTACATGGTGTACAAAGTCCAGTCATGTTCAGCCTCATGTTAAGGCGTACAAATTTGTGTATAAGTTATTTGTAATTAATTGTAATAAATTAATTGTAATGAATTGATATGCATAACATGTGTACTAGAGAAAGAAAACTCAAAATAAAACCCCATATCAAGTCGTCCGATCAGCGATATATATTTTGATAAATTTTCCTCCTATTGATGATAATTCAAAGCAAGGAGTATAATACTACCTCTGTGGTTTGATACAAGTAAATAAGGATCTTCTAACGCATAGCCACAAGGCAAATTACCCATACTAGCGACCTTAGAATAATAACAAATAGAAGGATGTGTCGTATTAAGCGATCAAAAACGTGAAGCCAAAAATACTAGATGCGTGCAAGCGATTACACACATACACCACTACACAAAAGTGTTGCCTTGCGTACGCAGTGACCTTGAACACTAGGGAACCGGCCGCACCGTAGGGCTCCAATTTAAATGCTTCATTTTTTGTGCGCCGAGTTACCTTCTATGAGTTGTTATTCTAAGTATGCGACCTATATTTTACCAATTTTCAACAGTCTCCCCCATTCGGTGACCTCCTGCAGTACAAGACCTAATTTCGTTCAAAAATAGTATTTTTCTGAAGACACCGTTTTTAAGCGTTCTGGTTCTGAGATTTTTAGTGTTATACAGGGAAGGGTACATTTTTTACAAATATGAATTTGGCGCCCTTTTCGAGTTTCGCCGAATTGCCATAAATTTCAGATTGTGCAACACAATTAAAAACGCACTGTATTTAATTTAAATTTTTTATATTTCTATTTTAGCGGGTAAGGAGAGAACAATAACGCTTTAAAAAATGTAAGTGCTAATTTAATATATTATTATTATTTAAATATTTGTTTATTCACTTAACACTATGATACAAAAAATTTAAAAAAATAGCTTGTATAATTTACAACACATCTCTAAAACTTGAAACAGAAAATAAAATGAATTCGTTCTTTTTTGGGTACAATTAGATATATGTTAAGACAGTATATAAACGTAATAGTGACACAAATAACATTTTACCGGATTGAGAGCCATCAGCGCTCACCCATAGTCCAAGCTAAGCTGTGAAAGCCATCTGCGGCTAACAGCTATACACCCACAAAAAAAAACAAATAACATTTAGAATTAAAAAGTTACTCGAACCGTTTTTCGACACGTATATTTCGTTATCATCACATTTTTAGCATATATTAAATTGTGCATATTTTGTTACATAGAAGATATCAGCGATAATATTAAACAAATAGAAGTAAGAGCAAAAGCTAAGAACTAATTTAATATTGCTTAAAAAACAACGTGAATGCATCTTTACGCTATTAGTGTCAAGAAAGAGTAAACTTTAGGAAAATTAACGAAATTATTTTATAAATCTAAGCCTTTCGTTAATAGAGCACGACCTGCCTTAGGCTCCTGTAAACACGTTGCTTGTTATGGGCTACCTACCTCATGTAGATATCACATCTGCCAGACGATTAATCTATTCCCTGAGCCTAGAGCCAGTATTTCTAACACCAACCTAGAATATAGTGCAAATTGACGCGTGACTAGTCAGTTATCTCACCAACTCGAATGAATGTTAGACAAAAAGGACCTATGATAATTTATTATTTTTATTGCCCGTCTCATTAACATACCTTTATGTAATTTTAAATAAAAAGGGACGGATTTTATTAATAACCCTACAAAATTTTTCAGATTCTAATTGTCACTTATAAGTAGGGTTGCCAACCGTACTCTATAATAGGGTATTGTATTCTATATCATATAGTCCTTCTCTATAATCTAGAACGTTAATAGAGTACGCTAAAATACTCTTTTTTACACAAGTTCACTAGTGCTAGTCTTGTATATATGATGCGTACCTATTATCGTAACCAAAAAGTAGACTATTTTCTGTTAATATGCTGGCAGCCACCAAAACTCCATTAGCCACAATGATGTCAAACTATAGTTGTTGACCTCGAAAATCAGTTAGGATATAGATAGAACTATTGATACTATCACAAAATGTGGTAACACTATTGCTATACATTCCGGTTTGAGAGCCCTCAGCGCTCACCCATAGTCCGGGCTAAGCTGTGAAAGCCATCTGCGACTAACAGCTATACACACACAAAAAAAAAACTATTGATATACGATAGTACAAAATGTAGTAATACTATTGCTGATTACCGCTACTATTTTCATCCATCACATTTTACTATCTTTAGTATTAGTACTACCGATAGTCTTATCGATATTCTATTTCCGCACTATCGATAGCCATTCTAGACTTCTAATATAAATCCGTATTCGTTATTTACCTCTTTGAAATCAGATGTACTCCATTTCATCTAATAAAAATTGACAACTCTACTTATAAATGAAATTTATTTTTAAGACATGTTGTTATAAATCAGTCACAACAAAACGACTACAATAATAATAAATTATATAATAAATTTAGACTTTCTACAAAATAAACCATTATAAATTTTTATTCATGGACAAATTAGAATTCCAATATATCTTTATACCTTCTAGATGTAGATACAGGTCTTAAAGTAAAAAATCAACTGTCACTCAATTAATTTACTTTTTTTGACAACCAGAGCTAATTTAACATTCTTTTTCAATTACATAGATTTACATAACAACTATATTTCCTAAGATCAGGAAAAGAGATCCCATGGCCAACATGATAATATGTAACGGTAAAAAGCAAGCCATTGCTGATATTTATAAAAGCTATATTTTGACATTAATTCCATCCTAAATCACGCCAATTCTTTTATCTTTACATCTTCAATATAGCGTTTCAATAGTCTAAATTTTTTCTTTAGTAGATTTAAAAGGCCATATTTATTTTAGGTTTTTATCATTAAATACTTGAACATTGAATTATTCGACACGATGGCGGTTTAGAAAACAATAGGAACATCTGATGCTTCTGTTGATCAACTTCAAATTCTTATATTACATCACAATTCATAGGGGCAACTAAAATATTTACACATGGTACTCTCCACCGTCAATTTTTTCATTAGACAACGAGGATAAGATACCTGCTGCGGTCTTTTGTGAAAACCATATGAGATAAATGAATAGTCCTTCTAGAAGACCGATACCGACACCTCCAAATACATCTAATATATAATGTCTTTCTGCTAGAACTCTAGAAAGACACACGGTGGTCACCCAAGCAAGCAGCGGTGGATAGAACAGTATACTGATAGGATCAGCATAGGTCAAGATGAATGCTATCATGGTGGCTCTGCTGGCATGTCCTGAAGGAAATGAGAACTTGTCCGGTCCAACCTCTAGCAGTTTATTCATTGGAATTGGTCGACGTCTCCGCACTGCTGCTTTTACTATTGCTACGACCACTATGTCTAGGATGAGAGCTGAAATACAACAAATAAGATTTGTATTGAATTATCATCATCGGGTTAAAGTCGCTCAGCGTGCTATGGAGAGGGCTTTGCTTGGTATTTCTCTACGTGATAAAATCCGGAACACGGAAATCCGTAGAAGAACGGGTGTAACCGACATAGCCCATAGAATTAGCACGTTGAAATGGCAATGGGCCACATCGCTCGTCGAACCGACAACCGCTGGGGAAGAAAGGTTCTTGAGCGGCGACCACGAATCGGACGGCGCAGCGTAGGACGACCCCCCATTAGGTGGACTAACGACATTCTCAAAGTCGCAGGGAACCGTTGGATGCAAGTGCAGGACCATTCCAAGTGGCATTCTCGTGGGGAGTCCTATGTCCAGCAGTGGACGTCTGTAGGCTGATGGAAGGATGGATGGATGGATCATCATCGGGTATCGACGTCCACATTTAAACATACGTCTTACGCCGAAGAGGAATATATGTTACAACTTCTAAGAGTAAGATTACCATGCAATGAAACGTGACAACCCCTGTCATTATTTAAATCACGTCAACATGGGCTTAGCACGAATATTTGCGTCTAAAGTATTCGTAAAGTTATCGAAATCTATTTGTATGGGATTTGGAACAGCGCCTCTATCGGACGATAACGATACGAATACTTTGACGCAATTATTCGTGCTAAACAGACAGGTATATAATTTAGAAAGAATCATGTAGATCCTCTCCGTTTTCTACTTTCTCGCAAGCATTTTGGTACTTATAACAGATGCGTCATCCATATTCTCGTGTGGCGCACAAGGGCGTCACGGCGTAAAAAGGACCGTCAAGTTATCCTCACATAGTTCACACTTTTAGGCTGGAGCCTCCTCCACAATGGAAGGGAAATTGACTTATTACACCGCGCTGGTATGACACGTTGCTTTTATGGCGAATTTGCCTTTTCTTTCATATCTCGTCTTTTATGACACCCACGGGCAAGAAATGGGGAGTTGAATTATATTCTTAGATGGGTTGGTATAGGATTTTATATCGAGTTTCTCCTTCTTTTGCATGTATCCCCGTATTATATCCCTATACCTATCCTTAGTAGACTTTCACGACACATGCACGAAATGGCATGGTGAAAGAGTCCTACTCTGCCACCATATGAAACATATTAAATTGTACACTAATGAAAAGCAATATGTACATTATATTGTAATTATTATTTGCTACTCATACATATCTATGCTGCTTAGTCACGCTACGATAATGACAGCCTCGCCTACAGACGTTATTTACTAGACGTGAGACGCATAACAAATATAAGATAATATGTCATACTTATTTGAGTCACTATTTAGTTTTATATACAAATATCGTCAGTTTGTCGTTATTTTTCATTTAATTGTAGCTACGATTAAATAAGTAAGAATTTCCCTTATAGTGAGGGGGTAGAGAGTATAATATATCACCTAACCCTTAATTACCTGTGGGAGTCAAATACTAGGAAGTATTATTGCAACTCCCTCTGGGAAAATATAACACTCAATTTCGATCTCCAACTTGCCTACCAAGCGTGGCGATTACAGCATTATCCCTCATTCGAGGCTTCTATCCGACAGTGCACATCAATTAGCTGATGGATGAATGGAAACAAAAGTTGTGAAATCGTTAAATGAGTCAGTCCAAAGAGATAAAAATCCTGTTTAGACTTGTTAATTTTTAAATGCATGAATATTCAGCAACCTTCATGGTTTAATGATTAAGTGTATGATGACATTCTACTATGACGCATACCTAGTAACATGTTGACTTGTAACTGATAAAGTTCGCTGTTGCTAAACAGCCAGATAAAGGTAAGCCAACCAGCCAACCATACGATGCCATGACAGGATACCTGTTAACAACATTTGAATTATTAAATAATAAATACGTAGCTTAGTTTTTGATGTGAAACATCTATAGACGAGAGTAAACCAGATCGTTGGCGTGGCGTAAAGCGGAGCATGGCGTTGCGTAAAGCGACGCATGCCGTGGCGAGGCCTCGCCACGCTATATGATAGTAAGTATAGTTCCGACCAATTGTCACAGTAATATCGTCAGAGGCATCGAAAATAACTATTATATTATACTATTACAGAAATCACTGATTAAAAGAATTGAGTTGTCATAATTTGAAATATTTTTGAATTTTTAATTCTTTTATTTAATGAAATTTTATGTAAAATCATCAGTTTCTGGAAAAAAAATCGTAACATTTTATTTATACATTATACCATATTAGTTCCTGTCGTAATCTATTCTTTAATGTATATATACAAAAGAATTTCGATGTTTCACATCTTTCAGGCATCCTGAGTGACGGCTCACTTTTCTTTTAGTTAAAACAACACCATAAGGAATAATTTGGTGATGCCGGGCGAAATAAAAAACGTATTAACAAACATGATTACTAGCAGATTCGGAACAATAAACAAATGTGTAATGTGGGAATCGAACCCAGAAAACTACATACAGGAGATTGCTACTTATAACACTAGCATCTGTGTAGTCAATATTTGTTGTTATTTTTCATAATTTGTTGTTATGAACATAAAGAGTAGAATATTATGAAAGTAAAGTAGTAGGAAAATATTACTGTGGGATCCTACTAATATATTGTAATTGTTTGTCAACTCAATTACACATAAAATATTGACCAGATTTATGTGAAAATTGGCACATAGATAGACCATTGCCTGGATTTATTATTGCAGCCCACATACATCCCACTGTTTGACTCTGGCCTCCTCCACAATGGGAGGGAATTTGACCTACTATATGATGCTGGTCAGACGTGTGTGGGATAGGATTTCATTTCTAGTTTACCTTCTCTTGCACAGATGTTATGTGCATATTACATCCCATAGTCATCTTTTACGACATCCACGGGTAAGTGTATTCTTACTCCATCACCACACAAAAAATTTGCAGAAAATTGCCTGGATTACGGCATAGTATAAATAATTTTTATACTAGTAATGTGTTCCCAAACAATAATAATTTTACTTTTTTACTCAATCAAAATATAACTTGTTGAACAGATTTGGATAAATTTTCATCTCTGTAAAGTTACTTTTTAGATGGGTGGAAGCTAGTGATCTATAAATGGATCATATCTGCAAATAAAGTATTATAATTAAAGTTTATAAGTTCCTATTCAATTGCCTATTAATAACAAAAAGATAGTGACAATGTATATAACATAAAAAAATCTGATTTTAACTTATATTATCTTAAAAGACAAACTAGATTTTGCAAAAAAACAAGTATTGTCATTTTGTTGTTGTTAAGATACAATTATTTATGCTATTAAATGATTATTAAATTGGTACCTCAAACATTTGTGCATGATTGCGAATAGACCTCAAGGGGGTAATCTTTAAAGCAAATTCCACAAATTTCTTTGTGACTTGTACATCATAATGCAATATTTTTTGCAACATTGGTGGAACTTGTCGCTTCTTGTCTACCTCTCCAAACTGAAATTGAAAGCAAAAATTTATAAAGCTATTTTTAGATGGCAAAACTTTGATGAATATTTGCAAATTACATCCTTAGAATTCCCTAAATGATCATATGCACGCATGTTAATGCATGTCAGCAAGTGTCAACACAGTGCTGAGAGAAAGTTTCTAGACGCAGACGATCGCACATTGACGCACGCTTTTGTTTTTCTACTGAACTAGATGGATTAATAGTGACTAGTACTCTTGCAATGAATATTAACACTAGTCATCTGAACTCCCTTTAAATATGGACTGGTGTGTTACATGTGAACTTAGCCTGATAGAATTTACAGCAGTCAACAAGTAGTTCCTCCTTTCTGATGGTATATTTTCTGAGATAAAAGGTAACCTATAGAAATCAAGAATATGAAAAAATATTCAAATTCTAATTGTTAACACCGAAAATTAGACTCTATATTTATTCAAAATATTAATAAAGATGAAATAACAATAGGTTTCTCAATAGATACTACAACGATTCCTAAATTATGCAAATATTTTTGTTTTAAACCATCACAGCATTAAAAATATAAAAGTCAGGTTTCAGTTTCAAGTCAAATTATTAGGACAACATAGACCTTCCAGCAATAAAATAAATTGTAGGTATATATATCTACAGAATTAAAAGATATCTATACCATCTAAATATATTGTAATAATTTAAAAGTATGACTTAAAAGTTATTTTATGATTAAGGCAGCACAATAATAAGTAAAACATAAAATGAATCTTACCCCTTCCATGCTGTTATTTACAATGTATTGTGATATTTTTCATAAATAATGATAGCACACCTGTACAAATAGAAGTTTTATAGTCATTAGCACAATATGATTATACTACCACTGAATTTAGGTAAATGTAAAGGAAAAGCGATGCGTCAGTGCAAATTGAAGTCATGTCATAATACTGAAGCTTTTTAGAATATAATGCGAAGTCTTTACTTGTGTAATATAATATTAAAAGTATAAATTATGCAGAATGTTGTATAAATAATACAGAGATGACTAAGTCTATTATATTACTAAACGGAGCCACGAAGTAAGCACATAAGTAATATAATAACTCGATGACATCAACAAGAAATTTTATGAACGGATTTAAAAAAATTACCTGAAGTGTCGAAATTACAGGTACTTTTTTAGAATGTTATTACTATTTACTATTATCGAATATGTAAGTACTTATAAGTAGCCTACTAACTTCAATGACTATAATAAGTATAAATTAGTAAAAATAATAGGCCGCGTCAATTTTACAAAAGTGCCACAGACTATTAAATATCAATTAAATCTTCCTACGTCGCAATAGCGACCTTAACTAGTGAAAATAGCGACCATAATCAGTGAAAATAGCGACCTCACGAATAAAGTTGCCATTATTAACTCGGCTAGTTGGACTTTTAACGCGATTGTCAAAATGACATGTAGCGATTTATATATTATTCATTATTTTAGTGTTTTACAGTGTTATATTGAATAATTTTGCTGATATTTTATGTAATTTAATGCGGATAAAATTCTGAAATATAGTAAATATGATATAATAGTGAATTGCGTGCATTTTGACATTCTGGCATAATTCCCAGAGAAGGCATGACTTGATCAGTACCAAATCACGCCAACAACTGACTGACAGACGAAGACTTAAAGATGTGAATAACGAATATAATACTCGACACTGGCACCAATAGCTCATATTATTGTAGCTCATTGCCATTAAATAAGAAGAAGAACTTGGCTAGTTTAAACCTGGTTTATATCACTATTTATACAGGATAACAGATTATGGGTGATTTGTCACGATGTATTTTTTTATATATTAAGTGTATTTTTATATTAGTTTCAAATAACTGAACTGAACGAGTTATGTAAGTCAGTTTTAAATATCCATGCACGTAACGCCATATTACAATATCAATTACATATATTTTCTCATTCTCATCATCATCTCAGCCTCATATATGTCCCACTGCTGGACCTTGGGCTTCCTCTAGGGAGGGAACTTGACCGACTATACTACGCTGGCCAGGCACATAAATATAGGGGTTCATTTCGATTTTTTTCATCTTACATCGATGTTATCTGCTTATCACACATCCCTTATTTGTCTTATACAACACCCACGGGAAAGAGAGGTGGTGATGAATTGTATTCTTATTCCGTCAGCACACGGAAATAGTAAATGATGGTATTGGATTGGATGATATTGCAATACATATTACAATAGCGTAAGCTTTACTGACATCATTTCAATTTCAACGTGTCGTTAAAGTATTATTAGTCATAAGCATATCGTAAGCATTCCGTAATATTATATTGCAGTATAAAGCCATATATAGGAACAAATTCTTTTGCGAGATGACAATGGTATATATTTTCATATTACATGGCTTTGTATTGATCTAAGTTAATGTTTGAGCCCATATCGCTTATTCAACCTGTTCTCTCAAAATTCCAGTGAAAGCTCCACTGTGAATGAAATGAATATCACAGTAATGGAGTGGACCCCAAATGAATTCTACAGAGCCCGTCTGAGACTTGCTAAAATACAAAGTCAATTCAAGAATCTCAGCTTTAGTCAATGAGTGTGAACTGGAAATCATTGTAGTTGAATAATGATAGTGTTTATCTCAAGAGACACTTAATAATATCATTCTTAATATGCATTTACAAACTTTAGTTAGAGCATAAGGAGGCAATATGTGGTATTAAGTTGTAATTTTTAATGTATTAACTTACCTTTTTTTAAAGAGTGTGTCAGGAGTATATTTATCATAAAGATCTATTTACCTTTGATGTTAATTACAAGTGGTCACATGCTAAACTTGAAAGTTATAATTATAAGTAAATAGGGTCTAATTATATCATTTCATAATAAAAATATTATAAAAGATTTCTTGGCTTCTTTTTCTATTTAACTAATTATACATGTGTGTATAGAATTAGATTTTTTTTGTATTGCAAACGGTGGCAAACGAGCAAACAGTACATGTGATGGTAAGTGTTGCTGCCGCTCATGGACCTTTACAAGGCTGCTGCCTACCGCGAAGAAAGTGAAGGGAGTACGAATGAGTGCCTTGAGGCTCGGTGATACCAAGGGCACAACCAAAACCCTCCACACGCAAACACCCTCAGAAAGTTGGGCTTCCGGCTCTCTCGCTTACCGAACGAAGCGCAGTAACAAATTGCTACTACTCAGACGTCGATTTTCTGTGAGAGTGTGGTACTACCCCGGACAGACCGGCCCGAGGCTGTAGACAGATAACTGTCGACAGTGTGGTCCTACCACTGTCGTCAATCTACATGTACAATGCAGAAAAAAAATCAAACAATTTGGTTTTTTTGCAATTGCATATGATGAAAAGGATTGTTTCCAAGGAAATGAGTGGAAGTTAGATCTGCTTTTCCATCATCTTTACGGTTCTTCCACTACTTATCAAAGACACGGCTACGTCCTCTATCGACCTGCCCTCTACCACCCACTAAGTGCAGACCACTAAAGAACCCTTGGTGGTGAAACAAAGAATACATTATCGTCCATACACGTACACAATAAAAAGTAAAATTGGTTTACTATACTTCTTCAACAATAAAAAGTAAAATTTGTTTACTATACTAATCTGTTCAGAAGCCTGTAGAAGATTTGTTTATATTTCAAAATTTCATATTTCTTAATGTATGTGATATTATACTTTAGTTAGGTAATAGGTAGTCGAGGTAGGGACACGAAAAAAGTATCGATACTTTTAGGTATCTTGTACACTTGTCCGATACCGATACTTTTGTACTCGATACTTTCTATTCGATACTTTTACTCAATGAGTACATTTAGACAGGAATCGCATCAAACAAATTGTAGAAAGCATCCATGTTAAACTTGACCTTACCTTGCTTATGGTAACGTCATCTAGGTAAAGCGTTTTTCTTTTTTTTTTATGGGTGGGCTATGGTAAGCGCACGCTCGGTCCTGTCCGTCCGGGGTGATGAAAGGACGGCGCGCGGGCCCATAACCCACCCGTACCCACGTCACCTCGTTGTTGGGCCGACCACCGGAGCAAATATGACTTGTCGTCAGTGGTCGGCCTGACGGAATACCCTTTCGGGTAACCTCACCTCTCGACGTCCTGGGACGTCGGTCGCCGTCGCGCGGTCAGCCTCTCTGCGGGTGACGGACAATTCCCCGGTCCGATCACCCGCGGCCTCGGCTAGGGCGGCATTAGGCGCAGATACTCGCGCCTGCGCCACTCGAGTCGCCGGTGGCGGAACGTGTCGCCGAATAGGAACTCTACTCACTCACGATCCGCCGCCTCCTTCCGTGAGATTACGGCCTCACAGAAGGCGCCGACCGCGTCCCAGTTCCTGACACTGACGAGCATCTCCCTGGCGATGGTCGGCAGCGCCAGGTCGGCACCGATAATTGCGACGAGCTCACGGCGATCCCCCTCCCATGCAGCACACTCCTCGAGTGTGTGCTGCGCCGTGTCCTCGTCGCAACTGCAGTGGTGGCAGGACGGTGTGCTCTCCCTCCTGACAATCTTGTGCAGGTACTACCCGAAGCAACCGTGCCCCGTCAGCACCTGCCCCAGTCGGAAGGCAAGCACCCCGTGCGTCCGCTCCAACCACTCCATCAGCACCGGCCGGAGGGCCTCGACGGTCCTGACACCGTACCGAGGACTCTCCAGCCGGACTGCCCAACGGGCAATGACTTCTCGGCGGGCGTCGACCCGCCAGGCGGTGATCTCTTTGATGGAAACCATGCCGCCGCGGGCGCGCGTCTCCGACTCCCGCTGTTAAATGTCGGCGAGCATTTCCGCCTCCAGGTCCCACGAGGGAGTTCCGGCCAGGAGGCACGCTGCCTCTGTCGCCACCGTGCGGTAGCCCCTTATGGCCCTGATCGCTATGACCCTCTGTGGTCGCCACAGGAGGGCCCTAAGACGGACGGTCAGGGACCCCGCCCACACCGGTGCGCCATAGGTACCATCTAGGTAAAGCGTAACGAACCTTCTAAAAAGTAGCTCGACATATTTTAATCCGAACACAGGTGGACAAATTCATAAAAAAAAAGTATCGATACTTTATTAAGTACGATACTTTTTCTTTGATACTATGCATGAGTACAGTATCGATACTTTCGTTTCGATATTGTGTCCCTAAATTGATGACAGATACAATAAAGAATAAGAACCCATACTATAGATACTAATATAAATAGGCTTTGGCTTGATATATCTACTACGGCACAACTTGTACCTACTCCTATACGGACGTAAACATACATATACATGTATATACATGTCCCCATACCCACTATCCATTAAACTAATAAATCGATTTACATACTTATTGTTATAAGATGAAGTTATTTGTTAAAGAATAATTAGAAAAGCTGATTTTTGTTTTTATATTTATATTTTTATATATTAGATGCCAACTCCTTGTCAATTAATTCCGTGAAATGGAACATACTCATGATTCGTATATAAAATGACAGGATCATATCTATAGCACAGTAATGAAATTTAGAAAAAACCAGGCACATGACCCCTTAAAGACTATGAATTCAAATACCATCAGAGCTCATTCTATATTGGTAGTACTGCGAAATAGAAATAACAAACCCAATTATCTGTCAAAATCAACTCAAACAAGCACGGATATAACTCCGTGCAAACAAGGATGAAAAATATACACACATTCTCATTTATGCACGCACACGTATACAAACCTGAATTATTTTATTGCTAGTCCTCAAAACAAATAATCGCTTATACATTTTATCAAATTATAATATGTGACATAAAGGAAATTGAAAGGTTTTATGAAATGAATAATGTTCAGCATAATTTTTTAAGTTATTGCGACCATCAAGAATATTTTATTATTGTTATTAACTCAAACTTGAAATTAGATACTATTGTAACGTTTGTGTTAATAGCTTCCCCCATAGATTAAATTAGAAAATGGCGTTGACAGGTATCATTGACAGTAACTGTCATTTCGGCATTTTCACTTTTGTAAAATAGCTCCTGCGAAAATAATATAGAACCTGAAACTCTTTTTCTTTTTATTTTTTGTTTGGATCGCCCTTACGGGCAGGCTAAAGTCTTTCTAGCCATACTGCCTTGTCTTACGTAGCTTACAAATAATTTTCTTTACATATTATTTACTTCTTCATATTGTATAACTTATCATTAGTAATTGTCCGTCAGTAAGTCAAGTCGTTATCATTAATTAGGCGCTGAAAACCTAATTTAATAATTTCTCTAGGAATTCCGGTAGAATATGCAAATACACGTAAACCATTCTTATATCACATTCACCACACTTCAGCACATTAATTGTATTATATTACATAAAACTTCGGCAAACTTATTCAATACTAGCAACGCGCCCTCGCTTCGCTTCAGTTATAGGTTATAGTCGTTTTACCCGCGTAGTTCTCGTTCCCGTGGGAATACCGGGATAAAATATAGCCTAGTTTACGCCCTGATATTATAGCTTTCCATTGGAGAAAGATTTTTAAAATCGGTCCAGCCGTTTTGAAGATTACCCGGAACAAACAGACAGACAGACAAAAATTTTTTAATTGCTATTTTAGGCATAGGTGTCGTGCAAATAACCGTGTGAGCATGAAAAAAGCCTATTATTTTGACATTACAAATAGACACTCCAATTTTATTTATTGGTATAGATAACACTATAAAACACTAAAAAAATTAATATTATACAAGAGCTTAACATGACATTTACATATTCGCGGCGAAACACGAACCTAAAACTCGCATGACACAAAATCTTCTTTTTTAATACTGCTCTAGGCTATGGTAAGCGCACGCGCGGTCCAGTCCGTCCGGGGCGATGAAAGGACGGCGCGCGGGACCATAACCCACCCGTACCCACGTCACCTCGTTGTTGGGCCGACCACCGGAGCAGATGTGACTTGTCGTCAGTGGTCGGCCCAACGGAATACCCTTTCGGGTAACCTCACCTCTCGACGTCCTGGGACGTCGGTCGCCGTCGCGCGGTCAGCCTCTCTGCGGGTGATGGACAATTCCCCGGTCCGATCACCCGCGGCCTCGGCTAGGGCCCGCGGCCTCGGCTAGGGCCGCTAATCAATATTTTGGATTCTTTACATATGTCGATTGACCATTCCTTTAGTAAAAACGCTATGGGCACTATTTTAAAACTCTTTTCTGTATTTGTTTTTGGTAATAAAATAAAAAAAATGTAATCTTTAAATAAGTATATCTGCAGCATTTTTAGAAATTTTTGTATAAGATGGATTATTTTGGAATTACTCTATATGGTCCACAGAATTACATCAAGGACTTAATGAAGGAAGAATACAAGGAACCAATGCGTATGGAAGATGTAAAACCGATGATGGATAAAGTT
This sequence comes from Lymantria dispar, assembly GCA_032191425.1. NCBI lineage: Eukaryota > Metazoa > Arthropoda > Insecta > Lepidoptera > Erebidae > Lymantria > Lymantria dispar. The sequence continues at coordinate 9,964,416 of CM063445.1, read as the reverse complement.
TTACAGTATACTACACTACCTAGAAATGTAAGCAACATTAAAGCAGATAATATATAGGAGAAAATTACTTAAGATAGTATCTAATGTAAACGGGAATATTTGAAATAAAAATATTTTTCTTAATGTTGTCGTGGTTGACACTTTTGTTCAGAGGTGTTCAAAACGTCGGATAGTTAAAAAACACTAAGATCACGATAATATCCATCGAAATGGTTTTATTTCACTATTTTACCTGTCACCGTACCCGTCTCATGCGAATCAACCCTGCAGGTATGCCGTCATAAAATAAATTAATGAGTACTACTCACAACTACTTCAAAACAATGAGTACGACTATTCAAAACTACGTCAAAACAAGTAGTTTTTTTTTTTTGGGTGGGTTGCGGTCGGCGCGCTCCTTGCACCACTCCGTCCAGGGTGACAGAGGGGCGTAAGCACGCACACCCACAACTCACTCATGATACACGTCGCCTTCGTCGTTGGGCCGACCACCGGAGCAGGGTTACTTGTCATCAGTGGTCAGCCCGACGGAATACCCCCTATTTGGGGTACCCTCCCATCGACCAACGTCCCCCCCTCGGGGAGGACGTTGGTCATTCCTCACGCGGTCGGCCTCTCGGCGGGAGACGGACTAATCCCCGGTCACGTCACCCTCGGCCTCGGCTAGGGTGGCATGAGGCGCAGGTATTCGCGCCTGTTAACTTAATATGTTGTTATACTGTAAATGAAAAATTAGTCTGTGACATATTTAGACTGTGGCTCTGGTAAAATAGGATGATGCAATAATATATAAAAAAGATGGCGTTTAGGCTTAGAGACAATGTTTGTGTTTTACATTAATAAATTAGTTTAAATAATAATATACAGTTTCTCTTCCTTCCACGGACCCCTCATCAGGTTATGGGCCCAGGGGCAGTTAAGTAAAACCCAGGGGCAGTTAAGTAAAACCCAGGGGCAGTTAAGTAAAACCCAGGGGCAGTTAAGTAAAACCCAGGGGCAGTTAAGTAAAACCCAGGGGCAGTTAAGTAAAACTCAGAGGCAGTTAAGTAAAACCCAGGTATCGATAAATAAAAACCCTGAGGGACGCGAATTTGTTAAAAACCAGAACAGTGATAATAATTAAAACCAGTGTCGCGAAAATCTCAAAGGGAAAATAAAAACAAGAATCAGTGGAAGAGAAATAAGAACCGTCGCCATAAATATACTATACCAGAAGAATAACATACATAAAGAACAGGTCAGTACGTGTTTATATTATTAGAAAAGAAAGTAATAAGTCAATTTAGTAAGCCGAGATTATACGAAATATAAATAAAAATGGATAGAAAGTATGATGAAGATATTCAAATAGAGAAATTAAGAGATAGTAAGAGTTTTCTATTATGGAAATTTGAATTTAATATATACATAAAGGCATCAAAGGTAAGTGAGGCTTTATCAACAAATATTAATGAAGAAAGAAAGACAAATGAGGAGTATATTAAAAAAGATGCTAAGGTACAGAAATTAATTATAAATTCTATAGATAAAAAGTTAAAAGGCCATATCTTATCATGCAAAAATGCGTTAGAAATGTACACAAAGTTATGTGATATATTTGAAGGCACAGAACAGAGGAATAAATCATCTTTATTGCAAGATTTTTTCAATTTTAAATTAGATAACAGATCTATTACACAATTAATAACAGACATAGAGAACCTTCAATTTAGATTGAACCAGATTGGTGAAAACATTAATGAAGAAATGGTAATGTCAAAAATACTAACATGTTTACCTAATAATTTGAGATATTTTATAACAGCGTGGGAATCAACACCCGAAGATAAGAAAACATTACTAAACTTAACTAATAGATTATTAAATGAGGAAAATAGAATGGAGAAACAAAAATCAAATAAAGTAGAAAACCAGTTAGCATTTCAAGCTATTAAGAATGAAAGAAGTTCTAAAATAAAATGCTTTAAATGTCATAAAGTTGGACATGTAAAGAAAGACTGTAAAATGTGCTCAATATGTAAAAATATAATCATGAAGAAAACAATTGCAAGTATAAAGGAAATCAATGTACAATATGTAAGAAAAATTATCATAATGAAGAAAATTGTTACTTTAAAAATAAAACTCAGTACGAGAAGAAAACTGATAAGACATTTTTAACAAATTTAATAAATGAAAATATAAAAGGTACAGAATTTATTGTGGATTCTGGTTGCACAGCACATATGACAAATGATATAAATAATTTAAGAAATTTTGAAAATAAAGAGTCGTCAGTATTGACAGCGAATGAATCTAAAATGAAAGTACAAGGCAGAGGTACTATAAATGGAGAAGAATGTATTTTGAAAAATACTTTATTTGTACCAGATATTTCACAAAACTTATTATCGGTGAACCAAGTAATAAATAATGAAGGAACAGTAATTTTTACTAAGAATAAAGTTGAAATATATAAAAACGAACAATTAGTTTTAACAGGAAAGAAAGAAAATGGTTTATATAAAATAAATTTAAATATTGATAAAGAACAATATATAGAAGAAAAATCATTACTAATGAAGGAAAATGGAACTGCTATTGAATGGCATAAAAGATTGGGACATCCTGGAAATAAAACACTAGAAATATTACCAAATGTAGTTGAAGGGATAAAAATACAAGGAGTAAAACAATTAGAGAAATGTGAAATTTGTACACAAGCAAAACAGACAAGATTACCTTTTAATACAATAAGAACCAGAGCGAAAAGACCATTAGAATTAATACACACAGATATTTGTGGTCCATTTGAAGAGAAAACCTATGATGGTTATACATATGTTTTAACAGTTATGGATGATTACACTCATTTTACAAAAATATACTTATTAAAGTTTAAATATGAAGCAAAGGATAAAATTATAAATTATATAGAAGAAACACAAAGAGAAAGAAATGAAAAAGTATTCACTATACGTTGTGATAATGGAGGTGAATATACTAGCAAAGATTTCAGACAATGGTGCATTAAAAAAGGAATAAAATTAGATTTAACAATACCATATACACCTCAATTAAATGGTAAATCAGAACGTTTAAACCGAACATTATTAGAGAAAACAAGAGCATTATTATTTGATTCAGAATTTGGAAAACAAAAGTAGGGTGAAGCCATGTATTGTGCTACTTATATTATTAATAGACTACCTAGTGAATCATTGAAAAATAAAACACCATATGAAATGTGGTATGGTAAAAGACCCAACATAGCAAATATGCAAAAGTTTGGTGCTATATTATATGCAAAGCAATTACACACAAATATAAGAAAACTAGACCCGAGAAGTAAGAAATTAATAATGGTTGGATATACCAGTAATAGATATAGACTATGGAATGAACAAGAAGGAAAAATAGAAATAGCAAGAGATATTGTTGTAATTGAAAATAGTAAAAAGGAAAATAATATTTTATTAAAAAAGCAAGTACAAAGAGTTATAGTAGACAGTGATGAAGAAATAAGTGATGAAAGCTATAATAATACACAAGAAATAGATATACCAAATTATGAGATAGAAGAAAGTATTCCAATTAGTACAGAAGAAGATTTTAATACAAATATTGAAATAGAAAGTGAAATTGAAAGTAATAAAAATATAGAAAATAAAAATGAAGAAGAAACTGATAATACTAATACAAGAAGACAAAAGAGGAAACCAACTTACCTGCAAGATTATGTATTACTTACCTATAACGAAGTAATGAAATCTCCTGAAAGAGAAAATTGGGAGAAGGCAATAAAATCAGAGAAAGAATCATTAGAGAGTAATAACACATGGGAAATTGTGGATTTAGAGAAGACAAAGGAACATAAAATATTAACAAATAAATGGGTATTCTGTATAAAAGAAGACGGAACATACAAAGCGAGACTAGTTGCAAGAGGTTTTGAACAAAAGGATATAGATTTTCAAGATATATATATATATAGTCCAGTAGTAAGTCAGTCAGCATTAAAATCAATAATAGCAATAGCTGCTTCAAAAGACTATGATATGATAACATTTGATGTAAAAACAGCATTTTTATATGGAGAATTAACAGAAGATATTTTTATGCAAATACCAGAAGGATATGAAAAACAGCCTAATAAGGTGTGTCATTTAAAGAAAGCATTATATGGTTTAAAACAAGCTCCTATTACATGGAATAAGAAATTTACAGAAACAATGATAAAACATGGATTAAAACCAACAAGAACCGATCAATGTGTATTCTCAACAGAAGATAAAACAATAATAATAGCAATTTATGTGGACGATGGATTAGCTATAACAAAAGATAAAGAAAAATTATTTAAAGTACTTAATCATCTAGAGAAGGAATTTAAGATAAAAGTGTATAAGAAACCTAAAAATTACATTGGATTTGAAGTAAAAAGAAATGAAAAAGGAATTTTGTTACATCAGCAAAACTATATAGAAAAACTACTAAGAAAATTTAATATGTTTGATTCTAAACCAGTAAGTACACCATGCAATACCGATAAGAAGGAAAGTGAGACTATAAACAATAATATCAGACTTGCCATATAGAGAATTAGTTGGAGGATTATTATACATATCAACAAGATCAAGACCAGACATAAGTCAAGCTGTAAATGAAGCAAGTAAAAAGTTAGAAAATCCATCTAAAGAAGACATAATATCAGTTAAGAAAATATTGAAATATTTGAATGGGACAAGATCTAAAGGTCATCATCATCATCATCTTGCTCTTATCCCCATTATTTGGGGTCGACGCAATATGTCATCTGTTTTGACATATTGCAAAAAGTTTCGGCAATGACTTTTATGACCGGCCGCCTGCCTGACGTCAACCCTCCTTGGGAATGTAATCGTTGACCCAAATGGTACCAGATGGAGTTGGTCCGAGTCAATGTAGGACTCTTAGTCGTCTTTTACGACACCCACGAGCAAAGCAAGGGTTGGTAGTATTCGACATAATATCAGTTAAGAAAATATTGAAATATTTGAATGGGACAAGATCTAAAGGTATAATGTATAAAAGATGAGAAGATATAAGAAATCTACATGCATATTGTGATTCAGATTATGCAAATTGTACCAAGACCAGGCGTAGTACAACAGGTTATGTAATAATGTTTACGGGAGGACCTATATCGTGGTGCTCTAAAAGACAGCCTATAGTGAGTTTATCATCAACTGAAGCTGAATATATAGCAGCGGCAGATTGTGTTAAAGAGTGTTTGTATTTAAGATATTTTATAAGTGAATTAATAAGTGAAAATGTTACAATTAGTTTGAATATTGATAACCAGAGTGCTATACAGTTAATAAAATCAGGTTCTTTTAGTAAAAGATCTAAACATATAGATGTGAGATTCTATTTCATACATGAGAACTATAAGATAGGAAAACTAGATATAAAATATTGTCCTACAGATTTACAGATAGCTGATATGTTTACAAAACCATTGTATAAAAATAAGTTTAAATTTCATTGTGAGAAAGTTATAACATAAAAATAGAATATTGTAAAATGTGATTGAAATAAGAGATCAGATATGAATTATAAGAAATAGTTTTGTGTAACATAAAAAGAAAAGGTTAAGATGTATAAGTAAAATAAAACTACAGAAACTGTAAAATAAGTTGTAAAATGTTTTGAAAATTTGTATACAAATATTTAATTATAATTATACATATAAAAATTTAAAAAATGGGAGAAGGTGTTAACTTAATATGTTGTTTTACTGTAAATGAAAAATTAGTCTGTGACATATTTAGACTGTGGCTCTGGTAAAATAGGATGATGCAATAATATATAAAAAAGATGGCGTTTAGGCTTAGAGACAATGTTTGTGTTTTACATTAATTAATTAGTTTAAATAATAATATACAGTTTCTCTTCCTTCCACGGACCCCTCATCAGCGCCTACGCCGTCCCAGTTGCCGGCGGCGGATCACCTCATCGAGGCTGCGCTCCTCGCGCAGGCGATCCGCCGCCTCCTTCCGCGAGACTACTGCCTCTCAGAAGGCTGCGACCGCGTCGACCTGCCGCTGCCGACCATCGCCCTGGCGATAGTCGGCAGCGTCAGCGTCAGGTCGGCACCAATGATTGCGACGAGTTCACGGCGCTGCTCTGCCCAAGCTTCACAGACCTCGAGCGTATGCTGCGCCGTGTCCTCGTCGCAATCGCAGTGGTGGCAGGACGGTGTACTCTCCCTCCCAACGACCTTGTGCAGGTATTTGGCGAAGCAGCCATGTCCCGTCAACACCTGCACTAGTCGGAAGGAGAGCACCCCGTGCCGCCGTTCCAACCACTGCATCAGCACCGGGCGGAAGACCTCCATGATTCACACCCCGAACCGAGGCCGCTGCAGCCGGACTGACGTCAAAACAAGGAGTACTAAACTTTCGAATATTACTCAAATCCCCAAACCGTTTTTCATAAAATAAAATTTACTGACAGTCTGGCACGTTGCAATAGGTACACTAGTGGGATAATAGACATACTCGCCAGTTTATAAGAAATAATCAAGATTATAATTTTGTGTAAATAATGCCATTTATTGCATATTCCGTGTGGTGACGGAGTAAGAATACAATTCACCACCCCCTATCTTACCCATGGGTGATCGTACGAGACGACTAAGGGATATAAAACGCATATAACATCTATACGAGAGAAGGAAAACTCGAAATAAAACCCTATACCAACACGTCTGACCAACGCGGTATAGTAGGTCAATTAGGTACCCTTCCATTATGGAGGAGGCCCAAGCCCAACAGTGGGGCGTATATGGGCTGAGATGATGATGATGAATGCCATTTAGTTGCTAATTTGGGTAGTTATAGTGCTAATAGTGCTATATTGTTATGTAGTAAAAAGCAAGCTAAGGTTCCCTTTTCAGCTTATCTAGATGTTTCCTTAATATTGCAGATACAACGTCCAGATGTAGATATGGTTAGAATTATTGATGTATATATGGGTAGAGTAAATGGATTTGCATATGGCTCTATACAAAGATTTATCAAAATGAAACGAAAAGGCGTTATTAAGCCTCCTTTTCCTTGTGATATGTACAGGAATCCACCAATAACGTCAAACGAGGTATAACGAATAAATAATAAACTAAATTACATGAATTACACTTTGATGAATAAGTGACTGTTTAGTTATAAATTTATATACTTTCTATCTGTCCATTTAGCCACTAAATTTAAAAAACGGTCAACCGCCTTACAGTCCCTTGCTAGGTTACCAGTAGTAAACTACAGGTGTATTTAATGTTTTTTTGCGATTTCGTCAATTCATCTGTTGTGGAACTGGTACTTCTCATTAATCTATTTTAATAAGTAACCACAATCTCCTGCGACGAATATAAACAATGTTTTTGTATAAATATATACCAGTTGAATGCCGAAGTGTCCGATGTCAGAAGTGAAATTTAAACTTTTAAATCTATTTTAATGTAAATCGGTACAAAGATTTATTTTTCAGTATGGTTGGTGGCAGCATGATCCCGAGTTACTAAAATTGGATTGGTATCATACTCGTGCTAGATATCCACAACCAGTAGCTCCAAATACGTACATATTAGAAAAAGTGCGAAAGAATAACAAATATGCCACATTATTCTGATTAAAACTTGAGGCATTTGTTCACACACGTATTCAAATTTGTTCAAAAGTATATGATTTAAATTATATGTTATATAATCTCTAATCAAATGGTATTTACTATTAACTGATAATGTAGGCTTTATTGGCAGGCATATAAAAGCGTCATGTCTTGACATTTATGTCATTTTGATGTCGTTTTACGTAATGTGGAAGAATTGCTGGAGTATGGTAAGTATGATTTTAATAGTGGTAGGACCACACTGTCGACAGTTATCTGTCTACAGCCGCGGGCCGGTCCGTCCAGGGTAGTACCACGCTCTCGTAGAAAATCGACGTCTGAGTAGTAGCAATTTGTTACTGCGCTTCGTTCGGTGAGCGAAAGAGCCGGAAGCCCAACTTTCTGAGGGTGTTTGCGTGTGGAGGGTTTTGGTGGTGCCTTTAGTATCACCGAGCCTCATTGCACGCATTCACACTCCCTTCACCTTCTTCGCGGTAGGCAGCGGCTTTATAAAGGTCCATGAGCGACAGCAACACTTACCATCAGGTGTACTGTTTGCTCGTTTGCCACAGCTTGCAATAAAAAAAAAATAAAAAATAATGATATAAAAGTGCTACAAATGTGTATGTTTTCCGTCAAAACTCTCAGATTCCCTTTAACAATGTGGCAATAGCACTGTTAAAGGCAACGATTTCACTTACTAACGAAGTATGATTAATTTGAATAAACAAAGGATGTGAAGAAACTGATAATTTGTGAACTAAAATATAACTTGACAGTTGACACTCGTAACAATAGGCTCGCATCAGTAGCCCTTGCCATCCCTAAGAGCGGTTCCGCACTACGTCCGACCTGAATCCGATCCGAACCCGTGAAAATATGGATCTAGAAAACTCGGACCGAATTTTACGTTACCAACGGGCAAGAAATGGGGCGGTGAATCGTATTCTTAATGCGTCACCACACAGAAATGAGAAACCTTAATTTAACAAAAAGTGAGACGACACTCGGGACGCCTGGCATATGTGAAACATCGAAATTATTTTTACAAATCGAAATTTTTATGCATAAAATAACAGATTTCGACAGAAACTATGATGGTAATGTATAACTAAAATATTAAGGATTATATTATTATTTAAAATACTACAGAACAATCATAATTAATTTAACGCACAGTCGCTTACGAACAACATAGCGTCGCTCCATCTCACTCACACTAGACTATGTATAGGTAGTACATATATTCCACGTGTGACGTTGTCGCCGACTTATTTACGCCACGCCAACGATTAGGTTTACCCTCGAATATTCCGATATAGGTATAGAGTGGCGTTGCGTTACCGCGATGTATTTACACCACGCCAACGATCAGGTTTATCCTCGTCTATAAATGTTTCACATCAAAAATATGGTATATTGGATGAGAAGATCCTTCTATAGTCCATAAAATATAGGATGATCTCTGTGACAGTCGTCCCGAGTGCTGTCACGCTTACGATAAAGTCCGTAGTTTTTTATCGATAAAACTCTTTATTTTTATAATTGTGATTTTCTATTATAATTAAAATACAATCAATGAAAATCTTTTTGAATTTATTTCAAACAAAAACTGTTTTTTGACTGTTTTAATTATTCAAAAGGAGTACAATCAAGGTCTAGGTCACTATTATCGTCATCAATGGAGCGTTCCTGCTAGAACATTTATCATTTTTTGCCAAATACAGTCATTAGATCAATCGATCAATTACGACTGTTTTATAAATAAATATGTATAATTTATTGACAATAATGCGTACATAATATTATCATTTACTCGGAGACGAAAAGTAGTTTATTAATTTAATTTATGTATTTTATAATGTAACTGTCTGTTTTAATTGTAAAAAATATGTTGAAAGTTTTATATAGGTACTGTATTGGGTTTATTTCTTTTACGAATAATTTAATAAAGATCGGTTATCGATTTACGTATGTCGACTGTCCCATCTCTTTATTATTTTCAGTCCAGTATGACCTTGCACGTGCGTAAGCGTCATTTATGTATAAAATGTTTACTAGGTATTTCAGTACTTACGAGGTACATTTTAGGCATGAATATTAATATTTTTATATTTATAATATATTGCAATTCAGTTACAACAAAACTGGCACGAAAAGAATGAAAATATATTTAAAACAAAATGAAATTGTCAACATGTCGTTCGTTCAAACTTACTTCGTTGGTTTCGTTGACATCTGTCACAGAGATCAAGCTATATTTTATGGACTATAAATATCCCGAACGCTGCCCAACCCAGTTGGTATGTGTCCATTACTGAATTGATTTTTCTTCAAATGTCTGTAATAAATATTAATACTTACATAATTTATAAATAATAAAATAATAGAGAATAATTCAGTCATGATATATAGAATTACATAATACACCAAAAATACGGAGCTTCATCTGACAATAAAAAATCCAAATGTGTAGATGAAATAATCTGAATATTGTACCTTAAAACCTTCCGAATGGCATTCTTGTGGGGAGGCCCATGTCCAGCAGTGGACGTCTGTAGGCTGATGGATGGATTGTACCTTAAATTATATTTAATTTTGGATAATTTTGCTGATATTTTACGTGAAATACAGTTTATGTGCTGAAATGTGAATATGATGTAATAGTGGTTTATGTATATTTTCATCTTGTACCGAAATTCCCAGGAATCCTTTTTCAGCGCCCAATTGATGCTAACGACTTACTGACGGTCGATGATTATTAATAATCTACTCGATATAAAGAAGTCTTAAATAATGTGTAGAAAATTTTACAAGACTTAGCTGTATGGGCTATATTCCCGTTCTTTGCCGGATTAGACAAACTGAACCAAAAAGTAACTAGCTGTCAGATGTCAGGGTGTTGTTTCTCTGTCATTCTTGTCACGTTCTTTCTATTCATTGACAACAAGAAAGGAGGACTTCTCTCCCGTCATGTCGTAAGTAATCTTTTAATATCTTTGAAATCCGCTAAATAAATTAATTCTACTTATGTTTTAGTAACCCTATATAAATTATTAAACATTTGATATTCATTATTTATAAAATTAGTTGTGGTGCTGCTTTAACCTTAAAATTGACAAGTGTTGTAACATTATTTTTTTTTATCTTAGGTCTAAAGTATCGCGTGACACTCTTTACGAGTGTGTGAATGCTGTCCTACAATCATCAAAGGACAAAAAGCGTAATTTCTTGGAGACAGTTGAGCTACAGATTGGTCTGAAGAACTATGACCCACAGAAGGACAAGCGTTTCTCGGGCACTGTCAAGTACGTTTACCTGGAAAGAGCATTTTTGTGGTAGATTTCATCATTTATTTTAGCTCCACCAAAATGTATCTGGACAGGGAGTCGGTTCCAAACTGACGGGACTCGACCCAGAGTCTTTAAATAACGGGTAGGCAAGCCTCGGCTTTCCGACTTATTTTAATTACGAAGTCATAATCCAGGTACCTACGATTATAATATTATACATGGTTTTTTGCTATAATGCTACTGTAATGATGTTATTTATTTGCATGTATTATCTGTAGATATTGAAGAGAATTTTTATTACTGACTAATTCAATTGATTCCCAAAGAATTTCTAACCCTTATGTTCCATTGTAAATAGTCGTTTTTTACAGGCTCAAGTATATTCCAAGGCCCAAAATGCAAGTTTGTGTATTGGGTGATCAGCAACATTGTGATGAAGCAAAGACACAAAGTGTACCTTGCATGGACGCTGAGGCTCTTAAGAAGCTGAACAAGAACAAAAAACTAGTGAAGAAACTAGCTAAGAAGTGAGTTTTAAGTGTACACTAATTATTAGTTTATTAATATTTGAGGTTATTAGTGTAGTAGATAACCTTTTGCTCATAATTTTGTCTAGATATACACAAATGTTTGTCTTATTCCATGTGGTGACAGAATAAGAATACATTTCACCACTCTATCTTGACCATGAATGTCATAGAAGACTACTAAGGAATATAACATGTCTGTTTGCCTGCATAGATGTTGTATGCAAGAGAAAGAAAACAATATGAGAATTGATATTAATATAAACATGTGGTATTATGGTGTAAGAGTCAATCTTCTGTACAGATTACATAAGCCTGTGGAACTTTCCTCATCATCTCAGCCCATATACGTCCCACTGTTAGGCTCGGACCTCCCCCATAATGGAAGGGTAATTGACCTACTATATCACAATGGTCAGACGTGTTGGTATAAGGTTTCATTTCGAGTTTTCCTTCTCTCGTATAGATGTTATATGCATTTTATATCCCTTAGTCGTCTTGTACAATCACCCATGGGTAAGATAGGGGGTGGTGAATTGTATTCTTACTCCTGTCACCACACGGAAAGAACCTTTCCTCATGCAGGACATATATTTGCTAGATCCATAAATTATTTTTCTGAATGTCCATTAATTCTATAGTTAGAGTTCTGTGCAATGCACTGATTTATTTTTTTACTTCTAGGTATGATGCTTTCCTTGCATCTGAATCACTCATCAAACAGATTCCCCGTCTACTTGGTCCTGGTTTAAATAAGGCAGGCAAGTTCCCTGGTCTTCTCTCCCACCAGGAGTCCATGACACAGAAAATTGATGAAGTCAAAGCTACAATCAAGTTCCAGATGAAGAAGGTAATAAAATATTTACTATTTTTTGTCACTAAAAAAAGCCTGTTTTGTGATGTTGCATTAGTATATAGATTTCGTTGTGTGTGGTGATGGAATAAGAATACAGTTCACCACCCCCTATCTGTGGATGTTGTAAAAAATTAAGAGATATGTTCATGTGGCGATTATCTGCCACTAAGACAACTTGCACCGTAACCCAACAATACGAAGCAATCTGCTTCGCTAATGAATATTGAGCCATACAACAAGACACCTGTGTTTTGCACATATGGTCACTGGACCGCACGCAGATTGAATTCTAGTATATATACCGCTTTTGTCTGCCTATTCATTCATTCCAAATTCTCATACTTTTGCAGATGTTAGGCTAAGTTTGCAAGGAACTATGACACAGAACTATAAGCTTGAATCAATATTTCATGTCTACTCAGTGTCTGTATAGTGACAGAATAATAATATAATTCATCAATCCCTATCTTGCCTGTGGTTGTTGTAGAAGATGACTGAGAGATAAAATATGCATATTAACATCTGCAAGAGAAAAAACACTTAAATTAAAACATACCAACCTGTCTGACCAGTGGTATAGTAGGGCTATTGGCCTCTATTATAGAGGAGGTTCAAGCCCAGCAGTGGGATATATTTAAGCCAAGATGATGTGACTCATTTAGCCAGTATGATATAGGTCACATCGGTGGCATTTTGGATCAGTTCATACTAATATGTACTATATTATTTTACAGTACTTCACTGCTTATATCCAATTTTACTTGCTTAAAACCTTTTTACTCCACAATGCTTGGTTAAATAACTCTAATACATATCTTTATTCCAGGTGCTGTGTCTCTCTGTGGCTGTTGGCCATGTGGACATGACACCCGATGAGCTGGCACAGAATGTGCACTTATCAATCAATTTCCTTGTATCGCTGCTGAAGAAACATTGGCAGAATGTACGATCACTACATATGAAGTCTACCATGGGACCTCCCCAGAGATTGTACTAAGCATACTTCAATAAACTTGACCTTATAAGAATAGTAGTTTTTTTGTACCATAATTAAATCTATTAACCTTTAGATAACTTATAATGACAAGACATCGGGGAGGACTTTACAAACAATTACTGGACAATAATTACAGTTAGCCTACAATACAAACACTGGTGGATTGTATAAAAAATTGAAATCATTATCAAATACTTTTTTTTGGACTCGAGGTTCCTCCATAATAGGAGGTAATTTAACTTAGTCACAATGCATTGTCAGACATGTTGATATAGGATATTCTTTCGAAATTTCCATTTCTTTCATATGTTATTCATATCATAACCTATTTCTTTTACGACACCCGGGAGCAAAATATGAGGTGGCATTTTGTTCTTATTCCCGTCGCTACACAAAAAAATTATACTACATGATAATCCAACACACTATGTGGGGAATTAGTAAATAGTCAAGATTAATAAGTGCTTTCCATATGGTGATGGAATAAGAACACAATTTACAACCCTCTGTCATGTGTGGATGTCGGTAAAAAGTCTAAGGTATATGATCTGCAAATTTCCCTCCAATTTTGAAGGAGGCGCGAACCCAGCACGGTGAGCTGAAATGGTGACTATTATGCAGATAGTGCTTATCTTTAAAGTAGACTTCTATTATCTACATCACAGCATCTATTTCCGTAAGTAGGTATAAATCGGAGACATTACTGTCTCTGTATTGTTTGCCGTGTGGTACCTATCAGACTTGGGGTCAAAGTTACTCACAATCAGATAAGAGGATAAGGTATCGAGTTGTGTGCGGAACTCGTATGCCGGCACCCGCATTGAAGGCTGCTATTTATTAGATTTCGTTCGTACCGCCTAATACAATAATCATTAATTATTGTATTAGGCGCCTAATACAATAATCATTAATTATTGTATTAGGCGGTAAGATTAGTGAGTTATTATTTATACTAAGCGGCAATCATATTTTACGTTTTTTTTTGGGGTGGGTCGCGGTCGGTGCACTCTTCGCACCACTCCGTCCGGGGGGGGCGTAAGCACGCACAGCCGCAACCCACCCGAACACTACGTTGCCTTCGTCGTTGGACCGACCACCGGAGCAGGTTTACTTGTTATCAGTGGTGGACCTGATGGAATACCCCCTAGTGTGGTACCCTCCCATCGACCGACGTAAGGGGAGTACGTCGGTCTTTCCTCACGCAGTCATATTTTACATGATTGAGCGTAAATCATAACAATTAAGAAATTTAAATCGACATTGTTTTTTTTTATTTATACAAGTACAGTTAGTTATATACAAGTTTCTTGTGATAAAATATAGATACAATTCAATCACCTAATTGAAGAACCGTGCCCAGTTTTGATTAGACTTAGTTTCAGTTAGATGATAACTCCAGATTATTTTATTTCCATATGACTAATCCAATGTGTCACGCTGTGATAACGGCTACGAAAGCTACCAACAGTCACATTGCTCGTAGGTGTCGGAAAATACGACTAAGAGCTTTATATTGACCAGGGCCAGTTCCATCTGATCAACAATTATATTCCTAAGGAGGGTTGATGGTCAGGTAGGCGACCGGTCAGTCATAAAACTATTGCCAGTAATTTTTGCAATATTTACTATGAAAGTTTACATTGCGTCGACCCCAAGTGATTGGGGTAAGACCCCAAAGGGTGATAATGAGGTATCCAATATAATCGTCCTTATCATGTGGATACTGTAACACTGCCTTGCATAATACTTACCTAAGGGTTATCCTTAACTGCGAGAGATTGGAATGCTGAAAACCATGCGAACCATATGGTTTGGGTTCGTGTTTTAATAGACAAATTTTGCTGTTAGTACGAAGTATTCTCATGCTGAACTCTTGATATTTTACTTTACTCGGGTCTATGTATGTAATGATAAAAATAATTAACATAGAATCCAGTATTACTAGCCCAACGTACTTCTACTTAGAATTAGTGTCCGACGGAAATTTCCGCTTCGGACAAACTTTGCATTTTTTTAGAAACCAGGCAAACACAAGAGTGGCATATCGTTTAGGTTTATTATAAATCGAAATTATTTTGTCATTATAGTTTACTTTTCTAAATTTCATTTTATGTTTATATTAGTAGAGTTAAACTGACTGATCATGATAGACTATTTATTTTTCTTCCCACTAAAATTACCTTATAATTCACACATGAAGTTTCAGCCGAAACTGAAGCCGATGTTTGGTTTCGGCCGTAAAATGTAGTTTCGGTCGGATCGGACACTACTTGGAATACATTAAGTACATTGATGTTATTAACTTTAAACAGAAGAGGGAGCAAGAATAATAACTTGTAGTACTCCAAGGGTTTTTGATTTCTGCTGATAAACTAAAGATCTCGCTATTGTTATATTCACATTAAAAGTGCTGATAAAATAAAATATCTTTATTTACATAGAATCCAGTACTACTAGATTAACGTAAACTACTTAAAATACATCTGTACATTAATGTTATTAACTTTAAACAGACCTATCAAATAAATATTGAGAATATTTATAATAGTACCTATGTACTTGGTGTATATATTTTTTTATAAAGAGCGCCAAAGTGATTTTTAACAGATTTTCCAGGTAGATTGACAGTTTACTCTTAAGTTCATAACTTACAAAATAAGACCACGACTATTTTTTTTATACTCTCTGCATGTTTTCTTAGTACCATACTCTAGATATCAAATGAACGGCTGGCACATGGTGTGATGCGCGATAGGCTCGAGTTGCGCTGCCATTATATGTAAAGCGCCAGTGGCTGTCAATCTAACTAAATGACAGCCACTTGGGCTATCATATCCTATTGACTTACGCCTATCGTGCGACGCGCCTTACTAGCTCTATATGCTAACATTGGTGAAGCATCAAACAGATGCTAAACTTAGCTACTTTTCTTCAAACCATATCACTGCTGCTTCTAAATTCAGGATTTATCATCTCATCATCACTATCTGTATTCTCATCCCCAGGCAATTCTTCTTCACATTCCTCAGTGTCGTCATCACTTATCTCTTGAGAAGCTATAACTTCTCCGTGAATACCTTTATTTTTTAGATTGCCCATCCAAAATGCTTCAGAACATTTATTGGCAGCTAAAGCAGCTTTTACTTTGAAAACTAAAGTGTCAAGTAATTGTCTTACATGCGGTACTTTAGTCATCAAAACGGTATCCTTTTTCAATCTTGAGTGACAACATAATATTTGTAAAAATCGAGTAGAATGTTGAAGAATTTTCAAAATCTCTAATACTTTTTCTGTATCAGTTTTAAGTTGTAACTCTATAATAGGTATGCCTTGGGACTCAAAAAGTTTAAGAATAGGAGGAGCTTTCTTAAAAAATACAGCTAAATTATTTCTTGTTTCTAAGAATTTTGCCATTTCTGACATATTTTTCAATATTGTTGTTACATCTTTCCACAGTTCTAGATGCTCAGAATTTGTTAATCCTTTTTCCAAACATGTTGTTGTTGCATTATAAACAGCATTGCCTAAGTTTCGGTATAGTATAGAGAAATTCATTTTGTTGAAACTTTTGAAAGTACTTAAAGTATTAGGGCGCGATTTTAATAGTTTAATTTCCTGCATCAATTCCAAGGTCAGATTTTTTAATGTAAGAATATCAATATTAATAAAGTAAATAAAAGCAAGCCGATCTATACTTTGAGTAAAATGTGTACCCTTTTCTAAATTATTATCAGGAGTCTTCCATTGTTTGGATAAGAAATTTTCTGCAGTTTTTCTCAATATGTTAAATACCACATTGTGCTCAGAATAGTATTGAATACCATGTAAGAATTCTATCAATGACACTGCAGTAGACAGTTGCAGGCAATATTTTTCATGCTTTTGTAAGAACTGTGCCACAGCTATTATCAGATCTTTAATGGTTACCACGTCTGTACTTTGGCTTCCTAAAGTCTGTAGTGAACTCTTTAGTAAAGCATCATGCTCCTTGTTTTTAAACCCAATCCATTTAAAATAATATGTGCATAAACTATAAATATATTCTAAACAAGTTAAGTAATTCATAATTGCTGAAGTAAATAATGTCTTACCATCTTGATTATCAGTTATAGCTCTATCTAAAGAATGAGTCACAAATTTCAAATGTTCCACCAATATTGGTAATATTGAATTAATAGCCTTTGCACATTTTTCAGCTTTTGCAGCTTCATAAGGAACAGTTTCCTGTTTAGTCAGAAATGTTTTCTTTTTAATTCTGGATATCAAATTATCTTCAATGTTCTTATGAACACATTTCAGTAAAAAATTCAATGTTTTAATAGTGAGTTTTGCATGAGAATCTTCATTAGTCAGATCTGTCTTAATCAAGTGAAGCACATTTAAGTTTAATGGTCTTAAAGGCAGGTTGTGTGAGATTTCCAAACAATTTTTAACGGATGCATTACTTTGAGTTGCTTGAGATTTTAAAGTTTCAGGTAACACTGTATCATCTGGTGCTGATATTTTTGTTGTTTTTTGTTTACTGCTTTGTAATTTAACAGGTTTTTTTTCTGACTGTTCTCCAGTATATTTGTTTACATTAAGAGTACTAACTGGCGGTTTATATGATATTTTAGTTTTTAACAAAATTTCTTTGATTGACATCTCTATTTCTTCAATATTTAGTAGCCTAACCATTGCCCTATTTTTTAGCCCTTCATCATCCAGAGGTGCAAATGCATTAACTAATTCTCTAAACCAATTAACGCAATAAAATAAACAATCTAGGATAGTAATCAATACAGCAGAGTTCAATTCTTCCACTGTATCTAAATTAAATTTGGGCAATACAACTGGACACCCAAGTAGTGCATCAATACCTGAAAGATCACCATTACTCTGTTTTGAGTGTAATGTCTGTACCAATTGTAAAAGGGAAGGTAAAATACGTATTTCTGACTTTCTTTTTATAGTCAACTCTGCAATATTAATAGCTATAACTTCTTCTATCTCACTATCTGTATTAAGGCCATATTGCATGGTTATTTTAAAATCGTCAATTCCGTCTTCAATAGAATCTACAATAAATTTCTGTTGAAGATCATTTGTAACAGCATCAGTCAGCCAAGCCAAAAAATTCTTATTGATATTTGCTGAAGAAAATATAATTTGAGCTAGTTCATCATAAAAGAATGGAATCATATCAGGAAATTGTCTTGTGCTACAGCTTATCAATTCAATTATTTGAGCAGCCTCTCTAATGTCACCTTCAGGTAAATGAATTATTGAATTAGAACTTGCATCATTTGGTGCCTCTGTATTTACATCATCACTATTAGCAACCATCAAGTACTTTACAGCATGGATGGCTGCAAGTATACCTTGGATTTTAATATTTGGACTAGATGAACCTAGTTCCTTCCTTATTATCATATGTATATCATCTCTTATGACAGAATTTTCGGTGCTGTAAGCAAGACCACATAACAAGTTCATAACGCCTCTAACTTCCATGAGTGGCATATCATCCATTCTATCTAAAAGTGTTAACATTTGAATACTTAGTGGCCTTAAAAGGGATATGTCTTTTAATGCAACATTATTTAATATTAGCAAAATACTCATCAAATATTGTTTAGAATCGAGTCCTAGGTGCAGCAGCTCTGCAGCAATAGTTGAACAGCATTCTTCTAATTCTTCAAACATTAAAGTATATATATGCGAGGCAAAGTCTTCTACAATCGGATCTGATTTAGTTTTTAACAAAGAATTAGTTAAACTAATCAGGTGACTCAAATATTCCTTCAATATTGATTTAAATTTAATGAATGATTTTTTTATGACTTCTTTTTTTAATATATTGCCTTTGATGTGTTTTCTTATCAACTTTTCCACCTGGTTTTTCTTTTCTTCTGAAGTTGAATATAATATAATGAATAAGGTAAAATCGATCAGTTTATAATCGCTGTGAACTTTACAGGAAGATATTACCTTCAACCAACAATTACTAACCAGTTTAGATGAAACCATAGAATTTCTAATCGCTGTAGCTGTAAGTACTTGGCTTGTTGCTATATCTTTGGATTGTTCTGTGGTTGGCCAATCTAATGCACTTCTTAAACCTTGAACAGCTTCAAAGTATGTGCTATTACTTGTCCTGCCAGGTAAAAGCAAAAACTTAACAAAGTTAGGAAAATAACTAAATTTCGTAAGAGTCATAAGAAGATTAAGTGTTTTCTTCTGCAATTCTTCATATTGAGCATCTGTCAAACACAAATAAGACAAACAGTCTAATATAGCTGGTATTAAATCATAGTCGTCGCTTAATATTCTACTCATTTCTGTAGCTATGTTATCATGTTCTTGATCTCCAATAATATCTGGAATTGCTGTGATGATTTCTAGTTTTACCATTTTTTCATCTGTTACATCCATTAAATTTATAAGATTTACAGACATCTTTTCTGTATTGCTAATGCTGTCAAGAGATGAGAAGCATTTTAAAATCATTTGTATCCAAGATTCACTGTTTCCCGCAGCGGCTAAATCTATAGCTTTCTCAAATATATAATCAGTTAACTTATTTTGTAGGATTGGTACATTTAACAATATTTTGATAACACTATCTGTTGTAGGAAATTCTTCACCACTGTCTTCCGATAATCTGACAATGTTAGGAAATAAATAATGTTTGAAAACATTTAAATCTTTACACTCCATTGTAAATTCAGAAAAAAAGTCAGATATATTTCTGGGGTATTCTAAGTGTTTTTCAAGGTTTTTCTTGATATGTCGAATGATATGTATCGTTTCTTTTGTGGCTATGCACATTGCAGGTGGGTACTTCAAATTAATTCCACTCTCACATAAAGTTTTAAGGAAATAATTATTTGATTGTGAAACTTTTGTTTTTTTATTCGGACTTTGGCCACTTAATTGCGATAAGATTCTTTTATTCATTTTTAAAAAATAGTATTCCGTTCTCACTGTATTACTGGAAAATTTCGAAAATTTGTCGAAAAACAAATATTTTCTTTTTAAGTTTTTTTTTAAGGAATTTTATGGCATGGTTACAAAAACCTTTGTGACAAATATAAACGTCAACTGTCACTGAATCCTTGTTGTTTGATGAGCTAATCGAAGTAGGGTAGGGCCCAACCGCAGGTTCAGTACCTTTCTAGAAAGATTAAACTAACACTGAATACATAATTATATATATACTAGCAGACCCGGCCACGGGTTGCTGTGGCTAAAGTTTTTGTTATATTACATTTTATTAAACTATTTAAGTGGAACTGTAGGAGAACTTCTGTCATGGAGGTCGTCATATTTTTTTACAAATGGCATCTATGTAAAATAGCAAGTTAAAATCGTATATGATACGTTTGTAGGTTTGACATAGCAGCGCCATCTATTAATTAATTACTCAATCCAGTCAACAGATATCGCCATCTGTTAAAATCGTTTGGAGTTAACAGATAATTTGTGAATGTCAAATAATAGACAGTGATAACTTACGGCACGGAAGCGTGGTTCCTAAATGTAGGCCTTATATCAAGGCTCAAAGTCGCTCAGCGTGCTATGGAGCGAGCTATGCTCGGGATTTCTCTGCGAGATAGAATCCGGAATACGGAAATCCGCAGAAGAACGGGTGTAACCGACATAGCACGAAGAATTAGCACGCTGAAGTGGCAATGGGCAGGCCACATCGCTCGACGAACCGACAACCGCTGGGGAAGAAAGGTTCTCGAGTGGCGACCACGTATCGGACGACGCAGTGTTGGACGCCCCCCCACTAGGTGGACCGATGACCTAGTGAAAGTTGCTGGGCGTCGTTGGATGCAGGCGGCACAGGACCGCACATTGTGGCGCAACATGAGGGAGGCCTACGTCCAGCAGTTGATGGCAATAGGCTGAAATGATGATGATAAAATAATAGACAAATAATTTGCAATAAAATAATATTGCGACTATAAATTAAGATGTAAGCTATCCTATCTTTCAAGTTGGATCAAACTGCACACGGTGTGTAAATTTGATTAAAATCGGTTTAGTAGTTTAGGAGTCCATCGCGGACAAACAACGTGACACGTAATTTATATATATTAAGATATGTATCATCATAACCGTGTAGGTCGGCGACCGGTAAGTACAACCGTACTAAAATGTTTAATGACGTCTCCACATCTCAAGGTTATTACTGACAATGAGCAAATTGTGCCACAATTTGGGCGCACAAGGGGAGCGGCAGGAATAAATTTATATGTAACAAATAAATCGTCATCATCATCTTTCGGGCCGAACATGGAGGTCAAGGAACTCGATGCCAATGATCGGCCCAACGACGAAGGCGACCTGCTACGTGTGGGTTATAGGGCCACGCGCCGCTCCTCTGTCTGATAGGGTGGACTAGCGGCTATAGCAATTAATTAAAACGTAAATAATACTACCTAAAATATCTATGTTTCTTTTTTATAATTGACACCGCACATCAAAAGTAAAAGAACATAATACAAATTCAAATTCAGTGCATCATAGACAAGTATACGTGGACAGCATCACGGCCTTCCAACACTGTCGCCCCGGATGAAGGCGAGTGCGCTGACTTCATCTTAGCTCTTATACGTCCCACTGCTGGGTTTGAGCCTCCTCCACAGTACGAGGGAAATTGGCTTACTATACGATGCTGGTCAGGCAGGTTGCAATAGGATATTGCTTCGTTCGAGTTTTCCTTCTCTTATATAGATATCTTAAATTATCCTTTAATCGTCTTTTGTGATACCCACGTGTCATAAAAGACGACTAAGGGATAAAATATGCATATATTAGATATAGATAGAGAAGAGAGGGGTGGAGAATTGTGTTCTTACCTTACTCCTTTACCACACGGCAAAGCAAATGTATAGTCGAGCATGTCTTGTTTAGACGATCTTAATATGGAATTCTCCGTAAATGAACACAGAAAATTTAAATTCAACTGCCTATATAGATATCAAAACATTTAAATAAAAAGGTTGTGGGAAGAAATGAAACCGAAATTATCAGTATCGGGCTCGAAGGACCAAAATGTTTTAGTTTTCTCTTCGTTAACGGCATCTCTGGTTGTTATAGGCATGGTCGCTACTCCGCTCACCGAATTAACAGCTGCTTGCCGCTAAGGCTAGAGTTCGTAGCCGGACCGTTAGCGACTTCCTCTTCACAACCTACGATACATTTTTATAATATTCTCAATGATACACTCATTGGCCGGTATATTAAACACTTACGAGCTAATCTCTTCTCTCTCTCAGTCTCTTAGTATTTTGGACAATATTATCTTATTATGTATATAATATAACATTATATTCTGTACAGCACGCAGTCAACAGTGAGCGTTATGTACGATGGCCGCAGTCGAACAGGGTCTCGCACCAGTACCTGCGTAATCCCGTATCGGGTATCACACCGATACATTAATGATCGAGTGAGGTATGAGCAATTACAATCTTGATCATTTAAAATATCAACTTTATTGTCGTATAGTTTAAGTTAAATTACTACTACTACTAGGTACTTAATTAGTTTGCATTTGTCGTGGTAGAAATATGCAGATAATATGTAAGAGAAGGCGAATTCGACCTAAAATGCTATGCAAACACGTCTGATCAGCACGGTGTAATAGGTCAATTTCTCTCCTGCTGTGGAGGAGGCCCTAGTCTAACGGTTGGACTTAGGCGAACTGAGATGATGATAGTAAATTGTATAAATGATTCCTTTTTTTTTCTTTTTGGGGGTGGGTTACGGTCGGCGCACTCCTCGCTCGGCGCGACAGAGGGATGTAAGCGCGCACACCCGTAACCCACCCGCAACACGTCGCCTTCGTCGTTGGGCCGACCACCGGAGCAGGTGACTTGACGTCAGTGGGTATAAATGATTCCTGATCTTTTTTGTCGTCTATTGTAGTGTGGTGTGTTACCGGGAGTAGAGTGAAATAATAAACACGACTTGTTAAAATGACATCCGTATAATTACTGTTCTGTCTATCTACTACATAAGTGTACTTAACACTACTTACTCTAATATAACATACTACCCGTACAGATAAAAAATGGGATTATAAATGGCGGCCAATTATGACGGTACTGTCAGCATACACGAGATCTATAGCGACAACCCGAAATAACAATATATTTTAATGTAATGTCATAGCGATATATAAAGCTTTTGATCTTTATAAATATATGTATATCTATAACGTTAAATCAAAACATATTATTGTTAGCAGATTGTCATCTATTTAAATTACCTATGCGGACGGAGGTATTTGAATATTAATTATAAATATAATCGTTAATTAACGAAGTTAACAATCTGTTTAACGGATTAACTTTTAAGTTAACTTCAAAAAATGTTAACGCTCTTGTTAACTGCCGTTAAGTTGAACTTCGGTTAACTTTAGTCCGTTACATTAGTTCTTTGTTGACATGCTGTCATTTTGTTTGTTTGTATTAAGCCGGATCCGCAGCGCCATTTTCTAACACATTTTAGCAACACAAGTTACCATAATCAGTAAAATTGAAAATTTTGAATAACCCCCGAAACAAACTAATATAATAAAAAAAAGTATTACGTTCTTTTCAACAGGAATTATTAATGAATTTTCATTTAGCGATTATTCTGGCACGCGTGAAGCACTTAATTGAGTAATCATACGCCATTACATCATTTTGTAGCTGGTGCTCTTACACTACTGGACCGACATTAACTAAACATAGCTAAAAACCACCGCCAGGAAACTGGCTTTCAAATGGAAAAATCCGCATCGAAATCAGTTCATTCGTTTGAGAGCTACGATGCCACAGACAGACAGACACACACACACACACACACACACACACACACACACAGATATCTTATAATATATATATATGGTGTTATATATAGCGCCCTGGACGGAGTGGTGCGAGGAATGCGCCGACCGTAACTCGCCCCAAATAAAAAAGTGTCCGCACAAAATATTTTTCTGCCAATTTTACCGCCCTTCTAATAGTGGCGCCCGGGGCGGTCCGCCCCTCCGACCCCCCCCCCCCCCTTGCTACGCCACTGGACAAGCATTTTTTAAATTTGCTCAGATCAGTAGGCCTACTCTTGAAATCAATTCTAATTTCGAATCTGATTCTATTCCAATGTCACCAAACTTATATTTGGTACTCTTGAACAAAATCGAGAATGAATTTTACGCGTTCGTCATTGTTATTTTCACCAAATGTGCCATGTTTTCTTACTTTAAATTAATAACGTTATCGAACTCGATCACCACAAAGACGCTTTCTTGAAATTGTGTAACATTAACGATTTTAAACTACGTCAAAATCCCGTCGGGAGTAGCAAATATTTTACTTTATCGACGAGAGTCGAATTCATTTAGTTTAGAAACGTTCCACCTAATTTGATTCCAATCGGGCGCTAGTGTCGCTTTCAAGAGTACCAAATTTGCTCAAATTCGAGCTGCTATTGGAATCGAGATTCAAGAGTAGGCACACAGAAGCAGCTAAATAACAAGAAAATTAATGCGTTTAGTTTTTTTTCTTATTCAAAGTAAAAGTAACGAAAAGTTAATAATTTTATCTGTTAACGATTTATTAACAGTTTTGTTGGTTCTGTATAATAAGATTTAATTTTGTATAATTTCAGAGACTGCACTCAGCAGTACCTATAAAATTAATTTCTCTATCTCTATTTTCTCTACTGGCAGCACTGCTAAGTAGTGGTATTTATGTTTGCTGTTTTATTAAATTTTGCAAGTTGATATTTAAGTCTCTAGAAGAAATTATAAGACATTCAACACCTGAATTATGAATTTAAATGTGTCTAGTCTTTCAAAATATCTTTGGAAATCGCAAGTAATCGCTGGATGTGGGGTTAGCATAACCTAATTTTTTAACAATACTTAGCGGTATTCATCATCATCTCAACTCATATACATCCAACGTCCCTTCTCCATAATAAATGGGAAAGGAATTTAGTCTAGTATAACAGCTCAATTTCCATTTCCTTGGGGTTGACAGGTTTTATATCTAGGTTTTCTTTTCCTTCTTATCATAAGTTAATAGTTACGAATAGACTTTGATTGTAATAACTGTGAATAAGTCACCGTCTAAAATAGTATCATTTGATGTTCGTATATAAGACTTGTATATTTTCCATTTCTAGTATCAACAAGTCCGGAACAAATGGGCCAACTGCCTCATGATTCGTGATGTTAAGAGAAGACGCATGAGTGCCGAACATTTTCTAGAAAGGACACGCATAAATGCAATGAGAAAAAATGATATATTACCAATAGAAATAAGGGAACTAGCTGACAAAGATATTAATAAATATGAATTGAACGCAACTCCAATGAGAATCAATAATAGATGTGCAGTTACATCAAGGTACAGAAAACATTTAATAAAATTATTTCACCCTTACCTCTTTACTATAAGTGTATTGATTTAGATTGTCTAAACTCTTAACAATTAATTTGAATAAGTTTGGGATTGACTTAAATGAGGGCTTAGAATTTAGGGATACTTGATGATCGAACAAAGTGCAGTTTGGGAGTAATTTAGAGGACAAAATCAAATTTGCCAGCAGAAAGCTGGGCGTTCTGAACAGAGCCAGGTGGTACTTCACACTGTGAGACAGTATCTTGTGCTGTACAAAGGACAAGTTTGCCATCATGTGGAGCACTGCCTATATGTCTGGACAGGCTCTCCCAATTTTCTGCTAGCCCCACATCACTGTCTGCAATGACATGCTGTTCGAATAGTCGATGATCTTAATCTCATGGACACGTTGGTGTCGCTAGAGAGATTTTGCATCACTCTCTGTACTCGACCAGTTCTTCCATGGGAGTCCCCATGGCTCCGAGGAATTGTTTGAGTTGGTACCACTGCCCACTTATACCCTTGTACCATTCTACACCATAGCAGGGTTCATTCATTTCACCTGCAAAAATTAAAGTCTTCAACTACACATTTCCAGCGATCATTTCTCCCACATACATGCAGGCTCTGCAATGAATTACCTGTTTCCCTAGTGCTACAACATGGCCTTCTTTAAACTTTAAGAGGTTTTAACAGAGCACTTTTTTAATAATGGATAGCAGCCTAGCTGTGCCCCTGGTATTGCAAATACCATAAGGTGTGCTGCTTGCTCGTTTGCCACTAACAGCAATAATAAAAAGCTATCTAATGAAAATTTCCCTGCAATGTTTTGATCTTATTATTTTACAAATGATTTCTCAAGTATTAAAATTTATAAATAAATACATATATTTTATGTATCTCTTAGAAAAACAAAACAAATTAGTATAAATAATATATATATGAAAATATGTTATAGTTCACCTTATTTATAATTTTTCTTGATACATTCTGAATAATTTCTGATGTAGTCTAAGTGGGGTTATAATTTAGCTTAGTCAGCCAGTTTTAAACCCTGTGTAGCAACCTAGGGTAAAAAGCCCTCAGCGCTCACCCAATGGTCCCGGAAAAGGTGTCTTAACCATCTGTGACTAACAACTTTAGTCACACAGAAAATAAATCTATGTAATGTTTTACTTTTTTCTCTATTAAAGCCTATTATGATACCGCTCCTTGTCCTGTGGATCAAAAAGATACTTGTGATGTTCTACATTTCTTCTAGATATGAATTAATGCAGAATTAGTAGCGTAATTATTTATTAAAAAAAAACATGTTTATGGATTATTCTTTTACAGGCCCAGAGGTATTGTGAAAGAATGGCGTCTTAGTCGTATTGTTTGGCGTCATTTAGCAGACTACAACAAATTATCAGGAGTGCAGAGAGCCATGTGGGGTTAAAATCAATATTTGTAATTGTAATTAATTTAATATAGATATGAAATTAAATTGTTGATGTTATAACTTTTTATTTATTGAGAATAAACACCTTGAGTTGAATGATGAAGAATGTTCCTTAACATAATTTTATTCTTATACAGATTCACAGTAATCCTATGATGATCTCCAAGCTAATTTTTACGACCCTTCAATACAAACTCTAAAGCAAAATGGAATATTGGTAACGCCATTTTAATAAACCTTACAGGTTCATTCCTACTCATTTAAAATAAATTTGACACATTCACTACAGTTAACTTGCCTAGGTGTACATTTATAATCTATTCACCCTATCACCATCAAATGTTGTAGGTATATAGGCCTTGCTACGAGAACAGCCTTAACTACCTGCGACTCACTAGTTACTTGCAGGTGGGTCGTTTTACATTATTTGTTGATGATTCATGGCCACCATTCCAGTACCTTTCTTGCCCTATGGTTACCCTTGCCGGTCTGTTGCTATTTCAGCTTTCTTAGAGCTATCAGTTACCTTGTTTTTTACAGATTTCGATTACCGACTGCACAAATGTCGTGTTGGTCAAGATATCGACTAACTGTGCCAGTGTTATGGGTTCAATTCCCACGCAGGACATTAATTTTTGCAAAATATTAATAGTTGTTATGAGTCAGGATGTAATTTGTGTCTGTTAGTTATATTTTTTAAAGTCCCCAGCAATGCAATTATCTACTTAAGTGTAGGTGTTGACTTTTTAATAAAAAAAAAAAATTAACAATGCATATCGCAAAAACCGAAGTGACGATCTCCTATGCGTCGCGAGAGTGGATTCGATCTCAATGCATGACAATTCTTACCAATCCACAAAGGATTGTAGTCTGGGTGTGATTTGCCTATGTGGATATTTTTGTAAAATCCCAAACACAGGGTTTGTTCCTTAGTGTGGAGTGTCTTTCAAAAAAGTTATGCCAATATCTGTATTCTGGCGACATAAGTGAGGCAGTTGACTGTGCCACCGACCTTTTGTGCTCAGGTTCGATCCTCCCACGCAAGACTACTTTTGCGATCTATGTTTTTCAGTCTTGGCGTGTGTAAAAGTTAATGTCCCCTTACACAAGATCTATAATTCCATGTGTAGAAAATACATCAGGATTTAAAAAACAAACTAGATTCTACAATTTTGTTGTTGAATTTAAATGCTGTTTTTGCAATGCAGTGCTATCTTATAGCGGTTTACCTACAAGGTTCAAAGACATAAATCTATACAAAAAAATAAAATTAAAGTGTCTGTTTATAATATCAAAATAATGGCCTTTTTTCATGCTGATATGGTTATTTGCACGACCTAGGCCTAAAATCCAGATTAAAGTTTTTGTTTGCTTGTTTTGAGTAATCTTCAAAACGGCTGGACGGATTTTGATATGTATTTTACTATCAAGTAGTTAATGATTTCTGATATTTACGCAAGTATTACACATTTTAAATAAAACTACCGATTTTATCGCGTTTGCATTTGATTTTTGGTTACCAAGTAGTTGTCTATATACAGAGTAACTTAGGCTATATTTTATCCCAGTATTCTTAAGGGAACGGGAACTATGGGTTAGGCGACTGAAACTGAAGCGAGGGTGGGTTACTAGGTTATAATAAGAAATTAAAATTTCTTAAACATCACCAAATTAGTATCTTTATGATTACTATTAGTTCATTTCATACTGTATATTAATTTTCATCAAAATCATTGAAGCAATTCTAGAATGACAAGAATATTAGATTTTAAGTCTGCAAGTCAAATTAAAAAAATGTTTTCATGTGGAAACGGAACTAAGATTTATATAACTCTTCTTCAATCTTCCAAGATAAGCTTTATCTAAGAAAAAAATTATATACACAGTTCAAAATCATGCTATGAAAGGAAATTCTTTGTCTAAGTTGTAGTAAAAAAAATAACTTTTGAGATTTTCAAAACTTTATTATAAAGTTTAATTAATCCTTACAACTAAACAAGCTTCATAAAGCTTACAATGGAATTCCATAGCTTTAAGATAAAGCTTTTTAGTCAAATAGACCTGAAACAAAGAAAAAAATATTTAAAGAAAAGCTTTATAATAAATATGACTAAAAATACCTATAATTATCTCAGTAAATAAATAGCTTTCAATCATTATTATCAGAAGCTAATACATGCTAAACATCATTGAAAATTTATTTAATAACAATTGTCACATTTAATTTTAAATTTGTTGATATTAATCATCATATCAGCTTATTTCCCACTACTGGGCTCCAGCCTCCTCTACAATATAAGAGCAATTAATTGGCCTATTGGACCACATAGGCTAACGGGTTGGTATTATAGGGCATCTTTTACAACTCCCATGGGTAAGTTAGGGCGATGCGACTGTATTCTTACTCCAACATCACATGGCAAGTGTTGATATATTTTTTTAATGAATAATGGCAATGAGTTATTTGTATAGATGCTGTTATTAGAAATCAACAGTGTTGTGGCACCATCAATAGACCTTTGCTATGCAATGTTTGGTTTTTAAAATAATAAACAGAACTACTCCATGAACACACTTCAGAATTTTTGTGTACATACATTAAGTCGACAGATATTCAGATACATTTTAGAAGCAAATCAAACTTACCGAAGCCCATATCATCATCCGACTCCTCGGGTTCTTCTTCTTTTTTCTTCTCCTCCTTGGCCTCTGCAGCGGGGGCTGCGGCGGCAGCAGCTGGTGCTGCTCCAGCAGCCGGCGCAGCTCCCACACCAGATCCGATGTTTGTGATCAAATCACGTACGTTAACTCCTTCTAACGCCTTCGCGAAGAGACCCGGCCAGTATGGTTCTACATCGACGTTCGCGGCCTTGAGTATGGTGGAGATCTTCTCACCCTAAAACAACAACATATGATACATCAGCAAGCTGTTTCACATATTGTCTGTTTCGCAAAATAGCAACCACAACGGTTGTATTATAACGAAATTAAACATTTATCACAATTAAAATGTATTCTCCATTGATGATTACTTCGATAACAGCGGATAATTATGGATAAAATTATAACCTAACATTATAATCGCGCCAATATTAAGGGAATACTTACAGTTACGGCAACATCGTCATCAACGAGGATGAGAGCGGAGTAAACACAAGCTAATTCAGCCTTTGATGCCATTTTTAATTAAAATACGTGCAAGTTGCCGATAGGCCTTAGCTCACAGAGAACAAGCACGTTTGACTTCTTGATGTGAAGAGAAACAAAAAGGAAGAAAGCTGTCAGTTTCGATACTACTGTCAAATATGTCACTACGATATAATTTTAAAGAAATTTTTGAGGGACTTTTGACGCGAATGTCATAATGTCATGTAGCGCTTTTATATTCTTTTAATTATTTTAGTGTTTTAAAGTGTTATATTCAATAATTTTGCTGATATTTTATGTAATATATATAATATATATTTTATGTAATATATATAATATATATTTTATGTAATATATATATATATATATATATATAATGCAGATAAAATTCTGAAATGTAGTGAAAATGATATAATAGTGAATTACGTGCATTTTGACATTCTGCCCAAATTTCCTGAGACGCATGACTTGGATATCAGCACTAAGTCATGCTAACGACTGACTGAAAGACTAAGACTAAAGACGTAAATAATAATCAATATACTCGACACTGGCACCAATAGCTCATATTATTGTAGCTCATTGTCATTAACTAAGAAGAAGAAGAAGACATTTTTGAGGACTAATACTATAGACCTTTATGCCATTTTTGATGTTAAACATATATATATATATATATATTATAGGCGAGGGTAAATTTGATCGTTAGCGTGACGCTTGACTAAGCCTGGTATTTGACCTATCCCTTGGACTAGACATTCCAAGGAACAGGATTATTGAATATTCTAAAGAGGGGCTAAATTTGAATGGAACATGACTATCTACCTGACCCTAGTCGAGATTTATATATTATTAACTGCCTGAATTGTTTGTCGGCGCTCATAACTACGCAAAATGTGTGATATAATTTGCGTAAAGCACTGTACGTATGTTAGATACTTAGGCCAGTGGCTAGAGTATAATGGGAATAGATACGGAGAGAGGACCGAGCCCTGAAGTACGCAATCATGTCTAACCCCCGTATTCTAAGTCGTAACCTCGAGATCGCCTCCACTCACACTCAGGTAAGGAAGCTTCGAGGATCGCCTCGAATTTTCCTCAACATCGGTATTCCTAGTCCTAACCTTGAGGAAATTCTGAGGTTCCTCCAGTAAGGAAGTGTGGAGGTAATACGTCACGAATGACGTGAGGATTTTGAGGAATTCGCTCTGTTATGTTGTCATTTTAGCAATTTGGTTCCCTTTGCTAGATCAAATTAAAAAAAATGTAAACAATAAATCACCCTTTCATCTTTTACTATTGTTAAGATTATTTTATAACGGGACTTTGCTTGACGCGTCATTATTATAAAATATTATTTTAAATTTTTAATTAATATCTTTTCAAAATGGCAGGAAGTGGACGACGTTTGAAGGTAATGAAAAAACCTGCTTACAAGAACTCATTATTAAGTACAAACTTAATTCTACTGTTACAGTAGTTCTGTTTAGTTAATATGAATGCTAAAAAGCCCCAATTCAATTTTAAGCTCCAATATTATGAAATAAGAGTGGTAATAAAAAATGTCCAAAAATGTCTTTTGTAAATCGAAACCTTTTTACATATTCACTTTTGTCGTATAACTCCATTGGATTGTTTGCATCACGCAAATATCGTCGAGATAAATAACTGTATGGATTATTATATAGATATTCAATAAACTCTTCGAATGACATTATTGAAAAATTTATATTATAAGCTCGTAAGTATATATAAAAATCTCCTTAAGGTATCCTCAAGGTACCTCAAGAGACACCTTACGTTTGACAGTTGTTTCCTCGACTCAACCTTACCTTATTGGAGGAAACCTTTAAACATGAGGACAAAAATGACAACTGTGAATACGAAACGTCCTCAATGAGGGTGAGTCGAGTCGAGGAAGTTTGGAGGTTACGACTTAGAATACGGGGGTAAGAGTTCGACAATGTTCATTCCAGTATGTAGTTAAAACAGCCATGGTTTCTATTAAAAATATCAAATAGTTTGGAACATCAAAATTATTTAATATTACACGCAAAAACATTAAAATGTTGAATATAATTTAAGACTGTAGCAGTGTTGTATACAACATGTAACATAATTAACGCACACCCTCAAACACCCCAATTAGAATATAATGATATAAACGCAATGCATACACCAAATATTATTTATATGTACGTTAACATTGTTTATTTGTGAAATTAGTTATTCACATTTCGTGGAAATAAAATGGTCACCGATTGACCAACTCCGAGTGCCGCCCGACAATAATTACCTACTTGGTAATAATAGGTACACGAAATAACTACATTATGCTTTATGATAGTAAATATTTACGATTCTTCTTTCCATCACACTTTTCAGGCTTTGGATTGTCGACATTGAATAATTTTGTTCAATGTGAAGCCAATATTTCGTAATTACTGATTTGTTAAACTAAAAAATTTGTAAATAATAATTATTAAACTGCTGAAAAAGTGTGATTTGATTAGATGCCAAAATACCTACGACAAAGTTAAACAAAGTCGGTGTAAAAGGTGTGAATCAAAATATTTACAATAATTTAAAGATCATAAACAAACTTAGTTTAATTTGCACTCACACGGCGTTGTCGTTTTAAAACATTTTCAAAATGTCCACCGCCTTGTTCAATGCACTTTAATGACCGTTTTCGTAATTGTTGTTTTATTTTAGATAATACTGCAGTGTCGCTTTTGCAGTGCTGTGTGGTAGCGGCTTCGAATACTACCAACCCTTGCTTTGCTCGTGGGTGTCGTAAAAGACGACTAAGAGCCCTAGATTGACCCGGACCAACTCCCATCTGGTACCATTTGGGTCAACGATTACATTCCCAAGGAGGGTTGACGTCAGGCAGGCGGCCGGTCATAAAAGTCATTGCCGAAACTTTTTGCAATATGTCAAAACAGATGACATATTGCGTCAACCCCAAGTAATTG
This sequence comes from Lymantria dispar, assembly GCA_032191425.1. NCBI lineage: Eukaryota > Metazoa > Arthropoda > Insecta > Lepidoptera > Erebidae > Lymantria > Lymantria dispar. Next base: position 9,931,159 of record CM063445.1, on the reverse strand, counting down.
GGATAAGAGCAAGATGATGATGATGACTGCAGTGTCGCTTTTCACTTTTTCAAAGGCGGTTATTATCTTATTTTTTAGTTCCTCGGCACTTGTTGTCTCTGTGTTATAAACAAGCGATTTAATTCGCCCCCACAAAAAAAGTCGAGTGGCGTCAAATCAGCTGATCTAGGAGGCCCCTGGACAGGCCCTCGGCGACCGATCCAGCCTTCTCCGTACTCGGCATGAAGATGCTGGCGAACACTCCAGGTGAAATGCGCGGGGGCACCATCGTATTTGTAAAAATACCTCTTGTAAATGAACAAGAGGTACGTTCTCTAATAGAGAATGTAGTTTCTCGCAAAAACAGTAAATATAATTCTTCTCGCGTTAAATGTTCTACACGCTAGTGCCACATTATCATCACACCGTGCCAAAGTTCTCACCATTTCTGTGTATTGAACGTTGGTATACCGAAAAGACATAGCGAAATGCGGGATTAAGATATTTTATTTGCACTTTACAATTGACCTCTTATCGATAAGGTTCATGCGGCGTGACTGACCTGACTTGTCCTAAACATATTTTTCTTTGATCGGCGCCGGCGCAGCCGTCTCGCTCTATTGTAAGGTTATTAAGCCGCCGAAAGAAAGAGAAAGTAATTATTGATGTGAAACATCTATAGGCGAGGCTGAACCCAATCGTTGCGTGGCGTTTAACGCCACGCTTCGCGGACCCACCATATTTTATTATTAAATAAAAAATCCGGATACATATATCTACAATTTTGTAATGAAACCATAGCGCGATTTAGAATTTTGTACGTCGCCATCTAGTGACTTTAAAATAAATTTTTACCTTTAATGTATACTTGTGAAAATAAATGTTTAATGAAAAAAAGTGAGCCACCGCTCAGGAGCCTGGCAGATGTGAAACATCGACATTATTTTGTACTTGTGTAATCCGTTCTTTTATGCATATATACTTGTACATAATAATTTTGATGTTTCACATCTGCCAGGCGTCCTGAGCGACGGCTCACTTTTTTTGTATTAGGTACATGGCTTTCTTTTATGTACTGTAGTGTTGTTGTGTGCCGGCTGTCGCTTTAGGTATTTGTAAGACTATTAGCCTTGAAATAAGTATCAGATTTATTTAATTGAATGATGAAATTTGCTTACTAATTTAATATTTTATTTTAAAAAGTCTAAAATAAAATATTAAATTAGTAAGCAAATTTCTACCCTGATTTGCGTTCCATTTTCGTTTCTATGAACTGTTTAGCTAGCTGTGTAGGATGACTGTAATTTACTTAGTTCTAACTAAATTTGAGAAAAAAAATTAGCTACATAAAAACAATCAAAATCGATTCAGATAGGTACCGATTCTGAACAAATTACTTTCAGGGTGTGCGTTATTTATATTACATGTTGTATACGATTTAACAATGTATAAAATACTTAATACATGTGCTGTTATATTCTGCCACATTATAATTAAGATGTACCCAAATTAATCGTACATGTGAGGTACTACTTGATAAAACAGTTTACAGAGATATGAGTCAACTATTTCAATTTACAGAGATACGAATCTACTATTACCAATAAAATTATAAAAATAAATAATAGTATATTAATTCAAGGGCGTCGCCAGCTATTGCCCCTTTGCAATGGGGCAATATTATGGAGGATAAAAATATAAACGCCTGGTACTTTGTACGCTTACACTTTGGTCGCTTTGCGGTTAGCTACATTTGATCTCTATGGGCAACTGTCCCCCTTGGCGACGCTCTTGTATTAATTAAGATGTGCCTGCATGTGTGAGGCCGGAAGTCTTGCTTGATAACACTATCTTATAAGATCAAAACAGTACTTGCAACAATAAACAAATATTTTTTGATGATATTACTATTTTATAGATATATTCTCCTTTTAAATTTTAATCTAATATTCCTATTGGGTGAAGGCAGATACATTACAGTTGGAGAAATTAGTATGTAGAGTATAAAGAAAACAGTGTATACCTTCGTTTTCTTAATATGTTTTTAAATTGTAATAGGCATTTTAGCCTGTGGCCACTACATACAAATAGCTACGGCCAAAATCAATACAATGACGTTTGACCTTTATTTATTTTGACATTTACTTAAGTAAAACTAACTTGTAAACGAAATGTGTAAGTGAAATCGTGAACTTTTATGGAGAAATTGTATAATTTCTTGACCAAGATATATAATAGGTGTTAAACAGTAGCTCAAACAATATGGATTTAGCCAAATCTTTATTTAGCTCACGCGATCATGTAGGCTACGTGGGCCGAGAAGATCATGAGCGTAAAATCAGTGCTGCTTTAGCAGATGATGATCCAGAGGACGTAATTGATGCAATAAGAGGACTTAACATAGCCGATGAACTACTTCCTGCCCCTGGTGGGCCATTTTCAGCACTTACACCAAGTATGGTGCCTCAAGATATAATGGCCAAATTAGCGCAACCCGAATCCGAAGGTCATGGTGGCGGACTACCTGACTACAGATTTGATGAATTTGGATTTTGTGTTGATGATGAAGAAGGACTGGAACAGAGTTCTAATAACATATTATCAGATGCTTTTGTTGAAGATGATCAACATCGTCTTCAATGGGAGTTTTATAGTAAAGAAATAAATTTTTCTGAAGGTGATGGCAAGTTGGAGAAAACTGATAAACTCCAGAAAATGGTAAAAGATGGTGTTCCACACTCATTACGTCCACAGGTATGGATGCATCTATGTGGGGCTAATAAAAAAAGGGCTTCTACAGAAATCACTTACCATGAAATTGTGAGAGCATCTAGTGATGATGGACTGGTAACTAGTAAACAAATTGAGAAAGATTTAGTCCAAATTTTGCCTAATAATGTATGTTTTTCACACCCAACTAGTACTGGTGTACCAAGGTTAAGAAGAATTTTAAGAGCACTTGCTTGGCTTTATCCAGATATTGGGTATTGTCAGGGTACTGGAATGATTGCAGCATCATTGTTGCTTTTGATGGAGGAAGAAGATGCATTTTGGATAATGTGTACTACTGTTGAAGATCTTCTACCTGCATCTTATTATTCTTCTACTTTGATTGGCATTCAAGCAGATCAAAAAGTATTAAGAAGTCTTATTTCAACTTATTTACCAGGAATTGACCAAGTATTAAATGCACATGACATTGAACTCTCTCTGATAACAATGCACTGGTTTTTGACTCTCTATGCTAATGTAGTACATATGAAAATTTTGCTACGAATATGGGATCTGTTCTTTTTAGATGGCTCATTGGTACTTTTTAAAGTTACTTTAGCAATGTTAAAAATAAAAGAAAATAGATTTACTGAGATATCTAATTCTGCACAGATTTTCAATGCACTCTCTGACATTCCTGGTGAAATTGATGATGTTGATTTGCTTATTAAAACTATAGACGAAGTTTGTGGAGACACATTAAGTCCAACATTAATTGACACGCACAGAAGAAGACATTTAGCTTATCTTATGGCAGACCAGGGAGCTTTAGTAGGAAACCCGAGTGCTGTACCTAATTTGCCTAAACAACAACTTCAAAGACGTCAAATAAAAAAAACTAAGTCTGTTATACAAACAATTTTATTTGGTGAGGACAGTAATAATGAAGATGTTGTGTCAAAGAATGTTAAACAAACTGAAATATTGGTCGACCTTAGAGAAGCAATTTTACAAGTTGCAAGACATTTTTTGGCACTTGAGCCACAATTAGCTTCGGAAGTACAACTGACAGCTGATTACACAATGCAGAGTCATGCCGCAGACAGAGAGAGATATGTGAATGTTTCACGAAGTAAAAGACGTCGTGCAAAAGCATTGTTAGATTTTGAAAGAAGAGATGGTGATGAATTAGGTTTTAGAAAAAATGATGTGATTGAGGTAATAAGTTCTAGAGATGAACACTGTTGGATTGGAGAACTAAATGGTCTACGTGGTTGGTTTCCAGCAAGATTTGTCAAGCTTCTTGATGAAAAAGGTGTTAAATATAGCAGAGCTGGAGATGATTCAGTAACTGAAAAAGCTGCACATTTAGTGCGGGGGGTTTTAGCTCCAGCATTTAAGAGAGTACTTCTCCATGGCATTAAGCGCCCAAGCTTTTTAGATGGACCTTGTCATCCCTGGCTGTTCATAGAAGAAGCATCATCACGGGAAGTTGAAAAAGATTTCAACTCGGTATATAGTCGTTTAGTTCTATGTAAAACATACCGTTTAGATGAAGATGGAAAAGTTCTCACACCAGAAGAGCTGCTGTATAGATGTGTACAAGCTATTAATTTATCACATGATAACGCCCATGCACAAATGGATGTAAAACTCCGTACACTTATATGTATGGGGCTCAATGAGGAAGCTTTACACCTATGGCTAGAAGTTTTATGTTCTTGTGTGGATGTAGTTCAAAAGTGGTTCCACCCATGGTCATTTATAAATTCTCCAGGATGGGTGCAAATAAAATGTGAATTAAGAATACTATCACAATTTGGTTTCAACCTTAACCCTGATTGGGAACTACCTTTAAAGAAAGATACCCAAAATCAGCCTTTGAAAGAAGGAGTTCGTGATATGCTTGTCAAACATCATTTATTCTCTTGGGACCTGTAGACCATATAAAAAAAGACTTGTCATGACTGACCTAATAACATGGGGGATGGGTATCAAGCAACCATACACATGGATCCTTTCTTGTCACTGCATTCAATAAGAAAATGAAAGAAGTTTGAGGACTGTAAATAGATAAAATATTTACAGTACAGCAATAAATCTTGCACATTGATCCTTGGAAAAAGGTGATCCATTAGATTTGGCTTCATAAAGTGTTGTCTCTGTCATACACTACCTGTGACTTTTTCATTTGTATAAGGCGGAGACAGTAGAACAGTTATTAAAATCTTAACAATTTACCAAAAAAAAGGACTTCTAGATGTACTTTATATAAAAAATCATAATAGTCATAACAGCTCCCAATAGATACCAGACTGATAGTGCGTCATGTGACGTCACACAGGTAGTGTGCGACAGAGACATCGCTCTACAAAACGGAAATTAGTCCATTGTCTCTTTCCATGGTTCGATGTGCATTATTTATCGCCTGGGTATTGTACTCTATTAAGAAATCTTGCACATAATTTTATCGCCTAAATTAGTAGGTAATGTACTTAAGAAGAAATATATTTATGTAAATAAAATTAAATGTACCTGTGCACATTCTGCCGAATTTAACTAATTATACACATAAAATGCTTAATACTTCACTTCTTAAATAAATTAAATGCAAATATTTTTTGTTTTATCTACTTGTCATAATCAGATCACTAGGTACCCTGACTTAGTGGCGTACCGCGTATGTGTGTGATTGCTTACGTCAGGCAATCGGGGTTTCGTGATTTTTAGTTCTATAGGTGAAGAATAATAATAATTTGGCTGTACGGGACAGTTTCCTGTCCCCTGTCAGTATTGTCCAATAAATCATCATTATCGTCATCATTTCAGCCTATCGTCGTCCTCTGCTGGACGTAGGCCACCTTCATGTTGTGTCATCTAGTAGGGAGGCGCGGGCGTCCTGTGTAGTGCGATGCGTGGTCGCCACTCGAGAACCTTTCTTCCTCAGCGGTTCGTCGAGCGATGTGTCCAGCCCATTGCCACTTCAGCGTGCTAATTCTTCATTCTATGTTGGTTACACCCTTTGCGGATTTCCGTATTTCGGATTCTATCTCACAGAGAAATTCCGTGCGTAGCCTGCTCTATAGCACACTGAACAACTTTGAGATTGGTTAAGAAACACACAGGTCGTTGTATAGCGGGATCTTAGATCAACACAGGTGTAAATTTATATTGTGTCACTATTCTGAGTTGACGACCGTTTACTGTTCTTCAGTATATATCTCTCAGAAACATCGCTTTTCTATATTCAAAGCAGTCGTCATTTTCTATGGCATTAGAAACACAGATTTTAATTATAAACATTTCATGATGATCGGCTGAGTAGATAAGCCATGAAAGCGTAACAAACTGGTTAGCATTTGAATTAGAATTACATTAACGGCTTAAGGCCTACGCAGACTGGGACGGTATGGTAAAGGATTTTGCCGTCAGTCAGCGCACATTAGCCGCTTAGATACTGCGATGCCACGGCATCATTTTAAAGCATAGCAATTTATGTAGTATTTCTATATCGATACGTTTGAATGTCCTTTAGCAAGAAATTAAATCCCTTGCCATGCCGTCCCGGTCTGGGTAGGCCCTTATGAGCGTTACTGTTCGATTGATATTATTACAGCAGAGGTGGAATCTATTTGCCGGCGGCTGTAGGCGGGGATGCTTCAATCCATGGCCCTATACCGCGCACCTGTGTGGTCGGAGTACCTGACCGTCCAACTGAGGGCTCTCTTGTGGCGATCACAGAATGCGATGGCGGTCAGGGCCATACGCGGATATTGCACGCTGGCGACAGAGGCAGCGTGCCTGTTGTCCGGAACCGGTAATGTCTCGCTTCGCGAACTGGCCGCCGGGTGGGACGAAGCCCGCCAGGACGTCCGGCTGGAAAGGCCTCGATTCGGTGTTCTGACCGTCAAACCCTTCCGGCCGGTGCTGATGGAGTGGCTGGATCGGCGGCACGGGGTCCTCTCCTTCTGTCCTGCCACCCCTGCGATTGCGAAGAGGACTCGGCGCCTCATATGCTCGAGGTCTGCGTGGCCTGGGCAGAGCTGTACCGTGAACTCGTCGCAATTATCGGTGCAGACCATCGATAGAAAGTTGCTCGACAGTGTCAGGAACTGGGACGCGATTGCCGCCGCTGTCTCGCAGAAGGAGTTGGCGGAGCGGGTTCGAGAGGAATGCCTCTACAACGACACGCCCCATCACCACCTTAGGCGGCAGGTATTAGTCCGCCACCTGTAGAAAGGCCGACCGCGTGAGCGCGATGCTCCGGCAATACTGTCATGTTGTCGAGGCGTCGAATGGGACGATACCCGAAAGGGTAATCTGCCGGGCCGGTCATGAATGTCTAGAAATCAGTACCAGTGGTTGGCCCAAAGACGATGGGGAGAATACAGTAGGCTATAGGGCCACACACTGCTCATGCATCGTCCCGGACGGATTGGGCGGGGTGTCGCCAGATCATAGCCTACCAACAAAAAAAAAACAATAGGGTGAAAATAATGCTCTCCTCTCCCGTAATAATGCTTGCATAAATACCAGAAATAACTTGCTAGCTTTTAGACTACTTTTTACAAAAGGCATTATTATAAATAATATCATATCGTTACTAAGATTATTTAATAACTAAAACGTATCCTAGGTAACAATGAAATATGTTCTTAAGAAAAAGAATACATTAAAAGAAGGTTGATAGGTAATGTCCATGAAGTATATAACAGGCATCTTTGCAATAATTTTAATAAATAAATCTGTATTGCGAGTGACTCCTTAATATATAATTTTTCTTTTTTTTTTTATAATTATATGTACAGTTCAAAATAACCATACACAAAGAATGGTTCTACTTCGGAATCAAGCCCATTATACGTAGCACCGAAAGTAAAGATGTATCACCAAAAGTGGTGTGGTAATGCATTCGTAATAGGTACAGGTGTTATAAATATAATACAAGCCATAAATATTCATGTTAAGATAAATGTCTGTAGACTAAGTAATAACTTATCACTTTTTTTTTGGGGGTGGGCTATGGTTAGCGCACCCGCCATCTGCCTCCGTCTGGGGCGGCGCGTGGCCCTATAACCCACCATAGCTCGTCGCCTTCGTCGTTGGGTGGACCACCGGTACCGAGTTTATATTTAACATCTGCTAGGCCACCTGAGCAACGCCTCCTTTTTTGATGTGAAACATCTATAGGCGAGGGTAAACCTGATCATTAAGGTGGCATAAACAGGCCGGCGACTTAACGCCACGCTATATGATGGTGTGTGTGAGTGTGCGTAGTAGTGGTGAGTGGAACTGTGCGGTGAATGAATTATGATTGTTGTGTAATATTTTATATAATAATATATACTTTACTAGCTGACCCGACAGACGTTGTTCTGTTCAAATAAAATAAAAGGAATTGTCCTTGAAATCGGTCGCAGCGCCACCTATCGGGTCCAATTGTGAATCTAAACCATTCTTGAATCCCCTTGAACACACGCAACAAATTTCATCAACATCGGTCCAGCCATTTAGGTGGAGTTCAGTGACATACATACACGTACTCAAGAAAGAAGATTAGTGTTAGATTCCCAAATCACAAACATAAATTTCACTCAGTGAATGTTGGTGGCAGCTGGTGGATCAATCTGTATTATTATACTAATCGTCAAATAGGTAGTTCATGAATTTTTTTCATGGAGTTTATTATGGACTAGCAACCCGCCCTCGTTTCGGTTTTAGTCGTTTTACCCGCGTAGTTCCCGTTCCTGTGGGAATACCGGGATAAAATATAGCCTAGTTTACGCCCTGATATTATAGCTTTCCATTGGTGAAAGAATTTTTGAAATCGGCGCAGACGTTTTGAAGTTTACCCGGAACAAACAGACAGACAGACAAAAAATTTTTAATCTGTATTTTAGGCATAGGTGTCGTGTAAATAACCGTGTGAGCATGAAAAAGCCTATTATTTTGACATTACAAACAGACACTCTAATTTTATTTATTGGTATAGATAAATCTTAAGTAAATGATAGAAAGTTAACAAAAATTCCCATTAACAAAAATTCATTCAAATCCATCCAGCCGTTTAGTTGCAGTATAGATAAATAACCTAGACACCGACGGCAGCGTCATCTGCCGGGCTGATTTGTGAATCTAAATCACCCAGGCCCCCACTTGAATACATTCAGAAAAATTCATTTAAATCCATCCAGCCGTTTAGTTGCAGTATAGATAAATAACCTAGATACCGACTGCAGGGCCATTTGCCGGGCTGATTTGTGAATCTAAATTATCCAGGCCCCTACTTGACATTATTCACAAAAATTCATTGAAATCCATCCAGCCGTTTAGTTGTAGTATGGATAAATAACCTAGATACCTAGTTGTTAAGTTTTCTTAAATTCTCTGATTTTCTGCGCAACTTTCTTAATTTTTATTCATAAAAGCCTTTTTCAAAGTACATATTAGAAAAATTAATAAATAATAGTTCAAAAAAACTAAAAAAATACGCTTTTAAAAATAATTCAACTAAAAAATAGGAAATAAATTTTTAAAAATTTGAATTAAGAATAGTGTATATAAGAAAAAAATATTTTTTATTGTAAAAAAAGCATGTTGTCAATAGTTATAAATATTTTACTGACAGATATGAGTAGAAGGATTATCATTTAGATAATATCTTAAAAAGCACCCCACGCTTTTTTAGTTTTTTGAACTATTATTTATTTTTCATTTTTTAGGTGAATTTTCGATAATCCTGATTATGTTAGTAAGGATAACGGGTCAAACTGACTCAACTCAAACTTTAAAATATTGAATTGTCATCGGTCCTTAATAAGTATGCCAAATTTCGAGTTAATCCGACATTTTGAAGGGGGTCAAAATCATGTTCAAAGATTCCGTTACATACTAACATACATACGTCTGAAGCTAATAAAAGCGTATTAATAAGTATGCCAAATTTCGAGTTAATCCGACGTTTTGAAGGGGGTCAAAGTCATGTTCAAAGATTCCGTTACATACTAACATACATACGTCTGAAGCTAATAAAATCGTATTAAAAAGAAAGATGGATGAAATCGTTGAAGTCGTTCTCAAGTTATGTTATTGTCTTGCCCGAACAGCGCCACCTACCGGGTCTAATTGTGAATGTAAACCATCCTCGGATCCCCTTGAACACACACAAAAAATTTCGACAACATCGGTCCACCGTTTAGGAGGAGTTCAAATTTATATATAAGATATATCTTATTTACACATTTTAGCCATATTAGTTCCTGTCGTACTCTGTTCCTTTATGCATTTATATTGGTACAAAATAATTTCGATGTTTCACATCTACCAGGCATCTTTTTGATTCTTATTTGCACATCCCAGACTCATTCATCCGTCTCTTTTATAAATCTTTCTACGAGTATCTTTACATACAGTTTGGCGACGACGATGAGAAGGCTTATGCCGCAGCAATCGGCATATTTTTATTTATTATTATTATCACAGCCCATATACGTCCCACTGTTGGGCTCGGGCCTCCTCCATAATGGGAGGGAATTTGACCTACTATACAATGCTGGTCAGACATTTTGGTATAGGGTTTCTTTTTGAGTTTTCCTTCTCTTACACAGATGTTATGTTGTATATTATATCAGTCGTATTTTACAACATCTATGGGCAAAAGGAGTGGTGAATTGTATTCTTACTCCGTCACCAGCACCACACGGAATAGACGCTACCACTCTTACATAGATGTTATCTAAATATTCTTTAGTAGTCTTTTATGACACATATTTGAAATAATATACGTACTATACACCGTCCAAGTGTCAATAGGATTCGCGAAAAAAAAATTCAACTATTATCAAATGTAGTATTTTAATTATCTACTTTAATAGCTTTGATAAGTTTTAGAAAAGTACTGAAACCGCGGTTCTTCGCGACTTCGATTAGCACTTGTTGGCTTTTAAAAAATGTTGCTTAATATTTATTATCAAACAACAAAGTTCTATATTAAAAAAACTGTCACCTATTAGTAGTGGCGGACTAAGCCCGTCAGAGGCCCGGGGCGGCACAGCTGAATGAGGCCCCCAACTTTAAAAAAAAATTGTTTTACAAGCTTTTTATTCAGTTCATATTTTGTATGTATAAAAGTGTTTATGTTTATTTCGTTAAAATCTGGCAAGTGAAATTTAAATGAGACTTAAATTATTTAGGCTAAATAAACATAAAGTATATTGAAAAAAAAATAAAGGTATATTGTAATATACCTACAATATGGAATGGATACGGGTGAGGAAAATAAAATACGAATCCACCGATAAAAAAAATTAGATAAGTATAATAAAAAGATAGTTTTTTTATTATTTTTGTAGTGTATCATACCTATATGTTTTCGTGCCTTCAATTTACTGAACTCCTCAATAACTTCTGTGAAATCGATTTCTTTTGAAATTTTTCATTCTATTGAAAGCAAGGCTAGATTAACCAGTCGCTCTTGACCCATTGTAGATCGAAGATAATTTTTAATTAGTTTAACTCATTAACGACCGAAAATCATATTTTTTTTTCATTATTTAAGGGCGCCGCGCCGTACCCAAAGGGTAACAATGGGACCCTATTACTAAGACTTCGCTGTCTGTCACCAGACTGTATCTTAAGAACTGCGATAGCTAGACAGTTGAAATTTTCACAATTTATGTATTTCTGTTGCCGCTATAACAACAAATACTAAAAATAAAATAAATATTAACAGGGGGCTCCCATACAAATTTTTTTTTTTTGCCTATTTTTATAGATAATGGTGGTATGAAACCCTTCGTGCGCGACTCCGACTCGCACTTAGCCGGTTTTTAAGGCAAATTGTCATCATTAAAAAACGAGAATTTTGAAATGAAAAATATTGTCCCCCATACTTTGCCGTGTGCTCTTTCAGAATCTGTCTATTTTACGCGAAACGTGAAATTTCGCACACCACTTAAGAGGTGAATCGCTATTTTGGGGTACAAACATTGATTTTTACAAATTCAAAAAATTCGTCGTTCAACTACAACTATTTAGTACACGCATGGTTGAAAAAAAAGAGGGGGGTCATTCGGCGTTCTACGAGAAAAAAAAAACATTAAAAAAATGTCTTCGATTTTTCGTGGTTTTTTTGTTTAAAAGCGGCGATATTTTTTTTTTTTGTAGTGGGTAAATCTCAATTTCAAACCCAGATTCTGTAAGAGCACACGGCAAAGTACGGGAAACCATATTTTTCTTTTCAAAATTCTCGTTTTTTGATGATGAGAATTTGCCTTAAAAATCATGAAAAAAAATACGATTCTTGGTCGTTAATGGGTCAAGTTTCGAAAATCTCCTCTCACGTGATGGAACCGAGATACAAATGGTCAAAAAGTATTGAACTATAAGCGATGTGGTGAATGTAATTATAGACGTACAGGAGTGAATTATTTGCACTTCATTCATTCAGGGATTCCTGTGGAAGATCCCGCTACAAAGACGGGAATTCCCCCAGCGTATTGGATATATACGTTCAGCAAAGTTAAAAAAAATATTAGTACCGCGTAATAAGTCTAGATGGCTGTAGTGTTTTGATCTTGATGAAGTTATGAAGGTGCTAAGCACATTTTTAAAGTCTTGTTTATGTCTCGATCAGGGCAACGCGGAGGCATTTGGGACCCCCCCAAGACCGGAGGCCCGGGGCGGTCCGCCCCTACCGCCCCCCGGTTAGTCCGACGGTGCCTATTAGATAATCATGTTCTGGTGACTATCACTTTACACATGAAGGAAATAATTAGCTCACTCAGAACATCATAGGTATATCATAGGTTTTTTTATACATACTTTGCTGATGAGACGTGTTATATATATTTTATAATCTGTGACCACTAGGCCACATCTAGGGCTGTGGGTATTTTTTAAAATATTGTTTTTACGTTATATCGATATTTTTCTCCATAACCACTCTGTTTACTGTTTTTTCATGGCGAGGTTCCCGTGATCGGCTTTTGTTTTAGCTAAATCCTAGGAAAGTGATAACTTGTAATTTCATGTAAGCGTTTTACTGTAGATTAAGTTTACGGCGATTTTGTAGAATAAATAATTAACAAAAAAACAATACATAAAATAACAAATTTATTAAAATAAATATTGACCCTCGATATTTACTTCTTAGTATCGAATTATCGATCTATCACCCAAAAACTATTAGTAATAAGTATCGATATTTTTAAATAATAATATTGATATTTCGATATATCGAAATTTACTGTTTACAGACAGGCCTACCCACTACCATAGATTAATATACTCCGCGAGTTTTTGGCGGGAATCTGAAGTGTCATGTGGTGTTCTTGTATTATATTCAATATCTTAGTGTTTAACGTGTTTGTGTAACGTGTTATATTAAATAATTTTGATGGCATTTTATGTAATATATAGTGGCAAAACTGCTGAGGTATAGTGAATATGATATAAAATTGCTATACATACCTTTTTGTTTCCACCAAAATTCTCAGAAGATACCTTTAACAGTGGCCATTACACTGTTGAGGGCGACACTTTGACTTACTGACAGACCATTACTGACATGAAGAAACTGAGAACTTGAAAAGATGATTATAACTCGATACTGGCAAAAATGGCTCGTATTTGTAGCTGATTGCCAAGACAAAAAAGAAGAAGAATATACCCCGTTACGTTCAACCATCTTTACTTAATAATCTGTGCGTTTAACTTTCAAATATCAATAGGGAATATGCATGATATTTTTTTATTTTTTTAAACGTTTTTACTAGTTATTACATTACTAGAAATAAATATAACACATCCAAAATATAAACCACTAGCTTTTGCCCGCGGCTTCGCCCGCGTAAAAATTTACTTGCATATTGAACTATTATCGCAAAGAATATTATCGGCATAAAGAGTATTACATTTCTTAATTTAAGAAATACTATATCTACGTGTCAATTTTCGTCCAAATCTGCTCAACAGTTAAAACGTGAATGAGTAACAAACATCCAAATATCTTCACAAACTTTCACATTTGAATATTACTTCCAGCCTTGTAGTTCAGATTGCCGTGCAAATACGATGATAAATATGGCTTTCCTTAGTCTCTGATAACGTACTTTTCCATTGGTGAAAAAAAAAATATATCAATCAAACACCCGCAGTTTCATTCACGTAGACCCCATGCCAATACTGAGATAAAAAACGCCTATGTTACTCGCTGATATTATAAATTTACATGGGTGAAAAAAAAAAAATAATATAAATCCCAGAAATATCAGAGATATAAATTGCCTATGTTACTCGCTGACAACATAGGTAGCTTTCCATTGGTGAAAGAATTTTAAAAATTGGTCGACATCCCCCGGTATAGTTCTCGTTCCTGGGCAAATACCGGGATAAAAATAGCCTTTATATGGTATTCACTGATAATATAGCTTTTCATTAGTGAATTAATTTTTAAAACCATTAAATTCCCGTGATTTCACCGGCATTGTACCCGATCCCGTAGGAATATCGGGATAAAAATAGCTTAAATATGTTACTCGCTTAAAAGTAGCTCTCCATTAGAGAAATAATTTTAAAATCGACTTAATTCAGCCACACCGGGATAAAATATAGTCTAAGTTATTCCTTATGTACAACTGGTAGACCTGATGGTAAAATATAATCAATATCGGTCCAGCCATTTTGAAGATTACCTGTAACGAATAGACAGACAGACAAAAAAATTTGGACCGTATTGTGTGAGCATAAATAAAACCTATTATTTTGATAGACAAACAGACGCTTCAAATTTATTTATTTGTAGAGATAGAAAATTGGAATAATATCTTGATTGTAACTTACTGCCTGGTAGCTGCTAGAAATATTACTACTCTTTCATTGTTCGTGGGTGTCGCAAAATACTACTAAGACAAAGATTTTCATCGACCTGGACCAATTGGTGATGCCGTCTGGCCAACAATGTCGTGCGCTAGGTCATAAAGTGTTGCTAGAACCTTTGCAATATATCTACGATGGCAGAAGAGTACCTACATATCGCGTCGATCCAAAGTAATCAGGATAAGAGCAAGATAATGATGATATATCATTGGCTGGGTGTCTTCGACTATATGTGTTTTATCCTTTTGAGGCAGCCCAAAATTGTTTCTTAGTGAGTGCTTGCTCCAAATAACCGATCGGTATACAAAATTTCACATTCTTAGGCCTGGTATCTTTGGCTATACACTTTCACCCTCTTAGGGGTTGAATTTCCAAAAATTCTTTATTAGAGCTCGCTTATCCTTACCAAAATTTTTTTCATAGTGCTTGGTAAGTGAGCACTAAGAAAATCTAGGGGTAATCCAAGAAAGCCGACCGTGTACTAAAATGATCCTTCCTAGGCTCAGTGATTTCGGTTAAACGCTTTTCACCCCCTTAGGGCTAAAATTGCAAAAATCTCTCTTTCCCCAAGAAAGGCAACTTTATACAAAATTCTATGTTTCTAGGCCTAATGATTTCGGCTATATATTTTGCACCCCTTTAGGAGTTGATTTTAATAAAATAATTTCTTAGAGCTCACTTACAACAAAAGAAAGAGAATTGCATAGAAAGTTTTACGTTCCTAGCTCCAAGAGTTTCGTCTATACGCTTTTCACCCACTTAAGGGGGTGATTTTCCAAAAATCCTTTGCTAGTGCTCGTGTACCCCAAGAAATAAGACGACGTAAAAAGAAAATACTTTCCCCTATTTCAACCCCTTATACCTATTTTTTCGCGATAAAAAGTAGGCTTATATCCTTTCTCAAGCTTTAGTTCATCTCTGTACCAAATTTCATCAAAATCGGTTGAATGGTTTCGACGTGAAAGGCTATATGCTTTTCAACCCCTTTTTTTTTTGGGGTGGGCTGCGCTCGGCACGCTTCTCGCACCGCTCCGTCCGGGGCGACAGAGGGGCGTAAGCACGCAACACCCGCAACCCACCCGAACACCACATCGCCTTCGTCGTTGGACCGACCACCGGAGCAGGGTTACTTGTGCTTTTCAACCCCTTAAGGGGGTGAATTTCCAAAAATCCTTTGCTAGTGCTCGTGCACCCCAAGAAATACGATGGTGTAAAAAAAATACGTTTCTAGGCCCAGTGGTTTCGGCTGTATGCTTTTTGGTATTTTAGGGGTTGAATTTCATCCCTATGTCCAAAACGCTAGAACCAATATTTATTTATTTATTATCGGGTGCCTTAATACAAAGATTCACGGTTCTATCATCGAAAATGACGAATTTCTATACAAAATATCATCCCCTATTTCAACTTCTTATACTCATTTTTTCGCAATAAAAAGTAGCCTATATTCTTTCTCAAGCTTTAGTCCATCTCTGTATCAAATTTCATCAAAATCGGTTTAGACGTGAAAGGCTATATGCTTTTCACCCCCTTAAGGGGGTGAATTTCCAAAAATCCTTTGCTAGTGCTCGTGCACCCCAAGAAATATGATGGTGTAAAAAAAATACGTTTCTAGGCCCAGTAGTTTCGGCTGTATGCTTTTTGGTATTTTAGGGGTTGAATTTCATCCCTATGTCCAAAACGCTAGAACCAATATTTATTTATTTATTATCGGGTGCCTTAATACAAAGATTCACGGTTCTATCATCGAAAATGACGAATTTCTATACAAAATATCATCCCCTATTTCAACTTCTTATACTCATTTTTTCGCAATAAAAAGTAGCCTATATTCTTTCTCAAGCTTTAGTCCATCTCTGTATCAAATTTCATCAAAATCGGTTTAGACGTGAAAGGCTATATGCTTTTCACCCCCTTAAGGGGGTGAATTTCCAAAAATCCTTTGCTAGTGCTCGTGCACCTCAAAAAATACGATGGTGTAAAAAAAAATACGTTTTTAGGCCCAGTGGTTTCGGCTGTATGCGTTTGGTATTTTAGGGGTTGAATTTCAACCCCATGTAAGTGAAACTACCAAAACGCTAGAACGAATATTTATTTATTTATTATCAGGTGCCTTAATACAAAGATTCACGGTTCGATCATCGAAAATGACGAATTTTCATACAAAATGTCATCCCCTATTTCAACCCCTTATATCTATTTTTTGGGTTTAAACGTAGCCTATATCCTTTCTCAAGCTTTAGTCCATCTCTGTACCAAATTTCATCAAAATCGGTTTCGACGTAAAAGGCTATATGCTTTTCAACCCCTTAAAGGGGTGAATTTCCAAAAATCCTTTGCTAGTACTCGTGCACCTCAAGAAATAGGATGGTGTAAAAAAAATACGTTTCTAGGCCCAGTGGTTTCGGCTGTATGCTTTTGGTATGTTAGGGGTTGAATTTCAACCCCATGTAAGTGAAACTACCAAAACGCTAGATCGAATATTTATTTATTTATTATCAGGTGCCTTAATACAAAGATTCACGGTTCTATCATCG
Source organism: Lymantria dispar (assembly GCA_032191425.1). NCBI lineage: Eukaryota > Metazoa > Arthropoda > Insecta > Lepidoptera > Erebidae > Lymantria > Lymantria dispar. The sequence continues at coordinate 9,914,054 of CM063445.1, read as the reverse complement.
AAAATGATGAATTTCCATACAAAATATCATCCCCTATTTCAACCCCTTTTTCGCGATAAAAAGTAGCCTATGTCCGTGGTAGCGGAGGCCGTCGCCGGCGGAGGAGTCCTGTTGGCGGTGTCTCTGGACATCGCCAACGCCTTCAACAGTCTGCCATTCAGCTGCATCAGGGAGGGGCTGAGATATCACGGGGTGCCCGTGTACCTCAGGCGGCTGGTGGCAGACTACTTGGAGGGGCGCAGCGTCCTCTACGTTGACCGAGTAGGGGACGTTGTGCGAACGCCCATGACGTGCGGTGTCCCACAGGGGTCGGTTCTGGGTCCGACCCTGTGGAACATCGGCTACGACTGGGCGTTGAGAGGAAGCCTCCCAACCGGGCTGGGCGTAATTTGCTACGCCGACGATACACTCGTCACAGCCCGGGGTGGGACGCTAGAGGAGGCGGCACGTCTGGCAACTCTCGGCACCGAGGAGATTGTCAGGCGGATCGAAGCGCTGGGGTTGAGGGTAGCCCTGGAAAAGACGGAGGCCCTTTTATTCCATGGCCTCCGTACCGCCGGGCCTCCCGCCGGCGCTTCGATCACTGTGAAGTCGGTCACCATCAGCATCCAGGCCCACATGAAGTACTTGGGCCTGGTGCTCGACGGGCATTTTTGGTTCCGGGAGCATCTCCATCGACTTGTTCCCCGGCTTGTCGGCGCGGCGTCCGCCCTTTCGCGGCTGATGCCGAATGTGGGCGGACCCAGCTCTACGTGCCGACAGCTGTACACGGGGGTGATCCGGTTGATGGCTCTGTACGGCGCACCGGTGTGGGCGGGGTCCCTGACCGTCCGGCTGAGGGCCCTCTTGAGGCGACCACAGAGGGTCATGGCGGTCAGGGCCATACGCGGTTACCGCACGGTGTCGACGGAGGCAGCGTGCCTCCTGGCCGGAACTCCCCCTTGGGACCTGGAGGCGGAGATGCTCGCCGAGATTTATCGGCGGGTGTCTGAGACGCGCACCCGCGGCGGCATGGTCTCCCTGCAGGAGATCACCGCCTGGCGGGTCGACGCCCGCCGAGGAGTCATTGCCCGTTGGGCAGTCCGGCTGGAGAGTCCTCGGTACGGTGTCAGGACCGTCGAGGCCTTCCGGCCGATGCTGATGGAGTGGTTGGAGCGGATGCACGGGGTGCTTTCCTTCCGACTGGTGCAGGTGCTTACAGGGCACGGGTGTTTTGGGAAGTACCTGCACAAGATTGTCAGGAGGGAGAGCACACCGTCCTGCCACCACTGCAGTTGCGACGAGGACACGGCGCAGCACACGCTCGAGGAGTGTGCTGCATGGGAGGGAGAGCGCCGTGAACTCGTCGCGATTATCGGTGCCGACCTGGCGCTGCCGACCATCGCCAGGGAGATGCTCGACAGCGTCAGGAACTGGGACGCGGTCGCCGCCTTCTGTGAGGCCGTAATCTCACGGAAGGAGGCAGCGGATCGTGTGCGAGTAGAGCTCCTATTCGGCGACACGTTCCGCCGCCGGCGACTCAGGCGGCGCAGGCGCGAGTATCTGCGCCTAATGCCGCCCTAGCCGAGGCCGCGGGTGATCGGACCGGGGAGTTGTCCGTCACCCGCAGAGAGGCTGACCGCGCGATGGCGACCGACGTCCCAGTACGTCGAGAGGTGAGGTTACCCGAAAGGTATTCCGTCGGGCCGACCACTGATGACAAGTCACATCTGCTCCGGTGGTCGGCCCAACAACGAGGTGACGTGGGTACGGGTGGGTTATGGTCCTGCGCGCCGTCCTTTCATCGCCCCGGAGGGACAGGACCGCGCGTGCGCTTACCATAGCCCACCCATTAAAAAAAAAAAAAAAAAAAAAAAAAAAAATGTCCTTTCTTAAGATTTAGTCCATCTCTGTACCAAATTTTATCAAAATCGGTTTAGACGTGAAAGACTATATGTTTTTCACCCCCTTAAGGGGGTGAATTTCCAAAAATCTTTTGCTAGTGCACGTGCACCCCAAGAAATACGATGGTGTAAAAAAAATACGTTTCTAGGCCCAGTGGTTTCGGCTGTATGCTTTTTGGTATTTTAGGGGTTGAATTTCATCCCCGTGTAAATGAAATTTCCAAAACGCTTGAACGAATATTTATTTATTTATTGTCAGGTGCCTTAATACAAAGATTCGTGGTTCTGTCATCGAAAATGACGAATTTCCATACAAAATGTCATCCCCTATTTCAACCCCTTATACCCATTTTTTCGCGATAAAAAGTAGCCTATGGCCTTTCTCAAGCTTTAGTCCATCTCTGTACCAAATTTCATCAAAATCGGTCCAGTGGTTTAGACGTGAAAGCGTAGCAGACAGACAGACAGACACAGTTACTTTCGCATTTATAATATTAGTAAGGATAGTAAGAATTATGCTAAAAAAAATTTTAAAAATCGCTATTATTTATGGGCGATGTAAACTTGACTACTTCGGCGCGCGTATTCTGTGACGTCAGAGTACTCGACACTCGTACAAGTTGCTAGGGCTGCCAACTAGGGCAGTTGATATTTTTATATCGTTTTTCGACATTTCGATATTTTACAATGTATCAATATCGGGGTTCGCTATATCGGAAAAATATCGATTTTTTTATTATTACGATTATTAAATATATTATATCTTATTTACCTTGCAGCTTTTATTCCTCCGAGTTTAACAGACATTAAATCTGAATTAGACGCGAAATCCGTTGTCATTATATACACGTCTATTTTAGGAAGATTATCTGACTATACTTTGACGAAACCAGTTTCAGTCATTGTAATAAGACTTATTCACAAGATTAATACTTGAACACAGAAAACTAATAACTTATTATGAAATAACTGGGTAACAATAAAAAATAATTAGGGATGTGACTTGGAGGGAAAAATCGATTTTGTAATAATCAATTTTTTTTTCTTTAAAATAAATCGATTATAAAATAATCGATTAATTTAAAAAATCTTATAAAATAATCGATTTTTTTCTCCCAACAGGATTATGAGGACTTTTTTTTAGGAAATGTGAGCTTTATTTTCTAACATAGAATGATGAATTTTAATCGAATTTCGAATAATAAAAATCGATTAATAATCACCTTTTATTATTTTGATAATCGATTGTAAAAATCGATTATTAATCGATATTTTTTTGTAAAAATCGATTATTATAAAAATCGATTATTTTTTCACATTCCTAAAAATAATCACTAGAAACATACAAACAGCAACTTGATATCACAAGGTTCTCCTCCTATCCAAGGTTCAAGGAGGGCTGTTGATAAAATATCGATATGTCAAAATATAGATATTATTATTTAAAAATATCGATACTTAATAAGTACTGAACTTTTTTTGGACGATAATAGAAAGTACGTATCGAGGGTCGATATTTATTTGAATAAATTTGGTGTTTTATCTTTTCTTCTAAAGTATTTATTCTACAAAATCACCGTAAACTTAATCTACTGTAGAAGCGCTGGCATGAAATTGATGATCAGTTATCACTTACTCCTAGAATTTGATAAAAAAAAGCTCGGCACGGCAACCCCGCAATGAACGAAGTTATCATGTTATTAGTGGTCATGGGGAAAATATCGAAATATCGATATTTTTTTCGTTATATCGAACTCCGATATTGATATATTTAAAAATATCGCTATATCGAAAAACTATTTTTTTTTAATATAGATAGCTCTAACTAGAAGACTCGGGTGTCACGTGTTCAAAACGTGACATCATAGTACTCCAACCAATGCGGTGCGTTTCAGAAATTTTGCGCGCGAATTTCAAAAAAGGCACTTTTTGATAATTAAATTTAATTATTAAATAATGATAAAATTAAAAAATAATTGTATAGGTATGATTTTTAAGCAATAAAGATTACAAATAAAAATAATTTGTTCATTTTGGAGTTTCGTGCATATTCCCTATTAACTATGGAGGGTAGAGGTAAGGAGAACCGACTCATATGGAGGCCAAACTGAAAAAGTGTCCAGCTGAAAGCATCAAATAACAGTTCAAAAAGTGACCAGAATGGCGCTTGTGTAGATTTGGGTTCGATATGAACTTAGCGGTTGTAGACAAAGTGAAGTGTGCTGAGTAGAAATATTAAGTATCTCTAGCAACTACAGTAGTTAATGAAACCGCCGTAAATAAAACGTAAACTACTCACGTAGTCTAAAATAGTTTTTAGTAAATATAACCTTTTTTTTTGTGTGGATGGGTCGCGGTCGGCGCGCCTCCGCACCACTCCGTCCGGGGCGACAGAGGGGCTTAAGCACGCAACTACCGCGACCCACCCAAAAACCACGTCGCCTTCGTCGTTGGGCCGACCACTGGAGCAGCGTTAACTTGTCGTCAGTGGTCGGCCCGACGGAATACCCCCTATTGGGGTACCCTCCCATCGACCGACGTCCCCCCCTCGGGGAGGACGTCGGTCTTTCCTCACGCGGTCGGCCTCTCGGCGGGTGACGGACTAATCCCCGGTCACGTCACCCGCGGCCTCGGCTAGGGCGGCATGAGGCGCAGATAGTTGCGCCTGCGCTGCCCCAGTCGCCGGCGGCGGATCTCCTCATCGAGGCTGTGCTCCTCACGCAGGCGATCCGCCGCCTCCTTCCGCGAGATCACTGTCTCGCAGAAGGCTGCGACCGCGTCCCAATTCCCGACGCTGTCGACCATCGCCCTAGCGATAGCCGGCAGCGTCAGGTCCGTACCGATGATTGCGACGAGTTCACAGCGCTGCACTGCCCAAGCCACGCAGGCCTCGAGCGTATGGCGCGCCGTGTCCTCGTCGCAATCGCAGTGGTGGCAGGACGGTGTACTCTCCCTCCTATCGACCTTGTGCAGGTATTTGGAAAAGCACCCATGCCCCGTCAAAACCTGCACCAGTCGGAAGGAGAGCACCCCGTGCCGCCTCTCCAACCATTGCATCAGCACCGGCCGGAAGGCCTCCACGGTTCGCACCCCGAACCGAGGCCTCTCCAGCCGGACTGCCCAACGGGCGATGACGTCTCGGCGGGCGTCGACGCGCCAGGCGGTGAGATCCCTTAACGAGACCACACCGCCCTCCGATCGCACACCTGTCACCCGCTGATATAGTCCGGCGAGCATCTCCGCCTCCAGGTCCCACGGGGGAGTCCCGGCCAGTAGGCACGCTGCCTCCGTCGCCACCGTGCGGTATCCGTGGATGGCCCTGACCGCCGTGACCCTCTATGGTCGCCACAGAAGGGCCCTAAGTCGGGCGGTCATGGACCCCGCCCACACCGGTGCGCCGTACAGGGCCATCGACCGGATGACCCCCCGCGTACAGCCGTCGGCACGCAGCGCTCGGTCCACCCACGTTCGGCTTAAGCCACGATAGGGCGGACGCCGTGCCGACGAGCTGTGGAGCGAGCCTGCGGAAATGCTCCCAGAACCACCATCGCCCGTCGAGCACCAGGCCCAAGTACCTCATATGGGCCCGGATGCTGATGTCGACCGAGTGGACGGTGATCGGAACGCCAATGGGAGGGCTCATAGTGCGCCCATGGAACAAGAGGGCCTCCGTCTTGTCCAGGGCGACCCTCAACCCCAGCGCCTCGATCCGCCTGACGACCTCCTCGGTACCCGAGGTCGCCAGGCTTACCGCCTCTTCTAGCGTCCCACCGCGGGCTGTGACGAGCGTGTCGTCAGCGTAACAAATCACGCCCAGTCCGGGCGGGAGGCTACCCCTCAACGCCCAGTCGTAGCCGATGTTCCACAGGGTGGGTCCGAGGACCGACCCCTGTGGGACACCGCACGTCATGGGCGTTCGCACGACGTCCCCTGCTCGGTCGGTGCAGCGGACGCTGCGCCCCTCCAAATAGTCTGCCACTAGCCGCCTCAGGTAAACTGGCACCCCGTGATACCGGAGCGCCTCCCTGATGCAGCTGAATGGCAGACTATTGAATGCGTTGGCGATGTCTAGGGACACCACCAACAGCACTCCCCCGCTGGTGACGGCCTCAGTCACCACGGCCCTCAGGCGCAACAGAGCCGCGATCGTCGAACGACCCCTCCTAAACCCAAACTGGGCGTCCGACAGATCGGGCCCCGTGCCGACGAGTAAATATAACCTAAAATTTTTGTATAGATAACGTAGAAAGCTCCGTAAAAGTTCGATATCCGACTCTTACAACTTTTGGCGCTTTTTTTAAAACTGATACTAACTCTACAATAGCGCCACCTTTATTCGCCTCTGTTTTACGGACACTTTTTCACACACTGAGTCGGCGCTCCTTACCTCTACCCTCCATACAATAGGGAATATGCACGAAACTCCAAAATGAACAAATTATTTTTATTTGTAATCTTTATTGCTTAAAAAACGTACCTATACAATTATTTCTTAATTTTATCATTATTTAATAATTAAATTTAATTATCAAAAAGTGCCTTTTTTGAGATTCGCGCGCTAAATTTCTGAAACGCACCGCAGTGGTTGGAGTACTATGATGTCACGTTTTGAACACGTGACACCCAAGTCTTCTAGTTAGGGCTGTTTATATTTAAAAAAATAGTTTTTCGATATATCGATATTTTTAAATATATCAATATCGGAGTTCGATATAACGAAAAAAATATCGATATTTCGATATTTTCCCCACTTTAACTTCGTTCAGTGTCAGGACCGTCGAGGCCTTCCGGCCGGTGCTGATGGAGTGGTTGGAGCGGACGCACGGGGTGCTTTCCTTCCGACTGGTGCAGGTGCTGACGGGGCACGGATGCTTCGCGAAGTACCTGCACAAGATTGTCAGGAGGGAGAGCACACCGTCCTGCCACCACTGCAGTTGCGATGAGGACACGGTGCAGCACACGCTCGAGGAGTGTGCTGTGTGGGAGGGGGAGCGCCGTGAACTCGTCGCGATTATCGGTGCCGACCTGGCGCTGCCGACCATCGCCAGGGAGATGCTCGTCAGCGTCAGGAACTGGGACGCGGTCGCCACCTTCTGTGAGGCCGTTATCTCACGGAAGGAGGCGGCGGATCGTGTGCGAGTAGAGATCCTATTCGGTGACACGTTCCGCCGCCGGCGACTCGGGCGGCGCAGGCGCGATTATCTGCGCCTAATGCCGCCCTAGCCGAGGCCGCGGGTGATCGGACCGGGGAATTGTCCGTCACCCGCAGTGTGGCTAACCGCGCGATGGCGACCGACGTCCCAGGATGTCGATAGGTGAGGGTACCCGAAAGGGTATTCCGTCGGGCCGACCACTGACGACAAGTCACATCTGCTCCGGTGGTCGGCCCAACAACGAGGTGACGTGGGTACGGGTGCGTTATGGGCCCGCGCGCCGTCCTTTCATCGCCCCGAACGGACTGGACCGCGCGTGCGCTTACCATAGCCCACCCATAAAAAAAAAGGCTGTCTATATTAAAAAAAGATAATAGTTTTTCGATATATCGATATTTTTAAATATATCAATATCGGAGTTCGATATAACGAAAAAAATATCGATATTTCGATATTTTCCCCATGACCACTCTTTAACTTCGTTCATTGCGGGGTTGCCGTGCCGAGCTTTTTTTTATCAAATTATAGGAGTAAGTGATAACTGATCATCAGTTTCATGCCAGCGCTTCTACAGTAGATTAAGTTACGTTACGTTAAGTCTACGGTGATTTTGTAGAATAAATACTTTAGAAGAAAAGATAAAACACCAAATTTATTCAAATAAATATCGACCCTCGATACGTACTTTTTATTATCGTCCAAAAAAAGTTCAGTATTAAGTATCGATATTTATAAATAATAATATCTATATTTTGACATATCGATATTTTATCAACAGCCCTCCTTGAACCTTGGATAGGAGAGGAGAACCTTGTGATATCAAGTTGCTGTTTGTATATTTCTAGTGATTATTTTTAGGTATGTGAAAAAATAATCGATTTTTATAATAATCGATTTTTACAATCGATTATCAAAATAATAAAAGTCGATTATTAATCGATTTTCATTATTCGAAATTCGATCGAAATTCATCATACTATGTTAGAAAATAAAGCTCACATTTCCTAAAAAAGAAGTCATCATAATCCTGTTAGGAGAAAAAAATCGATTATTTTAGAATCGATTTTTTTTTTAAATTAATCGATTATTTTCTAGTCGATTTTTTTAAATTAATCGATTATTTTATAATCGATTTTTTTAATTAATCGATTATTTTATAATCGATTTATTTTAAAGAACAAAAATCGCAACACATTATTACAAAATCGATTTTTTCCCTCCAAGTCACATCCCTAATTATTTTGTATTGTTACCCAGTTATTTCATAAGTTATTAGTTTTCTGTGTTCAAGTATTAATCTTGTGAATAAGTCTTATTACAATGACTGAAACTGGTTTCGTCAAAGTATAGTCAGATAATCTTCCTAAAATAGACGTGTATATAATGACAACGGATTTCGCGTCTAATTCAGATTTAATGTCTGTTAAACTCGGAGGAATAAAAGCTGCAAGGTAAATAAGATATAATATATTTAATAATCGTAATAATAAAAAAATCGATATTTTTATCGATATTTTTCCGATTTAGCGAACCCCGATATTGATACATTGTAAAATATCGATATGTTGAAAAACGATATTTATAAAAATATCAACAGCCCTAGTTGGCAGCCCTAGCAACTTGTACGAGTGTCGAGTACTCTGACGTCACAGAATACGCGCGCCGAAGTAGTCGCGTTTACATCGCCCATAAATAATGGCGATTTTTAAATTTTTTTTTAGCATAATGGTTTATATTTTGGATGTGTTATATTTATTTCAAGTAATGTAATAATTAGTAGAAACGTTTAAAAAAATAAAAAAATGGGTGCGTGTACTTATGTACGCGCGTGAGAAGTTATATTTCTTTGGCATCATTAAAAAATAGTTTTTAATTGCATGCAAATAATTAATTACAATAAAATAATAGAAGGATTGGAAAAGGATAATCAACAAAGTTCAGTTTAATAGTCATCAAATTTAAACTAAAAGAATCTTAGATTGATCTTAGATATCAATAATTAATATTAAAAATTGAAAATTAATATATTTATATAATAATATATTTAATATATATATTTCAAATATATATATTTAATATAAATTTATATAATGTATAATTAATATATATATATATATATATATATATATATATATATATATATATATATATATATATAATTATTAAAAACAAAATTTAGAGAATAATAAATATATAAGACATACTTTGTACTAAATATTATAAGATTCTTAATTTTAAATGTTTATTATTGATTATTTAATATTTTAAAAATAAATTTAATAATAAATTCAAAAATTGAATTTAAGGTTAAGCAGACAGCTTCATACTGTTAATTTTGTGTCACAGATGCGCGCGCATCTTAAAATTTCACTCAATGAGCGGTTAAGCAGACAGCTTCATACTGTTAATTTTGTGTCACAGATGCGAGCGCATCTTAAAATTTCACTCTCATCATTTTTTCATAACGCGCCTAAAGAAGTATAACTTCAAAAATATCATGCATATTCCCTATTAACGTATACCTACTGATGGAACTATGGAAACAAAAGTGATTCTCATGTACGCAGTGCTGTGTATGATCCTCAAATAAAATTTTCTCAGCGTTTTATTTTAGACAACAACTGTTGTATATTTACTGCTGAAGCATATGCTGTATTAGAGGCATTGAAACGTATATCAACAGTTAATTCTTGTACATATTTTCTGATTATCACAGACTCTTTAAGTTTAATCCATAGCCTAGTAGACATTAAATTCCATTATAAAACCAATTACCTTCTATTTAATATTAAGGTTTATTTGTATAATTATGCAAAGGTATAGAAGTTCATTTTATGTGGGTACGCTCCCACATAGGAATCACTGACAATGAGATAGCCGATAAGACAGCATTTGATGGAATTAATGCAATAGATGTGAGTTCAATTATCCAATTTCCATTTTCTGATTGCAATTTATCAATTAACAAAGAAATAAGGAACCTATGGTTAGAATTTTGGAAAACAGACATGGAAGTGAAAGGAAAATGGTATGGTGAAATTCAGCAAGACTTTCCGAATAAGCTCTGGTTTTATGAATCAAATACAGCTAATAGACATTTCATAACAACTATATGCCGTCTCAGATTGGGACATACCACCACACCCTCTCATTTACACCGCCTAGGGATATTCATTAAACATCGATATATAGTATTTATTCGATATTTGTCATGCGATATATCGGACTAGCTTTTGCCCGCGACTTCGCCCGCGTAAAAGTTGGCTTGCATATTTCTTTTTATTGTGTTATTGTGGTGACGGAGTAAGAATACAATTCACCACCTATCTTGCCCGTGGATGTCGTATAAGACGACTATGGGATATATACACATAACATCTATGCAAGAGAAGGAAAACTCGAAAAATGAAACCCTATACCGACATATCTGACCAGCATGGTATAGTAGGTCAAATTCCCTCCCATTATGGAGGAGGCCCGAGCCCAAGAGTGAGAACTATGTGGGCTGCGGTGATGATGATGATGATATTTCTTAATTTAAGAAATACTCTATCTATGTGTCAATTTTCATCCAAATCTGGTCAACAGTTTACGCGTGATCGAGTAACAAACGTCCAAATATCTTCACAAATTTTTATACTTGAATATTACTTCCACCCTTGTAGTTCAAATTCACGTGGAAAGACGATGATAAATATGGCCATCCTTAGTCGCTGATAATACATTATCCATGTCATTGTTTGTGGGTGTCGCAAAATACTACTAAGACAAAGATTAAATTGACCTGGACCAATTGGTGATGCCATCTAGCCAGCTATGTCGTCTGGCAGGCAGCTGGTCATAAAATATTGCTAGAAGAACCTTTGCAATATATCTACGATGGCAGAGGACCGCCTACATATTGCGTCGATCCAAAGTAATCTTGATAAGCGAGCATTAAGAAAAAATAATGGGGTAACCCAAGAAAGCCGACCGTGTACTAAAATGATCGTTCCTAGGCTCAGTGATATCGGTTATACGCTTTTCACCTCCTTAGGGGTAAAATTGCAAAAACTCTTTTTTAGTGAGCACTTTCCCCAAGAAAGACAACTTTGTAGAAAATTTCATGTTTTTAGTAGGGTATGTAACTTGGAGGGAAAATAAACGATTTTTTAAATAATCGATTTTTTGTTCTTCAAAATAAATCGATTATAAAATAATCGATTAAATAAAAATAAATAATCGATTATTTTATAATCCCAACAGGATTATGATGACTTTTTTAGGAAATGTGAGTTTCATCTTCTAATATAGTATGAAATACTGCACGCAGTATTGTGATGACCTTGTTTTTTTTAGGATATCTGGCTGTGAAATAATCGATTAATTTTATTATAAAAATAATCGATTTTCTATTATTTTGATAATCGATTGTAAAAATCGATTATTACAAAAAAAATCGATTAATAATCGATTATTATAAAAATCGATTATTTTTTCACATCCCTAGTTTCTAGGCCTAATGATTTCGGATATACATTTTTCACCCCCTTAGAGATTGAATTTCAAAAACTAATTTTTTAGAGCTCATTTACAACAAAAGAAGGAGAATCGCACAATACACAGAAATACATAGTTTCACGTTCCTAGCCCCAATAGTTTCGGCTATACGATTTTCACCCCCTTAAGGGATGATTTTCCAAAAATCCTTCGCTAGAGCTCGTGTTCCTCAAGAAACACAACGGTGTAAAAAAATTACGCTTCTAGGCCCAGTGGTTTCGGCTTTATGCTTTTTTGTCTTTTAGGGGTTGAATTTCATCCCCATATAAATGCAATTTCCAAAACGCTAGAATAAATATTTATTTATATATTATCAAGTGCCCTTAATACAAAGATTCATGGTTCTATCATCGAAATGATAAATTTGCATACTAAATGTCATCCCCTTTTTCAACCCCTTATACCCATTTTTTCTCGATTTCTTTGCTAGAGCTCGTGTACCCTAAGAAATACTACGGTGTAAAAAAAAAATTACGTTTCTAGGCCCAGTGGTTTCGGCTTTATGCTTTTTTGACTTTTAGGGGTTGAATTTCATCCCCATATAAATGAAATTTCCAAAACGCTAGAATAAATATTTATTTATATATTATCAAGTGCCTTAATACAAAGATTCATGGTTCTATCATTGAAATGATAAATTTGTATACTAAATGTCATCCCCTATTTCAACCCCTTATACTCATTTTTTCGCGATTTCTTTGCTAGAGCTCGTGTACCCTAAGAAATACTACGGTGTAAAAAAAAAATACGTTTCTAGGCCCAGTGGTTTCGGCTTTTTGCTTTTTTGTCTTTTAGTTGTTGAATTTCATCCCCATATAAATGAAATTTCCAAAACGCTAGAACAAATATTTATGTATATATTATCAAGTGCCTTAACACAAAGATTCATGATTCTATCATCGAAAATAATGAATTTCCATACAAAATGTCATCCCCTATTTCAACCCCTTATACCCATTTTTTCGCGATAAAAAGTAGCCTATGTCCTTTTTCAAGCTTTAGTCCATCTCTGTACCTAATTTCATCCAAATCGGTTCTGTGGTTTAGACGTGAAAGCGTAACAGACAGACAGACAGACAGAGTTACTTTCGCATTTATAATATTAGTAAGGAAGTAAGGATTATCAGGTGCTTTAATACAAAGGTTCACGGTTCTATCATCGAAAATGACGAATTTCCATACAAAATATCATCCCCTATTTCAACCCCTTATACCCATTTTTTCGCAGTAAAAAGTAGCCTATATCTTTTCTCAAGCTTTAGTCCATCTCTATACCAAATTTCATCAAATTCGGTTTAGACGTGAAAGGCTATATGCTTTTCACCCCCTTAAGGGGGTGAAAAGCATATAGTATTTATTCGATATTTGTCATGCGATATATCGGACTAGCTTTTGCCCGCGACTTCGCCCGCGTAAAAGTTGGCTTGCATATTTCTTTTTATTGTGTTATTGTGGTGACGGAGTAAGAATACAATTCACCACCTATCTTGCCCGTGGATGTCGTATAAGACGACTATGGGATATATACACATAACATCTATGCAAGAGAAGGAAAACTCGAAAAATGAAACCCTATACCGACATATCTGACCAGCATGGTATAGTAGGTCAAATTCCCTCCCATTATGGAGGAGGCCCGAGCCCAAGAGTGAGAACTATGTGGGCTGCGGTGATGATGATGATGATATTTCTTAATTTAAGAAATACTCTATCTATGTGTCAATTTTCATCCAAATCTGGTCAACAGTTTACGCGTGATCGAGTAACAAACGTCCAAATATCTTCACAAATTTTTATACTTGAATATTACTTCCACCCTTGTAGTTCAAATTCACGTGGAAAGACGATGATAAATATGGCCATCCTTAGTCGCTGATAATACATTATCCATGTCATTGTTTGTGGGTGTCGCAAAATACTACTAAGACAAAGATTAAATTGACCTGGACCAATTGGTGATGCCATCTAGCCAGCTATGTCGTCTGGCAGGCAGCTGGTCATAAAATATTGCTAGAAGAACCTTTGCAATATATCTACGATGGCAGAGGACCGCCTACATATTGCGTCGATCCAAAGTAATCTTGATAAGCGAGCATTAAGAAAAAATAATGGGGTAACCCAAGAAAGCCGACCGTGTACTAAAATGATCGTTCCTAGGCTCAGTGATATCGGTTATACGCTTTTCACCTCCTTAGGGGTAAAATTGCAAAAACTCTTTTTTAGTGAGCACTTTCCCCAAGAAAGACAACTTTGTAGAAAATTTCATGTTTTTAGTAGGGTATGTAACTTGGAGGGAAAATAAACGATTTTTTAAATAATCGATTTTTTGTTCTTCAAAATAAATCGATTATAAAATAATCGATTAAATAAAAATAAATAATCGATTATTTTATAATCCCAACAGGATTATGATGACTTTTTTAGGAAATGTGAGTTTCATCTTCTAATATAGTATGAAATACTGCACGCAGTATTGTGATGACCTTGTTTTATTTAGGATATCTGGCTGTGAAATAATCGATTAATTTTATTATAAAAATAATCGATTTTCTATTATTTTGATAATCGATTGTAAAAATCGATTATTACAAAAAAAATCGATTAATAATCGATTATTATAAAAATCGATTATTTTTTCACATCCCTAGTTTCTAGGCCTAATGATTTCGGATATACATTTTTCACCCCCTTAGAGATTGAATTTCAAAAACTAATTTTTTAGAACTCATTTACAACAAAAGAAGGAGAATCGCACAATACACAGAAATACATAGTTTCACGTTCCTAGCCCCAATAGTTTCGGCTATACGATTTTCACCCCCTTAAGGGATGATTTTCCAAAAATCCTTCGCTAGAGCTCGTGTTCCTCAAGAAACACAACGGTGTAAAAAAATTACGCTTCTAGGCCCAGTGGTTTCGGCTTTATGCTTTTTTGACTTTTAGGGGTTGAATTTCATCCCCATATAAATGAAATTTCCAAAACGCTAGAATAAATATTTATTTATATATTATCAAGTGCCTTAATACAAAGATTCATGGTTCTATCATTGAAATGATAAATTTGTATACTAAATGTCATCCCCTATTTCAACCCCTTATACTCATTTTTTCGCGATTTCTTTGCTAGAGCTCGTGTACCCTAAGAAATACTACGGTGTAAAAAAAAATACGTTTCTAGGCCCAGTGGTTTCGGCTTTTTGCTTTTTTGTCTTTTAGTTGTTGAATTTCATCCCCATATAAATGAAATTTCCAAAACGCTAGAACAAATATTTATGTATATATTATCAAGTGCCTTAACACAAAGATTCATGATTCTATCATCGAAAATGATGAATTTCCATACAAAATGTCATCCCCTATTTCAACCCCTTATACCCATTTTTTCGCGATAAAAAGTAGCCTATGTCCTTTTTCAAGCTTTAGTCCATCTCTGTACCTAATTTCATCCAAATCGGTTCTGTGGTTTAGACGTGAAAGCGTAACAGACAGACAGACAGACAGATTTACTTTCGCATTTATAATATTAGTAAGGAAGTAAGGATTATCAGGTGCTTTAATACAAAGGTTCACGGTTCTATCATCGAAAATGACGAATTTCCATACAAAATATCATCCCCTATTTCAACCCCTTATACCCATTTTTTCGCAGTAAAAAGTAGCCTATATCTTTTCTCAAGCTTTAGTCCATCTCTATACCAAATTTCATCAAATTCGGTTTAGACGTGAAAGGCTATATGCTTTTCACCCCCTTAAGGGGGTGAATTTCCAAAAATCCTTTGCTAGTGCTCGTGCACCCCAAGAAATACGATGGTGTAAAAAAAAATACGTTTCTAGGCCCAGTGGTTTCGGCTGTATGCTTTTTGGTATTTTAGGGGTTGAATTTCATCCCCATGTAAATGAAATTTCCAAAACGCTTGAACGAATATTTATTTATTTATTATTAGGTGCCTTAATACAAAGATTCGTGGTTCTGTCGTCGAAAATGACGAATTTCCATACAAAATGTCATCCCCTATTTCAACCCCTTATACCCATTTTTTCGCGATAAAAAGTAGCCTATGTCCTTTCTCAAGTTTTAGTCCATCTCTGTACCAAATTTCATCAAAATCGGTCCAGCGGTTTAGACGTGAAAGCGTAGCAGACAGACAGACAGACAGAGTTACTTTCGCATTTATAATATTAGTAAGGATTGATACGATGTTTTCACCAACATTCATTTTATTCGATATATCGATATTTTTATTTATTGAATAATCGAGTATTTTTATCTCGTTTCTATTAAAAAAATAACTCGCTGATAACTACAATAAAAACAAAAGTCAATTATAATACCACTTTATGGTTTCAATTCTAAATAATTTAATTAACAGATAATTATAACTAAATTTTTCATCCGTAATTATCGATCAACCGTTCACTCTCGATCTAGTTCTTCTTCCTTCTTGCGTAGACCAATAGCAGACAAGCTCAATGAGAATACATTACAGATTTGACAAACTGTAAAAATTTTAATTTCCAATCACTATAATAGTGATGTAACGAATGTTAGGATTGAGACATTCGCGAATGCGAATGTGAGTGCGAATATTTATCTCCAACAATCGCGAATGCGAATACGAATGTTGACTTTCAAATAAAGCGCGTGCAAAATATCATACTGGTTTAACATTTCGTACCAGCCATGTTTAAGCCAAATATAGCCAAGGTTAACCGTTACAAGTTGAACAAATGAAACTAATCAGATTCGTTCGAAAATATTCGTTGTAATTTGAGATTAGTTTATTACTATTATTGTATTTGTCAAATTTACAAACATGAGTAAAGCACATGTTACTGAAGTGTGGAATTATTTCACAATTTGTGACACTGAGAGTGTTAAATGCATGGTATGTCACAAAGTTTAATAATTACTTAACAAAAACAATGTAATTTTTTTATATAGAATCATGTTCTTTTTTTTATTGGCAAAATTCATTATTCATTCACACAAAAAACAAATATAAGTTCCGGATAAGTATTCACCAACATATCATATACTAAATCTTTCTCCGAAACATGCTGCATCTTATGGTATAAATATTATTCTGATCGTTCAGTGGTTTTCGCAGTATAACCGAACAAAAAACCGGCTCCCCATTCATTAGTTTATATTAGACTGACAAAAATAAGAGAGACAGTATTTCTAATTTAGTTGCCGACCAGTGGCGTAGCGTGAGTCACTGTCGCCCGGGGCGGAGTCATAATTTGCCGCCCTTTTGACGTCGTAAAAATAATAATTGTTGGTGATGGTAAGAAAAAACGTAAGGAAATTAAAGAATTGAGTGAAAATTATTTATTTCCAAACCATGTAAATGTGTAAGTAACATGACTGTGTTAACAATAATAATTTACACTATAAAAATAATGTTTATTGTTTAATAAAGTCTAAACAGTCTAAAATTCTACTTTTCGCGACTTACGCGCAGTGAAATCATTTATAACTTCGTCAAAGTCAATATCGCCTGTCACACTATATTATATCGACAAAATGGCCAAATTACTCAACCTTATGGAGCTTCTTATGGAGGGTGCATGTATACGTTTAAACACAAATAAGGGGCCGACCGTCACTCATGTTTTGCAACAATTGTTTTGGGCGGGACATTTAATATGTGCACGTCAGTAAAAGCTAACTTCTTCAAAAATTAATTGTCCGACTCACCGCCAGTCATCATTCGTTATCATTTCAGCCTATCGCCGTCCACTGCTGGACGTAGGCCTCTTTCACGTTACGCCAAAAAATGCGGTCCTGTGCGGCCTGCATTCAACGACGCCCAGCAACTTTCACCGGGTCGTCGGTCCACTTAGTGGAGGGCATCCTACACTGCGTCATCCGATGCGTGATCGCCACTCGAGAACCTTTTTCCCCAGCGGTTGCGGGTTCGTCGAGACTTCAGCGTGCTAATTCTTCGGGTTATGTCGGTTACACCCGTTCTTCTACGGATTTCCGTATGCCGGATTCTATCTCACAGAGAAATCCCGATCATAGCCCGCTCCATAGCACGCTGAGCAACTTTAAGCCTTGTTATGAGGCCTACATTTAGGGAACACGTTTTTGTGCCGTAAGTCATCACTGGTAACACACACTGGTCGTAGACCTGTGTTTTTAGACACTGAGGTATGTTGGACGAGAAGATCCTCTTAAGTTTCCCGAACGCTGCCCAACCGAGTTGGATTCGTCGGCTGATCTCTTTCACGAAATTGGATCTACCTAACTGGACTGTTTGTCCTAGGTAAACATAATGATCGACAACTTCAAGAATCGCATTGCCAACTAGGACCGGTACAGGAATGACATGGGCATTTGACATGGCATTCGTCTTGTCCATGTTCATTCGTAAACCCACTAGTTGGGATACCCTGCTGAGATCGTTGAGCATGGTGCCAAGGTCCTTCATGGATTCTGCCATAACGACGATTTCGTCTGCAAATCGAAGGTGAGTGATGTATTCGCCGTTGATATTGATGCCGAGTCCGGTCCAGTATAAGAGTTTGAAGACATCTTCCAGTGCAGTGGTGAACAGTTTCGGAGAGATGACATCTCCCTGTCTCACGCCTTTCTGCAACTGGATCGGTTTCGTACTTTTATCCCGGATACGGACCGACATTGTGGCGTTCCTATACAAACAGTTCAACACTTCGATATAGCGATGGTCGATTTGGCACCGCTGAAGGGACTGCAGCACCGCCCGCAAGTTTCGACTGAATCAAAGCCTTTCTCATAGTCCACAAACGCAATACGCAGAGGCCGATTATACTCCTCGGTCTTTTGTATATTCTGCCGAAGCATGAGGATATGGTCTATGGTGCTATAGCCTTTTCGGAAGCCGCCTTGTTCGGGCGGCTGGAAGTCATCAAGCTCTCACGTGAGTCGATTGGTAATGACCTTCGAGAACAACTTGTAAACGTGGCTCAGGAGTGAGATGGGTCTGTAGTTGTTTAGAAGAGCCTTGTCACCCTTCTTGAAGAACAGCACCACCACACTCCTGGTCCACGACTCTGGAACGTCGCCCCCGTGAATGGCTTTTAAGACCGGCTTACCGCCTGCATTCAGAAGCTCTGCCGTAATTCCGTCATCTCCCGGTGCCTTACAGTTACGTAGCTGTTCGAGAGCCATTCTGATCTCGTACAAGCTGATGTCCGAGATTTCTTCGGTATAGTGCCGAGTTAGCTTGGATCTGGGATCTTGGACCAAGCCGACAACAGGGTTTCGGGATGATTTATATAACTGTCCATAGAAGCTTTCGACTTCTCCCAAGATCTCACTTTGGGATGAAATGACAGTGCCGTCATCGGTCTTCAGCTTAGTCAATTGACTTTGCCCAATAGACAGATCTTGTGCGAACACTTTTGAGCCATGATTCCGCTCTATCGCTTCTTTAATATGAAGCGTATTAAATCGGCGAATATCACGACGCACAGACCTGGCGATCTGCCTATTCAACTGCCTATGTTCGAACCAATCGGCTGAAGACTGCACCGTCATTTCTTTTTTCCGCTTCATGGGCTTGAGAGTCTGGTCGGAAAGTTTTTTAGGTCTATTAACGCGGTGAGCCTTGAAAATTTTCGACCCAACCGCGTGGACAGTTTCCACGAACCTGTTGTTCATATCGTTCGGGGATTAGCACTCGTCCAGACATTGGAAGCGATTGTGTAGTTCGAGTTGAAAGCTTTCAAGGTTCTGGTATTGGACAGATGTAGGTCGGCGTGTAGACTTCATCAAGCGTGACCGCTCGACTTTTGTATGGATGTTCAATGTGCCTCGTGCCATCCGGTGATCACTCTCAGTTTTAATCCTGCTGATCACTGAGACATCATTGAATATTTGTCGTTTGTCTGACAAGATGAAGTCTATCTCGTTTTTTGTTGAACCATCGGGGCTAACCCAGGTCCACTTCCTTTGGGGCTACTTCGTGAAGAAGGAATTCATCATAAAGATGCTTTCCTTCTCCAGAAAATCAGCCAGTTTCTGGCCCTTCTGGTTTCTCTGTCCATATCCATGTTTCCCTATTCTCAACTCGTCGTCGCTACCTTTGCCTAATTTCGCGTTAAAGTCTCCCATAACGACCGTGAAGTGAGTTTTGGACGCGTGTATGGCTTTCGAGATGTCCTCGTAAAATGCCTCCACCTCGTCGTCAGAGTATGCTGAGGTTGGTGCGTATACCTGAATGACCTTCAACGAATACCTCTTGGTAATTCGGAGTATAAGGTACGCTAGCCTTGTCGACACACTCTCGATCCTCTCCACGTTGTCTACGAGAGACTTGCGAACGATAAACCCTATACCGGCTTGGAACGGGTGATCGCCTTCCCGGTAGAAGAACAAGTTTTCGGATCGGAGGATTATCGTGCCCTCACCCTCTTTTAGCATTTCTGATAATCCTACAATGTCCCAGCAGATTTTGCTCAATTCCTCTTCCAGCTCGATGACCCTCTCGTCAGTGCTGAGTGTCCAAATGTTGTGTGTTACCAGGGCCAAGGGTCGTTTTAATTGATAGCTGGATCGCTGCCGGAGATTCTTGGCACCCCCCGCTCCACCGCTACCAGGCCCACCGCCAAAATGGGCCCGTAGAGTACCGGAGCTGCCGTGACTGGGGACCGTTTCTTTGTTAATCATCATCATAAAGGGGATAAGGCCGTAATCACCACGCTTGGCAGGCGGGTTGGCAATCGCAGTACGATGTTTAGATGTTTGACATTTCCCAGGAGAGAGCTGCTGCCTACTCTCCTGATGGAACCTCAGCCGATTTTTACGACTGCCACGGGCAAGTAAGGGGTGGCGACAAATGCATTCTTAATCCGTCGCCACACGGGTAGCCGCCATCGCCGCCACTGCCAGTGCCCGCACAAAATATTTTTCTTCCAATTTTGCCGCCCTTCTCTTAGTGGCGCCCGGGGCGGTCCGCCCCTCCGCCCCCCCTTGCTACGCCACTGTTGCGACTAGAATGTTCCATAATATTGTTTTATTCAAATATTATGAGTAAATAAAAATAATAAATATTATCATATCATTACACAATTACATATATAATTTCCTTTTAGTTTGTCAAATATATTCGCCAAACATTCGCATCGTTCCTTGCGAATGTCAAAAACATATGCGAATATTCGCGATGCGAATGTGAATATTCGTTACATCACTACACTATTATATGTATGGCCTTTAAATACTTAACTTTTATTGAAATTTTTGTGCCATCGAAACGTTTATTTCCATATCGTTATCATTTGAGCAGCCTCTTTTCGAACGATCAATCAACAAATAAATATAATAATAAACGTTTATGGTTAAATACAATTTTTTCTAATGTTTGTCTAAAGAGCGGTCTTAAACAGATAAAATTTTACAAGTCTATTTTTAAGTCGAAATATCGAACAAAGTCCAGTTTGGGAGTCATTTGGAGGACAAAGCCAAATTGGCTAGCAAAAAGTTGGGCGTCCTGAACAGAACCAGGCGGTACTTCACACCGAGACAGCGTCTTGTACTGTACAAAGCGCAAGTTCGTCCTCATGTGGAGTACTGCTCACATCTCTGGGCAGGCACGCCCAAATATCAGCTAGACCCACTTGACTCCCTCCAAAGGCGTGCTGTTCGAATCGTCAGAGATCCCAATCTCACGGACGGATTGGAGTCGCTGGAGTGGCGGAGAGATTTTGGGTCACTCTGTGTACTCTACCGACTCTTTCACGGGGAGTGCTCCGAGGAACTGTTTGACTTGGTACCACCGTCACCGTTTTACCAATGTACCACTCGACATCGTAGCAAGGTTCATCCATTTCACCTGGAAACGATATGGTCTTCAACTGTACGTTTCCAGCGATCATTTTTCCCACGTGCGTGCAGGCTCTGGAATGAACTACCTGCTGCTGTATTTCCCGAGTGCTATGACATGTCCTTCTTTAAACGAGGTTTAAGAAGAGCTTTTTCTTCTCGGTAGGCAACGGCCTGGCTGTGCCCCTGGTATTGCAAAGGTCCATGTGCGGCAGCGTCACTTACCATCGGTGTGCTGCCTGCTCGTTTGCCAGCATCGGCAATAAAAAAAAAAAAGTGTACATCTCTACTCTGGGTCTCTGATTCTACATTCACACGTGCAAAATGAAAGACCACAAATTTTGCGCATTTCACTGGAAAAAGGTAATATTAAACTTTTGTGGAAAGTATTCGATAGTAGAAAAATATCAATGTTTTCTAGCGATATATCCGATGTTTTACATTGAATATAAATATCGATATATTTTTTAAGTGGACACCCCTAACACCGCCTGCACATAAAACCAAATAGCACATGTGAATTTTGTAAAAATTCTGAATGTGATCCAGAACACCTGTGTGCCTACTCTATAAATCATTCTAATTCCGATTCAATTCCAATCTCACCAAACTTATATTTGGTACTCTTGAACAAAATCGAGAATGAATTCTTCGCGTTTGCCGTTGTTATTTTCACCAAATGTGTCGTATTTTGTTATTTTAAATCGTTAAACGTTATCGAACTCGATCACTACAAAGACGCTGTCTTGCAATTGTGCAACATTAACGATTTTAAACTACGTCAAAATCGCGTCGGGAGTAGCAAATATTTGATTTAATCGACGAGAATCGAATTCATTTAGTTCAAATATTTTCCCCCGAATTTAATTCCAATCGTGCGCTAGTGTCGCTTTCAAGAGTAGGTAACAAATTTGCTCAAATTCGAGCTGCGATTGGATTTAAGATTGGAATCGAGATTCAAGAGTAGGCACACTGATCTTGGCGTGTCCGTCATTTTCATTGCAACGTTTGGTTCTCGCAAGTGAATTAAGTGATACACTGCTAAATATACCCGCCTGCCGCTTGTGTGATTTACTTAAAAACAAAGAGTGCTTTCATCCAATCTATAACTTTATAAAGAATACGTTTGCTAAACTTTAAATACTGCGCTGCGTAATACATTGAAGTTTTCAAGTAACAAGTCTTGGCTTAAAGGTCCTAGTAACCGAGCCATAACCGGGCCATATGATTTGATTTGATAAACTCCAAAAAAAAAACAACAGTGGCAAGCACAACAGATTGGACAGTACGTCACTATAGTAAGTTTGGAATAAAATCATCTTTATCCACTTGGCGGCGCTTGTGAGCTTGTTAGTGCTATATTTACCTACGTAGCTATATTTATATCTATATTCTTTGTTATCTATATACGTATAGATGACTTGAAATTAAAATGGAGAGATTTTTCATTTGTATCTTTATATATATATTTCCTGTATAAGTTATACGTGATTATGCAAATCAGTAAAGAGCAGTAATACTTGTGATTAAAACAAAATGCGCAGGAGTCTTACGAACAAGCAGCCATTTATAAACCATGTAAGCGCAATATGCAGTGTTTCCACTTTAAAGATTGCCTTTCCCCACGATTCAATTCAGATTTACCCTTTTTGGGACTTATTCCCCTTCATAAGTTATTCTGCTGTATAGTTGTCACAAGATAAAAAGCCCGTTTTGACAGTTCACACCCAAGAAGTTTGCTATTTTTTACCCATCGAAATGTTTTGAATGTAATTACATTTTTCATTGACGGGTATCGCCCACTGGGCTAAGCGCTGTGGCATAACGATTTTTTCATATTGTCCACAGACTATTAATAAAAAAATAAATCAATCAAGATATTTTTTTTAATGCGGACTCGTACTTGGCCGGTGTTATTAATTTTAATACTAGTATTTAGACTAATTATAGAATTTCACCAGCTGTGTAGTGATTTTTATTGAAAATTCGAGACGTCAATATTGACAATATGAAAATGAAATAATATATATATATACGGGTGACGATACCTCAACTGACAATTTGGGCTCATCATCTTAAGAAAATGATTGACTGAAGATGAACGTTTTCTCGATATTTTGGTGATTGAGTGAATGTTATTGTAATAAAAATATTAAATGATAGAAAAATGACCATTCGTAACATTGTATCATTTCAAAATACCTACGATATCACAGTTTAAGTAAAATTTTAAAATCAGAACTTTAATCCAATGCTCTTTACAATACATATTCAAATCGATTATATACTCATGCAAACTTGAATCGATTTATTGTGAGTATCGAGTACCGAGTGGTATGGTTAATCACTAATTATATCGGTAAGTCCAAATGTCAAAACGAGCCTCTTATTTTGTGACAAATATAGTTCTTAGCTTTGGCACTAGTGTAATAACTAAAAAAAAACTTCGATTTCCTTTTAATGGTCGGTATACACGACAACAATATATCGCAGTGATTTGACTGCGCAGACAGTTTGCGCATTTAATCGAACATCCATAGATTGTGTACACGTTTATGATATTTGCGACG
The DNA here is from genome assembly GCA_032191425.1 of Lymantria dispar. Classification (NCBI taxonomy): domain Eukaryota; kingdom Metazoa; phylum Arthropoda; class Insecta; order Lepidoptera; family Erebidae; genus Lymantria; species Lymantria dispar. The sequence continues at coordinate 9,890,098 of CM063445.1, read as the reverse complement.
ATCGTCCATTTGCAGCAGAAATTCAGGCGGGAATGTCATCCTTGATGGAAAATGATAAAGTATTGGCGTCGCTCATTTTATGTAAAAAGCAAAGAAAATCACGTAGTATGTGGTGTAGAAATTGGATTCTTATAAGGAAATCGTATGACTTGACGACTGAAAATATCTCTCATGTGAATTTATTGAGAGAGACACAAACGTAAAACATACACGCCGAGGCCTCTGGAGGGACGTATGTAGTATGTGGTGTAGAAATTGGCTTCTTAAAGGGAAGTCATACTCTTATGTGAATTTATTGAATTTTATTGATTTTTTTTTATTATAGTTTCCCTATTGGTATTAGAATTAATAGGTTTGTACATATCAATTAGCCTATCGTAGGCAGCATTTTTCTCGTTGCGATTATGATAGTCTTTGCTTTTTTTACTCCAGAAGCAAATTATAACTCTGTATTAACTCTTCCAATAATTCCTGGTTGTTGCTATTATTATTATCATCTTGCTACATGTTGATTTGCATCTACAGCAAGCGCCATGAACGAACTAAAGGATCACTACGACTTCAATCCACATCCTACGACAAAACTGTGCAAACATGATCGACAACAATTTATCGAATAGTTTTTGACACTGCTCCGATCGTTTGCACCAACCAGACAATTTTGAGACGATTTTCGTACATACTATCGATAAAACTGCACAAACGGTCTGCGCAGTCAAATCGCTACGATATATCATTGTCGTGTATACCGACCAGAAATATATAAAACCTGCACGTGTCACCACTGTTTTTTTTTTATACAGTAAAACATGGGGTAAAGCCTAGCCTAGAATTTGCCGCAATATTTTAGCCTAGGCCCATGATTTACAGCAATTTCCCCTTTTCCTTCCCTCTGGACCTAATTTCCCCTCAAAAGAGGAATTTCCCTTCATTGTGGAAACACTGGCAATATGGCAGCGGCAGACGCTGTCATTCGGTTGTCATTCTATCAATTCGCCAGCGCCCCTAGTGTCATTTTATTATTGTAGACCAAACTTCTAAATTAGTAAAAAATGTTCTAGCTGTCAACGCCTTGGTGGCAAGTGGCTCAATTAGGTAACTCTTAATATTGAGAATTTTGTGAACTATAATTTCTTTTCTCAGCTCCTAAATTGGGCTTGCACTCTAGCTAGTTATGTTTGCTTGATAAGTGTAGTTTATTAGGCTGTCTTCGGGCAAAAATTTACTGATTTGTGACACATACTTGTGATATGGATAGTATGTTTACATCTTGCTGATGTCAGGTTTGTATTTATATTAATTTAATGTTTTGTCTAATGTAATGGTTTGTTTTAATATCTTATCACTTTGTCACAAAAACCAAACTAAGGCTCTATAATTTAATAATATTCTTGGGTCCGCTTATTGTCTCCACACGAATAAAAAGCAATTTATTCACACGATCACTTCACATATTCTAAAATGTACATAAGCATAATTATATTTCTGTAAGTGACCGCTATATTTTTATGTAATATTCAATTTCGCATTAATAATAATTCTTTGATGTCTATACACACCAAAAAGTTGACACTGTTTGTTTTATTTAAGGCTGCGGAATTATTCATTCATTTATGCAATACGATATCATTGTTATTCTGCACATATTTAAATAATATAGCCACGCCAAAATGGCTGTGAAAAAGTGTTGTATAGATAATTGTAAGTCTATTTCTACAAGAAAGGAAGATTTGGGTGTTACATACCACAAGTTGCCCAAAGATGTTAGATTATATGACACTTGGATGGCTGTCACATTTATTGAACACACTGACACGGGTTCTCCTAAATATGTCTGCTCACGACACTTTTGTAAAAATGATTTTCAAACATTCAAGGATTCCAAATACATATTGAAACCAGGTATATTGTAGTGAGACCTAAATGCTTGGTTATTATCAAGTAAATTGAGATTTGTAGTTTTATTTTATTAGATGTTATTTGGAATGGTACATTGTAATTTCGATTTCAAACTATCATGATCAATAATACTTGTGAAATTATGATTACTCCATTTAATCTCGGGAAGAACAGTTGTTGGTGTTTGGTTTGCAAGTACTGTAACATTGGAAACTAATGAGTAATAAAATACACGGTAAAAATTCTATTAACTATAATTTCACAAGTCATAGTTGCAGCTATTGGTTTACAGAAAGCATTCTGATCCTTATAAGGCACTTTTTTAGAATATTTTGCTCATACTTATTAATTATATATGTATGTATTTGCATTGATCGGAATTAGGTGAACTTGCGGTGTATTCTTGATGTTAGTTTTAATAGATATGTTATTTATACTTATTGTTAAGAATTATACCCACAACTAAAATTTATTTTCATTAGGCTTAGTGCTTGTCATTAATGCTTAGGAGAAAGGTGCTTATAATATTGATATTATGATGACAATTAATATAGGTGCATATGTACTATGGAGTTGGATAAGTTTGGGATTTGTTTCAGAATCAAGATATCCTTATCTTCAGCAGGTCTGCTGAGGTCAAATCACAGATTTGCATTAGCATATCTATTACTCCAAAAAGTTCACCTAATTTTGAATAATACTTTTAAGTTTTTATGGCAATGTATAAAGCATAAACATTATGAAATATACATTCAAGTTTTCAGTCAATGGCTTTTGTGACTAAGTGTTGCCATAATTTGGTCAATAATGAGTGGATAGAGTGAGCGACAAACAAGTAATTTTGATCAGTCCATTCTGTTTTGCTCTAATTATGAGATATATATCAATGTTATATTTCGTTTGCCTTATTTTAAATGTCATTGCTTTTTGTCTATGATGCATTAGTAACTTTTTAATTTTTTATCCTTCAGAGTGCACTTGTAATTGAATATACTGCGTTATTGTTGCATGATATATTTGATTAATTTCACCAAATGAGAACAAAAATTTTAAATGTAGCGTATTCTAGATGCTGTACCATCAATATTTCCATGGACAATTTCAATAACTAAAAGAGATATGGCATCTGTAAATAAAGAAGATGGGTTAAATTGTGACGAGAGTGCATCAACAAGTATAGAGTGTGAGATTGAAAGCGTAGCTGCAATTAGAAAATTTATTGAGGCACAAGAAAAAGAATTGCAGGATGAAGAAAGAGAAAAACAGCGTAAAGAGAAAGAAATTAAAGAACGAAAGAGTTTAGCAGAAAAAGAGACTGTCGAGGAGACCAATGATGATAGTATGGATAGTAAATTAAGTCAGAGCGAGACAATATCTGTAGCCAGCAGTGTGATTGAAATGATGATAACTGAATCTGAATTGGAGAGTGCAAAAAAGAGGGATATAAAGAGCAAAATTTTGAGCCCTGATAAAGGTGAGTCCTCAAATTCATCATCATAACCATTTCAGCTCATGAACTCCCACTGTTGGGCTCGAGTCTCCTCCACAATAGGAGGTAATTTGACCTTACTATACCATGCTGGTCAGACAGGTTGCTATACGGTCTTGTTTCAAGTTTTCCTTCTCTTGCATAGATATATGCATATTATATCCCTTAGTCATCTTTTATGACATCCACGGCTAAGACAGGGAGTGGCGAATTGTAGCCTTAAAGTAATTTCTCTATATTATTTAGTTTAAAAGGATAATACTGTGTGCTGCGGAATAAACCTTTGTGGTCCGTCAGGACTTTATAGACTTTACCCAGTCTCAGAGCCATCAACATTACACAAAGCATCCTATGCATAACATGTAGTATTTTAAAGTGTAAGAGGACTACTTTGACCACCGTTTTATCTCTGTACTATGTTCTCTGACATTGCAGGTCTTGTGTGGTATTATTTGCATCATTTGTACAGTCAAGTATTCTGAATTTCTATTGGCATGTTTAATTTTTCAGGTAACAGTAGTATGGCACTCTCAGTTGGTTCTAAAGTGGAAGCAAAAGATTTTACAGATTATTGGCATACAGCAGAAATCATAGAGGTTGACTACGATGAAATGGAAGTCCTGGTACATTATGATATTGAAACAAAAAAGTAAGAATTGATTTTCTATTTTATCTATACTTAATATAATATAATAATTAAATACTAGATGGACTCGAATTGGCTATGACTATATGTCTCAGATGGATGGAATGGAATACCATTGTAGTAGAATTGGTAGTATCCAGTATGTTCTATTTATATTTGAACCTGTGTATAAAGGTAGCATACGATAAATCATTTTCTATCATCTGTATTGCTTGAAACAGGGCCTTATGAGCTTTATTGGCCTTATTGTGTAATCAATGAACTTCAGACAGATCTGTCATGTTTCTCGTAAAAACTGCTTTAATCACTTGAATTATACAATTCTGTAAAAAAGAAAGACATTGCATTATAGATAGATATATGCCTGTTAATTGAATTGTGTTACAATTTCATAGATTATAGCAATTTGTTAGATCTTTTGTCAGATCTTTCTGGAGCCTATTCACTTAATATAGTAAGGGGCGAGGCACTATGATAAAAAAGAGCGTGCGTACAAAATACGCATGTCAGAAGTGAAACTTCTTTGGTGCCACGGCTTTTTTTGTCAATATAAAAAATTATAAAAATATTGGACTACTCGTTGTTAACGCTCGCGCTGGCCTGTAACAGGTATACTACGCGCATGTGTTCGAGTGCCGCGCATTCACTCTCGCTCTGTCTCTTTCTATTCTTCCTCCATGATAGCGTTAAATGTTTAACGCAAACTTGTTGGAAGTCACATTAGTAGTTTCACTTCAAAAAAAAAAAAGAAAAGCTCTTAATCCTGATTAGTGCGATATCTTCGAATGTTTACATTAAATCTAACACTGGTTGACGTAAATGTACATAGATTTTTTGAGGGACTATGATGCGCGTCACCCTCGCTTGATCCATCCGTAGCGACGGAAACGGACGTGCAACTCCTTAACCCGCCGCGCATGTGCTTTTCAATCATGTGGGTGGGCCGCCGGTTTTGGATAAGCCATAACCTTGATAAATATGTTAGGATCTTAGCAGTTAGATTGCTGCTATGTATTTAAACAGCTCCTAAAAATCTACCTATCCATCTACAAAACAAAGTCAAGTATTGTAACAATTGTTAGAATATATGTATTAGCTAATTTAGTACCAAAGTAGACTGTTACTTAAACTTAGTAAATTAGAGTGCCATTGTGTAGTATTATCCTATAAACTTGGTAGTTAGTTTGTCCATTGCAAGTATGTTACTTAGCTACCTACTTATTATCATTTGTATCGATTTCAATTTAAATAGTTTGCGTGATGTGCTATTATTATTAACAGTTTATTACACCCTAACGCCGCTCACAGAACTCTCCCTCTTTTTACGCTGCTCACTCTAGTGTGACTCAACAGGAGGAAGTATTATTTTTGGTTTTAAGTTAATCTTATAACTACTTTAAAAGCAAATAAATTTGGCTGTATCGCGTTCTGACAGTGATTTTTTCGAAATTGCTTTAATTAAAAAAGAAAAACAAAAAGTATCATTTTCAAAAATAGAATTTTACGTGACATTCGAGAATTCGCGCCAATATGTTTATTTAAAAGTATTTGAGTTTTTATTCACGAAAACTGTAAAAAAAGGTGCTGGCTAGTTACAAAGTGTTTTCAAAGTATAAATATACGTCATAATTGATTATCTAGTTGGTTATGTAATTGTGTCACAGGAAAAATAAAAATTGTTCAATAGAAACATGTCCTTCTCATATAATACCCGCTATAAATCGTCTCGCCATCATCAGAGGTAACATTACTTGCCGCAATCAACACCTAGATATTATAACTGTATCCAATGTATACTTAATGCCATGCCTTAATGTCATAATTATTTTTGGTTTTATCTCAAATTAAGTATTTAATTTTCGTATACATTTAAAGTTGGTTACTACATATTCATTACAGATGCCAACCTATAATATATGTATATAGCTATATTTATATCATATGTCACGTATATTTTGCAATTATTCGTTCATCATCATTTCAGCTCATATTCATCCCACTGTTGGGCTCGAGCCTCCTCCACAATTGACCTACTTCACCACACTCGTCAGTTGCGTTGCTATAGGGATTTATTTCAAATTTTCCTTCATTTTCAATTAAATTCAAATCATTTATTCTGTATAAACTCCGCGGGGGCACTTATTCTCTTTTTTTTTTTACATTCGAACTTAAATTACTACCGGATCGGTACGCGACCGCACTGAGAAGATCCGGCAAGAAACTCGGTAGGATTGTCTTCTTTTTTATTCATTTACTAGTTTTATTAAATAAAATCACATACAACAACATGCCTATTAATAGCTCCAGTCTGATGCCGTCTCTTACATGGATGGTATATGCATATTTAATCCATTAGTCGTCTTTACGACACCCACGGGCAAAAGAGCGGGTGGTGAATTGTTGCTTTTGTAATTTGGTGCTTTATTTACTGAATATTTTTTTTGGAACCTTTTCCTCTCCGTCTATTGATCGCGCAACCAGTCTCGAATTATTCTTTGGGGGCCCTCACGGCGTGTTACTCCCTCATATTAGCCATCCCGACGACCAGGGCCGGATTAACCCTATCAGGGGCCCCCACGCAATGCAATTCTCGGGACCCCTAGGCAATGCAATTCACGGAGCCCCTAGGCAATTCAATTCTCGGGGCCCCTTTCCTTTCCCTTTACTTTTATTTTTTTTAATCTTAGTCAATAAGATCGACTTCTTTAATATTCTGTTACTTCAATCGCATGGCAACAACATACCGTATGACTTTGACTTGATGCTATAACGTCACCTCACATGCCTGACTTTTTACTTTTATTGAAATTATCTTAATGAACAGGTTGTAGTTAAATGATGATCCAGGTCTCATGATGGAGTAGGCAAGAGATATGAGAATTTAAAAAAAAATGTTCAATGAAATAAATTGTATTTTTTTCTTGGTGCTTGCTCGGGGCGTGAGTCGATGCGGGGCCCCTTGGCAGTTGCCTTATCCGCCTTATGAATAATCCGGCCCTGCCGACGACCTGTAAGCAAGAAAGAATATCGACCTCACGCGCTCGGTTTTATTCCTGGTTTCGGATTAATTTTGTTGTTACGATCTCTCCCTTACTCTACAAATTTAGTGCTACTTCAATTTTTTTTTTGAGATATATAACCTAAGGAATAACTGCCCTATGTCGTGGGTTACTACTATACATTTGACGGATACAAAGTATATTTTGACTCGGAACAGTCGCACATAAGCTGTTCTGTGTGGGGATTGAACCCACAACATGTATATATGTGAAGTATTTCTTACTTCCAGACACGATGAATGGATAAACGTAAGCAGTCCCCGTTTAAGGCCACTTGGCAGTGCTACAGTGAAACCCGGACCCAGTTCTACGGAAAGTTTATCATCGGACGTAACGCCACCTGTTGCTATTAAAGTTGAACCTAAAGATGACATGAAAGTGGAAGATAAAGCCAAGCTTACGTTTGTTGTTGGTGAAAGATGTCTTGCGAGATGGCGTGATAATAGAAGATTTATGGCTACCATATGCAATGTCTTAGAGAATGGTAAGTTGTATATTTTTCAAAGACTGTATTGCCAGATGTCATGGAACAACGGGGAGTTACTCAAACGGGAGTAACTTTGCTACGGCTCCAGATTTAGGTTATCATGGCGGAGAGTGTAGACGTCAGTATTCTCTGCGTGGTCTCCCTAATCGACGTCTACGAATTGAATCAGCCTTAGTTCTCGTGCTCTTTCTGGAACTTTCTTTTGCGCTATCACGGCGTCGCAATAGCGACAGATCTCCTCCAAAGATTTTTACTAGGCCATCTCGCTGGGCACTCCCCAAGAGTGTGATTCACATTGTCAATGAGTGCACCACACTGATGACATCATCATCATCACAGCTCATATACGTCCTACTCTTGGGCTCGAGCCTCCGCCACATTAGGGAGGGAAATTGACCTTACTGTACCATGCTGGTCGGACATGTTCGTATAGGGTTTTATTTCGAGTTTTCCTTTTCTTGCATAGATGTTATATGCATATTATATCCTTTAGTCGTCTTTTACGACATTCACGGGCAAGATAGGGAGTGGTGAATTGTATTCTTATTCCGTCAACACACGGGTACACTCACTCACTCACTCATGACAGGTTCATCTTTTATTTGCCCTGCCTTTACCCACAAAATAATGCCTGCAACATTTATGATTTAAACTTTCCCCACGTTATTCATCATTCCGCCATATCACATGTCCACACTTCAAGCGTTCGCTCCTTACATTGCTGTCATTGGCGCAACTTTCAAATTTACTCCTCTAATACGCTTATTTCTTACTAGCTCACACAACAGACGTTGTTCTGTTCAGTTAAAATAAAAAGAATTCTTCTTGAAACCGATAGCAGTGCCACTTATTGGATCTAATTATTGATCTAAACTATCCTCGAATCCCTTTGAACACACACAAAAAAAAAAATCATCAATATCCGTCCAGACGTTTATGAGGAGTTCAATTACAAACACGCGAACAGAAGATTTATGCGCACGCAGCGGAAGCTCTCAAACGAAAAAAGAAAAACCCGATTTTGAAACATTTTCATTGGTGCTCCGCTCATTGGTCTTAGCGTGATGATAATTATATAGTCTATATATAGCCTTCCTCGATAAATGAGCTATCTAACACTGAAAGAATTTTTCAAATCGGAACAGTAATTCCTAAGATCAGCGAGTTCAAACAAACAAACTCTTCAGCTTTGTGTATTAGTATAGATATAACTTAGAATAATAACGTATAGAAGGTAAGTTCACGCACAAAAAGTGAGGCATTTCAATTGGAGCCTAATGGAGCTTACACCGGAACCGTCCCGTAATGTACAAGGCATTGTACTGCACGAACGTACGCAACTTAAAAAATAAATAGGTAATTATGACGGTTTGTGCATTCAAATGGTGTCACAACACATTTGAAAAATATAAAAAGATTATTAACATTACTTTTAAAGGTAATTCGACGATTTATGTTAATAAAAACAAAATTTGATTTCATAATTTGTATAGTGGTGTGCGTGTGTACGTGTGTAATGGCCTGCGCGCCATTAGTATTTTTAGATTCAAATTTTGAAAGTTCGAAGTATTGACACTATCCTTCTATACTTTATTATTCTAAGAGATATAGATTTTATTCTTTATTCACGTCACGCAGTTATATATATTCATGTTCGATTTTTTATTCGACAGGAAGCTATGAAATAATATTCGACGACGGATGTCAGTGGACGTGTAAAGTATCGAGGCTTTATAAATTGAAGCCTGAGAAAGACGGAGTCTCTAGTGGTGCGTCAAACACGCCTGATGTTTCCTCACCACAATATGAAGCGGGGCCTGGTAACACACCTGGGAATACCTACCCAGTTTACCATACACATTTATTTGACCCTACACGAGATTATCTCGGATCAAAGAGCGAACGTCGCGAGATGAAACGCAAATTAAATATAAAAGAAATTTTTAATATTGGTCAGAAACGGCAAAAAACTCAAAGGACTCGAAAGGAAATGCCTCAAAAATCACCAGTTGAGAGAAAACCTAGAATTAGGAAAGGTTTCAGATTGAAACACAAAGTGGAGGTTAAGGCTGAGGTAAAAACTGAGAATGCTGGTGAGTATTAATTTTTATGCTTTTTTTCTCTAACCATATAAGTCCCAGTTTCCACGATTATAATCATGCATACGATTATTTTACAACGTTACTAAAGTAAAATCGCCAATGCCTACTCAAAGGAACTATATTTATAATTCTTTTCTCCTAATATAAGTAATATTATTAATATGTAACTGTGCGAAGATGTTTAGATGTTTTTTACTCAATCATGTTTAAATCGTTAAACAGATTTGAATGAAAATTGGCATATCAATCGACCATTTCCTGGATTAACACAGAGTTATACTTATTTAATTTTTACTAAATCAAGCATCATTCATTGAACATAATATTTAGTTGCATAAAATTACGGACAACTTTTATGCGGATGAAGTCGCGAGCATAACTTAGTAAATTAAAACTTTAGTGCCAAAATCATTTTAATAATTCAATTCTTGACAAAATTTTCATCGCAGCGTAATAATTATCACCAGTACATAATATTAGGTCTTTACCTATGAAATTGCCGTTATGTATGAAAAAAATTAAACGTTTTTTTTTCATGTATTTTTTATTTGTATTAATCGAAGTAATCACCCATGCAATCAATGCATCTTTGCCAACGCTTAGTTTATTGATACCCTTCTTAAAGAAATCAGCTGGACGGGAGGCAACAAATTCTTCAAAGGCATTTTGTACTGCCTCTCGGGTATTGAATTTCTTTCCCGCCAAAAAGTTATCCTAATTCTGGAAGAAGAAGTAGTCTGTAGGCGCAAGGTCTGCTGAGTATGGCGGATGACGGAGAGCTTCCAACCCCCAGTTCTTGCAACTTGGAGACCGTCTGCTGTGCAGTATGAGGTCGCGCATTGTCGTGCAGGAGCAGCGGAGACGAGCGATTGACCAATGCTGGTTGGAGATGTGCCAACTTCTCCATCATTGTGTTCAGTTCTTCACAGTACACATCTGCAGTAATGCTCACCCCGTTTGGTAAGAAGCTGTGATGAATCACACTGGTGCTAGACCACCAAACAGTGACCATCACTTTTCTAGGGGTAAGTTTTCGTTTAGGGCATTGTTTAGGTGCTGAACCAGGATCCAACCAACTTGCTGAGCGCATGCGGTTATCAAACAGAATCCATTTTTCATCGCAAGTAACAATGCGTTTCAAAATTCCTTCATTTGTGTGTCGGTTGAGCAATGCAAGGCATGTCTCGACGCGTACTTCGCGCTGGCGATCATTGAGTTCGTGGGGCACCCATTTGTCAAGCTTCCTTACCTTGCCAATTTGATGCAAATGGACCAATATTGTTTTGACGCTAACGTCGAAAGCTGCTGCTAATTCAGCCGTAGATTGTGTATCATCGGCTTCCACAATCGCCTTTAATTCGTCATAATCGAGCAAAGTCTTCGGACGACCGCGAGGTTCATTTTTCAGGATGAAATTTCCAGAACGGAAGCGAGCAAACCAATAACAGGCGGTGCGTTGGTTTGTAGTGTTAGCTCCGTAAACGTCGTTGATGTTGCGTGCCGCTTGTGCCGCGTTGCTGCCACGACGATACTCATATTCCATAATTACTCGAATTTTTATCGTATCCATGATGACGAAAAAGATTGAAATGCGATGAAAACGTAACACTAATCAATAAACAAATGACTACTTTTGAAAAATGAATTCCATGTTTTAAAATAAAATTAATTTGAAATTAGAATTCTTAGCCAAACAAAAATTATTTTGATTTGAAATGGCCAGTACTGCAGAACGGCAATTACATAGGTAAAGACCTATTATATCACTTTCTTTTAAAACGTTATTTCACTAATAGTAATAATATAATTCCTTAAATATATATATAATAATATAATATCTTAAATATATATATAATAATATAATATATATATAATAATATAATATATATATAATAATATAATTCCTTAAATACTTCTTAGGTAAATGCATGCTGTCATTATGCTTCATAATAGTGCAGATATGTAGACTATATTTGTAATGAAATAGAAAATATGCTAGTAATATTGTTCACGTCAACTTATTTTAACAATATCTACTTGGCAGTTGATGCTGTGGCCTCAATCATTGGTACTCTTAACGAAGATAACATAATAGGAATAAAAGAGGAACTAGCAGATCCCCCTGATGCAACCAAAGAAAATCCTTCAGAAAATGAAGTAGATATAAAGGATGATAATAAACCTGAAATTAATATTGAAGCAGAATCTAAGGAAGTTATAACAAATACTGAAAATACAGAGGAGAGTGATAAAGTTGAATTAGAAGATTTAAAGCCTTATTTAGATCCTGAGGTGGGTTATACAGAATTATTTATCCATAATTATGTTTATACTTTTTGTATAACTTGTTTCTTCTCTCTGTCTGTCCACTACCTCTCTTGCCCGTGGATATCGTAAAAGACGAGTAAGGGATATGTTATGCAGATACCATCTATGCAAGAGTAGGAAAACTCGACCTTATACCCTACACCAACACAACTGACCAGTGCAGCATTGTAGGTTAATTTCCCTCCCACTGTGAAAGAGACTCGAGCTCAACAATGGGACTTACGTGTGCTGAGATGATGATGATAATTTGTTTACTATGTGATTATTTATATTCCACTAGCTGACTCAACAGGCATAGTTTTGTTCACAAATAAAAAAATAGTAAAACGTTTGTACTCGATCGCAGCGCCACCTACCGGGTCCAATTGTGAATCTAAACCATTCTGGAGTCTCCTTGAACATACACGGCTGGACCGATGTTGATAAATTCCTCCTCCTCCTCCCCTCCTCTCATATCTCAAGGGACTTCACAAACACGCAGTTAACGAAATGTACCCCAACTAGCAACGTTCGTGGAGCTCTGTAATTATTATTCTGTATCCGTATTGCACTCCAACATTCAAGATGGGAGTTTGCTACATAGATAGACAGTACGTCATACATACAGTAATTGTATTTCTCCAGTAATTTCAATAAGTACTGCAAAAAAGGATGATTGTACTGCACTTTCAGTATTTCATTGAAATTAAAAATATTGAACCAACTTTACGACGTTGATTAGTTTTATTTCCATCTTTTCTTGTAATGAGATTGCGTTATGTGCTTAAATTGCTGCGATTGTTGCTTTTGAATGTGATTGAGGGGATACTTCATAATTCTTAATTGATTATCACATTTTATTTCTTTATGCTGTGTGGTAGCGGCTTCGAATACTACCAACCCTTGCTTTGCTCGTGGGTGTCGTAAAAGACGACTAAGAGCCCTAGATTGACCCGGACCAACTCTATCTGGTACCATTTGGGTCAACGATTACATTCCCAAGGAGGGTTGACGTCAGGCAGGCGGCCGGTCATAAAAGTCATTGCCGAAACTTTTTGCAATATGTCAAAACAGATGACATATTGCGTCGACCCCAAGTAATTGGGATAAGAGCAAGATGATGATGATTTTATTTCTTTAGAATTTTATATTAAGGCAGAATTATTATTTATATTATCTATATTTTTAAAAGCTGCCTTCTATGGGAGACCAAGTAAGTGATGTGATATATAAAGATTGTTTCATATTAAAAATATTTTCTTACATATATTTTTATCTGGTTACAGGTGTTAGAGGAAGAGGTAAAACTAGAACAATTTGAGAAACCAGACGAAGGAACCCATGAAGAGGTAATAGACAGAATAAAGGAAGCTATCAACAAACTAGAAGATGGTTTGAAAGTCGAAAGTACTTCAATCAGTTCACCAAAACCTGAAATTAAAATTGAAATTCCGAAAATCGAAATGCCTGAAGTTAAACCGGAGATTATTGCTGTACCAGAGTTAGATAAAACAGTAGAAGAAATTAAAGATACAGAAAAAAATAAAAAGAAATTAACAAAGGTGAAGAAAGGAAAGAAACTCAGATTGTTGCGAGAGAAGAAGGTTAAGAAACAGGTGGAGAAAGTGAAGTCTGAGTTGGAGGAAATGAGGAAACAGGTGGAAGAGATGAGATTGCAGATGTTGAGGTCTCAAGAGATGTCAAAGGATGGTGAATTACCAGAGTCCTTCTTGTTACCGGGAGAGTGGTGCTGTAGGTGGATGAATGGACAGCCAGTTGGGACTGTGAGTGAGATTGAATGTGAAATGAAATATGATCCAAATGGGAAGCCACCATTACCTAGAAGGAGTGTGCAGGTAAGCTATCATGTTGCCATTTGTAAATGGCAACTTAATAACTTTACAATACTATGTGTTATCATTCCCCTTATTTCCCTGTAGAAGTCCTGAAAACCGGCTGGGGACATTCAGAGCAGTATTCTTTTGGGATAGTTATAACAACAACTGATCGCCATCTGTCTGCCAAGCATGGTGATTATGCCATTATTCTCGGGCTAACAGTGAATATAGATAGCTTGATCGATGGGTGGGTGAGTTTATGGATGTAAATAATCGTCAAGCAATTTTTGTCTACAATCGGTTACGTAGTCTAATTTGATAGATTTGAAACTGCTCCAATTCAAATTATCATCATTAGGTTTCCTTCTTAGTTTCGTTCCTGAAGGTTTGAATCAATAGAATTATCCATCCAGCCATTGACGTTCATTATTAAATGTAGTGCGATTATGACATAAACTCCGCGAGGGGGAGAATGTCGGATTGGCGAGCGCAGTTAGTAGATTGTAGTAGTGTTAAAATAAAAATAATAAAAAGTAATTTCTGTGTGGTGACGAAATAAGAATTAGGGATGATCGATTAACGTCGATGTCATAATCGAAAGCTCAACATCGATGTCATAATCGAAAGCTCAACATCGATATCATAATCGAAAGCTCAACATCGATGTTCGATATTTATCGAAAACGTAACATCGATGTTAAAAATTCATCGATGTTAGGAAAATATCGATGTCATTATCGAAAATGTATACCATCGATGCTACGTTTTAATATTTCACTAAGGAATAAAATGGCAGATTTTGATCAGCTTTTTTTTTTGAAATCTGAATCGGATGTTATAATGTAGGGTGACTTAAATTCGCCGGCGAGAATTTTGATGTTTTTTTCATTTTAGGAAAATCTGGAGTCTGTTCTTATAATATAGGAATAAAGACCTACTAAGTACTTTTCTCAGAGCAAAATTGTGTTGAGATTTTTTTTTTAGAAAAGTCAGTACAACGGATATGTTTTTATTGCGTGAATTATCATCGATGGTCGTTAACATCGATGTTACGATATTTTGCCTATGGCAACATCGATGTTTTTCTTTCAACATCGATGTTTTCCTTTCATAATCGATGTTGAATTCCGTTAACATCGATGTTACGATGTTTTGCCTATAGCAACGTCGATGTTGAAACATCGATGTTACGATGTTTTGCCTATAGCAACATCGATGTTGAAACATCGATGTTTTTCCTTTCAACATCGATGATCATCGAACATCGATCTTCATCAATCATCCCTAGTAAGAATACAATTCATCACCCCTCATCATTTTGCCCGTGGGTATCGTAAAAGGTGACTTAGGTATAATAAGTATACGAAAACTCGAAATAAAACTCTATGTCAACACAGACGTGTTGGACAGACAACCAGCATAGTATATTAGTTTAATTTACTGCCAGTTGTGTAGGACTTCCGTGCCCAACAGTGGGACATATGTTTATATTGAAAATAAAAAACTAAGCTGACATGATGTTTATATTGAAAATAAAAAACTATTTAATTTTATGTTGATTATCATCATGAAATAATTATTTTAAACAAATATGTTTAAGGTCGAAGATAAGCGATTACCAGAAGGTTGGACGAAGCACATGGTGCGCAGAAGTCTGGGGCATTCAGCTGGCAAGTGGGATGTCGTAATAGTCAGGTACTTTTATTTTTTTATATACAAGCTATGTCCTCGGCTTTGCTTGCTTTTGGATATAATTTGTTTTATTTCTTCTTTTTACAGTCCCGACAACAAAAGATTCCACACGAAAAACGAAATGCGATTATATTTGGAAAGCATTCAGAATATAAATCTTAAAGGGTTCGAGCACGCGTTAACAGATTTTGGCGTACATTTAAAACTTGCGCGTCGCATGGGTTGGATATCTCATACTCCAGATGGTGTAGCTAATGGACCTAATGATGAATCACAACCCAAAAAGCTTAGCAGCATGTCACCGCTGGTCAAACGTAGGCAATTGGGCCTTAGTAGGAAGGGTGTGAGGGTTAAGAATAAGATACCAAAGCTCACTATCAAAATGAATGTCCCAACGGATGTTGTGAGTATATTTACATATTGATTTAGTATTAAGTGGACTTTTATAATATTCTATTACATTTCTATGTGACGAGATTGGATAAAATAAGAAATAAATGTATAAGAGAAATATTGACGGAGAAGTTAAGGAGTGAATGAATGCATGACTTAGTATGGGCATGTGCTTACATCCAAGCAATGTTATGAGCAACGTTTAAGTATTATGTTGAAAGATTTAAAGGTGAAAGAGACAAAGGGCAGTGATTACAGAGATGATGTCTGATAGGGTTCCATTAAACTAGAGGACAAATGCCCTCAAATTGTAAAAATCTAATAATTGATTACCAAATTTGCATAGATATTTTTTTGGCAAGCTGATATCTGATATTCCCTCGTTGGGCCCAAGTCAATGTCTAATAGTGGACGTAGAGTAGTGGATGGATACATAAAGGCTCTATTATCTAAAGGGCTGGGTTCATTTCTTCTGTGAGCTGGCGAACATTGCTGCCTCGCCATTGGTCCTTTGAGCCGGATTTTTCGAGTCCGTAGAAGTAACTTGTAGCAATGCATTGATTGTATTCTTAACCAGTGATCCTACAAGTAAGGTGCTTTTGTGATATTTTAATGAATATTATAGATGTCACCCGAGGATGTTCCTGTAGCGTCGACTTCCGCCGCTATGATAGAAGATATTCACCCACACGTTGAACTTAATATGGAACAATTCATATCCGAGGATGGATACGGTATGTTACTAAAATAAAATGTATTTATTATAAAGCAGATTTTAGGTCCTCTTTATGTTTTGCTATAAATTGATGAAATCTTATATTCTTCTCTTAACCTATACACGTCTCACTGTTATGCTTGGGCCTTTATCACAGAGTGTAATGGACCTATTGGTTAGTTGTGTTGGCCTTGGGTTTATATTTAGTTTATCTTCTCCTCAGCAAAAATTTTATCTACATACTAGCCAACACATCTGTCTATCATTGTAGATCAATTTCCCTTCTATTGTAGAGGAGGCGGCCTGAGCTCAACAGTGGGGCTTATGTGGGATATAATGATGATTTATTCTTACTCTACAACCACAAGAAACATTTTTATGAATTGAACATGGAACGAGAAATATCTCATTTTGTGATGAAAGACCTATATCATGCATGCCGCTACATATCCATTTGAATATTTTATTTTATTTAGACTCGTGCTTCGATAAAATGTAGTTACAAAGACGGGCTTAATGCTATTAACGAGCACATACATTACCAATGTTTTGTTCTCTTATTCGTACCCCCCACAATGTGGCTATATCATTTATTATTTAGTATAGTATTTATATAGTAACTACTAGTATATAGTAACTAGTAACTATGTAGTATTTATATAACTGTCCATAGAACCTTTCGACCTCTCCCACGATCTCATTTTGGAATGAAATAACAGTGCCATCATCAGTCTCCAGCTTAGTCATTTGGCTTTGTTCAACAGACAGATCTCGTGCGAAAACTTTCGAGAGGTTCCACTCTATCGCTTCTTTAATACGGAGCATATTAAATTGGCGAATATCGCGACCTGGAGATCTACCTATTTAGCTGGTTATGTTCGGACCGATCGGCTGAAGATTGCACTGTCATTTCTTTCCTCCGCTCCATGAGCCTGAGAGTGTGGTCAGAAAGTTTTTTAGATCTATTTGCACGGCGAGCCTTGAAAATTTTTGACCCAACCGCGTGGATAGTTTTCATGAACCTATTGTTCATATCGTTCGGAGATTCGCATTCGTTTAGGCATTGGAAGCGATTTATAGTTCGAGTTGAAAGCTCAGCTTATTATTTAGTATCTGTTTATGTGTCAACGATAAAGAATATCTAAAATATCGTTGTGTATTTTCAGTGTATGTTGGTCGTCTAAAAGTTCAAGTAATAGACAACTTACTTAGATGTCCAGCCGAAGGGTGTCTCAAAAACTTTCGAAACAATACTCTTTTGCGAATGCACATAAAACATTATCACAGAGAATTAAAAAAAATGATGGGCAAAACTCCCAAAGTCCTCGACCTTGCATACGCGAGGACTATGCCAGGTGTATCTGAAACACCTCGAACTAAAGACGAGCAAAAGGTTATGAAAGTTAAAACAATCCGGCCAACGAAATTCCAATTTGAAGATATAAAACAGGTTCCTAATGAGGACATGTCTGGTCTTCATGTCGAAGCACCTACTACACCAGATGGCGAGATTGCCATATCAAGAAATCAAGATTCACCTAAACTGCGTCAGGCATTAATAACGAAACCAGTGAAACGGCCAAGAGTTCTTTTACCTGTGCGGAAAGTAGACCCAGAGAAGGCTGTACCTGATTCCATGAGTAATGAAATAGACTTTGAGATTAAAGAATCATTAGAGCGTGCTTCAGAATCAGTACCGTTGGAGTCTTTAGACTTTGAAACTGCGATTTCTACGCATACAGTTACTAAACCTGTCCTGGAAAAGAAACGTAAGGGTGAGAAAAAAAAGAAGAAGAAGGCGTTTGTCTTGCCGCCTAAGGCTCTGATGAGCGAGGAGGAGGAATGGCTTGCTATGAACTCAGACGTGGACACCAGGTCGAGTTTACCCAGGTCAGGTACACCTGATCCGAAGATGGATATTAAACCAACTTTTGTCTCAGAATCTAATGAAGAAAATAAAGACGCGAATATGTACACGTATAATGAGAGTAAGTTGATATATTATTGTTGCTTACAAACGTCCCACTGATGGGCTTGAGCCTTCTTCAAAACAGGAGGGGAATTGATGTACCACGCTGGTTAGACGGGTTGGTATAGGGTTATATTTCTAGTTTTTCTTTGTTGCATAGATTTGATATGCTTAATCCTTTAGGAGTGCTGAATTGTATTCTTACGCCGTCGCCACATGGAATAAAATAAAAAAAAAATACATAGAAGTAGAGTAATAGACAAAAGAGATGCCGTACTAGCGCCAGTGTCGTGGGTTCGAATCTCACCCAGAACAATATTTTTCGTGCAATCTATAAATTATGTTTTTAATTGTCTGTTATTTGTGTCCGTTCATTATATATTTACAATACACAAATTATTTCCTTAGTGTAAAACTGAAAAAAAAAACTGTCTATATCCATCTTTAGTATATCGGGGTCTGAGAGTAATGTCATCAGGTCGCTACGTTAACCAGGTGACTGCCTATGATGACTTGCATGAATTTTACCTGCCTATAGAAATTTTCACTTCAAAAATAGCTAGATAATGCATTTTTGTATTTTCAGATGGTGAACGTATAAAGATAGTTCATATGAAGCGCGAAGAGATAATAAATTGTCATTGCGGCTATCGCGAGGAGGATGGCTTGATGGTGCAGTGTGAACTGTGCTTATGTTGGCAACATGCCCTCTGTCATAACATTCAGAGAGAAACCGATGTAAGTAATATATTTATAACTTACTAGCCGACTCGACAGACGTTGTTCTGTTCAAATAAGTGCCACCTATCGGGCCCAATTGTGAATCTAAACCATTCTCGAATCCCCTTGAACATGCACAAAAAATTTCATCAACATGGGTCAACATTTCAGTTAGTATTGTATTGAACGATGACAATAAACTATTATTTAAATAAAACTGAGATTTGGCAGGCTATAAAATTGGTATAGGTTATTAATAAAATTCGTATATAAATACGTTATTTATAAAATACTAGCAACTCGCCCTCGCTTCGCTTCGATTGCAGTTGCCTTGCCCGCGTAGTTCCCGTTTCCGTGGGCATACCGGGATAAAATATAGTCTATGTTACTCCCTGGTATTATAG
Organism: Lymantria dispar; assembly: GCA_032191425.1. Taxonomy (NCBI): domain Eukaryota; kingdom Metazoa; phylum Arthropoda; class Insecta; order Lepidoptera; family Erebidae; genus Lymantria; species Lymantria dispar. Next base: position 9,870,378 of record CM063445.1, on the reverse strand, counting down.
CTTTGCATTGGTAAAATAATTATTGAAATCGATTCGGTGGTTTAAGGGTGAAACCGTAACAAATAAACTTGCTTTAGCATTTATTTAGTAAGGATATTAGGTTTTTAATAAAAAACGTGTGTGGTAATTATTTTTCAGTCGTAAACAAGTTTTTATAGAAATATCTGTGAAAGATGAGGAAAATTTGAAATATTTAACACGTTTGACCAGCGTGGTACCGGCAACCTGAAGACGGGACTGTCGCGTCCAAAGCGGGGATGTATGATCACGTTAAGTCCGCCATTTAAGCTGTCCGGCAGTGTCGATTGTTGACGTTTTCTGCTAATAACATTTTCTTAATATTTGTCAGGTACCAGAAAAGTACACATGTAGCATATGCTTGAACCCTCGTCGCGGTCGTCGTTCGAAGCGTTTCCTTCACGATCAGGACCGTATGTACGAAGGTCTACTTCCTAGTGGCAGGCCTGACGAGTCGCTTCGTCGTTCTCACGAGCTCACTGGCAACCTGCTAAGGATCGAGGATGCACTTCATGCTTTACGCGTCAAATACTATGTAGCTACGTAAGTATTTATCATAATATTGCATAGATAGTACAGTGGTTTGTTACTGCCTCCCATGCTGAATGTCTTGATTTCGGACCCCAAGCAGAGTAGTCCTTTGCATGATCTATATATGATTTGCCGTGTGGTGATGGAGTAAGAATACAATTCACCACCCCCTCTCTCTGAGATGATGCTATACGATTGTTCCGAGTCTCGTTCTGAGTATAGATATGCTTGTAAAGTACCCATTTTCAATATTGGTATTGTGGTGTTTCATTAACGGCAGTTATCACCATAAGGCGCACTGCTTGCTCCATTTAATTTTTTTAATCCTTTTTCGTTGTTGGGCTGATTACTGGTAACGGTGTTTAGACTTTTCTTGCCTACTTGCTCGTTTACCATCGAAAGCAATAAAAGACTACATTAAAGATTTAACTTTAATATTTTCTTGCATGTGGTCTGGTTTCTCTTGTAACTTCACTCACTTACTATAAGGTGCACTGTCTGCTCGTTTACCATGAAGAAAATATTCAAGTGAAAAGCCCGAGACTAAATCTAATTAAGAATCGGTAAAAAGAAAATGATTGGGGTTTTGTATTTTTGAGATGTAATATTAATCTGCTGTATGGTGGCGATTACGAATATTACCAACACTTTTATTGCTCGTAATAGATCACTAAGAACTTTATATCAACCTAATAAAGCCGTCTAATCAACGATTTCATTCCGAAAAAGGATTGACATCGGGGTAGGCGATGTCAATCCAGTCCTAAACCTATTGCTAAAATGTTTACAATATGCACGATCATGGAGAGTACACATTGCGTCATCACCTAGTAATTGATATAAAAGCATCCTGCTCTTATCAAATTCAAATCATTTATTATGCATAGACCCCGAGAGGGCACTTACATATTGTCAATTTTACAAAATAAAATTAAATTATCCAATAAAAATAAACTACCACCGGATCGGAACGCGACCGCTACTGAGAAGATCCGGCAAGAAACTCAGCGGGTTTGTCTATTATTTTAATTTTTTTTTCTTCTTACTAGATATAAATTTGTGTACATGTTTTGTAAGACCTAGCTCCAGTGTGATGCCCTTCGAACTGCAAGATACTTAATATAATTCAAATGATTATGGCTGGACCAGATCCCACAAGCGGCACCCGATCACGAGTTAACTACTAGAGCAGCCATCACTCCCCTCAACCATTATGGAGGGAAGGGAGAGACCCGCTCCACGCAGCTACCGCAAGTAGATCCTTCAGTGAGCATGACCAAGACCATATGTTACAAACATGTTACAAACATGTTACAAACGACGAAAAAACAGAATTTCGTTAGGCAAAACACGCTACGCTTTACAATATTAGAGTTATTAAAAAAGAGTTTATTTAAAATAACAAGGAAATTGCATAATGAGGAGCTGCTCACAACCAATCAGTATTATCATCTACATAATCCGAGATTTTATAATAAGCTTTCTTACAAAGTCTATTCTTGATAGCTTTTTTAAACTTTTTTGTTGGCAGGTCTCGGATATCTTTAGGTAATCTATTGTAGAAACGTATACATTGCTCCATGAATGATTTGCTAATTTTTTGGAGACGAGTAGTATGTACAACTAGTTTGTCCTTATGCCGAGTATTCATTTCATGAATGTCACAATATCTTTTGAAGTTAGCGATATTTTTTTTGACATATAATATATTTTCGTTTATATATTGTGATATAACAGTTAGAATATTTATTTCTTTGAATTTCTCTCGAAGTGAGACTCTTGGGCCCAGATTATAAATTGCACGGACAGCCCTTTTTTGAAGAACAAAGATTCTATTCAAGTCCGCGGAGCATCCCCACAGTAATATGCTGTAAGACATCAGACTATGGAAATAAGCGAAATAAACCATTCTAGCTGTTTCAATATCGGTTAACATTCTTATTTTTTTTACTGCATAAGCCGCTGAGCTAAGCCTACTCGACAACTTTTCAATATGAGGTCCCCATTGAAGTTTAGCATCTATGGTGATACCTAAAAAAACGGTCGATTCCACAAGGTCCAGAGCCACACCATTTACCTACTATACCACGCTGGTCAGATGTGTTGGCATACGGTTTTGTGTCGAGTTTGCCCTCTCTTACATGGTAGTTATCTGCGTATCATATCCCTTAGTCGTCTTTTACGACAATTTATCATATTGTTTTTAATTTTTCAGTAAGAAGGATCACCCGAAGCTTTATCTATGGGCGAAGGATTGGGAGCACGCTGAAATACAATACACACAAGAGAAACTAAACTCTGACTATTCAGATCTGAACATAATCATCAGTAACATTGGCAAAGAGAACTTACCTATTAAACCGGACGACGTCAAAGATATACCACTAGACATCAGGACATCGCTATCTGAAGATAATGAACATGACAGGTTTGTTCATCATCACAGCTCATATAAGTGCCACTGCTGGGCTCGAGCCTCCCCTACAATAGGAGCGAAACTGATCTTACTATACCATGCTGGACAGACAGGTTAGTATAGGGTTTTGTTTTGAGTTTTCCTTCTCTTACACAGATGTTATATGCATATTATATCCCTTAGTCGTCTTCTACTACATCCACGGGCAAGATAGGGAGTGATGAGTAGTATTCTTACTCCGTCACCACACGGACGTTAGTTATGTTTAAGATTTAACATGCCGAATAGCTATTCATTCCCACACAGGGCGTTATCATCTCTGGTCATATACGTCCCACTGTTGGGTTCAAGTCTTCTCCAAATTAGACGGGAAATTTACCTATAAGCCCACGCTGGTCAAACAGGTATACTTATTTGGTATATGATTTTATTTCGAGTTGTCCTTCTCTTGCTGTGGAGTTTTCAATTTTGTTATCACTTTTTCGTCTGAATCTGATTGAAATGTGTACAGTTAGTGATATTTAATCTGCAAAACATATCTTTGCTAAATGCTCATTGGAAATAAATTTACTTCGCCTTACTATAGTCATAGCCGATGACCGTTAGTCGAACATCTAAATGATGTAGGCAAAATGAAACAATAAAATTTAAACTAATTTTTTATCGAAAGTTAAATTCGTTTTAGTTTACATGTTTTAGACTAAAAAAAATATGAGCCCGGAAAAGATTTTTTTCTATCTTGAAATAAAGGATAGTGTTGGTGCAGGTAGATTTTAATTTCTATTTTATACTCAATTATTATTTTTAAATCTTATTTTTACCGTTTGGTGACGGAGTAAGAATACAATTCACCATCGAGAGGGTGATTCGTGTTACCTATGGGTGTTGTAAAAGACAACTAAGTGATTTAAAATATAGATAACATCTTCGCAAGAGAAGGGGAACTCGAAATGATACCCTATGTACCAACTCATCTAATCAACGTGTTATATATAGATCAAGTTCCCTCCCATTTGATGGGGGCTCGAGCCCAGCGGTGGGATGTATATAAGCCGAGATAAAGTACCATTTACGATAAAAATACAGTTTCTTCATTTTTGATTTAAATTTCAGATTTTCGCAACGTGATATGCCGATAGGCTCGCAGTCATTGCTCAGCGGTCTGCTATCTAGTCCTGGGGGAACATCATTGGACTTACCCATCAGTACATTGGAATTAGAACGACTCGCTAAGACTGTTCAAGGTACATATGGGTGACAATGTATATGACGATTTATGATGTTGACGCGATTATTACAAGTAATAAATAAAACATGCATGATGATACCATTAGGCTACTTGATGGAATTGAAGATAGGAGACGAAATCCTAAATTGCTTATTATCAAGTTTGGGGTCAATGGATTTGTCTCAACTAGTTTTACTCTCTATTATACCTGGTGACGAGGATGTTTATTTTTTAGTTTTATTTCGTTCACGTTGGGGTTACTTGAAATTTACAACTTGCCTGTCACCACATGTTGAGTGAAATAAATAAAATTTGATTATTTTTGTAGAACAAGAGTGTCAACGCAGCATAGTAACAGCTCCTCAACCGGAGGCTGCCATAGAGAATAGTGCGTGTCGAGAGCGATTGCTAAAACATATACAACGTTGTCAGGCACTTATAGACGCCAGGCTCGACTCCATTGAAGCCCAGGTCGCAGGTGAGTCCACATTTTATTAAGGTCTTAGTGTGCTATTTTAAAGGACCGTTATCTTATGTTTTACTGTATCTAGCTATGGTAACTCTTCATGTGGTGACGGAGTAAGAATACAATTCACCACCCCCTATCATGTCTGTGGGTGTCGTGAAAGACGATTAAAGGTATATGATATCTACTATCCATGGAAGAGAAGGTAAACTAGAAATAAAACCCTATAACGTACCTGAGGGGTATATTAGATCAAATTGCTTCCCAAAATGGAGGACGCTTGACCCGAGCATTGCGACGTATATAGGTTGAGATAATGATGGTATTCGCCCAGCTCCTACAGAGATGCAAAAAAGAATAATAATTTGAAAGAGAGAGCTATACTGAAAGGTGAAAACATAATTCGCAATACGCATACTAACTTATCTGGGCTTACGTCATAAATCCATTGTTTTGCAAGAAAACTGATAGCTAAAACATACTAGTTAACGCTGCTCCAGTGGTCGGCCCAACGACGAAGGCGACGTGGTTTTCGGGTGGGTCGCGGGAGTTGCGTGCTCAAGCCCCTCTGTCGCCCCGGACGGAGTGGTGCGGAGGCGCGCCGACCGCGGCCCACCCACAAAAAAAAAAAAAAAAAAAGCTAAAACATACTGGTATCCTTTGAAAATTTTCTTGTATGTAAAACACCTGTTACTATGAATAACTATTGTGTTACCTGATAAAAATGGTGATAAATCAATAATAAGTCCGTTTTTCTTCTGAAAATGTATTACTTAATTCGTGTTTTAACTAAAAACGCTAAAACACCATTTTAATATTTTAAAAATATTAGTGAACAAATAATTTTTGCTTGGGGACGACATTTTCTGCCACCGATTTTAAATTGACCCATGCATTATAAAAATAATTTAAAACTAATCAATTGTTTACAGAATTGGAATCTCAAGATCCGTCGTTTGAGGACGATGAGACTGCAGACTATTTCCCGCGAACCAAACAGACAATACAAATGTTAATGAGAGACCTTAATACTATGGAGGAACTTGGTGTGGTCACTTAAGTATCATTCAATTAAAGTGTGAAATGAGAAACATGCCCAGCAATATTTATACTACATTATACTACAAAAATAATAAACTTTATGCTAATATTTTTTTGCAATCTGTACATATTGAAGAAGTGTAGGTATTGCGCTGACTCCAAGTAATTGGGATAAAAGGATGCAGTATTATGGTTATATTTATTTAAATGTTCTTTAATATTTGTCGAATTTTTTGGGAGAATGTGAAGTGGAATTTAATCATGCAGGTATATCTAATAATTGTGGCGTCATGAGATGTCATGTAAATATGAAATATTGTTAAAATGTAAAAAAAAATCTTCTGGCCATGACGTCCATAATGGAAGAGAAAATAATATTTTACTGTAGCCAGGTTTCGATTAAAAATCTATTTGGTTTCTTTAAAAAATATAATCCATATATACTTATAGACTGCGTTGAACTGTATACATGTGAGAAATATTCTGTAAATGAACTGCGTTTAATGACGTAATTATGTATATAAGAACTTGTGTAATAAAAAATATATAATTATAGATGTTTTGTGTTATTTAAACCCGCAACTGTAAGTTTATTTCTAAAGAATCTGCATCGATGCCAGTTGGATACAATTGTTGCAAGTTTTATGAATGTTTTAGACCATTGAAAACTTACATTTGGGGTTGCAAAAGTCAGAATACGCAACTTTTTTTAAAATTAATATTTCTACCCGGTTTGTCGGTTCGTCGAGAGATGTGTCGTGCGTATTGCCTCCAGCGTGCTAATTCTTCGTGTTATATCAGTTACACCAGCTGTTCTACGAATTTCAGATTTTATCTCGAAAGAAATCCTAAGCATAGCACACTGAGTGGCTGAAAACTAGTTGCACCTTTTTTTATAACATTTGTAATAACAAAGTTCTAAATGTTTGTGCTAGGTGTTAATTCTGTAATAACTTGTATTTTCCAGTTAAGAGCCCTATCAGTCCAGGTAAAGTTGTCTTAGCCATCTGAAACTGACAACTATAGTCACATAAAAAACAGTATATTATCCAGTGGCGGCTGGTGGGTCATCAACGTGGTGGAGCACTTTACTTGCTCACTAAGTATTGAGATCGGAAATTGCAATAAAACAACTATTTACGTAAAAAACGTTATTTTTTTTATTATTTTTGAACGCATATGTAATACGTTTGTAGGTGTACTTGCAAAGAAAAATATTTTCTTTTTGTTTTTCACACTCCAAAAAATATTTGTAAAAGAGGGCCTTGGCGGTCCCGCCAATTTATATCAACTGTATTTTGAAAAGTTTTGTTATCGTCTTTTTAATATAGTCTATATATACACACATATATATATATATATATATATATATATATATATATATATATATATATATATATATATATATATATATATATATACATATATATATATATATATATATATATATATATATATATATATATATATATATATATATATATATATATATATATATATATATATATATATATGTGTATATATTTTCACTCACACCACAACTGTATACGTAGTATAGTAGTATAAAATAGAACTAACAAGGAGACCCTCAGACGTGTGGGTCGGGGATTTCCATGATTTTTGGTGGGGTGGTAGAGGGGCCCGAGGGTATCACAACTACCAGATATTGGGTCAACTGGGCCCTCGTTAAAAGATTTTAAGGGTCAAAGTTGGATGGTAATTTACTCGTATGTACTAGAGAAATTCGCACTCGAATCACCAGCTAGCGGTAGCTTGGTGGTAACGTGCTCGCCTGCGGAATCTATTGCCTCGGGTCCAAGACCCGACAATTCGTTGTTTTTTTAAATTATCACAATATTGTGTATTTTTCTTTTTCATAATTTTACGCAGAGTTATAAATTATTTTCCTTTTTTTCACGATCTCGTTTTTTTCGCTCTTTCTCGGAGGGGACTCCCGCAGCGCTCGTTGACCGTTAGGAACCGAAAAGGGCCTGTCAAAGATTCATAGACTATATAAACTCATTTGCAAAAAAAACGGGCGGTTTTGATTTTCATTCATATTTAAAAAGATACAATACCAAAAAGGTTTCAATCGTTTGTACACGTTACTGGCCGGTTTTAAAAATGCTGTGGTATTTAAAAAAGTACGTTCTAAATTCAATTTTTCATTTGATGTTCATTTTTACAGAAAACCCCTTTTTATCCTACATTTTTGGCGCGAAGTTCCAGAAGTTAACATCGACTTTCATAACTTTTATTCAATTTTTATCGATTAATTTCATATCCTTGACTGTCAAAGCTTTATTTAATGCTGTTTGGCTGTATCAAAAATGGTAGATAAAGTGGTAAAAGCTACCAAAATTATCGCGCTGCTTGAAGAGGGTTGCAGCCAATGTTTCGTGGCTAGGAGGCTAAATGTTAGTCGCTCGACAGTCCAAAGGACCTGGCAGCGATATCAGGAGACTGGTTCCGTCGAGAGAAGGCCTGGTTCTGGAAGAAAACCATGTACCCAACCACGGGATGATCGTTTTCTTGTGAGTCGCGCATTGAGAAATCGCAAATCTTCATATGTGGATCTTAAGAACAACCTCCAAGAAGTAAGAAATGTGCATATTAGTCTATGGATGGTCAGGAGGAGGCTTCTCGCTGCCAATATACGCAGTCACCGCCCGGCCCGCGGCCCCAAATTACTCCGTGAGCACAGAGTTCACAGGCTTAGGTTCGCTAGAAATTGTGAATCATGGACTCAAGACGATTGGAATAGGGTTTTGTTCTCTGATGAAGCCAGGATATCTCTGTTCGGTGAAGATCGACGTCGGCGAGTGCTAAGAAGACAAGGAGAACGCTTTGCAGAGGCATGTTTCGAAGAAATCACACCTTATGGTGGGGGCTCTGTTATGTTTTGGGCAGGAATAAATTCAATGGATCGTACAGAGTTAGTCTTCATTGAAAACGGCTCACTGACTGGGCATCGATACATAACGGAAGTTCTAATTTCTCATGCACAACCCGCATTGGCCGCTCTAGGTGAAGACTCGATTTTTATGGACGACAATGCTCGCGCCCACCGATCCCGCGATGTTAATGCGTATGTGCAAGAGGTCGGCATTCGTCGTTTGGATTGGCCAGCTCGAAGTCCCGACCTCAATCCCATAGAGCATGTCTGGGACGTTCTGAAACGGCGTGTGAGATCAGTACACCCGGCTCCGCAGACCATCAGAGAGCTGAAGAATGTGATTACTGCGGAGTGGGAACGTATTCCGCAAGCAAGTATCCGGGATATACTCGCTAGCATGCCCAGACGAATTCAAGCTGTGATTTTAGCTAGAGGGGGTCACACTCGATACTAAACATTTATCTGCTTTTACTTTATTAAAGAAAAACAAACAAAAAAACTTTTTTATTTTTACTTCATGAGCATATGCACTACTAGCGAATATACACTACTAGCGAGGTTTAGCATTATTTCCCATAAATTGTATATAAAATTTTATGAAATACTGATGAAAACGATTATTTTCTTATTAATTTAGCAAATTGTGTGGATAAAACTACCTATAATTATCAAACAAAGAAATATTAACATTTGAAATGGTTCATTGCTTAGGTGCCCGTTTTTTTTGCAAATGAGTGTATATATGTGCTACATAGATATGTGCTTTTACGAGGAATTGCATCCAAAAATTTGTAAGGATGATAAGAATGTATGAAAAATGTACATTTATACGATAAATATAAATATAGATTTTTTCACAATTTTAATTATTTATTTTATCTATCGCCTCAATTTTCATATTGAAGAGTTGATACATGGGAGAGAGCGAGAAAGGGAGGAGATCATGAAAAAAGCTAAATAATTTATAATTCTGCGTAAAATTATGAAAAAAAAAAACAAATTTCACACAATATTGTGATAATTAAAAAAAAATAAGATGTCAGGTTTCGAACCCGAGATCATAGATCCCGCAGGCGAGCACGTTACCACGAAGCTACCGCCAGTTGGCGATTTAAGTGCGAATTTCTCTAATACATATGTAAATTACCCATCCAACTTTGACCCTTAATATCTTTTTAATGAGGGCCCAGAGGGCCCTCTACCACCCCACCAAAAATCATGGCAATCCCCGACCCACACGTCTGAGGGTCTCCTTGTAAGACCAAAAAAAAACTGTAAACAAACTATATTTAACGCGTCACAGATATATCAAAACTATACCTACTTACTGTACTACTTAACGAGACGTCATCGGCGAATTTCGTCGAAAGTCGAGTTCTCTCGGTAATATTCGGTTCGCCCGTGCGGCATATGGGGACAGACTCATTTTTCAGTATATTACTATGAACTATCTTCTGTCTCACGCGCCAGTCGATTTAACTCATATCTAATACAAGTTGTATGGGCAATTTACAAGATTTTTTTACAGAGAAAATAAGTTTTAATAGTTTAGTAAGCGCTTAAAATGTTTCGTCATAATTTGAAATTTTATTTGTTATATGTTTTTGTATCGTCAAAGAATAAATATTAATATGGTAATTTAAAAATAAAGATGAAGTAACATTTTGTATTTTTTAAATCTTTTGATTTGGTGGTTCAGCGCACGAGCGCACTTAAGGTACAGCCGCCAATGATTTTATCTACTAATTATGTCGGTTAACAAATTAAAACGCGAATAGCGTTTAATTAATTAAACTAAACCAACCTAAAATTAATTAGTTAAACCAACTAGGAATGTCTAAATATTGAATTTAATTTTTATAAGGTTTTCTGGACGCCAGTACATACATGCTGTTTCAAGGGACGCAATTTTTGAAACAGCATGTACTGCCGGCCGGAAAACGCCAGTACATGCTGTTTTAAGGGTCCGCAACTTTTGACGCTTAGATTTCCATTTCGTGAAATAAGCTTTCATCATGTCGGCTTATATACGTCCCACTGCTGGGCTCGAGCCTCTTCTATAGAAGTAGGTCAATTTTGTAATATTGTAGGCTTAGAATAATAACGTATAGAAGGATCGTGTCAGTATTTCGAACTTTAAAAATTTGAATCTAAAAATACTAATGGCGCCCAGACGATTACTTTTATTTTTTAGTTATGAATACAATTGAAGTAAGTCAAGCATCATTTAACAACTAAATATCACATAAACGGTGCAATTAATATCAAAACGAGTAAATACAAAGTAAGTTTGAACAATATACAAGAGGCCAAAATACTCTTACGAATATCTGACGTCACACGCTTCTGATTGGTGTTTGACCTAACATGGCGGATTGTTGTTTTGTATTTTAATGTTTATTAAAATAAATAGAATCGCAATCATAATATAAAAATAAGTGTTGTATTTAGTATCTCTTTATCCTATATTATTATTTAAAACCATAATTTCAGTGATTTTTAACAACTGTCATCTGCCTATTGACCTACTATGTCTACATGGGCAGATGTGTTTGTATAGGGTTTTATTTCGAGGTTTCTTTCTCTTGCATAGATGCTATATGCATTTTGTATTTCTTAGTAGTCTTTTACGACACCTCCGAGTAGGAGGAGGTGGTGTATTCTTATTCCGTCGCCACGCGGAATAATAAGCCTTAAAGAACTGTTTTTTTTTATATTTCTGAAATCACTGCATTGCAATTCAGGAATGTTGTATAAACAGTGGGCTTAGTTCTATCAGACGATAGAGGCACTGTTCTAAATCCATACAAGTTGATCTCGGATAACGTTATATAGGTAGGCATATTTTTATGATCTTACTGTATTATGAATTTTAATAATATTATGTACTCGAGTGCCTCGTATATTGAAAACATTTGAAATAGGGAGTGTGTTGGAATCATCATTATCGCAGCCCACATACGTCACACTGTTGGACCCGGGCCTCCGCCACAATGGGAGGGAATTTGACCTATTATACCATGCTGGTCAGACATGTTGGTATAGGGTTTCATTTCGAATTTTCCTTCTCTTGCACAGATCTTTTGTGCGTATTATATGCCATAGTCGTCTTTTACGACATCCACGGGCAAGATGAGTGAGCAAGGGAGTGGTGAATTGTATTTTTACTCCGTCACCACGGAAAGTTAGAATCATAGACAACACATTTTTCCTCCAATTAATTTGGTATTTCTTTTTCTGTCCATTTATATGCGAATCATGCACTAACTATAAGTTCAGGTTGCTCAAAATTTTAAAAGATAATAGTTTATACTCTGTAATAACATGATCATTTTTATTAATAAAATATTTTACCAATAGAGAAGTAATTCAAATACAAAAATTAACCCCGAACGTTGGAGTTCGGCTATCAAACAATATAAGCATTAGGAAAATGAATACATTGCTTATAATGACTTGGAGGCGTTAATTTTATCGACTCACAACTAATTGTGTTAAGGATGCGACGGAAATGTATAGGTATTAGAAATTAAACAAATATAATATTAAAACTTTATTATATGTAAACACCTGAAAAATACAAAATTAACCCTCATAGAATTTAGGGAGCTGGTCTCCGAGAATTACTGAACGTTCGACTCCAGCTTCAGTAATCACACCCAATCGCACGACACCACCAGACGAGCCATCGCGCAAGATGGCCAATGTTAAGGTATTTGTGACGAATTTGACAGCTTCATCTTTGGTCATGTTCGGCTTGAAGTTCGCGTCCACGTATCCATAGACATAGGTGGACCCCGATCCTCCAATTGACACTGCTTGACGCTGTACCATACCACCTATTGGTACGGTGTAGATTTGACCTGTAAACAAAAATAATTCCTTTTCAATGTGGTTGACTAGGAATACATGGAACAATTCCACTGTTTGGGGATGGGTTAAGAACTAAACATATTTGCCATAAATTCTAAAGCTAGTACCAGGGGAGTGACCTATTGTGCTCCTCTGAGAAATTCAACAATAACTGCGATCGCCAAACCACCTAACATGCATTGCGATTATGACGTTGATAATATTCCTTTGTATAGATGGCTGAACATGTATACAGGTGTCTCAGGTTATGGAACAACTGTTCGAGTATGTAGTAGTTTAACAGTCATCAATCGTAATTAGAATGTATATTACACAAAAACAAACATAATGGTTATACTGATTATCCTTACTAATATTATAAATGCGAAAGTAACTCTGTCTGTCTGCTACGCTTTCACGTCTAAACTACAGGACCGATTTTGATGAAATTTGGTACAGAGATGGACTAAAGCTTGAGAAAGGACATAGGCTACTTTTTATCGCGAAAAATGGGTATAAGGGGTTGAAATAGGGGATGACATTTTGTATGGAAATTCGTCATTTTCGATGATAAAACCACGCATCTTTGTATTAAGGCACCTGATAATAAATAAATAAATATTCGTTTATGCGTTTTGGAAATTTCATTTACATGGGGATGAAATTCAACTCCTAAAATACCGAAAACCACACAGCCGATACCACTGGGCCTAGAAACGTATTTTTTTTACACCATCGTATTTCTTGGGGTGCACGAGCACTAGCAAAGGATTTTTGGAAATTCACCTCCTTAAGGGGATGAAAAGCATATAGCCTTTCACGTCTAAATCAATTTTGATGAAATTTGGTACAGATATGGACTAAAGCTTGAGAAAGGACATAGGCTACTTTTTATCGCAAAAAAATGGGTATAAGGAGTTGAAATAGGGGATGACATTTTGTATGGAAATTCGTCATTTTAGATGATAGAACCACGAATCTTTGTATTAAGACATCTAATAATAAATAAATAAATATTCGCTCAAGCGTTTCGAAAATTTCATTTACATGGGGGTGAAATTCAACCTTTGCGTACTGGGATGACAATTGAGTGTCGAAACCTTTAGTGAACCAATCGTTCAATTGAAAGGGTCGCACGAACCGGATCATTTTGTTAACAGGTCAGTATTGATCCGAATCTCTAAAATTGAACGAACGACACATATCTAATGTAAAGTGACTAAGGTCTACTAATTATGTTAATAATATTATATTAATAAGGCATTTGAGAAGCTTGTGAAGCTTTGAGAAGAGATTATTGTGAGATTGATAATGAATGATGTATAAATATACATATATTATTTTCAGCCACAGTGGTGTGTTGTGCAGTGAAGTCTGTGATTGTGTTATTTTATGGCTATCTGCAATGTCAGCATTAAACTTAGGCGTCTTAACAGCATGTGAGTCTCCATCATGCTGATGAACCGTTCCTTGCAATGCTCACCAAAACTTAGGTCTCATTGCAATGTTCCTATTATCATTGTATACTTTTTAGAATTTTATACATTTGATTTTGTTGTGCAACACATACCATGAATATGAATGGCATTGGTGGAGCAGCAAACGGAAACACTACACTTATTGCTTTTTCATTATTATATTGTTAACTAGGGCCCACCTAATAATTTTAACTATTAGTGGTGAAGGAGTAAGAATACAATTCACCACTCCCTGACTTGACCGTGGATGTTGTAAAAAACGACTATGGGATATAATATGCACGTAACATCTGTGCAAGAGAAGTAAAAATTGAAAGGAAACCCTGTACTAACATGTTTGACCAGCATGGTATAGTACTTGTTCTTACGGTACGGTTCTACGGTGTGGTGTTCTACGGTACTTGTTCCCCGGCTTGTCGGCGCGGCGTCCGCCCTTTCGCGGCTGATGCCGAATGTGGGCGGACCCAGCGCTACGTGCCGACAGCTGTACGCGGGGGTGATCCGGTCGATGGCTGGATGTACGGCGCACCGGTGTGGGCGGGGTCCCTGACCGTCCGGCTGAGGGCCCTCTTGAGGCGACCACAGAGGGTAATGGCGGTCAGGGCCATACGCGGTTACCGCACCATGTCGACGGAGGCAGCGTGCCTCTTGGCCGGAACTCCCCCGTGGGACCTGGAGGCGGAGATGCTCGCCGACATTTATCGGCGGGTGTCGGAGACGCGCGCCCGCGGCGGTATGGTCTCCCTGCAGGAGATCACCGCCTGGCGGGTCGACGCCCGCCGTGGAGTCATTGCCCGTTGGGCAGTCCGGCTGGAGAGTCCTCGGTACGGTGTCAGGACCGTCGAGGCCTTCCGGCCGGTGCTGATGGAGTGGTGGTGCTGACGGGGCACGGATGCTTCGCAAAGTACCTGCACAAGATTGTCAGGAGGGAGAGCACACCGTCCTGCCACCACTGCAGTTGCGACGAGGACACGGCGCAGCACACGCTCGAGGAGTGTGCTGCGTGGGAGGGGGAGCGCCGTGAATTCGTCGCGATTATCGGTGCCGACCTGGCGCTGCCGACCATCGCCAGGGAGATGCTCGTCAGCGTCAGGAACTGGGACGCGGTCGCCGCCTTCTGTGAGGCCGTTATCTCACGGAAGGAGGCGGCGGATCGTGTGCGAGTAGAGATCCTATTCGGCGACACGTTCCGCCGCCGGCGACTCGGGCGGCGCAGGCGCGAGTATCTGCGCCTAATGCCGCCCTAGCCGAGGCCGCGGGTGATCGGACCGGGGAATTGTCCGTCACCCGCAGTGTGGCTAACCACGCGATGGCGACTGACGTCCCAGGATGTCGAGAGGTGAGGGTACCTGAAAGGGTATTCCGTCGGGCCGACCACTGACGACAAGTCACATCTGCTCCGGTGGTCGGCCCAACAACGAGGTGACGTGGGTACGGGTGGGTTATGGGCCCGCGCGCCGTCCTTTCATCGCCCCGGACGGACTGGACCGCGCGTGCGCTTACCATAGCCCACCCATAAAAAAAAAAAAAAAAAAAAATGTTATAGTAGGTCAAATCCTCTTCCGTTGTGGAGGAGGCCCGAGCCCAGTAGTGGGAAGTATGTGGCCTGCTATGATGATGATGATTAAATATTTAGTACTAGCAACCTGCCCTTGCTTCGCTTCGGTTTCAGTCGCTTTACCCGCGGCGTAGTGCCCGTTCCTGTGGGAATACCGGGATAAAATATAGCCTATGTTACTCCCTGATATTATATCTTTCCATTGGTGAAAGAATTTTGAAATCGGTTCGGTGGTTTAAGCGTGAAAGCATTACAAAAAAAACAAACAAACATCCTTACTTTCGCATTTATAATTTTAGTATGGATTGAAAAGGAAAAAGACATAATATATGCTTCTAACTATAATTTTCTGTGGCTTTTCATGTCCTACCTATGAAAAAAGATATAAGCGACTATAAATTGGAGGCAAAACAAATAGTTTGTCACTTCGAAGAGTATGAGGATTTCAGTTTCAGTTTATCCACTCATTGGTAGTATTAAATTAAAATAGCAAGAAAAGTATTAAGGTTTTATTTACCTCCAAGCTTTTTATCCCATCCTGCTACAAGAATACCGGCCATCAAGGAATCTCTATAGTTGTAACACAATTCTCTGAATATTGCAGAAGCAGTTTGCACTAGTGGGGGCTCTCCTAGCTCCATCTTGTGGAAATCTGAAAAAAGGTTTTAAATAATATGTTATATTCATAAACATAGTCGCTGACAATATTCTTAGGAAATCTACTTCTTTAAAACCAGGCAGAACGAAATGATACAGAATGACCATGTAGATATTGGCAACTGGTACTTTAATGTTGGCAAAAATTGGGTTTGAAGCTGTCATATTAATATTTTTATTACAACCATTCCTATCTTGCCTGTGGATGTTGTAAAAGATAACAATGGTATATAATATGCACATAACATCTGTGAAAGAGAAGTAAAACTGGAAACTGTATACCCACATGTCTGATCAGCATAGCATAGTAGGTCAAATTCACTCCCATTGAGGAAGAGGCCCGAGCCCAATATTGGGACATATGTGGGCTGTGATAATGGTGATTAAGGATAAATAACTTATAAGCAACAATAAAGATTTTAACCAAAATCTGACAACATTCAGGCTTCAATCATCCATCCATCAGCTAGTCAATATCCTGTTATTGGCCTCCTACATGTGGGATAGAGCCGTAATTTGGAGATCATAGCTGGTATTATAAGTTTATCCCTCCTCTTTTTTTTGGGCGGGTTATGGTCAGTGGTCTATTCCGCCACACTGGATGGAACTATATTCCCACTTCGTCGCCATTGGGCCGACCACTGGTTCTTTGTCCTCTATGGCCAGCCCGGCGTGGGGAAAGTTTATTCCCTAGTCATTTTCTATCAACACTCATGGGCAAGAGGGAGGGTGGTGAATTGTATATTACTTTGTCATCTCACAGAAATTTAGTACAAAATTATTATTTTACTATCATTTTTGTATTTATATTGTTTATTATACTCACTTAAATGATAAGTAACAATATCAGCAATAGCTTGGGTATCTGCCGCCGATCCGGACCGACAACAGTAGATGTGGTCTGTTATCTTCGTTAATTTGTCAGTCACTCTGTTGGCAATGTAGGCACCCGTGGTGGTTCGTGAATCAGCACCTATCACGACTCCACCATCAAATTCGCATGCCATAATCGAAGTACCGGTACTATGAGGAGCGTGCATCCATTCCGGGATGCAGGGGTCCGTGTATGTGTTGATTACTGATGTCGCCATATTTCTATAAAAAATGTAATGTAATTCAAATAATTACGTTTAGAATTATCTTTAAATTTACTTGCTTATATTGTGATTTGGTTTACAAGCAGTTCACTTTGTTGTAGCGTCATGCAATATAAGTTAATTACACTATACAAAGGATATGTAAATAAACTTTGAAGGTTAAGTGGAAAATATAAATCCATAACACAATACTTACATTAAGTTATTCAAAATACAATGTCTTTTTCACCTATTTTACTTAGAAGATATTTTTTGAAAGTCACGATATGATTTAGTGAGACTAGCAAGTTAACAACTGTCAGACGAGATGTCATTAGTGTCAATAGCGCCATAATGTAAATTTTTTGAAACTGTATTAATATCTCGCGACAGTATGTACAGTTGATAGACTTCTGTCTGTGCACAAAGAACCCTATACGTACTTTACTCCGTAACCTTTCTATATTTATATTACTTGGTAATGGTGTAGTAGATTAGTATGTTTCTTAGTTGCACTTAGAATATGTCAAGAGGACAGTACTATATACCAGAAATTTATCAACAGATATTGTCAAATAAATAATTTGTCCGTTATATAAAATAAATATTTTAATCTCATTCTAAAATGTACATATAAGAAACATGTTAAATTGTATTTACGATTTAATTTTACTTTGCTGGCAGCTAAGTAAATACTGTCATGTAGAACTTGTTTAATTGTTTGTTCAGGTAGGCTAAGAGAGTACAGTTAATACAGCTGAATGTATACATTTTTTATAAAGATATAAAATAATTTACAATAATTTTTAATTTACTTCAAATTGCGTTATTTATTTAAATTTTATCTATCAGCAATTCAGTTTTGTGAAGTAATAGAGGCGAGCTTAGAAGTAATGTGAATTTAATACTAGTGTTTTATTAATGGCTATTGTTTTGTCTATATCTATATGTTCTACCATGGACGATGGCTTAAAACTTGAAGGCTTAAAGATCTTAGTCATCATCATTATCATTTAACATTTTGCCGTGCACATAGCCGTCAAAGGCCTCCTTCATAAGAAGATGATACCGCATACGTTACGCGTGGTAGGCGGGTTAGTGCTCAAGCAAAAGCACTGTTAAGTCATACTTACTATACTTTAGACCTGTGTTCGTATTACATAAAATACCAACGAAATAATTTAATGCTATGTGGTAGCTTTTTATTGCTTGTGGGTGTCATAAAAAACGACTAAGAGCTTTATCTCATTTTGAACCAACTCTATTTTATGCCGTCTGATCAACAACGTTTCCAAGGAAGTTTAGGGTCAGGCGGGCGGCCGGTTATTAAATTATAGCTAATAACTTTTGATGGAGGAGATGTACTTAATGTGTCGGCCCTAAGTAATTGGGATGGGAACACAATGATGATGATTACTAACAAAATGATTTAAAATAACATCAAAAGACACTAAAATATTGCATATAATTTAAGAGTGACACCACATAACAGTTCTACGTTACTGCGAAAACTTCCTATATGAATCAGTGACCGGATAGTGTGACTAAGATATATTTATTAAATTTAAGACTAACTTGATACCCAGTTTATCAAGATTAAACTGGGATTACCTATTAATTTATCGGCCATTAACATTCAAAGCACTGTCATGATGAATACTTATGTCTAAAATTATTGTTGCAACACAGAGTTTCTAAGAAGGTAGGTAATTGCATACTTACTATTTGCTTACCTATTATAACCCAAAGTTGCTAGGTCCTACAAGGCAGACCATATAGTTTTCATCATCATAATATTCAGCTTATGTATAGATCATCATCATCATTTCAGCCTATCGCCGTCCGCAGCTGGACGTAGGCCTTCCTCATGTTACGCCACAAAGTGCGGTCCTGTGCCGCCTGGATCCAACGAAGCCCAGCAACTTCACCAGGTCGTCGGGCCACCTGGTGGGGGGCGTCATACACTGCGTCGTCCGATACGTGGTCGCCACTCGAGAAGCTTTCTTCCCCAGCGGTTGTCGGTTCGTCGAGTGATGTGGCCTGCCCATTGCCATTTCGACGTGATACTTCTTCGTGCTATGTCGGTTACACTCGTTCTTCTGTGGATTTCCGTATTCTAGATTCTATTTCACAGAGAAATTTCGAGCATAGCCCGTTCCATAGCACGCTGAGTGACTTTGAGCCTTGTTATGAGGGCTACATTAGGGGACCACGTTTCCGTGCCGTAAGTCGTCACTGGTAACACACACTGGTCGTAGACCTGTGTTTTCAGACTCTGAGGTATGTTGGACGAGACGGATGAGCTTAGCCGCGATGTCGCAAAAGGAGGCCGCAGAGCGGCAACGCGAGGCAGATGCGACCGCTGACCCTCTGCGGAGACAACGTCTAGGTTGACGGCGCCAGCAGTATGCGCGCCTTCTTCCTCCGTAGCGTGGCACAAAGGTGAGGCTAATAGACTGTCGGGGCGTCCGAGTTGAATGCCGAAAGGCGACCCTCTGACGTCCCTAGAATGACGGGGTAGTGAAGCCGCTGATGGTTTTTAGTGGGTATTCCGGGAGGTTATGCCGTCCGCTGAGTCCCACATACAAATACCACCATGGGGGGATGTGCATAAATGCATTTTCCATCAGTGAAAAAAAAAGGCGGACGAGCTTATATAGATACGACCTACTATTGGGCACAGACCCAGTCAAATGAAATGAACCAAATTTGCCTTCAATACCCACCACTAGGATCAACCGGGTTGTGTTTCAAGTTTTCCTTTTCTTGCATTGATGTTACCTGCTTAGCAGCGCCGGATCTAAAGGTGGCGGGACAAGCCGGGGTCCTCGCCGTGTTCTGCAAATTTAGAGGCTCGCAAATTCAAACTTAGCAGACTAATATACAACTTAAGAGTGGCCATACACTTTATAACGGTCGTACGGACAGTCGCATAGACTTAGGCCGCATATGATGGGTTCGACCGTGGGTCGCAAATTGAACCATACGACTAAGGTCGCAAGTCCGTGTACGTAAATTGTTGTAGAATATGTATCCGTTAAATTATATGTTTCTAAAGCCCACCGCAATACAAGGATTAAGTATTTCATTGGTAGAGGATGTTGTCTTTAAAAAAAAACTTACCCCTGGGAGTCCTAATTATCAGCTAAGTTATCACCAGTAGAGTCGGCAGTAGCACTTTTTTAACTTATTAGATAAGCTAATTAATAACTTTTCTGTGTGGTGAAGGTTTCCGTGTAGTGACGGAGTAAGAATACAATTCACCACTCCCTATCTTACCCGAGGATATCGTATAAGACGACCAAGGGATACATTATGCACATAACATCTGTGCAAGAGAAGGAAAATTCGAAATGAAACCCTATACCAACATGTCTGACCAGCATGGTATAGTAGGTCAAATTTCCTCCCATTATGGAGGAAGCCCGAGCTCAACAGTAGGACATATGTGGACTGCGATGATGAATAGCTTAAAAGCGTATATAAGCGAAACGTAGTGACTATGGGACTATACCTCCTTCATGGAGTGGTACAGCCAACAGCGGGCACTTTGTCTTTTATAAGACGAATTGCATTCATGTCCCGTCACTAGATGAAAAAGGATTTATAGGCGGTTAAAAGGTACGTTCAACCAGTGGCGGCCTTAGGGGGTGGCGAACAGGGCAATCGCCCGGGGCCTCGCGCTTACAGGGGCCTCGCGCTTACAGCGGCCTCACGCAATAACCCAAGCAAATTTAAAAAAATATAGATTTTAAATTACATTTTTACTTATTAATTATATTTTTCACTTTGTTTTCAATATTATAAAACTTAAATTATATTTATTTGTACAACTTTAGTATTTTTCATCAAACATGACAAATCCCTAAACCAAACAACCAGACCTACTTTCATATCTCATACTTTTCACGAAGGACAAAGGGCCTCGCAAAGACCTGCCGCCCGGGGCCTCGCAAAGACCTGCCGCCTGGAGCCTCGCAATGGGTAAGGCCGCCGGTGCGTTCAACGACTTAATAATTATAGGTATGTAGGTAATACTTAGGTACTATTTGCTAAGTATATAAGTAGTATTGAAGGATGTTATGTAAATATCCTATGCATCCATATACGACATCAATATGCATATAACATTTATGCAAGAGAAGGAAAACTCGAAATAAAACCCTATACCAACCCGCTTGACCAGTGTGGTATAGTAGGTTAATTTCACTCTTGTTGTGGAGGAGGCTCGAGCTCAGCAGTGGTACGTATATGAGCTGTGATGATGATGATGATGAGTCAATATTTCTTAAATAAATTGTGAGTGGAACAAATTTAAGGTTACCTACCATTATTCACAAACATTGCTCATTTTTAAATAAAAAAAAATGCTTTGTCATCTCGGATCAAATAGTGATACCAAGCATTATTATTCGCGCGTGGGTGTCCTCCACTCATTAGGATCCCTTGTCTCGCTAAAAAAATATTGAAAAAAAAGAGCCGCTCATTTTGTACGTCATCCCTAAAACGATGTTTATTTAAAAGTTATAAAAGACTGTCACTCTTTCAATGCTTGCGACGTTTATGATAAATCACCTTTTTATTCGACGTTTTCATTGAAAAAGAATATCGAATTTATATTTATTCATGAAGATTGCGATTCGCCACCGTTGTTCACTGCGATGGCGCTCGTCTTAAAAACATTTTATAATTCGTTAAAGACTCTCTAATCTTGATACTTTAAAATTCGTTTACCAATTCGACAATATTAATATGTAAGTATGCAACGGTACCTACCATTGCGTACTAAAGAATAGACTTATGGGAAAGTCTTAGAATAATAACGTATAGAAGGATAGTGTCCATACGTAAGCCATCAAAAATATGAAGCAAACAATACTACATACGTGCAAGCGATTACACACGTACACACGCACACCACTATACAAATTATGAAATCAAATTTTGTTTTTATTAACAAAAATCGTCGGAATACTTTTAAAAGTAATTTTAATATACTTTTTTAGGTTTTTCAAATGGGTTGTGACACCATTTGAATGCACAAGCCGTCATAGTTACCCATTATTTTTTAAGAGTTACGTACGTATGTGCAGTACAGTGACCTTGTACATTACGGAAAGGTTCTGGCGTAAGCTTCATTAGGCTCCCATTGAAATGCTTCACTTTTTGTGCGCGAACTTACCTTCTATACGTTATTATTCTAAGGGGAAAGCATAAATTTAAACTTAGGTAGATATTTCAATATAGGTAAGGATACCTTCTAATAGGGGGTATTCCGTCGGGCCGACCACTGACGTTAAGTCACCCTGCTCCGGTGGTCGGCCCAACGACGAAGGCGACGTGCATCGTGGGTGGGTTGTGGGTATGCGTGCTTACGCCCCTCTGTTGCCCCGAACGGAGTGGTTCGAGGAGCGCGCCGACCGCAACCCAGCCCCCCAAAAAAAAAAACAGGATTTTATTTCGAGTTTTGCATATAATATTATATCCCTCAGTCATCTTTTACGACACCTATAATAGAGTATGGTGAATTTTATTCTTACACCGTCACCACACGGAATATTTATTTTAATATACATCGATTAAATTAACTCTGTCACCACACGGAAAACGAAGTTGAACCTATTGAGAGTTTGTTTCATATTTTTCCGTTTCTAACCACATTCTGATTGAGATAATCAGTTCTGATGTTTATGATTGTTGGGTACACATGAAAGAAAGATATGCTTATTGATTTTATACCGTTTGTATTTGATTTTTACTCATCCGAAGTTTTGAATAGTTGTTGAATAGGAGAAAACAATCAAAAAGTTAGGCAAGTTAAAATCATATATCACACATGAATCTTCGTATTCGTATCGTAATCGTATACATCAAATGCGATAAAATCCGTGAAGATCCGTAAATAGTTAATTTTATATTTGATTACACGTTCCAGGTTGACTTTTGATGTTTACGCGAGTACTTATTACTCATTATATACAAAACTATTTTTACGGCTTTTATCGCGTTTTTATTTGATTTGTGATAGCTTGGCGTTTCGAACACTTTACAGCGTTCATAGCCAAGGGCGGAGTAAACTGCAAAAAAATTTCTATCAAAATGTGGGTCAAAATTTAATAACTAATTCTGTAGCGGGTAGATATAAATTTCTGTAATAACGATGACTTGTTGGATGTTCGAGATAACTTGGAATGATTTTAAATTTCAAGTATTAATCAAATAAATCGCTGTATTGCAAAGCTTTGCTCGGCGGCAATAACTAGGCGTATTATTGAGGCAGTGGCGACCCCGCGCTGCGTACAATACCCGCGGCCGGTGGAAGTGGCTGTCAATCGCACTTGAATAATGACGCGTGCGGTGGCGACGTTTTGTTATTTATTTATTTCATACTCTCCTACACCCCCGCGACCTTTACAATAGCCAGATGTTGATATTTTTTTCACTATTACAATGTATTTTAAGTTTCGATAGCCATTGTTGAACGATGCATAGTTCCGTTACTCTCACAGCGCGTCAGTTGAATTACTGTCAGTCGCCATTATGGTTGACTAAATTCATTATTTGACTCTATGTGTACTTAAATACCTATTTAATTACGTGAGTAATTATTATGAAAACAACAGTTCCGGTTGTTTCTTTCTTGATGTTATTTTTCATGATTTCCACGTATCTGTGTCGTAAATTTTAAAACTATTTTAACAACTGTGTAAATAAATGGCGTCATTGTCGCCAAAAAATATTATTGTTTGTTAAAACAAAAACGTCAATTTGCGCAGATATTAGGCCAGTAGGTATCTGTTTAAGTTCTAAACAATATATTCGAGTTTTTTTCATCATCGGCTTTTCTTTGTCTAATATAATACATAGGTCTTTTCATGAAGTGGAAATAATGTCACAGTTGCTATGTTTGGCAGGTGATTTATCAGTTTCCTAGCTAAATGTGGCTTGCCCACTTCCCTAGAGATTCTTTAACCAATTTTCTCAACTCTCACGGGAAAGTAAGGTTTGGCAAAATATTGCTTTTTAATTTTTTAAATAATCTTTTCTTGTTTTATTGTGGTGAAGAAGTAAGAATGTAATTCACTACCCCTTTTATTTACCGTACCTATATGATCGTAAAAGGCAACTGAGGGACGCAAACATCACTGTGAAAGAAGGGCGTGGGGCAATATTAGGTATGGAGGATAAAGATATGAACGCCTGGTACAGTCGAAAGCAGGAAGCGTTACACTTTGGAAGTCGCTTTGCGGCTAGTTACATTTGATCTCTTGGGGGCAACTGCCCGCTCCTGCCCTCCCTTAGCAACGCCCTTGATTAGCGTACTATAGTAGATAAATTTCGCTCACATAGCAGTGGAGACCAGAGCCCACCTGATCCAGACCAGAGACCAGAGTAGTGGAACGTATAGGGACTGCAATGATGATGATGATGAATGATGATTGCTATGGAACAAACCTATCTAATGTAAGAGGCTAAAATCGTCATCATCTCAAGTCATAAATGTCCCACTGTTGGGCTCGGGCCTCCACCACTAAGGGAAGGAAATTGACCTACTATACCACGCTAGTCAGACGTGTTGGTATAAGGTCTTGGTTTCGAGTTTTCTTTCTCTTGCATAGATATAGACTGCACAGATGGCGTAGTGGTTAAGAAACCGACGTACCGAGCCAGTGTCATGGGTTCGAATCCCACGCGGGACAACGCTTTGTGCGATCCACATATAGTTGTTCTGAGTCTAAATGTAATTTGTGTCCGTTAATTATATCTTTGTAAAGTCCCCCGCATTATTTCCTTAGCGCAGGGTCTTGCCTTAAAAAAATATATTAGGTATACTAGCAACCCGCCCTCGCTTCACTTCGGTTTCAGTCGTCTTACCCGCGTAGTTTCCGTTCCAGTGGGAATACCCTATGAATATAGCCTATGTTACTCCCTGATAATATAGCTTTCCAACGGTGAAAGAATTTTCGAAATCGGTTCTGTGATTTAAGCGTGAAAGCGCAACAAACAAACAAATAAACAAACTTACTTTCGCATTTATAATATTAGTAAGGATGCATATTATATCCCTTAGTCATCTTGTACGACAGCCACATGAAAAGAGGGGGTGGTGAATTGTATTCTTACTCCGTCACCATACGGACAGCGGTTGAAATACGATCCAGCAATCTGGGCTTATCCACTCGTCACAATTTATTCATTGCGGCATTTCAGTTAAACAAATAAGTTTATAGGCAGCCGGCCAAAACTATAAATGTAATATAGGCTATTTTACTTTATTTCCTAGCCAGAGTTAATAGTAGGAATGATCACCAAATATAAAACTTAACATTTAACCGTAAAATTCTTATCTAAACTCTTAGACTAAACTGTCTAGTATTTTTCTTAGTTCTTGAATAATAAAATGCTACTTTACGCATATTGTTACCTTAATAACTAATCCTATCACTGATCATTAGATAAGCTACGCATCAGCTCATTTATGTTCTATTGCTGGCCTCGAGTCTCCTCCCAATAGGAGGGAAATTGACCTACTACCTAAAGGTAACATGCTGGTCAAACATGTATAAGATTTTATTTCCAGTTTTTCTTCTCTTGCATAGATGTTATATGCATATCATATCCCTTTGTCACTTACTACGACATCCACGGGCAATGTGGGAATTGTGAACAACAGACGTTCTGTTCAAATAAAATAAAAGGAATTCTCTTTGAAGTCGACAGCAGCGCCACCTACTAGGTCCAATTCTGTATCTAAACCATTCTCGAATCCCCCTGAACATACACAAAATATTTCGAAAAATTTCGTCATCATCGGTCCAGCCGATTAGGAGGGGTTCAGTGACATACACACGTATAAAAGAAATATATATATACTAGCTGACCCAACAGACGTTGTTCTGTTCAAATACAGTGCCACCTACCGGGTTCAATTGTGAATCTAAACCATTCTCGAATCTCATTGAGCACACACAAATTACTTAAATCCAGTCAACAGATATCGCTATCTGTTAGAATCTTTTGGAGTTAACACATAATTGTGACTGTCAATTAAATATAGACAAATAATTTGTAATAAAATAAAATTGCGACTATAATTAAAGATCTAAGCTATCCTATTCCTCAAGTTGGACCAGACTGCTCACGGTGTGCCAATTTAATTTAAAATCGGTTAAGTAGTTTAGGAATCCATCGCGGACAAACATCGTGACAGGAGATTTATATATATAAGAATGATATATATATATATATATATATATATATATATATATATATATATATATATATATATATATATATCTTCAAATAATTTATGTAAATTGATTTTATTTTATATTACAAGCTGTACATAAATATTTACGCATCTACCTACTTAATAAGTATCTATTTAATGAACTTGTTTTTTATTACGTTTATTTAGTTGCCTAACTATATTTTCGGCAGTTAATGTATTTATTTATATGATGAGGTTTAAAAACATTAGTAACTAACCTAACCTAACTGCTTCCGGAATGTTTTAAACGAGCCTTAACATATGTAGAAATTTAATCATACCTATTAAATATCCCC
This sequence comes from Lymantria dispar, assembly GCA_032191425.1. NCBI lineage: Eukaryota > Metazoa > Arthropoda > Insecta > Lepidoptera > Erebidae > Lymantria > Lymantria dispar. Next base: position 9,843,594 of record CM063445.1, on the reverse strand, counting down.
CCCCCACTAGGTGGAACAACGACCTGGTAAAAGTTGCTGGGCGTCATTAGATGCTGGTGAGACAGGACCGTACTTTAGAGCGAAATATGAGGAAGGCTTAAGTCCAGCAGTGGACGTAGGGATACGAAAAAAGTATCGATACTTTTAGGTATCGAGTACTTTTCTTTCGATACCGATACTTTTGTACTCGATACTTTGCATTCGATACTTTTACTCAATGAGTACTTTTTGGCAAGTATCGTATCGAATAAATAGTAGTAATTATCCATGTGAAACTTGACCTTACAGCTTATGTTTATGGTAACGCCACCTAGTTCCAACATAATGAACCTTCTAAAATGTGCCTTGAAATATTATAATCCGTTCACAGACGGTCCAAATTCCTAAAAAAAAGACTCATCACGACATAGATTCTAGGAAAAGTACTCAGTACTCGATACTTTTGTTTCGATACTTTAATAATTACGATACTTTTTCTTCGATATTACTCATGAGTACAATATCGATACTTTCTTTTCGATATCGTGTCTCTAAATGGACGGTGCTAGGCTGAATGTTGAATAAATGCTGATTAAATTAGCCAGCGCCAATTAAACACAATTCACCTCCCCCTCTCTTGCTTGTGGGTGTCGTAAAAGACGACTAAGAGATATAATATGTATAGATGTTCTATGCAAAGAGAAGGAAAACTTGTATCAAATCCCTTGGACAATAAGTTTGACCAGCGTGGTATAGTAGGTACCTAGATTAATTTCTCTCCTATAGTGGAGGAGGCCCGAGCCCATCAGTGGGACGTATACAGGCTGAGATGATGATTCAATTACAAACCGGCTAAGTGCGAGTCGGAGTCGCAAAGAAGGGTTCCGTACCATTATCTATAAAAAGGTCAAAAAAATCGTGTTTGTTGTACGAGGGGGGGTCCCTTAAATTTTTATTTTATTTTTAGTATTTGTTGTTATAGCGGCAATAGAAATACATAATTTGTAAAAAATCAACTGTTTAGATATCGCGATTCTTGAGATACAGCCTGGTGACAGACAGACGGATGGACAGACAGCGAAGTCTTAGTAATAGGGTTCCTTTATTACCCTTTGGGTACGAAACCCTAAAAACTAATATGACACAAAGGATTTTCTGAGTCTAAGTGTAATTTGTATCATTAAATTTGTGACTGCCGCCGCCTTGACGTAATATATTTTTTTATTACTATTGGTGGTAACCAGCAAACAGCACACTTGATGGTAAGTGAACCACTCATGGTCTTATGCTAGGCTGCTGCCTTCGTGAAAGTTACTCCGTATACATATAGCTGCCTGGTAGCAAAATATTATCAAAATCAATTCAACCGTTTTGAAGATTAACAGGAATGAACAGACAGATAGAAATATTGTAACTGATTTTTTAGGCATAGTTGTTATGTAAGTATGAAAAAAAATAGCGTGAGTACTAATTACGCGTAACGCGTAATGTCAGAAGTGAAACTTCTTTGGTTCCATGTGTTTTTTATCAGTAACTAGCAACCCGCCCTCGCTTCGCTTCGGTTTCAGTCACTTAAACCCACATAGTTCCTGTTCCCGTGGGAATACCGGGATAAAATGTAGCCTATGTTACTCTCTGATATTATAGCTTTCCATTGGTGAAAGAATTTTTGAAATCGGTTCTTTGGTTTAAGCGTGAAAGCGTTACAAACAAACAAACAAACATCCTTACTTTCGCATTTATAATATTAGTATGGAGTGGAGTATATTAGTATTAGGATTAGTATATTAGTATGGAGAGAGAGAGTATCCGTGTGGTGACGGAGTAAGAATACAATTCACCACCCCCTATCTTACCCGTGGGTGATCGTACGAGACGACTAAGGGATATAAAACGCATATAACATCTATGCGAGAGAAGGAAAACTCGAAATAAAACCCTAAACCAACACGTCTGACCAGCGAGGTATAGTAGGTCAATTACCCTTCCATTATGGAGGAGGCCCGAGCCCAATAGTGGGACGTATATGGGCTGAGATGATGAATATTAGTATGGATAAAAAAAGTAAATAAAAAAAATTTAAAAAATCTCTCGATCATTCTCACTCGCTTGCTCCATACTCTCGCCTCATGGCTGTGCTTCGTGCTATGTTCGCCCTTTCTCGCAATCGGTTTCAATCGTTCTCTCCCTCTTCTTCGACAAAAATGCTGTACATCTTCGTGATGCGTTTCATCCGTAAGAAATTTACCTGCATGCGCGTAAAGAAGTTTCACTTCAAAACGCATTATCTTCACAAACACACTTCAATTTTATATATTTGTATAGATAATTTCTCAGAAAATAGTTGAAGCCACACATTTTCACGAAGTCCTTTCGTTTCAAAGCTATTAACACATGACACGACAACTTTATGATGAATTAGCCTCTGATAAAGAGACCTGTACAAAAACTACATCTAATCTTATATATCGTGGAGCAAAATCTTTATATAAAAGCGTAATCCAGTTGCTTGGCTTAAACCCAAAAGCGTAAGAAATTTAGCTACTTTCTAGAAAACTTCACTTATGAAACTTTTGAAGACTTGGAAACATTTTAATATGTTATAAAATAAATGCTAAATGCATTTTTAATAATCATCAATTCAACCCATATACGTCCTACTGTTATTGTCGGGCCTCTTCCGCTATGGGAAAATTGGTACACTAAAACACGCTGGTCACACGTATTGGCTTAGGGCTTTGTTTTCTGTGTTCTCTTGCATGTGTTGTATGCATATTATGTCCCTTAGTCGTCTTTTACGACGACAATAGGTGGTAAATTGTATTCTTACTCTCTTACCAAACAGAACTAACATGTATAGATACGTATTTAGGTGTTCTTTTTTTTTTCGTCGCCTGGCTCCGTCCGGGGCGACAGGGGAGCGCAAGCACGCACACCCGCAACCCACCCGTATAGCACGTCGCCTTTGTCGTTGGGCCGACCACCGGTGCAGAATTCCTTGACTTAAGGGGTCGACCCGACGCAATACCCCGAGGGAGTACCTTCTCCCATCGACGTCCCCTACCGGGACGCCGATCGCTGTCGTGAGGCTAACCTGCCAGACTAAGTCCCCGGTCCGGTTACCCGCAGCCTCTGTTAAGGCGGCATCATCATCTACCCCGCCCCAGTCGCCGGCAGAGGATCGTGTCCGCGTGGAGTCGTTTCTCCCGCACAAGGTCCGTCACCTCCTTCCGCGAGATGACAGCCTCGCAGAAGGCGGCAATAGCGTCCCAGTTTCTGACGCTGGCGACCATCTCCATAGCGATGACGTATTTAGGTGTCTACGAATACATTATCCGTGTGGTGACGGAATAAGAATACAATTCATTTACACCATCTATCTATCTTGCCAAGTGTTAATATTTCTGTAATCTTGCCCATGGGTGTTGTAGACGACGACTAAAGGATTTTGAAATATCTATACTGTATGAGAAAGAAAATGTCAAAATAAAATCCCTTGGAAATACGTTTAACGTGGCCAATTGCACTCCGTTGTAAAAATGGCTCGAGGTTAGGAGTAGGACGTATAGGAGCTATGATGGTGGTAGGTATATCTATGTAGGTAGGGCTGGATTATCCATAGGGCGGATTAGACAACTGCTTAGGGGCCCCGTGTATGCATCAAGAAAAAAAAAACAGTTCATCGAATAACATTTTTTTTAAAACTTCCTCAATATTATTTATTGCTGTTGATGGCAAAAAAGAAAACAGCATACCTGATGGTAAATGATACCTACTATTGCTCCTAGACCTTGGATCATGAACCAGAGAATCGCATTGCCTAGGGCCTCTGATAGGGTTAATCCAGCCCTGTATGTAGGTACATTTAATTTAAGCGTCTACATCTAATTGTAGGTATGATGAAGGGGAAAAAATGGATTAATAAATAATGGATTTTTCTTTCTTTAAAATGAATCGATTTGCAAAAAATCGATTAATTCTTTTTAATTATTCGATTAATTTAATAATCGATTATTAAAAGAAATCATTAATGCAAAAATCGATTATTTTTTCACATCCTTAGTGTAGGTACCATATATTAAGGTGTCTTTACAATGTGTTTAAATAAACTTCTATAATCTTGCTCGTCAGTGTCGTAAAAGATGACTATGGGATATGAACTGCATGTACCTACCTAATATCCGTGCAACCCTTCTGACCAGCGTGGTATAGTTGGTTAATTAGCCTATTATTGTGGAGAAGGCTTAAGTTCAACAGAATACGCGTAAAAGTAATAAGTACTTACTACTAATTGTAAGTTAGTTTTTGGAAAAATATATAAGTATTTAACTAAACATTTGTATTCAATTATATTCTTACAGGCAATAGTCTAATACTTACCTACTATTCTAATAAACAATTCAAGAGTAAACATCTAAATGGAAGCTTCTTAAACAGGTACCTACTACCTACTTAACGGACGCAAAGGAATTTAGTTCGGAAGTTCTTTGTAGGCTCTTCATCTTACATATTACGTTTAAGACGATGTTACAATCAAACGTATGTGTCTTTATCTTTTATATGAATATATATTTCTCTTTGAAATCAAATTTCTTCTAGTATAATCTATAAGGCTTAGAATAATAACGTATAGAAGGATAGTGTCAATACTTCGAAGGTTCGAAACTTGAATCTAAAAATACTAATGGCGCGCAGACGATTACACACGTACACACGCACACCACTCTACAAATTATGAAATCAAATTTTGTTTTTATTAACATAAATCGTCGAAATACTTTTAAAAGTAACGTTAAAAACCTTTTTAAGTTTTACAAATGTGTTATGACACCATTTGAATGCACAAACCGTCATAATTACCTATTTATTTTTTAAGAGTTGCGTACGTACGTGCAGTACAATGACTTGTACATTACGGAACGGTTCCGGCGTAAGCTCCATTAGGCTCCAATTGAAATGCTTCACTTTTAGTGCGCGAACTTACCTTCTATATGTTATTATTCTAAGCTATAAGGATTGAAATCTTTTTACTTAAGATAAAGATTATCGTGTGGTGGGGTAAGAATTTTATTCATCGCCGCCTTTTTTGTTCAAGGGTCTCGTAGAAGTAATAAGCAGATAACTTCTATGCAAGAGAAGGACCGCATTCGGTGTGGTGACGGAGTAATACAATTATTAACCCTTTCTTGCCCGTGGGTATCGTAAATGATGACTAAGGAACTATAAAATACATTCAGCATCTATGCCGGAGAAGGCATACTCGAAATGCAACACATCAACTCGTTTGATCAGTGATAAATTAGGTCAATTTCTTCGAACGGATGGAAGTAAAAAGGTAAATAGAAACTTTAACTCTTGTCTAATGTCTAAGTCTAAATATAAAAGGCCGATGCAACAGATCTTTTTTCTTTAGGCTCCGATAAAAGAAGGTTGGCAAAGATTTAAAGATTTTGCTGTTGATAATAAATCTGAATCAGAAGAAGACTTATTGATATTTTATTACTGTTACTTACGTATGTTTCAGAAAAGAAAATTTTCGATTGGGGAAGAAAGGCTCTCGATCAGCTTAACCATCAACCAACCAACATATTTTTGGACAAAAATAAAGTCTTGATTAGGGAAGAAAGGTTCTCGAAACGGAAGGGTTCTTGATTGGGGAAGAAAGGTTCTCGAAAAGGAAGGGTTCTTGATTAGGGAAGAAGAGTTCACGAGTGGCGAGTATAAATCGGACGACAACGCGAAGGTCGACCCCTTACTAAGCGGACTGACGACATCTTGAGAGTCGCAGGTAATCGTTGGATGCAAATGATACAGGACCGTTCTAAGTGGCATTGTCGTGAGGAGGCTAATGTCCAATAGTGGACGTCCTCGAGCATAGAGTTGTTTTTTCGAAAGACCCTGCGTTAAGGAAATAATCCTTGTATCCGCGCAATACAAACTGGCTTTACAAACGTATAATTAACGGACACAATTTAGATCCAGACAGACAGAATTGTTCTGCGTGGGATTTGAACCCATGACAATGGCACGGTGGGTCGGTATTTTACCCACTACGCCATATGTGCAGAGGTTAGATGGATGGATTACTTTTTCTTTATGCTTCCTTTTCTTCAGCCAATAGGTATACATTCTAAGACTGTGCACAGGCTTCTACTGCAAGGACAAGGGGAACTAATCGAACAATTTTATTTCATCCTTCTCGTGCAGTGATGATATTTGCATAAATTCCTTAGTCGTCTTTTACAACACCCTCGTGAAAAAAGAGTTACGAATTGTTTTATTCCATTAACATATAGAAAACTAAACTACCTATAAAATTTATAAAATAAAAATATGAAGTAAAATATAGTTAATATAGCTTATAATACCTTTATATATATTTACGCGGCTGACATTTTAACTGTCTTCCCCTCAGATTGCTAAGTAATATCCACATTTCGCTTCCCTAAATCCATCAAAACAACCCTAATGCTCGCGTCCTTTATTCGGAAATAAGTTTTTTTTTCAATCTTCCCCGTGCCAACAAAGGCACTTCGCATTATATAAATTTGATACGATATTTTATAGAGTATTGTAAGCACGCGCTAGAACTCGCTTAGCTTTTTTTATATTAATTTCGGTAGGTGGCACAGGCGGCAGGCGGGTCGGCTTGGTAGTAGGGGACCGCAGGGAGACGGCCGCCCCTAAAAAGTTATGTATTTTTTTGCTCTTTTTCCCATCGACGTGATGAAACGGCGAGCGATATTGATCCGCCTAGCGTTAGATGTATAAAAACTTGCAACCTTACTACACGTACCAACTAAATATTTTTTGTTTTTGATAGTTTACGAAATCCTTCTAAATTCTTTTGCAGCCAAGATTCAGAAAAGAGTTTGTATATTTAGACGTATAATTCTGCTTCTGTTTCGCTTATTAATGTATAATTGAAAAGTAATTAACAGTGAATATTTTTTCACCTTACACTAATATGAAGGTAGCGAAACCAAGCAACATATTTGGACAAAGGTGTAGAGTTTGTAAAGTAGATAGTAGTAGGCCTGTAGAGTTATGGTGTGTAGAGTTAGAAGTTTGTTTCTATATGAGATTTCTTCGACAGTGGGAGCTATATGATCACATCGTGACAATATTTTAAATAAAAATATTATTGGTGGTATTCAGATCTTTTAGATAGGTATACATGTATTTTCATTAGTTTGTAAACCATATTCTATTAATGACATAATTGATTCTAATACTACTGACCTTTCAACTACTAACTTTCAATGAAAATTTCAAAGGTGCTTAGAGTATGTAAATAATTTAATATGTGTCATGCTATTACTACAATTATTACTGATAGTATCTATATTATTTTCTTTAGTTTTAGGGAATATACAATTTAAAGATTAGTTACGTTCTATGATTTTTCAACGAAATAATTACACTTAAAATACAAAATATCTTTTTTGTTTGCCCGTCGTTTCGAACACTTTGCAACGTTCATGGTCATGGGCGGACTAAGATGTCTCTCGTCCAACAAGTCATCGTTATTACAGAAAATTTATAATTATCTACGCGATACAGAACATAGTTATTAAACATTGACCCACATTTTGATACAAATTTATTGCTAGTGTAAGAAGAAAATGATTGTATATGAAAAAATTATATTGTTTATGGTTAGTAATTATTTGACATTAAAATCAATAAATAGTAATTATATTTAAAAACCTAACAATCTAGTATAATACCACCGGATCGGAACACGACCACACTGAGAAAGATCTGGCAAGAAAACTCAGGTGACACGATGCTAAATTAATATTAATTTTGAAGGCGGCTTACTTTATAAGAGGTTTTAATTTATAAAATTATCTTTAGCTATTATTATTATTCTACATGTGTAATACATTTACATGTGTAATACTCGCGTAAACATCAGAAATCATTACAAAATATTTATTTATTTATTTATAGGAAATTCAACAGCTATCAAAACATCTTAGTAACTAAATTCTAGTAACATAGAGCCAATTACAGGTCTCACGAGTAGAGATACACTAGTAAAACAAATATGTGAATATTACAACATTAAGTATGCTAAATTAATTAAATACATACATCAATTAGTTTGATTGAAAAAACGCTTACTCAATTGCTGTCTGGCAGAGGTAACACTGGTACAAAATATGTCTAATTCTAAATCAGTTTCTTTACTAAGTTTATTGAATGCGTTAGGTGCTCTCCAGAAGAACGAATTTTGTCTATAATTAGTTTTAACCAATGGGATATGTATAGGAGGATTAAAACGTACAAATCTGTTTGGAACGTTGAATTTGAGGTTAAATAATAATTCCGGGCAGTCTATTGTGTTATTTGCTAAGCAAACTGGTTATATCAGCAATTTCACGTCTGAACGACAAAGGAAGTAAATGAAATTTTTTACATAAAATTAGGTAATCGCTAGATTTATATTTTATTTTTTGTGTAGAACAAAGAAATTTAATAAATTTCTTTTGTATATCTACTTTATTTGGTGGTAGGTTACATCCAATATAGGTTTAATAAGTAGGTACCTACTTATTTATGTTGTAGTAAATCCACGCGGTGGCGGAATAAGAATACATTGGTCACTTACCCCTTCCCTTGCCGTAGCTGTAAAAGATGTTAAAGTGACGCAAGTAGATGACTTCACTGCAGAGAAAGTTTTCTTTCTCTTATAATCATGTTGAAACTATCTAAACTAGATCTTCTGGCTTGGGCATGCCTATTGTGAAGGAAGACCGAGTGCAGCAGTGGGCTTTAGATATATAAACTGCAGTAATATAAGTTTTTATCTATTTATACGATATTAGCTTCCTATTATTACATTTGAAGATGAAGGGTTTTTTATTAACACTCATAGCAGATCCACGCCCATAAAAATGGAGTGAAACAAACTTAGTATATAATCAGCAGCTTTTAGCAAAAATAAGTTGTGGCGTACGTTTTACTACCTTTTTATACATAGAGATTAAGACATCTAAGGGATCTGTAATAAAGTTTATCTCATAGAGTTATCGTCCAAGACTTGTGAATGACCATTACTGTGACCTACTGAAAATATATTAATTTATACCCAAACTGTAAATAAAGGGTAACATATAGATATATTTAGATATATGTAGCATGAAGAATTGGCACGTTGAAATAGCAATGGGTAGGCCACATCGCTCGACGGACCGATAACCGCTGTGCAAAAAGGTTCTCGAGTGGAGACCACGTATCGGACGATGCAGTGTAGGACTCCTCCCCACTAGGTAGACTGACGACCTGGTGAAAGATGCTGGGCATAGTTGGATGCAGGCGGCACACTGCACTTTGTGGCGTAAAATGAGGGAGGCCTACGTCCAGCAGTGCACAGGGATAGGCTGAAATGAATGAATGAATATTTGGTGTTCTTCCTCGGTCATTTACATTTATTATTGGGTACAAGGTTTCTCTATAATAAGAGCAGATTTGGTGTACTTATATGTAGTAGGACCACAATGTCGACAGTCTTTGTCTACAGCCGCGGGCTTGTCCGTCCGCGGTAGTACCATACTCCCGCAGAAAATCGATGTCTGACTAGTAGCAATTTTTTCCCTAGCCGAGGCCGCGGGTGACGTGATCGGGGAGTTAGTCCGTCATCCGCCGAGAGGCTGACCGCGTGAGGAAAGACCAACGTCCTCCCTGAGGGGAGGACTACTCTTGAGTAGTAGCAATTTGTTAATGCACTTCGTTCGATGAGCGGGAGGGTCGAGCCAACTTTCTGAGAGAGTTTGCGTGTGGTAGGTTTTGGTGATACCTTTAGTATCGTTAAACCTTATTACATGCATTGAAATTCCCTTTACTTTCTTCATGGGAGGCAGCGGTCTAGGAAATTTCCATATGCAGTAGCATTGCTTATCATCAGATGTGCTGTTTGCTCGTCTGCGGTAGCAAATGTAGCGTTAATAAACAACAATCATCATCACTGTTGGGCTCGGGCCTCCTCCATAACGGAAGGGTAATTGACCTACTATACCACGCTGGTCAGACGTGTTGGTATAGGGTTTCATTTAGAGTTTTCCTTCTCTCGCATAGATGTTATATGCGTTTTATATCCCTTAGTCGTCTCGTACGATCACCCACGGGTAAGATAGGGGGTGGTGAATTGTATTCTTACTCCGTTACCACACGGAAGGAAACAACAATAAAAACTATAAATTAGAATTTTCCAATTCCACTTGATTAGATATATCTTAGAAAATTATGGTGGTTATTATTGTAAGAGGAATGGGTAGGTATCAAAGTTTACAGTATTTCAATGTTTATTATAATGATCCCAAGGAAATTAAGCATTTGACATTGTTCTCTTTGTTTATAAACAGCTGTTCTTACAGCAATACTTATTCTAAGGCAATCTTGCACGAAGGATGAACTCGACAAGGTTGCTGAAAATCTAAGAATTGAATCCAGGGTCACACGATGCGTAGCTGCACACATAGCGTAGTGGTTAAGATACCGACTTACTATGCCAGTGTCGCGAGTTCGAATCCCACGCAGGACAACACTTTGTGCGATCTACAAATTGTTGTTCTTAATCTGGATGTAATTTGTGTCTGTTAGTTATGTTTGTAAAGTCCTCCGCAATATAGGGATTATTTCCTTAGTGCAAGGCGTTGTTTTAAAATAAATCACTAGATCCTATGTCGAATTATAACGGTTAAGTACAAAGGTAGTGTGTCTTATACGTGTGAACACGGAGTAGGAATACAATTCACCAACCCTCTCTTGCCCGTGGGTGTCGTATAAGACGGTTAAAGGATTTGATCGTCTAAATTTTTAGCGTACGTATGTATGTCACTAAACACCTCCTAAACAGATGGACCGATGTTGATGAAACTTTTTGTGCATATTTAAGGGCATTCGAGAGTGGTTTAGATTCACAATTGGACCCGGTAGGTGGCGCTGCTGTTGATTTCAAGAAGAATTCCTTTTATTTTATTTGAACAGAACAACGTCTGTTAGGTCAGCTAGTATGCATATAAAATCTATGCAAGTGAAGGAAAACTTGAAATTAAACCCTATAACAATACGTCTGACCAGCGTGGTATCATCATCATCATTTCAGCCCATATACGTCCCACTGTTGGGCTCGGGCCTCCTCCATAACGGAAGGGTAATTGACCTACTATACCACGCACCTACTATATCTCGCATAGATGTTCTATGCGTTTTATATCCCTTAGTTATCTCGTACGTTCACCCACGGGTAAGATAAGGGGTGTTGAATTGTATTCTTACTTCGTCACCAGCGTGGTATAGCAGATTCATTTACCTTCTATCGAGAAGGAGGCTGGTACCCAGCACTGGGACGTGTATGAGCTGAGATGAAATGATTTTATCTAAGCAGGTGTGATGTTGGCGCGCGGTCGGCGCACGTCCATCCCTTTATTTTCGCTATTATGTGTCAGGGACAAGCTGTTGGTCCGGTATTGCCACATGTCAATATACAGCGGGTTGTAAAATATTTCACAAAGTTCGTCCCCTTTATATGTGCGAATAAAATTACATGACGAATGTGGGCATAGCTATCCTGCATATTTGCTTTCTAATTCGAGCATAAATAAGAAAAATAATGATTTATGAAGCTTACGCGAATATTACACATTTTAAATAAAACTACGGCTTTTATCGCGCTAAACATATACACTCATTTGCAAAAAAAACGGGCACCTAAGCAATGAACCATTTCAAATGTTAATATTTCTTTGTTTGATAATTATAGGTAGTTTTATCCACACAATTTGCTAAATTAATAAGAAAATAATCGTTTTCATCAGTATTTCATAAAATTTAGATACAATTTATGGGAAATAATGCTAAACCTCGCTAGTAGTGTATATTCGCTAGTAGTGCATATGCTCATGAAGTAAAAATAAAAAAGTTTTTTTGTTTGTTTTTCTTTAATAAAGTAAAAGCAGATAAATGTTTAGTATCGAGTGTGACCCCCTCTAGCTAAAATCACAGCTTGAATTCGTCTGGGCATGCTAGCGAGTATATCCCGGATACTTGCTTGCGGAATACGTTCCCACTCCGCAGTAATCACATTCTTCAGCTCTCTGATGGTCTGCGGAGCCGGGTGTACTGATCTCACACGCCGTTTCAGAACGTCCCAGACATGCTCTATGGGATTGAGGTCGGGACTTCGAGCTGGCCAATCCAAACGACGAATGCCGACCTCTTGCACATACGCATTAACATCGCGGGATCGGTGGGCGCGAGCATTGTCGTCCATAAAAATCGAGTCTTCACCTAGAGCGGCCAATGCGGGTTGTGCATGAGAAATTAGAACTTCCGTTATGTATCGATGCCCAGTCAGTGAGCCGTTTTCAATGAAGACTAACTCTGTACGATCCATTGAATTTATTCCTGCCCAAAACATAACAGAGCCCCCACCATAAGGTGTGATTTCTTCGAAACATGCCTCTGCAAAGCGTTCTCCTTGTCTTCTTAGCACTCGCCGACGTCGATCTTCACCGAACAGAGATATCCTGGCTTCATCAGAGAACAAAACCCTATTCCAATCGTCTTGAGTCCATGATTCACAATTTCTAGCGAACCTAAGCCTGTGAACTCTGTGCTCACGGAGTAATTTGGGGCCGCGGGCCGGGCGGTGACTGCGTATATTGGCAGCGAGAAGCCTCCTCCTGACCGTCCATAGACTAATATGCACATTTCTTACTTCTTGGAGGTTGTTCTTAAGATCCACATACGAAGATTTGCGATTTCTCAATGCGCGACTCACAAGAAAACGATCATCCCGTGGTTGGGTACATGGTTTTCTTCCAGAACCAGGCCTTCTCTCGACGGAACCAGTCTCCTGATATCGCTGCCAGGTCCTTTGGACTGTCGAGCGACTAACATTTAGCCTCCTAGCCACGAAACATTGGCTGCAACCCTCTTCAAGCAGCGCGATAATTTTGGTAGCTTTTACCACTTTATCTACCATTTTTGATACAGCCAAACAGCATTAAATAAAGCTTTGACAGTCAAGGATATGAAATTAATCGATAAAAATTGAATAAAAGTTATGAAAGTCGATATTAACTTCTGGAACTTCGCGCCAAAAATGTAGGATAAAAAGGGGTTTTCTGTAAAAATGAACATCAAATGAAAAATTGAATTTAGAACGTACTTTTTTAAATACCACAGCATTTTTAAAACCGGCCAGTAACGTGTACAAACGATTGAAACCTTTTTGGTATTGTATCTTTTTAAATATGAATGAAAATCAAAACCGCCCGTTTTTTTTGCAAATGAGTTTATAATGCTAAACATAATGCATTATGTCCCGTGAGTTTACTTGCCGGATCTTTCTCGGGGTGGCTGCGTTCCGATCTGGTGGTAATGTACAAGATTTGTTAGGTTTTAAATTAATAAATTGTTATAATAGTTATTACAAATTTAATTTTTAAAAATTATTAACTATCAACAATATATTTTTTTCATATAGAATCATTTTTTTTCTTATACTCCCAATAAATTTGTACCAAAATGTGAGTCAAAATTATAATTGTAACTAATTTATGTAGCGGGTAGATAATTATAAATCTCTGTAATAACGATGGCTTGTTAGACGTGAAACATCTTAGTCCACCCGTGACCATGAACGCTATAAAGTGTTCGAAACGTCAAACAATCAAAAATCAAATACAAACGCGATAAAATCCGTAAAGTAGTTTTATTTACAAGAAAAAACATGGCTAGAATCATCTCATTTCAGCTCATGTGTCCCACTATTCAACTTGAGCTATAATGGAAGTTAATTGATCTATTTAATCACTTACTAAAGTTAAATTAAAGAAAATAAATTATATATTTCTATAGAAATCTTTTCGGGTGGTAACGGAGTAAGAATATATTTCACCAGCCCATTTCTGGACGGTGGATGTCATAAAAGTCGACTAAGAGATGTAATACGTACATAACATCTGTGCAAGAGAAGGAAAACTCAAAATGAAACCTTATGCTAACATGTTTGACCAGTATAGTAGATCAATTTGCGGCGTAGGCGCGAATACCTGCGCCTCATGCCGCCTCAGCCGAGGCCGCGGGTGACGTGACCGGGGAATTAGTCCGTCACCCGCCGAGAGGCCGACCGCGTGAGGAAAGATCGACGTGCTCCCCGAGAGGGGGGACGTCGGTCGATGGGAGGGTACCCCAAGTAGGGGGTATTCCGTTGGGCCGACCACTGATGACAAGTAACCCTGCTCCCCTGTAGTAACCCTGCGGTGATCGGCTCAACGACGAAGGCGACGTGCATCGTGGGTGGGTTGCGGGTGTGCGTGCTTACGCCCCTCTGTCGCCCCGGACGGAGTGGTGCGAGGAGCGCGCCGACCGCAACCCACCCAAAAAAAAAAAAATAGTAGATCAATTTCTTTTCCATTGTGGAGGAGGCTTGAGCCCAACAGGGACGTATGTGGGCTGCAATGATCTTTTCGGGTGGTAACGGAGTAAGAATACATTTCACCAGCCCATTTCTGGACGCTAGGCGTCGTAAAAGTCGACTAAGGGCTACAATATGCAGATAACTTTTATGCAAGAGAAGTAAACCCGAAAAATACCCTTAGGACAATCCTTTTGACCTGACTGGTATAGTAAGGTCAATTTTGCTCCTATTCTGGAGGAGGCTCGAGCCCAGTATTGATACGTATTTGAACCAAGATGATGATAATGATGATTAGTACCTGATTGTCTGTAGTATATCTATAGAAGAAAGAAAGAAAATGAACAAGTAGCTTGAAAAATATTACTAAGCTGCTTTATATTTGTTTAAAAACATAATTATTTTTTGCAAAAAAACGATCTCAATAATGTAGATTTTTTGTTAATTTTTCAAAAACCGCGTGTCCGATTTCGATGAAATTTTCATGGGACCATTTGGAATTCAAATCGGTTGGCAATCGACGGACTTATGAGCGAACAAACATAAAGAAATACAAACATCCGAATTGAGAACCTTCTCCTTTTTTAGAAGTCTGTTAATAAGAACAGTATCAACTTAAAAGAATTCCCAGAAACGTTAAATTCAAATTGTTTCGTAATATTTCACGCTGTTTTATGGCGTAGCGAATTTTTAATAGACATAAAATTATTCATTTACAACGATTATTTTCTGTCGTCTACGTCATAATACGCACTTGTGCCAACACTATAACTATAAATAGCGTCAATAGGTATTTGTATTAAGTTATGTTACCAACTTTACATGTTATCATTAGATATACTAGCAAAGTTGAAACAACTGTTCGATAAAACAGAAATACGGAATAGTTAAAATGTTTTGTTTCAATTATACAACATACTAGATCTGCTAGCAGCTTCGTTTGTGTGAATTTCTTTAAAGACAACGCCCTGAACTATGGAAAAATCCTTGTATTGTGGAGGACTTCACAAACATATAATTAACGGACACAAATTACGTCCATCAGAACAACAATTTGTGGATCACACAAAGTGTTGTCCTGCGTGGAATTCTAACCCGCGACACTGGCATTAGTAGGTGGGTATCTTACCCACTACGCCATTTGTGCATTCATTACTTAAATATTAATTAATAACATTTTGTTTGAAGTTTCGCGATATTAATACTTATATAAAAACGATAACGCAGTGTGGGAAGACCATTGTAGACCGACGGCTTGGTGAAAGTCACTCGGCGTCCTTGGATACAGGCGCCACAGGAACGCACTTTGTGACGAAACTTGAGGGAGGCCCACGTCCATCCGTGGAAGGCGATAGTCTGATTGATGATGATATGAACACTATTATTATTCTTAGTACACCAATCATAATCTTTGTTACCTCAGCAGTTCATTAGGATACCATTTAAAAATTTTTGTTAATATTTATCGACACTACTTCGATCCATCTATCGCAATTTTATATAGGATTTCTCGATAAAGAGTTTAACCGATACAATAAGATTTTATTATAATAAAACTGGTTATTTTTGAGATTAGCGCGGTCAAACAAAAATACAAATAAATTCCTTAGTATTAATATAGTATAGTTGCGCTTTTCAGCGCTATAATAGCTATAACAAACATTCAATTGAAACAGAACTTGTAAACATTAAATAGCTTATCCTTGAATAAGAATATAAATAAGAATTCAGACCAATAAATCTATTATATCTATAAAAATGAATCATGATGATTCATTACTTAAAACTGAATCTAGATTAAATAAATCAATTCCAAGTAAATTATTTATATATTTCCAAACTAATATTAAATGCTAAATTGCTGTCAACATTTTGTGAATATTTTTTCAATACTTTTACGGATTTTATAGGTATTTTTAGCATTCATTTTGTTGGTATATAGAATTCAATATGATTTTTGAAGTTATACTTCTTTAGGCGCGTTATGAAAAAATGATGAGAGTGAAATTTTAATTATGTGACACAAAATTAACAGTATGAAGTTGTCTGCTTAACCGCTCGTTAAGTCTCGAAAAAAAAGCTACCAACAAAATAGAAATTGAACCTCGATATTAGTCGCGCATGTTGGTACGCTCGTCACCTCTGATCACTGTTTTTTTTTTCTTTTTTTTTTTTTATTATTATTTTTTTTTTCTTTTTTTTCTTTTTTTTCTTTTTTTTTATTTTTTTTTATTTTTTTTTTCTTTTTTAATTTTTTTTTATTCTTTTTTTATTTTTTTTTTCTTTTTTTTTTATTGTTTTTTTTTTCATTTTTTTTTTATTTAGATTATTCTCTAAATTTGGTTTTTAATAATTATATATATATATATATATATATTTTAATGATGCCAAAGAAGTATAACTTCTCACGCGCGTACATAAGTCAACGCACCCATTTTTTTTTTGTTCTCTGTCTAAAGTTTTATGATATTTTCTTATGCTACAGGAAATGTCCAAAAAGAAATCGTGTTAAAAGGTGTGATCAAAATATTAATTTTTAGAGGTCTATCATCACATTTGAAGTTTTCCGCATTTAATAACAGAGAAAAAAAGAATATTTATAAATTGTAAATAAAACTACGGATTTTATCGCGCTTGTTTAAATTTTTTGATTGCCTGACGTTTCGAACATTTTGCAACATTCATGTTCACGGGCGGACTAAGAAGTAACACCAAAAAAAAAAGTGAGCCGTCGCTCAGGACGCCTGGCAGATGTGAAACATCGAAATTATTTTCTACTTAAATATGCATAAAAGAACAGATTACGACAGGAACTAATATGCCATAAAGTATTGATTAAAATAATACAATTTCTATTATTATTACACAGCAATAATATTAATTCACCGTTCAGTCGCTTACGAACAGCATAGCGTCGCTCATCAGTGTTTTGCTCGCCACCCTTTGTTGAGGTGGGAGAGGCAGTTTCAGGGCCTGTGCCCTCTTCCTGCGGCTTCGTTCTCCGTGGCTAAAAAGCCACGTGTCCTTGGCGTTTTTCCACCTTCGTCCCCTCCACTCTTCACCCCCGATGGCGGTCTGCCCGAGCCGGATGAGACCCCCGGTAGCCCCGGGGGAGGTCCAGCTTCGAGCGACCAGCGGCAGGGGGGGACTAGTCGTGTGACGGACGGCAGGTTGTGGCGTCTCTTTGATTGTGGTTTTTGGTGAGCATTTCTATGAGACCTCACGCCGAGACCGGTGCCCCCAAGCATGATGCGGGTATTATAAATAATACTCGCATATGCAAAGGGAGCAGCGGCCGCAGGGCGGGTCACTCCTGAGTATCCAGTCGGTGTTGAGCCGGCTGGGGGGTGGTTCCGTTGGGGTTACGAGGCCGGGGGAAGGAAGGAAGATGATGGGTAGGTATGTGGACAGACGCTAGTACCCGAGGGTGACCAGGTTGGAAGAAGTATCAGTGGGTTTTTAAACGCCGGCGAAGTCCCTAGGAAAGGGCTTTTCACCGGGGTGAAGATCAGGGGGGCGTGCATGAAGGGGCGCGATGCCTCTGATCTGATTCCACTCAGAGGCATCGGCTCGTGAAACCATGTTGACTGCCAGGCGTCGGGAGAAGTCCGTAAGACTTTCCATCCGAAGATCTTTATGGATTGTAGTATTCCTTACAAAGTAGGGGGCAGCCAATATGGTACGCAGGGTGAGATTTTGCTGCGCTTGGAGTCGGATCATAAGGCGAGGGTGCACCAGCCCAAACCAAGCTGGGGCTGCATAAGTTAATGCTGAACGAACATAGATTTTGTAGATCCCCAGCTTGGTGCGTACTGGGAGATGGGACTTGAAGACAGGGCGCAGTAACGCGCGGGAGGCTCTAATTTTCCCTACTAGCGACTTGATGTGCTGTTTCATGGACAACTTGTTGTCCAGGGTAATACCGAGGTATTTACTGTGGCGTCTCCAGGGGATAGTTGCCATTAAATTTGAGTGGCTGAGGGAATAGCTGGCCTCTGCCGAAGGTCATGGCCTGGGTCTTGCCTACATTGGTCTTGAGCCGCCATTTGTCGAACCAGGGTGGTAGGAGGTCCAACACACGCTGCATTTTCTTGGCAGCATGGGCGGCCTTTATGCTGGATGATGTGAATGCTACATCATCAGCGAAAGGGGCGATTTCCACCTCTGGTATGGAGGGGATGTCGTCCGTGTATAAGGTGTAAAGGGACGGGGACAGACAACTGCCCTGTGGGACGCCCGCCGAGATTTTCCTGGGGGTGGACACTGTATTGTCCACGGCCACTCGGAATGTCCTGTCGCACAGGAAGGAGGAGACCACCCTCACGATGCGACGGGGTGTTGGTGTTTGTGACATCTTAAGCAGCAGACCGTCATGCCATACACGGTCAAATGCCTGTTCGATGTCGAGGAGTACTGCCACGGCCTGTTCACGCCTGTTCATTACTGCCGTAATCTGATGCAGTACCCTCGACAGCTGGAGCGTGGTACTGTGTTCAGGCCTGAACCCATGTTGCTCTGGTCTGGGGATGATGAAGGGTGCCATTTTGCGCAGTAAGAGCTTCTCAAACAGTTTGGAAGTGGTTGAGAGCAGTGTGATGGGTCTGTAGCTCCCGGGGAGGAGCACGTTTTTTCCCTGTTTCGGCAGCATGATAATCCTTCCTTCCTTCCAGTCTGTTGGGAACTCTGCTCTGGTCTGGGGATGATGAAGGGTGCCATTTTGCGCAGTAAGAGCTTCTCAAACAGTTTGGAAGTGGTTGAGAGCAGTGTGATGGGTCTGTAGCTCCCGGGGAGGAGCACGTTTTTTCCCTGTTTCGGCAGCATGATAATCCTTCCTTCCTTCCAGTCTGTTGGGAACTCTCCCGTCCGCGGGATTCCCGTAAAAAGCCTGGCTAGTGCGGAGATGGTTTTGTGCGGCAGATGTCGCAAGGTGGAATTCGGAATCCCGTCGGGTCCTGGGGCTTTCCTGGGTTTTAGGGTCTTTATCATGCTGCGAACTGTGTTTGGAGTAAACACGATCGGGTCCTCCTCCGGGGGCATCGGATTTTCAAGGTAGGATTTTAAACGTTGGAGGTCCTGTGACATAGTGGTTGAGGTCTCAGTATCCTTTTCCGACTCTGGGTTAGGCCTGAACAGCTGCTCCAGGTGGTCCGCGAACAACTCGGCGCGGTCCGCTGCTCTGTACCTGATGGTCCCGTCGCCGTGGAGTAGGGGGCGTACCGGAGCTGGGATTTTTGTGAGATGGCGGCAGAGGCGGTGAATAGAGTTCCAGTCGCCGCTGGAATCCTCGATGAAGCGATCCCAGCTCTCGGTGGAGTGGTCCTGCAACTCGGCCTTCACTCTCTCCGCGAGCTGGTTTAATTTGGCCTTCATTGTGGGGCATCTTGTTTGCTGCCATTGCTTTCTCAAGTTACGCTTTTGGCGAATAAGGCGTCTTATATGATATGGTAGCAATGGTAGCTTCCTCCTGCTGGTAGGGGGATTCTGGCCGAATTTAAGGCCGCTTGGATGGCTGAGGTTAGTTCTGCGGCGAGTAGGTTTACGTCAGTCGCGGAGCTGACAGGCCGAGTTGGTGAGGTGGTCTCCAGCGTTTCCTTGAATGTGTTCCAGTTAATCCTGTGACGTGGCGCTGGAGGGGAGGAACGAGACGACATCTCTTGGATGGTAAGTAAGACCGGCTGGTGGTCCGACAGGATGTGTACGTCCAGTACCGTTTGGGTTACTTGGCAGTCTATATCGTTGTATACGATGATGTCCAGAACGTCGGGCGTGTGCGCGTTGTTGTCTGGGTAGTGGGTGGGCACTTCTGGGCCCATGACCGTGTAGCCCCGGGACTCAGCTAGAAGATGGAGACGCCTGCCTGATGTGTTCCGGGTGGCAGCGTTCCATGCTGGGTGCTTGTAATTTAAGTCCCCTGCTGTCAGGGTTTTGGTGGTGGACTCCAGTAAGGTGGTGATATCGCCTGGATCCAATGTGTTTAGGTCCGGTGGCTTGTAGGTGGCGTACAGTTGTATTGGGGAATCACCCAGCAGGATTTCTACACCCAAGGCGTAGATGGTGTTTAGCTGAGGCGAAGGTACATGCTGGTGGGTTATGCGTCTTCTAATGATGACTGCCAAGCCACGGTATCTAATGGATTGTTGTGAAATCTCGTCCCTCCTATAAACGAGATACCCCGGGAATTTTATTTGGTCTGCAGGTCCCAGGTGTGTCTCGCTTATAAGCGCCACGTCGATGTTCTGCTCATGCAGAAGGAGGCGGAAAAGCGTAACCTTTGCTTTAAGGCCGCGGGCGTTCCAATGAACTATTCCGAGTTCACCCGCGAATGTGGAGGCTTATTATTCTGTGGCATAGCGTCGCTCTGTCTCGCACTTCTTCGTAGTTCAAAGGGATCGGCTATGAAAGTGTAATCTAGCAAACAGAAATAGCGACATCTATCGAGCTAAGGCTAAATCTCAGCTATAAAATATAATTTATAAAGAAATCTTTAATCCTGTAATGATAATGAGACAAACTATTTAAATTATTTTATCGTCATTGGTTCTTGTTAAATCTACAAATTTTAAATGAAATCTGACTGTGTAAAGTGGGTCAAAATCGCATAAGCGATTGTCCAGTTTTCGTACGTGAAAGTACTGTAGGTAGGTATGGTATACTTAGGTAGTTAGAGAATTATACATTATTTTATAGAACAAGTATATATGCATAAAAGAACAGATTACGACAAAAACTGAATAAAATAGCATAAAGTATTAATAAAAATAATATTACGATTTTTTGCCAAGAAAATGATGATTTTTATTCAATAAACATTTATTTTCATTAGTATATATTATAGGTAACAATTTACTTTGAGCGCACTAGATGGCGTTGTACAAACTTTTAAATCGCACTATGGTTTCGTTACAAAAATGTAGATATGTGTATCCGAATTTTTATTTTATAGTTAAATAAGAGGGAGCCGCGAAGCGTGGCGTTTTAACGCCACGCGACGATCGGGTTCACCCTTGCCTATAGATGTTTCACATCAAAAAAAAAATTACTAACACGATAGAATCTGTGAAGCAGTTTTATTTACAACTAGCAACCCGCCCGCGCTTCGCTTCGGTGTCAGTCGCCTTACCCGCGTAGTTCCCGTTCCTGTGGGAAAACCGGGATAAAATAAAGGCTATGTTACTCCCTGATATTATAGCTTTCCATTCCCATACTGGCACGTTAGCTCGATCATAACCACTATCTGCCATTTGTACAGTCAAAGACAGGTTTGGCCTGAAAATCAGCGCTGTAGCACCTTTGTACTGCAAGCTTATGCTGAAGCAGAACCTTTTTTGTCTACTACAGGATTTTTAAAATTTTCCTTTATTATTCTTATTAGTAGTCTTTGTTTTTATGATAGTAATATCTGGTAAATAAGGTATTTCTAGAAAATCATGTTGTACAGCCCAAAACAAATATTTCTATTTTCTTTCTTTAAAAATTTTTCATTTCCATAAAATTAACGGACGAACCTTAATTGACATGATTTTTTTGTTTGATCTTATTTTTTTGGCAAAACCCAAACGTGTATTTACATAAATGGAATTTGATCAGTATTTCTTTATGCAGCGAAATGCAAACACGCTGTATATGAGGATCAAAACTGTACCCAATAGACGATTATATCTTTTTTTTGATGTGCTGCTGTGTCAAGCCCGATGGACCGCGCTAACAACTCTGAACACTCTTTGGGGGTCACTTTTTGGAGATTATTGCGTATTGTCAGTAGAAGTCGAAATGGACGGACAAAGAGCTGAGGTACTATTGACTGACCGTATTTTTTTGTAGGCTAACAGCGGATTACTACCGTTGGTATCGTTTACATCTTGATTCTGGACTAGCGTCGAGTGATTGGAAAATTTTCAGTTTAGATACGGATCTCGGTAGTACTTACAAGAACATTAAAAAAAAAAGAGATCAGAATTTAAAATAGAATAGAATATATAAAAAATATAGATACATGGATTAAAAAAAAATTATACATTTTTTAATCTATTAAATAGGGTTTTTTTACCAACCTATGCCTTAAAACCAGTTTAAAAATTTTTGTCTGCCTGCCTGTTTGTTGGACTGTTTTTAATTATATTTTACTATAAGGTAGCTGTCTACACGAGGAGACTTTGGTTATATTTCATTCCGGTATTCCTACGAGAGCGGGAACTCGACGGGTGTAACTGCGAGAATTAACTAGTTTAGAATATAAGAGGTTTTATATAGCTATTGGTATTATTATTAATTAAACAAATAAATACATTACGTAGGAGGTTTCTGTTCAATAGAAAGTTTAGTTATTATAATTTTAAAAACCACGCAGTTATTTTTATATTTCATTTCAGAAGCATTTCAAACGTTCCACTGTTGGGCTCGAGCTTTCTCCACATTAATAAGGAAATTGATCTACTATACAATACTGGTTAGACGCGTTGGGTTTGGGTTTTATTTCCAGTTTTTCATCTCTTGCATAGATATTATATCGAGGGGTGAAAGGCTATTTGGTTTAAGCGACATCTAGGGTGATATTGAGTTATATACATATTCGGAATCAGCGAATTTTACTCCGTCAAATGATACCGAATTCATTAAAATCAGAGCATTTTTATTTTCATACGTTGAACTCTTTTACACTTTCTATACGCTGAAAAACGAGGGCAATTTATATTAAGCGACATTTATCTTTGTAACTAAAGGTACGTTTTATTTAGTATTAACATCAATAATTCGATGTTTTTAATTGAATTTTAATTAAATTTACCCCATTCAAATAGCTCAAGAAGTTTTTTTGTTGAACTTTAAATGGCTCTCCTGTAAAGTTACAAAAATGTCGCTTAAACCAAATAGCCTTTCACCCCTCGATATGCATATTTAATTCTTTGGTCGTCTTTTACGACATCCACGGTAAGAGAAGGGTTGTTGTTACCACACAGAATTTCTTTTTAATTTTTTATATTTACTTAAATATAATTATCTATGTCTTCTTACAAAAAGACGTTTTTATGAACAGATTATTGCGGCGGCGGTATGCGATGTGCAAGGTAAATTTTTTTATTAGTTTATGGTTTAAAAAAGATATCATAAATTTTATTGTGGTGTAATTGTTAACGAAGTGATAACCACCCACGAATCGTCCAAGGAATTTGTCTTGTATTCTAAGCATAGTGATTTGAATATAGTTTTTTTTTATCATCACGCCACACCAAGGAATAAACTGTTGTGTAACTTTTTTTTAGCATCACACATGCCCTTTATTGTAACTCCTGTAGTTTAGGATCCACAATGGTCTCCCTAGATGACACCGAGAAACTTCGGGCAGTCCCAAGAAATGATTTTGTCTTGGAACCCGCAGAAAATTAATTAAAATGTTAAATAGAATGAGTTCTGTGTGGTGACGGAGTAAGAATACAAATCACCACTATCTTGCTCGTGGATGTCGTAAAAGACGACTAAGGGTTATAATACGCATATAACATCTATGTACTAGAAGGAATACTCGAAATAAAAACCCTATACCAACCTGTCTGACCAGCATCGTATAGTAAGGTCATGTTCCCTCTTATTATGGAGGAGGCTTGAGCCCAACAGTGGGACGTATATGAGCTGAAATGAAATAGATGATTGAAAAAATTATCCACTTCCCTGTACATGACACTGAGATGCCGTAATCTGTTCTTTTATGCATATATAAATAATTTCACGTTTCTCATCTGTCAGGCGTCCTGAGCGACGGCTCACTTTTTGTCTTGGCCATCAGCTACTAATAGGATCCATTTTAGTAAGTGTCGCACTCCCTTCACTTTCTTCGCGGTGGGCAGCGGCCTTGTAAGGGTCCATGAGCGGCAGCAACACTTACCATCAGATGTACTGTTTGCTCGTTTGCCACCGTTGGCAATAAAAAAAAAATGAATTTATCCATCGGCGAGGTATCCACCGAGTGTCCGTATAAAATATATGAAAACTACACAAAATGCGTCGACCGCGGCGTTTCGTGGTCAGTGGCCTGTGTGCAATGACCCTTAGAGATATCGTTTTTGTGCTGTAAATTTTCTCTAATAATATACATATATTGATTATTAGTATTATTATAGGTGTACAGGCATTGCGAGATATTTAATAAATAGAAGTCGAATATCGTTCTAAATTTGCCAAATGCTAGTCCATCATCTTCTTATTATTTTTATTAAAATCGGTTTTAAAGAAACTGTTCTTAATAAACAAATTGATATACATCTTCTAAAATACATTTACTTATTACAGTTCATTACTGATTGGAATAAAAATAAATCATTATGAGTATTTTTTAAATGTCTTGTTTAATGTATGGTATTTAAGTAACGAGTATCTATTCTTATAGTTTATTTTCTACTAGCAACCCGCCCTCGCTTCGTTTCGGTTTCAGTCGTCTTACCCGCGTAGTTCCTGTTCCCATGGGAATACCGGGATAAAATATGTTACTCCCTGATATTAGGGCTTTCCATTGGTGATAGAATTTTTGAAATCGCTTCTATAGTTTAAGCGTGAAAGCGTAACAAACAAACAAACAAACTTATAATATTAGTAAGGACAATAATCATAGTAGGTATCGTTAAACGAATTTGAATATTAGGCACCTATTGATTTTAAAATAACTTCGATAAGGTAATGGTTTATTCTTGTAAAGATTTTTAAATAATAACATAGTTAATAAAATACTTTCTTTCAATATTCACATATATTCATTCTTTCATTTCAGCTTTATAACCCACGGTTGGGCTTGTGCTTCCTTCAAACTGCAGACAGCTGTACACCTTATTTTAAGTCCCTAAAAATGTTAACCTTGCCATCATTGTACATCCTGGAAACTGCTTTATTTGTGAAGGCAAATCCCCATCTATTTAGAAAATTATCCACAGCAAGAACAAACCCAATACGTGCTCAATATAAATACCAACTTTGCCAAATAAAATGTAAAACATCTTTGATGGAGAAGAGCTTCTTTAGTGTTTCCTCAAGCATATACAATATAATACCCGATAATATTAAAAACCTGCCATTTATAAAATTTAAGAATGACCTTAATAAACTATTAATTTTCAAATGTTATTATTCTATTGACGAATTTTTATGTGACAAATTATAATTAATTATACAATAAGTCTTATATATAATGTTAATGAATTGATTTAATCTATGAAATAATCTTATGACATTAATTATTTAATCAATTAATCTGACATTATAATTATTATTGACATTATATAATTAAATGATTATTAACAGGCTCAGATATGACTTTATTGTGTTTAACTATAATGATGTTATGAGTAAATTAATTTATTTAATTGGCTATTTGTTATGAAGCCATTATTCTTAGAATTGGAAACTCCTTTTGCATGCCGCTTGATGGCCAAATATGATATATTGTTTACCTGTAATTACTAATACTTTATAATCATATTTCGCAAAATAAATGATTTGATTCAAAATAGAAGGGAAATCGACCTAGATCACGCATGGTTAGGGGGGTTGATATATTTTTTTTTTAGAGTTTACCTCCTATTGTGCTTAAAGATGAAATATCTTTTTTTTAGGGTAAATGGTCAGTACACCCGCCACCCGGCTCCATCCGGAGTGACGGAGGGGCGGCGCGGCTCAAGACCCACCCGTGGCACGTCGCCTTCGTCGTTGAGCCGACCACCGGAGCAGAGTAACTTGTCTTGTATGTATACGTTTCCACAATAGATTACCTAAAGATATCCGAGACTTGCCAACAAAAAAGTTTAAAAAAGCTATCAAGAATAGACTTTGTAAGAAAGCTTATTATAAAATCTCGGATTATGTAGATGATAATACAGATTGGTTGTGAGCAGCTCCTCATTATGCAATTTCCTTGTTATTTTAAATAAACTCTTTTTTAATAACTCTAATATTGTAAAGCGTAGCGTGTTTTGCCTAACGAAATTTTGCAGTTTCGTCGTTTGTAACATGTTTGTAACATATGGTCTTGCTCATGCTCACTGAAGGATCTACTTGCGGTAGCTGCGTGGAGCGGGTCTCTCCCTTCCCTCCATAGTGGTTGAGGGGAGTGATGGCTGCTCTAGTAGTTAACTCGTGATCGGGTGCCGCTTGTGGGGTCTGGTCCAGCCATAAATAATCATTTGAATTATATTAAGTATCTTGCAGTTCGAAGGGCATCACACTGGAGCTAGGTCTTACAAAACATGTACATAAATTTATATCTAGTAAGAAGAAAAAAATTATTTAAATAATAGACAAGCCCGCTGAGTTTCTTGCCGGATCTTCTCAGTAGCGGTCGCATTCCGATCCGGTGGTAGTTTATTTTTATTGGATAATTTAATTTTATTTTGTAAAATTGACAATATGTAAGTGCCCTTTCGGGGTCTATACATAATAAATGATTTGAATTTGAATTCAGTGGACGGTCCGACGGAATACATCGGTCGCGGGGTATCCTCTCCTCTTCGGTCGCCGTCGCGCGGTCAGCCTCTCTGCGGGTGACGGACTAGGTAAATCCCCGGTCCAGTCACCCGCGGCCTAGGATAGGGTGGCATCAAGCTCAGACGAAATATCTATGCCAATTTAAACCTTTTGTCGCACACATGGTTAGGTGGGTGTTTTTTACGGCTCTTACATGTTTGTTTTTTATTTTAGCAGATTTCTAAAGCAATACATCAGGGTTTATTATAACTAGGTAATTGTTTTCTTTACGTAGATTTCATTAGGAGATTAGAAGCATCTCAAGTACAAATCAAATGCATTTCATTATCTCAATGGTAGTGGCAACAGATGGCGTAGTGGTTAAGATAGCGACCTACATTGCCAGTGTCCGGGGTTCGAGTCCCACGCGGGACAACACTTTGTGTGATCCCCAAATTGTTGTCCTGAGTCTGGATGTAATTTGTGTCCGTTAATTATATGTTTGTAAAGTCCCCCGCAATACAAGGATTATTTCCTTAGTGCAGGGTGTTGTCTTAAATAAATAAATAAATTAAAAAGAAAATCATACGTCTCACTGTTGAGCTAGAGCCTATTCCGTAATAGGAGGGAAATTGATGACACGCTGGTTAAACGCATAAATATTATATGTATATTAGTCCCTTATTAATCCCTTAGTTTTTACGACATCCATGAGTAAGATAAGGGTGTCGAATTGCATTCTTGGTCCGTTACCACAGGAAGGAAATATAAATATCATCATCATTATTGCAGCCCAGATACGTCCCACTGTTGGGTTCGGGCCTTCTCCAAAATGGGAGGGAATTTGACCTACTATACCATGCTGGTTAGACATGTTGGTATAGGGTTTCATTTCGAGTTTTCCTTCTTTTGCACAGATGTTATCTGCATATTATATCCCATAGTCGTTTTATACACACCCATGAGTAAGATGGGTGTTGAATTGCATTCTGTTACAACACGAAAAATAGGTATACCTAACAGAATTCACATATATATGTAAACTAGCAGTTACTAGCAACCCGACCTCGCTTCGCTTCGGTTCCAGTCGCCTTACCCGCGGCGTAGTTGCCGTTCCCGTAGGAATATCGGGATAAAATATAGCCTATGCTACTCCCTGATATTATAGTTTTCCATTGATGAAAGAATTTTTGAAATCGGTTTGGTAGTTTAAGCGTGAAAGCGTAACAAACAAATATCCTTACTTTCGCATTTATAATATTAGTAAGGATATAGACAAATAGAATAAGACATACGAAATTCTAATCAATTTAAAATGAGTAAATTTATTTTAAAGAATTGTATTCTATTTAAAATGAGTTTTATTTGTTTCCGTGTGGTGACTGAGTAAGAATACAATTCACCACCTTCTATCTTGCCCGTGGATGTCGTTAAAAAATCACTAAGAGATTATTAAAAACGTGTGACCAGCGTGGTAGATTACCTATTATGGAAGAGGCTCGAGCCCAACAGTGGGACGTATATAAGTTGAGATGATGAAATGTATTTTATTTTTATTTTATTTTAGTTTATTGAGACAAAAAACAGTTACACATTTATTATCAATATCTATATCAATTCTAAAAACTAAGTAAACGTGTAACCCACACCAATGTCCGCAAAATAATACATATTTATTAGAAACTAAACTTAGATGTACTAAGAATATGATGCATAAGAAATACATTAATGAACTATTTTAGAGCTAAGAAAGCCTTTTTTTTGAACATTTCATGTGAAAGCGAGATTATGTCCAAGTCGTTATAGTGCGTGTTATACGTTTCTACGAGGCGGCGCAGAGGCGCACGTGCACCGGCATGAGTTCTACACCTAGCTGTATTAAACTTGTAATGAAGATGTACAAAGTCTCCAAATAAAATCCACGCGAAGAAAACAATTACGTAGTTATAATAAAACAATGATCACCATCGTCATCGCAGCATCGCAAGGAATTTGACCTACAATACCATGCTGGTCAGACATGTTGGTATAGGGTTTCATTACAAGTTTCCCTTCCCTTGCAAAGATGTTATGTGCGTATTATATCCCATAATCGTCTTTTAAGACATCCACGGCCAAGATAGGGAGTGGTGAATTATATTCTTACTCTGTCACCACACGAAATATCAATATTGCTTTAAAAAATTGCTACAATAAAAAAAAAAACATGTAAAAACCACAAAAAATACCCTAATCATATCATAAGTTACAATTACACGCCTGTTAATTTCCTTTCAATAAAAAAAACGTAAGAAAAAAACTCAAAGGTAATTTTAGAGGGGTGAGTTTAAAAAGTTATAAATAAATAAGTGCGTTTTTTGACGTTCACGTGCCGGTTTTTAACCGCGGGGTGAATGTCAAGTGTGCACGCTTCCGGCATTGTGTGTTACCCTCTTTAAGGGTAATGCTAAAGGTTGTTTTTATTGGCTCCTTAGTTGAAATATAAAGTACAAATAGATTTAAGAGATTTTTTTTATAGTATCACAATTGTTGACGATATAGGCAAATGGGTTATGTAATTATGGTTTAGATTGCTGTAAAACTAGAGCGCGGGAAACTGACCAACTATATCTTGTTGCTCAAACGTGTTGGTACAGGGTTTTATTTCGAGTTTACGTCTCGTGCATAGATAGATATTAGCATATATCCCTCAGCCGTCTTTAACGACACTTAGGGCAAAATAGCGGTGGTGAATTGTCTTCTTACGTCCGTCTTCTCCGTCACTATACGGAACATTTAAACCCTATTTTGGACTATAATTATGTGTGCGTGGGATTTTTTTAAAATACAGTCGGATACTTTAAAGTTGATTCTGTCTGCACTTTACCGTTATTCCTAAATAAACATTCTAGACAAATAAAGTATTAGAAAATTAAAGCCATTGTCTATTAATTGACTTAAAAGGATTGTCAATCGCAAAAACTATCCGCTTTTGATGTCTAACCCCTTTTTTTATAAAGTTGCCCGTACCGTTACCTCGGTAATATTTAGAACAATTTCTTTGTGTATTTTCTAAGCTTTTTACGACCGTCCACGAAGTCGGGTGCCGCTCTTTTGTTATCAATGTTTAAGTAATATATTTGCATATTTAAACATGAAAAATTTGCATTTTGTTCCCGGAGTTCTATTGACGGGTTAACTGAGTTTTATTTTGTACACGTCAACTGAACAACAAAGAGTTAGAACAATAAAATATCGATCAATAGACAATGGACGAAATGTTTTACTGTTTTTGAGTATATTGCTGTATAGCTAGTTTTAAAAGAGACTTTATGCGCTCTGAATGAAGCAGGTAGCTGAATATTTTGCAAATGTGAATTTATATATTTTCGTGTGATGACAGAAAAATAATACAATTCACTACTCCCTATTTTAACCGTGGATTTTTTTTAAATGGGACTAACCCCACCACACATTCCCACCACTGTAACTCCTGTAAGCCAGGATCCATAATGGTCGCCGTATAAGAAATTGAGGTTTGACCCTCAGGAAGTCCCGGGAAACGCTTTTAATTGTCTTGGGACCCGCATCAAATTTAATTAGAAAAGAAAAACAGAAGGAGTTGGAAAGATTCCATTTACCTCCTATGCAAAGCGGGAGACATGAAGCAAAGTTGGTTAATAAGGCAGTATGGCAAAAGCGCCTAAACGCACGGAAATTTTCTCGAGTTGCTACAAGATCCGAATAGTATATTACGCCAGACGTAACATGCAGATTGTCTAACATGAGGTCCCGCTTGTTGCGCCAGAGAATGCACTCCCAAAGGATGTGATGAGCTGTGTGTTCAAAATCGGAGTTTGAGGTCGAACATTGACAAAATGGCGAATCTACTAGTTTAAAATAGAATAATTTACTTCTAAAATTCCCATGGCCTGTGAGGAATTGGGCTACATAGTGGTCAATTTCTAGCCAAATTCTCTCCAAACGTTCACGAACAGATGGAAAGAATAGATATAGATGGCGACCCTTTGTTGACGAATCCCACCTTTCCTGCCATTCGGTCAGAAGCTTATCGTATACAACGTATTTAACCGTCGATGTTATAAAAGATGAATAAGGGATATACACATAATATGTGCAAGAAAAGGAAAACTCAAAATGAAATCCTATACCGACATGTCTAACTGCATGGTATAATTGGTCTATTTCCCTCCTAATGGGGAGGAGGCTTAAGCCCAGCAGTGAGATAGGTACGAGTTAAGACGAATGCGATGCCACGGATATTGTTAATTTTTACATTATACCATAAATTAATTTTAACGAGTGGTCGATATTCGGTCATTTTTTAATTTAATTTTCCTGCTACTCAATTTTATTTATGTATTTTATATAATGAGCAAGTTGTATTTCACTAATATATAACTACAAATATCTATTAGACATTGTTATCATAATTATGAATTGTTTGACATTCAGTTCGACCAGAGATTTTAACCGTAAACAAAAGTGTATAAGCGTTGATATGTATGTTGTGTAGCAATTGTATAATAGTGTGCGTAATGCATTTTTTAATAAATTTAATGTACTTCTAATCTATTATTATATGAAATTTCAGTTTTATGTACTTCTCATTATATACTTTAACTGTGCCAATTTTCATATTTGTCCATCTACGTAATTTTCATAAAAAGGGGTACAACGTTTTTGCTTCACGTATTAATATATAGATAACTACTATCGGATAGGAATGCGATCGCACTGTGAAGAACCAGCAAAAACTCAGCAGGCTTATATCTTTTTTAATTTAGTTTACTGATTTCTTTTAAATAGAAATACATACAAAACGTGCCAAGTATTAGGTTTAGTGTGATGCCTTAGGACAACGATATAATATAATTCTTATTTATAATACAAAAGCTTATCATTACAGCTTATATAAGTCCTCCTACTAGGCTCAAGCCTCCTCCAAATTGAGAGCGTAATTGATCTACTATACTACGCTGGTCAGACGGGCTAGTATAGGATTTTATTTTGAGTTTGCCTTCTCTTGCATAGTTGTTATTTGCACAAGATATCCTTTAGTCGTCTTTTACGACACCCACGGGCAAGAGAGGGGGTAGTGAATTGTATTCTTACTCCGTCATCACATGGATAAAAGCTTATAGCCAGCCATAAACTTTTGCATCCAGATCAGATTTCATAAGCGAAACCCAACCAGATCCACAAGCGGCAGTCGATCAGGAGTTAACTACTACAGCAGCTATCACTCTTCTGAAGGACAAGAGATTTCTGTATATCACTCTATTAGTGCCAAAAATATTCCTTTTAACATTGCTGATTGTATGATTATTTGAATAGTTTATTAAATAACATATTTATCCTTATAAAAGCCTTATATTTAATGTTATAATAATTTTGTTTAATCAAGGGAATATTGTTTGACAATTCAAAAGTTTGTAACGAAATTAAAATATATAGAATATAAAAGGATTAAAATTCGAAGCATATTTTTCTATATGTGCAAGAAGGTGTGTACGACAAAGGATTTTTTCTAATGGCAATGATGGATAGTTTGTGAAAGATATTTTTTTTATTGGAATAATATTTAAAAATGGAATGCGCATGTGGCTGTAAAGGGACAGTGCGAGGCAGGTACTCGCGTTTTTGCATTTCCTTTCCTTGCTTTTTACAATAAAAACTTTCTTTTAAATAAATAATCCCGACACGCTTGACAGGGATTCATCTAAAAATAATAATTGCACTACAATTTTTTTTAATCTTAGTTATGGAGTATTTAAGAGCATTTGAGAGTAGATACAGTAAAATTTTACAGAAAACTTACTCATTTCCATAATCAAAGTATAAAATAGGAATTATTTTTACTCTAATCAGATTATGAGACGTGCAGTAAAATTATGCATTTTAGTCATTTGGAAGTTTATTTAAAAACAGGATGTCTTGTAATGCGAACTTGGTCCATTATTTTAAAATAATTCTTAGGACTATGGAGTCCTTTAGGACATCCATAGACAAGAAGGGGATAGTGAATTGTATTCTTACTCCGTCACCACACGGAAAATTAACGAAAATGATAGTTATAAATAACAATCGTATACTAAATTATATAATTAAAATAATTTAGAAGCTATAACAATTTTTGTTATGTGTATGTAACAGGATCTAATTAGTAAAACTATATGTTTCCCTAGAATAATAATAATATTTCATAATATGTAATACATATATAAAATATATTCTATTAGTAAAAGTATTATTAAATTGATAATAGTTCGATTGAAAACTTACCAATTTTCCTTTTTTCTGACCACGCCCTGTCCAGTCATCTTGTGATGTGCGATCTCTTGCCGTCTTTTGAGTGGACCATCGGGCACATTGTGATTTTTTTTTTCGGTGGACTAACTTACTTTTAGTGGTATTATGCCGACTACTGCCTTTATCCAAGAAGTATTTCGTATTTCACATAACAGAAACACAAAATTCAATTATCATTTATAGGGCGCAGTTGCAAAATCTTATCTAAATCGTATTGAGATTTTTACAGAATATCTTGAGAATGTTTACGGGAATTATATTTCTTGTCCGACCTAAATTTTAGACTCCAGTCCTCGCGATACTGTTACTATTATTAAAGCAAGACAGTAATTGACAAAAAAGTGGATGTCAATTTATGTTTTTTTTTAATTTTAACAGAATAACCGACTTTGAATCAATCCTTACATTGCTTGTGGGTGTCGTAAAAGACGACTAAGAGTTTTGTATCGAACTGAGTCAACTCATCCAAGTATGGCCTTGTATAAAGACCAATACTACATAACAACCATTATATCAGCTCATAGACTTCACACTACTGGGCTCGAACCTCTTCGACAATAGGAGAGAAATTGACCTATTATACCATTCTAGTCAGACGGGTTTGTTTTTACTTTAAGTTTTCCTTCTCTTAGATGTTATATGTATATCATATCTCTTAGTCATCTTTTACGACACCCACGTGCAAGACAGGCGGTCATGAATTGTATTTTTATTCCGTCACCACACGAAAAGAGAAATCGAACTACTACAACATGCTGATTAGAAGGGTTGGCATAGGATTTTTCGAGATTTCCCAATCTTGTGCACATTAGTACCCCAGTCGTATTTTACAACACCGATGAAGACACATCATAAGTTAGGGGGTGGTGAATTGTATTCTTACTCCGCCACAATACGAAATAACAGTACAAAAAAACAATGCTTAGTTTCTAAGTATTTATGTAATATAGATAGAGATGAAAGCACACAGCCTCCCATATATTCCCATCCCTATCGCCCTTCAAACCCCTAGAAACAGTAATAGATGAACTGATTGGAAATTCAAATGAGACTGGCCGAATTTATGGCGGTCTCCCCTCTTTCGTCATTAATGTACCTACCCCTCTTTTTACTTACAACAGTATCAATGTATGTAGTAGGGTGTTTTATAACTATCATTGTGTTTATAAACTTAGCAAAAGTCTAGCTTAGATTTATTAAGTAAATCCATATGGTGACGGAGTAAGAATACAATTCAACAATCTCTTTCTTGTTCGTGGGTGTCGTAAAATACGGCTATGATATACTTATAATATGCTTATAACATCTGCTTAAGAGAGGGAGATGAGGGCTCGAAAAAATCTTAATTCGTCTGATCGTCGCCCTGCTATAGTGGAGGACGCTCGAGCCCAGCAGTGGGACATATATGAGCTGTAATGATAAATGATGTCCAACAGTGGAGTTCGACATGCTGTAATAGGTATATGATTATGATAGTTGCCATGCAAGAGCTCAAAGTTCTATTCGAATTGTATCCTTATTATGTTTCACGGTAAAATGTGATTAATATTGTGCGATCAAGAGGATATAATTATTAAAAAAATATTTTGCAATTATTTTCTCCGGTTTCGAATAGACTGCAAAGTAATGAGGAAGGACAAATTTATACGATATGTCTATCTCGTACAGCATAGTAACGAGATTAGTATGTTTTGTTTGTGTGGCGGTGAAAAACTGTCACCAGGCAAGGTGACTTAAGTCGCATATCACTTATTAGGCCCAACATCGTGCTCTCAGCGAAACAATAACTACACTTGATATCTCAGTAATAATTATTCTTTTATGTGATAGTACTGTTATAAGGATAAGGCCAGAAGCTTTTTTAAAAAAAGATAATTATGAATAGTATATATTAGTATAAAGAAAATTGGGCTTTTAATGGGGTAAGTGTGACCCGCGGATGATGAGACTGAACTGAGCTGTCCCTGTAAGAGTGAGCGTGTGGAAAGTACCAAGCTGCTGATGATGTAGTTTAGAATAGGGTTCCTTAGGACTATTATGTACTAGAACCATTTATAATAGTACCACACTGCTGACAGTCTGTCTCATCTGTCTGCAGCCGCAGGCCGGTCCGTCGGGGGTAGTACCACACTCTCGCAGAAAATCGAGGTCTGGGTAGTAGCAATTTGTAATTTCGGTGCTGATGTAGTTATTGAAGCGGCGACATGGGGTAGGTTTTGACGGGGCACTGGTGCTTCGCCAAATACCTGCACACGGTTGTTAGGCGGGAGACGAACCGTCCTGCCACCACTGCGATTGCGACGAGGACACGGCGCAGCACACATGGTATTTTTACTCCGTCACCATACGGAATTGATTTACTTAAAATGCATAAATTAAGTTTACTTTTTAAATTATGATGGTCGTGATTTTGATAATACGATTAATAACGATTGTTGCATGTCAGCCGTAATAAGTTGTGTATTGATAAAAATCAGCATTGGGTTCATGTGTTTTATTGTTAAATAATATCTTTATATCTTAATCCATAACAGACGTTTGTGGGTGTCGATTGCTAACAAGATATTTTTGAGAAATAAAGTTTTTATAATGCCATTGGTTTCGTGATTCCAGTGATGGACAGATAATATGTTTGCTTGGATTAGATTGCATTTAAAAATATTTTTTTTAATATACCTATAAAATTATAACATACATCATATGTAATTTCTAGTTGTCGTTAGTCGCTCAACGTGCTTTGAAAGGGATATGCTCGGTATTTCTCTACATGATCAAATCCGACATACGAAAATCCGTAGAAGAACGGGTGTAGCCAACATAGCTCGGAGAAGTAGCGTGTTAAAATTGCAATGGGCAAGCGAACTGACATCCACTGGAGACGAAAGGTTCTAGAGTCCCGATCACGTATCGGACGACGCAGCGTAGGACGCCACGTTACTAGGAGGACCGATGTCGTGATGAAAGTTGCAGGGCGTCGTTGGATGCAGGCGGCACAGGACCACAGTTTGTGGCGAAACACGAAGGAGGCCAACGTCCACCAATGGATGGCGATAGCCTGAAAGATGATAATTTTGAGACTTGAACAAAGATTTATGTCATTATTTCATCTGTGAGATATTTATATCTACATACTTTTATCAGTTCAGTAAGGACAAAAGATTCTGGTACTCATTGATTGAATTTCTATGGTTTGTGTGCACGTAAAAAACAATAAGCTAATGCGATACACGTGTCATGAAAAAAAGAATACGGAATAGAACGACTGGTCGCGACGCCAGATTTAAGCAAGTGCAGTGTAAAGTTCCGAGAAACGGAAAATCGATTTTTATTTTAATACAGCCATCGCTTCGTTTGTTTTGGGGATTAGGACAGTTTTTATAAGCTGTGGCATATAAAAAAATACGTTTTTGCATTCTGCTCGAGTATATTTAAGATGAAGGAATTATTATGCACCTGGTGGGTTTTTTGAAGTAAGACGAATGGCTTACACTTAAAATGATAGTAAAATTTGGTATAGGTACGTACTTATATACGTCGGTATTTTTGTAATGTCTCGCTCCTTCTTTCTTAATGCCGTAAACAAAGGAGTAACCCAACCACATTACGCTTTTACTATTTACTCCCATATAAAGAGAATATGAAATTTAGTTCTACTGTTGTCTACCGGAAAACCTCTCAGAAATTTCAGAATGTTTGTTTTTATTATACATCAATGACCTACCTGACGTAACTGATTACAAAAAAAAAATATTTGCAGATGACATTTCAATAATATTGACTAATCATGGACAATCTAACTATGAAAGTGAAATTAATTTGACATTCAATTCAATTATAGACTGGTTAAATAATAATAAACTAATTGTAAATTTAAAAAAGACTAATTTTATACAATTTAGAAGCCTCAAATCTAAGTATATATGCAGAAGTATAACATATAAAGACGTCGAAATCAATGAATTAGAAAATACAAAATTCCTAGGGATACCTAATGCTTGATAGACATGTTGATTGGAAAACTGTGCAGAAATCAATGCAGTTTGCAATAAAATCAATAAATTTGTTTACGTCCTGAAAAGGCTAAGATTAACTTCTTCACTGACTACCACATTGCTGACTTATCACGGATACGTAGGATCTGTATTAAGATATGGCTTAATATTATGGGGCAACTCATCTGAAGTTCATAGAGTGTTTATATCCCAAAAGCGCTGTATTGGAGCCATAGCTGGAGTAGCTCCAGATGTTTCTTATAAGCCTTATTTAAAAAAATACAATGTCTTAAACTCACCATGTTTATACATTTATGATATTAGCACTTTTGTAAAACAGAACCAAAATTTATTTGTTATAGCAAGGGAAAATATACACGTAATACATTCAAATAGAAACTCAAATAGATTAGTATTTAAATCCAACTATAATGTTCATTTTTTTTATGGGTGGGCTATGGTAAGCGCACGTGCGGTCCATTCCATCTGGGGCGATGAAAGGACGGCGGGCGCGCCCATAACCCACCCGTACCCACGTCACCTCGTTGTTGGGCCGACCGTCGGAGCAGGGTGACTTGTCGCCAGCCGACGGACACCCTTTCGGGTACCCTCACCTCTCGACGTCCTGGGACGTCAGCCTCTCTGCTGGTGACGGACTAAATTCCCCGATCCGATCACCCGCGGCCTCGGCTAGGGCGGCATTAGGCGCAGATACTCGCGCCTGCGCCGCCCGAGTCGCCGGCGGCGGAACGTGTCGCCGAAGAGGAGCTCTACTCGCACACGATCCACCGAAAACTACAATGTACATGAAGAATTGTTACGCCATGTGCATGCATATATATAATAGCATACCACAGTATATTAAATGGTTACAGCTTCAACAATTTAAAACACAGTTAAAAATCTGGTACTGGACTAAAATGTTTGTAGTGTAAAAGAAATGTATTAATGAAATGAATGTGTGTATAGTAGGGAATTGACTATTTTAAGTAGTAAATTAAGACTTGGTATTCTGCCATGACACTATGTACCTATCATAATTTTAAATTTCACATGCCTTTACTGGTTAAATAGAAGAACTAAATGCTAGATATAATGAACAACTCATCTACTCTATTTTATGTGAACAATTAATCATTTCATTTCGACGATACCCACGGGGAAGAAAGAGAATGAATTGTATTCTTACTCCATCAACTACACGGCAAGTTGTTCCTGTATAAATATTATTAGCGAGTAAGTATGAAACTAACAAACGAGATTTAAGGAATGCTTAAATCTTCTTTGGCGTAATTACCATAACAATTTTGTTGTAACAATGTTAGAAAAAGGTAACGTAACTATTCTTAAGTATAACAGTAAGTTCTTTGAATACATCTGTTCCATGGCTTATAGGTACGTTCAATCCACTTCAATCAAAGTATCGGTTAACATGAAGCGAGCGGTATGAACAAAAAATTGGACATTTTGAGTGGTCATCACACAACAGCTGTCTTCGTCTTTTGCTACAAAAAGATAGGTTTTATTAAAAAAAAAACGGAATTTCGAGGTTTCGGAACGTGCCGCCCTATACGCCCCTTATTGCAATTTTTATTTAGCAGTATTACTTTTTATATTTACCGAGAAGTGGGTTGGTGAACCCGTATGTGGTCAGCACGAGTATGGCATATAGCTTTGATTAATATTGATAAGAATCAATGTTTTGTTATATTTGACTGCACAGATGGCGTAGTGGTTAAGATAGCGACCTACAACGCCAGTGTCGGGGGTTCGAATCCCACGCGGGACAACACTTTGTGCGAACCACAAATTGTTGTACTGAGTCTGGATGTAATTTGTGTCCGTTAATTATATGTTTGTAAAGTACCCCGCAATACAAGGATTATTTCCTTAGTGCAGGGTGTTGTCTTTATTTATTAAATATACATAACTGATTACGTAGATAGAGTTCACTTAATGAGAATAAAGATTTCCAAAATCTTCAGTTTGTTGAGTCTTGAGTTTGAAACCAGGATAGATATTAATGGAGAATATTTTATCCAAAATAATGGGGAAGCATATGGTACCTATTTTTACCCGACTACGGCCGGAGGAGTTCATCTGTTGCCTTATAGCTCTTTAACTATTGATTAGATGTGGAGGAATGATATTGTTAGAAGCGTCTTGATCGTCCGCTGGTTATAGGTTATGTAACGTGTCACTGAATCTAATGTGACGCCCTTTAGCGGTCATAAGGTACCTACTGTGTAAAAAAATAAAGGGGAATGACAGTATTAGGCCCAGAGTGCACACGAAATTGTTTAC
Organism: Lymantria dispar; assembly: GCA_032191425.1. NCBI lineage: Eukaryota > Metazoa > Arthropoda > Insecta > Lepidoptera > Erebidae > Lymantria > Lymantria dispar. The sequence goes on along the minus strand of CM063445.1, from coordinate 9,804,132 downwards.
ACTAAAAAAGTATATTAATATTTATCTTTGTTCTTCCTTGTATTTATTATTCTGTAAAAGTCGGTAATATTTTATCAAAATAATTAAACAAGTCAACGATTAAACTATGTAAAAGAAATTGAAAACACGTACATCGACATAAAAATGATGCCATTACAAAAAAATATGTTGAAAGAGTAGATTAATAGAATTAACAATTTATTATCACTGTATCGTATACATTAAATCGTTAATTTTTAACAAATATTCATGATATCTATACCAATAAATAAAATTGGAGTGTCTGTTTGTAATGTCAAAATAATAGGCTTTTTTCATGCTCACATGGTTATTTGCACGACACCTATGCCTAAAATAGCAATTAAAAAATTTTTGTCTGTCTATCTGTCTGTCTGTTTGTTCCAGGTAATCTTCAAGACGGCTGGACCGATTTCAAAAATTCTTTCACCAATGGAAAGCTATAATATCAGGGCGTAAGCTAGGCTATATTTTATCCCGGTATTCCCACGGGAACAGAACTACGCGGGTAAAACGATTATAACCTATAACCGAAGCGAAGCGAGGGCGGGTTGCTAGTATTATAATATAAATCTACTACGTCTAATAATAATAATTATTATTTTCATCTTAATGATTTCTGAGCTTTACGCGAGTATTACACATCTATACCAATAAATAAAATTGGAGTGTCTGTTTGTAATGTCAAAATAATAGGCTTTTTTCATGCTCACACAGTTATTTGCATGACACCTATGCCTCAAATAGCAATTAAAAAAATTTTATCTGTCTGTCTGTTTGTTCCGGGTAATCTTCAAAACGGCTGGACCGATTTCAAAAATTCTTTCACCAATGGAAAGCTATAATATCAGGGCGTAAACTAGGCTATATTTTATACCGGTATTCCCACGGGAACGGGAACTACGCGGGTAAAACGACTATAACCTATAACCGAAGCGAGTTTAGTCGTTTTACCAAGACTTTTTTGGGCAACACTAGATTAAGGTAATACCGTGTTTGTTATTGTTAGAAACGGATTCACTAGTACATTTCAATTATAAAGCGTTTATGTACTTGTGAGTTGCTACCAGCGATGTATATCATGAAACTGATACATTAATGGCATAAGTTGGAAGTAGGTACCTACCTCCACGCGGTAAAGGCGGCAAAAGATTTGTTTTTTTTTTTTGATAATCCTTTCTTCGGGGGCTATGAACTACAAGGGTTTACTTAGGTACTCTAGACAAAGCAATTATCGATTCAGGAAAGTCATTGTTTGATAAAGGCCAGGCCTATGTCGCTCTTAGAAGAGTCAAAAGTCTTGAATCATAATAAATTACTTAAAAATCTTCATGATAAGCGATCGCTTGCAGAATTAGATATATCAAGAAATATTTTCAGGTCCTCTTAATTGCAGCGACAGACAATATAATACTCGGTTTAATTTGTTAATTAAAATATAGGTACTTTGCAAGTAAATTCGCATTGTAACGACACCAAAACATTTATAGTTATGATACGTTTCTATGTAACGTGTGACGTTTTAAAATAATAACGTATAAAAGGATATTGTCGGTACTTCGAGCGATCAAAAACATGAAGCCAAAAATACTACAGGCGCGCAGGCGATTACACACGTACACACGCACACCACTATACAAATTCCGAAATCAAATTTTGTTTTTATTAACATAAATCGTCGAAATACTTTTAAAAGTAATGTTAAAAACCTTTTTATATTTTTAAAATGTGTTCTGACACCATTTGAATACACAAACTGTCATAATTACTCATTTATTTTTTAAGACTTGCGTACGTACGTGCAGTACATTAACTTTGTACATTACAGAATGGTTCCGGCGTAAGATCCATTAGGCTCCAATTTAAATGCTTCATTTTTTGTGCACGGACTTACCTTCTATACGTTATTATTCTAAGGTGTGACGTATTATAAATTTACGTAAAATATACGTCCTTATTATAAATTAATAACCTTCATAATATAATATCCCATAATTAATATCACAAATACTTAATACTCGTACATACTTATTTGTAATATTTTTTTTTTCTTTTTGTTGATGGTCCACAGACTTATTGTCCGTGCCTTTGTTACATTTTTTGAGTTTAATTGTTAAGGTGAGTTATAAACTCTATAAAAATCGTGAGTTATAAAGTTATATAATAATTCAAGTTATTCTTATTTGTAATATTAATTACTATAACACTTTAAGAACGCGTGACTACGGCTTTTTAAACTTGAATATGTGTATCTCTATATACTGATAATTGTGTAGCGTAGTATCGTATCGTATGACATTATTATTAAACTGCAACGAAGGCATCTTGGTAGAGTCTATGCGTCGATTATGTTGCTTCTTCAGTAACGTTGCTTATGTCCTGAAAATCTTATTTCATATTTTTTTAACCTCGTTTTTGTCGTAGTTGGGTTCTAGTTTTTACTTTATGATTGCTATTAAACACTTTGCAGACGGATTGTCATAGATGTTAATGACATTAGCTTAACAGTCTGATAATAAGTTTTGTAAAATTACATTCATAATTTATAGAATAATATATCACTTCATATTGACTCATAATTACTGTCCGTCAGTAAGTCAAGTCGTTTCTATTAATTGGGCGCTGATAAACAAAATACTTATACCTATCTATGCAAATTCTAGACACTAGCCTATGTGGTTGGCACCACTTTATATCATATTCTACGGTATTACTAGTTTATATTTATTTTATTCAATATAACAGTATTAAAGACTAATGTATTGAATATAATTTAAGGACGCTACGTGACATTTTCAATTGCCCACCAAGACTCGCAATTTATCTTCTCGCTGTAAATCTAAGCAAGATATTTTTAATGTAATTTTATACTATGAAGTTACATTTACGGTGAGGAATTCTATTATATTTATATGTGATATTCAATACAATTCTTTTAAATAAATTTGTTCTTTATTTTTTATTTTTCTTTTAATTTGTCCAATGAAATAAAAATGTATACATAGATTTTTTTAATGTGGCCGAGTTGAAATATAATTTTTTAAAATAGGTACAAATCAGACGGACGGGTTGAGAACCCTCAGCGCTCACCCAACAGTCCGGGTAAAGTTGTCACAGCCAACTATGTCACAAACAAAAAAAAAAAAACTAATCAGACGGGGAAAAAACGAAACAAAAGTTAGCATTTATTTGATTTTGTATGCTTTTTCCTTTTTACTGTAATGTCTTTCCGCATACAATTTTGTGCGATAATTAGGTACGGGAAAATGAGATATAATTAAATATGGGGTTTTTATGATTTCACCATGCGGATACTGCATCATTGTTAATTATATAAGTTAATTATATTCATGTAGGTCCATAATAAAGCTATAATTGCCTGTAGTATTAGTATAATTGTAATAAATAATTAAAAAAGGAAATTAATAGCGAATGAATAACATGTGGTTTTACATGTTAAGGTATGATGCCATGTTTTTAAGTTTCTATATTTTTTTAAGAACAGACATCATTTTGTAAATTTTGGAGATTAATTAATCATTATTTCGAATACATTTTTTAAGATTTTATGCGAAGCGTGTTTGGGGTGTGTGTGAAAAATCACAAATTAAGGGTGAATTACACATAAAAGGCACCCTTAGTAATGTAAGCGCCGCCCTTTGATGGCTGAACGCTAAGATTAATGGCATCATAAAGATATGCTTTAGGTAGCAACTTTTTAAAAACTTCTTTTGTGTGATTCCAAGAAAAATCTTGGAACGTTTTAAAAATGACTGCGAAAATTAATAGTACCTAATGGCTACGCATTTTATTCTCGCCCTTCAAAATGAATGCGAAATAATTTAAAAATAATAAAAAAGGTGTTATTTTAGATTTATCTTTCTTGGTTTTCGGTATGAGCTACAAGTACGGTTCGAGTAGAGGTCAGCTAAGAACGGATTTTGCGAAATTCCACCTACAAAGGGTGTTGCGGGGGCATTCACAATAATATATACATAAAGGAACAGGGTGAGCCGAAGCTACTGAAGCTAGAAAAATGAAATTTGGACCGTAGTTCCATTTCGTGACGTAGGCACCCACTAAGAAAAGATTTTTTAAATTCCACTCCTAAGGGGGTGAAACGCAACGGTAAAGTCTGTATGGAAAGAAAAATAATCTTTAGCTATGTCTTCAAATTAACCACAAATACTCTTTAATAAAAATAAATAAATACGTGTTTCAGCGTTTGTCCATTTTCATCCTCTAAGGGTGTGAAATAGGTAGAAAGATGTCAGTTTACCGACTTATCGCAGAGCCGAAACTACTGAAGCCAGAAACATGAACTTATGACATTAGTTTCTTTGGGTGACGTAGAAACCTACTAAGAAAGGATTTTTTGAAATTCAACCCCTAAGGGGGTAAATCGCAATAGTAAACTTTGTGTAGCGAGAAAAAAAATCTTCATCGATTTTCATGAAATTCTCCACAAACACTCTTTAATAAAAATAAATAAACACGTATTTCAGCATTTTTAATTTTCACCCTCTAAGGGTGTAAATAGGTATAAAGAAGTTGGTAGTTTGCCTCATCAACGTCGAGGGGAAATTACTGAAGCTAGAAACATGCATTTTGACCCTTAATTTTATTTTGTAACGTAGGGACCCATTGAGAAAGGATTTTTTGGAATCCATTCCCTAAGGGGTGATAAAAAAAATCTTCATCGACTTGCCTTAAATTTTGCATAAATACTGTTCATTCATCATTTTTTTTTCATCATTTCAACCCTTATACCTACATCCCACTGTTAGGCTCGAGCCTCCTCCATTATGAGAGGGAAATTAACCTACTACACCACACTGGTCAAACGTGTTGGCATAGATTTTAGTTTTTCTTCTCTTGCATACATGTTGTATGCATATTATAATCTCTTAGTCGTCTCCTACGACAGCCACGGGTAAGAGAGGGGGTGGTGAATGGTATTCTTATTCCGTCACCACACGGATAATACTCTTCAGTAAAATGAATAAACAGCATTTGTACATTTTTACCCTCTAAGGGAACTAGGCGGGTAAGGTGACTGAAACCGAAGCGAAGCGAGGGCGGGTTGCTAGTAACTATATACTTCTGTTAGTAAGTATTTTAGTTGGACTCTTTAAATAGATAGTAATCTAAATAGCGAATTTAAATGTCGAGTGTTTGATTTTCACACACGACATTTAATTGTGCGATACATAAATAATATGACATAAAGAATTATTCTTTAGCGCGGGGTTGTCTATTACAAAAAGTCAATTCGTTTTCATTATTAGATTGGCAGTTAGTTTATTGTGTAACAGGAGTTTTGGCAGAACACTTAAAGCGATATTATTTTGTATTAAGAGCAATTTGGTCTCTCCTAGGCATTATATTACATTAAACACCATAGATTTAATGTAGCCTTTTAAAAGAAATTAAATTAAATTTCTCGCCATAACTTCACTATTCATTATCATCATCATCATCATATATACAAGCGTTATATTTATACAAGTTCTTATTAATACTGCCTGCATTGGTGTTTGTGTGCCTGCCTGTTTCTCTGACAAAACAATTTTTTTTCTGTTAAAATCAAATTTTGCACTTGAAATCTAACACAGTGTTTAGATTGAGCAGATTTTTTTTAATGATGAACTCAATCGACTTTTCGTGTGGCTACTTTAGCCACACGAAAAGTTAGTATTCTATGCCGCTCTCTTGGTATTCTACTAGGCCAGGAGGTTGCAAACAGTTATCTTTACCATCAACATCCTCATCCTCCAACCATTGTTTTATGAAGTTCAGATCGTGCTTTATTTCGGCTCATAGGTATACGTCGCACTTTTGGGCTCGAGCGTCTTCCATAATAGGATCCCTTCTATTGATCCACCATACCACGCTAGTCAGAAGTGTTGGTACAGGGTTTTGTTTCGAGTTTTCCTTCTCTTGAATTGATGTTATATGCATATTATAACCCTTAATCGTCTTTTACGACATCCAAGGGCAAGACGGGCAGTGAATTATATTGTTACCTACTCCGTCACCACACGGATAGATCTTGCTTACACCATGAAAAAAATATATTTTGTTGAAACTGGCTGGTTTAAGAAGTGGACCTTACTTTGGAATTATTTTCCATTCATTTATCTTAGTTCATATACCATACTATTCCACTGCTGAGTTCCAATCTCGTCCACAATGGGAGGACTGGAATCGTCTTACTAGATATACCAATCTGGTCAGACATATCGGTATATATATGGGCGTTATAGCCAGGTTACCTTCTCTTGTATAGACGTTATATTCACATTATAGTCCTTAATCGTCTTTTACGATACCCACGGGGAAGATAGGGCTGCTTTTTTTTTTTTTAATTTTTGTTTTTTTTTTTTATGGGTGGGCTATGGTAAGCGCACGCACGGTCCTGTCCGTCCGGGGCGATGAAAGGACGGCGCGCGGGCCCATAACCCACCCGTACTCACTTCACCTCGTTGTTGGGCCGACCACCGGAGCAGATGTGACTTGTCATCAGTGGTCACGGGGAAGATGGGGCTGAATTGTATTCTTACTTAGTCACAAAACGTCAAAAAACCTATTAAATTGGAAGCTGTATGTAGTTTAAATGTGTATAACCTTAGTTGTAGTTTCATTACGTTTAGTCTAAATATTGTATTATTTTCTTTTCAGCGTTTTTATTATTGTTAATGGATGTAACTCGTATTTTTGAGACGTCATCATAACGAGCCCGCGGAAGATTAGTGCAGGTTTTATTAATCTGCAGCATACTGAGTCGGGGTCGTTTTGTGACGAGCAGTAATTTATAGTTACATAATGTAAAGCATATATATTTTTATGTAAAGTTTGCTCGTAACAATAAATAGTTCATTAATTCATTCATTCATAATATAACGTAACATATTAAAAACTTCTGATGTTTACGCGAGTATTATACATTAAAAATAATGATTTTTTATGGATATTATCGCGTTTATATTGGATTATTGATTGCCCGACGTTACGAGTAAGTAGTTTATAGCATTCATAGTCACAGGGGGGACTAAGATGTTTTATGTTCAACGTCGCTGTAATAACGATGACTTCTTGGACGTGAGACATTTTAGTCCGCCTGAATCAACGCTAAAACGTCCTATAAACGTCGGGCAATCAAAATTCAAATACAAAAACGATAATACGTAGGGATACTTGTATTTATAATATTATTCGTGTTATTTACCGTGTGATGACGGAGTAAGAATACAATTAGTCTTCCTATCTTGCCCGTAGATGTCGTAAAAGACGACTAAGTGATATAATATGCAAATAATATCTTTGCAAGAGAAGGAAAACTCGGAATAAAAAAACCTATACCAACAGTTGTGACCAGCATGTCACACAAGTAGGTAAATTTTCCTGCTATTCGAGAGGAGGCTCAAGCCCAATAGTGGGACGCGTATGAGCTGAGATGATAATATTAAAGTTACCTGCAAAGTAAGACCAAAATACATACTTCAAAAATATAAATGGTACATTGATACTCATAAGTTACCATCATCTATTGTGTGAATATAACATCATAACGAAGTGCACGTTTTATGCAGGTCGCTTTGGGTTTTTTTAATGGTTTCTGCTACCACCTGCATTGGCACGAACCTTGCAAAAAACTATCACATTATTCAATCCACACCGATTCATGGATTTATTGAGAAACCATTTTAGCATAGTAGAGGTGTAGAGACGCTATGCTTTTAAAGTTTTTAGACTATTTAAAATTAATAAACAAAAGCATAAATATTCTTATTCATCAATCACTAATGTTTTTATTTTTATATTTATTATTTTATGCTTGTTTTTAGGCTAAAATAAAATTGATATACTGCGAATTTAGCTCCGAACTGTGGTAATACTGCAAGTTCCCACTGAAGACAAGAATTCGACATGGGTTATGGCGTCAGACGCCGTGCCTTCCGACTCCTCGGGTGGATTATACCTAACTCTAAAACTGTAATACCTCATGTTCAGAATTTCATCATCATCATCAATCTGCTCTTATCCCAATTAATTAGGGTCGACGCAATATGTACCCTTTATCCATCGTACATTTTGTAAAAAGTTATAACAAGGGTTTAATGAGCGGCCGTTTGCCTGTGGTCATAATGTCCTTGGGACTGTAGTTGTTGACTAAACGGCATCCGATGCAGTTAGCTCAGGTTCTTCTTCTTCTTTTTTTGTTTTGGCAATCAGCTACTAATACGAGCCATTTTTGCCAATATCCAGTTATAATTTTCTTTTCAAACTATCAGTTTCTTCTTGTCAGTAATGGTCCGTTAGTAAGTCAAAGTGTCGCCTTCAACAGTGTAATGGCCACTGTTAAGGGTATCTTCTGAGAATTTTGGTGCAAACAAAACGTATGTATAACAGTTTTATATCATATTCACTACACCTCAGCAGTTCTGCCGCAATATATTACACTAGCAATTCGCCCTCGCTTCGCTTCGGTTTCAGTGGTCTTGTGTAGTTCCCGTTCCCGTGGGAATACCGGGATAAAATATAGCCTAGGTTACTTCCTGATATTATAGCTTTCCATTGGTGAAAGAATATTTGAAATCAGTGCAGCCCTTTTGAAGATTAGAAACAGACAGACAGACAGACAAAAAAATATAAAGGTGTATTTTAGGCATATGTATAGTGCAAATAACCGTGTAAGCATAAGAAAAGCCTATTATTTTGACATTACAAACAGACACTCCAATTTTATTTATTGGTATAGATAGAATGTCATCAAAATCTATACCAATAAATAAAATTGGAGTGTCTGTTTGTAATGTCAAAATAATAGGCTTTTTTCATGCTCACACGGTTATTTGCACGACACCTATGCCTAAAATAGCAATTAAAATTTTTTGTCTGTCTGTCTGTCTGTTTGTTCCGGGTAATATTCAAAACAGCTGAACCGATTTCAAAAATTCTTTCACCAATGGAAAGCTATAATATCAGGGCGTAAACTAGGCTATATTTTATTCCGGTATTCCCACGGGAACGGGAACTACGCGGGTAAAATGACTATAACCTATAACCGAAGCGAAGCGAGGGCGGGTTGCTAGTTATTTAATATAACACGTTAAAACACTAAGATCTATACCAATAAATAAAATTGGAGTGTCAGTTTGTAATGTCAAAATAATAGGCTTTTTTCATGCACAGAGTTATTTGCACGACATCTATGCCTAAAATACAGATTAAAAAATTTTTGTCTGTCTGTTTGTTCCGGGTAATCTTCAAAATGGCTGGACCGATTTAAAAAAATCTTTCACCAATGGAAAGCTATAATATCAGAGCGTAAACTAGGCTATATTTTATCTCGGTATTCCCACGGGCACGGAAACTACGCGGGTAAAACGACTAAAACCGAAGCGAAGCGAGGGCAGGTTGCTAGTCTATACCAATAAATAAAATTGAAGTATCTGTTTGTAATGTTAAAATAATAGGCTTTTTTCATGCTCACACAGTTATTTGCACGACACCTATGCCTAAAATAGCAATTAAAAAATATTTGTCTGTCTGTCTGTCTGTTTGTTCCGGGTAATCTTCAAAACGGCTGGACCGATTTAAAAAATTCTTTCACCAATGGAAAGCTATAATATCAGGGCGTAAACTAGGCTATATTTTATCCGGGTATTCCCACGGGAACGGGAACTACGCGGGTAAAACGACTATAACCTATAACCGAAGCGAAGCGAGGTCGGATTGCTAGTATTGAATATAATACAAGAACAGCACATGACACTTCCAGATGCCCGCCAAAAAACCCCAGGTTGATATAAAGCTTTTGGACGTCTTTGGCAACATAGTAGTATTGATAACCATCATCACACAGCAAACCATTCAAGATTTATTTATATATTTAAATTACTTAGCCTTTAGGACAGCTCCGTGCATTTTATTGTTCAAACTTCTCGTATGGAGTTAAGCCGAATTCTTTTTACAGTACTTTTTTTATTTAAAAATGGTCTTTCATTGAAAACTGCAACATCCGTTGGATTTGGGTCAGACTGGCGACAATCATTGTGCACCGAGCTTTATATCTACCATTTATTGACAATATCTCGCAAGTGTGCCAGTAAAAAGGTGCATATCTAGGAACTGGTGAATCGTATTCGAGTATTATTGGTTTTTGTCACTTGCCAATACTTTAAAAAAATGTATTCTCATTGATCTAATTGTATCTAAAATTATTTTAGTCTGCTAGTAGTAAGAACACAATGGCGAAGTTATAATTGAGGTTTCCAACATCCTGAATTGAGGAAATAATCCTTATGTTTTGTTGGAGATTCTACAAACAGATAATTAACGGAAAGAAATTACATCTAGACTCATGACAATAATTTGTGGATCGGGCGAAAGTTGTTCTGCATGGGATTCCAACCCAGGACACTGGCGCGGTAGGTCGGTATTTTAACCATTATACCATCTATAATCAATCAAAATGATGTCCTTTATCTATCTTTTATGACATCCAGGTACAAGATTAAGCATGATAAATTGTATTACACTGAAAATTTTTGATGATGATGATAATTTATAATCATCAGGATGTAGGCTTCCCTCTTGTTTCGCCACGCATTGCGATCTTGTGCCGCCTGCATCAAACGACGCTGCAGCAACTTTCATCAGGTCATCGTCCCATCTAGAGCGGGAGCGTCCTAGATTGCGTCGTCCGATATGTGGTCGCTATTCGAAAACCTTTCCTCCCCAACGGTTGTTGGTGCGCCAAGCGATGTGGTCGGCAAATTGCCACTTCAAAGTGCTAATTCTTCGTGCTATGTCAATTATACCCGTTCTTCTATGGATTCAGATATGTAAATATGATTAATAAACTTTAAGATTATAAAATTCAGTGCAATTATTCGCGTGGTGATGGAATAAGAATACAATTCACCACACCCTTTCTTACCCATGGGGGTCGTAAAAGACGACTAAAGGATATATAATATGCAATTAAGAGAAGGAAAACTCGACATAAAATCCTATGCCAAGTGTTGTGTCAGCAAGTTAAAAATTTTACACACAAGCTTTGGTCGATTCATAATTATATTCTTTAATTACTCTCATTAGTCAAGTTTTAGGCGGCTAGTGGCAGACTATTTGGAGGGGCGCAGCGTCCTCTGCACCGACCGAGCAGGGGACGTTGTGCGAACGCCCATGACGTGCGGTATCCCACAGGGGTCGGTCCTCGGACCCAACCTGTGGAACATCGGCTACGACTGGGCGTTGAGGGGGAGCCTCCCGCCCGGGCTGGGCGTGACTTGTTACGCCGACGACACGCTCGTCACAGCCCGCGGTGGGACGCTAGAAGAGGCGGTAAGCCTGGCGACCTCTGGTACCGAGGAGGTCGTCAGGCGGATCGAGGCGCTGGGGTTGAGGATCGCCCTGGACAAGACGGAGGCCCTCTTGTTCCATGGGCGCCATATGAGCCCTCCCTTCGGCGTCTCGATCACCGTCCACTCGGTCGACATCAGCATCCGGGCCCATATGAGGTACTTGGGCCTGGTGCTCGATGGGCGATGGTGGTTCCGGGAGCATTTCCGCAGGCTCTCCACGGCTTGTCGGCGCGGCGTCCGCCCTATCGTGGCTTATGCCGAACGTGGGCGGACCGAGTGCTGCGTGCCGACGGCTGTACGCGGGGGTCATCCGGTCGATGGCCCTGTACGGTGCACCGGTGTGGGCGGGATCCATGACTGACTTAGGGCCCTTCTGTGGCGACCACAGAGGGTCATGGCGGTCAGGGCCATCCGCGGATACCGCACGGTGGCGACGGAGGCAGCGTGCCTATTGGCCGGGACTCCCCCGTGGGACCTGGAGGCGGAGATGCTCGCCGGACTATGTCGGCGGGTGACGGGGGTGCGAGCGGAGGGCGGTGTGGTCTCGTTAAGGGATCTCACCGCCTGGCGCGTCGACGCCCGCCGAGACGTCATTGCCCGTTGGGCAGTCCGGCTGGAGAGGCCTCGGTTCGGGGTGCGAACCGTGGAGGCCTTCCAGCCGGTGCTGATGCAGTGGTTGGAAAGGTGGCACGGGGTGCTCTCCTTCCGACTGGTGCAGGTTTTGACGGGGCATGGGTGCTTCGCCAAATACCTGCACAAGGTCGTTAGGAGGGAGAGTACACCGTCCTGCCACCACTGTGATTGCGACGAGGACACGGCGCGCCATACGCTCGAGGCCTGCGCGGCTTGGGCAGTGCAGCGCTGTGAACTCGTCGCAATCATCGGTACGGACCTGACGCTGTCGGCTATCGCTAGGGCGATGGTCGACAGCGTCGGGAATTCGGACGCGGTCGCAGCCTTCTGCGAGACAGTGATCTCGCGAAAGGAGGCGGCGGATCGCCTGCGCGAGGAGCGCAGCCTCGATGAGGAGATCCGCCGCCGGCGACTGGGGCGGCGTAGGCGCAACTACGCCTGCGCCTCATGCTGCCCCCCAAGTAGGGGGTATTCCGTCGGGCCGACCACTGACGACAAGTTAACGCTGCTCCGGTGGTCGGCCCAACGACGAAGGCGACGTGGTTTTTGGGTGGGTCGCGGGAGTTGCGTGCTTAAGCCCCTCTGTCGCCCCGGACGGAGTAGTGCGGAGGCGCGCCGACCGCGACCCACCGACAAAAAAAAAAAATTTAGTCTAGTTTTTTCATAGTTTATTAATATTTTAATTGGTTCTTATATAAAAATCGTATTGTTTTTGTTTATTTGAAATTTGCTTTCGTAGACCATCGCTTTATAAATATGGATAAAAATTTTAAGATTTATAAAATTCAATACAATTAAAATTTAACATAAGTTAATCGTACATTAGCATGTTAATATAAAGTAGTTCTTTGGGTAAAACATACACAATATCTATGTACATTGTAAACGTATGATTGTAATTCTGTGTAATATTGAAACACGTTCACGATTGTTAAAAAAAATACCAGACACATATACCTATTGTTTTTTCGGGGACACAAGTGCTCACAAAATTTTCCATTCACTTTATCTGTTAATACTTTAGAGGTATAGACAAAATAGTTTCTTTTTTATAATTCTTTAGTCGATGACTAACAGATAAGTAAGGTATAAAACTATTTTTACGGATTATATCGCGTCAGTAATTTTTCAGCATTCTTCGTCACGGGCGGACGGACTATGACCGCTGAAAAGTGTTCGAAATAACGGGCAATCAAAAATCAAACACAAACGCAATAAAATCCATAAAAATAGTTTTTTTAATAATGTGTAATACTCGCGTAAACCTCAGCGATCATTAGATAAGTAATGAGTTTGGATTCGGAAAAATCTGTGGTAATCACGCACACAGATTCGCTTTTTACATAAGTGTTTAGTGCTTATATTATATTAAATTATAAAAATAGTATAGACTATTAGCACTCTTCTTATAGAAACATTCGTCTTAACTCATACATGTCCCACTGCAGAACTCGAGTCCTCCGCAATAGGAGGGATATTGACTTACTATACCATGCTGGTCAGACATGTTAGTATAGGGTTTTAATCCGAGTTTTCATTCTCTTGCACATATTATATCCCTTAGTTGTCTTTTATGACATCCACAGGCAAGATAGGGAGTGATGGATTGTATTCTTAATTCGTCACCAGACGGAAAATAGAAAACTGAAAAATTACCTGATTGATAAGATAATGTTAGTTCCAAAAGGTTAGGAATAGGTACTATTAGAATAAAACGCTTTGTACATTTTTTTCAATTCTTCTTTTTAACCTCCGATGCAAAAAGAGGGGTGTTACTATATCACAACATGTATCCTGTTACAGCTCATAATATCAAAAATGTCCTTGTAGTTAAGTATGAAATATATGGAATACCGAGCCTTTGTTTGGATTTTTTTTCCCGTAAATTGTATATTTTTTGCAAATATATTTAGATATCAAAGGTTTTGGCAGTTTCGGAGTATGTTTAGATACAATTTAATCACTAATTTATATTCTTTCAATACAATAAAATAATTTATGAAATCATGGGAAGTAATAAAAGGCTGAAAACCAAGGCCCCAATTGTCTAGATTAAGCGATTGCTCGATTTCCCAATGGAATTATATTTATTCTTCACGATAGTGGCTAAATTTACTTCATATTGAAATTATTTTTTTCATTGTCTGAAAACAAAATAGAATATAAAATAGATTGTGTATAAATAAAACCTAGTTAGATCGATTTATCGCCTCTGAAAACATATTAATTTTATGAAAACCGTTGCAGCTGTTTGGGAGATTCTTCTAGGTTAATGTGACTAGACCTTTTTCTAGACAGTTCAACCAACTGTCTGATGTGTGAATTAAGTCTCGCTTGCAGTCCTATAACCTCTGTCTTATAACTCTTCAACAGCCATTAAATGGGCCATCGGAGGAATTCCTTTACTTCGGTGAGGCGTTAATTAATTCTAGCTTTCTATTGATCTTAATTGCGTGTGGGGTAGATTTAGAACTCAATACCTGTATATGGCAGTCTTAGAATAATAACGTATAGAAGGTAAGTTCACGCTCAAAAAGTGAGGCATTTCAATTGGAGCCTAATGGAGCTTACGCCGGAACTGTTCCGTAATGTACAAGTCATTGTACTGCACGTACGTACGCAGCTCTTAAAAAATAAATTGATAATTATGACGGTTTGTGCATTCAAATGGTGTCACAACACATTTGAAAAACTTAAAAAGGTTTTTAACATTACTTTTAAAAGTATTTCGACGATTTATGTTAATAAAAACAAAATTTGATTTCATAATTTGTATAGTGGTTTGCGTGTGTACGTGTGTAATCGTCTGCGCGCCATTAGTATTTTTAGATTAAAATTTTGAAAGTTCGAAGTATTGATACTATCCTTCTATACGTTATTATTCTAAGATGGCAGTATATTGGTTTTATAACTATTTTGCATAGATGTTATATGCATATCCCTTAATCGTCTTTTACGACATCCACGGGTAGGAGTGGGAGTGGTGAATTGTATTCTTACTCCGTCACCACACGGATTCAATTCAATGCATACTGGAAGGAAATTTGTGCACTATGACACACTAGCTACATGAGATAACAACGGTTTGTCTCGACTTTTACTTATCTATACAAATAAATAAAATTGGAGTGTCCGTTTGTAATGTCAAAATAATAGGGTTTTTTCATGCTCACACGGTTATTTGCACGACACCTATGCCTAAAATACCGATTAAAAATTTTTTGTCTGTCTGTCTGTTTGTTCCGGGTAATCTTCAAAACGGCTGGACCGATTTCAAAAATTCTTTCACCAATGGAAAGCTATAATATCAGGGCGTAAACAAGGCTATATTTTATCCCGGTATTCCCACGGGAACGGGGACTACGCGGGTAAAACGACTATAACCTATAACCGAAGCGAAGTGAGGGCGGATTGCTAGTCTAACATATATATAGGTAACGCGTCATTACTAATAAATTATATTTGCGGATTTTATCGCGTTTGTATTTGATTTATGAATGCCCAACGCTTAGAAAATTTTGCAGCGTTCATGGTCACGGGTGGACTAAGATGTCTCACGCCCAACAAGTAATCGTTATTACAGACATTTATAATTATCTACCCGCTACGGAAATTAGTTATTACATTTTGACTCCCATTTTTAAACAAATTTATTACCAGTACAAGAAGAAAATGATTCTATATGAAAAAAAATTATGATTAGTAATGATTAAACATTAAATTTGTAGTATTTATTATGAAAATTTATTAATTTAAACCTAAGAATCCTGTATACTGTCTTCTTTTTTTTTTTGGGGTTGGTTTTGGTCGGCGCACGCCTCGGTTCGCTCCCTCCGGAGCGACAGAGGGGCGTAAGTACGCATACCCGTAAGCCACCCGTGGCACGTTGTCTTCGTCGTTGAGTCGACCACCGGAGCAGGGTGACTTGTCGTCAGTGGGCGGCCCAACGGAATACCCCCTGAGGAGTACTCTCTCCTCGGCCTCCCCGAGGGGAGGACGTCGGTCTTTCCTCGCGCGGTCGGCTTCTCGGCGGGTGACGGACTAATTCCCAGGTCCAGTCACCCACGGCCTCGGCTAGGGCGGCATCAGGCGCAGGTATTCGCGCCTGCGCCGCCCCAGTCAGAATCCTGTATACTAGCACCGGATCGGAACGCAGCCACACTGACAAAGATCCAGCAAGAAAACTTAGAGGGCATGATGCTAAATTATTAATAATTTTAAAGGCTTACTTTATCTTACTAAAAGGTTTTGCTTTATAAAATACTTATACTTATTGTATAGATTTGACTCAGAAATAATAATTGTTAAATATTATTTTATAAATCAAAAAACCTTTTAGTAAGATAGAGTACTGGGACTTTCTGAGGGTCAAATCTTGTTAATACAGAGACCATTATGGATCCTGGCTTACAGGAGTCAGAGTGGTGGGGATGTTTAGTGGAATTAGTCTTACCAATCAAAGTTTAAAATGCCACGTTGTACATAGCAACACAGCAGATATTCGACATTTACTGTCGTAAAAAGAAACAATTATTTATTAGCAGTTAATGATATGCATTGCTAATCTAAGACGGTTAAAAATAACACCTTAATCGCTGATAAGCGTAGCGTACCTATATGTGGTAGTGGAGCGAATTATGTCGAAATCGCATTTCGGACTTATTATTTTAAATGTACTTATTTTTATGAAGATAACCTGATCCCAGTGCTGTTTGGTGGCGGCTACGAATAAGTACTATCAACTCTTCAATTGTTCATGGGTATCGCAAAAGACGAATAAGACATTAACATCGACTTAATCTAGGCCTATTTGATGCTGGAAAGGCTTCTGCCAAATACTGGTGGCCCTGGGTCGTCTTGTCGGCGGCTCTACACCGGAATCGTGCGGGCCATGGCGCTGTATGGTGCCCCTATATGGTCGGAATCTCTTACTGTCCGCAATAGGGCCCTCCTGCGACGATCGCAGAGGGTCATGGCGGTGAGGGCTATTAGGGGTTACCGTACAGTGTCCTGGACTGCGTCGACGCTACTGGCAGGCGACCCACCTTGGCCGCTTGTGGCTGAGGGGTTGGCAGAGGTTTATCGGTTCCGTGCCACAGTGCGGGCCAACGGCGAGCAAGTCTCCGCAAGGAGACTGGGCAGAGCACAAGAAGTAGCCCGAAGGGAAGTCATCCGGCGGTGGAGGGAAGACCTGGTTCCCGATAGCAGGTCAGGGGACTGTAGAGGCGGTTGCGCTGCATCTCCACCGCTGGTTCACGAGGAGGCACGGCAACTTAACCTTTAGGATGGTGCAGGAGCTTACCGGACACGGGGTCTTCGGTAAGTACCTGCATAAAATTGGAAGAGAAGGGACCCCAAGATGCCATGAATGTGGCGCAGCAATCGACGATTCGCGCCACACATTGGAAGTTTGCCCCGCCTGGGGGTCCCAGCGCCACGTCCTATCGATGGAACTCGGAATAGACCTGTCGTTGTCGACCGTCGTTTCACAGATGCTTGACAGCGACAGGTGTTGGTCGTCGATGGCCTCATTCTGTGAGGCCGTCATTACTAGGAAGGAGGCTGCGGAGCGAGGACGCGAGGCGCTTGCGTCCGCTGACTCGCTCCGTCGGCGGCGGCTAGGGAGGAGGAGACGCCGATATGCGCAACTCCTTCCACCGCCTTGAATGACGATAGGACGTGGCTAAATGGCCATGCGTAGGGGTGTCGGGGATCGAGTGTCATCAGACGATCTCTCTAGCACCCCGTAAAAGCGCGGAAGGGGCCGCTGTGGTTTTAGTGGGTATTCCGGTCACGCAATGGCTGGTGAGTCCCACACACTCTTCCGTCTGTCACCGGTGGGGGAGTGTGCGTAAATGCATTTCCACAGCGTGAAAAAAAAAAGAAAAAAGGCCTATTTGATGCTATTTGATCAAGAATTACCTCCATTGCCAAGAAGAGTTGATGTTAAGCAGGCGTCTGATGATAAAACTATGGCGAAAACTTTTACAATACGATGGAAGAAGAAAACATATTGCGTCGATTCCATCTAAATGGAATAAAAACAGGATCATAATGATATATAAAGATCCCTTTTTTTTTGGGGATGGGTCGGCGCACTCCTCGCTCCGCTCCGTCCGGGGCGACAGAGGGGCGTAAGCACGCACACCCGTAACCCACCCGTGATACGTCGCCCTCGTCGTTGGGCCGACCACCAGAGCAGGGTGACTTGTCGTCCTTGGTCGGCCCGACGGAATACCCCCTGAGGAGTACTCTCTCCTCGACCGAATATATGAAGATCCTGGAGTAAGAATATAATGGGCAGCAACTTTTCCTTTCCCGTGGACACCTAGTAGTATAAATGTAAAATTAAAAATTTTGAGTAAACCCCGACACATAATAAAAAAATACAAAAAAAAGAATCACGTTCTTTTCCACAGGAATTATTAATTGTCATTTAACGACTGTACTGTTTTTTTGAACAGGAATTATTATTTCATCAGCGTGGTATAGTAGGTCAATTGCCCTCCCAATAAGGAGGAGTCTCGAGCCCGGTAGTGGGACGTACATGAGCTGTGATGAATGAAATGAATGAATGATGAAGGAGATACATTGTTTTCAATTTACTTTTTATGTCTAAATGGGCGTCATAACTCGTACCTTATTGATAAGGGAAAAGGGTAGCAGCAGCGTTTCTTTGGGGAACTTATGAATTATAATCACCAATCTACATTTAGGTGGTAATTGTATCGGGTGGACGGACCGGCTGTTAGTCCACCACCCATAGAGAGGCTGACCGCGTAAGGACGCATAAGCTGTTTTGATGGTGGGGCGTCGAAAGGGACAGTAACCCAAGGGTAATCCGACGGACTATTCAAGGATGTCACGGAACCGGTTCCAGTGGTCGGCCCAATGGCGATGGGTACGCAATACGGTAGATTACTTCTTTGGTGCCACTTGTAGGGACACGATATCGAACAGTAAGTATCGATACTGTATTCATGAGTAGTATCGAAGAAAAAGTATCGAACCAAAAGTATCGAGTACTGAGTACTTTTCCTGGAAACGTTATGGTCTTCAACTGTACGTTTCCAGCGATCATTTTTCCCACGTACGTGCAAGCTCTGGAATGAACTACCTGCTGCTGTGTTTCCCGAGCGCTATGACATGTCCTTTTTTAAACGAGGTTTAAGAAGAGTATTTCCTTCACGGTAGGCAACGGCCTGGCTTTGCCCCTGGTATTGCAAAGGTCCATGTGCAGCAGTTTCACTTACCATCAGGTGTGCTGCTTGCTCGTTTGCCACCGTTGGCGATAAAAAAAAAATCTGTCGTGATGAGCTTTTTTTTTTCTAGGAATTTAGATCGTCTGTGAACGGATTAAAATATTGCGAGCCACATTTTAGAATACGCTTGAACTAGATGGCGTTACCATAAATATAAGCTGTAAGGGTCAACTTTAACATGGATACTCACTACTATTTATTCGATACGATACCTGCCAAAAAGTACTCATTAAGTAAAAGTATCGAATGCATAGTATCGAGTAAAAAAGTATTGGTATCAAAAGGACAGTACTCGATATCTAAAAGTATCGATATTTTTTTTATGTCCCTAGCCACGTGTTTATTGTCAATATTAAAACAAATGTATTCTCTCACTCTCTCTCGATATTTTTTACTCGCTTGCTCCCTGCTCTCGCTCCATGGCTATGTGCTTCGTGCTATGTTCGCCCTTTCCTACTCTCAATCGGTCTCAATCACTCTCTCCCTCTTCTTGGATAAAAACGTCCCACATTTTCGTGTCACTAAATTACGTTACATCCCTAAAAATTTTACTCTCATGCTCGCAAAGAAGTTTCTCTTCAAAAGTTGGTAATTATAACATTATTTACAGTTTGTAGGAAGGCGGCAATATCTATCGGATGTTGTCTGGGTACTTCGCTGGTCGGCGCGTGGGTATGGGTGCGGGCGACCAGGTGGTGTGGAAGACCTCTACTATGGGATGTCCGCAGGGCTCGGTCTTGGGGCTGGCTCTGTGGAACCTGCTTCGGCTACCGCTTCCGGGGGGGACCAGAATGGTAGCATACGCCGACGACCTGACGGTCCTGATTGGGGCAAACTCCAGGGCGGGCATTGAGGCCAACGCGGCGGCCGTTTTACAGGCTGTTGGAGAATGGGGGCCCGGAATAGGCTGGACTTCTCCCCGGGTAAGTCAGCGAGTATGACGCTGAGGGGGCGTATCCAGAGGCCTCCCACAATACGTCTTGGGGGGAGCTCTGTCAGGGACGTCAAGTGGACTACTGTTCTGGGGGTGGTGGTGGACGCGGGTCTGTCTTTCACGCAGCATGCGCACTCGATTGGCGAGCGAGCGGCCAAGTGCTTTGGTAAGGTGGCCCGCATTTCGGCGTCTTCGTGGGGCGTTTGCTACAGGGCCCTTAAGACCCTGTACCACGGGACATATGTGGCGACCATAGCGTATGCTGCGGATGTATGGTTCCATAGAGCCGGTCTCTACGCGGTTAAGAGCGCGTTGTTACGTTCGCAGAAGGCTGCGCTCGTTCTGCTCACCAAGGCATATCGCACGACCAGTACGGCTGCCCTGGAGGTCATCCGTGCTGGGAGAGCAGCGGCGGCGCGCCAGGACGCGACTAGGCCGGAATATCGGGATAGGCGGAGGGCTATATGGACGGATGTTGTTGCTCAGTGGCAGGCGCGGTGGGATCGCGAGGATAAGGGGAGGGAGACGTATCGGTTTTTTTCCGGACGTGGCGGCTCGCCTCAAGGCGACTTGGGTCGAGCCGGACTATGAAACCTCCCAATTACTGGGGGGTCATGGGTGCTTTCGCAGGCGGCTGTACGATTTAGGGCTAGGAGCTCACGCGGAATGTAGCTGCGGCGAAGGGGATGAGGACATGCACCACGTTCTGTGGGCATGTCCCCTCTATGATGAGATTAGGTCGGGGATACTCTCGGGGATACATCGCGACGGAGAAGGTCCGGTATACTACACGGATCTCGTGGCTTCGGAGGCGAACTACCGGCAGTTACGGGAATTCGCGCACGCCTGGTACAAGGCCCGCCGGCTTGAAGACCAGGTTGGCAGGATAAGCCAAGATGGCAGCCAGAGTAGCGGGTAAATGTGGCTAGCTAGCAGGAATACCGCGGACGACGAAGTTCGTACCGTGTGCTGTCCGACCTAGTTATATAGGGAGAAGGACACAGGGCAAAGGATGAAGGAAGTTAAATAACTTGTAGAGATTCAAGAAGCATGTGCATACTTACGCAAAGAGCATGGTATGCACATGTATCTCGATGATTTGGCCTGTATGACCAAGATGTCGAAAAGGCCATGGGTGGTTGGAGGGATTTGTTTCGTAAATGAGGGGATAATGCTGTAATGGTTGTGCTTGGCAGGCGGATTGACATTGGCCACTGATGACTAGGTTGCGAACCGGTGGTCCATCACCTTGGTGTTTGAGAAAGGCTCGCATCCGGTGGTCTATGGTCTCCATCGCTGCCTCCTCTGTTAAAGGATTGCTGCCCACTATCCTGGTGAAACTCTTAGACAAATAAGTGTGGCGACATTTGTATTCTTATTCCGTCGTTACACAGAAAAAAGAGAGACTATACAGTAGGGTTAATTATCTGCTTCTGTGACTGTCGTAAAGATGAAGAGTTTTGTCGTAAAGATGAAAGTGATGGAAATTTTACTTTTGCGACGATACTATTTAATTATATTTAGACATCTTTTACTTTTAGTAGGGTAAGAAATTAATGGTGACTCTTACTGTACTGCCAAAATTACAGCCAATGAAATTTTTTGTTAAATAGAATTTAGTTATTAGTTACAGCCAATGAAATTAGAAATAGAAATAGTATTTGAAGTATTGCCAGTGAAATTGGTAGAAGCTATTTGGAAGTAATGTTTAATTTATTGTTATAAAAACGTTGAAAGATAGCATGCAATTTAATTTAATTTCTAATTTAGTGGTAATTGTTTGAATGTTGTATTTTTTTTAGTTGAAGATTAACATCGAAATAATCCTTGAAACAAGTAGAAATAATAGATCATGCATGTTGTGAGTTGTTTCATGGAAAATTAAAGCAATATATTATTTAGTAGGTTCATTTAGTCCATTTCAGGATGGAATAAGAATATAATATATGTCGCCACCAGCTTCCCATGTAAGCCGTAAACGTCGCTTAAGGGGGCACCAGGGAAGTGGTGTTATACGTCTGCAAAACTTATAACATTATAGCATAATCAATGCAAAATTAATGGGGATTGGAGAGATCTGTTGGTCTCTAGATCGGCTAGGTGGAGGTCGATAGGCTATTTGATTGGTGGAACATTTTTCGTAATCTATCATCGAACCAAAGACGTTTATTGTTTGATTTATTAGTTAAAGGATAACTATTCAAATTAATAATCCGAAAAGAAAGCCATATTCCAATCATTTTCTATGCATAAACCCGGCGGAGGCACTTAGGTACATAATGTCATTTTTATATTTTACCTTAAATTACCACCGGATTGGAATACAATCGCACTGAAAACATCCGGCAAGAAACACGGCAGGTTTATCTAATTTTTAATTATTCAATAATTTCCTTTGAATAAAATTACATACATTAACATCTCTATTAATAGCTACACTATGCCCTTCGAACCATGATATAATACAATGGTCAAATATAATTTAAAAGGTTATGGCTGGAGAAGATCCGGCAAGTGGCACCCGATCACGAGTTACTCACCAGCCAGCATTTCAGACAGCAGGCATTGTAGGTAATTAAAATGTTTTGGTAGTAGGTTTCTGAATCGTCTGATAGGTAGAGAGAGAGAGAGAGAGAGAGAAGAGAGAGAGAGAGAAGAAGAGAAGAGAGAGAGAGAAGAAGAGAAGAGAGAGAAGCCAAAGAGAGAGAGAAGAGAAGAGAGAGAGCCGGAAGCCCAACTTTCTGAGGGTGTTTGCGTTTGGAGGGTTATGGTAGTGCCTTTGGTATCACCGAGCCTCAATGCACGCATTCACACTCCCTTCACTTTCTTCACGGTAGGCAGCGGCCGTGTAAAGGTCGATGAGCGGCAGCAACACTTACCATCAGGTGTACCTACTGTTTGCTCGTTTGCCACTGCTTGCAATAAAAAAAAAGGTACTTAATGCATGAAAAATTCGCTCTCGAATTTGATAGTAGAGCTTTTGGATCGAATGGAAAATGTTATCCGTTTTTCTTCAGGTTATTATAAATAAAATTTCAATAGCATTTTTAAGAAGTACGTGGAAAGTTTTTAGTTATTGGCTCATCAACTAAGTAAGTTTTACTGAGTTTACGAGTAAACGTTCATGTGTGTCAATTAACATTCAAAACTATCTCCATCACGTAATTCCGTCAAATAAGTTATGACATTACAGTATAAAGATGTACCTACAAACATATAAACTGCGTGATAACTGGTAGATTGGCTCACAACGTAGAATAGATTGAGGTAGTCTCTGCATCTTGTTAAATTACGGCTGAGAAACGAGTCTAATTAACCGCTAACAAGTCAATTATGTTAATAGTGAACGCGTTGAATATATCTGGACAAGTGTTTTAAATTAGGGAGTCCGAGATATGTTTTATCTCACCTAATTACTACTAGGTTTTTTTTGTTGTTTCGCCATCATCCTCACAGCTCATTTACGTCCTACAAATGGTCTCGAGCCTACTCCACAATAGGAGTGAAATTAACCTACTATAGCACGTTGGTCAGACGTGTTTTGTTTCGTTTTGAGTTTCCCATCTCTTGCATAAATGTTATATGCATGTTATATCCCTTAGTCGTCCACGCGTAATATGTGATTTGTATTCTTTTTTTCCACCACAGGGATTGTTTATAAAACGCAGGATTTTTTGATTAAATGTCTTTTTCTTCTTCTTCTTTTTTGTCTTGGCAATCAGCTACAAATACGAGCCATTTTTGCCAGTGTCGAGTTATAATTATCTTTTCAAGTTCTCAGTTTCTGTCAGTAAGTCAAAGTGTCGCCCTCAACAGTGTAAATGCCACTGTTAAGGGTATCTTCTGAGAATTTTGGTGGAAATACAAAGGTATGTATAGCAGTTTTATATCATATTCACTACACCTCAGCAGTTCTGTCGCTATATATTACACAAAATGCCATCAAGATTATTCAACATAACAGGTTAAAACACTAAGATATTGAATATAATACCTACAAGAACACCACATGACACTTCAGATTCCCGCCAAAAACTCCCGATTAAATTACGTCTTATTGTGTTGTGAGAAATATGAACAGGAAATTTATTTACTACATTCGGCATCAATATAGATTTTTTTAGTAAAATAGTTCTGTGTTCAAATTGAACTTCCATCTGTGATAATTTCCTTTTAAATTTCAAATGATGTTTTAATGATCATTTGTAATGGACAACTGTGCAACTTACATGTCATAATATCACCTTGGTACATAATTTACTTAGAGTAACTTTAGTTAAGAACGCCGCTACCAAAGTTAATCTGTAGATGCGCTTTATTGATAAAGGGCCAGTATCCTTTATTCAACTTTTATGGTTTATAAAAAATGAAATGCGAAATTACTCTATGGTATTCTTTATTTAAACTGAGAATAATCTAGAAACAAATTATCAAATTCTTTAGATAATCAACTGTGTTTTTTTTGGATACAGAATAATATACATGGCTTAGAATAATAACATATAGAAGGTAAGTTCGCGCACAAAAAGTGAAGCATTTCAATTGGAGCCTAATGGAGCTTATGCCGCAACCGTTCCGTAATGTACAAGTCAATGTACTGCACATACGTATGCAACTCTTAAAAAATAAATAGGTAATTATGACGGTTTGTGCATTCAAATGGTGTCATAACACATTTGTAAAACTTAGAAAGGTTTTTAACGTCACTTTTAATAGTATTTCGACGATTTATGTTAATAAAAACAAAATTTGATTTCATAATTTGTATAGTGGTGTGCGTGTGTACGTGTGTAATCGTCTGCCCGTCGAAGTATTGACACTATCCTTCTATACGTTATTATTTTAAGATACATGGTCATAGGAATTTATTTACTACTTTAGTAAATGCCGAATTTAGCAGTCACGCGAAATGAATTGACGGATAAGAGACCGTATAATACTAGAATATTCTCAGCCTTAACATAAAATTTATTTTTAAACAGTATAAGTATAACAGATATGCCTTCAGTACAATTTGATGGTCGCACACGTAATACTCATGAATATTTATGGAAAGTTTTTACCCGTTAAGGTGACATAAAAATAGTATTGTTCTTGTAAAAAAATACTTGTTTCAAGTATCTATTCAGTTGGAAACAAAAGAATACGTTATCTTTAGACGGACGTTTTCCATTGTAATTAGTTTGTTGGTATACCGTTTGACTTTAAAAGTATTTTTGCGATTACTGCTGTTTATTATATATATATTTGGTACTTTGATACTTACCTAGATATATTTGAGATTTTTTCAGAAATTCAGTCAGCGCGAAACATATATTGTACTAGCAGACCCGGCCACGCGTTGCTGTGGCTAATGTTTTTGTTATATTACATTTTATTAAACTATTTAAGTGAAACTGTAGGAGAACATCTGTCATGGAGGTTGTCATATTTTTTTACAAATGGCATCTATGTAAAAATGCAAGTTAAAATCGTATATGACACGTATGTAGATTTAACATAGCAGCGCCATCTATTAATTAATTACTCAATCCAGTCGACAGATATCGTCATCTGTTAAAATCGTTTGGAGTTAACAGATAATTGTGAATGTCAAATAATAGACAAATAATTTGCAATAAAATAATATTGCGACTAAAATTAAGATGTAAGCTATCCTATTTTGCAAGTTGGATCAAATTGCACACGGTGTGCAAATTTGATTAAAATCGGTTAAGTAGTTTAGGAGCCCATCGCGGACAAACAACGTGTCACGTAATTTATATATATTAAGATAACTGTTTACGTCGTAGCACATTTTATTCTCTCATCCTCGTAAATCAAAGGGACGAGAGATCGTCAAGACTGAGGAAAGAACAGGCGTTTAGTCAATGATTTTAATTGCCTTAAGAAGTACGAAGCAAGTAATAAATTACGTATAAATTATTTTAGTAAGAATTCACTACCTCTTTTCTTGACCGTGGTTATTGTAAAACAAGACTGAGGCA
Source organism: Lymantria dispar (assembly GCA_032191425.1). Taxonomy (NCBI): domain Eukaryota; kingdom Metazoa; phylum Arthropoda; class Insecta; order Lepidoptera; family Erebidae; genus Lymantria; species Lymantria dispar. The sequence goes on along the minus strand of CM063445.1, from coordinate 9,777,926 downwards.
TTATAATGTGCAGGTACCAACCTATGCAAGAGAAGGAATATTAGACTTAAAATTCTATACCAATCCGTCTGATTAGCCTGGTACAGTAGGTTAACTTTCCTCCCATTCTGGAGGAGGATCGTGCCCAGCACTGAGACGTAGCTATATGAGCTGTGATGATGTTGATAACCATTATAATTTTCCTTTTTTACTGTAAATTATACCTACTTTAACATTTCAAGTTTACCATCTCTTGCAGCAATGTTATCTGATATCGTTCCGCGATCACTCGCGAGAAGGAAAGGGGTGTGGTCAATTATATTTTACCCCAAACCACACGGGAACAAAACGCATATTGTTATTAACGCATATATTATTCAAGTCTTTCCTTGCGTGGATCCATTTTTCGTCCATTTAATGTTATTAAATAGTTTGATCATTCACGTCATCTTTTTTTAAATATTTTTGTTAGGCTATGGTTTGGACACACTCCGCCTAATTCACCCGGGGCGATGGATGGGTGGCGTGCGGCCCCATAAGCTACCGTTTCTCCTCCCCATCGCCATTGGGTCGACCACTGGTACCAATTCCTTGATATCCGTGCCCGCCCCAGCATTCATGTCATCCTGAATTATTAAAATAATATAATCTAATATTAATAACAACCATAATTCATCAAATTTTTTTTATGCCAGCAGTTGCAATAAAAACGGTCATTGCGCAGAAATATTTCGCAACCTGATTTCTTAGCCTTGGTATATTATTGCATTATGAATTATAACCTCAAACCTGTATCTATAAATTCATCCATCCATCCATAAGCCCACAGACGTCCATCGTTTGTCCAGGATTTCGTTTAGGCCGTCAGTTCGCGTAGTTACAAGTATGAGTGTGTATTCTAAAAGATCATTTCACAATCCACTAAATCAATTACCTTTTTTCTTTTCGGAGGCAAGCTATAGACGGATTACCTTCGGCTGAATCCGCCCGGGACAGTAGAGAGACGGCGTACAGCTCCATAATCTGATGTGTCCTCCATTGGGTGAGCTATCGATACCGAGTTCTTGTTTTTGGTGGTACGCCCGGCAAGTTATTATTTTGATTGCAATCTCGTGCACACGCCTCAGCAGCATTACTTATTGCCAGCTGTATCCACGTCAATTTCCCTTAGCAGTTTTGTGTTTTTGTATACTGATGCAAAGTTAACAAATTTTAAGAACATCACTTACCATTTATCTCTTAATTAAATCACGTGGTTACGGAGTAAGAATACAATTAGTCACCCCCCTCTCTTGCAGGTGTGTGTCATACAAGATGATTAAGGGATATGTGCAAAAGGAAAACTCGATGCAAAACTCTATTCCAATACATCTGACTAGCGTGGAAAGGTCGATTTCCCTTCATTACGGAGGAGGTCTAAGCCCAACAGTGGGTTTTATATAGGATGAGATGATGCGGCTAATTATTCTTCGCAATCTGGTAACAAGTTAAGAATACAATGTATCACTATCTTTTTCCTTCTCGAGGGTGTCGTAAAAACCGGCTGTCATCTGGCGATCATCAGTTCAGGATCATGGCAATTTTCCTCTTAATGGGGAGGCATGTTTCCAAACATGAATACCAATGACGGATGGATTAAAATAGAATCAAAGATTGCGTCGGCGTCGTAAAAGACTACTAAGATGTATATGTTAATAACATTTGTTCACCCGGACAATTAAAAATAAAACCCTGCACCAACATGCCGGACCAGTGCGGTACAATAGGTATATTTTCCTCTCCTTTGGAGAAGCCTAGAGCCTAGAATCTAGCAGTAAGACGGGTATGATCTGAGATAATAAGTATGATGATGATTGCAAATTAATTTCGCTATGTAGCATATGACTGGAAGGTAACTCTTCTATCGAATCTATCATCATTGACATAAATGAACATATACTTCTACGGACAGCAATCAGTAACAAAGCGTTATGTGAATTGTGAGAAGGAATTCGTGGTACTAATATTGTTTATATATGGAGTTCATTCGTAAACAATATGCGGCTACTTGAATCATGCAGTGATTCATTTTCAATTTATCAATATGTATCTTATAAATATTTGTTGGTACTTGACATTTTTGTGGCAGATCAGTCCCCTTACCGTAAGAAGCGAATAGGTTTAAAACGATCTTTCAAATGAATTTGCTAGCATCCTTTATAAATAAAACTTGTTTTACGGATTTTATCGCGATTGTATTTAATTTTTACCAATGAAATACGATCGGTTAAACGGATTTGGATGAAAGTGCATCTGGGCAAGTTACTCTTTACGCGAGCGTAGCTACGGGAAGAAGCTAATTATTTAATAAAATATGTGTATTAGGATCTAACAATAACTACAGCTGTATTTAATTTTATAGTTCTTCATATATAACGATATAACTTAACTAGTTTGAGCAGATTTCAAGGGTAGCTTGACATTTCAATTTGAAGTTCATCGCTTACATACAAGACTCCAGCTGTGCTTACCTTCGTTCGCGTTAAGGTTGATTTTGTCAATGAAATCTATACTGCGCACTCCGTATATTTCGTTGGAATAAAAAACAACTTAGGTATTTGTTATGGCAGACTATCATTTTAGCTAGCCGAGGCCGCGGGTGACGTGACCGGGGATTAGTCCGTCACCCGCTGAGAGGCCTACCGCGTGAGGAAAGACCGACGTCCGGTCGATGGGAGGGTACCCCAAGTAGGGGGTATTCCGTCGGGCCGACCACTGATGACAAGTTAACTCTGCTCCGGTGGTCGGCCCAACGACGAAGGCGACGTGGTTTTCGGGTGGGTTGCGGGAGTTGCGTGCTTAAGCCCCTCTGTCGCTCCGGACGGAGTGGTGCGGAGGCGCGCCGACCGCAGCCCACCCACACAAAAAAAAAAAAATAGGTAGATATAGGGATAATATAATAGATAATTGCCACGTTTACTTTTTTGATGACTCGTGTTCGGGTGCTGCTTGTGGATCTGGTCCAGCCATATTTTCTTCCTTTCTTTATGCTTTAATTTTTTTTTTTGTATTGTATTAAATCTTGAAAATTTATACATATATACAATTTCGAAGGGCATCACACTGGAGCTAATACCATATATGTTGTACGAAGCATAATATTATGTATATTTAAAAGATTAAGAAAAAAATGACTGTCCGCTGAGCTTCTTGCCGGATCGCCTCAGTTTGTGGCCGCGTTCCGATCCGGTGGTAGATTATTGTACTGTATTCAAACGTGTATTTTTACAATATGTAAGTGCCCTTAAGGGGCCTATGCAGAATAAATGATTTGATTTGATGTTATTAAATCATATTATTAGGTTATAAAGACATTATAAAAAAAGCTCAAAGTCGCTCAGCGTGCTACGGAGAGGGCTATGCTCGGTATGTTTCTACGTGATAAAATCCGGAACACGGAAATCCGTAGAAGAACGAGTGTAACCGACATAGACCGCAGAATTAGCACGTTGAAATGGCAATGGCAGGCTACATGGCTCGTCGAACCGACAACCGTCGGGGAAGAAAGGTTCTTGAGTGGCGACCACGAATCGGACAGCATAACGTAGGACGACCCCCCACTAGGTGGACTGACGACATTCTCAAAGTCGTAGGGAACCGTTGGATTGAAGTGGCGCAGGACCGTTCCGAGTGGCATTGTGGGGAGGCCTATGTCCAGCGGTGGACGTCTGTAGGCTGATGGATGAATTATTAGGTAAATGGGAAGGGCAAGGATTAGTTTTTAGATTAATATTTCATGTTTTCTCAAAGAAATTCGGTGAGGCATGGCAACAATAAAAAAATGGCCAAATTAAGATAAAACCTTCATTTTATTACCTATCCAGCACACAATATTTCGTTCATCAATAGTTTACATTTAAAAATTTAATACACTACATTTTATTACATATTTGTTAATTTACAATAAGTTTTTCATTATATTTGTTTTTAACTATAGGCATGATTTAAGTATGACCTTGTTTTTCAATGTCGTAAATACATACATATACTATCATAATATTTTATTTCTACACTTTTTTATGTCTAATTTAATTAAATGAATAGTTTCTAGTGTGTTTGTAAGGATTTTTACATTTGTGGATAAATATATAGCCTTCGACTACACTGTAGTCACAGTTTTTTTCTTCATCATCAGAGCCTATACATATCTTGTGCTTGGGTTCGGGTTCTTTATGAGAGGGAATTTGACCTACTAAACCACGGTGATCAGAGGTGTTGATAGGGTTCCATTTCGAGTTTTTTTAGTCCCATGCTTTTATTCTAGAAAAGTAAAACAGAGATATAAAACTTATAAACTTTCGTAATTTTTGATTATCTTTAAATAAAATCATTTTCACATGTCTCTTGTAAAGGACTTACTTTCTTTTCAGTCATTATCCAGGTTCGTTATCCGGGTTAGTTACACGAGTGCTAGTAAGAATACAATTCCCCTCTCTTTTCCGTGGGTGCTGTATAATATATTGATATTATACGACACCCACTTCTTTTATCCACGCATGAGAAGGAAGCTCGAAACAAAACCCTATAGGTACTAACACGAGCCTCCTCTGCTATGGCCAGAATCCAACAGTGGGCCGTGTATGGGCTGAGATGATGATGATGACGATTTTGTAAATTTACTATAAACAGCAAGATTATGTCTATGGTTAAGCTTATATTTATGAAATCCATCACTCAGAGGTATATTTACAAAGTTATACAATTTGTAAAGTATATACCTATCGTTTTATTTGAAGCAATGTAATGCGTAGTCTGAAATAAAATAAATAAAATTGGAGTGTCTGTTTGTAATGTCAAAATAATAGGCTTTTTTCATGCTCACACGGTTATTTGCACGACACCTATGCCTAAAATAGCAATTAAAAAATTTTTGTCTGTCTGTCTGTCTGTCTGTTTGTTCCGGGTAATCTTCAAAACGGCTGGACCGAATTCAAAAATTCTTTCACCAATGGAAAGTTATAATATCAGGGCGTAAACTAGGCTATATTTTATCCCGGTATTCCCACGGAAACGGGAACTACGCGGGTAAAACTACTATAACCTATAACCGAAGCGAAGCGAGGGCGGGTTGCTAGTCTGAAATAAAATTAAAGCTTAAGGAATAATCTCAATACATTATTAACAAGGTCAAATCATACATTTTTTTGTCGAACAATATTGAAAAACAAAATTATTTTAATAAACATACACTAAATAAGGATATCAATCGAGGTTAAAATATACGATAGGGATAAATAAATTATAAATAAAATATTACAAACATTCTATGTTATAAATACACTCTGATTTTATAATAAACGTTATTAGGAATTTTTCAATCATCAAATAAAAGTTATTCGTTGAATAAGTTAAGAATATACTTGGAAATAAAGCAATTCAACTATGTATTTATACAACTGTTTTTTATTTATAAAAAAAAAATAGATGTATAAAAATAATATTTTATTATGCTCTATTAATAATGTGACCATACCTATACCATTTGGAACGGGACTGTTACGTTTTCTGGTTGTTTGTCTCATTCGCGATCGTACATCTTATTTTGATCAGGACAGTAATCGTTTTTGGTTATCTCCAGTTGTTCCGAGCTGTACAAGAAATGTCTTACTTTTGCAAATAGAGCATAAATGATCATTTGTTATACTCATAGTCAAGTGTTCTTGTTTTTTCAGGTTTTAAGCCTATATATAGTGTTACATATTTCTGCAAGTGTCTCCTGATAGAAAAAATAACGTTAACTCAATTGTCTCGTTTCCACTTACAATTTGGTTACATTATCTATGAATAACTTTTATTAGGCGTTTGTAAAATGGAATCTTAAGGATATATGTATATATATAATACTATGACTAATAGGTAACTTCACCGTTATTGTAAAATTTACAGCTGGAAAGAGGCGTTGTTTTCTATGATTCTATGTAACAATTCATAACAAAAGAGTTATTTTTACAACAACCTTGTATCTATGTGAAGGATAAAAATAAAATTAATTTACAGTATTTGTAATTACGTTGAACTTATTAAATTATGGAATATTATTACAACAAAATAATTTTTTCTTTTTTATTTTAGATAGTTTTTATGTATATTTATATATTTTACTAAAGAATCTGTAACTATATATGTATATTTATGGCAATTTGTTTTATAAAAAATAGAGACTGGCGGTTAAGTTTAAAAATACGTTATGAAATTTTCGTATTAATACTTTAAAATTAAGTGGTTTAAAAATATCGCGTAGAGAAATAATAACGAAGTCAATATGTAGAATAAAGTAATGATCGTATCTATCCTAAAAACACCCAAAATTATGATAGGTAATAAATAATAAATACTAAAATCATAGTTGAAATATGTTCTGTTTTGTACTTACTCGAGAGTTGCAGTCTTGTTTAAACATTGGTCACTCGTCGCTACTCTGTCTATTACAAACTACATCAACACAGGGTTATACATTATCACTTAGAATAATAACGTATAGAAGGTAAGTCCGCGCACAAAAAATGAAGCATTTAAATCGGCACCTAATGGAGCTTACGCCGGATCTCTCCGTAGTTTACAAGGTTACTCTACTGCACGTACGTACGCAACTCTTAAAAAATAAATAGGTAATTATGACGGTTTGTGCATTCAAATGGTGTCACAACACATTTGAAAAACATAAAAAGTGTATTAACATTACTTTTAAAAGTCTGTCGACGATTTATGTTAATAAAATCAAAATTTGATTGCATAATTTATATAGCGTGCGTGTGTATGTGTGTAATCGCCTGCGCGCATGCAGTATTTTTGGGTTCACGTTTTTGATCGCCTAAGTACCGACAATATACGTTATTATTTTAACATTATTATTTATATTAAAATAATATAATAATACTTATAAGCATATAATAATTATTTACATGTTATCAAATACTAAATTTAAATTATATAACAAGGAAAAATGTGCCTGCATTTAACATTTTATTCTACAATATGTTATAATTTTATTAAATATACAACACAAAATGGATGATTTTTACATAATTCAAGCTAATGAATACGAAATTTAAGTTTAAATTAAATAATACCAAATTGAAATTTGTTACCATGTGCATTAAAATCTACCACATAGTAAAAATTTTCTTTATTATTGTGGTACTTTTTCATACAATAAAGTCTTTGGCCTTAGTAATAGTAATCTACAATTTATCATCTATTTCTACCATGTAGTTTCTACACACAAAACATAGGTTGACTAGGGACTAAAGTAATTATAATATATACAAACTTAGCTAAGCATGCTGAGCTCTCCCTAAGTGGATAAAAAAGGCGACGCGGTCGGTGCTTCTCTCACCACATTTGTTACACATAAATGGATCGTTGTAACCATGGAAACCCATATGAATAGTATGCATCGTTAAATCTCCAAAAGTTATATCGCAATATTGACACGAATAGTTTTGATTTGATGTCGAAGCTTCCACAGAACCTTCAGATTCTGAATCGGATATTTCCATATCCCTGGTCTTTTCGTCTTCATGTTGCAGCCGTAATGCTGCCGGCTGTAATTTAAATGCGCGACCTTTTCTTCTATTTTTAAGTGCTGTAGTTGGTGTTATTGGAGTTGTTCTCTCTACGCTAGGTGGTGGTGTAACTGCCTCACTGTTCTTTGTATTTGTGAGGTCTAGAGCGTCGTTCGTTGGAGCAGGTGCTTCTCTTGGTGTAATAGGTGTTTGAGGTAAATTCACAGGCGAGTTATTAGAAGGCGAGACGGTTCCATTATCAGATCTTTCAGTATACGAAAGACGCTGGTGCAGTAATGATGGAGGTGGTGTCACTGTGCGGGATTTCTCTACCTGTACTTCAGGTATCTTCGGTGATGTTCTTTGTTCATAGTTGTTGTTCGGTGGGAATAAAAATGAGTGCGGTAGAAGTGGTGGTAAATAAGGCAAATTCACGGGGAAGTGGTTGCCAAAAAGTGGATGAGTCGGTGGCGGTGGTGGTGGAATGTTGTTGTTGCTTAAAGACTGCTGCTCAAACATTTTAGACAATGGCTTCTGTTTGGGGCCTCGTCGTGTTCCATACACATCGATAATTGGTAGAGGGTTTGGGGTGCCGTCAGGATTTAGTACCATTGCTGGATTATGTTGGTACTTTCGTAAATGGAGCTTCAGGGAATGGCAGTACTTTGTAGCGTAGTTGCAATCTGCGCAACGGTACTGATAAATATTTGAGTGTGACTTCAGGTGAGAATTAAGCATTGACTTGTTGACACACGAGTAAGAGCATTGAGTACATTGAAAAGGTTTGGACCCCAAATGATTCCTCATGTGATATTCGAGATGGTGCTTGTATTCAGTAACAAAGGGGCATTTTCTACAGCAAAGCATCTTCTCTGGTTTTATATGCTCCTTGCTGTGTTCCCAGAAGCTTAGTTTAGTAACAGCAACGAATTCGCATTGCTTACATTTGAATGTTTTTACTTTTCCATGTGAATTAACTGCGGGAACTCTAAGGCCAGGTTCGTCATCAAAATCTTCATCACCTGAACCATCATGGCAATCATCGCCGTCGGGTTTTTGTCTTATTCCATCGAAGCCGGAGTCGTGGAAACGATCGTACGATCTTCTTTGGTGATCTCTGTCCGGGGAGGAAGGTGTTCTAGGCGGTGATTTAGGCGGTGTGGCATCTGCACGTGCTAAGGGAGTAGACACATGAGCTGGAGTCGCTAAATTTCTTGGGGAGTAAGATGACTCGTATTCAGGCGATGTTGCTCGGGTCTCGTTATTGCGAGTCTCGAAACCAGGTGGAGTAAGGAGATTATATGGCAGACTATTACGAAAAGTCTCTAGATGGGTGCCGAGGTTTGCTTTGGCTTTGAGAGACATAGTGTCGTAGAAAGGTTCGCCGGAACTACCAACGCTGCGTGGTGACTGTCCATTCGAATCCTTACTACATGATGACGGGGAGGAACTGTGAAAGCCTTCGGAGTAGAAGCCACTAGTTTGATCTTTCATAAAGCTTCCGTCTTCCATTGGTTCTGATTTCTATAAAAAAATAATAATAATGCTGTAGCAGTTTTTTAACGAATTTATGTTATTTATTTTATATGAATTTATTTTATATTAGTATTTAATTACATATTATTTGGCGATAATTTTATATTTTAGTCGGATTATTTATTTCTTTTATTACAAACGTAGAATATCTACAAGTTATAGTAAATAACATATAGGGGAAACCAGGGCAAAGCCTTCAACCAATTGGTGAATTTAAAACAGTATGTACCAAATCACCGATTATTAAAATTAGTCAGTGTAATAAGTTTATTACTTCGTTAGATTTTGCCCCGACACATGGATAAAACCGTATATTGCTATTACCAAAAGACCTACACAGCCCATATACATAAATATTGCCAAAGGTCTCTGAGGCGTTACATGTTCAGACGTAAGCCCAACGATTGCAACCTGTGAACTATATTCAGTGTTCATTATCCGTATACTTCATGCCACTAATCTTTAAATGTTTTCAATTTTTGGTGTTTTTTTTTGTGGGTGGGCTGCGGTCGGCGCGCCGCCGCACCACTCCGTCCGGGGCGACAGAGGGGCTTAAGCACGCAACTCCCGCAACCCACCCGAAAACCATGTCGCCTTCGTCGTTGGGCCGACCACCGGAGCAGAGTTAACTTGTCGTCAGTGGTCGGCCCGACGGAATACCCCCTACTTGGGGTACCCTCCCATCGACCGACGTCCTCCCCTCGGGGAGTCCCCTCGGGGAGGACGTCGGTCTTTCCTCACGCGGTCGGCCTCTCGGCGGGTGACGGATTAATCCCCGGTCACGTCACCCGCAGCCTCGGCTAGGGCGGCATGAGGCGCAGGTAGTTCCGCCTGCGCCGCCCCATTCGCCGGCGGAGCATCTCCTCATCGAGGTTGCGCTCCTCGCGCAGGCGATCCGCCGCCTCCTTCTGCGAGATCACTGTCTCGCAGAAGGCTGCGACCGCGTCCCAATTCTCGACGCTGTCGACCATCGCCCTAGCGATGGCCGGCAGCTTCAGGTCGGCACCGATGATTGCGACGAGTTCACGGCGCTGCGTGGTCCAAGCGGCGCAGGCCACGCGTGTATGCTGCGCCGTGTCCTCGTCGCAATTGCAATGGTGGCAGGACGGTGTACTCTCCCTCCTTACGACCTTGTGCAGGTATTTGGCGAAGCTCCCATGCCCCGTCAACACCTGCACTAGTCGGAAGGAGAGCACCCCGTGCCGCCTTTCCAACCACTGCATCAGCACCGGCCGGAATGCCTCCACGATTCGCACCCCGAACCGAGGCCTCTCCAACCGGACTGCCCAACGGGCAATGACGTCTCGGCGGGCGTCGACGCGCCAGGAATTTTTGGTGTTTGGTGTTTGTTGGGTGTTCCAAATTCGTAATATATGGTTTTTGTGACACCTGTAACTCATTGCAATATTGTGTCCGATGGAGTCTACTCCATGGGACCATCATTTCTACCGTGATTTTGATTAAACTTAAACCAGTATTTTTTCAAACGCATCCTTATAGTTAGAATGAACATTAAACTTTTTCGAGTCACTGATTTATCAGGTAGAACATATGTAGGTACATATTTGTAAGTTTAAATCGTCTTTTGTATGTTAAAAATTACAGTTCTTTTTAAATCTATTGTTTGGCGAGTTTTCTAATATCCCATAGTGACATCAATGTTGTTTTGAATGTTTTTTACGTGTTCCCGCTTACACTTTAGTTTTTAATTTCTAATGATATACACTGAATTGTGTCATTATTATTTCACCGGATCAAAATTGTATACATATAGGTTGGTTTGGCCTCAAGGTGCTATTGAGCTAAAAAATCGCTTACCACTAGGTACGTATGAAACGTAAAGTTATGAGCATTTTTAATCATGTGAAAACCAAGTGAAACCACGGCTAATTAGACATTTGAGATAACAAACCTACCATGTAACTATAATACAGTAGTTGGATTTTTGATAAAAAATATTTAAATAAATATTCGATAAATAATAAAATGATTTATAAGTTGCGTCCTAGCAGTGTTTGTCTAACATATAGATTCTGTTAGATCGCATCTTTAAACAGCCATAGCTCAAAAAATCAAAATAATACCTCTAATAAAGTAAATACAATATACTTTTTTAACCCGGTAGGTATACGGTTTTGTACAAGTCTCCCTTATTTGTTTGATACAATACTATTAAATAGAAATTAATGAAACTTTTTGTTGAAATGATTTTATTTTAGAAATTATTACATACCACAGTTGGAGGTTGTAGTAATGAACTCCAAGCCTGGGGGTGTGAAGTGTGATGTGCGGGGGCCATACCCGCTGGTGATGCGCAGCTAATCATACCTGATAAGAAAATCTACCATTAGATATAATAAACAAATGACTTCTGATGTTTACGCGAGTACCTATTACACGCTGTAAATAAAAATTTTAAGGACTTTATCGCGTTTGTATTTGATTTTTGATTGCCCGTTGTTTCGAACGCTTTACAGCGTTCATGGTTACGGGCGGCCTGATAATAATAATAATTCTTTTTTTTTAATCCTGCACTAAGGCAACAAACCTTGTGCAGGAGTCTTTACAAGCATATAATTATTGCACACCCAGACTCATAACAACAATTTGTGGATCACATAAAGTACTGTCCTGTGTGGTATTGGAACCTGCGACGTTGTGCACGCTAGGTCATATCAGTGGCCACCACGGCTTTACCTTTTGTATCTCGGTTTTGATTTCTGTCTAAAATAATATCTTGTACTTTTTAAATCACTTTGTATATGTAATAAAGGTTTTGCGTAGCCGGATTTTAGATTTTATTACTTTATTGATATGTTGGTATCAGGAAACATGTTGGTATCAAGAATATATGGATGTAAATAGATTTAAACATTGTTCATTGTAGTAATTTCTTTCATCTGGAATAGGCACTCAAGAGTAGAAAGAGAGAGTACGTATAGCCTGTTAAGAGTAAGATCATGAACCATATTTTAAATGTCTATTTTGTCTATGTAAATAATGTCTATTTTGATACTGACAATGAGGGCCATGCACGGATATCGATGAAAAAAAAAACAAGCATGCAAAAATTGTTTATGACAAAAATTCGCTGTCCAAGCATATGTGCGATTTAATAAAAAAATGCGGCACATTTGGTCACGTACATGCAATTATCATCTCAGCTTATACACATATCACTAGTGGGCTCAAGCCTTCTTCAAAATAAGAGGGAAATTGACCACGCTGGTTAGACGAGAAGATATAAGAAAAAGAAAGAAGAAAATAAGATTTATTGGACACTATAGTTACATGCTTGACACAGAAATTTAGGTACACAAAAAATATAAAAAACGAAGACGAAAAAACATTGATGATTAAAATAATCGTAGTGTATACAAATGAAATTCCAAATATTAGTGTCCAAAAGGCAACAGCTCAGCATATGCTACATAAACTTGCAGCGCTGATTTTCAGCTGCATAAGGTTTTCCTTCAAGGTTTGCTTCTCTTTCATTGATGTTATCTGCATATTATCACGAGCAAAATAGGGGCTATTGTTTTTTCCAAGGGCAAAGCAACAATTTTTTTCCAGGGAAAAACAGCTGCCCAGTGGCCCGTGTGGTGACGAAGTAAGAATACAATTCCTCACTCCCTATTTTGCCTGTGGATGTCGTAAAAAACGATTAAGAGATGTAAAACGCAAATAACATCAATACAAGGAAAGAAAACTCGAAATAAAACGCTATATTATCATCTGTGCCTGTGCCTCATGCCGCCCTAGCCGAGGCCGCGAGTGACGTGACGGGGAATTAGTCCGTCACCCGCCAAGAGGCCGACCGGTGAGGAAAGACCAACGTCCTCCCCGAGGGGGGAACGTCGGTCGATGGGAAGGTATCCCACTAGGGAGTATTCCATCGGGCCGACCACTGACGACAAATAACCCTGCTCCGGTGGTCGGTCCAACGACGAAAGCGATGTGGTGTTCGGGTGGGTTGCGGTTGTAACATAAGCACGCTTACGCCCCTTTGTTGCCCCGGACGGAGTGGTGCGAGGAGTCCGCCGACCGCCACCCACCCAAAAAAAAAAAAACCACTATCACGTCTGATCAGCGTATTATAGTAGGTTATATTCCCTTTCATAAAGGAGGAGGTCTGAGTCCAATAGTGGGACATATTTGGGCTGATAATGAGATTGATTTTATTTGATAACAGCCTAAAGATACTATTTCGGTGTCTCTTTCTTTGTTCCTTTTCCCGTAGGAGTCGTTAAAAACGCGCCCAGGTATGCGACGATTCCAGTAACATTTTACTAATTTTCTCATCTTTTTCTATTAAACTTACAATATCGACTGAACAAATCAACTATGGATGTTTTATAATTTGATGTTGATCACATTATTATAAGGAGCATACCCATCCTACGTGAACCATATTTATAAATTTTCAACCACCATCCCCGTTTTGATGACCGTCCACAGTACAACTTAATGCCTAATTTGGTTCAACACTTGTGTTTTAAAGACCCCCTTTCAATTTGGGTCCATTTCGGACTAATAATAACTTTGTCAATTCTAGAGATCATTATTTAAATAAATAAATAACTGTCCATTAAAATGGTATCATCATCGTCATCATCGCAGTTCACATACCTCTCACTGTTGGGCTCGGGCCTTCCCCTCAATGGGAGGGAATTTAACCTGCTATAGGTACCGTGCTGATCAGAAATGTTGGTATAGGGTCTCATTTTGAGTTTTCCTTCTCTTGCACAGACCTTATGTGCATATTATATACCTTAGTCGTCTTTTACGACATCCATGGGCAAGATAAGGAGTGGTGAATTGTATTCTTAATCTGTCACCAGATGAAAAGGTAGATAAGGTAAAATGGTATATTTACTGATATAGTTTTTTTATTTCGAATTATTTCTTACCAGTTAAGATTTAATAAAAAATGATTAAGATTTTTTTTGTATGACTATAGTTGTTAGCCGCAGATGGCTGTGACAACTTTACCCGGACTCTTGGGTGAGCGCTGAGGGCTACCACTCGAAACAATTACGCTAAACATAAAAACTAAAAAAAATATTAAGTAATTTAATAATATTTTAGTTTTGCATTGTAATTCAAAAATATTTAAGTAGATTCTGAATTGTTTATTAATTTTGTTTCATCAACACAGTTAGTTTTGAAGTTTCAGATGACTCATTGCAACTAGCTAATACGATAAAGCTAAAGAGTTTGTTTGGTTGAATGCTCTAATCTCAGGAACCACTGATTCGAATTGATAAATTCTTTTAGTGTAGTGTAGTGTTGAGCTGTATTCACATTAGGAGGGAAATCGACCTAGGTTGGTATAGAGTTTTATTTTCAGTTTTCCACTCTTAGTAGGATATATAACATTATGCTATAATGACTAATTTTTAACAAAAAAAAACCGACTTCAAACAGTAAACTAAAAACGTTAAAATTGCCTATAAAATTTTAAGAATTCCATCAATTTCTCAAGGATACCATCATCAGATCCTGATCTGATGACTATGGGACCACCTGGAAAGTAGACCCTATCAAACAAAAAATAATTTTGCAAATCGTTCCGGGCGTCTTGAGTAATCGGTGAACATACATAAAAAAAAAATGATTCCGACGAATTGAGAACCTCCTTCTTTTTTTGAAGTCGGTTAAAAAGGGGCGATGTTTTAATGGAAAACGTTGAAAAAAAAACGGGGATCTTTTTTTCTTAGTTTTTTTCTTTCTTAGCGCGCTCTTTTTAGCGCTATCTTGGCGCGCGCTGTAGGTTATAGGGGTGGACAATCTTGTCTCTCCCCATAGCTATGTGACGCAGATGGAGCTGCGAAGGTCATTAAAGGCTGATGCTCACTTAACGGGATGGCGAGGGATGGCAATGCAAAGCATAGGGCAAATTTCTTTAAATGTTTACAAGCAGACTGAGTACCTATACCATGGCATACACGATTTAATGAAAGTAACCTAATAGTGGGCAAATAAAATTCATAGGTAATCATTTCCTTTTATAATATTAGAAAAAGGGTACTTAATACATTGAATTGAATAACGCATTATCTAGTTGACATTTGTGACGGTGTGCGCGCGCATTGTGAAAATTTATTCTCATAATTTTTCCTTAACGCCCCAAACCGACTTCAAAAACCCTTCGCTGTGTCATCCCGTGTCCTCCGGTCAGGTGAGTGCTAACACTTAAATTACTATATAATAATAGGTACATGTTTCTGCTTATTTATGTAAACTGCATCTGGCCAATTTCTGAGCAGTATGATTTATCATAGAATATTTAGTTTTGCCCTCTTTTTTTGGGGTGGCTTACGGTCGGTGCACTTCTCGCACCACTCCCTCCGGGGTGACAGAAGGGCGTAAGCACACATACCCGTAACCCACCCGTGCGACACGTCGTTTTCGTCATTGGGCCGACCACCGGAGCAGGGTGACTTGACGTCAGTGGTCGGCCCGAATTTAGTTATGCCCTGCGTGGAATTCGAACACACGACACTGTCACTGTAGATCGCTATCTTAACCTCTACGCCATCTGTGCAGGCAAATCTTACCCGTGGGTGTTGTAAAAGACGATTGAAAAATATTAACTGCGTATGCGTATCTATAATACCTATATGCGTACGCGTATATATTAATGTCACTTACGTAAAAAGTTTTAATTTACTATTCAAATAATTAAGTACTAGGTAGGTATTGAGAGTCGATTTTTTCCACAGCACATATGGATGAGCCAGTTAATTTTAAATCAGAAAACTGACAGAAGCGTAGCATGGTAACAGGTAATAAGCTTTTTAAAGGCGACCTGTGGTCTGAACGCACTCCGCCCGTTCCATCCGGAGTGAAAACTGCGGCTCGCGCCCCATAACACACCACTTTCTCTCGCCTTCACCACTGAGCTGATCTCTGGTACCAAGTTTCTTAACGTGGCCAGCCCGGAGAGGTAATAAGCATGCTTACAATTGCATATCTTACATTTCTTGAAATAAAAACCAATACCAAACTTTACACTAGCGTAATAGAACACAGGCATTTCTCTTCCGCTGTGGATGAGATTCATGTCTAATAGTAGGACATAGGATAATTCTATCGAGGTCGAGAAGAAGTAGGTTTTATATATGAAAGACAAAAAAGTGGGCACCCTCACTTTTAAATTTCTTGGACTTGACAATTATTGTAGCAAAGTAATTTCTCTTCATTATTCAAGCAATTATCTGCGGGGGAAAGGTAGGTAGGCGGTAGGAATACAATGTATCAATACCCTTATTTGCCTATAGGAGTCATAAAAATCATCATAGGGAATACTAGAGAAATAGTGAAAAATCCATAATATCAATTGCAGTTGATATTAAGACTTTTCCAAGAAAGTTTCCCTGGAACTTGTCTATAAAAAAAAAATTTCTTACTTGCCCATGTTAGACCTAAAAATCTAGTCCCATGGCTATTCGTATTCTTACCTCCATGGGTATGTAAGGAACTTATTCTATTCTTCTTCCGTCACCACATAAGATCAAGAATGATGTGGGTAATATTTTTCCTTTATAAATGAAAAGTTGTAGGGAACAATAAGATGCAATTGGCACATGAAATCTTCGAAGAGAATAATGGTGAGGAAGGTTATGTCTAACAGTGGAAGGATAGAAATGGAAACAATATTGGGTAATCATATGATTCGTATTATGTATTTAAAAACCAATTTTTCCTTGATATATTTGCGTGGCGTCGTTTTGAGGATATCGATAATGATGTCGGTGCATTGAACTTGTATAGATTGAACATATATAGAAATTACGAGTTAATGAGGCAGCAAATTATATTTAAATATTTTACCCAGGAAATAAATTTATTAAAAAAAAATTGGCATAATACAGGTGAACTTTGTTGAGGGTTTATGTACGTATCTATAGTACCTAAGAGTAGAAATCACCATTCCCTATTTTGCCCGTGGATGTCGTAAAAGACGACTAAGGGATATAATACGCAGATAGCACCTATGCAAGAGAAGGCATACTTGAAATAAAACCCTATCCTAACCTGTCTTTTTTTTTTTTTGCATGGTCTATGGTAAGCGCGCACGCGGTCCATTCCGTCCGAGGCGACGGAAAAAAAATCCTAACCTGTCCAGCATAAGGTTAATTTCCCTCCTATTGTGGAGGAGATTCGAGCCCAGCAGTGGGACGTATATGAGCTTAAGGGATGAAAAAATGATACAATGGGTGTTGTAATAGATCATTGTCTTTTATGTTATCTTTTTTGTAGCAGGCTGTGGTCCAGACTCACGCCACCCATTCGATCTGGGGCGACGAAAAAGTAGCGCGCGGTCCTATAATCACGCGTATTCTTTTCCCGTGGTCATTGAGGCGACTACTAGTAGCGATTGCCCGACGTCCATGGTCGGTCCGACGGGTTACCATTTCGGGTACCAGGCCAACCGCCGTCCTCGTAAACACTGAGCGGGATATTGACATAGGCCCCAATACTGATTAAATGTTAACGAGCAAACAGTAGGTACACCTGATGGTAAGTGATTCTGCCGCTCATGGACCTTTGCAAGGCCGCTGCCTATCGCGAAGAAAGTGAAATGGCTGTGAATGCGTGCAATGAGGATCGATGAAACTAAAGGCACCAAAACATACCACACGCATTCACGCAAACACCATCATAAAGTTGGGCTTTCGGGCTTTCTCACTCCTACCGAATGCAGCGTAGTAACAAATCACTACTACTCAGACGTCGATTTTCTGCGAGAGTGTGGTACTACCCCGGACGGACTGGTCCGCGGCTGTAGACAAACATCTGTCAACAGTGTGGTTTTATCACTCTTGCTTGCAGTAATGTATTTGCATCCTTTAGTCTTATTTAAGGACATCCGTTTTTCGTGTGATGACGGATTAAGAATGCAATTCAACACCCTGCCCATGCCGACCACTGAGGACAAGGAACTCTGTACTGGTGGTCGGTCCAATGACGAAGGCGACGTGGCTATGAGTGGGTTATGGGCCCGTGCGCCGTCCTTTCGTCGCCCCGGACGGAATGGATGGCGTGTACGCTTACCATAGGCCACCCATAAAAAAACACCCTGCCCATGGGTGTGTTGAAAGACCTATATACCTATGCATATAACATCTATGCCAGTAAAAGAAAACTCGATATAAAACGTCTGACCGACGTCAATTTCCTTGTGGATGAGGCATGAGTCCAGTAATTAGGTGATTTGATGATGATAACGGTGATGATGATTACGGCATCCGTGAGTAAAGAGGTGGTGGTGAAATGTACCTACTTATTTGTTACTCTTTTATCTCACGGAAAACTTTTTTGCTATCGGGAATTAATCATCAGATTGTATAAGTTATTATAAGTTTAATTCGTTTCTATAATATTCTACGTCCCACTACTGGACTTGAGCCTCCTCCATATTGGGACGAAAATTGACCTACTATTGTTGGTCAAGCAAGTTGTATAACAAAATCATAAAGGGTAGGTAAAGGTTTTATTTCGATTTTTCCTTCTCTTGCATATTTGTTATATGCACAAGATATATCGCCTTTTAGAACACCCATGGGTAAGAGAGGGGGTAGGTAATTGAATTATACCCACGAGCAAGTTATGGGATGGTGAGTTATATTCTTATTCACCTGTGTGTCACCACACAGCAAAAATCCCAACCAATTAACCCAACGTATTCATAACGAAAATCAAGGATAATGTAGTCGTATTTTTTTTTTATAGGTAGGTACTTCGTTATCATTAATTATTTCAAGTCATATGCGTTCCACTGGTAAGCTCGAGCCATAATGGAAGGGAAATAGACCTACAAGAGTGGTAGAACCACACTGTCGACAGTTATCTGTCTACAGCCGCGGGCCTGTCCGTCCGGGGTAGTACCACACTCTCGCAGAAAATCGACGTCTGAATAGTAGCAATTAGTTACTGCGCTTCGTTCGGTGAGCGAGAGAGCCGGATGCCCAACTTTCTGAGGGTGTTTGCGTGTGGAGGGTTTTGGTGGTGCCCTTGGTATCACCGAGCCTCAATTCACGCATTCACACTCCCTTCACTTTTTCGAGGTAGGCAGCGGCCTTGTATAGGTCCATGAGCAACAGCAACACTTACCATCAGGTGTACTGTTTACTCGTTTGCCACCGTTGGCACAAGAGAAAAAAAAAAAAAATATTTTGCGGTTGGGTGACGGTCGGCGCACTTCTCGCCCGACTCCGTCCGGGGTGACAGAGGGGCGCAAGCACGAGTGACACGTTGCCTTCGTCGTTGGGCCGACTACCGTAGCAGGGTGACTTGTCGTCAGTGGTTGGCCCGACGGAATAACCCTTGAGAAGTACCTTCTCGGCGACCGACGTCCCCCTCTCGGGGAGGACGTTGGTAAATAGACCTACTGTGCCACGTTGGTCAGACGTGTTGGTATAGGATTTTATTTAGAGTTTTTCTTCTCTTGCACAGAGCTTATATGCATATTGTATCCTTTAACCGCCTTTTACGACACCAACGGGTAAGATTGAGGGTGTTCAATTGTATTCTTACTCCGTCACCACACGGGATACGTTACTATTTATATCTATTAAAAACGCCTAAATTTAATGTCACACATTTCCTCAAAAAAAAATCGGTATACATAGCTACCTACCTATAAAAATGATTATCCAATCAATCATTTTGGTAGTGGATAGGTAGGTTACCTATATCATACGATTCCTATAGACTAGGGTGTTATTGTATGAAGTAATTACCAAAATATCTACAATATCACTGTTTAAAATTGATTAAATCGTACTAATATTATAAACGCGAAAGTTTGTGAGTACATACTCACAAACTTTCGCGTTTATAAGTAGGTATGTGAGGATGGGAAGATATTTGTTGCTCTTTCATGCAAAAACTACTAAATGAATTTTGATGAAACTTATCAATAATATAGCTTACATATCAGAATAACACATAGGCTATAATTTATCTTGATATTCCCACGCGTAGGGGAATTATGCGAGTAAAATCGCAGGGCGCTGCTAGTTTCATATTAATTTGTATAATATTTCATCATCATCATCGCAGCTCATATACGTCCCACTGTTGGGCTCGAGCCCACTCCACAATGGGAGGCAAATTGACCTACAATACCACACTGGTCAGACGGATTGGTATAGTGTTTTAATACGAGTTTCTTCTTGCATAGATGTTGTATTATAATCCCTTAGTCGTTTTTTACGACATCCACGCGCTCGAAAAGAGGTGGTGAGTGGTATTTTACCTACTTAGTCACTACACGGCAAATATATTTAATATTAACTTATAATATTTATTATTAATAAACTAGCATACTTGCACATGTTTAACTGATAAATGTTTTCAAATTAACCTACCTTCGAAATAATAAAATATAAAAAAACATAAAGTAAGTATGAACAATGAAAACGTATCGATATTATTACATAAAATAATATAGCTTTATTAAGTGAAATAATCAATGCAATAAACTTAAACAACTTTTACAAAAAAGTAATAAAATAAACTAAAACTTACTTTGAAATTAATCTTCGACAGTTTCAAAACACAAAACACCAACTTTTCATGAATGTAATTCCATATAAAGTTCACATTTGTCCGTATTCAGTATTATTTTAAATTCTTTATACACAGAAATAAAAAGCTCTGAATCGTTTTATGAAACAACCCTTCGATGCGACAGTCGGCAAACGTGTGATTCCCGCCACTTCTCACAATGAACTGAAAAAAAAATCTGTCAATTTTTATGCTCCAAACATCGATAAATGTATTCTATGTTTGAAGGCGACGTGTTTTCTGCTGAGACAGAGATGGAGACATATTCACATAGCCGCATCCCTTTCGTTGCCCCACAGCCTATTTTTATTCGAACCAATACGACGCGAGCTACTGTGGGTGGGGGGATCAAGTTATTAAGTTATTGTTTATGCTATATTAATAATAAAAAATAAGCATCCCTGGCTATTTTGCCAGTTGTTGTTACAATAAAGCATTGTCGTATTACTCGTATTATATCGTTTATTATTGGTCGATAAAACTATTCGAGTAAGGAAATGAGTATGTTTACGTATTGTATCACTTAAATGTTTATGGTTATAATGTGATTTTTATGTTTCTTTACCCCATTAATTAGATGGAAAACAGTAAAATATCGGGCGGTAGTAAATATAAATGGTTTGCTTGATTTATTTCCATTACTTACAAATCATAATGTAATTATGTAATTCTATAACTAACTTTTGAATTGGTTACTGTTTGATGTTTATTTATTTTCTTTCCCTCCTTTCTACCATGAACCCTCCGTTTTTATTTACGAAACCTTTTTTTTGTAAATAAAAAGAGCAATGAATAAAAAGTGTCAGCGAGGCCCCACGGTCGAGGGGCGGTTAACTTTTTACGTCACCCGCCACTCCACGCCAGCCAATAGCAGAGTTCAGATTAAAAAAGGAATGCCGTTTACTTTTTTTAAACATGGCACAGCCAATTATAAACTGTTTTCTTTTTATATTAAACGCTTCAGAAAAACAAAAATTGAGCAATGACAAGAGGGTGGCATTGTACATACCTAGAATTAAATATTTTATCAGAAACGTTTTGTAAAATTGTTTCATTTTGTTTTTCAGTTGATGGAATTAGATATTTAAGACGAAAAAGTTGTGCATAACTTTTTAAAAATAGAAATGCTGTGTTAACAGTAAATTTGTGTCCTAGTAAGATGTAGGCGTTGAAGTTAAAGGAAAACTTAAACATATAATGACAATTAAAGTGGGTTGGGTATTCTAAAAACAGTAGCATCTCTTTCTTCAGCTTACGTAAATTAGACGGGAAAAAAGGTTCTTGAGTGGCGACTACGAACCGGACGGCGCAGCGTAGGACGATCCCCCACTAGGTGGACTGACGACATTCTCAAAGTCGCAGGGAATCGTTGGATGCATGACGACTGAAAGCGAAGCGAAGCGAGGGCGGGTTGCTAGTATGGTATAATATGCTTATTATACCTACAGTGTTTTATTTCATGTTTGTCTTGTAGTAGGTACCTACCTATCCAGTCTTCTCATTAGGTACCTATCTCTCTTCATCATCGCATCGTCTCGACTCAACTTCCATGGGCTCGAGTCTTCTTCACAATTGGGTGATCAGGGATGTTACTCGAAAGGGTAACCCGCCCGTCTGGCTACGAAGGGCAAGAAATACGGTGGGTTATTCGGCCGCCCGTCACCCTTTTGTCACCTCGGACGGAACCTCAGCCATAAAAAACAATCTGAAGGAATTTGAACTACCTACCTATTACACCATACTGCACTGGTTAGAAGAACCAGTGTGCTTAGGTACTCTTGAATCTCGATTCCAATCTTATCTATCTCCAATCACAGCTCGAATTTGAGCAATTTGGTACTCTTGAAAGCGACACTAGCGCACGATTCGAATCAAATTCTGTAGATTTTTTAAACTATATGAATTCGACTCTCGTCGATTAAGTCAAATATTTGCTACCTCCAACGTGATTTTGAACAACTGTACCTAGTACCTAGTAGTTTAAAATCGTTAATGTTGCATAATTTCAAGAAAGCGCCTTTGTGGTGATCGAGTTCAGTAACGTTATCAATTTAAAGTAATAAAATACGGCACATTTGGTGAAAATGACAACGGCAAACGCGAAGAAATTATTCTTGATTTTGTTTAAGAGTACTAAATATAAGTTTGGTGAGATTGGAATTGAATCGGATTCGATATTAGAATTGATTTCAAGGGTAAGCCCACAGACAGTACCTAGGTGCGTGTTAGTATAGGATTTTACTTCGAGTTTTTTGTCTCTCGACTTTCGACTTTTACGACATCCACGGGCAAGATAAGCGTAAATTATATTTTTCTTCCGTTACCACACTGAATTATAGTAGGAGACTATATAGGCCGAGAAGAGGTGCCAAATTATCATCACAACCTACATAAGTCCCCACAATGGGACTTAATGCTCTATATAATTATAGGTACTTTATTTCTATCTTTAAACAAAATATGTTAACTAAAATATCTCGTTGTTAACTATTATTTTAATTAGATGATACGGTAATGACCCTAGTTTTTATTTTTTTAACGATTAATTTTCTTTTTTGTCTGCCGACATACGCTATTAATGGTTTAAACTATTAAGTATCATTATCATTATATGCAATTAGTTCTACAACAAGGGCTGCATTAATTAATTTATCAATATAACTAGCAGCGCCCTGCGGTTTCACACGCAGTTCTTCTTTCCGTGGGAATATCGGGATAAATTATAGTTTATGTGTTATTCTAATATGTAAGCTATATTATTGTAAAGTTTCATAAAAATCAATTGAGTAGTTTTTGCGTGAGAGAACAACAAACATCTTCACATTTCACATCCACACTCACTCACAAATTTTCGCGTTTATAATATTAGTAACAATAATAGTAAAAAATAACCAACTTAGTATGATGACGGAGTAAGAATACAACTCACCACCCTCTTTTAACTATGGGTGTCGTAAAAGGCGACTAAAGATCAGGTAAAAGAGAATCCCACCACACATTGTATTGACACCGATCGTATCGGAATCACGATTCCCTTTCGATTAAAAAGTTGTCCAACTATCGGCCAACTGTTTATTAGCATGGTTATCCTATGCAAGTTTGCACACTATCCAACTTAGTTGGACAGTTGCACGGCAAGATTCAAGATGATCACACGCGTGCGCGTGATTTCCCCACGCTCGCAACTTCGTCGACGGGTACGATGTCTGTCTCCCGATCACTTGTTGCAAACGAAAAAGTAGAAGAGCTCATAGAGGAAGTTCAAAAAAGGCCAGGGTTGTACAAAAAAGACTTGAAACAATTTGTCAGGGTAATATCTGAGTTAATAATGCAATGTATGATGCTTCCCATATTGTAATCTGTTACTTAATATGGGATGCACCCAAAATGTTCTCTTTTGTTTTCATCTTCTTTTTATTAATAGAGCAATTAAAAGGATATTCTATCCTCAACTCTCCTAATTCTCCTAATTACTTGTCTTGTTTCTTTCAATACCTCTCTACTAATCATGACAGAAACCTTCGCTCCTCCAAAAACTTGCTCTTACTTTGTCCATCTTATCACTCTGATCGTGTGCATTCCTCTTTCGTTGTCCAGGCGGTTCTCCTCTGGAACACACTACCTCTCGGTATCAGGATGGCAACTAGTCGTCAAACATTTAAGAAGAGCGTTCGACTCCATCTCTTAAACGAGTTGGCAGAATCATCACAACTGATATAATGTCCTTATAATTATGTATATATACTGTGTATGTATATATTTATATATCTTAATATATATCATATCTATCTTTGTATTTGGGTATGTATGTATCTTTGGTATGTATTATATATTTTCGTATATACCTATTTATCTATGTAAAATATATTTTCTTTTTCATTTTACAATAATATAGCTATCTCGGAACATGCACCTACCTTTTTTTCGTCTCTGCATCACCTATGGTTGACTGGTAGAGAATGCCTTTGGCATTAAGTCCGCCATTGCATTGTTGCATGAAGTTTAATAACTAAATAAATAAATAAATAAATTGTAAGAGCACGCAATTTAGTTGTACGATAGTTGTCCAACTTGCAATTGTATGTGTGCGGGCTCTCTAATAGATACAAAACAATTTTATGAAAAATAAAAGAAAATTGAAATTTTTTTTTACCTCGTGGTATGTTTTGTAAAAAAGTGCAAGTACTTATGAGCAAATTTTTTTGTCCTTGCATTTACTAATGTATAAAGATCTTAAAACAACAAATATCTCGACAGCGGCAAGCAGCGGCGAAGGGTAAAAGTCTCGTTAAAAAATATTAACACTAAAAATATACCGTCTTAAACTATATTGGTTAATTGTATTTTATTAAACCAATATTTATAATATTAATTATGAATCGTTATGAGGAGATCATAAGCATTCCAAAAATGTATAATACTTGTATTTTTATATGAAAAACTTCTGAGTAATGTGGCGTTGAATTGTACTAACGTATTGCCACAAAATTACCTTATTAAACATAAGTTAGCTTTGATGCCCATTTATTTACGTTATGATTAACTAAAAAAATGCGAAAAGAAAGCTTATTTATTAGAACTATTTTAATTTATTAATTTTATTCCATTACAACAACTTTCACATGAAACGGTTTTGAGACTGCTTTATATGGGGCTTTACTACAGTGCGTCGTCCGATTCGTGGGCGCCACTTGCGAACCTTTCTTCCTCAACGATTGTTGCTTTGACGAGCTATGTGATTTGCCTATGTCATTTCAAGGTGGATTCTGCGGGCTGTGTCGGTAACACCCATTCTTCTATAGAGTTTCGTATTCAAGATTTTATCACGTAGAGAAATACCGAGCATAGCCCTCTCCATAGCACGTTGAGCGACTTTGAGCTTTTTGAAATGCAACTTCTTTAGAAATCGAAATTTCTTTAGAAATTTCTAACTCGATGAAACGAAAAAGCGAGTCCATAGAGACACAGAAACGTGAATGTGAAGGATTCAGCCGGCTAGAGAATGATATTAAGGATGAAGGATGAAGCACGAAGGACGAAGGGTGAAGGGTGAAGGATATTTCCAAGTAGTTTCACTTCTGATAGTCGTATTTTGTACATACACTCTCTTGTTTTTATGACGTCAACATTTAGAGACCATGTTTCAATACCATATGTCATCGCTGGTAACACACATAGATAGATAATTATAGATATTGTTAAGTTGAAAAGGAAAATATTTAACAAAACTCTTATCAGTTTCCACACGTTATTCTAAACATTTGTACCTAAGTAACCCAATTTTTTTTATTTACATATTAAAATAATAATGTTAGTATTTGATAATAGTGGCGACAACCAATGCATATATGTACGTCTGAATCAATATAATTAAGAATTCGTAGAACATTATTTTATTATATTTTATTTACAATTAGATATGTTTTCCTTGTTGTCACGGAGTAATAATACAATTCACCATTCCCTTTCTTGCCCGTGGGAGTCGTAAAAGACGACTAAGGGATATAATATGTACAGTAGAACCCGTTTAATACGATCACGTTTAAAACGATTTCCCGCATAATACGCCATTTTGCGTCAGTCCCTGCAACTTGAGACATGTTTTAATATATTTCTTAACGCTTAATACGGTCGTCATCCCGTTTAATACGCCAACACGTGCCACTCAAATACATATATTACCCCTTTTTTTTTTCACGCTGTGGAAATGCATTTACGCACTATCCCCCGCCGGTTACAGACAGGGGAGTGTGTGTAGGACTCGCCGGCCACAGAAGTGACCTTAATACCCACTAAAACCACAGCGGCCCCTTCCGCGCTTTTGCGAGGTGCCGGAGAGATCGTCTGATGACATTCTATCCCCGACACCCCAACGCTTGGCCGTCTGGCCACGTCCTGTCATCATTCAGGGCGGTGGGAGGAGGTGCGCATAACGGCGTCTCCTCCTCCCTGGTCGCCGCCGGCGGAGCAAGTCTGCGAACGCAAGCTCCGCGGCCTCCTTCCTTGTAATGACAGCCTCACAGAAGGAGACCATCGACGACCAATAGCTGTCGCTGCCGAGCATCTTCGAGATGATGGTCGACAACGACAGGTCCGCTGTTTTCATGTCCCTTGACAGGACGTGGCGCTGAGGCCTCCAGGCGGGGTATACTTCTAGTGTGTGGCGCGCATCGTCGATTAGCGCGCCACACTCATGGCATCCTGGGGCCTCTTCTCTTCCAATTTTGTGCATGTACTTACCGAAGACCCCATGTCCGGTAAGCACCTGACATATATTACCCCTTGCGGCAGCGGCCAGCGAGTCCAGCGACTGACGAAGTGACGACTGTCGAACGACCCTAAGTGATAATGACCTAGAAGAAGCTGAGTCAACTCCGATTTTGTCACACGCCCAGGCATTATGAGCAGTTAATGATTTAAGACGCTATGTAACTTCTTTGAATCAAGAGAAGACGCACTGCGAAAATTAAATTACGTTGAAAATCTTGTAATTGCTAATGCCTCAAAATCTTTTTGTCAAACTAAAGTAGGTTAACCTTAAGTAACGTTTACTTTGACTGACTGACTGTAAGTAACGTAATAATAATAAACAACATTGTTTTATATTTATAAATATTTTTTATTTTTTAATATTTAAAAATGTATCTAATAGTAAGTATATTAAATAAAGAACATTTTATTTAGGTAATTTTTAAATGTTAAATTCAATACGTAGGTATTCAAAATAATAATAGAATATCTATACCAATAAATAAAATTGGAGTGTCTGTTTGTAATATCAAAATAAAAGGCTTTTTTCATGCTCACACGGTTATTTGCACGACACCTATGCCTAAAATAGCAATTAACTATTTTTGTCTGTCTGTCTGTCTGTTTGTTCCGGGTAATCTTCAAAACGGCTGGACCGATTTCAAAAATTCTTGCACCAATGGAAAGCTATAATATCAGGGCGTAAACTAGGCTATATTTTATCCCTGTATTCCCACGGGAACGGGAACTAAAAAAAATACGGTAAAACGACTATAACCTATAACCGAAGCGAAGCGAGGGCGGGTTGCTAGTAATAAATAATAATGGCATGTTTTTCCCCTTTCCCGCATAAGACGCGTTTTTGGTCGGGTCCCTGCAAAATCGTCTTAAACGGGTTTTACACTATATAATATCTATGCAAGAGGTAACTCGAAATAAAACTCTATACCAACACTTCTGTCCAGCTTGGTATAGTAGATCGATTTCCATTGCGGAGGACGTTCCAGCCCAACAGTGGGACGTATATCAGCTATGATGATGATGAACCCTGACAGCGTGAAAAAATTATTAATTAAAATTAAATTAAAAACTATTGTTTTACCATTTTTTTTGTGTGTCTGTTAGCCGCAGATGGCTTTCACAGTTTTGCCCGAACTATAGGTGAGCGCTGAGGGCTCTCAACCCGGTAGTGTTTTACTATTAAAAACAGACACTTCAATTGTATTTATTTTTATAGAATAATTGTATTTATTTATGTTGATTGTGGACATATGTATCTAAATAATATGGAATTTTGATCAACTTATAAGATTTTGGATATATTAAAACGCAATTTTGTAAATACTAAGCCCCTATACATAAATAACTACGATACTCTTAATGTAGGTATCGCATATTTTCGCGTCTAGCTATTGACGGAAAAATGTGAATTTGCCCGTCGTTTGTGGGTAGTTATTGCCAAAATATGGGACCCCCATTACCTGTTCGATCGTTAACTGAATTCTAGCGGTTGCCTTTTTTGTTCACCATGTTGTTGCGCGTCGTAATATATAAAACTACAGTAGCTTAAGCTTACGCGGGTGACTGGACCAGGGATCGGGGAGGAACGATATCCTTTTTTTTAAGCGTGGGCCATCATCATTATTATTATGCTTTCAATCAATATATGTTTCACTGTTGAGCAGGGGCCTGCTCTAGGTATTATGGGAGAGTGTTTGACCTACTATACCACGCTGGTCAAACGTGTTGGCATAGGGTTTTATTTAGACTTTTCCTTCTTTTGTATTGATGCTGTCTGCATATTACATTCCTTAGTCGTCTTTTATGAAACTCACGGGTAAGTTAGAGGCGTGGGGAATTGTATTTTTACTCAGTCACCACACCACTGACCATGGCCGGCCCAAAAAAGTAGCTTAAACTTGTGGATCGTGAGGTTTTGCAATCACCAGGTAATGTCCAAGGCAAAAAGATGACACAGTACCTATTTATGTTATTTATAGATCGTATGTAAAAGCTATTTCTTTGATTGTTAATGAACCCTGTACCAACAGGCAGTGTTGATAATTGGACGCTGGTCTTACTTTTGGGTAACTATAGTGTCACCCAAATATGAAACTAAGTTGAGACTTGTTAGATGTTGCATTTGGGTAAAAAGTATGTCATCATCATCATCGTCAGCACAGTTCATACACGTCCCACTACTGTGTTAGAACTTTCTCCACAATGGGAGGGGACTTGACCTAATATACCACGCTGGTTAAACGTATTGGTACGTGGCGGTTGGTAGTGACAGAATAAGAATACAATTCGATACCCTCGTATCTTGGCCATGGATGTTGTAAAAGATGATTGAGGGATATAATACAACATCATTTCGGTTCATATAGGTAGGTACCCCATTGCTGGATTCCAGCCTCCTCCAGAATAGGAGGGAAATTGACCTTACTATGCCATGTTGGTTAGATATGTTGGTCATCATTATTATCTTGCTCTTATCCCAATTACTTGGGGTCGACGCAATATGTCATCTTCTTCCATACGGTCCATCAGACGTCAACTCTGCAGTCACTCGCATGACATGGATAGCCCCAGGCTATCCATGTCATGCCTCACGCAGTCCATCCATCTTTTCCTCGGTCTTCCTTAACCCCTAAAGCCTTTAACATTCATACCTAAAACTTTTCTCACAACATTACTTTCATCCCGCCTCATCACATGTCAGCCGTTTACTGCTTAACTTTTCCGTCACTGGCGCAAGTTTCAAACTTCCTCTAATGTTTTCATTCCTCATTTTATCCATTCTTGTCATAACACACATCCATCTCAACATTCGCATCTCCGCTACATGCAGTTGCCTCTCATCCGTTGCTTTTGTCGCCCAACATGCTGGTCCATACAGTACGGCAGGTCTTATTAGGGTTTTATAAATTTTACCCTTTAATGTGAGGGGTACTCTGGGGTCACATGTTGTACCCGTGATCTGCCGCCACTTCATCCATCCCGCACCGATTCTGTGCTTTACCGCACGATCGGTCAGATATATTGGTATAGAGTTTTATTTCGAGTTCACCATCTATTGCATAGATATTATATGCGTATTATATCTCAGTCGTCTTTTGCGACTCTCAAAGGTAAGATAGGGGTTGGTGAATTGTATTATTAATCCTCAGGGAGATAAAGGATATGAAATAGATATAACATCTATGTAAGGGAAGGAAAAGTCGAAATAAAACCTTATACCAACCCGTCTGAATAGCGTGATAGATCAATTTGCCTTCTACTGTGAAGGAGGCATGCGCCCAACATTGGGACGTATATGAGGCGAGACGATAAGAATTTGTGCTTTCATCCAAGTAAATAAATAATATTTAATTTACTAAAATAAGATTATCTTTGAAATAAAAACGTTTGCATAACGTTTATGATTAAAAACTTATGTTAATTTGAATGATGTATTTAACTTTTCATGTTTTTATTAACGTTATTGTTTAAATAAACATTTATTCACAAAACGATGGGAAAATTACTTCTACACTACGTATTCATTTTAGGTAAAACATGGTTTAGTATTCATTTAAATATTTAATACATAAATTATAGTTAAAATTTGATTATTATTAATTTGATTGCGTAGATGATGTAGTGCTAAACGTTATGCCAAGTGTCGTTGGATTTCAGGCTGGCCACGGAGGGCAAGGAACTCGGTACTGGTGGTCAGCCTAACGACAAAGGAGAGGAGATACGGTAGGTTATGGGGTCGCGCGTCACCTTTTCGACACCCCGAAAGGAGCTGGACGGCGTGTGCGCTAACCATGCCCACCAAAAAAAAAAAATTGTCGTTGGATTCGATTCTCACACAAGACAATTCTTAATGTGTGAATTTGTGTCTGTTAATTTTATAATATCTGGTTGACCGAGCTTCGCCCGGTATATTTTTGTTGTATTTTTGTTGAATTTATTTAGATATATATTAATAAAAAATAAAAATTAAATAATGAAAAATATATCAAAAATTACCAAAAGAGAATAATAATAACATCGAGATTCGACCCCACGCTGTTTGAATGTCAAAACAAAACAAAAAAGACTAGACAACTTCCCAACTGAGCTATCGCAACTCTTGACGTTGACGGTGAAATTTGAATCTATATTGATGTATTGATTAGCTAAAAACACCGACAAAACAATATTTTCTATAAATAAAACATAGCTAGATCGATTTTTTGGCCCCAAAATCTCTAGTATGCCAAATTTCATCAAAATCGTTGGACCCGTTTCCGAGATCCTGAATATATATGTATTAGGGTGTCCCAGACTATAAGGGCAAAATATTTTTTTACAGATTGAGACACGCATACCCTCTTATTTTGTTCCATTTGACCTTAATAACTGAAATAATAAATATTATTGAAATCAAATAGCGATAACCCGTGCCGACTTGATGTCAAACTATGAATATAAAAGTTTGTATGGAAACTATAGGGGAATATTTTAACTTTATATTTATTTTGTAAATAAAACTATGGTACTTTGATTATGTATTATATTTATTATTTATTTCGCATATTCATTATTTAAAGGACATTATTCATTGAATTTTCTTTTTAATGTTTGTTACAGTCAGGATATACCTTTCTGTGTTCTTGTACGCAACGTAATAAATATTGTTTTTGTTCTTCGTCCACTGTGATTAAGCCATGAAAGTCTTGCATCAACTTAACAACTCTTTCAGCCGTATCATTAACTGCTTTCAGTAACTGCACTTTCATTTTAGCGTGTTGAAATGAAGCATTAACAGGCCACGAAGTAGGACATTCCATGAGAAAACTGTCATCGATTTTGAGTCGCCTGAAAAAAGATCTGCTGTTTATGGAGACAAAGTCATCGATGTTTTTTTCAAAAAAAGGCCCGCTAAGTTCTTCTCTCGATGGAATGTAGTGTTTATTGTGGGTCGATGGATTTTCTTTGGCCAAATTAGCAACTATTTTCACCTTACTTTCTTGATTAATATCATCGCCAAATAGAGACAAGATAGACACTTCGTCTGCCAAATACCACAAATGCTGGCAAAACTTCTCTATAACCGCTTTTGATATAGTTTTCTCGACCATTTCGTAAGCCTTTATAGCCTTCAAAAAGCACAGGTCCTGGTAGGGCGCTTTTACCGCTAAAGTGCATTGCAGCCAAGGCTTGACATAGCATGTCGCGATAAACAGGCAGACGTCTAATAGAGCTGTTTTGTCCTTATTTAACATTTTGAATTGAGAGCTAAATAACGATATTTTTAATGAATAAATACCTCTCGTCATCCATCTTGCTTGGTGCATGGCGCCTGGAGGTCGAATTTTAAATTTATTAACTGTATCGCCGCCAAGAAATATTATGCAGAGCTCTATTAACTCTCGATAGTCATCTCTTACAATTTCTTTGGTCAATTCTGTTCTGTAATACTCCAAAAGTTCATCAATTTTGGAATCGTTCAGGCGTAATAGTATTTATTTGTAGCTTTGTATCTTCTCTACATTGATATTTTTCCAATTTGATCGAAGATTTTTAAATAAAGTTATATTGGGACTTGTAATGACTTGGCTGATTTTGGCCTCGAACACAACTTTTAGTAACAGTTCGTAGATGTGATGGCGACAAGCAAAAATCAACATTTCTCTGATCAATTTCTGTTCGAGAAGCACACATGCACCATTAATTCGGCCTGTGTTAGAAGCAGTAGTATCACAACAGAGGATCTGTGCTCTAACTTCAAGATTCCAGTCAACAATAGCATTCCAAACTGCTTGTGCCTGTTCGCTTCCCGATGCGTTTTCTAATTTTGGCACAGCAATAAGTTGCTCTTTACTATCATATGAAATAACGATTGGTAGACGTTTTTCTTTACATTTGCGCAAGCACGCAACACCCGCAACCCACCCGAAAACCACGTCGCCTTCATCGTCGACCACCGGAGCAGGGTTACTTGTCTTCAGTGGTCGGTCCGACGGAATACCCCCTACGTGGGGTACCCTCCCATCGACCGACGTCCCCCCCAAAATTGACCTCTTGAACCACGTTGGTTAGATGTGTTGGTATAGTGTTTCAAGTTTTCCTTCTCTTGTTCTCGTGTTATACGCATATTGTAATCCCTTAGTAGTCTATTTAATCCCCTGGTCATTTTTTACGACAGTTACGGGCAAGAGATAGGATGGTGAATTGTATTCCTACACCGTCATCACACGAAACGTTATTATAGATTGTTTGCATTAGTCGTCTTTTACGACCTCCACGGGTAGGATAAGAGGTGATGTACCTATATTCTTACCCTGTCAACACGGAAAATATTATTGTAGTTACTTGTCTCCATCTAGTTTTCTGAAATAAGAGTTTTCTCTTTATTGTAGTTACAATAAACGTAGTATATAAATAGGTACTTATCATTATACATCTTATCACACATTAAGAGTAAAGGATCTTATGTACCTATGAGTCCGAAAGCGTTCTTATCGCGGCGTGTAAAAAGTAATGCGTCCAGCCTTTATGGCAGTTTCGAGACACGCTCTTTATTACGGAGGGCCGGGCTTTATAGAAACTTTGGAAC
The DNA here is from genome assembly GCA_032191425.1 of Lymantria dispar. NCBI lineage: Eukaryota > Metazoa > Arthropoda > Insecta > Lepidoptera > Erebidae > Lymantria > Lymantria dispar. The sequence goes on along the minus strand of CM063445.1, from coordinate 9,744,452 downwards.
ACACCGGGAGATGTTTATACATTTTTTCTTTAAACTATATACTACTAATATTATAAACGCGAAAGTTTGTATATGAGGATGTGATGATGTGAAGATGTTTGTTGCTCTTTCACGCAAAAACTACTGAATGGATTTTGATGAAATTTCACAATAATATAGCTTACATATCAGAATAACACATGGGCTTTAATTTAGCCTGATATTCCAACAGGAAGAGGAACTGCGGGTGAAACTGCAGGGCAGTGCTAGTTATTAATAAAAATAAAATTGATGAAGGCATAAATAGAGACTTTAGAACACTCAGCGCTTATCCATGGTTATGGACAAAGTTGTAAAAGCCAGCTAAGAGAGAGAAAGTTGTTTTTTAATTCAAGTCTATAATTCCTGAGATTAGCGCCGTCAAGCAAACAAACTCTTCAATTTTATTATATTAGTATATTCTCATATCCCATACGTAATTTACCCTGTATGCATCATAATGCTGAGCATGAACCGCCTCCAAATGAGAAGGAAATGCCCTCACTGTGCCAAATGGTCAAATGGGTTGATTTATTTCAAGTTTTCCTTGTCTTGCAGTAATGTTTTCAGCTTACCTATATTGCTTACTAGCCTATGCCCGCGACTTTGTCCGTGTGGAACAGTTACTTTGGGCTAACTTTAACCCGCGGCTTTGTTTACGTAGAAGGTGAAAATATTTTTCAATAATAAAATTCTGTGACACATGATTTTTGCGAAACCTAACCGTTTATGTAGTACATGCAGCGGAAGCTCTCCAAAAGAAAAAAAAAATATGATTCTGATACATTTTTCATTGTTGCTCCGATCCTATTGGTCTTAGCGTGATTATATATAGACTATAACATTCCTCGATAAATGAGCTATTTAACACTAAAAGGATTTTTCAAATCGGACCAGTAGCTTATAAGTTTAGCGCGTTCAAACAAACAAACTCTTCCGCTTTATATATGTATTAGTATAGATTTACCTTATAGCAGCGGGAAAGCGATGGATTGGGAAACATTTTATTCTTACTTCGTGATCGTATATATTTAGCCATAACAGAGTAACAATACAATTCACCACCCCCTTACCGTAGGTGTCATAAACGACGACTAAAGGATAAAATATGCATATAACATCTGTGCAAGAGAAAGTAAACTCGAAATAGAATCCTATACCAACTTATCTGACCGTGGCATAGAAGGTCAATTGCTCTCCTAATGTGGCTTGAGCGAAGCAATGGCACGCGTATGAATCAAAATGAATGAAAATTAATGATCGTATAGATTTCGTCAAACTAAATTATTGCCTACCTTTATTTTTTTTGGGGGGTGGTTACGGTCGGCGCACTCCTTGCATCACTCCGTCCGCGGCGACAGAGGGGCGTAAGCACGCACGCCCGTAACCCACCCGCGGTCGCGCGGCGTAACGGTCCGCGAGCACCCTCTCAAACAACTTTGCCGTCTCGTCCAGCAGAACCAGTGGTCTGTAGGCAGAAGGAGAGTCGACTGGGCGACCCTCCTTCTGCAACTACCATAACCTTCCGCTCTTCTGGGAACTGCTCGGACCTCAAACACTCATTGAGCAGTTCCCGGAGCGTATTCTTCCAGTATTTTAAATAAAACTACGGATTTTATCGCGTTTGTATTTGATTTTTGATTACCCGACGTTTCGAACACTTTGCAGCGTTCATGGTCACGGGCAGACTAAGATGTCTCACGTCCAACAAGTCATCGTTACTGCAGAAAATTTATAATTATCTACCCGATACAGAAATTAGTTCCACCCACATTTTAATACAAATTTATTGCCAGTGTAAGAAGAAAATGATTATACATATATGAAAAAATTATATTGTTTATGGTTAGTAATTATTTAACATTAAAATTAATAGTAATTATATTTAAAAAACCTAACAATCTAGTATACTACCAGCCTGTTCGGCCTTCGTCTCGTATCTCGAGGGCGAGTCGAAACTTCAATAATAGCTCGAGATTGACGGTGGTGGTATCGGGCGTGGGCCCCTGTCCACGGCTGCTCCTGCAATGCTAAACATGACATGCGTCTTCGGGTTGACGAGTCAATCTCGTCTTCTATATTGGTGCGATGACCGTAGGTAGTGAAATCAGGGGACGGTGAGCGATTTTCACACCGCAGGGGCGGTCAGGACGAGCAGGGTGAGACCCCCGGTTACCCCGGAGGAGGCCCCGCTCCGAACGACCAGCGACCCTGGGGTGGCTAACCCGTCGAACACCGTCCCACGTTGGTTGAAGAGATTCTTGTATATGAAGGCCGCCGGTGTCGCCGCCCTGCGGACACCAACAACAACTGTATACTTATAAAAAGTATGCAGAGGTGTTTGGTTTAAGCGGGGCGATTGCGTCACGGCGGTTAATCTTCTTATGTGCAGGGCTTCGCTCTTGACATGATGACCGACAAGCCCTTGGCGATGACTTCTGCGATGTCTTCGTAGGGCTTGCCGGCGTCGAGTGCTTCGAGGACGCTTTGTAGCACCAGCATCACTGTAGATATTGGTGCGTGTATGTCGTAGTTGGATGCTGTAGATGACGCCAGAGGGCGCTCGGGAAGCAATTTAGTAGGCGGCACCGCTGTCGCCGTGACCAGCGCTATAGGCGTCGCGACGGCTGCTATGGGCGTCGCGACGCTCACTATGGGCGTCGTGACGTCGGTTGGTTGTGTGGCGGCTTTCTTTTTCTTCCCACGCTTCTTTTTCTTCCTCTTTGAGGGAGGAGGGTGTTGAGGGGGTGCGTTCGCCGGCGCCATCAGGCTAGACTCCTGCGGGTCGGCGGTCACTGTAGGCTGCTCGGTCGTTTTGAGGCGCCTGTTTCTCGTTGTAAGGGTTTCTGTACCCACTTGGCGGTTCCGGGCCTCGCGTCGTAAGACGGGGCAACCAGAATAGTTAGCGGGGTGGGGCCCTCCGCAGTTGACGCACGTCGCCGGCGTCTCGCGGGGGCGGCTGCAGTCTTTAGCGAGATGCGTACTACCACATCGCACACACGCCAGCGGGCGGTGGCAATTGTGGCTGCTGTGGCGAAACTGCTGGCAGCGGTGACATTGGGCAGGGCGCCCTTTGCTGCGCCAGCCCTGCACCACCACACTGGTGTAGCCCAACAGCTCCGTCACATTGTAGATTTCTAAGATGTTATGGCTGCGCTGTAACAATGCGTAATGAATACAGCCAGGGCGACCACCCCTGGCGCGTATGGGACGAACGTAGTCTGCGGTGAAGCCCAGCAGCCCCAGTTCGTGGATGATTAGATCAGGGGGAGAGTCGTGGGGAAGACCTCTGATCGCGACCTTGAATTCTTTCTTCTCAGGCATCGTATAAGAAAACCACGAGACCTTCTCCGTCTTCTCTAGTTCTGAAAAATACCGCTGCAAGAAGCGGTACTCTTCATCGTCGGCAGGCGAGAAGCGAATGCCCTTGCCGAACGGGCGAGCATTCGCCGTTCGTCCGAGCTTCTGTTTTATCACCGCCATGTGATGAGTCCAGTTGGGTAGGACCTCAATCACTATGGGGGGATATTTAGGCTTCGATGTTGTTGCAGGCTGCTGAGGGTTGCTCTGGAAGCTGGTCGACGGCATGGGCTCGTCAATTATGGGAGTCGACACACGTTCGGCGGCCGCGCTCGCGTACGTACGTGTACGCGGCGCAGGCAGCGGCACGGGCGTCGCGGCGGCGGGCGGGGGGAAAGCTTTCGCAAGCGCGCGAGCGCTGTGCGGGCTCACCCTCCGTGAGTGTGTTGGCGGCGAGACAGGCCCAGGAGTGCAGACACGCTTCGCCGGGTCGTCATCTTCTTGCGGGCTGCGCCGACGCCTAACACCCGTAAGAGGGTCGGGCATCGGGGTGACAGGGGTCATCGTGGGTGATATCTTCTTCATCGTCTTCGTCAGGACCTTCTTCTTGGTCTCCCTTACGGGAGTGTACTCTTCTTGTGATTCGCCTGACGTCAGAGTACCGTCAGACGACGAATAAGAGTCGTCGCTGCGCTCGTAATTCGACAGCGCTCGCGGCGGCGGTTGCGGGCTTGTGGAGGTTGCGATGGCAGTCGCGATATTCTCGCGGCTGCGATGAATGATCATCGATCGTGCCGATGACGAGCGCACCAGAGAGAAGCGGCGGTAACCCTCCTCGGCAGGCGGCGGGGTAGTGAAGGCGGCGGGGGCGGGGGGCGACAGGGTAAGATTACCCGTGCTCACACCCGCAGTGAAAGGCGCCAGACGTGGGGCGCGTAGCGGCCCACGTTGGGGCTGTGGTGGCTCAGGTTGCAGCGATTGCTGCGACGTTGAGGGTTGCGGCGGCGGCGATAGGGGCGACGCCGTGAGGCGCGCTCCCGTAGTGGCTGGTGGTGAACCGGCAGCAGATGGCTCCTTCGTGCGGCGACTACCCCGGGTGGGATAGCCCCTCCGAGGAGGCATAGCGAGGAATCAATACGGTCAGTGCCGTGCGACTGCGAATGGTTGCTGGCTGCGCGTTGGCAACCGCTCCGATGCCTATGCTGACGCCGAGACGCCAACACAAACACCGAAGAAGCGGCAGACGGCAGACCGAGGAGTCCGGACACTTCTTAAAACGACGTAAACGAAGTAAAAACTGTGGTACTGAGGCGCTCCTATACTACCACCGGATCGGAACACGGCCATACTGAGAAACATCCGGCAAGAAAACTCAGGTGACATGATGCTAAATTAATATTAATTTTGAAGGCGGCTTACTTTATGTTACTAAGAGGTTTTAATTTATAAAATTATCTTTAGTTATTATTATTGTGGGTCAAATCTATATCTTCCAGTATTTAGCGACGACGCCGAGTAACAATTCCGGGACCCCGTCCGGGAGTAAAATTAACTTACTATACCACCCTGGTCAATTGGTATTTTTTTTTTATAGGTGGGCTATGGTAAGCTCACACGCGGTCCATTCTGTCTGGGGCGACGAAAGGACGGCACGCGGGCCCATAACCCACCCGTACCCACATCGCACTCGTCGTTGGGCCGACCACCGGAGCAGGGTGACTTGTCGTCAGTGGTTGATCCGACGGAATATCCCTGAGGAGTACCCTCTCCTCGACCGAAGTTCCCCCTTTTCAGGGAGGACGTCGGTCTTTTCTCGCGCGCTCGGCCTCTCGGCGGGTGACGGACTAATTCCCCGGTCCAGTCACCCGCGGGAATTATTGCCTACCTACAAGATTAGTAACAACAATTCAATTTTTTTTATAAGTTACATTTACGTCAGCAAAATATTTCAAAGTCCACATATAACTGTTATAGGATTGTTTTATCATTTACAATTTAATCTTTTTCACATGATTTGATTAATCGCTTTTAAGGTAGTTAAGGTGTGTAAAAAGCCTTGAAAATCGCTTAGGAAACAATAGATTTGTATGATAATAAAATTACGAAGAATATAAAAGAATGACACAAAAAAAATATGATTTACAATCATGTTTATTATGTGAAAAATATGTTTTTCATATTGTTAAACATTATATTTTTATTTATATTTAAATATAATATGTGTGTAACTATTTTAGAAAAACAAACACAGATATATATATTTTTTTATTTATTATATACCTGGCAACTCGTTGGTCACATAAGAATAAAAAAAAAACTAATCAAACAATTGTTAACTTGGGCAAAGCGTAATTGTGTAGAGTGATTTTATTGTTAATCGCTCTGCTGATGTAAACACTAGACTGTTGTTAATAAGTTTAAATCCTAGATCGGACATTGTAATATGGACCTTGTTATACATTTGTTGAGTCTGTGGGGACTGCAGTACGGCTTCGACCTGTATAAACCACAGTCGAGGCTGATCCTGCCAGAAATCAGAAATTCTCGCTGCCACTGACACTGCTAAAACACCCGTATTAGTTTTTGATTCCATCATAAAAATAGATTTCGTAAGGAAAATGTAATTGCACACTGTTTCAGGTATTTATTATTCGGCGACTCGCCACAGACTGACCTACGTATCCGCTACTGATTCCATGAAATTAAAACTAATTCCAAAAAAATAGTTAATTATTTTCGCAAAAACGTGTTTCTCTTATTGTGTCCTCAGCTTTACCGGCATTATTTCCCCTCGCATAAAAAATGATTGTACCTTCAAATCTATCCCGGGCGAGGGCCGCACCCTTCGGGAGGGAGTGCTCCTCCCTCTAGCGTCCTCCCCCACACAACATATATGGATGACTTCAACTTATACCTTCAAATTGTGCTTTTAAGTGCTTTACTTAGTTTTTATATGTGACTTGAAATTGTTCAAGGCATTATAAGAACATTGCCTGTATTTTCTTGTGAAGGACAAAATTCCTAGGATGAAAAATAGAAAATGCCGACGTTTAACACTCAGGAATAACGTAGACTAAGATGGAAAACTCGAAATGAAACCCTATACCAACCTGATCAGCATGGTATGTTAAGGTCAATTTCCCTCCTATTGTGGAGGAGGCTCGAGCCCAGCAGTAGGACGTATATGAGCTGTGATGATGATGATAATGACTAATGCGATTAAGGAATTTGAAAAAAATACTATAAATAGGGTGTGAGGTAAAGACCCAATCTAGTTTTTTTCTATCGCGCTATTATGACTGCTATCAGTATCGGATATTTACAAATAATCGTTATCATTCAGACTTTGTTTGTTATAACAAACTAGATCATTATAATTATTAAATAATATTAACAAACACGTAGGCGACAGCAAAATCAATAAATATTTCAACTAATATTATGAATGCGAACGAGGTGTTTTTTTTGTTAAGTTTTCACGTCTAAACTATTAACAACAACGCAGTTCACAATCGTTTGACTATTGGGCTCGAGCCTTCTCTACAATAGAAGAAAAATTAACCTACTGTACCTCGCTGATAAGACTAGTTGGTATAGAGTTTTATTCCACTTGCCTAGATGTTGTATGCATATCTCTTAGACGTTTTTTTTTATTGCCGATGATGGCAAACGAGCAGGCAGCAGACCTGATGGTAAGTGATACTGCCGCACATGGACCTTTGCAATACCAGAGGCACAGCCAGGCCGTTGCCTACCATGAAGAAAATACTCTTTTTAAACCTCGTTTAAAGAAGGACATGTTAAAACGCTCGGGAAATACAGCAGCAGATAGTTCAATCCAGAGCCTGCACGTACGTGGGAGAAATGATCGCTGGTAATGTACAGTTGAAGACCATAACGTTTCCAGGTGAAATGAATAAACCTTGCTGCGATGTCGAGTGGTACGTTGGTAGAATGGTGACGGTGGTACCAAGTCAAACAGTTCCTCAGAGCACTCCCCATGAAAGAGCTGACAGTACACAGAGTTTCTTTTACAACACCCACTTCGAGAGACTTCTTTTACAACACCCACGCACATGATAAGGGGTGGTGATTGTATTCTTATTTCGCCAAAACATGGAAACGCAACTAAACCGATTTTAAAAATTTTTTTACTGATGGAAAGCTACATTATCATGGAGTAGTCTATATATTATTTACGTATTCCCCGCGGGAATTTGCTAATCTTAACATAATTCTTAATTCCAAAAAAAATCCTACCCAAGGGTTATAATGTCGTACCTAATCGCTATTTTTGGCAGGCGATTTCATGATCGCAATAAGTGTTATAAGTTTTACAGTAGTCTATCACTATTGCCATGGCTAGGTAATGTGAAGTAAGTCTGCATTACAGCAAACCTTTTTAATATGGTTATGACGCAAGAATACAATTCAGCACTCTATATCTTGCCCGTGCGCCATCCGCAAGATTCACGTAAAAGACAACTAAGGAATATTATCATCATACTTATTCTTACTCCGTCACCACACGGATAGAAAATAAAAGCTAGTTTAATACATAAGAAGTTTTAAAATCTATTGATTTTCGTTACACCATCCCAACTTATTAAAAAGTTAACGACAGTCACGTGTCGATTTTTCGTTCGATACGCTTGGTGCGAAAGCAAAAAAAAAAAAACAAGTAGCAAAAACTGGGCCAAAAGCGAGAGTAGCCGTAAAAGTGTTTTGTGTTAAAAATAAAATGAAATAATTTATTGCAACCTTGCAATGAGCGTGATTGTTCGCAATTGTCTCGTGTACGGACAGCGGGCCTTTTTGACCGTAATTTTACTGGCCAGTATTTTGTAGATACAGGCTGAAGAGAATTAGATGTCTGATATAATAAATTTAATTCTCTAATTAAGTCCGCGTGACCATGAACACTGCAAAGTATTCGAAACGTTGGGCAATCAAAATTCAAATACAAACGCGATAAAAACCGTAAAGTAGTTTTATTTACAATGTGTAATACTCGCGTAAACATCAGAAGACATTCTTTAAGTAAGTTTTGACGGCAAAGCAACATTATCGTTTTCACAGCTCGAGACTCCTCCATAATAGAAGGGGAATTGTCGTACTATAGCCTCATATGCCTCGCAGTAAAATAAACACCTGAAAATATAAATAAAAATGTAAAAATGGGTTCATTTTAAAATAAAATTGAATTTGTTTTGTTAAAAATTTAAACAATGATCTCAGAAATGTTACTGAGCTTGGTATCTAACTCAATATTTGTTTTGTGATAAAAATATTTAATACATCGTAGTTAGGTAACAACCTGATTGTTTCGTATAGAATCAGTTATAGATTCCGTATTGCTACACACGAAAAATTTTATAAAATCATGGCAATAGTCTTTAGTTTGTAACTAATAACTACTTTCTAACTCTATTAAATAGATGCAAACAAGTAATAAATTTTATTCCCACTTTTTATTTTTTATTTATGTAAAAAAAAACCACATGTATATACGTCAAACAATGTGACCTATGAAAGCGAGCGTTTTACTGCAATTTTTTGCTAACAAAATAGCAAATACTTACCATTGGTGAATTCAGCTGTCGGTGGTCATAAATCAAGCGCTTGCCCATTCAGTAGCCCAAATTGACGCTGCATTGTGGCGTCATTTGCAAGTTTTTAGTACCATTGCACCAATTAACTATTTTATCTTTTTGTCTAAAGGATAGTCTTTTAGCAATAATATAACAAGATTTCTGCTGTTATGTGGTAGGCTACAAATATTACTGACCCTTACATTGCTCGTGAGTTTTCTACACTAATATTATAAAGAGAAAAGATTTGTTTGTTTGTATTGAGTAGGCTCCGAAACTACTGAACAGATTTTAAAAATTCTTTCACCAATGGATAACTATAATATCAGGGAGTAACATAGACTATATTTTATCCTGGTATTCCCACGAGAACGGGAACTACGCGGGTAAATGCGAAGGCGCATTGCTAGTAATTAATAAAGACGGCTTTGAACTTTACAGAGACGTCAATTCTATTTGATACCGTCTGGTTGACAATTACAATCATGTTCATCATCACAGCCCATATAAATCCTACTACTGGATTCGAGTTTCCTTCATTTTGGGGGAGAAATTGACCTACTATATCACGCTGGTCAGGCGGATTAGTATAGGGTTTTATTTCGAGTTTCCCTTCTTTTACATAGTTGTTATGTACACAAGAAATCCCTTCGTCACCTTTTTCACGTCCAAGAGAGGTGGTGGTGAATTGAATTTTTACTCCGTCACCACACGGATAGATGGACATGGACAATTATATTACATTATTACCTATATTCCTAAGGAGGATTGATGTCAAGCGGCAAGTCGGCTATAAAACTATTGTCAAAAATTTAGGTATTATTTAATTGGGTAAGGACTGGACCATAGCAAGAGTTCTACCACCATAAATTTTAATGTCTACCATTCTAGAAAACACAACGTTATTAGATACATTTACAATATTTTCTTAGTAAGCATAACAGTTGTAACCGTCTAATATTATGAATAAAAAATATTAACCAGTAACGTTCGGAAAACAAAAAAATTAAAAAAAATCACGTGTGTTGTTAGTTGAGCGTGCAAAAACTGGCACAGACTACAGGCGGTAAGTCCTAACCGGCACGAGGCGCAGCTGCCGTGCTTCCTCTTCCGAGTATAGAAAAAAAAACGCCCAAGTATTGCTTCTCGAAAGCTGTCACCGATAGATTTTGACGAACTTTGATCCAACCTTTTTCGAAATTTGATAGTTTATATGACTGTAAAAAAGCATAGGTTTATTTATTGATAACCAAAAATATTTGATACTAGCAGCGCACTGCGGTTTTCCCCCGCATAGTTCCCCTTCCCGTGGGAATATCTGGATAAATTAAATCCTATGTATTATTCTGATTGGTAAGCTATATTATTGTGAAATTTCATCTAAATTCATTCAGTAGTTTTTGCGTGAAAGAGCAAAAACATACTTAAATACTTACAAACTTTCGCGTTTATAATATTAGTAGGATTTCGCCGCCTAACTTACCTAGATATATAAATTTAAATGAATAAAAGCGCGGGAGGTACCTTGAACTATGTGTTTTCTTGTTTTTTTTTTACTGCGACGGTAAATTTGCCAAAGAATTTCAATTCTTCCTATTATGTAAATTGCTTTTGCGAAAAAGTATATTATAAACCTTGTAGTAGAGTTGACTTCTAGGAAGGACATCGCATAAAACATAGAGAAAGTGATGCCAAAACTCTGTTTATATTTGTAGAATTAACGGTATTTAAAATTTAAGGCTTGCATGTGGCGACGGGTTAAAAATAGAATATGTCTTTACACTTTACGTACCACCTGTAGGGGTTGTAAAAATCGTATGAGGACTCTTTATGAGAATGATCAGTAGTACTTTACTAAGAAGCTGATAACACCGTAGAATCTTTAACCCATCTATTAAGCGTGGTGGCGACGATATAATCGCCATATTGGAGAGGCCTGTTTCCAAAATGGATGCCGATAAACTGGCAAATATATGGATTAAAATTTTTTGGATTTGGGCTAGTTATTGATGTTACTTATTGACAATTTTATTGCAGTCCATTAAAACAGATTATAAAAACTATTTGCTAAACATAAATATTACATATTAATTACCAGTGACCGTGTTACTTGACAAAATAAATCTGTTGTACATAAATTGTTTATATCTTTATTTGGTCTCTAAATAATGAATTGGCATTACGGTTATACGCAACCAAAAACTAAACAATGTACTTTATCATCTCACTACATATACGTCGCACTGTTGGGCTCAATGTGCCTACTCTTGAATTTCAATTCCAATCCTAAATCCAATTACAGCTCAAATTTGAGCAAATTTGGTACTCTTGAAAGCTAGTAGCTAGCTAGCTAGTAACTAGCGCACGATTGGAATCAAATTCGGTGGAATATTTTTGAACTAAATTAATTCGACTCTCGTCGATTAAATCAAATATTTGCTACTCTCGACGCGATTTTGACGCAGTTTAAATTCGTTAATGTTGCACAATTGCAAGAAAGCGTCTTTGTAATGATCGAGTTCGATAACGTTATTAATTTAAAACAAGAAAATACGACACATTTGGTGAAAATAATAATGCCAAACGCGAAGAATTCATTCTTGATTTTGTTCAAAAGAGAGTGAAATATAAGTTTGGTGAGATTGGAATTGAATCGGATTCGAAATTAGAATGGATTTCCAGATTAGGCACACAGATCTCTGCCCGAAGTTGTACTTAATAAAATTAGTTAAAAATTTCAAATTTATAATTAATCTCTTGTGGCGCATTCCATTGCTGTTTTAATTTGGGGGAATTGAGAAGTGGTAGGCGATAGCTCTACTCTATATCATCATCATCATTATCACAGCTCATATATGGCCGACTGCTGGGCTCGGGCCTCCTCCACTACGGGAAAGAAATGGACCTACTAAACCACGCTCGTCAGACGTGTTGATGACATAGGGTTTTGTTTCGAGATTTCCTTCTCTTGCATAGATGTTATATGTATATTATATTCCTTAGTCGGGCAAGAGAGATGGTGATGAATTGTATTCATACTCCGTCACCTTACCACTTACTCTGTATAATGAGACAAAAATTATTTAAAAATAGATAATAATCATACCTATGTAAGAATATTTACGAGCTGTATCAATGATATTAAATGTTTTTTTTTTTTATTTCAATCGGTGGCAAACGTTCAAATAGATGATGGTACTGATGGTAAGTGTTGCTGCCGCTCATGGACCTTTGCTAGGTCGCGGCCTACTGTGATGAAAGTGAAGGGAGTGTTAATGCGTGCATTGCGGTTTGAACCCACCGCACGCCGACATCCTCAGTAAGTTGAGCTATCGGCTCTCTTGCTCACCGAACGAATTGCTACTACTCAGTCTTTGATTTTCTGCGAGAGTGTCGCACCCAGCACGGACCAGCCCGCCGCTGCAGCGAATATGTCAAAATAACAGCTAAGAAATATGTAGAACTATATAATTGGTATTACATGTCGTCGACAGTCCACAAGTTGTTAATCCATGGAGGTGACATAATCGCAGAAAATGCTATTGTACCAATTGGTAGTCTTTCAGAAGAAGCTTCAGAGGCGCGCAACAAAGACTTCAGAAGGTTTAGAGAACACCATTCTAGGAAAACAAGTTGGCAAACCTCTAATGAGGATATTCTCAATATGCTTATCCTCTCATCTGATCCCCATATTACAGCAATAAGACCAAAGCTGTATAAGAAACAAGCATATTTTAGTGAAACATTAGACCTACTTAAACTCCAAGAACCTTCGATAGAGTTTTTGGGTGTAATGGAAAATATACAGTCCGATTCTGAAGTGGATTCGGATGGTGATGAAGAATATTAGATTTTTTTTTATTTAGTTTACTTAATTGTTGCAGTTTATTTTTGTTACTTTAGGTTAAGATTTATTTATATCTAAATAGTATGTTAATTTAAATAAATATAATATATTAGATATCGTATACTTACTCTTTGTAACATTTATTTGTGTCTAGTGATCTGAGGCATTTTTTTATTTATAAAATGTATATTTTCTTTTCTTTTCTAAGAGAAGGAAAACTCGAAATAAAACCCTATAACAACATGTCTGGCCAGCATGGTATAGTAGGTCAAATTCCCTCCCATTATGGAGGAGGCCCGAGCCCAACAGTGGGATGTATGTGGGCTGCAGTGAGTGAGTGAGTGATGATATTTTCTTTTCTTTTTATTAAGTTTTTGGTAATGTAGTTTTAGTTTCTTTGATTAAATAAAAATAAATACTATATTTAAAACTATTTTTATGATAACATTATAATTTATATTTTTAGCCCTTTTTTAATAAAATGCGTAATATTATAACTGTTTTTATCATACAATCCAACTAATTACAACAATAGACGCTTTTATGTTTTACTAAGCAATGCCGTAAGTGTAATGAAGGTTCTTAATGATATTTAAATGATTAGCTACTGCGAAGTCATTAAGTAATAGTATAGTACCTAAGAATTAGAGATTACTAACTTACGTTCAAAGGACATAAACGATAAATAAAACAACGGACTAATGTGATTTCTTACACTTCTTTGTATGTAAGCTAGATACATGCATATTTGAAAAATTTAAACGTTATTATTAAATAAATGTACAAGTAAAAGTAGTTATCAACGAAAATAAAAATTTAAAACATTAACGATTTTTAAAAAAAATATCGCCAGCGATGCCGTAATACGAAGTACGTTGAAAAATCATAAATAATTATTACTATATACGACTGCGAGGATATAACAGCTAACCTTGCGATTTCAGAGATATCCTCATTTTTCATGTTCGCTCCATACATTTTTTTCTAAAAAAAAGCATAACTCGTTCAATTGTTGACCAAATTATCACATATGATATTTTATAATGTAGTAATGATCAGGAGAACCCATTTCCACACAAAAAAGTCATCTATATCGATAAATAAAATTGGAGTGTCTGTTTGTAATGTCAAAATAATAGGCTTTTTTCATACTCACACGGTTATTTGCACGACACCTATGCCTAAAATTGCAATTAAAAATTTTTTTGTCTGTCTGTCTGTCTGCCTGTTTGTTCCGGGTAATCTTCAAAACGGCTGGACCGATTTCAAAAATTCTTTCACCAATGGAAAGCTATAATATCAGGGCGTAAACTAGGCTATATTTTATCCCGGTATTCCCACGGGAACGGGAACTACGCGGGTAAAACGACTATAACCTATAACCGAAGCGAAGCGAGGGCGGGTTGCTAGTATGTAATAACTTAAGTTTCTATGTCTATGTAATGCGATTTTCAGCCCATTGTGCGGCGGGCTGGTCCTGTAGAGAAAAGACGGTAGACAGAAGACTGTCGACAGTATGGTCCTACCACACATAATATATACTCACATAATATAATTTATCACAGTTATAATTTATCATTTACCGACTTTCATTATTCTACTATTTATTGTAAGCTATATTCTTTTTTTTTTTCATGGGTGGGCTATGGTAAGCGCACGCGTGGTCCTGTCCATCCGGGGCGATGAAAGGACGGCGTGCGGGCTCATAACCCACCCGTACCCACGTCACCTCGTTGTTGGGCCGACCACCAGAGCAGATGTGACTTATCATCAGTGGTCGGCCCGACGGAATACCCTTTCGGGTAACCTCTCGACGTACTGGGACGTCGGTCGCCATCGCGCGGTCAGCCTCTCTGCTGGTGACAGACAATTCCCCGGTCCGATCACCCGCGGCCTCGGCTAGGGCGGCATTAGGCGCAGATACTCACGCCTGCGCCGCCCGAGTCGCCGGCGGCGGAACGTGTCACCGAATAGGAGCTCTACTCGTACACGATCCGCCGCCTCCTTCCGTGAGATTACGGCCTCACAGAAGGCGGCGACCGCGTCCCAGTTCCTGACGCTGTCGAGCTTCTCCCTGGCGATGGTCGGCAGCACCAGGTCGGCACCGATAATCGCGACGAGTTCACGGCGCTCCCCCTCCCATGCAGCACACTCCTCGAGCGGGTGCTGCGCCGTGTCCTCGTCGCAACTGCAGTGGTGGCAGGACGGTGTGCTCTCCCTCCTGACAATCTTGTGCAGGTACTTCCCAAAACACCCGTGCCCCGTAAGCACCTGCACCAGTCGGAAGGAAAGCACCCCGTGCGTCCGCTCCAACCACTCCATCAGCACCGGCCTCGATAGTCCTGACACCGTACCGAGGACTCTCCAGCCGGACTGCCCAACGGGTAATGACTCCTCGGCGGGCGTCGACCCGCCAGGCGGTGATCTCCTACAGGGAGACCATTCCGCCGCGGGTGCGCGTCTCCGACACCCGCCGATAAATGTCGGCGAGCATCTCCGTCTCCAGGTCCCACGGGCGAGTTCCAGCCAGGAGGCACGCTGCCTCCGTCGACACCGTGCGGTAACCGCGTATGGCCCTGACCGCCATGACCCTCTGTGGTCGCCTCAAGAGGGCCCTTAGCTGGACGGTCAGGGACCCCACCCACACCAGTGCGCCATACAGAGCCATCGACCGGATCACCCCCGCGTACAGCTGTCGGCACGTAGCGCTGGGTCCGCCCACATTCGCCATCAGCCGCGAAAGGGCGGACGCCGCGCCGGCAAGCCTGGGAACAAGTCGATGGAGATGCTCCCGGTACCAAAAATGCCCGTCGAGCACCAGGCCCAAGTACTTCATGTGGGCCTGGATGCTGATGGTGACCGACTTCACGGTGATCGAAGCGCCGGCGGGAGGCCCGGCGGTACGGAGGCCATGGAATTAAAGGGCCTCCGTCTTTTCCAGGGCTACCCTCAACCCAATTGTAAGCTATATGTGAAAACTTGTAATTGGCCTTTGTTATTTAGTATATATTGTTAAGCATATATTAGCTGTAACTTTTCCGAATAAATAAAAATAAAATAAAATAAATAATTGTATACTCTTTACTCCTCGTATTGGTAGATAGTATTTTTCATCGCCACCCAACTGCATTACAAGTTTTCTTCGTACATCTAATTCTTAAGTGCTTATTAACCTTCTATTGAATCCATGCAATTTTATTATATCTATTTAAGTAAAGATGTTAATGCAATGATGTTAATCCGATTCGATTCCAATTTCACTAAACTTATATTTGGTACTCTTGAACAAAATAGAGAATGAATTCTTCGCGTTTGGCGTTGTTATTTTCACCAAATGTGTCGTATTTTCTTATTTTAAATTAATAACGTTATCGAACTCGATCACTATAAAGACGCTTTCTTGCAATTGTGCAAAATTAACGATTTTAAACTACATCAAAATCGCGTCGGGAGTAGCAAATATTTGATTTAATCGACGAGAGTCGAATTCATTTAATTCAAAAATACTCTACCGAATTTGATTCCAATCGTGAGCTAGTGTCGCTTTCAAGAGTACCAAATTTGCTCAAATTCGAGCTGCGATTGGATTTAAGATTGGAATCGAGATTCCAGAGTAGGCACACAGGTGTCAAGTGTGTAGCGCGTCACAAAGATTAAGTAAAAGTCCACTTATACTGTATGCTTTTCTTATTATTCTGCTGCTCTATTACAAATGTGCGAAATCCATGTAATTTAATTGAGAAAAAGCTCAAAAACGATGAAAGAAAGATTATAAAAAGTCTTAAAAACATAATAGACAAAAATAGAAAATATAATAAGCCTTATGAATGAAAAAGCCAATGCACAGTAATACAATTCTGGTGTATATCGTCAGGTTAATAAAAAAAACGTAACAGGTTTTTTTATTATAAAAATACACAGGTTCGTATATTTTTTACCCCCGCGAGTAACCGAGGGTTGCTTTTTGTGAAGATACCGATCTCTCTCACGTTTTTTAAAAGTTGCCCCGATTATATAGTTAATAACAATTGATTAGGGGATGTTTACGTGTGTCGAGTTTTTATTTGGGGTGATTTAAAAGTTCACTTTTTTATACACCTGTTTAGTGTAATGGCTTTTTGTAGGGATATTATTTTTATAATCTCGATATTTAGGGTGAAAAATCGGATTATAGTATTCTTTTTATGATTAGGTACGTTAAATTGTGTACTAGGTAGGTACTTATTTTAACTTACTTTTTTCCTCAGGGGTGTGTAGTAAAAAATGAGTAAAGGATCATCACCATCGCAGCCCATATACGTCCCATTGTTGAGCTCGGGCCTTCTCCACAATGGGAGAGAATTTGACCCATATACCATGCTGGTTAGACGTGTTGGTATAGGTTTTCATTTCGAGTTTTCCTTCTAGAGATAGAGAGGAAGAATACAATTCACACTCCCTATCTTGTCCGTGGATTTCGTAAAAGACGACTAAGGGATGTAATAAGCACATAACAACTACAAGCATATAACCACATATCTATGCAAGAGAAGGAAATCTCGAAATAAAACCCTATTCCAACACGTTTGACCAGCGTGGAAGAGTCAATTCCACTCCCATTATGGAGGAGGCCTGAGCCCAACAGTGGGACATAGGTATATAGGCTGAGATGATGATGATGATTCTATTATCTATATGTATATATATAACGGTCTACGGTCAATTAATATATATTAATTGACCGTAGACCGTTGGCCCATGAAAGATTTATTTTATCGTTTGTGCATTCACATTTGTAAAATCCGGGTAATTTATAATTTATGTTATCTCAATAAGCATTGTAATTGGAGTTATTATAACGGATCAGTCGCCCCAAGACGTCGTTGTTCATTGTCCGAAACGTATTGGGGTCAAAATGGTCGAGGGTCAAATGGTTTATTTGAAAATTTTTGTAGAAATACAAAACCCTGGACATTGTTGTCAAATTTTAAAATATAATCGTCAATTTGATATGTCTCTTTGTACTTAGTTTTCATTTAGATGCCATAGGCACATTTGATTTTTTTTTAATTAGTTTTAGTATTGCTATGTGAATAATTTAGGATTAAGGCTAATATTAAAAAATATTATACATCAAGCGCCTGTTATTACATATGTACCTACATATTCTAATGAATTTAAGAAGTAAATTAAGGTAGATTATGGTAAAAATATCTGACGTGGTCCCAAATACTTACTTTAAATTAGTTAGATTTTCATTGACGAGTGTACCAACATATGTATGTGTATATATTATATGTATATTATTAGAATAATAACTTAGAATAATAACGTATAGAAGGATAGTGTCAGTACTTCGAACTTTAAAAATTTGAATCTAAAAATATTAATGGCGGGCAGACGATTACACACGTACACACGGAAACCACTATACAAATTATGAAATCAGATTTTGTTTTTATTAACATAAATCGTCGAAATACTTTTAAAAGTAATGTTAAAAACCTTTTTATGTTTTTCAAATGTGTTGTGGCACCATTTGAATGCACAAGCCGTCATAATTACCTATTTATTTTTTAAGAGTTGCGTACTTTCGTGCAGTGCAATGACTTGTACATTACGGGACTGTTCCGGCGTAAGCTCCATTAGGCTCCAATTGAAATGCCTCACTTTTTGTGCGTGGACTTACCTTCTATATGTTATTATTCTAAGATTATTACACTTTGTTAAAAAAATATCGCTACTAGTTTGTATTTCACTAATCTCTCGTCTCATAAATTTATAAATGAGAAAATAATTAAAATAAAGCAAAATAATAGATATGTTAATAAAATAATTTTAAAGCGAGTAACCCAGTTTTCTCGGCGGCCTAGGAAAATATATTCATACATTGGCTTTACATGCATTGATCAATGCTTTTGTATGTAATAAGTGTGCGACCTTCTGACCGTTAGAACATTTTATATAATAATACAATTGACACTATTGACCCGTCTACACTAAACACTCACCCATATTCTACCGATACAATTTCAAAATAATCCACACTTTCATAAATAAATCAAACGTTCGAACATAAGAAATTCGTTCGGAAATGTGTCATAAATCGAACGCAACGGTCCACCGGACAATGGCCGCCATACCAAAATGAAATAAATTTATTTTATTTCGTAAAATGTAACAATGTACAATTGTTATCAAGGAAAAAGGGTAGTTGGTAATCTTCTTAATGGCGTGTGTGAAAAGATTATAAATTAAGTTTCTGCAACAAATAAAAGTGACCCCTGGCTATTGTTGGGGTGTCAATATGTGTGACCGTGCCTTTGTCCGTGACCCTAGCGGGGCTTAGCGCCAATTTGCGAGCGCACCGTATCAGCCGTGATCCACTCCGTCCTACGTGGATTTTCAGAAATTTACAATTCTATTTTGTTACAATAAAGTCCAGAAACTCTGTTTATTGTAATTTATATATTTGAAAAATCGATATTAGATACATATATTTTCTTATATTATTGTTAAAATTTTGATTTTGATATAACTATATAAATAAATATTGATTATCTTTATATTAATACGTAAAGCAAAAACTTTGTACCCTTTTTATGAAAATTATGTGGATGGACAAGTATGAAATTTGGCATAGTTGAAGTATGAGGAGAAGTGCATAAAATTTAAATTTCATACAATAATCGATTAGCAATGCATTAAATTTATTAAAAAAAGTTATCACGCACACTACCATGCAATCGCTACACACACACACACAGAGATGTTTAATAAACATTTAAACACACACAAATAAACATGTATATATTAGTTACTAGCAACCCGCCCTCGCTTCGCTTTGGTTTCAGTCGCTTTACCCGCGGCGTAGTTCCTGTTCCTGTGGGAATACCGGGATAAAATATAGCCTATGTTACTCCCTGATATTATAGCTTGCCATTGGTGAAAGAATTTTTGAAATCGGTTCGGTGGTTTAAGCGTGAAAACGTTACAAACAAACAAACATCCTTACTTTCGCATTTATAATATTAGTATGGATTAGTGAAATGCAGCTTGCTCAATACACAATTTTATATAAATAAAATTAAAAGAATATTGTGTAGCAGAACAAAAATGAATTTTGGATGAATTTCGACCACTTGGCGATCACTAGTTAGGTATTATTATAACATGGAAGTAACTTAAAACATAAAATATATAACAAAATACATATTGTATTGTGCTGTGCGGTAGAATATGTATTTTGTTGACGAATACAAATAACCCTAACATTGCTCGTGGCGTAAAAGCTAAAGTTTTACATAGTCCTGGGTCAACTTCATTTGATGCCATTTGGTCTACAATTATATTCGCAACGAGGATTGACATCAGACAGGTAATCAGTCATAAAACCATTGCCTAACTTTAGGTTATTTCGTATGATTTAAGAAAAGTAGATAATGTGTCGACTCTAATTCATAGGGATAAAAGCAAAATTATGATGATAGGTAGAGTTCCGTACCAAAAGGGCATAAACAGGACCTTAACTAGGAGGACTAAGACTTCGCTGTCTGTTCGTTCGTCTGTCCATCCGTCTGTCTGTCTGTCACCAGGCTGTATCTCAAGAACCCCGATAGCTAGACTGTTGAAATTTTCACAAATTATGTATTTATGTTGCCGCTATAACAACAAATACTGAAATAAATATTTAAGGGGACTCCCATACAACAAATGCGATTTTTATAAATAGTATGTAACTCTTCGTGCGCGACTCCGATTAATTCAGTGACTTACCTACTCAAGAAAAACCCCAGTTAA
Organism: Lymantria dispar; assembly: GCA_032191425.1. Classification (NCBI taxonomy): domain Eukaryota; kingdom Metazoa; phylum Arthropoda; class Insecta; order Lepidoptera; family Erebidae; genus Lymantria; species Lymantria dispar. Next base: position 9,723,917 of record CM063445.1, on the reverse strand, counting down.
AAAAAAATCAATGTTTTTCAATTTTATTTTGATTACCCAAACCATTAATATCACCATCATAGCTCGTATACTTCTCACTACTAGGCTCGAGCTTCCCCCACATTGGGTGGGACGTAAAATTGACCTATCACACGGATCACGCGGGTTGGTATAGAGTTTTATTTCGAGCTTTCCTTCTCTTAGATAGTTGTTATATGCGCAAGATATACACGATAGACACCCACGGTTAACAGAGGGGGTTGTAAATTGTATTAATAATTACTCCGCAACTATACGGAAAATCATATATGTATCCTTACTAATATTATAAATGCGAAAGTAGGTAAGCTTGTTTGCTACGCTTACACGCTTAAACCACTGAACCGATTGCAAACATTCTTCACCAATGGAAAGCTATAATATCAGTGAGTAACATAGGCTATATTTATTTTCCGGTATTCCTACGAGAACGACAAATACGCGGGAAAGACGAATGAAACCGAAGCGAAGCGAGGGCGGGTTGCTAGTATAATATAAATATATCCTACCTACCTACTGTTGACAGTGATGTTTCTCTTTAAGGAATAACCTAACTATAACTATGTCAGGCAGATGGATATCCATAAGGCTTTATTCGAATTTTTCTGTTTTTAAGGTGATGTAAAAAACCTGATGAAGATACTAATTACGTTTTTCAGTCTCCCTACCGACATTCATCTGATAAGAATTTAGTTGTGGTGCCCATTTACTTAACTGTAGATATCGTAAAAATTGTTTAACGGAACACCAAGGAAATTAAGAGTGGTAGGATCACACTGTCGACAATTATCTGTCTACGGCCGCGGGCCGTTCCGTCCGGGGTAGTACCACACTCTCGCAGAAAATCCACGTCTGAGTAGTAGCAATTTGTTACTGCGCTTCGTTCGATGAGCGAGAGAGCCGGCAGCCCAACTTTCTGAGGGTGTTTGCGTGTGGAGGGTTTTGGTGGTGCCCTTGGTATCATCGGGCCTTAATGCACGCATTCACACTCCCTTCACTTTCTTCGCGGTAGGCAGCGACCCTGTAAAGGTCCATGAGCGGCAGCAACACTTACCACCAGGTGTACTGTTTGCTCGTTTGCCACCGTTTGCAATAAAAAAAAATAGCACAATTGCAAAACACTTCAGTGCAATCGCCCCCTCGCCTGCCAAGCTAGGCGTTTAACGCCATAACCAACTAAATGGAGTATTCCGTTTCTATGTCTTGCAATGGATGGAAAGTCTGAATGTTGAAGAAACCTTGTATTACTAAGTATATTAATGCACAAAAAAATAAATTGATTTCAATTTATATAAGTGGATATGCGGTTAACGTAAGCTTTTTTAGCTATGTATAGTTTATATTATACACAATAGAATTTTTGTGTGAATAATGTACCTAGTAAATATTGTTGTTAAAAAATATATGTCAAATTAAAATCCCTTTCTTGTTTAAAACATAGAGAAATAGGTACAACCCTCTATTTGCGTTGAATTTTAATAAAAATACAGTATAACCCGTTTAATACGATCACGTTTAATACGATTTTCCCGCATAATACGCCATTTTGCGTCAGTCCCAGCAACTTGAGACATGTTTTCATACATTTCTTAACGCTTAATACGATCGTCATCCCGTTTAATACACCAACACGTGCCACTCAAATACACATACATATTACCCCTTGCGGCAGCGGCCAGCGACTGGCGAAGTGACGACTGTCGAGCGACCCTTAGTGATAATGACCAAGAAAAAGCTGAGTCAACTCCGATTTTGTCACACGCCTAGGCATTATCAGCAGTTAATGATTTAAGACGCTATGTAACTTCTTTGAATCACGCGAAGACGAACTGCGAAAATTAAATTACGTTGAAAATTTTGTAATTGCTAATGTCTCAAAATCTTTTTGTCAAACTAAAATAAGTGATTACTTTAAGTAACGTAGATAATAATAATAAACAACATTTTTTATATTTTAAATATTTTTTATTTTTTAATATTTAAAAATGTTTCTAGTAGTAAGTACATTAAATAAAGAAAATAAACAACATTTTATTTAGGTAATTTTTAAATGTTAAATTCAATACGTAGGTATTCAAAATAATCTATATAATATATACTTAAATAGGAGAGGCGGGTTTTGCGAGCGATATATTGACTCATCACCATATCTCTGGAACCATAAGGCGATGACCAAACTTGAATTTTGGCAGAAATATTCCTTTCGTCGCGCAGAGGTCAGCTAAGAACGAAGTTTACGAAATTCCACCTGCAAGAGGTGTTGCGGGGGCTTTAACAATAATATACATATAAAGGAACAGGGTGTGCTGAAGCTGCTGAAGCTAGAAAAATGAAATTTGGAGCGTAGTTTATTTCGTGACGTAGGCACCTGTTAAGAAAAGATTTTTTGAAATGTCTTCCCTAAGGGGGTGAAACGCAACGGTAAAGTCTGTACGGAAAGAAAAAAAATCTTTAGCTACTGTCTTCAAATTAAGCATAAATACTTTTTAATAAAAATAAATAAACACGTGTATCAGCGTTTGTCCATTTTCATCCTGGAAGGGTGTAAAATAGGTAGAAAGATGTCAGTTTACTGACTTATCACAGAGCCGAAACTACTGAAGCCAGAAACATGAACTTCTGACATTAGTTTCTGTGCGTGACGTAGAAACACATTAAGAAAGGATTTTTTTTTAAATTCAACCCCTAGGGGGTAAACCGCAGTAACAAAGTTTGTATAAGAAGAAAAAAATCTACATCGATTTTCTTCAAATTCCCCAAAAATACTATTTAATAAAAATAAATGAACACGAATTTCAGCATTTCTAAATTTTCACCCTCTAAAGGTGTAAATAGGTATGAAAAAGTTGGTCGACTAACTCATTAACGCCGAACTGAAACTACTGAAGCTTGAAACATGCAATTTTGACTGTAATTGTATTTTGTGACGTCGGGACCTATTAAGAAAGGATATTTTGGAATTCAACCCCTAACAAATGAAACGCAGTAGCAAAGTTTGTATGAGGAGACAAAATTCGTCATCGATTTTCTTTAATTTCTGCTTAAATACTCTTCGTTCATCATTTTCTTCATCATTTCAACCCTTATACATCCCACTGTTCGGCTCGAGCCTCCTCCATTATGAGAGTGAAAAGGACCTACTATACTCGTACCACGCTGGTCAGACTGTTGCCATAGGTTTTAGTTTCGAACTTTTCTTCTCTTGCATAGATGTAGTATGCATATTATAATATTCCTTAGTCGTCTCCTATGACAGCCACGGGTGGGAGAAGAGGTGGTGAATTGTATTCTTATTCCGTCATCACACAGAAAATACTCTTCAGTAAAAATTATTAAGTGCATTTGTCAATTTTTACCTTCTAAGGGCGGGTAAGGTGACTGAAACCGAAGCGAAGCGAGGGCAGGTTGCTAGTAATAGAATATAATAAATAATAATGGCACGTTTTTTGTCTTTCCCGCATAATACGCTTTCCCGCCTAAGACGCGTGTTTGGTCGGGTCTCTGCGAAATCGTCTTAAACGGGTTTTACTGTATAAATGAGGTACTCCTTAGTCTTAGGCCTAGTCGGTCACCAGTGAGCGTGCTCAATTTAGTTCGTAATCAAATGGCGAACTAGTTCGCCGTACCGAACCCAGTAGTTACCGCCCGATTAGTCTACTAAAAGGTCTAGGTAAGATCTACGAACGAATAGTTCTCAGTAGACTACGCACATTCGCCGAGGCTAACAACCTCGTTCCCGACGCACAGTTTGGTTTCCGAGCTAAACACAGCTGCGTACAACAAGTTCACCGCTTGGTAGAATACACAAGTAGTCAGTTCATCATGAACAGATATACGGGTGTATTATTCCTAGACGTAGCGAAAGCATTCGACAAGATTTGGCATGAAGGCCTAATCTACAAACTCTATCTCCTCAAGATCCCTCACTACTTAATTCTCATTATACATGACTATTTAAGTCATCGCAGCTTTCGCTACAGGGTGGAAGGGACGTTGTCGACCTCCCACCCTATCAAGGCCGGCGTCCCTCAGGGGTCGGTCCTCTCCCCATTTCTCTTCACGCTATACACTAGCGATATACCCAAATTCAACCGGGTACATAAAGCGCTTTACGCTGATGATACCGCACTCTTTTGTGCTGGTAGATCCCCGACAACAGTAGCCAAGACTCTCCAAACAGCGGTTACCGCCCTAGCCAATTGGTTTAGGAAATGGAGATTAGAAATCAACCCCGAGAAGAGTCAGGCGGTCATGTTCACTAGACGAACTGCCCGTTCCTACTCTATCGACAGCATTCCCTCCCTTAAAATTTTCAACAAGCCGGTCACTTGGACCAGGCAGGCCAAATACTTGGGTGTGACCCTTGACGATCGACTCAGCTTCGCCCCTCACACAAAGCAAGTCCGCGCACGGGCAGCCTTTGTGATGGGCCGTCTCCACTGTCTACTCAACTCTAGGTCGCGTATGCCCCTGAGTAGCAAAATCCGACTATACACCACCTGCATACGGCCTATCATGACCTATGCCAGCGTGGTGTTCGCGCATGTTAAGCCACACAGGATCCACAGGCTACAGACACTTCAAAATCGTTTCATGCGCCGAGCTACGGGAGCACCGTGGTTCATACGAAACGTCGATCTCCACATCGACCTCGAACTGCCGACCATCAAGCAGTTTATGAAACGGTGCTCTCAGAGCTACTTTGACTCTGCCATGACACACCCCAACCAACTAGTGGTTGGGGCGGCTTCCTATAGACCCTCCAAAATCTCCTCCATCCGACGTCCTCGTCACGTCCTCGACGAAGAGGACAATATCACACTCGCTCAACAAAGAGCCTACACGGCCCGCGAGGCCTTAACAAATAAATATCCGCGGTTCCGCCCTCGCCGTCGAGGTGCGATACCGCGCCGCGCAAAAGTCACTACTAAAAACGTGGGCACGCCCACTTTGCCTCCAGCGACGCCCCAAGCCGAGGTCCGTTCCCCACAGGGGGAGCCCTTGGGCGATGTCGCTTAGCATACTTTTCTCCGGGTTGAGAGCCCTCAGCGCTCACCCATAGTCCGCGTCAAGCTGTCAAGGCCATCTGCGGCCAACAGCTGTACACACAAAAAAAAAAAAAAAGCGAACTAGTTCGCTCTTTTAGTTTAATGGTTTTAATAATTTAGTAGGTATTTATAAATATAAAATAATAAAAAAATATATTTATTGTAAGTTCTGTTTATTTTTATTTAAATTATGATGAAATGCTAAATTATAATGAATGCGGTGTTGTTTATTATCAATATTCGATATCTAAATACCAAGGCGCGCACAGTAGAATTGAAAAATTCGGCTTGTTGTATAGCGTAATTGCGTAATAAAGAGGACGCCAAAAAAAAAGAACTAAGAGTGAACTAGTTCGTATAGTTCACATAAAGGAGCACTTAAAGGAGCACCCACCTAGGTCTTTCAAGATCTACCCAAAACTACTTTTGTTAGTACTCTTTTAGTTTAATCTCTAAGATTTAAAATTATGATTCAAAATTGAAGTAAGATTCCTAAACTTGAAAGTAGGTATTCGTTATATTTTGAGCATTTTTCTACTGTGTATATAATTTAAAGCAATATAGGTAAGCGGAAAATGTTTTAAATTCTATTGAAATTCGTTTATATAATATATTTTGCATACAATACATTTTATAATATGTTTAAATATGTTCAAATTTATACAAAAAAGGAAGGTCGTTTCAAGGTAACGTCATTCTAAGCAAATGTTTCTTATACATATGTTCGCGAATATCTTGATTAAACTATTTTATCATCCAGACAATTTTTTTTATTAGTTATTAATTATATTATTTAAGAAAAGTTGCAATAAGTACGTACATGTGATATGGTAGCGCCAATTTATCTGACCTCATGTCGACTATGTCTGAGCGAGTTTGTTTAATATAGTAACACAACTAAGTTAACGTCAATTAAATGATTCCAACGGAGTTTTGGCGGGAATGTGGAAGTGTCAGTAGTTTTGTATTTTATTCAATATCTTAGTGGTTCAATGTGTTATATTAAATAATTTTGATGGCATTTTATATAATATGTGACGGAAGAACTGCTGGGGTATAATGAATATGAAATAAAAGTGCTTGACATACCTTTTCGTTTCCAAGAAAAATATGAGAAGGTGCCGTTAACAATGATAATACTGTTGAAGGCGACAATATAATTTACTGACGGACAATAACTAGAGGAAGGTGGTATGAGATGATCCCCTTAAGGGCGAATGCTCGTAAATTCGAAAATATGCAATCTAGTCTTATCGTTTAAGCTGTTTTGAATAGTCAGTTTACCTATCTAGGTATCGTCATACTTCAAGTTCTCGATGTCTATTATCGATTAGAGTTTTATTAATTAGACTAAAAGTCTTCTAAAGGATCATCATGTACACACGGGGGTATAAGATGATCCCAGGGGATCATCAGAGCCCACTTTTTATTTAAAATTCTATAACCTAACCTAAAAATATTTTACAATTACTACAACACGTTTTTATCACAAATGTACATATTTAGAAACTATAAATGTAATAGTCATTGCATAAAATTTAATACAAAAAGTAAAGTAGTTTCAAACACCGGCTTACCTTAAATAACCCCTACACGTTTCTTTTTTTCCACAAAAGCACAGCAATCGTCCTTCCTGCAGCCATGACGGTTTGACTAGCGTCAGTGGGGATGGGAACCTACACCCTACTCGAAAAAACATCTAGATTGCCTGCATAGTGTCGTCACAATCGAAAAGGATCATCTTACCTCAGAGGATCATCTCGTACACCTTTCCCTACTATATAGGTATTATACTAGATTATTAGTTAGTTTTTTAAATATAATTACTATTAATTTTAATGTTTAATTATTACTAACCATAAACAATATATTTTTTTTATATAGAATCATTTTCTTCTTACACTGGCAATAAATTTTGTATCAAAATGTGGGTCAATATTTAATAACTAATTTCTGTATCGGGTAGATAATTATACATTTTCTACAGTAACGATGACTTGTTGGACGTGAGACATCTTAGTCCACCCGTGACCATGAACGCTGTAAAGTATTCGAAACGTCGGGTAATCAAAAATCAAATACAAACGCGATAAAATCCGTAAAGTAGTTTTATATAAAATGGACAAAACTAATTAGAAATGACTGATAATTAGTAAAGAAAATTATAACTCGACAGAGCAGAAATGGCTCGTATTTGCAGATGATTCGTCATCATCATCATCATTTCAACTCATATACGTCCTAGTATTGGGGCTTGAGCATCTTCTAAGATAGGAGGGCAATTGACCTTACTATACCATGCTGGTCAGACAGGTTGATATAGGGTTTTACTTCGAGTTTTCCTTTTCTTGCATTGATGTTATATGCATATTATATCCCTTAGTCGTCTTTTACGACATCCACGAGCAAGATAGGAAGTAGTGAATTGTATTCTTACTCTGCCACCACACGGAAAGAAAGTAGCTGATTGCCAAGACAAAAAAAAAAGAAGAAGAATGATTCAGATGATTTTGATAAATAGTTCGTCTTGGTGATGCAAATGTCATTGAATACTTACTGGGTAGTAGCCGAGGTCGCGGGTGACGTGACCGGAGAATTAGTCCGTTACCCGCCGAGAGGCCGACCGCGTGAGGAAAGACCGACGTCCTCCCCGGGGGGGGACGTCGGTCGATGGGAGGGTACCCCAAATAGGGGGTATTCCGTCGGGCCGACCACTGACGTCAAGTCAACCTGCTCCGGTGGTCGGCCCAACGACGAAGGCGACGTGCAAAGTGGGTGTGCGTGCTTACGCCCCTCTGTCGCCCCGGACGGAGTGGTGCGAGGAGCGCGTCGACCGCAACCCACCCCAAAAAAAAAATTCCTGCTTTTTTCCTAATTACTTGGGGACGATAAAATATTTACTCTACTTATATTTGATTTCTAATGTTTACGCGAGTATTACACATTGTAAATAAAATTATTTTATCTCTGTAATAACGATGACTTGTTGGACGTGAGACATTTTAGTTCGCCCATGACCATGAACGTTGTTAAGTATTCGAAACGTCGGACAATAAAAAGTCAAATAAAAAAGCGAGAAAATCCGTAAAATAGTTTTATTTATAACTAACAGCCCACCTCGCTTCGGTTTCAATCGCCTTATCCACGTAGTTCCCGTTCCCGTGAGAGGGATAAAATATAACCAATATTACTCAGGAATAATGTAGCATTCTATCGGTGAAAGAATTATCGAAATCCGTCTAGTAGTTTTTGAGTTTATTCATAAAAAACGTACAAAAATACAACGTCTCCTCTTTATAATATTAGTGTCGATCTACTTGTATTTCCTTCACAGATTGACCGACTGGCATCCAGACGTCAATTCTCTTTGGGAATGATAGTAATTTTTGATCAAACGACATCAGATAGAATTGCTCCAGGTCGAAGCTCCTAGTCGTTTTTTTCACCCACGAGCGATGTAAGGTTAGTATGCGTAATTTGCGTCATATAGCATAGGTACCTCCCAATATGAAATTCTAAAAAAATAGGTGGATGCGCTTTGGTTTCTAATGGTGGCTATGAATACTACCAACCCTTACGTTGCTCGTGGGTGTCGCAAAAGTGGACTAAGAGTATTTCATCGACCTGGGCCAATTAATTGACGTTAGTCAGAAGACTATTCATAAACTTATTGTCAATTTTTTTTGCAATATATACGATGGTAGAAGAGACTGGAGATACATATTGCGTCCACTTCAAGTAGTTAGGATAAAAGCAGAATAATGACGATGATGTGATCTGTGTGTCTTAGTTTTATTTTATTTTTTTCATCATCATCATTTCAGCCTATCGCCGTCCACTGCTGGACGTAAGTCTTACTCATGTTACGCCAAAAAGTGCGGTCCTGTGCCGCCTGCATCCAACGACGCCCAGCAACTTTCACCAGGTCGACGGTCCACCTAAAGAGGGGGCCTCCTACACTGCGTCGACCGATACGTGGTCGCGACTCGAGAACCTTTCTTCCCCAGCGGTTGTCGGTTCGTCGAGCGATGTGGCCTGCCCATTGCCACTTCAGCGTACTAATTCTTCGTGCTATGTCGGTTATACCCGTTCTTCTGCAGGTTTCCGTATTTCGGGTTCTATCTCGTAGAGAAATCCTGAGCATAGCCCGTTCCATAGCACGCTGAGCGACTTTGAGGCTTGTTATGAGGCCTACATTTAGGGACCACGTTTCTGTGCCGTAAGTATTTATTTATTTTTTTAATCTATTTAAAAATGTGTAATTTAAGTTAGAAACTAACAAATGGAAAGCTGCTTTTAATTTTGGTTACTGTGAAAACTACTGAACCGATCTGAATAATACTTATACCAAAGATGTAGCGTGTTTTGGAGAAGGTTTTAGTCTTTGATTATATACTTGGTCTGGCCTGTATATACACAAAGGTTTTAGTATATGGTGTTGGTGATTAATTATGGAACCTATATTATTTTGACTTAGAAATAATGATTTTTATTGTAACTAAATTTATTCTATTCGATTGTCATTTTAATTCTATTGGTTATGTTTATATGTCAATTTGATATTTGGTGAATTGAGGTCTGTCTAGAATTATTTATAATAAAATAATTTGTCCGTCGGGGTGGTTGGCGGTTATGTGGAAGTATCATGTGCTAGTCTCCAAACCATTAGTAGATTTGGTATTACTTTAAAACGGTTGTACTTTGATGCACAGATTTCCAGCACTGAACAGAGTTATTAGTACCCTATACTGAATGAATAAATCTACGCATATGATATACTATAATTTATTGTAATTTTAATTATTTTTCAAGTTTAACACTAGAGGGCTCGCGCGGGTGACATGTGCCACCCAAAGTGTATATTTCGTGAGTAACTTTTGAATGCATCGTGCTACAGTGCTGCCCTCTTAGATATTCCTCGAATATGAACCGCCACACTCGTCAGTAGCGTGCCTGTCCCCAAGGCGCTTCGACGTCTGCGCAGTGAATTGTCAAAGTTCGTGGGTGACATATGTCCCCCGCGCGAGCTCTCGAGAAAGTTTTTTAACAGGAACGTCGCAGTTGAAATACACGAATATCTTCAAGTAAGTTGTATAATAAATCTTTTTTTATAATAACATATAAGTTATATAGGTACTAGTTTACATGACAGTAATAATTTATGTATATTTTAGGTTATAATGGCGTCGACGTCGAACGACTTGGCTATAAGCAGATGGTTAGAGGAGGATGTAACAGATAGCAGTGTATCAGAGAGTAGTGAAGCGGAAGATAATGATTTGGAGCAGCAAACTGCGACATTTGGTTCGCCTCACATTTCTGATTCGGAACAAGAAGGTGATGAATCTGATGACGACAATGTGCCTTTGTCTGAGTTATCCGTATATGCATCTCGTAATGGAACAACATGGAATAAATTTCCACCACCTACATCAAGAACTAGAGCCCACAACTTTTTGTCACGACCTCTAGGCCCAAAAGGTATTGCTGTAAATACTAAAACTAGTATTGATTCATTTTTATTGTTTTTTGACTCCGACATTTTGAAAATTATTGTTGAATGTACCAATATTTATATTGACACAATAAAACATAGATATCAGAGAAAAAGAGATGCTTCCCACACTGATTCGATTGAAATGAAAGCTTTTATTGGCTTGTTGTTAGTGATTGGAGTTAGTAGAGGTGGACGAAGAAACCTTAAAGACTTTTGGGATAATTCACAAGGTCTTGGCATTGAACTTGTATATAGCACAATGTCAAGAAGCAGATTTCGTTTCTTGCTACGATGTGTACGCTTCGATGATATTAGGGACAGAGCGTCTCGTCAAGAAACAGATCGGTTAGCAGCTATACGGCAGATTATTGAGATCATGCTTCGAAACTGCAAGTCTTACTATACGCCAAGTGAAACTGTAACTCTCGATGAACAGCTGGTAGCTTTCAAAGGACGTTGTGGCTTTATAATTTACATGCCAAATAAGCCTGCCAAATTCGGCATAAAAATCATTATGGCTGTAGATGTCAAATATCCTTATGTGTGCAATTTTGAAATTTATGCAGGTTTACAGCCAGAGGGGCCATTTCGATTATCAAATCAAATACCGGATATTGTATACAGAGTTTTGGAACCTCTGTATGGATTAGGATGTAACGTAACCATGGACAACTGGTTCACTAGTGTTCCTGTGTGCAAAGAATTATTGCAAAAACGTATTACAGTAGTAGGAACGCTAAAAAGAAACAAACCAGAAATACCACAAAAATTCAAAACCACTCAGGACTGAAATGTACATGACTCCACCTTTGGGTTCCAATATAACTGTACTCTGGTCAGCTACGTACCAAAGAGGAACAAGGTCGTCTTATTGATATCTACCCTACATAATGACGATAAAATCGATCCTGAAAGTGGAGAAGATAAAAAGCCTGAGATAATTACGTATTACAACCACACCAAGTATGGTGTCGATATTTTTGACAAGATGTGTCGTCAATACGACGTAACACGCAACAGCCGTCGATGGCCACTAACATTATTTTATAATTTTTTGAATATGGCTGGTATTAATGGATTGGTTATATACCAATTGAACAATCCTCAGACAAAGACTATTCGGCGAAAATATTTGAAAGAGGTAGGGTTTGAACTTGTCAAACCCCTTATTACTCGAAGAGTATCTCAAGAGAATATACCTAGAAGAATAAAAATGAAAGCAAGGTTACTTCTGGGGTTATCAGAATACCCGCAGGCACAAAATATGCCGATTCGGAGTGGAAAAGGACGATGTGAGTTTTGCAGTAGAGCTCGAGACCGAAGTACACGTAAACAATGTGGCAAGTGTAATAGGCGTGTTTGTCCAGACCACCAAGTCATTGTGTGCCCCATCTGCAATGATAATGTGATTGCATAGTAAAAATCTGCTCATATAATTTATAATATAATGATTATTGTGATAAAATATTGTGTTAATAGTAATTGTAGCCTCTTTGATCTCAATGTTATCAAAACGTATTTATCTTCCTGAAAAATTATATCATAATAATAGTTTATGTAAAAATAAGAATTATTAAGTTATGTTGAAGCATATGGTAAGAAATATACTTGATTTATAATGAAATATTTCGTTTTCTTATTTAAAGTGAAGACTCTTACAAAATTCGTACATAGTAAAGGGTGGCAAATGTACCCCGCGCGAGCACTCGTAGCAGTATTAATGCGCGAGTACTGTAGTGTTAATTGTTTGTATTGTTATATATCTGTTTTTGTCTAATTATTGTTACTGTTACTGTTTTAATATTTTAATGAATTTATATACACCTATTTTTTAGTCTTAAATAAATGCCTATAAAATATAAACGCTATCCGTTGCCCATCTAGGTAGCAGCTGAAAATCAGCGCTGTATTTATATGCAGCATATGCTGAGCTATGACCTTTTCGATGCAGAATGTCACACCGAGTCTGCTAGTATAGTTTTGAGTTCACACAGACAATAATGTATATTGAATGTAAATGTATATAATTAGTTTTACGTGCTATTCTCATTATAACTTGCAATGTCCATAATACAACATTAGAGTTGTATTTATTACATGAATATGTGCGCTTCATTTAGCATGATAGCTATCGTTTAATTGTGGATAAGTGACGTGTGAATGTCCTAATATTTGCAAACGCATAGTGTCTTGACTACTGCATCCATCCGACGTCCTCGTCACGTCCTCGACGAAGAGGACGACAATATCACACTCGCTCAACAAAGAGCCTACACGGCCCGCGAGGCCTTAACAAATAAATATCCGCGGTTCCGCCCTCGCCGTCGAGGTGCGAAACCGCGCCGCGCAAAAGTCACTACTAAAAACGTGGGCACGCCCACTTTGCCTCCAGCGACGCCCCAAGCCGAGGTCCGTTCCCCACAGGGGGAGCCATTGGGCGATGTCGCTTAGCGTACTTTTCTCCGGGTTGAGAGCCCTCAGCGCTCACCCATAGTCCGCGTCAAGCTGTCAAGGCCATCTGCGGCCAACAGCTGTACACACACAAAAAAAAAAAAAAAAAAATTACTACTGCACTCGGTAGCTTGTGCCCCTACCCCGCGGACGTCTCAGGCCGCGATCTGACGATTGGTGAAATGATGGGAGCATTAATTAACTATTAGTATTATTTGATAAATATTCATGGTTATTTATTGCTCAGCATTTATATTATATTTTAAAAGCTCATGTAGCCATCGCGTTCTAACCATTATTAGTGTGCGAGCTGCGATCATTCATACGATTCCTCATACAGTATATTAACGTGAGGCTGCGGCTGTCGCGATTGCAGCTCCCTAGCCGACTGACTGTTTTGTAGGCGGACCGCGGACGGGTGGTATCGGCCGCGTTGATACACTTCGGCTTTTATCGTGATTCCTTTATGCACACTAAGAATAGCACCTAACTACCTACCTACATATCTGTTTTATTATTATAATATTTTTAATGTTTATTTCAGCCGTATATATGCTTAACCATGATAATTGTGACGTGTGGCTCAGCATCGAATAAATGTTTTCTTTCTTTCTTCTTTCTTTCTTTCTAGTCTTGTATTTTATTGAATATTTTAGTGGTTTAACGTGTTATATTAAATAATGTTGATGGCATTTTATGTAATATGTGACGAAGGAAATGATAATTACTAATTAGAAGAAACTGATAATTTGCGAAGAATATTTACGTCAACACTGGCAAAAATGGCTCGTGTTAGATGATGATGATGAGTCCAGAAAAAAAGAATTTTTAGTTATTACTATTTTCAATAATGCTAATCTATACCAATAAATAAAATTGGAGTGTCTGTTTGTAATGTCAAAATAATATGCTTTTTTCATGCTCACACGGTTATTTGCACGACACCTATGCCTAAAATAGCAATTAAAAAATTTTTGTCTGTCTGTCTGTCTGTTTGTTTCGGGTAATCTTCAAAACGGCTGGACCGATTTCAAAAATTCTTTCACCAATGGAAAGCTATGATATCAGGGCGTAAACTAGACCATATTTTATCCCGGTATTCCCACGGGAGCGGGAACTACGCGGGTAAAACCACTATAACCTATAACCGAAACGAAGCGAGGGCGGATTGCTAGTAACTAAATATAAATTAAAATTTCGTGGGGACAGACATACATATGAATGGACATATATATTTGAATATGAATATTCTACGTGATTTTAAATGTATTATGTACTTAAAAACGAAATGTTTGTGTGTGTCTGTAAATAAAATATGTGCAAAGGAAACGCCAATAAAATGCACTCAGCGAATGAAACACAAATGGCCAGTCATTGTGCTTGACCCCTCGCTCTAAAATAATGGTTTAGGGGCAGATAAATTAAAAATGGTTCAAAAATACCCTTGACGTGTATAAATTTATTGCACATTGTGTGTTTAAATTGCCGACATTTGAGGCGTGGTAATGTTCGATATTGGACTGACGGTTGCCAATATTGGACACAACTGATTTGAACTTTTATATTTGACTCTATTCCTAGAGTTTTTCCCTTGTAATACCCGTTTTTGCGGGCATATGGTCATAAAATATAGCCTATGTTACTCGAGAGATTTATATAAGCACTAGCAACCCGCCCTCGCTTCGCTTCGATTATAGGTTATAGTCGTTTTACCCGGGTAGTTCCTGGTCCCGTGGGAATACCGGGATAAAATATAGCCTAGTTTACGCCCTGATATTATAGCTTTCCATTGGTGAAAGAATTTTTGAAATCGGTCCAGCCTTTTTGAAGATTACCTGGAACAAACAGACAGACAGACAGACAAAAATTTTTTAATTGCTATTTTAGGCATAGGTGTCGTGCAAATAGGTAATCGTGTGAGCATGAAAAAAGCTTATTATTTTGACATTACAAACAGACACTCCAATTTTATTTATTGGTATAGATAAGCTTTCAGACATTGAAGAATATATAGATTAAATGAGAAAACACTTTTAAACTTCCTAAAAGCAATGAGGCTAATTTGGAACCATCATTACCTATATTTTTTTCCGGGTTAACTACAGACGTCAAGGTTTCGGTACCAGTGGTCGGCCCATTGGCAAAGGTGAAATAATACGATGGCCTGCCTTTATCAAAATTCGATCTACTTGTCTGTTAAAGTTAAATATGCCAAGTTATATTAGAGTCAAATTGTAAAAAAGACCTTGAGTTTATTATACATTTGTATTTTGCATATAAATAAATATTTAAAAATGTAAAAGAGTTAACAGAAATACGAAAGGTCATCTAACAGGTCGCGAATAATTATCTACTTATTTCAATGGCAAAAACATAGTTAAATAATGTATTTGTAGTTATAAATATAATGGTAATAAGGCGAATTATTAAATTGTATTATAAATAAAATTATTTTTACTAATTTTATCATTTGTATTTGATTTTTGATTGCCCTAAGTTTCTAACATTTTACAGCGTTCATGGGCGGAATAAGATGTTACAATTACAAACGCTCTTTAAAGCATTTGTATATGGATTTTAATCCATAACAGATTTTTAAAGGCTTTTTTATAACATGTAATACCCACCTAAACATCAGAAATAATTATTCAATTGCATTCTGCAAATAGGTTACTCTATTATATTAAGAGGAATAGCGAAAAGTCTGACGACGCAAGAATGTGACTTTTAGTTAAAAAATGATTTTATCTCTTCTCCTCTCACCACATACAAGTCCCACTGTTGGGCTCGAGCCTTCTCCCCAATAGGTGGGAAATAGACCTACTACTCTGCATGAGGAGGGAAATTGAATACAATTCACCATCCCCTATCTCGTCAAAGACGTCTTAGTGATTAAATATGCATACAAGATCGATGAAAACGAAGGAAAGCTAGAAATAAAGACCTATTCAAACCAGTGTAATGTAGGCCTTCTTCCTATTATAGAGGAGGCCCAGCAGTGAGAAAAATATGAGCCGAGATGATGATGATGACGAGATTATTACTATAACAATGTTTTACATTTCCATGTTTTTCTCTCCAAAAATTTAAAGATTCTCAATTGTGACTTACTCCGTCATCACACGATAAACTGCTGTAATAATTATCCCATACAAAAAATGAGTATCGGTCCATTAATGGGCCAAGACTGGCAGCCGATTGAAAAGTATCGGCCAAGAATTACAATATGTCGTCGGGCCAAGGCTGGGCGAGTAATGGGCTGTAACGCCATCCCGATATCGGATCCTATGATCGGCCGATCATAGGACCCGAGCAGCGGCCGAGCGTAATCTTAGAATGTCGGCTGAGCACTATATAAAAGCTTCTGCCGAACGTTCTACTATTATAGGATATTTTTAACTTAATTTAATAACAATAATATAAAAGCGCTGACGACCCCCCCTACTAGGGATGCAAAAAAAAACATCGATGTATCGTTCATAAACATCGACGATCATCGACGACATCGATATATCAATGATAAATTGTTGTTAAGAACGATGTTTTATCATAAGTTTATTAAAATTTGCCCGGAGGATTATATTTCTTCGTCATAACATCGATGTCGTCCCGCTGTTGTTAAAAAACCGACAAACGTCCTAAAAGAAAAAAGCTCATCAAAATTTGCCCGGAGGATTTTATTACTTAGTAACATTGATGTTCGATGTTTATGAACATCGATGTATCGTTCATACACATCGATGCTTTTCTATGAGCGATGTTGCTGTTGATCCCTAATGTCACCTCGCTGTATGTTAAAACAGCCCATAAATGTGCTAAAAAAAAAGCTCGACGACGATACATCGTTGTTGGAGAACGATGTTTTACGTGGTTTAAGGGGTATAATGTACCTAAGTGCCGACAAATTTCCTAAAAGAAAAAGCTCATCAAAATTTGTCCGGAGAATTTTATTTCTTAGTTGTAACATCGGTGTGTGGTTTTCGATAAACATCGTTCATAAACATCGATGTTTTACTTTTGAAAACATCGATATCCTAACATTAACGTTTTTTATGAGCGATGTTGCATCCCTCCCTACCTCCAACCCGTACTATTAATTTTTTTTTGAACAAACAGACAGACAAAAATTTTTTAATCTGTATTTTAGGCATAGGTGTCGTGCAAATAACCGTGTGAGCATGAAAAAAGCCTATTATTTTGACATTACAAACAGACACTCCAATTTTATTTATTGGTATAGATTCTTACTAATATTATACATATTATGTTCATTCATACTAGACATAATAAAAAAGTATTATTATTTGTAACTTATAAAATAAACTATCCGTGTGGTGACGGAATAAAAATACAGTTCATCACCCCCTATCTTGCCCGTGGATGTCGTACAAGACGACTAAGTGATAACATCTATGCAAGAGAATGAATAATCGAAATAAAACCCTATACCAACCTATCTGACCAGCATAGTATAGTTAGATTTCTCGTCTGGAAGCTCATCCATTTCACCTGGAAGCGCTGTGGTCTTCCACCATGCGTTTCTAGCGATCATTTAGGATCCCACGTATGTGCAAACTCTGGAATGAACTAGGTACCTGTTGCTGTGTTTGCCGAGCGCTATGACATGTCCTTCTTTAAACGAGGTTTATGAAGAGTACTTTCTTCACGGTAGGCAACGATCTAGCTGTGCCTTGGTATTGCAAAGGTCATCAAGGCCATATGCGGCAGGATCACTTACCATCAGGTGTGCTACTTGCTCGTTTGCCACCGTTGGCAATAAAAAAATACTGTGGAGGAGGTTCGAGCCCAGCAGTGGGACGTATATGAGCCGAAATGATGAATGATGATTATTAGTAGACATATTTTACTACTTTAAATGCACACGTTTTTACATTGTAACTTATAAAAGATTATTATCTGTCATTAGGTAGATACTGGGTAATGCACAGAAACTGCAGGTGCGATGTTCTCTCATCGATCAAATGTGGCATTTACCGCCGATGTCTTTGCCAAACGATAAAACGATACCAAATGTACATTCCTAATCTGTTACCTTTTAAAAAATAACAAAAGAGATTCATGCAAAAAAAAATGTTTCTTTAACTACAAACACATTTTGAAATAAATCGTTTTTCTTAAAAAATCTAAAAGCTTATTCGTCGTGCAAAAAACAGAGTTAGTCCTTGTTAAAAATATGGCGAACAAAAAAATCACATCAATTTTGTTTTTGCAATAAAAAGCGTCTTGACATACACATATTCTACTTCCTTTAGTATTCAGTAAATTGTAGCTGGAGTGTTTCAAATTCTAAATGCATTTTGTTTGCAAGTAGTATTTAATGATTTCTGATGTTCACGCGAGTATTGCACATTGTCATTAAACCTATTTTATGGATTGTATTTGATTTTTGATTGCCTGACGTTTCGAACACTTTACAGCGGGCACGGGCAGACTTAATAACATTGGCGTGCAAATAAATGTAATTAGATGGTATACAAACTAGATTGTCAAAAAATAATTTTTAATATACATAAGTGTTTAACTATACCTAGTGTCTTCTGTGTGGTGATGGAGTAAGAATACAATTCATCACTCCCTATCTTGCCCGTGGATATCGTAAAAGACGACTAAGCGATATAATAGGCATATAACATTTGTGCGAGAGAAAGAAAGCTCGAAACAAAACTCTATACCAACGCGTCTTCGCCCTAGCCGAGGCCGCGGGTGATCGGACCGGGGAATTGTCCGTCACCCGCGGAGAGGCTGACCGCGCGACAGCGACCGACGTCCCAGGACGTCGAGAGGTGAGGTTACTCGAAAGGGTATTCCATGAGGCCGACCACTGACGACAAGTCACATCTGCTCAGGTGGTCGGCCCAACAACGAGGTGACGTGGATACGGGTGGGTTATGGCCCGTTTTTTTTTTTTGTGGGTGGGCTGCGGTCGGCGCGCCTCCGCACCACTCCGTCCGGGGCGACAGAGGGGCTTAAGCACGCAACTCCCGCAACCCACCCGAAAACCACGTCGCCTTCATCGTTGGGCCGACCACCGGAGCAGGGTTACTATACCAACGCGTCTGACCAGCGTGGAATAGTAGGTCAATAACCCTCCCATTATGGAGGAGGTCTGAGCCCAACAGTGGGACATATATAGGCTGAGGTGATGATGAACTAAAGTGTTTACTGCAAAGACACTCTGGTGACCCTATTCTCATTGGAGAAGATAGACTTGACGTCGACAACATGCTGGGAAAGTGGCTCTGTAAATTAGAGAATGTTAGCTTGAAAGTGAGCAGACTGAAAATCCTCAAATTACAAAAATGTCCTTTTTTTCTCGTGGGTGTCGAACGTCTGTTTTTATGGGCTATGGTAAACGCACACGCGGTCCATTCCGTCCGGAGCGACGAAAAGACGACGCGCGGTCCCATAACCCACCCGTAGCCACGTCGCCTTCATCGTTGGGCCGTAGTGGTCTGCCCGACCACTGAGGATAAGGAACCCTAGATAGCCCTTTTATCGAGGAAGGCTATATATCATCACGATAAGACTAACAGCAGCGGAGCACCAATGAAGAATGTTTCACATTCGGTTTTTTTTCCTTTTAAGAGTTTCCGCTGCGTAAACGGCAAAATTTTCGCAAAAATTCTGTGTGACAGAATCGTATTATTAAAAAATATTTTCACCTTATATGTAAACAAAGTCTTAGGTTAAAGTTAGCGTTAGCCCAAAGTATCTATACCATGCGGACGAAGTCGCGAGCAGAAGCTAGTAATCAATAATGATTAACAATTCTGAACAAAAAACCGATTTCAACCGTTTTTTCATGGATGCCATTGTCAGCACTGGACCAAAATGGGCCATACAAAAGCACGAGCTTCCAAATTAAAAACGAATCATCAAAATCGGTTCACCCCGTGGAAAGTTCTGAACTAACAAACATAATAAAATACTGTCGAGTTGAAAACTTCCTCCCTTTTTGAAGTCTGTTAAAAATAGTATACCTACCTAACTAGCTGACCTAACAAACGTTGTATTGTTGTCAAATCTAAAAAAATAGTAAAAGGGATTCTCCTTCAAATCGCTCGCAGCGCCACCTACCGCTCCCAATTATTACTCTAAACCATTCTCATATCCATCGGAATATCCACAAAAAACAGCCGATTTTGATGATTTTTTTTATGGGTATTCCGATGGATATGGACTCTAGCCGTTTAGAAGGAGTTCAATTACAAACACACGAACAGAACATAGATATACTCGTATATAAAGATTTAATAAACGATATCCTTAAATAGTGAATTGGTTCTCGATTACTATTTTCCAAATTACATATGTCGGGTCAACTAGTTGAGTAATATAAACATAACATGTGTAATATAGGTATATAACTATATAAAATAGTAAATAACGGTAAATAACAAAAAGATTTGATCTCAATCTGCGCTACGAGGCCCTGATTCGGTTTGAACGCCACATGAATAAAAGATGGCGGTTTGACATAGCGGGGGGGATTGCAACCCTTTCTTTCGATTTATTGAATGTACTATGAGCCGCTCTCACCCCACGCGTTTTTTTTCGTGACAGTTCACTCACGAAGGGTTGGCATCGATTTTTGTTGTGAACGAAAGTTTAACGCCGTATTATGAATTTAGTCTGTACTTTTGAAGCTAAAATGTTGTAAAAAGATGTACTTATGTGTGGTGACGAACTGAAAATGAAATATGTCCCCCTATGTTACGTTTTCTGTCTGGAGTAAAAATATAATTCATTCATTTTCTTGCCCGTGGGTGTCATAATAGTCGACGAAGGCATACAGCACATAGACAACAGCTATAAAAGAGATGAAAAACTTGAAACCTTATACCGACACGTCTGAACAGTTGTTGTTAAAGTTTGTGCCCGTTAAATTGTGATTGTAAAGTCGCAATATAAAAATTATTTCCTTAGTGCAAGGTATTTTCTAAAAAGGCCTTTTCTAAATTTCTCTCTTTTTGAGGAAGAGGCTCAAGCGCAGCAGTGGGACGCATGTGGGCTGAGATAGCATAATGACTAATCGTCAGATTGCAGATACGGGGTCATTCTAAGATGACCGATTGTGATTGGGTCATCCTAACATGACCCCATCTTCACAATAACTACAACACAACCGTAGGGGAAGAAAATTTTCCAATGGCGACCTCAAATTGGATGACGCAGTGTAGGACGATCCCCTATTACGAGAACTGACGTCATTGTTAAGTTACAGGGAACAGTTGGATGAAAATGGCCTGCGTCCATTCTGAGTAGCATACTCGTAGGGTCTATATTTAGCAGTGGACTTCTACAGGCTGATGGGTGGATGAGCAAATAGATACTAGGTAGATTATAAACCCATAGCAGAAGTAAGTATTAGGCAGCGTCTTTTTTATGATGTGGAGACTTACTGGAAAGGAATAGATAATGAAAATAATATTTAATATCGACGAAGTCGAGGACAACATTTTTGATACACTTTGGAATGATATAGCTATGTACATAAGTATCTTTCTAAGTGTGGTCACGTTCTGATCCGGTGGTAGTAGGTATATTAAATTTGATTGGTTTAAAACTAATAAATTGTCATAATATGTATAATAATTTCTAGAAATTTAATGTTTAATAAAAAGTGACCAAAAACGATAATATTATATTATTTTCATATAAGATCATTTTCTTTTTGTACTGGCAATTTAATTGTAGCAAAATTGTGGGTCAAAATTTAATAACTAATTCTGTAGCAGGTAGATATTAATCTCTTTAATAACGATGACTTGATGGATGTTAGATATCTTAGTCTGTCTGTGAAAATTAACGCTATAAAGTGTTTGAATCATCATCATCATCATCTCAGCCCATATACGTCCCACTGTTGGGCTCGGGCCTCCTCCATAATGGAAGGGTAATTGACCTACTATACCACGCTGGTCAGACGTGTTGGTATAGGGTTTTATTTCGAGTTTTCCTTCTCTCGCATAGATGTTATATGCATTTTATATCCCTTAGTCGTCTCGTACGATCACCCACGGGTAAGATAGGGGGTGGTGAATTGTATTCTTACTCCGTCACCACACGGAAAAAGTGTTTGAATAGTGGGGCAATAAAAAATCAAATAAAAACACGAAAAAAACCGTGAAAATAAATGTATTTCAATGTGTATATATAAATGTATTTCAGTGTGTAATACTCGCGTAAACATCACGAATCCTTAAGTATAATAAATCCTTAATAAATAAATGCGAAAGTAAGTTTCTTTGTATGTACGCTTTTATGTCTAAATCATTAAACCGATATTAAAATTTCTTTCACGAATAGAAAGTACATTATTGGCGAGTAGGTATCACAATCTAATCAATCTATATTTTATGTTTCAATTCCAACAGGCACTAGTGGATGAAACTGCTGGAATTTACTACATAATATATAGTATAAATACAACGAAATAAATTACAATTGCAAAATAATTTTATTTTACCATTTGTTACTACAAAATCAACAAAAAACAACTACCTAATATAAATTACTAAAAGTAGCTAGCTGAGCGAGCAATTGTTTCATATTAAAATAGGTTCAAAGCTTACACGTGTGCAAATGTAAAATAATTTAAATTACCTTATTGTAATTTCACATTGCATAGACGAGTACTTTCCTTGGGGTGACGAAATAGGAATACAATTCACCACCCCTTATCTTGCCCGTGGATGTCGTATAAGATGAAATCTATATAAGAGAAGTTCAAAATAAAACTGAGAATGAATGAATACAATTCACTAACCCTTTTCTTGCCCTCGAGTGTCGTAAAAGACGATTAACTCAATATCGGGTGATCGGACAGGGGATTTAGTCCGGCATCCGCGGAGAGGTTAGCCTCGCGACGGCGATCGGCGTCCCAGTAGTGGAAGTCGATGGGAGAGGGTACTCCTTCGGGGTATTCCGTCGGGTCATCCACTGAAGTCAAGGAACTCTGCACCGGTGGTCGGCCCAACGACGAAGGCGATGTGCTATATAGGTGGGTTACAGTTGTGCGTGCCTACGCCCCCCTGTCGCCCCGGACGGAGCCGGGCGAGAAGAGCGCCGACCGTAACCCACCCCCCAAAAAAAAGGTATTAAATATGCATATAACATCTATGTAAAAGAAGAAAAACTCGAAATACTCTATACTAACACGTCTGACGAATAGTATAGTAAGCCAATTTCACTCCTATTGTGGAGGAGGCTCTGGTCTTATATGAGTAGGACTTATATGAGCTGACGTGATGATGAAGACGAGTACTTAATACATCCTATGGCACCTTAAATTATTAGGTTTTGAATTATGGCTGGACAAATCGTATCATCACAACATAACAGCTAGAAATTCTAGTCTACTACGTTGATCAGGCGGGTCAGCAATTTTTTTTGGCTGTGTAGTTTATTTTTTTTGGCTGTGTAGTTTATTCTATATATGTGTATGTGTTATAATAAGTACATAAGAATGTATCCAATTAAGTTAGAGTTAGTATTAGATGTTTACTCATCAAGTGAGCTGTTTCAATCTACCATCCCGAACGCCCAACCTTATAGCGGGTTATAATCGGCATATACGCCATTTATTCCGGCCGGGACGACGTAGGCACAGCACGCGGCCCTCCATAACCCACCGTTTTACATCCCCTTTGCCACTGGGCCAACCACTGGTATAGATTTCCTTAATGTCCGTGGCCAACCCGGCGGGCTATGCTTTCGTGTAACGTCCTTCCCCGCGCCCTATCCGATGTGTCGCCTTTACGTGGTCAGACTCTATGGATGATGGACAATTCCTCGGTCCAGTTATCCGCGACCTCGGCTAGGGCGGCTTCAGTCAACTGCCACCCAAGTCTCCGGCAGCGAATCGTGCGGCGGAGTTTCACAATTCGCGGCAACCACGTCCCAGTTCCGGACGCTGTTAAGCATCTACCTAGCGATGGTCGGCAGCGTCAGGTCAGGACCGATGATTACGACGAATACACGGCGTAGCTCTGTTTAGGCGTTTTTTTTCGCGAGTTTTCTTTTTCTTGCATAGACATCTATGCAAGTGAGTGTATTCTTACTCCGTCATTACACGGTTATAGGTACTCTAGTTTAGTATATTATATTCATAAAAGTTTTTATCTTTGGCTCTTAAGATTGAGCCTCTTCTAGAGGAAAGAAATTAAACTAATATACCACTCTAGTTGGTTGTTACAGGGTTTTATTTCGGGTACTCCTTCTCTTGTATAAGTGTTATAGGTATATTATACAGCTTACTCGATTTCTATCACACCCACGGGGTGGTCTTGTATTGTATTCTTACTCCGTCACCACACGGAAAACATAACTGGAAGAGAAACAATCCTCGAAATAAATCACAATCCGTTTTGTCATCGTGTTGCAGATTAATTTCTGTCCCATTATATAGGAGATTCGTGTCTAATTGAAGACTGAGGGATATAAAAAAATAGAAGACTTGTAGAAATATTCAATATAGTTAATATTGTAAATACAAAACTGTGTGAAGATGTTCGGGTGTTTGTTCCTCACTCGCGTGTAAACTGTTAAACAGATGTTGATAAAATAAGGTCTATGTCTAGAACATTGCCTGGATTAATACATAGGACACTTTTTATCCTGGCAATGTGTTCCCTTGAGATAATAGTTCAACTTTATCTTTTAGAAAGTATAATTTATGTGCTAGGGCCTTGTCGACAGTCGACGTCTTTCTACAGCCGCGGGCCGGTTCGTTCGGGGTAGTACCACACTCTCGCAGAAAATCGATGTTTGAGTAGTAACAATTTATTCCTGTTATCCTGTACTTTGTTCGGTCATCGAGAGAGCGGAAAGCCCAACTTACTGAGGGTGTTTGCGTGTAGGTTTTGGCGATGTTTTTAGTATCACCGAACTTTATTGCACGCAATCACACTCCCTTCTGTCTCTTCACAGTAGGAAGCGGTTTAGCATAGTTCCATGAGCGGAAATATCACTTATCATCAGGTGTGCTGTTTAACCATATGTTAATTCAAATTCAAATTATTTTATTATACATAAACCCTGAGAGGGCACTTACATATTGTCAGGTTTACAATTTCCAAAAAAAATATACTACCACCGGATCGGAACGCGACCGCTACTGAGAAGATCCGGCAAGAAACTCAGCGGGCTTGTCATTATTTTTAATTTTTTTTTCTTCTTACTACTTATACAATTGTGTACATGTTTTGTAAGAACAAGCTCCAGTGTGATGCCCTTCGAACCGCAAGACACTTAATATAATTTAAACGATTATGGCTGGACCAGATCCCACAAGCGGCACCCGATCACGAGTTAACTACTAGAGCAGCCATCACTCACCTCAACCACTATGGAGGGAAGGGAGAGACCCGCTCCACGCAGCTACCGCAAGTAGATCCTTATGTGAGCATGACCAACACCACAATATGTTACAAACACTGAAAATACAAAAATTCGTTAGGCAAAACACGCTACACTTTACAATAAAAGTTAAAAGTACATTTACAAACAGTATATTTAAAATAACAAGGAAATTGCTGAATGAGGAGCTGCTCACAACCAATCTGTATTATCATCTACATAATCCGAGATTTTATAATAAGCTTTTTTACAAAGTCTATTCTTGATGGCTTTTTTAAACTTTTTCATAGGCAGGTCTCGGATATCTTTAGGTAATCTATTGTAAAAGCGTATACATTGCCCCATGAATGATTTGTTAACTTTTTGGAGACGAGTAGTGTGTACAACTAATCTGTCCTTATTACGAGTATTCATTTCATGAATGTCACAATATCTCTTAAAGTTAGCGATATTTTTTTTGACATATAATATATTTTCGTATATATATTGTGATACAGCAGTTAGAATATTTATTTCTTTGAATTTCTCCCGAAGTGAGATTCTTGGGCCTAGATTATAAATTGCACGGACAGCCCTTTTTTGGAGAACAAAGATTCTATTAAAGTCCGCGGAGCATCCCCACGGTAATATACCGTAAGACATAAGACTATGGAAATAAGCGAAATAAACCATTCTAGCTGTTTCAGTATCTGTTAACATTCTTTTTTTTTTTACTGCATAAGCCGCTGAGCTAAGCCTACTCGACAACTTACCTTTACAACTTATATTTATATTGTTACCAACAGCAATATAAATATAAAACTTCATTTTGGGTAAGTTACTTTTTACACGGCTGAAGCCGAAGGCAAGAGCTAGTGTCAATATTGTCAAAGGGTTAAATTACTTTTCTGTCACAAATCTATATAGATATAACGCTGATATTACATAGGGGGGTATTTTTTTGAACAATCAATGACTTAACGAAAGGGGTGAACACAAAAGTTGCAGTAAGGGATTGCACCCTATTATTGACAGACGGACAGACAATCGTGTGAACTAAATCGTTATCGTAGTATGTAAGGTATATAATATTTTATTAAAATAGTACATTGTTTTTTTTTTTTAAGTTACACTTCATTTGACGCGTTAGGGAAAAATGATGAGAGTAAATTTTTACGTTGCGCGCGCACACGGTAATAAATATCAACTAGACTATGCGTTGTAATAAAAATTTCAATCTATTAAATACATTTTTTCTATTAGTAGTGTCGTTTTTTGTTACAAAAGTATCATTTCAGCCTATCGTCATAATATAGTCATCTATCCAGTAATGTATCTCGGCCGTAACCTTGAATTAAATGCCTAAACGTAAACATGTGATAGGGCTGCCCGCTTCCAGCATTTTAATTACATTTACCTACTTTGTGTTTCCATTTAGTTTTGTATATACTTTTCTTATATAAACAAATAAAATACTTTGTGAATTGAATGGGAAGTGTTCAATAAGAATGCGTGTTGATTTTTGATTGGTAGTTTTAATTAAAAAAAAAAACAAGTTTATGTTTAAATAACAAATCGGTCTATAAATTTAAATTATCCAGTGACAGACAGACGGTCAAATAATTTTTTTCTAGTACTATTCATACACATAGTACAATAAACATATATTATTAATAATAAAATACCACGTCTTTACTTTGAATCATATAAACTAACAAAACAAAACACATTATGAGTTTTAACACAAGCGTACCGTAACATGATTCATGAACCGCTTATAACTATCTATTTCACTCGTGTCAATCACTTTATTCACTTTATTTATTAATCCAGACAACTTTTTTTCGGGAGATAAAAGGAAATTAAAACGACACACATTATGTACCTACCTACTAGTAAGTAAAATTATTTTATAATCTTACCTTTCAGAGTTGCCAGGTAATCTAAAAAAAGTTATCTCTGAATTCGTTATTGACGAATTCATGCAACCAAAAACAGCATAATATACCCTACTTGTCATATTAAATATGTGTATAATTATGTATTTTAGTGAAAAATTCGCGCATTTATTGTTAAAAAAACAACACACCGTTCGTTCGTCACTGCAGCACAGGCGCGACTGTCTACATGCCGAGCGCATGCCGAGATCGAGGCGCGTAGGTATAGCTCGCGTTTCGTCCGTTTGTACGAAGTTGGATTACTGGTAGATTATATTACCGTGCTATCGCCGTCCACTGCTGGACATTAGGCCTCTCTCATGTTACGTCATAGACTGCGGTCTTGTGCTGCCTGCATCCAACGACGCCCAGCAACTTTCACCAGGTCGTCGATCCACCTAGTGGGGGGCGTCTTACACTACGTCGTCCGATACATAGTCGCCACCCAAGAACCTTTCTTCCCCAGCGGTTGTCGGTTCTTCGAGCGATGTGGCCTGCCCATTGGTATTTCAGCGTACTAATTCTTCGTGCTACGTCGGTTACACCCGTTCCTCTGCGGATTTCCGTATTTGGGATTCTATCTCGCAGAGAAATCCCAAGCATAGCCTGCTCCATGATAATAATAATTATGATATTTTTTACAAACTAGAATATGATGTAGTATAGTGTTAATTTATTTCATTCTTAATTTAATGTTATTATTTCAAATATTACTGTTTAACTTTTTTTAAATATATTTGTTTTGGATATATTGTTGCTTCCGCGACTTGATTGTACGGGCCCATCAGAATTTCAGCGGTGTAGTATCATGTTTACTGTACCATAAGCTGAGATGGGCACCATATTTTGGCCTCACATATTCGACTCCTTGTTTTTAGTTAGTAGTTCTTATTTCTTTCGTTGGTGTCTATATTGTGTGAGGTTTACAAAATAAAATTTCTTTCTTTCTTTTTTTCTCCATAGCACGCCGAGCGACTTTGAGCCTTGTTATGAGGCCAACATTTGGGAACCACAATTCCGTGCCGTAAGTCATCACTGGTAACAAACACTGGTCACTCGTAGACCTATGTTTTCAGACACTGAGGTAAGTATGTTGGACGAGAAGATCCTCTAAATTTTCCGAACGAGCATAACGCGAAGGATAAATTTTTGAAAAAGATTTTTATCGTGTTACGCCAAAGAAGTACCTATTTAACTTCTTATTTGCGTACACACACGTTTCTTTCCTAATGAAGGTCAACGTCAAGTCAAGATAATGCTGTTTTTAAATAGGTACTATCTATACTTGCGGCTATGAATGATATCTGTCTGTATCGAGTAGATATTAATCTCAGTAATAACGATGACTTGTGGGACGGAGACATCTTAGTCCACCCATGACCATGAACGCTGTAAAGTGTCTGAAACGTTGGCCAAGCCAAAATCTCAAGGTGCTGTGACATCATCATTATCATCATCTTCATCATTTTGACTCATATACGTCCCATTGTTGGGCTCGAGTCTCCACCATAACAGGAGGGAAATTGACCTTACTATACCATGTTGGTCTGAGAGATTGGTGTAGGGTTTTCTTTCGAGTTTTCTTTCTCTTGCATAGATGTTATATGAGTATTATATCCCATAGTAGTCTTTTACAACATCCACGGACAAGATAGGGAGTGGTGAATTGTATTCTTACTCCGTCACCACACGGATAATGACTATGACATCGTTAATTTATATTTTATTAATAATATTGTAATCATGCAGTCACAGTATGTTTGCCACGAAATGTGGATAAAGTAATTCAAATATAATGATTGCCGAGTCCCGTCCTGTAAGACACAATCAACGACCTAGTTTAAGTGACGTAGTTTCATAAAGTTAAATATTTAGTGCTACGTCTATTGTGAGCTTTTTAAGTATTAATAAATTGAAGAATACAATGTGTTAGGTATAATTAAAGTAAATAAATCATCATAATCATCGCAGCCCATATACGTCTTACTGTTGGGCTTAGGCCTCCACCACTATGGGAGGAAAATTGACTACCATGCTGGTCACAAGTATTAGTACAGGATTTTGTTTTGAGTTTTCCTTCTCTTGCTGATGTTATATGCACCTCATATCCCTTAGTCGACTTTTACGTCATCCATGGGGAAGAGAGGGAGTGATGAATTGTGTTGATACTCCTTCACTACACGTGAAAATAAATACTTCATCGCAGCCCACATACGTCCTGCTGTTGGACTCGGGCCTCCTCCATGGGAGAGAATTTGACCTACTATACTATGCTGGTCAGACATGTTGGTATAGGGTTTCATTTCGAGTTTTCCTTTTCTTACACAGATGTGCATATTATATCCCTTAGTCGTCTTGTACGACATTCACGGGCAAGATAGGAAATGGTGAATTGTATTCTTACTCCGTCACCACACGGAAAATAAAATAAATACTTAATTTAAATATAAATATTTTTAGTAAATAAATGCATATTTATTACTTATAGGCCTCATAACAAAGTTAAAAGTCACTCAGCGTACTTTAAGTATAGACTAAGAGCCTGTGGACCCCAGACCTTCGTGATTTTATTAAAGCTGAAAGTTTGTCAGCGCATGATCCCAACACAGGTAAGAACGGTGGCCCATTATAAAGTCACAGTGGCTTTGGCAGATAAAAGATACTAAAAGTGTGTAAAATACCGATCTATTTTCGTCAAATTATTAAGCGTGATTTTTTGATATTACCTTCAGAACGTTATTAAAAATCACGATTAATTGCCAGACACTTAACATGGTGGCAACCCCTTGCCAGACACCTTAACGTTCATGAAATTATAATTCTACTTACGTTATAGTATAAAAGTTGATTTTTATACATAATACTTGGGTATGTAGGTATTGGGTAATGGGTAGATGATGTTTCCTCAGTAGCCAGACATTTTTCATAGTTCCAAACCCTTGCCAGACAAAGATGTAGGGAAGCTGTAGGAGCAAGCGCAAGACAGTAGATATATACATGGGTGAGTGCGAGTGAGATGCGCTTATATTCTTTAATATTTAGTACATGCTTATAGCAGCTAAAATAATATTATATGCTATCTTCAAGTATTATTAATTTAATATTCATTATTAATTATAAGAACAATATTATTAATACTACGTTATAATGTAATAGCTGATTTTATATCCAAACTAGGCTTTTGCCTGTTTGCTAGCCTAGTTTGGCTACAGCAGCTCAAATCGATCGATTCTAATACATATGTTAGCCTAACATATGTATATATGTTAGCCTAAGTTCACATTGTAACTTGTACTAAGTATATTTGCAAAATAAAGATTATTATTATTATATATAATACTTGCAACCCATTCTCGCTTCGATTCGGTTTCAGTCGTCTTACCCGTGTAGTTCCCGTTGGCATACCGGGATAAAATATAGCCTATGTTACTCAGGGATACTGTAACATTCTAATGATGAAAGAATTATCGAAATCCATTCAGTAGTTTTTGAGTTTATTCGTAACAAACATACAAAATTTTCTCTTTACAATATTAGTGTAGATTACACCCTTAGAGGGTGAAAATTGGGGGGCGCGGCTGGAGCACCTCCTCGTGGTGCTCCCTGGAAACGTCCATTTGGACGTCACGCGTCCATTTGGACGGCCAAGATTCCGGCAGGAGGGGGTCTCCGCGTGTGGCTCTGGTGGCAGAAGCGCACGGCGGATCTGACCTGGGGCCAATGGGGCGGATGTGCCTCATGGCACTCCGTCGCCAGGGACGGTTGCGTCACGGCCCGGGGGCGTGACGGGTCGGTCGCTCGCGAGCGGCCAGACCCGGAAGGCATAAACCGTATTCCTGAATGGTGGGGTCAGGACCGGGGGTCTTCGGACCGCGGGGAAGAAAACCTCTATAAAAAATCACCCCAATCTTAAGTTTGGCCACTCGGCGAGGAGATGTATGACTGGTGGGTTAAGAAGCGCGCGAGCGTCCAGTCGTTAGAGTGGTAGTCAAGGCAAGACTCAAAAACGTCCATCAGTATGGCAGAGGTTAAGTGCGGTGTAAATACTCCAGAGGGTCCCGGCCACGCCGGCGAATCCCTCACTGTGCCGGTGTCTGAGCGCGGGATGCGCACAAACACCGGCACGGTCAGTCTCCAGTCGTATGGGAGGGAGACAACCACTGTTACAGTAGCCGAGGGCCCGGCTCAACATCGGGAGGCTCCAAAGAGGGGGGGGGGGGGGTGAAGAGAAGGAGGAAAAGGAAGCTGATCGCCACCACCATACACTCAAATCGGGTGCGTGCGCGAAAAGAGGCTGCGGAGAAGGAAGCGGTGCGGCTGGCGCTATTAGCTGCCGCGGCGGCCGCGAGCGACGAGGGCGGGTCAGCCGTAGGACCGTCGCGGGACGAGGGCGGGAAAGCCGCAGAGCCGTCCCAAAAACACCGAAGAGGAGGCGACAACTCGACGGGGTTGTCGAGCGACGAGGGCAGCACCGCCGCAGAGCCGTCGCAGGACGAGGGCGGTGGTGCTGCAGGGCCGTCCAAGAAGATGCAGATGTGCAGGAGGGGCAGCTCGACGGGGCTGTCGGGAAGCGACACGGCGTACGAGCTGTCGACGGACGAGGGCGGAAGTGTCGCAGGGCCGTCCGAAGACATCATGTCGGCTTCGGAGATATCGGCGGACGAGGGCGGTAGTGCAGAGCCGTCTGCCGAGAAGGGTCGGCGGAGCGCCGACGTTTTGGCTAGGGACGAGGGTGGCGTAGGTGCTGCAGGTCCGTCCGGCATACAAATAGGCAGGTCGTCCGGAGATGATAGGGGGTCCGGCGACAAGGGGGAGGAGGAGGCCGCCGAGGAGGCCGAGCCGCATCACTCGGCGAGGGCTCTGACGGTGGCCCTAGATGTAAGGAGGGCGGGGGAGGAGGCTCGCCCCCCGACAAGGGACAGGAAGCACCCCCTACATAAGGGTGGCAGCTCCCGGGCGAACTCGGAGGGGAGCGATACCATCAGGCCTCCCCCCAAGGTCCCGACCATGCGCCGGGGGCGCAGAGGCCGAGGAGCGGTGGTGGCGGCGAGGCCGGGGATACCGGGTCCGGCTGGCCACAGTGGCGAGGTGGTGGCCCTACAGGCCGCGAACGCCCGCCTTAGCGAGGAGGTCTCTGGCTTGCGGGAACGCAACCGCAAGCTAGAGACGAAGCTATCGGCGGTGCGACGGGAGAACCGCGGGTTGGCCAAAAAGATGGCCGATCTGCGGACCCAGTTCGCGCGCCTGGCGCCGGCCACGCCACTGGTGCCGTCCTCGCCACCGAAACGGGCTGCGCCAGGGAGGGCGAGCCCGTCAACTGCGTCCGTGGCGCCGGCTGCGCCCGTCGCGGCCTCGGCGCTGCCTCCCCTCATCGTGGTCCCTCCGCCGGCTCGTGGCCGCGGGAGGCCTCGGAGGGGCGAGGAGCCGCCGCCCGACGAGATGCATGGCGTGTCGGAGTCGGCGATACGCGTCATCCTGGCCCGAGTAGGGGTCATGATGGATGCGCGTATCGGCCCCGTGGTGGCCAGGCTTCCGCCTGAGCCGCCCCTCCGACCGCCGTTCGCCACGGACAGGGCGAGGCGGCCGCAAGTGTCAGCTCTCACCCCGCTGCCCTGTCAGGGTGGCCGCGTGGTGAGCTACGCTGCGGCTGCGGCTGGGCCCAAGGGGCCCAAGAAGGCCGGCAAGGTGCCGGCTCCCGCCAAGGCCGGGCCGCAGCCGACGCCAGCGGCTGCACCGCACGCGCCGGCCAGCGAACCCGCGACCGCTCCTGCTGCGCTCAGCGCTGCTGCCAGGCTCGAACAGGGCTGGCAGGTGGCTGAGCGGAGCAGGAAGGCACGCGGCCAGAAGCGGAGAGCGGCGGCCAAGAGTGCCGCAGTGGCCGCCACTCCCCAGGCGGGAGCTGGCAGAAAGGGGAAAAGGTCGCGCAGGGGCCTCAAGTCGCCGAAGACAGCCGCGGTGGTCATCACCGTGCTGCCTGAGGCGGCTGAGAGGGGCCCCAACTATGAGGCCGTCCTAAAACGCGCCCGGCGGGAGTTGGACGTCTCCGACATCGGAGGCGCTCGAATGGGCTCGACAGGGGCTTGAATTCTCGAGTTCCCTGGGGCCGAGGGCGCGAAGACGGCCGATAGTGTGGCTTCGAAGCTGCGGGGGCTGTTCGGGCCAGAGGATGGCGTCCGAATCGCCAGGCCTGTCAAGTGCGCAGAGATGCGCCTGACGGGCTTAGACGATTCCGTGACGGTGGAGGACGTCCGGGAGGCCATTATGGCGCGTACCGGATGTGCCTCGGACACCGTCCGGATTGGCACCATCCGCCCTGGTCCGGGCGGTGTCGGTGCTGCCTGGGTGCAGTGTCCGGTGGAGTCGGTCAAGCAATTGGCCGACTCAGGCAGGCTCCTCGTGGGCTGGAGCTCGGCACGGGTAACCGTGCTAGAGCCCCGGCCCGCGAGGTGTTATAAATGCATGGCGGTCTGGCATACCCGACCGACATGCAAAAACTGCTTTGACTGCAGCGGGCTATGTTTCCGTTGCGGTCAGACCGGACACCAGGCGGCATCGTGCTCTGCGGTGCCCTACTGCCCCGCGTGTGCGGCAGGCAATAGGCCTGCCAAGCATCGCATGGCCTCTGGGGACTGCAGACCCCCGGCTTCGGCCCCAAAGGGGCGGGGCGGCCCATCGACCGGGCCAGTCCCCGCTCCGAGCGCGGCCCGATCGCCCGTCAGCACGGAGGAGGTGACGATGGATACGGACCGTTAATGGACCCCGTATCCATTCGTCTCCTCCAGGCCAACCTCAACCACACCGCCGGTGCGCAGGACGTGTTCCTGCAAGCCATGGCGGAGTGGTTGATAGGAGTAGCCGTAGCCGCGGAGCCGTACGTGGTGCCTGACCGGCCTAACTGGTTGGGTAGCACCGATGGCACCGTGGCAATCGTCGCCTCCACGTCGTGGCCTTCGTCGTCTCTGACCCTTAGGGACAGGGGCGTCGGATACGTCGCGGCGGACTGGGGGGAGATTACGCTCTTCGGAGGCTATCTCTCCCCTAACTGGAGTGTGACCGATTTCGAAGCCTCCCTCACCATCATGGAGGCCTCGTTACGGCGAATGGCATCGCGCCAGGTCTTCGTCTTGGGGGACTTCAACGCCAAGTCCGTGGCGTGGGGGTCCCCCCGGACAAACGGCCGAGGACGGGTGATCGAGGAGTGGGCGGCGGCACTGGGCCTCTGTTTGTTGAACAGGGGCTCGGTGCATACGTGCGTGCGGCAACGGGGCGGGTCGATAGTGGACCTTTCGTTCGCTAGCCCCGAGGTCGCCGCACGCATGGGGAGCTGGCGCGTCGTGGAGGAGGTGGAGACCTTGTCGGACCACCGGTATATCCGGATGGAGGTCTCCCCGGCAATCCCGACGCCCAGCAGGGGTCACGGGGCGGATGGACGTCCTGCGTTCCCGCGATGGGCTGTGGGTCGCTTAGACCGGGACCAGCTGGCGGAGACAGCCATCGTTTACTCGTGGCTGTCCTCTGCCAACCAGTTGGACGGGGTGGACGCCGAGGCTGGCCGCATCCGCAATGCGTTGACGCAGATCTGCGATGCGGCCATGCCCCGGGTACGGCGTCTGCCCCCGAGGAGGGCGGTCCACTGGTGGTCCCGAGAGCTGGCGGATCTCCGGGCCGCGTGCATTCGCGCCCGGAGGGCCTACACCCGCAGCCGGCGGCGCCAACGCGTCGCAGAGCGGGAGGCCTTGCTGTATGAGGGCTACCGCATTGCGCGGTCAGCCTTCAGGCTGGCCGTCCGCTCCGCCAAGGACGTCAGTCGGCAGGAGATGCTGGACGGTCTCGACCGTGACCCCTGGGGACGCCCCTATCGCGCGGTGCTGAATAAGCTCCGCGCGCGGGGCCCTCCCCTCACAGAGACTCTCCAGCCCAGCCTTCTCACCCGGGTCGTCGAGGACCTGTTCCCGCGGCGGGCGGAACACACGCCCCCGGTCATGGCTCCGCCAGACACTGACCGGGAGGCCGACAACGACAGTGTTCCGCCCATCACGGAACCCGAGATGGGAGTGGCGGTGGCGCGCATGTGCGCAAAGTCCACCGCCCCCGGGCCCGACGGTGTTCCTCACCGTGTGCTGGGCCTGGTCCTCGACCACCTGGATCCCCGCCTCAGGGAGCTGTTCGACGCGTGTTTAGCGTCCGGACGGTTCCCTGGGTGCTGGAAGGAGGGAAGGCTGGTGCTCCTGCCGAAGCCGGGACGGTCTCCGGGGTCGCCTTCGGCCTACAGGCCTATCGTGCTGCTCGATGACACGGGCAAGCTACTGGAGAAGGTGGTAGCTGCCCGCATCGAGCGGCACCTCGTCGGCACCAGGCCCGATCTGTCGGACGCCCAGTTTGGGTTTAGGAGGGATTGTTCGACGATCGCGGCTCTGTTGCGCCTGAAGGCCGTGGCGACTGAGGCCATCACCGGTGGGGGAGTGCTGTTGGCGGTGTCCCTAGACATCGCCAACGCATTCAATAGTCTGCCATTCAGCTGCATCAGGGAGGCGCTCCGGTATCACGGAGTGCCAGCTTACCTGAGGCGGCTAGTGGCAGACTATTTGGTGGGGCGCAGCGTCCTCTGCACCAACCGAGCAGGGGACGTTGTGCGAACGCCCATGACGTGCGGTGTCCCACAGGGGTCGGTCCTCGGACCCACCCTGTGAAACATCGGCTACGACTGGGCGTTGCGGGGGAGCCTCCCGCCCGGGCTGGGCGTGATTTGTTACGCCGACGACACGCTCGTCACAGCCCGCGGTGAGACTCTAGAAGAGGCGGTAAGCCTGGCGACCTATGGCACCGAAGAGGTCGTCAGGCGGATCGAGGCGCTGGGGTTGAGGGTCGCCCTGGACAAGACGGAGGCCCTCTTGTTCCATGGGCACCGTATGAGCCCTCCCATCGGCGTCTCGATCACCGTCCACTCGGTTGACATCAGCATCCGGGCCCATATGAGGTACTTGGGCCTGGTGCTCGACGGGCAATGGTGGTTCCGGGAGCATTTCCGCAGGCTCGCTCCACGGCTCGTTGGCGCGGCGTCCGCCCTATCGTGGCTTATGCCGAATGTGGGCGGACCGAGCGCTACGTGCCGACGGCTGTACGCGGGGGTCATCCGGTCGATGGCCCTGTACGGCGCACCGGTGTGGGCGGGGTCCTTGACCGTCCGACTTAGGGCCCTTCTGTGGCGACCACAGAGGGTCATGGCGGTCAGGGCCATCCGCGGATACCGCACGGTGGCGACGGAGTCAGCGTGCCTA
This sequence comes from Lymantria dispar, assembly GCA_032191425.1. NCBI lineage: Eukaryota > Metazoa > Arthropoda > Insecta > Lepidoptera > Erebidae > Lymantria > Lymantria dispar. Next base: position 9,687,328 of record CM063445.1, on the reverse strand, counting down.
TTGGCCGGGACTCCCCCGTGGGACCTGGAGGCGGAAATGCTCGCCGAGTTGTATCGGCGGGTGTCGGGGGTGCGCGTGGAGGGCGGTGTTGTTTCCTTGAGGGAGCTCACCGCCTGGCGCGTCGACACCCGCCGAGACGTCATTGCCCGTTGGGCAGTCCGGCTGGAGAGGCCTCGGTTCGGGGTGCGAATCGTGGAGGCCTTCCGGCCGGTGCTGATGCAGTGGTTGGAAAGGCGGCACGGGGTGCTCTCCTTCCGACTAGTGCAGGTGTTGACGGGGCATGGGAGCTTCGCCAAATACCTGCACAAGGTCGTAAGGAGGGAGAGTACACCGTCTTGCCACCACTGCGATTGCGACGAGGACACGGCGCAGCATACGCTCGAGGCCTGCGCCGGTTGGGCCACGCAGCGCCGTGAACTCGTTGCAATCATCGGTGCCGACCTGACACTGCCGGCCATCGCTAGGGCGATGGTCGACAGCGTCGGGAATTGGGACGCGGTCGCAGCCTTCTGCGAGACAGTGATCTCGCAGAAGGAGGCGGCGGATCGCCTGCGCGAGGAGCGCAGCCTCGATGAGGAGATCCGCCGCCGGCGAATGGGGCGGCGCAGGCGCAACTACCTGCGCCTCATGCCGCCCTAGCCGAGGCCGCGGGTGACGTGAGGCCGACCGCGTGAGGAAAGACCGACGTCCTCCCCGAGGGGGGGACGTCGGTCGATGGGAGGGTACCCCACGTAAGGGGTATTCCGTCGGGCCGACCACTGACGACAAGTAAACCTGCTCCGGTGGTCGGCCCAACGACGAAGGCGACATGGTTTTCGGGTGGGTTGCGGGAGTTGCGTGCTTAAGCCCCTCTGTCGCCCCGGACGGAGTGGTGCGGAGGCGCGCCGACCGCAGCCCACCCACAAAAAGAAAAAAAAAAGAGGGTGAAAATTAAAAAATGCTGAAACACGTGTTTATTTATTTTTATTACAGAGTATTTGTTTACAATTTAATGTAAATCGGAGGATGAAAATGGAGAAACGCTGAAACACGTGTTTATTTATTTTTATTGAAGAGTATTTGTGCTTAATTTGAAGATAGTAGCTAAAGAGTTTTTTTCTTTCCATACAGACTTTGACGTTGCGTTTCACCCCCTTGAGGGTGGAATTTCAAAAAATCTTTTCTTAGTGGGTGCCTACATCATGAAATGAAACTACGGTCCAAATTTCAGTTTTCTAGCTTTAGTAGCTTCGGCTCACCCTGTTCCTTTATATGTGTACTAGCTTTTGCCCGCGGCTTCGCCCGCGTAAAAGTTGGCTTGCATATTTCTTTTTATTGTGTTATTGTGGTGACGGAGTAAGAATACAATTCACCACTCCCTATCTTGCCCGTGGATGTCGTATAAGATGACTATGGGATATATACACATAACATCTATGCAAGAGAAGGAAAACTCGAAAAATGAAACCCTATACCAACATATCTGACCAGCATGGTATAGTAGGTCAAATTCCCTCCCATTATGGGGGAGGCCCGAGTCCAAGAGTGGAAAGTATGTGGGCTGCGATGATGATGATGATGATATTTCTTAATTTAAGAAATACTCTATCTGTGTGTCAATTTTCATCCAAATCTGGCCAACAGTTTACGCGTGATCGAGTAAGAAAGGTCCAAATAACTTCACAATTTTTTATATTTGAATATTACTTCCACCCTTGTAGTTCAAATTCACGTGGAAAGACGATGATAAATATGGCCATCCTTAGTCGCTGATAATACATTATCCATGATAGGTTTCCATTGGTGAAAAAGAATAATATTGATCAAACTCCCGTAGTTTCACCCACGTAGACCCCATTCCCATGCGAATGCCGAGATAAAAATTGCCTATGTTACTCGCTGATATTATAAGTCTACATAGGTGAAAAAAAAAATTGTACTAACAAATCCCATACAAATATCCAAGATAAAAATTGCCTATGTTACTCACTGATAACGTAGCTTCCTATTGTTGAAAGAATTTTAAAGATTGGTCAACATCCACCGGTTTCTCTCGCAGAGTTCTCGTTCCGGGCAAACACCAGGATGAAAATAGCCTTTATTTGTTATTCGCTGATAATGTAGATTTTCATTCGTAAATTAATTTTTATGTCTATTAAATGTCCGCGATTTCACCCGCATTGTGTCCGAGCCCGTAGGAAGGAATATTATAAAATAGCCATCATCATTTCGTCTCATATACGTCCCACTGCTGGGCTCGTGCCTCCTTCATAGTAGGAGGGAAATTAACCTTACTATACCATGCTAGTCAGGCAGGTTGGTATAGGGTTTTGTTTCGAGTTTTCCATCTCTTGCATAGATGTTATATGCGTAATATATCCCTGAGTCGTCTCTTACGACACCCACGGCTAAGAGAGGGGGTGGTGAATTGTATTCTTACTCCGTCACCATACGGAATAAAACCTAAATATGTTACTCGCTTAAAATTAGCTTTCCGTTAGTGAAATAATTTTAAAATCGATTAAATTCTCACAGTTGCTCCAGCCATACCGGGATAAAATATAGCCTTGGATAAAATATAGCCTAAGTTATTCCTTATGTAAGTCTTGGTAGACCTGGTGGTAAAGTATTATCAGTATTGGTCCAGCCGTTTTGAAGATTACCCGTATCGAATAGACAGACAAAAAAAATTGAGCCGTTTTTAGGGTTTCGTACCCAAAGGGTAAAAACGGGACCTAAAACTTCGCTGTCTGTTTGTCCGTCTGTCTGTCACCAAGCTGTATCTCAAGGACCGCAATAGCTTGACAGTTGAATTTTTTACAAATTATGCATTTCTGTTGCCGCTATAACAATAAATATTAAAAACAAAATAAAATAAATATTTAAGGGGGCTCCTATACAACAAACGCAATTTTCCCCTTTTTTATAGATAATGGTACGGAACCCTTCGTGCGTGACCCCGACTCGCACTTGGCCGGTTTTTAGACATAGGTATCGTGCAAATAATTGTGTGAGCATAAATAAAACCTATTATTTTGACAACAAATAGACGCTTCAAATTTGTTTATTTCTAGAGATAGAAAATTGGATTAAAATCTTGATTTTAACTTACTGTCTGGTAGCGGCTAGGAATATTATAACACTTTCATTGTTTGTGGGTGTTGCAAAATACTACTAAGACAAAGATTTACATTGACCTGGACCAATTGGTGATGCCATCTAGCCAGCTATGTCGTCTGGCAGGCAGCTGGTCATAAAATGTTGCTAAAAGAACCTTTGCAATATATCTACGATGGCAGAGGACCGAATACATATTGCGTCGATCCAAAGTAATCTCGATAAGCGCGCATTAAGAAAAATTAATGGGGTAACCCAAGAAAGCCGATCGTGTACTAAAATGATCGTTGCTAGGCTCAGTGATCATCGGTTTTACGCTTTTCACCTCCTTAGGGGTAAAATTGCAAAAACTCTTTTTTAGTGGGCACATTCCCCAAGAAAGAGAACTTTGTACAAAATTTCACGTTTCTAGTAGGGATGTGACTTGGAGGGAAAATAATCGATTTTTTAAATAATCGATTTTTTGTTCTTCAAAATAAATCGATTATAAAATAATCGATTCATTAAAAATAAATAATCGATTATAAAATAATCGATTTTTCCCAACAGGATTATGATGACTTTTTTTTAGGAAATGTGAGCTTCATCTTCTAATATAGTATGAAATACTTCACCTTCTTTTTTTAGGAAAATCGATTTTATTATAAAAATAATCGATTTTCTATTATTTTGATAATCGATTGTAAAAATCGATTATTAAAAAAATCGATTAATAATCGATTATTATAAAAATCGATTATTTTTCACATCCCTAGTTTCTAGGCCTAATGATTTAGGATATACATTTTTCACCCCCTTAGAGATTGAATTTCAAAAACTAATTTCTTAGAGCTCATTTACAACAAAAGAAAGAGAATCGCACAATACAGAGAAATAGATAGTTTTACGTTCCTAGCCCCAATAGTTTCGGCTATACGATTTTCACCCCCTTAAGGGGTGATTTTACAAAAACCCTTCTCTGGAGCTCGTGTACCCCAAGAAATACAACGGTGTAAAAAAAAATACGTTTCTAGGCCCAGTGGTTTCGGCTTTATGCTTTTTTGTCTTTTAGGGGTTGAATTTCATCCCCATATAAATGAAATTTCCAAAACGCTAGAATAAATATTTATTTATATATTATCAAGTGCCTTAATACAAAGATTCATGGTTCTATCATCAAAAATGATAAATTTGCATACTAAATGTCATCCCCTATTTCAACCCCTAATACCCATTTTTTCGCGATTTCTTTGCTAGAGCTCGTGTACCCTAAGAAATTCTACAGTGTAAAAAAAATTACGTTTCTAGGCCCAGTGGTTTCGGCTTTATGCTTTTTTGTCTTTTAGGGGTTGAATTTCATCCCCATATAAATGAAATTTCCAAAACGCTCGAACAAATATTTATGTATATATTATCAAGTGCCTTAATACAAAGACTCATGATTCTATCATCGAAAATGACGAATTTCCATACAAAATGTCATCGCCTATTTCAACCCCTTATACCCATTTTTTCGCGATAAAAAGTAGCCTATGTCCTTTCTCAAGCTTTAGTCCATCTCTGTACCAAATTTCATCAAAATCGGTTCCGTGGTTTAGACGTGAAAGCGTAACAGACAGACAGACAGACAGACAGAGTTACTTTTGCATTTATAATATTAGTAAGGATTATTGTTAACGCCCCCGCAACACCTCTTGTCGGTGGCATTTCGGTAAATCCGTTCTTAGTGGACCTCTACTCGATGAAAAGAATATTCCATGGGTAATGAACCAAGTCATCATCATCTTGCTCTTATCCCAATTACTTGGGGTCGACGCAATATGTCATCTGTTTTGACATATTGCAAAAAGTTTCGGCAATGACTTTTATAACCGGCCGCCTGCCTGACGTCAACCCTCCTTGGGAATGTAATCGTTGACCCAAATGGTACCAGATGGAGTTGGTCCGGGTCAATCTAGGGCTCTTAGTCGTCTTTTACGACACCCACGAGCAAAGCAAGGGTTGGTAGTATTCGAAGCCGCTACCACACAGCACTTGGGTAATGACCCAAGTATTATATATAAAATCAGCTTTTATACTATAACGTAAGTAAAATTATAATTTCATGAACGTTAAGGGTGTCTGGCAAGGGGTGGCCACCATCTTAAGTGTCTGGCAATGAAAAACGTGATTTTTAATAACGTTCTGCAGGTAATATCAAAAAATCATGCTTAATTATTTGACGAAAATAGATCGGTATTTTACAAACTTTTATTACATTTTATCTGCCAAAGCCACTGTAACCCAAACTTCATAATGAGCCACCATTCTTACCTGTGTTGAAGCATGCGCTGACAAACTTTCAGCTTTAATAAAATCACGAAGGTCTGGGGTTCGCGGGCTCTTGTGTTAGTACGGCTATGCTCGGCATTTCTCTGCGAGATAGAATCCGAGACAATAGAACAGGTGTAACCAACATAGTATGAACAATTAGCTCGCTGAAGTGGCGATGGAGGGGCCATACAGCTCGGAAAATTGAAAATTTCTAGGGAAGAAAGCTTCTCAAGTGACGACCACGTATTGGACGACGTAGTGTAGGACGTAACTAGGTGGGTGGACAACCTACTGAAAGTTGCTGGACGTTGTTGGATGCAAGCGCCACAGGACCGCACTCTATGGCGAAACAAGAGAGAGGTGGCTGATAGCGATATGCTGAATGATGATGCATCTATTATTATAATACCTATAGGTAAAATAAAATCCTATATCAACCTGTCTGACGTGTAATAAAATCGTATATCAACCTTACTGTGTAGTAAGGTCAATTTCTCTCCTATAGTGGAGGAAACTAGAGCCCAACAGTGGGCCGTATATGAGCTAAAGTGATGATGAATGATGATTTACCAATGACTCGCCACATTTGCACATAACACTCGTCTACTGCCAATGGTAGGTGTAAAACTATTGCGTATTCATTGTATCTAATACCTAGCTTTACGCGTGGTGACGGATTAAGAATACAATTCACCACTCCCTATCTTGCCCGTGGATGTCGTAAAAGACGACTAAGGGATATAATATGCACATAACATCTGTGCAAGAGAAGGAAAACTCGAAATGAAACCCTACACCAACATGTCTGACCAGCACGGTATAGTAGGTTAAATTCCCTCACATTGTGGAGGAGGCCCGAGCCCAACAGTGGGACATTTGTGGGCTGCGATGATAATGATGATGATGAATACCTAGCTATAGAGTTGCGTGATTAATGCACATTGTTGATTGATTGATTGGACTAAGAACGAGCATCTCAATCAATACACGGGGATATGGATCCAGCACGCAGAGGCCTTTGGAGACATTTAATTTAAAAATGGGATGGGACGTCTATCGAGGACACTCCACGTCTGCACATAACACACGTGGACTGCCAAGGGTAGGTGTAAAACTATTGTGTGATGATGGTATCTAATATATGATTATCGTGTTGGAGGTTAGATGGACTAAAACTGAAAACTATTGATTTGAAAACTATCGTCTGCCTTCATACGTCTTGAACTTTGGCAGACGGTGACTCGCCAACTCACTGCCACTCTTAATTATATCTATTATTATTGTAATACTTACTATTTGCAAAGTGATAGCTAGGTTTTGACAGTATCTTCTATACTCTGCTACCTGTACATCGCTGATGAACGTTGCAGGACGCTGCAGAATAACAGCGTTGTGGTATTCACTTTACCGAGTAGATACCCAACATTATCCTGAGCAGCTCCTTTTCCTTTCCTTTTCCTCTTTTGCGAAGGGGACGCTAATCTTAAAGTAATTTTTGTTATTTTCACTATATGCTTTTTTTATTATTTATTGTTTCTATGTTATTGTACTTTTATTGTATTTTCTTGTACGTGTCCCTCCCGTAAAGGTGTAATAAATTATTTTTCTTTCTTTCTATGTCATTACAATCACAGCCTATAAGTTCCACTTTTGGACCTAAGCCTCCTCTGCAGTAAATTGCCCTATCTGAACTTGCTTTTAATTCGAGTTTTCATTTTCTTGAATAACTCCAGCTGATGCCATCTGGTAACATTTATATTCCAAGGAGGGTTACCGAGGGTTGCCTGACGGCAAGTAGCCGTAAAACTATTCTTAATAACTTTTGCAATATGTACTATGAAGGAAGAGTACATATTAAGTCGACCCCAAGTAATTGGGATAAGAACAGGATGCTGATGATGTAATTCGTTTCAGCTCATATACGGGACGTATATCATCAGTATAATATCAGGCTTGAGCCTCCTCCATAGGTGGGAAATTGAATTACTACACCACGCTAGTTAGCGTGTTAATCATCATTATCATCATCATCATTTCAGCCTATTGCCGTCCACTGCTGGACGTAGGCCTCCCTCATGTTGCGCCACAATGTGAGGTCCTGTGCCGCCTGCATCCAACGACGTCCAGCGACTTTCACTAGGTTATCGGTCCACCTAGTGAGGGGCGTCCTACACTGCGTCGTCCGATACGTGGTCGCCCCTCGAGAACCTTTCTTCCCCAACGGTTGTCGGTTCGTCGAGCGATGTGGCCTGCCCATTGCCATTTCAGCGTGCTAATTCTTCGTGCTATGTCGGTTACACCCGTTGTTCTGCGGATTTCCGTTTTCCGGATTCTATCTCGCAGAGAAATCCCGAGCATAGCCCGCTCCATAGCACGCTGAGCGACTTTGAGCCTTGATATGAATCCTACATTTAGGGACCACGTTTCCGTGCCGTAAGTCATCATAGCGTGTTAATATAGGGTTATATTTCGAGCTTTCTTTCTTTTACATTGCTGTTATATGCATATCTTTTCTTTTTGGATGGGCTATGGTGAGCTCACCTGCCTGAGTTGACGTGGTGCGTGTGGCTTCGTAACCCACCCGATAGCACGTCGCCTTCGTCGTTGCGCCGATCACCGGTGCAGAGATTCTTGACTTCAGTGGTTGGCCCGACGGAATACCCCAAGGTGTACCCTCTCCTATTGACGTCCCCATCCTGGGACACCGGTCGCCGTCACGAAGTCAGCCTTTCTGTGGGTGACAGACTAAACTCCCCGGTTCGGTCATCCGCAGCTTCTGCTAGGATGGCATCAGGCGCAATATTTATATCCCTTAATCGTCTTTAACAATACCTACGGTCAAGAAAGGAGGTGTTGAATTGTTATTTACCCTGTTACCACATGGATTGATGGTGATGTTATTACTTGTCATCATAATCTCAGTGCATATATGTCCCATTGTTGGGCTCAGGCTTCCTCCACAATGAGAGGGAAATTGACTTGCTATACCACGCTGGTCATACGTGTTGGAACAGGGTTTTGTTTCGAGTTTCTTTCTCTTACATCAATGTTAATTTATAGGTATTCCTTCCGTGTGATAACGGAGTAAGAATACAATTCACCACTCCCTATATTGCCCGTGGATGTCGTAAAAGACGACTAAGGAACATAATATGTATATAACATCTATGCAAGAGAAGGAAAACTCGAAATAAACCCTATACTAAGCTGTCTGACGAGCATGGTATAGTAAGGTCAATTTCCCTCTTATTGTGGGGTCAATTTCCCTCTTATTGTGGAGGAGGGTCGAGCCCAACTGAGCTGAAATTATATTCCTTAATTGTCTTTTACAACACTTCTGGGAAAGAAAGGAGGTGGTGTTTTGTTATTTTCAGACACACGGATTTATGATGTCATTACTTTTAATAAAACCAAGTACGAAATAAAATCATATAGCCGAAAATCATGAAAAAAACAAAATGTTCGGCAAATATTTTATCGCGGCCGGTCATAAACTGGCAAGAAAAACATGATCGCAACTAAGGGCGACATTTTCCAAAGAAAATCTCTCATATCAGCAGTATATATCAAAAGATTTATGAACCGATGTCCTCAGATTCCCTTTTCATATAACGCGTATGAAAGTTTCCTTCGCGCTCATAATTTTAGATTCCCTCGGAGAATATTTTTTCCTTCGGCGTTGGAACGAGACAGCAAGTGGAGTTGGAGTGGGAGAGGGATAAAATCCATACTTATAATATTTGCAGCCTCCACTCTCAACACTCACACACGCGAAACACGATTTAGCACTCCATGGAGAGTTCGGACACTGTACAGAGTGTGTCTAAATATTTTTAATATATTTTCAATATTTAATATGAATATATGTAGGAAAGAAAGAAAATATTCTATGTTACGATTAAAGTTAAGAAACGAATATTGTAGTTACACACAAATTGAAATTTAGAAACAATTCAAACTATTTTTGAAGGACAGGACAGGACATTATAACCGAAATACAAAAAAATAAGACTTTATTTATAGCCTTATTTTTATTACAAAAAAATTAAATAACAGAAATGGAGAGAATTAATATATAATATTTTCAGTGTGGTGACAGTGTAAGAATGAAATCCATCAATTCCTTTCTCAGCTGTGAGTGTCGTAAAAGACGACTAAAGGATATGGATATGCAGATAACATCGATGCAAGAGAAAGAAAACTTGAAATGAAACTCTATGCCAACACATCTGACCAACATGATATAGTAGATCCATAAAGAAGGAGGCCCGGGCCCAGTAGTGGGACTTGTATGGGCTGAGATAATGATGATGAACATTAAGTTTGAACCATTGTCTCAAAGGAATCGATTACCAGGATTATAGTGTGTTCTATGGTAAAGGAAGTGTCATTTACTTATTGAAATAGTTCAGAATTAAACTCAGAAAATGGTGTATGCCAATTTCATGCAAATCTGTTTAACGATTCACGCGTGATTAAATAACAAAGATCCAAACATCAAAACATATTCAAGAACTTTCATATTTATAATATTAATAGGATTTGTTTATATAATATAATTTAAGATTGGAGAATCAATAAAATATGTATAAAACTCGTATAAATGTACATCAATATATTCTTCCGAAGTTATGTTGAATTTTACATAAATCTATACCAATAAATAAAATTGAAGTGTCTGTTTGTAATGTCAAAATAATAGGCTTTTTTCATGCTCACACGGTTATTTGCACGACACCTATGCCTAAAATAGCAATTAAAAAATTTTTGTCTGGCTGTCTGGCTGTCTGTCTGTTTGTTCCGGGTAATCTTCAAAACGGCTGGACCGATTTCAAAAATTCTTTCACCAAAGGAAAGCTATAATATCAGGGCGTAAACTAGGCTATATTTTATCCCGGTATTCCCACGGGAACGGGAACTACGCGGGTAAAACGACTATAACCTATAAGCGAAGCGAAGCGAGGGCGGGTTGCTAGTAAATAATAAAACTGTTTGCAGCTTTAATTATGACCAATGAGCCTTTTACATACAATTGTTTTAAAAGAGTTTTGACCGATATTAGGTAAGAAGAAGATAAGAAGGATCCTACCCCACAATAAAACGTATGAAAGCTGAGATGATGATGCAGTTAGATACTGACGAAGCTGATTTGAGAAATTTTATTTCACTTTTGAAAGAGAATAATAAATTTAAAAAAAACATCTAATAGCCTACTTCAGTTCTATATATTCTTATTCTTCATAGCCACTTGTTGAGCACAGATTATTTTTAGATGAGGGTAATTATCCCTCTAGACAATAATAGACAAACAGAACATACTTTTTTTGATGTGTTATTTGAAGTACACAACCAGAAGCGAAAACATAAAACTATGAACACACGTTTGTGTTCATAGTTTTATGTGTGTTTTTGTGTTAACAGTTGTTATTTTTAAATATTCAAATTATTTTTTTGATTTTCATTCACAATTTTTAAATTAAAACTTCTATCTGATTTTGACATCTATCGGAAATGATATAGATACATTGACATAGTCACAGATATATCTAGTGTTAGCGTTTACACGTGATATGCCCATGTCGAGAAGACTTACATGAAGTTTTCCCCATCCAAACCTATCCATACCAATAAAGCTATTTTTACGGATTTTTGAGTGTCCGACGTTTCGGACACTTTTCAGCGTTCATGATCAGTCTGTCCGTAACCATGAATTCGAAAAAGTATTCGAAACGTCGGGCAATCAAACATCAAATATAAACGCGATAAAATACGTGAAAATTGTTTTATTTAAAATGTGTAATACTCGTGTAAACCATTTTGCCTATAGTTTGCACTTCAAAAATAATTAAGAGATATTAAGGAAAATATTTTTCTAATCGGAACACTCTGTATAAACATACGCCCACACAGCCGAACCCAGAGGTTGCCGTCACGGCGCTCTAAGAAAAAATGTACGATGCCATAAAAAATCACCGTCCGTTCGCTCCCGCAATTTTTACTCGTTTTTTCCCCTCGGAGGGTCGAGTTGCCATAGTAACGGGGAGACGGCCCTCACCCACAGGCTCCCGCTAAAGCTGCATCAATATTTTTATGGCAACTGAAGGCTATATTTGCTTTTGATTCGGCGTAGTTGAAGCTTTCTTAGAAAATTGTTTGCGTATTTATTTTTAAAATGGTTACCTATAAATATATTTTTTAAATAAATTGATTAATATTGATTAATTTCAAGTATCGTAATGAAATGTACAATATTTAGCAAGAGTTATCGTTACATTCTCCATTACGTTTAATTATTGCTGTATGCAGTAAAGACATTTGCTCTATTCAGACAATATAACAGTGCATATTTTCATTATCATCATCATCTCAGCCCGTATACATCCCACTGTTGGGCTCGGGCCTCCTCCACAATGGAAAGGTAATTGACCTACTATACCACGCTGGTCAGACGTGTTGGTATAGGGTTTTATTTCGAGTTTTCCTTCTCTCGCATAGATGTTATATGCGTTTTATATCCCTTAGTCGTCTCGTACGATCAACCACGGGTAAGATTGGGGGTGGTGAATTGTATTCTTACTTCGTCACCACACGGAAGTAGGATATATTATAGAATAATTAAAATTCACTTGGTTTTAATTCTTGTAAGAAAATACTACTTATAGATATGGTTTTAGGTTTGTAAGATTTTGACTGTGGTACCTGCAATAATTTATAAGTTATTTCATAATACATTATTGAATTATTTATATCAAAAATACATCTGTAAAGTCTACAAGGTTATATTCAGATACTGTACAATTAATTGTCCATATGGTGACGGAGTAAAAATACAATACAGCACCCACTTACTCCATCCACGGGTGTCGTAAAGGTCAACTAAAAGAATCTATGTAAAGGAAGGAAAATCTATACCAATAAATAAAATTGGAGAGTCTGTTTGTAATGTCAAAATAATAGGCTTTTTTCATGCTCATATGGTTATTTGCATGACACCTATGCCCAAAATACAGATTAAAAATTTTTGTCTGTCTGTCTGTTTGTTCCGGGTAATCTTCAAAACGGCTGGACCGATTTCAAAAATTCTTTCACCAATGGAAAGCTATAATATCAGGGCGTAAACTTGGCTATATTTTATCCCGGTATTCCCACGGGAGGGGGAACTACGCGGGTAAATCGACTAAAACCGAAGCGAAGCGAGGGCGGGTTGCTAGTTCTAAATAAAACCCTTTACTAACTTATCTGACTTAAGTGGTACAGTTAGTCAATTTTGCATGAGCCTAGTTCTCATTATTTCATCCGTATTTCAGCTCATACACGTTCCACGCAGGGCTCGAGTCTCCTACACAATAGAAGACTGACAGATTGACTGCACAGATGGCGTAGTGGTTAAGATAGCGACCTACAGCGCCAGTGTCGGGGGTTCGAATCCCACGCGGGACAACACTTTGTGCGATCCACAAATTGTTGTACTGAGTCTGGATGTAATTTGTGTCCGTTAATTATATGTTTGTAAAGTCCCCCGCAATACAAAGATTATTTCCTTAGTGCAGGGTGTGGTCTTAAATAAATAAGTAAAATAATAAAAAAAAAGAAGGGATTGATCTTACTACCATGCTGGTCAGACAGGTTGTTATAGGATTTTATTTCGTTTTCCTTCTCTTGCATAGATGTTATATGCGTATTATATCTCTTAGTCGTCTTTCACGACATCCACGGGCAAGATAGGGAGTGGTGAATTGCATTCTTATTCTGTCACCACACGGACTAGTTCTCATCATCATCATCATCATCATCGCAGCACACATACGTCCCACTGTTGGGCTCGGGCCTCCTCCACAAGGGAGGGAATTTACCCTACTATACCGTGCTGGAAAGACATGTTGGCTATAGGGTTTTATTTCGAGTTTTCCTTCTCTTGCACAGATCTTATATGCATATTTATCCCTTAGTCGTCTTTTACGACATCCACGGGTAAGATAGGGAGTGGTGAATTTTATTCTTAATCCGTTACCACACGGAATTACCACCCGGACTAGTTCTCAGATTTTCAAGCTATCGATCGCTAGTACTTCAGTTCGAATCTTGGGTCGGATAAATAAGTACTTATCTATCTATTATTGAGATATCTATTAAATAAAACTAGACCCATTCTTGAAGAATCACACTAATAAAACGAGAAGGCACTATCGCCTTTTGTCAGTTACAGATTCAATCTTGCTGTTTAGAATTTCTTGACAAAGATTAGAACATTCTTGAAAGAGATTATACTTTTTTGATGCCAAACGTGTGTGACGGTCGAATTTAGGTTTAGATAAAAGAATATAAATATTATTGACATTTTCATAAGACTTTGTTGATTCCCAAGGAGTTTCTTGTGAAATTCTCAGTAGCAAACTTTAATCACCAGCCAGTTAAAATAATAGTCGTGATTCTTTAAGATGGTAATAAATACATAATTTGGGCAATATTTATAAATTATAAATTGTTCCGTGTGGTGACGAAGTAGGAATACAATTCACCAACCCTATCTTATCCGTGGATATCGTAAACAACAACTAAGGGTTTTATTCTTAGAATAATAACGTATAGAAGGTAAGTTCGGGTACAAAAAGTGAAGCATATCAATTGCAGCCTAATGGAGCTTACGCCGGAACCGTTCCGTAATGTACAAAGTCACTGTACTGCAAATACGTACGCAACTCTTTAAAAATTAATAGGTAATTATGACGATTTGTGCATTCAAATGGTGTCACAACACATTTGACAAACATAAAAAGGTTTTTAACATTACTTTTAAAGGTATTCCGACGATTTATGTTAATAAAAACAAAATTTGATTTCATAATTTGTATAGTGGTGTGCGTGTGTACGTGTTTAATCGTCTGCGCTCTGTCGTAGTATTTTTAGATTCATGTTTCGAACGTTCGAAGTACAGACACTATCCTTCTATACGTTATTATTCTAAGGTTTTATTATGCATACTAGCAATCCGGCCTCGCTTCGCTTCGGTTATAGGTTATAGTCGTTTTACCCGCGTAGTTCCCGTTCCCGTGGGAATAGCGGAATAAAATATAGCCTAGTTTACTCCCTGATATTATAGCTTTCCATTGGTGAAAGAATTTTTTAAACCGGTCCAGCCGTTTTGAAGATTACCTGGAACAAACAGAGAGACAGACAAAAAAAATATAAAGTGATTTTTAGGCATATGTATAGTGCAAATAACCGTGTGAGCATGAAAAAGGAAATTTTTAGGCACTATTTTGACATTACAAACAGGCACTCCAATTTTATTTATTGGAATTATTGGTATAGATGTAGGTATTCCTTTTATGTACCAACCTGAGACTATCTGTAACGACAGTTGTCAATACGTTAATTTATTTAACTAACCAAATACGAGTATAAATAAGCGGTATACATAGTAAACAGAGAAATATATCATTTTCTTTCTAAGAACTAATGGTACAAACAAACATACTTCCAGTAACTTAATATTTGGAAATCAATTATCCATAAGAAAGTATTTGTTGGAGCCCGAGTAACAGGATTATGGGAATAATATATCGGCGTATTATTTATGATTGTAATGATATATGGTTAATGGTTGAATAGATGTTTTTTTTATATATACCTCTTGATGGTGTTTCTGGATCTTTCGCTTAGAACAATATGAATAATTTGTGAAATACATTTACAAATTCATTAGAAAGCTAAAAACATACATTATTAAAATTGTCACCGAACAATACCGTCTGAAAGAAAGACCTAGTCCGTAGATTTTCATCGTCGAAAATCTTTTTCTGAGATTAACAAGTAAAAAAGCGATGAAACTATTTGAAATGATTGGATTTTTTATATGCAGCAGTTTATTTTTGAATATACCTATATGTATATAAACTGTGATAAGCTTTTTATAGATTTGACCCCACACGATCAACACCGCCCAAAACACACGCCTTCCGATAAAAAAACTTACATATAAGCCCCATGTACAACTGCAATAAAAAAACTCCCCTACTTTTTTAAAATTATACATCATCTGATTGGTTGTTCGTCCCAATAAAAAAGTTAAAGAGGCATAATGCGCGCGCACGCGTTCCACCATTCAAATTTAAATAAGGAACGCACGCGCGCCGTATGTAACGCACGGTAGCGGCTGCAACTTATTATTAAAGTTTCGTTCATTTTAAAAAGATCTCCCTCATCATTTATGTTTAAAATAGAAAAACGTAGTACTAGGAACTTTCAAAGTTTCTTAGTAGGTCTACGAATAATGGTTGGATGGAATAAAAATAAGCGCACACAAGGAAAAAATATAAAATGAACGGTGGGGAAGTATTTTAAAAATAGAGATCTCTCCCTTCCGAGCTAGGGGAGTGAACACGGTTGATATATTGCTGGAGTTACGGGGGATTTTAATAACACACTGCGTATGTTGGTTCATTGAGGCCGTAAGATTTGTCAGTGCGACATTTTGTGGGCGCTATTTTAGTTTGGTCGCGTGTCCTCGCCCCGCCGTATTAAGTTTTTAGATATTGTTTGTCTGATAAGATCACGTTACTCCTTCCGTTAGCATACCTAGTCTCTATACAAACAAGTATCTTAAAAAAACACGTTAAAATAACTATTACATAGGTTGGACTTACATGTGAAAAATGTGGACCTTTCTAATAACATGCCACTATTATTGTTATCTTGTTAAAGGCCTGCATTTTTCATTTCTGTTTACGGTAATATTTCATCAAAGTGGTCAGCATGGGCTTTCAGTTATATTTAAATTACGCCAATAACATGAAAGAAACGGGTGTTAATGTTATTATTTATAATAGGCATATTATTATTTGGCTAAGCAATCTAGTTAAACACATCAGGAATTTGAAAGAGAATATATTAATGGGTATATGTAATTCTAAAATACATAAAGAGAAAAACAAGGATCAATTTAATTATCATTACTCACACACTCGAAAGCCGAGTTGAGACCGACAATTTATTATTATGGACCCGTATCCAATTTAAAACAACGCACGGCCGAATGGAGCCATTAGGTACGAGGGGACATTGTTTTGGTACCGTGAACACGGAGGGGAATCCTTGTGGAGTAGAAAAAACAATTTAAAAATAAAATGTAATAATTATAAAAGTGAGGGAGCGCGCGTGTCGCTGTCGCTTTATTTATTTCGATCTTCAGCTGCTGTTTGAGTTTCGAATACCAAGGTACCGCCTATAATACTGGCATGAAATGACATGTGGTTTATGAGGAAAAATAGTAGTAGAAAAAACATTTTAATCCACCTGTCTAAGATTAATTTCCTACAATGTTAATATGTATCCGAACATATATACTAACGCAGTTCTCTAATATTTAAAATAAATTTACTTTTTAAGAACTTAAATGAGAAAAATTATATTCATATACAATGTACGATCGTTTATTGGAGAAAAAAAAACAAAGCGTGCGTAAAAAGCACGCTTGTCAGAAGTGAAACTTCTTTAGCCTTCATCCTTTATCCTTCATTCTTTAACTCATCCTCTTGCCGGCAGAATCCTATACATTTACGTGTTTGTGTCTATGGGCTCGTTTTTTTTATTTCATCGAGTTTGAAATCACAACGATGCTAAAAAAGTTTCACTTCAATAACTAAACAAATACATAGGCATGTATTTCTTTTATATACCTGTAAGATTTCAAACTGATCATGATGATCACGTATGCTCGCGAAATTATGATTAGCTGGATATATACGTGGATTCTAAATGTGAGCCTCATAAGAAGGCTCAAAGTCACTCAATGTGCTACGGAGAGGGCGCTCGGTATTTCTCCATATTTTGCTTAGAATAATAACGTATAGAAGATAAGTTCGCACGTACGTACGCAACTCTTAAAAAATAAACAAAAAAAAGAAAAACTTAAAAAGGTTTTTAACATTACTTTTAAAATTATTTCGACGATTTATGTTAATAAAAACAAAATTTGATTTCATAATTTGTATAGTGGTGTGCGTGTGTACGTGTGTAATCGTCTGCGCGCCATTAGTATTTTTAGATTCATGTTTCGAACTTTCGAAGTATTGACACTATCCTTCTATACGTTATTATTCTAAGATATTTTGTAATAGAATCCGGAATACGCAAATGCTTAGAAGAACGGGTGTAACCGTAGGTAATAATGCGCAGAATTAGCTCGATGGTAGGACACGTCGCTTGTCGAACCGATAACCGTTGGACAGAAAGATTGTCGAGTGAGTCTTCTTGGACAACAAATCAGACAATGCTGCGTAGAACGACCCTTAGGTGGACTGACGACATTTTGAAAGTTGCAGTTGGATGCAAGTGGCACAGGCGCGTTCCGATTGGCATCCTCTTGGGGAGGCTTATGCCCAACAGTGGACCTCTATGGGCTACTGGATGAATGGATATATATCATGTATTTAACTACTTATGGGTTTTCAATATTTCAAGCCAAGCGTCAGCAGCATCAGGCGCGAGTACCTGTGCCTGATGCCGCCCTAGCCAAGGCCGAGGGTAATCGGACCGGGTGATTAGTCCGTCACCCGCAGGTTTATCTGAGAGGCTGACCGCGCAACGGCGACTGGGGTACTGGACGTCGAGAGGAGAGGGTAGCCCGCAAGGTATTCCGTCAGGCCGACCATGCAGAACAAGGAACTCGGTACCGGTGGTCGGCCCAACGACGAAGGCGACGAGCTACGGTGGGTTATGGGGCCTCGTACCGCCCCTTTGTCGCCCCGGACGGCGCCGGGCGGCGAGTGCACTAACAATAGCCCATTCAAAAAAAAAAGCCATGATCACGGTATTACCCGTGATCATAGCGCTTTTTTTTGGGTAAAGCCCGCTAGATTCCTAAATATCTACATACAACTTACTGCTATAAGAAATTCGATATTATGTATATTGAACATTGATTTTTATATAAACCCAGATCATTATCGAGAAACATATGCGGGTGTAAAATTAATTAAATTAATCGTAACTATGGAGATAACTATGTTTTAACAATGCTAACGTGATTTGAGTTTTCGATAACGATTTCAGTTGGGGTAATAATTGATAAGTAATTACTTTAGATTTTAATGATAATCTCACAATGTTTCTGTTACAAGATTTAATTTAAAATTTGCCTTTTTATTTTGGTGACATAATGGTCTCCCGTGTGGTGACGTAGTAAGAAATAAGAATACAATTCACCATCCCCTGTTTTGTCCGTGGGTGTCCTGAAAGACGACTAAGGGATATAATATGTATATAACATTTAGTCAAGAGAAGGAAAGCTCGAAATGAAACCGTATACTAACACGTCTGACCATCGTGGTATAATAGGTCAATTTCCCTCCCTAGTTGAGGAGGCTAGAGCCTAACAGTATATGAGTTGTGATAATGATGTTGGTAACAATTTTTTTTTTAGTTTTATTTCGAGGTTTCCTTCTCTTGCAAACATTATATTTATAATTTATATCACTTAGTCGTCTTTTACGACACTCACGAAAGCTGTATATATTCTGAATCAAACGTGTACCAGACTTGAAGATGCTAGTTGACCCGACCACGCTAGTCAGACGTGTTGACGTAGGGTTTCATTTCGAATTTTCCTTCTTTTGCATCAACGTTATCTACATATTATATCCCTTAGTCGTAATTTACGACACCCACGGGGGAGAGAGGGGATGGTGAATTGCATTCTCACTCCGTCACCATACGGAATTTAAATATTATCCTGCTTTATCCTATTCACTTGGAGTCAATGCAAGTCTAGTCTTTCTTACTCCTACGTACATATTGCGAAAAGCTTTGGTAATAACTTTATGACCGACCGACATATTCACTAAGTTGTCAAAAAAAAAAACAAAAAAGAAAACTGTACCTATTCTTAGTCCGTTTCCACATGGACGTTAATGTTTTTAAATAATAATAACTTTACCTACTAATTAATCTTTATTTGTCAAAGCATTTAACAAATTGTTGTCTGCAAAGATGGCTGTAAAACTATCATATCTTTGCCCCAATCTCGCCACCTACGCGTTACCGGTAAATGTGTTACTTTTGTTTATGGTATAGTTTAACGCAGTAGTCACTATGGTCAGGGGACCACCCGAGTTTTGACAGCTTAGTCTCGTAAATTGGATGTGTATTTTATTATTTCCACGAAGTGTTTGCTACTTAATCGTATGACGTAATTATTATTAGTTCAAATAAATACTTAAGTACCTTATTCGCTTAAACCTGGGCACGAAAATGAAAACTAATTAGTAAATAAAAAAGTAGCATAATTATCCTACAAAATAGAAAAGAAATTATGAAGGCCCACCCACTTTTATAATGGAACTAACTCTCGAACAAAACGGTCCATCCGACGTTCTCGTCACGTCCTCGACGAAGAGGACGACATTATCACACTTGCTCAGCAAAGAGCCTACACGGCCCGCGAGGCCATAACAAACAAATATCCGCAGTTCCGCCCTCGCCGTCGAGATGCGAAACCACGCCGCGCAAAAGTCACAAATATAAACGTGGGCACGCCCACTTTGCCTCCAGCGACGCCCCAAGCCGAGGTCCGTTCCCCACAGGGGGAGCCCTTGGGCGATGTCGCTTAGCTTACTCTTCTCCGGGTTGAGAGCCCTCAGCGCTCACCCATAGTCCGAGATAAGCTGTCAAGGCCATCTGCGGCCAACAGCTAAACACTCACAAAAAAAAAAAAATCGAACAAAACGGGCATTTTCCTTTGCCTTTTTATTTTGGTGACATAGTCTCCGTTTGGTGACGGAGTACAATTCACCATCTTGCTTGTGGGTGGCGTAAAAGACGACTAAGGGATTACAATATGTACCTATATAACATCTATGTAAGAGAAGGAGAACTAGAAATAAAACCCTCTACCAATACGTCTGACCAGGTATAGTAGGTGGAGGTGGCTCTTATTGTGGAGGAGGCTTGAACCCAGGAGTGAGACCTAGGCAACTGCCTGTCTCCTCAAGCCATAATAACGTGTACTTATTCACAGGTTCATTATGACTAGTTCATATTATTAGGATGATTCGGTTGGGTCCTCCGCCACACTTGGATGAACCAAGTGGTTCCCTGCGATTTTCAAGATGTCGTTATTCTCCTTAGCAGGGGGGTCGATTAGGAAGGTCCACATTTATAATATTCATCATCATCATCGCAGCTTACTTATGTCCCCCTATTGGGCTCGGGCCTCCTCCATAATGGGAGGGTATTTGACCTACTATACCGCGTTGGTTAAACGTATTGGAATAGGGTTTTGTTTCGGGTTTTCCTTCTCTTGCATGTTATATGCATAATATATCCCTTAGTCATCTTTTACAACAACTACGGGCTATAGAGGGGGCAATGAATTGTACCTATTCTTACTTCGTCACCACGCGGAAATGTATAATATTAGTTAGGATTTATCTATAAATTTATATACTGATTTCACTAACTTCGGATTACTCTAAAAGTAATAGGTACCTAATTTTTATAGACCATTAAATTCAGATAAGTATCGTATTTTTACCATGTAATCCACACTTTCTTTTGCGATCCTTAACAAAACATATTGCCTCAGCTGCGCCATTAAACATAAAAGGGGACATTTGGAAGACATCTTTTTACAATAGCCCTTAAAATGACCAAAAAAAATTACTCTTTTTAACCAACAATGGTAGTTGATGCGAGGGTGGACGATCAATAATCGTGTAAACAAAAAAATGGCATCCTAAAATAATTGTAAATTTTGTGGAAAGATTTATGTAGTTAGTAGTCATTGTGGTCGAACGTTATCGTCCACTGCTTGTATGCCTCGGTGTCCAGTTGCAGATGCTTGACGATAAAAAATAAAAAGCTATTGTAAACTCTATGCCAATTTTGACCATAATGAACAAAAAGGACGCTGTTAATGTCCTGCATTTGTTTGAGACCACCGGTGTTTTTTAAATTTAGAAACGCTTCTTTTTAAGACAATTCAATTGTGGCTGCTCATTGAAATTATAGAATAAAACACCGCTTTTGATCCAGACAAAATATGATATAAATACGTTAAACTTCTTCTGACTTTGAAAAACTTGGGTGAAAAATTAGGAATCAATTTAAAGTACTGATGAGGTCTCACGTGGTCCACGATTGAAAAATCTTGAATACCGGAGTAGGTACTTATATGAGAATCTAGTATTCAGAGAGCAGTAATACTACTTAGTTGAAATCTAAAGAATTTAGTATTCATAGAGCTGTGATACTTGTTGAACCTTAGGTAAATATGGACGCAATGTGGTTTTTTTTAGGAATTAAAATGTCACGTTAGTAGTAGGAATAGTCTTTATTGCTTTACAAATATGAAATTATCTAATGCATTACAACCCGACTCAGAACAACCTCTTGTTACCAAAAAATGATTACGTTATGATTAGGGACCGGATTATATGGAACATTAAAAGCTTGTTATATGCATGCAAATATCCATGAAAAATGCTTAAAATGTGCACGAAAATGGGCAGTATATGCAAAATTAAATGATATATTTTAATAACATATAAAAAGAAAAAGTAAATTTTCATTTCTTTTATTTCAATCTCCGTATACAGTTAGTAATAATCCTTTAAAAGGCGATAATACAATTACATGACATTAAAATTATTTAATATTTTTGTTAACGTAAATAATCAAGTATTGTGATTTGTTCCAAATATTCAGTGGTAAGGTTGTGTATCTTCGATGTTATTATGTAATTCGCGAATCCGACCAAAGACACAATTATTATTCAATCGCCTTTATATTTTGTGACTATTAAATTTGGTCGTTTTCGCGATCTTATCACATTTTAACGCACTTCGGAACGCAGAGTGAGTACACTGCACTCGTAAAAATATTGAAATGTACTGATAATATGCATCATACCTAGATCTGAGGTAAAGCATGCTATTGCCGCTGAAATTGGCTTAAATATGCAAATGCATATAATCCGGTCTCTAGTTATGATCATTGCGCTATGTGTATGTACTGTGTTAATTTAAACTGTATTGCTAACATAAAAATATCAACATTTAAAACATATTATATTATTACATTTTAATTATGAGATTTCAATATATTTTTTTTTTACTTAAAGATCCCTTATAATCTTCTTTCTTCTAAGCTTTTAATATCGATACGACAACGCGTAGATACCTATGTTGGTACAAGGTTCAGTGATTCTGTTTTTATTAGTGCCTAAAGATTAGTTCTTTAAATTATTTTAAAATAATACTAGGCACCCAAAATAAATAATAAGTGTTAATTCATTTCATCTACATATTCTACAAATTCTTAAAATATTTGGAAGATGAATGGGTGTAAATTCGTGATATTTTCGAATTTGTGACAAGGGTATAACTACACTCTAAACAACGGTGACAGTACATGTCTACACTTTCATACCTTCAAACTGATGTTGCCATGTTCTGCTCACCATTGATTATTAGAATTATTCCTTATTTATACGCAAACAAGACACTTTTTAGAGTGATATGTTATTGTTCAAACAAACTTTCTTTAGTGACTAATTCTAATTTTAAAACTATCAAACGAATTAGCTGAATCATGATACGTAAAAGGAATCTTTTGTCTTTGGATGTTCTTTTTTTAAATTTAGGTATTTCAAAGAGTGATAGAGCTTTTTTTCTTTAATTAACTCTGCTAGAAATTGCGCTTAGTTGCAAATCAGCTTTAGGAATTGATGTTTTGTGGGGAATGTCATGTCGTGCTCTTGAATTATACCAATTCATTTCTTTAGAGTTTTGTAAAATGATTTTGCTGGTGTTTTATTTAACATAATACAAAGAATGTGCTCAAGTGTAGTGAATATGATATAATAATGGTGCACGTGTATTTTCAGGTCCCTACTACCAAAACTTCCAGAATCATCGGACTCAAATTTGATTTTCGGCGCCAAATTGAATTTAAAACACCTGTAAGTATTAAGAGTTTAATTACCAATTATAACATACCTAATTTAGAATATAAGAATAATTTTAAAATGGCTCTCATCTAATGGAGTAGGTACATTTAAAATTATTCTGTTTGTTGATAAAATAATATCACAAAATTCCTTCGCGGTATCGTGACCGGTTACGAGATGTAAACAGTTGATACTGTCATTGAGAAATTGAAACTGTAAATAAAAAAATATTTATTTATTTATTTATTTACAAGCAATTATAATACCTTTACAGGCCATTTAACCTAATGCGATATTATAAGTAAAATTAGAAAATTAATACAGTTATATATAGTAAGACAATAATATTATACAAATAATAAAATATAATATCAAAATATTAATCATAATTTAATATTATATTTTACCAAATAATATTTAACTAAATAATAAATTAAGACATGTAATACATATGGCAATAAACGAATAATAAAATATAATATCAAAATATTAATTATAAGTTAACATTATATTTTATCAAATAATATTTAACTAAATAATAATTTAAGACATGTAATACAATATGACAATAATATAAAACAATTAATAAAGAATAATATCAAAATATTAATTATAATTTAATATTATGTTTTACTAATTATAAGCCACGCACTTATATACAACATCTGAAAATTCTCGCAAACTGCAGTTGTAAATGTCCGTGGAATAGTGGACTGTATTTATTAGTCTGATAGCACGTGTCAGTGGAGCGTAATGGAGCATATTAGTTCTGGCCGTTGGCAAGCTTAACGCAAGCGGCCGGTGCCGTATGCCCATGCGACCTGCTGGTGCGCACAGGTGTAGCTTTGCCAGTATAGCGGGGTGATGTAGTTGGCCGCGAAGTACACGCCACACGTAGAAGGCCAGCGACACATCGCGCCGCACGCTCAACTGGTCATAGCCAACCATACCCAACACAAACAGGCTTGGGTACATAAGTGGATAAAACGGATAAACTCCGTACTTTTTCATATATAAAAAACGGGTGAATTTATTCTGAATTTTTTCTAGCATTAGACTATATTTAGACTCGTGAGGATTCCAAACGATTGCGGATGTCTCTAGGTGACTGCGTACAAGAGCGTTATATAAAATTTTGATGGTCAAAATATTATTGAAATCTTTACAAATTCTCAAAATTAAACCTAATTTTCGGAATGCTTTATTACAAATTTTGATAATGTGTTTACGAAACCTTAATTCAGGTACCATATCAACGCCTAAGTCTCGTATATAACTTAAACGTAGAATAGCTTCACTATCAATTTTATAAGTGTATTGTTGTGGATTTTTTGCTCGGCAGTAACTCATTATTCCACATTTAGAGGTATTAAAATACAGTTTATTTTCAATGCTCCATTGCACTATGCGGTTAATATCCTCCTGCAAACGCTTCGCATCCGAGGCATCCTTTATAGATAAATATACCTTCAAATCATCCGCAAAGAGAAGGCAATCTGCATGCTGGATGACTGCTGGTAGGTCATTAACCATTATAATAAATTCTAAAGGCCCCAAATTTGATCCCTGGCTAATACCTGAGAATGTATAATATGGCCTAGATTTGTAACCAGCGTATTCTACGTATTGTTGGCGTTTGCTAAGGTAACTTGCAAAAAATTTGAGCAAGTGTGGCGTGTAACCTAATGCTGACAATTTCGACAGTAGTATGTCGTTATCCACCGTGTCGAATGCCTTTTGAAAATCAAAGTATGCGCAGTCTACCAGACCACCCGCATCAATGACTGGTGTTACATACGTCATAAACGATAACAAGTTACTATTCGTACTTCTTCCTTGTCGGAAGCCATGCTGGTTATCAGTTAATTGAGACCTGATTTGTTTATAAATATTCGTATAAAGAGCGGATTCAAAAACCTTAGCAAATGCTGATAAAACCGCTACGGGTCTGTAACCAGTAACATTATCATTTGCGCAACTTTTTGGAACCGGTATTACTCTTGTGATTTTCCAACTATCCGGATAATGACCTAATTTTAAGCACAAATTAAAGATATGTAGCAATGGTTTCCACAATACCGCACGACAATCTTTTATAATATATGGTGGTATACCATCGGGCCCCACTGAGTGCTTCGCCTTGAGGTGTTCAAGCGCTGAGCGTAACTCTTGCCCATTAAATTGAGCTATGTGTACCCTGGCATACCGCTTTTAGGTAGGTACTATCATCATTACCCAGCCCAAATCCAAATTTTATGGATCGCTTAGAATAACAACGTCTAGAATGGAAGTCCGTGTACAAAAAATGAAGCATTTCATTTTATTTATTTTTTTCATTCCCAACGGTGGCAAACGAGCAAACAGTACACCTGATGATAAGTGTTGCTGCCGCTCATGGTCCTTTATAAGGCCGCTGCCTACCACGAAGAAAGTGAAGGGAGTGTGAATGCGTGCATTGAGGCTCGGTGATACCAAGGGCACCACCAAAACACGCAAGCACCCTCAGAAAGTTGGGCTGCCGGCTCTCTCGCTCACCGAACGAAGCGCAGTAACAAATTGCTACTACTCAGACGTCGATTTTCTGCGAGAGCGTGGTAATACCCCGGACGGACCGGCCCGCGGCTGTAGACAGATAACTGTCGACAGTGTGGTCCTACCACTCTTGGAGCCTAATGAAGCTTACGCCGGAACCGTTCCGTAATGTACAAGTCATTGTATTGCACGTACGTACGCAACTCTTAAAAAATAAATAGGTAATTATGACGGTTTGTGCATTCAAATGGTGTCACAACACATTTGAAAACCATGAAAAGGTTTTTAACATTACTTTTAAAAGTATTTAGACGACTTACGTTAATAAAAACAAAATTTGATTTCATAATTTGTATAGTGGTGTGCGTACGTGTATAATCATCTGTGCGCATGTAGAATTTTTAGATTCATGTTTCAATCGTTCGAAGTACCAATACTATCCTTCTATACGTTATTATTCTAAGATGGACCGACTCTATATGTACACTTCTTTCATAGTACACAACGCAAAAATCATGGCAATAGTTTTATCACCGGCCGCCTGCCCGACGTTAACCCTCCTTGGGAATGTAATTGTTCACATTACGGCACCAGATAGATTTGAAGGTCCATTTAAAGCTCTCAGTCGTCTTTGACGACATCAGAAAGTAATATAAAGGTTAGTAGGTAATATTCATATAAAAGGCATATAACATCTATGCGAGAGAAGGAAAACTCGAAATAAAACCCTATACCAACACGTCTGACCAGCGTGGTATAGTAGGTCAATTACCCTTCCATTATGAAGGAGGCCCGAGCCCAACAGTGGGACGTATGTGGGCTGAGATGATGATGATGAGGTAATATTCATAGCCGCCCATCCCCATGCCGTTAGGTAGGTAACTTATGATGATCTCAGCCCACATAAGTCCCACTGTTGCGCTCGAGCCTCCTCCAAAATGGGAAGAAAATTTACCTTTTGATTTAATTGAAAATTGATCGGTATATTACAGATGAGATTTGTGTCTAATCATCATCATCATTTCAGCCTATCGCCGTCTACTGCTGGACGTAGGCCTCCCTCATGTTGCGCCACAATGAGCGGTCCTGTGCCGCCTGCATCCAACAACGCCCAGCTACTTTCACTAGGTCATCGGTCCACCTAGTGGGGGGGCGTCCTACACTGCGACGTCCGATACGTGGTCGCCACTCGAGAACCTTTCTTCACCAGCAGTTGTCGGTTCGTCGAGCAATGTGGCCTGCCCATTGCCACTTCAGCGTGCTAATTCTTCGTGCTATGTCGGTTACACCCGTTCTTCTGCGGATTTCCGTATTCTGGATTCTATCTCGCAGAGAAATCCCGAGCATAGCCCGCTCCATAGCACGCTGAGCGACTTTGAGCCTTGATATGAGGCCTACATTTAGGGACCACGTTTCCGTGCCGTAAGTCATCACTGGTAACACACACTGGTCAAAGACCTGTGTTTTCAGACACTGAGGTATGTTGGACGAGAAGATCCTCTTAAGTTTCCCGAACGCTGCCCAACCGAGTTGGATTCGTCAGCTGATCTCTTTCTCGAAATTGGATCTACCTAACTGGACTGTTTGTCCTAGGTAAACATAGTGATCGACAACTTCAAGAATCGCATTGCCAACTAGGACTGGTACAAGAATGACATGGGCATTTGACATGACTTTCGTCTTGTCCATGTTCATTCGTAAACCCACTAGTTGGGATACCCTGCTGAGATCATTGAGCATTGTGCCAAGGTCCTCCATGGATTCTGCCATAACGACTATATCGTCCGCAAATCGAAGGTGAGTGATGTATTCGCCGTTAATGTTGATGCCGAGTCCAGTCCAGTCTAAGAGCTTGAAGACATCTTCCAGTGCAGTGGTGAACAGTTTCGGAGAGATAACATCTCCCTGTCTCACGCCTTTCTGCAACTGGATCGGTTTCGTACTCTTATCCCGGATACGGACTGACATTGTGGCGTTCCTATACAAACACTTCAGCACTTCGATATAACGATAGTCGATTTGGCACCGCTGAAGGGACTGCAGCACCGCCCAAGTTTCGACTGAATCAAAGGCTTTCTCATAGTCCATAAACGCTAAGCACAGGGGCCGATTATACTCCTCGATCTTTTGTATAATCTGCCGAAACATGAGGATATGGTCTATGGTGCTATAGCCTTTTCGGAAGCCGGCTTGTTCGGGCGGCTGGAAGTCATCGAGCTTGCGCGAGAGTCGATTGGTAATGACCCTCGAGAACAACTTATAAACATGGCTCAGGAGTGAGATGGGTCTGTAGTTCTTTAGAAGAGCTTTGTCACCCTTCTTGAAGAACAGCACCACCACACTCCTGGTCCATGACTCTGGAACGTCGCCCCCGAGGATAACGGAATTAAATAGCTTTTGAAGGGCTATTAAGACTGGCTTGCCGCCCGCCTTCAGAAGCTCTGCCGTAATTCCGTCATCTCCCGGTGCCTTATCGTTACGTAGTTGTTTGAGAGCCATTCTGATCTCGTACAAGCTGATGTCCGGGATTTCTTCGGTATAGTGCCGAGTTAGCTTGGATCTGGGATCTTGGACCAAGTCGACAACAGGATTTCGGGATGATTTGTATAACTGTCCATAGAACCTTTCGACCTCTCCCAAGATCTCACTTTGGGATGAAATGACAGTGCCATCGTCGGTCTTCAGCTTAGTCATTTGGCTTTGCCCAATAGACAGATCTTGTGCGAACACTTTTGAGCCACGATTCCGCTCTATCGCTTCTTTAATACGGAGCGTATTAAATCGGTGAATATCGCGACGCACAGACCTGGAGGTCTGCCTATTTAGCTGCCTATGTTTGGACCAATCGGCTGAAGACTGCACCGTCATTTATTTTCTCCGCCCCATGAGCTCGAGAGTCTGATCAGAAAGTTTTTTAGGTCTATTAACGCGGTGAGCCTTGAAAAATTTTGACCCAACCGCGTGGAGAGTTTCCACGAACCTGTTGTTCATATCGTTCGGAGATTCGCATTCGTCCAGACATTGGAAGCGATTGTGTAATTCGAGTTGAAAACCTTTGAGGTTCTGGTATTGGACAGATGTAAGTTGGAGGGTAGACTTCATCAAGCGTGACCGCTCGACTTTTGTGTGGATATTCAATGTGGCTCGTACCATCCGGTGATCGCTCCCAGTTTTAATTTTGCTGATCACTGAGACATCATTGAATATCTGTCGTTTGTCTGACAAGATGAAGTCTATCTCGTTTTTTGTTGAACCATCGGGGCTAATCCAGGTCCATTTCCTTTGTGGCTGCTTCCTGAAGAAGGAATTCATCATAAAGAAGCTTTTCTTCTCCAGAAAATCAGCCAGTTTCTGGCCCCTCTGGTTTATCTGTCCATATCCATGTTTCCCCACTCTCAACTCATCATCACTCCCTTTGCCTATTTTCGCGTTAAAGTCTCCCATGACTACCGTGAAGTGGGTTTTGGACGTGTCCTCGTAAAATGCCTCCACCTCGTCGTCGGAGTATGTCGAGGTCGGTGCGTATACCTGTATAACCTTCAGCGAATACCTCTTGGTAATTCTGAGTATAAGGTACGCTACCCTTGTCGACACACTCTCGATCCTCTCCACGTTGTCTACGAGAGACCTACGAACGATAAACCCTATACCACCTTGGGACGGGTGATCGCCCTCCCGGTAGAAGAGCAAGTTTCCAGACTGGAGGATTATCGTGCCCTCGCCCTCTCTTCGCACTTCTGATAATCCTACAATGTCCCAGCGGATTTTGCTCAATGCCTCTTCCAGCTCGATGACCCTCTCGTCAGTCCTGAGTGTCCGAATGTTGTGTGTTACCAGGGCCAAGGGTCGTTTTTGTTGGTAGCCGGATCGCTGCCGGAGATTCCTCGCACCCCCCGCTCCACCACTACTGGGCCCGCCACCAAAATGAGCCCGTAGAGTACCGGAGCCGCCGTGACTGGGGGCCATTTTTTTATTGTACGCCATTTCTAAAAAAGGGGATATTGCCGTAATCGCCACGCTTGGCAGGCGGGTTGGCGATCGTAGTATAGGTGTTTTACGTTTCCCAGGAGAGAGCTGCTGCCCTGCTCTCCTGGTGAACCCTCAGCCGATTTTTACGACTCCCACGGGCAAGTAAGGGGTGGCGACATATGTATTTTCAGCCCGTCGCCACACGGGCAACGGGCTTGTGTCTAATAATTGAGTAAAATAGAAAGTCTGTACATATAACTACGAGTACAATGATTTTTCAAGAAGGATAAAGTGCTCATAATGCTTATAAAATATTTAGACTTGTAATATGAAGGAAGTCGTTCATTGTGCTTGTAATCAAAAGGGCTTCTTCTTTGTGGTCTCCACAAAGAAATTTTAACTTAGAACGAGAAAAAAGTTTAACAAAGATTTTATTATATGTAGGTGTAACTTTTTGGCCGAAAGTTCTATTCCACTTATTTTATATTTTTACTCATCATCTTGCTCTTATCCCAATTACTTGGGGTCGACGCAATATGTAATCTGTTTTGACATATTGCAAAAAGTTTCGGCAATGTCTTTTATGACCGGCCGCCTGCCTGACGTCAACCCTTCTTGGGAATGTAATCGTTGACCCAAATGGTACCAGATGGAGTTGGTCCGGGTCAATCTAGGGCTCTTAGTCGTCTTTTACGATACCCACGAGCAAAGCAAGGGTTGGTAGTATTCGAAGCCGCTACCACACAGCACATTTTATATATTTTTACTAATTTAATTTTATTTTTAATCACTTCATTTTATTTCTATTTGTAGTAAATTGATCACTTAGCTTGATCTAACGACATTTACTTTGAGAATGTTATTGCAATTATGTAAATATCAATTGTTCAAAGGAATATATTGTATTTGTCAGCTATTACAGTATTATAGCAAATACAAATGATAAATTGATATAACAACAAGATTCAATGAGAAATTCATTTAGCATTGGCAACAATTTAGAGGAACCAGCTTACCCAGAAATGTGAGCAGTAGTCCACATGAGGGCGAAATTGTGCCTTAGCAGAAGACGCTGTCACGGGGTCTTAAGACAATTAAAAGCATTGCCCGGGTTATCCTGAGAGTCAAACCTCGGTGTCTTATACAGAGACCATTGTGGCTTACAAGAGTTACAGTTGTAAGAATCTGTGGTGGGATCAGTCTTACTAAAAAATGTGGATAAATGTGTGCCCAGAAAAAATTGTAGTGTAAAGTCGCGATATGTTTATCCGGAATGGTACACGAAAGAAATAATTACGGATTTAAAAATTAAGGCTAGGCTACATAAGCAGTATAAGAAAACTAGTTGTAAAAATGATTACGTAGAGTATTCTAAGTATAGAGCTTACGTAAAAAAATCTATACAAAAAGCGCACAAACAGCACCAAGATAAAATCCAGTGCCAATTCGCTAAGGACCCCAAATTATTATGTCAATATATAAGATCGAAGAGAGGTAGTGATGGTAGGCAAACTCTTGTTAAGGATGGTCGACTTCTATCAAACTACGATTGTGCGGAACAATTTGCTACCTTTTTTAAATCAGTATATAATAGGCAGCTGCCTTTACTGGATGTCCAATTGGCGATGGAAGCGGCGGCAGGGATGTCCTCGGGGGCGCGAGTGCCACTAGAGTCGCTGAGTATGTATGACGTAAGAGAGGCGCTCAAGGGCTTAAAACCAAAACGTTCGGCGGGACCGGATGGACTACCAGCGTTTTTATTTAGAGATTGTAGTAGCGTATTAGCAAAGCCACTCCACTATATATTTAATAAATGTTTAGAATTAGGAGCATATCCTGTTGAATGGAAGCTAACACGTGTCATCCCCGTACCGAAAAGCAAGTCGCGTTCGGACATCAATGGTTATAGGCCGGTGGCAGTGCTGTCAACGCCGGCCAAAGTTTTTGAATCTGCAATTCAACGTAGCATTCAGCAGCAGGTAAGTAATAAGCTAGCAGATGCGCAGCATGGATTCCGACCGGGGCGCAGCACTGCTACCAACCTACTGAATTTCATGACCGTGGTGGTGCCGGCGGTGGATGCTGGTGGGCAGGTGGATGTAGCCTACTTCGATTTTAAAAAGGCTTTTGATACTGTGGACAATGACATACTGCTAAGGAAGCTAGCAAAAATCGGTTTTACACCCCATCTGTTGCAGTTTTTTGCGAATTATATGAGAAATAGGCAGCAGTTCGTTGATTTTAATGGGTGGGAATCTGACCCATATTACACTTGGTCCAGGGTAAGCCAGGGCAGTAACTTGGGGCCTCTGCAGTTCTTGATCATGATAAACGACTTACCGGAAGTCATTAGAGATGGGTTGTGTTTATTATTGTTATATATAGTTAGTTATATATAGTTGCTACTAGCGGTTGATAACCAGGTAGATTGTCAGCATTTGCAAGATGATATAGATCGAGTGGTAGAATGGAGTCATCTTAACAGGCTCTACTTCAACGTCTCCAAGTGCTCGGTTACAAGCTTCACCCGCGCTCGTCGACCTTTTCGCTACGAGTACATGGTGGACGTGGAGCGGATGCAACGAGTCACGGAAGTACGTGATTTAGGCGTTTACGTTACTTCAGAGCTTTCGTTTCGCACTCATAACGGATATATGTAAAAACGCGTATAGAAATTTGGGTTTTGTGCTAAGGCAGACGCGGGAGTTCACCAATATTGCCGTAGTCAGGGCACTGTATGATGCATTAGTCAGAACTCATCTGGAACATAGTGCAATTATATGGGCCCCACACGAGGCTAAGTACTCGGTGATGTTGGAGCGAGTACAGAACAAAATTACGCGGTACTTATATAAAAAACTGTATGGTGTATACCCATTTTATTCGTTAATGTACCCAACTTTATTTGTGCTGGGAATGGTCGGGTACAATGAATTAAGAGTGCGACGGGAATACTCGCTGGTTTCGTATCTAGTAAGATTACTCAGAGGTCTGCAACACAATCCGGGTGTGTTGCAAAACCTATGTCTGTGCGTACCAGATCGCTATGTGTGGAGGCGTAGGCGTCCACCACTTCTGGCCCTGCCAACGGCTAGAACTAACCTGCTAGCCAGAACGCCAATAACGCGAGCACTTGGTACCATAAACGAAGTTCACACAAAAGTTGATATTTTCACATGTCAATTGAGTGAATTCCATAAGACACTTCTTTCTATCCTATGTTATAAATTAAGTTAAAAGTAGTATTAAGGTATAGATTAATTGTAAATCATCTAGAAGTAAGATTAGGATTAACACTAGTGTATGGACTATCGAATTAGGTTTTCAACCTGTAAATAGATAGTCCTATTATATTAAATAAATAAATAAAAAGTACCTATCATTCGCCATCTAGGAGGGCCACCGATAGCCGTCCTTGTCATCAGTAGCCCGTCCGGCAGGTTACCTCTTAGTACCATTTCGAGTTGAAGTGCCCGTCGGGGCATCGCCCTCACATAGTGATATCTCCTCTGACAGCCGGACTAATGACCGGTCCAATCACCCGCCGCCTCGGTTAGCGCGGCACGCGAAAATACTCGCGCCTGCACCGACCAACGCGTCGGCGGTGGAAGAGGAGTTCCTCTAGCCGTCACCTTCCGCGACACAGTTACCTCGCAGAAGAGGGTGTCCTCGTCCCAGTTCCTGATGCTGTCGTCCATCGCCCTAGTGATTGCCAACAGCGTCAGGTCGGCAAAATTTGGCGGTCTACGCTAAAATAATTAGTAATCTGTAATCATCATTATTATTATCATCATCACCAGTGGCGGCCTTAGGGGGTGGCGAACAGGGCAATCGCCCAAGGCCTCGCGCTTACAGGGGCCTCGCGCTTACAGCGGCTTGACGCAACAACCCAAGCAAATTTAAAAAAATATAGATTTTAAATTACATTTTTACTTATTAATTATATTTTTCACTTTGTTTTCAATATTATAAAACTTAAATTTTATTTATTTGTACAACTTTAGTATTTTTCATCAAACATGACAAATCCCTAAACCAAACAACCAGACCTACTTTCGTATCTCATACTTTTCACGAAGGACAAAGGGCCTCGCAAAGACCTGCCGCCCGGGGCCTCGCAAAGACCTGCCGCCCGGGGCCTCACAAAGACCTGCCGCCCGGAGCCTCGCAATGGGTAAGGCCGCCCCTGATCATCACCTGCTCTTTGCTAATTACTTGCGGTCAATGCATAAGTACTTTGCTTCTACCATAAATGCTGCAAAGATTTTATGACTGGCCAGCTGTCTGATGTCAACTCTCCTTGAACATATAATAGTTAGACTAATAACGTATAGAAGGATGGAGTCGGTACTTAAGCGATCAAAAACGTGAAGCCAAAACTACTACATGCGTGCAAGCCATTACACATGTACACACGCCCACCACTATACACTAGAGTTACCTTGTATGCAGAGACCTTGTACACTACGTTACTCTCCGGAGTAAGGGGCCATTTTGGCTCCAATTTAAATGCATCAAATTCTGGGTGCGAATTGAGCTTTTATGAGTTATAATTCTAAGAGTTGACCATTAAATTGGCCCAGTTAAAAAGATCATGTAACTTAATTATATGTGATTGGATAATTAAAAAAGATTTGAGTCCTTAAACCAAACTTCATAAATTCAATTTATTTATAAAAGTCAGAGCTAATTTACATTAACAAGCGAAAAGATAGAGGCCGACATCCGCATACCGTTTGGCTCGTGTTACGACATTTTTTATTCGTTTCAGTAAAAACTTGCTTGCATGCGTTACGAGGAACAAGTGTACGGCTACTCTGTATTACCAAAGAGTAGATAAATATAGAAGCACATGACAAAAGCTTTTGGATGAATTAAAAAATTTCAATTTCGATCTAGAAAAAGACTTTCTTGTGGTGACGGGGTAAAAGCACAATTCACCACGCCATATCCTACACGTGGTTGTCGTTATAGACAACTAAGGGATATAATATCCAGAATAGATACAAAAGAAAATTGCTAGATTAATACAAAAGTAAAAATTTGCCGTGTGGTGACGGAGGTAAGAATACAATTCACAACGCCGTTTCTTGCCTGTGGGTATCGTTAGAAACAACTAAGGTATTAAATATGCACATAACATCTATGGAAGAGAAAGAAAACTTGAAATAAAACCCCTATACTAACACTTCTGACCAGCGTGGTATAGTAGATCAATTTTTCTCCTATTGTTGAGGAGGCTCGAGCCCAACAGTGGGACGTATATGAGTTGAAATGATGATGTTGATGATTAAGATATAAAAGTAAACTTATATTATAAGTATGCATATTATAAGAAGTATATTGGAATATTGCAGTGTTGTGTGGGTTCCGCATTATGCTACTCGCATATTAAGAATAGAAAGAATTCAAAAGCGATTCCTCGGGCATTTATTGCACTCAACAACATTAGTTACAAGAAAAACGGTACACAAAGATAAACTTATATATTTTAAAACGGATACACTAGAAAGGATTGCTGTGTGGTAGCGGCTTTGAATACTACCAACCCTTGCTTTGCTCGTGGGTGTAGTAAAAGACGACTAAGAGCCCTAGATTGACCCGGACCAACTCCATCTAGTACCATTTGGGTCAACGATTACATTCCCAAGGAGGGTTGACGTCAGGCAGGCGGCCGGTCATAAAAGTCATTGCCGAAACTTTTTGCAATATGTTAAAACAGATGACATATTGCGTCGACCCCAAGTAATTGGGATAAGAGCAAGATGATGATGATGATGATACACTAGAAAGGAGCAGATAGCATCTGTGCAAAAAGAAGCTATGCAAACGTGGTATTAGATCAATTTACCTTCTATTGAGGAGGAGACTCAAGCTTAGCAGTGGGGCATATGAGCTGAGATGATGAAAAGTGAGTATTCTAAATGTAATTTACGAGTTCTCTGCCGGCGGCTGACTAATCACTGGTCTTACAACCCGCAGCTCGTCTATTATCATTCTAACAATGACTGGCGCTATCACATCGGCACCTATAATTGCAGTGAGTTCACAACGCCGCTGTCCCAAGCCAAATAAACCTTGACCGTCATCGTGTACAGGTAATTGCTGAAGCACCATGTCTCGACTTGCAACAGTAGAAAAAAAGGACTGGATTTTATCACCTTCATACTTTCTACGAACATGGTTAGAGGACCTTCACGGTTTATACACTAAGACCGAAGTATTTCTAGCCGGACTCTCCAACTACATTACTAAATGTCTCTTACGACAATAAGGTTTGAAAAAGCAAAGTACGTTAAAAATACAATTTTTACCAAAATCATAAAGCTTATAGGCATTATACTTCTTAGCTTGATACCTACATGTTACTTACTCTTTGTTCGGTCTGAAGTGATTCATTACCCGGGTCGTTCGTCTTCATTGCATGTGACGGAGATAGTTTAGCGTTTAAACGACTATTTGAGGCGGTACCTAAAAAGTCATACTTTATCGCAGACAGTACTTAGTAAGCGATTGTATTTATGTTAATATTCAACAATGGGATAAATTTAATCCACGTTATTAAATTAGTCTACTGGCTGACCCAACGAGCGCTTTTCTGTTCAAATCGAAAGAAATAAAAGGACTTTTTCGGTTCAGTTATTAATGTAAACAATTCTCGAATCCACTGGAACACGCACAAAATTCATTAAAATTGGTCCAGCCGCCAGCCAGTAGTAGTGCGACGTATATGATTTAAGATAGTGATTAATTAATTATAAAGACTGTAAAATAAGTAAACCTGGATAGAATTTGAAGTATGTGAAAGGGGGAATGATTTACGTAAAAATCATTTTGAAGTATAATTATGTATTTAAAAATCTTAATATAAATCTTAAAATAAACTAGCTATTGAAATATTAGTAAATCTAATAAATTTTGAAATCCTATTTAATTAAACGCCGATAGTTTCTAAAAATATTACATTTTACCTAATTACTTAGTCCTGAATTACGAATATTTATTAAGTACTAAAAGTACAAAAGTACGTTGTTAATAAGTACCAAAGGTACATTGCAAAATACTGTAGTTAATATTTAAAATACAAGTTACTAGGGTAGAAAAACCTTATATAAAAAACATTCGCCAAGAATGTTCGCCGTAATTTTTTCCCGCCTTCAGCATCAGTAGCAAACTCGCTCTACCAGGAAATGACGCCAAGGAATGAGGATACGTACTCGTTAATTTGCACCATAAATCATCGAAAATGTAGTTTTTGAACGTCTCTCGAATCTGATCTTTTTGCCGACATGTCCTCGGCAAGTATCGGGTGTCACATGTTTTTTGTAGCTTTTTCAGTGAATTGTTTATATAGGAACTCTTGGAAAGTCATTTTTAAATATTTTTTTAATAAAAACTCAACATTATTCTAACACGTGTTCGTAAACAAAAAGTTTATAATTATCTGCGTCCTGATTATTTATGATGCAAATGCAAAAATATTGTTTTCTTTTTAATTGGGACTAATCCCACCGGAGATTCTTTTAAATCAGGATTAATATTATTAAGTAATAGTAGTGAAAAATACCTACGATGATCCATCTTTAGAATTTATTTTGGATATCAGTAATACAAGTAAAAAACTCATCATCGCAACCCACATACGCCCCTCTTGGGCTTGGACCTCCTTAACAATGGGAGGGAATTTGACCTAGGTACTGGTCCATGCTGGTCAGACATATTGGTATAGGGTTTAATTTCGAGTTTCCTTCTCTTGCACGGATGTTATGTGCTTATTATATCCCATAGTCGTCTTTTATAACATGACATGACTTTTAGGAGTGGTAGGACCACACTGTCGACAGTTATCTGTCTACAGCCGCGGGCCGGTCCGTCCGGGGTATTACCACGCTCTCGCAGAAAATCGACGTCTGAGTAGTAGCAATTTGTTACTGCGCTTCGTTCGGTGAGCGAGAGAGCCGGAAGCCCAACTTTCTGAGGGTGATTGCGTGTGGAGGGTTTTGGTGGTGCCCTTGGTATCACCGAGCCTCAATGCACGCATTCACACTCCCTTCGCTTTCTTCGCGGTAGGCAACGGCCTTGTAAAGGTCCATGAGCGGCAGCAACACTTACCATCAGGTGTACTGTTTGCTCGTTTGCCACCGTATATAATATAAAAAAAAAAAAAATCCACTGGCAAGATAGGGAGTGGTGAATTGTATTCTTACTCCGTCACCACACGGCAAAGTAAAAAAAAGTAAAAAACTCATCGAATAATAAATACAAATAAGAAGTCATTCAAGATAACTCCATCAATTCAATTAACATTTATGACAACCAATTCTTGCGGAACTTATGTTTTTCGTATAGCGCTGTAATATGCCGATTGTTTTGGGAATAAGCCAAGTGTTTCGGATATCTTGACTTATTTGACCCAAGGGAGGACCTTACACCGGAACTTTCCAATGGTTGCCATGTTATAGGATGGCGTGATATATACGTAGGGTAAAAAAATTGTTGCTTTTGCAACACTATTACTCAAGTGGTTTTTATTACGGAATTAGGCTAATATACCATGCATGCCTAGTAAATATTTAGGGATTTCTAATCCATTCGGTTTTTTACGATAGGTCGACGTGGCTTTTATTAAACACACTTATTCACGAGTATTTGAGAAATAGTGATGTCTAAATTTTAAAAGTGAAGTGAAACACAAAGCCAGTGCAAAAAGAATATGTTTCTATATAAAAATTATTTGTGATACTTATGATTTTTTTTTTGTGGGTGGGCTGCGGTCGGCGTGCCTCCGCACCACTCCGTCCGGGGCGACAGAGGGGCTTAAGCATGCAACGCCCGCAACCCACCCGAAAACCACGTCGCCTTCGTCGTTGGGCCGACCACCGGAGCAGGGTTACTTGACATCAGTGGTCGGCCCGACGAAATACCCCCTATTGGGGTACCCTCCCATCGACTGACGTCCCCCCCTCGGGGAGGACGTCGGTCTTTTCTCACGCGGTCGGCTTCTCGGCGGGTGACGGACTAATCCCCGGTCACGTCACCCGCAGTGATACTTATGATTAATCATTAAATTATAGTAATTACTACCGATCCGCTCTCTCTGCGCTTTGGTTCCAGCTGCTTTGGTGGTGCATTTTATATATCTGTAATATCTCCTAAGATTTGGCCTCCGGTTAATTTTTTTAGAGTTTTTCCGAGAGGAAAAATGTGAAAACAAAAACAAAAAAAACTTCATAGGAGAGTGCTTTTCCCTAGCCGAGGTCGTGTAGTAAAATATTATTAATATAGGTCCAGCCGTTTTGAAGATTACCCAGAACAAACATACAGATAAAAAAAATTAAATTGATTTTAGGCGTAGGTATCGTGGAAATAACGGTATAAGCATGAAAAAACGTAAGTGACATTACCAGCAGACACTTTAATTTTATTTATCTGTATAGATATGACAATTTAGTATTTTAAATCTTACATAATATCTAATATGCTAACTGTTGTTAGAATATAGATTTTTTATCATACTCAAAATTCTTCCGTTACAAGTCGTTTAAAATTATAAATGTATTTTATTCCACGTACAATTTGGCCATCTGCCCTTTACCCTGGAATGCAAACATCATTATTCATGATCGTTATATCTGTACAAATGTCATAGTCGCTCCTAATTAGTGTACTAGTTTTGAGGAAGTCAGCTCTGATCCCGTGGGACCCTAGAGCATGCCACCTGTGTTAGCACGTGGACACTTCTAAACTTTTTTGTAAGACTGTTTCACACTTTTGTAAAGTTTAGTTTGAAACTATAGGAAGTTGTTCGCGCTGTTAGGTTAAATTTACACATGCATGTGAGTGTGTGTGTTTTACGTTAATGATTTCTGATGTTTACGCGGATATTAACAGGTTAACTGTACACAGACCAAATATGGTCTGTGGACAGACTTGCGTACCAGTCCACAGACCATATGTGGTCAACTCACCCATACAACTTCTAAGCCATCTGGAGCTGTGAACGTAAGAATAATTTCTTATATTTTATGTGGACTTAGTAGGACACATCATAAGGATTCTAAAAAGTGCTGGGACATCGGAAAATACTCGATATTTTGTTTTTGTACATGGTATGAAATTTTTTTCGAGATTTTATCCTTTAACATATTTTACATACTACTGGACGTACAGGACATACCCACGCCGGAGCACGGACTGTTAACCTGTTAAATATTATAAATAAAATCAGACTTAAAGTCGCGAAGGGCGGAATCCGCCCGTGAACATAAAAGCTGTAAAGTGTTTGAAATGATAAGCAATTAAAAATCAAATACAAATGCAATAAAAAATAGTTTTATTTATAATGTGTTTTCAATCTTTTTATATTTATTATTATATATATCTATTTTTTTTCTATTAAGTGTAAATTTACTCTTGTTCGTTATATATGCTAACTACTTTTAGCATGTCTTTCACCGAGTAAATGCATTTGCTTTCTTTCTTTCTTCTACTGCAAGAGGACAAAATCTACTAAAGAGCTTTACCATCCAAATAATATGATATAGAATCCGTAAAGTAGTTTTATTTCAATTTACAAATTTTCAAACATAACTTGTGGATATGAAAATCTTTCATTTCATTTATCCTTTCAGCTCATATAAGTTCCACTGCTGGACTCTCATCTCCTCCAAAATAGGAGGGAAGTTGATCTACTATACCACGCTGATCAGACATTTTGGCATAGGGTTTTATTTCGAGGTATCCTTTTCTTGCATAGCTTTTATATGCATACTGAATCCCTTAATCGTCTTTTACGCCATACACGGACAAGAGGGGTGGTAGAGAATTGTATTCTTACTCCGTCACCACACGGAAAAATCTTATTGTTGATCAATCGCAATATGCCTTGATAACACTACTGGCCTAAAAACCCGTTCACATAAAATCCGCCATCTTTATTTTTTGTTCAACCATTGTTGTATGACACAACACTTGCGTAGACGATTATTTGACAAAATCTTTCTCTATTTATTTACCTCTTTAGGTGTCTATATGTGGTGAAAGGTGGATATACCTGTTGATGGATACAGAATATTTAATTTTTTTTTATTGCGTTTGTTGGCAAATGAGCAAACGGGCACTTAATGGTAAGTGATGCTGTCGCTCATTCGCTTTTGCTAGGTCACTACCTACCACGAAGAAAGTGAAGGGAGTGTAAATACGTCATTGAAGGTTCGGTGATCAACAAAACCCTCCACACGCAAATACCGTCAGAAAGTTGGGCTTGCGGCTCTCTCGCTCACTAAACGCGGTGCTGTAATAACTTAATTACACGGAAGTCGATTTTTTGCAGAGTATGATACTACCCCGGGGAGACCGGTCCACATTTATAGATAGACAACTGTCTACATTGTGGCCCTACCAGATATTTGTCTGGATAGTTCCTATGAAAACAAATATATATTTTTATATGATGGAATAAAAATACAATATGTTATCACCTCTTCCTTTTCTGTGAGTGATCCTAAAATATTACTAAGGTAAGGTAAGTAAGAAAGGTTCTCGGGGGAAGTAAGAGTGTGGAAGAAAGATTCTCTGGGGAAGATAGGTTCTCGAGTGGCGACCACGTATCGCACGACGCAGTGTAGGACGCTTCCCCACCACTGATGGACTGACGATCTGGTGAAAGTTGCTGGGCGTCGTTGGATACAGGCGGCACAGGACCGCACTTTGTGGCGTAACATGAGGGAGGCCTACGTCTAGCAGTGGACGGCGATAGGCTAAAATGATGAGGAAAGTAAATAACACAACATGTGGTAAAATTCGAAATAAAATTCCATATCAGCGTCAATCCCATAATCATCTCATCATCATCATCATCTTGCTCTTATCCCAATTACTTGGGGTCGACGCAATATGTCATCTGTTTTGGACATATTGCAAAAAGTTTCGGCAATGACAATCCCATAATCATCTATACCAATAAATAAAATTGTAGTGTCTGTTTGTAATGTCAAAATAATAGGCTTTTTTCATGCTTATACGGTTATTTGCACTATACATATGCCTAAAAATCACTTTATATTTTTTTTGTCTGTCTCTTTGGGGGGTAAAATAGGCTATATTTTATCCCGGTATTCCCATGGGAACGGGAACTACGGGGAATTAGGCGACAGAAACTGAAGCGAAGCGAGGGCGGGTTGGTAGTTTATCAATAAAATCCCATATCCTATCAATATCCTTCTCGTTGTGAAGGTAGTTCGAACAGAGCAACGTAGGACGTTGCTCTGTATACAGTTGAAGCGACAACGATGGTAAAATAAACTCAAATTTTAATTTCTCAACCTATTTTTATATTATTCTTACTTTGTCTCATAATTAATGTATAATTGACCGTTTTAATAAAACATTTTTTTACGGATGGTTGCCGTGTGGAAACGGAGTAAAAATACAATTCACTACCCTAATGGGTGTCGTAAAAGATGAATAAGGGTATATATTGGGTATTTAACAACTATATAAGAGAAGGAATACTTGAAATAAAACCCTATCAACTCTTCTGATCAGCGTGGTATAGGTTAATTTCCCTACCATTGTGGAAGGCTCAAGCCCAATGAGACGTATATATGAGCTGTGATGATGATGATTAATATATACGTATATATAGTTCCATGTGGTGAAGGAGTAAGAATACAATCCATCACTCCCTATCTTGCCCGAGGATGTCGTAAAGGACGACTAAGGCATACAATACGCATATAACATCAATGCAAGAGAAAGAAAATTTGAAATGAAACCCTATACCAAGCTGTCTTTTCCTGCAAGCCATGGCGGAGTGGTTGGTGGTTGATCGGTGCAGCCGTAGCCGCGGAGCCGTACGTGGTGCCTGACCGGCCCAATTGGCTGGGCAGCAGTGACGGCTCTGTGGCAATCGTCGCCTCTACGTCATGGCATTCCCCGCCCTTGATGCTCAAGGACAGGGGCGATGGGTATGTCGCGGCGGAATGGGGAGAGGTTACGCTATTTGGTGTTTACTTCTCCCCTAACAGGAGCGCGACGGATTTCGGGGCCTTCCTCACCATCCTGGGGGCCTCGATACGGCGACTGGCACCGCGCCAAGTCTTCGTTCTGGGGGACTACAACGCCAAGTCCACGGCGTGGGGGTCCCCCAGGACGAATGACCGCGGGCGGGCGGTCGAAGAGTGGGCGGCGGCACTGGGCCTCTGTTTGCTGAACAGGGGCTCGGTGCAAACGTGCGTGCGGCAGCAGGGCGGGTCGATAGTGGACTTGTCGTTCGCTAGCCCTAATGTCGCAGCACGTGTGAGGAGCTGGTGCGTCCAGGAGGAGGTTGAGACCCTATCCGACCACCGATACATCCGGATAGAGGTCTCCCGGACCCTCCTGCAGCCCAGCAGGGGTCACACGGCGGACGGAGCTCCCGCGTTTCCGCGGTGGGCTGTGGGTCGATTGGATCGGGACCTGTTGGCGGAGGCAGCCATCGTTCAGTCGTGGCTGTCCTCACCGCCCCAGGCGGACGGGGTGGATGCCGAGGCTGGCCGCATCCGCTGTGCGTTAACGCAGATCTGCGATGCGGCCATGCCCCGTGTGCGGCGTCTGCCCCCGAAGAATGCGGTCCCCTGGTGGTCCCGAGAATTGGCGGACCTTCGGGTCGCGTGCATACGTGCCCGGAGGGCTTACACCCGCAGCCGAGCGCGTCACCGCGACGCTGAGCGGGAGGGCCAGCTGTACGAGGCTTACCGTAGTGCGCGGTCTGCCTTCAGGCTGGCCGTCCGTACCGCCAAGGACGTTAGTCGGCGGGAGATGCTGGACAGTCTCGAGCGTGACCCCTGGGGTCGCCCCTACCTCGCGGCGCTGAACAAGCTCCGCGGGCGGGGCCCCCCCCTCACCGAGACTCTCCAGCCCAGCCTCCTCACCAGAGTTGTCGAGGACCTCTTTCCACAGCGGGCGGAGCACACGCCCCCGGTCATGGCTTCGCCGGACAGTGACCGGGAGGCCGACGATGAAAGTGCTCCGCCCATCACGGAGCCGGAAATGGGGGTGGCGGTGGCGCGTATGCGAATCAAATCCACCGCCCCCGGGCCCGACGGTATTCCGAACCGTGTGCTGGCCCTGGTCCTCGAGCACCTGG
This sequence comes from Lymantria dispar, assembly GCA_032191425.1. Taxonomy (NCBI): domain Eukaryota; kingdom Metazoa; phylum Arthropoda; class Insecta; order Lepidoptera; family Erebidae; genus Lymantria; species Lymantria dispar. The sequence goes on along the minus strand of CM063445.1, from coordinate 9,643,364 downwards.
GACCACGCCTCAGGGGACTGTTCGACGCTTGTTTGACGTCCGGGCAGTTCCCTGGGTGCTGGAAAGAGGGGAGGCTGGTTCTCCTGCCGAAGCCGGGACGGTCTCCCGAGTCGGCCTCGGCCTATAGGCCCATCGTGCTGCTCGATGATGCGGGCAAGCTGCTGGAGAGGGTGTTGGCTGCCCGCATCGAGCGGCACCTCGTCGGGGTCGGGCCCGATTTGTCGGACGCCCAGTTTGGTTTTCGGCGAGGGCGTTCGACGGTCGCGGCCCTGCTGCGCCTGAAGGCCGTGGTAGCGGAGGCCGTCGCCGGCGGAGGAGTCCTGTTGGCGGTGTCTCTGGACATCGCCAACGCCTTCAACAGTCTGCCATTCAGCTGCATCAGGGAGGGGCTGAGATATCACGGGGTGCCCGTGTACCTCAGGCGGCTGGTGGCAGACTACTTGGAGGGGCGCAGCGTCCTCTACGTTGACCGAGTAGGGGACGTTGTGCGAACGCCCATGACGTGCGGTGTCCCACAGGGGTCGGTTCTGGGTCCGACCCTGTGGAACATCGGCTACGACTGGGCGTTGAGAGGAAGCCTCCCAACCGGGCTGGGCGTAATTTGCTACGCCGACGATACACTCGTCACAGCCCGGGGTGGGACGCTAGAGGAGGCGGCACGTCTGGCAACTCTCGGCACCGAGGAGATTGTCAGGCGGATCGAAGCGCTGGGGTTGAGGGTAGCCCTGGAAAAGACGGAGGCCCTTTTATTCCATGGCCTCCGTACCGCCGGGCCTCCCGCCGGCGCTTCGATCACTGTGAAGTCGGTCACCATCAGCATCCAGGCCCACATGAAGTACTTGGGCCTGGTGCTCGACGGGCATTTTTGGTTCCGGGAGCATCTCCATCGACTTGTTCCCCGGCTTGTCGGCGCGGCGTCCGCCCTTTCGCGGCTGATGCCGAATGTGGGCGGACCCAGCTCTACGTGCCGACAGCTGTACACGGGGGTGATCCGGTCGATGGCTCTGTACGCCGCACCGGTGTGGGCGGGGTCCCTGACCGTCCGGCTGAGGGCCCTCTTGAGGCGACCACAGAGGGTCATGGCGGTCAGGGCCATACGCGGTTACCGCACGGTGTCGACGGAGGCAGCGTGCCTCCTGGCCGGAACTCCCCCTTGGGACCTGGAGGCGGAGATGCTCGCCGAGATTTATCGGCGGGTGTCTGAGACGCGCACCCGCGGCGGCATGGTCTCCCTGCAGGAGATCACCGCCTGGCGGGTCGACGCCCGCCGAGGAGTCATTGCCCGTTGGGCAGTCCGGCTGGAGAGTCCTCGGTACGGTGTCAGGACCGTCGAGGCCTTCCGGCCGATGCTGATGGAGTGGTTGGAGCGGACGCACGGGGTGCTTTCCTTCCGACTGGTGCAGGTGCTTACAGGGCACGGGTGTTTTGGGAAGTACCTGCACAAGATTGTCAGGAGGGAGAGCACACCGTCCTGCCACCACTGCAGTTGCGACGAGGACACGGCGCAGCACACGCTCGAGGAGTGTGCTGCATGGGAGGGAGAGCGCCGTGAACTCGTCGCGATTATCGGTGCCGACCTGGCGCTGCCGACCATCGCCAGGGAGATGCTCGACAGCGTCAGGAACTGGGACGCGGTCGCCGCCTTCTGTGAGGCCGTAATCTCACGGAAGGAGGCGGCGGATCGTGTGCGAGTAGAGCTCCTATTCGGCGACACGTTCCGCCGCCGGCGACTCGGGCGGCGCAGGCGCGAATATCTGCGCCTAATGCCGCCCTAGCCGAGGCCGCGGGTGATCGGACCGGAGAATTGTCCGTCACCCGCAGAGAGGCTGACCGCGCGATGGCGACCGACGTCCCAGTACGTCGAGAGGTGAGGTTACCCGAAAGGTATTCCGTCGGGCCGACCACTGATGACAAGTCACATCTGCTCCGGTGGTCGGCCCAACAACGAGGTGACGTGGGTACGGGTGGGTTATGGGCCTGCGCGCCGTCCTTTCATCGCCCCGGAGGGACAGGACCGCGCGTGCGCTTACCATAGCCCACCCATTAAAAAAAAAAAAAAAAAAAAAATACCAAGCTGTCTGACCAGCATGGTATAGTTAGTTCGATTTCCCTCCTATTGTGGAGGAGACTCGAGCCCAGCAGTGGGACGTATATGAGCCGAAATGAATGAAAAAAAAAATTAATAATAATAATATCTTTATTAAAAACCATATACATTTGACACTTACATGGGTGTCTCTGCCTCTTGAATTAGGTAAAACCTGTCTCAAGAGACAGTTCCTTCCCGAAATACATAAACATAATCCTAGAATTATCTTACAGTGACAGGATTATAAGGTACTATTAATATACGTTATAAAGATTAATAAGATAAATATAAAGGTTAAATAACATTTTAAGAAATTTAATATGTATATGCGCGCTCGCGCGTTTTTCTATGCATGAGTATTATGATATGTCTGCGTTTGTTAGTGTGTGCGAGTGTGTATGTACGTGTGTGTGTGTTTGTGTACGTGTGTGTGTGTGTGTGTGTGTGTGTGTGTATGTGTGTGTATGTGTGTGTGGGTGTGTATAGGTATATTAGCATATTAATATATAGAAAAATAGTCACTAAAAAAAGTGAAATGAGTATATTGCCAATAAAAAATTGTATTTTTTTAGACAAAAATAAAGATGGTTCATTTCTGGTAATTTTACCCTATTTACATAAAGGTGCGTTCACGGACGGGTTGAGTATGCTTTCTAAAGTCATTGTTAAAATAAGTGTTTATTTGCGAATGCATCTGCAACATATGTATCTATATTATTGATAAATGTAGTAGAATTAATAATATTTTTGTATATCAAAGGGTAATTTTGCACAAAAGATGCTACCCTCGCAAGCATCTTTTGTGTTAATAAAAACGAAAGAAATAAATAAACCATATTTAGTTTACTTATTTTATTTAACAAAGAAATGTAGGTTACTCAGTTAGGTATATATTGGCGGTTGGAGTTATTATAAAAAAAAATCATTTAAAATTAATATAACATTGTAAATAAAACTACTTATACGGTTTTTATCGCGTTTGTATTTGATTTATGAGTGTCCGACGTTCCGAACACTTTACAGCATTCATGGTCACGAGCGGAATAAGATGTCTGACGTCCAAACAAGTCAACGTTATTACAGATTTTTATAATTATCTACTCGCTATAGAAAATTAGTTATTAAGTTTTAACCAACATGTTTGGTACAAATTTATTGGCGGCACAAGAATAAAATGATTCTATATGAAAAAAAAATATAATTTATGATTAGTCATTTTTCAACATTTAAATTTGTAGTAATTATTATTACAATTTGTTAATTTAAACCTAAAAAGTTTGTTAGTGCTCGCGTAAACATCAGAAATCATTAATATAATCGATGGCCTAGTGGTTATGATATTTACCTACCGCGCCAGTGTCGCGGGTACGAATCCCATGCAGGGCAACACTTCGTGTGATCTACAAATTGTTGTTCTGAGTCTGGATGTAATTTGTGTCCGTTAATTATATGTTTGTAAAATCCCCCGTAATACAAGGATTATTTCCCTAGTGCTGGGTGTTAACATTAAAAAATAAAAGTTACAAATTACTATTACAAATGCTGGTACAAGACTGCTATTAAATTAACAATTAGTAATTATACCGACATAGCCCGCAGAAAAGGCACGTTGAAATGGCAATGGGCAGGCCACATCGCTCGTCGAACCGACAAACATTGGGGAAGAAAGGTTCTTGAATGGCGATTCCACAGAAATATTAATACTTCTTAATTTTTCTGTGGGCGATCACGAATCGGACGGCGCAGTGTAGGACGACCCCTCACTAGGTGGACTGACGACATTTTCAAAGTCGCAGGGAACCGTTGGATGCAAGTGGCGCAGGACCGTTCCGAGTGGCATTCTCGTGGGGAGGCTTATATCCAGCAGTGGACGTCTGTAGACTGATGGATGTATGGATGAATTATATCTATTTCTAAAATAATGCAATATTGCGAGCGTGTTCCTGGTATCTGGCTGCAGCGTCAGCGAAACGGGTTGCTACATTGTGGATCTATACTACAAATAGTTTCAAATACATTCGATAGTTCTTATAATTCATCATCATCTTAGATCAAAAGTCCTCCTGCCGGGCTCTAGCTTCCTACTACTTTATCCGTGTAGTGACGGAGTAAGAATATATTTCACCACCTCCTTGTCTGTGGGTGTCGTAAAAGACGTCTTAGGGATTAAATATGCATATAAAAGAAGGAAATCTTGACATAAAACCCTATACCAACACGCGGCTCGCTCTGACCAGGGCGGTATAATAGGTTAATTGCTCTCCTATTGTAGGGGAGGCCTGAGCCCAACAGTGGAACTTCTGTGGGCTAAGATGATGAGAAAGGTATCTTACCTGCAAACCTTGCGCACACAGCTCATTTCATTCATTCATTAATTTCAGCCTATTGCCGTCCACTGATGGACGTAGGCTTCCTTCATGTTACGCCACAAAGCGCAGTCCTGTGCTGCCTGCATCCAACGACCCCGAGCAACTTTCACCAGATCGTCGGTCCACCTAGTGGGGGGCATGCTACACAGCGTCGTCCGATACGTGGTCGCCACTCTAGAACCTTTCTTCCCCAGCTGTTGTCGGTTCGGCAGTTGTTTGTTCGGTGCGTTTCAGTTCATTTTCTTTATATAAGTTTAAATCTTGGAAAGGATATTAAACAATGAAATATAACGGCATTACTAATAAAAAAAACTATTAAAATGTAACAAAATGACAATAACGAAGGCTTGCAATTGTTCTAAGTATTCAATTCAATTTTTAATCGGTTTAGTTTTACATAAACAAATGCTTCACTAAACTATATTCTGCTAAAGAGATAGTTTATTGTAATAAATTATTATAATGCATAATTGTTTTATTTGTAAAGAACGTTAACTGTAGAAAGTAAAACAATAAACCTAACAACTAACCTTTTTCTAGAAGTGTCTATTAGGTACGTCAATTGGTTGCGACGGTGATCGGCGTCCCGGTAGAGGATGTCGATGGGAGTGGGTACTTCCTCGGGATATTCCGTCGGGTCGACCACTGAAGTCAAGGAACTCTGCACCGGTGATCGGCCCAACGACGAAATGCGACGTGCTATAGGTATGGGTGGGTTGCGGGGTCGCGCAATAAGCTATAAGCGCACGATAAGCTGTCAAGGCCATCTGCGGCCAACAGCTAAACACTCACACAAAAAAAAAACAAAAAAAAAAAATATCATTATCACCATTTTACTCTTATCTCAATTACTTGCGGTCGACTCAATATGTGTTCTTTTCAAAATCATCATCATCGCATCTCACATACGTCCAACTGTTGGGATTGGGCCTCCTGCGCAATGGGAGGGAGTTGGACCTACTATACCATGCTGATCAGACATGTTGGTATAGAGTTTCGTTTCGAGTTTTCCTTCTTTTGCAAAGATGTTATATGCATATTATATCCCTTAATCGTCTTTTACGACATCCACGTGCAAGATAGGGGATGGTGGATTGTACTCTTACACCGTCACCATATAAAAACGTAGAATATGTGGTATATATTTTTTTAAATAATGTATTCTGATGTTTACGCAATTATTACACATCCTAATATTATAAATGCGAAAGTAAGTTTGTTTGTTTGTTACGCTTTCACGCTTAAACCACTGAACCGATTTTAAAAATTCTTTCACCAATGAAAAGCTATAATATCAAGGAGTAACATAGACTATATTTTAGCCCGGTATTCCTACGGGAACAGGAACTACGCGGGTAAGACGGCTGAAACCGAAGCGAAACGAAGGAGGGTTGCTAGTCCTTACTAATATTACAAATGTGAAAGTAACGTTGTTTGTTTGTTTATTTGTTTGTTACGCTTTCACGCTTAAATCACCAAACCGATTTCAAACATTCTTTCACCAATGGAAAGCTATAATATCAGGGAGTAACGTAGACTATATTTTATTCCGATACTCCCACGGGAACGAGAACTACGCGGGTAAGACGACTGAAACCGAAGCGAAGCGAGGGCGGGTTGCTAGTTGTAAATAAATAAAACTACGGATTCTATTACGTTTGTATTTGATTTTTGATTGCCCAACGTTTCGAACAATTTACAGTGCTATATACAGCGATAAAATCCATAAGTGGTTTTTTTACATTCTTTAAAATATTCATTAATGCTTCATGAGTATAAAAAAATCTATTTACTAAAGATACTTGCTCTCTATTCCCATCAACCTCTTTCAAATACAGGTAATCTTTTTTATTGAAAAAATTGGATCTCAATAATGGACCCCTGGTGAAAGTTTTGTATAAGAATCGGTTATCGAACAAACAAACATAATGCTGGTTTTTTTATACATAAATTTAGAGATATTTGCAAAAAATATTAGCTTGGACTATCGGACCTTTCTCCGAAACGAATGGTTGCCACAAAAGGGTTTTAGATTTCACAAACAGATGGTTTTTTTTCACTTGATTCATATGTAATTTTTGGCAATGACATCTGTCAAAAAAGGTGCATTTAATATACGTTCTTACCTGAATGGTATCAAACGATGGATATATATTTGAATAACCACATGGTTTGCGTGGTATCATCATCATCATCGCAGCCCACATACGTCCCACTGTTGGGCTCGGGACTCCTCCATAATGGGAGGGAATATGACCTACTACACCGTGCTGGTCAGACATGTTGGTATAGGGTTTCATTTCGAGTTTTCCTTCTCTTGCACTGATGTTATGTGCATGTTATCCCTTAGTCGTCTTTTACGACATCCACGGGCAAGATAGGGAGTGGGATAGTAGGTCGTGGTATAGTAGGTCTAATAGGTATACTGTTATAGCACAGTATAGTAAGAAAAAGGAGGTAATGTGTGCCCAAATTAACTAGTGGTAGGACCACACTGTCGACAGTTATCTGTCTACAGCCGCGGGCCGGTCCATCCGGGGTAGTACCACGCTCTTGCAGAAAATCGACGTCTGAGTAGTAGCAATTTGTTACTGCGCTTCGTTCGGGAGCGAGAGAGCCCGAAGCCCAACTTTCTGAGGGTGTTTGCGTGTGGAGGGTTTTGATGGTGCCTTTGGTATCACCGAGCCTCATTGCACGCATTCACACTCCCTTCACCTTCTTCGCGGTAAGCAGCTTCCTTATAAAGGTCCATGAGCGGCAGCAACACTTACCATCAGGTGTACTGGTTGCTCGTTTGCCACTGCTTGCAATAAAAACAAAAAAAAATGCTACCCCATATTTTCCCGTGTAAATCGTAAAAATCACCTAAAGGTACACCAAAGATAGTTACGCTTTTCTTTTTTTAATAGGCTATAGTTTGGACATTTCCCTCTTAAACCGAGGTGACGAAAAGCCACTGTACAGCCCCATAACCTGCTATTTTACTTACCTATCGTCATTTGGGCTCATCAACAGTACCAGTTCCTTGATATTGCTGGCCCGCCCGGAGCAGCCGGTTCCTGGGAAACTTCTAACACCATCTATCAATTGCGACAATTATATAGATGATGGCATCAGAGGAGGTTAACCCAGGTCTATGTTCAGCTCTTAGATGTCTTTTACGACACTTATGAGCAATATAAGAGATGGTAGTATTCGTAGCCGCTACCACACAACACTGGTGGATATTGAATTGTAATAATCAGTAAAATTTAAAATTTTGAATAACCCCCGAAACAAACTAAAATAATAAAAAAGTATTACGTTCTTATCAACAGAAATTATAATCACTTAATTGTTATTTAACGATTATAGTGGTCGCCGAGTGGTCGAAATTCGGCCATAATTCATTTAAATTAATTTTTCTGCTACATAATTTTTTAATATCAAATCAAATCAAATCAAATCATTTAGTTGCAAAATATGGGTGTAAAATATTAGTTGTTACAGGTATTGAATGTATCACCACATTTGACCGTCAAGCGGTATGCAAAAAGAGCTAATGCTCTCAGAACAATCACAATATGTTTCGCCAATTTAAATAAATTATTTAATTATGCAATGTCAATAATAATAACAATAATGTCCACAGTAATAATAATAATAATAATGTCAACAGTAATAATAATAATAATAATGTTAACAATAATAATAAGTCAAGCGGCATGCAAAAAGAGCTAATGCTCTCAGAACAAGTACAATGTGTTTCGCCAATTTAAATTAATTATTTAATTATGTAATGTCAATAACAATAACAATAATGTCCACAGTAATAATAATATCAACAATAATAATAATTTCAGATAATTAAGTAATATAAAAATACAAACATAACAATAAAGCAGTAATTACATATCCGTCAATTCAACTTATCATTTAAATAATCATTAAATGCATATTTTTACGGATAAACACTACCACCTCCAGAATATATATACAAGGCAGTGTTAAGAGTTTCAAATTTTTAAATATAGGTCTGCAGCTGTCCGTTTGTTTCACATGACAAAGCGCTCTTACACATCTCTTTTGGGCAAAGAATGCAGTGTCTTTATCAGTGGAATTGCCCCAAAATATAACACCATATCCTAAAAGAGGGGAAACATAACCATGATAAGCTGTAACTACAGTAGGTATGCTCACACTTTTTCTGAGCATATACAGTGCATACGAATATGTATTCAATCTAGAGCAAATTGATTCAATGTGTTGTTTCCAGTTTATTTGATTATCTATAATAAGACCAAGGAACTTTGCCGCTTCCGTTTCATTAATTTTTGGATTCTTAAGATTAATATTCATACCATTTAATTTACTTATTCTATTTCTAAATGTCATAAGGTTAGTTTTACTAATATTAATATGTAAATTATTCAATGTCAGCCAATTATTAATATTTTCTAAAGTCGTATTTATATCTAATTCTATTAATGATTTGTCTATACCGGTGAATATAAATGTGCTATCATCGGCAAATAATATAGTTTTATTAGTGGTTATTTTTGGGAGATCATTAATATATATAATAAAGAGCAGCGGTCCGAGCACACTACCCTGTGGTACTCCAAAAGTCACCTTTCTACTTGCCGATGAATAGTCTAGTACTCTTTTTTTATCTGAAGATAATCTAGAGATTTGTGTTACTTGTGTTCGGTTAGTGAGGTAAGATTCAACTAAATCATATACATTTCCTCTGACTCCATAAGCATATAATTTGTTTTTGAGTATTTTATGATCAACATAATCAAATGCCTTAGTTAAGTCCATTAAAACTGCACAAGCTTGTTTGCCCTTATCAATGTCACTTAAAATAGTAAACAAAAATTTGTATATTGCCATATTGATAGACTTCTTCTTTCTAAAACCGGTTTGCTCCTCACAAAAGAGATGATAATTTTCAAAGTAATTATATATACAGTCATGAATAACTTTTTCAAATATGACTATTATATATATATATAAAGACGTATTAATTTGTTTTTAAATTGACACTGGCACCAATAGCTCATATTATTGTAGCCTATTGCCAATAAAAAAGAAGAAGAAATGTAAACAAAAGAGTATTTAAAGCGCGCGCGTGTGCTTGTGTGTGTGTAGCAATTGAATGGTAGTGTGCGTAATGCCTTTTTAATGAATTTAATGTATTTCTAATCCATTATTATATGAAATTTCAATGTTATACACTTCTCCTCATTATATACTTCAACTGTGCCAAATTTCATACTTGTCCATCCACGTAATTTTCGTAAAAAGGGGTACAAAGATTTTGCTTCACGTATTAATATATAGACTAGTGGTCGGCGTGTGGTCGAAATTCGGCCATAATTCATTTTAATTAATTTTTCTGCTAGACAATGTTCTTTCATTTTATTTATGTATAATTAGTAGTAGTAAACTGAGCAAGCTGTATTTCACTAATAACTAATATATAAGCACATAAACACAAATCTTTAGTAGACATTGTCATCATAATTATGATTGTTTGACATTCAGTTCAACCAGAGATTTTAACCGTAAACAAAAGTCTATAAGCGTTGCTACGCAACACACTCACACAAACGCGCGTATATGTGTGTGTGTAGCGATTGCGTTGTAGTGTGCGTAATGCCTTTTTTAATGAATTTAATGTATTTCTAATCCATTATTATATGAAATTTCAGTTTTATGCACTTCTCCTCATTATATACTTCAACTGTGCCAAATTTCATACTTGTCCATCCACGTAATATTCATAAAAAGGGGTGCAAAGTTTTCGCTTCACGTATTTATATATAGATACTGTCACGCATGAAGCACTTAATTGAGTAATCATACGCCATTATATCATTTTGTAAATGAGCTGGTACTCTTACATTGCTAGATCGATATTAACCAAACATAGTAAAGAACCACCGCATGGAAATCGGTCCATCCATTTAAGAGCTCCGATGCCGCAGTCAGGGTTTTATTTCCAGTTTTCCTTTTCTTACATCACTTTTATCTGAATATTTATTCCCTTAGTCGTCTTATACGATACCCATGGGCAAATAAATATTGCAGTTAACATCTATGTAGGAGAGGAAAACTCAAATAAAATCCTATATCAACCTGTCTGACCAGCATAGTATAGTCAATTTGCCTCACATTATATTGAAAAGCCCCCGCTTATTTTTTTTTTGTGTGTACAGCTGTTGGCCGCAGATGGCCTTGACAGCTTGACGCGGACTATGGGTGAGCGCTGAGGGCTCTCAACCCGGAGAAAAGTATGCTAAGCGACATCGCCCAAGGGCTCCCCCTGTAGGGAACGGACCTCGGCTTGGGGCGTCGCTGAAGGCAAAGTGGACGTGCCCACGTTTTTAGTCGTGACTTTTGCGCGGCGCGGTTTCGCACCTCGACGGCGAGGACGGAACCGCGGATATTTGTTTGTTAAGGCCTCGCGGGGCGTGTAGGCTCTTTGTTGAGCGAGTGTGATATTGTCGTCCTCTTCGTCGAGGACGTGACGAGGACGTCGGATGGATGAGGTTTTGGAGGGTCTATAGGTAGCCGCCCCAACCACTAGTTGGTTGGGGTGTGTCATGGCAGAAAAGTCCCCCGCAACACAAGGATTTCCTTAGTGTAGGGTTTAAAAAATATGCATATAACATCTATGTAAGAGAAGGAAAGAACTATGCTGCTTCTTCTTATTAAGCGCAACAAAAGAACGTGAGTGAGCAGAGTTTATGATTAAGCTACAATATTACAGTTTTTCAGGATTTTTTTTTTGCTATGGAACGGGCTATGCTCGGGATTTCTCTGCAAGATAGATTCCGAAATATGGAAACCCGCAGAAGAACGGGTGTAACCGACAAGCACGAAGAATTAGTACGCTGAAGTGGCAATGGTCAGGCCAAATCGCTCGACGAACCGACAACCGCTGGGGAAGAAAGGTTCTCGAGTGGCGACCACGTATTGAACGACGCAGTGTAGGACGCCCCCCCACTAGGTGGACCGACGACCTGGTAAAAGTTGCTGAGCGTCGTTGCATGCAGGCGGCAAGGATCACACTTTGATCGAACACACTTTGGCGTAACATGAGGGAGGCCTACGTCCAGCAGTGGACGGCGATAGGCTGTAATGATGATGATGAATAATTACAGTTTTTTTTAAGATACGCGTACACACCACAGATTCTATGAACTTATATACCTAACTTAAATCGAGCAAACGTTTATTCCCTAACCTAAACCGTTTGCTTAATAAATCATGAATAAAACACTCTCAAGTACGTATGACATTAGAAGATATTAAACGGAATAAAATTGGTATAAACGACGTTGACAAGAAAATTGTTGTACATGACATTTCGATATTTTGATAGACAGCCACCTTTAGCAGTCATTGTGAGCACGCGTGCCCTTTGCCATCATATAATATTTATGCAATAATCTTTTTGTTTGGCAGTTTATAACAGGACGTGTGCCTTAAGTAAAAAAAAAAAAAAAAACTAGACAGGGTGTGTCGTAAAGACATACGATAATAGTGAAGCTTTTACATCATTATTCATCGATTACTTTTGAATAACATACATAGATACTTAGAATAATAACGTATAGAAGGTAAGTTCGCGCACAAAAAATGAAGCATTTCAATTGGAGCCTAATGGAGCTTATAACACAAGAGCCTGTGGACCCCAGACCTTCGTTATTTTATTAAAGCTGAAAGTTTGTCAGAGCATGCTCGCAACACAGGTAAGAACGGTGGCCCATTATGAAGTTTGGGTTACAGTGGCTTTGGCAGATAAAAGGTACTAAAGGTGTGTAAAATACCAATCTATTTTCGTCAAATTATTAAGCGTAATTTTTTGATATTACCTTCAGAACGTTATTAAAAATCACATAATTTATTGCCAGACACTTAACATAGTGGCAACCCCTTGCCAGACACCCTTAACGTTCATGAAATTATAACTCTACTTACGTTATAGTATAAAAGCTGATTGTTGATGTATATAATGAGGAGAAATGCATAAAACTGAAATTTCATATAATAATGGAATAGAAAAGCATTAAATTCATTAAAAAGGCATTACGCACACTACAACGCAATCGCTACACACACACACACACACACACGTTTGTGTGACTGTGTTGCGTAGCAACACTAAGGGTGTCTGCAGACATACAATTGCAAGTTGGACGACTATCGTACGACTAAATTGCGTACATTTACAATTTAGTTGGCCAACTTTATTTAATTAGTTACACACCGCAGACTTAACCGATTTAGTCGGTGCCAGTATTGCCGGCGCGGTGCGAGTGCGTGAAAATGCGGCAAATAAACCTTTTAATTGCTCTATTAATAAAAAGAAAACGAAAACAAAAGAGAACATTTTGGGTGCATGCCATATTAAATAACAGATTGCAATATGGGAAGCATCATACATTGCATTATTAACTCAGATATTACCCTGACAAATTGTTTCAAGTCTTTTTTGTACAACCCTGGCCTTTTTTGAACTTCCTCTATGAGCTCTTCTACTTTTTCGTTTGCAACAAGTGATCGGGAGACAGACATCGTATCCGTCGACGAAGATGCGAGCGTGGGGAAATCACGCGCACGCGTGTGGTCACTTTGAATCTTGCCGTGCAACTGTCCAACTAAGTTGGATAGTGTGCGAACTTGCATAGGATAACCGTGCTAACAAGCAGTTGGCCGATAGTTGGACAACATTTTAATTGTGTGTAATCGGAAGGGAATCGTGATTCTGATACGATCGGTGTCCAATTAATTAGTTGGATGATTTAGTTAGAGAAGATGTACGGGCTAGCATAAGTAACTACACCTAATACACCTACTTGCGATTTAGTCGGCCAACTTACAATTGTATGTCTGCGGCCGCTCTTATAGACTTTTGTTTACGGTTAAAATCTCTGGTCGAACTGAATGTCAAACAATCATAATTATGATGACAATGTCTAATAGAGATTTGTGCTTATATATATTTAGTGAAATACAGCTTGCTCAATTTACAATAATACATAAATAAAATTAAAGAAAATTGTGTAGCAGAAAAATTAATTAAAATGAATTATGGCCGAATTTCGACCACACGGCGACCACTAGTTAATATAATAGATACATAAGAGCAAGTCGATGATGGAGAACTGGTGAGAAATAATGTCAAAGCAAAAACAAAAACATATATATACAGGGTGTATCAGGTTATGGGACAACTGTTCGAGTATGTTGTAGTTTAACGGTCATAGATCGTAATTATAATGTACATTACACAAAAAACAATATAACATAAAAATTATAGTGATTTCAAAAAAATGTGTCTAAGAGTCTATGCCTTAAATGTTACGTATTATGTAGGCATGTACAGATAGAATACATGTAGGCATGTAAAGCTTCGACAGTATAATTTCATTCATTTATACCTAGAATTGCGCAAACGCTTCAATGACATGTAGGTACAACGGCAAGCGGTCAACGGCCATAGGCCGATCAGCTGTTTTAAAGCGAAGTTTGTCTTGCTTATGTGAACGTAATCATTGATTTATTCAATTTCTAATGAATGTTTAACAAAGTATGAATATGTTGCGTATTAAGTATCATTGACTTTATACATTTCAATCAGATTTACACGAAAATGCGATGACAAAATTGAAAACTTTACATGTCTCTAATTTCTTAACGAATCGATATTTTTCGTTCAAATGTTTTTATGGGTTCCTACCACCATGGCCTAGCTCCCTTTTGACCAGTTGCCTCATAACCTGATACATCCTGTATATATATATTTTTTTTTTTTTGATATTTGAACTATAACACATTGAGAAACATTATAGTACAAAAGCTAATAAAGATATATATAATAGTTCATCATTATCATCATCATCGCAGCCCACACACGTCGCACTGTTGGGCTCGGGCCTCCTCCACAATGGGAGAGAATTTGACCTACTATACCATGCTGGTCAGACATGTTGGTATAGGGTTTCATTTCGAGTTTTCCTTCTCTTGCACAGATGTTATGTACACATATCCCATAGTCGTCTTGTACGACATCCACGGGCAGGATAGGGAGTGGTGAATTGTATTCTTACTCCGTCACCACACGGATAATAGTAATAATAGTTAGATTAAAATAAAATATTTTGTTTTTCAAACCAGTTTTATTAGGTATTAACATATAAAGCTTAGTTAACTTATTTAATTAAACACCACACTTAGTGCTAATAAATGCATTGCATTAACTATTCGCTACAGACGTAATAATCTCAAAAGGCTATTTAAACTAAATATGATGTGTAAAATAATGAGAAAGAAAAAAAAAATGAAATATGTTTATACATACAAATAAATGATTATCATAGAAAAATACGCCTTTTAAAGTAAATATTATGAACAATGAAAGAACTCTTAGCCTATAAACTAAATAAAGTAGTCGTCTAGAAAGCTTGAGCTAGCGAGCTTTGTTGACGAAAACTAAAAGTTTGCTACATACCATAATAATTATTCAGTGCTTATTAAGATAATAAATGACATAGATAATTAGAAATTATCATTCAAAATATAATAATATAAATAAAGGAATAAAGTGCGCTCTTTTTGAATTTAAATATAATGAATGAAAATAATTGCATTTTTTTGATTCAGTTTGTTCCATCGGACAGGCAGAGGCAGTAAAGCCAAATGTTGTAAAATGATTGTGTCACGTTACTTTTAATAGAGCGATGGCTTATCTATTGAAAACTACATATACATATAACTAAGTCAAGCAAATTAAACAGTGACTAAGTCGTTGTGATGTGTTATAATGACTACGTTTTGTAATGGTAATGGAATATTTTTATGAATATTTTAATATCTTTTAATAGTCAATTTTTATTCAATAGGTATTTGCATATTTTTTTGATAGTAAATTCAGTAAATTATTAGTGCAAATATCAATATGACTGTAGCAAACAACCCATGTTATCCCAATTCCAAAATTATCAAATTAACTTATAATTAAAATGAGTAAATAAATGCATTCAATGGCATTTACGTTCGTAAATTTAAATATAATTTTACAGAATTTATTATACGCACGAGTAAATTTTGCCGCCAACATTAATTTATGTATTTGGGAATCGAACGTCTGACTTCACATATAAATTCTAATAGGTAATTACGTATCTAAGGGCAACCTTTACATTCCTGTAATATATATTCTACCTAAACTTAATGATTTTGTCAAATTAGTTACCTTAATAATTAATCATTTTGAGCACCGATTAATTTTTATTATCTATATTACAATGTGTTAAAATTAGACTCATTTAAAATATTGTGTTGTAAATTCAAACAATAACATGTCATGTGCAAGTTTGACAATTTAGTTATTTTAAAAATATTTAAATTAAGAATTATTTATTAATAGCATAGATACTCTACTGAATACCTATTAAAAAAAAAGAATTTGTAGTCTAACCTAAGAATGACTGAATCTAACTTTGTAACTAGCATCAATATTAGATGTATAAATCGAAATCGAAACCACCGCCTCCACTAAGGTAGTCGTAAAGGTAGACCTCCATCTCTTCCAAAGCTTCGATGCTGGGGTCTCTTAAAGGCACGTCACGAATAGAACGAGCTTGACGTGAAAGTCTGTAGATTAAAAATGTTAATTTAACTATTTGGATACCATGGCAGAAGTCAAATGAAGTGTTGTATAATCTGTAAATCATCATCACAGATCCTAGTAAGCGAGCCATAAACTCCAAAAAAAAAATCATCACAGATCATATACTTCACACTGTTGGGCTTGAGCCTCCTCCACAATGAGAGGAGAATTGACCTACTATACCATGCTGGTCAGACGTGTTGGTATAGAGTTTTATTTCGAGTTTTTCTTCTGTTGCATGGATATAATATGCATATTCCTTTAGTCGTCTTTTACGACACCCACGGACAAGAAAGTGGGTGGTAAATTGTATTTTTACTCCGTCACCACTTGGCTTCGGCAGCACGGGGTGCTTTCCTTCCGACTGGTGCAGGTGTTGACGGAGCACGAATGCTTCGCCAAGTACCTACACACGGTCCTGAGGAGGGAGAGCACACCATCCAGAACTGCGGCTACGGGTGACCGGACCGGGGATTTAGTCCGGCAACCGCGGGGCGACGTCGATGGGAGAGGGTACTCCCCCGGGGTATTCCGTCGAGTCGACCACTGAAGTCAAGGAACTCTGCACCGGTGGTCGGCCCAACGACGAAGGCGACGTGCTATATGGGTGGGTTACGGAGCCGCGCGCCGCCCTTCTGTCGCCCCGGACGGAGCCGAGTGGCGGGTGCGCTGACCGTAGCCCATAAGCCCACCAAAAAAAAAAAACACATGGCTTAATTGATCTGTAAGTAGGTAGATAATATTAAATATCCTTACTAATATTATAAATGCGAAAGTAAGGATGTTTGTTTGTTTGTTTGTTACGCTTTCACGCTTAAACCACCGAACCGATTTCAAAAATTCTTTCACCATTGGAAAGCTATAATATCAGGGAGTAACATAGGCTATATTTTATCCCGGTATTCCCACAGGAACGGGAACTACGCGGGTAAAGCGACTGAAACCGAAGCGAAGCGAGGGCGGGTTGCTAGTAGTTTTATAAATGTTAATTTTGTTAACTTACGCGAAGTCATTATCAGAATCAAACATGTACTCCTTGTTGAAATGTTCGTTGATATCCTTCATAATGCAAGCCTCCAATTTCTTGTGCTACAACAGAGAATAATAAATAAATTAGAATAAAAATAAGTAAAAAAAGCTGTTGAACGTGAACTCTTGAATTGCTTAGACAGAAGAGCCTAGGTTAGTTTATTTAGTCAGGTTTATTGCCTATTTCATCACAATTTCGGCTCATAATTGTTCTACTGTCTTCTTCATAATACCACGAAATTGGCCTACCTCACTGATTAGACGGATTTGTATCGCGTTTTATTATACATTTTCCTTCTGTATCATTTATATGTTATCTGAATTTTATATCCGATGGTCGTCATTTAGGACACCCATAGACTAGAAAAGTTTTGGTGGATTGTACTTTAACCCTGTCACGGTACGGGAAGTTGCCCGTTTAGCAGTCGGAACAGGCGACCGTATACTCTATCATCCTATTATACTTCTTTGGCACATAGAATAAATTATCACTCATTTGTCAAGTACGCCAAAAGTAATCACTGAAAAAAAAATTGTTACAAAATACCTTAACCTTTTCTGATAATTTAATTATTTCTATGGATTCTATCGCGTTTTTGCCACTATCTCGCCATTTCGAATACTTATCAGCACTCATAACGTTTTTTGAATAACTGCGATAAAATCTATTACATTAGTTTTATTTCACAAAAAATACCTTGTAGCATCTGAAGAAGAATATTGCCCTGATCTGTTCCTGGGGGCGAGGAACGATGTCTCGTTTATCTTCAGGTACACATTGCTGTAATAAACAATATGGATTGCTTTATTTTATTAATACATATTAGGAATAGTTGAGGTTTTCAAAAGAATACCCAAAATAAGTATATTTTTAATATTTTATTGACTGCATAGATTTTATAGTCGCAAAATATCACAATGAAAAATCATTTCTAGGGAAAATTATTTGTAGGAAAAATCATTTGTAGGGAAATATTATTTGTAGAGAAAAATCATTTCTAGGGCAAATCATTTGTAGGGAAAACTATTTGTAGGAAAAATCATTTGTAGGGCAAATCATTTGTAGGGCAAAATATTTGTAGGGAAAATCTTTTGGAGGGTAAATCATTTGTAGGGAAACTTATTTATAGGGCAAATCAATTGTAGGGAAAAAATATTTGTAGGGAAACTCATTTGTAGGGTAAATCATTTGTGGGGCAAATCATTTGTAGGGAAAAATCACTTGTAAGGCAAATCATATGTAGGGAAAATCATTTGTAGGGAAAGATCATTATTAGAGAGAAAATTTTTGTGGAGTACAACAAATTATATTTCTAGGTGGGAAATTAAGCGGCGATTCCTAATTTCAATATTGCGCAATATCTTTTGTCTGTATTTATTGTTTTTACAAAGAGTACACGCGCTGAGTTTTGTTCAGATATTTGATTTATGCACGATTACAAAATATTGCGCAATTTGAATAATTATGCAATATAGGTACGTTTGGATTCAGAGCGCCTTACAATTTTATTGTACAATAAAATATAATGTAGGTATAGAGGTCAGCTGAGAGAACTTACAGAGAATTTCTGACAGAACTGCAATCCCTCTTGTATGTCGGTCTTGAGTTCATTCGACACGGGCAAGTTGTTGATTCTCTGTGTTATCTGCTCATAGTTAGGCTCCATATTATTATCTATGTATCCAAGCTCTTGCATAACGCAGGTCACGTTGTGGCCCGCTTGAGATCTGCCAGCACTCATGCCTAGACGCGCTCGGAGGCCCAGGTGTCTCTGCAAAATGTTATATTACTGTTATTGAAGGTTCGGGGTAAATTTATGTAAGACGTCATTGACATGGACATGTTATGTATTAATGCTAACACTATGTCTGTAGCTATGTAAATCCTTACTATCCTTACTTCCTTACTAATATTATAAATGCGAAAGTAACTCTGTCTGTCTGTCTGTCTGTCTGTCTGTTTGTCTGTCTGTCTGCTACGCTTTCACGTCTAAACCACTAGACCGATTTTGATGAAATTTGGTACAGACATGGACTAAAGCTTGAGAAAGGACATAGGCTACTTTTTATTGCGAAAAAATGGGTATAAGGGGTTGAAATAGGGGATGACATTTTGTATGGAAATTCGTCATTTTCGATGATAAAACCACGAATCTTTGTATTATGGTACCTGATAATAAATAAATAAATATTCGTTCAAGCGTTTTGGGAATTTCATTTACATGGGGATGAAATTCAACCCCTAAAATACCAAAAAGCATACAGCCGAAACCACTGGGCCTAGAAACGTATTTTTTTTTATACCATCATATTGCCTGGGGTGCACGAGCACTAGCAAAGGATTTTTAGAAATTCACCCCCTTAAGGGGGTGAAAAGCATATAGTCTTTCACGTCTAAACCGATTTTGATGAAATTTGGTACAGAGATGGACTAAAGCTTGAGAAAGGACATAGGCTACTTTTTATCGCGAAAAAATGGGTATAAGGGGTTGAAATAGGGGATGACATTTTGTATGAAAATTCGTCATTTTCGATGATAGAACCACGAATCTTTGTATTAAGGCACCTAATAATAAATAAATAAATATTCGCTCAAGCGTTTTGGAAATTCCATTTACATGGGGATGAAATTCAACCCCTAAAATACCAAAAAGCATACAGCCGAAACCACTGGGCCTAGAAACGTATTTTTTTTACACCATCGTATTTCTTGGGGTGCACGAGCATTAGCAAAGGATTTTTGGAAATTCACCCCCTTAAGGGGTTGAAAAGCATATAGCCTTTCACGTCGAAACCACTTAACCGATTTTGATAAAATTTCGTACAGATATGTACTAAAAGCTTGAGAAAGGATATAAGGCTACTTTTTATCGCGAAAAATAGGTATAAGGGGTTGAAATAGGGGAAAGTATTTTCTTTTTACATCGTCTTATTTCTTGGGGTATACGAGCATTAGCAAAGGATTTTTGGAAAAGCGTATAGACTAAACTATTAGTGCTAGGAACGTAAAACTTTCTATGCAATTCTCTTTCTTTTGTTGTAAGTGAGCTCTAAGAAATTATTTTATTAAAATCAACTCCTAAAGGGGTGCAAAATATATAGCCAAAATCATTAGGTCTAGAAACATGGAATTTTGTATAAAGTTGCTTTTCTTGGGGAAAGAGAGATTTTTGCAATTTTAGCCCTAAGGGGGTGAACAGCGTTTAACCGAAATCACTGAGTCTACGAAGGATCATTTTAGTACACAGTCGGCTTTCTTGGATTACCCCAAGATTTTCTTAGTGCTCACTTACCAAGCACTATGAAAAAATTTTTGGCAAGGATAAGCGAGCTCTAACAAAGAATTTTTGGAAATTCAACCCCTAAGAGGGTGAAAGTGTATAGCCAAAGATACTGAGCCTAAGAATGTGAAATTTTGAATACCGATCGGTTATTTGGGGATAATATTTGGGGATCGGTTATTTGGGCCCCAAAAGGATAATACGCATATAGTCGAAGACACCCAGCCAATGATATATCATCATTATCTTGCGCTTATCCTAATTACTTTGGATCGACGCGATATGTAGGTACTCTTCTGCCATCGTAGATATATTGCAAAGGTTCCAGCAACATTTTATGACCTGGCGGACGACATTGTTGGCGAGACGGCATCACCAATTGGTCCAGGTCGATGTAAATTTTTGTCTTAGTAGTATTTTGCGACACCCACGAACAATGAAAGCGTGGTAATATTTCTAGCAGCTACCAGAGACACTAAGTTACAATCAAGATATTATTCCAATTTTCTATCTCTACAAATAAATCAATTTCAAGCGTCTGTTTGTCTATCAAAATAATAGGTTTTATTTATGCTCACACAATACGGTCCAAATTTTTTTGTCTGTCTGTCTATTCGTTACAGGTAATCTTCAAAATGGCTGGACCGATATTGATTACATTTTACCATCAGGTCTACCAGGCGTACATAAGGAATAACTTAAACTATATTTTATCCCAGGCTATATTTTATCCCGGTGTGGCTGGAGCAACCTTGAGAATTAGGTCGATTTTAAAATTATTTCACTAATGGCAAGCTATTTTTAAGCCAGTAACATATTTAAGCTATTTTTATCCTGATATTCCTACGGGATCGGGTACAATGCCGGTGAAATCACGGGAATTTAATGGTTTTAAAAATTAATTCACTAATGAAAAGCTATATTATCAGTGAATAACATATAAAGGCTATTTTCATCCCAGTATTTGCCCGGGAACGAGAACTAAACCGGGGGATGTCGACCAATTTTTAAAATTCTTTCACCAATGGAATGCTACCTATGTTATCAGCGAGTAACATAGGCAATTTTTATCTCTGATATTTCTGGGATTTATATTTTTTTTTTTTTCACCCATGTAAATTTATAATATCAGCGAGTAACATAGGCATTTTTTATCTCGGTATTGGCATGAAAATGGGGTCTACGTGAATGAAACTGCGGGTGTTTGATTGATATATTTTTTTTTTTCACCAATGGAAAAGTACGTTAGCAGAGACTAAGAAAAGGCATATTTATCATCGTATTTGCACGGGAATCTGAACTATAAGGCTGGAAGTAATATTCAAATGTGAAAGTTTTTGAAGATATTTGGATGTTTGTTACTCAATCATGCTTAAACTGTTGAGCAGATTTGGATGAAAATTGACACGTAGATAGAGTATTTCTTAAATTAAGAAATGTAATACTTTTTATGCCGATAATATTCTTTGCGATAATAGTTCAATATTCAAGTAAATTTTATGCGGGTGAAGCCGCGGGCAAAAGCTAGTATTACTATATTTGTGGCGATAGATGTCAAAAACAAAAAAAAAATGTGAATAGAAAATGTGAAATAGTTTTAATTTATAAATTTAAGTTTAAGATCGACCAATTAATTTGAACATTCATAAATAATAACTGCTTTTTCACTTAGTTTTAAGCTTTAACTTCTGTTAGCAATTTCAATATCCGTGATTATTACGCTATTAGGTATTTATGCTTATTTATTGTTTGGATCTAAAGTCCACTGTGATAGAAGGATTTATTTCAACGACATTTATCATCACCCTGTTCCCATTCCAGCCATCCAAAGTCGAAGTAATATCTCCTCTTCTTCACACAAAACTCAATATAATAACCTTATGAGACAATATTTCGTTAACGAAATCATCGCCTCTTTAGCTCAGTGGTAGAGCACTGGTCTCGTAAACCAGGGGTCGTGAGTTCAATCCTCACAGGAGGCATTGTAAGGTTTAATTTTAAAACCATTGTATCATCGACCTTCCCTTAACAATGTACACATATTATGTATGTGATCTGTTGTTTCAAAACTACTGAGTTTGAATAAAATTGGGTCTAATTAAAATTGAGTTACCTAGTATTAGTATCTTCCATTACCCCTAAAGCCTTTAACATTTATCCTAAAAATTTTCCTAACAATATTAATTTCATCCCGTCTTAATACGTCAGGCGTTCACTCGTTCACCTTTTCATAATTGACGCAACTGTTACTCTTTCTCTTATAGAACAATTCATTCTTTTTAGAACACACTCATAGAAGAAAATGAGGTAATACTATGATGTGCATAATTAATTTTTGTCTATTTTGTCTATTCATTACAATCACAGCCTATAAGTTCCACTTTTGGACTCAAGCCTCTTCTACAGTAGGTACAATTTGTGTCCAATTTGACCTATTTGTACTTGCTTTTATTTCGAGGTTTCCTTTTCTTGAATAACTCCATCTGATGCCATCTGGTAACAATTATATTCCCAAGGAGGGTTGCAGAGGGTTGCCTGACGGCAGGTGGTCAGTCATAAAGCTATTGCCAATAACTTTTGCAATATTATGTACTGTGGAAGAAGAGTAGCAGTAATTGAGATAACAACAGAATGATAACAAATAACTTACCGACATTCTGTTGCTAGCAGCGAAGTACGGTTGCTGATAATATCCTTGCTGGTATGGCTGCGGTAACATGTAGGGATTGTATGGAATGTTGGGAATATTGGGAGGGTAGAATGAAGGGGCCGCTGCGTAAGGATTGGGGTAGAAAGGATTCGCGCTGTAAGGTCTGAACTGTGCTGGAATGACGTATGGAGGGATTGCAGATTGAGGCTGGAATTGTGTCTGAAAAATAATAATTTAATTAACGACTTCATGTAACAATTCCTGGTGTTTATGTGATAATAACGCATGGGGATGTTAGCAATGGCTATGTTTTGATTGCGTTGTTAGCTATAATTAGATATGTATTTCATCACAGCTTATATACGCCCAACAGCTGGGCTCGAGCCTCTTCCACGAAGATGATGATAATAATGAATGTTGAGGTACTATTTTTAAAATAAATTAATAATAAAAATAAACCAAATACAACGTTAATTTTGCGTCAATAATTTTCTTTATCTAAGGGCAAATATGACAAAAATTATGTGTCATAATTAATTAATACCTACTGTCAAGGCCTAGATAAAAACGTCAACTAGATTAGTTGTATTTAAGGAGGCGTTCATAAAATACGTGAGATGTTTAAGGGGGGGAGGTCGAGTCAAATCTCATCTAATCTTACGTTGGAGAGAGGGGGGTCTCGGCAAATATCACGCAATTTTTTTTCTGATTGAAACAAAAAAAATTGTTAAATTTTTACTACACTTATAATTAAACTCTCAGCAATATTGATTACTAGTCTTAACTAGTCGTAAGTAAAAGCACGAAGCAATTTTTTTTTCTTTTTACAATAACAATCCAACGCGTTTACGTAAGAAACCCACATTTTGAAAAATCTCACGTGAGATTGGGGTTGGGGGAGGGGGTTGAATAAAATCTCACATCATCTCACCAGGGTGGGAGGGACCTACAGAAAATTTAAAAAACCATCTCACGTATTTATGGACGCCCCCTAATCTATAAACAATTTTTTTGACTTAATAAAAGTAAACTAAAGAAAATTAAAACGTGTAGGTATACCTAAATAAACATAACCTTTATTACCTATAGGTAATAGAGGTTATGTTTATTTATAAATCATTTAACTATGAAGTGTTCACGTAATCTGTCATCATCATCATTTCAGCCCACATAAGTCCAACTGTTGGGTTCTGAGTTCCTCCACAATGGGACAGCAATTGACTTACTATACGATGTTATTATCCCTTGATATCCTAACCTAAAACTTTACATAAGTAAAATTATGTAAAGTTTTCTTTCTCTTGCGTAGATGTTATGTGCATATTATATAGGTACCTTAATCGCCTTTTACGATACCTACGGGTAAAAGAGGGGGTGATAAATTGTATTCTAACTCCGTGACACACGGAAAGCCAAAATAAAATATCATCATCAATTGGTAATTAAAGAATTATGATGTTTCCTTAAAATAATTTTAATTTCATAATTTATCATTTCTGTTAAATGATAATCTATTCGTTTTTATTTCGTTACCTGTGTGTTATCCTCCTATACTTATAATCTTTGAAAGTAAAAAAAAATATAAGGAAGTAGGTAACTTTATAAGACAATATTTCGCAATTGAAACCATCGCCTCTTTAGCTCAGTGGTAGAGCACTGGTCTCGTAAACCAGGGGTCGTGAGTTCAATCCTCACAGGAGGCAACGTAGAGTTCAATTTTAAAATTTTATTCAAAGAAAATAATAAATATTTACCGCTTGTGGCCTAAACGTCAGTACACCGCCGAGCGGCTGTTTTTGAGTTTGTCCTTGATCTTGTTCGTCATCATCTTTTTTGTGAACAGCGCCATCTAACGGTTTCATGATGGTTTGCGTGTTCGGGTCCATAGAGAAACCGGGCGGTAGCTTAGCGAGGAACAACGGTGGTATCTGTGAGTTCATTGGTTCTTTCACAGGTGGCGCTATTGAACATTTTGCGTAAGCATCTTTTAATTCTTTGGTGATTTGTTTAAGGAGTGTAGTGCCGAAGCAACTTTCATAAATCTGTGAATGAAAAGCAATTAATTATTATCATAATACAAAAAAATACAAATTTCGTATAAAAAAATTAAATAGGTATGTAAGGTTGTTTGAAGGTTATTTGAAAGGAGAAAATTCATTGCAAACATTTTTAAATTTTATTACTTTAAATTACAAAAGTTATTCGTTAACTGAAAATGTTTTTATTTAATGCTAGTTTTAACCCGCGGTTTCGCCTACGTAAAAAGTAACTTTCAACTGAAGTTGAGTATCTATCCCAAGGGAACACAATACCGGGATAAAAAGTATCCTATGTGCTAATCCAGATGATGTCAATTTTCATCCAAATTAACGGTTCATGTGTGATTTGAGTAAAAAAGGTCTAAATATCTTCACAAAATTTCATAATTATGATATTAGTAAAATTGAAAAAAAGTGTAATAAATTTTAATACAAATTAAATTTTAATACAAGTTAAAGTTAAACATTAGTACACTAATTTATAATCTACACTTGTAAGCAGTCGTGGCCGAGCGGTTAAGGCGTCTGACTAGAAATCAGATTCCCTCTGGGAGCGTAGGTTCGAATCCTACCGACTGCGAGTGTACTTTTTTTTGAACTTTATAGCCTCCTCCACAATAAAAGGGAAATTGACCTACTATCACATTGTTTTGACGGGTTGGTATAGGGTTTTATTTCGAGCTATCTCTTGCATAATTGCTAACATAGGTATAGAGTAATCCCTTAGTTATCTTTTACGACACCCACAAGGATAAGATAGGGTGGTGAATTGTATTCTTACTCAACATACGGCATTACCTTTAGCATAGCATAGTCTTTCATAAACTTATTGTCTCCACTATCCAGGGCTCGGACAGTTGCTCCGGCCAGGAACACGAGTAACAGATTGGTCTGCATTTTTGTACCTGCGAACAAAATGAAAAGAACTGTTATATATAGGATCTAAATATGCTAAATCTATTTTAACCGACTTCTAAAAGCAGGAGGTTCTTAATGCGGAAGTTTGTATTATTTTAATTTTTTTGTTGGAAAGGGTATATAATATATACTACCCAATTAGTCTCATGTAAATTTTATCGAAATCGGACAAGCGGTTTTTGAAAAATCAACCAAAATCTAAAAAATTATTTATATTGAAGTCGCTTTTTTTTGCAAAATATATTTTTTGTCAAAAGACTGCACAAATGGCTTATTGCTTAAGATACCGATCTACCGTGCCAGTGTCGCGGGTTCGAAACCCACGCAGCACAACACTGCGCGATCCACAAATTGTTGTTCTGAGTCTGGATGCAATTTGCGTCCCTTAATTATATGTTTGTATAGTCTCCCGCAATACAATGATTATTGCCTTGCCTTGTCTAAAAAAGAAATAACGTTTACATTTATTTTTTTAATATTTTTCTAATAGTTTTGTATGTTTATGTTCATCATCATATCAGCTCATATACCTCCCACTTTTGGGCTAGAATATCTCCTGTGACAGGAGGGTAATTAATCTACTAAACGATACCGGTTAGACGGGTTGGCATAGAGTTTTATTTCAAGTTCTCCTTCTTGCACACATGTTATCTGCATATGTAATACCTTAGTTGTCTTTTACGACACCCACGAGTATTATTTTGACATTACAAACGGACACTTCAATTTTATTTATTGATATAGATAACGTAACGTTACGTTGTGTTGTTGTTAACGTTGTGCTGTGTGGTAGCGGCTTCGAATACTACCAACCCTTGCTTTGCTCGTGGGTGTCGTAAAAGACGACTAAGAGCCCTAGATTGACCCGGACCAACTGCATCTGGTACCATTTGGGTCAACGATTACATTCCCAAGGAGGGTTGACGTCAGGCAGGCGGCTGGTCATAAAAGTCATTGCCGAAACTTTTTGCAATATGTCAAAACAGATGACATATTGCGTCGACCCCAAGTAATTGGGATAAGAGCAAGATGATGATGATGATGATATAGATAACGTAAAAAATTTCTCCATATGATAACGCAGTAAGAATACAATTCACCACCCCCTTTCATAGCCGTGGGTGTCGTAAAAGACGACTAAGGGATATATTACGCATATGACATCTATGCAAGAGACGGCAAACTCGAAACAAAACCCTATACTCACCTGTCTGACCAGCGTGGTATAAGTATGGTCAATTTCCCTCCTATTGGAGGCTCGACCTCAGCAGTGGGACGTATATGAGCCGAAATGATGATGATGATTGTCGATTAAATCATGAAGAGACTTCCACAAAGACTAACCTGAATTTGTCTATTAATATTTTTTTATTAGTTTCTTTTATAGAAAATTGTAAACATCACATCCAGTAAGTATTAACTCCAGGGTGAAGCTCTTCAAACCATGATAATTGAAAAGAATGACATATTAAGCAAAAGAATGGCTGGAACGGATCTCTGTAGCGGCACCCGATCACTAGTTTTATTCTTATTTAACTGTTGATTATAGATAATAGAAGATACTCCGTGTAGTAATACCAGTTCTAAAAATCTTTTTAATCAATAGGACAATGAGCTGCAGTACCTTGGTACCTATCTTATAACAATTAATATCATCGTCATTACTGTTGAGGTGATCCCCTTCCCCACGTTCCTTTTTTTTTAAGTGCTCCAATAACTTTGATTTTAGTTGCGCCCACGTCATAAAAGGTGATCGTTGTTTCAGACATGTCCAAAACATTAAACTATGTATCTACATAGTTTAATGTTTTGGACATGTCTATCTAGAAATATGTGCGGTCAAATGATAAATAGCCGCTTAATTCATTGAAAGCTTATATTTTAATAACAAGATAAAAGGAAAAACTAAAACCCAACTATGATATATAAAGAGTTATCGGATAAAGTCGAGCAAATGCTAATCTTATATATAAATTTCTAGCGTACGTGTGTATGTCACTGAACTCCTGCTAAACGGCTGGACCGATGTTGACGAAATTTTTTGTGTGTTCAAGGGGATTCGAGGATGGTTTAGATTTACAATTGGACCCCGTAGGTGGCGTTGTTCGGGCAGGACAATAACATAACTTGAGAATGACTTTACCGATTTCGTTCATCCTTTTTTTTGAGTTTTCTAATATTTTAAAAAAGGGCTTTGCGGAAAAATACGAAAGTTACGCAGAAAATTAGAAAATTTTAGAAAGCTTAACGTTTATTATATACTTTTTTAATGTAACTTTTTTTTCGACTATTTAAACTTTTTTATCGTTGTATATATAAATCTTCTGTTCGTGTGTTTGTAATTAAACTCATTCTAAACGCCTGGACCAATTTTGATAATTTTTTGTGGCCATTCCGATGGATATGAATTCTCATATCCATCGGAATAACCATTTGGAACATCCAGGCCATTTGGTTTAGAATAATAATTGGAACCGGTAAGTGGCGCTGAGGTCGATTTCAAGAAGAATACAATTTTCTATTTTTTTTACAGATTTGAACAGAACAACGTCAACGTTGGGTCAGCTAATAACATATATATTTTTGAAATGTAACGTCCTTTACAATGATACCAAACACGACATATTTGTCACAAATTTATTTATATACAGTACTTTAAGAGCTGTAGAGGGCGCCATATTAGATTTAGTGACACATCATATAGCCTATAACCAGAATACGATCAAGACGCTTCTAACGATACCTCATTTGTCCGATTCTAGTATACTTATAACTTTTTGAGGAGTTATGAGGCAACAGATGAACATACATACTTAGCCAGTCAAAATCATAACCCTCCGTAGTTGGGTAAAAAAAAATAAGATTTCTCTGTCTCTTATGCCTCCTGTGAGGATTGAACTCACGACCCCTGGTTTACAAGACCAGTGCTCTACCACTGAGCTAAAGAGGCGATGGAAACGCCATTCCAATTTTAGCATCTGAACATATAGTTGGTATCTAGATATTTTTGACTTTGCACTGTAGCGAATTAAGTAATTTCCGTGTGGTGACGGAGTAAAAATTTATCCCTCCCAACCGTAAGGTTGTGTTGTGGATGGTGAAAGATAATTAAGAGATATGATATGCAGGTAATATCTATGCAAGAGAAGGAAAACTCTGAATAAAAAAAAACTTATACCGACCCTTCTGACCAGTGTCGTAGCTACATGCTAAGAATATTCTCGGCATTTTCTAGATGCAACTTAGTTGACCATTTTTACAAGTAGATACAACTTTATAACCTAGTACAACCAATTCCGTATGTTGGCAGCGTCAGAATACGATTTACTACTCCCTATCTTGCCAGTGGATGTCGTAAATAATGACTAAGGGATATAAATGATAAATGCATACATTTAACATTTATTCAGGAGAAACAAAACATGAAATAAAACCCTATAATATCATACCATAGGTCAATCACCTCGTATCAATTATCTCGTAGAGAAATTCCAAGTTTAGTGCATAACATGCTTTAATACTTATCGTTTCTAAGAGGCTAAAATTTAAAGACCACGTTTCTGTACCGCTTGCCATTTCTGTAAAACACACTAGTCATAGGTGTCTATTTTTTAGGGTTCCGTACCCAAATGGTAAAAGTGGGACCCTATTACTAAGACTTCGCTTTCTGTCCGTCCGTCTGTCTGTCACCAGGCTGTATCTCAAGAACCGCGATAGCTAGACAGTTGTAATTTTTACAAATTATGTAATTCTGTTGCCCCTATAACAACAAATACTAAAAATAAAATAAATATTTAATGGGGCTCCCATACATCAAACGAGATTTTTTATAGATAATGATTCGGATCCCTTCGTGCGCGACTCCGACTCGCACTTAGCCGGTTTTATAAGTATTATTTTAAGCCTCCTTACGGCCGAATACTGAAAGGCTCTAATGTGACAATCAGATGAAATCCTCTTAAATATAAGCATCCTTTTTTTAAATGGTATTCACAAACGCCACTCAAGTGACTTGAGATCACAGTTAGCTAAGCAGCCGTCAAATGTTTGCAATCTTAATATATATAAATCTCCTGTCACGATGTTTGTCCGCAATGGACTCCTAAACTACTTAACCGATTTTAATCAAATTTGCACACCGTGTGCAGTTTGCTCCAACTTGAAACATAGGATAGCTTAGATCTTTAATTATAGTCGCAATTTTATTTTATTACAAATTATTTGTTTATAATTAATTGACAGTCACAATTATCTGTTAACTCCAAAAGATTCTAACAGATGGCAATATCTGTTGACTGGATTTAAGTAATTTAAGTAATTTGCGTGTGCCCAATGAGATTCGAGAATGGTTTAGATTCACAATTGGACCCGGTAGGTGGCGCTTTATTTGGACAGAACAACGTCTGTTGGGTCAGCTAGTATAATATATAGATTAATGGTAAAAATATGTTTTCGGTTACAAACCAAATTATCTTAGAAGAATTATTCTTTTTAAGCAGTGTTATTAAATATATATAATCAGCTAGCTGGTCAGACATGTTGGTATAGGATTTTATTTCATGTTTTGTTTCTCTTGAATAAATATTATAAGCATATTATATCCCTTAGTCGTTATTGACATCCACGGGTGAGAAAGGAAGTGGTGGATTGTATTCTTACGGCGTCACCACACGGAATTGGTTGTACTAGGTCACCTCGAAATCTAAACTGTAAAAACGATCAATTAAGTTGCTTCTAGAAAATTCCGAGAAAATTCTTGGCATGTAGCTACGACAGGGGCTTAACGGTTAACCTACGTTCCTAGATGGGTGTGTTAATGATTGCCCATATCAACTAACCTCATTGAATTACATAAGTAGTTTTTCCTTCGCTCGACATGCCATTAATACTAGTCTTTATCTACACGGTCGCGGAACTAACAGGAATTATTGAGGACATTTTTGTTTTAAATGTATATCATTTTTACTGGACTACGGTGGGTTATGACTTTGACAAGCTATGTATGTATATTCATCTGTTCCCTCATAACTCCTCAACTACTTATTAGAACCGGACAAATGAGGTATCGATAGAAGCATCTTGATCGTTCCCTGGTTATAGGGAATCTAATATGGCGCCCTCTAGAGGTTTTTAAGTACTGTGTCAAAAAATAAACTTGAGACAAATATGTCGTGTTTCAAATCATTGAAAAGGGTTACTTGTACATTTCAAAAATATATATGTTATTAACATTTGCTCGTGACTTTATCCGTATTCATTCGATAACTCATTTTTTGTCGTAGTTGGGTTTTAGTTTTTACTTTTATCTTGTATATACTTAAAGATAGGCAAGTTGTAATTCACATGTAGGCATATCAAATTCAAGAGGGGATTCAATTGTCGCCTTGCTTCCCGAGGGTGTCGTAAAAGACGTAAGGGATATGATATGTAAGGGATAGATAACATCTATCGAAGAGAAGGAAAACTCGATATAAAACCGTATGCCAAAAAGTCTGACCAGCACTCTGTAGTGGTTTACTTTCCCTTCCATTGTGGGGAAGGACCAAGCCCAACAGTGGAACTTATATAGGCTGAGATGATGATAATGATAACATAAAGATTAAGAATGGCGAATTCGTAAAAGAGCCAAATAATTTCCTATACCTATTTTCAATTTGTATGTTACGTTAGGGAAAGATAATGAGAGTAATTTTTTACGATGCGCGCGTTTCTATTTTTAATGCGCGCTTTTCTATTATTAGTATAGTTTTTTCTACAAACGTATAATAACGCGAAGGATAATTTAAAAAAATATATATATATTTGTTTCGCCAAAGACGTTTAACTTCTTAAGTACGCACACATTTTTTTTCTTTGACAATTCCATCCTTAGCCAGTCCTTTTAAAAATATTGTTACAATTTTATTTCATAATAACTGATATTTTTTGCATGTATTTCCAAGCGTACATGTTGTATTTTTAAAAATCAACATTTAATTATAGAGCATATCTAAATATTTAATATCTAGTAAAGCAGGTATTAAAGTATCTCTATAATATAAATTATTAGTTTCAAGGGTTTAGTAAATTGACAGGCCGATTATTATTTATTTAAATTGAAAGAAAGATTAAGGCCTACATATGTTATTTTTTCATTGCAAATGTAACGAGCCACGAGATAAACGAAGAGTTAAGGAGAGACTAAAATAAGACGACACTAATATTCTTATTCCCATGCAACTTTACTTTTAACTGCATGAAACGTATTTGATAGACCAGATAGATTATTGGTTTATATTAAGTTTATTTCAAATCATCTGTTTGAAATATATGGTTATTTAAGAAAAACTTGCGTGACAGTCTATTTATCAAAGTAAATGACTTACGTATCTACGTTTTCGTAAAAACTGTAATTTTTACACTCTGTTTCTAAATAGGTAACATGCTACAGTTAAGCTTGTAATAACTTTACTGAATAGAGAAATATATGTTAAATATAACTTTATTGCCTCAACTCTACATCTCCATCGTTCTAAAGACTCATCTATTCAATGATAACATTGTTACATATAATAAATATAGCTTGCATTTTAAAATTAAAGTTGTTTGGATCGCCCAAATCCATCGTCGTCCATTAATCGTCCATTAAAAAAAACATCGATGTTTCGATACATCGATGTTTGTTCTGAAACATGGATGTATCGAAACATCGATGTTTTTAGTTTCGATATTTGCATCCCTAGTCATCGTGTCACCTATACCTACAAGTCGTACTGGGGATGCACGGGACTCCTTTGCAATGAGAGGGAAATTCTATTGCATTCTATTCAGACGTGTTGAAATGGGGTTTTATATCGGGTTTGCCTTATCTTGCATCAGCATTGGATGTTATCGGCATATATCCCTTAGTCGGCTTTTAGGATTTTCATGATCAAGAGAGGGGTTGGTTACTCCGTAATCACACGGAAGTAATTGATTTTAATAGCTTTCTTGGGTGTGCTATGGTCTTTACGCACGCCGTTTGCCCTGTCCGGGGTGATAATAGTGCCCATAACTCACCGTATTTCCTCCTCCTTGCTATGGGATCGACCACTGGTACAAAGTCCTTAACGTTTGTGGCGAGTTTAATAGCATAACTAAAATCTGGTTCCTAAATGATCCGCATCAGTCCGTTAGTGATTAAACTAAGTACGCGTATTTTTTATATTTATTTAAAGACAACATTCCGCATTGAAGGAGCTGAGGCTCGAGCTTGTACAATAAGAGGGAAAGAGGGGTCTCACTAAAGGATAATTATTTTTTGCAAAAAAAAAGAAACCACCTTCAATATGTAGATACATTTTTAGATTTTCGTTGATTTTTCAAAAATAGCTTGTCCGATTTCGATAAAATTTTCATGGGCCTATTTAGGAAGTATACCCTTTCCAACAAAAAAAGAATCATGAAAATTGGTTCTAAAACGACGAAGTTATCCGCGAGCAAACGTAAAAAAAAGCATTTATATTTTTTTTTGGGGGGCGGGTGTGTTGCGGTCGGCGCACTCCTCGCACCACTCCGTCCGGGGCGACAGAGGGGCGTAAGGACGCACTCCCGCAACCCACCCACGATGCACGTCGCCTTCGTCGTTGGGTCGCCAACCGGAGCAGAGTGACTTAAAAAAAAAAGCATGTATGCGGTCGAATTGCGAAACCTCCTCCTTTTATGAAGTCGGTTAAAAATAGAAATAAAACCGGATTTTATTTCGATTTTCCTCTCTTACATAGATGTTGTTCCTTATTGTTTTTTTTACAACAAATAAGTTAACAGCTTACGTGACAATGTCGATAATGACGTATATGAATTTACTCCCCAACCAAACATACCTATAGAAGTTTCACTTTAAAAATGAATTAAAACAGAAATAATGGTTTTAAATTAATGGATGGTGCTGGCAGCGAGTAGAATACCTCATTACGCAAGTACAGTGGCAGATGCTTCGCGCTGCCAGCAAGGCCACCAGGTCATAGACCTCACAACCTGTATGTAATTTACAATATGATGGGTAATGATCGATATATTTTTTTTATCTCCGCTTACTTGTAACGGACATCGATAATTCGATCAAAAATATAATTACGGGCGATGCACGTAAATGGTCGTTTGATGTTTTAAGAATAATCAACATGAATGAATAAGAAGTCACAAGTTTGAATCCAATTTATCGAAGGATATAGTATGCAGATGACATTTACGCAAGAGAAGGTAAACACGAAATAAAACCAACCCGTCTGACCAATGTGGTATAGTTGGTCGATTTCTCTCTTATGGAACTTATGCGTGTGTTTTTTTTTGGGGTGGGTTGCGGTCGGCGCGCTCCTCGCACCACTCCGTCCGGCCGGGGCGACACAGGGGCGTAAGCACGCACACCCGCAACCCACCCACGATGCACGTCGCTTTCGTCGTTGGGCCGACCATAACTTATGCGTTGTGGTGACGGAGTAAGAATACAATTCACCACCCCTTCTCCTGCCCGTGGGTGTCGTAAAAAAAAAACGACAAAACGACCCTTAGTCGTTTTTTTCGTCGTTCCAAATGTAAAATATGTATTTCAAGTTTAGTTACAATAAAATAAAGTATATACACATACACAACGATTATTAATTAAGTATCTACCATTACAACACAAAAAAAGGGGAAAAAAAACACTAGAACTGTCTTTGCAGATTTCATCTCGGCTCATATACGTTCCAATACTGGGCTCGAGCCTCCTCCACAATAGGAGGGAAATTGATTTTACTATACCATGCTGTTCAAACAGGTGGGTATAGGATTTTGTTTCCAATTTTTCTTTTCTTGTATAGGTGTTATATGCGTATTATATCCCTTAGTCGTCTTTTACGACATTCATGGCAAAGATACGGAGTGGTGAAATGTATTCTTATTTTTTTTATTGGCAATGGTGGCAAACAAGCGAGCAGCACACCTGATGATAAGTTATACTGGCGCACATGGACCTTTGCAATACCAGTGGCACAGCTAGTCCGTTGCCTACCGTGAAAAAATACTCTTCTTAAACCTCCTTCTAAATCCTCCTATTCCGTTATCACACGGCAGTATGCACATTTAACTTTCAAAAACAAGTTTAAGTATAAATATTTTCAAAAAATATAAAAACAGCTCGCAATTCTCATACGCTACGTTGTCTATTTCCAACCTTACCGTTTATCTTATTAGTATATTTGTAGCATTTACAAGTGGTTAAAAAACCTCGTAAAGTAGAGCATTGACTAGCAACCATATAATTTAGCTTACTCCTATCACATTGCTTGCCATACAATCATACTACCAACATTATAGGCCGGCCATAATTTTGAAATACCGCATAAATATAGAAATAAAAAAGTAACTTCACACTTGAGTTGGTCCGGCTTAGAATGTGAGTACGTGCTCTACATTGATATATAATATTTCTTAGAGTTATTTTTTACCATTATAAAATATCTGTGATAGGTTTTTTTGTGTGTATAGCGGCTAACAAGCCGCAGATGATTTTCACAGCTTTGCTCTGACTATGAGTGAGGGCTCTTAATCCTGTAACAACTTTAAGCGACATCGCACAAGGGCTCCCCCTGTGGGAAATGGACCTCGGCTTGCGACGTCGATGGAGGCAATATTTAACTATTTTTGCGCGGCGCGGTCGCCAACCTTGACGGCGGCGAGGGCGGTATCGCGACTTTTTATTTGTTATCGCTGCGCTAGCGGTGTAGGCCCTTTTCAGGGCGATCGTGATGGAGTTATATGGGATAGCTCTGCGTCAATTTTAATGTTTGATATGTCATTTTCAAGATTATTAGCACTGATGGCGTAGTGGTTAATGCTAGTGACCTACAGCGCCAGTGTCGGGGGTTCGAATCCCACGCAGGACAACACTTTGTGCGATCCACAAATTGTTGTTCTGAGTCTGGATGTAATTTGTGTCCGTTAATTATATGTGTATGTATTTCTCGCGGAAACGCAATGAGTTTCAAAAATTAAAAAAACTGTACGAATGGCGGCGATGTGGTTCGCGACACGTCACGTCTCGTTTCCGTCGGGGGCGAAAAGTGGCCCACAGAGAACCGCTCTGCTACGCTGAATATGTCAAAGATCGTAGCAGGTGGAGGGCAGTGGACTCTGCCTACCCCTATGGGAAAAAGGCGTGAATATATAAAAAAAAAAAAAAAAAAAATATTATTAGCCCATCTAATGACTGAAAATAAAAATATTAAAACGAATTTTGGTCTATTCAAAAAAGAAAATAGAATTGACTATAGTCCAAATATTTAAAAGCACTTTGAAAGGCGAAATCTGTGAGAGAAATGCAAAACTGTTTAACATCTCAATAATTTTTTTTTTAAAGTGAAAACGTTTTATGTAGGTTTGGATAGGGAGTAAATCCATGTACAAACAGCAGAGCTAATGGTAAGTGATGTGTGTGTGTGATGCTTTTTTCGTCTGAAATAAGCACTCAATTTGCCATACCGTTTCTTGCCCATGAGTGTCGTTAAAGACGACTAAGTGATAAGTGACGTGGTATAGTAGGTCAATTTCAATCCTATTGTAGAGGAAGCAGTGTAACGCATATCTATACTCTATACTAATATATAAAGCTGAAGAGTTTGTTTGAAGGCGCTAATCTCAGGAACTACTTTTTCGATTTGGCAAATTTTTTCAGTATTAGATAGCCCATTTATCGAGGAAGACAATAAGCTATATCATCACGCTAAGACCAACAGAAGCGGAGCACCAATGAAGAATGTTTCAAAATCGGGTTGTTTTTTGCTTTTGAGAGCTTCCGCTACGTAAACGGTTAAATTTTCGCAAAAATCCTGTGTGACAGAATCGTATTATTAAAAGATATTTTCACCTTCCACGTAAATAAAGGCTTAGGTTAAAGTTAGCGTTAGCCCAATGAGGTATATATCTGGTAGTAGAGGACGATAGGCTGATGAATAGATAACAAAACTAAAATTTACTATCCCTAAGTAGTTTGAGCAGTTCATTAGCAGTTGTTTTGATTTTCTGAGTCTGGGTGTTATTTGGATCCATTAATGTATATTAGTACACAGATGTGTACTTACTGTGTCTTACGTCTTTAGTAATTTTTTTAAATGAAAATAAAAAGCAATGAAATTAAGATAAAATATGAGATAATCTATACGATGATATGATCCCTTCAAAAACATGAAATAAAAGTTAAGTATGTAAAGCAGTCTGGTCTATTCAAACTTAGCAACGAAATAGTTAGTTCCTTTTTTTCTGATACCACATATTGACCATAATGACCTAGTTAATAATTTTGCGGTCAGCACATTGCCCTGACAATTGATCTATTATAAAATGTAGAGCAGTTGTGTAAGCGATAGCAATTTGTCATGTATAGCTAGCAAATTCCCGTGGTTTCGTTCGTTTAGATCCCGTTCGCGACTACGCGAATAAAATATAACCTATGTTACTCGCTGATAATATAGCTTTCCATTGGTGAAAGTACTTTATGAACTCGTAGCAAATTCCTTATGTTTACCCGCGTAGGCTTCGTTCTCCTGAGAATACGGGGATAGAATATAGCCTATGTTACTCGCTGATAATGTAGCTTTCCATTGGTGAAAATAATTTATGAATTCGTAGCAAATTCCCGCAGTACAGCCGCATAGTTCCCGTTCCCGTGCAAATACAGGGATAGAATTTATCTATGTTACTCACTGATAATGTAGCTTTTCATTAGTAAACAAAATTAATATCGGTTTAGTGATTTAGGTGTTAAAGCATAACAAATAAACACGATTATATTTGCATTTATAATATTAATTAGGATAATAATTAATCAGGAATACTCGAAGTCAATGGATTTATATGGCAAAACTTTAGCTTTTTATATTAATCCGCGAGTTTGCTAATAGTCATCTACATCATCAACATCATTTTCTTCTTCTTCTGGTCATCCACTGTTAGACTTAGACCTTTTCCATGGAACGTCATTAGGTGTGGACTTCTTCTATCCTTTAGACAAATCATCTGTTTATCTGAAGGATGTCCCTGTAATATGTCTTCTATACCTGTCTACAATCTTTATTCTTTAGCTTAACTATTATAGTTACGATAAGATACATACTCTACTAATTGCTATTTCAGTTTGCTAATTCTGCATTCTATTTTCGTTATATCTTTTGTTCTACAGATATTCACATCACAGATTCTATTTCATAGAGAAATCTCGAACATAGCTTGCTTCATAGTGTCCTGAGTGACTCTCAGTCTACTTACGAAACCAAAATTTAAAGACCATGTCTCCATGCTATAAGTTATCGCTTATAATATAAACTGGTCGGTCATAGACACCGAGCGTAAAATGCATTAATTTAATTCCTTAAATTATTGATTAGTTTTTTTATTGATTTAACATTCGATAAGCTAGGTTTTTTATAAAACTCTTTTGGGTACATAAAAATAATTATCATATAACTTGAACTTACATCTGTTGGAGATATACTCGAATCATTTTATAAATTAAGCTAGGATTAGGTTAGGCAATTCATCATTTCGGCGCATATATTTTCCACTGTTGGGCTCGAGCCTCCTCCAAAGCAGGAGGTAAATTGACCACGCTGGTCAAACGTGTTGGTTTTATTCAAGTTTTCCTTCTCTTAGATAGATGAAAACCTTAGTCGTCCTTTACGACAGCCACGGGGAAGAAAGGGGGTGGATAATTGTATTCTTATTTCGTCACTACACGGATAGGCAGTTACGCGTAGCATATAATATATGCGTACATATTATATTATTGTGATAGATTACGTGGTGAAACATCTGCCATGATGGTGAAAATGTGAACTAATGATTGCAAGTTGTTAAAATAATTATTGAATTTAGGCCAGCGTTGATATGCTAATAAACTAATAAAGAGCTTTTTCTTCACGGTAGGCAACGGCCTGGCTGTGCCCCTGGTATTGCAAAGGTCTATGTGCGGCAGCGTCACTTACCATCAGGTGTGCTGCCTGCTCGTTTGCCACCATCGGCAATAAAAAAAAACGCAAAAGTAAAATAGATCATGAAGCCGTCATGACGTCCTTTTTTTACTACGAATGGCTAGGCAGTGTGAGATTCGGATTTTTCTTTTTTTGTGTGACTATAGCTGTTGGTCGCAGATGACCTTGACAGTTTAACCGATCTATGGGTGAGCGCTGAGGGCTCTCAACCCGGTGATAAATTTAAGCGAGTAACGCCCAAGGGCTCCCCCTGTGGGGAACGGACCTCAGCTTGGGGCGTCGCTGAAGGCAAAGTGGGCGTGGCCACGTTTTGGGTAATGACTTTTTCGCGCCGCCGGTGTCGACCCCGACGGCGAGGCCGGTACCGCGGAAAGGACAATGGGCAAAAATGTATGGCGCTTGTCCCATCGGCGGCCACATCTGTCCTATATATTTTTTAGTCGACAATTATGTATATATTAAGACTGCAAAAAATTATTTCGGCAACTTGTTTAGATAAAAAGTTATAAAGCGTTGATCATATAAAAAAATCGAATTAATTAAACCGAAAGTACGTAAATGATAAAACGTAATGCATGTCTAAGTATAAGATAATGATGGATTAAATAAAACTAAAGGTTAATTGGTTATTAAATACATCGATTTATTGACAGACACATATACAATGCTCGTATATAATGCTAGTATTCCTTTAAAAAAAGAAAATGATGGGATTCAATTGTCGTCTACAATAATATCGTTTAAAAAATGAGCTGGTAAACGGATATCTTCCTCTTGGTTTCTCGCCCACCCTAAATACCACACTACACACATAATGTGGGCACAGCAACCAAGAGTGCGCTTACCGCTTAGACAACTGCAATAGTAGTTTTCTATGGCTTCTCTGCCGCTTTTCTCTCTATCTACTATAATGTACGAATAATATATTTTTGACCTAGTATGTCTAGATTGTATTCGACATCTTAGCAGCCAAACATTTGTTGCTGTGATGCCGCACCTGCCTAGGCCTGTAACATCGGGGTCCCTATACGTTTCTATATTATAGAGACCTTGTCGCACATGCTCCGCATAATAGCTGCGGGCTAGCTTCACGTGGTATGTACCAAGTGCAAAAATGGTTAAATCATCCTCAGTCAGCAAAGGAAAATCACTTATGTTAGGTTGGTTTCCTGTAATGCTATCGAAACTAGCCCGTCTACGATTAAGGTTGTTGGCCAGGACATACTCTGCTAGGTTATTTGGTTGGTTCACTCTTTGGTTTATAACTTCTATAAATGTTTCAGCGTGAACGTTATCTGACAATGGTTCTCTGCAAGCATTCAATAATGCAGCACCTATTCTAAAATCTGTCATCATATGAGGCAAAGCACGATTGAAAAAGTCTTGTCGGAATAGTTTAAAATCGCGTTTGAACCAACCATTTATAACTTCAACAACCCAGCGGCACATAGTAACCAACCTAGACTTATTCGCTTGTTCTGTCGTCAATTGATCTTCGTCTCGATTTTTTGTTTTCGGTAAGTGAGCTTCATAACCATAGGCATGTAAGTCGTCGATAACGTCGCGAAACCCACGGTCTAAGATGAACACATCTCCATGTTCAAAAAACCAATGGAAAGGATTTCCTTCGTCGTCAATCATATTTTTCATTATTTGTGCATCTGATTCTATGGCTGAATATGGCCCAAAGGCATCTAAAATGTGGCCATCGCAGCACACTATTAAAAACGGTTTCAACAAATTCGTGTATTTGTGTAGACTATATGATCGCTTTTGGAATAAATAGTTTGCGGACTTTTGTATATATATATATATATAAGTGGCGTCTGCTATCACAATTGCCTTTCTGTTTAAGGCATTTGCATTTCCAAAAATTGCATTTGGAACTTGTAGGTTTCGGTTAGCTACATCAATTCTATTGAGATGATCATAACCAAGATGCCGGGGAACGAAGTCCAGTAAAAGAGAGTCTCTGGCGAACGTTAAATGTCGTTCTAGGGTTCTACGGCTCATATTAAAAAGCGTCGCCAGCCTTTCATTTGCTTCACCGCTTCGCAGTTTCATTAAGTAGCATGCCAAAGATGTTTTCGGGCGTGTTGATACGTTCGACAATGAAGGAGTTTGTTCCAAAATATTCATAAATTGGTCTCGACTAACGCCTAATCGGATGTATACTTCATTTGGGTCCATGTCATCTATATTATCAAAATCTAGTATAGATCCTCGAAGCACCGCGATTTTCATGAGGCTCATGATATGCACAAAATGTGTGGCATTGAAGTCGTGGAGCAAGTTAGGGCTGTCAATTATTTGATCCCAATCATTGGATACCAAATGATGATCGCAAACTCTTGCACTATTTGGAATATAAAAATTAAAATGAATCAAGAATGTCACTTTAATATTATCCGCAATCCTTCGGAGATCCGTTCGTCTGCAGTTTTCATACATACAACGCGTTGCTGTATTAGGGAGTCTTGAATATTCTTCAATATGTAATACACATTCGTGTGGACGGTCTTCTCTTGGCTGCGCAGCTCTTTCTGCCCGTTGCCAGCATGGTCGACAAATGTACTCCTGACCATTGTATTGTATCTGAAAATGAGAGTATTACAATTAGTTAAAACGCTTAGTTATTTTCATTGAACGCTGTTCAAACAAAGCGAAATATAAAGAAAAATATTTTACTCGATTGCCTAAGCAGTATTAATTATCTCGCTTACTCATACGTAAATACCGATACTTCTATCCCGTTCTCGCCCCGTGGATCAAACGGAACGACAACGTCGCCGCGTTGGTAACAGTTTACTTACTACTTACAGCGAAATGTAATCTCAATGCGCGAGAGTTAAAACACTGTGACCACCTCAAGTTAAACAGTACTATATTGTTGACGTGACAACTAAGAAATAATGATTTCGTTTGATGTACTTACCTGATGTTCAGAGGTAAGAGCTTCAAAGATATATTGGCCTACAGCGGGATGTTCTTCAAACCGAGCACGGGTTATTTCGTATCTTAAAAAATATATAAAATACACACTTGGCGATTATCTGCCATTGTTATAGGAATCTGCTTAAAAAAAGTCCAAAAAAACGAGCACAAGTCACCAAGATAGATATTAACAAGTCCGATATGCAAGCCAGAGTCAAAAGAAATTGTCAAACAATAATAATCGCACAGTACTCAACGAAACAAATGTCAACGATGGACTGCGCTGTGCGCTCGAGCATAACGGTAATCGCCGAGTCGCCGAGTGCGAGCGGCGCTCGTCGCTGATTGGTTGACGCATGAAACATGGCGAGACCGATTTTAACAAAGGTTCTTAGACCTCTAATAGAAAAAGTATTGAATATTAGGATACATAAATAATAATGAAAAAAAAAATTGTATTTTAATAATAGTATTTTAACTATATTTTTTTTCCCAAACGGTATTTCATAGTACTCCTTGAACAATATTTGTTGTCAAAGATCTCCCCTTTCAAATGACACTAGTTTCATTGATGGCCGCTCATGGGCCGCAATGCCCATTGTCCTTTATGTGTTATGGCCGCGCGGGCCGTGTATGCTCTTTCTTGAGCGATCGAAATAGCATCGTCTGTCTCGTCCAGTAAATGTCGGGGACGTCGGATCGCGCTTATTTTTGAAGGGGTATAGTTTACCGCCCCAACTACTAGTGGGTTGGGGTGAGTCATGGCAGAAGTGAGATTAGGATATATTATATCTGTATTTAAGCAAATTTAAAACTCTAAAATTACAAGAGATTAAGTAAACTCGATAGTCCTGTATTTTTCTAAGATAGCATGCTAAGGAATCTGCAAATACATTTTTAGCGCCTGCAAGAGTTTCGCTGTAGATTATTAGCTTGCTCCTTAAAGCAGGCAAATTGGTTGTCGTTAAATGATGCGGTTTTAAAATTCTAGCTTTTTTCACTTGTAATAATATTAACTATGTTCATTTCACGGCTCAGTTTGAGTTTGTTAATGCATAGTTTTCCGTGTGGTGATGGAGTAAGAATACAATTCACCACTCCCTATCTTGCTCGTGGATGTCGTAAAAGACAACTATGGGATATAATATGCACATAACATCTGTGCAAGCGAAGGAATACTCGAAATGAAACTCTATGTCAACATGTCTGAACAGCATGGTATATTAGGTCAAATTCCCTCCCATTGTGGAGGAGGCCCGAGCGCAACAGTGGGACGTATATAGGCTGCGATGATGATGTTGATGATGATGTATGCATAGATATTCTCCAAATTTTAATTGCTACATCCGTTTATTGACAAATCTGACATCTTTAATTTGTTTTTAGTATATAAGCGTGACTTCAATTTCCTGCATCAGACTGAAGACAGCGCTTGAATGATGAGTTTAATTTTAATTAAAATAGTGAAATTAATTAGTTAAGAAACACGGTCGCCTCAAATGCAATTTGAATATTAATTATTTTCTCTAAAATGTGATTAACCATAAGCTAAAACTATATTATCGGGCCTATTACTGACGACAAGTAACCCTGCTCCTGGGGTCGGTCTAACGAGGAAGGCGACGTAGTGTTCGGGTGGGTTGCGGGTGTGCGTGCTTACGCCCCTCTGTCGCCCCGGATGGAGTGGTGCGAGGAGTGCGCCGACCGCAACCTACCCCAAAAAAAAAACTTAAACTATATTGTTACCGGAGCGTTGACGGAGGCTGTACCTGAAAGGGTAACCCGCCGGGCCGTCAATGGATGTCAAGGAATCGATGTCTGTGGTCGGCCCAATGGCGATTTGAAGGGTACCCACCGTATAGGGAAAATCCACCGTATGCCCTATACGGTGTGTTTTATAGCCGCACGTCGTCCTTCCATTGTCCCGGATTTAGTGGACGGGGTGTGTCAAGACTACAGCCAAAAAAAGGCTTAAACGACATTTTTGTCATTCCTGCTACGCTTTAAAATTATGCTCATTAATATCTTAGCGGTAGTATGAATAAAAATTTAGGCTCAGGAGGTATTTCAATGAATTTTTCGGCAAACTTCCAAATCAACGGTTCTCTAGATGCATCGAAGAGCATATGTAAACGA
The DNA here is from genome assembly GCA_032191425.1 of Lymantria dispar. Classification (NCBI taxonomy): domain Eukaryota; kingdom Metazoa; phylum Arthropoda; class Insecta; order Lepidoptera; family Erebidae; genus Lymantria; species Lymantria dispar. The sequence continues at coordinate 9,599,271 of CM063445.1, read as the reverse complement.
AAACTACTTTACGGATTTTATCGCGTTCGTATTGGTCACGGCTGGACCAAGAAATGAAAGCTGTAAAGTGTTGGAAACCACGGGCAATCAAAAATCAAAATCAAACGCGATAAAATCCGTAAAGTAGTTTTATTTACAATGTATTCGCGTAAACATCAGAAATCTTTATATGTGAACTAATTTGTTAGAACTAAAAGATAAATAAAATTAAACTTTAATAGGTTTAAAGTCAACTACAGTTTATTACAGTAATCACTAGATCAAGTATAACGTCAAACCAATTATTAAACAGCTCTTCAATATTACCCTGAATTATTTACGCTATGATAAAGATGATACTAATTTATATCTTGTAAATAGCTACGACCGTTATATACAACTTATCAACCTCGTTCGTGTGATCTGTACAGAGCTTTAGAGTGCAAAGCCTTCAACGGAATCTCTGTGAAAACTGGTTTTATTTATAAACATGGCACCTTAAGATTGTTATCGTAATCTAAGCGTGACTTAAGTTTCCTGCGTCAGATTCAAGACAGCGCTTGAATGATAAGCTTACTTGTAATTAATTATAGTGACATTTTAATTAGTTAAATAACATGGCCGCGTCATATGCAATTTAAATATTTATTTACTTATACTTACTAGTTTTAATAGAGAATCTTATCATCCAACATATTGCAGTGTCTGAAAACACAGGTCTACGACCAGTGTGTATTACTACTGATAACTTACGGCATGGAAATATGGTCCCTAAATGTAGGCCTCATAATCAATCTAAAAGTCGCTCAGCGTGCTATGCAGCGGACAATGCTCAGGATTTCTTTGCCATATAGAATCCGAAATATGGAAATCCATAGAAGAACGGGTGTAATTAAAATGGCACGAAGAATTAGCGCGCTGAAGTGGCAATGGGTAGGATAGGATAGTTAGCCTATCACCGCACCGTCCACTACGTGATGAAGCGCACTGAATTGACGATAATGATGACTAGTTTAAATTTTACGGGCCTAATTTAAAGTTATTGATTTATGGCTTTCTATATAGTTAATTTTACCGTGTGGTGACGGAGTACGAATACAATTCACCACCTTATTTGCTTGTGGGTTTCGTGAACGACCACTAACGGATTTTAATATGCAGGTAACATCTATGCAAGAAAAGATAAACTCGATATAAAACTCTATACCAACCCGTCTAACCAGTATAGTAGTAGGTCAATTTCCCTCCCGTTGTGGAGGAGGCTTGAGCCCAGCAGTGGAACATATGTGAGCAGTTCAATTATTTTATACTGTATTAAAATTAGCTAATAGATATTAGGTATCCAAACATAAAGTCCACTTTATTCAGCTATACTTTTATTCTGCCCATTATAATTTCTTCTTCTCAGGCCATATAAGTTCCAATGTTGGGCTTGAGCTTACTCCACAATGAGAGGGAAATTCTACCTACTATATTGCGCTGTTCAGACGTGTTGGCATATTTTAAGTGGGCATTGGGCAGGGATGACACTCGAAAGGGTAAGCCGCCGCATCGGCTACGAATGTCAAGAACACGATACCATTAGTCGGCCCAATGACGAAGGGGAGGGCAATACGGTGGGTAACTTCCCTCTCCCAAGAGCCTCCCGAGGCATCGCTCTGACGAGGACTATTCCCCGGTCCAGCCACTCGCGGTCTGAAGTAGTTTATATTCTATGCATCTTGTAGCAATTTGAGAAAATATTCAAGTGTTCAGGCGTTTTTGCTATAGATACCTAATAAACAATCAATTTTAACGCTTACATATAAGCCTCGTTAAGCTCCGGCATTGCTAGTGCTGTATTGCTTTCCTTTCGTAGCTGTATATCCTTTTATTTATTAACTAACCAGTCCATTTTTCTTCATATCTCACCCAGTACATAGGACGGAAACGGAATAAATCTTTTTCAACTTTTATAGTTAAATTTGTTGCGGTTTCTAAGATAAAAGCATTTTTCAACACTGCTTGAGAGTCATAGATTGATGTCATTAACGAAGACTGTTTCGTATCTAGGTTTAAAGAAGTTAAAATGGTGGGAATGAGAAATCTTAATATAACTAGAAATTGCAGGATCCGCGATACATTCTTACCATTAAGTAAGGGTTTATTACGCATATAATTGTAATCTAGCATTAGTATATTTATACGCTTCGACATAAATACTTAAAGTTTAACATAAATGCATTTTACGGAAAGACGCACTTAAAAGTCCGATATACGCAAGAAAATTAATTGATTTTTGATGAAAATATTAATTTTATAATATTTATATACCTAGTTTTTATTATTACATTATATATTCATTCTAGCTGGTATACGTTCCATTGCTGGGGTCGAGTTTCCTTCATAATAGAAGAGAAATTGATCTCCTTTAGGTACCTAATCAGACCTGTTTTTTTTTTTGGGGTGGGTCGCGTTCGGCGCACTCCTCGCACCACTCCGTCCAGGGCGACAGAGGGGCGTAAGCACGCACACCCGCAACCCACCAGAACACCACGTCGCCTTCGTCGTTGGACCGACCACCGGAGTAGGGTTTCTTGTCGTCAGTGGTGGGCCCGACGGAATACCTCCTAGTGGGGTACCCTCCCATCGACCGACGTCCCTCCCTCGGGGAGGACGTCAGTCTTTCCTCACGCGTGGTCGGCCTCTCGGCGGGTGACGGACTAATTCCCCGTCACTTCACCCGCGGCCTCGCCTAGGGTAATCAGACCTGTTATCATAGAGTTTTATTTCGAGTTTTTCTTCTCTTGTTATATGCATATTTAATCTTTTAGTCGTCTTATACGATAACTACGGGCAAGAGAGGAGTTGGAAAATTGTATTCTTACTCTGTTACCACAGGGACATTATTATTAACTAGCTTTTATCTACGGCTTCGCCCGCTAAAACAGCTTTCAGCGGTTTCACACACGTAGTTCCCGTTCCCATGGGAATACCGGGTTAAAATATGGTCTATGTTACTTCCTGTTACTTCCTGGGAGGGGGAGCGCCGTGAAATCGTCGCGATTATCGGTGCCGACCTGGCGCTGCCGACCATCGCCAGGGAGATGCTCGACAGCGTTAGGAACTGGGACGCGGTCGCCGCCTTTTGTGAGGCCATAATCTCACGGAAGGAGGAGGCGGATCGTGTGCGAGTAGAGCTCCTATTCGGCGACACGTTCCGCCGCCGGCGACTGGGGCGGCGCAGGCGCGAGTATCTGCGCCTAATGCCGCCCTAGCCGAGGCCGCGGGTGATCGGACCGGGGAATTGTCTGTCACCCGCAGAGAGGCTGACCGCGCGATGGCGACCGGCGTCCCAGTACGTCGAGACGTGAGGTTACCCGAAAGGGTATTCCGTCGGGCCGACCACTGATGACAAGTCATATCTGCTCCGGTGGTCGGCCCAACAAACAACGAGGTGACGTGGGTACGGGTGGGTTATGGGCCCGCGCGCCGTCCTTTCATCGCCCCGGACGCACAGGAACGCGCGTGCGCTTACCATAGCCCACCCAAAAAAAAAAAAAAAAAAATATGTTACTTCCTGATAATACAGCTTTCCATTACTGAAGGAATTTTTGAAATCGTTTCAGTGCTTTAAGCGTGAAAGCGTAACAGAAAAATAAAACAAAAAACAAACTTACTTTCGTATTTATAATATCAGTAAGTATGTCGGAATTATTGGAAATTAATGAGCTCTTTCTTGATCAGATTGCTAAGAGACTAACTCTCTTCCTGGATTAATTTATTAAAATTCCAGAGAACAATTTGTTAATGGGAAAGGCAGAGTTATTCATATGCTTTTTTCCTCCTCCATCTTCTTCAAGTTTTTTATTATACTCGGGAGAAAATAACGGAATACAGTTCTAGTTTTAACCTGCCATACAAGGATTCTTTATATACCATATGCCAAACCGGTCAATGTCTGTTGCTTATCGGGCTATCTACAGACTACATTTTTTTATTGTCGATAGTGGCCAACAAGCAAGCAGTACACTTGATGCTAAGTAATACTGCCGTATATGGACCTTTGCAATAACCACAGGCATGCTTTATGCCTTACCCATTATTGTCTAATTGTCAGAGATTTTCTGTACGTAATAATAGTAACATAATAATAAAATTGTAGCTTTACATTGGTGAAACTTATGCATGTCCCAATACTGGGCTCGAGCTACTTCCAATTGAGAGGGAAATTGGCCTACAATACCATGCTGGTCAGACGTGTTGGCATAGGATTTTATTTCAAGTTCTCAAGATATTATTTTCATATTGTATCCTTTAGTCGTCTTTTAAGTCAAACGTGGATAAAAGAGGGGTGGTGTTTTGTATTCTTATTCCGTCACCACACGAAGAATTAGGTAATTGTAGTCATCCAAATGATGCAGTTTTTTATAGACAATGTCCGGTAATAATCCTTGTATGTTTGTAACATATCATTTCATGGACAGAAATTACACCCTACACTCGAAACAGCAATTTGCTGAGTGCACAAAGTTTTTTATTTAATTTTTATTGCAAACTAGCAACCCGTCCTCGCTTTGCTTCGGTTATAGGTTATAGTCGTTTTACCCGCGTTACCCGCGTAGTGCCCGTTCCCGTGGGAATACCGGGATAAAATATAGCCTAGTTTACGCCCTGATATTATAGCTTTCCATTGGTGAAAGAATTTTTGAAATCAGTCCAGCCATTTTGAAGATTACTCGGAACAAACAGACAGACAGACAGACAAAAATTTTTTAATTGCTATTTTAGGCATAGGTGTCGTGCAAATAACCGTGTGAGCATGAAAAAAGCTTATTTATTTTGACATTACAAACAGACACTCCAATTTTATTTATTGGTATAGATGGTGGCAAACGAGGAAACAGTACACCTGATGGTAACTGTTGCTGCCGCTCATGGTCAAACGCAAGGCTGCTGCCTACCGCGAAGAAAGTGAAGGGAGTGTGAATGCGTGCAATGAGGTTCAGTGATACTAAAGACCACTAAAATACATGCAAATACCCTCCGAAAGTTGGACTGCCCGCTCTCTCGCTCACCGAACGAAGCGCAGTAACAAATTGTTACTACTCAGACGTAGGTTTTCTGCGAGAGCGTGGTACTACCCTGGACCCGCCCACGACTGTAGACAGACAACTGTCAATAGAGTGGTCTTACCACTATTGCTGAACTTCATTGGAATTCAACCCTTGACATTGCCATCGTAGGTCGGTCTTAACCACTACGCCATCTGTGCAGTCGAGTTACGAAATCAGTTATTTGACAGGTTAGTTTTTTAAAGACTAATTTTGGAGGATATTTTGCTTTTGTATTGCCTCCTGGATGAATGTTATAAACACCAAAGTATGTTTAAGAACACTGTATCTATATATAAATACGTGAAGCAAAAACTTTGTACCCCTTTAACGAAAATTACGTGGACGGACAAGTATGAAATTTGGTACAGTTGAAGTATATAATGAGGAGAAGTGCATAAAACTGAAATTTCATATATTAATGGCTTAGAAATGCATTAAATTCATTAAAAAGGCATTAGGCACACTACAACGCAATCGCTACACACACACACGCGCGCGCGCGTTTTATGCGAGTGTGTAGCGTAGCAACGCTTATACACTTTAGTTTACGGTTAAAATCTCTGGTCGAACTGAATGTCAAACAATCATAATGATGATGACAATGTCTAATAGAGATTTGTGCTTATACATATATTAGTTATTAGTGAAATACAGCTTGCTCAATTTACATAAATAAAATTAAAGAAACTTGTGTAGCAGAAAAATTTATTACAAAGACCTATGGCCGAATTTCGACCACACGGCGACTACTAGTAGGTATAATTAAACAACTATCAGGAAAAATGGACAATTAGAATCAGTAACAGTATTTGTTGTTATCAAAATTCAGTACAGAGTACAGTTTTTAGAGTTAAATTATTCAGCTTGAGAAACTGTACTCTTGAATTTTGAATGATAATTTCAGGTTTCACCGCACATTAACTGTATGTTATGTACAAACAATTGAAGCATTATTTTTTTATGCAAAAGTTGTTGAATAACATTTTTCTATTTTGTTTAAAAAATAATAGGAATCATCAAATTTTATAATACAAACGTATATTTTCCGTGTGATGATAGTATAAGAATACTTATTCATCCCCTCTTTAATCCCATGTGTCGTAAAAGACGGCTAAAAATATATAGAGGTCATATTGATATAAGAGCAGGCAAACTCAATATCTTTGTGGAGAAATGAATCCCTCCTATTGTGCAAAAGGCACGACCCAACAGTAGGACTTACATGGTCAGTTATTATAGGGTCTTGTTACCAAGTTTTTCTTCTCTTGCCGTGATTTAATAGTAACAATATTTAATAATAATATTAATTTGCACAAAAAATATTACAATAAATACATATTGCATTCAATGTATGCCACATACATTTACTATTTCGTTGGCACCTGTACTAATGTAAATATTGTATCACAGGTGCCTGCGTCTTCCACTAACAGATCAAAAAATGTACCAGTCTACGTCACAAATATTTACAACTAAAAGTATACTTATTATACAGATTGACTACCCACAATATTGAAATTTACGTATTCTCAATTTAACATTCATTATCATTCAATTACCTTCAGAAGAATTTCTGTCTCGTGATAGTCCAAGGATAAAAGCCAACGCCGAAGAGCTACTTTACATTCACATTTGATGTGAGTGATGTTACCTACTTGTATCTTTTAGTCGTCTTTTATGATGACTGAGGGGTATAAAAAGGGGGTCCTACATTGTTTTCATACCCCGTCACCACACGGAAGTAACTATATAGCAATCATATATTTGATGTATGTTCATTGTATACATACAGATCTAATATTTTAAAATGAGCATTTCTTGCTTATTTCTATACATTCAGAACCTCGGCTGCTAAGATTTGTATGAAATTTATTGCGCTGAAGATTTAGGGTGCGATAAATCGATATACTCGTAGTTAGGTTTTATTTAAAGTAAATCTCGTTTTGTCCCTTTTTAGGTGATGAAAAACATATAAATAGTTAATTTAGGCACTTTCATTATGAATAAAAATAGATCGGCTGAGAAATATGGCGACTGCCCGGTCTGAATCTCTGTTTTCTCTTTTTTTATTATATTCCCTTTTTAATTTTCATTATTTATTTCATCAATTATATTTTATAATTTAATAAAAAAAAGGAATGAATACCGAGCTCGGTCATCCAGGTACTACATATAAATGCAGTTATCTATATGCGACAAGACCGGGGCTAATCGCCCGGACCCAATAAAAAAAGCAAATTTATTTATTTGAAATAACGACAGATTCGGTTTCAAACATGTTCTACAAGATTGCATAATTATAATTCTGTTCAGTGATAAGGCTTCGGGTTCCTATTTAAGACGTACATGTTGTCATTTTTTTTAATTTATATTGATTCAAATAAAAAACGTATACAGATTTACGATATTGATTTTTTTGGTTTAAATCTGAATTGTATTTTACAATTAGAAAAATTTTATTTTTTTATAAAAGCTAATATAATTACAATAACAGTATGACAATGGGTCTATAATTTTCATAATTCTTGTGAGTTCCTTTTTAATATATTTGTCTAAGGATTCCCATTTTTAGGTCACACGGATATATGCCTGTTGATATACTCACATTAATAAATTTAATTAAAATGTCTGCCATTTCATTACTTAGCTTTAATATCTACACATCGTATCGAATCAATACCTGCACCTTTATTAATATGTATCTAAATCTGTAACCGAGCAATTCTTATATCCTTATAAATGCGAAAGTAAGTTTATTTGTTTGTTTGGTATGCTTTCACGCTTAACCCACAGAACCGATTTCAAAAATTGTTTCACCAATGGAAAGCTATAATAACAGGGCATAACATTGGCATATTTTATTCCGGTATTCCCGCCGGAACGGGAACTATGCGTGTAAAGCGACTGAAACCGGAGCGAAGCGAGGGCGGGTTGCTAGTATTTTTATATTTCGAAATATATGTTTCTATATTTTCAGACTATCGGAAACGGCACCAATGATTTTCATGAAATTTTGTATACAAGAGGTTTCGGGGGCAAAAAATCGATCGAGCTAGATTTTATTTATAGAAAATGTCGTCTTGTTGGTGTTTTTAGCTAATCAATAAAAGGTCACTAGAATAGGAATGTAAATTTAGCCGCCGCCGTCAAGAGTGACAATAGCTCAATTGAGTAGTTGTCCAGTCGCATTCAAACAATATGAGATCGGATCTCAGTGTTATTATTATTCTGTTAATTCAATCTTGATATTTTTTCAATATTGCATCATTTTTATTTTTTTTTATTAATATATATCTAAATATGTTACTTAAAAATACAATTTGCAAAAAAAAATTATACCGAGCAAAGCTCGGGCAACCACATATTTACGGAACAAACAGACAGACAGACACACTAAACATTATTAAGCCCATAGGTATCGTGTAAATAACCGTGTCAGTACGAAAAATAAACGTATAATTTTGACATTATAAACAACCAGGTCAATTTTATTTGTTTGCTTCTGTTCAAGGGAAGAAAAACGCGAAATAAAACCCTATACCAACCTGTCTGACCAGCATGGTATAGTAAGGTCGATTTCCCACTTATTGTGGAGGAGGCTCGAGCCTAACAGTGGGGCGGGCATATATGAGCTGAAATGATGATGCATGATGATGTATTTATTTGTCCATATTTAACTGTTACATTCACTTATTTTCTTGAAGCATATAATCCGAATCATTTAATAGTAGCCTTTGAATAATTATGTATAATATTTTTCACGCATATATGAAAATTAAATGCATGCAATGCAATTTAATGTCATGTTACTGTCGCCTAGAAAAGTGTCTTAAGTGGATAGGTGAAATGTGTCGCCCGTATCCTGGTCATGCACAGTTATATGGATATGAAGTAGATGATTAAGAAAATAGTAGACCTTAGACGGATTAGCGATTATCTTGATGGAGTTGTTTCTTTTTAATTCTAAGTACATCAGAATTCTGTCCGTATGGTGACAGAGTAAGAATACAATTCACCACTCCGTATCTTGCCCGTGGATGTCGTAAAAGACGACTAAGAGATATAACATGCATATAACATCTGTGCAAGAGATTGAAAACTCGAAATAAAACCTTGTACCAACACGCCTTACCAGCGTGGAATACTAGGCCAATTGCCCTCCCATCATAGAGGAGGCCTGAACCTAACAGAGAGACATATATAAACTGAGATGATGAGATGATGATGACATGAGAATGACCACATATAACCTAGAAGTGTTAGTAATAGTTAGCTTGCGTATTTAGGTATTTTACTTTGTTTGAATACTCGTCCTGATTTGTCGCATTAGTGTTAATATCAACATTAATAATATCCATAATACATCAATAACAACTTTTGTTATCCGAGCAGTTATTACGACAACGACGTTGGCGTAGAAACCTTGATGCTTGATGGGTTGTCCTCTTCTTGATTCTTTGTAGGTACTAAAAATACGTACGTGATGTTGGTTCGGGGGAGGGGTAGTTCTAAATCTCACCACGAATCACCAAGGTTTAAAAATGCTTAAAAAAGATCACGTGATTAATGGACGGGCCCTAAGCGTACACGCCGTCCATTCCATCCGGGGCGACGAAAGGATGGCGCGCGGGCCCATAACCCACCCGTACCCACGCCGCTGGGCCGACCACCAGTGCCGAGTTTTTTGTGCTCAGTGGTCGGTCCGACGGTATACCGTTTCGGGTACCCTCACCACTCGACGTCCCTGTCCCGGGACGTCGGTCGCCATCGCGCGGTCAGTTTCTCTGCGGGTGCCGGACTAAAGTCCTCGGTCCGGTCACCCGCGGCCTCGGCTAGGGCGGCATCAGGCGCAGGTATTCGCGCTTGCGCCACCCGAGTCGCTGGCGGCGGAACGTGAACGTTAACGGAACGGAACGGAACGGAACATAATCTAACCTATAACTTTAGCAAACTTTGTGAAGCTTAAAAATCAAGATTTTCTGAGGTACAGATTTCGAGTTACTTTTAAGTTATAAGAATTATATGCGATTCAGACCACTGAATAGGGCACTAGGTATTGGATTTGCTCGTTATCATGATGCTATTAAAATCTCTGATTTTATTAAGATATTGTCCTAACAATTAATTTACCTAAATAATTTCTACATAACACTTATTAGGCCCTAGTTTGTAAGCTTTTTGTGATTAAGATATAATAACTACGTGGTGCAGTCCTTCGCAATTACAAGGTAGTTTGTTTCTTGATCTGCATGGTCACGGAGGAAAAATGGTCGCCACTATTTCTGAACTAGTTTATAAATACTACAAGTGAAGCAAAACTGGAAATAGAATCCTCTACCAACATGTCATCGTGATGTGGCTACTTTTCTTATTTGGAGGAGTTCATTGCCAAATAGTGTGACGAATATGATCTGAGAAAAAGAAGAAGAATTGCATATAATTCTTTAATCATATTAATTGTTGTATCCATTATATAAGTTATATAAAATAGGTTGCCTGAAATATTGCTGTTGGTATTCTAAATAAAAGATCATCATTTCAGCTACGTATTTTCTCTAAAATAAGAGAAAAATTTACTTACACGCTGGTCCAACGCATTGGAGTTTTATATCGAAGTTTTCTTCTCATTCTGTAATTTCTACGATAGATAAGAAATAGGTATATTTTAATAAAATTGAAATATGTATTTAATAAATTAAGTAAGTAATAATCACTTCAATAGTTCGATAAACCTACGCTCATAAAGTCGTATTATTTTTCTATAAAACGTTATAAATCGCCTACCTCAAATCGGGTACTGCGCCTCCCACATTGTGCCGTGAAAGGTATCATAATATTTGTTTGAGAAGCGATTCAATATAACTGTATATATTTATTTCACCGATCGATTCGACTCAAATAATTAAAATTGCACGTACAGTTATTTTTTAAAGTTTCATTTTGTAAGGTCAGAAGTCTACCGAAGATTGATGAACGAAACTGATTATAACATACTGTTAGATTTATTAGCACGTAAATTATAAGAGAACGAATGTTTATTTCGTTTTAACATAGACAGATTAATAGACAAGTATTGTTCAAAGTCTTATAATAAAGTTCTTTTTTACAATGTTGAATGATGAATGAGGTTTTATAATTACATATTAAAATCATATTATTGAATGATATGGAAAGTATATTATCATATTTGTAATCTAGATACTGTTGCATATTGTCCACGCAGAGCAATTCTTTATACGATACGCAAATGATTTACTGTGTCTAGCTGTAATTTGTGTCTGTTTATTCTATATTTGTGAAGTCCTCAATAATTTAAGGATTTAATTATTAGTGTGGGTTGTTTCCTTTTAAATTAAAATATTATATTAAGAAATCTTCTCCTACGTTTCAATGTTAGATGTGAACAAATTATAAAAAGGAATGGAAATGAGCCTACTAAATTTGCTTATTTCTTGCAATGGTGTTATTTATCAACTTTCTTAGTAGTTTCTCATCGTGATTTAATAAAATATATGTAAAATACATTTACAGATACAATTGGTTTTAATTTTGACTTATTATCATTGCCGATCAGTTATTGCTCCGCATAAAGAAAATGCTCTTGTCTTATCGATATCCAGCATTAACTCGAATTAAAATGTCTCTATTCTATTCCTATTGCACTAATTGAGTAATATGAATATACCCAAGTTAAGAAAAACACTCGTTGTAGTACTTCTTATATTTTTAAAGGATATTTTATTTATTTATATTTGCAAACTATTCTTAACTAGTCTACGAATCGAGGATAGTAGCTTGATGTAAGCATCGAGAAATCAATCGGTGGATCGATTAATAATATAATATACACTACTTCGGTTCTTGAATTAAAAATACCTTACGGCTTTAAACGCGTTTGTATGAAAAATCATGAAATTGAAAATCATGTTATCTTAAACATTACATAAACATCAGAATATCTCTATTTCTTATCAATCAGTGACGTAAAATACGAAGTCATGTAAGAGTTTAACATCAATAGATGTAACTTGGCATAGTATTTGGTGAAGTACGTTTGCGATTGTTACGGTTGTTAAAGCCGCTCATTATATTTATAGTTTATCTGATGACTAGTAAACCCATAAAATTGGTCACACACCGACCTGAACAACGGTAAATTAAACTCAAAACTAACTTGTACTGTTAGGTTATTATAACGAAACTGGTAAAAAGACGACACTTGTTGACTATAATTCACTATAAGCAAGTAAATTACTTAAATTTCTGACTTAGCGTTAAGTAAAATGTAGCAATGTATTACAATGAAATTTGTTTTGCAACAACAACAAGTAGGGAGTGATATATCTACATTCATCATTCATCTCAGCCCACCTAAGTAACCTTAGGACTCTTCCACAGTAGGAGGGAAATCTACCTACTATACCGTGCTGGTCAAACATGTTGATATATGGTTTCATTTCAAGTATTGCTTCATTTCGAGTGTTATATCTCTTAGTTGTTTTTGACAATACTCACAGCCAAGATAGGGTTAAAATAAAAAAATAAAATGTATGTATTCTGTCTTCGTTATCACACGTACTATATTTGCATACATTTTTTATTTATCCTAACTAATATTATAAATGTGAATTGGAGTTTGTTTGTTACAAATTCACGCCTAAACAACAAAAGCAAAACAAATTTAATAAATTCTTTCGCCAAAGCTGTAGTTTTGGTCTCTAAAAGAAGGTTATCTAAGAACAATAAGAAACCATTCTTATCGTTATCATCATCGTCTTAGCACCTATAGCTATATTCCACTAATGGGTCGAGTATCCTCCAAAATAAGAGAGATATTGACATACTGTGGGTTCTGATTTGAGTTTTGTTTACTTTGTACAGGATAATATTATTTATTTGCATATTATATCCCCGAATCATTTTACAACACACACGGATAACGATTAATGGATTGTATTCTAACTCCATCACCACATGAAAAGAAGGAGAACTGCACTGAATATTTATTAGCATATTCTATATGAGAGACTTAAAAAGAAAACCCATTTCAAAGTTAAATAAATTTGATTTAATTTATAGCTTAATGATTTTCCTTTATTTCATAACAACTTTGTGATAATAAGCTCATATGATTGGAGATGCTGTCCTGAAGAAGTGTTGTACAAAAGCGAAAGGCATGTAAAATTAATAATATGGTATAATCAATCGATTTAAGTATAGAATTATGTGTGTGTTGTAAGTACGGGTTTTAAAAGTGCTTGTCATATTTTTTGTCGTTTTGTAACTCATAAAATGTATATTTAAAATTTTAATAGTAAGCCGAGTTCATGGACCTCAATAATAATATTATCACGAGTTCAGCGTAGTAATTCCCTATCATATGTGCATTATAGAATGGAATGGAATAAGGAAAAGGGGCATTAGCAAGATTTTCTCCAATATTCTTGCTCACTGGACAAGCTGCGGTAGAAATTGATATTACTGACACGTCGCTTTTGGCCAAGTATGGTACTACCGCAGGCAGATCACTCCATTTTGTCTATAGGTAAAAACAGTATGAACAGCGTGGCCTATCAATAAAGTGGAGAAAATTACTTTCATTATCATCATGTCAGCTCATATACGTCCCACTGTAGAGTTCCAGCTTCCTCCGTAATAGAAACAAATTTGACCTACTATAAGTTTTAGGTATAAGAAAGTTCACAGTTACCGATGGCAATCATATATTCCAAATGAGGTCCGTAGTGGGAGGACTTATGGAGAAGGATATAGCAGTGAAATACCAAGGTTGCAAGCCTTACTAAACAATGATTTAAAAGCATTTTTATAGGAAAAGATTTTAATAGAAATTGGCAAAAAATACATTTAAGAAGACGTTAATATAATAAAATATATTACTATTCTTTTCTCGGCTTAAATGTGGCTCACTGTTGAGCTCGAGCCTTCTCTGTAATAGGAGAGATATCGACTACTTTACGATGCTGATCAAAATTATTGATATAGGATTATATTTCGCGTGTTTCTCTTTTAGATGCATAGATGTTATATGCACATTATATCTTTTAGCCGTCTTTTACGACACTCACAGACAGGATAGGGAGTGGTGAATTGTATTCTTACTCCGTCACCGCACGGAAAAATGGTTTAAATATGCTTTAATAAAAAAAAGTTTACGAGAAAGAGAAACGTGTATATAATCTAAGAATAAACGTTTTTTAAGATATACCTATATTAATATTAAATATACATTTTATGCTCAATCAATGTTATAAATGTCAATAAAATAATCTAGAACTTTTATTAAACATAAATGATTATAGCTCAACTAAGCAATAATGATTCAAGTGGTAAACTGGACAGCCAATCATATAAACTTAAATATGGCACTTGAAATAAAGTAAATACTGCTAAGTCATTAGAAAATACTCAAAGTTATAGTATATTAAAGATAAGCGTGGGTTATTCAAGAAAATTAATAGAGATGGTATATTCGTAATGATAAAATGGCGTCCACCAATAGTAACTTGGTGACAAATTAATTTTATCAATTTTAAAAGTATCACCAATTTGAAATGGCGTCTATTTCAGACAATCATCTATAATAATAAATTGATAGTAATTTGATCCATTAAAATTTAAATCTATTATCGATCTATTCACTCATTCATTCTGATTTTACACGCTCGTTTTCAACCGGTTCGTTTATACCTACCATCGTTAATCCGAGTTGCTTTTTTTTGCAATGGAAATAACGGTACAGCTTAAGATTAGTATCGGTATAATTAAGTCTATGGCGGGTAAAAAATTGCGTAATTACAATGACGGCTTCCGGTAGCACGACATGTAAGTATACCTTTGTTAAAGAATTATGTAGTAAAAGATTGCGGTTTTATTGGTAAGAATATTTATGTAGAATGTGTTGTTTGTTTATATTTGTTTATGTGGAATATTTATTTACAGTTGCGACGGTAGATGCCGTCATGCGACCGGTAATTCTCGATATGTTTATTATCCATCGTTAACTCTTAATATTGTATTATTTCTTTTAAATATTTTTACATCATCATCATTATTATAATAATTATCATCATGTCAGCTCACATAGTTAACCTCCTTCACAATAAAAGGGAAATTTACGGAATAAACCATACTGGTTGGACTGGTGTAGGGTTTCATTTATAGCGTACATTATATGCATATTATATAGGATATAGGGTGTCGTAAGAGGCTACTAAGGGCGTACAACATCTATTCAAGAGAAGGAAAACTCGAAACAAAACCCTATGCCAACACCTCTGACCAGCGTGGTATAGTAGGTCAATTTCCCTCCTATAGCGGAGGAGGCCCGAGCTCAACAGTGGGACGTATATGGTCTGAGATCATGATGATGATGATATAGGATATAATCTCAGCTTTTACGATATCCACGGGCAAGATAAGGAGTGGTGAATTGTATTCTTACTCCGTTACCACACGGAAGATTCTTTTCATATTCTTCGTTTAATTAGTTTCAATTATTTTTTTATATTATACCTCCACAGACTGAAAACTGCTGCTTATGAAATTTTTCAATACCAGGAGTACAGTCAAATAGCTGCCTACCGTACATGCAGAATTAGAAAGAAAGAAATGAGGACGGGACGAGAGGGAAACGGAGTTTGTGACAAATCTCTGACTTTTTTTTTTTTGTGGGTGGGCCGCGGTCGGCGCGCCTCCGCACCACTCCGTCCGGGGCGACAGAGGGGCTTAAGCACGCAACTCCCGTGACCCACCCGAAAACCACGTCGCCTTCGTCGTTGGGCCGACCACTGGAGCAGCGTTAACTTGTCGTCAGTGGTCGGCCCGACGGAATACCCCCTATTGGGGTACCCTCCCATCGACCGACGTCCCCCCCTCGGGGAGGACGTCGGTCTTTCCTCACGTGGTCGGCCTCTCGGCGGGTGACGGACTAATCCCCGGTCACGTCACCCGCGGCCTCGGCTAGGGCGGCATGAGGCGCAGATAGTTGCGCCTGTGCCGCCCCAGTCGCCGGCGGCGGATCTCCTCATCGAGGTTGCGCTCCTCACGCAGGCGATCCGCCAACAAATCTCTCCCTTACTGAAGGAGGCGCAGTAGCAAATTATTACTAAAGAAAAGCACTACTAAGTGCTTTTCTACGAAAGTACCTCGACTTACCATTTGTGGCTGCAGGCAAGAACTATCACGATTCATTATTATTTCAGCTCATGCACGTCCCACTGTTGGGCTCGAGCCTCCATTACAATTACAGGGCTATTGACATAATTGGTTAGACAGATTGGTATAGGGTTTTATTTCGAGTTGTCCTCTATTGCATAAATGTCATATGCCTATTAATCCCTTAGTCGTCTTTTAAAACATCCACGGGTAAGATAGGCAGTGATGAATTGAAATCATATTCCGTCGCCACACCGAAAAAGAATTATAACGAAAATGTTATAGGTTATTTCTTTATCTTTGAACTGAGAACAATATTCTTCCACTGTAATGAATATACCATACTCATCTTGCCGTGTAATAATACAATGCACAACTCTGTATAATGCCTGTGGTTGTCTCTAAAGAAGGCTAAGACATATAGGTACAACCCTATAGAACCCTATACCAAGAACACCGTTGTGGTTTTTGGCGGGAATCTGAAATGTCATGTGGTGTTCTTGTATTATATTCAATATCTTAGTGTTTTAACGTGTTATATTAAATAATTTTGGTGGCATTTTATCTACACTAATATTATAAAGAGGAAAGATTTGTATTTTTGTATGTAACGAATAAACTCAAAAAGTACTGGACCGATTTTAAAAATTCTTTCACCATTGGAAAGCTATAATATCAGGGAGTAACATAGGCTATATTTTATCCCGGTATTCCCACAGGAACGGGAACTACGCGCGTAAGGCGACTGAATCCGAAGCGAAGCGAGGGTGGATTGCTAGTGTAATATATAGTGGCAAAACTGCTCAGGTGTAGTGAATATGATATAAAATTGCTATACATACCTTTTTGTTTCCACCAAAATTCTCAGAAGATGCCCTTAACAGTGGCCATTACACTGTTGAGGGCGACACTTTGACTTACTGACAGACCATTACTGACATGAAGAAACTGAGAACTTGAAAAGATAATTATAACTCGACACTGGCAAAAATGGCTCGTATTTGTAGCTGATTGCCAAGACAAAAAAGAAGAAGAAGAACACCGTAGTGGCCAATACCCTTAACAGTGGCCAATACACCGTTGAAGGCGACACTTTGACTTACTGACGGACCATTACTGATATGAAGAAATTGATAATATGAAAAGAAAATTATAACTCGATACTGGCAAAAATGGCTCATATTAGTAGCTGATTGCCAAGACAAAAAAGAAGAAGAAGAAGAACTCCGTAACATGAGGGAAATAGTAGATCTATTTATTAGTGGGACTTATATAAGTCGAGATAATGGATGAAATTTGTGTTGTATTGAAAATTGTCTTGAAACCTTCAGTCAAGTTTGCTTAACAAACTCAACATAACCAATCTTGTAGAGTTTTCTTTTATTATATTTCTTCATATTGAATAGTTTGTTCATAATCGATGTCTATCAATAAGTCTACTTATTATTTATTCTGCAATGATAAAAAAATTATGATTCTTCTGGGGATTTAGTTAGAATATAAATATTACTTGTATTTTGCAACTGTTATATTGTCATACTAGCAACCCGCCTTCGTTTCGCTTCGGTTATAGGTTATAGTTGTTTTACCCGCGTAGTTCCCGTTCCCGTGGGAATACCGGGTAAAATATAGCCTAGTTTACGCCCTGATATTATAGCTTTCCATTGGTGAAAGAATTTTTGAAATCGGTCCAGCCGTTTTGAAGATTACCCGGAACAAACAGACAGACAGACAAACATCTTTTAATTGCTATTTTAGGCATAGGTGTTGTGCAAATAACCGCGTGAGCATGAAAAAAGCCTATTATTTTGACATTACAAACAGACACTTCAATTTTATTTATTGGTATAGATATAGACTAGCAACCCGCCCTCGCTTCGCTTCGGTTTTAGTGGTTTTACCCACGTAGTTCCCGTTCCCGTGGGAATACCGGCATAAAATATAGCCTAGTTTACGCCCTGATATTATAGCTTTCCATTGGTGAAAGAAATTTTGAAATCGGTTCAGCTGTTTTGAAGATTACCCGGAACAAACAGACAGACAGACAAAATTTTTTTAATCGCTATTATAGGCATAGGTGTCGTGCAAATAACCGTGTGAGCATGAAAAAAGCCTATTATTTTGACATTACAAACAGACACTCCAATTTTATTTATTGGTATAGATTACTAGATATTATTACTTTTGCGTGTGGTGACGTAGTAAGAATACAATTCACCACTCCCTATCTTGCCCGTGGATGTCGTAAAAGACGACTAAGGGATACATTATGCATATATAACATGTGTGCAAGAGAAGAAAAACTCGAAATGAAATCCTATGCCAACATGTCTGACCAGCATGGTATAGTACCTAGGTCAAATTCCCTCCTATTGTGGAGGAGGTCCAGACCCAATAGTGGAACGTATGTGGGCTGCGATGATGATGATGATGATTATTACTTTAGCATGCTATCTGTAAAACTTTACATAAAATACCAGCAAAATTATTCAATACTAGTGGCCGGCGTGTGGTCGAAATTCGGCCATAATTCATTTTAATTAATTTTTCTGCTACACAATTTTCTTTAATTTTATTTATATAATTGTAAGTTGAGCAAGCTGTATTTCACTAATAACTAATATATAAGCACATATCTTTAGTAGACATTGTCATCATAATTATGATTGTTTGACATTCAGTTCGACCAGAAATTTTAACCGTAAACAAAAGCGTTTAAGCGTTGCTACGTAACACACAAACGCGCGTATGTGTGTGTGTGTGTGTGTGTGTAGCAATTGCGTTGTAGTGTGCGTAATGCCTTTTTTAATGAATTTAATGTATTTATAATCCATTATTACATGAAATTTCAGTTTTATGCACTTCGCCTCATTATATACTTCAACTGTGCCAAATTTCATACTTGTCCATCCACGTAATTTTCGTAAAAAGGGGTAAAAAGTTTTTGCTTCACGTATTTATATATAGACTAGCAACTCGCCCTCGCTTCGCTTCGGTTATAGGTTATAGTCGTTTTACCCGCGTAGTTCCCGTTCCCGTGGGAATACCGGGATAAAATATAGCCTAGTTTACGCCCTGATATTATAGCTTTCCATCTGTGAAAGAATTTTGAAATTGGTTCAGCTGTTTTGAAGATTACCCGGAACAAACAGACAGACAGACAGACAAAAAATTTTTAATTGCTATTTTAGGCATAGGTGTCGTGCAAATAACCGTGTGAGCATGAAAAAAGCCTATTGACATTACAAACAGACACTCCAATTTTATTTATTGGTATAGATATAGATAACCTAAACCTTCTTCTTCTTCTTAGTTAATGGCAATGAGCTACAATAATATGAGCTATTGGTGCCAGTGTCGAGTATATTGATTATTATTCACG
Source organism: Lymantria dispar (assembly GCA_032191425.1). Lineage (NCBI taxonomy): Eukaryota > Metazoa > Arthropoda > Insecta > Lepidoptera > Erebidae > Lymantria > Lymantria dispar. The sequence goes on along the minus strand of CM063445.1, from coordinate 9,579,639 downwards.
TCTTTAGTCTTAGTCTTTCAGTCAGTCGTTAGCATGACTTAGTGCTGATATCCAAGTCATGCGTCTCAGGAAATTTGGACAGAATGTCAAAATGCACACAATTCACTATTATATCATTTTCACTACATTTCAGAATTTTATCTGCATTATATTACATAAAATATCAGCAAAATTATTCAATATAACACTTTAAAACACTAAAATAATGAAAAGAATATAAAAGCGCTACATGACATTTTGACATTCGCGTCTAAAGTCCAACCTAAACCTTAAGTATTAAATATTATTAAGGACTCCTGACGTGACATTTGTATATTCCCGCCAAAACTTCAATTACATTCTAATAATTTTTTGTTAAAATTGATTCATGGCCATGGATACAAAGTCTTTCAGTCGAATACATCGTAATTTAATAATTAACATAAATAGCCTGTCAGTAAATCAAGTCGTTACCATGATTTGATTGCTGACAATGAAATCATCATGATTTCGTTGCTCAGGAAGTTCATTCATTAGGAATTTTGGAAGAACACGAAAATGCACGAATTTCACCATTATATCATATTCACTAACTACATTTCAAAACTTTCTCTGCATTACATTGCATAAAATATCAGCAAAGTTACTCAATATAACACTGTAAAATATTCAAATAATAAATATAATATAAGAGCGTCACAGGCCATTTTGACGTTCGCGCCGAAACTCTTAATTACATTCGAATCGTGTCAATGTTATCATCTTAGAATAATAACGTATAGAAGGTAAGTTCGCGCACAAAAAGTGAAGCATTTCAATTGGAGTCTAATGGAGCTTACGCCGGAATCGGTGTACTGCAAGTACGTACGCAACTCGTAAAAAATAAATAGGTAATTATGACGGCTTGGGCATTCAAATAATGTCACAACACATTTCAAAAACATAAAAAGTATGTTAACATTACTTTTAAAAGTTTTTCGACGATCTATGTTAATAGAAACAAAATTTGATTTCATAATTTGTATAGTGGTGTGCGTGTGTACGTGTGTAATCGCTTGCACGCATGTAGTATTGTTTGCTTCACATTTTTGATGGCTTACGTTTACTACCTTTCTATACGTTATTATTCTAAGGTTATCATACATTGTCCAGAGATCTAGCAATATTTTTAGGTAAAATTAAAGTAAATGAAGTTCATTATCACTTCGAAATAAAATTCCATTACATTGTGTATTATTACGAGTTATATATGTGATTCCTTAGAAATGCAATAATTATAAACTGCTACTTATACCGACGCCGTCATCGTTAGTGCGATGACTGGCAGCGTCAGAAACTTAAACGTAACTTTAAAAGCTGAATCTATTTAAAACTGCTACATTCCTTTTTAGAAAATTCCACCAAGAATTCCCACGGGAATTTAAATATAATTAGATGTTTTTGCTGAACTGTTGAACGAACGTTATTAATTATAATAATTCTCATAATTGCAAGTGCGGGTTTTGTAGTGTAAATGGTTTAGCCATGGTAATGGTGTTTTAAATTGACTGAATAGAATTATTTTCTTTACTTTCTATTTGAGCTTATATTCCACTTTATACTCTTAGAATAATAACGTATAGAAGGTAAGTCCGCGCACAAAAAATGAAGCATTTAAATTGGAGCCTAATGGAGCTTACGCCGGACCGTTCCGTAGCGTACAAGGTCACTGTACTGCACGTAAGTACGTACGCAACTCTTAAAAAATAAATATGTAATTATGACGGTTTGTGCATGCAAAAGGTGTCACAACACATTTAAAAAATATAAAAAGGTTTTTAACATTACTTTTAAGTATTTCGACGATTAGTGTTAATAAAAACAAAATTTGATTTCATAATTTGTATAGTGTTATGCGTGTTAATCGCCTGCGCGCATGTAGGATTTTTGGCTTCATGTTTTTATCGCTCGAAGTACCTACCGACACTATCCTTCTATACGTTATTATTCTAAGTTTATTCTATTATATGCTACTAATATTTCAGATTAAGGACCTAGTTTTTATATCATGAGAGAGTTTCCAAACATTTTATTCATTTGGCCCCATATATATCCCACTGTCGGGCATGGACCGCCGCCATTGTGAGAGGGAAATTAACCATTATATAGCTAAATCACACTGGTCAGACTTGTTGGCATAGTATTTTATACCAAGTTTACCTTCTCTTTTCTAAATGTTATCAGCATATTGTATCCTTTAGTCGTCTTTAGGACACCCACGGGTAAGAAATGTGGTGGATTGTATTTTTACTCCGTCACCACACGGGAAAATATCGACGGTCCCTACGTACATAAAGACATGTCAAAAATGGCATTTTTTATTGTATTCTTTAGGCTTTTTTTTATTGTATTCTTCATGCTTTTTTATTGTATTCGTTATGCTTTTTTATTGTATTCTTTATGCTTTTTTATGGTATTCTTTAGGCTTTAAATTTTCAATACGCACATTTCATACTGCATAGGTATGTATTAAAAATCTAAAGCCTAAAGAATACATTAAAAAAAGGTTTTTTTTGAGTTACGGTCGGCGCACTCCTCGCGCACTCCGTCCGGGGCGATAGAGGGGCGTAAGCACCCACACCCGAAACCCACCCGTATAGCACGGCGCCTTCGTCGTTGGGTCGACTACTACAATAAAAAAAAACATAAAAAAGCTTAAAGAATACAAATAAAAAAATGCCATTTTTGACATGTCTTTATGTACGTAGGGACCGTCTTCTTCTTCTTCTTTTTTGTCTTGGCAATCAGCTACAAATACGAGCCATTTTTGCCAGTGTCGAGTTATAATTATCTTTTCAAGTTCTCAGTTTCTTCATGTCAGTAATGGTCTGTCAGTAAGTCAAAGTGTCGCCCTCAACAGTGTAATGGCCACTGTTAAGGGTATCTTCTGAGAATTTTGGTGGAAACAAAAAGGTATGTATAGCAATTTTATATCATATTCACTACACCTCAGCAGTTTTGCCACTATATATTACATAAAATGCCATCAAAATTATTTAATATAACTAAAACATATTGAATATAATACAAGAATACCACATGACACTTCAGATTCCTGCCAAAAACTCTCGTAGGGACCGTCGATATACAATTAAATGACAAAAATGACATCCAGAATATTGCACAAATCATTATCATTAACCTTTTCTTATCCCAATCAATGTCGGTCGACTCAATACATATGAGATTATGAGCATTACCGGCTATTTCTGGCAACAGCTACTAACCGTTCATTTGGTGTCTATACCATTATCGATTGTGATCACTTGGTTACTAATGTAGCGCAACGAGAATCAAGGTATTTTTTTTTTTGGAGTGGGTTACGGTCGGCGCACTCCTCGTTCCACTCTGCCCGAGGCGACAGAGGGGCGTAAGCACGATTGACATGTCACCTTCGTCGTTGGACCGACCACCGGAGCAGGACGACTTGTCGTCAGTGGTCGGTTCGACGGAATACTCCTTGAGGAGTACCCTCTTCTCGACTGACGATGCCACCTCGGGGAGGACGTCAGTCTTTCCTCGCGCCAGGTCCAGTCAGTGGCCTCGGCTAGGGCGAATCAAGGTATGAAATGAATTATTGTTTTAATATGCTTAGTTAACATCGTCGCGTCATCGTCAGTTGTTTGTCTCTAGATAACTGATAGCCGTTATTAGTTATATCAATATCGATATGATACGTTAGAGGCATGTCGTTTTCAGTTAGGTTTTGCTATAGCGGACGCATGGCTAGTACTTATTGTAAAAAATATTGGCACTAGCACAAGGAAAACTCAATATAAAACCCTATGCCAACACTTTATCGCGCTGGTGGTCTGACCGGCGAGTAGAATACCTACCTAGAATACTTACCTATTACATCGCACCTGGCATAGTACCTACTTAATATACCGCGCTTGGCATAGTATCTACCTACTATACCGCGCTGGTTAGACGACCAGTCAATTTGCCTCCCATTATGGAAGAGGCCTTAGCCCAAAAGTGGAAGTTATGTGGGCTGAGATGATGATGATGATGATTGGCAATAGTATTATCACTGGTGGCCCGCCTTACATCAACCTAATATAATGGTTTGTAGTATACGCAGCCCTCCTAAATATAGTCCGTGTCGTAACGGAGTAAAAATTCAATTCACCACTCCTTATCTTGCCCCTGGATATCCTAAAAGACAACTTTGGGATGTAATATGCATTTAACATCGATGCAAAAGAAAGAAAACTCAAAATAAAACTTTATACCAACCTGTGTCCCGCTGACCGCACGACGGCGACCGACGTCCCGGGACAGGGACGTCGGGAGGTGAGGGTACCCAAAAGGGTATTCCGTCGACCGACCACTGAGAACAAGAATCTCTGGCACTGGTAGTCAGCCCAACGACGAAGGCGACGTGGGTACGGGTGGGTTATGGGCCAGCGCGCCGTCCTTTCGTCGCCCCGGACGGAATGGACCGCATGAGCGCTTATCATAGCCCACGCATAAAAAAAATTACAACCTGTGTGGCCAGCATGGTATATAGTAAGGTCCATTTCCTTTCAATTATGGAGCCCAGCAGTGGGACGTATATCAGCCGAGATGATTATCATAAATGTAAAGTGAATACACGACATTTGGCACGATTTTTCGACCTTAATCACTACGTCATCTGTACATTTTTTTGATGTAACAACATTTATAGTTAAAAATTTAAAAAAAAAATGTATAGTTAGGTAATTAATGAATATGTGAGCTTGTAGTTCGGTAAGTTTTTGAAGTTTTAATGGTTTTGAACTGGCGACCTTTAGATGGTGTGAATTAACCGTGGTATATAAGCTACGTTATTGGCATCGAACTTTCTACTAAGACTTAATTAGTAAAATATTAGTTTAAAAACAACGATGTCGAACTTTTTTTTGAACGCCTTCTTATTTTGGTGTTTATTTCGAAGTTTCCTTCTCTTAAATAGATGCAATATGTATGTTACTAGCTGACCCAACAGACAGTGTTCTGTTCAAATATAAAAAAAATTGTAAGAGGAATTGTCCTTGAAATCGATCGCAGCGCCACCTACAAGTTCCAATTATTAATATAAACCATTCTCATATCCATCAGAACAGCCACAAAAAATCATCATAATCGGTCTAACCGTTTAGAAGGAGTTCAATTATAAACACACGAACAGAAAATGTATATATGTAAACACATCCCTAAGTCATCTTTTAAGATACCCAAGGGCAAGAAAGTATGGTGGATGGTGGTGAATTGTATTCGTACTCCGTCACCACACAGAAAGACTGAAGGTTTATTTCGTGTATTGGGACCGATTGTGTCAATAATGTCTAGTAGAATAGTCAGGGTATGAAAATGTACGGTGCCCGTTGACTGACGTAAGTTGCGCCATACATTTTTATTCTCTGACTAGGTACTATCACAGCAACTGTGTAAATACTACGAACCATTAAATTGCTCGTGTATGTTGTAAAAGACGACTATGAGTTTCCATCGAACTAGGCCAACTCTATCTAATGACAATGACTTCTGATGTTTACGCCAGTATTGTAATACTGGCGTAAACAATGTAAATAAAACTACTTTGCGGATTTTATCGTGTTTGTATTTGATTTTCTATTGCCCGACGTTTCGAACACTTTGCAGCGTTCATGGTCACATTTTAATATAAAATCATTTTCTTCTTGTACTCGCAATGGATTTCTATAAAATCTATTTATTTTTCAAGTTGATATTTTATCAAATAGCGCATACTAACGCATTATGGGTTCGGTTGAAAGAAATTAGAGGTAGGCGCAACATGACATCGCAAGTGTATGTCATAGTTTGAAGGCCAATAGCACTTTAAACGCCACGATGGAGCGATAAATATCTCAAATTTGTATTTTTAAATCCGTACCTGGTGGTTATTTATAATTGTTCCTTTTTTGGAGTGAAAATTTCCTTAGCGGTGTTGTATAGTTTTTTTGGGATGGGTAAAAATATTAAACTCGCGTCAGGACACGTGACCTAATCGAAAATTTGTAAGACGGCGCAGGTCGCTTGCGCAAAAATAATTAAAAAATAATAATCTTATAGCTCGACAACAAAGTTATATAGTTTTCACTTTTATCAGCAGTCCCCAAAGACTGCCTCGCATTTTTTTAAACACAACATCCTGCACTAAGAAAATGATTCTTGTGTGTGTGACTGACTGGGTATCGAAAAACATGACTAACGGATATAATATCTATGCAAGAGAAGGAAAATTCGAAGTAAAACCCTATACCAACACGTCGGACCAGCGTGATATAGTAGGTCAATCCCTCCCTGAGTGGAGGAGGTAGAGCCTCCTCAACCAACCCAACAGTGGGACGTGTATGGGCTGAAATGATGATGATAATATTTACTTACGCAGTAGATTTCATAAAAAGAAGTGGAAATTACTCTCACAAATTGCAGAAAGCTTATACAAAATTACTGTATGGATGAAAGATAGACCCATTAAAACTAATGAAACTAAATCTATACAAGTTACATTCATTACCCGGTGACAAACATGACCTCCAGTGACAAACTCAGGTCCCACCAGCTAATAAAGCGAAATATCTCGGCAAGTACATAGACTGACGGTTAACATGGCGAAAGAAATGTTAACCAAACAACTTTTACTGCACATAGGGCGTAGTGGTTAAGATACCTACAGTGCCAGTGTCGCGAGTTGAAACCAGCAGAACAATATTTTATGCGATCCACAATTCTTCTGAGTCTGGATGTAATTTGTGTCCGTTAATCATATGTTTGTAAAATCCCTACGATACAAGAATTATTGCCTTAGTGCATGGTGTAGTCTTTAAAAAAAAGAAAACGAGCATTGAGGAAAGAAGTATATAAGATATATTGGTTAATTAATAAAAACAGTCAACGCAAACTTTAGTTGTATAAGGCCATATTAAAACCAATATGGACATACGGCATTCAATTGTGGGGCACGTCTGTCAATTCAAACATAGACAATCTTGAGAATGATAGTAGATGTACCATTATATGTCTAATAAAAGACTCCACCGAGAACTTGATATCAAAACAGTGAAAGAGGAAATAAAGTAGAGAGTCACATTATATAAAAACAGATTGTAACAACATCCCAATATATTGACTCACCACTTTACGTATACCTTTCAATTGCGAGAAGACTAAAAACAAGAGTATCTTAAGGCCTACTCTAATATATTAATTATGAAGACATATCGTTGGATATATATTTGACAAAACATAGTGTCTTCATATAAATGTTGCTGAATGGGTCCTGGACACAGGTTGCAAAAAAAAAAAAAGAATTATGAAGTTTAAAAGTAAAATTATTGACTAATTTGCAGCGTATGTGTAGTGGCATTTTAAACCATTACGTAATTTTAAATTTAATATCGGTGTTCTGTTTTATATTTACTCCTTAGCTTGATAATATACAAAGTAATATAAATTGCAACATTGCAATAAATTAAAGTCAGATATTGAATATTTTTTGAAATATTACACAGTCAATACGTAACAAAATAAAAAAGATTAATAGAAAATTATAAAATTTGCGAGCTCTATTTTTACAAACGCCTAAGAAAACAAATCTGGCAAATTAAAAAATAAATTTGGTATATTTAAAAAAAATAATGTTTTAAAAAATTGTTGTATTTTTTTTTTAATTAAGAAACGCACTGGGCCTAATTCCAAAGTTTAATGATATTTTAAAAAAGAAGTTTATTTTTGTTTTGAATATGGAAGGTTTGCAACTTACCGCGCTCCGTGGAACACCGGTCACTAATAGCACTGTGGATGCACGGGATCGCGGTTGTCGGACCGCGGCTTGCGCGGGCGCAGCTATGCGATGCGCACGCGAGGAGCAATGACTTGGACGATCGCACTTGACCTTGTGGCGAGCGAGTATACGCGAAACATCAACTCGTACTCGTTTTATACTAGCTTTCTTGAAGTGACACAGTGTTAGATATGTAAGTGGATGTTGGAAGCTTTATTATAATATTTGAACTTAAATTCTGTTTACCTACTATATTTCAATTGCCATTTTTATCATAGCACGCGTGGTCTGTTGCCAGGGCCAACGATGAATGGAATCATAGGAGAGCGGAAATGTGATGGGTATTAGAGTCTACCACCTGTAGAGAGTTATTGTTGTCGGGGATCGACGGGGACGGTACCCGAAAGAGTAATCCCGGGCCTGCCATGGATGTCAAGGAATCGGTACCAGTGGTCAGCCCAATGGCGATGAGGAGGGAATGCGGTAGCTTATAGGGTCGCACGGCGCCCTTCTGTCGCCCCGTACAATTTAGGCGTGACGTTTTCAGACTTTAGCCTACCAAAAAAAGGGTTCATAATCCGCCAACTGCCCTGAAATTCGATGATAGGTACTAATAAGCTAAAATAACTATGATAGAAGAAAATTTTGTTGTAACTTTTTTATTTCGCCTTGAATCCAAAATTATTGTGTCCAAGGACTCAGTGTGGCCCAAGGGGGCCTTGTAATGAAATCATCCCTAGTTTTTTTAACATTGAATTATTACTAAAACCTATAAGTGAATCAATGCTTTTGAAACACACAACACTGTTTATAAATTTTTAAAAATGTGGTTTTCTCGTGTATTTAAAAATTCATTGTCTCACTCTCCATTTTTTATTGCTATTGGTGGCAAACAAACCAACAGAACACTTGATGGTAAGTGATACTGCCGCCGAAGAAAATGAAATGATTGTGAATACGTATAATGAGTTTTGGTGATATCAAAAATCTAACCAAATCCCACCACACGCAAATACTCTCAGAAAGTTGGGCTCCGGCTCTCTCGCTCACCGAACGAAGCGCAGTAACACATTGCTACTACTCAGACGATGATATTCTGTGAGAGTGTAGTACCCCGGATAGACGACAGTCGACAATATTGTCCTACCAAAATAAAAAATAATTTGTGCTATATCACTTGGACAACTTAAATCATCAAATATTATTGTCTAATCGTCTATCAACCGGGAATTATGATATCATTTTCACTTGAGGGGACAATTATGTTATGTAACGTTATCTGGTTGGACGACTCAAATCATCAGTCCAAAATCCTCTGATAACATTTGTAAATTTTTATTATATGAAATTGTAATTTTTTTTGCACACCAAATATTTTGACAGTGTGTATCAAATAAACCATCATCTACCCATTTATCTTAGGCCTTCTTTACTTGGAGTCGTCAACTTCAAATAAACGTAAGGGACTCGCTGTCAGGGTCTCGCATAACTGGTTCTTGTTTTATAGTGCTTCGAATAGGCGTATGCACTGTATTAGACACAGGATGTGAGTATAAATACATACAAAATAATACCAATTAGGGGTTAAATTGCTGCTTTATATTGTTACTATGATGCTGATTGCTCGGTTAAGTCGTTAACTGATACTTCGCTACATATACACGCCAATGAACAAACACCCTTCTTTTTGTTTCAGGGACCCTCTTTTTCCCGTGGGAGTCGTATATACCAGCTTGAATTATCAGAAGAACTTTCCTTATCAAAAGTAACGGCGATGACCGTTATTTTAACTTGAGTAAATTTATGATCAATAGCTTCAAAAAGTTTTGGCGTCAAAACCTATGCAAAAAAAGTAATATAATTCTGTGAATTTATAAGTTTTTAAACGAATCACACTTTCTTTAATAGTCCCAAAAGATGATTTTCTCCGCATGATATCCCCCCAGTTGATTCCTTTCCCAATCATTTTAATTCTAATTCACTGCGCATTTGTATTCACTCTTTGTTTGTATACATTTTTGCGGATTACCTAAGAATAATAACGTATAGAAGGATAGTGTCGGTACTTCGAGGGATCAAAAATATGAAGCCATAAATACTACATGCGCGCAGGCGATTACACACGTACACCACTATATAAATTATGAAATCAATTTTTGTTGTTATTGACATAAATCGTCGAAATACTTTTAAAAGTAATGTTAAAAACCTTTTATGTTTTTCAAATGTGTTGTGACACCATTTGAATGCACAAACCGTCATAATTACCTATTTATTTTTTAAGAGTTGAGTACCTACCTACGTGCAGTACAATGACCTTCTACAACACGGAACGATCCGGCGTAAGCTCCATTAGGCTCCAATTTAAATGCTTCATCTTTTGTGCGTGGACTTACCTTGTATATATTATTATTCTAAGGCAGATTACATTAATTTAATTATGTTAAGCTGTGTATAATCTATGTACGATGCCAATTAAAATTGTAAACCATTATCCACAATATTTATTAACTTATATAAAAGGTACCTACCTAAATTATTTAATAAATGCAATCGTATTAAATAATTCTACAGGATTGCTGTTAATATTTGAGTAGTTTCGAAAATTCTAAATTTAAAAAGCGAACATTAGGTAAAATTTAACTCGTCCAACTTCCTAGAGCTTAGGTTGTTAGTTCCTGAAGCTGTTAAATTAAACTAAGTTTTTGGCGAAATCTTGTGAGCGGCCTCTAATTAAAAAGTAAAAGTAAATTCTAAAGAATTAAATAATTATTGCTAATTGAAGTAAAGAATTACTGCTAATTGTGGTAAAGAATTATTGCTAATTGTATACTTCATCAGTTTACGCGAAATAAGTATTCGCACAAAATTATTTAAATTATTACCCATTGGTTATGTACCTACATTACATAGTTTGCGTAAAGCACCTGACACATTTGTGTGATTTTAAAGATTCTAAAATCTCAATTGAATGCATAAATGGCCGAGGCATGTGTACCGATTTCTTGGCCCGAATGTCGTGAGTTCGATCTCCTTGCAAGACGATTCTTTGCGTGATCCACAGATGATTTCTCTGAGTTTCGGTCTAATTTGTATCCAATAAATCTAAGTATGTGAAATTCTCTGCGACATAAGGATTTATCCGTGGTATTATCTTAAAAAAAAATTAATAATATATATCTCTATATTACGATTTTTATAGTCTATTTATAAAGTAAATTATTAAAACCCTTAGAATAATAACGTATAGAAGGATAGTGTCAATACTTCGAATTTTCAAAATTTGAATCTAAGAATACTAATGGCGCGCAAACGATTACACACGTACACACGCACACCACTATACAAATTATGAAATCAAATTTTGTTTTTATTAACATAAATCGTCGAATTACCTTTAAAAGTAATGTTAATAATCTTCTTATATTGTTCAAATGTGTTGTGACACCATTTGAATGCACAAACCGTCATAATTAACTATTTATTTTTTAAGAGTTGCGTACTTACGTGCAGTACAATGACTTGTACATTACGGAACGATTCCGGCGTAAGCTCCATTAGGCTCCAATTGAAATGCTTCACTTTTTGTGCGCGAACTTACCTTCTATACGTTATTATTCTAAGGGCGGGATACTAATTCTAAGCTGTTTTAAATTCAAAATATTTGTTGTATAGACTAATATTTGGTTAAAATGACTTCAAGCCAGTCAGAAATGTTGAACTTAGATACAATTATCCACCAAGCAGACATCAATGAAAAAGTTTAAGTCTGAATCTGTGAAAGCTTTTTGGTCATATCATACTTAACATCTTTACTCTGTATTCCTAATACAAGTAAATTTCTATAAAAAGAGGCAATGACATTGACCAGATTGCGTATATTGAATTGAAAGTAAATGATTGCTAAAACCAAAACAAAAGAAGAAACAACTAAGATATTTATGTATTTTTTTTTTCTTTTTTTTTTGTTTTTGGGCCAATTTTTATGTATTACTGCCTGCTATTGCCACTAACATAAACTAAGTAATTTATTTTTCTAATTCAAATATGGAATGTCAATAAACCATTGATTTACGTGGGCTCTATAAATTCCGTCTATCAACTACTAATTTAGTTTTCATTAGTGCTTTGTCAATCAGTTATACTAATATTGGTATTCATAATTTTGTATGTAGTATGTAGAAATATATAAGTATACTAACAGACCCGGCCACGCGTTGCTGTGGCTAATGTTTTTGTTATTTTACATTTTATTAAACTATTTAAGTGAAACTGTAGGAGAACATCTGTCATGGAGTTCGTCATATTTTTTTATAAATCTATGTAAAAAAGCAAGTTAAAATCGTATATGACACGTTTGTAGGTTTGATACAGCAACGCCATCTATTAATTAACTACTCAATCTAGTCAACAGATATCGCCATCTGTTAAAATCAGATTGCGACGAGGACATGGCGCAGCATACGCTCGAGGCCTGTGCCGCTTGGGCAGCGCAGCGCCGTGAACTCGTCGCAATCATCGGTGCCGACCTGACGCTGCCGACTATCGCCAGGGCGATGGTCGGCAGCGTCAGGAATTGGGACGCGGTCGCAGCAGTGATCTCGCAGAAGGAGGCGGCAGATCGCCTGCACGAGGAGCGCAGCCTCGATGAGGCGATCCGCCGCCGGCGACTGGGGCGGCGTAGGCGCAAGTACTTGCGCCTCATGCCGCCCTAGCTGAGGCCGCGGGTGACGTGACCGGGGATTAGTCCGTCACCTGCTGAGAGGCCGACCGCGTGAGGAAAGACTGACGTCCTCCCCGAGGGGGGGGACGTCGGTCGATGGGAGGGTACCCCAAATAGGGGGTATTCCGTCGGGCCGACCACTGATGACAAGTAACCCTGCTCCGGTGGTCGGCCCAACAACGAAGGCGACATGGTGTTCGGGTGGGTTGCGGGTGTGCGTGCTTACGCCCCTCTGTCGCCTCGGACGGAGTGGTGTGAGGAGCGCGCCGACCGTAACCCACCGCAAAAAAAAAGAAAATCTGTTAAAATCGTTTGTGAATGTCAAATAATAGACAAATAATTTGCAATAAAATAATATTGCGACTATAAATTAAGATGTAAGCTATCCTATCTTTCAAGTTGGATCAAATTGCACATGGTGTGCTTTGATTAAAATCGGTTAAGTAGTTTAGGAGTCCATCGCGGACAAACAACGTAACACGTAATTTATATATATTAAGATAAGAACATTTTTTCTTGCCCGTGAGTGTCTTAAATGACGAGGGATGTAATATGCATATAAATATGTATATACAAGAAAGGGAAAATTAGAAATAAAACCTTATACAGACACGTGTGGCCAGAGTGGTATAGTGGGTCAATTTCACTTCTATTATGGAGGAGGTTCGAGCCCAGCATTGGAACCTAAATGAGCTGAGATGATGAGGAGATAGTGAATTGATATGGAAATCAATAAATCAATAGACAACTGATGTGCCTTTAGTCTATAATTGATCTGTGTGCCTACTCTGGAACTCCATTCTAATTTCGAATCCGATTCAATTCCAATCTCACCAAACTTATATTTGGTACTCTTGAACAAAATCGAGAATGAATTCTTCCCGTTTGGCGTTGTTATTTTCACCAAATGTGTCGTATTTTCTTATTTTAAATTAATAACGTTATCAAACTCGATCACTACAAAGACGCTTTCTTGGAATTGTGCAACATTAACGATTTTAAACTACGTCAAAATCGCGTCGGGACTAGTGGCGGCTGTACCTTAAGTGCGCTCGTGCGCTGAACCACCAAATCAAAAGATTTAAAAACTACAAAATGCTACTTCATCTTTATTTTTAATTTACCATATTAATTATTCGAATATAGAAAAACATATAACAAATAAAATTTCAAATTATGACGAAACTATTTAAGCGCCTTACTAAACTATTAAAGCATATTTTCCCTATAAAAAAAATCTCGTGCGCTTAGACGAGCGTACGGGGACTGCCAATACAACTTGTATTAGTTATGAGTTAAAACGCCTGGCGCGTGAGACAGAAGATAGTTCATAGAAATAGGTATACTGAAAAATGAGTCTGTTGCCGTACGCCGCACGGGCGAACCAAATATTGCCGAGAGAACTCGACTTTCGACGAAATTCGCTGATGACGTCTCGTTAAGTACAGTAAGTAGATATAGTTTCGATGTATCTGTGACGCGTTAAATATGGTTTGTTTACATTAATTGTTTTTTTTTTTCTATTTTAGCATCGATCAGTATTATTAGTGATCATTGTATTTTAGTCTTAGTTCTATTTTATACTGCATATACAGTGTGTCGTGTGAGTGAAAATGAGCATAAATATCGACTATATTAAAGACAATAATATTTTTTTTAAAATAAAGTTGATATAAATTGGCGGGACCGCCAAGGCCCTCTTTTATAAATATTTTTTAAGGTGAGAAAAACAAAAAACATATTTTTCTTCGCAAGTACACCTACAAAATGTAATGCGTTCAAAAATAATACAAAAATATTTTTTTAAGGTAAATTGTTGTTTCATTGCAATTTCTGATCTTAATACTTATAGTTGTCACAAAATAAGAGGCCCGTTTTGATACTTGGTGTTACCAATGTATTTAGTGATGAACCATACGACTCATTACACGATACTCACGATAAATCGAATCAAGTTTATATGAGTATATAATCGATTTGAATATGTATTGTAAAGTGCATTGGATTAAAGTTCTGATTTGAAAATTTTACTTAGATATTTTGAAATGATATAATGATATTGTAGATATTTTGAAATGATGCAATGTTACGAATGGTCATTTTTCTATCATTTAATATTTTTGTTACAATAACATCACAAAATATCGAGAAAAAGTGAATCTTCAGTCAATCATTTTCTTAAGAGTCAGTTGAGCTATCGTCACCCATATATATATTATTTCATTTTCATATTGACGTCTCAAATTTTCAGTAGAAATCACTACACAGCTGGTGAAATTCTGTAATTAGTTGGTCTAAATACTCAAATTAATAACACCGGCCAAGTACGAGTCCGCCTTAAAAAATATATCTTGATCGATTTATTTTTCCTTAACCGATTATTAATAGTCTGTGGACAATATGAAAACAATCGTTATGCCACAGCACTTAGCCCAGTGGGCGGTACCCGTCAATGAAAAATGTAATTACCTTCAAAACATTTCAATCGGAAAAAAATTGAAAACTTCTTGGGCATGAACTGTCAAAACGGGCCTTTTATTTTGTGACAACTATAGTGAGCACATAAAGTGCACCACCACTTTGATGACCCACCAGCCGCCACTGGTCGGGAGTAGCAAATATTTGATTTAATCGACGAGATTCGAATTCATTTAGTTCAAAAATATTCCACCGAATTTGATTCCAATCGTGCGCTAGTATCGTTTTCAAGGGTACCAAATTTGCTCAAATTCAAGCTGCGATTGGATTTAGGATTGGAATCGAGATTCAAGAGTGGCACACTGATGACTGGAATTCAATAGACAACTGATTTGCCTTTAGTCTATAATTTTTCTCTATGAACTGCTAATATTAATTTTCTTAAAATGGTTTGCGTTTTAAAACTTAATTGTTCAAAAATATTTAAATACTAGCAATCCGCCCTCGCTTCGCTTCGGTTATAGGTTATAGTCGTTTTACTCGCGTAGTTCCCGTTCCCGTGGGAATACCGGGATAAAATATAGCCTAGTTTACGCCCTGATATTATAGCTTTCCATTGGTGAAAGAATTTTTGAAATCGGTCCAGCCGTTTTGAAGATTACCCGGAACAAACAGACAGACAGACAGACAAAAATTTTTTAATTGCTATTTTAGGCATAGGTGTCGTGCAAATAACCGTGTGAGCATGAAAAAAGCCTGTTATTTTGACATTACAAACAGACACTCCAATTTTATTTATTGGTATAGATGTAACTAAGTATAAATTGCTGTTGATTTTTCTTCGAACCGTGTACCTATCTACTTGGTGTGTAGGCCTATAAAGTTTAATATTACAACACTATCTGTAGCAACATTTCTACCATTGAGTGTCAACAATTGGATAACAGTACTTACCAAAAACGCTTATATTGTTAGATTTCCAGAAACCAGAAAAAGCATTTTGTATAAGATACAGTTAAATAGTTTAAGGAAGAACTTTTTGCTATATTGTCAATACTATTTGAGAACTTTTTTAAGTATTTTTTATTATTTAGGGTCGAATAGAGATCAAGTCAATAAAAGATGACAGATCGTTGACAACAACATTTAGAATAAAGATTGGATCTTCAAAAAGCGATGCTATAACGATACTTTTTAAAGATATGCTTCTTTTGGCCCGTGAAAAATGATGAGAGTAAATTTTTCTGTGTGTTGATGGAGTAAGAATACAATTCACCACTCCCTATCTTGCCCGTGGATATCGTAAAAGTCGACTAAGGGATATAATATGCACATAACATGCAAGAAATGCAAAACTTGAAATGAAACCCTATACCAAAATGTCTGCGGCAGCAGGGCGGATCGATAGTGGAATTGTCGTTCGCTAGCCCTAATGTCGCAGCACGTGTGAGGAGCTGGTGCGTCCAGGAGGAGGTTGAGACCCTATCCGACCACCGATACATCCGGATAGAGGTCTCCCGGACCCTCCTGCAGCCCAGCAAGGGTCACACGGCGGACGGAGCTCCCGCGTTTCCGCGGTGGGCTGTGGGTCTATTGGGTCGGGACCTGTTGGCGGAGGCAGCCATCGTTCAGTCGTGGTTGTCCTCACCGCCCCAGGCGGACGGGGTGGATGCCGAGGCTGGCCGCATCCGCTGTGCATTAACGCAGATCTGCGATGCGGCCATGCCCCGTGTGCGGCGTCTGTCCCTGAAGAGTGCGGTCCCCTGGTGGTCCCGAGAATCGGCGGACCTTCGGGCCGCATGCATACGTGCCTGGAGGGCCTACACCCGCAGCCGAAAATAAAATAAAAAAAACAATTAATAATTTTTATATCTCATCATCATCAACATAATTTCAGCTTATATACGTCCCACTGTTGGGCTCGAGCCTCCTCCATAATAGGAGGGCGATTGACCTTACTATATCATGCTGATCAGAGAGGTTGATATAGAGTTCTGTTTTTAAATTTTCCTTCTCTTGCATAGATGTTATATGTCTATTGTATCCCTTAGTCGTCTTTTACGACATCCACGGGCAAGATAGGGAGCGGTGAATTGTATTCTTAGTTCGTCACCATAACAAAATTATTCTATCTGCTGCTGTCGATTACAATTGATTAATGTTTGAAGAAATCGCCTTGCAGTGGCAGACCAGGTTTATTTGGATGATATAAAAAGATTAAAAAATCACTAGAAAAATACTTAGATCGTGCAATCAATAGTAATTTTATTTTTATAGGAATAACAGAATGGTGTAAAGGGTCATTTAGCTACTGGATGCCGGTTAAAAATAATACAGTAAATAATTTTTCCGCTGATTAGATATACTTTGCGGGCATGATAACTTTATTCTTATTCTATCATCATCTTCATCACAGCCCATATACGTCCCACTGTTGGGCTCGAGCCTCCTCCACAATAGAAGGGAATTTACCTTACTATACCATGCTGGTCAGACAAGTTGGTATAGGGTTTTGTTTCGAGTTTTCTTTATTTTGCATAGATATTATATGCTTATTTTATCCTTGAGTAGTCTTTTACAATATCCACGGGTAAGATAGGGAGTGGTTAGTGTTGCCCAAATGCAAGACCAAGACGAGACTTGGACCGGTCTTGGTCTTGGTCTTGCAACATCACACCTGGTCTCGTCTTGGTCTTGGTCTTGCGCACCCGGGTCTTGGTCTTGGTCTTGGTCTTGCGCACCCGAGTCTTGGTATTGCAGCAAGAGTCTCGCAAAGTTTTGCAGTTAGAATAACGTAACAGTAATTTATCATGGCAATGAAAAATCCAACTAAATTAATCAAATATCCTATCCTATCTATCTATCCAGTGGTAAGTATTGTATTCACTGTTGAATACAATACTTACCACTGGAGAAAATTACTCTTCTATTCCCCTGGTGTTCCATTAGACAGCGTTACTACTCTTATGACAGGACTTTCGACCCTATTTTCTTAAGACGTCACCACACGAGGCAGTTGATACAATAAATTTTATGTCATTTTATAATCAATGCGATATTTTACAATTAATGCGATTGTTTATATTCCCCTTCAAGTTAAGTGGTATGTATCTATTGTATTTCCAGTTTAGTTACTGATACTCTGGATACTTGAAAAAACCTGTTGCTCTATTGCCTATATAAATACTTTGGCCGCTGGATCCATGTAGCTCTTAATATACTATTTATTCAAGAACATCTAAAACTGATTAAAAATTTTATGGTTTTAATACTTGTAAAATGTATGATATTCGTCGTCATCGTCACAGCTCATAAAAGTGCCACTGCTGGGTTTAAGCTTCCTTCCAGTAAGAGGAAAATTGATCTACTATACCACGCTGGTCAGACATGTTGGTACATGGTTTTCTTTCTAGTTTCACTTCTCTTGCACATATGTTATATACACAGGGTGTATCAGGTTATGGGACAACTGTTCATGTATGTTGTAGTTCAACAGTCATAGATCATAATTAGAATGTATATTACACAAAAACAATATAACGTAAAAGTTATAGTGATTACAAAAATGTGTGTCTAAGAGTTTATGCCTTAAATTTTATGCATTATGTAGGTATGTACAGACAGGATATATGTAAGCATGTAAAATTTCGACAGTATAAATAGGTATTAGATTTGCGCGAACCTTTCAATGGTTACGTAGGTACAAAGGCGACTCATCAACGGTCATCGGCCGATCAGCTGATTTATGTTAAAGCGAAGTTTGTCTTGCTTATGCAAACGTAATCATTGATTTATTCAAATTCTAATGAACAAACAAAATACGAATATGTTGTAGATTAAGTATCATTCCTTTATACATTTTAATCAATTTACACGAAAAAACGATGACAAAATTGAGAACTTACATGTCTCTCAATTCATTAACGAATCGATATTTTTATTTCAATTTTTTTTCATGGGTTTCTAACACCATTGCCCGATCCGATTTGATACGACATCCACGGGTAAGAGAGTGGTGAATTATATTCGTACTCTGTCTTTTTTTTTGTGTGTGTGTAGCTGTTGGTCGCAGATGACCTTGACAGCTTAACGCGGTCAATGGGTGAGCGCTGATGGCTCTCAACCCGGTAAGTAAGTTAAGCGAACATCGCCCGAGGGCTCCCCCCTGTGGGGAACGGACCTCGGCTCGGGGCGTCGCTGAGAGCAAAGTGGGCGTGGCCAAGTTTAGGATAATGACTTTTACGCGGCGCGGTTTTCGACCTCGACGGCGAGGCCGATACCGCGGAGTTTTATCTGTTATCGCTGCGCGAGCTGTGTAGGTCCTTTCTTGGGCGATCATAATAGCGTCATCTTCTTCTTCAAGGAGATGACGAGGACGTCGGACCGCGGATATTTTTGAGGGGACGTAGTTTACCGCCCCAACCACTAGTGGATTGGGGTGAGTCGTGGCAGAGGCAAAATAGCGCTGGGAGCAACGCTTCATGTACTGCCTGATGGTGATCGTACTCTGTCCCTACATGGACATTTATATAGATTAATTGTAGGCATATTTCTATGTCCAACAGTGAACGTCGTTGGGCTAATGAATAAACGGATATATAAATATGTATAATGGGCAAGAGCACTCTCGTGATTACGGTATTTTTGTCCTTAAGCCTTTCCGAAGAGTAATTCTGAAAAGCCAACATCAACATTGGGAATCGATTGGCCAATAGATGGATATCTCAAGACTGATTTGACTTGCCGTGTAGTGACGGAGTAAGAATATAATTCATCACCCCCTATTTTACCCGTGACTGCGAACCCACGACTAAGGGCTATAATATATAACATCGGTGCAAGAGAAGGAAAACTTGACATGTATGACCTGTAACAACACGGCCGATCACCGTGGCGATTCCCCTCCGGCCACGGCCGATTCTCCTCCTGTTATGTAGAAGACACGAGCTCAACCGTATATAAGCTGAAATGGTGATTTGAATTAAATGCAAGACCGCGAGACTCTTGCAGGCCCAGTCTTGGTCTTGCTCAAGTCTTGCAGGGCCAGTCTTGGTCTTGGTCTTGCAAAAATTAAGCGGTCTTGGTCTCGGTCTCGCATTTCTCGCAAGACCAAGACCAAGACCGCAAGACCAAGACTTTTTTGGGCAACACTAGGAGTGGTGAATTGTATTTTTTTTAATCCGTCACCGCACGGCAATACTAAAGTATGCGTATTATTCCTTAGTCGTCTTTTATGACACCCACGGTCCTTTAATGCAGAACACCATGTACTTAGCGGTTTAATATTGGGGCCATGCTAAATAGTCGGTTTTTCCTCGCTGTGAGCAAAACAACGCAAGCATCATTCGCAAGCATCGGTCGTCATGAACAAAAGTAGTCCACACAAAAAAAAAGTTGTGTAACATCAGACATGATACCTTTTTTTTCTATAGATGGGTTATGGTCAGCTCACACGCCGTCTATTACGTCCGGGGTGACGAATGGGCGCAGCACGACCCCATAACCCACTGCATTCCCTCCCTTCGCCATTGGATCGACCACCGGTACCGTGTTTCTTGTCGTCCGTAGCCAGCTCGCGCGATACCCTTTTGGGTACCCTCACTCCTTAACACTCCTCTGAGGACATCGGCCGCCCTCATGCGGTCAGTCTCTCTGCGGCTAAGGGACTATTCGCCGGTCCATTCAACCATAGTCTCGGCTAGGGCGACATCAGACGCAGAAACTCGCGCCTGCGCCGCCTAAGTCACGGCGGACCGTGTTGCCTTAGAGGAGAATCCACACGCACACGCTCTGCAGCTTCCTTCCGTGAGATAACTGCCTCACAGAAGGCGGCGATCGCGTCCCAATTGTAGACTCTGCCGAGCATCTCCTTAGCGATAGCGATGGCCGTCTGCGTCAAGTCGGTACCGATGATTGCGACAACTTCACGGTGCTCTTTCTTTCTTTCTCTTTCACATGTTATCCTACTATGAAATTTAAGTCAATTTGGCGTATGATTACTCGATTAAGTGATTCACGCGCGCCAATATTAATCATTAAATGACAATAAATTGATAATACCTTTTGAAGAGAACGTAATACTTTTTTTTTATTTTAGTTTGTGTCGGGAGGTTATTCAACATTTTTAATTTTATTCCCACTGGTGTTGCTGTAATCACACTTTCGCAAGTTCAGAACTATTTAAGGATTATTGTGGTGGTAACATCACCGCATCTAGCCCAAAGCATTTGTGAAATCGCTGCTACATTTCAAGCGGACTAGAATGCGAAAGTATACGACAGTCGAAATAGGGTTACATTTCAATCCTTAATAATCTTTATAATTAGCCGTCGAATAGTTAGCTACCCTTTGACTAATAGATTTTAAGCTATTGCCATTTGAAAATGTTTGTTTTATAAAATTAAAGGTGCTAAATTATTTTCAATTACATTGATCGATACTGATAATCTTGTTTATTTTTGGCGACGAGAGTGGCAAAACGAGGCCATAGCCCGGCAGACGCGTACCTTCTTCGATTGCCAAGTGAGCGCGTCACCGGTGCCCGACCTTGCCACCAGTAGCACTTATGGTCCTGTTTTAGATTGCTAGAAGGTGTGGTATCGGCTTTTATTGCCAACTAACTTCTGATAGAAATATTTCCTGATGACCTTATTCTCCTCCTACAATATTCGCGTGCAAACTTAGGTATCATAATATAGTATATTATTTCTCACTCTTCATATGAATTTTTATGTGGTTAATAACAATATAAAATATTATAAATATTTTCACGGATTTTATCGCATTTGTATTTGATTTTTGACTGCCCGACGTTTCGAACACTTTCCAACGTTTCCAGCGGTTAAAACTGGTAAAAATTGTTTTATTTATAATGTGTAATACTTGCGTAAACAACAGAATTCATTAATATAAACTAAATTTGCAAGATCTACAAAATCAAAAATCTACAAAATCTACTATAATGAATTATAGTCTATATTTCTCAATATTTTAGAAATGGTGCGACTTGAGCAGTCTACATATAGTACACCTATTCTATAAGAATTTATATAAATCGCATCTCATAGAGTTAATAGGATTTCTCTAAAAACACAAAATAAAAAATAATGTGATAAAAACACAATTCATTGACAAAATGTTTTGGACAATTTAAAAAACGCTAAAGTATTTTATATGTTAGGATTACAATAGAATTGGATGGGACAACCAAATGGGAGCTTATTTGAAAAATAGCAAGTACTTTCACTATTGCTACTAATAAAAACTACAATAGTGATACCAGCAGTAATAAAAAAATATACAATCCTTATAAAAAAGTAATTTGTTTAATAAAAATATCTATTAAAACTAAAAATTGCATCATTACTGCATACCTTTCACGATAATTTGATCAGTTACCGTATAATATATTCAATCATTATCTTTTTTTTTATTTATTTCTATTTATTAAACTTTATGCATCGAGTACAATGGCGGACTTAATGCCAGAGGCATTCTCGACCAGTCAACCATAGGCGGTGCAGAGATAATAATAGGTAGGTACATGTGTTGAGTAAGCCAAATTATGACTTTAAAATGAATATCTGGTTGACCGAGCTTCACTCGGTATATTTTTGTTGTATTTTTGTCGAATTTATTTAGATACACCTATGTTAATAAAAAATAAAAATTAAAAAATGAAAAAAATATCAAAAACTACAAAAAGAGAATAATAATAACACCGAGATTCGATCCCACGCTGTTTGAATGCTAAAATAAAACAAAAAAAATGGACAACTTCTCAACTGAGCTATAGACACTCTTGACAACGACGACGAAAGTCGAATTGATATTCAGAGAGTGTCAATAAGATTTTATGTCATTGTATTGATTGATTAGCTAAAACACCGACAAAACAACATTTCCTTTAAATAAAACCTAGCTAGATCGATTTTTTGGCCCCGAAACCTCTAGGATGCCAAATTTCATCAAAATCGTTGGAGCCGTTTCCGAGATCCTGAATATATATATCTTATATTTTTAAACGAGCAATTCTTGTATATATAAATAATATCTGGTTGACCGAGCTTCGCTCGGAATATTTTTGTTGTATTTTTGTCGAATTTATTTAGATATATATTAATAAAAAATAAAAATAAAATAATGAAAAAATTACAAAAAGAGAATAATAATAACACCGAGATTTGATCCGACGCTGTTTGAATGCCAAAACAATACTAAAATAAAACTGGACAACATCCCTGAGCTATCGTAACTCATGACGTTGACGCCGAAATTTGAATTCATATTCTTTTAAAATTTAATGTCATTGTATTGTTTTGCTAAAAACACCGACAAAACAACATTTTCTATAAATAAAACCTAGCTAGATCGATTTTTTGGCCTCGTAACCTCTAGTATGCCAAGTTTCATCAATATCGTTGGTGCCGTTGCCGAGATCTTGTATATACATATATACAAGAATTGCTCGTTTAAAGATATACTGATATATAAAAGTTTTATAACTGCCCTAAATAAACTCTCCGTGGAAATGTAAGGGAACGTACTCCTCGTGACCAATTTTTTTCAATTTGCCACCCTCATCAAGAATAGTTTTGAAGACCTCTATGCCCCCACAGAACTGGTCATATAGTGTACGTTCCCTAATTAATTAACTAGAGACAATAGACTGCATCTGAGGTAGTTGACCAAGTGAATGTAATTTCTTAGTTTTTCATTTCATTTTCATTCTTCTGACGAATTTATAACATTAACTGCCAAAATCAAACATAGCGATTATACCATTATAACCATTAGGTAACCCTTAGGTGTAAGTCCTTAAGAGTATTTTCTTCATAGACAACAGCCTGGTTGTGCCCCTGGTATTGCAAAGGTCCATGTGCGGCAGTATCACTTACAATTAGGTGTGCTGCTTGCACGTTTACCACTATTGGCAATAAAAAAAAAACGTCCGAATGCTGGACTAGAGCCTTCCACAATAGGAGGTAAATTGACCTTACTATACCGGTCAGACAGTTTGATATAGGATTTTATTTTGAATTTTTCTTCCATGCTTAAATATTATATGCTTAATATATCCCTCAATCCTCTTTTACGATATCCCCGGGAAAGATAGGGAGTTGTGAATTGTATTCTTATTGCGTCACCACAGGTCCGATACTAGGCATCATTATGCTGACAAATACATAGATGGAATGTGTATTTGTTACACATCTATTCACTACTTCTATAAAGGCGTGGGATATACGTTAGAATTTACTAAAATTCTTCAATTTTCAATGTTCACTTTCGTTTACAACTTAAGACGCTTCGCATGTAATTGGAAATAGCCAGTTACATAATTGAACATGTTACAGAATACTGGAAGAACTTGATTTTAAAGCTGCTAGAATATCGTGAGCTATAATTAATGTTACACCAGGTATAAATGGCGAAGTGGTTGAGTTTATTCGATTTGTTATATGATCGATCATTACGATTTGCAAATTAGCGTACGTAGATTTATCTATTTAATTTCTTAAAACATGTTTTATGATATATGTTTACAAATAAATAAAATTGAAGTGTCCGTTTGTAATGTCTAAATACTAGGTTTTTCATGATCATACCGGTTATTAACACCATCTGGCTTAAAGCCAGTTTAAAAATTTTTAGTCTGTTTATTCCGAGTAATCTTTAAAACGGCTGGACCGATTGATAATATTTTACTACCAGTGTGCTTCCTCTTGAATCTCGATTCCAATCCTAAATCCAATCGCAACCCGAATTTGAGCAATTTGATACTCTTGAAAGCGATACTAGCGCACGATTGAAATCAAATTCGGTGGATTTTTTTAAACTAAATGAATTTGATTCTCGTCGATTGAGTCAAATATTTGCTACTCCCGACGTGATTTTGACGTAGTTTAAAATCGTTAATATTGCACAATTTCAAGAAAGCGTCTATGTGGTGATCGAGTTCGATAACGTTATAAATTTAAAGTAATAAAATACGACACATTTGGTGAAAATAACAACGGCAAATGCGAAGAATTCATTCTCGATTTTGTTTAAGAGTACCAAATATAAGTTTGATGAGATTGGAATTGAAACGGATTCGAAATTAGAATTGATTTCAAGGGTAGCTGTCTGGAGGAGTAACTTCGGCAATTTTTTTCTAAGAAAACTATGAAATTTGGCCCGGTCCGGGATTCGAACCAGATTTAAAATACGGGGTCGAAGCGGCTGAAACCACAGCGAGGGTGGGTCGCTAATCTATCCTAATCATTATCATTATCATCATCTTCAAATACGTCGCAGTGCAGTCCTCCACAATGGGAAGGAAATTGAACTACTATACCACGCTGGTCAGACATGTTGGTATAGAGTTTTATTTCGAATTTCCTTGTCTTGTATAGATGTTATATGCGTATTATATCCCTTAGTCGTCTTTTACGACACCCATGGGCAAGAAAGGTGTTGGTGAATTGTATTTCTTATTCGTCACCACACGGACATATTATATATCCAATATTAATTTGCAATGTGATGGAGGCTACGAAGGCTACTATAATCTGAAATTATTCGTGGGTGTCATAATAGACTACTAAGAGCTTAACATCGGTGTCGGCCAATTTCATCTGATGCAAACTGGTCAACAATACATCTCTACAGTATCATAACTGAATACTGTAAAAATAACACAGATCTATTCTTTAGGGTTCCGTACCCAAAGGGTAAAAACGGAACCCTATTACTAAGACTTCGCTGTCTGTCCGTCCGCCTGTCTGTCACCAGGCTGTATATCAAGAACCGCGATAGCTAGACAGTTGAAATTTTCACAAATTATGTATTTCTGTTGCCGCTACCGCGGGGCTTCCATACCGACGTCCTCCCCGAGGGGGGACGTCGGTTGATGGGAGGGTACCCCAAGTAGGGGGTATTCCGTTGGGCCGACCTCTGATGACAAGTAAGAGGGTTACGGGTGTTGCGTGTGTTGCTCTGTCGCCCCGGACGGAGTGGTGCGAGGAGCGCGCCGATCGCAGCCCACTCCAAAGAAAAAAAAAAAAAGGGGAAGCTTCCATACAAAAAACGCAATGTTTTGCCTATTTTTATAGATAATGGTACGGAACCCTTCATCCCCGACTCCGACTCGCACTTAGCCGGTTTTTTTTTTGTTGTGGTTTTGATAATTTCTATATTATAATTTGGTTAATTGATAATTAAAAAATCGTGCGGATGTATCGAAACAAGGAATTTACGTACGGAATTCATAACTATGGATTAATTATTAATACAAAGGAATTTTAAATGCTTAAAGTCATAATATCCGATTGATTTCTATTTTTAGTTAGCAATATTGATATTTCGTCGTCCAGGAGGCGTTTTGAATGATCCAAATACATACATAGTACATAATAATTTATGATGTATACTATACGTGAAAATTACGTATCCTTACTAATATTATAAATGCGAAAGTAAGTTTGTTTGTTTGTTTGTTACGTTTTCACGCTTAAACTATCGAACCGATTTCAAAAATTCTTTCACCAATGGAAAGCTATAATAGCAGTGAGTAACATAGGCTATATTTTATCCCGGTATTCAAACGGGAACTACGCGGGTAAGGTGACTGAAACCGAAGCGAAGCGAGGGCAGGTTGTTAGTTATAAATACATATGTAAAACTATTTTTACAGCGTTCGAAACGTCGCCCAATAAAAAGTCAAATACAAAAGCGTTCGAAACGTCGTGCAATCAAAAATACAAACGCGATAAAATCCATAATAATTATGGTATTTATAATTTTGTTAGTACATAATATGATAGCCGAGACTTAGAAATATCTATGTTTACTTTTATTTTATATAAATTAATGTATTGGGTGATAAATAGGCTGAGAAGATAAAAATTGCATTATTTGCCTACGTTGCTTTTGTTTGCTTTAAAATCCCATGCGTTCAGATGTCAGTCAGGGAGTAATCCAATTAGAAGGTAAAATTCACAGCTCGTGTAAATATTAAAGATTCTTTTGTAAACCAATTGAAACGCATTTCCGATAGTTCAGGTCTATGATAATCTATTTTTGGGAACCATTGATTAGAGTAGTAAGACTTCCAATGCTACAATCTTCAACTGTGCTTTTGAAAAATTAGTTATTATTATTTCCGAGTTAATAGAATATTTATTATAAAACGCAACTAAAACGCATATGTTAAGCTATTTATATTTTAAGAACTAATGACAGCCAATAACATCGAATGAATACGAAAAACGGGTTACATACGTTATAAGCCTTTTGCATTTGACAGCCGGGCATGGCAGTATATCTCGTTCTACGGAGCTTAAAGTTTATTTAAAAATCAATTAAAAATTGAATTTATATTATGCAAATGAGACACATTGACGTTGGTTTCCGGACACATAAAATTGTTAATATTATTGCTTTGAATGTAAGTGAATATTTCATCTTAAGTCTAGTAAATAATGATAAAAGTAACTTGTTGAATTTGGTGTTTGAATTTAAAATATGGCGTTGTTAGGTTTGGTTGTTAGGTATATTCAGAGAATTCAATCCTTCTTCATGATGGTACAGAAATTGACTTAACCTTGCTGGCTAGATGGGTTTGGTCGTTGCAGCTCATTTGTGTCTCCAGTATTGGGCTCGAATCTCCTCCAAAATAGGTGGGAAATTGACCTACTATAAATTCTAATCATTTCTTATGCATAAACTCCGAGAGAGTACTTAAATATTGTGAAATTAACAAAATTAAATCAAATTATCCGAAAAAATTAACTACCACCGGATCGGAACGCGACCGCTATTGAGAAGATCCTGTAAGTAACTCAGCGGCAAGCCCTCTATTAATTTTTATTTTAATTTTTCCCTCTACACCACGCTGGTCAGAAGTGTTGCTATATTTTATTTCGAGTTATCCTTCTCTTGCATTAATGTTACATGCATATTATATCCCTTAATCGTTTTTACGACACCCACAGGCAAGAAAGGGGTTTGGTAATTGTATTCTTACTCTGTCATCCCAAGGAAGATGGGTTTGGTATTGGCTTTTATTTCAAGATTGCTTCTATTGTAAGAATAGAATATATTAAATCGACCCCCAAGTAATTGAGATAAGAGCAGGTTGATGATGAATACTAGGTCTTCTTACAAAATTGTCAACGACAACGCAATAGACTTTTGGTTTCAATGAGGATCACTAAAATATCTGCAGATCACTCTAAAAAGCTTTATTCTAATAATGCGGTGTTTAAAAACTAGTTCTTATATCAGCATGTACACATCTATTAAGTGCATTATAACATTATACTTATATATTACTAGCAATCCCGGCCACGCGTTGCTGTGGCTAATGTTTTTGTTATATTACATTTTATTAAACTATTTTTTTTATCATGGCGTTTACAAGATTTCGCCAATAATTGAATTTAGATTGACAGTTATAGGAATTAAGAAGCTAATATCTAAGAACTTTACGAGATAAATTTAGTTGTTGTCTTTCGAATTTTCGATATGTTGTTTAGTTATTATTTTGAAAAACTAATATATTAGATGAATTATTTTTTAAAATTATTATAACATTTGACTACAATCACGTGGATGACAATCTAATGCAACTAAGTACAAAGAAAAAAAAAAGTTAAAAACAGAAAATTTTAATTAAGTATCCTTTAATCTGTGATGCTAATTAATCTAACTATAGTTTAATGTAATTTGCTAAAATGTATACAAATGAAGAATTAACGTAAGTGAAAAGACAATTAAAGTTAGAAGGACGAGGAATGGAGTCAACAGGAAGAATATCGTATAGAGAGTGTGATCTTTTGGGACATTTAAAGAAAATATGATTGTTTGTGTCTTCATCTAGACCACACTCACAGAGTGAACTATTAAACTATTTAAGTGGAACTAAACTATTTACATGACATGTCTATCTACATACATGCCATCTGTCATGGAGGTCGTCATATTTTTTTACAAATGGCATCTATGTAAAAAAGCAAGTTAAAATCGTATACGACACGTTTGTAGGTTTGACATAGCAGCGCCATCTATTAATTAATTTCTCAATCCAGTCAACAGATATCGCCATCTGTTAAAATCGTTTGGAGTTAACAGATAATTGTGAATGTGAATAATAGGTATATATAAGTAATACAAATAATTTGCAATAAAATAATACTGCGACTATAAATTAAGATGTAAGCTATCCTATCTTTCAAGTTGGATCAAATTGCACACGGTGTGCAAATTTGATTACAATCGGTTAAGTAATTTAGGAGTCCATCGCGGACAAACAACGTGACACGTAATTTATATATATTAAAATATAAACAGATTTGATGTGTGGTAACGGAGTAAGAATACAATCCACCATCCATTCTTTCGCCCGTGGGTATCGTAAAAGTTGACTAAGGGAATATGCATAAAATATCTATCCAAGAGAGTAAAACTTGAAACAGAACCCTATACTAGGCATGCCTTTTAAGTTCTGTCGTTTCCATATTGCCCGGCAATTTTGAATTTGGAACTGTTCTATTTGCGAATGTGTTTAAATTTTGAATCTCAAAACAGTTGAAAGTATTAGGATTAATGCTATTGTCTTAGAATAATAACGTAAAGAAGGTAAGTTCACGCACAAAAAGTGAAGCATTTCAATTGGAGCCTAATGGAGCTTACGCAGGAACTGTTCCGTAATGTACAAGTCATTGTACTGCACGTAAGTACGCAACTCTTAAAAAATAAATAGGTAATTATGACGGTTTGTGCATTCAAATGGTGTCATAACACATTTGAAAAACTTAAAAAGGTTTTTAACATTACTTTTAAAAGTATTTCGACGATTTATGTTAATAAAAACAAAATTTGATTTCATAATATGTATAGTGGTGTGCGTGTGTACGTGTGTAATCGTCTGCACGCCATTAGTATTTTTAGATTCATGTTTTGAATGTTCGAAATAATGACACTATCCTTCTATACGTTATTATTCTAAGGCTATTGTTTAGTCTAGCGTCGATTGAAAACTGTCAGGTTACGTACGAAAATGAATCTTTCTAAGGAAAATGTTCGTGCAATAATTTTTTACAACTTTAGAAGAGACCTGACATGGCTTCAGTATTTTGAAGAGCTAACATCTGTGTTCAGTGATGAAGCCCCATGTCTGCGGACTGTCGAAAGCTGGTATTTAGAATTCCAACGTGGACATATCTACTAAAGTCTAACTTTTTATTAGCTGCAGTAAAATGACGTTTCTAAATGTCATTCCGTAAAATAATGTTGACAGCCTAATCTCAATAGGGATGTGATTCAGTTCACAAAAGTTTACAGACTATCTAATCGTTCCATAGCTGACTCATAATGATCATACTAAATTCTATTTAATATTAATGTAAATAAAAGGCTGTATAAACGTTGATCCTTTTAGACATATACAAGGTAACACTCAAGAAAACGCTCTCTCAAGTTGGTAGTACTGGTTTTTGGTTACGGTGCTACGATGACGCTTGACCGCCATTTTGTTTCGGTTGTCATTCGCTCATTCGCCTTCATACTTCTGTTTTGAGTGCATGAATAACTTTGATTTGCCCACTGCGCGTTGTTTTTGTTATCATTATTGTTAAACTTATGTTACGTTGTGTTTGTTTTTCATTACCTGTTTTCGTTGATCGTGTTAGTTTTTTTTTGTTTGATACATTGAAGACATGGATGCTCTGCCGAGCACATCGCAAGATGGAGACACATTTTTATCTCCTAAGAAAAAAAGGCCACGTGTAGCTCTAAGTGCAACTGAAAAACTTTGGGTCCAAAACGTTTACAAATATGTGTTTGAAGTGAAATCTTCAGAATCAAACATTGAAGTTCCAAAAACAAGTGAATGCGTTAACAAGGTGGCTGAAGTCTTGGGAATATCCGTCCGCACAGTTTATTCCGTTTTAAAGGAGCACAAGGAGAACGACAGCGAATCACCAAAACCTCCCAAAAAACGGGCCCAAAACTACATTTAAAGATAAACTTGATGATTGCACATTCACTGCTGTTAGACGAATTGTACATCAGTTCTTTCATAGAAATGAAATACCCACCATCGCAAAAGTTAGTTTACACATGTCGTCACTCATCTTTTTATTATACGTTATGTATGTTTTCTCCCATCCCATGTGTAATCTTAACCAATTAGGTAATAACTTTAATTATTTTTAGGTGCTGCAAGTTGTAAATGATGACCCAGGATTGCCCAACTTCTCGAAAGAGACATTGAGAAAAATCATGAAGCATCTTAATTTCGAATTCGCTACTCGATCACGCAAGAGTGTGCTTATTGATAGACAAGATATCATATCATGGCGCCAGCGCTACCTGCGTTTAATTAAACAATATCGTAGGGAGGGAAAATACATATATTATCAAGACGAGACCTGGGTCAACGCTGGTACGTGTCAAGTCTTAGTTTCTTCTATTTGTTCCCTTTTTGTTTTGATGTCGAAACTTATGATTCTTTTTTGTTCTTTTCAGGTCATACTACAAAAAAAACCTGGATTGACGGAAGTATTAAATCTTCTCGACAGGCATTTTTAGACGGCCTGACTACGGGATTAAAAAATCCCACAGGAAAGGGCAAACGACTCATAATTAGTCACATAGGCGGAGAAGAAGGCTTCCTGGTCGACGGACTTCTTATGTTTGAAGCAAAGAAAGGTACAGAAGACTACCATGATGAAATGAACGCGGAGTGTTTCGAGGATTGGTTCGGCGGTATTCTACCTAAACTCAAGCCGAATGCAGTAGTCGTAATGGACAATGCGCCCTATCACTCTTGGAAGATCGAAACAATCCCGAAGATGTCGTGGACGAAAGCACGAATTCAAGAGTGGCTGACTACTAAAAATATTGCGTTTAAACCAAATATGGTCAAGGCCACTCTCATAGATATTGTAAAACAACAAAATCATACTCAGAAATATGCCGTAGACGAGATGGCTGCACAAAAAGGTATCACACTTTTAAGACTGCCCCCTTATCACTGTGAATTGAACCCCATTGAGTTGGTATGAGCGCAGGTAAAGAGTCACGTCGCAAACAATAATAAGACGTATAAAATGCAAGAAGTGAAAACTTTATTCCAAGAAGGAATCAAGAAAGTGACACCGGCTAAGTGGAGTGACTGTGTGTCTCACACTATTAAAGAGGAAGATAAAATGTGCCACCTCGATCATATTATAGATGAAGTGACAGATAGATTTGTTATTAGTGTGACCGAAAGCGACAGCAACAGTGATTTCGAAAAAGATTAATTAAATAACATTATTATGACGTTTTTGTTTCATTTTGAATGTACCTCCCTATACTTCCACTAAAAAAGATCAATCCTCTAGTATAGTAATAATAATAGGTTAAAAAAATACATAACAACTTAATATTAAATCTCAAAAAAAAAACCAAACTGATTATTCATTTATGATTCACTCATTTAGCTACATCCCTATTTATTTTTCTTCAAAAACCGGCAACCCACAAAACGTCATTTTACTGCAGCTAATAAAAAGTTAGACTATAGTGTTAGTGACAAATCTCGCGAAGGACGCCCAAAATCCGCCTTCACTGAAGATGACATCATTGCTGTGATACAACTAATTCTCGAAGATCGTCATGTGACGTATCGAGAGATAGAGGCTCTATTAGGCATCTCAGCGACAACCATTCAGAAGATCGTGCATGAAGCGCTTGGTGTGAAAGAGCTAGTTTGCCATTGAATACCGCATCTGCTTTCCGACGATCACAAGGCGGCCCGCGTCAGATGGTGTAAGAAAACTCTGCAACGGTTCAACCGAGGAGAGTCAAATCACGTCTACGACATCATCAGTGGTGACGAATCTTGGATCTATGCCTACGATCCTGATTCCAAACAACAATCTACAATCTGGGTCTTTCAAGACGAGCCAAAGCTGACTAAAGTAGTTCGTTCTCGAAGCACATCAAAGAAGATGGTGGCCACGTTCGTTGGAAAAACCGGCCATGTTGCGCCTATTGCACTTGAAGATTGTAGAACGGTTAACGCAGAGTGGTATACCACAGTTTGTTTACCACAAGTCATCGCCGAACTTCGAAAATCTAACTCAAAGCGACGCATCATTCTGCACCACGACAACGCAAGCTCACACAACGCTCGTCAAACGATTGAGTATTTGAAGCAGGAAAAAGTAGAAATTCTTAACCATCCTCCATACAGTCCTGACCTAAGCCCTAACGATTTCTTTAAATTTCCTAAAATTAAGAAAAGTTGCACCTACATTTACTTGCGTAAACATCAGAAATCATATTTGTTGATGTTAATACTTAATATTACTTCCATTTGGAGTAATCTATAACATAATTGTAAAGCGGAGAAATTTATTTGTTTGTTTCAATGCATTAATCTCGGATAACTAACTTGCATTTATAAAAAAATATTATTGCTGACCATAGCCCGCCCAAAAAAAAAAAAGAAATGGCTGATGTATAACGCTGTTATCAATTGGAGAAGAGCGGTAGATATAATTGATAGCAAATCGTGTAAAATTTAATAACAATTTGAATTCGTACATCAAGCGCTATGTACAGCCGGCGTTGCATGGCAACTGCTGTCATACAAAAAAGGGAAAAAGTTATTATGTTGATGTAATTAATAATGTTATAGGATAATGGATGTTCAAACAAAATTACGTTTTATCTCGTAACGTTATTATTCGTATGGTGACGGAGTAAGAAGTTCATTGCCTCCCTTTCTTACCAGTGGGTGTCGTAAAAGACGACTATGGAACATAATATGCATATAACATCTGTGCAAGAGCAGGAAAACTTGAAATAAAATCCTATACCAACTTGTCTGACCAGCATTTAGGGTTTTATTTTCTCTCGTGGGGAGGCATATGTCCAACAGTGGACGTCTATAGGCTGATGAGTGGATGGATAAGTTTTCTTCCCTAAGGATATCAAACATTTCCGCTGGGCCAATGGCGATGGAGAGAGAATAAGGTGGGTTATAGGGCCGCACGTCGCTATGCCGTCGCCCCGGACCGATTGGGTGGAGTGTGTCCAGACTGTGGTCTACTAGTCTCTACACAATCTACTCTAAAAAGAGGGGGTCAAAGATTAAGTTGTTCACTTTGCCCGCACTTCTCCTACCTATATTAGGTACATTATATTAATACATTACCATAAATGTGAATCATAAGTCTTTAATGGAATGTAATAAAGCGCATAGACACTGAAAGTCTACCTATAATAATAAAGAGCACCTTAAATGTGAATTTATTCCCATAGGTAATAATTTACACATTCAGAATTCCAAAATGCAATAAAATATGATTAGATAATTAAACTTCTTGATATTAAACTCTTTCTAGGAATTATTTTACTGCTTATTACCGACACTACGGTATAAATTTTCATGTTAATAAATTCAATAGAATCTTTTATGGAATCGTAGGTATGTTATAAAATGAACGAATCGATGCACGAAATCGACTTTATGTCATTGAATCCTCTGATGCCTATTATAAAATCTTGTTACTATTTTATATAAAGTATGGCTGTTCTTTTCATATTATTGTATTAAATCGGAAGGGAGATTAGGTTTGCATCTAATTACTATTTTTCCTAGAGATAAATAAACATTCTAACATATAAATATTGCTATGATATCGAACATAGTAGTAGGTATATAGAAGAATTTTCTGCCAATTTTCCAAAGTGTATCTGCTAGTCACTGTCAATGCGATGCGAAGTTTTTGGTGGTCTTATGGTATATGTTGAATATTATAATCTTTTAGCGTGTTTTAATCTTTTAATATTTAATCATTTCGATGAAATTCTATGTAATGTAATGGAAAGAAAGTAATAATGTAGTGAAAATGACTTGGAACAAAAAACAGAATGAAAAACAGTGTTGGAGCACTGTGATATAGGTTGTATATCTAATGTTCCATAATAATTTCCAAACTATGAAAAAAAACTAAACTGAAATGAAAAGACATGTGTTTTTTTTTTTTTTTTTTTTTTTTTTTTTTGGGTGGGTCGCGGTCGGCGCGCCTCCACACCACTCCGTCCGGGGCGACAGAGGGGCTTAAGCACGCAACTCCCGCAACCCACCCGAAAACCACCTCGCCTTCGTCATTGGGCCGACCACCGGAGCAGGTTTACTTGTCGTCAGTGGTCGGCCCGACGGAATACCCCCTACGCGGGGTACCCTCCCATCAACCGACGTCCCCCCCTCGGGGAGGACGTCGGTCTTTCCTCACGCGGTCGGCCTCTCGGCGGGTGACGGACTAATCCCCGGTCACGTCACCCGCGGCCTCGGCTAGGGCGGCATGAGGCGCAGATAGTTGCGCCTGCGCCGCCCCAGTCGCCGGCGGCGGATCTCCTCATCGAGGCTGCGCTCCACGCGCAGACGATCCGCCGCCTCCTTCTGCGAGATCACTGTCTCGCAGAAGGCTGCGACCGCGTCCCAGTTCCTGACGCTGTCGACCATAGCCCTAGCGATGGCCGGCAGCGTCAGGTCGGCACCGATGATTGCGACGAGTTCACGGCGCTGCACTGCCCAAGCCGCGCAGGCCTCGAGCGTGTGGCGCGCCGTGTCCTCGTCACAATCGCAGTGGTGGCAGGACGGTGTACTCTCCCTCCTTACGACCCTGTGCAGGTATTTGGCGAAGCTCCCGTGCCCCGTCAACACCTGCACTAGTCGGAAGGAGAGCACCCCGTGCCGCCTTTCCAACCACTGCATCAGCACCGGCCGGAAGGCCTCCACGGTTCGCACCCCGAACCGAGGCCTCTCCAGCCGGACTGCCCAACGGGCAATGACGTCTCGGCGGGCGTCGACGCGCCAGGCGGTGAGATCCCTTAACGAGATCACACCGCCCTCCCCGCGCACCCCCGACACCCGCCGATACAACTCGGCGAGCATTTCCGCCTCCAGGTCCCACGGGGGAGTCCCGGCCAATAGGCACGCTGCCTCCGTCGCCACCGTGCGGTATCCGCGGATGGCCCTGACCGCCATGACCCTCTGTGGTCGCCACAGAAGGGCCCTAAGTCGGACGGTCAAGGACCCCGCCCACACCGGTGCGCCGTACAGGGCCATCGACCGGATGACCCCCGTGTACAGCCGTCGGCACGTAGCGCTCGGTCCGCCCACGTTCGGCATTAGCCACGATAGGGCGGACGCCGCGCCGACGAGCCGCGGAGCGAGCCTGCGGAAATGCTCCCGGAACCACCATTGCCCGTCGAGCACCAGGCCCAAGTACCTCATATGGGCCCGGATGCTGATGTCAACCGATCGGACGGTGATCGAGACGCCGATGGGAGGGCTCATAAGGCGCCCATGGAACAAGAGGGCCTCCGTCTTGTCCAGGGCGACCCTCAACCCCAGCGCCTCGATCCGCCTGACGACCTCTTCGGTGCCATAGGTCGCCAGGCTTACCGCCTCTTCTAGCGTCCCACCGCGGGCTGTGACGAGCGTGTCGTCGGCGTAACAAATCACGCCCAGCCCGGGCGGGAGGCTCCCCCGCAACGCCCAGTCGTAGCCGATGTTCCACAGGGTGGGTCCGAGGACCGACCCCTGTGGGACACCGCACGACATGGGCGTTCGCACAACGTCCCCTGCTCGGTTGGTACAGAGGACGCTGCGCCCCACCAAATAGTCTGCCACTAGCCGCCTCAGGTAAGCTGGCACTCCGTGATACCGGAGCGCCTCCCTGATGCAGCTGAATGGCAGACTATTGAATGCGTTGGCGATGTCTAGGGACACCGCCAACAGCACTCCCCCACCGGTGACGGCCTCAGTCGCCACGGCCCTCAGGCGCAACAGAGCCGCGATCGTCGAACGACCCCTCCTAAACCCAAACTGGGCGTCCGACAGATCGGGCCCCGTGCCGACGAGGTGCCGCTCGATGCGGGCAGCTACCACCCTCTCCAGTAGCTTGCCCGTGTCATCGAGCAGCACGATAGGCCTGTAGGCCGAAGGCGACCCCGGAGACCGTCCCGGCTTCGGCAGGAGCACCAGCCTTCCCTCCTTCCAGCACCCAGGGAACCGTCCGGACGCTAAACACGCGTCGAACAGCTCCCTGAGGCGGGGACCCAGGTGGTCGAGGACCAGGCCCAACACGCGGTTTGGAACACCGTCGGGCCCGGGGGCGGTGGACTTTGCGCACATGCGCGCCACCGCCACTCCCATCTCGGGTTCCGTGATGGGCGGAACACTGTCGTCGTCGGCCTCCCGGTCAGTGTCTGGCGGAGCCATGACCGGGGGCGTGTGTTCCGCCCGCCGCGGGAACAGGTCCTCGACGACCCGGGTGAGAAGGCTGGGCTGGAGAGTCTCGGTGAGGGGAAGGCCCCGCGCGCGGAGCTTATTCAGCACCGCGCGATAGGGGCGTCCCCAGGGGTCACGGTCGAGACCGTCCAGCATCTCCTGCCGACTGACGTCCTTGGCGGAGCGGACGGCCAGCCTGAAGGCCGACCGCGCATTGCGGTAGCCCTCATACAGCAAGGCCTCCCGCTCCGCGTCGCGTTGGCGCCGCCGGCTGCGGGTGTAGGCCCTCCGGGCGCGAATGCACGCGGCCCGGAGATCCGCCAGCTCCCGGGACCACCAGTGGACCGCCCTCCTCGGGGGCGGACGCCGTACCCAGGGCATGGCCGCATCGCAGATCTGCGTCAACGCACTGCGGATGCGGCCAGCCTCGGCGTCCACCCCGTCCGACTGGTTGGCAGAGGACAGCCACGAGTAAACGATGGCTGTCTCCGCCAGCTGGTCCCGGTCTAAGCGACCCACAGCCCATCGCGGGAACGCAGGACGTCCATCCGCCCCGTGACCCCTGCTGGGCGTCGGGATTACCGGGGAGACCTCCATCCGGATATACCGGTGGTCCGACAAGGTCTCCACCTCCTCCACGACGCGCCAGCTCCCCACGCGTGCGGCGACCTCGGGGCTAGCGAACGAAATGTCCACTATCGACCCGCCCCGTTGTCGCACGCACGTATGCACCGAGCCCCTGTTCAGCAAACAGAGGCCCAGTGCCGCCGCCCACTCCTCGATCGCCCGTCCTCGGTCGTTCGTCCGGGGAGACCCCCACGCCACGGACTTGGCGTTGAAGTCCCCCAAGACGAAGACCTGGCGCGATGCCATTCGCCGTAACGAGGCCTCCATGATGGTGAGGGAGGCCTCGAAATCGGTCACACTCCAGTTAGGGGAGAGATAGACTCCGAGGAGCGTAATCTCCCCCCAGTCCGCCGCGACGTATCCGACGCCCCTGTCCCTAAGGGTCAGAGGCGACGAAGGCCACGACGTGGAGGCGACGATTGCCACGGTGCCATCGGTGCTACCCAACCAGTTAGGCCGGTCGGGCACCACGTACGGCTCCGCGGCTACGGCTACTCCTATCAACCACTCCGCCATGGCTTGCAGGAACACGTCCTGCGCACCGGCGGTGTGGTTGAGGTTGGCCTGGAGGAGACGAATGGATACGGGGTCCATTAACGGTCCGTATCCATCGTCACCTCCTCCGCGCTGACGGGCGATCGGGCCGCGCTCGGAGCGGGGACTGGCCCGGTCGATGGGCCGTCCCGCCCCTTTGGGGCCGATGCCGGGGGTCTGCAGTCCCCAGAGCCCATGCGGTGTTTGGCAGGCCTATTGCCTGCCGCACACGCGGGGCAGTGGGGCACCGCAGAGCACGATGCCGCCTGGTGTCCGGTCTGACCGCAACGGAAACATAGCCCGCTGCAATCAAAGCAGTTTTTGCATGTCGGTCGGGTATGCCCGACCGCCATGCATTTGTAACACCTCGCGGGCCGGGGCTCTAGCACGGTTACCCGCGCCGAGCTCCAGCCCACGAGGAGCCTGCCTGAGTCGGCCAATTGCTTGACCGACTCCACCGGACACTGCACCCAGGCAGCACCGACGCCGCCCGGACCAGTGCGAATGGTGCCAATCCGGACGGTGTCCGAGGCACATCCGGTACGCGCCATAATGGCCTCCCGGACGTCCTCCACCGTCACGGAATCGTCCAAGCCCGTCAGGCGCATCTCTGCGCACTTGACAGGCCTGGCGATTCGGACACCATCCTCCGGCCCGAACAGCCCCCTCAACATCGTGGCCAAACTATCGGCCGTCTTCGCGCCCTCGGCCCCAGGGAACTCGAGTATTCGAGCCCCTGTCCGGGCCTTGCGGGTCCTCGCCTCGACGCCCCCGATACCGGAGACGTCCAGCTCCCGCCGGGCGCGTTTTAGGACGGCCTCATAGTTGAGGCCCCTCTCAGCCGCCTCAGGCAGCACGGTGATGACCACCGCGGCCGTCTTCGGCGACTTGAGGCCCCTGCGCGACCTTTTCTTCCCCTTTCTGCCGGCTCCCGCCTGGGGAGCGGCGGCCACGGCGGCACTCTTGGCCGCCGCTCTCCGCTTCTGGCCGCGTGCCTTCCTGCCCCGCTCAGCCACCTGCCAGCCCTGTTCGAGCCTGGCAGCAGCGCTGAGCGCAGCAGGAGCGGTCGCGGGTGCGGCCCGGCCTTGGCGGGAGCCGGCACCTTGCCGGCCTTCTTGGCCCCCTTGGGCCCGGCCGCGGCCGCAGCGTAGCTCACCACGCGGCCACCCTGACAGGGCAGCGGGGTGGGAGCTGACGCTTGCGGCCGTCTCGCCCCGTCCGCGACGAGCGGCGGTCGGAGGGGCGGCTCAGGCGGGAGCCTGGCCGCTACGGCGGCGATACGCGCATCCACCATCACCCCTACTCGGGCTAAGATGACGCGTACCGCCGTCTCCGACACGCCGTGCACCTCGTCGAGCGGCGGCCCCTCCCCCTTCCGCGGTCTCCCGCGGCCACGAGGCGGCGGAGGGACCACGACGAGGGGAGGAAGCGCCGAAGCCGCGGCGGGCGCAGCCGGCGCAGCAGCCGCGACGGGCGCAGCCGGCGCAGCAGCCGCGACGGGCGCAGCCGGCACCACGGACGCCGACGACGGGCCCGCCCTCCCCGGCGCAGCCCGTTTCGGTGGCGAGGCCGGCACCGGCGGCGTGGCCGGCGCCAGGCACGCGAACTGGGCCCGCAGGTCGGCCATCTCCTTGGCCAACCCGCGGTTCTCCCGTCGCACCGCCGATAGCTCCGTCTCCAGCTTGCGGTTGCGTTCCCGCAAGCCAGAGACCTCCTCACTAAGGCGGGCGTTCGCGGCCTGTAGGGCCGCCACCTCGCCACCGTGGCCGGCCGGACCGGGGGTCCCCGGCCTCGCCACCACCGCCGATCCTCGACCTCTGCGTCCACGGGGCATGGTCGGGACCTTGGGAGGAGGCATGTTGGTACTCCCCTCCGAGTCGGTGTTCGAGCTGCCCCCGTTAAGGGGGCGCTTCCGGACGCTCGGGGGGAGGGCCTCCTCCCTCTCCTTCGTGCCACTTACCGTGGTGTCGGTGTTCGACTCGGCAGCCTGCACCTCCTTCCTCGACGACGGCCTACCCGTGAGCTCCTCCCCAGCTGACGGCCTGCCTATCGTCTCCCTACTCCTACACCTATCGGACGGACCTGCGACGCATCCGCCGCCCTCGTCCCTTCTCTGGCCGACCTGCATCCGGTCGGTGCTACTTTCGTCGGCGGACGGCTCTGTGGCATTGCCGCCCTCGTCCGCCGACATCTCCGAGGCCGTGTGTATTGCCGCCTCCAACGGTCCTGCGGCACTGCCGCCCTCGTCTCGCGACGGCTCTGCAGCAGCGCCGCCCTCGTCGCTCAGCAGCCTCGACTCCGAGCTGCCTTCCATCGTCTTGGACGGCCCTGCGGCAATGCCGCCCTCGTCCTCGGATCCGCTGCCATTGCCGACGCTCTCCTCCAGCGACGGCTCTGCGGTGGACTCGCTCTCCAGGTCCGACGGTCCAGTAGAAGCAACAATGCTGCCACCCGCCTCGCGTGCAGCAATGGCTTCTGCCTTCTGAAAAGACATGTGTAGGAATCATTTCATTCATCATCATCATCACCGCAGCCCACATACGTCCCGTTGGGTTCGGGCCTCTTCCACGATGGGAGGGAATTTGACCTACTATACCACGCTGGTCAGACATGTTAGTATAGGGTTTTATTTCGAGTTTTCCTTCTCTTGCATAGATGTTATGTGCATATTATATCCTATAGTCGTCTTTTACGACATCTACGGGCAAGATAGGGAGTGGTGAATTGTATTCTTCCTCCGTCACCATACGGGAAATTTCATTACGGAGAAAAATATTCATCGTCTTGTAGTTAATTCATTTAGTTCAATTACTTCACAGAAAAGTCTTTGTTTCGTTCTGTTTTCATTCACTAGTTCATCGACAGAAATGGCGATATAAAAGTGAGTTGTTAAAATATTAGTTCATTAAAATATCTTATCAGTCGGCTAGGAATAGTTAGATGAGTTAAGACACGTGCTCATATCGTCTCATAGGTTATGGACTATGGTGCATAAAGTTTATACAACCTTTTTTTTTACAATTCTATCATTACTCCGATATTTATGAATGAAAGTTTTGAAAGTGCGTTGCATTTTATATCCATTCTCCAGCAATTATATTTGTAAACTGTACCTATATTACGATGTTGCTTCATAGAATAAAATTAGCTTATTTGTATGAACAATATACAGAAAAACTAGAAAATTCGGTCGTTCTTAAATGATTATAATATGGTACATATTATATACCACATAACTAGTCAAAGTGTGAGTGAAATAAACCATCATTTCGGTTTTTACAACAACAACAAAATTATCTTGTTCGTATTTTAGATCAATAGCTAGATCAATAACTGAACTAATTGAATTGTTATTAAACTATAGTACGAAGATCTGAAAAGATTCATTCGACATAAATACGACTTAAAGAAAAAAAGTGACCCTTAGACTTACTGACAGACAATTACTTTAAATGAAGTAATTATTGAAATAATCCGCCCTAACAAAGAACTCTAGAAATGGCGGCGCTGATAATTCTCTTCCATTCGCATGTTATTTCTGTACTTGCTCACACACGTCGGTATAGTAAACAAATAAATAATATGATTAATCAGTTTAGATCTTCTCTTTCTCTCTGGCATCTGGCAATTATGTTTTGCTGATGGTCCAACGTTTTATTACAGATAGAAACAGACAGTTTAAATTCGTTTCTTTATTAAAGCGGGTTTAAAAATAAAGTTTTGATATAAATTATAAAGGTCTTTGTAACCAAGTCATAAAATTCTCTAAGAAAATGTCACTGTGACGTCTAGTTTGCTATTTGACATCTAGAGATACGATGTCGTATAGAAAGTATCGATACTGATATTATAC
This sequence comes from Lymantria dispar, assembly GCA_032191425.1. NCBI lineage: Eukaryota > Metazoa > Arthropoda > Insecta > Lepidoptera > Erebidae > Lymantria > Lymantria dispar. Next base: position 9,537,413 of record CM063445.1, on the reverse strand, counting down.
CCATGAGTAGAATCGAAAAAAAGTATCGTATTCAAAAAAGTATCGATACTTCAAACTATCGAGTACTAATCTTGGGGCCTAATGCGCATATGGCAGCATATCAATATCAGTAAATAAGTGACGTCGGTAGGGACACGGTATCGAATAGAAAGTATCATACTGTACTCATGAGGTACTACAAAAAAATGTATCGCACTAATAAAACTATCGAAGCGATTGTATGAATACTTCAAACTATCAAGTACTTTTCATGGGGCCTAAAGTGCATCAGGACGTCAATATCAGTCAGTAAGTAACATTAGTTTAACTTCAGTAGAACATGACAAAAAAATTTATGAAAAACCTTTCTTTCATCGACTTTTTGGGAATTGAATATCTGTGAACTGTTAGAAATATTTCAAGCTGCGTTTTAGAAGGTTCAATACATTTGCACTAGATAGCGTTATCATAAACATGAGCCATAAGGTCAAGTTCAAATTAGGTTATTTCTACAATTTATTCGTTACGATACCTCTCAAAAATTACTCATTGCGTAAAGGTATCGAGTTAAAAGCATCGAGTACAAAAGTATCGGTGTCGAAAGGAAAAGTACTCGATACAAAAAAGTATCGATAGTCGATACTACATCTTTATTTGTTATTGTTTGAGGTTAGTTAAGTCGCAACAAAAATAAGACTATTTTTACCGGTATTAAATAAAAGTATAAACCGTTCAAAACTTTGAAATGTCTAGTAAACCTAACTCTAAACGTACTATATACGTAGGCGGTCTAGCAGAGGAAGTAGATGAAAAAGTAATAAATGCAGCATTTGTGCCTTTTGGAGATTTAGTTGATGTACAAATACCATTAGACTATGAGACTGATAAGCATCGTGGATTTGCTTTTATTGAATTTGAGAATGCTGAAGACGCTGCAGCAGCCATAGATAACATGGTAGGTTAATCTCTATACACCATATTTACATCAATATATGAATATTGTACAAGAGTGGTAGGACCACACTGTCTGCAGTCGCGGGCCGGTCCGTCCGGGGCAGTACCACACACTCGCAGAAAATCGACGTCTGAGTAGTAGCGATTTGTTACTGCGCTTCGTTCGGTACATGTCTGTCAAATACCTCGCAGAAGTAAGAAAATTAATAACAATATTAAATTGAATAATAGCCTAATATATTCACGAAATCCTAGTGGTAGGACCACACTGTCGACAGTTATCTGTCTACAGCCGCGTGCCGGTCCGTCCGGGGTACCACGCTCTCGTTGAAAATCGATGTCTGAGTAGTAGCAATTTGTTACTGCGCTTCGTTCGGTGAGCGAGAGAGCCGGCAGCCCAACTTTCTGAGGGTGTTTGCGTGTGGAGGGTTTTGGTGGTGCCCTTGGTATCACCGAGCCTTAATGCATGCATTCACACTCCCTTCACTTTCTTCGCGGTAGGCAGCGGCCTTGTAAAAGTCCATGAGCGGCAGCAACACTTACCATCAGGTGTACTGTTTGCCACCGTTTGCAATAAAAAAAAATCATCATCACCTCAGTCTATATACATCCCAGTGTTGGGCTCGGGCCTCCTCCACCATGAGAGGGAAATTGACCTAATATACCATGTTGGTCAGACATGTTGATATAGGGTTTTATTTCGAGTTTTCCTTCTCTTGCATAGATATTATATGCAGATTAACAGAGATTAGCAAGAGAAGGGGTGGTGAATTGTATTCTTACTCTGTCACCGCACGGAAAACAATTTCGTATAATGCTGTACAATATCTCACAATTATTGTTGGACTGTTTTGTTGCTTTACTGACATAACCATGATGCTTACTTAAGTGGTACGTACATTTGTTACATGTAAATGATTATGGCCTATCCTATAACGAAAAATCAACATTACTGTTAAAATTTCAAGCATATTTAGTAATAGTATCTAATGTTGATATAGGGTTTTATTTCGAGTTTTCCTTCTCTTGCATAGATATTATATGCAGATTAACAGAGATTAGCAAGAGAAGGGGTGGTGAATTGTATTCTTACTCTGTCACCGCACGGAAAACAATTTCGTATAATGCTGTACAATATCTCACAATTATTGTTGGACTGTTTTGTTGCTTTACTGACATAACCATGATGCTTACTTAAGTGGTACGTACATTTGTTACATGTAAATGATTATGGCCTATCCTATAACGAAAAATCAACATTACTGTTAAAATTTCAAGCATATTTAGTAATAGTATCTAAGCTAATATTACATAGAATTGTCATATGTTAAAATCCAATAATTACTTTTAATTGTTTTTTTTTTATTGCAAACGATGGCAAACAGTACACCTGATGATAAGTGATGTTATAGCTCATGGACCTTTGCTAGGCCTCTGTCTATCATGAACAAAGTGAAGGAGGTGTGAAGGCACGCAAAGATGTTCGGTCATACTAAAGGCCTAAATCACTAAAACCCTCCACATGCAAAAACCCCACACCACCTGAAAATTGGCCAAGACTCTCGCTCACCAAACAAATTGCTACTACTTTTCTGCGAGAGTATGATACTACTCCAGACAGACCGGCCCGCGCTTGTAGATAAACAACTGTCAACAGTGTGGTCCTACCACTATATTTTTATGACAATTGTTTTATTATTGGTATTCATTTCAAGCTACATAAATACTTCTACACTGTTTTGTGGGGCCAGGCTATGGTATAGCCCATACGATCCGTCCGGGGCAACAGAAGGGATGGCATTCAACCTCATAACCTGCAGTACATATACCTCTCTAAAGTCATATCAGCAGATCACTGGGTACCTGATCCTTGTCATTGGTGTACACTCTTACACTTGGCCATAATTTTATAATCTGTTTTTTAGACATTCAAATCACGATTTGGTTAATATATTATTAAAGTTAGGTTATAGGTTATAATCGTTTTACCCGTGTAGTTCCCGTTCCCGTGGGAATACCGGGAGAAAATATAGCCTAATTTACGCCCTGATATTATAGCTTTCCATTGGTGAAAGAATTTTTGAAATCGGTCCAGCCGTTTTGAAGATTACCCGGAACAAACAGACAGACAGACAAAAATTTTTTAATTGCTATTTTAGGCATAGGTGTCGTGCAAATAACCGTGTGAGCATGAAAAAGGCCTATTATTTTGACATTACAAACAGACACTCCAATTTTATTTATTGGTATAGATATATGTAACCACTAGCAACCCGCCCTCGCTTCGGTTATAGGTTATAGTCATTTTACCCGTGTAGTTGCCGTTCCCGTGGGAATACCGGGATAAAATATAGCCTAGTTTACGCCCTGATATTATAGCTTTCCATTAGTGAAATAATTTTTTAAATCGGTCCAGCCGTTTTGAAGATTACCCGGAACAAACAGACAGACAGACAGACAAAAATTTTTTAATTGCTATTTTAGGCATAGGTGTCGTGCAAATAACCGTGTGAGCATGATAAAAGCCTATTATTTTGACATTACAAACAGACACTCCAATTTTATTTATTGGTATAGATTATACAACAGTGGTAAAAGTTGTTGATTGTCATTCATTGTGTGATTCATGGACCATGAATGCTGTAAAGTGTGCAAAACGTCAGGCAATTTTAAATCAAATACAAATGGGATAAAAGCCATAAAAGTAGTTTTATTTACAATGTGTAGTGCTGGCGTAAACATCGGATATAATTACTTTTCCATGTCGTGACAGAGTAAGAATATAATTCAGCACTCCCTATCTTGCCCATGGATGTATGTCTATGGGATATAATAAGCATATAACATCTATGCAAGAGAAGGACAATTCCAAAGAAAACCCTATACCAACCTGTCTGACCAGTATGGCAGTAAGGTTAATTTCCCTTCTGGAGGAGGCCCGAGCCCAATAGTGAGACTTGTATGAGCTGTGATTACGATGATGATGATGAAGACAACTAATGCACATAATATGTAGATAACATCTATTTAAAAGAAGTTAAACCTTATACCAACTTTAACCAGCATGGATATAGAGTGGGTCAATTTTCATCCTATTGTGGAGGAGGCTCAAGCTAAGTTGCTAGCTGTATATCAGCTGCAATGATAATGTTGAGTTGATGATAGATACTCTACTAAAGTGTATGTATTATGGCAAAACTGATAAAAGAGTAATGATTTCTGATATTTTCGCGAGTATAATAATACATCTATACCTACCAATAAATAAAATTGAAGTGTCTGTTTGTAATGTCAAAATAATAGGCTTTTTTCATGCTCACACGATTATTTGCACTATACATATGCCTAAAAATCACTTTATATTTTTTTTGTCTGTCTGTTTGTTCCGGGTAATCTTCAAAACGGCTGGACCAATTTCAAAAATTCTTACACCAATGGAAAGCTATAATATCAGGGAGTAAACTAGGCTATATTTTATCCCGGTATTCCCACGGGAACGGGAACTACGCGGGTAAAACGACTAAAACCGAAGCGAAGCGAGGGCGGGTTGCTAGTTGTAAATAAAAAAGCTGTATTTCTGTAGCGGGTAGATAATTATAAATATCTGTAATAATGTTGACTTGGTTGGATATCAGACATCTTAGTCCGCCCGTGACCATGAATACAATAAAGTGTTCGAAACATCAGGCAATCATAAATCAAGTACAAATGCGATGAAATCCATAAAGCAGTTTTATTTACAATGATAATACCTAGAGTGTTTAAAAATTATTTCAGAATGACTCAGAATTATTTGGACGCACTATCAGAGTAAATATAGCAGCACCACAGCGCATTAAGGAGGGATCCACACGACCGGTATGGTCTGAAGATAGTTGGCTACAGAAGCATGCGGGAGAGACATTACCTATTAATCAGGAAAAAGATGACGGTACCAAAGAGACTACAGAAGTAGCTAAAGTGAGTAAATGCCAATCTCAGTTTTATAAGGCTGCTGAACATATTTTATATGTAGTGACGGATTAAGAATACAATTCACCACTCCCTATCTTGCCCGTGGATGTCATAAAACACGACTAAGGGATATAATCTATGCAAGAGAAGGAAAACTCAAAATGAAACCCTATAGCAACATGTCTGACCAGCACGGTATAGTATGTTAAATTCCCTCTCATTGTGGAGGAGTCCCGAGCTCAACAGTGGGACTTATATGGGCTATGATGATGATGATGACCACATTTGGTAGTAATAGCATAAGACATTTTTTGTGGTATTGTAATATCCCTTTTCTGTGTGGTGATGATGTAATGCACCACCAGGAGGGTGTCTCTTGCCTGTGGTTGTTGTAAAGTTGACTTATATAATATAAATGTTGTCCAAATTAATTTAACAGAGTATGATTGATAGGGGAAAGAAGTCCCTAAGGACAAGGGAACACATTACTAGAATACACAGTATTCTTTGTGTTAGGAAGGGTAGGTGTCTAGAAAAAGTATATATGTGCTAATTTCTATCCAAATATCTTCATCTTCATCATCTTATTTGATGGCAATGAGCTACAATAATATGAGCTATTGGTGCCAGTGTCGAGTTATTATATTCATTGTTCAAGTCTTCGTCTTTCAGTCAGTCGTTAGCATGATTTGATGCTGATATCCAAGTCATGCCTTCTCTAAGAATTTTGGCAGAATGTCAAAATGCACGAAATTCACTATTATATCATATTCTTTACATTTCAAAACTTTATCTGCATTATATTACATAAAATATCAGCAAAATTATTCAATATAACACTTCAAAATACTAAAGTTATGAAAAAAATGTAAATGCGCTATATGACATTTTGACATTCGCGTCAAAAGTCTCCCTATCCAAATTTTTTTTATGATGGTCTGAATTGTTTACGCGCGGTAGAGTAATGAACTTCCAAACATTTTCACAAACTATTAAAAGAGGTTGTAATATTACTAGAAAACTGGGATTGTTTTTTTGAGTCCACGACGACAAATGACCAAAAGCCATATTAAAAGTTGAACTAAATTAAAGGAAATCTATTTTATCTTTAATTATCAGAATTAGTCTCTCATAACAAATACGAGTAACAATTTGACTGTCACACAGTTAGGGTAGTAAATTGGTACAATGATTGGAACAGAAACCCTTTGGAATTACAACTAATTGGAAATCCATTCCAATAAATTGGCAATCCAATACGTATGGGTTTGAAACCGGCGTGTGGCATTTATATTCCATTCGAAAAAATTTTTCATCTATTAATGAAGTCAATAATTAATTATAGATGATTATCAGGTAAAAATAATTTGTGTTTGAACTGATTCATAATAACTTATACCTTATATATGTCAAATATATTTACAGTTACCAGCAAAACCTACGGAAAAACGAAACCCACAAGTGTATTTCGACATCAGTGTTGGCAAGCAATCTCTAGGCCGAGTCATCATGATGTTAAGAGCAGATATTGTTCCCAAAACAGCTGAAAATTTCAGATCATTATGTACACACGAAAAAGGTTTTGGATATCAGGGTAGTTGCTTCCACAGGATTATACCAGATTTTGTATCCTTTTAAAAATATGAATAATATATACATATGGCTAATGCTTAAAATAGTTTTCCGTGTGGTCATGGAGTAAGAATACAATTCTTCAACCCCCCCTTTCTTGCCCGTGGATGTTATGTAAAACAACTAAGGAATTATTGCAGCTAACATTTACTATATAAATTTTGCTACATTTTAGTAATTTTTGGAAAAAACCTTCGTTCACTTATTTTTAAATAGAATATCATCCACATCATAGCAATGTATGTAAAGAATTCAAAAATCATAAATATGAATTATAATTTTGGAGTAAATGTCAAATCGTCCCTACCACTGTTAGCGTCGCTAAGTGAGAACCCTTTCTATTGACGCATGTACAATGGCTTTAAATACTCGCACAGCTGGCACACACTATCCTCTTTTAACAAGTGGCGTTGCGTGCTAACTCTCTTTCACTTTATCTTGAATACCTCGAATGTTTAACAGCTAGCAGCACTAATTTGCGGCCATTTGTTTACAGGCAGCGATATATCATCATATTTAAAAATAAATTAGCTTTAATTTGATATAAAAACCAAGTGTGTACGTACGTGTCACCCGCCGAGAGGCCGACCGCGAGTGGGGGACGTCGGTCGATGGGAGGGTACCCCGGGTAGGGGGTATTCCGTCGGGCCGACCACTGATGACAAGTAACCCTGCTCCGGTGGTCGGCCCAACGACGAAGGCGACGTGGTGTTCGGGTGGGTTGCGGGTGTTGCGTGCTTAAGCCCCTCTGTCGCCCCGGACGGAGTGGTGCGGAAGCGGGTCGACCGCAGCCCACCCAAAAAAAAAAAAGTGTTTACGTATGTCATGAACGTATAAATATACCAAAATATTACCTGTTTACACCTGGCTGCGAAGTAGTTGCGGCCGAGTGTGCAACGGCACCCATCGATTTTCGATTTCTTTACATACATTGCTATGATGTGGATGATATTTTATTTAAAAAACAAGTGCACGAAGTTTTTTCCGTAAATTTATTAACATTAATTTAATTAAAATTACTTGTGACCACTTATTGACTGGAGGCTCGAGCCTAACAGTGTGACGTATATGAGCTGTGATGTTTATGAGCAGTTAAACTCTGTCGATATAGCCCTTAGGTTTCTCAACATGATAAAATCCTTATTAAGGATTTTATCATGTTGATTCCTTAATATGGCACAAATACCGTATTCATTAAGGATTTTCTTCATTAAGGATTCCTTAATATGGCACAAATACCGTATACCAAGGAAGGGTGTGTGTGCCTTAATTTTTCAGGCTATATCAACCCGATATATTAATACGCTGAAGTGACAATAATCAAGCTTAATAAACATTTATAAACATTTATATTAATTAAATACAATAATTAAAAATTCAAACATATTTCAAATTGTGACAGCCACGTGTAACGTCACGCCACGCGTAGTTTTACGCCACGCCTAGCTTCATACCACGCGTGGCTTCACGCCAGGCGTACCTTTGTGCCACGCGTAGCTTTACGCCACGCCAACGATCAGGTTTAACCTCGCCTATGGATGTTTCACATCAATAATATTACCAAACCGTAATATTCGTAGCCGCTATGAATATTTGTTATCTAGACTATTTAGTGTTAAGTATTGTTAAAATAAATATTCTCCTGAACTAGTTCAATAGATGTGTCAAGGTGGTGATTTTACGAATCACAATGGAACGGGTGGAAAGTCGATTTATGGACGTAAGTTCGAAGATGAAAACTTTACATTAAGGCATACGGGACCAGGCATAATCAGCATGGCCAACTCTGGACCTAATACCAATGGATCACAGTTCTTTTTATGTACAGCCAAGTAAGTAGTTTTTTTATCACAAATTGGCATAGACTAGTGGTAATTGATGACAAAGCTTTTAGAAATAGTGGAGAGACTTTGGACAAAATGTACCTACCTATAGCCTCTTTTTTATTATGATAAAATAGTATTTAATGCAAATTATTTTTGAATGTCGTGATATGTTTTGAAAAGGTTATTTATCCTTTTCTTTGGACCGTTTTGTAGTGGTAGGACACTGTTGACAATTGTTTATCTGCAGCGGGCCGGTCCATTGGAGGTAGTACCACATACTCGCAGAAAATCGACGTCCCAGTAGTAGCAAGTTATTACTGCGCTTCGTTCGGTGAGCGAGAGCTGCAAGCCCAACTTTCTGAGTGTTTTTGCGTGTGGTGTGTTTTGCCTTTGGGTTCACCGAACCTCATTACACGCATTCAAACTCCCTTCCCTTTCTTCACGGTAGACAGCGAATTAGCAAATGTCCATGAGCGGCAGCAACACTTACCATCAGGTGTAATGTTTGCTCGTTTGTCACTGTTTGCAATAAAAAAACCGTAAAATAATTTAACATTACACTCAATTACTTGGGGTCGACGCAATGTGTTCCTTTTGTTGGCAGTCCTGATGGCTGCTTCGTGTTTAATGTATTTTTCATTCGGCACATATACATACTGAGCTCGAGCCTCCTCCACAGTATGAAGTAAATTGATGTTACTATACCATACTGGTCAGACAGGTTGGTATTAGGTTTTATTTCGAATTTTCCTTCTCTTGCATAAATATTATTTGCACATTATATCCCTTAGTCGTCTTTTACGACATCCATGAGCCAGGAAGGGGGCTGATGAATTGCATTCTAACTCCGTCACCACACGGAGAAGATTAAACAATTAATTTGAATATCCAAAAATAACAACCGTTTAAGTTTTCATTTCTGTCGAGATTCCATGACTGATTTGTGGCTAACATTTTACTTTATTTTATTCTAGAACAGAATGGTTGGACGGCAAACACGTTGTTTTCGGACATGTCATATCGGGCTTGGATGTGTTGAAGAAAATGGAGAAGTACGGCACAAAAGGGGGCTCAATCACATCAAAAGTTACCATCAGCAATTGTGGAGAATTACAATGACATTAGCAGATAATTGTGTTTTACTTTAGTTTTTAATAACATTTTTATTTAGGACTAGCAACCCGCCCTCGCTTCGCTTCGGTTTCAGTCGTCTTTCCTGAATAGTTCCCGTTCCCGTGGGAATACCGGGATAAAATATAGCCTAGTTTACGCCCTGATAGTATGGTGAAAGAATTTTTGAAATCCGTCCAGCCGTTTTGAAGATTACCCGGAACAAACAGACAGACAGACAAAAATTTTTTAATTGCTATTTTAGGCATAGGTGTCGTGCCAATAACCGTGTAAGCATGAAAAAAGCCTATTATTTTGACATTACAAACAGACACTCCAATTTTATTTATTGGTATAGACTAGCAACCCGCCCTCGCTTCGGTTTCAGTCGTCTTTCCTGAATAGTTCCCGTTCCTGTGGGAATACCGGGATAAAATATAGCCTAGTTTAGGCCCTAATATTATAGCTTTCCATTGGTGAAAGAATTTTTGAAATCGGTCCAGCCATTTTGAAGATTACCCGGAACAAATAGACAGACAGACAGACAAAAAAAATATAAAGTGTATTTTAGGCATATGTATAGTGCAAATAACCGTGTGAGCATGAAAAAGCCTATTATTTTGACATTACACAGACACTCCAATTTTATTTATTTGTATAGATAGGCCTTTGTATTTCATAACATTCTTTTTGTCGGAACCGAAACAAAATCTTCGGTCCGTCAGTCACTACATATTATATTAAATACTAGCAACCCGCTCTCGCTTCGCTTCGGTTTCAGTCGCCCTACTCACATAGTTTTCCTTTTCCAGTGGTCATACTGGGATAAAATATGACCTAAGTTACTCTTTATAATTTAATATTAATATTTAATTAATTTTATATTAATATTTTACTACCAGGTAATGTCTATATAAGACATCTACCTGCTAGTAAAATATGATCAACATCGGTTCAGCATTTTTGAAGGTTACCTGAAACAAACAGTCAGATAGACAAAAAAATTTTAAACTATTTTAGGCATTGGTGTCGTACAAATAACCATTTGAGCACATTGATGTAACATTTGTTACATCAATGTTTGAGCATGAAAAAAGCCTAGTATTTTGACATTACAAACAGACACTTCAATTTTATTTATTTATATAGATGTATAGATAACAGTAAATGACAGCTCCCATTTATAGAATTAAAATAAGAATGAAAATTAGTAGGAGGAAAAAAATACTGGCTCATTAATAAATAGGTATAGATTATCTATCTACCAACAATAATAGTTAATAGTCAAATAATTAATGTTAAATAATTTGACCATGGGAGTCGTAAAGGCTGGCTATGGGTCTCACCCGGAGAATGGGTAGCAGTTCTCTCTTGGGAAATATATAACTTGATTACTATTGTTAACCTGCGAAGACAGGAGGGGCGAGTACATCATTGTCCCTTCATTATTATGGGCGAAGGCTTACGTCCAATCGTTTATAACAGGAGCCCAGCTCGATGGTAACACCCAGCCATCATCTCTATTGAATTTATTCTGTTTTTTGATCTCAATAGCCTCGCGTACCAATCTAGGCAGGTATCGGTGTTCTTTTGCGAGGATTTGTGGTTTATGAAACCTGATGTTATGGCGAGTGTGGTCCTGACTATGTTCACAGACTGCAGATCAAGTATGACGTCGGTGCTTCACATCAGCTGTGTCCTTTTTGTATGGCCAATGTAAGAGAGGCCACAATGGTTTCTCTTACATTAGCCAAACAAAGAGATCCATAAGAACTTGGATCAAAGAATACAGTCGATGTAAAGCACCACCATTATACTAAGTCTGAAGTCCGTAAAATAATTTTATATACTTAATATTAATTTGGATACCAATTAGTAAACAGTTTAGTATTTGTATTTAGGTTTTCCATAATATTTTTCGAAATAAATTTGAAAGGACAGCGATAACGCCATCTCGTAGAATTTAGAAGTATTAATATGCCAACATTTAATTGCTCAATGTAGTTTCAAGTTTCTCTAAGTTTTACTAGATAACGTTATACGCTATAAAAAGGAATAAAATACGGATGTGCGACTATGAATAAATTAATTGCGAGAACATTTAATTGACACAAGATTGGGATGTACACTTACTGAGACAAAGCGTGCAGTAGGGACGATTCTAATTGCAATATTAACTTTCAAAAAGTGCTTTAAATCAGTTTTATAAAGAAAATATGTATTTATCCGCGTGGTGTAAGCAGTGGCGTAGCGTGAGTCACTGTCGCCCGGGGCGGAGTCATAATTTGCCGCCCTTTTGACGTCATAAAAATAATAATTGTTAGTAAGAAAAAACGTAACAAAATGAAATGACGTCATTGTCCGTTGGGCTGTCCGGCTGGAGAGGCCTCGGTACGGTGTGCGGCAGTGGTTAAAACGGCGGCACGGGGTACTATCCTTCAGAGTGGTGCAGGTTTTGACGGGGCATGGATGCTTCGCCAAATACTTGTACACGGTCGTTAGGAGGGAGAGTACACCGTCCTGCCACCACTGCTATTGCGACGAGGACACGGCGCAGCATACGCTCGAGGTCTGTGCCGCCTGGATAGAGCAAAGTCGTGAACTCGTCGCAATCATCGGCGCCGATCTGACGCTGCCAACCATCGCCAGGGCGATGCCCGACAGTGTCAGGAACTGGGACGCGGTCGCAGCTTTCTGCAAGGCAGTAGTTTCGCGGAAGGAGGCGGCGGAGCGCGTGCGCGAGGAGCGTCTCCTCGACAACGCGAACCGCCACCGGCGACTGGGGCAGCGTAGGCGCGACTACGTGTGCCTGATGTCGCCCTAGCCAAAGCTAACTTCTTGAAAAATTTATTGTCCGCCTCACCGCCAGTGTCCGCACAAGCACAAAATATTTTCTTCCAATTTTGCCGCCCTTCTAATAGGGGGCGGTCCGAGCCTCCGCCCATGCTACGACACAGGGTGTAAAAATACTATTCACCATTCTTGCCCGTGAATGTCGTAAGAGACGACTGAGGCATGCAATATGCATATAACGTCTATATAAGAGAAGGAAAACTCGACATAAAACCCTATACCAACCCGTCTGACTAGCATAGTATAGTAGGTCAAAATCCTATTATGGAGGCTTCGAGCCCAGCTGTGCGGCGTATATGATTCGAGACGATGAAATGATAAAGTATTTTTAAGAAAATTAAATTTTACCCGCAATATGACTTATGATGCCCAACAACGTTCAAAATTTATGCTTTATTAATTTTATTTTTTGCTAATGAGTACGGGTTGAGGTCGTATTCACATAAACGATAATGAAACGTTACAATATAAATAAATAATTTAGCAATTATTCCTTCGTTAACTAATAATAAATATTAATAATTATTCTTTTTTTTAATTTATCGTTTTCTGCACCACATAAGTTTCATATCTGCATTGCCTCTAAATACATATCGAACTAGTTACTAGGTACATAAGGAGTTTTCTTCTAGTATTTCTTTCTCATTCTTGCTTTGAAACAGTTCATAATCTTCATCATTACTACGATCATTATCATCTCAGCCCATATACACTCCACTGTTGGGCTTCGATCTCCTCTTTTTTTTATAATAATTAGTATATTTTCCTCTAGATGGCGTATGTCTCTCGTAAAGACAACAATACAAGTGATAATTTGGCTGTCACACGTCAGCCCATGTTCATTTAGACCGTGGTACGATTGGCACGGATTGCCGATATATGCGATTTCGAATCCTACGTCTGGCAAAATTTTTCATTCGTAATTAAGTTTTTATAAATATATCATTGTCACGATCATCGTGTAGGTACATAATGCTATAACGTTACGATAGTATCTATATATCGTAACGTTTTGACGTCGTTTCTAATATCGTCAAAATGAGAATCTTAAATTGTTTTAAACTCATTACGGTATGGATCGCCGCTTAGCTTAATGGTACAGATTTTGAACTGCTTAATACTAGGTCATATTCTTGATTATTGCGGTTAATAAATTTAGTATTTACGTGGAGTCTGTATGGTGAGGGCAAGGAAGGCTAGTATCTAGGGACACGATATCGAATAGAAAGATATCGATACTGTACCATAGATTTAAATCTATGTACTGTACTCATGAGTAGTATCGAAAAAAAGTATTGTACACATTAAAGTATCGAAACAAAAGTACCAATACCTCAAAGTATCGAGTACTGAGTACTTTTCGTAGAATTTATGTCGTGATGATCTTTTTTTTTTTAGGAATATGACAGTCTGTGAAGGACTTAAAATATTTCGAGCCACGTTTTAGTAGGTTCATTACGTTTGAACTAGATGGCCTTACCATAAACATGACCTGTAAGGTCAAGTTTACCATGGATAATACCTACAATTTATTCAATACGATACCTGTCACAAAGTACTCATTGAGTAAAAGTATCGAATACAAAGTATCGAGTTCAAAAAGTATCGGGTCCGAAGCAAAAGTACTCGATACCTAAAAGTATCGATACTTTTTTTATCATGTCCCTACTGGTATCAATATTCTACCTTTTCCCCTAATCTGACGTGAGATCATTCAAAATTTGTATTTTAGATAGTAATTGTCTTTATCTAAATCCAACGCGTGTCGCGTAAATATGGATTTAAAAATTTGTAGGAATAGTAGGTGTTTGTGAGTGTTTAGTTTGTAATCTAAAATCACAGTAGTAACATGTCTGTGGAGCGTTCGATTAATGTCGATAAATATCACAAGAATTTTTGTCTATCTATTTTACTTGAAATTAATCAGAATTTCATATTTATGTACCTACTAGCTTTTGCCCGCGGCTTCGCCCGCGTAAAAGTTGGTTTTCATAATTCTTAATTTAAGAAATACTCTGTGTCAATTTTCGTCCAAATCCGGTCAACAGTTTACGCGTGATTGAGTAACAAACGTCCAAATATCTTCACAAATTTTTATATTTGAATATTACTTCCACCCTTGTAGTTTAAATGCAAGTGGAAAGACGATGAGAAAAATGGCCATCCTTAGTCGCTGATAATACATTATCCATGATAGGTTTCCATTGGAGAAAAAAATAATATCGATCAAACTCCCGCAGTTTCACCCACGTAGACCTCATTTCCATGCAAACGCCGAGATAAAAATTGCCTATGTTACTCGCTGATATTATAAGTTTATATGGGTGAAAATAAAAATAATAATTATCAAATCCCATACAAATATCCGACATAAAAATTGCTTATCTTACTCGCTGATAACGTAGCTTCCTATTGGTGAAAGAATTTAAAAATTAGTCAATATCCACCGGTTTTACTCGCGGAGTTCTCGTTCCCGGGCAAACACCAGGATGAAAATAGCCTTTATTTGTTATTCACTGATAATGTAGATTTTCATTCGTAAATTAATTTTCATATCCATTTAGTTCCCGCAATTTCACCGGCATTGTGCCCGGTCCCGTAGGAATATCGGGATAAAAAAATAGCCTAAATATGTTACTCGCTCAAAAATAGCTTTGCGTTAGTGAAATAATTTTAAAATCGACTAAATTCTCACAGTTGTTCCAGCCACACCGGGATAAAATATAGCCTTGGATAAAATATAGCCTAAGTTATTCCTTATGTAAGGCTTGGTGGACCTGTTAGTAAAGTATTATCAGTATGGGTCCAGCCGTTTTGAAGGTTACCCCGTAACGAATATAAGTCAAAAAAAAATTGTCCGTCCGTCTGTCTGTCATCAAGCCATATCTCAAGGACCGCGATAGCTAGACAGTTGAATTTTTTACAAAAAATGCATTTCTGTTGCCGTTATAACAATAAATATAAAAAACAAAATAAAATAAATATTTAAGGTGGCTCCTATACAACAAACGCAATTTTCCCCCTTTTTATAGATAATGGTACGGAACCCTTCGTGCGCGACCCCGACTCGTACTTGGCCGGTTTTTTAAACGTAGGTATCGTGCAAATAATTGTGTTATTGTGTTACCATAAATAAATCCTATTATTTTGACAGACAAATAGACGCTTCAAATTTGTTTATTTCTAGACATAGAAAATTGGATTAATATCTTGATTTTAACTTACTGTCTGGTAGCGGCTAGGAATATTATAACGCTTTCATTGTTTGTGAGTGTCGCAAAATACTACTAAGACAAAGATTTACATCGACCTGGACCAATTGGTGATGCCATCTAGCCAGCAATGTCGTTTGGCAGGCAGCTGGTCATAAAATGTTGCTAGAAGAACCTTTGCAATATCTATGATGGCAGAGCAGTGCCTACATATTGCGTCGATCCAAAGCTATCTTGATAAGCGAGCATTAAGAAAAAATAATGGGGTAACCCAAGAAAGCCGACCGTATACTAAAATGATCGTTCCTAGGCTCAGTGATATCGGTTATATGCTTTTCACCTCCTTAGGGGTAAAATCGCAAAAAAATCTTTTTTAGTGAGCACTTTCTCCAAGAGAGACAACTTTGTACAAAATTTCATATTTCTAGGCCTAATGATTTCGGCTATACATTTTTCACCCTCTTAGAGAATGAATTTCAAAAACTAATTTCTTAGAGCTCATTTACAACAAAAGAAAGAGAATCGAACAATATACAGAAATACACAGTTTCACGTTCCTAGCCCCAATAGTTTCGGCTATACGCTTTTCATTCCCTTAAGGGGGTGATTTGCCGAAAATACTTTGCTAGTGCTCGTGTACCCCAAAAATACGCCGGAGTAAAAAAAAATACGTTTCTAGGCCCAGTGGTTGCCGCTGTATACTTTTTGTTTTTTTAGGGGTTGAATTTCATCCCCATGTAAGTAAAATTTTCAAAATGCTAGAACGAATACTTATTTATTTATTATCAAATACCTTAATACAAAAATTCATGGTTTTATCATCGAAAATGTCGAATTTCCATACAAAATGGCAGCCCCTATTTCAACCCCTTATAACTATTTTTTCGCGATTTCTTTACTATAGCTCGTGAACCCCAAGAAATACTACGGTGTAAAAAAATTACGGTTCTAGGCCCAGTGGTTTCAGATATATGCTTTTTTGTCTTTTAGGAGTTGAATTTCATCCCCATATAAATGAAATTTCCAAAATGCTAGAACGAATATTTATTTATTTATTATAAAGCGGCTTAATACAAAGATTCATGGTTCTATCGTCGAAAATGACGAATTTCCATACAAAAGGTCAGCCCCTATTTCAACCCCTTATAACCATTTTTTCGCGATTTCTTTGCTAGAGTTCGTGTACCCCAAGAAATACTACGGTGTAAAAAAAATTTCGTTTCTAGGCCCAGTAGTTTCGGCTGTATGCTTTTTTGTCTTTTAGGGGTTGAATTTCATCCCCATATAAATGAAACCAAAACGCTAGAACGAATATTAATTTATTTATTATAAAGTGCCTTAATACAAAGATTCATGGTTTTATCATCGAAAATGACGAATTTCCATACAAAATGTCATCCCCTATTTCAACCCCTTATACCCATTTTTTCGCGATTTCTTTGCTAGAGCTCGTGTACCCCAAGAAATACTACGGTGTAAAAAAACTACGTTTCTAGGCCCAGTGGTTTCGGCTGTATGCTTTTTTGTCTTTTAGGGGTTGAATTTCATCCCCATATAAATGAAATTTCCAAAATGCTAGAACGAATATTTATTTATTTATTATAAAGCGCCTTAATACAAAGATTCATGGTTCTATCGTCGAAAATGACGAATTTCCATACAAAATGTCATCCCCTATTTCAACCCCTTATACCCATTTTTTCGCGATAAAAAGTAGCCTATGTCCTTTCTCAAGCTTTAGTCCATCTCTGTACCAAATTTCATCAAAATCGGTTCAGTGGTTTAGACATGAAAGCGTAGCAGACAGACAGACAGACAGAGTTACTTTCGCATTTATAATATTAGTAAGGATAAGGATTGTATTTTTCCTTGAAAAAAAAAAATGGAATATTTGCCGAAACGTTCTTTATTACTCACGTAATTTGATTTAGAGAGATTCGACTCCACCCTCGCCCTCCACTGACTCTCTCACGTAATTAATGGACGCCCCCTAACAAATATGAAAAATCAGCATGAAAAATGAGCATACATATAGTGCCTGGGAGCGCAACGTCTCGTAACGAGCGCCACCATAAATATGTTAGACAGTTTGAAAATAATCTACGGAATAATTGTACGGTAAAATAAAAATTGTATGGTTTTTGCAGAAACTAAGACAAAAATTTTGGACATTTTCATCTACTTTTACGGATTTTATCGCGTTTGTATTTGATTGATTATTGATTGCCTGACGTTTCGAATACTTGCAGCGTTCATGGCCACGGACGCTGTAAAGTGTTTGAAACGCCCGGTGATCAAAAATCAAACAGTAACGCGTAAAAATCCGTAAAAATAATTTTATTTATAATGTGTGTAGATGCATTATACGAATATTACACTCGCATAAAACATCAGAAAACAGAAATCATTATACACTCATTTGCAAAAAAAACGGGCACCTAAGCAATGAACCATTTCAAATGTTAATATTTCTTTGTTTGATAATTATAGGTAGTTTTATCCACACAATTTGCTAAATTAATAAGAAAATAATCGTTTTCATCAGTATTTCATAAAATTTAGATACAATTTATGGGAAATAATGCTAAACCTCGCTAGTAGTGTATATTCGCTAGTAGTGCATATGCTCATGAAGTAAAAATAAAAAAGTTTTTTTGTTTGTTTTTCTTTAATAAAGTAAAAGCAGATAAATGTTTAGTATCGAGTGTGACCCCCTCTAGCTAAAATCACAGCTTGAATTCGTCTGGGCATGCTAGCGAGTATATCCCGGATACTTGCTTGCGGAATACGTTCCCACTCCGCAGTAATCACATTCTTCAGCTCTCTGATGGTCTGCGGAGCCGGGTGTACTGATCTCACACGCCGTTTCAGAACGTCCCAGACATGCTCTATGGGATTGAGGTCGGGACTTCGAGCTGGCCAATCCAAACGACGAATGCCGACCTCTTGCACATACGCATTAACATCGCGAGATCGGTGGGCGCGAGCATTTTCGTCCATAAAAATCGAGTCTTCACCCAGAGCGGCCAATGCGGGTTGTGCATGAGAAATTAGAACTTCCGTTATGTATCGATGCCCAGTCAGTGAGCCGTTTTCAATGAAGACTAACTCTGTACGATCCATTGAATTTATTCCTGCCCAAAACATAACAGAGCCCCCACCATAAGGTGTGATTTCTTCGAAACATGCCTCTGCAAAGCGTTCTCCTTGTCTTCTTAGCACTCGCCGACGTCGATCTTCACCGAACAGAGATATCCTGGCTTCATCAGAGAACAAAACCCTATTCCAATCGTCTTGAGTCCATGATTCACAATTTCTAGCGAACCTAAGCCTGTGAACTCTGTGCTCACGAAGTAATTTGGGGCCGCGGGCCGGGCGGTGACTGCGTATATTGGCAGCGAGAAGCCTCCTCCTGACCGTCCATAGACTAATATGCACATTTCTTACTTCTTGGAGGTTGTTCTTAAGATCCACATACGAAGATTTGCAATTTCTCAATGCGCGACTCACAAGAAAACGATCATCCCGTGGTTGGGTACATGGTTTTCTTCCAGAACCAGGCCTTCTCTCGACGGAACCAGTCTCCTGATATCGCTGCCAGGTCCTTTGGACTGTCGAGCGACTAACATTTAGCCTCCTAGCCACGAAACATTGGCTGCAACCCTCTTCAAGCAGCGCGATAATTTTGGTAGCTTTTACCACTTTATCTACCATTTTTGATACAGCCAAACAGCATTAAATAAAGCTTTGACAGTCAAGGATATGAAATTAATCGATAAAAATTGAATAAAAGTTATGAAAGTCGATGTTAACTTCTGGAACTTCGCGCCAAAAATGTAGGATAAAAAGGGGTTTTCTGTAAAAATGAACATCAAATGAAAAATTGAATTTAGAACGTACTTTTTTAAATACCACAGCATTTTTAAAACCGGCCAGTAACGTGTACAAACGATTGAAACCTTTTTGGTATTGTATCTTTTTAAATATGAATGAAAATCAAAACCGCCCGTTTTTTTTGCAAATGAGTTTATCTATCTACTATTCCAATTGATCGTAGGGTAATGTGAGCATTTCTAGTCGTACAGAAATGTCACGTTTTGCAAACAGCGCATACATGAGCATTTGTTATACTGATAGGTAGATACGTGTCTTGTGAATTTTAGGTTTTATATCCATAGTTTTAACTATTCTTACGATACTTTTCATGTGTCCTGTTTTTGAAGTGAAATTTCTTTGCGCGCATGAGGGTAATTTTTTTATTTTAGCGTCACGAAGATCTGCAGCGTTTTTTTTGTCGAAGAAGAGGGAGTGAGCGATTGAGATCGATTGAGTGAGAAAGGGCGAACATAGCACGAAGCACATCCATGGGTCAAGAGTAGGGAGCAAGCGAGTGAGAAAGATCGATAGATTTTTCCTTTTTTTTATAATTTTTAATATTTTTTTTGCTTTTTTTATATACATACCTATATATTTTTTATTTCTTTATATTTTTTTTTTATTTATCATAATTTTTTTAATACTGATTAAAAACACATGGAACCAAAGAAGTTTCACTTCTGACATGCGTACTTAGTACTCACGCTATTTTTTTTTTAGTTAATAATAGGTTATAATACCTCCTTCAACCAGATGCCTGGAGGATCCAGGTCTCCTTCACAATGGGAAGAAAATTGACTTACTATGCTGATCAGATGGATTGGTATAGGTTCATATTTTGAGTTTTCCGCCACCCCTACCTTTTGCGTAGGTTTCGTAAAAGACGACTATGGTATACAATGCGCGATATTCAAATAACATCGATGAAAGAAAAGAAATTTGAATAAAACCGTCGAACAGCGGGCGATGTTCTGAACAGCGGGTGTAGTAGGTCAATTTCCTTTTCATTGTGGAGTAGGTCTAACCAAGGTTGAGCCCAAGGGCGTCGCCAGCTTATGACTGCGGGGGTAGGTGTTGTAATGGGGCAATATTATGGAGGATAAAAAATATGAACGCCTTGGACAGTAGAAAGCATAAAGCACACTTTGGAAGTCTTTGCCTCGATGACGATTGTAATAAGTACGGTTCTAGTATCTTAAATTTCGAATTCATTAATAGGTAAGGAAGTCCATTGCTCGCACTTTGATCGATTTGCAGCTAGCTACATTTGATCTCATTGTCAACTACATGTATCCTGTCGATACATGCGTAGGCATGTATCGTACATAATACGTAACATTTAAGGCATAGGCTGTTTAACACATATAAAACACAAGACAAAGACGTATATTATATACTATCCTTTATTCGTATACCTCCATAATTACATCTTTATAAATACACACTTAGTAACATAGCCTTAATAAGCACTTGTAATGTTAAACTGTTATAGATACTTCTTCCTTGCTTCTGTTGACTCTTCCATGTATGACAACCGAATGCCCTCAACTCATTTGTGACCATCTATTTATAACCGTTGTTCGCTAGTAAACCACTCAAGCGTGGCCATACGCAGCTACCAATGTTGTCAGAGCATACTTTGTGTTGCCACCTTTCGTTTGGCGATAACACACACATTTTTTAAATTCGTATAACTTTCATGTTATATTGTTTTTTGTGTAATATGTACATTATAATTACGATCTATGACCGGTAAACTACAACATACTCGAACAGTTGCTCCATAACCTGATACACCTATAAAGAAAGGGTAAAGCTAGCGGGGAATTGATATTTGTAATTATTTTAATCGGCTCATTATAGTCCCAATTTTAATTCTCGTAGGTAGAGGTGTAGAATACCACATGGGGATATGTAATATTTAGTTTCTAATTTTGTTTTTGAAGTGAAACTTCTTTATCGGCGTTGGAAAATAATTTACCGTCACATTTTTCGGTTACGCGACACATTTTTTCGTTACGTGTCATCATTTTCTCGTCCCCACCACGGTCGATTCGAATAAAGAGTACTTTCTCCAGTGGAGTAGGGATAGCATGCCGTTAAAGCGGACATAAAGGGATAAAGGTATAAAGGGATAAAGTGATAAAGGCATAAAGGTATAAAGGGATAAGGGGATACGGGGATAAAGTGGTAAAGGGATAAGGTGATAAGGGGATGAAGGGATAAAGGGATAAGGGGCAAAGAGACAAAGAGACAAAGGAACAACGGGACAAAGGGACAAAAGGACAAAGGAACAAAGGGACAAAGGATAAAGAAGTTTCACTTCTGCTATGCGTACTTTGTACACAAATTCATTTTTAGGTATGGTGACGGAGTAAGAATACTATTCACCATTCCCTCTTTTACACACCTACGAGGGTGTCATAAAAGACGACTAAGTGATTATAAATGCTTTTAATTAGAGATGGAAAACTTTAAATGTAACCCTATACTCACATGTCTGACCAGCATGGCACAGTAGGTCAATTTCCCTCCTATTGGGTAGGAGGCTGGAGCCCAGCAGTGGGATGTGTATTAGCTACTGACGACGACGACTAATTTAACTCTTAGTCGATTTTACAGACATTACATGGACTATATTAAGGACAATAATTTTTTTTTAAATAAAGTTGATATAAATTGGCGGGACCGCCAAGGCCCTCTTTTATAAATATTTTTAAGGTGAGAAAAACAAAAAACATATTTTTCTTCGCAAGTACACCTACAAAATGTAATGCGTTCAAAAATACATAATAAAAAAATCTTAGAATTACACAAGAATATTATTGATAGTTTTATTATAACGCTTTATCTTTTGTGACTTTTGTGACGGTGCGCGCGCGCATAGTAGAAAATTGACTAGCTAACTTCATTGTGTCGGTTTTTCGTGACGGTGTGACGTGCGCAACGTAAAAATTCACTCTCATAATTTTTCTCTAACACACCAAACGAAGTATTACTTCAAAAACATCACCATTAATACAATATTATGTACAAAAAAAGATAGATATTATTTCCAATTGACAAAGAGTTTCCAATTGAAAAAGAGACGTGGGGTCACCACGTCTCTTTTTTTTTTCCGTTTGTTTTTAACCGAGTTTTAAAAAAGGAGGAGGATCTCAATTCAGATGTTTGTATTTTGATAATATGTTTCTTCGTGCATAACTTCTTGCTTGCTTGCTTGCCAAGCGATTTAAATTTGTTTTTGGAAAGGGTATATCTACTTCCCAAATGGTCCCACGTACATTTCATCGAAATCGTACAAACGGTTTTTGAAAAATCAACAAAAGTAAAAATTTATCTACATTGAAGTCGGTATTTTTTTGCAAAAAAAAAAAATAATTTCTTATATGCGGGTATCGTCATCTCATTTTTTTTTAAATCTTGCAGTATATTTAGTTTACAATGAAGAAGAATACAATTCATCACTCCCTCTCATACCCGTGAATGTCGTAAAAGACGACTATGGGATATAATATGCACATAACATCTGTGCAAGAGAAGGAGAACTCGAAATGAAACCCTATACCAACATGTCTGCGCTTAATGCCGCCCTAGACGAGGCCGCGGGTGATCGGACCGGGGAATTGTCCGTCACCCGCGGAGAGGCTGACCACGCGACGGCGACCGCCGTCCCAGGACGTCGAGAGGTGAGGGTACCCGAAAGGGTATTCCGTCGGGCCGACCACTGATGACAAGTCACCTCTGCTCCGATGGTCGGCCCAACAACGAGGTGACGTGGGTACGGGTGGGTTATGGTGGGTTATGGTCCCGCGCGCCGTCCTTTCATCGCCCCGGATGGACTAGACCGCGCGTGCGCTTACCATAGCTGACCCATAAAAAAAAATATCAACATGTCTGCCGAGAGGTATAGTAGGTCTAATTCCCTCCCATTGTGGAGGAGGCCCGAGCCCAACAGTGGGACGTATGTGGGCTGCGATGATGATGATTAATAAAAATATTATTTACTAAAAAAGTATATGGTCGATCGAGCTAATAAGTTTTTATATCAAAATAAATTAGGTATATCAGAATACTTATTATCTACTCACAACATGCGAAGCGAACTCATAATCCAAATTCAATTTCCATTTTGAATTTCAGTCAATTACCATTTATGTATCTAATCTCGAAGCTTCTATATAATCAATGAATATTATAAAAGTGAGACCATTTATATGATTACGTGGTTTTCCTTCTTATATATCAAACTTATACAACTTTTGGGGTGTTAGGGAATATGATAATTTTTTATGATGCGTGCGCCCACCGTCATGAAGAACCGACACCCCGAAGTTAGCTAATCAACATTTTTATGATTGGCGCACACACCGTCACAAATGTCAACTAGATAAATTTAAGACAACACCCTGCACTAAGGAAATAATCCTTGTATTGCGGGGGACTTTACAAACATATAATTAACGGACACAAATTACATCCAGACTCAGAACAACAATTTGTGGATCGCACAAAGTGTTGTCCCGCGTGGGATTCGAACCCCCGACACTAAGTCGCTATCTTAACCACTACGCCATCTGTGCAGTCAATGACTAAGGAACATAAACAGAATCGCCGTAACAGAAGGCTAACTCGAAACTCCCATGGCGATTGTCACGATTGCAATTCTTTGTGCGTTTGGGTTTTCTTGCTTCTTGAAATATCACATATTTTGGGATGTCCGTTATTTGTAAGCCGTAAAGTCTACGATACAAGGAATTTATTCTTTATTCACACTCACAGAATGATTTGCTTGCGGTAGCTGCGTGGAGCGGGCCTCACCCTCCCCTCCATAGTGGTTGAATGGATGGCTTTTCTATTAGTTATATCGTAATATTTATAAGAGATTTAAAATACTGTGGCAAAGCCACTGAAACCTAAGCGAAGGCTAATTTAAAATAAATTGTCACAATTAAATTTAATACCGAGAATTTGAATTTCATATACACGTAACCACGGCATGATTACTTAAATGTATGCGATATTTCTAATTAAAATCTTAAGATGAATATTGAACGCGTGGTTAGAATAATAAATAAGACACGATAATCTTGTTACGTATGTTCTAATCAACGCGTATGAACACTTGAGTGTATGAAGGATTATGGGGATGGATGGATTTATGCGTTTGTTGAATTATGTATTAGTAAAATGAAATTTAATCTGCGTAAGATTTAAGTTTTCGTGTAGTGACAGAGTAATAGATAATACGATTGACAACTTCTTATCTTGCATATGGCTGTCGTAAAAGACTACTAAAGGGTATATCTTATCTTATCTCTTTAAAACGAGCAATTCTTGTATATATATATATATATATATATATATATATTCAGGATATATATATATATATATATATTCAAGATCTCGGAAACGGCTCCAACGATTTTGTTGAAACTTGGCATACTAGAGGTTTCGGGTCCAAAAAATCGATCTAACTAGGTTTTATTTATAGAAAATGTTGTTTTGTCCGTGTTTTTAGTAAAACAATATAATGACATTAAATTTTAAAAGAATATGAATTCAAATTTCGTTGTCAACGTCATGAGTTACGATAGCTCAGTTGGGGAGACGGCCGGTTTTAATTTTGGGTTATGTGGCATTCAAAAAGCGTCGGTTCGAATCTCGGTGTTATTATTATTCTCTTTTTGAATTTTTTATATAATTTTCATTATTTATTTTTTATTAATATATATCTAAATAAATTCGACAAAAATATTCCGAGCGAAGCTCGGTCAACCAGATATTATATATTATATGTATATATATATATATATATATATATATATATATATATATATATATATATATATATATATATATTCAGGATCTCGGAAACGGCTCCAACGATTTTGATGAAATTTGGCATACTGGAGGTTTCAGGGCCAAAAAATCGATCTCATTTCATCATTTCAGCCTATTGCCGTCCACTGCTGGACGTAGGCCTCCCTCATGTTGCGCCACAATGTGCGGTGCTGTGCCACCCGCATCCAACGACGCCCAGCAACTTTCACTAGGTCATCGGTCCACCTAGTGGGGGGGCGTCCTACACTGCGTCGTCCGATACGTGGTCGCCACTCGAGAACCTTTCTTCCCCACCGGTTGTCGGTTCGTCGAGCGATGTGGCCTGCCCATTGCCACTTTAGCGTGCTAATTCTTCGTGCTATGTCGGTTACACCCGTTCTTCTGCGGATTTCCGTATTCCGGATTCTATCTCGCAGAGAAATCCCGCGCATAGCCTGCTCCATAGCACGCTGAGCGACTTTGAGCCTTGATATGAGGCCTACATTTAGGGACCACGTTTCCGTGCCGTAAGTCATAAAATCGATCTAGCTAGGTTTTATTTATAGAAAATGTTGTTTTGTCGGTGTTTTTAGCTAATCAATACAATGACATAAAATGTTATTGACATTCTTTGAATAGGAATTCGAATTTCGTCATCGTTGTCAAGAGTGTCAATAGCTCAGTTGGGAAGTTGTTTTGTTTCCGCGAAACGACTGCCTCACAGAAAGCGGCGATTTCCTGACGCTGCCGAGCATCTTCACAGTGATGGTCGGAAGGATCAGGTCGGCACCCATGATTGCGACGAGTTCACAGTGCTGGTCTGCACACACGGCACAGCTCAAGCGTGCGCTGCGCAGTGTCCTCATCGTAATCCCAGTGATGGCAGGTTGGTGTACTCTCTCTCCTCAAGGTCCGCACAAGGTCGTGATGTCAAGTACCTGTACTTGAAGATGCAACCGTGCCCCTTCAATACCTGCATCAGTCAAAAGTATAGCACTCTGTGCCGCTAACCCAACCACTTCACTAGCATTGGCTGGAAGGTTTGACACCTCCCCAGCAGGACTTTCTAACGGGCAATGCGATAACGGCTGACGTCAGCCCGCCAGACGGCCATGTCCTTCAAAGAGACTATGCCTTTCGCCCATGTCTCCGACATCCGCCGGCAGAGTCCGGCGAGCATCTTCACCTCCAGGTCCTACGTAGGAGCACCGGCCAATAGGCACGCTGCCTCCATCGCCACCATACGGTATCCGCGTATGGCCTTGACCGCCATGGTTTTCTGTGGTCGCCACTAATACGCCCCACTATTGCACGTGAGCTTCTTCCATAGTAGGAGAGAAATTGACCTTCTATACCGCGCTAGTCAGACGGGGTGGTATAACGTTTTATTTCGAGATTTCCCTTTCTTGAATAGATGTTAAAAGCATATTACATACATTGGGCGTCTTTTACCACACCCACAGACAAGATAGGTTGTGGTGAATTATTCTTTTACTGCGATACAACACGGAGCAGCTTATAACATTTAGACTCAAAAGAAGCATTTGTGGATCGCACAGAGAGTGTTTCGAAGCCAAAACACCAAACACATCTGTGAAATCTCAGCCATCTGTGAAATCAAATAATTATTAGCAAAATATATCCACAAAAGAATAATGGTCGCCACAACGAAACTGACAAATTGATTCTGTAATTGCCACAAAAGCTCTTTGAAGGCGCGTACCTGATATACAACAGGTCGACATCGGTCTTATTTCACTTTAACCACGCGATTTATATAGAATGAACTAAATTATTTTACTTTTAAGCATTCATTTAGATTACACAAACCAAAAACAGAGAATACACCACCTCCTCTTCTTACTTGTGGGTGTCGTAAAAGACGACTATGTGATATAATATGCTTATAGCATCTATGTAAAAGGAATACTCTCAATAACATCATCTATCAACCCATACGGTTTTTTTATTTGTTATTTACTAGCAACCAGCCCTCGTTTCGCTTCGATTTTGGTCGTTTTGCCCGCGTAGTTCCCGTTCCCGTGAGAATACCGGGATAAAATATAGCCTAGGTTACTCCCTGATATTATAGCTTTTCATTGGTGAAAGAATTTTTGAAATCAGTCCAGCCGTTTTGGAGATTACCCGGCACAAACAGACAGACAGACAAAAAAATATAAAGTATTTTTAGGCATGTGTAATAATGTGTATAGTGCAAATAACCGCGTGAGCATGAAAAAAGTCTATTATTTTGACGTTACAAACAGACACTCCAATTTTATTTATTGGTAGAGATACAGGTATTTATAGGGTTTTATTAACTTGCGGTCGCTCAAACCTAGTGACCGTAGTTTTTCCACATTAGTTAAGTATATAAGTGCTTCAGGAATGTTTTAAACGAGTCTAAGCCCATATTGACTTTGTGTTATACCTATTAAATTAACTCTCAATTCAACATAACTCATCACTCACCCTCTTGCGTGTCGTAAAAGATGATTAAGGGATATGTATATAACATCTATGCAAGAGAAGGAAAATCTGACCAGCGGAGTGTAGTAGATCAATTTCTCTCCTATTGTGGAGGAGGTTTCCCATTGGAAAAAAAAAACGAAAATCGAACTATGTTAAGCTACCTAGGCTGTTATGGTATTATAGCCTGCTTTTTTTTCTATTTTGAATGAAATTCGTACTCAATTGAAGTCCTCGACGCAAAAAGGTCAGGACACCGATTTCGAACAGTCGGCCTCGTTGCGCGTGGCAAACTACAGTGTAAACTCTATATAGCGACACTCAAGGTGTGTGAATTTTTTGACGTTATAGGGAGTTGTCGCTAATTGGAGTGAAAAAAAAAAATTATATTATTTTACTATTCTAATATTTATTTACTAATATAGTGCAAATTTTAGAAATGTAAAAACAACTATGATAAAGATAAGGTTTAACAATCTAACGACAGCCTAGTGGCCGAAGGGTCGAAGTAAACATGTACCAGTTTATTATATCTATAACGGCAAAAACACTCATGTGCTGAGATCGATTACGTCAACCCGGGTTTCGAGCATATCCGATGTGCGATGGGCGTGGACGCCGGGGCCTTGCAGACGCCGCTGCGCACTCGCCCTGATGATGACGAAACCCAGGTCGACGTAATCGATCTCAGCACGTGAGTGTTTTTGCCGTTATAGATGTTATGCTATGGATCAGTCTCACGATAATTTCAATACTAAAATGTACCAGTTTATCACACAAAAAACAAAAAAGAATTTTTTACAATGTTTCGTAGGTCAATTGAGGTAAACACGTGCTAGATAATAAATTAACAAAACAATAAAGGATAGAACGTACACAGCTGCAGTTATTCTAATTTTGACAATCAAGAAAGTACTGCTCAATGCTAAATAATGCCGTATTGTCATCGTTATTTCGAGTGAACGTGATTATAGAGGGTATCACCGTATGGATTATATGACAAACCAACCAAAATCAAGTTATTTCGATATTTTAAGTCGTTAAATCGAGTGACGTTATAAAGAGTTTACACTGTAATTCCCAATCCGACTCTATGTCATCGTGTTTAGCCAGCATAGTATATTAGACCAACTGCTACCCCCTGATGTAAATGAGCGGAAAAATTATTAAAATGTACCAACATTATAAAGTACTACCGACCGGCTGCCACGTCGTTTTAGTTTCGTGAGACCAACATTACCAAAGAAATTATTCAAAATGATGTTTTTATGAAATATTAACTTTTTACATTTGTAAATGTAACACGAATACCTATAAACCATTTAGAAGATTTTATTTAAATGATAGTGATAATCTTGCCCGGGATTTTTCTACGATATAGAAACCGCAATAGAAGAAAAAGTGTAACCATAGCATGGAGAAATGGCACGCTGAAGTGCCAATGGGCACATAGCTCGACGAATTGACAACCCCTGAAGAAAGGTTCGCGATCACGTATCGGACAATGCAGTGTAGCACGCCTATGTGGACCGAAGACTCGGTGAAGGTTGCTGGGCATCGTTGAATGCAGGGGTCACGGGAGCGCATTTATTGGCGAAATATGAGTGAGGCTTACATACAGCAGTGGACGGGAAAAGGCTGAATCATGATGATGAAGATGATGACCGCATTGAAATTGATTGCGCAGTTTAGGAGATTTAAGCGTACATAGGGATAGATAGCACGTAAAGTGATTACCAAATATAGGACTTGAATACACATTTATTAAAAATCCATTCCAACCGCCTTACTACATTCATCAAAATATGTTAATATTTTGTTCTAATTTAATACTATAATAATTAAGCTAGAAATCTATTAATCAGTGTCACTACTCATCATCATCATTATTTTAATCCATAAAAGGTCCAATATTGGGCTCAGGCCTTCTCGACATGTGGAACTCGCCGGCCACATTCGCAGCCGGAATACCCACTTAAATCACAGCGGCTCTTGCTGCGCTTTTACGGGGTGCCGGAGAGATTGTCTGATGACATTTAATCCGCGACACCCCAACGCGTGGTCATCTGGCCATATCCTATCGTTATTCAGGTTGGGGGAGCAGGTACGCATATTCTCGCCTCCAATCGCCTCGCGTTCCCACTCCGCCCATTCATTCCTTGAAATGACGGCCTCACAATTATGATGATCGTGCTCTTATCACATACATATATATCTTATTAGTACATATTGCAAAAGTTCTGACCGCCTGCTTAATGTCAACTCTCCTTGGAAATGTTGGTTGACCAGACGGCATCAGATTAAGTTGGCCCAAATTGATATGACAATATTGATTTGAATAATGTTATGGTTGGTAGTCATCATAACCGCTACTACGTAGCAGTTATTTTTATTATTTTAAAGAGCATGTGAATTTTAAATCACTCTGTATGTCAATTATCATTAAATACATGCTGATTTTAAACTAAAAGTTTTACATTACTCATTCTACGTTAGATGTTCATTTGCGGATAAGTTTAAGCTTCGTGTCTCTCAAATGAACACGTTTGGAATTAATTAAAACCCTCGGGTTTTCCATTTGACCAATTAAAGTTAGAACTTTTCGCTAATACTAAGTTATTTTAAAAGCTTCAATGTGTGTTATTAATACAGTTGATTGTTTGAACTTAAAAGACAAAGGATATGATTATGAGTAAATAGAGGTACCAAAGTCAAAGATTTGGATCCATTGTCCATGTCAATAGGCTGAGAGGGTAAACATGATAGCTTATAGGTACAAATTCTCGACAGGGTGGGAACAGACGAACCCTGATAGGAATTTAAATATTAATTCAAAATTCACTATAATTAATGATTTCGGATGTTTACGAGAGTATTACAAATTGTAAATAAAACTAATTTAAGGATTTTATCGCGTTTGTATTTGATTTTTGATTGACCGACGTTTCGTACACTTTGCAGCGTTCATGGTCACGGGCGGACAGTCCGCCCGTTTACTATAATTTTTAATGCCATACATATATCAATTTGTGCGTTATATCATTGTGTGTTATAAATATTATATTGAGCGCAGCGTCAATATTGAAAATTACTTGAAAAGATAATACTTTTTCCCCCCGAATTCAAATCTCACGATTGACAATCATACCTATATTTATTACTACAGGACCAATATGATATAATAATTCTTAAAATATTTTTGTTTATATTGTTTTTATTTCTCCAATAAAATATAATATTTATAGCAACTATATGAAATATAATTTACAGACTGAAGTATTTAAGCAGCTGCAAGGAAAACTCAAAACAAAACCACGTATCAATCCTTTTCGCAATCAATCCATTCAACCACTGTTGGACTTGCTGAGGCAGGCGACATAGCGATCTTAGTTTTTTAATTTCCCATTTTGCTGTAACTCGTTGCTGGAATGTACTTCAACTTCCTTTATTGCATTTAAAAACTACAAGGGTTTTCCAAAAAAGACTTGAACTAATCCTACTTGAAAATCAAAAATTGATAACTTAATATTTTGTATACAGTCCACAAATTTACTGTAGTTATTTCTCGTTCTATTTCATCAAGGACTCCTTCTAGCTAACCTCAAGATTTATGTACTTTCGGTTTCTATTTTACATTATTAATGTTTATTTTATTTTGTATTCTATATGTCTTTATTAAATAGTACATGCTGTACATAGACTTGTGTCATATTTCATAACACCTCTTATTTATTGGCTAACTAGCAACCCGCCCTCGCTTCCCTTCGGTTTCAGTCGTTTTACTCGCGTAGTTCCTGTTCCCGTGGGTATACTGAGATAAAATATAGCCTATGTTACTCAGGAATACTGTAACATTCTAATGGTGAAAGAATTATCGAAATCTGTCCAGAAGTTTTTGAGTTTATTCGTAAGGAACCTTTCCTCTTTATAATATTAGTGTAGATTGTAATCTTAGTGGATGAAAATTAAAAAATGCTGAAACACGTCTTTATTTATTTTTACTAAAGAGTATTTTTGGAGAATTTGAAGAAAATCGATGTAGATTTTTTTTCTCCTTATACAAACTTTGTTACTGCGGTTTACTCCCTAGGGGTTGAATTTCAATAAAGCCTTTCTTAATGAGTTTCTACGTCACGCAAATAAACTAATGTCAAAATTTCATGTTTCTGGCTTCAGTACTTTCGACTCTGTGATAAGTCAGTAAACTGACATCTTTCTACCTATGCTACACCCTTAGAGGATGAAAATGGACAAACGCTGAAACACGTGTTTATTTATTTTTAATAAAGAGTATTTGTGCTTAATTTGAAGACAGTAGCTGAAGATGCTGTTACTGTTGCGTTTCACCCCCTTAGGGGTGGAATTTCAAAAAATCTTTTCTTAGCGGATGGCCACGTCACGAAATGAAACCACGGTCCAAATTTCATTCTTCTAGCTTCAGTAGCTTCGGCTCACCCTGTTCCTTTATATGTATATTATCGTTAACACCCCCGCAACACCACTTGCAGGTGGAATTTCGTAAAATCCGTTCTTAGCTGACCTCTACTCGACGAAAGGAATATTTATGCCAAATTTCAAGTCTGTACGCCTTATGGTTCCAGAGATATGGTGATGAGTCAATATATCGCTCGCAAAACCCGCCTCTCATATACATATATACACTCATTTGCAAAAAAAACGGGCACCTAAGCAATGAACCATTTCAAATGTTAATATTTCTTTGTTTGATAATTATAGGTAGTTTTATCCACACAATTTGCTAAATTAATAAGAAAATAATCGTTTTCATCAGTATTTCATAAAATTTAGATACAATTTATGGGAAATAATGCTAAACCTCGCTAGTAGTGTATATTCGCTAGTAGTGCATATGCTCATGAAGTAAAAATAAAAAAGTTTTTTTGTTTGTTTTTCTTTAATAAAGTAAAAGCAGATAAATGTTTAGTATCGAGTGTGACCCCCTCTAGCTAAAATCACAGCTTGAATTCGTCTGGGCATGCTAGCGAGTATATCCCGGATACTTGCTTGCGGAATACGTTCCCACTCCGCAGTAATCACATTCTTCAGCTCTCTGATGGTCTGCGGAGCCGGGTGTACTGATCTCACACGCCGTTTCAGAACGTCCCAGACATGCTCTATGGGATTGAGGTCGGGACTTCGAGCTGGCCAATCCAAACGACGAATGCCGACCTCTTGCACATACGCATTAACATCGCGGGATCGGTGGGCGCGAGCATTGTCGTCCATAAAAATCGAGTCTTCACCTAGAGCGGCCAATGCGGGTTGTGCATGAGAAATTAGAACTTCCGTTATGTATCGATGCCCAGTCAGTGAGCCGTTTTCAATGAAGACTAACTCTGTACGATCCATTGAATTTATTCCTGCCCAAAACATAACAGAGCCCCCACCATAAGGTGTGATTTCTTCGAAACATGCCTCTGCAAAGCGTTCTCCTTGTCTTCTTAGCACTCGCCGACGTCGATCTTCACCGAACAGAGATATCCTGGCTTCATCAGAGAACAAAACCCTATTCCAATCGTCTTGAGTTCATGATTCACAATTTCTAGCGAACCTAAGCCTGTGAACTCTGTGCTCACGGAGTAATTTGGGGCCGCGGGCCGGGCGGTGACTGCGTATATTGGCAGCGAGAAGCCTCCTCCTGACTGTCCATAGACTAATATGCACATTTCTTACTTCTTGGAGGTTGTTCTTAAGATCCACATACGAAGATTTGCGATTTCTCAATGCGCGACTCACAAGAAAACGATCATCCCGTGGTTGGGTACATGGTTTTCTTCCAGAACCAGGCCTTCTCTCGACGGAACCAGTCTCCTGATATCGCTGCCAGGTCCTTTGGACTGTCGAGCGACTAACATTTAGCCTCCTAGCCACGAAACATTGGCTGCAACCCTCTTCAAGCAGCGCGATAATTTTGGTAGCTTTTACCACTTTATCTACCATTTTTGATACAGCCAAACAGCATTAAATAAAGCTTTGACAGTCAAGGATATGAAATTAATCGATAAAAATTGAATAAAAGTTATGAAAGTCGATGTTAACTTCTGGAACTTCGCGCCAAAAATGTAGGATAAAAAGGGGTTTTCTGTAAAAATGAACATCAAATGAAAAATTGAATTTAGAACGTACTTTTTTAAATACCACAGCATTTTTAAAACCGGCCAGTAACGTGTACAAACGATTGAAACCTTTTTGGTATTGTATCTTTTTAAATATGAATGAAAATCAAAACCGCCCGTTTTTTTTGCAAATGAGTTTATATATATATATATATATATATATATATATATATATATATATATATATATATATATAAATATTCTAAAATATAAAGCTGAAGGGTTTGTTTGAACGCGCTGATCTCAGGAACTACTGGTCCAATTTCAAAAATTCCCTCGATGTTAGATAGCCCATTTATCGAGAAAGACTTATAGGCTATAACAGGAGTGAAAGCATTAATGAAGAATGTTTCAAAATCGAGATATTTTTGCCTTTTGAGAGCTGCCGCTGCATAAACAGCTAAATTTTTGCAAAAATCACGTGAGACAGAATCGTTTTATTAAAAAATATTTTCACCTTCTACGTAAATAAAGTCTTAGGTTAAAATTAGCGTTAGCCCAACGTATCTATACCACGCGGACGAAGTCGTGAGTATAAGCTAGTATATAATATAGTACCGGCATTCCGCTCCTTCAGGCTTCTACGGTCGTTTTCAAATAAGAACCTCAAAATTTACGTTATTTACGATGCCCGAGGACAAGATAGGGTGGTCTACAATAATATTAAAAAGAGGAAAAATTTGTTTGTTTGTATTGAATAGGCTCCGAAACTACTGGACCGATTTCAAAAATTCTTTCAACAATGGAAAGCTATAATATCAGGGAGTAATATAGGCTATATTTTACCCCGGTATTCCCACGGGATTGGGAACTACGCGGGTAAGGCGACTGAAACCGAAGAAAAGCGAGGGCGGGTTGCTAGTAGTGGCGGCTGTACCTTAAGTGCGTTCGTGCGCTGAACCACCAGATCAAAATATTTAAAACTACAAAATTTAACTTCATCTTTATTTTTAAATTACCCTTAATATTTATTCTTTGAACATAAAAAACATATAACAAATAAAATTTCAAATTGTGACGAAACAATATATGTGCATTACTAAACTATTAAAACTTATATTCCTTGTAAAAAAAATCTCGTGCGCTGAGGCGAGCGCACGGGGACTGCCCAATCTGCCCATACAACTTGTATTAGATAGGAGTTAAACGCCTGGCGCGTGAGACAAAAGATAATTTATAGAAATATGCTGAAAAATGAGTCTGTTCCCGTACGGCGCACGGGCGAACCGAACGTTGCCGAGAGAACTTGACTTACGACGAAATTCGCCAATTTTTTTTTTTTGTGGGTGGGCCGCGGTCAGCGCGCCTCCGCACTACTCCGTACGGGGCGACAGAGGGGCTTAAGCACGCAACTCCCGCGACCCACCCAAAAACCACGTCGCCTTCGTCATTGGGCCGACCACTGGAGCAGCGTTAACTTGTCGTCAGTGGTCGGCCCGACGGAATACCCCCTGTTGGGGTACCCTCCCATCGACCGACGTCCCCCCCTCGGGGAGGACGTCGGTCTTTCCTCACGCGGTCGGCCTCTCGGCGGGTGACGGCCTAATCCCCGGTCACGTCACCCGCGGCCTCGGCTAGGGCGGCATGAGACGCAGATAGTTGCGCCTGCGCCGCCCCAGTCGCCGGCGGCGGATCTCCTCATCGAGGCTGCGCTCCTCACGCAGGCGATCCGCCGCCTCCTTCCGCGAGATCACTGTCTCGCAAACGAAATTCGCCGATGATGTCTCGTTAAGTACAGTAAGTAGATATAGTTTCGATGTATCTGTGACGAGTTAAATATGGTTTGTTTACATTGTTTTTTTTATTTTGGTCTTAGTTCTATTTTATACTGCGTATACAGTGGGTGAAAATGAGTATAAATATAGACTATATTAAAGACAATAACAAAACGTTTTAAAATAAAGTTGATATAAATTGGCGGGACCGCCAAGGCCCTCTTTTATAAATATTTTTTGAAGTGTGAAAAACAAACAAAATACCTATTTTTCTTCGCAAGTACACCTACAAAATATAATGCGTTCAAAAATAATAAAAAAAAAATTACGTAAATTGTTGTTCCATTGCAATTTCTGATCTTAATACTTTGTGAGGAAGTAAAGTGCACCACCACTTTGATGACCCACCAGCCGCCACTGGTTGCTAGTGAATTATATTTTTATTCCGTCACCACACGAAAATAAAATGTTATTTGAAATATATTTCCTATATAATATTTGATCAATAGGTATATAATTTTCCTAAAATATTAAACGAAACTTTTCGATTCGTTGCTTTAATTACTTGAAAAATTACATGTTGATTAAAATATCTAAATAAACATAATTTTAATACGCACAAAACTTTGAAAAATGAGAGTCGCGCTACGGATTTAATAGATTAGAAAATTTTGCTTCATGTCTCCTGCATTCAATAGGACGGAAGTAAAATTAATTTCTTCCAACTCCTCCTGTTTAATTTAAGACAATTAAAATCATTTTCCGGGATTGTTTGATGGTCAAACCTCGGTGTGTTCTATGGAGACCATTGTGGATCCTGGCTTACAGGAGTTACAATTGTGGGCATGTGTGGTGGAATTAGTCCCAAATAAGAAGTACCTATTTAGATACTATACTTACGGTATTTTTTTTTAAACTAGAAAGGCTGTGCTTAATTAAATTCCATCTGACGGAAGCAGCGGTAACTTTGTGGGGAAACTTATTAGATTGCCAGGGAGAGCTATTAAATCCGTGGCGCGCGACTCTCATTTTTCAAAGTTTTGTGCGTATTAAAATTATGTTTATTTAGATATTTTAATCAACATGTAATTTTTCAAGTAATTAAAGCAACGAATCGAAAAGTTTCGTTTAATATTTTAGGAAAATTATTTACCTATTGATCAAATATTATATAGGAAATATATTTCAAATAACATTTTATTTTCGTGTGGTGACGGAATAAAAATATAATTCACTAGCAACCAGTGGCGGCTGGTGGGTCATCAAAGTGGTGGTGCACTTTACTTCCTCACAAAGTATTAAGATCAGAAATTGCAATGGAACAACAATTTACGTAATTTTTTTTTTTATTATTTTTGAACGCATTATATTTTGTAGGTGTACTTGCGAAGAAAAATAGGTATTTTGTTTGTTTTTCACACTTCAAAAAATATTTATAAAAGAGGGCCTTGGCGGTCCCGCCAATTTATATCAACTTTATTTTAAAACGTTTTGTTATTGTCTTTAATATAGTCTATATTTATACTCATTTTCACCCACTGTATACGCAGTATAAAATAGAACTAAGACCAAAATAAAAAAAACAATGTAAACAAACCATATTTAACTCGTCACAGATACATCGAAACTATATCTACTTACTGTACTTAACGAGACATCATCGGCGAATTTCGTCGTAAGTCGAGTTCTCTCGGCAACGTTCGGTTCGCCCGTGCGCCGTACGGGAACAGACTCATTTTTCAGCATATTTCTATAAATTATCTTTTGTCTCACGCGCCAGGCGTTTAACTCCTATCTAATACAAGTTGTATGAGCAGATTGGGCAGTCCCCGTGCGCTCGCCTCAGCGCACGAGATTTTTTTTACAAGGAATATATGTTTTAATAGTTTAGTAATGCACATATATTGTTTGAAAGAAAGAAAGAAAGAAAATTATTTATTTGGGTTCTACAGCATTATTTTCTAAGAGTAAAAAAAGTAATTAATAACTATTATATTATACAAAATTAAGAAAGATAATAATATTAAAGAAATAATATTAAATAACAATAATATTAAAGAAAAAGAACAATATCAATGCCGTAGTACACCAAAAAGGTTCCACCTCAGCATAAGCTGTAGCACATAAGTATTACAGCGCTGGTTTTCAGGTAACACCATTTATTGAGTACGGGCCGCCACGACACGCTGTATATACATTTTAATTGTTAAAATCGAATAAATATTGGATATGTACAGTATCATACAGTATAAAAGTAAATATATTTAGCAAACATAGTAAAATACAGTACAAAACACATAATGAAATATAACTTAATAAATCAAACACAATTTAGAAATGCATAGTAAACATAGAAAGCAGAGAATGATCTGCAGCATACCCTCATTAAACAAAAAATAAATAAACAATCCGGTATGACCATTGATGACATCGTGCCGCTATAGGGAACGATCATTCGGCTCATGGTGGTCGACAGCACATAAAAAATGACCGTGTGTTGAGTGTTAAGGTCACGCGATTAATTTTAACAAACATAATATCTATACACACTCACGCGCACACACACACACCTCACACAAACATATATATACATATACTCATACACACATACACACACATATACATACACACACGCACACGTACATACATATACATGTAGGCACAGATCCATATTATGTCAATTTACAGCGGCTTCGTGCACACCTTGCTCGGGACTTTTCTTAAACTTAGCTGTCGACATGTATGCTTGGAAAACTTATAAAGTTTCCTTTTGTTTTGCAAGCAAGTAATCCTTAAATTTATATTTGAAGCTTTTAATTGATTTTATATTGCGCATTGGAGGAGGTAAGTCATTCCAACAACGGGTTGCTGCAAACTTAAAACTGCCACGAAATGCCGCTGTTCTATGCCTCGGTGTTATTAGCATATAAGTTGACGCTCTGGTATTTTTTTATTAAAATCTTTCGACCATGACAATTTACGATATAAGTACTCGGGCTTTTTTGTCAAAATAACATCAAACAGAAGGGCAGCCAGATGAAGTTTCCTGCGAGCAGACATCTTCATTAGATTGCCCTTATTTAAAAATGGAGTAATGTGAGCCCGTGGAGGAATATGGTAGCAAAATCGTGCGCAAGCGTTTTGCACTCTCTGTATTAATTTTTCTGTTTTTCCAAAAATACAGGTACCATACACAGTATCAGCATAATTTAGCTTCGAAAGTATAAGTGTCTCACACAACAAGATACGCAACTCCACACTCACGTAATGACGAATTCGATATAGCAGTTTGAGTCGATAAAAACAATTCCGTACCGCTTCAACTACATGAGTCTCAAACCGCAACTGCCCATCAAAGATGACCCCTAGATTACGTGCCTCTAGTACTTGTGCGACTGATCGACCATCGACCTTGATATCTATGTTTTGACACTTTTTTAACATATTTCTACTACCCGCAACAATAAACTTGGATTTTCCAGGGTTCAACAGCAAAGAATTTCTATCCGACCAGTCAGAAATCCTCTCCAGATCCTCATTAATTTTGTTTACAGCATCGTCTAAATTTTGTGGATAGAAAGAGAGATACAATTGCAGATCGTCTGCATAAAGGTGAAATTTTGAGTGAACCAGACAATCAGTAATATCACATGTGTACAGGATAAAGAGGAGCGGTCCAAGGACGGAACCCTGAGGAACGCCTCTGTTAATAAGACTAGGGAGAGATGTTATATTACTACCATCCTTACTCTTTATTTGCACAAATTGCGATCTATTAGACAAATAGCTGTGAAACCATTTGATGGTATTTGTATCACATCCATAGAATGCAAGCTTTGACAGAAGGAGTGAAATGTTGATGCTGTCGAAAGCACGTGAGTAGTCTAGAAGAACAAGCAGAGTTGCCATACCCCGATCTCTGTCTTTCAATATATTACTGACCACGTCGAGAAGAGCAGTAGTCGTACTATGCTTTTGACGGAATCCTGATTGGGTTAGAGGTAGAATTTGAAACTGCTCGAGATATGTCCTAAACTGGTTGCAGACGACTTTTTCGAGAACCTTGGAGAGACACGGCAACAAGCTAATGGGGCGTATATCCTTAGCACTGCTTGGATGTGGAATTTTGGGGATTGGTTGGACTATTGCCATTTTCCACAGAGTAGGAAACGTGGCAGTCATCAGTGATTTGTTTATGATGGATGTAATTGCTCGGAGAGAATTAGGAAGCGTCATTATCAGCATGTTCAATGAGATATAGTCGGCACCTAAGGTGTTTGATTTGAGGCTACAGAGAATGTTAGACACGTCCACATCGGTCACCGTATGAAGCCGAAATGTATTTGAACTAAAACGGTTAAATTCAAAATACGTTAATTCTGACATTGTAACAGAATCTTTACCAGGTATGTTCAGAAAATATTGATTAAGAGTATCGGGGTCATTACAGAGATATGGCAGCTCAAGCTCAGATTTCTTTGTTATAGATATGGTAGACTTCAATTGTTTCCATAATCGTTTCGGTTGGTCAATATTTTTATTTATGTATGTATTAAAGTAGGCCTGCTTTTCGCGATCAATTGCAGCTCGAACCAGGTATTTAAGATCTTTATATGAGTTTAAAGAACGTTCGCATCTACTAGATTTATAACGTGCATGCGCAGTGTCTCGCAAGTTCATCATTAACTTAACCGTTTCGGTGATCCAGGGATGGGACTTATTGTTAACTAAAACTTTTTTATAAGGTGCATGTAGATCAAATAAAGTTAAAATGTACGTATTAAAAAGATCCACCATGACATCCACGTCCTCTAATTTTTCAATGTCATTCCAATTAATTTTGTTTATGGCACTGTTATAGATGTCGATCAAAATATCTTTTAATGGGCGGTAGGTAACCGAGAGTGGTGTAGGCTTTTCTATTTTAAAATTAAACTTTACAGAAATCATTGCATGGTGACCTAACTCGGGGGTATGTGAAACTGTTACAGCACCTACATTAGCATCAGTGCACACAACATCAAGTAGTGTCTCACTGTGATCCGTAAAATGGGTCGGCTCGTCAATTATTTGTTTCAAACCAGAATATTCGAGAAAGTTTTGAAGCAGTTTAGTTTTGCTATCGGATTGGTCAAGAATATTGATATTAAAGTCGCCAAGAATAATAATTTTATCAACATTAGGAAAGGAGGTAAGAGACTCGGTAATTGCGTCTATAAAAGTGCTTACATCGAACCATGGAGGTCTATAGGCTGTACCAATAATGACGGAGCACGCGTTGATACTGAGCCGCAGCCACATCTGTTCGACGAGCGGCGCGTAGGGGTGTTGTAAGGTGCGTACGCGTAAGCCCCGTCGCACATAGAAGCCCACGCCCCCGCCACGGCCTCCACGCACTCCAGTAGGTCGCGGAACGTGACGCAGTCGATAGCTAACGACGGCGCACGACCCTCCTCGCCCTCTCTAAGCCACGTCTCATTAATTGCCATAATATCTACGTCGTGATTCTCCATAGCTATAACGAACTCCTCATGTCGTGTACCAAGTGATCCCGCATTAAATAAACCAACATTAAGTTTTTTTGTTTTATGCATTGTAAAGATTATAATAAACATGAAAGGTACTAATCGGAATAATTATTTTCTCAATATAATTGTACACATGTGATATGCTTAATTGAATTATGATTGAGTTACTTTTATTAAAATAAGATACAAAATAAATTATATATACTAGGATGCATTTATAAACTCATTTGCAAAAAAAACGGGCACCTAAGCAATGAACCATTTCAAATGTTAATATTTCTTTGTTTGATAATTATAGGTAGTTTTATCCACACAATTTGCTAAATTAATAAGAAAATAATCGTTTTCATCAGTATTTCATAAAATTTAGATACAATTTATGGGAAATAATGCTAAACCTCGCTAGTAGTGTATATTCGCTAGTAGTGCATATGCTCATGAAGTAAAAATAAAAAAGTTTTTTTGTTTGTTTTTCTTTAATAAAGTAAAAGCAGATAAATGTTTAGTATCGAGTGTGACCCCCTCTAGCTAAAATCACAGCTTGAATTCATCTGGGCATGCTAGCGAGTATATCCCGGATACTTGCTTGCGGAATACGTTCCCACTCCGCAGTAATCACATTCTTCAGCTCTCTGATGGTCTGCGGAGCCGGGTGTGCTGATCTCATACGCCGTTTCAGAACGTCCCAGACATGCTCTATGGGATTGAGGTCGGGACTTCGAGCTGGCCAATCCAAACGACGAATGCCGACCTCTTGCACATACGCATTAACATCGCGGGATCGGTGGGCGCGAGCATTGTCGTCCATAAAAATCGAGTCTTCACCTAGAGCGGCCAATGCGGGTTGTGCATGAGAAATTAGAACTTCCGTTATGTATCGATGCCCAGTCAGTGAGCCGTTTTCAATGAAGACTAACTCTGTACGATCCATTGAATTTATTCCTGCCCAAAACATAACAGAGCCCCCACCATAAGGTGTGATTTCTTCGAAACATGCCTCTGCAAAGCGTTCTCCTTGTCTTCTTAGCACTCGCCGATGTCGATCTTCACCGAACAGAGATATCCTGGCTTCATCAGAGAACAAAACCCTATTCCAATCGTCTTGAGTCCATGATTCACAATTTCTAGCGAACCTAAGCCTGTGAACTCTGTGCTCACGGAGTAATTTGGGGCCGCGGGCCGGGCGGTGACTGCGTATATTGGCAGCGAGAAGCCTCCTCCTGACCGTCCATAGACTAATATGCACATTTCTTACTTCTTGGAGGTTGTTCTTAAGATCCACATACGAAGATTTGCGATTTCTCAATGCGCGACTCACAAGAAAACGATCATCCCGTGGTTGGGTACATGGTTTTCTTCCAGAACCAGGCCTTCTCTCGACGGAACCAGTCTCCTGATATCGCTGCCAGGTCCTTTGGACTGTCGAGCGACTAACATTTAGCCTCCTAGCCACGAAACATTGGCTGCAACCCTCTTCAAGCAGCGCGATAATTTTGGTAGCTTTTACCACTTTATCTACCATTTTTGATACAGCCAAACAGCATTAAATAAAGCTTTGACAGTCAAGGATATGAAATTAATCGATAAAAATTGAATAAAAGTTATGAAAGTCGATGTTAACTTCTGGAACTTCGCGCCAAAAATGTAGGATAAAAAGGGGTTTTCTGTAAAAATGAACATCAAATGAAAAATTGAATTTAGAACGTACTTTTTTAAATACCACAGCATTTTTAAAACCGGCCAGTAACGTGTACAAACGATTGAAACCTTTTTGGTATTGTATCTTTTTAAATATGAATGAAAATCAAAACCGCCCGTTTTTTTTGCAAATGAGTTTATAAATAATCAAAAAATAAATATAAAATTAACAATATAGGACTTCCAGTGAAGAAATAATAAAAGCGGCCTAAAAAATAAGATAAGGTCAAAACATTTGTTAAGCTTATAAGACACGGCATAGATATAACATATTTATAGTCAATAATCCTTATAACAACGGTTTCAGTTGACAAACAAACATACTTAAATGATAATAACAAACGTAATACATAATAACAAATATAGCATATAACCAAGTGAGTATTAATCATCAGAAGCCGTAACGTATTAATTGTTCTTATTACTAACACTATCACTACCAAAAACACGAAGGAGGTCTTTCTCCGCGCGAATACAATGAGTCGGTTTGCCGTCACTATGTTTCGTTAAAATACGACCGAATTTTGTCCAGCTGTATCTCCAACCGAGACGTGTGGCAATCTCTCGCACCCGGTAAAATAGTTGTCTATTTGTTCTCGTTAGCCTCTCATTGACATAAAAGCGTCGCGGCGGAGTAGACAAGCCCAGATCTGCAGTATTAACACCGCGCCGAACGCGTGCGTTCTGCAACACGGCGTCCCGCAATGTACGCCGCGTAAGGCGCACTATAATGCGACGCGCTCGCACCGCACTTGATCCCAACCCTGGGTCTTGTTTCTCCACGCGTGGATCCACTCTTTGGGCGAACATTATATCCCGCTCGTCAAGGGTTACGCCTAGTTTTAATGCTACTAGCCCAACTGTATGATGTATGTTCTCAACTGGTATTTCCGGCAGATTAGAGATTTCAAAATCGGTGCTGAGGGCCTCCTGGTCTCTGTCGTTAAGCTCGAGCTGCAATCGTGCCATCGTATGCTACAGCTGGCTAACCAATGTATTATCTGGTGCGTTAGCTACTTGTTTAGTCTCCAGCACCTCAATCCGAGTCTCCAAGTCCCCTATTCGTCGATTTCAGTCACCAAATGAAGTATGCAGCTCGACCATTTCACTACGAAACGCCCGTAACTAATCTCTGACCGCACGCAGTTCCGATCTAAACAATCTAATTTCTTCACCAAGGGTTGATGAAATCTCGGTGTCGGTGTATGTGCCCACATTTGCCGTAGCATGCGCCACGCTCGTTCTGGTAGTAGAACCAGATATCCCAATCTCCGTTTCACAAAGCTCATCACTCAGCTGTTTAACAGGGGTACCACTGTTATCACCCCTAGGGCTCTTTTTTTTGCAGTCTGGGCATTTCCAATTGTTGCTCATTTGCTTGGACTCGGGCAGAAGCAGGCAAGCAAAATGATATCTATTTGTGCAAACACTG
The DNA here is from genome assembly GCA_032191425.1 of Lymantria dispar. Lineage (NCBI taxonomy): Eukaryota > Metazoa > Arthropoda > Insecta > Lepidoptera > Erebidae > Lymantria > Lymantria dispar. The sequence goes on along the minus strand of CM063445.1, from coordinate 9,493,215 downwards.
TTAGAACAGGCAGCACCTGCCTTAACACCGAGGAACTTTCCACATGCTGCACACTTCACCATTGTATTTATAAGGTATAGAATATGTTAGCAATGAAATTAGTTTAAGAATTTAAATTTATAAAACAAATTTTAATTATAAAAAGTCACTTCTCACTATGTGTGGGTACTATTGTTCGTCATAATTTGAAATTTTATTTGTTATATGTTTTTTATGTTCAAAGAATAAATATTAAGGGTAATTTAAAAATAAAGATGAAGTTAAATTTTGTAGTTTTTAAATATTTTGATCTGGTGGTTCAGCGCACGAACGCACTTAAGGTACAGCCGCCACTGCTAGCAACCCGCCCTCGCTTTGCTTCGGTTTCAGTCGCCTTACCCGCGTAGTTCCCAATCCCGTGGGAATACCGGGGTAAAATATAGCCTATATTACTCCCTGATATTATAGCTTTCCATTGTTGAAAGAATTTTTGAAATCGGGCCAGTAGTTTCGGAGCCTATTCAATACAAACAAACAAATTTTTCCTCTTTTTAATATTATTGTAGACCACCCTATCTTGTCCTCGGGCATCGTAAATAACGTAAATTTTGAGGTTCTTATTTGAAAACGACCGTAGAAGCCTGAAGGAGCGGAATGCCGGTACTATATTATATACTAGCTTATACTCGCGACTTCGTCCGCGTGGTATAGATACGTTGGGCTAACGCTAACTTTAACCTAAGACTTTATTTACCTAGAAGGTGAAAATATTTTTTAATAAAACGATTCTGTCTCACGTGATTTTTGCAAAAATTTAGCCGTTTATGCAGCGGCAGCTCTCAAAAGGCAAAAATATCTCGATTTTGAAACATTCTTCATTAATGCTTTCACTCCTGTTATAGCCTATAAGTCTTTCTCGATAAATGGGCTATCTAACATCGAGAGAATTTTTGAAATTGGACCAGTAGTTCCTGAGATTAGCGCGTTCAAACAAACTCTTCAGCTTTATATTTTAGAATAGATTAACATAAGTGTTTTTGTATACCCTGTTTGTAATTTATGGGTACGTCCCTGTATGTATATAGATATAATATCTGGTTGAACGAGTCTCGCTTGGTATATTTTTTTTTGTATTTTTGCCGAACTTATCAAAAGATACCTATATGTATATGAATAAAAAATAAAATCAAAAATTACAAAAAGAGAAGAATAAGAACACCGAGATTCGATCTCACGTTGTTTGAATGCGGCTGGAAAACTTCCCAACTGACCTATTGTCACACTTGACGGCGACGGCGCAATTTGAATTCTCATTCTATTGAAATTTTATGTCATTGTATTGATTAGCTAAAACACCGACATAATAATATTTTCTATAAATAAAACCTAGATAGATCGATTTTTGGCCCCGAAACCTCTAGTGTGCCAAATTTCATCAAAACTCGTTGGACTCGTTTCCATACAAGAATTGCTCGTTTAAAGATATAAGATATATATCGCCGACGAACAAAACGTACAAAAGTATTACAGGGAAAAAGAAATGTTTTTTTCATTACTATAACCATCATCTATTTGACTGATCGCCTGTCAAAATATAATTAAACGCAGATAAAAAAAAACTTTCTCGTCTTTTATTGACAAGTGTTTGATTAATTGCAGCCATTTAGAATTTATGTTGTTATATTTGAAATTTACTTTAGTCATTGTTTAGCTTAACGTGATATGATGTTAGTCATGTATTGTTGACAATCTATATTATAGCTAGAATCTTTAGAAGTGGTTAACCACTTAAAGTCGTATGACAAAGTTTATGATGACAGCGGAACAATGTGAGGCCTTAATCCTTTAAATGACCATTGGCTCGGTTGTGTTCAGTGGCCTACTAGAATTGTGAGAGTCTAAGAGACAAACTCTGAGCGTTATGCTGATATTTTGGAGACATACATTTTTAGGTAACATAAGTACGTGTGATTAAGGGTGATTTATTGACATAAGAACCCAGTAAATTAATTATACAATTGGACACTTAATAAACTTCGAGTTTACGCGTGTGTTCAGGATTTTTTACGTAAAACTCTATATCTTAATATATATAAATTACGTGTCACGTTAATTGTCCGCGATGGACTCCTAAACTACTTAACCGTTTTTAATCAAATTTGCACACCGTGTGCAGTTTGATCCTACTTGAAAGCTATATCTTAATTTATAGTCGCAATATTATTTTATTGCAAATTATTTGTCTATTATTTGAAATTCACAATTATCTGTTAACTCGAAACGATTTTAACAGATGGCGATATCTGTTGACTGGATTGAGTAATTAATTAATAGATGGCGCTGCTATGTCAAACCTACAAACGTGTCATATACGATTTTAACTTGCTTTTTTACATAGATGCCATTTGTAAAAAAATATGACGACCTCCATGACAGATGTTCTTCTACAGTTCCACTTAAATAGTTTAATAAAATGTAATATAACAAAAACATTAGCCACAGCAACGCGTGGCCGGGTCTGCTAGTAATAGTATATATAAAACTTTATGCCAACACGTCTGACCAGCGCGGTATATTATGTCAATTTCCCTCCAATTGTGGAGAAAGCCAATGTCGGCTGAGATGATGTAGAGATCTACAGTAGGACGGGAGTAAAGATTCATCATCATTATTTCAGCCTATATACGTCCTATTGTTGGGCTGCAATAGGAGGGAAATCGACCTTACTATACCATGCTGGTCAGACAGTTTGATACCTATAGGGTTTTATTTCGAATTTTCCTTCTCATGCATGGATGTTATATGCGTATTATATGCCTTAGTCGTCATTTACGACATCTACGGGTAAGATAGGGAGTGGTCATTTGTATTCTTACCCCGTTACCAAACGGAAAAGTAGTAGTAGACTACAGATTAGTACTTTGTATTGAAGTACTAGCGGAGACAAGAACTCTGTGCTAGCGGTGAACCCAAATGTCCATAGAGTGTTAAACCACATTAGCCTTGGACTGTTTAGGTGGGTGCGACCAGATCTTAGTCCATCAAGTACGGTGATGCCGTACAAGTCGGACTCCTTTATAAAACGGTTCTGTTTATGATCACCGTCATCTCAGCCTGCTTATTGGGTTCGGACCTTCTTCACAATTTGTCGGGTAATTGACCTACTGTACCGCGCTGGTCAGACGTATAGATATAGGGTTTAATGTCAAGTTTTTCTTCCCTTGTACAGATGTTTATATCGATATGCATATCGTATTCCTTAAAACCGATTTTTACGACAGCCACGCTCAAGAGAGAAGATGGTGAATTCTATTCTTATTGCGTCAGCACATGGGGAATATATATATGTAGACACTGAGGGATATAATATACATATAGCGTCTATGCAAGAGGAGGAAAACTCGAAGTAAAACCCTATACCAACCCATCTGACCATTGTGGTAATAATAGTCAACATCCCTCTTATTATTGAGGAAGCCTTACGAGGACGTATATGAGCCAGGTTAAGATATATATAGAATTATATATATTAGTGGTCGCCGTGTGGTCGAAATTCGCCCATAATTCATTTTAATAAATTTTTCTGCTACACATCACACCAGAGATTTTAACCGTAAACAAAAGTCTATAAGCGTTGCTACGCAACACACTCACCCAAACGTGTGTGTGTGTGTGTGTGTGTGTGTAGCGATTGCGTTGTAGTGTGCGTAATGCCTTTTTTAATGAATTTAATGTATTTATAATCCATTATTATATGAAATTTCAGTTTTATGCACTTCTCCTCATTATATACTTCAACTGTGCCAAATTTCATATTTGTCCATCCACGTAATTTTCGTAAAAAGGGGTACAAAGTTTTCGCTTCACGTATTTATATATAGATATAGGTATAAAGTAGTATATAAAGAGTTTCAAAATGCTGCAATTCGATATAATAAATTCAACAAAGTGAATAACATGTTGTCAGAAAACGACGTTCAACTGAGTAAAGTTGATATATTACCAAATTTCTATGTCAAACTCACTATTATAGTTTGCTCTCAGGAACATCCTCAGTCAATCTCCTACTTGTAATCTAAGCCAATTTCCCGCTTAACGATCGATTCATACAATTTCCGTGGCGCTAGTTACGGCACCTCGTTTTGAAACACCAAAAGCATTTACCGCTTTGAATGTAAGTTTTTCTTTCTACGGAAATGGGGTATTTGTCAACTAGATGAAGTTTTAGGGTAGTAGGGTACACTGAAACGTTTATTTGGTCTTTTGTTTTATAAGCTTTATCTTGCGTTTGCAATAAAACTTTTTGTTATAATACTCATTTTAAATAAAACTACTTTACGGATTTTATCGCGTTTGTATTTGATTTTTGATTACCCGACGTTTCGAACACTTTACAGCATTCATGGTCACGGGTGGACTAAGATATCTCACGTCCAACAAGTCATCGTAAATGCAGAAAATTTTATAATTATCTACCCGATACAGAAAGTAGTTATTAAATATTGACCCACATTTTGATACAAAATTTATTGCCAGTGTAAGAAGAAAATGATTCTATATGAAAAAATTATATTGTTTATGGTTAGTAATAATTAAACATTAAAATTAATAGTAATTATATTTAAAAACTAACTAATAATTTAGTATACTATCACCGGATCGGAACACGGTCACACTGAGAAAGATCCGGCAAGAAAACTCGGTGACATGATGCTAAATTAAAGTTAATTTTGAAGGCGGCTTACTTTATGTTACTAAAAGGTTTTAATTTATAAAATTATCTTTAACTATTATTATTGTGGGTCAAATCTATACAATATGAGCTCACGGTGTCTTGCAGTCTTGTGATGGTCTTTTTGGATTTGTTTTTAATAATGTTTATAACAGGATTCCAGCCGTCGGGTAATCAAAAATCAAATACAAACGCGATAAAATCCGTAAAGTAGTTTTATTTAAAATATATAATACTCGCGTAAACATCAGAAATCATTAATGAGTATTTCATTGTTACATGTTACTTTGTTCAGTTCGTCCGATATGTGAAAGTTAATATTTTTATATTGTAAGTGCATAGATTGAAAATAACATAAAGATAATTTATAACGCACGGTATTATTAAAATTAAGAACTTGATAGTTATTGTGAAAGAATTATCATGCTGGAAAACCGTAATTATTTATAGGTTCTATATTTTGTCACGAATTGCTTATTCGCTATCCAAAACAAAAGCAGCCTAAGTTAGGTACCCAATCCTTGTATTATAAGCTATCTGTTAAAGGCCCGTCAATATGGAGGGCCTAGTTATTTTGGTGTTTAGTCTAATCAGACAGATAGACAAAAGTATAAAAACTGTGTTTTCGTTTTAGACTATTTTATGGATATTTTATGAAAAATAATTGTACTTTCGGGGAACCCCGTCAGGAACGAAGTTTCTTACGCTAAATCACAAATGTAAACAGTAAATATTTGTATTAAGTTATAAAATTTTATAACTTACTTTTGAATCAGTATTATAAGTATTAGCTTCAGTTTACTTTTTTCAAAACTTAATTGTAATAATAACATATTCATGTATGATCTATCTAACGCAAAAATAAACAACACGTATATTTTTATGAAATTTGCACGTGTCTGCAACAGTGTGTTGAGGTTATATGATAAAAGAGATGAGCTATGATAAGAGGGGGGAATAGAGAGAAGGAGAGAGAGAGAGAGAGAGAAAGAGAGAGGCGCACCCGGCTGCGCACTCACGCGTAGTAGGCTCGATACATACACGCATACACACAGCATGCGGCATTTCGTTACGTGACGATATCTACTAAATCGCACTTACCCGTAGGTAAGTAAGTCGCATTATGAAACTTCGTTCCTAAAATACATTTTAACTTCCAAGTTATGCCCACGGCGACATATCGGGTTTTTAGTCGAACGACCATTTAAAACCAATTTTTATATCTTTTGGCGAAATTTATTTTTTTGCAAATGTCATTTCAACTCATACACGTACCCCTATTGGGCTCGAACCTCCTCCACAATAGGAGGGAAATTGACCTTACTATACCATGCTAGTCAATTAGTTTGGTATAGGGTTTTATTTTGACTTTTACTTCTCTTTCAAAGATGTTATATGCGTATGTGGCGTATTCTTCTTCGACTTCTTCTCTCATCTTCCTATGCCGAACTCAACACAATAGTAGGGTGGCTAACCTCCACACGTCATCCTACACGTATTATATCCCATAGTCATCTTTTACGACATCCACGGGTTGATGATTTGTATTCTTACTCCGTTACCACACGGATTGTATTGTATCATTGGCAATGTATCATAAACATTTTTACGTCTTTGTAAAAATGTCTATGAGAATTTCTTGATGACCGATAGAGCAGTTATGGTATTCAGTAAATTTACGTATATGTTTATTTTTAACTAGCAACCCGCCCTCGCTTCGCTTCGGTTTTAGTGGTTTTACCCGCGTAGTTCCCGTTCCCGCGTGAATACTGGGATAAAATATAGCCTAGTTTACTCCCTGATATTATAGCTTTCCATTGGTGAAAGAATTTTTTAAATCGGTCCAGCCGTTTTGAAGATTACCCGGAACAAACAGACAGACAGACAAAAATCTTTTAATCTGTATTTTAGGCATAGGTGTCGTGCAAATAACCGTGTGAGCATGAAAAAAGTCTATTATTTTGACTTTACAAACAGACACTCCAATTTTATTTATTGGTATAGATATCTATTATTTTTATTCGTGTGGTGATGGAGTAAGACATTGTGGCACCACTCTTTCCTTATCCACGGGTGAGTATATATCACCAAACAAGGTTAGCAGGCAACATCACTGCAAGAGGATGCAACTTGAGATAAAGGTGCCAATCTGACCAGCGTAGTATAGTAGTTCAGTTGCCCTCTTATAGTGGAGGAGCTCCGAATTAATGGGACGTGTATGAGTTCAAATGATGATGATAGTATTTGGGTGCCCTCATGGGCACTCAAATATTTATTCATTCACGGTAATAATGTTATGTATTTTAACACGCGCGCACACCGTCACGACAAACAGACACCCTGAAGTCAGCTTGTCAATATTTTTTACGATGCGCGCGCACATAATTTCAACTAGATAATGCATTGTAATAAAACTGTATAGGTATTAAATACCTTTTTTCTGTAATTAACGTCATTTTTTTCTACAAACGTGAAGTATAAAATTATTAGAAAGATTTTTATCTTTTTATGCCAAAAAAAGTATAACTTCTTACGTGCGTACATAAATACACACACTTTTATTTAATAGAGTATTTTTTAAATTAACTTTCGTTTAATAACAAGTTTCGACTACCCGCACAATTTAATTATTTAAATTGGAAATTAAGTATTAAAGAAATTGATATTGCTCTCGTAGAAATTCAAATGAAACGATAAACGCTGAACCATCGAGAGCCTAATATTAATTTCTTTGATTATATTCTCAGCAAATTATATTAATAAAACTGTTATCGGCATTTCATCTATGTACTGGATGAAATTAAGAATGTAATTAAATCGTCGATCGTTATTAGTTATCCAGCCTATTCGTTTACAAGGGCTGATCAGCATATGTGTTTGATCGAGTTGTATGGTAGAATACTGCATTATAGTAATGAGGCATATAAAATGGTTAAGCAATGTAAATTGCCCACGTAGGTAAGCAACGTAAATGCCTATGTATGTACCAAATTTCACAAATAGGTTTTGAATTGCTAAACCTCGTTAAATATTCACGTCCCAGCTCGTTCATAATGCATACCTTTGAACTCAAGATGTTTGAAATCATCTACTAAAGTGAATTTTCACGGCATAATTTCATGACAACTTCTCAACTTAAGATTAAGAGTTTTATAACTCGTTATGCAGGTCTCTTCACTAACTTAAAGAAAGTTATGTAAGCACAAAAAAGTTCGTAATTTTTTCCGAGTAATTCCCCGACTTATCGTGGTCTTAACGAGGTCTTTCATATTTGTAAAGGAAAGAATAAATTCACCTTTTTATAACTTTAATTTTGTATGTTTACTTGGTGAAGAAAAGTTTTTGTTTTTTGCGATTTGAATGTTTGAGTTCTTGAGCAATCGTTGAGATCGTAAAATTATTTAAATTTTCGTTGCGCAAAGTTTAATGACTAGACATTTTTTTATAATAGTCTACATCTTGGAAAATATCTTCGGATTAGTACTAAAGTCTCCCTATGGTAGAGAGTAAGAATAAAATAGTCCCCAACCTTTACTTTTACTGGATATTTTAAGAATAGATTAAGATTTAGGCAAATAAAGACAAGGAAAACTCGAAATGAATATGAATTCGTCCGGTCAACTTAGTGCAGTAGTAGATAGGTAATTTTCTTATGTAATTGTAAACATCTTTTTTTTTATAACTGTATATATAAGTGTAGCAATGTGCAGACAATAGACGCGGAAGTCCTATAAACATGTATTTTAGCATAAATAATTATATGGATAAAATAACATGCAGCTATCCTTGACTCCGTTTTAACAATTTTGTTATTTTAACAAAGCTACCAGATTATTTAGTGATAGTTTGATATATGCTGCATTCATTATCTCGGCTTATATACGTCCCACTGCTGGGCTCGAGCCTCCTCCATAATAGGAGGGAAATTGACTTTCCTATATCATGCTGGTCTGACAAATTGATGTAGGGTTTTGTTGCTAGTTTGCTATCTTTTACATAAATATCATATGCGTAATATATCCCTTAGTTGTCTTTTACGACACCCACGGGTAGGAGAGGGGGTCGTGAATTGTATTCTTACTTCGTCACTACACGGAATATGCTGCATTATCCAGTTTAAATTGTTAAATTATTTGAGGCACGCATACATGCATGTACGAACGCATGCCTGCACGAACGCATTCTCGCAAGCACGCATGCTCGCACGCACGCAATCCCGACACACATATGCACGCATCCATGCACGCATAACACAAAATTTGTAAATCCACTTTAGACATTTTAAGTGTATTTTAAAAGCACCAAATACTTTATTTAGTTTATTTACTTTAGCTTTATTTAATTAACCCACAAAAATATGATTCACTTCACTTGATTGAAAGGCATTGTTTTGAAAACGTTTCATCATCTTTGTTGTGGCTACACGATTGAATGGTTCGAATAAGAATTATCTTTAAAGTGCAGACTTAGCTAGAAGTTCGAGTTGAAACGAACAGTTTAAATTGCTGACATTGAATGAATCCTGTGTTGAACATTTTGCAATTTAAGTTCGAAACTTATGACTGGTGCTTTTTTGTACTAATATAAAAATTGTCATAATCTTAATTATACTTGACGTGATAGCATGAAAACACGCTTTTATGTGAAAAATATCCAGTAATATGTTAATATACATACATACATATAATACTTTGTCTTGTAGCATGAAAACACGTTCTATTTGAGTAGAATTTCTATCTAGTAATATTTAGGTATATCATATTTTGTCGGGTAGTAGCATCAGAACGCACTTCAATTTGAAATATTTCCAGCAATATCTATAAAAAACGATTGGTGAAACCGAACCTGACTAAGTACAATCAATATAGTAGTGATTAAATCAGTGTGTGTTATCAGAGATGACCTACGGCACTGAAACGTGATCTCAAAACTTCTCTTTATGAGAAAAAAGTTCTAAATCACTCAACGTACTAGTACTAAGGAACGTACTAGGGAAAGGGTTATGCTAGGTATATAATATAGAATATGGAAATCTGTGGAAGAACCGGTGTAATCGGAAAAGCCCGAAGAATAGGAGTGGTAGGACTACACTGTCGACAGTTATCTGTCTACAGCCGCGGGCCGATCCGTCCGGGGTAGTACCACACTCTCGCAGAAAATCGACGTCTGAGTAGTAGCAATTTGTTACTGCGCTTCGTTCGGTGAGCGAGAGAGCCGGAAGCCCAACTTTCTGAGGGTGATTGCGTGTGGAGGGTTTTGGTGGTGCCCTTGGTATCACCGAGCATCAATGCACGCATTTACACTCCCTTCGCTTTCTTCGCGGTAGGCAACGGCCTTGTAAAGGTCCATGAGCGGCAGCAACACTTACCATCAGGTGTACTGTTTGCTCGTTTGCCACGGTTTGCATTAAAAAAAAAAAATTACCACTTTAAAATGGCAACGGGCAGGCTCTTCGAATCGACAACGGTTGGGGAAGAGAGAAAGGAACAAGGAGTAGCGACCACGAATCGGATAACGCAGCGTAGAATATCCTGCTATAAGGTAGACTGACGACATCATGAAAGTCATAGGGAACTATTGGATGCTAGTGGCACAGGACCGTTGAGTGGCATTTTCATGTTGAGGCCTATGTCCAACATTGTGCGTTTATGGTTTAATAGATATGTTGATGGTATTTAGTAAGGCTCGACCGAGATGGGTTTTACGTTCTCGGCCGAGACCGAGACCGAGAATAAAATAATATCTCGGCCGAGACCGAGAGCCTAGACCGAGAATAGACAAAGCGTGAAAAAAAAAAATTAAAACTGTTAACTTTTTAATACACTTTTTTTTTTTTTTGTGGGTGGGTCGCGGTCGGCGCGCCTCCGCACCACTCCGTCCGGGGCGACAGAGGGGCTTAAGCACGCAACTCCCGCGACCCACCCAAAAACCACGTCGCCTTCGTCATTGGGCCGACCACTGGAGCAGCGTTAACTTGTCGTCAGTGGTCAGCCCGACGGAATACCCCTTATTGGGTACCCTCCCATCGACCGACGTCCCCTCCTCGGGGAGGACGTCGGTCTTTCCTCACGCGGTCGGCCTCTCGGCGGGTGACGGACTAATCCCCGGTCACGTCACCCGCGGCCTCGGCTAGGGCGGCATGAGGAGCAGATAGTTGCGCCTGCGCCGCCCCAGTCGCCGGCGGCGGATCTCCTCATCGAGGCTGCGCTCCTCACGCAGGCGATCCGCCGCCTCCTTCCGCGAGATCACTGTCTCGCAGAAGGCTGCGACCGCGTCCCAATTCCCGACGCTGTCGACCATCGCCCTAGCGATAGCCGGCAGCGTCAGGTCCGTACCGATGATTGCGACGAGTTCACAGCGCTGCACTGCCCAAGCCCCGCAGGCCTCGAGCGTATAGCGCGCCGTGTCCTCGTCGCAATCGCAGTGGTGGCAGGACGGTGTACTCTCCCTCCTAACGACCTTGTGCATGTCGGGCAGTCATGGACCCCGCCCACACCGGTGCGCCGTACAGGGCCATCGACCGGATGACCTCCGCGTACAGCCGTCGGCACGCAGCGCTCGGTCCACCCACGTTCGGCATAAGCCACGATAGGGCGGACGTCGCGCCGACGAGCCGTGGAGCGAGCCTGCGGAAATGCTCCCGGAACCACCATCGCCCATCGAGCACCAGGCCCAAGTACCTCATATGGGCCCGGATGCTGATGTCGACCGAGTGGACGGTGATCGAGACGCCGATGGGAGGGCTCATAGTGCGCCCATGGAACAAGAGGGCCTCCGTCTTGTCCAGGGCGACCCTCAACCCCAGCGCCTCGATCCGTCTGACGACCTCCTTGGTACCAGAGGTCGCCAGGCTTACCGCCTCTTCTAGCGTCCCACCGCGGGCTGTGACGAGCGTATCGTCGGCGTAACAAATCACGCCCAGCCCGGGCGGGAGGCTCCCCCTCAACGCCCAGTCGTAGCCGATGTTCCACAGGGTGGGTCCGAGGACCGACCCCTGTGGGACACCGCACGTCATGGACGTTTGCACGACGTCCCCTGCTCGGTCGGTGCAGAGGACGCTGCGCCCCTCCAAATAGTCTGCCACTAGCCGCCTCAGGTAAACTGGCACCCCGTGATACCGGAGCGCCTCCCTGATGCAGCTGAATGGCAGACTATTGAATGCGTTGGCGATGTCTAGGGACACCACCAACAGCACTCCCCCGCCGGTGACGGCCTCAGTCGCCACGGCCCTCAGGCGCAACAGAGCCGCGATCGTCGAACGACCCCCCCCTAAACCCAAACTGGGCGTCCGACAGATCGGGCCCCGTGCCGACGAGGTGCCGCTCGATGCGGGCAGCTACCACCCTCTCCAAGTAGCTTGCCCGTGTCATCGAGCAGCACGATAGGCCTGTAGGCCGAAGGCGACTCCGGAGACCGTCCCGGCTTCGGCAGGAGCACCAGCCTTCCCTCTTTCCAGCACCCAGGGAACCGTCCGGACGCTAAACATGCGTCGAACAGCCCCCTGAGGCGAGGTCCCAGGTGTTCGAGGATCAGGGCCAGCACACGGTTAGGAACACCGTCGGGCCCGGGGGCGGTAGTCTTTGCGCGCATGCGCGTCACCGCCACCCCCATCTCGGGTTCCGTGATGGGCGGAACACTGTCGTCGTTGGCCTCCCGGTCAGTGTCTGGCGGAGCCATGACCGGGGGCGTGTGTTCCGCCCGCCCCGGGAACTTTTTAATACACTACTAATTGTTTAACAAAATTAACTGTTTTAATAATCAAAGCTAAATAACATCATATTATAACATTAAAAAAAGCAATTTTTCGGCATTTTCGCCCTTCAAAGAGTGTCGCCTCTCGTCATACAATTATTCAGCTTCGCTAAACAGTTGTTCACTTGCCACGCTAGTAGGCGGCACAGATAAAAACTTATTTGCTGCAGGCTTACGCACCTTATAAGATGACGAAAACCAATACTCAAAATTATAAGCATTTCTTTGCAGTCTTGGCTCTCTAAGGAAGCTTTCTAGCGCTATTTCGATCACAGAGCTTGAACTGTATTCGTCATTGGTCATTGGCTCGTTTTCCAACTCTATCGAATCATGAGCTGCTTGAATTTATTTATTGTAGCCATGTTTGACGAGTTAGTTGAAGATGCCCATGTGGTCTCACGAGAAACTGATTCACAATTCAGCTCTCTCACGCACTTACACCAATGCGACTTCACGCTGCGGCGCGTGGCCACGCGCAGTAAAATTTGAATGCCGATCCAAACAAAGTTATAATCTCGGTCATGACCGAGAATCTCGGCTATAATTAGCCGAGAACCGAGACAAATTTTTCGGTTGGATTTGTAGCCGAGAATGCCGAGACCGAGACCGAGATCTCGGTCGAGCCTTAGTATTTAGTAATACGTTAGTAGAATTTGCTACTGTATCCACCTGACTACCTAATATCAATATAATGGTTACATTAATACGAAGCAACAGTCTTCGCTCATTCATACAGCAATATGGCTGTACTTTCTTAATTAACCTTTAGGGAAATGTAGAAACAACTTTCTGCTACAACCTTTGTGTAATCACTCAATAATTATATGAATCTTATATCTTTTAATGAGCAATTCTTGTATACATATATATATTCAGGATCTCGGAAACGGCTCCAACGATTTTGTTGAAACTTGGCATACTAATAAATACGACAAAAATATTTCGGTCAACCTGATATTAGATATTAATTGCAATATTCGAGATATGGAACGTTGGTTGTTTAATGGCAATCAACACACCGCTGTACAAAGCCCTTATTAGCTGCGGTGACAGATACTAATACTACCAACCTTTATTTTGCTCGTAGGTGTCGCAAAAGCCGATTAAGAGCTTTACGTCGATCCAGCCCAATCCATCTGATGTGATCTCGTCAACTATTACATTCCCAAGAAGGGTTGACGTTAGGTAAGCGGCCCGTCTAAACAGTAATGTCAAAACTTGCAATGTGTACTGTGAAAGAGGGGCACATGTTGAATTTTGTATAGGAATTACAACTTCGTACTACTTTGAATAGGTCATATTTGTGGAGGATTTATTGTTTAATAGCTACGTCTTACGCAAATGATAATAAAAATGAAATCTATTACATTTAAATTCTTTTTAACCTAAAAAAGGTAGGTAGCTATCAGTAAATGAATTTTAAATATAAAAAAAGTAGCGTTTATCAAATTTATTTAAAAAAAGTAGTTACATATTAAAAAGATTTTCTATATATTATCTTCTTAATCTAAAACACTATAAAATTATTAGCAAGTTTCTATAATTTAGATGTGTCTAATAAAAAAACGTAAAATAAACGAATATTTAGGGTTAATAACAATAAACGTTTTCATTCCGTGGGTAGGATAATAGAGCGTAACAAAACTGAAACTATAATGGTAGCCTACTCTGTGAACATTTAGGTTAATTATACGTTGATTGGTATCAATTTATTTTATTATTAGTATTCGGATGACCAACCTAGTATTTTGGTAAATTGTTATTTTTGGCAAAAGTATACCTATAAGTAAATACCTAGTTCTTTATTGATTTATACTTGTTTTGGCACATTAGGGAAAAATAATGAGAGTAATTTTTTTTTGATGCGCGCTCACATCGTCACGAAAAACCGACATCCTGAAGTTAGCTAATCAACATATTTTACGATATGCACGCACACTGTTACAAATGTGAATTTGATATTGCGTTGTGATAAAACTTTTAATGTATTAAATACTTTTTTCTATTATTTGTGTCGTGTTTTCTACAAAAGTAGGATAGTGCAAAGGATACAATTTTTGAGGATGAATATATGATAATCACTACGCCTAGAGCATCAGCGATAGCGATTAGTGTATAAGTGTTTTTTTTTTAAAGAGAAGACATCATCTTGCACTAAGGATATAAGCCTTTGCGGGCCTTTGGATCTCACGAAGTATTGTTCTGCATGGAAATGGAAACTTTTTCTTTTTTGGGTGGGCCACGGTCAGTGTATCCGCCACCTGGCTCCATTCGGGCCGACAGAGGGGTGGCGCGCGGCCCCGTAACCTACCCATGTAGCATATCGCTTTCGTCGTTGGGTCGACTACCGGTGTAGTTCCTTGACTTCAGTGGTCGGCCCGACGGAATACCCGTGGGAGTACCCTCACCCGTCGACGTCCCCTTCCCGGGACGCCGATCGCCGTTGCGAGTTTAACCTCTCCGTGGGTGCCATACTAAATCCAGGGTCCGGTCACCCATGGAAATGTCAGCTTTTTTATCAATAAGGGCGGTAGCACGAGCAATCGTCACACTTTATGGCAAGTGATACGGATACTCATGGGCCTTTGCTATACCAGAGGCACAGCCTGGCCTCTGGCTACCCTAGAGATAGTGCTCTTTTAAAACCACGTTTAAAGTAGGATATACCGTAGCCCTCGGGGACAGCTGGTAGTTCATTGTAGATCTTACACGTATATGGAACAAGTGATCGTTGAAAATGTGCAGTTGTGGACCATGTGCACCTATGTCGGGCTTAACCAACATAATATCTATGCAGTCATTACATTCTGCAGTTTTACAGGCAAGCATTGCTGGCCATTCTCCTAGTGCTTTCTTAGCTAAATTTTACAACTCTCATGGAAAGATATTGTATTTCTAACTCGTCATTCTATATATATAAAAGAAAGTCGTGTTAGTTACACTATAATTCAAGAACAGCTGTACCGATTTGGCTGAAAATTGGTGGGGAAGTAGCTTAGAACCAGGAGACGGACATAGGATACTTTTATACCGGTTTTTTTTAATAGTGTTTACAAGATTTCGTGAATGACTCTTTTATCCCGTTCCCGTGTGACGTGACATAAAATGTCAAAGAGAATAAAATTCACTATGAAACGTAGTATAAAAAAGCGCATTTGATATGTAATAACAAAACGGAAATGACAGCTAAACGTAATTTTGTCTATAGTTAAGTATGGTTGAAAATTTGATAATTATAATTTTGTCAGAAATCAATAATGAGTAATTTGTCTTTGAATCATCATTAACAATGCCGCGATCAAGACGATCGAATCTTTCCCGACAAAGCTATAATGGTTCTTCCATTAGAGACTATATTTTTGGCAATTTAGAAAATATATTTATGATAAAATTTATGGTGGTACGAAGTTCGTCGGGTCAGCTAGTCATTAATAAAACAAACGATTTCGCGCTATATTTTATATTTTTTTTATGGCATCATTTCATCATCATCATTTCAGGTCATATACGTCTCACTGTTGGGCACGAGCCTTTTTTTTTTTTTTTTTTTATTGCCAACGGTGGCAAACGAGCAAGCAGCACACCTGATGGTAAGTGAAACTGCTGCACATGGACCATTGCAATACCAGGGGCACAGCCAGGCCGCTGCCTACCGTGAAGGAAATACTCTTCTTAAACCTCGTTTAAAGAAGGACATGTCATAGCGCTCGGGAAACACAGCAGCAGGTAGTTCATTCCAGAGCTTGCACGTACGTGGGAGAAATGATCAATAGGAGGGAAATTGACCCTGCTATACCAAGCCGGTCAGACAAGTTGGTATAGGGTTTTATTTCGAAATTTCCTTCACTTGCATAGATGTTATGTGCATATTATATCCTCTGGCTTTCTTTTACGACACCCATGGCTATGAGAAGGGGAATTGTATTCTTACTGCGTTACCACACGGAAATTCATTTTTATATGTTACTAGCAACCCGCCCTCGTTTCGCTTCGGTTTCAGTCGCCTTACCCGCATAGATCCCGTTCCCTTGGGAACACCAGGATCAAATATAGCGCATGTTACTCCCTGATATTATAGCTTTACATTGGTGAAAGAATTTTTGAAATCGGTTGGGTGGTTTAAGGTTGAAAGCATAACAGAAAAACAAACTTACTTTCGCATTTATATATTAGTAAGGAAAATGTGGTTTTGTTGTGGAAGGTTTCATAATTTTCTTACGCACAGAACATTCACGAAATAGTTATGATAAAGAAGGTTACAATTGTAAACACTTTCACATGTTGTCCATTAATAGTTTTATATTATAGCGTTGGTGTTATAACCGCACATAAAAATCTTTATGTATCATTCGCCAATATTTGACCAACATTGGTCACGTTTTGTTATTTAGTAATAATATTGATAGGAAGAAAATAAAAGTAACAGGACTGTGAAGATTTCAATAATATATTGTTTATATATTAAAAATCCTCCGACCTGATGCTGCGGACTATCGCTGGGGCGATGGTCGGCAGCGTCAGGAATTTGGACGCGGTCGCAGCCTTCTGCGAGGCAGTGATCTCGCAGGCGGCGGATCGCCTGCGCGAGGAGCGCAGTCTCGATGGGGCGATCCGCCGCCGGCGACTGGGGTGGCGTAGGCGCGAGTACTTGCGCCTCATGCCGCCCTAGCCGAGGCCGCGGGTGACGTGATCGGGGAATTAGTCCGTCACCCGCTGAGAGGCCGACCGAGTGAGGAATGACCGACGTCCTCCCCGAGGGGGAGACGTTGGTCGATGGGAGGGTACACCAAATAGAGGGTATTCCGTCGGGCTGACCACTGATGACAAGTAACCCTGCTCCAGTGGTCGGCCCAACGACGAAAGCGACGTGCAGGTGGGGTGGGTTGCGGGTGTGCGTGCTTACGCCCCTCTCTCGCTCCGGACGGAGTGGTGCGGGGAGCGCGCCGACCGCAACCCACCCCCCAAAAAAAAAATATTAAAAATCCTACCGGCTTTTATTATTTTCAATTACGTACACCCAACTGGTACGCTAGTTTAAAAACATTAGTGAAATATTATGTTTTAATAGTACGTACTATCACCCTGCCTTCCGCAATATAAAGGGAAAAGTGCGAATTGCAAACACGCGAGGTATTCATTACCATTAGTTGAAGGTTTCAAAAAAACTACGTGTACACCACGCATTAAGGAATTATTCTGTAACGGCGATTTTCATCATCTCGGCTCATGTACGTCCCACTGTTGGGCTCGGATCTCCTCTTTTATGGGAGCGAAATTGACCTACTATACTACGCTGGTCCGACAGGTTGGTATAGAGTTTTATTTCGAGCTTTTCTTCTTTTGCAAAGATATTATCCGTTTAATATTTCCTTTTATATGTCGTAAAACGAGCAAGATTATGAATTGTATTCTTACTCCATTATTATAAGGAAATATTGCGGTTGCTCATTGAAATGGTGAAGAGAGGTTAAGGGGACAGGGCGTGGGCAAGCAATAGGGGCGTTAAAAAAAGTATTTGACGTCCAACAAACTATAATTATAACAGTAGAATTATTTTAATGGTTTTGTTAATAAATATTTGCTGTTCGAAATATTTTTTAGCGAAATTCTACGTTAATCTTTATTGTAAACTAGAAACCCGCTCTCGCTTCGCCTCGGTTTCAGTCGCCTATCCTCATAGTTGCCGTTCCCGTGGGAATACCGGGATAAAGTATAGCCTAAGTTACTCCCTATATTTACAGCTACGTGGTAATTAAATATTACGAAAATCGGTCCAACTATTTTGAAGATCATCAAACAAGACAAAGAGACAGGCAAAAATTTTTAAACTGGTCTTTAGGCATAGGTGTCGTGCAAATAACCGCGTGAGCCTGAAAAAAGCCCAGTATTTTGACATTACAAACCGCCACTCTATTTATTTGTATAGATGTCATCATCATCTTGCTCTTATCCCAATTACTTGGGGTCGACGCAATATGTCATCTGTTTTGACATATTGCAAAAAGTTTCGGCAATGACTTTTACGACCGGCTGCCTGCCTGACGTCAATCACTCCTTGGGAATGTAATCGTTGACCCAAATGGTACCAGATAGAGTTGGTCCGGGACAATCTAGGGCTCTTAGTCGTCTTTTACGACACCCACGAGCAAAGCAAGGGTTGGTAGTATTCGAAGCCGCTACCACACAGCATTTATTTGTATAGATGTATAGATAGTAAGTGGCAATGGGCAGGCCACATCGCTCGACGAACCGACAACCGCTGGGGAAGAAAGGCTCTCGAGTGGCGACCACGTATCGGACGACGCAGTGTATTACGTCCCCCCATCAGATGGACCGATGATCTAGTGAAAGTTGATGGCGGTCGTTGGATGCACGCGGCACAGAATCGAGGATTTGTAGCGTGAAGGAGGCAGTGGACTGCGACAGGCTGAAATGATTATGATAGATAATAAAATATTTACAGCTAATTGAAAGCTATAGTATTTTATATTAAGCTCATTAGCCCTTGTTAGTTAGTGACTTTAAATGCTTTATTTGAATCGGTTTCAAGAAAGTTTTAATTGAGTTTTTCTATTTTACAATTAAAATGGTAATGGGAACTCGTGTAGTAAGGTCGTTGTAGTTTCTCAACATAAATGTGACGATACCCTTAGTCTACATAGCAGACTTTATGGAGCTTTGTAACCTTCTTGTTTTTTCTTATTTTTATTCTTATTTATTTTGTGTATATGTTTGCCGCAGATGGCTTTAACAGCTTAATCCGGACTGTGGTTACTGGCCGGAGTGGAAATTGTTGAATGACCTGCTCATAACCAATCTTTATTATCATATAGATAAAAGCAGGGATTTTGTAATAATCTTTTTATATTTATACTAGATGACCTAACAGACGTTGTTCTGTTCAAATAAAATAAAAGCAGCGCCACCTACCGGATCCAATTGTGAATCTAAACCATTCTCTAATGCCCTCGAATACACACAAAAATTTGACCAACATCGGTCCAGCCGTTTAGGAGGAGTTCAGTGACATACACACGTACACAAGAAATTTATGTATAAAGATATATATATACAAGCTTCTGTTTAAATATATATATACAGCAGTGCCACCTATCGGGTCCAATTGTAAATCTAAACCGTTCTCGAATCCCCTTGAACACACACAAAAAAATACATCAACAATCCAGCCATTTAGGAGGAGTTCAATGACATACGTACACAAGAAATTTTATAGGTTTTTTTTTTTTTTGTGGGTGGGCTGCGGTCGGCGCGCCTTCGCACCACTCCGTCCGGGGCGACAGAGGGGCTTAAGCACGTAACTCCCGCCACCCACCCTACGTGCACGTCGCCTTCGTCGTTGGGCCGACCACCGGAGCAGGGTTACTTGTCATCAGTGGTCGGCCCGACGGAATACCCCCTATTTGGGGTACTCTCCCATCGACCGACGTCCCCCCCTCGAGGAGGACGTCAGTCTTTCCTCACGCGGTTGGCCTCTCGGCGGGTGACGGACTAATCCCCGGTCACGTCACCCGCGGCCTCGGCTAGGGCGGCATGAGGCGCAGGTAGTTGCGCCTGCGCCGCCCCATTCGCCCCCACCCCATAAATTTATATATAAAGATATTATTTAATCCCTTGGTCATCTTTTATGAATTATATTTTTACTCCGTCACCACGCGAATTGCTTATTTTGTCTACATTCATTGTTTATCACCAAGTATGTGTATTGAACACACACTTCCTGATAAACCAATATGAATTGAGCAATACGTCTTCTGCAAAATTACAGAAAATATACTTAAGATTTAAGAGATCAAGACTGGTTCAGTAAGTTACTATTTAGTAACAAAGGTAACAATTTTCTACTATTTCCTTGGGAGTTTCGTTTGTGTAAAGAGTGTTTTTAATTAAAAAGTTAGATTATCGCCGTTCCGTTTTAATAAAGTACGTGACAGTGATTTAAATTAATCTTTAATTATATTGTAATTAGTTCTAAACTAAATTAGAATTGTATTAGTCTAAATCAACTACGTTTCAAACAATTAATGTTTTTGATTTGCGAGACAATAGAACATTCCGTGTGGTGACGGAGTAAGAATACAATTCACCACTCCCTATCTTGCCCGTGGATGTCGTAAGAGACGACTAAGCTTTATAATTCGCATATAACATCAAGGAAAACTCAAAATAAAACCCCATACCAACATGTGTGACCAGCATGGTATAGTAGGTCAAATTCCCTCCCATTGTGGAGGAGACCCGAGTCCAACAGTGGGACGTACGTGGGCGGCGATGATGGTGATGTTGACGGAGTAAGAATATAATTTACCCACCTCTTGACTAAGGAATATAATACACAGATAGGTAACATCGATGTATGTAAAAGAAAAAAAACTTGCAATAAAACCATATGCCAACACATCTGACCAGCGTGGAATAGTAGGTCAAATTCCCTCCCGTAGTGGAACGTATTTCGGTTGAAATGGTGATGATGAGATGACGGGACAATTTAAGATATCGAATATAAATTGCAATCATCATCATCATTTCAGCCTATCGCCGTCCATTGCTGGACGTAGGCCTCTCTCATGTTACTTCACAAAGTGCGGTCCTGTGCCGCTTGCATCCAACGACGTCCAGCAACTTTCACCATGTCGTCGGTCCACCTAGTGAGGGGCCGTCTTACACTGCGTCGTCGGATACGTGGTCGCCACTCCAGAACCTCTCTTCGTCGGGTCGATGTGGCCTACCCATGCAATCAAACATTGTAATATTCTCCGTCAACATAATCCTGTTATTATTTAATTATTTATGGTCGATCTAATAATATGTATTATTCTTCCATTTCATATGTGTATTGCAAAAATCTGGTAATGGTTTTACGATCGGCCGTTTGCCTGTTTTTTGGCGCATCTCGCCAAATCAGGTCAAAGTATAAGGACTTTGAATATCCTTACTAATATTATAAATGCATTATCTAGTTGAGATTTGTGACGGTGTGCGCGCGCATCGCCTCGAACGCAAACCTTACTCTCATAATTTTTTCCCTAACACGCCAAAAGCAGTATAACTTCAGTAATCAGAGTGATTTTTCACACGTAATTTAATAACGCTTACACTTCAACGCTAAAATAGAAATCAATTCAATCTCAAACACCAAAAGGTTAATAAGGGTATATCAATCAGTTCTATAAAAGCTTACAAGAATTGCGCACCCCAAAAAGGGGCCAAATGCTCTTATTTGTGTTAAACCATCCGAGGCTATACGGACCAGTCGACATTTTCTTCGTAAACCTTCACTTAAGATCGGTGATTTTGATAAAGTTAAAATTGATCGAACATATAAATAAGAATAGGTAGAAGCAAATTTACGAATACGTTTACTTTCAATGAATTCGTATGACAGTACTAGCTTCTGCTGGTGACTTCGTCCGCGTGGTATAGATACTTTGAGCTAAAGCTACCTTTAACATAAGACTTTGTTTACATAGAAGGTGAAAATATTTTTTTATAATACGATTCTGTCACACATGATTTTTGCGAAAATTTAGCCGTTTACGCAGCGGAAGCTCAAAAGGAAAACAAAACCCCGTCTTTGAAACATTCTTAATCAGTGCTCCGCCCTTGTTGGTCTTAGCATGATGATATGATGATATGATGATATATAACCTATAGCCTTACTCGATAAATAGGCTATCTAACAATGAAAGAATTTTTCAAATCGGACTAGTAGTTCCTGAGATTAGCACATTCAAACAAATAAACTCTTTAGCTTTATATAGAAGTATAGATTAAAAGTATTCTCTTCTCTTCTGAAGTAAGCTCGATCGCTTGATCATCAATATCTCGGCCCATATATGGCTCATTATTGGCCTCGAGCCTCTTCCACAATAGAAAGGAAATTAACCATCATACCACGCTGGTTAGACGGATCTATATAGGATTTTCTTTCGAGTTCACCGTTAGTAGGTACGTTATATATCTTAAGCGTCTGTTACGATATACACGGATAAGATCGGCCGGTCCAACGATGAAGGCGACGTGCTACGGTGGGTTATGGGGCCGCGCACCGCCCATCTATCACCCCGGATGGAGCCGGGCGGCAGGTGGGCCGACAATAGCCCACCAAAAAAAAAAAAAGACTACAGACAATCAACATTTTTAATTTTTTTTGGAAGATAATAGGTATATACAGGCAATATAAAATTATAGCACAAATTAATATTTCAGTACTTTCGTCGGATTTATTAACGTGAATTTTAATTATCTGCTGTATATTTTTAGAACGTTTCTAAAAAGAGAAAAACCAAATTTCTTTTTACACTATTCATATATTTCGGTTAATTTTTAGCGAGAATTTATAATATAAAACGCTACGTTAATTTATTACGTTAAATTAAAAACCAGAAAAAGTTATTACAACTTATTTATTTTTTCAGAAGGGATAATTTATTTCATGTGGAAAGGCAGGTGGTAAAAATTTTAGAGACTGTATTTTAAAGCCACAAATCTCCGCGGTTTCACCTGCTTACTGCCCGTTCCAGTATTATTACGGAGATAAGCTACTCCTTATACATATAGCTATGTGGTAGTAAAATACTATTAAAATTGGTCCAGTCGCTTTGAAGTTTACACAGAATAAATAGACAAACGGGTAGATAAACAGACAAAAAATATTTAAACTGGTTTTTAGGCATGGGTATCATGTAAATAACCGTGTGAGCGCAAAAAAATCTTATTATTTTGATATTACATACAGATAATTTTATTTATTTGTATAGACTAGACAACCACCGACGAAAAAAATTTAGACAAAATTCATGAAATAAATTGTAGTGCTATATACCGGCTCCAAATGCATCACTATTTTCAAATAATTGTATTTCCCGTTGAAACTGTTTTAGAGCACATCAGCCAGCAGTGAGATGTATGGAAAATTGATAATACAATAATTACTTATAACATATTTTGCCTGAATATTACCTTTAACGTATCATGGATATAATTATTTTTCGCAAAAAAACCCCGCCTTCAATAATGTAGATATTTTTTTTAGATTTTTGTTGTTTTTTCAAAATTGCTTGTCCGATTTCGATAAAATTTTCATGGCACCATTTAGAAAGTATACACTTTACAACAAAAAAAAAGAATTATCAAAATCGGTTTATAAACGACGAAGTTATCCTCAAACATAAAAGAAGCATATATACGGCTGAATTGAGAAACCTTCTTTTTTGAAGTCGCTTAAAAGGAATTATTTTTACGCGTTTCCCCGTGGTGACGGAATAAGAATAAAGTGCGCCGTAGACAGAGCAAGACAATAGAAATAATATATAATAGGTGTGAATGGAAGGAGAGGAGATATTATATTGAGCCCAAGTAATTGGGCCAAGAACAGGATGATAATAATAAGTGCTAGCTGACCGAACAGCTAGGTCACGCTTCCAGCACTTCCTCCGTGTCACACAATAGTAAAAAAGAGATGACTAGAGAAAGTACGGCTTAGGCACATATAACGACCACTGAAGACAAGGAACTTTGCACCAGTGGTCGGCCCAACGACGAAGGCGACGTGTGACGGGTGGATCATGGAGTCGCGCGCTGTCTCTCCGTGGTCCCGGACGGAGCCGGCTGGAGGGTGCATTGACCACGGCCCACCCCTAAAAAAAATAAATAAAATAAGGGACATATAACGCTCATGCCAGTTCAGTTAAGTAACCTTTCTCGATAAATCTGGTATGTAATACTTAACTTTTTGCAAATTTTTCTAAGTGATGTCGAAGTAAGAATACAATTCACCACCCTCTTTCTTGCCCGCGGATTTCATGAAAGATGACACAAGGATTATAACATAGAGATAACATATTTGCAAGCGAAGGAAAATTTTTAATAAAACCTGTACCAACACCTCTGATATATGGTGTAGTAAAACTTACCATTTTTCTTTTTTATTGCTGATGGTAACGAACGAGCAAGCAGCACACCTGATGGTAAGTGATACTGCCGCAAAGGTCCATTCCTTTGCAATAACCAAGGCCACTGATAGACCGTTGCCTACCGTAAAAAATGCTCTTCTTAAACCTCGTTTAAAGAAGGATATGTCATAACGCTCGGGAAACAGCAGTGAGTAGTTCATTCTAGAGCCTGCACGCTAAAGAAAATGCTCTTCTTAAACCTCGTTTAAAGAAGGATATATCATAATGCTCGCGAAACACAGCAGGGGGGTAGTTCATTCTAAAGTCTGCACGTATATGGGAGAAATAATCGCTGAAAACGTACAGTTGAAGACCATAACGTTTCCAGGTGAAATGGTAAATTTCCGTTCTAAAATGGAGGAGCTAGTTGTTGAAGTATATGAGCTGAGATGATGAAGAATTTGATAAACACTTAAAGAATTGTTTAATACAACCAATAAACTCTTCAGCTATATAATATCAATATAAACATTATCATTCAGTCTTTCACTGTCCACTGCAGGACTTGGGCCTCCCTCATGTTTCTCCCCAAAGTGCGTATATTAAATAAAATTATATTTGTGTTTTAATGATTAATGTATTAGCAGTTAGCTTGCATAACTTAAGTGATCCTTTGAAATTTAATTAATGAACATCTTAGTTTAAATGTTTATCTAATGGGATTAAACAAATAACGCCGTGAAACAATCATCTTTCAGTCTAATTTTAGTTTCAAAGATTATTTAAACCTTGTATATTGTGTAGTAATGATAATTAATGATAATAAAACATATTTTTATGAAACGAGGTTCACCATGAACACTGAAAATAAACGGTGCGATCTTCTTTTGTGGTTTGACTTGACCATTTTTATTGTGTTTCATTATATAGTAAGGTTATAAGTAATATATTTCATTTTACAGTCCTCAAGTCCCACTGTCGGGTTGGAGCCTCTTCCACAATGGGAGGGAAATTGAATTACTATACCATTTTTCTTTTTTTTTTTTGGGGTGGGTTGCGGTCGGCGCGCTCCTCGCACCACTCCGTCCGGGGCGACAGAGGGGCGTAAGCACGCAACACCCGCAACCCACCCACGCTGCACGTCGCCTTCGTCGTTGGGCCGACCACCGGAGCAGGGTTACTTGACATCAGTGGTCGGCCCGACGGAAAATTACTATACCATGGTGATAAGGTGTGGTATAGGGTTTTATTTTATGTTTTCTATCTCTTGCAAGTATGTTATATACAAAGTGAATTGTATTCTTACTCTGTCACAATACAGAAAATATCTTACATATTTCACTATTATTTTTCACTGTATCTATGTAATATTTAATAATTTTATCATCATCATCATTTCATTTCGTACATGTCCCACTGTTGGGCTTGAGCCTCCATCACATTAGGAAGGAAATTGACCTACTATTCCACGTTAGACGTGTTGCTATAGGGTTTCATTTCAAGTTTTTCTTTTCTTACATAGATGTTATAAGCATATTTAATCCCTTAGTTGTCTTTTAGGACATCCACGGGCAAGAAAGGGGGTGATGAATTGTATTTTTACTCCACCACATGGAAATAGTGGATGTTGATAAACGGATGGATGGATGATAGATGGATAAAAAACTTACTAAGCCACTAAAATTAATCCTTACTAATATTATAAATGAGAAAGTAAGTTTGTTTATCACACTTTCACGCTTAAAGCACCGAACCAATTACAAAAATTCTTTCACCAATGGAAAGCTATAATATAAGGAATAACAAAGGCTATATTTTATACCGGTATTCCCACGGAAACGGGAACTACGCGGGTAAGGGGACTGAAACCGAAGCGAGGTGCGGGCGGGTTGTTAGTGATATATTGAAATCTTCTTCAGCTTATATACATTAAACTATAAGTTACGGACTTCCTTCACAATGTAAAGGAAATAAACTACTGTATAACTTTGGTCCGGCGAGTTTTATTTAAAGACTAGCAACCCTCCCTCACTTCGCTTCGGTTATAGGTTATAGTCATTTTACCCGCGTAGTTGCCGTTCCCGTGGGAATACCGGGATAAAATATAGCCTAGTTTACGCCCTGATATTATAGCTTTCTATTGGTGAAAGAATTTTTGAAATCGGTCCAGCCGTTTTGAAGATTACCCGGAACAAACAGACAGACAGACAAAAAATTTTTAATTGCTATTTTAGGCATAGGTGTCGTGCAAATAACCGTGTGAGCATGAAAAAAGCCTATTATTTTGACATTACAAACAGACTCTCCAATTTTATTTATTGGTATAGATGTTTTCTTCAGTATTGATGTTAATCATTATTATCATCATTTTGGCTCATAAACGTCGCACTGCTGGGCTCGAGCCTCCTCCTAGATAGGAGTGAAATTGACTTACTATACCTCGCTGGTCAGACGGGTTGCTATACGGTTTTATTTCGATTTATCCTTCTCTTGCATATAATAATATGCGTGTTATATCCCTTAGTCGTCTTTTACAATACCCACGGACAAGAAGGGGTGGTGAGTAGTATTATTACTCCGTCACCACACGGAAGAGTTGCATTGATGTTATTTGCCTAAATTCTATAGTCACCTTTATGCTACTAGCAGGCAAAAAAGGGTGGTGTTTTATATTTACTGCGTTATACGGAAATATATAGAATAAATAAGAAATATTAACCATCAACACACGAACGCTCTCAGCTACATAATTAGGTAATAATTTAAAATTTCATTTCGCGAGGCGGCAGTGAAATGACGAAATTCATATTTCAACCATCTAACTGTGAGGTAAATCCACTTAGTTTTGAGGAAATGAATTTGGAATTCTAACGCAATGGTGCCCAAAAATTATTTAATATCTTCACCTATTTTTGTGCCGTTTATGATATTTCAGCTTTAAGAGTTGTTTATTTTTTTTTCATCATCATTTCAGCTTATAGACTCACTGTTTTGGTTCAGGTATCCATCACAATGGAAGAGAAATTGACCTACTATTTTACGCTGTTCAGACGTTTTGGAGCAGGGTTTTGTATCGTGTTAAAAAGAAAAGGTTAATAAGAATTAATTAAGTTAACCATAAAATATAAAGACAGTATTGTACAATTAATATATTAAAACCTTTTTAAATTAGCAATTTGCTACGTTCGATATACCTACATTATTCTCAGCTGCTTATCTGAAGGGTAAATTATTCTTGAAAGATTTTATTAATGGATAAATATAAATCAAAGAAAGTTAATATGTGATACCAATCCCTTCGTCATTATCAATGGTTAGCCATTTAAATTGGTTTTGTAGTTCGTCTAAGTCTTCATTATTCTCAATAAGTTTTGCGTCTCTAAGTTGCGATTCAGATAACTGAAAGAGGTACTTTAGTTGTATTCAAATCAAATTTTCAAGAATACCATTTATAACATACTAACAGCGCCCTGCGGTTTAACCCGCATAGTTCCCCTTCCCGTGAGAATATCGAGATAAATTATTACCTTTTTTTCTTTTTTTGGGGGTGGGTTATGGTCAGCGCACTCCTCCCACCACTCCGTCCGGGGCGACAGAGGGGCGTAAGCATGCACATCCGTAACCCACCTGTGACACGTCGCTTTCGTCGTTGGGCCGACCACCGGAGCAGGGTGACTTGACGTCAGTGGTCGGCCCGACGGAAAATAGATTATAACCTATGTGTTATTCTGTTATGTAAGCTATATTATTGTGAAGTTTCATCAAAATTCATTCAGTAGTTTTTGCCTGAAAGAGCAACAAACATCTTCACATACTCACAAACTTTCGCCTTTATAATATTAGTAGAATGGTAGAAGCTAAATTTTTAAGTATGTAGTATTTCCAAAGAATACAATTAAGCACTTCTTCTCTTGCCCGTGGCTATCTTAAAAGACGATTAAGGGCTATGTTATGCATATCACATTTACAGGAGAAGGAACACTTGACTTACTGTATCACGCTGGTCAGACGGATATAGTAATTCAACTTCCCTCCAATTTTGGAGGGGACTCGATCCCTACATTGGGATGTCCATAATGATTAATGAAAATATCTTACAGGCAGTAAGGCTCCTCCACTTAGGGAAAGAGAGAGAGCAATGTAAGACAATTTCTTTTTTAAGAAGGAAAACAGTTTGCGGAAAAGAAATAATCCTTGCATTTCGGGGACCTTTACAAACGCATTATTTAGTAATGAACACAAAAATTCATCCAGACACAAAAGAACAATTTATAGATCGCACAAAGTATTGTTCTTTGCGGTCATTGAACCCCATGATACTGGCTCGGTTAGTCGATATCTGCAGCTGTCTGTGCAATCAATAATAAAATATTATATATATTTAATCAAGATTATACAGTTATTAATTATATTAATATTTTATGTATTAGGATTACACTATAGACAGTGGCCTGTCTATAGCCGCGGGTCGGTTTCACCAGGGTAGTACCACACTTTGGCAGAATATCAATATTTACCGACGTCCTCCCCGAGGGGGAGACGTCGGTCGATGGGAGGGTACCCCAATAGGGGGTATTCCGTCGGGCCGACCACTGATGTCAAGTAACCCTGCTCAGGTGGTCGGCCCAACGACGAAGGCGACGTGGTTTTCGGGTGGGTTGCGGGAGTTGCGTGCTTAAGCCCCTCTGTCGCCCCGGACGGAGTGGTGCGGAGGCGCGCCGACCGCAGCCCACCCACAAAAAAAAAAAGAATATCAATATTTGAGTAGTAGTAATTTGGAATAGTACTTCGTTCGGTAAACGAGAGAGCCGTAAGGCCCTTCTGAGTATGTTTGCGTGTGGTGAGTTTTGGTGACGCTTTTTGTATCACCGAATCTCATTGCATTCATTCACGTTCCCTTCACTTTCTTCACGGTAAGCAGCGGCCTAGTCCATGAGTGACGTTTTAGTAATAATAACATACCTCGAATCTCCGGTCAATATTGTGATTACTACGTATATTTTTAGTCTTTCTGTATTGTAAGATTTCATTATTAAACCTTCTCCTTCTATTGTGACCGTAAGGATTATTTATCTGTGCAAGTGGTATAACATCCCTCCTTCTTAGATTGCCAATAAGAAAATTATCAGAATAATACATATCTTGGCAGTATATAACTCTAATTAAATATAAAGACAATAGAAACCAGCTAATCATTTTAACGATAGCCACATAAAAATTTAAATAATCCAATATTTTTTTTAACTTTTCATCAAAATGTATTCACGCTTTTAATGTAATACAAGATTATAATACAAAATAATATTTATTTTGATAAACAACAGTCTCTTCAGTTTGAATAACTTAGTGTACCTACTAAGTTATATAAATTTATTCATAGTTTTCTTTAATGTAAAAAATTTACGATATAGTTGTTAAATTTTATGATACGACTAGCTGTATTTTTGTTTGCGTGGATTTGTTTTCTTTTTGTAGTTAAAATTTCTTTAGATGCGCTATGCACTTTATTTTTTACAGTTCGGTTTCAGTCACCTTACCCGTGCTTTCTCTTGCACGGCTATGAAAGTCGCACTTTTTGGCTGTCGCCTCCTCAATATGAAGATAATTAAACTAGCATATCATTCTCGTAAATCGCATTGGCAAAGAATATTAATACGAATTTGCCCTCTATTGCAGTGGATAACTAGTTACAATTTTTGTTAAATTTTATGACAAGCGTCCTAAAACATGATTATTGATTTTAATTCTTACTCTAATATCATACGCATAAATTAATCATTTGCTTTATTTGTGAAGTCCTTAAAAGTATTGAAAAAAAAAATGGAAGGAAGGAAGGCAGGGAGACCCACTACTTTTAAATCTCAGACCGCAGAAGTTCTGCGAAAAATTGCAAGTTGATGTTCTGGAAGGTGCTCATCACATGAGAGTAAGATTTCCTTGCTTCCTAGTCCACCTTAATCCTATCCCGTATTCCTTCTATTGTGGTGTGCGGTATATGGATTACCATGGGAAAGTGGTGGGTCTTCCTTTCTTCCTTTCATCTATACCAATAAATAAAATTGGAGTGTCTGTTTGTAATGTCAAAATAATAGGCTTTTTTCATGCTCACACGGTTATTTGCACGACACCTATGCCTAAAATAGCAATTAAAAAATTTTTGTCTGTCTGTCTGTCTGTCTGTCTGTCTGTTTGTTCGGGGTAATCTTCAAAACGGCTGGACCGATTTCAAAAATTCTTTCACCAATGGAAAGCTATAATATCAGGGCGTAAACTAGGCTTTATTTTATCCCGGTATTCCTACGGGAACGGGAACTACGCGGGTAAAGTTCTTATTGTTTTTAATTTTCACTTTTTTTAATTTTCATTACTAATTGATTGAATTAGGCGATACAATACGGCAATCCATTTTTATATAAAACTAGCAACCCGCCCTCGCTTCGCTTCGGTTATAGGTTATAGTCGTTTTACCCGCGTAGTTCCCGTTCCCGTGGGAATACCGGGATAAAATATAGTCTAGTGTACGCCCTGATATTATAGATTTCCATTGGTGAAAGAATTTTTGAAATCGGTCCAGCCGTTTTCAAGATTACCTGGAACAAACAGACAGACAGACTGACAAAAATTTTTTAATTGCCATTTTAGGCATAGGTGTCATGCAAATAACCGTGTGAGCATGAAAAAAGCCTATTATTTTGACATTACAAACAGACACTCCAATTTTATTTATTGGTATAGAATAGCAACCCGCCCTCGCTTCGCTTCGGTTTCAGTTGTCTTTCCGACGTAGTTCCCGTTCCCGTCGGAATACCTTGCTAAAATATAGCCTAGGTTACGCCCTGATATTATAGCTTTCCATTGGTGAAAGAATTTTTGAAATCGGTCCAGCCGTTTTGAAGATTACCCGGAACAAACAGACAGACAGACAGACAAAAAATATAAAGTGTATTTTAGGCATATGTATAGTGCAAATAATCATGTGAGCATGAAAAAGGCCTATTATTTTGACATTACAAACAGACACTCCAATTTTATTTATTGGTATAAATTATACATATTATTTAGTGGTTCGAATGGCATCATCGTCTCAGTTAATATGAGTGTTATTATTAGGTTCGGGCCTCCTTTTGAATATGAGGGAAAATTTATGAGCTGCATAACGCTGGTCAAACGTGTTGGTATAAGGTGTTATTTCGAGTTTTCCTTCTCTTGCACAGTTGTTATGCGCTCTATATCTCTTAGTCGTATTTTACAATACCCACGGGCAAGGAAAGGGGTGGAGAATTGTATTATTACTCCGTTACCACACGAAAAGTTGATGAAGAGCATCACACTATAGCTAATACTTATGAAACATGTTCTTTACAATTTTATATAAGAGAAAGAAATAAAAGAGTGAAAGTAATACATAAATCCGCTGAGTTTCTTGCTGCATACAACTACATTACTGACAAGTAATGATCTCGTTTCGATTTGATGGTAGTTTAATGAATTATTTAAAACTAAATTGATAATATTTAGACCGCGTGGTGACGAAGTAAGAATACGATTCGCCACCTGGTATCCTACCCTTGGGCGTCGTTAAAGATGCCTAAGGTATTAAAAATGTATATCACATTTATGCAAGAGAAGGAAAACTTGAAATGAAACTATATAGCAACAAATCTGATCAGCTTGGTATAGGGTCAATTCCTCTTCTATAGTGGAGGAGGCTCAAGCCCAGCAGTGGGACTTGTATGAGCTGAAACGATGATGATGACAATATTTGTGCCATGGCGCTTATCTATACCAATAAATAAAATTGGAGTGTCTGTTTGTAATGTCAAAATAATAGGCTTTTTTCATGCTCATACGGTTATTTGCACGACACCTATGCCTAAAATAGCAATTAAAAAATTTTTGTCTGTCTGTCTGTTTGTTCCGGGTAATATTCAAAACGGTTGGACCGATTTCAAAAATTCTTTCACCAATGGAAAGCTATAATATCAGGGCGTAAACTAGGCTATATTTTATCCCGGTATTCCCACGGGAACGGGTACTACGCGGGTAAAACTAACGACTATGACCTATAATCGAAGTGAAGCGAGGGCGGGTTGCTAGTCTATACCAATAAATAAAATTGGAGTGTCTGTTTGTAATGTCAAAATAATAGGCTTTTTTCATGCTCACACGGTTATTTGCACGACACCTATGCCTAAAATAGCAATTAAAAATTTTTGTCTGTCTGTTTGTTCCGGGTAATCTTCAAAATGGCTGAACCGATTTCAAAAATTCTTTCACCAATGGAAAGCTATAATATCAGGGCGTAAACTAGGCTATATATTATCCCGGTATTCCCACGGGAACGGGAACTACGCGGGTAAAACGACTATAACCTATAACCGAAGCGAAGCGAGGGCGGGTTGCTAGTACATAATAAATTGTGAATTTGACTGCTTCTTTATTCATGGTAATAATTTTAGGTTGATAATGTAACGCATTTATGTCACTCGCTTCATATTATGTCATTATTTGTGCGTTTTGAAGTAAAATACTTGTGACAGGACCACGGCTATGTGACACATAACAAGTCATGCTTTTGCCATACAAATAAATAAAATTCAAGTGTCTGTTTGTAATATTAAAATAAGAGTTTCTACTAAATATATGTAGATGAAAATAATATGTATTTTTTTGGAGGTGGGTTACGTAACCCATCCGTGACACGTCACCGACCGCCGGCCGACCACCGGAGCAGGGTGACTTGTTATCAGTGGTCGGCCCGACGGAATACCCTTTGAGCAGTACCCTCTCCTCGACCGACGTCCCCCCCTCGGGGAGGACGTCGGTCTTTCCTCGCGCGGTCGGCTTCTCGAAGGGTGACGGAATAAAAATAATATGTACCTGCCTATATTTTGTTATAGAAGAAAACGATTTGATATAGTTTTTTTTTTAATTAAAACTGGGTGTCTGAAATTTGACTGCAGTAAATTATGTAGTATTAAAAATACCGATCTACAGTGCCAAAAATCACAGGTTAAATTTCCTTGATGGGCAATACTTTGTGCAATTCACAAGTAATTGTTTTGTGTTTGGATGTGGTTGGTATCCGTTGAATATGTTTTAAAGCCCCCCCACAATATAAGGATTGGTTCCTTAATACAGGGTGTTGTCTTTGGGCTGGCCACGGGCGGTTAGGAACTCGATACCGATGGTTAGTACAATGGCAAAGAGGAGGCAATAGGGGGTTATGAGGCCGCCCTTCACCTTTCGTATCCTTGGACGGAACGGACGGCGTGTTTGTTGACCAAGGCCCCTCCAAAAAATAATGGTCTTTATAAAAAAAAAAATTGGTTGCCTGTAAAGTCGGTATACGGGCGAAAGTTTTACGTGACAACGACTTTGAGTGGTAAAATAATTTTAATGTGAATATTCATTCGTATAGTAGGAAGAAGGATGAAATAATAGTAACAATTTAAAACATTTATTTATACAAAGAATTATATTTAAAACATTAATTTATACAAAGAATCTATTTCATTTCTACTCTTTACACTTTTTATGTCTGTCTCTCTCGCTCTTAGGCGGGCTAACCATGCCCGAGTGGAAGGGACGCGTGCCTCTCACTCGCTCTCATTGTGAGCGCATAACGTGAGCGGAGCGTAACGCAGTTTCTTGAAGTGTCACCCGGCAAACCAATTTATAAGACGTTGTCACGTCAAAAAAATTATGGATGAATCGATTATGACGACAGTTTCGTTAACTTATTAGGTGTAACGTAGGTTACTTTTATTTCAAAAATAGAACAACGGTTTTGCGTAAAAACACCCATGCAATTGTGAAAAAATCCTAAACACGGGGAAAGGACTATTCGTGTTATGATTTGGTGAAAATAATTTTCTTAGATTATTATAGTTTAAAGTGACATATAAGTACATATCCATCCATCACCCTACAGACCGCCACTGCTGGACATAGGCCTCACCACGAGACTGCCACTCGGAGCGGTCCTGCGTCACTTGCATCCAACGGTTCCTTGCGGCTTTGAGAATGTCGTCAGTCCACCTAGTGGGAGGTCGTCCTACGCTGCATCGTCCGATTTGTGGTCGCCACTCAAGAACCTTTCTTCCCCAACGTTTGTTAGTTCGACGAGCGATGTAACCTGCTCATTGCCATTTCAACGTGTTAATTGCGCGGGCTATGTTTAATCACCCACGTCGCACCTAAATTCTCATACCCACTTAATCATCTGCTTCACCCACAAATACTCACGCCACATCACACATAAACTCACTATACACAAATTTCTTATTGTAATATAGATTAATGTTAAATTATTGCAAATATTGCGAGGGCCTGGTATCCATACCACAAGTTAAATCTTACTTTGGGTACCAGTGTCCAAATAAATAATGATTCAACACATTTCTGTTTCAAATTTGTATGTATATCCTGTGTATTATTTTTGGGAAATAAATATATTATTATATTATTATTATTATATATTATGTCGGTTATACCCGTTCTTCTACGGATTTCCATCCGAAAATCCGGAACGGATTTTATTACATAGAGAAATACCGAACATAACCCTCTCCATAGCATGTCGAGCGACTTTGAGCTTTTTAAGAGGCGGACATTTAGAGACCACGTTTCAGTGCCGTAAGTCATCGCTGGTAACACACATTGGTTATAAAGCTTTGTTTTCAGACACTACGGAATATTGGATATAAGTACATATAATATAGATGAATTAATGCAAACAAAGCCACAGACAAAACGCTAGTGTTAGAATAATATTTGAATGTCATAATACGTATTTACTCGACTCGATTTTATTGTACGCTGTTGTGGAGGTTACATGTTTCGATGAGGTAATATTTAAGCTCTTATTATACATAAAATAAATGGCCACTTCATTAATTTTCATTTGATCACCCATCTATATAGCTTATTATTAATATTATCTGTGTGGGTAACACTTTTTATCTTGCCCGTGGATGTCGTAAAAGATGACTATGAGATATAATACGCATATAATAAGAGAAATAAAACCCTGTGTCAATCTGTTAAACCAGCATGGTATGGTAAGGTCAGTTTCCTTCCTATTGTGGAGGAGGCTTTAGCCCAACAGTGGGATGTATACGAGCTGAAATGATATACCTCATAAACTTCCAACTGCTGCGCTTGCACTACCTTCCACAATAGGTGGATAATTGACCACGCTGCTCGGACGGATTGATATAAGGTTTCTTCAAAAGTAAGTTTGTTAGTTTGTTTGTTACGCTTTCACACTTAAATCACCCAACCTATTTCAAAAATTCTTTCACTAATGAAAAGCTATAATATCAGGGAGTAATATAGGCTATATTTTATACTGGTATTCCCACGGGAACAGGGACTATGCGACAATATATTTCCTATATAATGTTTGATCAATAGATGAATAATTTTCCTAAAATATTAAACGAAACTTTTCGATTCGTTGCTTTAATTACTTGAAAAATTACATGTTGATGAAAATATCTAAATAAACATAATTTTATTTAATAAAGCAATTTTCAGTATTAATGTCTGGCTCGTCTCATTTATGACCATTTCATTGCTTATCACATTTGCCATGACTATTATCATATTTTATTATATTTTCTTTGAATCAAGAAATTACACTTTCTCATTTCCTAAAATATGAAAATTAAATTTCAAATTAGGCATAATAGTAATTCTATCGAGGCATAACAGCCAATGTTCAGGCTAATATGCCTACCTTGAATACGAAAAATCTAATTCATGCAATGTTATGGGCATTAGTCTTTAGTCTTAGCTGTGGAATTAATTCGAATAAGAGAAAAGTTTCAACATTTCTTTAAGCAACAGTTTTTCAGAATAGAAATATATATGTATGTACATATTACTAAGTACTTCGTGTGGTGACGGAGTAAGAATACAATTTA
This sequence comes from Lymantria dispar, assembly GCA_032191425.1. Classification (NCBI taxonomy): domain Eukaryota; kingdom Metazoa; phylum Arthropoda; class Insecta; order Lepidoptera; family Erebidae; genus Lymantria; species Lymantria dispar. The sequence goes on along the minus strand of CM063445.1, from coordinate 9,456,910 downwards.
CCATCCCCTCTTTCGCCTGTGGGTGTCGTAAAAGACGACTAAGGGATATAATATTCATACAGCATCTATTAAAGAGAAGGAAAACTCGAAACAAAACCTTATGCCAGCATGTCCGACTAGCGTGGTATATGGTCAATTTCTATAGTGGAGGAGGCCCGAATAGGGATGTGACTTGGAGGGAAAATAATCGATTTCTGTTCTTTAAAATAAATCGATTATAAAATAATCGATTAATTAAAAATAAATAATCGATTTTTCTCTCAACAGGATTATGATGACATTTTTTTTAGGAAATGTGTGCTTTATTTTCTAATATAGTATGAAACACTGCACGCAGTATCGTGATGACCTTTTTTTTAGGAAATTTGGCAGTGAAATAATCTATTAATTTCGAATAATAAATAATCGATTATTAATCGATTTTTTTTAATAATCGATTGAAAAACCGATTATTACAAAAAATAATCGATTAATAATCGATTATTATAAGAATCGGTTATTTTTTCTCATCCCTAGGCCCGAACCCAACAGTGGGACGTATATGGGCTGAGATGATGATCATTGTATTACTAAGCAAATATTTTAATATCAGATTTGTTAAATTCCTGTTTTAGATTTACGCATAAATAAAATGCGTACAAGATTTAATTCGAAGAATTCAAAAGTAGATCGATTAAATCTTAATAAAATTCAAACACGTGGTATACATTCCACCTTAAGAAGAACTCTGTTATGCAGCAGAGTCATGGGTCTATTGCCGTTAGCTGGTTTGACATGCAAGACAAGTGATAAATTGAGGTAAGAAAAGATTCGTTAGTATTATTGTCGGCAAAACTATAATGTTTCTTCCTGTCAAATCAAATCAAATCAATTATTTAGCGAAATATGGGTGTGGTATGGGTGCTATTAGTGCTATTAGTAATTACAGGTAAACAATGTATGCATGCAAAAGTAGTTTCCTATTCTAAGAATAATGGCTTCATAACAAATAGCCAATTAAAGAAATTAATTTATTCGTAACATGATTTTAGTTAAACACAATAAAGTCATATCTAAACTTGTTAATAATCATTTAATTATATAATGTCAATAATAATTATAATGTCAGATTAATTGATTGATTAATTCATCATAAGATTATTTCATAGATTCAATTAAATTAATTCATTAAAATTATAGAAGACTGATTATTAATTATAATTTGTCACTTAAAAATTCGCCAATAGAATAATAACATTTAAAGATTAATAGTTTATTAAGGACATTCATAAATTTTATAAAAGGCATGTTTTTAATATTATCGGGTACTTTATTGTATATGCTTGAGGAAACACCAAAGAAGCTCTTCTCCAGCAAATATGTTTTACATTTTATTTGGCAAAGTTGGTAATTATATTGAGCACGTATGGGGTTTGTTCTTGCCGTCGACAATTTTATAAATAGATGGGGATTTGCCTTCACAAATAGAGCAGTTTCCAGGATGTACAATGATGGTAAGGTCAATATTTTTAGGGACTTAAAATAAGGTATACAGCTGTCTGTTGTTTTTAAACCATACATTGATCTTATGCAGCATTTTTGAATTTTAAAGACAAGATCCCTATCAGTAGATCGACCCCAAAAAATAACTCCGGTATTTTTTTGGGTGTGGGTTGCGGTCGGCGCGTTCCTCGCACCACTCCGTCCGGGGCGACAGAGGGGGCGTAAGCACGCACACCCGCAACCCACCCACGATGCACGTTGTCTTCGTCGTTGGGCCAACCACCGGAGCAGGAATACCCCCTATTTGGGGTATCCTCCCATCGACCGACGTCCCCCCCTCGGGGAGGACGTCGGTCTTTCCTCACGCGGTCGGCCTCTCGGCGGGTGACAGGCTAATTCCCCGGTCACGTCACCCGCGGCCTCAGCTAAGGCGGCATGAGGCGCCTACGCCGCCCCAGTCGCCGGCGGCGGATCGCCTCATCGAGGCTGCGCTCCTCGCGCAGGCGATCCGCCGCTTTCTTCTGCGAGATCACAGCCTCGCAAAAAAAAAAAATAAAAATAACTCTATAACGGAGAACTGAAGCAACCAGCCCATGGTAAGCTTTCAGTAGCATTTCACTATTAACCTTAATGATTTCTAATGTTTACGCGAGTATTATACATTTTAAATAAAACTACTTTACGGATTTTATCGCGTTTGTATTTGATTTTTGATTACCCGACGTTTCGAACACTTTACAGCGTTCATGATCACGGGTGGACTAAGATGTCTCACGTCCAACAAGTTATTGTTACTGCAGAAAATTTATAATTATCTACCCGATACAGAAATTAGTTATTAAATATTGACCCACATTTTGATACAAAATTTATTGCCAGTGTAAGAAGAAAATGATTCTATATGAAAAAATTATATTGTTTATGGTTAGTAATAATTAAACATTAAAATTAATAGTAATTATATTTAAAAAACTAAGTAATAATCTAGTATACTACCACCGGATCAGAACACGGTCACACTGAGAAAGATCCGGCAAGAAAACTCAGGTAACATGATGCTAAATTAAAGTTAATTTTGAAGACGGCTTACTTTATGTTACTAAAAAGTTTTAATTTATAAAATTATCTTTAGTTATTATTATTGTGGGTCAAATCTATACAATATGAGCTCACGGTGTCTTGCAGTCTTGTGGTGGTCTTTTTGGATTTGTTTTTAATAATGTTTATAACAGGATCCCAGCTTGATGGTAACACCCAGCCATCCTCTCTATTGAAATTTTTGTGTTTTTTAATCTCAATAGCCTCGCGTACCATTCTAGGCAGGTATCGGTGTTCTTTTGCGAGGATTTGTGGTTTGTCAAACCTGATGTTATGGTGGGCGCGGTCCTGACTATGTTCACAGACTGCAGACCTAGTGTCCCGGCGGTGCTTCACATCGGCTATGTGTTCTTTGATCCGAGTTCTTATGGATCTCTTTGTTTGTCCAATGTAAGAGAGACCACAGTCACAGTCAAGTTTATATACTCCTGCATCTTGTAAAGGGATCTGGCACTTGACAGGTGGTAAGAATTGGCTAATCCTCTTCAGTGGCTTAAAATAAGTTTTAATGGAAGAGCGTTTCAGGATGTAGCCAATCTTGTCAGTGACTCCTTTGACGTAAGGTAGTATTGCAGGAAGAAAAGAAAGAAAGACTCTTACCATTTTGTCAGTGAAATTAAAGATCTACATCTCGCTGACAATGAAACTATGGTCAGTTTTGATGTCACATCACTCTTCACCTCTCTACCTGTGGAGAATTGCATCAAAACCATATCTAAGAAGCTATCTGACAATAATATACCATTGGGATATGCGGAACTGTTACGTCAATGCCTAACAACTGGCTATTTAATGTGGAATGATGACTTCTACAAGCAAGTAGATGGAGTGGCTATGGGCTCGCCGGTCTCCCCTGTCGTTGCCGATATATTCATGGAGGACTTCGAGGAGACGGCCTTATCAAGCTCACCTGTCACACCCAGGTTCTACAAGCGGTACGTAGATGACACTTTCACAATATTACCCATAGACAAAATAACCATATTCCTAAACCATCTTAACTCCATTAATCCAAAAATTCAATTCACTATGGAACTGGAGTCAAATAACTCTTTAGCCTTCTTAGACATTTTGGTTATACGTAACCCTAATAACACCTCGAGTCATACAGTGTATCGTAAGGCAACACATACAGACAGATACTTGAACGGTGATTCTCATCATCCCCCTTCACAGTTAGCTACCGTGTGTAAATCTTTGTTGCAGAGAGCACGAGGAATCTGTGACGATGAACACCTGGCTGGGGAGCTGCAGCATGTCAAGCAGGTGCTACGTGCAAACAAGCTGCCAGTTCCTCGCCCCCGTCGCAGAGACCGAGTGAAACCACCCACAGTTGAGCGCCTTCCTGCAATACTACCTTACGTCAAAGGAGTCACTGACAAGATTGGCTACATCCTGAAACGCTCTTCCATTAAAACTTATTTTAAGCCACTGAAGAGGATTAGCCAATTCTTACCACCTGTCAAGTGCCAGATCCCTTTACAAGATGCAGGAGTATATAAACTTGACTGTGACTGTGGTCTCTCTTACATTGGACAAACAAAGAGATCCATAAGAACTCGGATCAAAGAACACATAGCCGATGTGAAGCACCGCCGGGACACTAGGTCTGCAGTCTGTGAACATAGTCAGGACCGCGCCCACCATAACATCAGGTTTGACAAACCACAAATCCTCGCAAAAGAACACCGATACCTGCCTAGAATGGTACGCGAGGCTATTGAGATTAAAAAACACAAAAATTTCAATAGAGAGGATGGCTGGGTGTTACCATCAAGCTGGGATCCTGTTATAAACATTATTAAAAACAAATCCAAAAAGACCACCACAAGACTGCAAGACACCGTGAGCTCATATTGTATAGATTTGACCCACAATAATAATAATTAAAGATAATTTTATAAATTAAAACTTTTTAGTAACATAAAGTAAGCCGTCTTCAAAATTAACTTTAATTTAGCATCATGTTACCTGAGTTTTCTTGCCGGATCTTTCTCAGTGTGACCGTGTTCCGATCCGGTGGTAGTATACTAGATTATTACTTAGTTTTTTAAATATAATTACTATTAATTTTAATGTTTAATTATTACTAACCATAAACAATATAATTTTTTCATATAGAATCATTTTCTTCTTACACTGGCAATAAATTTTGTATCAAAATGTGGGTCAATATTTAATAACTAATTTCTGTATCGGGTAGATAATTATAAATTTTCTGCAGTAACAATAACTTGTTGGACGTGAGACATCTTAGTCCACCCGTGATCATGAACGCTGTAAAGTGTTCGAAACGTCGGGTAATCAAAAATCAAATACAAACGCGATAAAATCCGTAAAGTAGTTTTATTTAAAACTATTAACCTTTTTAGATAACTAGTTGTGTATAACAGTTATGCAAAAGGAGACAGAACTCGTACTAAAATCCAATGCCAAACCATTTAACCAGCACAAAATAGTAACCCACTCTTGTTGTGGTGGTTGTGTGGTTTTTGAAGGCAGTTTTATTTTATCGTAAAATTATTGCTATATGGTATATAAAAATTGTAATTTTTTTACAGATTTACAATTCGATCTCCGTATACAATTTATTACGGAATAACATTGTTTGGTCAAGTGTTGATGTTTATTTCTGTATGTTCTTATCTCGCTCATAACGGCTTTTCTATGTCCAACGTTAGTAAGTAATCTTTCACATTATTTTTATATAGACCATGTTCTGTATTAAGGAATCTTATATCTTTAAACGAGCAATTCTTGTATATATATATATATATATATATATATATATATAGAAGAAGAATAATAGATATTTTGTTTCAAAAAGTTTAAGTAACATTTAATTCGTTGTGGTTACCTGTAACTGAAAGAGCACAAAACATGATATATGTGATTTTTTTTTACTACATTGTATGCTTATGTATTTTTGTTGGTAATCCTAAATTAAATATATATATATATATATATATATTCAGGATCTCGGAAACGGCTCCAACGATTTTGACGAAATTTGGCATACTAGAGGTTTCGGGGGCCAAAAAATCGATTTAGCTATGTTTTATTTATAGAAAATGTTGTTTAGTCGGTGTTTTTAGCTAATCAATACAATGACATAAAATGTCAATAAAATATGGATTCAAATTTCGCCATCAATGTCAAGAGTGGCGATAGCTCAGTTGGGCAGTTGTCCAGTATTTCTTGTTTTGTTTTGGCATTCAAACAGCGGGGGATTGAATCTCGGTGTTATTACTATTCTCTTTTTGTAATTTTTTAATATTTTTTTATTTTTTATTTTTTATTCATATATGTCTAAATAAATTCGACAAAAATACAACAAAAATATTCCGAGCGAAGCTCGGTCAACCAGATATTATATCTAATATACAGCGGATTTTACAAACACATAATTGCGACAAAAATTATAAATAGGAATTTGCTGAGTATGGGAGTGAGTCCAGTATAAAGCTATCATCATTATCATCATCATCACAGCTCATATACGTCCCACTGTTGGGCTAGAACCTCCATCACAGTAGGAGGGAAATTGATCTTAAAATACCATTTTTTTTGGTGGTCCATTCCATTCGGGGCGACGAAAGGGCGGCGCGCGGGGTCATAACCCACCCGTAGCACGTCACCTTTGTCTTTGGGCCGACCCCCTGTGCAGAGCTCCATGTCCTCAGTGATTGGCCTGACGGAATACCCTTTCGGAGCCCACACCTCTCGACGTCACCCTGGGACGTCGGTACCTTACTATACCATGCTGGTCAGACAGGTTGGTATAGGGCTTTGTTTCCAGTTTTCTTTCTCTTGCATAGATGTTATATGCGTATTATATATATCTCTCAGTCGTCTTTTGCGACATCCACGGGCAAGTGGTGAATTGTTTTCTTACTCCGTCACCGCCGGTCTTTATATAAAAAAAAAAAAATTCTTCCTTAGTCACCATACGGAAAATTTATCAAAAATTTCATCTAAAATCTTACATTTTCTACTATTCACGAAAACTTATCAATTTGTTTCCTTGGATCTAAGTTCACTTTACTTTTCAGCCAATTGCCTGTTTTATACATCAAGTTTATTTTCCTTATTAATTCTTATGACTATTGGACGACATTGGCCATCACTGGTGTCGACAGCCGAGGAGTTAGAAAAGGCATTGCCACCTTTTACCAGGGATGTTAGTATCATATCCACAACGACTAATCTGTTAATGCTCACTGCAGCAGTTGGTATGTTCATTATTCATATTATTTTAGCGTTTAAAAATAAACTCACTTTTTTTGAATTTATCGAGTAATAATAGTTTTTAACTGAAACTTTCTATTGCTTAATATTCTGGAAATACGTTGTACACGAACACAAAAAAAAGGACGTGCGAACGAAATACGCATGTTAGAAGTGAAACTTCTTCTGTGCCACGTGTTTTTCTTAGTATTAAAAAAAAATTTTAAAAAAGTTTAAAAAAAAAAAGAAGTACTCTCCTGATTTTTCTCACTCGCTTGCTCCCTAGTTCCTACTCTCGCTCCATGACTATGTGCTTCGTGCTATGTTCGTCCTTACTCGTTTCGAGTATTCCTTCTTTTGCATAGATATTATAATATATGCATATTATATCCCTTAGTCGTCTTTATGACATCTACGGGCAAGAGAGAGGTTGGTGAACTGTATTCTTACACCGTCACCGGAACGGCCACGGTCTTCTCCATAATAAGAGATAAATTGACCTTACCATATACCATGTCAAACAGGTTTATATAGTGTTTAATTCGAGTTTTCCTTTTCGTGCGTAGATAAACATCACCTTTTATAAATATCAACTTTTATTAACATCTTTTCGCTATCATCAAGATTTTATCACTGTACCAATCAACACTATTGCAGGGTTCATCCATTTTATCTGTTATGGTCTTAAATTTTATGTTTAAGTACTAGCGAACATTTCTCCCACGTACGTTCAGGATGTGAAATGAAATACCAGCTACTGTATTACCCGAGCACTATAACATGCTCTAATTTAAACGAGGTTTTAAGATGAGCACTTTTATCTTGTCCGTGGATGTCGTTAAAGACAACTAAAGAATATTATAGTATGTAACATCTATGTAAGAGAAGGCAAACTTGAAATAAAACCTTATATCAACACGTTTGATCAGCGTAGTAATAGGTAGGTAGATCAATTTCCCTCCTATTGCGAGGTAGATCCGAGGCCAGCAGTCGGATGTCTACGGGCTTATATTATGATAAAAAAAAAAATGTGTGGCACTCGGGGACTGCCGCGGTAAAGCTATTGCATAGCATTTTTTATCAACTTATGCAATTATAATTATTTATTTATTTTTTATTTATTCAGTATTTTTTTCTTTGGTATTAATTCAAGTTACACTTTTTGAGCGTGGTGATCGATAAGAAAACAAATGTACTTACTATATGTATAACAATAAAGGCGGTTTGGATTACCACTGTCATCCGCTGAAGATCGTTGGGACCGTTAGAAAACGCGCGAAAACACTTTTGTGACGTAAGCTACGCAAAGCGCGGTGGCACGTGTGCGCACCGAGACGGACGAACGCAGTATGTGTCGACGACCGTACGCTCGGCTGAGCTGCCGCCATCCGCGTACCATGTAGCTCGTACCATGTAGCTCGTACCATGTAGCTAGATACATGGTAGTGGGTGTGAGGGGCTTTAAAAAATAAGCAAGTATGATTAAGAGCCTTCTGATGAAATCAGGATTTGCATATTTATTCACTCTTATTAATAGTTCGTTAATGGAATTTCTATTTTGTTTTAGTTGAACACATCTTTGCAATGATATATGGTATCGCTGTAGCACAATTGTGTGATTCGAATAAAGTTGCTGAGAGTTATTACAAATTTAATATGCCTTGGATATTTGATTACACGTCATTTGCATTATGGAAGGCTCTTATAGCAGATGTAAATATGTTTTTTGTTTTATAATATGTTGTTAAAATTGATTCATGACCATGGATACCAAGTACTTCAGTCGAATACCTTGTAGTTTAACAATTCACATAAATAGTCAGTTAGTAAGTCAAGTCGTTACCTTGCTTTGATTGCTGACAACTAAACCATAGTTTTATTAGGAACTTTAGGAACTTGAACTAAGAACACGAAATTGCGTCAGGGGTTAATTAAAAAGTAATTAGTGCAGCAGAAAAAATAATTTAAATGAATTATGATTGATTTTCGACCACTCAGCGACCACTAGTACTTTATAAATACTCTGGCAATTAACCTTTATTTGTTTCCAGTTCTTTAATTTACAGTCCACATTTATTTGGAGTTACAACGATTTACTTACGATAGTGATTAATATATATTTGACTGAACATTTTCTTGTACACAATACTCTATTGCAAAAAGCTATTGATATGGTAAGTTTACAAATCGCCTTTGAAAATCTTTATTATGTAAACCATTTCATTGTGACATAGATATGTGATAAGACCATACTGTCGACAGTCGCTTGTCTAAAACAGCGAGCCGTGAACTCTCAGAAAATCGACGTTTGAGTAGTACCAATTTTTAATACACCTCGTTCAATGAATGAGAGAGCAGTAAGCTCAAATTTTTTTCGATATTAGCATGTGGTGTGGGTTTTAATCATACCTTTAGTATCACCGAACCTTATTGCACGCATTAATACTCTCTTCACATTCGTTAAGTTAGGTAGCGACCTAGTGAAGGTCTGCGAGGGACAGCATCACTTACCATCAGATGTGCTGTTCACTTGTTTGCCGCGTATAGCAATTAAAAAAAAATGCAGTACAATAGAGCATTGCGCACCAAAATTTCTAGGCTATCGTTGTTGTAATAACAACTGCTGAAATAATAAAGTCGTATGATACTGTCCATAATGTATTATGTTTATTAATATAGTTCATCCACTGCAATATCTTCAAAAAAATCAACAAAACTCCTCCAGGCGTTTAAAAGGCGTTCTGTCATCATACACAGGGACATAATCATCTTATATATATAATTATCTTTATATATATATTTCTTATGTACGTGTGTATGTCACTGAACTCCTCCTAAACGGCTGGACCGATGTTGATTAATTCTTTTGTGTGTTCAAGAGGATTCGAGAAGGGTTGTGATTGTAAATCTATCTCAATTGGACCGGGTAGGTGGCCCTGCTGCCGATTTCAAGGAGAATTCCTTTTAATTTATTTGAACAGAACAACGTCTTTTGATAACGAAATCGAAGACGTTAAGTCATTCCAAGGTTTCAGCTTGCTATTGATTTATACAGAGTAAACCTCCTATAAATAGTACCTGATAGCTAGATTAAAATTGTACAAATCTATGACCTTTAGCATTGGTTATCACAAACTTATGCCTGAATCACCGAGAAGTTTCTTCCACTGTTTTAAAGAGTATAATTTTATTGCGACATTTTGTTTGGTACCTATTCAGTAAATATTTTCTTTCTTGCTGTATTCGAAAGCTTGTTAAGCGAAACATAATCAAACTTTGGATATTCGTAGTACGAATTACATGTATAGGAAGGAAGCAGTGGAAAAGTTTTCGCATTGACCAATCATTATGTAATTCATTTGAGATTTTGTTTTCTAGTTTCACGTAAGTAACGGCAAAATAGATCTACCACATCTGATTAATAGTTACATTCTCAAGGAAGGATGACGTCAGGTTGGCGGCTGGTCATAAGCTTTGCAACATGTAGTATGAATGAAGAGTACATATTGAGGCAAATTCAAGTTATTAGCATAAGAGCAAAGTAATAATGACGCTTTTAAGATAGTTTTATTATTTTCCCAGGATGAGTTTACTTGTGTTGAATTCAGAGTACAGTATATGAAAATTATACGTTTAGTGAAACTAGTAAACGGACAGTTCGGTATATATTTTCTGTCAGCATTTGGAAGCAACCTCTATTGGATTTGCACACAACTGTTTTACAGTTTAATGTGAGTTTTTTTTTTAATAACTTCACTTCTATCTGTATAAATATCGTGATTGTAGGCTTCGTTTATAATTATCAATGTATTCTTTTTAACTCTATGGGTATTCGACTGCTAATACTGTATGGATATTTGTGCTAATCTTAGGAGCTACTAGTTGGATTCCAAAACAATTTTACTATATCAGATAGTATGAATTATCGAGAACGGTTATAGAATATAATATTTAACACTAGGACAAATGAAAGTAATTCAGTGTGTATAAACCTATAATAACAATAGTTGTCAAGGGTTTTATGCGGACTTTCTCATGATAATTCGACGAAAATATCAATACGTAATTTTTTTGACGTAATAAAGTAGTATATATATATATTAACGCCGGCTGCACGTACGAAAAAATATTACTCATTGTCACGTTCCACCTGAGCTGATCGTGGAAGCGAGAGGGCGGAACGAACGATAGAGAGGCACGATTAGCCTAACGTTATTGTTACTTTTAATTAATCTGTATCTGTAAATATTTGTATAAATAAATATTTGTATTAAGTAGTGCAAATAAATGGTAATTTATCAAAAAAATTGCATTATTCAATTATTTTCCTTCTTTGTATTACATAAAATAAAGATAATTCAGTGATAATAATACAATTCATAAAAGCATGCAAATTTTCATCAATGTTTTCTTATGACATGGTCACCTAAAATTGTCGTCTATAAACTGACTTTCATCATCATCATATCAGCCCACATACGTCCCACTATCGGGCGCATGCCTCCTCCACAGTGGGAGGGAAGTTGACCTACTAAACCATGCTGGTCAAACATCAACATGTTTGACCAGCATGACTCTATACCAACGTATAGGGTTTCATTTCGAGTGTTCCTTCTCTTGCACAGATGTTATGTATATATTACATCCCTTAGTCGTCTTTAACGACATCCACGAGCCAGATAGGGAGTGGTGAGTTGTATTCTTACTTCGTCATCAAACGGAAAACCGACTTTACGGATAACTAATTTCTTTTTACGAAAGCATTTGTCATAAACAACATCTGCTTTCAATATGACTAGGTATATTCTAATAGTTAATTTAAGTTATTGGTGTGTTGCAAAAATATAATTTTAAAACTATGGTTTTCATTTTTAGACGAAGGCAGACTGGTCATTATATTGCTTGCAAGATTATGGAGGAAGAAAATTTAAAGTAAGTATAAGAGTGAACTTAGAAAAACTGAAGAACTAAGGTATCTCGCGTCCAATAAGCTGTTACCAATCGATGTTATAGAAAATCTTTGCACCTTAGCCCTCCCGTGCCTATGAACGCTGAAAAGTGTTCGAAACGTCTGGAAATCAAAAATCAAATACAAACGCGATAAAATCCGTAGTTTTATTACAATGTATAATACTCGCGTAAACATCAGAAATCTTTTTTTTTTCTTTACAAGACAACACGCTCCATTTTTTTTATCTCTTTTTTTTTGGGGAGGGTTGCGATCGGGGCACTCCTCGCACCGTCCGGGGCGACGGAGCGGCGTAAGTACGCACAGCCGCAACCCACCCGAACACCATGTCGCCTTCGTCGTTGGAAAAACCACCGGAGCAGGGTTACTTGTCGTTATTGGTCGGCCCGACGGAATATCCCCTGAGGAGTACCCTCCCATCTCCTAGCCCATATCCTATACCACTCTGATCAGATGAGTTGGTACAGGTTTTTATTTCAAGTTCTGGTGCATTTGAAAACGGTTCCCCCGGTTCCCTGACTTCGCCGTAACCGAGGGACAGGAACAGCGTGTGATTCTTATCTGGTAGTGGCGCTGACGCTTAATCGACGCTGAGCCTAACATACCCCATCTATCAGAGGTGCGTATGCATAAACATTGCCATGTGCCCACGCTATTAAAAAAAAAAGGTTTTATTTCAAAGTTTCCTTCTGTTACTTTTACATCGAGAAGTCATCGTTATCATTTTCTTCTTGTACTGGCAATAAATTTGTACCAAAATGTCGGTCAAAATTTAGTAACTAATTTCTGTAGCGGATAGATAATTATAAATATCTGTTATAACGATGATTTGCTGGACGTCAGACATCTTGGTCCTTACGTACCATGAATGCCGTAAAGTGTTCGAAACGTCGAGCAATCAAAAACCAAATACAAACGCGATAAAATCTAGTAATTTAATATACAAAAAAAAACTTTTTAATTTTAGGAACAATTTATACGGTGTGGAACAAATATATTTTACATACTCATTTTCTTTTCTGGTGGCTAGAACATTACTTGTTCTATTATGTGCTGCGAGGATACATTCGAATGGTATAGTGCCATTAAGTATGCTATATAATCTGCCAAGTTCTAAGTATAATCTTGAGGTTTGTGTCTTAATAAATATAATTCTGCTGTAAGTATGCGACTATAATCCTTCTAAACGGCTGGACCGATTTTGCTGAAATATTTGTGTGTATTCAGATTGATTCAGGAATACTTTATTTTAACAAGTCAGTCCAGTACTTCGGCTTCGATCGATTTCATTCATTCATTTCGACTCATATACTTCCCCTGCTGGGCTTGAGGCCGTAATAGTAGAAATATTGACCTACTATACCACGCTGGTCAGACAGGTTGGTATTATTTCGAGATTTCCTTCTCTTGCATAGACATTATATGCATATTATATCCCTTAGTCGTCTTTTACGATATCCACGGGTAAGAAAAGAAGTGGTGAATTGTATTCTTACTCCGTCACTACACGGCAATCGATTTTAATATCTTTATTTTAAATTTGTACAAAACAATGTCTGTTGGGTCAACTGATCATCTCATTATCATATCGGCTCATATACGTCCCACTGCTGGGCTCTAACCTATAAGATAGGATTGGTGATTTGTATTCTTACTCCGCTACCACAGTAAGAACGATTCATTATTGTTTCACAAATCCCGGATCAAAATTCACCTTATAATTTTGACAATACAAATCACAGCATCCTTAACACGTTTATTGTAAAATACAAATTTAAAATAACGTGAAATAAGGAATCGAGAGGAATGTGTGAAATAATAAAACGGTAAATAAAAACCCTATATGAGCCAACTAAAGGCTGCTCTTTATAAAGCTCCAGCTCTATATAGACCTGTATAAATTTCATCTTATTTTATTGACACGTTGCGGTCTCGGCACATCCCGTCAAAACCATCCGGGAAGGAAGGGTAGAGTATGTTTATACAGAGTGTATCAGGTTATGGCGCAACTGTTCGAGTATGTTGTAGTTTAACGGTCATAGATCGTAATTAGAATGTATATTACACGAAAAGCAATATAACATAAAAACTATAGTGATTTCAAAAGTTTGTGTCTAAGAGTCTATGCCTTAAATGTTATATATTATGTAGGCATGTATAGACAAGATACATGTAGGCATGTAAAGCTAGGACACTATAAATAGGTATGAATTATGCAAACGCTTTAATGGTAACGTAAGTACAAAGGCGCCTCGTCAACGGTCATCAGCCGATCAGCTGTGTTAAAGCGAAGTTTGTCTTGCTTATGCGAACGTAATCATTGATTTATTCAATTTCTAATGAACATTTAACAAAGTACGAAAATATTGCAGAATAAACATCACTGACTTTATACATTTCAATCAGATTTACACGAAAAAGTGATAACAAATTTGAAAACTTTAGATGTCTCTAATTCATTAACAAATCGATATTTTTATTTCAAATTTTTTTCATGCGTTCCTACCACCATTGCCTAACTCTCGTTTAACCAGTTGCCTCATAACCTGATAAACCCTGTATAACTTTCGATTACCTTCTGTCGATCTATCGAGCAGGTCACTGGAATCGACATCCTAGGGTGTAGCATTTTTTTCAAAGCATTTTTTTTAATCTTTGCCCTGAATCATAGGCATAGTATTAGCTTTTTTTGAAATTTCGGCCTGACTCATCCATGAGAAAAATACGACGTTCGGTCTCATTAACTGCTATTTTTATTTTCTCAACATCAAATGAGCAGCAAAATGTTCACAATTTCTTGGTTTCAGTAACTCAGCTAGCAGATTACTTTTTCGGAAGCCATCTCCTGTAGACACCCTGGCAATAAAGCACTGAGGCAACGCCCTTACTGAATTCTACCTAGTGCTATGTTTCATATGTGTCTGGTTCTGTCAATGGTAGACAATAATAATTCAACATGAGGTGTGCCGAAAATTTAATCATCATCATCATCATAGCTAACATATGTCGCTCTATTTGGTTTCAGCCTTGAGACAAATTGGTCTACGTATATCGTAGCGTTTATGTGTATGCATATTATATCCCTTAGTCGTCTTTTACGACACCTGCGGGCTGCATCATTATCATTTTAGCTCATATATGTCCCACTGTTGGGCTCGAGCCTCCTCCACAATAGGAGGGAAATTGACCTAACTATACCATGCTGGTCAGACAGCTTAATATAGGGTTTTATTTTAAGTTTTCATTCACTTGCGTAGATATTATATGTGTATTATATTTTCCGTGTGGTGACGGAGTAAGAATACCGTTCACCACTCCCTATCTTGCCTGTCGATGTCGTATAAGACGACTATGGGATGTAATATGCACTTAACATCTGTGCAAGAGAAGGAAAACTCGAAATGAAACCCTATACCAACATGTCTGATCAGCATGGTATAGTAGGTCAAATTCTCTCCCATTGTGGAGGAGACCCGAGCCCAACAGTGGGCCGTATGTGTGCTGCGATGATGATGATGATACCTTAGTCGCCTTTTACGACATTCATGGGCAAGATAGTGAGAATACAACTCATCTTTACCGTGGCTGTCGTAAAAAAAAGGTAAGGGGCATAAAATGCATAAAGAACAAATGCATGTAAAATGTAATATGACGACTATGAGAGGAGGGGGGGATTTGTATTCTTACTCCGTCACCACACGGAAAATAGGGAGGCTGGATAGGGGGTGGTGAATTGTATTCTTACTTAGTCACCGTGCAAAATAGGACAAAGGGTATATAGGCAAGGGAGAAAATCCTACGACAGTAAAAAAATATTTTTAATTTAGCCACATTTCTTTTTGTTTGCTTAAATTTTCAGGTAGAGAGATACATAGCGCAAATTAAAAATATTAAAATAGCTATGAGCGGAATGGAGTTTTTTCATGTAACAAGGACTATGATATTGACGGTCAGTATCTGTTTTTTAATTATATGCTATGTAGTGGTACAACGCAAAGGGTTGCCAACCATACTTTATGATAAAGTATCCTAATTTATTTTTGTAAGTTATACTTTATGTTTTTGCATGCCAACAAAGTATGTGAAAATATTTTATTTCCAACCTGTACTGTGATATGTAAAATAAAACACTCATTATGGGTACTTAACTACACACATAAGTGAAAACTGACGATTGAAAGAATTTATAATTACCGAACGAAATATTAGATGTCAGATGAATAAATCAGACTTTATATGTTTTTAAAGCACACCAAAATACGTTTTTAAGGCAATTAAACCAAAAAAAATATATCTTTTCTTCCAAATACTTATTTTTTTCCTATCCAAATTATTTTATACTTTTTTTTTTAAAAAAGTTGGCAACTCTAGGTACTAACGACCTTCACATTGCCCGTGGGAACTATAAAAGCTAAGTTGTAAACGCTTTACATAGACTTGAGTCGACTCTATCGAATATGATCCTTACTAATATTATAAATGCGAAAGTAACTCTGTCTGTCTGTCTGTCTGTCTGTCTGTCTGTCTGTCTGTCTGTCTGTCTGTCTGCTACGCTTTCACGTCTAAACCACTGGACCGATTTTGATGAAATTTGGTACAGAGATGGACTAAAGCTTGAGAAAGGACATAGGCTACTTTTAATCGCGAAAAAATGGGTATAAGGGGTTGAAATAGGGGATGACATTTTGTATGGAAATTCGTCATTTTCGATGATAGAACCACGAATCTTTGTATTAAGACACCTAATAATAAATAAATAAATATTTGTTCAAGCGTTTTGGAAATTTCATTTACATGGGGATGAAATTCAACCCCTAAAATACCAAAAAGCATACAGCCGAAACCACTGGGCCTAGAAACGTTTTTTTTTACACCATCGTATTTCTTGGGGTGCACGAGCACTAGCAAAGGATTTTTGGAAATACACCCCCTTAAGGGGGTGAAAAACATATAGTCTTTCGCGTCTAAACCGATTTTGATGAAATTTGGTACAGAGATGGACTAAAGCTTGAAAAAGGATATAGGCTACTTTTTATTGCGAAAAAATGGGTATAAGGGGTTGAAATAGGGGATGATATTTTGTATGGAAATTCGTAATTTTTGATGATAGAACCGTGAATCTTTGTATTAAGGCACCTGATAATAAATAAATAAATATTCGTTCTAGCGTTTTGGTAGTTTCACTTACATAGGGATGAAATTCAACCCCTAAAATACCAAAAAGCATACAGCCGAAACCACTGGGCCTAGAAACGTTTTTTTTTTAACACCATCGTATTTCTTGGGGTGCACGAGCACTAGCAAAGGATTTTTGGGCATTCACCCCCTTAAGGGGGTGAAAAACATATAGTCTTTCACGTCTAAACCGATCTTGATGAAATTTGGTACAGAGATGGACTAAAGCTTGAGAAAGGATATAGGCTACTTTTTATCGCAAAAAAATGGGTATAAGGGGTTGAAATAGGGGATGACATTTTGTATGGAAGTTCGTCATTTTCGATGATCGAACCACGAATCTTTGTATTGAGGCACCTAATAATAAATCCTTACTTCCTTACTAATATTATAAATGCGAAAGTAACTCTGTCTGTCTGTCTGTCTGCTACGCTTTCACGTCTAAACCACTGAGCCGATTTTGATCAAATTTGGTACAGAGATGGAATAAAGCTTGAGAAAGGACATAGGCTACTTTTAATCGCGAAAAAATGGGTATAAGGGGTTGAAATAGGGGATGACATTTTGTATGGAAATTCGTCATTTTTGTTGATAGAACCATGAATCTTTGTATTAAGGTACTTTATCATAAATAAATAAATATTCGTGCTAGCGTTTTGCAATTTAATTTATATGGGGATGAAATTCAACCCCTAAAAGACAAAAAGCATACAGCCGAAACCACTGGGCCTAGAAACGTAATTTTTTTACACTGTAGTATTTCTTGAGGTACACGAGCTCTAGCAAAGAAATCGCAAGAAAATGGGTATAAGGGGTTGAAATAGGGGATGACATTTTGTATGGAAATTCGTCATTTTTGATGATAGAACCATGAATCTTTGTTTTAAGGTACTTGATAATAAATAAATAAATATTTGTTCTAGCGTTTTGGAAATTTCACTTATATGGGGATGAAATTCAACCCCTAAAACACCAAAAAGCATACAGCCAAAACCACTGAGCCTAGAAACGTATTTTTTACACCGTCGTATTTCTTGGAGTACACGAGCACTAGCAAAGGTTTTTTGGTAAATCACCCCCTTAAGGGGATGAAAACACCGTAATCTTTCACATCTAAATTACTGAATCGATTTTAATGAAATTTGGTACAGAGATGAACTAAAGCTTAAGACAGGACATAAGCTACTTTTATCCCAAAACATTGGGTGTAAGGGGTAGAAATAGGGGATGACATTTTGTATGGAAATTCGTCATTTTCGATGATAAAACCATGAATCTTTGTATTAAGGCACTTGATATTGAACAAATAAATATTCATTCTATCGTTTTGGAAAATTCGCTTACGTGGGGATGAAATTCAACCCCTAACAGACCAAAAAGCATACAGGCGAAACCACTGGGCCTAGGAACATATTTTTTTTTTACACCGTCATATTTCTTGGGGTACACGAACACTAGCAAAGAATTTTTGGAAAATCAGCCCCTTAAGGGGGTGAAAAGCGTATAGACGAAACTATTGGGGCCAGGCACGTAAAACTTTGTATGCGATTCACTTTCTTTTGTTATATGTGAGCTCTAAGAAATTATTTTTTGAACCTCAACCCCTAAGGGGGTGAAAATATATAGCTGAAATCATTAGGCCTAGAAACGTAACATTTTGTATGAAGTTGTCTTTCTTGGGGAAAGTGCTCATAAAAAAAGAGTTTTTTGCAATTTTACCCCTAAGGGGGTGAAAAGCGTTTATCCGAAATCAGTGAGCCGAGGAACGGTTATTTTAGTACACGGTCGGCTCTCTTGGATTATCCTAAGATTTTTTCTTAGTGCTCGCTTACCAAGCACTATGAAAGAACTTCTGGCAGTCTCACCCCTAAGGGCATGAAAAGTGTATAACCTAAAATAATGGTCCTAGGAACGTGAAAGTTCTGTTTTGGGATAAGCGAGTACTTACATTGTCCGTGTGGTGACGGAGTAAGAATACAATTCACCATCCCCCTATCTCACCCGTGGGTGATCGTACGAGACGACTAAGGGATATAAAACGCATATAATATCTATGCGAGAGCAGGATAACTCAAAATAAAATCCTATACCAACACGTCTGACCAGCGTGGTATAGTAGGTCAATTACCCTTCCATTATGGAGGAGACCCGAGCCCAATAGCGAGACGTATATGGGCTGAGATGATGATGATGATGACGATGAGTACTAACAAAGAATTTTTGGAAATTCAACCCCTAAGAGGGTGAAAAGTGCATAGCCAAAGATGTGTGAAATTTTGTATACCGATCTGTTTTTTGGGGTAAGCTCAATAAGGAATAATTTTAGGCAGCCCTAAAAGAGTGAAACGTATATAGTCGAAGACACCCAACCTACATATCATCATTATTTTGCTCTTATCCTAATTACTTTGGATCGACGCAATATGTAGGTACTCTTCTCCCATCGTAGATATATCGCAAAGGTTCTAGCAACATTTTATGACCGGCTGCCTGACGGACGACATTGTTGGCCAGACGGCATCACCAATTGGTCCAGATCGATGTAAATCTTTGTCTTAGTAGTATTTTGGGACACCCCACAAACAATGAAAGCGTGGTAATATTCCTAGCCGCTACCAGCCAGTAAGTCGAGATATTAAGTAAATTTTCTATCTCTACAAATAAATAAATATGAAGCGTCTGTTTTTCTATCAAAATAATAGGTTTTATTTATGCACACAATTATTTGCACGATACCTATAACTAAAAAACTGTTCAAATTTTTTTGTTTTTGTGTTGTGAGTCACATAGGCATTTTTTATCTCGGCATTCGCATGGGAATGAGGTCTACGTAGGTGAAACTGCGGGAATTTAATCGATATAATTTTTTTTCACCAATGGAAAGCTACATTATCAGGGACTAAGGAAAGACATATTTATCATCGTATTTCCACGGGAATCTGAACTACAAGTGTGGAAGTGATATTCAAATGTGAAAGTTTGTGAAGATATTTGGATGTTTGTTACTTAATCATGCGTAAACTGTTGAGCAGATTTGGATGAAAATGGACACATAGATAGAGTATTTTTTAAATTAAGAAATAGAATACTTTTTATGCCGATAATATTCTTTGCGATAATAGTTCAATATGCAAGTTAATTTTAACGCGGGCGAAGCCGCGGGCAAAAGCTAGTAAGAATATATATCCTTACTAATATTATAAATGCGAAAGTAACTCTGTCTGTCTGTCTGTCTGTCTGTCTGTCTGTCTGTCTGTCTGTCTGTCTGTCTGTCTGTCTGTCTGCTACGCTTTCACGTCTAAACCACTGGACCGATTTTGATGAAATTTGGTACAGAGATGGACTAAAGCTTGAGAAAGGACATAGGCTACTTTTAATCGCGAAAAAATGGGTATAAGGGGTTGAAATAGGGGATGACATTTTGTATGGAAATTCGTCATTTTTGTTGATAGAACCATGAATCTTTGTATTAAGGTACTTTATCATAAATAAATAAATATTCGTGCTAGCGTTTTGCAATTTAATTTATATGGGGATGAAATTCAACCCCTAAAAGACAAAAAGCATACAGCCGAAACCACTGGGCCTAGAAACGTAATTTTTTTACACTGTAGTATTTCTTGAGGTACACGAGCTCTAGCAAAGAAATCGCAAGAAAATGGGTATAAGGGGTTGAAATAGGGGATGACATTTTGTATGGAAATTCGTCATTTTTGATGATAGAACCATGAATCTTTGTTTTAAGGTACTTGATAATAAATAAATAAATATTTGTTCTAGCGTTTTGGAAATTTCACTTATATGGGGATGAAATTCAACCCCTAAAACACCAAAAAGCATACAGCCAAAACCACTGAGCCTAGAAACGTATTTTTTACACCGTCGTATTTCTTGGAGTACACGAGCACTAGCAAAGGTTTTTTGGTAAATCACCCCCTTAAGGGGATGAAAACACCGTAATCTTTCACATCTAAATTACTGAATCGATTTTAATGAAATTTGGTACAGAGATGAACTAAAGCTTAAGACAGGACATAAGCTACTTTTATCCCAAAACATTGGGTGTAAGGGGTAGAAATAGGGGATGACATTTTGTATGGAAATTCGTCATTTTCGATGATAAAACCATGAATCTTTGTATTAAGGCACTTGATATTGAACAAATAAATATTCATTCTATCGTTTTGGAAAATTCGCTTACGTGGGGATGAAATTCAACCCCTAACAGACCAAAAAGCATACAGGCGAAACCACTGGGCCTAGGAACATATTTTTTTTTTACACCGTCATATTTCTTGGGGTACACGAACACTAGCAAAGAATTTTTGGAAAATCAGCCCCTTAAGGGGGTGAAAAGCGTATAGACGAAACTATTGGGGCCAGGCACGTAAAACTTTGTATGCGATTCACTTTCTTTTGTTATATGTGAGCTCTAAGAAATTATTTTTTGAACCTCAACCCCTAAGGGGGTGAAAATATATAGCTGAAATCATTAGGCCTAGAAACGTAACATTTTGTATGAAGTTGTCTTTCTTGGGGAAAGTGCTCATAAAAAAAGAGTTTTTTGCAATTTTACCCCTAAGGGGGTGAAAAGCGTTTATCCGAAATCAGTGAGCCGAGGAACGGTTATTTTAGTACACGGTCGGCTCTCTTGGATTATCCTAAGATTTTTTCTTAGTGCTCGCTTACCAAGCACTATGAAAGAACTTCTGGCAGTCTCACCCCTAAGGGCATGAAAAGTGTATAACCTAAAATAATGGTCCTAGGAACGTGAAAGTTCTGTTTTGGGATAAGCGAGTACTTACATTGTCCGTGTGGTGACGGAGTAAGAATACAATTCACCATCCCCCTATCTTACCCGTGGGTGATCGTACGAGACGACTAAGGGATATAAAACGCATATAATATCTATGCGAGAGCAGGATAACTCAAAATAAAATCCTATACCAACACGTCTGACCAGCGTGGTATAGTAGGTCAATTACCCTTCCATTATGGAGGAGACCCGAGCCCAATAGCGAGACGTATATGGGCTGAGATGATGATGATGATGACGATGAGTACTAACAAAGAATTTTTGGAAATTCAACCCCTAAGAGGGTGAAAAGTGCATAGCCAAAGATGTGTGAAATTTTGTATACCGATCTGTTTTTTGGGGTAAGCTCAATAAGGAATAATTTTAGGCAGCCCTAAAAGAGTGAAACGTATATAGTCGAAGACACCCAACCTACATATCATCATTATTTTGCTCTTATCCTAATTACTTTGGATCGACGCAATATGTAGGTACTCTTCTCCCATCGTAGATATATCGCAAAGGTTCTAGCAACATTTTATGACCGGCTGCCTGACGGACGACATTGTTGGCCAGACGGCATCACCAATTGGTCCAGATCGATGTAAATCTTTGTCTTAGTAGTATTTTGGGACACCCCACAAACAATGAAAGCGTGGTAATATTCCTAGCCGCTACCAGCCAGTAAGTCGAGATATTAAGTAAATTTTCTATCTCTACAAATAAATAAATTTGAAGCGTCTGTTTTTCTATCAAAATAATAGGTTTTATTTATGCACACAATTATTTGCACGATACCTATAACTAAAAAACTGTTCAAATTTTTTTGTTTTTGTGTTGTGAGTCACATAGGCATTTTTTATCTCGGCATTCGCATGGGAATGAGGTCTACGTAGGTGAAACTGCGGGAATTTAATCGATATAATTTTTTTTCACCAATGGAAAGCTACATTATCAGGGACTAAGGAAAGACATATTTATCATCGTATTTCCACGGGAATCTGAACTACAAGTGTGGAAGTGATATTCAAATGTGAAAGTTTGTGAAGATATTTGGATGTTTGTTACTTAATCATGCGTAAACTGTTGAGCAGATTTGGATGAAAATGGACACATAGATAGAGTATTTTTTAAATTAAGAAATAGAATACTTTTTATGCCGATAATATTCTTTGCGATAATAGTTCAATATGCAAGTTAATTTTAACGCGGGCGAAGCCGCGGGCAAAAGCTAGTAATATATATAATATCGGTATGATCAACAATTAAATTTCCAAAGAGATTCGATGTGTAATAGGCGGCCAATCATAAAAATTTTGCCAAAAATTTTACAATATGTAAGATATTTGCGGTGTGGTAATGGAGTACGAAGACAGTTTCCTACCCTCAATAGCCCGCAGATTTCGTAAGGCGTTCGGGAGGGAGGGTGCCCGAAAGGGTATCCCGCCGGGCCGGGCACGGCGACAAGGAACTTGGTACCGGTAGTCGGCCCCATGGCGAAGGAGAAGAATTATGGTGGGTTATGAGCCCGCTAACCTACCATAATTCTTCTTTCGTCGCCCCAGATGGAATCGACGGCGTGTGCGCTGACCAAAGCCCACCAAAAAAAAAAGAAGGTGTCGTAAAAGACTACTAAGAGATATGTATATAACATTTACACAAGTCAAGGAAAACTTGACATCAAGCCAATACCAGACCAGCGTAGTATAGTATGGAAATCCTCCCTTTGTGATGAAGGCCCGAGCAGTGGGCCTTATATGTGCTAAGAGAGAAGAAGAAGATGTACTATTTGCGTCGACATTGAGTAATTGGGATAAGAGTAAGACGATAATGATATTCGATGATAATTTTTTGGCAATATTTTTCCTTCTTCGTCTCTGTGGTGTATTTTCTTCTTCTCCGTTATTAAGCACGGTATCTCAGTTTATTTGGAAGTAGAATACCTACTTCTTCATATTTAAATCCATTAACCTATTGACGTCTTTTGTTGGTCATAAGCCCATGGTGGAGGAATAATGCTGTAATTGTAACGCTTGGCAGGCAGGTTCACAATCCCACTTGATGTTATGAGCTGCTTAGTAGAGCGTAGCTGCCCAGTCACCTGGTCGTTCTTAACAATGTTTTTACGCCTTCTTCGAGACAGTACAGTATTCTTAACTTACAACATATAGACTTAATTTTGGTTAATAGGTTGAGAAGTTCAAGCATGATATAGCAAGAAACCTACTTTATCATCATTTCGGCTCATATACGTCCTACTACGAGCCTTGTTCGTGAAGGGAAATTAACCTTCTATATTACCCGATTGGTATACAGTTTTATTTCAAGTTTTCCATTTCTTGCATGGATGTTACATTATATTACTAGCAAACCGCCTTCACTTCGCTTCGGTTTCAGACACCTTACCCGCGTAGTTCCTGTTACTGTGGGAATACCGGGATAAAATATAGCCTATGTTACTCTCTAATATTATAGCTCTCCATTGGTGATTTAAGCGTGAAAGCGTAACAAACAAACAAACTTACTTTTGCATATATGATATTAGTAAGGATAAGGATATCTGTTAGCCGTGTTTTGGGATACCTACGGGTAAGAAAGGGTATGGTGAATTATATTTTTAGTCTCTCATCATTATCTTACGTCACATACGTCCCACTGTTGAGCTCGAGCCTTCTCCGCGATGGGAGGGGAAATTGACCTACTATACCACGCTGGTCAGACGGGGTAGTATATTTTTTTTTATGGGTGGCTATGGTAAGCGCGTGGTCCATTCCGTCCGGGGCGACGAAAGGACGGCGCGCGGGCCTATAACCCCGTACCCACGTCGCCTTCGTCGTTGGGCCGACCACCGGAGCAGGGTGACATGTCGTCAGTGGTCCGCCTGACGGAATACCCTTTCGGGTACCCTCACCTCTCGACGTCATTGACAAGATTTTATTTCAAGATTGCCTTCTCTTCCACAGATATATATCCCTTAGTAGTATTTTTTTTGATACCCACGGATAAGATTGGGGGTGGTAAATTGTAGTTTTCCTCCGTCACCACACGAAAATCTCCGCCATTATATGGAAATAATATACAAACTTAGATATAATATTTATAATATTAAGTGAACGAAAAATTTCATTTTTGGTATTAATAATTATATTTTGTTTTCAGCTCTTGGGAACTATTGTTACTTACGAACTTTTCTTGATACAGTTTAATAGGTAATAAATGTTTTGGTATATAAACATATGCAAGATTCATCAAAATTGAGTACATGTATTTTTTTTTAATAGAAAACTTTTTGGGCACTCTGATTTTAATGATTAAATAGGAAAACTGCGTCACTATATTTTAATACAATATTTTGGTTTTATTAGTATACTAGCAACCCACCTTCGCTTCACTTCGGTTTGCTTCGGTTTCAGTCGCGTTACCCGCGTAGTTTCCGTTCCCGTGCGAATACCGGGATAAAATATAGCCTATGTTACTCCTTGACATTATAGCTTTGCATTGGCGAAAGAATTTTTTAAATCGGTTAAGTGGTTTAAGTGTGAAAGCGTAACAAAAAAAAAAACTTACTTTCGCATTTATAATATTAAGTAACACTTTTTCTACTACATCTGTGCTTGTGTGCTAATATATTCCTGCTTTTTAAAACGACACGATAATACGCTAAGTAATTAATCTTATTACGGGAATAATTACAAAGGAAAAATTAACGGCAATAAATAATAGGCAGACTCTATTAGTTCGACGTCCCCGCTGACCGTAGCCCACCAAAAAAAGACTATTAGTTAATTCATGATCGGGTGCCGCTTTTGGGATCACAATGCTTTATCTTGTCTTGGACCAACTTTTTCTGATGCCGTTTAATCAACAACTACATTTAGAAGGTAGACGGACGATTATAAAATTATTAGCAAAACATTTACAATATATACGAGGGAAGAATGATACATATTGGGTTGACCACATTTTATTTTTTTTTGTTGATTTTGTTTTTTTTAGAGGGTGGGTCATGGTTAGCGCACCCATCGCCCGGCTCCGACCGGGGCGACAGAGAGGCTGCGCGCGGTCCCATGACCCATCCGTGGCACGTCGCCATCTTCGTTGGGCTGACCACCGGTGCAGAGTAATATGTGTTCAGTGGTCGGCCCGACGGAATACTCCGACAACTTATTGAGATAAGATCGGGATAATGATGAGGATAATATTTATTTTATTGTATTAATTATTTGTACTGCAAGCACATTACTTAATTTGATTGTTAAATAAATATTATTTACAATTATTAATGAGTTTCATTTATATCAAAGCTTAATATAATTCGAACTGAAATGTTTTTTGATAATCATAATCTCAGCCCATACACGTCCTACTGTTGGGCTTGAGCCTTCTCCACAATGGGAGCAAAATTGACCTATTATACCACGCTGGTCAGACGTGTTTACATATGATCTATATATATAATATGTATCTATACTTTCTATACTAATATATAAAGATGAAGAGTTTGTTTGTTTGAACACGCTAATCTCAGGATCTATTTGTCCGATATGAAAAGTTCTTTCAGTGTTAGATATCTCATTTATCGAGGAAGGCTAATATCATCACGCTAAGACCAACAGAAGCGGAGCACCAATGAAGAATATTTCAAAATCGTTTTTTTTTCCTTTTGAGAGCTTTCGCTGCGTAAACGGCTAAATTATCGCAAAAATCATGTGTGACAGAATCGTATTGTTAAAGAATATTTTCACCTTTTACGTAAACAAAGTCTTAGGTTAAAGTTAGCGTTAGCCCAAAGTATTTATACCATGCGGACGAAGTCGCGAGCAGAAGCTAGTATGTAATAATTGCATAAACATCCGAAATCATTATAGTCGCCATAAGGTGGACATCGCTAACTATAAATGCGTATAACCCAGTCATTACCTCATTATACAGATAACCAAACCTAACAATATAGCATTCAAAAATTATATACCATTGTAAGATTTTATACTACCCATAATTTACAATACAAGTTTACATACGGTTAAGCATAAACAATGGATCCCTAACATTAACACGTTGCGAATTAATTAAAAGCCCTTGGGTTTTCCCTTAATATCCACCCTTTAGTAGCGCAGAAATGTGTGGTTACGCTTGATTTTCAACAACAAATTATGAAATGAATTGCTTTAAAGTCTATGTGGTGATGGAGTAAGAATACAACTCACCATCCCTTGTCCGTGGATGTCGTAAAATACGACTAAGGGATTTAATAGGCATATAACATCTAAGTAAGGTATGAAAATCTCGAAATAAAACTATATCAACATGGTCAGCGTGGTATAGTTAGGGTTTTATAGTTTGCTAGCTGACCCAGCAGACGTTGTTCTGTTCAAATCTGTAAAAAAATTGAAAATTGAATTCTCCTTGAAATCGATCGCAGCGCCACCTACCAGTTCCAATTATTAATCTAAACCAAATGGTTTGGACGTTCCGAATGACTATTCCGATAGATATGAGAATTTATATCCATCAGAATGGCCACAAAAATCATCAAAATTGGTGCAGCCGTTTAGAAGAAGTTCTATAACAAACACACGAACAGAAGATTTAAGATTTTATATATATAAATCTTCTAAATATTCAATATAGATAGAAAAGTTTATATAGTCAAAATAAGTTTTCTTAAATTTTCTAATTTTCTGCGCAACTTCTTAAAATATTTGAAAACTTAAAAAAAAGGTTGAGCGAAATCAGTAAAATCGTTCTCAAGTTATGTTATTGTCCTGCCCGAACAGCGCCACCTACCGGGTCCAATTGTAAATCTAAACCATCCTCAAATCCTCTTGAACACACATGAAAAAATTTCGTGAATATCGGTCCAGCCGTTTAGGAGGAGTTCAGAGACATACACACGTACGCTAGAAATTTATATATAAGATTTAGAGTCTGTCAGTGAAAAATGCCGTAGCAATGTATTGGCTATTTTTAATTTCAGCCCACATAAGTCGCATTGGGTCGAATCTTCTCCATAATGGGAGAGAAATTGATCTACTATACCACGCTGGTCGATAAGATTTAATGTAGAGGTTTACTTTTCTTGCATAGCTGTTATCTGTATAATATATCACTCAGTCGTTTTTCCACACCCACGGACAAGATGGGGAGTGGTAAATTGAATTCTTACTCCATCGCTACACAGATATATTAGCTATATACTAACGGCCCGTTTACGACCTTGCCGCTGTGAGCGGCAGCTAAGCGCGGGACGGCGAGCGGTAAGATCAAACGTATAAAAATGTTTGAAGCACGCCACGAGACGCCGCTTATAGCGAAAACGCGTGCGGTTTTATTCGAGCGAATCGCTACAGCGGCGCGCGGTGGCGGAAGCGGCACGAACAAAAGTACAAGTGAATGAGTGACGCCACAAAATAGTGTGGCGTGAACAGCGGTGTAGCAGTGACGTACTCAGCGGCGTAGATAGAAACAAAAAAAAATTAGACGATTTTTGGCGGTAATTGATACCGAGGCATTTATCATAGAAATTTTAAATCGACCTCCTATATGGATGTCAAAACATCCCCAACATGAATATAAAAACCTTCGTATAGGTCACGAAATTCGCCATTTAAATACCGATCTTTATTTATATAGTTCGTGCACTCCTCTCATATTAAGAATATCTCGTTTTAAAAATGTACTACTTTCTAAACAGAGAAGGGATAATTTTGATAACGCCATAATTTTGAACACGTTTTGACTACCTAAATACGTCCACTGCGGCCGCTTCAACAAACCGCTGCTGAGGGTACGTGACGTGCAAAACCGCACCGCTTGCCGACGCCGCCGCGCACGCCGCGCCGCTAAGACCAAAGTCGTGACCAGGCCGTACAGTTGAATTACAATGTTAGAGGAACATAGATTTCAAAAATGTTTTGTAAAGAAATTCATAAGTTACGAGACGCTTCTAAATGTAGGTTTTAATTAAAAAAAAAAACCATAAAAATGTAAATTTGATCGAAGAAAAATCATTCGTAAATCTACTTATAGATTTTATAAATTAAATCAATTTCATTAGCAACTTTTTTCATTAAAGTGCTGATGGATTTGTTTGTTCGTGATTTCTTTGCTTATTTGAACGTGCAAATCTCAAAAGCTAGGTACGTGATCGAATTACGAGTCTTTATATTGAGAAAGTATTTATATTTAGAGAAAATGCTGTGTAATATGCATTATAACAATATATGTAGTACCTACTAGTTGACCCAAAAGATGCTGTTCTGTTCAAATAAAAAAAGGGTTTCTCTTTAAAATCGATCGCAGCGCCACTTATCGAGTCCCAATATTAATCCAAAACATTTTCCAACCAGTTTGAATACACACAAAAAACATCATCAAAATAGGTCCAGGAGTTTAGAAGGAGTTCAATTAAAAACACACAAACAGAAGATTTATAGACGTTATTCTGTTCAAATAAAATAAAAGGAATTCTCCTGGAAATCGCGAGCAGCGCCACCCACCGGGTCCAATAGTGAATCTAAATCATTCTCGAATCCCCTTGAATACACCCAAAAATTTCATCAACATCGGTCCAGCCGTTTAGGAGTTCAGTGACATACACACGTACACAAGAAATATATACATATATAAATATAAAGATAACAATATGTAGTATTAAGAGAGAATTTCATGATCTCGTTGTCGTCGTTGTCTTAGCTTTTATACACATCCTACTGCTGGGCTTGAGCCTCCTCCCTAATAGGAGGGCAATTGACCTAGTATACTATGCTGATGAGAAATATTGTTTCTTTTTTTTTATGGGTGGACTATGGTAAGCGCATGCGCGGTCCAGTGCGTCCGGGGCGATGAAAGGACGGCGCGCGGGCCCATAACCCACCCGTAACCACGTCACCTCGTTGTTGGGCCGACCACCGGAGCAGATGTGACTTGTCGTCAGTGGTCGGCCCAACGTAATACCCTTTCGGGTAACCTCGCCTCTCGACGTCCTGGGACATCGGTCACCGTCGCGCGGTCAGCCTCTCTGCGGGTGACGGACAATTCCCCGGTCCGATCACCCGCGGCCTCGGCTAGGGCGGTATTAGGCGCAGATACTCGCGCCTGCGCCGCCCGAGTCGCCGGCGGCGGAACGTGTCGCCGAATAGGAGCTCTACTCGCACACGATCCGCCGCCTCATTCCGTGAGATTACGGCCTCACAGAAGGCGGCGACCGCGTCCCAGTTCCTGACGCTGACGAGCATTTCCCTGGCGATGGTCGGCAGCGCCAGGTCGGCACCGATAATTGCCACGAGTTCACGGCGATCCCCCTCCCATGCAGCACACTCCTCGAGCGTGTGCTGCGCCGTGTCCTCGTCGCAACTTCAGTGGTGGCAGGACGGTGTGCTCTCCCTTCTGACAATCTTGTGCAGGTACTTCGCGAAGCAACCGTGCCCCGTAAGCACCTGCACCAGTCGGAAGGAAAGCACCCCGTGCGTCCGCTCCAACCACTCCATCAGCACCGGCCGGAAGGCCTCGACGGTCCTGATACCGTACCGAGGACTCTCCAGCTGGACTGCCCAACGGGCAATAACTTCTCGGTGGGCGTCGACCCGCCAGGCGGTGATCTCTTTGATGGAAATCATACCGCCGCGGGCGCGCGTCTCCGACACCCGCCGATAAATGTCGGCGAGCATCTCGGCTTCCAGGTCCCACGGGGGAGTGCCGGCCAGAAAAATATTGGTATAGAGTTTTATTTCGAGTTTTCCTCTTACACAGATGCTATATGCATATTATATCCTATAGTCGTCTTTTATGATATCCACGGTCAAGTTAGGGAGTGGTGAATTATATTCTTAATCTGTAACTATACGGAAAGTTTTACAATCTATTAAAATTCAATTTTTCTCATTCATTTCTAAGTTTTGATTAGTGATAGTAGATAAAAGAGGTCAAATTCGAATTAGGACCCCTTTCACCAGCGTGTTAAGTTAATTTCCTTTTAGATACGTCTCTTCTGACTTAAAGAATATAGACTGTTTAATGTATATGCATATTAAGTCATCATAATTGTGATTATACACGTCCCAATTTCTTTCTTTCTTTCCTAAAGATGAGCTCAGACCTCTTCCACGGTGGGAGTGAAATTGACCTACTATAGCACCCTGGTTAGTCATGATTGTATTTGGGTTGGGGTTTTTTTCCAGCCAGCTTTTTTCGAGTTTTTCTTCTCTTAAATCTCTAACCCGTGGGTGTCGTAAAACACGTTAAGGAATATAATATGCGTATAATATCTGTACAAGAGAAGGAGAACTCGCAACAGAACCGTATATCAAAATGTCTGACCAGCGTGGTATAGTAGGTCAATTTTCCTCTCGTAATGGAGGAGGTCCCAGCCCAATTGTGGGACGTGTATGGGCTTAGATGTTGAGATGATATCACGCTTAACAAAAGGGTTGATATAGGATTCTACTACGAGATTCCCTTTTCTTGCATAGACGTTATATGGATATTATATCATTTTTTGCGCCACCCACGGGTAAAATACTAGGCTGGTGAATTGAGTTCTGAATCCGTCATTACATGGAAACTATAGTATGTAATTGGCCAATTATAAATATCTACGTCTAACTTTAATAGTTTGTCTAAAGAATGAGAAAAAAAAATAGTGATATTATGTGAAACCTTAGATTTATTAAACTACTAAAAAAGGTTTGTAAACCTGTCACATGTCAGTTTGTCTGACCATGAAAAAAGAGGGTAATTTGGCGTAGTTAAATGGACAAAGTAAAGTTAAACATATTAGTGAAATGATTGAGCGGCTTCGGTAAAGAATCTCGGTGGACATATTTCATTTAATTTTAATATTTCTGTTAAATAATTCTCGTTGTTTTCTTCTCCGATTATACACGTCGGGTGGAGCCTCCTCCCCAATATGAGAGAAATTTATTTACTGTATTTTGCTACTATTTTATTATTTCCTGTGTAGTGACGGAGTAAAATACAATTCACCACCCCCTAATCTTGCCCGTGGATCTGGTGAAAGACCACTATGGGATTACAATAAACAGATAACATCTATGCAAGAGAAGAAAAACTCGAAACACAACTCAAGATAATAGGGTCAATTTCAAAAATAAGGATATTATAGCTATCCATCGGTGAAGGAATTTTTAAAATCGGTTCGGCGGTTTAAGCGTGAAAGCGTACAAATCAAATTATTACATTATCAAATCTAATTTCCTTATAGTTATGGAGTAATATACAATTCTACACCCTATCTCTTGCTTGTCGGTGGCATAAAACGCGACTCAGATACATATTGTCTAGATAACATTATCATCTTGCCCGTAGATGTCGCAAAAGATGACTAAGCGATTGCAATGTACAGATAACTTTTATACAAGAGAAAGAAAATTTAAAGTGAAACTGTATGCTAATCCGCCTGACCAGCATGGTATAGTAGGTCTATTTCCTTCCCATTGTGAAATGATAATGATGATGAACATCACGACAAAAGAAGGAAAATTCAAAATAAAACGCATTATTATTATCTCTCCTATTGTAGAGAAGGCCCAGCCTAGCGGTGGGATATACTCGTATATGAACTGACATGCATCCAAAGTAAAGATTTCTATCCATCCATCCATCAGCCTACAGATGTCTACTGCTGGACATAGGCCTCAACACGAGAATGCCACTCGGAACGGTCCTGCGCCACTTGCATCCAACGGCTCCCTGCGACTTTGAGAATGTCGTCAGTCCACCTAGTGCGGGGTCGTCCTACGCTGCGCCGTCCGATTCGTGGTCGCCACTCAAGAACCTTTTTTCCCCAACAGTTGTCGGTTCGACGAGCGATGTGGCCAGCCCATTGCCATTTCAACGTGCTAATTCTGCAGACTATGTCGGTTACACCCGTTCTTCTATGGATTTCTGTATTCCGGATTTTATCACGTAGAGAAATACCGAGCATAGCCCTCTCCATAGCACGTTGAGCGACTTTGAGCTTTTTTATGAGGCCGACATTTAGAGACTACGTTTCAGTATCGTAAGTCATCGCTGGTAACACACACTGGTTATAAAGCTTTGTTTTCAGACACTGCGGAATATTGGACGAGAAGATCCTCTTAAGTTGCTCGAACGCTGCCCAGTTGGATTGGTCAGCTGACCTCTTTGTCGAAATTGAATCTACCTAACTGTACTGCTTGTCCTAAGTAAACATAATGATCCACAACTGCGAGAAAAAAGTAAAGGTTTAGAAAAAAGATATTCATTATTATTTTTGCTAGATCATGAAAGATTGGTAAATGTATAAAAACTTAAAAATGTCATTTACCTGTTGATCAATTGTTATGAATAATTTCAGAAATACATTATGAATTATTTCGCTCACAATAGCTGAAAGCAAAAGTCGCGCAAAGGTTTATCGAGAAAAAAAGATGGAGTGATTGATAAGTTTCCATATACTTGCGTGAATACTTTCACATCGAGATAATCTTATCCATCTTTGTCGTAAATAATCGAACATTCTTCATACTTGTCACACACCTGTGTTAAAAATCATGACGAGAAACTGTTGTTGGGATCTTTATCTCTTATTATGAAATGAATCTTTATATCTTTATACCTCCCTAGCAGAGACTGCGGGTGACCGAACTGAGGATTTGGTCCGTCACCCGCGGAGAGGCTGTCCTCGTGACGGCGACCGGCGTCCCGGGAAGGGGACTTCAATGGGAGAAGGTACTCCCTCGGGGTATTCCGTCGGGCCGATCACTGAAGTCAAGGAACTCTGCACCGGTGGTCGGCCCAACGACGAAGGAACGTGAAATGTACCCGGAACGAAGCCACTTCAACAGAGTCAAGTCCCTTCTAGAAAGGAAACACTTATCGAGCCATGACTGAGGCATAGGTGCCGATGGGATCGTTCTGTACCATATTCCTTTCTCCTTTGAACGTTGATCAAAATTCTTTCCATTTATGTAAGCAGTTATTTTTAACGGTTAGTATATGGTGTAATGAGTGTAATGAGGAGCAACTGTAACATTGATATCTTCTGAACTAGCTGCTTGGCCAGTAGATCAGATTGTTCGTTACCACACATGCCTATGTGGGATGGAATCCACTGGATTTTAGCGTTCTAAATATTGACAGAAAATGCTGAACCCATGTTTTTCCTTTTAATTTCCTTTTTATTATAATTTCTTTCCTATAGATTCAGTTTTATAATGGTAATAAACTATTATTATTATTATGGGTGTGCCAATTTTCAAGCGAAGAGCATTTCTTGAAATTTGAGACATTTTCGTTGAATTATTCCGTTATAGAGATATAGATCAAGCAATTAAAAGCATCTTAAAATAATTACACTCGAATAACTCCAGTTGGTTACTGTTATTATACAGTTAAATTAATTTAAATGGCGGTCTGACTGCTCTAATTGATAACAAAGGAATATTTAGATCAACTAAAATGTTAAATTACACTGTATCTAGTAAGGACTGGTCTATAAGGAAATTATTTGAAAACAAATTGTTCAAAAGTAAATAGATCTATGTTAATTATTTTTTTTGTTATTATTATAAAAGTTTTAATTGACTTTATATCTGTAGAACAAGTTTGTTGCAAAATTATAATGCTTCTACTTCATAATAGACAGCAATCAATAAAATGAGTAGGAATATACGTTTAAGGTTTTTAGTTTAATGAATGTAATTGAGATCTGTGGTCTGGCAAAAACATCGTAAAATGTGAGTAGAAATATACTTTTAAAGTACGAGCCTTGAAAAGCGGGTGGAAATTTATTAATAAAAAAAAGAGCCGTCGCTCGGCGTCCTGAGCAGTCTTGGTCCAGTTTACATCTGTGAAACATCGAATAACATTCAATAAAACATTCAATAAACATTTATTTTCATTAGTATACACTATAGGCATATGACTAGGTTAATAATTTATTTTGAGCTCACTAGATGGGGTTGTAGAAAATTCTAAAACAGGTTATGGTTTCGTTACACAAATGTACATATCGAAGCGTGGCGTTAACGCCACACCAACGATTAGCTCCACCCTCGCCTATAGATGTTTCAAAAATATGAAAGCTTTCCATTTAAAAATCATCGTTTTAATCCACAAAAGTCCTACTATATCACGCTGGTCAGACGTGTTGGTATTAGGTTTTATTTCGAGTTTTCTTCTCTAGTATAGATGTTATCTGTATATTATAATCCCTCAGTCATGTTTTACTACATCCACGGTCAAGGGATGATTTTTTCTTACTGGGAAACAACCGTAAAATAATCTAAAAGTTAACAATAAAAAGGATAAAATTGTGTTTGCTCAAATAAATTTAAAACGGTATTTAGGAATAAAAACTTGACGTTCATATTTATTAGATAGACAGCTAACTATTAAAACTACAACATATCAATAAAATAAGGGAAATATTGTATTTTTAGTATAATTTCCAAATAGTTCATCACGTCCAAATAGATCCCATTTTACAATTAGAAAAGCATTTAATGAACAATGTAGTATCCAACGAACACTTCTTGGTTGTTTTTCTTTCTTGCTTCAGGATTGAATATAGGACCTTAATGGTCGTAGTTCCATACTTACTTAAATTAAAGAGGTAGTCAAAACGAGAAGAGAAATATTATATAATCGTATTTAATATATCGGCTTCTATGATCAAAGTCTAATTAACAAAGTTTGATACTAGGAACATTGACCGAGCGTAAATTTGATATTATTGTTTAATTATTAACTAGTTCCAAGGTATTCAAGATGGTTTGAAAATACGGCTACGATTGTGGACAACTGTTATTGCTGATATATATTCAAATAAATACCTAGATAGGTATGATAATAGTATGGCTTTTTTTTTTGGGGGTGGGTTGCGGTCGGCGCGCTCCTCGCACCACTCCGTCCGGGGCGACAGAGGGGCTCAAGCACGCACACCCACAACCCACCCACGATGCACGTCGCCTTCGTTGTTGGGCCGACCACCGGAGCAGGGTGACCTGACGTCAGTGGTCGGCCCGACGGAATACCCCCTATTTGGGCTATCCTCCCATTGACCGACGTCCCCCCCCTCGGGGAGGACGTAACTAATCCCCGGTCACGTCAATAATAGTATGGCTAAGAATATAATGTCATTTACTCATCATAAAAGTGACAAATATCTGCCAAATACTATTTTCCGTGTGGTGATGGGGTAAGAATACAATTCACCACTCCCTATCTTGCCCGTGGATGTCGTAAAAGACGATCTAGGGATATCATACGCACATAAAAACTATGCAAGAGAATGAAAAATCGAAATAAAACCCGATACCAACTTGTCTGATTAGCATGATATAGTAAGGTCAATTTCCCTCCTATTGTGGAGGAGATTCGAAACCAGGTGTAGGATTTATATGAGCTGTGATTAAGTCAGTGCAAAAAATACTGTAAATGAAAATATTAGCTTATTTCTTTCTACATGTCCGATCAGTGACAGAAAATTAGTGCATGTTTGCAGTTTGTAGTTATCCTTAGAACTGAAATAATACTAATTCATAAGTGACTAATGTAACCACCATCTGTAATTAAAAAAAATAAGTATTAGTACCGTGAAAATGTTTATTTTAGTGCATTTGGTAATTATTAAACGGAGACAGAGTAAGAATTCAATTCACCACCTCTTTCTTGCTTGTAAGTGACATCAAATACTTTTTTTTTGGGGTGGGCTGCGGTCGGCGCGCTTCTCGCACCACTGCGTCCGGGGCGACAGAAGGGCGTAAGCACGCAACACCCGCAATTCACCCGAACACCAAGTCGCCTTCGTCGTTGGGCCGACCACTGGAGCAGGGTTAATTGTCATCAGTGGTCGGCCCGACGGAATACCCCCTACTTGGTGTACCTTCCCATCGACCGATGTCCCCCCCTCGGGGAGGACGTTGGTCTTTCCTCACGCGGTCGGCCTCTCGGCGGGTGACGGACTAATCCCCGGTCACGTCACTCGCGGCCTCGGCTAGGGACGTCAAATACGATTAAGGGATACAATATGCAGATAACATCTACGCAAGTGATGAAAAAAAAAAACTGAAATATAACCTTGGTATAATAGGTCAATTTATCTCCTATTATGGAGGAGGCTCGAGCCCAGCGTGTGACGTATACTTGCTTTGAGATGATGGTGATATTCGTTAATGAAACTTGATAGGAATAATTCAAACCTCTGGCCTGATTTGATATGCAATGCGTCCTTATCTTTTTTGGAATATCATAACACTATTCGGTCTGAGCAAATGTGCATTTTATCCGGCTATTGCCATATATATACATTGTCATCAAATAAATGTAGCAGACATAAAATAGTGTAGATTTCACGAATTTATTTTTGTGTGAATACGCATAATTTTGCTTTTAATGTAAAACTATTTTTAAGCATTTTATTACGCTTATTACTAATTGCCCTGTGGTGAAAAAGTAAGAATACAATTCACTAACCCCTCCCTTGGCCGTGGGTATAAGACGTTAAGGAATTAATTAAAACCTCTATGCAATAGAAGGAATACTTAAAATGAAACCCTATGGACCAGTGTGGCATAGTAGGTCAATTTCCCTCCCATTGTAGAGGAGGTTGGAGTGCATCACTGAGACGTATATGAGTTAAATGATGATGAAAAAAATGATTACGTTTCGGTTATTTTGTTGAATCGTATTTGTTACTAGCAACCCGCCCTCGCTTCGCTTCGGTTATAGTCGTTTTACCCACGTAGTTCCCGTTCCCGTGGGAATACGGGGATAAAATATAGCTTAGTTTACGCCCTGATATTATAGCTTTCCATTGGTGAAAGAATTTTTGAAATCGGTTCAGCCGTTTTGAAGATTAACCGGAACAAACAGACAGACAGACAGACAGACAAAAATTTTTTAATCTGTATTTTAGGCAAAGGTGTCGTGCAAATAACCCTGTGAGCATGAAAAAAGTCTATTATTTTGACATTACAAACAGACACTCCAATTTTATTTATTGGTATAGATGAGAACATTTTGAAAGAATATGTAATAACGTCTCTTAAGACTCTCTTTTTACCCTTGTAAATGAGGGGTCTGTGTTTGAATAAGAGAAACCATCCTTTGACATCAGCAAAATCTTTTAGATATCGACGATGTTTATGTAAAAGATTTTCGAAGCGATCCCAAAAACCGAAGAGCGATCCCGTTCAACTTGAAATGGCGTTCGTCCAAAAGCCATATCGTATATAATGCTGATAATGATATTATAGAAGGAACTAGAAACCCGCCCTACCTTCGCTTCGGTTTCAGTGGCCTTACCCGCTTGGTTCCCAATGCCGTGGGAATACCGGAATAAAATATAGCCTATATTACTCCTTGATATTATAGTTTTCCCTTGGTGAAAGAATTTTTGAAATCGGTCCAGGCGTTTTGAAGATTACCCGGAACAAACAGACAGACAGACAAACAAAATATAAAGTGATTTTTAGGCATATGTATAGTGCAAATAACCGTGTGATGATGAAAAAAAGCCTATTATTATGACATTACAAAAAGTCACTCCAATTTTATTTATTGGTATAGAGGTATAGATTAACCTACCGTTAGTATCATTTTACGCGTAACGTAGAAAAATCTATATCCAGTGAGACTTATTTTCGAATAGTAAACTTGCGTCATTAATCTCTGCATCTAAAACAAACAGAAAGTTTTCTAGTACGGTTTTAACACGGAGTAAGTACATATGCTCCGTGGGTTTTAATATTTTATTGTAATTCGCACATTAAGGAGAGTAAAAACATATATATTTTTCAGTTATCTGTGTAGTGACGGAGTAAGAATACAATATACCGCCCCCTTTCTTAGCCGTGGGTGATCCTAAGGGACATAAGCAAATAATACCACGCTGCGAGAGAAGCAAATCTCGAAATCAAACCCTATGCCAAGTCGTTTGGCCGTGATGCAGTGGTCATTTTTACTCCGTCTGTGGAGGGGGCTCGAGTCCAACAGTGGGATATGAGCCTAGCTAATAAAAATAATATTTTTTGGTTTCAACCGATGTTGTCAGTCCACGGAGCTTCCAAAATGGAACGGAAATTGGTCAGCTAAATTACCAATTGGGAACCATTTTACAGTTATAGCAATAAGAAGATTAGTAATGATTCTGGAGTATTGAATATAAAGCTTCGATGACTCTCATTATATTATTGTGCTTATATATAAAACCTAAAAATAATTGTTAAGTTTTAAAAACTCAAAAATATGTTCAAAACATTTCAATAATGTAGTTATTTAGTCACCTCTCAGGTGATTTAAAAATATTAAACTATGTAGGTAAACCCAAAGTAATAGCTGAAAAGAATACAAAGCAGTAGACAGACAGAAGGTAAAACGTAAAACTAAGAACAAACAGTTGTAATATTTGGATATTCAAATTAATTATTTGATTATAATTAAAATTTGGAGATTAAAACTGTAATAAGTTTTCATTTATCTAATTTTGACATCGATCGGCGTGTGATGTAAGTATTCGACACGTTGGGCAATCAAAAATCAAACACGAACGCAATAAAATCCATAGTTTAATTTACAATGCAAAATTAACAACTTTATTTTTAAGTAAAGTAATAGACAAGTTTGGGTGGCGAGTATATTCATATAAGTCTTCATCGATATGGTCATTTAAGGTGTTAGCGCTAACATTATATCTGTAACTATGTTAATGTCACTATATCTATGCCGATAGATGTTTTATTTACAACTAGCAACCCGCCCTCGCTTCGCTTCGGTTTCAGTCGCTTTACCCGCGGCGTAGTTGCCGATCCTGTGGGAATACCGGGATAAAATATAGCCTATGTTACTCCCTGATATTATAGCTTTCCATTGGTGAAAGAATTTTTTAAGTTGGTTCGGTGGTTTAAGCGTGAAAGTGTTACAAACAAACAAACAAACATCCTTACTTTCACATTTATAATATTAGTATGGATGTGTAATACTCGCCTAAACATCAGGAATCATTTGTTAATTGTGTCTAGTAACTCCCACTTTGATTCATGAAATAAACTTTAAGACTGATCAAGGTTATAATTTTTTGTTAATAGTTAAAATCAAGTCCATTTTAGTTATGACGAAATTCATTGGTTCCTCTAATTAAATAGAAAACATGTTTTATGAATTTTGCTACTAAATATTTTTTTACTAAAATCTCAACAAATTGTATATATCTCCATTATGAAGATTTAAAAACAGTAAATTAATAGTCACAAAAATAGTTAAAGTAATTTAGTACTTGGGTGATCGCTTCGCGTATTTTTAGACAAAATTGTTATTTGAGGCACATGCATAATAAAAGTAGGTGCGGACATGAACTAGAACAATTATAAATACTAGTGGTCGCTGTGTGGTCGAAATTCGGCCATAATTCATTTACATTAATTTTTCTGCTACACAATTTTCTTTAATTTTATTTATGTATAATTGTAAATTGAGCAAGCTGTATTTAACTAATAACTAATATATAAGCACAAATCTTTAGTAGACATTGTCATCATAATTATGATTGTTTGACATTCAGTTCGACCAGAGATTTTAACTGTAAAAAAAATTCTATAAGCGTTGCTACGCAACACACTCACACGAACGTGTGTGTGTGTGTGTGTAGCGATTGCATTGTAGTGTGCGTAATGCCTTTTTTAATGAATTTAATGCATTTCTGATCCATTATTATATGAAATTTCAGTTTTATGCACTTCGCCTCATTATAT
The DNA here is from genome assembly GCA_032191425.1 of Lymantria dispar. Classification (NCBI taxonomy): domain Eukaryota; kingdom Metazoa; phylum Arthropoda; class Insecta; order Lepidoptera; family Erebidae; genus Lymantria; species Lymantria dispar. Next base: position 9,416,430 of record CM063445.1, on the reverse strand, counting down.
ACTTCAACTGTGCCAAATTTCATACTTGTCCATCCACGTAATTTTCGTAAAAAGGGGTACCAATTTTTTGCTTCACGTATTTATATATAGATTACTAGAAAGAGAAGATAAATCCCAAAAACAAACTACAGTAATCCTATGGGTAACCACCGTCTTGTATTTAAAATAGTATTTTAGTCGATGATTTAATATTTAGTATCGGTTTATAGATATTTAGGCGAGTACTACTTGCAATACGTCTCGAACACTTTTAGTAAAAGTATTGTAACAATAATAAAAATTGTAAAAATATTAGTTAACAGTTATTGTACGGTACAACCGTACATTACTTATGTACGCGATCATCAACATTGCATTATATAAATCCATATTTGTTTATTTCACGGCAGTTCATAATATCATAAAGACGGGGTAGGGGTTGCTAAGTACAATCTTTTGGTATGATAAACGCTGATGATTAAACGGGAATAAAACGATAAGTTTTCACTAATGATATGATGCTGATATGATTGTTGTAAGTCGACAGTACGAACTGTACAGAAGTAAATAACCGTGAATTTATATAAGGGGGCGTCCATAAATTACGTGAGGTGTTTTTTTAACTTTTCTGTACCTCCTTCCCCCTGGTGAGATGTCGTGAGATTTTATTCAACCCCCTTCCCCATCCCCCAATCTCACGTGAGATTTCTCAAAATGTGGGTTTCTTACGTAAACGCGTTGGATTGTTATTGTAAAAAGAAAAAAAATTGCTTCGTGCTTTTATTTACGACTAGTTAAGACTAGTAATCAATATTGCTGAGAGTTTAAATTATAAGTGTAATAAAAATTTAACAACTTTTTTGTTTCAATCAGAAAAAAAATTGCGTGATATTTGGCGAGACCCCCCCTCTCTCCAACGTAAGATTAAATGAGATTTGGCTCGACCCCCTCCCCCCCTTAAACATCTCTCGTATTTTATGAACGCCCCCTAATATTGATGGTCGCACAAATATGCAATGTGTGCTTGCTTGCACCTTACAAGCATACTTACATCAGTATCATATGCTGACGAAGGAAAAATATGAAGAGCATCCAATGGTTGTCGACTCTCTACGTGGATATTCATAGCATAATACGAAACAAAAGCAGTCTTCAGAATTATGAAGCAACAAGATGATGCCAAATATGCTATGTTCTTGAAACTGTTTCTGAAATTAAATTCAAAATATATTGCCGTGTATGTCGCGCAAATTATTTCGATAACCATTTATATAATCCAATTAAGAGATTCAAGGTAGTACTGATTTGGCTGGATTAATGCAATGTTGCCAAATCTTTGTTGATTTGTATGGAATAAATCATTTAATAGAGCGGGTTCTTTGTTTGTTAAAGATAATAATACTTCTCATAGGAGAAAACATTTTTGCATTGCTCATTGCTTTCAAACATTAATAGAACATACAAATTAATGATTTCTGATGTTTACGCGAACATTACACGTTGAAATAAAACTATTTTAATCGTAAGCATGACTAAGCATTTATAGCACGTTGATATTTATTTTATAAAACCTTATTAATAAGCATATAGTACATGTTTTATACATATGCATATGGAGACGGAGTAAGAATACAATTCACCATCCCCACTCTTGCCCTTAGGTGTCGTAAAAGATGACTAAGGGATAAAATATGCATATTACAATAATATAAGGATAACTCAAAACAAAACCCTATACTAACATGTTTGGGGTGCTACGCCAGAAACCTCCGCGTGGTGTACCCTGGGCACGAGCGACAATTCCTTGGACTGCTCTCTGGAATTGTCGCTCGTGGCAAATATCTGGCCAGAGGGGGGGCCCAGTTTGTGGGATGCCCCAAAGTCGCTCCATGCCCTCTAATTGTAGAGGGTATCGAGATCTCTGCCCGGGTCGACCTCTTTTCTCCCATACTCGTGGGAACTGTTATGGATACTTGTTTCTCAAACGACGTTGCAGATAGGAGGGATGAGACGCCCAATACCATCCACAGGAACGGGAATTCTAGTTCCCACATTAAAGCCTTGCCATGCTACAGCAAAACTGGCACAGAGGAGGGAGATGCCTCGTCCGACTGCAGCTCTGCTGCTAGTCTGGCACTTGAGGCTCCAAGATTAGCCGAGGGCCCGCCGAAAATAGAGGCCCCTAAAAAGAGGAAGAAAAGAAAGAACATGGGGACGGGGAAGGTCACCAGCGTCAAAAGGCGCGAGTTGGCCAGGCAGGATCGGCTGGCTAGGGAGGCCGCTGCAGCCACTCCGACTGCTGACGAGGGCGGCAGTACTGCCGCAGAGCCGTCAGACGCCGACATGTCGGCTGCTGAAACCCTCGGCGGGTCATCCCGGTCTCCGGCATCGGTCCTGACGGCAGCCCTAGAGGTTGGGGAGGAGGCTCTCCCCGCGACGGTGTGGAAGCGCCCCCTGAATATGGGTGGCAGCTCAGAGTCCGCCTCTGAGGGGAGTGGCGCTATCATGCCTCCTCCCAAGGTTCCGGCCTCTCGTAGGGGACGAGGGGCTGCAGTGGTGGCGGCGAGGTCAGCAACTTCGGCATCGATCAGCCATGTGCGGGGGACTGATGCCCAAAAGCGGGCGAATGAGGCGGCTGTCGCGAGGATGATGAGGGTGTTAGCGGACATCCCTCCCACCAGCGCGGCAGCCACAGAGCCCGCTGTAGGTGTCGACCCCCCACCTACCGATGTGGCAACCCTGCAGGCCGAAAAAGCCCGCCTTAGTGGCGAGGTTTCAGGCCTGCAGGAGAAGAATAAGGCCCTGCAAAAGGAGCTGTCGGCGGTGCAGAAGGCGAACCGCGAGTTGGCCCAGCAAATGGCCGACTTGCGGAGCCAGGTCGCGCAGCTGGCGAGGACCGCGCCGCCGACAAGTCCCGGCCCTGCCGCCGCCCCCGTCGTCCCCGTTGCGGCAACTTGCGCTGCGGCGAGTCCCCAGAGGGCCCAGCTGGCCGAAGCGGTCCCGCTGCCCGCAGTGGACGGCGTGCCGGACCAGACCATGCGCGCCATGGTGGATGTTTTCGGCAAGATGCTTGAGGCGCGCATGGCGGCTCTGGAGGCGAGACTGCCCCCGGAGCCCCGACTCCGGCCGCCGCTTGCTGCGGACAGGACGAAAGCCGTGGCGTCAACCCCTGCCGCGCTACCCTGCCAGGGCGGGCGCGTAGGAAACTACGCTGCGGCCGTTGCTGGGCCGAAGCCCAAGGGACCCGCTGCGAAAAAGAAGGTGGCACCGGCTCCTGCTCAGGCCGGACTCCAGCCGCTGCCGGCAAATGCACCGTCGGTGGCGGCCAACGCAGCCGCGGCCGTGACTGCTGTGCCCGGCACCCCTGCCACGTCTGAAGAGGGTTGGCAGACGGCCGAGCGCAGCCGAAAAAGTCGCGGCCAGAAGAGGAGAGCGGAGGCCAAAAGCGCCGCCAAAGCCTCCGCTCCCAAGGCAGGAGCCGGTAACAAAAGGTCGCGCAGGAGGCTCCGGCCGCCAAAGTCAGCCGCGGTGGTGATCACCGTCCTGCCTGAGGCGGCCGAGAACGGCCTCGGCTATGAGGCCGTCTTACGTCGCGCCCGGCGGGAGCTTGACGTCTCCGATTTAGGAGGCGTCGAAGCCAGGACCCGCAAGGCCCGGACAGGGGCTCGGATTTTAGAGTTCCCTGGGGCCGAGGGCGCCAAGACGGCCGATAGCATGGCCGCGAAGCTGAGGGGTTTGTTTGCTGCGGAGGATGGCGTCAAGATCGCCAGACCCGTCAAGTGTGCGGAACTGCGGGTCACAGGTCTGGATGACTCCGTGACGGTGGATGACATCCGGGAGGCCATCGTCTCGAAAACCGGATGTCCCGTGGACACCGTCCGAATTGGCGCTATCCGCCCTGGTCCGGGCGGCGTCGGTGCTGCCTGGGTGCAGTGCCCGGTGGAGTCAGCCAAGCAATTGGCCGGCTCAGGCAGGCTCCTCGTGGGCTGGAGCTCAGCGCGGGTGACGGTGCTGGAGTCCCGGCCTGCGAGGTGCTACACGTGCATGGCGGTCGGACACACTCGGCCGACATGCACTAACTGCTTTGACTGCAGCGACCTTTGTTTCCACTGCGGTCAACCCGGGCATAAGGCGGCATCGTGCGCCGCCACTCCCCACTGCCCCGCGTGTGCGGCGGGCAATAGGCCCGCCAAGCACCACATGGGGAGCAAGGAGTGCAAACCCTCGGCTTCGGCCCCAAAGGGGCGGAGCGGCCCGACGACCCCGGCCGCTCCCGCCCCTAGCGCGACCCAATCGCCCGCCAGCGTGGAGGAGGTAATGGATACGGCCCACTAATGGCGGCCGAATCTTACCACCTCCTGCAGGCCAACCTCGCCGCCGAGGCACAGGACGTTTTCCTGCAAGCCATGGCGGATTGGTTGATCGGTGCAGCCGTAGCCGCGGAGCCGTACGTGGTGCCTGACCGGCCCAATTGGCTGGGCAGCAGTGACGGCTCTGTGGCAATCGTCGCCTCCACGTCGTGGCATTCCCCGCCCTTGTTGCTCAAGGACAGGGGCGATGGGTATGTCGCGGCGGAATGGGGAGAGGTTACGCTATTTGGTGTTTACTTCTCCCCTAACAGGAGCGCGACGGATTTCGGGGCCTTCCTCACCATCCTGGGGGCCTCGATACGGCGACTGGCACCGCGCCAAGTCTTCATTCTGGGGGACTACAACGCCAAGTCCACGGCGTGGGGTTCCCCAGGACGAATGACCGCGGGCGGGCGGTCAAAGAGTGGGCGGCGGCACTGGGCCTCTGTTTGCTGAACAGGGGTTCGGTGCAAACGTGCGTGCGGCAGCAGGGCGGGTCGATAGTGGACTTGTCGTTCGCTAGCCCTAAAGTCGCAGCACGTGTGAGGAGCTGGTGCGTCCAGGAGGAGGTTGAGACCCTATCCAACCACCGATACATCCGGATAGAGGTCTCCCGGACCCTCCTGCAGCCCAGCAGGGGTCACATGGCGGACGGAGCTCCCGCGTTTCCGCGGTGAGCTGTGGGTCGATTGGATCGGGACCTGTTGGCGGAGGCAGCCATCGTTCAGTCGTGGCTGTCCTCACCGCCCCAGGTGGACGGGGTGGATGCCGAGGCTGGCCGCATCCGCTGTGCGTTAACGCAGATCTGCGATGCAGCCATGCCCCGTGTGCGGCGTCTGCCCCCGAACCCCGAAGAGTGCGGTCCCCTGGTGGTCCCGAGAATTGGCGGACCTTCGGGCCGCGTGCATACGTGCCCGGAGGGCCTACACCCGCAGCCGAGCGGGACACCGCGACGCTGAGCGGGAGGGCCAGCTGTCGTACAGCTGGCCCTCCCGCTTACCGCAGTGCGCGGTCTGCCTTCAGGCTGGCTGTCCGTACCGCAAAGGACGTTAGTCGGCGGGAGATGCTGGACAGTCTCGAGCGTGACCCCTGGGGTCGCCCCTACCTCGCGGCGCTGAATAAGCTCCGCGGGCGGGCCCCCCCCCCCTCACCGAGACTCTCCAGCCCAGCCTCCTCACCAGAGTTGTCGAGGACCTCTTTCCACGGCGGGCGGAGCACACGCCCCTGGTCATGGCTTCGCCGGACAGCGACCGGGAGGCCGACGATGAAAGTGCTCCGCCCATCACGGAGCCGGAAATGGGGGTGGCGGTGGCGCGTATGCGAGTCAAATCCACCGCCCCCGGGCCCGACGGTATTCCGAACCGTGTGCTGGCCCTCGTCCTCGAGCACCTGGGACCACGCCTCAGGGAACTGTTCGACGCTTGTTTGACGTCCGGGCAGTTCCCTGGGTGTTGGAAAGAGGGGAGGCTGGTTCTCCTGCCGAAGCCGGGACGGTCTCCCGAGTCGGCCTCGGCCTACAGGCCCATCGTGCTGCTCGATGATGCGGGCAAGCTGCTGGAGAGGGTGTTGGCTGCCCGCATCGAGCGGCTCCTCGTCGGGGTCGGGCCCGATCTGTCGGACGCTCAGTTTGGTTTTCGGAGAGGGCGTTCGACGATCGCGGCCTTACTGCGCCTGAAGGCCGTGGTAGCGGAGGCCGTCACCGGCGGAGGAGTCCTGTTGGCGGTGTCCCTGGACATCGCCAACGCCTTCAACAGTCTGCCATTCAGCTGCACCAGGGAGGGGCTGAGGTATCACGGGGTGCCCGTGTACCACAGGCGGCTGGTGGCAGACTACTTGGAGGGGCGCAGCGTCCTCTACGTTGACCGAGTAGGGGACGTTGTGCGAACGCCCATGACGTGCGGTGTCCCGCAGGGGTCGGTTCTGGGTCCGACCCTGTGGAACATCGGCTACGACTGGGCGTTGAGAGGAAGCCTCCCACCCGGGCTGGGCGTAATTTGCTACGCCGACGATACACTCGTCACAGCCCGGGGCGAGACGCTAGAGGAGGCGGCACGCCTGGCAACTCTCGGCACCGAGGAGATTGTCAGGCGGATCGAAGCGCTGGGGTTGAGGGTAACCCTGGAAAAGACGGAGGCCCATTTGTTCCACGGCCTCCGTACCGCCGGGCCTCCCGCCGGCGCTTCGATCACCGTGAAGTCGGTCACCATCAGCATCCAGGCCCACATGAAGTACTTGGGCCTGGTGCTCGACGGGCATTTTTGGTTCCGGGAGCATCTCCATCGACTTGTTCCCCGGCTTGTCGGCGCGGCGTCCGCCCTTTCGCGGCTAATGCCGAATGTGGGCGGACCCAGTGCTACGTGCCGACAGCTGTACGTGGGGGTGCTCCGGTCGATGGCCCTGTACGGCGCAGCGGTGTGGGCGTTGTCCCTGACCGTCCGTCTTAGGGCCCTCCAGTGGCGACCACAGAGGGTCATGGCGATCAGGGCCATACGGGGTTACCGCACGGTGGCGACGGAGGCAGCGTGCTTCCTGGCCGGAAGTCCCCCGTGGGACCTGGAGGCGGAGATGCTCGCCGGCATTTATCGGCGGGTGTCGGAGACGCGCGCCCGCGGCGGCATGGTCTCCATCAAAGAGATCACCGCCTGGCGGGTCGACGCCCGCCGAGAAGTCGTTGCCCGTTGGGCAGTCCGGCTGGAGAGTCCTCGGTACGGTGTCAGGACCGTCGAGGCCCTCCGGCCGGTGCTGATGGAGTGGTTGGAGCGGACGCACGGAGTGCTTTCCTTCCGACTGGTTCAGGTGCTGACGGGGCACGGTTGCTTCGGGAAGTACCTGCACAAGATTGTCAGGAGGGAGAGCACACCGTCCTGTCACCACTGCAGTTGCGACGAGGACACGGCGCAGCACACGCTCGAGGAGTGTGCTGCATGGGAGGGGGATCGCCGTGAACTCGTCGCAATTATCGGTGCCGACCTGGCGCTGCCGACCATCGCCAGGGAGATGCTCGTCAGAGTCAGGAACTGGGACGCGGTCGCCGCCTTCTGTGAGGCCGTAATCTCACGGAAGGAGGCGGCGGATCGTGTGCGAGTAGAGCTCCTATTCGGCGACACGTTCTGCCGCCGGCGACTCGGGCGGCGCAGGCGCGAGTATCTGCGCCTAATGCCGCCCAAGCCGAGGCCGCGGGTGATCGGACCGGGGAATTGTCCGTCACCCGCAGAGAGGCTGACCGCGCGACGGCGACCGACGTCCCAGTACGTCGAGAGGTGAGAGGTTATCCGAAAGGGTATTCCGTCGGGCCGGCCACTGATGACAAGTCACATCTGCTCCGGTGGTCGGCCCGACAACGAGGTGACGTGAGTACGGGTGGATTATGGGCCCGCGCGCCGTTCTTTCATCGCCCCGGACGGACAGGACCGCGTGTGCGCTTACCATAGCCCACCCATAAAAAAAAAAAAAAAATACTAACATGTTTGACCAGTGTGATATAGTAGGTCAATTTCCCTCCTATTGTAGAGGAGGCTTGAGCCCATCAGTGGGACGTATATGAACCGAAATGAGTGAATGATGAGTGAATGAGAATGAAAGATGAACGAGTGATGATCGAATGATGAACAAATGATAAACGAATGATGAACGAACGATAAACGGATTACGAAAGAATGATGAGCGAATGATGAAAGAATGATGAAAGTATGATGAATGAATGATGAATGAATATATATACACATAAACACGTAAGACGTTGACGCGTTCACGGTTTTATATAATGATTTCTGATGTTTATACTAATATTACTCTTTGTAAATAAGACTTGTATTTGAATTTTGATTGCCTGACATCCGCCCCTGATCATGAACGAAAGTGTTTGAAATGTCGGGCAATCAAAAATCAAATACATACGCAATAAAATCCGTAAAATAGTTTTATTTATTATGCGCAATTTATAATGTATATAATATTATAATGCGTAAACATGAGACATCAGTATGCGTTTTCTGCCTTTTTCCAATCTCTGTATTTCTAATTAATGTTGGTTACTATAAAATTGATTTCGATCAATATTCAATATTGATTAATATATTACATGGTAAAAATTATATCCATCCATTGGTGTGGGACCACTGACGACAAGTCACATCTGCTCCGGTGGTCGGCCCAAAAACGAGGTGACGTGGGTACGGGTGGGTTATGGTACAGCGCGCCGTCCTTTCGTCGCCCCGGACGGACTGGGCCGCTCGTGCGCTTACCATAGCCCAAGCATAAAAAAAAAAATCCATTGGTGTGGGTTACGGTCAGCGCACCTGCCATCCGGCTCCTCCGTCCCACCCTGTAGCACGTCGCCTTCATCGTTGGGCCGACCGCCAGTGGACAGTTCCTTGACTTCAGTGGTCGGCCCGATGGAATTCCCCTCTCCAATCAACGTCCCCTTCCTGAGATCCCGATCGCCATCGCGAGGCTAGTCTCTCCGCGAGTGCCGGGCTAAACCCCAGGTCACCCGAATATTGGGGCTTAGAGTGTTCTCTATATTTCTCCATCTTTAGTATTTTATCTATTCCTACTGTTTTTGGTTTATACTTACGCAGCAAGAATACGTACCTATTCTTAGACATACACTCAGCATAGTTATTTTTTTGCTCACTAACATCATTATTAAACTTGATAAAATTGCTAAAATATAAAATATATTGTCAATATTAACTAATTTATAATACACAACTTTTATCTCCTATAGAAATTAATAGTGGTGTAATATATTCAAAATACATGGCGTTCTTTCCCATCCATCGCTACACCATAGAAATCCATTGCTGGCCATAAACTTTCCCATTACGCTATAAGCGTTATACTTGACATCATATAGGAAGATACGAGATCGCACTATCAATGACGTCAAGGAATCGGTATTAGTATTTAAGTTTTGTGTCTTTGTTCATATATTTGGGAAGATGGAATAACTGTGAATAATAAGAGAGGTGGTGGACCACACTGTCGACAGTTATCTGTCTATAGCCGCGGGCCGGTCCGTCCAGGGTAGTACCACACTCTCGCAGAAAATCGACGTCTGAGTAGTAGCAATTTGTTACTGCGCTTCGTTCGGTGAGCGAGAGAGCCGGCAGCCCAACTTTATGAGGGTGTTTGTGTGTGGAGGGTTTTGGTGGTGCCCTTGGTATCACCGAGCCTCAATGCACGCATTCACACTCCCTTCACCTCGCGGTAGGCAGCGACCCTGTAAAGGTCCATGAGCGGCAGCAACACTTACCATCAGGTGTACTGTTTGCTCGTTTGCCACCGTTTGCAATAAAAAAAAACTTCACGGGACCTCTCAGCCCGTAATTATAAAACATCTATTCTTCCTATCAGCGGAATTGATACCTTGACTTGAGTGGACACACTTTTTTTATATGCAGGACTTATTAGTTAAATAATGAAGAATCACGTAAATAATTATTATTGGGTTGTAGTGGCAGTATTAATTATTAGTATATTACAAATTGCCATGTAGAAACGGAGTGAGAATCATCATCATCATCATTGCAGCCTACATACATCAGACTGTTAGGCTCGGGCCTCCTCCACAGTGGGAGGGAATTTGACCTACTAAACCATGCTAGTCAGGCATGTTGGAATAGGGTTTCATTTCGAATTTTCCTTCTCTTGCACCGATGTTATGTGCATATTACATCCCATAGTCGTCTTTTACAACATCCACGGGCAAGATAGGGAGTGGTGAATTGTATTCTTACTCCGTCACCACACGGAAAACTTACTTACTTGGTGAAAAGAAATATTCGCTCGAATATAAATAAGAGATTTCTCATGTACGACACCAAAATTAAGGGGCTGATGCCATCATCAATAATTGTCACCAGGCGTGATATGCGAGTATAGTGTGTTTGAAGATTGCACCAGCTGGGAACACCTCGTGTTGTTAGCTAAAATAATAAATAGACTTGTGAAAGTAAATCCTCTTAGAAAACAAAACTATGATATACTATATGAACCATGATATAAATGGAGTGGAAACCTAACTTCATTATGAGTTCAGTAATTATTGAACTTAGGGTCATGCTGCTGACAGCTTTCTACATGCTACAAATCCTAGTATCATACATATGCAGATTTGTTAAATAAAGTTCTTTACATGAACCTTAGCTAACTACATTTGATGCCATCTGTCCAATAATTACATTCCCTTTTTTTTTTTGTTTTGGGTTGGGCTTCGGTCAGCGCACCCGCCGCCCGGCTACGTCCGGGGCGACAGAGGAGCAGCGCGCGGACCCGTAACCCACCCAATACGACGTCGCCTTCGTCGTTGGGCCGACCACCGGTGCAGACTAATAATTACATTCCTAAGAAGGATTTAAGTCGGGCAGGCGACCGGTTATAAAATATTGTCACTTTCTTAGTGGTAGGACCACACTGTTGATAGTTGTTTGTCTAGAGCTACGGGCCGGTTCATCGGGGTTACTACCCCGCAGTCCACCACTCACGCATAAAATCGACATTTGAGTAGCGGCAATTTGTTAGTGCGTTTCAACCTAGGTAGGTCGTTTGACTATTTTCGAACTGGAGCCGGTTTTGACTACTACGGGAAAGTAAGGGGTTAATATGGTTTTTTAAATCGTACTCGGGCGGGTATTTATCAATGAGTTGTCAAAATAGATAAAAAATTATTACTTACGTTTTGGTGTTTATACTTGATTAAATGATTGAAATGCTTGAATGCACTGCTGAGGTACGCACTATTTATTATAATGAATATATCGACGAAATTCCACAAAAACTCTGCCTGTATTTTCACAATCTAGAATGTTAAATGTATTTAAACAAAGTTTCATAAAAAAATTAGAAGCTTCTATCCATCATCATCATAATAGCTCATATACGTCTCACCGCTGGGCTCGAGCCTCCTCCACAATAGAAGGAAAATGGACCTTACGATACCATGCTGGTCAGACGGTTTGGTAAAGGTTTTTGTTTCGAGCTTTCCTTTGTTTTACATAGTTGTTAAATGTGTATACTTTAGTCTTCTTTTACGACATGCACCGGCAAGAGTGGTGAATTATATTCTTATTCCGACACCACACGGACTCGGTTTTATTGCCAATTACGAACATATTTTACCTGTACCTGATGCTGCCCTAGCCAAGGCCGCGGATGACTGGACCAAGAAATAGTCCGTCACCCGTAACGAGACTGACCATCTGACGTCCCCTGCGTAACAAAATGTTGTCCGCAAAAAATTATGAAAAGTTAAATCATCATCATTGTTGGACACAGGCCTTGGAGGGCTAGGGTGAGGCTCTGGCATTCAGCTTAGATATTGCTAAGGTTTTCGATAGGGCACTAGCACAGAGCACTTCTCTATCGAAGCTACCATCATAAGTAATTCCGAAGGAGACTTTGCGTCTCCCTGTGTTCTCTACTGGCTTTTTAACGGGATGCTCTGTGAAACTAATTGATTTGACACCACCGTTGCCTTTTTACCAACGTACTACTCGGCACCGTAGTAGAGATCATTTATTGACCTTAAAATATTATGGTTCACAACTGTACGATTTCAGCAATCATTTCTCTCGCACGCGTGCAGTATCTATACTACCTGCTGCTGTGTTTCCCAAGCTCTATGATATATCCGTTTTTAAATGAGACTTAAGTAGAGCACTTTTTTACGGTAGGCAATTAATTAGCTATATTGCAAAGGTCGTAAGCAGCAATATCACTTACCAGAAGGTGTGCTGCTTCCTCGCTGCCACTATTAGTTATAAAAAATGGAACACCATCATACCAACCTTTCTGACCAGCTATATCATGCTATATACCACATTGTAGATCGATTCACTCCTTGTACAGGCGTAGTCTGGGCTATGGACTAACGCCGTGTTTGACAGAAGAACCTAAGGTTATAGTTTGAAGTACCTAAAGCCCTTAAGTTCTTAGCCTATCTGATGGGATACCTGCACCGCGCTACCTAAGGTGACAGGTAGATGTGAGATGGATGTTGGGTGGAGGATTGGTAATTCTCACTGCCAGTCAAGCAGACTCACTCGACTGATCAGAACTGACGGCTAAGGGTGTCTTGGCCACAGTGAGATGGAGGTTTGGGTGTAGGATTGGTAACTCTCACTGCCAGTCAAGCAGACTCACTCGACTGATCAGAACTGACGGCTAAGGGTGTCTTGGCCACAGTGAGAGGGATGTAACTGAGAGATGAATAAATTCAAATCTGATTTATTTTACAAAATGTACACCTTATATACTACTTATTGCTAATACACACATATATCATTTTGTGTTAGAGTGTCGTAAGTGTGAAGTGTAACGCAGCGTCTTTAATCATGTCAGTGCTAATTTTGCAAATTTGTATGTTGACATGCTTTACTTGTATGTTGACATGCTCTACTTTTGAATTTGCTGCGTTGCATGTTCAATGTGCATTGAACACTCCTTTTGTAGAGGAGATCAGTTCAGTTTTGAGACGTAAATGAGCTGAGATATTGATGATAAAAATTTTAAATGAAATGAAATTTTTGTCAGCAGTTTATGATCAATAAAAAATATCCACGTGCCACGAGAAATTTTTTATAAATGGAGACATCTACAGAAAATCTGAACTTTAATTTTTGCTAAGAAGCTGTAGTTATTTTATTAAATTGACTACATATTTTCTTTTCAGAACTCGGTCCCAGACCATTTGTTTTAAAGGTGTATAAACATATGGTCTAAATCAATATGCAAAATAAAGTAAATTTAATTGTGTCTAGAAACTCTGTTGCAGGTGTTGTCTTTAAAATATATTTAACTAGCAACCTGTCCTCGCTTCGCTTCGGTTTCAGTGGCCTTACCCGCGTGGTTTCCAATCCCGTGGGAATACCGGGATAAAATATAGCCTAAGCTACTCCCTAGTATTATAGCTTTCCATTGGTGAAAGAATTTTTAAAACCAGTCCAGCTGTTTTGAAGATTACCCGGAACAAACAGACAGACAGACAAAAAATTATAAAATAATTTTTAGGCATATGTATAGTGCAAATAACCGTATGAGCATGAAAAAAGTCTATTATTTTGACATTACAAACAGACTCTCCAATTTTATTTATTGGTATAGATAACTAAAGACAAAACATTTTGATACTTACTAATAAAATGAATCCTATTATATAATGAAAAGGAATATGGCTGAATATCCAATCAAAATTATTATGTAAAAACATTCGTAGATCGAGATCCTTTTGATTTGCAGACTGTGCGCAGGCATCCATTATATCCCAAGTCATAAAATAGCTCGTGCAGCGTTCCACTGGCAGATAATGTTATTAAATTAATATAGAGCAAAGCCTGTGTGGTGACCAATTAAAAATAAAACAAATCTTCACCTCTTATTTTCTCGTGGGAATAGTAAAACGTAGTAAAGTTAGTATCAAAAGAGTGGGGAGCAGCACTATCCCGTAATACTCGGATTAACAAATGCGGTCGCCAACCTACCAGTCAAGCGTCAAGATAACGACTTCTGTCCGTGTCTGTCTAGCCTATGTGTAACAGCGAACTTCCATAGGCTGATGGATGAAATGTCGAGTAGCGACTGAACAGTGTTTTTACATGGGATTCGCAAGTCGGGTAAAATATTCACTAAAAAAATAAAAAAAAATACACCTAAAAAAATTACTGTCATTCTTCTGCTTGGGATTTAAAATTGGTTATAATAACGAATTGATATATTGAGATTCAGTCAAGCATGATGATCGATGATGATGAGTTCGCTTCGAGCGGGAGGACACGCTGTACAATGTTTTCGGCAGTGCGCGGTCTGCCTTCAGGCTGGCCGTCCATCACGCCAAGAATATCAGTCGGCAAGAGATGCTGGATAGTCTCAAACGTGACCCCTGGGGTCGCGATTACCGCACAGTGCTGAGTAAGCTCCGTGCGCGCCCAAATCACCATTGCTTTAGCCCGATCTCCTCACTAGAGTTGTCGAGCAACTTTTCTCATGCCGGGAAAGTGATCATGTTTTTGCCGGAGAGTGATTGGGAGATCGTGCGAGGTACTTTTCTATGGCGACACATTCTGCCGCTGGCGACTTGGGCAGCGCAGGCGCGCGTACTTTCGGCTGAGGCCGATCTAAACAAGGCTCAAAATGGAACGGACGACGTGCGTTCATACCTTCGCCAGTCCAAAAAAAAAAAGGATTCTGTCATGGCTACGATATCAAATTGATAGCTAGTGATTTATTCGCCATTGATGTTGATGCCGGTCCAGTTTAAAAGCTTTAAGAGCTTGAAAAGATTCGGAGAAATGACGTCTCCCTGTCTCACATCTTTTTACAACTGGATTGGTATCATACTTTTAACACGGATGTGGACAAATATAGTAACATTTTTATACAATCCCTTCAGCGGTGGCACCGCTGCAGTATTGCTCAAGTTTGACTGGAAGGCGTTGTGCGAACGTGCAGCGCAGTGAAGCGTAGGGGTCGGCTTTGTGACCCATGTGTGAACATTGGCTAGGCAATGAAATGGAGCCTCTTCCACGGGCCTACGGTTCAGGTAAATCACCCTCGAGAAAACAGAATTATACAGTTCTGTGAGGCTTTTAATACTGGCTCTCCGTCTGCTCTCAGGCGCTCAGTGATAATTCCATCATCAGGTGGCTTTCTGTTCTTTCTTTGTTTCAGAGCCTACCTGATACAGTACAGTGATAGTAGAGCAGATAAAAGACATAGCCGTCTTTTTATAGCGAAAAAATGCTTTTGTAGCCACCTGTTGTTCAATTGATACGACTAATTTCAGAAATACATTATGAATTATTTTGTTCACATTGGCTGAAAGCAAAAGTCGCGCGATGGTTTATCGATAAAAAAAGATGGAATGATTAATAAGTTTAGTCTATAATAAGGGATTGAAATAGGGGATGATAGTTTGAAATTGTGAAAATAGAACTATAAAATATTGTACGTATCCTTACTAATATTGTAAATGCGAAAGTAAGTTTGTTTGTTATGCTTTCACGTTTAAACCACCCAACTGAATTCAAAAATTCTTTCACCAATGGAAAGCTGTATCACCAGGGAGTTACATAGGCTATATTTTATCCCGGTATTCCTGCGGGAATGAGAAGAAAAGAATGAGGAGCGGGTAAGGCGACTGAAACCGAAGCGAAGCGGGGGCGGATTGCTAGAATAAAATAATTTAATGTTTGTTATATATAGTTTTTTTAAAGTTCCTACCACCATTGCCGTTTCACCAGCTCTTTTATTTTCTGAGATACCCTGAATATTTACTAGTTTCTCTATGAAATCACAACATTATCATTCTAGTAAGATTGAAAAGTTTACCTGAACATAAAAACAAAATGATTAAACATAAAGATTTAATAAAAATCATTGTTTTCTGACGATCATTTGTTGGTAACTGTATTTCTATAGATTCTATTTGCTTAAGAATTGATCGCCATTTTAAAGCGAAACGTAGAAATAGAAACAACGTACAGAAATTACAAACGGTCATTATAATTTCAGCTGAAAATAAAAACATTATTATTCTTATAAAACTTAAATTAAGAGTTCGGTTGTTTGAAGGAGCTAGGCTTAGGTACTGCCAGTTGAATTTCGAGAAATATTATTAGCATGCTCATTGATATATAGAGATATGCATATGTTGACGAAATAAAATTCAATTCACCACCCCCTTATCTTGTCCGTAGGTATCGTAAAAGACAAGGGATAAAATATGCATAGGATTGCCAGGTCATCAAACCTAATAGCCGGACAGATCAGTCAGTTTGGCCGGACATTTGGGTAGAAAGGCCGGACACCCTACATTATTGAGAACTTCGTGTTTTAGTATTATTAAGTACGACAAAAAAAATTATGTAAAATTAAGCTTTTTGGATTATTATGACAACAGTCGACTCGCCTGCGCTCAGCCACGCTCGGCGCTAGCTCGTTTGCGAAATGTAAAAAGCCGGACAAGCCGAACACCGATTATTTTGACCGGACACGCAATCTAAAAGCCTACCTATGTCCGACTTTATCCAGACGCCTAGCAATGCTAAATATGCATATAGAAGAACAGAAGAAAAAACACGAAATCAAAAACTCGAAATAACCTGCACTATACCAACCTGTCTGACCTTACTATACCATAGTAAGGTCAATTTCCCGCCTATTCATAGCCAAACAGTAGGACGTATATGAGCTAAAATGATGATCGTAAAAGACAATTAAGTGTTAGGTACGATTATATTGTGCATATAACAACTATACAAGGGAAGGAAAGCTCAAAATGAAACTTTGTACTAATCCGTTTGACAAGCATGGTATAAGAGGTTAATTTCCCTCTTATTATGGAAAAGGCTCTAGTCCAGTAGTGGGCTACATATAAATTAAAACCAAAGCGACGCAAGGGTGGATTGCCAGTATATTAACATGAAGGTGGAAGGCTTTCCGTGTGATGACGGAGTAAGAACAAATTTACCACTCCCTATCTTGCCCGTGAATGTCGTAAAAGACGACTAATAATATCTGTGCAAGAGAGGAAAAACTCGAAATGTCACCCTATACCAACATGTCTGACCAGCATGGTATAGTAGGTCAAATTCTCTCCCACTGTGGAATAGGCCCGAGCCTAATAATGGAACGTATGTGCGTTGTGATGATAACATGAAGGTAGTCGAATAATTGAGTTTTAATTTATGTTAATAAAAAATACTCACCAATCTTTACAAAACTTATAGCCGCATATTTAAAGTCAAACAAGTCGTAGATAACAAAATAAATCACAATTGCATGACTTAATATTGTTGATAGATACATAAATGAATACCATGATTTAAAATTAATTCTGAAAATAAATAAGAAATATATTGAAGGATTTCAGATTATTATAGCAAATATATTTTATGAATTTTTAGCAGCCTCTGTTCGTGGCTTATGTCGAGTTTATAAGTAAAACAATAGATATATTGATAACAGATTGAATCCATACTAATATTATAAATGCGAAAGTAAGGATGTTTGTTTGTTTGTTTGTAACGCTTTCACGCTTAAACCACATAACCGATTTCAAAAATTCTTTCACCAATGGAAAGCTATAATATCAGGGAGTAACATAGGCTATATTTTATCCCGGTATTCCCACAGGAACGGAAACTACGCCGCGGGTAAAGCGACTGGAACCGAAGCGAAGCGAGGGCGGGTTGCTAGTATGTAATAATTATGTACAATGGCATCTGGTAAATTGTATGTATCCTTGCCGTAGGGGTAAGCTCAAATGTGTCTGGCGCACCGATATCGGCGCTTTGTAATATGCCTCTCATCCCACAGATGCATAGCAGAGAGTCGTGCAAATAGCTTTTACTAAAGAATACATTATCTTCACGAATAATCTTATCTTCACTATAGTGGTAGGCGCCCACTGTTGACAGTTGTCTGTCTACAGCCGCGAGCTGCTCCGTCCGGCGGGGTAGTACCACACTCTTGCAGAAAATCGACGTCCGAGTAGTAGCAATTTGTTACTGCGCTTCGTTCGGTGTGCGAGAGAACCGGATTTTGTTTTTTTTTTTTTTTTTATTTCTGGGTGGGCTATGGTAAGCGCACGCGCGGTCCTGTCCGTCCGAGGCGATGAAAGGACGGCGCGCGGGCCCATAACCCACCCGTACCCACGTCACCTCGTTGTTTGTTCGGCCGACCACCGGAGCAGATGTGACTTGTCATCAGTGGTCGGCCCGACGGAATACCCTTTCGGGTAACCTCACGTCTCGACGTACTGGGACGTCGGTCGCCATCGCGCGGTCAGCCTCTCTGCGGGTGACGGACAATTCCCCGGTCCGATCACCCGCGGCCTCGGCTAGGGCGGCATTAGGCGCAGATACTCGCGCCTGCGCCGCCCCAGTCGCCGGCGGCGGAACGTGTTGCCGAATAGGAGCTCTACTCGCACACGATCCGCCGTCTCCTTCCGTGAGATTACGGCTTCACAGAAGGCGGCGACCGCGTCCCAGTTCCTAACGCTGTCGAGCATCTCCCTGGCGATGGTCGGCAGCGCCAGGTCAGCACCGATAATCGCGACGAGTTCACGGCGCTCCTCCTCCCACGCAGCACACTCCTCGAGCGTGTGCTACACCGTGTCCTCGTCGCAACTGCAGTGGTGGCAGGACGGTGTGCTCTCCCTCCTGACAATCTTGTGCAGGTACTTCCCAAAACACCCGTGCCCCGTCAGCACCTGCACCAGTCGGAAAGAAAGCACCCCGTGCGTCCGCTCCAACCACTCCATCAGCACCGGCCGGAAGGCCTTGACGGTCCTGACACCGTACCGAGGACTCTTCAGCCGGACTGCCCAACGGGCAATGACTCCTCGGCGGGCGTCGACCCGCCAGGCGGTGATCTCATGCAAGAAGACCATACCGCCGCGGGCGCGCGTCTCCGACACCCGCCGATAAATGTCGGCGAGCATCTCCGCCTCCAGGTCCCACGGGGGAGTTCCGGCCAGGAGACACGCTGCCTCCGTCGCCACCGTGCAGTAACCCCGTATGGCCCTGATCGCCATGACCCTCTGTGGTCGCCACAGGAGGGCCCTAAGACGGACGGTCAGGGACCCCACCCACACCGGTGCGCCATACAGGGCCATCGACCGGATGCGAGAGAACTGGATGCCCAACTTTCTGAGGGTGTTTGCGTGTGGTGGGTTTTAGTGATAACTTTAGTATCACTGAACCTCATTGCACGCATTCACACTTCCTTACTTTCTTCACGGTAAGCAGCAGCCTTGTAAAGGTCTATGAGCGGTAGCAACACTTAGCATCAGGTGTACTGTTTGCTCGTTTGCCACCGTTTGCAATAAAAAAGAAACTTTCAACTGAGGGGAAAAAAAATTGTCAAACTCAGAATAATCTATTGTGGTAAGCAAAAATAATTGTCTTGTATTGAACTGTTTAGATAGTTCACTATTTAGACACCTCTTATTTTTTTGGGCAAGCTATGGTTAGTATGCACGTCGCCCGTTCCGTTCAGGGTGACGAAAGGCTCCCTTTCACCATTGGGCTGACCTTACCCGATGTCCGCCGAGGGGTCATTCTCAGGCGTCTGCCTGAGGACGATGCCTAGGGCGCGCTTGTGCGGTTATACTTTTACTTGATTTCGTTTTGAATTAAAAATCAGCATATACAATACAGTAGACACTATAAAATAAATAATTCAAAAAAATTATCTATCAGAGAAATTGGTATTTTAAGTCTGGGTGTAATTTATGTTAGGTACTCAAATGGGGACGTCGGTCGATGGGAGGGTACCCCAGTAGGGGGTATTCCGTCGGGCCGACCACTGACGACAAGTTAACGCTGCTCCAGTGGTCGGCCCAACGACGAAGGCGACGTGGTTTTCGGGTGGGTTGCGGGAGTTGCGTGCTTAAGCCCCTCTGTCGCCCCGGACGGAGTGGTGCGGAGGCGCGCCGACCGCGGCCCACCCACAAAAAAAAAAAAAAGGTACTCAAATGTTTGAGAGGTCTCCTGCAATATAAGAATTATTTATTTTCTTAATGTGTAATTAAAAGAAAATAAAATAAAAATATTATATAATGTAGACGCGTAGTTATGCGAGGCAATTAGGATAATTATTTCTCATATAGACCTAGAACTCTATTGGTCAGTTCGATAGAAGAGAAATAGAACATAAAATGCGGAATACATACTTTTTAGAATTGTTAAAATAAAATCTGGATAGGGTTCCTTGAACACTTTTTCTTTTGACTGTCTTTGGCGTTGACCTTGCCCACCCATACCGTATGGCCTATGGCCCCTATAGGCAGCCGACTGTTGTTGTGACGTTACCCTCGTACCATCGATCTCTCTGCTACAGTTAGCCGGACTCAGTCGACCACGGCATCGCCTAGAGTGACATCATGTGCAAGCACTCTGGCCAGTGCTGGCGAGCTCATCTTCTGCCGGTGCCTTACCGTTTCTTAGTTGTTTCAAAGCCGCCAGAACCCAAACTGGGCATCGGTCAGATGGGGCCAATCCTGCTAAGCTGCTGCATGATACGGTTACCCAGGATTCTCTAAACTAGCTTGCCTACATCTTCTATCAACACGATGGACCAGTAGAATATTAAACACCCCAGCTGTCCAAAGTATCTGTGCTGGCCTTTCCCACACATAATATCTATGCAGGCGAAGCTGGGGCAAAGTTGCGGACAAAAGCTAGTTCTATTATTATAGTTACTGTATTTTATGATCTTAAAAGTCACTGATTCAAATTAATTACGAAGATAAGCCTAAACATACCTTGTCGATTCGCTGTTGGGTTTCCTCAGACCGCTTATAGGCAAGAAGCCGAAACATCTACATATAAAAAGAGCTAGCTTTACAAAGTCATAATATGCCTTTTTCCTTTCGATACCTTCTTTCTGTGGTTTTACTGTTATGAGTACCATCGGATCGAAATTAAAATGACAGGCAAATCTGAAAAAGTTTTAATTGATAAATAAAACTTCTAACGATATGGTACCTGATAGAGTAGCCCGCTGTCGGGCTACTGATGATAAGGACGGATACCGGTGGCCTGTCCATATGGCGTAAAAGAGATATGTGTGCGGTACGTTATATAGTCATGCGCCGTCCCTTTCGGCGCCCCCGTTTTAAGCTGTTTTGATGCATTTCAAGTCATCTCACTACACACAACGCCTAATGAAATGTTCTAGAAACATTAATAAATGGCTAGGTCGGCATGAGGCACTCTGCCAAAAACAGCTAAACTGCTGGTAGCGGGTTGAGTCAACATAGAGATTGACTTGACACCTATACCCAAGATTATGGTTTCGTAGAAATGATAACTAATTCTAGTTACCATCGCTGTCAACCATTTGTTTGCCTGCTCATATTCATATTCGTTCTCATAGATACTAAGGTTTCATTCATTAACATTCATTCTATCGCCGTCCATTGCTGGACGTAGACCTTTCTTATGTTTCGTTACAAAGTGAGGTCCTATGACGCTTGCATCCAACGACGCCCAGTAACTTTTACCAGGTCGTCGGTCCATCTAGTTGACGTCCTACACTACGTCGTCCGATGTGTGGTCGCCACTCTAGAATCTTCCTTTCCCAACGGTTGTTGGTTGGTCGAGTGGCGAAATTCCAAGCATAGCCGCTCCATAGCACGATGAGTGACTCTGAGTTTGATTATGAGGCCTATATTTAGGGACCACGTCTCCATGCCGTTAGTCATGGCTGGTTATTATTATAACAGTGTAATTAATTGAAAGATATTTACGTATAGTACATAATATCTTTTTATAAGTGATTGGACCAAGGAATCACATGGTCCCATACAAACTTTGCCCCGCTTTTTCACCCCTTAGTGTATTATAATTTAAAAATAATAGGTATAATTTAAAAAAAAATCCTTTCTTATCGGATGCCTACGTCCTACCAAGAACACACGCTGGAAGTTTCAGGTCTCTACGATCTCCGGTTTAGGCTGTGCGTTGATCCATCATTCAGGACAAAGTATTATATTTATAACTAGCAATCCGCCCTCGCTTCGCTTCGGATTCAGTTGCCTTACGCGCGTAGTTCCCGTTCCCGTGGGAATACCGGGATAAAATATAGCCTATGTTACTTCCTGATATTATAGTTTTCCAATGGTGAAAGAATTTTTAAAATCGATTCAGTACTTTTTGAGTGTATTCGTTACATACAAAAATACAAATCTTTCCTCTTTATAATATTAGTGTAGATATAGATAACTAAAGTAGAAACACATTTAAAAGCGTATAAGTAACTTTAAAAGTAATACCGATATTTAATAACTATTTGAAGAACTTACCGTTTCAATAATTGTACTTGATATCAAAAATTTTACTTGATATAAAGGCGAGTTTCTACTGTCATAGGTATTGTTATGCCTCAAATAAGTATGATAAGTTGATGTAGTTGATGTAACAAATAAACAAATCAATTCTAAAAGAAATATTTTGTTAACGTATTATTGTTATCATAGGGTTTAAGGCTTTATAATAAACTAGCGATCTGCCATTGCTTTGCTTCGGTTTCAGCCGCTTTATCTCTGTAGTTATCTATCTCTTAAGAAATTCAAGGCCTCGGATTTGTAATCCAGACTAGGCAAAATTTTATAGGGTTTTTCATCGAACAAAATAGACATTTACTTGGCAGTAAAATATCCAAAATCGGTCCAACCATTTTGAATCCGGAACAGACAGACATACAAACAATGTTTAAACAGGCTTTTAATCATAGATTTCGTCCTAATAACTATGTGAGCATGAAAAAAACTACTATTTTGACATTACAAACAGACGCTTAAATTTTATTTATTTGTATAGATAAAGCATGAAGAACGGTGGAATTATTATACGATACAAGTGATCCGCTCGTACTTCCCTTGGTATTAATGTTGACTTTTGATTGATTGTATATATATCCTAGAGATCTGCCGTGTGATGACGGTGTAAGAATACTTCACTACCAGCTGTTTTGACCGTGGATGTCGTAGATAACTATTAAAAAATGTGCTATGCATATAAGACATATTGAACATATTTCTTATATGCAGCAGTATAATACGTACTAACATTTCTAGGGTTCCCTACTCAAAGGGTAAAAACGGCACCCTATTACTAAGAATTCGCTGTCTGTCCATCCGTCTGTCCGTCCGTCTGTCTGCCACCAGGCTGTATCTCTTGAACCTCGATAGCTAGCTGGTTGAAATTTTTACAAGTTATGTATTTCTGTTGCCTCTATAACAACAAATACTAAAAACAAATACTTAAGGGGGTTCCCATACAACAAACGCGTTTTTTATAAATAATAGTACGGAACCCTACGCGTGCGACTCCGTCTCGTACTTAGTCGGTTTTTTTTTCCTTCATTAATTCATGCCTATATTAAGAATTATTTTTTTTTTAAATTCAGTTCAATTTATCATTAATGCATGTTATTTAATTTTCAAATTATATTTTTTAAATCAGTATAACTCTTGTCTCGTGTGTTACCAGTGATGAGTTACGACATGTAAACGTGGTCCCTAGGTTCTCGAGGTGCGACCACGCATTGGACGACGCAGTGTAGGACGACCCCCAACTAGGTGGACCGACGACCTCGGAAAGGTTGCTGCAACCCGGACAGAAACAGCACCCAGGACTGCACATTGGGACGAATGCACACGAATGACTGCACATTTATACGAATCAGAAGGTCTTCATCCAACAGTGAACGGTAAAGGGCTGAATGATGATGACTCTTGTCTATACCAATAAATAAAATTGGAGTGTCTGTTTGTAATGTCAAAATAATAGGCTTTTTTTCATGCTGACACGGTTATTTGCACGACACCTATGCCTAAAATAGCAATTAAAAAATTTTTGTCTGTCTGTCTGTCTGTTTGTTCCGGGTAATCTTCAAAACGGCTGGACCGATTTCAAAAATTCTTTCACCAATGGAAAGCTATAATATCAGGGCGTAAACTAGGCTATATTTTATCCCAGTATTCCCAAGGGAACGGGAACTACGCGGGTAAAACGACTATAACCTATAACCGAAGCGAAGCGAGGGCGGGTTGCTAGTAAATCAATAAATATAAAGTTTATATGAAATTATTTTACAATAGTAAAATGTAATATACTTCATATTGGATTTTAAATGGATTTCTATAAAATCATGATGGAATTGGTTTTGTTAAGATATTGTTATATTGTCGCCTTTATGGGTATGATGTATTATTCGCAATTGATATTTTTAGTAAAATACAGTTTGTTTAGATACTAGCAATCCGCCCTCGCTTCGCTTCGGTTTCAGTCGCCTTACCCGTGCAGTTACCGTTCCCGTCAGAATACCGGGATAAAATGTCTATGTTACTCCCTGATATTATAGCTTTCCATTGGTGAAAGAATTTTTGAAATCAGTTCCGTGGTTTAAGTGTGAAAGCGTAACAAACAAATAAATATACTTTGGCATTTATAATATTATTAAGGATTATATACTTAATATTCCTCCGTGTGGTAATGGTGTAGGAATACAATTCAACACCCTCTTTCTTGCCCGTAGGTGTCGCAAAGGACGACTAAGGGATATGAAATGTAGATAATATCTATGCAAAAGAAGGAAAACTCGACATGATCAACCAACTCTATGTCAACACGTCTGACGAGCCCGGTATAATAGGTAAATTTTCCTCCCATTGCGGACGAGGACTAAGCCCAACAGTGGAACTTATGTAGGCTAAGATGATGATGATGATGAATCGGATGATGGCTGCTCTAGTAATTAACTCATGATCGGGCGCTGCTTGTGGGATCTGGTCCAATCATATTTTCCTTTCTATTTTATTTGAACTAA
This sequence comes from Lymantria dispar, assembly GCA_032191425.1. Lineage (NCBI taxonomy): Eukaryota > Metazoa > Arthropoda > Insecta > Lepidoptera > Erebidae > Lymantria > Lymantria dispar. The sequence goes on along the minus strand of CM063445.1, from coordinate 9,391,765 downwards.
TATAATGATAACTATTGAATATGGATTTTTCTAATACTCTTTTAAATAATTAAAAACCTCTCTAAAAAAAAGATATGTAAAAGCCTCTCAAAAGATTTTTTGCTCATATAACATTTTTGTTTTTTTTTATTTGTGCATATCACAACTTATTCAATAATTCATTACAGCTCATATACATCCCACTTCTGGGCTCGAGTCCATCACGAGTATCACGCTGGTCAAATGAGCTAGTATAGGGTTTTATAATATTTGGAGTTTTCCTTTTCATGCATAATTGTTATATGCATATTACATACCATTTTTCTTTTTGAGATGGGCTACGGTCATGGCACCCGCCGCCCGGCTCCGTCCGGGGCGAAAAAAATATTACATCCCTTATTGGTCTTTTGTAGCACTCACGGGTAAAATAGGCGGTAATTGTATTCTTACTCCGTCATCACACAGAAAATCAACAGCTTATATACATATAAATCAGTTTCAAATTGCCACCCTTAACTAATTTAATATATTATGGGAATTTTTAGCTGTAGTATCAGGGGCACCTAAATTTTCCTACTGGGGTAACCTGTGGGGATGGGGTGCACCTCCTAACGAGTATGTCGGAAAGAATTCCTGCAATAATGTCTGTGATGATTTACCTGATGATGACAAAGAACCTGTATGCATGATGATTAGCCCTTACAAAAAGGGCTACCTTTTCTTTCTTAACATGTGTCATGCGAGAAAGACAATTTGTAAGGACAATTTATGTAAGTGATAATATTTTTATTTATAACTAGCAACCCGCCCTCGCTTCGCTTCGGTTATAGGTTATAGCCGTTTTACCCGCGTAGTTCCCGTTCCCGTGGGAATACCGGGATAAAATATAGCCTAGTTTACGCCCTAATATTATAGCTTTCTATTGGTGAAAGAATTTTTGAAATCGGTCCAGCCGTTTTGAAGATTACCCGGAACAAACAGACAGACAGACAGACAGATAGACAAAAATTTTCTAATCTGAATTTTAGGCATAGGTGTCGTGCAAATAACCGTGTGAGCATGGAAAAAGTCTATTACTTTGACATTACAAACAGACACTCCAATTTTATTTATTGGTATAGAAGATATAAAAATGAATCGTGAAATGTATTGCTAAGCGCAAATGTCGAAAACAGCTGAACCGATTTCGCTAATTCTTTTTTAGAATATTTCTTGAAGTACGAGGCAATCGTCCAAAACCATTTTATACGTAGTGAAAAATTTTAAAAATGACCTAATAAGGTTTAAAGACAACACTTTTCTATACTCCCATACCAACGATTTATAATAATACTTAAAAGTCAATTTGAATTTTAATACCATATCGGAAAGTTCAAGTGTTAGTGGAGAGGTTCCGAGAAGGCAAAACAATTGTGTGACGTTAGTATCGTACATATCGTAGTACATATTGACGAAAACATAAAATTTTAGATGTTTTATTTTTTGACATAATGCAATTGTTGACTTATTAACTTTCTTTTTTCTTTTTTATCTTACTAGCAGACCCGGTGTCCCGAATAGCAGAGTAATTATTAAAAAAACCTAAAAAAAAATAAAGAATCGACTGTTTTAAATAATTATATATGTTTAAATAAAACGTTTTATTATGTCAATATGATTAACTGATTCAAAAATAACAAAGCTGTGTGGTACGAATACTGCCAAAGTATCAAGCCTTACATTATTTGTGGCTGTTGTAAAAGACGACTGGTAGCTTTATATAGTCCTTTTTTTTTGCATGGGAATATGCTATTTTTACGCACCTTTTTTTTTGGGGTGGGTTGCGGTCGGCAGAGGGGCGTAAGCACGCATACCCGCAACCCACCCACGATGCACGTCGCCTTCGTCGTTGGGCCGACCACCGGAGCAGGGTTACTTGTCATCAGTGGTCGGCCCGACGGAATACCCCTTACTTGGGGTACCCTCCCATCGACCGATGTCCCCCCCTCGGGGAGGACGTCGGTCTTTACTCACGCGGTCGGCCTCGCGGCGGGTGACGGACTAATTCCCCGGTCACGTCACCCGCGGCCTCGGCTAGGGCGGCATGAGGTGCAGGTATTCGCGCCTACGCCGCTCCAGTCGCCGGCAGCGGATCGCCTCATCGAGGCTGCGCTCCTCGCGCAGGCGAGTCGCCGCCTCCTTCTGCAAGATCACTGCCTCGCAGAAGGCTGCGACCGCGTCCCAATTCCTGACGCCGCCGACCATCGCCCTAGCGATAGTCAGCAGCGTCAGCTCGGCACCGATGATTGCTACGAGTTCACGGCGCTGCGCTGCCCAAGCGCCGCAGGCCTCGAGCGTATGCCGCGCCGTGTCCTCGTCGCAATCGCAGTGGTGGCAGGACGGTGTACTCTCCCTCCTTACCTTGTGCAGGTATTTGGCGAAGCACCCATGCTTCGTCAACACCTGCACCAGTCGGAAGGAGAGCACCCCGTGCCACCTTTCCAACCACTGCATCAGCACCGGTCGGAAGGCCTCCACGGTTCGCACCCCGAACCGAGGCCTCTCCAGCCGGACTGCCCTGAATGACGTCTCGGATTTTTACGTACCTTAGAGATGTGGGGTATGCCGGGTTCAGCGTTGATTTATTGTCAGCGCCATTACCAGCTAAAAACCACACGCTGTTTCTATCCCTCGGTTACGGCGAAGTTATGGGACCGTTTTCACATGCACCACAACTCAGCCGGAGCTTTATATAGTCCTGAGCCAACTTACTTTGATGCTGTCTGGTCAATAAATACAATCCGAAGGAGGGTTGATATCAGGCAGGCGGCCTGTTATAAAACTATGAGCAATAAACACCTACTAAGAAAGAAGAGTACATATTGTATAAGTAATTGAGATTAAATTAGGGATGTGAAAAAATAATCAATTTTTATAATTATCGATTATTAATCGATTATTTTTTTATAATAATCGATTTTTACAATCGATTATCAGAATAATAAAAATCGATTATTAATCAATTTTTTATTATTCGAAATTCGATCGAAATTAATTCATTATTTCACTGCCAGATTGCCTAAAATCATACTTTATTAGAAACTAAAGCTCACATTTCCTAAAAAAAAAAGAAAAATGTCATCATAATCCTGTTGGGAGAAAAAATCGATTATTTTATAATCGATTATTTATTTTTAATTAATATATAGATAAAATCAGGATAATAGTGATATTGTTGGTGACTGTTTCAGAATAATGTTGCTTGCTACTATGCCTCCCGTAGAGAGGCGTAAAGATTGGCGAAAGGAGCATTAGGTGAATGGATATCAGCGCTCTCTTAAGAAACTATATATAACTGCGATCGCCAATCCGCTTATTAAAAAATAATGATTATGATATTTTGCTCCCCTCGAAAAAAGGTTTATAATTAACAGCGGATGCACCTAGGCTGAGGTAGGAATGGATAATTTTTCCACACCTTTTACTTTGCTAAGATTGTTGAAGGTCTATCACGGTTATGTGATTATAATGTGTTTATTTTTTATAGTTTTGCACACAGTACATCCAAATCGATGTTTGAGAAGCCATCAATATTTTCTACCTATCGTTTGAAAAGACATACTCTATAATAAGAAGAAAGTTAGATGTTTTTTTTTTATATATTAATTAAAGAAATAATAATATAATATACAGTATATTAAGTTTGCAATAAAGATATTTGTGTTAATCAAATAATGTTTTATATTATAATTACATATAAATACATGTAATAAAATTGCAATTAAATATTTATTTTAAATTAAATCTGCATTCTTAATCATTTTAATTTTCTGTTCTGAAGCGTCTGTTTGTAATGTCAAAGTAATAAATTTCTAGATAATCACACGGTTATTTACACGATACCTATATCTCAAAACCAGTTTTTGTCTATCTGACTGTCTGTTTGCTCCGGGTAATCTTCAAAACGGCTAGACCGATTTTGATATACTACCAGGTCTATATAAGGAGTAACTTATATTTTATCTCGATAGTCATACAGGAACGGGTAATACGCGGATAAAAGCCCGGGAATTTCCTAATTAAAGAATTTTCAATTCACCACTGATTATTCAAATCAATTCCAATTGTTTAGTCCGTATAAGCTAAGAAGATTCATTTATTGCCATTTTCTAAATCACTATAATATTTTTTTAAAAATTACATAGATGCTTGGCATTTTTGGTTATTTTTACTTTTAGTGGTTACAGGTTAAAAAAAAAACCGGCTAAGTGCGAGTGGGAGTGGCGTACGAAGAGTTCCATACCATTTCCTAGCGTTTGTTGTATGGCAGCCCCTCTTATATATTTATTTTGTTTTTGGGATTTGTTGTTATAGCAGCAACAGAAATACATAATTTGTAAAAATTTCAACTGTCTAGCTACGTGGTTCTTGGTGGCAGACAGACGGACGAACGGACGGACAGACAGCGAAGTCTTAGTAATAGGGTCCCGTTTTTACCCTTTGGGTACGGAATCCTAAAAATCATCATACCATGCTGGATAAATGACTTGTCATGAGGTTTTTATTCAGATTTCTCTCACATATTTATTTCTATTTAGTTACTAGCTGACCCGGCGAACTTCGTACCGCCATAATTATCCAGGTCTTCGTCTTGGGGGACTTCAACGCCAAGTCCGTGGCGTGGAGGTCCCCCCGGACGAACAACCGAGGCCGGGTGATCGAGGAGTGGGCGGCGGCACTGGGCCTCTGTTTGCTGAACAGGGGCTCGGTGCATACGTGCGTGCGACAACGGGGCGGGTCGATAGTGAACCTTTCGTTCGCTAGCCCCGAGGTCGCCGCACGCGTGGGGAGCTGGCGCGTCGTGGAGGAGTTGGAGACCTTGACCACCGGTATATCCAGATGGAGGTCTCCCCGGCAATCCCGACGCCCAGCAGGGGTCACGGGGCGGATGGACGTCCTGCGTTCCCGCGATGGGCTGTGGGTCGCTTAGACCGGGACCAGCTGGCGGAGACAGCCATCGTTTACTCGTGGCTGTCCTCTGCCAACCAGTCGGACGGGGTGGACGCCGAGGCTGGCCGCATCCGCAGTGCGTTGACGCAGATCTGCGATGCGGCCATGTCCCGGGTACGGCATCTGCCCCCGAGGAGGGCGGTCCACTGGTGGTCCCGGGAGCTGGCGGATCTCCGGGCCACGTGTATTCGCGCCCGGAGGGCCTACACCCGCAGCCGGCGGCGCCAATGCGACGCGGAGCGGGAGGCCTTGCTGTACGAGGGCTACCGCAATGTGCGGTCGGTCCATATATATCCAGATGGAGGTCTCCCCGGCAATCCCGACGCCCAGCAGGGGTCACGGGGCGGATGGACGTCCTGCGTTCCCGCGATGGGCTGTGGGTCGCTTAGACCGGGACCAGCTGGCGGAGACAGCCATCGTTTACTCGTGGCTGTCCTCTGCCAACCAGTCGGACGGGGTGGACGCCGAGGCTGGCCGCATCCGCAGTGCGTTGACGCAGATCTGCGATGCGGCCATGTCCCGGGTACGGCATCTGCCCCCGAGGAGGGCGGTCCACTGGTGGTCCCGGGAGCTGGCGGATCTCCGGGCCACGTGTATTCGCGCCCGGAGGGCCTACACCCGCAGCCGGCGGCGCCAATGCGACGCGGAGCGGGAGGCCTTGCTGTACGAGGGCTACCGCAATGTGCGGTCGGTCTTCAGGCTGGCCGTCCGCTCCGCCAAGGACGTCAGTCGGCAGAAGATGCTGGACGGTCTCGACCGTGACCCCTGGGGACGCCCCTATCGCGCGGTGCTGAATAAGCTCCGCGCGCGGGGCCCTCCCCTCACCGAGACTCTCCAGCCCAGCCGAGAAGGCTAGGTCCGACCCAGGTCGTCGAGGACCTGTTCCCGCCGGCCATGGCTCCGCCAGACACTGACCGGGAGGCCGACGACGACAGTGTTCCGCTCATCACGGAACCCAAGATGGGAGTGGCGGTGGCGCGCATGTGCGCAAAGTCCACCGTCCCCGGGCCCGACGGTGTTCCTAACCGTGTGCTGGGCCTGGTCCTCGACCACCTGGGTCCCCGCCTCAGGGGACGGGGTTCGACGCGTGTTTAGCGTCCGGACGGTTCCCTGGGTGCTGGAAGGAGGGAAGGCTGGTGCTCCTGCCGAAGCCGGGACGGTCTCCGGGGTCGCCTTCGGCCTACAGGCCTATCGTGCTGCTTGATGACACGTGCAAGCTACTGGAGAGGGTGGTAGCTGCCCGCATCGAGCGGCACTTCGTCGGCACGGGGCCCAATCTGTCGGACGCCCAGTTTGGGTTTAGGAGGGGTCGTTCGACGATTGCGGCTCTGTTGCGCCTGAGGGCCGTGGCGACTGAGGCCGTCACCGGTGGGGGAGTGCTGTTGGCGGTGTCCCTAGACATCGCCAACGCATTCAATAGTCTGCCATTCAGCTGCATCAGGGAGGCGCTCCGGTATCACGGATTGCCAGCTTACCTGAGGCGGCTAGTGGCAGACTATTTGGTGGGGCGCAGCGTCCTCTGTACCAACCGAGCAGGGGACGTTGTGCGAACGCCCATGACGTGCGGTGTCCCACAGGGGTCGGTCCTCGGACCCACCCTGTGGAACATCGGCTACGACTGGGCGTTGCGGGGGAGCCTCCCGCCCGGGCTGGGCGTGATTTGTTACGCCGACGACACGCTCGTCACAGCCCGCGGTGGGACGCTAGAAGAGCCGCCCTAGCCGAGGCCGCGGGTGACGTGACCGGGGATTAGTCCATCACCCGCCGAGAAGCCGACCGCGTGAGGAAAGACCGACGTTCTCCCCGAGGGAGGGACGTCGGTCGATGGGAGGGTACCCCACGTAGGGGGTATTCCGTCGGGCCGACCACTGACGACAAGTAAAACTGCTCCGGTGGTCGGCCCAACGACGAAGGCGAGGTGGTTTTCGGGTGGGTTGCGGGAGTTGCGTGCTTAAGCCCCTCTGTCGCCTCGGACGGAGTGGAGTGGTGCGGAGGCGCGCCGACCGCAGCCCACCCACAAAAAAAAAAAAAAAAACCGCCATAATTTTTTCCGCCATAATTATAGCGGTACGACGCTATAATTTTTTCGTAAATATATTTTCTAAATTTCCAAAAATATAGTGTCTAATAGATGAACCATTACAGCTTTGTCGGGAAAGATGACCTGGCGAACTTCGTACCGCTATAATTTTTTCGTAAATATATTTTCTAAATTTCCGAAAATATAGTATCTAATAGATGAACCATTACAGCTTTGTCGGGAAAGATGACCCGGCGAACTTCGTACCGCTATAATTTTTTCGTAAATATATTTTCTAAATTTCCTAATTGGGCTCAAAACTTCGCCATAATAGGAGGGAAATTAACTTACTGTATCACAATGATTTCTGATATTTACGCGAGCATTACACATTGTTAATAAAACTACTTTTACGGATTTTATCGCGTTTATATTTGATTTATGATTGCCTGTCTTACATCCAAACGTATAGACGTCAGATATCTTATCCCATGGGTGACTGGACCGGGGAATTACTCCGTCACCCGCCGAGAGACCGACCCTGCGACGAAGACCGACGTCCTCCCCGAGGGGGGGGACATCGGTCAAGAAGAGGGTAGGTACTCCTCAAAGGATATTCCGTCGGGCCGACCACGGATGACAAGTTACCCTGCACCGGTGGTTGGCCCAACGATAAAGGCGACGTATCATGGGTGGGCTACGGGGCCGCGCGCGCCGCCCCTCTGTTGCTCCGGAGACAGGCGACAGGTGCGCTGATCGTAGCCCAATCCCCCAAAAAAATAGCACATCTTAGTCCGCCCGTGAATGCTGCAAAGTGTTCGAAACGTCGGCCAATCATAAATCAAATACAAACGCGATAAAATCCGTAAAAGTAGTTTTATTTACTCTATCACGCTGGTCAGACGTGTTGGTTTTGTTTCAAGCTTTACTTATCTTGCATAGATATCATGTGCGTATTTGAAGTCCTTGAGTAGTCTTTTACGACACCTACGGGCAAAAGAGGAGAGGTGGTGAATTAGTCCATCAAACAACAGCCAAGATAGATAAACATCAAATACAATAATTTTAATGACCATATCGTGTATTGATAATATAATTAGTTATACTCTATGTGCTAAACTTGGCTGCTTAACAAAAGAAGTAAGATTAAATTAATCATTATCTAATCACTAAAGATAATAATAGAGTTTCATTTTTTATTACAACCTGAAATACGGTTATAACAGTTTCAAATTGTAATTAGCAAACTTTTAAGAAACCCTAATCTACTTTGCGTAACGAATTTGTCATATTATTTGAACGAACTTTTTAATATACTTTCTTTTTTTTTAATTTTTAAGTTGCTTCCGTGTGGTAATGAAGTAAAAATAGAATTCTTTATCCACTATCATGCTTATGGATGTCGTTAAAGATGTATATGGAACTAGCTGATCCAACACTGTTCTGTTTAAATCTAAAAAAATAGTAATCGAATTCTCCTTGAAATCGATTGCAGAGCCACCTACCGGTTCCAATGATTAATCTAAACCATTTTCATATCCAGCGGAAAAGCCACAAAAAACAACTCACCAAAATCGGTCCAGCCATTTAGAAGGATTTCAATTACAAACACAGTTGAGCATTGTCAGTTTATTATCTTACGAAAATATAAGCGTTAGAGTGTAAATTTTTGTGTCCGTTCACAATCTATCAATAGTTTATAATCTCACTAGATAGTTTATAAACTAACGGTTCGTACAATAATCCGGTGATATATATAAAGATTTGATATGTGACTATGAATCGGACGACGCAGCGTAGGACGACCACCTTTTAGGTTGACTGACACCACCTTGAAAGTCGCAAGCAACCGTTGGATGCAAGTGGCCCAGCACCGTTCCGAGTGGCATTCTTTTGGGGTGGCCTATGTCCTACAGTGGACGTCCATAGGCTGATGGATGGCCTATAACATCTGTGTAAGAGAAAAAAAAGTATCTATATATTAATACGTGAAGCAAAAACTTTGTACCCCTTTTTACGAAAATTACGTGGATGGACAAGTATGAAATTTGGCACAGTTGATGTATATAATGAGGAGAGGCGTATAAAACTGAATGAATGGCATTACGTACACTACAACGCTCTCGCTACACACACGCACACGCACACGCACACGCACACGCACACGCACACGCATACGCACACGCACACGCACACGCACACGCACACGCACACACACACACACACACACACACACACACACACACACAATGGTCGAACTGAAGGTCAAACAATCATAATTATGATGACAATATCTAATAGAGATAGGTGCTTATATATTAGTTATTAGTGAAATACATCATCATCATCATCATCGCAGCCCACATATGTCCCGCTGTTGGGCTCGGGCCTCCTCCACAATGGGAGGGAATTTGACCTACTATACTATGCTGGTCAGACATGTTGGTATAGGGTTTCATTTCGAGTTTTCCTTCTCTTGCACAGAACTTATGTGCATATTATATCCCTTAGTCGTCTTGTACGACATCCACGGGCAAGATAGGGAGTGGTAAATTGTATTCTTACTCCGTCACCACACGGATAATTAGTGAAATACAGCTTGCTCAATTTACAATTATCTATACCAATAAATAAAATTGGAGTGTCTGTTTGTAATGTCAAAATAATAGGCTTTTTTCATGCTCACAGGGTTATTTGCACGACACCTATGCCTAAAATACAGATTAAAAAATTTTTGTTCTTCTGTCTGTCTGTCTGTTTGTTCCGGGTAATCTTCAAAACAGCTGGACCGATTTCAAAAATTCTTTCACCAATGGAAAGCTATAATATCAGGGCGTAAACTAGGCTATATTTTATCCCGGTATTCCCACGGGAACAGGAACTACGCGAGTAAAACGACTAAAACCGAAGCGAAGCGAGGGCGGGTTGCTAGTACATAAATAAAATTAAAGAAAATTGTGTAGCAGAAAAATTAACTAAAATGAACTATGGCCGAATTTCGATCACACGGCGACCACTAGTCAAAATAAAACCTTATATCAACCTGTTTGGTTTATAGGCAGTACGGGTGGGTTATCGTCCCGCGCACCGTCCTTTCGTTGCCCCGGACGGAATAGACTGCATGTGCGCTTACCATCGCCTACAAAAAAAAAATCAACCTTTTTGACTAGTGTGGTATATATCAACATTTTAGTTCGCATACCACTGCTCGGCTCGAGCCTCCTCCATAATGAGAGCAAAATTCACCTACAATACCATGCTGGTCAGACGGGTTGGTATAGGGTTTTAATTCGAGTATCTTGCCTTGCACAGATATTCTATGCATATCATATCCCTTATGGTAGTATTCTTGTTTCCATCTCATCGTTAACTCTGCCCTTATAAGTACCACTGATCTCGAGCCTCTTCCAAAATGTAATGGAAATTTACCTTCTATACCCCGCTGGTTAGATGTATTGCCATAGGGTTTTATGTCGAGTTTTCGTTTTGTTTCATATCCCACACATACGTCCCACTGTTTAGCTCGGGCCTCCTCGACAATGTGAGAGAATATGATCTACTATACCATGCTGCTCAGATATCAGGGTTTCATTTCGAGTTTTCCTTCTCTTGCATAGATGTTATATGCATATTATATCCCTTAGTCATCGTTTACGAAATCCACGGGTAAGATCTGAGTGGTGAATCGTATTATTATTACGTCACCACACGGACATGTGTTTGTTTCATATTATCTTTCGTATTATCTGCATTTGATATCCTCTAGTCGTCTTTTACAACACCTACAGGTGAGAGACGGGGTGATGAACTGTATTCTTACTCCGTCACCACACACGTTCTTATTTTACAAAAATAATATTACTTTGCTTCATGATTTTTGACCTCGATAACTTTAATTAGACATTTTTCATTTAAATTCTCTATATACGGGAGATATGAATATAACTTATTATGTAAGTTTAAGTTTTTTAATTAATTTAATCAAATACTATCGTCGATTACTGAATAAATTATGACATATAGCCATGTTTATGTATTAAATATTAAAGTGACGAATGTTACCACTAAATAATTATGTTGTACGGAATATATAACTAAGGGACATTGTTAGTATTGGTGTCACTCAAAGCAGTTATAAAACAAAGCCATGGATTGGAGCAAACCAAATGTTCTGTTAAATAAATTTCTTCTAGGTAAGCTTACATATTTATTTTATCCCTACGATAAATATCTGAATGACCGCATTTTTTATTTTGGTCTAAAAAAATATTGGAAAATTTAAAAGGCGTAATTTACCGTGTTGTGACGGAATAAGCATACAATTCACCACCCCCTTTCTAGCTCGTGGGTGTCGTAAAAGACAACTCAGGGATTACAACGTGTATATAACATCTATGCAAGAGAAGTAAAACTGGAAATAAAACCACAGGGAAATTGACCTGCTACAGCACGCTGGTCAGACGGGTTTGCACAGACAAAGCGTGCTGTAGCAAGTCAATTTCTCTCCCATTATAGAGAAGGCTCGAGCCCAATAGTGGGACGTATATGACTTGTAATGATGATGAAAAATCTAATCAAACTGTTCAGACCAGGGACCTTTTGACTATCCAATTAAGCTATACGTGCCCTTGATGGCAATAGCTGAATTCGAACATATTTTCATTGACTAAAAATTCTGGTAAAATGTGCTTTTCTTAATAATTTCTGATATTTACGCGAGTATTAGACACTATAAATAATTATAATTATTACACACTATCAATAATAAACATTATAAATAATTATATTTTTACGAATTAAAGAATACCACTCTATTATAACGATGACTTTTTAGATGTTAGATACCTTAGTACTCCCGTGACCATAAACGCTGCAAAGTGTTCGAAACATCGGTAAATGAAATATAAAAATAAAAACGCGATAAAATCCCTAAAATAAGTTTATATATAATGAGCTTTTCTTAAAATTAAACCTAGTTAGATCGATTTATCGCGTAACCTGCATGCCAAATTTCATGGAAATCGTTGAAATCTTTTCAGAGAAATATATAGAATTACACAAGAATTAATCGTATAAAGAGATTATATGAATTAAGAATACGACGTGTCACCATTCAAGCTGCCTTTATAAATAACGCCTTAAGCTCTCTCTGTCATTCCAAGCGACAAGTAATTAATTTAACTTAAGTGATCTTGTGCACGTTTTAAAGCAAATTTAATCAAACTGGCTGCACACAATACATGGCGTAGTAGTTAAGATACCATTCTATCGTGCCAAGTAGTATGAGTTCGATATCCATGTAGGTATAATAATATACTTTATGCGATATTCGAATTATAGCTCTGAGTGTAGAAGTAATAGAGGGATATATGTTGCCCATAGAAGTATTCACTTAAAAAAAAAGAGTAAAAGGAAATAATAATACCAGAAAATCTCCACTACCTCCCATGGCAAATGCCATTTTTTAACGGAGCAATATCTTTAAGGGTGACGCCCTGGGGGCTGCATCTTAGAGGGATGGCAACCAAAAAGGTTACCCGCCAAGCTGACCACGGACGTCAAGGTTTCAGTTCCAATAGTCAGCCCATTGGCGGGAGATTATGGCGACACGCGCCGCCCTTTCATTATCCCGGATGAAACGGACAGCGCGTATGCTGAACATAGCTCACCCAAAAAAAAGTTTTGAAATTGCTGGTATATAGCACAAGGGCTATTGATAATTTTGATTAACAACAAGGTAATTCGAATGATTCCTATCAATTGAATGATATTGATTCATTCAATTGATTTAATGGCGAACTAACACGCACATTGGTAATTCAAAGCAATCACTAAACAGAAACAAAAGCATCAATAACTCTATATTGAAACAGCCATAGATTTACTATGGCCTCGCATTATGTTATTTCTTATTAACATAAAGTAAATTTCTGTATTGTGACGGAGTAAGTATAAAATTAACCACCCTCTTTCGTGCTCGTGGGCGTCGTAAGAGACGCGTATCTCTTGCATAGGTATATGAATGTCTATGCAAGAGAAGTAAAGCTCGATATAAAACCCTATATGAACTCGTCTGACCAGCGTGGTATAGTAGGTCAATTTTTCTCCAATTGTGGAGGAGGCTCGAGCCCAACAGTGGGACGTATATGAGCTGTATTGATGAATGATAATAACTTGATCTTTTTTGGAATTGAAAACTGAGAAGTTTTCATCATAATTCATTATTCAGCCTATTTTTTTTTTTGTGGGTGGGCTGCGGTCGGCGCGCCTCCGCACCACTCCCTCCGGGGCGACAGAGGGGCTTAAGCACGCAACTCCCGCAACCCACCCGAAAACCACGTCGCCTTCGTCGTTGGGCCGACCACCGGAGCAGAGTTAGCTTGTCATCAGTGGTCGGCCCGATGGAATACCCTCTATTGGGGTACCCTCCCATCGACCGACGTCCCTCCCTCGGGGAGGACGTCGGTCTTTCCTCACGCGGTTGGCCTCTCGGCGGGTGACGGACTAATCCCCGGTCACGTCACCCGCGGCCTCGGCTAGGGCGGCATGAGGCGCAGAGAGTCGCACCTACGCCGCTCCATTCGCCGGCGGATCTCCTCATCGAGGCTGCGCTCCTCGCGCAGGCGATCCGCCGCCTCCTTCTGCGAGATCACTGTCTCGCAGAAGGCTGTGACCGCGTCCCAATTCCCGACGCTGTTGACCATCGCCCTAGCGATGGCCGGCAGCGTCAGGTCGGCACCGATGATTGCGACGAGTTCACGGCGCTGCGTGGCCTAAGCGGCGCAGGCCTCGAGCGTATGCTGCGCCGTGTCCTCGTCCCAATCGCAGTGGTGGCAGGACGGTGTACTCTCCCTCCTTACGACCTTGTGCAGGTATTTGGCGAACCTGCTATGCCCCGACACCACCTGCACTAGTCGGAAGGAGAGCACCCCGTGCCGCCTTTCCAACAACTGCATCAGCACCGGCCGGAAGGCCTCCACGGTTCGCACCCCGAACCGAGGCCTCTCCAGCCGGACTGCCCAACGGGCAATGACATCTTGGCGGGCGTCGACGCGCCAGGCAGTGAGCTCCCTCAAGGAAACAACACCGCCCTCCCCGCGCACCCCCGACACTCGCCGATACAACTCGGCGAGCATTTCCGCCTCCAGGTCCCACAGGGGAGTCCCGGCCAATAAGCACGCTGCCTCCGTCGCCACCGTGCGGTATCCGCGGATGGCCCTGACCGCCATGACCCTCTGTGGTCGCCACAGAAGGGCCCTAAGTCGGACGGTCATGGACCCCGCCCACAACGGTGCGCCGTACAGGGCCATCGACCGGATATTATTCAGCCTATAGCCGTCCATTGCTGGACACCTATCTCATGTTTCGCTATAAAATGCGTTACTTTACCAACTGTATTCCACGTCGCCTAGCAACTTTTACTAGATTGTTGGTCCATCTCGTGGAGGGGCATCCCACACTCTTCGTCGTGCGTCTTCTGATACATGGTCGCCATTCGAGAAGTTTCTTCCGTAACGACTGTCAGTTCGTTAAGCGATGTGGCCAGTTCATTGACATTTCAGCATGCTAGCTCTTCTTGCTATGTCGGGTACACGGTACCGTTCTTTAAGGAGGTATTCTGGTCTAGAAAGCCTAAGTTTTAGACATTTTTCAAACAAAGATAAAAAAGAAATAAAAAACATTTTTACTATAGGATCTGGCATCACCAATTAATCCAAAGTGAGTAATAAATCTGAGTTATTCTACGGAAATCGTTTCTTAAACTTTAAGTGCGTTTTTTTTTCAAAACTACTTTTTTCGAAGTGGTTGACATGATATCTCAAGTTCTACATGACTGATTCCTTTGAAATTTTATATATATCTTCTTTATATATCTGTCTATGACCCCTGCCTTGGATTTAAAAATAATTGATTTTAATTAATTTAAAAAAAATCGAAAAGGTTGAAAAAAGGGGGTACAAAAAAATTTATTTTTTATATGGACGCCATTTTGTGAATTTTCTTTTTTTCTTTGGCAGAGGTCAAGGTCATAGTGATATCTTTACTACAGTCTAACTTTTTATTAGCTGCAGTAAAATGACGTTTTGTGGGTTGCCGGTTTTTGAAGAAAAATAAATAGGGATGTAGCTAAATGAGTGAATCATAAATGAATAATCAGTTTGTTTTTTTTTGAGATTTAATATTAAGTTGTAATGTATTTTTTTAACCTATTATTATTACTATACTAGAGGATTGATCTTTTTTAGTGGAAGTATAGGGAGGTACATTCAAAATGAAACAAAAACGTCATAATAATGTTATTTAATTAATCTTTTTCGAAATCACTGTCGCTGTCGCTTTCGGTCACACTAATAACAAATGTATCTGTCACTTCATCTTATAATATGATCGAGGTGGCACATTTTATCTTCCTCTTTAATAGTGTGAGACACACAGTCACTCCACTTAGCCGGTGTCACTTTCTTGATTCCTTCTTGGAATAAAGTTTTCACTTCTTGCATTTTATACGTCTTATTATTGTTTGCGACGTGACTCTCTACCTGCGCCCATACCAACTCAATGGGGTTCAATTCACAGTGATAAGGGGGCAGTCTTAAAAGTGTGATACCTTTTTGTGCAGCCATCTCGTCTACGGCATATTTCTCAGTATGATTTTGTTGTTTCACAATATCTATGAGAGTGGCCTTGACCATATTTGGTTCAAACGCAATATTTTTGTAGTCAGTTACTCTTGAATTCGTGCTTTCGTCCACGACATCTTCGGGATTGTTTCGATCTTCCAAGAGTGATAGGGCGCATTGTCCATTACGACTACTGCATTCGGCTTGAGTTTAGGTAGAATACCGCCGAACCAATCCTCGAAACACTCCGCGTTCATTTCATCATGGTAGTCTTCTGTACCTTTCTTTGCTTCAAACATAAGAAGTCCGTCGACCAGGAAGCCTTCTTCTCCGCCTATGTGACTAATTATGAGTCGTTTGCTCTTTCCTGTGGGATTTTTTAATCCCGTAGTCAGGCCGTTTAAAAATGCCTGTCGAGAAGATTTAATACTTCCGTCAATCCAGGTTTTTTTTGTAGTATGACCTGAAAAGAACAAAAAAGAATCATAAGTTTCGACATCAAAACAAAAAGGGAACAAATAGAAGAAACTAAGAGTTGACACGTACCAGCGTTGACCCAGGTCTCGTCTTGATAATATATGTATTTTCCCTCCCTACGATATTGTTTAATTAAACGCAGGTAGCGCTGGCGCCATGATATGATATCTTGTCTATCAATAAGCACAGTCTTGCGTGATCGAGTAGCGAATTCGAAATTAAGATGCTTCATAATTTTTCTCAATGTTTCTTTCGAGAAGTTGGGCAATCCTGGGTCATCATTTACAACTTGCAGCACCTAAAAATGATTAAAGTTATTACCTAATTGGTTAAGATTACACATGGGATGGGAGAAAACATACATAACGTATAATAAAAAGATGAGTGACGACATGTGTAAACTAACTTTTGCGATGGTGGGTATTTCATTTCTATGAAAGAACTGATGTACAATTCGTCTAACAGCATGAATGTGAAATCATCAAGTTTATCTTTAAATGTAAGTTTTGGGCCCGTTTTTTCGGGAGGTTTTGGTGATTCGCTGTCGTTCTCCTTGTGCTCCTTTAAAACGGAATAAACTGTGCGGACGGATATTCCCAAGACTTCAGCCACCTTGTTAACGCATTCACTTGTTTTTGGAACTTCAATGTTTGATTCTGAAGATTTCACTTCAAACACATATTTGTAAACGTTTTGGACCCAAAGTTTTTCAGTTGCACTTAGAGCTACACGTGGCTTTTTTTTCTTAGGAGATAAAAATGTGTCTCCATCTTGCGATGTGCTCGGCAGAGCATCCATGTCTTCAATGTATCAAACAAAAAAAAACTAACACGATTAACGAAAACAGGTAATGAAAAACAAACACATTAACATAAGTTTAACAATAATGATAACAAAAACAACGCGCAGTGGGCAAATCAAAGTTATTCATGCACTCAAAACAGAAGTATGTAGCCGAATGAGCGAATGACAACCGAAACAAAATGGCGGTCAAGCGTCATCGTAGCACCGTAACCAAAAACCAGTACTACCAACTTGAAAGAGCGTTTTCTTGAGTGTTACCTTGTAAAAGGATCAACGTTTATACAGCCTTTTATTTACATTAATATTAAATAGAATTTAGTATGATCATTATGAGTCAGCTATGGAACGATTAGATATTCTGTAAACTTTTGTGAACTGAATCACATCCCTATTGAGATTAGGCTGTCAACATTATTTTACGGAATGACATTTAGAAACGTCATTTTACTGCAGCTAATAAAAAGTTAGACTTTAATGAAGAATTTTCCTAATTTGTTTGATTTGGATCACTACAAGGGTTGACATCATGACTGGTTGTCATGATGTGATATAATGAGGAGAAGTGCATAAAACTGAAATTTCATATAATAATGGATTAGAAGTACATTAATTAAAAAAGGCATTACGCACACTACCATGCAGTCGCTACACTCACACACATATCGACGCTTATACATTTTTGTTTATGGTTAAAATCTCTGGTCGACCTAAATGTCAAACAATCATAAGTATGATGACAAAGTCTAATAGACATTTGTAAATATATATTAGTTATTAGTGAAATACGGCTTGCTTAATATATAATTTTACACAAATAAAATTAAAAGAAAATTGTGTAGCAGGAAAAATTAAATTAAATGAATTATGGCCGAATTTCGACCACTCGGCGACCACTAGTATTTGATTATTACGCTAGTTTATTACAAAATTTGTATACAGGCTCTAACTAAATGAATTAATTCTAGTTCCTCTGGTTCCTACATATTTATAACAATATATTTCTTTTATTCTTACGATGACGAATGAAGAACACAAAATGTCACTATCACACTCTTGTCTTAAAGCCTGTCTATCATTTCCGCTGACGTCTAATTAATTAAACAGCTTAAGTGGGCTTCCACACAATTTAGATAAAGTTAATGAAATAAGTATTGACAAATTTATGATTTTATTTACGTAAGAGTAGCAACCTTCATTCTTCTAATTGAGATTGTAGGTGGTTGGACCAGACTTGCTTTTCAAAAGAGAAAAGAATTTACAAACATATAATCAATATGAAGAGAAAATGGGTGGTAGGACCACACTGTCGACAGTTATCTGTCTACAGCCGCGGGCTGGTCCGTCCGGGGCAGTACCACACTCTCGCAGAAAATCGACGCCTGAGTAGTAGCGATTTGTTACTGCGCTTCGTTCAGTGAGCGAGAGAGCCGGAAGCCCAACTTTCTGAGGGTGTTTGCGTGTGGAGGGTTTTGGTGGTGCCCTTGGTTGATACCAAGGGCACCACCAAAACCCTCCTCAGCCTCAATGCACGCATTCACACTCCCTTCACTTTCTTCGTGGTAGGCAGCGGCCTTCTAGAGGTTCATGAGCGGCAGTAACACTTACCATCAGGTGTACTGTTTGCTCGTTTGCCATTGTTTGCAATAAAAAAAAATAAAAACTTATTACAATCCATCTGACCTACTATACCACTCTGGTCAGACGGGTTGATATTTTTTTTATGGATGGGCTATGGTCAGCGCATACGCCGTCCATTCCGTACGGGGCGACGAAAGGACGGCGCACGAGCCCATAACCCACACGTACCCAC
Source organism: Lymantria dispar (assembly GCA_032191425.1). Taxonomy (NCBI): domain Eukaryota; kingdom Metazoa; phylum Arthropoda; class Insecta; order Lepidoptera; family Erebidae; genus Lymantria; species Lymantria dispar. The sequence goes on along the minus strand of CM063445.1, from coordinate 9,373,065 downwards.
GTCACTTTTGTCGTTGGGCCGACCATCAGTGTCGAGTTCCTTGTCCTCAATGGTCGACCCGACGGAATACCCGTTCGGGTAAGGGTTTTGTTTCGAGATTTCTTCAGAATAATGATATGATGGACGTTTATATCTCTATCATTGTAGAGAGAACGCCTTTTAATTTATAAAGAATCATGCTATAATGAACTATCATTATAAGATGAGCTATCTCTTAAAATCTTCATTCTCGGACTCGAGCCTCGATCACAGTAGTAAGGAAATTGACCTACTATATCAGGCTGGTCAAACCTGTTGCTTACTTCGAGTTTTCTTTTATGTTATGTTATGCATAGATGTTATAACCATATTTAATGCCTTATTTATCTTTTTCAACACTCATGGGCAAGCAAGATAAACACAAAAAGTGTGTCACCCAAAATAAAAATAATAAAATCAAAACGTAAGTTCGCGGAACCCTAATGGTTTGTCACGAAACTGGTAAATATTGTCAGTCGTTAGTAGGTTACAATCCAATAGTTATAGTACAGTGTACATTTATTGGCCGTTAAATAAATAACCAATAATGCGACAAAGGTGTTCCATAAAATATCCATTAAAACAGTTTTTACAGATTTCATTGCTTTAAGCTAGTTACTCTAATAATCATGGGTGCCGTAATTGAAAGATACCAACAGCGTAATTAAATAATAATATAATCCGTAAAAATTGTTATATGTATGATATAAAAAAGTGTGTGTGCGTGTGTACTTATGTACGCACGTACGAAGTTGTACTTCTTTGGCGTAATAAGATAAAAATCTTTCCAAAATTTTTATTCTTCATGTTATTCTACGTTTGTAAAAAAAACGACACTAATACCTAATAGAAAATCTATTCAATGCGTTGGAAGTGTTATTATAACTCATTATCTCCAATGGTGTCTGCCTAACTTCATGGTGTCGGTTTTTCGTGATGGTCTGCGCACATCGTAAAGAATTACTCTCTTTTTTCCTAACGCGCCAAAAGAAGTGGTAGGACCACACTGTCGACAGTTATCTGTCTACAGCCGCGGGCCGGTCCGTCCGGGGCAGTACCATGCTCTCGCAGAAAATCGACGTCTGAGTAGTAGCAATTTGTTACTGCGCTTCGTTCGGTGAGCGAGAGAGCCGGAAGCCCAACTTTCTGAGGGTGATTGCGTGTGGAGGGTTTTGGTGGTGCCCTTGGTATCACCGAGCCTCAATGCATGCATTCACACTCCCTTCGCTTTCTTCGCGGTAGGCAACGGCCTTGTAAAGGTCCATGAGCGGCAGCAACACTTACCATCAGGTGTACTGTTTGCTCGTTTGCCACCGTTTGCAATAATAAAAAAAAAAAAAAAGAAATACAACTTCAATAATAATCATGTAAAAATCAGAAATAGAAAGAATTTAGCTTTTTGGATATCTACAAAGAGTAAGTTTGTTGTTTTTATCCATTCCGTTCAGCTCTCTAAGAGGAGAAAGGGCAGCGCTCCATAAAGCTAAAATGCATTCCCTTTTTTTTTTGGGCTTAGATTACGGTCGGCGCACTCCTCGCACCACTCCGTCCGGGGCGACAGAGGGGCGTAAGCACGCACATCCGTAACCCACCCGTGACACATCGCCTTCGTCGTTGGGTCGACCACCGGAGCAGGGTGACTTGACGTCAGTAGTCGGCTCGACGGTATACCCCCTAAGGAGTACCCTCCTCGACCGACGTCTCCTCACGCGGTGGGCCTCTTGGCGTGTGACAGACTAATTCCCCGATCCAGTCACCCGAAAATGTTTTCCCTCCCACAGTATCGTGCTCACCCATCGGAAGAATTGGAACTAGTTCCTTAGCATCAGTGATATGCTCAGATTATTGTCACATGGATAATTTCATTTTATTTATATCTTTAAATTTAAGATTCGTGTTCGGCAATATTTTGCCCGTTAGTAAGCGGTAATGTAGTCCCCGATAGTATAGTCGTCATCATCATTTCAGCTTGTATACGTCCCACTGTTGAGCTCGAGCCTTCTCCACATTAGGAGAGAAATTGACCTTACTATACCCTGTTGGTCAGATAGGTTGGTATAGGGTTTTAGTTCGAGATTTCCTTCTCTTGCATAGATGTTATATGTGTATTATATCCCTTAGTCGTCTTTTACGACGTCCACGGGCAAGATAGGGAGTGATGATTAGTATTTTGCTTCGACATTCCGTTGAGAGCCCATGTCACCCCATATTTAAACAGGCACACCATTCTTAAGATGAGACATAGGCGTAAACTCCACCTGGTGTGCCTTCTTTTTGGTGTGCTGAAGTATAAAGCTCCGAGCTACTTGTATAACAAATTGTCATGGCTATCGAGAAACAGGCCTCATGGTCCTCGATGGTGTGCAGATCAGCTTGCCACTCAAAGTCATAGATCAGCGACTTTTCGAGGTAGTTTCCGGTATGCGGCAACAAAGTGCTGGAACAATATCCCACCGCCAATAAGGAATATAAAAAAAATACAATGTTTTAAAATGAACGTGAAAAATTTATTTTTGAACACCAAAAACTGGAAGAACCCTTAAGACATGACACCAGTGCTATTTAAAAATATTTAAAAATATTATTATTATTGTTTTATTATTATTATTTGGTTTTTTGTTATTATTATTTTATTTAACTACATTTTAATTTTATACCCATCTAATTCAATTTAATTTTAAATAATTTTATTGCCTGATTTATTTCTTATATTCTTACCCTTTTTACTTCACAAGTCTTTGATATGATTAACAACTTTGACTGGGTGATCTAGACATCTGTACAATAGTAGCAATATGTACACACGCATTCTTCTACTTAAAATACTTTATAGTTCGTTTTAATAATTAATAGTGGTAGGTTATAATTTTTTTTTTATTCTTTTAATATGTTTATTTCTTTTTTTTTTAGTTTTATTTATGTTTTAAAAATGTCTATGATGTTTACTCGCACAGTTGGCATCCGTGACGTCATTAAAGCGCCTCCACGGAAGATCAGTGCAGGTTATTTTAACCTGCAATATGCTGAGATGGAGACGTTTGTGATGAGCAACAATTTCACTTGTTATGCTACTCCTTTTTACATCAACTGTATAATATGTTCATCACAACAAACAGATTTTCTTTCTTTCTTTCTATTCTTACTCCATCACCACGATATGAAATATATGAAATTTGAGTTTTGAATTACACCTAAGCATCACTGGAACCATGTGTTTGATAATATAGTCACCTAAATGTAATGTTAAAAAAATTGCTACAAATAATTTCACTGTATGCCATTGTATATTATTCACGTGGTAACAATGTAGTCTTTACCATCCCTATTTTTTCCATTTTAGTCCTCTTTTTCCTTAGGTCATAGATGTACTACTATGGGACACCAACTTTCTATATGATAGTGGGTGAAAATTCAACTTCTGCAACGAGTAGACAGATTGTTAAAGATTTTTAATAAATTTTCTGTGTAGTAACGGATTAAGAATGCAATACACGCCATTCTTTCATCGCCTCGAACAGATTAGGCGAGCTGTGTTCAGACCATACTCCAGAGTATATCCGCATGAAGTCCTATAACTACTTTGAATTCGGTTGCTCGTCCAGCGCATTACCTATTCGTGTGATTTTAATCATTTCATACATTTTGGATTTTTCAACGTTTCGAACACCGCCGCATTCATGGTCACGGGCGGACCAAGGTGTCTCACGTCCAACAAGTCAAGCATGATATAGTTGCTTCCTAGTATGGAGGAGGTTTCAGCCAAGCAGTCGAACTTACATGAGCTGAAATGAGAATGATTATGATTCATACTTATCATGTGTATATCTTACATCTTTAAACGAGCAATTCTTGTATATATATTATTATATCTTGTATATATATTATATCTTGTATATATATATATTATTCTTGTATATATATATAATTATTATATTCAGGATCTCGGAAACGGCTCCAACGATTTTGTTGAAACTTGGCATACTAGAGGATTCGGGTCCAAAAAATCGATCTAGCTAGGTTTTATTTATAGAAAATGTTCTTGTTTCGGTGTTTTTAGCATAACAATAAATGACATTAAATTTTAAAAGAATATGAATTTAAATTTCGTTGTAATTGTCAAGAGATACGGTAGCTCAGTTAGGGGGACGCCCGGTTTTAATTTTGTGTTTGGTAGCATCCAAACAGCGTCGGTTCGAATCTCTGTGTTATTATTATTCTCTTTTTGTAATTTTTTATATAATTTTTATTTTTTATTAATATATATCTAAATAAATTCGACAAAAATATTCCGAGCGAACCAGATATTCTCTCAGATTTCTCGGTCAACCAGATATTTTTTTATTAAGAAAAGCATTTGTAAATTAAATTATTTCAGAAAACAAAGTCCATGCGGATATAATGAAATCTAAAAGAAAGGTAACAACATTTCAGCAAGCATTAAGAGTGCCTATTGTTATTGGACAATTATTTGCATTGCTACCTGTGTTTGGAGTTTTCAGTAACGACGCAAGTAATGTGAGGTAAGAAATAATGTCTTTGTAATTATTTTCCTTACTCGCATAATTCTTTTTTATCTAAAAATATATATTGAATAAAAGACCGACGGATTTATGTATATACACTGCGTAGCAAGAAAGGTTTGTGATAATTTAAAAATAGATATTTCCAAAATAATATTATAATATTAAATATACATATTTCCAAAAGTAGTGCCTCATTTAAGTAAGGACTTAGTTCTATAAAAAACCAAACTAAATATCTCAGTCATAACTTATTTTGATTACTTAAAATTCTCCACCAAGAATTGCCTGATTGCATGCACTTGCTATTAAAATACTCACACCTGAACATATAGGAAAAACTGTGGCAAAATATCATGTACAAAATTTCTAAGGCTTTGATAGTATATAACTGGACTGACAATCATAAAGACCCGGGTTCTAATTCCGGATTGAACAAAATAATTTTCAAGTATGTGTTCATAACCTGGTAATGTTCCCGGTAAACACTAATACGTTCTGTATCTGTCTATATGTTACATGGAACTTCTTATTTTCATCGCCATTTTATGAAGTTATGTTATGGAGCGCGATGTAATAAGATGGTATTTAATGGGGAGCCATTTTATTAGATGCCATTTTGTGGGGTACCATTTTGTGAGGTGTCATTTTGGGAAGTATCATTTTGGAAAGTTTCATTTTGGGAGGTGCCATTGTGTGGGATGCCATCGTGTGGTGAGTCATTGTATGAGGTGCTATTGTGTGAGGAACCGTTTGGTGTGCCATTGTGTGGAGAGCCATTATGTGGGGTGCTATTGTATGGGGAACCGTTTGGTGTGCCATAGTGTAGAGAGTCATTGTGTGGGGTGCTATTGTGTGAGGAACCGTTGTGTGAGGTGTCATTGTGTGTGGTGCCATTTTATAAAGAAGGCTCAGCTATGGACTGCAAAACGCTGAATGATGATGATAAGAGCCATTTAATATAATGTAAATATTTTACATATCTGTCCAATCACTTGGGTAAAAAGACATGCTAATACAAACAAAGAACATTTTCAATAAAAAATATGAATATCTCAATGGAAATTACTATTTGGGTACTGGACCGGTAATTAGTCTGCAACTGGTAGAGAGGCTGACCACGCGAGAGTATTGCTCTCGGTAGCAAATAATGTTGCCGGGGTATCGGGGAGGTGATACAAGAAAAGTAGGTCACCGAAGACAAGGACTAGGTGCCGATGATCCACGAGTGGTACAATGTAGCAAGTTATGCAGTTAACGCTGTCCTTTCTGTCACTTGGACGAATTTAGCATAATAAAACCAGATTACATCCATTCTCCAAAAACAGTTTTAATTACAATCATTGTTTCAGATTTGTAAAAGTGTCTTGGAAAACTATATATTCATTGATATCGATAATTGGACAATCGTTTATATCAGTATTATGTATAAATAAACTAGCCCATTCTACTGTGACTCTGAATGAAGCTTGTGAGTATATAATAATTATTAAGACTTAAGTTAACTTAAAATTTAACTTTCTTCGCATGGTGATAGGGCAGAGTACAATTCACCGCCCACTATCATTCCCGTAGGTATTGTTGTCTGTTATTGAAAAAGTTATTGGAAATTATTTTATGATTGAACGCCTGACTCACGAGCTTGAGAATATAATTGTTAACCGGATCAAGAGAAGGAAAACTCGACATGAAACCCCCTATGCCTATATGCTGATATAGGCATAGGGTTTCATGTCGAGTTTTCCTTCTCTTGTATCGATGTTAATCGCATCATATCCCTTAATCGTCTCTTACGACACTTAAGGGGTGGTGATTTTTTATTCTTAATCTGATCTGTCATCATGAGGGAATCTTTGTTTGCAGCCCCGATAATATTCTACGTGACGGCTTGTGTGACTATGGTTATGTTTTTTCAAGTAGCTCGTAGCTGGCCGCTACTAGTTCAACAAATTGCAAGATTTGAGGATATAAACCCATCATTCGATGAGAACTTGAAAAAGAAATGTAACATTACATGTGTTGTGGTACTGTCTTTGGCTTTACGTAAGTAAATAAATGATTGGTTATATTCTAACGAAGGAGTGTAGATACATGGTACCATAATACCTTTATTTTCTGCGGTGACTGGATCGGGGATTTAGTCAGGCACTCGCGGAGAGGTTAGCCTTGCGACGGCTATTGACGTCCCGGCAAGGGGACGTCGACGGGAGAGGTACTCCGAGGGAGTAAAACGTACGGTATTCCGACGGGCCGACCACTGAAGTCAAGGAACCCTGCACCGGTGGTCGGCCCAACGACGAAGGTGACGTGCTCCTTGGGTGGGTTACGGGGCCGCCCGCCGTTCCTCCGTCGTCCCGGACAGATCCGAGCGGCAGGTGCGCTGATCGTAGCCCACCCAAAAAAAAAAAGAATACCTTTATTTTCTGTGGGTATTAATAATAAAGATTAAGTAATGAATACAATTTTCCGTGTGGTGACGGAGTAAGAATACAATCCACCACCACCACATCTTACCCGTGGGTGATCGTACGAGACGACTAAGGGATATAAAACGCATATAACATCTATGCGAGAGAAGGAAAACTTGAAATAAAACCCTATACCAACACGTCTGACCAGCGTGGTATAGTAGGTCAATTACCCTTCCATTATGGAGGAGGCCCGAGCCCAGCAGTGGGACATATAGGGGCTGAGATGATGATGATGATGATGAATGAATACATATAGATGCTGCACAGATGGCGTAGTGGTTAAAATAGCGACTCGCAGCGCCAATGTCGAGGGTTTGAACCCCACGCGGGACAACACTGTGCGATCCACAAATTGTTGTTCTGAGTCTGGATGTAATTTTTGTCCGTTAATTATATGTTTGTAAAGTCCCCCGCAATACAAGGATTATTTCCTTAGTGCATGGTATTGTCTTAAATAAAAAAAAAAATATCACTACAAGGGAAATTAAATTTAATAAAAAATAAAATTTATAAAAATACGCCTAGAAAATATAGTACGATATAATGAAGAAGTTTCTCTTCGGGTGTGTGTATAATATAGATATGTCTTTATACTGTTAAATGTTAAAAAGAAATAAATTTATTATAACCGATATGAGATTATCCGTGTGGTGACGGCGTAAGAATACAATTCATCACTATCCTGCCCGTGGATGTCGTAAAAGACAACTAAAGGATATAATATGTTTCTTTTTATTTAGGACTAATTTTACCACATATTCCCAATACTAACAACTAATATTAACAACTAATAGTAATACTACTAATAGTAATAACTTCTATAAGGATCCTCAATGGTCTCCTAAAAAGACACCGAAGTCCAATAGTCATGAAGTCTCCGGAAACGTTTTTAATTCTCTTAGGATCCGTAAACAATTTAATTAGGAAAGAAAAACAGGTGGAGTTGGAAAGATTCCTCTTCCTATGCAAAGCTGTAAACATGAATGTATTTTTTTCAAATAAGCCAATAAATAAGAGTATGTACAGCTTAATAAAGCGCAGCAGTACAGTGCCACGCACATAAGAGAGCTTAAGGGACTTATATGTGAGCCTTAAGATTGATTGTTATAGTAATTCGAAACGCCTGAATGCACGGCAATTTTCTCAAGTTGCTACAAGATTAAGATAGTATACTAACCCAGACGAAACTTATACAAACTGTCTAATATGAAGGTCGTGTTCGTTACACTATACGATGTATTAATTATTAGCAAAGCGCCCTCCCTTCACTTCGGTTTCAGTCGTCTTACACGCGTAGTTCCCGTTCCCGTGGGAATACCGGAATAAAATATAGCCTATGTTACTCCCTGATATTATAGCTTTCAATTGGTGAAAGAATTTTTGAAATCGGTTCAGTGGTTTAAGCGTGAAAGCGTAACAAACAAACTTACTTTCGCATTTATAATATTAGTAAGGATGTAACTTCTACGCAAAGAAGGAAAATTTGTAATATGTTATGGACTTTATGAGCTACGCCAATATCACTATGTCTGTGCCGATAGATTTCAAAACTAGATAAATACTAGATAAATTATTTACGAATTTTAATTAAAATATTCCGTGTGGTGACGGAGAGGGAATACAATTCACCACCCGCTTGCCTGGCCCGTGGGCGTCGTAAAACTAGGACTAAGGGACTATAATATGCAAATAATATCTATGCATGAGAAGGAAAACTCGAAATAAAACCCTATACCAACCTGTCTTATCAGTATGCATCTCGCCCGATCGATTTGTATAGTAGGTCGATTTCTCATTATGGAGGAGCCTTGAGCCCAGCAGTGGTTGGGGATATGAACGATCAAGACGAGGAAGATGAAATTACGATATAATATAATTTGAGTATCAGAAAATTACAATTTCTATTATTTATTGTTATTTTAAATTTATTATATTTTTAAAATAACAGTGCTGTGTGGTAGCGGCTTCGAATACTACCAACCCTTGCTTTGCTCGTGGATGTCGTAAAAGACGACTAAGAGCCCTAGATTGACCCGGACCAACTCCATCTGGTACCATTTGGGTCAACGATTACATTCCCAAGGAGGGTTGACGTCAGGCAGGCGGCCGGTCATAAAAGTCATTGCCGAAACTTTTTGCAATATGTCAAAACAGATGACATATTGCGTCGACCCCAAGTAATTGGAATAAGAGCAAGATGATGATGATATTTTTAAAATAACAACTGTTATATATTTTAAGTTTTCACTTTTGTTTTGTACATACATACATACATATATTCACGCCTTTTTCCCATAGGGGTAGGCAGAGTCCACTGCCCTCCACCTGCTACGATCTTTGACATATTCAGCGTAGCAGAGCGGTTCTCTGTGGGCCACTTTTCGCCCCCGACGGAAACGAGACGTGACGTGTCGCGAACCACATCGCCGCCATTCGTACAGTTTTTTTTTAATTTTTGAAACTCATTGCGTTTCCGCGAGAAATACATACACATATAATTAACGGACACAAATTACATCCAGACTCAGAACAACAATTTGTGGATCGCACAAAGTGTTGTCCTGCGTGGGATTCGAACCCCCGACACTGGCGCTGTAGGTCACTAGCATTAACCACTACGCCATCTGTGCAGTTTTGTTTTGTATTTTTTTTAAATTTAAATATTAAGGCGTCATGCCGTGTACAGTAAATCTTAGTAGTTATGATAAAGAGAAAAATGCTATAAAATCGGCAATAGACTTATTTATTTGGGACGCCGTCGCCGCCTTCTGCGAGGCTGTCATCTCGCGACAGGAGCGACTCCACGCGGACACGGTCCGCCGCTGGTGACTGGGGCGGTGCAGGCGCGTGTACCTGCTCCTAATGCCGCCCTAGCAGAGGCTGCGGGTGACCGGACCGGGGATTTAGTCCGGCACCCGTGGAGAGGTTAGCCTCGCGACGGGAGAGGATACTCCCTCGGGGTATTCCGTCGGGTTGACCACTGAAGTCAAGGAACTCTGCACCTGTAGTCAGCCCAATCACGAAAGAAACGTGCTTTGTGGGTGGGTTACGGGGTCGCGCACCGTCCCTCTCGCACCCCGGATGGAGCCGGGCGGCAGGTGCGCCCACCGTTTTTTTTTTTTTTTTTATTGCAAACGGTGGCAAACGAACAAACAGTACACCTGATGGTAAGTGTTGCTGCCGCTCATGGACCTTTACAAGGCCGTTGCCTACCGCGAAGAAAGTGAAGGGAGTGTGAATGCGTGCATTGAGGCTCGGTGATACCAAGGGCACCACCAAAACCCTCCACACGCAAACACCCTCAGAAAGTTGGGCTTCCGGCTCTCTCGCTCACCGAACGAAGCGCAGTAACAAATCGCTACTATTCAGACGTCGATTTTCTGCGAGAGTGTGTTACTGCCCCGGACGGACCGGCCCGCGGCTGTAGACAGATAACTGTCGACAGTGTGGTCCTACCACTCTTAAGAGCGTTATCGGTAATCGGCACTTCTCGCATTTTTGGTTTTTTGCTACGGTCCGATATCGACGCACACTAATGCACTACACACACGCGAGTTCATAGAATGACCAGTCTTGAGCCTTGGCGCTTATAATAATCAATCTCTAATATATTCTTCGGAGAAGTAGATTTTCAAAAATCAACATGATGTAAATTTTAAAATTTTTAATTAAAAACCAAATCTCATAACAGTAAAACGGTTAAAATTGTATTTTTAATATGCAAAGTACAGGAAATAGTAAAATATAGGCACAGAGTATAACTTACAAGGAGACCCTCAGACGTGTGGGTCGGGGATTTCCATGATTTTTGGTGGGGTGGTAGAGGGGGCACGAGGGTATCACAAATACCAAATATTAGGGTCAACTGGGCCCTCGTTAAAAAGATTTTAAGGGTCAAAGTTGGATGGGTAATTTATGTACTAGAAAAATTCAAAGTCGAATCGCCGACAAGCGGTAATCTCGTGGTAACGTACTCGCCGGCGGGAACTCTGGTCTCGGGTTCGAGACTCGACAACTTATTTTTTTTAAATTATCACATTATTGTGTAATAATTTTAAGAAAATAAAAAAAACCCCAATCGACGTCCCTATCCCGGGACGTCGGTCGCCGTCACACGGTCAGGCTCTCTGCGGGTGACACACTAAAGTCCCCGGTCCGGTCACACGCGGACTCGCCAAGGGCGGCGTGAGGCGCGGATACTCGTATCTGCGCCGCCCGAGTCGCCGGTGGCGGAACGTGTGACCAAAGATTGATCATACAGGAGCCGGCTTCTCCTTTCGTGAGATGACAGCCTCACAGAAGGCGGTGACCGCGTTCCAGTTCCTGACGCTGCTGAGCATCTCCCTAATGATGGTCGGCAGGGTCCGGTCGGCACCTATGATTGCAACGAGTTCACGGCGCTGCTCTGCCCACGAGGCACACACCTCGAGCCTGTGCTGCGCCGTGCTCACGTCGCAATAGCAGTGGTGGCAGGATGGTGTGCTCTCCCTCCTAACGAGCTTGCGCAGGTACTTGGTTATCGTGACCCATCAATACCTGCACCAGTCGGAAGGAATGTACCCCGTGCTGCCGACCCAACCACCCCATAAGCACCAGCTGAAAGGACTCGACGGTCCTTATACCGTATTGAGGCTTCTCCAGTCCGATTGCCCAACGAGCAATGGCGTCTCGGCGGGCGTCGACCCGCCAGGCGGCAATCACCTTGATTGAGGCTATATGTGGCTCGCCTCTCTGATACTCGCAGGTAAAGCTCGGCGAGTACCTCCGCCTGCAGGTCCCACCGGAGAGTTCCGGCCAAGAGGCACGCTGCCTCCGTGGCTGCCGTGCAGTAGTCGAGTATGGCCCTAGTCGCCATGGCCATGGATGTCTAACAAGTCCAGTCAGAGATTTAAATCTACCCACTACAGAAATTAGTTATTAAATTTTGATCCACATTTTGCTACATATTTATTGCTAGTACAAGAAGAAAATGATTCTCTATGAAAAAATTATATTGTGTATGGTTAGTAATTATTAAACATTAAATTTGAGTTAGCTGATAATCTTCAGAAGATGAGGCTGCATAAATGTTCCGTTCGGATTTTTGATGTGAAATATCTATAGGCGGGGTGAACCTGATCGTCGCGTGGCATTAAAAGCGGCGTTAACGCCGCGCTTTGCGGTAACGACTTCAAAATAATTTTGATGTTTCACGTCTGCCAGGCGTCTTGAGTGACGGCTCACTTCTCTTTTAGTTTACTCTTTTGAAACTATAAGTACCTTACAGTTTTGTCGTGTGTTCTCAAAGTCCGACTTTACACCACCTGCATACGGTCTATCATGACCTATGCCAGCGTGGTGTTCGCGCACGTAAAGCCACACAGGATCCACAGGCTACAGACACTACAAAATCGTTTCATGCGCCGAGCTACGGGAGCACCGTGGTTCATACGAAACGTCGATCTCCACATCGACATCGAACTGCCGACCATCAAGCAGTTTATGAAACGGTGCTCTCAGAGCTACTTTGACTCTGCCATGACACACCCCAACCAACTAGTGGTTGGGGCGGCTTCCTATAGACCCTCCAAAATCTCATCCATCCGACGTCCTCGACGAAGAGGACGACAATATCACACTCGCTCAACAAAGAGCCTACACGGCCCGCGAGGCCTTAACAAATAAATATCCGCGGTTCCGCCCTTGCCGTCGAGGTGCGAAACCGCGCCGCGCAAAAGTCACGACTAAAAACGTGGGCACGCCCACTTTGCCTCCAGCGACGCCCCAAGCCGAGGTCCGTTCCCCACAGGGAGAGCCCTTGGGCTATGTCGCTTAGCATACTTTTCTCCGGGTTGAGAGCCCTCAGCGCTCACCCATAGTCCGCGTTAAGCTGTCAAGGCCATCTGCGGCCAACAACTGTAAACACACACAAAAAAAAAAAAAAAAAAACCTCGTGTTCTCTTTTTCCTTGCCTTGTAACCGATTTTGTTCCCAAGATACAATCTGCTTTTTCGACCCATCACCTAAAACGTAAAAAGATTCTATATTATTCTTTATAGAGATCGCATGAAAGTAATTAAAAGAATTAGGTAGTAATAAATACTTACGAATCAAAACCGATCAGTCGCAGTATACGCTCAAGTTCGTATTGTCGTCTTTTACGCTGTGAGCGGAGAGCTCGAGCGACATGACCCTGCTCCGTTGAGCGCCCAGGCGCGACTGGCTTACGAACAATTATGCCGTTCAATTTATAGTAATATTTAAAATTTAATTACGAGGGTGACTATTCGTATTTCAATTTGGTTTTTTTTTTACTGCTTCTACAATAGTCGAACAAATAGTGGATATTTTTTTAAATATTCCAAGGTTAGTATTATTCACAAAATTAAATGTTTTACAGGAGCCATTTTCGTCAAATTAATCTTAAGGAATTATTTTTTTTTTTAGTTTTAAAAGGTTGAAATCTTGAATTTCATTTTATACATACCCAAGAACAGTAATTTTCCTAACATCTACAATTTTTTTCGAGCTGCCACGCCTTATCCTTTATTCGTACCTGAACTTCAAAACTCAGCGTTTTCGTAAAATCTCATTAACTTAAGTTCAAAATACCCTTGCCTTTTAATAAAATAGTTACAATATTGAGTTATAATTCTGTACAAGCACAATATAAAGATGTGTTTAATGTAGTGGTTATATAAATTTTTACTAAGCTATTATGGTGAACGAGTAACCAGTCCTCAAAAAACCACATTTTTGGGTTTACGGCCGCTTATTACCGATAACGCTCTTAAACGTGGCACGCCTCAAATGCGTGTGAAAAATAGATTTATTAATTTCAATAAGACACTGAAAACTGCAAAATAGTTTTATTTATTGTATAAATAAATAACTAATGAAGAGAGAATTGGATGTAATATATTTTTTTTTTATTATTTTTAAGTGGAACATATTCTGTCATTATTATCGGCACATGCAAATGCAAGTTGCAACTGCTCTGAGATTGACTATAAGCGATTTGTCAGCCAATTCTACCCTTGGATCTTCAACTGTATACCATATCATCCTTTATTAGGAATCCTTGTTCAGGTAATTATTTGCCGATATATATAAATTTTCCGTGTGGTGACGGAGTAAGAATACAATTCACTACTCCCTATCTTGCCCGTGGATGTCGTAAAAGACGACTATGGGATATAATATGCATATAAAATCTGTGCAAAAGAAGGAAAACTCGAAATGAAACCCTATAACAATATGTCTGACAAATTCCCTCCCATTGTGGAGGAGGCCCGAGCCCAACAGTGGGACGTATGTGGACTGTGATGATGATGATGATATCTAAATATGAAAATTGCGTAAATACCAATGGTCAAACAAATTGAATTAATTTATATTATTAATTTCATTGCATTTGTTGACAGATGACATTAGGCCATTATTTTTTGATTACATTATTAAAAGAGAATAAATATTAGTAAAACTAATATTTATTCTCTTTGAATAAAAATTGTCCTTTATGTGTGAAAGCGTAACAAACAAACCCACACTCCCATTCATAATATTAGTTGGATTTCATCTGTATTTACGTGATTATTTTACTCTTAAATGGCTGGACCGATTTTGAGTATTTTTTTTATGTACTTCAGTAGACTAAAGATTGGATTAGATTAATTATTAAATACGGTGGGTGGCGCTGCGGTCACTTTAAAGATAAGTCTTAATTTTAATAATTGATATATCTCAAAAAAAAAAACCTTTTGTTGTAACGACCGATATTATGAACACTATTTTTTACACTATAAGTGCAAGAATTATATATATTCGAATAAACGTACTAACATAAATTAGAGAACATTGATATCTCATTGAAACCTTCAATAATGAATTTAGTCATTATTTAAAAATATAAAAAATATATTTTCCAGTTTCTTCATTTTCAAGCGACATTTGTGTGGAATTTTTGTGATTTATTTATTATATGTATGAGTTACTATTTGACATCGAGAATTGAACAAGTTAACAAGAAGGTGCTGTCGGCACAAGGAAAGGTGATAATGATTTGCATTATTTCAACCCTTACTGATTTTTAAATTGATAAATTGTCATAATAAATATTACACATTTAATGTTTAATAATTGCTAAACATAAACAATATACCTAATGTTTTTATATAGAATAATTTGTTTCTTATACTGGCAATAAATTTGTACCAAAATGTGGGTCAAAATTTAATAATTAATTTCTGTAGCGGGTAGATAACTATAAATCTTTGTAATAACGATGACTTGTTGAACGTGAGACATCTTAGTCCACCCGTGACCATGAACGCTGTAAAATGTTCGAAACGTCGGGCAATAAAAAATCAAATACAAACGCGATAAAATCCGTAGTTTTATTTATAATCGCGTAAACATCAGAAATCTTACTGACTCAGTATTTCAGCGCTCGCCTGCTATTATCCAATATTAGTGTCGGTAAGATCGATTATTCTAGAGATTGGAAGAATGGAATAGAATATACCAGAAAATCAAAGGATAAAAATTTATACTGTAACTTTGATTGAAGTTTTGCGAATTTTATCGCGTTTATATTTGATTTTTGATTGCCCGAGGTTTCGAACAATTTTCATCGTTCATGGTGACGGACGGACTAAGATGTCTCACGTTCAACAAGTCATCGTTATTACAAAGATTTATATTTACCCGCTATAGAATTAGTTATTAAATTTTGACCAACATCTTAATATATATAAATTACGTGTCATGTTGTTTGTCCACGATGGACTCCTAAACTACTTAACCGATTTTAATCAAATTTATTTTAAATCTGTCATGGAGGTCGCCATATTTTTTTACAAATGGCATCTATGTAAAAAAGCATGGTGGTCCCCGTGACTGATGTTCTCCTATAGTTCCACTTAAATAGTTTAATAAAATGTAATATAACAAAAACATTAGCCACAGCAACGCGTGGCCGGGTCTGCTAGTTTTGATATAAATTTATTGCCAGTTCAAAAAGAAAATGAGTATGTTCTGTTTTTGTTCAAATTCAAATTATTTTATTATGCATAAACCCTGAGTGGGCACTTACATATTGTCAGGTTTACAATTTCCAAAAAAATATGCTACCACCGGATCGGAACGCGACCGCTACTGAGAAGATCCGGCAAGAAACTCAGCGGGCTTGTCATTATTTTTAATTTTTTTTTTTTCTTTCTTCTTACTAGTTATACAATTGTGTACATGTTTTGTAAGAACTAGCTCCAGTGTGATGCCCTTCGAACCGCAAGACACTTAATATTATTGAAACGATTATGGCTGGACCAGATCCCACAAGCGGCACCCGGTCACGAGTTAACTACTAGAGCAGCCATCACTCCCCACAACCACTATGGAGGGAAGGGAGAGACCCGCTCCACGCAGCTACCGCAAGTAGATCCTTATGTGAGCATGACCAACACCACAATATGTTACAAAAGCTGAAAATACAAAAATTCGTTAGGCAAAACACGCTACACTTTACAATAAAAGTTCACTAATTATTAAACATTAAATTTGTGGTAATTATTATATTATGACAATTTATTAATTTAAACTTAACTAATAGACTATCGGATCTGAACGCGGCCATGGTGAGATTGATCCGGTAAGAAAACTTTGTGGGCATGATACTAAATTATCATTGATTTTTAAAAGGCGGCTTACTTTATATTACTAAATGTTAGTACTTACTAACAATTTTGTGTTTCTATACTTATCGGTGAAATTTTCACGTTTACCAGTATCTACTTTTTTAAGTGAAATTTAATTTATTATATAAAATTAACTTATCTGTGTTGACGACCTAAGAATACAATTCACCACCCCGTTTCTTGCCTTTGGGTGTCGTAAAAGACGACTAAGGGATATAATATGCATATAACATCGTGAAAGAGAAGGTAAACTCGAGTTAAAACCCTCTGATTAGTGTGACATAGTAGGTCAATTTCCCTCCCATTGCGGAGGAGGCTCGAGCCCGACAGTGAGATGTATGTGAGTTGTGATGATGATGATGATGATTTGATTTTTGATTGATTTGATATTTGATTGATCTACTATTTGAATGGCAAGAAATCATTGTTGATGTAAGTTTTTTTTTAGTACTTGCCGGCAGTATTTTGGCGCGCGACCAGAGAAGACTATTGTCGAGCTAGTCAGATTGTACGAAAAGTGGATGACGTTATCAGTGGGATTATCTTCATATCGTTTGCAAACAACCTCTTCTTCATATGTTTGCAGCTTTATAATATTATAGAGTAAGTATCTGATTTGCTTTAGTTAAGTAAGAATGCTGTTTTGTCATTTTATTATTTGCGGTTGTTCTATGAAATGACTAAGGAACGTAAGAAGAAAATATGCAAGTAGAGTAAAATACGATACAGTTTACTATACAGTAAGAAAATAAGAAACTTTAATATTTTTTTTAATTAATTTTACAAAGATTTTTTATAAAAACTCCAGTAAATAATTTTGTAAAAAACATAAACTATTCATGAAGTCCATTTGACGTTTTTAAAACAAAAAAAAAATCCAGAATTTTTAAATATTGAAAATTTCATTATCCATTTAATTAAATTCTCAAACGACAGCAATAATGATTATTTGATTAATAAAGAAATAATGTAAATAACAAGTGTGTTACAAAAGTTTTTTTTTATAGTAGCACACACCGGGTATGCCTTAGTTATAAATAGGTATAATGTAATATTTTATGACATTTTATGTAATATATGACCTAGGAACCGCTGGGGTATAGTAAATATGATAAAAGTGCTTTGCATACCTTTTCGTTTGCACTAAAAATATCAAAAGAAACCATTAACAGTGGACACTGTCGAAGGCGACAATTTAACTTACTGAGGGACAAGTACTAATTAGACGAAACTGATAATTTGTGAAGAAATTTATAATTGCAAAAATGCCTCATATTAGTAGATGATTGCCAAGACAGAAAAGAAGAAGATATAGGTATTACATTTGATGGACGTTTTACGTCTAACTCAAAACTAGAAGAAGAACTTATCACATCTCATATACGTCCCACAGCTGGCTTCAGACTTCCACCGAAATGGAAGTGAAATTGACTTACTACACCACGCTGGTCAAACGGTATAGGATTTTATTTCGAGTTTTCTTATTTTGCGTAGTTATTATATGCACAATGTGCTCCTTAGTAGTCTTTTACGAGATCTACGGGTAATATACATAAGCTGTGGTGAATTTTATTCACACTCCGTTTAACGGGAGGGGAAAGCTTTTTATGAAAACCGCCGCATCAATATAAGTTAAAAAAATTCATGGTCACGGGAGGATGGTCCTTTAGTGGCCATGAATACAGGAAAGTGTTTAAAACATCAGAAAAATAAAAATAAATATAAACGAAAAAATGAATTCTCGTGGGAATAACGGGATCAAATATAGCCCAAGTTATTCCTTGAATAGACAATTATTTGGTGGTAAAATATTATCATTAGCAGTCTAACCGTTTTGAAAATTACCCGGAACAAATAGACAGATCAACACAAAATTTTTAAACCGGTTATTAGGTATAGGCAGCGTGAGCATGAAAATAATATATTACAAACAGACACTTCAATTTTGTTTATTGGTATGGATTGTTAACATGTATCCTTATAAAGACAGTATATCTGGTAGTAAAATATTATCAATATCTCTCAACTGTTTTCAGATTACCCAGCACAAACAAACAGACAGACAAAACAAAATCAAATTGGTTCTTAGGCATAGATATGGTGCAAATTTTTCGTGTGGTGACGGAGTAAGAATACAATTCATCACCCCTCTCTTACCCGTAGGTATCGTAAAAGACGACTAAGGGATATAATATGCATATAACGTCTATGCAAGGAAAACTCGAAACAGAACACGTCTGATCAGCGTGGTATAGTAGTTCAATTTTCCTCCCATAGTGGAGGAAGCCCGAGCCCAACAGTGGGATGTGTATGGGCATGAGCCCATGACGAGATGATGACATCTCGATGATGAGATGATGATCGTACAAATAACCGTGTGAGCATGAAGAAAACTTACTTGAATATCAAGTTTTAATTATTATACTTCATTTTAATTATACTTCAATTTTATTTATTGGTATAGATTTCCAACATATGGTACTGTATTACGGCGGCTTGTACTAACAAGCCGCCCTCGCTTCGCTTCGGTTACAGTCGCCTTACCCGCGTAATTCCATTCCTGTGGGAATACTGGGATAAAATATAGCCTATGTTGTTAAGTGATAAAGTTGCTTTCGCATGGTGAAAGAATTTTTGAAATCGGCACAGTCGTTTTTGAGTTTATTCATTACAAACATACACACAAAATACAAATTTTTCCTCTTTATAATATCAGTGTATGGTATAGATTGCCAACATGTGGTTATAACTAGCAAGCAGTTATAACTAGTAAGCCGCCTTTGCTTCGCTTCGGTTCCAGTCGCCTTATCCGTTTAGTTCCCATTCCTGTGGGAATACCAGGATAAAATATAGCCTATATTATTAAGGGATAATGTTGCTTTCGAAAGGTAAAAGAATTTTTGAAATCGGCATAGTGGTTTTTGAGTTTATTTATTACAAACATACACACATAAAAATATAAATTTTTCTTCTTTATAATATTAGTGTGGACTACAGCATTGATTTTTTTCAGAGATGGATTGAAAAGTCAAAACGAAAGTTGCAGTAATAAAACAACAATGTAAGTATTTTCATTTTATTGCTCAGTAGCAGAGCTAGCCGTCCATATGACGGTAAGTATCAATCACTCACAAACTCAATAATACTAGAAATACAGTCAAGCTGTTTACTATAAGAATGCCCGCTATTTAATATCTCGGCATTCGGCTCGAAATACATTGCAATTTCACGATAAATGCGATTTAAAAGTAAATATGTGATATTTCATCATCGTCATCTCGGCTCATACACGTCCTACTGTTGGGCACGAGCCGCAATAGGAGGGAAATTGATCTTACTATACCATGCTGGTCAGACAGGTTGATATAGGGTTTTGTTTCGAATTTTCGTTCTCTTGCATAGATATATTTATTTATTTATTTAAATTTCATGCACAAGTACATAGGCAGACTTAATGCCATAGGCATTTT
Organism: Lymantria dispar; assembly: GCA_032191425.1. Classification (NCBI taxonomy): domain Eukaryota; kingdom Metazoa; phylum Arthropoda; class Insecta; order Lepidoptera; family Erebidae; genus Lymantria; species Lymantria dispar. Next base: position 9,352,912 of record CM063445.1, on the reverse strand, counting down.
CTTCCAGTCAACCTTTGGGTGATGACGAAATATTATACTAGGTGCCATTTATATGGAAAATTATTGAGATAACTACTTCTGTTTATGTTAAAAAAAATATATACCTGTATATCTAATAACAATAATATGAAAAATAATAAAATAAAAAAATATAATCATCATCATCATCGCAGCCCACATACGTCTCATTGTTGGGCTCGAGCCTCCTCCACAATGGGAGGGAAATCTGACCTACTATACCATGCTGGTCAGACATGTGGATATAGTGATTCATTTCGAGTTTTCCTTCTCTTATACAGATCTTATGTGCATATTATACCCCATAGTCGTCTTTTACGACATCCACGGGCAAGATAGGGAGTGGTGAATTGTATTCTTACTCCGTCGCCACACGGACAAGAATTACAATGAGTTATTTATTGTTCCTTACAAAAAATCTATAGCAAAATCCAAGTCCCTTTGGATTGTAAATACGCGAGTATAAATAAAAATTTCTTTATAACTCATATATTTGCCAATGTGATTATATAGCTCATCATCATCATTATCATCATCACCATCATCATCATCTCAGTCAATATACATATGTCAGATGAGGACCTTCTTCAGCGTCGTTAGCACTCATCATAAGTCCTATTCAAATATGGGCGTCGGTGGGTAGTGTTGGATAGAAACAGCTTTAGAACAGAACTTTAAAATTATATTGACGATAACACTTGTCACAATACTGTATACACTTGTATAGCAAAAGGGTACGTATCGCAGAACGCGCGATGGTTCAGTGATCGGCACGCGTCGACCTCCGACCGATAAGTGAAGTTACGAATCGATAGCGTGCATTTCATCGACTCCATCGAACGCCACTAGGCGGCGCTGGCGTACCGGATACGACTCGATTGCGAAACATATATACACACATACCCGTATTGGGCTTGGGATCCTCCATTAGGGGAGGTTAACCTACTATAAGACGCGTATCATACCGATCATACGCGACATAGGGTTGTTTCGAGTTTGCCTTCTCTTGCATAAATGTTATATCCATATTTTGTAATGTTACTGTACTGTCGATAATTTAAGTAGGTATGTATGTAAAGGTGACACTTTTTCTCTTTTTTTACGTATATATATTTTTAATTTTTATGTTTTATGTTATTTGCCAATTTTTTCCTTTTTGTTATTCTCTTTCAAATAATGATTTTTATATTATGCCAATTTATTCCTTTTTGTTATTCTTTTTCAAATGCGCCACCATTTGGTGGCTTTGATGTCTGACGTCGGAAGAGTAAAAAAGGGACACTGCTGAAAATCAGCGTTGTGGTGTTACATTGACATCACAACAATTGCTGAGCAGTTATCCTTTTTTCTGCTGCAGCTGATACGTTCATTCTATCACAATTATTATGTCTCCTTATTTAGTTTATCGATTTTTTGTGTGTTTCATTTATTGTAAGGTTTTTTTTTCTATGTGTTCCTAACGTCTCTACTCTGTGGCACAAAATAAATATTTTCTTTCTTCTTTCATTCTTTCTATATTACATTTCTTAGTGGTCTTATACGACATCCACGAACAGGAGACGGCGTGGTGAAATTCCTACTCATTCGTCATGCAGAAGATCATAATAGCTTAGATTCATTGAACTAACTCCATGATGGTAGAAAAAAATAACATAACTGGCTGGGGAACTTACTCTTATTGTGAAGTTGTTATGTGATTCTGTCTATTGTTATTAACTTTTTCTCTTATTATCAATTAAAAAGATGTGGAAGTGTAACTTTGTGGCCGAAAAAATCCGGAACTCGAAAATCCGTAAAAAAACGAGTATAACCGACATAGCCCGCACAATTAGCACGTTGAAATGGTATTGGGCCGGCCACATCTGTTGTCGAACCGACAACCGTTGGGGAAGAAAGGTTCTTGAGTGGCGACCATGAATCGGACGATGCTGTGTAGTGAGACCCCTTACTAGGTGGACTGATGACATTTTCAAAGTCGCAGGGAATCGTTGGATGTAAGTGGCGCAGGACTGTCCCGAGTGGCATTCTCGTGGGGAGGCCTATGTCCAGCAGTGGTTGTCTGTAGGCTAATGAATGAAGCTTTGGTTCTATTTAACCGCAATGGCCGACAGAAGGGGGTGAAGTAGTAGACTATAGACGCCACGTTTTGCTGTTATTACCTATTAAGCTCAGAGCTCCTTGACTGCGGTTACCAGTAAATAACACTTTCGGATTTTTACCCCCGTCCATGTCTTGTCAACAGAGTGCCGAAGAATTATCCTCACGCGGTCGGTATCATGTGGCTGGCGGATTAATCCACAATCGGATCAACTCTGTCTTCTTGCCTTTGTTGATGGGATGTACATAGTCTCATATTTTGAAAGAGAATTTAATGTATTAATGGGAGAGATAATTCACTTTGCCTTAGAATTGTCTGCACATTCATTTGGAGTGTCACCAGGGACACATTTAGCCACATAAGCAACTGTGGGTCTTTTCTCCGTCTTTTGAAAGGACTTCTGGTACTTAGTGATATGCTCATATGCCTTTAATAATTCCATTATCAGGTCTGGTCTACTAGGTGGTCACGAAACGTCGACATATTTATTATTTTCTCTGCTCTACTTATTGGCGAGGTCGGTCGCTGTATCTTTGATAGCTTCGCAAGTGAACACCGCTTCTTCGATACCAGCACCTGTCTTGTATGATGTGCCATCACCAGTCTTTTGTGTAGAGGTAACTTTTTAAAATTAAGTAGTATAAAGTATACAAAATTTTAAGTGCTATGAGGCCCAGAATCGATTTATATTTTCTTGAATAAAATTGTTAATCTGATCGCGAGTGCTTAGACGTACCATTAATATTAAAACTTAAATAGTTTTGTTTTATCAAAAGAGTTAAAACCTCACCACTCCTTAGTATGGATCAAATCTTGGCCGACCACTGAAGACAAGTCACCCTGCTCCGGTGGTCAGCCCAACGACGAAGGCGACGTGGCTTCTGGTGGGTCATGGGGGGTCAAAAAAATAAGTATGGAACAAATCTGGTATGATTTAATCCATATCAAAAGACTTTAAAACTTAGCTAGTTAAAATATGGCCTTATTTTTTTGGGGTGGGTTACGTTCGGCGCACTCCTCGCCCGCCTCCGTCCGGGGCGACAGAGGGGTATAGGCACGCACACCCGTAACCCACCCATATGGCACGTTGCCTTCGTCGTTGGGTCGACCACCGGTGCAGAGTTCCTTGACTTAAGTGGTCGAGAAAAGAAAGAGATAGTGATACATTGTATTATCACTCCATTGTCACAGGGATAATTCTCTTATCAATCTCTTTAATAATCATCATAATTCTACGCTTACCCCAACTTCTTGAGGTTGACCCATGCGTACTTACAAATTTTACTATTATACGTATTGCAAAATTTTCGACAATAGTTTAATGACCTGTATGTTACAATTCGAAGAATGCTTGACGTCAAGCATTCTTCGATTTGTAACTCTTGACCAGGCGGCATCAGTGCATACAAAGCTCTTTTTTCTCGTAGTGAATTGTATTCTTACTCCGTCACCACACGGAAAAAAGCTATGTTTTCTCCATTTGGCATTAGATAGAAATTTCTGTTTCTAGGTGCAAAGGTTTTTAGATCAAGTGAATGGAGAAAAAGTTGCGCTTAGTGGACTGCAGTTCTTTCTGGTAACACGGGGACTACTCTTAACTGTAAGTATAAAATATTCCAATTCAGTCCATATACGTAATAGCTCCATTACTGGCCTTCATTGATATTTATTTACTTTAATTAATTTAATTGTTACTTAATCATGACAGCTCAAATACGTCTCACTATTGGGCTCGAACCGCCTCCGCAATGGGAGGGAAATTGACCAGACCATATATATATATATATATATAGTAATACCGCGCTGGTCAGAGTGTTGGAATAGGATTTGATTTCGATTTTTCTTTCTCTTGTATAGATGCTATATGCATATTATATTCGTCTTTTACCCCCTTTCTTGCCTTGAGGGTGTTGTAAGAGACGACTAAGGGATTAAATTATGCAAATAACTATGCAAGAAAAAGCAAACTAGAAATAACACACTACATATACCAAACCGTCTGACCAGTGTGGTATAGTAAATCAATTTCTCTCCCATTGTGGAGTAATATCAAGCCTAGACCTTTCAATGATGATGATCTATACCAATAAATAAAATTGGAGGGTCCGTTTGTAATGTCAAAATAATAGGCTTTCTTCATGCTCACACGGTTATTTGCACGACACCTATGCCTAAAATACAGATTAAAAAAATTTTGTCTGTCTGTCTGTTTGTTCCGGGTAATCTTCAAAACGGCTGGACGATTTCAAAAATTCTTTCACCAATGGAAAGCTATAACATCAGGGCGTAAACTAGGCTATATTTTATCCTGGTATTCCCACGGGAACGGGAACTACGCGGGTAAAACGACTATAACCTATAACCGAATCGAAGCGAGGGCGGATTGCTAGTTTTAAACATGCATGAAAAAGGCCTATTATTATGACATTGCAAACAGACACTCCAATTTTATTTATTGGTATAGATAAGAAGAAAGTGATTCTAGATGAAAAAAAAATGTATTGTTTATGATTAGTAATTATTAACTAATTGTAAATAATGATGATGATATTCTATGTTCATTTCCAGGTGGCGGGAACAATAGTGACTTATGAACTTGTTATGGTCCAATTTAACTCGCCAGTATCAATTCGCAACTCTACATCAGCCTTATATAATATTACCAATATAGTCACAAATGCATCTATAAATTAAATAGTTTTTTAATAATAGGAAATAAAACTATTAATTAAATAAATCAAATTGTAATTTTGTCGATGTTTAGATTTTATCCCATAACTAGCTTCTAAGACTTTGTTTACGTAGAAGGTGAAAATAATTTTAATAATACGGTTCTGTCATATATGTCTATAATAATATATTGTCTATAATAGTATATAAAATTTAGCCGTTTACGCAGCGGAAACTCTCAAAAGGCAAAAAAACTCGATTTTGAAACATTCTTCATTAGTGCTCCGCTCCTGTTGGCCTTAGCGTGATGATATCTATTTTTTATGGGTGGGTTATGGTAAGCGCGCACGCGGTATATTCCGTCCACGGCGACGAAAAGACGGCGCGCGGCGACGGCGACCGACGTCCCCGTCCCGGGACGTCGGTCGCCGTCGCGCGGTTAGCCTCTCTGCTGGTGACGGACTAAATTCGTCGATCCGGTCACCCGTGGTCTCAGCTAGGGCGGCATCGGGCGCAGGTAAGCGTGATGATATAGTTTTACTCCTAGCCTATAGTTTTCCTCGATAAGTGGGCTATCTAACACTGAAAGCATTTTTCAAATCGGACCAGTAATTTCTGAGATTAGCGAGTTCAAACAAACAAACTCTTAAGCTTTATATATTAGTATAGATTTGCTTTATATATTGGTATAGTTTATATTTCTTTTAGCAAATGTTTATGGCGTGGTGACGGAGTGAGAATTTCTTTTCTTGCCCGTAGGTGTCGTAAAAAATGACTAAAGTATTAAAATATACAGAAACGATCTGTACAGCAGAAAGGAAGCTCGAAATTAGTCCCTGTACGTCTGACCAGAGTAGTATAATGGTCAATTGCCCTCCCACTAAGGAGGAGGCTCACGCCTAGAAGTGGCAAACCTATAAATTGTGATTATAATAATAATATGGTGAATAGCAACCTGCCCTCGCTTCGATTCAGTTTCAGTAGTATTATCCGCGTAGTTCCCAATCCCGTGAGAATATCGGGATAAAATATAGCCTATGTTACTTTCGAAATAGGTCCAGTAGTTTCGGAGCCTATTCAAAACAAACAAACAAACGAATCTTTTCACTTTATAATATAATGTTACCTAGTATAGATATATATTTATATGGTGTCTAGGAATTGTCTGTTTAAATAGCAATGGTGATTAAAAGGGGCGGTGTGTGTCCAGACAAAAGCTTGTCAAATATTTAGGGCCCATTTTTGAAGAAGACATCATCCGGTATGATGGGGAGTAAATTCATCTAAGTCCCCATGGACATGGTCACGTGACGAGTTTTAATTTAAAAAATTTAATTTAATATCCAACAATTAATCTAAATATCTAAAAATAACAACTATTTGTTCATACTTTTAAGTTTTCACTGCTGTCGACAATCGTCATGATTGCGATGTGTACTTTTCTTGTTTATTTTTTTATTTATTAAAACTTGGTACAATGGAATAATAATATTTGATAAACCAAGCTTACTGTTGTCACTGATATATAAATGCTATTGTGATTATGTGTTACGCATTTTTATTGTTTTTGTTGTTTATTTATTGTTATTTAAATTCAGTAAGGGTACCTATGCCTGATGTGGTATGTGATGGAACGGAAAGAAAGTAATATTGTGAGGAGAGATTTAAGTATAAATATAGAAAACTTTATGGAACGCGCATAAGTACTCGCCATGTAAATACACTCGCATACGCACACAAATACACACCTATAACCGACCGTCTACCTAAAATCAAGCCTTCTTAGGAAAAAATAAAAGTCAATAAGAAAATAAATAAAATATATTTTAGTCTTATATTTATGCCATAAAATTTTTTAACATCCCATTACGAATGAAAATATTATAAAGAAATTTTCATGTATATTTGACTTCGTAAAAATGTGAAATTAACACATAAGAACATACCCTAAGGTAGCATGTTAATTTACCGATTCTGGTTGTCATCAACATCTATGGCAGTTGATATGGGTAATCGGATCTCTTTAGGTTACGGAGATCAAATGCCTCAGTGGAAAAAAAATATTCTGTTGAAATAACGTCCCTGAGCGCTAGTATTAATTACTGTCATGTGAGCTGCTTGCTCGTTTGTCACCATAGACATTAAAAAAATAAATATGAGTTTAGTTTAAGTAGCTAGAAGTATCTAGCGGTGCAGCGCCAGTTTAACCATCGCAAATCCCCAATAAACGGTCAATCGCAGTGGTACCATTGAAAATGTCATTCATCACATCCATCCACCGTTATCACTTATTCGATTCATCTTAAAAAATACAAATAAATAAATAAGTTGAAAAAAATCACAATAAAATACAAATACTAGCGATCTTTTAATAGTAGGTATACACAAAGTCTTATTGTGCCTAAATTTTTTAAAATATAAATGGTAGTAATATATAATGATATCTGATGTTTACGCGAGCACATTGTAAATAAAACTACTTTTACGGGTTATATCGCGTTTGTATTTGTTTTATGAATGCCCAACGTTTCGAACACTTTGCAGCATTCATGGTTATTATAAATGTCTGTAATAACGATGACTTGTTGGACGTGGGACACCTTAGTCCGCCTGTGACTACAAATTTAAAGGCTCGGATGGTTCATCAGAAAATTTTGTAAACACAGGCATTATTTTCATGTGATATCGGAATAAGAATATAATTGATCACCCCTTATCTTGCCCGTGGGTGTCATATAAGATAAGTATGGAATATAGTATGCATATAATATTTACGCAAAAGAAGATAAACTCGAAATAAATGCCTATAACGATCGCTTTGACCAGCATGACAGATTATGTTAATTTCTCTCCTATTGTGGAAGAGGCTCGAGTCCAGCAGTAGAACATATATGAGTCAAGATGATAATGATGATGGATTACAGCTAAATTTAGGACATTCATTTGTGGATTCTATAAGGAATTGATAAGCGCGGGAATCAAACACGCTATGGAGCATTGCGCCATTCGTATATTCATCTTTTGCGAGCTATAAAACTATCGTAAAAGTGTCTCTTCTTTAAGCTAGACTTATTGACTAGGTTTTTTGAGATTTTACAGCTATCTATATATTTTTTTCTTTTATGTGTGGGCCATGGTAAGCGCACACGCCATCCATTCCGTCCGAAGCGACGAAAGGACGGCGCGCTGGCTAGGTATGGAAAAATAATCGATTTTTAAATTAATCGATTATTTTTTTTGTAATAATCGATTTAATAATCGATTATCTAAACAATAAAAATGGTTTTAAAAGGAATTGATTTCGATCGATTTTTTGTTTCAATTTAAAGTTTTCTGTTCTCTAGAAAATAAAATTACTGTCAGATTGCCTAAAAAAAAGGTCATCACAATAGTGCCAGGACAAGTGTTCGATCGAATGTGCCTGTTGGAAGAAAAATTTAAAAAAGAACTACGAATAGTAAAAAAAAAACGATTTTAAATTATCGATTAATTAAAAATAATTAATCGATTTTTTGCAAAGCGATTTATTTTAAAGAAAAATCGTTTATTTATAAATCGATTTTTTCCCTCTTAGTCACATCCCTAGCGCGGGCCCATAACCCACCTGTACCCACGTCGCCTTCGTCATCGGGCCGAACACCAGTGCCGAGGCCCGACGTAATACCCTTTCGAGTGCCCTCACCTAGCTATCTATAGTTAGGCAAGTATTGAAAAGTCAAAATAATAATTGATCTATATCTCCACTTCAAAGCATGCAAATTTCTGCAGTAAATTGCACTGTACTCATATATATTCGTCCCATATACTATCCCCATTCTCATGAGAGCTTGCTGGGGTATTGGAAGTTTTATACGGAATAAACGTTTGACTATAAATTCAGCTAGAGATGCAATGCCGATTGCATTGCATCTCAAGCTGAATTAAATAGACTTACATTTCCGGCTGAATTTGTGTTATTTACATTTTAATTTCATCATAGTGGTTTGTGATTATAGGTAAAATTATTAGTAAGTACTATTTACGAATCTTTATTTCCCTGGTCATTCTATCACGCGTGAACAAATGAAACAAATTTGCTTGCTTATAGAACGAAACATTAGAAAATTTAAGATAACCCTTCTTCTTATTTAATGGCAATAAGCTACAATAATATGAGCTATTAGGGCCAGTGTCGTTATTACATTGATTATTCACGTCTTTAGTCTTGGTATTTTAGTCAGCTGTTAGCAAAACAATATAAATTTTACATAATTGTCAGTTTTTCGATATAACTACCAGTTGTTTGCAATAACTGTCAGATATCGTTTAACACATGGATCGGTTGATATGAATAATTCATTTATCATATCGCGTAATTGTTTTTCAATTATACAGCAAGTTTTTAAGAAGTTTATTCATCAAGATGAGAGCAATCACGCTTGTAGTTGATTTGATATAAAAGATTATCCAGGAGATTTTTTTTATTATAAGTATATTTATATTTCAATAATGCCAGTACACGTACAAACCTAAGATGCAGAATTCACAATGTTTCATGCCAAAGACATACAATTGTACGTCAAACCGAGGAGCAACGCGAAATGCGGATTGCAGTTGAACGTAATCGATGGAATCGAAATCAACAGCATAGAAATTTAGCTTTTAACCCTTAATTAATATTATATATACATATATAACAGTGTGATAACGGAGCCATGTTGTGAAAGACAATCTACAAAACGACATACACGCAGCCACACAAACACGCACACACACATGCACACACAAATGCACACACACACTCACACACATGCACACATACACACGCACGCACACCCACGCACACACACACATACACACACACGCACACGCACACACGCACACGCAAACGCGCACACACACACACACACCTTGTCCAACCAAAAAAAGGTTCAATAATGCCATTAAAATTGTTGAACCCTGGGCTTTACGGCAGCCTGATAGCCTCAGGATATCACTCATAATTTTATTACATCATAAAATAGTTCTGAGTATCCATGCAATGGAGAATCATAAAATTTTAGAACTCAACTATAAAATTTTTACAATCAAAATATTATCCCTGAAAGGAGTCAAATCTATACAAATACATTAAATTGAAGTTTCTGTTTGTAATGTCAAAATAAAAGGTCGGGGACAAAGTCTTTTCGCATATAGTCTAAATACACTTTTAATAAAATTTCTTTGGCTGTACTAGTTGTATCTGACTGCTTTTGATACCATTAAAAAGGTTACATTTCAAAAAGGAACCTTGAGCTAAGGAAATAATCCTCTTGTTGCGGTAGACTTTACAAACATTTCATTAACGGACCAAATTACACCCAGAATCAGAAAAACAATTTGTGGATCGCACAAAGTGTTGTCCTGGATGGGATTCGAATCTCGACACTGGCACCGGCACGGTAGATCGGTATCGTAACCACTATATCCCCCGTGCAGTCATCTGCACATATCTTTGCAGCATCAATGAGTGAATCTAATGAAGAAGTACGGTATATTTTAAAATTTTATTATAAAGACGAAAAATGCAGCATATGAAAATTCTGACATTTATGGATGCAATGTCAGTAAAAGTAGTACAATTTTGATTTAAACGTTTAAAATCTGGGCATTTTAATGTAAAATATGCACCTCGCTTTGGTTGCCCTATCTCTGATAAAATAAGTGCCATTTTTAAAAAGGGGATAAGATCGGCATATCACTAGATACGATGTAGTCGAAAAGAAATTGGGCATTAACAATAAAAGTTTTGATTCCTTTAAAGAATGCTGAGTATTCAAAAAAAATTTCGATTTTTGGGTGCCACACGAGCTCTCTGAAAGAAACCTAATGAACCGTGAAATTAAGAGACTTTGACTTAGAAGTGTTAATGCATCTGCCATATAACGAGACCTTGCATCTTCAGATTTCCACCTGTTTCGTCCTCTTTAGAATTCTTTAGATAGTATTAGGTTAACATCAAGAGATTGTCAAAACTACTTGTCGCGCTTTTTTTTATCAGACGTCCCAAAATGTTTACAACAACAGGAAGGATCATCTACAAACTGGTATACAGTCATCGAACAAAATGGCTCATATATATTGTAATTGAATCTAAGTAAACTATGGAAAAATACGTCTTGAAATTTCACATAGAATGCGAGGAAACTTCTTCCGATCCATTAGAAGGTTTTTGTCACCCTCACACAGCACGATATCTATGCTCAAAATCCAGTTTATGTTTTTTGTCTGTCTGTTGTTTATTTTGGGTAATCTTCAAAACAGCTGGACCAATTTGGATAATATAGTAAGTTACACTTAGGCGTATCCTATTAGAACCTCAACATTTAACTTTATAAAAATAGTTCGGCCCGGGCATCAAACCCGAGGCCACAAAGACTGTGATCGCGTACCATAATATCCTAGGAGATATTGGAGATTTAAAATACAGGGTAAAGCAACGGAAACCGAAACGAAGCGAGGGTGGGTCGGTAGTAAATAAATAATATTATAGTTTTTATCACAGTTATTTAAATTCTATCAGAGCTGAATTTGATTAAAATGTTGTCATGTTTTCTTTTTAAGAAACCAACTTTTCAAAACTGGAAATATAGTTTCCCACGAAAAGGGGAAAAGTCAATTGCTATTGTATATTACGTCGTCTCCACATGGACAACCTTTTATTATCATGCTTTCTCATAAAAATATATCCACTACGAATACCATACCATATAATGAATTTTTTTTTGGAGGCAACACCTCGCATTAAGAAAAAATCTTACATCGCGGGCGACTTTAGGTACATACATTAATGGATATAAATTACACTCGGGCTCGGTACAATCATTTGTGGACCGCTCAAGGAATTGTTCTGCGTGGGAAGAGAAAATACAGTACGTGAGTTCAGTGCCTACTCCACTATTTTTCCTATGCAGTCAATTATTAGACTACTAGCTAGACTAGACTTGATCACAACCGGGGTTAAGCGATGTTGTTATCACGTAATCAATCTCAGTACGTGAGTGTTATGCAGTTATAGATATTATAATCATCATCTTTTTTGTCATCCACGGACAAGTAAGTAAGTAAGAAATTTATTTGCTAGAATCACGGTACAAATTAGGTGTTACAGTTGTTTACTGAAGCAATTACATGATTCGCCAGAAGCTGGCATGCAAATTATTTTAATTTTAAAATTGCGTGCACAATACATTTCAAAATATAATTTATACATTATTAAATTAACATGGAAATTATAATATAGAGAATTATGATAATTATAATTGAGAAGATAATATACGTAATGTCATATTCTAAATGTGCATTATGAATGTCAGCTTTAATAATTAATTAAGAAAAGAAAAAAATAATAATAATAATGTCAGATTCTAGATTGCTTTTAAAATATGTCATTCATCATTGTTTATAAAATATTAGTCATTTAAAAAGTCATATATTGTGTAATAACATTTTTCAATTAGTATTGATGTCAGTTTTCTTTTAAAATTATTTTTAGTGTCCTCCTTTAAAACATCAGGTATTTTATTGTATATAGTAGTGGCCATACCAAAAATGTTTTTTCTTAGCAGAGCAGTATTGTACCCCTTATTATACATATAATTTTTATACTGGCTTCTCACAGGTCTGTTTCTAACCTCGGCAACTGATGTAAAAAGGTTTCGGTTATTATTTACGAATAAGGCTACTTCCAATATGTATAATGAGGGAAATGTTAGAATTTTCAGAGTTTTAAATTTAGTTACACAGCTGTCAGTGCATTGCATTCCGCACATTGCTCGTATACAACGTTTTTGGGCCCTGAACACTTGATCCCTTAAACTCGAATTGCCCCAAAAGATGATACCATATCTCAAAACTGATGCTACGAAGCTGTGGTAAGCAAGTAATACAGTTTCGAAGTTAACCCTTTTTGATAAATTAAATAGTATATATGCTGATGAACTTAATTTATTACATACTACTTCAACATGTGAATTCCATCTTAGCTTATTGTCGATCATAATGCCTAAAAATCTTGCCACTTGTGTCTGTTCTATAATATGGTTATGGTATTGTACAGTTAAACCATGAATCGGTAAATGTTGGTGAAAATGCATAATATTAGTTTTATTTAAGTTTATAACAAGATTGTTATTATCAAGCCAACAAATTATGTCCTTTAATGTATTATTAATGTCAAGCTTGTAGTTTTTAATATCAGAGCATTTTATTAGAGCCGTGCTATCATCGGCAAATAGAACCATAGGGTGATTAATTTGTTTGGGGAGGTCGTTAATGTAGAGAAGGAATAATAAGGGACCGAGAATACTACCCTGTGGTACCCCAAATTTAACGATCTTACCACAAGAGAGATATTTGACTTCACGTTTTGTTTTTTCACATACTCTAGACACTTCTGTATGTTGTATTCGATTCGTGAGATATGATTTTATTAAATTTAGTGCATTTCCTCTGATACCATATGTATTGAGCTTGTTAAGGAGTGTTTCGTGTTTAACAGTGTCAAAAGCCTTTTTCATGTCCGTGTATATAGCACATACTGGTATTTTTTCGTCAACATTTTTCATTATTACATTTAGAAAATTATAAATAGCTAAATTTATACTTTTGTTTTTTCTAAAGCCTTGCTGTTCTTCACATAATATATTAAATTTAGTTAAAAAACCACTAATGCATGAATAGATAATCTTTTCTATAACCTTAGAGAAAATTGGAATTAAAGCTATTGGTCTATAATTAGCCATATCTGTTTCACTTTGTTTTTTATGAAGTGGCTTAATTATGACGGTTTTTAAACCATTAGGAAATTCCCCAGAGCTTATACATAGATTTATGATTTGACTAAGGTGTGCAGAAATATTACTAGACACAAATTTTACCACTTTCGTAGCAATTCCATCGTAGCCATAACTATTTGTATTTTTCAGAGACCGAATAGCTTTAGAAACATCCTGCGGGAGTACCGGATGTAAAAATATAGAGTGAGGATTTGGTAAAATTCTTGTGGGTCTAATATTTGGCGCGTTAGATACCTGTACCTGATTGATAAAAAAAGTCATTAAAAGCATTAGCAATTTTTGTAGGATCATTTATAATTGTATTTTCAACTTTAAGGTTTGATATGAATTTATTCGTGCGTAAATTATTGTTAATAATTTGCCATGATGCTTTTGATTTGTTTTCGGCTCTATGAATGTGGTAATTATTATGAGCCTTTTGTGTTAGTCGTATAATCTTTCTAAACCTATGACTATAATCTTTATATTTATATTTATTTTCGTGTGATGGTAAACGTCGGTATTGCCATAATAAATGTCTTTGTTTTTTACTACATACGCGTATTCCACGTGATACCCATTTAATTTTTTTATTCTGTTTTATAATTACTAACTTGTAAGGAAAACAAAGGTCGTAGAAAAGACGGAAGTGTTCTAAAAAGTAATCATATGCTTCGTTTGCATTTTCAGTTTCATAGATATATAAAAATTTAAAGTTTTTTATATGATTATTAAATAATTTTATATTATCAATGGACAAGTCGCGTCTTTGTAAACGCCAGTAGGATATATTATTGTATGTTTTCTTTACTTTAATAGTTAATATTTGTGCAGTATGATCGGATAATGCCAGGTCTGTAACTTTACATTCACATTTCAACTGTGGTCCACAAGCAAAGTTGTCAATACAGCTATTGCTGCCTAGTCTGGTGGCTTGGTTAAGTTTCAATCTTAGATTGTACCCTAAGAGAAAGTGTTCAAAGTTCAAAGTAACAGTATTTCTTTTTAAAATATCTATGTTGAAATCGCCGCAAATGACAATTTTTTTATGAGATTTAATACATATTTTCTTTAAAAGATTTTCAAAATGTTCATAAAAAGCAGTGAGAGTATTTAACTTAGGTGGTCTATAAACACATACAATAATTATTTGATGATTGCCTAATTCTATACCGCAACATTCAAAAATGCCTGTGATGGAGCTGCAGGAAATATAGGCTAATTCTTTATATGCGGTTCCATTTTTGACTAGTATGCAAGCGCCTCCTCGCTTATTTTCATTTCTTGCGAAGCATGCAGCTAAATGGTAATTGGGGATGTTTAATAGCTTCTCCTGTCCACGTATAATGAAGTGCTCGGTTATGCATAAAATATTTACGTCTCTTTTTTGCTCTATAAGCTCTTGAAGATGTACAGTTAATAGGTCAGATTTATTGAGTAGTCCCGCAATATTTTGATGTAATATGTAGATATGGTTAGTGGAGAAAAAACTGTGAGTTATCTTCTATACACAGTTTGTCACTAGAGGGATTGCCAAGTTGCCAGTAATTTTGAAAGTCTATAAGTATTGGCTTTAAATTTATATATATACTTCTTAATCCATTATCATTCAGCCTACCAGAGGCTTTGGAAAACATGTCAAATAGGAGTGCTGAGTTTGAATCTAGCAGTGTTGCATAATCGTGAGAGAGATTATCTAAGTATAACATATTGTTGAATGTTTCAACTCTCCAATTGAACATCAATGAGTATTCACTACATTTATATGTTGGTAGACACAAAATAATGTTCGTATGACTTATTGCTTTTAGAGTATCTCTTATATGTACTATCAAATCACAGTAATTGTGTGTTATTTTAAAGTCCTCTTCCCCTATGAGTATTACGCAGAAATCATTTAGAGTGAAATGTGATAATTTCACGTGTAAATTTTCGATCAGTTTTTTTTATTCCACAGTATGGTGTGAGATAATGACAGATTTGATAGTTGTGGAATACGTTTCTAGCTAATGATAGTACTTTATTATTTTTATTATTACTTATGAGGCATATCTTGTTCGTTACGATATTTTGAGGTATGTTTGGCGGTGTTTCTGTCTGCCTTTTTGCAGTTGGTATCAAGTGTAATGAGTTTGAATATTGAGGGATTGTTAGAAAGTCTGTATTGTGGACTTTCTGTGGTTTTTTAGTGGAATTAATACGAGGGGTTGATGATACTTTTGATCCTTTTTGGGGAGTTTTAATGTCATTCGCAAGTCTCTTTGTAGCTATTTTCAGTACTTCATTTTTTGATGTCAACTCCTTTATGGTATCCTTTAAATCTATATTTTGAATCGATAAGTTATTAATTTCTTCATGTGCTGAACTTAATTGTGATATGAGCATTTCTATATGGTCTTTAAGTTCTTGAATTTGTGCGTTGTTTTCATCGCCCGATAAGTTTGGTAGGCTACTAGAGGTGCCATCTAGTCGTGAGCTGTTTAAGCTTTCGTTACAAGTGGTCGTTTCCGACATTGATTGTGTGCGTGTCTTTCTGAACGTTATATTCTCAAAGAAATTCATAATGCTCAATTTAATGAGAATAAATCACAACGCGGATCGATCTCGAGCCACTGAAATTGACCTCATGCAACAGGTAACTATGTGAGACATACGGCTACCGGAACATTAACAAATTTAATGAAATTTGTTACTGTATCAGAGAAAGTGCTAGGAATGATGTCATTGGTGGAGAAAATTTACGTCACATAAGTTTAAATAAAATTAACGAACACGATTCTAGGAACTGTTTGAATTCACTCATTAAAATTATTCATTTTGCACTGTTTTTGTTATTGCTCATTTATTAGTTGTTTTGCACTAGTTTTTAATGTTGTTATTTTGTAGTTTGGAAATTTATTTCGAAACTGTTTGTACTGGGCAGTTTTGTATCACTTATTTCACTATTCACTGAGGGTTAATTTTCACAAACAATAGGTGATGATTATTAGGTAGAATGGAACAAGTATTAGACACATATACATATTACTAGGATCACTAACTATTTTTACTTAAAATAAAATCACGGAGCTGATGTTAACACGGCAACTAGCGCCACCTACGTGACCACCTACAAGCGCCACCTACAAGATAGGGAGTAGTGAATTGTATTCTTATCTCGTCACCAAACGGACAGCTATTCAAGCAATTTACACTTAAATTAAGCTTAGTTAAATACTGCGTTAACAAATATTATTATATTTAGCAATTATTTATTATAATTTTAATTTCACTTCTTAATAGGATAAGGAAATTATGGACAATATCGTATTATAGAATAACAAAGTCATTAAAGCGAGGACTCGAGATTAATAGCTTTTGTTTGTTACGTCTTGACCAAAATGACGTTAATATTTTTTGTCAGTTATAAAATATTTTCGTGCCTGCGAACTTTTTTATTTACTTCTTAAGAAATATATAGAAACATTTTAATTACCTAGTTATTTATGTTTTATCTCTATAGATACCTGTAATGAGTAATTATTTTTTAATGTGTTAGTGCTACAAATACTACCGCCCCTTTCATTGGTCCTGGGTGTCATAAATAAGCTCTGCATTGACCTGGGCCAATTTCATTGCCTGTCTAACGCCGCCTGTTTTTTTTTCTTTTTTTATTGGGTGGGCTATAGTAAGCGCACACGCCGTTCATTCCTTTCAGGGTGACGAAAGGACGGCGCACGGGTCTTAACTTACCCGTACCCACGTCACCTTCGTCGTTGGGCCGACCACCAGTGCCGCCTGGTTAACAATTACATTCCGGAGGTGGATTTACGTTAGGTAGGCGGCCTGCCGTAAAACTATTTCCAAAACTTTGCAATATATAATAAAAGCACATATTGAGTCGTCTTCATGTAATTGAGGCTAGGGACACGGAATCGAACAGAAAGTATCGATATTATACTCATGGGTAGTATCGATAAAAAGTATCGAAACAAAAGTATCGATACTTTAAAATATCGATTACTTTTCATAGAGTCTATTAGATACGTTCATGGCGAGATTGTGATGAGCTTTTTTTCTTAAGTATATTATAGGAGAAAGTGATTTTCTTGATTTTTAGGAACATTTTTAGGAAATGAACATCTGTGAACGTATGGATATTCAAATTTCCAATAAGTTATTTCTACAAATTATTCGATATAATACCTACCAAAAAGCACTCATTGAGTAAAAGTATCGAATACGAAGTATCGGTATCAAAAGGAAAAGTACTCGATAGCAAAAAGTATCGATACTTTTTTCGTGTCCCTAATTGGAACAAGTGCAGGATGATGGTGATGAGTTATTACAAGTAAATGTGTAACATTTCTAATTGTTATATACTATCTAAAATATCTTAATATAGTTATCCTATTTTTCTATGTGTTTCTGTAATTGATCTCCTCTCAAACGCCTAGACCGATTTTGATTATATTTTTTGTATGCTTGTATGTTTAGTTGGATTCAGGAATGGCTTAAGTTACATTTGGAACTGCTAGGACTGCTGCGATACATTTCAAGGAATTCTATAGTTTTTTTTTTCGTGCATAATAATATAATCATAATAGTAGTAACTTAAAATCTATAAAATTTCGTCAAGACTTGTTATGAATACTTTAATGTCAAAATATATATAACTAGCTGACCCGGCAAACATCGTACCGCTATAATATTTTTCGTAAATATATTTTCTAAATTGCCGAAAATATAGTCTGTGTATAGCTGTCATTTGCGTTTTGTTATTACATGTCAGATGTGTTTTTGATATACCACGATTCCTAGTGACTTGTATTCTCTTTGACGTCTTATGTCACATTCCACGGGAACCGGTCGAACGGGATAAATAGTACCCTATGCCCGTCTCCTAGTTCGAAGCTACCTCTCCACCAATTTTCAGCCAAGTCGGTACAGCCGTTCTTGAGTTATAAAAAGTGTAACTTTGTTTTGTGTGTGACTTAGTTGTTAGCCTCAGATGGCTGTGACAACTATACCCGGACTGGTGGGTAAGCGCTAAGGGCCCTCAAGCCGTAAAAGTGTAACTAACACGACTTTATTTTATATATATATACTAGCCGACCGGGCGAACTTCATACCACCATAATTTTTTTCGTAAATATATTTTCTAAATTCACGAAAATATAGTCTGTCTATAGCTGTCATTTGCGTTTTGTTATACCACGTTTTATAGTGACTTGTATTCTATTTGACGTTTTATGTCAAGTTCCACGGGAACCCGGTCGAACGGGATAAAAAGTATCCCATATCCTCCCCACTAATTTTCAGGCAAATCGGTACAGCCGTTCTTGAGTAATAAAAAGTGTAACTAACACGACTTTCTTTTATATATATATAGATTTAGTACACATTAGGAACACGTGACTTAGTAGACGGTATCAGTTGAAGTTGATCCAGTTTGATCGTTTTATTCATCTATTACGATACCCACGAATAGTGTAAAGTCTTTGTAGTACTCGTAGTCAACTACATTCAATCGCAGCAAATATTGTAATCATCATCATCACATACGTCCCACTGTTGGACTTGGACCTCCTCCACAATGAGAGAGAATTTGACCTACTATACCATGCAGGTCAGACATATTGGTATTTCGAGTTTTCACAGCTTGCACAGATCTTATGTGCATATTATATCCCTTAGTCGTCTTTTACGACATCCACGGGCAAGATGTGGGAGTGGAGGGAGTGGTGAATTGTATTCTTACTCTGTCACCATACGGCAAATTTTATTATAAATATCTGGTTGACCGAGCTTCGCTCGGAATATTTTTGTCGAATTTATTTAGATATATAATAATAAAAAATAAATAATGAAAATTATATAAAAAACTACAAAAAGAGAATAATAAACACCGAGATTCGAACCGACGCTGTTTAAATGTCACATAATCCAAAATTACAACCGCCGCCTCCCCACCTGAGCTATCGGAACTCATGACGTTGATAACGAAATTTGAATTCATATTCTTTAAAAATTTAATGTCATTGTTTGTTTTGCTAAAAACACGGACAAAACAACATTTTCTATAAATAAAACCTAGCTAGATCGATTTTTTGGACCCGAAACCTCTAGTATGCCAAGTTTCAACAAAATCATTGGAGCCGTTTTCGAGATCCTGAAAATATATATATATATATATATGTACAAGAATTGCTCGTTTAAAGATATAAGATTATAAAATTGCAAGATATTAAATATTTCTAATAAGTACGCACGTGGTGATGGAATAAGAATACAATTCGCTACCTCCTTTTTAACCCGTGAGTGTCGTAAAAGACGACTAAGGGATATAATATGCATTTAACATCTATGTAAAAGAAAGAAAACTTGACACAAAACCCACTATCGACACGTCTGACTAGCGTGCTATAATAGCTCAATTTTCCTCCCATTGTGAAGGAGGCTTGATGCCAATAGTGGAACATATATGAGCTGATGATGATGAAGTAGACACATGCGTTGATACCCTCAGAATACAAAGTGCATTACTTCTTTTGTCTTGTGGACATTATAGGGCTCTAATAGAAGATGAAGGTAAAATCGTTACAAGGGTACGAGAACTCAAAATTAAACTTTATAGAAACTACTATGACACTCTAGGGCTGCTAGTATGGTATAGAAGGTGAACTTGCCTCTTATTATTGAGGAGGCCTATGATCAACACTTAGAGGTAGGTATTTATTATATAGGTCGTTGGATGCCGGCGGCACAGGAGCGCACTTTGTGGCGTAACATGAGGAAGGCCTATGTCCAGCAGTGGACGGCGATAGGCTGAAATGATGAATGATGATGATAATTCTATAGAAAAGAAGAAATACCTATAATATGCCAAATGTTCTTTATTATCTATATAAAAAGAATAAAATAAAATTTAGTGTGTAAAATTTTGAGATGTTCGCCGAGTAAAGTGTGAAAAAGAAACACTAAGTCTTGTTCAATGTGATGTTCGGAGCAAAGAAAGCTAGCTTATTGCTTGATGGCGCTATGCTGAATTGTAGCAGAACCAATTCGTATGTTATTATTGTGCTGATAACCTGAAAATGAATACGCTGAATTAATTGTTCCTTATCTTCAGTGGTCGGCCCGATGAAATACCCCAGTCACGGGGTACCCTCCCCTCACGACGCCCCCTTCGGGGACGTCGGCCACCGTCTTTTTTTTTTGTCTCGGTCAATTACATAGGGTTGAAGGCTGTTTAGTACAGATTGCAAAAGTTTTAGCAATAGTTTTATGACCAGCCGCCTAACTTGTCTGACCTTCCTTAGGAATGTAATAATTGATCGAAAGGCCATGAGATAGAGTTGGCCCAGGTCGATGTACAACTCTTAGTCACCTTTTCGCCATCTATAAGCAATCTAGGTCAGCAGTATTAGTAGCCGACATCATACAGAATTGGTGTGATATTTAGATGAAGCCTATAAAAAACTCAGTCATCATCATCATTTCAGCTCATATACGTCCTACTTGGGCTCGAGCCTCCTCTACAATAGGAGGGAACCCTTGTCCTTACTATACCATGCTGGTTAGACAGATTGGTATAATATCTTATTGTTAATATAATAGCGTCTTCGTGTGTTGACGGAGTAAGAATATAAGTCACCACTCCCCTTTTCCCCTTCTCTTGCCCGTGGATGTCGTAAAAGACGACTAACGGATATAATATGCGTATAACATCAGTGCATGAGAAGAAACACTCAAAATAAAACCCTATACCAATATGTCAGACCTACTATACTGTATAGGTCATTTTCCCTCTTATTAGGGCAAAGGTCCGTGCCCAGCAGTGGGACGCGTATAAGCTGAGACAATTAGATAGAAACCATAAGCTTCTTCTACCACATAAAAAATCTACATACCTTCAATACCATATTACGCGTGACGACAAACAACTTTCCAGTTAAACCAATTTTCGTAAAGCGAAGTTGTAATTGAAATCTGTTTAACTGAAATAATTGAAAATTTCTATACAATAACTTCGGATGAACATAATAATAATAATTTATTATAAGTATCTGAGCTTGGCTGGGTATTTTATTTTTAAAAATTGTGTTATTTGGACAAATATATTGATATATTAAACGATTTTTGCGAAGTTTAAAAATATTTATATATGACGAAGGTACCTCCTTCGTATTTTTACATAGCGTGACGTCATCATTTCTGACGTCAATACTGTTCTTTCCACGATGACTCATATTTGGTTCTTCAAAAGAAAACTACAAGTACTGAATAATAACTTCGTCTATTCTACGAACAGCGTAACGATTTAACAGAGGAGTCCTTATTGTATGGCGACTTGAACACGAAGCACGAATGACCAAGCGTCTTTTTTTTGTTCGGACAAGGAGTGTTAGCCTCAGATGGCTGTTACACCCTTACGCGGACTAGTGGTGAGCGCTGAGGGCTCTCAACCCAAAAGTTTTAAGCAATGGGGCCCAAGGGCACCCCCTGTGGGGTACGAACCTCAGCTTGGGGCGTTGCTGAGGACAATGTGGGAGGTCCCCCTTTAGATTTATTTATTTTTACGCGGCACGGTTTCGCACCTCGACGGCGAGGACGGAACCGTGGTCTTTTCTTTGTTGCGGCTTCGCGGGCCGTGTATGCTGACCAAGCGTCGATAGTGCGGCCGTATTTGTAGACCACATACATGTGTATAAAACATGTGCATTACGATACGCATTTACTGTACACGTGAGCGATGCAGTTTCACGATTCACGTGCGAAAGACACGTGTATGCTTTCTTAAGTAACCGGCAAACTGTTGTGCGCCGATATATACAAATTATACATTTAATATAGGTACAATTCATTTCATATACAATTTAAATAAATAATAACTAATTCAGCTAAAGAAACATTTAGGGAAAATTAAACAAAAGTGAGCCGACGCCGCTCAAGATGCCTGGCGGATGTTAAACATCGCAATTATTTTGTACAAGTATATACACATAAAAAACAGATTACGAAAGGAGCTTATTAGCTCCTTTCGTAATCTGGCATAATGTATAAATAAAAATATTATTTATATTATTATTTAAAATATTACTTTATTATCATAACTAGCAACCCGCCCTCGCTTCGGTTCGCTGTCAGTCGCCGTAACCGCGTAGTACCTGTTGCCATGGGAATACCAGGATAAAATATAGCCTATGTTATTCCTTGATATCATAGCTTAACATTGGTGAAAGAATTTTTGAAATCGGTTCTGTGCTTTAAGCGTGAAAGCGTAACAAAAAAACAAATAAACTTACTTTCGCATTTATAATATTAGTAAGGAGTAATTCACCGCACACTCTCTTATGCACAACATCGCGTCACTCCTTCTTACTCACACACAACTTCATATAGAGTACGTTTTTTTCCTATTAAGGAGGATACTCGAACCCATCAGTGGGATGTATCCGAGCCGTTAGAGTTATAGGAGATTGCAAATTAATTTTGATTCTTACCTCCATATCATATTCAAAAGATGGTACATCATACACTGCAACAATTGGTTCTTGCGCGGTCGCGTACACATTAGCAACGAAAAAACAGAATGATAATGTTCTTATTACTAAGAATAAGAAAGAATACATATAGTACAGCAAGTAATCAGGCCAAAGTATACTGAAAAATAAATATTTTGACATTACTGGTTTAGTAATGATGCATTATAATAAGTTATAGTTTTAAAAACCTTACAAGTTACAAGGCAAGTAGTTGCTACTAATTTCTAGTAGTTTCTTTTCATCTTATAAGTTTTGAATGGTGCTAAGCTGATAGCCTGAATTATAGAAGTTTCGAATTGCCCGCATACGTAGTTCGCACGCTAGCTCTATCTCTTTTGCTCTTATATAAAGGATACGATTAGAAATTTCTAAGTTGGCAAATCTAATCAGGATGGGTCATGGGCCTTTGGCGAGTGTTTTAGGTTAAATAAAATCTGTTCGTTCAAAGTAGGGCAATATGACGTTCAAAAATTCTATACATACATAGATACATACATACAGGTGAAACTAATAAAACCATGTTAAAAATCGAATCTGCTTGTTATTTCGTGAGATAATAAATTCGTAACTAAAACTCGACTTCGAAAAGATTAAGCAAATCTTTTGTTTGAAAGAAGAGTTTGAGCGTTAGATGTTATATGCATATTGTATCTTTTAGCCGTCTTTAACGACACCCACGAGCAATTGTGGGGGTGATGAATTTTATTTTTACTCCATCACTATACGGAAATATAGTCTAAATATCACATCAAAATACGATTTAAGTTAGTAATCTTTTATATTGTAGGACCATACTCTCAACAGTCGTTTGTCTACAGCCATGGATCGATTCGTCTGTGATAGTACCATATTCTTGTAGAAAATCTACGTCGGCATAGTAGCAATTTGTTACTGCAATTCGTTCTGTGGTGGATTTTGGTGATACATTTAGTAGTAAGGCACCTCTCTGAATACATTCACATTCTTTTCACTTTATTCACGATAGGCAGCGACCTAACAAAGATTTATAAGCGGTAGTAACACTTGCAATTAGATGTGCTGTTTATTCGTTTACCATCAAAAACAAAAATGAGAACCACAAACCAAAATAATAAAAGCCTGGCTGTTCATAACTGAGATCCATCAGCGATAATTATCATCATTATCATAATTATGGAAGAATATAATAATATAAAATTTCATATGACTTAACATATAGTAAGTAGACTTAATATATAATAGCCTATAGTTTTTTTTTTTGAATGGGCTATGGTCAGCGCACCTGTCGCCCGGCTCCGTCCGGGGCGACAGAGGGGCGGCGTAATCCAGCCGATAGCACGTCGCCTTCGTCGTTGGGCCGACCACCGGCACAAAGTTCCTCGTCTTCAGTGGTCGGCCCGACAGAATACCCTGAGAGGGTACCCTCTCCCGTAGACGTCCCATTCCCGGGACGTCAGTCGCCTTCGCGAAGTCAGCCTCTCCGCGGGTGATGGACTAAAATCCCCGGTCCGGTCACCCGCAGCTTCTGTTAGGGCGGCATCAGGCGCAGGTACTTGCGCCTACGCCACGGGGAAGCCTATAGCTAGCCCAGATCCATCCTTTAATTAGTAGTTAAGTAATTAGTTACAATAATTTTGAAGTTGTAGGGGAATAAATGAACATATATATTGTCACGACCCCTTCTTTTAGTTTTATTAATAATGGCATTATTTTGTTTAGAGCAGCATTATTTCACTAATAATATAACTGATTTCGTAGGTAGAATAACAGTGTATTTATTGGGTTAATTGCTAGAGCTACTAGCAAGATGCTGATAATATTTATAAAGCAGTTAGTATCGGTTTCCAATAAATATCAAATAATATCAAAAGGGGATTCAAATCTTTTGTGAGGTAAACTTTCTCCTCCTCACAAATGAGATTTTATAAAGAGCATAGAATGTCGAATGCTAGAATGCGAAAATAAATCGTCGTAAAAATAAACGCCACTGTTAGATATAATAAAAAATACTACATAATGTAGAAATTAATACTTACTGCCTTATTCCTTTATTATAAACCTGGTAAGTGATATAATTTTGGCTAAAAAAAAATATTAAAATAAATTATTTTTAATAACAAAACTATATAAAATCGATAATTTTATTTGGTAATTTGATTAAAAGAAAGAAATTTAATAAACAGTATGTAAATTTACTTCGTTGTCTTAGCATATACACGTTTCGCTAATGGACTCGAGCCTCCTTGCCAATAAGAAAGAAACTGACCTACTATACCATGCTGGTCAGACATGTTAGTATAGGGTTTTATATCGAGTTTTCCTTCTTTTGCCTAGATGTTATATGGATATTATATCTCTTAGTAGTCTTTTACGATATCCACGGACAAGACGAGAAGTAATGCATAGTGAATTGTATTCTTACTACACAAACACATGGAAAATATGTATGTACAGTACCCAGTAAATAATGCACATCGCTTTTTGGAAAAAGGAAATTGGTTAACATCAGTGTGCCTATTTTTGAATCTCAATTCCAATCCTAAATCCATTTGCAGCTCGAATTTGAGCAAATTTGGTACTCTTGAAAGCGACACTAGCGCACGATTGGAATAAAATTCGGTGGCATATTTTTGAACTAAGTGAATTCGACTCTCGTCGATTAAATCAAATATTTGCTACTCCCGACGCGATTTTGACGTAGTTTAAAATCGTTGTTGCATAATTTCAAGAAAGCGTCTTTGTGGTGATCGAGTTCGATAACTTTATTAATTTAAAATAAGAAAATACGACACATTTGGTGAAAATAACAATGGTAAACGTGAAGAATTCAATCTCGATTTTGTTCAAGGGTACCAAATATAAGTTTGGTGAGATTGGAATTGAATCGGATTCGAAATTAAAATTGATTTCAAAAGTAGGCCCACAGATTCGTAGAGCGTTGTCTCTGTTACACACTAACTATACGATGTTTGTCCGGACATATGTGGGAAAATATAGTTGCGTCCAGTCCAAATTATGTGGACCTATATAGAGTTGTTAAAACGATTAAAAAAATCATCATCTCAGCCCATATACGCCTTACTATTGGTTTCGGACCTTCTCCACTATGGGAGGGAAATTGACCTAATATACCACGCTTTTTTTTGCGGATATGTTACGGTCGGCGCACTCCTTGCCCCACTCCGTCCTGGGCGACAGAGGGGCGTAAACACGCACACCCTTAAACCACCCGTGACACGTCGCCTTCGTCGTTGGACCGACCACCGGAGCAGAGTGACTTGTCGTCAGTGGTCGGCCCGACGGAATATCCCCTGAGGAATACTTCGGGGAGGACGTCAGTCTTTCCTCACGCGGTTGGCCTCTCGGCGGGTGACGGACTAACTCCCGGTCCAGTCACCCGCGGCCTCGGCTAGGGCAGGATCAGGCGTAGGAATATACCACGCTGGTCAGACGTATTGGCATAGGGTTTGGCGCCGAGTTTATCCTCTTTTGCATAACATTATTTGTATAATAGTTGTCTTTTACGACACCCATGGGTGTGGGGTTTGTGAGAGGGGGAGAATTTTATTTTTACTCCATCACCGTCTTTTATGACATGAGGAGGAGAAAAGATGGTGAATATTCACTCCGCAACCGTATGTAATAATACCCTAAGAAGCCTAATCGAAAATACTCTACGAAGTTTAGTAGTTTTTTTTATTTGGCCGGGTTCTATGTGTGGGTTTGTGCGTGTTTACGTCTATCATCCATCGTCGAGGCTGACTGTAGGTTGAGGGTTATAGGTTGCAGGGTTGCAACTACACAGATGGCGTAGTGGTTAAGATATCGACCTACCGTGCCAGTGCTGTGAGTTCGAATCCTAAGCGGGACAACACTTTGTGCGATCCACAAATTGTTGTTCCGAGTCTGGGTATAATTTGAGTCCGTTAATTATGTTTGTGAAATCCCCCGCAACACAAAGATTGTATCCTTATTACAGGATGTTGTCTTTAAAAAAAAAAAGAAAATAAAAAGAAACAGAAATAAGAGGGTTGAAGCAAAGAACTTCAATTGGTTAATTTGCATATAGTGTTTTTAAAAATATACATTAAGTGACTAAATGAAATTAAAAACTTACTGTAGCGAATTGAATAATTGTAGGCATACGAAAAATAAATCGGTGAAAATTGACAAGAGAATAAAAGAACTCAACTCAGAGTCTATCTCTTTTACTAATACAGCTATTTTTGAGTAATATTCACGAATTAGACGCCAAGATACATTCTGAAAGTAATGCTTGTTATAATTTATTTTTTATCATTATAACTGTCTTCTACCTCTGATAAGGGGTTAAGAATGCAATGTTTTATCACCCCATTTCCCGTTAGAGTCGTGAAAATCATCTAAGGAAAATGGTCAACAGCACTAGCTTTTTTGTTTTGGGCGGACTATGGTCACTATACGCGTCATCCGTTTCGTCTAGCATGACGAAAGGGCGGCACGCAGCTCACGATTCACGGCATTCCATCCCCTTTTTTTTTTGGAGTACGGTCGGCTCACTCCTCGCCCGGCTCTGTCCGGGGCGACAGAGGGGCGCAAGCATGCACACCCGTAACCCACCTGTATAGCATGTCGCCTTCATCGTTAGGCCAACCA
Organism: Lymantria dispar; assembly: GCA_032191425.1. Classification (NCBI taxonomy): domain Eukaryota; kingdom Metazoa; phylum Arthropoda; class Insecta; order Lepidoptera; family Erebidae; genus Lymantria; species Lymantria dispar. The sequence continues at coordinate 9,325,190 of CM063445.1, read as the reverse complement.
CCGGTGCAGAGTGCCTAGACTTTAGTGGTCGACCCGAGGGTTGACGTCAGGCAGGCGGCCGGTCATAAAAGTCATCGCCGAAACTTTTTGCAATATGTCAAAACAGATGACATATTGCGTCGACCCCAAGTAAATGGGATAAGAGCAAGATGATGATGATGATTTACTTACATTACTTCTTTTAGAATTGATCAGTTTGTTAAGATTTTGTAGATAGGACGTGATATAAATGCTAAAACAAATAGCCGTTACATCTGAAAAACTCCACATGAATGTAGCTTGTAGACAAAGAATCTGAAAGTTTGAATTATATCAATCGCACTTAATTCAGTTCATATACGTCCCACTGTTGAGCTCTAGCCTCCGTTTTTTTTTTTTTTTGGGGTGGGTTGCGGTCGGCGCGCTTCTCGCACCACTCCGTCCGGGGTGACAGAAGGGCATAAACACGCACACCCGCAACCCACCACGTCACCTTCGTCGTTGGGCCGACCACCGGAACAGGTTTACTTGTCATCAGTGGTCGGCTCTAGCCTCCTTTACAGTAGGAGGGAATTTGATCTACTATGCCACTCTGGTCAGACGTGCTAATATAGGGTTTTATTTCAAGTTTTGCTTCTCTTACATAGATGTTATATGCGTATTGAATCCCTTAGTCGTCCTTTACGACATCCAGTTCTTTGCTTCCTATCCATATATATTATACCAGTATTGCGAAGGAGGAAAGTGGAATTTAACTTTTTACCAGTGCCTCCTGTTTTAACTTTTCTAATTAAATTTTTTGCAGGTCCTAAGATAAAAATGAGAATATAATGTATTTTCTGGGACTGCCTGGGTGTTAAACTTTGGTGTCATCTATAGAGACCAATGTGAATCCTATTTAAAATAGTGGAAATGTATGATGGGTTTAATTAATTTAAAAAATAACGCTAAGGTAATTTAATGTAAAGTAGCTTAAAGAATTATGCTCCAAGTTCTCACTGCCACCTTAAACTTTTTATTTAATGTAATAAATCTAAGGTTTAACTATTCAATCAGCAATTAGACAAATGGAAATCGTTTTTTTTTTGTAATTGGTTAATAAGTTAAGAAAATATATCGCATTTATTATTATTTATTACCTTTTCTTATCAGTCCACATTATTAGGGCTAGACTCTCTTAGAAATTAGCCTACTACACCGCTTGGGACAAAAGGATTGTCAAAAGTCAAAAGGATAGATATTAGGATTTGATTTTGAAGTTTCCCTCTTAATAAAGCTTTTACTAATATCGCCTAAGTTTTACGATATACACGAGAAAAAAAGAGATAACAATATTATTGAATTAAAATTATTAGTTTTATTGACTCGTATTTCATGAAAAACGATAGAAATATTTATACTCACCTCGGTGAAGATAGCGTTGAAAATACTGTAAGGAATGTATTTAAAAATATATGGTGTTCTGAATATGACGTAATTTTCCATCACTCTATTAGTTACGCTGGTTTCATTAAGGTATACCATGACGCATTTAATGTTGAAAGTTATGCACAGAAGATGCTCGACTGTACAGACACAAAAATTATTGCTTGAGTCCACACGACGTAAGTGAACATTCCCAGGCGAGGTTAATACGAAATATTACAACTAGATAAGGCGTTATAATAAAACTTGCATTAAATACTTTTTTTCTATTATTAGTATGGTTTTTCTACCACACTTTTGGGGCGGCGCAGGCGCAACTATCTGCGCCTCGCCGACTCGCAACTATCTCGACCGACGTCCTCCCCGAGGGGGGGACGTCGGTCGATGGGAGGGTACCCCAATAGGGGGTATTCCGTCGGGCCGACCACTGACGACAAGTTAACGCTGCTCCAGTGGTCGGCCCAACGACGAAGGCGACGTGGTTTTCGGGTGGGTCGCGGGAGTTGCGTGCTTAAGCCCCTCTGTCGCCCCGGACGGAGTGGTGCGGAGGCGCGCCGACCGCGGCCCACCCAAAAAAAAAAAAAAAAAAAGTATGGTTTTTCTATACAAAAATAGGATAACGCGAAGGATAATTTCTTTAGATTTTTTTTTGTTGTTAGGCCAAAGAAGTATAATTTGTTACGTGCGTAAATACATAAGTACACGCATACTTTTGACGTGACAACGTCTTATAATTCGATGGAGCCGGCTGCACACACGAAAAAACATGACGTATGCGGCGTTACCTCGCTCTGAGGCATTCCATTTAAGGCTTGTATCTATCAAACAAATAAAATTAAAATTTTCTTTTGAAAAATGAAACCATTCCATCAGTATTTTCTTATGACGTTGTCACATTCGACTATCGTCAGTAAACAGACTTTACAAACAACCGATTTTTTTTTAGTAGACTTTACATTCCGTTCCGTATGCTGACGGGGTAAAAAAATTGAGATTTATTTAGGAAATTTTTTCTTCTATCGAAATGTTTTTTTGTTCGTAAAGTTGCCAACCTTTTTTGGAATTTTAATTGTTTATGTGATAATTTAGAACTTCTTTCCATATTTAGACGTTAAGACTCTGTGACGTCATGATTTCTGTGTGGTGACAGAGTAAGAATACAATTCATCACTCCTTATCTTGTCCGTGGATGGCGTAAAAGACGACTAAGGGATACAATATGCATATAACATCTGTACAAGAGAAGGAAAACTCGAAATAAAACCCTATACCAATATGTCTGACCAGGATATATAAAGATGATGTTCGCCATCTTTTGTCGAAAGAAATTCATTTTATCTATTGAAGGAGTTCTGATTTTTATAAGTATTGTTCATCGTAGAAGGGGTAAAGTTTCCTAATCCTAGAAGGTTTAAAAATCTATACTAATATACATATAAAGCTGCAGATTTTGTTTGTTTGAACGCGCTAATCTCAGGAACTATTGGTCAGATTTAAAAATTCTTTTAGTGTTAGATAGCCCATTTGTCGAGGAAGGCATCATCACGCTAAGACCAATAGGAGCGGAGCACTAATGAAGAATGTTTCAAAATCGTTCTCTTTTTCTTTTTGAGAGCTTTCGCGACGTATATATGGTTAACGGTTGCATTTGCAAATTTGCAAAAATCATATGTGACAGCATCGTATTATTTAAAAATATTTTCACCTTTTAGGTAAATGAAGTCGCTGCTTAAAGTTAGCGGACAAAGTCGCGGGCAGCAGCTAGTATACAATAAAAATGAAATATAATTACCCAACGCTAGACACATAATGGTGTAAGCTGTAAAAATGCATTTCTTAACAGGGCTATTGGTTAATTTATTTAAAGATTGTTCAGTTTCCTGCGCTTTCTTCATCAACGTCGGCCATTGTTGTGCTAATTTTATGAAAAATATTGCGGAAATAAGTCCTGTTATATAAAACACAAGGTTCGCTGCAAAAAAGGAAAGAAGGATTTTAAAATCTGTAGGCGATATGTCTCTTTTTAATTAAGGTGTTGTCAATAGTTATAAATATTTTATTGACAGATATGAGTAGAAGGATTATTATTTTGATAATATCTTAAAAAGCACCCCACGCTTTTTTTACAATAAAATTATTTTTTTCTTATATACACTATTCTTAATTAAAATTTTTAAAATTTATTTTCTGTTTTTTAGTTGGATTTTCTATAAAAGCGTATTTTTTTAGTTTTTTTGAACTATTATTTATTAATTCCAAGTTTAATTTCCAAGCATTGTTTCATAGAATTAACAATTGTATATATTCTACTCTGTAAGTAATTTTATGAGTAATGCTTTTTGTTTATCTCAAATATTAATATAATAATTTTCCATGTGGTGGGGGAGTATTTGAATTCTCCACTCACTATCTGGCCCATGGTGTCGACGACTAACTTATAATATGTATATAATACAGCAAAAGATGAAAAACTCGAAATGAAAATCTAAATCAAAACCTTTGATATCTCGTGGTATCCATCCATCCATCAGCCTACAGACGTCCACTGCTCGATATAGGAATTACCATGAGAATGCCATTCGGAACGGTCCTGCGCCACCTGCATCCAATAGTTCCCTGCGACTTTGAAACTATTGTCACGTACGCTGCATCGTCCGATTCGTGGTCGCCATTCAAGAACCTTTCTTACACAACGCTGGTCGGTTCGATGCACGATGTGGCCTGCCCATTGCCATTTCAACGTGCTAATTCTGCGGGCTATGTCGGTTACACTCGTTTATCTACGGATTTCCGTATTCCGAATCCATGGTCGCCTTCGGCCTACAGGCCTATCGTGCTGCTCGATGACACGGGCAAGCTACTGGAGAGGGTGGTAGCTGCCCGCATCGAGCGGCACCTCGTCGGCACGGGGCCCGATCTGTCGGACGCCCAGTTTGGGTTTAGGAGGGGTCGTTCGACGATCGCGGCTCTGTTGCGCCTGAGGGCCGTGGCGACTGAGGCCGTCACCGGCGGGGGAGTGCTGTTGGTGGTGTCCCTAGACATCGCCAACGCATTCAATAGTCTGCCATTCAGCTGCATCAGGGAGGCGCTCCGGTATCACGGGGTGCCAGTTTACCTGAGGCGGCTAGTGGCAGACTATTTGGAGGGGCGCAGCGTCCTCTGCACCGACCGAGCAGGGGACGTTGTGCGGACGCCCATGACGTGCGGTGTCCCACAGGGGTCGGTCCTCGGACCCACCCTGTGGAACATCGGCTACGACTGGGCGTTGAGGGGGAGCCTCCCGCCCGGGCTGGGCGTGATTTGTTACGCCGACGACACGCTCGTCACAGCCCGCGGTGGGACGCTAGAAGAGGCGGTAAGCCTGGCGACCTCGGGTACCGAGGAGGTCGTCAGACGGATCGAGGCGCTGGGGTTGAGGGTCGCCCTGGACAAGACGGAGGCCCTCTTGTTCCATGGGCGCACTATGAGCCCTCCCATCGGCGTCTCGATCACCGTCCACTCGGTCGACATCAGCATCCGGGCCCATATGAGGTACTTGGGCCTGGTGCTTGACGGGCGATGGTGGTTCCGGGAGCATTTCCGTAGACTCGCTCCGCGGCTCGTCGGCACGGCGTCCGCCCTATCGTGGCTTATGCCGAACGTGGGCGGACCGAGCGCTGCGTGCCGACGGCTGTACGCGGGGGTCATCCGGTCGATGGCCCTGTACGGCGCACCGGTGTGGGCGGGGTCCATGACCGCCCGACTTAGGGCCCTTCTGTGGCGACCACAGAGGGTCATGGCGGTCAGGGCCATCCGCGGATACCGCACGGTGGCGACGGAGGCAGCGTGCCTGTTGGCCGGGACTCCCCCGTGGGACCTGGAGGCGGAGATGCTCGCCGGACTATATCGGCGGGTGACGGGGGTGCGAGCGGAGGGCGGTGTCGTCTCGTTAAGGGATCTCACCGCCTGGCGCGTCGACGCCCGCCGAGACGTCATCGCCCGTTGGGCAGTCCGGCTGGAGAGGCCTCGGTTCGGGGTGCGAACCGTGGAGGCCTTCCGGCCGGTGCTGATGCAGTGGTTAGAGAGGCGGCACGGGTTGCTCTCCTTCCGACTGGTGCAGGTTTTGACGGGGCATGGGTGCTTCGCCAAATACCTGCACAAGGTCGTTAGGAGGGAGAGTACACCGTCCTGCCACCACTGCGATTGCGACGAGGACACGGCGCGCCATACGCTCGAGGCCTGCGGGGCTTGGGCAGTGCAGCTGTGAACTCGTCGCAATCATCGGTACGGACCTGACGCTGCCGGCTATCGCTAGGGCGATGGTCGACAGCGTCAGGAATTGGGACGCGGTCGCAGCTTTCTGCGAGACAGTGATCTCGCGGAAGGCGGTGGCGGATCGCCTGCGTGAGGAGCGCAGCCTCGATGAGGAGGTCCGCCGCCGGCGACTGGGGCGGCGCAGGCGCAACTATCTGCGCCTCATGCCGCCTTAGCCGAGGCCGCGGGTGACGTGACCGGGGATTAGTCCGTCACCCGCCGAGAGGCCGACCGCGTGAGGAAAGACCGACGTCCTCCCCGAGGGGGGGACGTCGGTCGATGGGAGGGTACCCCAATAGGGGGTATTCCGTCGGGTCGACCACTGACGACAAGTTAACGCTGCTCCAGTGGTCGGCCCAACGACGAAGGCGACGTGGTTTTCGGGTGGGTCGCGGGAGTTGCGTGCTTAAGCCCCTCTGTCGCCCCGGACGGAGTGGTGCGGAGGCGCGCCGACCGCGGCCCACCCACAAAAAAAAAAAAAAAAAAATGGTATATTAAATAATTTTTTCTCAAATTGTGTAGGAGACTCGAGCCCAACAGTGGGACGTATATGATCTGAGATGCGATTAATATAATAATGTAAATTTTGCTAATGTAAGGCTACGTGACCGATTAAGCGTACAATGTGTCTTCAATCGTTACATTCCTGTAGGTATCATTAAAACCGGTCAAGGAACCACCCGAAGAAATGATCACTATTCATCCAATTGCTACTGCTGTGCAATTGATGTTAACGTGGAAATTATAAAAATTTCAAAAAATTCTTTCAAATGCTTCGTACCATTAAGTAAAGTAAAATTTATTTGTGATAGGATGGTATAGGATTTATCTTCTATCTATCTTTTTCAAATGAAGGAAAGAAGGAGAGGCCCACCAATATCCCACTGTTATTCAACCAACTGCGCATCTTAAGAACGGAAGGAATACGAGCAATGTGAAATAGGATATAAAGAAACCTTATACTCTCTTATGTGATCCAGCCTCCAGTACTGAAATTTGCTATTTTCTGGAAGAAGTTGGCTTTGCTTTGAAATTGGAAATAATATTAAAGATGGTTCGTCCAGTCAAAACACGTGTCCGATTAATTTTTGAACGAAATGTTAAACAATATTTGATAAACAAACATTTTATTAATTTATAGGAATCAAGTTTTTAGTGTCGTACGGTAATAGCTTCAAATCAACCCTTACATCGTTAGTGGGTGTGGTAAAAAGCGACTAACAACTTGCCATCCATTTAGGCCAACTCCATGTGACGGCATCTAGTAAACAATTACATTCCCAAGGCGATATGAGATCAGGTAGACCGGTTATAAAACTGTTCAAAAGAAAAGAGTCGTACCCAAATAATTGGGATAAGAGCAAGATGATAATGATATTAGAATCAAGTATGTTCTGGCACGTGCCAGCGGCAACCATGTTTATATTATTGTTATTATTTTATTTATTTACTTAAGTTCATGCAACAAATACAATGGCGGGTATAATGCCAGAGGCATTCTCTATTAATCCGTCATCTGCAGAGAAGCTGACCGCGCGATGGCGACCGAGGTCTCTGAGGGGGAACATCGAGAGGAGAGGGTACCCCGCTACCGGGGTATTCCATCGGGCTGACTATTGACGACAAGGAATTCTGCACCGGCGATCGGCCCAACGACGTAGGCGACATGCTACGGGTGGGTTATGGGGCTGCGCGCCGACCTTGGCTCCTCCTCCCAAAAAAAAGAGGCATTCTCTACTGGTCAAGCATAAGTGATGCAGAGATGAAAAAAAAAAACGTAGGTGCATGTTCTGAGATAATTATTTTATTTTAAAATGAAAAAGAAAATACATTTTGCATAGATACAAAGATATATACATGAATATGTACCTAATACATACTAAAGATACATATGTATGTATCACATAGCGTGTAGTATGTAGCACATACATAGATAGATATAATATATATTACTTCTAAGAATTATACTCACATATAGATCCTAAAGTAATATCGCTCTCAAAAAACCATATTATACTCGAACAGGATAATGTCACTTGCCCAGCAAGAGTGGCAATATGATAAATGCTATAAATTGATTTGAAATTAGACCTAAAATCATAAAAATGTAATAAAACAGGTATTAAATAACAAGCATATACAAAAATGAGGATACGGGACAAGTACGATAACAGCCTTTTATCCCAGTACTTTTATTGCTGGATTAAAATTATCTGTGTGGTGATGGAGTAAGAATACAATTAACCTCGTGTCGTTAAATTAAATCCTGCTCATGGATATTGTAAAAGACGACTAAGGGAAACGATACGCAGGTAATATCGTTGCAGGAGAAAGAAAACTCGAAATGAAACCAAATACCAGGACGTCTGAGTAGTGGTATAATATGTCAAATTCCCTCCCACAATAGAGGAGGGCCGAGCCCAATAGTGGGACGTATATGGGCTAAGATGATGATGATGATGAAGATTATCTAGAGGTTCACAGCAACACTTTTAAATTTTATAACGTAAATATGTATTTTATTATTAACTAGCCGACTCGGCAAAATTCCTACCGCCATAATATTTTTCGTAAATATATTTTAATATTGCCGAAAATCTGGTCTGTCTATAACTGTCATTTGCGTTTTATTATTACATGATAGTGACTTGTATTCCCTTTGACGTTTTATGTCAAGTCCCACGGAAACCCGATCGAACGGGATAAAAAGTATTCTATGTCCGTCTCCTGGTTCTAAGCTACCTCCCCACCAATTTTCAGCCAAATCTGTACAGCCATTCTTGAGTTATAAATAGTGTAACTAACATCACTTTCTTTTATATATATAGATTTATAAGTAATAGTCCGTGTGATCACGGAATAAGAATACAATTCGCCACCCGTTCTTGTCCATGGGTAACGTAAAAGACGAAAATTCATGATACTAAATTATTATTGCTAACATTTGATAAGAGTAAACTTACTTAAGACTAAACTTACTTAAGTCCGTCAACAGAGAGTTGGTCCAGACCTCGAACTGGAAAATAACCGGCCCAACAACAGAGTCGCATTACTTGACGTAGGCACGCATGAAGTTCACATGGGTACCTCTTTGCATTATTGTGGACCTTCACCATAATGGTTTATGAAGCTACTCTGAAGAATAATTGTTAAAACTATTAAGGTTTTGAAGTTTGTTGCTGTGTTGTAAACCGGCTTAAGGAGAGCAACCAAGGCAGTGGGTAGCAGCAATCAAATGGGAAACTCTTCACATTAACCTCAATCGCCAATTCGTATTTCAAGCATGTTAATTATAACGAAGAAGGCCATGTTTGAAAGTGGATGTCGAGTGGCTGATAAATCACCCCACAGTGTGATTCTGACAATTGTCATCCAACGATTCCCAGCATATATGCTAATATAATAACAGTCATGTAAATAGACAATTAAGTCGTGTTTCAAATTAGAAGAATCCATTCGTCAGTCTATTGAAGTTCCTGACCATGAAGTAGTAATAATGCTATGAATAGGTTTGGCAGGTTGTTTGATGATCAGACCGGGAATTCACCACCCGCAGAGGGACCGACCGCGTGACAGTGACGCCCTGGCCGCTGCAATGCTGCTGAAGCGTCAAAGGGTACGGTACCCGAAAGTGTAATCCGCCAGGCTGGCTACGGATGTCAAGGAATCGGTACCAGTGATCGGCTCAATGGCGACGGGGAGGGAATACGGTAGGTTATGGGGTCGCACGCCGCCCAACCGTCGCCCCAAATAGATTGGGTGGGGTGCTCTAGACCATAGCGTATCAAAAAAAAGAGGTTGCTTGATGATCATAGTTAGCCATAGGAGTTCTCCAGAAGGAGCGCTGCTGTCCACTCTTACGATCATTCATCATCATTTCAGCCTATCACCGTCTACTGCTGGACCTAGGCCTCCCTCATATTACGCCACAAAGTGCGGTCCTGTACCACCTGCATCCCACGAGGCCCAGCAATTTTCACCAGGTCGTCGGTCCACATAGTGGGGGGGCGTCCTACACTGCGTCATCCGATACGTGGTCGCCACTTGAGAACCTTTCTTCCCCAGCGGTTGTCGGTTCGTCGAGCGATGTGGCCTGCCCATTGCAACTTCAGCGTGTTAATTCTTCGTGCTATGTCGGTTACACCCGTTCTTCTGCGGATTTCCGTATTTCGGATTCGCTGAGAAATTAGGAGCATAGCCCGTTCCATAGCACGCTGAGCGACTTTGAGCCTTGTTATGAGGCCTACATTTAGGAGCCTATATGTACACTTATTAAGAAATTGAGGGACAGTGATACATTCCATTCTTAGCCTTCTTATAAATACTATAAAAATAATAATAATTCCTTTTCTGTGTGTGTGATGGAGAAAAAACAATTCACCACCCTATCTTACCCGCGGGTGTCGTAAGAGACGACTGAGGGATATAATATGCATATGATATTTGTGCAAGAGAAGGAAAATTCGAAAATGAAACCGGCAACGTTTGACTAGCGTGGTGTAGTAGGTCAATTTACCTCCTATTGTGGAGGAGGCTCGAGCCTAATAGTGGATCGTATATGAGCCGAGATGATGATGATGATTAATATTTTTATCGTCAATATATGTTAATAATAACTGTAAATTTATAGACTAGAGCCATGGATGATTCTTTTTCTTCTTTTATTAGTAGACTAGCAACCCGCTCTTGCTTCGCTTCGGTTACAGTCGCCTTAACCGCGTAGTTCCCGTTTCCATGGGAATACCAGGATAAAATATAGCCTATATTACTCAGGGATAATGTAGCGTTGAATTTTTGAAATTGGCATGGTAGTTTTTGAGTTTATTCGTCACAAACATACACACACAAAAATACAAATTTTCCTCTTTATAATATTAGTGTAGATATCAAGAGAATATTCAATTAAGTTAATTCATCATCATCACAGCTCATTCACGACCCACTGCTGGGCTCTAGCCTCCTAACGGGAGGGAATTTGTCTTATCACGCTCGTCAGGCGGATTGGTATAGGGTTTTATTTCGAGTTTTACTTCTCCTTCATATGTGTTATCTGTATATTATAATACCTTAGGCGCCTTTTACAACACCCATGAGCAAGAAAGGGAATGGTGTATTGTATTCTTAATCCATCCCCACATGCCATAATTAAGTTAATTAAATACTATTAATTATGTCATATTTTAAAATAAACAAAATGAAATAGTATTTTTACGGATTTTATCGCGTTTGTATTTGATCTTTGATAGCCCGACGTTTTGAACACTTTACAACGTTCATGGTCACGGGGAACCGCCCATAAAATCCGTAAAAATACTTTTATTTACAATTTGTAAAACTTGCGTAAATATCAGAAAGCAAAATATAATAGGTATTACTTCAGTAAGTAGTACTTTATTTGTTTTATACTACGTATTTTGTATCCAGTAATTTCGCTGCTATAATTTACCTACCGTTTATATTCGTTTATAATCTACTTTCAGTTGAATAAATTGAATAAACAGCGTCTAAGCTTTTCGTGGAATGTTTAAGCAGTCGATTTCCACAATAATACGTTGTTAACACCTTAAATTACTGTTGTTATTATTTATACATTCAAAAGGTCAGACGATCCTCGTTTTATTATTACAAGTCAATGGATTGTTATCGAAAGAAAACTACGTATAGATGGAAAACATTTGTCCATTAACATGTCAAGATTGTTTTGATATTGTTAATGCATCGTAAAGTACCATTAAAATAATATTCGTCAATATTAAATAAGTTAGTATCTATTACGCATATGTTTATTTTATGTTTTGTTACATTATGCTTTTTATTGAAGAATAAATTTTCGAATCGCGGGGGCAACAAACATATAAAATTACAGCTAAGCGCAGAATAAATATTGGTATATCGCAAATAATTCCGCGTGGGTATTCAACCCACGACCCTCGAAATGATGATCGCTTCAACATCTCTGTAAATAAAGGCATAACAGTATCAATTTTAAAATTCTCATCCATTTATAATTTGATTAAAGAGAATAGGTAACTATGTCGATAGAAGTTATCGAGCTATTAATATCTCACTTTCGAAAACGACATCTTTAGAACCGTTTTATAGAAAATGGTTTATTTTGTAATCCTTAAATCTTACGATGTATTTGTGGGAATAGAATAAGAATACAATCCACCATCAACTTCTCATGGCCGTGGGTGTCGTATAAAACAATTAAGATATATAATATGCATATATGTTCTATGCAAGATATGGAAAACTCCAAATAAAACCCTATAGTAACATGTCTGACCAGTGTCCGAGTTTGGAGGTGGTAGTTTATTGGACTACTTTAAGTTAAAATATTAAAATTGACAATATGTGATTGCCCACGCAGAATTTATACATAATCATCATAATAATTCCAGATGATATACGTCAAACTGTTGGGCTCGAGCCTCTTCCTCAATATAAGGGAAATTGACCTATAGTAGGTCAAAAACAAACCACGTAGGTCAGACGTCTTGATATAGGGTTTTATTTCAAGTTTTCGTTGTCTTGCATAGATGTTATATGCATATTTAATCCCTTAGTCGTCATTTACGACACCCGCGGGCAAGAAAGATAATGGTGAATTCTATTCTTAATCCGTCCCCACAAGGAGAAGTAACTATAGGTTTTTTTTAAATATTTAATGTACACACAGACACTAATCTTTTACTGGTATTTTATTATAAACACATCGATTATGGAGAACGCTTGAGTCCATCAGTGCATTGTATATGGGCTGAGATGATAATGAGGAAATCTTAAGAATCTCATTTGAATACTTGTCTGGGAAAATAGAATCAATTGGTGAAAAAAGCAACACAAAGATATTGTCTTCAGTATTAAATATATTGTCATATCATGACTGCTTTTTTGCAGCCAATTTCAAAGAAGAAGCTAACACCATTCTGGTGAAATATGGTGTAGATTGTACACCTTTTGTATTCAACCATTTTAGAAGATAAAATTGCAATATTGCAGCATAAATCAATGGAAAATGTCATTTTTGTAGATATGAGAGCGTATAACTCACCTGTTGCAAGAATAACCCTCTATCAATGACAACATAACCTGGACTATGTCTGTAAAGAGGCTTTCAGAGTTTGGATTTGGTTTTTCTTTTTTAGTTTTCTTCCTCTCGTTAAAATGATATGTATTTAATTTCCTTCCTATTTTCAATACGTAAAAAAAGGGATGAAGATACATTTTTAGTCCATCACTATACGTTTAATGCAATGTTAATATAATATATAGCTATATTCTACTTTTTTTTTGGGGTTGGCTAGCTAGCCGGGGCGACAGAGTGGCGGCGTGCGGCCCCGTGACCAACCCTGTAGCACGTCGCCTTCGTTGTTGGGCCGACCACCGGTGCAGAGTTCCTTGACTTCAGTGGTCGACCCGACGGAATACCCCGAGGGAATACTCCGAGGGAGCACCCTCTCCCATCGACGTCCCCCTCCTGGGACGTGTCATCGCATCGTGTCGCGAGGCTAGCCTCAGCTATATTCTTCTTGGAAATTTGTCCATCTTAAATAATCAAAAAGCATTTAATTTTGTTTGTTATTAATTGGAATGAAAGTTGCATCAAATTAACTTATCAACGGCAAATCTACTTATAAGTACTTTTGGGAAGAAAAGCGTGAGGCGATGACAAAAAACAATTAAAACAATATATATACTATCTTATAGGAAATCATCCGTATATGTCATGATCACAGCCCATATACGTTCCACTATTGTGCTTTTTTTTATGAGCAGGCTATGGTCAGCGCATCCGCCACTCGGCTCCGTCCGGGGCGACAGACGGGCGGCGTGTGGCCCCGTTACTCACTCTGTAGCACGTCGCCTTCGTCGTTGGGCCGACCACAGGTGCAGAGGTCCTTGATTTCAGTGGTCAGCCCGACGGACCACCCTTTCGGGCACCCTCACCTTTCGAGCACCCTCACCTGCCACTACTGGGCTTGAGTCTTCTCCGCAATGGGAGAGAAATGGACCTGTATATCAGGTCCATTTCTCTCCCATCTGGTCAGACAATTTTATTTCAATAAGTCGACTTTTACGAAGCCCACGGTAAAGTTAAAGGGTGGTGAATTGTATTGTTACTCCGTCACCATAAGGTAAAATGTACAATATTGTTATGTCAATCTTGTTTCTACGAGAAAACAACCAAACATCGAACAATGTAGCTTTCATTAAAAACATCGTCCATTTTGGAGAAAAGTGGAACAGTGCTGTTTGTTTTGGCTCTAAATTTCTCTAAAGTGCATTTTATTTTAGAAATGGTTTGAAAGTTTTGGATCAGTTTGCAGGATAAAAACATATTATTAAGTACCTATTTGAAAGTATAGTTTACTGAATTCAAGCGTGAACTATGAATTTAAGGATTCTTTTGCGTAGTGGTAAGGTAGGTAAGGTGAATTATGTATATTTTTTTATATTAATTTTATTTCCACGAATAGTAAGTTACAGACCAAAAACACTGCATCCATTTCTTATTATTGCCTTTTGAATAAGAAAAAATAGGAATAAAGCACGAGAAACGACAAAAAATTAAAGATTGAAAATCGTTAATGTTCATATTTAGATGTCACTTGAAAAGATTTAAAATACTTTATCTGTAAATTTAAAATGTTGAGCAACTTGTAAGTAATATTTTTTAGTTGAAAATAAAAAAAATAAAATAAAAAACAAAAGGTTTTTAACGATATTCTGAACGATATTAACGATATTCTGAAATCTATATCTATAATCTTGTGGTGCGGAGTAAGAATACAATTCATATCCCCTTTGTTGTAAAAGACAACTAAGAGATTACTGCAGATGACCTCAATGTAATAGAAGGAAAACTCGAAAGAAATCCTTATACCAATCCGTCTGACTGGCATGGTATAGCATCCTCTCCCATTGTGGAGGAGGCTCCAGCCCACAGCCCAGCAGTGGAAGTTATGTTAGCTGTGATGATTATATATATATATATATATATATATATATATATATATATATACTGGCGTCTCAGATTATGGAACAACCATTCGAGAACGTTTTAGTTCATAAATCGTAATTACAATGTATATAAATTACTGTAATTTCAAAAATATGTGTCTTAAGAGTCTATGCTTTAAATATTACATGTTGTAAACGGGATACATGTAGGCATGTCAGCTGGTTTTAAGACAAAGTTTGTCTTGCTTGTGCGATATGTTCGCATCATTGGTATATTCAATTTCTAATGAATATTTAACAAAGTACGAATATGTGGCAGCTTAAGTATTACTGACTTTATATATTTCAATCAGATTTACAGAAAAAGCGATGGCATAATTGAAATCTTTACAGGTATCTAACTCATTAACGAATCGATATTTTGACTTAAATTTTTTTCATGGTTTTCTACCACCATTGCCTAACTCCCGTTTGACCAGCTGTTCCATATCCTGAGACATCCTGTATATATATATCTTTATTTCACAATTGGACCCGGCAGTTGGGGCTGCTGTCGATTTCAAGGAGAATTCCTTTTATTTTATTTGAACAGAACAATGTCTGTTGGGTCATCTCAGGTTTAAGTTTAAATTTCTACACAGTTCTAAATCCTATTATTATTTACGAACTGTATCAAGTGCTCTTTTAGACACTTTTTTAAGATTTGCACGGGAATGTCGGGATTGGGCACATTTTATACTCTGAAGCAGACACAGGCGAGTTGAATATCGGTGAGTAATATATGAACAAAATTAAACGAAGAAAAATGTACCTTAACATACAACACAATTTTATTGCTCGATCAAAAAATAAATCTTATTTGAGTCCTCAACATCAAGCAATAGGCTTTACTTACATAACCTAGATGGGATTTTAAATATCCGTATACACATAGAGGATTTACACCAGTAATAAGTGTTACCCGCCTTCCAAGGTGTGAACGTGACTGAATTCTGAAACTATGTTCAACCCAAAGATTTCATATCAGGCGAAGGAAAAATATTGAAAGTGCCAATATTTTCGTTCATGGTGGCACGCGCGAGGAATCAGTGATAATGCCAATGGGATTTTGAAGATGTGAATAGCATTCTATTGAATAGTTTTAGTTTTTTTATTTGCCAAACATTATGTAATAGGTAGTACTTACATAAACGAGTTAGTTTATATTTTTTTTTTCGTAGGTTATATAGAATAATTGGTAAAATATTTAAAAAACAAAAGGTAGAAAAATAGTAAAAAGGTCTAGTCTATTTAGATTAGCTAGATTTTACAACTGAGCTAATCCTATTCATAATAACAGTGGCTAAAATTCCTTTAATATTATTTTGAATCATAAATATCTGGTTGACCGAGCTTCGCTCGGAATATTTTTGTCGAATTTATTTAGATCATCATCATCATCATCTTCCTCTTATCCCAATTACTTGGGGTCGACGCAATATATCATCTGTTTTGACATATTGCAAAAAGTTTCGGCAATGACTTTTATGACCGGCCGCCTGCCTGACGTCAACCCTCCTTGGGAATGTAATCGTTGACCCAAATGGTACCAGATGGAGTTGGTCCGGGTCAATCTAGGGCTCTTAGTCGTCTTTTACGACATCCACGAGCAAAGCAAGGGTTGGTAGTATTATTAATAAAAAATAAAAAATAAATAATGCAAATTATATAAAAAATTACAAAAAGAGAATAATAATAACATCGAGATTCGAACCGACGCTGTTTGCATTCCAAAAAAAAAAAAACAAAATTAGAACCGGCCGTCTCCCCAACTGAGCTATCGTAACTCATGGCATTGATAACGAAATTTGAATTCATATTCTTTAAAATTGAATGTCATTATATTTTTTTACTAAAAACACGGACAAAACAACATTTTCTATAAATAAAACCTAGCTAGATCGATTTTTTGGACCCGAAACCTCTAGTATGCCAAGTTTCAACAAAATCGTTGGAGCCGTTTCCGAGATCCTGAATATATATATATAGGTATATATACAAGAATTGCTCGTTTAAAGATATAAGATAAGATACATTGGCTAAATTTATGTTCATATTCTACATACATTTTTCTTCAATAGTTGAAAATACTGACAAAATGAGATATTTTATAGATGAAACCTAGCTAGATCGATTTTTCATCCAGTAGACCTCCTAAACTTTAAACAGTACCACACTCTCGCAGAAAATCGATGTCCGAGTAGTAGCAATTTGTTAATGCGCTTCGTTCGGTGAGCGAGAAGGCCGGCAGCCCAAGTTTCTGAGGGTGTTTGCGTGTGGTGGTTTTTAGTGATGCTTTTAGTATCCCCGAACCTCATTGCACGTATTAAATTACCTTGATATGTAATTTTTAATTTAGCTATGTATACGGATTTATGTATACATATTTATGTGTCTGTAGCTATGCATCTGAATCTATGTATATATATCTAGGTATATATGTCTCAATTAACACTACTTCGTTAAATGGATGACCAGGTAAATAAGCAAACACCTTTAGGAGCAATCAAATCATTTATTCTGCATAGGCCCCGTAAGGGCATTTACAATAATCTACCACCGGATCGGAACGCGGCCCCAAACTGAGAAGATCCGGCAAGAAACTCAGCGGGCAGTCTTTATTTTTTAATCTTTTAAATATACATAATTTTATGTTCCGTACAACATATATGGTATTAGCTCCAGTGTGATGCAATACATCTTGTAATAGATAACCAGGTAATAAACAATAATATTTCCACAACATAATAACTACATAAAATACAACATTAGAGCTTAGATGTTAGCTCTTCGCTAGTCGAGAAGCAACTCATTTTAAAGGCTTGGTCTAACATTATTTCTATTTAAAACGGTTATATATTAATACCATTACATAATTCCCTTATTATATTGGTATATGTACACACATATACACAACTATCTAATTCTGTTTTTAATGGATCAACTTATAAGAACATACTCAAATTGTTTTCAAATCAAGTATATATAATATTTAGTTTACGTTAATATTTATAGAACCATTTCAAAGACTAATACAGGAACAAGCTATCAGTACACTATAAAATACACTATAAGATTACTTAACTTTTTGGGTACAAATCAATAGCTCCGCACGGCTCGCTGGTCGGGGAAACACTGTGTCGATCAGTGTACTATGTTCGCCACCCTGTACAGGGTGGGAGAGGCAGTTTCAGGGCAAGTGGCCTCCGACTGCGGCTTCAATCTTCGTGGCTTGAGAGCCACGCGTCCTTGGAATTATTTACCTCCGTCTCCTCCACTCTTCATCCCCGATGGCGGTCAGCCCGAGCCGTATGAGGCCCCGGTAACCCCGGGCAGGTCCAACTCCGAGCGACCAGCGAGGCAACAAAAGAGGGACTAGTCGTGTGAGGGATGGCAGCTTATGGAGTCTGAGTAGGTGTTGATAGGACGTGTCCTCGCGCCGGGACCGGTGCCTCCACGCATGATGCGTGTATTACGAGTAATACACGCAGATGCCAAGGAAGCAGCGGCCACGGGGCGGGTCACTCCGATTCATCCAGCCGGCTGTGAGCCGACTGGGGGGTGGCCCCGTTGGGATTACGAGACCAGAGGAGAGAAAGGAAGAGGAGGTGGTAGGTGATGGCGAGACTCTGGTACCCGAAAGTACCAGGTTGGATGAAGTACTTCTACTTCCATTTTGCGTAATTTTTAAACCCTGGCAAAATCCCTGGGATAGGGTTTTATACCGGGGTGGAAGTCTGGTGGGCGTGCATGAAGCGGTGCGATGCCTCTGATGTGATCCCACTCAGAGGCATCAGCACGGTCAAAGAGATTGGTGGCTATTTTACAGGCAAAGTCCAGGAGGCTCTCCATTCGGAGGTTTCTGTGGATGGTATGGTTGCTAGTGTATCGGTGGGCGGAAACAATGGTGCGTAAAGACAGGTTCTGTTGGGCCTGCAAATGGGCTTGGTAGAGCGTAGGCTGTGTCGATCATTCGGCCACAAGCCTTTTTATACACTATCAGGGCGCCACATGTTCTGGCCTCCACGACACAGGGTTTCCTAGTGTGGAGTCCAGAGCTAAACCTAATCTAGCAAATAGATATAAATGTATGCTGAAATTGTATAATTTTAATTTAATTAATTTGATGTTCCTATTTAAATAAATAAATAAATAAATGTTTTGACGAAATTTAATGTAAAGGGTTTTTAAACCATGATTTTGTTCGTTATGATTACAAATACAATATTTATTATTGTAAGCCTTTTTTACACGTTAAAAAATTTTTCGTAATAAGACATAAGACATGATCTATACCAATAAATAAAATTGGAGTGTCTGTTTGTAATGTCAAAATAATAGGCTTTTTTCATGCTCACACGGTTATTTGCACGACACCTATGCCTAAAATAGCAATTAAAAATTATTTGTCTGTCTGTCTGTCTATTTGTTCCGGGTAATCTTCAAAACAGCTTTACCGATTTCAAAAATTCTTTCACCAATGGAAAGCTATAATATCAGGGCGTAAACTAGGCTATATTTTATCCCAGTATTCCCACGGGAACGGGAACTACGTGGGTAAAACGACTATAACCTATAACCGAAGCGAAGCGAGGGCGGGTTGCTAGTATAATAATGTGCGTTAACATTGTTTATTTGTGAAATTAGTTATTCCCATTTCGTGGAAATAAAATGGTCACCGATTCACCAACTCCGAGTGCCGTCCGACAATAATAAGTAGGTAATAATAGGTACACGAAATAACTACATTATGATTTATGATAGTAAATAGTTATGATTCTTCTTTCCATCACACTTTTCTGACTTACGCTCCATTTTAGTTTCTACTTACATTCTTTCTACATTTTAGCTTCTACTACGTTATAGTCGTTTTACCCGCGTAGTTCCCGTTCCCGTGAAAATACCGGGATAAAATATAGCCTAGTTTACGCCCTGATATTATAGCTTTCCATTGGTGAAAGAATTTTTGAAATCGGTCCAGCCGTTTTGAAGATTACCCGGAACAAACAGACAGACAGACAGACAAAATTTTTTTAATTGCTATTTTAGGCATAGGTGTCGTGCAAATAACCGTGTGAACATGAAAAAAGCCTATTATTTTGACATTACAAACAGACACTCCAATTTTATTTATTAGTATAGATGAACTGTTTAGTTAGCTGTGTAGGATGACTGTAATTTACTTAGTTCTAACTAAATTTCAGAAAAAAAATTAGATACATAAAAAACAATCAAAATCGATCCAGATTCCGATTCTCAACAAATTACTTTTTCAGGGTATGTGTTAATTATGTTATACGTTGTATATATAACATATCAACGACCCTTAGCATATAAATACATGCAAAGATACAGGGTTTACCTTAATTGAAGTTCAAGTCAATACACAAGTCATTCTATTATCAATTATATTATATAGCTTTAGGGATTTTATAATGGTATTAATAAAGTCTTTTATTTTTTCTATTATGTTGAAAAAACTGACGGACTATTTCTATATTGTCACTAAAATGATACAAGTCCAACATACCCGGTAACATGAAGTAATTAAGCATAGTAGTATATAAGAGACAATAAAGAACAAAAAATAAATCATATTACAATCTATACCAATAACTAAAATTGGAATGTCTGTTTGTTATGTCAAAGTAATATGCTTTTTTCATGCTCACACGGTTATTTGCACGACACCTATGCCTAGAATACAGATTAAAAAATTTTTGTCTGTCTGTCTGTTTGTTCCGGGTAAACTTCAAAACGGCTGGACCGATTTCAAAAATTCTTTCACCAATAGAAAGCTATAATATCAGGGAGTAACCTAGGCTCGAGGGAAGGCACGTGCTCTGGGAGGGGGGTGACGGGTGCATACATCGCCATCGGGTGGAATGCGGCGTTCCACAGGGCTCGGTTCTTGGTCCGGTCCTGTGGAACGTTGGGTTCGACTGGCTCCTGCGGGGTCGGCTCCTTCCCGGGATGGGGGTTATTTGCTACGCAGATGACACCCTCATCACGGTGACGAGGGCTGACTTTCAGGGGGCTGCCCGGTTGGCACAGGAAGGAGTAGCACTCGTCGTAGACCGGATTGGCATGCTGGGTCTGAGGGTCTCGTTAGATAAAACTGAGGCTTTCCTATTTCATAGCCCACGTCGAGGTCCCCCCCGAGGAGCACATATCAGTGTGTCTGGGGTTGCCGTGCCGGTGCGGGCCCAGATGAAATATCTAGGCCTGCACCTTGATAGTAAATGGAATTTCGGGCCACACTTTGCCCAGCTCGTCCCTAGGCTCACCAAGTCAGCCGCGGCGTTGGGAAGGCTTCTGCCAAACACTGGTGGTCCTGGGTCGTCCTGTCGGCGTCTCTACGCTGGAATCCTGCGGTCCATGGCATTGTAAAGTGCCCCTATCTGGTCGGAGTCCCTCACCGCCCGTAACAAGGCCCTCCTGCGCCGACCGCAGAGAATCATGGCGGTGAGGACTATCAGGGGTTACCGTACGGTGTCTTGGACTGCAGCGACGCTACTGGCAGGCGACCCGCCTTGGCCGCTTGTGGCTGAGGCGTTGGCGGAAGTTTACCAGCTCCGTGCCACAGCGCGGGCCAACGGCGAGCAAGTCTCTGCAAGGAGACTGGGCAGAGCGCAAGAAGTGGCCTGGAGGGAAGTTATCCGGTGGTGGAGGGAAGACCTGGAGTCCCCCGTAGCAGGGCGGGGGACTGTGGAGGCGGTTGCGCCGCATCTCCACCGCTGGCTCACAAGGAAGCACGGCAACCTAACATTTAGGATGGCGCAGGTGCTTACCGGACACGGGGTCTTCGGTAAGTACCTGCATATGATTAGAAGAGAAGAGGCCCCCGGATGTCATGAGTGTGGTGCGCCAACTGATGATGCGCGTCACATATTGGAAGTATGTCCCGCCTGGGGGCCTCAGCGCCACGACCTGTCGGCGGTTCTCGGAGGGGACCTGTCGCTGCCGACCGTTATCACAAAGATGCTCGGCAGCGACAGGTGCTGGTCGTCGATGGCCTCATTTTGCGAGGCCGTCATATCCAGGAAGGAAGCGGCGGAGCGAGTACGCGAGGCAAGCGCTTCTGCTGACTCGTTCCGTCACCGGCGACCCGGGAGGAGGAGGCGACAATATGCGCACCTACTCCCACCGCCCTGAATAATGACGACAGGACGTGGCCAGACGGCCATACGTCGGGCTGCCGGGGATTGAATGTCATCAGACGATCTCTCCGGCACCCCGTAAAAGCGCAGAAGGGGCCGCTGTGGTTTTAGTGGGTATTCCGGCGGCAGACGTGGCCGGTGAGTCCCACACAACCCCCGCCCTGGCGGGGGACTGTGCGTAAATGCATTTCCACAGCGTGAACAAAAAAAAAAAGGGAGTAACCTAGACTATATTTTATCTCAGGATTCCCACGGGAACGGGAACTACGCGGGTAAAATGACTACAACCGAAGCGAAGCAAGGGCGGGTTGCTATTTAAATATATATATATATATTGACTAGCTGACCCAACAGACGTTGTTCAGTTCAAATAAGCGCCACCTACCGGGTTCAATTGTGAATCTAAACCATTCCCGAATTCTCTTGAACATGAATAAAAAATTTCATCAACATCGGTTCAGCCGTTTAGGAGGAGTTCACTGACATACACACGTGCACAAGAAATTTATATATATAAAGAAGACAGTATAACATCGGTATAATAATACGTATGTATAGTTTTTAACAAGATAGTCAAAATACGCTTCAATATTCAATATGTCAACAGTCAAGTGCATACTGTTGAGAGATGCTTGTGCTAATCAACCAAAAAAGAAATTAATTTTGTTCTCACGATACTGCGCTTTACTGTTGGAATTTTTTACTGCACGTAACTTTGCCAATAATGGGTTTGCATTCTAAAGTATTCCGTTACCTATGGGGTAAAGTCACGCTTCAAGAAGTTTTATTTTTATATACCTACGTAGGAAATATATTGACGTCGATATATTGACATTAACACATAATATAATATCTTTCTATTTCATCTCAACTTATTTAAGCTCCGCTATTCTGCTTAGGTCTCCTCCATAATAGGAGGAGAAATGACTTACTATTCCACGCTGATCAGATAGACAGTTTTTCTTCTCTCTTATCTTACCTGTATATATCCCTTAGTCGTCTTTTACGACACCCAAGAGCACGAGAGGGGGTGGGTAATTGTTTTTAGTGGCCTTAATGCAGAAAACACTATTTGCCAAACATTGATACAGATGAACATTAATACAGATAATTGTTTTCACAATAACTAAAAATAAAGTTTGTAGGTAAATCAATAAATAAATACTTTCAATGTGGAGACGGGATTAAGAATTTGTCACCCCCTTACTCCATATTTGTTCGCGGGAATAATACAATAATGCAATCGTCAACCGTTTTGCTAAGTATGCGGTATTCGTATAAATGAATGCTGGTGGTTAATGGGCGTAGCCTGTGATTAGCAGTGGACCTCAACAGCCTGAAATTTATGATAAACTTAAATCTTAGTCCGCCCGTGTCCATGAGCGCTGCAAAGTGTTCGAAACGTCGGGCAATTAAAAATCAAATACAAACACGATAAAATCCTTAAAGTAGTTTTATTTACAAGTTAAATCAATCTTTATGTTGTCGGAATGAGAATTCAATGGTAATTATCTCTTCTTTTCCTGTGGGTATCGATATAATATATAAAACTTCAAGAAGGCAAATCCGTAACAAAGCCTTATGCCAACCCGTCTAGCCAGCTTGGTGTAGAAATTAACGTACACCAAGTAGTACGAACAGTTTTTTAAAAAATACAAAATTTTGACATTACCCTCACTCTATATTTATGAGACAGCGGTTTTCGTCAAAACTAATTCTCATTTATTTGAGACACTTGGAGAATTACCACGAAATCGACGCTATAATTTTAGGTTAAGAATAAAAAAAGCCACAACTGCATTAATGCAAAAAAATGTCTTATGTATGGTAGTTGTGATATACAATAAAATACCTAATTACATTAAACATGCAAACCTAATGCAATTTAAAAAACGTCTAAGGGACTTTTTAGTGGAGCGATGCTTTTATAATGTTAATGATTTCTTTAGTGATCATCATCATCATCTTGCTCTTATCCCAATTACTTGGGGTCGACGCAATATGTCATCTGTTTTGACATATTGCAAAAAGTTTCGGCAATGACTTTTATGACCGGCCGCCTGCCTGACGTCAACCCTCCTTGGGAATGTAATCGTTGACCCAAATGGTACCAGATGGAGTAGGTCTGGGTCAATCTAGGGCTCTTAGTCGTCTTTTACGACACCCACGAGCAAAGCAAGGGTTGGTAGTATTCGAAGCCGCTACCACACAGCACTTTCTTTAGTGATAATTTTGATAAGTAAAATTGGTTTGGTTGGGTTTTGGTGAAGTTGGTTTTGACATTATTTTATAAATTTGACATTTTACTCGATATTTATTAATTTGAAAATGTATGTATTAATTAATATTGAAAAGGTCGAATAATGTAAAAAACCAGACAACGATAAACAATAATAATTGTAACTTGATATTTGCATGCCCAATAGGTAGAACATAGCGATTCGTTTATCATATTTTTTTAATAAGACCATGTATCACCTATGTTCAGCAAATAAATGATATTATTATTACGCTAATTTCTCTCAGAAGAAGGAGAGCTACGTCCAGCAGCGTATATGAGCTGAGAAGAAGGAAATAAATAAAAATAAAAATTCAGATAACAAAATATAATGAAACTTCGAAATAGGAAATTTTAAAAGTAAAATTTACGAGACATCTGCATATATTTTATTTTAAATAAAACAACTAGATTTATTTGTAATATCTTTTATTTAATTAAACACTTTTATAGTAATTGCATTTCAAATAAAAATCACTCGAAGAAATTGAAACAATTTCAAGATTTTCATTTTATTTCTAAACCCTATGAACTGCGCGAGTTTAGATTTATAAAATTAATTATAATGGCAGTAAGATCTAAATAAAATATTCTATAAAAGAAGAATTAACTAATGAAATGTTGTTAAAGACGATAAAACTAATTTACCATAATTGAAATACTGCGATGTAATTATATTAAACAACGTTATATATGGAAGCGAATGGTACTGATAATTAATACAATTTAAATATGTACCTAATATAAATGAGTTTCCTAAACAATTATAATTCATATTATTTGTGAAAATTACTGCCAGGGGGAGTGAGTAGTGATGAAAAATAACAGACTCCTCAAGGGCTACTTTGATAATTTTTAATAACCGCCAATCCTGAAGGATCTGATAAGGATATGCCACAAACTTAATTATTGCATTGTCGTCGGCCACAAGTGTGCAGTTTCAAATTAATTCAACGTTTAGTAGAAGATAAAAATGATCTTTAAAAAAGTATGAAGAGGGCTGTAAATTTAGATGTTATTTATTTATCGATTAAACCCAATCGTCGTCTTTAAATTGTAAAAGTACTAATTCATATGTTACTATAGTGCCGGCCACCTGTAACAAAAAAGTTACTGAAATGATATTTGAAAAAAATATTTTCGGTTTTTACGATTTCCGCAGAAAAGAAAGGCTTTGCAACACATTCTATTCTAATCCGTAGTTGAAGGGTTAACTTGATATTAGGTATTGTTAATTTCAACACTTACCGAAAGCACAAGTTCTCTTGTGATATAGAAAAAACCACAGCCGCTTAGAGCAACTACGTCTCCATGTATCTGATCCACAAATCTCTGTACCTGCAAAATTAAGTAGCGCTTATCAACCTGCTCTTATCCCAATTTGCCAGGCTGTGGTCTGGGCAAACACCGTCCGTTCTGGGGCAATGAAATGGTGGCTCGCGGCCGCATAACTCAACGTATTCCCATGACCTTTGGGCTAACCACTGGTAACGAATCTTTGACGTCTGAAGCCAGCGCAGCGGGTTAACTTTTCAGGTACCCTCTTCACCGGTCCGGCAGCAGCCAACAGTACTTTTGGGGCATTGTCTTCGTGCGGTCATCTTCTCTGCAAGTGACTGACTAATCATTTGTGCTATCACCCGCGGACTTAGCTAGCATGACATCCGACTCAGGTATTCCCGTCTGTGCCAACCAATCCCAATTACTTGGGGTGGACTCTTTCATAGTACATATTGCAAAATTTTTGGTAATATGTAGTTTTATGACCGGTCGCCTGCCTAATGTCATTATTCCTTAAAAATGTAATGGGCTGCACAAGGCGTAGGTACTCGCGTCGCGGCAGTAGGTGACTGGACTGGGGAATAGTCCGCCACTCACAGAGAGGCTGATCGCGTGAGGGTGACGCCCAGGGAGAAATAGTACCTGAAAGGGTAACCCGCCGGACTGGCCACGGACGTCAAAAACTCAGTATCAACGGCCAGTCCAATGGTGATGGGAAGAGAATAAGGTAGGTATAGGGCCGAGCGCCACCCTTTCGCGACACTCTGGACGGAATAAACGACGTACGTGATTACCATAGAGCGCCCAAAAAAAAAAAACAATAGTCGTACACGATGTGTGACATTTAACATGTTATCTATAGGTATACAAATAAATAAAATTGAAGTGTCTGTTTGAAATGTCAAAGTACTATGCTTTTTTCATGCTCACACGGTTATTTTCACGACAACTATGCGTAAAATACAATTTAAATTTTTTCTATCTGTCTGTCTGTTTGTTTGAATTCAAAACAGCTAGACTGATTTTTATAATATTTTACTACCAGGTAGCTGTATATACAAGGAGTAACTTAGGCTATACTTTATTTAGATATACACACGGGAACGCGAACTATACTGGTAGGGCGACTGAAACCGAAGCGAAGCTAAGGCGGGTTGCTAGTCCTACTATAAAATTGAGATAAATATATGTGTAGTCAATTTTTTCGTCATATTATTGGTCAAATATACAGGGTGTATCAGGTTATGGAACAACTGTTCGAGTATGTTGTAGTTTAACGGTTATAGATCGTAATTAGAACGTACATTACACAAAAAACAATATAACATAAAAGTTATAGTGATTTCAAAAAAATGTGTCTAATAGTCTATGCCTTAAATGTTACGTATTATGTAATCATGTACAGACAGAATACATGTAGGCATGTAAAGCTTCGACAGAATAATTTCATTCATTTATACCTAGAATTGCGCAAACGCTTCAATGAGCGTAGGTAACAACGGCGAGTCGTCAACAGTCATCGGCCGATCAGCTGTTTTAAAGCGAAGTTTGTCTTGCTTATGCGAACGTAATCATTGATTTATTCAATTTCTAATAAGCATTTAACAAAGTATGAATATGTTCCGTATTAAGTATCATTGACTTTATATGTTTCAATCGGATTTACACGAAAAAGCGATGACAAAATTGAAAACTTTACATGTCTCTAATTCCTTAACGAATCGATATTTTTCGTTCAAATTATTTTCATGGGCTCCTACCACCAGCCTAGCTCCCTTTTGACTAGTTGCCCCATAACCTGATACACCCTGTATTTTAAACATAAAAGTATATGTGGTTATATATGAAGACGCGCGTTTGCTCGCGCAAATTTATTTCATGTCGCAGTAAATACGCAATAGTTACAAGTAATTTTATGTGGTAGGACTACGCTGTATACAGCCGCGGGCCGGTCCAACCGGGATGTACCACACTTTCGCAGAAAATCGACATCTATAATAGCAATTTGTTACTGCACATCGTTCGGTGAGTGAGAGAGTCGGAAACCCTACTTTCTGAGAGTCTTTGAGTGTGGTAGGTTTTGCCTTTAGTGTTTCCCTTCACTTACTTCACGGTATGTGGCAGCCTAGCAAATGTCCATTTGTGACAGTATCACTCACCAATAGGTGAGCTACTTGCTCGTTTGCCACCAACAGCATAAAAAAAAAAGAAAAAAGGTAATAAAAAACGATGTATAGATACGATTTAAATCGTACGGTTGCCAACGCTGTATTTCTGTTTCGCATTCTCGTCACACAATCGCACACATTATGTTGGCTGACAGTACTACGTGGTACCAACCTCACGCAAAATGGATTGGCACATTCTCTCCATTAACGCGTGCGCTCATTGGTCAAATCAAATAGCACTCACTTCCACGGTTGTCTATAACGCATTGTCGTTCCTTTTCCAAAATCACTGCCGCAAACAATATCGAGCAAATGAGAGACAAGATGTTACACATAGAGAAATATATGTTAGTACTTTACCTCTTTAGAGTAGGCACAGACTGGTGTTCTGTACAACGCAGCGGCTGGTACAGTAGATGCTACATTCACACTCGCTGCTACTAAGAAGACTGTCAAGAATCGCAGAAGTAGCAATGACAGGGAAAACGTTAAGTATATTGGGTATGCGTGTTTACCTAACGGTCTGTAAAGGGATTTTAAGGTCAATAATATTATTTGATATATTATTCAAATCATTTATTATGCATAGACCCCGAGAGGGCACTTACATATTGTCAATTTTACAAAATAAAATTAAATTATCCAATAAAAATAAACCACCACCGGATCGGAACGCAACCGCCACTGAGAAGATCCGGCAAGAAACTCAGCGGGCTTGTCTATTATTTTAATTTTTTTTTCTTCTTATTAGATATAAATTTGTGTACATGTTTTGTAAGACCTAGCTCTAGTGTGATGCCCTTTGAACTGTAAGATACTTAATATAATTCAAACGATTATGGCTGGACCAGATCCCACAAGCGGCACCCGATCACGAGTTAACTACTAGAGCAGCCATCACTCCCCTCAACCACTATGGAGGGAAGGGAGAGACCCGCTCCACGCAGCTACCGCAAGTAGATCCTTCAGTGAGCATGACCAAGACCATATGTTACAAACATGTTACAAATGACGAAAATGCAAAATTTCGTTAGGAAAAACCGGGGAGGGAGGGGAGGGGAGGAGGGAGGGGTGGGGAGGAGGGAGGGGAGGGGTGGAGGGAGGGGAGGGGAGGAGGGAGGGGAGGGGAGGAGGGAGGGGTGGGGAGGAGGGAGGGGAGGGGAGGAGGGAGGGGAGGGGAGGAGGGAGGGGAGGGGAGGAGGGAGGGGAGGGGAGGAGGGAGGGGAGGGGAGGAGGGAGGGGAGGGGAGGAGGGAGGGGAGGGGAGGAGGGAGGGGAGGGGAGGAGGGAGGGGAGGGGAGGAGGGAGGGGAGGGGAGGAGGGAGGGGAGGGGAGGAGGGAGTGGTGAATTGTATTCTTACTCCGTCACCACACCGAAAATATTTCTTATTAACTAATATCCGTGAGTTAAGGGTTGCCAGCGGCAAATCAATTTTGGGTGAAACCCAGTTAATGCTGCGATGGCGATTCTTTCGGCGGGATATGTAGTTTTTATTATTATTTAGCTACTGACCCTTAAGGCTGTTGTGATCTGTGGCGGTGTATTCCTTTGTTGAACTATTGTTACTGTTGAACTGAGCACTATTTCTTTTATACCTTTTAAAATTATTATTGAATATACATTTTATTTACTCACCCAATTGCATGACTTGAACATTTGAATTTGAACTGTAAGTGTATTCCATTGCTATAAATATGTAGAACGAAATAATAGATTAATCTTAAAATACTTATTTCTGATACTTATTACATATTAAATGAAATTACTTGTATGTGTATATTATTTACCGCGTGAGGAAAGACCGACGTCCTCCCCGAGGGGGGGACGTCGATGGGAGGGTACCCCAAGTAGGGGGTATTCCGTCGGGCCGACCACTGATGACAAGTAACCCTGCTCCGGTGGTAACGACAAAGGCGACGTGGTTTTCGCGTGGGTTGCGGGTGTTGCGTGCTTAAGCCCCTCTGTCGCTCCGGACGGAGTGGTGCGAGGAGCGCGACAAAAAAAAAATGGTTATATTATTTTATGTAGTGGTAAGACCACACTGTTGACAGTTGTCTGTTTACAGCCGTGGGCCGGTAAGTCCGGGGTAGTACCACATTCTTGCAGAAAATCGACGTCTGAGTAGTAGAAATGTGTTACTTGCACTTCATTCGGTGAGTGAGAGAGGTGACAGCCCAACGTTCTGAGGGTATTTAGTATCACCGAACCTCATTGCATTCACACTCCCTTCACTTTCTTCGCGGTAGGTAGCGGCCTTGCAAAGGTCCATGAGCGACAGCAACACTTACCATCAGATGTACTGTTTGCTCGATTTGCTCGAAAAGAAAATTTTTTTTTTCCGTTTAAATAATTTTTTAATATTCTATATCATGGATTTCAAATAACTTAATGCATGTATGTTTGTCCTCAAGAGGCAAACAAAATTAGAACTTTGTAAAATGAGTATAATGCATTTATTCCCTTAATGTCCCCCCTAACTCTATGCGAAGGAATAAATTCTAGTTGGTGGGCTTTAAAATTATTCTTAGTCTTGGAATTAGTTATTGAATGGCACATAAATCTGTCCTGTATGGAGATCGAATCCCACATTCTGTTCTACAGGTTTCTACTTTGACTATCTTTATATGGATGTATTGTATTTTCAACTAAATTTCCTTATTGTAATGAACTTTGAAATTGCGCCAAATGGGTATAAGCTGGTTTGTTATTGAACAAATATAGGTGGTCTTATGTGTCAGACAACCAATTTAAAAAAAAATATTAATGAAACCATACAATATACAGAATATCATTGCAAGGCAATGCAAATTCGAAATAAAAATCTATACGAAGTTCATTTGCTAGCGCTATACATTTAGCAATCTCAATTTTAGCAGGGTTCGTAATCAACAAAAGAAAGCAATCGACATGCAGTGCATGTGTCTGTAATATATTGCTAATTTCACTGTTTCAAATACAAAAGTTGGCAATACCTTGCTAGTATTGGAGTAGCGAGAATTTTGGCGGTAACGTGAAAATATCATAAAGCTAAAATTAAATTCACGATATTAGCTAGCTAGTTAGTTTTACAGCAAAGTTGTGAACAATTTTGCTGGTATTTATGTAATTTAACACAGAAAAAGGGTTGAATATTGTAGTTTACGAGTATTATTATGTTCTGCAAAATTCTAAAAGAGTCGCAAATTTTATTGCCAGTGTCCAATTAATGACTTGACTTACTAAAGGTCTTTTATTATGAATACGTTACTTGATATGAAGAAGTGGAATGTTATGCACTTATGAAAAAAATTGCACGAGTAATTGATAGAATAACTGTCCAATAGCTAGAAGAAGGAAGACATGTGCCTATGCCATGTGCATACTGCATAGGTAAATAAAAACTCTATCCATAAAATGATTACATTTAGATTAAAAAGATATTCAGTCTATAACTGAGCATAGACAAGTATACCTAAGTAGTATGTAAATATAGAGATAGAAAAATCAAATTATAACCTAACGGTTTTAATAATACTTATAAATTAAGAACATACGTATAGAAGGTAAGTCCGCGCACAAAAATGAAGCGTTTAAATTGGAGCTTAATGGAGCTTACGCCGGACCATTCCGTAGTGTACTAGGTCACTGTACTGCACGTACGTACGTAACTATTAAAAAATAAATAGGTAATTATGACGGTTTGTGCATTCAAATGGTGTCAGAACACATTTGAAGAACATAAAAAGTTTATTAATATTACTTTTAAAAGTATTTCGATGATTTATGTTAATAAAAACAAAATTTGATTTCATAATTAGTATAGTACGTGTGTACGTGTAATCGCCTGCGCGCATGTAGTATTTTTAGCTTCATGTTTTTGATCGCTTAAGTACCCACACTGTTCTTCTATACGTTATTATTCTAAGATAAATACATTGTTCTTTTATAAATGTAGGCACGACACGTAAATACCAATAAATCAACATGAATCAAATAATAATAATTATTATTATGAAACAATATACTTACCTCAAAATATTATACAATTGTAGGCATATAAAAAATAGATTGCTCGCAAAAGATATGATGATCAAACCGCTGAAGACTTCGTCAAATAAACGGACTAAACGTATTGTACGGCTGTAGTCTTCTCGAAGTTGAGCCCATTTTGATGAGGGCAGATAATTCTGAAAATATTTCTCATGAACACTTTGATTTAAGATTATACAATCATCAATATTTTCTCAGCTCATATACTCGTTTTTCCCACTGCTGAAGACTACTTCCTCCTCGATGAAAGAAAATTTACTCTATCACGCTAGTCAGATGATTTGGTTTAGGATTTTATTTCGAGTTTTTCTTCTCTTGCATAGATGTTATATGCATATTATAACCCTTCGTCTTTTGTGATATCCACAGGCAAGATGTGTGAATAGTATTCTTACTCCGTAATCACACGAAACATTTATTTACACAAAATTGGTGAATTGTAGTGCTATTCATCATTTCGGATCATATACGTTTTTTTTATTGCAAACTGTGGCAAACGAGCACACCTGATGGTAAGTGTTGCTGCCGCTCATGGACCTTTACAAGGCCGTTACCTACCGCGAGGAAAATGAAGGGAGTATGAATGCGTGCATTGAGACTTGGTGATACCAAAACCCTCCACACGCAAACATCCTCAGAAAGTTGGGCTGCCGGCTCTCTCGCTCACCGAACGAAGCGCAGTAACAAATTGCTACTACTCAGACGTCGATTTTCTGCGAGTGTGGTACTACCCCGGACGGACCGGCGCGACACACAGATAACTGTCGACAGTGTGGTCCTACCACACCACTCATATACGTCCCACTATTGGGCTCAAGCCTCCTCCACAATAGGAGGAAAATTGACCGTACTATACCATGCTGTATTCATGTTGATTCTTCAAGAAGAAAAGCTCTTTTAAAGAACGACAGACCCATCTCACTCTTGAGCCATGTTTATAAGTTGTTTTTGAGGGTCATTACCAATCGACTCTCGCGCAAGCTCGATGACTTCCAGCCGCCCGAACAAGCCGGCTTCCGTAAAGGCTATAGCACCATAGAGCATAATCCTCACGCTGCGGCAGATTATACAAAAGACCGAGGAGTATAATTGGCCCCTGTGCTTAGCGTTTGTGGACTATGAGAAAGCCTTTGATTCAGTCGAAACATGGGCGGTGCTGCAGTCCCTTCAACGGTGCCAAATCGACCATCGCTATATCGAAGTGCTGAAGTGTTTGTATAGGAACGCCACAGTGTCAGTCCGTATCCGGGATAAGAGTACGAAACCGATCCAGTTGCAGAAAGGCGTGACACAGGCAGATGTCATCTCTCCGAAACTGTTCACCACTGCACTAGAAGATGTCTTCAAGCTTTTAGACTGGACTGGACTCGGCACCAAAATTAACGGCGAATACATCACTCACCTTCGATTTGCGGACGATATAGTCGTTATGGCAGAATCCATGGAGGACCTTGGCACAATGCTCAATGATTTCAGCAGAGTATCCCAACTAGTGGGTTTACGAATGAACATGGACAAGATGAAAGTCATGTCAAATGCCCGTGTTATTCCTGTACCGGTCCTAGTTGGCAATGTGATTCTCGAAGTTGTCGATCACTGTGTTTATTTAGGACAAACAGTCCAGTTAGGTAGATCCAATTTCGAAAAACAAATCAACCGACGAATCCAACTCGGTTGGGCAGCGTTCGGGCAACTTAAGAGGATCTTCTCGTCCAACATACCTCAGTGTCTGAAAACACAGGTCTATGACCAGTGTGTGTTACCAGTAATGACTTACGGCACGGAAACGTGGTCCCTAAATGTAGGTCTCATATCAAGGCTCAAAGTCGCTCAGCGTGCTATGGAGCGGGCTATGCTCGGGATTTCTCTGCGAGACAGAATCCTCAATACGGAAATCCGCAGAAGAACGGGTGTAACCGACATAGCACGAAGAATTAGCACGCTGAAGTGGCAATGGGCAGGCCACATCGCTCGACGAAC
Source organism: Lymantria dispar (assembly GCA_032191425.1). NCBI lineage: Eukaryota > Metazoa > Arthropoda > Insecta > Lepidoptera > Erebidae > Lymantria > Lymantria dispar. The sequence goes on along the minus strand of CM063445.1, from coordinate 9,291,591 downwards.
CGACAACCGCTGGGGAAGAAAGGTTCTCGAGTGGCGACCACGTATCGGATGACGCAGTATAGGACGAACTAGGTGGACCGATGACCTAGTGAAAGTTGCTAGGCGTCGTTGGATGCAGGCGGCACAGGACCGCACATTGTGGCGCAACATGAGGGAGGCCTACGTCCAGCAGTGGACGGCAATAGGCTGAAATGACGATGATGATGATAATACCATGCTGGTCAGACAAGTTGGTGTAGGATTTTCTTTCGAGTTTTTCTTCTCTTGCATAGATGTTATATGCAAATTATAACCTTTAGTCATCTTTTACGACATCTACGGGCAAGATAGGGAGTGGTGATTTGCCCACCCACTCTAACATTTGTAATAATATGTGTTGTTTTATTTTTTAACTAGCAACCTGTCCTCGCTTCGCTTCGGTTTTAGTCGTTTTACCCGCGTAGTGCCCGTTCCCGTGGGAATGCCGTGATAAAATATAGCCTAGTTTACTCCCTGATATTATAGATTTCCATTGGTGAAAAAATTTTTGAAATCGGTCCAGCCGTTTTGAAGATTACCCGGAACAAACAGACAGACAGACAAAAATTTTTTAATCTGTATTTTAGGCATAGACGTCGTGCAAATAACCAATAATTAGTAACAATATTTAGTACCAAAAATATTTAATAAGTTACCTCCATCGTTGTCAAATAGTTCCAATACTAAAAGAGTAGTTAAAAACAAGATAAATACATTTTTATTGCAAACATTTAGTGGTAATATTAAAATGTAATTGCAAGTGGTGGTCAGCCACGAGTTTGTGATGAAATTTATAGTGTTTTATAATACAATTTATATAGTTTGTTGTGTTGCATTAAATTTCAATTTGTGAAGGTTATATATAGCCTCTGACTCTCAAATCAAGGAATGAAATATCTGTAAGACTTTGTGCTTATATGGATCACAGTGCAAAGAAATATGGTATGTATCTTGTGCATGTTGTGTATATCTGTGGCCATAGGTCAGAATATGATAAATACAAATCCATTACTTTACAGGACAAGCAAATTAAATTATTGAGCAATCTTGAAGGGACTTTTAAAATATGAGACACTCGGTATATATGACAAAAATATTTTTAAAATTAAGGAAATGTATTACTAATTTGTAAAGTTACTTAAAATTCATTGTGCAATGCGTAGTATTCATGTGGATATTGATGAATGAATTTGTATTTACCATATTCTGACCTATGGCCACAGATATAATTAATAGTACGTTGTTGTTATTCACAAGTAATCGGATGAATTGTCAGTGTATGTTATTATAATTATAGTTTATTTAATTTTTATTTAATTTTAGTAATAATAATATCATAATATAGTAATTTCATAATATTGTGAAAAATTTTGCTAAAACCCAGGGAGCTTCATCTGCCAACAAACTGTAATACAGTTTGGCAGAAGTAACCGATTAATTGTAAATATGTGCATTTTTCCTTTAATAAATTTATTTCTATTCTATTCTATTCCGTAAAGTAGTTTTTCTTCAATTCTTGTTATCTTAGCAATTGTCATGAATCAGCAGTCACCCTACTGCGAAGAATACTCTAAAGTATTTTTGGCTGAGTCAATTTTCCTTCTACTGTAAAGTAGATTTAAGGCTAGGAGTGGGACGTACATGATCTGAGATCATATAAATAGTAAATCTAAATCATTCATAGAAGCAAAGTTACGAGCATAGCTAATGTATAAAATAAGTTGCATTTCATAATTTGTATATTTATCTCAGCGGTCTGTCAACAGCCGCATGCCGGTCCGTCCGGGGTTTTTCAGCAATTTGTTACTGTATTTCGTTTCAGTGAGAGAGAGAGCCGGAAGCCTAACTTTTTAAGGTGTTTGCATGTGATGAGTTTTGGTGATGTCTTTAGTTTTACAGAACCTCATTGCACGCATTCACGTTTCCTTCACTTTATTCGCAGTAGACAGCTAACAAAGTTCCATGTGCGACATTATCACTAATCGTCAGGTGTGCTGTTTGGTCGGGCCGACCACGGAAGACAAGGAACTCTGTCCAGGTGGTCGCCCCAACGTCCCGGACGGAGCCAGGCGGCGGTTGTGCTGACCATAGCACACCCCAAAAAGAAAAAAAGGGGTGGGGTGTACTGTTTGCTCGTTTGCCACCAATAGAAATAAAAAAAAAATATCTACGTTAAAGACTGACTTACCATATCAGCAGCCCATATAATTTTCTTATTCACTTCATCAAAAATAGAAGTCAAATATAAACTGACGGCGACAATGAACATGTCAGAATAATTCCAATTGAATGTTGCAATGATGTTTACAAACTGCGAGAAAAATAATTATATATAATACTAGCTGACCCAACAGGCTCGGTCACGGGCGGACCATGAACGCTGCAAAGTGTTTGAAACGTCGGTCAATCAAAAATCAAATACAAACGCCATAAAATTCGTAAAATTATTTTATTTAAAATGAGTAATACTCGCGTAAACATCAGAAGTCATTATAATTGTTTAATCTTAAATTATTGTAAATTAAAATTTCTAAATATTTATCTGGTTTTGGTATCTATCAGTACGGATATATTGACATAACTTTAGATATAGTGTTAGCGTTAATAAGTGTTGATGACGACTTACATAGATTTACTTTGCATTCGAACCTGCTTATAGATATTTTCACTTAGAAAAAAAAAGATTCAAATAGGCCGTAGAATGTGTTTTATTCGTCATTTCAACTTATATACGTGCCACTGTTGGGCTCGGTCCTCCTCCACAATGGGAGGGAATTTGACCTACTATACTATGCTGGTCAGACATGTTGATATAGGGTTTTGTATCGAGTTTTCCTTCTCTTGCACATATGTTATGTGCATATTATATCCCATAGTCGTCTTGTACGTCATCCACGGGCAAGCTAGGCAGTGGTGAATAGTATTCTTACTCCGTCACCACACGGATTCCCATATATCTCCCACTATTGAGCTCGAACCGTTTCCACAATAGGAGGGCAATTGATCTTACTATATCATGCTAGTCAGACAGTTTGGTATAGGGTTTCATTTCGAGTTCTCCGTATCTTGCATAAATGTTATATGCCTATTATATCCCTTAGTCATCTTTTACGACATCCACGGGCAAGATAGAGAGTGGTAATTTGTATTCTTACTCCGTCATCACACGGAATGTGTTTTATTAAATGAAATAAATTTACCTGCATTAAAATTGCTAAAGGTATATTGAATGTTATACCCAATTCAAAAATCCAAGGGAAGGTTTGCCTTATATACTCTTCGTATATACCATTTGGGTGTTCAGTACAATTAATCACTAGAGAAAGTTTCGCTAATACTGCTAATAAGTGTTCAACTAAAATAAAGGTGGACATTAGTAATATTTTAAACGTATTTTTTTTTGTTTTTTGGTGTAAAATATAATATATTTGATATTAAAAGTTATCAAATAGTCTTATTCTTATAGTTATTTCACGTATACTTGGCCCATATGTTTTTCATCAATCTTTTTTCCATTCATTTATTTACAACTACCCGTTCTCGCTTTGCTTCGGTTTCAGTCGAATTACCCGCGTAGTATCCGAATACCGGGATAAAATATAGCTTATGTTATTCCCTGATATTATAGCTTTCCATTGGTGAAAGAATATTTGAAATCGGTTTAGTGGTTTAAGCATGATAGCGTAACAAACAAACAAACAAACTTACTTTCGCATTTATAATGTTAGTAAGGATTAATGTTCAAATTAATTCGCTATATTTTTATGGATATCGATCATTCAGCCCACAAATTTCTGTTATGACGCTATTCCTAATTTATTTTTCATATATCTAAAGCGTTATGTCCCACTATTGGACTCGAGCTTCCCCCAAAATAGGAGGGCAATTGTCTTTACTTTACCATGCTGGTCAGACAGTTTGGAATAAGATTTTATTCCAAGTTTTCCTTCTCTTGCATAGATGTTATATGCGTATTATATCTTTTAGTAGTCTTTTGCAACATCCACGGGCAAGATAGGGAGTGGTGAATTGTATTCTAACTCCGTCACCATACGTATAAAATTACAATGGTCATAAAGAACATATTTTGTAACATCTTATATCTTTAAACGAGCAATTCTTGTATATATATATATATATATATATAGATATATATATATATATATATATATATATATATATATATATATATATATATATATATACATCCCCGAAATGATCCTGCGTCATACATGGCGGTTTTTACCGATGATGCTGCGTCCAACTGACTTGTTGCGCCAATTATATGGACGCAACAGTGCCCACCACTCAAATTTTGCCAGAAGCCACTAAAAGGGTGATACAATGCATGGGCGAAATATTGGCATGGACTCTATTTTGTCACCAGAGTGCTTTTTGCCGTATTTTTTAGTTCCACACTATTCCGCGCAAATGTGGGAGGCCGCCCCGCATCGCGTATATTTTTGGCGTATATTCACTAATTTGGTTACAGACATCATGTCGATAATGTTGCTTCTGTATATAAATAATTAAGTTTTTATCGATTTTAATTAATAGTTTAATTGCGTCACACAAATTGGCACCGTGTAAAGGGAAGCGGGGCGATTACAGGAGTGAGGGGCGGGGTTGCGCTGCTGCGTGATTCTTGTTATTTGCTATTTTAATATTTTTTATGTTCTATATTAGTATATGTGTATATCGATATTTCTTTATATGTATCATGTTGCTTCTGTGTATAAAATAACAAGTTTTTATCAATTCTAATTAGTGATTTAATGGCGTCACATAGGTAAAATGTCATCGTGCAATAGGCAACTTGGAGATATATGCTCGTCAGCAATTATAGGTAGAAATAGGTTATAACTAATATTAAATTTTTCGTGTGTTGACGGTAAGAATATAATTCACTACTCCTCTCTTACCCGTGGATGATAAAAGACGACTGAGGGATATAATATGCATGTAACGCAAGGACAGTATAACTCAAAATAAAACTATAGCAACCTTCTGACCTCTATCTGACCAGCGGGGTTATAGTAGATCAATTTCCCTCCTATGATAGAGTTATGAGTTATAGGAGGCTCTGGCCCAGCAGTGGGACTTTTATGAGCTGAGATGATAACTAATGTACACACAATTTTTCATAGTGGTAGGACACGGCCCCGTCCGACAGGGGTAGTACCACACTCTCGCAGAAAATCGACGTCTGAGTAGAAGTAATTTATTGCTCCGCTTTGTTCGGTAAGTGAGACAGCCGGATGTCCAACTTTCTGGGTGTGTTTTTGTCTGGTGGGTTTTTGGTGATGCCTGAAACTTGGGATGGTGAGGTCTTGGTCGGAACATTGAGTGTGAGGGGCTGATATGTGGTACAGGGAGACTGGAATGGTTACTTGCGCCCACCTGCCGGTCAGCAGGGTCACCCTAACCCAGGATTGGCGCTCCCAACATTGGTTCTTCCAAAGTTCTAAAATTCCGTTGGGTGATCATCGTGCCGGTGTGGGAAAGTGGAGAGGACCCCGGCGGCTAAATATGGGGAGCATCGGGAGCCCTCCCGTGCTTCGTATCAGCTGCATACAAAACTCACTTCTAAACCATGCACTATGCCCGCCCTTTTTCTCTTTTGCTATCACCGAACCCCGTTATACACATTCACAATTTCACATTCTCTTTCACTTATATATAACCTAATGGTAAAGAACAATAAAAAGAGAAGATTTTACACAGCGGTCCCCTTATTCATATTTAATGTGGATTTTTGCAATATTGGTCTGCCGTGCTCTTTTTAACGAAAACACCCCAGATAACATTTTGTACCTAAATTACCCCGGCTACGAGTTGATGCACATCTTCCGTCGTGAAGCTGGGGGGGGGGCATGATCATTCGGAGCGAGATCTGTTGTTGCCGCCTTTGGGTACACGAGCACAGTGAACTATCGATCTTATGGTTGCGCTTAGATTATCAGCTTACCCGCATCTACGCGTGTGCCTCTACTGGTCCCATGGCAGTGATCCGGGGTCAATTAATTTCTTGGAAAACGTTCAATGGGGGATTGACGAAATATTGGAGCAGTGTCTATCCGCGGAGATTGTATTCTTGGAGACTTCAACGCTCATCATAAAGAATGGTTGGGATCCCGAACCATTGAGCACCGCGATCGAAATCTTTTCAATATGGCTACGCCCTATGGTCTCTCACAACTGGTGACACAGCCCACCCGTGTCCCAGATATTGAAAGACTGAGTCTTCTTTACTGGGTCTCCTTTTTTTTTCTTCTGACGACTACTTGGTTCATAGCAGAGGCCCTGTTGTATAGCCTAGTCCCTCTATGGCGACTGAGACATGCAGAATCTGGCAAAGTAAGTCAGAAGATTGAATGAAGTTTGACGCATCCTACCTATGGAAGCGGTTTTGCTTTGCTTCTGAGGTCTCTGACGACTGTGCGGACTGCATTAGCGCTGCGGTTATTATGGGGATATAATATTAATTCCCAACACGGGAACACTAAAATATCCATCGGTGGCTGCAACCGACCTTTGGTTAACAAAACCTGCAAGAAGACTGCACGCCATAAGCAATCTGCATATTAGGCCTGGAATAGGGCCCAAATCTTTCAGGACCCGAACGCCAAAGAGGTCTCTCAGTGGTAGGACCATACTGTTGACAGTTATCTGTCTACAGTCGTGGATCGGGCCGTCCGGGGTAGTACCACACTCTCGCAGAAAATCGACATCCGATTAGTAGCAATTTGTTACTGCGCTTCGTTCGGTGAGCGAGAGAGCCGGAAGCCCAACTTTCTGAGGGTGTTTGCGTGTGGAGGATTTTGGTGGTACCTTTGGTATCACCGAGCCTCAATGCACGCATTCACACTCCCTTCACTTTCTTCGCGGTAGGCAGCGGCCTGGTAAAGGTCCATGAGCGGCAGCAACACTTACCATCAGGTGTACTGTTTGCTCGTTTGTCACCGTTTGCAATAAAAAATAGGTGAAACGATAATTTAATGTTGTTTCTATATTTAGTAAGAAAACTATTACTAGAGGCAAGGCGGAATATGTTGCAAGAATTGGCGAGCGATTGGAGAGCTATCCCGCTAAGAGTCGTGCATTCCAGTCATTCACCAAGGCTGCACAAGGCAAATTCTGTCTGCTCAACCTCCCTTCACTACAGAAGCACGATGGCTGCCTAGCCCACAGCGCAAAGGAGAAGGCCGATCTTCTAGATCAATTCTTTGTCTGTAACTATTTTGGATGCTGGAGCTGCCCCACCACCTACCATGCCTCGGTATGAGAGCTCGATCCCTAAACACCGCATCACGCATCAAACGGTCAGGCAAGAACTGCGGCTTTTAGATGGCCCTAAGTCGTGTGCACCGGATAGCATCAATGCAATGATTCTACAGACGTGCGCCCATGAATTGACTCGCATCTTCACGCGCATATACCGACTTGCCTACGTTACTAATAGGGTTCCGTCTTCATGGAAGGTAGCCCATGTCCACCCGATTCATAAAAGAGGAGACCGGTCTGACTCATCGAATTACAGGCCAATTGCCATAACATCGATGCTCTCCTCGATAATGGAGAAAATTATAAAGCATCAACTTCGGCAGTACTTAGAGGATCACCAGCTGCTCAGCGATCATCAATACGGCTTACGTCGTGGCCAATCGGCTGGTGATCTTCTTGTGTATCTTACACACCGTTGGGTAGAGGCCTTGGAGGGCAAGGGTGAGGGGCTAGCATTCAGTATAGATATCGCAAAGGCGTTCGATAGTATCTGGCACAGGTCACTTCTTTCGAAGCAACGATCATATGGAATTCCCAAGGGATTCTGTACTTGGATCGCCAGTTTTCTGAATAGTAGAAGTATAAAATAGTTGGCTCCTGCTCCGATACCATGATCATTAATGAGCCGAAAGCCGGCGGCGCTTTTCTACAAGATTTCTAAAATTTTCTACAACAGCTTTTGAGTGGAATTATGGAAAAATTTTTTGAAGTCCGTAGACCATTTTTTAGACGAGAAAAATTTGGAAAATTTTTTTTTCGTTGTTTCCTTGGAATTTCTCCAGACTCAAACATGAAAAAATTTTTATAAAAACTAGATACTTGGCTACAATTTGCTTTTTTTATTTGCTGTACGATTATTTTCCTTGGAGTTACAGCTCATTGAATTATACCCAAAATTTTTATTTTTTTTATGTCCCTTAATTTTTGTTCCTAGTTTATCATACATAATAATTTTTATATAGGGATAAATTTGTTGTCATGTCTGTTCCCAAGTTTATATAATTATTTTATTTTAATCGACTTCAAAAAAAGGAGGGGCTTCTCAATATGTCGAGATATTTATTTTCTAATTACTTGAAGACGGCTGGAATAAAATAAAGTATACGTCATCGATCTACCTATAAGTTTAGGAGGAAGCGACAAACTCGAAATAATGTATAGAGTACATACAGAAAAATATTCGGTATCAATATAGTCTCAAACGTAGTAGGAAGTAATATAATTAATGAAATGTATTGAATAAATACAGGATAATATACATAATAATATACGGACGCGATATACCCATATATTTATACGGATTTAGGAAAATCGGAGAAATGTATTAAAAATTAAGAAATATACAGAGTGCCACATGATTACCATCGCGAACGGACGCGACAAACCAGCGGGAATTATTCCAAATTGAATATCTTCTTTTCGTGTTGAAATAAAATTTCTCGTTGATATTGGAATTCACATGACAGCAATGAAACAATATTCGCACGATTAACTATTGAAATTACATTGACACTGGTGGACGCTACAGGATTCGACTTTGAAAAGACGCCACAACACTTCAGCGATTTATATATATATATATATATATATATATATATATTCGGGATCTCGGAAACAGCACCAACGATTTTGATGAAACTTGGCATACTAAAGGTTTTGAGGCCAGAAAATCGATCTAGCTAGGTTTTATTTATAGAAAATGTTGTTTTGTCAGTGTTTTTAGCAAAACAATATAAGGACATTAAATTTTAAAAGAATATGAATTTTAATTTTGCCGTCAACGTCATGAGTTACGATAGCTCAGTTGGGAAGTAGTGCACTTTAAGTATTGTTTTGGCATTCAAACAGCGTCGGATCGAATCTCGGTGTTGTTATTATTATTCTATTTTTGTTTTTTTTTTATATTTTTTTCATTATTGATGTGAAACATCTATAGGCGAGGGTGAGTGAGTTCGTCACGTGGCGTTTAACGCCACACCTCGCGGTCCCCTCTTAATTAACTACTAAATAGATATCTGGACACATATCTACATTTTTGTAACGAAACCATGGTAAGATTTAAAATTTTGTACAACGCCATCTAGTGAACTCATAGTAAATTGTTACCTATAAGGTGTACTAATTAAAATAGATGTTTATTGAATAAAAATCATCATTTTCTGGAAAAAGAATCGTAACTTTATTTTTATTAATACTTTATGCTATATCTAGTCGTAATTTGTTCTTTTATGCATATATACTTGTTCTATAAAATAATGTAGAATTCTCTAACTTCCTAATATAAGTATACCATATCTACTTTATTTTTACGTACGAAAACTGGACAACCGCTTTTCATTAGTTTCAGCTGTATATTTATTTGTTTATATGTCCTAGGAATTGGATTTTGATCCAATTTAAACAGTTAGATTTCATTTAAAATTTGTAACAAGGACCAATGACGATAAATAATTTAAATAGCTTGCCTTATTATTATTACAGGATTAGAGATTTCTTTATAAAATATATTTTGTAGCTGTGATTTAACCTGGCTCGATAGATGTCGCTAATTCTATAGCCACAAGGATTAAGTCGCAGTAATCAAATGATTAGCGGATATGTCAACCAATTGTTGTTTTTGACTTATTAGTATTATACGGTAACCATAATTATTATACATTTATTTATTTAGACTTCTATGGTAATATAACTTTTCTATTCATATTACCACCATAACTTTTAGGAGCGTCTAGTGTAAAATTACTAATTGCATCATTTTCTACAAACATTAAAATAAAAAATATGTTATGATAAGTATGATGCATAGATGTTAGTAGTATATTCCCATGTGGTGACGGAGTAAGAATATAATTCATCACCTCCTCTCTTAATCGTGAGTGTCGTAAAAGACGACTAAGGGATTGAAATACGTAAATAACACCTATGCATATGAAGAAAACTCGTAATAAAACATTATATCAAACCGTCTACCGTAGCGTGGTATAATAGGTCCATTTAAATTGTGGAGGAGGACCTAGCAGTGGGACGTACATGAGCCGAGATTATGAGATATGATACCAAGATAAAACACAGAAAATAAATACTTTTCAAATTATTCATTATTAACCATTGTTTATCATCACATCATTGTGAATATTCTTTCATCTTAAGGTTTTTGTATTTGACAAGTATGCCTCTAAAGATGAGAACCCTATACAACGCTGAAATGAAAATCGTAAAAAATCTTCATACGAATATTTATTTTATTTACCATATATTTTATTTCATTTCAATGAGTACTTTTTGGCAGCTATCGTATCGAATAAATTATCCATTTTAAAATTGACTTTACGGCTTGTATTTGTGGCTCGAAATACTTTCATCCGTTCACAGATGTTTATGTCAAAAAAAAAAAGCTCATCGTGGGCATAGGTTCTATAAAAAGTACTCGATACATTGAAGTAAGTATCGATACTTTAGCGAGTACGTTACTTTTCTTTCTATACTACTCATGGGTACAGTATCGATACTTTCTATTCCATATTGTGTCCCTACTTGAATAAAATAATTTCTATGTTTTACATCTGCCAGGCGTCCTGAGCGACGGCTCACTTTTTTTTTTAATTGTTATTTTTTATTAATATAATATCTAAATAAATTTGACAAAAATACAACATAAATATTCCGAGCGAAGCTCGGTCAACCAGATATTTTATTTCTAAACGCCAATCAATTATATGTTAGATATTGCCAAGAGCTATCTAAATAATTTAAACAGCCAAACTGACACTAGACAACCCTATGTAACATAATATTATGAAATTATTTTTCGATATGAAATCGATCAATGTAGGATTCGTTTATCCTTACATAGGCTCTTCAATCCTTATAAATGAATTTCAGAGCTTGAATAAGGTGACATTTTGATGTCATTAACTATAATGGATTAACCCATCATAGAGACTACTCTATGATGGGTTAATCCTATAAAAAATTCAACACTTGTACTTATTGCCACCTTAGATTATTATTGATATTCTATGAGTAGATGAAACTGCAATTATTTGCGTCCGAAGTGTATAAAACCAGAATAAGAGTATGAAACCATAATTAATGCGTATTTTTTTTCGTTTGGTGATGAAGTAAGAATACAATTCACCACCCCCCTTTCTTGCCAGTGGGTGTCGTAAAATACGACTAAGAGATTATAATATGCAGATAACGTCTATGCGAAAACGTCGAATTAAAGCCCTATACCAACTCGTCTGAATAGCGTAATGTTGTAAGCCAATTTCGCACATATTATGGAGGAGGTTCGAGCTCAGCAGTGGGTCGTACCTATATGAGCTAAAATAAGAATGATGAAAGATGTTTTTTTTTAGAATTTACCACAAAACAATACAGATTAACTAAAAGAATATAATGCACACTTACATAAAGCTAAAAATGATGATAATAAACAGATCATGCGTATTTTTGTAACAATACTTTTATTAACATATTCATCCAAGTTGCAATTGAATATTGCCTTTAATAAAATAGACCATTTTGTTGCAATTCTAATAAACATTATAGTTGTGCACCAAGTTGTTAAATAAAATGTCATGTATGCTGCAAATAATATTGTTTTATTACTTTTAAAATTAAAACTATTCCGTTAGGTGACGGAGTAAGAATACAATTCACTATATATTCTCTTGCCCGTGGGTATTTTAAAAGACAACTAAGGGAAATAATATGCATATAACATCTATGCAAAAAAAATCTCGAAACGAAATCCTATACCAACACGCCTGAACAGCGTGGTATAGTAGGTCAATTTCCCTGCTATAATGAAGCAGGACCGAGCCCAACAGTAGGACGTATATGGGCTGAGATGATGATGAGATGACTTTTATGTACTTGCTATGCTTACATATGGAAAAAGAGAATGTTTGATGAGGTAATTTATTTCATGAAGGATATTTTCTAAAGAAAATTCCTAAGCTTACATGTAAAAATTGTTTGTACCCTTCTATTATGAAAGTTTACACCCAATTATAGAACGTATATAGGCGAAAAGGAAGTTGTTATTTGCTTTTACTGCTGATTGCAATTGGAAGAAACTTTTTATTCAAATTTAACTGTTTGGCTTTTTACACCGAGAAGGTATTCAGCTTTGCGTCCTCAATTATATTACATTTTAGAAGTTACTTCAGTAATAATAGAGAACGCATCTATCTATATTCTGAATAAGACTAATATCATTATAGGTTTACACTATATAAAAATGAAAAATGTTTGTTAAAACCCACCACGCAGCTGGAGTTTATTATATTTTTAAAGGACTGCAAATGAGAGAAACGAGAATTCGACCCTATTTTTTTTAATGTTTCTCAACTTTCCACTTGGTGAACCGATTTTAAAGATTATTTTTTATTTGAAAGCTAGTGCTTCCTATGTAGTTCCATTTCAATTGCTCCAGTTCTGACAATGGAATCCATAGCAAAACGATTAAAGTTAGATGTTTTTTTGTTTAAATTTTAAAATATGCCAGAACGACATGAAACATTTTACCGAGAACCTTTATTTGCAGTAAGTTATCAATATCTTGAAGATGTTTTTTTTTGTTCTTATATTATACAAATACACATAATAAGTTTTGACTTAATTAAAAAAAAAGTTATTACAGCTTACCAAGAGTATTAATTGATATCGGCAACGTGAATAGTCTGTGTACACAAATACTCATAGCTACGGTTTGGGCTATCAATATGCATACGGTATATAAAAACTTCCATGAATATAATATTAATCTGGAATTTTTATTGAAAATGTATATTTATATCGTAAACTATTCTACTTAGTTATGAAATAAAAATATACCACTTGCTCTAATTCGGACATATCCCATCCGAACTGTCTAGGACGAAAGAAGAGTCATTTTTTGTAACCACATGACCATATTGTATTGTAACTCTATCGCTATTTGGGCGGATCACCGTAGCTACTAAGTCTTTGTCTTCGACGGACCTCTTGTGAGTTACTGTCTCGGGTACCATATCAGCTTTAGCTTCTCTACAGGTGGTGGTCTAATCCCTGGTCTAGCTACCCGCGGCCTTGGCCAGAATGGCCGCAGTAGGCGCAGGATTTCGCCACTGCCAGCGCAACAACGAAGGAACGTATCAACGTAGAAAAGTTCCTTCATAACTCGCCCAGCCGCTTTCTTCCACGAGATAGTTTTTTCGAAAACGGCGACACATTTCCCGTAGCTATAATAAAATCTACAATCAACTTATCCAACTATATGGTACAGTATGTCAATTTTCCCCCTGTTGTAGAGGAAGCTCATACCGTGAATGACGTGTGTGTGTGGACAAAAGTTTTAAGCACCTAACTTCTTCTAATCTGCATAAATTATTATGTTTTAGTGTTAAAATATTTAAGATTATAATCTGTTGACACGTTAATAAAATATTAAATACATACATAGATATAGATCGATAATTCTTTATGTGTGTACCAATGACAAGAAAGACTTAAGTATTATTATATTAAAACCCAGAATGTACAAAGGGCAGCCTAACCGCTATAAGCGATCTTTTCCAGGCAACCTTAGGATGTATATGACAGAAGAGAGAGATAATAGGTAATAAAATAAAAAAAATATAGGTTAACCGGCACAAACCTTATTTTTGAAATTTTCCTCCCTAGCATTCCAGAAACTGGATTCAAACCTAAACATAGACCACAAACTAGAAGTATAGACATTGCTTTTTGAAATGATCTGAATTGTGTGTATTTATTATGTTTTCTTGCGCCATAATCATCATCAAAATTACTTTTTCTTTCATCTACAACCCAATTCTTAAAGTCTCTGTTCAAATACGAGCCTCTGAAATCATATAAATTGAAAATTTATTCGTGTTCAATATACCATGTAATTTTAACGACTTGCAAACTTACACTGGTATTTCTTGTAGGACTTCAAAATTTATAACTTCCAATTCCTTTGAAATGTCTGCAAATAAATTAGCATTATGAGGTATAATGTAAAATAAATTACCCTTGTAATACAGCTTAGTCTAATATAATTAATACAGTAGGTACTATATAAAATTTTCTTTATACTTCTATTTTATTTGGTATATTATCATCTTGTTCTCATCCTAATTAACTGAGGTCGTCGCAACCTGTACTCGCATATACCCTTCCTGTATGTACCATAGTAGGTACATATTGGCTGCTTCCCTGATGGCGGCCATTGGGAATATAGTTGTTGACCAGATGGAGTTAGCCCAGGTCTAAGTTACAGTACAGTACATAGAAGAACTTCAGCTCTTAGTCGTTTTTTATAATACCCACGAGTGATGTAAGGGCTGGTAGTCTCCGTAGCCGCTACAACATCCATACTTAATATTATAAATGCGAAAGTAAGGATGTTTGTTTGTTTGTTTGTTACGCTTTCACGCTTAAACCACCTAACCGATTTCAAAAATTATTTCACCAATGGAAAGCTCTAATATCAGTGAGTAACATAGGCTATATTTTATCTCGGTATTCCCACGGGAACGTGAACTACGCCGCGGGTAAGGCGACTGAAACCGAAGCGAAGCGAGGGCGGGTTGATAGTAGTTAATAAAGATAAATATACAATACTAATAGGGTACCAAAACAAATAGTACCTAAAGGTTTCTTCATATTTAAATCATATATTTTCATTTTAACAGTTTGTGTATACTTGTCACAAAGAAAATTTGGTTGAGACTAAAATATATTGTTGTAAACATGAGGTTCCCCTACAGTGATTAATGTTGTTTTTGTGTTGAATATTCTATTAAGTATTTATGAAAACATTAGTATAATATTATTATAACGAGTTGTTTGAATAATTTAAATATCATAGATATGAAACAATTTCTCAAAGGCGTTGGCATAATTTGTAATGTTCAAATATTTTAGTATGAATACTTAGAATAGATGAAAGATGCGAAGGCAAATCTTGGAATCAAATTCAAATTGTTTATAATGCATATACCCTGAGAGGGCACTTACATATTATCGATTTCAACACAATTAAATCAAATTAAACCAAACAAATACCACTAGATCGGAACGCGACCGTTATTGAGAAGATCCGGCAAGAAACTCAGCGGCCGTGTATGTTATTTTTATATTTTTTCTTACGAAATATTAAACTGTGTACGACATGTCTTGTAAGTACTAGTTCCACTGTGATGCCCTTCGAACCACAATATACGTAATATAATTCAAATAATTATGGCTGGATCAGATCCCACAAGCGGCACCCGATCACGAGTTAACTATTAGAGTAGCAATCACTGCCCTCAACTACTATGGAGGGAAGGAAAAGTTATAAAAGTACTTTACGGATTTTATCGCGTTTGTATTTGATTTTTGATTGCCCGACGTTTCGAACACTTTGCAGCGTTCATGGTCACGGTTTGATAAACATCAGTTTTGATAAACCACAAATCCTCGCAAAAGAACACCGATACCTGTCTAGAATGGTACGTGAGGCTATTGAAATTAAAAAACACAAAAATTTCAATAGAGAGGATGGCTGGGTATTACCATCAAGTTGGGATCCTGTTATTAACATTATTAAAAATAAATCCAAAAAGACCACCACAAGACTGCAAGACAGTGTGAGCTCATATTGTATAGATTTGACCCACAATAACAATAGCTAAAGATAATTTTATAAATTAAAGTCTCTTAGTAACATAAAGTAAACCGCCTTCAAAATTAATATCAATTTAGCATTATGCTACCCGAGTTTTCTTGCCGGATATTTCTCAGTGTGGCCGTGTTCCGATTCGGTGGTAGTATACTAGATTTTATTTACAATATACTAGATTGTCAGGTTTTTTAAATATAATTACTATTAATTTTAATGTTAAATAATTACTAACCATAAACAATATAATTTTTTCATATAGAATCATTTTCTTCTTACACTGGCAATTAATTTGTATCAAAATGTGGGTCAATATTTAATAACTTTTTTCTGTATCGGGTAGATAATTATAAATTTTCTGCAATAACGATGACTTATTGGACGTGAGACATCTTAGTCCGCCCGTGACCATGAACGCTGCAAAGTGTTCGAAACGTCGGGCAATCAAAAATCAAATACAAACGCGATAAAATCCGTAAAGTAGTTTTATTTAAAATGTTTAATACTCGCGTAAACATCAGAAATCATTAAGTTACAAAAGAATAAATTTAATTGCCCTCTAAATTAATCAGTACTGCCTAGGCTATGATCTAATCTATGATCTATTCTTCCAAATATCCAATGCGATGTGTGGCCGGCGTGAGATCCATAAACTAACCCATTTCCCTCTTTATTTATTAAGTTGGCCACCACTTGATTTCGGTGTATAAATCAATTGTGGTTTTGCCTCTGGTAATCTTTTTTTTTCCTTATAAAAATACGGATTTACGTAAAGACTTATAAGACAAGTCCTAATGAAAAAAAAGTTTGAAATATAAATCTCTTTCGTAAACGTTTATAATTTTAGGCCATTGTTTTAGACAGACTTAACAAGAATTTCAGGCTTGTTAGGTACTTAAGCTTTGAAAAATAATTAACTAATTATTAAAGTGAAACTTTCATTACATCGCCTCAACCTTTTTTATCCATCTATTGCATATCGCGTGACGGTCGGCCGCGGAGTAGGGGTAAAGTGAAAGGCGCTCGACAGAGCAGCCGAGGCCAATATGGCCTATGGTTCGCATCAGCTGACCGTATAGTGTATAGACTATTACTTATTTGTGCTCCATGCTATTTGTTTGTTTTTTATTAGTGTTTAATGTAAATGTTGTTATTTTTTTGTAATGCGAAAAAAGTTTCAGTTTTACCGTGGTTTCATAAAACCACACAACTATTTTTTTTATATTTCAATTCTTTTGACAGAAAATTGTGTAACTAGAACAAAATAACTCTCTTAAAAAAATCATCTATCAATGTTAATTATGTTAATTATAACAAATATTTAGTTGAAACGTAAATTCAAAATGTTTTTTTAATATTTTCACACACCTAATGTACTTATATTTCTACAAATTATATTGATTCGTGTAATATTAAATGATCACAGGTTTGAAAATGCTGTCAAAACATTCATTTTTATTGTTATTTTCATAACAACTGCTGTCAAACACATTGACAAATAGAATACGATCTGCTTTTTTAACGTGGGGCTACAGTTTTTAACCCCGACAGCAAAAAAGGGGTGTTATAAGTTTGACGTCGATGTCTGTCTATGTGTGTGTATGTGGCATCGTAGTTCTCAAACGGACGGACCAATTTCGATGCGGTTTTTCTTCTTTTCAAAGCCTCCTTGCGGTCGTTCTTAGCTATGTTTGGTTAATATCGGTCCAGCAGTGTAGGAGTATCAGCTTTTTTCCAAAATACATGCTTCACGTGTGCCAGTATAGTCGTTAAATGACAATGAATTAATAATTTCTGTTGAAGAAAACGTGATACTTTTTACAAGCTTGTATTTAATTTCACCTGTCCCGTGGGCTGAAATCAAATCTTGCAGATTAAATTTGACCCACTTCTCTCGGTTTCTGATTGAGCTGAAATTTTGCTTGCATATATAAATCTGATGACGATGCAATATTATTGTGACATAGACCTGATCTGATGATGGACCTGGAAACTGGCCATAGGAACTCCGTAATTAAACGCAACTCCATGGTGTTTGGGCTCATTTGATTCGTCTTGAAGAGATACTATTTGGTAACCAGGGTCTGATGATGGACCTGAATTTTTAACTTTCTAGTTCATTTTATTAACAAATAATAAAAGCTTGTTTTTATAAAAGGTTTCTTCATTAATTTATTTTATATTATTTTAGGTTGTGTCGGGGGTTATTCAAAATTTTCAATTTCACCTATCGATGTAATAAGAACTATTGTTCCCATCATTGAGAAAATTCTTTATAATGTCAATCCTTACTAAAGGAGTGGTAGGACCACACTGTCGACAGTTATCTGTCTACAGCCGCGGGCCGGTCCGTCCGGGGCAGTACCATGCTCTCGCAGAAAATCGACGTCTGAGTAGTAGCAATTTGTTACTGCGCTTCGTTCGGTGAGCGAGAGAGCCGGAAGCCCAACTTTCTGAGGGTGATTGCGTGTGGAGGGTTTTGGGGGTGCCCTTGGTATCACCGAGCCTCAATGCACGCATTCACACTCCCTTCGCTTTCTTCGCGGTAGGCAACGGCCTTGTAAAGGTCCATGAGCGGCAGCAACACTTACCATCAGGTGTACTGTTTGCTCGTTTGCCACCGTGTGCAATAAAAAAAAAAAAAAAAAAAAAAAAAAAAAATTTTAAATGCGAAAATAAGTTTGTTTATTTGTTAGGCTTTCAATCTTAAACCACCAAATCGATTTCAAAAAATCTTTCACCAATGGAAAGCTATAATATCAGGGTGTAACATAGGCTATATTTTATCATTGTATTGCCACGGGAACTAGAACTATGCGGGTAAGGCGACTGAAACCGAAGCGGAGCGAGGGCGAGTTGCTAGTATATAATGAAGCGATAAAACCACATACGAGGTTGTACCACAGTGCTGCAACAATAAAGAATGTATTCTTCTAGCGCCCCAAATTATAAAGAACCATTAATCTCATGTGTCCCATTTTACATGAAAATGGCCTACAAAAAAGTGAGGCCATATTTGTACATTTAGAGGACATGAATATAAATACATAATATTTTTTAAAGGTTTCATCTCGGCTCATATACGTCCCACTGCTGGGCTCGAGCCTCCTCCACAATAGAAGCAAAATTGACCTTACTACACCATGCTGGTCAGACAGGTTGGTATAGGGTTTTACTTCGAGTTTTGCTTCTCATGGCAGCCCACATCCGTCTCACTGTTGGCCTCGGGCCGCCTCCACAATGGGAGGGAATTTGACCTACTATACCATGCTGGTCAGACATGTTGGTATAGGGTTTCATTTCAAGTTTTCCTTCTTTTGCACAGATCTTGTGTGCGTATTATATCCTTTAGTCGTCTTATACGACATCCACGGCCAAGATAGGGAGTGGTGAATTATATTCTTACTACGTCACCACACGGAAAATATATAGATAATAATAGCGTCGAAATATGAAAATCTGAAAATGTTATTGTTTTAAATAAAATAGTCTAAAATTATTCTTAACATTTTTTATTTAGATAATTACTTTTATCGCCTTACATTATTGCATTTAAAACATATTAAGAATCATTCTAAGAAATTGAAACAATTACAAAATTTATATTTTATATATCATCGTGTGAACTGTGCGAGTTTAAATTTATTTTCACTATAAATAAATTTAAACTCGCACAGTTTTATAAATTTTATTATAAATATAAATTTAATTTAATATAATTCAATATAAATATAATAAATATAAATTAAATATATAGTAATTAAATAAAAAAATAATTAATTTAATATAAATTTATTATAAATGTCTGTAATAACGATTACTTGTTGGACGTGAGACACCTTAGTCCGCCCGTGACCATGAATGCTGCAAAGTGTTCGAAACGTCGGGCAATCATAAATCAAATACAAACGCGATATAATCCGTAAAAGTAGTTTTATTTACAATGTGTAGTCCTCGCGTAAACATCAGATATCATTATGTATATGTACTTTTCTACACACGTAAGAATTTATACTTCTCTGGCGTAACAAATAAAAATCTTCGCAAAATGCATGGGATAAAATTAATAGAAAATTGTTATGGAATTGTTTAGTGCGATGGCTGAGTCACCATAAAAGATCTTTAATATTGATATGGTCACTATAAAAAAGTTGTTGGGTTAGCTAATTACGTAATAACTTAAGACAGAAAGTCCCTTAAATAGGGATTTGATAAATTAACCGACTTAGTATTACATGAATATCAACTTTTTATGGTAGACGAACTGACGAACTTGCGAGGCTTGGGTTTTTAGAAGTTTTGTTTTTGATGGCATTTTATTAACCTACAATATAGTAGAAATCTATGGTGATCTCAATTTGGGTTGTATCGAGTTTTACTTGAGCTTGAATCATTTAAAAATAATTATTCTGCATACAATATCGAATCATGAACATAACCATTATATAAAGTAAGTAAGGTGCTGTAAATTTGGATGTTATATTATCAATTAAATCCAACTCTCTTCATTAAATTGTAAAAGTACTAATTCGTATGTCACTATAGTGCCGGCCACCTGCAACACAAAAAAGTTACCTATTATCTATAACAATAAATAAAATTGGAGTGTCTGTTTGTAATATCAAAATAATAGGCTTTTTTCATGCTCACACGGTTATTTGCACTATACGTATGCCTAAAAATCACTTTATACTTTTTGTCTGTCTGTCTGTTTGTTCCAGGTAATCTTCAAAACGGCTGGACCGATTTCAAAAATTCTTTCACCAAGACTATATTTTATCCCGGTATTCTCACGGGATTGGGAACTACGCGGGAAAGGTCACTGAAACCGAAGCGAAGCGAGGGCGGGTTGCTAGTAATATCTATATATCTATACAATTAAATAAAATTCAAGTGTCTATTAGTAATGTCAAAATACTGGCCGGTTTTCATGCTCACACGACTATTTGCACGATAACTATGCTTAAAAAAACAGTTTAATAATTTTTTGTTGTTCTATCTGTCAGTCTGTCTGTTTGTTCTGAGTAAACTTTAAAACGGCTGGACAGATTTTGATAATATTTGACTACCAGGTAGCTATCTGTATTTTTTTTTATTGCAAATAGTGGCAAACGAGCAAACAGTACACCTGATGGTAAGTGTTGCTACCGCTCATGGACCTTTGCAAGGCCGCTGCCTATCGCGAAGAAAGTGATGGGAGTGTGAATGTGTGCATTGAGGCTCGGTGATACCAAGGGTACCACCAAAACCCTCCACACGCAAACACCCTCAGAAAGTTGGGCCTCCAGCTCTCTCGCTTACCGAACGAAGCGCAGTAACAAATTGCTACTACTCAGACGTCGATTTTCTGCGAGAGTGTGGTACTACCCCGGACGGACCGGCCCGCGGCTGTAGACAGATAACTGTCGACAGTGTGGTCCTACCACTCTTCTACTTCACTATAAGGAGTAACTTAAGCTATAATTTATTCCAGTATTCCCACGGGCAAAAGAACTACGCGGCTAAGGCGTCTGAAACCGAAGCACAGCGAGGGCGGGTTCCTAGTTATATAATATAATCATCACCATCATCACAGCTCATATATGTACGTCATGGTTCAAGCTTTGCTCGAGCCTGCTCCACAATGTGAAGGAAATTGAACTACTACATAACGCAAGTCGGGTTGGTGTAGGGCTTTATTTCGAGTTGTCTTTATGTTGTATAGATATAATTTGCACATTTTTATCCCCTCGTTGTCTTTTACGACACCAATGATGGGGTGGTGGTGAATTGTATTCTTATTCCGTCAACACATAGGACAATTTCTCTACACTTATAGAGGAGGCTCCTGTTCCAGTTTTAATACATCCTGTATTATAATTAAAAAAGAAGGTAATTTTTTTTAAATTATAATACATCCTGTATTATAATTAAAAAAGAAGGTAATTTTTTTAAATTATAATACATCCTGTATTATAATTTAATAAATTATATGTATTATAAATGTATTATTATTTAAAACATATTATTGTGGGTGTAACACACCCCAAAAAAAAAATATTTTTGTGGGTGTAACACACCCCAAAAAAAATAGTGTAATATTACCCTTTAACTTTGTAACACAGCCCAAAAAAAAAAATTTTTTTTGGGGTGTGTTACGGTCGGTGCACTCCTCGCACCGCTCCATGCGGAGCGATAGAGGCGCGCAAGCACGTACACCCGTAACCCACCCGTGACAGGTTGCCTTCGTCGTTGGGCCGACCACCGGAGCAGGGTGACTTGACGTCAGTGGTCGGCCCGACAGAATAACCCCAGAAGGGTACCCTCTTCTCGACCAATTCCCTCCTCCCCCCACGGGGAGGACGTCAAAAGATCAATGTATTATAAATGACTTGTGATGTGATGATGATGATGAATAGCTACCAGGTAGCGATAATTTGAACTTAGTTACATTTTTTTTTATATAACTGCTTTTTCTAAACATTTGAAATTTATTGTATTATTGCCTTGATTGCTTAAATGATGTAATGGTCTAATAATGATGTTTTATAGCTATTGCTATAGGTTTAGATTTTAATTTGCTTAAATCCCAGCTGGATGGAGTGCAGAGAAAGACGTGCTTTGAAAATTAGGTCGCAATTGATTCACATGACTGCAATGCGCTTTTTGCGTAATACAATGTTATTGGAATAATAACAATTGATTCGCTCATTGTTATGAGATGTCTATTTCAGAATGAATACATGTTGCATGACTTAAATGTGTATTATCCGTATGGTGATGGAGTTAGAATACAATTCACCACCCCCTCTCTTGCCCTTGGGTGTCGTAAAAGACTACTAAGCGATCTTACCCAGAAGAGAAGGAAGATTCAGCATAAAACCCTTAGCAAGTACGTCTGACCAGTGCAATATAATAGATTGATTTCTGTTCTATTGTGGAGGAGTCTGAAGCTCCACAGTAGGACTTATATAGGCTGAGATGATGATGAATTTTAAAACTTACCGAAAGAACAAGTTCTCTTGTGATATAGAAAAAACCGAAGCCACTAAGAGCGACTACATCTCCATGTATCTGATCCACAAATCTCTGTACCTGCAAAATGAAGCGGCGCTGGTTATCTTATCCGTATTTTGGACATACATTGTCCATTCCGGGGCGATGAAAAGGAGGTGCGCGGTCACATAACCCACTGTATTTCCTCCTCTTCCTCATTGGACCAACCACTGGTAACGAATCCTTAACTTCTGTGGATGGTACGGATTACCTATTTAATTATATAATCCTTCCAGTCGACTGGCAGTACTGCTGCTAAGAAATGCTGCGGCTAACAGATAAATCCACCGGTCAACGCAGGCTCGGCTAGAATGACATTAGATACAGGCAGTCCCGTCTGCGCCACTTAATCCAAATAGACCCCAAGTAGGGATTGACTCAATATGTAATTTTCTTGTATTGTAGGCGCCGATTTAGCAGCGAGCGACAGTATCATTTACCAGCAGGTGTGTTGTTTGCCCGTTTATCACTAACAGCCATAAGAAAAAGAAAACAGCTTGTATCGAACACACGATGTGAAGTGAAACTTTTGCATAAAATATTGCAGTAATGTTTACTGATAAATTGTTAATTTATCGTTAACTTGTGATGCACCGTTTTCACTTAACTATTAGAAACCGCATTATATTCAATTTATTGCATGCACTTCTGTTGCACTCAGCTGTCTGAATACCTATAGTCTAACTTTTTATTAGCTGCAGTAAAATGACGTTTTGTGGGTTGCCGGTTTTTGAAGAAAAATAAATAGGGATGTAGCTAAATGAGTGAATCATAAATGAATAATCAGTTTGGTTTTTTTTTTGAGATTTAATATTAAGTTGTAATGTATTTTTTTAACCTATTATTATTACTATACTAGAGGATTGATCTTTTTTAGTGGAAGTATAGGGAGGTACATTCAATGATATGATATCTTGTCTATCAATAAGCACACTCTTGCGTGATCGAATAGCGAATTCGAAATTAAGATGCTTCATAATTTTCCTCAATGTCTCTTTCGAGAAGTTGGGCAATCCTGGGTCATCATTTACAACTTGCAGCACCTAAAAATGATTAAAGTTATTACCTAATTGGTTAAGATTACACATGGGATGGGAGAAAACATACATAACGTATAATAAAAAGATGAGTGACGACATGTGTAAACTAACTTTTGCGATGGTGGGTATTTCATTTCTATGAAAGAACTGATGTACAATTCGTCTAACAGCAGTGAATGTGAAATCATCAAGTTTATCTTTAAATGTAAGTTTTGGGCCCGTTTTTTCGGGAGGTTTTGGTGATTCGCTGTCGTTCTCCTTGTGCTCCTTTAAAACGGAATAAACTGTGCGGACGGATATTCCCAAGACTTCAGCCACCTTGTTAACGCATTCACTTGTTTTTGGAAATGTTTGATTCTGAAGATTTCACTTCAAACACATATTTGTAAACGTTTAGGACCCAAAGTTTTTCAGTTGCACTTAGAGCTACACGTGACCTTTTTTTCTTAGGAGATAAAAATGTGTCTCCATCTTGCGATGTGCTCGGCAGAGCATCCATGTCTTCAATGTATCAAACAAAAAAAACTAACACGATTAACGAAAACAGGTAATGAAAAACAAACACAACGTAACATAAGTTTAACAATAATGATAACAAAAACAACGCGTAGTGGGCAAATCAAAGTTATTCATGCACTCAAAACAGAAGTATGAAGCCGAATGAGCAAATGACAACCGAAACAAAATGGCGGTCAAGCGTCATCGTAGCACCGTAACCAAAAACCAGTACTACCAACTTGAGAGAGCGTTTTCTTGAGTGTTACCTTGTATATGTCTAAAAGGATCAACGTTTATACAGCCTTTTATTTACATTAATATTAAATAGAATTTAGTATGATCATTATGAGTCAGCTATGGAACGATTAGATATTCTGTAAACTTTTGTGAACTGAATCACATCCCTATTGAGATTAGGCTGTCAAGGTTATTTTACGGAATGACATTTAGAAACGTCATTTTACTGCAGCTAATAAAAAGTTAGACTTTACGTAGAACACATGCGCACGCTGGGCCGAGCCGGAAAAAGCAAAGCGGCACCGTGTAACTCTGACTGAGTGGATTCCAAGACTTCAGTGTTCGGTCGCAAAAGTTTAAATGATCTTCCAATTAGATGGCAGAAATATATAGATAACGAGGGTAAATACTTTGATTAAAGAAATCTGTTTTATGAACAAAAACAATGGTTTTAATTCATCAGTACGAAACGGCACTTTCATACTATAGCCCCTAATATTAAGGCACACGATAGCAAGTTTAATTCTAGTCATAGTAAATATACAATAGTAAATATTGAAAAATTAAAAATAACGAAAATCACGTAGATATATGATTTAATTTGTATAGTTGTCAACGGTGCATTTCCTTTTACTTCCTCAACTCTTTTACGCTTGCACTGGTAAAATCAAATACAGCGCGCTTCTCCGGTTTTCTGTCACACATTTTCGTCCCTCTTTCAAAGTCACTACCACAATAAATATCCAGCAAACACAAGGAAAGATGTTACACACAAAATATATGTTAGTACTTTACCTCTTTAGAGTAGGCACAGACTGGTATTCTGTACAATGCAGCGGCTGGTACAGTAGATGCTACATTCACACTCGCTGCTACTAAGAAGACTGTTAAGAATCGCAGAAGCAGCAGTGATAGAGAAAACGTTAAATATATTGTGTATGCGTGTTTACCTAACGGTCTGAAATAATTTCAAGATCTAATATGATTGACCTTATATAATATAATATAGCTATATAATATAATATAGCTTCCGTATAATGACAGAGTTCATTCACCATTCCTTATTCTGCTGGTGGGTGTCGTAAGAGACGACTAAGGGATATAATATGCATATATCTGTGAAAGAGTAAGAAAACTTGAAAAAAAACCTTATAGCAACCCATCCGAACAGCTTGTAGGTCAATTTCTCTCCTATTGTGAAAGAGGATAAGAAGTATGTGAGTTAGATTATTTTGATATACCATCAAATGACATTTTCAATTTCGTGCCAAAATTGCTTGAATACATGACATTAAAGAAGTTTATAGAATGCCAAGTAGCTTATCACGCACAGTTACGACTATGGCATTACTTTATGAAGACGCCCATATCCAACGCTGAAAAAAGACAGTCTGATGAGGGAAAGAATTATTGAAAAGTTGACTTATATAGATTTAGTGATGTTGGCAATTCGAGTAGTTTTGGCGGCCAACGAATTTAAGTGTTTAGATGCTTAACTTGTATTTTCAACTGTTGGATTTAGACCCAACAAGAATGCCACTCTGATCGGTCCTGTGGTAGTTACATCCAACGGTTTCCTGCGATAGGCGACTTTAAAGATGTCATCAGTCCACCTAGAAGAGAGTCGTGCTACGTGGCGTCGTCCGATTCATGGTCACCACTCAAGAACCTTTTTCCCCAACGGTTATCGCTTCCCCTCTCCTGTGGCAGTTACATCCAACGGTTTCCTGCGATATGCGACTTTAATGATGTCATCAGTCCACCTAGTAGCCAACTGTTATCGCTTCCACGAGCAATATGGCCTACCCAGTGCCATTTTAACGTGCTAATTCTGCAGGCTATGTCGGTTACATCCATTCTTCTACCTCCGTATTCCGAATTCTACCAGATAGAGAAATACCGAACATAGCCCTGTCCATAACACGTTTAGCGACTTTGAGCATTTTTATTATGACGTCTGCCTATCCACACCTCTCTGTAACGGAACGACATACTAGCGTTTCTATGCAAACATTCAGCACTTTGATGTATCGATAGTCGATTTGGCACCGCTGAAGGGACTGCACCACTGACCAAGTTTCAACGAAAACAAAGGCTTTCTTATAGTCCACAAACGCTATATACACTGGTCGATTATACTCCTCGGTCTTCTGTAGAATCGGACTTAGCGTGTGGATGTGGTCTATTGTACTATAACCTTTTCGGATTCCGGCTGGCACTCGAGTAGGTTTGTAATGACACTAGAAAACAATTACCACACGTGGCTCAAAAATGAGATGGGTCTGTAATTCCATAAGAGCTTTTTATCGCCCGACTTATTATTATTTGACAATAACTTTAAAATTATAACAGGAGAAGCGCAATATTTTATTATAAATTATAAGGTTAATCTAATTAGCTATATGAGTTGACTCTCTTTGTTTTTTTGAACAACTAAATTAGCCCAAATAAGTAAAATTGTAAGCAGAAGGATTCACCGAAAAAGAAAGAAAAATCGATGACTTATGACAAAACTTCTAGTCGGCCAATAGAAATATTTTGTTTCTAGAGGTGAGGGCAATTAGGAGTACCTAATACCTAATTTTATAGCTTAGAAGAACATTAAAAAAGTACTCACCCATTTCCATAATTTGAACATTTCATTCTGAATATTAACTGTTTCTGCATTCCGTTGCTATAAATATGTAAAACGAAATAATAGGTTAATTTTAAAATACTCATTTCTCATACCTATTACATCCTTACTAATATTATAAATGCGAAAGTAAGGATGTTTGTTTGTTTGTTTGTAACGCTTTCACGCTTAAACCACCAAACCGATTTAAAAAATTCTTTCACCAATGGAAAGCTATAATATCAGGGAGTAACATAGGCTATATTTAATCCCGGTATTCCTACGGGAACAGGAACTACGCCGGTTTAAGCGACTGAAACCGAAGCGAACCGAGGGCGGGTTGCTAGTATTAATTAAAACTACTTCTACGATTCTTTTTGTATTTTAATTTATTTTTTAATTTTCTATATAGATAATGGACTCCTCAATAACTTAATGAAAATAATATGTTTATTTCTCAAATACCAAACAAATTTAGAATGCCGTGAAACTAATAAAATTCTTTTATTCTTTTTTTTCTTTTAATATTTCCTTTTAAAGAGAATGCACGAAGACGCAAGAATAAATTGTAGTTGAAGGACTTTACAAATATTGCACAAAAATTTTTCCTGTGTGGAATTGAAACCACACATTCTGCACCTATTAAGAACCTATTGTTTTTATTTAGACCGTGCACTGTGCAGTCCATATAATAAAACATATTTCTTCATTTGCAATGTGCCCAATGTATGATAACAACTTGATTTACTGACGGACTGTTATTATAAATACTCTACTCTCTACTCAATATAAGTGAAATACTATCATCATCATCATCATCATCGCAGCCCACATATGTCCCACTGGTGGGCTCGGGCCTCCTCCAAAATGGGAGAAAATTTGACCTACATACCATGCTGGTCAGACTTGTTGGTTTAGGGTTTCATTTCGAGTTTGCCATCTCTTGCACAGATATTATGTGCATATTATATCCCATAGTCGTATTTTACGACATCCACGAGCAAGATAGGGAGTGGTGAATTGTATTCTTACTCCGTCATCACACAGAAATACTACGCCAAAAGTCATTAAAAAAAATTGTAAGTAATTGATAGAATAACTAATATAGGTAGAAGGAACATGTGTATCTAAAAAGATACTTCTAATTTGCACTGATCTTGGTGAGATGGTTGAGCTTGATTTCGTATAAAATATTTACGTCTAAATTATGTATAGATTTTGCACACTACATTGAAGAGGAATCAACCTACCCATGTGATTGGTGCACACAATTTTTAATATTAGAATATCAGAATGAAAAAGTAATTAAATCATAGTAAAATAATATAATTTTTAGATTATACAGCATTACGAGCAACCCACCCTCACATTTCAGTTTTTTTTTTAACTCAAGCAATATAGTTTTTATTTCGCTATAACTTTTAGGATGATAATTTAAATTGGAAGGTGTAAATGGTAAAAAATTAAATACTTTTAATAACAAAATTATTTAATTAGACATATTAAAACTTTCATTTATTAAAACGCCTTTAAAAATTAGAACTTGTTATTTAAATTTAAAGATAAAAATGGTTGCTGCGAGTTAAATAGCATATATCTATCTCTTTGATAGATATATGCTGTCGTGGACTTTTTAAAACTTTTTAAGAGAAACAATTTGGTAATGCAGCATTCAGGCTGCATAAGTTATTAAGAAGTACAAAGGTACATTTTGATAACTGCGGGCTTAGTCGACTTTTGTCGTCATAACTTTAGATAATTAGCGTTATTTACACACACTACCTATATTGCCTATATCCATTGGTGATCCTATATCTTTCAAATGATGAATAGATTTTCTAATAAATGCAGTAGTTTCGAAGATTACCTTAGGCTTAGACAAGTAGACATATAAACAAACTCTTGAAATGCGGTCTCTCTCATTAATATAGATTCTTCAATTTTGCAATCCCGATGTTTTCTGTACTTCTTAGCATTAATATATTTTTTTCAAATAAATAACTTATCGTATAATTACTATCAAATATTAATAATAAGCCCACCCCCTATCTTGCCCTCATTTGTCGTAAAAAGACAACTAGGGGATATATGCAGGTTATATCGATGTGAGAGAAGGAAAACTCGATTCCTATTGGAATAGAGTTTTATATCGATTCTGACCAGCATGGAATAGTGGGTTAAATTCCCTCCTATTATGGAGGAGGCCCAAGCCCTACAGTAAGACTTATATGGACTAATAATAATAAGTAATTGAAAATAACATTATGTTATTGTTTTTAACATGCTTTTATTAGTTTCACCTGTATGTATCTATGTATGTAACGAAATTTTTGAACGTTATTTTGCCCCACTTTGAAAGAACATATTTTATTTACACTTTGCACACTCGACAAAGACCCATGACAATGCAATAATTCGATCACAATAGGCATTCGCCTATTTCCCTTATTAGATTAACCATGATTTAAAAATTTCTAACCGTATGTTTTTAATAAGAGCAAGAGAGAGCTGATGTATGAACTACGCATTCGCGGCTTTCGAAACTAATGATTCGGACTGTCAGCTTTTGTAAACCTGTTTCTTTTTTTTTCGTTTTTAACGTATACTTTCCTAATACTATAGAATATATCTATTACTGTAGACACAGCAAAAATCAACATGAAATGTATGACAATGATGATTATTATGAAACAATACACTTACCTCAAAATATTATGCAATTGTAGACATATAAAAAATAGATTACTCGCAAAAGATAAAATAATCAAGCCACTAAAGACTTCGTCAAACAAACGGATTAAACGTATTGTACGGTTATAGTCTTCTCGAAGTTGAGCCCATTTAGATGAAGGCAGGTAATTCTGTAAATACGTATCAAGAATACTTTGCATTGAATCATCTTTAACTCAGCTCATTATGTTTCACTGCTGAGACCAACCCGATGGAAGGAAAATTTACCTGCTACACCACGCTCTAATGAGCGTCGTGTAGCGACAGTTTGATACCTATATGGTATTTTTTTCTCTTTTCTTGCAGAGTTTTTTTAAGCATAGTGTACCCCTTAGTCATCTTTTACGATACTCAGTATTATAGTATACTAATTTTGTATAAATAAACTTGCCGTGTAGTGACGGAGTAAGAATACAACTCACCACTCTTCTTTGCGGATATCCTAAAAGACGACTAAGGTATATGATATGCATCGATTTCATCATCATCATCATCATCGCAGCCCACACAAGTCTCATCGTTGGGCTCGGCCCTCCTCCACAATGGGAGGGCATTTAATCTACTATACCGTGCTGGTAAGACATGTTGGTATAGGATTTTATTTCGAGTTTTCCTTCTCTTGCACAAATTTTATGTGGATATTATATCCCTTAGTCGTCTTTTAAGACATCTACGGGCAAGATAGGGAGTGGTTAATTGTATTCTTAATCCGTCACCACACGGAAGCATCTATTTAAAATAAAGAAAACTCGAAACAAATTCTTATACAAATCTGTCTTACCAGAATGGAACGTCAATTTACCGTCTATTGTAGAGGAGGTTAAAGCCCAGGAGGGGGACGTATATGGCTAAGATGATATAAATAAAAAATCTAAGTAACTCATGGAAGCGAAGTTACGGGCACACCTAATGTACAATATATTTTTTTATTCTTTTATTGCCGATAGTGGCAAATGAGCAGGCAGCACACCTGATGGTAAGTGATAGTGCCGCACATGGACCTTTGCAATACCAGGGACACAGCCAGGCCGTTGCCTACCATGAAGAAAATACTCTTCTTAAACCTCGTTTAAAGAAGGACATGTCATAGCGCTCGCGAAACATAGCAGCAGGTAGTTCATTCCAGAGCCTGCATGTACGGGGGAGAAATAAGTTGCATATAATATTATGTATGTTTATATGGTAAGAACTTACTATAAACAGTCGTCTGACTACAGCCGTGGGCCAGTTCGTCCGGGTTAGTACCATACTCGCAGAAAATCGGCGTCTGAGTAGTAGTAATTTTTTACTGCATTTCGTTCGATGAACTAGAGTGCCGGAGGCCCAACTTTCTGAAGATTTTTGCATGTGGTGTGTTTTAGTGATGGCTTTAGTATCACCAAACCTCATTGCACACATTCATATTTCTTTCACTTTCTTCACATCTAGTAAAAGTTTATAAGCAGCAGTATCACTCACCATTAGATGCACTGTTTGCTCGTTTGCCACCAATATCAATAAAAATATATACGTTAAAGACTGACTTACCATATCAGCAGCCCATATAATTTTCCTATTCACTTCATCAAAAATGGAAGTCAAATATGAACTGACGGAGACAATGAACATGTCAGAATAATTCCAGTTGAGCGTTGCAACGAGGTTTACAATCTGCGATAAAAGTAATTATACGGATTTTATCGCGTTTGTTTTTTTAATTTCGAACACTTTACAGTGTTCATGGTCACGGGCGAACTAAGAACTATAAAGTTAACTATGAACGCTGTAGTGTTCGTAACGTTGGACAATCAAAAATGGTATACAAATGCGATAAAATTCGTAAAATAGTTATATTTGCAATGTTTACACGTGTTTACTCGCAAGAAAACCAGAAATCGTTGCGTGAACCTCAAAAAATTTGGATAAAAATAGGATAATGATGTTAATTTAATGATTGAATCACGTTGCTGATATTTTTCAGTCTGAGGTAGTAATAACTTCGCAAAAACTCGTAAATGTCATTAAAATAATATAATATTATTTAAGATAATTAATTATACATATTATATTAAATGAGATTAATATTATTTAATATTTAAAATACATTAAAACTATAAAATATTGAATATAACCACTGATACTTTCACCAAAACTTAGTGGTTTCTCACATTGATTACCACAGAAAAAATAGAACTACGTAATATTAGTTATGCTTGATAATGTATTAGTTGTATTAACAAAAAAACACAAAGCAGTTATATTGACTGCCGACAGAAGTAAACACTTAAAACTGTCTACGAACAGTTGTAATTTTATGGATATTCAAATTAATTCTTTGACCTTAAATTAAAATTTTTAAATTAAATTGTTTTATATTTATATGGTTTTAACGTCTATCGGTACAGATACATTAATACAACTACAGATATAGTGTCAGAGTTAACACGTCACTATGTCGATAACGACTTGTATTGTATATTTTTATTGTATATTTACTCTCCATCTTTTTTTTTGTTAGGGGTGGCACGCACACCCATAACCCACCCGTATAGCACGTCGCCTTCGTCATTGAGCCGACCACCGGTTCAGAGTCCCTTGTCTTCAGTGGTCGACCCGACGGAATACCCCGACCGAATATCCTCTCCCGTCGACGTTCCCTACTGGGACGCTGATCGCCGTCGTGAGGCTAACCTCCGTAGGTGTCCGGACTAAATCCCCGGTCTGGTAACCTGCAGCCTTCTAGCCCTCCTTGCCTAGGGTGTCATTAGGTACAAGGATGCAAGAGGATTTTACTCATCATCTAAACCTATTGAAGCGTTTCCTTAAAAAATAAACAGCGTGAAATATTCCGTGAATTGTGTTTAATTAAGTAAAATATAATTACTTGTATTAGAATTGCCGTAGGCACATTGTAGGGTATACCAAATTCAAAAAACCAAGGGAAGGTTTGCCTTATATACTCCTCGTATACACCGTTTGGGTGTACAGTACAATCTATCACTAGTGAAATTCTCGATATTATTGCCAATAAGTGTTCACCTAAAACAAAGCAATAGACATTAATAATATTTTTTACGTTCTTTTTAATTTTTTTTATTAAAGACATTAACACCGTGCTTTTAGGAAATAATATAGTATAGCAGTGGACTTCACAAACATATAATTACCAATTACCTACCACACCACGTGGGTCAGACGTGTTGATATAGGGTTTCATTTCAAAATTTCCTTCCCTTGCAGAGATTTTATATGCATACTAGCAACCCGCCCTCGCTTCGCTTCGGTTTCAGTCTTTCCTGCGTAGTTCCCGTTGCCGTGGGAACATCGGGATAAAATATAGCCTAGTTTACACCCTGCTTTCCATTAGTGAAAGAATTTTTGAAATCGGTCCAGCCGTTTTGAAGATTACCCGGAACAAACAGACAGACAGACAGATAAAAAAATTATAAAGTGTATTTTAGGCATATGTATAGTGCAAATAGCATGAAAAAAGGCCGTGTGAGCATGAAAAAAGGCCTATTATTTTGACCTTACAAACAGACACTCCAATTTTATTTATTGGTATAGATTATATCCCTTAGTCGTCTTTTACGATACCCATTAGCAAAAGAGGGGGACAATTCACTCAGAATTGTTGAATTCTTACTCTCTCACCACAAGGATAAGATTACATGACCATAAAGAACATATTTTGTAACATTTATTCTTGAAACTCCAATCGCTATATTTTATATATTGCAAGTGGCTATCCATGAATAATTTAAACACCCAAGCTGATACAACATATTATGACAAAATTATTTTTCGATATGAAATCGATCAATGTAGGATTCGTTTATTCTTATACAGGCCCTTGAATCTTTATAAATGAATTTAAGAGCTTGTATAAGGTGACTTTTTGATGATATTACAGTCTTTGTGATAGATTCATCATCATCATCCCAGTCCACATGCGTCGCACTGTTGGGCTCGGACCTCCTCCACAAGGAAATTTGACCTACTATACCATACTGGTCAGACATGTTGATATAGGGGAAATGAAACCCTGTGCAAGAGAAGGATCTCTTGCAAAGATGTTATGTGCATATTATATCCCATAGTCGTCTTATACGACATCTACGGGCAAGATAGGGAGTGGTGAATTGTATTCTTACTCCGTCACTACACGGAATAGTTGTACATCTGTGATAGATTAATCCTGTTGAAAACATTAACACTTGTACTTAGTGCCATCTTATTTAAACTGAGAGTAAAGTATATAAAGACAGGGGATGAAAGTATAAAGCAATTATTAACGCGTTTTTTTTTTCCGTGTAGTGACGGAGTTAGAATACAATTCACCCCCTTTCTGCCCATGGGTGTCATAAGACGACTAAGGGATTATAATATGCAGATAATATTCAAGAGAATGTAATCTCAAAGTAAAACCCTATACTAACGTATATACCAGACCTATTATACCAAAAGGTCAAAATCCCTCAAATTATGAAGGAGGCCCGAGGTCAGCAGTGGGATATACCTATATGAGGTGAAATGATAATGATGAAAGATGTTCTTTCTTGTCGGATTTAAAAAAAAAACAATAGAGATTAATTAGTAGATTATAATGTTTACTTACACAAAGCTAAAAATGATGATAATAAACAGAGCATTCGTAATTTTGTAGTTATACTTTTATTAACATATTCATCCAAGTTACAATTGAATATTGCCTTTAATAAAATGGACCATTTTGTTGCAATTCTAATAAATATAATAGTTGTGCACCAAGTTGTTAAATAAAATGTCATGAATGCTGCAAATAATATTGTTTTATTACCTTTAAATTCTAGCCCGTATGGTGGCTTTATATGAATACTAGCAAGCTTCGCTTCGGTTTCACCCTCGTAGTCGCTTTAACCGTGTAGTGCCCGTTCCCGTGGGAATACCGGCATAAAATATAGTCTATGTTACTCCCTGATATTATAGCTTTCCATTGGTGAAAGAATTTTTGAAATCGGTTCTGTGGTTTAAGCGTAACAAACAAATAAACAAACAAACAAACTTACTTTCGCATTTATAATATTAGTAAGGATAGATGCATAATAGATTTGGACTTAATAAAAAAAGATATACTTATTAAAAAGAGCTTACCAAGCGTATTAATTGATATTAGCACCGTGAATAGTCTGTGAATACAAATACTCATAGCTATGGTTTGGGCTACCAATATGCATACGGTATATAAGAACTTCCAAGAACATAGTGTTAATCTGGAATTTGACTTGAAAAATTGTATTTACACCTTAAATTATACTTAATTATGAAGTGAAAATATACCATTTTATTTCCTTATTTCTAGGACGGGCTCACCAGGCGCCGAACACACCCCATCCAAACTATCTGCGGTGGAAGAAGGCAACTTGCAACCAAATAACTTTCCATACTGTAATTTTATCGCTATTTGGGCGAATGACTACTAAGGAACCAAGTCCTTGTCTTCGGCAGTCCTCCTGGTGTGTTACTTTGTCGGGTACCACCTCAGCTTCAGCTTCTCTACCTAACCTGTGACCTTGGCTTGGGCGGACGTTGTAGGCGCAAGTACTAGCAATTATTGTTACTACGGCGACAGAACGGCTTTCTTCCGCGAAAGAACTATTTCGCGAAAGAACTATTTCGCGGATGATAGCGACACCTATGGTGAGGGTATAATATAATCCAATATCAACTTGTCCAACCTATATGGCATAGTAAGTCAATTTTTCCCTGTTTTGGAAGAAGCAGAAACACAATAGCATGATGCGTGTGGGCAGAGAAGTCGTAATTTCTTCTCCTTAATTTCTGCATAATGTTTTAGTGTTAAAATACCTTAAATTATAATCTGTTGATACGTTAATAAAATGTTAAATATAGATAGATATTTCTTTATTTGTACACCAATGACAAGAAAAACTTAAATATTATTATATTACAACCCAGAATGAACAAAGGGCGATCTCTTCCAGGCATCTTTAGGATTGATATGACAGAAAAGAGAGACGGTAGGTAAAAATATTAACAGTTAGATTAATAAAATAGGTACAAACCTTATTTTTGAAATTTTCCTCCCTAGCATGCTCGAAACCGGATTCAAACCTAAACATAGTCCACAAACCAATAACATAGACATTGCTTTTTGAAATGATTTGAATTGTGCGTTTTTATTATGTTTTTTTGCGTCATAATCATTATTAAAGTTCCTTTTTTTTTCATCTACAACCCAATTCTTAAAATCTCTGTTCAAATACGAGCCTCTGAAATCATATAAATTGAAAGTTTATTCGTGTTCAATATAGCATGTAATTTTAACGACTTGCAAACTTACACTGGTATTTCTTGTAGGACTTCAAAATTTATAACTTCCAATTCCTTTGAAATGTCTGCAAATAAATTAGCATTATGGGGTATAATGTAAAATAAATTATCCTTGTAATACAGCTTAGTCCATTATAATTAATACAGTAGGTACTATATTAGATTTTACCTATTGTACTGGCGCTTATACAGACCCTTTCCGTATGGTAACTGAGTAAGAATACAATTCACCACCTCTTGCCAGATGGAAAACTAGTAACAAAACCCTATACTAACACGCCTGACCAGCGTGGTATTTTTTTTTTTTTTTTTTTTTTTTTAGGGTGGGCTGCGGTCGGCGCGCCTCCGCACCACTCCGTCCGGGGCGACAGAGGGGCTTAAGCACGCTACACCCGCAACCCACCCGAACACCACGTCGCCTTCGTCGTTGGGCCAACCACTGGAGCAGGGTTACTTGTCATCAGTGGTCGGCCCGACGGAATACCCCCTACCCGGGGCACCCTCCCATCGACCGACGTCCCCCCCTCGGGGAGGACGTCGGTCTTTCCTCACGCGGTCGGCCTCTCGGCGGGTGACGGACTAATCCCCGGCTCTCGTCACCCGCGGCCGCGGCTAGGGCGGCATGGCGCGCAGGTAATCCCGCCTGCGCCGCCCCAGTCGCCGGCGGCGGGTCGCATCATCGAGGCTGTGCTCCTCGCGCTCGCGACCCGCCGCCTCCTTCTGCGAGATAACTGCCTCGCAGAAGGCTGCAACCGCGTCCCAATTCCTGATGCTGCCGAGCATCGCCCTAGCGATGGTCGGCAGCGTCAGGTCTGCACCGATGATTGCGACGAGTTCACGACGCGGCTCTGCCCAAGCGGCACAGACCTCGAGCGTATGCTGCGCCGTGTCTTCGTCGCAATCGCAGTGGTGGCAGGACGGAGTTCTCTCCCTCCTAGCGACCCTGTACAGGTACTTGCCGAAGCATCCATGCCCCGTCAAGACCTGTACGAGTCGGAAGGAGAGCACCCCGTGCCGCCTTTCCAACCACTGCATCAGCACCGGCCGGAAGGCCTCCACGGTCCAAACACCGTATCGAGGCCTCTCCAGCCTGACCAGCGTGGTATGGAAGGTCAATATTCCTTCCATAGTGAAAGGGGCCTGAGCCCAACAATGGAACGTGTATGGGCTGAGATGATGATGATTGTACTGTACTTGGCGTATCATCATCATGATCATCTTGTTCTTATGATAATTAATTGGGGACTGTTGGGCTCGAGCCTCCTTCACAATCGTAGGGAAATTGACCTTACTATACCATGCTAGTCAGACAGGTTGGTATAGGGTTTTATTTCGAGTTTTCCATCTCTTACATAAATGTTATATGCGTATTATATTATATCCCTTAGGGATAGGGAGTGGTGAATTGTATTCTTACTCCGTCACTATACGGACAGTACTACTTTATCATCGCTACATATTGTAAAGAAATATGACCGGCTGTTTGCTTAATAGTCACCCTGGTCGGGCATATAATTGTTGACCGAACTATATCAAATGCTGCCAAAGCTCCTAGTCGTCTTTTACGATACCTCCGTGCAATGTGAAGATTGCTAGTGTTCAGAGCTATCACCACACAGTACTATACCAGGTATAATATCTGGTTGACCGGGCTTCGCTCGGAATATTTTTGTCGAATTTATTTAGATATATACCTATTACTAAAAAATAAAAAATAAATAATGAAAAATATATAAAAAAATACAAAAAGAGAATAATAATAACACCGAGATTCGAACCGACGCTGTTTGAATGCCAAAAAAACCAAAATTAGAACCGGCTGTCTTCCCAACTGAGCTATCGTAACTCATGACGTTGACAACGAAATTTGAATTCATATTCCTTTAAAATTTAATGTTATTGAATTGTTTTACTAAAAACACGGACAAAACAAAATTTTCTATAAATAAAACTTAGCTAGATCGATTTTTTGGACCCGAATCCTCTAATATGCCAAGTTTCAACAAAATCGTTGGAGCCGTTTCCGAGATCCTGAATATATATATATATATATATATATATATATATATATATATATATATAGGTATATAATATCAGGTTGACCGAGCTTCGCTCGGAGTATTTTTGTAGCATTTATTCAGATATATATTAATAAAAAATAAAAAAATAAATAATGAAAATTATATAAAAAAATTACAAAAAGAGAATAGTAATAACACCGAGATTCGATCCGACGCCATTTGTCGCCGATGTCAAAAATAAAATGAAACCTGACTACTTCGCCACTGAGCTATCGTCACTCATGACATTGATGGCAAAATTTGAATTCATATTCTTTTAAAATTTAATGTCATTATATTGTCTGCCAAAAACACTGACCAAACAACATTTTCTATACATAAAACCTAGCTAGATCAATTTTTTGGGCCCGAATCCTCTATTATGCCAAGTTTCAACAAAATCGTTGGAGCCGTTTCCGAGATCCTGAATATATACATATATATATATATATATATATACAAGAATTGCTCGTTTAAAGATATAAGATAAGGTAAGATATATATAAAAATATATACCAATATAGTTAAATGCACTCGCCGTGGGATTTAAGTATGGAAAATTGCTCCACAGACTTTATTGGCGTATGAGAATGACACAGGTAGAAAGAAAATTGACCGCGGTCACCATCTCCTATTATAAAAATCTCACGAAAAGAGGTGACTGAGCCCGAGACATTTTGATCTGCTTTACCTCCAGCGTTTGGAGCAGCGTAGCCTCAAATACCTTTCTTTGACGAATCCGTGGGTAGTCGAACTAGTAGTAATCCGGCACAAGCAGGGTAGTCGAGCATTTCCTCGCCGGCGCTAGGGTGACATAAGTGGGAATAGCTGCACCTGATATCGCCCCAGTTGAGGCCGCTGATGATTGTGTAGTAGACCGGGGAATAATTCGTAATCCGTGGACCGGGGAATGTTCGGTAATCCGCAGAAATGCCGACCGTACGTCGACGGTGGATGGTGTCTGAAATGATAACCCGCCGAGCTGGCCACAGATGTCAAGGAATCGGTCCCAGTGGTTAGTTTAATGGCGATGGGGAGTAAATACGGCGGGTTATGCGGCTGGGTGCCCTTACGTCACTCCGGACGAAACACGAACGACGTGTGCTTACACCATAGTCTGCCAAACAAAAGGGAAATCAAACGTGTAAAGGTAATATTCAGTTGATTTGACCAGGACGTCAAACAGGGTTCAAGGAAAGTTCCGACTTGGAAAGTCGAGAGAGTTTTGTGTGAAGTCAAAGAATCAGTAAAGGTAGCTGGAGATGAAAAATACAGCATTCGGGCCCACTATGAGCTTCCATTGCCTTGAAAGGACGAAGCTAGACGGATCTAGTAGTTAAGTAAATACCATTTGTACAAAATCGATCTATTTCATAAAGATATAAATAATATTGTATATAAAGATAAAAATACAATACTAATAAGGTTAAAACAAACAGTACTTAAAGGTTTCTTCATATTCGAGTCATATATTTTCATTTTAACAGTTTATGTATACTTGTCACAGAGAAAATTTGGATGATACTAAAATATATTATTGTAAACATGAGGTTCCCCTACAGTGATTAATGTTGTTTTTGTGTTGAATATTCTATTAAGTATTTTTGAAAACATTAGGATAATATTGTTATAACGAGTTGTTTGAATTATTTAAATATCATAGACGAGAAACAATTTCTCAAAGGCGTTGGAATGATTTGTAATGTTCAAATATTTTGGTATGAATGCTTAAAATAGATGAAAGATGCGAAAGTAAATCATGGTAGGAAATTCCAATTATTTATTATGCATAAACTCCGGGTGGCACTTACATATTGTCAATTTCGGCACATTGAAATCAATTTAATCTACAAAACTACCACCGGATCGGAACGCGAACGTTATTGATAAGATCTGGCAAGAAACTCAGCGAGCTTTGCTGTTATTTTTATTGGTTTTTCTTACTAAATATAAAATTGTGTACAAAATGCTTGTAATTACGAGCTTCAGTGTGATGCCCTTTGAACCACAAGATACGTAATATATTTCAAATGATTATGGCTGGACTAGATCCCACAAGCGGCACCCGATCATGAATTAACTACTAAAGCAGCCATCACTTCCCTCAACCAATGTGGACAGAAGGGAGAGTTATAATGAAATTAATTTAATCGTCATTTAAATTAATCAGTGTTGCCTGGACAATGATTTAATCATCCAAATATCCAATGCGATGTGTGGCCAGCGCGAGGCCTTATAACCTGACCTATTTTCCTCTTTATTTATTGAGTAAGCCACCACTTGACTTCGGTATTCCGGCCGGTGAATAAATTAATTGTGTTTTGCCTCTGGTAATCTCATTTCCATTACACATAGGGATTCTCGAAAAGACTAGCATGGAAATTCCCAATTAAAAAAAAAAGTGTAACATGTTTGAAACTCTGTTCCGTAAACGTTTACAATTTTAAGTCGTTTTTTTTTCAGATTTAGGTAACAAGGGATTCAGCCTTGTACAGTAACTTTAGAAAAATAGTTACATAATTATTTTGTATTTTAATTCTTTCGACGACAAAGTTGTGTAACTATATAAAATCAAGACATTCTTAAAAATAAAGCATCTGTCAAAATTAGTGTTGCCCAAAAAAGTCTTGGTCTTGCGGTCTTGGTCTTGGTCTTGCGAGAAATGCGAGACCGAGACCAAGACCAAGACCGCTTAATTTATGCAAGACCAAGACCAAGACTGGCCCTGCAAGACTTGAGCAAGACCAAGACTGGGCCTGCAAGAGTCTCGCGGTCTTGCATTTAATTCAAATCACCATTTCAGCTTATATACGGTTGAGCTCGTGTCTTCTACATAACAG
The DNA here is from genome assembly GCA_032191425.1 of Lymantria dispar. Taxonomy (NCBI): domain Eukaryota; kingdom Metazoa; phylum Arthropoda; class Insecta; order Lepidoptera; family Erebidae; genus Lymantria; species Lymantria dispar. The sequence goes on along the minus strand of CM063445.1, from coordinate 9,250,264 downwards.
GAGGAGAATCGGCCGTGGCCGGAGGGGAATCGCCACGGTGATCGGCCGTGTTGTTACAGGTCATACATGTCAAGTTTTCCTTTTCTTGCACCGATGTTATATATTATAGCCCTTAGTCGTGGGTTCGCAGTCACGGGTAAAATAGGGGGTGATGAATTATATTCTTACTCCGTCACTACACGGCAAGTCAAATCAGTCTTGAGATATCCATCTATTGGCCAATCGATTCCCAATGTTGGTGTTGGCTTTTCAGAATTACTCTTCGGAAAGGCTTAAGGACAAAAATACCGTAATCACGAGAGTGCTCTTGCCCATTATACATATTTATAGATATATCCGTTTATTCATTAGCCCAACGACGTTCACTGTTGGACATAGAAATATGCCTACAATGAATCTATATAAATGTCCATGTAGGGACAGAGTACGACCACCATCAGGCAGTACATGAAGCGTTGCTCCCAGCGCTATTTTGCCTCTGCCACGACTCACCCCAATCCACTAGTGGTTGGGGCGGTAAACTACGTCCCCTCAAAAATATCCGCGGTCCGACGTCCTCGTCATCTTCTTGAAGAAGAAGATGACGCTATTATGATCGCCCAAGAAAGGACCTACACAGCTCGCGCAGCGATAACAGATAAAACTCCACGGTATCGGCCTCGCCGTCGAGGTCGAAAACCGCGCCGCGTAAAAGTCTTTAACCTAAACTTGGCCACGCCCACTTTGCTCTCAGCGACGCCCCGAGTCGAGGTCCGTTCCCCACAGGGGGGAGCCCTCAGGCGATGTTCGCTTAACTTACTTACCGGGTTGAGAGCCATCAGCGCTCACCCATTGACCGCGTTAAGCTGTCAAGGTCATCTGCGACCAACAGCTACACACACACAAAAAAAAAGACAGAGTACGAATATAATTCACCACTCTCTTACCCGTGGATGTCGTATCAAATCGGATCGGGCAATGGTGTTAGGAACCCATGAAAAAAAATTGAAATAAAAATATCGATTCGTTAATGAATTGAGAGACATGTAAGTTCTCAATTTTGTCATCGTTTTTTCGTGTAAATTGTTTAAAATGTATAAAGGAATGATACTTAATCTACAACATATTCGTATTTTGTTAAATGTTCATTAGAATTTGAATAAATCAATGATTACGTTTGCATAAGCAAGACAAACTTCGCTTTAACATAAATCAGCTGATCGGCCGATGACCGTTGATGAGTCGCCTTTGTACCTACGTAACCATTGAAAGGTTCGCGCAAATCTAATACCTATTTATACTGTCGAAATTTTACATGCTTACATATATCCTGTCTGTACATACCTACATAATGCATAAAATTTAAGGCATAAACTCACACATAGCACACATTTTTGTAATCACTATAACTTTTACGTTATATTGTTTTTGTGTAATATACATTCTAATTATGATCTATGACTGTTGAACTACAACATACATGAACAGTTGTCCCATAACCTGATACACCCTGTGTATATAACATATGTGCAAGAGAAGTGAAACTAGAAAGAAAACTCTGTACCAACATGTCTGACCAGCGTGGTATAGTAGATCAATTTTCCTCTTACTGGAAGGAAGCTTAAGCCCAGCAGTGGCACTTTTATGAGCTGTGACGATGACGACGAATATCATACATTTTACAAGTATTGAAACCATAAAATTTTAAATCAGTTTTATATGTTCTTGAATAAATAGTATATTAAGAGCTACATGGATCCAGCGGCCAAAGTATTTATATAGGCAATAGAGCAACAGGTTTTTTCAAGTATCCAGAGTATCAGTAACTAAACTGGAAATACAATAGATACATACCACTTTACTTGAAGGGAAATATAAACAATCGCATTAATTGTAAAATATCGCATTGATTATAAAATGACATAAAATTTATTGTATCAACTGCCTCGTGTGGTGACGTCTTAAGAAAATAGGGTCGAAAGTCCTGTCATAAGAGTAGTAACGCTGTCTAATGGAACACCAGGGGAATAGAAGAGTAATTTTCTCCAGTGGTAAGTATTATATTCAATAGTGAACTATAGGCTAGCAGATGGATAGATAGGATAGGATATTTGATTAATTTAGTTGGATGTTTCATTGCCATGATAAATTACTGTTACGTTATTCTAACTGCAAAACTTTGCAAGACTCTTGCTGCAATACCAAGACTCGGGTGCGCAAACCCAAGACCAAGACCAAGACTCGGGTGCGCAAGACCAAGACCAAAACGAGACCAGGTGTGATGTTGCAAGACCAAGACCAAGACCGGTCCAAGTCTCGTCTTGGTCTTGCATTTGGGCAACACTAGTCAAAATAATATTGTATTAATCATAATCCGTGTCGTGATGGATCCAGATCCACTGGATGTCGTAAAAGACAACTAAGGGATACAATACGCATAAAGCAGCAAGAAAAGGAAAACTCGAACCAAAACCCTATACCAACTTGCCTGACCAGCATGTATATAGTATAGTATACTATAGTAAGTCCAATTTCCCTCCTAATGGAGGAGGCTTGAGCCCAGCAGTGGGACGTATATAAGACGAGATGAAATGTATCATAACACATATTTAGTTAAAACGTAGGTTCAAATATTTTTACAATATACTTAATATGCATATATAGATTCGTGTAATATTAAATGAACATATGTAGGTTTGAAAATGCTGTCACAACATTCATTTTTATTATTATTTTCATAACAACTGCTGACACATCACATTTATAAATTGACTACGAACTGTTTTTATAACGTTAGGCATTTCTACCTACCTTCGTTTGAGCTTGATATCGATGTTATAAGAACTGTAATTCCCATCATAGATAGAATTCTTAATATTTCTAATATATAATAAAGCAAAATAATATACGAGGTTTTACCACAGAGCCGTGAGTAGAGACAATTTATTCTTCTGGCGGACTAAATTATAAAGTATATACCTAATTATTTTCGTATATGGGACATTTCACTTTATGAACAATAAAAAAAAAACTGTCATGAAATTAGTTCATATTGGGCATATTTGTACTTTTAGAACATATGAATATGTTTGAATAATAGTATTTATTCAATGTTCAGTTACTAAGATATGGGATTCCATAGAATTCCTTCTTGAGGAGGGGTACTGATCTCTATATCACGCTGGACAGATAGATTGGTATAGAATTTTATTTCGAGTTTTCCATCTCTTTGTTATATGCAAAATATATCTCTTAATTTATATCCCTTATGACACCAAAGGAAAAGATAGCCCTCGCCTTCGCGCACGTGGTAGTTATCTTTACCAAAGTTAAACTATTATACCAAGAGAAAATATTACTGTTGAAAAAAGATTGTATGTGTTAATCTAGGAAATACTTTATCAATGTGCTTATTTTACTCTAAATCTGGTCAACGGTTTTCGTGTGATTGCGTAACAACCATCCAAACATCTTCACAAACGTTCATATTTATAATGGACACTCATATTTTACAACTCATGGTTTCATGATTCCAGCCTATTCTCCTTCTATTGGGAAGATATGCCTTGCGAGGAAAAAAAACAAATGGCATAAATATATTGTCACACTAGTATTTTATTTATCAAATTATAACAAATATTTTTATAAAAAAATCGGTTGTCTGTAAAGTTTACTGACGATACATGACAACGTCATAAGAAAATACTGATGGAATGGTTTCATTTTTCAAAAGAAAATTTTAATTTTATTTGTTTGATAGATATTTTGTATGGATCAAGCCTTAAATGGAACGCCTCAGAGCGAGGTAACGCCGCATACGTCACGTTTTTTCGTGTGTGCAGTCGGCTCCATCGAATTATAAGACGTTGTCACGTCAAAAATGTGTATACATTTTTTTATATATTATAATATATACTTTTAAGTATCATACTGAATCAAAACTAATTCATATTTTACAATAACTGCAGCGACCTGAAAATTAATAATGGCGATAAATAATAAATAAATAAAATCTTTTATTATCTAACAGGAAAACTGGAAACTTTTCTTACTTCCAAAAGTAATTCTCTTCTTAATGAGAAGAAACGCATACCAGACAAAGCTACGTTGTCGTTCTTTAGCTGATATTGCAAACGTTTTATCTGAAAAATAAAACATATTTAGCATTTGATAACATAAATTATTATTAAGCGTCTCGTAAGTCTAAATCAAATCGAATCATTTATTCTGCATAAGCCCCTTAAGGGCACTTACATATTGTCAAACTTATTCATAGTTTAAAACAATCCAATATTCTACCATCGGATTGAAACGCGGCCACAAATCAAATCATATCAAATCAAATAATTTATTCTGCATAAGAGCATTTAAATACTGTTAAATTTACACATCGTTTGAAACAATCCAATAATCTACCACCAGAACGGAACGCGGCCACAAGCTGAGAAGATCCGGCAAGAAACTCGGCGAGCTTTAATTTTTTTTTATACTTAAAAAAATATTAAATTATCCTACAACATATAGTATTAGCTCCAGTGTGATGCCCTTCGAAATATATATATTTTTTAATTTAGTGCAAATAAATAAGAGAGAAAATATGGCTGGACTAGATCCCACAAGCAGCGCTCGATCACGAGTATACTAATAATAATATTATTATTACCATCATCTGCGTTCAAGCCTCCTCTTCAATGTTAGAGATAGAGCATGCTTGCCAGATGGATTGGTGTATAGTTTTATTTCGCTTTTGTTTAGGTACTTTTTGCCGTGTGGTTATGAAGTAAGTAATTCACCACACCCTCTCTTACTCGTGAGTATTGTAAAAGACGACTAAAGGATTATAATATGTATATAATATGTATAAAAGACGAAACACTTGAAAATATCCCTATACCAACACATTTGACCAGCGTGATGTAGAAGGTCAATTTCCTTTCCAACGCCTTCTACAGCATCCACGGGCAAGAGAGGAAGCGGTGAATTGTATTCTTATTCCGTCACCATACGGAAAAAATAAAAAAACCGGCTAAGTGCGACTCAAGTCGCGCACGAAGGGCTCCGTACCATTATCTATAAAAAAACCTCTTTTATTGTATGGGAACCTTCTTAATTATTCATTTTATTTTAATTATATTTAAAGAGAACATAAAACTAAATATTCTGTGAATAGTTAAAGCGTCTACCTGTCACCTTTATTAGTATGGAGCAAGAAACGGTAAAAAAATCAAGTTTGTTGAATGGGTAAATATTTATTTTATTTTATTTTTAGTATTTGTTGTTATAGCGGCAATAGAAATACATCATCTGTGAAAATTTCAACTGTCTAGCTATTACCGTTCTTGAGATACAGCCTGGTGACAGACGGACGGACGGACGAACAGCGAAGTCTCAGTAATAGGGTCCCGTTTTTACCCTTTGGGTACGAACCCTAAAAATTGTCTAAAATTAGAAAGAGCTTATTAAAAAATTGCTAACCTCAACATTATACGTAGAACTCGGACACGAGTATAAGAACTTCAAGGCTCTTTGTGAATGTATATGCACATCTGCCGCTGCTAAAACAACGCTGCTTGCTCTGAATAGTAGCCAGCTAAGTGATAATAGATAGTAACCTCGATTGATAGCACTGTCTTTATCTTTACTATAAAAATACGAAGTTATGTCAATAAATAGTATTATTCTAGCAATAACCGTAACTTGGTATGCAGCTAGTAGGACCACACTGTTGACCGTTGTCTGTCTATAGCAACGGGCCGGTCCGTCCAGGGTAGTACCACACTCTTGCGGAAAATCGACGTCCGAGTAGTAGCAATTTGTTCGTTCGGTGAGCGTGTGAACTTTGTGAGGGTGTTTGCTTGTGGTGGGTTTTAGTGATCCCTTTAGTATCACCGAACGTCATTGCATGCATTCACACTCCCTTCACTTTATTCGCGGTAGGCAGCGGCCTTGCAAAGGTCTATGAGCAGTAGCATAACGTACAATCAGGTGTACTGTCTGCTCGTTTGCCACCGTTTGCAGTAAAAAAAAATAACTTATACATGCTGTGTGGTGGCTACGAATGAGTGGCAACTTGTGAGTGTAATAACACACTAAGATTTTTTTAATAGACACATCTGCACTAAGGAAATAATGCGTGATGACGTGTGGAGATTAGCCATCCTACTATTATATTAATGTTCAACGCAGGAAGATGAGAGAAGAAGGCGAACAAGAATGAAAAGTTATTTATAGGATTGAAGATTTAATTACATAATTACTAATACAACACTAGTGAAAATAGTACAGGTGTGCGAGCGAATATAGAAGGAACAATAATAGGCTGTTAAAAGTGGTGTAAACGAGAATCCAGTCTGCGTGTGATCTCGACAGCACGGTGCGAATCAGGTGATGTTGTATGGCCCAATATTGATTAGCGGAGCGGATTGCTTTGCATTGTTGGGTTGCGGTCTAAGCTGTCTTACTGGTGGATAGTCGCCACATGCTTATAATTCGAGAAAAAAATTAGATCCCAACTCAAAATAACAATTTTTCGATCGCAACAAGTGTTGTCCTGCATGGGATTCGAACCCACTACACCGATACGGTAGGTCAGTAAATCTTAACCAATTAGCTATCTGTGCAGTCAGACTAAGAGTAAGAGCCTTTCCTAGACCTGGGCTAACTTTATCTGATCTCAACAATTGCAGTCCTAATGAGGGATGACGTCAAACAGGCGGTCGGTCGTAAAACTATTACCAATTACTTACGCAGAATATACTATGAAAGAAGAGTAAATATTAAATCAACCTCAAATAATTAGGATAAAAGTAGCATGATGATGATCGCCAGTAACTTCACCAATTCATCTGATCGCTTGATGATCGATCCATTTTATAATGCGCCATCCGTCTCATGGTCGATACGTAGGTGGATGTATCGCCACTTCAGCATATTAAATTTTTGGGCTCTGCTACACCTATTCTTCCACAGTTTTTATAATTCTGCTTTTACTTTGCATAGAGTTTTCATTTACTTTCTGAATAAATATACTATTGTGTACTGGCTGTCTTACACTATTGTGTAAGATTTTTATAATTCAAGTAATAGTTTCGGCGATTGGGCTGGTCAAATAAATAAGCTCTTCAGCTTTATAATAGTACTAGGTGACTCACGTAACTTCATCTGAGTCATATATAAGAGAGAGGGAACTAGAGAGAGTGGCTCGTAAGCGCCTTTTACGCAAGCATCGAAAGCTCTCAAAAGGAAAAAAAACAAATTTGTAACATTTTTCATTGATACTCCACTTCCATTAGCTGTAACTAGTTGTAATATAGCCTTTTTTAGCGTCCTATGATGCGGACGTACGTCATCCTTTGGGTTCAGGGCAACGAGAGAGGCTCGTGACACTTTAACCCGCCAGATTTCCTCCTCTTTGCCATTGGACCGACCCCTGGTAGTGAATCCTTGATGGCCTGATCACCGAGGCTAGCCTGGATCCTTTCAGGTAACCTTCTTACCTTCTCTGCGGGTAACGGACTATTATCCGATCAAGTCACCCGTGGCCTCGGCTAGAACATCATCAGGCGTTGTTGTATATTTAATACTTAGAAAATGGTTCTATTGTAAATAAAACTACGAATTTTATCGCATTTGTAATTGATTTTTGATTGCCCGACATTTAGAAAACTTAACAACGTTCATAGTCACTGGTGAACTTAGATGTTTTACGTTCAACTAGTTATAGATATTGCAGAGATTTGTGAAAAATTTGTTCATATTAAATCTTATCTTATTCTTGTACTGGCAAAAAATTTATACCAAAATGTAGATCCAAATTTAATAACTAATATCTGTAGCGGGTAGATATAAATCTCTGCAATAACGATGACTTATTGGACCTGAGACTTCTTAGTTCGCCCGTGACCATGAACGCTCTAAATTGTTCGAGATGTCAGGTAATCAAAAAAATCGGCCAAGTGCGAGTCGGACTCGCGTACGAAGGGCTCCGTACCATTGACTAGGTAAACAAGTGCCTCTCTATTGCCATTATCGATATTGAGCAAAAAAAAATAAGTTTGTTGTATGGGAGCCCCCCTTAACTTAAATATTTATTTTATTATATTTTTAGTATTTGTTGTTATAGCGGCAATAGAAATACATCATCTGTGAAAATTTCAACTGTCTAGCTATCACCGTTCTTGAGATACAGCCTGGTGACAGACGGATGGACGGACGGACAGCGAAGTCTCAGTAATAGGGTCCCATATTTACCCTTTGGGTACGGAATAGAATGAACCCTAATGAACTACAAACCCGATAAAATCCGTAAAGTAGTTTTATTTACAATGTGTAATACTCGCGTAAACATTAGAAATAATTAAATGGTTCTATGAAATATATATTATTTAATACTCACTGAATACCAAGGAATAATTGCAAACATATAAAATATAAATTATTTATGTTTGACAATAGTACTAAAGCGCCAAGATTGCTATCCACAGTGCGAACTAATGTGGCATGTCGAACGTATGCTTCTCTGAGACGGCGCCAAATTTGGACTCTTGTGTGAACATTTACATTGACCTGTAACATGTTACATTTATTTATAGTATAGAAGCCAGTGATAGTATAATAAACCTACATTTCCTTAAGGTATATTCGGCCTCCGTTTGCCGTGTGGTGACGGAGTAAGAATACTATTCACCACTATCTTGCCCGTGGATGTCGTAAAAGACGACTATGGGATATAATATGCACATAACATCTGTGCAAGAGAAGAAAAACTAGAAATAAAACCCTATATCAACATGTCTGACCAGCATGGTATAGTAGGTCAAATTCCCTCCCATTGTGAAGGAGGCCCGAGCCCAACAGTGGGACGTATGTGGGCTGCGATGATGTCGATGATGATATTCGGCCTCATATAACCAAGGCCGAATTAACCTTATTAGGGCTCCTAGGCGATGCAATTACTAGTTCTATGGTCCTTGGCCCATTAGCAGCAGTATCACTTATCTATCACGTATATACATCAGGTGCGCTATTTTCTCTTTTGCCACCAACAAAACAAACAACCTATAAAAAACCGGCTAAGAGCGAGTCGGAGTCGCGCACGAAGGGTTCCGCACCATCTATAACGAGCAAGAAACGGTAAAAAAATCAAGTTTGTTGTATGGGAGCCCCCTTAAATATTTATTTTATATTATTTTTAGTATGTTGTTATAGCGGCAATAGAAATACATCATCTGTGAAAACTTCAACTGTCTAGCTATCACCGTTCTTGAGATACAGCCTGGTGACAGACGGACGGACAGCGAAGTCTCAGTAATAGGGTCCCGTTTTTACCCTTTGGGTACAGAATCCTAAAAAGGGTACAATATTGAGATGGTATACAAATTTAAAAAAGAACCGTTCAATGGAATGTTTATCTTCCTGTTGGCAGTTGCCTAGTCCGCTTTATGGATAATACGGCCTTGCATGTAACAGTTGGCAAGTCATGCAGCTATTGCCAAGCTTGCTATTGAAAATTTCTGAAACAATCTAGTATTTAACGATATAATATCTTATTCCTATTTGGATGTGTTTGTATTATATACAACAGTGACAGTGGTTGTATTATATACAATTTTAAATCATCTAAAACTAAGAATATGGGCAATTTTATAATCTATACAGAGATAAACAAATTTTAAGTAATTGAAATTTCAGAATAAGTAAGTTTTTTCATGCTCACACGGTTATTTGCACGATATTTATGCCTAAAATCTAGTATAAAATTTTTTTGTCTACCGCTCTATGTCTCTATTTGTTCCGGATAATCTTCAAAACGACTGGACTGATATTGACAATGTTTTTCTACTAGGTAGTTGACTAATAGAAGGGAATAACTTCGGCTATATTTTATCTTGATTCCTATGGGAACAGAAACTACGCGAGTGAAATGCCGAACTTTTGGCAATAAAGATATCTTTTTTTTTATATCTAAAACCTTTGACTGAAGTAAACCAGTCATTATTCTTTCATCATCATCTCAGGTTATACACATCCCACTGTTTGGCTTAGGCCTCCTCCACTATGGGAGGGAAATTGACCATGCTAGTCAGACGTATTGGTACAGGGTTTTGTCTCGAGTTTTTCTTCTCTTAATGTTTATGCATTACATGTATATTATATACAGCCCTCAGTCGTGTTTTACGATACCCACAGGCAAATTTGGAATTGTATTCTGACTCCGTCACCACACGGAAATTTATTAATCTTTATCCAATACATATTATTACAGTAATAAAAGAAAAATGAAAATATGTAAACCTAGCTAGACCCGGCGAACTTTGTGACGCCATAATTTTTTTCGTAAATATATTTTCTAAATTGCCGAAAATATAGTTTCTATTGGAAGTAACATTATAGCTTTATCGGGAAGGATCCAATCGTCTTGGTCACGACATTGTTAATGATGATTCAAACAAAATACAAATTACTGATTATTGATTTCTGTCAAATTTTCAACCATACTTGATCATAGACAACATTACGTTTAGCTGTTATTTGCGTTTTGTTATTACATATGAAATGCGTTTTTGTTATACCACGTTTCATAGTGACGTATTCTCTTTGACGTTTTATCTTATGTCATACAGGAATACAATCAAACGGGATAAAAAGTATCCTATGTCCGTCTCCTGGTTCTAAGCTACCTCCCGACTACTTTTCAGCCAAATCGGTACAGCCATTCTTGTGTTATAAATAGTGTAACTAACACTACTTTCTTGTAATATATATAGATTTACCTTTTGCATATCTTTTAAACTTTTCTCAATTTTAACTACTCGTTGAACATACAAATTGAGTCTGTGATATCGTGAAGCAAGTCCCATACTTATAAGGATTATAATTAGATCTTGAAAATTCCATAACGCAGTAGCCAATTTGCTAAGTATAAAAATTGATATGCCAATAACTAAGTTGTATTCGTCTAAGAACAAAAAAAAATAATTAAAATTCATTATCTTTTCCCTGCGGTGACAGAGTAAGAATATAATACACCACCCTCTTACTCGACAGGGAGTGTCGTAAAAGACGACTAAGGGATAAAATATGTATAAAACATCTATGCAAGAGAAGGAAAACTCGAAATAAAACCTCTGTTGGGCTCGAGCCTCCTTCATAATATTAGGGAAATTGACTTACTATACATGCTGGCCTTCACTTACAATCACTTAAATTTACAGAAGTGTTTATATAGAACATAGACAGCATTTAGAAAATAACTCCAATTTTCTATATATGAAATCTTTTAAGATGTTTAAATCAATCATATGATCTCGGCTCATACACGACCAACTATCGGACTCCAGCCTCCTCCACAGTAGGAGGCAAATTGACCTTACTATACCATGCTAGTCAGACAGGTTGGTAAAGAGTTTTGTTTCGAGTTTTCCTTTTCTTGCATAAATGTTATAGCCTTAATATAATCATTAGTCATCGTTTACGATATCCACGGGTAAGATAGGGAGTGGTGAATTATATTCTTACTCCGCCATCACACGGAATAAATATTAATACACGGTGTTTAAATAGGCGAAAATAAAACAATATATGTACTAGGGTGTACTACAAATCCATGCGAAGAGAGAATGTATCTCTCAAAGTATTCTTCGGGTGGACAATCAAAACCTGTCGCTGACATCATACTGAGCATGTGCTCCACTGAAAATAAACAAAATTAATTAAGTATTTCTTGATTTTATACATTTGATGAGAAATTATGAACATAAATTTATATCTACGTTAGACTAAAAACGTATAGAAGGATAGTGGCGGTACTTAAGCGATCAAAAACGTGAAACCAAAAATACTACATGCGTTCAAGCGATTACACATGCACACACGCAGACCACTATACAATAGAGTTGTACGTAGTGACCTTGTACACTACGGAACAGTCCGGCCCCAATTGGCTCCAATTTAAATGCTTCATTTTTTGTATGCGGAGTTACCTTCTATGAGTTATTATTCTAAGATTATTATTATTCTAAGAAGACCTTCTTACTTGTAGATATGTTAAAGTTTTTACTTAGTACTTCAAACAAAATACATGAAACCTTAATATTTACTTCTGATTTATAGAAATTTATGTAGATAATTTACTAAGTATTGGTTTTGTCTTGCAAACTTATTTAGGTTTCATATAGGAATTGTCTATATTGTGAAAATCCTCGATATTTAAGAGAAGAGGAAGATTCCTTATGGTTAAATTTGTTACCAGTATTTATGATGGGTTTTTCTGTTTCGAGACGGAGTAAGAATACAATTCACCACTACCTCTCTTGCTTGTGGGTGTCGTAAAATACGACTAAGAGATATAATATGCTTATAACATCTATTGAACGATATAATAATTAGATATCAATCAACTAATAAAATTACACGGTAATTTTTTATGAGTCGTAGATATAGACTAAAAGATCTTTAAGAAAGTGTAAAGAGGCACTATTCTTGGAAACTTATAATACTGACACCTATTATGAAACTGTCTGCCTAACGTGGCAATTATATCGTCACTACTCACTTGAGGGCTTACATTGAAGGTCGATGGGACATGATGGATAAATGTAAGTAGAACCCGCGAGCAAATAGAATATATTCAATTCAGATATATACGAAAATAATAATCAAATACACAAACCAATAGCAACGGTGGCAACTAAGATTGTAACAAAAATTATTCGTTTTCTTATACGTATATCGGGTGCAAATGTTAATCTTGATGAGTTCTCAATGTTCAACCATAATGGAGACAGATCTTCCCAAGAATGTATTAATTTTGAGGATAAGAAAAGAGATAGTAATGCATTCCCGTAAAATATTGAGCCTGAAAGTCGTGCTATTAAGCCTCCTGAAAAATAAATCGGTGACTTTGGCAAATTTTCACATATGGAAATTATTGTAACTATAATAAAAGTTATATTTATCATTATACATTAAATTGATGTATCTCCTTGATATTTTTCTGTGTACTTAGTTAAAAAAACTTTTTTTTTAAATACTTAAAAAGTATTGTTCAAGCTAAGTTCAACTTCGATTCAAAAAAAGAGATAAAGCCTACCTTTAGTTTTTAATGAACCTAAAAATAACACGACGTAATATTGAACTAAAAAGTCAAAAATGTTTGTTAATTAATGTTCAGTTATTAACGAAGTAATTCACTCAAATAATTTTGAATAGTTTTTGGACTATAAATGTTTTATAGCTCTATTTTTAAAAATAGCTGTGTTCATTCACAGCTATTTTTAAAGTAGCCATGTATAAAATTCGATGTTAGGAACTCGTGAATTTTAAAATAAGTTTCCGCTAATTAGTTCTTATCCAATTGGCAGAATAGCAGAAACTACTGCAAGTTAGGTTCTAGTGTTGGCGGAACCAAGCTTCTGGGTTAAATTGTATAAGCTTCCTTTTAGGAAATTATGTCTAGTATAAAAACTAAATTAAATTGTAATTATAAGTATTCTAAAATTTCTTTTTTTTTTGTATTGCAAACGGTGGCAAATGACCAAACAGCACACTTGATGGTAAGTTTTGCTGCCGCTCATTGACCTTTGCAAGGCAACTGCTTATCGCAAAGAAAGTGAAGGGAGTGTGAATACATGCAATGAGGTTCGGTGATACTAAAGGCATCAATATAACTCACCACATGTAAACACTCTCAGAAAGTTGAGTTTCAGGCTCTCTCGCTCACCAAACAAAGCGCAGTAACAAATTGCTACTACGCGGACGATGATCTTTTGCGAGAGTGTGTTACCACCCCGGACGGACCAGCCCGCGGTTACAGAAAGACAACTGTCAACAGTGTGGTCCTACCACTACTAAATTATTACGTTAAATGTAACTATCATGTAACTATAAACTTGAGCCCAGATAACAGTATAGCTAAAAGCAATAAACTATTAACTATTAAGTAGATATAATAATTATATAAGAACGTACGTCCTTCCGATATGTTAGTAGCCCATCCAGCTAAGAGTTTAATAATTTTCCAAATAGCACGAACTTCTAATGCTAGAAGCATTAAAAATAATAGTATTGTACAACCAAATGATTTGGTAAAACCGTAACTGGTAACACCGAAATATTTAGCTTTTCTAAAGATGGTCGCCAACGTTGGAATGAATTCCTGAAATGCATTTTAGAATTAGGGTATTAATTAAATGACATTTTAGTGAGATCGAGTAATAATTATTCAGGTAATGTATCAATTATGTGGTGACGGAATAAGAATACAATTCACCACTGCCTTGTCTGTTGATGTCGTAAAAGACTTATAAGGGATATAATTGAGAGGGTACCCCCTCAAGGTATTCCGTCGGGCCGACCATGAAGGACAAGGAAGTCGGTACCGGTGGTCAGCCCAACGATGAAGGCGACGTGCTATGGGTGGTTATGGGGCCGCGCGCCGCCCCTCTGTCACCCCTAACAGAGCCGAGCGGCGGGTGCGCTGATCATAGCCCACCTCTCCAAGAAAAAGGAAAATAATACGCATATAACATCTATGCAAGAGAAGGAAAAATCTAAATAAAATTCTATAGCAACCTGTCTGACCAGTAGGGCATAGTGAGGTCACTTCCCCTCCTATTGTGGCTATGCCTATAACAGTGGGGCGTATGTGAGCTGAAATGATGATGACCAATTAGTTGCTTTAGTAAGTGAGTAAGTTACCCTTACATAAGGAAGCTATCTGGTTGTAAAATATTATCGAAATCGGTCCAGTCGGTTTGAAGATTACCCGGAACGAATACACAGATAGACAAAAAAATAAACTGATTTATAGGCACAGGCATCATGCAGATAATCGTGTGAGCATGAAAGAAACCTACTATTCTGATATTAATAATCTATAATTTTTAACAAAAAGAAAAACCGACATTAAACAGATAAACAAACTAATAAAATTTTAAGAATTTTACTAATTTCTCAAGGATACCATTATCAAATCCTGACCTGATGAATATGGGACCACCTGGGAAGTATACCCTATCAAACAAAAAAAGAATTTTGCAAATCGATCCAGGCGTCTTTGAGTAATCGGTGAACATACATAAAAAAAAAAGATTCCGACGAATTGAGAACCTCCTCCTTTTTTTAAGTCTGTTAAAAATAGACTTGAAATAGAATTGTAATAGAATTTCATTTATACTTACATCACTGTTTTTGATTATTTTATTCTTTTGAAAATTGTATGCCATATTGATTTAATAAACCCTTTCAATTTATTTGATCAGCTGGCAATGTATTTATTTTTGAACATTTACGTAAATGTGCAATGATTGACTTTGCGACATAGACTGACTATTTTATATTGATTTGTACATATTTCTATTGATAAAATTAATAAAACATTTTGTTGTGATAATCTAAAATGACAAAATTACTTCAATTTGTCAAGAAAATTACACTTTGACTACTTGTTATTGCTTATTAGATGTAATCGTTGAAGAAAATTACTTAAACACGACATTGTCGTAGTTTTACTTTCCGAACAGAAAAAAAATACGAATGAATATGTTTACTAGTGTCGCTTTAATTAAGATAAATAGCAATTACCAATTCATATTACTATAATACAGTTTAAGAGTGTTAGTTTGAATGTTTGTTTCAATATATTAATCTCAGAAACCTGTCTGATTTGCAAACTAGATGTGAGGTACACTAGTTAACGAGAAAGATATCTATACCAATAAATAAAATTGGAGTGTCTGTTTGTAATGTCAAAATAATAGGCTTTTTTCATGCTCACACGGTTATTTGCACGACTCCTATGCCTAAAATAGCAATTAAAAAATTTTTGTCTGTCTGTCTGTCTGTTTGTTCCGGGTAATCTTCAAAACGGCTGGACCGATTTCAAAAATTCTTTCACCAATGGAAAGATATAATATCAGGGCGTAAACTAGACTATATTTTATCCCGGTATTCCCACGGTAACGGGAACTACGCGGGTAAAACGACTATAACCTATAACCGAAGCGAAGCGAGGGCGGATTGCTAGTATGTAATATGTATATGTGTAATTTTTTTCAAAAGATGGCATAGAAGACAGCCCACTAAGTTTCTTGCCGGATCTTCTCAGTTTGTGGCCGCGGTCCGTTCCGGTGGTAGATATTGTATTGTGTTCAAACGATGTATAAATTTGACAATATGTATATAAGTGCCCTATGCAGAATAAAATTTGATTTGATTTGCTGCTACAAATAGAAGTCGACCAATGATTCTTTTACGAAATTTTCTTAATAGTCACGATAATATATAGTTATCGCATTGGTACTAGTTAGTAGAGTGATATTGCTGTCATAGCAACTGTAGTAATAATAAATTGATAGTTAATTGTTATTGAAGTCCTGTGTGGTAGCGGCTACTAATACTACTAATACTTACATTGCTCGTGAATATGATCAATTCTTTATGATGCCATCTACTATATTGCCAAGGAGGGTTGACGTTAAACATGCGGCCGGCTATAAAACTATTAAGACTATTAGATCTAAACCTAGTTCTCCTAAACGAAATCTCGGTGCTTAAGTAAACTATCCAAGCAAAGCTATAGCATGCTCATTATTCTAGAATTACCAGCAAATGTTTTAGATTTTACTCAGTTTTATTGTTTCTTTTAATCACTGGAAACATTTTAATAAAACATATCAAAACTGATACGAGTATTTTTCTTGACTTGCGTATATTCATATTCTTCAATAATTACAATAGGAATGGAATAGAGACATTTTAGTTGGAACTATGGACTGATTCTGCTAAGGCTTAGATCACTACTTCAACAGGCAAACTTCAAAGGAGTGTAAAAAGCTATTCCCCTAGTGATGTTATTATAACCAAACCATTATGCAATGCAGCAGTAGGTACTGCGGTGCGATCTGTCAAGGTCTACTTAGTCTTTAGCTTCAACTCGACTCATAAACGTGTCACTGCCGTGTCCGAGCCTCCTTCACAATAAGAGGGAAGCGACCTTTTTATACCATGTCGGTTAGAAAAATTGGTGTAGTGTTTTGTTGCCAGTTTTCCTTCTTTTGCATAGATGTTATATGCATATTATATCCCTTAGTCGACTTTTACGATATTCACGGGTAAGATAGTGGTGAATTGTATTCTTTTTCTGTCACCACACGGATGCACTTTTGGCTTATTAACCCAAAATAGATTTTTTTGGAGTTTTTAATATTTTGAAGATCATATTCTTCATATTTACGTACGCAGCCCATCCTTCGCCTCAAACAGATTGGACGGCGACCAAACCATAACTTGTCACAAGTATAAGTCTTCAAGAAAAATCTGATAGAACATAGAGTTAGTATAAAAAGCTATGTCATTTTTCATTTCATGATGCCTATGGCTAATATCAAGTTTAATTTTTTTTGCCTATCTGTCTCTTTGTTCGGGATAATCTTTGTAACGACTGGACTGATATTGATAAAATAGCTGTCTATATATGGAATTTTTTTTGGGGGTGGGTTGCGGTCGCCGCGCTCCTCGCACCACTCCGTCCGGGGCGACAGAAGGGCGTAAGCACGCACACCCACAACCCACCTACGATGCACGTCGCCTTCGTCGTTGGGCCGCCCACCGGAGCAGGGTGACTTAACGTCAGTGGTCGGCACGACGGAATACCCCCTATTTGGGGTACCCTCCCATTAACCGATGTCCCCCCCTCGAGGAGGACGTCGGTCTTTCCTCACGCGGTCGGTCTCTCAGCGGGTGACGGACTAATCCCCGGTCACGTCACCCGCGACCTCGGCTAGGGCGGCATGAGGCGCAGGTATTCACGCCTATGCCGCCCCAGTCGCCGGAGGCGGATCGCCTCATCGAGGCTGCGCTCCTCGCGCAGGCGATCCGCCGCCTCTACTATATAAGGGATAACCTAGGCTAGATTTGATCTAGATATTCCCGCGAGAATAGGCAATACGTGGGTGAAACAGTGAACATTTGCTAGTCCCAAATAATATTATAAGTTCTAATCTGATTTGGCTTGTTCATTATCCTTACGTGTCTAAACCACAAAACCGATTTTAAAATTCTCTCACCAGTGGAAATCTAAATTACCAGCGAATAACATAGCCTATATTTTATCACCGTATTCCCACAGGAAAGACAACTACGCGTGTGAAACCACGAGAATATGTTAGTCTAAATACACATATTTGCTACATGACATGTATAACCTAATCTGTTCTAACCTAGTTATGTTTGTTGACTGTATCAGATGTCATTATGTGTTGACACAGCTAACATTGCTCAGGATATAACACGATCAGGAATTTTATAGCAATCTTTAACATGCACGATAATATTATATATTCAGGAATGATGAAAACGGTTTAATAATGTACATAATATGATAAATATATGTTAATTTTTTAATGCTGTTGGTGGCCAGCGAGCAAACCGCATAAGAAAGAAAACGGGAAATTAAACTGTGTAATAATAGCTGGGGGGAAAACCTTTTCACATAAATAGTCTGTATAAACTTTAAATAAAATCTCTTTGGCTGTACTATTTGTACCTGGCTGATTTTGATACAATTAAAATTCATTTTTGATATCATTTTAAAAATCGAAAATTTAGTAAAATGTTGGTTCCCGCCGTTTTTCATCTTCTCTGATATGGCGACATTCGTTTATCCTCTGATATATGAGATATTTGGTTTCAGGCGAAAATATTTTATATCTATGCTTATAATAAAGTAGTATAGAGACAGAATTATTATATTAAAGATGTTTGAGAAAAATGCAATGAAAAGTATTAAAATCATCAACAGAATAGTTTTTTTTTTTGGAAATTTGTCTAAGCCAATAACCTGGCAGTCCGGCTGGAAAGGCCTCGGTACGGTGTCTGGACCGTCGAGGCCTTCCGGCCGGTGGCGATGGAGTGGTTGGAGCGGACGCACGGGGTGCTTTCCTTCCGACTGGTGCAGGTCTTGACGGGGTACGGTTGCTTCGGCAAGTACCTGCACCAGATCGTCAGTAGGTAGAGCACACCGGCCTGCCACCACTGCGATTACGATGAGGATACGGCGCAGCACTTCGTGGCTTTCCTCCACTATGGGAGGACGATTGGCCTACATGCTATACCTACCACGCGGGTCAGACATGTAAGCAAAGGATTTTATTTCAAGTTACCATTTTCTTACATAAATGTTACTTGCAATTTCATATTCCTGAGTCAACTTTTGCAACTTGTATTCTCATTCCATCACTACACGAGAAATCATTTTATTGCTACATATTTAGAATTAGTGTGAAAATCTTTATCTTGATAAGAATAATGTAGTAATGTAGTATTTGTGTTATTCTATTTAAGTACCCGCATGGTAATGGAGTATGAATACATTTAACCATCTCCCCTCCCCTCTATCTTGCCCGTGGGTATCGTAAAAGACGACTAAGGTATTTATACAAGTAACATCGATGCATGCATTTTCTGTGTGGTGACGGAGTAAGAATACAAATCACCACTCCCTATCTTGCTCGTAGATATCGTAAAAGATGACTCAAGACACATATAACATCTATGCAAAATAAGAAAACTTGAAATAAAACCCTATACCAACCTGTCTGACTAGCATGTTATAGTAAGGTTAATTTTCCTCTCATTGTGGAGGAGGCTCGTGCCCAACTGTGGGACATTTACGAGCTGAAATGATGATGATGAACATAGATGCATGAAAAGATAAAATCCATAACCCATTTTCAATACGTCCAACCAGCGTGGAATCGTAGATCAATTTACTTTCCATTGTGAAGGAGGCGAGCCCAATAGTTTTGTTGGACTAATGCAAGCAACAGATTTATAGAGGTTAGAATGATGATGATAAATCCAAATACTGTATTCTTATCGTTAAACTACTGCGGCGGCGAAGGCGCGAATACCTGCGCCTCATGCCGCCCTAGCCGAGGCCGCGGGTGGCGTGACCGGGGAATTAGTCCGTCCCCGCTGAGAGGCCAACCGCGTGAGGAAAGATCGACGTCCTCCCCGAGGGGGGGACGTCGGTCGATGGGAGGGTACCCCAAATAGGGGGTATTCCGTCGGGTCGACCACTGACGTCAAGTCACCCTGCTCCGGTAGTCGGTCCAACGACGAAGGCGACGTGCATCGCGGATGGGTGTGCGTGCTTACGCCCCTCTGTCGCTCCGGACGGAGTGGTGCAAAGAGCGCGACGACCGCAACCCACGCCAAAAAAAAAAAATCGTTAAATTAAAACTTTTAAATTAAAAATAATTCATATCAGTTGTAATAAATACGATGTCTCGGTTCATTTCTACTTCACTGTTAAGGACACGGCCTTAATAAAGAAATATTTGTTCCAACGTTTCTCATAATAAATATTTCATTACGATGAGAGTTATATTAATGAAATAACAACGAGGTCAAAAATATTATTTGCAATCAAGATTTGCCATTGAATATTGTTTGATTATAAACAATTATCAGATTTTATTGGACTTTATTTATATTGTACTAGCAACCCGCCCTCGCTTCGCTTCGGTTTCAGACTTACCCGCGTAGTGTCCTTTCCAGTGGAAATATCGGAATAAAATATAGCCTACTAGCTACCCGGTCTCGCTTCGCTTTAGTTTCAGTCGTCTTACGAGCGTAGTTTCCGTTCCCGTCGGAATACCGGTATAAAATATAGTCTATGTTACTCCTTGATGTTATGGCTTACCATTGGTGAAAGTATTTTTGAAATCGGTTCGGTAGTTTAATCGTGAAAGCGTAATAACAAATAAGCTTACTTTCACATTTATAATATTTGTCGCAGCGTCACTACCTCTGGCGCCATATCTTAATAGTTTTTAAGAATAAATCGATTACGGAAACGTCAAGTATTATACTTGGGTGTTTTTGATACAACGTTGGCAATGATTTTTGATGTTTGTCGTTTGACCGTTAACGTTTGAAATAATACCGAGCTTTCTTTATTGAGAGCGGTCCGTTGAATACTCAGACCGATCGCTCTCACGTCTCGCAGTCAGCGATCGGTCGTTGTTGCTGCCGTATTGTATCAAATTCACCGCGTTTCCCTAACTTGTAAGTTAGCTGTCGGTATCCGTGTAATTAGTGGTTACGATAGAAAAGTTTTAATGCTAATTGTTGAATACAGTCTAAAAGTAGCCATCTGAAGTATTATTTTATTCCATCGCGATGTGTGACCGATCTGATAGTGATGCAGCACGAAATCCTCGACATATTAGTAAGGATTCGTACTCCGTCTTTGCCGTGTGAAGTATATAATGACGACATAAATACTATCAACACATACATTACGTGTGGATGAGCTATATAGACCTTTATTTTTTGGGATTGGTTCCGGTCGGCGCACTCCTCGCACCATTCCATCCGGGGCGACAGAGGGCCTTAGCACGCATATCCGTAACCCACCCTTTACACGTCGTTTTCGTCGTTGGACCGACCACCGGAACATGGTAACTTGACGTCAATGGTCGGTCCGATAGCTTTATATAGACCTAGGCCTGCTTCACTATTTGTTTAGTTCCATCCATTAATCACCCCGTAAATATCCACAGCCAGACGTACCTATGCTTCCCCCAAGAATTCCACGTAGAGCTGTGCTATACCATTTGCATCTAACTGTTCTCTGCGACTTTCAGAATGTCGTGATTCCATATAATAGGAAGTCATCGTGTCGCCTGAGGAAAATTGACTTAGTATACCACGCTGGTCAAATGAGTGTGCATAGTTTTGTTTCGAGTTTCCCTTCTCTTGCATGTTTAAAATATGCATATTATATCCCTATCCACGGGCAAGATGTGGTGAATTTTAGTAGAGCGATGTTTTTAATTTATAATTATGATTATCGTCATCATCATCATCATCGTGTTAAATTATACACGCCCCATTGGTAAGCACGAGCCTCTTCTATAATAGGAAGGAAATCCACGTATTATACTACACTGGTCAAACAGATTAGACTAGGTTGGGTTGGTATATTTCTAATTACCTTTCCTTATGTTATATGCATATTACACCTCATCTCTTAATCATCTTTAGCGATACCCACAGGCAAGATATTATGTATAAGATGTTCACAATACTGGTGGTAACAGGTGAAAATATAAAATCGCCCCGAAGATAGATCAGCTAACTTTTCTGGAACCTTAACAGCGAGTGTCAACCCGCCTGCTGAACTTGTCGATTACGGCATTATTTCCACCCGTGGGAAAGTCGATCC
This sequence comes from Lymantria dispar, assembly GCA_032191425.1. NCBI lineage: Eukaryota > Metazoa > Arthropoda > Insecta > Lepidoptera > Erebidae > Lymantria > Lymantria dispar. The sequence continues at coordinate 9,228,054 of CM063445.1, read as the reverse complement.
AGAAGTGGAATTTGATAGACAACGAATTCAATAAATTATAAGTTAGTAGTAATTATTATGCGCCTGATGCCATCCTATCAGAGGCTGCGGTTGACCGGACCGTGGTATAGTCTGGCACCCGCGGAGAGGTTAGCCTCGCGACGGCGTTCGGCGTCCCGGTAGGGGACGTCGATGGGAGAGGGTTCTCCCTCGGGGTATTCCGTCGGGCCAACCACTGTAGTTAAGGAACTATGCACCGCTGGTTGGCCCAACGACGAAGGTGACGTGCTATATGGGTGGGTTACGGGGCTGCGCACCGCCCCTCTGTCTCCCCGGATGGAGGCGGGCAGATGCACTGACCGTAGCCCAACCTCAAAAAAAAGGAGTAATATTATAAGTAACGATTACGTTAGTTCCTTTAATAGTTAGATTCTTGTCTGTAATAAACTGGACCTAGCAATAAAAACTGTCCCTATTCAAGGAAACAAACATTACTGTAGTCCTCAATATACCTCTCTATATGTACCCTCATAACGAAACTTTGTACGTATAAAGTTTTTATCCTACAGTTACCACAACTATTTTATTTTGGTACTAGCTAACCCTACTTTTAAAATGAAAAAGTAAGCAGTCGCTCAGGATGCCTGACAGATGTTTCTCATCTCACATCGAAATTATTTTGTACAAGTATATATGCATAAAAGAACAGATTACAACAGGAACTAATATGGCATAGTGTATAAATAAAATATTAGGATTTTGCCAGAAAATAATGATTTTTATTCAATAAACCTTTATTTTCATTAAATACAAGAATTATAAAGCTTAATTAAATTATAGCTGTGTGGTAGCGGCTTCGAATACTATCAACCCTTGCTTTGCTCGTGGGTGTCGTAAAAGACGACTAAGAGCCCTAGATTGACCCGGACTAACTCCATCTGGTACCATTTGGGTCAACGATTACATTCCCAAGGAGGGTTGACGTCAGGCAGGCGGCCGGTCATAAAAGTCATTGCCGAAACTTTTTGCAATATGTCAAAACAGATGACATATTGCGTCGACCCCAAGTAATTGGGATAAGAGCAAGATGATCATGATGAAATACAAGAATTATAAATTCAAAAATATTTTAAATTGTAACTACTCAATTCTTTTAATAAGTGATTTCTGTAATAATATACTGTATTATCACGTATGACTACGTATAGTACATATATTCCATCATGTAGCGTGGCGTTACGTCGCCGCGGACTGTTTACGCCACGTCTACGATCAGGTTTACCCTCGCATATTCCGTCATACAGCGTGGCGTTGCGTCGCTGTGGCCTGTTTACGCCACGCTAACGAACAGGTTTCCCTCGCCTATAGATGCTTCACATCAAAAATATAATTTCTCATGTAATCAATCGCAGCGTCACTTGGCAGGTCCGACTCTACCTGTACAAACACAAAATATTTCAGTAAATTTAGTCCACCTGTTTAGGTTCAATCTCACACGTAAAGAAGAATTATAAAAGTAATTTTCTACAAAAAATAAATTGGATTGCGGTATAAAAATCATATTGATTATATACACTTTTGTATTCGCCTTATTTCAATACCACATTTGAGAAGTACTTTTATAAAATGATTTTTCTTGGATTTGAAAATATTTTAAAAGATTTCTGACGTTATTCACTTGAAGTAAAATATATTTTATGGATTTTACAGCGTTTATATTATTTTTTTTCTTTCGCGACGATTTTGAGAATTTTCCAGCAAATATGTCTGTGTGTCTGTCCTCCAACAAATAATATAATCGTTATTTCAGAAATTATATTAGGAAAGATATTAAAGTACATAAAATTTGTCATCTGAAATCATTAACAAAGTTATGTACTGCCGCCATTAAGACGATTCTAATGCAATACAATTTACCAAAATCGATTAAGCCATTGAGTAGTTTAGAACAGACATAGGAACGAACATATTTAAGAGTAAATATATTATATATGAAAACATAACCCTCTTTTGAAATACATTTTGGATAATGCGTATATATTTAGGTAAATAGTTTAATAATTAGTGTTTAGTCTGAACCCGATTCTTCGCTATTGGAGATCCACGTTATTCTCACTAAACTATTAAATTACATTTTTATAATTTTGATACCTAAATTGAATATAATTATGACTAAGAAATTCACATCGTAATAAGTTTCCTAAGCTATTTGTAAATTAATTTGTTAAATTCAAGATATTTTCGGTATTACATTTATTAGAATTGAAGTTCATAAATTATCGAAAATGAATTTTAAGAATTGACTTCATAATGAAAATATATGAGGCAAAGTCTTCAAGATTTATTTTCATTCGTAACGGGCTGGAAATACAATTCTTTTTAAATTTAAAAAAGCCCGATGGTTTACTAGCTTTATAGGACTGTTAACCGTGAGATACCGTCGATTAGGGCTGTTATTATGAAGGTTTTTCATCTAAAAATTAGGGCTGTCAAACAGTTTTTTCACTTGGAAACTGAATACCAGCACAAGGTAAACCTTGTAGTCAAGGTAGATCTAGTGCTGGTATATAAAGTTATTTGATATATTATAGAGAATCTCTATTTTATCTAAAATCTAATTCTCTATAGTCTATAGATGATAGTCTATAGAGCCATCTGATTCTTACGCGCTAAAGCATTTTGTCGCCATTCTAGAATGGTGATTCTAAAAAAATCCCGGCTGATTACAAAGACATTACTGATTATTTGTCGATTGTATGACAAGATGAAGTATATCTCGTTTTAGCTAAGCCTTCGGGACTAACTTAAGCCCTTTTCCTTTGTGGCCGCTTTTTTGTAGAGGACTTGTCATCTTGTTCAGAAAATCAGTTAGTTTTTTGCACTTTTGGTTTCTTTATCCAATGTATGAATCTCAATGTAGGGCATTGGAAAAGACGGATGAGAGAAGACTGCGTTCTACTGAGATGCATATGTTAAGATGGATGTGTGGCGTTTCAAGGTTGGATAAAATAAGAAATGAATATATAAGGTGAAGTCTGAAAATGGCACCAGTGGTAGAGAAGATGGATGGAAGAGGGATGAAAGGCATGTGACGAGGAGGGTTGTAAATATGTTTGTGGATGAACGTAAGAATCAAGATCGGTGCGTAAAGCTAAACAGTATTTGTTGAAAGTCATAACTTTAAACGAATACGGTTCGGTAATTCTGAGTATAAGATACGCTACGCTACCCTTATCGACACAATGTTGATCACTCCACGTTATCTACGAGAAACTTATGCCCATTAACCCTACACACCTTGAAACGGGTGATTTCCCTCCCGGTAGAAGAGCAAGTTTGCAAACCAAAGGATTATTGAGCATTCGCTGTTCCTTCACACTTCTGATAATCCTACAATGTCCTCTCAGATTTGTCTCATTTCCTCTTCCAGCTTGTTGATGCTCTCGTCGATCCTTAGCGTCCTAATATTGTGTTACGAAAGGCCAAAAACCAGTTTTATTAGCTGGAGCGCAGCCGAAGATTCTTAGCACCCCTTGACCCATCATCAACGTACCTACTATCAAGATGAGCCAACTTGATAGTGCCATAGGGCCATTATTTTAATTTAATTAATATTTTTCTGCGAGGGAATAATGCCATAATTATCACGCTAAGCAGGCCTGGACGGGCCACAGGTCGGGTCGATGACAAGGTCAGGAACCGATGGCCCGCCACCTAGACGCTTGACAGTGGCTATGGGCTCGTTCGCCGCCCCTCTCATCGCTCCGGATGGATTGGATGGTGAACGCATCATACCGCCAAAAAAGGCAGGAAAAAGCGGCAAGGGTTAGTGATCGCAGTAGGCGTTATAAGTTCTGCTAGGAGATATATGCTCATACTCTCCTGGTGATACCTTGAGCCAGTTCTTACAACTTCCACAGGAATGAAAGGGGACTGATTATAGTTGTATTTTCATCCCATTGCAATACGGCTAAATTACCGCTTTATTATTCATCTGTATTAGGAAAATAGTATTACTTTCCGCAAATTCAAATGAAATACCAGCAAAGTCAGTTGATCGGAATACGAATTTCGTTTCGTTGCTTCATACCAAAATTTAATTTAAACCACATTATCTAATGACACGGCTGAAAGGAATTTTGTGTCAACTGTCGCTATTAAAATTTATTTTAAAATATTTTTGTCATAATTTGTCACTAGATTATTTAAAAATATAAAACTACGACGACCGTGCGTTTGTAATTGTTGTTTAAGGTGAATAATTAGTACCCAAAATTATGAGATCAAATAAAAAAGTGATCGATTAATAAGACTTTCATCATAATAATTACTTAGGTATGTAGTAATTAAAAAATGTAGTTATTTGAAATACGCTTTCTTTGTTTTTCTTTCTAACCTATGTATTATAAACACAAAAAATGTTTCAACGTCCGTTATTGACTTTGCAACTAGCAAGTCGATATCCAGTTGGTTTTATTAAAAATACGAAAATGCTTTTTGATATGTTTTGATGGTTTTAGATATTCAGTACGAAGATGGTTTTGGATCACTAAAACTATGCATTAAAATCTTATAGGAGGCGCTGCGGTCGATATCACTTTCCTTTTTGAATTTACACACATCACTATCTGCTGGATCTATTTTACACACTATATGCTGTGCGATAGCGGCTTCGAATACCAACCCTTGCTTTGCTCGTGGGTGTCGTAAAAGACGACTAAGAGCCCTAGATTGACCCGGACCAACTGCATCTGGTACCATTTGGGTCAACGATTACATTCCCAAGGAGGGTTGACGTCAGGCAGGCGGTCGGTCATAAAAGTCATTGCCGAAACTTTTTGCAATATGTCAAAACAGATGACATATTGCGTCGACCCCAAGTAATTAGGATAAGAGCAAGATGATGATGATGACTATCTGCTGGATCAGCTAGTTATTATTAATTAGAGAGAAGATAATTCTAAATGAAATAGTATACAAATTGCTTGAAAAGGGGCGTAATAAACTAATTTACTTGTCATTGGTAAGAAGGCACTTTCACTGGGAGGTACCAATATATCATATGGGCTCATAAAAAAAAAAAGAAAATCTATTAGTGTTCCAAATTAATAACTGTAGGGATTATGTAAAATTTCGAAGAATCGGTTGCAGTGATTCGTTAAATAGCCTTAGAAGAGAAGAGAAGAACACGGCAAGCAATTGAGCTTCGTGCTACCCTTTGTCAGTCTAAGGCGATATTGACGAGATGTGTTTAGATCATCATCATCAACTCGGCTTATATATGTCCCACTTCACTTTCTTTGTAATAGACAGCGGCCTAGCTGTGTCCCTGGTATTGCGAAGGTCCATGAGCGGCAGCAACACTTACCATTAGGTGTACTGTTTGCTCGTTTGCCACCGTTCGCAATAAAAAAAAGTATATCAATAGATCCGATCTGAATCGTGGGTATAATAAAAATAAATTCATGAATTTTTATAAAAGATAGTTTTATTTTATACAATAAGAACTAACGATATTTTTTTGAAATACATTTTGCTCACTTTATTTCTATTTCAGAATTCAGTCAATTTTGGCACATTAGGACCTTTAGTCTGATTTATCATGTCTTACAAATTAATTGTAAAACATTATTCACTTTAAAATTCTTTGCAATATATTCTTAAATAAGCATAACTATAGAATATTACGGTTCAACAAAGAATACTAAATTATTCCTTTTTAACCTCCGACACAAAAAGAGACCTGTTATAAGTTTGACTATATATTTACGTATCTGTTTGGCCATAAACGGATGGACCGATTAATTTGCGTTTTTTTTTTTGGTTGAGGACCGATGTGATAGGGATGGTTCTTAGTTTCAATTAATGAATGTTCCGATGTTTCAAGATCATTAGTTCCTTTGTTTAGCTGAAGTAGGGATTTTTGACACATAATGAATATTTAATCTACTTGCTAACATCGGAAAAACCCTCGTAGGATGAATACCACAGAGCTATGCTGATGATGAAATTTGAAGTTAGGAAACAGAATTCTATAAGTGTTCCCATCAAGTTTAGGTTCAATAGATTCTTCTTTCTAGTTCTGTTCATTTATTCCGATGACGAGGAGGTAATTCTTAATTTTCAGTGTCTTTAATTTTTGTGTGTCAGGGATTACATACAATTTTTAAATTTATTTATTATTTACTAATAAATACTTTGTTTCATTTGGCATTAGGTACAATTTCATGTTGATAATTATTTCAAAACCACAACGTTTTTATAAATGACGAAATATAAATAAACTATATTTTAAAGTATAGGAAAATACCATCTATTCGTTTGTAAGCCTATGTCTAACAGTGAACGTCAATAGACTAGGGAATGAATAGATATGGCAATCATGAAAATTAAATAATTATTCACAATCAATATACTACCATTTACAAACAAACATATTGTACTTACTACATAAAACAACATACATTGACATCTATTTCCAATTAAACACCCAATCATTGACATCATTATATACAAAATCTCTGATCTACAAAACTATTTCTTTCTAATACCTAATATCAAATGTCCCTAAAGGTGGTTCAATTAATACTGTTTCAGTAGTTTCAGGTACAGCCGGTGATGATGTTGGCATTCCTGAAGATCGTAATGATATAGCTAGTGGAAGAGCTGATCGAGCGCATAACTGAGATGCACCTCTAGTTGATCCGACTGAATGGTAACGTGTGCAGCGTCCGCGTCTGTTAAAAAGAAAATAAATAATCAAATATGTTTGTTTACTATCAAAAGCAACAATCCATTATCCACCAGTCTACCCCTCTGTTTTTTTTTTTACAAAAAGACCCTGCAATTATCCTTGTTTTGCGGGGGACTTTACAAACATACAATAAAAGGACACGAATTACATCCAGACTCAGAACAACAATTTGTGTATCGCACAAAGTGTTGTCCTGCTTGGGATTCGAATCCGAGACACTGCCATGATATGTTAGTATCTTAACAACTACGCCATATGTGGTGTTGGATATAAGCCTCCCACAAGAAGGACCAATAATTATCATAATCGTCACACTAGGAAGCCGTGTTATGTATTGCATTTCGAGTTCCGAGTTTATCATTAGAGAGTTGCTACTCATTCTCTTGGTAACTACAGATCTGATAATTTATTTGTTACCACAAGAAGGCAAAGCAATATTATTAGAAAATAATGTAAAACATCATAATTTGTAACATCATACAACATTTCAAAGGTATATATGAATGGCTATCTATTCAGATATATAAAAACATCTCTTTGTATAGCCTTGTATGTTTGTAATATGCCTTGTATAAGCAAGTTTGAAATAAAATTCATAAGGGAAGTTACAATATATCCTTGGTAACATACGGTCGGTTTTGGATCCCTTCCAATAGAAACAAATTGAAAGATCGACGGGTAATAATCGGAGATCCATTTTTTGGTAAACAGAGAATATTAATAGAAAAGGTATGTAATTTACCGTTGGCAAAGAGAAGAGACGGATGTACATATGTAAATAAGAAAAGCACTAAAATAACACCAAGTTTTTGGGCCTGTGTATGCATTTATGTATTTTTGATTGTAGTGGAAATTATTTAGTGTTCGCAAATGTGTGAAAATTTAACAAAATGCTCTTCGCTATGAGCCTATTAACTAAAGAAGATGATTTAATTTCTAAAGTTTCGTATAAAGAACGAGGACTGGATTCGTCCGGGTTATAATTATCGCTATTTCATAAAATATAGCTAATAATGTACGTCGCCAATAATGTTTTGTACAACTCTATTATGTGTTAATACAAACAAAATGACGATGTTATCTGTTTAAAAAGATTAATACCAAGTAGATACTTGGTAATATGGCGCTACGAAACTAAAGTCTTCCAAATAGATTTTGTTAAAAATTTTTCATTGAATGAATTTATGAATGGGTAGATTTTGAATAAATGAATGTTTTAATTTAACATTGGATTCAATAAATTTTTTGGCATGAATTTAAAGAAATTAATTATTTCAGATTTGTGTGTCTATTGAATTTGCTAGTTTATAATAAAGTCAGTTTGCCGCGATTCATTTAGTGATTCAGTTATCTTTTTAAATAAAACTACTTTACGGATTTTATCACGTTTGTATTTGATTTTTGATTACCCGACGTTTCGAACACTTTACAGCGTTCATGATCACGGGTGGACTAAGATGTCTCATGAAATGCAAATGCTTTTATTTCAATTTTTCTCTCTATTTATTTTATTAAACACGACCTGACCCGGCGAACTTCGTACCGCCTAACAGTCAATTCTTTAAAATGTTTTTTTTTAATACCTATTCTGCTATAAAAAAGGGAAAGTAAATAAGTACTAGTAGTAACAATTACATTATGTCAAAAATATAAAATTACAAAATATCTAAAATTTTGTGTTTGACATCAATACGATACTAACGTCACTCAATTGTTTTGCCTTTCCGGAACTTCTCCAATAACACTTGAACTTGGTATGGTATAGTATTAAAGTTCAAATTGATTTTTAGATATTAAACGTTTGTATGGGATTATAGAAAACTGTTGTTATTAGACCTTTTTCGACAATTTCTGAATTGTTCTCTGCGTAACCTTCCTCCTCCTCCTTCCTTGTACTTTAAGGAATATTCTAAAAAAAATAGCATTATTGGTTTAGCTGTTCTCGAGATTTGCGCTTAGCATGTAACACGTAACATTCAGCGATTAATTTTATATGATAGATTAGATACCGACAATATACACGCAAAAAATACAATGCATCATCTTTTTAAAAATAAAATGCTTATATATAACCCAACATCGTCTTCTAATCTATTTGGGCAATACATTAATTTTAACAATTTATTTATATGTAGTTTCTAATAAACTATAAAAGTTATTACATACACTACAGAAATATTATGACTGGTTAGTCAATAATAGATGAAATCGGATGCGTAATTTTTTACTAAATATTACTTAAGACCATTACCGCTAAAAGGTTTTCGTCGTTAAAGTATCTCTTTATATTTTCTTAAAATAGCACGCCAATAAATAATGATATCATTATCACTAAGTAATAGTGAATGTAATTTATATTGATAGTACTTTGTAAAATATTAGCTTTTTTTAGTAGAAACAAACAGGCGACCAGTTTGTTTTTTATAACCTCACACTCTTATTTTTGAAAGGCTAAGCAGTAGAGATATATACTCCAATTTCGCCATATAGATAGTCATCATCTTTTTAGCCTATATATGCTCTACTCTTGGGCTCAAGTCTCCTCCACCATGCAAGGGAAATGGACCTACATCACGCTGGTTTGATGTGTTGGTATAGAGTTTTATGATACCCCCGTGCAAGAGAGGGTTGTTTTTTATTGCAAACGATGGCAAACGAGCAAGTAGTACACCTGATGGTAAATAAAATTGCTGCTGCTCATGAATCTTTGCAAGGCCGCTGCCTACCGTGAAAGAAAGTGAAGGGATACTAAAGGCTCAGAGTGTGGTGAATTGTATTCTTACTCCATTACCGCACAATATAGTAGATATAAACATCACATAATTGTTGGTAAACTTCATTCTATAGTATTATTCAAAACCTTATAGGGAAAACTCTCGGAACTTCTGGTAAATCGTTTACAATTAACAAAAATATTTTAAATGTAAAAATGAAATATTATATTTCTAACGAAATAATAGCTATAAAAAGAGGAGTATTTGAATTGTAAAATATTTACGGTGATTTTTCTTTTTTCTGTAACAATCGAGTAAAAATACAATGTCTACCATAAAACAAGGAATAGGACGAGCGAAAAAAAAAACAAACAAAATCACCGCAAGAGAAGAAAAGCTAGCAATAAAACATATTCGCTTGGTAGAGTTATTTAAATTTCCTATCAAGCTGTACACCATTTTGCGTGTGGTTACAATTTAGAATACAATATCTCACACCACTTTATCAGTGCGGTGACGGAGTAAGAATACAATTTCCCTCCTCCTTTCTAGCACAACAGTGTCGTAAAAGAAGACTAAGGGATTAAACATGTATATAACATCTATGCAAGAGAAGGAATACTCTAAATAAAACCCTATGCCAACTCATCTGACCACCGTAGTTAGTAGGACATATGTGAGCTGTGATGATTACTTTCTTACCCGTGGGAATGAGGAATAATAAATATTTATTACCATCAATCAACCAACTGATGCCCCTGACAAGCGTCATGATTATAGTTTTATTCCCTGAAACTCTAAGGAAGCTAATGTCTAGCAATAGACATTAATATGATGATGATGATTATGACATAGTAGGTTCATCAAAGTATATTTGTTTCACAGGATTTACCTTGTACAATGACACCTCAGCAGCCTAAGAAATGCAGCTCTGAATGTTCTGTTGAATACTGTATAGATGATAGGATTGATGGTGGACGACACGTAGCCCAGCCAAAGACAGATGTCGACTACGTGTTCTGTAAATAAATTATTATTTAATAAATACATTCATGCGTACCCACTCATGTAGTAACGAGGTACCATTAAAACCTCACATCTGCTTTGTCTCCGGTGGATAAATGCAAAAGACTACCCAGAGACACAACCAGATAACATAGAGAAATTTAAAAATAAAACTGTATATTTTTTTATTGAATATGATAACAAACGAGCAAGCAGCGCACTAGCGATACTGCCAATATTTGATCTTAGCTAGACAGCTGCCTACCGTAAAGACTATACAGCACCAAATAGTCCATTCCAGATCCTGCACATATTAAAGAAAAATTATCTCGTATATCATATATTCAATACGTATGACTAGCGTGGTATATTAGGTACATTTCTCTCCCTGAATCTAGCAGTAGAACATTAATGAGCTGAAATGATTACGATATGATTTACCGCGCAGTATGGTAAGATAACAATACAATATCTGGGTGCATTTCGACCGTAAAAATCAGCTATGATCGGCATTGAAGTGAGCGATAGCACTATTCTGGGAGCCCAAGTCAGGAACTCAGATCGCAAACTCTTCTATTACAAAAGAGTCCTGCATTATGCATTTGCCTAGTTACTCTTTAGCCGATTTTTACGTACGTGATCGTTTACGAGGGCGTAAAAATCGGCTAAAGAGTAATTAGGCGTAAATGTTACGAAACATTATTATGGTAAATACTATGTGATAGTGATTATAAATACTACCAATCCTTAAATTACTCATGGGTGTCGTAAATGACGACTAATAATTTTATATTGACTTGGGCCATTTCATCTGATGCCGTCTGGTCAACAATTAAAATCATAACAATGGATCATTTCATAAAACTATTGCTAATAAATTTTGCATTTTGAACTATAGAAGAGGATATTGCGACGACCCCAAATAATTAGGGTTAAAGCAAGATAATGATGGATTAGTAAGAGATCTGGAAGTATGCCTCGCCTGGGGGCCTCAGCGCCACGTCCTGTCAACGGTGATAGGAACAACGGACCTGTCGTTGCCGACCATCATCTCCAAGATGCTCGGCAGCGACAGCTGTTGGTCGTCGATGGCCTTCTTCTGTGAGGCTGTCATGACAAAGAAGGAGGCCGCGGAGCGTACCCGCGAGGCGCTTGCGTCCACTGACTCGCTCCGCCGGCGGCGACCAGGGAGGAGGAGATGCCGTTATGAGCTTCTTCTCCCACCGCCTTGAATGATGACAGGACGTGGCCAGACGGCCAAGCGTTGGGATGTCAGGGATAGAATGTCATCAGATGATCTCTCCGGCACCCCGTAAAAATGCGGAAGGGGCCGCTGTGGTTTTAGTGGGTATTTCGGTCACATTTGTGGTCGGCGAGTCCCACACACACCGTCTGTAACCGGCAGGGGAATAGTGCGTAAATGCATTACCACAGCGCGAACAAAAAAAAATGGGTTAGTAAGAGATATTAATATACCTATATTTTATCTTAACCTTACTTATACGTAAATAAAATACTTATATGTACATAATAAATACAGACTTAACACTTTATTATTTTAGATGCAAAGGCATCATCATGATCATTATCATTTTAGCTTTATACGTTTCACTGTTGGGCTGAGGCCTCCTCCACAATAGGAAGGCAATTGACCTACCTCGCTGATCAGACGTGTTGGTATAGAGTTTTATTCTGAGTATTTCTTTTCTTGCATAGGATATTATATGCATATATAATCCCTTAGTCGTGTTTTACGACTACCACGTGCAAGAAAAAAAGACATAAGATTATTAAAATAGGTATTAAAACGTTGTATGTTAAAAGATTCTTTTTTCACTAAAGAATTGATTGAAAAAGATCACACGAATAGATTCAACATATCTTATTTCGTAAAATCGTCAAATCGTCTGTGAAATTTCGTTATTGGAAACTTTAAAACATGATATAATAAATTGCCGATTTAAGTAGTGTTACGGTGCCAAGTTTCTCCTGAAGTTTTTGATACTGGTAACTAACTTCGATACCACAATACAGTATTATTACGTAACAAGCTATTACTTTCGTGCTTTTGGCACGAGACGCCAATATTATCTGCAATACAACATTTTCTTATCCGATCAAGAGTTAAAACCGATTAGAAGATCCGTATTAATACTTCGCACTATTATCGAAGTCGTGATTATGTGCATAACTATAACCTTGACAAACATATCGATGGGTGAAAGGCTATTTGGTTTAAGCGACATTTTTATAACTTTACAGCAGAGCCATTTAAAGTTTAAAATTTTAGAAAAATATCATAACAAAAAACTTCTTGAGCTATTTGAATGGAGTAAATTTAATTAAAATTCAATTAAAAACATCGAATTCTTGATGCTATAGTTAATAAAACGTACCTTTAGTTACGAAGATAAATGTCGCTTAATACAAATTGCCTTAAGCCCTCGTTTTTCAGCGTATGGAAAGTGTAAAAGAGTATTCAGCGTATAGAAAAAAAAAGTGCTCTGATTTTAAAGAATCGGTCATTCGACGGCGAAAAATTCGCTGATCCCGAATATGTATATAACTCAATATCACCCTAGAAGTCGCTTAAATCAAATAGCCTTTCACCCCTCGATATGTTCTTAAAGGTTGATACTAGAAAGAAGTTGGGGATGGTAATGTCCATATTTATATCTTCCGTCTGGTGATGGAGTAGGAATATAATTCACCACTTTCATATGATATGCACGGACAAAGACGACGGAAAACTCAACATAAACCACTTCTTTTTTGTGTGGGGGAGGGGGGTGGACTATGGTCAGGGGTGGCGCGTGGCCCCATAACACACCGTCTCCTCTCTTTCGCCGTTGGGCCGACCACCGGTAGCGAGTTCCTTGTCTTCAGTGGTCGGACCTTAGACCTCCCTTGACCATGAACGCGGTAAAGTGTTCGAAGTGTCGGGCAATCAAAAATCTAATTCATCTCGGCTCAATACGGGCTATGGAACAAAATAATATGGCCAATAATGGATTATGGCCCCGCGCGCCATCCTTTCGTCGCCCTGGACGGAATGGACGGCATGCGCGCTGACCATAGTCCACCCATAAAAAAAGAAGCCTAAGGTGTCTCACATCTAACACGTCATTGTTATTGCAGAGAGTTATATCTACCCGCTATAAAATTAGTTATCACATATTTACCCGCATTTCGATAAACATTTATTACAGTATAAATTTATCTATACCAATAAATAAAATTGGAGCGTCTGTTTGTAAAGTCAAAATAATAGGCTTTTTTCATGCTCACACGGTTATTTGCACGACACCTATGCCTAAAATAGCAATTAAATTTTTTTTGTCTGTCTGTCTGTTTGTTCCGGGTAATCTTCAGAACGGCTGGATCGATTTCAAAAATTCTTTCACCAATGGAAAACTATAATATCAGGGCGTAAACTAGGCTATATTTTATCCCAGTATTCCCACGGGAACGGGAACTACGCGGGTAAAACGACTATAACCTATAACCGAAGCGAAGCGAGGGCGGGTTGCTAGTTGCAGTATAAATTTATTGCAGTAGTACAAATAGCCACCACATTGTACAAATGGGTAAGTATATAGCTTTATTTCGAGTATTATTTTCTTGCTTTAGGTTATCTGCTGGTATCTCTTTATCGTTTTTTATCCATGAATTAAAAAAATGGTTGTTTGCACTTTGTACTCTTACTTTATCAACACAAGAAAAATATGACGTAATATTATAGAAAAAAATACTAACATAAAAATAACTTTTCAGAAATATAATATACTAGCTGACTCAACTAACGATGTTCTTTTCAAATAAAATCAAATAAAATAAAAGGAATTCTCCTTGAAATCGACAGCAGCACCAACTATCGCGTCCCTTGAATACACCAACATATACACGCCCACAAGAAATATATAGAATGAAAAGAAAGAAAGAAAGAAAAATAATTTATTACTCCTTCACGGGAGGGCAACATCACAAAAGCTCAAACAGTGAGTAGAATATAGAAAAACAATAAATTATAATAAAAAAAAAAATACAAAAAGAAATTGATATCAACATTGATTTTCCCTTCGTGAAAGAGAAAAAGGATCGCTGCTCAGCATAATGTGGAGGCATCTATTTTAAGAGAGATACCGCAACGCTGTTATTCTGCAGCGTCCTGCGACGTCTGTCAGCAAAGTACAGGTAGCAGTCGAATATAATTAAACTAACAAATTACAGCTGCTTTTGTAAATAATATTCAAATAATAGAAAAATAATAATAATAAACATACGGATTAGGTGCGGTACTAAGTTATCTAATCTTACGCGTATAAGTAAAAATAAAAAATAATAAAATAAACAAAAATAACATTTAACAAACAAAAATAACATTCAACAAACAAAACAAAAGGATATGCAATTTACAATAACATAATAACTAATAGGTGGTATTTTATGTGATGTAATAAGAGAAGGTGGTGAAGTTTCATGAATGTGAAGATCAATGATGACATTATAGTATAATACACACTACTGAACGATAACAAGCATTTTGTTACCAGAAATACTTTTAAAAAGAGTATAAAACAAGAAAAAAAATATGGTCTTTGTAACACCGTGATTTAAAATTACATAAGAATACAAAAAGAAAAAAAATATATATATGTTATTAATCTGTGGCATAATTAATGTTCAATACTGCTGTGGTAACCCTTACTTACTAGTCTGTGAATGTCATAGAGATCTTTTATGTCAGTGGATGAGTGGACTCAGTGGTGAATGTTATCTACGATTGTTTACAATATGGTTACAATATATAAATTGTAATTTAAGGTCGCTAAAGAGTTAAAAATTTACCAGAACCAATGCCGCCTGTTCGCCTAGCTTCCGATCATAAAACCATTGCCAAAACTTTTTAATATGTATGATGGAAAAAGACCCCATATCATTAGGATTTTCTGTGTGGTGACGGAGTAAGAATACAATCACCACTCTCTATCTTGCACGTGGATGTCGTAAAAGACGACTAAGGGATAAAATATGCACATCACATCTGTGCAAGATAAGGAAAATTGGAAATAAAACCTTATACCAACATGTCTGACCAGCATGGTAGGTTAATCACCCTCCTATTGTAGAGCCGTCTAGTGTCCAGCAGGGGTAGGTATGATTATGGGCTGCGATGAGAACAGAATAATAATAATGATTACCTGGCACTATACAAGCTGGACATGCCGCAAAAAGTATATTAAGTAAGAAGAATGGTGCCCAGCAGAGAACGAAGGTAAAGAAAACCAGTCCCAAGACCTTTGTCGCCTTTTGCTCGTTAGCTACCGCATTTGCTGAGAGAGCTCTGCCTTTTTTGCGATTCGCTAGAAATCTGCAACAAAAGATGTTTATAAATATTTATTATAGTTTCTTAGACAAACTCGTTTGATTAGTGTAGTATATTAAATCTGTTTCCTTTCTTTTTGGGTAACGCTCAGCTCTTGCCATTTAATAGATTTTTTTATTGTTTTTTTTTTTGGGTGGGTTACGGTCGGCGCACTCCTCCCCCGGATCCGTCCGGGGCGACAGAGGGCTGTAAGCACGCACACCCGTAAACCACCCGTATAGCATGTCGCCTTCGTCGTTGGGCCGACCACATTTAATAGATAGTAGAAAAAAATGTTGCTTTCCCTTCTTAATTTCTAATATTAAACGCATGTTACTGAAATTATATAGAAATGTTACGGAACTTTTAAACTATAAAAGCTTTAAAACATCATCATAATCATTTCAGCTCATATACGTCCCACTGCTGCGCTCAAACCTCCTCCATAATAGTAGGTAAATTGACCTTACTATACCATGCTGGTGAGACAGGTTGGTATAGTTTATGGTTTCGAGTTTTCCATCTCTTGCATAGATATCATATGCGTAATATATCTCTTAGTCGTCTTTTACGACACCCACGGGTATGAGAGGGGGTGGTGAATTGTATTCTTACTCAGTCACCACACGGATGAACTTTAAAACATAATGATTATAGACTTTGAAATCATCTAACTAATGTAAACCAAACCGATTTCATTAGCTGCCTTTTTTATTTTAAAGATTGTATCATTATGATGAGATAATATAATATTTAAAATACAAAAAATGATGGTTATAGACTTTGAAACCATTCAACTAATGTATCCGAAACCAGATTTATTAGCATCTTTTTTTTGTTTTAAATACTGTTTTATTTTCATGATGGTGATGATACAATATTTAAAACCCAAAAATATGCTAATTATCGACTTTGAAACTATCTAACCGATGTGCCTCATACTGGTTTAATTAGAAAGTCATGCAATGATAATAACAAGATAATTTTAGACCTCTAAAACAATTGATTAGGATTCGGTAGATGGTGCTGCGACCGATGTTATAGTATTATATTTTTAGTTTTTCATTTAATTTTCATAGTCAATTGAGGCCAGCTAATCTAATATATTCATTAATATCTAATATATTTATTAAATATCTAAATATAATTACTCAGTAAAAGTCATGGTTATCATTTTCTTAAAGTATTGTAAGAATTGATTAAAGGTTTGTTTTGAGTTTTTCTTCTCTTGCATAGATATTATATGTATATTATATCTCTTAGGCACATTTTACAACATCCACAGGCAAGATAGGGAGCGGTGAATTGTATTCTTACTCCATCACCACACGAAAAACCCGTAGTATGTGTAGGTATATGTCAAAAAATCCTTACCCCTGACCCGCCCATGTGACAAAGCATAGTATTCGTGAAGACCTACACTAGGCCCTATGAATTGTCCATGTAATTTGGCTAGGTTATTTTTCTTATTTACTCACATAAATCACATTTTATCGATTACCACATCAAAATGCAAAATCAGAATCTGACCTCAATAGCTCCTACTTGCCTCAACCAAATAACGAGATTAGGACCCTTTCTAAAGGCCGCAAATCTTGTAAGGATTGTTATGATTTGTAGGGGCTTATTAAAATTTTCATTATTCCAAATAGAAACGTTACGTTGGATAAGTATTTCGTATGATGAAGAGGTAAAAATAAATAAATCTTTATTTTTTGCGAGAGTAGCAAAGAGTACGGGATGCCATATACATCCCACTGTTGGGCTCGAGCCTCGTCAAAAATGGGAGGAAAAATGACCCAAGCTGGTTATATTGGTTATACAGGGTTTAACTTCGAGTTTTCTTCTCTTGGATATACTTTATATGTATATAATATCCCTCAGTCGTCTTTTGCGATTTCCATGGACTAAATATGTATTATAATTTAATACATTGAAAGTTATATTATAACGTATTATCTAGTTAAATTTTGTAAAAGCGTGCGCACACCTCGTAAAAAATGTTGACTAGCTAACTTCAGTGTGTCGGTTTTTCGTGACGGTGTGCACGTGTATCGTAATAATTTACTCTCATAATTTTCCCTAAGGCGCCAAAAGAAGCATAATTTTAATAATATTAGTAGACATTTACATTTCGTCTATCAATAAATATCAATATTATTACAGACTCGTAATAACAAGAATTTGTTGAATATTTTGATACATACGAAAAAAGTTAAAAGTTCCAAAAAAGTTTCATAATTTATTGAAAATATAAGGTGAAGTTTTCTTTACGTGAGTTTGTCAAAGTTTGACATCAGAGTTAGCAAGCGTGATTCTGTGATTCTATTTGGCTGTTTAATTATTAATGGCAGCCAATTATTAAAATATTTGTTAACTTAATTTTACGAAAATATATGTAGAAGACAAAATTTAGAAGACTCATTAAAACTTTTATAAGATACACCTGAATAGGATAAAGTTTTTTTTATTAAAATGAAAATGGAACATGTTGTAATTTGGTTTTATTTTTTATTTGCACTGCGCCCTACCGTCCGGATTGATGAAAGGGCGACCTAGATCCAACACACCATGCACTTGAAATATGCCATTAACGTAGTTTTAAGTTTATGCTAATTTTTCACTTCATATCAATTTATGTTCACGAATAATAAAAATAAAAAAAAATATAAGGAGGAGTGGTAAGGTAATCTAGGAGTGGTAGGACCTCACTGTCGACAGTTATCTGTCTACAGCCGCGGGCCGGTCCGTCCGGGGCAGTACCATGCTCTCGCAGAAAATCGACGTCTGAGTAGTAGCAATTTGTTACTGCGCTTCGTTCGGTGAGCGAGAGAGCCGGAAGCCCAACTTTCTGAGGATGATTGCGTGTGGAGGGTTTTGGTGGTGCCCTTGGTATCACCGAGCCTTAATGCACGCATTCATACTCCCTTCGCTTTCTTCGCGGTAGGCAACGGCCTTGTAAAGGTCCATGAGCGGCAGCAACACTTACCACCAGGTGTACTGTTTGCTCGTTTGCCACCGTTTGCAATAAAAAAAAAAAAAAAAAAAAAAAAAATATAAAAAAAAAATAAAATATTAAAAGCATTTTCGTGCTTTCTTTCAATAAAAATACAATTTATAATAAAATTATACCGATACTATTTAGACGAAATTGTAACTTTAATATATTAATAAAACTGGTAAAGTGCGAGTCGGAGTCGCGCACGAAGGGTTTCGTACCCCTTAAATATTTCTGCTCCGGTGGTCGACCCAACGACGAAGACGACGTGCACGTGGGGGTGGCTTGCGGGTGTACGTGCTTACGCCCCTCTGTCGCCCCGGACGGAGTGGTGCGAGGAGCGCGCCGACAGTAACCCACCGCCCAAAAAAAAAAACCCCTTAAATATTTATTTTGTTTTGTTTTTAGTATTTGTTGTTATAGCGGCAACAGAAATACATAATTTGTAAAAAATTCAACTGTCTAGCTATCGCGGTTTTTGAGATACGGCCTGGTGACAGACAAATGGACGGACAGACGGATGGACAAAAATACGGACAGACGAACGGACAGAAATACGGACAGATGGACGGACAGACGGACGGACAGACGGACGGACAGACGGACGGACAGACAGCGAAGTCTTAGCGTAATAGGGACCTGTATTTACCCTTTGAGTACGGAACCCTAAAAACAGCATAAATTTACCAAACAAATACCTATTAACAACAGAATATTTGAATATGTTAATAATAAAAGCATAATATAATACAAATTGACAAAGTCTATATTATAATCAACTTAATAATTACCAGATATAATTTGCAAAGCCTCAGTTCAAAGGGTTATTGTAAGGTTTATTGTTATTCATAACAATGGTTCGGCTCTAACTGCCTTTATCGTCGAAAATGGGTATCATAATATTTGGACGTGATTAGGGTTTAGCAAACATACAGATGTATTGAGTGAGCCAATATTTTTATATTGAAGTAGAATACTTATCAGCTTTCTTTCTGTCTGGTGACGGACTAAGAATACAATTCACCACTCCCTGTCTTGCCCGTGGATGTCGTAAAAGACAACTATAAGACCGGACAAACTGGGCCGCGGTTGTAAACGGACGAATATCGACAGTGTGGACCTACCATATTACAATTAAATTCCAAAATTCCTTCTGGTCAACAATTATATTCCCAACAAGGATTGACGTCAGGCCAGTTATAAAACTATTATCAAAACTTTGGTAATTTAAAGGTCGAAGAACAGTAAATATTACATGGACTCTTACATAATTGGGCCAGGAGCGGGATAATGATGAATATGTTTTTAGGTAATAATACAGCTGCGATTGTATTAATGCAAATGAGAATAGGATTACGGTTCAGACTTTCATCGTCCATTGTTGAAGATAGAATTCTCCTACAGAACGCCATACGCCACAGTTATGTATTGGAGATGCAATGATGGACATGCTTGTTGAGCAAGTTGGCGATCACAATATGGACATTGCCCGGAACAGCATTAGTGTCTATTATTGTCATTATAAAGCTGAGGCGATTTTTACAACTTCCATGAGTAAGAAGTGACGATAACTGTACCTATTGGTATTGCGTCCTCATGCAGGCGATATGGTACAGATAGGTATGTTCTTTAGCATCTGGGTGACTGAACTTGACGTTATATATTTCATTAGAGTCGCGAGCGGACTCTGCGTAAAAAACACCTTGCCCAAAGTAAATCTTTAAATATGTACATATTTCTTGTGATACTGAACTCCTAAACGGCTGAACGATGTTGATGAAATTTTTTGTGTATGTTCAAAGAGATTCGAGAATGGTTTAGATTCACAATTTGACCCGGTAGGCGGCGCTGCTGTCGTTTTCAAGAAGTTTTTTATTTGAACAGAACCACGTCTGTTGGGTCAGCTAGTATTATATATAGTTCATTTTATAATAGTCAGCAGTGTAAATAGCAATGTAATAGCAGCGATGCTAAGGATTGTTGAGATACCGAAATTCCCGCTATAAACATCAATAATTATCAAATATCTCGGACAGTTATTGATTGGATCGTAATTTACGAAAATCGAGTTTTGTCAGATCTCGACGTTAAGAAGTCCAACCAAGCAAGTAAGTTCTATTTTCAAAATGATTTCCCCGTGTGTTTGCGTATGTGCATGTGCATATGCGTGTGGGCGAGTGCGCGCATGTACGTATGATTGCGTGTGTGTGCGCGAATGCGGTATCTTAAGTGACTTTGTTAAACTTAGAAATCCTGCGCCTTTAGATCGAATCGACATGGTGAATTTAGAGAAAACTCTAAATTTCTGTTTTCTTTTATTTTTCAAAAAAGATTTATTTAGATTTACTTGATACTTATTTAGATTTACTCAGAAACTATCCTATCGGCCGTTCCTGTAATCTTATCAGCTCTTCTACTTAATAAATCTAACTTAGATTGCCATAAACTGATTCAAAATCAGTTGATTCATTCGTGAGATATCGAAAACGAAAGAATTGTAGAAAAACAGTTTTAAGCTCAAGTAAGCTCGATATTGAGCTGGAAGAGCTCAAACATTTGCAATTTTATATAAAGTTAAGTTTTAAAATTGACTGTTGCGAGTAGTTCCAAGGTTGACAGGGTCAAACGTTTTCAGATATTTTTGTGTAAAACAGCCTTTTTCTGGCAAAGATAATTGTTTAGGTACGGTCTTTATATCCAAATTTATGGACATAGATGTAGCCCAAATTTCTAAGACTTCGTAAAAAGGGGTATATCAGCTGCCGTAACCTAAGCACGGCTTTAGATTTGTAACTGATAGCCAATTTTAGTGTTATTTTCAAATATTTGCTATTATACTCTGTATTGATTTATTATTTGAAATACAAACTGTATTAAATGTCTACTCCAGGAAAATATTGAACTATGTTCCTAAATTAGTCAGTGTCATTTTTTATCCAGTCAAATCGATTTTCACCATCTAAATCTTAATAAAATTGAATTTGCTCTTCATCATTAAATTTGGCATGAAATAACGAAAAAAATAAGAAGTAAGTACTCATAAGTTGGTTTACTACTTTACAAAGAGATTTTCTGAGCAAAAGAACTGTGGGGCTAACACATAGCCTGGTTTATAGTTTATCGATAAAAAATGAGTTTGTAGTTCTAGGGTTAAGAATTCAATTAGTTCTCAACGTTCACTCTCATAGGGGATTAATTTAAGCCAGCTAAATAATTACCAGGAGAATGAGCAGTATCTTACTGAGAAACACTCTCACTTTATCGCCTTGTTTGTATATAAAGACTAGCTAAATCAACAGTTACCCTATAGTAAAAAAAATCTTCCTTCTTTGTATTATTGCCTTTTAAATGAAATTAGATTGAGCCACATCGGCTGGAAGGTTTCAAAGTCTATAACGGACATACGTAGAAATCATTTTTGTATTCTATATATATATATATATATACAGTTGAGGTCATTTGGTATTTACGCTTCTTTAGAATAAATTCATGAAAGCTATCGATTTTCTAAAAAATACAAATTACTTTTAACTTACCTCAAAGGCAGGGCGTTAGATGGCGGTAGTGCAAACTTCAATGGTCTAAGCCTAGCCCTCCTAGTCTCAGCGGCTATACTGGCCGGTGTTTGAGAAGCCACTTCCTCTCTTCTCGAGCCAGTAGTTCCTGATCCTCTGCTTCCGTTGAAGTACCTTAGCAGATGGCGAAAGAAAATCATACCACTCAACTTTTATTAAACATTTTTAATTGTGAAACTTACCTTAATGATAACGGATTTGGTGAAGTTAACGTAAATTTCAAAGGTCTAAGTCTTGCTCTTCTAGTTTCAGCCGCTATGCTAGGTGGCGTTTGTGTAGCTACATCACGACCTCTTCTAGAACTAGATCCTGGGCCGCCACATCCATTCATGTAGCTTAGTTGCGGATGTGATACGCTCATGCTGACCTTGTTACGTGGAGTTCTGCGTAAAACAATGATTATGCGTCTTTTTTTAAAACAATAATTATGTGTATTTTAGTAGGTACCAGGTACCTATTCTCTCTATGGTGCAAGCTACTAATAATACCAACACGTAAATAGCTAGTAAGTATTGTAAAATACGATTAAAACCTTAACTTAAACCTGGACAAATTTCTTTTCCAAGGAAGGAAGGTTGATGTTAGGCAGGCGGCCGGTCAAAAAAACTTCATCATCATCATTTCATCTCATATACGTCCCATTGTTGGGCTCAAGCCTCCTCTACAATAAGAGGGCAATTGACCTTACTATACTATGCTGATGAGACAGGTTGGTAGGGTTTTATTTCGAATTTGCCTTCTCTTGTATAAATGTATGCGTATTATATCCCTCAGTCGTCTTTTACGACATTCATGGGTAAGATAGAAAATGGTGAATTGTATTCTTACTCGGTCACCACACAGAAAAAACAAATGCCCCTTTGCAATCTGTGCAATAGAAGGGGAGTACCTACATAATGCGTCGACCCCAAGTAATTGAGATAAGGGCAGGGTGGATGAATGATGATGGGGGAGAATACAGTGTGTCAAATCCTTTTATTATCACGTGAATATACATAAGTCGATGAAGGAATATACGCTAATATAAAAACTATAAAAGAAGGCAAAGCCAAAGTAAAACCTAATAATACTTGGCTAAAGTTATAACAATCCATCCACCGGCCTCCGCAGCATTAGACATGGACCTATCCATAAAGGGCTATTACAGTCATCAAGCTGGTCAACACTTCAGCGTGCTAATTCCGTGTGCCATAAATACTCAAAAATTTTGAAACATCGAAATGTTAAAAAAAAATTAAAACGTGATATCGAATCGAGCAAATCTGTGCAAATAGTTTTATTTCTAATTAACAACCCGCTTCGCTTCGGATTCAGTCGCCTTACCCGCGTAGTTCCCATTCCCGTGGGCATACTGGGATAAAATATAGCCAATATTACTCCCTGATATTATAGCTTTCCATTGGTGAAAGAATTTTTGAAATCGGCACAGTAATGTTTGAGTTTATTCACTACAAACATACACGCACATAAAAATACAATTTTTTCCTCTTTATAATATTAGTGTAGATAATGTGGTATGTTACCTGGCAGTACTTGTTATCCGCCACGTCAACTGTCTTGATACCGTTCTATTTGGAGATAAGTCAGGAGAACTCCTTATGCCGGTCCGTCGGATGCCTTGAGTTAGTCCGTTATCGAATCCCCCACATTGCCTTGTACAAAAGAAAGTTATAAGTTATAGTAATTTGAATTTGAAAATGCACACAAGATGCACGCAAGAGAAGGAAAACTCAAAATGAAACCCTTTACCGGCATGTCTGACCAGAATGGTATAGTAGGTCAAATTCCCTCCCATCGTGGAGGGGCCCGAGCCCAACAGTGGGACGTATGTGGGCTGCGATGATGATGATGAATGACACTTCTTTAAATATGATAATCATCTCAGCCCATAAACGTCCCACTGTTGGGCTTAGGCCTGCTCCATTATAGGAGAGAAATTGACCACACTGGTGAGACGTGTTGATATAGGGTTTTTTTCAAGTTTTTCTTCACCTGCATAAATATTATATACATATGATACCCCTTATTCGTCTTTTAAGACATCCACGATCAGTGGTGAATTGTATTCTGACTCCGTCACCATACGGATCACATTGGATCGTATAGTTGAATATAAAGTACCTACAATAAGGAGTAATCTAAGCATTGCTTTAATATTGTATAATTAGGGCTATACTTAAGACTAATCACTACTGGCAGCCCTGTAAGCGAATTTAATATCCCACTTCTTTTTTTTTTTTTTTGTGGGTGGGTCGCGGTCCGCGCGCCTCCGCACCACTCCGTCCGGGGCGACAGAGGGGCTTAAGCACGCAACTCCCGCGACCCACCCAAAGACCACGTCGCCTTCGTCTTTGGGCCGACCACTGGAGCAGCGTTAACTTTTCGTCAGTGGTCGGCCCGACGGAATACCCCTAATTGGGGTACCCTCCCATCAACCGACGTCCTCCCCTCGGGGAGGACGTCGGTCTTTCCTCGCACGGTCGGCCTCTCGGCGGGTGACGGACTAATCCCCGGTCACGTCACCCGCGGCCTCGGCTAGGGCGGCCTCGGCTAGATTTAATATCCCACTACGGATTCATCTGAAACACGTTAATGTTCTTACAGAATAGGTCTACAAAAACTGCTTAGATGACTTTAACAGTATCTGTGGAGCAATTTAATACTCTATACCAATGTAAAAATAACTTTATCAGCATCATAATCATCGCTGCCCACATACATCCCACTGTTATATATATATATCTTATATCTTTAAACGAGCAATTCTTGTATATATATATATATATATATATATTCAGGATCTTGGAAACGGCACCAACGATTTTGTTGAAACTTGGCATACTAGAGGATTCGGGCCCAAAAAATCGATCTAGCTAGGTTTTATGTATAGAAAATGTTGTTTTGTCAGTGTTTTTGGCAGACAATATAATGACATTAAATTTTAAAAGAATATGAATTCAAATTTTGCCATCAATGTCGTGAGTTACCATAGCTCAGTGGCGAAGTAGTCAGGTTTCATTTTATTTTTGACATCGGTGACAAACGGCGTCGGATCGAATCTCGGTGTTATTATTATTCTCTTTTTGTAATTTTTTATATAAATTTCATTATTTATTTTTTTATTTTTTATTAATATATATCTAAATAAATGCTACAAAAATACTCCGAGCGAAGCTCGGTCAACCTGATATTATATATATATATATATATATATATGGTCAGACATGTTGATATTTTTTATTAGTAAGCGCACGCGCGGTCCTGTCCGTCCGGGGCGATAAAAGGACGGCGCGCGGGCTCATAACCCACCCGTACCTACGTCACCTCGTTGTTGGGCCGACCACCGGAGCAGATGTGACTTGTCGTCGGTGGTCGGCCCAGATATGTTGGTATAGAGTTCCATTTTGAGTTTGCCTTCTCTTACACTGGTGTTATGTGCATATTATATCCCTTAATCGCCTTTTACGACATTTAAAATTACTCTTTTACGAAAATTAAAATAATATAATTCTAAATTTATCTGTGTGGTAACAGAATTAAAATAAAATTAACCAAGTTATCCTCAACCACAAGTGTCGTAAAAGACGAATAAGTTGTATAAAGCGATAAGATCGCTTCAAAAGAATTGAAAATTTAAACAATATGACTGTCCAAATAGCTTAGTCATCAACGCAGCCCCCATACTTCCCAATGTTGGGCTCGGACTTCCTCCACAATGGGAGGCAATTTAACCTACTATACCGTGCTGGTGAGATATGTTGGTATAGGGTTTCATTCCGCGTTTTCCTTCTATTGCACAGATCTTATGTGCATATTATATCCCTTAGTCGTCTCATCCACGGGCAAGGTAGGGAACGAGCTAAGGGATAGCTTAGTACTTTCATCATTTCACCTCATGTTCCACTGCTAGGCTCGAACCTCCTCCACAATAGGAGGGAAATTGACCTACTATTCCACGTTGCTCATACATGCTGGTATAATATAGGGTTTCATATAAGTTTTCCTTCTCTTGCATGAATGTTATATGCATATTCAATCCCTTAGTCGCGTTTTACGACACTCACGTGCAAAACAGGGGGTGAATTGTATTCTTACTCCGTCACCACACGGATCAATGCTTATTTGAAACAAATTAATATTGTGAAGCTTTTACGACAGCATTAAAAACTAATAGTAAAGCTTTATCACTCTAGTAGTTTATTTTATAGACACTTTAAGTAGTCCCGTAATGTCGAGCAACATTGTAGACATACGCGTAAACCACTAACTAGATTACGGACTTCTAGTTATATCCCATACTAGCTTCTGCTCGCGACTTCGTCCGCGTGGTATAGATAATTTGGGCTAACGCTAACTTTAACCTAAGACTTTGTTTACGTAGAAGATGAAAATATTTTTTAATACTACGATTCTGTCACACATAATTTTTGCAAAAATGTAGCCGTTTCCGTAGCGGAAGCTCTAAGAAGAAAAAAAAACGATTTTGAAACATTCTTCATTGGTGCTCCGCTCCTATTAGTTTTAGCGTGATGATATATAGCCTATAGCCTTCCTCGATAAATGACCGATCTACCACTGAAAAAATTTTTCAAATCGGACTTATAGTTCCTGAGATTAGCGCGTTCAAACCAGCAGACTCTTCAGCTTTATATCCTTACTAATATACTTTGTAGTAAGTTTGTTTGTTTATTTATTTGTTTGTTTCTTTGTTACGCTTTCACGCTTAAACCCAAGAACCGATTTCAAAAATTCTTTAATCAATGGAAAGCTATAATATCAGAGAGTAACATAGGCTATATTTTATCCCGGTATTCCCACGGGAACAGGAACTACGTGGTTAAGGCGACTGAAACCGAAGCGAAGGTCGGGTTGCTAGTATTAGTATAAATGTGACTGTATACCAAATAAGTAATAGTTGATAATATCCATGCGTTTATTGCCCTAACATAAATCGAACTTTCAAATAACCAAGTTGGCCCCAACATTGGTCAGAGCAAACAATTACATTACGGTTTTAGTGTCGATTATATCGGCAACTCTGTTTTATGTAACACTATTTATGACCAATATTGGGAGTGTTTACGATTGCAATTTGTTATGATCTTGTTTACAATAATTTCTTGGACGTCATGTAGTTTTATTTATATTGAATCGGATTTGTGTGAAGTAAATACATAAATATTAAAAAATAATCGTAAACGAGTTGTTATTTTTTTATGATTTTCGATGTATTCTGATTTCATTCTAACTCATATATGTCCCACTGTTGGGCTCAAGCCTCCTCCCGACCAGGAGGGAAATTAACCTTACTATAGTATGTTGTCAGACAGTTTTGATATATGGTTTTATTTCAAGTTTTCCTTCTCTTTCTTAGATGTTACATGCGTATTATATTTCTTAGTCGGCTTTTACGACATCCACGGGCAAGATAGAGAGTGATGAAATGTGTATTCTTATTTGCGTTGTAAATATTTTTAAACTTCAACACCAATATGTCAAACTACATTATGGTGTTTAATAAAAGGCATATAAAAACAGAGATACAATAATCATCTCAGTTCATGTATGTCCTTTTAAGATGTTTAAATCATCATCATCTCGGCTCATATACGACCAACTGTCGGGCTCAAGCCTCCTCCAATAGGAATGAAATTAACCTACTATACTATGCTAGTCAGACCTTACGGCAAAGAGTTTCCTTTCGTTTTTTACGGGGGATAAGAACTAAGGCATTTGTTATATGTATAACATAGAAGAGAAAGAAAACTGGATATAAAATTCTACTCCAATACGGACCAGCGTGGAATAATAGGTTAATTCTTCACCCGTTTTGTAGAGGGGGCCTGAGCCCAACAGTGGGACTTACACAGGCTGAGATAAATGATGATGATGAATGAGTAACATATTTTTAGTCATCTTATACGACACCCAACGACGAGACGAGAAGAATGGAGTGGTGAATTGTATTCTTACTCCGTCACCACACGGAAAAATCTTATGCATATGTATATATAAAAATGAATTGCTGTTCGTTAGTCTCGCTAAAACTCGAGAACGGCTGGACCGATTTGTCTAATTTTGGTCTTGAATTATTACGGTGAGAAAATATGGAAATCGCGAAAATACTAATAATATAATTTTATTTTCACATACAAACCGTTCTTACCTGTCAAACATTTGACGTTCGTCCCGTCGGTTCAACATTTTTAGCATACATAATTACATGTAGATCTAGATTAAAAAAGGTTTTGGAATCGATAAGAAAAGGCGGTATATCCCTTAGTCGTCTTTTACAACACTCATGGGTTGTGAATTGTATTCTTACTCCGTCACCGCACCGATAATATTAAAACCAAACTGATAAATACTAAAACAAAATAATTATGAAAAAGGCGGTGCGAAGTTCACCTGGTCAGCTAGTACACAATATAAACCTCTAATTGATATAAAAATGTCATGGCTTACTACCCGTATGAAGGTAGGCTTGAATAGTTATTAATAAAGTTTGTTTGCTACAGATCAGAGTCGATGGCTTGGAAGATTATTTCTCCCGCTGAACTCCGTCCGCTATAAGCTCAAAAGATAAAAGACCTTTGAACACTTAATCCTATGGATATGAACACAATTTATTTATCCTTTATGTATATAGTTCGTATATATTATATTCCGTATAGCGACGGAGGAAGAATACAATTCATCA
Source organism: Lymantria dispar (assembly GCA_032191425.1). Classification (NCBI taxonomy): domain Eukaryota; kingdom Metazoa; phylum Arthropoda; class Insecta; order Lepidoptera; family Erebidae; genus Lymantria; species Lymantria dispar. The sequence goes on along the minus strand of CM063445.1, from coordinate 9,198,964 downwards.
TGCCCTTCCTTGGTGGGTGTCGTTAAAGATGACTAAGAGATTATAATACTCAGATATCAAATCGTTTGACCAATCCATCCATCGAACCATCCATCAGCCTACAGATGTCCACTGCTGGACATAGGCCTCCCCACGAGAATGCCACTCGAAACAGTCCTGCGCCACTTGCATCCAACGGTTCCCTGCGACTTTGAGAATGTCGTCAGTCCACCTGGTGGGGGGTCGTCCTACGCTGCGCCGTCCGATTGACCAATGTGATACGTTAATTTTTCTCCCATTGTAGCTCAAGCCCAATAGTGGGACGTGTTTGAGCTGTAATGATAATATCGTATGTGAACTATAATAAGTGAAAATTTTCTATTTGTATTCTATTATTGTTTCCTGAACCCGTCTTCAAACGACGTGGCTGTGTTCCGATCTGTGTGCCTACTCTTGAATCTCGATTCCAATCCTAAATCCAATCGCAGCTCGAATTGGAGCAATATGGTACTCTTGAAAGCGACACTAGCGCACGATTGGAATCAAATTCGGTGGATTTTTTTGAACTAAATGAATCCGACTCTCGTCGATTAAGTTAAATATTTACTACTCTGGACGTGATTTTGACGTAGTTTAAAATCGTTAATGTTGCACAATTTCAAGAAAGCGTCTTTGTGATGATCGAGTTTGGTAACGTTATTAATTTAAAATAATAAAATACGGTACATTTGGTGAAAATAACAACAGCAAACGTGAAGAATTCATTCTCGATTTTGTTTAAGAGTACCAAATATAAGTTTAGTGAGATTTGAATTGAATCGGAATCGAAATTAGAATTGATTTCAAGAGTAGGCCCACTGGTGGTACTATATTCGATTTGATAGGTTTAAGTTAAATTGTATTTTACTACACATTTGTTTAATAATTACTGACCAAAAACAATATATTTTTTTTTAACATAAAATCATTTTAATTTTGTACTAGGAATAAATTTCTATCAAATTGTGGGTCAATTAGTAATAACTAATTCTATCGCAGGTAAATATAAATCTCTGTAATAACTATGACTTTTTGGACGTGAGACATCTTAGTCCTACCACAACCATGAACGCTGTAAAATATACGAAAGATGGAGCAATCAAAAATCAAATATAAACTCGATGAAATCTATAAAATTAGTTTTATCGGAAATCTTTGGGTCACCAAATAATAAAAACACAGGAAAATATTCAGTTTTATTCCAGTGCAATAGATGATGTAGGATTAATGTCAGTCTGTGTGTATCCAATCAACTTCATCGCGGACACCAATCATACGGTTACTGAGCTTTGTAATCATGATATAAGACGTCTTAATAAAACGAGCCGTAGTACTGAGAATTAAGAGTATGTATTAGCTTTTATTGAGCTTAAATAAACTTATATCCTTAGAACATTTATGAAACTAAATACAAAGATTGTCATGACATTCAGGAGACAGACAAGAGAATTTATAGGGCGAATGTAAACGGAAGTGTTGGAAAGGAAAGACCAAGGCGGTCGTTCCACGATCAAATCGTTGACGTTCTTAAGAAAGGGCAGGTTAGAAGTACACTGAACCGAAGAACATCATCTTAAACTATGTACGTCCTACTGTTAAGCTCAGGCCTCCTCCATAATGGAAGGGGAATTGACCTGCTATTCCACGCTAGTCAGACGTGTTGGAACAGGGTTTTATTTCGAGTTTACCTTCTCTTAACCGAAGAACATGCATGAGGAGATTAATGAATGTGGAGGAGGCAGAATTGGTATGTCATGATCGTAGCAAGTGGAAGAAAGTGGTCTCTGCCTACACTTATGGGAAAGAATATATGTATGTGTATGTATGCCATGACATTAATTTTTTTACTTTTTTGGCTTCTGCTGCACTGTAGGAGCAATTTCGTCAATGTAATAGGCATGGAAGTTTTGACATAAAATTGTCATTTTTCGTATGGTGATGGAGTAATAACACAATTCACTGTACTCTTTCTTATCCATGGGTGTCGTAAAAGATGGTTAAGCGATATAATATGCAAATAACCTATGTTCTAGAGCAGTGGTGGGCAAACTTTTTTAATGGCGAGCCACAAAGTTTAAGAAATTCTAGAGGAGGGCCAGAATTATAGAATATGCATTTTGTATTAAAGCTTTTTAATAAACAAAATACCTTTTACGCCTTGTGTGTGCGACATATGGAATTGTTTTTGATTTTCCATAATATTTTCCAAAGCAGGTTCCATCTGAGACAGACTACCGAGATAATTATAATTATGGCAAATTAATTATGAGATAATGAAAGCTCAAAACACCCCTGACGAATTGGAGCTTTCATTAAAAATTCGAAAATTTTCAATTATTTATTTTTCGCGCCAAAATGCTGACTAGAATATGTATTTAAGATGGATGGACTCTCGGCGGGCCGGATTAAATACTTTCGCGGGCCGGAGTTGGCCTGCGGGCCGTACTTTGCCCATCACTGTTCTAGAGTAACAAATCTCGAATTAAAAGACTGTACCATCACGCCTGATAAGCGTGTTTTTGTTGCTTGAATTCTCTCTAATTTTAGAGGAGGTCCGAGCCCAATATTGGATCATCTACGGATTAAGATGAAATAGTAGATGTAGCTATCGATGTCCAGCGTTGGACTTAAACCTTCCCAAGAATAATTCTTGCCACAATCTCTATGCTTGGTTACTACCTATTTTCTTGAAGACCCCCACAGTGGGAGACGAAAGTCAGAGACGAAAGGCGTCTCTTGGGAAAATGTTAAAGGTAATGAAATATTATATTCCTAATCGTAATCTTAATATATATAAATTACGTGTCAGGTTGTTTGTTCGCGATGGACCCCTAAACTATTTAACCGATTATAATCTTTGCACACCGTGTGTAGTTTGATCCAACTTGAAAGATAGAATAGCTTACATCTTAATTTATAGTCGCAATATTATTTTATTGCAAATTATTTGTCTACTAGCAACCCGCCCTCGCTTCGCTTCGGTTTCAGTCGCTTTACTCGCGGCGTATTTCCCGTTTCTGTGGGAATACCGGGATAAAATATAGCCTATGTTACTCCCTGATATTATAGCTTTCCATTGGTGAAAGAATTTTTGAAATCGGTTCGGTGGTTTAAGCGTGAAAGCGTTACAAACAAACAAACAAACAAACATCCTTACTTTCGCATTTATAATATTAGTATGGATTATTTGACATTCACAATTATCTATTAATTCCAAACGATTTTAACAGATGGTGATATCTGTTGACTGGATTGAGTAAGTAATTTGTGTGTGCTCAAGGGGATTCGAGAATGGTTTAGATTCACAATTGGACCCGGTAGGTGGCGCCTTATTTGAACAGAACAACGTCTGTTGGGTCAGCCAGTTATAATATATGATATTCGAATACTATTACACACATTTGGATACATTTTTTTCATTGAAACACATTTGGATGCATTTTTTCAAGTTGGATGCAGGTGGCGCAGGACCGTTCCGAGTGGCATTCTCATGGGGAGGCCTATGTCCAGCAGTGGACGTCTGTAGGCTGATGGATGGATGCTTACATTTTTTTATTGGACACCTGTCGTCCGTTCCGTCTGGGGTGACGAGAGGACACCACTCGACCCCATAACGTACCTATGTAAGTATAGTATGTACATATAAATACTATATGAAGGCAATAGCCTTCCCATCGGCATTGGGTCAACGACTATTACCGATTCCTCGATATCCATGGCCAGTACAGCGGATTTATTAAAAGTCTATCATGATAAATCTTAAATGTCACTAATTTTTAAAAATATTTTTAATCGGTAATTCTTTTATGAACTCTAAAGATGTTTATTAATCGAAGGTTTATCTGATATCAACTAAGGAGCGTACATCCAAAATTTGGCATCGTGTGTTTTCACATTAATACATGTTGGCGATATTCCAAGCAGCTTACGAAGAGGCTGGATCGTAACCATCGATCATGATGAACAACTGAAGTATGAACAAACCAGTTTGTTTTCGAGCCCTTTGATAAAAGGCAATAAACAAAGTTTTGGGCAAAAAATTTGCTTTTGATCTGGTTTTATTGATTGCTATTTTGTTTTGAGCCTATTTTACTAAAAGATAAGAATGCGCCCTTAAAGTTTTGTTGTAAATTTTATTCGAATTAAAAGTAAAATTTAATTTTCTATGTACTTAAAAATGGCAGCCCGATGTTTAGATTGACTGAATTTTGTTAGTTGATATATGTGCCTAACGTTTTTCGTGTGGTAACGAAGTAAGAATACAATTCATCACTCCCTATCTTACCCATAGGTGTTGCGATTAAGGGATATGAAATGCATATAATGTGCAAGAGAATGAAACTAGAAATAAAACCCTATATCAACCCGTACGATCAACACGTTACAGTAGATTGAACTATTTTTACAGATTTCATTTTTAATTTTTCGACGTTGCGAACAGTTTTTAGAGTTCATAGTTACGGACGGATCACGATAAAATCCGTAAAAATAATTTTATTTATATTGTGTGATACTGGCATAATCATCTGAAATACTGTTGGTACAGTAGGTTAATTTCTCTCCTATTGTCGATGAGGCTTGAGCCCAGCAGTCAAACGTAATTGAGGCAAGATTACAACTAATATTCTTAACTCACAATATTAATTCGCATTGATGATGTAATAAATTCTTAATACCGACTTCTAATGTGTCGTCGATCCGATCCCCATACAATAAAGGTCTTTGTGCGAAATATACTATACGAGTATAATTTAACTGTTAGTTGTGCAAATGTAGTAATTGTTATTTGCAAGTATTTTTATGTTTGTTGAGGAAAATTCTTGTCAATAGGTGACCAAATGACAAGAATTTATCTCTTATTACGGGGTGTAGTCTTATAAAATTAAATCAAAGTAATGTTTTCTGATGATTATGCGAGTATTACACATTGTAAATACTACTACTAGTTTGTACTTGATTCCCGGTTGCCCGACGTTTCGAACACTTTACAGCATTCATGATCACGGACGGACTGTGTTTGGGAACGTCGGACAATCGTGAATCAAATACAAACGCGATAAAAACCGTAAAGTAGTTTTACTTACAATCGTCATCATCATTATCATCGCAGCCCACATAGGTCCTACTGGTGGGCTCGAGCCTTCTCCATAGTGGGAGGGAACTTGACCTACTACACCATGCTGGTCAGTCATGTTGGTATAGTGTTTCATTTCGAGTTTTCCTTCTCTTGCACAGATGTTATGTGCATATTATATCCCTTAGTCGTCTTTTACGACAAACCCCTTAGTGATCTTTTACGACACCCACGAGCAAGAGAGGGGGTGGTGATTTGTATTCTTACTCCGTCACCACACGGAGAAAATCATATAACAATGTAGGATTTATATTTATGTGAATTTGTCCCTGTAGCATTTTTTTTTTATCTCAATAAACAATGTATGTTAAAAACGTGTGTATATAAAGTGTAACAATAAAGCAATGCGTTGACCACACAGGATCCACAGGCTACAGACACTACAAAATAGTTTCATGCACCGAGCTACGGGAGCACCGTGGTTCATACGAAACGTCGATCTCCATATCAATCTCGAACTGCCGACCATCAAGCAGTTTATGAAACGGTGCTCTCAGAGCTACTTTGACTCTGCCATGACACACCCCAACCAACTAGTGGTTGGGGCGGCTTCCTATAGACCCTCCAAAATCTCATCCATCCGACGTCCTCGACGAAGAGGACGACAATATCACACTCGCTCAACAGAGAGCCTACACGGCCCGCGAGGCCTTAACAAATAAATATCCGCGGTTCCGCCCTCGCCGTCGAAGTGCGAAACCGCGCCGCGCAAAAGTCACGACTAAAAACGTGGGCACGCCCTCTTTGCCTCCAGCGACGCCCCAAGCCGAGGTCCATTCCCCACAGGGGGCGCCCTCGGGCGATGTCGCTTAGCATACTTTTTGTATCATCTCGCGTGTATCCAGCTTACAACAGTAGAATTAAATAGCCCTAATAGGCATCGCACTCTAATATGCTTATACAATCAATATTGATATAATATTTATACATATTTTTGGGACTAATCCCACTACACATTTCCATCGCTGTAACTCCTGTAAGTCAGGATCCAAAATAGTCAAATAATAATATATCCAAATAGATCCAAAATAGGTGGACCTATCTTTCCACCTATGCAAAACGGGAGACATAGAGCAAAGATGGCTAATAAGCTAATAGATAAGAGGTTTTGCAGCCACGTGAAGTGCAGTAGTACAGTACTATGGATATGAAACAGTTTAAAAGTCTTATATGTGGGCTTTAAGATTGAGGGCAATAGTAAGCGAAAACGCCTGAACGCATGGAAATTTTCTCGAATTGCAACAACGTCGGTATAGTATACTACCCCAGACGTGACTTGTAGACTATCTAAGATGAGGTCGTGCTCGTTACGCCAGAGACTGAACTGTCAGATAATCTAGTGAGCTGTTTATTGAAAATCGCAGTTAAAAGTTGGAACATTGGCAAATGGCTACTGGTTCAAAATAGAATAATTTAGTATTAAAATTACCATGGCCAGTGAGGAATTGGTGTATATAGTGGTCAATTTTCAGGTATATTTTCTCTAAATGCTCACGAACAGATGAAAAGAATAGATATAGATGACAACCTTTCGTTGATGAAACCCACCTTCGCCGAGCCGCACTTATAATGGTGCGATCATCCCAGACTGGCGTAGCATAACATATATGTATCATCATCATCATCATCTCAGCCCATATACGTCCCACTGTTGGGCTCGGGCCTCCTCCATAATGGAAGGGTAATTGACCTACTATACCACGCTGGTCAGACGTGTTGGCATAGGGTTTTATTTCGAGTATTCCTTCTCTTGCATAGATGTTATATGCGTTTTTATATTCCTTAGTCGTCTCGTACGATCACCCACGGGTAAGATAGGGGGTGGTGAATTGTATTCTTACTCCGTCACCACACGGTCGACAACATATATGTATACCATTTGATATACATGTAAATATCTGGTTGACCGAGCTCCGCTCGGTATATTTTTCTTGTATTACTGTCGAATTTATTTAGATATATATTAATAAAAAATAAAAATTAAATATTGAAAAAATATCAAAAATTACAAAAAGAGAATAATAATAAGACCAAAATTCGATCTGACGCCGTTTGAATGCCAAAACAAAACTAAAAGGAAACTGGACTACTTTCCAACTGAGCTATCATAACTCATGACGTTGACGGCACAATTTGAATCCATATTCTTTTAAAATTTAATGTCATTATATTGTTTTACTAAAAACACTGACGAAACAACATTTTCTATAAATAAAACCTAGCTAAATCGATTTTTTGGCCTCAAAACCTCTAGTATGCCAAGTTTCAAAATCGTTGGTGCCATTGCCGTGATCCTGAATATATATATATATATATTATACATATATACAAGAATTGCTCGTTTAAAGATGTAAGATATCCGTGCAAGAGAAGAAAACTCGAAATAAAACTTATTATATAAGTTAGTTTGACCAGAGTGGTACAATAGATTAATTCTCCTTTTGTGGTGGAGGCTCGAAACCAGTCGTGTAACGTATACCAGATGAAATAATGATATTTAAATTATTATGAACCACTGGCGTAGCCCTCTAATATACATAGTACAGCTTAATAGATTTTTATTACATTTTAATTAATTTATACTAAACTAAAAATTTAATTTCAAGACTAGCTGTCTTGAATAATTGATGAATAATTAAAATATTTGACAGACAAAAAATAAATGTAAAACTTTTCGAGCTACCAAAGTAACCATCGAAAACTACGGAGTAATTAAATTTAAGAACTTGGACACTAATTAAAACATCAAAAAGTTAACCAAGCTCAAAGGGTAAAACAACTATATAATTTATAGAACTATAAAATTTGATGGAATTCACAAAGCCATTAAGTTCTGTCAAACCTTTGACTACTGATTTCTTTTGAAATTCACTTATTTTTAAGTTCATTTTATAATTTAATATACGTTTTCCATTCTTTAAAGCGTATATTACAAGCTTAGTGCTCCTTATGCAATGCTACTAACTATATATCTTTTGACTATACAAACATCGCATCATCTTAGGATTCTTAGCTCATATAGGTTCCACTGTTGGCCTCAAGCCTCCTCCATAATGGGAAGGACACCACAAATAAGAAACACCACGCTGGTCAAACGGTTTGATATGGGGTTTTATGTCGATTTTCTTTCTCTTGCATATATGTTATATGCATATTATATCCCTTGGTCGTCTTTTACGACCCACGTGAAGGATAGGGAGTGATGAAGTGTATTATTACTCCATCACCATACGGAAAATATTTATATAAAGTTAAAATATATTGCAACATAAAAAGCAATTTTTTTTTTATGACTGGTCCGACCACCACTGAAGAGTTCCTTGTCGTCAGTGGTCGGCCCGACGGAATACCCTTTCGGGTACCCTCACGTTTCGACGTCCCTGTCCCGGGACAACGGTCGTCGTCGCGCGGTCAGCCTCTCTGCGGATGACGGAGTAAAATACCGGGTACATTTACCCGCGGCCTCGCGAGAGTCGCCGGCGGCGGAACGTGTCACCGAAGAGGAGCTCCTCTCGCCCACGATCCGCCGCCTCCTTCCGTGAGACGACGGCCTCACAGAAGGCGGCGACCGCGTCCCAGGTCCTGACGCTGTCGAGTATCTCCCTGGCGATGGTCGGTAGCTCAGGTCGGCACCGATGATCGCGACGAGTTCACGGCGCCCCGCCCACGCGGCACACACCTCGAGCGTGTGCTGTGCCGTGTCCTCGTCACAATTGCAGTGCTGGCAGGACGGTGTGTTCTCCCTCCTGACGATCTTGTGCAGGTACTTGGCGAAGCTATCGTGCCCCGTCAGCGCCTGCAGCAGGTCGGAAGGAAAGCACACAAAAGGCCTGGACGGTCCTGACACTGTACCGAGGCCTCTCCAGCCGGACTGCCCAACGGGCAATGACATCTCGGCGGGTATCGACTCGCCAGGTGGCAATCTCTTTGATGAAGACTATACCGTCTCCGGCTCGCTTCTCCGATACTCGCCGGTAAAGCTCGGCGAGCATCTCCGCCTCCCGGTCCCACGGGGGAGTGGCCCTGATCGCTATAACCCTCTGTGGTCGCCACAAGAGGGCCCTCAGACGGACGGTCAGGGACCCCGCCCACACCGGTGCGCCGTACAGGGTCATCGACCAGCGCGGCATGTCGGAGTAATAGTTCTCTTCTAAAGAAGTCGCATGCTTTTTTTGGCAAGCTCTGGTCAGCACACACGCCATCCATTCTGTCCGGGGTGACTAAGGAGCGGTGCTCGATCTCATAGCCCAACGTATTTCCACCCTCTCGCCATTAGGCCAACTACTGGTACAAAGTTCCATGTCATCCGTTCTAGCCCGGTGGGATACACTTTCGGGTACCGTCCCTATAGAAGGCTCATGCCTAACAGTAGGACTTAGGCGTGGTCTTAGGCTGAGAAGAAAAAGACCAAGAAATAAACATAACAAACTAAAGAATTGAACCGTCCCAATATGCAAATGTGCAAGTTTTGTAATGTGGCAAAATTGACAAACGTTTTCGTGACCCGAAAAAAGATTAACCTTTGTTTGATTTGGTTTTTTGTTACGCCAAATTTTCCTTATCCTTGTCAAATGATTGATGGTTACTGAATCTCGAAGCAAATCAAAAGCAAATATATTATAAGGAATTTTTAGAACATTCAATATTCATTATAAGAATATAGAATGAATGATCCACCAAATGATTTGCTGTATCAATTATTCTTTAAAAAGTTTACCTTTCAGAAACAGGATAAAAATGTTGTACATTTTCGCGCCATTTTTTAATATGATGTATTTGTTTTTCTTTTCAACGTTTATACTTGCCGATGACAACAGCATGAGGCTTCTCGGAAATAGGAGAAAAATCAGCCGATCCTGCCTGGGTAGACGAGTTGGCGTAGTGTTTATTAGAGTTTTTAGGCTTTGTTATGCTTTTAAGTACTTACGTATTTTTCAAGTAATTAGCCTACGAAAAGCTGGTGAGAAGGGCTGGTATAGGTAAATATATAGAAAAACAATACATACACTTACATGTAATTCATTATTTTTATATTTTAATCTTATTAAAGTTTTCTTGTCATCATCATCATCACAGCTCATATACGTCCCATTGTTGGGTTCTGGCCTCATCCACAATAAGAGGGAAATTTATCTACTACACCACACTAGTCAGATATACTGCTAGAAGGTTTTATTGCTAGTTTTCGTTCACTCGCATTGATATTATATACATATTTAATCCCTTAGTTTTACGACGATCACGGTCAAGAGAGGGGGTGGTGAATTATATTATTACTCCATTACCACACGGCAAATCAAGAATATTAAAAATAAAAAATAGCATATTGCCACAAATAGAACAATGGCCTAAGTAGGATTTATGAAGAATACTCAGAGGGCGTCAAACTAATTAAAATGACTCCACAAAAAACGGACTTAAGTATTAACATAAATTGAATATTTATTTTTAACATTATCGTTAATTTAATTTATACAAGCGTTACCGTTATTGTGGGATCTTCTGACAGTCTTCTTCTTCTTAGCACATTATATGTACGTCCTACTTTAGGGTACAAGCCGCATCATAAAGAAATTTCATCATCATCATCATTTTAGCCTATCACCGTTCACTGCTGGACGTAAGCCTCCTTCATGTTACGCTATAAAGTGCGATTCTGTGCCGCCCGCATCCAACGACGCCCAGCAACTTTCACCAGGTGGTCGGTCCACCTAGTATTCGCCCTACACTGCGTCGTCCAATATGTCGTCGCCACTCGAGAACCTTTCTTCCTCAATGGATGTCGGTTTGTCGAGCAATATGGTCTGTCAATTGCCACTTCAGCATGCTAATTCTTGCCGTTCTTGGATAGCCCGCTCCACAGCACGCTGAGCGTCTTTGAGCCTTGTTATGAGGCCTACATTTAGGGACCATGTTTCCGTTAAAAGAATTTAGTTTACTATATTTCGTGGACATGAATTGCCACAGACTTTGAATTCAAATTTGCCTTTTCATGCAGAGACATTATCTATTCCTTCACTAATTCTTATAATACCGACGTACCATGTGGTGACGGAGTAAGAATACAATTTACCACATCTTATCTTGCCCGTGGGTGTCGTAAAACATTTCTAAGAAATGAAATGAAAAATGATTTATTGTTACGAGCTAAATTGACATAGAAAAGCATGAATTACATTCTATATATATATATATATATATATATATATATATATATATATATATATATATATATATATATATATATATATATATAAATACATAACAGCGCGTAACAAAACGACTCCTACTCAGCATACTGCAGGTTAAGGAAAAACCTGCACTGATCTTCCGTGGAGTCGTTATGTGGACGTCACGAAATAGAACGAGCGAAACAAATTAACAAAAAGCATACAATAAAAAAAAATAGAAATACAAAACGAAATTAAGGATAAAACATGTATATATTTATATATCTTAATATATATCATATCTATCTTTGTATTTGGTTATGTATGTATCTTTGGTATGTATTATATATTTTCGTATATACCTATTTATCTATTTAATATATTTTCTTTTTCATTTTACAATAATATAGCTATCTCGGAACACGCACCTACCTTTTTTTCGTCTCTGCATCACCTATGGTTGACTGCCTTTGGCATTAAGTCCGCCATTGCATTGTTGCATGAAGTTTAATAAATAAATAAATAAATAAATAAAACATAATTAAACCAAGCCCAAGGTTATATACATACACACACAAACATAAAACATAAGGAATATAATATGCAGAAATATGATATGCAAGAGAAGGCAAATTCAAAATACTATTCTGACACAGCGTGGCATAGTCGGTCAATTTACTTCTTCATATGGGGGAGGTTTGAGTCCAACAGTTGGACGTATATTAGCCCAGGTGATGTTATATGCCCAGATGATGAAAGCTATAGGTGTAATTTTTTTCTTGGTCACGAATAGATAGATATTCTTTGTCTGGTGGACAATAATTTTATCTTATCCGTGTGGTAATGAAGTATGAATGCTATTCACCACTCCCTCTCGTGGCCATGGATTTCGTAAAAGACGACTAAGAGATGATATGCAGATAACATCGATGCTAAAAGAGGAAAACTCGACATAAAGCTATATGCCAATACAACTGACCAGCGTAGCGTTGTAAGTCAATTTCAATGTTATTGTTACATAATGTTAATTTTATTGGTATAAATATAGAACTAATTAATAATTAAAAGCAATTTGTTGTATAATTCAAATACATTTAATTAAAAAAACCAACGATTTTTTTTAAGTTATACTCAAGACAAAGAAAAAGCAAGCGACTGTATGACAAATATATTTTGAGCAGACATCTATATACGTCCACAGAAGGCGCTGTACAACATCACCATTTATATTGCCTTGGATGTTACATAAAATTTAGGAATCTTTTATAAAAATATGCATTACAGAGAGGATGGGAGGAAGGGGTTTTCTTCAAATCGTTTAAATGTAAGTTGCTACTAAACTGCAATTATTTCACTGACAGTTACCAAAGTAGGTTTCAAGCTAAATACGCCAGTTTTGCAGTTACAAGTGACTCGGTCCAATGCGCACATCTGTACCAGACATGAACTTAATGAGATGCGGTTTTGCACAAAATCATGAGCCGAATTAAGGCCAGTGAATAAGAGAGGTCCGGTCTACAAAATAGAGTTTTTGTAATTTATTCTAGACTTTATTAATATACATTTTTTGTTAACCATTTAAGTCTGCTTCGAATAAGATTGAAAATATTATGCATGGGATTAATATAAGTTTAGGTACATAATGATTTCTGATGTTTCATCATCATTATCATCACACTCATATATGTCCCACTGTTGGGCTCAAGCCTCCTCTACAATAAGAGGTAAATTAACCTGACTTTACCATGCTGGTCACATAGGTTGGCATTTCTTTTTAGGGGTGGGCTATGGTAAGCGCCCACGCGGTCCATTTCGTCCGGGGCAACGAAAGGACGGCACGCGGGCCTATAACCCACCCGTACCCACGTCGCCTCGTTGTTGGGCCGACCACCAGAGCAGGGTGACTTGTCGTCAGTGGTCGGCCCGACGGAATACCCTTTCGGGTACCCTCACCTCTCGACGTCCCTGTCCCGGGATGACGGTCACCATCGTGCGGTCAGCCTCTCTGTGGATGACGGACTAAATTCCCCGGCCTAGTCACCCGCGGCCTCGGCTAGGGCGGCATGACGCACAGGTTCCTCTCGCGCACGATCCGCCGCTTCCTTCCGTGAGATTACGGTCTCTCAGAAGGTGGCGACCGCGTCCCAGTTCTTGACGCTGTCGAGTATCTCTCTGGCGATGGTCGGCAGCGTCAAGTCGGCACCGATGATCGCGACGAGTTCACGGTGCTCCCCCGCCCACGCGGCACACACCTCGAGCGTGTGTTGCGCCGTGTCCTCGTCGCAATTGCAGTGGTGGCAGGACGGTGTGCTCTCCCTCCTGACAATCTTGTGCAGGTACTTGGCGAAGCAATCGTGCACCAGTCGGAAGGAAAGCACTCCGTGCGTCCGCTCCAACCACTCCATCAGCACCGGCCGGAAGGCCTCGACGGTACACAGGTTGGCATAGGGTTTTGTTTCCTTCTCTTGCATAGATGTTATGTGCGAATTATATCCCTTAGTCGTCATTTACGACATCCATGGGCAAGATAAGGAGTGGTGATTTGTATTCTTACTCCGTCACCGCACGGAAGCTGTCTGATGTTTATGCGTGTATAACAAACGTGTATAACAAACACATCCTTACTAATATTATAGATATGCAAGTAAATTTCTTTGTTTGTTATGCTTTCACGCTTAAACCACAGAGCCGATTTCATAAGTTCTTTCACCAAAGGAAAACTATGATATCAGGGAGTTAATATATTTTATCCCGGTTTTCCCACGGGAACGAGAACTACGCGGGTAAGGTAACTGAAACCGAAGCGAAGCGAGGGCGGATTGATAGTTGTAACTAAAACTGATTTACGGATTTTATCGATTTGTATTTGATTCATCAGTCATCGTTATTACGATGATTTGTTGGATGTGAGACATCTTAGTCCACCCGTGACCATGAACGCTGTAAAGTGTTCGAAACCTTGGGCAATCAAAAATCAAATATAAACACAAATCCTTAAAAATAGTTTTATTTACAATGAATAATATATATAAGTGTTTTTGTTTTGTTATAGCCGATGGTGGCGAGTAGGCAGCACACCTGATGGTAAGTGATACTGCCGCACATAGACATAGGAGCACAGTCAGGCCATTGCCTACCGTGAACAAAATACGCTTCTAAAATCTCGTTTAAAGAAGGATGTGTGGTGTGAAGGAAGTGTTTTAATCATCATCGTCTCAGCTCATATATATTCCACTGCAGGCTTCGAGCCTTCTTCACAATCAGAAGATAATTGACCTACTTATTATAACAAGTGGTTAGACGTGTTGGTATAGTGTTACATTTGGCATTTTCATTCTCTTTTTTACGTTATATGCATATTTACCTTAGTCGTCTTTTATGACACCAACGAGCAAATATCTTTTGGGTTCCTGATAATATCTTGGTAGTCGTCTTTATAGTGGTCCTATATAACGTGGTCCCTAAATGTAGGCCTCATAACAAGGCTCAAAGTCGCTCAGCGTGCTATGGAACGGGCTATACTCGGGATTTGTCTGCGAGATAGAATCCGAAATACAGAAATCCGCAGAGGAACGGATGTAACTAACATAGCACGAAGAATTAGCATGCTGAAGTGGAAATGGGCAGGGCAATCGCTCGAAGAACTGGGCGTCGTTGGATGCAGGCGGCACAGGACCGCACTTTGTGGCGTAACATGACGAAGGCCTATGTCCAGCAGTGGACGGCGATAGGCTGAAATGATGATGATGAGTCGTCTTTATAGTGGTTCTGGATGATGGTCGCTGCCGGCCCGAGAAATGTCTCCTCGTGTTGTTTGGCATTTCAGTTCTAGGTGTGTATTGTTATTGAAGGCGAGAGAGACTTCTTAACCACACGAAATGAATTTTAATAGGAACATTACAAAACCCGCACTTTATTATTAATTTCAGTCGGTAAGCGGTCTCGTAGAACGTTTTAATTATTTTATGCGCATGAGGTAAGAATCTTCCTTGTGGTGACGGAGTAATAATATAATTCACCACCTTCCCCTCTTGCCACGGTCAAGTATTGTAAAATAATTTAATGATCCCTCATTACAGATAACTTCTGTGCAAGTGTTCCTGTTAAAACTTTATACCAACCCATCTGACCAACGTGGTATAGTAGGTCAATTTCCTCCCCTTCGTGGCGGAGGTTCGAGCTCAGCAGTGGGACGTATATGAGCTGTGATGATAATGTAAGGTTAGAACCCGAAAAAGTAACTCACTGGATGTAGTAGTACAACCAAATAACTAACTAAAAATACGTATTATAAGTTCGATTTTTGTACGATATTTGATTGCCTTATTATATACCTTTTCATGTGAGTATTGGTTTTCACATTAACAGTATCTAAAAAGATTGTAATAATTCCGTAATATCTATTATTCTTGGACAATTGCTTTCACGCAAAATCACGCAAAGTATCGATTAGACATTATACATACTTGTATTGTACACTCTTTTTAAATTATAACCAATAAAGTGTCCGCAGCTAATACGTAAACTTGTGAGAAATAGCCGCCAGTAAAAATAACATCTTTAAATCTCAATCGTTATCTTATATAATTTTTAAATGATCTAAATTACTTGGAATGAAATAAGGGTCAAAGAAATAAATAATTACTGATATTATCACGTTTGTATCGGATTTATTACGTTCCTGACATTTCGAACACTTTTCAGGATTTATAATCACGGGATAACCATGAATGCTAAAAATTATTTTACTATATCATCTTTAATCTGACGAAATCCATGAAAAATTAAAAAAAAAATGTTTGTAGAGTCTGTTTACGGACGATATCTTTACGTGATAACGGCATACTTTTATGAATTGAATTGAATTATAATCCCTTTTTTTTGTGGTGAGCTACAGTCAGTGCACCCGCCGCCCGGCTCCGTTCGGGGCGACAGAGGGGCGGCGCGCAGCACCGTAACACATCTATAAAGCACGTCGCCTTCGTCGTTGGGCTGACTACCGATGCAGAGTTTCTTGACTTCAGTGGTCAACCCGACGGAATACCTCGAGGGAGTACCCTCCCCGATCGCCGCCGCGAGGCTAACCTCCCCGCGGGTACCGGACCAAATCTCCGGTCCGCTCACTCGCGAATTATGATCCCTGAATTATCATTATTTTGTATAATACAAAAAAGGACTTGATTACGGTGTCGGTTTTCTTAATTTCAGTTTAATAATTATTATTGTAAGGTTATCATTTTTTTATCATATTTTTTTCATGTGTTTATTTTTTTTTCTTTTAATTATGTTTTAAAAACGTTTATGATGTTGACTCGCAGAGTTGGCATCCGTGACGTCATTAGAGCGCCTCCACAGAAGATCAGTGCGGGTTCTTTTACCTGCAATATGCTGAGATGGAGACGTTTTGTGATAAGCAACAATTTCATTTATTATGCTATTCTCATACTTAGATCAACTGCAAAATATGTTCATCACAATAAACAGATTGTCTTTCTTTCAAATTGAAAATTAAAATTTTACGACGAATTAACATTTATTTGCCCTCGTTAATTCAAATATTTTGAGAGATTTATTTTGAGAGATGATGTTATAAGCCGAACGCTTAGACGGATCGTGCCTCTCTGTCACTCGTTCCGCCTTTTCGCTTGCACGCTCGGCTCAGGCGGAACGTGATTATGAGTCATGCTTTTTTCGTGCGTGCAGCCGCCGTTTATCTATTTGTAAGACGTTGTACACGCTAAAATTAAGACTCGCGTAAATATCTAAAATTTAGAGATCTCTAATATCAACAAATATTAAATTCGGAGTTCGCCAATTCAGAGGTTGTTGACTGCCAACTGAATTGTCAGTTTGGTAACTATTCCAATATTGACAATGAAAGAGGTTTAAAAACTTCACACGTATTCTCAGATACGGCTAGGTGATTCAATTTACAAATAGCAAACACTCAGATTCTTGTGGGATTACGGGCGAAGACCTAACGGGTCAATGGAATTGTATTTTATATTACAAATAACTATATACAATAAGTAAATATATATCGTCCGTTTGGTGATGGATTAAAAATACAACTCACCACTCCCTATCCTGCCCGTGTATGTCGTAAAAGACGGCTAAGGATTATATATTCGACGTCCCAGGACGTCGAGAGGTGAGGGTACCCGAAAGGGTATTCCGTCGGCCGACCACTGACGACAAGTCACATCTGCTCCGGTGGTCGGCCCAACAGCGAGGTGACGTGGGTACGGGTGGGTTATGGGCCCGCGCGCCGTCCTTTCATCGCCCCGGACGGACTGGACCATGCATGCGCTTAACATAGCCCACCCATTTAAAAAAAAAGGGTTATATATTATAACATCTATGCAAGAGAAGCGAAACTCAAAACAAAACCCTATGCCAACCTGTCTGACCAGCATGGTATAGTAAGGTCAATTTCCCTCCTACTATGGAGGAGACTCGAGCCCAGCAGTGGGACGTATATGAGCTGAAATGAAGTAAATATATCACTAAATAAAGATACATTCTGTTATTATTTACGCATTAATGCTAGGAAAGTGTATTGTTATGAAAAATACAATATATCATTATCTTTTTTTTCCCATGGTAATCTTATATCTTTAAACGAGCAATTCTTGTATATATATATATTTATACCTATATATATATATTCAGGATCTCGGAAACGGCTCCAACGATTTTGTTGAAACTTGGCATACTAGAGGATTCGGGTCCAAAAAATCGATCTAGCTAGGTTTTATTTATAGAAAATGTTCTTTTGTCGGTGTTTTTAGCATAACAATAAATGACATTAAATTTTAAAAGAACATGAATTCAAATTTCGGTGTAATTGTCAAGAGTTACGGTAGCTCAGTTGGGGGGAACGGCCGGTTTTAATTTTGAGTTTTGTAGCATCCAAACAGTGTCAGTTCGAATCTCGGTGTTATTATTATTCTCTTTTTGTAATTTTTTATATAATTTTCATTATTTTTTTTTTATTTTTTATTAATATATATCTAAATAAATTCTACAAAAATATTCCGAGCGAAGCTCGGTCAACCGGATATTTAATAATTATTTGTCATGGGAGTTGTAAAAAGATGACAGACAATATAAATTTATTTGAAACAATGTATACACCAAGAAGAATTATATAATCAGCTGCCAGTACATTTTACTAATGCACATAATCTGACAATATTTAAGAACAGATTAAAATCATGGCTTATTGAAAATGCTTTCTATCGCGTTGAGGATTTCGTGCCTAAATTAATATATTTATTATAAACTTTTCAATTCATTTGTTATTATAATATTATTAAGTAGTTGAAATCAATTTATTTATTATTATTATTATGTATCTCAGTGTTACGGGTATCTTACAAAGGAAGATACCCGGTCCTTTGGTAGGCTTACATGGGGATATGGATCCAACACGCAGAGGCCTTTGGAGAAATTTAATGTTAAAATGAGATGGGACATCTACCGATGACACTCCACGTTTGCACATAACACTCCTGGACTGCCAACGGTAAGTGTAAAACTATTGTACAATGATGATATCTAAAACCTGATTATGGGGTTGTGAGGTTTGATGGACTATTTTACTTAAAACTATTGATTTTGACCTGTCGTCTGCCTTCAATCCCTTGCATCGTATTGAACGGTGGCAGACGGTGACTCGCCAACTCACTGAATGGGCCCCCCCAAATGGTCGCCACAGACACGCAGGTCATACGGGCAACAGGGGGGCAACATTGGTGCAAGTGGCTTGGGGTGTCGAGCGGTGCGGCGCCGGTTTCACCATCACAGTGGTTTCCCCGTAGTTATGCCCTTGAAAATGACACTTCCACCCCCGAGCATATAGCTCTGGCGACCCCTCTCTGACCAGCCGTTTAAGGCAAGCCAGAGTTGAGAATCCTGCAGGCACTCTTCGGTTTCCACTCCAGCCAGCCAATAAAGGCCAGCTGGATACGAGGCCCTGGCCGACTCTCTGGGGCACTCAGGACCGCAGTGTCGCCACTCACATTCAGCACGCCACAAGCTGCCCTGCGGTTTATTGGCTTTTGCTATAAATCTTGTGATACATTTTTCCTTTTATATCAAAAGAATTTAGAGAGCCATATAATTTTCCTCCGAGGTTTGAGTTAGTCTCATGGTGAGATAACGACTGGCCCAGAGGTTCTTTTATTATTATTATTTTTAACAATTTACCACAATTAGTTTTAATATACTAGATGTTAAATGCAATAATCTATTGTAAATGCAATGATTGACTGTGTACGTTTGACAAAATATATATATTTGACCTGTAAATAACATTTACCAATAAATTGATTATTCTGATTATTATTCTGAATGTATAATTTAAATTTATTTTGTAAGAGTTAGCACTATTTATTATTTAACAAAAGTATTAGAAACATATTTGACTTTGAGGAGATTTTTTCATACACTTACCAAACACTTCTGTAGTAGTTAGTGAATGTGAGACCTGTGTGAGTATACCGTGAGTTCGATTTCTTTATTTTTTTTTTATTTGGTTTTTTATTGTACTTGGTGTTTTTTATTTATTGAATTTTTTGCGACTATGTTTATTTTATATTTGGTAAATGTATGTTATTATTGATTGTTTTTTAAATTGTTTTTTATTGGTTTAATTTATTTTTTAATGTATTTTGTATAATTTCTTATGAATTCCGTTAAGTCATGCCACATTTAATTTCTTTTTACCATATTTTTATGTTTGAAAATGTTAATATAAAAGATTTTATTATAACCCCTAATTATTATAATTAACCATATATAGTGCATGCTGTGTTAATCTTTAAATAATTGATACACTTAAGAATGCAAATTTTTATCAATGTATTCATAATTGTTATGTGTAAATCAATTGTTGATTAGCCTAAATAAATAAATAAACATATTTCATTGCATTATTTCGTCTTAATTTTAGACTGTAGCGATGGCAACTGATTCCATTCATATATTGATTAGTGCAATTTAGAAATGATCGTACTGAGTTTGAGATTAATATTAAATTAACGGACATAATTATGTCAGTTAATTGAAAAGCCCTTAATTTTCTCTACTCAAAAGAATATAGAATATTTAAAAAAAACTGTGTATTAAAATGGTATTAATCATTTAATTATTCATTACTTTATTATACAAACATTTATTAAACAGAGGATTGATATTTCATATAGATAACCATCAATCTTTTACAATATTACACTATACTTTAAAAAAATGTGTACTCTATTATTTTTCTAAGTGTAGCTTATATTTTCTAAAACGAAAAAAAAGGCAAGAGGGTAAAGTAAAGGGGTTAAACATCACACACGGGCCTATTGTTGTTAATCTGACATAGCTTCAATTGCCGAGTTTAATATTTAGAATTCTATAGGAAAATCTTTGAGAATTGAGAAAATCTATAAAAAATATCTTTTTTTAAACAACATAGGAGTTTAGAATTACTACACTACTTTCCGTGTGGTGACGGAGTAAGAATACAATTCACCACACCCTCTCTTACCCGTGGGTGTTGTAAAAGACGTTTAAGGGATATAATATTGCATATAACATCCATGCAAGACAAGGAAAACTCTAAACAAAACCCTATACCAAGACGTCTAACGAGCATGGTGTAGTAGATCAATTTCCCTCCCATAGTGGCAGAGGCCCGAGCTCAGCAGTGGGACGTGTATGGGCTGAGATAATGATGATGATGAAGAGTTTATATCCACTACAAATCATATAACATTTTAATTTAATAAGTTTCTCATCATATTAATGGGAAAACTCCCCTGTTGATTACGCAAGCTTCGTTTTATGCAGAACGTAGAAGTAATGTGAGTTGACGTATTGGGCCAAGCCACGTCAATAACACTTCTCATAATTACTCCGCTTCCATCAATAATATTGATTTACAAACTAAAATATTATTACTGATAATATCGTTAAAGTTCGTAACGTTAAATGTAATATATGCAAGTCAACACGCGGCTCGTTAAGTTTTTCTGAACATGACTACGATTTTAGACTTTTGTTTTTGATAGGCAGCGAGATTGATGTAATACATTTTTTATAGTAATAAATAGCTGACTCTAAAGACGTTGTTCTGTTTAAATATAAAAAGATAATAAAAGGAATTCTTCTTGAAATCGACAGCAACGCCACCTACCGGGGCCAATTGTGAGTCTAAATTATTCACGAATCCCCTTGAACACACACAAAAAATTTCGTCAACATCGGTCCAGTCGTTTAGGATGAGTTCAGTGACATACACACGTACGCAAGAAATTTATATATAAACTAGCTGACCTAACAGACGTTGTTCTGTTCAAATAAAATAAAAGGAAATCTCCTTGAAATGGACAACAGTAACAGGGACTGACAGACTGCAGCGCCATCTGCCGGGCTGTTTTGTGAATCTAAATCATCCAAGCCCCCACTTGAATGCATACACAAAAATTCATACAAATCCATCCAGCCGTTTAGTTGCAGTATAGATAAATAACCGAGATACCTAGTCGTTTTCTTAAATTTCTTGCACAATTTTCTAATTTTTTTTTTAAATATGCTTTTTGATTATTATTATCTATATATATAAAAGAAAGTCGTGTTACTTACACTATTTATAACTCAGGAACGGCTGTACCGATTTGGCTAAAAATTGGTGGGGAGGTAGCTTAGAACCAGGAGACGGACATAGGATACTTTTTATCCAGTTTTTTTTTTAATGGTGTTTACAATATATCGCCAGTAACTCTTTTATCCCGTTCGATCGCGTTCCCGTGTGACCGGACATAAAATGTCAAAGAGAATAGGTACACGTCACTATGAAACGTAGTATTACAAAAACGAATTTGATATATAATAACAAAACGCAAATGACAGCTAAACGTAATTTTGTCTATAGTTAAATATGGTTGAGAATTTGATAATTATAATTTTATCAGAAATCAATAATTTGTATCCTCTTTGAATTATTATTAACAATGTCGCGACCAAAACGATCGAATCCTTCCCGAAAAAGCTGTAATGGTTATTCCATTAGACTATATTTTCGACCAACCACTGATGACAAGTAACCCTGCTCCGGTGGTTGACCCAACGACGAAGGCGACGTGCACGTGGGGGGGATGCGGGTGTGCGTGCTTACGCTCCTCTGTCGCCCCGGATGGAGTAGTACGAGGAGCGCGCCGACCGCAACCCACCCCCCAAAAACCAAAAAAGACTATATTTTCGGCAATTTAGAAAATATATTTACGAAAAAAATTATTGCGCTACGAAGTTCGCCGGGTCAGCTAGTTATAAATAAATATTATGTATAAGTAGTAAATATTTTGATAGCCATCAAATATTATAGAATGAATTATTTTTTACTTTTTTTTTCGTGTGGTGACGGAGCAAAAATACAATTCAGCACTCCCGTTACCCCCTCTCTTGGCCATCGGTGTCGTAAAAAATAGACTAAGGAATTAAATATGCATATAACATCTATGCCAGTGAAGAAAACTAAAAATAAAACTCTACAGAAACACGTTTGATCAGTGTGGTATAGCAAGTCAATTTCCTTCCTATCCTGAAGGAAATAGGAGGGAAATTCCTATCCCGCAGGAGATCGGAGGGAAATTGACTGTCTGTTGTTTTGGGGAATTTGCTATTGTTGTTCTTCAGGCCTTTTTAAATTATATTGACACAAACAGTTTAAGATAACTTAGCCCTTAATTACTCATTATTCTTCTTACGCATTACACAAACTTAAAGAAATATTAATTCACTATCTAGTCTAATATTTTCTTGCATATATCGATATGGTGGTGACTGAGTAAGAATACAATTCACCACTTCCTATCTTGCCCGTGGATGTCGTAAAAGACGACTGTGGGATATAATATGCACATAACATCTGTGCAAGAGAAGGAAACCTCGAAATGAAAACCTTTACCAATATGTCTGACAAGCATGGTATAGTAGGTCAAATTCTTTCCCATTGTACAGGCCCGAGCCCAAAAATAGCATGTATGTGGGCTGCGATGATGATGATATATTGGTATGAGTTACACGTTCTCCATGAATTCACTTTGAAGAACTAATCATCGAAAATGTTTATTGGTACTTGATTTGTAACTGTTTTCATATCAATAAACTAAAAAAAAACATTTTAATATTTATAAATTATTACTCTTACCTTCTTTGGGTTCCTCCAGGTACTGGTGTAGCAGCTAGTCTTGCTTGTCGCTTCAAAAGTTGTACGGTTAGTGCGAAAGAGACCACCATAGTCAGCATTGGAATGTAGAACGCAACCAGTGAACCGAAGATCCAGAAAAAGCGATTATTGATGACGCAGAGGTCTGGGGTCGGCATTATATTTGTATGGTTGATTAAACCTGTGAAAGAATAATATAGTTTTCACTTCAATCTTATTCGTCGAGCACACATATGTGCATGTATTATAACTCCGTGTGGTGACAGGTGGCAATAGCACTCTGAGCAATTTATAAGACAAACTTTAATCGCTAAACCGTTTGCTAATCGTAGCGATTATTACTCTATTCTCTTTTATGTGGAAGTCTTGCACTTACACATCAATAGGCCAATACTAATAATTATTTATGTATATATTTGTCTCAGCAATTTTTTTTTTCAGTCCAGTTCGAAACAGGTCCTGTGCAGTTTGGTTTGGTCTAATTCAATCTGATTTGGTTCGATTTGCTTTACTCCGGTTCGATCCGGTTCTTTTACCTGGATGTTATACGGAGTGATGGAGAGATATAAGCAGATATTATAGTAGAGAGGAAAAAACCTGAATAAAACCTTATTGTTATAACTGGCCATGGTTAGCCGTAATGTACCATATTTCTTCTCTACACATATTGAACAAATGAGCCTCGGGAACTAATGTTTTGAGTTTGAAAGCAGTATTCCCTAAAATAAAATTCTAATCAATTAATTTGACTAATGTTGTCTTTTAAGTTTTTTTTTTTTGTATTAAGTTGTTAGCCTTAGATGGCTGTGACAACTTTACCCGGACTGGTGGGTGAGCGCTGAGGGCTTTCAACCCGTTTAAAGTTAAGCGACCCATCCCGAGGGCACCCCCTGTGGGGTACGGACCTCGGCTCGGGCGGTCGCTGGCAAAGTGGGCACTCCCACGTTTATGATTTTAACGCGACACGTCTTCCTTCCCCGTCGGCGGGGGCGGTAACGTGGATATTTATTACTATTTGTCAAGGCCTCGCGGGCTGTGTATGCCTCAGTCTGGGCGAGCGTAATAATGTCGTCGGGTTCGTCGAGTATTAGTCGCGGTTGTTTAATCGCGGACATTTTAGAGGGGATGTAAGAAGCCGCCCTTACCACTAATGGGTTCGGGTGTGTCGCGGCAGAGTCGAAGTAGCGGCGGGAGCACTGTTTCATGAATTGCCTGATGGTCGGCAAGCCAAGATCTATGTGAAGATCCAGATTGCGCATGTACCACGGTGCTCCCGTCGCTCGGCGCATGAACCTATTCTGTAATGTTTGTAGCCGATGTAGCCTGCGTGGCTTCGCTTGTGTGAACACTACACTTGCATACGTCATGATAGGACGTATACAAGCGGTGTATAATCTAACTTTATTGCGGAGAGATAGCTTAGACTTTGCGTGTACTCAGCTGTGTAACCATCCTAGCACTAGGGCTGCGCGCGCGCGGACTCGCCCTATGTGAGGACCGAAGGTCAGTCGTCTGTCCAAGGTCACACCCAGATATTTGACCTCCCTTGTCCAGGGGATGGGTTGGTCGAACATCTTTATCTGTGGGTATTCAGTCATTGGGTAGCGGCGATCTATCCCCTTATGGAATATGATCGCCTGGCTTTTGGTGGGGTTTATACCAATTCTCCATTTCCTAGTCCATTTCGCTAGGGCGGTAGCCGCAGTTGGGAGAGCGGTTATCACTGTTGTGGGGGATAGACCTGCATAGAAGATGGCAGTGTCGTCAGCGAATAATGCTGTTTGTATTTTACTATGTTGGGGTATGTCGCTGGTGAACAGCGAGAAGAGAATTGGAGAGAGCACCGATCCCTGGGGGACGCCGGCTTCTAGTGGATGCGGTGCTGATAGAGTACCTTCCACTCTGTAGCGAAAGCTACGCTCGAGTAGGAAGTCCCTAACTATCATAACTAAGTAGTGGGGGATTTTAAGCTTTATTAACTTGAAAATAAGGCCATTATGCTAGACTTTGTCAAACGCTTTTTCTACATCAAATAGAAGCATACCCGTATATAAACCGCGTTGCAGTTTATAACTTGTATACTCGACTATTCGATGTACTTGCTGAACGCAAGAGTGTTGTGTGCGAAAGCCGAACTGAATCGGCGGGATGAGGTTGTTATCCTCAGCGCACTTTCTTAGCCTACTAAGTAGTACGCGCTCATAGATTTTACCTAAACTGTTTAATAAACTAATCGGGCGATATGATGACGGTTCGGTACGTCGCTTGCCGGGTTTAGGTATACCTATTACCACGGCTTTTTTCCATTGTTTAGGAAATATGTAATTAACTAATGCGGCGTTAATAATTGCTGTTAATATTAATAATAATGAATGAGGTAAGAGTTTAATAACTCTGTTAGAAATACCGTCCGAACCGGGGGATTTCCTAGGGTGGAGACCTCTAACAATCGACTGAACCTCCTTCACTGTCGCTGTTGGTATAGGCTCTTGTAGCTCAGCGTCTGCGGTACGCGTACGCGATGTACATCATTCCACTTCGCTGTTAACGGTGTCGGTGTGTCGCGCGTCTGTGTGTTGTGTACTCGACGTACATTGCTGCTCAAGGTCGGCCGCCAGACATTCAGACTTTTCATCGTCATCGAACGCCGGCGGTTGATTGGGGCGGTTTAAGGGTGGCATGGTGGACACCGTATCCTTTTTGAAAGAACGGGCTAGCCGCCAGTAAGCCTGGTAGCGAAGGCTCCAGTTCGCTTAAGGTGGCGTCCCATTCGTTTTGTCGAAACTCGTTTATAGCCGTTTTGACCGCCCTCTGCATTGACCGCATATGATAGCGGTTGTCTTCGCAGGGGAAGCGGTCGTAGGCTCTTATGGCTGCGTTCTTACGCCTCAGTAGGTCGCGGACGTCAGCGGGTATGCGCCCTCTACGATTGCTCGTGTCGGGCACCCTCCGTGAACAATCGTTAACTAACGATTGTACGTGACCGGTGAGGGCGTCAATCGCGGATTCGATGTCCTCTTTGTTATTTAATGTATTACATACACTGTTAAGATGAGCCGACGAGGAGGGAGACTGGAGTTTAGCCTTCAGTCGCTCCCAGTCTGTGCACACTTTCTCAGTTTGGTGAGGCCTGAGGGGCCGTATCGGGGGGCGAAGTCAATGACCACCGGGCGGTGATCCGAATTAAGCTCGTGAATTACCTCTATTAGACATAAACGAAGGTTTATGTTCTTTAATAGGGCTATATCTAATACGTCGGGCCTGTGCTCGACTGCGTGAGGGAAGTGAGTCGGCTCCAGTGGGGCTATGATGTCGAACCCGAGCCGATCTGCGTAAGTCTCAAGGGCCAGTCCCCTGCGGTTGTTGGTGTGGCTATTCCACGACTTACTTTTAGCGTTTAGATCGCCTGCGATAATGACGGCGTCGCCGACTTTTAAGAGGGCTTGGAGATCACTCTCAAGCAACTCTTTTGGTGTGTCCCCATTAGGAGGGGAAAGGTATACTAATGCTATGATCAGTGGCTGGTGACCGGTGAGGGCCAGCCGACAGACCGAGGCTTCTTATAAAAGATGACAAATCACATACTCCTTTAAAGATTACCTGCTCCTACGTATGTAATCTCGTGAATATTGCTTTAATGACGATATAATTCCTAATCACATTGTTCGAAGTTTAGCAAACATTGAAAACTCTCAGAGTTTAATAACTAATTACAATTAGAAAGTTACCAAGTGGATTTCAATGAGAATTATCAAAGTTTTTGTCACGTACCTAACCATATGTATGAAGATATGATATATGAAGCGTAAATATACGTTGTTTTCTAGAATTAAATTCATATCTTATATTTTACGAATGAATGGCACGGAACTAAGCCTCGGTCTTTTTTTCGGGTCGGAGGATAAGGAACTCGGGACCTGTGGTCGGCCCAAAGACGAAGGCGATGAGCTACGGTGGGTTATGGGGACCTGCGTCACCCCTTTGTTGCCCCGGATGGAACCGCGAGGCGGGTACACCGACCATAGCCCACCCCAAAAAAAAGTTCTTTTTTTCGGGCAAGGGTCGACTAAGTGACGTCATCATCATCTCGGTTCATATACGTCCCACTGCTGGACTCGAGCCTCCTCCACAATAGGAGGGAAAATGACCCTACTATACCATGCTGGTCAGACAGGTTAGTATAGGGTTTTGTTTCAGGTTTTCCTTCTCTTGCATAGATGTCATATGCGTATTATATCCCTTAGTCGTCTTTTAGCATCCACGAGCAAGATAGGGAGTGGTGAATTGAATTCTTAATCGGTCACCACACGGACAAGTGACGTACGTATCGCTGAAAGAGGATTAAGTTGGGTAATAACCTTCTAGTTAAGACTTGCCAGCGTGGTGGGAGTTTTATAGGATTAAATTCACATCTTATATTCGACGAATAAACGGCACAAAAATAAGACTAGCCCTTCTTTTTTGCGCAAAAAAGAACTAAGTGACGTAATTTCTCTAAAAGAGGAGAAGGAGAAAAAATAACCTTCTGGTTAAGAGTTGCCTGCGTGGTGGAATTTCCATTTGAAGAAGCCCATCCGGGCGAGCTTGCATATACGTATTATGACATGCTAGAATGTTATATACGTATTGTCCCTTAGTCGTCTTATACGACATCCTCGGACAAGATAGAGAGTGGTGATTTGTATTCTTACTCCGTCACCACACGGAAATTCCGCGGTCGCTTGTATTTCTATAATTATACTGACTACCTGGTTCCGATTTTTACTCCTGCCTAAAAACTTTTATATTTTTCAAGGTGAAACCGACATATAAATTCCGATCATTAAATTTTATTTAAATCAGGCGAATTTTAAGACTTACTACACCCATGAACAAGATGGTAACAGTCGCTACACGGAAAGTGTGTTTAGTGGGCTAACTTTATCACCAATCATCTGAGCTCATACATGTCCCACTATTGGGCTACAGCCTACTCCACAATAGTAGGGTTATTGACCTACCACGCTTGACAGACGTGTTGTTCTAGGGTTTTATAGTCATTATTGGCAATAGTTTTATGACTTGCCATCTAATTAACGTCAACTATACTTGGGAAAGTAATTGTTAACGGCACCAGATAAAGGAGTTCCAGGCCAGGTAAATAACTTTTAGTGGTATTTTACGACACCCAAAAGCAATGAAGTAGTATCAATCCTTGATACTGTTCGTAGCTGTCACCAAACGGCTTAAAATCCCAAACATATAAAAGAAATAAATCAAATTTATCCCTTACATACAATTGCTTCGTGTTAGCCAAGGGATGAATGTCGAAAAAATACTGCGTTTGTTTTGTTTGAAAAGCTTTGCTTGCTTAAACGACGGCTTATTCTGCTTACCTTGGCTTAAGTTTTCCATATAATGTTTTCTGATACTGGCTATGCCCATGATACTGTTCACAGCAATATTTTTATTAAAATGATTACGATAAAATAATCCTATATATTATCTACTGCAAAGTATAAAATATTATTTTACCAAAAAAAAAAGAGTGGGCAGTTTTGCGTGCTTTGTGAATAAATTAAGAAACAGAGAGACGAAAAGTACAAAAAATCAGCAAAATATTAGTTCTATCAATGATTCTAATACCTACAATAATATTTTTATCAAAATATCTTTCAAATAATTTTATCCCTCGTCTCTTTTATTATAACTGAAAATGACGTTAGAAATAAAGCTTTTTTTAGAGATTTTATCGCGTTTATAATTCATTTTTGATTACTCGACATTTAGAACACTTTTCAGCATATATAGTCACAGGAAGACCATGGTGTCTCACATCCAACAAGTCATCATTATTATGCGCTACAGAATTAGTTATTAAATTTTGATATTCATATTTGATATAAATCTATAGCCAATACAAAAAAAATAAGTGAATTTTTTTTTTTTTTTGGGTGGTCTATGGTAAGCGCACGCGCGGTCCAGATCGTCCGGGGCGATGAAAGGACGGCGCGCGGGCCCATAACCCACCCGTACCCACGTCACCTCGTTGTTGGGCCGACCACCAGAGCAGATGTGACTTGTCGTCAGTGGTTGGTCCGACGGCCCGACGGAATACCCTTTCGGGTAACCTCACCTCTCGACGTCCTGGGACGTCGGTCGCCGTCACGCAGTCAGCCTCTCTGCGGGTGACGGACAATTCCCCGGTCCGATCACCCGCGGCCTCGGCTAGGGCGGCATTAGGCGCAGATACTCGCGCCTGCGCCGCCCGAGTCGCCGGCGGCGGAACGTGTCGCCGAATAGGAGCTCTACTCGCACACGATCCGCCGCCTCCTTCCGTGAGATAATGGCCTCATAGAAGGCGGCGACTACGTCCCTGAATAAGAGCACTAAGAGCAATTTTTATATATATAAGAATTGGCAAATCTTTCTTTTAGGGGATTAAGGGCAATTTGTTATATACAAAATTCGGTAAAGCTGCTTTTTTTTTTTCTCATCGCAATCATCGGTGTTGACCTGACGCTGCCGACTATTGGCAGAGCGATGCTCGACAGCGTCAGGAACTGGGACGCGGTCGCTGCCTTCTGCGAGGCAGTAGTCTCGCGGTAGGAGGCGGCGGCTCGCTTGCGCGAGGAGCGCAGCCTCGATGAGGTGATCCGCCGCCGACGACTGGGGCGGCGGCGTAGGCGCGAATACCTGCGCCTTATGCCGCCCTAACCGAGGCCGCGGGTGACGTGACCGGGGAATTAGTCCGTCACCCGCTGAGAGGCCAACCGCGTGAGGAAAGACCGACGTCCTCTTCCTGGGCGGTCGATGGGAGGGTACCCCAATGGAGGGGGTATTACGTCGGGCCGACCACTGACGTCAAGTCACCCTGCTCCGGTGGTCGGCCCAACAACGAAGGCGACGTGCATCGCGGGTGGGTTGTGGGTGTACGTGCTTATGCCCCTCTGTCGCCCCGGACGGAGTGGTGCGAGGAGTGTGCCGACCGCAACCCACCACAAAAAAGGCTTCTTTTCTTAAGCGATATTAGCAGATAATATTACAATAGGGAAAGGAAAATTTGGACTGTTAAAAGCTAATTTGCTTGCATAAATAGTGATATTTAATCACGTTATGAAGTAGAATAAGGAATCTTCTTTCGTATCTTCTTTTTTATATTAGATCATTAGTATTTTATGTGGTGGTCGGTTAAAAAACCTATTTTCAATTGCCATCCCTAAAATGCCATTGGCGAAAAAAAAAATAAGTGAAAGACTGCGAGAATGAGAAACAGCATTGTCTAGAATAACTCATAACTATAATTTCTATTATCAGCCTGAATGCCAATCGTGGCGATTATAGCATTAGCCCTATTATAAACAAGATTATATCCTATAGAGTGATTCCCAAAATGTGTTCCGCGGAACCTAGGGGTTCCGTAAAAAAGTCATCAGGGTGCCGCTAAAAGCTTTTAATTTCAGCTTCGACTTGGTACAGCAGTGCACATAGCCAGTAGGGACACGAAAAATTATATATTTGGTATTGAGTACTTTTCCTTTCGATACCGATACTTTTACTCAATAAGTACTTTTTGGTAGGTATCATATCGAATGAATTATAAAAATTCCTTAAAAAAAATCACGCACAATCCCGCAGTGAACGTATCTAATAGGCTCCCTACACGCACTCTATTCAGATGTATTATCTTTTATATGAGGTTAAAAGGTATTAATATATGGGGTTCCATAAATAAAAAGGTATTAAGTTGGTGTTCTATTATCTTTAAAGTTTAGGAACCCCTGGTATAGAGGATGTCGATAAGTATATGGTTAGATTACAAAATATAGTACTCACCTAAAACTGTGATGGAACTAGACACGAACATGCTGAGTAGCCAGACTAAAGCTATTTTGATAACGACCACCCTCTTGGTGGAATGATGACGGCTCTTCAACGGATTGCGAATACCCAAATACCTGTAAAGACATAAATGTCAGTTTGATCATAAAATGGATATTAATACTGATTAATAATTCCTATGTTGAAATCGGTTTATATCCAAATATAATATAGGAGGATGCTATAGATGATGCTATGCTATGCTATAGAAATATAATATAGGAGTGCTGTGTGGTAGCGGCTTCGAATACTACCAACCCTTGCTTTGCTCGTGGGTGTCGTAAAAGACGACTAAGAGCCCTAGATTGACCCGGACCAACTCCATCTGGTACCATTTGGGTCAACGATTACATTCGCAAGGAGGGTTGACGTCAGGGAGGCGGCCGGTCATAAAAGTCATTGCTGAAACTTTTTGCAATATGTCAAAACAGATGACATATTGCGTCGACCCCAAGTAATTGGGATAAGAGCAAGATGATGACTATGGGGATCAATTTGGTCTCAAAAGAAAATAATTCAGTCAAAATTTCAGCTCTTAATCTTAAGCGGTTTTCGCGAAATTGAAAAATAACCAAATTAAAAAAATAATTATTTTCTTTTGGGACCAAATTGATCCCCATAGTGGCGACAGAAAACTCGACTGGGGCCGATTCGACCTGCTTATCCGGCTATGCCCTTTATTTAATTGCCAAAGTGAGTTTATTTGTTTTTTTCTTGCATAGACGCTATCTGCCTATTACACGCTTTAGTCGTCTTTTACGACACCCGCGGGTAAGATAGGGGACGGTTATTTATGTTTGTACTCAATCATTGGACAAAATGATTGTACAAATTGTAATAAAATATTGTATGCGATTGCATAAGAGATTAACAGATAAAATTAACTCACGATACGACAACCATATTGCATGCATCAGTTATCCGAAGTGACTTTTTGACGGAAATTTGAGAATGATGCGTCTTTCTTATAATATTTTTGGCACTTCCATTTTATTTGTCATAACAATAGATAATTACTAGGCATTCATTTTGTTTTATAAATTTTGAAGAACATGCGAAGTTGCCACAGAATTTTCTTTTTTTTTTAGGGTTCCGTATCCAATGGATATAACCAGACCCTATTACTAAGACTTCGCTGTCTGTTCGTCCGACTATCTGTCACCAGGCTCTATCTTAAAAACCGCGATAACTGTATGTTGATTTTTTTACAAATTATGTATTTCTGTTGCCGCTATAACAAAATAAAATAAATATTTTCTACGCGATTTTTTGCACTTTTTTGTTCAATGGTACGGCACACTTCGTGCGCGAGTCCGACTCGCACTTGGTCGATTTTTTTTAAGACATGCATTACGGCAATATTCCTTATATTGTGGGAGGCTTTACAAAGACAAATTACATCGAACACAAATTACATCCAAACTTAGAACCACAATTTGGGCATCACAAAAATAAATATTATTATCCTACATAAGAATCCAACTCATGCCACTCATGTCACATCTTTGCTATCTCCATCTTTGCAGTGCAATATTACTCTATGAGCAGTTAAAAGAGGTTAATGTGAATGTTTTCGTAAAGACTTTTTGCTATAATTATGGGTAATACATGTTTTTATTAAACCTAGCTTAAAGGCAAAGAGACTAAGTAATTCCTACACCAAAAAAGATCATTATGAAACAAGTATACGAATGGGCATTTATTACCTTCTAAACTATTACTACAATGGCAAACATATCTATACTAATATTATAAAGCTGAAGAGTTTGTTTGTTTGAACGCGCTAATCTCAGAAACCGCTGGTCTGATTTGAAAAATTATTTCAGTGTTGGATAGTCCATTTATCGGTGAATTAACATTTTCAAAAAAATTAGGGATGCAATTATGGGAGGGCAATGAGGGACAAAACAGTTTCTACATTTTTTTCAATTACAATTTAATATTTCAGATCTCATTCGTTAGCTGAAAAGTAATTAATGTTTAATATTTCCATTGTCTTATTTTTTGCACTATTATAACTCTGTGAGCCCAAAAATCATTGGCATTATTTCAGCTCATAGCCATCCCATTGCTGGGTTCAAACTTCAAAATGAGAGGATTTTTAAGACCTTCACTAAGGAAATATTTTTTGCAAAGCGGGCGATAGTTACAAATATGGTACTAACAGACACAAATTACACTCGGACTCAAAACAAAATTCGTGGATCTCACAAAGTATTGGTTAAAAATCGACTCCACGACACCTGACTTGGTAAGACGCTCTTACTTACTAAAGAGGTGCTAGTTTTTTTTTTTTGTGTGTACAGCTGTTGGCCGCAGATGGCCTTGACAGCTTGACGCGGACTATGGGTGAGCGCTGAGGGCTCTCAACCCGGAGAAAAGTATGCTAAGCGACATCACCCAAGGGCTCCCCCTGTGGGGAACAGACCTCGGCTTGGGGCGTCGCTGGAGGCAAAGTGCCCACGTTTTTAGTAGTGACTTTTGCGCGGCGCGGTTTCGCACCTCGACGGCGAGGGCGGAACCGCGGATATTTATTTTTTAAGGCCTCGCGGGCCGTGTAGGCTCTTTGTTGAGCGAGTGTGATGTTGTCGTCCTCTTCGTCGAGAACGTGACGAGGACGTCGGATGGAGGAGATTTTGGAGGGTCTATAGGAAGCCGCCCCAACCACTAGTTGGTTGGGGTGTGTCATGGCAGAGTCAAAGTAGCTCTAAGAGCACCGTTTCATAAACTGCTTGATGGTCGGCAGTTCGAGGTCGATGTGGAGATCGACGTTTCGTATGAACCACGGTGCTCCCGTAGCTCGGCGCATGAAACGATTTTGTAGTGTCTGTAGCCTGTGGATCCTGTGTGGCTTAACATGCGCGAACACCACGCTGGCATAGGTCATGATAGACCGTATGCAGGTGGTGTAAAGTCGGACTTTGCTACTCAGGGGCATACGCGATCTAGAGTTGAGTAGACAGTGGAGACGGCCCATCACAAAGGCTGCCCGTGCGCGGACTTGCTTTATGTGAGGGGCGAAGCTGAGTCGATCGTCAAGGGTCACACCCAAGTATTTGGACTGCCTGGTCCAAGTGACCGGCTTGTTGAATTTTAAGGGGGGGAATGCTATCGATAGAGTAGGAACGGGCAGTTCGTCTAGTGAACATGACCGCCTGACTCTTCTCGGGGTTGATTTCTAATCGCCATTTCCTAAACCAATTGGCTAGGGCGGTAACCGCTGTTTGGAGAGTCTTGGCTACTGTTGTCGGGATCTACCAGCACAAAAGAGTGCGGTGTCATCAGCGTAAAGCGCTTTATGTACCCGGTTGAATTTGGGCATATCGCTAGTGTATAGCGTGAAGAGAAATGGGGAGAGGACCGACCCCTGAGGGACGCCGGCCTTGATAGGGTGGGAGGTCGACAACGTCCCTTCCACCCTGTAGCGAAAGCTGCGATGACTTAAGTAGTCATGTATAATGAGAATTAAGTAGTGAGGGATCTTGAGGAGATAGAGTTTGTAGATTAGGCCTTCATGCCAAACCTTGTCGAATGCTTTCGCTACGTCTAGGAATAATACACCCGTATATCTGTTCATGATGAACTGACTACTTGTGTATTCTACCAAACGGTGAACTTGTTGTACGCAGCTGTGTTTAGCTCGGAAGCCAAACTGTGCGTCGGGAACGAGGTTGTTAGCCTCGGCGAATGTACGTAGTCTACTGAGAACTATTCGTTCGTAGATCTTACCTAGACCTTTTAGTAGACTAATCGGGCGGTAACTACTGGGTTCGGTACGGCGCTTGCCGGGTTTGTGGATTCCTATTACCACGGCCTCTTTCCATTGCGCGGGAAAGATGTTATTATTTAGTGCTGCATTGAAGATGCAGCACAACAGAATTATCAAGTGGGCGGGGAATAATTTAATGACTTTATTTGAGATTCCGTCCGAACCTGGGGCTTTCCTGGTTTTGAGACCCCTGACTAACGATTCGACCTCATCGGTGGTCACTGCTGGGATTGGCTGATCGGGGCTGTCGTTTCCTAACGAGCGCGAGAGAGTGTTACGACGTTCTACTTCGTCGGCGATGAAGCGGTGATTCGCGGCGTCGGGTTGTAGTGTACTCGGCGTACACTGAAGCTCCAAGCAGTCGGCCAGGCATTCTGACTTTTCATCGTCCATGAATGCCGGAGGCTGGTTGGGTCTGGTGAGAGGAGGGAGAGTGGACACGATGTCTTGTTTGAGTGAGCGGGAAAGCTGCTAAAAGGCTGTGTGAGAGGGTTCTAGCTCGTCGATCATGGCGTCCCATTTGCTCTGTCTCAATTTTTTAATTGCTTGTTTAACCTCCCTCTGGAGTGACCGTAGGCGGGTACGGTTGTCCTCCGTAGGGTAGCGGTCATAAGCGCGTGTCGCGGCGTTTTTCCGTCTCAAAAAGTCACGGACGTCGTCTGGCAGGCGCCATTTACGATCGCTCGTATCTGGTACCGGCCGCGAGCAGTCGTCCATTATCGACTGCACGTGACTTGTGAGCGAGTCGATCGCCTGAGAGGTATCTTCCTTAGACGTAATGTCTTTGGGAATTTGATCAAGGTGGACCGACGAGGTTGACTTGAGATTTTTCTCTAGCCGTGCCCAGTCAGTCGCTATCTTGGTCCTTTCGTTGTTGTGGCCTGAGGGGCCGGGGGTGCGGGAGGCTAACTCCAGAGTCACCGGGCGGTGATCTGAGTCTAACTCGTGTTGAACTTCTATTGAACATAAACGAAGGTTTATGTTTTTGAGAAGAAAGATATCGAGTATGTCCGGCCTGTGCGAAACGTTAAAGGGGAAGTGTGTCGGCTCTATGGGCGCTATGACATCAAATCCCAGTCTGTCAGCGAATAGCTCTAAAGTCTTGCCCCTCTTATTGGAACTTTGACAGCTCCAAGAGGTGTTCTTGGCGTTAAGGTCACCGCCAATGATGACGGCGCCTCCCAATTCTAGCAAGGCTTTTAGATCTTTTTCAACCAACTGTTTCGAATGTTCTCTATTGGGAGAGAGATATGCGGATACAAGGCTGATGGCCTGAGAGGGTTAGCCTGCAAATTGAAGCTTCAATGTACATCAGAGGGGGCGGATCCACAGGTGAGCAATGCAGCGACCTTTTGTAGTAGATAAGCGTTCCGCCCATTGGTGAGGTTGTCCTATCGTTGCGAACTATATTATAGTTCGCGACTCTAGGGTCCTTGTTAAATGGTTTAAGGAACGTCTCTTGTACTAACAAGATGTCGAGCTGGTGTTCCCGAAGGAATGTGCCTACTTCATCCCTCTGTTGGGTTAGGCTATTGGCATTGAATGTCCCTATTTTGAGGTGTCTGGGTTTAACTCTGCCTGGAGTGTACCTATCCATTTTATTTGAATTTAAGCGAGCCTAGACGCTCTAACGTGGGGGCAAATTTAATTGCGGTATTGAGGAGGGCGAGGTTGTTTCCCTCGTTCCTTCTTAATTCGGCTGCAATTTCGCGGATTTCCGTGAAATTGATTTGAGCTGCGAAGTTGGCCACCAGGGCTAGATCTGGATCTAGTCCTTGGGGGGCTTTTGGGGGCGCGCTTTTAGCGACGACGGTAGGAAGGGGGGCGCCCTGAGGGGGCTTGGGATTACCACCGGTGGGCTGGTTTGGCCCGGTTGTTGGTGGTTTGGGTTGAGATGTTGCGGGTGGGGCAGCGGGCTGCCCAACGGCAGGGTTGGGAAAGCCTCCTTGCTGGTTAGCAGGGGGCGAGCCCACGCATTGTGGGTTGGTAAGGGGGCTGGAACGAAGGTGTTGTTATAGTACAAGGCCTTGCCGTTTGTGTTGGGCTGGCGGACTAACCTCCTCGGCGCTCTTGGGCAGCCGCGGTAGTTAGCCGGGTGTCCGTATTCTCCACAGAGAACACACGCTGGTGGCTCTTTGCAGAGTGAGATGTCCTTTGGCCGTTCACACTGAGAGATGTGATGGTCACCTAGGCACTTAACGCACCTAGGACGGGCAAAGCAGTTTTTGGACGAGTGTCCATACAGTTGGCACTTGTGGCATTGTGCCAGGTTGCCATTTTTGTGTGGGGGCTCAACCGAGACCCCAGATAGACCGCAGATGGTCTTAATTTTAAAAATACCTTTACCCTCTGCGTTATTTGTAAGGCAGACGAGTATCATGTTGAGGGGATAACGACCCCTACCCCGGATCATCCGGTGTACTTCTACAACCGGTAGATCCTGGGTTTTAAGAGATTCTAGAATCTCTTTGGTCTCAATTTCCCTTAGTACGTTGCGTATTACAGCACGCAGAAGTTTGGCTTCAGGGAGGGTGTACGTATGGTAGGGAATCTGTTGATTCCCTAGCATTTTTGATACAGAACGGTGGTCGGCTGACGAGTGAAGGTCCACTCGTATACCTTGGGGGGTGGATTTCGCAGATTTATACGAAATCCTGTTAGTGTTTAGCCATGCGGAGATGGCTAGCCACTTGTCCTTGTCTTTAATTAGTGTGCCCTAAGCTTGTAATCCTTCGCCAATCTTAATGTGCGATAGGTTCCTAGCTGCTCGGGCCGTTAGGCCTTCGCAGAAAAATGATGAAAGCCGTAGATTAGGTCCGACTAGGAGATCCCCCAAGGCCGGATGCTCTAACCCCTTCCGATTGTTAGCTCTGCCCTGAAGGGGCTCGGCAGGCAAATCGGGGCCTTGCCTCACCCGGCTTCGTTAACACCGTGAGGTTTCCGCCGGGGACCAAACAATATGGTTTTCTGCCCTGAGGGGGCCAAAATGGGGTTGACTTTTTATCTACCAACGGTAGAAATCTGCACTCGACGTCTTGAAAAAGTCGACTCGTGCAGTTGGGATCCGGCAACACCTGCGTCCAAACAGCGGAACTGCCACAGACAACCGTAAAAACGGCCACCCGGAGCGGGCCACTGAACGGCCACGGACGTTGAACAAGATGGCGGCTTGACGCGACGTGTGGTTCGCTGCGAGAGCAAGCGAGACGGAGCGAGAACGCACGACCGCAGGGGGCGGGTGCGGGGTGAGCGCGGCGAAATGGAGAGCAGCGAGGCCCACGTCCGTGCGCTACGGGTCTCCGACGCGGAATGTAAAGAGGTGCTAGTAATTGTTCCTCCGTTTTTATACAAAATAATAAACAGTCATGAAATTTAATAAGTTTTAAAAGGATTTAAGAAGAAGATATGATGTCAGCGCCCTCTCCCGATAAATATAGCATAACTCGATCAAGGAAATGTATAAATTAACATCCATCCTCTTTTAACATATAATTGAAAAACAAATGAAATGAAATGAAATGAAATGAAATGAAATGAAATGAATTTATTGCAAGAAATATGGTTTACATTGTGTGGTTAATGGTTCACAAAGAGGTCTCACATACTTCGTCGCTCATTACGACATGCAACATAATACACATATACATACATGTTTTTTTGTTCGATATTAGACTTCTGAGTCTTACATTTGAAATTCTAATTTTATTCATATTCATTAGATTTTCCCAGTCAAAAAAAAAAAATAATTTCATGTCATAATTATATAAAAAAAAAATGTTAACAGAATAATATAAAAAAAAAAAAAAACGTTAATACAAAACATAAAAATTAAAGTGTATAATCATATCATTTTATAAATAAGGTTATGTCATACCAAAAAAGTCATTCATTGAATAAAAACATTTCTCAAGGAGCCATTTACGTAGATTTGTCTTAAAAGGCTTAAGTGGCAGATCTCTCATAATTTTTGGTAAATGTAATTAATGTTATTAATAGTTAACAAATGTAATTAATAGTTATTTGTTTAGGTAACTTAATGTAACCAAACATAGGGTAATTTACTTATGTAAGCTTAGACTTGCACAAGTAAATTACTGTTATCAGTTGAGTCACCAATAACAACCGTTATCAGTAGAGTCACCAATGACAACCATTATCAGTTGAGTCACCAATAACAACTGTTATCAATAGAGTCACCAATGACATCCGTTATCAGTTGAGTCACCGATAACAACTGTTATCAGTTGAATCACCGATAACAACCGTTATCAGTTGAGTCACTGATAACAACCGTTATCAGTTGAATCATCGTTGACAACCGTTATCAGTTGAGTCACTGATGACAACCGTTACCAGTTGAGTCATCGGTAACAACCGTTTTCAGTTGAGTCACCGATAACAATAGTTATCAGTTGAGTCACTGATAACAACTATTATCAGGTGAGTCACCAATGACAACCGTTATCAGTTGAGTCACCGATAACAACCGTTATGAGTTGAGTCACCGATAACAACTGTTATCAGTTGAATTACTGATAACAAAGAACGTTATTAGTTGAGTCACCGATAACCAACGTTATCAGTTGAGTCACCGATAACAACCGTTATAAGTTGAGTAATATAACATGGGCGTTCTGAAAACTGGTTAAGGGAATACCAGAAACCAATATTCTCAGGAGTACTGTCCTAAAAACTTATAATACTAACTGCGATCTTAATTCTGTCTGACCGCAGATGTTGCCATAACCGCCATGGTTATGCTAACATCTATTTTTATTGGGAGTTGGGTATTTGGTATTTTTTTAAAATATCGTTTTTCGATATATAGATATTTTTAAATATATCGATATCGGAGTTCGATATATCGAAAAAATATCAATATTTCTACATTTCCATATTTTCCCCATGGCATTTTTTTTTTTGTGTCCCGGACGGATTGGTGCGGAGGCGAGCCGACCGCAGCCCACCCACAAAAAAAAAATGGCATATTTTTTTTTTTGTGTGACTTATTTGTTAGCCGCAGATGGCTGTGACTACTTTCCCCGGACTGTTGGGTGAGCGTTGAGGGCTCTTAACCCATATTCCCCATGGCCACTTTTTAACATCGTTTATTGTGGGGTTCCCGTGATGAGCTTTTTTTTAGGTACATTCTAGGACTAAGTGATAACTTATCACCAACTTCATACCAGCATTTTTATAGTAGATTAAGTTTGCGGTAATTTTGTAGAATAAATAACGTACAAGAAAAATAAAACAAAAAAAATCGGTATTTACTTTTTAGTATCGAACTATCGATATATCGTTCAAAAAATTATTAGTAATAAGTATTGATATTTTTAAATAATAATATCGATATTTCGGTATATCGATATTTTATCAACAGTCCTAATTGGGAGGAGTATGTCCAGCTGTGAAAAATTAGAGGCTAATTATCAAATTGATGGGTCATATTAACTGTAGTGTAATTTTCATAGATAAACTTTATATACATATGTATATATATTATGTGTGTATAATTATATGTGACTGAACCTTCTATAGTGCTGGACCAATTTTGATGTTATTTTTTTGTGTTCACGTGAATTAAAGAATAGTTAACATCTATAATTAAGTTGATAGCTGGCGATGCGACAGGATTTAAAAAAAATATATTTTCCCTTTTTTTTCTATTTGTACAGAACCAGAACAGCACTGGCAGGGTACACTTGTTACTTATACTATCATCTCACCAAATATTGATATCGAAACGCTTATACTTATATATACATAGAAACAGACATACATACAGACCTACATACAGTTATATATACAGACATACAGTCTGATGCAAGGTAATTCCAGGAACAATAAAACTTTGATATCAGACAATCTCGTGAAATTTTGATCAAAATCTTGGTCCTTTACGCAAGCAAAAGTAGAGTTTCCTTCCAATTTTTTATTAAATTATTCTGTACACGAATGCATGGTAATTTTAACGGTAAAAAATAAAAATAATGGTGTAATAATGTAAGTTTTAGGAGTAATAAAACTATTGTATTAGCCAATCTTGTGAAATTTTGAACAACAGCTTGGTCATTTAAGCAAGCAAGCAATCGTATTCTTTTTTTTCCAATTTTCCATTAAATTATTCTGTACACGAAACATTGTATCTCACTACAGTCAGTTACCGCATAGCGACCGACACAAATCTTTTCAAAATATCTTGCACTTTTATTTTACGTAATACCCTATTCTATTAATATTAAACAAAGTAGATTAAACAAAGTAGTTTAAAAACTAAAAAAAAACGTGTTTTTATGCATAATAATCAAACTCAAGAATGCGATGCAGTAAATAAGGATAGCGACATCTGTCGAGTAAAATTAATTTTAAAAAAGACGCTCCTGTAAGGATAATGGATATGAATTTTAAATTCATTGCTTCATATAAAAACTACTGAATGATTTTTAATGAAACTGTATATAGGGATGCAAACGATACATTGATGTTTCAATAAAAAAACATGATGTTCACTATTGTAAAACATTGATGTATCGATGTTATTTTATACGATGTTTTTATATCGATGTTTTGCTGCATGATTAAAAGTGTGTGGTACTTTTAGCAGAACCTGCGTAACAGTTCAGGTACTCTGTTTCTAAATAACTAAAGAACAAGCACAACACATCATGCAAATGTTGGTATTTTGATATATATATATATTAAATTTGATATATTAATTTGATATTCATGTAAAAAACATGTTTGCATAAGATTCATTATAAGTTATTACACTTAGAAATTGCCTAAAGAAAAGATCATCGCATTCCCGCAAGAAAAGTAAAAAAACATCGGTGTTTCGATACATCCATGTTTTTAGAGCTATGTTTTTTTACATCGATGTTAGTTCTAAAAATCGATGTTCTCGGTTTCAATATTTGCATCCCTAACTGTATAGTAGGTACCTAACATAATT
Source organism: Lymantria dispar (assembly GCA_032191425.1). Taxonomy (NCBI): domain Eukaryota; kingdom Metazoa; phylum Arthropoda; class Insecta; order Lepidoptera; family Erebidae; genus Lymantria; species Lymantria dispar. Next base: position 9,156,841 of record CM063445.1, on the reverse strand, counting down.
TTTCTATCAAAATAAAACTATATAAATAAAAAATGAATCACCGAAATGTATATACGCGCATAACTGCCGATCAACTACTTACATCAAATTGTATAATTCTTTTTTTTGGGTTTGATATTGTCAGGATAAGGTTTCCATAATAAATGCTTATCTGTATCTCTAATGTGTTCCCGAAATTTGCAGACGACCGGTTTAATTTGTTAACTGCTCAACTAATAAACAAATAAACTCACATTCGCATTCATAATATTAGTTAAAATTGGCAACAATTATATTTCGTACATTTTAATATATTTATAGTTCTCATAAATTTTCATCGTGTGATGTCGGTCTTTGAAGTTTTTACGGGCTATTAAGCCATATATATAATTGGGCTACACTATTATCCGACTGAACAGTTAATATTGTTTTTATTATCTTTATTGATAATAATTGACTTGGACACCGCCTTTGGCTTTTTAAATCTATATTACTTACCTACTGTGTATTATTAACATCATTCATCCTATCGTAATCTGCTGGACCTAGGCTAGTAAGCCTTCGTCGTATTTCGCCAAAATGTGCGTTTTTGTGCGTTTCTACATTCAATGACGTCCAGCAAATTTCATTAGGTCATCGGCCCATCTAGGGAGGCGTCCTATGCTGAATTGTCCTCTACGTGGCTACCACTAGAGAACCTTTCTTCCCAACGATTGTCGGTTCGTTTGAGCGATGTCATCTCCTCATTGCCACTTCAGCGTGCTAACTAATTCGTCCTATATCGGTTACATACGTTCTTCTACGAATTTTTATATGACGGATTCTGTTTCGCAGAGAAATCCCGAGTGTAGCCCCGGCAGGCCTACATTTCGGGACCACGTTTTCATGCCGTAAGCTATCACACGCTTGTCGTAGACTTACTATTATGAAGCTGAAAAGTATGTTTGTTTATTTTACCGCGCTGAGCTACTTGATCTACCAGTTAAGAGTTTACAAAATCTTACGTAGCCTTTTTATCTGGAGAAGTTATAAGTTCATGATACATAACGTTGCGACAAAAATTGCAGTGTCTATAAAATAAGAAAAAAAATTCAGAGAAATTCTCAATAGCTAGTTCGTGGTGTGGCAACTGTATTTGATAAGCAGCAATACGATACTATAGTCCTCATGTGGTGACAAACAAAAGTATAATAAGTTAAAAGCCTGTATTTTTCTATAGGAATTGTGAAATACTTACTGAGAGTTATGTAGGTGAATAGGCAAAAGCATTCCCTAGATATATGAATTACACATCGCTCGCCAATCATATTTGAGGTAGCTATTCCACTGAAATAATATGATAGATTGATGGATGAAAATATCTACAATAAATATATTTCTTTACGTTTTAGTTTAGAGTTAATATCAAATAAAATTATAATATAAAATATTTTCAGCTAAATTTCAAAGCTTTTGCACTTGAAAAAAAAGTGTAAGTATATTTTCACGTTATCTCCAAGTTTATCCAAAATGATGAATCCTCAGGGAGTCTAAGTATGTTTGATGATGTAGTGGCAACAAAACAATATTTATGAACAACGTTTTCGACGTACCATAATGTGAGATAACATATGATATTAAAGTTTTTCGTACACGCATCTTGGAAAACAGCGATCCGTCCTAACCGTGTATAAACTATAGATAAAGCATATACAATTTAGACTATCTATAGACATTTTTTCTGTTTGATAGACTACGAATACTTTAAACCCTTATATTGCTCCTGTGAAAGATGAATAAGAGCTTTACTTTGACCTGGGTCAACTCTATCCGATTCATTTAGTCAATAATTACATTCCCAAGGAAGGTTGACGTCAAGTAAACGACCAATCACAAAACTTTTGCAAGATATATGAATGAAGTCTTCTTTCTATTAGTTATATATTGCTTTCTGTACATATTGCTTTGAGCACATATTGCTTTAAGTACATACTGTTTCGACCCGAAGTAATTGGGATAAGAGCAAGATGACAAAGACTAAGAACTTTAACTTTGTTTTGGTCGGCTGGTTTTCCCTTTTTAGGATTAATTGCAATACACGTCTCCATGACCGTATGTCTTGGAGCAGGATCCACAATATTTTTCTTAAGTAACACCTATCGTGTCATCATCATCATCATCACCATTTCAGCCTATCACCGTCCACTGCTGCGTAGGCCTCCCTCATGTTACGCCACAACGTGCGGTCCTGTGCCGCTTGTATCCAACAATGCCCAGCAACTTTCAGCAGGTCGTCGGTCCACCTAGTGGGTCTACACTGCGTCATCCGATACACTTCGTGTATCCTCGGCAAAGCTTAAGAAACGATTTCTAATGTTTACGCGAGTATTACACATTGTAAATAAAACTACTTTACGAATTTTATCGCGTTTGTAATATATATATTTTTTTAATATAGTATCATTTCCTTCCTGTACTTTCAAAAAATTGTACTAAAATGTGGGTCATAATTATAATAACTACTGAAAAATACTAAATAATAACTGATTCATGTAGCGGGTAGATGTAAATCTCTGTAATGACGATGAATTGTTGGACGTGAGATATCTTAGTCCACCCGTGACCATGAACGCCGTAAAGTGTTTAAAACATCGGGCAATTAAAGATCAAATACAAACGCGACAAAATCCATAAAATAGTTTTATTTACAACATTTTCTTTATATTTAGGAGAATTACAGAGTGTTTTGACTAAAAAATTGACATGGTAAATACTGCTTCAATCGATTTCAAGTAATTGTTTTTTTTTTTTTTTTGTCTATTTAAATAGAACATCGTCTGTAGAATCAGTATAGGAATCTTAGAATAATAAAGTATAGAAGGTAAGTCTGCGCACAAAAAATGAAGCATTTCGCGGAGCCTAGTGGGGCTTACACCGGACCGTTCCGTAGTGTAGAAGGTTACTGTACTGCACATACGTACGCAACTCTTAAAAAATAAATAGGTAATTATGACGGTTTGTGCATTCAAATGGTGTCACAGCACATTTGAAAAACATAAAATTGTATTAGGTAACATTACTTATAAAAGTATTTCGACGATTTATGTTAATAAAAACAAAATTTGATTTCATAATTTGTATAGTGGTGTGTGTGTGTGTGTGTGTGTGTGTGTGTGTGTACGTGTACAATCGCCTGCGTGCAGGTAGTATTTTTGGCTTCATGTTTTTGATCGCTTAAGTACCGATTCTATCCTTCTATACGTCATTATTCTAAGGTAGGTATATTACTTTTAATTTAATGGCCATCTACCTAGTAAAAATATTAGATAAGTAGAAAGTTCTTATCACCGTGATATTTACAAATTGAGATCACGATCAATTATTCGGCGAGCTTCACCTAAGAGCTTTATAATCTAATAATGACAGAGCTCTACTTTGTACGACTGCAATACATTAATGAACAAAATTGCTTATATAAAAATGATAGAACTTATAAAGTATTTTAATTTATTATCTATGTGCTATTCGATATGCTTAGTATTTTACATGATTTTGAAGTGAAAACTTCTATAGGCTATTACATGGGCAGTAAATTCAGGTATGTCGTAATCGACATAAGTAAGTGATGTGTTACTCCCAACACTGTATCTGTCCCAACTATGGAACTTATATGAACTGAAATGATAACGATGGAAGTAAATGTGTGACATAAAAAAAATAAAGGTTGAATAACTATAGTTATTGTAGTAGGAGGCGCACTTTTCTAAACTATAAAGTAAATTACAGTACAAACTCTATTAAAAAGTGGCTGGTATGTTGTACTATATTTTTGTAATGAATTTATTTCTATAATAAGTGAACAATGAACTAGTAAGTTTAGCACTCCATGATTTTTAATTTTATTTCTTTAAACCAACATTAATAAAGGTATATTTTTTTTAATTCAAATTATTACTGGGTGGTTCAAGTTTTTTAAATTACATTTCATTTTTATAAAAATCATTTGTAAATAAAAAAAAATATTACTGTGGCTTCAAAACAAAAGCCTAGCATATTAAATGCCGAGTGGTGATGATGAAAGAATACAATTCACCACTTCCTCTCTCAACCATGGCTGTCGTAAAAGGTGACTAAGGATTAAAATTAGCAAGTAAAGATCTATGCAAGAGAAGGAAAACTCGAAATAAAATCTTATGCCAACACGTCTGACCAGCGTGGTATAGTAGGTCAAATTCCCTTCCACAATGAAGGATACCCGAGCCCAATAGTGTAAAGTATATGGGCCGAGATGATGGTGCTGATAATATTATATGCTAATTCAACCAAAAGCATTCTAATAGAAATCTCTCCACAGGTAGCGTGGCAAAGTTTAATCACCCGCCAACATGACTTTTACTAGTTACAATATTGATTAATTTTTTCTAATTTATTAGGCAATCTAGAAACGAATCTAGACCTCATTTTATCGTATTACGTCAGATTTTTAATTTATTTAAAAAAAAAAATTTCTTCTGAAAATTTTATTTCTGTTCCATCGAATTTCGCAAACTCTCGCGAGGAAACCTATTGGTTAAAGTGACGTTGCTTAAGCTGTACGCTGTAACATTTACAGACATTTATTCGTGTTGTGATGGAGTAAAAATACAATTCACCATCCGTTTTCTCATTCATGGGTGTCATAAAAGACGACTAAGAGGTATGATATGCATATAACATCAATCTGAGAGAGGGGAATTCGACATAAAACCCTATGCCAACATTTCTGAGCAACGTAAATCTCAATGTAAATGTAAGCTCAGTTACTCGTCCGATGCCACATAAACCAAAAACTCCAGTAAAAATCCCGTAGATTCAGTTTATGATCTTAGTTCAATAATAGAACGTGAAATTCGTGAAATAAAATGTTTTTAAACATGCTATTCCTGATGATATTCACAAACAGAAATAGAGTTGTAGTAACGATCATATGGTCATTGCCATGTGGTGACGGAGTAAGAATACAATTCACCACCCCTATCTTACCCGGGGGGATCGTACGAGACGACTAAGGGATATAAAACGCATATAACATCTATGCGAGAGAAGGAAAACTCGAAACAAAACTCTATACCAACACGTCTGACCAGCGTGGTATATAGTAGGTCAATTACCCTTCTATTATGGAGGAGGCCCGAGCCCAACAGTGGGACGTACATGGGCTGAGATGATGATGATGATGAACGACCATATTTGATGTTTTTTTTCCAAATATATCAATATAAATATCAATATATGTATCATAATAATAGTTGATTTTAGCTAGTAGTGCTGTGTGGTAGCGGCTTCGAATACTACCAACCCTTGCTTTGCTCGTGGGTGTCGTAAAAGACGACTAAGAGCCCTAGATTGACCCGGACCAACTCCATCTGGTACCATTTGGGTCAACGATTACATTCCCAAGGAGGGTTGACGTCAGACAGGCGGCCAGTCATAAAAGTCATTGCCGAAACTTTTTGCAATATGTCAAAACAGATGACATATTGCGTCGACCCCAAGTAATTGGGATAAGAGCAAGATGATGATGATGATGATGATGATGAATAATAGTTGATTTTCTTGATAATTTAAATCTCTTTTGTTTAAACATTTGTGTGTGATAAGTGTGTGATAAAGTTATTTATACAGGTTGTATCAGGTTATAGGGCAACTGTTCGAGTATGTTGTAGTTTAACGGTTATAGACCGTAATTAGAATGTATATTATACAAAAAACAATAAAACATAAAAGTTATAGTGATTACAAAAATGTGTGTCTAAGAGTCTATGCCTTAAATGTTACATATAGGCATGTACAGACAGGAAACATATAAGCATGTGACGCATCGACAGTATAAATAGATATGAATCGCGCAAATGCGTCAATGGTAACGTACATAGGTATCAACGGGCATCCCTTAAAAAATCAACTGATGTCGGACGACCGGCTGATTTTAATGTGAAGTTTGTCTTGCTTATACGAACGTAATCGTTGATTTATTCAATTTCTAATAAATACTTAACAAAGTAAGAATATGTTACAAATTGAGTATGACTGACTTTATATATTTTAATCAGATTTACACGGAAAAGCGATGACAAAATTGAAAACTTTACATGTTTCTAATTCATTAACGAATCGATATTTTTACTTCAAATTTTTTCATGGGTTCCTGCCACCATTGTCTTGCTCCCATTTGACCAGTTGCCCCATAATCTGATACACCTGTATATATTTCAGTAGTTAGAGCACTCAAAAATAGCCATAATTTACACTGAAATGAAAACGACGTGCCGAAGTTTTTAATGTATCGACTGATGAACTACACCTAGCTGCCTTGGGTAAGAGAGATTCTAGAGCCCAAACTTATACTACATTCCTATAAAAAATCAATAACAATTGAGAGATATAAGGTAGTCAAGAAATTTACGAGAAATAAACATACAAGTTACGCGCGATTATACATAACCCTTCTATGGAAAACGAGGAAATATAAATTTAGATCCAAATTTTATTAAGGCTATTCGAAATGCCCTCCGTAATTTGGGTGCAGGCCCTCAAACTTCAAGTCCAGCTATCAACTGTAGCAAGCCATCACATTAGATACTAGTCAGCCTTTAGCAACACCGAATTCTTGTGAGGTTTAGAACAGGATTGTTCTCTAAGCGTTGCCATATTTAGTAACCTAACAGGATCAATCTGGGCTAGGGGAGGACTTTTCGTGCGTCTGTTGATAGCAATTCCGTATGCATACAAGCAGTTTTGCGTGCTAACCAACTCACTAGTTTATTGGGCAGTCAATAAACTGGTGAGAATCTTGTTGCAATACCCAGCATCGCTATGCAAACATCGTTTGAGAAAGAGTTTGTGGAAATGTTGTGGAATCACGTTTCTAAAAACGGTATTTTGCTACAAATCTATTTTTGACAACCTTTTGAAGGCGGTGCCTCTTATAAGCTATTAAATTTACTGAATAACCAATGGAAACCTTAATTAATCACTCATTTAACCAAAGTACCAAACAAATACTGCAATTTTATTATACGACTTCTTAAGCACCCACTTTGACAGGTTACTAAAAAATAAAAAAGAATGCCAAAAGTAAATTAGACTTATAGTTATAGTTTAGTTAGGAAATCGTATTATTTTTAGCTCCTTGGTGTCTTTTATATAGCTTTTTTTTTACTTAAAATAATTTATATTTTACTTTAACTGCAATTATTATAAACAATATACTCAAATGCTTCAAGAGTTCACAAAAACTTGAAGCATATCCTCGATTTTGCCAACATTTCATCATTCATCCTGATCTAATGACCACCACCTATAAAGTTTACGCTGTCGAACAAAAAAAAAGACGTTCCCCAATCGGTCTAGGCGTGTTCGAGTAATCGACTAGAGAAAATCCAAAAAAAAATACATCAAACAGTCTGTGAAGCGGATTGTATATGCTCTATAATATAACCTTACTAATATTATAAATGCAAAAGTAAGTTTGTTTGTTTGCTACGATTTCACGCTTAAACCACCTAACCAATTTCAACAATTATTTCACTAATGGAAAGTTATAATATCAGGGAGTAGCATAGGCTATAATTTATTTCGGTATTCCCACGGGAACGAGTACTACGCGGGTAAGGCGACTGAAACTGAAGCGAGGGCGGTTTGTTAGTATGTATATATATTTGGATAACTTAGTTTGTCGCAAAAGTCAGAACTTATTCTAGTAATTCAATGGTGTCTAATACAAAAATTTTCCAGAAGGATTTCCAGTGGGAAATACGCCGAAAATGTCTAGATGTATGTATCTTTAGGCCACAAGATTTATGAGGCGTGCTTTTAATGAAAGTTGTATTTTGCTACTGATTTCTGGAAATGTTTCTGGAAATCTATTGCTATTAGTAAAGACTAGTTATATAGTCTGCCGTTATTCCGTCACCTTGCGGAATAACGAGCAGGGGCGAAATATGGAGTGGCTTGTTTTATAATAAAAATTATACAGTTCTCCACCTATATGAAGTTAGAAGGAAATCTCCAAACAAAACATTGTACCAATAAGTATGACCAGCGCGTTATATTAGGTCAATATCCCTTCCATTGTGGAAGAGGTTGGAGACCAGCAGTGGAATGTAAATTACCTGTGATTATGATGAATTGTACTTGAATAGAAGCCTTTCGGCACTCCCTTTCTTACCCATGGGTGTCGTAAAAGACGACTAAGGGATATAACACGCATATAATATCTATGCAAGAGAAGGAAAACTCGAAATAAAACCTTCAACCCGTCTGATCAGCGTGGTATAGTGGCCCTATTTCTCTCCTATCCAGTAGGAAGCTTGAGCTCAGCAGTGAGACGTACGCTGAAATGAATGATTACACCAAAAATATACTTTTTTAAAGTATATTTTCTGAGAAATAACAATATTACAAAGAAATATCGTTCGCCCAGGTAATATCTATTAGTGTGTCACAGGAATTACATCAAAGTCATCGGGTTTAAATTCCAACGAAATTCTCACCAGGTCACGTACAGACTGAGATTAACGATTCCTATCTAAAGGACTGGTACCTTAAATAAATTAACTGCGGCTATATTTTAAAAAATTGTCAACTTAATTTTTATTGTTGTCATTTTTCTGTGTGGTGACGGAGAAAGAATATAATTCAACACTCTTGCCCGTGGGTATCCCGGCATGGCAATCCCCCGGAAGGAGGCAGTGGAATAGATAAGACAGTTAACTTGTTATGTTGACCAGCTCGAGAGTTGAATTGTGGGTTGGTGCAGGCGCGAATACTTGCCTCTGATGCCGCTCTAGTCGAGGTCACAAGTGGTTCCAAGTCAGACAGGGGATTAATTTGCCATCCGCAGGTAAGTCAACAGCAAGAGTGCGAAAAAAGGGATTCATACAGTAACTTTTTTTTATATATATTTTCGTACAAATTATTCGTTACCATTATCTACATGAATCTTATACATGCCGTGACGAAGTAGGAATATAATTTACCGCCCCTTTCTTGCCCGTGGATGTCGTAAGAGACAATTAAGGAATTACAATATGCAGACAACATCTATGAAAGAGAAGGAAAGCTTGAAATAAAACCCTATACCAACCCGTCTGGCCAACGTGAATAAGTCAATATCCCTCTCATTGTGGAGAAGGCAAGCCCACCTGTGGGACCTATATGAGCTGTGATAATAATGATCTATCTTAAAATCGAAAAAATCTTAAACGTTCGTGTATCCTGGCAGCTCACATCGTTTGCTTTTTAAGATTATGTATATAAATGGCTTTTGTTGGTATAGAGTTTCATTTCGTGTTTTCCTTCTCTTGCATAGATGTTATGTGCATACTATACCCCAAAGTCGTCTTTTACGATATCCACGGGCAATAGATAGGGAGTGGTGAATTGTATTCTTACTCCGTCACCACACGGAATATAATGTTTATATTGTAACTATATTATAACTATAATATATAAGTTATCCGTGTGGTGACGGAGTAAGAATACAATTCACCACTCTCTATCTTGCCCGTGGATGTCGTACAAGACGACTTAGGGATATAATATGCACATAAGATCTGTGCAAGAGAAGGAAAACTCGAAATGAAACCCTATACCAACATGTCGGACCAGCATGGTATAGTAGGTCAAATTCCCTCCCATTGTGGAGGAGGCCCGAGCCCAACAGTGGGACGTATGTGGGCTGCGATGATGATGATGATTGTAACTATAAAATATCTTTATAATCCCATAGCCTAAGATATTGAGATACTTTTGCCTCATACAAACTGTTTGATAAAAGAAAGGATATTTTATTACACTCATGATACCCACACAGTCGCAATGAAATAAATTGTATCAAATAAATGAAATGATATAAGCCCAGTCTGGATGTAGGATATATTTTAGTTCACTTCAATATCTTGTGATAATGTAGGTAATATGATTAAACGAAAAGAAATATACCAATTCTACCTATCCTATACCAACATGCCTGACTAGCATGGTATAGTAAGTCCAATTCCCTTCCATTGTGGAGGAGGCCCGAGCCCAACAGTGAGACGTATGTTGGTTGCGATGATGATCATAACGAAAAAGAATAAAGTTATACTTATTTTGAGGTCGTAGGGAACAGTGATTGAGAGTAAATTTTTGCGATGCGCGCTCATACCGTCACGAAAAATCAACACCATGAAGTTAGCTAGTCAATACTTTTAAAGATGCGCGTGCACATCTTCACAAATATCAACTAGGTAATGCGTTATAATAAAAGTTTCAATGTATTAAATACCTATACAAACATAGAATAATACTAAAGATAATTTTTATAAAGAGTTTTATCTCGTTACGCTAAAGAAGAAGAACTTCTTACGTACGTACCTATATAAAATGTGTTTTTTTAGCCCTACGGCTCTTTTTTTCTTGATAGTTTGGTAGGATAACGGATTAAGAAAACATCATCCTTAATACAGCCTTCACGTGGGTGCATTAAAGATAACTTAAAAATATTGGTCAATTTCCTTCCTACCAGTTGAAGGAGGTTTGAACTTAATAGTGTGTGTATGTGTGCGTGTATGAGTGCGTATATGTGCCAGTGTCAATGGGATGAAGAGGTATAGGCAGAGCATGACCATGCCTTTTCCGCCTTCTTTTCAGGTTATATACGTCCACTGTTAGACAATGACCTCTATCATCTTATTATATCTTTAAATGAGCAATTCTTGTATATATATATATATATATATATATATATATATATATATATATATATATATATATATATATATATATACCTATATATATATTCAGGATCTCGGAAACGGCACCAACAATTTTGATGAAACTTTGCATACTATACATACGAAACTTGGTTTCGGATCCAAAAAATCGATCTAGCTAGGTTTTATTTATAGAAAATGTTGTTTTGTCGGTGTTTTTAGCAAAACAATACAATGACCTTAAATTTTAAAAGAATATGAATTCAAATTTCGTTGTAAACGTCAAGAGTTAGCGATAGCTCAGTTGGGAAGTGATCCAGTTCGCTTTTTGTTTTGGCATTCAAGCAGCGTCGGATCGAATCTCGGTGTTATTATTATTCTCTTTTTGTAATTTTTTTCATTATTTTATTTTTATTTTTTATTAATATATATCTAAATAAATTCGACAAAAATACAACAAAAATATTCGGTCAACCAGATATTAATTTTTTAAATGACTGAAATGATCATACACATTTTTTTACGAATTTTCTTGTCCTTCAATAAAAATATTTGATCCCTTCGAAATTTTTTTTATGATATCCGAAGAAAGAAAGTATGATACCTATATTACGTTTTTCTCCATCACCACAATTAGTTAATTTTATTATTCCTTTTGAAAACACACATGTCATTATTATTTTAAAACGATACTAATCTTATTACTTCTAATTCTACCAAAGTTTCATTCGAATATTTTCAAGGCAACATTATTGTTATAGAAAAGAAGAATAGCTTATATTGTCCAGGATATGTCCATTAAAAATTCCCGTCTGAATTTTCAGCATTACAGCGTGAGAAAAAGAACAGGCATAGGTACATACACTACATTAATAAAGTAATTTTTTTCATAATTGTAAGATTATTTATTTTTAACACTTAATAATATTTTCTTTCCTTGATGTGATAATTATAGATTATGTAATAATAAAATAAGAAAATGTCATCTTCGTTTCTTATTTTTTTTCTCGTGGATACTCTATTAGTTAGCCAAAGCCCGTAAGCATTTAACATCACCAGGAAAAGGAATACTCGAAACAAAAATCTATGCCAACCCGTCTCGCCTGCTTGAGCAAGTAAGTCAACTTTCATCTCAATGCTGAGAAAGCTAATAAGCAACATTAGGGTACTTATGGGACGAAAAAGAAAGAAAAATAACTTCAATATTATCATTAAACTGAATTAAATCAAAACTTTTTAAAATTATACTCAGGGCTTAATGTAAGAAGTTTTAAATAAGCCAATCTTATAAAGAACATTCAAACACGTATTCATTCCGTTGAATCTTCACAAATGAAATGTGCGAAATGCTTAATTGATTCAAAGTTTTCACGAATCCGTGTTGAAAGCCTCTCTGAATCGGGTACAGAGAAACGGCGGTTCTCTGGTCGTTGGGAATTGTTTATAATGGCTTAAATATTTTACGCAACTTGGCTCTTAAAAGAAATGTGCTTTTTTGTGAAGTAATTATCATTTATTTCTTTCGAATGATAAGAAAGTTATACGTTTAAAAGTTCAATTTTTATATTGATTTTATTACAAGAGTTTTAAACGTTTATATGACAATTTACTAAGTTTAGATTTTGAAGTTTTTAAGTATCAAATCAATTTTCCAATTTCTGTGTGATAACTATGTGAAATGTTTTATGCAAAACCATCGCACCAAATGAATGAAAAAAAGAAACAGGTCACTTCCGTTTACGTTTACTTCTCATGTGTTATTATGAGCATATGTGAGTTGTTGATGAAATTTTTTGTGTGTGTTCAAGAGCATTCGAGAATGGTTTAGATTCACAGTTGGTGGCGCTGCTATCAAAGAAGAATCCCTTTTATCTTATTTGAATAGAACAATGTCTGTTGGGTCAGCTAGTATACATATACACCTACGTGCAAGGAAAAGGATGGTTGAATTATATTCTCAGTCCGTCACCACATGGAAATCTCATTTTATTTTCATGTTATCATGGTCATCATCATCTTGCTCTTATCCGAATTACTTGGGGTCGACGCAATATGTCATCTGTTTTGACATATTGCAAAAAGTTTCGGCAATGACTTTTATGACCGGCTGCCTGCCTGACGTTAACCCTCCTTGGGAATGTAATCGTTGACCCAAATGGTACCAGATGGAGTTGGTCCGGGTCAATCTAGGGCTCTTAGTCGTCTTTTACGACACCCTCGAGCAAAGCAAGGGTTGGTAGTATTCGAAGCCGCTACCACACAGCACAATAACACAACAAATATACTTAATATTATAAATGCGAAAGTAAGTATGTTTGTTTGTTTGTTACGCTTTCACGCTTAAACCACAGACCGATTTCAAAAATTCTTTCACCAATGAAAAGCTTTAATATCAGGGAGTAACATAGTCTATATTTTATCCCGGTATTCCTACGGGAACGGCAGCTACGTGGGTAAAGCGACTAAAACCAATGCGAAGCGAGGGTGGGTTGCTAGATATTCTATAAATAAATGTATGCATAGATAATGCTAATCTTTTAAATACTTTCAGAAAAAAATTTACAAATATTTTGTGATATTTATAATAACGATTTTAATTCATGAAAGAATTAATAAAAGTTGCTTGTTATGACAACCTCTTTTTGATATCTCATATTTTAACAATATAAATAAGTGATAAGGCAGTCGTTTAACATATGTCGAGAACAAAGCACTTCATGTTACACACAGAATCCGATAACGTATTGTTACTTAGTACAAAAGGTCAGTTTGTATAAACACGTAAAATGAATATCACAAAGTTCTTTGGGTAAAATATTACAGATCTTATAACGGCTATTTTTGCTGAGAATTTGGCAAATAAGATACAAATATATATTTTATTATTGAAGACGTTAGATCTAATGATATATAATAAGATAATATTAGAAACTAGCTTCTGCTCGCGACTTCATCCGCGTGGTATAGATACTTTGGGCTAACGCTAACTTTAACCTAAGACTTCGTTTACGTAGAAGGTGAAAATATTTTTTAATAATAGTTACGATTCTTCTGTCACACATGATTTTTGCGAAAATTAAACCCGGCTTTGATACATTCTTCATCAGTGCTCCGCTCCTGTTGGTCTTAGCCTGATGATATATAGCTTATAATCTTTCTCGATAAATGCGCTATCTAACACTGAAAGAATGTTTTAAATCGGACTAGTAGTTCTTGAGATTAGCGCGTTCAAACAAATAAACTCTTCAGCTTTATATATTAGTATAGAAGAGGGCTCGGGCCTCCTCCATAATGGAAGGGTAATTGACCTACTATACCACGCTGGTCAGACGTGTTGATATAGGGTTTTATTTCAAGTTTTCCTTCTCTCGCATAGATGTTATATGCGTTTTATATCCCTTAGTCGTCTCGTACGATCACCCACGGGTAAGATAGGGGGTGGTGAATTGTATTCTTACTCCGTCACCACTAGGGATGCAAATGATACATCGATGTTTCAATAAAATCGATGTTCACTATTGTAAAACATTGATGTATCGATGTTATTTTATACGATGGCATCATCATCAATGTTTTGCCTGCATGATTTAAAATGTAGGTATGGTACTTTCAGCAGAGCCTGCACAAAAAGCCCCTCGCATCACGCAAATGTTGGTGTTTCATATAAAAAATATACTTTATTTGTCTAAAAAAAATCTCATCGCATAGATTTCTACAAAACATCGATGTTTGGATACATTGATGTACAAAAAACATCGATGTTTCGATACATCGATGTTTTTGGTTTCGATATTTGCTTCCATAGTTGGTGACTATGTACACGGTGATACCTTTAGAATCACCGAACCTAATAAGGCAATAGCATGCATTCACATTCCCTTCAATTTCTTCACGGTAAGTAGCGGTCTAGTAAACGTCCATGAGCATCCAGTATCACTTACTATCAGGGTCGCTATTTGCCCGTTTGCCATCAACAGTAATAAAAAAGAAAATATAACCTTATTAGTAGTAATAAAAAAGAAAATATAAGCTTTCACGCTTAGACCATAAAACCGATTTAAAAAATTCTTTTACCATTGGAAAGCTATAATATCTGTGAGTAACATATTATCCCAGTATTCCTACAGGAACGGGTCACGCGGGTAAGGCGACTGAAACCAAAGCGAAGTGAGCGGGTAGCTGGTCTTTCATAAAAAACGTATTTAAAAGTTACATACCTCCCGACGCTGATGAAACACATATGCATGATGCTAGCTGAACACGCTAATACGTCACAAGTGACATATACATTACACCACACAACACCCAGCGGCCAATAACCTAGAAAATAAATAACACTATAGTCATCATCATTATCAGTGTGGTGACGGAGTAAAAATACAATTCATCACCCCCTGTCTTGCCCATGGTTGTCGCAACCGACGATTAAGGAATATAATATGCATATAAATAGCGTGGTATAGTAGGTCAATTTTCCTCCCATCGTGGAAGAGGCTCGACCCCAACAGTGGGACGTCTATGAGCTGTGCTGATGATGATAGTCATCATCAGCATCTTATCTCAATTACTTGGAGTGGACACAATGTATCCTCCTCTTTAAACGTATGACCTACAGTGCCACATTGGTCAAACGGCTTGGTATAGGGTTTTATTTCGATTCAGCCTTCTCTTGTAGTAAGCCTCGTATAGTAATATTATCCACTTGCGTCCCGTAGTTGTCTCTTAGGATCACCCAGGGTTAATATAGGCGATAGTCAACTGTATTCTTATTACGTCCCCACAAGAATATAAGGGAAAATATAATTCTTTGAAATTGGTCGCTACTGTGTCCAATTGATCTTCCTAATCTATCTAAGTCGTCCAGTCTCTTAGGAATCTAATCGGTCCAGCCACTTAGGAATAGTTCAGTCAGTTAGGAATAGTACACATAAAATATTATAAATGATTCCTATTCCTCAAATAAGAGTATTTTGGACCAGTATTCTTGTTTGTCGTGGACTATGGTATTCAAATGCCTAAATTACTATTGATTCCTTCAAAGAGCGGAGAAAATTAGCACAGATGGGGGAGCGAAATATCAGGTCAACGATTCTATACCCGTGACCCGTCCAAATTGCGATACAGAGGTAGTTTGTGTTACGAGGTTATGAAAGGTCCCTGGACTTTTTTCAGGAGGTTTGGGCGAGATGTTCCTAGACTATAGGCTGTCACCAAAAACAAAGAGTGTGGTGAGATGAAAGCATGAAATGACGAATAAAGAAGTATAAAAAATCTCCTCCTGATGAAGGATTGGCGCATATTTTATTATTGGAAGAATAAAATGCCCTGGAAAAATATTTAATTCCTTAGCACTGAAGTTCCATATAAATAAATTATGTAAAAAATTCATTCTCTGCGATATAGAATCCGAAATACGGCAATCCACAGAAGTACGATTTGAAAAATTCTTTCAGTGTTAGATAGCCCATTTATCGCGACAGGCTATGGGCTATATATCATCACGCTAAGACCAATAGGAGCGGAGCAACAATGAAAAATGTTTCAGTATCGGATTTTAGGGTTCCGTACCCAAAGATATCCTTACAAACGGGACCCTATTAGGTACTAAAATTTCGCTGTCTGTCCGTCCGTCTGTTCGTCCATCTGTCTGTCGCCAGGCTGTATCTCAAGAACTGTGATAGCTAACCAGCTGAAATTTTCAAAAATTATGTATTTTTGTTACCGCTTTAACAACAAATACTAAAAATAAAATAAAATAAATACTTAAGAGGGGCTCCCATAGAAAAACGCAATTTTTTGCCTATTTTTATAGATAATGGTACGAACCCCTTCGTACGCGATTCCAACTCGCACTTAGCCGGTTTTATTTTCTACTTTTGAGAGCTGCCGCTGCGTGTACTACAAAAACGGTTAGGTTTCGTAAAAATCATATGTGACAGAATAATATTATTTAAAAATATTTTCACCCTCTTCGTAAACAAAATCGGGGGTTAAAGTTAGCATTAGCCCAAAGTAACTATTCCACGCGGACGACGGCATAACCTAGAGAACATAAAACAAAAAAGGGATAATCCGCATCTTCTTTAAGGTTAAGAAAAATATGCGAGAGAAGACACCTTCCCTTCATAGTGTTATATTAACATTTCTCAAATCCGATAAATATAAGTACGAATGTTGCAAACGGGGTATTTTATGTTATTACCTAATTTTTATCAACAAGATTAACCCTGGGATCCAAGAGGAATGAACACAACTCGAATCAAGGAACCATTTAATATTACAAGTTTTGATACTTCAACAGTATGAGTTGAGCTATAGTTTTAAGTTGCCTGTCATTTTATAGAAATTGATTTCTTGCTAAAACTGGACTATTAGATAGCTTTGTGTATTTACGTGTAAATAAAATATAACATTGATGATATGTCTCATGTATTAACTTAGTGTTCATCATCGTAGCCCCCGTACGTCCCACTGTTGGGCTTAGGACACCTCCACGATGGGAGAGAATTTGATCTACTATACCATACTGGTCAGACATGTTAGTATGGAGTGTCATTTCGAGTTAGCCTTCTCTTGCACAGATCCTATGTGCTTATTATATCCCTTAGTCGTCTTCTACGATATTCACGGGCAAGGTAGGGAGTGATGAATTGTATTCTTAGTCATGGAAATACCACACGGAAAAATTTAGTGTTGCGATCTTGAAAATATTCTATACTAGCAACTCGGCCTCGCTTCGCTTCGGTTTCAGTCGCCTTACCCCTCAATTACATAGAATAGCTCAATTGATTTGAGTGAAATTTGACATGTAGACAGATTGCTGTCCAAATGGATACGTACACTTTTTTGTCCTACTAAAATTCACAACTCTGAAATCAATTTTATTAACGGACACTAATGCTAGCGTAGTTGCTGACATAGCTAGCTATTTATAGTTAATTGATTATGACTTAGAGGAGCAATTTTCACTAATCAAAATATACAACGAAATGATGAAAAAAATAATTTCTATCCCTAATTAGAAATTATTCTGAAGAAAACGAGAATTGGGCTTCTTAATATTTTGATTTACGATTGCGAAAAGTTGAAGTTCGAGTTTATTCTCAATCTAGTGATCAGTTTTAATGAGTGAGAATTTCCTCCCTAATTATTAAAATCACTAGATTCGTATAGATATTCGACAATTGTAAATCATTATCATCATCATCATCATTCAGCTTATCGTCGCCCACTGCAGGATGCCACTCTCATATTTCGCCACAAAGTGCGACCCTGGGCCGCCTGTATCCAAGGGCACTCAGCACTAGGAAGTCGGTCGGTCTACCCTCACTAGGGTATAGCATTCTACATTGCGTCATACGATACATGGTCGCCACTTGAGAACCTTTCTTCCTCAGCGTCTGTCGGTTCGTCAAGCAATATGACCTGCCCATTATCACATTAATGTGAATGTGAATATGATACCATGTTTATGTTTTGATAATACACTATAATGTTCATGCTAAATATTAAATTCAGGATTCTTTTGCGCGATAGATTTCAAAATACAGAAATCCATAGAAGACCGTTTTTCTATGTAACCGACATATCCGCACGAACAATCGACAACCGCTGGTGAAGAAAGGTTCTCGAGTGACGACCACGTGTCGGACGAAGCAGTTTAGGACAGAAATTTAAATCCATGGGAATGAGAATATAACATATCACCACTCCTTGCTTTCTTATGGGTGTCTCAATAATCGGATCAGGACAAAAATAGCAGCACTCATCTGGGAAACTGTTACAATAACTGCGATTGCCATTCTGCCTGCAAAGGACGGTGATCATGACATGCCCCTTTCTAGAAACCCTCTGTCCAGCAATGGCAATGGCCATGGGATGAAAAAAGACAATTCCACTGAGTTCCTTACCGGATCTTCTCAGTGCGGTCGCGTTCCAACCCGGTAATAATTTAAGTTAAAATGTAAAAGAAAATGACAATTATGTAAGTGTCCGCGGGGTTTATACATAATAAATGATTTGAATTGAATTGGATGGGATATAGGCTAATTGATAATAATGATGATGAAGGTTTTAATTTTTTTTTTAAAAGGTATTACTTGCACTATGGAAATTATTCTTGTTTTGTGGGAGACTATAATATGCATTTTTTTAGGGGTGGACCATGGTCAGCTCGCTCGCCGCCCAGCTCCATCCGGGGCGACAGAGGGGCACCCGTGACGCGTCGCCTTCGTCTTGGGCCGACTACCGGTGCAGAGTTCCTTGTCTTCAGTGGTCGGTCCGACGGTATTCCACATGCAATTGAACATAAATTAAATCCAGAATCACATGAGCAATAATGAACTTCGACACTGGTGTGGCAGATCGATATCTTAACCACTACGCCATGTGCAATCAATAATAACTAATATAACTATATTATTAGAAAGTTCAGCGAAGAAAATTAAATATTATCCCTTTACTGAGCTTGCTGAGAATATTTAATAGACTAGACGCTTAAGGAGTTATCTAAATCTCTTTCAATAAATAAAATAAGCTATGTTGAGTCTGAGATAAATAAAAAGACATAGGAGAATGATCCCAAGAGTGTTTAGAATTAAATTATTGATACGAAGGACTTCTTTAAGAATCAAAATAATTTCAATTTAAAATCAATTGAATAAGAATAATATCGAAACAGTAATTTAAAGAGATAGATTTTATTTTAAACTATAGTTTATCAAACTTGTAATTTATTTACAGAATTTGAAGTCAAAATTTCTTTAGGCACTGGGCTGTGCCTGATGCCGCTCTGCGTCTGATACCGCCCTAGCCAAGGCCGGGGGTGACGTGACCGGAGATTAGTCCTTCACCCGCAGAGGGGCTGACCGCGTGACGGCGACCGACATCCCGGAGGGGAGACTTCGAGAGTAGAGGGGACCCCGCGGGGATATTATGTCGGGCCGACCACTGACGACAAGGAACTCGGCAGCGGTGGTCGGCCCAACGAGGAAGGCGACGTGCTACGGGTGGATCATGGGGCCGCGCGCCGCGCCCTCTGTCGCCCCGGACAGAGCCAGGAGGCGGGTGTGCTGACCATGGCCCATCTTCCAAAACAAAAGACGCTAGGCGCTTTATTTTATTGGTATTCAATTATACGGAGCCGTCACGCTGGACAAACGTCGGCATTCAGAGAAAAAAAATATAGTATTAATTTCACCTTGATTTCATTTCTATCGTATAGTCTAAGGCCCTCCGTACATGGAGCTACTGAAAAAATACTAGTTGCAAACTCAAATTACTAACGAGTTACTTGAGCGTCACCGCCCATACGATCTCATTGAGGTTCGCACACGACGCGACTAGTCACCAACCGGTTAGTAACGCGTTAGCAACTGATCACGCGTGATGCGTCGTGCCAGCCGCCGCGCTACTGGTTACCAGAGTTTTCTGTTTTTGTTACGAAAAATGAACGATCAAACCCTAAATATTAAATTTGTGCAGAAGGTGAAAAAGTATCCATGTTTATATAATTATAAACTGTCCGATTACTCGAAACTTAATGATAGTAAAATTCTTTCTTCTGCGCTCACGCCATCCCCCATATTAGTATCTTTTTTACAAATAGCAGGCGATATCAACTGCATCAAATTTAAATAGCTATCTTTGGACATTCTATAGAAGCCCACAAATTTAATATCTGTTTCACGCAGCTCTCGTGCTGCAACTGACAATCTGCAGTTCACATTATTTTGAATATACTGGTGAATCTAAAACCTGCGAAGATTCCTTCGGCGTCTATTAAGGTAGTAATATAATACAACGTCGTCGTCATCCTCGCTCGACCCACTCGACATGTTTGATTGTTTTCCTAACATTTCGTCGTTATCTAATAGTGTGCCTGTGTGACCAGAAATTACAGAAGTGACTGAATCCTTGCAATTTAAGTAGCGAGGTACAGTTTCTAACTAGTTTGTTATTGTAGTTACTGATCAGTTCCGTCATTTTTGGGTAGCTCCATGTGTGGCGGGCCTTAAGCAAACACCAATGAGTTTCTGTTTTTATGTTTTTATTTTTTCTGTTTTTATTTAATGATTTGTTTTGCAAAAGATTTCATAAACAAACAAATTATGGGACAAATTACACCCATATTTAAAACAATCATTTATTCACACCAAGTATTTTCTTACATGGGTATCGAATCCACTCATCTATATATTGTTAAATTAAATAAGTATTGGAGAGTTATTTACTCAGCATGCTGAATATTTGTTTGTTCACAGATGAAATACGTGTAGAAAAAAGTTTGCAGTAGCTACATGGAGCGAGTCTCTTCTTTCCCTTAACTGTTGTTGAGGAGCGTGATGACTGCGCTAGTAATTAACCCGATGCTGCTTGTGGGATCTGGTCTAGTTTGAAGGCCATCAATACTCGAGCCAATACTTGTTTAACATGTTTTATACATATACTCTTATTTAAAAGAACTTATTTAAAAAATGTCTACCCCGCTGAGTTTCTTGCCGGCTCTTCTCCACTTATGATCGCGTTGCGTTGCGGTTCTAGATTCATCATTGTCATCATCGCAGCCCAGATACGTTCCACTGTTGGGCTCCGGCCTCCTCCACAATGGGAGGGAATTTGACCTACTATACCATGCTGTTCAGACATGTTGGTATAGGGTTTTATTTCGAGTTTTCCTTCTCTTGCACAGATCTTATGTGCATATTATATCCATTAGTCGTCTTGTACGACATCCACGGGCAGGATAGGGAGTGGTGAATTGTATTCTTACTCCGTCACCACACGGTTCTAGATTATTAAATTAAATTCAAATAATATGTTAACAATATTTAAAAGGCCTTATGCAGCTTATGCGATAAAATAAAATTGTGTCCACCCGCTTAGCTGCGGTTTAGGAAGGGCTCAGTCACCCATCAATCAGCTTATGAATGTCTACCTTAAATAATAGTTCTATGGTGATGGGATAACAATATAGATGTCGCTATTTCTTACTGGCCCGTAAGAACCCCGTAAGAATCGGTTGAGGTTAGTGGTCACTAAGAAAAAAATAGCAATGATCTCTTGGGAATGCTTCAATCCTAAGAGCAGATTGCAAGCCCGCTTACCAAGCCTAACGAATATGGAAAAACCACGACAGACCTTATTCTGTGGGAGAAGCCATATACATCCTATAGTAGATTACGAAAGACTGAATAATGATGATAAGCATTTAAATACTGCTCTTATTCCAATTACTTAGGGTAGTTGCAACATGTAACTTTTCTTCTTCTACAGCCCATGTACGCGCCCTTTATAATTTAAATAAAATATTAAATACACTCCACACTTTACGCATTACAAAGGTACACAATCCTTATATACATTTTCGAACGCATCCTTTCTTGGCCACGCCCTCTCATATCCGCTTCCCCAATAAAAAAATAAAAAAAAAGTTAGTTAAAACACAAGAAGTCAAGAAATGGCCGCCTCGTAAAAAAAATCGCTACGCTTTCATAAAGTTGAGTTGAACTCCTAAAACTAATAAACGCAATTGCGCACGCGCCGCTCGGTAAAATTCATTACCTAAATCAATATTGTTCGTAAAGTGTAATTATTGATGAACTTTGTGTTTGGAACATTACGATTAGCGAGCCGAAGGAAATAAAAATGTTGCTGCGACCAGTGAACTATCGAAGGACATTACAGGTACCCAGCCTTTCCTAGAATAAAACCACACAGCCCATATCGAAAAAAATTGATGATTTTGACAACTGTTTCATGACCGACCGCTTCACTAACGTCAACACGTCGTGTAGTGGTAGGACCACATTGTTGCTAGCCGAGACCGCAGGTGATTGGACCGGGGAATTAGTCCGTCACCCACCGAGAGGCCGACCACGCGAGGTAAGACCGACGTCCTCCCTGAAAAGAGGGGACGTCGGTCGAGGAGAGGGTACTCCTCAGGAGGTATTCCGTCGGGCCGACCACTGATGACAAGTCACCCTGCTCCGGTGATTGGCCCAACGACGAAGGAACATCCTCAAACCCACCACCAAAAAAAAAGAGGACCACATTGTTCACAGTTATCTGTTTACAGCCGCGGGCCGCTCCATCCGTGCTACTACACTCTCACAGAAAATCGACGTCTGAGTAGTAGCAATTTCTTACTGTGCTTCGTTCGGTGAGCGAGAGAGCTGGAAGACCAACTTTCTGGAGGGTGTTTGTGTGTGGTGGGTTATGGTGACGCGTTTAGTTTCACCGAACCTTATTGCACGCATTCACACTCCCTTTACTTTCTTCACCACAGATAGCGGCCTAGCTAAGGCCTATGAACGGCAGCAACACTCATCATCAGGTGCATCGTTTGCCGATAGCGATAATAAAAAATTGTTGTGTAGAGTACATCAGATAGAGGCATTAAGTCATTTAAAGCTCATATTCTTTTTTTACGACACCCACGAACAATGTTAGAGTTAGCATTACCACACAAATGCTGAATGTTGATGATTAGGATGACGAAATATTAAGGACACTTATTATTTTTTAATTATTTCATCAATGAAAATACAGTGTTTTATCAGTTCTTCATTTCCAGTCAGTCTCGGTGATTTTTTTCTCTTGTATTAATTGGAAAGTAACAAGAGAAATATAGCTTGCATATTCGGGCTTTTGAGACGCTCATAGAATGGTAATAAGTCTCATTTTTTATTTTCTTCATGTTTATGTATGAAATATTGATTATAATCTCGTACAGCTTGGGTATTGAAAATGGCAATTACAGATAGCTTCAATGACATGATTTATTGATCATTTAATTACCAAATTTGTATTACTAAGTGTGGAATGATGAGTATCGACTGCTGTAATTGTTGATGCTTACTAGTCTATTGCGTACACTCGAAATTATACAAATCATTCGAGATTTCGTGTGATGACGGAGTAAAAATTCAATTCACCACTTATTTTCTTGCCAAGCCGTTTGATTAGCGTAGTATATTCGGTTGATTTCCCTCCAAATGTAGAGGTGGCCCAGGTAAAAGCCCAGCAAAGGGATATAATGCGTATTTAACATCTATGCAGGAGAAGGAAAACTCGAAATAAAATCCTATATACCAACACGTCTGACCAGAATTTCTCCTTTTTTGTAGATAAGGTTTAAGCTGTTTTTTTTTTTGTTGGGCTATGGTAAGCACACACGCGGTCCATTTCGTCCGAAGCGACGAAAGGACGGCGCGTGAGCCCATAACACACCCGTACCCACGTCACCTTCGTCGTTGGGCCGACCACCGGAGCAGGGTGACTTGTCGGCAGTGGTCGGCCCGACGGAATAACCTTTCGGGTACCCTTACCTCTCGACGTCCCTGTCCCGGGACGTCGGTCGCCATCGCGCGGTCAGCCTCTTTGCGGGTGATGGATTAAATTCCCCGGTCCGGTCACCCACGGCCTCCGCCAGGGTGGCATCAGGCGCAGATACTCGCGCTTGCGCCACCCGAGTCGCCGGCGGCGGAACGTGTCGCCGAAGAGGGGCTCCTCTCGCGCACGATCCGCCGCCTCTTTCCGTGAAATGACAGCCTCACAGAAGGCGGTGACCGCGTCCAAGTTTCTGACGCTGTCGAACATCTCCCTGGCGATGATCGGCAGCGTCAGGTTGGCACCGATGATCGCGACGAGTTCACGGCGCTCCCCCGCCCACGCGACACACACCTCGAGCGTGTGCTGCGCCATGTCCTCGTCGCAATCGTAGTGGTGGCTACGGCGCAGCACACGCGCCGGACGGTGTGCTCTCCATCCTGACGATCTTGTACTTGGCGAAGGATATAAATAATAGATGATAGAGATATATCATGTACCGAGATAATTATCGTGTTCGACGGAGTAAAAATTCAATTTACCACTTGTTTTCTTGCCAAGCCGTTTCATTAGCGTAGTATATTCGGTCGATTTCCCTCCAAATGTAGAGGTGGCCCGAGCCCAGCACTGGGATATGTACAAATATACTAGCTGAGATGATGATAATGTAAGGTCAAATTATTAAAGCGCAGACATGTACCGTGAACGATAGCTGGCTTTCATAACCGATAATTATTGAAATATTACGAGTATATAGGGTGAATCAGGTTATGGGGCAACTGATCAAACGGGAGTTAGGCAATGGTGGTAGGAACCCATGAAAAAAAAATTGAAGTAAAAATATTGATTCGTTAATGAATTAGAGACATGTAAAGTTTTCAATAGTGTCATCGATTTTTCTTGTACCTAAATCTGATTGAAATGTATAAAGTCAGTGATACTTAATCTGCGACATATTCGTGCTTCGTTAAATGTTCAATAGAAATTGAATAAATCAATGATTACGTTCGCATAAGCAAGGCAAACTTCGCTTTAAATCAGCTGTTCGCCGATTACCGTTGGCGGCTCGCGTTTGTATCTACAGTGTCATACCAAGCGTTTGTGCAATTCTAGGTATAAATGAATTAAATTATACAGTCGAAGCGTTACATGCCTACATGTATCCTATCTGTACATGCCCACATAATACGTAACATTTAAGGCATAGACTCTTAGACACACAATTTTGAAATCACTATAAGTTTTATGTTAATATACATTTTAATTACGATCTATGACCGTTAAACTACAACGTACTCGAACAGTTGCACTATAATCTGATACACCCTGTATGTTACATATTCTATTTTGAAATGTTTTCAATCGATAAGTACACTATAACAAAGTCAATTTCAATAGCTATACTAGGCTATAACACGATAAACTTACTAAGAATATTTAGTGGGGTTACTAGTTAAAAGCATCTTACTAGATTCCTAGTTAAGTAAAGCCTTCCTAGACCCACCACTTAAGCACTAATAGTGTTATTGCAGCCATTAAAGATTCTAATATGACGTTAGAGCCCGGATGCTAACATCTAGTCTCATATCTTATAACCGCAAGCATGACCTATATATTTAATTAGAAGACCCATGAGAATATTTTGCACTATTAGTACAGGATTAATTATGTATACAACTATAACTTAGTCATGGTGTTGTTATATCCTTTGATAAACTTACGCAATTAAATATTAGTTTACAAAAGCAATTCAATTGATTTTTAATGAAAATATTAATTTTAAAACAACTCTTCATTACCATCTTTCCTCATATACTCATATACTCATGGTATGGAGCTTTCTTCACAATAAGAGGACAATTGACCTACTAAATTACGCCCAGACAGATTGGTATGAGGTTTTACTTGGACTTTTCCTTCCTCTGAAAAAGATGTAACATGCATGTTATATGCTTGAATCATATTTTATTGGACTCATTGGTAAAAAAGGGAGGGTAGTATTCTTACTCCGTAATACACGAAAGTAAAATACTTGCTTTTTGTCATCAGAGAAAATAATCATACTGCAATAGTTTTGTCAATATATTTTAAGACAGGTCGCCTGATGTCAAACTGGCTTATAAATGTAATTATTGACCGGATTGCATCAGATGCAGTTGGCTGAAGTCGATCTTAAGTCTTCCTTAGGCGTTTTTTAGGGTTCCGTACCCAAAGAGTTAAAACGGGACCCTATTACGAAGACTTCACTGTCTGTCCGTCCGTCTGTCTGTCACCAAGCTGCATCTCAAAAACCGCGATAGCTAGACAGTTGAAATTTTTACACATTATATTTTTCTGTTGCCGCTGTAACAACAAATACTAAAAACAAAATAAAATAAATATTTAAGGGTGGCTCCCGTATAACAAACGTGATTATTTTTTTTTAATGGTACGGAACCCTACGTGCTCGTCTCCGACTCGCACTTAGCCGGTTTTATGATACCTACCTAATGTTGGACTGATGAAAGTGACGGATGGGAGAATGAGAGACGACTGTGGATATACAGTCGTCTCTTGGGTCTCTCTCTCACACTTGGGTAAGAACAGGATGATGATTAGGGAAAATAATAGAAATGACATTAAATATTAAAATTGACGCAAGCTTTGGGAAATAATTTTTAGATACAATTAAGTAGTATTTTGTACAATTAAATAGTAATCGTAATGTTTATTTATTTATTTAAATTTTAGCACTACAAAAATAAGGTACAAGGCGGACTTAATGCCTTAGGCATTTTCTACCAGTCAAGCTCGGGTGGAGCACAAATAATTTAGGCAGGTGCAATACATTGTAAGTGGTAATTCTAAGCATAATTAAAAAGTTTTCTAAATATCACATTCAAAAGAATGCTAACTTATATGCGTATGTACTAAATATAAATGAAATATTAAGTTTTAATAAGAATATATAAGGAAAATTCAAACTTTCGAATAAATTTCTGGTACAGAAATAACTTTTAACGTACAAGAAGTTATCGTTATAACAAGCTTTTTTTGTACTAAAAATATTATGTTTAGTTCTTACCCTGTCATTTTAGTTTAAGAGTTATTATATTAGAAGTACAACGTTGCTGCTATTATTTTTATAAATAAGAAAATATATTTAAAAAATATTCAAGAAAGAGTTAAAATCTCGTTTTTATTATTACATTGTAAATAATACAACGTTACGGCAAATGGCTAAATATGATTCATTTAGTTCACAACTAATCTTGGCCTTATTTATTATTTTTTATTTGCCAAATTACGTCTTCTGAATAATATATTGCAAAAGAAATAAGTTTCTCCTATACGATCAGGAAAAATTGATTACTAAACAAGATTACTCATCATTCGTGTTTACTGTTCTAGTAGTGAAATTGATCAAGATATTGACAAATAAAACGAAACTAAAGGAACAAAAACGAGAAATATTTCGTAGTTGGTAAATAATAAGAAATACACTGTAGTTACCCCATTGCTTGCTCGTGTAACTTGTAATAATAAAAGCGTGTTAAAAATTAGCTGAAATATTATTATAAGAATGCCTACCGACACTCTCTTGAGAAATTTATTATATCAACTAAATTGTGTTGCAATCATAGAATTATCTACCTTTGGGTTAGCCTACGTCTAACGTTAAAGCTCCTTAAGCTGATGAATTTCAAATTCTCAAACCCTCATAGATATAGAAGCTGGAAATTAGAGTTAATTTAGAATACATATGTCATTAGCGTATGGTGACGGAGCAAGAGAATTCACCCACCACCCACCTCTCTTGCCCGTGGTTATAGTAAAAGACGACAAACGGATATAAGTATGGACATAACATCTTTCCAAGAGAAGGAAAACTCGAAATGAAACCCTATACCAACATGTCTGACCAGCATGCTATAGGTCAAATTCCTTCCCATTGTAGAGGAGGCCCGGGCCCAACAGGGGTACGTATATGGGCTGCGATGATGATGATGATGATAAAGAGATACAATAGGCACATAAAAAAGTAAAATAAGAATTAAAATCTTATACAAACGTGTTTAATCAGAGTAACATAGTAGGTAATTTTCCGCCTATTATGAAGGAAGCTTGAGCCTAGCAGTGGGACGTATATCAACGGTGATGACGATAATAATGCCGCTTTGCTGTATTGTAATGGGTTAATACAGTTTATTGCCGTGAATAATTTCGTTGAGAACAAAATAGGCAAAGACGAGTACATTCATCCCATTTAGTTCAACTTCCTCGTATAAAAAGGCGCCTTTGTGAAAATAGGTATAATTTGTTCCAACATATTCATGAGTATAAAAAATTGAGGCTTTTTGTATGAAAGGGTAGAGAGTACAAAATAATTGGCATAAACCACAATGGTTCATTTATTCCTTAACTTCAAAGCACTTTATAAGAGAACTGAGTTAAATTTTTATCTCACAGAACAAATCCATTCTTTTTCATTCATATATTTCTTCGTTCTGTGTGGTAATGGAGTAAGAATACAATTCACGACTCCCTATCTTGCCCGTGGATGTCGTAAAAGACGCCTAAGGGATATAATAAGCATATAACATCTATGCAAGAGAAGGAATACTCGAAACAAAACCCTGTTACAACACGTCTGACCAAATGGAATGCGCGCGCGTGGAATAGTAGGTCAATAGCTCTTCCATTATGGAGGAGATGTGAGCCCAACAATGGGACGTATATAGATTGAGATGATGATGATGATGATATTTCTTTAAGAAGTGTGCATCCTGCACTCGGGAGTAAATATCTATACCAATAAATAAAATTGGAGTGTCTGTTTGTAATGTCAAAATAATAGGCTTTTTTCATGCTCACATGGTTATTTGCACGACACCTATGCCTAAAATAGCAATTAAAAAATTTTTGTCTGTCTGTCTGTTTGTTCCGGGTAATCTTCAAAACGGCTGGACCGATTTCAAAAATTCTTTCACCAATGGAAAGCTATAATATCAGGGCGTAAACTAAGCTATATTTTATCACGGTATTCCCACGGGAACGGGAACTACGCGGGTAAAACGACTATAACCTATAACCGAAGCGAAGCGAGGGTGGATTGCTAGTATATATATATATATCACAGTGGACTTTCCATCTATCCATTTAATATCGTAGACCGATCGGTTCTTTGAAGTGATAGTAAGGCATCGTGGTCTTTCAATAAGAGCAATATTTTGTGGATCATACGTCAGCATTCGTCCCATTTAAATTTGTTCAAGATCTAACCAGTTTTTAAGTTATCCATATTGTTTTGAAGTTAGTTTTTTTATATCAAAACTAGCAACCCGCCCTCGCTTCGCTTCGGTTTTAGTCGTTTTACCCGCGTAGTTCCCGTTCCCGTGGGAATACCGGGATAAAATATAGCCTAGTTTACGCCCTGATAAAGCTATAATAGCTTTCCATTGGTGAAAGAATTTTTGAAATCGGTCCAGCCGTTTTGAAGATTACCCGGAACAAACAGACAGACAGACAAAAAAATATAAAGTGTATTTTAGGAATATGTATAGGGCAAATAACCGTGTGAGCATGAAAAAAGCCTATTATTTTGACATTACAAACAGACACTCCAATTTTATTTATTGGTATAGATAACTTTTAGCCATATAATGTTTCTTCAAGATTTGCGTTGACTTATGACAAAATACTGCTATAATAATTACAATTTTAAAAGAAATCTATCAGCTAAATTTTTATATAAACATACGAGAGTTAAGATTATTAATATTATATTAATAACAATACACTACCGTATATCAAATAGATACCAAACTATTATACGTAATAGTATTGTATTCACTATTATCATTATTGATGTCCACTGCTGAACATAGGCCTATCCCAACAGAGAGATTCTGTAATCACCATGTTTAGCAGGCGAGTTCGCAGCAGGCGGCAGGATCGCTGCCCGTGTTATAGCTTATCCAAGCATAGGCCTGCTCCTTACACTGCTGTTTATTCTGTAGGTGCTTCCTTTGCCAGTTTTTACAACTTTTAAGGAAAAATGCGATGTGACATATTGTATTTTATATAATGGTTTCTGATGTTTACGCGAGTATTATACATTTTAAATAAAACTACTTTACGGATTTTATCGCGTTTGTATTTGATTTTTGATTACCCGACGTTTCGAACACTTTACAGCGTTCATGATCACGGGTGGACTAAGATGTCTCACGTCCAACAAGTCATCGTAAATGCAGAAAATTTTATAATTATCTACCCGATACAGAAATTAGTTATTAAATATTGACCCACATTTTGATACAAAATTTATTGCCAGTGTAAGAAGAAAATGATTCTATATGAAAAAATTATATTGTTTATGGTTAGTAATAATTAAACATTAAAATTAATAGTAATTATATTTAAAAACTAACTAATAATCTAGTATACTACCACCGGATCGGAACACGGTTACACTGAGAAAGATCCGGCAAGAAAACTCAGGTAACATGATGCTAAATTAAAGTTAATTTTGAAGGCGGCTTACTTTATGTTACTAAAAAGGTTTTAATTTATAAAATTATCTTTAGTTATTATTATTGTGGGTCAAATCTATACAATATGAGCTCACAGTGTCTTGCAGTCTTGTGGTGGTCTTTTTGGATTTATTTTTAATAATGTTTATAACAGGATCCCAGCTTGATGGTAACACCAAGCCATCCTCTCTATTGAAATTTCTGTGTTTTTTAATCTCAATAGTCTCGCGTACCATTCTAGGCAGGTATCGGTGTTCTTTTGCGAGGATTTGTGGTTTATCAAACCTGATGTTATGGTGGGCGCGGTCCTGACTATGGTCATGACTATATTGTATTTTTGGCGGCGGATCGAGTAGTCACCATATAGAGTAGTATGCTTAATTTAATTTGATCGACTTAAAATTTACGTATCTGGAGGTGACTCCTGACCATTAGTAAGTCATATATGAGTGACTAACAATCCGCCCTCGCTTCGCTTCGGTCATAGGTTATAGTCGTTTTACCCGTGTAGTTCCCGTTCCCGTGGGAATACCGGGATAAAATATAGCCTAGTTTACGCCCTGATATTATAGCTTTCCATTGGTGAAAGAATTTTTGAAATCGGTCCAGCCGTTTTGAAGATTACCCGGAACAAACAGACAGACAGACAGACAGAATCAGAAAAAAAATCATCATGAATCAGAAAAAAAAAAATTTAATTGCTATTTTAGGCATAGGTGTCGTGCAAACAACCGTGTGAGCATGAAAAAAGCCTATTATTTTGACATTACAAACAGACACTCCAATTTTATTTATTGGTATAGATAAAGAAAATAAAGACAGGTCTATATCCAAAAGACTACAACAAAATGACTCCCTATTTTTTTGAAATATTTTTTATATCATCATCATCATCATCATCGCAGCCCACATACGTCCCACTGTTGGGCTCGGGCCTCCTCCACAGTGGGAGGAAATTTGACCTACTATAGTATGCTGGTCAGACATATTGGTATAGGGTTTCATTTCGAGTTTTCCTTCTCTTGCACAGATGTTATGTGCATATTATACCCCTTAGTGGTCTTTTACGACATCCACGGCAAGATAGGGAGTGGTGAATTGTATTCTTACTCCGTCACCACACGGAATGGATTTTTTATATAGTCACGTCTTTATCCCCGGAGAAGTCATTCCCATTTCACCATACAATTTTTAGGCTCACATTATAGAGCAAGTATTATTTTTGATCGGAGATTATTCTAAGCAAAAAGCTTGCCTCTATTAATTTCTTAATCAAATCTTGTTTTTTATCCAAATGCTTACTTTTGAATCTCGATTCCAATCCTAAATCCAATCGCAGCTCGAATTTGAGCAATTTCATACTCTTGAAAGCGACACCAGCGCACGATTGGAATCGAATTCGATGGATTTTTTTAAACTAAATGTAATTGATTCTAGTTGATTATTTTTTACGATTTCAATTTCATTCTTGACTTGGTTCAATAGTACCAAATATAAGTTTGGTGAGATTGGAATTGAATCGGATTCGAAATTAAAATTAATTTCAAGAGTAAGCCCACAGAATTTAACATTAATTTAATATATTAATTGAAACTTACCTAAGAATCCAGGTATTGCTCCCATTGGCATCACAAACAAACTGACCAATAGGTCAGCAATCGCCAATGATAGAAGAAAATAATTGGTAACATTCTGCAGTCTCTTATCTAAACACACAGCCAAACACACAAGTATATTTCCTACTCCACCCGCAACTATAAATACTATCACAAATAAAAAACTCCAGTCGTATCCAACTTTACCATTCAATAAATTTTCGGTTACATTTCTAAAATCGTAGCTACATTGAAAAGTTTCTAACACATCTAACATAGAAGTATTATTCCCAATGTCAATGTATAACGTCCGATTATGTTTCTCGCTAGAACATAGTAGGGTATCCAAATCACAGAAATCAAAACTTGGTAGTTTGAGCCAAAGGCTTTTGAGAGCGCTCTCGAAGATTATCGTGACCAAACTCAGCTTGAGAATAGGGCTGCATGTAGCGTTGTTGCTACTTGCATTCGTATTGTTACACGAAAAGCAAGTGTATGAAGTTTCATTCTGAATATCTATATTCAATTCGCATGTATAATTGAGGGTTAGCCCATCAATACTGCAATCAAGCCCTGAGAAGGCTTCGCCACAACCGCTTCCCCTGACGAGTCGGCATTGGAACTCTTGTAATGCTGTATCCAAAAATGTGAAATTTGTCATATCCATGACCAAATTAGGTCACATATTCAACCATCTTGCATCCGTTGTTCTTCATCGTAATCTGAAACAAATAAAACGTGCTGGATAAGTGAAAAGTTTATACGTATTTAATTAATTTTTACTGCTGTTGATGGCAAACGAGCAAGCTGGTAAGCGATACTGCCGCTCATGAAACTTTGCTAGGTCACTGCCTACGACCAACGTCCTCCCCGAGAGGGGGACGTCGGTCGATGTGAGGGCACCCCACTAGGGGGTATTCCGTCGGGCCGACCACTGATAACAAGTAACCCTGCTCCGGTCGTAGGTCGTCCGGTGGTCGGTCCAACGACGAAGGCGACGTGCATCGTGAGTGGGTTGCGAGTGTGCGTGCTTACGCCCCTCTGTCGCCCCGGACGGAGTGGTGCGAGGAGTGCGCTGTCCGCAGCCCACCCCAAAAAAAAAGGTCAATGCCTACCGCAAAGAAATTGAAGGAAGTGTGAATGCGTGCAATGAGATTCGATGATACTAAAGGCATCATTAAAATACACCACACAAAAACAGCCTCAGAAAGTTGAATTTCAGGCTCTCATGTTCACCAAACTTGCAGTAACAAATTGCTGCTATTCGGACGTCAGTTTTCTACGAAAGTGTGGTACTACACAGTACAGAACAGCCCGCTGTTGTAGACAGACGATTGTAGCGGATCCTAGCACATAATTATACATATATACAAATATACATATAATTATGTCCTAGGATCACACCGTCTAAGGAAACACTATTAATTAAATTACATATTTTAATTAATAGTGTGTTCTTAGTGTTTTCGTCGTCGCACACGTCAGGCCACACGAATACGGAGTGAAAATACAATTCGCTACTACTTGTATACTTACTCCATTACCACACGGATAAATGATATTATTATTAAGGTTTAGAAATACAGGCGTATTTTATGAATATATTTGCTATCTTAGAATGAAAGAACACTTTAGCGAAACCTTAAGTATTCCAAAGTAGAAAAACAAATCCTAAAACCTTCAAACAATACACTTTTATGCTTTTGCTATCTATGTTCTTGAAACACGTCAAGCTTTCATACACGTATAGTACATTTGCGAAGCTTCTTCAAAGGCTCGAGAGCACTTAACTCCGCATATTAACAGAGAAGTGGATCCAAGATTTGGGATGTAGACGCGGAATGTTCAAGCCTACAGGATTTTGTGCGATTGTTGTGTTTTTGTTTGAATATATCTATATTAAAGGATGTTATATTGGCTATATTATCGGTCTAAAGACTTTTATACCCAACTGGCAAGGTAATGTTACGATTTAACGCGAGAATCTATAGTATGTTTATTTGTAAATTTGTTAATTACCTTGTATTGTTCAAACAGCTGAAATTTTTATTTACCTTATCGAGTACGGTATCAAAATAAAGAAATAAAAAGGGCACTGAAAAGAGAGGGAGTTAATGATTTCTGATGTTTACGCGAGTATTATACATTTTAAATAAAACTACTTTACGGATTTTATCGCGTTTGTATTTGATTTTTGACTACCCGACGTTTCGAACACTTTACAGCGTTCATGATCACGGGTGGACTAAGATGTCTCACGTCCAACAAGTCATCGTTACTGC
The DNA here is from genome assembly GCA_032191425.1 of Lymantria dispar. Classification (NCBI taxonomy): domain Eukaryota; kingdom Metazoa; phylum Arthropoda; class Insecta; order Lepidoptera; family Erebidae; genus Lymantria; species Lymantria dispar. The sequence goes on along the minus strand of CM063445.1, from coordinate 9,122,426 downwards.
AGAAAATTTATATTATATAAATATATTTAAAATTATAAATATATTGAAAATTTATATTATATAAATATATTTATATAAATTTAATATTTATAGAAAATTTATATTATATAAATATATTTAAAATTATAAATATATTGAAAATTTATATTATATAAATATATTTATATAAATTTTCTGCAGTAACGATGACTTGTTGGACGTGAGACATCTTAGTCCACCCGTGATCATGAACGCTGTAAAGTGTTCGAAACGTCGGGTAATCAAAAATCAAATACAAACGCGATAAAATCCGAGAGGGAGTTAATTTTTTTAATATCATAAAAATGAAAAGAAATGTTCTTAATATCATAAAAATGAGCCACATACATATGTACCCAACCTCGTGCTATATCACGTATATATAGAACTAGCTTCTGCTCGCGATTTCGTCCGCGTGTTATATGTAGATACTTTAAGCTAACGCTAACTTTAACCTAAGACTTTGTTTACGTAAAAAAAAAAAAAGTGAAAATATTTATTAATAATACGAATCTGTAACACAAGATTTGCCGAAAATTTTGCCGTTTACGCAGCGGAAGCTCTCAAAAGGGTTAAAAACCAGGGTTAAAAACCCCCTGTTGGTCTTAGCGTGATTATATGTAGCCTATAGTCTTCCTCGATAAATGGGCTATCCAACACTGAAAGAATTTGCAAATGGGACCAGTAGTTCCTCTGATTAGCACGTTCAAATAAAAAAACCTCTTCAGCTCTATATATTAGTAAGTATAGATTTAGAATAATTAGAAAAAAAAATTGTCCCGTGACACTAAAAATGTAAAATAAAACAATAACAAAAACGAACAATAAAAACTGCAAAAGTAATTTGAAAGCGCAATGCATTGAAAAAACCGAAACAGGAATGAGATTAGAAAAGAAATTTAAAATAACCTATAAACTGCGTTTAATAGACTATATTATTAGCTAAAAGACTAAGTTAAATATGCGCAATAAGTTTAATAGCAGGCGGGACCCATTCATTTTCTTTTGGTTTATAATTTGCAATTAGGTTGCCGTATGCCGGGACCAAAACTAGAATTAATTCTATCTAATGGATTTTTATGCCATAACTTTTTTTTTTTTATTGCCAACGGTGGCAAACGAGCAACCAGCACACCTGATGGTAAGTGAAACTGCTGCACATGGACCTTTGCAATACCAGGGGCACAGCCAGGCCGCTGCCTACCGTGAAGGAAATACTCTTCTTAAACCTCATTTAAAAAAGGACATGTCATAGCGCTCGGGAAACACAGCAGCAGGTAGTTCATTCCAGAGCTTGCACGTACGTGGAAGAAATGATCGCTGGAAACGTACAGTTGAAGACCATAACGTTTCCAGGTGAAATGGATGAACCCTGCTGCGATGTCGAGTGGTACGTTGGTAGAATGGTGACGGTGGTACCAAGTCAAACAGTTCCTCGGAGCACTCCCCGTGAAAGAGTCGGTAGAGTACACAGAGGACTCCAATCTGTCCGTAAGATTAGGATCCCCGACGATTCGAACAGCCCGTCTTTGCAGGGAGTCAAGTGGGTCTAGCTGATATTTGGGCGCACCTGCCCAGAGATGTGAGCAGTACTCCACATGAGGACGAACTTGTGCTTTGTATAGCACAAGACGCTGTCTCGGTGTGAAGTACCGCCTGGTTCTGTTCAGGACGCCCAACTTTTTGCTTGCCAATTTGGCTTTGTCCTCCAAATGACTCCCAAACTGGACTTTGCTAGATATTTTGACGCCGAGAATCCCAATACTCTCAGAAATTGGGAGAGTTACTCCTTGGAACTGAGCCGCCATGATAAACGGGTCCTTCTTCGCAGTGAACGTGCAAACTTGTGTCTTTGAGGGGTTGAACTGGACTAGGTTCCGTTCACCCCATTCCGAGGCCCGTCCCAGAGAGCGCTCGACTTCAGACACAAGTTGAACCCTTCTTTCCTGAGTACTCCGAGGGATATTCCGTTGCTCAGTGTACCGCTCATCACCCGTACTGTCATCCGCATAGCAACGCATACTCTTGATAGAGAGCATGTCATTGATATGCAGGATAAACAACGTCTCAATAGCACTTTTTCCCTGTGTAATATTTGAGTTTATGAGATCATAGACAGCTAGCTACCTTAAGTTCAGCCGTAAGATTAATAAAGTGTTCTAATTATTGAAGTAAAAACTTCTATACGCAGGCTTGGATAGAGAATAAATTCATGTAAGTCGCTATCTACATAGTCACGACGTATTAACGCTAACAATATATCTGTAACTATGTCAATGTCATTATATCTTTGTCTATAGATGGCAAAACCAGATAAATGTAAAAGCTGTAATTTACAAATTTTAATTTAAGATCAAACAATTTGAATATCCAAAAATAATAAGTGTTAGATCATAGTTTTAAGTTTTCACTTCTGCCGTGGTAACTTCTATAGATAAGTTTGGATGGGGAATAAATCCAAGTCACCATCGACATGGTCACGTGGCGTGTTAACGCTAACGATACGTCTGTAGCCATGTCAATGTTACTTTATCAATTCCGATAGATGTCAAAGCCAGATAAGCGTCAAGAGTTGAAATTTACAAATTTTTATTTATGATCAAACAATTTGATTATCCAAAAATAATAAGTGCTAGTTTATAGTTTTAAGTTTTCACTTCTGCCAGAAGTCTTCCATGACTGCTTTGTGTTATTTTTAGAATGGAACTTTACTCTTAACTCACCTCGCAATGATAATATTTATTTACTGTTAATTTTTATGGAAAACAAAAGCTGATCTGCGCAACTTCATTTTTGTCACATAAGCACGAGAAAGGGTTAGACAGAGTGTGTCGTTGGAACTTGGTGAATTTTTTGATACGCCATGCCTATTATTCACAGCGTGTTATATAGCCCTTCCTCGATTTATATATATTATACTAGCTGACCCAACAGACGTTGTTCTGTTCAAATAAAGCGCCACCTACCGGGTCCAATTGTGAATCTAAACCATTCTCGAATCTCATTGAGCACACACAAATTACTTAAATTACTTAAATCCAGTCAACAGATATCGCCATCTGTTAGAATCTTTTGGAGTTAACAGATAATTGTGACTGTCAATTAATTATAGACAAATAATTTGTAATAAAATAAAATTGCGACTATAATTAAAGATCTAAGCTATCCTATTTCTCAAGTTGAACCAGACTGCTCACGGTGTGCTAATTTAATTTAAAATCGGTTAAGTAGTTTAGGAATCCATCGCGGACAAACATCGTGACAGGAGCTTTATATATATAAGATATACAAGCTGACCCAACAGACGTTGTTTTGTGCAAATAACACAGCAGCGCCACCTACCGGGTCCAATTTTAAATCTAAACTACTCTCGAATCCCCCCAAACGCACAAAAAAAATCATCAACATCGGTGCAGCCGTTTAGGGGGAGTTCAATGGCATACACACGTACACAAGAAATTTATATATATAGATATTTAACACTCCCTATCTTGCTCGTGGATGTCGTAAAAGACGTCTTAGGGGGGAAATTTATGAGCTTAAATAATGAGGATGATGATGACAGAAAAGAATTGTAACATTCTACGTGCCCGCTAAAAAATTATTAATATTTTATAGTATTTTAATTCTGTTTTCACTATACTGATGTTTTCATAATTTTCAACATCCAAAAAAAACTACAGTATTAGTTTTTAGTTTATTAACTATTGTCAGGAAAGAAAACAAATATAACAGAGAAAGAATAGACAGCAGCACAAATGCAACAGAAAAATGCGTAAGAAAAGTTTTATTTAATTAAAGTTATTATTCTTTATATCTTAAAGCCGCATATCAATGGAGTAAGAATACAATTCACCACCTCGTCTTATTGCCCGTGGATGTATTAAAAACGACTAAGGGATGTTATATGCGGGTAACCTCTATACAAGAGAAGGAAAACTCTAAACAAAGCACTATACCAACACGTCTGACCAACGTGGTATAATAGGTCAATTTTCCTCCAATAGTGGAGGAGGCCCGAGCCCAACAGTGGGACGTTTACGGGCTGAGATGATGAAATGTCATATTGTAATACCATCAAAGCCACTAACTCTCGTTTTATAAATACTTACAGTTAAGAAGCTATTACTGAAATAATGCGAAGGTTTTGTTCCTCAAAAAGAGTATCTACAAAGAAATAAAATGCGCATTTAAATATAGGTTCAAAGCGTTTTTGAACACAATACAAACGGAAAATTTTGTCTCAACGCTACGGACATCCGAAATGTTATCTCTTTTGAAGCTTAAATGATTGTCCCTTAACTAAAAGTATTTTGTACAATGAATTCTTTCTTTAAATTTCATACATTAATATGTATCACATACTGTGTGGTAAGTGGTGACGGAGTAAGAAAACATTTCACCACTATCTCTCTTACCCGTGCACGTCGTATAAAAGGACTAAGGGATATAATATCTATGTAAGAGAAGGAAAAACTTGAAAAACACCGATTTTGATGATTTTTTGTGGCCATTCGAGGGATATGAGAATAGTTCAGATTAATAATTGGAACATCTAGGTGGGCGCTACGGTCGATTTTAAGGAGTTTACTATTGTTGTTGATTTGAACAAACAACGTACCTATGTTTGGTCAGCTAGTACAATATGTATATTAAAAATAACTGAATACATTTTACAGTATTAAATTCCGTAATTTGAAATAAAATAACCAAATTATTATATAATTTATCTAATAATACAATAGATCAAATTAATTTAAGCCAATTTATCTAAAAAGAATACGCTAACAATTAAATCTTTTTAATATTCAACAATAGGCATGATGACTAATTTTGAAAAACTGTTTTATAATATTCTTAAATAACTACTATTATCAATAAATATATTATTTTTGTAATAAGTTAGGTTTCTTTAGAAATAAATGCTATTTTAATTAAATGCATATAAATTAGCGCCAAAACGGTGCCTAGTGTCACGGCGTCTGCCTGTGACGTCACGTCTATTCACTTGAGTTGTAAACGTAAGGGAGTTAAAACAAAAAATCTGATATATTTTATTTAGATATGAATTCGAAAGTCTATAAATTGTGTGCGGTTCCTCAATGTGTTAATACATCAATAAAAACCCCTAATAAACTGTTTGTTTATATGCAACACAATAAAACAATAAGATATAAGTGGCTTAATCTTGCACGGCGAGATCCAAAATCCATAAATTTAAATAAATAAATATAAAAAAATAAATAGGAGACTATTTATTTCTATGAAGATCATTTTGACGTAAGTAATTACTTTATATAGTATATTTTATTTGGTGAGTGACTTTATTTAACTGCAGTTTAATACTAAGTTTACAAAAGCATTATTTAAATAACATAACCTCTAACTTCTCAAGTGGTATTATTTTTAAATAGATATTAAATTTTGTGTTAGAAGATTATTGATCAATATTTTACTTACATCGTAGATTTGACATTTCTAAATTCTGCTGAAGTCTTTGTTTGATGCTAGGTACTCTCCCAGTATTAACAAATCAACTCTAGGCAAATTAGAGCTGTTTGCCTTGGTGAATCCTTCTTCCATGACTTACATTTGTAGTAAGAACACAAAAGTAAGCAAGAGATCGATAAAAATCACGAAATGCTCTTTAAATGCAAGTTAAAGCAATTAATAAGTGTAACGATCGTAGAGTTTCGTACAGAATTTGCGATGATAATGACAGGTGTACATCAGTCTTTAGCCGGTTGTTACGATTCCCATAGGGAAGCAATGATGGCGACAAATGTATTCTTATTTTTTACAAAGTTACATTTCATTAACTGCAAATGTAACTTTGTAATCCTTTGTATTTATATGAGTTTATGCAGTTAATGTAAGTAAATGCAAAATTATTTATGCAGTTAATGTATCTCGGAAACTGGATGAAAATTACAATGTTTCATAATTTTTCCTTCATTTATACACTGAACACTAATTGTATTCTAAATTTGAAGCTTCTATGTCTGCTAGAAGTGCCTCTTTAATATTGATGATGACCGATCATCAGTCAGTCAGTCAGTGAGTGACAAAATTACGAAATTTTGACTAGTTATAATTCTTAAACTATTGGTTCAAATTGAAAGCAATTTGAAATACACAATGTGTATACAATGCCTGCCGGGTTACTAAAAATTCAGGCTTCTAGTTTTATTAACAACAAAGTTATCGGGGGTCGAAAATGGCCTGAATGGCTTCGAGAAAAGTATGTTACGACATTTTTGCGTTTTGCCCGACTTTTTTGTTGCTCGACTTGGCGGGGGCACTGCCGTGCCCCCAGATGTTATTTTTGATGTAGCCTTAATTTTATGTCATTTAAAATTCTTTATAATAGTCGAGTTGTATGTGCGGTGATGGACTAAAGATACAGTGATCACCCGCCCTTTTTTGATGTGAAATATCCATAGGCGAGGGTGAACCTGATCGTTGGCGTGGCGTGTTTTTTTTCTTTTTTTTGTTGTATGTGTAGCTGTTGGTCGCAGATGACCTTGACAGCTTAACGCGGTCAATGGGCGAGCGGAAGGCTCTCCACCCGGTAAGTAAGTTAAGCGAACTTCGCCCGAGGGCTCCCCCTGTGGGGAACGGACCTAGGCTCGGGGCGTCGCTGAAAGCAAAGTGGGCGTGGCCACGTTTAAGATAATGACTTTTACGCGGCGCGGTTTTCGACTTCGACGGCGAGGCCGATACCGCGGAGTTTTTGTGTTATCGCTGCGCGAGCTGTGTAGGCCTTTTCTTGGGCGATCATAATAGCTTCATCCTCTTCTTCAAGAAGATGACGAGGACGTTGGACCGCCGTTGGCGTGGCGTTAACGCCACATTTTGATATGTACATTTGTGTAACGAAACCATGACCTGTTTTAGAATTTTGTACAACGCCATCTAGTGAGCTCAAAATAAATGATTAACCTAAACATGTGTTTAGGTTAATCATTTATTTTTGGTATCATTAATCATTTATTATGGTAGGTAATCATTTATTAGTATGTACCAATACTAATGTAAATAAATGTTTGTTGAATAAAAAAACATCATTTTAAAAAAAAAATTGTAATATTTTATTAATACTTTATGCCATATTAGTTCCTGTCGTAGGACGTCGGTATTTCCTCACGCGGTCGGCCTCTTGGCGGGTGATGGACTAACTCCCCGGTCTCGTCACCCGCGGCGTCGGCTAGCCCTGAACCACTTGCATCCAACGGTTCAGCGCGGTGTAGTTAGGTCAATTCGACACAGTGAAGGAGGCTCAAATCTAATAGTGGGACATAGGTATATGAGCTGAAATGATGCTGATGATGATGCTCTTTCTTTTATTTTTAAACGTCGCATTGCAATCACTTACTACTTGTATTACGCGCGTGTATTAATATTTTCATTCATGTCAACTTATATTCATCCCACTAATAGGCTCGAGCCTTGAGCGAGAGACGGGCAAACAATACACCTGGTGGATAAGTAAGGCTTAACGTGGCCGGTCATGGACTTTTTCTAGGCAGCTGTCTACAGTGAAGAAAATGAAGGGAGTGTGAATGCGTGCAAGGAGGTTCGACGATACTAGAAGTATCACCAAAACCACACGCTGACACCTTCAGAAAGTTGGGCTTGCGGCTCTCTCGCTCACCGAACGAAGCGCAGTAGCTAATCGCTGCTTCTCAGACGTCAATTTTTAGCGAGAGTGTGGTACTACCCCGGACGGACCGGCCCGGGGCTGTAGACAGACAACTGCCAACACTGTGGTCCTACCACTAGTAAACTACATGTCTTACTACATCAATGTGTTTTAAATAAAAACTACTTTACGGATTTTATCGCGTTTGTATTTGATTTTTGATTACCCGACGTTTCGAAAACTTTACAGCGTTCATGGTCACGGGTGGACTAAGATGTCTCACGTCCAACAAGTCATCATTACTGCAGAAAATTTATAATTATCTACCCGATACAGAAATTAGTTATTAAATATTGACCCACATTTTGATACAAAATTTATTGCCAGTGTAAGAAGAAAATGATTCTATATGAAAAAAATATATTGTTTATGGTTAGTAATAATTAAACATTAAAATTAATAGTTATTATATTTAAAAACTAACTAATAATATAGTATACTACCACCGGATCGGAACACGGTCACACTGAGAAAGGTCCGGCAAGAAAACTCAGGTAACATGATGCTAAAGTTAATTTTGAAGGCGGCTTACTTTATGTTACTAAAAGGTTTTAATTTATAAAATTATCTTTAGTTATTATTATTGTAGGTCAAATCTATACAATATGAGCTCACGGTGTCTTGCAGTCCTGTGGTGGTCTTTTTGGATCATCATCATTATTTGATACATCAATGTGACTAGTTATGTTGATAGGGGGTGTTATTTCGAGGTTTTCTTCTCTTGCACAGATTTTATATGCATATTATATCCCTTGGCCGTCTTTTACGACATCCATAATAATGAATTGTATTTGCACTCTGTCATCAAAAGGAAAATATTGTGCATTGTATGTAAGAAAACTATTATTACGCATTTTAGTATATAAAACCATTATTGTAGATTTATTTTTACGATCGCGACGCTTCGAATACTTTAACAGCTTTACGGTTCCGTTGCCATAGTAAAAATAATTTTATGGAATTCAAATAATAGTATCATCAGTCATCATTTCGGCTCATAAACATCCTACTGCTGGGCTCGAGCCTCCTCCATAATAGGAGGGAAAGTGACCTTACTATACCATGCTTGTCAGACAGGTTGGTACAGGGTTTTGTTTCAAGTTTCCATCTCTTGCATGGATGTCATATGCGTAATATATTCCTTAGTCGTCTTTTACGACACCCACGAGTAAGAGAGAGCCGTACACTATGAATAATAATAATAATAATAATAATAATAACTTTATTTACTAATATAACAAACTACAACAATAAACCATCCTAACAGTACAAAAATGAAAACAGTTTTACAGAAAGTACTTCCTTACCTTATCACATCGAATTAAATATGATGTTTATAATGGTTAGCTTAAGTATATTGTTTAAATTTGATTCTAGATTGAGATTACACTATCCACTATACTAGTTATCACTGTATTACAGCAAGATAGGCCTCCCGGTCCTCGATCAACACCATATAACAATAAACAAGCAAAACACTACGGTTACAATAAACTTCGATCGGTACATATTTAATTAATACATTCGATTTGTGCAGGTATTTAAATAACTGGCGGCTATGAAGACTATTAATTTCTAATGTAGTATGTGGGTAACATTAACAAACTTGTACAGTATATGCAAGGTTTGAAGAAAGATTAAATGACTATGAATATACATATTTTTCTTATCCTAGATATATTGAATGTTTTTCATACTTGCTCACTTTATTTTAAATGATTGTGAAAAAATTAAAATGGTATAATAGCACAGATAATTATAACTAGATTCAAACTATATATAATAATTACATTATTTATGTATTATTAGCATTTGTATATGTGTGTATATGTATTTGTGCGTTGTTATCGGCGTTTAGGTATGCGTGTGTATGTGGGTGTGTACGTATATGTATTCGAGATGTGTGTGTGTGTGTGTGTATGTAACGATACACAACAGAAATATATGTATGTAGCGAATAGGGTATGTAACATGTAATGTGAGTATGTGTGCGTGTGTGCACGCGCGCATGTGTACGTGTGGGTGAGCGTATATGTGTGGGCGTGTGCTGTGCACTGTGTCCGCATGTGAATTTATGTGCATATGCGCGTGGTCGCGCGCTTGGGTTTCATACGAGGATATGTTTCATATGTATGTTTGTGTGAGCCAGCATACATTCGTATATGATTATGTTAGTGTTTAGTATTTGTAAAGTGATTTTTAATAATTTTTCGGTCTCGTCGTAGTTTAAAGAGCTTAAAAAATTAAGAAGTGCAGTCTTACAGGCGTTTTGTGTTAGATTGCGAATACAGACTCGTTTTGAAATTCGGTTGTATATGAATGGGCCAAGAAAATGTATAAAGTAATTAGCAAATGAGGTCTTACATTTAGGTATAGCATAAACAATATCTTGTCTGCGTCTAGTTGTAAAATCAGGTTTATTTTTATGTTGTAACATTGTAGAATTTTTAATAAATAACTGTCTTACCGAGAGAACAGATAGATCAGAATATAATAAGGAAGAAGAGTATCTAAATCTTTTAAAACTCATCACTTTGAGGACTGCGCGCTGTGCTCGTTCCAGACAGAGAAGTGTGGTTTTAGATGTACCGCCCCATGAGGTTATAGCGTATGTTATAATGGACTGGCATAAGGAGAAATAGACTATAAGAATTAAATTAGGTGGACAAAACTGACGTATGGTTTTGAATACAAATATAAGCTTTCTTACTCTGGAAGTCAAGACAGAAATATGGTCCTTCCAATTAAGATGCTGATCAATGGTCAAGCCAAGATATTTAATAGAGGCAGCTTTAGAGATTTCGGTGCATGTACAGTTTCCATCAATAGAACATGCATGAGCTCTTAGTTTAACAGAATTTATCGCTGGTTGAGTGTTATTTCGGATACTGAAGGTTATGTATTTCGTTTTAGGCATATTTAAAGTTAAGAGATTTGACTCTAACCACTTTACGACTAAAGCTAACCCTTCACTTGCTACTTTATTAACGTCGTCCCATGTGCTGCTACTGAATAAAAGTGCTGTGTCATCGGCATATGTTATTATTTGTCCACCTGGAAGCTGTAAATCACACAAGTCGTTTATATACACCAGGAATAGTGTTGGCCCTAGAATGCTGCCTTGGGGTACACCAAAAAATATATTGACAGGCTCACTTACGTAATCATAGATTTTGACACACTGAATTCTATTTGTTAAACAATCAGTAAATAGTTTTAAAGGAACACCGCGAATTCCCATATGTTCGAGTTTAGTTAGAAGCAGTGGAATCGACACTGTGTCAAATGCTTTTGACAGATCTAAGAATATGCCCATAACCTTTTTCCCTCTGTCTAGACTATAAACGATCTCAGAAGTTAATTTATTTATTGCCTGGTCAGTTGATTTATTTGATCTAAAACCAAACTGATTGTTGGAGAGAAGATTCTTTGATTCAAGGTAATTCTTTAGTCTTAAGTTAATTACCCTCTCGAGCACCTTAGATAGAGCTGGTAACAGAGAAATGGGTCGATAATTGGTTACACAACTTCTATCTCCTGTTTTATAAATTGGAACAATGATTGATTTTTTTAAAATTTCGGGGAAAACACCTGCCGATATGCAGTGATTGCATATCATAGTTATAGGTGGAGCTAATACATCAACAGCTAATTTTAGTAATGGTATGGGGATTTCGTCACAACCCACAGCGCTAGATTGTTTTAAGTTAAGTATTATAGTTTTATTTTCATCAATATCTGTTGGTAGGAGAGCAAAGGAGTTGTTAGTCAAGTGAAATTTAGTAGAAGCTTTAGATCTGCCCCCAGTTCTCTTCAATATGTTATTAGCTAAGTGGTATCCAACTTTTGAATAGTATTCGTTTATATGATTAACTGAATGCTTTGGTTCAGTTTTAATTTTTAGTAGAGCGTCAAGATTATCGTGTGACTTAGTTAATAAACTACATAGATCTTTAATAGTAGCCCATTGTTTCTTAAGGTTATTCTTATCATTACAGATTTTTGATTTCAAATAGTTATTTTTCAGTGATTTCAATAAATTATTACATGTATTTCTGTAGCATGTATATGATATTTTTAGAATTATATTATCTGGATCATTACGTAATTTTTTATGTAGTCGGTCACGATTTCTCATGCATCGGAGTAAGCCAAATGTAATCCATGGTTTTAAGATACGTTTGTTGCTCGCTATTTTACAAATCGTAGTATGTTTTTTCATCGTATCGTTAATCATTGTTACAAAGTACTTGTCATATTATTACAATTATCCGATAAAGCACTTAGTATAGACGTAAAATTGATTTCATTTAGGTCCTGAATGAACTGCTGAATAATCAATTTTTTTTAAAGATTTTTCCCGTTTTCTTTCATGATTTATTTTATCAATTAGAGAGACTATAACAGAAGAGTGGTCTGTGACAGTAGAATGGCATACGATGGTATTGGAAAAGTATGGACATTTAAGAAAGCAGTGATCCAGACAATTTTGCTTTCTAGTTGGTAAGTTATGAGATGGTAATAATCCGTATGAGGCTAGCAGGTCCAAATATTTCGAGGTATTAGTACTATTCTCGAATAAATTGATATTCATATCACCAATTACAGCTATGGTTCTATATTTTTTCAAATTATATAGAATTCTATCAAGTCCATTTAGGAATTTGTCTAAGTTTTTAAAGGATGGTGATCTATAAATTGATATTATAGCAACTTCATTGTTGATAGTAGATACAAGACAGTTCATTTCATCATCGTTTGATATTGGTTCTTACTGATGTATATAACTATACCGTCATTCTGATTTTTAGTTTTAGAGGTAGCAAATACATTGTACGACTTCAGTTTAGGCAGTGTTATCGTTTTTGAGAGCCAACATTCAGTAAGAATAATGAAATCAAAGTGTATGTCGAATCTAGTTAGCAAGACTTGCAAATCATCAAAATTATGATTCAGACTTCTTATGTTTTGAGAAAGAATTTTGTAAGTGTTAGAGTTGCCGAATATTTGTTTGCATTTTGCATTCAGGAGCATCTACACCGTAAGCATTGCCGACCGTTACACTATCCTCAATATCTTTTAACAATAATGACACTTTATCCATATTGTTTATTATAATAAAAATATTGCAGACTTATGTCGGCATGCCAATATAGAAGCCACGGAACACCGCATATATATAGTGATATCTTATATGAAGGAATATTTTGAATAAGAGTATTGTATATAGGGCGACGTAATGTTTTATGTGAAAGTATATTTGTAGTGTATATAGTGTTACTGTTTGTGGTGTATGCTATTTGACATATGTATAAAGAACTGTGTGCCTTAATTCCTAAAATAATTGAGTAGTATAACAAAAAGAAACTTAAAAGTAAAAACATACAAGAACTAACCAACACTAACAGTCATTTATCCAAGACCGGTATATGTGTGGTGTCTATAATACCTTTGAGTTGATCCGTAGATTTTATCAGTATAGCTGGTTGATCTTCCGATTTTTTCAAAAATATCCTACCATTAGAGACCCAGCAAAATTTAAAATCGTATTTCTTTTTTACTTCTCTGGATTGATAGTGCAATGTTCTGGCGTATGGAGTTAGTGCTTCAGAGATGTATATCGGCTGTTTGATTCCTGGTATTTTTAATAACTCGGTGTTGTACTTATCGTTGGGATTGATCTTATTATACTCTTTTATGGCATTAATAACTTTGGCACGCATTTGAACAGTGTAATATTCGACGAATATTATCTGGTTTTGTCCTGATTTCTTCTTAAATACTTGACGGACTTGGCTTGTAGCAGAAGCTATATTTAGGGAGAAGTGTAACTGCTCAACAATATTCATTAGATTCATATTGTCACTAGCAGGTACATTTTTTACTTCAATCATAGTCTCTCGGTGCTTGCGTGGCAACTCTTCTACGTGATCTTCTAAATTTTTAATTCTAATGCAATTTTCATTATTTTTTATAACAAGAGAGTCGTATTTCCGTCGTAACTCATTATACATGGTGGCAGTTTCTTCCAAAGTTTTTTGGAGAAGTTGATTTGAGATAATGTTTTCTTTGTTTTGATTCTTAAGTTCACTTATTATATTATTTAAATGGGAAAATTTTGAATCTTGATCCTCTTTGAGATTTTTAAATATTTTTTGGATGTCTAAGCGAATTTGAGATATTTCTTCCGTATCCGGATGGGTTTTCCTTTTCCTTGATGTGATGAACTCCCTATCATCTGTCCGTGATAGCTCTGGTTCTGATCCAAAAGTTTCTCCAGGCGGCGATCGCAACATAGTGCTTCTTATATATTTGCTTATACTGTGATTTCGACTCGGTTACTTAGTACGTGATATATTATAATATTGAACTAAACTAAACTGTAATCTGCATGTATAAAGGCTATTTTCGTTAAATTTAATATGAAATAAAAGAAAGTAAATAATTTTAAAGTAATGCACGTAGTACGACACGTCTGGTCTCTTTTAGCGATGACGCGAGAAGGGGAAACACTATGAATACACTATGAATAGGATCTTTATACCCCAAGGGTTAACAGTAATATGCAATCAATGGACACTAATTAAACTTAGCCTTAAAAAAAAACAATTGTCTTACATGGAAATCAAAGCGACATTTAAACCAACCTTTTTTTTTTTTTTGTGGGTGGGTCGCGGTCGGCGCGCCTCCGCACCACTCCTTCCGGGGCGAAAGAGGGGCTTAAGCACGCAACTCCCGCGACCCACCCAAAAACCACGTCGCCTTCGTCGTTGGGCCGACCATTGGAGCAGCGTTAACTTGTCGTCAGTGGTCGGCCCGACGGAACTTTGGGGTACCCCCTCGGGGAGGACGTCGGTCTTTCCTCACGCGGTCGGCCTCTCGGCGGGTGACGGACTAATCCCCGGTCACGTCACCCGCGGCCTCGGCTAGGACGGCATGAGGCGCAGATAGTGGCGCCTGCGCCACCCCAGTCGCCGGCGGCGGATCTCCTCATCGAGGCTGCGCTCCTCACGCAGGCGATCCACCGCCTCCTTCCGCGAGATCACTATCTCGCAGAAGGCTGCGACCGCGTCCCAATTCCCGACGCTGTCGACCATCGCCCTAACGATAGCCGGCAGCGTCAGGTCCGTACCGATGATTGCGACGAGTTCACAGCGCTGCACTGCCCAAGCCCCGCAGGCCTCGAGCGTATAGCGCGCCGTGTCCTCGTCGCAATCGCAGTGGTGGCAGGACGGTGTGCTCTCCCTCCCAACGACCTTGTGCAGGTATTTGGCGAAGCACCCATGCCCCGTCAAAACCTGCACCAGTCGGAAGGAGAGCACCCCGTGCCGCCTTTCCAACCACTGCATCAGCACCGGCCGGAAGGCCTCCACGGTTCGCACCCCGAACCGAGGCCTCTCCAGCCGGACTGCCCAACGGGCGATGACGTCTCGGCGGGCGTCGACGCGCCAGGCGGTGAGATCCCTTAACGAGATCATACCGCCCTCCGCTCGCACCCCCGTCACCCGCCGATATAGTCCGGCGAGCATCTCCGCCTCCAGGTCCCACGGGGGAGTCCCAGCCAACAGGCACGCTGCTTCCGTCGCCACCGTGCGGTATCCGCGGATGGCCCTGACCGCCATGACCCTCTGTGGTCGCCACAGAAGGGCCCTAAGTCGGACGGTCATGGACCCCGCCCACACCGGTGCGTCGTACAGGGCCATCGACCGGATGACCCCCGCGTACAGCCGTCGGCACGCAGCGCTCGGTCCGCCCACGTTCGGCATAAGCCACGATAGGGCGGACGCCGCGCCGACGAGCCGTGGAGCGAACCTGCGGAAATGATCCCGGAACCACCATCGCCCGTCGAGCACCAGGCCCAAGTACCTCATATGGGCCCGGATGTTGATGTCTACCGAGTGGACGGTGATCGAGACGCCGATGGGAGGGCTCATAGTGCGCCCATGGAACAAGAGGGCCTCCGTCTTGTCCAGGGCGACCCTCAACCCCAGTGCCTCGATCCGCCTGACGACCTCCTCGGTACCAGAGGTCGCCAGGCTTACCACCTCTTCTAGCGTCCCACCGCGGGCTGTGACGAGCGTGTCGTCGGCGTAACAAATCACGCTCAGCCCGGGCGGGAGGCTCCCCCTCAACGCCCAGATTTAAACCACCCTGACATCTGTGCCAACTCTTTTAATCTTCATCGTTATCACAGCCCACATACGTCCCACTGTTGGGCGCTGGCCTGCTCTACAATGGGAGGAAATTTAACCTACTATACCATGCTGGTGAGACATGTTGGTGTAAGATTTCTTTCGAGTTTTCCTTCTCTTGCACAGATGTTATGCGCATATTACAACATCCACGGGCATGATAGAACGTGGTAAATTGTGTTCTTACTCCGTCATCACACGGTAAACTTTACGCTTAATTTTAATAAAACTTTTTACTCCAACGAATAGTTTACTGTATACTTTTTACTTCAAACTTAATTCCAACTTTCCGTGTGGTAACGGAATAGGAATACAATTCACCACCGCCCCTCTTGTGATTTTCGTAAAAGGCGACTAAGGGATATTTTTTACATATAAGAACTAACCCAGAAAGGGAAAACGGACATAACACCCTATGCCAACTCGCCTGACCAGCATTATATAGTAGGTCAATTTCCCTCTCAAGCCCAACAGTGGGACTTATAGGAGCTAAGATGGTGATGATGATGAAAAAGATAAAATTTAGATTGCATTCGTCATAACAATTTCTTCACATCGGAGTTCAATTCCTCCGCATCGGAGCGAAAATGGCCAATTATACCACACTGGTCAAACGGCTTGATACAGGCTTTCATTTCAAGTTTGCCTTCTTCCAACGAGATGGAGCCGTCATACAATTACCAATTGCGTGCTTATACCGCCAGAATTACCGCCGTTATTTTTCTAAATAACTATTGACATAGTTGTTTATAAGAACATAATATCAATTTATTCTTACACATGTGTAAAAAAATATTACGCAAATATTTACGTTATGTGTACAAATCCGTATGAGATTTTTCCTGTTATTAGCGGATAGATACCGGTAGGGGAATATTTGGTACATCAAATAAACATAAATTTTACCTCTTTAATAATAAATCAATCATTTTATAAAAAGGAATCTTGATAAGCATACCTTTTTATATTGTTGCCTACTACTTTCTTTTGTGTTCCATTCCCTTCGTTGTCAGTATTTTTTTTTCTATATTTTAAACATTTTTTTCTTCCTTATGTTGATACTTTTTATTCTCAATCCATAAAAATATTTTTTACATTATATTTTGTTACCAAACTTTAATTTCACTTCATTTTAGCTAATATCCCATCCACTCATACTTGCTGATGGAGTGGTTAGAGCGGACGCACGGGATGCTTTCCTTCCGACTGGTGCAGGTGCTGACGGGGTACGGTTGCTTCGTCAAGTACCTGCACAAGATTGTCAGGAGGGAGAGCACACCGTCCTGCCACTACTGCAATTGCGACAAGGACACGGCGCAGCACACGCTCGAGGTGTGTGCCGCGTGGGCGGGAGAGCGCCGTGAACTCGTCGTGATTATCGGTGCCGACCTGACGCTGCCTACCATCGCCAGGGAGATGCTCGACAGCGTCAGGAATTGGGACGCGGTCGCCGCCTTCTGTGAGGCCATAATCTCACGGAAGGAGGTGGCGGATCGTGTGCGAGTAGAGTTCCTATTCGGCGACACGTGCCGTCGCCGGCGACTCGGGCGGCGCAGGCGTGAGTATCTGCGCCTAATGCCGCCCTAGCCGAGGCCGCGGGTGATCGGACCCGCGGAGAGGCTAACCGCGCGACGGCGACTGACGTCCCAGGACATCGAGAGGTAAGGGTACCCGAAAGGGTATTCCGTCGGGCCGACCACTGACGACAAGTCACCCTGCTCCGGTGGTCGGCCCAACAACGAGGTGACGTGGGTACGGGTGGGTTATGGGCCCGCGCGCCGTCCTTTCATCGCCCCGGACGGAATGGACCGCGCGTGCGCTTACCATAGCCCACTCATAAAAAAAAAAGCGTATATCTCTTTACGCTTATCTTTGGGCTGTTAGTTCAGCCGATTGAAAGAAAACTTGTTGAAACGTGTGTCATCAGTTTCGGTTACAGTTTTGAATTTCGGATATCCGATAATTTTATTTACTGAGCTTAATAACATCCATAGTTTTTATATCTATAACCGATATAGATATTTTTTGTGTTTCATATATCTCGTCAAAACACACCTATGCCTAAAAACCAGTTTTTTTTGTGGGATATCTTCCAAACGGGTGAACTGATTTGAATAGTAATATATTACTACCAGATACCTATCTGTAACAGGAGTAACTTAAGCTATTTATCTTCTCAAGAAACCCGTATAAAATTTTACCCGGTCCGGGAACCCGAGACCTTATGGACGCAGTCGCGTATCGTAATCGCGGAGACAAGGCGACTGAAACCGAAGCAAAATGAGGGCGGATTGCTAATATTAAATAAATTCCTAAGTGATATTGTTTTCTTCAATATATTATATCTCCATTATTTATATTATATATCGTTTCCTTTTATCGTTTTATTATATTTAATGTATCTATACGTAACGAATATATTGATGATGATGTAAAATGAAAGACATTTTTCATGTTACTCGTTTTAGACATGTTATTGAGTATGCTCGATAAATGATAAATCATATATATGTAACACATGTCTTAGTAAACTTGAAGTCTATGTTTTGTGAATATATAAAACTGATAGATGACGTAGCGGTTAAAATATAGATCAACTGAGCTAAGTGTCTCGAGTTTGATCACTCGGGGTACTTTTGTGCGATTAAAGTCTGAAGTTAGTTTTTGCTTTTGGTAGCAAACGAGTAAATTCAAATTCTTTATTATGTATAAACTCCGCGGGGGTACTTACATATTGTCATTTATTTTACATTTTACCTCAAATTACTACCGGATCGCAATGCGACTGCACTGAGAAGATCCGGTAAGAAACTCAGTGGGATTGTCTTCTTTTTTATTAATTTACTATTTATATTTAAATAAAATAATATACAACAACATGTCTATTAATAGCTGCAGTGTAATGCCTTTCGATCCAATATATAATACAGTTATTAAATATAACGAAAAAGTACCATGTCTTGACCAAATCCCGCAAGCGGCACCCGATCACGAGTTAATCACTAGAGCAGCCATCACTGCCCTCAACCACAAAGGAGGGAAGGGCGTGAGCCGCTCCTCGTAGCTACCGTAAGCAGACCCTTCAATGAGCATGACCAATACCAAATGACACACCTGATGGTAAGTGATGCTGCCGCTCAGGACTTTTGCTTGGCCACTGTCTACTGTGAAGAAGCTGATGGGGTGTGAATGTGTGTAATGGGTTTTGGTGATACTAAAGGCCCCATCAAAACCCACCACACGCAAATACTCTTAGAAAGATGTATTGCTGGTCCTCCTGCTCACCGAACGATGCGCATTGACAAATTGTCACTACGCGGACGTCGATTTTCTGTGAGAGTGTGGTACTACCTCGGATGGACCGGCCCGCGGCTGTAGACAGACAACTATCAACAGTGTGTTCCTACCACTATAAGACCCTACACCAATCCGTCTGACCAGCGTGGTACAGTAGTTCAATTTTGCTTCTATTATGGAAAAGGCTCTATCTAGCTCAATAGGGTAGCTCAGCAGTATATGAAGTAAGATGCAATGATGAAACGCTTGAATCCATAACTTATCTTAAACAATAATTTCAAAATTTAGGCTGCCATTCAAAAGGACTAATAAATAACATTGTTTAAGTTATATTAATAGCAATAAATATTATATTGTTCCTTAAGTTACAATGGGGACAATTATTCTTGCAGTCTTAACATAATATGGGGTATATTTCAACAAGAGCCCTTCCTCAGTCTTAAATCTATACAATGGTAATCTCTAACTAACGGAAATGACTCCGGTCCATAAGGCCTTTCAAATATATTACAGACTAATACATATCTCTATTATGATTAAATTTTCTAAGACATTTTAAGTCATATATTTTTTTGGATTATTATTATCATCATCACAGCTCATTTTCGTCCCACTGCTGGGCTTAAGCCCATTCCACAATATGAGTGAAATTAACATACCATGCTTGTCAGATATGTTGATTTTTTTTTTCATGGTCCATGGTCCCTCCAGCCATCCTGGCTATATGGACCGAATCACGGGAGATGCACGCCTTACTTGCGTGTGCTCTTTCGGGCGTGCACTTTCTTGACTCCCTACAAATTGTCTGCCCGAGCCCTCTCCCCTTTCTGGGGCGGCTTATGTTGCGTGGGTGTCGCTATTGACGACGAACGACACGATGATAGCGACTGCGTCATCGACTCTGTCCTTTCTCCGCCAGCTCGAGCCCGCTCCTGATGTTATGCCAATGGTGCGAAAAGTCTCTCAACCGTCGAAAGTTGGCCTCGGAGTTAACAAGCTCGCAGTAGTGTATGGGTCCAGGATTGATCCGTTGAATCCCGTCCAACATCTTCATACGTATTTCATCATACAAGGGGCATCGCCACAACACATGATCCAGACATTCATCCTCTTCCCCGCAGTAACACAGGCTACTCTGGCACAACTTCATTTCATACAGTCTCCTTTTAAAACAGCCATGACCTGTCAAAATTTGAGAGCACTGGTAGTCGGGCTCAACCCAGGGGGATCCGAGTCGAACACCAACATCAGGAAAGAATCGATGGAGTTCCCTACCCTTCTCCTCACCAGCCCATCTTCGCTGCCACTCAGCAACGAGCTCCTCCGAAATTTGACTTCTCTCTGTCTTAGGGCAGTCCCGGCCAGAAAACCTAACATCATCTATCCTACTAGCACGGGTGACCTCTAAATCTGCAGGAAGTACCCCTGCCAAAACAGGCAATGCTGCCGAACTCACCGAGCGGTAGGCCTTAGTGAGTAAAATTAGGGCCTGTCGCTGAGTTCTCAGCAAAGCGCTCCTTACCATGTAAGTGGACGTGCGCCTCCACCAACATCCAGCCGCATAAGCAATAATGGCCACGAATATAGCCTGGTACAGAATTCGAAGGCCCACATACCGTATACCCCAGGATGAGGCGGAGACACGCGACATTTTCCCAAACGCTGCTGCAGCACGCTCTCCGATGGACTGTGCATGAAGCCGGAAGCTCAAATTAGAGTCAATTACGACACCCAGGATATTGGCTGATTGAACGCTTCTTACCGGCTCTCCACCGAGTCTAACTGTGGGCGGTCGTCCACTCATCTTCCCCTTTAGGGTCATAGAAGATGATTTCAGGGGGGAGAAGGATAATCTGTTACGAGATCCCCGGGCTGTGATCAGTTCAAGCACCGTAGAGGCCAGAGCCTCGACTCCCGCACGAGAGTTCGACTCGATGATGACCGTTACGTCATCCGCGTACGCAATCAGTTTTACTCCTTCCGGTAAGGGGAGTCGAAACAGGTCGTCCATCAGGAGATTCCACAGAGAGGGTCCCAATACTGAGCCCTGCGGGCATCCCATGGTTAAATGTTTCCACACGATTTCACCCCCAGCAAAGAGACCGGCACGCCGGCCGCAAAAATAGGACACCAGCATCCTATAGATGTTGGGCGGGCAACCCCCGTTCTTGACCTTCAGTAGAATCATGGGCCACCACGCGTTGTCAAATGCACCCGAAATGTCCAAGAGCACTGCCTGCACATATTTACAATTACTGTTGGCCACGGTGTCCAGAAGGGACCGGATAACCGTGACGGTAGAATGTCCGCGCTTGAACCCGTGCTGACAAGAGGAGATATTGCGCGAGATGTTGGGAGCACAATGTAGTAATATTCTCTCCAAGACCTTACCCAAAACCGAGAGAAGTGTGATCGGGCGATATGCTTTAGGATCAGACAGTGACCGACTGTTACCCTTGGGGATAACAATCAGCTGCCCGTCCTTCCACACGTCGGGAAAAGTACCTTCCTCGATGCACTTGCCGAATAAACGTGTCAGCTCGGAGCCAGCCACACGCCATGCATGCTTAAGCATGCGGGCGGTTACTCCATCAATTCCCGGAGCCGAATTCAGTAAACGCCTAACAATACCCTCAATAACCTGTCTCGATGGGGGGGCGCATCCCGCCCAGATGGGGCGCATGCCGCCATGGTCCGTACCTGGCGATGGTAAGGGTCATCTCTTTGGGGATCGTCATCAGGGCAAAGCGCGCCAATCAGTGCAGAGATCGATTCCTCAGTTGTACTTACGTATCCCTCTACGAGCCGAGCACCACTTACGATATTTGAAGGGGGTCGTACTTTCCCCACGGCCAGCTTGTATACTACACCCCACGGGTCCTCGTTACCAGTGTTTGCGATGCTCCTGAAAAAGTCAGTTTGCGCCCGCCTCATCATTGCTCTATATTTCCTGCGGCATTCGTAGTACCTCAATCTTGCAGTCTCTTCTAAATGCCCTGGATCTCTTTTCCTGGAACCCTGCCATACCTTCCGCAATTTATTGGTCTCCTTTCTTGTGGAATCCAAGGCAGGAGACCACCATTCGTTGCCCCTCACATTTGGCCTATCACGGCTGAGACCTAAACTTTCCTCAGCACAGCGCTTAATAACATTCATGAACTCCTTGCAGACATCACTTGCAGGCTATCTCCAATTTATGCATCCTACCCTATCGTGTAGCAACGACTCAAACCGAGCCCATCCAACACCGCGCTCCCGGTAACGCCTCGGCCCTCCCAACAGTTCCGCATGAGGAGCGGGCTGACGTGCATAGATGTAGCTAAAGGTGATCAGGCGGTGGACGCTACTGCTGGCATCAGGGTGTACCCTCCATTCCTGGATGTTAGTGCCTCTGGTGGATAGGGTAAGATCTATGTTCGACTCGCCATTGGCTGTGGAAAAGGTGGCTGGTTCGCCCTGGGCGTTGTGAATCAGCAATTCTCTGGAGGCGATGAAGTCCTCCATCATCTCACGCCGGTGCGTTACGTCGTGTCCACGTCCGGTATAGTGTCGAGGCAAACAGTGCCACAGCGGTGAGTGGGCGTTTGAGTCTATTCCTAGGATGGTCGTGTGCCCCTTCATCGCGTTCAGGACCGATCCCAGGTGTTGGAGGTGATGATCGATATCGTCAGAGTACTGGAAGTATGCGCTGACTATGTTAACGGAGGGAGCACCTTCCAGGGAGATGTGGCAAGCTACGCAGTGGCTATTCGATAATTGGTGATAAACTACGCACGTAATTTCCGGACGCATGAGCATTATGACACTCTTAGGGGGCCCGTCCCCCGCGACGACGAGCCATGGGAAGGGGCGTCCAGCGGTGGCGAAGAGAGAGGACATGGCGTAAGGTTCTTGAATAAGAACTATGTCCAGCCCCATCTCCCCTGCAATAGCAGGCAGCTACCGCTGCTGTGGCTGCTGTGGCTACCGCTGACCCCTGTAGGTTGATCTGGCCGATTTTAAGATTCAAAGAGCTATTGGCTATGGCCAATAGCTCTTTGAATTAATTGGTGTTGTTGATGTTTCTTTCCTCGGCATTCTTGCGCGCTGGACAGTCTGGCGAGTTCGTGGTATGGTCAGCGGCGCCCTTACGGTTCAGCTACTTTCATGTGACGCAGATATTGGAATTCGCTTGACACTCAGCATTCTTATGCCTATCTTCACCACATTTCCCACACGTCATCGATTTAGCCCGGCAATACTTTTCGGGGTGCCCAAATATTTGGCATCTGCGGCAGCATGTAACTCCAATGTGATCGATGACCTCTACCGCGTCCCATCCAATGTACACCCTGGACAGGTCCATCAGCTGTCGACGCAGTGCTGGAGAGTACTCGCACACCCACGCTTTTTTATTACCTCTTCTGGTCCGTTGGAAAAGTGGACGCAGGTCTTTCTTGAGGTCTTCCAGTGAGCAGCTCCCTGTCAAATTTTGTTCGTGGAGTTGTTCAATAACTTCCTGTGGGTTAGTTTCAGCGTCTACACCCACCAGAGAAATAAGGGGCTTTCGCTCCCGAGTTTCCCCCACACGGAAAGTAGTGGGGAGGGCGGCTTTGAACGCATGAGCGTCTTTTTCAGAGGTGGTTTGAATGATGACACCAGATCCGCCCGTTTTACGTACCCCCTGCACCTTGATTCCTAGTCCAGATGGATTAACGGCAACCTTTAAAACCCTCTTGGTGTCATCAGCAGTTTTGAGTGCGTCCAATTGGTCTTCTGCTGGAAAAACCGCTACAGTTGGCCCGAGGCACGCGGGGATGGGCACAACGGATTGGAATTTTTGCCCAACTTGATGGCTCCAGCATACGACTTAGCGAAAGAGGGTCCGGGTTCCTGGCCTAAAGTGGCCAACCGCGTCTCCGACTTTTGGGCACAAATTTCAGCCCGAGCGGCGCGCAGTTCAGCTGCGGCCAGGCGGGTAATCAGGTGGGTTATGACCGACCCCACGGCGTCAACATGTTGCCCTATGGCAGCAATTTCGTCTTTGTTAAGCTTTGAGGTCTTACACTTAACTGCGTCCATTATCCCACCGGTCGAGGAAGTCGCGATGGACGCAAGCCTCTCAATGGAAACCTCGGACATCAGGAGTGATGGTGCAGATTCTGCATTGGAGCTGGAAGGTGGCGGGGCTACCGGGGGCTCAGCCCGACGAGTTTGAACTCGTCAACTTGCCCAACGGGCAATGACGTCTCGGCGGGCGTCGACCCGCCAGGCGGTAATCTCCTTCAACGAGACCATACCGCCGCGGGCGCGCTTCTCCGACACCCGCCGGTAAATTCCGGTGAGCATCTCCACCTCCAGGTCCCACGGGAGAGTTCCAGCCAGGAGGCACGCTGCCTCCGTCGCCACCGTGCGGTAACTACGTATGGCCTGATCGCCATGACCCTCTGTGGTCGCCACAAGAGGCCCTCAGACGGATAGTCAGAGACCTCGCCCACAACGGTGCGCGGTACAGGGCCATCGACCGGATCAGATATGTTGATATAGGGTTTCATTTCGAGTTTCCCATCTCTTGCATGGATAATGAATTCTGATGTTTACGCGAGTATTACACATTTTAATTAAAACTACTTTACTGATTTTATCGTGTTTGTATTTAATATTACGGGCGGGCTTAAGATTTAATTTAAGACCACCAATGACCATGAACGCTACAAAGTGTTCGAAGCGTCGGGCAATCAAATACAAACGCCATAAAATCCGTAAATTAGTTCTTGCATATATGTTATATACATATTATATCCCTTAGTCGTATTTCACAACGCCCATCGGCATGATAAGGGGTGGTGAATTGTATTCTTATTCTATCACCATACATAATTATAGATTCAGGCAACTAAAGGAAGTATAAAACGCTTTTAATCTGAAGTAAAACATTTTAAATAAAACTACTTTTTTTTTGGGGTCGTTGCGGCCGGCGCGCTCTCGCACCACGCCGTCCGGGGCGACAGAGCACAGACAACAACAAGACAACCCATCCACGATGCACGTCGCCTTCGTCGTCGGGCCGACCACCAGAGTAGGGATACTTGACATCAGTGGTTGGCCCGACGGAATACCCCCTATTGGGGTACCCTCCCATAAATAAAACTACTTTACGGATTTTATCGCGTTTGTATTTGATTTTTGATTGCCCGACGTTTCGAACACTTTGCAGCATTCATGGTTACGGGTGGACTAAGATGTCTCACGTCCAACAAGTCATCGTTATTGCAGAAAATTTATAATTATCTACCCGATACAGAAATTAGTTATTAAATATTGACCCATATTTTGATACAAATTTATTGCCAGTGTAAGAAGAAAATGATTCTATATATAAAAATTATATTGTTTATGGTTAGTAATTTATGGATCTCTTTGTTTGTCCAATATAAGAGAGACCACAGTCACAGTCAAGTTTATATACTCCTTCATCTTGTAGAGGGAGGGGGGAAGGGGTGTCGTAAAATACGACTAAGGGATTTAATGTAGAACATATTTGGAAGAGAAGAGACATCCTTTGAAAATAAACCATACACCCACTCGTCTGATTAGCGTGATGTAATAAAAGAATTTCCTTTCTATTATGAAGAAGACTCAAGCCCGCCCCTTGTATTGGTAAAGCCTGTATAAGAACATAGACTTAAGAAATTATTTTTAGGATGCTTAAGTGTCTTTAAAAAGGAATATTAAAAATATTCGAGATGTTTTAAAACCAATTGAATCAACTCAGAATCATTTCAGACTGGTCTACAAGAGTTTTTTTAAAAGTCCTTGACATCGTATTACAAACAATATTGTCTTTAACTTTCAGTAAAAATCCGGCTTATAATTGGCGCGACCCAAATTTCCATTGACCTTAAGGATTATATTACAATAAATATCTGTCATATTTACTGAATTAAACAACATCTATAAATCATGACAAAGTAGAACAAAAGATTAAAAAGAAGGAATGTTTCTTTATTTTCGTAAAATTGATGGATAATTGTCATCATCATCATCTGATCTCATTTACGCCTCAACGCTAAGATCCTTTCAAATAAGAAGATAATTGGGTTGCTATTACCGCGATTGGTGATACGAATTGGTATGTTTTATTTAAAATGTTTTTTTTTATTCTGCAATTATAGGAACAGGTACGTTAGGGTGAGTTAAGTGAGTGGTCGGCCCAACGACGAAGGCGACGTGGTGTTCTTGTGGGTTGCGGGTGTTGCGTGCTTAAGCCCCTCTGTCGCCCCGGACGGAGTGGTGCCGAAGCACGCCGACCGCAGCCCACCCCAAAAAAAAAAGAAAAAAAAAGGGTGAGTTAACACTTCGTATTCCTTCTCCGTCATCAAACGTATAGATTAATATAGAATGATGTATCCATCAGCTATTGCTATACTAGTGGCTCTTTATTAAAATTAATTTAAAATTGCAATTATTGAAGTTATATTTCTTTTCGCGCTAAAGAAAAAGGATGAGAGTATTTTTTTATGATGCACGCGCAGACTGTCACATATGTCAACTAGAGAATGCTTCATAACAACACTTTCAATGTATTAAATATCTTTTTTTTACTGTTAGTGTCCGTCCGTCCGTCTGTCACCAAGCTGTATCTCAAGAACGGTGATAGCTAGACAGTTGAAATTTTCACAGATGATGTATTTCTATTGCCGCTATAACAACAAATACTAAAAATAAAATAAATATTTAAGTGGGGATCCCATACAACAAACTTGATTTTTTTGCTCGATATATCGATAATGGCAATAGGGAGGCACTTGTTTACCTAGTCAATGGTCCGGAACCCTTCGTGCGCGAGTCCAACTCGCATTTGACCGATTTTTTTTTTTCTACAAACGTAGGATAACGTGAAGTGCATTTTATCTTGTTACGCCAAAGAAGTATAACTTCTTACGTACGTATAAAAGTACACACATACTTTCTTTTATAGATTGCATCGCCTTTCAAATTTTAATTGAAGCATTCATGATGAACCGAGTAATCTCTCATTCCCCTCATGATCATGATTGCAGATTAGTCCTACTAATCCTACTAACATTATAAACACGAAAGTTTGTGAGTAGGTGAGGATGTGAAGATGTTAAGATGTTTGTTGCTCTTTCACGCAAAAACCACTGAATGGATTGTGATGAAACTTCACAATAATATAGCTTACATATCAGAACAACACATAGGCTATAATTTATCCCGATATTCCCACAGGAAGAGGAGCTGCGGGTATCGCAGGGCGCTGCTAGTATTATAAACGCGAAAGTTTGTATGTGAGGATGTGAAGATATGAAAATGTGAAGATGTTTGTTGCTCTTTCACGCAAAAACTACGTTCACAATAATATAGCTTACATATCAGAATAACACATAGGATTATTTATCCCGATATCCCACGGGAAGAGGAACTGCGGGTGCAACTGCAGGGTGCAGCTAGTATTCAATAAATCTGGATAGTAAAGACAGAATGCCATAAAGTCCATAAAAAAATAGACATGAGTAATAATGGCGTAAATGTATGTCAGACTTTCATTCTTTATCACAGCTGATACATGTACCACTACTGGCCTCGAGTCTCCATAACTGAAGAAGTTTTCTCTTGCACACATGTATCTGTATATTATGATACCTTTATGGTCTTTTAGGATACCCAAGAAAGGGGGCGGTGAATTGTATTCTTACTTCCTCAACATACTGAAAACCATCAGATTTTCACTATATCAACTTAATTTAATGTTAATTTAAATAAATTTATTCAAAGAAGATTTGAGAAGAGAAACTATTTGAGGAGTTTTTATAAAACAAAGCAATGTTATTTCTTTTTAAAATCCTAAACTCGTTATTGAATATAGTGAATCACAAAGCTTTCCCCTTTTCAAAGTTATTTAGATTATTAGAGATCGTAATTCAATTAAAAGATATAAGAAAAATAAAGCTATAAAGAAAATGTTAGTCTAACACTTCTGGGCAGCATAGCTGGCTAAATTACTTCGCATTAAGACCAGCATAGTTACCACTCCTGAACTGCCCTTTTTCCTTTCCGAAAATTGTTTCAATGATAAATAGATTAATATATATGTTAAATAAAGGAGTTATAGATGAGGAAATCAAATCACCCGAATGCAAGAAAAGGAAAACTCGCAATCGTAAGTCGTATGGCAATCCATTCGATGGTATGGCTGGCCAATTTCCTTAATCTGGAGGAGGATCTTATCCAGCAGTAGTGGGAGATGAAAAAGAAGTTAATGAGGCTGATATAAGAGCTATAAAGAAGAAAAACAGTTTCTTACTGATAATAAATACTCGATCGACAAAAACTCAACGAAGCGCGTTTCTAATTTAATAATTACAATAACTTTGAGAGTACATAAACAAGTCTTAGGGCTTACAAGAGAATTGGCGTACAAAATATTCACAGCTCATAGCTTCGATTTTTATTTAAATAAGCCGCTTATAAAACTACTAGCTGACCCAACAGACTTTGTTCTGTTCAAATAAAATAAAGCGCCACCTACCGCGTCCAATTGTGAATGTGAACCATTCTCGAATCCCCTTGAAGACACACAAAAATTTCACCAACATCGGTCCAGCCGTTTAGGAGGAGTTCAGTGACATACGTACACAAGAAATTTATTTATAAGGATAAAGATTAGGTAATTATATTCTTATAAAAAATATTTCATTTATGCCGTTATTGTCCCAGCCCAAACACTTCCACTGCTAGGCTTGGGCTTCCTCTATTTTGAGAGAGAATTTGACCTACTACCATATTGTTTAGATGAATTGGTATAGGGTTTTGTATCGAGTTTCTCTTCTTTTATATAAATATTATCAGTCATAAATAGTATCAGTATTCAATTGTATTTGTAGTCCATCTCCACAGGAAAAATACTGAATAGAATTTATTCAGTGCATTCTATAATTGCCAATTAAAACTGTTAAATACGAGCCGCTTATGAAATGTTAATTTTCACAAATGTTCCAATTACATTGAGCCCATAATTGAAAAAAAATACGATAAATGTCGCTAAGGTTTACTAATCAGGTTAAAATGTTATTTCTTTGAAGTAGCTGGTTTGAAAGAAATCCTAGCACAAAACAGCTCTAATACACTTTCTTCGTAATGAGATGTTGGCCTTTGGGAGTTATTTCAAAAGAAAATGCAAAGCGGTTGCAACGAGTTAATTGAACAAGGTTTAGCTTAAGTACAATATTCCTCTTAAAATGTTTCTGTGGCCATGTTTATCCATATTATAGTTATCCTTCTGATATCGCCTCAGAGAAAACGTGATATAATTATATAAGACAACACACCTTGTACTAAGGAAATAATCCATTATTGCTTTGCAAACATATAATTCATCATTCATCATCATTTCAGCCCATATACGTCCCACTGTTGGGCTCGGGCCTCCTCCATAACGGAAGGGTAATTGACCTACTATACCACGATGGTCAGACGTGTTGGTATAGGGTTTTATTTCGAGTTTTCCTTCTTTCGCATAGATGTTAATGCGTTTTATATCCCTTAGTCGTCTCGTACGATCACCCACGGGTAAGATAGGGGGTGGTGAATTGTATTCTTACTCCGTCACCACACGGAAGGAACATATAATTAACGGACACAAATTATATCCAGATTCAAAGCAACAATTTGTGAATCACACGAATGTGTTGTCCTACGTGGGAATTTAACCAACACGCCATCTGCGTAACAGTCATAAAAATGAAAATTCTTAAAAATCATTATCATGTATAATTTCGTTTTATATATATTAAAGTTTTATCATCATCTTAGCTCATATGTGACCCATGCAGCTCAAGCGTCTTCCAAAATGGAACGAAACATTTAACTCCTACACCAAGCTAGTCGAAACTATTGGTATAGAGTTTCATTTTGAGTTTACTTTTTCTTGCATAGATGCTACATGTATGTCCCATAGTCGAGTTTTATGACACCCACAAATATAACGGAGAGTAGTAAATTGTATTTTTAAGCTATTGCATAGCTTTTATCGCGAGCTTTGAGCGCGGCGACCGAATCAAGAAATTCCGTAACGAAAATAAAACCTAACACCCCCACTCCGCCTACCATGTAGCTCGGCCGAGCGTTCGGTGTGACGGTTGTCGACATTCTGCGTTCGTCCGTCTCAGTGCGCACACGTGCCACCGATTTGCGTAGCTTATGTCACAAGTGTTAGCGAGTTTTGTAAAGGTCCCAATGATCTTCAGCGGACGACAGTGGTAATCCAAACCGCCTTTATTGTTATACATATAGTACATTTGTTTTCTCATCGGTCACCACGCTCAAAAGTGTAACTTGAATTAATATCAAATAAAAAAATACTACATAAATAAAAAATAAATAATTATAATTGCATAATTGGCCGTGTGGCGACGGTTTGAGAATACATGTGTCGCCACCCCTTACTTGCCCGTGGGAGTCGTAAAAATCGGCTGAGGGTTCACCAGGAGAGTGGGCAGCAGCTCTCTCCTGGGAAACGTAAAACATCCATACTGCGATCGCCAACCCGCCTGCCAAGCGTGGCGATTACGGCAATATCCCCTTTTTAAAAATGGCGTACAACAAAAAAATGGCCCCCAGTCACGGCGGCTCCGGTACCCTACGGGCTCATTTTGGTGGCGGGCCCAGTAGTGGTGGAGCGGGGGGTGCGAGGAATCTCCGGCAGCGATCCGGCTACCAACAAAAACGACCCTTGGCCCTGGTAACACACAACATTCGGACACTCAGGACTGACGAGAGGGTCATCGAGCTGGAAGAGGAATTGAGCAAAATCCGCTGGGACATTGTAGGATTATCAGAAGTGCGAAGAGAGGGCGAGGGCACGATAATCCTCCAGTCTGGAAACTTGCTCTTCTACCGGGAGGGCGATCACCCGTCCCAAGGTGGTATAGGGTTTATCGTTCGTAAGTCTCTCGTAGACAACGTGGAGAGGATCGAGAGTGTGTCGACAAGGGTAGCGTACCTTATACTCAGAATTACCAAGAGGTATTCGCTGAAGGTTATACAGGTATACGCACCGACCTCGACATACTCCGACGACGAGGTGGAGGCATTTTACGAGGACATCTCGAAAGCCATACACGCGTCCAAAACCCACTTCACGGTGGTTATGGGAGACTTTAACGCGAAGCTAGGCAAAGGGAGTGATGATGAGTTGAGAGTGGGGAAACATGGATATGGACAGAGAAACCAGAGGGGCCAGAAACTGGCTGATTTTCTGGAGAAGGAAAGCCTCTTTATGATGAATTCCTTCTTCAGGAAGCAGCCACAAAGGAAATGGACCTGGATTAGCCCCGATGGTTCAACAAAAAACGAGATAGACTTCATCTTGTCAGACAAACGACAGATATTCAATGATGTCTCAGTGATCAGCAGAATTAAAACTGGGAGTGATCACCGGATGGTACGAGGCACATTGAATATCCATACAAAAGTCGAGCGGTCACGCTTGATGAAGTCTACACTCCGACCTACATCTGTCCAATACCAGAACCTCGAAAACTTTCAACTCGAACTACATAATCGCTTCCAATGTCTGGACGAGTGCGAATCTCCGAACGATATGAACAACAGGTTCGTGGAAACTGTCCACGCGGTTGGGTCGAAATTTTTCAAGGCTCACCGCGTTAATAGACCTAAAAAACTTTCTGACCAGACTCTCGAGCTCATGGAGCGGAGAAAAGAGATGACGGTGCAGTCTGCAGCCGATTGGTCCAAACATAGGCAGCTAAATAGACAGATCTCCAGGTCTGTGCGTCGCGATATTCGCCGATTTAATACGTTCCGTATTAAAGAAGCGATAGAGCGGAATCGTGGCTCAAAAGTGTTCGCACAAGATCTGTCTATTGGGAAAAGCCAAATGACTAAGCTGAAGACCGATGACGGCACTGTCATTTCATCCCAAAGTGAGATCTTGGGAGAGGTCGAAAGGTTCTATGGACAGTTATACAAATCATCCCGAAATCCTGTTGTCGGCTTGGTCCAAGATCCCAGATCCAAGCTAACTCGGCACTATACCGAAGAAATCCCGGACATCAGCTTGTACGAGATCATAATGGCTCTCAAACAACTACGTAACGGTAAGGCACCGGGAGATGACGGAATTACGGCAGAGCTTTTGAAGGCGGGCGGCAAGCCGGTATTAATAGCCCTTCAGAAGCTATTTAATTCCGTTATCCTCGGGGGCGACGTTCCAGAGTCGTGGACCAGGAGTGTGGTGGTGCTGTTCTTCAAGAAGGGTGACAAAGCTCTTTTAAAGAACTACAGACCCATCTCACTCCTGAGCCATGTTTATAAGTTGTTTTCGAGGGTCATTACCAATCGACTCACGCGCAAGCTCGATGACTTCCAGCCACCCGAACAAGCCGGCTTCCGAAAAGGCTATAGCACCATAGACCATATCCTCACGCTTCGGCAGATTATACAAAAGACCGAGGAGTATAATCGGCCCCTGTGCTTAGCGTTTGTGGACTATGAGAAAGCCTTTGATTCAGTCGAAACTTGGGCGGTGCTGCAGTCCCTTCAGCGGTGCCAAATCGACCATCGCTATATCGAAGTGCTGAAGTGTTTGTATAGGAACGCCACAATGTCAGTCCGTATCCGGGATAAGAGTACGAAACCGATCCAGTTGCAGAAAGGCGTGAGACAGGGAGATGTCATCTCTCCGAAACTGTTCACCACTGCACTGGAAGATGTCTTCAAGCTCTTAGACTGGACTGGACTCGGCATCAACATTAACGGCGAATACATCACTCATCTTCGATTCGCAGACGATATCGTCGTTATGGCAGAATCCATGGAGGACCTTGGCACTATGCTCAATGATCTCAGCAGGTTATCCCAACTAGTGGGTCTACGAATGAACATGGACAAGACGAAAGTCATGTCAAATACCCATGTCATTCCTGTACCGGTCCTAGTTGGCAATGCGATTCTCGAAGTTGTCAATCACTATGTTTACCTAGGACAAACAGTCCAGTTAGGTAGATCCAATTTCGAGAAAGAGATCAGCCGACGAATCCAACTCGGTTGGGCAGCGTTCGGGAAACTTAAGAGGATCTTCTCGTCCAACATACCTCAGTGTCTGAAAACACAGGTCTACGACCAGTGTGTGTTACCAGTGATGACTTACGGCATGGAAACGTGGTCCCTAAATGTAGGCCTCATATCAAGGCTCAAAGTCGCTCAGCGTGCTATGGAACGGGCTATGCTCGGGATTTCTCTGCGAGATAGAATTCGGAATACAGAAATCCGCAGAAGAACGGGTGTAACCGACATAGCACGAAGAATTAGCACGCTGAAGTGGCAATGGGCAGGCCACATCGCTCGACGAACCGACAACCGCTGGGGAAGAAAGGTTCTCGAGTGGCGACCACGCATCGGACGACGCAGTGTAGGACGCCCCCCCACTAGGTGGACCGACGACCTAGTGAAAGTTGCTGGGCGTCGTTGGATGCAGGCGGCACAGGACCGCACATTGTGGCGCAATATGAGGGAGGCCTACGTCCAGCAGTGGACGGCAATAGGCTGAAATGATGAAATGATGATGATGAAATTGCGTGCTGTGTGGTAGCGGCTTCGAATACTACCAACCCTTGCTTTGCTCGTGGGTGTCGTAAAAGACGACTAAGAGCCCTAGATTGACCCGGACCAACTCCATCTGGTACCATTTGGGTCAACGATTACATTCCCAAGGAGGGTTGACGTCAGGCAGGCGGCCGGTCATAAAAGTCATTGCCGAAACTTTTTCCAATATTTCAAAACACATGACATATTGCGTCGCAAAAAGTTTCGGCAATGACTTTTATGACCGGCCGCCTGCCTGACGTCAACCCTCCTTGGGAATGTAATCGTTGACCCAAATGGTACCAGATGGAGTTGGTCCGGGTCAATCTAGGGCTCTTAGTCGTCTTTTACGACACCCACGAGCAAAGCAAGGGTTGGTAGTATTCGAAGCCGCTACCACACAGCACATATATAATTCACGTATTTTTAATTAATTTATAAACAGATTTTTTTAAATCAAAGTTGTTTCATTTAAACTTTAAACATTGAAGTATATGTGTGCAAAATTACAGCTCATTTCGTTTTGAAACAACTGAGATACGGAGTTTTGAGACTAAATATACGAGATTTTCCCACTATGCGCCACTCCGCGCTTAGCCACCGCTCACAGCGGCAAGGTCGTGAACGGGCCGTAAAACTGAAAAATTGAGAATTTTATGAAATGTCTTAGTGGGCTAGTATGACTTCTCCCAGCATAAATAACATATTAATAACATGGTATAGTGGTGGGACCACACTATTGACAGTTGTCTATCTACAGCCGCGGGCCGGTCCGTCCAGGGTAGTACCACACTGAGCAGAAAATCTACGTCTGATTAGAAGCAATTTGTTATTGCGCTTCGTTCGGTGAGCGAGAGAGCCGGAAACCCAATCTTCTGAGGGTATTTACGTGTGGTGGGTTTTGGTGATACTTTTAGTTTCACCGAACCTCATTGCACGCATTCACACTCCCTTCACTTTCTTCACGGTAGACAGCGGCCTAGTACAGGCCCATGAGCGGCAGCAACACTTACCATCAGGTGTACTGTTTGCTCGTTTGCCACCGTTTGCAATAAAAAAAAAGAAAATGTATAATGTTATGGAAAGGAATTATTGGTAATTCAAATTGTGTGGTTATAATTCTATCAAGTAGCTGACTTACTTGCTTGCTGATTCAGCTCGCTACGATTCAGAGGTTGCTTCGCCTGTAGGACTCATGGACACGTTATGATAGTGGACTTTTTCCGGACTGGATTTCTCTCTACTAGTTATCGTTAATAAAATGCTTATGGTATATGTTATACACTCATTTGCAAAAAAAAACGGGCACCTAAGCAATGAACCATTTCAAATGTTAATATTTCATTGTTTGATAATTATAGGTAGTTTTATCCACACAATTTGCTAAATTAATAAGAAAATAATCGTTTTCATCAGTATTTCATAAAATTTAGATACAATTTATGGGAAATAATGCTAAACCTCGCTAGTAGTGTATATTCGCTAGTAGTGCATATGCTCATGAAGTAAAAATAAAAAAGCTTTTTTGTTTGTTTTTCTTTAATAAAGTAAAAGCAGATAAATGTTTAGTATCGAGTGTGACCCCCTCTAGCTAAAATCACAGCTTGAATTCGTCTGGGCATGCTAGCGAGTATATCCCGGATACTTGCTTGCGGAATACGTTCCCACTCCGCAGTAATCACATTCTTCAGCTCTCTGATGGTCTGCGGAGCCGGGTGTACTGATCTCACACGCCGTTTCAGAACGTCCCAGACATGCTCTATGGGATTGAGGTCGGGACTTCGAGCTGGCCAATCCAAACGACGAATGCCGACCTCTTGCACATACGCATTAACATCGCGGGATCGGTGGGCGCGAGCATTGTCGTCCATAAAAATCGAGTCTTCACCTAGAGCGGCCAATGCGGGTTGTGCATGAGAAATTAGAACTTCCGTTATGTATCGATGCCCAGTCAGTGAGCCGTTTTCAATGAAGACTAACTCTGTACGATCCATTGAATTTATTCCTGCCCAAAACATAACAGAGCCCCCACCATAAGGTGTGATTTCTTCGAAACATGCCTCTGCAAAGCGTTCTCCTTGTCTTCTTAGCACTCGCCGACGTCGATCTTCACCGAACAGAGATATCCTGGCTTCATCAGAGAACAAAACCCTATTCCAATCGTCTTGAGTCCATGATTCACAATTTCTAGCGAACCTAAGCCTGTGAACTCTGTGCTCACGGAGTAATTTGGGGCCGCGGGCCGGGCGGTGACTGCGTATATTGGCAGCGAGAAGCCTCCTCCTGACCGTCCATAGACTAATATGCACATTTCTTACTTCTTGGAGGTTGTTCTTAAGATCCACATACGAAGATTTGCGATTTCTCAATGCGCGACTCACAAGAAAACGATCATCCCGTGGTTGGGTACATGGTTTTCTTCCAGAACCAGGCCTTCTCTCGACGGAACCAGTCTCCTGATATCGCTGCCAGGTCCTTTGGACTGTCGAGCGACTAACATTTAGCCTCCTAGCCACGAAACATTGGCTGCAACCCTCTTCAAGCAGCGCGATAATTTTGGTAGCTTTTACCACTTTATCTACCATTTTTGATACAGCCAAACAGCATTAAATAAAGCTTTGACAGTCAAGGATATGAAATTAATCGATAAAAATTGAATAAAAGTTATGAAAGTCGATGTTAACTTCTGGAACTTCGCGCCAAAAATGTAGGATAAAAAGGGGTTTTCTGTAAAAATGAACATCAAATGAAAAATTGAATTTAGAACGTACTTTTTTAAATACCACAGCATTTTTAAAACCGGCCAGTAACGTGTACAAACGATTGAAACCTTTTTGGTATTGTATCTTTTTAAATATGAATGAAAATCAAAACCGCCCGTTTTTTTTGCAAATGAGTTTATATTCTTTTTGGAAGGTTTTTACGGCAGAAAGAAGGTGGTGGAGCGTACACGTAGGACAGCAGGCGCCCTGATTAATTCTGCTGACAGTGGATAGAAAAGACTAAAATAATTTAAGCCCTAGTAGGTAAACCGTCACATCTAATCGATTTTTTAACTCAACAATATTCTAGATACCTTCTCTTATTTGCTAACAAATATATAAATGAATTTCTACATAATTGAAAAATGCAATTTTAGTAGGTACAATTGACAAATTACCTTACCAATATAAAAAATGCGCCTGCCAAATAGTAGAATAGTAAGAATATACCAAACTAAATTCTACCAACACTACATATTCATATTTCACAAGACATCGAGGATCCGAGGTCGTAGCAGGAAGACTTTGTTATAGGCCTGAAGCGGTGGTTCGTCAAGCAAACATTTTATACATACGACGCAGTTTTAAAAATGTAGACAATTTTTCTTGCGACTATTATTTATGTTGTTTATTATTATTATTTGACATCGCTTGTATTTCCATATTAGTGAATTTTTTTTTTAATATATCATTTTAACTCATATACATACGTCCCACTGCTGGACTCGAACCTCTTCATAATAGAAGGGAATTTGATCTACTACACTACCACGCTGGTCAGACGTACGTGGTATTTATATAGGTAATAGAAATATAGGGATTGCAACGACGAAAGACCAATAAGACCATCTTTGGATGATGACTAAGACTTGAAAATGTTCCTGCCTTTTTTATCTGCGGGTATCGTACCAGCCATTAGCATATAAAATCATTACAGAATAAGTAAAAGGTAATGCCAACGTATCCAGCAAGTTTGAGGAAGTAGGTTACATTCTCTACTAGAACAAATAACCCGTTCTCAATAGTGAAAGATATAAATAATGTTAAGAAATAAGAAAATTCAATTAAAATGCTAAACTGAATTTATATCACGCTTTTTATATGTAATTATCTAGTCCATAAACTACACAGAATATACGAGGGGTTCACGAATGACCTCACGTCGGATGCATTTATTATAAGTTTAAGAGCGGCGCCATTCAAGCAATAAGGGTTGCACATCAGCGAGAAGGTATGTCAAGGTCAAGTATTGTAGTAATTTAGAGGGTCGGGTCATAGTTACAGCGACAATGTTTATTTGACAACACCTTACATGCATGGACAACATAATGGCCGCGGCCGAGTCCGAAGACCGTCTCGGCCTCGGCGGCAGTACCAGCGTCTCATTTTTCTAACAACCAAGCAATTGCGCAGACGCTAGACAAGCATCATACAGTCCCCGGAGTCCGAAGTGGTCCCAGGTGTAGAAGGACCAAGGCCAACACCCATTCGGATACATCATCTGGCCCGGGAGCGGTGGTCTTAGCATGCATTCGCACTATCGCAACC
This sequence comes from Lymantria dispar, assembly GCA_032191425.1. NCBI lineage: Eukaryota > Metazoa > Arthropoda > Insecta > Lepidoptera > Erebidae > Lymantria > Lymantria dispar. The sequence goes on along the minus strand of CM063445.1, from coordinate 9,084,300 downwards.
CTCATCTCCGTCTCCGTGATGGGTGGAATACTTTCATCGGTCTTCCAGTTACTGTACGGTAAAGCTGGGCTGGACCGGGGCATGTATATCGTCCGCCTCGGAAACAGGTCCTAGTCAACTCTCATGAGGAGATCGGGCTGGAGAGTCTCATTGCGGTGTGGCGCGCAGAGCTTATTCAGCGCTGCACGATAGAGGCGAACCCAGGGGTCACGTTTGAGACTGCCTAACATCACGTGGCCACTGACGTCCTTGGTGTGTGTGTGGTGGTCCTTGGTGGTGCTGGCCGTCTATCCAGCCTGGATAGACGGCCAGCCTGAAGGCAGACCGCGTATTACGGTTAGTCTCGTATAGCTGGTCCTCCCACTCAGCGTCACGGTAAGGTAGGCGGCTGCTGGTATACGACCTCCGAGTACGTGTGCACGCACCCCGGAGTTCCGCCAACTCTCGGGAGAACTGTTACAAGTCAAAAGTAACGTGTTTCCATTTTGAAGTCTATCTGTTAAATCTCTAATCTTATATCTTTAAACGAGCAATTCTTGTATATATATTTTCAGGATCTCGGAAACGGCACCAACGATTTTGATGAAACTTGGCATACTAGAGGTTTCGAGGCCAAAAAATCGATCTAGCTAGGTTTTATTTATAGAAAATGTTGTTTTGTCGGTGTTTTTAGCAAAATAATATATTGACATTAAATTTTAAAAGAATATGAATTCAAATTTCGCTGTCAACGTCATGAGTTACGATAGCTCAGTTGGGAAGTCGCCCAGTTTTCTTTTAGTAGGTATTGTTTTGGCATTCAAACAGCGTCGGATCGAATCTCGGTGTTATTATTATTCTCTTTTTGTATATTTTCTATATTTATTTCATTATTTAATTTTTATTTTTTATTAATATATATCTAAATAAATTTGACAAAAAAATTACAAAAATATTCCGAGCGAAGCTCGGTCAACCCAATATTAATAATTATCTATACCAATAGATAAAATTGGAATGTCTGTTTGTAATGTCAAAATAATAGGCTTTTTTCATGCTCACACGGTTATTTGCACGCCACCTATGCCTAAAATAATAATTAAAAATTTTTTGTCTGTCTGTCTGTCTGTCTGCCTGTTTGTTCCGGGTAATCTTCAAAACGGCTGGACCGATTTCAAAAATTCTTTCACCAATGGAAAGCTATAATATCAGGGCGTAAACTAGGCTATATTTTATCCCAGTATTCCCACGGGAGCGGGAACTACGCGGGTAAAACGACTATAACCTATAACCGAAGCGAAGCGAGGGTGGGTTGCTAGTCCTTACTAATATTATAAATGCGAAAGTAACTCTGTCTGTCTGTCTGTCTGTCTGTCTGTCTGTCTGTCTGCTACGCTTTCACGTCTAAACCGCTGGACCGATTTTGATGAAATTTGGTACAGAGATGGACTAAAGCTTGAGAAAGGACATAGGCTACTTTTTATTGCGAAAAAATGGGTATAAGGGGTTGAAATAGGGGATGACATTTTGTATGGAAATTCGTCATTTTCGATGATAGAACCACGAATTTTTGTATTAAGGTACCTGATAATAAATAAATAAATATTCGTTCAAGCATTTTGGAAATTTCATTTACATGGGGATGAAATTCAACCCCTAAAATACCAAAAAGCATACAGCCGAAACCACTGGGCCTAGAAACGTATTTTTTTTTTACACCATCGTATTTCTTGGGGTGCACGAGCACTAGCAAAGGATTTTTGGAAATTCACCCCCTTAAGGGGGTGAAAAGCATATAGTCTTTCACGTCTAAACCGATTTTGATGAAATTTGGTACAGAGATGGACTAAAGCTTGAGAAAGGACATAGGCTACTTTTTATTGCGAAAAAATGGGTATAAGGGGTTGAAATAGGGGATGACATTTTGTATGGAAATTCGTCATTTTCGATGATAGAACCACGAATTTTTGTATTAAGGTACCTGATAATAAATAAATAAATATTCGTTCAAGCGTTTTAGAAATTTCATTTACATGGGGATGAAATTCAACCCCTAAAATACCAAAAAGCATACAGCCGAAACCACTGGGGCTAGAAACGTATTTTTTCTTTACACCATCGTATTTCTTGAGGTGCACGAGCACTAGCAAAGGATTTTTGCAAATTCACCCCCTTAAGGGGGTGAAAAGCATATAGTCTTTCACGTCTAAACCGATTTTGATGAAATTTGGTACAGAGATGGACTAAAGCTTAAGAAAGAACATAGGCTACTTTTTATTGCGAAAAAATGGGTATAAGGGGTTGAAATAGGGGATGACATTTTGTATGGAAATTCGTTATTTTCGATGATAGAACCGTGAATCTTTGTATTAAGGCTCCTGATAATAAATAAATAAATATTCGTTCTAGCGTTTTGGTAGTTTCACTTACATGGGGATGAAATTCAACCCCTAAAATATCAAAAGCATACAGCCGAAACCACTGGGCCTAGAAACGTTTTTTTTTTTTCACCATCGTATTTCTTGGGATGCACAAGTACTAGCAAAAGATTTTTAGAAATTCACTCCCTTAAGGGGTTGAAAAGCATATAGCCTTTCACGTCGAAACCACTTAACCGATTTTGATGAAATTTGGTACAGAGATGGACTAAAGCTTGAGAAAGGATATAGGCTATTTTTCATCGTAAAAAATTGGGTATAAGGCGTTGAAATAGGGGATTTTTATATAATTCCATTTTGTATGGAAATTCGTCATTTTCGATGATAGAACCACGAATCTTTGTATTCAGGCACCTAATAATAATTAAATAAATATTCGCTCAAGCGTTTTGGAAATTCCATTTACATAAGGATGAAATTCGACCCCTAAAATATCAAAAAGCATACAGCCGAAACCACTGGGCCTAGAAACGTATTTTTTTACACCATCGTATTTCTTGGGGTTCACGAGCACTAGCAAAGGTTTTTGGAAATTCACCCTCTTAAGGGGTTGAAAAGCATATAGCATTTCACGTCGAAACCACTTAACCAATTTTGATTAAATTTGGTACAGATATGTACTAAAGCTTGAGAAAAGATATAAGGCTACTTTTTATCGCGAAAAAATAGGTATAAGGGGTTGAAATAGGGGAAAGTATTTTCTTTTTACATCGTCTCATTCCTTGGGGTATACGAGCACTAGCAAAGGATTTTTGGAAAATCACCCCCTGAAGGGGGTGAAAAGCGTATAGACTAAACTATTAGTGCTAGGAACGTAAAACTTTCTATGCAATTCTCTTTCTTTTGTTGTGAGTTCTAAGAAATTATTTTATTAAAATCAACTCCTAAAGGGGTGCAAAATATATAGCCCAAATCATTAGGCCTAGAAACATGGAATTTTGTATAAAGTTCCTTTTCTTGGGGAAAGAGAGATTTTTGCAATTTTAGCCCTAAGGGGGTGAACAGCGTTTAACCGAAATCACTGAGCCTACGAAGGATCATTTTAGTACACGGTCGGCTTTCTTGGATTACCCCAAGATATTCTTAGTGCTCACTTACCAAGCACTATGAAAAAATATTTGGCAAGGATAAGCGAGCTCTAACAAAGAATTTTTGGAAATTCAATCCCTAAGAGGGTGAAAGTGTATAGCCAAAGATACTGGGCCTAAGAATGTGAAATTTTGTATACCGATCGGTTATTTGGGGTAAGCACTCACTAAGAAACAATTTTGGGCTGCCCCAAAGGGATAAAACGCATATAGTCGAAGACACGCAGCCAATGATATATCATCATTATTTTGCGCTTATCCTAATTACTTTGGATCGACGCGATATGAAGGCACTCTTCTGCCATCGTAGATATATTGCAAAGGTTCTAGCAACATTTTATGACCTGGCGGACGACATTGTTGGCCAGACGGCATCACCAATTGGTCCAAGTTGATGTAAATCTTTGTCTTAGTAGTATTTTGCGACACCCACGAACAATGAAAGCGTGGTAATATTTCTAGCAGCTACCAGACAGTAAGTTACAATCAAGATATTATTCCAATTTTCTATCTCTACAAATAAATAAATTTGAAGCGTCTGTTTGTCTATCAAAATAATAGGTTTTATTTATGCTCACATAATACGGTCCAAATTTTTTTGTCTGTCTGTCTATTCGTTACAGTTAATCATCAAAATGCCTGGACCCATATTGATTACATTTTGCCATCAGGTCTACCAGGCGTACATAAGGAATAACTTAAGACTATATTTTATCCCAGGCTATATTTTATCCCGGTGTGGCTGGAGCAACCTTGAGAATTAGGTCGATTTTAAAATTATTTCACTAATGGAAAGCTATTTTTAAGCCAGTAACATATTTAAGCTATTTTTATCCTGATATTCCTACGGGATCGGGTACAATGCCGGTGAAATCACGGGAATTTAAGGGTTTTAAAAATTAATTCACTAATGAAAAGCTATATTATCAGTGAATACCATATAAAGGCTATTTTCATCCCAGTATTTGCCCGGGAACGAGAACTAAACCGGGGGATGACGACCAATTTTTAAAATTCCTTCACCAATGGAATGCTACCGATGTTATCAGCGAGTAACATAGGCAATTTTTATCTCTGATATTTCTGGGATTTATATTTTTTTTTTCACCCATGTAAATTTATAATATCAGCGAGTAACATAGGCATTTTTATCTCGGTATTGGCATGAAAATGGGGTCTACGTGAATGAAACTGCGGGTGTTTGATTGATATAATTTTTTTTCACCAATGGAAAATTACGTTATCAGAGACTAAGGAAAGGCATATATATCATCGTATTTCCACGGGAATCTGAACTATAAGGCTGGAAGTAATATTCAAATGTGAAAGTTTGTGAAGATATTTGGATGTTTGTTACTCAATCACGCTTAAACTGTTGAGCAGATTTGGATGAAAATTGACAGGTAGATAGAGTATTTCTTGGGGTGCTACGCCAGAAACCTCCGCGTGGTGTACCCTGGGCACGAGCGACAATTCCTTGGACTACTCTCTGGAATTGTCGCTCGTGGCAAATATCTGGCCCGAGGGGGGGCCCAGTTTGTGGGATGCCCCAAATTCGCTCCATGCCCTCTAATTGTAGAGGGTATTGGACGCGAAAATTCGACGGGCCCAGTCACTCATTCGTTTGAGGACTGGGCAGGCATTTGCCAACCGCGACAAATCGTAGACCTGATTCCTGCTTCGGGACATTTGTCTTGAGGCCTAGATTCAGGAGCGAGGGTCTTGGCTTAACCGCCTGGACCGCGAGGAAGAAAACCTCTATAAAACAATCACCCAGAATCCTAAGTTCTGGCGCGCGGCGAGAGGATGCATGGCTGATGGGTTGTTCAGTCGTTAGCCCGCCCCCAGCCAGGGTACCTGCGGACCCCCTGTGTTGGGATACAAATTTACGCTTGCCCGGGTATCGGGATCTCTGCCCGGGTCGACCGTTTACTTCTCCCATACTCGTGGGAACTACATGGATAATTGTTCACACACACCTGACGTAGATAGGAGGGGTGAGACGCCCAAAAACACGGGGAACGATGACCCACATTGTTCCCACCCAAAAGCCTTGCTAAGCTACGGTAAAACTGGCACAGAAGAAGGAGGGGCCTCGTCCGACTGCAGCTCGGCTGCTAGTCTGGTACTGGAGGCTCCAAAATCAGCCGAAGGCCCGGCGAAAACAGGGGCCCGCAAAAAGAAAAGCAACAGGAAGATCGCCCCTGCAACGGCACGCGTCAGACGGCGCGCTGCAAAGCTGCGACAGGCGGCGCAGAAGTTGCTGGAGGCTGCCGACGTTCCACCCAGTGACGTTGGCGCCTCTGAGGCAGACAGCTCCGCGGCCATGGAGACAGATACGACCGCGGAGCAGTCGGTGGACGAGGGCGGCAGTGCCGCAGGACCGTCCAACACGAAGGAGAGCCCGGCTGCTCGGGCCGTCGGAAGGCCTACGGCATCAATCCTGGCGGCGGCGATGGAGGAGGCCCTCCCACCACAGGTGCGGAAGCGCCCTCTGCACAAGAGTGGCAGCTCCTCATCTGACTCGGAGGGGAGCGGAGACATCATGCCTCCTCCTAAGGTGGCGACCTCACGCAGAGGGCGCGGAGGGCGTGGGGCTTCGGTGGCGGCAAGAACTGGAACTCCTTCTCCAGTAATACAGGAGCGAGAGGCTGAGGCTCGCAAGCGGGCCAACGAGGCGGCAGCCGCGAGAATGATGAGGGTGTTGAAGGACGTCCCTCCCACTGGCGCCACGGCTGCCGAGCCCACTGTGGCAGGCGACGCCCCTAATGTGGCCACCCTGCAGGCCGAAAATGCCCGCCTTAGTGGCGAAGTATCAGGCCTGCAGGAAACAAACAGGACCTTGGAGAAGGAGTTGTCGACGGTGCAAAAGACAAATCGCCAGCTGGCCAAACAAATGGCCGACTTGCGTCGCCAGGTTGCGCAGCTGATGCAAACTACACCGTCGACAAGCGCCAGCCCTGCCGCCGCCCCTGCCGTCCCCGTTGTGCAAACTCGCGCTGCGGCGAGCCTCAAGAGGACCCAGCCCGTCGAAGCGGTCCCGCTGCCCGCTGTGGACGGCGTGCCGGACCTGACCATGCGCGCCATAGTAGAGGTTGTGGGCAAAATGCTCGACGCGCGCATGGCGGCTTTGGAGGAGAGACTGTCCCTGCCTCCGGAGCCCCGTCTCCGGCCGCCGCTTGCTGCGGACAGGCTGAAGGTCGTGGCGTCAGCCCCTGCCGCGTTACCCTGCCAGGGCGGGCGCGTAGGGAGTTACGCTGGGGCCGTCACTGGACCGAAGCCGAAGGGGCCCGCCGCCAAGAAGAAGGCGGCATCGGCTCCTGCCAAGACTGGACCTAAGCCGCCGCTGGCAATTGCACCGTCAGTGGCGGCTAGCACAGCCGTGACCGCGACTGCTGCGCCGAGCGATCCTGCTGCGCCCGAAGAGGGCTGGCAGACGGCTGAGCGCAGCAGGAAAAGTCGTGGTCAGAAAAGGAGAGCGGAGGCCAAAAGCGCCGCCAAAGTCTCCGCTCCCAAAACAGGAGCCGCAAGTAAGAGGTCGCGCAGAAGGCTCCGGCCGCCGAAGTCAGCAGCGGTGGTGATCACCGTCCTGCCTGAGGCGGCCGAGAACGGCCTCAGCTATGAGGCCGTCTTACGTCGCGCCCGGCGGGAGCTTGACGTCTCCGATTTAGGAGGCGTCGAAGCCAGGACCCGCAAGGCCCGGACAGGGGCTCGGATTTTAGAGTTCCCTGGGGCCGAGGGCGCCAAGACGGCCGATAGCATGGCCGCGAAGCTGAGGGGTTTGTTTGCTGCGGAGGATGGCGTCAAGATCGCCAGACCCGTCAAGTGTGCGGAACTGCGGGTCACGGGTCTGGACGACTCCGTGACGGTGGATGACATCCGGGAGGCCATCGTCTCGAAAACCGGATGTCCCGTGGACACCGTCCGAATTGGCGCTATCCGCCCTGGTCCGGGCGGCGTCGGTGCTGCCTGGGTGCAGTGCCCGGTGGAGTCGGCCAAGCAATTGGCCGGCTCAGGCAGGCTCCTCGTGGGCTGGAGCTCGGCGCGGGTGACCGTGCTGGAGTCCCGGCCTGCGAGGTGCTACAAGTGCATGGCGGTCGGACACACTCGGCCGACATGCACTAACTGCTTTGACTGCAGCGACCTTTGTTTCCGCTGCGGTCAACCCGGGCATAAGGCGGCATCGTGCGCCGCCACTCCCCACTGCCCCGCGTGTGCGGCAGGCAATAGGCCCGCCAAGCACCGCATGGGGGGCAGGGAGTGCAGACCCCCGGCTTCGGCCCCAAAGGGGCGGAGCGGCCTGACGACCCCGGCCGCTCCCGCCCCTAGCGCGACCCGATCGCCCGCCAGCGTGGAGGAGGTAATGGATACGGCCCACTAATGGCGGCCGAATCTTACCACCTCCTGCAGGCCAACCTCAACCACGCCGCCGAGGCACAGGACGTTTTCCTGCAAGCCATGGCGGAGTGGTTGATCGGTGCAGCCGTAGCCGCGGAGCCGTACGTGGTGCCTGACCGGCCCAATTGGCTGGGCAGCAGTGACGGCTCTGTGGCAATCGTCGCCTCCACGTCGTGGCATTCCCCGCCCTTGCTGCTCAAGGACAGGGGCGATGGGTATGTCGCGGCGGAATGGGGAGAGGTTACGCTATTTGGTATTTACTTCTCCCCTAACAGGAGCGCGACGGATTTCGGGGCCTTCCTCACCATCCTGGGGGCCTCGATACGGCGACTGGCACCGCGCCAGGTCTTTGTCATGGGGGACTACAACGCCAAGTCCACGGCGTGGGGGTCCCCCAGGACGAATGACCGCGGGCGGGCGGTCGAAGAGTGGGCGGCGGCACTGGGCCTCTGTTTGCTGAACAGGGGCTCGGTGCAAACGTGCGTGCGGCAGCAGGGCGGGTCGATAGTGGACTTGTCGTTCGCTAGCCCTAATGTCGCAGCACGTGTGAGGAGCTGGTACGTGCAGGAGGAGGTTGAAACCCTATCCGACCACCGATACATCCGGATAGAGGTCTCCCGGACCCTCCTGCAGCCCAGCAGGGGTCACACGGCGGACGGAGCTCCCGCGTTTCCGCGGTGGGCTGTGGGTCGATTGGATCGGGACCTGTTGGCGGAGGCAGCCATCGTTCAGTCGTGGCTGTCCTCACCGCCCCAGGCGGACGGGGTGGATGCCGAGGCTGGCCGCATCCGCTGTGCGTTAACGCAAATCTGCGATGCGGCCATGCCCCGTGTGCGGCGTCTGCCCCCGAAGAATGCGGTCCCCTGGTGGTCCCGAGAATTGGCGGACCTTCGGGCCGCGTGCATACGTGCCCGGAGGGCCTATACCCGCAGCCGAGCGCGCCACCGCGACGCTGAGCGGGAGGGCCAGCTGTACGAGGCTTACCGCAGTGCGCGGTCTGCCTTCAGGCTGGCCGTCCGTACCGCCAAGGACGTTAGTCGGCGGGAGATGCTGGACAGTCTCGAGCGTGACCCCTGGGGTCGCCCCTACCTCGCAGCGCTGAACAAGCTCCGCGGGCGGGGCCCCCCCCCTCACCGAGACTCTCCAGCCCAGCCTCCTCACCAGAGTTGTCGAGGACCTCTTTCCACGGCGGGCGGAGCACACGCCTCCGGTCATGGCTTCGCCGGATAGCGACCGGAAGGCCGAAGATGAAAGTGCTCCGCCCATCACGGAGCCGGAAATGGGGGCGGCGGTGGCGCGTATGCGAGTGAAATCTACCGCCCCCAGGCCCGATGGTATTCCGAACCGTGTGTTGGCCCTGGTCCTCGAGCACCTGGGACCACGCCTCAGGGGACTGTTCGACGCCTGTTTGACGTCCGGGCAGTTCCCTGGATGCTGGAAAGAGGGGAGGCTGGTTCTCCTGCCGAAGCCGGGACGGTCTCCCGAGTCGGCCTCGGCCTACAGGCCCATCGTGCTGCTCGATGATGCGGGTAAGCTGCTGGAGAGGGTGTTGGCTGCCCGCATCGAGCGGCACCTCGTCGGGGTCGGGCCCGATCTGTCGGACGCCCAGTTTGGTTTTCGGAGAGGGCGTTCGACGATCGCGGCCCTGCTGCGCCTGAAGGCCGTGGTAGCGGAGGCCGTCACCGGCGGAGGAGTCCTGTTGGCGGTGTCCCTGGACATCGCCAATGCCTTCAACAGTCTGCCATTCAGCTGCATCAGGGAGGGGCTGAGATATCACGGGGTGCCCGTGTACCTCAGGCGGCTGGTGGCAGACTACTTGGAGGGGCGCAGCGTCCTCTACGTTGACCGAGTAGGGGACGTTGTGCGAACGCCCATGACGTGCGGTGTCCCACAGGGGTCGGTTCTGGGTCCGACCCTGTGGAACATCGGCTACGACTGGGCGTTGAGAGGAAGCCTCCCACCCGGGCTGGGCGTAATTTGCTACGCCGACGATACACTCGTCACAGCCCGGGGTGGGACGCTAGAGGAGGCGGCACGCCTGGCAACTCTCGGCACCGAGGAGATTGTCAGGCGGATCGAAGCGCTGGGGCTGAGAGTAGCCCTGCAAAAGACGGAGGCCCTTTTGTTCCATGGCCTCCGTACCGCCGGGCCTCCCGCCGGCGCTTCGATCATCGTGAAGTCGGTCACCATCAGCATCCAGGCCCACATGAAGTACTTGGGCCTGGTGCTCGACGGGCATTTTTGGTTCCGGGAGCATCTCCATCGACTTGTTCCCCGGCTTGTCGGCGCGGCGTCCGCCCTTTCGCGGCTGATGCCGAATGTGGGCGGACCCAGTGCTACGTGCCGACAGCTGTACGTGGGGGTGATCCGGTCGATGGCCCTGTATGGAGCACCGGTGTGGGCGGGGTCCCTGACCGTCCGTCTTAGGGCCCTCCTGTGGCGACCACAGAGGGTCATGGCGATCAGGGCCATACGGGGTTACCGCACGGTGGCGACAGAGGCAGCGTGCCTCCTGGCCGGAACTCCCCCGTGGGATCTGGAGGCGGAGATGCTCGCCGACATTTATCGGCGGGTGTCGGAGACGCGCGCCCGCGGCGGCATGGTCTCCATCAAAGAGATCACCGCCTGGCGGGTCGACGCCCGCCGAGAAGTCATTGCCCGTTGGGCAGTCCGGCTGGAGAGTCCTCGGTACGGTGTCAGGACCGTCGAGGCTCTCCGGCCGGTGCTGATGGAGTGGTTGGAGCGGACGCACGGGGTGCTTTCCTTCCGACTGGTGCAGGTGCTGACGGGGCACGGTTGCTTCGGGAAGTACCTGCACAAGATTGTCAGGAGGGAGAGCACACCGTCCTGCCACCACTGCCGTTGCGACGAGGACACGGCGCAGCACACGCTCGAGGAGTGTGCTGCATGGGAGGGGGATCGCCGTGAACTCGTCGCAATTATCGGTGCCGACCTGGCGCTGCCGACCATCGCCAGGGAGATGCTCGTCAGCGTCAGGAACTGGGACGCGGTCGCCGCCTTCTGTGAGGCCGTTATCTCACGGAAGGAGGCGGCGGATCGTGTGCGAGTAGAGCTCCTATTCGGCGACACGTTCCGCCGCCGGCGACTCGGGCGGCGCAGGCGCGAATATCTGCGCCTAATGCCGCCCTAGCCGAGGCCGCGGGTGATCGGACCGGGGAATTGTCCGTCACCCGCAGGGAGGCTGACCGCGCGATGGCGACCGACGTCCCAGTACGTCGAGAGGTGAGAGGTTACCCGAAAGGGTATTCCGTCGGGCCGACCACTGATGACAAGTCACATCTGCTCCGGTGGTCGGCCCAACAACGAGGTGACGTGGGTACGGGTGGGTTATGGGCCCGCGCGCCGTCCTTTCATCGCCCCGGAAGGACAGGACCCCGCGTGCGCTTACCATAGCCCACCCATAAAAAAAAAAAAAAAAAAAAGATAGAGTATTTCTTAAATTAAGAAATGTAATACTTTTTATGCCGATAATATTCTTTGCGATAATAGTTCAATATTCAAGTAAATTTTACGCGGGCGAAGCCGCGGGCAAAAGCTAGTATGTAATAAATGTACATGTAACCCTCTACGCTTGTATTAACACCCCACATTAAAAAGTTAAACGCTACAGCTCCTTTATTTAAATGAGTAAATGGAATAGACCGGCAAGGGCTCCCTTTGTACAAATTAAAATCTTGTATATAATATTATGTGACGGTTAGGCACTTTGTGTTACTGTGTAAAAAAGGAGCTCATTATCATCATGCTGTTCTTGTCCCAATTGCTGGGATCAACGCAATGTGTCCTCATTCATACGGCTCCTATTTCAATCTCGAATATTTCTTCACAATACTCATCTTTAACAGTGCGTATTGCGTAAGTTATTGGCAAAAGTTTTATGACCAGTCTTCAGCCTAACATCAATCCTCCTTAGAAATATAATTGTAGACTGGGCCGTATTTGATGAGCTTAGTTTAGGTCTATATTTAGTCTCTCACACATCTTTACACACATACGAGCCATATAAGTATTGGTAGTATTCATAACCGTTATCATATTATAGCGAATTAAGGACGCATTGTAGTTTTAACTTGTCATCCCATGGAGAATCTAACTCTGTCTTTGTAACTAGTGGTGATGTAATATAAGGTGTGAAGTGGACTGGCCTTCTTATGGTCATGAATTCTAAAAGATGTCTTCAAAGCCGGAATAGTAAAAACAAAATTAATCAAAATCCCCACCTTAATAATAGTATTTTTATTTCACAGGTAAAACCATTATTAACACTTCTTATAGCCTAATACTAGAACATTAATTACCGTAATAAATGAACCTTTACGACCACTTAAATGGCACACATGTTGTCAGAAAAATAGTGCTCCTAATTCCAGTTTCTACCAGTCATAGGTACTCTAGTTGGTTTTATTTCATACTAGCACGTTTCATGACCCTCAAAGTTTTCCTCTAATGTTTGTGAAACTCACTGCTGGGAGCTATTATATAGTTTCATTTCTCTGTTTCTATCTGTAGTTTTGAAACTTGATAATAACGCTTGAAAATATGTCACGGACATTTTAAGTGAAAGGACTGTTAACTTTTGGGCGGGTAAAAACTTTAACGTCACGTCAACAATGCTATTGTTAATATTATAAACTCATTTGCAAAAAAAACGGGCGGTTTTGATTTTCATTCATATTTAAAAAGATACAATACCAAAAAGGTTTCAATCGTTTGTACACGTTACTGGCCGGTTTTAAAAATGCTGTGGTATTTAAAAAAGTACGTTCTAAATTCAATTTTTCATTTGATGTTCATTTTTACAGAAAACCCCTTTTTATCCTACATTTTTGGCGCGAAGTTCCAGAAGTTAACATCGACTTTCATAACTTTTATTCAATTTTTATCGATTAATTTCATATCCTTGACTGTCAAAGCTTTATTTAATGCTGTTTGGCTGTATCAAAAATGGTAGATAAAGTGGTAAAAGCTACCAAAATTATCGCGCTGCTTGAAGAGGGTTGCAGCCAATGTTTCGTGGCTAGGAGGCTAAATGTTAGTCGCTCGACAGTCCAAAGGACCTGGCAGCGATATCAGGAGACTGGTTCCGTCGAGAGAAGGCCTGGTTCTGGAAGAAAACCATGTACCCAACCACGGGATGATCGTTTTCTTGTGAGTCGCGCATTGAGAAATCGCAAATCTTCGTATGTGGATCTTAAGAACAACCTCCAAGAAGTAAGAAATGTGCATATTAGTCTATGGACGGTCAGGAGGAGGCTTCTCGCTGCCAATATACGCAGTCGCCGCCCGGCCCGCGGCCCCAAATTACTCCGTGAGCACAGAGTTCACAGGCTTAGGTTCGCTAGAAATTGTGAATCATGGACTCAAGACGATTGGAATAGGGTTTTGTTCTCTGATGAAGCCAGGATATCTCTGTTCGGTGAAGATCGACGTCGGCGAGTGCTAAGAAGACAAGGAGAACGCTTTGCAGAGGCATGTTTCGAAGAAATCACACCTTATGGTGGGGGCTCTGTTATGTTTTGGGCAGGAATAAATTCAATGGATCGTACAGAGTTAGTCTTCATTGAAAACGGCTCACTGACTGGGCATCGATACATAACGGAAGTTCTAATTTCTCATGCACAACCCGCATTGGCCGCTCTAGGTGAAGACTCGATTTTTATGGACGACAATGCTCGCGCCCACCGATCCCGCGATGTTAATGCGTATGTGCAAGAGGTCGGCATTCGTCGTTTGGATTGGCCAGCTCGAAGTCCCGACCTCAATCCCATAGAGCATGTCTGGGACGTTCTGAAACGGCGTGTGAGATCAGTACACCCGGCTCCGCAGACCATCAGAGAGCTGAAGAATGTGATTACTGCGGAGTGGGAACGTATTCCGCAAGCAAGTATCCGGGATATACTCGCTAGCATGCCCAGACGAATTCAAGCTGTGATTTTAGCTAGAGGGGGTCACACTCGATACTAAACATTTATCTGCTTTTACTTTATTAAAGAAAAACAAACAAAAAAACTTTTTTATTTTTACTTCATGAGCATATGCACTACTAGCGAATATACACTACTAGCGAGGTTTAGCATTATTTCCCATAAATTGTATCTAAATTTTATGAAATACTGATGAAAACGATTATTTTCTTATTAATTTAGCAAATTGTGTGGATAAAACTACCTATAATTATCAAACAAAGAAATATTAACATTTGAAATGGTTCATTGCTTAGGTGCCCGTTTTTTTTGCAAATGAGTGTATCTGGAATTGTACTTAAAATTACTTATAATTGTTGCCATTAAAATCATTATAAATTATGTAAAATAATTGTATATAATTATTAGTATATTATATATACATATAATATTTGTGATGTTATATAATGTTAGTATTAAATGTTATTTTTTTACACCAAAAATCTATTATTAGCGATTGTAGTTTATATAATGATATCAAATGTCTGTAGTTTCACCCACGTAGTTTCCATTCCCATGAAAATACTGTGATAAAATATGCCTATAATACTCGCTGATGATTTAGCTTTCCATTTGTGCAAGCATTTTGAAATCCATTCAAAAGTGTTGGCGTGAAAGTATAAAAAACAAACTCACGTTTACATTAATATTATTACTTAGAATATGGTATGAATGTATATTATAAAGCCAATTTCAAACAGTTTCATTCTTAAGTAATTATTCTGAAACAGCAAGAAATACATAACAAACCAGCCGTAAATAAAACGGGTTCAGAGCTTGTTAGTTACTAGATATTTCTTTTTAATCCGGACGTTGTTAATTCTAGTACTGGCCCTACTTGTGTTCGCAACAATACTTTGACTTCAGCTGCTGACAAAGGTATTATAATTGACTAAAAGCTCTTCGTTGAAAATGTTTTAATTCAAAACCACCATTTGCATGAAGATATTTAATGTTTCTGTATAATTATTATTCAAGTGAGGTCTCCTTCCTCCTTTCTCAGTCTTCGTATGGTGAGACATTGAGAATTGTCTATATTTTGAGTAATTTTATTTATATTTCATTACATTGAATTAAATTAAATGGTAGAAATTAGATTTGCTTTTAAATTCATTAAAATACTGTACTTAGTATCGTACGTATATTTATATACTTCTTCTGACAATCAAAAGCTTAAAGTTCCGTATGGCCGTGAAATAAGAATACAATTTGTGGGTGTTGTAAAAGAGGACTAAAGAATATAATATGCAAATAAAATCTATACAAGAGAAGGAAAACTCTGAATAAAACATTATAGACTACAAGCCCATGAAAAAAATTAACCTGTGAAATGAACCAACGTGAATAACGCGTAGAAGGCTGTTACTATATCATAAAATTACTCTGAGCGCTATGCCGTCATTTCTGAGCGTTACAGGTGAGTACGTGAGTAAATGGAATTTCTCAGATACAAGTGAGAAATTACGACTAATTATTAATGTATGGTTTTTTTATAGCTCATAGATGATTAAACATAAATGTCGAAAAACCTAGTGCCGTACTGAAGTGGTGGTACCGGAAGTTAGAGCAAATTTTTAATTCGCTGGTAATTGTAGAAGCAAAATAGGTCATTTATTACTGTACATTTGTGTAACAGCGTTCATGGGGGAGTTGCGTACTTAAGCCCCTCTGTCGCCCCGGACGGAGTGGTGCGGAGGCGCGCCGACCGCGGCTCACCCATAAAAAAAAAAAAAAAAAATGGGTAAAATATCTGTATATGTATACAAAAAGAATTACGAGAGGGAATACGTTGGATTAAGGGACCACACCTTCGTCATCCCGGACGGAACGGACGGTGTGTGACTAACCATGGCCCACTCAAAAAAAAAAACCCCTTTTATTATGGGGAATGCTCAAGCCCAGTTGTGAGACGTATATAAGTCGAGGTGATGATGAAGTGAGACTTTCAGTTTGGTGATGTGTTAATTGCAAAACCACCTCTAAAATATTCTACAAAACTTAAAAGGAAAGTATTCCAGGCAAGGCAATAAAGACGACTCTCGCTCACCAGAAGCACTAACAAATTGCTTTTACTCAGATTCGACTTTCAATGAGAGTGTTGTACTGACTCGGCCAGGTTAGCCCATTTACAGCTGCCATCTGAAAACTGTCACTAGCATGGCCCTATTGCTAGTAAATCGGCAAAATGCGAGAAACTGCCAACAGATTTGTATTTCCTAAATATTTAATAAAATTGTCATTTTATATTTACGCAGTTTATTTAACCCATCTTTATATTGAGTCTTCAGTCTTTTTCAAGCACATTGAATGCAGTAAGTCAATATTTACTAGTGAAAACTCGTAATTGTGTCTTTACATTATTTATATAATTGTTCATGAAGCCACAAGAAGCCGGGACGCGGCTGTCTAGCGTAACTTCCACTTTTACACTCAAGTGAGTGTGTACTTATCAGTATCATGTACACATCAATTACAGTAAACCGGCTCGAAGGACCACAACTGTGTAATTGTGGTCCTTCGAGAGGAGTATCAACGGACGTTGAGAGACTAAACCTTTGATGCTGTATTACATATATAACTGATACACATAATCGTAGCGGATAGTAATTAAAAATATTATTATAAAGAAAATTCACAGTTTTAATAATTATGTTTAAATCTCTAATATTGAAATTAGCATTGTGGTCGTTATTAAAGTTTAATGATTTATAATTTGTTTAAACTGTTATAACCGATCATCCGAAAAGGCTATAGCACCATAGACCATATCCTCACGCTTCGGCAGATTATACAAAAGACCGAGGAGTATAATCGGCCTGTGCTTAGCGTTTGTGGACTATGAGAAAGCCTTTGATTCAGTCGAAACTTGGGCGGTGCTGCAGTCCCTTCAGCGGTGCCAAATCGATCATCGCTATATCGAGGTGCTGAAGTGTTTGTATAGGAACGCCACAGTGTCAGTCTGTATCCGGGATAAGAGTACGAAACCGGTCCAGTTGCAAAAAGGCGTGAGACAGGGAGATGTCATCTCTCCGAAACTGTTCACCACTGCACTGGAAGATGTCTTCAAGCTCTTAGACTGGACTAGACTCGGCATCAACATTAACGGCGAATACATCACTCACCTTCGATTTGCGGACGATATAGTCGTTATGGCAGAATCCATGGAGGACCTTGGCACAATGCTCAATGATCTCAGCAGGGTATCCCAACTAGTGGGTTTACGAATGAACATGGACAAGACGAAAGTCATGTCAAATGCCCATGTCATTCCTGTACCGGTCCTAGTTGGCAATGCAATTCTTGAAGTTGTCGATCACTATGTTTACCTAGGACAAACAGTCCAGTTAGGTAGATCCAATTTCGAGAAAAAGATCAGCCGACGAATCCAACTCGGTTGGGCAGCGTTCGGGAAACTTAAGAGGATCTTCTCGTCCAACATACCTCAGTGTCTGAAAACACAGGTCTTTGACCAGTGTGTGTTACCAGTGATGACTTACGGCACGGAAACGTGGTCCCTAAATGTAGGCCTCATATCAAGGTTCAAAGTCGCTCAGCGTGATATGGAGCGGGCTATGCTCGGGATTTCTCTGCGAGATAGAATCCGGAATACGGAAATCCGCAGAAGAACGGGTGTAACCGACATAACACGAAGAATTAGCACGCTGAAGTGGCAATGGGCAGGCCACATCGCTCGACGAACGGACAACCGCTGGGGAAGAAAGGTTCTCGAGTGGCGACCACGTATCGGACGACGCAGTGTAGGACGCCCCCTTACTAGGTGGACCGATGACCTAGTGAAAGTAGCTGGGCGTCGTTGGATGCGGGCGGCACAGGAGCGCTCATTGTGGCGCAACATGAGGGAAGCCTACGTCCAGCAGTGGACGGCGATAGGCTGAAATGATGAGGATGATGATGAACCGATCATCTTCTCATCATTTCAACTTATTTTCGTCCTACAGCTGGGCTAGGGCCTCCTTCATATTGCAAGGGAAATTAACCCATTTTACCACGCTGGTCAGACGTATTATATAGTTTTATTTTGAGATGTTTTTCTCTTAACCCAACATACTTCCTGGAATTCTAAGGCCTACATGTTAGAATTCACATTAAAACAGCATTTGTTACTAATACGACTAAGTAATACGGTTCCCTTTTTTATTTTGTCAGTACCTATAAGCTGAAAAGAAGGTTATTCACTGAGATCATCATTCAAATGGCACCAACCTTTCTAGTTTATTATTCTAGTTACCGTAACAAATCGAAGACTCGCGAATGCGCGATAGATACAGTACTTACTTTTGATTTATTCATCATTCGAAGGTAAAAATATTTCTTATTACGTAAAGTTATAACATATAATCTGAAATATGAGATGTAATGTTCCAAAGTTTCGTACTTGAATTGGAGGCATGTATTTCAAATACATTATTCTATCTTTCGTAACTTTGTTTTGTAAGAAATTTGTAATTCTTTTTCTATACAGTGATGGGTGAAATGTAAAAAAAAAAAAAATAATATAATTTATAATGAAGTAAGACTAATTTCAAAGCGTTTGTTTTATTTTCTGCTTTTTAGCGCTTTTAATTATGGTCACATAAGGACTAAGCAATATGACAGACAACGTTTAATTGTCTGTTATCTAAATAAAATTACAATTGTCTACCCCCTCCTTACTTGCCCGTAAGAAACATGAGAAACGGCAAGAATCTCATCAGAAAAGTAGGCAGCAGCTATCTCCTGATCAAGGTATAATACGTCACTGTCTTCTTTTATGACGACCGAGGGTATCATAAAAGACGACTAAGGGATTAAATATGCTTATAACATCTATGCAAGAAAAGGAACGCCCTTAAACCAACCCGTCTGATCCGCGTAATATAGCAACGCAATATCCCTCCTATTATGGCGGCTCGAGACCAACAGTGTGACGTATATGAGCTGTAATGAAGAATAATGATCATTATGGTGATTTATTGCTGTGTGGTAGCGGCTTCGAATACTACCAACCCTTGCTTTGCTCGCGGGTGTCGTAAAAGACGACTAAGAGCCCTAGATTGACCCGGACCAACTCCATCTGGTACCATTTGGGTCAACGATTACATTCCCAAGGAGGGTTGACGTCAGGCAGGCGGCCGGTCATAAAAGTCATTGCCGAAACTTTTTGCAATATGTCAAAACAGATGACACATTGCGTCGACCCCAAGTAATTGGGATAAGAGCAAGATGATGATGATGATGATGGTGATTTATTTGAAGTCGTCATCATCATCATCATCCTAAACTTATCTCTATATATTTCTTGTGTACATGTGAATGTTACTGAACTATTTATAAACGGCTGAACCGAAATTAATGAAATTTTGTGTGTTCAAGGGGATTCGAGAATGGTTTAGATTCACAATTGCACCCAGTAGGTGGCACTGCGATCGAGCTCAAGGAGAATTCCTTTTACCATTTTTTAGATTTGAACAGAAAAACGTCTGTTGGGGTCAGCTAGGAAAAATATAAATTTTCTGTTCGTGTGTTTGTAATTTAAGTCCTTCTAAACGGCTGGATCTATTCTGATGATTTTTTTTTGTGGCTGTACCGATGGATATGAGAATGGTTTAGATTTATTATTGAACCAGTAGATGGCGCTGTGATTGATTTCATTTAGAATTTATTATACTATTTTTCCTAGATTGGATCAGTTAGTTACTTGTAAAGGTTTTAGCAACAGTTTTATATTCCCAACCACGTGCCCGCCATACAGTACAATAATGATTGTATCGTATATATATGACGCAAATGCATATACTTGTTAATTTTATTATGAAATACTCTTATCTTCAATAATCTCATAATTAAAGTACCTATAAATATATTAACACATTTATCGATCATTCAGTACGTCACTAGTGTACTCAACAGTGAAGCTATCGTTACATACACCCACATAATTGTAATACAGATTGACATACTGATACATAAATTTGCAAATAACGATCTTGTTGATGATATTTTTTGGCTATGGTGAAGTTAGATGATCGGACTGGGGAATTGTCCGTCACCCGTAGTGTAGCTAACCGCGCGACGGCGACCAACGTCCCAGGACGTCGAGAGGTGAGGGTACCCGAAAGGGTATTCCGTCGGCCGACCACTGATGACAAGTCACATCTGCTCCGGTGGTCGGCCCAACAAATAACGAAGTGACGTGGGTACGGGTGGGTTATGGGCTCGCGCGCCGTCCTTTCATCACCCCGGACGGACAGGACCGCGCGTGCGCTTACCATAGCCCACCCAAAACAAAAAAAAAAAATGGTGAAGTTACATCCCGTACAATCCGTTGTTGCTGACGGAAGGAATTACGTGCAATCTAATAACTTACCATGCACGTCCACAAATGATTGTTCCGAGTTGGATGTAATCTGGTTTCATTAATTTCATGTTTGCGAAGTCCTCCGCGACACATGCATTTATTCTTTAGAACGGGGTCTTATCTTCTTATATTTAAATGTCACTGAACACCTCCTAAACGACGGGACCGATGATGATGAAATTTTTGTGTGTGTGTGTGCCCAAGAGGATTGGAGGATGGTTTAGATTAACAATTGGACCCGGTAGGTGGCGCTTTGTTTTATTTGAACAGAACAACGCCTGTTGGGTCAGCTAGTATTATATACCTTCTGAGTTCTCTTGCTGCATTTTTCTCAATATGGCCGCGTTTCAATTTGACGGGAGTGTATTATTTTGTTAGATTTAAATTACTAAATTGTGATAATATAATAATTACTATCAATTAAATATTTTTTACTAACTGTCAAAAATAGTATAATTTTTATGCTGAATGTTTTTTTGTGCTGGCAATGAATCTGTGTTAAAAATGTTGTCCAAAATTTAATAAGTACTGTAGGGGGTAAATATAAATATCTGTAATAACGATGATATGTTGGACGTAAGATACCTTAGCCCTCCCGCGACCACGAACGCTGAAAATTAATTCGAAACATTGGATATTTAAAAATTGAATACAAACACTATGAAATCAGTAAAAATAATTACAATATTCGCGTACTGCGATGCCCAATTAGCTGTCCAAAATGTGCATAGATGAAATTAATGAGTGATGGTTGGTTTAAAAGCAACTTTAGGCCACAATCTGAAAGTTAAACTAGAAGGCGCCGCGTAACTGTATCAATAGGTCGTTTAATCTTCTATCAACCCTATGATGAGGGAGTAAAAATAAACCATTATTGTGGTAGGATCACATTGTTGACAGTTGTCTGTCTACAGCCGCGGGCCGGTCCATCCGGGGTAGTACTACACTCTCGCAGAAAATTGACGTCCCAGGAGTAGCAATTTGTTACTGCGCTTCGTTCGATGAGCGAGAAAGCTGGAAACCCAACTCACTGAGGATGTTTGCATGTGGTGGGATTTGGTGATTGATGCCTTTATTTTCACCGAACCTCATTGCACGCATTCACACTCCCTTCACTTTCTTTGCGGTAAGCAGCGGCCTTGCAAAGGTCCATGAGCGGCAACAACACTTACCATCAGGTGTACTGTTTGCTCGTTTGCCACTGCCAGTAATAAATACAAACAACCATCCTCTTTCTTACCCATGGGTAACATAATAAATGACCAAGCAATATAATATGCAGATGTTCTATACAAGATAAATTTGAAATAAAATCCTATATCAATCCATCTGATCTGCGCCTAATGCCGCCCTAGCCGAGGCCGCGGGTGATCGGACCGGGGAATTGTCCGTCACCCGCAGAGAGGCTGACCGCGCGACGGCGACCGATAGGTGAGGGTACCCGAAAGGGTATTCCATCGGGCCAACCACTGACGACAAGTCACCCTGCTCCGGTGGTCGGCCCAACAACGAGGTGAACGTGGGTACGGGTGGGTTATGGGCCCGCGCGCCATCCTTTCTTCGCCCCGGACAGAATAGATCGCGCGTGCGCTTGCGATAGCCCATCCATAAAAAAAAATACCAATCCATCTGACGATCGTCGTATAATAGGTCAAGCTTCCTCCGTGGAGACCAGCAGTATTTGAGCTGATATAACTTTCTTCCAAAAAGATAAAATCAGATAAATATCGTAAAAATTTTAAAATGATATAATCTTGTTGTTTCCTTTGGAATCAGTGAATGAAACTAATGTTTACTAATAAGATGCCCGAAACGTTTATTTACAAACTAATATAATATTTTATTATCGAATTCAGCTATGTTATTACTAGATCAGACATAAAGACACGTTTTATGTATCCAAACGCGCGTCTGGAATTAGATATTCTGTTATTTTAGTAACTAAGACTTCTTTGAAAAGCGGATGAAGTAAAAATAAGGTGTGCAAATATAACGTTTATGCTACATCCACTGATCATAAATTTTATCAATGATTTATTGTTGAGATTGATACGAAAACAATGTTTAATGCAGTAATTTGGCTAATACCCATACTTCCTCTTCCATTCATATGCGTCTCATAATTTCAGAAGCTCTCCACAATGCGAGGAAAGTAACTTATACTATACCTCTGTAGATTTCTGATCGATTTCTGATAAAATACTGATATTAGTATCTTTATCAGTATGCACTGGTAGATACCAGCAAGTGTTAAGGATTCAATTCACATGCAAAGAATTATTTTGTGCAAGTCACACGTCCGTGAATTAGGTTTATAAAACTCCCCAAACCTCTATCTATGTGGCTCCGGGATAAGAATACCTATAATTGTTGCGACCTTTTATTTTCCCGTGGGAGACGTAAACATCCGTAAAGGATCTCACTGTAAGACTGGTGGTGAATTGTAGTCTTACTCCATCACCACACGGAAAGATTTAACATTAATTTTAAAATATTTACTTATTTTTAACCGATTTCTAAAAAAGAGGAGGTTCTCGATTCGGATGTTAATAGTTTTTTTGTTTGTTCGCGCATAATTCTGTTGCTTGCCAACCAATTTGAAAAATTCCTTTTTATTGTAAATGGTACATAGACTTCCCAAATAGTCCCATAAAAATTATTCATCGAAATTGGACAAGCGGTTTTTGATAAATCAACAAAAATTTTAAAATGTATCTACATTGTCTACATTAAAGATATTTTTGTTTACTCTGCATTGCGTATTGAAGTCGGTTTTTTTTGCAAAAAAAATCACCTTTATAGGAGGTAGTGACACTTTCTATTCTGTCACCACACGGAGTATGCATCTGTTATCGTCATTGGAGAGACACGACCTTGAAATTGGCATAACAAGTATTGAATATAGATCCAAAATTATGGGTAATATTTTATATGAACAAAAATATCTTTGACTATATAAATAATAGTATATTATCATGATACTTACTAGAAATATTGTGGATATAAAATTTTGGATCTAAATAACAATAACATTGCACTGATTTCGGATAAGAGTAAAGATGTGAAATTATTTCGAATTACGCGACATTTTTGGGTATATGCCTAAAAATGTCGCGTAATTCGAAATAATCTATACTAATATTATAAAGAGGAAAGGTATGTATGTTTGTAACGAATAGGCTCCGAAACTACTGGACCGATTTCAAAAATTCTTTCACCAGTCGAAAGCTGTAATATCAGGGAGTAACATAGGTTATATTTTATCCCGGTATTCCCACGGGAACGGGAACTACGCGGGTAAGGCGACTGAAACCGAAGCGAAGCGAGGGCAAGTTGCTAGTTTTCTATATAGTCAATTACGGATATTTGATTTTTAAGAAATTGTAAAAGGAAAATGCTAAGTTTGGTGATAATCATATTATTCTTCTTTTGAGTGGATTACGGCTAGCTTATCAGTTCGGTTGGTTGATATAAAACCTGTCATAATATGTCTCATACAAACACAGATCCTATCTAAAATTATTCGTAACTTTTATATTTTATTTCGTTAAAGTTTTGGATATATTTCTAATATTCGATAATTTTGGTGGCACAGCTGACCGGCGCGTCTCACACACCCCCGTCTTTAATCGGCAGCTACTAGTGTGTAAATGTATTCCTATAACTTGAGTAAAAAATGCTCAGTCTGTAATCGAATTGAGACCCATATACAATAAATAAAAGTATTAAAAGACACAAAGAACCACACACAATACATAAAATTTATTAGAAGACATTTCAAGTCGACAGCTTTCAGTACAGAAGCAACTCTCCGAAACCGCAATAGGAACTTGCCTTGATTTAATATGTCTGCCAACTTTGGTACTTGTTTGAACAGAGTAAATAAGATATGTATATTACTCGAATTTCGAAGTTGCGGTTCCCGTATCTTCAAATTAAAGAGCTAATTTGTATTGTTCGATATTAACATATGTATATTTGTAAACAAAATACATGTATTTATATAAAGTCTCACGGGTGAAAAAGCGCGTTCCTGACGTCATTTGGTCATAATTACTGATGTATATTCAATAACACTATTATTTATTTTTCTATGTGCCGACAGAGTAGTATACATCCCACTGCTAGGCTCGAGGCCCCTCCGCAAAGGGAGGGAAATTGATCTAATATACCACGTCGTATCTAGGTATGTCCAACAAGTAACGACGCCTCCTTGCTAAAGTAAAATAATACCAAAATCGCAACAATAGGCAGGCAGGTTGAGAATCCCAGTTGGTGATATAAATTTCGAATTCATTGGTGATAGAATATTGTTTGTCATCTGTATTTAGCATAATATGTCAATATGTCATGGTAGCTATTTAATGTGGTTAAGACCAGTTTGGAGTTAAATAGAGGTTCCTTCCAAGAGCTACCACGATATTAGCACTGCTATTATTGATATATGTATATCTCCTCCTCTGAGCACGGAAGGGGGCGGTAATTGAGCTCATATGGTACACTCATCGCGTGCATAACTCTCTTTAGCGCCATGTTTGTGGGCCACCGTACCCAACTTAGTCATATTATGATAGGTCAGGTCAGGATAGATCCATAGGGTTTTATTTCAAGTTTGCCTTTTCATGTATAGAGGTTAATTGTATATTATATCCTTACTCCATCAACACGCGGAAGCACATACTTCACAACCGATATTTTGGCAAAAATTTTAATGTCGTGGTAACAGTTTTGGCGATTTCACAGTTATGTTATGCTGATTTGTAGATTTCTTTTTTAATTATAGACTGTTATCTATATTACTGTAATAAATCGGAAGAATTGTTTGTTTGAACACGCCAATCTCTGAAAATAAATGTGATAATTTTTTTTTTATTAGTCAACTTGTTTATCAAAGAAGGTTTATGGGGTATAAAATACAACGCTGCGAGATATAGATGACGAGCAGTGACTATAACTGTCAGAAAATCGGGTGAAATAGTAATAAGGAGAGATAATTAATGATTCGCTAGGTAAACATTTCTTTGCGGGTGACTGGACCGGGGAGTTAATTCGTCACCCACCGAGAGGCCGACTGCGCGAGGAAGACCAACGTTCTTCCTGAAGGGGGGACGTCGGTCGAGGAGAGGGTACTCCTGAAGGGGTATTCCGTCGAGCCAACCACTGACGACAAGTCACCCTGCATCGGTGATCAGCCCAACGACGAAAGCGACGTGTCACGGGTGGGTTACTGGTGTGCGTGCTTACGCCCCTCTGTCACCCCGAATGAAGCCGTACGACGGGTGCGTCTACTGTAGAAAAAAAAAGTTAATCATTTCTTTACGATGCGCCTAATGTCGCCCTAGTTGAGACTGTGGGTGACTGAACCGGGGAATAGTCCATCACCCGCAGGGAGGCTGATGGCGTGAGGACAACAAAGGTGTCAATGGCCACGGACAACAATGAACTCGGTACCGGTAGTCGCCCCATTGGTGAAGGGGAGGGAATACAGTGGCCGTGCTCCGCTCTTTCGTCACTCTGGACGGAATAGACGGCGAGTATGCTGACTATAGCCCACCCAAAAAAAAAATAGGTAGACATTCTTGCTTGCCCTAGCCGAGGCCGCGGGTGATCGGACCGGGCACTTTAGTCCAGCACCTGCAGAGAGGCTGACCGCGCGACGGTGACCGACGTCCCGGGACAGGGACATCGAGAGGTGAGGGTACCTGAAAGGGTATTCCGTCGGGCCGACCATTGAGGACAAGTAACTCGGCACTGGTGGTCATCCCAACGACGAAGGCGACGTGGTTACGGGTGGGTTATGGGCCCGCGCATCGACCTTTCGTCGTCCCGGACGGAATGGACCGCGTGTGCGATTACCGTAGCCCACCGATAAAAAAAAGACATTCTTGCTTCCACTACAACCATTAAAGTAAAAAGTTCATATTAAATTGAAATATACGTATATTATTTCAAACTAAACCAGCCTACCAGTGTGAAATAGTAAATCTGTTTTCCTCCTATTGGGCCCAAACTCGATCCTTCCTGATCGTGGAACGGATATAAAGTGTCTATGAAGACGTTTATTTAAAAAAAATATTAAATAAAGACATGGTTGCTCAGGCGATAACAATAAATAGATTATCTACGCTAGCGAAATCACTGGGTGTGAAGTAATAAACATATTCTGTAAAATTCAATCAACTTCTGTTTACTAATTAATTATCACTAAAAGGGTAACCAGAACTACCACTGTTATAATTTTAGTACAACTATTAAACTATCTAACTTATATTTTGTACTAGCAACCCGCCCTCGCTTCGCTTCGGTTATAGGTTATAGTCGTTCTACCCGCGTAGCTCCCGTTCCCGTGGGAATACCGGGATAAAATATAGCCTAGTTTACGCCCTGATATTATAGCTTTCCATTGGTGAAGGAATTTTTGAAATCGGTCCAGCCGTTTTGAAGATTACCCGGAACAAACAGACAGACAGACAAAATTTTTTTAATTGCTATTTTAGGCATAGGTGTCGTGCAAATAACCGTGTGAGCATGAAAAAAGCCTATTATTTTGACATTACAAACAGACACTCCAATTTTATTTATTGGTATAGAGGGATAAAATATAGCCTAGTTTACGCCATGATATTATAGCTTTCCATTGGTGAAAGAATTTTTGAAATCGGTCCAGCCGTTTTGAAGATTACCCGGAACAAACAGACAGACAGACTGACAGAAAAAAAAATTTTAATTGCTATTTTAGGCATAGGTGTCGTGCAAATAACCGTGTGAGCATGAAAAAAGCCTATTATTTTGACATTACAAACAGACACTCCAATTTTATTTATTGGTATAGAGGGATAAAATATAGCCTAGTTTATGCCCTGATATTATAGCTTTCCATTGGTCAAAGAATTTTTGAAATCGGTCCAGCCGTTTTGAAGATTACCCGGAACAAATAGACAGACAGACAGACAAAAATTTTTTAATTGCTATTTTAGGCATAGGTGTCGTGCAAATAACCGTGTGAGCATAAAAAAAGCCTATTATTTTGACATTACAAACAGACATTCCCATTTTATTTATTGGTATAGATATAGATTATTAGTGCAGTAAATATAAAAATCTATTTATTATTATCCATTCATCCATGATTTTTAATTCTAATCTAATAGGTAGATAATTATCCTATCTATCGTTAAAAAATGAGATTAGGTATTTCTTACCTCACGTTAGTTCTTTCAGCAGAACCAAATGTCCAAACTGAAACATATCGTTGTAAGGAAAAAGAAGAATCAAATAGTTAAATTAGAAAAAAAATAGCTTCCTCAAAGTTCGTTATTTAAAATTAATGACAATAAAAGATATATTTTCCAAAATAATCAGGCTGCCTAAAAAAATAATAAGAGAAGGAAAATTCAAAATAAAACCCTATACAAACTTGTTTGACCAGCATGGTATAGTAAGACCAATTTCTCTTATATTATGAAAGAAGCTTGAACCCCGCAGTGGTACGTATGTGAGCTGAGAAGATTATGATGATAATAATTGAAATAATTAAACAAAATATTATCTTACACTACCAAATATACGCGACACCAGTAAGAATAAATAACCCGATCCCAAATCTTGAAACATTTTACTCTATCAAACCGAAACTTTACGAACAACCATGAATAAGAAAACATATCTCCGGAAACAACTAATCCTCGCATTTAAAACTTTAACGACTAACAAAACCGGTGATTTGTCTTTTGAATAGGTGTTGGCTCGAGAACGGTAGAGTTATAGGCCCATAACTGTCATACAAACAGCTAAGCCTTACCGTAAAAGATCCCTTTTGCCTTAAAACTTAGGAAAGAACGACGACAGCCTTTCGTAAAAACGTGTCATGCGCTCCGTAAGTGCTGGATTTTACAGACTTCAATAGGTTTAGACATTTGTATTATCATCATTACAGCTCATATACGTCCTACTGCTAGGTTTAAGCCTCTTTTACAATGGTAAGGAAATTGACGTAATATAGCATGCAGATCAATCATGTTGGTATAGCGCTTTATTTAGTCTTCCAGGAGAAGATATGGATGTATTTTTACCCGACTACGGAGGGTTATGATTTTGACAGGCTATGTATGTATGTTCATCTGTTGCCTCATAGCTCCTCAATAACCCATTAGAACCGGACAAATAAGGTATCGTTAGAAGCGTCTTGATTATCTGCTGGTTATAGGCTATATGGTGTGTCACTGAATCTTATATGACGCCCTCTAGACGTCTTAAAGTACTGTGTTAAAACTAATTTGAGATAAATATGTCGTGTTTCGTATCATTGGAAAGGGCGTTACATGTAGATTTCAAAAATATATATACTATTGGCATTTAGTTCACGACTTTATCCGTATTTATCCGATAACTAATTTTTTTTGTCGTAGTTGGGTTTTAGTTTTTTTTACTTTTACCTTGTGTATTCTAGATCTAGACTAGTTCTGTATTCTCAGTTTAAAAGTGAACGATATGCCGTGTGGTCACGGAGCAAGAATACAATTTTATTTATTTATTTATTCAAACTTTAGCACACAAAAATAAGGTACAAGGCGGACTTAATGCCTTAGGCATTTTCTACCAGTCAACCTAAGGTAGAGCAGAAATAATTTAGTTTTTAAATTATAATTTAGTTTTTAAATTATAATTTAGTTTTTAAATTAGAAATAATTTAGTTTAATTTAGAAATAATTAAATTTACAATTCACCATTCCCTATCTTACCCGTGGATTTCTTTCATGGAATATATTTTAAAATTAATAAAAGTTATACATATTTAATTATTTCTAAAATTGTGCATTTTCTTATTGTATTACTTAAAATTGTAGTTAAATAATGCCTATCTTTGTTTGCAAAACTTCCGTTAAGTAATAAATCTCTTTGGTGGCCTCCCGTGGCTTTCTCATTTACCATCGTAGAATCTGTAGTGGAGTGTTCGTTACGAGACAGGGCAATTTATTGACTATAAAACAAAGCTTACAAAGACTAAACGGAATATGATATATTCATTATCAATTAAAAGTACCAAAAGTATGAATTAAGTGATGGTATTTTTTCCGTGTTGCGCCGGAGTGTGTTGTGTATTGACTGAGATGAAAAAGATTGTATATAAAAATCTTTTCAAACAAAAATGAAAAATTAGCTTAACGTAATTTTGTATTCTAATTTAAGAGAATGTCATACAATAATCAAACCAACCAACCTGAACATTTGACCTAATCACTGGTGATTCTAGCGAGATCCATACTATACAAATTCATCATCATCATCATTTCAACTTATCACCGTCCAGTGCTGGACATAGGCCTCTCTCATATTACGCCCTAGAGTGCGGTCTTATGCCGCCTGCATCTAGCGACACCCAGCGTCTTTCACCAGGTCATCGATCCACCTAGTTGTCCTACACTGTATAGTGAAGAAGCGTCCTATACTGCGTAATAAAAAATTAAAGACTAGTAATGCGAGTTCAAGTCAAGTAGTGACGATCGATCGTCTGTCGTCTTAGGTATGCTGTCTACATTTCTAACTGTCTCTTAAATAAAATCCACCTGAACATGCCATAAATATAAATTCCTGTAACAAAACGAAAGCGGAGTGAAAATTTAAGGACGCACTCAGTACCTAACAATAAAAAACCTTGATTTAGGGAATGAGCACGTTGGTTCTTTACATTTTATTGTCAAGAAATGCGGCCTTTACGAAATGATATTGTATTTGAATAGGTGAAGATCAGGAGCTCTTGAATTTTGCAACGAAGATTATTTATATACTTGGGTACATCAATTTTATATGCGTAAATTGACGGACTAAAAATACATATTTCCATGTGGTGACAGAGTAAGAATACAATTTACCACTCCCTATTTTGCCCGTGGATGTCGTAAAAGCATAACATGGACATAACATATGTGCAAAAGAAGGAAAACTCAAAATAAAACCCTATACCAATATTCCTGACCAGAATGGTATAGTAGGTCAAAATCCCTCCCATTGTGGAGGAGATCTGAGCCCAACAAAGGGACGTATATGGGCTGATATGATGATGATAATGACAAAAAATACATGTATATACTTCATTTCTTCTTCATTGCTCTACCTTAGAAAACGTAAGCAAATGAAGTAGCTGCAAATAAAATACCATCTGGCTAGCGTTGGACATATATAAGAAAACGAATGTTAATGTAGAAATAACTGTTAGCTGAATATATACTAAGAATCTTTTATTTTATAGTGTTACTAGCCATATATGACAATTATTTCCACTGAATATTTTGGTAGTTAAATAAACAATAATATACTTATTGTGCGTGGGGATGTGTTTTATGTTAAAGATACGCTGTGGACGAAGACGGCCTATAAAATAACAAAACACCAACCATTTATTTTTTTAATTCATTGTACTAATTTATTAATCACTAGTAACCCGCCCTCGCTTCGCTTCGGTTATAGGTTATAGTCGTTTTACCTGCGTAGTTCCCGTTCCCGTGGGAATACAGGGATAAAATATAGCCTAGTTTACGTCCTGATATTAAAGCTTTCCATTGGCGAAAGAATTTTTGAAATCGGTCCAGCCGTTTTGAAGATTACTCGGAACAAACAGACAGACAGACAAAAATTTTTTAATTGCTATTTTAGGCATAGGTGTCGTGCAAATAACCATGTGAGCATGAAAAAAGCCTATTATTTTGACATTACAAACAGACACTCCAATTTTATTTATTGGTATAGATTAAACCATCAAAACAAAGCATTTTCTTATCTTGTCAACAATATTTAACGTAACTTTTTAAATAATAAATAACGAGCCTATTATTGCCCAACTGGCATACTTTCAGATTAGCATTTCTACTCCTTCTACCATATACGTTCTAAGTGTTTGAATATAGACTCTTTCATTAAAGATTTCTGTGCATTTCACTACGACAATTCGACGGTACGTATCTTAATCATTTTTTTAAATACCTACTGGAAGATAATATGGGCGCACATGCTACCTAATTTTATTAATATACAAACACGATCATAGGCAAAAGAAAGGGCGTAATATTTTTTTAACAAAACTTTTAGAAATCGTAGAATTAAACCGATATTTAGAGGGAAGTTTATGCTTTTATCATTAGCTCAATCTATACCAATAAATAAAATTGGAGTGTCTGTTTGTCATGTCAAAGTAATAGGCTTTTTTCATGCTCACACGGTTATTTGCACGACACCTATGCCTAAAATAGCAATTAAAAAATTTTTGTCTGTCTGTCTGTCTGTCTGTTTGTTCCGGGTAATCTTCAAAACGGCTGGACCGATTTCAAAAATTCTTTCACCAATGGAAAACTATAATATCAGGGCGTAAACTAGGCTATACTTTATCCCGGTATTCCCACGGGAACGGGAACTACGCGGGTAAAACGACCATAACCTATAACCGAAGCGAAGCGAGGGCGGGTTGCTAGTATAGAATAAAAATAAAACAATGTTTTAATTAATAATAAAAAATAAAATTATTACTAACTAAGGATGAATTATCTAGTCTCAAACAATAACAAAACAGAAATAAAGACAATTTTCTTAATAAATTTCAAACAACGTCGGCAAAATAAACATTATTCAATTTTCTTAAATGTTAAAATTTGGAAACTAATAGTGGAAAAGAAGTTAAACTAAAAAGACAAGGGTTAACAATGCATTATCGGTTGGCTTGACAGTTTGACGGTAAATTGCGACGTGCAGCAGATCTTATTTCCTGCTTAACTTCGAATAACTTTAAAGGAAAATATATAAAATATCTGCGATTGTCAGGCAATTCTTGGGGTAACCATGTTTCTTATGTATCAAACACTATTTTTTTTATTGTTTGTACTATAAAATATTGATTTCTGTTAGTAAAGAATACATGGTGTCATCGACATTAATATTTTCGTTGGGGTGATAAATATCTGTCATATATCATGACCAAGAGAATAGACAGCACTTCTCTAGGAAGCTTAAAAAGTTAAATGCAATCTCCAACTGCACTGCCTCGTGCGCGTGGCGATATTGGCATTATCTTTTCATGGAGAAACCTGTGCCCAACAATGGATGCCCATGCACTAATGA
Source organism: Lymantria dispar (assembly GCA_032191425.1). Taxonomy (NCBI): domain Eukaryota; kingdom Metazoa; phylum Arthropoda; class Insecta; order Lepidoptera; family Erebidae; genus Lymantria; species Lymantria dispar. Next base: position 9,051,947 of record CM063445.1, on the reverse strand, counting down.
AGGGATGGATAAATAAATAGAGAAGATTTAACCTACACCCTTTTTTTAGAGGGCTATGTCTCACACGCCGTCCGGGCCGACGCAATTCGGCGCTCCGCCCCATAACCCATCGCATTCCTATCCCTTCGGCATTGGGCCAACCACTGATGCCACGTTCATTATTGTCCATGACTAGCCCAGCGGGATCTTAACCCCCTTTTTTTGGGGTGGGCCATGGTCAGCGCACCCTACGCTCAGATCCGTCCGGGGCGACAGAGAGGCGGCGCGTGGCCCCGTGACTCACCCGTGGCACGTCGCCTTCGTCGTTGTGCCGACTACAATTTTTTTTTTTTTTTTTTCACGCTGTGGAAATGCATTTACGCACTATCCCCCGCCGGTTACAGACAGGGGAGTGTGTGTGGGACTCGCCGGCCACAGAAGTGACTGAAATACCCACTAAAACCACAGCGGCCCCTTCCGCGCTTTTACGAGGTGCCGGAGAGATCGTCTGACAACATTCTATCCCCGACACCCCAACGCTTGGCCGTCTGGCCACGTCCTGTCATCATTCAGAGCGGTGGGTGGAGGAGCGCATAGCGGCGTCTCCTCCTCCCTGGTCGTCGCCGACGGAGCGAGTCAGCGGACGCAAACGCCTCGCGTGCCCGCTCCGCGGCCTCCTTCCTTGTCATGACAGCCTCACAGAAGGAGGCCATCGACGACCAACAGTTGTCGCTGCCGAGCATCTTGGAGATGATGGTCGGCAGCGACAGGTCTGTTATTCCCAGTTCCGTTGACAGGACGTGGCGCTGAGGCCCCTAGGCGGGGCATACTTCCAGTGTGTGGCGCGCATCGCCGATTAGCGCGCCACACTCATGACATCCTGGGGCCTCTTCTCTTCCAATTCTGTGCAGGTACTTACCGAAGACCCCATGTCCGGTAAGCACCTGATTGTGCCGACCACTGGTGCAGGGTAACTTGTCTTTAGTGGTCAGCCTACAGTCAACCGCATCCCCGGTCCAGTCAACCGCGGCCTCGGCTAGGGTGGCATTAGGCGCACATAGTCGTGACTGAGCCGCCGGAGTCGCTGGCGGCGGATGGCGTCGTCGTGGAGGTGTTCCTTCCGCACGCGCTCCGCCGCCTCCTTTCACGAGACGACTGTCTCGCAGAAGGTGGCGACCGCATCCCAGTTCCCGATGCTGCCAATCATCTCCCTAGCGATGGTCGGCAGCGTCAGGTCAGCACCGATGATTGCGATAAGATCACGTCGCTGTTCATCCCACGCGGTACACACCTCGAGTGTGTGCTGCGTGTCTTCGTCGCAATCACAGTCGTGGCAGGCCGGTGTGCTCTCCTTCCTCACGACCGTGTGCAAGTACTTTCCGAAGCACCCGTGCACCGGGTTTTGACCTGCACCAGTCGGAAGCGTTCCGTGCGTCCGCTCCGACCACTCCATCAGCACCGGCCGCAAGGCCTCGACGGTCCTGACACCGTACCGAGGCCTCCAGCCGGACGGGATCTTAACCCCTAACATACATTAGACCCTATCAGATCTCAAAATGATTCTTCGGGAATGCAGCTTATTTTATCGCATATACATACATACGTAGTAGTTTATCTTGTTGGTTCAAAGCAGTTGATGAGAAATGTGCTAGAAATACTATCCCTAAAACAAAGGCATCTGTAATTAACGTATTTTGAAAACTAGTGATATTTTTATTTTATAATAATTCAAACAATGCATGACAAAAGCATACTCATATAAACGGGATTAAGTACTATAAGCATAGCATCGGTATATCTCCGATAACGCATTCGATTTACTGAGATCACATTTATTGAAAAGCACTCGTTAATACATTTAAATGCAAACATAATAAATGCACTTTACGTAATATTTACTTGTAGTCACAATGGGGGCATTTATATAACTTAAAATCTCTAGAATTTATTTTTGGACGTCTATGGTCTGAGCACTCAACTATCTGAAGTGATAAAGGAATAGCTCGCACTAAATAACTATTCTCATTTCAGCTTATATACGGTGACGGGGCATGGATGCTTCGGCAAGTACCTGTACAGGGTCACTAGGAGGGAGAGAACTTCGTCCTGCCACCACTGCGATTGCGACGAGGACACAGCGCAGCATACGCTCGAGGTCTGTGCCGCTTGGGCAGAGCCGCGTCGTGAACTCGTCGCAATCATCGGTGCCGACCTGACGCTGCCGACCGTCACTAGGGAGATGCTCGGCAGCATCAGGAATTGGGACACGGTCGCAGCCTTCTGCGAGGCAGTTATCTCGCAGAAGGAGGCGGCGGGTCGCGAGCGCGAGGAGCACAGCCTCCATGATGCGACCCGCTGCCGGCGACTAGGGCGGCGCAGGCGGGATTACCTGCGTGCAATGCCGCCCTAGCGGAGGCCGCGGGTGACGTGACCGGAGATTAGTCCGACACCCGCCGAAAGGCCGACCGCGTGAGGAAAGACCGACGTCCTCCCCGAGGGTGTGACGTCGGTCGATGGGAGGGTGCCCCGGGTAGGGGGTATTCCGTCGGGCTGACCACTGATGACAAGTAACCCTGCTCCAGTGGTCAGCCCAACGACTAAGGCGACGTGGTGTTCGGGTGTGTTGCGGTTGTTGCGTGCTTAAGCCCCTCTGTCGCCCCGGACGGAGTGGTGCGGAGGCGCGCCGACCGCAGCCCACCCCAAAAAAAAAAAGCTTATATACGGCCCACTGCTGGAGTCGAGCTTCCTCCATTAGAGGAGAGAAATTGACCTTAGAGAATAGACCTCTGGTCAGACAGATTGATAGGGTTTTGTTTCGAGTTTTCCTTCTCTTGCATAGATGTTATATGCGTATGATATCCCTTCGTTGCCTTTTACGACATTTACGGGCAAGATAGGAAATGGTGAATTGTATTCTTATTCCGTCACCACATGGACATGAGGACAGAACTACTCTAGTTAGAAGTAAAGAAACCATACTGCTATCGCATATAGACGCTAACATAGATTAGCGTCAGCCAGAGTGATTCTACCAAGCCGTTTCCAGTCCCAGGCCAATCCAAAGCAATAATTTCTCGAGAAAAAATGTTAGGAGAAGGCATTAATTCTCTAGGTGATATGTACCAGCTTTCTGCCTCCATCTTCGATAGCAGATAAATAGATTATACAGCACCTTCAACTCAAAGCCCTATGGAGAGGTCGTGGTGCATTCTGCTTCAGTAAACTTCGTGTGGAATTTGCGTATATGTCTGACCACAATGGGCGTCTGTGACCTCTAAAATAGAGCTATATTTCGAGTAACCAGTGTTGTCACCTTCACCGATATTGACAGTACCATTGCCGTGTACATTTATCACCATGTAGCGATGGATTTATCGTAGTTCAGCTTGAGATGTGGCAAGTTAACGATTAGTTGCGCCTGACTCTGCCCTAGCCGAGGCCGCTGGTGACTGGACCGGAGGTTAGTCGGTTACCCGCAGAAAGCCTAACCACGCGAGGGTGACTGATGTCCCAGGAGAGGCATTGGAAAGGCAGGCTATCCGAAAGGGTATCTCCCCAGGCTGGCCACGGACAATAAATAACACAGTGCCGGTGGTCAACCCAATGGCGCAGAAGAGGGTTTACGGTGGGTTATGGGGCCACGCGCCGTCCTTTCGTCGACCCGGACGGAGTGGAAGGTGTGTGCGCTGACAAATAACCCACAAATAAAGACTAACCATTTGTTGGTCAGTCTTGCAATAATACAAGAAGGTTGTCCAATTCACTTCCTATTATAGAGTATATACGTCTATTAACTGAAAAAAAAATGTAGAAGAAGAGAAAAACTGAATTGAAATACTATGAACGATTAGATAAAACATTGCAATGCTATTAAGTGCAAAATATAATCCATAATTTTAAGGGCGTCATCGAATGACGTTCATTCGATATATCAATAAACTTTTTTACGTAAGTTATAAAAGTATTGATAAGCGCGATAAGTTTTAATCGCTATTTGAATATTTTGTTCTACGAAATCGCAGTACGTTTGTGTATTTTCAAAGGTTTTTGAACACATTAGCCACTTTTGGAATGGATAAAAAAAAAACGGAAAATGTGGGAGGGTCACGCTCTTTTAAACACAGAAGTATGCTTATGACACAGATAATAATCATTTCCTTTCAAGTAAAATAATAATTGAACATTTTATTACTGTAAATTTTAAATGTTGCTAAAATCACTTCGTTCTAGAACAATCCCCTACTAGTAGGACTGATGACATTTTGAAAGTCGTAGGCAACTGTTGGATGTAAGTGGCACAGGACCCTTCTGAGCATCTGCAGGGACAGGACACAGGACATCACAGGACCCTTCTGCATATTCGTGGGCTGTCTTGGTTGGCTTACAGTTTAATGAATGAATAAATAGAATAATAATTTCTCATAGAAATGCTTTCTAATAGAATATTTTTTATAAAACCGAATAAAGTTTGTCCGAACAAACTTTTGAAGCTAAGACTTTTTTTACTTCTAACAGTCTCTAGGGAAAGATCAGTTAATTTTTATTATTATTGGTATACTAGTTACTGTGCGTAGATACAGTCAGATGACCTTGAAATCAAGTCAGATAAATAAAAGAATTAGGTACATAATTAAAACAATTCGAATAAACTATTAGTAAATTTTCTCCATGTGGTGACGGAGTAAGAATACAATTTACCACCCCATGGATGTCGTATAAGACGACTAAGGGATTAAATATAGATATGACATTTATGCAAGAGCCTTCTCTTCTCGAAATAAAACCCCATATCAATCCGTTTGACCAGCATGGTATAGTAGGTCAATTAATCCTATAATAGAGGAGGCTCGAATCCAATGGTGGAATATATATGAACTGAGATGAAATTAAAGCTAACAGGAAGCAAAATGTAGTCTTCCTTCGAATATAATAAACAATGTAATAAAATTCGTGCTAAATCATGGTACATATTGTATTGTTTGGGTATATTGTATAAATATTTAGAACCACGTGGGGCCTAAGAAATGTGTAATTATATTTGCTTTTCACACAGGTGTCTAAAGAGTCTATTAAGGTAGCCTAATATATATAAAATTACGCAGCTTATGAGATCTTATGATATCCTGTCGTCTTTCAGGCCGCTGATTAACGTACAGCCAGATTATAACCATCCCAATAAATAAAAATATTCATTAAATTATTTAAAAAAAAAGCTTCTATTTAAATGCTGCTTGTCAAGACTATTCAAACGAGTCCAAACTCGATGGTTCTATCTCGTTTAATTTAGGAGTTCTTATGGCCACCTTCCGATGCCATCTTGAGACCAGCTTCATTTTACCATATTATTGTATTTTCACAGATGTTACATAAGTAAATCAAATTTCAACCTAACAACAGGAAGTGGTTCTAATTTAACTCGCAAGATTTTCGCCATACTAAGAAGGCAAGTTAAATAAAAGCTTGTAAAAAGACGTCAATAATGTCATTGCCAGAGAAGAAAATTTCGAAATACAACTAATGTTTTTCATACCTTCTAATTATCATGATAGACTGGTTTGATTTTTCTCACATTATGAAAGAAGATACCAAAACACTAAGAAAGATATCAGTTGAGAAGAAGGAAGTTGTAGCTGGAATGTGTTATATACTTTGCAAAGAAGTTACATAGTCTTTATTTTGCAAACGCTACAAAATTGACACAGATTCCACTTATCCAGCAGATAAGTGGTACAACGACGACACTATATTATACTAAATACTTACTTTAAAGCCCCGAACAACTATAAAGGATCTTATTTTGAAAGAACCACACAGTTTTATACTTCGATATAAACCAGTACTAGAAAGTTAGCGATAAGCGGCACAATGTTTTAAGTTATCAAGATAAGAGAATTCATGTTTTGGTTTTAGATAATAGAAAATGTAGAATAGTATTAGCTTTTATTTATTAAACTAACATATTCTAATGATCTTTGATGTGTACGCGAGCATTACACAATAAAATTAAAATATTTTTACGGATTTTATTTTATTTAACTTTCGATTGCCGGTCGTTTAGAACAGCGTTCATGATCACGGGCGAACTGCGTTATCTCACGTCCAGCAACTTAACGTCTTCTAAGTTCTTATATATACAGGGTGTCCCTAAATTAAACGTCCAACGGTAAGTGAGTGGTAGATGACTTTATGACAACTATGAAAAAAAAATCCATGTTACTTGTTTTTTTTTTTGATATGAGCATATTACTAAAAACGGTGAAAAATCAGACCTTGTACGATATTTTCAAGTTTATTAGCAATTGCATGTACTGCACAATTCACCAGTCCCTATCTTGCCCTTGCAGGTGTCATAAAAGACGACTAAGGGATATAATGCACATATAACATCTATGCAGGTATACAAGAGAAAAATAAAAATACTCGCAATAAAACCCTATACTAATCCCTTTTCCTTCCACGGTGCAGGAGGCCCAAGCCCAACTACTTACTAAAAATTTTATCCTTAATGTTATCCTACGTTTGTAGAAAAAACGACACTAATACTATAAAAAAGGCATTTAATATATTAAAAGTTTTATTATAACGCATTGCGACGGTGTGCGGGCGCACAGTAAAAAAAAATGTTAACTTCAGGGTGTCGGTTTTTCGTGTCGGTGTGCGCGCACATCGTAAACATTTAGTTATTCTTATCATTTTACCCTAAAGCGCCAAATAATGTATAACTTGATAATTCGAAGGTTTTTTAGAGTAAATTATCTTTATAATGTTATATATCCTAAAAAGGTTTTACGGTACCGCGACTAGCTGTTTATATTCAAATATAAAAATTCAAATTGAGGTCCGACAATTCCTATTAATCTATCTTGGATAACGTCCAACTTCTGATAATACCATAAATAGCTTTCTATCGCCTAGAATCCTATTTTTTATCAAGTTTGTATTGGAATAAAATACGAAATAACATTTCTTATTTATTTTACAGCATAAAGAAGTAAAACGCTTATGAATTCAGTGTAATAATATTCTATCTTGTAATTTATTTTCCATTAATACATAATTACTCGATGTACATGCTGTGGAACGGCTACGAATACCACCAAACCTTTCATTGTTCGTGAAAGCCGTTATAGATGACTAAGAGTTTTACAGTGACAAAAAAATTACAGACATTTTTGGATCGCAAGGTGTTGCCCTATATGGAATTACACTGGTAATGGCCTACCCGTGTAGCCGAAGCATCTGACCATCCGAGTCTTGTTTCGGGCTTGCCTGTAGCGACCATAGAACACCATAGTGGTCAGGGCCATTCGCGGTTACCGTACGTTGGCGATCGAGGCGCCATGTGCATAGGCCGGCATGCCCCTTTGGGAACTGGAGGCGGAGATGCTCACCGAATTCTACCGCAGGATGACTGAAGCACGCGATGAAGACGTCGATATGTTGTTCTATAGCTTTTCATTATCAGCAAGTAACATAGATTATATTTAATTCCCATATTCTCACGAGTACGGGTACTACACGGATGAAACCGCGGGAATTTGCTAGTAACATATATAGCAGATGTTGTATTTAAAATTGGATTGTACGGTAAGAAATAATAAAGGAAAAAAGCCCTTAGAAATTTGTGTGGACGCTCGACGACAAGACGCGTCTTAAGAAATCTTATTCAAAAGCAAAACACGTGTCGTCATTTCCTATCCCACTCCGACCTTTAGATAAGTGCAATTTAGTCAACCGTCAATGATTGGTGAGCTCTTTTTCTTCATACTTCACTTCAGAATGTAATAATCCATTTCTTATTATCGACATGGTATTTTTATTATTTACTAATTCTCGTGGTTTTCACCCGCGTAGGTTTCATTCCCATAGGAACATCAGGATAAAATATAGCCTAGTTAACACCCTATACAAACAGTAAAATAGTATGAAAATCGCTTCAGCCGTTTCAAAGATTACCCTGAACAAACAGAAAGTTAGACAGATAGACAGATACAAAGAAACAGGCAGTCAGCAAAAATATTTAATTGGTATTTAGGATAGGTTTCGGGTAAATAACTATATGAGCATGAAAAAAACCTATTATTTTGACCTTACAAAGAGACACATCAATTTAATTTAAATGTATAGATAAATCAAAAAGTAAATTTCATCATTATCTCTGTCCATATAAGTCCCTCTGTTGGGCTTGGGCCTCCTCCACAACGAGAAGGAATTTGACCTACCATACCAGGCTGGTCAGACGTTTTAATATTAGGGTATTATATTGTCGAGTTTGCCTCGGATAGTTGTTGTGTGCATATTATATCCCTTAGTCGTTTTTTACGATGCTCACGGGTTAGAGGGGGGGTGACAAATTGTATTCTTACTCTATTACCACACAAAAGTCAAAAGTTGTACCTACATAAATTGAAGAAATAAAAAACAACCCGACGATATTATTACTCTCGCCTAGACTGAGCATACACAGCCCGCGAGGCTTTGACAAATAAATATCCACGTTTCCTCCCCCGCCGCCGGGGACGGAAGGCGTGTCGCGTTCAAATCATAAACGTGGGAGTGCCCACTTTGCCAGCGACCCCCCGAGCCGAGGTCCGTACCCCACAGGGGTGCCCTCGGGACAATTCACCACTGCCTATCTTGCCCGTGGATGTTGTAAAAGATGACTATGGGATATAAAATGCACATAACATCTGTGCAAGAGAAAGAAAACTCGAAATGAAACCCAATACCAACATGTTTGACCAGCATGATATAGCAAGTCAATGTCCCACCCATTGTGGAGGAAACCCAAGCTCAACAGTGGGACGTATGTGGGCTACGATGATGATGAAGATGATGAGTAAAGCATTACGTCCGAGTCAGAGTCGTGACGGAGTCAATATACAATCCATCGGCCCTATTCTGTCCGAGGGTGTCGTAAAAGATTCTAAGAGATTAAATATGCACATAACATTTGTGCAAGAGACATGAAATAAAACCCTATATTAACACGTCTGACCAGGCCAGTTAATTGGCGGGAAATTAACCTATTATAGGTCAATTTCCTGCCTACTGTGGAGGAGGCTCGAGTTCTGTGGGACGTATACAAACTAAAATGTATGAATTAATGATGATATTACGGAGTGAATACTCTTCTTGTGGACCTTTAGGTGTACAGGTACTTGTTGAAGCATCCTAGCCCTGACATACCCACAAAGGTGGAAAAAAAATGACTATATACAACAACAATACAATTCTAGCCATTCCTACAGCACTTAAATATTGCCCATTTAAAAATAACTTAAACCTACATTTGATTAATTAAACAAAATTAAACAAGATTAAAATGTTTTAAAACTTAATTCTCTTTAAGTCGAAGTACTAAATCTTACCGAGAGAGAAAAGTACTAAAACTAAGTGCACATTTTCATTATAGAGATTCATATTTCACAGCGAAGTATTAATCAAAAATAATATTCTACGGTAGAATCAAGTTAAGCTAGACGAGATATAAATTGCTATACTTCGCAAAGATATCTTTCCCTTGCACCCTGCAGTTGCTGACATTTCATTTATTTCAAAAGTAATATTCAAATTTTAATAATCGTTCCATTTATTTTAAAAGTAACATTCAAATTGCACTAATTCTTTCAATTAACTAGTAATCTGACATTATTCACTTGCGCCTCATGCCGCCCTAGCCGAGGCCGCGGGTGACGTGACCGGGGAATTAGTCCGTCACCCGCCGAGAGGCCAACCGCGTGAGGAAAGACCGACGTCCTCCCCGAGGTACCCCAAATAGGGGGTGTTCCGTCGGGCCGGCCACTGTCGTCAAGTCACCCTGCTCCGGTGGTCGGCCCAACGACGAAGGTGACGTGCATCGTGGGTGGGTTGTGGGTGTGCGTGCTTGCGCCCTCTGTCGCCCCGAACGGACTGGTGCGAGGAGCGCGCGGACCGGAACCCACCCCCAAAACAAAAAAAAAACCTGACATTATTCGGGCCATCTACGGAGGCAAAGGAATTCGGTAGCGGTGGGCGGCCCAACGATGAAGGCGACGAGCTATGATGGGTTATGGGACCGCGCACCCCCCTTCTATCGCCCCGGATGGAGCTGAGCGGTGGGTACACTGATCATAACCCACCCCAAAGAAAACCTGACATTACTAAAATATTCAAAAAATATCGAAATATGCCTTTATTAACGTGGCCAGAATGTATCTATCAATAAAAGAGAACCCTTGTATTTTTAAGATCCTTTACTCAAAAGATACCTACTTAAATCTATTGCTAAGCCTCTTCGTTCATTCCGATATTTAAACCATATATTTCTCCTTGTATTGCGAAGGACTTTACAAACATATAATTAACGGATACAATTAAGTACATCCAGACTTAGAACAACAGTATGTGGATCGCACAAAGTGTTGTCGTGCACGGGATTCGAGCCCACGTGTATTTCACCCACTAAGCCATCTGTGCAGTCAACAGTTAAGCTGAAGTTTTTCCATTTTGCGCTGAAAATCCCCATTGTAAACCCACAAGTCCTTTAATCCACAATTGAAATTATTAAAAATTCTTGAAATGATATTTATTCCAAATTTATATGATACCTACTAGCTTCTGCTCACAACTTCGTCCGCGTGGTATAGATCCTTTGGGCTAACCCTAACTTTAACCTAAGACTTTGTTTACGTTGAAGGTGAGAATATTTTATAATGATACGATTCTGTCCACACATGATTTTTGCGAAAATTTTGCCGTTTAAGTAGCGGAAGCTCTTAAAAGGAAAAAAAAAACCCCGATTTTTAAACATTCTTCATTAGTTCATTAGTAGCTCCTCTCCTGTTGATCTTACCGTGATGATTTCTTCGATAAATGGGCTATTTAACACTGAAAGAATTTTTCAAATCGGACTAGTTCGTGAGATTAGCGCATTCAAACAAACCAACTCTTCAGCTTTATATATTAGTATAGATTAGGTACACGCTACAATGTTGAAGTGTTTTTTCTTGGTCTTTTAACCGACTTCAAAAAAAGGAGGAGGTTCTCAATTCGTCGGAATATATTTTTTTTTATGTATGTTCACCGATTACTCAAAGGCGCCTGGACCGATTTGCAAAATTCTTTTTTTGCTTGATAGGGTATACTTCCCAAGTGGTCCCATAGTCATCAGGTCAGGATCTCATGATGGTATCCTTGACAAATTGGTGGAATTCTTAAAATTTTATAGGCAATTTTAACGTTTTTCTTATACTTCGTAAAGCTATTTAGGTATTTGCGCCTGGTAGTCATCATCTCGTTGCAGAGCTGATGATGGAAGATACAATTCCTTAACGGTAAAGAGATAGGGAGTAGATGGCTTCCGTTGTTGCAACAATACGTTTACTTTAACGATAATGATTACACGGGAAACCTTGTTGCTTTTTAGTTTACTGTTTGAAGTCAGTTTTCTTTTTGTTAAAAATTAGAATTATAGTCCGAATTATCAATGTTTTACATATGGACAAAGTGAGTACCTGATAATTACTTGAAGGAAAATACATGAAATTATTGATACTTTAAAAGGCACTTTTAATCTATACCTATAAATAAAATTGGAGTGTCTGTTTGTAATGTCAAAATAATAGGCTTTTTCCATGCTCACACGGTTATTTGCACGACACCTATGCCTAAAATAGCAATTAAAAAATTTTTGTCTGTCTGTCTGTTTGTTCCGGGTAATCTTCAAAACGGCTGGACCGATTTCAAAAATTCTTTCACCAATGGAATGCTATAATATCAGGGCGTAAACTAGGCTACCTATAACCGAAGCGAAGCGAGGGCGGGTTGCTAGTATAATAATAAAATGATATCACATTTCTTTAATTTTTTTTTTTTATGTGTGACTTAGTTGTTAGCCTCAGATGGCTATGACAACTTTACCCGGACTGGTGGGTGAGCGCTGAGGGCTTTCAACCCGTACTTCTTTTATTAATAACATACTCGCCTATAAGGGAGTTAATTCATATGCGTATATTTTTACAATATAATGAATTTTGAACACGTTGTATATATATATAAATCTATTATAACCAAATCATAAATATCTAATGAGCAAAATATCGGCATATTTGTATGAACATAGTAAACAATATATATTTTATTTCACTTATGATTCTGACATTAACAGATTGTGTTTGACATTCAGTAAGAGAACAAACATCTTTTCCTTTATTCATTTCATTTCACGTTCCGCTAAATTTATTTATAACGTTATTATTTATTAATACATATAATATGTATTTAATATAATAGTTATTATTTATTTAATATATTATATATTTAATAATTAATAGTGGTCGCGTGTGGTCGAAATTCGGTTATAATTCATTTCAATTAAGTTTTCTACTACACAATTTTCTTTACTTTTATTTATGTATAATTATAAATTGAACAAGCTGTATTTCACTAATAACTAATATATAAGCACAAATCTCTATTAGACATTGTCATCATAATTATGATCTTTTGACATTCAGTTGGACCAGAGATTTTAACCGTAAACAAAAGTGTATAAGCGTTGCTACGCAACACACTCACACAAACGTATGTGGGTGTGTGTGTAGCGATTGCGTTGTAGTGTGCGTAATGCTTTTTTTAATGAATTTAATGCATTTCTAATCTATTATTATATGAAATTTCAGTTTTATGCACTTCTCCTCATTATATACATCAACTGTGCCAAATTTCATTCTTGTCCACGTAATTTTCGTAAAAAGGGGTACAAAGTTTTTGCTTCGCGTGTTAATACACTGACGGACTCATAAACTGCATCAAAGTAAAAAACGACTTTGAAATAAATATTTTAACCAAGTATGCAAACTTTCTACACAGATTTAAATTGAAACGTCTAGATTGGTTCATTAACTTTAAAATAGCGTAGGGTCATATCCTTAAGTTTAAGTTTGTGTACTGGAAAGGACCTTAAAACTTTTTTGAAGAAAAAACAGAAATTTAAAGAAAATTGGTTTAATTAAAAAATTGGTTTTAACAATAGACATAAACTTTATGCAAGGGTTTTTTTATGTTTTAATAAGGTATATTACCTCCACGTGCCCTTATTATGGATTCTAATCGGTTCCGCATAGATTTGATTAGGGTTATTAAAAGATCTTGCGGAATATTGTCCCATTCTTCTGAAAGTGCTGTTCTTAGTTGTGCCACTGTCGTAGGCACAGGATTTCTCGCATATACAGCTCTTTTTAAATTGTCCCAAAGATGCTCAATGAGATTAAGATCCGGGCTGCGTGCTGGCCAATTCATTGTACGTATCCCAACCTCTTCGCAATATTGTGGAACTTGTGCAGCAGCGTGCGGCCGGGCATTATCCTGCATTAAAGTAAAATTTTCGCCTATAAATCACATGTAAGGCACCACGTGATCTTCTAAGTTCTTTGTTATGTAGCGATGTGCAGTCAAACCCCCTCTACTACCGTTTTGACGGACCATGTCTATGAACACAAGTTCTGTTCGCCCGTTCATCGATATGCCACCCCAGACCATGCACGAACCGCCTCCAAAAGGAACACGCTCCTTAATGCAACTTTGAGCATATCGCTTCCCACGTCGACGATAGACTTTTCTGCGACCATCACCATATAAACATGTCCTACACTCATCTGTAAACAATACGGAGGCCCATTGCTCATCTGTCCAATTAAGGTGATCACGCGCAAATCTTAAGCGAGATTGTCTGTGAGCTACAGACAACTTTGGACCATTTGCTGGTCTAAAAGGGGTGATATCCGCTTCCTTTAACCTTCTTCTTATTGTTCGTGCACTAACGTTGACTCCACGCACTTCATTAAGCTCTGTTTTGATGTTAACTGACGTGAGGAAACGATTTCTCAGGGAAGTTGTAACAATAAATCGGTCATCACGACCGGTGGTTGCTCGAGTTCTGCCTGTACCACCTCTCCTTTTGTAAGAACCTGTCTCCACAAACCTTCTGTATATTCTAGAAACCGTAGACTGGTTTAAATTTAAATTTCTACCAATCGTTCGTTGATCCAAGCCCTCCCGCACCAATGCTACAATTTGAGCAGCTTGTTCGGACGAAGTATCCATATTATGGTTCAGAAACTCTCGATGAGTTAAAAAGCTAACCCAACAATTCTGCTGGTAACAATAATTCAATTGACAAAAGAATAAAAAATCAATAAGAATCAATTTTAAAACTTTGCTATAATTAACACGCAAATCTGATACTACGAGTAAATTTTCTTTTTCCGGCTATATTCATTTGTTTTACTGCAGTTCTATTTTTAAATATTGCTTTTTTTCAAGATTAAGGGCCAGTCTCTCCATATTTATATAATTTAATCTAAAAAGTTTGCATACTTATTAAAAAAATCATTTCAAAGTAATCCTGAAGTTTGATGCAGTTTATGAGTCCGTCAGTATATATAGATAATGGTAATTCTCAGCTCAAACATTGATACAGACAAAAGTGTAATATTAGACTATTTTTATTGTGCGTTTGTGTGTGTGTGTGTGTGTGTGTGTGATTTTGTGTATGTTTTGCGTGTAATGTTAGTGTCATATAACGGTATAGTTTTAATATTAATATTAATTATTTAAATGCATTTCTATGGCATCTTATATAAAAATAAATGTTTATTTTAACAATAAGTGTTTTTTCAGATACATCTTAATTCCACAAATTTCAAACGCTCGTCATTCCTGTAAGTCTTAAGAAAGAAATTTACGTATTCTAGATAATCATATTTTATAATTAACTAGCAACCCGCCCTCGCTTCGCTTCGGTTATAGGTTATAGTCGTTTTACCCGCGTAGTTCCCGTTCCCGTGGGAATACCAGGATAAAATATAGCCTAGTTTGTGCGCTGATATTATAGCTTTCCATTGGTGAAAGAATTTTTGAAATCGGTCCAGCTGTTTTGAAGATTATCCGGAACAAACAGACAGACAGACAGACAAAAAAATATAAAGTGTATTTTAGGCATATGTATAGTGCAAATAACCGCGTGAGCATGAAAAAAGTCCATTATTTTGACATTACAAACAGACACTCCCATTTTATTTATTGGTATAGACTAAATATCATCAATTTCACACGATAATACTCAAATTATGCAGACGCTGTTTGCCGTTTAACAAACTAATTATTATTATACCTTTGGGAGATAAACTTTTGAATAATTATACCAGTAGGAGATAGTGATAATTGCCGCGCCATTACAGAACTAATCACCTTGATGTTTCAAATGTTATCCAATCTGCAGACGACGTTGAGCGACATCCCTAACGATACGAAGACCTGTGTTTTGATCGCAACGAGATGAGATCTTAATTCATATAAGCTGTTATCCTATTAGTAAGGAATTTAGTGCGAAGCGTACAGTAACAATACAAATATCGTAGTAGTTAAAGTAACGAACTACTATCTCAGTTCTCGTGAGTTGATTGCCTAGATTCCATCCATCCATCCATCAGCCTACAGACGTCCACTGCTGGACATAGGCCTCCCCACGAGAATGTCACTCGGAACGGTCCTGCGCCACTTGCATCCAACGGTTCCCTGCGAGTTTGAGAATGTCATCAGTCCACCTAGTGGGGGGTCGTCCTACGCTGCGCCGTCCGATTCGTGGTCGCCACTCAAAAACCTTTCTTCCCCAATGTTTGTCGGTTCGACGAGCGTTGTGGCCTGCCCATTGCCATTCCAGTGTGCTAATTCTACGAGCTATGTCGGTTACACCCATTCTTCTACGGATTGCCGTGTTTCGGATTTTATCACGTAGAGAAATACCGAGCATAGGCCCTCTCCATAGCACGTTGAACGACTTTGAACTTTCTTATGATGTATAGATTACTGGTGGATTATTAGTTATAAGACCATAATGTTGACAGTTATCTGTCTACAGCCGTGGTCCGGTCTGTCCGGGGTAGTACCACATTCTCGCAGAAAATCGTCGTCTGAGTAGTAGCAATGTGTTTTTGCGCTTCGTTCGGTGAGCGAGAGAGCCGGCAACTCAACTTTCTGAGGTTGTTTGCATGTGGTGGGTTTTGGTAATGCCTTTAGTTTCACCGAACCTCATAGAGCGCATTCACACTCCCTTCACTTTCTTTACGGTAAGCCATGGCCTAACAAATACCCATGAGCGGTAGCAACACTTACCATCAGGTGTACTGTTTGCTATTTGACACCGTTTGCAATATAAAAAAAATAACCAATATTCTTTATGATCATCATCATCATCTCTCATATATGTCCCACTATTGGGCTCGCGCCTCCTTCATTAAAAGAGAGAATTTGACCTACTATACGATACTGGTTAGACGTGTTGGCATAGAATTTTATTTCGAGTCTTCCTTCTTTCGCATTGATTTTATCTGCGTGTTAAATGCCTTAGTTGTCTTTTGCGACACCCACGGGCAAGAGAATGTTGAATTGTATTCTGACTCCGTCACTACATGAATAATAAAAGAAAATATCTATGCGACTTTTAAAAACTTGTTTTGGGGTTTAAAGTAATTTGTGTCGATTAATTATATGTTTTAAGGTCCCCGACAAGGTGCGTGAATTTTCCACGTAATGACGGAGTCACCGCAGCCTACATACATCCCACTGTTGGGCTCAAGCCTCCTCCACAGTGGGAGGGAATTTAACCTACAATACCACGCTGGTCAAACACGTTGGTACAAAGTTTAATTTCGAGATTTCCTTCTCTTGAACAGATGTTATGTGAATATTATATCCCTTAGTCGTCTTTTACGACATCCACGGGCAAGATAGAGAGTGGACAAGATAGTAATGACGGAGTAAGTATGCAACATAAACTGTCTATAACCAATTTTTTCACAATTATGTTTTTGACGCAAAATATCTTTCAATCTAAGATTTCTAATTGCATTAAATTCAAATATTTAATTTATCTAGTGCTAGGCAGAATACTTATTACTTTTATAGAGAACTGCCACCTTATAGCACCTTTTTATCTAGCAGAGTTATCAACATTCTAGGATTTTATCCGACGTCTGGTTCGTTGATGGCGACTCTCCGTGCCAATGATTTATAAATGTTTATGACATTGGGGATCGACGCTATACGAAGCTAGTTTCTCTCATCTTTATAAGATTTTCTCTTGCAAGACTAACATTTAGCATTACTAATAATTTATTTCCAGATAACCAATTATTTTGAAAAAATGTGTTAATTTGCTTAAATTAAAGATCTCTCGGCAGTCCTTGGGTTTATGAAATACACGACGGAAGGTCTTCAATATTTTTGATAAGCGACAATTATTTTTAAAACTATGCATGCTTTTAAATTAGTGTAGTAGTGGTTAAGATATCGACCAACAACGCCAGTGTCGAGGCTTCAAATCCCACGCAGGACAACACTTTGTGCGATCCACAAATTCTTGTTCTGAGTCTGGGTGTAATTTGTGTCCGTTACTTATGTTTGTAAAGTCCCCCGCAATACAAGGATTATTTCCTTAGTACAGGTGTTGTCTTTAAAAAAATCTATTTATTTTAATTAGCATAGTAATACCTAAACATATGTGTTACTAGTTATTACGTTCTTTATAAGAATTCATGTTTCGTACGTTTAGCCATCGTATCGTAAAATTTTATTACTGTGTACGTAATAACGAAATATTGCTGGTTTATTAATATTTTGCTTATTTATTTGTATCGTGTTATGTACGAGCAAAACTAAATTTTGTATAATCAACTCGTTGCCTACTGGCATAGGTAATACGTGCTTAATTTTGACGTCTAGGTTTCGTGTTGAAATGAAGTCTGTTATTGTTATAAACCTATATACGTATATATGGGCGCATATCGCCCTCTATCGGCAATATTTATAAATTGTTGATGTATGTGTTATCAATTATAGTTATAAACATGTTTGAAATATTTGCAACTAATATTTAAATAATTATTTGTAGTAACAACACTGCTATTTACCATGCTATGATATTTAAGACACTTTTTGAATGTATTTCTAGAAATCTTTGATTTAATTGTTTAAATATTTATATAATTGATCAAATTAAAATCGATTAGAATTAATGTAATTATTTGTAATCATATTTAGTTGTTTTTACACAATAAAGATTGTAATTTATTTCTAGTTAGAGCGCCGTCTGTTGAACAATATATGAGAACAATATTTCTTTTAATTACATTAATGTAAATTGTGTAAAATTGACTATTTGGAATTATATTAAATGCATTAGAATATTTATCATTATTATTTAGCTATATTCAGATAGTTAACAATATTGTTTTATTGGTTTGTTATAAAAAGTAATTGTAGTTACTAAGACTAGACCGTTTCATTGTAAAGCGGAGGTTATAAAAACATTGTAAGATTAGAATAGAGGACAGATTTACTTCACTCACTTCTCCGGCAAGAACTTCTAATAAATACAGTGATTACATACTCAGTATTTTACTATCATCGTCCAAATTCCTGGCGCAACGCCGACATATACTAGCAGACCCGGCCACGCGTTGCTATGGCTAATGTTTTTGTTATATTACATTTTATTAAACTATTTAAGTGGAACTGTAGGAGAACATCTGTCATAGAGGTCGTCATATTTTTTTCCAAATGGCATCTATGTAAAAAAGCAAGTTAAAATCGTATATGACACGTTTGTACGCTTGACATAGCAGCGCCATCTATTAATTAATTACTCAATCCAGTCAACAGATATCGCCATCTGTTAAAATCGTTTGGAGTTAACAGATAATTGTGAATGTCAAATAATGGGTATATATAGGTAATACAAATAATTTGCAATAAAATAATATTGCGACTATAAATTAAGATGTAAGCTATCCTATCTTTCACACGGTGTGCAAAATTGATTAAAATCGGTTAAGTAGTTTAGGAGTCCATCGCGGACAAACAATGTGATACGTAATTTATATATAGCTATATATGTGTGTATATATACTAGCTGACCCAACAGACGTTGTTCTGTTCAAATAAAATAAAAAGAATTCTCCTTGAAATCGACAGCAGTGCCATCTACCGAGTCCAATTGTGAATCTAAACCCTTCTCGAATCCTCTAGAATATGCACAAAAAATTTCATCAATATCGGTCCAGCCGCTTAGGAGGAGTTCAGTGACATACACACGTACACAAGAAATTTATATATAAAGACTAGCAACCCGCCCTCGCTTCGCTTCGGTTTCAATCTTACCCGCGTAGTTCCCGTTCCCGTGTGAATATCGGGATAAAATATAGCATATGTTACTCGGGGATACTGTAACATTCTAATGGTGAAAGAATTATTGAAATCCGTCCAGGAGTTTTTGAGTTTATTCGTAAGGAACGTTTCCTCTTTATAATATTAGTGTAGACTATACACCCTTAGAGGGTGAAAATTAAAAAATGTTGAAACACGTGTTTATTTATTTTTACTAAAGAGTATTTTTGGAGAATTTGAAGAAAATCGATGTTGATTTTTTTTTCTCCTTATACAAACTTTGTTACTGCGGTTTACCTCCTAGGTGTTGAATTTCAAAAAACCCTTTCTTAGTAGGATTCTACGTCACGCAAAGAAACTAATGTCAAAATTTTATGTTCCTGGCTTCAGTAGTTTCGGCTCTGTGATAAGTCAGTAAACTGACATCTTTCTACCTATTTTACACCTTTATAGGATGAATATGGACAAACGCTGAAACACGTGTTTATTTATTTTTATTAAAGAGTATTTGTGCTTAATTTGAAGATAGTAGCTGAAAATTTTTTTTTCTTTCCATACAAACTTTGCCACTGCGTTTCACCCCCCAGAGGTAGAATTTCAATAAAATCTTTGTTATAGAGTGCCTACGTCACGAAATGAAACTACTGTCTAAATTTCATTTTTCTAGCTTTAGTAGCTTCGGCTGACCCTGTTCCTTTATATGTGTATTATTGTTAACGCCCCCGCAACACCCCTTGCAAGTGGAATTTCGTAAAATCCGTCCTTATTTGACCCCTACTTGACGAAAGGAATATTTCTGCCAAATTTCAAGTCTGTACGCCTTATGATTCCAGAGATATGGTGATGAGTCAATATATCGTTCGCAAAACCCGCCTCCCCTATATATATATATATAGATATACCATTCATCATCATCGGCTCATATAGGTCCAACTGCTGGGCTCTCCTCAATAATAGGAAGGCTATTGACCTACTATACCACGCCGGTCAGACGGGTTGGTAAAGGGTTTTATTTCAAAATTTCCTTCTCTTGCATAAATGTTGTATGCATATTATAATTTACAACACCCACGGGCAAGAAAAGGTGTGGTAAATTGTATTTTTACTCCGTCACCACACGGAAAATATAACGAGGAATCGCGAAAATTAAATTCAGGATAATTTAATTCTTACACCATTTACATATAGATATATTATATATTAGCAAACCGCTCTCACTTCGCTTCGGTTTCAGTCGCCTTACTCGCGTAGTTACCGTTCCCGTGGGAACACCGGGATAAAATATAGCTTATGTTACTCCCTGATATTATAGCTTGCCATTAGTGAAAGAATATCTGAAATCGGTTCGGTGGTTGAAAGCTTAACAAACAAACTTACTTTTGCATTTATAATATTAGTAAGGATTTTATTCTCGTGTAGGCAAAGGAAGTAGTGCCGTGTAAAGAAGAATAAAAAATTATATATTATATAATTCAATTTTTTTTTATCAATACTACTTTATTTTTGAGATATAAATATTAAGTTAGTTGAATTCTTTTCAAATTCTTATAGGCAACTAGCTGACCCAACAGACGTTGTTCTGTTCAAATAAGCGTCACCTACCGGGTCCAATTGTGAATCTAAACCATTCTCTAATCCCCTTGAACATGCACAAAAAATTGCATCAACATCGGTCCAGCCGTTTAATAGGAGTGTATTGACATACACCTACACAAGAAGTTTATATATAAAGATAATAATGAATAAAATAAAAATAAACTCGCAGTGGACCCCCAGGGCTAGCAGATGTTGTACAATCGCCGTAATAGGCATCAGCTATGCTCGAAACCTTCACTTGAGATCATCGATCCCAGCACGTGAGTCTATTACCGTTAATATTTAATATTTGATGACCGAGCTTCGCTCGGAGTATTTTTGTAGCATTTATTCAGATATATATTAATAAAAAATAAAAAAATAAATAATGAAAATTATATAAAAAAAATTACAAAAAGAGAATAATAATAACACCGAGATTCGATTCGACGCCATTTGTCGCCGATGTCAAAAATAAAATGAAACCTGACTACATCGCCACTGAGCTATTGTAACTCATGACATTGATGGCAAAATTTGAATTCATATTCTTTTAAAATTTAATGTCATTATATTGTCTGCCAAAAACACTGACAAAACTACATTTTCTATACATAAAACCTAGCTAGATCGATTTTTGGGCCCGAATCCTCTAGTATGCCAAGTTTCAACAAAATCGTTGGAGCCGTTTCCGAGATCCTGAATATATATATACAAGAATTGCTCGTTTAAAGATATAAGATTTCTAAATATAAACTGTATCTTTTTATTAAATTTAACTCTTTTAACGTGTATAAATATCTATTCCATGGGAGCGAGCTATGAATAGCTAGTGTATAGATAAACAAGGATAAAATAAACAGTCTCTAATGGAATTATCGTTTTAATTAAAATCACAACGAACAATATTTACAGTTTAATTAGACTGATGAAAGGGATATTGTGATAATGAATAACAATAATATTAACCACTATTACCAGGTTTTTGTAAAAATATGAAATTTTGAATTGTATTTTGTCGTCTTATAAATCGATGAACGTTGGCTGCACGCATGAAAAGTTGTCACACTCCGCTTCAGCTGAGCGAGAGCGCACCTATTTCTCTTCACACTTCAAATAAATAAATGTTGATTTTTCGAAAAAAAAAAAATTCTCCTTGTATCATACAAAATAATGATAATTCAGTAATAATAATTCAATTCATAAAATTACACAATTTTTATCAATGTTTTTTATGGCATTATCACCTAGAATTATCGCCTGTAAACCGACTTTGCGGACATCACTTTTTTTAATTTTTAATATGCCTACTTAGGTATAAATCTTCTACATAGACACATATGTTTTAAATAAAACTACTTTACGGATTTTATCGCGTTTGTATTTGATTTTTGATTACCCGACGTTTCGAACACTTTACAGCGTTCATGATCACGGGTGGACTAAGATGTCTCACGTCCAACAAGTTATTGTTACTGCAGAAAATTTATAATTATCTACCCGATACAGGAATTAGTTATTAAATATTGACCCACATTTTGATACAAAATTTATTGCCAGTGTAAGAAGAAAATGATTCTATATGAAAAAAATTATATTGTTTATGGTTAGTAATAATTAAACATTAAAATTAATAGTAATTATATTTAAAAAACTAAGTAATAATCTAGTATACTACCACCGGATCGGAACACGGTCACACTGAGAAAGATCCGGCAAGAAAACTCAGGTAACATGATGCTAAATTAAAGTTAATTTTGAAGGCGGCTTACTTTATGTTACTAAAAGGTTTTAATTTATAAAATTATCTTTAGTTATTATTATTGTGGGTCAAATCTATACAATATGAGCTCACGGTGTCTTGCAGTACACATATGAGTAAAATCCTCCTCAGTGACTCGATTAATTAAATAATAAAAAAGTGTGCCTGGGTAGTTTAGATTCATAGTTTGTCTCGGTAGGTGGCATTGTAATCGAATTATGTGCGGTCGAAATACCCACTAAAACCACAGCGGCTCATTCCGCGCTTTTGTGTGATAACATTCTATCCTCGACACCCCAATCCTTGGCCGTCTGGCCACGTCCTGTCATCATTCCATCCACGCCCTGCTCATAGCGGCGTCTCCTTCTCCCTGGTGACCGCTGGCGGAGCAAGTTAACGGACGCAAGCGCCTCGCATATCCGCTCCGCGGCCTCCTTCCTTGTTATGATAGCCTCACAAAAGGAGGCCATCGACGACTAGCAGCTGTCGCTGCCGAGCATCGTGGAGATGATGGTCGGCAACGACAGTTTTGTTGTTCTATTTGCGTTGAGAGGATGTGGCGCTGAGGCCCACAGGCGGGGCATACGTTTAGTGTGTGGCGCGCATCGTTAATTGGCGCGCCACACTCATGGCATGCTGGGACCTCTTCTCTTCAAATTGTGTGCAGGTACTTACCGAAAACCCCATGGCCGGTAAGCATCTGAAAATACCAAATATCTACTACAATCATATAATAATACGAACGTAAAAGTTCGTCTAATAATACGAGCTTCTTACCTAAGGCGCCGACTTCAAAGTTATTAAAAAATTAGAACAGAATTGAAGATCATTTTGATTTATAGGTTTAGGTGGGAAACCGAATTAGTTTTTGCTTATTAGTTCCTTGGGGGTATTTGAATGTGAACTTTTTTTTATTATAAAAACATTTATTTTTGCTGTTTAGTGGTTATACCACACTTTAAAAGTATACTTACTCAAATCGCTTCGCTCAGTGAGCATTTAAAATTTGGAGGATACCCTACATTTTTCAGGATTTGACCATCAGATTCTGTCTCGTGATTGCACCTATTCGTGTAATCGGTGAACATGCATAAAAGTAAAAAAAAAAACACTTTACATAGTATAAAATAAAATCACTTTCGTTGTATATACGCTAAGATCTTTTAAACTACCCAACTGATTTTAATGTGGTTTGCATTAATAGACAAATTGATGATTGAAGTGAGGAGGAAGGCTTTATGTATAATATATACAAATTATAGCAGGGAAAAGCTTAAAAAATATAAAAAAATGTTGAAGATGATGATTGTGATTGATGTCGTGAAAGCAATACTTTTGTGCGATTTCATTGCTAACCTGGCTAAAGCTTAGGAGATAGAAGAAAATATACCATCAAAAACAAAACTTGTAAAAAAAAAGCCAAGCCTGCGAGGCTTGGCTTTTTTTTAAATATAAAAGATCAGAAGAGAAGAGATTAATATAAAAGATCTTTAATATTGATATAGTCACTATGAGAAGTTGTTGAACATAGATCTCATAACTTTTTATGGTAGAAGAACTCAGTTGCGAGGCTTGGCTTTTTTTTACAAGTTTTGTTTTTGATGGTATCTCATTTCTTTTTGTAGATAGACCTACTTATTTTCCTTTCCGGTACCTTCTACTTCTTGAATACCAACAACGGATTTTCTTAAAGCCCACTTTATGAAAAATGAGACATGTCTCCTTTCCGTTTGAGTCACTTCTACCTAAACTAAGCGGAGAGATGTGGAAATAAAGAAATTTGATTGGTTTTTTGAAACACATCTCCTCTAGTCTCCTCTCCGCTTTGATGGCAATCGAGTCTAATAATGGCTTCTTTCTTCATAGACCCCCCTCATGCTTCACCATAAAGTGCGGTACTGTGGCACCTGCATCCAACGACGCTCAATGGTAACAGAGTTGCCATGACTGGAGCTCATTTTTCTTCGCCATATGAGAAATAATGACGTAGTCGCCACGTTTGGTAGGCGGGTTGGTTTCACAGTGAGATATCATACATTACCGCGGCGAGAGCTGCTGCCCGCTCTCCTTCCTGTTGAATCT
This sequence comes from Lymantria dispar, assembly GCA_032191425.1. Classification (NCBI taxonomy): domain Eukaryota; kingdom Metazoa; phylum Arthropoda; class Insecta; order Lepidoptera; family Erebidae; genus Lymantria; species Lymantria dispar. The sequence continues at coordinate 9,027,343 of CM063445.1, read as the reverse complement.
TTTTTTTAAATGACAACGCCTTGCACTAAGGGAATAATAATCCTTATATTGTGGGGGACTTTACAAACATATAATTTAACATCGCATCATCATCGCAGCCCTCATATGTCCCACTGTTGGGATCGGGCCTCCTCCACAATGGGAAGGAATTTGACCCACTATACCATGCTGGTCAGACATGTTGATATAGGGTTTCATTTCGAGTTTTCCTTCTCTTGCACAGATGGTATGTGCATATTATATCCCATAGTCGTCTTATACGATATCCACGGACAAGATAGAGAGTGGTGAATTGTATTCTTACTTCTTCACCATATGGAAAGAACATAAAATTAACCAACACAAATTACATTCAGACTCAGAGATCAACAATTTGTGAATCGTACAAGGTGTTGTCTTGCATGGGATTCGAACCCGTGACACTGGCACGGTACGTTGGTATCTTAACCACTACGTCATCTGCGCAGTCTTTAGCCGGTTGTTACGATTCCCATAGAGAAGCAATGATGGCGACAAATATATTCTTATTTTTTACAAAATTACATTTCAATAACTGTAAATGTAATTTTGTAATCCTATATATTTATATGAGTTTACAAAATTAATTTATGCAGTTAGTGTATCTCGGAAACTGGATGAAAATTACAATGTTTCATAATTTTTCCTTCATTTATACACTAAACACTAATTGTATTCTAAATTTGAAGCTTCTATGTTTGCTAGAAGTGCTACTTTAATATTGATTATCGGTCAGTCAGTCAGTGAGTGACAAAATTACGTAATTTTGACTAGTTATAATTCTTAAACTATTGGTTCAAATTGAATGAAATTTGAAATACACAATATGCATACAATGCCTGCTAGGTTACTAAAAATTTTGGCTTCTAGGTTTAGTAACAACGAAGTTATAGGGGGTCGAAAATGGCCTGAATGGCTTCGAGAAAAGTATGTTACGGCAGTGTTGCGGGCAAAAGCCCGACTTTTTTTTTGCTCGACTTGGCGATTGTACTAAGGATTTTTATATCTTTCAAAGATTTACAAAAATGTCCCTGAGGTATAGGGCTATCTCCTATTTTGCCATGTACAACACCCTGCCCAATCCATCAGAGGTGAGGAAAGGGCAGCATGCGACCCTATAACTTTCAGTATACCCACCCCATCGTCGTTGGGTCAACCAATGGCACTGATTCACTGACTTCCGTGGCAGGCTCGACGGAATACCCTTTCGGCTAACGTCTCCTTTGACGACTCGGCAACAAAACAGTGTTGTCCAAGGGTCGCCCTCATGCAATCGCTCTCTCTGCGGATGGCGGAATACTCCCAAGTCCATCCACCCGCGCACCTGCACTGCCCATTATGCCGGCGACTGAGCATATCGCGAATTTCTCCATCCATTCCGCCACTTCTTTCTGCAAATCAACTGCTTTGCAGAAGACAGCGACAGCGTCCCAGTTCTTGAGGCTGTCGAGCATTGTCTTAGCAATGGTTGGCAGCGGTCGGCACCGATAATTACGACGAGTTCATGGCGCTGCTCTTGAGCGTGTACTACGCCGTGTCCTCATCCCAATCGACAGGACGATGTCCTCTTTCGAGGAGGGTAGGTTCAAAACTGTAGGAATGTATAGATCGTGCGTGTGCTCGATCTCTTTCGTTGTTACGCGAAGAATTTGTGAGAAAGTTATTAAACATGGCGTTTATAATCAGCATAATGAAATCTTATAGAATCATTGTACATATTATTAACGGTGTTTGGTGAGTTTTATGTTTAAATGAAATCGAGTTCAAAGTATTCGGTTACAAACAAACAAGCATATAGGTTATAGTTTCACCACCTATAAAAGCGGATTAAAAAAGATAAAAGATTCCAATACATTGAGAGCCTGCAACAAACAAAGTAGTTTTTCGCCGTCTGTGTTTAGATGTTTAAAACTATGCAGTGAATTTTAATGTAATTTTCGCCAATAGACAGAATGGTTCAAAAGAAAAGTTTATATGTATGAAACATGCAGATTATTTTAGAGAAAAGCGTAGAAATGTTTGAAATGAACATTTTTTTATAAAACACGTTTACGAAACATTATTTCGTAAAAACATATAGGTATTTGAGCGTTTACAAACGTTCGCTAAACCTTATAAAATATTTTATTTATTTATTTATTTAAAACTTTTGCAAACAAAAAAGGTGCAAGGCGGACTTAATGACGTGCGGTGTCCCACAGGGGTCGGTCCTCGGACCCACCCTGTGGAACATCGGCTACGACTGGGCGTTGCGGGGGAGCCTCCCGCCCGGGCTGGGCGTGATTTGTTACGCCGACGACACGCTCGTCACAGCCCGCGGTGGGACGCTAGAAGAGGCGGTAAGCCTGGCGACCTATGGCACCGAAGAGGTCGTCAGGCGGATCGAGGCGCTGGGGTTGAGGGTCGCCCTGGACAAGACGGAGGCCCTCTTGTTCCATGGGCGCCTTATGAGCCCTCCCATCGGCGTCTCGATCACCGTCCGATCGGTTGACATCAGCATCCGGGCCCATATGAGGTACTTGGGCCTGGTGCTCGACGGGCAATGGTGGTTCCGGGAGCATTTCCGCAGGCTCGCTCCGCGGCTCGTCGGCGCGGCGTCCGCCCTATCGTGGCTAATGCCGAACGTGGGCGGACCGAGCGCTACGTGCCGACGGCTGTACACGGGGGTCATCCGGTCGATGGCCCTGTACGGCGCACCGGTGTGGGCGGGGTCCTTGACCGTCCGACTTAGGGCCCTTCTGTGGCGACCACAGAGGGTCATGGCGGTCAGGGCCATCCGCGGATACCGCACGGTTGCGACGGAGGCAGCGTGCCTATTGGCCGGGACTCCCCCGTGGGACCTGGAGGCGGAAATGCTCGCCGAGTTGTATCGGCGGGTGTCGGGGGTGCGCGGGGAGGGCGGTGTGATCTCGTTAAGGGATCTCACCGCCTGGCGCGTCGACGCCCGCCGAGACGTCATTGCCCGTTGGGCAGTCCGGCTGGAGAGGCCTCGGTTCGGGGTGCGAACCGTGGAGGCCTTCCGGCCGGTGCTGATGCAGTGGTTGGAGAGGCGGCACGGGGTGCTCTCCTTCCGACTAGTGCAGGTGTTGACGGGGCACGGGAGCTTCGCCAAATACCTGCACAGGGTCGTAAGGAGGGAGAGTACACCGTCCTGCCACCACTGCGATTGCGACGAGGACACGGCGCGCCACACGCTCGAGGCCTGCGCGGCCTGGGCAGTGCAGCGCCGTGAACTCGTCGCAATCATCGGTGCCGACCTGACGCTGCCGGCCATCGCTAGGGCGATGGTCGACAGCGTCAGGAACTGGGACGCGGTCGCAGCCTTCTGCGAGACAGTGATCTCGCAGAAGGAGGCGGCGGATCGTTTGCGCGTGGAGCGCAGCCTCGATGAGGAGATCCGCCGCCGGCGACTGGGGCGGCGCAGGCGCAACTATCTGCGCCTCATGCCGCCCTAGCCGAGGCCGCGGGTGACGTGACCGGGGATTAGTCCGTCACCCGCCGAGAGGCCGACCGCGTGAGGAAAGACCGACGTCCTCCTCGAGGGGGGGACGTCGGTCGATGGGAGGGTACCCCAATAGGGGGTATTCCGTCGGGCCGACCACTGACGACAAGTTAACGCTGCTCCAGTGGTCGGCCCAACGACGAAGGCGACGTGGTTTTCGGGTGGGTCGCGGGAGTTGCGTGCTTAAGCCCCTCTGTCGCCCCGGACGGAGTGGTGCGGAGGCGCGCCGACCGCGGCCCACCCACAAAAAAAAAAAAAAAAAAAAAAAAAAAAAAAAAAAGGCGGACTTAATGCCTTAGGCATTTTCTGCCAGTCGACCTAGGGTGGAGCAGAAATAAATTAGGCAGGTGCAATGCAATGTGAGCAATAATTTCTGAAATTTGGTTATATAAATGTAGCAAATCTATATAATCTTATACCTAATAAAAGCAAACAATACATATATATATATACACATACGTATATACACATACATATATACATACATACACACATAAATACACACATACATACATATAAATTTTATAAACAGCAGAGGTGATTCCTCAATGATGAGTTCATTCCGTCAGAAGGCCTAGGTATAGGCGTTTGACCATAGCCTTAAAACTATCACGACTAGCGGCCATTTTGATCTCTAATGGTAGCGCATTCCAGAGAAGAATGGCCTGGATATAAAAGGAAGAATGTACCAGACTGGAGGAGTGAGAAGGACAGTGAAGAAGAAGATTTTTGGAGGAACGAAGATTACGATCGTGAGTAGTGCAAAGAAGTTGAAAGTGAAGTTTTAAGTAGGGAGGAGCATTAGGAGAGTTTAAAATAGAATAGAGTAAAGAAAGAGTTCGCAAGCTTCGTCTTTGCCTTATCGGTAGCCAATTAAGCCGAGACCGAATTGTGGATACGTGGTCAAATTTACGCAGGTTAAAAACGAATCGAATGCAATTGTCGAGAATGAGAAGAGTCATCAAAAAAATTCGTGATTCGTATATGTATATCTCCTAAGTATATCACACAATAAACATTTTTATCTCTTACATATTAGGAAAAAATAATGAATTCAATATCATGATTTCAGTTCATATGCGTCCCACTGTTGGGCTCGAGCCTGCTCCACAACAGGATGGATGTTTGTGTAGTTAGAACCTTACTATACCATGTTGATCAGACAGGTTGGTATAGGGATTTATTTCAAGTTTTACTTCTCTTGCTTAGATGTTCTATGCATATTATACCCCTTAGTCGTCTTTGACGATATCCACGGGCAAGTGGTAAATTGCATTCTTTCTCCATCACCACACGGAAAACCAATCAATACCAACCCAATCGCATATATTAAATTTGTTGTATTTTTAATGTAGATCAAAATTATTATAGTATAGCTTATTATCCGACCACTGACTACAACTAGTCGGCCCAACGCCGAAGGCGACATGCCACGGGTGGATTACGCCCCGGACAGAGCCAGGCGGCGGGTGCGTTGACCACCCCAAAAAACAAGATAGCTTATTATATCATATCATTAAAATAAATATCTTAAGAAATATCAGAGAATTAAAATGGAAGGAAAGAGCAGCCGAAACCGAAACGAGAATGGGTCGCTAAGTTATTTACTATATGATTTGAACAACGTAATAATTTCAATTATAATAAATATTTCCTAATAAATACGTTTTATACTTAAGCTTGTAACCATTAAACAGATTACCAATACGCTTGTACTTAATCTAACAATCTATAATGACATCACCTACGTACACTAATTCGCTAAAGCTCCTTTAAGCATTACATTATATTATATAGCACTTTCTTAATTTAATACCCAAGGATAAGTGTTATCTGTGTGGTGTTGGAGTAAGATTAAAATTCACCACCCCCTATCTTACCGGTGAGTGTCATTAAAGACGATTAAGTGATAAAAGATGGATGTAATATCTATGCAAGAGAAGGAAAACTCTCTACCAACCCGTCTGACCACCGTGATATAAGTAGGTTAGTTTCCTTCCTATTGTGGAGCGGGCTTGAGCCCGCCTAAGTTTAAGCAGACACAAAATATTTTCATATATTTTCATATGCAAAATATTTTAGAAATCTATTTAAATGAACAAGACAAAAAAAACAGAACAAAGCGTAGTTTCCATAAACATTGCTTAGTTTGCCCTTTGTGAGACACGAATTTACATAGACTACGAATAAAGTTTTACACTTGCGGCATTTGAGCTTCACAAATTATTAGTTTTAGAATGTTCTAGTTACTTAAGACTATAAGGCTATTCAAAGTTATTATTTAGACTATTGTAAAGTAGATTATTGTTTATTAAATTTTAAAATAATGTTTATTCATAACAATATTTATCATTCACCGTTTATGTGAGTATTAAAAATTTGAAATAAAACCATTTTCACGGATTTCGCGTTTGTATTTGATTTTAAATTTTCCGATGAACACTCCATACATACATATAGACGGACACACAAAGTTCTTTATTCTTTTAAAAAGTTTAAGCCAAAAGTTGGTCCCATTTGAATTTCATAAAACTCTGATGACTCAGATATTTTTTGCTCAAAACTTTTTTAAATATGAATGAACCTGCATTTAACCTAAAATGTGGCATCAAGTTTTATTAATACTTTTCCTTCTTTTGCAATAATATTGTTTGTTTATCGTTTTTGTACGGCAGTTCACATTACACAGCAAATTATAGTAATCCTCCGAGCTTTTATTATTCCCGATCGTATAGAGTTTATGATTTTAAAGTAAACAGTTTCGGCATAATGCCATTCGCAGATTGTCTATCGTTTGACCTATAAAGGTGTGGTTGGCTATAAAGGTGACCTATAAACTATATCCTTGGATTACATTTGAGAATAGCTTATATTTAAGGGTATACTCACCATATCGATCGAATTTGCATTATTGCTTAACTCCTTTAGTTCTATTTTACAATGTCGGCCACCGCATGGAAAATAATTGATAACGAAATTAACTATACAAATAAATAAAATTGAAGTGTCTGTAGTGTCAAAATACTAGGCTTCTTTCATACTCACACGGTTATTTACACGACACCTATGCCTAAAAAGCGGTTTAAAATTTTTATCTGTTTGGTTGAGGTAATTTCAAAACAGTAGGACCGATTTTGATAATATTTTACTACCAAGTAGCTGTCTATATAAGGAGTAACTTAGGCTATATTTTATCCCGGTATTCTCAAGGGAACTGGTACTACCGTGGGACCTGGAGGCGGAAATGCTCGCCGACTTGTATCGGCGGGTGTCGGGTGTGCACGGGGGGGGGGCGGTGTTGTTTCCCTGAGGGAGCTCACCGCCTGGCGCGTCGACGCCCGCCGAGACGTCACCGCCCGTTGGGCAGACCGGCTGGAGAGGCCTCGATACGGTGTTTGGACCGTGGAGGCCTTCCGGCCGGTGCTGATGCAGTGGTTGGAAAGGCGGCACGGGGTGCTCTCCTTCCGACTCGTACAGGTCTTGACGGGGCATGGATGCTTCAGCAAGTACCTGTACAGGGTCGCTAGGAGGGAGAGAACTCCGTCCTGCCACCACTGCGATTGCGACGAGGACACGGCGCAGCATACGCTCGAGGTCTGTGCCGCTTGGGCAGAACCGCGTCGTGAACTCGTCGCAATCATCGGTGCCGACCTGACGCTACCGACCATCGCTAGGGAGATGCTCGGCAGCATCAGGAATTGGGACGCGGTCGCAGCCTTCTGCGAGGCAGTTATCTCGCAGAAGGAGGCGGCGGGTCGCGAGCGCGAGGAGCACAGCCTCGATGATGCGACCCGCCGCCGGCGACTGGGACGGCGCAGGCGGGATTACCTGCGTGCCATGCCGTCCTAGCCGCGGCCGCGGGTGACGTGACCGGGGATTAGTCTGTCACCCGCCGAGAGGCCGACCGCGTGAGGAAAGACCGACGTCCTCCCCGAGGGGGGGACGTCGGTCGATGGGAGGGTGCCCCGGGTAGGGGGTATTCCGTCGGGCCGACCACTGATGACAAGTAACCCTGCTCCAGTGGTTGGCCCAATGACGAAGGCGACAAGGCGACGTGGTGTTCGGGTGGGTTGCGGGTGTTGTGTGCTTAAGCCCCTCTGTCGCCCCGGACGGAGTGGCGCGGAGATGCGCCGACCGCAGCCCACCCCAAAAAAAAAAAAAAAAAAAAAAGGGAACGGGTACTATACGGGTAAACCGAAGCGACGTGAAGGCGGGCGGTTAGTTATTTCTATAAATATAATTAAATCAGTCCTCGAATAATTAAATTAATACAGGAATGAAATTTATTTAATCAGTTATGACCTAATAGAAAGTTTTCTAAACGTTACTCATTAAAATATGATTAGAACTAATATTAAGACATATTTACTGTTAGTTCAGTAATATTTGACCAAGTATTCAATTTATCTTGGGCACAGTTGTGCCAAAGTACGAGAATGATTTCTGAAAGAAATGAATTTTCAATAATTGAAGGATATAGAGACAAGGTGTCATTGAAAGTCGAGCAATTCATTTCTCATTCAAATTTGCTTCGTTCGATGCTAGAAGTTCTTGATTAATATTTTCTCTTATAAAGTAGATATTATTATAAAGTATATATAATATTTGGAAAATAATAGCGCCCGTTTGTTTCTTATTTCTGTAGAAGATTCGTGATTACATATTGTAATTAGAGCAATTGCTTCGAAGCCTTTTAAGTTCGCGGACTTTGATACTTGGCAGTTCATTGCCATTTACCAAGATGTGTAATTGAATAGTTATATATACACATGCTTATCCTCATATCTATGCAAAAAAAAACACAATTTACCAATAAAAATACCGAGCTTGGTCATCCCGGTACTATCGCAATCAATTGATAAATAATTGAAATAATACCATAGTTAATCTGACAGGTTGCTTGCTACGTGTTTGCTCCTTAAGTTGGAGGTAGATTGTAAATTTTTTAATTACGACGAAATAAGAATACGTAGCTGTTCGTATAATTATTTTACAATCAATATTAGATATACAATAGTATGAGATACAATCTATAGTAAATTTTAAAATAAACATACCCCTGATCCTTATTATTTTACTGTGCAGTTTTTACATTCAAACAATTTATTATTTATATTATTTATTATACTAAAACTAAGAACGGGAGCGTTCAAAGTTATACATTTTAGCTTAAATGAATTCAAATAGCTACAACCGACACGCGATTATACTGAGAATATTCGGTACTCAGTGAGTTTGTCTATTTTTTGTAACAAATTACTTTTAAATAAAATTACAATATATCTAGCAGGAGCCAGTGTAATGGCATTCGAACCACGATGTAATATAATTTTCGAATATAATGCCAAGGATTATAGCTGGACTAGAGAGCACAAGTGGCATACGATCACGAATTGTAGCAGTGACGGAATAATAACATGTACAACATTGTATCCCAACTTTCTCCCAAATGTTAAAAATAACTATGAAAAACATAAATACGCATGCTATATCAATGTGAGAAAAGTAAATCTGTAAATAGAATTAGTTTTATAAATAAACATATTTTCTTCGAATTTTATCACATCTGTGTTTGATTTTTGATTGCCCGACATTTCGAACATTTTACAACGTTCGAAATATCGGGTAATCGTAACCATGAAAAATAGTTTTATTTAAAACTAGCAATCCGCCCTCGCTTCGCTTCGGTTATAGGTTATAGTCGTTTTACCCGCGTAGTTACCGTTCCCGTGGGAATACCGGGATAAAATATAGCCTAGTTTACGCCCTGATATTATAGCTCTCCATTGGTGAAAGAATTTTTGAAATCGGTCCAGCCGTTTTGAAGATTACCCGGAACAAACAGACAGACAGACAGACAAAAATTTTTTAATTGCTATTTTAGGCATAGGTGTCGTGCAAATAACCGTGTGAGCATGAAAAAAGCCTATTATTTTGACATTACAAACAGACACTCCAATTTTATTTATTGGTATAGATGTGTAATACTCGCGTAAACAACAGAAGTCAGGATTACTTCTACTGACTATATCGCTTTTTATTTGATTTTTACCTGCCTAGGGTCTGAAACACTTTTCTGGGTTCATGGTCACGGAAAAACTAATACGTTAGACATCAAACAAGTTATTATAGAGGTTTTCATTTGCCCATTACAATATTCTTTAGTAAAATTATGCCCACATTATTTTTGATACAAAATCCAGTATTAATCTATTATTATTAATCTACCTATATTTTTTTCTGATAGAAAAAAAAATATTTTTATTATTCTATGTATTAAATATTCTATATATTATATTTTCATTTTTTTTTATTGCTAACAGTGGTAAACGAACAAACAGTGCATTTGATGGTAAGTGTTGCTGCCGTTCATTGGCCTTTGCAAGGCCGCTACCTACGCTAGTCTCTGCCTAACCCTCTGGGAAATAGACGTGGTGTATGTATGTATGCATGTAAATTCGCTCTAGTGGTAGGACCACACTGTTGACAGTTGTCTGTCTACAGCCGCGGGCCACTCCGTCCGGGGTAGTACTACACCCTCGCAGAAAATCGACATCTGAGTAGTAGCATTTTTTGCACTTCGTTCGGTAAGCGAGAAGCTGGAAGCCCAACTTTCTGAAGTTTGTATCTGGTGGGTTTCGGAGATGCCTTTAGAATCACTGAACTTTATTGCACGCATTTACACTTCCTTCATTTTCTTCATGGTAGGCAGCAGCCTGGCAAAGGTCCATGAGGAGTATTACCACTTACGTGTGCTCTTTGCTCGTTTGCTATCAAAAGAAAAAAATATTTGAAAAAAGATATAAAAAATTATTTCTTAGTGAAGAATGTCTACTAAATGAATATAAAGATACTCCTGCATACCCTAAAAGATTCCCTTCATTTTAAACCAAAACCACACAATTTCAGTGATGTTGCTTTTGAGCGTTTTACACATAAAAGAGAGCCATATTTGACAAAAAGCAATAGGGTTAATTTATACCTCAACTATTTATTTCAGCTTAGAAATTCCTTTGATATCATTTTTGTGCCATAAAATGTTATACCATTCCTTTGATGATTAGTTAAAAAAGATAATCAAATCCATAGATACAAGCATAAATTTATAAATTCATCATCATGATGTCGGCTCAAATACGTCCCACTGTTGGGCTCGAACCTCCTCAATAGGAGTAGTAATGACGTAGTATACTAACTTGGTCAGAAGGGTTGGTATAGGGTTTTATTTTAAGTTTCTCTTCTCTTGCGTAGATGTTATATGCATATCATGTCTCTCACTCTTCTTTTGCGACATCCACGAGTACGATATGGATGGATATTTGTTACTTAATCACGAATTTGCACATAGTTTGGCACAAACACTGCTGAAATAGCAGATACCTAGGCTATGTACTGTTTTCCGTGTGGTGACGGTGCCCGTGTGATGACGGAGTAAGAATACAAATCACCACTCCCTATCTTGCCCATGGATGTCATAAAGACGACTAAGGTATATAATACGCTTATAACATCAGCAAGAGAAGGAAAACCCGAAATAAAACCCTATACCAACCTGTGTGACCAAGCATATAGTAAGGTTAATTGCCCTCCTATTTTGGAGGAGGCTCGAGCCGAACAGTGGGACTTAAATGAGCTAAAACGAATGATGAATGAAATGAGGCTATGTACGGTGCAACCGCACATGGTATATTTGCTCGGGCCGACCACTGACGATAAGGTGACGTGCATCGCTTACGACCCTCTGTCGCCCTAGACGGAGTGGTGCGAGGAGCGCGCCGACCGCAACCCACCCCCAAAAAAAAAAAGCATGGGATATTTGCACGATCATCAATATTGCGTTATATAAATTCACGTTCGTAATATTTACTCATAATTATCAGATTAGCTTCATATCATTAGTTTATCAGTTCGAATATACGATTAAGTGAAAACTTGTCACTTTAATCATGTGCGTCTATCATAACAAAATGTTGTACACAGCAGCTCGTAGAGGCTACATATATAAGCGTAACATTAAACCAGTGAATTACATATACAATTCGTTACACGTATGTCACCATAATTACACCTTCATAAATACACACTTAGTAACATAACCTTAATATGCACTTACAATATCCGACTATTATATTTCTTCCTTGCTTCCGCTTACCACGACCTCATTACTCATACTACCTCTACTTTTGTTTCGTGAAGTGTTTAGCTGTTAGCTGCAGATGGCTTTGACAGCTAGACGTGGACTATCAGTGAGCTCCTACTGTGGGGAATGGCTTGGTGCATGGCTGGTGGCAAAGTAGGCGAGCCCATGTTAGAATTATTGACTTTTACGCGACGTGGTTTCGCACTTCGACAGCGAGGATGGAACCACGGTTATTAACGTGTAATGGCCTCGCGGGCTGCCTACGCTCTACGTTGAGTGTAATATTATCATTCTGAAGGTCGATAACACGAGAACGTGTCGAGAAACTACCTTTACTTATTCGAGATCATCTATTTATATCCATTTTCACTATTAAAGCACTCAAACGTGGCGATTCTCAGCTACGAATGTTGCCAGAGCATAATTTGAGTTGCCATCTTTTGATGGACAATAACACATACATACTAAAAAAAGGTTCAATTCCATGAACATAGATATAATTGACTATATTAACGCTAATACATAAATATATCTGATAATGTCTTAAATAAAATTCAATTGGCATTTTACGCCTGTCACAAAAACAAAAGTATATAAGAATCCGCCCACAGACGAATAGAAATAAATCCCACGCAAACATCTAATTACAGAACAAGTAATTAACTCACTTCACTAAATTCTTATCATTCAAACGAATCTCGTAAATGTAAAATATTAAGTTACAATCTACTTAAAACAAACAAGAAATATAAACCTTCAAATACAAGTTTTCTAAGAGGTAAACCAGTATTGCTTTACATAAGTTAGACAAAGAGTTTCAGTCATTTGAATATTGCGTCTTCAGAAAATATGATAGCATGTTCGTAATAATATTTTATACATTTTGGATCTAGTGTTGTCTATATTCAAAAGGAGAGTTGACGCAGGCTGCGTTTGGACCTTTCGCTTCAGAGGACGACGTCCAGGCGCTTTATTGCGATGGTTGGTACCCATAAGTGTAACTCTAAAGTCGAACTAATGGTGAAAGTTAATATAATAGCTAATGGAGTCGGTACAAAGACCGTTTCACCATTAGACATTTTTTTTCTTGCCTTGTACTAAGATCCTTCTTACACTAAAAAAATAATCTTTGTATTGCGGGAGACTTTACAAACAATTTAACGAACACGAATTACACTCACAATTATGTACCTATTATTTTCAAGTAAATTCTCGTAGGAAGTAGGTAGGTCCCCTTTATATTTTCTAGCAAACATTAAAAATCGAACAAACAAAATAGGATAGTCTACGGAGGCGATAGAGAGCTTGTTACATTAGTGTAACGACTTGGAAGTTATCCAAAAAGATAGGAACTGTGATAAATCTATATTTATTTCATGTTAATATTTGAATCTAGGCGTATCAATATTATAATGATAGCTTTTATATCTAATCTCTTAAGATCTAAAATGCAAATACAGATTTGGATATTTGTTTATTTAAAAAATATTCCTATGTCAATACTTCTGTAATTCAAATAAACAATTAATCTAACCAGCGCGGTATAATACATCAATTTCATTGTTTGAGTGGAATAAAAGAAAAAATAATTAAAAAAAAGACGGAAACGAATATGGTTTCATTTTTGTAGCCATTTCTATCCTAAAGAATGGCCAGAATACATTTCTGTATATATCGTAATAAACGGTGTAAAACCAAATATGAGTATGTTTTGTTAGTTTCTTATGTTTTCACGCCTAAACTACTAAACTGATTTTAAACTTACTAATAAAACTGCAAAAATAAATATACATAATATGTGGACTTAGCGAATAGTATTCGTTGAATACGAATTCTGGAGCCCTCGATAAGTTTATTTTACTAAATTATCGTTGTCGTTAAGACCACCGACGTCCACTAAAGGACATAAGCCTCCCCACGGAAGAAATAATAATATAATCACTCCTATTCCTCATACTTTTTTCCGTGTAGTGACGGAATAAGAATACAGTTCACCACTCCCTATCTTGCTCGTGGATGTCGTAAAAGACGACTAAGGGATATAATACGCATATAACATCTATGCAAGAAAAGGAAAACTCGAAAGAAAACCCTATACTTATCTGACCAGCATGGTATAGTAAAGTCAATTTCCCTCTTATTGTGGAGGAGGCTCGAGCCTCGCAGTGGTGCTTATACGAAATGACAATGATGATGATGACTCCTCATACTTTACTGATTTTTACACCGTACCCGTTCGCTCTATGTATAGTTCAATTAAGTTAATTTGGTTAAATTTTAATATGCAGACATTATATAAATCGCCAGAAGTCACGCATATTGCGAACTGTGAAGTAGTGCAATCACATATTTATTTGGGAACTCTTAATTAATAATAACTGAGGCTGCGTGGATGAAATTAAGAGACGTATTGCGATAACTAGATCTGCAATGGACAAACTAAGAAGGATATGGAGAAACCATAACATAACTAAAAACACTAAAATCAGACTTCTTCAATGACTACAATATTATTCTATAAAATAAATCAATAAAATACTTATTCAACTAAAAATTGTGTATGCACCGCTATGCTTAACCATAGCCGGCATTAAGTTACAATTATTTAAGCAACAAATATAATAGTGTAAAGTATGCCCACGGATCTTCTATAGTAAGTATATTTCCAATAGCAAAAATTTAGGTCATTTGCTTAACCGTGCAAAAGGTAGTTTGTAAAATGAGATTACGCAGCTGCAATGGAAATGGTGAATATAAATTGAAATGAAGCCGGATACTCAGATCCACGTTACTGAATCACGTACAACTCTTTTATTTCAGTTAATGATATTGTAAGGAGATTTTAAATATATCTTTTAGTTTAATCATATATTAAGTTATTTAATAGCTTGTTCTTTATTTATTGTTAATAATAACACTTCTTTAATAATATTAATTATTAAAAGAAGAGCTTGTAAGGGAAATATGGTGAATGGTGCCTTGCGCACATTTATGGGCAGTCAGAGTCTGTTTAAGAAGGCTCGTTTGGCTGTGCATAGGGGCATAGGGGCATGCTTGTACCAACCCTGATATATGAAAGTGAGAGTATGGAAGAAGAAGCACGAAAGTAGAATAAATGCTGTGAAAATAAGAGCGCTGAGTAGCATAATTGATGCAAAAATAAGTGATGGAAATAAGAACAGAGTAATTAAGAAACGTTATGGTATGAAAGTAGATGTAGTGACAAGGATTGAGAAAGATATGCTAAGTTGATTTGGTCATGTAGAAAGAATAAATGAAAAAAGATTGACATGTAGAATTTAGAAGGGGAATGTGAACGGAAGTGTTGGAAGGAAAGAAAAAAAGAAAAAAAGACACAAGTTTGTGCGTTCACTGCAAAGAAGGACCCGTTTGTCATGGCGCCACAGTTCCAAGGAGTAACTCTCCCAATTTCTGAGAGTATTGGGATTCTCGGCATCAAAATATCGAGCAAAGTCCAGTTTGGGAGTAATTTGGAGGACAAAGCCAAATTGGCAAGCAAAAAGTTGGGCGTCCTGAACAGAGCCAGGTGGTACTTCACACCGAGACAGCGTCTTATGCTATACAAAGTACAAGTTCGTCCTCATGTGGAGTACTGCTCACATCTCTGGGCAACCAAATATCAGCTAGACCCACTTGACTCCCTGCAAAGACGGGCTGTTTGAATCGTCGGGGATCCCAATCTTACGGACAGATTGGAGTCGCTGGAGCAGCGGAGAGACTTTGGGTCACTCTGTGTACTCTACCGACTCTTTCACGGGGAGTGCTCCGAGGAACTGTTTGACTTGGTACCACCGTCACCATTCTACCAACGTACCACTCGACATCGTAGCAGGGTTCATCCATTTCACCTGGAAACGTTATGGTCTTCAAATGTACGTTTCCAGCGATTATTTCTCCCACGTACGTGCAATCTCTGTAATGAACTACCTGCTACTGTGTTTCCCGAGCGCTATGACATGTCTTTCCTTAAACGAGGTTTAAGAAGAGTATTTCCTTCACGGTAGGCAGCGGCCTGGCTGTGCCCCTGGTATTGCAAAGGTCCATGTGCAGGAGTTTCACTTACCATCAGGTGTGCTGCTTGTTTGTTTGCCACCGTTGGCAATAAAAAAAAAAAGGAAAAGACCAAGACGGACGTTCCACGATCAAATCGGGGACATTTTTAAGAATGATTAGGTTAAAAGTACCTTAAACGGAAGAACATGCATGAGGAGATTAATTAATGTGGAGGAGGTGAAAGTGGTATGTCAAGATCGTAGCTAGTGGAGGGCAGTGGTGTCTGCCTAGCCCTATGGGAAAGAGGCGTAAATCTGTGTATGTATTAATAACATTGTGTTTTAAAACTAGATACAATTAAAAGTGAAATTAAAATGAGAATAAAATACCTATATATAAGATTTAGTGAGATAATATAATGAAATTACAGATAAAAACACACGTATCCATCAAGCATTTATTTGATTTATCATTATCATCACAGGCCATACTCGTCCCATTGTTGGGCCCGACCATCCTTCACCATGAGAGGGAAATTGACCTACTATACCATGCTGGTCTCATGTGTTGGTTTTATTTCAAGTATTGTTTCTCTTACACAAATGTTCTCTGCATATTACAATCCCTTAGTAATTTTTTACAACATCTACGAGTAACATAGGGGGGTGGTAGTGAATAGTATTCTTACTCCGTCATCACATGGATTTATATGGTTATTTAATTACTGCCACATGTTAACGATATTTTTTTTCAGTCCTCATACTTGTAGAATAATTAATGTTTTATACCGCGCTGATCAAGACTTTTATCGTCTACGTGGATTTTAATTTTCTACCTTAGTTATCTCTGACTTTTAAACTTATAGCATTATAAATTGTATATACTTTTTAACATCATCTCAGCTCACATGCGTCCTATTGTTAGGCTTGAGTTTCGTCTATAATAGGGGGGAAAATTACCTATAATCCCCTATTATGAAATTGAACCAGAAATTGACCTTATCTTGTATATTTAGTATCTTTATATTCAATCTCTTAGTCATTTGTTAGACAAATAAATGAGAGAAAAAGAAGAAACCATTTCATATGAACGGACAAAACCGCGAGCAAAAGTTGTCGTTATTTTAATATAATGACGGGATAATGAATAGACAAAGTGACCAATATATAGTTAAACACCTAAAAAGTAACTCTTAATACTATTACATAAATTGAACGCCCAAAACATCTGTAATTCTTAAGGGATTTAAAGATCAAATCTTATTTCATATTTAACGCCATTCTCAGTCAACCATGTGTGGGGCCGGTGACCTTCGCATAACCACAACCGTAACTTTACATAAACTTCATAACTTAGGACATTAGTCTGCTTATTCAGTGTATAATATTACATTTAGTACAAATAAGTTATGCAAGTTTGAAGGGATTAAGTAACAGCTGTTTTTAACTTAACTGGTATTATAAATGAAAGATTATGTAACTGATGTAAAGAGGGTAACTTTAGAGGACTAAAGTTGGTTGAAATATACAATTTTTAGCCCCTGTTTAAATTTAGCAGTGACCAAATGCTTAGCAGTAGTAGCAGCATTCTGGATGCAATTGCAGCATGCCTTGACTGCTCATTTCATAAAAAAAATGTAGTTACTATCATATTATGACAATTACTATTATACTATTATATTATTAATTTGAACCTAGCAAATTAAATATTCTACCACCAGATCAGAAAGTACACGGAATATAATTTTTTCATATAGAATAATTTTTATACTGGCAATAAATTTGTATCAAAATGTGGGCCAAAATTTAATAACTAATTCTGTATAGATGTAAGTCTCTGTAGTAACGATGACGAGAGAATGGACAAGAGAAATGTTATCCCGCCCGTGCGTGACCACGAATGCTGTAAAGTATTTAAAACGTCAGCCACTTGAAAATAAAATACAAATGCGATAAAATCCGTAAAAGTAGTACTACTACTTAAAGTTTTCAAGTATTTATAAGATTAATGACAGCACACTTATTTGGTACCATCTAGCTGATTCGATGATGGGGCTAGGAGTCGGACATCGGTATTCGTCAGTGGCTGCTAGTATAACCTTCGATTTTGAGCTTTCGATTTTGTTGAAATATATGAATATTTCACATCGAACAGTAACACAATCGTTTCCAAATCGCTGCAGCAAACATTTAATGATGAAACCAGGCAATAAATATAATTAAACTTTAATGGTTATTTTGGAATTAATACGCTTTGATTTTATAACGCATTAAATATTCTATAGTTTTTTTAATTACGTATTGTTATTGATTTATTGACTACAGATTCCAAATCATATAAAAAAATTCATGGAACAACAGAATATTTTTACCTAAAAGACAATTATACAAATTGGAACAATTGGCAGCTCCCCAATTCCAATTAGTTGAAAGAACAAAGGTCCCTGTAGACCAGATAAACTGGAACCATGAGAGTAAACCTGTGGTGGTTACTCTTATCAATGAACTGTCTATACTATAAATTATTTAAAAAATATGATTACTGATCTTTACATGTGTATTAGACATTATAAATAAAGCTATTTTTACGAATTTTATCGCTTTTGTATTTGATTTTTGATTGTCCGACATGTCGATCACCTTAAATATTCATTGTGTCACTAAACACTTTAATCCACCCGTGAATAAACCTAAATACAATGGCTAAAATCCGTAAATACAAGCGCTAAAATCCGTATTATTCAGTATTCATGATGGGTTTATGCATTCACCGAGGAACGAGATTGTTATTTTAAAATTTTTGGAAATATTCAAATTTTAATAGAGACATACTTATGTATGATCTTTGTTGAATTTTCATTTAGTTCATACCAATTTTTAAAATACAGGTATAAGTATATAAAACTCAATATAAAAATCTATATAAACGACATGGTTTATGTGGGATAGTAGTCCATTTCTCATTCTCAGGGGTAAAGGATAGAATTTGAAGAATGTAACTCTATCCCCGACAATAGATGGGCCAAAGGACAGCCCTCCATGTTCTAGACCTTGACTTACAAAGGAAGTCTTGCATAACCCTTCTGTCCACCTGGTGAAGTGATGTATACCTTTTTTAAGCCAATAACCTGCACTAAGCAAATATTTCTTTTTTTGTGGGGGATTTTACAAATATATAATTAACAGACACAAATTACACTCACATTCAGAGCAAAAATTTGTGGATCATACAAAGTATTGTCCTACATAGGAATTGAACCCGCAGCACTAAACACTACGCCATCACTAAATCATTATTAGTCAGTCATATTATATTTATTGTATTTATTATGGGTATAAAAAGATTCCTAGCGTTAAAAACTGGACATTTTCGTTGTCAGTACCGAAGCCATACCCCTACTTGCAGGCGTACTTCTGATCGACTTGGGCTTACGACTTTATAAGGGCGCTCATTAATATAATAATATGAAATACCAATAAGTAAAATATGAACATCGATTTTCTTCTACCACGTGATCATAATAAAATTACTAGACCTTTCAAATTTCAATTCATCGTGTACATATAGCTAGAGGACAGGAAAGGTACGATTCACCAATGACGGACCGTCACCTATACGCATTCTTTCCATTAATTCGTGAGCATTTAGCGAAAAATATGTCTAGAAATAGATCACTTGTTGCCCAATTCCTTACTGGCTATGGAAATCTTAGAACTAAACGTTTCTATTTTAAACTAGTACCTTCATAATTTTCAGTGTGCTGCTCACTACAGCCTCTGAGAGTTCAGTTTTTGGGGTAATAACCGCGACCTTATGTTAGAGAGTCTGCAAGTCATGTATACCTTATACTTACCTTACCTTACCTACTTATACTTACCGACCTTATACTCGAGAAAATTTCTGGCGTTTTGGTAGTATACAATAGTAGGTACAATTAATCTTAACGCTTCACATATAAAATAAATTAATAAAAACAATTTTGTAATATAACGCTACGCCAATCCATCTGAGCAGCGTGGTTTAGTAGGTTATTTTCCCCCTCATTATGGAGAAAGTTCGAGCCCAGCAGCACTACGTAAATGAGCTGAAAGAGTGATAGATATAGAGATAGATATTTTCTTTTTTTTTCTTTTGGGGTGGGCCATGGTCGGCTCACTTGCCGCCCAGCTCCGTCCGGGGTGACAGAGGGGCGGCGCGCAGCCCCATGACCCACCCACGTTACGTCGCCTTCGTTGTTGTGTCGACCACCGGTGTAGAGGTTTTTATCTTTAGTGATCAGCTCGACGGAATACCCCGTCGCGGGGTATCTTCCCCTCTCGACATCCCCCTTGGGGATGTCGGTCCCAGTCGCGCGGTCAGCCTCTCCGCGAGTGAAGGACTACGTCTCCGGTCCAGACACAGACGATCTCGGCTAGTGATATTCCTATAGTATAGATATAGGCTATGGTCGCACGTTGTCCGTTCTGTCTGGGGGCGACGAATCGGTGGCGCGCAATTCCATATCCCACTGTATACCCTCTACCTTCGCCATTGGGCCAAAGACTACATTCGAATCTTTGGCCAGCCCGGCAGCTGAGACAATTATGATGATTGAAGGAGATTTAATTATAACATTATTTTAAATGAAATGGAGAATTTTAATTAAATCTTATAAGAGTGATGTTGCGCTAGTTAAATTACGAAGTGTCAGCACAAATGTTAATTATTTATGGCGCCTTTATACCCCTTAACTTGTTTAACCATCTGTTGCCGTAACTCTGATCAGAATGCTATTATGAAATCAATTATAATAAAATCAATTATAGTGGCCTATGTCAAAAGTTAACTAACACCTTTAAAAGAGATTTTTGTTTATTTGTGTATATCTACATTCAGAATCTCAGAAACGTCTTTAACCATTTTCAGGAAATTTAGTATGCAGTAAGCTTTGGGGGCAATAAATCAATTTAGCTAAGTTTCGTTTATAGAAAACTTTATCAATCTTTTTAGCCAATGAAATAAAAATATAATTAGAATATGAAGGTAAATTTATCCCCTGCTATAAAAAATAAAAATAAGTCATTTAGGAAATCGGCAACCCCTTAATACAGATAACCGTAGATCGATTCTTAGTTTTACCCTTTTTATGACACCCCACCACTTTTTGTTACACAAATGGTTGCGGGTCAAAATTTCATAGACCTCCTGTAACAAGTTTCCCTTCGAAAAACACCTTGCTGTCACGCGTTTAAGAACAAGTACCATCATTAATCCCCAATTTGTCTATGACAGCTGTAGATGACGAGTTACTACGCCAGAAATCTCCCAGTATACCTGAACACTGCTGTCAGTCAGCCTGGGCACGAGCGACCGCTACTCGAAAGGGCAAGTCGCCAGGCTAGTCAAAGACGCGGTACTAGTTATCAGCCCAATGATAAGGGAGATGGAATAGGGTGTGTTATGGGGCCGCACGCCGCCCTTGCATCGCCCCAAATAAAATAGAGCTGTGGACGAGTGGCTGATGGCATACTATAAGCTTTTCATCATCTAATAGAAACACTCACATCATTAAATATGCCAACACAGATGTAGGCGTTCATGAATAGTCATTCAATTTTTTGATAAACACTATCATGATTTACGTTCTATTAAAGAGACAGACATAATATTAGTGCTAAAACGATAACACATTATGAAAGAAATATATTTTTATAACTAAAAAGCCACCATGATGGCTTTATTTTTGTATTAGTTTATCTATAATTCTATTTTTAATTTGTGATCTGAGATAAATCTATTACTAATTTCTAGTATATTTGTCATTTTTTGAACACATTCATTCATTTAAATAGTAAATTAAATGAGAATATGCAATGTTGTAACAAAAATAAGCATTAATATGGAAATATTTTAGGCCTTGTAGCCCTATGTAAAGTTAAAACCCATAGAAGAGAAGCAATAATCACAAACGTCCAGTACTTCAACAATAATAGCAACGGGTCTGTGGTAAGTAGTAACTTGTCATGCGAGACCGCTATTATACTTTATTTTTTGTTTTCAAAAGCCAAAACCTCGCAGTAAGCCAAGTGATTAAGTGTAGGCAATTTTACTAACATATAATTTGCATAGTCTGATACTTCTAGGATGACGGAAGGGACGGGATCTTCTTGTGGCCACCGAAACCCGGCACTAACCATTGGTGGTCCTTCCAGGAAGGTTCCCCCTTTAGGTACTTTTTACAGCTAATGCCGCATATTTAGTCTCTTCTGACGTGTTGATATGGATGACTCCTGCACTGCCTGATGCATCGGCGGTGGATTATGTCACCGAACAGTTCCTACGGACTTGCTCTGTCACCTTCTTCCTCGAGACGACTGCTGTATAGAAGACAGCGTAGGATTCCCACTGTCGGTGCTGGTGGCTGCAACCTGTCTACGGCGCTGCCTTGGTCCTGCAGGCCTGCGCCATATTCTCGTTGCAACCGTAGTGTTAGCAGGACGGATACATCTTTTTTCTTGCGACCATGTCTCAGAAAACACCTGCACCATTCAAAAGAAGAGGGCTCCGAACCATCACTTCATCCGCTCTGTCAACACCGGCCTCCACAGTCCGAACACCAAACCTCTTTGGGTAGCACGGCTATTCAGGTCTCGGTATCGACGTCCCGATGAGCGTACTTGGACCAGGCAGCCAACTTACTGAGCGCTACCTTCTTCACGTATTTTGAACACTCGTCGGCAGAGTTCGGAGATCATACATACATACATACACACACACACACACACACACACACACACACACACACACACACACACATACACACACACACTACCTCGCATCGCTACCAAATGATATGCTCATATGGACCTGATTGCCATGGCAGCCCTTAGAACTCATTGGATAGTGGACTAGCGTGGTGATCAAACCATGACGGTAGCCATGAGAGATTGCTACTTCGACAACTACACCGTTTTCGCGTCATGTAACTAGATAAATTTTTGTTGTTATTTCTTAGATTGCTTTGACAAATTTAATTATTTGTTTAGCTGACACAAGAGACGCTGCTTTACAGAAATAAAAAAAAATACCTGAATTCTATGCATAGATTGGAGACGCTGGAACCGCGGAGAGACATTGGGTCATTCTGTGTAGGCACTCTTTCGGCCCTTTCACGAGAAGTACCCAGAGGATTTCCTCTGGGTACTTCTTCTTGGTGGTACATTTGTACCACCATCACTTTTTTACCACCTTACTACTGGACATCGTAACAAGATTCATCCATTTCATCAGGAAACGTGGTGAGACTCAGAATGTTTTGCGTTTTAAGTGTGTGAGCCAGTCTCGCATAAAAACCTTTTTTCCCAATACTTTCTGAGTGGCCTGGCATGTATCCCAAAATGGGTTAGAGACAAGATATGTGGATAACTTGATACGAGAGGGAAAATCTTGAAATGAAATCCTGTACCAACACATCCGATCAGCGTGATATAGTGGGTGAAATACTCTTCCACAATGGCGGCGAACCCAACTCAATAGTTGGGTTAGGTTAGGTTAGGTTCCTTCCATATGGGCTGAAATGACGATAATGATGATGATATAAATGTTAATATAAAGAGGAAGAAGTATTAGTGGAACGTTGAGAAAGGTATAACCACGTTTAATACCCCTGAATTAAATAGGTGACGCACATCTTGCGAATGACGTTACTATTTACTACTAAAAACTATATTTTCATACATTCCATAACTTATTTATGTATAAGCATTACGCATAAAGACGAGATGAGCCTTTATTATTTTATTTTTATACTCTAACCATTTAATAAAATCTCTCCCCACCCCTTGAAAGGAACACCGTAATTGGTTACCCACTATAGGTATATGAGTATAAAAAGTCACCTTAGACAATATTTTGGGTGGTTACCTTAAGCAACGGTATCCCGAAGCACTTTCAAACGTCACAACCACACCTTATTACGAGCAGTATACTGTTGTTGGTCCAAGAACAAGGTCAGCCTGACATAATCTCGATAAAAATAGTTAAAAGCAGTCAAAGACCTTTACGTATTTTTAAATTGGCAACTCAGCTAGATACATCCGTCATATGTCAAATCGTACGTGCTCATTTGCCAAGCTAAAGTGTTTGCTGGTGTGTTTTTAAAGAAACATACGTATAAATATTGTTGATAATGCTCAGCGTTTTTTTATCTGTGAAGGAGGAAACAATAATTTTAAAATAATAATATAATACATATCCTTGTGGTGGCGCAATAAGATTACAATTCACTACTCTTGCCCGTGGATGTCGTAAAAGAGGACTAAGGGATATAATATGCATATAAGATCTGTGCAAGAAAAGGAAAACTCGAAATGAAACTCTATACCAACATGTCTGACCAGCATGGTATAGTAGGTGAATTTCCCTCTCACTGTGGAAGAGGACCGAGCCCAATAGTGGGACTTATGTGGGTTGTGATGATGAAATGCAGGTTTTCTTTTTTATGTTTGACTATAGATATCACGACTTATATTTATATATATAAAAGAACGTCGTGTTAGTTACACTATTTATAACTCAAGAACGGCTATACCGATTTACCTGAAAATTGGCAGGGAGGTAGTTTAAAACCAGGAGACATAGGATACTTTTTATCCCGTTCGACCGAGTTCCCGTGGGACACGTCAAAAGAATACAAGTCACTATAAAACGTGGTATAACAATAACACATCTATCATGTAATAACAAAACGCAAATGACAGCTATAGACAGATTGCATTTTCGGAAATTTAGAAAATATATTTACGAAAAAAATTATGGCAGTACGAAGTTCGCCGGGTCGGCTAGTTGTTTATAAAAAATATCATAAAATAGTGAATAACCTGTTTTAATTAAAACGCTTAAAAATATCCAAGTTTCTGTATAATAAAGACTTATGAGAGAGAAAAATATTTTTATAAATATTTTATTAAAGTTTTCATAAAGAGTTTAACATTTCATATATTAAAACTTAGTAATTCTGTAGAATAATTAGAAAACTAACAAAAAAAATACACAAACCGAAAACAAAGACAGAATCGGATTAAACACTATTAAACAGTTAAATTTAATAGTTTCGTATTACTGTCATAATTTTCTAAGCTGAAACTGTAATAAAATATATGTTCAAAGCAACATTGATATATTACAGGTGGATAGAAGACAACAAGAATGTTTCTGCTTCATATGATAGTGTCAGTAGGTATGTAATAAAGTGTAGATAGAACTAAGATCATAAAGGTGCTCAGCTTAGTTTTTCGTTACAATGGACAACAGTATTTACAAAGTAAAGTTTACTAGCTCGTACACTTTTTTAGAACAAAAAAGAATGCGTATTCTCAATGAACGCAAGTTCGATAATTCTCGTGGTTTTTAAAAGCTTTTATTTAACTTGCCCTGTTCGTATGTTAATAATAATAATAATAAGATTAATAATTCTTCTGCCAAAGTTCAAGACGATAAAGGTATTGAAGGCAGACGACAGTTTTTCAATGAATAGTTTTTAGTTTAGCCAGTCCATCAAACCTCCAACCCCATAAACAGTTATTAGATACTATCATCACATAATAGTTTTACACCTACCGTTGGCAGTCCACGTGTGTTATGTACAGACGTGGAGTGTCATCGGTAGACGTCCCACCCCTTTTTTACATTAAATTTCTCCAAAGGCCTCTGCGTGTTGGAACCATATCCCCATGTAAGCCTTTCAAAGGACCGCGTATCTTCCCTTGGAAGATAGCCGTGAATCCGAGATACATGAGAATAATAATAATAATAAAGCCCTTTTATTCCGAATTATTTACAGTTTTAACATTTTTGTTTTATTAATTTTCTTATAATATATCTCGCAGTTTGGCGTGCCTCCTGGCATAGGCCTCCTCCAGCTCTCTCCATTGACTTCGATCTTCTGCAACTCTGGTCCAATATGGTCCTAGGGTTAGGGGTAGGGGTTAGGGGTAGGGGTTTAGGGGTAGGCGGATATCGTCACTCCATCTTGTTTTCGGACGCCCCTTTTTCCTGGTGTCCCATCTTGGGGACAATAAGGATACTTGTTTGCTCTATTTATTTATTTTGCAACGTAGCATGTGCCCTGTCCAACTCCATTTTAGATGGTCTATGCGAGTTGTTATATCCGCTATTTTTGTCTTCCTTTTTATTTCTAGATTTCGGATTCTATCACTAAGCCTGATTCCCAACATACTTCTTTCCATAGCTCTTTCTGTTTTAGCAAGTTTTTCTCTATGTTTGTCTGTTAATGTCCATGTCTCGCAGCCGTATGTCATGCAGGGAAGAATACAAGTGTTGAAAGTCTTTCTCTTGATATGCATGCCTAGATCTTTGTTTTTCATTATTTCTTTTAAGGACCAGTATTTTTCCATCCACATACTATTCTTTTATTTAATTCCTTGGACATAGAATCTTCAGGGGATATAATTTGACCAAGGTATACATATTCGTTCACATATTCGAACTTGGTTCCATAAAACTCAATGTTGCTTTCTATCGAGTTGGTCATTAGTTTTGTTTTGTCTGCATTAATTTCTAAATCTACTTCTCTGCTTTTTTCTGTTAGGTCTTTTACCATATGCTCTAGTTTGTTAGGGTCTTCTTCTAGCAGGACAATGTCATCTGCAAATTTCAAATTGTTGAGGCGGCAGCCATTGATTATAATGCCGTAGTTATCCCAGTTCAATCTTCTAAATGTGTGTTCCAGCACCGCGTTAAACAGCTTAGGAGATAATGGATCTCCTTGTCTCACGCCTCTGTTTGTTGGAAAGGGGTCTCCTTTTGATTCTAATTTAATGCTACTTTTGCTTTCTTTGTAGATAGACTTGATTAGTTCAATATAGATATCATCCACTCCTTGTTCTTTTAGACTCAGCCAGTTAAATTTGTGTTTTAAACTGCCAAATGCTTTAGAGTAGTCTATAAAACAGATATACAATGTTTTCTGGTATTCATTGTATTTTTCCAAGACTTGTTTGATTGTGTGGATGTGGTCTATAGTGCTGTAGTTCTTTCTAAATCCTGCCTGCTCTATCGGTTGGTTTTCATCTAGAATCCTTGTTACTCTTTCTAGAATTACTTTTGCAAAGACTTTGTATACATTTAATATTAGGCTAATTGGCCTGTAGTTGCCGATGTTATCTTTATCTCCTTCTTATGGAGGAGAATAATATGTGATTCCTTCCATTGTTTCGGAATGATTCCCGTTATTATAATATCATCATTGGGCATATTTAGTTAGGATTGGGCATATTTCTTCTGCAGTGCCTCTAATTAGCTCGTTAGTTATGTTGTCAAGTCCTGGAGCCTTTTTGTATGTTAGTATGGGACAAATCTAGCGAGTTAAATTAGAACCACTTCCTGTCGTTAGATTAGGTTGAAATTTGGTTTACTTACATAACTTTGGTGACAATCCAATAATATGGTACCGTAAAGCTAGTCTCGAGATGGTGTCGGAAGGTGACCATAGGAACTCCTAAGCTAAACAAGACAAATCCGTCGAGTTTGAACTCGTTTGAATAGTCTTGACAAGCAATTTTTCTTCGTTTTAGATTATTTAAATAAAAGCTTGTTTTTATTTATTTTTTAATAAATATTTTCTTTTAGAAATGTAATTTTGTTTAAAATGTCTAAGTTTTTTTTTTAATTGTTTTTGTTTTGAAAAGACAACATCTCATGATCATTATCTCAGTTCTTATATATTTCAGAAATAGGCTCGAATCTCTTCCGCATTAGGAAGAAAATTGACGTACTACAACACATGTTAGTAAAGGATTGTATTACGATATTTTGTTCTATTACATAGATGTTATCTGCGTATGTCATCATTTGGTCGTCGTTTACGACACTCACGGGTAGGAAAGGGGTGAAGAATTGTATTCTTACACGATCAACACACAAAGAAACATACATTTAACGGACACAAATAATACCAAGACTCAGAACAATAATTTGTAGATTTCACAAAAATCTTGAACAAAGGGGTCATACAATGAGTACGACCCCTGTGTTCAGTTGATTTAGGCAATTTTACATAGCACACTCCAGCATCTTCTACTATGAGAAACTTCTTTGACAATGGGAGAACAACTATATTATTCCACTGTCATTTTTTACAGTCAGTCTGACTCACCTTATTCAAACTATAGGGGACGGACTCATTTTGGCAGGGGACTTGGTAGGAGTGGAGTAGGGAATATTAAAAAATCTCCGGCAGTGATATGGCTACTACTAAGTTTAGACCCCATGCATTAGCGTAGCTTCGTTTCCCATGCAAAAAAATAATTTATGCGGTAGGACACAGATTTTTTTTGATAATAATTTAGCTAAGCGATAAAAAGAAATATTTTAAGTGTGGATCTAATATAAAAAATATTTAAATTAACTTAAATATGCAAATTTGAAATCTTTGCTGAGCACGAACCTCCCCTACTATAGGAAGGAAATTAATCTATTATAATCTACAAACAATATGCTATAGCACACTAGTCAGTCGGGTTGTTATAGCGTTTTGTTTTGAATTTTCCTTCTCTTGCATAGATATTATATGCAATATATATCTCTTATTCATCTTTACGACAAAAAGGTAAAGCGGGTGGTGGTTTCTATTCTTACTTCATTATAAGACGGATAATGTTTTTTATTCCACCCTAATTAAATATATTCGTGGAAAGAGAGTGATATCTCTTCAAAAAGTTTGTAAAAGCATTTTAATATCCACTAACTGACTTATTTTCTAAACATTTAACCAGTTGTCGTACTATGAGCTAGTTTTGTGACCTCCTTTGTCATATCAAGTCTTAGTAACCTGACTCCATATGCTCTATTAAACAACAACCAGTTCCTGACAAGCTAGCAAGATACATTATTATTAGTGCGCAAAAGGGCTTCTTCCAAGGGCATTTAGCAACAATGTAGGCACTAAATATTCTGCAATAAATTCATATATTTCTTCTTCTCAGCCAACTTTACGTTTCTGGGCAAGGGTTTCCTTCTATTGGAAAGAAAAAACCTATCAAAGCACGTTTCCGGACACAACTAGTACCTACCAGAGATTTTTTGAATTCTCTGTCTCTTGCCTATTATCTTAATACATCTCTTAAGCCTTTTACAACAACCGCGGTAAAAAAGTGATGTTGATTTGATATTTACACTAGATATTTATGGTAGATTTTTTTATAAATATATATTTAAATATATACAAATTTTATCACCACTCACTCTTTTTGCTTTCCATATGGTCACAGAGTAATAATAAAATTTACGTGGTCATCGTAAAAGACGACAAATGGATACAATATGTATATAACATTTATTTAATAAAAGAAAATCTCGCAATAAAGCCCTATAACAACCCGTCCAACCTTTGCAATAGGTCAGTTACCCTATTACTGTGGAGGAGGCTCCGGCCAGGCACTGCGACGCGTGTATATGAACCGAGATGATGATTATGAATTTCTTTACACATGTGTTAAGAGATTTTGGAAGATTTTACTTGGTTAACAGGGAAAATCTTCCAAAATCTTGCAGAAAATGATATGAAATGTGGTTAGTCTGGTTTATTAAAAAGATGTTTAATAACTGCGATATGAGGTATTAACCTAAACATCGCAGATGCCCACAGCAGCCCGTAACAGGCCTAGTTGCCAAGGTATTGGTACTGTTCGTCTGGCAAATGGTGATGGGGAGTTGATACGGTTATTGGATTCTTATATGAGGATATAATTGAAATGAGAAAAAGTAATGGATACTAAAATTATCCCCATTTTGATTAAATCTACAAACATTATTATTTCACTGTAGTAAATTCGACCCTTATTGGAGATCAGTTAATTGTGTGCAAATACTCTTGACGCGGCTTGGCGTGATGTATTTAAAAATTTACGTCCAATCTGATTCTCTGATTTGACAAAAAAATCGCAAACCGAGTTAAGAGTGTATTTATACAACACGACACGATTATTATAACGAATAACACGACGCAGTCCGTTTGGTGATGGAGTAAGAATATAATTCACCTCTCCCTGCCTTGCTCGTGGATGTCGTACAAAACGACTAAGGGATAAAATATGCACATAACATCTGTGCAAAAGAAGAAAAACTCGAAATTAAACCGTATGCCGTGTCTGACCAGTATGGTATAGTAAGTCAAATTCCCTCCCATTTTGGGGGAGGCCCGAGCCCAACAGTGGGACGTATATGGGCTGCGATGATGATGAACCCGTCAACCCAGCGTGGTATAGTAGGTCAATTTCTCTCGCGTTATGATAGTCGTCATCATAATAGACTAGTAATTACAAGCAATTATATAGTTTAGTTATAAAGAACCCCTCACTCTCACGATTTCATGGAATATTAATCCTATAAACTGGGCAAAGATCAGACCATTGATTTTAAGTGGCCTTCAAACTGAAGAGACTCTTTAAGCTATCACTAATTAATTAACCTATTGGTATCAAGAGTACTAAATCTCACTACTGCTAATGGATTTGTCCGGACAACTATAGACGTCATTATATGTGATTATCTACAACAATAACTACATTCTAGCGGACAATATATACAGGTGTATCAGGTTATGGGGCAACTGGTCAAACGGTTAGGCTTCTTTGAACACTACTACTGTTACTTAAAAATCGCTGATATTGTTCGTAATGTTACTATATTAAAAATATATATTTCATTAGCTGTCCAATAAAGATATGCAGTCAATATGAATGAAAAGGTGTATAGCATTTTTTTGAGCATATTTTTCTCCAATAGTTATTTATTCATCGAGTAAAACTATCCTATCTTTTAACTTGGATCTCTAATAATGCAGTGTCCAAAATTGGTTTTCAACAACTGGGAAGGTTCAGAAAAACCGGCTACGGCTTATTTACATATATAGGTAAACAAGATAGGATAGATAGGCAGGGGTCTAAACAACAAAACTATGTAGATAACATGTAAACACGGTTTAGTGTGATAAAGGCTTTGTACTGCTAGATACTAGAATTGGTCAATATAAGAGTTCACCGAAATACATCAAAAGTCAAAAGAACTTGTGTTTTAAATGAGTAAGAGCCTACCATCTATTTCCTGCAAATTTAACAGTTAAACGATTTCTTTATTTTAAATTAAAATCCAAGATCCTTTGTGGGCTAGGGCCTCCTATATAATGGGTGGAAATATTGATCAGATGACATCAGATGGAGTTGGCTCAGGTCGGTGTAACATACATAATATGCAGATACCATCTGTGCAAGAGAAAAAACTTGACATATAAGTCTATACATATTTATCTGACAAGCGTGGCCTAGCAAGACAATACTCTCTCTTGTTTAAGAGGAAGCCCAAGTATAGCAGTACGACCTATATAGGCTGAAAAGACAAAGAGGTGTCATTTTGCGCATCCAAGAGCAATTGTGTCGTGTCGGAATAAGAATACAATTCACCACCCCCGCTCTTACCTGTGGATGTCGTAAGAGATGACTAGGGATGTATATGCACATAACATCAAAGCAAGAGAGAAACTCGACATAAAACCCTATACCAATACGTCTATGCAACTCGGTGTCATCATTATCATCCCAGCACACACACATCCCACTGTTGGGCTCGGGCCTCCTCCACTATGGGAGGGCAATTGACCTAATATACCACGCTCAGACGTATTGGCGTAGGGTTTTGTTGCGAGTTTGCCTTCTCTTACATAGATGTTATAAGCATTAGTACTTAGTCGTCTTTTATGATACTCAGAGAGATGGGGTGGTGAATTGTATTTTTACTCCGTCACGACACAATTGCTCTTAAATGTCGTAAAAGTTCCAGTGCGCAGGAAGCCCATGCCCAATAGTGAGACTTATGTGGACTGAGATGATGATGATGTTAAGATGATTAATGAATAACGACCAGTTGATAATATATATAACACACACGGCATTTCATAGTATTAACTACTACTAGTAAATTGAGATAAAACAGAAATGACAACCATTTACAGAACAAAAATATCTTATTAGTTACAAGCGTTGAATATTTATTTTTCTTTAAGTCTTTGAAAGTCACTGAAAAGAAATAAAATCGTTCAAATTTACGACATGCCGTCAACTCAATAGCTAATATATTCTTATTACTTATTTTTCTTATTTTATTTTCTTATTCCTTTTTTTAATCCTTGGCTATTTCTTATTTCATTCAATACTATCGTAATCACAGCTCATATATGTTCCACTGCTAGGCTCGAGCTTCCTCTACAATGGGAGGGAAATTGATCTAGTATACCTCGCTGCTCCGTAGGGTTGCTACAGAGTTTCATTTCGAGATTTCTATCTCTTAGATGGATGTTTTATGCAGTTACAATCCCTTAATATCTTTTATGATACCCGGGGCGACAGCGGGGGGCCGAATACCACGTATCGCGACACTATTCAGTGTATATTGGCGCAGGCGCCAATACCTATATTTACCTATACTTCTTGGGTATCATATTTTTTTTGTATCTTCGTCACCATGTATGCGAATGAAATCTTATCAAACAACTAAGTCACATGCGCACTTGCATGATATACTACAACTTGCTTTTAAACTACTGTTTAAAAACCATTTCTCTACCTCTCGGGCACAAAGTTTTTATCTAAATGAAAAGTATTTTACACCTTTTTTATATCTATAGTAACTCGATAGAAAATTTCATAATGATCAATTTAGTACTTATGGCGTGAATGAATAACAAACAAATTGAAATATATTGGTATTTATTTATATTCACACTTTATTTGGTTTCGTCTAGTTGTTCCTTCATTCATTTACAAGAAAGACGTAATTATTGGTCGACAGAAATCGATATAAATAAATAAATTGCGGTGTCTGTTTTTAATGTCAAAATTTTAGCTTTTTTTCATGCATACGGTTATTTACAACGATAGCTATACTAGTTTAAACATTTTTTATCTGTCTGTCTGTTTACTGTCTATTTGTTCCGGGTAATCTTCAAAATGGTTGGATCTGTTTTGATATTTTGGTAGTGGTAGGACCACACTATTGACAGTTGTCTGTCTACAGCCGCGAGCCGATACGAGGTAGTACCACATTCTCGCTGAAAATCGATGTCCGAATAGTAGGAAATTGTTACTGCGCTACGTTCGGTGAGCAAGAAAGCCGGCAGCCCAACTTTCTGAGGGAGTTTGCGTGTGGTGGGTTTTAGTGATGATTTTAGTATCACCAAACCTCATTGCACGCATTCACACTTCACTTTCTACACGGTAGGCAGCGGCGTAACAAAGGCCTATGAGTGGCAGCAACAGTTACCATCAGGTGTACCGTTTGTCAAAAAAAAAAAAAACTACCTGGCAGCTGTCTGTATAAGGAAAAACTTGGCTATAATTCCGTTTTAAAAAAAAAAAATAACCCTACAAATGTTTCCCTAGTCTGAGAATCTAACCCGAAGTCACACGGGCAAGGATAAATTTAATGAAATTTTTTATTGTGTTTAACAGAATGTGTTTGTCTATCTCTATAGTGTAACTTAAACTATTTTTCCTCTCAGGAAAACCGTAAAAATTGTCTAAGTCTGGGATTCGAACCGGATGCGTCAAGGTAATGCTCAGATAAACGGAAAGCTCCATAATCGGTGAGTAATATACGCTATCCCAGTATTCCCATGGAAATGGGAACTTTGCTGTTGAAATTGCGGCAATTTACTGTTAATTAATCTAGACCAATAAATAAAATTGGAGTGTCTGTTTGTAATGTCAAAATAATAGGCTTTTTTCATGCTCACACCGTTATTTGCACGACACCTATACTTAAAATACAGATTAAAAAATTTTTGTCTGTCTGTCTGTCTGTTCCGGGTAATCTTCAAAACGGCTGGACCGATTTCAAAAATTCTTTCACCAATGGAAAGCTATAGTATCAGCGCGTAAACTAGGCTATATTTTATCCTGGTATTCCTACGGGAACGGGCACTACGCGGGTAAAACGACTAAAACCGAAGCGAAGCGAGGGCAGGTTGCTAGTATAAAATATTTCATGAAAGTTTTTGCTGTGTTTGACTAGGTGCGTTGGTGCACGTTTCGATTCCAACTCTATTATATTAACTAGTTTCGCTATATAATGCTTATATCTTTTTTTTGCAGTGGGCTACAGTCAGCACACGTCGCCTACGTCATTGGGCCGACCACCACCACATAGTTCCTTGTCTTCAGTGGTCGGCCGGCCGGAATACACTTAGGTGTGTCACCCTCTCTCGTCGACATCCCCTTCCCGGGACGTTGGTCGCCATCACGAGGTCAGGCTCTCCGTAGGTGACGGACTAAAATCCCCGGTCCGGTCACCCGCAGCCTCTGTTAAGATGGCATGCTAATATCTACGTAATATCGGACGTTTTCTGTATGGTGACGGAGAAATAATACAATTCATCAGCCCTTCTTTCGTCCGTGGGTGTCTGCTAAGTAATAAAAGGTTTTTACTAAAGATTTTAAAGTATTTAACGCTTTATATTGTAACCAACCTCTGAATGAATCATGTCCCATTTTAATATGATAGATACTTTATCCGTCAATCAACATTCGAAGGTATTTTTTTATTATTTATGAATACAGTGTCATTCATCATTACGGCAATAAAGGTTCAGTAGATAAGAAAAGAAAACGTAAAAGTAGTCTCTACCGTTTGTAAGATATTTGCATATCCCTGAAGTCAGATAAAGCAATAACCATTCAGGAGGTTTATTTTGGACGTCTGCATTTCCGTTACCCGTTCCAGTCAGAAGATAAAATCAAAATTTAAATAAGGACTAGAAAATCGTTCTCTTATATGACTGGCAAAGTAAACATATTTTAGAAGCTGATGTTGTTTTTTTTTAACAGTATACACGATGGTAAGTGATGCTGCTGCTCATGGACTTTGCTAGGCCTACCGTGAAGAAAGTGTATGGAGTGTGAATGCATGCAATGTGGTTCAGTGATATTAATGGCATCACCAACGCACTACATGCAAACACCCTCAGAAAGTTGGGCTTCCGGCTCTCTCAAACCGAACGAAGCGCAGTACCATATTGCTACTACTCAAACGTTGATTTTCTGTAAGAGTGTGGACCTGGACGGACCAGCTCGTGGCTGTAGACAGATAACTGTCAACAGTGTGGTCCTACCACTATTGTCAAATATTCTCTAAAAGTTAAGAACTTGACGGATAAAATTAGATTATATAACATACTAGCTAACCCGGTAAACTTCGTACCGCCATATTTTTTTTTCGTAAATATATTTTCTAATTTTTTTTTAATGCCAACGGTGGCAAACGAGCAAGCAGCACACCTGATGGTAAGTGATGCTGCCGCACAGGGACCTTTGCAATACCAGGGGCACAGCCAGGCCGTTGCCTACCGTGAAGTAAATGCTCTTCTTAAACCTCGTTTAAAGAAGGACATGTCATAGCGCTCGGGAAACACAGCAGCAGGTAGTTCATTCCAGAGCTTGCACGTATGTGGGAGAAATGATCACTGGAAACGTACAGTTGAAGACCAAAATGTTTCCAGGTGAAATTGATGAACCCTGCTACGATGTCGAGTGGTACGTTGGTAGAATGGTGACGGTGGTACCAAGTCAAACAGTTCCTCGGAGCACTCCCCGTGAAAGAATCGGTAGAGTACACAGAGTGACACAAAGTCTCTCCGCTGCTCCAGCGACTCCAATCCGTCCGTAAGATTGGGATCCCCGACGATTCGAACAGCCCGTCTGTGCAGGGAGTCAAGTGGGTCTAGCTGATATTTGAGCGCATCTGCCCAGAGATGTGAGCAGTACTCCACATGAGGACGAACTTGTGCTTTGTATAACACAAGACGCTGTCTCGGTGTGAAGTACCGCCTGGCTCTGTTCAGGACGCCCAACTTTTTGCTTGCCAATTTGGCTTTGTCCTCCAAATGACTCCCAAACTGGAGTTTTCTCGATATTTCGATGCCGAGAATATCAATACTCTCAGAAATTAGGAGAGTTACTCCTTGGAACTGTGGCGCCATGACAAGGGGGTCCTTCTTTGCAGTGAACGCGCAAACTTGTGTCTTTGTGGGATTGAACTGGACTAAGTTCCGTTCACTCCATTCCGAGGCCCGCCCCAGAGAGCGCTCGACTTCAGACACAAGTTGAACCCTTCTTTCCTGAGTACTCCGAGGGATATTCCGTTACTCGGTGTACCGCTCGTCACCCGTGCTGTCATCCGCATAGTAACGCATACTCTCGATAGAGATCATGTCATTGATATGGAGGATAAACAACGCCGGGGAGAGCACCGAGCCTTGTGGAATATTATATTTATAATATTATTATTATTTATTATATTTTTAAAATTATATTTCCAAATATATAGTCTCTAATGGATTCTTCCATTAGAGACTTTATACCATTACGGCTTTGTTGGGAAAGATTCGATCGTCTTGGTCGCGGCATTGTTAATGATGATTCATAGAGAATACAAATTATTGATTATTGATTTCTGACAAAATTATAATTATCAAATTTTCAACCATACTTAACTATAGACAAAATTACGTTTAGCTGTCATTAGCATTTTGGTATTACATATCAAATGCGTTTTTATCCTACGTTTCATAGTGACTTGTATTTTCTTTGACATGAGTTTCGATGCGATTATGGAAATGTCATGTTAAGCTTTAGTAATATATCTATTATTTTAGTATTTTATAGTGTTATATTGAATAATTTTGCTGATATTTTATGTAATATAATACAGTTACGGTACTGAAGTATGGTGAATGTGATATAAGAGTGGTTTAGGTTTATTTTCATATTCTACCGAAATTCTCAGACAGATAATTTAATTAGGTTTTCAGCGCCAAATCAATGGTAAAGACTTGACTTACTGATGGACATAACTATAAATAAGCTATTCTATATTAAGAAATATTAAATAATATGAAGAAAATTGTATCACACTTGGCTGTATGAGCTTTAACCCCTTTGCCTGACCGAATGGACAAACAGAAAAAAAAAATCTATTTGACATTTTATGCCACATCACACGGGAACGTGATCGAACGGGATAAAAAGTAGCTCATTTTCATTAAGAAACAGAATAACGGGATGAAAGTATCCCATATCCATCTCCTGGTTCTAAGCTACCTCCCCACTAATTTTCAGCCAAATCTGTAGAGCCGTTCTTGAGTTATAAATAGTGTAACTAACACGACTTTCATTTATATATATAGACTAGCTGACCCGGTGAACTTCGTACCGCCATATAGTATCTTTCCGAAAATATAGTATCTAATGGAAGAACCATTACAGCTTTGTCGTGAAAGACTAATCGTCTTGGTCGCAGCATTGTTAATAATGATTCAAAGAGAATACAAATTACTCATTATTGATTTCTGACAAAATTATAATTATCAAAGTTTTCAACCATACCAACCATAATATTTTTATCTATAGACAAAATTACGTTTAGCTGTCATTTGCATTTTGTTATTACATATCAAATGCGTTGCGTACTTGTATTCTCTTTGAAATTTTATGTTACGTCACACGGTAACGCGATCGAACGGAAAAAAAGAGTTATTGTCGAAATCTTGTAATCACCATTAAAAAAAAACGTGAAAAAATATTCTATGTTCGTCTCCTGGTTCTAAGTTACCTCCCCACCAATTTTCAGCCAAATCGATACAGTCATTCTTGAGTTATAAATAGTGTAACTAACACGACTTTCGATATATATAGACTAGCTGACCCGGCGAACTTCGTACCGCCATAATTTTTTTCGCAAATATATTTTCTAAATTGCCAAATATATAGTCTCTGGAAGAACCATTACAGCTTTGTCGGGAATGATTTGATCGTCTTGATCGCGGCATCGTTAATGATGATTCAAAGAGAATACAAATGACTGATTATTGATATCTGAAAAAATTATAATTATCAAATTTTCAATCATACTCAACTTCTTCTTGAGTAATAGCAATAAGCTACAATTATTAGCTATTGGTGCCAGTTTCCAGTTATAATATATATTCTTCACGTCTTTAGTCTTCGTCTTTTAGTCTTAGTTGTTACCATGGATTAGGTGCCGAAACCAATCCACGGTTTCTCTGGGAATTTGTGCAGAATATAAAAATACACGCAATTTACTATTATATCCTGTTCACTATATTTCAGCATTTTGTCCGCATTACATAAAATATTAGCAAAATTATTTCATATAATACAGTAAAAAATATAAAAGCGTTAAATGAGATTTTGACATTCGTGTCAAAAGAAACCATACTTAACTATATAGGAAACAGTGTTTCCACTATCACGTTGTAGTTTTACCCTAAATATTTTCATTAATTTGCCCTAAATACCCTAGTCAGTCTCCGAAAATTCTTGATTTAGGGCGCAAAATTTAAATGGGTTCGAAATAAAACAAAACTTGATGGTTTGATTTTTATTTTAATTCTCATCTATTAATCAGAGTTAGTAAACATGTAATCATAAAAAGAATTCATTGTAATCTATGGAAGAAGTAGATGGTGAACAATATGATGCTGATGTTGAATCTGAAGCATTAGGCTTAAGTTTTTTAGCTGCACTGAACATTTGTCTGTCGGGTTCTAAAATCGAGTCACTCATACTTAGTTTGGTGTGCAACAAACCGTTGAGGGTTTCACTGTGAAGCTTTTTTTTTTTGGGTTGGGTTGTTTTTTTTTTACCAGCGCACAATCCATCTATTTCTTTCAGAGGGATAAAAAGGTGGCGCAGGCCTCATAACCAACTGTATTCCTTCCCTTTCGCCATTGCGCTGATGGATCCTCGTCGCAATCGCAACGTTGGTGGGACGATGTGCTCTCCCTCCTTACGACCGTGTGCAGGTACTTGGCGAAGCAATCGTGCGTCGTCACTACCTACACCAATCAAAAAGAAAGCAACCCGTGCCGCCGACCTCACCACTCCATGAGCACCGGCCGGAAGGCCTTGACGACCCGAACATCGTACCGAGGCCTCTCCAGCCAGTCTGCCCAACGGGCAATAATGTCATAGCGAGCATCGGCCCGCCAGACGGCCAGTTCTTTCATAAAGACTTTTGAATCGAATCGAATTTTGCTATAGCAGTTCTTAGTATCGACATGTAAACACTGCAATATATTTAATTTAAATTCTACTATCGTGTCTTACACAAAGTAATTTCGGTGAACTCTAGGAGCCCATTGAGGGTAACCATTGTTTGTCATTGTTTGTTTGGCAAAGTCTATGGTAAAATAGTGTTTGTATTCAATTTTACCCCAAATTACCCTAAATCCCCAAAAATATTAAATAGCTCTAAGCCATATTCTAAATTAGTAGTTTCGCCCTAAAAAGGGCGAAATCTCTAAAAATGGAAACACTGATACGAAATTACGTTTAGCTGTCATTTGCGTCTCCTGGTTCTAAGCTACCTCCCTACCAATTTTCAGCCCAATCGGTACACCCATTCTTGAGTTATAAATAGAGTAACTAACACGACTTTCTTTTATATATATATAAATTAATGCTATTTAAGAAAATACTTGATATTTTAAAACACTTATTACAACAAAAAAAGAAAATCTATATCGATTATCCGGATCTTAGCTTACGTAACGGATTAACTGTTATCCGAATTGCCAACTGCCATCAAATAATTTTGTAATTTAATCTCTTAATAGATATTGATTTTGATTGATAACTTCCATTTGCTTTGGTTGTTTTCAATATTTTTTGTATCATTAAATATATACGCAGGAGGTGAAACTTCGTTCTGATTCTTAAGCTATTGAAATTATGGACAAAAATTGTTGAAATAGTTCAGTTATAATTGGGTTTATTCAAATCACTTATGACAACAATTAGCCCACTTTAAAGATAAAATAGTAAACGGAGTAAGGATACAATTCGCCACTTCCTCTCTTGCCCTTGCCCTTAAGGAATTAAATATGCATATATCTATGCAAAAGAAGGAACTTTCGATACAAGACCCTATACTAATACGTCTGACCAGCGTGATTATAGTAGGTCTATTGCCCTCCTATTGTGGAGGGGGTTCGAGCCCGAGCCAGTGGGAGTTATATTGGCTGAGATGATAATGAGATGATCGCCGCCACCACACGGAGAAAATAATGAATAAATTAATAAATTATCGATTTTTTAACTGACTACATAAATGGCATAATGGTCCGACTTCCAACTGTCCATCTAACTATGGTTGAAACAATAAATCCGAGCAAGACAGTCTGTTTTGTAATCTACAGACGGTTTCACTGAGAGTGAGAGGGATGTTCGTAATCGGGTGTGATGCTCGTAAAGTTCATGGGGAACTTTACTACACAAGAAGTTATTCCTTTGTTCGTACAAAGGAATAACTTCTTGTATCCTTTATGTATTTCATAAAAACCTAATACTACGGTTACAGGTATTATAATACCTGTATCAATTCCATCAAAAGCCTTGCATATCTAAGGATGATTAACGTTAGGTTGGTCAGAAAATTTCACCTATGCAGCATATTTAGAACTTCCAAATAAATTTTAAATATTAAAGTAAGATATCTTAAAATTTATTATTTTTTAACATACACATTTGTGCAAACAAATTCTTTTACAAACTACTATTATAGGGATACTTAATAAATATGTAACTCATTCTGTATAAGATGTGTTTGACTTTTCCAACCTCAATACATTTTATTTTGCTGAAGTTTTTAAGATAATGGTTTTTGTACGTACGTGTATCTGCACTCTCAATCGGTTTCGAAGTTTCTCTTTTATATGCAATAAGAAAATTGCTCAGTATAATATAAATATTTACATTACGTTATCAAATTCAAATTCATAATAATTTTTATGTAATTCCGGTGCACTTCAAAATTCATACTCGGTCAAAATTGATACTTAACTAAATAAATCCTATAATCTAACACCGAATCAGAACGCGATCACTTCTGAGCAGATGTCACAAGAAAATACTTACAACTTTTGCTAAATTAACACATAACCTATAACAATATTCCTTATGAGACGTAAATAAATAAGTTATTATTAAATTATAACAAAATTTAAAAAATCTGGCAATAATTTCCAAGACCTTGCAACTTGCATTAATCTCATTTTATTAAAAAATAAATTTTAAAACATTGTTAATACTATAACTTTAATATTACCGTAAGTAGTTTCAAAGTAAGTACTGGTTAGGATTTAATAGAATACTCTATATTAAAAACGCTAGATCGAGATTAAGGACTTAAATAATAATACGTTGAGAGTTTCATATGAGTTCCAAGAATTCCAGAGACAAAGGTATTATGGAAATACATATAAAAAATACTTCTCTAGAATAGACTTCAGACAGATGTCGTAGTTAATATTGAAAGAGTAGAATTCTTTATCTTTTCCTTTAGCTTATCCGCTTGTAAGCATAAATTGCAGGCATTTCAGAGACAAACGTATACGTGATATTTATATTTCTATTGTAAAGATGAAGAGTTTGTTAGTTTGTTTGTGCTCGCAAAACTCAGGTGGTAACTCCACTTGGACACAATAAATTTAGTTGTGTATGATAGCTAGTTTATCTAAAAAGTCATATCGTTGAAATAATTAAAAACAGAGAACATATTTAATGGGATCTTGCGCATTATGTATTCAGTGTAATAACTGTTGTCATATCAACTGCTGTGATAATAAAAATGATGACTTGACGTGACGTCAAAGATGACTATGGGATTATTGCAACGTATGTCATTATTGGGGCGTATGTGAGTTGTGATGACGTATGTAATTAACCCAAATGATGCTGCAGGTGCAGTTAATGTACATATGTACAACTTTTGTAGAATTTTGAGACAGATATCGCAGTTAATACCGAAAGAGTTGTCTTTATCCGCTGGTAGATAATCTTCACATTTTGAGAAGATATAACTGTGTCTCTTTTGGGGTTGGGATGATTAGGCATTAATATAGACTATTTTTCTTAGTCTGTTGTGATATGATATTATGTATGTATATAAATACTTATTATCTCGACTCATATACTCCTACTGCTGAGTTCGAGTCTCCTGCATAGTACGAAAGAAATTGATCGATTAAATATACGACGCGATCGATATTATCTATTTGTTTTGTCCTTTAGCTGTCTTGTGATGATACACATAGGCAAGAAAGGTGGTGATATATTATTAACTAATCCGTCATCACACGAAGTAATCACGTTATACGACGCAATAAAACAATTAAGTAATAAAAATAAAAGAAAAATCTGAAGTTAGGCATTTTAAAAGTATTACACTAAAAAGACAGATGCAAAATTGAAAACAGAAGATAAAATTAAACTAGACTGTAAACTCGGTAAGTATATTATTAGCTGAAAGCCTGAGTGAAATATGAACATTAAGCTTAGTTAAAACCAGAACCCTAGTGTAAATTATGAACCGAAAGAAAATTAAAGCGTTCCTTAGCAGATATGTAATAAACATGTATGATCTATGTTAAGCATACTGTTCTTTATTTCCTCGTATATACTAAAAGTATATATATAATTTTTATGTGGTCAGTTGTTTGTCCGGTCCGTCCGGGGTAGTATCTCTCTCGCAGAAAATCAACGTCTGAGTAGTAGCAATTTCTTAATGCACTTGGTTCGGTGAGCAAGAGAACCAGAAGCCCAAGTTTCTGAGGGTATTTGCGTGTAGTGGGTTTGGTTTACCTTTATTATCAACGAACTTCATTGCGCGCAGTCCTACTCCCTTCATTATCTTCACAGAAAGCAGAGTCCTAGCAATGGTTTATGACCGACAGTATCACTTACCATCAGGTACACCGTTTACTCGCTTGCAATAAAAAATAATGTTGCCCTATTTTGAACTTAAACATAGTGAGATAAAAAGAAATATTATTAATTGATTCAATCATTATTTTTACAGGGAATTTCGTTTCGTTTTCATCCTGACATAAACGAGGGATAGAATTGGATTTGTCTTTCAGGTACAAATCCAATTACCTATTCCTACCCTCATTTTTATATTAACAGAGTATTATATATTAGTTCCTTACTTTATGAGTAATTTTTGTTTCTGATTATTTTTTTACAAAGTCAGTTATCTTATATCTTTAAACGAGCAATTATAAATATATATATATTCAGGATCTCGGAAATGGCTCCAACGATTTTGATGAAATTTGGTATACTAGAGGTTTCGGGGCCAAAAAATCGATCTAGCTAGGTTTTATTTATACAAAATGTTGTTTTGTCGGTATTTTTAGCTAATCAATACAATGACATAAAATGTTATTGGCATTCTTTGAATAGGAATTCGAATTTCGTCATCGTTATCAAGAGTGACGCTAGCTCAGTTGGCAAGTTGTCCAGTTTTCTTTTTGTTTTATTTTGGCATTTAAACAGCGTGGGATCAAATCTCGGTGTTATTATTATTCTGTTTTTGTAATTTTTAATATTTTTTCATTATATCATTTTTAATTTTTATTAAAATTTATCTAAATAAATTCGGCAAAAATACAACAAAAATATACCGAGCAATGCTCAGCCAACCAGATATTAAGAAATTTATCCGTGTCAAAAATTGTGTGTTGAAAAATTTAAACGCGGGAACATAGTTGTTTCTAATTTCTATTTCTTCCGTCTTTTTTTTCAAAGCAAAACACCTTTACTAAAATAACTGAGCACTAATCCTGGATGCGCAATTGAAACATAAAATGTTATTTTATTTCTTTAGATGTGGCAATAAAATTGTAAACATAAAAAAGTTATTTATTTTTAGATAAAGCAATATGCACTATTTTTTTAATGGACCAGACAGTTATCCAGGGCCATAGGATGGTGGTATATTGACTATAGTTTTTGAGTGGACATTCGAGATCGTGGAGACCTTGGATTGTTCACAGTGCTGGTTAACATTTCGGGTAACATCCAGTGAGGATCATCTACTTGATTCTGGAGATATTGGACTATTCTTGGTCCGTATACTCAGTGCCCTCACATATAGGCACTTGCGTCTGGATCGGACCATACACCAAAGGCAAAAAAGGTCAAAGTAGACTCTGACCAGCATCCCTCATTCATCTTCTCCGGGGTACAACCGCAGAGTATACCAATTTTGGTAATGCATACCAATTTTTGCTGGCCACTATCACTTTAATGCAGCCAGAGCCTGGTTGCAGGGAATTCACAATCAAAGTGGTAGACCACGCGATGGTGTTCTCCTCATAACATTGGATAAGCTGGTGTAACTACGGGATCTACTTTGCCAGTATCTTATGCCGTATCAAGTTACAACTAGTGCTAATTTTTTACTTATACAGCCATTGGACTTGAATGTTCCACAAGCAAGTCTTCTATAGTTTAAAAATACTATTCAACATATCTAAAAATTACAGGTAAACTATTAATTAATGGGAAATACGTAGAAATTAAACATAAATTAGGCTTGCAAAATTTATTACACAAAAATGCCAGTCTTTCAATAGAAAAACAAGAATTGTTTGGAGTAAAATGTAATTTATTATCATCCAAACCTAAACGCGATCGGTATTTGTGCTAAAATGCTTAGAATTCCGGTACAGTAAGATAGGTATATCTCCTATCCTATAATATTTAACATTTTATTTTTTACAGTATCTACGTAACTAAGTTAAAAGCACGTAATAAATAACACACTTATTACACAGACTCTGAAAATAAAACATTTTTTATTATAATCAGATTCACATGTCCGACTGTGAGCGTAGATAGGCTGTAGAATGGATAGATACCATAAAATATCAATCTGTCTATCCGTCCATTGGCTTATTGATAAAAGAAAGAAGAAGAGAGTAGAAAAGAAAGAAGACCGGAGTGTTAGCGACATAAAATTACAACGCATCCTCACCCGTTAATTTCCCTCCTAGCCTAGGTCGTGT
The DNA here is from genome assembly GCA_032191425.1 of Lymantria dispar. NCBI lineage: Eukaryota > Metazoa > Arthropoda > Insecta > Lepidoptera > Erebidae > Lymantria > Lymantria dispar. Next base: position 8,982,751 of record CM063445.1, on the reverse strand, counting down.
GAGGACAACGCCCAGAGAGTTTGCCGCATTCATCGGAAAGAGATTACCCGAAAGGAGGCGTCATGGATTCAGGACCAGTGTTCGGCCCAATCGTGTCGTTACCCTGGACAGGACGGACGATGCGCTACCGCACCAGAGTCTGCCAATATTTCTTAAGTCCGAAAATTCTCAAAAAAATCCTTTAATTTCCACGTAAGTCGTATAAACAGGTCACGGTATCACTATTATAGCAGCAACCTTAGCATTAAGAAACTTGTAGTACCAATTACGAACGCTATACTATCAGCCAAACTTAGCAATTGTGGCAACTCACCGTGGAGTAATCCATAAGATACTCTAGGCTAAATATCGATATATAGAGAGCCGGCAGCCCAACTTTCGGAGGGTGTTTGCATGTGGTGTTTTAGTATCACCGAACCTCATGGCTTGCATTCACACTCCCTTCACTTTCTTTGCGGTAGGCAGAGATCTTGCAAAGGTCCTCGAGTGACAGCAACACTTACCATTAGGTTGTACTGTTTGCTCGTTTGCTACCGTTTGCAAAAAAAAAAAATGTCCATATCGATAGGCTTATAAATGTATACTATTACATTAGATGTTTTGCTATTATATGCTATTATACATTTCAGATACAATAAACCCTTATAAATAACGCGTCATGAGTATTATTTTATAAAAATAAAGGAGCAAGCGTCTTCACTACTAAAATACACTTTTTATAGGCTGATATTGAAGAAATATCAAGCGTGCAAGTATATTTTCTCGATATAAGATGGGTTATATTCTCTCCTGCCTTTTTTTTGTAATTTTTACAGAATCGGCGTAATATTTTCCTTTACAGACGGTACGAAGTAAATTATTTAACATGGATTTTTAGACATTACTGTGGCCATAGTATATTATTATCCAAATTTATAAGCTATTGCAAATTTTATATAGAACTAGCAACCCGCCCTCGCTTCGCTTCGGTTTCAGTCGCTTTACCCGCGGCGTAGGTCCCGTTCCTGTGGGAATACCGAGATAAAATATAGCCTATGTTACTCCCCGATATTATAGCTTTCCATTGGCGAAAGAATTTTTAAATCGATTCGGTGGTTTAAATGTGAAAGCGTTACAAACAAACAAACAAACAAACACCCTTACTTTCGCATTTATAATATTAGTATGGATTACAGAACATCGTGAGAAGTGAAAACAATAAATATGAGAATTCCCGTATTTTTAAATTTTAAGTTTTGACGTGCGAATGTTTTATGAAATGGAAAACGAAGAAAACCAACAAAATTTGCCTTTTTTTAAACCTAGGATGAAACAATGTTAAAAAAATGACAATTATTAAATTTTATGACACACACGGGTTAGAAAGAGGATGGTGAATTATACAAGAGGCTCGTAAGCTCGAGCCCAGCAGTGGGACAAGATAATGAGAGCGAGCGAGCTCCTCGAGGGGGAGAAGTCGGTCGATGGGAGGGTACCCCTCAAGGGGGGTATTCCGTCGGGCTCACCACTGATGTCAAGTCACCCTGCTCCAGTGGTCGGCTCAACGACCAAGGCGACGCGTGGCGGGTGGGTTACGGGTGTGCGTTCTTACGCCCCTCTGTCGCCCCGGACAGAGCGGTCCGAGGAGCACCGATCGTAACCCACCCCAAAAAAAAGCAGTTATATTACCAGAAAGATTAATTATTGCTAGCACTATACCGTAGATTGAACGACATTATTTATTCAATGCTTATAAAAGCATATTCAATCAATAGTAACGTGACCATAAGTCCCGTTTCGAACAGGACTACTACTTCGGTCTTCAGGTCGTCTGTCCCGTTGTCCCGAACTGTGCAATTTACTTATTTCTACAAGTATCCTACTCTGACCCAAAAGAGGTAAGTACATTTACTCCAATTTTAGCGTAAAAAATATCATACATTTCATCATTATCTGATGATGATACAGCCTACATACGTCCCACTATTGGCTCGAGCCTCCTCCATAATGGAAGGGAATTTGACCTACTATACCATGCTGGTCAGACGTGTTGGTTTCCTTTCGAGTTTTCCTTCTCTTGCACAGGTGTTATGTGCATATTATATCTCATAATCGTCTTTTACGATATCCACGGGCAAGATATGGAGTGGTGAATTACTTACTTCGTCACCACGCGGAAGTCATTCATTTATTTCAGCCCATATACGTCCCACTGAAGCGCTCGAGCCTCGATAGGAATGAAATTGACCTGATATAACACAGTGATCAGATGGGTCGTTATGAGATTTTATTTCAAGGTTTCCTTCTCTTGCAAATGTATTTTATGCATGTTATATGCCTCAGTTTTTTTTTCATGACATCCACTAGCAAGATAAGAGGTGGAGAATAGTACTCTTATTTTGTCACTAAATTGAAAATAAATCTTATCTTTACTAATATTATAAATGCAAAAGTAAGTTTGTTTGTTTGTTATGCTTTCAACCTTAAACCACCAAACTGATTTCAAATATTCTTTCACCAATGGAAAGCTATAATATTATGGAGTAACATAGGCTATATTTTATCCCGGTATTCCTACGGGAACGGGAATTACGCGGGTAAGGTGACTGAAACCGAAGCGAAGCGAGGGCGGGTTACTAGTATGTAATAAATAGAACCATACGTAAAAAAATATGGTCACATTAATCCACAGTATCAACATGCACCAGTAGTTCCAGTGATATTATCTTATCTAACAAATTAAGTGCACCAGTATTTTATGATATAACTGTTTATTACGAAAGTTTGAAAAATAGAGCACGCCATAGTATTAAACAAAACAAAATCCTTATCAGCCACTAATATCGGAAACCACACTTTTCAAATGTATTAAATAAATGCTTGAATTTTGACATGTGATGACGGAGTAAGAATACAATTCACCGCTCCCTCTCTTGCCTGTGGGTGTTGTAAAAGACGACTAAGGGATTAAATATGTAAATAACAACTCCACCAGAGAAGGAAAGCTTAAAATGAAAGCCAACCTGTCTGACCAGCGTGGTATAGAAGGTCAATTTCTCTCCGTTTGTGGAGCAGGTTCGAGCCGAACAGTGGGAAGAATATGAGCGGAGATGATGATGATTATATCATCATCATCTCAGTCCACATAAGTCCCACTGATGTGTGCGGGCCGCCGTTATACTGGGAAGGAAATTAACTTGCTACACCGCGCTGGTCAGACGTGTTGATATAGAGTTTTATGTCGAGTTTTCCTTCTCTTATATAGATTTTATCATAATATTATACCCCTTAGTCGTCTTTTACGACACCCACAGGCAAGAGGAGGGGTTGTGAATTATATTCTTAGATATTTATTGGCCAAGAATATGGTACAAAGACATAAGATGTAATTATTACAAAATGGAAAACCGACATATTCGCCTTTAAAAGGCATGCAAATTTTGAAAATTAAAAAAAAGGTTATGTTCAGCTTAAGTTTTATGCAACAAAAAGTCATTTACACGCACTTTTCAACGAGCCAAGTCTTGAGTTTGAATTTAAATTTATTTATCGGTATTTCTCTAATAACATATGTGGAATATGATAATAAAATTGTATTGACATGTGATAACTATTTCTTGACTGAAGGGTGCTTTTGCATAGTTCATACCTTAACTTGGTAGGATCTTTTCTCAGAAATCTACTTCCTTCGCTAACTTTAGAAAAAACAAAGAATTATTTTTAACAAACATACCGATTTCCATGATGGATATGGATGTCATCGTTAAAACCTTATGTTTCTTAAAGATCGGTTTATTACTTACTCCGCATAATTATTATGTATTTAACTATTATGTATTTAATTTATAATTACTCTTACTCCGCATAAATATTATGTATTTAATTTATAATTTCAATTCTATTTATTGAGCTTTAAATGTAACATCACTAGTCTGTTCTATGTTTATTGCATTTAATATACTGTGACAAAGTTACTACAATAAGACATTGAAATCATAGGATAGGAAATTAAACTGATATTGTCGTCTTTATAGCGCTGTGTAGTTACTCGACTAAGTAATAACATCACACGAATATTATTAAGACTTTATCTTCGTTATTTAACTTACAAATTACCTAATACGTTTTTAAATATAATATAAAAAGATCCATAACTGTCCGTATGGTGACGGATTAAGAATACAATTCATCAGTCTCTATCTTACCCGTGGATGTCGTAAAAGACGTCGAAGGGAAATTATACGCATATAGGATCTGTGCAAGAGAAGGAAAACTCGAAACAGGCCGTTATACCAACTTGTCTGACCAGCTTGGTATAGTGGGTCAATTTCTCTCCTATTGTGGAGATGTGTTATATTTTGTGTAAATTTTCAATCATCAATTCAAGAATCAATAAAAAGAAAAATATCCAAAACTTTCAAAATATCACATAATCTGATAAACCTTATAATCTCAATAAAGTTAAGAAGGCAGGTGCCGGTATATCTGAAATGGCTCACTTGACCGATTTAGCTAAAGTTTATAGGTTCTTGTATACAACTAGGTACCCTATTACACAGGAGATGCCTCTTAATGATGCCAGTATCTAGACTAAAACAGATAATATCTTTAGAAAAATCGATAAAAGTGTAATTCAATTAAACGAGCAATATCTCCTAAATCCTCCCATAATCATAAACGCTCAAAGTGTTCGAAACGTCGGCAAACCAAAAAAAAATGCAATAAGATCCACTGAGTTCGAGCCTCTTCCACATTAGGAGGGAAATTGACCAACTATATCAAATTAGTTAGACGTGTTGGTGTAGGGTTTATCTCCAATTAACCGTCTCTTGCATAATTTTTTTATGCATCTTATATCCCTTAGTCGTCTTTCACGACACCTACGGGCAAAATAATAAAAATTTATCATAATTGTATTCTTACTCCGTCACCACACGAAAATTCCTTTTGTTTAATATATTCACTATATTATTCTGTTTCCTTCCTTTAGCTACTTCTGTTATCTGCTTATTGATTATCCTTAGTCGCCTTTATTTAATACAATTGGTGATTTTAATACAATTGGTGTCGTACCTTTTCATGGTACGACACCAATTGTATTAAATTGCATTCTTACTCCGTTACTACACTGAAATTAACTTTTCTGTTGGCATTGCCTATGACTAAGAAATCACCAATAGAATTGTCAGCAGCACTACTAGGCAACTCACACCAACTAAAACCACCAACCCTAGTGTGGTAATTATGCAATTACCATCTCCTCCGTGAGGAACTCCATGTATATGCTTTGAAGTTTTTAAGAAAGATTGTCATATATAATGTGCGATGATTACGCACTAAAACTAATATTTTTCATGATAATATATTGTCGTCTAACAGTGATATACTTATGTTTACAGAGACATGGTTACATGATAGTATTTTAGACACCGAGTTATGTAACGACACATACGACATATTCAGACGTGATCGTGGTTCTCTTGGCGGCGGAGTAATGGCAGCATGCGCGCCGCGCTTACAGGCACTACTGCGACCCGAGTGGGCGGTGCCCGCGCTCGAGTGCATCTGGTTAACTATGACCGCTCGTTGCTTTGTAACTAATCAGAATATGCACGTCGCAGTAGTTTACATGCCGCCGGATAGAATGATACCCGATCGCATACGAAGTTTTTTAGATATGTTAGAAGGTATAATTACTCAAAACTGCAATGATCTTTTTTTAATTGCTGGTGACTTTAACTTACCTTGTATTGACTGGTCTGGTGATCGTCCTTTAGTCTTAAAAAAGGGCTCAATTGATATTCAAAACTCTGCATCACAACTCATAAATACAATGTCATACCATGGTTTGAAACAATATAATAAGACCAAAAACTCGCATAATCACACACTGGACTTATTGTTTACTAATTTTCCAATCAATGTTTTGAGATGCGACAGCCCACTAATACCGGAGGATATTTTTCATCCTTCATTAATCATCAATGCTATTGACATATTAATTCCTCCATTAAAATTACACAAATGCGAAAAAATTTTATATCGAAAAGGCGATTACGAAGCTCTCAATAATGAACTTGTATCGCACGATTGGACGTTGTTATATTCCCGTGACATAGATCTTGAGAGAATGATGGAAGTTTTTTATTCTGTCATCAACGAGGTTATTGGTAAATATATACCCAGGGTTACTATTGGAGGCACTTACAACTATGCTGTTTGGTACAATCGAGCGCTAATCAATGTCACTAAGGAAAAGTCGAAATCGCATAGTTTATGGAAAAAATTTAATAATCCTATCGATTACATTACATTTAAGAAATTAAGAGAAAGACAAAAGACACTTCAAAAAATTTGCAAAGGCAATTACATTCACAGCTCACAGGAAAAAATTAAAACTACACCAAAATTATTCTGGACATATGTTAAAGCTATAAAGAAAAATAAGAACAGTTACCCTAAATATATGACTTATGAAAATAATAAATTAATAAATGAGTCTGAAATCTGTGATGCCTTTAACAATTTCTTTTCTAAAAATTTTATTACGTTTACAGCCACATATTGTGATTCTCGCCCAACAAACCATGATATTTATGGTGATACATTACATAATCTTATGGTAGACAGCACATACATCTTGAAGCTTTTACAAAATCTAGATAATTCGAAAGGCCCCGGTGGTGATACAATACCACCTATGTTTTTTGTAAAAGGCGCGAAATCTATTGCTACACCAATTACTTACATTTTTAATAGATTTTTGTGAGGGATACTTCCCTAATATTTGGAAAACCGCACATATTGTACCTATCCACAAAAAAGGAAGTAGAACCTCCATTGAAAATTATCGGCCTATCTCAATTCTTAACGTTCTGGGGAAGTTAATGGAGAAAATTGTTCATTCATTTATTTACCCGACCATATCAAAAAATATACCTCAAGAACAACACGGATTTATCAAGAGTCACTCCACTAATACTAACTTAGCGGTTTTTACGGAGGATATTATCCGAGGTATGGATGGCGGGGGCCAAGTAGATGTGATCTACACGGATTTCGAAAAAGCTTTCGATCGCGTAGATCACGTCAAACTTCTTCGTAAGCTCCAGGAGCTCGGAATCCGTGGCGATTTGCTGAGATGGTTCAATTCCTACCTGAAGAGTCGATCACAAATTGTGACAGTGGGTGGATCAAAGTCGAATACCGTTACCATACCATCAGGTGTTCCACAGGGCTCAATTTTGGGACCTTTATTATACTCTATCTACTTATACGATATTGGTAGATATATACTGAATGCAAAGTGCCTAATGTACGCGGATGACACTAAGATTTATATGAAAATACGAAATAACTTGGACTGTGAGAAACTTCAATATGATTTGAATAGATTATCGATATACTACGATACTAATAGATTAAATGTTAATGTCAATAAATGTTTAGTCATTACCTTTACTCGTAAATGTAAAGCTGTTCATTATAATTATGGTTTTGGTAATGTAGAGATTGGCAGGGGTAATGTTGTCAGGGATCTAGGCATCCTCCTGGATTCAAAGCTATTATTCTCAGATCATATCTCTTATGTTGTTGATAAAGCATACAAAAACCTTGGCTTTGTAATTCGCACCTGTCAACAGTTCACTGATGTGATCTTTCTTAAAACAGTTTACTATGCATATATCCGTAGTATTTTAGAATATTGTAGTAATATATGGAATCCTAGTTATATAACATACAGATAACAAATAGAATCAATACAGTCAAAATTCTTAAAACATCTAAATTATCGTGATAAATTTAATACGCATGATTACTATATGTCATGCAAACGACATAATATGCTGCCTTTGGAAGCTAGACGTACAATTCTGGATATGATATTTCTCCACAAGGTGTGTAATGGTGCTATTGATTGTACTGATATAAATAACTCGGTGCTTAAATTTAGAGCACCTACACCTCGAACGAGACATACCCAACTTTTCGACATACCTCACAGTAACACAAACTATGCACAGAACTCCATTATTAGCAGAATAAAAAGATGTTACATGAGTAAATTTTCTGATCTGGACATTTTTAATACTAAAATAACTACTTATAAGAAACAGCTATTTGCCACTATTAGTGAGGAACTATCAAATACCCCGTTTTCAACTTAAAATAAAATTAAATATATATTCATTAAATGTATACAATGGTGGAAGCAAGTCACACATAAATTAATATGTATATCACAAGACCTCTTTGCACAAGAACACGCACACACACACGCAAATGCGCGCTCACTCATACACACACACCCACACACATACGCACGCACACACTCTCTCTCTCTCACACACACATACACACACACACACACACATACACACACACACACACACAAACACACACACACACACACACAAAAACAGCAGTTTATGTTTAAGTTTTTTGCTTTTAATGCCATTTTGTATCCGCTACATAAGTGTTAAAAATAAATTGAAAATCCGTAATTGGCTGTAAGATTAGTTTTAAGGTCAAATCTAATATGTAAGAGCTGTGGATTTTGTTAACTAATAAATAAATAAATAAATAATAATTAAAACTACGTCCTTTAGTTTGCTACTAAGAAAGTGTCGTCAACGACGTTTATAATCAAAGATATAGATCCTCTCTTATGACATGGCTTTGGTCTGATTAAATAAACCCAAACTATCTGGAATAACGACAACTGTAAATCCATCACCGCACATTGAGACGCTCACATGCTCTTTTAATCAGAATAGCTCAATTTAAATGCTAAGTTTTATGTAGCTACTCTCGTTTCAGAATAATTTATTACTTTGAAAAATAAAACTATACTGCAAAAACAGCAATGCATAAGAACGTTCAAATAAATTTTCTTAGCTAATTCCCAACGCTTACTGACAGTTATAATCTAATAGAGTTTCTAACTAGAATTACGAGCACCACAACATTGTCTGAAAATAATCTTAAATATATGTATATTTCAACAGAATCTCTTGAAGTGAAAACTTCTTTAACGGCGTTGTATACTTTTTTGGGATGGTTATAAAATGTTAAACTCACGTCAGGCTACGTGACCTGATCGAAAATTCGTAAGACAGCACAGGACATTTGAGGCAATGTGCGTCTAGCGCGTCTGCTCTTTCTCTCAAATCCACAAACACCAAGCGCTAAATTTTAAATATCGTTTAACTTTAGTTGAAAATATTACACTACACATTTTTTAATAAATATTTAGTCCATTGAAAAGTTACATTTGGGGTTGCGTTTTTTAGGGGTTGAAATGGTTTTTACGATATATCTCTTAAATTATTTATCTGATAAAAAAAAAATTGTTAACATTTTTTGTTGAAAATTAAATTCTCTACAACATTGGTCAAGTAACTTTTTGTCGTAGAACTATAAATAAAAAAGTTATAAGCGCAAATGTTCAGAAATTAGAAAAAAAGATTATATTTTTCGATATAACTTTTTTTATCATTTTACGAAAAAATGATATCAGACCATTGTTGTAGATTATTTTTTAAGGAACAACTTTTATAGGTAACATTTTTTCATTAAGTCAATAGCTAAGGTTTTACAGCGCTCCGAAGTGAGTACTATTTTTCAGTACTCTTAACTATTCATACTACTTGTGTACTAATAATCATCAGTTTTTGTATTTTTTTTTGTTATTATAATTTTTTTAATTATTATTTTGCAATATTATTAATAATTAATTATTGACTCTTCCCCACCACCCACGAGGTAGAGTTTGGAGTTCATACTTGCCGAGTCTACCATCAGGTCCAGTCGTGGCTTGGTAATAATAATGATCCTGAAGACTGGGGCTGGAAAAAATGTGGAAAATTATTGATGCCAGTGTAGAGCCCTAAACCTCCAGCACCCCCTGAGCTTCTAAAATTGATCTTTTGCAAATTCAAAGGAAACTGTGGAGCGATATGTGGATGTCGAAAAGCAGGCCTGAAATGTTCTGCAGTGTGCTTCCATTGTTCTAGAGAGACTTGCAGCAACGTAATGGAGCTGCCAGAATTAATAAATGAAAATGACTTTGATGATGAACCCCCGACATTAGCACCTGAAGGGGTGTTCTCCAGTTCTCCCATCGATATTTAATTCAAAAAGCCGATCAGATGCTGGGTCACAGCTTGGTCCATCGAAAAGACTAAGGACGAAGTAGTTCAAATTACAAAATCACCGTGGATTATGCCTCTTGGGGATACCACGTAAAAGAAAACGCGCCTCCAGTACTCACTTCGGAGTGCTGTAAAACCTTAGGACTTAATGAAAAAAATGTTGCTTACAAAAGTTGTTCCTTAAAAACGATCTACAAAAATGGTCTGATATCATTTTTTCGTAGAATGATAAATAAAAAGATATATCGAAAAATATAAATTTATTTCTCGAATTTCTGAACATTTTCGCTTACAACTTTTTTATTTATAGTTCTACGACAAAAAGTTACTGAAGCAAAGTTGTAGAGAATTTAATTTGCAACAAATAATGTTAACAATTTTTTTTTATCAGATAAATAGTTTAAGAGATATATTGTAAAAACCATTTCAACCCCTATTTTCAAGATGGCGGCCGTGGGACAAGGGTGGCGACCCCACAAACTTGGTTTTAGCTTTACAATGACCCCCCTACACATCTAAAAAATAAAGTTACGTCCTCTAAAAAACGCAAGGTAAGTCCTAAAAAATGTAACATTTCAATGGACTAATTAGCTATAACCTAATTTAAGATTATTATTTTCCAGTTATTTTTTGTTTATAAAGAAGTGCAAGCAAGAACAGTTCTTTACAAACCAATAATAATTAAAAAACAATAATCTAATAGCTCGACGACAGTTATTTAGTATTTACTTCTATCGGCTATCCCCAAAGGCTGCTTCGCATTTTTTTTTTAATTTCTTTTTGTTTTAATTTGTTTAGGCAAAGGTCTTTGCATTTCTGTATGCAACTGTGTATATTTCACGTATACAAAGGCAATTTTCGCGTACATAAAGACTCGGTAAAAATACTATTTATCATTTCTTAACTGCACGTGTTGTATAAGGTGACCAGGATGTAAATATAAACTGAAAGAAGAACAACTTAGAATTAATCTCTATACCAATTTGTCTGATCAATGAGGTATGATAATTTCCCTTACACTTCATAGAAGGCCTCTGACTAATATTGGGATGTATGTCGTCTAAGACAGTCCCTAGACGATTATTTATATGACGCAATATTAGGAACTAAGCAATATTATTGGCCGTATAGGTTTAATATTGAAGATTGCGCAATCATTGAACGTAATTTTAAGCGAGTTTAATTTTTATTGCGACATTTTTCTATTGCATCGTGTAGCTTCAGTATTACGAAATATTTTTTTCCTGATGGTGTAGGATTATACTGTTGACAGTCGGCTATCTCCAGCCAAGGACTGATCCGTCTGAGGTAGTACTACACTCTCGCAGAAAATTGTGAGTAGTAACAATTTGTTGCTGTGCTTCGTTTGGTAAGCGAAAGAGCCGGAAGGCCAATTTTCTGAAAGTATTTGCATGTGGTAAGTTTTAGTGCTACCTTTAGTATCATCGAAACTCATTGCACGTATTCACCCTCCCTTCTAAGGAGCTTCTTCTTCTTCTTTATCGAGAAATATAATCGCTAAACTTTTGTTCGTACATGTTGTTTTACATATGATGCATACCCCCCGATTGAACAGGAAAATATTGCGCAGTACATCTATTGCGCAATATAATTGATCGTTCGATCAAAGCGGCATTCAATTTCAGTACAATAAAATGTATTGTACAATATTATTGTAAGTGTAAGGACCACCTAAGGAATAAAAAATAAGGTCACAAGTATTTTCATCTCCTAAGTATTATAAATGTGAACTAAATCGATATTACTACCGAGGACCCCTGATAAATTTTCTCAATAACTCAAAAATCGAATATCATTTTCCCACAAAGTCATTCTACTCATTACTTTGTGACTCCCATTTTCATACACCCTTCTCAGATATGAGTGACAGAATACTTTTTCATACGCTTAAAAGGATTAGTTTACCCTTAGGAGGTACTCCACATGAGTGTTGGATATTAACTAAAAGGTCTTCATTATTTTGTTGTAGTTTCTCTGTAAGTAAACGAGCTGCAGAGATAGTTCCGTCAGCGTAATTGCAAAATTTGTTTTGAAATCATTTGCTGTTTAAGAAGTTGGTTGCTTTTAAACATAGCGATGCGGGTCAATGGAATTTTTGATCTCCGTTGTCGAGGTAAAATAGCTGAAAATCTTATTAATAATATAGTGGAGTAATAACTTGATGTACTAGCTCAGCAAGTAATTTTGCTCGGTGGATTCTAAACGAAATAAATGTTATTATTTATTTGAACACCTCTCACTGTCGTTTCGTAACATATAAATAAATGAAATGGAAATGAACAGATTTTAATGTCAAAATAATAGGCATTTTTCATGCTCACACGGTTATTTGAACGATACATAGTACAGTTTAATTTTTTTTATCTGTCTGTTTGTTCCAAGTTTTCAAAATAACTGGGCTGATTTTGGTAATATTTTATTTTCAGACAACTGTTTATATAAGGAGTAACTTAGGATATTGTTTTTCTCAGAAAAAACTCATAAGAATTTACCCAGTCCCGGACTCGAAACGAAGCTATAAGATATATTATAATAAATTATTTTATAAAAAAAAAAGATTATATTATTATATATAAGACATATTTGCAAATTTGAAATATTGCAGATTTTATGCATTTGTAATTTCTTAATTTTCTTTTATGCCCACCCAAAGATAAGAGAGAAGGTGGTGGATTGTAGTCTTACTCCGTCACCACACGGAAAAATACTCACCAAAAGGAATAAATTGTCCAATTTTCCAACATTTTTCATGAATCCACCGCTCCTCTTGGTTTTACCTTGATTTTATAGTCTTCTTTGATAAATGGCCTGTCTAACACTTAAAGAATTTTTTAATTCGAAATCGTAATTCCTGAGATATTCCATAGCGGACGTCGAAACAAACGCCTCGTGCGGTTACGAAGTAAGAATACAATTCACAGCACAATTTCTTGGCCGTGGGTGTCTTAAGAGATCATCATCATTTCAGCGCATATACATCTCACTGTTGGGATCGAACCTCCTCCACAATAACAGGGAAATTGATCTTACTATACCATACTGGTCAGACAGGTTGGTATAGGGTTTTATTTGCAGTTATTCTCTTGCATAGACGTTAAATGCGTATTATATCACTTAGTCATCTTTTACGACATCCACGGGCAAGATAGGGAGTGGTGAATTATATCCTTAATCCGTCACCACACGGAAATACTACTAAGGGATTATAATATCCATATAATATTTATGTAAGAAGAGGAAAACTAATAATAAACCATATACTAACTTTTTTGATCAGCGCGGTATAATAGGACAAATTCACCTCTCACTGTGGAGGAGACTCGAGCCCTGCATAGGAACGTATAAAAGCTGTAATGATGGTGATAAATATATATTTACACATGTATGTGATACTTTAGTAGGTATTACACTAATAGGAAAGGATATGAGTGAAAACATTTGGTATTTTTATTACGTCACGGAATTTTTTCCTAAGTGCATAAAGCTGTTTCTTATCAACACAACTTTTCCAAATATAAATGTCTGTATAGCCCGAGAGTTAGCAAACACAATTTATCGATACAAGGTTCAACCAGACTTAGCACTACTACTTCGGGACCAGACAAATATTTGTTCGGCGTGGGCCGTAATACGGCTACGGCCTCTTGAAACATTTTGCTTGTGCAATTGGTTTAATTTTAACAGTTAATTAAAAGATTTTAAGGTAATTTGAAATGTTATATTATGGAGAATTAATATTTTGTTAATGTTTTTGTTATTGTACACTTACCAAAACGATTAAAACGCGGATTAAATAGTAACCTCCCACGTGGTGTGAGGTGAAATCGATGTCCACCTATGACAGCGCTTTATGCGTGCAATCATGAGGAGTCAGTGGATTTTACCCTACACTACGAGGCATGCCTTTTAAATTTTGTCGTTTGAAGAAAAAACACAACTAGAACGTTATAGTACTTTTTATTGTTTTTCAAAGTACGTTCACTACGTAGCTTAATACACTTTTCCATTCGCTCAAACCAGTTATTATAACATTTATGCCACTCTAAAGTGGGGGTGTTCAAAATGGCTGACTTGAAGGCGTCGACTGCTTCTTCACCGGACTGGAACCTTTGACCACGAAGACTTTCTTAATTTTAGGAAATGTAAAGAAATCTTTAGGGCTTAGGTCAGGACTGTATGGGGGATTTTTTCTGCTTCAAATACTCAATCGTTTGACAAGCGCTGTGTGAGCTTGCGTTGTCGTGGTGCAGGATGATGCGTCGCTTTGAGTTAGATTTTCGAAGTTCGGCGATGACTTATGGTAAACAAACTGTGGTATATCACTCCGCGTTAACCGTTCTACGATCTTCAAGTGCAATAGTAGCAACATGGTCGGTTTTCCCAATAAACGTGGCCACCATCTTCTTTGAATTGCTTCGAGAACGAACAACTTTAGTTGGCTTTGGCTCGTCTTAAAAGACCCAGATTGCTGATTGTTGTTTGGAATCAGGATCGTAGGCATAGATCCAAGATTCCTCACCACTGATGATGTTGTAGACATGATTTGACTCTCCTCGGTTGAACCTTTGTAGAGTTTTCTTACACCATTTGACGCAGGCCGCCTTGTGATCGTCAGAAAGCAGATGCGGTATCCAACGGCAAACTAGCTTTCTCTCACCAAGCGCTTCATGCAAGATCTTCTGAATGGATGTCCCTGCGATGCCTAATAGAGCCTCTATCTCTTGATATGTCACATGACGATCTTCGAGAATTAGTTGTCTCACAGCAATGATGTTATCTTCAGTGAAGGCGGATTTTGGGCATCTTTCGCGAGATTTGTCACCAACACTAGTATGTCCACGCTGGAATTCTAAATACCAGCGTTCGGCAGTCCGCAGACATGGGGCTTTATTACTGAACACAGCTGTTAGCTCTTAAAAACACTGAAGCCGTGTCAGGCCTCTTCCAAAGTTATAGAAAATTATTGCACGAACATTTTCCTTAAAAATATTTATTTTCGTACGTAACCTGACAGATTCCAATCGACGCTGCGACTAAACAATAGCATTAATCCTAATACTTTCAACTGTTTTGAGATCCAAAATTTAAACACATTCGAATATAGAACAGTTTCAAATTCAAAATTGCCAGGAAATATGGAAACTACAGAACTTAAAAGGCTTGCCTAGTAACGAATTAATCCTAGTATTACAAGGGAAAGTCAAACATGTAATTAAGGGACACAAATTACATTCAGACAGAAAAACAATTTTGTGGATCATAAATAATATTATCCTTAGTGGGAATCGTATCCTTAAACTTGCACGGTAAGTCGGTATCTTAACGACTACGCCATCTGTGCTGTCAACATTGTTGTTGTTGTCAAAATGTTCTAGTTGCTACACTTAGCAAGCGGGTTGAGAATCACAATAGGTAAATAACTTTAGGCAGGCAACTTTATAAAAGAGTGCCATTTGCCGTTCATCTGGTGATCACTGAGCAAAACTCACAATCTCACAAGAAAATAAAAGGTGATATCATTTTATATTCTTATCCATACAAGGCGAATAAAATACCTGTCTCTTATTACATCTCTCTAGAGAAATAAACCTTTGCCTAATTCAAGTTAATAACGCAAGTGGGATTGTAGTGATTCTCATCGTCGTTATTGCTATTACAGTAGCATCTCGAACAGGAATTAAAAAATAATGTTTTATTTACTCAAGAAACACTAGGCCTTTTTTGGCGTTGCCTATGGTCAATGTTATGTATAAGTTATATCCCGTAGTAATTTTTTACAAGACAAGAAGCAAACTCACGAGATTTGCTAGCCAGTTGTGTATCGTAAAGAATCATTATTTTTATTTTACAACTGTTATTTATTGTTTTTCTTTAATAAAGATTACTACGTATATCTTTTTTCTGTAAATAGCTGGACATTAATAATACAACGATATGGTATCCATTCAATTCAAATTTCATTTCCATTGTGAAATTAGATGTTGGGCTCTCCATCGACGTCAGAAAATTTAATACCAGTGATCGGCCCAATGGTGATGGGAAGGAATACGATGGGTTATGAGGCCGCGCGCCATCCTTCAGTCACCCCGGACGGAATGGACGGCGTGTATGCTGATTATAGCCCAACAAAAAAAAATGATATAATTAGACAATACCAATAGATATTTTCAATATTAATATTAACTTCATTTCTTTTTACACAAAGAAAACTTTTTGAATGTCAGTTCAAATATCACAGCTTGACGTGACATGATTTGATAATAATGAAACGAAAAAATAAGATGCTTGGACAACTGAAATCATAAGGCTAATTATAAAAACGTATTTACCTCGTATAACGTATACACTTCGACTTTTTGGTAATAATACCAACGAAATTGGAATATTTAATAATTTTTTTTTGGGGGTGGGCCATGGTCAGCTCGCTCGCTGCCCTGCTCCGTCCGGGGCGACGAAGGGACGGCCCCATGACCCACCCGTGGCAAGTCGTGTTCATCGGTAGGCTGACCACCGGTGCAGAGTACCTTGTCT
Organism: Lymantria dispar; assembly: GCA_032191425.1. Lineage (NCBI taxonomy): Eukaryota > Metazoa > Arthropoda > Insecta > Lepidoptera > Erebidae > Lymantria > Lymantria dispar. Next base: position 8,966,066 of record CM063445.1, on the reverse strand, counting down.
TCAGAATACCCCGGTCGCGGGGTACACTCCCCTCACGATGGGTCCCCTCGGGGATGTTGGTCACCGTCGCGCGTTCGATAAAATTGTTTTGCCTTATGCAAGTTAGAATATACTTTTTATTTTGTTATACCAATAAATAAAATTGGAGTGTCTGTTTGTAATGTCAAAATAATAGGCTTTTTTCATGCTCACACGGTTATTTGCACGACACCTATGCCTAAAATAGCAATTAAAAATTTTTGTCTGTCTGTCTGTCTGTCTGTTCGTTTCGGGTAATCTTCAAAACGGCTGGACCGATTTCAAAAATTCTTTCACCAATGGAAAGCTATAATATCAGGGCGTAAACTAGGCTATATTTTATCCCGGTATTTCCACGGGAACGGGAACTACGCGGGTAAAACGACTATAACCTATAACCTATAACCGAAGCGAAGCGAGGGCGGATTGCTAGTATATTAATAAAGCCTATGTAACGTAACCAATTTTACGTTACATTTTATTAGTTAAGACTATACAAGTTTGGTTGGGTACAGTTACAATTCAGCCTAGCCTATAAGATTTTGCTATTTTTTCAATTAGTAATAGTAACATTCACTAGACTAGTAACAACCAAAGTTTAAGAAAACACATAATACTTTACTTTTAGCAGATAAGAATTTGTTTTGTTTATACCAAAGATAGCACAGTTTATCTATCTAATCTAAGCTGCTATGACACGTTTAGTACTTTAAGCTGTGTTATTAGTTTCTTATTTTAATACTATGCCTTCAAACAAACACTATAAAGAGTAAAGAGAAAGACCTGCTTGTTTAAACTTATAAAAATTTATAATTACTAATACTAATGTTACTTTTCCGTCCATAAGTAATCAATTATGTATTAAGTATGATTTTGAGACTTGAGTGAGACTGATTATTGTGATAACTCATAAGCTAGCTTGAAATAAATAATAACCTCGAATCATTGTCATTTGCCATTAATATAGAGAAAATTTACATAAAATACTTTAAAGGTTTCATCGCTAATACAACCCGCCCGGGTCCACCGGGCCCGAGAAACATACCGGGTTGCAATCTCTAATATGAGCTGTGATGGAAAATCGGTTGATATAGCAGTCACTTACGGTTTGCATAGTTTTTGTTGCCGTTTCGATGTGACGACGTAGAAATAATGCAATTCACTTATCCATATCTGAAACGTAGGCGCTGCAAATTTCTCAAAAAAGTGTTGCTATCTATTCTCACCTTTTACCACGCTGATCAAACGATTTGATAAAGGATTTTGTTTCGAGTTAACCTTCTCTTACATAGATATTATCTGTACATTTTCTAAATATGTTACCGTTAGCCTATATCCCTTAGTCGTGGTGAAAGAGAGTGGTGAATAATTGTATTCTTGTTCCATCACCATACGGAAAGCAGGCATTTTAATTTTATATATTTACTAGCAACCCGCCCTCGCTTCTCTTCGGTTTTAGTCGTTTTACCCGCGTAGTGCCCGTTCCCGTGGGAATACCGGGATAAAATATAACCTAGTTTACGCCCTGATATTATAGCTTTCCATTGGTGAAAGAATTTTTGAAATCGGTCCAGCCGTTTTAAAGATTACCCGGAACAAATAGACAGACAGACAGACAATTTTTTTTTAATCTGTATTTTAGGCATAGGTGTCGTGAAAATAGTCGCGTGAGCATGAAAAAAGCCTATTATTTTGACATTACAAACAGACACTCCAATTTTATTTATTGGTATAACTACATAATATATTCTATTGATGTGACACATCTATAGGCGAGGGTGAACATGATCGTTGGTGTGGCGTTAACGCCACACTTTGATATGTACATTTGTGTAACGTAACCATAACCTGCTTTAGAATTTTGTACATCGCCATCTAGTAAGCTCAAAATAAATTATTAACCTAAACACATACTTATAGAATATACGAATGAAAATAAATGTTTATTGTATAAAAAAGTCGTAATATTTTAGTAATTCTTTAGGCCATATTAGATCCGATCGTAATCTGTTCTTTTATACATGTCTACTTACTTGTACAAAATAATTTCGATGTTTTACATCTATTAGGCGTCCTGAGCGCCGGCTCCATTTTTTTTAATGCCTGTTTAATGACGTATGACTATTTATTTCAGTACCATCAATCATCTAAAGAGAGCCATCACAGTTAATAACGTTGTGTGATGAAAAATACAATGAATTTTCAGGATAAATGAAATGCAGAGTCATCTATTGTCCTACGGAAAATATTATATTCGGTTAACGACGATATGAAATAGTTTGGTAGCAATTTCAAGGTTGTTTGTATAACAATAGGATATGTACTTCTCATATCATTAGAGACTTTAAAAATACGGTATATGACTTGATATTTTGCTCTCAAAAATTTAAACTATGCGTAAATTTTTAAAGACCGTTCTAAAATTACTTTTAATTCGATATGCAATGAATATATTATTACTATTTATTTACATCATACCTGCATCTCTTGAAAAATGTAATATGCTAAGCATTACTCGAAAAAAGAGAAAACTCTATAAATAATAGTCAAAGTCCTATAAATTTTTTCAGTTTTTTTTATGTGAAACATCTATAGGAGAAGGTGAACCTGATCGTTGACGTGGCGTTAACGCCACGCTTGGATATGTACATTTGTGTAACGAAACCATAACCTGTTTTAGAATTTTGTACAACGTCATCTAGTGAGCTGAAAATAAATGATTAACCTAAACATAGTGTATACTAATGAAAATAAATGTTTATTAAATATCATCATTTTCAGGAAAAAAAATCGTAATATTTTATTAATAGATTATGCCATATTAGTTCCTATCGTAATCTGTTATTTTATGCATATAGGTATACTTGTACAAAATAATTTCGATGTTTCAAATCTGCTAGATATCCTGAGCAACAGCTCCCTTTTTATTTATTGTTGTTGGTGGCAAACGAGCCAACCTGATGGTAAATGATGCTGCCGCTCATGAACCTTTGTTAGGCTGCTGTCTACCACGAAGAAAGTGAAAAAAAAGCCCTACAGTAGGACTTATGTGGCTTAAGATGGTATAGAGAAATATCTCTCTCTATATATATATATATATATATATTTCTTGTGTACGTGTGTATGTCACTGAACTCCTCCTAAACAGTTAGACCGATGTTGAAGAAATTTTTTGTGCTTGTGTTTAAAGGGATTCGAGGATGATTTACATTCATACAAGAAATATATATATAAATATTATGAGAGAGCCGAAAGCCCAATTTTCTGAGGGTGTTTGCGTGTGATGGCCTTTAGTATCACCGAACCAGCACGCATTCACACTCCCTTCACTTTCTTCGCGGTAGACAGCAGCCTAGCAAAGATCCATGAGCGGCAGAATCACTTACCATCAGGCGTACTCTTTGCTCGCTTGCCACCCTTTGTAATAAAAAATATTTATATCAAACGCAGTCATAGCGACTGCGAACTTTTATTTTACGGTACTTTAATAAATGTTTATCAATCATAACTATTATGTTACCGAGATAAATATATAATCAGTATTATGGTACAGTTTCCCCCACATATTTTATGTTGTTTTTGCTTGAAAGAGAAATAAATACCCATACATTTAGTTGATCTTTTACATTTTTAACAGACGACATAAAAAGAGGGGTGTTTTAAGTTTGATGTCGATCTGTGTGTGGGTGTGTGTGTGTGGGTGTGTGTGTGTGGGTGTGTGTGTGTGGGTGTGTGTGTGTGGGTGTGTGTGTGTGGGTGTGTGTATGGGTGTGTGTGTGGGTGGGTGGGTGTGTGTGTGTGTGTGTGTGTGTGTGTGTATCTGCGTGTGTGTCTGTTTATGGCATCGTAGCTCTCAAACAGATGGACCGATGTCGATCCGGTTTTTTTTCATTAGAAAGCCATTTTTCCGGTGGTGGTTCTTAGTTGTTTGATTTTTTTTTTGCCGATGGTGGCAAACGAGGAGGCAGCACCCCTGATAGTAAATGATACTGTCACATCTTTGCAATATCAGGGGTACAGCTAGGCCGTTGCCTATCATGAAGTTAATACTCTTCTTAAACCTCGTTTAAAGAAGGACATGTTAAAGCGCTTGGAAAACACAGCAGCAAGTAGTTCATTCCAGAGTTTGCACGTTTGGTGGTCGGCCCAACGACGAAGGCGACCTGGTGTTCGGGTGGGTTGCGCGTGTGCGTCCTTACGCCCCTCTGTCGCCCCGAACGGAGTGGTGCGAGGAGCGCGCCGACCGCAGCCCACCCAAAAAAAAAAAAAAAAGTGTCTGCACGTACGCGGGAGAAATGATCACTGTAAACGTACAGGTTAATATCGGTCCAGCAGTATAAGAGTATCAGCTCCAAAATGATGTAATGGAGTATGATTACTCGATTAAGTGCTTCACATGTGCCAGTATAATCATTAAATAACAATGAATTGATAATTCCTGTTGAAGAGATATAATATTTAATAATTCCTGTTTTTTTATTATTTTAGTTAATTTCGGGGGATTTTCAAAATTTTCAATTTTACGTAAACATGATAAAATTTTGTTTCATAGCAATTGTTATTCTGATTTGAAAACACGAGTGAGTCTCAGCGCACATCTTTCAAACAATAGAGTAAACTGCTTGTTCCTGATCAAGTTATGAAACTAGAGATTTCAAGGGCAGTCGTTGTATGCTCAGACCTGATTTCTGATCGAGTTATAAACTAGAGATTTCAAGGGTAATATTTGTTTGTATATATCACAAAACCAATGTTCTGAAAATACAAATTATACTACAATATCAGTAGTAAAGTCATATATCTCGAGATTTTGTGGCAGAAAGTCACTCAAAGTCATGTGGGAATTCGTGTAATAACTTTATATTATATTACTAGCAGACCCGGCCACGCGTTGCCGTTTACACATTTTACACAACTAACATTTTATTAAACTATTTAAGTGGAACTGTAAGGGAACATCTGTCATGGAGGTCGTCATATTTTTTTACAAATGGCTTCTATGTAAAAAAGCAAGTTAAAATCGTATATGACACGTTTGTAGGTTTGACATAGCAGCGCCATCTATTAATTAATTACTCAATCCAGTCAACGGATATCGCCATCTGTTAAAATCGTTTGGAGTTAACAGATAATTGTGAATGTCAAATAATAGGTGTATATATAGGTAATGCAAATAATTTGCAATAAAATAACAGAAATCCGCAGAAGAACGGGTGTAACCGACATAGCACGAAGAATTAGCACGCTGAAGTGGCAATGGGCAGGCCACATCGCTCGACGAACCGACAACCGCTGGGGAAGAAAGGTTCTCGAGTGGCGACCACGTATCGGACGACGTAGTGTAGGACGCCCCCCCCCCACTAGGTGGACCGATAACCTAGTGAAGGTAGCTGGGCGTCGTTGGATGCAGGCGGCACAGGACCGCTCATTGTGGCGCAACATGAGGGAGGCCTACGTCCAGCAGTGGATGGCGATAGGCTGAAACGATGATGATGAAATGATGAAAATAATATTGCGACTATAAATTAAGATGTAAGCTATCCTATCTTTCAAGTTGGATCAAACTGCACACGGTGTGTAAATTTGATTAAAATCGGTTAAATAGTTTAGGAGTCCATCGCGGACAAACAACGTGACACGTAATTTATATATATTAAGATGTACTAAAGGCCTGTCCTCGCTCGGCTTTGGTTTTAGTCACTGTAAATTTCTAATATCTCTTTAAGTACTCAAGGTCTTTTTCTTTTTTTTATGGGTGGGCTATGGTAAGCGCACGCATGGTCTATTTCGTCCGGGGCGACGAAAGGACGGCGCGCGAGCTCATAACCCATCCATACCCACGTCGTGTCACCTTCGTCGTTGGGCCGACCACATACGTCCCACTGTTAGGCTCGGGTCTCCTCCACAATAGGAATGATTTTGACCTTCTATACCATGTTGGTCAGACATGTTGTTATAGGGTTTTATTTCGAATTTTCCTTCTCTTGCACAGATGTTATGTGCATATTGTATTCTATAGGCGTCTTTTACGACATCCACGGGCAAGATTGGGAATGGTGAATTGTATTCTTACGCTGTCATCACACAGATAGCGTAGACTAGCAAAATATAAATAAAATTTATAAATAGTAAAAATAAAAGTACTATATTTTAGAATGTACATTATTGTACATGCCCAAATCAAGTACAATAATAAAAAAATAAAAACTTCATTCTTTATTCTTACTTATTTTTAGGGTTCCGTACCCCTGCCGGCGACGACCAGGGAGGGGAAGACGCCGCTATGCGCTCCTCTACCCACCGCCCTGAATGATGACAGGACGTGGCCAGACGGTCAAGCATTGGGGTGTCGATAGAAAGTTATCAGACGATCTCTCCGGCACCCCGTAAAAGCGCGAAAGGGGCCACTGTGGTTTTAGTGGGTATTTCGGTCACTTCTGTGGCCGGCAAGTCCCACACACACTCCCCCATCTGTAACCGGCAGGAGATAGTGGGTAAATGCTAATGCATTTGAAAAAAAAAAAAAACAAAAAACAAGGGTTCCGTACCCAAAGGGTAAAAACGGGACCCTATTACTAAGACTTCGCTGTCTGACCGTCCGTCTGTCTGTCACCAGGCTATATCTCAAAAACGCTATAGCTAGACAGTTGAATTTTTTACAAATTAGGTATTACTGTTGCCGCTATAACAACTAATACTAAAAACAAAGTAAAATTAATATTTTTAAAGGGTTCCCATACAACAAACGCGATTTTTACAGATAATGGTACGGAACACTTCCTACGACTCCAACTCGCACTTAGCCGGTTTTATTTATTTAAAATATCAGCAATATTTATTAATGTGAACGATTTTAGTGTCTTTTCGCAATCGTAACTATATACTTAACACAGAAAAACATAATCAGAATATTTTTGAAACAATGAACGCCAATGTTCGTAGCAGAAAACTAATACAATATTGTAATATAGTATTTGAGTATTTAACAATTCAAGCAGTTTTTATGACAGACAATTTGAATACAAAGTTCGTAGATACTTCGAATACAGCCAAGGTCTAACATTTTACTCTCAAATACTAAATAATACAATTTTCTGGGTGGTAACAGAATAGGAATGTAAATCACCAACACCCATGGGGGTCGTAAAAGACGATTAAGAGTTATTATCACCAGCACGGCTTAGATACGTCTCACTATTGGGCCCGTGCCTCCTCCTTAATAGAAGGGAAATTAACGTACTAAACGGGTCAAACGGGTTGGTACTAAATTTTATTTTGAGTTTTCCTTCTCGTGCATAGATGTTGTATGCATATTATAATCCCTTAGTCTTTTCCGACAACCACGGGCAAGAAAAGGGATGATGAATTTTATTCTTATTCCGTCATCATCGTCGTCATCTCAGCCCACAAACGTCCCACTGTTGGGCTTGGGCCTTCTCCACAATGGAAGGGAAAATTATTATTCGTATTCGATCATTACACAAAAAATTTAGAGGAGGAGATTTGAGGATCATCATAGGCATATAACATATATGCAAGAAAACTCAAAATTAAACCCTATTACATCTAATCAGCGTAGTGTAATAGATACATCTCGCTTCTATTGTGCAGAAGGCTCGAGCCCAACAGGATGACGTAATTAAATTACAAAAATTGCACATAAAACTACTTTTACGGATTTTATCGCATTTGTATTTGATTTATGATTACCCGTTTCGAACACTACGACATTCATGGTCCGCCCGTGACCATGAATGCTGTAAAGTGCGGTAAAATTCGTAAAAGTAGTTTTAGTTACAATGTATTGTGCTCGCGTAAACATCAGAAATCATTAAAAATTGCACTGATAACGCAGTGGGTTAAATAGCGAACTTTTATACCGAGTGTCCGTGTTTTGATCCCCATAGAGAATAGTTATTTGTGCGATCAACAAATAATTATTTCTGAGTTATTTATGTTATCATCATCATCATGACTACATGTGATATAGTAGGTAAATTTTTTACCTATTATGGAAGAGGCCTCTGCCCGACAGTGGAACATATCTGAACTGAGATCATAATGACAAAGAAAAAAATACGTCCAAACTATCGAACTGCGGCCCACAGAATCAGAAATTATAAAAAATGTAGATACAAACCCACGACCTCACAGTAAGAGATATTACTGTGAGATCTTCGGTTTGATTCCCACGGCTGGCATTAGGACTGTTATGCCGATTGGGAGACTTGGTATTCTCAAATATTTAATATTTTGAAGTTACGATGATCAAATATCAATCGTTTCCTGAAATATTTATATTTCTTTTAAACTGCTTAGTCTCAAAAGCCAACCTTAATAAAATTGGACATTATAAAAACTTTAAGGAAGTTATTTTAACTTTAACTGTAATGACATATAAGCTAAATTCATTCATCCATCCATACATTGCCGTTGATATTATTAAGCGAATGACAGGAAAAATGGCATACTTGATACCCACCAATACTATAACCCAAAAATATAAAGAATTATATTCTTTCAAGCCGATTTTTGTAACTCCCAAGGCAAAACTACTGATAACCTGTCACTACACGTAAGAAAAACAATATACTTTATGTTAATAGATTAGTAACATGTGCGTTTATATTTTAGATTTACGAATTCTGGGCCGTCAATGTCAAATTTATATCGAGACTAACGGTCAGGTTAAATTCATGATTAACATGACCATATTTTTAGGACAAAACGAGACGCTTGTATTACATGACTATTATTTTTGTGCCTGAACGGGTAACTTGCAGAAATAGATTTCAGAAATAGATGAACATATGAATTTAAAATTTAAACATAAAAACAAGGACTTGTAAAAATTGAATCGAACATGCCAGTAATATTTGCAATAATATGCAAAATATGAATTTAAAATAAAACTATTTTAGAGATTTCATCGCATTTGTATTTGATTTTTGATTGCCCGAAGCTTTGTATAATTTACAGCGTTCTTGGTCACTGGCGGCAAAGATATTTTTTTTCATATGAAATTATTTTTTTTGCTGTGCTGGAAATGAAATTTTTTATCATTGTGGGTCAGAATTGAATAACTTATTCTGTAACGATGACTTATTAAACGTGAGACATCCTAGTCCGCCCGAGACTATGAACACTGTAAAATTTTTGAAACATCAAGGCATCAAAAATTGAAATAAAAATTCGATAAAATTCGTAAAATAGTTTTTTTTTTATAATGTGTAATAATCACGTAAATATCAGTAATCATTATGCATTTTAAAAAGAAGACACTAACAAAAATTGTGTTTGCGGTCTATTTGCAAAAACGGGATATTTATATTATGTTTCTATCAGAGGATCTAAAAACGGAATTGTCCTATTGAGAACGGAACGTATGGTCACCTTATTCATGACTGACACGTACACAGCACATCAACAAAAATATTTATAGAAATGTTTGGTTCAAGGTACGCCAAATAAAATAAAAATACTTTAGGCGTTACAATAAAAGTTAATTGCTTATACTATTTTTACAGATTTTAAAAAAGAAGTTTCTGAAATCAACTTTACGTATTCTCTTTTTTGGAACATTACAAGGATAACTTTTTTATTATCACCTAAGTTAGTAACTAACTTTTTCTATTGGATAAATGATAAGACTTCCGTGTGGTGACGAAGAAAGAATACAATTCAACACTCCCTTTACTGCCGTGGTGTTTGTAAAAACCTACTAAAGGATACGATGTGCAGATGTAATCTATACAAAAGAAAGAAAACTTGAAATGAAACCCTATACTAAAAAATCTGGTTAGCGTGGTATAGTACCGTGGTATAGTACCGTGGTATAGTACCGTAGTATAGTACTGTGGTATAGTACCGTGGTATAGTACCGTGGTTATAGTACCGTGGTTATAGTACCGTGGTATAGTACCGTGGTATAGTACTGTGGTATAGTACTGTGGTATAGTACCGTGGTATAGTACCGTGGTATAGTACCGTGGTATAGTACCGTGGTATAGTACCGTGGTATAGTACCGTGGTATAATACCGTGGTATAGTACCGTGGTATAGTACCGTGGTATAGTACCGTGGTATAGTACCGTGGTATAGTACCGTGGTTATAGTACCGTGGTATAGTACCGTGGTATAGTACCGTGGTATAGTACCGTGGTATACTACCGTGGTTATAGTACCTGGTATAGTATCGCGACGGCGACCGACGTCCCGGAACAGGGACGTCGAGAGTTGAGGGTACCCGAGAGGGTATTCCGTCGGGCCGACCACTGACGACAAGTCATCCTGCTCCGGTGGTCGGCCCAAAGACGAAGGCGACATGGGTACGGGAGGATTATGGGCCCGCGCGCCGTCTCTTCGTCGCCCCAGACGGAATGGACCGCGTGTGCGCTTGCCATAGCCTATCCATAAAGAAAAAAGAAAAGCGTGGTAGTAGGACAATTTCCTTCATATCGTGGAGGAATCTCGAACCTAGTAGTGAATATGAGTCGATATCTATATGTAAATTAAAGTATCAATTTAATTTCATTGATTGAATTTAGACTTCGAAGATATACCAGTTAACTCTTCGAAATTTAATAGGATATGTATTATGATTAAGATATGATTAGGTTTGCGATTGGCAAAACTATGGTGGGTATTAAAAGTTTCGCTGGTAGATGAACTGGGGATTATTCCGCCAACCGCAGAGAGGCCGACTGCGTGAAGGCTATATCCCGGCATACTGTTTACGTTACCGGGGCATCGACGGGGGTGTTACCTGAAAAGGTAGCACGCCGGGCCGGCTACTGAGGCCAAGAAATCGCTATCAACGGCCAGTCCAATGACGAAAAAAGGAAATAGGTAGATTATGGGACCGCACGCCGTTTTCCGTCGCCCCGCATGGTTTGGACAGGGTGTGTCTAAACTATAGCCTACCTTCAAAAAAGCATCGCCCCGGACGGAATGGACCGCGTGTGCGCTTACCATAGCCCACCCGTAAAAAAAAAACCTTCAAAAAAAGATATTGAAATTTGATATATTTTTTTAATTATAACACTTACCTGCTTGACATATGTTTCATCACCAATGATGTATGGGTTATAATAGATAATTGATGTAAACAATAATTTCTTCAGCTCTAATGTGCGTGGTTTATTGCGATTATAAAATAAGTACAGAGCTAAGCTTAAGCGTGCCGATCGCAGCGGCGGTTAACAGGTGACTACTGTACTAAAATTACAAACTATTATAAATAATAAAATATAAAATAATGTGACCTGCGTCGCTTACAAATGAGTTTACATATAATATCTTTTTATATTACATTCTATCACATGCTTTTAAAATATCTATATTAAAACGTGTTGAAGAGTGAAATGATATAAAATTATGACTTTTGTTGAAATTTTGAGTCGTAGAATATAGAGCGTAGAGCGGAAATACACCTTACAAATGAAGTGTGAATACAAGTGATTTATGTTTTGTGAACTTTTATGAAAATGTAAACGTTCACGGTCAGTACGCGATTTGCCAAAATCTATTTAAAATCACAACAGGTTAGAAAATTTGACACTTTGTGAAATAAAAATATGATTAATTTTAGCATAAATTTAATAACAATTATTACTTTTTGCTAATTTTTAGTTATATTGTAAAAAATATCTCAGATCACTGTTGTTTTTAAAGTTCATTCTTCATCATCATCATTATCGCAGCCCACACACGTCCCACTGTTGAGCTCGGGCCTCCTCCATAATGGGAGGGAATTTGACCTACTGTAACATGCTGGTCAGACATGTTATTATAGGGTTTCATTTCGAGTTCTCCTTCTCTTGCACAGATGTTATATGCATATTGTATCCCATAGTCGTCTTGTACGACATCCACGGGCAAGATAGGGAGTGGTGAATTGTATTCTTACTCCGTCATCACACGGAAAGTTCGTTCTTATAGAATTATAATTATTAAGTTGTATTTTACGTGTAGTTATGGAGTAAGAATACAATAGAACAGCTCCTATCTTGCCCATGAGTGTCGTAAAAAACGTCTAAGAGATTACAATACGCAGATAATAGGTGATGATAGCAAAAAATTATAAACTTCAAATAAAACTCTATGCCAACCCGCCTAATCAGTAGCCCAATTTCCCTTCCGCTTCGCTCGAGCTCGATCCCATCAGTGGGACGTAAACGATCCGTGATGACGACGATGATATAATTAAATTTCTATTAGCACCTAGTTAATATCATTTATATATAATAGCTATTAATTATAAAGTCATGCGTGCGGTAACAGGACTCCCGCAATACAACGGGATATGATTAAATTTGTCGTTACCCCTTATTTGACCACCTAAAAATCGACTTAGGTTAACCTAGTAGCAGCCAATAAGAAACGGTATTCTCATGGATATATATAACACCGCACTGAGATTATCAATCCGATTTCTACGCATAGCAATTATGACAATAAGTTCTGCAATGAAAGACCGTATCGTCAGACATTCTATAAAAGGGCCTATATCCTGTAATAGACGACAGAAGGCAGAAAGATGATGAAATATCAAGATCATAAATTACCGTCACCAATGATTAAAATGAGTCTACTCACAAGATTAATTCAATGAGTATTTACATATTCATAATCACCATATCAATCTATAAAGTGTCCCACTGCTGGGCAGGGGTCTCCCCAAGAGAACCTATAAAAGGTCTTGAGGGAATTAGCATAATCATCATGCTTGCCAGGCGAATTGACGATCGCAGACGAAGTTGGAGTACACAGAATAACGCTGCTGCCCTATCTCTGGTTTAAGAATCCCTTCATCGCCTTGACTACACCCAAAGGAAGAGATAGGATGGTACTATTCTCAAGCCGGCACCACACAACAATACATATTAATGTCCTGTAAACTAGTTGTAAACATAACAACCAATTAATAAATACCTTTATGCCCTATGATTATGTACAATAGAAGTATCAAGATGTAAAACGTGATCTACTGTATCCATTATATTAGAACTTCGAATAATACAGTGATTGGTTACTGTCAATTACATTATTTCGTTGTAATTTAACTGTTTACAATATGAGTGTATGAACAAGGTTCACTTTAAAAATAGCTTATTTAAATTCTGTTACCTTCTAGATTAGTTACCATTTTTCTATAAATTCCAAAAACAATTAACAAACCCCCCTTTTTTTCATTTCTATTATAATTTTATCTTATCAAACAAACTGTTAACCTTCACGATGGGAGGGAAGTTGGACTACTATACCCCGCTTGTCAGACGTGTTGGCATAGGCTTTCATAGCAAATTTTCCTCATCTTGTATAGATTTTATCTGCAGCGTTCATGGTCACGGGCGGATTAAGATGTCTCACGTCCAATAAGTCATCGTTATTACAGACATTTATAATTATCGTGAGACATCTTAGTCCGCCCGTGACCATGAACACTGCAAAGTGTTTGAAACGTCGGGCAATCAAAAATCAAATACAAACGCGATAAAATCCGTAAAGTAGTTTTATTTAAAATTCTAAGTCATCTTTTACGATACCTACGGGTAAGACATGGAGTAATGAATTGTATTCTTACGCCATCAACACGTGGAAAATTATTCCTAGCACTATTATAATTTACTGCCTATTAATTTCTGACATACATTAAAAATTATCTATATTTTGCCATATTCCTAGTAGAATTTATCTGTCAAGTCGTTCATCTGTCCCTCAGTTTAACGTCTAGTGTTGGTCATAGTAGACCTATGACCAAGGGGCGAAATGCTATAAATAACGAATGCATCTGCTCGTTGTTCTGGATATAAAAGAGCTAGCTTTTCGAACTTCCAAGGAAAAGCAAGAAAAGATGACACATTAAATCTTGGCCCTATATCTCTACAGTAACCACTTAATACCTTTGTTTGTGGTGTCAGAGATATTTTGCAGAGTCAGAATATAATTCACCACCCCCTTTCTTGATCGTAGGGGTTGCAAGAGATGACAAAAGTATGTACATAACATCTATGGAAGAAAAGGAAAACTTGAAATAAAACCCAATACCAACTCGACTGTAGCGTCGTTGCAGATCAACTTCCCTCCCATTTTATAGGGTCTCGAAACCAGTAGCTAGACTAGCTACGTCTACCAGCTAAAACGGAATGTATTTTACAATATACAACAACTTCGAATATGCATCTTCAAATTCAGCTTTGCTTACCAATTTTCAAACATTTTAAGTACCAATAACAAAGGCCCCATACTAATAAACTGTTTTATAACTTTGAATAGAGCCGGCTACACCAAAACATTGCTGAATCACCGTTGATATCCGAGCTGGACAGTATTAAACGAGAATTTCCACTTTATTTCAAACCCTACCACCAATATAAAATGGTCATCTATTCAACTCGAGCTTTCATCGCTCTACCATCGATCAATCACTTCGACACTGCTGTCAAAGACAGTAACAGAAGGCATTGTTAAATGCAGCCTGCAACATTGTATTGTTCCATACATTTTGGATGTTAATACCATATGGTGTTCAGTTTAATATAGGCTTTCCGTTTCTATATATAATATATCTGTATATTTTGTATCCGTGTGGTGGGTCTTGTCATGGGTCCTTGTCCGTGTGGTGACGGAGTAAGAATACAATTCACCACTCCCTATCTTGCCCGTGGATGTCGTATAAGACGACTATGGGATATAATGTGCACATAACATCTGTGCAAGAGAAGGAAAACTCGAAATGAAACCCTATACCAACATGTCTGACCAGCATGGTATAGTAGGTCAAATTCCCTCCCATTGTGGAGGAGGCCCGAGCCCAACAGTGGGACGTATGTGGGCTGCGATGATGATGATGATGATATTTTGTATTGAAATATCAAACGACTTAGTGGTTGCAATAAAAACCTCCCATGTTAAGTTTCATGGTCTCATTTTTCATGTAGAATAATTTTTGATACAGCCACAAATGATTATTCGGAATTGGTTCTATTTTTTGCCTATTAATTATACGTCTCTATGTCTTGCTCGTTTAGATGTCGTAAAATACGAGTATAGGATATTATATCCACATAACTGTTCAAAAGAAGGAAATCTCGAAATGAAACCCTATACTAACATGTCTGACCAGCATGGTATAGTAGGTCAAATTCTCCTACATTGTGGAGGAGGTCCGAGCCCAACAGTGGGACATATGTGGGCTGCGATGATGATGATAATATCAAGGCGTTATCCGTATGGTGACAGTGTAAGAATACAATTCACCACCCCCTCTTTTATCCTTGGGTATTGTATAAAACTACTAAGGTGTATGCAGTTAATAACTATGCAAGACAAGTAAAACTCGACATAAAACCCAATGCCAACACGTATGGCTTTTTTTAGGGGTGGGGTTTTTTTATAGTCAGCGCACACGCTTCCATTCCGTCCGGGACGACGAAAGGACGGTGCGCGGGCCCATAACTCAACCGTAGCCACGTCGCCTTTGTAATTGGGCCGACCACCAGTGCCGAATTCCTTGTCCTCAGTGGTCGGCCCAACGGAATACCCTTTCAGGTACCCTCACCTCTCGACGTCCCTCCCCGGGACGTTGGTCACCGTCGCGCGGTCGGCCTTTCTGCGGATGATGGACGAAAATTCCCGGTTCGCTCATCCGCGACCTCGGGTAGGACGGCATGAGGCGCAGGTTCTCGCGCCTGCGCCGCCCTAGTCGCCAGCGGCGGACAGTGTCATCGAAGAGGAGTACTTCTCGCGCACGATCCGCTGCCTCCTTCCGTGAGATGACGGCCTCACAGAAGGCGGCGACCGTGTCCCAGTTCCTGATGCTGCCGAGCATCTCCCTAGCGATGGTCGGCAGCGTCAGGTCGGCACCGATGATTGCGACGAATTCACGACCCTGTGCAGGTACTTGACGAAGCTACCGTGCCCCGTCAATACCTGCACCAGTCGGAAGGAAAGCACCCCGTGTTGCCGACCCAACGACTCCATCAGCACCGGCCAGCAGGCCTCGGTCCTGACACCTCTCCAGACGGAATTCCCAACGGGCAATTACGTCTCGGCGGCCGTCGACTCGCCAGGCAACACGTTTGACTAGATTTTTTTATCTAAAAATTTGCCGTTTTTTTTACCGCAAAAGGTTACAAAATATAATGCTATTATAGGAATTCATAGTGACCATAAACTTTTACAAGTCGCGCAAATTGTGATAGTATATTAATTACTAGCAACCCGCCCTTGCTTCGCTTCGGTTTCAGTCGCTTAAACCAGCTTAGTTCCCGTTCCCGTGAGAATACCGGGATAAAATATAGCCTCTGTTACTCCCTGATATTATAGCTTTCTATTGGTGAAAGAATTTTTGAAATCGGTTAGGTGGTTTAAGCGTGAAAGCGTAACAAACAAATAAACAAACAAACATCCTTACTTTCGCATTTATAATATTAGTAAGGATGCATTGTCCTACACCTGTTATGACGTTGCTATCCATCATAAATTCAAAAGAAATTATCGTCGAAGTTATATAGATTTCGCAAATCGAGGTAGGTGCTTGAAATATCATCATCGTCCTGCTCCATTACTTGGAAACTTTACTGTACTCCTATTATTGTACTTATTAGGAATGTAATTGCTGACGAGACAATTTTTATTAGTGGTAGGACCACACTATTGATAGACCACACAATCCGTCTACAGCCGCGGGCTGGTCCATCAGGAGTCCACACTCTCGTAGAAAATCGACGTCTGAGTAGTAGCAATTTGTTACTACTGCGCTTCATTCGGTGTGTTAGAGAGCCGGAAGCCCAACTTTCTGAGGGTGTTTGTGTGTGGTGGGTTTTGGTGATACTTTTAATTTCACCGAACCTCAATGCACGCATTCACACTCCCTTCACTTTCTTCACGCAAGGCAGCGGCCTAGCGAAGGTCTATCAACGGCAGCAACACTTACCATTAGGTGTACTGTTTGCTCGTTTGCCACCGTTTAAAATAAAAAAAATAACACACAGCATCAGATAGAACTCGCTCTGGTCAATGTAATGCTTTTAATTGTCTTTTACGACTGCTGTAAGGATAGAGCTGTAGCCGCAAGCATACAGCATAGTACTGGAAATAAATAGTAATAAACATTTCACATAGGCAAAGTTACGATCGGTGTAATTTGTATTTCTTTGTATTTCATAAAGTAATGGATATAAACGGTCTTTATTTATTACTAGCCCGCCCTCGCGTTGCTTCGGTTTCAGTCGCCTTACCCGCGTAGTTCCCGTTCCCGTGGCAATAGCGGGATAAAATATAGCCTATGTTACTCCCTGATATTATAGCTTTCCATACAGCATTATTATCATCATCATCGCAGCCTACAGACATTCTACTGTTGGGCTCAAGCCTCCTCCACAATGGGAGGGATTTTGACCATTTTATCCCTGGCTGGTCAGACATGTTGGTATAGGAGTTCATTTCGAGTTTTCCTTCTCTTGCAAACATGTTATGTGCATATTATATTCCATAGTCGTCTTATACGACATCCACGGGCAAGAGAGGGAGTGGTGAATTGTATTCTTACTCCGTCATCACAAGGATAAACTTTCCATTGGTGACAGAATTTTTGAAATCGGTTCGGTGGTTTAAGCGTGAAAGCGCAAAAAACAAACTTACTTTCGCATGTATAATATTAGTAAGGATAGTCATTTTAAATAGTTTCTGCATATGCATAAACATATGTTTAAATCTTAGTTTGTCATTCTTACTCAACATTCGAAAACATGGGTCCTCCGAGCCTTCATTATGCCCTAATCCTCTAGCTTAAGCAGTTTCAGCAGAATATCACAGAGCGGTTACTGTTTGATTTCCGCAACCCTAAGGGATAATAATATTCTAAGTTAAACTAGATGTCAGGCTATTTGCGAGTAGTAACTCTGTATATCGACTGTCATAGATGTTCATGACAGCTTGTTCGATTTAACGCGCTCTCCGTGATACAAATTTCACATATATTCAAAAACATTATCTTTTGTGAAACTTACATATGCAGATGCAGTCTTTGAATATCTTACTTTACACTTAAATAAACGGTAGTAAACATATATAATAATAGATATAAAAATAATTATCACCTCATCATGACAGCCCACATACGTCCCACTGTTGGGCTCGGGCCTCCTCCACAATGGGAGGGAATTTGACCTACTATACCATGCTGGTCAGACATTTTGGTATAAGGTTTCATTTTGAGGTTTTCTTCTCTTGCACAGATCTTATGTGCATATCATATCTCATAATCGTCTTTTATGACATCCACGGACAAGATAGGGAGTGGTAAATTGTATGAAAATTATTGTATTGTATCCCGCTGCCTACCGCAAAGAAATTGAAGGGAGTGTGAATGCGTGCATTGAGGCTCGGTGATACTAAGGGCACCACCACTCTCCACACGCAAACACCTTCAGAAAATTGGGCTTCCTGCTCTCTCGCTCACCGAACGAAGCGCAGTAACAAATCGCTACTACTCAGACGTCGATTTTCTGCGAGAGTGTGGTACTGCCCCGGACGGACCGGCCCGCGGCTGTAAACAGATAACTGTCGACAGTGTGGTCCTACCACTCCAGAGGTGTATAAGGATATTATGATAGTAATCTTAATGGCATCACATTTTATATTTCTTCTTCAGACCATGGCAATTTTGGTATTGTTTAACACGACAAGATAACCGAATTACTATACTCCTATTACCTTGGTCGACAAAATCTGCAGTCATATGCTTATGTTATTTATTTGGAAATGCGCATTTTTAAGATACAACGAAAATAAAATTTCTTGCATAAAGAATCTTTATAACAATTATAGTGCAAGTACATATTCAGTTACCGACGAAATATTAACATTAGTACCCAGGACATACATATTATAATGTATTTATTAAGATATTTAACTATTTAATTGATAAAATAAATGTATTAAATGCATACAAATGAAAAGTTAGTAATAGTGGGTCATTTTCCGGCGACTGGGGCGGCGCAGGCGCAACTATCTGCGCCTCATGCCGCCTTAGCCGAGGCCGCGGGTGACGTGACCGGGGATTAGTCCGTCACCCGCCGAGAGGCCGACCGCGTGAGGAAAGACCGACGTCCTACCCGAGGGGGGGACGTCGGTCGATGGGAGGGTACCCCAATAGGGGGTATTTCGTCGGGCCGACCACTGACGACAAGTTAACGCTGCTCCAGTGGTCGGCCCAACGACGAAGGCGACGTGGTTTTCGGGTGGATCGCGGGAGTTGCGTGCTTAAACCCCTCTGTCGCCCCGGACGGAGTGGTGCGGAGGCGCGCCGACCGCGGCCCACCCACAAAAAAAAAAAAAAAAAAAGTGGGTCATTTTACTCTTAATATTGGAAGTAGCTTATGTCACAATTATATTGGTTAAAAAAATGTTTATCAAATACTTTTAGCACAATTTATCATTATTTATATTATATTTATTATATTTCCTCATATTCTCTACCAATGGGTCAACACGCTTTCTATATTTTAATTTTCTTTTTTTGGTATTATGTTTAAAAATGTATTAGGTAGTTTGTAAGTTGTATATCAATAATCATAGTTATATTATACTAGCGTCTGCCAAAGTTCAAGACATGATAGTATTGAAGGCAGGCGACAGTTTAAAAATCAATAGTTTAAGTAAAATAGTCCACCAAACCTCACACCTCCATAATTAGATTTTAGATACTGTCATTACCCAAAAGTATTATGTACAAACGTGCAGTGTCAGCGGTAGATGTCCCATCCCATTTCAACATTAAATTTCTCCAAAGGCTTCTGCGTGTTGGATCCATATTCCTATATAAGCCCTTCAAAAGACCGGGTATTTTCCCTCGGAAGATCCCGTGAACATGGAGATACATAATAAAAATATTATTTTATTATTTGTGAACTGAATAAGAGAATCTGTGGTATTCTCTAACTGTTTAGGACACTATTGTATTATGGGACCATTGTGAGTTTCATCATCATCATTTCAGCCTATCGCCGTCCACTGCTGGACGTAGGCCTCCCTCATGATTAGCCGCAAAGTGGCACAGGACTTGTGCCGCCTGCCACAACGATGCCCAGCTACTCTCACCAAGTCGTCGGTCCACCTGCTGAGGGGCGTCCCACACTGCGTCGTCCGATACGTGGTCGCCACTCGAGAACCTTTCTTACCCAGCGGTTGTCGGTTCGTCGAGCGATGTAGCCTGTCCATTGCCACTTCAACGTGGTAATTCTTGGTGCTAAGTCGGTTACACCCGTTCTTCTGTGAATTTCCGTATTCCGGATTCAATCTCACAGAGAAATCCCGAGCATAGCCCGCTGCATAGTATGCTGAGCGACTTTGAGCCTTGTTATGAGGTCTACGTTTAGGGACCATGTTGCCGTGTGAGTTTTATAGAATACATATATATTCACCTATTTTCCGTGTGGTGACGGAGTAAGAATACAATTCGTCACCCCATATCTTGCCCGTGAGTATCATGAAAGTCGACCAAAGAATATGTTGATGACTCGAAATAAAACTCAATACCAAAACGTCTGAACAGCGTGGTTAGGTCAATTTTCTTTTCTTTATGGAGGAGGCTTAACCCCGGGAATGCTGCTGCCCTTCTTCCTAGCGATTACATAGCCAGTTTTACTACTCCTACAGGAATGTAAGGAGCACTGATACATGATATTCTTAACCCATCACCACCCAGGGAAAGTTATGTTAGTTTAAATCATCATCATCGCATTATCATCATTATAACAATCCATATGTACCCCCGCACCCCCGGTTGGGTTTGGACCTTTTTCGCAATGGGAGAGAAATTGACTTATTATAATACGCTGATCAAACGGGTTGGCATAAAGTTTTATATCAAGTTTTCCTTCTTTTCACCCTTCACCCACGTGCAAGAGAGATTGGTGAATTGTATTATTATACGGCAAATAATTATTACAAAACAAAAACTGCACTTACCTTCTACAATTTTCATTTCATTCAACACGTTCGTCCAGTAATTAATTGCGGGATTAAAACACTGATAAATAATTATGTCACTTATAAACGAAAATAATACTTAAATATCAATAAACTAAAGTCCAAATTTATATAATATAAGCATTAAAACTGTTTTCAAATTTGTCATTTAAACACTATCACTTTAAAAACTATATCGATGGTTTAACTTAGTAATAATCGCGCGCGAATTTCGTCAATCATGAAATGTTATATGTCACGGGACGCGTGCAGATCATTCGCTCTCTCGCGGGAAACTGGCGGGAAATCTTCGCGGGTGAGAAAATTTCGCGAATGTACTGAAGCTAAGCTACGAATTCTTTAGTTTTATAGCAAAACTAAAGCAAAACTAAAAAAATTAAGTGAGTTTTTTTATAAAAGTTTTAACGACTGTTATGTCGTTTTATAGATATTTTTATAGATAAAGTACTTAATTATCTTTATATCTTTGTGGTGATGTAACAATACAATATGTTACCACTTTTTCCCGGGGTTTATATGGTCAAGAGGTGTAAATAGATAAAAAGATGAACAAAATGGTTTTCTGTGTGGTGACGAAGTAAAAATACAATTTTCCATCCCTTTTTTTACCCATCATCTTCATCACAGTTCATACACGTTTTACTGCTGGGCTAGAGCGTCCTCCATAATAGGAGTGAAATTGACTTACTATATCACGCTGATCAGATGTGTTGGTATTTTTTTTTTTTTTTTTTTTTTTTTTTTTTTTTTTTTTTTTTTTTTTTTTTTTTGGGTGGGCTATGGTAAGCGCACGCGCGGTCCTGTCCGTCCGGGGCGATGAAAGGACGGCGCGCGGGCCCATAACCCACCCGTACCCACGTCACCTCGTTGTTGGGCCGACCACCGGAGCAGATGTCACTTGTCGTCAGTGGTCGGCCCGACGGAATACCCTTTCGGGTAACCTCTCGACCTGGGACGTCGGTCGCCGTCGCGCGGTTAGCCTCTCTGCGGGTGATGGACAATTCCCCGGTCCGATCACCCGCGGCCTCGGCTAGGGCGGCATTAGGCGCAGATACTCGCGCCTGCGCCGCCCGAGTCGCCGGCGGCGGAACGTGTCGCCGAATAGAAGCTCTACTCGCACACGATCCGCCGCCTCCTTCCGTGAGATAACGGCCTCACAGAAGGCGGCGACCGCGTCCCAGTTCCTGACGCTGACGAGCATCTCCCTGGCGATGGTCGGCAGCGCCAGGTCGGCACCGATAATTGCGACGAGTTCACGGCGATCCTCCTCCCATGCAGCACACTCCTCGAGCGTGTGCTGCGCCGTGTCCTCGTCGCAACTGCAGTGGTGGCAGGACGGTGTGCTCTCCCTCCTGACAATCTTGTGCAGGTACTTCCCGAAGCAACCGTGCCCCGTCAGCACCTGCACCAGTCGGAAGGAAAGCACCCCGTGCGTCCGCTCCAACCACTCCATCAGCACCGGCTGGAGGGCCTCGACGGTCCTAACACCATACCGAGGACTCTCCAGCCGGACTGCCCAACGGGCAATGACTTCTCGGCGGGCGTCGACCCGCCAGGCGGTGATCTCTGTGATGGAGACCATGCCGCCGCGGGCGCGCTTCTCCGACACCCGCCGATAAATGTCGGCGAGCATCTCCGCCTCCAGGTCCCACGGGGGGGTTCCGGCCAGGAGGCACGCTGCCTCCGTCGCCACCGTGCGGTAACCGCGTACGGCCCTGATCGCCATGACCCTCTGTGGTCGCCACAGGAGGGCCCTAAGACGGACGGTCAGGGACCCCGCCCACACCGGTGCGCCGTACAGGGCCATCGACCGGATCACCCCCACGTACAGCTGTCGGCACGTAGCACTGGGTCCGCCCACATTCGGCATCAGCCGCGAAAGGGCGGACGCCGCGCCGACAAGCCGGGGAACTAGTCGATGGAGATGCTCCCGGAACCAAAAATGCCCGTCGAGCACCAGGCCCAAGTACTTCATGTGGGCCTGGATGCTGATGGTGACCGACTTCACGGTGATCGAAGCGCCGGCAGGAGGCCCGGCGGTACGGAGGCCATGGAACAGAAGGGCCTCCGTCTTTTCCAGGGCTACCCTCAACCCCAGTGCTTCGATCCGCCTGACAATCTCCTCGGTGCCGAGAGTTGCCAGGCGTGCCGCCTCCTCTAGCGTCCCACCCCGGGCTGTGACGAGTGTATCGTCGGCGTAGCAAATTACGCCCAGCCCGGGTGGGAGGCTTCCTCTCAACGCCCAGTCGTAGCCGATGTTCCAGAGGGTCGGACCCAGAACCGACCCCTGCGGGACACCGCACGTCATGGGCGTTCGCACAACGTCCCCTACTCGGTCAACGTAGAGGACGCTGCGCCCCTCCAAGTAGTCTGCCACCAGCCGCCTGAGGTACACGGGCACCCCGTGATACCTCAGCCCCTCCCTGATGCAGCTGAATGGCAGACTGTTGAAGGCGTTGGCGATGTCCAGGGACACCGCCAACAGGACTCCTCCGCCGGTGACGGCCTCCGCTACCACGGCCTTCAGGCGCAGCAGGGCCGCGATCAGATGTGTTGGTATAGAGTTTTATTTCAAGTTTTCTATCTCTTGTATAGATATTATGCATCTGGGGGCACGGCAGTGCCCCCGCCAAGTCGAGCAAAAAAAAATTCGGGCAAAACGCAACACTGCCGTAACATACTTTTCTCGAAGCCATTCAGGTCATTTTCGACCTCCTATAACTTCGTTGTTAATAAAACTAGAAACCTGAATTTTTAGTAACCTAGCAGGTATTGTATACACGGGCATGGTCAAGGTGCGCTGCCCTGTTGCCGCCGCTAAAATGCTCGCTGATGCAGGAAGGCTCCTGGTTGGCTGGAGCTCGGCTGGCGTTCAGGTGCTCGAAAACCTTCCATTGAGGTGCTTCCGGTGCCTGGAACTGGGGCACACAGCCCCCCTATGCCCGTCCGCTGTCGACCGCTCTGAACTTTGCTTCCGTTGCGGTGGCAGTGGACATAAGTCAGTTACATGTGCGGCTGCCATGCCACGCTGTGCGGTGTGCGCCGCCGCTGGTCGCCCAGCAGAGCACATAATGGGGGGAAGGCTTTGCAAAGCCCCCTCATCGAAAGGCAAGGTGGCTCAAGGACCCCGAACCACCGCATCAAGCAGTAGCTGCAGAGCTCAGGAGGAAACCGAAATGTCCACTTAATGGGAGACAGAGTACGCTTCCTCCAGGCAAATCTAAACCACTGCGCCGGGGCTCAAGATTTATTTGTACAGTCCATGGCGGAGTGGGACATAGACATGGCCAGTGAGCCCTATTTTGTCCCCCTCTCACCCAATTGGGTAGGGGACCTCAGAGAAGACGTAGCTGTTCTGTCCAGAGGATGCGCCGGGCCTCCCCTCTCTCCTCTTGAGAGGGGCAATGATTACATTGTGGTGGGGTGGCGAGATTACGCCATTATTGGCATCTATTTCTCCCCCAACCGCGGCCTAGCGGAGTTTCAGTTATTCTTGGACTCTGTCAGTGCCGCGGTACGCCGGCAGTCGCCGAGAAAAATTGTGGTACTCGGCGACTTCAATGCGAAGTCTCGCGCGTGGGGGAGCCCCACGACAAATGTTAAGGGCGCGGCCGTCGAACAGTGGTCCTTACTCTCCGGTCTGTCTCTCCTTAACAGAGGGACAGTCCACACATGCGTGCGGCATCGGGGTGGGTCTATTGTAGACCTATCATTTGCTACACCCGGTGTCGCTCGTGGGGTGAGTGACTGGAGAGTGGAAGAAGGGGTGGAGACTCTGTCGGACCACCGTTATATACGTTTTGAGATCTCCGCCCCTCGAGGACCACTAGGGCCCCGGCGCGGAATAAGAGGCCGTTTCCCAAAGTGGGCCATTGGTCATTTAAATTTGGAAATGGCCCGGGAGTCATAGTACAGCGCTGGGGTGTGACAGCTGGCAACAAGTGTGGAGGGGCTCGCTGGCCAATTAAGAAGGGCCCTTGAGGCAGTGTGTGATGCAGCGATGCCAAGGTCTTTGAGGAGGCCGCCGCGTCGTCAAGTATACTGGTGGTCACCCGAGATTGCTAATCTCCGGGTGGTCTCTAATCAGGCGCGGCGTGCCTATGTCAGATGCCGTCAACGAGCCAACCGGGACGATGCCCTTGAGGGTCGGCTGCGGACCGACTACAAGACCAAGAAAAAGACTCTGCAGCTGGCCATCAAGCGGGCAAAGGAGAGGGCACACGAGGAGCTCATTGCAGGCCTCGATAGGGATCCCTGGGGGCGCCCATACCAGCGGGCGCGGAACAAGCTTCGCGCATGTGGCGCTCCCATTATCGGATCGATGGACCCGGGTTTCCTGTCGTTGTTAATAGGGGAGCTGTTCCCGCAGTCTGTGGGACACGTTCCCCCCAGAATGGCTCCTCGGTCGGTGATGGAAGTGGAGATTCCAATCCCACCCATCACCAATGTTGAAATTGAAACGGCTCTCTCCCGCCTTTCCGGCAAGAGAAAGGCGCCCGGTCCCGACGGCGTCCCGGGGTTCGTACTCGGTATCGCCGCGCAATACCTTAAGGATGGGCTCCGGGAACTGCTCAACGCATGTTTGGGGTCCGGGCAGTTTCCGGAGCAATGGAAGTGCGGTAAATTATGCTTACTGCGGAAGGAAGGTCGCTCAGTCGACTCCCCTTCCGCGTACAGACCACTGGTGCTGCTGGATGAGACGGCTAAATTGTTCGAGAAAGTGCTTGCGGATCGTCTCATCCAGCACCTCGAGGAAGTTGGGCCGGGACTGTCAGAGAATCAATATGGATTTAGAGGCGGCCGCTCCACAATTGATGCGCTGGCCGCCCTAAAGTCCTTGGCCACTGAAACAGTGGCCAACAAGGAAGTACTCCTGGCAGTTTCGCTCGACATAAAGAACGCTTTCAACAGTCTCCCACACGAGACATTGAGGGAGGCGCTTCGGTACCATGGAGTGCCTCCGTATCTCCGGAGGCTGCTGGAAGCGTACCTTGAGGGAAGACATGTGCTCTGGGAGGGGGGCGACGGGCGCATTCATCGCCATCGGGTGGGGTGCGGCGTTCCACAGGGTTCGGTCCTCGGGCCGATCCTGTGGAACATCGGATTTGACTGGCTTCTGAGAGGTCGGCTCCTTCCCGGAATGGGGGTTATTTGCTACGCGGATGACACCCTCATCACGATGAAGAGGGCTGACTTCCAGGGAGCCTCCCGGTTGGCACAGGAAGGAATAGCGCTCGTCGTTGACCGGATTGGAATGCTGGGTCTGAGGGTCTCGTTGGACAAAACTGAGGCCCTCTTATTCCATGGCCCGCGTCGGGGTCCCCCCCGAGGAGCACACATCAGTATGTCTGGAGTTGCCGTGCCTGTGCGGGCTCAGATGAAATATCTGGGCCTGCACCTCGATAGAAATTGGAACTTCGGGTTACACTTTGCCCAGCTCGTTCCGAGGCTCACTAAGTCGGCTGCGGCACTGGGAAGGCTTCTGCCAAATACTGGTGGCCCTGGGTCGTCTTGTCGGCGGCTCTACACCGGAATCGTGCGGGCCATGGCGCTGTATGGTGCCCCTATATGGTCGGAATCTCTTACTGCCCGCAATAGGGCCCTCCTGCGACGACCGCAGAGGGTCATGGCGGTGAGGGCTATTAGGGGTTACCGTACAGTGTCCTGGACTGCGGCGACGCTACTGGCAGGCGACCCACCTTGGCCGCTTGTGGCTGAGGGGTTGGCAGAGGTTTACCGGTTCCGCGCCACAGTGCGGGCCAACGGCGAGCAAGTCTCCGCAAGGAGACTGGGCAGAGCACAAGAAGTAGCCCGAAGGGAAGTCATCCGGCGGTGGAGGGAAGACCTGGAGTCCCCGATAGCAGGTCAGGGGACTGTGGAGGCGGTTGCGCCGCATCTCCACCGCTGGCTCACGAGGAGGCACGGCAACTTAACCTTTAGGATGGTGCAGGTGCTTACCGGACACGGGGTCTTCGGTAAGTACCTGCATAAAATTGGAAGAGAAGGGACCCCAGGATGCCATGAATGTGGCGCAGCAATCGACGATTCGCGCCACACATTGGAAGTTTGCCCCGCCTGGGGGTCCCAGCGCCACGTCCTATCGATGGAACTCGGAATAGACCTGTCGTTGTCGACCGTCGTTTCACAGATGCTCGACAGCGACAGGTGTTGGTCGTCGATGGGCTCATTCTGTGAGGCCGTCATTACTAGGAAGGAGGCTGCGGAGCGAGGACGCGAGGCGCTTGCGTCCGTTGACTCGCTCCGTCGGCGGCGGCTAGGGAGGAGGAGACGCCGATATGCGCAACTCCTTCCACCGCCTTGAATGACGATAGGACGTGGCTAAATGGCCATGCGTAGGGGTGTCGGGGATCGAGTGTCATCAGACGATCTCTCTGGCACCCCGTAAAAGCGCGGAAGGGGCCGCTGTGGTTTTAGTGGGTATTCCGGTCACGCAATGGCTGGTGAGTCCCACACACTCTTCCGTCTGTCACCGGTGGGGGAGTGTGCGTAAATGCATTTCCACAGCGTGAAAAAAAAAAAAAAAAAAAAAAAAAGGCATTGTATACACATTGTGTATTTCAAATTTTATTCAATTTGAACTAATATTTGAGGAATTATAACTCGTCAAAATTTCGTAATTTTGTCACTCACTGACTGACTGACCGATCATCAATATTAAAGAGGCACTTCTAGCAGACATAGAAGCTTCAAATTTAGAATACAATTAGTATTTAGTGTATAAATGAAGGAAAAATTATGAAACATTATAATTTTCATCCAGTTTCCGAGATACACAAACTGCATAAATAATAAAAAAAAAACTCATATAAATATATAGGATTACAAAGTTATATTTGCAGTTAATGAAATGTAACTTTGTAAAAAATAAGAATACATTTGTCGGCATTATTGCTTCTCTATGGGAATCGTAACAACCGGCTAAAGACTGCGCAGATGACGTAGTGGTTAAGATACCAACGTACCGTGCTAGTGTCGCGGGTTCGAATCCCATGCAAGACAACACCTTGTACGATCCACAAATGGTTGTTCTGAGTCTGAATGTAATTTGTAGTGGTTTGTATATGTTCTTTCCGCATGGTGACGAAGTAAGAATACAATTCACCACTCTCTATCTTGTCCGTGGATATCGTATAAGACGATTATGGGATATAATGTGCACATACCATCTGTGCAAGAGATGGAAAACTCGAAATGAAACCCGATATCAACATGTCTGACCAGCATGGTATAGTGGGTTAAATTCCCTCCCATTGTGGAGGAGGCCCGAGCCCAATAGTGGGACATATGAGGGCTGAGATAATGATGCGATGTTGAATTATATGTTTGTAAAGTGCCTCACAATATAATATAAGGATTATTATTCCCTTAGTGCAAGGCGTAGTCATTTAAAAAAAGATTCAACAGGAAGGAGCGTGGGTAGCAGCTCTCGCCGGGGAAATGTATGATATCTCACTGTGAAACCAACCCGCCTACCAAACGTGGCGACTACGTCATTATTCCTCATATGGCGAAGAAAAATGAGCTCTAGTCATGGCAACTCTGTTACCCTTGAGCGTCGTTGGATGCAGGTGCCACAGTACCGCACTTTATGTTGAAGCATAAGGGGGTCTATGTTCTACAGTGGACGGCGATAGGCTGAATGATGATTGGCATAATAGGTGTAGACAGATACCTAGATATAATTATGTTCAAAGATAACTTGTAAAATGGTCAATCAACGTAATGAAAAAGCAAGAGTGGGACATGTCTTGCAAAATTGTACCAAAATCTCCCAAAGTATTAAGCAAACTAAATCTCCTGAAATTTATAGATATAATTATGTTCAAAGATAATTTGTAAAATGGTCAATCAACTTAATGAAAAAGCAAGAGTGGGACATGTCTTATAAAATTGTACCAAAATCTCCCAAAGTATTAAGCAAACTAAATTGCCTGAAATTTATCTGAAAGAAAAAACGCCATCATTAGGCTCGATTGCCATCAAAGCGGAAAGGAGACTAGAGGAGATGTGTTTCGAAAAACCATTAAAATTTCTTTATTTCCACATCTCTCCACTTAGTTTCTATAGGTAGAAGTGATTCAAACGGAAAGAAGAGATGTCTCATTTTTCAGAGAGTGGGCTCTAAGAAAATCCGTTGTTGGTATTATAGTATTGGAAAATAAGTAGGTCTATCTACAAAAAGAAATGTTATACCATCAAAAACAAAACTTGTAAAAAAAAAGCCAAGCCTCGCAACTGAGTTCTTCTACCGTAAAAAGTTGTGAGATCTATGTTATTCCAAGTCCGTTAACTCATTCAGTCCCTGCCCATTCATTTGACGATTCTTCAGTCTTAACTCGTAACACACCAGTAGAGGGGCGTATGGGAGGAGCATAGAAAAAAAAGATGATTTATGATCATTCAGATGGTTATTATATATTGGCTGAGGTACTATAATTCTATTAGAGTAACTCATATAGCGCCTTACTAGTACAATGATATATACCGTATCAACAAAAAATATCAGGTTGACCGAGCTTCGCTCGGAGTATTTTTGTAGCATTTATTTAGATATATATTAATAAAAAATAAAAAAAATAAATAATGAGAATTATATAAAAAATTACAAAAAGAGAATAATAATAACACCGAGATTCGATCCGACGCCGTTTGTCGCCGATGTCAAAAATAAAACGAAACCTGACTACTTCGCCACTGAGCTATCGTAACTCATGACATTGATGGCAAAATTTGAATTCATATTCTTTTAAAATTTAATGTCATTATATTGTCTGCCAAAAACACTGACATAACAACATGTTCTATACATAAAACCTAGCTAGATCGATTTTTTGGGCCCGAATCCTCTAGTATGCCAAGTTTCAACAAAATCGTTGGAGCCGTTTCGGAGATCCTGAAAATATATATATTTACAAGAATTTCGTTTAAAGATATAAGATATAAACTATATTCTTTTGGAGTCAACGGTGATATATTTCTTTGTTATAACTAATCTTCTTAAATTCAACTTAACTGAAATTGAGGCTGGAGCGGCGGCTGAATCAGCAGAGAACTTCAAAAGGCGCAAATACTGTACTCTAGACAGTGTATACATATTTGAGCCTTTTGGTAGAAACTTTGGGACCGTGGGGGCCTGGCGCCCATAATATATTTAACCCGCCAGGACTCGCGCTCAATTTAGAGACGCCGACAGTCGCGTGTGGGTCGAAAAGACCCAGGTATTATATAGACATTTTAAGTCACAAAATACTTTTTTTTAACTAAATTATATATTTTATTTATGAAATTAACAATAAAACATGTTATATAATCAAAAGCTTCTATTCAATTTGAACAAAAAACCAACTAGGCTTACACTTAAAAAAATAGTCTACAAATTCTTAGTTTTTAACACTTAAGACAACAGAAAGATAGAAAAACATTTCTTTTTGAAATAACTATAATTTTGGTTTAGTTTTTTATGAAAGTGATTAATATTCTTTTAGAAAAATATATTATAAGTAATCAGACTCTTATAAATAATTACATAATCAAGACTGATTCAAAGTGTATGGCAAAAATATAGAACAATTTCTTTGTTCTTTTAGAAGTCAGATAAACTTTGGTGCACTTATTCTTTATATTCACAGTTTTTACATACAAATGTTGTATGGACTCGGCAAATAGACGTATGGTAGTATTGACATTGCGTTTTGATCTTTCTTTCCTTTGTGAGAGGGCAGAGTGAGCAACGACCACGAGTAGTAGATACCGCTGATGTTTGTGACAAATCCCTAAATTCTTCTTTGCCAAGTATTTATAACATCTTAGTACGAATTTGTCTTGGCAAAGTAGTAAATAAACATCTTTTTTTCAATTTGAGGTTTCGCTAGACTAAAGACTAGTCCAAAGACGTTTGAGCATGTTTGGCCTCGTTGATTGGTCCAGGGTGCTGTGTGATAATATTATGTTCCTCAATGTTCCATTTTACTGCGCCATTTCTCGAGATGTAGTATCCCTGACGTATGTAAGACAATGATACATCACTAAGATCAGTTTTTCTTTAAAACAAATCATCAGGCGTAGCTATAGGATCCGAATGAACTAACTCTACAATTTCTTTTTCTGAACTTTGACTGGAATTGGAGTTATGATCATCAATTCCTAAATTATCTTCAATTTCATAACAATTTTTGCCTTCAATTTCATTTCTATCAATATTTGTTCAATATTGGCAACATTTAAGCGCCTACGTGACATTATATAAACAAAAAGTCATGACATTAAAATTTTAAAGAATAAAAATTGCACGAAACGTCGCATAAGGGTCTAAAAAACCCATACTAACTTTAGACGTCAGTTCCCCTTGAACGCCGTTGGCGAAATGGCCGAGGTGGGGTGTGCGGATGTGTTATGAAGTCGCTTGAAGGTACCTAGCGTGGCAACTTGAAAATAATAAAAATAAAGAAATTATGGATCAAACAAGGCACCTCTGGGTATTTTCGACCCACGCGCGACTACTGGCAGGTTAAAGATTTAAGTAAACGCCTTAATGAAGCGACACGTGACCGGAATGCTGGGCTTTACTTGGCACAGAGGTTAAGCATTGCCATCCAACGTACAATGCTGCCAGCATTCTGGGCACGTTACCTACTGGCAGAGGTTTATTTGAATAAGTATTTGTCTCCTATTTTGAGTTTTTAGACCATCTTCTTAAATGATACATCTTGTGGTTTATTATCTTACCTTATATCTTTTCATCCTTAAAAATATATTGTTATTTTTAAGATTTGTTTACGATCTATTATTGATATCGTGGTTTACATAGTAGGACAGCCTCCTACAAAGTGAGCTGACGACATCTTTAAAGGCTCCGAGAATCACTGGATGCAGGTGGCATAAGATCGTTCTAAGCAGTTATCTCTTAACAAAGTCTATATTCAACAGTAGTTAAAAACAAGTTCATGGTGGATGAACGATTCCATTTCATCAACTTATTTTCGTCCACTATTAGATGTAGGACTACCCAAATGGAGAAAAAATATTCGCAAGTGAGAGTATTTACGCGTAGAGACTAAGAGTACAATTCCCCTCTTTCTTGCCCACGGGTGCCGTAAAAGACAATTAAGGGATTATAATATGCATACAAGATCCATGAATGCGAAGCAAAACTCGAAATAAAACTCTGTACCAACCCATCTAACCCGCATGGTATAATAGGTCAATTTCTCTCCAATTGTGGAGAAGGTTCGAACCCAGCACTGGGCCGTACATGAGCTGTGATGATGATGATGGGGATAATTTACTTAGTTTCAGTGGCGGCCTTAGGGAGTGGCAAACAGGGCAATCGCCCGGGGCCTCGCTCTTGCAGGGGCCTCGCGCAACAACCCAAGCAAATTTAAAAAATATAGATTTAAAAATTAATTTTTATTCATTTCAAACTTTTGAATTTCCCATTACAAGATCGGCTTTCAGCCCTTGCTATTGTTTCAATCGAAGATGACATAGCTCGTTCGTAAGATTATTCAATTAAAGATTTTAGTCTTAATAAAAACCGCAAACATCAATTTTAAAATTAATCTTCTCTGTATTTGTTAATTTTCAATGAAAAATATTTTAGAACTCAAAATTTTATTAAAAGTGCCTAATCCAAATAACCAGACCTACTTTCGCATCACATACTTTTCACGAAGGACAAAGGGCCTCGCAAAGACCTGTCGCCCGGGGCCTCGCAAAGACCTGTCGCCCGGAGCCTCGCAATGGGTAAGGCCGCCGCTGCTTAGTTTATAGGCGGATGGGTGATCGTAGTTAATGTTGTAAGATTACCAAAAATGGTGCTAACTATTTCTGTTGATCACGAAAATAATTTTTACGAGTCACACAAGAAAGGAAGGGGCGGTGACATATTCTATTCTAAGGTCGTCACCACATAGGTAACACAAATTTCACTAATTGCGGTTTATCTCTTTTTACCACTAAGCTGGGAGATATACGTATTTATTCTCAACAAAGATTCTTTGGCAAATACATCAATGATTTATTTTTATATATATTTTTTATCTTTTGAAGTTTTGTAATATAGTTGTGAGTGTTGTGACCGAACTAGTATTATTAGAGCGGAAAAAAAATGGTGGACTTTGATGTTTGCATGTTCGTTTGTTTGTAAATCAGATTATTTGATATATCGTTTATCAACCTAACGAACTGTGACATTACGAAATTATATTCTGCTAAGATCTAATCTAGAATGGCAAATTGAAACACTGAACTTAATTATGAGTAAATTGTAGACATAATATACTTTTAATGATGTTTAAATTTTTGTATATCTTCACGCATATCTTCAAACATATCATATTAGGGTCATCAATAAGAAGATTTTATTATTATTTTAAATTTACTCAGAGGGAAACTAGCAATATCTTAAGGTATATCAATACAAATTCTTAAAACGAAACGCACTGTGGAGCTAATCCCACCACACATTCACATCACTGCAGCTCCTGTAAACCAATATCCACAATGCTCTCCGTAGAAGACACCAAGGACCCTCAGGAAACCCCGGGGAAACGCTTTGGACCCTCTTGGGACCCGCAATAAATTTAATTAGGATTGGATAATAAGCCAGTAGATGAAAGGGTGTACATCTGCGTAAAGTGCAGCAGTACAGATTTAATAAAGCTTAAGGAGCCTATATGTGAGCTGTAAGATTGATTGCAATAGAAGATATGGCAAAAACGCCTGAATACACGGCAAATTTCTCGACTTGCTACAAGGTATAGAATACTACCCCAAATGTGACTTGCAGATTGTCTAACATAAGGTCTGCCTCTTTAAATATATTCCTTAAATATACCCCTTCGGGACTCTAAAACAGGACAGAGGGCGCGTTGGACACATAAATAAAACTATTTTTACGAATTTTATCGTCTTTGTATTTGACTTTTGTCTTCCTGACGCTTCTAACACATTTTTATAATACTAATAATACTAACTAACAAGGCCACCAGAAGACTGTAAGACACCGTGAGCACCTCTTGTATGGTTTTGACCCACAATAATAGTTAAAGATTATTACATAATGCAAAAATATTAGTAAGATAAAGTACCAAGCCACCTTTTAAAAATCAATAATAAATTGGTATGATGCCCTGTGAGTTTCCTTGCTAGATCTTTCTCAATGTGGCTGCGTTTCGATCCGGTGGTAGTATGTTACATAGGCTTAAATTAACAAATTGTCATAATTTGATGTTTGATTTTATTGATTTTGAATTACTAAACAAAAACAATATCATTTTTTCATATAGAATTATTTTCTTTTTGTACCGAAATTAATTTTGTATCAAAAAGTGGGTTAAAATTTAATAACGAATTCTGTAGTGGGTATATAAATCTCTGTAATGACTTTTTAGACGTGAGAGAGACATCTTAGTCCTCCCATGACCATGAACGCTGAAAAGTGTTCAAAACGTCGGAAAATCAAAAACCAAATACAAATGCGAATGCAGTGTGGCCGTGTTCCGATCCGGTGGTAGTATACTAGATTATTAGTTAGTTTTATAAATATAATTACTATTAATTTTAATGTTTAATAATTACTAACCATAAACAATATAATTTTTTATATAGAATCATTTTCTGGCAATGAACTTTGTATCAAAATGTGAGTCAATATTTAATAACTAATTTCTGTATCGGGTAGATAATTATAAATTTTCTGCAGTAACAATGACTTGTTGGACGTTGTCTCACGTCTTAGTCCACCCGTGACCATGAACGCTGTTCGAACACTTTGGAAACGTCGTCGGGTAATCAAAAATCTAATACAAACGCGATAAAATCCGTAAAATAGTTTTATTTAAAATTTTTAGATTATTAATTTTTTTTTTTTTTTATTGCAAACGGTGGCAAACTAGCAAACAGTACACCTGATGGTAAGTGTTGCTGCCGCTCATGGACCTTTACAAGGCCGTTGCCTACCGCGAAGAAAGCGAAGGGAGTATGAATGCGTGCATTGAGGCTCGGTGATACCAAGGGCACCACCAAAACCCTCCACACGCAATCACCCTCAAAAAGTTGGGCTTCCGGCTCTCTCGCTCACCGAATGAAGCGCAGTAACAAATTGCTACTACTCAGACGTCGATTTTCTGCGAGAGCATGGTACTGCCCCGGACGGACCGGCCCGCGGCTGTAGACAGATAACTGTCGACAGTGTGGTCCTACCACTCCAAATGTAAAAGTTCTACGAAATATGTGAAACGATACATGGAAGCGAAGGAACAAAATTATGAAAGTGCCCACTACTTATGTAAAATAAATTCTTGGAAAAGCCCCGATTAAATGTACAACTTCCCCAAACACCAAAACGCGTATGCATTTATTTCTTATTAAAGGAACTTCTGTAAGAAATTTCATGCTTATTCTCTGTGAAAATTACAACTAGTTATACAATAATTCCTTGCTTATTTTAATTCCTCAGGTGTGGAGTTTCCATAAAGATTAGTTTATTGATCCACCCATCCATCAACCAATATACGCCTACTATTGACCTTCCCACGGTTTCTTTTTTGCCTGCATATTTTAGGTTGGCGATCGTAATAGGTGTTAAAATTTTCTCAGGAGATAGCTGCCCGTTCTCCTGGTGATATATATATATATATATATATATATATATATATATATATATACTAATATAATACTTTCTTTAGTATTAAATTTAGTACAAAATGTTCTATTGAGTTGAATGTCTATTTTCAGTATTTGATTTGTTATACAGCTTCGAAGTTCAAATTTTTGATTTTTGCAATTTTTAGCAAAACTGTATATACATAATATGTATGTGTCAATTCAACTCAAAGAACTTTTTGTACTAAATTTAATACTAAAAAAGGTACTTAACTTTGACCTTGAATAACTTTTGAATGAGTTGATTCATCGAAAAATGTTATCAGACCTTTTTTGTAGAGCGTTTAATTCTCTACAAATATATAATGGGAATTGCAGAGCGATGTATGATTCATTAGTTACAAAAATCAGAATATAAATAAAAAAATCCTATGTAATTCTTATGGAAAATCGAAAAGTGCGATGCGGACATACTTAACATGAATATTAAGAGCTCATATTTTCAGAGGCCTGTTTTGGCATCTAAACGAAACTTTTGAGCCTGGTTCCAAGTGAATTATTTTTTTTAAACGCCCTAATATATATATATATATATATATATATACAGGGTGTATCAGGTTATGGGGCAACTGTTCGAGTATGTTGTAGTATACCGGCCATAGATCGTAATTAAAATGTATTTTACACAAAAAACAATATAACATAAAAGGCATAGTGATTTCGAAAGTGTGTGTCTAACAGTCTACGCCATAAATGTTACGTATTATGTAGGCATGGATAGACAGGATACATGTAGGCATGTAAAGCTTCGATAGTATAATTTCATTCATACATCCCCAGACTTGCGCAAACGCTTCAATGGTGCCGTAGGTACAAACGTGACTCGGCAACGATAATCGGCCGATCAGCTGATTTAAAGCGAAGTTCGTTTTGTTTATGCGAACGTAATCATTGATTTTTTTCAATTTCTATTGAACATTTAACAAAGTACGAATATGTTGCAGATTAAATATCACTGACTTTATACATTTCAATCAGATTTAAACGAAAAAACAATGACAAAATTGAAAACTTTACACGTCTCTAAAACATTAGCGAATCGATATTTTTCCTTCAATTTTTTTTTATGTGCTCCTACCACCATTGCCTACCTCCCATTTGACCAGTTGCCCCATAACCTGATACAGCCTGTATATATATATATACAGGGTGTATCAGGTTATGGGGCAACTGGTCAAAAAAAATATAGATTCGTTAAGGAATTAGAGACATGTAAAGTTTTCAATTTTGTCATCGCTTTTTCGTGTAAATCTGATTGAAATCTATAAAGTCAATCTTATATCTTTAAAGGAGCAATTCTTGTATATACAGGATGTATCAGGTTATGGTGCAACTGGTCAAAAGGTAGCTAGGCAATGGTGGTAGGAACCCATGAAAAAAATTTGAACGAAAAATATCGATTCGTTAAGGAATTAGAGACATGTAAAGTTTTCAATTTTGTCATCGCTTTTTCGTGTAAATCTGATTGAAATGTATAAAGTCAATGATACTTAATACGCAACATATTTATACTTTGTTAAATGTTCATTAGAAATTGAATAAATCAATGATTACATTCACATAAACAAAACAAACTCCGCTTTAAAACAGCTGATCGGCCTTAGACCGTTGACCGCTCGTCGCTCGTAGGTACAACAAACCTACACTATAGTGTGTGCCAAATAGCATGGCAAAAGAGTTGATTTGGTGACCTTCACCACGATATCATCAAATCCAAGTAATTTATCGCTAATTCTATCGCTTTCCATACAAACCGTCTTATCGTTGTAATATCGTGGTGAAGGTGACTAGACTGTACAGAGGTTACAAACATTTGTCTGCGTGTAATTTGTTTAGAATTTTAATTAAGAAATGATTAAACACCTACACGTGCAATAATAAAGCATACGTACACGTTACCTACTTTACCACTGCCCTAGCATGAAACTGATAGCTAACCTATCTTAAGGCTAACTTTTTGTTAAATACGTAAGGTGAGGTAAAATAATATACTAAAATAATTTATTTATGACCTTACAAAAATCTATAGTTCTGGACTGTCACTTCCACTACTGTTACTATCAGTGCTGTCTGATACATGAATTATGAATGCATCAATCTTTCGGTATGTACTGTCATCGAGGC
Organism: Lymantria dispar; assembly: GCA_032191425.1. Taxonomy (NCBI): domain Eukaryota; kingdom Metazoa; phylum Arthropoda; class Insecta; order Lepidoptera; family Erebidae; genus Lymantria; species Lymantria dispar. Next base: position 8,928,242 of record CM063445.1, on the reverse strand, counting down.
CCATCATTTTTTTTTTCAATATCTTTTACGTGCTCCACACGGAATGTCAAACAAAATGGCGACTGGGCCACACGACGCCACTGATCTCGTACACCTGACGCTAAAATCAGTTAAGAAAAGATTTTATGTTTGATACACATAACCTAAAATCTTGCATCTACTTATGCGATCCTTTAGGTTTATTACACCTGACGGTAAAATGAGTTGAAAGAAATGCGTCGGTTTGAATCTCGGTGTTATTATTATTCTCTTTTTGTAGTTTTTTATATAATTTTCATTATTTATTTTTTATTTTTTATTAATATACAGGTGGTATCAGGTTATGGGGCAACTGGTGAAAAGAGAGCTAGGCAATGGTGGTAGGAACCCATGAAAAAAATTTGAACGAAAGATATCTATTCGTTAAGGAATTAGAGACATGTAAAGTTTTCAATTTTGTCGTCGCTTTTTCGAGTAAATCTGATTGAAATGTATAAAGTCAATGATACTTAATACGCTACTGTGCTGTGTGGTAGCGGCTTCGAATACTACCAACCCTTGCTTTGCTCGTGGGTGTCGTAAAAGACGACTAAGAGCCCTAGATTGACCCGGCCCAACTCCATCTGGTACCATTTGGGTCAACGATTACATTCCCAAGGAGGGTTGACGTTAAGCAGGCGGCCAGTCATAAAAGTCATTGCCGAAACTTTTTGCAATATGTCAAAACAGATGACATATTGCGTCGACCCCAAGTAATTGGGATAAGAGCAAGATGATGATGATGATGATACTTAATACGCTACATATTCATACTTTGTTAAATGTTCATTAGAAATTGAATAAATCAATGATTACATTCACATAAGCAAAACAAACTTCGCTTTAAAACAGCTGATCGGCCTATGATCGTTGACCGCTCGCCGCTCGTAGGTACAAACCTACACTGTCATTGAAACGTTTGCGCAATTCTAGGTATGAATGAATGAATTTATACAGTCAAAGCTTTACATGCCTACACGTATCCTGTCTGTACATGCCTACATAATACGTAACATTTAAGGCATAGGACTCTTAGACACACATTTTTGAAATCACTATAACTTTTATGTTATAAGTATTGTTTTTTGTGTAATATACATTCTAATTACGATCTATGACCATTAAACTACAACATACTAGAACAGTTGCCCCATAACCAGGGTTGGCAATGTTTAAAACATTTGTTTTAAACATATGTTTAAAACACTGTTTAAAACAATACAAAATTGCATATCACGTTTAAAACATAATTAAAAACAATTTGTTTTAAACATGTTTAAAACACATAAAAAAACACATTATATTTTTAGTTAAAAAAAATTAAGAAACTCATTTTATGGCATGTTTTTTACCAAAGAGTTGGCAACTTCGATGTAACTAGCTGGGATTCCCCTGACTGAGAAGCGGTCGTGCGGTGAATGCTCATAAAACGTGGAGATTGCCCGGCTTGCTTGATAGAATGAAAACCGAACTAATTCAATTCAATCTGCAAATAACTTTAGTGTTTTATGACATTATTCTTACACCTAGTTTAAGTAATTCTAGTAATAAATATCCAAAATCTTGACAACAGTGCTAACAAAACCGTTACTCGATATCGGTATCGGTGTATCGCTAGTAGGGTGACAATATTTTTGGAAGTCTTGTAACACTAATATTGTTGTTGTTTACTATGTAGTTATTTAATATTATCTTCTTCTTACACATTTATTAGTTACATGTGGCCATTATCTATCGTTTACTTGAATATGTACAATCTTTTACCAGTCATACTGTATATCATCATCATCATCATCATTTCAGCCTATCGCCGTCCACTGCTGGACGTAAGCCTCCCTCATGTTGCGCCACAATGAGCGGTCCTGTGCCGCCTGCGTCCAACGACGCCCAGCGACTTTCACTAGGTCATCGGTCCACCTAGTGCGGGGGCGTCCTACACTGCGTCGTCTGATACGTGGTCGCCACTCGAGAACCTTTCTTCCCCAGCGGTTGTCGGTTCGTCGAGCGATGTGGCCTGCCCATTGCCACTTCAGCTTGCTAATTCTTCGTGCTATGTCGGTTACACCCGTTCTTCTGCGGATTTCCGTATTCCGGATTCTATCTCGCAGAGAAATCCCGAGCATAGCCCGCTCCATAGCACGCTGAGCGACTTTGAGCCTTGTTATGAGGCCTATATTTAGGGACCACGTTTCCGTGCCTTATGTCATCACTGGTAACACACACTGGTCAAAGACCTGTGTTTTCAGACACTGAGGTATGTTGGACGAGAAGATCCTCTTAAGTTTCCCGAACGTTGCCCAACCCAGTTGGATTCGTCGGCTGATCTCTTTCTCGAAATTGGATCTACCTAACTGAACTGTTTGTCCTAGGTAAACATAGTGATCAACAACTTCGAGAATCGCATTGCCAACTAGGACCGGTACAGGAATGACATGGGCATTTGACATGACTTTCGTCTTGTCCATGTTCATTCGTAAACCCACTAGTTGGGATACCCTGCTGAGATCATTGAGCATTGTGCCAAGGTCCTCCATGGATTCTGCCATAACGTACTATATTGTCCGCAAATCGAAGGTGAGTGATGTATTCGCCGTTAATGTTGATGCCGAGTCCAGTCCAATCTAAGAGCTTGAAGACATCTTCCAGTGCAGTGGTGAACAGTTTCGGAGAGATGACATCTCCCTGTCTCACGCCTTTCTGAAACTAGATCGGTTTCGTACTCTTATCCCGGATACGGACTGACATTGTGGCGTTCCTATACAAACCCTTCAGCACTTCGATATAGCGATGATCGATTTGGCACCGCTGAAGGGACTGCAGCACCGCCCAAGTTTCGACTGAATCAAAGGCTTTCTCATAGTCCACCAACGCTAAGCACAGGGGCCGATTATACTCCTCGGTCTTTTGTATAATCTGCCGAAGCGTGAGGATATGGTCTATGGTGCATTAGTCTTTTCGGAAGCCGGCTTGTTCGGGCGCCTGGAAGTCATCGAGCTTGCGCGAGAGTCGATTAGTAATGACCCTCGAAAACAATTTATAAACGTGGCTCAGGAGTGAGATGGGTCAGTAGTTCTTCAAGAGAGCTTTGTCATCCTTCTTGAAGAACAGCACCACCACACTCCTGGTTCACGACTCTGGAACGTCGCCCCCGAGGATAACGGAATTAAATAGCTTCTGAAGGGCTATTAAGACCGGCTTGTCGCCCGCCTTCAGAAACTCTGCCGTAATTCCGTCATCTCCCGGTGCCTTACCGTTACGTAGTTGTTTGAGAGCCATTCTGATCTCGTACAAGCTGTTGTCCGGGATTTCTTCGGTATAGTGCCGAGTTAGCTTGGATCTGGGATCTTGGACCAAGCCGACAACAGAATTTCGGGATGATTTGTATAACTGTCCATAGAACCTTTCGACCTCTCCCAAGATCTCACTTTGGGATGAAATGACAGTGCCATCGTCGGTCATCAGCTTAGTCATTTGGCTTTGCCCAATAGACAGATCTTGTGCGAACACTTTTGAGCCACGATTTCGCTCTATCGCTTCTTTAATACGGAGCGTATTAAATCGGCGAATATCGCGACGCACAGACCTGGAGATCTGCCTATTTAGCTGCCTATGTTTGGACCAATCGGCTGAAGACTGCATCGTCATTTCTTTTCTCCGCCCCATGAGCTCGAGAGTCTCGTCAGAAAGTTTTTTAGGTCTATTAACGCGGTGAGCCTTGAAAAATTTCGACCCAACCGCGTGGACAGTTTTCACGAACCTGTTGTTCATATCGTTCGGAGATTCGCATTCGTCAGGGCATTGGAAGCGATTGTGTAGTTCAAGTTGAAAGCCTTCGAGGTTCTGGTATTGGACGGATGTAGGTCGGAGTGTAGACTTCATCAAGCGTGACTGCTCGACTTTTGTGTGGATATTCAATGTGGCTTGTACCATCCGGTGATCGCTCCCAGTTTTAATCCTGCTGATCACTGAGACATCATTGAATATCTGTCGTTTGTCTGACAAGATGAAGTCTATCTCGTTTTTTGTTGAACCATCGGGTTTAATCCAGGTCCATTTCCTTTGTGGCTGCTTCCTGAAGAAGGAATTCATCATAAAGAAGCTTTCCTTCTCCAGAAAATCAGCCAGTTTCTGGCCCCTCTGGTTTCTCTGTCCATATCCATGTTTCCCCACTCTCAACTCATCATCACTCCCTTTGCCTATTATCGCGTTAAAGTCTCCCATGACCACCGTGAAGTGGGTTTCGGACGCGTGTATGGCTTTCGAGATGTCCTCGTAAAATGCCTCCACCTCGTCGTCGGAGTACGTCGAGGTCGGTGCGTATACCTGTATAACCTTCAGCGAATACCTCTTGTTAATTCTGAGTATAAGGTACGCTACCCTTGTCGACACACTCTCGATCCTCTCCACGTTGTCTACGAGAGACCTACGAACGATAAACTCTATACCACCTTGGGACGGGTGATCGCCCTCCCAGTAGAAGAGCAAGTTTCCAGACTGGAGGATTATCGTGCTCTCGCCCTCTCTTCGCACGTCTGATAATCCTACAATGTCCCAGCGGATTTTGCTCAATTCCTCTTCCAGCTCGATGACCCTCTCGTCAGTCCTGAGTGTCCGAATGTTGTGTCTTACCAGGACCAAGGGTCTTTTTTGTTGGCCGGAGATTCTTCGCACCCCCCGCTCCACCACTACTGGGCCCGCCACCAAAATGAGCCCGTAGAGTACCGGAGCTGCCGTGACTGGGGGCCATTTTTTTATTGTACGCTATTTCTAAAAAAAAATCTATTTCTAAATGTTGCCGTAATCGCCACGCTTGGCAGGCGGGTTGGCCATCGCAGTATAGGTGTTTTACGTTTCCCAGGAGAGAGCTGCTGCCCTGCTCTCCTGGTGAACCCTCAGCCGATTTTTACGACTCCCACGGGCAAGTAAGGGGTGGCGACATATGTATTCTGAGCCCGTCGCCACACGGGCAATATATATATATATATATATATATATACAGGAATATATACAGGATTATATATATATATATATATACATATATTCAGGATCTCGGAAACGGCTCCAACGATTTTGATGAAATTTGACTTACTAGAGGTTTCGGGGCCAAAAAATCGATCTAGCTAGGTTTTATTTATAGAAAATGTTGTTTTGTCGGTGTTTTTAGCTAATCAAGCAATATAATGACATAAAATTTTATTGACGTTCTCTGAATAGGAATTCGAATTTAGTCGTCGTTGTCAAGAGTGGCAATAGCTCAGTTGGGAAGTTGTCCAGTTTTCTTTTTATTTTGTTTTGGCATTCAAACAGCGTGGGATTGAATATCGGTGTTATTATTATTCTCTTTTTGTGATTTTTGATATTTCTTTCATTATTTAATTTTTTAATTTTAATTTTTTTATTAATATATAATCTAAATAAATTCGACAAAAATACAACAAAAATATACCGAGCGAAGCTCGGTCAACCAGATATTTCATAAGATAAGGTATATAAATTATCTTTCGAATGCTTCTACGTGAAATTACTAAAGGAATTTTTGTTCGTGAGGCATGTTGTGTATTTTATTTTAATTTTATGTCTGGCTTGATGGAATTTTTTGTACCAAACACATTTTCTAGTTCAACTAACTACGTATTTTTGCCAAGAATATGATCAAATGGAACATAAGTTTAGCAACAAAAGATAAAATATTATTAATAATTGAATCGTACAATGGGTTACCAAAGAGATAACAGTTTGATTCTCGAGTCAGAGAGTGTTACATGTATTTGCTTTTAGGAAATAATACAAAGAATATCCATGTAAAGCCGAAAATCTTCATCCTTATAAATCTTGGGAAAATTGGCTTATTGTTACTTGTAATAACGATGCAAAATGTACCTCAATTACGAAAGATAAGACATAATTTTATGTCATCATCATCAGGGTGTGTGATTATCATTATCTTGGTCTCATCTAAATTACTTGGGTTTAACGCTCTTTGCACCCGAAACCCTAGCAGAGATCGTCTCTCTGTTTAGTTTTTATTCATGTCGTGTTATACGCAATCTGAATGCGCAGGACTTAGGAATGATATTCCGAATTATTTGTATATTTGGTGTATTTAAAGTCGACGTTTTTTTTTTTTGTGGGTGGGTCGCGGTCGGCGCGCCTCCGCACCACTCCGTCCGGGGCGACAGAGGGGCTTAAGCACGCAACTCCCGCGACCCACCCAAAAACCACGTCGCCTTCGTCGTTGGGCCGACCACTGGAGCAGCGTTAACTTGTCGTCAGTGGTCGGCCCGACGGAATACCCCCTATTGGGGCACCCTCCCATCGACCGACGTCCCCCCCTCGGGGAGGACGTCAGTCTTTCCTCACACGGTCGGCCTCTCGGCGGGTGACGGACTAATCCCCGGTCACGTCACCCGCAGCCTCGGCTAGGGCGGCATGAGGCGCAGAAAGTTGCGCCTACGCCGCCTCAGTCGCCGGCGGCGGATCTCCTCATCGAGGCTGCGCTCCTCGCGCAGGCGATCCGCCGCCTCCTTCCGTGAGATCACTGTCTCGCAGAAGGCTGCGACCGCGTCCCAATTGCCGACGCTGTCGACCATCGCCCTAGCGATAGCCGGCAGCGTCAGGTCCGTACCGATGATTGCGACGAGTTCACAGCGCTGCACTGCCCAAGCCGCGCAGGCTCCGAGCGTATGGCGCGCCGTGTCCTCGTCGCAATCGCAGTGGTGGCAGGACGGTGTACTCTCCCTCCTAACGACCTTGTGCAGGTATTTGGCGAAGCGCCCATGCCCCGTCAAAACCTGCACCAGTCGGAAAGAGAGCACCCCGTGCCGCCTTTCCAACCACTGCATCAGCACCGGCCGGAAGGCCTCCACGGTTCGCACCCCGAATCGAGGCCTCTCCAGCCGGACTCCCCAACGGGCAATGACGTCTCGGCGGGCGTCGACGCGCCAGGCGGTGGGATCCCTTAATGAGACCACACCGCCCCCGCTCGCACCCTCGTCATCCGCCGATATAGTCCGGCGAGCATCTCCGCCTCCAGGTCTCACGGGGGAGTCCCGACCAATAGGCACGCTGCCTCCGTCGCCACCGTGCGGTATCCGCGGATGGCCCTGACCGCCATGACCCTCTGTGGTCGCCACAGAAGGGCCCTAAGTCGGACGGTCATGGACCCCGCCCACACCGGTGCGCCGTACAGGGCCATCGACCGGATGACCCCCGCGTACAGCCGTCGGCACGCAGCGCTCGGTCCGCCCACGTTCGGCATAAGCCACGATAGGGCGGACGCCGTGCCGACGAGCCGTGGAGCGAGCCTGCAGAAATGCTCTTCTCCTGATGCTCGACGATATTTATTTATTTATTTTTATTTATTTATTTATTTTTGGAAGACCAACAGCACAACAATAATATTAAAATACTTGTTATACATCAGACCGCTACAGGTCTCCGCTAATATGATACGTTTTAAACAAACAGACTGTAGACACTATAAATAGGTAATCCAATTAGGTAGGTTACATACAAACATAGTTTTTAAAATATTCCTGGCTTAGCAATCTTCTCACTGTTACTTCGCTTGTGTTAAATACATCAACGTCGTGCACTTTGCATTTTGCGTTAAGTGTCCTTCCTGCTCGCCACAAAAAACTATATATGAGACTATAACTAGATATGAGGTATCATATGGCCCGGATGCTGATGTCGACCGAGTGGACGGTGATCGAGACGCCGATGGGAGGGCTCATATGGCGCCCATGGAACAAGAGGGCCTTCGTCTTGTCCAGGGCGACCCTCAACCCCAGCGCCTCGATCCGCCTGACGACCTCCTCGGTACCAGAGGTCGCCAGGCTTACCGCCTCTTCTAGCGTCCCACCGCGGGCTGTGACGAGCGTATCGTCGGCGTAACAAATCACGCCCAGCCCGGGCGGGAGGCTCCCCCTCAACGCCCAGTCGTAGCCGATGTTCCACAGGGTGGGTCCGAGGACCGACCCCTGTGGGACACCGCACGTCATGGGCGTTTGAACGACGTCCCCTGCTCGGTCGGTGCAGAGGACGCTGCGCCCCTCCACATAGTCCGCCACTAGCCGCCGCAGGTAAGCTGGCACCCCGTGATACCGGAGCGCCTCCCTGATGCAGCTGAATGGCAGATTATTGAATACGTTGGCGATGTCTAGGGACACCACCAACAGCACTCCCCTACCGGTGACGGCCGCAGTCACCACGGCCCTCAGGCGCAACAGAGCCGTGATCGTCGAACGACCCCTCCTAAACCCAAACTGGGCGTCCGACAGATCGGGCCCCGTGCCGACGAGGTGCCGCTCGATGCGGGCAGCTACCACCCTCTCCAGTAGCTTGCCCGTGTCATCGAGCAGCACGATAGGCCTGTAGGCCGAAGGCGACTCCGGAGACCGTCCCGGCTTCGGCAGGAGCACCAGCCTTCCCTCCTTCCAGCACCCAGGGAACCGTCCGGACGCTAAACACGCGTCGAACAGCCCCCTGAGGCGGGGTCCTAGGTGTTCGAGGACCAGGGCCAGCACACGGTTAGGAACACCGTCGGGCCCGGGGGCGGTAGACTTTGCGCACATGCGCGTCACCGCCACCTCCATCTCGGGTTCCATGATGGGCGGAACACTGTCGTCATCGGCCTCCCGGTCAGTATCTGGCGGAGCCATGACCGGGGGCGTGTGTGCCGCCCGCCGCGGGAACAGGTCCTCGACGACCCGGGTGAGAAGGCTGGGCTGGAGAGTCTCGGTGAGGGAAGGGCCCCGCGCGCGTAGCCTATTCAGCACCGCGCGATAGGGGCATCCCCAGGGGTCACGGTCGAGACTGTCCAGCATCTCCTGCCGACTGACGTCCTTGGCGGAGCGGACGGCCAGCCTGAAGGCCGACCGCGCATTGCGGTAGCCCTCATAAAGCAGGGCCTCCCGCTCCGCGTCGCGATGGCGCCGCCGGCTGCGGGTATAGGCCCTCCGGGCGCGGATACACGAGGCCCGGAGATCAGCCAAAAAAAAAAAGTCGACGTAAGAATTACACACACGGAGATGATACATTGCCCTTTTTAAGGAATAGGCACGCTGATATCCTTTTAACTTTTCCTTGCTCTTCCCTTTTAACTTTTCCTTGCTCTTCCCCTACCTTAAAGCCGGATAAGAGCAGGATAATGATGATGATGATAAATAATAGTAAACTACAGTTTAAAAAAACTAAAAAACACGCTTATAAGTTACAAGTCGAGTAGTTACCAGTAGATTACTTTCATCTTACAAGTATTGAACACCTTTATATAGTCTTTGCTACATTGTGCTACGCTGACAGCCCGAATTATGGAAGTTTCGAATTTCGCACACACTAGCTCTATCCCTTTTACTCTTATGCAAAGGATACGATTAGAAATTTCTAAATCCTGGCGAATCTAATCAGGATATTCGGCTATTTGGATCGAATTATTGCATTGTCATGGATCTTTGACGAGTGTGCAAAGTTTAAACAAAATCTGTTCATTTAACGTGGGGCAAAATGGTGTTCAAAGATTCCGTTACATACATTGATACATACAAACATACATACATACAGGTTAAACTAATAAAAGCGTGTTAAAATATTATTCTTATCATTACTGGACAATAAACCAAATATGAACACAACATTCTTAAAATTACCATTGTATAAAAAACATTTTCTCGTCGCACAGGTGTTTGCAGTTAACGTAGCAATCAACTAAATGTCGGCAACTCCCTCTGGAGTATTGTCGGGAGGGGTGATATTCGCTTGAAGGGGCCCACACAATCATCGGTTTTTCTTACTATTCCAGCATATGTGTTGATAATATGTCATCTTATATTAAGCTGTGAAATATTAAAAACTTACGTAATCAATCCCAGATCCGATTAGTGACCCTATCACCAACCAGTCTTTTTTTTTTCACGTTTTGGAAATGAATTTACGCACTATCCCCCGCCGGTTGAAAACGGACGGGGGAGTGTGTGTGGGACTCGCCGGCCACAGAAGTGACCGAAATACCAACACAACCACAACGCCCCCTTCCGCGCTTTTACGAGATGCCGGAGAGATCGTCTGATGACATTCTATCCCCGACACCCCAACGCTTGGTCATTTAGCCACGTCTTGTCATCATTCAGGGTGGTGGGAGGAGGAGCGCATAGCGGCGTCTCCTCCTCCCTGGTCGCCGCCGGCGGAGCGAGTCTGCGGACGCAAGTGCCTCGCGTGCCCGCTCCGCGGCCTCCTTCCTTGTCATGACAGCCTCACAGAAGGAGGCCATCGACGACCAACAGCTGTCGCTGCCGAGCATCTTGGAGATGATGGTCGTCAACGACAGGTCCGCTGTTCCCATGTCCGTTGACATGGTGCTGAGGCCCCCAGGCGGGGCATACTTCTAGTGTGTGGCGCGCATGGTCGATTGGCGCGACACACTCATGGCATCCTGGGACCTTTTCTCTTCCAATTTTGCGCAGGTACTTACCGAAGACCCCAATCACCAAGCTGTCTGAACAGCAAGGTCAATTTACCTCCCATTTCAAAGGAGGCTTGAATTCAATAGTGACACATATATGAGTCGAGATGATGGAGATGGTACACAAATCCCAGAAGGATTGAAATCGATATTCATACATAGACTTGAACCTATTCCCAACGAAGAAAGGTAAAGACTACGACTTTCCATAAGTTGTTATCCTGGCATACCTCCATTGTTTTATCGTCCCGCTCTGATCCCAATTATTTAGGGTTAACTCTTTTTACATAGTATATTGCAAAGTGTTGGCAATAGTTTTATGACCGGTCACCTGACTGGCATCAAGGCTCCTTGGGAATGTCTAATGACCAGACGGCATCAACTGGAGTTGAAACTGGTCGATGACAAGATCTTAGTCGTCTTTTACTTCACCTAGGAGCAATGATGCTACTATTCACAGCCGCCACCAGGCAATGAATTAGAGGAGAGCAGGTAGGATTCGTACACTTTTTACATTAGGTCATATAAAAGCAAAACTAAAAGCAATTTCAAGATAGATATAATGGTACTGAATTATCTACCTATCTGGCTTTAACAGTAATGTAGTTCAGGTTTGATATAATGTAACATGACAAAGCTATGAAAAAAAAATCCTAAAAATGGAAATCGTACGAAAGTACCTCACACGCGGCGTAGCTTCGTACAGTGAAGAGTGTACATTCGTACATAGTGGGGAGCCTCCGTACAGCGTTATGTGTATGAAATTAAACTCTTATTGAGATCCAAATTACGACAGAATACACCTTAAACGTCGTGATAATGAACAATAAGTATAAGTTACTTATATTATTATTTTTATTATTTAACAAACAACTTTTTGAGATGTACGTCATTAAATCAACATTTAAATATAACAATTAGGGTAACATGTTACAATGACAACCAAATCTATTGCACATTGTACATAGTAAAACCTTTTTTAAATACATAAATATTTGCTGTTCTTGCTGTAGCAGCAGATTTGGGCTGCGGCAATACATACACCACGTCTGATAAGTATACTGTGCTGTCGTCTTTGGTATCAAGAAAAACAAATTTCCAAACACCCGGCTTCTTTCTCAAAAATGAAACTTTATATTCCATGGGACTGTATTTCGTTAGAACCTGACCGATATAATGTAAAACAGTCTTTTTCTTCTCGAATTTAACCAAGACAGAGCTTTTTCCTTAATGTTTTCCGTCACAGCTGCTTTTCGTTCTCAATATCAGAACCTTAAGACATTTCTTCGAAGAGAGAATATGAACTTTCTCGTAAAGTTATATCTTTTTGGTCTTCACTGTCAGTCTCTATAGTTTTCTTATGCTTCTTCGGTTTGGTTTCTTTATTATCTAATAGCAAATTCAACGCTCGTTTAATTTTTTAGGCTTAGCTTTTCTCTCTTGCTCCTGTTTCTCCATCTCTTTTGATTTTTCTATTTCTATCAGTCTATTTTTAATACGCTTTTATTATTAGCGTTTTTAATACGCTTTTATTATTAGCTTCAGACGTATCTATGTTAGTATGTAATGGAATCTTGGAACATGATTTCGACCCCCTTCAAAACGTCGGATTAACTCGAAATTTGGCATACTTATTAAGGACCGATGACAATTCAATATTTTAAACAGTTTGACCCGTTATCCTTACTAGGATAATCAGGATTAGCGATTTAAGCGTATTTTTTTAGTTTTTTTGAACTATTATATTTATTGGTGTTGTCTTAAAATTAAAATTATTCTAAGGAGTATCTGTATATACATACCTGGCATGACCCTGAAATGATATTTTAAACTTAACGAAATTTTTGATCTAACGCAGGGTGAATTCGTACAGTACGAATTCACCCCATTCATAACTGTACGAAGGCACCTCAACCGAAACATTTATAACATAATTTTAAAATAAAAATAACAATTGAAGTTACTATAAAATTTATGTTTATATATTAATCTAAGGTACTTATTCAAAAACTATTAGAAATTACTTTAACAATTTGGGCAAAACTTATTGGAAATGTTTTTAAAGATGAATCAATAAATTACTTACGCGGTCTAAAATCATGGATCGCCTTTACCCAACGAAATACAATACGGCCAGTGTTAACTCGCTTACCTGTGAGCCTTTGCTCATATGTGGGCCTTACACGCATACAAATAAAAACGCATCAACGTGTAGAATAGTGTAGATATGACTCCTGTAGGAATGCTCCCTTTGTACGAATCCTACCTGCTCTCCCCTACTCCATTCACACCTATTAGAGATTTCATTGCGTACGTGTATTAAGTAGACACACCTAACCTTTTGCCAACATGTCACCAAAACGTACGAGGTAATCGTTGCACTGCCATTTATTCTGTATATTTACTTCGTCTTTCTTGAATCATTCTTCTTATGTGTCAAAGCTACATTTTTTTTTTATTGTGCTATGGTCAGCACACACGCCGTCCGTATCGTCCATTAAACTGACTACTGGTATCGATTTCCTTGTCATCTGTGGCCAGTCCGGTTCAAACTACCTTATGAGAACTTTTACCAGCCGCCCTTAACTGTAGACCTAGACCAACCACAACTCAGCCACTGGTTAAAATTTTAATTGAAAGGGTTTTTGATTTAAAGCTCTTTATTTACAATATTCAAATGAAGACAAATAATTTTGATATCAAAATTTAATTATGTGGTTAATTAAACTCATCGCGGCGTGATGCCAAAGTTTTATAATTAATTATAAAGTAGAATATAAATTAAGTAATATTTTCCATGTGGTGACATAGCAAGAATACAGTTTAGTACCATTGAGTAGGAGATAAATGGGGTTCGTTCTTGCTCGTGGGTGTAGTAGTAGGCGATTAAGGAATATGTTATATTCCTTTATTAATATAATTTACTACTATAGTGTAGTAGGTGGGATAGTTCTTGCTCGTGAGAGTAGTAGGTGGCTAAGGTATTCCTTAGCCACCTACTACTCTTTTACTATTATACTAGCAACCCGCCCTCGCTACGGTATCAATCGCCTTGCCCGCGTGGTTCCCAGTCCCGCGGGCATACTGGGATAAAATATAGCCTATCCTGTTACTCCTGAGCTTTCCATTGGTGAAAGAATTTTTTGAAATCGGTTTGTTAGTTTAATCGTGAAAGCGTAGCAAACAAAGAAACCTACTTTCGCATTTATAATATTAGTAAGAATTCCTTTATCGGCAGCCAACATCTAAAAAAAGAAGTAGTATTTGTAATAAGTCCCCCATTGTAACCAGTCTAGCTTTATAGTAATCGTCAGCATGATATATGTAGTAGGTCCATTTCCCTCTTATTACGGAGGAGTTTCAAGCCCATCAGTAGGGCGTATATAATCTAAGATGATAATGATAACGTTGACCACGCAGTTGGTGTTATTTTTGCCAGAATGTGCTGCTTCCCATTTCCCTGATGCTAGGTTTTTCTGCGCCCATGAAGAGATAAAGATCGTTGACAAATTGCATTGGCTGCAAGGCATAACTATTTATACACACAATTTTATTTAGAAGATTAAAAAAAATACCGTCCGCTGAATTTCTTGGCTAATCCTTCAACTTTTGGTCGCGTTCAGATGCAGTGGGAGATTATTGGATTGTTTCAAACGATACGTAAATTTGACAATATATAAGTACCCTTTAGGGGCTTATGTAGAATAAATGATTTGATATAAAACATTTTCCTAATAAGTAAAAGCCGTAATGAGATAATTAAGGTCGCAAAAACCATTGAGTAAACGAATCCAATCATAAAGTGAAGTCACATAACCATTTAGCTTAGACGCCCCATTCTACAGGTACAAACTTGAGATTGCCTCCATTACCAAGTACTTTGGACATTTGCCGCGTCTTATTGCGAATTATAACTTTGGATCTCACCGTCATCACACTGCGTTAATTATGTTAATCTTAGGTAACGTGGTTTTAGATACACACGACTCTAAAAGTTAGCGAACTTATTAATGTGTCTTGTCTTTATTCTTGACGACTATCTCTTATACTAATAAGTCCTTAACTTGAGCACGAACTTTCCTTGAAAGTATCTTGATTCTGACGTCATCCACTGTTGAACATAGGTCTCTCTCATCATTGTAGTGGATATTGCCTTAATTACCACACTTAACAAACGTGTTAACGATTGTAGGTAGGTAGGACCGCACCGTCGACAGGTTGGTCGGTAGTACCACATTTTCGCAGAAAATCGAAGCCTGAGTAGTAGAAATTTCTTACCGCACTTCATTAGGTTAGCGAGAGAGGAGAAAGTCCAACTTTTCGAGGGTGTTTGCGTAGTGGGTTTTAGTAATGTAAAAACATATATTATGTTTGGAAGGTTTTTCATCGGTTGATCCAATTGCCTTATCAATTAGGCCAGTGTGGCTAAGTACGTATGATAACTAAATTGTGACACGCATATAATCTTTGCGCTGACGTTCTTTGAGATATTCATCAGAAAATATTTACACATAGAACGAATTATCAATAAATATAGGTTCAAGTTCCACGTGTGTTAATCATTTTAACGTAAATAACTTCGATTTGCTCAATTATAAACACAAAGCGCCTTTTATAAAAGTCAGAGTCCGCAGATAGCCTCTTAATTATAATAATCGCATTAGCAACAAAATGTGTTTGTACGGCTTCTTTTTAACCCCCGACGCAAAAGAAGGGTGTTATTAGTTTGACCCCAATTTCTATCTCTGTGTTTGTCTTTGACATCGTAACTTTCGAACGAATTAACCGATTCTGAAGCAGTTTTTTTCTTACGGGCAATGAGTTCCCTTCTTCTTAGCTATATCAAAAGTTTAAAGAGTCTAAGCTCTTTTCCGAAATTACTTAAAGTATTTTCGTATAAAATGGAATTATTCATTCGTTCGTGTCGAGGCTACTAAATAATTTTATTTGTAATTGTTAATGTTTTACTACCAACGCAGCAGTGTGTACCACGAAAATCACTGCATAGGAATCGAGAACTTTGTTGGCTGTCATAATATGCCTTTGATTTGGCTTCATTACGACATTTTGATAGATGAACGGAATGTTTTGTATGTTAATATTTATTCAAAGAACTGGAGAATTTCGTATTGAATGATAAATAGACTTGATATTAGACTAGATATAAATATTCTAGAATATGATTTACGGCTCTTTTTGTAGCTTTATTGAATGTCATTACTGGTCTACTAGTTTAGAGATACGAGACTGCTAGCCAGACATTATCGATTACTGTAAAGATGTATTCATTTCTATGATTATTTATAAGGTAAAATATGAGTAATGTACTCTGAAACTTCAATGTTACATACTATCGTAAATCCTATATTATGCATAGTAAAATTACACTCAATAGGTATAGATATAGGTATATGTACAGCTTGCATAGGTGGGCACAGTTCATTCAAAAGTTAACTTCGTTAATCGTTAATTCGTTAATAAAAAAGTTAACTTTGATTATCGTTAAAGCGTTAAATTTTCGAAAATTTAACGCAAGTTAAAGTTAATAATTAAAAGTTAACCATTTAAAACTTATACTGCTTTTAGGCTGAGACAAATAGATATATTCTAAAGCATGTAGTGGAATTATGTTGGCATGCATCTGTCTACACTAGCTTGGGATACGCTACTGCCGGTAGTCCGATACCATAAGATTCACCAATACTTTACGACGCGGCGGGGCGAGGAGCGGCTTATTTTGGTTTAGCGAGATAGCCGCCTATTGGCCCGTTGGGCAATCCGGTTGAAGATGCCTCGGTACGGTGTTCGGACCGTCAAAGCTTTCCGGCCGGTGCTGATGGAGTAACTGGGTCGGCGCCACGGCGTGCTTTCCTTTCGACTGGTATTTATGGTATTGACGGGGCGTGATAGCTTCGCCAAGTACTTGCACACGGTCGTAAGGAAGGAGAGCACACCGTCCTGTCACCACTGCCATTGCGTTGAGGACACGATACAATATACGAGGTGTGTACCGCGTGGACAGAACAGTACCTTGAACTCGTCGCAATCATCGGTGCCTACCTCAAGTTGCCGACTATCGCTAGGGCGATGCTCGATGGTGTCAGCAATTCGGACGCGGTCGTCGTCTTCCGTGTGGCAGTTACAACGCGGAAAGAGAGGGTGGCAAGTGCACGGGAGGTACTCCTTTACGACACGATCCATGTCGCGTAATTCAAACAAACAAAATGATAGAATGTCAACAAACGACTAATGTAACGGACTAAAGTTAACAGAAGCTCAATTTAACAGCAGTTAATAAGAGCGTTAACATTTTTTGAAGTTAACTTAAAAGTTCATCCATTAAGCAGATTGTTAACTACGTTAATTAATGATTAACGGATTAACGAGTTAATGCCCACCTTTGATAGCTTGCAGATATAGGTATAATTTGGAGTGTAATAGATATAGGTATGGGCTAAGATATAAATACACATAAGTTTAGGGTTACCTTATCTCAAGATTTATCCGGAGATCTCAGGATTATTAGACTAAGTTCCTAAAAACAAAAAATAATATCTCTTTACTAATGATAAAAGTCAACTTGAATAAAATCAACACTTAGTAATCTATTAAACTTCATCTCCCACTTATTGTATTTACTTTACCGAGATACCTTTTCGAATAAGTATTTTTCTTTAATCAGTTTTCCTTTTCAAATCTGCGAGAATTTTCAACAAGCGCGGTTCATTCGTAAAGCGCGGCCAAATTTCAGGATTATTTAATGAAATTAGGATCTTTGCCGGACTTTTAAATGTGCCATGTGCCCAAATGTGCCAATGTGTTAATCTAGAAACATTAGGCACATTTTTTGTGTCCATAGCTATTAGTCGCAGATGGCTATAGTCTAACCTGAATTGCGGGTTAAGTGCTGAAGGCCCACAACCCGGAAAAAAGCTTTAAGTGACTTCGTCCAAGAGCTCCCTCTGTGGGAAACAGACCTCGGCTTGGGGCCTTGATGATGGTAACGTCGGCGTGCTGACGTTTAGGCTATTGACTGTTATGTGGTGCGGTAGTCGACCCCAAATATGTGTTTTGAGTACAGTGTCGCTCGTCCGCGGGCCTGGTGTCCGTTATATAATCATCAGTCCCGTTCAGTAAATTTTGGGGACGTTCGATCGCGGCAACATTCTAAGCACAAATACCTATACCTAATATATATACGCTCGATATTTTTGTCTTTGTTTTAAAAACTTATAGTAGATTGAATAGATCCTAAATTTAGGATTTCTAAATTTAATATTAAACAAGAAATTTCACATAGACGATGTTGATGGGTTCAATACAATTACTTACCCGTCCCTTATCATTCTCCTAGTGAGAATAGTAACAGTAAAATCTATACCATCAAAAACAAAACTTGTAAAAAAAAGCCAAGCCTCACAACTGAGTTCTTCTACATAAAAAGTTGTGAGATCCATGTTATACCAAGCCGGTTAACTCATTTAGTTTCTGCTTAAGGGACCTTTCTTCTTAAATTATTACGTAAATAGTTAGCTATTTAACAGCAACAACAACCTCTTATAGTGACTATTATCTTATAAGACATTGGTGGTAGGACCACACTGTAGACAGTCTTTTGTCTGCAGTCGCGGGCCGGTCCGTCCGGGGCAGTACCACACTCTCGCAGAAGATCGACGTTTGAGTAGTAGCAATTTGCTGCTACACTTCGTTCGGTGAGCGAGAGAGCCGGGAGCCCAACTTTCTGGGTGTGTTTGTGTGTGGCGGGTTTTGGTGAGGCCTGAAACCTGCGGTGGTGAGGTCTTGGTCGGGGTATTGAGCGTGAGGGGCTGGCATGGTGTACAGGGAGACCCGATGGGAATGGTCACCGCCGGCCACCTGCCGGTCAGCAGGGGACCCGAACCCAGGATCATCCTCCCTGGGAGGCTGACCCACCAACCGGCGAAAATCCCGTTGGGTAGTCGTCGTGCCGGTGTGGGAAACCGGAGTGGACCTCGGCGGCTACACACGGGGGGGCATCGGGGGCCCTTCCGTGCTTCGTGTCAGCTCCTCACAACACTCACTCCTCGACCATGCACTATGTCCTGCCTTTTTTTTTGGTATCACCAAACTCCGTTATACACATTCACACTCCCTTCCTCCTCTTCTTAAATTAAAAATCATGGCCATGAATGTTAAAAAGAGACGATTTTCTACGGCGGTCCCCTTATCCACATTTGATGTGGATTTTTGCAATATCAGGGGTTTACATAGCAATCTCGACGCCGTCCACCATCACCTCGAGACGGCGCGGCCTGCCTTACTCTTTTTAACGGAGACGCAGATAGGTGCTCCGGATGACATTTCGTACCTAAATTACCCCGGCTACGAGTTGGAGCATACCTTCCGTCGTAAAGCCGGGGTGTGCGTATTCATCCGAGGTGATATCTGCTGTCGCCACCTTCGGGCCCTCGAACATGGTGACTTGTCAATCCTGTGGCTACGCGTAGACTATGGAGGGCTTACCCGCATCTACGCATGCCTCTACAGGTCCCATGGCAGTGATCCGGGGTCAATTCAATTATTTGAGAACGTCCAATGGGGGATTGACGAAATATTGGAGCAGTGTCCATCAGCGGAGGTGGTGGTTCTTGGAGACTTCAACGCTCATCATAAAGAGTGGCTGGGGTCCCGAACCACTGACCTCCAGGGTCGACATCTCTTCAATATGGTCTCGGCCTATGGTCTCTCACAACTGGTGACACAGCCCACCCGTATCCCAGATATTGAGAGCCATGAGTCTTCTTTACTGGATCTTCTGCTGACTACACACCAGCACGGATATCGGGTAGTGGTTGAAGCGCCTCTTGGATCTTCTGACCACTGCTTGGTCCGTAGCAGTGCCCCTGTTGTAAGGCCTAGTCGTTCTAAGGCGACTGGGACTCGCAGAGTCTGGCAATATAAGTCAGCAGATTGGGATGGACTGCGCGAGTTTTACGCATCCTACCCATGGAAGCGGCTTTGCTTCGCCTCTGGGGACCCTGGCGTCTGTGCGGACTGCGTTACCGAAACGGTTATTACGGGGATGGAATTATTCATCCCCAACACCAAAGGTGGCCGCAGCCGACCCTGGTTTAACAAAACCTGCAGGACGGCTGCATGCCAGAAACAGTCCGCATATCGGGCCTGGAATAGGGCCAAAAAATGCCAGGACCCGAACGCCAAAGAGGTGAAGCGGAAATTTAACGCCGCTTCTAGATCTAGTAAGAAGGCTATTGCCAGAGCCAAGGCGGAACATGTTGCCAGAATTGGCGAGCGATTGCAAAGCTATCCCGCTGGGAGTCGTGCATTCTGGTCGCTCGCCAAGGCTGCACAAGGCAACTTCTGCCAGCCCAATCTCCCACCACTGCAGAAACACGATGGTAGTCTGGCTCACAGCGCAAAGGAGAAGGCCGATCTTCTAGGTCAATTCTTTGCCTGTAACTCGACTTTGGATGCCGGAGCTGCCACACCACCTACCATCCCACGGTGTGAAAGTTCACTGCCCGAAATCCGCATCACGCAGCGAGCGGTTAGGCGGGAGCTGCGGCTTTTAGACGTCCATAAGTCGAGTGGACCGGATGGCATCCCTGCAGTGGTACTAAAGACGTGCGCCCCTGAATTGACTCCCATCCTCACGCGCCTATACCGACTTTCCTACGCTACTAATAGGGTTCCGTCTTCGTGGAAGGTAGCCCATGTCCACCCGATCCCTAAAAAGGGAGACCGGTCTGACCCATCGAATTACAGGCCAATTGCGATAACATCCTTGCTCTCCAAGATAATGGAGAAGGTTATAAACCGCCAGCTTCTGCAGTACCTTGAGGATCGCCAGCTTATCAGTGATCGCCAATACGGCTTTCGTCATGGTCGGTCGGCTGGTGATCTTCTTGTGTACCTCACACACCGTTGGGCAGAGGCCTTGGAGGGCAAGGGTGAGGCGCTGGCGTTCAGCCTAGATATCGCAAAGGCGTTCGATAGGGTCTGGCACAGGGCACTTCTATCGAAGCTACCATCATACGGAATCCCCAAGGGACTCTGTAATTGGATTGCCAGCTTTTTGGATGGTCGGAGTATAAAAGTCGTCGTAGATGGCTCCTGCTCCGATACCATGACCACTAATGCTGGTGTACCACAAGGCTCGGTGCTCTCCCCGACGTTGTTTATCCTGCATATCAATGACATGCTCTCTATCGAGAATATGCGTTGCTATGCGGATGACAGTACGGGTGATGAGCGGTACACTGAGCAACGGAATATCCCTCGGAGTATTCAGGAAAGAAGGGTTCAACTTGTGTCTGAAGTCGAGCGCTCTCTGGGGCGGGCCTCGGAATGGGGTGAACGGAACCTAGTCCAGTTCAACCCTACAAAGACACAAGTTTGCGCGTTCACTGCAAAGAAGGACCCATTTGTCATGGCGCCTCAGTTCCAAGGAGTAACTCTTCCAATTTCTGAGAGTATTGGGATTCTCGGCGTCAAAATATCGAGCAAAGTCCAGTTTGGGAGTCATTTGGAGGACAAAGCCAAATTGGCAAGCAAAAAGTTGGGCGTCCTGAACAGAGCCAGGCGGTACTTCACACCGAGACAGCGTCTTGTGCTATACAAAGCACAAGTTCGTCCTCATGTGGAGTACTGCTCACATCTCTGGGCAGGTACGCCCAAATATCAGCTAGACCCACTTGACTCCCTGCAAAGACGGGCTGTTCGAATCGTCGGGGATCCCAATCTTACGGACAGATTGGAGTCGCTGGAGCAGCGGAGAGACTTTGGGTCACTCTGTGTACTCTACCGACTCTTTCACGGGGAGTGCTCCGAGGAACTGTTTGACTTGGTACCACCGTCACCATTCTACCAACGTACCACTCGACATCGCAGCAGGGTTCATCCATTTCACCTGGAAACGTTATGGTCTTCAACTGTACGTTTCCAGCGATCATTTCTCCCACGTACGTGCAAGCTCTGGAATGAACTACCTGCTGCTGTGTTTCCCGAGCGCTATGACATGTCCTTCTTTAAACGAGGTTTAAGAAGAGTATTTCCTTCACGGTAGGCAGCGGCCTGGCTGTGCCCCTGGTATTGCAATGGTCCATGTGCAGCAGTTTCACTTACCATCAGGTGAGCATGCTGCTTGCTCGTTTGCCACCGTTGGCAATAAAAAAAAAAAAAAAAAAAAAGACTATATCAATATTAAAGATCTTTTATGTCTTAAATAAACAGAATGACTTGGCAATCGCATGAAAACACAATGTACCTCACAAGTAATACAAATTATATTAAATTGTACGAAACATAGTCGTCGTCCTACTGTAGGGCTCAAGCCTCCTCCATAATGGGAGGGGAATAGACCTTCTACTTCACACTAGTCAGACGTGTTGGAATATGGTTTCGTTCCGAGATTTCCCTCTCTTGCACAGCTGTTGTATGCTTATTATATCCCTTAGTCGACTATTATGACACCCACCGGCATGATAGAGAATGGTGAATTGTATTCTTACTTCGTCACCACACGGAAAGAACATATAATTAACCAACACAAATTACATTCAGACTCAGAACAACAATTTGTGGATCGTACAAGGTGTTGTCTTGCATGGGATTCGAACCCGCGACACTGGCACGGTACGTTGGTATCTTAACTACTACGCCATCTGCGCAGTCTTTAGCTGGTTTTTACGATTCCCATATCCCTATGGGAATCGTAAAAATCGTACAAAAAAGCAATGATGGCGACAAATGTATTCTTATTTTTTTTTTGGAACGAAGTTCCTTACGGCAGGCTTGGAGGAGACAGGGATTTTGCTGCGCGACCGAACTGAAAAAAATGTGATAGTAAAACCGTAAGAATAAAACCGTAAGAAAAAGTGCGTGGAATAAAACCGTTAAATGAGACGAAATTGTTTTGACCGCCGTATCTCAAAAACTATAAGTGCTAGACCATTTTTGATAGAAATTTTGACCCCCCTTGTACCTTACATTGCCGCCCGGACTACCCCTACCCCCCATTAGAGACTTCCCTCCCCCCCTTCTTTTGATGTGAAACATCATTCAACCTACAATCCCCCAATAGAAACTTCCCTCCCCCCCTTCTTTTGATGTGAAACATCGTTCAACCTACAATTGTTTTGACCGCCGTATCTCAAAAACTATAAGTGCTAGACCATTTTTGATAGAAATTTTGACCCCCTTTGCACCCTACATTGCCGTCCGGACTACCCCTACCCCCCATTAGAAACTTCCCTCCCCCCCTTCTTTTGATGTGAAACATCGTTCAACCTACAATTGTTTTGACCGCCGTATCTCAAAAACTATAAGTGCTAGACCATTTTTGATAGAAATTTTGACCCCCTTTGCACCCTACATTGCCGCCCGGACTACCCCTAGCCCCCATTAGAAACTTCCCTCCCCCCCTTCTTTTGATGTGAAACATCGTTCAAACCCCAAACTGCCATAAATCAGTCATCTTTGACCGCAGGAACTCCGGATTTTTGACAAACCTCATAGAATTGCCAGTAGAACCGATTTAATACTAAAAACCTAAATTTCAAGAGCCTACACCCAATAGTTTAGTCACAATAAATTTTATAATTAGAAACTAACAATGTTCGGAACAAGGACACCAACTAAAAGAGCCCTGAATTTTGATTTTTTGTGAAAATTGTGTCGATTCTACATTAGCCGAAGGAATTTCGCTCCTACCTGGTGTCCCACGACACCACATTTCTTTTTTTACCAAGTTACATTTTATTAACTGCAAATGTAACTTTGTAATCCTATATATTTATATGGGTTTCCAAAATTATTTATGCAGTTAGTGTATCTCGGA
This sequence comes from Lymantria dispar, assembly GCA_032191425.1. Classification (NCBI taxonomy): domain Eukaryota; kingdom Metazoa; phylum Arthropoda; class Insecta; order Lepidoptera; family Erebidae; genus Lymantria; species Lymantria dispar. The sequence goes on along the minus strand of CM063445.1, from coordinate 8,904,924 downwards.
AACTTGATGAAAATTACAATGTTTCATAATTTTTCCTTCATTTATACACTAAACACCAATTGTATTCTAAATTTGAAGCTTCTATGTCTGCTAGAAGTTCCTCTTTAATATTGATGATCGGTCAGTCAGTCAGTCAGTCAGCGAGTAACAAAATTACGAAATTTTGACTAGTTATAATTCTTAAACTATTGCTTCAAATTGAATGAAATTTAAAATACACAATGTTTATACAATGCCTGCTGGGTTTTTAAAAATTCAGGCTTCTAGTTTTATTTACAATGAAGTTATAGGGGGTCGAAAATGGCCTGAATTGCTTCGAGAAAAGTATGTTACGGCAGTGTTGCGTTTTGCCCGACTTTTTTTTTGCTCGACTTGGCGGGGGCACTGCCGTGCCCCCAGATACTCTATACAAATAAATAAATTTAAAGTGTCTGCTTGTAATGTCAAAATACTGGGCTTTTTTCATGTTCACACGGTTATATGCACGACACCTATGCCTAAAATACAGTTTTTGTCTGTCTGTTTGTTTGAGGTAATCTTCAAAACGGCTGGTCAGATTTTGATAGTATTTTACTATCAGCTGTCTATATAAGGAGTAACTTAGGCTATATTTTATCACGGCATTCCTACGGGAACTGGAACTACGCGGGTAAGGCGACAGAAACCGAAGCGAAGCGAGGCTGGGTTGCTAGTATTAATATATAAAGAAACAGAATGAAATGTTTTAAGCTATTTCTTCTGCGAGGCAGTAGTCTCGCGGAAGGAGGCGGCGGAGCGCGCGCAGGAGGAACGCCTCCACGATGACGCGAACAGCCGCCGGTGACTGGGGCGGCGCAGGCGCGATTACCTGCGTCTGATGCCGCCCTAGCCGAGGCCGCGGGTGACTATATCGGAGATTTAGTCCGTCACCCGCCGAGAGGCCAACCGTGCGACGAAGACCGACGTCCCCGAGGGCGGGACGTCGGTCGAGGAGATGGTACTCCTAAGGGACATTCCGCCGGGCCGACCACTAACGACAAGTGACCCTGCACCGATGGTTGGCCCTACGACGAAGGCGACATGCCACGGTTGGGTTACGGGGCCACGCGCTGCCCGTCTGTCACCCTGGACGGAGCCAGGCGGTGGGTGCACTGACCATGATCCACGCCAAAATAAAAAAAAAAATGCCTCACACTATTTTATGACATTTATGGATAAATCACAAAGCGTCACTGCTATGTATTGATAATAGTTTATTCATAAAAATTAAGTCGTAAAGTTTATGTTGACCATAAATAAATTACATAGAATTTAATGGCAGTTATAAAACTATTTTCTATCAATTTCTGTATCGCCTTTTATTTTCACAAGTTATTGGAACATAGGTAATAAAAATAGTTTTTTTTTGTCTATATGATCTATGTCTATATGATATTCTAGGAATTTTCAATTTCGCTGTATCGAATGATAGGCGATAACGTTTTTATTATGCTACCAATAATGTAACATTACACGTATGATATTTCATATTTTATTTTATAGATAAATTTATTGATTTATATTTGGCTGGGTTATTGCTTGTATAAAATTGAAATTTTCAACCATTTGATTAATATTTCCTTTCGTTTTCAGCCATTATGTTTAGTCTCCGATACAATAGAGAAAAATTTAATCCGTTATAGGTACTTAACGTGACCATGCATCCCGGTCTTGATGGAACAGTTTCACTTTCGAACTATTTATCCCGTTACATCTAGCCAAATCAAAAATGTACCGTTTTGATTACAAATATAAATAAATCTATAAACGTTAAGCTCCGTTCTTAATTGAAAACTGGGCAAAATATATTAAAAGTATTTTTTAAAGATATTTGCCGCCTGTACGGCGTCGTATCGGCTTATGGACTAACGCCGTGTTTGACAGAAGAACCTAAGGTTATAGTTTGATGTACCTAAAGCCCTTAAGTTCCTAGCCTATCTGATGGGATACCTGCACCGCGCTACCTAAGGTGACAGGTAGATGTGAGATGGATGTTTGGGTGGAGGATTGGTAATTCTCACTGCCGGTCAAGCAGACTCACAAGACCGATCAGAACTGACGGCTAAGGGTGTCTTGGCCGCAGTGAGAGTGTAGTAACTGAGATGAATAAATTCAAATCTGATTTATTTTACAATATTTACACCTTATATACTATTTATTGCTAATACACACATATACCATTTTGTGTTAGTGTGTCGTAAGTGTGAAGTGTAACGCAGCATCTTTAATCATGTCAGTGCAAATCTTGCAAATCTGCGCTGTTGTATGTTGAAATGCTCTACTTATGAATTTGCTGCGTTGCATGTTCATTGTGTGCATTGAACACCGCCCATAATATTCTATATTTCGTGTGATAACGGAATAAGAATACAATTTACCACTTTATATCTTGCCCGTGGATGTCATAAAAGACGACAAAGGGATATAATACGCATATAATATCTATTCAAGAGAAGAAAAACTCGAAATTGAACCCTATACTAACTAGTCTGACCCGCGCGGTATAGTAGGTCAATTGCCCTCCCGTTATAGAGGAGTCTCGAGCCCAACAGTGGGACATATATGAGCCGTGATGATGATGATGAATATATTATATATCATCGGAGGAGTACATCAGTATCACGTACTCTGATACAATCATCAACATTAATATCTCAGCCTGTATAAGACCACACTGTTGAGCTGCCTGCTCCAGAATGGAAGGAAAATTCACGTACTACTGGTCGTCGTGTGGTCAAAATTCGTCTATAATTCATTTTAATTAATTTTTCTGCTACACAATTTTCTTTAATTTTATTTATGTACTAGCAACCCGCCCCCGCTTCGCTTCGGTTTTAGTCGTTTTACCCGCGTAGTTCCCGTTCCCGTGGGAATACCGGGATAATATATAGCCTAGTTTACGCCCTGATATTATAGCTTTACATTGATGAAATAATTTTTGAAATCGGTCCAGCCGTTTTGAAGATTACCCGGAACAAACAGACCACGGCAGCCTTACATTTAGGATGGTGCCATCCTAAATGTAAGGCTGCCGTGCCTTCTCCTGAGCCAGCGGTGGAGATGCGGCGCAACCGCCTCCACAGTCTCCCGCCCTGCTACGGGGGATTCTAGATCTTCACTCCACCGCCGGATTACTTCCGTTTGAGCCACTTCTCGAGCTCTGCCCAGTCCCCTTGCGGAGACCCGCTCGCCGTTGACTCGTGCTGTGGCGCGGAACCGGTATACATCCGTCAATGCTTCTGCCACCAGTGGCCAAGGCGGATCGCCTGCCAGCAGTGTCGCCGCAGTCCAGGACACCGTACGGTAGCCCCTAATAGCCCTTACCGCCATAACCCTCTGCGGTCGTCGCAGAAGGGCTCTGTTGCGGGCGGTGAGGGACTCCGACCAGATAGGGGCACCATACAGTGCCATGGACCGCAGAATGCCGGCGTAGAGTCGCCGGCATGACGACCCAGTACCGCCAGTGTTCGGCAGAAGCCTTCCCAGTGCCGCCGCTGACTTAACGAGCCTCGGGACGAGCTGGGCAAAGTGTGGCCCGAAATTCCAATTAGAATCGAGGTGCTGACCCAAATATTTTATCTGGGCCTGCACCGGCACGGCAACCCCAGACACACTGATGTGTGCTCCTCTTGGGGGACCTCAGCGTGGGCCATGAAAAAGGAGGGCCTCGGTTTTATCCAGCGAGACCCTCAGACCCAACATCCCAATCCGGTCCACGACGAGCGCCACTCCTTCCTCTGCCAATCGGGCAGCCCCCCGGAAGTCCGCCCTCTTCACCGTGATGAGGGTGTCATCAGCGTAACAGATGATCCCCATCCCAGGAAGGAGCTGACCCCGTAGGAGCCAGTTGAACCCGACGTTCCACAGCACCGGACCGAGCACCGAGCCTTGTGGGACGCCGCACTCCACCCGATGGTGATGGATACGCCCGTCGCCCCCCTCCCAGAGCACACACCTTCCCTCGAGGTACGCCTCCAACAGCCTAACAAGATACGGAGGCACTCCATGGTACCTTAGTGCCTCCTTCAACGTCTCGTGTGGGAGACTGTTGAAAGCGTTTTTTATATCGAGTGAGACTGCCAGAACGACTTCCTTTTTGGCCACCGCTTCGGTGGCCTGGGACTTCAGAATGGCCAGCGCGTCAATTGTTGACCGGCCGCTCCTGAACCCGTATTGTCTCTCTGACAGTCCCGGTCCAACTTCCTCGAGGTGCTGGACGAGACAGTCCGCGAGCACCTTCTCAAACAATTTAGCCATCTCATCCAGCAACACCAGTGGTCTGTATGCGGAAGGGGAGTTAGCTGGACGACCCTCCTTCCGCAGTAGACACAACCGTCCACACTTCCATTGCTCCGGAAACTGCCCGGACCTCAAGCAATTGTTGAGCAGTTAGCCCGACGGAATACCCCTGCGGAGTACCCTCTTCTCGACTGACCCTGTATGACCCCTGACTTTAACTTGAAAGTCTTAAAATCTACCTAAGTTAGCTTATCAAGAAGTGCTTACCATCGGTCTCGTGGGAAACATAACAAGAACTGCGCTTACCAACACATGTGTCAAATGTCTCAATTACGACATATCACCTTCCTTTTTTTCACACGCGCCGTCCGCTGCATCCGGGGTGACAAAAGGGCGGCGCGCGGTTCCATAACCCACGGTATCTCCTCTCCTTCGCTATTGGGCCGACCACCCGTACCGAATTCCTTGTCCTCCGTGGCATAATCAGCTTCCTGAACAATCCTTTAGTAAACGTCGATAGGCTCACACAAGTACAGTCTGTAATCTCATAATTTCAATTCATATACCTCCCACTGCCGGGCTCAAGCCTTCTCCATTATCTTAAAGAAGACATTGACTACAATATCACGCTGAACGGACGTGTTAGTTCATCATCATCATCATCATTTCAGCATAGCACCGTCCACTGCTGGACGTAGGCCTCCCTCATGTCACACCACAGTGTGCGGTCCTGTGCCGGGCATTCCCCGTGTGGCGACGGGTTAAAAATCCTTTTAACGCCACCCCTTACTTGCCCGTGGGAGTCGTAAAAATCGGCTGAGGGTTTACCAGGAGAGTGGGCAGCTGGGCAGCAAGCTCTCTCCTGGGCAATATATAAGATCTTATTGCAATCGCCAACCCGCCTGCCAAGCGTGACGATTACGGCATTATCCCCTTATGAAAATTATCGACGTATTAGTAATATTTTAATATCCTGCCATCTATCGGTTTTTTACTAAATTAACTTTCAAGTTATCACAGTGTGTATTAAACGTTGCAAGAGTTTTCTCAGTTGTGTGTGTCAAAATTTCTTGAAAACCTTAACAGATGGCGTTGTAATACTTTTGCAAACTAAATTTTCCAAACTTTTAGCAAATATTCATAAATTGTCTATGACAATTTTTGATCGCAAACGTATTTACTTGCTGGGAGAGATATTCAAATTGAAGCACGTTTATTGAAAACTTCCACTTCCTTTTGAATTGTAACATCCGAGTAGGGTTATGAACCATAAATACTGTTAAAAGGAGTACCTACCTATCATATTTTCTTTTTTGATAATGATGAATATACAAAATTTATGTTTAATGTTGTGTCAAAAATATATTTAAATCGAGCTAAATATTTTTTGAAAAGTCATTTTAATTGTTCACAGATATACTATGGGCTGATTGTATCACGCCTATGCCATCCAAGATGGCGGAAGAGACAACATACAGATATATGTCATTACCATCATCTCAGTTCACGTAAGTACCACTATTGGGCTTGGGAAATTGACCTACTTACTATATTACGCTGGACAAACGTTTTGACATAGAGTTTCAATTCGAATCTTACGTAGATATTGTCTGCATATTATATCCCGTAGTCGTCTTTTATAACACGCACTGATAAGAGAAGGAGTAGTGCATTGTATTCCTACTCCAGCATCACTCTGAAGATATGTGCGTAATATAGGTAATATGAAAAAATACTGTTAAATATTCTTAAGTACGACTTCATTTATTTCACCCAAATCAATATACGTAGGTACATTACATATAACATGTATAAATAGTTGGCAGCCCTATTACCAATAGGAACATCTATGCGTTATTATTTAGTAACTAGCAACCCGCCCTCCCTTCGCTTCGGTTTTAGTCGTTTTACCCGCGTAGTTCCCGTTCCCGTGGGAATACCGGGATAAAATATCGCCTAGTTTACGCCCTGATATTATAGATTTCCATTGGTGAAAGAATTTTTGAAATCGGTCCAGCCGTTTCGAATATTACCCGGAACAAACAGACAGACAGACAAAAATTTTTTAATCTGTATTTTAGGCATAGGTGTCGTGCAAATAACCGTGTGAGCATGAAAAAAGTCTATTATTTTGACATTACAAACAGATACTCCAATTTTATTTATTGGTATAGATTTACGACTCATTACACGACTCCTATTACGACTCAAATACAATGCCGACCGCGTGAGGAAAGACCGACGTCCGCCCCGAGCGGGGGACGTCCCATTGACCGACGTCCGCCCCGAGGGGGGGACGTCGGTCAATGGGAGGGTACTCCTCAGGAGATATTCCGTCGGGCCGACCACTGACGACAAGTAACCCTGCTCCGGTGGTCAGTCCAACGGCGAAGGCGACGTGGTGTTACAGGTGGGTTGCGGATGTGCGTGCTGCTTACGCCCCTGTGTCGCCCCGGACGGAGTGGTGCGAGGAGTGCGTCGACCGCAAATAAAAAAAAAGCAGTACCGGTATAACTTTACTAAAAACCTCTGTAATAATCATAACTTGGACGTGAAACACACCTTAGTTCACACCTGATCCTGAACGCTAAAGTATTCGAAACATTGGAAAAGTATAAATCAAATACAAAGACGAGGAATTCCGTAAAAATTGTTTTATTTCATGCGTATAATCCCGTAACATACAGAATAACAAAACAGAAATCAATATCTGATTTATCTACTTTACTGAATTATTATGTAATAACGGTTTTGCTTTACGTGACCTATGTCCGTTGTTTTTAAAGCTGTAACAAAAATGCCCCACTTTTAGAAGCAGACGTGATCTTGTCTTTATTTAAGGTTTTAAGCCAATATTTTCACCTATTTCTGCAGGACTTTTCGTATGTTCAAGCTTTTCAGTTCACATTTTTACCAATTTCTGCCCAGTTCTGACACAAAAAGTAATTGTCACGTTTAGCAAGCGTCCCGTTTTAACGTTAAAAAAGTGGTATTAATTATGCTGGACTGTTTGCATCATACTTAAATACATCCAATAAAAGTTGGACATATTCATCATATTTGAATGAATATGCTATTCTAACATTTGCTTCTTCTTTATCGACAAATTCGTTTGTAACTATACCTCGTTGTTCACCTGTGAATAAAATTAACATGATTATGACCTTTGTGACTAAGGTTGCCACCTTTTATTTGTTTAAATTAAGTACCATCCATCCATCAGTCACAGCAGACAGACACCATACAGACGTCCGCTGCTGGACACAGCCCTACCCACGAGAATGCTACTCAGAACGGTCCTGTGCCACTTGCATCCAACGGTTCCCTGTGACTTTGAAAACTACGTCAGTCATCCTACGCTGCGACGTCCGATTCGTGGTCGCCACTCATAAACCTATTGTCGGTCCTATTGTAAACGATTGTCGGTTCGACGAGCGATTTGGCCTGCCCATTGCCATTTCAACGTGCTAATTCTGCGGGCTATGTCGGTTACACTCGTTTCTGTATTCTGGATTTTATCACTTAGAAAAATAACGAACATAGTAATAGCCCTGCCCTGTACATAGCACGTTAAGCGACTTTAAGACTTTTTATGAGACTTTGAGCCATTTATAGGCCAAGTTTTAGTGCCGTAAGTCATTGCTGGTAACAAACAATGGTTATAAATCTTTGTTTTCAGACACTGCGGAATGCATAAAGTACATTGTTTAATAAATGGAGAAAAAGTACTTTAGGTCCAAATAACGGACCATTTACTACTTATTTTCAGGAAATTTTAATAAATAAACATTATTTGTCATCTGTGTGGTGACGGAGTAAGAATACAATTCACCACTCCCAATCTTGCACGTGGATGTCGTAAAAGACAACTAAGGGATATAATATATTTCGTTTACATAACTTATAGAGGGCAAGCGTAACAAATTAATAATAAAGGACGAGTGGCAACCCTACTTGTAACATGTTAAAATCTAAACACTCATGCAATTTGGAATAATAATACAAATATAATGAGACCACATTTTAAATTTGTTAAATTAAACATTCCTTAGGCAAGAAGGCGCTTAAGGAATCGGTACCAGTGACGGGCTCAATGACGAGGGGGAGGGATGACGGTAAGTTATGGGGCCACACGACGCCGCACCGTCGCCCCGTACAGATTGGACGGCGTGTGTCCAAGCCCAAAAAAAAGCAAGACGATATGGTCTTACGCGTTATAAGGTCACGAAACTAGCTATATAACACTATAGACTTATTATAAACCGTTAAAAGCTATAAGCAGAGAGCACCGTGGCTTATGGCGAAGAATTTCGAATTACATCACACAGAACTTTAAAAAACGTTTACGATATTATTTCCAGTTCTATTCTCTTGTAATTATATTTTTTATAATTGTAATAAAACTTTGTAATAAAACGTAGTTTGTTACTATTTTATATTGCTGATAGTAGTAAAGGAGCAAGCAGCAGACTTGATGGTAAACATTGCTGGGGCGCATGGACCTATGCAATACCAGGGACACAGCTGGACCGCTGCCTATCGTGACGAAAGTGCTCTTCTTAAACCTCATTTAAAGAAAAACATGTCATAGTGCTCGGGAAACACAGCAGCAGTTAGTTGATTCCAGATCCTGCACGTACGTGGGAGAAACGACCACTGGAATGGTTAATAACAAAAAAGAAAATGGCCAGCAGTGCCGTGCTAGCATAAGCCCCTTGGCCAAACCTTACTTTGCTCATGGGTGCCGTAAAAGATTTAGCTAAAAGATTTACATCGGATCTGGGTTCAAAACCATCTATTGCCATTGCCCTTTGGGCGATATTTACATTACTAGGGCGAACTAATGTCATTTATACGGCCAGTTACAAAAATATTGCTATGACCTTTTCTATATATTATCATCATCATTCAGCTCATCACCGTCCAGTGCTGGACTTAAACCTCTCCCATGTTTCACCATAAAGTACGGTCCTGGTTCGCCTGCTTCTAACGACTCCCAGCCAATCCAGCTGTTTGGGCATCTTACACTACGTCGTCGGGGAAGAAAAAATGGCGACCATGCACAAATACATATACACACATATGTGTGTATATGTATATCATTTGTATATAAATGCTAATAATACATAAATAATGTAATTATTATATACTAGCTTTTGCCCGCGACTTCGTCCGCGTAGACTACAGAATAAATCACCCTATGCACCATATCTTCTGTTTTTTTAACGAAATTAAATGATACGTGGCTTAGATTTTAAGATGGAACCCCAAACTACCAAAATTGTGAAAATTGTATCGAAATCCATTCAGTGGTTTTTGTGTTATGCCATAACATACAGATTGAAAGACACCAAAATTCTAAAACCATTGTAAAGGGGTAAGGCTATTTTTTGAGCTTATACCAAGCTTATAGTACCTCTTTATAAACTACATTAGCGGTTCTGCCCTCAGGTGCTAAGATGACCAGACTGCTAGGAGAGCTCACTCTCGAGCAAGCCACGTAAAACTGACCGTGCGAGAAGCAGTCTACCCTAAGATCAATTCCTGCTGTTTTTAGTGACTGACCCTGAGACTTATTAATCGTCATTGCGAAACAGACCTTAAGAGGGAACTGCAGCCTTTTAAACTCGAATGGGTACTCCGATGGTATAAGTGGTATCCGTGGTATATACACCGATTCACCTCGAGCACAGCCAGTAATTACAATGGCCTCTACTAAGTTTTTATGTAAGGCTTTCACACGCAACCTGGTCCCATTGCACAACTTAGGCGGATTGTGGTTTCGGAGTAGCATTACTGGAGCACCCACTTTGAGGATAAGTGTGTGAACCGGTAGACCAGGTGGGTTGAGTGCATTTAAGAACTCCACAGGATAGTGTATAGCATCATCCGTATGCACTACAGTGTCCACAGACTAGTACTTGCATTCTACACCTTCGAATGACTTTAACAAAGTGTCATTAATAACTGAAGCCTGATCGTTCTTAGGTGTCAAAATCGCACGTTCACACAGCCACTCCATGGATTTGTTGTGTAGGTTGTGAACATCTGGATATATTCGGGCTATTAGGTCATCAACGGTCGGTACAAGTGAGGCAAGATCTGATGGAATTGTAATCTTGCCATCAGTTTCTGGATATTCTCCATTTCCTATTTTAATAAGAAGATCGGAGAATTGTCCAGCGCAAACATCACTCTTCAGGTGCACCCGCATATTTTTTTTTAAGGTGAAGCTTTTTGATTAGGGGCCAAAGACTTGATGCCTTAATGCAAGCCTTAACTTCGTCAGCTCGAGTTCCCCTCGGCACTACCGGCAGAGTCTGACGGAAGTCTCCAGCTAACAACACGGTGACTCCACCCATCATGTCATCGTTCCCTCTAATATCTTTTAGTGTTCTGTTTAGCGCTTCAAAACCCCCCTTATGCGCCATTGTGCTCTCGTCCCAAACTATGAGTTTACAATCACGCAGCACTTGGGCCGCATTACTCTGTTTTGAGATATTGCACAGTGGAGTTTCCACATGGATAAGGTTTAGTGGCAGCTTGAAAGCAGCGTGAGCTGTCTTGCCTCCCTCCAACAGTGTTGCTGCGATTCCTGACGATGCGACAGCTAAGGCAATGCTACGATTACTCCTAACTTTTGCCAATAGCAAATTGATAAGGAATGTTTTACCAGTGCCACCAGGAGCATCCAGGAAAAAAATTTGCCCTATTCCTTTTTCAATATTGCCAAGGATCTTCTGGTAAACGTAAAGCTGTTCATCCGTCAGTAACTCCTCATTGCATGACACCACCTCTCCTAGGGCGCATAGATCATAATTGGTCTCCCTCAGATATTCTCTATTGTCCAAAGTTGCTGCAGATCTTTTTGGCTGAGGTAATCCGTACTGTGCCAAGTTTTGTCCTGCTTGAGCTAATACTGCATCCTCAATCAAAATCAAACATCTTTTGTACACCTCGTCAGTGAGGTGTACAACAGATACACAATCTTGCAACTCTCTTTCCAGTTGCCGTTTAATGTCTTCTGAGAGACTCTCTTTGTATTTCTCCCAAAGGCTTAAAGGATCAGAGAGTTGACAGAAAACTAACATTATTGTAAATAGCTCTCGCAATTTGAGAGGAGAATCGCATAATGCAGCTTCCTCTAAAGTGGTGTCCCAATGCTTGTCGTCTTCCAGCAGACCAAGTGCCTTATACGCAGATTGAAATGTTGGATGGAGGATACCATTCACAGTCTTTAAGTCCTCAAAGGATGTCGGTCCTCTAACCTCATGGAGCAAAAGGCGTACGTGGTAGCACTCGGTGTTGTTTGGATGAATCGTATAGACCCTGCCCAGAGCGTGCACTTTTTTCACTCCGGGCCAGCCCTCAACATCTTTCCCTTTTTTCCTCCTTGAAAATTTTTTGCTGTTCCAGACATAGTAAGAAGGGACTTCGGAGTACTGCAGAGTTTTAGCGAAATTGTCTGTTTTGCAGATTTCAAAAAAGCCTAGGAGCGTTGTCTGTGGTGGATTTTTTATCTTTTCTGACAAATTATTTGAGGTGAAGTATATTCGCTGACCGTTTTCAAGATGAACAGCGAGGTGTACGACAGGGGGGAACCTTTCATGAATGGGGAAGCTTAAGATCCTCCAAACTGCTTCGGAACTGCTTATGTACCGGCCGCTTTCGTAGATTTTTACCTCATCTTTCTCATTCTCTAGAGTAAAGGCCGCTTGATCACTGCCCTTGTTCACGTACTTACAAATATATTTGATAGATTTAACAGAATTGCAGTACTCCACATTAATATGAGCATTGAAAGTACGTGACAGGACAGGATTGTAAGGCACCACCCAGCGGTTGTCCAACTCTATTTCATTAATTTTTATTGTGTTACCACCGTCAGCTGGAGACCTCCTCCTATATTGCGGATATCCATCGTCTCCTGTCTGGGTGTCCTTGAGAAACGGTCGAGGGTACCTCTTACTGCAACTGCCATCTTTCATGCAGGGCGAGTTGTAATTTAAACTTCCGCAAGGACCATGTATCATACTGGCCTTCACAATATCGTAGAGGAGAGGGTCTTGCTCAGGGTCAGGTATTTCTGCACTAATAACATTGTCGATCTTATCTGGGGTGATACGCTGCTCTAGCCATAGCAAGATGTGAATGTGAGGAAGACCCCGTTTTTGCCATTCTACCGAGTATATAAAGCAACGCATCCCCCCAAATAGATTGCCTTTGGTAAGAAGAGCCATCATCTTTTTCACCTCGCTATAATATCGTGGCGATCGTGTGACTTTTGGGCAGGTAAAAGTATATCTGTGATGTCTTTCCATCGGGGGTTACACGTAAATGTGATAAAAAGATCAGGACGACCGTACTGACGCACGTATATCATAGCGTCTTGTGTACGCTCGTGCATATAGCGTGGTCCCCCGGTAAAAGATGACGGGAGCACCACCTTCTGACCTAGCTGCTGAACATCAACATCCTGCCTTCCTATGGCATCCCGCAAGTGTATATAACTGTCAGCCCTCAGCTGCGCCTGGTTGTTCCTGATATAGGTCAACCTTTCCGTCTCTATTTTGGCGTAAATGTCCACTAAAAACTGACTAAAAAGGGAACGGAAATACACCAAGTGATTATCTTCTCCTTGTCTAATCATTATACGAAAAGAATAGAACCTTGCAGCTGAAATTGTATTTTTAAGTATTAATTTGGTCTCAGGATCACGCTGAGGTAAAGAAATGGAGTACCCATCCTCGCCACGGCAAAACAAAAGCGGATACTGCAGGGCGTCATACGAACGGTGAATCTCGCTAATGCGCTGCAATGAATTATCGTGACTCTCAAGGATAATGTCTCGTTTCTCAAATTGCTGACCAACTATTACTAATGCCACCTCATTTGACGTAGGAGCATTAAAACGACCCCTGTGACTCTCCGGCGGTTTCTTCTCAGCATTAATGACTACTTTAAATGGTTTAGACGTTTCAGGCACCTTGTCCAGGGCGATCCTTCAAGTCTCTTACATAAGTATTAAACGCATGTAGCATTCTCTGCAGTTGCTTGACTAAGCCGGGTTTTACTTCGGGAAAGATACTGCACCTCAATTGTACTTCCCTGTCATCATCGCCAACAAAATATATTTGTAAAAATTGTGGTTCCTTTTGAGGAGCTGGCAGCAAGCTTCCCACCAAATGGTATACCTGGCCCTGAACTTTAAAAGTTGGCATAAAACCGTCTTTTATTATCTGTTTCGTTCCGAAAGAAGTCATTTGAAAACAACTATTATATTTACGAATACGGTTCATGAAATGGTCGTGTTCTGGATGTATATCCATTATCAAACTGTAGAGAGGCTCAGGTAGCTGTTCATAAGGCGGGAGCTGCACCTTACCAGCACTGCAGCACATGCCGGGTGGCTCCTCCTTCCACTTGAGAGCATTACACCAATGGCACTTGTTGTTCATGGCACCCAAGGATACAGTACTGTCCGTCTCATACTCTATATCAAGATCATAGGCCATGCCGGAGTGAGCCTTGGTTTTCCAGGAGCGTCCTTTCCTTTGAACTCGTCTTCCAGGATTATTTTGCTCATAAAGAGACTGTGCCGCCCTGTGTACCTCAGGGTGAGTTTTCTGGTATCTGGCCACGGCAGCACGGTGAACTGCTGGGTTTGTTTGCGCATATTTTTTGAAGCGTTTTGAATTTGTTTTTTCCGAGTAGCGTCGGTGCATCTGGCACGACGTTTCTTGGAGCATTTAGTAGGAAAGATAAGAGATTGATACTGAGATACGTCATGATCTGGTTCTAATATGGGCGGTGAATTAGTAGGCACTTCATTTCTTCTCGTAGTAATCTTCTTTGCAACGACGGGGAGAAGTGAAGAAGGGGAGGCGGTCTCGGCCATTGTCGCAGTCACTTCACTACGGACGTAAACATCGAAATGGCCACGTGACAGATCATGTGTAAAGCGTAGTCGTCCCACAGGGTTACCTGTAGTACCAAAACTCATATACAGTTCACCGTTTCGGTAAACTTCAAAGACCCATGGAAAGAGCTGCCCTGCCGCTTCCAGCTCACATAAACTACCATAAGTTTTTACTTATGGTAGTTTATGTGAGCTGGAAGCGGCAGGGCAGCTCTGGCGTGACATGTCAATGCGGTATTCAGGGGCTCTGAAGTAATTGTCCCCGTTACTGTCATGTGACATAATGGCAAACGATTCCCAGTTGTCCACCACATAGTCTACGATTTGCTCGCGCACCTCCCTGGCCATCACCTGTGTATCATACAATATATAGGAGATGGCCCGAAACAGACAGGCTCCGTCTCCAATTATAGGAACTACGGTGTGAGGGATCATAGCCCCATCAATTTGCAATGTTTCAACAGTCATTGTGATAGATAATAAACAAAATCTACTCAAATAACGAACAAAAACTATGTACTTAAGTTATGCACTTACAAATTTAAGCTCATTAAATAGTATTATAAACAAAATGAAAGTAAAAAAAAATCAAAAAATATATTGTAAAGTGATTAGAAAAGAAAAGCAATAGGAAAATTTTTTTTTAAAGATTAACAAAGAACTTTGTGAAAAATAAGAATACTTTGAAAATTAATTTGAAAAAAAAAATAAATATATAGTATTATAAAGTTAATGAAAGAAAAAAATATAGAAAAATATTCGAAAATGATTAAGAAAAAACAATTTGAAAAAGAATAGTTTTTTTTTTAAATATTAGCAAAACAATTTGCAAAAGATAAGAATATTTTGAAAAGCAAAGTTATGCACTAAGGAATCAAGGCAATTAAAATAGTAGTATCATAAACTTAATAAAAGTAAAAAAAAATGGGAAACAATATTTGGAAATGATTAGAAAAGCAATTTGGAAAAGAATAGATTTTTTTGGAAAAGATTAGCAAAACAATTTTTAAAAGATAAGAAAGAATATTTTGAAAAGCAAAGAATTGTGCTGAAAAGCACAGTTTTTAAAAGATAGTGTTGCACTGAAAAGTACAGTTTACTTGTATGGTATAATCTATCGCAGCGTTTGCGCTGGACGTGTTATTAAGACCAAGGTTGCAATTATAATGTGTGGGGCCGTGTTTTTTTTTTTTTTTTTTTTTTTTTGTGTGTGTACAGCTGTTGGCCGCAGATGGCCTTGACAGCTTGACGCGGACTATGGGTGAGCGCTGAGGGCTCTCAACCCGGAGAAAAGTATGCTAAGCGTCATCGCCCAAGGGCTCCCCCTGTGGGGAACGGACCTCGGCTTGGGGCGTCGCTGGAGGCAAAGTGGGCGTGCCCACGTTTTTAGTAGTGACTTTTGCGCGGCGCGATTTCGCACCTCGACGGCGAGGGCGGAACCGCGGATATTTCTTTGTTAAGGCCTCGCGGGCCGTGTAGGCTCTTTGTTGAGCGAGTGTGATATTGTCGTCCTCTTCGTCGAGGACGTGACGAGGACGTCGGATGGATGTGGGGCCGTGCCGCCTCGCGCTGCTTATATACCCTCCGAGCTCCGGGGAGATTGGTGTGCGCGACTTTTTCATTATTGCTGAAGTTACTTAAGGAAACCACGAAAAAATAATTAATATCCGAATATTAGTTTTAATATACGGTGAAAAAACTTGTTCAAATACGAATAAAATGCAAAATTGTGTTTTTCGCATATATAATTATTATTATAGTCAAACATTTCGTTGAAGTCAAACACTTTCATCGACTAATACGATAATTTTGTTTAACAATAGCATCAACCTTGTGTGATAGATACGTATTCAATCAAGTTTTTTTTTTAGTGTAGGCACCTGCCAAAAGTAACGAAAGCAAAACTTAGTTTTATGACTTAAAAGCAACGATTTTCCTCCTATTTCGAGGTGATTTCGAAAAATCAAAAAAAAAAATCGAAAAAAAAAAAAAAAAAAAAATAACTGAAGCCTGATCAAAATTACCTACTTACATGTCAAGTATTTAATAATTAAAGTAACGGTGATAGGCAACTTCAAAGCGAAAATATAAATCCATTTTATTACCGTTCCCTTGGGAATTTCGAAAAATCCCGTCTTATTCTTTGCCTACTTCATAATGGGGAAATAATTTTATACACTTATTATACTTAACAATAGCTACGAAAGAAAAAACAAACAATATAACTTTTAAGCAAGGATTTTCATCATATTCCGAGGGATTTTCAAAAAACCCTAAAAATGGTTTTTAGTTATCGTAATAACCTACTTTTAAGCTGAATTTCAAGTCTCTAATAAATAAAGTTACGGAAATAGGGCAACTTTAAAGCGAAAATATAAATAAATCTTTTTTTATTCCCGTTCCTGTGGGAATTTCGAAATATCCTGAAAATTGTTTTTTGTTTTTATAATCACCTACTTATATGCCAAATTTTAAGTTTCTAATACATATGGTTACGGAGATAGGGTAAATTTAAAGCGACAAAATATAAATAAATCCTTTTTATTCCTGTTCCCGAGGGAATTTCGAAAAATCCTAAAAACGGTTTTTAGTGATTGCAATCACATATTTATATGCCAAATTTCAAGTCTCTAATAAATATAAAAACGGAGATAGGGCAACTTTTATAGCGAAAATATAAATCCTTATTATTCCCGTTTCCGTGGGAATTTCGAAAAATCCCGTCTTATTCCTTGCCTACGTCATAAAGACAATATCTGTGCAAAATTTCAGCTTCCTAGGTCCAAGGGTTTGGGCTGGGCGTTGATGAGTCAGTCAGGACTTTGAATTTTATATATTAAGATTAAGATAGTTTGAATCTAGTTATAATTATCTGTGCTATTATACCATTTTAATTTTTTCAGAATCATTTAAAATAAAGTGAGCAAGTATGAAAAACATTCAATATATCTAGGATAAGAAAAATATGTATATTCATAGTCATTTAATCTTTCTTCAAACCTTGCATATACTGTACATGTTTGTTAATGTTACCCACATACTACATTAGAAATTAATAGTCTTCATAGCCGCTAGTTATTTAAATACCTGCACAAATCGAATGTATTAATTAAATATGTACCGATCGAAGTTTATTGTAACCGTAGTGTTTTACTTGTTTATTGTTATATGGTGTTGATCGAGGACCGGGAGGCCTATCTTGCTGTAATACAGTGATAACTAGTACAGTGGATAGTGTAATCTCAATCTAGAATCAAATTTAAACAATATACTTAAGCTAACCATTATAAACATCATATTTAATTCGATGTGATAAGGTAAGGAAGTACTTTCTGTAAAACTGTTTTCATTTTTGTACTGTTAGGATGGTTTGTTGTTGTAGTTTGTTATATTAGTAAATAAAGTTAAAGTAACTATGCTATTTCATTTCATTTCATCGACATGGTCGCCATTCTTTCTTCCCCAGAAGTTGTCGGTTCATCAAAAGATGTGGTTTGTCCATTATTACTTCACTATTTCGTATATAGTCGAAGAAAAGTTAAGTGCAAAATGATGAAGATGATGATTAGCGACTCCACTTCGGTACGGATGTTAGAGACATACATGAAATCCGCGTGGCAATTAGAACAAATTACATTTTATATATCATGCCCATTCCTTTACTAACATATTTAAGTACACTATTGCACATAAGTGCGATTAAAGGGAATAATCGCCATGCTTGATAGACAACTTCGCGATCACAATTCCTATTATAATTTCTACTGAAGGATGCTGCGGCCCATTCTCCTACAGATTCCTGTCCGATAAATGAGGTTTGTAAATGTCCCTGCAATCCATGTACGATGTTGTCTTTTGAAAAAGAAATGGGCTGATACCACATTATATCATTAATCCGTCACCATAAGGGCATAGAGATTGGTCATAATTACTGCTAAAATCATCTCGGAAAAAGGTTCTTAAATGGCGACTACGTTTCGGACGATGCAGTGTAGGAAGTCCCCACACTAGGTGCATCGGCAGCCTGGTGAAATTTGCTGGGCGTCATTGAATAAACGCAGCACAGGCCCGCGTTACAAACTTACCGCAAAGAGTAATATCATTCTTTGAAAATTTATACTCTGTAATTAAGTCTGGTCTCAGATATAATGCGATTACAGCAGGATCTAGAGCTGGCCAGCTCTTCTGTTTGCTCAAAGACACATTTTCAAATTTGTTTTGATGTTTTATTATTTCTGTATCAATCGCTCCTAATACATTAGTTCTCCAATCCTAAAATACAAAAAATATCTATAAGCTGAAGAGGATTTTTTTTTGTTTAAAAGCACTTGAAACACCTCAGGAGCCAAAAACTGGATTTGAGAAAAGCTTTAGTGAGTCTATTTACGCTGAGATTACGCTACGTTAGCTAATTGGAAGAAAATGTAACAACGAGATAAAGTTAGTGCGTTTTCAAGACTGCTGCCTTTACAACCGGCGTAATGACAAATACATATTCAATTATCATTAACCTTTCACGCCTTAAACACTAAACTGGTTATAAAAATTCTTTCACCAATGAAAAGCTACATTAATAGCGCGTAATATAGCCTATATTTTGGCGATTCTTAAATTTATCATCTCAGCTCTTTTATGGCTCACTATTGTGCACGAGCCTCCTTCATATAGGAGGTAGATTGACTTACTATACCACGCTGGTCAGACGAGTTGGTATAAGGTTTTATTTCGAGTTTTCCTTCTCACGCATAGATGTTATATGCGTTTTATATCCCTTGGTCGTCTCTTACAATCACCCACAGGTAAGATAGGGGGTGGTAAATTGTAATCTTAATCCACAGGGACGCGACCTACACTAATTATCATTATATTTATCCCACACAGAAGATGTTCGCAAGATAATACATAAATATACTGACGTAATAATACATTGTGATAAATAAAATGTAATACAAATTTATATTGTGGACATTTTTAAGAGTTTAATCCTTGTCCGTGACCATCGATCGACGTTGAAAAGTGTTCAAATAGATAGAAGTTCATAGAGATAGAATTTGTAACGATAGTTTTAAGCCGCCCGCGACCATGAATGCTGTAACGTGTTCGAAACGTCGGGCAATCAAAAATCAAAAACGCGATAAAATCCGTAAAGTAAGTAGTTTTATTTACAACGATAGATAAATCTCATACCAGCAAATTCTCGCGATTTCACCCGTAATAATTCCCAATAATGTCGCTTTCCATTGGTGAAATAATTTTTAAAATCGGTTCAGCGGTTTACTCGTCAACACATAACAAACAAACAAATAATGAACCGTTTCATAAATTTATTCCTTTTTTTTTATTTACCTTTGGTATATTCAAATGTTCTATCACTTGTGAGTATGGGATCACAGTAACTTTATCAGACGATGAATTACGAGCTACTATGTGATAAGCTTCCACGTCCACCAGGGCATTAAATTCTGGTTCAGGATTCAAATCATCTGAGAAAATATTAATTTAATTAACAAATAATGTTATTGCGACTGCAGAGATGGCCAAGCAGTCTTTACAGCATTATATATGCCAAATGTCGTGGGTTTGATACCTAAGCAGGAACATTCTTTGTGCGATCCATAAATTATTGTTCTAAGCCTGAATTTGTGAAGTCCATAGCATTAGGAGTAATTCATCATCATTGCAGCCCACATAGGTCCCACCGTTGGGCTCGAGCCTCCTCCGCAATAGGAGGGAATTTGACGTACTATACCATGCTGGTCACATATGTTGTATAGGATTACATTTCGAGTTTTCCTTCTCTAGCACAGATATTATGGGCATATTATATCCCATAGTCGTCTTATACATCCACGGGCAAGATAGGGAGTGGTGAATTGTATTCTTACTCCGTCACCACACGAAAAGGAGTAATTAAAAAAGAAAATTTAAAAATAAGATTAATTTTAAAGTATTTATAATTATTAATACGAATAAGCTGGGGAAACGTTTTGGTGTAGGGTTTGTCATACAAAAGAGGGATTGTGAATTGTATTCTTACTACGTCACCACATAGGAAAGTGACAAGTTATATTTTGTAAAAAGTAATTTGGCTACATTTACACAACAATTTGGCTGATAGATACTAACATTTATAATGGTGAATTCATCATTAATGACGATGATGTTAGATTTTATTCTCCCCTCAAAAGTTTCGTTCCAATTGCCGATACAAAAGCTACAGAGTTCGAAACAGAAACGGGTTTCAATAAACCTGCAGAACTTTAGCAGTTGTGCAAGAGCAAGCAGAAATCTGCTACATCACAACCAAAATCATCATCATCATTTTATCATTTTATCATCACTATAGAAAGGAAATTGACCTGCTAAAAAAATCACGCTGGTCAGGCATGTTGGCGTAGGGCTTTATTTCGAATTTTACTTCTTTTGAATATATGGTATAATAATAATATATCATATTATTTTAGTCATCTTTTACGACATAGTGGGTGTCGTAAAAGATGACTGGCAAGAAAGGTAGTGGTGAATTTTATTCTTCCTCCGTCACCACACGGAGAATTTTTTTTTTATTGTCGATGGTGGCAAACGAGCAAGCAGCACACCTGATGGTAAGTAACACTGCCGCACATGGACCTTTGCAATTCCAAGGGCACAGTTAGGCCGTTGCCTACCGTAAAGAAAATGCTCTTCTTAAACCTCGTATAAAGAAGGACATGTCATAGCGCTCAGAAAACACAGCAGCAGGTAATTAATTGTACAGCCTGCACGTACGTGGGAGAAATGATCGTTGAAAACGTACAGTCGAAGACCATAACCATTCCTGTTAAAATGCATAATACTCACTTTGTATGTGTCCAGCTCCAACATATAAATGCTTCAATCTTTTTATAAAATCAGGGTCTACTGAAACTGCTAATGCAACATTCGTAAGTGATCCAATTGTTATCACTGTTAATTCACCTGTAAAGAAAATAAATACAATTAACATAATGATTTTTGAGGATGAGGACTAGAGTAGCAGTGGCTAATACTACTGAACTAAAGAAAGAAGATGAAAGATGATAAACACATTTTGTGTTTATTGAGATGAACAATTTAACTGCACAGATGGCGTAGTGGTTAAGGTACCTATAATGTATCATAGGTTCGATGCCCACGCAGACAATACTTTTATTTTTATTATTTTATTGCCAACGGTGTCAAACAAGCAAGCAGTACCCCTGATCGTAAGTGATGCTGCCGCACATGGACCTTTGCAATACCAGGGGCACAGCCAGGCCGTTGCCTACCGTGAAGAAAATACTCTTCTTAAACCTCGTTTAAAGAAGGACATGTCAGCGCTCGGGAAACACAGCAGCAGGTAGTTCATTCCAGAGCTTGCACGTACGTGGAAGAAATCATCGCTGGCAACGTACAGTTGAAGACCATAACGTTTCCAGGTGAAATGGATGAACTCTGCTACGATGTCGTGTGGTACGTTGGTAGAATGGTGACGGTGGTACCAAGTCAGACTGTTCCTCGGAGGACTCCCCGTGAAAAAGTCGGCAGAGTACACAGAGTGACCCAAAGTCTCTCCGCAGCTCCAGCGACTCCAAGCCGTCCGTAAGATTGGGATCCCCGACGATTCGAACAGCACGCCTTTGCAGGGAGTCAAGTGGGTCTAGCTGATATTTGGGTGCACCTACCCAGAGATATGGGCAGTACTCCACGTGAGGACGAACTTGTGCTTTGTGTGATTCACGAGTTGCTGTTTTCAGTCTGGATGTAATTTGTGTTAATTATGTTTGTAAAGTCCCCGTAATAAAAGATTTTAGTTCCCTAAGTAAAAACGGATCTTCAATAGAATGGCGGGACAGTATGGTGGAGTTAATTTCTTTACAAAAATCTGCATACCGTGTTAATTCTTTCGCTATTACCACTTTATAAGGAATCTTGAATTTAACCGATGAAGTTAATAAGCTAATGGTCGGTTTCCTACTCCGTAAAAACAAAATAATTTGTTAAATAAGTGCGAGTCGGAGTCGCGCACATAGGGTTCCGTACCATTATCTAAAAAAATCGCGTTTGTTGTATGGGAGCCCTCCTTAAACATTTATTTTATTTTGTTTTTAGTATTTGTTGTAGCAGCAATAGAAATACATAATTTGTAAAAATTTCAATTGTCTAACTATCGCGGTTCATGAGATACAGCCTGATGACAGACAGACGGAAGGACAGACAGGCAGTGAAGTCTTAGTAATAGGGTCGCGTTTTTACTCTTTGGGTACGGAACCCTAAAAACTAACACTACGTCAAATTTTCTTACCTCTGTCGTAAAAAAAAATTAACATTAAACGGCCCGTTAATCAGCTCCTTCAAAGCAACAGCAAAATCTGCCAAGTCGAGCAAAAATAAGTCGGGCAAAACGCAAAACTGCCGTAACATACTTTTCTCGAAGCCATTCAGACCATTTTCGACCCCCTATAACTTCGTTGTTAATAAAACTAGAAACCTGAATTTTAAGTAACCTAGCAGGCCTTGTATACCTATTGAGTATTTCAAATTTCATTCAATTTCAAACAATAGTTTCAGAATTGTAACTAGTCAAACTTTCGTAATTTTGTCACTCACTGACTGACTGACTGACCGATCATCAATATTAAAGTGGCACTTCTAGCCAACATAGAAGCTTCCAATTTAGAATACAATTAGTGTTTAGTTTATAAATGAAGGAAAAATTATGAAGCATTATAATTATCATCCAGTTTCCGAGATACACTAACTACATAAATAATTGACAGATTGACTTGGCAATCGCACTATATTTAATACAATTTAATATAATATGTATTACTTGTGAGGTGAGTTTTCATGCGATTGCCAAGTAATTCTGTTTATTTAAAACAAAAGATCTTTAATATTGATATAGTCACTATAAGAAGTTGTTAGGTTAGCTATTTACGTAATAACTTAAGAAGAAAGGTGCCTTGAGCAGGGACTGAACGAGTAACCGACTTGATATAACATGGATCTCACAAATTTTTATGGTAGAAGAATTCAGTTGCGAGGCTTGGCTTTTTTTACAAGTCTTGTTTTTGATGGTATATTGTTTAGCAGCGATAATCTATAGCAATAAATAAAATTGTCTGTTTGTAATGTCAAAATAATAGGATTTTTCATGCTCACACGGTTATTTGCACGACACCTATGCCTAAAATAGCGATTAAAATTATTTGTCTGTCTGTCTGTCTGTTTGTTCCGGGTAATCTTCAAAACGGCTGGACCGATTTCAAAAGTTCTTTCACAAATGGAAAGCTATAATATCAGGGAGTAAACTAGGCTATATTTTATCCCAGTATTCCCACGGGAACGGGTACTACGCGGGTAAAACGATTAAAACCGAAGCGAAGCGAGGGCGGGTTGCTAGTATTATCATAATTCAAATTCGTATGGGACAGAGTAATATGCCTTTTAACTCTTAACAGGTGGAACTAGAGCAAAATATTCCATGCATGTTTTTGGCGATCTATGTAGTCAGCATATTCGCCGTCCATTTCGTCCGAGGCTATGCACGGGCGACGCGTGTGGCCCCATAACCCAAAGTATCCCCCCCCCCCCCCCCCGTCATTGTATCGACAATGGGTAACGAGTTCCTTGACTTTAAGAAGCCATAGCTAACCAATCAACTCTATGTCATCGTCGTTATCCTGGTCTTATCCCAATTACATGACATCGACTGAATGTGTACCTAATCTTCTTGCATATTACACATTCAAGACAAGTTATTGGAAATAACTTTAACTGGGTTTTTATTAAAAAATTAAATAAAAAATTTAGAAAAACATAACATGTATTAGTTGTTTGGATACAGATAATAATAACCTGGTGAGCCATTTTATCTAATGCAATAGTCACCAATAGAAAGAAAATTAGAAATGAAACCTGTCAGTTTAACCTGGTGAGCCATTTTATCTCATATGTCGGTGACCCGTGGAGGAACAGTTTTATTTAATACCTACCAGCAAATATTGGAAACACGCGAGTGAAACCGCGAGGTTTACTTCCCCGTAGTTACTGTTTCCGTGGCAATATCGCGATAGAGTATAAACAGATAGCTACTAGGTATTAAAATAATATCAAAATCAATCTAGCCTTTTTGAAGATTACCCGTAACAAACAGACAGTCAGACAAAAACTATTTAAACTGATTTTTAGGTATAGGTATCGTATAAATAACTATGTGAGCATGAAAAAACATATTATTTTGACATTACAAACAAACAATTCAATTTTATTTATTTGTATAGATATTCTTGTCACAGTATGTATGAAGGTGGAGTCTTACCTTCGTACTTTTTGGAGTAATTAATAAGCGCCGTCACAGCATTCTCTTCTTGTGCGGGTACCAAATCTGTGTACACTTCACCACTATCTCCCAAACCATCCAAACCATAATAATTAGTTCTTATTAGAGTTTTCACTATAGATTTTTTAGCTCCTCTATATATCGGCACCTGAAATTGTATTAGTTTTGGGTTCAAATCAGCGTCTTCTTAGATCGTACACGCCCAACTGCTAGGTTCAAGCCTTCGTCATAATATAAAAGAAATTGACCTACTATACCACGGTGATCAAGTGGATATAAGCTTTTATTTGACATATTATATCCCTTAGGTTTCTTTTGCGATACCTACTTGTAAGAATGTAGGTGATGAACTCGCGGTTAATATGCTATCATGACTGCACAGATGGCGTAGTTGTTAAAATAGCGACCATTGCAAGCAGCGAGCAATGCAAGTGTCACGGATTCGAATCCCACGACAACACTTTGTGCGATCCACAAATTGTAGTTCTGAGTCTGGATATAATTTGTGTTCGTTAATTATATGTTTGTATAGTCTCCTGTAATACATGGATTATTTCCTTAGTGCAGGTAGTCTTTAAAAAACATGTCTTTTAAAGAGTCTCGCGTGGGAATGGAACCCGTGATACATGTCACTATAAGTCGATATTTTTACCTATACGCCATCTATGCAGTGAAATTTAATTAAATAGTCAACGTAAATCCCCAAAAAGTAATTTATTAATATGCGCAAGGGTAAAAGCCTCGTCCCTTAGTCGCCACCCGTGAAAAGGGAAAGTAATAATGTCTGTAATACATAGACAAAATCGATACTCCCGCAATATTAGCACCATTAAGATAAATATATAGACAATCTATATTTACCATAATAAAGCTGAAGAATTTGTGTTGATTTGAAAATTTTAAGTTAGATTTGAAAATATTTATCGTCGCCTATTTCTTGGTGAAGGCAAATTTTTTACAGGTTTTATAAACAATGCTGTAACATGTAGAAGCGGAATAGTGACTAAAAATATTAATAAGACAGGGAAAAATAAGAACAAAAGCGATGTATGATAATGGAAGGTCACACTATTGACAATTACCTGCTTGTAGCGTTAAATGGGCTAGCTCGTTTAGGACAGTGCGACAATAGAATATCAACGAATAAGAAATAGCAATTTACTATTGCTTCCTATCCTTACACCTTGCCCTTCAACTCCTGCATCTTTTCCTGCTACGGTAAGGAATTTAAATTTCATAATAAATATAGTTTAAGACGTTTCTTGATAAATATCGTTATGACATATACAGAATGAAAATATTAAAAAAAAAACACAAAGCTGTCGACAGAAGTGAAACTTTAAAACTATGAATGAAAGTTATTTTTGGATATTAAAAATGTTTTTAAATTAAAATTTATAACTTAAAACTTTTGACATATAAGGTAAGAGCATCAGTAGTTGACCATTTAAGGGCATAGAAATTCCTTTTACATTAAGTCCCAAGGACTCGAGATTTTGAGCTACTGACCTTCAAAGTTCAACGTCTTGCCTATGTACCTAATAATTCACACGTGCTTTCAATCGAGTAGTGCGATCTGTGGTAATTCACAGTATTAATACCTATACTAGGTGACATGCCGCCCGTGACCATGAACGCTGCAAAGTGTTCCAAACGTCGGGCAATCAAAAATCAAATACAAGCACGATAAAATCCGTAAAATAGTTTTATTTACATTAAATATTTAAGTTATTTACACTAACGAAGCTAGTTATTAAAACGAACATTAAACTAAGATCCTTATCTTTTTAGGTCCGCATAGTTCAACCTGGTAACCGCTTATCAGTCATTGTTCATGTATTATTACGTATACTATAATTTATCGTAATTATTACGAAATCCCTTATTTCTAATAGCAAAATAAAATATTGGCATATTAATTATATGTACATATTGCGTAATACGTTAGTTAACCAATTTAGTAGTAAAAGACTACTAAGGGATATATAATACGCATATAACATTTATGCAAGAGAAGGTACACTCGAAATAAAACCCTATACCAACTCGTCTGACCGGCGTGGTATAGTAAGTCGATGACCTTCCTATTGTGGAGGAGGCTCGAGCCCCGCAATAGGACGTATATGAGTCGAAACGATAAAATTATGTGTTTGAGGAATTTTCTTTCTTTTCTGTTATAAATGAAAAATATGCTAAATAGAGCGTAATACGAGTGTTAAAATAGAAAAATAAATAGAAAAATATACTTACGTCTTGTCTATTAGCAACTTTTAAGATTTTCTGATTATTTTGGCAGACATTATCTTCAATAGTATTACCATTTCCCGTTGTTAATGCAATTAATTGTGGTCTGAAAATATTAAAGTTTTGTTATAATTACAAATAAGTTGGATTAAAATATGTTCAATATGGATATCCTCTATTTAAAAAAAGAACACTGCTTAATCATTATTATATTAGAATTTCTGTGAATAAAAATCAAACGCTAGAAATGGAATACATATCTATGAGGAATTGTGCCGAGATATATGGATATTTGTCTTTCGCTAACCTTCAACGTCCGGTGCTGGATAATATTAAAGTTCTATCATATACAAAAGTTCCATAATAATATTACTTCTTTTGAAATGTTTACGTTGGCACCATTATAATTGAAATTTAATAAAAAGGAAATTAAAGGTAAAAAAGAGAATGCATATATATATAAAGATTTATTCTGAGATAGAATAAAGAATACAGATATTCATCACTTTTTAAAGTTTTATTGATATGAGTGTTTCGCTGGTCTTCTACATCAGTGTCGGTCATAAAATATGTATTTTATGGGAGATAATGCCATTCGACGCTTAGCATGCGGATGGTCGATTATAGCTCATATTTTTTTTCGTATAAAGACAACACTGTACTAAGGAAAGACTCCTTGCATTACGGAGGACTTTCCAAACAGATAATTACTACAAATTATATCCAGAATAAGAGTTGGGGAACGCACAAATTATCGTCCTGGATAGGAACCGAAACCGCGCAATTGGCACCATAGGTCGGTATTTCAACCACTTTGCCATCTATTTATATTATAAGTCACCTTAAAGATGCTACCCTCTGCCCTCCTAACGAACCTGACTTCTCACGGTAAAATAAATGAAAAATTTAATATTTTTGATTTATTTATTTTTATTTCCGATGATGGCAAACGAGCAAGGAGCACGCTTGTTAGTGCCCAAGGACCTCTGCAATATCAGGGGTACAGCTAGGGCTACCCTAAAGAAAACGTTCTACTTAAGCCTCGTTTGAAAAAGATTATATCATAGCACTCGGGAAATACTTGGCTTTACAATATCTTCAATAAATATTCGATCGTCCTCTACAAGTTCATCATCATCGTTTCAGCACATATGAGCACTGCTGCGCTCGAACCTCCACCAAAATAGGAGGAGAATTGTACCAATTGAACATACATAGCTATTGTATAATGTCTTAATTCCTATTCTTGCATAGATTTTATATAAATATTGTTTCCCTTAGTCGTCTTTGAGGACATTCACGGGTATTATAATTCAAGGCTACTTTTTTGTAAGATACTACCATCACATTTCACTGAAACCGCCTGAAGTGGCGAAAGGAACGACTTATAACCCCACAACCTACGGTAAACTACCTCTTTACTACAATATGGGCGAGCAGCTGGTATCGAATCCTTTAGATTACTTACCCATCAAAGTGCTTTTCATAGAGCAGTGCAAGAAATATAGCTAAAGCATCATCTCCTCCAGCATCGTTGTCTATTATGAACTTGGGCCTCTTATCATGTAAACTGCAAAAGAAATATTTATTTATTTACGTAATCTTCATGCAAATCAAAATAGTAAAACTATTTTACGGATTTTATCGCGTTTGTATTTGATTTTTGATTTCCCGACGTTTTGAACAGTTTACAGCGTTCATTGTCACGGGCAGACTAAGATGTCTCACATCTAACAAGTCATTACAGATTATTATTACAAATCGTTATTACAGAGATTTAAATCTACCCCCTACGGACATTAGTTATTAAATTTTGACCTTCAATTTGGTACAAATATATTGCCAGTACAAGAAAAAAATGTACCTATATGAAATAAATATATTGTTTGTTTAATAAATTTTTGGATATTAAATCTGTAGTAATTAATATAACCTTTTTCAATGTAATAACGATGACTATTGGTCGTGAGACATCTTAGTACCATGAACGCTTTAAATTGATCGAAAAGTCGGGCAGTCAAATATCAAATACAAACGTGATAAAATCCTTAAAAAAGTTTATTTATAATGTTAATGCTCGCATAAACACCAGAAATCATTATAAAAATAGTACATAGGCGGCCTTAATGTCATAGGCAAATGCCTTCCAGTCAACCTTTGGGTGATGACGAAATATTAGTAGGTACCTGCCATGCCAAAACTGTTGAATTGTCTCATCCTAATCAAAACCTCTACCTTTGGAGTTTATATTACCATCTTAAATTATATTCAACATTTCAATATTTTAATTTGAATATACTACAGACATAGTGCTAAAATGTAGTAAATAAATCCTGCACGTGCGTTTTCATATTTAGTCAAAATTCTCAGACAAAACGGTCAATAGGTGCCGTATTATATATTGAGACATATTTTTTAGACTTTAGTGGCTAACGAAAGGCCACCGAGCAAGTCCGGTCCACCTGATAGTAAGTACCACTTCTCGCTGCAACAGCACCAGGGGCATTTTCAAGTTAAGAGTAATTTGCCTTACAAGGATAATATCCATCAACCTGTTCTTATCCCAATTATTAGGAGTCGAAGCAGTATCTATTCTTATTCCATCGCACATATTGCAAACATTTATAGCAACAGTTTTATGACCGGCCTCCTTCCTGACGTCAATCATATATCAATTACATGCACAATATCTAAACAAGATAATCCTTGAAGTTACATTGTTATTATTAAATGGGTCAATGAATTATTGTCCGTCTCATATCACGCTTTGCATCTTTATCTATACAAGAAAATAAAATTGGAGTATCTTTTTGTAATGTCAAAATACTAGGCTTTTTTCATGTCCACATGGTTATTTGCACGACACCTATGCCTAAAAACCAGTTTCAAATTATTTTGTGTGTCTGTCTGCCTATTTGTTTGAGGTAATCTTCAAAACGGTTGGACCAATTTTCTTAATATTTTAATACCAGGTAGCTGTTTATATAAGGAGTAACTTAGGCCATATTTTATCCCGGTATTCCCACGAGAACGGGAACTATGCGAGTAGGCGACTGCAACCGAATCGAAGTGAGGGCGGGTGGCTAGTTAATAATATAAAAAGCATTTTTTGTTTTTTTTTTTTTGTGTGTGCACGTGTAATAAATAGGCTTCGAATCTACTGGACCAATCTTAACCATTTTTCACCAATAGAAAGCTAAATTATGAGGCAATATCGTAGCCTAAAATTTCTTTTGAAAAATTAGATTTTTTTTTAAAATGCAATAATGTAACGAAGGTATGAAAAGTTTTTACGCTACGCTTCAAAAACTATTGAGGAAAGAACAAAATAATGTACTACAAGATTAGAGGTTTTATTAATATCTTTAAAACAGTGCGCTATTATTTAAATCTAAACATTAGAATACTAGCGGTTCTAAATGCGAATTTTAATATAAATAAAAATCTATCTGTTTGTGACGTTTTTACGCCTAAACCATTTAACTGATTTT
Organism: Lymantria dispar; assembly: GCA_032191425.1. NCBI lineage: Eukaryota > Metazoa > Arthropoda > Insecta > Lepidoptera > Erebidae > Lymantria > Lymantria dispar. Next base: position 8,874,671 of record CM063445.1, on the reverse strand, counting down.
AAAGATTATTTCACCAATAGAAAGCTATATTATCAGCGAGCAACATACTACCTATATTATATCTCCGTATTCCTACGGTAATGGGAGCTACGATTAAAAAAATGAAAACTTTTTTGTAAACTACAACTAGTTACTGTACTGATTTTATCGCGTTTGTATTTAATTTTTGATTACCCGACCTTTCGAACACTTTGCAGCGTTCATGGTCATATAATATTAATTTAGCATCATGTCCCCTGAGTTTTCTAGCCGGACCTTTCTCAGTGTGGCCGTGTGATGTGATTCGGTGGTAATACTAGATTGTTAGGTTTTAATTACAATTACTATTAATTTTAATGTTAAATAATTACTAACTATAAACAATATATGTTTTTTTTTTCATATAGAATCATTTTCTTCTTACACTGGCAATAAATTTGTATCTAAATGTGGGTCAATGTTTAATAAATAATTTTCTGTATCGGGTAGATAATTATAAATTTTCTATAATAACGATGACTTGTTGGACGTGAGACATCTAGGTCCACACGTGACCATGAATGCTGCAAAGTGTTCGGAACGTCGGGCAATCAAAAATCAAATACAAATGCGATATGATTATATACTACTGATTAGTAGTATTATTTAAAATGTGTAATACTCGCGTAACCATCAGAAATCATTAACTATACCAAGTTTCTAGGTGATGATAATACGTTTAAAAATATTTTAATGTCAATGGTCGTTTATCTAATCAAATAATTCACTTCTTTGAGATGCACATACAAGGTCGTTTCTAGAAACAGTTCTAAAATAATTAGTCTCAAAATTTGATTTAGTTAAATAATTGTTAGCAATAAAACTAGGAACATCAAAACAAAAAAATCTCCTAAACAAATAAAAGGAATTCGCCTTGAAATCGATCGCAGCACTACCTCACTGTTGGTGGTATTTTTGGGCGTCTCACCCCTCCTGTCTGCATCTGCGTTAGTTGAACATGAATCCATCAAGTTCCCAAGAGTATGGGAGAAACGACAATTCCAGAGAGCGCATCAATATTGATAAATTATAATACTTAAGACATAAGTTATAAAGATCTTACTTTCGTGTGGTGACGGATTAAGCGTACAATTCACTACTCCCTATCTTGCCCGTGGATGTCGTAAAAGACGACTAAGGGACATAATATGCACATAAGATCTGTGCAAGAGAAGGAAAATGAAACCCTATACCAACATGTCTGACCAGCACGGTATAGTAGCTTAAATTCCCTCACATCGTGGAGCCGAGGCCGAGCCCAGCAGTGGGACGTATGTGGGCTGCGATGATGATGATGATGATGATGATGATGATGATGAAACATCATACTTATATATGGATACTGATAAGCAATAATGTGTCAACCCACAAAGAGTCAAAATCAAAGATTTTGATATATTTTGATAGTACATCACGTATTTAACATTCTGGAAAAAGTTCCAGGTCACTTGAAAGAGTTAAGTATGAAAAAAAATGGATAAATATCATAAAACAAATCGGGAATCACGTATATAATATTTTTCAATAATCTTTCAAGTTTCTTAACGTAGTTGAAATTCGAAATGTGCCATCTATCGACGACGACCAATATATTATGAGGCTTGATACTGTATTGCTTAAATCACATTCAGTTATTCTACGCAGCGTCAAACGTGTTTTTTATTACATTAGATAGACAATTTGTTTAGAAATAGTTTAGGCTTTTTTGGATTTATGAAATAATAAAAGTTAAAAAAAAAATCATATCTTAATAGTTCTACGTGAAACATTTTACACTTTATAAGTGATAACATATGTTTATACAATATTCATTTATGTTCCTCAATTTGCATTTAGTGTCACTAAATACTAGTGCATGCATTTAGTAAAATAGTGTTAAGGTCCTTAAGTTCATGTTTCGATTATTTTAGTGTATTCCCTATATCGTAATTAGCAAAAATCTTATTTTTGTGGATAAATATACCAACTTCTTTTCTTTTTATGTTGCCAATCTATTTCTAATCCATAATTCATTTTATTAAATAGAGAAAGAATCGGCGGATGTATATTTTTTCAAACAAACTTATTAAGAATTGGTTTGAAATCTTTAAACGCCATTTTCTCAAAACGAAGTTTGTGACGGTTAACATATTATCGCTTATCAGCATCCATATGACCTATGAATGAAATAAAAAGAGATTGCCGCGAAATCTGCAATTATATTTTTCCTTGTGGTGACGTAGTAGGAATATAATACAGCACCCTCTATCTAGCGTGGGTATTGTAAAAGACGGTTAATGGCTATAATATGCATAATACATTTAATTTAAGAGTTGGAAAGCTTAAAATAAAACCTTTGCCAACCCGTCTGACCGTATAGTATCGTGTTTTATTTCAAATTTCCCTTCTCTTGCATAGATGTTATGTGCATATTTAATCCCTTAGTCGTCTATTACGACACCCACGGGCAAGACAGGATGTGGTGAATTGTATTCTTAATCCGTCACCACACGGTAAACTTTATGACTCTTAAAAACAATTTAGTAAATTGTACGATTATTATAAAAATTTGAGGTTATATTTTAATATAAACAATGAAATTTTATTTAATGATAATAATGATATTTTAAAGATTCGATTACGCTATAATATTGTTAATTTTATCGTAATAACCTCGAGCAATGTATCATCAACTAAAAATAAATCTAAACAACTTACCAAGTAACGCACGCGATGATCAATAAATAAATAAAAATTGATTTATTCAACATGATACAGACCAATGTTGTTCGCGTCTAGAGATAAACTAATCTTATTTGAAGATACAATGGATTGTGTGGCATTTTATCCCACTGAGACCGATTACGTCAGATGTACAGTGGATAGGTCTCTCTTTATATTACATTTTAACCATTTTGAATTTAACTAAACGTTTATACGATATTAGTGATCGAAAACAAATTCATCATCATCATCATCACAGTCATATACGTCCCACTCCAGCCTCCTCCCCAACGAAATGGAAATTAACGTACTATGCCACGTTGGTCAGACGGGTTAGTACAGGGTTTTACATTGTAAATAAAACTACTTTTATGGATTATATCGCGTTTGTATTTGAATCATAAATCAAATACAAACGCGATATAATCTGTAAAAGTAGTTTTATTTACAATGTGTAGTGCTCGCGTAAACATCAGATATCATAGGGTTTTACGTTGTATTTTCCTTCTCTTGCAATACTGTTTTCTGCATATGTTATCCTTTAGTCGTTTTTTACGACATCCACGGGTAAGAGAGGGAGTGGTTAATTGTATTCTTACTCCGTCACCACGCGAAATAAAACTGATTACTTAAGCTTATTTATGTATTACTTTTCTTTGATTTAGTATTTGTTTTTTTGTGGTAAGCTAGGGTCTAGACATATCTCGCGTAATCTGTTCGGGGCGCGACGTATGAGCAGCTTGCGGTTCTATAACCTACCGCTATTGGGCCGACCACTAGTATCGATTCTTTGAAATCCGTGGCCCGCTTGGCGGGATATCCTTTCGGGTACCGTCCCCTTCGATGCCCCGGCAATAAGGCAGTATTTGATATCCTAGAGTTAGTTTAAAATAATTTGCGAACGTAAAAAAGATTATCATAACCAGGACTTAAAGCCATGTATATTATAAATTCGTTCCAACCGCTTTAGAAATTAAGCTAACACAGCAGTTACCTATAGCAAGCACTCTAGGGGTCATACTCTCGTCATTATGGCAGACAATTTATCACATCTGTGTGAAATATTAGCATATGCTCCTATTTAGATGTTAATTAAAATGTGGATTGAAGTCTTGAATGTGGTAGTAATTTGTTGTCTAGAAATGAGTTTTATTCAGACTTAACTTTATAATCATCATTGTCACAGCTTATATACGTTCCACTGTTGGACATGAGTCTCTTCCACAATAGGGGAGTAATTGTTCTACTATACCACGCTGGTCACGGGTTAGTATAGCGTTTTATTTCGAGTTTTCCATCTCTTTTAAACTTTCTTCTCTACTATATAATTATTTATTGTAACTTTAAGGAATTTTGCCGTGTGGTGATATTACTTTGTCATTCCTCTATATCTTGCTTGTCGTAAAAGGCGCCTAAGGCTTATGGATATGCTGTGAGGAAAGACCGACGTCCTCCCCGACGGGGGGAAGTCAGTCGATGGGAGGGTACTCCTCAGGGGGTATTCCGTCGCGCCGACCACTGGCCACAAGTAACCCTGCTCCGGTGGTCGGTCCAATTACGAAGGCGACGTGGTGTTCGGGCGGGTTACGGGTATGCGTGCTTACGCCCCTCTGTCGCCCCAGACGGAGTGGTGCGAGGAGTGCGCCGACCGCAGCCCAGCCCAAAAAAAAAAAAAAAAAAGGCTTATGATATGCAGAACGTCTGGCCAGCGTGGTATAGTAGGTCAATATGCCTTTTAATGTTGAGGAGACTGCAACATATTATTATATTAGATTATTTTTATATCAAGCAAAATTTATTTACACATTTCAAAGTATTTTTGCTAACCTACCCAGTAATTTACTTTAACAAAAGTAATCAATGTATTACATGTAGATTTCGTCAAAGACAGAATTAGTTTGCGTTCCATGGCTAATTAACATTTGATAAATTAAACATTGCATAAAATATAATATCAGGTTGACCGAGCTTCGCTCGGAATATTTTTGTAGAATTTATTTAGATATATATTAATATTTTGCCCGTGAGGCGACGGGCTGAGAATACATATGTCGCCACCCCTTACTTGCCCGTGGGAGTCGTAAAAATCGGCTGAGGGTTCACCAGGAGAGCAGGGCAGCAGCTCTCTCCTGGGAAACGTAAAACACCTATACTGCGATCGCCAACCCGCCTGCCAAGCGTGGCGATTACGGCAATATCCCCTTTTTTAGAAATGGCGTACAATAAAAAAATGGCCCCCAGTCACGGCGGCTCCGGTACTCTACGGGCTCACTTTGGTGGTGGGCCCAGTAGTGGTGGAGCGGGGGGGTGCGAGAAATCTCCGGCAGCGATCCGGCTACCAACAAAAACGACCCTTGGCCCTGGTAACACACAACATTCGGACACTCAGGACTGACGAAAGGGTCATCGAGCTGGAAGAGGAATTAAGCAAAATCCGCTGGGACATTGTAGGATTATCAGACGTGCGAAGAGAGGGCGAGGGCACGATAATCCTCCAGTCTGGAAACTTGCTCTTCTACCGGGAGGGCGATCACCCGTCCCAAGGTGGTATAGGGTTTATCGTTCGTAGGTCTCTCGTAGACAACGTGGAAAGGATCGAGAGTGTGTCGACAAGGGTAGCGTACCTTATACTCAGAATTACCAAGAGGTATTCGCTGAAGGTTATACAGGTATACGCATCGACCTCGACATACTCCGACGACGAGGTGGAGGCATTTTACGAGGACATCTCGAAAGCCATACACACGTCCAAAACCCACTTCACGGTAGTCATGGGAGACTTTAACGCGAAAATAGGCAAAGGGAGTGATGATGAGTTGAGAGTGGGGAAACATGGATATGGACAGAGAAACCAGAGGGGCCAGAAACTGGCTGATTTTCTGGAGAGGGAAAGCTTCTTTATGATGAATTCCTTCTTCAGGAAGCAGCCACAAAGGAAATGGACCTGGATTAGCCCCGATGGTTCAACAAAAAACGAGATAGACTTCATCTTGTCAGACAAACGACAGATATTCAATGATGTCTCAGTGATCAGCAGGATTAAAACTGGCAGCGATCACCGGATGGTACGAGCCATATTGAATATCCACACAAAAGTCGAGCGGTCACGCTTGATGAAGTCTACACTCCGACCTACATCTGTCCAATACCAGAACCTCGAAGGCTTTCAACTCGAATTACACAATCGCTTCCATTGTCTGGACGAATGCGAATCTCCGAACGACATGAACAACAGGTTCGTGGAAACTGTCCACGCGATTGGGTCGAAATTTTTCAAGGCTCACCGCGTTAATAGACCTAAAAAACTTTCTGACCACAGACACTCAAGCTCATGGGGCGGAGAAAAGAAATAACGGTGCAGTCTTCAGCCGATTGGCCCAAACATAGGCAGCTAAATAGGCAGATCTCCAGGTCTGTGCGTCGCAATATTCGCCGTTTTAATACGCTCCGTATTAAAGAAGCGATAGAGCGGAATCGTGGCTCAAAAGTGTTCGCATAAGATCTGTCTATTGGGCAAAGCCAAATGACTAAGCTGAAGACCGACGATGGCACTGTCATTTCATCCCAAAGTGAGATCTTGGGAGAGGTCGAAAGGTTCTATGGACAGTTATACAAATCATCCCGAAATCCTGTTGTCGGCTTGGTGCAAGATCCCAGATCCAAGCTAACTCGGCACTATACCGAAGAAATCCCAGACATCAGCTTGTACGAGATCAGAATGGCTCTCAAACAACTACGTAATGGTAAGGCACCGGGAGATGACGGAATTACGGCAGAGCTTCTGAAGGCGGGCGGCAAGCCAGTCTTAATAGCCCTTCAAAAGCTATTTAATTCCGTTATCCTCGGGGGCGATGTTCCAGAGTCGTGGACCAGGAGTGTGGTGGTGCTGTTCTTCAAGAAGGGTGACAAAGCTCTTCTAAAGAACTACAGACCCATCTCACTCCTGAGCCATGTTTATAAGTTGTTCTCGAGGGTCATTACCAATTGACTCTCGCGCAAGCTCGATGACTTCCAGCCGCCCGAACAAGCCGGCTTCCGAAAAGGCTATAGCACCATAGACCATATCCTCACGCTTCGGCAGATTATACAAAAGACCGAGGAGTATAATCGGCCCCTGTGCTTAGCGTTTGTGGACTATGAGAAAGCCTTTGATTCAGTCGAAACTTGGGCGGTGCTGCAGTCCCTTCAGCGGTGCCAAATCGACTATCGCTATATCGAAGTGCTGAAGTGTTTGTATAGGAACGCCACAATGTCAGTCCGTATCCGGGATAAGAGTACGAAACCGATCCAGTTGCAGAAAGGCGTGAGACAGGGAGATGTCATCTCTCCGAAACTGTTCACCACTGCACTGGAAGATGTCTTCAAGCTCTTAGACTGGACTGGACTCGCCATCAACATTAACGGCGAATACATCACTCACCTTCGATTTGCGGACGATATAGTCGTTATGGCAGAATCCATGGAGGACCTTGGCACAATGCTCAATGATCTCAGCAGGGTATCCCAACTAGTGGGTTTACGAATGAACATGGACAAGACGAAAGTCATGTCAAATGCCCATGTCATTCCTGTACCGGTCCTAGTTGGCAATGCGATTCTTGAAGTTGTCGATCACTATGTTTACCTAGGACAAACAGTCCAGTTAGGTAGATCCAATTTCGAGAAAGAGATCAGCCGACGAATCCAACTCGGTTGGGCAGCGTTCGGGAAACTTAAGAGGATCTTCTCGTCCAACATACCTCAGTGTCTGAAAACACAGGTCTTTGACCAGTGTGTGTTACCAGTGATGACTTACGGCACGGAAACGTGGTCCCTAAATGTAGGCCTCATATCAAGGCTCAAAGTCGCTCAGCGTGCTATGGAGCGGGCTATGCTCGGGATTTCTCTGCGAGATAGAATCCGGAATACGGAAATCCGCAGAAGAACGGGTGTAACCGACATAGCATGAAGAATTAGCACGCTGAAGTGGCAATGGGCAGGCCACATCGCTGGACGAACCGACAACCGCTGGGGAAGAAAGGTTCTCGAGTGGCGACCACGTATCGGACGACGCAGTGTAGGACGCCCCCCCACTAGGTGGACCGATGACCTAGTGAAAGTAGCTGGGCGTCGTTGGATGCAGGCGGCACAGGACCGCTCATTGTGGCGCAACATGAGGGAGGCCTACGTCCAGCAGTGGACGGCGATAGGCTGAAACGATGATGATGATGATGATATTAATAAAAAACAAAAATTATATAAAAAATTACAAAAAGAGAATAATAATAACACCGAGATTCGAACCGACGCTGTTTGGATGCTACAAAACTCAAAATTAAAACCGGCCGTCTCCCAACTGAGCTGCCGCAACTCTTGACGTTAATAATGAAATTTGAATTCATATTCTTTTAAATTTTAATGTCATTTATTGTTATGCTAAAAACACCGACAAAAGAACATTTTCTATAAATAAAACCTAGCTAGATCGATTTTTTTGACCCGAATCCTCTAGTATGCCAAGTTTCAACAAAATCGTTGGAGCCGTTGCCGAGATCCTGAATATATATATATACAAGAATTGCTCGTTTAAAGATATAAGATAAGGTCGGCGCAAAAGTTTCTTCGCATTTTATATGAAAATTCAAGCAATTTTATTTCAAAGTTTATTTACATTTAATTACAACTAGCAACCCGCCCTCGCTTCGCTTCGGCTTTAGTCGTTTTACCCGCGTAGCTCCCGTTCCCGTGGGAATACATGGATAAAATATAGCCTTGTTTACGCCCTGATATTATAGCTTTCCATTGGTGAAAGAATTTTTGAAATCAGTCCAACCGTTTTGAAGATTACTCGGAACAAACAGACAGACAGACAGACAAAAAAAATATAAAGTGATTTTTAGGCATGTGTATAATACAAATAACCGTGTGAGTATGAAAAATGCCTATTATTTTGACATTACAAACAGACACTCGAATTTTATTTATTGGTATAGATATATATGTGCCATTTGTTCAATGACCGTCAGCCATCTTGTAAATAATAACGTGATCCTATTACCTACTGTAGAAATTCTAGAAATTCTGATCAAAAAATGGGTCAAGTAGTTTCAGGCAGTCCTATCTTGATGCGAACCTGATAATATCTAAAGAATTCTGCGGAGACCTAAATCGTGGAAATCCAAAGGGCTCTATGGCAGAGGTTTTAACGCCTCCAGGCCAATCTCTCTTAATTTTAGCTGTGTGACTAAACATTTTTATGATTTAGTCTTATAATAATAACGTATAGAAGTTCGCGCACAAAAAAATGAAGCACTTCAATTGGAGCCTAATGGAGCTTATGCCGGAACCGTTTCGTAATGTACAAGGTCACTGTACTGCTCGTATGTACGGAACTCTTAAAAAATAAATAGGTAATTATGACGATTTGTGTATTTAAATGGTGTCAACAACACATTTGAAAAACATAAAAAGGTTTTTAGCGTTACTTTTAAAAGTATTTCGACAATTTGTGTTATTAAAAACAAAATTTAATTTCATAATTTGTATAGTGGTGTGCGTGTGTACGTGTGTAATCGCCTGCGCGCATGTTGTATTTTTGGCTTCATGTTTTTGATCACTTGAAGTACCGACACTATCCTTCTATACGTTATTATTCTAAGGATTAAGTGTTATCGTGATAAAAGATCACATCCTTTCAGTTAATTAATTTCTTGGTTTAATCTCATCAGTTAATTATCAGTAGAAACCCAAATCAATGGTTCTGCCTGGCCATAAAAACCCTTATTAAACACTACCTTCCAATGGCACCTTATACACAGCATCACCTTATTGCGCGTTAGCCCGGTTTTTCCCTTGGGTTTTAAAGCCTTTGAATAAGACCTTTTTCGTACATTCTTATCGTACGTGATCCATCCCCGTATCTACCCGTACATCCCGTACATCCCGTACTTTTCATCACAAGTTATCAATTCCTTCAAAAACGGTTCGACTTCATTAAGTTTTAATAAAGCATTGAAAATGAGTAGGTATGGGTTATACGGTTTCGTTAAGTTTCTTTCAGTTGGCTCGTGTGGTATTCAAATATTAACCTTTTTTAAATACCCAGCACTTTCCAAACGAGTGAAAACTATTTTGTGGTCAATTCCTAGATTTTCAGCTACATCGTAACTACCGACACACGCTTTTTCAAATTTGGCGTCCATTATATCAGCGACAGGGCGATGTGCACCTTCGACATCAAAATTCCTAATTTGAAAACGCTTAACCCTTATGTGAGTAACGAGGTACCCGGGTACCTTTAGCATTTTCAAATTTAAAAAAAGTATGTTTTACGACCTGTAGATATCTGCGATTTCCTGAGAGCTCTTAACTATCTGGGGGCACGACAGTGCCCCCGCCAAGTCGAGCAAAAAAAAAGTCTGGCAAAACGCAACACTGCCGTAACATACTTTTCTCGAAGCCATTCAGGCAATTTTCGACCCCCTATAACTTCGTTGTTAATAAAACTAGAAACCTGAATTTTTAGTAACCTAGCAGGCATTATATAAACATTGTGTATTTCAAATTTCATTCAATTTGAACGAGTAGTTTAAGAATTATAACTAGTCAAAATTTCGTATTTTTGTCACTCACTGACTGACTGACCGATCATCAATATTAAAGTGGCACTTCTAGTAGATATAGAAGCTTCAAATTTAAAATGCAATTAGTATTTAGTGTATAAATGAAGGAAAAATTATGAAACATTATAATTTTCATCCAGTTTCCGAGATACACTAACTGCATAAATAATTTTGTAAACTGATATATATATATATATATATATATATATGTATAGGATTACAAAGTTACATTTGCATTTTTTAATGAAATATAACGTTGTAAAAAATAAGAACACGTTTGTCGCCATCATCGCTTCTCTATGGGAATCGTAACAACCGGCTAAAGACTGCGCAGATGACGTAGTGGTTAAGATACCAACGTACCGTGCTAGTGTCGCGGGTTCGAACCCATGCAAGACAAGACCTTAAACGATCCACAAATTGTTGTTCTGAGTCTGAATGTAATTTGTGTTAGTTAATTATATGTTCTTTCCGCATGGTGATGAAGTAAGAATACAATTCACCACTCTCTATCTTGCCCGTGGATATCATATGAGACGATTATGGGATATAATATGCACATACCATCTATGCAAGAGAAGGAAAACTTGAAATGAAACCCTATATCAACATGTCTGACCAGCATGGTATAGTGGGTTAAATTCCCTCTAATTGTAGAGGAGGCCCGAGCACAACAGTGGGCCCTGTGAGGGCTGCGTTGATGATGTGATGTTGAATTATATGTTTCTAAAGTCCCCCACAATATAAGGATTATTATTCCCTTAGTGCAAGGCGTTGTCATTTAAAAAAAGATTCAACAGGAAGGAGAGTGGGCAGCAGCTTTCGCCGGGGAAATGTATAATATCTCACTGCGAAACCAACCCGCCTACCAAACGTGGCGACTACGTCATTATTCCTCATAAGGCGAAGAAAAATGAGCTCTAGTCATGGCAACTCTGTTACCCTTGAGCGTCGTTGGATGCAGGTGCCACAGTACCGCACTTTATGGTGAAACATGAGGGGGGTCTATGTTCTACAGTGGACGGCGATAGACTGAATGATGATTGGCATAATAGGTGTAGACCTAGACATAATTATAAGAAAAGACCTAGATATAATTATGTTCAAAGATAACTTGTAAAATGTTCAATCAACTTAATGAAAAAGCACGTGTCTTATGAAATTGTACTAAAATCTCCCAAATTATTAAGCAAACTAAATTACCTGAAATTTATCTGAAAGAAAGAACGCCATCATTAGGCTCGATTGCCATCAAAGCGGAGAGGAGCCTTGAGGAGATGTGTTTCGAAAAACCAATCAAATTTCTTTATTTCCACATCTCTCCGCCTAGTTTAGGTAGAATTGACTCAAGCGGAAAGGAGAGATGTCTCATTTTTCAGAGAGTATGCTCTAAGAAAATCCTTTGTTGGTATTCAAGAAATAGAAGGTACCGGAAAGGCAAATAAGTAGGTCTATCTACAAAAAGAAATGTGATACCATCAAAAACAAGACTTGTAAGAAAGCCAAGCCTCGCAACTGAGTTCTTCTACCATAAAAATTTGTGAGATCCATGTTATACCAAGTCGGCTAACTCATTCAGTCCCTGCTTAAGGGACCTTTCTTCTTAAGTTATTATGTAAATAGCTAACCTAACAACTTCTTATAGTAACTATATCAATATTAAAGATCTTTTATGTTTTAAATAAATAGATTGACTTGGCAATCGCACTATGTTTAGTACAATTTAATATAATATGTATTACTTGTGAGGTGTGTTTTCATGCGATTTTGCTAATATCGCTAGTAATTTTGTTGAATTATATCTTCGAACATGTGAGGTTTGTTTAAAAGTACTTGTTCCAATATTCATAATGAAATAATTATAAAGTCACAAAATAATATATAAATCATCTTCTCAGTCCATATATGTTCCACTGTTGAGCCTCCATCGTCCTCTTCCATTATGGGAGGGAAATTGACCTACTATACCATGCAAGTTAGATATTGATTTAGGGATTTGTTTGGAGTTTTCCTATCCTTGCATAGATATTAAATGCTTATATATCTCTTAATCATCTTTTACAACACCCACGGGCAATTGTGGGTGTGATGTACTGTATTCTTACTCCGTCACCACACGAAAAGAATATAAATAAGCTCCTGCAATATAAACAAACGTACAACCTGTATAAAGGTACCAGGGTACCTTATATTATATCCCTTACACGTCTTTTACGACACCCATGGGCAAGAGAGGGATGTGGCGAATTGTATTCTTACTCTGTCACCACACGAAAGAATATAAATCTCATACAATACAAACAAACAAACTGTATGAAGGTACCCGGGTACCTCGTCACTCTTATGAAGGTGTTTTATTTGTTACTCACATAAGGGTTAAACCAACTTTGTACTACTCTTACTGATACTGCATTAGGTCTACAAAAGTCACAAATTTGTTTGTTGTAGTTGTTGCCTTTTTCCGTTTTTAATACGCTTTTATTAGCTTCAGACGTATCTATGTTAGTATGTAACGGAATATTTAAACATGATTTTGACCCCCTTCAAAACGTCGGATTAACTCGAAATTTGGCATACTTATTAAGGACCGATGACAATTTAATATTTTAAACAGTTTGACCTGTTATCCTTACTAGGATAATCAGGATTAGCGATTTAAGCGTCTTTTTTTTAGATTTTCGAACTATTATATTTATTGTAATAATACATCGTTTTGTAGTAAATTTTAAAGAAAGAACGAAAAGGAAAACGGCGGAAACAACATTTTACTAAATTGCTTCTATTTTTAATATAACCTTTTAATGGTATGTAAACCAGCCAGAGACAACTAGTACAGCCTAAGAGATTTTATTAAAAGTTTATACAGGCTATATGCGAAATGACTTTTTAAGGACCTAGGTATTATGTAAGAGTTTTGTTGCTGTACTTTTCGTCGTAGTTTATGAGATCTGAATATCACTCTCATCAGATTTTGATGGTCACTGTTTTTTTTTTATGGGTGGGCTATGGTAAGCGCACGCGCGGTCCAGTCCGTCCGGGGCGATGAAAGAACGGCGCGCGGGCCCATAACCTACCCGTACCCACGTCACCTCGTTGTTGGGCCGACCACCGGAGCAGATGTGACTTATCGTCAGTGGTCGGCCTGACGGAATACCCTTTCGGGTAACCTCACCTCTCGATGTCCTGGGACGTCGGTCGCCGTCGCGCGGTCAGCCTCTCTGCGGGTGACGGAGAATTCCCCGGTCCAATCACCCGCGGCCGCGGCTAGGGTGGCATTAGGCGCAGATACTCGCGCCTCGCCGCCCGAGTCGCCGGCGACGGAACGTGTCGCCGAATAGGAGCTCTACTCGCACACGATCCGCCGCCTCCTTCCGTGAGATTATGGCCTCACAGGAGGCAGCAACCGCGTCCCAATTACTGACGCTGTCGAGCATCTCCCTGGCGATGGTCGGCGGCGCCAGGTCGGCACTGATAATCGCAACGAGTTCACGGCGCTCTCCCTCCCACGCAGCACACTCCTCGAGCGTGTGCTGCGCCGTGTCCTCGTCGCAACTGCAGTGGTGGCAGGACGGCGTGCACTCCCACCTGACAATCTTGTGCAGGTACTTCGCAAAGCAACCGTGCCCCGTCAGCACCTGCACCAGTCGGAAGGAAAGCACCCCGTGTGTCCGCTCCAACTACTCCATCAGCACCGGCCGGAGGGCCTCGACGGTCCTGACACCGTACCGAGGATTCTCCAGCCGGACTGCCCAACGGGCAATGACTTCTTGGCGGGCGTCGACCCGCCAGGCGGTAATCTCCTGCAGCGAGACCATACTGCCACGGGCGCACGTCTCCGACACCCGCCGGTAAATTCCGGCGAGCATCTCCGCCTCCAGGTCCCACGGGGGAATACCGGCTAGGAGGCACGCTGCCTCCGTCGCCACCGTGCGGTAACCGCGTATGGCCCTGATCGCCATGACCCTCTGTGGCCGCCACAAGAGGGCCGTCAGACGGACGGTCAGGGACCCCGCCCACACCGCTGCGCCGTACAGGGCCATCGACCGGATCACCCCCGCGTACAGCTATCGGCACGTAATGATCATTCTGCAAGTAGACTGTATCGTGAGCGATATCCGAATACTGAACGCTATCCAGACCATCGAGTGTTCATTCATGTTCCTCGAGCATATTCGGAGGGACATTTACCTAGTGCCCATTAAAATACAATAGGCGTCACTCTCTGTCTCTCTTTCACACACGCAATAAGATTTTTTATATGAGGTCTAATAAAATAGAACAAAAAAATATTTTCCAAAAGTTACGATAACATCTATAAGGTAATTACTTATATTTTGAAATAATTATTAATTTGGCCAACTTTTGAAATTACTTGCCACTATGGTTACGGTACATTTTTTTTACAGGGTGGTGTGTTAAAGTCAAATGATTAACGTTTTCTTCGAAAAAATTAAGGAATAGCCATAACAAATGTATGTTTTTTTTATTTACATTATAACATGTCTAATTTTATTTGTACTTGTGGTCGATAGTGCAGTTATCTGCGCTTACAACAAGAAATATCCGATGCCAAAACTAGCCTATTTGTCGTTATAGTACTTGAAAATATCTTACAAGGTCTGATTTTTCACCGCTCATATCAAAAAAAAAGTGGCATGGATTTTTTTTTAATTTTTTTCATAGCTGTCATAAAGTCATCTACCACCCACTTTCCGTTGGACGTTTAAATTAGGGACATCCTGTATATACAAAGATAATCTTTATAATTCTCCGTGTGGTGACAAAATAAGAATACAATTCCCCACCCCTCTCTTGTCCGTGGGTTTCATATAAGACGACTAAGGGAAAAATATGCATATAACATCAATGTAAGACAAGGAAAACTCGAACTAAAACTCTATAGCAATAGGTCTGACCAGCGTGGTAAGGTCATATACGTCCCATTGTTGGGGAAAGATAGTGGATGGTGAATTGTATTCTTACTCCGTCACCACACGAATGATGATTTAGTATAATATTTTAACATTATTAAAAATAGGGTTTATATTCCCTGTCGTAAAGATGGAGGTAAACTGCGGTATCACTAGGAGATTGGACAGCAGCACTGTACGTAAATAAAACTAATTTTTTGCTTACCTGACGTATTGCACACCTCCCAGAGTTTACAGCATTCATGGTCACGCGGGACTAAAGTTTCTAAGCGCGAATAAGTCATTGTTATTACAGATTTACATCTACCCGCTACTGAATTATTAATTAAATTTTGACCCACATCTTGATAAAAATTTCTGCCGGTACAAAAATAAAATAATTGTATATGAAAAAAAAATCCTATATTAACATGTCTGACCAGCACAGTATAGTAGTTTAAATTCCCTCCCATTGTGGAGGAGGCTCGAGCCCAACAGTGGGACGTATCTGGGCTGCGATGATAATGATGAATGATTAAACATTATGATTGCAGTAATTATTATATCTACCACTGAATCTGTATGCAACTGCAAATTTTAATCAAAAATATAGTAATACATTTAATCATTTCAAAGTGGATGCATGCCACAGTGAAAAAAATCGATAAAATTATCTTCATTCATCAGTATTTCCCCAACAGTACCGAAATGGAAGGTGGAAAAATTTTGGATAATCGAAGCGCAATGTCATAGAAAACAAGGCTATATTCGTATTCCATCAAATGATATAATTTAATTCATCGCACCATTAATTAAAAAGCACAAATAATAAAAATGATCTTACCGTAAATCACTCATCGTTAAAATAAATTCTTTGACAATAGTTTCACAATATAATACTTTAGAATTACTGAAATATAAATTACATGACTTGCTCTTTAATTTAAAACAATTCACATTACTCTGTTTTAAATAAATTTAAATTATTCATATGACAAGTCTAAATAAATACACATATGCTAAGCAAAAATCGTTAAATGACGAACGCGTCCGTACATTACATTTATTACAGACAGACTGAAACAAAAATAGAACAGATAGTACTAACTGCGTGACTTTCTTGCTGTTTCATTTGTATTAGATTTAAAACAACTCAAAAGTTATATTTAGGCTCCACAGATGGCGTAATGGTTTAAGATACTGAACCATTGATATAGGTTCGATTACCCATACAGTACAATATCTTGTGCGATCCACAAATTGGTGTTCTGAATCTGGTTGTAATATCTATATACCAATAAATAAAATTGGAGTGTCTGTTTGTAATGTCAAAATAAAAGGCCTTTTTCATGCTCACACGATTATTTGCACTATACATATGCCTAAAAATCACTTTATATTTTTTTTGTCTGTCTGTTTGTTCCGGGTAATCTTCAAAACGGATGGACCGATTTAAAAAATTCTTTCACCAATGGAAAGCTATAATATTAGGGAGTAAACTAGGCTATATTTTATCCCGGTATTCCCACGGGAACGGGAACTACGGGGATAAGGCGATAGAAACCGAAGCGAAGCGGGAGCGGGTTGCTAGTTGTCCTAATAAAAGTCAAATGAAGTAAACAAACGGTAGGTACGTATTATATTTTTAGTAAAATTTTGTAGTGCAAATAAGCGTATGAGCATGAAAAAAGCCTATTATTTTGACATTACAAACAGACACTCTAATTTTATTTATCGGTATAGATGAGATACGATTTAGTGTTATTTTTATAATCAGGGCAAGCCAAGGTTAACGAAGGTGTAGTTATTTTTAGTAGGATTATTTATTTATTTTGTCGTGCTTGTCTTATGAGTACCTACAGTTTTTAAAATCGGCTTTTATTTTATTTACTTTTTAATTTCTTCCCTTAAGTGGAACTTGCGTAATTGTTATAAATATGCTCAGGATGTTTCTCGTGGATATGATCACCAAGGTATGGTGCACCGCATTCGTGGTCGCCACTGCAGAACCTTTCTTCCCCAACGGTTGTCACTTAGACGAGCGGCGTGGCCTGGCCCATTGCCATTCCCATGGGCTAATTCTTCGGGGTTGCCGTTTACACCCGACCACTAGTGCCTATTCCTTGACATCCGTAACCGAATCGGCAGAATACCGTTTCGGGTACCACCCCCTTCGACGCCCCGTTCAGCGCGCCACCCTCACGTGGCCGGCGTCTCTGTGAGTGGCGGACTAATCCTCGCTACCCGTCCACCTACAAAGGTCTACCCTACCTAAAGGATTTTCTAATGTACGTATTTAAGTTTAGTTGCAAGCTTTTGTCCGCGACTTCGTCTGCGTAGAAATCATATGATACAGGTGTCCACATTGCCCAGCACCTTAACGAGGTTGGCCGGATCTGACGGTCGCCTAGTTCAATTTGTGGCAGACAATCGCGACGTTTAAAGCCCGTGGTCACGGAGGCTATTGGCAGTATCGTTAGACGTCGCCAATACATTCAATAGTTTGCCATTGGGTGAAGCGCGCAGAGGGCTTTAGGCTAACGCCTACGTTGTGCGGTGTCAACTGGAATCGGACGTGCAGCCGTCCGTGAGGTAGATTGGATACGACTGAGCGTTGCGAGGTATCCTCCTCCGGTTAGACTTAATTTGAAGAGGCGACACGCTTGGCCACATCGTCGCTTAGATATCGTGGAGATGATTCGGTGAATCGCACTGCGGCTTAGAGTGGTCCAAAATAAAAGGAAGGTTTTGCTGTTTTTAGACCGTGTAAATATTCACCTGTCCACTCTTCAATCATTGCAATTCGGTGCTTTTCTATGTCGAGGCCAGTTGAATTAGCTTAAATACTTGACAGGAAATAGCCTTCGCGGGGCATTTTTATTAATTTATTCCCTGGCTCATTGAAGCGCCGTCAACCCTGTCCTTGTTTATGCCGAACAGTGGTAAACCGTGTTCGGCATAAGCAAGGACAGACAGCAGTATACATACCTACATGTTGACTGCTACATGCGAGGACGATTCGATCAATGACCCTGTACAGTGTACCAGTATGCGTGAGGTCCCTGACCACTCGTCTTAAGGTTTCCTTGTAGCCGCCACAGAAAACCATGGCGTTTACGGCCATACGCCGTTACCAATGTATGATGTCAACCAATGTATTGTTAATAAAACTATTTTACGGGTTTTATCGCGTTTGTGTTTCATTTTTGATTGCCCGACGTTTCGAACACTTTACAATGTTCATGGTCACGAGTGGACGTCCACTATCAAATACAAACGCAATAAAATCCGTAAAATAGTTTTATTTACAATGCTCGCGTATTCCCGCGTGAGACTTGAAATGGAATTACTCCTTGCCGACTAATATAACTTTGTCAGGGCATAATTACTTTGGCAAATGATTATGATGATGATGAAGGAAGACGACTTCGTCCCGCCACCATTGTGATTACAGTGAGGACACGGCATAGCACATGTTTGTGGCCCGTATAACAAGGCGCTGCCGGCTATCACTAAAGCCATAGTCGACAACATCAGGTACTGAGACGCAGTCGCTATTTCCGGCTTTTTTTTTTTTATGGGTGGGCTATGGTAAGCGCACGCGCGATCCAGTCCGTCCGGGGCGATGAAAGGACGGCGCGCGGGCCCATAACCCACCCGTACCCACGTCACCTCGTTGTTGGGCCGACCACCGGAGCAGTCACATCATCGCAGTCACATCTCGTCGGCCGACGGAATACCCTTTCGGGTACCCTTACTTCTCGACGTCCTGGGACGTTGGTCGCCGTTCTTTCCCCAGTCCGATCATCCGCGGCCTCAGCTAGGGCGGCATTAGGCGCAGATACTCGCGCCTGCGCCGCCCGAGTCGCCGGCGGCGGAACGTGTCGCCGAATAGGAGCTCTACTCGCACACGATCCGCCGCCTCCTTCCGTGAGATTACGGCCTCACAGAAGGCGGCGACCGCGTCCCAGTTCCTGACGCTGACGAGCATCTCCCTGGCGATGGTCGACAGCGCCAGGTCGGCACCGATAATCGCGACGAGTTCACGGCGATCCCCCTCCCATGCAGCACACTCCTCGAGCGTGCTATTTCCTGCTAGACAAATATCTCGCATAGAAAGTGTACGTCTATGAGCGGAGGATTTCCACGTCAAAGTACTCTTTAGCTGAACTTCAAAAGAAAAGGGTGTCCCAGGTGTCCTACACAGCCTTCCATTTTCGTTTATTCTACATACCTTGTAATTCGCCTTTTATGTTCCGTTTATTTTGTATGAATAAGCTAACATATGAACATATGCCAGTACAGGGCATATTTAGACACAATTTATAATGTAAAATTACCAAACTGCTGACGAAATTTGTTTTGGAAAAGGCCAATAGAGGTCTATGTCCGTGTAAGAAACAGTTAACGCATAACTAAATATCTCCATAAAAAGATTTTTTTTATTATTTTCTTTTAAAACAACATCCTGCACTAGGAAGTCCATATATTGCAGGTAGGTTCCCTGTAATATGTGGAATATTTCAAAGAAACAAATAAGGATCATAAATTACACTCTGATCACTTTGAATCGGCGTTACTGGCATGGTAGATCGATATCTTAATTAATCGCGATGCCATCTGTGCAAATAAATAATTATTGGTGTTGTATCAATTCATTACTGTGTTGTAGAGTAAAAAATATCAAAACGAAATTCACCTCCTATTTCACACCCCTATTTTTTTTTTGGGCTGTCTATAGCTGCCTCGCAGTAGGCGGCGGCAGCGTCCCAGTTGCCAACGCTGCCGAGCATTTCCCTAGCTATTATCGGCAGCGTTAGGTCGGTACCGATGATTGCGACAAGTTTTATCTCTACGTCATAAGAAACTGGTAAAATTTTGTAATTGTAGCTTCAGTAACGCAGAGCCAAAGCGGCTCTGTGTTGATGTGTCGGTCACCCAGCTTCTTATATAAATAGATATACATGGTTTCCTCAATTTACTGTACGGGTTGAGAGACCTCAACGCTCACCCAACAGTCCGGGTAATGTTGTCACAGCCATCTGAGGTTAACAACTAAGTCTGTTCAATGCACATTGAACATGCAACGCAGCAAACTCAAAAGTAGAGCATGTCAACATACAAGTAAAGCATGTCAACATACAAATGTGCAAAATTAGCACTGACATGATTTAAAGACACTGCGTTATACTTTACACGTACGACACACTGACACAAAATGGTATATGTGTGTATTAGCAATAAGTAGTATATAAGGTGTACATTGTGTAAAATAAATCAGATTTGAATTTATTCATCTCTCAGTTACATCCCTCTCACTGCGGCCAAGACACCCTTAGCCGTCAGTTCTGATTAGTCGAGTGAGTCTGCTTGACTGGCAGTGAGAGTTACCAATCCTCCACCCAAAGCTCCATCTCACTGTGGCCAAGACACCCTTAGCCGTCAGTTCTGATTAGTCGAGTGAGTCTGCTTGACTGGCAGTGAGAATAACCAATCCTCCACCCAACATCCATCTCACATCCACCTGTCACCTTAGGTAGCACGGTGCAGGTATCCCATCATATAGGCTAGGAACTTAAGGGCTTTAGGTACTTCAAACTATAACCTTAGGTTCTTCTGTCAAACACGGCGTTAGTCCACTAGCCCAGACTACGCCTGTACATTTGGTCCTTCGAGTAAAAGTAAAGATTTTCCTCCCTCTAGCCCCCCCGTAGGTTTGACATAACAGACATACGAATCAGTTAAGAACGGGCTGGTGTACTCAACAAAGCATCAGTTTCGGAATTGACTGAAGGACTTTTACTTACGTACTCTGTCAGAAAGCCTCTCGTTGCGGTTCGGTCACTGGCCTCCCACAAGCGGGACTCACCAGCTGATTGAGAAGTCGCACCTTCAGGGACGTGTTATAGCGAGAGCGCAGGTACGATAAGTATTGACTTAAAACATTAGTAGTAGGGAAGTTAGGGTAGGGCTATTAGGGAAGAAGACAAAAGAAGCACTATGGACATACAAGAAATAAACACAGCAATCAGGAGCCAGGAGGAAGATTATAACGAGATCAGGAGGATAATTACAAACATTAAAAAGGACTCCGTGAGCCGAAGAACACAAAAATACATTGACGAAAAAAGACAAACACTAACTACTATTTTCCAACGGGTGCAAGAGAATCACTCGAAACTGGAAAAACAAGAGATGTTATCATCTCACAAATATATCACTACAAATTACTTTGGAAATATCCAAAAACAATACAACGAGGGCTTAGCCCACCTACAAAACTATGAAGCAAGACTTCAACTTGTTCAGGCGATATATGAACCTGAAGAACAAAACACAAACGAAGAAGAAGGGAGAGGGAATCCCAAGACGTTTATACAAATGTTCAGGATATCCCAGATGTCAAAAAGGCTAATTC
Organism: Lymantria dispar; assembly: GCA_032191425.1. Classification (NCBI taxonomy): domain Eukaryota; kingdom Metazoa; phylum Arthropoda; class Insecta; order Lepidoptera; family Erebidae; genus Lymantria; species Lymantria dispar. Next base: position 8,853,021 of record CM063445.1, on the reverse strand, counting down.
AGGCGAAAGAATCAGTCACTGAAAACAAACCTATATGGCATTTACAAACTACAATAAACAACTTACAAAAACGATGGCAGGATATTGAAGAAACACACATTGAATTATTATTGGAGGAGGATACATCGGGACACCTTTACTTCAAAAATAAATATTTTGAAAACACCCAAATTGAGTTCGATACTACAATGGAGATGCTGGAAGAAAAAATCCATGACAGTTCCAACGAAAAAATAACCTTAACACAGTCGTCAGGAAAACTACCCCGTATCTCTATTCCAACTTTTACTGGGAGTTATGACTCATGGTATACTTTTCATGATTTATTCAAAAAAATTATTCATGAAGATAAAAATATTTCATTGGTAGAAAAGATGCAATATTTAAAGACAAATGTAAAAGGTGACGCAGCAAAAATTATACGTCATCTAACGATAAGTGAATCGAACTATGAAACCGCGTGGAAATTGCTTACGCAACGTTATGAAGACGAACGAATGATATCAATTAAATTCATCGATAAATTATTAGATTTACCCAAGCTAAATGTTGCGAATGCAGCGGGTTTAAGAGACATGCACGACACCATAAAAGAATGTTTGGAATCTTTAAAACATCAAGGAATTGACATTTCAACATGGGACCCTATTTTGGCTAGACTTTTGGCCAGGAAATGGGACCAACAAACTGATTCAAAATACGAGGATCAGTTACAACACCCAAACAAATTGGAATCGTTTGAAGAAATGTTACAGTTTTTAGAAAAAAGATTTAAAAGTTTAAAGTCCTACGATCAGCAAAAAATTACGTACAATCACCTGAGTAATAACTCGGTGAATCATACAATAAATAAATACCAGGGAACACTCGTACCAATAGCAGAATCATCAAAAAGTAAACATTGCTGGTACTGCAAAAGCACAGAACATAATATAAATAAATGCCCTAGTTTTAAAACCTTGAACGTGACGCAACGATATAAGGAAGTCTCAGACAAAGAAATGTGCAAACGCTGCTTAAATCATGATAAACAAATAAAATGCACGAGCGAGTTTTATACAAAATGTGAAATATGTCAACATAAAGGTCATAACACACTATTACACCGAACATTCGATTCAATTAAAAGACAACCAGAGTCTTCTGAGTATACGAAAAAGTTCACTCCTAAACCAACTATGAGTGATAAAAAACAAAACACAACGTTATCGAACTTATCAGCTACCAATTTAGAGGCAAAAAATACGGTCTTATTAGCCACAGCGCTATTACAAACCACGTCGTATGATGGAACACCACAATTATTAAGAGTATTGTGTGACCAAGGTTCAGAAGCGTCATTTTGCACGGAAGAAGTAGCACAACTGCTGTCGTATCCAAGACAAAAGGTTCGAGCCAAAATAAAAGGCATTGGAGACAACGAACCTAAGACATCGAAATATACAATTAACATAAACCTACAACCAAGGTACTCTAGTGAGTACAGACTACCTGTAACACTTATAGTACTACCAAAGCTTACAAACTCGTTACCAAGAAGTAACTTACAACAATTACAAGAGTTGGACAATGTTCTATTGGCAGACCCAACGTACAACAAAAAGGGACCTATAGACATAATTTTAGGTGCCCAAGAATATAGTAAAATACTATTACAAGGTTTTAAACGACTACAAGGCGGTATAATCGCTCAAGAAACAGAATTGGGTTGGATTTTATCCGGGTTATATCCGCAAGACACAAACGGTGGCATCAAAGTATTAAGCATGATGACTCGCACCGACGACATACAACAATTAACAAAATTTTGGGAATTAGAAGAAATTCCACGACACTATGCACTCACCAAAGATGATGAGTTGTGTGAAAATTACTATACAAATACTACAATACGAAGTTTCGACGGCACTTATACGGTACGACTGCCGTTTAAGGACGCGAACATAAAATATGGCGAGTCAAGGAAAAAAGCCGTGGCTCGACTATTACAACTAGAACGTCAGTTCGAAAAAAATGAAAATTTACGCCAACAATACAAGGAATTTATGTACGAGTACCTAAATATGGGTCATATGAGAAAAGTACCTAAACCAGAATATTACACAGGAGAGTATTATATTCCCCACCAAGCGGTAATAAAAGAAGACTCTCTTACAACAAAACTACGAGTGGTATTTGACGCTAGTAGTAAAACAAGTAGTAAAATAAGCCTTAATGAAAATTTACATAAAGGACCACGACTTCAACAAGACTTATCAAACATATTATTACGCTGGAGAACGCATAAGATTGCTTTCATGGCCGACATTATGAAAATGTACCGGTTCATAAAAATAAACCAAGAAGACTATAAATATCAAAGAATTTTATGGAGATTTTCTCCAAAAAAGGCCATTAGTGAATACGAACTAACAACGGTCACGTATGGCACAACAAGCGCGCCTTATCTGGCCGTGAGAACATTACAACAACTAGCATTAGACGAACAAGACAATTACCCTATCGCCAGTAGAGTAACGTTACAGGATTTCTATGTTGACGATATTTTGTCAGGAGAATCCCAGGAAAGCTCCGTCAAGGAATTACAAGAACAATTAATAGCAATGTTAAACAAAGGTGGTTTCCAACTACGAAAATGGTCTTCAAATAGTTCGGAATTGTTGAACAATTTAACATGCGATAAAGAAGAAAGTCGGATGCTGAAACTTCCCTTAGACGAAACAAGAAAGTCGTTGGGAATTATATGGTCTCCAGGCGAAGATAAATTCTGTTTTCAAATAACTATAACAGAAAACACAAAACCCACCAAACGGTTCATTATGTCAGAGGTGGCGAAAATATTTGATCCGTTGGGCTGGTTGGCCCCCATCATCATAACACTAAAATTACTAGTACAACAACTGTGGACGTCTGGGATGGAATGGGACCAACCAGTAAATGACATAATACGAAATAAATGGACAGAAATACAAAAACAGTTAAAAAACATAGAAAATATACAAGTACCACGATGGTGTCACACGATAGACAGGACAAAGTTTGAGCTGTATGGATTCTGCGACGCCTCAGAAAAAGCATACGGGGCTGTCGTCTATAGCAGAGTAATGGTGAATAACAGTTACTACATAACATTGCTCCAAGCTAAGTCAAAAGTTGCACCGAAAAAACAAAAAACAACATTACCGCGTCTTGAGCTATGCGCCGCAGTATTATTGGCTAATTTAATAGAAAAAATAAAAAAAGCTCTAAACGGTGATAACAATACCGTGATTTCATGCTGGACGGATTCTATGATCACGTTGGGATGGATAAAAGGAGATCCTGGGCGATGGCATACGTTCGTGGCCAACAGAGTGTCAGAAATTAACAGCATAATACCTAACGCTCAATGGAATCATGTCATATCGTCTGAAAACCCAGCGGACATTATATCAAGAGGATTGGAGCCAGAAAAATTAATAAACTGTTCCTTATGGTGGAACGGCCCACCATGGTTACAGACGAGTGATATACCTATTACAACAACAGCACCACAGCCAAATGAAGAAGCCAAGTACTGTTTATCAACAACAATTAATACTACGAATGAAAAGTATGACATCTGGAGTCGATTTTCTAACTACAATAAAATGATAAGAACATTAGCGTATTGCTACAGATTTATCAGCAAGCGCAAAAAGCACGAACCATTATCCTGTACGGAACTAGAAGAAACAGAGAAACGAATTCTATGCATATTGCAACAAGAAGAATTTTACGATGAAAAAGAAATTATTCGAAAGAAAAAATCACTGCAGAAAAACAGTAAATTATCCACACTAGATCCATTTATTGATAACGATGGATTATTACGAGTTGGAGGTCGAATAGAAAACGCTGACTTGCCATATAATCAAAAACATCCTATACTATTACCACGCCGACATCATATAACGTCATTAATAATACAAAACGCACACATGAAAACATTACATGGAGGAAATAAACTAACTACAGCTGTCCTACGACAAAAATACTGGATTATAGGTGGAAAACAAGTTGTCAAAGGTACACTAAAAAAGTGCGTCAAATGCGCGAGATACAGGTCCGAAACGAAAGTACAGAAAATGGGGATACTTCCAAAAGCAAGAGTCACGCAATCATATCCATTTAGTCACACTGGAGTGGATTATGCGGGACCAATACAAACAAGAACAATGAAAGGAAGAGGTCACAAGTCCTACAAATCATATATTGCTGTATTTGTATGCTTAGCAACAAAAGCAATTCATCTAGAATTAGTGGGAGATTTGACAACTGAAACATTTATTGCGGCACTGCGGAGGTTCATGGCCAGACGAGGACACGTGTCACATATGTATAGTGACAATGGCACGAACTTCGTAGGCGCAGCGAAATTTTTGGAACAAGAATTATTGCAAATAACACAGTCACCTGGATTCCAAAATACGATGACCAGTATAGGTACTCAGTGGCATTTTAATCCGCCAGCAACCCCCCATTTTGGTGGGATTTGGGAGAGCAGCGTAAAATCAGTAAAGTACCATTTACGTCGAGTAATTGGAGAATCGACATTAACGTACGAAGAAATGATAACATTTTTACATCAAATTGAAGCTTGCCTAAACTCGAGGCCGTTATGTGCACAAAGCGAAGACATCAATGATAATACAATACTAACGCCTAGTCACTTTTTAATTGGTCGGGAAGCAGTTGGAATCCCAGATCCGTTATCAAACATAAATACTGATTTAATAAATAGATGGAAACAAATTCAAAGAATGAAGAAAGATTTCTGGAAAGCCTGGTCATCTGATTATTTACATCAACTTCAACAAAGATACAAGTGGAAAGAAACTCAAGAAAATATCAAAATTGGAACCATAGTACTAATAAAAGATGAAAACATAAGTCCAAGTAAGTGGCCCTTGGCAAAAGTGGAAAGCGTTCACCCAGGAAGCGACGGGGTGATAAGAGTAGTGACACTCAAAAAATCGACAGGTTTATGTCAAAAACGATCAATACATACATTAATTCCTTTACCCGTATATCAGGAAGAATTAATGACTAACACGAATACGTTAAGAAAAAATACCGAAACGCCTGTGAATAGTAACATAGCAAATAACATAAATAAAAAGTCTAAGACACTTAAGTCAGGCGTGTTACCCTATACTACATTATTATTGTGTATCGGACAAGTAACAAGTACATCAATGTTTACTATGAAACATTTAAATCCAGGCCTATATGTAGAACAAATAGGTACTTCAACAATAAACAGAGGGAGTTTTAGAATAGAAACTAATTACGAAAGGAGTGATTTGGAACTGAATTTAAATAATACGATAAAAATAACTAATCAGTTTCAAAAGTTATGCACTGACACACAACAGTATACAAAAGACACCCATTGTGCAGAATTTTATTATCATTTGAACGAAGAGAAAGCACGATTTGAGAAGATAAAGGATTACCTTACTGGGATAAAGATTTCTAGAAGGAGACGTGGATTATTAGGACAAATGTTAACATACGTGTTCGGAGTAAACGATGAAGTATACAGAAGTATTGACTCATTGAGTAGCAATCAACAAGAACTTATAAACGCCGCCAATCATCAAACAAACATAATGATATCTACAGTATCCGCTGTAAACCAAACCGAGGAGCGGATTAAGAAAAAGTTAGAGAATTTTGAAAAGAAGTTAAATGAAGCTATAGCATTCATGTACGATAACGACGTATGGTATAAGATGGTAGACGCTAACAATGTGAAAATACAAGTAATACAAACGTATCAATTAGCGAGCAATTACATAACAGAGATTATTCACTATTACAACGGGTTACTTGAGATATACCTAAATAACGCATCGATATACACGATTTTGAGTCCTAAATACGCTAATGATATAATACAAACAACCAATCAAAAGTTACCTGGAAACTTAAGAATAATTCAGGATCAATTAATACAGACTAACATGGAAATAAATGCAACACATATAAACGTATTTGCGTACTATCCTATTCATGACATAAGAAAATATACGCTAATACACATAACGGCGATTCCTCAAAAGTTGACCGGGAGTTCTTTTGAATGCTTGTCAATCCCAAGAGCATTCATAGGCTTCGACTATAACAATGAACGATACTTTGAATTAAGTAAAGACGAGTTCAAAGATTGTTTACACAAAAAATCGGAGTTTGTTTGCTATCCCGTGGCTGTTAAGAACATGCAATTGAACAAGAATTGCATTGTTGACCAGCTATTCAGCAACAATAATAACACTAAATCACAATGCACATCAAGAAGATACAACATTCAATCTACAATTCTATGGAAACAACTTTACATGCAGAATACGTGGATGTTTATCACTACAAAAACACAATCAGCTTCGATAATATGTGATGGACAAAGACAAGAGATTAACCTAGAGGATATAGGAGTACTACACATTTCAGAAAGCTGTGTAGTAAAGACGTTGAACAACATTCTTGCAGCTAAACGAATAACAACAACAACTGTGCAAGCATCATATTTTAAAAGGAGTAATTTTACTCTAGACACACAAGTAGTCCAATCAGAGATACCAGACATACCGAAGGAGGAAGTATTAGATAGCTCCACCAGTATATTTGACCACTTAGCCGCTTCAGAAGCAAAGCTAAAAACAAGATTAGATAACACAATATGGAGGCGAATAGAGTCTCATTCCTATGTGGTTAGCACCGTGACATCTCTTTCTTTAATAGTATTAGCTTGTCTTTTAATTTATTTCAGACCACTCAAACAATGTCGAGATAGACTTACGAGAAGACAAAACAAGGAGACAACTACAACACAAGCCACAGAGACAGACAAACAGCGGGCAGCTCCACCACAACCACGGCCACGGTATGGGAAACCTCGTCCCCAGACTACAGTCCAAACACCACAAGCGACGGAAGGACACATTGGACCATATGAGGTTATCGAATTATACGACTTGCAGTCGTGTTCCTGAGAGACCCCAGAATGTTCAATGCACATTGAACATGCAACGCAGCAAACTCAAAAGTAGAGCATGTCAACATACAAGTAAAGCATGTCAACATACAAATGTGCAAAATTAGCACTGACATGATTTAAAGACACTGCGTTATACTTTACACGTACGACACACTGACACAAAATGGTATATGTGTGTATTAGCAATAAGTAGTATATAAGGTGTACATTGTGTAAAATAAATCAGATTTGAATTTATTCATCTCTCAGTTACATCCCTCTCACTGCGGCCAAGACACCCTTAGCCGTCAGTTCTGATTAGTCGAGTGAGTCTGCTTGACTGGCAGTGAGAGTTACCAATCCTCCACCCAAAGCTCCATCTCACTGTGGCCAAGACACCCTTAGCCGTCAGTTCTGATTAGTCGAGTGAGTCTGCTTGACTGGCAGTGAGAATAACCAATCCTCCACCCAACATCCATCTCACATCCACCTGTCACCTTAGGTAGCACGGTGCAGGTATCCCATCATATAGGCTAGGAACTTAAGGGCTTTAGGTACTTCAAACTATAACCTTAGGTTCTTCTGTCAAACACGGCGTTAGTCCACTAGCCCAGACTACGCCTGTACAAAGTCACACAAAAAAAAATCTCAATTTACTGTTAAAAATATTACTGTTACGCTCCACAAAGCCGTCAATTTGTTTTTTTTTTACACATCTATCTAGAACATTTTTTTAAAGATGAATATAACGATGCCTTAACTGTCCAAATTTATGCAGCCGTTTAGAAGATCCAAGTCAATGAAGAAATCTACAAACATACAAGATACGCACGAAAAACGTAATCCTTCCTTAGTAGTCAGGCAAAAAACGTATTGCTGTGCATTCTCCTGGTGATCCCTAAACTATACAAGGGAGTGGCGACTCAATAAGATTTCTTGCAAATTGTATGTAATTATCACACGAGATTATCCACTATTAAATTTACAAACTAAATGACATACTTATTTAAATTCTAAGAAGTTTTGCAAATGTCATATGTGTAATAATTATTCTAAATGAATGTCCGCTACACTGTTATCAATATTTCCTGGTAACATCACATCCAAATCACCACAAAGTCATTCACGCGCCTTGAATAATAACCACTGATCTATAATTTTGCACTTGATAATTATAAGTCTATCGATTTTGCTACAATTAAAACAAAGTATCATATTGCATATAACGCGGTATTGATGCATAAAATTGTCAGTCGACAAGATGGCGCTAATAAAATGGCGGACTGTAGTGTTCATTTGTGCGGCAACACTATTAGGAAACATTTGGGCGTCACAGAAGATAATGGCTAAAATATCGAAAGGATTCAGCACAGTCTTAGATATTTGTGTGTCTGAGGTGAGGATGGCTATAAATTTTAGAGTGGATTAAATGTATACCTTTAAGAGCAAGAAAATTGATGAAAGAAGTTTGTGGTCTACTATAAATGAGAGACATTGTACCTTCGAGTACAGCTCCAAAATTGTTAGAATAACTTCAAACGAAATGTAAAATGCTTGCAGGGGTTATACATAATAATTTGAGTTTATTCAATTAATTTAACTCCAATTTCTTCCATTTGTGAAAATTTTATCTGTGACCCACATTGCATTGTATCTATTGAATCAATTATTATGTTTAACCTTATTTATGTTTTAACAGTTAGAGATCAATGAGAATGTCTACAAAGACTTCAAAAACTTCTGGCGTGACGACTATGAGCTGTTGAACCGTGACTTGGGCTGCGTGATTATGTGTATGGCGTCCAAGCTGGACTTAGTTAACGATGACGAAAAGCTGCATCACGGCCAAGCGCATGCATTTGCTATGAAACATGGAGCAGGTGACAATATTTATGCTTTTCATTTACAAGTAACTCAATCTGACAACAATCCGTTGCATCCACCCCTGAGGAAAAAATCCGTCCAAATTACGTGTAATGAATGAGTTAAGAATATAATGTATCATTATTCCATACTTGCGTCGTGGATTGGAGTCGTCAAAATAGCTTAGGGGTGGTTAGGGGAGTGACCAGTAGCATTATTCTGATTAAAATACTCATGGTCCAGATAGTGGCACCTACTCCGTCATCACGATTTGTCAGTATTTAATTCAATTTACGACAAGTAGTAAGGCAGTCCTAGATAATCAAATCCACTAATTTTGGTTATTTACAAAGCCGCTTACTTCCACAATAGTAGGCAAACTGACCTACCGTACCACGGATGTCAGAATGGTTCATTTAGGCTTTTATTTCTAGTTTCTTATCTCTGGGATACATGTTATTTACATATTATATTTCTTAATCATATTTTACGACACTCATGCGCAAGATACATGGAGACCATATTCCATATTCATGGGATCATGAATAATTATATTCATACTCCGTTAGCATTCAGAAAATTGTCATGTACTTTTCCATTTTTGTTAAAGACTTTGCATGCTTTATACTTAAGGAATAAAATTGGCTTTCTCTCGTTTCAACACTATTTTACAAACACATATTTATATTACAAACATTCCTACAGCTTATATCCACATAAAATTTATACTCAGTGACCTATAAATGATAAATATACCACGGGCAAGGCCTCGGAATACCTCGCCAGCTACTTATCACAGAGGAGTAAGGTTTTTTATAGCCTAATTTATATTGATTTTACTTAATAAAAAAACTTCGCGTTCGTCACTACTGAGACTTCTTAAATAGGTAGATTGCCTATGGAGGCTTTAAAGCTATATGAACATCTGAAGTACCAATTTAGTCTAATTTAACCCCGACAAAGACTTGGTTAACCTATTGTACCCAGGAGACGATATTTTATACTATTATTAGTTTGTAAAACTAGTCGATAAGGCATCATCATCATCATCATCATCATGGTTCATATACGTCCCACTACTGGGCTCGAGCTATATTGGGAGGGAAATTAACCTACAATACCACGTTGGTCGGATGGGTTGTTATAGGGTTTTATTTCGAGTTTTCCTTCTCTTGCATTGTTGTTATATGCACAAGACATGCCTTAGTCACCTTTTACGCCACGGGCAAGAGAGGAGATGGTGAATTGTATTCTTACTCCGTCACCATACGGATATGGCATCAATCCAACGTAAATTAAAAAATCTAAAAATTAACTAAATACTGTATCTACAGATGATGAAATGGCTAAGCAGTTAGTGACTATGTTACATGATTGCGAGAGCATACAAGCTACTATGGAGGACTCCTGCGTTCAAGTTTTGGAAATCACCAAATGTTTTCGGGCCAAGATTCACGAGCTGAAATGGGCGCCATCTATAGAAGTCCTACTCGAGGAGGTTATGAGTGACGTCTGATTTTATGTCCCGAATACACGAAATAGACTAGTGCAACAAAGGAGGAATCTTTTCACATAGGCAGTGGGGGTTGTCTTCTTAAAGGATACTTTCATTCATTTCAAACCCATTTACTCAGATGACATGATACCAAATAAAATTTTCATTATTCAATAATTTATCGAAGTCGAGAGAAAAATATAAGGAATTTTTATAAATCCACATGTAAATAAAACAATTTTTACAAATTATACATAGGTCCAAATATCCGAACGTCGATATCATCATCGCAGCCCACATAATTCCCACTGTTGGGCTTGGGCTTCTCCCACATTAGTAGAGAATTTGACCTACTACACCATGCTGGTCAGACATATTGGTATAGTATAGCTTCGATATATCAAAAACAAAATATCTAAATATGATAAGTCCTAAGATTGATTTACTTCTTACACTTGAGTAATTTCTTCGATTTTGACTAATTTCTAAGACAATTTGATTAGAATAAAACTATAAAAGTTAAATATGTAATCTTAAATCTTTAAACGAGGAATTATTGTAAATATATACATATATATATATATATATATATATATTCAGGATTTCGGAAACGGCTCCAACGATTTTGTTGAAATTTGGCATACTAGAGGTTTCGGGTACAAAAAATCGATGTAGCTAGGTTTTATTTATGGAAAATGTTGTTTTGTCCGTGTTTTTAGTAAAACAATATAATGATATTAAATTTTAAAAGAATATGAATTCAAATTTCGTTGTCAACGTCATGAGTTACGATAGCTCAGTTGGGGAGACGGCCGGTTTTAATTTTGGGTTTTGAGGCATTCAAACAGCGTCGGTTCGAATCTCGGTGTTATTATTATTCTCTTTTTATAATTTTTATATAATTTTCATTATTTATTTTTTATTAATATATATCTAAATAAATTCGACATAAATATTCCGAGCGAAGCTCGGTCAAACAGATATTACTGAGTTAATGGGCATTTCCGTGTTCTGTCGGTATAAGATTACAATTCTAAGATTACCATTTATTAGTAGTAGGACCACACTGTTGTCAGTTGTCTACAGCCGCGGGCCGGTCCGTCCGGGGTAGTACCGCACTCTCACAGAAAATCATCGTTTGAGTAGTAGCAATTTGTTACTGCACTTCGTTCGGTGAGCGAGAGAATCGGAAGCCCAACTTTCTGAGGGTCTTTGCGTGTGGTGGGTTTTAGTGGTGCCTTTAATATCATCGAACCTCATTGCACGCATTCACACTCCCTTCAATTTCTTCACGGTAAACAGCCGCCTAGCTCTACCCCTGGTATTGCAAAGGTCCATCAGTGGCAGCAATACTTACCATCAGGTGTAGTGTTTGCTCGTCCGCCACCACTTGCAATAAAAAAATCACCGCTCCCTATTTTGCCCATGGATATCGTAAAAGACGGCTAAGATGAGAGAGGAGCTCGAGAATTATATTCTTACTCCGTCATCACAAGGAAAGTGATTTTGAAGATTGATGTAAAAATTTGATCATTTAACTTATAAATGAAAGTCATTTTGTTATGAGGTTTTTATTATGTTACTACGTTTCGCTGTTACTATTATGTATTCACTTATCTCGCTAGCAGTTAATTATGTACGTCCACGACGGAGGACCCAAAAAAAACCAAAATGATTTATACTAATTTAATTAGCAAAGGATTACAATAATTGGCTATACTAATTTAAAACTATTACTAACTAGTCCTATCTAAACCGATGTTAGGTTTAAACTGGATTGACTATACTAATTTAATAGTTTTTTTTTTTTTTTTTTGTGGGTGGGCTGCGGTCGGCGCGCCTCCGCACCACTCCGTCCGGGGCGACAGAGGGGCTTAAGCACGCAACTCCCGCAACCCACCCGAGAACCACGTCGCCTTCGTCGTTGGGCCGACCACCGGAGCAGGGTTACTTGACATCAGTGGTTGGCCCGACAGAAGAACCCCTATTGGGGTACCCTTCCATCGACCGACGTCCCCCCATCGGGTAGGACGTCGGTCTTTCCTCACGCGGTTGGCCTCTCGGCGGGTGACGGACTAATCCCCGGTCACGTCACTCGCGGCCTCGGCTAGGGCGGCATGAGGCGCAGGTAGTTGCGCCTACGCCGCCCCAATCCGCTCCGGCGGTGGATCTCCTCATCGAGGCTGCGCTCCTCGCGCAGGCGATCCGCCGCCTCCTTCCGCGAGATCACTGTTTTTTTTTTTTTTTTTTTTTTTTATTGCAAACGGTGGCAAACGAGCAAACAGTACACCTGATGGTAAGAGTTGCTGCCGCTCATGGACCTTTACAAGGCCGTTGCCTACCGCGAAGAAAGCGAAGGGAGTGTGAATGCGTGCATTGAGGCTCGGCGATACCAAGGACACTAGCAAAACCCTCCACACGCAATCACCCTCAGAAAGTTCGGCTTCCGGCTCTCTCGCTCACCGAACGAAGCGCAGTAACAAATTGCTACTACTCAGACGTCGATTTTCTGCGAGAACATGGTACTGCCCCGGACGGACCGGCCCGCGGCTGTAGACAGATAACTGTCGACAGTGTGGTCCTACCACTCTTCCTCACACTTACTGTCTCGCAGTAGGCTGCGACCGCGTCCCAAATACTAATTTAATACTAACTATTACTAACTAATCCTATCTAAACCGATATTAGGTTTAGACCGAATTGACTATACTAATTTAATACTATTTTTTTGGGACTAATTCCACCACACAATCCCACCACTGTAACTCCTGTAAGCCAGGATCCACAATGGTCTCCGTATAAGACACGGAGGTTTGACCCTCAGGAAGTCCCGGGTATCGCTTTTAATTGTCTTGGGACCCGCAACAAATTTAATTAGAAAAGAAAAGCAGGAGAAGTTGGAAAAATTCCACTTACTATACTATTACCAACTAATCCTATCTAAACCGATGTTAGGTTTAGACTGGATTGACTATACTAACTATTACTAACTAAAACTAGTCCTATCTAAACCGATGCTAGATTTAGACTGGCGATTTATATTTAATGCATAAAAAGAAACGTCGGTTACTCGTCATCGAGGCTTGAGGTGGCGGGCTTTGCTAGCTAGCATCAGCAGTTTTGTCATCGCGTGTGTTCAAAATTCAAATAATACAAGTAGGTTATTGTTGGCTTATAATATTGCGAAATAAGCAGTAATCGTACTATGATTCCATTGTTGCGCCATATATTACAAGCAGATTATTGTTAGCGTGTAACATTGCCAAATAAGCAGTAATCGTACTATGATTCCATTGTTGCGCCATATATTACAAGCAGATTATTGTTAGCGTGTAACATTGCCAAATAAGCAGTAATCGTACTATGATTCCATTGTTGCGCCATATATTACAAGCAGATTATTGTTAGCGTGTAACATTGCCGTATAAGCAGTAATCGTACTATGATTCCATTGTTCCGTCATATATTACAAGCAGATTATTGTTAGCGTGTAACATTGCCAAATAAGCAGTAATCGTACTATGATTACATTGTTGTACCATATATTACAAGCAGATTATTGTTAGCGTGTAACATTGCCAAATAAGCAGTAATCGTACTATGATTCCATTGTTCCGTCATATATTACAAGCAGATTATTGTTAGCGTGTAACATTGCCAAATAAGCAGTAATCGTACTATGATTCCATTGTTGCGCCATATATTACAAGCAGATTATTGTTAGCGTGTAACATTGCCAAATAAGCAGTAATCGTACTATGATTCCATTGTTGCGCATATATTACAAGCAGATTATTGTTAGCGTCTAACATTGCCAAATAAGCAGTAATCGTACTATGCTTCCCTTGTTGTGCTCTGCTATAACAAGTTCAATATCACTTATGGTCAGCCACTGTATTCCTCGAAATATATACCAATAAATAAAGGACAATGTAAATTTACAACGGATAACAGTTAATTAAAATTATAAAAAAGCTGAAAGTAATTTTTATTGATTGTCTAATGGTGGAGGTGTATTTAATTAAACTGATGATAGCTTCAGATGTTTTTATTTTTTTTAGTTTTCTTTTTAATTTTTTTCGCCTATCCGCCAGCCTATAAATGTAGGCTGGACTGTGGTACTGTGCACTGGACTTATGCATAAAGCTCAGACAATAGCCTAATTAGTTAAGTCATACAATCGATTACACAAATGGCGTATTGGTTAAGATACCGATCTACGGAATGCCACGGAATAGATTTCCATACAGCAAATACTTTGTGCTATCTACAATTTGCTTTTCTGCGTCTAGATGTTTCTTAATTTTATATAGGTATGTAAATTATTCGACATTATAAGGACCATTTGTTGGAGCAGCGTTGTCTTTAAAAATCACACACACGCAAAGCAGACATGAGGACTGTCAAAAGACGTGAACACATAAAACAATGACCTATGAATTTTGTTATTTTCGGATAGTAAAATGAATTATATAATCTTAAATTAAAATGTGTAAATTAAAACTTTTTATGTTAGCCGATTTTAACATTACCTATACTTTATCCGATTTTTACATCTATAGGCACAATATAGGTACACTCCTTAGCAAAAACTAAAATCGGCAGTTTTGATTTTTCTACATTTTGGTAATAATTTAGTTTTAAAAAGGTTTTTATAGCCAAACTATGTTACTGGCACTTAATAAAGAGCCTGGGTATGAACCAAATAGATTCTAGAAAGTCTCGCTTTTAAAAATAATAATCCGTTTTTAAGTTCGTAACTTTGTACTTACTTTTGGTGACATTGAAATTAAGAGGTTATCAGGCAACTAAAGCTAACTTCGCGTAATTTTTAGTAGAATAATTTATGTTTTTTTTTTTTTTTTTTTTGTGGGTGGGCCGCGGTCGGCGCGCCTCCGCACCACTCCGACCGGGGCGACAGAGGGGCTTAAGCACGCAACTCCCGCGACCCCCCTCGGGGAGGACGTCGATCTTTCCTCACGCGGTCGTCCTCTCGGCGGGTGACGGACTAATCCCCGGTCACGTCACCCACGGCCTCGGCTAGGGCGGCATGAAGCGCAAATAGTTGCGCCTGCGCCGCCCCAGTCGCCGGCGGCGGATCTCCTCATCGAGGCTGCGCTCCTCACGCAGGCGATCCGCCGCCTCCTTCCGCGAGATCACTGTCTCGCAGAAGGCTGCGACCGCGTCCCAATTCCCGACGCTGTCGACCATCGCCCTAGCGATAGCCGGCAGCGTCAGGTCCGTACCGATGATTGCGACGAGTTCACAGCGCTGCACTGCCCAAGCCCCGCAGGCCTCGAGCGTATGGCGCGCCGTGTCCTCGTCGCAATCGCAGTGGTGGCAGGACGGTGTAGAATAATTTATGTTTGTCATATAATCAGTGTGTGCGTTACCAGTGATGACTTACGACACGGAAACGTGATCCCTAAATGTAGGCCTCATAAACAAGCTCAAAGTCGCTCAACGTACTATGGAGCAGGCTAAGCTCGGCATTTCTCTGCGATATAGAATCCAAAATACGGAAATCCGCAGAATAACGGATGTAACCGACATAGCACGATGAACTAACATGCTAAAGTTGCAATGGGCAGACCACATCGCTCGATGAACCGACAACTGCTAGGGAAGAAAAGTTCTCGAGTGGCGGCCACGTGTCGCACGACGCAATGTAGGACGCCTCCCACTAGGTGGACCACCCTCCTGGTGAAAGCTGCTGAGCGTAGTTGTGTGTAGGCGGCACAGGACCGCATTTTGTGACGTAATATCAGAGCGACACGTACAGTAGTGGACCTCGATAGGTTTAAATGTTAATTATAATATAATCCTACGTTATTGTGACATAAAACAGATATCTTTGTGTATATTACGAGGCATGCCTTTTAAGTTTTGTCGTTTAAAGAAAAAAACACAACCTTATAGTACTTTTTATTATTTTTCAAAGTATTCACCACGTAGCTTAATACACTTTTCCATTCGCTCAAATCAGTTATTATAATATTTATTCCACTCTTAAAGTGGGGGTGTTCAAAATGGCTGACTTGAAAGCATCGACTGCTTCTTCACCGGACTGTAACATTGGACCACGAAGACTTTTCTTAATTTTAGGAAAAGTAAAGAAATCGTTAGGGCTTTGGTCAAGACTGTATGTAGGATGGTCAAAAATTTCTACTTTTTCCTGCTTCAAATACTCAATCGTTTGACGAGCGCTGTGTGAGCTTGCGTTGTCATGGTGCAGGATGATGCGTCGCTTTGAGTTAGATTTTCGAAGTTCGGTGATGGCTTGTGGTAAACAAACTGTGGTATACCACTCTGCGTTAACCGTTCTACGATCTTCAAGTGCAATAGTCGCAACATGGCCGGTTTTTCCAACGAACGTGGTCACCATCTTCTTTGAAGTGCTTCGAGAATGAACAACTTTAGTCGGCTTTGGCTCGTCTTGAAAGACCCAAATTGTAGATTATATCATAGATCCAAGATTCGTCACCACTGATGATGTTGTAGACGTGATTTGACTCTCCTCGGTTGAACCTTTGCAGAGTTTTCTTACACCATCTGACGCGGGCCGCCTTGTGATCGTCGGAAAGCAGATGCGGTATCCAACGGCAAACTAGCTTTCTCACACCAAGCGCTTCATGCAAGATCTTCTGAATGGTTGTCTCTGTGATGCCTAATAGAGCCTCTATCTCTCGATACGTCACATAACGATCTTCGAGAATTAGTTGTCTCACAGCAATGATGTTAACTTCAGTGAAGGCGGATTTTGGGTGTCCTTCGTGAGATTTGTCACTAACACTAGTATGTTCACGCTGGAATTCTAAATACCAGCGTTCGACAGTCCGCAGACATGGGGCTTCATCACTGAACACAGATGTTAGCCCTTCAAAACAATGAAGCCATGTCAGGCCTCTTCTAAAGTTGTAGAAAATTATTGCATGAACATTTTCCTTAGAAAAATTAATTATCGTACGTAACCTGTCAGATTTCAATCGGCGATGTGACTTAACATTTAACCTAATACTTTTAACTGTTTTGAGATTTAAAATTGAAACACATTCTAATATAGAATAGTTCCAAATTTAAAATTGCTGGGCAATATGGAAACGACAGAACTTAAAAGGCATGCCTAGTATAATGACAGAAAAAGCAATAAGAGCTGGTAAAATTACAGCACTGCTGGAAGGGCTGTGTAGCCAATATTATGTCCCATAGCGGCTAAAGGTGAGTCGTTCGACCGTCCAAAGTACCTGGACTCGACACCAAGAGACTGGTTCCATTCAGAGAAAGCAAAAGGTTCTAGGGGCAAACGTTGCACGCAACTACGAGATTACCGCTTTTTAGTAACTCAGGCGCTGAGAAATCGCATATTTAGTTACATAGACCTCAAAAGAATCCTTGAAGAAATACGAGGAGCACAAGTTAGCCTATGGACTATAAGGAGGAGGCTTTTGGAAGCTAATATACGCAGCCGACGACCTGCGCGGGTCTCCAAGTTACTTCGTGAGCACCGGATTGCTCGATTGAGGTTCGCAACAAATTGCCTATCTTGGACATTAGGTAACTGGACTAATGAATTTTTCTCAGATGAGGCTCGAATATGTTTGCATGGTGGGGACCAATGGCGGCGAGTATTAAGAAGACCAAGAGAACGCGTGTATAAAGACGTGTGTTTTAAAGAAATCACCCACTTCGGTGGAGGATCCGTTATGTTTTGGGTGGGCGCAACTGCCAGCTATCGTACCGAGATAGTATTAATTGAAAATGACTCACTAAATGCGTAAAGGTACATAACAGAAATCCTTTGTCAACATGTACAATCCGCACCGACTATTATTGGCGAAGACGCCATTTACATGGACGATAATGCTCGGGCCCACCGTTCTGGCAACGTTGATACTTACACGAAAGAATACTAACCGTATTCGTCGTTTGGATTGGCCTGTGCAAAGTCCCAACCTTAACCCTATTGAGCATACTTGGAACCTCCTAAAAAGGCGAGTACGATCTGTCCGACCACCTCCACAGAACATCAGGGAGCTTAAACGTGTGATCTCGGTTGAGTGTGAACACATTCCACAAGACACCATCAAAAGCCTGGTGGAAAGCATGCAAAGACGATTACATGTCGTAATCACTGCAAGTGGAGGTCATACTCATTATTAATTTTTATTTCTTTAGTGTCTTTTTTTATTAAAATACTTACCATAAAAATACTCGTGGTCTTAATTTCATAATACCCATAAAAAAAAAATAATTTTAACATGGCTCTTTGTTTACAATAACTAACAACCCAACCCAATAACTAACACCAATTCCAGGATTTAAGTGCTTAAAACTATATTTTCATTAATAATAAGAAATTTCTAGTCATCTTAACTAATGACATACGGAAAATCTTAGTATTACACCCAGGAAATCCAATGACTGTAACGTGCCCGTTTTTTTTTTGCAAAGTGTATAATGATATTGATATAGCTGCAGATTTAGTGTTAACGTTAATGGGTCACGTGACCATGACGACGTTGACTTAAATAAATTTACTTACTCTCTATGCAGTAGGAAAGTGAAAAGGCCCTATAGACAAGTATGTCTATAAAGCCCTTTAACTTTAAAAATTATATATAATTTACAAAAAGAAATAGTATTAGGTATTTGAATTAGGCATTTCTCATTCCGTAACCACTATCGCTTCCAAATCAATCTAGACTATGAGATGTCTAGACAAGTGCGAATCGCCGAACGATGTGAACAACGAGTTTATGGAAACTGTACACGCGGTTGGGTTGAAACTTTTCAAGCATCATCGCGTTACTAAACCTAAAAACTTGCCGGCCGACCTCAAGCTCATGGAGCGGAAAAAGAAAATCGCGGTGTAGGCTTCTGTCGATTGATTCATCACATATTCAGCTAAATAGGCAGATTTCCAGGCCGGTTCGTCGCGATACTCGCCGTTTTAAGATGCTCTATATTAAAGATGCAATAGAGCGAAACCGTGACCTAAAAGTATTCGCACAAGATCTGTCAATTGGGCAAAGCCCAATGACTTAGCTGAAAACTGATGACGGCATTGTCATTTCATCCCAGAATGAGATCTTGGGAGAAGTTGAAAGGTTCTATGGGCAGTTATATAAACCATCCCAAAACTATATTGTCGGCTTGTTCTATGACCCCAGATCCGCGCACGGCGTATAGCGAAGAACGCCCGGACTTCAGCTTGAGATCATTATGGTATTCAAATAACTAAGAAATGACGAATGAAATGACGAAATCAGGGCAGAGCGCCTGCAGGCAGGTGGTAAGCCGGTCTTAAAAGCTCTTTTGCTTCTATTTATTTCAGTTGTTCTCGAGGGCGACATTACAGAGCCGTAATGCAGAAGTGTGGTGGTGCTGTTATTCAAGAACAGCGATAAAGCTTTTCTAAGACTACAGATCCGTCTCACTCCTGAGCCTTACAAGTTGTTTTCGAGGCTCATTGCCAATCGACTCACGCGCAAGTTCGATGACATCCAGTCGCCTGAACAAGCCGGCTTCCCAAAAGTGTGGGAAAGGAATGTGGTCACCATAGACTACATTCTCAAGCTTCGGCAGATTATCTAAAAGACCGAGAACTACAGTCAACCTCTGTGTATGGCGTTTGTGGACTATGAGAAAGCCTTCCATTCGAAACTTGGGCGGTGCTGCAGTCCCTTAAGCGGTGCCAATCAACTATCGTTTTATCGAAGTGCTGGAGTATTTGTATAAGAATGCCAAAATGTCAGTCCATATACAGGATAACAGTACGAAACCAATTCAGTTGGAGAAAGGCGTGAGACATGGAGCCGTCATCTCTTCAAAACTGTTCACCATTATACTGAAAGATATCTTCAAGATCTTAGACTGGACCGGACTTGGGCCCCAACATCAACGGCGAATAAATTACTCACCTTGGATTTGCAGACAATTTCGTCAATATGGCAGAATCTATAGAGGACCTTTGTACCATGCGCAATGATCTTAGGGTATCGCGACTAGTGGGTTTACGAATGGACACGGATGAGACGAAAGTCATATCAAATGCCCACGTCATTTTTGTACTGATCCTAATTGGCTATGCGAATCTCGAAGTTGTTGATAATTACGTTAGCCTTGCACAAACTGTCCAGTTAGGTAGGTCCAATTTCCAGAAAGAAATCAGCCGACGAATTCACCTCGTCAGGGCAGTGTTACAGTAATTTAAGAGGACCTTCTCATCCAACATACCTCAGTGTCTGGAAGCACAAGAAAGCACAGGCCTAGGATCAGTGTGTTAACAGCGATGACTTCGGTCGGACGGTCTTCATAACCAAGCGCAGTCTCTCAGGGGGTTATGCTTGGGATTTATCTGCGATATAGAATCCGCAATACGGAAATCCGTAGAAGAACAGGTATTACCAGCATAACACGAAAAATTTGCTAGCTGAAGTGGAATGTTTGATAAAATAAGCAACTCTAACAATATAAAAGTAAAAGAAGACAATAAACTAAAGGAATAAGTACAATAAAATACGCAATAATGTATGTTGTTTTCTTGTTGTCTACATTTTCTGTTTATTATATAAGATCAAACTATATTATGTTCCACTACCAACTGCATGTTCACAAGTGTAAATTAGTATTAAGTTATCGTGATTTCTCAGTGTTAAGTGAATTATGTTATTCTTTTATGAGAAATAAATGTCTTAAACTAGAAAATATTATTATTATAAAATAATAGAAATTTCTATACAAAAATAAACCAAAATGGACGTTCAAATAGTAAAACTGCGTATCTTCAAATGATACCTATACTATTCTTCATCCTCACCTTTATTCTCATTTTACTATTGTAATAGTGGAATAATAAATATAGAAAAATATATTTAAAAATAGAGAAGTTTCAAAGTGTATTAAATACACGTGCAGTTTTACTTTCCACTTGCAAAAAAGTCTCGAACACGTCATATACAGTTCAAATTTAAATTAAAGGAATGAGTATAGTTGTATTGTTCTCGTATCTCATTCCTGACTTGGGAGAAATATTCCATTTTAATGTTTTCTTGTACCATCAAATCAAATACTGTTTTTGTAACAATTAATATTAATTTTTCAACTCAGCAGAATATACATCAATCAAAAAGTTCTTGTAACGTTCTACATCCCCTGAATAAAAAATGCGTACATTTGGCTCGTAGGATGTGAAGTCGTTCGTGTTTATACTGCGTCCAGGTTCTGAAAATAAATTAGATAGATATACGTTAGAATTTGTATGTTGTGATAACTAAAGGCAATTCATATTTAATGAACTCTCTCTTCAGTCATTTTGAATGACATTGTCAATAGTATTCATAATTTATGTGTTCGCCAGCAAGTCGCTGATTTAATTCAAAAATCCTCTTGAAACTGTTTCATTCTCATAACCTCAGCAATGTTTCCAACAACTTTTATCAATTTTGGTCTCAAACTTTTGATGTGAAACATTTATAGGCGAGGGTAAACCTGATCGTTGGCGTGGCATAAACTGGCTATATCGTAAGTGTAGTTCCAACCAATTGTCCCAGTAATTTCGTCGGAGGCAACGAATATAACTATTATATCATTACAGAAATCACTGATTAAAAGAATTGAGTTGTCATAATTTGAAATAATTTTGAATTCTTGTATTTAATGAAAATAAACGTTTATGGAAATAAAGTCATAATTTTCTGGAAAGATCGTAACATTTTATTTACAAACTAGCTTTTGCCCACGACTTCGTCCGCGTAGAAATCATATGTAGAGGGGCAATCACAGATAACTATGTAGTGTGTTCAGGGTTCTACACGCCCACCGTGTTGCTCTGGATGGCAAGCTAGTGTAATCTTGATTGCCCGCATCAATCGGCACGTTAGCGAGGTTGTATCGATCAGACCAACTCTTTCTGGCAGACTATTGCAGCCTTTCTATGTTTGTGGCTCGTTGTCATTAAGGCGTTCACTGGTGGAGAGGTGCTGTTGGCACTGTATTTAGATGTCGTCAAGTCATTTAATAGTTTGCTAATCTGGTATATAAAGGAGGTGCTATTATCAGGGGGTGCTTCTATACTTAAACGGCTGATTCCAGATTATTTGAAGTGGCGAAGTGGTCTCTGCGTGAAGCGCGCAGAGGACTTTGAGCTAACGCCTATTTTGTTCCGCTCCCAGCTGAGGTAGTTCGTGCGGGTGACAGTATGGTTTATTAGCTGAGATTGGACTTACTTCGGGCTGAGCTTAATTTAAATAAGCGATACATTTGGCCATAATTAGTATCTAGATGATGATTCAATGAGTAACTCTATATAAAACGAATTATTTGCTGTTTCATAGACCTTGTAACTATACACCCATCAGCACAGCAATCACTGTTAATTCGGTTGCACTCAATCGAGGATCAGATAAAATATTTGAGCTTACTACTCGACGGGCGACGGTGCTTTCAGGAGCATATTTATCAAATTACTCCCCGGCTCGTTGAGCGGTGTTACATGTTGACGGCTGTACGCGAGGCTGGTTTGATCAATGGCCCTGTACGGTGCATCTGTGTGGATGAGTTCTGAGCACTTGTCTTAAAACTTTTTTCTGGCATTCTCAGAAAGGCATGGTGCTTATGCTACACGCAGATACCGTACCAT
Source organism: Lymantria dispar (assembly GCA_032191425.1). Classification (NCBI taxonomy): domain Eukaryota; kingdom Metazoa; phylum Arthropoda; class Insecta; order Lepidoptera; family Erebidae; genus Lymantria; species Lymantria dispar. The sequence continues at coordinate 8,830,023 of CM063445.1, read as the reverse complement.
GTCGACCGAGGCAGCGTGCGCTTTGGGCGGAACCCTCCCGTGAGACTTATATGTGGAAATACACGGAGCCCTCCCACAATTGTAGTTCCAGCTAAGATACAGCAGGCATACTTTTGAGATCTTTTTTTTTATTAAATAGTGGTAGGACTACACTGTTGACAGTTGTGTGTCTACAGCCGCGGGTAGGTCCGTCCGGGGTTTTACCACACTCTCGCAAAAAAATTACGTCCGAGTAGTAGCAATTTGTTACAGCGCTTCGTTCGGTGAGTGAAAGAGGCGGCAGCCCAACTTTCTGAGGGCGTTTGCGTATGGCATGCATTCACACTGCGTTATCTTTCTTCACTGCAGGCAGCGGCTTAGCAAACGTCCATAAGCGGCAGCAACACTTACCATCAGGTGTACTGTTTGCTCGTTTGCAACCGTTTGCAATAAAATATATTCACAATGCCTTTACTTTCTTCATGGTTGGTTGGTTCTTCATGGTCTAGCTGTGCACCTGGTGTTGCAAAGGTTCATGAGCGGCAGCAACACTTACCATCATGTGTACTTTTTGTTCAGTTGCCACCGTTTGGAATGAAAAAAGAAAAGATCTGTGTAGCCGGAGTAGAGCAGCGTTGTGAATTCATCGCAAGCATCACTGCCAAATCTACCAACCATTACTTAGACCATAGTCCATAGAACATATGAGATCGCCATCTTCCGCTTGGCAATTATCTCGCGTAAGAAATCGGCGGAGCGAGTCAGGATGAAAAACTTTCAAGCTGTCGTGTCAGGTGGGGGGGCTAGCCCAAGTACCTACTTGCGCTTTACTATCTTTACGTGATAGAATCACACTCTCGACAGTCGTCTATCTAACGTCGCGAGCCGGTTCGTCCAGAGCGAGAGAGCCGGAACCCAAACTTTCTGACCGTGTTTGCATGTGGTGGGTTTTGGTGATACCTTACTTTTCAAACCTCATTGCACGCATTTACACTTCCTTCACTTTCTTCACGATAGGCAGCGACCTGGCAAAAGTTCATGCACAGTATCACTTACCATTAGGTGTGCTGTTTGCTCGTTTGTCAACAATGACTGCGCACGGGTGATACCACTATAACATAATTTGCAGCCTGGGGTCAAAAAAGGGTATTTGAGAGACCCTGCACAGCCCTCTTTTTACGTTTTTGTACCCAAGGGATGAAAGCGGGACCTTAGTACTAAGACTTCGCTGTCTGTCCGTCCGTCTATCTATTCACCAGGCTGTATCTCAGGAACCACGATAGCTAGACAGTGGCATTTTTTATAAATTATGTTTTTCTGTTACCGCTATAGCAACAAACGCGATCGCGCCACATTTTGCCTATTTGTGCTTGATATCAGTAAACGGTAACGGGTGAAGGTTACAATATGAAATTTGTGTACCCATTGTTGTAATAGGTAATAGTTAATGGTACGGAACCCTTCGTGCGCGAGTCCGACTCGCACTTGGCCAATTTTAATTGATTATTCTACAAACTATCCTAAGGAACCTCATAAAAATATAAGTGACAGACACAAATTAGACTCAGTTTACTACTCCTTTAGTCTACTCTACCCAGCAACAATTTGTTGATCACAAAGAATTGTCCGGCGTTGAAATTGAACGCGTTTTTTTTTTTGTTTTTGGGTGTGGGTGAAATTGAACCCGTGGCACTGACATGGTAAGTTGCTATCTTAACCACTATGCTATCAGTGCAGTTAATTAATCATTGAGGTTGTATGAATTTATTACTTGTGTATGAGAGTGAATAATATCAAAGCAATTCCTTCCCTATTTTACACCCTTAAAAAAGAATATATCCTCTGAGGGGTGGATTTTCGGGGGGCGCGGCCGGAGCACCTCCTCGTGGTGCTCCCTGGTAACGTCCATTTGGACGTCATGCGGCCATTTGGACGGCCAAGATTCCGACAGGGGGGGGTCTCCGCGTGCGGCTCTGGTGGCAGAGCGTACGGCGGATCTGACCCGGGGCCAATGGGGCGGATGTGCCTCATGGCACTCCGTCGCCAGGGACGGTTGCGTCACGGCCCGGGGGCGTGACGGGTCGAAACCCCTATAAAAAATTACCCCAATCTTAAGTTTGGCCACTCGGCGAGGAGATGTATGACTGGTGGGTTAAGAAGCGCGCGAGCGTCCAGTCGTTAGAGTGGTAGTCAAGGCGAGACTTAAAAATGACCAAAAAAACCATGGCAGGTGTTAAAACGGACGTACATACTCCAGAGGGTCCCGGCCACGCCGGGGAGTCCCTCACTGTGCTGGTTTCTGAGCGCGAGAGGCGCACAGTCACCAGCACAGTCAGTCTCCACACGTATGGGAGGGAGACAACAACTGCACTGAGAGCCGAGAGCCCGGCACACCATCAAGAGGCTCACCGGGGGGAGGGGATAGAAGAAGTAAAGGAGAAGAGGAAGAAGAAGAGGAAGCTCACGGCTATGGGGCGAGTCCGTGCCCAAGCGCTCCGTGACAAAAAGAAGCGGGAGCGGAAGTTGGCAGCCGCCATTGCTGCGCGCGACGAGGGTGGCAGCATTGCTGCTGCAGGGCCGTCGCGTGACGGGGGTGGCGTTGCTGCCCAGCCGTCGAAAGAGGAGAGGGAGAGGATGGAGACCTCAGCAGGGCCGCCGCGTGAGGAGAGCGGCAGCAGCAGCGGGTCCGAGCACGAGGGCGGCATTGCCGCAGAGCCGTGCATAAGAGTAGCAGGCGACAGCTCCGAAACGAAGCTGTCGAGCGATGAGGGTGGCACTGCCGCAGAGCCATCGCAGGATGAGGGCGGCAGTGCCGCAGGGCCATCCGACGAGGAGAGCAGCAACCCTTGGATACAAGTCGGCCGGAGTAGGGACGAGGGCGGTGGATGCGCTGCTAGTAGGGAGTCGTTAGGCGGGCCGTCGGTTGAGGGTTCCGTTAGGCCGTCGTTGTCGCCGTCGTCACCATCGTCGTCGCCGAGGAAGAGGACGGAGAGGGCTGCAAAGGCGCCAGCCCCAGCCCCAAGTGCGAGGAAGAGGGAGGAGGCCCTCCCCCCGAGACCCTGGAAGCGCCCCCTGCAAGAGGGTGGCCGCTCCAACACCGACTCGGAGGGGAGTTCCATCATCATGCCTCCTCCCAAGGTCCCGACCATGCGCCGGGGGCGCAGAGGCCGAGGATCGGCGGTGGTGGCGAGGCCGGGGACACCGGGTCTGGCTGGCCACGGTGGCGAGGTGGCGGCCCTTCAGGCCGCGAACGCCCGCCTTAGTGAGGAGGTCTCTGGCTTGCGGGAACGCAACCGCAAGCTGGAGACGGAGCTATCGGCGGTGCGACGGGAGAACCGCGGGTTGGCCAAGGATATGGCCGACCTGCGGGCCCAGTTCGCGCGCCTGGCGCCGGCCACGCCGCCGGTGCCGGCCTCGCTACCGAAACGGGCTGCGCCGGTGATGGCGGGCCCGTCGTCTGCGTCTGTGGCGCCGGCTGCGCCCATCGCGGCTGCTGCGCCGCCGGCGCCCGTAGCGGCTTCGGCGCTTCCTCCCCTCGTCGTGGTCCCTCCGCCGGCTCGTGGCCGCGGGAGACCTCGGAAGGGGGAGGGGCCGCCGCCCGACGAGGTACACGGCGTGTCGGAGTCGGCGGTACGCGTCATCCTAGCCCGAGTAGGGGTGATGGTGGATGCGCGTATCGCCGCCGTAGCGGCCAGGCTCCCGCCTGAGCCACCCCTCCGACCGCCGCTCGCCACAGACGGGGCGAGACGGCCGCAAGCGTCAGCTCCCACCCCGCTGCCCTGTCAGGGTGGCCGCGTGGTGAGCTACGCTGCGGCCGCGGCCGGGCCCAAGGGGGCCAAGAAGGCCGGCAAGGTGCCGGCTCCCGCCAAGGCCGGGCCGCGGCCGGCGCCAGCGGCTGCACCGCAGGCGCCGGCCAGCGCACCCGCGACCGCTTCTGCTGCGCTCAGCGCTGCTGCCAGGCTCGAACAGGGCTGGCAGGTGGCTGAGCGGAGCAGGAAGGCACGCGGCCAGAAGCGGAGAGCGGCGGCCAAGAGTGCCGCCGTGGCCGCCGCTCCCCAGGCGGGAGCCGGCAGAAAGGGGAAGAAAAGGTCGCGCAGGGGCCTCAAGTCACCGAAGACGGCCGCGGTGGTCATCACCGTGCTGCCTGAGGCGGCTGAGAGGGGCCTCAACTATGAGGCCGTCCTAAAACGCGCCCGGCGGGAGCTGGACGTCTCCGATATCGGGGGCGTCGAAGCGAGGACCCGCAAGGCCCGGACAGGGGCTCGAATACTCGAGTTCCCTGGGGCCGAGGGCGCGAAGACGGCCGATAGTCTGGCCACGATGTTGAGGGGGCTGTTCGGGCCGGAGGATGGTGTCCGAATCGCCAGGCCTGTCAAGTGCGCAGAGATGCGCCTGACGGGCTTGGACGATTCCGTGACGGTGGAGGACGTCCGGGAGGCCATTATGGCGCGTACCGGATGTGCCTCGGACACCGTCCGGATTGGCACCATCCGCACTGGTCCGGGCGGCGTCGGTGCTGCCTGGGTGCAGTGTCCGGTGGAGTCGGTCAAGCAATTGGCCGACTCAGGCAGGCTCCTCGTGGGCTGGAGCTCGGCGCGGGTAACCGTGCTAGAGCCCCGGCCCGCGAGGTGTTACAAATGCATGGCGGTCGGGCATACCCGACCGACATGCAAAAACTGCTTTGACTGCAGCGGGCTATGTTTCCGTTCCGGTCAGACCGGACACCAGGCGGCATCGTGCTCTGCGGTGCCCCACTGCCCCGCGTGTGCGGCAGGCAATAGGCCTGCCAAACACCGCATGGGCTCTGGGGACTGCAGACCCCCGGCATCGGCCCCGAAGGGGCGGGACGGCCCATCGACCGGGCCAGTCCCCGCTCCGAGCGCGACCCGATCGCCCGTCAGCGCGGAGGAGGTGACGATGGATACGGACCGTTAATGGACCCCGTATCCATTCGTCTCCTCCAGGCCAACCTCAACCACACCGCCGGTGCGCAGGACGTGTTCCTGCAAGCCATGGCGGAGTGGTTGATAGGAATAGCCGTGGCCGCGGAGCCGTACGTGGTGCCCGACCGGCCTAACTGGTTGGGTAGCACCGATGGCACCGTGGCAATCGTCGCCTCCACGTCGTGGCCTTCGTCGCCTCTGACCCTTAGGGACAGGGGCGTCGGATACGTCGCGGCGGACTGGGGGGAGATTACGCTCCTCGGAGTCTATCTCTCCCCTAACTGGAGTGTGACCGATTTCGAGGCCTCCCTCACCATCATGGAGGCCTCGTTACGGCGAATGGCATCGCGCCAGGTCTTCGTCTTGGGGGACTTCAACGCCAAGTCCGTGGCGTGGGGGTCTCCCCGGACGAACGACCGAGGACGGGCGATCGAGGAGTGGGCGGCGGCACTGGGCCTCTGTTTGCTGAACAGGGGCTCGGTGCATACGTGCGTGCGACAACGGGGCGGGTCGATAGTGGACCTTTCGTTCGCTAGCCCCGAGGTCGCCGCACGCGTGGGGAGCTGGCGCGTCGTGGAGGAGGTGGAGACCTTGTCGGACCACCGGTATATCCGGATGGAGGTCTCCCCGGTAATCCCGACGCCCAGCAGGGGTCACGGGGCGGATGGACGTCCTGCGTTCCCGCGATGGGCTGTGGGTCGCTTAGACCGGGACCAGCTGGCGGAGACAGCCATCGTTTACTCGTGGCTGTCCTCTGCCAACCAGTCGGACGGGGTGGACGCCGAGGCTGGCCGCATCCGCAGTGCGTTGACGCAGATCTGCGATGCGGCCATGCCCCGGGTACGGCGTCCGCCCCCGAGGAGGGCGGTCCACTGGTGGTCCCGGGAGCTGGCGGATCTCCGGGCCGCGTGCATTCGCGCCCGGAGGGCCTACACCCGCAGCCGGCGGCGGCAACGCGACGCGGAGCGGGAGGCCTTGCTGTATGAGGGCTACCGCAATGCGCGGTCGGCCTTCAGGCTGGCCGTCCGCTCCGCCAAGGACGTCAGTCGGCAGGAGATGCTGGACGGTCTCGATCGTGACCCCTGGGGACGCCCCTATCGCGCGGTGCTGAATAAGCTCCGCGCGCGGGGCCTTCCCCTCACCGAGACTCTCCAGCCCAGCCTTCTCACCCGGGTCGTCGAGGACCTGTTCCCGCGGCGGGCGGAACACACGCCCCCGGTCATGGCTCCGCCAGACACTGACCGGGAGGCCGACGACGACAGTGTTCCGCCCATCATGGAACCCGAGATGGGAGTGGCGGTGGCGCGCATGTGCGCAAAGTCCACCGCCCCCGGGCCCGACGGTGTTCCAAACCGCGTGTTGGGCCTGGTCCTCGACCACCTGGGTCCCCGCCTCAGGGAGCTGTTCGACGCGTGTTTAGCGTCCGGACGGTTCCCTGGGTGCTGGAAGGAGGGAAGGCTGGTGCTCCTGCCGAAGCCGGGACGGTCTCCGGGGTCGCCTTCGGCCTACAGGCCTATCGTGCTGCTCGATGACACGGGCAAGCTACTGGAGAGGGTGGTAGCTGCCTGCATCGAGCGGCACCTCGTCGGCACGGGGCCCGATCTGTCGGACGCCCAGTTTGGGTTTAGGAGGGGTCGTTCGACGATCGCGGCTCTGTTGCGCCTGAGGGCCGTGGCGACTGAGGCCGTCACCGGTGGGGGAGTGCTGTTGGCGGTGTCCCTAGACATCGCCAACGCATTCAATAGTCTGCCATTCAGCTGCATCAGGGAGGCGCTCCGGTATCACGGAGTGCCAGCTTACCTGAGGCGGCTAGTGGCAGACTATTTGGTGGGGCGCAGCGTCCTCTGTACCAACCGAGCAGGGGACGTTGTGCGAACACCCATGACGTGCGGTGTCCCACAGGGGTCGGTCCTCGGACCCACCCTGTGGAACATCGGCTACGACTGGGCGTTGCGGTAAGCCTCCCGCCCGGGCTGGGCGTGATTTGTTACACCGACGACACGCTCGTCACAGCCCGCGGTGGGACGCTAGAAGAGGCGGTAAGCCTGGCGACCTATGACACCGAAGAGGTCGTCAGGCGGATCGAGGCGCTGGGGTTGAGGGTCGCCCTGGACAAGACGGAGGCCCTCTTGTTCCATGGGCGCCTTATGAGCCCTCTCATCGGCGTCTCGATCACCGTCCGATCGGTTGACATCAGCATCCGGGCCCATATGAGGTACTTGGGCCTGGTGCTCGACGGGCAATGGTGGTTCCGGGAGCATTTCCGCAGGCTCGCTCCGCGGCTCGTCGGCGCGGCGTCCGCCCTATCGTGGCTAATGCCGAACGTGGGCGGACCGAGCGCTACGTGCCGACGGCTGTACACGGGGGTCATCCGGTCGATGGCCCTGTACGGCGCACCGGTGTGGGCGGGGTCCTTGACCGTCCGACTTAGGGCCCTTCTGTGGCGACCACAGAGGGTCATGGCGGTCAGGGCCACCCGCGGATACCGCACGGTTGCGACGGAGGCAGCGTGCCTATTGGCCGGGACTCCCCCGTGGGACCTGGAGGCGGAAATGCTCGCCGAGTTGTATCGGCGGGTGTCGGGGGTGCGCGGGGAGGGCGGTGTGATCTCGTTAAGGGATCTCACCGCCTGGCGCGTCGACGCCCGCCGAGACGTCATTGCCCATTGGGCAGTCCGGCTGGAGAGGCCTCGGTTCGGGGTGCGAACCGTGGAGGCCTTCCGGCCGGTGCTGATGCAGTGGTTGGAAAGGCGGCACGGGGTGCTCTCCTTCCGACTAGTGCAGGTGTTGACGGGGCACGGGAGCTTCGCCAAATACCTGCACAGGGTCGTAAGGAGGGAGAGTACACCGTCCTGCCACCACTGCGATTGCGATGAGGACACGGCGCGCCACACGCTCGAGGCCTGCGCGGCTTGGGCAGTGCAGCGCCGTGAACTCGTCGCAATCATCGGTGCCGACCTGACGCTGCCGGCCATCGCTAGGGCGATGGTCGACAGCGTCGGGAACTGGGACGCGGTCGCAGCCTTCTGCGAGACAGTGATCTCGCAGAAGGAGGCGGCGGATCGTCTGCGCGTGTAGCGCAGCCTCGATGAGGAGATCCGCCGCCGGCGACTGGGGCGGCGCAGGCGCAACTATCTGCGACTCATGCCGCCCTAGCCGAGGCCGCGGGTGACGTGACCGGGGATTAGTCCGTCACCCGCCGAGAGGCCGACCGCGTGAGGAAAGACCGACGTCCTCCCCGAGGGGGGGACGTCGGTCGACGGGAGGGTACCCCGCGTAGGGGGTATTCCGTCGGGCCGACCACTGACGACAAGTAAACCTGCTCCGGTGGTCGGCCCAATGACGAAGGCGAGGTGGTTTTCGGGTGGGTTGCGGGAGTTGCGATCTTAAGCCCCTCTGTCGCCCCGGACGGAGTGGTGCGGAGGCGCGCCGACCTCGACCCACCCAAAAAAAAAAAAAAAAAAGGGGTGGCTTTTCAGAATAGTTTCCATTTATAATTAATCTTTTTATATCGATTTCCAATTAAGTAGGTTGTGTACTGAGCTATATAAGTTACTATAGTTTTTTACCTATCCCACGGGAACTCTTTAATTTTCCGGAATTAAAAATATCCTAAATTTTGACCGGGGATGTAAGGAACCACCATGCAAAATTTCATTTAAATCGGTCCAATAGCTTCCAAGATTAGCCCGTACAAACAGATAAACAGACAGAGAAACAAAAAAATTGATAACAATCTGGATGTGTTCATTTCACTTCTAACACCCCCCTGACTCGGTTTTTAGCGTTTTTTTTTCAATGTACAGAATTTCGACCTCTACAGTTTTATTATATGTATAGATTATGCTATGTTAGTTACTGTCGTAATCTGTACTTTTAATAATTTGTACAAAATAATTTCGATGTTTCACATCTGCCAGATGTACTGAGCGACGGCTCAGTATTTGATAGGTAATCGACAGGTGATACTCGTCGGGAGGGTCATTGAAGTAAAGACCAGTTTAATAATAGGAGATAGAATTCTCCAAGTATTAAAACTGCCGCCGTTGGGCTGGATTCCATAGTTAGCCAAAAATAGCTCTCTCTTTCCAACTCCTCCTTTTTAATCTTTTCTAATTAAAAGAGAATGCCCATTTTGTTCGAGAGTTAGTTTCAATATCAAAGTCAATGGTCTTTTATAATTTATTTCTATGTTGTAGGATAATTATTCTATTAGTTTTCATTTTCGTACCCTCCTAAATATCGCGATCAAATTCGCCCCCACGTTAGAGCGTCTAGGCTCACTCAAATTCAAATAAAATGGATAGGTACACTCCCGGCAGAGTCAAACCAAGACACCTCAAAGAAGGGTCATTCAATGCCAATAGCCTTACCCAACAGAGAGATGAAGTAGGCACATTCCTTCGGGAACACCAGCTCGACATCTTGCTAGTATAAGAAATGTTCCTAAAACCATTTAACAAGGACCCTAGAGTCGCGAACTACAATATAGTTCGCAACGATAGGACAACCTCACCAATGGGTGGAATGCTTATTTACTACAAAAGGGCGGATACACACCTGTGGATCCGCCCCCTCTGATGTACATTGAAGCTTCAATTTGCAGGCTAGCCCTCTCAGGCCATCAGCCTATCACCCTTGTATCGTTATATCTCTCTCCCAACAGAGAACATTCGAAACAGTTAGTCAAAAAAGATCTAAAGACCTTGTTAGATTTGGGAGGCGCCGTCATCATTGGCGGTCACCTAAACGCCAAGAACAACTCCTGGAGCTGTCAAAGTTCCAATAAGAGAGGCAAGACTTTAGAGCTATTCGCTGACAGACTGGGATTTGACGTAATAGCGCCTTTAGAGCCGACACACTTCTCCTTTCACGTTTCACACAGGCCGGACATACTCGATATCTTTCTTCTCAAAAACATAAACCTTCGTTTATGTTCAATAGAAGTTCAACACGAGTTAGACTCAGATCATCGCCCGGTGACTCTGGAATTAGCCTCCCGCACCCCCGGCCCCTCAGGCCACAACAACGAAAGGACCAAGATAGCGACTGACTGGGCACGGCTAGAGAGAAATCTCAAGTTAACCTCGTCAGTCCACCTTGATCAAATTCTCAAAGTCATTACGTCTAAGGAAGATACCTCTCAGGTGATCGACTCGCTCACAAGTCACGTGCAGTCGATAATGGACGACTGCTCGCGGCCGGTACCAGATACGAGCGATCGTACATAAATGACGCCTGCCAGACGACGGTCGTGACTTGTTGAGACGAAAAAACGCCGCGACACGCGCTTATGCCCCCACGGAGGACAACCGTATCCGTCTACGGTCACTCCAGAGGGAGGTTAAACAAGCAATTAAAGAATTAAGACAGAGCAAATGGGACGCCATGATCGAGGAGCTAGAGCCCTCTCACACAGCCTTTTGGCAGCTTTCCCGCTCACTCAAAAAAGACACCGTGTCCACTCTCCCTCCTCTCACCAGACCCAACCAGCTTCCGGCGTTCATGGACGATGAAAAGTCAGAATGCCTGGCCAACTGCTTGTAGCTTCAGTGTACGCCGAGTACACTACACCCCGACGTCGCGAATCACCGCTTCATCGCCGACGAAGTGGAACGTCGTACCACTCTCTCGCGCTCGTTAGGAAACGACAGCCCCGATCAGTCTATCCCAGCAGTGACCACCGATGAGGTCGAATCGTTAGTCAAGGGTCTCAAAACCAGGAAAGCTCCAGGTTCGGACGGAATCTGAAATAAAGTCATTAAATTATTCCCCGCCCACTTAATAGCCCTGTTGTACTGCATCTTCAATGCAGCACTAAATAATAACATCTTACCCGCGCAATGGAAAGAGGCCGTGGTAATAGGAATCCACAAACCCGGCAAGCGCCGTACTGAACCCAGTAGTTACCGCCTGATTAGTCTACTAAAAGGTCTAGGTAAGATCTACGAACGAATAGTTCTCAGTAGACTACGTACATTCGCCGAGGCTAACAACCTCGTTCCCGACGCACAGTTTGGTTGCCGAGCTAAACACAGCTGAGTACAACAAGTTCACCGTTTGGTAGGATACACAAGTAGTCAGTTCATCATGAACAGATATACGGGTGTATTATTTCTAGACGTAGCGAAACCATTCGACAAGGTTTGGCATGAAGGCCTAATGGCCTTGTCGAATGGTTTGTAGATTATACAAACTCTATCTCCTCAAGATCCCTCATTATTTAATTCTCATTATACATGACTACTTAAGTCATCGCAGCTTTCGCTACAGGGTAGAAGGGACGTTGTCGACCTCCCACCCTATCAAGGCCGGCGTCCCTCAGGGGTCGGTCCTCTCCCCATTTCTCTTCACGCATATAGCGTGCGACAAGCGATATGCTCAAATTCAACCGGGTATATAAAGCGCTTTACGCTGATGACACCGCACTCTTTTGTGCTGGTAGATCCCCGACAACAGTAGCCAAGACTCTCCAAACAGCGGTTACCGCCCTAGCCAGGTTCAGGAAATGGAGATTAGAAATCAACCCCGAGAAGAGTCAGGCGGTCATGTTCACTAGACGAACTGCCCGTTCCTACTCTATCGATAGCATTCCCCCCCTTAAAATTTTCAACAAGCCTGTCACTTGGAGCAAGCAGGCCAAATACCTGGGTAAGACCCTTGATGACCGACTCAGCTTCGCCCCTCACATAAAGCAAGTCCGCGCGTGGGCAGCCTTTGTCATGGGCCGTCTCCACTGTCTACTCAACTCTAGGTCGCATATGTCCCTGAGTAGCAAAATCCGACTTTACACCACCTGCCTACGGCCTATCATGACCTATGCCAGCGTGGTGTTCGCGCACGTTAAGCCACACAGGATCCATAGGCTACAGACGCTACAAAACCGTTTCATGCGCCGAGCTACGGGAGCACCGTGGTTCATACGAAACGTGGATCTTCACATCGACCTCGAACTGCCGACCATCAGGCAGTTTATGAAACGGCGCTCTCAGAGCTACTTTGACTCTGCCATGACACACCCCAAGCAACTAGTGGTTGGGGCGGCTTAAACCTTCCAAAATCTCATCCATCTGCCGTCCTCGTCACGTCCTCGACGAAGAGACAACATCACACTCGCTCAACGTAGAGGCTACACGGCCCGCGAGGCCTTAACACATAAATATCCGCGGTTCCGCTCTCGCCGTCGTGGTGCGAAACCGAGCCGTTCAAAAGTCACGAACCAAAACGTGGGCACGCCCACTTTGCCTCCAGCGACGCCCCAAGCCGAGGTCCGTTCCCCACAGGGGAAGCCCTTGGACGATGTCGCTTAGCATACCTTTCTCCGGGTTGAGAGCCCTCAGCGTCCACCCACAGTCCGCGTCAAGCTGTCAAGGCCACCTGTGGCCAACAGCTGTACACACACAAACAAAAAAAAGTCAAACGCCCAATCATTTTAGTACCGGTCCTAGTCGACAGTGCGACTCGATGTTGCCGATCTAATGATCTTGTCTACCTGTTTGTCCTAGGTAACGATAATTCGTTATCTAAGACAAACAGATAGATTCAATTACAAGACAGAGGTTCGCCGACAAAACCAACTCGACTGGACAGCGTTCGAAAAACTTAAGAAGATCTTATTCAACATACCTCAGTGACTGAAAGACTTACGACACGGAAACGTGTTGCCGTGAAAGTTTAAAGTCACGAGAGCAGGCTATGCTTGGGATTTCTCTGCGGGATAGAATCTAAAATCCGAAAATCCGTAGAAGAGCGGGTATGACCGACATAGCACGAAGAATTAGCACGTTAAAGTGGCATTGGCCACGCCACATTGCTGGACAAACTGACAACCGCTGGGAAAGAAAGGCTTTCTTGTAGCGACCACGTATCGGACAGTAGTATCAGTACGAATTAAGTAGACCGATGACCTGGTGAAAATTGCTGGACGTCGTTGGATGCAAGCGGCACAGGACCGCACTTTGTAAAGAAACATAAGGGCAGGCCTACATCCATCCTATACCTGGACAGCGATAGGCTGGATGATGATGATTGAATAAACATGTGTGTTTTGTAATTATTGCGGCCAATGCTATTTTCAATAAAATACAATCTGTAAAAACTAAAAATAATAAGGTGAGATACAGTCATAAATATATATGTTAGTTTTTTTGACTAAAATAATTCGTCTAATTTCACCTTCATAATCGATAAGAATGTATGGATATATTTTGATAAATTATTTTGGCGTGACCTGGCAACACACATGTGTCACTCCGATTTTTACAAATCACAAACCTAAGTTCATTTGTATGACTTTTAATTATTATTTTAATGCTAGGGTATAAGTTACCCTAAAATTAATTCTAAGAAATTATAAAAATAAGATATGAATTTAGGATAGTATTTGGTTTGGGCCCATCGCCAACTGAAAAGGGCCTGGCTTTGGGCATTCTGATTTGTTGCGGGGTCCCAAGACCATTAAAATTATATCCCGGGACTGCCTGAGGGTCAAACCTCGTAAACAACGTAAATGAGACTTCGACTTCAGGAATATGTGACTTTTTGCTAGTCGTAGCGGTGGCCGTCATGGCAGTAGCCGTCATGGCAGTAGCTGTCGTGGCTGGGACGATCTTCTAGGTATAAGCCGTGACAACTGGAGGTTACGAAACGATCTTGGAGGGCGGTGGTATACCTCGTTGCTCAGAATGAGCCGTGAAGAGGGTTGAGATTAATGGTTCTAACCTGAAGGAGTTCGGCAGGCCAGTCAGGACCTCAATTGACCCGGTGGTGTTTTCACCGTTAGGTTGTCACCGGGCAACAGAATTTTTTTGTCTCTGAAAGGGCGGTTGCAAATGGGAGCTACTACGTAGACCGTTTTGATACGGACTAGTTGGCAAGCACTATTGTGAGAACGACAAGTTGTTTTGAAAAAGACGGATTATCCCACCACTGGCGTCCGTTAGAGACGGTTGACAAAAATGCGCGACAGTACGCTTACCAGGACGGGTGAACGCAGAATGATAACAAGACTCATCCAAAGCAACAGGAACCTATTCTACCATGTTGGTCATATGGTTTGTTATATGCTTGCATTTCCACATTGTCTCTAATATAATGTATCCTCGATCCTTAACCACAACGACAAACAAAGCAAAGTACATTTACTTCTATACTATTCAAAGATGGGAATGAGTAATTAGACAGAGTTTATAATGTTAGAATTATAGCAAGAACATACCACACAATATTATTCCATTGCTGCTGTTCTTAAACTCGGTAACAATACTTGGCTCCAGCATAATTGCAGTCACAGCTGGGTCTAATAATACCCATGCATAAGCATTAGCCAAAGAAATTCTTTCGAAACCGTTCAGAGCTTGCACTATGGGCGTGTCTATGGCACCAAAGACATTCATACGCCATTCCTGAAAAAGAAAACTATTTTCACTAGATTTTCATACGAAGCAGATATATTTACAATTTTACAATTTTATGGGAATATAATCAATACATAATATTTGCCACTTATAATGGATTTCGTAATGCAATCTATAGCTCCCATAATATTTTTTTGTGATACCCCACGGACAAGAACAGGATTCTAACTACTGTATTCTTCGTCTGCTTTGTTGCATTTGGCCATTAGCTACTAATATGAACTCATTATTACCACTGTCAAGTTATAATTTTACTCAAAATTTTCAGTTCTTCACATCTTTAGTTTCTTTATGTAAATCATTGTCCGTCAGTAAGTCAACACTTCGCCTTCAACATTTGCCGCACTGTTAACAGTATTCTAGAAATTTTGATTGAAAACGAAAATATATTTTGTAAAGCCCTTTATAGCATCATATAACTTCGCATCGCATTATACAATATGCCATCTAATCAAATATGCCATATTTAATATAACACGTTGAAACACTAAGACAGATATCTTATATCTTTAATGAGCAATTCTTGTATATATACAATTATATATATATATATATATAATTATATATATATATATATATATGTATATTTACAATTATACATATTCAGGATCTCGGAAACGGCACCAACGATTTTGATGAAACTTGGCATACTATAGGTTTCGAGGCCAAAAAATCGATCTAGCTAGGTTTTATTTATAGAAAATGTTGTTTGGTCGGTGTTTTTAGCTAATCAATACAATGATATAAAAAATTATTGACATTTTCTGAATAGGAATTCGAATTTCGTTGGCGATGTCAAGAGTGACAATAGCTCAGTTGGGCAGTTGTCCAGTTTTCTTTTTGTTTTGTTTTGGCATTCAAACAGCGTGGGATCGAATCTCGGTGTTATTATTATTCTGTTTTTGTAATTTTTGATATTTTTTTCATTATTTCATTTTTATTTTTTACTAATATATATGTAAATAAATTTGGCAAAAATACAACAAAATATACCGAGCAAAGCTCGGTCAACCAGATATTCTAATACCTATAATCTTGTATCAAGACCACCACACTACGTTTTCACGTTCCTGGCAAAAAACCTACTGCATTATTTCTTCGTGACCACACAGGTAATAATAATGACATAAAAGGTAGGTAAATATATCTTTTCCCAGATAAACCAATATGTTTTGAAGGTGGGATGTAGATCTATAATGAGACAGTCTTACTAGGCTACTGCCTACTATATTCATCTCATTATAGATAAATATCTGGTTGACCGAGCTTCGCTCGGAATATTTTTGTAGAATTTATTTAGATATATATTAATAAAAAATAAATAATGAAAAATATATAAAAAATTACAAAAAAAGTATAATAATAACACCGAGATTCGATCCGACGCTGTTTGATTGTCAAAACAATACCTACTAAAAGAGAAGCGGTCACGTTCTCCACTGAGCTATCGTAACTCATGACGTTGACGGTGAAATTTGAATCCATATTCTATTGATATTTTATGTCAGTGTATTGATAAGCTAAAAACAGGGACATAACAACATTTTCTATAAATAAAACCTAGCTAGATCGATTTTTTGGACCCGAATCCTCTAGTATGCCAAGTTTCAACAAAATCGTTGGAGCCGTTGCCAAGATCCTGAACATATAATAATATATATATACAAGAATTGCTCGTTTAAAGATATCTGGTTGACCGAGCTTCGCTCGGAATATTCTTATCGAATTTATTTAGATATATATTAATAAAAAATAATGAAAAATATATAAAAAATTACAAAAAGAGAATAATAATAACACCGAGATTCGAACCGACGCTGTTTGAATGTCAACAAAATCAAAATTAGAACCTGTCAACTTCCCATCTGAGCTATCGTAACTCATGACGTCGACAACGAAAATTGAATTTATATTTTTTTTAAATTTAATGTCATTGTTTGTTTTGCTAAAAACTCGGACAAAACAACATTTTCTATAAATAAAACCTAGCTAGATCGATTTTTTGGACCCGAAAACCCTAGTATGCCAAGTTTCAACAAAATCATTGGAGCCGTTTCCGAGATCCTGAATATATATATATCTATATATACAAGAATTGCTCGTTTAAGGATATAAGATAAGACTAAGTGTTACCTGATGTCGTTATGTATTGAGCTAAATCTCTCTGTACTTACTAATACGAAGGTAACACAATACTAACATTAACAGAAAGATATATTGATTTTCGGTTAACAGACCAAAGATTTTTTTAAATTTTCTAATATCAATCAGAGATACTGTACAGCGCCATCTATTGGTTTAACATGTGGAAGGTTTCCTATTTATTAAATACAGGTTGTTATATTTCATAAAGAAAATTATTGCTTCATTAGCTTATTTGCAATCGTCGTTGTCATCGTTGCAGCTCATAAACATCCCATTGCTTGACTTGAGACTCCTCCCCAATGGGAGGGAGATTGACCTACTATATACTACGCTGGTCAAACATGTTAGTACAGGGTTTTATTTCGCGTTTTCCTTCTCTTGCGATAATAAGAAATATTTTTATATGCATAATATTTCCCTCAGTGGTTTTTTATGACATCCACGGCCAATAGAAGTAGGGATGCAAACGATACATCGATGTTTTTAAAACATAAAGCGGGCGACTGCTCATAAAACTATTGTCAAAGCTTTTGCAATATGTAAAAGAATATGTAGGTAACATATAAAAAAATAATGATTTTATATCTATATATATAAAAGAAAGTCGTGTTAGTTACACTATTTATAATTCAAGAACGGTTGTACCGATTAGGCTAAAATTGGTGGGGATGTAGCTTAGAACCAAGAGAAGGACATAGGATATGTTTTATCCCGTTCGATCACGTTCCCGTGGGACGTGACATTAGACGTCAAAGAGAATACAAGTCACTATCATACGTGGTATAACAAAAACGCATTTGATATGTAATATAAAAATGCAAATAATAATAATAATAAGCCGAGTCACATTGTACTGGGGCCGATCTATTATCACTGATAGGACTATTGTGGCCAATAAGCCAGACATCGTGGTGATCGATCGGCTAGAGCGCCGTGCAATGATTGTTGATGTCACTATTCCGCATGACGGGAATCTCGTGAAGGCTGAGAAAGATAAACAAATAAAATATCAAGACTTAGCTCACGAGATTGTCGACATGTGGGATGTGGACACGGCAATCGTTGTACCGATAGTCATTTCGTCCAATGGGATAATAGCCAAGAGCCTCGATCAACACCTAAAGAGGCTCGCGTTAGGTAGTTGGATTGCGGGTCTGATGCAGAAGGCGGTATAACTGGACACGGTGCGCATAGTGAGTAAGTTCCTTTCTTTGTAGCCCTAACCATCGGCGGCTTGGTCCTTGTATTCGCTGCAAGTGGGTCAATATGCTTTTTATATTTTTAAATATTTTATTTTGATATCATATTTAAAAATGTATTAGGTAGTTTTTAAGTTGAATAAATGTAATAATAATAATAATAATTTTATTTAAGTAACATAACAAATAAATAATAATAATCACAGTAATAAAATAGGTACAATAGAATAACAAAATTTAGGTCATAATAATTACATTCACACAATAATTACATTCATACCGTTAGAATTAATTAAATGACAGCTAAACGTAATTTTGTCTATGATTAAGTATGGTTGAAAATTTGATAATTATAATTAAGATTAATAAAGTCAGAAATCAATAATAAGTAATTTGTATTCTCTTTGAATCATCATTAAGAATGCCGCCACCTAGACCATTCAATCTTGCCCGACAAAGCCGTAATGGTTCTTCTATTAGAGATTATATTTTCGGCAACGAAGAAAATATATTTACGAAAAAAATTATGGCGGTACGAAGTTTGCCGGGTCAGCTAGTTCTATATAAAAAAAAAAACAGAGTAAGAATACCATTTACCACACCCTATCTTGCCCGTGGATCTCGTAAAAGACGACTAAAGGAAATAATGCATACGACATCTATGTAAGAGAAGGAAAACTGGCAATAAAATCTGGTATACAATCTGTCTGACCAGTATGGTATAGTGAGATCAATTTCCCTCCTGTTTTGGAGGATGCTCGAGCCCAACAGTGGGATGTATACGAGCTGAAATGATGATGAATGATGATAAAAAAAAAACTTGCAAATTGCAAAGCAATTAATACAAAATTTACTTACTTTATCGATACTAAACCAGGTATAGACTTGTGAGAAAGGAGAAAATGTCACTTTATCTACTTTGGCACTATCTGCAACTATGTAGTAAGCTTCGCTATCCATTTCAGCATTAAACTCTGGATCAGGAAACTCATGACCTTAAAGAAAAATTCCAATTAATAAATTTTACTGCAGTGGTAATTGGGAACTATTTGGAGATTCTTACTTTCATCAGCCTGTCGACATCCACTATTAGACATAGGCTACATTAAAATGCCCTTCAGCACATGCCACCGCTAGGTTCCAATCTCCTCCAGAATAGAAGGGGAATTGACCTACCAGTCTACGACTATACTACGCTTGTCGGACGTGTTGATATAATGATTCCTCAACATCTATACCAATAAATAAAATTGGAGTGTCTGTTTGTAATGTCAAAATAATAGGCTTTTTCATGCTCACATGGTTATTTGCACGACACCTATGCCTAAAATACAGATTAAAAAATTTTTGTCTGTCTGTCTGTTTGTTCCGGGTAATCTTCAAAACGGCTGGACTGATTTCAAAAATTCTTTGACCAATGGAAAGCTATAATATCAGGGCGTAAACTAGGCTATATTCTATCCCGGTATTCCCACGGGAACGGGAACTACGCGGGTAAAACGACTATAACCTATAACCGAAGCGAAGCGAGGGCGGGTTGCTAGTTATAAATAAATTAGTATGAAAGTTATAAAAAACCAACTTACTGTTGATATGTCCTGCACCAACGTATAGTTGAGCTAATCTATCTATAAAATCAGGATCTAGTCTTATCGCCAGGGCAATATTTGTTAGAGGGCCGATAGCCAATACAATAAGATTACCTGAAATATACAAGAATTAAAATGTGTTTTTTACTTTTTTTAAGTGGATTATTAGTTTAGAATACCTCGCATTTCGTTTTGGTTATAGTCGGATTGCAATCTTCCAGTTGGTCTAGGCAGGCAACAAGTTGGCATGCAGTCTTATAACCTGCAGTGAAATATCTGATCGCCTTTTGAGCGGACCACCTGGCTATGGGACTTTAGTGACCTGTTCGGTGAGCTAAATGTACCTATACTATCCACAAGAATGACAATCTCAATATTTTTTGAATAAAAATCTTCATTTTCTGGAAAACGTCGTAATATTTTAGTTATACATTATGCCAAATAATTCCTGTCGTAATGTATTATTTTATGCATATTTACTTCTACAAAATAATTCAATATTTCAAGAGTGGTAGGACCACATTGTCGACAGTTGTCTGTCTACAGCCGCGGGCCGGTCCGTCCGGGGTAGTACCACACTCTCGCAGAAAATCGACGTCTGAGTAGTAGCAATTTGTTACTGCGCTTCCTTCGATGAGCGAGAGAGCCGGCAGCCCAACTTTCTTAGGGTGTTTGCGTATGGAGGGCTTTGGTGGTGCCCTTGGTATCACTGAGCCTCAATGCCCGCATTCACACTCCCTTCACTTTCTTCATGGTAGGCAGCGGCCTTGTAAAGGTCCATGAGCGGCAGCAACACTTACCATCAGGAGTATTGTTTGCTGGTTTGCCACTGTTTGCAATAAAAAAAAATGATGTTTCACATCTGCCAGGCGTCCTGAGCAACAGCTCACTTTTTTTTTATTTTTGAGCAGGCTCGAGACCAGCAGTGGGACACATGATGAGGCGAAATGATGATAATAAAATAATATCCAAAGTAAATGTTTATAAATATGAGCGCTGCTGGCCATTTCCTTGTTGCTCATTTTAGATTCTTATAAAAAAGGGAAAAGACATTTTATTTTACCTTCATATTTTTTAGAAAGTTCAATAAGGCCGACAGCAGCATACATATTTTGGACGGTCACAGGTCCTGAATGAACGTATCCCAGGTCTCCTAAGCCGTCGTAACCAAAAAAGAAATCTTTTTGAATGCTGGTTATTAGAGACCGTCGTGCGCCGGCGTATATTGGAATCTGGAAATTACAGCAAGGTTAGGTTAGATAGGTGTTAGTACCTACTTAGTAAAATACGTCAACCTTACAGTACTCGGCAATAAATATTGCACTCGATTTTTGGAAAGAAGCAATCGATATATTTTCGTTTCGTACAGTCAATAGTGGTAGATGGTATTAGGTTATAGACTTTAAAATCACGCAACAAATGTGCTCCAAATAGATTTCGTTAGAAAGTCAATAGGTGCTATTTTATACAACGTTTTTTATCAGCCTCGGTAACATATAGTTGAGGTTAGATTAGTTAGTATGGTTAACAATTATCACATTTTATAAATAAAACTATTATTATGGTTTTATTCGCGTTGGTATTTGATTTTTTTTTTATTGCCAACGGTGGCAAACGAGCAAGCAGCACACCTGATGGTAAGTGACGCTGCTGCACATGGACCTTTGCAATACCAGGGGCACAGCCAGGCCGTTGCCTACCGTGAAGGAAATACTCTTCTTAAACCTCGTTTAAAAAATGACAGCGCTCGGGAAACACAGCAGCAGGTAGTTCATTCCAGAGCCTGCACGTACGTGGGAGAAATGAACGCTGGAAACGTACAGTTGAAGACCATGTCGTTTCCAGGTGAAATGGATGAACTCTGCTACGATGTCGAGTGGTACGTTGGTAGAATGGTGACGGTGGTATCAAGTCAAACAGTTCCTCAGAGCACTCCCCATGAACCGATAGAGTACACAGAGTGAATTTTATTTGTCCTATGTTTTGAACATTTTCAGCGTTCATGGTCACGGGCGGATTAATATATCTCACGTCCAATGAGTCATCGTTATTACAGAGATTTATATCTATCCGCTACAGAATTAGTTATTTAATTTTGACTCACGTTTTGATATCAATTTATTGATGGTATAAAAATTTATTCTACCTATATGAAAAAAATATATTGTTTTTTGCCAACTAATTATTTAAGATTAGTGTATTATACTTTTTAGTCATTGCATAGTGTATTATATTTTTTATTATATTTTTAGTTATTATATTTTGACAATTTATTAATTTAAACTTAACAAATCTGATATACTATCATCGAACCGGAACACGGCCACACCGAAAAAGATCCAACAAGAAAATTATCGCACTTGCAATGTTTATGTTTCAGTAAGAAAAAATGTTAATTATCTATTGGATAATAAATTAAAAAAAACGTAAAAACTTTTTGACCGCGGATTATTGTTCATTCATCTGTCCAAGAATTTTTCCACTCTTAATTTTTATATTTAATATATAAATAATATGTAATTTATTATATAATATTATATGCTAGCAACCCGCCCTCGCTTCGCTTCGGTATCTGTCGCCTTACCCGCGTAGTGCCCGTTCTCGTGGGAATACCGAGATAAAATATAGCCTATGTTACTCCCTGACATAATGTCAAGCTTTCCAATGGTGAAAGAATTTTTGAAATCAGTTCGGTGGTTTGAGCGTGAAAGCGTAACAAACTTACTTTCGCAATTATAATATTAGTAAGGATAATAACACTGGCACACAGAAAAAAAGTGGAATGTACTTTGGACCGGACCTACCTACCGACATGTTTTTCGACCCGCTGAATCTGAATTTCAAGTTCGTTTGGCCCGGTCACCCTCCAGTTTTGAGTAAAATCGAATCACATCTCAACCATATATTTCGATATCCGGTCGATGGCCCTGTACGGCGCATCGGTGTGGGCGGGGTCCATGACCGTCCGACTTAGGGCCCTTCTGTGGCGACCACAGAGGGTCATGGCAGTCAGGGCCATCCGCGGATACCGCACGGTGGCGACGGAGGCAGCGTGCCTATGGGCCGGGACTCCCCCGTGGGACCTGGAGGCGGAGATGCTCGCCGGACTATATCGGCGGGTGACGGGGGTGCGAGCGGAGGGCAGTGTGGTCTCGTTAAGGGATCTCACCGCCTGGCGCGTCGACGCCCGCCGAGACGTCATCGCCCGTTGGGCAGTCCGGCTGGATAGGCCTCGGTTCGGGGTGCGAACCGTGGAGGCCTTCCGGCCGGTGCTGATGTAGTGGTTGGAAAGGCGGCACGGGGTGCTTCCGACTGGTGCAGATTTTGACGGGGCATGGGTGCTTCGCCAAATACCTGCACAAGGTCGTTAGGAGGGAGAGTACACCGTCCTGCCACCACTGCGATTGCGACGAGGACACGGCGCGCCATACGCTCGAGGCCTGCGGGGCTTGGGCAGTGCAGCGCTGTGAACTCGTCGCAATCATCGGTACGGACCTGACGCTGCCGGCTATCGCTAGGGCGATGGTCGACAGCGTCGGGAATTGGGACGCGGTCGCAGCCTTCTGCGAGACAGTGATCTCGCGGAAGGAGGCGGCGGATCGCCTGCGCGAGGAGCGCAGCCTCGATGAGGAGATCCGCCGCCGGCGAATGGGGCAGCGTAGGCGCAATTATCTGCGCCTCATGCCACCCTAGCCGAGGCCGCGGATGACGTGACCGGGGATTATTCCGTCACCCGCCGAGAGGTCGACCGCGTGAGGAAAGACCGACGTCCTCCCCGAAGGGGGGACGTCGGTCGATGGGAGGGTACCCCAATAGGGGGTATTCCGTCGGGCCGACCACTGACGACAAGTTAACGCTGCTCCAGTGGTCGGCCCAACGACGAAGGCGACGTGGTTTTTGGGTGGGTCGCGGGAGTTGCGTGCTTATTAAGCTCCTCTGTCGCCCCGGACGGAGTGGTGCGGAGGCGCGCCGACCGCGACCCACCCACAAAAAAAAAAATAAAAAACTATTTATTTCGATGCTAATAAAAAAGTTGAAAAAAAGGACTTCCTGTCTAGACTAGAGAATACGAAAATGGTTTTAGACCACTAAAATTGCCGTGTGATGACGGAATAAGAATACAATTCACCATCCCCTCTTTTGCCCGTGGGTGTCGTAAAAGACAACTAAGGGATGGGGTCGACTAAGCGACTAGTGTACACATAATATCTATTCAAGAGAAGGAAAGCTCGACACAAAACTCTATGCCAACACGTCTGACCAGCGTGGTAGGTCAATTTTGGAGAGGGCCCGAGTCCAACAATAGGATGTGTTTGGCATGAGATGAAAATAATACATTAGCACTAGAAGATTTCGTGTGGTGACGGAGTAAGAATACAATTCCACTCCCTATCTTACCGGTGGATGTCGTAAAATACCACTAATTGATATGATATCTACATAACACCTTTGCAAGAGAAGGAAAACTTGAAATGAAACCCCATACCAACATGTCTGACCAGCATGGTATAGTAGGTCTATTTCCCTCCTAATGGGGAGGAGGCTCAAGCCCAGCAGTGGGACGGGTGCGAGTTGAGACGACGACGAAGACGACGAATAGAAGATTGGGCAAAAGCACTCACGACTAAGGTGTATGATATGTATTTGTGCAGGAGAAAGAAAATTCAACTCGAAATTCTATTTCAATACATCTAATGAGCGCAGTATTTTATTTCCTTTCTATTAGGCAAGAGGCTCAAGTCCAGCCATGGGGTGTATATGAGCTCAAACGATGACCACGGTATCCAACAGTGGACATCGATAAACCGTCATGATATAATAATCTTTACTTACATCTGATCTGCCGCTAAGGTCAAGTATTCTGGCGCTGTTAACAGTTGCTTGGCTCTGGTTAACATTGCCGTGAACTGTGGTCAATGCTACTACTTTAGGCCTGGGAAATAAATATAATGATAATTAGTGTAGGTAACAGCTGTTGTTAGATCACCGAAGATTTGGTATCGCAACAGAGTGGTGCAATACAGCAGATTAAGGGGTTTTACAGAGTCTCTTCCGCCGCATACACTTGTTAACTTTTATGGTATGACGAGATCGTTTGGAATGGGACTAATCCCATCACACATGACAACCACTGTAGCTCCTGTAAACTAGAATGCACAATGGTCTCCTTAAAAGACACTGAGGTTTAACCCTCAAGAAGTCCCGGGAAACGATTTGATTCTCTTGGGACCTACAACAAATTTGTACGATAGTCGCCTTGGAACACATGATGTGACGGGTTATTATATGATATAACAGTATTCTTTAACTCCTCACCACATGAGAAAAGATAGACCATCACCCTTTTACTATCACGAAATAACAATTTCAGAACAGTTAATTTATTACAGTAAGTCAGAATTCTAACATCTATGTATATAAAAAAGCTAGTTGACATAAACGCCGAGTAGCTAAAACTATTTTTACAGTATTTATTCAGTTGGTTTTTGATTTTTGATTGCGATTTGCGATTGATGTTTCGAACACTTTAGTTAGAGCCTTTATGGTCACGGACAGACTGCCCACCTGTGACCATAAAGGCCATCAAAAATCAAATACAAATGCGATAAAATCCGTAAAGTTTTATTTTTAATGCTTTATTTTTTTTTTTTTTTCATATATTTACGTCGGAATTACCAATGACAATCTTGCAAGAATATGAATGTTAGAAAGTGTTTGATTAGATTTTCATTTAAAATCCTGACCTTGCATAACATAACATATATACCTAGTACCTAAATCGATATTGTATTTTAAATTAAATTATACGCAACAAACAATACAGTAAAGGCTACCAGGTATTCGTGTGTGCATCCAGCGACTAGCCCTGCCTTAAACATGCAAAAATCATGTTCTATTCCTATTCCATTTGTGTTAGAGGGGACCGGTATATTCCGTTAGCATCACATATATGGAAATACTAATGATTTAATCGCTGTTTTTTAAATGAGCTGATTAGTGATACATATATAATTCTTGTATACGCGTATAAATACACATAATCGGCAGATTTAACAAGATAAAATATATTAAATTGTTTCATGGCAACAATAATCTACGTTATAATACGTAATACAGTGTATTTTTAGAATATTTTGGA
This sequence comes from Lymantria dispar, assembly GCA_032191425.1. Classification (NCBI taxonomy): domain Eukaryota; kingdom Metazoa; phylum Arthropoda; class Insecta; order Lepidoptera; family Erebidae; genus Lymantria; species Lymantria dispar. The sequence continues at coordinate 8,804,614 of CM063445.1, read as the reverse complement.
GTATTATCGGCATATGTTACGTAAAAACACAATCAATTACATTATAATGTTGTAAAATATTGTAAAGTGTAGTAAAAATAAATGAAAGTCATAATCATTAGCATCATCTCAGGCCACATAAGTCTCATTGCTGGGTTCGGCATTCCTCCACCATGGGTGGAAATTGACCAACTATACCGCGCTTGTCAGATTGGTTGGTATAGGGTTATCAAGTTTTCCTTTTCTTGCATAAATATTATTTGCATATCGTATTTTTTGATCGACAAAATACACAAATACAAATAATTCGTTGAAAATCTAAAACCTAATTAGGTACAAAACAATATTTTTTTTTTTTTTTTTGTTTGGATCGCCCTTACGGGCAGGCCAAAGTCTTTTCGACCATACTGCCTTGTCTTACGTAGCTTATTTCTTTACATATTATTTACTTCTTCATATTGTATAACTTATTAACAGTCATTGTCCGTCAGTAAGTCAAGTCGTTATCATTAATTAGACGCTGAGAACCTAATTAGATGATTTCTCTGGGAATTTCGGTTGAATATGAAAATACACGTAAACCACTCTTATATCACATTCACCACACTTCAGCACCTTAATTATATTATAAACTCATTTGCAAAAAAAACGGGCGGTTTTGATTTTCATTCATATTTAAAAAGATACAATACCAAAAAGGTTTCAATCGTTTGTACACGTTACTGGCCGGTTTTAAAAATGCTGTGGTATTTAAAAAAGTACGTTCTAAATTCAATTTTTCATTTGATGTTCATTTTTACAGAAAACCCCTTTTTATCCTACATTTTTGGCGCGAAGTTCCAGAAGTTAACATCGACTTTCATAACTTTTATTCAATTTTTATCGATTAATTTCATATCCTTGACTGTCAAAGCTTTATTTAATGCTGTTTGGCTGTATCAAAAATGGTAGATAAAGTGGTAAAAGCTACCAAAATTATCGCGCTGCTTGAAGAGGGTTGCAGCCAATGTTTCGTGGCTAGGAGGCTAAATGTTAGTCGCTCGACAGTCCAAAGGACCTGGCAGCGATATCAGGAGACTGGTTCCGTCGAGAGAAGGCCTGGTTCTGGAAGAAAACCATGTACCCAACCACGGGATGATCGTTTTCTTGTGAGTCGCGCATTGAGAAATCGCAAATCTTCGTATGTGGATCTTAAGAACAACCTCCAAGAAGTAAGAAATGTGCATATTAGTCTATGGACGGTCAGGAGGAGGCTTCTCGCTGCCAATATACGCAGTCACCGCCCGGCCCGCGGCCCCAAATTACTCCGTGAGCACAGAGTTCACAGGCTTAGGTTCGCTAGAAATTGTGAATCATGGACTCAAGACGATTGGAATAGGGTTTTGTTCTCTGATGAAGCCAGGATATCTCTGTTCGGTGAAGATCGACGTCGGCGAGTGCTAAGAAGACAAGGAGAACGCTTTGCAGAGGCATGTTTCGAAGAAATCACACCTTATGGTGGGGGCTCTGTTATGTTTTGGGCAGGAATAAATTCAATGGATCGTACAGAGTTAGTCTTCATTGAAAACGGCTCACTGACTGGGCATCGATACATAACGGAAGTTCTAATTTCTCATGCACAACCCGCATTGGCCGCTCTAGGTGAAGACTCGATTTTTATGGACGACAATGCTCGCGCCCACCGATCCCGCGATGTTAATTCGTATGTGCAAGAGGTCGGCATTCGTCGTTTGGATTGGCCAGCTCGAAGTCCCGACCTCAATCCCATAGAGCATGTCTGGGACGTTCTGAAACGGCGTGTGAGATCAGTACACCCGGCTCCGCAGACCATCAGAGAGCTGAAGAATGTGATTACTGCGGAGTGGGAACGTATTCCGCAAGCAAGTATCCGGGATATACTCGCTAGCATGCCCAGACGAATTCAAGCTGTGATTTTAGCTAGAGGGGGTCACACTCGATACTAAACATTTATCTGCTTTTACTTTATTAAAGAAAAACAAACAAAAAAACTTTTTTATTTTTACTTCATGAGCATATGCACTACTAGCGAATATACACTACTAGCGAGGTTTAGCATTATTTCCCATAAATTGTATCTAAATTTTATGAAATACTGATGAAAACGATTATTTTCTTATTAATTTAGCAAATTGTGTGGATAAAACTACCTATAATTATCAAACAAAGAAATATTAACATTTGAAATGGTTCATTGCTTAGGTGCCCGTTTTTTTTGCAAATGAGTGTATTACATAAAACATCAGCAAAATTATACAATATAACACTATAAAACACTAAAAATATGAATATAATACAAGAGCTTAACATGAAATTTCCATATTCGCGCCGAAAAACCTACAAAACAATAAAGCTTTGTAGTACGATTTAAGACAATAGTTTTTTTTTTTTGTAAAGATTATTAATATTTATTCGCCTCTGAGCCACACGATACAATTTACATGCAAACGTCTGAAATATAAATTAAAAACTTATAAGATCAAAATAGACAGGTAGGCGTTATTCTGGTGTGACTTAGGCGCTATTTTTAATGAGTTATAGTATGTCATTAAAATTAGAATAATGTATTAAATGCCTAGCAACCCGCCCTCTCTTCACTTCAGTTCCAGACGCTTTATCTACGCATTTTAAATCTGCAATATATTCTAAGACATGGGCCTTGGGCTCGAATCCCAGATCGGCCATAATCTTATAGGGTTTTTCTGCCAGAAAAATAGCCTATTTTACTCCTTATATAAACAGCTACCTGATACTAAAATATTATCAAAATCAGTCCAGCCGTTTTGAAGATCACCGGGAACAAACAGATAAACAGATTAAACTGATTTATAGCCATGTAAACGTGTGAGCATGAAAAAACTTATCATTTCGAAATTACAAACAGATACTTCGATCCTATTTATTTATTTAGAGTGTTTGTTTAAATTACCAAGTTGTATACATAAGTGTATTGTATATTTTTATAATAATGCTAAAGCAGAAATAATATATTACTTTCTTTTGTTATTTTTCTTCTTTTTCATTATCTAGAAATACCTAAATACCCATAAACCATTTATACAATGGCTTTTATTAATTCTAAATGTTCCCTTATTAATTTTAAATGGTTAGTGGTAGGGCCACATTGTTGACAGTTGTCTATCTACCGCCGCGGACCGGCCATTTAGTTTCAACGAACCTCGTTTCACGCATTCACACTCCTTTCACTTTCTTCACGGTAGGCAGCGGCCTAGCAAAGGTCCATTAGCGGCAGCAATACTTACTACCAAGTGTACTATTTGATTGTTTGCCACCGTTTGCAATAAAAAAAAATGTTCCGTAACTCTTCATTAGGACACCTGAAATCTCAAGCATATTGTAAATAAAAAACTACGGATTTTATCGCGTTTAAGTGTAATACTCGCGTAAAGAGCAGAAATCATTTTCTCAAACACAGCATATATCTCATAAATTACCCGGCTATTGCTTTAATAGCTTAGCGCGGTAAGTATGTGAGTGCTTAGGGCTCTTAATGCTTGCAGATTCCAGTACGTCAGACCTGTATTTGAGAATAGGTGACAGGTGGTCGTGACATTTTAAAAAGGTCATGACATTTTGACGAGTTTTAACTTGAATTTTTTATTGGTATTATTAACAAATACGTATCATTAAAATTATATTTTATATGTTATCGAGAATTTATATGTTAATAAAATAGGCCGTGATGAATATTTTTAACAGGTTTTTAGTTTTATTTTAAGAACAGAAAACTAAGATTAAATTCAAATTCATCATATATTATTATATTATTACTGTCTAACCAACTCACGTCAACAGGACAACTTGGTCAACTCGAACGGGTGAATCACTTCGTGTACCTTGGGTCTATGCTACAGGATGAAGGTGGATGCGAGAAGGAAATTAGAATAAGAATCCAGATGGGTAATGACGCCATGAGTAAGCTTAATAAAATAGCTTAATAAAATGGCAAGACAGAAACATCTGCAACGGTACCAAGATGAGATTAGTGCACGCTCTTGTCTTTCCTATTTTCCTATACGGCGCTGAACCATAGACTTTCCGTGCCTTCGAGCGCAAGAGAATAGATGCCTTCGAAATGTGTTGGAGGCGCATGCTGCGTATTCCCTGGACTGCAAAAAGGATCAATAAATCAACTGTCGATCAATTGAAGATAAAATCAAGACTGTCAACAGTTTACATCCAGCGTCTTCTATGTTACTTCGGACATGTAGCCAGGAGGAGTCCAGATAACTTGGAAAAACAAATCATGCTGGGCAGAGTAGAAGGCAAACGCTCCCGTGGCAGAGCGCCCTACCGCTAGTTTGACCAAATAAAGGAGGTCTTTAATCTGCCTATCACCACCGCTCTCCGTTTGACTGAGGACAGAAACTCGTGGAAGAGCTTAGTAAGGAGTACTGCCGAAGCTCACGAACAGTGTAAGAAACGACTTTCAGATAATTGAAGAGTTCGACAATGAAGAAGATTACTGTGGGCCTCATAAATAAGCTCAAAGTCGCTCATAGTGTTATGGAGCGGCCTATGCCCGGGATTTCTCTGCATGATAGAATCCGAAATACGGTTATCTGCAGAAGAACGGATGTAACCGACATACGACATAACACGAAGAATTAGCACGCTGAAGTTGCAATGGGCAGGCCACATCGCCGACAACCGTTGGGGAAGAAAAGTTCACGGGTGGCAACCACGAATCGGATGACACAGTGTAGGACGCCCCCCTACTAGGTGGACCGACGACCAGGTGAAAGTTGCATGCGTTGTACATTGGATGCAGGCGGCACAAGACAGCACTCTGTGGCGTAACATGAGGGAGGCTTACGTCCAGCAGTGGACGGCGATAGGCGGAAATGATGATGACGATGATGACTAGATTATGAAGTAAACGTTTAGGGCAAAACTACTCTTCTTGTTTCATCATCATCATCACCACAGTCTATATACGTCCCACCGTTGGGCTCGGGCCACCTCCACTATGGGAGGGAAATTGACCTACTATACTACGCTAGTCAAACGTGTTAGCATAGGGTTTTGTTTCGAGTTTTCCTTTTCTTGCAAAGATGTTGTATTTATATCCCTTAGTCGTCTTTTACGACATCCACGGGCAAGAAAGGGGGTGGTGAATTGTATTCTTACTCCGTCACCACACGGCAAATCTTGCATAGTGACGGCCAAACTCTATTTGGCCATCACTATCTGGCCTCTTTAACCCAGGGACAAGGATCCTGGGTCATATTGACCCGAGCTCATTTCAAACGACAATATATTGAAATTTGCGTACTCTTTGCTTTCGAGCATTCCAGTAACTGGCCTTCTCCACTCGTACAATAAGTGACCTTAAAACGACGCCGTCTGTGCGGGCAGATATATGTGGCTCAAGTAAAAACGGGTCAATATGACTCAGCGTCATTGCCGGCATTGTACTTTCGTTTTTAGTTGTGTTTTCTTAGGATTATTGATGATTTTCTGTTTGTTTTAAGTAATTTATAATAATGTAACTTACAACAAACAATCCTGGTTTTGGGGCTGTTAGAAGAGTTGGATTCCCGAATAATCCAATTTGGTACCTTGTCTCATTAAGGATTTTTTTACAGGAACAAAATTCATACTAGAATTCTTGTCTTGGTAATTGTGCTAAAGATTCGCAGATTTTTCAGAATACTATGGAACTCGTGTAAAATGTTAAGTACGTTCTTCGAAAAAATATAAAACGACTAGCCTACTTATAACGCATTTTAAATTTATACAATATGTCCTAATCATTGCATTTCATACTGTAATAGATGTAGTAATGCCGTGGTTAAGTATAAAGAAGCTGAAGATTGGTTATAGAGCAAATTAATATTCCTAAGTTGGTTTGATGTCTTGTATTGAAAATACTTATACCTATACCTATATTGAAAATACTTTTTGTTAAACAATATTATAGTTTATTGCAATAATAATTAAATAATTACGTAAGTTGTGTTTTCAAACTTGATTTTGCATGTGTCGATACGCATGCAAAAACAAGGTTAAGTAAAAGTAAAATTGGTTTATTATAAAATAGCATGTTTTTTTTTTTGTTTTTTTCCTGTTAATAACAACACATACTAGCATATAAGTACTTGAATTAGGCTCTTATAATTAAATATTAGTAAAAAAAGTCGGGCAAAATTTGGGTCAATATCACCCGACCTGGTTGTCCGTGTAATTATTTTCACGTCAAAGGCGCCGGGTTAAATTTTTATCAGATGGTTGGCGCCAATGATTATATTAAGATATAGTTAGTTAAATAAATTAAAATACGCTAATACGAAATCGAATAAAAATATCTTATTTGTATCTAATAAAAGTGTTATAATTGTATCCTTCATCATCTTGGCTTATTTACATCCTACTGCTGGGCTCGAGCGTACTCCACAATCATGCTGATGTGGCAGGTTGGTATAGGGGTTTTGTTTTTAGTTTTACTACTCTTGCATAGATATATGCATATTATATCCCTTTGTCGTCTATTATGACATCCACAAGAAAGATAGGGAGTGGTGGATTGTATTTTTATTCCGTCACTAAAAAATAAATCCTTAACATGTGGCAATTTTAAATGTGAAATTATAAATTTTCCTAGAATTCCCTGTGCATATAGTTACAAACTTAAAAGTCAAAGTACTTTGCGTGTGTAAGAAAAATAATATAGATTAAATGACATAAATATATATTCATTATTAATTCTTTTTACTTGTTTCTTGCCCGTTGGTGTCAAAGGAAGATAATGGAATGTCAACCAAATTAGTTTGTTATTATTTTCGTTATCCGTTTAGTTCATTCATTTTGAATTTTGCTTAATTTGGTGTTATTGCCACAATACCTCCATCTCATATTATATTCTGCATATAACAACTGTGCAAGAGAAGGAAAACTCGAACTAAAACCGCAGGTTGGTATAGACCAACCCGCCTGACCGCCTTGGTGTAGTAGGTCAATGTCCCTTCTATTGTGTAAGAGGCTCAAGCCTAACAGTGAGATGTATATGAACAGAGATAATGATGAATTATTAAGTAAATATAATAAATATTTTGTACATACCCATTGAAGTATTTCTCGTATAAAAGACTTAGGGTTATTGCAATAGCATCATCAGCTCCTCCATCGTGGTCTATCACCAATTTCAACCCATCATTTACATCCTCGGCCACTGGACTGAAATATATAAGATAATTTTTACCATGCAAAACATTTATCTGACGGCGAATCTTATAACCCCTTATTTGCCCGTAGGAGTCGTAATAATTGGCTAACTCTCTACATGAAAGTGGGTTATCTCCTTAACAATGGAACCACTTTTTTATTTGCTAAGGAGGCCTTATTTTTAGAAGCAGGTTAGGGTGTAGTCACGGTGTGAAAGAGGCTGCTGATTACCCAATAGCCTGCCGGATGCACATGTATTTCTAGCGCCATATGGGCGGAACAGCTGTCTTGGTGAGATCTACGTCCAACAGCGGACGTCCAGAAATTAATAGAAAAATCAAAAAATTATAGCATTTGTATAATCTTCTTATTGAGAGTCCATTTATGATTCAGTAGTAGAACAACAACTAACTAAACCACGTTAGACAGAAGATTTTTCACCTTCAAAAGAGAGTTAATGCGAAGGTTGTGGTATTTTATTTATCATCGTCACGCTGGTCATGAGCTTCCTCTATACTAGAACGCAATTTGATCTACTATATCACGCCATCTGGATTAGCATAACGTTTTATTTACTATTTCTTATCTTGCATATATGTTATATGCAAATCGTCTCCGTTAATTATTTTTGCAGTTATAATTCCTTTGGCGTGTTAAGAAAAAAAAAATGAGAGTAATATTTTATGATGCGGACACACAACGACACGAAAAAACGGTACCCTAAAATTGGCCCGTCAATATATTTCGCACCGCATCGCACTCCGTTACAAATATCAACTAGATAATGCGTAATAATAAAACTTTCAATGTAACAAATACCTTTTTTTCTATTATTGTCGTTTTCTCTACAAGCGTTACAAACGTAGGATACCACGAAGGATAAAATAAATAGATTTTTAGAATAGTTTTTATCTTGTTACGCTAAAGAACTATAACTTCTTACGTGCGTACATAAGTAGATGCGTACACACAGACTTTTTATGACACTCAAGGTAGGGATGGTAAAGATTCATCGATGTTTTTGAAACATCGATGTTTGCCATTGTTACGAACCATAACTAATGCACGTTACAATATTAGTTTAGTACCAACCGCAACTACTAGATGGCGCTTATATGAAATCGTAGATCGCGGTCGTTACCGCGAGGGCCTTATGTAGAAATTATTATTAAATTTATACTGAGCTCTGAATTTGTGTTTCATTGCGTTACATCTGATAGCTGGTGCTTAGGTTATCAAAAGTACAATAAAGGCTTGTACATGGTCCTACGATCCGGTTAAAAACCCTTTTTGTTTTGGACTCCTGGTTGTGGTTGCAATTGGACGCGTCCTAATCAGTACATGAGAAGAACTGTCGTGGTCTGTGTTTGCGTACCAGTGTTAAATCAGTTAAGCAAAATTACCTTCGAGGTTGGCGGCAGGCAATCAAATTGGTGAACGTGTTGGACAGCGAAGTTTTAAACAAAGTGAGTAGGGAAGTGCATCGTAAACTGTGAGTACATTAAATAATTATAACAAGTGATAAGTGAATGCATGGACTTAGTAAATTTGCAAGAGAGTTGGACTTAGAATAATCACGATAGTTGGATCTGGGACTTAGAATAATTTTAAGGAAAACGACAAGACGGGGAACCTATGCCCGTTTTCGAAGCGGTGTGGAACTATCGTTAAACACTTAGAAAATTTTGAATCAAAGAACATAGAAGATATTCATTCAACCAACTTAATTAATTATACATCGTCGACCACAGTTCTTTGCCATGGACAAAGACTTAAGAATATTGAAGTTTGTTAAAGGACAAATTGAAAAGGGACTGATCAATTTCAAGAAGTCACCAAAAGACAGAATCACAATATCTTATATAGAGGCGCGACTGGAGACTTTAGAGAAACAATTTGAAGATTTTTCGCTAAAGTACAAGAGAATTATCGAAGAACATGGTGGAACAAGTGCACAAATCGATGACGAATTGTATGAAGATGTATATGAATCGTATCTAGATTATAAAGTAGCGCTTAAGGATTCTTTGTCCAACTTAAAATCTTTAACATGTTCGCATGGTAAGGAAGTTTGTGCTGTTACACCTGATAGTACAATTAAATTACCGAGAATTGTTTTGCCAACTTTCAGTGGAAAATACACTGAATGGACGTCTTTTAGGGATTTATTCATATCCTTAGTTCATAAGAATCAACGATTAGATGATGTTCAACGTCTTCATTATCTGAAGACGCAATTATCGGGTGAAGCAGAACAGCTTATAAAACATGTTCCCATAACAGAAAATAATTATAAAACATGTTGGGAAACTTTAGAACTTCGATATAATAACAAAAGATTTCTTTCAACTAATATATTAAAACGGTTATTTAATCAGCGAATTATGACTATCGAATCATCAATTGCGTTAAAGGAACTTAGAGATGTAACGAGTGATTGTCTCCACGAACTCACCAATCTTGGTATTAATATAAGTACATGGGATGTAATCATCATATTTATTATAAGTTTGAAGTTGGACGTAGAAACACGAAAGCAGTGGGAACTGCATGTAAATCAAACCTGCGACGATCTCCCGTCTTACGATCAATTTTGTTCGTTTTTAGAAACGCGTTTTCGTGCTCTCGAAACTATTGAACCCAAAGGTAAATTTAAAGGTGCAAGTGCTAGCACATCTCAGACAAAAGTCATGCATAGTGTTGCTAAGTTAGCATGTCCTCATTGTTCCGATGATCATAAGTTATATAATTGTAAAATATTCGCTAAAGAAGATAGCAATAAGCGCCGCGATATTGCCCGGTCTTTGAGAGTTTGTTTCAACTGTTTGGGCATTAACCATAACTCCAAAGATTGTCGTATTAACACTAATTGTCGTATATGTCAACGCAAGCACCACACGTTATTACATCCTAAAGCATCTAGCTTAAGTGTAGGGGTGGCTGCTACGGCACCAACTACAATTGCGAGTGAACACATTTCAGAACCTCGAGCTCAAGAGGTTATTACTAAGATTGCAACCCACTTGGTGAATGCACAGGGACAAGTCCTACTAGCCACAGCTGTCATCAGAGCTGAGTCACCAAAGGGGTATTCTCATATTCTACGAGCCTTGTTAGATCAAGGTTCGCAGGCGTCGTTCATTACGGAAGCAGCAGCGCAGTTGCTTCGATTAAAAAAGGTAGGCACTAGAACTACAATTGCAGGTATAGGAGGGGGTGATGATGGTATTGTCTCTAGACATGTCGTGAAATTTAAAATACAATCATTGCATGATCCTTCTTATATCATGAACGTAACGGCGCATGTATTACGCACACTGACTTCGGTCATGCCAGATACTCGAATTGAGGTTCAGGATTGGCCCGAACTTCATAGAATTGACTTAGCTGATCCTAAGTTTAACATGCCCAACAAAATCGATCTTTTGTTAGGTGCAGAAATTTATGCTCATGTCCTCAAAGAAGGATTAATTAAGAGTCCTATGGGCTCCCCAGTCGCTCAAGATACCCATTTTGGATGGATCGTATCTGGGCATGTAGGGAAAGAGGAAGGTTTGCGCAATCGCCATAATGCTATTATCAGTATGTGTGCTCAAGTCACTGCAAATGATATGCTAAAACGATTATGGGAGCTTGATTCTCATTCATCTATCACTGGGAAGAATATGACGCCTGAGGAACAAGCCTGTGAAGAATTTTATCGCGCTACAACGCAGCGGGAGGATAGTGGCCGCTACGTTGTTAGATTGCCTTTTCAATGTCAAGATCCGCCATGTAAATATGGCAACTCGAAAGACATAGCTATAAAGAGATTATACAGCTTAGAAAGGAAACTGGCAAGGAATGTTGAACTAAAACAGCAGTACTCAGATGTTATGAAAGAATATTTATTGCTTGGTCACATGGAAAAAATTACAGATGATTTACAAGGCCATAGTGACAATGACGCAGTTTACCTACCTCATCATGCGGTGGTTAGACATGATAAAATAACCACCCGAGTCAGAGTGGTTTATGATGCATCGTGTAAAGGAACAAATGGTGTTTCTTTAAACGATACCTTAATGGTAGGACCCACTCTCCAGGCAGACTTGCGTCACATTATAATGAGATGGAGGCAACATCCAGTGTGTCTTGCAGCGGACATTGTAAAAATGTATCGCCAAGTCAGGGTTGCCACTGAAGACCTGAATTATCAAAGAATTGTCTGGAGAGAAGATCCTTCACACGACATTCAGGAATTTCGCCTTTTAACCGTGACATTCGGTACTTCATGTGCTCCTTATTTGGCGGTGAAAACACTGCAACAAGTTGCTTATGACGAAGGAAGATCTCACCCATTGGCCGCTAGTAGAGTAAAGTCGGACTTTTATATCGATGACCTCATGACGGGCTGTCAATCTGAAACAGAAGCTTTGAAAATATTTAAAGAATTAAATGAGTTATTGTCAAAGGGGGGTTTTGAGCTACAAAAATGGACAAGCAATAAAATTGAATTATTAGAGGAATTTAAGGGGGTTTCGGGTAAGGATATGGAAATCAAAATAGATAAAATAACAAAGATTTTAGGTCTTACCTGGAACTGTAGTACCGATGAATTTGATTACTCCGTAAAGATGTCGCCTGCTCCTGTACCTGAAACAAAAAGAACAGTTATATCACAAATATCACGGCTATATGACCCTTTAGGGTGGATAGCACCATGCATTATTATAGCTAAGGTGTTCATTCAAAAACTTTGGCTTGCTGGCATAGGATGGGATGACGAGCTTCCACCACACTTATTGAAAGAATGGATGACATATAGAGCAGAGCTTGAACAGCTCTTAGAGTTCCACATCCCAAGATGGATCAGAACAAAGGATGACAACAGTACAGCGGAATTACATGGTTTCGGTGATGCTTCGAGTGTGGCATATGCGGGGGTAATATATTGTCGAGTTATTGATTCTGAAGGAAACATTTACTCTCATCTCGTGACGGCCAAAACAAAGGTAGCTCCCATAAAACAAGTGTCCATTCCTCGTTTGGAACTTTGCGCTGCTCTCTTAGTGGCTAAATTATTGATTGAGGTAGCAGAGGTAATGAATATCCCAAAAACGAGCTTACATGCGTGGAGCGATTCGTCTGTGGTGTTGGCTTGGTTAAGCGACCACCCTAGTCGGTGGAAAACTTTTGTTGCCAACCGGACTTCAGAGATACTTGGCTTGCTAGACAATACTCAATGGGCGTACGTCCAATCCAAGTACAATCCCGCGGACATCGCCTCCCGAGGCGCCTCGCCAATTGTACTTCGGAAAAACGAGCTATGGAAACAAGGTCCATGCTGGTTAAGAACTGATCCTATAGACTATCCCAAAATTGTAGCCAGCACTAAAAAGGAAATGAAAGCCATTAAGGTTCACGTAACAAATTTAGATTGTTCTTTTGATGAAAATTTCTTTGCCAGATTTTCATCGTTAAGAAAATTAGTGAGAGTTATCGCATATTGCAAAAGGTTTTTGTTATTATCAAAAAATAAAACTAAATTAACACCGTACTTGTCGGTAGAAGAAATTCGGGAAGCCCTGCGATTCTGCATAACAAACGTTCAGCAGCTATGGTTCAATTCGGAAATTGATTCCTTAAAAGATAAACAACTTATAAGTAAAAGGAGTTGCTTATTTAAATTGAACCCATTTATTAACGATAACCACCTATTATGTGTTGGTGGTAGAATCCAACGCTGTCAACTACCCGATAAGGCAAAACATCCAATTGTAATTCCACATGATTCGGTATTAGCCAAATTAATAGTGGCTGACGCCCACGAACGAACGTTTCATGGAGGACAGCAGTTAATGCTTAATTTCATCCGTACGAGATATTGGATTAGTCGAATAAAAAATATGGTTCGACAACATATACACAGATGTGTGCCTTGTATAAGGTATGCAGCGTCAACCAGGCACCAATTAATGGGCGAACTCCCAGCTTGCAGGGTAACACCTAGCAAACCATTCTTAAGTTCAGGGGTTGATTTTGCAGGTCCGATAAATATGAGGGTATCTAAGGGTCGCGGACAGCGAGCGTACAAAGGGTACATCTGCTTATTTGTCTGTATGGCCACACGCGCTATACACATTGAGGCCGTTTCAGACTTGACAACAGAGGGATTTTTAGCGGCATTTAAGCGATTTGTCTCTAGGCGTGGCCACTGTCAACACATTTGGAGTGACAATGGAACCAACTTTGTTGGTGCTGCTAAAGAGCTATCAATTCTTTTTAAACATGAAACCTCTATGGTTAGTGAAATTGCTGCTGCTCTGGCCAACTCTCAGACGGAATGGCACTTCATTCCTCCTCATGCTCCGAACTTTGGTGGTCTCTGGGAGGCCGGGATAAAGAGTACAAAACATCACCTAAAACGAGTTGTGGGAGATTCTAAGCTTACTTTTGAAGAGATGTCGACTGTTCTTTCTCAAATTGAGGCATGTTTGAACTCAAGGCCTCTTTCGCAAGGCAGTAATGACCCAGAAAATCCCACACCTTTAACCCCTGGTCATTTTTTAGTAGGACACCCGCTAGTAACCCCACCTGATTACAGTTATGAGGACGCCACAATGAGCACATTACGCAGGTGGCAATTGGTGCAACGCATGGTGCAATCGTTTTGGCGCAGATGGCATCAAGAATACCTTACATACTTCTTTCAAAGATATAAATGGGGAGATCGAACACCCGATTTTAAAGTAGACAATGTCGTATTGATTAAAGAAGACAACTTACCTCCTGCTAGATGGCTGTATGGTCGAATCATGCAGCTGCATCCCGGCAAAGATGGCTTGACTCGTGTTGTCACTGTCCGGTGTAAAGGTGCTATCATCAAGCGTCCAACTTCAAAGTTATGCCTACTACCCATTACAGAATAATTGTGTTTTAGCTGCATAATTTGCAAATTTTGATTACACTTTATTATTTTTAAGAGTAATTATAGTTAAGTCGTTAAACTTAGTTAAATTTCATTTTTGTTAAAATTTACTAATTTAATGTATAAGTCAAACATTTATGTTTGTATAAAATCGTTATTTAGTTACATAAGGCACCTTCTGTTAGTACTTATAAGCATATTCGTTTTATATTCATACAGTCCATTGATCATTCAACATTTGTTTTAAATCGTAGTTTACTAGTTTCATTTACTTGTATTTGCTGTGTTAGCTCATGGTAGGCGGTATTAAAAGGATACTGATCCTTTTGGTAGGCGGAATGTTACGAACCATAACTAATGCACGTTACAATATTAGTTTAGTACCAACCGCAACTACTAGATGGCGCTTATATGAAATCGTAGATCGCGGTCGTTACCGCGAGGGCCTTATGTAGAAATTATTATTAAATTTATACTGAGCTCTGAATTTGTGTTTCATTGCGTTACATCTGATAGCTGGTGCTTAGGTTATCAAAAGTACAATAAAGGCTTGTACAGCCATCGATGTTCATTATTGTAAAACATCGACGTTATGTTAGCTTGCATGATTTAAAATGTATGTACGTATTGTACTTTTAGCAGAGCCTGCAAAAAAAGGGCCTCACATCATGTAAATGTTGGTGTTTGATATAAAAAATATGCTTGATTTAGCTAAAAAAAAGCTCATTGCATAGATTTCTAGAAAACATCGATGTTTCGATACATCACAGTTTTCAGGCAATGTTTTTTGTACACCGATGTTTGTTTTCAAACATTGATATATCGATACATCGATGTTTTTGGTTTCGATATTTGCATCCCTAACCCATCGGCAAGATAAGAACAGTGAGTGACCTTACTGCGTTCGTTGTAATAATTTCAAAATTGTTATTATTTTTATACTCATTTAATTTTTTTTCAAGGTAGAATGTTAGTAATTTATATTGCAACATTATAACGAAACAAACAAAAATAATTGAACATCGCTAATTATTAGAAGTTATTTCCTTAATCTTATTAATAACAAGCTAATCCGGCAAATTTCGTATCATATTTACTTCGTGAATATATTCTACATTGCCGAAAATCTAGTTTCGGTGAGCCATTCTCATTGCATGGAGGGTACTCAGCGCCACGGTGTAGGAACAAGGCTATTCTCAACTGCTGGCTTAACAACAACAATAATGCAATAATTCTATCAACTTGCGTATGAGTAAAAAGCAGAATAAATTTATAACAATTTATAAAAATGTTTCTCTCTTCTACTGTTGCCGTGCCCTACAGGGTCCATAATTGCTACATAATTTAGTTGTTAAGAACTTTTATACATTATGGAGTGTAATAAAGTTTGAAAAGGAACCCACTTTCATATCGTTAGATTGAAAAATTCTGATTCTAATAAAAAAGATCTTTTCCTTTAAATTTTTCCTCTATACAAACCTTGTCGTGATAAAAACAAACACACTAAAGAAGCATTATGCAATTTGGTGCAGTCTATAGGAAGTACATACATTTTATTTTAATGCGAACGGTGCCAAACGAACAAACAGTACACCTGATGGTAAGTGTTGCTGCCGCTAATGGACCTTTGCAAGGCCGCTGCCTACTGCGAAGAAAATGAAGGGAGCGTGAATGTTGCACGCATTGCATAAGGTTTGGTGATACTAAAGGTGATGCCTTTAGACCCACCATATGCAAACATCCTCAGAAAGTTGGGCTTCCGGCAATACATGGTGACTCATTTTTATTTATAGAGATTTCCTATAAGACAATCTATTTGAATAGAAATACGACGTGCCTTGAAGAGTATTTAAATTCTTTAGTAACGGCTGTCATGAATGTCTATGACGTCACGAGGCGACAAGTATTCTCAATTATCTTAACGATAGAATATTACCATTTTATTTTTATTTATGCACTAGCAATTCGCCCTCGCTTCGCTTCGGTTATAGGTTATAGTCGTTTTACCCGCGTAGTTCCCGTTCCCGTGAGAATACCGGGATAAAATATAGCCTAGTTTACGCCCTGATATTATAATATATTGATATTATACCTGATATTATAAAAGCTATAGCTTTCCATTGGTGAAAGAATTTTTGAAATCGGTCCAGCCGTTTTGAAGATTACCCGGAACAAACAGACAGACAGACAAAACATTTTTAATTGCTATTTTAGGCATGTGTATAGTTCAAATAACCGTGTGAGCATGAAAAAAGCCTATTATTTTGACATTACAAACAGACACTCCAATTTTATTTATTGGTATAGAAGTCAGATGGCATTCATTTTTATCAGCCACATGTGGGTTAGAGTTAAAATTGCCTGTGACATATTTTTAACACCCTTTTATTTGCTGCATACTTATATGCTAATGTAACGGAAATTTGGAACATGATTTTGATTCCCTTCAAAACGTTGATTTGACTCGAAGTTTGGCACAGTTATCGAAGATTGATAACAATTTAACATTTTTAACAGTTAGTCTCGTCATCATTAAACGAATCTTCAGTATTAGCAATTATTTTGTATCAGATATCCTATACTAGTAGTGTCTTTGCATCTTGACGTTTGCAATAGAAAGGAAACTACCAGGCGCGTCGATCACCTATTTCTCGGATAAGTTACAGGTTAGATAAAATTTTCTGATAGGCAACCTGAGAACCGGCTATCTCATCCAAGAGCGTCCCTTGTAGGCGCTCAAATTATACGTGTTTTTATTTTAATTATTAGGTATATATTTAAATCTATATATATAAAAATCAATGCCACTTTTCGTTGTAATTTTATAACTCACGAACGGTCTCACCTATCCAAACCAAATATTTAGGCTTTGTTCGGACTATTTAGTAGATGGTTTGTGTAAAATTTGCACAAAATCGGTCGAGCGGTTCCTCATGTATAACATTTTTTGTGACAAATGAATTCAATAAATAGCGGATCATTTTGTTAATGATGATTTTGCTGTCAAATTGAAAGTTTTTTCAGTGTTAACAGCACAAGCATGTTGTTATGTCATTCATGCGGTCATTTCATTTTGGACGTGCTTCAATTAAAGCAAATTGTCAGCGATAATTATTGCTTTGTGTTTATATTTTTAAACATATTGTTGAGTGCATTCATACAAACGGTGAGTCTTGAATTGTTCAAATGTGTATGTATGTATATACATATATATCTATGAACCAATCAACATCAACATATTCATACTTTGTTAATGAACATTTAACAAAGTATGAATATGTTGCGTATTAAGTATCATTGACTTTATACATTTCAATCAGATTTACACGAAAAAGCGATGACAAAATTGAAAACTTTACATGTCTCTAATTCCTTAACGAATCGATATTTTTTGTTCAAATTTTTTTCATGGGTTCCTACCACCATTGCCTAGCTCCCTTTTGACCAGTTGCCCCATAACCTGATACACCCTGTATATCGATGGTTTTGAACTGTTGAAGTGAATTACATGTATGTATGTGTGTTTCTTTATTTTAAAAAACATATTGTGTGCATTTTTTTTTTTTTTTTTTTTTTTTTTTTTTTATGGGTGGGCTATGGTAAGCGCACGCGCGGTCCAGTCCGTCCGGGGCGATGAAAGGACGGCGCGCGGGCCCACATAACCCACCCGTACCCACGTCACCTCGTTGTTGGGCCGACCACCGGAGCAGATGTGACTTGTCGTCAGTGGTCAGCCTGACGGAATACCCTTTCGGGTAACCTCACCTCTCGACGTCTTGGGACGTCGGTCGCCGTCGCGCGGTCAGCCTCTCCGCGGGTGACGGACAATTCCCCGGTCCAATCACCCGCGGCCTCGGCTAGGGCGGCATTAGGCGCAGATACTCGCGCCTGCGCCGCCCGAGTCGCCGGCGGCGGAACGTGTCGCCGAATAGGAGCTCTACTCGCACACGATCCGCCGCCTCCTTCCGTGAGATTACGGCCTCACAGAAGGCGGCGACCGCGTCCCAGTTCCTGACGCTGACGAGCATCTCCCTGGCGATGGTCGGCAGCGCCAGGTCGGCACCGATAATTGCGACGAGTTCACGGCGATCCCCCTCCCATGCAGCACACTCCTCGAGCGTGTGCTGCGCCGTGTCCTCGTCGCAACTGCAGTGGTGGCAGGACGGTGTGCTCTCCCTCCTGACAATCTTGTGCAGGTACTTCCCGAAGCAACCGTGCCCCGTCAGCACCTGCACCAGTCGGAAGGAAAGCACCCCGTGCGTCCGCTCCAACCACTCCATCAGCACCGGCCGGAGGGCCTCGACGGTCCTGACACCGTACCGAGGACTCTCCAGCCGGACTGCCCAACGGGCAATGACTTCTTGGCGGGCGTCGACCCGCCAGGCGGTGATCTCTTTGATGGAGACCATGCCGCCGCGGGCGCGCGTCTCCGACACCCGCCGATAAATGTCGGCGAGCATCTCCGCCTCCAGGTCCCACGGGGGCGTTCCGGCCAGGAGGCACGCTGCCTCTGTCGCCACCGTGCGGTAACCCCGTATGGCCCTGATCGCCATGACCCTCTGTGGTCGCCACAGGAGGGCCCTAAGACGGACGGTCAGGGACCCCGCCCACACCGGTGCGCCATACAGGGCCATCGACCGGATCACTCCCACGTACAGCTGTCGGCACGTAGCACTGGGTCCGCCCACATTCGGCATCAACCGCGAAAGGGCGGATGCCGCGCCGACAAGCCGGGGAACTAGTCGATGGAGATGCTCCCGGAACCAAAAATGCCCGTCGAGCACCAGGCCCAAGTACTTCATGTGGGCCTGGATGCTGATGGTGACCGACTTCACGGTGATCGAAGCGCCGGCGGGAGGCCCGGCGGTACGGAGGCCATGGAACAAAAGGGCCTCCGTCTTTTCCAGGGCTACCCTCAACCCCAGCGCTTCGATCCGCCTGACAATCTCCTCGGTGCCGAGAGTTGCCAGGCGTGCCGCCTCCTCTAGCGTCCCACCCCGGGCTGTGACGAGTGTATCGTCGGCGTAGCAAATTACGCCCAGCCCGGGTGGGAGGCTTCCTCTCAACGCCCAGTCGTAGCCGATGTTCCACAGGGTCGGACCCAGAACCGACCCCTGCGGGACACCGCACGTCATGGGCGTTCGCACAACGTCCCCTACTCGGTCAACGTAGAGGACGCTGCGCCCCTCCAAGTAGTCTGCCACCAGCCGCCTGAGGTACACGGGCACCCCGTGATACCTCAGCCCCTCCCTGATGCAGCTGAATGGCAGACTGTTGAAGGCGTTGGCGATGTCCAGGGACACCGCCAACAGGACTCCTCCGCCGGTGACGGCCTCCGCTACCACGGCCTTCAGGCGCAGTAGGGCCGCGATCGTTGAACGCCCTCTCCGAAAACCAAACTGGGCGTCCGACAGATCGGGCCCGACCCTCACGAGGTGCCGCTCGATGCGGGCAGCCAACACCCTCTCCAGCAGCTTGCCCGCATCATCGAGCAGCACGATGGGCCTGTAGGCCGAGGCCGACTCGGGAGACCGTCCCGGCTTCGGCAGGAGAACCAGCCTCCCCTCTTTCCAGCACCCAGGGAACTGCCCGGACGTCAAACAGGCGTCGAACAGTCCCCTGAGGCGTGGTCCCAGGTGCTCGAGGACCAGGGCCAGCACACGGTTCGGAATACCATCGGGCCCGGGAGCGGTGGATTTCACACGCATACGCGCCACCGCCGCCTCTATTTCCGGCTCCGTGATGGGCGGAACACTTTCATCGTCGGCCTCCCGGTTGCTGTCCGGCGAAGCCATGACCGGGGGCGTGTGCTCCGCCCGCCGTGGAAAGAGGTCCTCGACAACTCTGGTGAGGAGGCTGGGCTGGAGAGTCTCGGTGAGGGGGGGGCCCCGCCCGCGGAGCTTGTTCAGCGCCGCGAGGTAGGGGCGACCCCAGGGGTCACGCTCGAGACTGTCCAGCATCTCCCGCCGACTATCGTCCTTGGCGGTACGGACGGCCAGCCTGAAGGCAGACCGCGCACTGCGGTAAGCCTCGTACAGCTGGCCCTCCCGCTCAGCATCGCGGTGACGCGCTCGGCTGCGGGTGTAGGCCCTCCGGGCACGTATGCACGCAGCCCGAAGGTCCGCCAATTCTCGGGACCACCAGGGCACCGCACTTTTTGGGGGCAGACGCCGCACACGGGGCATGGCCGCATCGCAGATCTGCGTAAACGCACAGCGGATGCGGCCAGCCTCGGCATCCACCCCGTCCGACTGGGGCGGTGAGGACAGCCACGACTGAACGATGGCTACCTCCGCCAACAGGTCCCGATCCAATCGACCCACAGCCCACCGCGGAAACGCGGGAGCTCCATCCGCCGTGTGACCCCTGCTGGGCTGCAGGAGGGTCCGGGAGACCTCTATCCGGATGTATCGGTGGTCGGATAGGGTCTCAACCTCCTCCTGGACGCACCAGCTCCTCACACGTGCTGCGACATTAGGGCTAGCGAACGACAAGTCCACTATCGACCCGCCCTGCTGCCGCACGCACGTTTGCACCGAGCCCCTGTTCAGCAAACAAAGGCCCAGTGCCGCCGCCCACTCTTCGACCGCCCGCCCGCGATCATTCGTCCTGGGGGACCCCCACGTCGCGGACTTGGCGTTGTAGTCCCCCAGAACGAAGACTTGGCGCGGTGCCAGTCGCCGTATCGAGGCCCCCAGGATGGTGAGGAAGGCCCCGAAATCCGTCGCGCTCCTGTTCGGGGAGAAGTAAACACCAAATAGCGTAACCTCTCCCCATTCCGCCGCGACATACCCGTCGCCCCTGTCCTTGAGCAACAAAGGCGGGGAATGCCACGACGTGGAGGCGACGATTGCCACAGAGCCGTCACTGCTGCCCAGCCAATTGGGCCGGTCAGGCACCACGTACGGCTCCGCGGCTACAGCTGCACCGATCAACCACTCCGCCATGGCTTGCAGGAAAACGTCCTGTGCCTCGGCGGCGTGGTTGAGGTTGGCCTGCAGGAGGTGATAAGATTCGGCCGCCATTAGTGGGCCGTATCCATTACCTCCTCCACACTGGCGGGCGATCGGGTCGCGCTAGTGGCGGCAGCGGCCGGGGTCGTCGGGCCGCTCCGCCCCTTTGGGGCCGAAGCCGGGGGTTTGCACTCCTTGCCCCCCATGCGGTGCTTGGCGGGCCTATTGCCCGCCGCACACGCGGGGCAGTGGGGAGTGGCGGCGCACGATGCCGCCTTATGCCCGGGTTGACCGCAGCGGAAACAAAGATCGCTGCAGTCAAAGCAGTTAGTGCATGTCGGCCGAGTGTGTCCGACCGCCATGCACTTGTAGCACCTCGCAGGCCGGGACTCCAGCACGGTCACCCGCGCCGAGCTCCAGCCCACGAGGAGCCTGCCTGAGCCGGCCAATTGCTTGGCCGACTCCACCGGGCACTGCACCCAGGCAGCACCGACGCCGCCCGGACCAGGGCGGATAGCGCCAATTCGGACAGTGTCCACGGGACATCCGGTTTTCGAGACGATGGCCTCCCGGATGTCATCCACCGTCACGGAGTCGTCCAGACCTGTGACCCGCAGTTCCGCACACTTAACGGGTCTGGCGATCTTGACACCATCCTCCGCAGCAAACAAACCCCTCAGCTTCGCGGCCATGCTATCGGCCGTCTTGGCGCCCTCGGCCCCAGGGAACTCTAAAATCCGAGCCCCTGTCCGGGCCTTGCGGGTCCTGGCTTCGACGCCTCCTAAATCGGAGACGTCAAGCTCCCGCCGGGCGCGACGTAAGACGGCCTCATAGCTGAGGCCGTTTTCGGCCGCCTCAGGCAGCACGGTGATCACCACCGCGGCTGACTTTGGCGGCCGGAGCCTCCTGCGCGACCTCTTGTTACCGGCTCCTGCCTTGGGAGCGGAGGCTTTGGCGGCGCTTTTGGCCTCCGCTCTCCTCTTCTGACCGCGACTCTTCCGGCTGCGCTCAGCCGTCTGCCAGCCCTCTTCGGGCGTAGCGGGGTGGCTAGGCGCAGCAGTCGCGGTCGCGGCTGCATTGGCCGCCGCTGACGGTGCAGCTGCCGCCGGCGGCTTAGGTCCGGTCTTGGCAGGAGCCGGTGCCGCCTTCTTCTTGGCGGCGGGCCCCTTCGGCTTTGGTCCAGCAATGGCCGCAGCGTAGCTCCCTACGCGCCCGCCCTGGCAGGGTAGCGCGGCAGGGGCTGACGCCACGGCCTTCGGCCTGTCCGCAGCAAGCGGCGGCCGGAGACGGGGCTCCGGAGGCAGAGACAGTCTCTCCTCCAGAGCCGCCATGCGCGCGTCGAGCATTTAGCCGACGACCTCCACTACGGCGCGCATGGTCTGGTCCGGCACGCCATCCAATGCGGGCAGCGGGACCGCTTCAGCCGGCTGGGCCCTCTGGCGACTCATCGCAGTGTGAGTTGATGAAACCGGAACGGCGGGTGCGGCGGCAGGGCCGGCGCTTGTCGGCGGCGCGGTCTTCGCCAGCTGCGCGACCTGGCTCCGCAAGTCGGCCATTTGTTTGGCCAACTCGCGGTTCGCTTTCTGCACCGCCGACAGCTCTTTTCGAAGCGCCTTATTTTTCTCCTGCAGGCCTGAGACCTCACCACTAAGTCGGGTGTTTTCGGCCTGCAGGGTGGCCACATTGGCAGCTCGGGGGTCGCCACCTATAGCGGGCTCAGCAGCCGCCGTGTCGGTGGGAGGGATGTCTGACAACACCCTCATCATCCTCGCGGCAGCCGCCTCATTTGCCCGCTTTTGGGCCTCAGTCCCCCGTACTGCGCCGGCCGGCGATGGCGTCGCCGACCTTGCCGCCACTGCTGCACCCCCTCGTCCCCTGCGAGAGGCCGGAACTTTGGGAGGAGGCATGATGATGCCACTCCCCTCGGAGGCAGACTCCGAGCTGCCACCCTCACTAAGGGGGCGCTTGCGTACCTGCGAGGGGAGGTCCTCCTCCCTGGCCGCTAGGGCCGCCGTCAAGCCCGACGCTGGAAACTGGGATGATCCAGCGACGGTCTCTGCAGCCGATGTGCTGCCGCTCTCAACGTCCGACGGCTCTGCGGCAGTACTGCCGCCCTCGTCAGCCTTCTTTGCCGCCCTTTGCTGCTTCGCGGCGCGCCGTCTGGCGCGCTCCGTTGCAGGGGTGGGCTTCCCTCCTCTCTTCTTTTTACGGGCCACTGTTTTCGCCGGGCCCTCGGCTGACCTTGGAGCCTCAATTGCCAGACTAGCAGCTGAGCTGCTGTCGGACGAGGCATCCCTCTCCTTTGGGCCAGTTTTACAGTAGCTTGGCCGGGCTGTAATGTGGGAACTAGGCTCTCCGTTCCCTGTGGTGGTAATGGGCGTCTCACCCCTCCTATCTGCAGCGTCGTTTATAGAACAAGTATCCATACAGTTCCCACGAGTATGGGAGAAAAAAGAGGTCGACCCGGGCAGAGATCCCGATACCCGGGCAAGCGTACATTTGTATCCCAACACAGGGGGTCCGCAGGTACCCTGGCTGGGGGCGCGCTAACGACTGAACAACCCATCAGCCATGCATCCTCTCGCCGCGCGCCAGAACTTAGGATTCTGGGTGATTGTTTTATAGAGGTTTTCTTCCTCGCGGTCCAGGCGGTTAAGCCAAGACCCTCGCTCCTGAATCTAGGCCTCAAGACAAATGTCCCGAAGCAAGAATCAGGTCTACGATTTGTCGCGGTTGGCAACTGCCTGCCCAGTCCTCAAACGAATGAGTGACTGGGCCCGTCGAATTTTCGCGTCCAATACCCTCTACAATTAGAGGGCATGGAGCGAATTTGGGGCATCCCACAAACTGGGCCCCCCCTCGGGCCAGATATTTGCCACGAGCGACAATTCCAGAGAGCAGTCCAAGAAATTGTCGCTCGTGCCCAGGGTACACCACGCGGAGGTTTCTGGCGTAGCACCCCAACATATTGTGTGCATATGGGTGTTTTATTCTTTTGTAACAAATGGAAGCACGTCGATTTAAAAATGAATTATTCAATGACATATTTATATACATTGACGTATGCAGTCA
The DNA here is from genome assembly GCA_032191425.1 of Lymantria dispar. Taxonomy (NCBI): domain Eukaryota; kingdom Metazoa; phylum Arthropoda; class Insecta; order Lepidoptera; family Erebidae; genus Lymantria; species Lymantria dispar. The sequence continues at coordinate 8,780,497 of CM063445.1, read as the reverse complement.
TATTGTATATTTCCATACACACATATACGCACATGTATAAGTATTGATACATCACTATTAATGTAGCAATTTGTTTTTAATTTGATTTATTCTTTTTTTTATGAAGGAAAAATGCCACGAGCCAGACGAGCAAATATAGGTCGGCGAACGCGTAATGCAAATAATGTGGCATTACTAAGAAGATCACGGACTGCAGATGAACGCGCACAAGTTAAAGCATCGCAGTGTGAACGTAATGCACGAAATAGATCTGTTGACTCTGTACTTGTATTGTACTGAATCTTGCACGACGATCACGAATACGTCATGCTGTTTTGGCTGAAATGATGCGTGCTGCTTTTAATTACACAATCAGATTGATTATAGTATGTACGGATACATTGAAATGATGGACATGCGGCTAACTTTCCAGGTGAAACGCCCGGTATGTGTTGTGCTAATGGCAAAGTGAGATTGCCAGCATTAGAAACGCCACCCGAACCATTGTATTCATTTATTTTTGGGACATCTCAAACGTGGAAGCACTTTTTGTGTTATATTCAACAATACAAGTGGTGTGAATTTGGAGGAATCATGTTTTTCACATGGCCAACTTTATGTTGTCTGTTCCAGAGTCGGTACTCCCCAGCCGTTTGTTTATTCACGCTCAAAATGGAAAAACAAAAAATATTGTTTATCCAAATGTTTTGGATTAAGTTTTAAAATAGCTAGCAATTAATAAAATATTTTTTTTTGTTTGAATAAATGAATTTGATGTTCCAATATTTTTTTTTATTATTTCACTTTATACGTAGCGAAGCATGTACCGGGTTGCTAGTTGTATTATATTTTTTTAGTCACAATTCCGCATTAAGGTGATTCCTTAATGCGGAGTTGTCATTCCGTTATCGATCCGCTCATTCCGCTCTTATCCCAATTAGTTGAATCAATTTGTACTCTTTTTTCATAGTACATATTGCAATAGTTATAGACAATAGTTTTATGGCCGGCCGAATGTCTGACGTCAAACATCCTTGGTAATATATTTGTGGACAGATGCATTTGGCCTAAGTCTAAGTCTTTTACGACATCCACGAGCAATTTAAGAGTTGGTAGTATTCGTAGCCGCTACTAAACAACTATTGCTACATTACATATGTTTAAGTAATGGACATAAATCACAACTAAGCCTGAAATAATGATTTGTGGATAGAACAAGCTGCGGTCTCGCATGGGAATAGAACTTGGGAAAGTTCTCATGCCACACGTCACCACTGCGTTGAGTTGCTATTATATAAATTACTATCGTTACATAAAGTATATAAACAATTAAAAATATTACTTACCTACGAAAAAGAAGTAACAGGGATAATAAAAAAAATAAGTTGTCAAACATTTTAACCTATAATTTATACACCTATAATTTATACGAGAAAAATACACACGTACCGAAAATACGCATTTATAATATCGGTTAAAAACAATAACTTTAACAAATTTTGCACAAAATATTTTTTAATAATATCAAGAAAAAAATCCGCTAAAATATTTTAATCTATTTAAATAATTAACGAATTATGATAATTAGTAATAAAAATAATAACTATACTTTATAATATGGAATTTTACTGTTATTTGCCTGGTATTATTATAATAATTTAAAAACACACTACACATATCATTAATTCTATCGCGAAAAACGTCTACTATGAAGCCGCTTACCGCCGAGTAATGAAATAATCTAAGGAGTAGGTATTCACGGAAGCGTCTAACGTACGATTTTAAATTATAACATAAGTCTCTTAAACCCTTATCTATCTTAACCTTCAAAATTTAAATTTAATATAGATAACACAAAGCAACAAACAGAGAACATACATTCCCTCATTGTGATCCCAACAAATGTATTCATACCACTTTTATATCACGTATGTACCCATGACTCAACAACATACAACGTACAAATGTAAAATTTTTACCTCCTCTCCTACGTCATGATCCCCTCTTTCTCTAGTTGTCACGTAATTCTTCATTAATAGCGTTCGGCCCCATAACCTGTCGTATGTCCACCCCATCGCTATTGGACTAACCACTTTTTTTTTGTGGGGTGGGCTGCGGTCGGCGCACTCCTCGCACCACTCCGTCCGGGACGACAGAGGGGCGTAAGCACGCACATCCGCAACCCACCCGAACACCACGTCACCTTCGTCGTTGGGCCGACCACCGGAGCAGTATTACTGGTCATCAGTGGTCGGCCCGACGGAATACCCCCTAGTGGGGTACCCTCCCATCGAACGACGTCCCCCCCTAGGGGAGGACGTCGGTATTTCCTCACGCGGTCGTCCTCTCGGCGGGTGACTGACTAATTCCCCGGTCACGTCACTCGCGGCCTCGGCTAGGGCAGCATGACGCGCAATTGGACTGACCGCTGGTAGCTATTCCTTGTCCTTAGTGGACAACCTGATGGTTACCCTTTCGAGTACTATCTCGTTCAAGGCCTCAGTAACAACAGTAGTGTTCCTGGCGCATGTACTCGCGCCTATATCGGTAGGTCGGCAGCGATGATGGTGACGTTCTTGGCGCTGATCTGTCCAGGCCAGTGGCCTGAGGCCACACAGACCTCGAGCCCCAACAGTTCACGTTGTAAGGGTACATTTCCTTAACCGTTAGAAAGCGGTATGTTGAGTTACGAATACTATACGTTACTACCCTTTATTATTAGATATTTATATCTATTTTTTTAGATAGGCTATGATGGACTGGACATATTCCTCCCAATTTAAATTAGGCCTCAGATGAGCGGTGTGCGGCCTAATAACCTATCTTATTCCCTCCCATTGAGCCGACCAAGGGTTTGCACTCTTTATCCCGCTAAAAATCAGCTCAGAAGGATAGGCAACGGAATTCTCCTAGGGAACTTATAACAATAAATGCAGAAATTTACTTGCCACGAGTTGTGGTGTAATACCATTCCTTTCGTGAAAAAGCATATCACTGACAGTGGTCAATACGTTAATGCGAGAATAGAAGACAGAAAGCAAGATATATAATAATTTCTATTTGTCTCAATTAGCACCCCTTCAGCACACTGTCTTTGACTCAACAATCTGATTGATTCTCACCCTTGAGGCCCAAGTCAATGGCACAGTTCCTTATTCTACGATCTTGAACCTTTTCAATGGAAAGAGAATGGACATAACGAAAGTTTCTACAGTGCTACAGTTTCTGCAGCCTCCATGTCCTTTATTAGCTAATCTGGCCATGGCCTTTATTAGATAATCTGGCTTTCAGTGATACCATCTTTTAGGGTCTCAAGTGTACTATTATGTACTATTTATGACCCTGCCTGTCTAATTGTTGGACATAGGCTGTTTCACCAGAATGTTACTCAGAACCTTTCCGTGCCAGCTGAATTCAACGATTAAATGTGATTTCGATGATGACTTCAGTCCAGGTATAACACTCCTACACTGCGTTATCTGATTCGTGGTCGCCATTCGAGAAACATGTTCAACTGTCGGTTCGACGTCTAATGTAACCAGCTCATTAGCGGTTAAGTGTGATACTTCCTCGGGCCATCCAGGTAAGCTACTAATATACCTCTATAGCTTCGGTAAGTTAGCCTAATTTAACCTATTATGCTAATTACGGTAAATGAGACTTCTTATAAAATATTTCGCCAATTACTTGCCATTCATTCTTTCAATTATTTGAAATTAAAAACAACACACGTCCGTATAACTATTGTATTGTTAAGTAAAGGAAATATATTTAAGAAGTAATCCTTATCATTTTTCTATTTTAGGGTTCGTCATCAATCGTTCGTTCTGAATATAAAATTAGCTAATGATAATATTGACTGCCTTACTTTATATTTCGAGATAATTCCAGAAACGATAAATTTTCTGTGTATAATGCTATCAACGATTTAGAGGAGTAACATAATGAATTTTAAAGAAAATTCGAAATACTTTTATAACATCTAACTAAGCTAATCACATATACATTTCGGTAGCGAGCACTATTGAGAAGAGGAATGATGTGATAGATTATAGGGTTCCACTTTACCCTGCTATCAACCTGGATAACACTGATGGGTTTGGGTAAACCATACCCTATGAAAAAGGTTATTTACTTAATTAATCACTTTCTTTCCTTGCTCTAACGTAGCCGAGTTTTCTAGTCTTATGATTTCGTTTTCAGTTTCTTAATACTACTTACAATAACAGATTATCGAGGCATTATGCCGGAAATAGACAAATTACCTTGTGAGCAAAGCAGGTAAGGTAAAAAAATACCTTTGACGATTCTCGATATCCGACACAAAACTCTTTTAAATCACACGAATTTCAAAAAAAAAGTATATATTAAGTAAATATTCTTATTTGATGAATCATTATTTTAATTTGATGACTATTATTGTTATTATACTAAAAAAAATCTAATTGCAACCTAATTGCAACTATCGGAACACAGCCTTTTACGAACAAATTCGGCAAGACAATTTAGAACACTGACAGAACGATACTGATGGAAGACCTTCAGTTGAAACTAACACTTTAATATAAAAAAAAATTATCGAGACCAAACTCTATAAATGCAAAAACAAATTGTTAATTGTTTATTCTATCTCATTAACGACATTTTTGTCATGTTGTTTCGTCAATTTTTTTACATTCTATGCTAATGCATTAATATGCGTCGAACACGTTTATTTTTAAATCAGGCTTTTTTTTTCATTGTATTGGCGTATCTGACCATGAATAATATAGTTTTTTTTTTTTATTTTGGGGGTGGGTTGCAGTCGGCGCGCTCCTCGCACCACTCCGTCCGGGGCGACAGAGGGGCGTAAGCACGCACACCCACGATGCACGTCGCCTTCGTCGTCGGGCCGACCACCGCAGCAGGGTTACTTGTCATCAGTGGTCGGCCTGACGGAATACTACAATATTTGGGGTACCCTCCCGTTGACCGACGTCCCCCCTCGTGGAGGACGTCGATCTTTCCTCACGCGGTCGGCCTCTCGGCGGGTGACGGACTAATCCCCGGTCACGTCACCCGCGGCCTCGGCTAGGGCATGAATAATATAGTAAGAAATAATACTAGTAAGATACTAATACCATTTCTTCCTATGTTAAAGAGAGGAACAGTAAATCGAAAAATAAACCATTCTTAAGTTTAAAATCATCATCATCTTGCTCTTATCCCAATTACTTGGGGTCGACGCAATGTCATCTTCTTCCATACGGTCCTATCAGACGTCATCTCTGCAGTCACTACCAGGCTATCCATGTCATGCCTCACGCAGTCCATCCATCCTTTCCTCGGTCTTTCTTTACCCCTAAAGCCTTCAACATTCATACCCAAAACTTTTCTCACAACATTACTTTCATCCCGCCTCATCACATGTCCATACCATGTCAGCCGTTCATTCTTTAACTTTTCCGTCACTGGCGCAACTTTCAAACTTCCTCTAATGTGCTCATTCCTCACTTTATTCATTCTTGTCACACCACACATCTATCTAAACATTCGCATCTCCACTACATGCATCTTAATTTTAAAATAAGAGAGATTATTTAAAGTACTTCTACTTAAATGTGTATTATATATGAATATTTATAAACTTACTTATAGTATAATACGAAGAATAATGTTATGCCAGTCACAAGGAGAACTATTACTGTAGAAACGCCGATAATGAGAAACACTGTCTTGTTTTGTACCATCGTGGCTCCAAAGATCTTCGTCAATGTGAGCAGACATGTACCTGAAAAATGTGAGATAAGCTAATATAATTACTGAAGCGTAAATAATAACTAAGTATGTACATTGATTTAAGAAAATACGTATATATAGTCCTCCTCGTCGGGTCCGACGACGGCGACCCTGCAATCTAGATGGTATTTCTTTGGTGAGCACGTAGGTGGCTTGCAAAACCGAAATTGGTTTTAAATGTTCGGTTACATTGTGCGCAGTAGAGCTGTCCTTGGCCGTTATATATGTATTGGTAGGAGGGCTTCGGTCGAGTCTTCCGCAGGTGGCGCTTATAGTCCAGGTGTTTAAGCCGAGCTTCTTCAAAAGATGCTGCACCTTTTTTGACATTATTGCGCCACTCCGGTCTCATCGACGCAAGGTGCTCCCAACCTTCCAGCAGGATGTCGCAGGCTTTGAGGTGGCGCTTTAAGACGTCTTTATAGCGTAGGTGCTGCCTCCCCTGGTTCCGCTTCCCCGTGGATAGCTCCGAGTAGAAAACGGTTTTTGGGAGTCTACAGTCATCCATGCGACAAACGTGACCACACCATCTCAGCTGGCTTTTAATAAGTAAAATACGTATGATGACGGAGTAAGAATACAAATTACTTCTCCTTATCTTGCCCAAGGATGTCGTAAAATACGACTAAGGGATATAATACGCATATAACATCTATGCAAGAGAAGGAAAACTCGAAATAAAACCCTATTCCAAGCTGTATCGCCAGCTAATATTCCAATTAGTTTTTTAATTGTAACTAGAAAATTTCCGTGGTTTCATCCGCCTAGTTTATTCTTCTAGTATAGCTTAATAATATAGAAAGCTGCATAGCAGTAAAATATTACGTTTTTTATTTATAACAGGCCAACTTATGCTTATGATGGATCGCATTTCTCAGGATCACCAATGGATTATAATTTGTAAAGGAATTATAAAAATAACAAGTGACACATAACATGAATAAGACTGGGAGCGAAATACAAAATAAGGCCAAGGAAACTAGATTAATTAACGATTAATAAATAATAACGATAAAAAGACTATAAAGAGGTCCCATCTTAGCATAGGCTCCTCCCGTAATGTATGAACTAGAGATGAAACTGTAAATGAAAAGTTTAATACACTTGAAAGTAAAAGTTTGAAAAGGCATGAAAGTGAGTATCAAACGAAAACGTAGCCCAAGTTTTAAAGTTTTTTTTTAATACAACAAAAGAGTGTCGTTCTCGTCTTCCTCGTCGGTTTTATTTCATCAATTTCATCAAATGAAATCCTTACTAATATTATAAATGCGAAAGTAAGTTTGTTTGTTTGTTTGTTACACTTTCACGCTTAAACCATCGAACCGATTTCAAAAATTCTTTTACCAATGGAAAGCTGTAATATCAGGGAGTAACATAGGTTATATTTTATCTCGGTATTCCCACGGGTACGGGAACTATGCGGGTAAGGCGACTGAAACCGAAGCGAAGCGAGGGCGAGTTTCTAGTCTGAATATAAATGTTAAAATGTCGAAATTTTTGTATGAAGATTATGGCTCGAATTTGTCGTGGATCATATCAGAAATGAATAAAAATGTATTATCATCATTAGCTTTATTATCATCACAGCTCATATACGTCCCACTGTTGGGCTCGAGCTTCAATTAAAGAAATTGATCTAATATACCACGCTGGTCAGACGGGCTGGTTCAGGATTTTATTTCGAGTTTTCTTCCACTTACATAGATATTGTATGCATATTATAATCTCTTAGTCGTCTTTTACGACACGGGCAAGAGACACTGGCGAGAGAGAGAGAAATGTATAATTAAAAAAAAATCCAATCTGTTTATAAATGACCTAGTTATGATGTACTAGGACCTAAAAAAATAATAAAATGCTACAGAATTTACAGAGCCAGTGTCCTCCTTTTTACGAAATGGTTTAAAAACAAGAGTAGTTAGTTGATTTGTGTATTTATTTTTTTACAATATCGGCTTTAAAAAACAGGAGATTTTACAAAAATGCAGTTAAGTGATAGAAACTAAGTATACCTCGAATCAGAACACCAATGTCCAGATCGCACAAAATATTGTCCTGCTTCGACATCGAACCTAACACATGGCACGATATTATCTTCACTATTATGCCAATTTATATAATAATAATAAATATACTGTAATCATTTTTATAAATAACTAGCGATGCCAACTAGCGAACCCAATAGATGTTATTCTGTTCAAATAAAAAAAATAGTAAAAGGAATTCTCCTTGAAATAAATCGCAGCGCCACCTACCGGTTCCAATTTAAATCATTCCCATATCCAACGCAATAAGCCACAAAAAAAACATCAAAATCGGTCCAGCCATTTAGGAGTTCAATTACAAACGCACGAACAGAAGATTTATTTATATATATAAGTATTCTTATATCGTAAAGGTTATGTTATTCTTTTGGCTTAATATAAAGATATTAAACCAATTCCGTATTCATGATTCATTAAATTATGCCTACTATAATAATATAAAATAATTTTAATACTCAATTAAGTTATTGTTAATTTATTAGTATTAAAAACGAGAAGGAACAGATTAAATAAAATAACAAACATATTTTTTGCCATTCAAGGCAAACTACCTGTTTTGTATTACATTCTTTCGTGATTCAATATTAATATCTGGTTGACCGAGCTTCGCTCGGAATATTTTTGTAGAATTTATTTAGATATGTATCAATAAAAAAATAAAAATAAAAAATTACAAAAAGAGAATAATAATAACACCGAGATTCGAACCGACGCTGTTTGGATGCTACAAAACTCAAAATTAAAGTCCGAGTGACTTTAATTTTTCCCCCAACTGAACCACCGTAACTCTTGACATTTATAATGAAATTTGAATTCTTATTTTTTAAAATTTAATGTCATTTATTGTTATGCTAAAAACACCGACAAAAGAACATTTTCTATAAATAAAACCTAGCTAGATCGATTTTTTGGACCCGAATCCTCTAGTATGCCAAGTTTCAACAAAATCGTTGGAGCCGTTTCCGAGATCCTGAATATATATATATATACCTAACAAGAATTGCTCATTTAAAGATATAAGATTTACCCTTACAATGTAAATACATTAACATGAACACTTTATATACCGTCAACTGCCCTGATTTTGCCTCGCGTCCTGTGTTTGCCTAAATTGAAGAAATGGTAATATCTTATTTAATTTATTTGTTTGGAAATTGTGACATTTGTCAGCTTTTAGAATTATTATCTGGCAACACTAATTTGGTAACATTATATTGGTATTATTCATAATTTTCGACAGTTATGCTTCAAACTAAAGTGCGACAAGTTGGTGAATATTGGTTTCGGAAAAACTTTTCAGATAACTCGTACGAATAATTAATTATATTTCTAACTTGTGTTGAAGTTATTCCATAAAGAGTTAATAACTTGATCGTGTGTCATTGTTATTGATGGAAAAACACTGTATTTAGCGAGAAATATTAAAATAGGTAATGTCAGGCAATTTTTTTGAATAAATTATTGTGACTGCCTAGGCTAGGGCTGACACCTGTTTCATTTACCGACATCAGGAGATGAATATGTCTTTTGTGTATATGTAACGCGATAGCTCTAAACAGTTTTAAGATAGACTTTTGAAGGTTCTCCTTACACTAATATCCTTACTAATATTATAAATGCGAAAGTAAGTTTGTTTGTTCATTTGTTTGTTATTTACGCTTTCACGCTTAAACCACTGAACCGATTTCAAAAATTCTTTGACCAATGGAAAGCTATAATATCAGGGAGTAACATAAGCTATATTTTATACAGGTATTCCTACGGGAACGGGAACTATGTGGGTAAAGCAAGTGAAACCAAGGCAAAGCGAGGGCGGGTTGCTAGTAAGATATATATACAGGAATGATTTGAAAAAATCAAGGCGCAATAGAAGGTCTAGTTCCGAAAGCTCTGGAATGTATACTACCCATAATTCGTCTTGTGATGGGCATTTTCTTCCATCTAATAGTGAGACAGAAACTTACGTAGAAGAAATTCATGAAGTAGGTAATGGAATATGATCCCGAAAACAGAATAATAATTATGAAATTAGTATTGACAGATATGTTCTCGTTAAATTTGTTATACCAAAGTTGATTAAATTTTATATTGGTTTAGTAACCAAGTCCAATAGTTTTGAGCGTAAATAATATATATACACTCATTTGCAAAAAAAACGGGCACCTAAGCAATGAACCATTTCAAATGTTAATATTTCTTTGTTTGATAATTATAGGTAGTTTTATCCACACAATTTGCTAAATTAATAAGAAAATAATCGTTTTCATCAGTATTTCATAAAATTTAGATACAATTTATGGGAAATAATGCTAAACCTCGCTAGTAGTGTATATTCGCTAGTAGTGCATATGCTCATGAAGTAAAAATAAAAAAGTTTTTTTGTTTGTTTTTCTTTAATAAAGTAAAAGCAGATAAATGTTTAGTATCGAGTGTGACCCCCTCTAGCTAAAATCACAGCTTGAATTCGTCTGGGCATGCTAGCGAGTATATCCCGGATACTTGCTTGCGGAATACGTTCCCACTCCGCAGTAATCACATTCTTCAGCTCTCTGATGGTCTGCGGAGCCGGGTGTACTGATCTCACACGCCGTTTCAGAACGTCCCAGACATGCTCTATGGGATTGAGGTCGGGACTTCGAGCTGGCCAATCCAAACGACGAATGCCGACCTCTTGCACATACGCATTAACATCGCGGGATCGGTGGGCGCGAGCATTGTCGTCCATAAAAATCGAGTCTTCACCTAGAGCGGCCAATGCGGGTTGTGCATGAGAAATTAGAACTTCCGTTATGTATCGATGCCCAGTCAGTGAGCCGTTTTCAATGAAGACTAACTCTGTACGATCCATTGAATTTATTCCTGCCCAAAACATAACAGAGCCCCCACCATAAGGTGTGATTTCTTCGAAACATGCCTCTGCAAAGCGTTCTCCTTGTCTTCTTAGCACTCGCCGACGTCGATCTTCACCGAACAGAGATATCCTGGCTTCATCAGAGAACAAAACCCTATTCCAATCGTCTTGAGTCCATGATTCACAATTTCTAGCGAACCTAAGCCTGTGAACTCTGTGCTCACGGAGTAATTTGGGGCCGCGGGCCGGGCGGTGACTGCGTATATTGGCAGCGAGAAGCCTCCTCCTGACCGTCCATAGACTAATATGCACATTTCTTACTTCTTGGAGGTTGTTCTTAAGATCCACATACGAAGATTTGCGATTTCTCAATGCGCGACTCACAAGAAAACGATCATCCCGTGGTTGGGTACATGGTTTTCTTCCAGAACCAGGCCTTCTCTCGACGGAACCAGTCTCCTGATATCGCTGCCAGGTCCTTTGGACTGTCGAGCGACTAACATTTAGCCTCCTAGCCACGAAACATTGGCTGCAACCCTCTTCAAGCAGCGCGATAATTTTGGTAGCTTTTACCACTTTATCTACCATTTTTGATACAGCCAAACAGCATTAAATAAAGCTTTGACAGTCAAGGATATGAAATTAATCGATAAAAATTGAATAAAAGTTATGAAAGTCGATGTTAACTTCTGGAACTTCGCGCCAAAAATGTAGGATAAAAAGGGGTTTTCTGTAAAAATGAACATCAAATGAAAAATTGAATTTAGAACGTACTTTTTTAAATACCACAGCATTTTTAAAACCGGCCAGTAACGTGTACAAACGATTGAAACCTTTTTGGTATTGTATCTTTTTAAATATGAATGAAAATCAAAACCGCCCGTTTTTTTTGCAAATGAGTTTATATACTATAAAATGTATTTGTATTTTGTATTTATTTAAGACTGCACTAAGGAAATAATCCTTGTATTGCGGGGGACTTTACAAACATATAATTAACGAACACAAATTACATCCAGACTCAGAACAACAATTTGTGGAACGCACAAAGTGTTGTCCCGCGTGGGATTGGAACCCCCGACACTGGCGCTGTAGGTCGTTATCTTAACCACTACGCCATCTGTGCAGTCAAATACTTAAGAAAGAATTCAAAAGGTACGTTTTATGTAGACGATATCTCAGAGATTACTTTGCTAGATGTGGAAAAAACGTTTTCAAATCCCCAAGTTGGTCGTCGATTTAGATAATCTGAGTATTGTTTTGTCAAAAATTTTTTAAACATTGTGTAATTTTTTTGGTTTCTTTAATATATGTATATTTTTTTTATTTACTTTAACTTTGATATTCGGCCATATAATTATGTATATAAGTGATTCTGGGATTTACTGTTTAATTAAATATGTACGATAAGCGAAATAATTAGTTTCTGTACGTTTTATTTTGATCATTTATAATAAAGTTGTAATGTTGAACTGGTAAGTTAGATATATAATATTGATGAAAATTATTTATTTAATTATCTTATATTATAATGTTAATTTAAAGATTATTATTACCTACCGAACAAATATATTTTTTTCGTAAGACGCTGATTTCTAACAATAATTTTAGGCACTCTTAACACTTTTTTTTATAAAAAGAATATTCACTATTGTTTAATTTTTTATGTTACTAAGGACACAACCCTACAGATTCTTTACCAATGTATGGCGATAGCATAAAATTATGTCCAGACATTGCCTAGGTACTTTTACCTATCAAAATACCTCCTAAAACATATTATTGAAATTGGATCGTATTGTCTTTATTTTAAACTACATTTTTGATTGTGCCAGAATAAAAATGTAATTGTATATTTAGGAGTAAACGTACTAGGCAAAGTCAGAGACTTGTGCTATGACTTTGCCTAATTTGTAAAATATCTCAAAAACTTTATTTACATATTAAAATCAAGTAAAATAAATAAAAAATACAGAAGTTTCGAACTTTTTCTACTATAAAATGTATCCATAACATGGAAATCGAACATACTTTTTATTTTATTTTACGTTAAAGCGAAAAATATGAAAAATTCGTGCAAAGTCAGGGCAGTTGACGGTACCCAACTATATATATATATATAGTTAGGTGTATAAAGTGTATATGTTTGCTTAAAAAAATGAAATGAAATATGGAATCAAGTCTTTAGTTCGAATCCAGTGTCAGTCAAAGGATTGTTTGTTTTTTCCTCTTCTAAAATAGCCTTAATACGCGAGTATTACACATTACTAATAAAATAATTTTTACAGATTTTATCGCGTTTGTATATTTTCATTATTAGAGTAACACTAAGTCTTATACCCCGTCCACATGTTGGCCGAGCGTAGGCGAGCGCTGGCCAACGGCAACGTGTGTACACCCGATTTGCCTTAGTTGGCCAACGCTCGCCATCGCTCGCCTAGTTGGCCGAGTGAATACAAGCGCCAACGTGTGAACAGCTGATTCGTCTTCACTCGCCGTCGTGTGGACAGCTCTACAAATACTCGTCTACGTTGGCCACTCGCGTTGGTGTTCGACGCACTTGGCCAGCGTGTGGACGCTAGCACTTGCTTTGTACCAATTTGCCGACGCTCGTGTTGGCCTAGGCTCGGCCAACATGTGGACGGGCATTAGCCCGCCCGTGATCATGGACGCTGTAAAGTATTCTAAACGTCGTGCAATCAAAAACCAAATACAAATGCGACAAAATGTGTAAAAATAGTTTAATTTACAAAGGCAACCTTCCTTTATTTTTGTAGATATTCGCAAGTAATTTATTTTTGTTGCTGAGTGGTGTGGTAGCGGCTTCGAATACTACCAACCCTTGCTTTGCTCGTGGGTGTCGTAAAAGACGACTAAGAGCCCTAGATTGACCCGGACCAACTCCATCTGGTACCATTTGGGTCAACGATTACATTCCCAAGGAGGGTTGACGCCATGCAGGCGGCCGGTCATAAAAGTCATTGCCGAAACTTTTTGCAATATGTCAAAACAGATGACATATTGCGTCGACCCCAAGTAATTGCGATAAGAGCAAGATGATGATGATGATTCGCAAGTAATTTATTTTTATTATATATTTAGATGGCGCAGTGGTTATAATGCCGACCTACCGTGTTAAATGCTACAGGTTCGATTCCCACGTAGGACAATATTTTGTAGCCGCGGGTGACTGGACCAGGCAGTTTATCATCAGTCACCCGCCGAGTGGCTGACCGCGCCACGACGACCGATGTCCCCGAGCAGCAGGGGGACGTTGGTTGAGGAGAGGGTACCCCTCAGGGGGTATTCCGTCTGGCGACCACGGACGACAAGTGACCTGCTCCGATGATCGGACCGGGGAATTGTCCGTCACCCGCAGAGAGGCTGACCGCGCGATGGCGGCCGACGTCCCAGTACGCCGAGAGGTGAGAGGTTACCCGAAAGGGTATTCCGTCGGGCCGACCACAGATGACAAGTCACATCTGCTCCGGTGGTCGGCCCAACAGCGAGGTGACGTGCGTACGGGTGCCGTCCTTTCATCGCCCCGGACGGACAGGACCGCGCGTGCGCATACCATAACCCACCCATAAAAAAAAAAAAAAAAAAGGCTATCTAAGGGAATGAGTTGTATTTTTATTAATGCTGGTTATCTCTTAATATGTGGCCATGTTGAATACGACGTTTTAACTTACCCCAAATTAATTGATAATTTAGAAACAAAAACTTATTACAATATGTGAAGAAAATTTTATAAGACTTGGCTGTACGGTTTTCATCCCTTTGCCTAACGAACAAACAGAACTAAAAAATATGTCTGTAGTGCCGTGGTTGCACTGTCAAAGGTATATATGAAAAAAGGTTAATGAGTAAAGGTGGCCAATATTTTCATAGCATTTTGCTCTTACGATTGCCAGCAAAATGTTAACTATTTAATATGAATGCTTTGCTAGGTTAATCTAAACTTCCTCCCGATAACATTAGTGTAATTATGAGATCTTTAAACGCAATATTCTAATGATGTAAATAGTCCAATCAAAACTTTGATTCTACTCGACTAGGGGACACGTAGGAAAAAATATAATGGTGTCATTATGAGTCAACAAACCTTGATGTTAAAACAGAACATGTTTATAAACGTGAAACACAATGTATTTAATTAAGATAGAAGGGTTATAAACTTGACACACTAATACTTACTGTCACAATAAAAAGTGCAAATAACTTCTCTCTACTTCAAAATCACTCTAACTTTTTAATTAATGTCCACACATCATTTAAAATATTATTTAAATTAGCACTTTATAGAATTAATTATAAACGTATGCAAACAAATAATTGTCTTCTGGCTGCTACAATATTGTAGCTACATAATTACTGACTTTGTAACTTCTTTATTTCCTACATTTTATCAGATTGCATGATAAGTGTAGAATATCTAAATATTATAATTAAGATTAGTTGGCGATTATCTGACGTTGTTAGTGGTGATAACGTAGAAATAAATACCATAAAATATATTTTCTTCCGACATTTCTTTTTCCGCATAGCTTACATGATTACAGGAATAAGGTCAGGGTGGAATAAGATACATGGTAAAATTTAATTCCTGGCAGTATCTAGAAATCAAGTTTACATCTTTTTGATTTCGAATAAGTATATCATTCGTCTCATGTTAGATACCTACGTATTTTGCTTGTTTATTTTGTATTTTGTGTTTTATATATATTTATTTTTGTGTTTTATGTATGTTTATTTTACAAATCCATACTAATATTATAAATGCGAAAGTAAGGATGTTTGTTTGTTTGTTTGTAACGCTTTCACGCTTAAACCACCGAACCGATTTCAAAAATTCTTTCACCAATGGAAAGCTATAATATCAAAGAGTAACATAGGCTATATTTTATCCCGGTATTCCCACAGGAACGGGAACTACGCCGCGGGTAAAGCGACTGAAACCGAAGCGAAGCGAGGGCGGGTTGCTAGTAAAGAATATATTTAAATGACTAAACTAGTTTTTACTCTCGGTCTTTGTGAAATTCAAAATACTTTTTAATGTTATTCTATATTAAATCCCACAGGAATGCTTATATATTGTTAAACTTAACATTTTACCTTAAATTAATCCAATCAACCATTACAACTGGATTGGAACGTGAGCCGAGAAGATTCGAAACTCGATGTATTGTTTTTTGTATTGGCAACCAGCTACTAATAAGAGCCTTTTGTTGCCAATGTCGAGTTGCAATTTTCATTACAAATAATCAATTTCGTCACTTTTCGTATCAGACATTTCCCGCCAGTAAGTCAACTCGTTGCACTACAGATATATCGTTAATGATATCTTTTTGGGATTTTTGGTGAAAAAGGAAAACATCTATAAAGCACTTATATATACATATATCATATTCACTACACCTTAGCAGTTCCTTCGCATTACATTACATAAAATATCTTCAACATTATTTAATATAACACGTTAAAACACTAAGATAATTAGTATAATACAAGAAAACCACTTGATGCTTTCACATTACCGCCACCTTTTGGCGGTAATGTGAAAGCATCAAGCTCTACTGACAATTTTTTTATGAAACTAACTGACGCAAAAGACGTTATTCTGTTCAAATCTATAATAAAATGTAAAAGGAATTCTCATTGAAATCGATCGTAGTGCAACCTTCCGGGTCCAATTGTGAATCTTAACTATGTATTCTCGAATCCCCTTGAACACACACACAAAATTTCATCAACATCCGTTCAGCCTCTTAGGAGGAGTTCAGTGACATCTACACGTACACAATGTATATATAAAGATTGTGTAGATAAAACATGCTTATGTTCCGTACACATGTTGGCCGAGCCTAGGCCAATGCGAGCGTCGGCAAATAGGTACAAAGCAAGTGCTGCGTCCACACGTTGGCCTCGGTCAGTGTTCATTGTGCACTGAAACACTATGGACGTTGACATTGACGTTGCTGCAGCTTCGGCTATTTATTTAATGAGCTTATATAATTATTATCTCAGTGTATACCGCAGTAAAGTGGTAAAAAAGAAGGTGGTTGATACTGAGTATTCACAGAAATAGAATAATGTAAGATATATCCGTGTGGTGACGGAGTAAGAATACAATTCACCACTCCGTATCTTGCCCGTAGATGTCATAAAAGACGACTAAGAAATGTAATACATAATACGCATATAACATCTATGCAAGAGAAGGAAAACTCCAAATAAAGCCCTATACCAGCCTGTCTGAGTAGCATGGAATAGTAAGGTCAGTTTCCCTCTGTCAGTCAAGAGGCGGCTTGAGCCCAACAGTAGGAGGTATATGAACTGAAATAATGATGAATGATGAAGATATTTTTTGATACTATAGGTAACATATAGGGTGACTTGGATCTAATTATTTATGTCGCATATCTAGAGGTAGTGGTGCAAATTTGAAATTGTGATCATTTGTGTTAAGCGACATTATCACATTAAACGCGTCTAACAGCGATGGATGTCAACCGTGTAATGGCGAGTAGACCAACGTGTGGACGGCATTGGCCGAGCGCAGACGAGCGCCTTTGATTTGTGCACAAAAACCGACACGGAGGCGAAGTGAGGCAAGTGATCACGAGCGACGGCGAGTGACGGCGAGTGAAGACAAATCAGCTGTCCACACGTTGGCGCTTGTATTCATTCGGCCAACTAGGCGAGCGACGGCGAGCGTTGGCCAACTAAGGCAAATCGGGTGTATACACGTTGGCGTTGGCCATCGCTCGCCTATGCTCGGCCAACATGTGTACCGGGCATAATATGATGCCCTTCGACATAAGATAGATATAATACAATTCGCAAATATTATATAAATAATCCTAAAAGATTTCTTGTGGTGACGGAGTAAGAATACAATTTATTACTCCCTAAGAGAAGGAAAACTTGAAATAAAACCCTATACCAAACACGTTTCACCAGCGTGGTATAATCAGCCAATTTCCCCCCCTATCGTGAAGGACGCTCAAGCGCAACAGTGGAACGTATATGGGCTGAAATAATGATGGTGATGAAATAAAAGATTATGATGTGACTACACTCGCGTGCAAGTAAATCGACTCAAGCGTCAAGTGCGCATAAAAAGTGATTTATCTTAACAATGACTCATTTTACCTCTTTATAATGTTTTACATATTTAAAGCCTAGCCAATATTTCGTTTGTAGAATGCCGAGCTAACTACTGGAGCAGAAATCACCTTGGAGCAACTTTTGAGGGAAGAGAGACACCCAAGTAGCCTCCGCGAGCACAGAAATGGACACAGCAGGAGCATAGGAAATGATTGAGGAACTGTCATGGTAATTTCATAGTTTTGGCTAAATCTTACTAGAGAATGCTAACTCAATTCAACTATGCTTACGACACGCAATTACTGACAATAGGGTGCGACGACGCAGATCGTTGAAGCACTTTTAGTCAACTTTAACAAAACTTACGAACAAGTACTTTATCAAATGCTTACTTTATTCATTTGATTATCTAGACCGAAATGGTTATACAAAACAGTTATTTCTTAATTTAGGTAGAAGCCGACGATAACCTCTGAGTCTGCCTGGTGTTAAAAGTAGAATGGCTAATCAAAAAAACATTATTAATTTGACCGTATTTGTAACCACCAATAAAAATAAATTAGAATAAGTTAACAAAAATAATAAAAAAAAATCACTTATAATTTTTTGTCTAAGATATAGCTAAATATAAATCAGCGCCATCTATGTACTACAAGTTACACTACATTCTATTAATTCTACTGAGTAACAACGTTTATGATAATGAAAGGTCACTAGTTCTTATGTTGTTCATAAGTTGTCATATATTTTCCCGAGATGGCGCTGTTCTATATAAACGCTTCTCTTCCAAATATGATTTGTGCAAGAAGCAATGAAACAAAAAGCCTTATCCATCGTTTATCAAAGGCTGAAAGCGATTTCCATGTGAATGGATTGCGAATATCATTAATTTAATTTTGTTACGGTTTCATTTCCATTTTGTTCAATCTGCTGCTGTTTTTAATTAACAATTTAAACTGAACTCTGAAAATTAATTTTAGTAGCTGTTCATATTTATACATATTATTAAATTCCCTCGGCTTCACTTGTGATGTTACTCGTTGATAATATTGCTTTCCTTTGGTGAAAATTTAAAAAAAGTTTGAGTCGTTTAGGTGCAAAAGCCTAAGAAAATAAACACATTCATATTCGCATTTATAATATTAGTTATATTTTAAGTAGGTACTTACAAGGCGAATTTTTACGGAATTTGCATGATCTGTAATTCTGTAGTTTACCTAAGTTATAGATAAAGGTATCTACGGTTACGGTCAAGCACATAAAAAATATGTTTAAGGTATTAAGTAATTTAAAAGCATCCAAGTTCCTTTATCATAATCTCGGCTTATATCTCGATTGTATAGGCACGTCCAATTATTTTTAGCGAGTGTGGACTGTATTTGTTGATTGTTGCTGGTCTTGGATGCGTGAAAGAAACTCTGTAGACTTGTAAAGACGGATTTATTCGTAGAGCACAAACAGTTGCAAATTTCTATGGCGGCAGAGAGAGAGAGAGTGTTGCCATACACGCTTAATATAAAAGTAAATAAATGTTGGGGCTTAAGCTTCCTCCACAATAACAGGGAAATTGACCTTGCTATATTATGCTGGTCGTATCGGTTGGTTTCCGTGTGGTGACGTAGTAAGAATACAATTCACCACTTTGTATCTTGCCTGTGGATGTCGTAAAAGACGACTATGCATATTATATATGCACGTAACATCTGTGCAAGAGAAGGAAAACTCGATATGAAACCCTATACCAACATGTCTGACCAGCATGGGTAGGTCAAATTCCCTCTCATTGTGGAGGATGTCCGAGCCCAACAGTAGGACGTATGTGGGCTGCTATGATGAAGATGATAATAGGTTGGTATAGGGTTTTGTTTTGAGTTTTCCTTCTCTTGTTATATGCGTGTTATATCCCTCAGTCGTCTTTTACGACATCTACGCTCAAAATAGGGCGTGGTGAATTGTATTCTTATTCCGTCACCACACGGACATATTTTATGTTTGTACAGGTATATTTAAAAAGATGATAATTTATTGTAGATACTAAATCATGACAGTATTATCTAAATTCAACTGCATTGCTGGTGGAGTAATCAACAAATAATTGTTCTGCGTCTAGGCGTAGGTAATTTGTGTCCACAAAATGATATGTTTGTGAAGTTTTTTTTCCGTTATTCGAGAACTTCGTTTGGACAAAATAGATTTGTAAGACCAGCTTGTAGCCATTACAATAATTGCACCTGATGCCGACCTTGCCTAGGCCCCGAGTGTCTGAACCGGGGATTTAGTCGGTCACCCGTCCAGAGGCCAACAGCGCGACGGCGACTGACGTCCACGAGGGGCGGACGTCGGTTGAGGATACTCCGCAGGGCCGCGCGCCGCCCCTCTATCGCCCCAGACGGAGCCGACGGGCGGGTACGCTGACCATAGCCACCCCAAAAAAAAGGCATTACAATAATAAGTATAATAGTACCCCCTGGGCCAGTCGTTATCTCACCATGAGACTAAACCAAACAAACCTCGGCGAAACATTATATGGCTCTCCAAGTTCTTTTGATATAAAAACAAAATGTATCACATGATTTATAGGAAAGCCAATAAACCGCAGGGCAGCTTGTGGCGTGCTGAATGTGAGTGGCGACACTGCGGTCCTGAGTGCCCCAGAGAGTCGGCCAGGGGCTCGTATCCAGCTGGCCTTTATTGGCTGGCTGGAGTGGAAGCCGTAGAGTGCCCGCAGGATTCTCAACTCTGGCTTGCTTTAAACGGCTGGTCAGAGAGGAAATGTTATTTTAAAGGGTATAACTACGGGGAAACCACTGTGGGTCTCCGTTTATCGCGGACTTGTGATGGGGAAACCGGCGCTGCACAGCTCGACACACCAAGCCACTTGCACCAATGCTGCCCGTATAGCCTGCGTGTCTGTGGCGACCGTTTGGAGGGGCCCATTCAGTGAGTTGGCGAGTCACCGTCTGCCAAAGTTCAAGACGATAAATGTATTGAAGGCAGTCGACAGTTTTAAATCAATAGTTTACCATTAATCCAGTCCATCTAATCTCCAACCCCATAATCATGTATTAGATACCATCATCACACAATAGTTTTACACCTACCGTTGGCGGTCCACGTGTGTTATGTGCAGACATGGAGTGTCATCGGTAGATGTCCCATCCTATTTTAGATTAAATTTCTCCAAAGGCCTCTGCGTGTTGGATCCATATACCCATGTAAGCCTTTCAAGGGACCGGGTATCTTCCCTTTTTAACAATATGGAAGATTGCCGTGAAACTGAGGGAGTATAATAGTAATGATATTTTTAACAAAATATTTAATACTTTTAAATCTAAACTTTTTGAAATAGTGGCATAGCTTGTACCCACTTTTATGTATTTCTTTACTATTGCTCAGCTTAATATAATACAAAAAAAAACTCATTATTAATTTCTTAATGTATTATACCTTATTAGAAACTTAATTGGTGACAGCATTATTAATTTTATCTACCTTGTAAATTAGCTCATAATACTGTTTGTTCCTTTGAACAAGATAAATAAATAAAAGGCCATCTCAATACAAGGATATATTCCATAGTAGGTTTTTTTTTTTTTTTTTTTTGCGAACGGTGGCAAACGAGCAAACAGTACACCTGATGGTAAGTGTTGCTGCCGCTCATGGACCTTTACAAGACCGTTGCCTACCGCGAAGAAAGCGAAGGGAGTGTGAATGCGTGCATTGAGGCTCGGTGATACCAAAGACACCACCTAAACCCTCCACACGCAATCACCCTCAGAAAGTTGGGCTTCCGGCTCTCTCGCTCACCGAACGAAGCGCAGTAACAAATTGCTACTACTCAGACGTCGATTTTCTGCGAGAGCATGGTACTGTCCCGGACGGACCGGCCCGCGGCTGTAGACAGATAACTGTCGACAGTGTGGTCCTACCACTCCTAGTAGGTACTATATTTAAATATGAAATCATAGAAAATTCGTATCTCAGGTAACATTTAATATTTTATGTGTAACATAATCATTATTATCATCATCGCAGCTCATATACCTACGTCCGATTGCTTGGTTCAAGCCTCCTAAGCAATGGAAGGGAAATGAATCTACTATATCACGTTGGTCAGACGGTCAAACCATCTGGTTAGGTTTTATTTCTAGTTTTTCTTTTGTTGTATATATTTTATGTGCATATTAGAATCCTTTAGTCGTTTTTTTACGACACCTATGGGCACGAAACGGGTGGTGAATTCTTCTTAATCCGTCACCACTAGAAAAATATGTAACAAATAAATATGTAACATATATATTAATATTTTACCAATTTTTTAACATTCAATACAGTTCTAAGTGGTAGGTATTGGGTGCTTTAAACGATTTATTGCAGCTATTAAGATTATAAAACATTCCACAACCGAATTGGGTCAACATTCAATAAAATTTATGAGTAGAAATAAATAATAAAAGAAATGACTAGGTATTTAAAATTCTTACCCAAACTTGGCATTCTGAGAAGCGACAGCCGTATTTTACCTGTAGGTAAAATCAATTATTCAAAGTAAGATACACTGCTTTCAAAAAGAATATATATTTTGTTGTTTATTATTAAATTAAAACCTTTGATTATACATATACACACGTGTCAAAGATTAAAACATACAATTTTGCAACCTTCGCTATTGGCGTAAACAAAAGCATTGTTTATAGAATTGTTTCGTTAAAATCCAAATATGGCCATCTCCATAGATTTTTAGTTTTGTGTTTTAAAATAAATAAAGAGATTATCGTACTCAAAATAAATCTATGGAGTTGGCCGTGTTTGAAATTTAACATCTCAGATATTATTCTCTATCACTTTTTATAAGATACTAGCAACCCGCCCTCGCTTCGCTTCGGTTATAGGTTATAGTCGTTTTAGCCGCGTAGTTCCCGTTCCCGTGGGAATACCAGGATAAAATATAGCCTAGTTTACGCCCTGATATTATAGCTTACCATTGGTGAAAGAATTTTTGAAATCGGTCCAGCCGTTTTGAAGATTACCCGGAACAAACAGACAGACAGACAGACAAAATTTTTTTAATTGCTATTTTAGGCATAGGTGTCGTCGTGCAAATAACCGTGTGAGCGTGAAAAAAGCCTATTATTTTGACATTACAAACAGACACTCCAATTTTATTTATTGGTATAGATATAGATTGGCGCAATTAGTGATCGGGCGAATTTACAATTTTTACAAGAATAAATCTTATGACTAATATTAGTGATAGGACCACACTATTGACAGTTATCCATCCACAGCCGCGGGCCGTTCCGTCCGGGGTAATACCACACTCTCGCAAAAAATCGACGTGCGAGTAGTAGCAACTTGTTACCGCGCTTCGTTCAGTTAGCGAAAGAGCCGGCAGCCCAATTTTCTGAGGGTGTTTGCTTAGTTATGCTTTTCGTATCACCGAACCTCAATGCACGCATTCACACTCCCTTCACTTTCTTCGCAGTAGGCAGCGGCCTTGCATGAGCGGCAGCCACACTTACCGTCAGATGTACTATTTACTCGTTTGCCACCTATTGAAATAAGAAAAAAATACTTAGAATTACTATTCTAAGGTATATTATATAAGCATTAACTCTCAATAATACGAGACTACAATAAAAGTGTAAGATAAGGCAATAATTACTGAAAGATTTTTAGAGTGGAGTTGTTCTATACAAGCTATAAGCACGGGTTAAGAATGCAAGGTCACCCCTCATTTTCTCGCAAGAATATCCAGCTTATGGTTTACCAGGAAAATAGGTAAGAGTACTCTTCTAGACAACTTAAAAGAAAATTGCTAAATTAAGCTTTCTCTTATCGTATCTAACGGGTATAGCATATACATCAAAAATATTACATAAAAATATATGTTTTTCAAAATCATCATCATTTCAGCCCGTATATATCCCACTGTTGGGCTCGGGTCTCGTCCACTATGGGAGGGAAATTATCCAATTATACCATCATCATCATCTTGCTCTTATCCCAATTACTTGGGGTCGACACAATATGTCATCTGTTTTGACATATTGCAAAAAGTTTCGGCAATGACTTTTATGACCGGCTGCCTGCCTGATGTCAATCCTCCATGGGAATGTAATCGTTGACGCAAATGGTACCAGATGGAGTTGGTCCGGGTCAATCTAGGGCTCTTAGTCGTCTTTTACGACACCCACGAGCAAAGCAAGGATTGGTAGTATTCGAAGCCGCTACCACATAGCAATTATCCAATTATACCAAGCTGGTTAAACGTGTTGGGTTTTGTTTCGAGTTTTCCTCCTCTTGTATAGATGTTATATGCATATTATAATTCCTTAGTCGTCTTTTAGACACCCATGGGTAAGAGTGTGGTGAATTGTATTCTTACTCCGTCACCACACGAAATATATATATCTATACTAATATATTAAGCCAGTGGTTCTCAAACTTTTTAAATGACGGAACCCTTTTGGGAAGCAAAATACTTGATGGAACCCTACAATAAAACAATTATTTTTATAAGTGTATTCTATATTAATCAGCATAATAAAAGTACAATGTATCAGTTACTAATTATTATTTACTTCACCACTTGGTAAGGACAATAATAGAAAACATTAAAAAAGAAAAAATCTAACTAGTGGGAGGTATGAAACTGTTTTTTATTTTTCATCAATTGCTTGATATCAGGTTTGATGGAAGAAAATTGGAGTCTCATATCAGCTTCGGCGTCCAGTCTATTGCGATATTTTGTTTTCGTGGCTGCGTAGGTAGAGAATCCTGTTTCGCACAAATATGTAGTTGGGAACGGGAGAAGAATATCCAGAGCCATTTGGCCAAGCATTGCATATTCATCTTGGATTCTGCACCAAAAATCATTAAGAGGCGTCGTTTTGAACAATGACTCCATACTTGTGTCTGATGACATTTCTAAAAGAGATTCATATATCTCATTTGACATGTTTTCAGGCTTTTCCATGTTGGGTAAAAAAGGATTATGAATCCAGGAGTTCACTTTAATTTTTGTATTGTGTTCTTCGGGAAAATACTTTTCAAAAGATGCGCGCATCGAACTGAGATATTGGACCAATTCTTCAAACACATTATCTTCAAACATTTCTGAGTCGTTTTCGCTAACAAATTCACTGAGTAACGTAAAACTTTCTATTTCTTTCTTACCAATGCAAATGATCCAAAAATCTAATTTTCTTTTAAAAGCAGTTATTTTATTATAGGCCTGAAACACTGTTGTCTATTTACCTTGCAACGATAAATTTAATTCGTTAAGTTTTTGAAAGATATCCGCCATAAAAGACAATCGGAACAACCAAGTTTTATCATACAAACGGTCCTTCAAATTAAAAGAAGTATCTGCTGAAAGAAACATTTGTAACTCGGCTCTAAGTTCAAATAGTCTTGTTAAAGTTTTTCCCCGAGACAGCCATCGCACTTCTGTATGGAGCAGCAGTGTTTTATATTTGCTGCCATAATCTTCACACAATAATGAGAACAATCGGGATTGTAGTGGTCGTGATTTGATAAAATTAATTATTTTTACCGCTTCATCCATAACTAATTTTAGATTAGACGGCATTTGCTTCATCGCAAGTGCTTGTCTATGCAGAATACAATGACTGGAACTACAATTAGGCGCTTTATTTTTCATTCGTGACACTGCTCCTGCTGTTTTACCTGTCATCGCCTTGGCCCCATCTGTACAAATGTCAATGCAATTGTTCCAACTGAGATTATGTTCTTCAAAAAATATATTTATTTTATTAAAAATTTCTTCCCCGGTAGTGTTTGTAAGCAGCGATGAACACATAAGCATGTCTTCTTCAAAAGAACTTTTATATGGATATCTCACAATAACCAGCAGGATAGCCAAACCAGCGACATCAGTCGACTCGTCCATTTGCAAAGCGAATCGTGTATTTTGTAGACGTGTAACTAGTTCTTGTTTGACGTAGCTTGCCAGATCATGGATTCGTCGTGAAACAGTATCGTTTGATAGCGGAACAGTAGAAAGATGCTTTGCAGATTTTTCATCAAGCATACATTTTGTTATGTCTAATACACATGGTTTTATTAATTTCTCAGCGATAGTGTGCGCTTCACCTGCTTGTGCAATGCGATAGCTAACTAAGTATGATGCCTCCGTGGCCTTTTCGTTGGTAGTTTGTGTTACATGCATCATATTTTTTTGACTTTCTAATAACTGATCTTTTTTGCGAACAAAAAATTCTTTATTCTTGTCTTTAGTCTCGGGGTGTACGGTTTCTAAATGTCGACGCAATTTGGCAGGTGCCATGGAACTATTAGGAAGCAATTTACTACAGAGCATGCAGAGAGGTGAGCCGTTGGAATCAACAAATCCGAAACTGATATAAGATTCATCATACTTCCTTTTTTTCGTCTTTGAAACCGTCGAGCTTGACGTCGTGGCACTCGTGGCATCATCTTCTGGATCGGTGATTGCTAAATTCTCCGCGCGCATTGCTTTTGAACATTCAGCGTCATTAGAAGATGTTGTTGGAACACGTTTAACACCTTTAAGCCAACGTTCCATTCTTCTTTATTTATAATGTTACAAGTCAGGATAGTGGGGTTTAAATAATGCACAATCGTTACTGCGTATAAGAGATTAAATTTAGAACCTACAGGGAAGAAATGTATAAAACTGAGACAACAGAATACAGCAGGCAGTAAAACAATGAACACTAGTTTCTCGCTAGCGAGCTTGTAAGTAGGTAGTAACTTATCGCTCCGAACGCTAATCATCAATTGACGACGCCAACTTTTTTTTTTTTTTTTTTTGTGTGACTTAGTTGTTAGCCTCAGATGGCTGTGACAACTTTACCCGGACTGGTGGGTGAGCGCTGAGGGCTCTCAACCCGCTTAAAGTTAAGCGACCCATCCCGAGGGCACCCCCTGTGGGGTACGGACCTCGGCTCGGGCGGTCGCTGGCAAAGTGGGTACTCCCACGTTTATGATTTTAACGCGACACGTCTTCCTTTCCCGTCGGCGGGGGCGGTAACGTGGATATTTACTACTATTTGTCAAGGCCGCGCGGGCTGTGTATGCCTCAGTCTGGGCGAGAGTAATAGTGTCGTCGGGTTCGTCGAGTATTAGTCGCGGTTGTTTAATCGCGGACATTTTAGAGGGGATGTAAGAAGCCGCCCTTACCACTAATGGGTTCGGGTGTGTCGCGGCAGAGTCGAAGTAGCGGCGGGAGCACTGTTTCATGTATTGCCTGATGGTCGGCAAGCCAAGATCTATGTGAAGATCCACATTGCGCATGTACCACGGTGCTCCCGTCGCTCGGCGCATGAACCTATTCTGTAATGCCTGTAGCCGATGTAGCCTGCGTGGCTTCGCTTGTGTAAACACTACACTTGCATACGTCATGATAGGACGTATACAAGCGGTGTATAATCTAACTTTATTACGGAGAGATAGCTTAGACTTTGCGTGTACTAAGCTGTGTAACCATCCTAGCACTAGGGCTGCGCGCGCGCGGACTCGCCCTATGTGAGGACCGAAGGTCAGTCGTCTGTCTAAGGTCACACCCAGATATTTGACCTCCCTTGTCCAGGGGATGGGTTGGTCGAACATCTTTATCTGTGGATATTCAGCCATTGGGTAGCGGCGATCAATCCCCTTATGAAATATGATCGCCTGGCTTTTGGTGGGGTTTATACCGATTCTCCATTTCCTAGTCCATTTGGCTAGGGCGGTAGCCGCAGTTTGGAGAACGGTTGTCACTGTTGCGGGAGATCGACCTGCATAGAAGATGGCAGTGTCGTCAGCGAATAATGCTGTTTGTATTCTACTATGTTGGGGTATGTCGCTGGTGAACAGCGAGAAGAGAATTGGAGAGAGCACCGATCCCTGGGGGACGCCGGCTTCTAGTTTGTGCGGTGCTGATAAAGTACCTTCCACTCTGTAGCGAAAGCTACGCTCGAGTAGGAAGTCTCTAACTATCATAACTAAATAGTGGGGGATTTTGAACTTTATTAACTTGAAAATAAGGCCGTTATGCCAGACTTTGTCAAACGCTTTTTCTACATCAAATAGAAGCATACCCGTATATAAACCGCGTTGCAGTTTATAACTTGTATACTCGACTATTCGATGTACTTGCTGAACGCAAGAGTGTTGCGTGCGAAAGCCGAACTGAATCGGCGGGATGAGGTTGTTTTCCTCAGCGTACTTTCTTAGCCTACTAAGTAGTACGCGCTCATATATTTTACCTAAACTGTTGAGTAAACTAATCGGGCGATATGATGACGGTTCGGTACGTCGCTTGCCGGGTTTAGGTATACCTATTACCACGGCTTTTTTCCATTGTTTAGGAAATATGTAATTGACTAATGCGGCGTTAATAATTGCTGTTAATATTAATAATAGTGAATGAGAGAAGAGTTTAATAACTCTATTAGAAATACCGTCCGAACCGGGGGATTTCCTAGGATGGAGACCTCTAACTATCGACTGAACCTCCTCCACTGTCGCTGTTGGTATAGGCTCTTGTGGCTCAGCGTCTGCGGTACGCGTACGCGATGTACATCGTTCCACTTCGCTGTTAACGGTGTCGGTGTGTCGCGCGTCTGTGTGTTGTGTACTCGACGTACATTGCTGCTCAAGGTCGGCCGCCAGACATTCAGACTTTTCATCGTCATCGAACGCCGGCGGTTGGTTGGGGCGGTTTAAGGGTGGCATGGTGGACACCGAATCCTTTTTGAAAGAACGGGCAAGCCGCCAGTAAGCCTGGTGCGAAGGCTCCAGTTCGCTTAAGGTGGCGTCCCATTCGTTTTGTCTAAACTCATTTATAGCCGTCTTAACCGCCCTCTGCAGTGACCGCATATGATAGCGGTTATCTTCGCAGGGGAAGCGGTCGTAGGCTCTTATGGCTGCGTTCTTACGCCTCAATAGGTCGCGGACGTCAGCGGGTAAGCACCTTCTACGATTGCTCGTGTCGGGCACTCTCCGTGAACAATCGTTAACTAACGATTGTACGTGACCGGTGAGGGCGTCGATCGCGGATTCGATGTCCTCTTTATTGTTCAATGTGTTACATATACTGTCAAGATGAGCCGACGAGGAGGGAGACTGGAGTTTAGCCCTCAGTCGCTCCCAGTCTGTGCACACTTTCTCAGTGGGGGGGGTGAGGCCTGAGGGGCCGTATCGGGGGGCGAAGTCAATGACCACCGGGCGGTGATCCGAGTTAAGCTCGTGTATTACCTCTATTAGACATAAACGGAGGTTTATGTTTTTTAATAGGGCTATATCTAATACGTCGGGCCTGTGCTCGACTGTGTGAGGGAAGTGAGTCGGCTCCATTGGGGCTATGATGTCGAACCCGAGCCGATCTGCGTAAGTCTCGAGGGCCAGTCCCCTGCGGTTGTTGGTGTGGCTATTCCACGACTTACTTTTGGCGTTTAAATCGCCTGCGATAATGACGGCGTCGCCGAGTTTTAAGAGGGCTTGGAGGTCACTCTCAAGCAACTCTTTTGGTGTGTCCCCATTAGGAGGGGAAAGGTATGCTGATGCTATGATCAGTGGCTGGTGACCGGTGAGGGCCAGCCGACAGACCGAGGCTTCAATGTACGTCATGGCGGGGGGATCTAGGGGTGTGCAGTGCAGTGACCTTTTGTAATATATGAGGGTCCCACCTAAGGGAGAGCCGACCCTATCGTTGCGCACTAAATTGTAGTTTGCAATTTTAGGGTCTCTTGAGTAGGGTTTAAGAAAAGTCTCTTGGACTAGTAAAAGGTCAAGCTGCTGGTCTTGTAGGAATGTACCTATTTCGTCTCTCTGGCGAGCGAGACCGTTCGCGTTGAAAAACCCTACGCGGAGTGATCTTGTTTCGACTCTGCCTGGTGTGTACGTATCCATACTTAGGCTCTGAAGGAACCGAGGCTCTCTAGAACGGGTGAGAACCTCATGGCGACGTTAAGTAATGCGAGGCTGTTGCCTTCGTTTTTACGCAGTTCCGCTGCGATTACGCGTATTTCTGCAATATTTATTATTGACGCGAATCTGGCCACTAGGTCTAGATCCGGGTCTAGACCGCTAGCGGCTGGCGCGTGTGTGTTAATAGGTTTGCCTTGAGGAGGCTTAGGGAGGCCCGCGGGTGGCTGTTTTTGCCCAACGGTTGGCGGTTTATTATTATTAGCGGCCTTTGCCGACGGTGTCGCGTTCGCGGGTGCCGGCGGGGTGGCTAATTTGGTGGGCAGGGGGGGGTATTCCGCCCTGCTTTGGGAATTAACCCACGGGTTGCGTGTGGGTTTAGGTGCCGGAAGGTACCTTTGTGGTGGGGGTGGTGGTGGCCTCCTCATAACCGGCCGTGGTGCGCGTGGGCAGCCACGGTAGTTTGCGGGGTGTCCCACTTGCCCGCATAGTACACACGATGGTGGTGTGGTACTTTTTGTGGGGTCGTTGGCTTTAGGCCTAGCGCAGTCCGCCGTAGCGTGGTCCTCCAGGCACTTTACGCACCTGGGCCTCGCGTGGCAGTTGCGCGCTGAGTGGCCATATAGCTGGCATCGGTGGCATTGCGATAGCATGCCATTCCGACGCGGGGGTTCTACCACGATGCCGGAGAGGCCGCACACCGTGGTGATTTTGAAGATGTCCTTTCCCTTCTGAGAGAGGTCAAGGACGACCATTATAAGGTCAAACGGTTGACGTGTGTGTCCACGGATCATCCGGTGCACCTCGATCACCGGTAGTCCTTGTTGTGATAGGTCCTCCTTGACCAGGTCGGTACTTAACTCGACCGGAACGTTGCGTATAACTACGCGAAGTTTTCGTTCCTCGGGGAGGGTGAAGGTGTGGTATGGTATATTTTGGCTACGTAACATAGCCGTTAGTTTACGGTGGTCGTCCGATGTGGACAACTGCACCTTTATACCTTCGGCCGTTGAACGGGCCGTACGGTATATTACTCGGTTGGTGTTACACCAAGCCGAGACGGGCATCCACTTCTCCTTGTTCCGAATGACAAGGGGAGGCGGGGTGGGGGGTTTGTAGGCCTTAGCCGGGGGCTGCTGTACAGCGGCCTGTGGCTTAGGTGACGGAGTGGGGGGGAGGGCGTCTTTGGCGGCAGAAGTGCTCGCCTCGTCCAGTTTGGCGGCCTTTCGCGCCTTTTTTTGGGCCTTACGCCCCCTCTTACGGGAGCTGACCACCGTGTATTCGGAGTCTGCCGAGGTGGACTCGGACTCCGATTCGGCGGACGACGACGCCGTATCGGCGTTCTCGTCGTCAGTGGCTTCCTCCGTCTCCATCTCGGACGGAGATGGTTCCGCATCCGGGGAGGCGGGGGGGACAATGTGCACCGGCCCGGTTACGGGCTCGGTGTTCGCGATCGCGGGGCGGTTGGGAATCATATTCCCGAACCGTCTTTTCAGTAGCGCGTAGATCTCCTCATCGGCGAGGAGCATGTCGATGTTTATTGTGGCTGGAAGAGCCATGGTGGGAGATGAATATATTCCTACGCGTTTAAAGTAATGCCTAACTCCCCAGGGGGAAAACCCGGGGATGTGTAATTATGTTCCCTCCCAACCGGGTTAGGTCAGGAGGATGTACTTAGAAAACTAGGTGTGCCCTAAGCTGTGATTATCCCTTCGCCGATCTTATTGTGCGAGAGGGGCCCTAGCTGCCCGAGTGGCGGAGAGGTATTCGGCCTGTGAGGGCCGGCACTCCCAAGCTACGCACTCAGGAATAGGAGAAGGAGGTGGAAGGGTGGGAAAGGTGATAGTCGGGGTAGACTAGGGGTCACCCCCAAGGCCTACTGGTCCGACCCCGTCCGAAGAAGCGCCTCGCCCTTAAGGGGCTCGGCAGGCGATTCGGGGCTTCGCCTCACCCGGCTTTGTTGACACCGTTAGGTTTCAACCGGGGACCAAGAGAAACTTGGTTTTTCCCTTAGGGGGTCACTTTGACTTTATTCTACTAGACAGAAACAAATATTGCTACCTGACCTTGCTTTGAACGCAGGCAGTTAGCAATATTCGTGAGCAGTCCAATAATTCGCCTCGAAAGAGGCGGTTTTGCACTGCCACTTGGCTCGTCCGTTAGAAAGCGCGCGAACTATCGTCAGCGTACGTGAGCGCACGTATGACGTAATCGGGAGCGTACGTTAGATCGAGAGAGCGCGGAACGGCACACAAGTGTACCGAGAGACGGACAAGCGCGGAATGACGACGCCAACGCGCGATCGCCGCTTTTATACTTAGTCCTAGACTCGATCTCAAATATTCTCGAAAATACTCGAGTCGGCACCTTTGATAAACAAAAAGCAAAAATAAAAACAGAAATTTAAAAATAGCGTTGTAAACAATATCGACTTTATCCTTTGAAGTTAGAGACGAAAGTCGCTAGTTGACAACTATAGCGTCTAATTCAGAGGCGGCTTTTATCAAAGAGACTGAGCGCTTACAAGTATACTACCCGCTCGTTTTAAGTTTGCCGCTGGCGATAGGTATGAGTGTATGACGTTCGAAATTTTTTATTTAATTGTAACAATAAAAATTGTGTACGTTAGATATTTGGGTAAAACTATGACACATTATAAGTTTTGTTGTCACGTGGGGGAGGGTACGCGCATTCCACAGACCGGCAAACTTAGAGCGAACGCGTTGTATAAGTATAAAATTGTTGAGACCAAACTTATGAGATATTGTACCAGCTAATGTAACACAAGCTTATACAAATACAAATAAATAAATAAATAACATTCATAGCGTTTTGTCTCCGCGCGGCCGCGGAGTCCGCACAGCCGCGGAGCGACCAGAGAGAGGTGTTTTGATTTTTTTATTTCTAAATTCTTGCGGAACCCCGACAGAGGTATCACGGAACCCTAGGGTTCCGCGGAACACACTTAGAGTATAGCTGTATTAAGCTAAAGAGTTTGTTTGATTGAATGCGCTAATCTCAGGAACTACTGGTCCTATTTAAAAAAATGGGTGCGTGTACTTATGTACGCGCGTGAGAAGTTATACTTCTTTGGCATCATTAAAATATATATATATAATTATTAAAAACCAAATTTAGAGAATAATCTAAATAAAAAAAAGAATAAAAAAAAAATAAAAAAAAATAAAAAAAAGAAAAAATAAGAAAAAAAAATATAAAAAAAATAAAAAAAAAGAAAAAAAAATAAAAAATAAAGAAAAAGATGGGTGCGTGTACTTATGTACGCGCGTGAGAAGCATCATTAAAATATATATATATATAATTATTAAAAACCAAATTTAGAGAATAATCTAAATAAAAAAAAAAAAAAAAAAAAAAAAAACAAAAGAAAAAAACCAAAAAAGAAAAATAAAAAAAATAAAAAAAAAAAAAAAAAATTATAAAAAAAGAAGAAAAGAAAAAAAAAAACAGTGATCAGAGGTGACGAGTGTACCAACATGCGCGACTAATATCGAGGTTCAATTTCTATTTTGTTGGTAGCTTTTTTTTCGAGACTTAATGAGCGGTTAAGCAGACAACTTCATACTGTTAATTTTGTGTCACATAATTAAAATTTCACTCTCATCATTTTTTCATAACGCGCCTAAAGAAGTATAACTTCAAAAATTTTTTCAGTGTGTTAGACTCACCTTGATTACAGTTTCGCGGACTAATATTAAATATTATTCAACCTTACCAATAAACCAACAATATCACATTTAATCACCATTACACTAAACCAGCTATACTCTAAGTGTGTTCCGCGGAACCCTAGGCTTCGGTGATACCTCTGTCGGGGTTCCGCAAGAATTTAGAAATAAAAAAATCAAAACACCTCTCTCTGGTCGCTCCGCGGCTGTGCGGACTCCGCGGCCGCGCGGAGACAAAACGCTATGAATGTTATTTATTTATTTATTTGTATTTGTATAAGCTTGTGTTACATTAGCTGGTACAATATCTCATAAGTTTGGTCTCAACAATTTTATACTTGTACAACGCGTTCGCTCTAAGTTTGCCGGTCTGTGGAATGCGCGTACCCTCCCCCACGTGACAACAAAACTTATAATGTGTCATAGTTTTACCCAAATATCTAACGTACACAATTTTTATTGTTACAATTAAATAAAAAATTTCGAACGTCATACACTCATACCTATCGCCAGCGGCAAACTTAAAACGAGCGGGTAGTATACTTGTAAGCGCTCAGTCTCTTTGATAAAAGCCGCCTCTGAATTAGACGCTATAGTTGTCAACTAGCGACTTTCGTCTCTAACTTCAAAGGATAAAGTCGATATTGTTTACAACGCTATTATTAAATTTCTGTTTTTATTTTTGCTTTTTGTTTATCAAAGGTGCCGACTCGAGTATTTTCGAGAATATTTGAGATCGAGTCTAGGACTAAGTATAAAAGCGGCGATCGCGCGTTGGCGTCGTCAGTTGATGATTAGCGTTCGGAGCGATAAGTTACTACCTACTTACAAGCTCGCTAGCGAGAAACTAGTGTTCATTGTTTTACTGCCTGCTGTATTCTGTTGTCTCAGTTTTATACATTTCTTCCCTGTAGGTTCTAAATTTAGTCTCTTATACGCAGTAACGATTGTGCATTATTTAAACCCCACTATCCTGACTTGTAACATTATAAATAAAGAAGAATGGAACGTTGGCTTAAAGGTGTTAAACGTGTTCCAACAACATCTTCTAATGACGCTGAATGTTCAAAAGCAATGCGCGTGGAGAATTTAGCAATCACCGATCCAGAAGATGATGCCACGAGTGCCACGACGTCAAGCTCGACGGTTTCAAAGACGAAAAAAAGGAAGTATGATGAATCTTATATCAGTTTCGGATTTGTTGATTCCAACGGCTCACCTCTCTGCATGCTCTGTAGTAAACTGCTTCCTAATAGTTCCATGGCACCTGCCAAATTGCGTCGACATTTAGAAACCGTACACCCCGAGACTAAAGACAAGAATAAAGAATTTTTTGTTCGCAAAAAAGATCAGTTATTAGAAAGTCAAAAAAATATGATGCATGTAACACAAACTACCAACGAAAAGGCCACGGAGGCATCATACTTAGTTAGCTATCGCATTGCACAAGCAGGTGAAGCGCACACTATCGCTGAGAAATTAATAAAACCATGTGTATTAGACATAACAAAATGTATGCTTGATGAAAAATCTGCAAAGCATCTTTCTACTGTTCCGCTATCAAACGATACTGTTTCACGACGAATCCATGATCTGGCAAGCTACGTCAAACAAGAACTAGTTACACGTCTACAAAATACACTATTCGCTTTGCAAATGGACGAGTCGACTGATGTCGCTGGTTTGGCTATCCTGCTGGTTATTGTGAGATATCCATATAAAAGTTCTTTTGAAGAAGACATGCTTATGTGTTCATCGCTGCTTACAAACACTACCGGGGAAGAAATTTTTAATAAAATAAATATATTTTTTGAAGAACATAATCTCAGTTGGAACAATTGCATTGACATTTGTACAGATGGGGCCAAGGCGATGACAGGTAAAACAGCAGGAGCAGTGTCACGAATGAAAAATAAAGCGCCTAATTGTAGTTCCAGTCATTGTATTCTGCATAGACAAGCACTTGCGATGAAGCAAATGCCGTCTAATCTAAAATTAGTTATGGATGAAGCGGTAAAAATAATTAATTTTATCAAATCACGACCACTACAATCCCGATTGTTCTCATTATTGTGTGAAGATTATGGCAGCAAACATAAAACACTGCTGCTCCATACAGAAGTGCGATGGCTGTCTCGGGGAAAAACTTTAACAAGGCTATTTGAACTTAGAGCCGAGTTACAAATGTTTCTTTCAGCAGATACTTCTTTTAATTTGAAGGACCGTTTGTATGATAAAACTTGGTTGTTCCGATTGTCTTTTATGGCGGATATCTTTCAAAAATTTAACGAATTAAATTTATCGTTGCAAGGTAAACAGACAACAGTGTTTCAGGCCTATAATAAAATAACTGCTTTTAAAAGAAAATTAGATTTTTGGATCATTTGCATTGGTAAGAAAGAAATAGAAAGTTTTACGTTACTCAGTGAGTTTGTTAGCGAAAACGACTCAGAAATGTTTGAAGATAATGTGTTTGAAGAATTGGTCCAATATCTCAGTTCGATGCGCGCATCTTTTGAAAAGTATTTTCCCGAAGAACACAATACAAAAATTAAAGTGAACTCCTGGATTCATAATCCTTTTTTACCCAACATGGAAAAGCCTGAAAACATGTCAAATGAGATATATGAATCTCTTTTAGAAATGTCATCAGACACAAGTATGGAGTCATTGTTCAAAACGACGCCTCTTAATGATTTTTGGTGCAGAATCCAAGATGAATATGCAATGCTTGGCCAAATGGCTCTGGATATTCTTCTCCCGTTTCCAACTACATATTTGTGCGAAACAGGATTCTCTACCTACGCAGCCACGAAAACAAAATATCGCAATAGACTGGACGCCGAAGCTGATATGAGACTCCAACTTTCTTCCATCAAACCTGATATCAAGCAATTGATGAAAAATAAAAAACAGTTTCATACCTCCCACTAGTTAGATTTTTTCTTTTTTAATGTTTTCTATTATTGTCCTTACCAAGTGGTGAAGTAAATAATAATTAGTAACTGATACATTGTACTTTTATTATGCTGATTAATATAGAATACACTTATAAAAATAATTGTTTTATTGTAGGGTTCCATCAAGTATTTTGCTTCCCAAAAGGGTTCCGTCATTTAAAAAGTTTGAGAACCACTGCACTAAACCAACAATAATTGAATGTCAAACACGACATTCTACAATGCAGCGTACTCTTCTCTAACTTGCCCGTTGATCGACTGAGCTCTAATCGCTTTTTTTTTTTTTTTTTCTTTTTTGTGTGACTTAGTTGTTAGCCTCAGATGGCTGTGACAACTTTACCCGGACTGGTGGGTGAGCGCTGAGGGCTCTCAACCCGTTTAAAGTTAAGAGCTCTAACCGCAGCTACAATCCTATTTCATAGGTTGTGGACGCGCTGAAAAATATTCGAACACCGCCACTTGAAAAATATAAAAATACAAGAGTACCCTACTATTAATATCATGATGATGCAATTATGTCCAATATTTTAGAGATCGTAACAAGGGTTAGATAGCCCATTTATGGAGGAAGGCTATAGGCTATATATCATCGCGCTAAGACTAACAGGAGCGGAGCGCTAATGAAGAATGTTTCAAAAATTTTTTTTTTCCTTTTGAGAACTTCCACTGCGTAAATAGCAAAATTGTGACAGAATTGTATTATTAAAACATATTTTCACATTCTACGTAAACAAAGTCTTAGGTTAAAGTTAGAGTTAGCCCAAAGTATCTATACTACGCCGATGAAATCGCGAGCAGAAGCTAGTTTTGATAAAAAAATAACTTCGCGTCAAAAACAGTTGCAAACCTAACATCAATACGATTATATACGAATCATCGACCACTCTTTTGTTGGGCGACTTCCCGAAGTTCATAAGACTAATAGCGTCCATGTGGTTTGCTTACGACGGCAACAAATAACAATGGGAATGATTGATTATACCGCGTATGGATCTATCAAAATATATCATTACTCAAAAAAGACAGGCATTGTGCTTTTCGCCTGCTTTGGAGCGGCTGCACAACGTTATTTATTATTAATTTGTGTAAAATGATAGTAGAATTATTATTATTTTTAAGTCGGGAATATGAAAGCGTTATTTAGTGGTCTTGTTGTGGTTGTATTCGATATCTTAGTATTTTAAATCCGTCACCATACAGAATATAGTGCTCGCCTACAATGTAAAAAGAACCAGCACGCGATCTTTCAGGGTCCTAGCCCTTGTAGTTTTAGTTGATATGTCAGCCAGTTAATCAGGCGCTTCTTTTACTATTAGCAGACCCGGCCACGCGTTGCTGTGGCCAAGGTTTTTGTTATATTACATTTTAATAAACTATTTATGCTACATGACTCGTTTGTAGGTTTGATATAGCAGCGCCATCTATTAATTACTTACTCAATCCAGTCAACAGATATCGCCATCTGTTAATATCGTTTGGAGTTAACAGATAATTATGAATGTCAAATAATAGAAAAATAATTTGCAATAAAATAATATTGCGACTATAAATTAAGATGTAAGCTATCCTATCTTTCAAGTTGGATCAAACTGCACACGGTGTGCAAATTTGATTAAAATCGGTTAAGTAGTTTAGAAGTCCATCGCGGACAAACAACGTGACACGTAATTTATATATATTAAGATATACCTATATAATAAATAATGAAGTAATAAATTCTTCACTAACGCCGCATAAACACCCCGTGTGTTCGATTAATTAATACAAATTAATCAATTGCATATTGTATCATACATAAAATTTTAATTATCGCCTATCAATCCAGCAACGCGTTGAAGTGAAACTAATTAATTATAATTTTACATATCTGCCTTATATTCAACGTACGTATATTCATTACATATAATACTAGCAGCGCCCTGCGGTTTCCCCGTAGTTCCTCTTTCCGTGGGAATATCGGGATAAATTATAGCCTATATATTATTCTGATATGTAACCTATATTATTGTGAAGTTTCATCAAAATCTATTCAGTAGTTTTTGCGTGAAAGAGCAACAAACATCTTCACATTTTCACATCCTCACATACTCATAAACTTTCGCGTTTATAATATTAGTAGGATAGGAAGGAAGTAGGATTATTTATCATCATCATTATCTTAGCCTATATAAGTTCCACTGTGGGGCTTAGGCCTCTTCTACAAAGGGGGTGAGGGGGTTGGGGTTGATGGCGGGCAATTGACCTGACCCTGCTCAGACGTGTTGGAAGAGCGTTTTAGTTCTAGTCTTGTATATATGTTAGCTGCGTATTACACTCGGCGGTCCCGAGTTCACCCGATCGAGCGTTTCACCTCAGAGCATGACGGATCAGCCTAAGTTACAGCCTAACTACCCACGAAAAAATCTGTGTGCGGTGCCGCCTAAAGAAGTTTTCACTTCAAAAATTTAAATAAATTCTATAAAATTCAAACTTCAATTCTACGTGAAAAGGAGCGTTAATGGTATTCGTGAGGGCGCATTTGTTGCCTTCATTTAATTGTTTACTGAATACAAATCGAATGATATTATTCGATAAATATTTATCTGAGCGTTGTTACTACCTTGAATTTTGACGTACAATTTTCATTAATCTTGATTTAATTGGAATATAGAATAGAAGTAGAATTCTTCGTGTGGTGACGGCGAAAGAATACAATTCACTACCTTCTGTTACTACCTCCTTGCTCGTGGGTATCGTAAAAGACGTCTAAGAGATATACTGTGCATAGTACATCTACGCAAGAGAAGGAAAACTCGAAATAAAGACCTATACTAATACGTCCAACCGCGTGGTATAGTAGTTGAATTCCCCTCCCATTCCAGCGGAGGCTCTAGCCCAACAATGGGACGTATATGAGATGTAATGATAATGATAAAAGTATTATTTAAAAACATCATGATAAGAGATGATTCAAGGACAAGAATAAAGAAGAAAAACCTATAAAAACCCAACATTCTAATGCGTTTGATTAGCGCAG
Organism: Lymantria dispar; assembly: GCA_032191425.1. Lineage (NCBI taxonomy): Eukaryota > Metazoa > Arthropoda > Insecta > Lepidoptera > Erebidae > Lymantria > Lymantria dispar. The sequence continues at coordinate 8,741,159 of CM063445.1, read as the reverse complement.
CATAATAGACCAATTACCCTTCTGTTGCGGATCGAGCATGGTCTTCAGCAATGGTCGGCAGCGTCAGGTTGACATCGATGATGGCGACGTTCTCAATGCTGTTCTATCGAGACTAAATAGACCTCGAACGTAAGCTGCGCCGTGTCCTCATCGCAGTCGCAATGGTAGGAGAACGATGTTCTCTCTCTCCTTTCGACAGTGTGTAGGTGCTAGCCGAAGCAATTACCTGTAACAGTCAAAAAGGAAGGAAACTGTCACTCCATATACTCCACCAGCACCGACCAAAGCGTGGAAACCCTTGGTGGAGATGAACACAGAGTTGGATCTCATCCGAAATCCTCATCATCAGCCGGAATGCCCAACGGGTAATAACGTCTCGACGAGTGTTGTTCCGTTAGGCGAACAACTTCCCTATTAGAGTCGAATATACTCGGCGGAAAAGTCCGACGATAATCTGTGCATACAAGTCCCACGTGGAAATTTAAGCCAAAAGGTGCTTTCATCGCTACGGTGTGTTATTCTCAATTTAAAAATTCTTTTACTAGTGGAAAGCTATATTATCAGCGAGTAATATAGGCAATATTTTCTCCATATTATCGTGAGTATAGGTCGATGAAACCGTGAGAATTTGCTAGTATAATATAGGTATAAAAGCTTCTGATCTTGCAAAGTAAATTTCAATATCCATTCGACTCTGGTATCTATTGATTCAGGCATTTACCGAAGGAAGTGCATTTGCTTAAAAGCCTGAACAGAAATATATTATTGCCTTACTCCACCGAAGTCATTATAAAACTGATTTCCATTGTACATAGACCTTATTGAAATAAAGCTTTCAAAGTGCCTTGGATTGATTTTCGTAATACAGTGCAACCTAGTTATAACTAAACTTAAGTAGGATAAGAAAACATTTGTTATCTATACTTCTATACTAATATATAAAGTGGAAGAGTATGTTTGTTTGAACGCGCTAATCTCATGAACTACTGGTTCGATTTGAAAAATTCTTTCAGTGTTAGACAGGCCGTTTCTCGAGGAAGACTATAAGCTATATCATCACGCTAAGACAAATAGGAGCGGAGCAACAATGAAAAATGTTTCAGAATCGGGTATTTTTCTTTTGAGAGCTTCCGCTGCGTGCAATACATAAACGATCAGGTTTCGAAAAAATCATATGTGACAGAATTGTATTATTTAAAAATATTTTCAACTTCTACATAAACAAAGTCGCGGGCATAAGATAGTATCAAATATTTGTTACAGTCCGGTTAATTATATAGAGGCTAGGCTGGTTTAAGATTCACTGATGACAAGGTCGGGTACCGGTGGCCCGACCACTTGGCGCTATCATCATCTTCTCAACTTATATAAGTCTCACTATTGGATTCGAGCCTCCTTCAAAATGGAAGAGAATTTGAATTAATATATCACGTTGGTCAGATGGAATTGAAGAGGGTTTTATTTTGAGTTTACCGACTTTTGCATTTTTTGTTTTTTTTTTTTTTTTTTATGGGTGGGCTATGGTAAGCGCACGCGCGGTACAGTCCGTCCGGGGCGATGAAAGGACGGCGCGTGGGAAAATAACCCACCCGTACCCACGTCACCTCGTTGTTGGGCCGACCACCAGAGCAGATGTGACTTGTCGTCAGTGGTCGGCCCGACGGAATACCCTTTCGGGTACCCTCACCTCTCGACATTCTGGGACGTCGGTCGCCGTCGCGCGGTTAGTCACACTGCGGGTGACGGACAATTCCCCGGTCCGATCACTCGCGGCCTCGGCTAGGGCGGCATTAGGCGCAGATACTCGCGCCTGCGCCGCCCGAGTCGCCGGCGGCGGAACGTGTCGCCGAATAGGATCTCTACTCGCACACGATCCGCCGCCTCCTTCCGTGAGATAACGGCCTCACAGAAGGCGGCGACCGCGTCCCAGTTCCTGACGCTGACGAGCATCTCCCTGGCGATGGTCGGCAGCGCCAGATCGGCACCGATAATCGCGACGAGTTCACGGCGCTCCCCCTCCCACGCAGCACACTCCTCGAGCGTGTGCTGCGCCGTGTCCTCGTTGCAACTGCAGTGGTGGCAGGACGGTGTGCTCTCCCTCCTGACAATCTTGTGCAGGTACTTCACGTAGCATCCGTGCCCCGTCAGCACCTGCACCAGTCGGAAGGAAAGCACCCCGTGCGTCCGCTCCAACCACTCCATCAGCACCGGCCGGAAGTCCTCGATGGTCCTGACACCGTACCGAGGACTCTCCAGCCGGACTGCCCAACGGGCAATGACTCCACGGCGGGCGTCGACCCGCCAGGCGGTGATCTCCTGCAGGGAGACCATACCGCCGCCGGCGCGCGTCTCCGACACCCGCCGATAAATGTCGGCGAGCATCTCCGCCTCCAGGTCCCACGGGGGAGTTCCGGCCAAGAGGCACGCTGCCTCCGTCGACATCGTGCGGTAATCGCGTATGGCCCTGACCGCCATGACCCTCTGTGGTCGCCTCAAGAGAGCCCTCAGCAGGACGGTCAGGGACCCCGCCCACACCGGTGCGCCGTACAGAGCCGTCGACCGGATCACCACAGCTGTCGGGTACCGGTGGCCCGACCACTTGGCGCTATCATCATCTTCTCAACTTATATAAGTCTCACTATTGGATTCGAGCCTCCTTCAAAATGGAAGAGAATTTGAATTAATATATCACGTTCGTCAGATGGAATTGAAGAGGGTTTTATTTTGAGTTTACCGTCTTTTGCATAGATGTTATTTCCATATTAATAACTCTTAGTCAACTCGTACAATACTGGGTGAGAAAACGGGTGCTGAATTGTATTTTCACTCCACGAAAAAGTTTGATTATAATCTGAACAAAATAGAGTTAGTCACAACAACGGAACCATTCTCGAAGATAGCTATGCAGCATAATTTAGTTATATGCAGAAGCAAATGATATTATTTCGTAGCGGAATAGTTACATATTCCATTATTGTTAGGACGAAGCGACAATTTAGTTTCTAAGTTAAATGCACAAGTCCAAACTTGGTTAGTAACAAGTTGTATTTAATTTAGTACTATAAATTTAGTTGGATCTACAAGGATTTGAGTTTTATGTGATATAAACGTTACTTAGATTTAAGATATATAGACTACACGTTGTTTAGATCAACAATATAATAATATAAGAAATAAAAATAAATATTTCTATATAATTAGATTAATCTTACTAATATTATAAATGTGAAAGTAAGTTTGTTTGTTGGTTACGCTTTCACACTTAAAAGATGATTAAGGCATTATAATATGCAGGTGACTAGACCGGGAATTAGTCCGTTACCCACCGAGAGAGCGACTGCGCGACGGTAACCGACGTCCCTGAGGGGGGACGTCGAGAGGAGAGGATACTCCGCATGGGTATTCCGTCGGGCCGACCACTGAAGACTAGGAACTCTGCACTGGTGGTCGGCCCAACGACGAAGGTAACGTGCCACAGGTCATGGGGCCGCGCGGCGCCCCTCTGCCGCCTCGGACGGAGCCGGGTGGCAAGCGAGCTGACCATGTCCCAACCCCAAAAAAAGGCTTTATAATATGCAGATAATATCTATGCAAGAGAAGAAAAACTCAAAATAACACTATATCAACACGTCTTTTTTTTTTTTTTTTTTTTTTTTGGTTGGGCTATGGTAAGCGCACGCGCGGTCCTGTCCGTCCGGGGCGATGAAAGGACGGCGCGTGGGCCCATAACCCACCCGTACCCACGTCACCTCGTTGTTGGGCCGACCACCGGAGCAGATGTCACTTGTCGTCAGTGGTCGGCCCGACGGAATACCCTTTCGGGTAACCTCACCTCTCGACCTGGGACGTCGGTCGCCGTCGCGCGGTTAGCCTCTCCGCGGGTGATGGACAATTCCCCGGTCCGATCACCCGCGGCCTCGGCTAGGGCGGCATTAGGCGCAGATACTCGCGCCTGCGCCGCCCGAGTCGCCGGCGGCGGAACGTGTCGCCGAATAGAAGCTCTACTCGCACACGATCCGCCGCCTCCTTCCGTGAGATAACGGCCTCACAGAAGGCGGCGACCGCGTCCCAGTTCCTGACGCTGACGAGCATCTCCCTGGCGATGGTCGGCAGCGCCAGGTCGGCACCGATAATTGCGACGAGTTCACGGCGATCCTCCTCCCATGCAGCACACTCCTCGAGCGTGTGCTGCGCCGTGTCCTCGTCGCAACTGCAGTGGTGGCAGGACGGTGTGCTCTCCCTCCTGACAATCTTGTGCAGGTACTTCCCGAAGCAACCGTGCCCCGTCAGCACCTGCACCAGTCGGAAGGAAAGCACCCCATGCGTCCGCTCCAACCACTCCATCAGCACCGGCCGGAGGGCCTCGACGGTCCTAACACCATACCGAGGATTCTCCAGCCGGACTGCCCAACGGGCAATGACTTCTCGGCGGGCGTCGACCCGCCAGGCGGTGATCTCTGTGATGGAGACCATGCCGCCGCGGGCGCGCTTCTCCGACACCCGCCGATAAATGTCGGCGAGCATCTCCGCCTCCAGGTCCCACGGGGGAGTTCCGGCCAGGAGGCACGCTGCCTCCGTCGCCACCGTGCGGTAACCGCGTACGGCCCTGATCGCCATGACCCTCTGTGGTCGCCACAGGAGGGCCCTAAGACGGACGGTCAGGGACCCCGCCCACACCGGTGCGCCGTACAGGGCCATCGACCGGATCACCCCCACGTACAGCTGTCGGCACGTAGCACTGGGTCCGCCCACATTCGGCATCAGCCGCGAAAGGGCGGACGCCGCGCCGACAAGCCGGGGAACAAGTCGATGGAGATGCTCCCGGAACCAAAAATGCCCGTCGAGCACCAGGCCCAAGTACTTCATGTGGGCCTGGATGCTGATGGTGACCGACTTCACGGTGATCGAAGCGCCGGCGGGAGGTCCGGCGGTACGGAGGCCATGGAACAGAAGGGCCTCCGTCTTTTCCAGGGCTACCCTCAACCCCAGCGCTTCGATCCGCCTAACAATCTCCTCGGTGCCGAGAGTTGCCAGGCGTGCCGCCTCCTCTAGCGTCCCACCCCGGGCTGTGACGAGTGTATCGTCGGCGTAGCAAATTACACCCAGCCCGGGTGGGAGGCTTCCTCTCAACGCCCAGTCGTAGCCGATGTTCCACAGGGTCGGACCCAGAACCGACCCCTGTGGGACACCGCACGTCATGGGCGTTCGCACAACGTCCCCTACTCGGTCAACGTAGAGGCAGCGTCCTCTACGTTGACCGCCCCTCCAAGTAGTCTGTCACCAGCCGCCTGAGGTACACGGGCACCCCGTGATACCTCAGCCCCTCCCTGATGCAGCTGAATGGCAGACTGTTGAAGGCGTTGGCGATGTCCAGGGACACCGCCAACAGGACTCCTCCGCCGGTGACGGCCTCCGCTACCACGGCCTTCAGGCGCAGCAGGGCCGCGATCGTCGAACGCCCTCTCCGAAAACCAAACTGGGCGTCCGACAAATCGGGCCCGTCCCCGACGAGGTGCCGCTCGATGCGGGCAGCCAACACCCTCTCCAGCAGCTTGCCCGCATCATCGAGCAGCACGATGGGCCTGTAGGCCGAGGCCGACTCGGGAGACCGTCCCGGCTTCGGCAGGAGAACCAGCCTCCCCTCTTTCCAGCACCCAGGGAACTGTCCGGACGACAAACAAGCGTCGAACAGTCCCCTGAGGCGTGGTCCCAGGTGTTCGAGGACCAGGGCCAGCACACGGTTCGGAATACCGTCGGGCCCGGGGGCGGTGGATTTGACTCGCATACGCGCCACCGCCGCCCCCATTTCCGGCTCCGTGATGGGCGGAGCATTTTCATCGTCGGCCTCCCGGTCGCTGTCCAGCGAAGCCATGACCGGTGGCGTGTGCTCCGCCCGCCGTGGAAAGAGGTCCTCGACAACTCTGGTGAGGAGGCTGGGCTGGAGAGTCTCGGTGAGGGGGGGGCCCCGCCCGCGGAGCTTGTTCAGCGCCGCGAGGTAGGGGCGACCCCAGGGATCACGCTCGAGACTGTCCAGCATCTCCCGCCGACTAACGTCCTTGGCGGTACGGACGGCCAGCCTGAAGGCAGACCGCGCACTGCGGTAAGCCTCGTACAGCTGGCCCTCCCGCTCAGCGTCGCGGTGACGCGCTCGGCTGCGGGTGTAGGCCCTCCGGGCACGTATGCACGCGGCCCGAAGGTCCGCCAATTCTCGGGACCACCAGGGGACCGCACTCTTCGGGGGCAGGCGCCGCACACGGGGCATGGCCGCATCGCAGATCTGCGTTAACGCACAGCGGATGCGGCCAGCCTCGGCATCCACCCCGTCCGCCTGGGGCGGTGAGGACAGCCATGACTGAACGATGGCTGCCTCGGCCAACAGGTCCCGATCCAATCGACCCACAGCCCACCGCGGAAACGCGGGAGCTCCGTCCGCCGTGTGACCCCTGCTGGGCTGCAGGAGGGTCCGGGAGACCTCTATCCGGATGTATCGGTGGTCGGATAGGGTCTCAACCTCCTCCTGGACGCACCAGCTCCTCACACGTGCTGCGACATTAGGGCTAGCGAACGACAAGTCCACTATCGACCCGCCCTGCTGCCGCACGCACGTTTGCACCGAGCCCCTGTTCAGCAAACAGAGGCCCAGTGCCGCCGCCCACTCTTCGACCGCCCGCCCGCGGTCATTCGTCCTGGGGGACCCCCACGCCGTGGACTTGGCGTTGTAGTCCCCCAGAACGAAGACTTGGCGCGGTGCCAGTCGCCGTATCGAGGCCCCCAGGATGGTGAGGAAGGCCCCGAAATCCGTCGCGCTCCTGTTAGGGGAGAAGTAAACACCATATAGCGTAACCTCTCCCCATTCCGCCGCGACATACCCATCACCCCTGTCCTTGAGCAACAAGGGCGGGGAATGCCACGACGTGGAGGCGACGATTGCCACAGAGCCGTCACTGCTGCCCAGCCAATTGGGCCGGTCAGGCACCACGTACGGCTCCGCGGCTACGGCTGCACCGATCAACCACTCCGCCATGGCTTGCAGGAAAACGTCCTATGCCTCGGCGGCGTGGTTGAGGTTGGCCTGCAGGAGGTGGTAAGATTCGGCCGCCATTAGTGGGCCGTATCCATTACCTCCTCCACGCTGGCGGGCGATTGGGTCGCGCTAGGGGCGGGAGCGGCCGGGGTCGTCGGACCGCTCCGCCCCTTTGGGGCCGAAGCCGGGGGTTTGCACTCCTTGCTCCCCATGCGGTGCTTGGCGGGCCTATTGCCTGCCGCACACGCGGGGCAGTGGGGAGTGGCGGCGCACGATGCCGCCTTATGCCCGGGTTGACCGCAGCGGAAACAAAGGTCGCTGCAGTCAAAGCAGTTAGTGCATGTCGGCCGAGTGTGTCCGACCGCCATGCACTTGTAGCACCTCGCAGGCCGGGACTCCAGCACGGTCACCCGCGCTGAGCTCCAGCCCACGAGGAGCCTGCCTGAGCCGGCCAATTGCTTGGCCGACTCCACCGGGCACTGCACCCAGGCAGCACCGACGCCGCCCGGACCAGGGCGGATGGCGCCAATTCGGACGGTGTCCACGGGACATCCGGTTTTCGAGACGATGGCCTCCCGGATGTCATCCACCGTCACGGAGTCGTCCAGACCCGTGGCCCGCAGTTCCGCACACTTGACGGGTCTGGCGATCTTGACGCCATCCTCCGCAGCAAACAAACCCCTCAGCTTCGCGGCCATGCTATCGGCCGTCTTGGCGCCCTCGGCCCCAGGGAACTCTAAAATCCGAGCCCCTGTCCGGGCCTTGCGGGTCCTGGCTTCGACGCCTCCTAAATCGGAGACGTCAAGCTCCCGCCGGGCGCGACGTAAGACGGCCTCATAGCTGAGGCCGTTCTCGGCCGCCTCAGGCAGGACGGTGATCACCACCGCGGCTGACTTTGGCGGCCGGAGCCTCCTGCGCGACCTCTTGTTACCGGCTCCTGCCTTGGGAGCGGAGGCTTTGCCGGCGCTTTTGGCCTCCGCTCTCCTCTTCTGGCCGCGACTTTTTCGGCTGCGCTCGGCCGTCTGCCAATCCTCTTCAGACACGGCAGGGGTGCCGAGCACAGCAGTCACGGCCGCGGCTGCGTTGGCCGCCACCGACGGTGCATTTGCCGGCAGCGGCTGGAGTCCGGCCTTAGCAGGAGCCGGTGCCACCTTCTTTTTCGCGGCGGGTCCCTTGGGCTTCGGCCCAGCAACGGCCGCAGCGTAGTTTCCTACGCGCCCACCCTGGCAGGGTAGCGCGGCAGGGGTTGACGCCACGGCTTTCGGCCTATCCGCAGCCAGCGGCGGCCGGAGTCGGGGCTCCGGGGGCAGTCTCGCCTCCAGAGCCGCCATGCGCGCGTCGAGCATCTTGCCGAAAACATCCACCATGGCGCGCATGGTCTGGTCCGGCACGCCGTCCACTGCGGGCAGCGGGACCGCTTCGGCCAGCTGGGCCCTCTGGGGACTTGCCGCAGCGCAAGTTGTCGCAACGGGGACGACGGGGGCGGCGGCAGGGCCGGGACTTGTCGGCGGCGCGGTTCTCGCCAGCTGCGCGACCTGGCTCCGCAAGTCGGCCATTTGCTTGGCCAACTCGCGGTTCGCCTTCTGCACCGCCGACAGCTCCTTTTGCAGGGCCTTATTCTTCTCCTGCAGGCCTGAGACCTCACCACTAAGGCGGGTGTTTTCGGCCTGCAGGGTGGCCATATTGGCAGCTCGGGGGTCGCCACCTATAGCGGGCTCAGCAGCCGCCGTGTCGGTGGGAGGGATGTCTAACAACACCCTCATCATCCTCGCGGCAGCCGCCTCATTTGCCCGCTTCTGGGCCTCAGTCCCCCGTACTGCGCCGGCCGGCGACGGCGTCGCCGACCTTGCCGCCACTACTGCGCCCCCTCGTCCCCTGCGAGAGGCTGGAACTTTGGGAGGAGGCATGTTGATGCCACCCCCCTCGGAGGCAGACTCCGAGCTGCCACCCTGGCTAAGGGGGCGCTTGCGTACCTGCGAGGGGAGGTCCTCCTCCCTGGCCGCTAGGGCCGCCGTCAAGGCCGACGCTGGAGACTGGGATGATCCAGCGACGGTCTCTGCAGCTGATGTGCTGCCGCTCTCAGTGTCCGACGGCTCTGCGGCAGTACTGCCGCCCTCGTCAGCCTTCTTTGCCGCCCTTTGCTGCTTCGCGGCGCGCCGTCTGGCGCGCTCCGTTGCAGGGGTGGGCTTCCCTCCTCTCTTCTTTTTACGGGCCTCTGTTTTCGCCGGGCCCTCGGCTGACCTTGGAGCCTCAAGTGCCAGACTAGCAGCTGAGCTGCTGTCGGACGAGGCATCCCTCTCCTTTGGGCCAGTTTTACAGTAGCTTGGCCGGGCTGTAATGTGGGAACTAGGCTCCCTGTTCCCTGTGGTTTTAATGGGCGTCTCACCCCTCCTATCTGCAGCGTCGTTTAAAGAACAAGTATCCATACAGTTCCCACGAGTATGGGAGAAAAAAGAGGTCGACCCGGGCAGAGATCCCGATACCCGGGCAAGCGTACATTTGTATCCCAACACAGGGGGTCCGCAGGTACCCTGGCTGGGGGCGCGCTAACGACTGAACAACCCATCAGCCATGCATCCTCTCGCCGCGCGCCAGAACTTAGGATTCTGGGTGATTGTTTTATAGAGGTTTTCTTCCTCGCGGTCCAGACGGTTAAGCCGAGACCCTCGCTCCTGAATCTAGGCCTCAGGACAAATGTCCCGAAGCAAGAATCAGGTCTACGATTTGTCGCGGTTGGCAAATGCCTGCCCAGTCCTCAAACGAATGAGTGACTGGGCCCGTCGAATTTTCGCGTCCAATACCCTCTACAATTAGAGGGCATGGAGCGAATTTGGGGCATCCCACAAACTGGGCCCCCCCTCGGGCCAGATATTTGCCACGAGCGACAATTCCAGAGAGCAGTCCAAGAAATTGTCGCTCGTGCCCAGGGTACACCACGCGGAGGTTTCTGGCGTAGCACCCCATATCAACACGTCTGCCCAATAAGATGAATTGCTCTCTTATTATGTAAGACACTCAAGCCCAGTTGTGGGACATATATGAAATGATGATAAAACTGGCACTTTACACCAGAATTTTGATCAATATATCAAAACCAATTGGTCAAACAAGTATATGAAAACATTTTCTTCTTTAAAATGGGATTTGTCAATATCTCGTTACCTTATCGTCGTCGTTTTTCTTCAACGTCATCATCATCATCTCAACTAATATACATCCCATTGTTTATATTGAGCCTTCTCTACGGTAAGAGAGAAAATGACCTACCACACAGCTAAACAGTGAAGTATTGTATTCCTACTTCTTTACCATACGAAAATTGTTAACATCGCCTATTTGTATGACAGAAAACTAAGATTAAATTAGATAAAAGAATAACGTAACTCTTGAACTAACTAACAAGCTAAGTCTAACTTCTAATGGTATAATCTAATGGTTAGTAATCTGAAAATAAATAACAATACTATTATCATAATGCTCTTTGGGTAAAAATATTTTTTGCGCTATACTCTGATAAGTACGTTTATATGAGCTACTAGCAACCCGCCCTCGCTTCGCCTCGGTTATAGATTATAGTCGTTTTACCCGCGTAGTTTCTGTTCCCGTGGGAATACCGGGATAAAATATAGCCTAGTTTACGCCCTGATATTATAGCTTTCCATTGGTGAAAGAATTTTTGAAATCGGTTCAGCCGTTTTGAAGATTACCCGGAACAAACAGACAGACAGACAAAAATTTTTTAATTGCTATTTTAGGCATAGGTGTTGTGCAAATAACCGTGTGAGCATGAAAAAAGCCTATTATTTTGACATTACAAACAGACACTCTAATTTTATTTATTGGTATAGATAAACCACATAAAAAATATTTCTCCTTTGGGATTCACTAAAAGGCAACCTAAATTTATTTTAGGATTACTAATGATTTATTACTCAGCAAACAGCTCGTTCAAGTTTTGTCGAATCGCTCCTAAGAGACGTTTTAAGGTTTTCAGGGGCTTTTATTATTTGAGATAAATTTAAAGAACAGTAATATATTTAATATATACGTATAATACAAATGATAATTTATTCTTCAAGCCGCTACTCCATTACTATACATTATAAATCTCTTTTATAAATAGGATTAAAAACTTGAATCTACAGTGGTAGGACCACACTCTTGACAGTTTTCTGTCTACAGCCGCGGGCCGGTCCGTCCGGGGTAGTACCACACTCTTGCAGAAAATCGACATCTAAGTAGTAGCATTTTGTTACTGCGCTTCATTCGGTGATCGAGAGAGCCAGAAGCTCAATTTTCTGAGGGTGTTTGCATGTGGGTTTTGGTGACGCCTTTAGTTTCACTGAACCTCATTTTACGCATTCACACTTCTTTCACTTTCTTCACGGTAAGCAGTCTTGCAAAGGTCCATGAGCAGCAGCAACACTTACCATCAGATTTGTTCTGTTTGCTCGTTTGCCACCGTGAGCAATAAAAAAAGAGATACTTTAGCAGTTGTACCATATGTAGACATTACCCTGCTCTTTTCCCAATTTTTTAGGGTCGACTTAATGTGTACCCTACTTTTATAGTCGCATGTGTTATAGTTTTATGACCATCCACCTGCCTGACATAAACCCAAGGAGGGTTTACATTAGGAAAAGTAATTGTTGTCCAGACGCCATTAGATGGAGTTTGCTCAAGTTTATGTAAACTCATAGTTATCTTTAAGACACGCAAGCAATGATAAGGTTGATAGTATACGCAGCCACTACCACACAGCTAAGTTACTTTCTTTATAAGGAGTGTTTACATCGGGGAAAGAAATATATACATATAAGAATATTAATAACCGTTAGGGATCATCTATAAATTACGTCATACGTTAAGGGGAGAAAGGGGGTCGACGAAGTGTGACGCTATGTGATAAGGGGTGGAAGGGATCCTAAGTTTCATTGTGCCACTTTTCAAAATCTTATACGTTTAAGTATTGAAAGGCCAATTTTGAACTATTAATGAAAAATTTAAAATATAACCAACTCTTTAGCAGCATCAGTTCTTCAACAAATACACACCGGGTTTCGTCGTGATTTTATCATGTATATTTTATACAAGTACAAATATGTGACATCACACTAAGGAGGGGAGCTCGCAAATGTAACCAACTGTGAAAAGGACCGCGGAGGGATCAAAAATCACGAAATTCGTGTGACGTACTTTATGGATGAACCCGCATAATTATTGCGCATCCTTTTCTAATGAAAAGGATGCGCATAACCCTATAGCAACATGTTTGACCAGCGTCGTATAGTAGGTAGGTTCATTTCCCTCCCAGCCCAACAATGGGACGTGTAGGGGCTGAGATGATGATGATGATGAACATCTATCGAGTCACGCCAAAAGGCAAATTCTGAAATGATAATGTATGGCATTGGTATCGGTCCTTGATAAGTGTGCATAGTTTCAAATTAATCCGATGTTTAAAAGGGGATGAAAATTCTATTTCTTCTGTTCTGTTTTGCTCTGTTCTATTCCATTCCTTTTTCACATCCTGTAACTTTGAAGATATTAATATATATTTTTTTTTAATTTTAAATTTACAGATTATAGCAAAATACAATATATATTTATAGTATAGGATCCCGCTATACAACGACCTTCACCAAAATGTTTATTTGATGAAACTTATTTTTTATTTAATTTAATATGTCAATAAATATATTGTATATGAGTTGCCTAACAAATTTTAGTCCAGAGTATGATTAATTAATAATTTTAAAAAAATATTTTTTAGTTGAACATTGCACCGGTTTAATTATTAGACAAATTCTATACCAATCGAAAGTATGAAGCCCATAGAATACGCAAACATTAGATTGCCTATTCTTTTCCGGTCACAACTCTCGGGTAGCCAGGTAGAAACAGATAAATCGATACTAGCATTTTGCACCGGTCTGATCGAAGTTTGCATATTCTATGGGCTTCATACTTTCGATTGGTATAGAATTTGTCTAATAATGAAACCGGTGCAATGTATAAAAAAAAATATTAAATAATCATACTCTGGACTAAAATTTGTTAGGCAACCCATATGCAATATATTTATTGGCATATTAAATTAAATAAAAAATAAGTTTCATCAAATAAACACCTCGGTGAAGGTCGTTGTATAGCGGGATCTTAGACTATTCAATAATAAACGCAATTTAAAAATTTGTTGACAATTTAAATCGGAAGAATGTATCTACTGATAGGTAAGTAATAATAGCTTTTTATGGGCCCAGTCCTAGCAAATAACACTTAATCTGCTATCGACTGAAATAGTCCATTAAAAGTCCACGAAAAGGGAGTGAGTAAACGATACGTCTTAATTATGTCCCCATTTATTGCTAAGATGTATCGTTTTAAAGACTACCGAATAATAGTTCATTATGTATTAAGTTGCCCCGTACAGTATCTCTGATCAAGGTAAAACTTTCCATTCAACGGAATGGAATGTTTTTTTTCTCTCTACCATTTTATTTTTACTGGTCGTAAAACGTGTGATCTATAATGGAATAGTAACGGACCTTTGAATATAAATCACATGATTTTATCGAATACAGTGAACTTCAGAAGTGTTTATAGATAAAACACTGAAGGGATACAAAAGGTAGCTTAAAAATATTTATAGTATTTTCAAAGCTGATATTTTAGCGATTGCTAGAGGTACACGTGTAGATATATATATAGATAGATACATCTTTTTTTATATCTAAATATTCCGCATTGTCTACCTGGTAAAGATATTCCCTCATAGCTAGCTCACCTACGCATTTTTTGAGATTGCCCCCACTGCTTATTCCCAACACTATAAATTCTGTAAGTTAGGATTTTCAATGGATTCCATAAATAAGACTGATGTTTGAATCTTAGTAAATCCAGTGAAAGATCTCCTTTCAATCGTCTTAGGACCCGTAACAAATTTAATTACAAAAGAAAATTAAGGCAAGCTGGATGTTGAGGCATGCAACTCCACAGGACTGGACCACGGTGGGGACCGCGGTGAGGGGGCACCCACAGCTGTTCGCCGCGCGTCGCGTCGTCCGATTACATTTTGAGCTTACATACATTGTAACGTGAGCGCACATCACACATTTAATTTTCTTATACATTTTTAAATACTTGTCGTAGTTGCGACAAACATTGTTGACTTTTCAGTAGATTCTTAACTTACATTTATATACAGTCCACGGCTTTTATTCCGCCTACCAGCCAAGGAATCGCCCCAATACTGGAGAAATTCCGATTACCACGTTAAGTAAAATGAAAGACATAAAGAAAAATTGACTACCAAGTAATTGAGAGGGTATATCACGGGTACAAAAGCGAAACGGGCCTATATTACGTAGCCCAGGAGAGAGGCCTGTCTATATCATCTGTGTGGATGATGAATAATTCTATTCTTTTCCCTTCGCTCCACGGTATAGGTTTTAAAGTGTGACCCTTGATGAGGTATTGTAGGGTAAGTATAATTCTCATATCAACTATCCTAAAGGGTCGTCATAGTCTGAATCAACACACTGTCTTGTATTTTCAACAACATTAATAAAGGTTTTAAATGTACAAGTTCTATATAAAAAAACTTCTAATAAGAACCTGTACGTTTTAATCTCATATCTGAATTCGTCATTCATCTATCAGCTCACTATAAATATAGCCCTCCCTATAAAAAGAAAATACCGTAATCGTTACACTTGGAATGTTAACGTTCATATTTGGCCTTATAAGTTTCAGGGGAGAGCGCTGTTGTGCATTTTATGACTTCTACAGTAAAGGAATAGGTGACAGTTCGTATAAACAGAATTATTCAATTTAGCTTGGTATTTTTTATTGTACATTTTATTATTTTGAATAATATGGTTACTTTTAAAGAAAGGATCGAAATGGGGCTATGTAAATTAAGGGGTTCATTGTCTGAAAACACTGTGTGTGCGTGTGTGTGTGTTATAGATGCAACCTATCCAGATCGATTTATTATCCTCGAAACTTTTTGCAAACTGAATTTCATAGAAATCGTTGAAGCCACTGCCGAGATTCTGAATATATAAAAATATATATATACAAGAATTACTCTTACTCACACAAAGATGTTAAATATAGTCTACAACCAAATAAAAAAATGTAAGTTTTAAAAATTTCTTCGCCTAATGGCCTTGAGCATTAAAATTTATTAGCATGATGAGACGAGGCTTTTTATTCAGTTTTATTTCGTTGCCTCTTGTCTGAGTAAATTGTCAGAACGCAAAATGAATGAGAAAAATAAATAAATATTGATTATGATTTCAGATGGGAATACTTGATGAATGAGAATTATTAAAACCACAAAGGAAAACTGAAATGAAATGTGAAATATTTACAGATATTATTAATTTAACTTTCTACCACAAAAATAAAGAGTTGTACGCGTATGTACGGTTAAATGTTTTTGCAGAAGTAATTTTATGTTGTATAATAAAATAAAACATAGTTCCTAACATTCCAGTTCTTCTTAACTTATTTATTAGATAACTATAAATAACGTTATAACGTTTCCAGCGATCATTTCTCCCACGTACGTGCAAGCTCTGGAATGAACTACCTGCTGCTGTGTTTCCCGAGCGCTATGACATGTCCTTCTTTAAACGAGGTTTAAGAAGAGTATTTCCTTCACGGTAGGCAGCGGCCTAGCTGTGCCTCTGGTATTGCAAAGGTCCATGTGCAGCAGTTTCACTTACCATCAGGTGTGCTGCTTGCTCGTTTGCCACCGTTGGCAATAAAAAAAAAAAAAAAAACTACTGATAGTATCTTTAGGTACGAATATATGACGAATTCTGTTAAATATCGATATTTCTTACAGTTACTAGTAATGCCGATTTAAACTCAAATTTTAGACAGTTTTTTGCCTACAATGAATTAAGAAATCAGGGTTTTCAGGATGAAGTTTTACCTGTGTGGGGAGTTTTACCTTCTGGTTTTTGGCTTAAACAATGTTTTTATTGTAATACTAGCAATCCGCCCTCGCTTCGCTTCGGTTATAGGTTATAGTCGTTTTACCCACGTAGTTCCCGTTCCCGTGGGAATACCGGGATAAAATATAGCCTAGTTTACGCCCTGATATTATAGCTTTCCATTGGTGAAAGAATTTTTGAAATCGGTCCAGCCGTTTTGAAGATTACCCGGAACAAACAGACAGACAGACAGACAAAAATTTTTTAATTGCTATTTTAGGCATAGGTGTCGTGCAAATAACCGTGTGAGCATGAAAAAAGCCTATTATTTTGACATTACAAACAGACACTCCAATTTTATTTATTGGTATAGACTAGCAACCCGCCCTCGCTTCGCTTCGGTTTTAGTCGTTTTACCCGCGTAGTTCCCGTTCCCGTGGGAATACCGGGATAAAATATAGCCTAGTTTACTCCCTGATATTATAGCTTTCCATTAGTGAAACAATTTTTGAAATCGGTCCAGCCGTTTTGAAGATTACCCAGAACAAACTAACAGACAGACAGACAAAAAATTTTTAATCTGTATTTTAGGCAGAGGTGTCGTGCAAATAACCATGTGAGCATGAAAAAAGCCTATTATTTTGACATTACAAACAGACACTCCAATTTTATTTATTGGTATAGATGTGGTGTTTTCCGTGTGGTGACAGAGTAAGAATACAATTCACCACTCCCTGTCTTGCCCGTGGATGTCGTATAAGACGACTATGGGATATAATAGGCACATAGCATTTGCTCAAGATAAGGAAAACTCGATATGAATCCTTGTACCAACATGTCTGACCAGCATTGAATAGTAGGTAAAATTACCTCCTATTAAAGAGGAGGCCCGAGCCTAACAGTGGAACGTATGTGGGCTGTGATGATGATGGTGAATACGTGGCTTATGTATACATAATAAATACTAGGTATTTATTTATTTTGTTTCTAGTCCTACACTAGGAGAGGCCGCATTATGCTAGATTATCATATTCGTGGTTGTCACTCTGGAACCTTTCCTCTTCTATGTTAGTAAACTGGCTGAGCTTGCTTGTTATTTCTTCAGACAATCTCAGTTACATTTGTGTATTGTCCAAGTATTATATATATTAAGGTTTTTATCTCGTAGAGAAATACCGATCTCGGGATCTATACCTGCACTTATTTGTCACCACTTAGGACAATTACTATAATCGATTATTCACTCCCCATTTGATAATACATTTTGAAAAACAATTTATCTCCCCGCATTTATTTTTCCTTGGATTGTAAATCTACTGCAAAACAATCATTTCATATTTTCTATCAAAATTTATACATGCCGCATGCATCACGAAAAACGAAATCAATGATTATAAATTCAATATCATTAAAACTTGCACGAGTATGTAATATATTCCTTATTAGGACAGCCGTCTCGGATTCGCGCGTTCTACAAGACACCTTTGGTCGCGGTCGCTATGCAAAGGATAGATTATTATTAGAGACGAATAAACCAAACGAATACTGTATAAATTTGGCAAGAGTAACGTATTTATAACAAAAATTAGGTAACGTCATATCTATACATATATGTACAACATCTCAAGACACTGAGGATTAAGCAGTACAACGACCAGTATTCTTCTGAGAAACTTAAAACACCAAATGCAATTTTCAAACCATTTATTATATTTATTTATTATTTAGTGTGGTGATTATGGTATTATCCTTCCTTTGAGGAGTCCTACATCGAACAGCAAACATTAATGGGCTAATGAAAGAATGAATGCAGGGATGAAATTATTTATTACACTAATCACAAAGGTATTGTATTTCCAGTCATAAATAGACAAATTGAAGTCTAACTGCTGTTTTTAGTTCGGTAAGCGAGAGAATCGGAGGCCCACATCCCTTCACTGTACCTTTTTGTCTTTATTCCCTTCCAATTCGACTCCTACGGTAAACAGTGCCCTCACTATACCTGGGACAGTTAAAATCCATAAGCAATAGTTATCACTTATCATAAAAGTGTTTGCTAGACTGCAGTATTCTTAGAATTCCAAAATTAACTATACCTGTGAGAGATTTTGTTGAAATACTGTTTGCTGAGAAACAATACATGTTTAAGCTGAATCTATTCTCTACAAAATACAGAGCTTTGTGAATGAATTGTATCAATAAAATGTTTATATTTACGTTTGTTTGTCTTTGCATCTAAAATGATGTCACCGTCTCCTGTTTTTTCCATATAGCGTAAAGGCCCAAAGTAATGAAGAAAATAAGCAAATAAAAACGGTGCCGAAATAAGATATCCATTCAATATTAATTCAAATTCAGAATTCAAGAATTTGTTAATATATTTAATAGTAAGTAGATTTTGCCATGTTTTGGATTCAACTGAATTGATAAAAGAAAAACAGGGTGGGTATCAATGTGAAGATATTTAATTATTCTTTACTAACGCATGAGAAATGCAGTAGGACACAGTTTTCCTTGTGAGAGTCACAAAAACCATGTGACGTTACAAGGATATTTTTTTCACAAAAAAAGGTACTTAAAAAAGCGAAAGTTAAGTGTCGAGCTGGAGTTTCTAGATTAAACCTCACTACTACTGTACAAAACTATTCAATTTTCCGAGTTAGTTTTAATTACGATGCCGGTGACTATATTGACTTACATATTCTGATTATATTGTTTTATTGCATGAAAATACTACTGAAAGGAGATTTTCAATAAATAAAACAACCCAGATCGATTTATCGCTCCGAAACTTATTGCCTAGTAAATATATTGGAAATAATTGGAGCTGTTTCTGCCGAGACTTTTAATGTATAGGAATGAACAAAAAATTCTCGTTTAGAGACGTTAGATTGTGTACATAATAATATATTTCTATTTAACCATTCGTCCAGCTCCGTCCGGGGCGACAGTAAATATTTCCGTTATCTTTCCAAAATCATTTTCACAAAAACATCTGGCAATCGAAAAGAAAGATGTTAGACGTAAATAAATAAAAATTATCGATTCAGGTCTATCAATTCATTCGCTTTTAGCTCCTTCTTTTAGTCTAACCTTCAAAAACTACAGCGCCATCGTAATAAAACTTAAATGCTTATTTAGAATTTTCGGAGCATTGCTCTAAGCTTTAGAAACACTTGCGCTTAAATTAAAGTTTTATAAGTGTTTAAAATACTTCAAAGATCTTAGCTCATCTTAAAGTATAACGTGTTGATAAATAAGTTTAAAATAACGCAACATCCAAAAACGTGCAAATTCATTGTTGAGTTTTAATCAAAAACTTTACTCTTTAAATTATGCAAAATTAAGGGAACAAAATAATGTTGTTATAAAGTCGAAGTATTCTGTCGAGCAACAATGTGGATAATTGCTCTCAGTTTGAAGTAATAATACAATACATGTCAATTAAGGTGTCTGCAGTATTTTCATATATGTATACAGATAAATAAAATCTATTTTATTCTGTAATGTCAAAGTTACAGTATTATTTTTTAATTTTCAGATTAAATCCTTTATTATGTATAAATCACCTGTTTTTGTTTTGGGATAATATACCATACATACCCTCGCCGAGTAGCTACACTTGATTAGGGTAACTTTTTATAAGGGATTTCTATCCTGCGATTTGAAGGTCTCGGTCTAAGAATATTCTAAACCAGTCGGGGACATGGGGTTAATATGACCTCGCCCGCCGTGCCGTGCTCTGTCTAGCAAAGCGACACCGAGACCTGCTGGTAGTTGAGTTGACTTGCGTAGAGGTGTTTCGGATTCGCACCTTATTATGTACACAGGCTCTTCCAAAAAATATCGACAACGTGACGTATGACGTTATTACTTTAATACTAATTTTTACAAAAGAAACCTAAATTCAAAACAATGTAGGTAGTCGAGGTCAATAAACTCATTATTGAGGGTAGCTCAAAAACTACTGTTCATATCTTGATCAAATTTAAATGGAACCGCATAAGAAGCAACGGCAAATAAAATAAAGAATCATCCTAATCGGTTTAACTAAAAAAAATGTTCTAAGTTAACACACATAAAGTGATACTGTCAAATCGAGAACTCCTTTTCTTGAAGTTCTTTAAAAAGAGACAAAGGATTACACAAAGGAATATAACTTCCTTTTTCACACGTTTCTCAGGAAATGAATAGAGGAGGGAACTTAATTGAAAACGCCTGTTACTTGAAAGAATTTGAGGCTGGCGTGTGTAGTCTTTTTCCTTTTATAAGAAAAACGAAAACTATGCGAGGAAGGTGTGAATTAGAAGTACAAGTATACGTAGAATACGTCTCATACATCTTGAATGTAACATGGTTCTTGATTTGTGAGAAATTCTGTTCCAATATTTATTTTATTTAAGTTAAATATAAATAAATACTTAATTTTAAATTAATATTCCCTGTGTGAGACGTGATTAGAATACAATTATTGGTATTTTTTACTTACGTTCACAGTTATAAATTCTTACTAAAATTATTAATGCGAAAGCAAGTTTGTTTGTTTGTTATGCGTAAAACGCTAAAACCACCGAACCGATTTCAAAAATTCTCTCACCAATAAAAGGCTATAATATCAGGGAGTAACATAGGCTATATTTTAACCTGGTATTCTCACGGAGTCGGGAACTAAGGGTGTAAGGCGACTGAAACCGAAGCGAAGCGAAAGCGAGTTGCTAGTGGGTTATAAAGGGGTTTCATCAGGAGTGTGTGCATCAAATGTCTCCTGGAAAACGTAAAAATATCAATATAATCGCCAATCTGTTTACCAAGGGTGGCGATTATGGCAGTATGCCTTCATTTCTATCGCCTGCATCCAGTAGTGGACCCTGAAATGGTACATCTTGCTCTTATCCCATTACTTGGGTTCGACACAATATGTACTTTTCTTTCAGAGTATATATTGAAAAAGTTATTGTTTTTATGACTGGCCAACTATCTGACGTCAATATTTCTCGGGAATTCAATTGTTGATTAACAAACGCATTTTATACTTTTATCTAAACACAAGATTCCTGCAGAATACAAAGAAGCAAGCGGCTTTACAGGTTATATTTCAGAATTTACTTTTGTTGCACTATATATGTGGTAGGATGACACTTTCGACAGTATTCTGTCTACAGCCGCGGGCCGTTCTGTCCGGGTAGTACCATACTTTCACAGAAAATCGATGTCTAAGTAGTATTTGTTACAACACTTCGTTCGGTAAGCGAGAGAGCTAGAAGCCCAATTTTCGAAGGGTGTTTGCCTATGGTGAGTTTTGGTTATGCCTTTAGTGCCACTAAACTTTATTGTATACATTCACACCCTTTTGGATACCCGTTTTATGACAGTTTTTACTTAAATATAAAAAAAATAAACGCAATTTCAATGGACTAAAATAAATTTGCTGAAATTACTTATATAATAAACTCCAATAAGCCGAAAACATATTTTGTATTAACATGAAGTTATCTATTTCATAAAAAAAACAATTTTAATCAGTGAGTATACTGTAAAATACTCCGCTACTAGCATTATCATAACTTCGTTAAAAACGACAGGCTATAAATAAAAGTAAGCGTTTATGCGAATAAAATATAATAAGAAAAAGTGGTGTATACATGAAAGATAAAGTAAGGTATTTTCCGTTTAATGACAGAGTAAGAATAAAATCCATCTCCTTCTCTAGCCCAGGGGCGTTTAAATAAACGACTAATGAATGTAATATGCATAAAATACTGCAAGAGAAGAAAATCTTATACCAACTCACCTGATCAACGTAGTACCTATTGAAGATCAAATTATATTCCATTGTAAGGGAGGTTTGAGCCCAGCAGTGGGACGTATATGAGCTGTAATGATGAAAATAATAAAAACTCTTTGGTGACTGTGATTCATCACAGCGCATATTCATCATCATCATCATTTCAGCTTATATACGTCCCACTGTTGGGCTCGAGCCTCTCCCATAATAGGAGGGAAATTGACCTTACTCTATCATGCTGGTCAGACAGGGTTTTATTTCGAGTTTTCGTTCTCTTGCATGTGAATGCGTATTATATCCCTTAGTCGTCTTTTACGACATTCACAGGCAAGATAGGGAGTGGTGAATTGTATTCTTATTTCGTCACTACACGGAACAGCGCATATTGGTTCACGGCTAATACTTTTTGGGCTCAGGCCTCCTTCACTGTAGACGGAATATTAACCTACTATACCACGCTGATCAGATGAGTTAATAGAGGGTTTTATATCGAGTTCTGCTTCTCTTCCTTATATGTTATATGCATACTATATCCATTAGTCGTATTTTACGACATCCACGGGTATGAGAGGGGGTGATGGATTACTGAAGCCGATAACAACACCGCAAGAAAAGAAAACTTTGTCTTAATAACCTTGTACTAATTCGTCCCAGTGTGATAGGTTGATTTTCCATCATAATCAAATTTTTTATTTGCTCAATAATAGGATGTACATGGTCTTAAGGAATATTTGAAATTGGATCACCTATTTAGCCATTAAATAATAGCATGCAAATATAAATACTTAAAAACTATTTTAAACTACATGCCGCATTCCACACTATTTACTCTTTATGCGTCAAAAATTCATTAATTGAGGAAAAGGCCTTTTCTAAGAGCCGTTTTTTTAGAGTTACCTTGAAAGAACTTAGTACCAGTAATCTATTTTTTTCTGGAATGTTATTATAAATATTTCTACATAAATATTTCCTCTAATATATTTCCGTTGACGTATATCTCTATGTAATGGATCTCTATGTAAATGTAAGATCACTTTAGTTATCTCATAGCGTATTATGGTAAATGAGTAAACAGTACTTAATGATAAGTGGTAATTACCACTTATACATTCCATCAACATACGGAGTGAAAACAGTATCGTGTTTTAAAATTCGTTTATAATGAGGTTTAAGGAAATAATAATTATACGGTTTGTGCGACGATTGTTTGACTTTTAAGGTTTTTTTACGTGTTGGCTCGATTGACATGTTAAAATGACAAATATAAAATAAAAAAATAAACTCAAAAAATAATTGCGTGGAATTGAAATAATTAAATTAACGTGAATAAAATTAATATCCGCGTGGTGACGGAGTAAGAATACAATTCACCATTCCCTGTCTTGCCCGTGGATGTCGTAAAAGACGATTATGATATGCACATAATATCTGTGCAAGAGAAGGAAAACTCGAAATGAAACCCTATATCAACATGTCTGACCAGCATGATATAGTAGGTCAAACTCCCTCCCATTGTGGAGGAGGCCTGAGTCCAACAGCGGAACGTATGTGGCCTGCGATGATGATGATGAATAAAATTAAGCTATTTATAAAAACTTCTTAACTAGTGTTATACGTTGGAATCGAATCTCTCGAAGACTCATATTAAATATCCATTTAAATCGCCCAATCAGCTAGACGAGCGTGGGCTTGACGTATTTCTTTTCTTATCTGACCCTAAGAAGGTCAGCGCACAGGCCATCCACTCCATCCAGGGTGACAAAAGGACAGGCGCGCGGCCCCTTAACCCATTGTATCTACTTTCCTTCGCCATTAGGCCGATTATATATCATCTCAGGCCATTTAGGTCTTTTTGGGCTCGGGTATCCTCCACTAAGGGGCAGAGATTAATTTAATATACCACGCTGCCCAGACGTATTGGTGGAGTTGTTTGTTTTTCTTCTCTTTCAATGTCTTTAATTAAGTCTGTTAACTGGTTTACAAGACACCTGCATATGAGGAAGATGGGCGAAGTATTATATTTTGATTCTATTACCATACGATATTTTTTTTTTTTTTTATTGCCAACGGTGGCAAACGAGCAAGCAGTACACCTGATGGTAAGTGAAACTGCTGCACATGGACCATTGCAATACCAGGGGCACAGCCAGGCCGCTGCCTACCGTGAAGGAAATACTCTTTTTAAACCTCGTTTAAAGAAGGACATGTCATAGCGCTCGGGAAATACAGCAGCAGGTAGTTCATTCCAGAGCTTGCACGTACGTGGGAGAAATGATCGCTGGAAACGTACAGTTGAAGACCATAACGTTTCCAGGTGAAATGGATGAACCCTGCTGCGATGTCGAGTGGTACGTTGGTAGAATGGTGACGGTGGTACCAAGTCAAACAGTTCCTCGGAGCACTCCCCGTGAAAGAGTCGGTAGAGTACACAGAGTGACCCAAAGTCTCTCCGCTGCTCCAGCGACTCCAATCTGTCCGTAAGATTGGGATCCCCGACGATTCGAATAGCCCGTCTTTGCAGGGAGTCAAGTGGGTCTAGCTGATATTTGGGCGCACCTGCCCAGAGATGTGAGCAGTACTCCACATGAGGACGAACTTGTGCTTTGTATAGCACAAGACGCTGTCTCGGTGTGAAGTACCGCCTGGCTCTGTTCAGGACGCCCAACTTTTTGCTTGCCAATTTGGCTTTGTCCTCCAAATGACTCCCAAACTGGACTTTGCTCGATATTTTGACGCCGAGAATCCCAATACTCTCAGAAATTGGAAGAGTTACTCCTTGGAACTGAGGCGCCATGACAAATGGGTCCTTCTTTGCAGTGAACGCGCAAACTTGTGTCTTTGTGGGGTTGAACTGGACTAGGTTCCGTTCACCCCATTCCGAGGCCCGCCCCAGAGAGCGCTCGACTTCAGACACAAGTTGAACCCTTCTTTCCTGAATACTCCGAGGGATATTCCATTGCTCAGTGTACCGCTCATCACCCGTACTGTCATCCGCATAGCAACGCATACTCTCGTCATTGATATGCAGGATAAACAACGTCGGGGAGAGCACCGAGCCTTGTGGTACACCAGCATTAATGGTCATGGTATCGGAGCAGGAGCCATCTACGACGACTTTTATACTCCGACCATCCAAAAAGCTGGCAATCCAATTACAGAGTCCCTCGGGGATTCCGTATGATGGTAGCTTCGATAGAAGTGCCCTGTGCCAGACCCTATCGAACGTCTTTGCGATATCTAGGCTGAACGCCAGCGCCTCACCCTTGCCCTCCAAGGCCTCTGCCCAACGGTGTATGAGGTACACAAGAAGATCACCAGCCGACCGACCATGACGAAAGCCGTATTGGCGATCACTGATAAGCTGGCGATCCTCAAGGTACTGCAGAAGCTGGCGGTTTATAACCTTCTCCATTATCTTGGAGAGCAAGGATGTTATCGCAATTGGCCTGTAATTCGATGGGTCAGACCGGTCTCCCTTTTTAGGGATCGGGTGGACATGGGCTACCTTCCACGAAGACGGAACCCTATTAGTAGCGTAGGAAAGTCGGTATAGGCGCCTGAGGATGGGAGTCAATTCAGGGGCGCACGTCTTTAGTACCACTGCAGGGATGCCATCCGGTCCACTCGACTTATGGACGTCTAAAAGCCGCAGCTCCCGCCTAACCGCTCGCTGCGTGATGCGGATTTCGGGCAGTGAGCTTTCACACCGTGGGATGGTAGGTGGTGTGGCAGCTCCGGCATCCAAAGTCGAGTTACAGGCAAAGAATTGACCTAGAAGATCGGCCTTCTCCTTTGCGCTGTGGGCCAGACTACCATCGTGTTTCTGCAGTGGTGGGAGATTGGGCTGGCAGAAGTTGCCTTGTGCAGCCTTGGCGAGCGACCAGAATGCACGACTCCCAGCAGGATAGCTTTGCAATCGCTCGCCAATTCTGGCAACATGTTCCGCCTTGGCTCTGGCAATAGCCTTCTTACTAGATCTAGAAGCGGCGTTAAATTTCCGCTTCACCTCTTTGGCGTTCGGGTCCTGGCATTTTTGGCCCTATTCCAGGCCCGATATGCGGACTGTTTCTGGCATGCAGCCGTCCTGCAGGTTTTGTTAAACCAGGGTCGGCTGCGGCCACCGACGGGTATTTTGGTGTTGGGGATGAATAATTCCATCCCCGTAATAACCGTTTCGGTAACGCAGTCCGCACAGACGCCAGGGTCCCCAGAGGCGAAGCAAAGCCGCTTCCATGGGTAGGATGCGTAAAACTCGCGCAGTCCATCCCAATCTGCTGACTTATATTGCCAGACTCTGCGAGTCCCAGTCGCCTTAGAACGACTAGGCCTTACAACAGGGGCACTGCTACGGACCAAGCAGTGGTCAGAAGATCCAAGAGGCGCTTCAACCACTACCTGATATCCGTGCTGGTGTGTAGTCAGCAGAAGATCCAGTAAAGAAGACTCATGGCTCTCAATATCTGGGATACGGGTGGGCTGTGTCACCAGTTGTGAGAGACCATAGGCCGAGACCATATTGAAGATATGTTGACCCTGGAGGTCGGTGGTTCGGGACCCCAGCCACTCTTTATGATGAGCGTTGAAGTCTCCAAGAACCACCACCTCCGCTGATGGACACTGCTCCAATATTTCGTCAATCCCCCATTGGACGTTCTCAAATAATTGAATTGACCCCGGATCACTGCCATGGGACCTGTAGAGGCATGCGTAGATGCGGGTAAGCCCTCCATAGTCTACGCGTAGCCACAGGATTGACAAGTCACCATGTTCGAGGGCCCGAAGGCGGCGACAGCAGATATCACCTCGGATGAATACGCACACCCCGGCTTTACGACGGAAGGTATGCTCCAACTCGTAGCCGGGGTAATTTAGGTACGAAATGTCATCCGGAGCACCTATCTGCGTCTCCGTTAAAAAGAGTAAGGCAGGCCGCGCCGTCTCGAGGTGATGGTGGACGGCGTCGAGATTGCTATGTAAACCCCTGATATTGCAAAAATCCACATCAAATGTGGATAAGGGGACCGCCGTAGAAAATCGTCTCTTTTTAACTTTCTTGGCCATGATTTTTAATTTAAGAAGAGGAGGAAGAGAGTGTGAATGTGTATAACGGAGTTTGGTGATACCAAAAAAAAAAGGCAGGGCATAGTGCATGGTCGAGGAGTGAGTGTTGTGAGGAGCTGACACGAAGCACGGAAGGGCCCCCGATGCCCCCCCGTGTGTAGCCGCCGAGGTCCACTCCGGTTTCCCACACCGGCACGACGACTACCCAACGGGATTTTCGCCGGTTGGTGGGACAGCCTCCCAGGGAGGATGATCCTGGGTTCGGGTCCCCTGCTGACCGGCAGGTGGCCGGCGGTGACCATTCCCATCGGGTCTCCCTGTACACCATGCCAGCCCCTCACGCTCAATACCCCGACCAAGACCTCACCACCGCAGGTTTCAGGCCTCACCAAAACCCGCCACACACAAACACACCCAGAAAGTTGGGCTCCCGGCTCTCTCGCTCACCGAACGAAGTGCAGCAGCAAATTGCTACTACTCAAACGTCGATCTTCTGCGAGAGTGTGGTACTGCTCCGGACGGACCGGCCCGCGACTGCAAACAAAAGACTGTCTACAGTGTGGTCCTACCACCAATAAAATATGATATGGTATCAT
The DNA here is from genome assembly GCA_032191425.1 of Lymantria dispar. NCBI lineage: Eukaryota > Metazoa > Arthropoda > Insecta > Lepidoptera > Erebidae > Lymantria > Lymantria dispar. The sequence continues at coordinate 8,713,745 of CM063445.1, read as the reverse complement.
TCTATAAAATAGAATTAAAAATAAATCTATTATTTCCTATGTGTCTGTAATTTATTATAGAAGGAATCCATTGAGGTAGTTCTTAGCAGAAATAAAGAAATAATAGTATAAGAGTACTGAAAATAATAATTTACTGAAGGAAATAAATGTAACCGTACGTTTACTTTCGCTAGATTAGCGTCCTTTTCACCAAATTGAGGTCTGAATAAGTGTTTTATAGGACCAATAACGACACCAATAATATAGCTATTAGTAACAATTCGCTCAAGGATATTTCATAGAATATTTCTTATTAGTCCAAGTTATAATACATACCTACTATAAATGCAAATTTATCGAGTTTGGAAACTAAGAATATAATGTTTCTAAAGTGCACGCCGGGGCCTAGCAGACGCTGCTGCGCACTTGCTCTGATGATGAGCAACGGATATGCTCGAAACCCGGGTCGACATAGTCGATCTCAGGACGTAAGTGTTTTGCCGTTATGGATGTTATAATATGTTTCTAAAAGTCTTACATTCTTTGTACTAGTCCTAAAAACTGGTTGAGGGGTTCACTAGGAGGTTGACACTTTACTGGATTATTTAAAATACTAACCGCAATCACCTGCCTATCTATTAAGCGTGGCGATTATGACATATGTAAAGTGGACGTCAACATGAAGAATGGACCTCTCTGAAAGTAAGCAGAAAAAATCTTAATAATGCAGTGAAAAGAAGAACTTTAAATTTCACTTTGTAGACTAGTTTTCTCTATCACAAAAACTACAGACGTTGACGTGATTAATAATTAATCCAAGCATCCGTTTGGGCGCTCCATAAAGGAGAGGAATGTTTAGGCCTCTAGGTAATATGACTAAGTGGTTTTGGGTTGATTACGGCCTATCTAATAAAGGTTATACTTTTTATTGTGAAAAGTTATAGATGTCAAACTAAGTAGCTACTTATGGACGTTACGAACAGCCGCTCTTTCTCTTAATACCTCGAACAGAGGAAAGGTATTTTTGCCTACAAACTAAATTGTAGTTTTGATGATATTTATTTAATACAAAAGGTTTCTTTTTTTAATTTCCGTGTGGTGACTGAGTAAGAATACAGTTCATCACTGCCTATCATGGCCGTAGATATCGTAAAAGACGACCAAGGTATTAAACATAATATGGTATGTCAATTTCCTTCCTATTTTGAAGGGGTTTCGAGCCCAGTAGTGGGCCTGTTTGAGCTGACACGACGACGACCAAGAGTAAGAACTTTCTTTCACTACCATGTCTTACCAACCAGTATTAAGATAAAATGTTCGAGTCCAAAAGCATATTCAAGGTTATACCACATCTGTTTAAAATCGTTTGTCCGAAGTTATAGTTAAGTTTTAAGGCAAAAAAAAGTTTATTTCGAGTTGAAGATGGAAGTGGGTACACAAATTTCAAAGATTTGTTTCCCATAGATTTTATAAAGTATCCGATGTAACGGTTTACATTCCGTAAAGAGAAAGACGAACAAAGCCGAGAGTCCCATACCATTTTTTTTGGGGGATGGGCTACGATCAGCGCTCCCGCCGCCCAGCTCCGTCCGGGGCGCGGTCCCGTAACCCACCCGTGGCACGTCGCCTTCGTCGTTGGGCCGACCACTGGTGCAGGGTGACTTGTCGTCAGTGGTCGGGCCTATTCGCATACCGATGTACAGTATTCTATGTTCGCTGTTAATATACTGTTAATATACTTTTCAAAAATAGCGCAATACATTTTTTTGTATAATTACTCATACTAGTGGTCGCCGAGTGCTCGAAATACGAATATAATTTTTTTTCCCTGCTACACAATTTTCATTTTAATTATATACATATAAATACTAGCAACCCGCCCTCGCTTGACTTCGGTTTCAGTCGCTTTACTCGCGTAGTGCCCGTTCCTGTGAGAATACCGAGATAAGGTATAGTCTATGTTACTCCCTGATATTATAGCTTTCCATTGGTGAAAGAATTTTTGAAATCGATTCGGTAGTTTAAGCGTGAAAGCGTAACAAACTTACAAACTTACTATCGCATTTATAATATTAGTAAAGATAACTGTATATTGAGCAAGTTATATTTCACTAATGACTAATATGTAGGTACAAATATCTAATAGACATTGTCATCATAATTATGGTTGTTTAACATTCGGTTCGACCAGAGACTTCAATCATTATACCTATAACAAAAGTGTATATGCATATGCGCGTGTGTGTCGATTGCAAAGTAGTATGCATCATATTTTTGCCTAATTACCATTTTATTGTAACATAGATATTACCTTACTAGCGACCCGCCCTCGCTTCGCTTCAGTTTCAGTCGCTTTACCCGCGTAGTTCCTGTCCCCGTGGGAAAACCGCGATAAAATATAGCCTATGTTACTCCCTGATATTAAGGCTTTCCATTGGTGAAAGAATTTTTGAAATCGGTTCGGTGGTTTAAGCGTGAAAGCGTAACAACCAAACAAACAAATAAACTAACAAACTTACTTTCGCATTTATAATATTAGTAAGGATGGGCTTGCAGCTGAGATGATAATGAGGACTCGACTCATACATTACCAAGAATATATCAGAAATATTATATTCTTGCTTTTTTTTCGTGTGGTGACGGAGTTAAAATACAATTAACCACTTCCTATCTGACCCGTGGATGTCATAAAAGATGACCTAGGGATATAATATGCATAATAACATCTGTGCAAGAGGAGGCAAACTAGAAATGAAACCCTGTCTGACCAGCATGGTATAGTAGGTCAAATTCCCTCCCGTTGTTGAGGAAGCCCGAGCCCAACAGTGGGACGTATGTGGGCTAAGATTATGATGAACATCATCATCATCATCTTGCTCTTATCCTAATTACTTGGGGTCGACGCAATATGTCATGTGTTTTGACATATTGCAAAAAGTTTCGGCAATGACTTTTATGACCGGCCGCCTGCCTGACGTCAACCCTCCTTGGGAATGTAATCGCTGACCCAAATGGTACCAGATGGAGTTGGTCCGGGTCAATTTAGGGCTCTTAGTCGTCTTTTACGACACCCACGAGCAAAGCAAGGGTTGGTAGTATTCGAAGCCGCTACCACACAGCACGATGAGATTATGATGAACATATTCTTTATAATTTCATATGAAAAGGAATAAGTTAAATAATGTTATGGTCTTGTTTAACTCATTGATGACAAAAGCGCGACGATAAAGATCAAATTTCCAAGGGCTTTGTTGACTCCTGTATATATCTGAAGATCCACTCATGATAAGAGAATAACAAAAGCTTTGAAACAAAGTTGAAGCATGTTTCCTTTCATTTTTATGACTAAAAACAATTCCGCTTTCATAAATATAAGTAAGGCATACCCTGCGATTTTTTTGAAACATTTTATTATTTACTTTTCTTTTAGTTTAGTTTAGGTCTAAAGTTGACATCTTGTAATAAGAGTGTAATTTTTTATCACACGCGATTTTAATTGCAATTAATGGATAATGAATTGATGTTTTTTCGCGAGTATTACATATTTGAAATAAAAGTATTTTTAGGGACTAAATCGCGGTTGTATTTAATTTTCATTTGCCGACGATGTTTATTATTTTCCATGTGGTGGCGGAATTAGAATTGTGTGTCGTGAAAGACGACTAAGGGTATTAATATGCAAATAACAAGCCGTTTTTACCAAGCCGTCTAACAAGCGTGGTATTGTAGTTGAATTTCCCTCCTATTGCAGTCCTCCACTTGATAAAAACGGGTAGAGAGTTGTATACTTATTTCATCTACTTTTTCAACCATTCTATGTCTCACTATTTACCATAGGTCTCTTAAGTCAAGAGAAGGTAAATAGATTACTGTAACTAACTGATCTAATGGGTTCGCATAAGGTATTATTTACATTTCTCTTTCTGTTACAGTGATCTTGATTACATTCCTTAATCTCAGCCCACATAAGTCCCACCGTTGGACTCGAGATACCTCCTACTATACCATGCTGGTCATACATGTTGATATAGGAGTTTGTTTCTAGTTTTCCTTTTAGTGAAAGTAGTATCTTCAGTGCAAGTACAAAGAAGGTATCTCTAGTACAATCAAGGCAATCAGAATAGCGTGAATATCATTGTTTTATTGATACTGAATATCATTGTTTTATTATTTATAAGGAGCCATAGACTGATCTATTCTTGATTATTATAATCCAACTTATATGGTCATTACTAATATTGAAATATACATTTACCGTAATAACCAATAAAACGATTTAGTATAACTATTATTTATGAAGGCCATATGTTTCCGTAATCGTAAAGATACTCTTTTGTGTAATAATGAAATTACCCACTTAAGTTTACTCAAATAAATTATCTACATTACAATTATTCCTTCGTCTAGTGGCGGAATAAGAATACAATTCACAACTACCTTTCTTGCCCGTGGATATCGTAAAAATCAAAGAAAGAAGCAAAATTCAAAGAGTGGTAGGACTACACTGTCGACAGTTATCTGTCTACAGCCGCGGGCCGGTCTGTCCGGGGTAGTACCACACTCTCGCAGAAAATCGACGTCTGAGTAGTAGCGATTTGTTACTGGGCTTCATTCGGTGAGCGAGAGAGTCGGAAGCCAAACTTTCTGAGGGTGTTTGCGTGTGGAGGGTTTTGGTAGTGCCCTTGGTATCACCGAGCTTCAATGCACGCATTCACACTCCCTTCAATTTCTTCGCGGTAGGCAGCGGCCTTGTAAAGATCCATGAGCGGCAGCAACACATACCATCAGGTATACTGTTTGCTCGTTTGCCACCGTTTGCAATAAAAAAAAATCAATATCGGAAAATTTGAAATAGAACCCTATACCAACATGACCAGCGTGGTATAGTAGGTCAATTTGCCCTCCCATTGTGGTGTAGACTTCAGCCCAATAGTGGGACGTATATGAGTTGTGATGATCACAATTATAAAGCTTCTGAGTTCATTGTTTGAAGGCTCTCATCTTAGTCAATTGGACTATAAGAAATCTTATTGTATTAGTTTGTTCTTCAAGTAGCGTCTTTTAATGTTACCAATAGGTTAAGATATAGTAACAATGTCAAACGTTTTACGTAGTTGCCGCTATTCTGCTATCTCATGAGATAAAGAAAACTGAAAACTGTGATTGGTTTACATATACAATTATCAATCCACGTCAATTTTCCGTATGGTGACGGAGTAAGAATACATTTCACTACCCTGGCACAAGTGGATGTGTTTAGTATTACAGATATATTTTTTAACTAGCAACCCGCCCTCGCTTCGCTTCGGTTTCAGTCGCTTAAACCCGCGTAGTCCCCGTTCTTGTGGGAATATCGGGATAAAATATAGCCTATGTTACTCCCTGATATTATAGCTTTCCATTGGTGAAAGAATTTTTGAAATCGGTTCGGTGGTTTAAGCGTGAAAACGTTACAAACAAACAAACAAACATCCTTATTTTCGCATTTATAATATTAGTATGGATTATTCATTTCATCACTTTTAAAAAGTATTAATTTTCTTTATCATTTATTTAAATACGATTATGAAAGCGAGACAAGCTTATTGCCTAGTTCAAACAAGCGAAAAAAAAAAACACTTTTCCTCAAAGTGTGTAACGAATAAGCCTAAGTATATTGCATATTGCAGTCACTTAACAACTTTTTCATAAACGAAAACGTGGTCCCTAAATTAATGTAGATCTCAAAATTAAGCTCAAAATTCCTCAGCGTGCTATTGAGTGAACTATATTTGGGATTTCTCTGCGAAACAGAATCCGAAATACAGCAATTCAGAACAATGGGTGTAATCCACATATTACGAAGAATGAGCACGCTGAAGTGGCAATGGACAGGACACATCGCTCGGCGAACAAACAATCTGTTAGGGAAGAAAGTTTATCGAGTGGAAACCACGTATCAGACGACGCAGTTTCTCACTAGGTGGATCGACGACCTGATGAAAGTTGCTGGGCGTCGTTGGATGCAGGTGGCGCAGGACCGCACTTTATGGTGAAATATGAGGGAGAACTACTTCCAGTAGGCTGAATGATGATGATGATGAACACATTTTTCTTGCAACCTGTTTGCCACAAGAAAAGGTTGCGGAACGGATTTCAAACCCATCGCACAAAAAGTTTCACGTCAAAAAAAGAGATAAAAATAGATGGGCCGCTATACTCGCAACCCTGCTGTTGTCGATCGTACGAATATTTTACACATATGGAAATCAAACCTATGATATATGGAAGGCGTCCTTGCTAATGTCATCGCGTCATCTGTTCTGGCAAAAATATTATAATGAATTTCCCTCTAGACTTTATACATAGAGTCAACGTTTTTCCGATAATTCATTTAATTACATTATTTTATAATGAATTTAGGCTGAAGATTTTACTAATCTTATTAATCTACATATATAATAAAAGTTTGAGTCGTCTCTGTTTGTACGTTTGTTAATAAATGAATTTCTTTGTGGTGATGGAGTAAGAATTCAATTCACCACCCCTACACCCGTGGATAAAAACGATTGAGTGATGTGATATGATATGTAGCGTTACTTCAATGCGAGAAAAATACTCGAAATTAAGCCTTATACCAACACACCTGATGAGCGTGGTATATGAGGTCTATGTCCCTTCTATTGTGAAGGAGTCTCGACTTCTACTTATCAGAGACGCAGCCACGCTCTTTGTCAGTCTGTCGTACCTTCTAAGTGGAGATTGCTAAAGAACCCTTGGTGGCAAATCGAAGAATACACTATAGCTCATACACGTTTGCCTATTAAGCAAAGCCTTCTTCAACAATGAAGACTGAAATTAGCTTCTATACTAAGCTATTTAGGCTGAAGATAAACCCTTACATAGCTCGTGGATTTGGCAAAAGACAACGATCCCAAGTTATTGTGAAAAGAACAAGGTGATGATATTGATGATGTGAAAGAAGCCCAAGCCTAGTAGTAGAACGTATTTGAGTTAAAATGATGGTGAATGGATTCTCTATAGTCTTTTGCGGTAGAAGTAAATGTAAGATATTTATCCATCAGCTTTTGACCTTCTTCCAGGGAAGAACAATACCTTGATTGTAGATCTTATTGTAAGTAACGCGCTACTGCCTACTTTCTTGATGCATAATATTATTGACTCGTTACCACATACAGGGCGAGGCAAAAGTATGAAAACCCCTGATTATCTTGGAGGTGGATGATATGATCGAATATAAAAAAACACGTCAAACGAAATTGAAATCGAATTGATCTCTATTTGACCTTCAGGGGTCACCTTGATACATATTTGTACGTAATTTTGCCCGTTCTTTCTATTTTCAATATCACAAATAGAGGTTCCTATTTAAAAAAATAATGTTGACCTTGAAATAACCTTGTAAACGAAGTTCAAGGTCAAATACAAGGTTACCATGACATACGTTATTAAAAATTTCGTTTGACGTGTTTTTTTATATTTCGATCAAATTATCCCCCTCCAAGATAATCAGGGGTTTCCATACTTTTGCCCCGCCCGGTATGTATATTAAATCTTAAATTTATCTAGTGATAGTTTGAAAGAAGGAAAGTTTTATCTTGATTGTTTTTTAACCTTTTTAATGTTCTTGATGGCAAACGAGCAATCAGAACACCTGATAGTAAGTGATATTGTTGCTCATGGACATTTACTATACCGCTGTCTACCGTGAAAGTAAAGTTAGTGTAAATAGATGCAATAGGATTCGGTGATCCTAAAAGCGTCATCTAAACTCATCACATATAAACCCTCAGAGAATTAGGTTTCCAGCTCTCTTGCTCACCGAATAATGTGCAGTAACAAAGTGCTACAACACAGCTGTAAATTTTCTGCAAGACTGATACCACCCCGGACGGACCGGCCCGCGGAAGACAGACGTCTATTGATAGCGTGGTCTTACCACTCGAAATTGTCCTTTTTTATAAATACAGTTCGGGAAACTTAAGAGGATCTTCTCGTCCAACATACCTCAGTGTCTGAAAACACAGGTCTACGACCAGTGTGTGTTACCAGTGATGACTTACGGCACGGAAACGTGGTCCCTAAATGTAGGCCTCATATCAAGGCTCAAAGTCGCTCAGCGTGCTATGGAACGGGCTATGCTCGGGATTTCTCTGCGAGATAGAATCCGGAATACAGAAATCCGCAGAAGAACGGGTGTAACCGACATAGCACGAAGAATTAGCACGCTGAAGTGGCAATGGGCAGGCCACATCGCTCGACGAACCGACAACCGCTGGGGAAGAAAGGTTCTCGAGTGGCGACCACGCATCGGACGACGCAGTGTAGGACGCCCCCCCACTAGGTGGACCAACGACCTAGTGAAAGTTGCTGGGCGTCGTTGGATGCAGGTGGCACAGGACCGCACATTGTGGCGCAATATGAGGGAGGCCTACGTCCAGCAGTGGACGGCAATAGGCTGAAATGATGATGAATGATGATAAATACAGGCAGAAGGTGTCGCATTCGTGGTGCTGTACTACTGCAGTTAACGTAGTTATATATCTCCTTAGTGTCTCCTTACTCAGTTTTAAACCCTTTTTCTTGTATTGCATAAAATGATAGTGGAATCTCTCCAAATCAAGTTTACCCTTGCTAACTAATATAATTGCGGGTTCGAAGGCAATTCAAAGCATTTTTTCGAGACTACCTAAGTATCAAATCTCGATAAAGTTGCGCGTACAACTTGTATACTAGAAATCTATTTTTAAACTTTGTTAGACTCAAACTGATTTACTAATTAGAATTCATTGTAAGTGAACTAGTTACGAATTTAAATTTTATTAAGTTGGATAGAAGCCGTAAAAAGAAAGGGAGTGAGGCCAAATCCGAGTGACGAAGAGGTCCTTCACGAAAGATTACAATTTACCAACTTACCAATTGACTTTCTCTTAAAGATTCGAAGTATAATATGGGTACTAACCGTAAGCTGAAAGCGATTTTTATTTTTAATAAACTTCTTCATACTTTTAGTAAGAACTATTAAATATACATAGATCTTCCCCGTGTGGTAGCCCTTACTATCCCATTGAAATCGCGTAAACCAGCTAAAAAGGAGCAGCAACATTATTCTGGCTTACTTTCAAGACCTACTGCAATCGCCGACCTTAATTTGCCCTTTTGATGGGTTTATGTGCGGTATTTTAGATAGCTAGTTGGATGAATAGTAAATTTTCTCTAAAAAATAAATTGTGTGTAGACTTGTGATTTAACAACATTGAACGGCGTCATCTAGTTCCACTTTCCTAACAAAGTAAATCATTGTTGATTTGAAGGCCAATACTTTGTATGTTTTTGAAAAATCCCTCGAATTTCCAGGATTATTTCTTTAGGGAACATCTACCCACACCAACCTGTACCTACTCCGTGAAGAAAATTAAAAAAAATATGCAAATGGGTCTTTACTTGATGAACCCGAAGATATACAAAAAGAAAATCTAAATTAAGAACTGCCTTCTTATTGAAAATACTATTTTTACGGATATTATCACATTTGTATGTGGTTTTTGCTTTCCTGATGTTTCGAACAATTGTCAGCGTTCACGGTCACAGGAGGACTAAGCTGTCTCACGTCCAATAAAATAAGTAAAGTTATTACAAAGATTTATAAATATACGCTACGAGTAATGTTGCCTCCTCTTGTGCCTCCGCCTCCATTTAAAGTCTGTTAAAAACACACTTTTAGTTCATTTTATTGTATTGTAGTATAACGTAGTGATTTCATATCTTTTTTTTATCGGACATTTTGAAGTTCGTTAATAGATTCTATTACACAAAAAAGTAAGTTTTCCGTGTGATGACGGAGTAAGAATACAATTCACCACTCTCTATCTTGCCCGTGGATGTCGTAAAAGACGACTATGGGATATAATATGCACATAACATCTGTGCAAGAGAAGGAAAACTTGAAATGAAATCCTATACCAACATGTCTGAACAGTATGGTATAGTACGTCAATTTCCCTCCCACTGTGGAGGAGGTCCGAGCCCAACAGTGGGACGTATGTGGGCTGCGATGACACAAAAAGTACGATTCACAATAATAAAAGTGGTTATTAAATGATTCAAAATAATATAACTAATTGTAGGGTCATAATAAGCAAAAAAAAAAAACCAATTTATCAGAGAAAATTTTAATTAAATTCATACAAACATATATTCATACATTTTACGTATTATAGAGAAAGATTATGTTACATTCAATTTGTAATGAGACTCATTCCGAAAATAGAAAACCAATTTATATGAATCGTATACCAGACTGTGAATTCCTAGTATAAATATCTATCATTATTCTAGTTGATATATTTTTCACATATTAAGATAAGCAGATAATTTATACGATACGATATTTAATTTATAATTTAGGGCGTGCTATGTTTAGAAGTCCATCTTAGAACTTGAATTTTATATATAAACTAGCTGAACTAACAGACGTTGTTCTGTTCAAATAAAATAAAATAAATTCTCCTTGAAATCCACAGCAGCGCCACATACCGGGTCCAATTGTGAATCTAAACCATTCTAGAATCCCCTTGAGCCCCCTTACAACAAACTTAATTTTTTTGCTCAATATCGATAATGGCAAATGGCACTTGTTTACCTAGTCAATGGTACGGAACCCTTCGTGCGCGCGTCCGACTCGCACTTGGCCGATTTTTAATATTTCAGAAGAAAATGGTTACATTAAAAATATATCGATTGTAAACAAACCTATTGTAAAGTATTTTATCGCGTTTGTATTTGATTTTTGATTGCCCGACGATTCGTACACTTTACAGCATTCATGCCCCAAACCATGACCGCCGAATAATGTAAAGATAGCTTTATTTACAATAATGTATAATACTCAAGTAAACCTTGGCATTCAAAATATATTAATTTTTATCATAGTTATTTGAATTTATTATTTTGTACAAGTAGTTAACATTTAATGATATCTGATGTTTACGCGAGCACATTGTAAATAAAACTACTACAAACGCGATAAAATCCATAAAAGTAGTTTTATTTACAACTAGCAACCCGCCCTCGCTTCGCTTCGGTTATAGGTTATAGTGGTTTTACCCGCGTAGTTCCCGTTCCCGTGGGAATACCAGGATAAAATATAGCCTAGTTTACGCCCTGATATTATAGCTTTCCATTGGTGAAAGAATTTTTGAAATCGGTCCAGCCGTTTTGAAAATTACCCGGAACAAACAGACAGACAGACAGACAGACAAAAATTTTTTTATTGCTATTTTAGGCATAGGTGTCGTGCAAATAACCGTGTGAGCATGAAAAAAGTCTATTATTTTGACATTACAAACAGACACTCCAATTTTATTTATTGGTATAGATAGTTAATATTTAAAAAAAAAATATTAAGACTAATACGACTATACTAGGTAAAGGAAATAAGTACAATAATGTAAAAATGTGGTTTTTACAGAAAAATATGTTGTCAAAATTAAATTAATTATAATAATGAGCAAAATAATTAAAATAATAATTTAATATTGCTACAATTATTATTTATTTAAAACGTTCAATTGATTTCTACCAACTATAAATAACATATTGCACCACAAATTCACCTCTAATAATAATTAATTTCTTTGGTTTTTGTAAGAATTACATAAGGTATAATACTACATAAGCAATATTATTGATCGATATTTTTAATGAAAACCCTATAGCTAAATCGTCAGAAGCGGGCAAACGCTAACATATAAGAATTATGTGTGTGTAAGTTAACATGTGAGAATAGGCTGAGCAGCAATCTTCCATAACGGACTTGACAATGCTTGGAGTGATAAATAAATGGTACAATATTTTGGTTGGTACAATACCAACAAATACTGGGTTTTTTTTTTGGGGTGGGCTGCGGTCGGCGCGCTCCTCGCACCACTCCGTCCGGGGCGACAGAGGGGCGTAAGCATGCAACACCCGCAACCCACCCGAAAACCACGTTGCCTTCGTCGTTGGGCCGACCACCGGAGCAGGGTTACTTGTCATCAGTGGTCGGCCCGACGGAATACCCCTGTGGCGGCAGCCCCGGTACACTAAATGAAGCGAGTGGTGCCGAAGTTGCGGTCCGTTCCTTGTGACGTACATGATCGTTTTAGCTGTACAATTGGGTTAGATAATTTACTTTATAGTGTAGAAGTTATTATATAATTACAAAGTATTTAATACATTAAAAATAAAGTTATTGTTAATTATTACAAAATTAAATATTTACGTAATCGGAAAATATAATTGACAATATGTTTATGGTAAACATCCTTGTCCGTGGTGTGTCGCTAGTTGCGCTTGCGTTGACAAACAAAACTGTAATGGCGGCTGAATGTTATTGAATTGTACTAATACAGTTTGTGTTTTTGTTGTTACGGCTTTTGTTGTTACGGTTGTTTTATTGTTACGGCTAAAGTGATGTTGTGCTGTTATTATGGTGTTATTACTAAGTGTACCGGGGCTGCCGCCACACCCCCTACGTGGGGTACCCTCCCATCGACCGACGTCCCCCCCTCGGGGAGGACGTCGGTCTTTCCTCAAGCGGTCGGCCTCTCGGCGAGTGACGGACTAATCCCCGGTCACGCACCTGCGGCCTCGGCTAGGGCGGCACGAGGCGCAGGTAGTTGCGCCTACGCGAGATCCGGGAGATCACTGTCTCGCAGAAGGCTGCGACCGCGTCCCAATTCCCGACGCTGTCGACCATCGCCTTAGCGATAGCTGGCAACGTCAGGTCGGCACCGATGATTGCGACGAGTTCACAGCACTGCACCGCCCAAGCCGCGCAGGCCTCGTGCGTAGGGCGCGCCGTGTCCTCGTCGCAATCGCAGTGGTGGCAGGAAGGTGTACTCTCCCTCCTAACGACCTTGTGCACCTGCACAAGGTGCTTCGCCAAATACCTATTTCGCGAAGCACCCATGCCCCGTCAAAACCTGCACTAGTCGGAAGGAGAGCACCCCGTGCCGCCTTTCCAACCACTGCATCAGCACCGGCCGGAAGGCCTCCACGGTTCGCACCCCGAACCGAGGCCTCTCCAGCCGGACTGCCCAACGGGCAACGACGTCTCGGCGGGCATCGGCGCGCCAGGCGGTGAGCTCCCTTAACGAGACCACACCGCCCTCCGCTCGCACTCGCAACACCCGCCGGTACAAGCCGGCGAGCATTTCCGCCTCCAGGTCCCACGAGGGAGTCCCGGCCAATAGGTACGCTGCCTTCGTCACCACCGTGCGGTATCCGCGTATGGCCCTGACCCTGCCATGGCCCTCTGTGGTCGCCACAGAAGAGCCCTCAGTCGGACAGTCAGGGACCCCGCCCACACCGGTGCGCCGTACAGGACCATCGACCGGATGACCCCCGCGTACCGCCGTCGGAATAAATACTGGGTGTTAATTACGTTTATTAATTGTATGTTTACAACGTCATTTTGTGTGGTGACAGGTTAAAGATACAATTAAGTCACCCGTCGAGAGGCCGACCGGGCAACGGTGACCGACGTCCCCGAGGTACCGATCGGGGTATTCCGTCGGGCCAACCATTGAAGACGAGTTACTCTGCACCGATGATCGGCCTAAGGACGAAGGCGACGTCCTACGGGTGGTTTACGGGGCCGCGCGGCACCCCTCTGTCGCCCCGGATGGAGCCGGGCGACGGGTGCGCTAACCGTAGCCCACCCCTAAAAAAAAGAGAACTATTAAATCTATATGCCAATCCATCTGACCAGCGTGGTATAGTAGAACAATTTCACTCCCACGCTGGAGGAGGCTCGAATCCAGTTGTAGGGGTAACAAGAGAACAAAATCTACCACAATGAAAGTATTTATTTCTGATTGTGGAATGTTGTTCATCATCATCATTTCTGCCTATATACGGCCCACTATTGGGCTCGAGCCTCCTTCACAATAGGAGAGAAATTAACCTACTATACCACGCTGGTCGAACATGTTGGTGCCGAATTTCATGTGAAGTTCTCTTTTTTTTTGCTCAGATCTTATAAACTTATTTAATCCCGTAGTCGTCTATTACGATACTCACGGGACATTAAAGGGGGTGATGAATTGTATTTTTAATCCGTTATCATATGGAAAGCAAATAAAAACGAAATATGAAAGTGAGGGATAAAATCGCTTACGGTACGACCAAGTCCAGATTAGACCCTCGTCCCAAGTTGACTTGACGACTAAGACAGTAATAGCCCATTACAGATCCAAACTCGATGGTCAAATAGCGAAATTTATTTCGTGGGAAATAACTTTTGCTATAGGTATGTCTCTTAATAGAAAATCAATTGGCATTGGACTCTCCGTTTTCCTTTCAGGCCATAATACCTATTTAATACCCTGTTGTAGCATAGATTCCCTTCTTCCATTTATCAACCCATTGTCGTCAGGTAGTGGATATAGGCCTCGCTAAGGAAAAAAGAAAGAAAGAAAATATGATTTATTGGATACTATAGTTCACATACAAATTCAAATGCGTAGAAGATAAAAATTAAATTACAGAAAGAAGACAAAACAGAATGATATCTGATGTTTACACGAGTTTAAAAAAATTTAATAACTAATTTCTGTAGCGGGTAGATAATTATGATTATCTGTAATAAAGATGACTTGTTTGGACGTCAGACATTTTAGTCCGCCCGTGACCATGGACGCTGTAAAATGTTCGAAACGTCAGGCTATATAAATCAAATACAAACGCGATAAAATCCGTAGTTTTATTTACAAGATAAAACAGCATTGGTATTTTAAAATTTGCCTAATTAACAGCTTAAAGCAAAAAATAAATAAATGATGAGACCACAAAGATTTATCAAATAGAGAAAGAGATATATAAAATCGTCACATGTTAGAGATGGGTTGGGAATCGTAGTTGGTGTTACGAATTTCCGAGCAGAGCTGCTCACTTCTCTGTACTTTTTCAGCTCCTTTTATACAACCCCCCTATAGTAAGGTTGGTAAGGATAAGGGATAACACCACTCATTAGCTTTTTTAACTGTTTATCCAACGATGCCTAGAGTTTAGGTAAAAAGAACTTCAAGGAATATAAATAACTCATACAAATGATAGATTTCTATGTGGTAACGGAGTAAGAATACAATTTCCTCCATACACCCTCTCTCTTATCCGCGAGGATATCGTAAAAACACCTATCCCCGAGTTGTCTTTTACGACACCCATGGATAAGAGATCATAAACAGGTTATATCTATGCATAAGAAGGAAAACTCGACATAAAATCCTATGTGAACACGTCGAACCAGCGCGATATAGTAGACCAGTGTGCCTACTCTGGAAATCCATTCTAATTTTGAATCCGATTTAATTCCAATCTCACCAAACTTATATTTAGTACTCTTGAACAAAATCGAGAATGTGTCATATTTTCTTATTTTAAATGAATAAAGTTATCGAACTCGATCACTACAAAGACGCTTTCTTGCAATTGTGCAACATTAACGATTTTAAACAACGTCAAAATCGCGTCGGGAGTAGCAAATATTTGATTTAATCGACGAGAGTCGAATTCATTTAGTTCAAAAATAATCCACCGAATTTGATTCCAATCGTGCGCTAGTGTCACTTTCAAGAGTACCAAATTTGCTCAAATTCAAGCTGCGATTGGATTTAGGACTGGAATCGAGATTCAAGAGTAGGCACACAGTTTTCTTTCCATTACGAAGGAGACCCAATAGTGGGACTTATATGGGCTGAGAAGAATGAATCAATGAATGAATAATTGATGTTATGTGTGATTGAAAAAAAAAATACTAGAAAATGCGCTTTCTCTCATGTAGTTACCATAGGAATACTGCAAAGTATAGCCTATATTATTAGTCAATAATATAGCTTTCCGATGCTAAAAAAATTTTCAAAATCGGTAAAGTGGTTTATGTATAACTAGCAATCCGCCCTCGCTTCGCTTCGGTTACAGGTTACAGTCGTTTTACCCGCGTAGTTCCTGTTCCCGTGGGAATACGGGGATAAAATATAGCCTATTTTATGCCCTGATATTATAGCTTTCCATTGGTGAAAGAATTTTTTAAATCGGTCCAGCCGTTTTGAAGATTACCCGGAACAAACAGACAGACAGACAGATAGACAGACAGACAGACAGACAGACAAAAATTTTTTAATTGCTATTTTAGGCATAGGTGTCGTGCAAATAACTGTGTGAGCTTGAAAAAAGCCTATTATTTTGCCATTACAAACAGACACTCCAATTTTATTTATTGGTATTGATAAACAAACTCACATTCATATTTATAGTATTTATATCATATCGGCTCATATGTCCCACAGCCGGACTGAAGCCTGCTCCACAATGGGAGCGAAATCAACTTTACTATACGATGCTGGTCAGCCAGGTTAGTATAGTGTTTTTATTTCAAGTATTCCTTCTCTTACATATATGTCGTAAGCGTATTATGTATGTTAATCGACTTTTACGACATACACGAGCAAGATAGGGAGTGGTGAATTGTATTCTTGCTCCGTCACCACACATAAATTTATAATGTTAGTTAGAATTAATTAATTTAATTAACTTCAACGTTAGTGTCATTTATATTGCGTTAGGTGTTACCTAAAATTAATATTTGCTGAAAAGCTAAGACAATCTTTTATTATTAAAGGCAACACAAAAAAAAGGTAATTTTTCTGTTCCGGCTTTTAGGTTAATGCATTCTGTTCACTATTCGGCTTAGTCAAGAGACACCTGAGTCGAATGGATATTGAAAATTTTTCAACCAGATCCCAAGACTTGACGATATCGAAACGTATATACCTAGATATATTGAGTTTTGCTAGTGACAAAGCACTTGTGGGAATAAATGTAGTTTTTCACTTTATGTCTTTGATCTCGGGCATAAAATAAAAAAATATTACTGTTGAACGAATCTTGTACGTATATATGTAATATTCATAAGTTTTTTTTTTAATTATTATAGACTTTGTAGCGACAAAGCCTATAATAAATTAAAGCCTATAAAGAGCGACCATATCGCCTTGTAAGACATTAATTACATTTCTCTTACTAATCTAATACTAATACTAATGAAATACTAATACTAATGAAATACTAATACTAACTAAATACTAATCTAACACTAATCTAATATTAATACTGTGATTACTTACTAATACTAATCTAATACTAATTTAGCTAACCTATAGAACAAAATAGCATGTTCAGCGGTAGGATATGCTAAAATAGAGTTACAGATTACGTTACGATGCCAAATGTATAATTCTGTCCAAGAAACGATCTTCTACAATTTTCGTTTCGCACACATTTCATTATTTTTAAGTTACTGCGCATATTTAGACAAATATTATTGTATAATTAAAGCATGCGCTACACGGTTTCAAACAGTGGTTTGCAACAAAAAAAGCAGAAAAGCATGGCTACATGGCTACATGGCTGGCTACATGGTTTTTAAGTTAGTTTGAAACCAACAGTGTTCAAAGAACGTGGCGCAGATAGGACGTATTGACGCTCGCGTACCGTATGTTCAGTACAACGACGCCATGGCGCCTTACCTATCAATACAACAAAAAGTTGGAGTAAGTCTTGCACTTTTGTGTGCAATTGAAGCAAAAAAATAAAATATCCCACGCATTTCTTCGTTGTGTTTTATTTTTATACCCTTCACAATTTAAAAAAAGGCAGGACAACTCTTTGTATAACTCGAGAAGTTGAGTAATAACATCGCAATTACGTTCTGTCTGCTCACGCGCCATTTTGTGTCGTCAGAACGTCGTCACGTGCGTTTGCGCTGACCTCTGCAGCGTGACTGTCGTTCGCTTGGTTTGAAGCAAGCGACTAGACGGTTTCAAATAAGATAAAAACTAACGCTTGGCCAGTGGTTTGAAACACAAGCCTCGCTACCAAGGGCGTTTAAAGGTCATACGAAATTTGGCATAAAACATCTATCTACACTGTTTCAAACATCTGTTTCAAGCCACTGTTTGAAACCGTGTAGCGCATGCTTTATAGTGGATTCACAAATGGACGCGATCATCATTAATGAAATTAGCCTTATATACTACGCTAGTCTAGAAGTGTTGGTACAGAGTTTTAAGTTTTCCTTTTCTTTTACTTTATTGAACTCCTTAATCTTTTTTTACTATCATCCACGTCAAAGAAACAGGTGATGAACATGGTTCTCTTACTCCGTCACCATAGTCTATGATTAATAAAATTGATATCAAATTGCTGCTGTATCGATGAAAAAATAACGATAGCCTAAACTCTATTAACCATTTTTTAATTGTTAATCTTAAATTAGTTTTATATAAATATTAATATTGCTTATATCTATGGAGATCCTTATTGTATAATACTCGAGTAAACATAAGAAATCACTGTTACGATATTGAAACAACAAATGTAATAAATTCAAAATTATTTTTCACAATTTTATTCGAAGTTAAACCGCAATTCAAAGTTACTCAAAAAAACCGTGTTCACATTTTTTTATTTATTTTAATTATCTAAAATTATCATTTATTTGTCTTTTTATACTAGAGCTATAACTTTAAAAGAATACTATAATTATGTGCTATCGTATTCGCTATTAATCTTGTGAGGGCTTAACCTCTTTCTCTCCTTACGAAGGTTCGTTAAATTATCGCAAGCCGATGGTTACAAGAAATGTGAGGTAAAGATGTTTATGTGATAGTAAGAAGAAAAATCCAGCTTCTTTACGGACTTTTCTAAGAAAATATAAAAAAAGAATTTTAACTTCTTGCATGCAAACATTACACTCTGTCTACCCTTCGATATATCCAATCGCATCGATGATATTGATTTTAAGCAGCAACGAATATCAACAATACTCAGTTATCGATCACTACTTAGGTATATCTAGAATTTGTACTTATTTATATAAACGACCGAATGAATATATTCATTTAAATAAAACTACTGTACAGATTTTATCACGTTTATACTAGATTTTTGATTGCCCGACGTTTCGAACACTGATTCATGGTCACGGGCGGACTAAGACAAAATGTCTTGTTGAGTTGATAGTAGTTTTATTTACAATGTGTAGTAACACTCGCGTAAACATCAGATATCTTCATTTACTTGAATTTCTTAAAAGTTTTTTTTTAAACTAAGAAGAGAAAGAGGAAATAATCCTTGTATTGCGGGGGGACTTTTCACACATATGATTTAACGGAAAAAAATTACACCAATACTCAGAACAACAATTTGTGGGTCGACTTAAGTATTGTCAAAGTATTGTCCTGCATAGGAATCTAACCCGCGACACTGGCATAGAAGATGGATCTTAACCACTACGCCATCTGTACAGTGATCATTTCGCTATTACTTGGATAGGTTTAACCATATTTTCCAAAATATTTTTACGTCAGTGTAATTAAATTATTAAAGTTTAACAATGATAACAATATATTAGTGATAATTTCCTGCGATTTTAATAACTCGGTTGTTGATATGATAACGTTCATAAATTGTTTATATAATGGATAATATATGCATTTTTATAAGTTTTTCTAATATTTGTTCAACTGTGTAAAAGCGGAATTGTGTAAAATAGGTAACTTATAGATAGGGTAATAAGTATATAATTAAAGTTTTATAGAACCTCCAACGCGCTGTATATTCATTTCATCATTTCAGCCTATCGCCGTCCATAGCTGGACGTAGACCTCCATCATATTATGTCACAGAGGGTGGTCTTGTACCACCTACATCCAACGACGTCTAGCAACTTTTACCAGGTCGTCGGTCCACCTAATTGTCTTACACTCCGTTGTCAGATACGTGGTCGCCACTCGAGAACCTTTCTTCCCCAGCGGTAATCGGTTCGTCGAGCAATGTGGCCTGCCCATTACCACTTTAATGTGCTGTCGGTTACACCCGTTCTTCTGCGAATGTTAGTATTTCGGATTATAATTCGCAGAGAAATCCCGAGCATAGCCCGCTCCATAGCACGCTGAGCGATATTGAGCTTGGTTATAAGGGCCTACATTTAGGGACCATTGAGCTTGGTTATGCAGCCTACATTTGGGGACCACATTGCCGTTCCGTGAGTCATCACTGGTAACTGGTTGGACGCGATGTATATTACACATAAGATAAATATTATTTGGTAAATATTGTTTTAGATGTTAATTAAATTTTAACAAGAGTAAAATCGCATTTATTCTCTTTTTGAGAGTGAACTTATATCCTCCCCTGAGAAGACGATAAAATGTATCCGAAACGTAATATTAAAACAATATGGAGTCTAAAAAAGTATGTACGTACTTTTGTACGCACGTAAGAAATTATTGTTCTTTGGTGTAACGAGACAAAAATCTTTCTAAAAATTTTATCCTACGCTTGTAAAAAACAACACTAATAATAGAAAAAAAAACATTTAAATATTTAATACATTGAAAGTTTTATTATAACGCATTATCTAGTTGACATTTGTGAAGGTGTACGCGCGCATCGTAAAAAACGTTGACTGGCTAATTTCAGGGTGTCGGTTCTTCGGGACGGTGTGCGCGTGCGCATCGTAAGAATTTACTCTTATCATTTTTCCCTGGTGCGCCAAATGAATTATAACTTCAAAAAATAGTGCTATTAATACGCTTTTATTAGCTTCAGACGTATGTATGTTAGTATGTAATGGAATCTTTGAACATGATTTTGACCCCCTTCAAAACGTCGGATTAATACGCTTTTAAAGAGAATCCAACTAAAAGAGAGAAATTTTTTTTAAAAATTATATTAAGAATAGTGTATATGTATAAGAAAAAAATATTTTTTATTCTAAAAAAAGCGTGGGGTGCTTTTTAAGATATTATCAAAATGATAATCTTTCTACTCATATCTGTCAATAAAATATTTATAACTATTGACAACATGCACCCCACGCTTTTTTAATACGCTTTTATTAGCTTCAGACGTATGTATGTTAGTATGTAACGGAATCTTTGAACATGATTTTGATCCCCTTCAAAACGTCGGATTAACGTGAAATTTGGCATACTTATTAAGGACCGATGACAATTCAATATTTTAAACAGTTTGACCCGTTATCCTTACTAGGATAATGAGGATTAGCGAAAATTGAACTAAAAAATGAAAAATAAATAATAGTTCAAAAAAACTAAAAAAATACGCTTTTGAAAAAAATCCACCAAAAAATAGAAAATAAATTTTTAAAAATCTGAATTAAGAATACTGTATATAAGAAAAAAATATTTTTATTGTAAAAAAAGCGTGGGGTGCTTTTTAAGATATTATCAAAATGATAATCCTTCTACTCATATCTGTCAATAAAATATTTATAACTATTGATAACATGCATCCCACGCTTTTTTACATTAAAAATATTTTTTTCATATACACTATTCTTAATTTAAATTTTAAACATTGTTTTCTATTTTTTAGTTGGATTTTCTTTAAATGCGTATTTTTTTAGTTTTTTTGAACTATTATTTTTACAATAAAAATATTTTTTCTTATATACACTATTCTTATTTCAAATTTTTTAAATTTATTTTAAATATACAAACAAACTCTCTGATGTTATAATTTTTATATTCCATTTTTGCCGACTGTTTAACGTCGAGCGGAACCAACTGAGGTTTGCTAACGTAACATTTGTTTTTTTTGAGTAGTTTTACTGAGTTTTTACTTGAGTAGCAGCGCTCCCCCTGGAAATATCGGCATAATAGCCTAAGTTAAAATCAATCCAGCTGTTTTGAAGATTATTTGGAACAAACAAATATAATGCAAAAATACTTGTTAATGAATACTATTAATCCTTACATGGGTTTTAGAAAATTCCATCAGATGCTGTCTAAGGAATACTAAGGCAATTCCCTCCGTTCTCGTCCTCGCTTCGCTTTGGTTTCAGTTGCCTTACCCCCCCGTAGTTTCCGTTCCCGCGGAAATAACGGGATGAAATATAGCCTATGTTACTTCCTGATATTATAGCTTTCCATCGATGAAAGATTTTTTGAAATTGGTTTTGGTAAAGAAGAACCAAACAAAAGATGGATGTATTATCCAAGAAATTACGATAAGAGCAGGATAAAGATGATGATAAAATCTATCAAGTCATTTCTACTTCTTGTTATGGTATCAGTGGTGAAAGGTTGACACGAATTTTCCAATTATATGTGGTGTTCTCTCAAGTAATAAGGAGCGATTCATTTAATAGCATTTACGTTCATGATCGCGTATGTCATTGCGACGTTTATACAATAGAAACAGATGACGATGTTGCCTCGGCTTTTGTGTAGCAACAATGCAGTTGCTCATAGCGTAACCAAGCGAGGGTAATGAATTAAGGCTGGTTATAGAACAGCGATATTTATATCTGATAACTTGAAAATTATTATGTCGACTTAATATATGACTACAAGGATGGCGTAGCCCTTAAGATTGCAATGTAATAATTATCGTGGGTTCGGTCCCCACACAGGATAATGCTTTGTGCGATATAAAATTCATTGTGTTGATATTTGTGTCCGTTATTTGTTTGTTTGTAAAGAGGCCTTAATACGAGAATTGTGAGGCTGCGGGTGACTGGACTAGGGAGTTAGTCCCTCACCCGCCGAGAGGCCAATCGCGCGAGGAAAGACCGACGTCTTCCCCGAGGGGGGGACGTCGGTCGAAGAGAGGGTACTCCTCAGGGGGTATTCCGTTGGGCTGACCACTGAAGACAAGTCACCCTGCTCCGGTGGTAGGCGCAACGACGAAGGCGACGTGTCACGGGTGGGTTAGGGCTATGCGTGCTTACGCCCCTCTGTCGTCCCGGACGGAGTTGAGAGAGGAATGCGCCGATCGTAACCCAGCTCCTAATAAAAATACGAGAATTGCCTTTTAAAAAATAGTTTTTTTAATGCATGGTGACGGATTAAGAATATACTAAGTTTTTTAAACGCGATGCAAAAACGACGAAACGATTTTTAACCCTTAATTACTCGCACTAAGAAAATCACGTAACTACTCGCATGGGGTCTCAGGTAACCCCAAATTGTAGGAGTCATTTTGAATATATAGCAAATAAATATGTAAATAAAATTATTTTATTATTAAAGTACTTTATTTTATCTATTATAATTAAAAATAAAAAAATCAAATTTATATATTATTAGGCAAAAAATAAACAAACATAAAATAATTAGAAAACAGTTTAATTTTATACTTATATTGATATCAAAGTAAAAAAAGATAATATTTTTATGAAATTGCCGAATCACTGTCATCACGCTATTGACAATACATCATAGAGTGCTCGCTGCATACAAATTTTGTACATTTCTTGCATTTTGTTGCCACTTTGCGATCGTTTTTCCTCGGAGAGTTGTAATATGGTCGGTTGGATGTGAAGCTCTCAAAACTCCAGATATAATCAACAAACCCAGGAACGCTTTTATTTCTTCGAAGTCTGTATCTTTTGCGTCGCATTCCCTTTGAAACCTGTTTCTGACTGCCCCGATGTATTTGTTTGTATTCATTACAACTAAGTTCAAAATGTCCTCAGAAAAAAAACTGAAACTTTCAAAAGGAGTTTTTGCCAATTTTACTGGTTACTTGACACCTGGTAAGTGTATAATTATGTTATGCCCTCGTGTTCTTTCAGCGCTTGATGAAGGTGATTTTGACCATTTTTGTTTAGGACCATTCCTGTCATTATGCCTCATAAAATAAAAATGTTCATACTGCTCTGTGTCGTTTTCAAAATCTAACGAATCGCTGGAACGTGTAGGAGATTCGTTTATTTCCCTAGCACTATCGTGATCACTTTGGATTACTTCACCCGCCTCCGACTCAGAATTTGAGCCCTCAACTTGTTCTTCGTTGAAAGCTTCAGCCAACCATTGTAAAAGTTACTACTCTCCTCTGTCCATGACTAACTCTAGTAAAAAAAAAACATAAATCTCACGGCAACACGTAATTTTTGGATAACTTCGTCATATAAAATTATTAAAAGTATATTTATAACATTAATTTACACACTGGGCTAATGAAAATATAAGTTGAAGTATTATACACAAAAGTAAATAATACATTTAGCAAGTCACCTCTTTCGAAATAGTTACGCAATTACTCGCATGGGGTCAAGGGTTAAGAGTGCAGCGACGTATCCTTCCACTCCCGTGATAGAATCGTTACTAATATGTAAACGTTATGACGAATTAGGAAGCTAGCGGTAGCGAGGTGGAGTTCTGAACACGACAAGTACTTTTTTTAAGCTCGAAAGTGCTTTGACCCCATGCGAGTAATTAAGGGTTAAGTTTGACGTGTCGAGCTGCATTTTGAGTCTATGTTATTTAAAAATTGAGTTCGAACACTCTCGTACTTAGCGATGTTTGACGAAAATCTGTCCAAGATGGCCGCCACCATAAAATGGCGGCTAACGTATTTTTTCACAACTCTCGCAATGTGGGTGTTAAATAAAAGCGTCCAATTAGTAGAATATTATAATAAATTTCAAATCCAAGATGGCCACCACACAACAAAATGACGAATTACATATTTTTATTTGTGTCGGAGGGGTAATTCAAAAATTTTAACTTTTTTTTATTCATTTTGGGGCGGCTAGGGCCTGGCCTGGCCCTGCATGGTCAACTGAGGCAATGGAAGGGCATCCCCGGGTACTATATGTCGCCATGTTTTCTTCACCTATTGAGTGGCCTATTAACTATTAATGTTTTGTTACTATAATATTTTGTTTTACTATATAACTATTAATGTTTTGTTTTAGATGGTTCTCCCGATGGTATTCCCTTTGGAGTATATCCTCGTCATCTATTGAAACATCGGTATAGGTGGCAATTAACCTTGGGTGTTATAATAACGACTGGACGTGAATGTAAGCAGATTACGTCATTGTAAGGGAAGAAAATGTCGAAATAAAATATGTCCATCAGTTTGACCACTATGGTTCTATTTCTCTGTCGTTATTACCCCCCTTCGTTCCCAAAAAGAACATCAATAATCTCGTAACTTTCCTTTTGGATGCAAAACTCACGTGAAGTAACTTTTTTCGCACTTTTGCCAACGTCCAAGTATTGATGGTATCAAAATTTTTCAACTTTGCTATGCAGCTAATTTAGAAAATTTGGTGGATAATAGCCTCCGTCTAATTCCAGGCTACACTTTAGGCAATGTTTCCATCGAGCCGAAAGTCAGAGACCCAAATTTTAAAACTCATAAATAACATAATAGCACAATAGACTTGCTAGCAATTAATGCGAGTCCCTTATAATTGGTTTTTCTTACTGAATGTTTTATTGTATGATTTTTTGAATCTTTATTAGATACTAGCAACCCACCCTCGCTTCGCTTCGGTTTCAGTTGCCTTATCCGCGTAGTTCCCGTTCCCGTGGAAATATCGGGATAAAATATAACTCATGTTACTCCCTGACATTATAGCTTTCCAATGGTGAAAGAATTTTTGAAATCGGTTCCGTGGTTTAAGCGTGAAAGCGTAACAAACAAACAAATAAACCAAACAAACTTACTTTCGCATTTATAATATTAGTAAGGATACAAAGATGATAACAAATATTGCCGGATCTTCTAA
This sequence comes from Lymantria dispar, assembly GCA_032191425.1. NCBI lineage: Eukaryota > Metazoa > Arthropoda > Insecta > Lepidoptera > Erebidae > Lymantria > Lymantria dispar. The sequence goes on along the minus strand of CM063445.1, from coordinate 8,688,172 downwards.
ATTAATCGCAGTTGAATAATATTAAGTATATAGCTGTTAATGAATTAGGTAAATAATAATATTCGCGTAAACGTTAGAGATCATAATGTTGAAGCGGAAACGGTGAAAAATCTTCATAAAATTTATTTATTATTAAGGAAAGGATTCATCAGATCAACTTGGCACTAATTCCACTCATCATTCATGATCATCATTTCAGCCTACAGCCGTCCACTGCTGGACTCACTCACCTAAAATAAATCTGTATCCAACAATGAGAATAAGATATTTAATAGCCATCATCGGCATCATCATCATCATCGCAGTCCCACTGTTGGGCTCGGGAATCCTCCACAATAGTAAATTAATCTTACTATACCATGCTAGTCAGACTTGTTGGTATAGGGTTTCATTTCGAGTTTTCCTTCTCTTGTACAGATGTTATGTGCATATTAAATCCCATAGTCGTCTTTTACGACATCTACGGGCACGATAGACACAGAAAGTAGTGTTAATATTCATGTAAACATTAATTTTTTATACGTAATAATCATGTCACTTCTGGACTTCTCCACAATAGTTCACTAAATCAATAATAACCTCACAGGCGAGATAGGTTTTATTTTAAGTTTTCTTCTCTTGCATGAAAGGGACTCATGCACAGATGGCGTAGTGGTTAAGATACCGACCTATCGTGCCAGTGTCGCAGGTTCGAATTCCACGCAAGACGTTGTGCGATCCAAAAATTTTTGTTCTGTCTGGATGTAATTTTAATTATGTTTATAAAGTACCCCGATTACGGGGTACTTCACTATTCCTTGCTAATGCAAGGATTATATCCTTAGTGCAAGACATTGTGTTTTAAAAATAAAAAGGAAAATATATGTGCAATTTACACGTGGTAGAAGTGATACCTTCAAACATTTTGTATAACGCATGCGCGCACAAACACGTATTATTAATACATGTACAACACTGACATGAGTGGAGGTGATACGAAGCAGAGCACAAAGAGAACCACGAATATAAGAAACACTGTAATGCTTCCTATCTCATTTTCTCCCACGTTAAATCTTATGAATTTACGTGTCTATCTCTTTTTACTGTCGCTTTTTCGTTTCATCGACTTTCAAATTACAATGATGCTAAAGAAGTTTTCACTTCAAAAACAATATTATCTTCATATAATATGCCTTATTTGCCGCGTGGTGACGGAGTAAGAATACAATTCACTTCTAATCAAGGCCGTGGCTGTCGTAAAAAAAAAAACGACTAAGGAATATAATACGGATATAACATTTATGCAAGAGAAGGAAAACTCGAAATAAAACGTTCCTCTTATTGTGGAGGAGGCTCGAGCCTAACGGTGGGTCGTATATGAGCTGAAACGAATATGCCTTATTCGCACACACGGAAGATTCGCAGACATATAATAATCCCTAGCCGAGGCCGCGGGTGACGTGACCGGGGAATCAGTCCGTCATCCGCCGAGAGACCGACTGCGTGAGGAAAGACCGACGTCCTCCTCGAGGGGGGGGGGACGTCGGTCGATGGGAGGGTACCCCAAGTAGGGGGTATTCCGTCGGGCCGACCACGATGTCAAGTAATCCTGCTCCGGTGGTCGGCCCAACGACGAAGGCGACGTGCATCGTGGGTGGGTTGCGGGTGTGCGTGCTTACGCCTCTCTGTCGCCCCGGACGGAGTGGTGCGAGGAGCGCGCCGACCGCAACCCTTATCAAAAAAAAAAGACATAACAATAATAATATTCTTGTAAAAACGCAAGCGTATAACTGTCTTTATACGTAGTCTATTGTATTTCAGCAGGCGCAGTTTTTCACAGGATGCTCACAGATTAAATTCCTTTTGTTAGATGACACTGTGATGATACAAGCGCCTTATACGGTTGTAAAGTAAGGCGATGTCTAAAGAATTATATAAACGTTTATTTTCTTTATAAAAAAATAATATTTAATGTTGGAGGGAAATGGTTTTTATGAAGAATCCGTGTGGTTAAGGAGTAAGAATACAATTCACTACTCCCTATCTTAACCCTTAAGTGGTGTCGTAAAAGTCGACTTAAGGGAAATTATCTCGGTTGATATATTGACCACTTCTGAGTTCCACTGTTGAGTCAGATGGGTTGGTATAGTGTTTTATTTCGAGTTTTCCTTGTCTTGCAGTATGTTGTTATCAGCTCGTGTCCCATCGTTGTCTCTTATAATCACCCACGGGTAAAAAAAAACTTGAGAGGTGTCAAGGGACACCTGGATGGAACGAAGTTCCTTTCGATTAGGTGAAGGAATTGTAATAAAATTTTATTTTTTTTATATTAGTTATAATTATCTGTATATTAATAGAAAGACACTATATAAATAATTAATTTTAATTAATTATTTAAAATTATTAATTAATTTTAATGTGAAGAGAATTATCTGTATATTAATAGAGAGACGAAACGAAAATAACTGGCTTGCTTTCTATGAGAGAGAGACAGAGAAACACGCGCACGCCGCACGGCTTACAACTATAGCAAAAAGTGTCGTTACAACTTTTAGTCTTAATTTTTCCGTCTATCCTCATTTCGCAACGCGCGATAAGGAACTTCGTTCCAAAAAAGGGGTGGTGTATTCTTACACGGTGGTGACGTGCACCACACGGATTGAAGAATATCAAATCAAATCATTTATTCTGCATAGGCCCCTTAAGGGCACTTACATATTGTCAAATTACACGTTTGAATACAATACAATAATCTACCACCGGATCGGAACGCGGCCACAAACTGAGAAGATCCGGCAAGAAACTCGGCGGGCAGAAACTCAGCAACTATCTATACCAATAAATAAAATTGGAGTGTCTGTTTGTAATGTCAAAATAATAGGCTTTTTTCATGCTCACACGGTTATTTGCACGACACCTATGCGCAAAATAGTAATTAAAATTTTTTTATCTCTCTGTCTGTGTGTCTGTCTGTCTGTCTGTTTGTTCCGGGTAATTTTCAAAACGGCTGGACTGATTTCAAAAATTCTTTCATTAATGGAAAGCTATAATATCAGGGCGTAAACTAGGCTATATTTTATCCCGGTATTTCCACGGGAACAGGAACTACGCGGGTAAAACGACTATAACCTATAACTGAAGCGAAGGGCGGGTTGCTAGTATTTAATAAACTCAATTACAATGTTATGTGAAATATCATTCCGTGTGGTGACGGACTAATACATTCACCACGCCATTTCTTACTCATATCATGTCAGCCCATATACATCCCACTGTTCGGCTCGAGCCTCCTTCACAATGAAAGGGAAATTGACCTATTATTTTTATATCGAGATCTCTTGCAAGATGTTTTATGCATATCATATCCCTTAATCGACGACCTCGACGGAGATGAGAGGGAGTGCTGAATTTTATTCTTACTCCGTCACCACATGTATAAACCCATCGTATCTACAATGGTTATAGTGAAAGTCAAGTAGGGGATTTAACATGCAGTCAATGTATATCAAGAGAAGGAAAACTCTGAATAATATCCTATAGTAATATGTCTGACCCCTGTGGTATAGTAGCCCAAATTCCCTTCCATTTTCGAGGAGGCTTGAGCTCTGCAGTGGAACACATATGACCTGAGATAATTATATGTCAAAACCGAAATAAAATTATATAATTGTTGTACAAATTTGTTTGGAAAATTTCATACCAACATTTTATTTCATACTAGCAACCCGCCCTCGCTTCGCTTCGTTTTCTGTCGCCTTATCCCCGTAGTTCCCGTTCTCGTGGGAATACTGGGATAAAATATAGCCTAGTTTACTCCCTGATATTATAGCTTTCTATTGGTGAAAGAATTTTTGAAATCGGTCCAGCCGTTTTGAAGATTACCCGGAACAAACAGACAGACAGGCAAAAAAATATAAAGTGATTTTTAGGCATAGGTATCATCCAAATAACCGTGTGATGAAAAAAGCCTATTATTTTGACATTACAAACAGACACTCCAATTTTATTTATTGGTATAGATATTTACGCCAAAACTTTCCTGAAAGTTCTTGCAAAAGAATTTTTGGATGTACGTAACTTTTAAATTAGATTTTAATTTATAATTATGTTTCTCTGTAATATAACCTATGGAATATAAATTTTTGTATTTTAAATTGGACCGTAATAGTACAACAGAAGAGTAAATGCTTCAGTAAACTAGTATGCGACTAAGCTCACCTTAAAGCGAGTAAAAATTGTGCTAGATTTTGCTACTAAATAATTCTAGGCAGCACTATATTTGGCAGATGATATGGATGATCGTCTTTAATTTAAACTAGCAATCCGCCCTCGCTTCGCTTCGGTTATAGCTTATAGTCGTTTTACCCGCGTAGTTCCCGTTCCCGTGGGAATACCGGGATAAAATATAGCCTAGTTTACGCCCTGATATTATAGCTTTCTAATGGTGAAAGAATTTTGGAAATCGGTCCAGCCGTTTTGAAGATTACCCGGAACAAACAGACAGACAGACAAAAATTTTTTAATTGCTATTTTAGGCATAGGTGTCGTGCAAATAACCGTGTGAGTGTGAGCATGAAAAAAGTCTATTATTTTGACATTACAAACAGACACTCTAATTTTATTTATTGGTATAGATGACTTAATGCTGTGTGGTAGCGGCTTCGAATACTACCAACCCTTGCTTTGCTCGTGGGTGTCGTAAAAGACGACTAAGAGCCCTAGATTGACCCGGACCAACTCCATCTGGTACCATTTGGGTCAACGATTACATTCCCAAGGAGGGTTAACGTCAGGCAGGCGGTCGGTCATAAAAGTCATTGCCGAAACTTTTTGCAATATGTCAAAACAGATGACATATTGCGTCGACCCCAAGAAATTGGGATAAGAGCAAGATGATGATGATGGTATAGATGACTTAATATATGTGTTATGGCGTAGTGGAGTGTAGGGGGTTTTATGTCAGCAATAATCGACGTGGGTGTTCTCAAAGGACCAGTGGGAAGCCAATCCCACAAGTGAGGACCTATTCCCACAATATGAGGGTGAGATAGGAAACCTATGGGAAGTGGCTGGAGAACTTACCTAGCTTCTCTGGTGGTCACAGAGCTGATAATTTGCTGGGCTGATGGTGTTGATATCCAAAAAAATAATAGTTTTTTTTTCTACGGTAAACAACACCTACGTCACAAAAATAGTAAATTACCTTTGATAGCACGTGTATCCATGAGTAATATGCAAAAAATAAACTGGAAATATTTTATGATTTGTGACAATGACATAAGAAAATGTGACCGAGGGTGTCAATTTTCCAAAAAAATTAAAATGGCCAATAACTCGAAAAATATGATACTTTTACTAAATACAATTTGAACTGTCATGAGGTCCCCTACACGCTGGTAAAGGATTATCCACTCATTACGCCACACCCTGTATATATATATATATATATATATCTCATCATCATCTTGCGCTTATCCCAATTACTTGGGGTCGACGCAATATATCATCAGTTTTGACATATTGCAAAAAGTTTCGGCAATGACTTTTATGACCGGCCGCCTGCCTGACGTCAACCCTCATTGGGAATGTAATCGTTGACCCAAATGGTACCAGATGGTGTTGGTCCGGGTCAATCTAGGGCTCTTAGTCATCTTTTACGACACCCACGAGCAAAGCAAGGGTTGGTAGTATTCGAAGCCGCTACCACACACCATATATATATATATTAAGGATCTCGGAAACGGCTCCAACGATTTTGTTGAAACTTGACATACTAGAGGATTCGGGCCCAAAAAATCGATCTAGCTAGGTTTTATGTATAGAAAATGTTGTTTTGTCAGTGTTTTTTCAGACAATATAATGACATTAAATTTTAAAAGAATATGAATTCAAATTTTGCCATCAATTTCTTGAGTTACGATAGCTCAGTGGCGAAGTAGTCAGGTTTCACTTTATTTTTGATATCGGCGACAAACGGCGTCGGATCGAATCTCGGTGTTATTATTATTCTCTTTTTATAATTTTTTATATAAATTTCATTGTTTATTTTTTTATTTTTTATTAATATATATCTAAATGCTTAAAAAATACTCAAAATGCTACAAAAATACTCCGGTCAACCTGATATTACATATTGTACTGCTTGTTATTGAATATATACATCTAAATAAACAAATAAACGCATCATTGAATAGTCTCCACCGGCTGACCTATAAAATTCATAGACACGTGTTTTTTAGTTTTTTTTAAACTATATACGTAAGCTTTATATTGAGTATTGTTTTCAAAAAGGTGTGAACAATTGTTTCCTTAACACGTTCCCCTATGGTTAAAAAATGGCTAAAAATATATTAGAAGGACAATTTTAAATGGAAAATTATAAATAACTATATTTCAAGATACAATATGAACACAGTCTTATTATTTGTATACTTATCTAAGTGGAAACGAAATGGATTCGAATATTGTAATTTTTTATTCTTTTGTGAGAGAATCTGTAACTTGGGTATACAAAGAAGGTAATTGCGTGTAATCAGATTTATTCTTTGAGAATCGTAATCCATTTTCTTGTATTGTTAAGAAATGTGTGTACATTTTTAGAGCTTGAAAAACCGTTACCTGATATAATATGGTACCATTATATCAGTCCAGTTAACAATTTCTTGATTACATAAACGGCGTTCGTGATTACATATGAAGTTCCACATTTTTTTTCTTAACACAATATCGTGCACTATGAATTAAGGCTTCAATTAAAGGGATATTTTATAAACTTACAATTAATGGTCATAAAATATCCCCATGCACGAGAATAAGTACTATACTGCCATCGCACGGCAAATGAATGCGAACTTACAACAATGTTCCTATTGTGCGAGTGACTGGACCGGGGAGTTAGTCCGCCACCCGCCGAGAAGCCGACCGCGCGAGGAAAGACTGACGTCCTCCCGGAGGGACGGACGTTGATCGAGGCGACGTGTCACGGGTGGTTCACGGATGAGCGTGCTCACGCCCCTCTATCGCCCCGGACGCACCCTAAAAAAAAAACAAAATATACCTACTGTGGTTGCATAAGTCATGGATATACTCTGCACACGCATCAGTTTTATACATCATTGCAGCCCACATACATCCTACTGTTAGGCTCGGGCCCCCTCAACAATGGGAGGGGATTTGACCTACTATACCATGCTGGTCAGACATGTTAGAATTTTTTTTTATGGGTGGGCTATGGTAAGTGCACGCGCGGTCCAGTCCCTCCGGGGCGATGAAAGGACGGCGCGCGGGCCCATAACCCACCCGTACCCACGTCACCTCGTTGTTGGGCCAACCACCGGAGCAGATGTGACTTGTCGTCAGTGGTCGGCCTGTATCCTACCGGGTAACCTCACCTCTCGACGTCCTGGGACGTCAGTCGCCGTCGCGCGGTCAGACATGTTAGTATAGGGTTTCATTTAAAGTTTTCCTTATCTTGCATAGATGTTATGGACATATTATATTCCATAGTCGTCTTATACGACATCTACGGGCAAGATAGGGAGTGGTGAATTGTATTCTTACTCCGTCACCACACAGAAATTATCAGTTCAGTTTTAATCAGTTCAATAAAATCAGTTTTATACAATGGTGAAAATAGAAAAAGAAACGAAAATAATTAACATTTAAATTAATTTAATTTGTCAAGGAATTTTCAAATAGGCAGAATATATAGAAAAGTATGTAATTGATAATGAGTAAACTTCAAATAAAAAATGAGTCATTATGGATAAAGTCATTGATGTAAGCTACTTTTAACCCAAGTTACGATGTGCTGACTCCAACTTTGTCGCATAAGGGAATGTTTTGTTGGTAACATCGACTATAACGGCTGCTGAAAATATATGGGCAAAGTTAACCGTTATTTGCGACTCGGTGAATTTATTCGTAATTTTGTACTAAGCCGTAACACGGATTCCACAAACAGGATAACGTGTTTGGATAATATTTTTATTCTACCATAATATTTATTTATCACTATTTTAAACTTGGTTTTCTTTGCATAAATTAAGTATGAATACAAAAATATTTTCTTTGGTAAAAATGTTTATCAAAAAATCTCTTCCGTTAAGGCTTAGAATAATAAGGTATAGAAGGTAAGTTCGCGCACAAAAAGTGAAGCATTTCAATTGGAGCCTAATGGAGCTTACGCCGGAACCGTTCCGTAATGTACAAAGTCACTGTAATGGACGTACGTACGCAACTCTTAAAAAATAAATAGGTAATTATGACGGTTTGTGCATTCAAATGGTGTCACAACACATTTGAAAAAGTTAAAAAGGTTTTCAACATTACTTTTAAAATTATTTCGACGATTTATGTTACTAAAAACAAAATTTGATTTCATAATTTGTATAGTGTACGTGTGTAATCGTCTGCGTGCATGTAGTATTTTTAGATTCATGTTTCGAATGTTCGAAGTAGCGACACTATCCTTCTATACATTATTATTCTAAGCGTTAAGGCTTAAGAATAGAATATGTTAGCAGCTTTTTCTATCCGTGTAGTAACGGAATAAGAATATAGTTCATCGCCCCAGAATATAGTTTTTGCCCGTGGGTATCATAAAAGTAGACTAAGAGATATATTTACGATTACACGTGGCCTTTATAGATACGTTCATTTACCTTTATTACATGTGGATTATAGTTGTCTTTTACATAATGAGCCTCTGGTCGACTTTAAGTCTGTGTAACTTTTGTAGTACCTACCTATATTTAAAAAGAAATTGAAATATTGTCTGGATAATGAACAGCAGCGACCACTGAAGACAAGTTACTCTACACCGGTGGTCAGTCCAACAACGAAGGCGACGTGCCACGGGTGGGTTACGGGGCCTCGTTCTGCCCCTTTGTAGCCCCGGACGGAGCCGGGCGACGGGTGCGCAGACCGTAGCCCGCCCCAAAAAAAGGTTAATTAATAGCAAATAAATATGGATACGTATACGTCCAACATACCTCAGTGTCTGAAAACACAGGTCTACGACCAGTGTGTGTTACCAGTGATGACTTACGGCACAGAAAGGTGGTCCCTAAATATAGGCAACTAACAAGGCTCAAAGTCATTCAGCGTGCTATGGAACGGGCTATGCTCGGGATTTCTCTGCGAGATAGAATCCGAAATACGGAAATCCGCAGAAGAACGGGTATAACCGACATAGCACGAAGAATTAGCACGCTGAAGTGGCAAGGGGCAGGCCACATCACTCGACGAACCGACAACTGCTAGGGAAGAAAGGTTTTCGAGTGGCGACCACGTACCGGACGACGCAGTGTAGGTCGCCTCCCACCAAGTGTACCAACGACCTGGTGAAAGTTGCTGGGCATCGTTAGATGCAGGCGGCACAGGACCGCACTTTGTGGCGTAACATGATGGACGCCTACGTTCAGCAGTGGACGGCGATAGGCTGAAATGATGATGAATGATGAAATATAGATATTATAGCTAACAATCACTCAGATAAAGAGTTTGAATCATTATGAAAACTCAACCTACGGTTTTATGGGTTTTTCGCCCTGTGAATGTAGCGGGTGTACATGGTCCGGCTAATATAAGAAATATTTTTAAAAAGCATATTAAGGTCGATTAACGTATTGGAGAACAGATTCAGATATTCGTTGCTAAGATAACATAAGTATATGTATCACTGCAAAAGAAGATACCTTTTTTTTTTTTTTTTTTTCATTGCCAACGGTGGCAAACGAGCAGGCAGCACACCTGATGGTAAGTGAAACTGCTGCACATGGACCATTGCAATACCAGGGGCACAGCCAGGCCGCTGCCTACCGTGAAGGAAATACTCTTCTTAAACCTCGTTTAAAGAAGGACATGTCATAGCGCTCGGGAAACACAGCAGCAGGTAGTTCATTCCAGAGCTTGCACGTACGTGGGAGAAATGATCGCTGGAAACGTACAGTTGAAGACCATAACGTTTCCAGGTGAAATGGATGAACCCTGCTGCGATGTCGAGTGGTACGTTGGTAGAATGGTGACGGTGGTACCAAGTCAAACAGTTCCTCGGAGCACTCCCCGTGAAAGAGTCGGTAGAGTACACAGAGTGACCCAAAGTCTCTCCGCTGCTCCAGCGACTCCAATCTGTCCGTAAGATTGGGATCCCCGACGATTCGAACAGCCCGTCTTTGCAGGGAGTCAAGTGGGTCTAGCTGATATTTGGGCGCACCTGCCCAGAGATGTGAGCAGTACTCCGCATGAGGACGAACTTGTGCTTTGTATAGCACAAGACGCTGTCTCGGTGTGAAGTACCGCCTGGCTCTGTTCAGGACGCCCAACTTTTTGCTTGCCAATTTGGCTTTGTCCTCCAAATGACTCCCAAACTGGACTTTGCTCGATATTTTGACGCCGAGAATCCCAATACTCTCAGAAATTGGAAGAGTTACTCCTTGGAACTGAGGCGCCATGACAAATGGGTCCTTCTTTGCAGTGAACGCGCAAACTTGTGTCTTTGTGGGGTTGAACTGGACTAGGTTCCGTTCACCCCATTCCGAGGCCCGCCCCAGAGAGCCTCCAAGGCCTCTGCCCAACGGTGTGTGAGGTACACAAGAAGATCACCAGCCGACCGACCATGACGAAAGCCGTATTGGCGATCACTGATAAGCTGGCGATCCTCAAGGTACTGCAGAAGCTGGCGGTTTATAACCTTCTCCATTATCTTGGAGAGCAAGGATGTTATCGCAATTGGCCTGTAATTCGATGGGTCAGACCGGTCTCCCTTTTTAGGGATCGGGTGGACATGGGCTACCTTCCACGAAGACGGAACCCTATTAGTAGCGTAGGAAAGTCGGTATAGGCGCGTGAGGATGGGAGTCAATTCAGGGGCGCACGTCTTTAGTACCACTGCAGGGATGCCATCCGGTCCACTCGACTTATGGACGTCTAAAAGCCGCAGCTCCCGCCTAACCGCTCGCTGCGTGATGCGAATTTCGGGCAGTGAGCTTTCACACCGTGGGATGGTAGGTGGTGTGGCAGCTTCGGCATCCAAAGTCGAGTTACAGGCAAAGAATTGACCTAGAAGATCGGCCTTCTCCTTTGCGCTGTGGGCCAGACTACCATCGTGTTTCTGCAGTGGTGGGAGATTGGGCTGGCAGAAGTTGCCTTGTGCAGCCTTGGCGAGCGACCAGAATGCACGACTCCCAGCGGGATAGCTTTGCAATCGCTCGCCAATTCTGGCAACATGTTCCGCCTTGGCTCTGGCAATAGCCTTCTTACTAGATCTAGAAGCGGCGTTAAATTTCCGCTTCACCTCTTTGGCGTTCGGGTCCTGGCATTTTTTGGCCCTATTCCAGGCCCGATATGCGGACTGTTTCTGGCATGCAGCCGTCCTGCAGGTTTTGTTAAACCAGGGTCGGCTGCGGCCACCGACGGGTATTTTGGTGTTGGGGATGAATAATTCCATCTCCGTAATAACCGTTTCGGTAACGCAGTCCGCACAGACGCCAGGGTCCCCAGAGGCGAAGCAAAGCCGCTTCCATGGGTAGGATGCGTAAAATTCGCGCAGTCCATCCCAATCTGCTGACTTATATTGCCAGACTCTGCGAGTCCCAGTCGCCTTAGAACGACTAGGCCTTACAACAGGGGCACTGCTACGGACCAAGCAGTGGTCAGAAGATCCAAGAGGCGCTTCAACCACTACCTGATATCCGTGCTGGTGTGTAGTCAGCAGAAGATCCAGTAAAGAAGACTCATGGCTCTCAATATCTGGGATACGGGTGGGCTGTGTCACCAGTTGTGAGAGACCATAGGCCGAGACCATATTGAAGAGATGTCGACCCTGGAGGTCAGTGGTTCGGGACCCCAGCCACTCTTTATGATGAGCGTTGAAGTCTCCAAGAACCACCACCTCCGCTGATGGACACTGCTCCAATATTTCGTCAATCCCCCATTGGACGTTCTCAAATAATTGAATTGACCCCGGATCACTGCCATGGGACCTGTAGAGGCATGCATAGATGCGGGTAAGCCCTCCATAGTCTACGCGTAGCCACAGGATTGACAAGTCACCATGTTCGAGGGCTCGAAGGCGGCGACAGCAGATATCACCTCGGATGAATACGCACACCCCGGCTTTACGACGGAAGGTATGCTCCAACTCGTAGCCGGGGTAATTTAGGTACGAAATGTCATCCGGAGCACCTATCTGCGTCTCCGTTAAAAAGAGTAAGGCAGGCCGCGCCGTCTCGAGGTGATGGTGGACGGCGTCGAGATTGCTATGTAAACCCCTGATATTGCAAAAATCCACATCAAATGTGGATAAGGGGACCGCCGTAGAAAATCGTCTCTTTTTAACATTCTTAACCTTACCTTGATAATATCCGGGATGAAAAAAGGTAAATAACCCAGCTACAATGGTTTTAGTATCCCGCATTTGTAACATGTGGCCATATATCTGCCTCAAGTTCTGGCCATGTTTTTCAACAAATTTAAAATGATTTATTATGTAAAAACCACACGTGACTTAATTATAATTAGTTTTAATATTTTAACTTAAATTACTCTAATAAACTATCACTGGATCGGAAAGTGAGCACTACTGAGAAGATCCGGCAAGAAGCGAAGCGGGTTTATCTATTATTATTACTTACTTTTTATATAAAATTGATACAACATATGTCGTAAGTACATATGCTGCTATGAATCATAATAGAATTATTATGCCTCAACCAGATCCCACAAGCGGCACTTGATCATGAAGTATCTAACAGAGTATCCAACATTGATGATGATCCAACATTTGTGTGAATCATTGTTGTTTACCTAATATATCTATTGTAGTACCTATCTATTATTTAAAATAAAACTGGGGATGTGTTTGATATTTCAAATTACAGGTCTATATCATTGGCAACTGTTATAGCCAAGGTACTGGACAGTCTGTTTGACTAGCAATTATCTAAGCATACTAATCAGTTCAGCTTTAGAATGGGGCTTTCAACAGAGTATACAATTTTGTGCCTTAAACGGACTGATGGAAAGAAAAGAGTCTAAAATAGCTTGTTTTCTGTTCCATCCAGGGCATTCGACTTGGTCAAGTACAAAGTATTGAGGCATAAGCTACATTGTCGCCTGAAATAATAAACTTGTTTACATAATGTTATAATAATTAATGTAACAGTATTATGTGGCAAGGTTTAAACCTTGCCACTTGGAGTGCGGGGTTAGACAGAGGAGTTAAGCCTCGTCTTTTTAATATTTGCATGAATCAGCTGTTGGTGAGCTCGGAGATAGATGCTAACATCGGATATGACATTTGATTGATGTGACTTATATTAATAATATCAGTTATGCTGATGACATGTTACCTAATCCATTTTTTAGTGCCTTAAAGCATTTACTGGCAGTTTATGAAGTATGAAGGACTTAAGGAGGCTCAAGGACTCAAACATAATGTTAAAAAAGAGAGATTTTGGTTTTTGAAGCGGGTGTTAGAGGCCATCGTACCATCATGCCGGAAATATTAATATAATTTAATCTTTAAACCAAGCCCATCTTATTTTTAAATCAGCTAATCAATTGAAAACCGCAGCTTATGAACAAGCAAAAAAGTTTCGCCTGAAAGTTCAAAACAATCCTGCGGTTTGAACCTTTTTTTTATAATCATAATAAATCATAAAAGGAAAATCACGGCGTTGAGCTCCATTGTTACGAACAAATTCCCGCCAGATTATCTCTGAAAAATACAATTTAAAATGAATTTAAAACGAGTTCTATTTTGAAATTTGCAATTAAATATTATTAATTAATTATTATTATATAAGTTGCCAGTATAAAACAGATATGAAACTGTTTGTCATATATTTATCTAATTTTTTTTTTGAGTAATTCTAATTAACTCGTTGATTTTAGGAAATCATCATGCTACTTTCCTTATCTCTATTTATGATTTAGCTATTTTCTTATTGTTTTGCCTAAGTTTTAGACCTAAGATAAATTGATTTTTTTTTTCAAAAAATATTAAGCGTAAAGCTGTAGGTAGAATTGCAACAGTTCAGGGTAAATGTAGAACTGTATAAGATTTATATACTTCGTCGTTACCAAATGATACCCTTAAATATTTATGATGACGTTCAAAGGTTTATTAATGTTAAGTGGAAAATACTGTTATACACCGATATCTTTAGTCTCTTTAAATAAATATATCAAAATAGTTAAAGTTTGCCATAGAATTTATAAATTAGATTAAGAGTACAATATGCCACTAGTCCTTACTTTTGAGTCGTGAAAACTGTTTGAAGGATTGCCAGGAGAACGTGCGACAGTACTCTTCTTGGCTATGGTCACGTCTGCTTTTAATATAGCGATCCTTATTCTGCCTGTCAAGCGTAATAGTTATGGTCAATGGTATCATTAGACAGGCTTATGTCGAACAATGGACGTTGATCAGTACATAAATAAATTCTCTGTATCAACACTTCTTAATTTGATTAATTATTTTATGATTTCTACATGTAGAATGATGAGGGTAATTTTGTTACGTTTCTTAGGTAAAAGTGTTTTATATAACTTCTAAAAGAGCAGAAACAGCAAGGCCGGAGCTATTAAAGCTTTTGCATGCGACTTTACCTTCCTAAGAATTAACTTTCCCAAAGTTCTAAATTTATTCAACGGTTTATGTGTGATTGGATAATAAACATCAAACAGCCTCACAAACTGTCACTTTTATGATATTAGTAGCATTTCTTTCTTTATCCTATTTTTTGTTAGACCACAAGATCATTATTTCAATTTCAAATCCAATGATTTAAACCTCCTTTTAAATTCTTATCGTACCTATAATGACGTAAGATAGATCGACTGACTAAAATAAATAGACCCCTTTTTACAGACACCCTGCGAAAAGGAAATAATCCTTATGTTGCAGGAGACTTTACAAATATCTAATTTAACGGACACAAATTACACGTAGAATCAGAACAACAACTTCTGCATCGCATAAATTATTGTCCTGCATGGGTATCGAACCCACGACACTGGCACAGTAGTTCGATTAACCACTACGCCGAATAGAAATATGACATTAAAAATCATCTAAGAAGAGGTTCTTTACTACTGAATTCTGCAAGGTTCGACTAGTATGTACGTAGCATTATTTTGTGGTAACATACAATGTAATAAAAACCTGTAACGTAATACCATAATACCAACATAATAACATTATTTTCAATGGAAATATGCTTGGAAACGAGCTCCTATATAACGAATTGTGCTGGGAAAACATACAGACGCTATGAAATCATATTTCATTACAAAAATATTTCCTCAACGTAACCATAAACAGCTCATGCTTAAATATCAAATGTGTTTGTTTATCGTCGTGTTTTTCTATTAAATTTAATTTGATAAGAAAGATTTTTTCGTGTAGTGACGGAGTAAGAATACAATTTACCCGTGGGTATCGTAAAAGACAACTAAGGGATTAAATATGCATACAATATCTATGCAAGAGAAGGAAAACTTAAAATGAAACCCTACACCAACCCGTATGACCAGCGTTGTGTTGTAGGTCCTCCCTTCTATTATAGAGCAGGCTTGAGCCCAACAGTGGGACATATATGAGCCGAGATGATGAAATGATAAAGAGTGCTATGATGTACATAAAAAAAAAAAATTACGTGTTGTGACGGAATCAGAATACAATAGACAACCTAAGTTACCTGTGAGTGTCGCAAAAGACAACTAAGGGCTATAATATGGGGTGCGGGGCCGGAACACCTCCACGTGCACCTTGGAAACGTCCATTTGGACGGCCAAGATTTCGGCAGGAAGGGGTCTCCGCGTGCCGACTCTGAAGGCAGAGCGCACGGCGGATTTGACCCGGGGCTAATGGGGCGGATGTGTCTCATGGTACTCCGTTGCCAGAGACGGTGGCGTCACGGCCCGGGGGCGTGACAGGTCGGTCGCTCGCGAGCGGCCAGACCCGGAAGACCCAAACCGTAATCCTGAGTAGGGGGGGGGGTTAGGACCGGGGGTCTTCGGACCGCGGGGAAGAAAACCCCTATAAAAAATTACCCCAAATCTTATGTTTGGCCACTCGGCGAGGAGATGTATGGCTGGTGGGTTAAGAAGCGCGCGTGGAAAAAAAAAGCGTCCGAATTTTGACACTACTGAATTTTTTTATTTTAAATAAAATTACAATTGTTTAAATGATTAAATTTCAATAAAAATGTACAAATTTAAATTGGTTTAATTGCTTTATTGGTTCAGTTGAAAATAAAAAAAAATATATAGATATATAAAATACAATACATTATTTTATTTATATTTTTAAAAAAGTACTTGGTAAATAAATTATTATTCTTTGTTCCATAAAAATGGCACCTTGGAAAGCGTAAGGCAAAATATTTGCCTCCCGCCCGGGCTGGGCGTGATTTGTTACGCCGACGACACGCTCGTCACAGCCCGCGGTGGGACGCTAGAAGAGGCGGTAAGCCTGGCGACCTCTGGTACCGAGGAGGTCGTCAGGCGGATCGAGGCGCTGGGGTTGAGGGTCGCCCTGGACAAGACGGAGGCCCTCTTGTTCCATGGGCGCACTATGAGCCCTCCCATCGGCGTCTTGATCACCGTCCACTTGGTCGACATCAGCATCCGGGCCCATATGAGGTACTTGGGCCTGGTGCTCGACGGGCGATGGTGGTTCCGGGAGCATTTCTGCAGGCTCGCTCCACGGCTCGTCGGCGCGGCGTCTATCGTGGCTTATGCCGAATGTGGGTGGACCGAGCGCTGCGTGTCGACGGCTGTACGCGGGGGTCATCCGGTCGATGGCCCTGTACGGCGCACCGGTGTGGGCGGGGTCCATGACCGCCCGACTTAGGGCCCTTCTGTGGCGACCACAGAGGGTCACGGCGGTCAGGGCCATCCGCGGATACCGCACGGTGGCGACGGAGGCAGCGTGCCTATTGGCCGGGACTCCCCCGTGGGACCTGGAGGCGGAGATGCTCGCCGGACTATATCGGCGGGTGACGGGGGTGCGAGCGGAGGGCGGTGTGGTCTCGTTAAGGGATCTCACCGCCTGGCGCGTCGACGCCCGCCGAGACGTCATCGCCCGTTGGGCAGTCCGGCTGGAGAGGCCTCGGTTCGGGGTGCGAACCGTGGAAGTCTTCCGGCCGGTGCTGATGCAGTGGTTGGAGAGGCGGCACGGGGTGCTCTCCTTCCGACTGGTGCAGGTTTTGACGGGGCATGGGTGCTTCGCCAAATACCTGCACAAGGTCGTTAGGAGGGAGAGTACACCGTCCTGCCACCACTGGACCTGACGCTGCCGGCTATCGCTAGGGCGATGGTCGACAGCGTCGGGAATTGGGACGCGGTCGCAGCCTTCTGCGAGACAGTGATCTCGCGGAAGGAGGCGGCGGATCGCCTGCGTGAGGAGCGCAGCCTCGATGAGGAGATCCGCCGCCGGCGACTGGGGCGGCGCAGGCGCAACTATCTGCGCCTCATGCCGCCCTAGCCGAGGCCGCGGGTGACGTGACCGGGGATTAGTCCGTCACCCGCCGAGAGGCCGACCGCGTAAGGAAAGACCAACGTCCTCCCCGAGGGGGGGACGTCGGTCGATGGGAGGGTACCCCAATAGGGGGTATTCCGTCGGGCCGACCACTGACGACAAGTTAACGCTGCTCCAGTGGTCGGCCCAACGACGAAGGTGACGTGGTTTTCGGGTGGGTCGCGGGAGTTGCGTGCTTAAGCCCCTCTGTCGCCCCAGACGGAGTGGTGCGGAGGCGCGCCGACCGCGGCCCACCCACAATAAAAAAAAAAAAGGCAAAATATTTTTCAGCCACCGAATTTTGTCACTGCTGAAATTTTGTCGTCCTGGACACTAGACCCGAGTAACCCTTGTGTGATTCTAACACTAATCCTAGGTCTGTTGTTCGTAGTTACTAATGGTTAGACCTACCAACCTATGTAAAACTATTTAATTTCATTCTCTACTTAGTGTAGGTACATGAATATCTCGAGAGACGCTCCAAATGTCGTGTGTCACTTTGTGACGTAAATAATTAGCTAAGCTGTTTCGCTCCAGAATATTTTAACTATAAAACAATGTTGATGTACTTAATTCTACATAATTCTAAGAGCAAAGTTTATGATTAAAAGTCAGCAACAAAGTTTTAGTTTGCGAGTTTATGCGCTGCTATGTTATTTAGTGTTTATTTAAAACTAGCAACCCGCCCTCGCTTCGCTTCGGTTATAGGTTATAGTCGTTTTACCCGCGTAGTTCCCGTTCCCGTGGGAATACCGGGATAAAATATAGCCTAGTTTACGCCCTGATATTATAGCTTTCCATTGATGAAAGAATTTTTCAAATCGGTCCAGCCGTTTTGAAGATTACCCGGAACAAACAGACAGACAGACAGACAAAAATTTTTAAATTGCTATTTTAGGCATAGGTGTCGTGCAAATAACCGTGTGAGCATGAAAAAAGCCTATTATTTTGACATTACAAACAGACACTCCAATTTTATTTATTGGTATAGATGTTTAATTTTATACATGCCTCGCTTATTACAAATCGTTGACTAACGAAAGTACTAGAGATCGATAAAACACTTCGTACTGTGTTTATTTCACACTCTATATAATGTAGTGTCGGAGTAAGAATATAATTCATCAACCCTTTTCTTGACCTTCTTTGTCGTAACATACGACTAAGGGATTATAAAATGTACTTAGCACCTACGCAAGAGGAGGAAAGCTCGAAATAAAACCAACCCGTCTGATGAGCAGGGTTTGCCTACCATTGTAGAGGAGCGACCAAAGTGCGACCGCGGCGTCGCACTTTCGCGGTCAGCCTCTCTATGGATGACGAACTATTCCCCGTTCCAGCCACCCTTGGCCTCGGCTACAGAGGCTTATGCCTAGCAGTAGACGTTGACTGGCTGATTGATATATGAAATAAATATTTTGATAATAAATATATCTCAAAGTCATCATCATTACAGCTTTTCTTTAGCTTCTTCTCAAATTATTCATTTTCAATAACATATTTCATGTAGACGACTTGTTGCTGTTGACCGTCTTTAAGGCAATGGTGGACAACTTCACGAACTCGGCTACGGTAGCCTTCTTCTGCAAGTTGTGATTTGGTAGTAAGGGAAGGAGAAGACGGAGTAAGTCATATTATTTTCCTAAGGTAATAGTGACACCTACAACTTAAAAGTATAGAATTAACGCGCTGCGGGTTATGGAGTGTCTTAAAGCCCTCCATTCCTGCAAGGGGAGTAGGGTGGCTCGTTCAGACTGTAGTCAGATAAAAGAAATAAGGGCTTGATAGGTAATAAATTCTAAACTGGAAAATAGAACACCGCCAGCAATGTTTGACCTCGCAACTATTGAAAATCCCTTCCAACTACGCCCGCCGCACGCTCTCCCTTTAGTCAACCCGGACGGGACAGCCGACGCGCAGCAGCACAATAACCTGCCTAATAAATAACTCATGGTCAGCTCAAATGGGCATGGGTTTTAATACGGCACGTTATAGGCCTCACATCGTCCTTCCGTTACCCTGGATGATTTGGGCAGGGTGTGTTAAGACCATCGCCTGTTAAAAGAGCGAACAAAACGTTTAGCTAAATAGATTTCTTTTTGTCGGATTCATTTGTAATTTATGTTAAGCATTTTTTATTTCTTCTTTTATTCTTCTATTTATTATTCTAGATCCATTATATGTAAGTGCATATGACTATAACATAAGCAACAACTTATTTAAACGTCTTATATAGAGAGCGCGACTACAAACAGAATTGCATCAATGAAATATAAAATGAAGATCCTTGTGTACGAATCAGCCGTGGAAAGAGGTCCTCGACAACTCTGGTGAGGAGGCTGGGCTGGAGAGTCTCGGTGAGAGCTGGGCCGCCCGCGGAGCTTGTTTAGCGCCACGAGGTAGGGGCGACCCCAGGGGTCACGCTCGAGACTGTCCAGCATGTCCCGCCGACTAACGTCCTTGGCGGTACGGACGGCCAGCCTGAAGGCAGACCCGTCCGCCTGGGGCGTTGAGGACAGCCACGACTGAACGATGGCTGCCTCCGCCAACAGGTTCCGATCCAATCGACCCACAGCCCACCGCGGCAACGCGGGAGCTCCGTCCGCCGTGTGACCCCTGCTGGGCTGCAGGAGGGTCCGGGAGACCTCTAACCGGATGTATCGGTGGTCGGATAGGGTCTCAACCTCATCCTGGACGCACCAGCTCCTCACACGTGCTGCGACATCGCCGCGGCATCGTCGCGCTCCTGTTAGAGGAGAAGTAAACACCAAATAGCATAACCTCTCCCCATTCCGCCGCGACATACCCATCGCCCCTGTCCTTGAGCAACAAAGGCGGGGAATGCCACGACGTGGAGGCGACGATTGCCACAGAGCCATCACTGCTGCCCAGCCCATTGGGCCGGTCAGGCACCACGTACGGCTCCGCGGCTACGGCTGCACCGATCAACCACTCCGCCATGGCTTGCAGGAAAACGTCCTGTGCCTCGGCGGCGTGGTTGAGGTAGGATTCGGTCGCCATTAGTGGGCCGTATCCATCACCTCCTCCACGCTGGCGGGCGATCGGGTCGCGCTAGGGGCGAGAGCGACGAGTCGACGGGCCGCTCCGCCCCTTTGGGGCCGAAGCCGGGGGTCTGCAATCCTTGCCCCCCATGCGGTGTGTGGCGGGCCGATTGCCCGCCGTACATGCGGGGCAGTGAGGGGTGGCGGCGCAGGATGCCGCCTTATGCCCGGGTTGACCGCAGCGGAAACAAAGGTCGCTGCAGTCAAAGCAGTTAGTGCATGTCGGCCGAGTGTGTCCGACCGCCATGCACTTGTAGCACCTCGCAGGCCGGGACTCCAGCACGGTCACCCGCGCCGAGCTCCAGCCCACGAGGAGCCTGCCCGAGCCAGCCAATTGCTTGGCCGACTCCACCGGGCACTGCACCCAGGCAGCACCGACGCCGCCCGGACCAGGGCGGATGGCGCCAATTCGGACGGTGTCCACGGGACACACGGTTTTCGAGACGATGGCCTCCCGGATGTCATCCACCGTCACGGAGTCGTCCAGACCCGCGACGCGTAGTTCTGCGCACTTTACGGGTCTGGCGATTTTGACGCCACCCTCCTCTGCAAACAGACCCCTCAACTTGGCCGCCATGCTATCGGCCGTCTTGGCGCCCTCGGCCCCAGGGAACTCTAGAATCCGAGCCCCTGTCCGGGCCTTGCGGGTCCTGGCTTCGATGCCTCCTAAATCGAAGACGTCAAGCTCCCGCCGGGCGCGACGTAAGACGGCCTCATAGCTGAGGCCGTTTTCGGCCGCCTCAGGCAGCACGGTGATCACCACCGCGGCTGACTTCGGTGGCCGGAGCCTCCTGCGCGACCTCTTGCTTTCGGCTCCTGCCTTGGGAGCGGAGGCATTGGCGGCGCTTTTGGCCTGCGCTCTCCTCTTCTGGCCGCGACTTTTTCGGCTGCGCTCAGCCGTCTGCCAACCCTCTTCGGGGGCAACGGGGTCATTAGGCACAGCAGTCGCGGTCACGGCTACGGTGGTCGCCGCCGACGGTGCAGTTGCCGACGGCGGCTTAGGTCCGGCCTTGGCAAGAGCCGATGCCACCTTCTTCTTCGCGGCGGGTCCTTTGGTTTTCGGCCCAGCAACGACCGCAGCGTAGCTTCCCACGCGCCCGCCCTGGCAGGGTAGCGCGGTAGGAGCTGACGCCGCAGCCTTCGGCCTGTCCGCAGCAAGCGGCGGCCGGAGACGGAGCTCCGGAGGCAGGGACAGTCTCTGCTCCAGAGCCGCCATGCGCGCGTCAAGCATTTTGCCAACAACCTCCACTACGGCGCGCATGGTCTGGTCCGGCACGCCATCCACTGCGGGCAGCGGGACCACTTCGGCCGGCTGGGCCCTCTGGGGACTCGCCGCAGCGCGAGTTGGCGCAGCGGGAAGACGGGGGCGGCGGCAGGGCCGGTACTTGTCGGCGGCGCGGTCCTCGCCAACTGCGCGACCTGGCGCCGCAAGTTGGCCATTTGTTTGGCCAACTCGCGGTTCGCTTTCTGCACCGCCGACAGCTCCTTTTGTAGGGCCTTGTTCTTCTCCTGCAGGCCCGAAACCTCGCCACTAAGGCGGGTATTTTCGGCCTGCAGGGTTGCCACGTCAGTTGGTGGGGTGTCGATACCTACAGCGGGCTCAGTAGCTGCCGCGCCGGTGGGAGGGATGTCCGCTAACACCCTCATCATTCTTGCGGCAGCCGCCTCATTCGCCCGCTTTTGGGCATCAGTCCCCCGCGTATGGCTGATCGACGCCGGAGCCGCTGACCTTGCCGCCACCATTGCAGCCCCTCGCCCCCTACGAGATGCTGGAACCTTGGGAGGAGGCATGATAGCGCCACTCCCCTCGGTGGCGGATCCTGAGGTGCCACCCATATTCAGGGGGCGCTTCCGCACCATCGAGGGGAGGGCCTCATCCCCAACCTCTAAGGCTGCCGCGAGGGCCGGAGACTGGGATGACCCACCGACAGTCTCAGCAGCCGACATGCCGGTGTCTGACGGCCCTGCGGCAGTACTGCCGCCCTCGTCAGCACTCAGAGCGGCTGCAGCCACTTCCCTAGCCAGCCGCTCCTGCCTGGCCAACTCGCGCCTCTTTACGCTCGTAGCCTTTCCTGTCCCCATGTTCTTCCTCTCCTTTCTCTTTTTAGGGGCCTCGAGTGTCGCCGGCCCCTTGCCTGATCTTGTGGCCTCAAGTGCCGAACTAGCAGCCGAGCTGCAGTCGGACGAGGCATCCCTCTCCTCTGGGCCAGTTTTGCCGTAGCTTGGCCGGGCTATAACGTGGGAACTAATAGGTTCCCCGCTGTCGGTGGTTTTGGGCGTCTCACCCCTGATATATGAGATATGTTGGCATAGGGTTTAATTTCAAATTTTTCTTCTCTTGCATAAATATTATGTGCGTATTATATCTCTTACTTGAACTGACAACCTGGTAAAAGTTGCTGGGCGCCTCACTTTGTGGCGAAACATGAGGGAGGCATAATGTTTAGCATTGGACGGCAAAAGGCTGAATGATAATGATGATGATATATCTTAATCGTGTTTTACGATACCCACAACATAAGCGGTGCTGAATTGTATACTTACTGCGTCATAGAATAAAAAAGGTACTTGAAGTAACAATGGGACGCTACAAGAGGCGGTAAGCCTGGCGACCTCAGGCACCGAACAGGTCGTCAGGCGGATCGAGGCGCTGGGGTTGAGGGTGGCCTTGGACAAGATGGAGGCCCTCTTGTTCCATGGGCCCCGTATGGACCCTCCCATCGGCGTCTCGATCACCGTCAATTTGGTTGGGATCAGCATCCAGGCCCATATGAAGTACTTGGGTCTGGTGCTCGACGGGCGATGGTTTTTTCGGGAGCATTTCCGCAGGCTCGTCCCCCGGCTCGTCAGCGTGGCGTCCGCCCTACAATGGCTGATGCCGAATGTGGGCGGACCGAGCGCGGCATGTCGACAGCTGTAAGCGGGGGTCATCCGGTCGATGGCCCTGTACGGCGCACCGTTGTGGGCGGGATCCATGACCGCCCGACTTAGGGCCCTTCTGTGGCGTCCACAGAATGTCATGGCGGTCAGGATCATCCGCGGGTACCGCACGGTGGCGACGGAGGCGACGTGCCTATTGGCCGGGACTTCCCCGTGGGACCTGGAGGCGGAAATGCTCGCCGACTTGTATCGGCGGGTGTCGGGGGTGCGCGGGGGGGGCGGTGTTGTTTCCTTGAAGGAGCTCACCGCCTGGCACGTCGACGCCCACCGGGACGTCATCGCCCGTTGGGCAGACCGGCTGGAGAGGCCTCGATACGGTGTTTGGACCGTGGAGGCCTTCCGGCCGGTGCTGATGCAGTGGTTGGAAAGGCGGCACGGGGTGCTCTCCTTCCGACTCGTACAGGTCTTGACGGGGCATGGATGCTTCGGCAAGTACCTGTACAGGGTCGCTAGGAGGGAGAGAACTCCGTCCTGCCACCACTGCGATTGCGACGAGGACACGGGGCAGCACACGCTCTAGGTCTGTGCCGCTTGGGCAGAGCCGCGTCGTGAACTCGTCGCAATCATCGGTGCAGACCTGACGCTGCCGACCATCGCTAGGGAGATGCTCGGTAGCATCAGGAATTGGGACGCGGTCGCAGCCTTCTGCGAGGCAGTTATCTCGCAGAAGGAGGCGGCGGGTCGCGAGCGCGAGGAGCACAGCCTCGATGATGCGACCCGCCGCAGGCGACTGGGGCGGTGCAGGCGGGAGTACCTGCGTGCAATGCCGCCCTAGCCGAGGCCGCGGGTGACGTGACCGGGGATTAGTCCGTCACCCGCCGAGAGGCCGACCGCGTGAAGAAAGACCGACGTCCTCCCCGAGGGGGGGACGTCGGTCGATAGGAGGGTACCCCGGGTGGGGGGTATTCCGTCGGGCCGACCACTGATGACAAGTAACCCTGCTCCAGTGGTCGGCCCAACAACGAAGGCGACGTGGTGTTCGGGTGGGTTGCGGGAGTTGCGTGCTTAAGCCCCTCTGTCGCCCCGGACGGAGTGGTGCGGAGGCGCGCCGACCGCAGCCCAACACAAAAAAAAAAAAAAAAAATTTGAAGTAACAAAACTACTGAAGTTTGTTAGTAAATCTTAGCATCTCTAATTATATTGTTACTTCACCATCCGTAAGCGTTTGATTATAGTTAAGAAAAGGTAAAATAAATGACTGATATCTAATCTTCGATCGCACACAGAGAGAATCCTGAAGATATTCTTAGACAATCCTTAAGTACATGATTAATCTCCGTTTCAATGGAATCTTAATTAAAAGGTAACGATATGAAAGCTGGGATAAATTAATCAATTATTTATTATTCCCTATCGCTAAAGTAGTAGTTAATAAGTAATTGTATCAAAATGAGTTTATATTGCACTACAATATACAATATATAATTAAGTATATTGCATTACAATATTTTGTGTTTGTTTATATTATCCATTCGTGTGTCAGAGTAAGAATACAATTCATATCCTATCTTGCCCGTGTGGTTAAAGACAATTAAGGGATATAATAAGCATATACATTTATGGAAGAAAAGGAATACTCGAAATAAATTCCACCTACCAACCAGTAGGACCAGCATGGTATAGTAAGGTCAATTGCCCTCCTATTGCGGAGGAGGCTTGCGCTCTGCAGTGGGACGTATATGAGCCAAGATAATATTATATATTTCTTTATATTCTTAATAATTAATTATCTTTTTATATCCATGTAATAAGAATACAAAGTAATACGAGTACAAAACAATTAACTATCTCCTTTCTTGCGTATAGTGGAGAAGACCTAAGCGCAACAGTGGGATGTAAATGAGCTGTGATGAAATCTTTTAGAAAAATCTTATGAATTCATTTGAGTTCCACTTCTAGGTTGAAAACTCTTTCATAATGGAAGGGCAATTGATCTACTATATAAATGTTCATATGTATTGATGTACGGTGTTATTTAGAGATTTCCTTCTCTTACATAAATGTTACATGTTATTATATCCCTTAATCCTCTTACACGATACCCACGGATAAAATAGAGGGTGGTGAATTGCTTTATTACTTAGTCACTACACGTACGTTATAATTATATGCGATTTTTAATGTCCTATTTCTACCTCTCTTATGTAAAAAAGAAAGTTTGAAAGTTGCTCCTATTATAGAAAAATTAAGAAGTGAATACTTGACGTAGTGCGGAGACGGGCTGAATATAACATGAGGCAAGTTTCAAGGAAGATTAAAGAAAAAATAAATGGACTATGTGAAGTGTGACATAAATATGGAGTGATCACAGAGATGACGTTTGATAGGGTTTTGGGGTAGAAGAGGATATATATCGTCGATGTCAAGTACATAATGCCGATAAGAGTAATATGGTGATGACGATCTACCTTCCTTATTTACCCTTCCTAGGGAGCGTTACCCTAGGAAGCGTCTGGGTGGGCTATTGAAATAAACTCTCACGCTGCATATCCAAAAATAAGTACAAATGTGGAGTTGAATAGGTATTCCTCTTATTAGAGAGGTCTCTATCGTCACTTCACAAGACTGATAAGTCAGACCGGCCAAAAACTGATCATATTTTTATTTTATTAGTAAAACGATCACGTTATTGTAAAATCCAGTTTGCAAATTCAATTTTGATAGTAAAAATGACTAGATCAGATTATAAAGTAATCCGATTTGAATGATTAGGTACTCGTGGGAAGAAAATATTTTTCTAAAAATTCTTAATTAAGTTACGGCTGACGTCTCAACTAAAATAATATTTTGTTACATTGATAATGAATATTGACAAACTGATTTAAATATCGTTATTTTAGGACCGATTTATGCAAATTGGATTTAGTCGAGATTAAAATTACATTATTAATGTATATTTTAGTGTATATTATTTTGAAGTTATATAGAGTAAACCATAGAACGAAAGAAAACATACAATTTTAGCCATTAAAAGCTGTAAAATATTGAATTTATACAAAAATACAATATGAACATATTACAAGCAATAACAAGTAAGTATCGTAAGATAAGACTAACAAATTGTAATTTGCATATAACAAATATGGAAGGGAAGGAAAAATCAATATGAACTATACCAACCCGTTGTAAATAAAACTATCACGGTCACGGGTGGACCATGAACGTTTTTTTTACGGTCGGCGCGTTCCTCGCTCCACTCCGTCCGGGGCGACTGAGGGGCGTAAGCACGCACACCCGTAACCCACCCGCGACACGTCAGGGTCGTCAGGTCAAGGTGACTTGTCGTCAGTGGTCGGTCCGACGGAATACCCCTTGAGGAGGTACTCCTACTCGACCGACGTCCCCCCCTCGGGGAGGACGTCGGTCTTTCCTCACGCGGTCGGCCTAGCGGCGGGTGTCGGACTAACTCCCCGGTCCAGTCACTCGCGGCCTCGGCTAGGGCGTCATCAGGCGTAGGTATATTCCGCGAGACTACTGCCTCGCAGAAGGCTGCGACCGCGTCCCAGGGACCATATAAACACTGTGAAGTGTTCGAAAAGTCGAGCAATAGAAAATTAAAAACAAACGTGATATAATCCGTAAAGTAGTTTTATTTACAACTAGCAACCCGCCCTCGTTTCGCTTCGGTTTTAGTCGTTTTACCCGCGTAGTTCTCGTTCCCGTGGGAATACCGGGATAAAATATAGCCTAGTTTACGCCCCGATATTATAGCTTTCCATTGGTGAAAGAATTTTTGAAATCGGTCCAGCCGTTTTGAAGATTACCCGGAACAAACAGACAGACAGACAAAAAATTTTTAATCTGTATTTTAGGCATAGGTGTCGTGCAAATAACCGTGTGAGCATGAAAACAGCCTATTATTTTGACATTACAAACAGACACTCCAATTTTATTTATTGGTATAGAAGATGTGTAATACTCGCGTAAACATCAGAAATCATTATACCAACCCGTCTGACCAGTATAGTAGGTCAATTTGCCGCCTATTGCGGAGGAGACTCGAGTCCAGTAGCAGAACATATATGAGCCGTGATAAGAGAAAAAAATCCATACAAATAGTTTCATTCAAATAACTATTACAGTGTGGTGACGGAGTAAGAATTCAATTCGCTACCCCATTTATTGCCTTGTAAAATACAAAGTACCTTTCCGTGTGGTGACGGAGTAAGAATACAATTCACCACCATCTTGCCCGTGGATGTCGTATAAGACGACTATGGGATATAATATGCACATAACATCTGTGCAAGAGAAGGAAAACTCGAAATGAAACCCTATACCAACATGTCTGACCAGCATGGTATAGTAGGTCAAATTCCCTCCCATTGTGGAGGAGGCCCGAGCTCAACAGTGGGACGTATGTGGGCTGCAATGATGATGATGATGATGATGAAAATACAAAGAGTATAATATGCATACAACATTTATGCAAGAGAAGGTAAACTCGAAATAAAACCCGTCTGACTAGTGTGGTATAGACCATTTCCTCCCATTGTGGAGGAGGCTCGGGCCCAACAATGGGACGTATATGAGCTGTAATGATGATGATGAACTTATTACGTACTAGCAACCCGCCCTCGATTCGCTTCGGTTTCAGTGACCTTACCCGTGGCGTATTGCCTGTTACCGTGGGAATACCGGGATAAAATATAGCCTATGTTACTCCCTGATATTTTAGCTTTCCATTGGTGAAAGAATGTTTGAAATCGGTTTGGTGGTTTAAGCGTGAAAGCGTAACAAACAAACATCCTTACTTTCGCATTTATAATATTAGTAAGGAAAAGAAATAAAGAAAAGAATTTATAGATATCGCAATGAACGTCCCAGGCGAGTATCATCATATATTCCTATACAGAAAACGTTATTATTAATAACAGTATGGTATCGTTTTGAATATAATTTAACGTAACATATTGTTGACGAGGGATATTTTAATCATATTAAAGGGGACCGGATACCGGGCATATACGAAACTTTCGTATATGTTCCTTATTCTCAACAAATGTGATATTCATGATTAATGATATCACGTGTACTAAGAATTTCGCTTACCTATATATCTTTTCCGTGTGGTGATGGAGTTTGATTATAAATCACCATACCTTTTTTGCCGGTGTCGTACAAGTGATGTTATTACGTAGCCACCATCAGTTTGTAAGACTATAGTAATAAAACATATAATAACGCCATACGAGATCCTATCTTCCCCAGAGTTTATCAATTCTGAACTGGCCACACATAATCATGCGTATCAAAGGTCTGTCCAAATGGCATATGGTAGGTACTGTTTTCGTCAAATTATAGAATCGCGCGCCATCCCATCCGTCGAGCCGTCTATAGATATTAAGCGGTTGAATTTAGTTATGAGGACGACATTTAGAGGTCTTTGTGCTATAAGGCATGGCCTTCAGATTAAATGATATTAAATAGGCAGATCTTTTTAAGTTTCTCCATCGATCATGTGGTAATGTAGATGTTAATGTAACATCTTAATTATTATTTTAGCTCATATACTGTTGAGCTCCATCCAGCCTTATCCATAATAGGAGGCAAATTGGCTTAATATAGTACGCTAGTCTAGCTAGGGTTGGTATAGGATTTTATGGCGAGTTTTCCTTCTCTTGCATAATTATATGTATATTATATCTTTTAGTCGTCTTTTACGATGCCCATAGACAGAAAAGAGTAAATTGTATTCTGACTCCGTCACCACACGGCCCTCAATCACTTAATAACTATGAATAATAATTATCCATCACTATGCAATATAGAATATACTTTATTCATCATTTCATCATCATTTTCAATTCCTTTATTATGCATAAACCCCGCGGGGTACTTACATTTTGTCATTTTTTTTTTTACCATTTTACTTTAAATTACTACCGCACTAAGAAGATCCGGCAAGAAACTCAGTTGGATTATCTTCTTTTTCATACATTTACTATTTTTATTTAAATAAAATAATAAACAACAACACGTCTATTAATACCTCCAGTGTGATGTCTTTCGAACCATCAGGCTATACAGTTATTAAATATAACGAAAAAGTACCATGGCTGGACCAGATCTCGCAAGAGGCACCCGATCACGAGTTAACCACTAGAGCAGCCATCACTCCCCTCAACCACTCATTTCAGCTTATTGCCGCCCACTGCTGGGTGTCCTCCCTCATATTACGTCACAGAGTGCGGTCACCTAGTGGGAGGGCGTCCTACACTGCGTCATCTGATACGTAGTTGCCACTCGAGAAACTTTCTTCCCAGCAGTTTATTATAGTTACTTAGCGATACGATACTTTATTTTATATCTTTAAACGAGCAATTCTTGTATATATATTTACCTATATATATATTCTATATATATATATATATATTTTTCAGGATCTCGGAAACGGCTCCAACGATTTTGATGAAACTTGGCATACTAGAGGTTTCGGGTCCAAAAATCGTTCTAGCTAGGTTTTATTTGTAGAAAATGTTGTTTTGTCGGTGTTTTTAGCAAAACAATACAGTGACATTAAATTTTAAAAGAATATGAATTCAAATTTCGTTGTCATCGTCATGAGTTAGCTAGTGTCATACCTCAGTTGGGAAGGTGTCCAGTTCTGTTTTTGTTTTGTTTTGGCATTCAAACAGCGTCGGATCGAATTTCGGTGTTATTATTATTCTCTTTTTGCAATTTTTTATATATTTTTCATTATTTCATTTTTATTTTTTATTAATATATATCTAAATAAATTCGACAAAAATACAACAAAAATATTCCGAGCGAAGCTCGGTCAACCAGATATTTATTGTTTATTTATTAATCTGTAATCTGTATCTGTAATATGTATCTGTAATCTCAGATAAATTATTGGAAACGACTGTAAATCGATTAGTAGCATCACTAAAAGGTCTTGGCTGTGTATGAAAATGATTAATTGAGAGGAAATGCGTCTTCGCAGTGAGTGATGATATATTATTTTTCATTCAATATAAAACCAGAACCGGGAAATGACGAAACACTTTTTGTGGTATGATTAAGCTGAGATTACATTATTTTTGTTTAAATTTTTACCGAATGCTTCACACAACCTATTTCTTTTAAAGGCATTTTACAATAAATTAAATGTAAGATTTTTGGCCAGATTGTGGAAGTGCTATGTGGTAGTCTTTTAATTCAATATCTTAGTGTTCTAACGTGTTATATTAAATAACTAGCAATCCACCCTCGTTTCGCTTCGGTTATAGGTTATAGTCGTTTTACCCGCGTAGTTCCCGTTCCCGTGGGAATACCGGGATAAAATATAGCCTAGTTTACGGCCCTGATATTATAGCTTTCCATTGGTGAAACAATTTTTGAAATCGGTCCAGCCGTTTTGAAGATTACCCGGAACAAACAGACAGACAGACAGACAAAAAATTTTTAATTGCTATTTTAGGCATAGGTGTCGTGCAAATAACCGTGTGAGCATGAAAAAAGCCTATTATTTTGACATTACAAACAGACACTTCAATTTTATTTATTGGTATAGATTTTGACTTGATAACTTTATTTATTTGTCTCAACATGTGTACAATAAGATGTTACATAATTTATAGAAGCAACATGTTCTATCCATTAGTAGACATGCAAACTTATAATAATGATGTATATGGTAACACAATTAAATATCTATTAATAGTAATCATTAAATAACATATAATCATAAGAAATGCTACTCGTTGCCAAATAATTGTAATTAATTAAAATATGATTGAACTTGATATCATTTTATTGCAATATGATGCGAATAAATTGCTGGGGTGTAGTGAATATGTATTTGACGGAGTAAGAATACAATTCACCACCATTATCGTGCGCTTGGGTGTCATTAAAGACGATCAAGGGTTATAATATTCATATAACATTTATGCAAGAGATGGATAACTCGAAATGAAACCCTATACCAACACGTCTTACCTGCGCCCGATGAGTACCTGCGCCTGATGCCGCCGTAGCCGAGGCTACGGGTAACTAGACCTATAATTTATTCCGTCACCCGCAGAGAGGCAGACCGCGCGACGGCGACCGACGTCCTGGGATAGGGACGTCAAGAGGTGAGGGTACCCGAAAGGGTATTCCGTCGGGCCGACCACTGACGACAAGTCACCCTGCTCCGGTGGTCGGCCCAACGACGAAGGTGACGTGGGTACGGGTGGGTTATGGGCCCGCGCGCCGTCCTTTCGTCGCCCCGGACGGAATGGATCGCGGGTGCGCTTGCCATAGCCACTCGTAAAAAAAAAATACCAACACGTCTGAGCAGGGTGGTATAGTAGGTTAATTTTCCTATTTTGGAGAAGGGTCAAGCCCAGAAGTGAGACCTTAATGAGCCGTGATGCTGATGATGATGACGGTCATGATGTAATAAATATGATATAAAAGTGTATATCAAATATTCTCGAAGAAAATACCAGTAACAATCTGGCCATAGCACTGTTGAAGGCTACGATCTGGCTCACTGACAGGGAATGCCTGAAGTGAAGAAATTGATAATTAGTGAAGAAAATTATAACATGACACTGGCAATACTGACTCGTAATTCTATGTGATTATCAATACAAAAAAAAAGAAGTGAACCGAATAATTTTCACTGAAGAACATTAAAAAAAAAATAGAAAGCGTGGGACTCCACAACCCTCCGTGTATCCCTTCTCCTCTTCTATGACAAGTGATAAACAATTAAATCTGGAAAACACCTAAGGGCAAAAAAATACTACGTCCGAAGGTTTAACGACTTGATCAGTACAGCATTACATCAGAACAGGAAGCAAGCTAAATAACTTTACTCATAGACAGTCTTTAGGAAGGCAATGTTCCTGAATGGCGATCACGAATCCAAGGACATAGAGGGAAGCCTCTACGTCATTAGATAGGTCTCTAAAAAAATCATCATAAACCAGGTTATTGTGCTGCCCTTCCGTCTTTCTGGATAGTTGGGGTAGATTATGCTAGATCTGTCAAAAAAAGTAGATTGCCGATATTGTAAATATTA
Source organism: Lymantria dispar (assembly GCA_032191425.1). Classification (NCBI taxonomy): domain Eukaryota; kingdom Metazoa; phylum Arthropoda; class Insecta; order Lepidoptera; family Erebidae; genus Lymantria; species Lymantria dispar. The sequence continues at coordinate 8,655,645 of CM063445.1, read as the reverse complement.
TAGACTATCGTTAGATGAAGGTCACATAAAGACATACAGGGTCAACATAGTTTCCTCATATGGAGTACGTTCAGTAATGGACGTAGATTATGGGTGATATAAGAAAAATACACTTTGTCAATTTTCTACCTTATCCCCAATAAGGTTAATTATACAAATGCTGTTTATATGAAATATTTTTTTTTTCTTAATAATAGAATATACATCAAAATCAGTTAAATATATGTGAACATTTTCAACTCATTTGCGGCAAGTGAATTAACAAACTTGCTGAATACTGCATCAATTTAACAGGTTGGGATAGCTTAATGGAATATTTCCTTGTATTTGCCAAGCAAATATTGGGCCAGAGAGCGAATTAAATAGAGTAGTTACATTGCCTCACTGCGCCTTAAAATTTAAATCTGCCCTCTTAAAATGCAGCCGCATTTGAATCTAATGTAATTTTTTAAGACTGCAAACGCTGCCTAGGGAAATTTCACTCGTTGAACGTAACATTTTCGAGAAGTTCATTCTAAAATGAGTCTCTCATACAGTAATAAGCCATTTAGAGGCTAATTAAAATCTTGAAAATGTAATCGCCTTAGATTTATTAAATTATGTGTCGTCTTTGCTATGTAGTATGTTTGAGGAAGAAAATAAAGAAAATTTATTATCATGATGACTATATAATTATTAAAATAAAGCAACCTTTCCTTAAACATAGATACATTAGATCAGGCAAAGACTTTGGCTTGAAATAATGATGTGAATGTTTATCCTTTCCATTTTCTATTTTTCTTATCTGCAAATTAAGTTATTAATGAAAAAAAGACATACTGTGAGGAAATCAGATCTTTTTAAAACTTAATTTTTGACACTATGGAAAAAAGAGTGTGTGTACTTAGGTATGCTCGTAAGAAGTTATAGGTACTTCTTTGACGAAACAAGATAAAAATCTTGCTAAAATCGTTCTAAAATAATTATCTTTCGCGTTATCCTACGTTGATAGAAAAAACGGCACTGACAATAGAAAAAAGTTATTTAATACATTAAAAGTTTTATTATAACGCATTATTTAATTGAATTTTGTGATAATGCGCGCGCATTGTAAAAAATATCGACCAGCTAACTTCAGGGTTTTGGTTTTTCGTGACATGTGCGGCGTGCGCGCATCATAAAAAATATTGTTATTATTTTCCCTAACGCGCTAAACTAAGTATAACGCCAAAAGATAATCTGTATGTAGAATATATATTATTATATGTAGCGTTTGTATTGCTATCTAACATACCCAATCAAAGTTGTTTCGGCTTGTGGTCGAACAATCGACTCAATCCGATAGATGGAAAGGAAAGCCTTTGAAACTGGCTCGTCGGTTTACGAATATAAATCTGGTTTAGCTTTTAGTTTTCACTGTGTCTAGAGAAGTTTTCTATATAACCTAGTTTACTTTAGCTAAGCAAACAGTCTGCGATTTGGAATTACTGAACTGAAGTTTCAATCGAATTTATTTTAAAGACGTTGGTAGAATTTAGAATTATGTTAATGAAAGTATATAAGTTTAGTACGTGTACAATTTTTATTGAAATAGAAGATATTTATTTTCTAGAATATAAGCTGCAGTATTTCCTGCCTAGCGTGGTGACAGAGTAACAATACTCTTAACCACCTTCTTTATTGCTCTTGAGTCTTTTATAAGACGACTAAGGGATATGATATACATATAACGCCTACGCAAGACAAGGAAAACTTGGTCAATTTCCCTCCAGGCCCAAGTTTAACATCGGGACTTGTATGGTCTGAGAAGATGAGATAAGAATAAAATCATCAAATATTAGACAGCGTTTGAGTAAAAAATAAACCTTTATATTTTTTTCATTATGTAAGACCAGAAACGTTTTAGACTTAAAATAAATTACAATTTGCCTTAAATTTACTTAAGTTTAAATAGTTTTGTTCTAAGTACTCTCCTGAGCCGTATATGTTACGGTTCATGAGACAGGTAGCAAAGTTCTGTACTATAGAACTTCTTGGTCAGTTGGCAAATTAAACGATGGTTCTAAGTTACAGGTACTTTGAAACCTTTCGGCAATATTTGCTAATTGGCTATTTCTTACTGGTCCTTTGAGGTTCCATATTATTAAAAGAAATATTTTAAGGTTAAGTCGTCAACATGCTGTAACCCATGTTACGTTCTTCAAATAATTGTAGAGCTACTAAAGATGCCGATAAGGTTTCGGTTGAGTTTTGTCCGTATGGTGGTGGTTTAAGGAATATTGTGTGGTGGTTTAGAATATTAGGAACACTTGCATTACTTGTACATACATTCACAATCAATTTCCCGTAGGGATAGGCAGAGACCACTTCCTTCTACTCGCTACGATCTTGACATATTACTTTCGCTTCCACCACATGCATTAATAACCTCATGCATGTACTATTTACATACTTAAGAAAGTCCTCGATTTGAACGTGAAACATCCATCTAGGTCTTCGCCTTTCAACACTTTCGTTCACCCTACTCGTGGAGTTTTTAGAGACCAATAAGAGTTTTACATCAACTTGGGTTAACTCCATCTAATGCCGTCTAGTTAACAATTACATTCCCATGGAGTTGACGTCAGGTAGACGGCCGATAGTATAGTTATTGTCAAAACTGTGTGATTAATGTGCAAACTATGAGATTAATCCTATTGAGATTCTCCTGATTGAAATCCTCCTGAGATTAATAGGAGAATGGCAGTACTTTCTGGGCATTCTGAAATACTGAAAGATTATTGAATATTTGTCATTTGTCCGACAACCTATCTCGTTTTTATTGAATCATAGGGGTTAATCCAGGTCCATTTCCTTTGTCACTACTTCTTGAAGAGGGAATCATAGGGAGGCTTTCTTTCTCCAGAAAATCAGTCGGTTTCTGACCCCATCTGGTTGCTCTGTCCAAATCCACATTGCTCTATGCTCAATTCATCATCATTGTCCTTGCGTAGTTTCGCGTTAAAGTCTCCGATAACCACAGTGAATTTGATTTTGGACGCGTGTATGACTTTGAGGATGTCGGTGCATAAACCTGTATGACTTTCAATGAATATCTCTTGATAATTCTGGTACTCTGCGCTTGTTGATACAATCTCGATTCTTTTCCATAACACATTGGGACGGATGATCGCCCAACGTAGAAGAGCAAGGTGCCAGACTGGAGGATTATCGTTGCCTCGCCCTCTGTTCGCATTTCTCATAACTCTTCAATGTCCCGTCGGATTTTGTTCAAAATCTCTTTCAGCTCGAGTTTTCAAATGCTGGGTGTTACCAGGTTCAAAGGTTCTTTTTTTTTGGTAACCGGGTCGCTGTCAGAGATTCTTCGCACCTAGTGCTCCACCACTACCGGGTCCACTACCAAAATGAGCCCGTAGAGTGGCAGAACTCCCGTGACTAGGGCCCGTTTCTGTTCGCCATATGAGGGCATAATGCCGTAATCGCCACGATTGGCAGGCGGGTCGGTGATCGCAGTGAGATGTCATACATTTCCCCAAAATGAGCTGCTGCCCACTCTCCTGGTGTACCCTCAGTCGGTTCTTACGGGTATGCTGATGCATTTACTGTAAGTGTAACTTTGTAATTCTATTAATTTATGTTGGATTACAAAATTATTTATGCAGTTAGTGTATCGAGGAAACTGGACCGAAATTGCAAAATATTTTCATTTATACACTAAATACTAATTGTATTCTAAATTTGATGCTTCTATGTGCGCTAGATGTGCCTTAGAGTTTTGATGATCGGTCAGTGAGTCAGTGACAAAATTACTAAACTTTGAACTTTATGAAACTTTTTAAAGTTCGAGTTCGAGTTAAATAAAATTAAAAAATATATCGTGTTTATACAATGCCCGTTTGATTACTTGAAATATAGGCTTGTAGTTTAATTCACAACGAAGTTGTGACCAGGTTGTGTTACCACCTGGTAAATAATCCAGATAAACGTAATCACGAGTACAAAAAACCGTGAAGGCTATATTTTATTCAGAGAAAAGCGTTATGTCTGACGGATAGAGAAATAACTTTTATGCGGTCATTCATCGTAGTCTACTGACATGAATAAATTGCATTCGTATTGGGTGTTTTTCTAAAAATTATTTTATAGAAAACGACTTCAATAACATAAACATACCATAAAGTAATCTATCAATCCAAAAATAATTTAGCTGTGCTCCTTATTACGTTTTATATTTAGAACGCTAAATATACCAATTGTAACACAACTGGTGTTTCCCATGAAAGATTAGACCTGAACTTCTGAATAAATAATAAAATTTTACGCTATTTTAAGTTTCATATCAGTCTTGAAACAATAATTTACTACTAAAATAGATAACCTACCTCTAAAAGGTAACATTAACCTTGAAATATGTAATATAGAGGACACTATTGATCTAAGCATACTATAATATTTTACGATCAAAATAGAAATAGAATTAAAATCCATATGTATCTTGGAGTACATAGTATATTTGAAATCAATAAGATGATTATACTTCCCTCTTAGTCAATACACAGACGTTTCACAGGTGCGAAATACCTCTCAAGAGGGCGTTGCTGCTCATTCCCATTGAGTATCAGGAGTAGATGTAGTTTAATACAACTTTGCCAACGCAATTGCAGTTATTCGATGTCCTTCTTGAAGAAATCAGTGTAACAGTAGGGAAGAAACTCTTCAAGAGTATTTTATACCGTCTTTAAAATATTGTTGCCACAATCTTAACCAGATTCTGGCAAAGTAGAAGTATGTGGGCATAACAACTTATGAGGGCAACCTATTACTTAGAGCTTTGAACTCTAGTTTTTGACGTGTCTTTTTGATTGATCAATATTTATTAAAGCCGCAACTCTGTTAAAGCCGATCTGGTAAGTTGCACTAAGTTGAGAAAGAAATATCGAGATATGGATATGATGCGCGTAACATTTGTTTGTCCCAGGCTGCAGCTATATGATGATCAAGACCAGCTGAAAAAGTCTATTTATTAATAGGAACTCTTTCATGTATATCTTTTTTAAAGGACTGTTTTATTTCCAGGGCGTCGAAAGGGCGGTACCCAAAAGGGTAATCCAGCTGGTCAGTCTGGATGTCAAGGAATCAGAACCAGTGGTAACTAGCCGCATGCCACCCATCTATCGCCCCGAACAGATTGTAGCGAGTGTGTCCAGACCATAGCCTATCAATAAAAAAGGCAGCCGTCGCTCAGGACGCCTGGCAGATGTGAAACTTCTAAATTATTTTGTACAAGTATATACGCATAAAAGAACAAATTACGACAGGAAATAATATGGCATAAAGTATTAATAATATATTACGATTTTTTTCCGGAAATGATGATTTTTAAACAAAACGCGTAAATGTGTTTAGATTAATAATTTATTTGAAGCTCACTAGAAGGCGTTGGCGTATAAAATTCCAAAACAGGTTAGGGTTTCGTTACACAAATGTACATATCCAAGCGTGGCGTTAACGCCACACCAACGATCGGGTTCATCCTATAGATGTTTCACATCAGAAACAGTCTTGTGCGTCAATGCTTGTTAAGTGTCACATAGGGGTAGTAAGTTACATAGCGAAGCGTAGTTATGCACCCATGGTTATCCCTTTGTAGATAAAGGCTGTAAAAATCGACAATAAAAAAAATACCAACTTATATTTTATTACCCGTCAATTTTATTTTATATCAAATAATTTCAACATTGGTCTCATAAAAATGTACAGAACATTTTAGTATTTTTTTATAGTTAATATATATGATAGTAACATTATATTCTCTATAATAGGTACTAATTTTCTTTAACCTTTACATACTCGTGTCAAAAATTACCGCATGTGGGGTGTGATTCCGGCCGGTGCTGATGGAGTGGTTGGAGCAGACGCACGGGGTGCTTTCTTTCCGACTGGTGCAGGTGCTGACGGGGCACGGGTGTTTTGGGAAGTACCTGCACAAGATTGTCAGGAGGGAGAGCACACCGTCCTGCCACCACTGCAGTTGCGACGAGGACACGGCGCAGCACACGCTCGAGGAGTGTGCTGCGTGGGAGGGGGAGCGCCGTGAACTCGTCGCGATTATCGGTGCCGACCTGGCGCTGCCGACCATCGCCAGGGAGATGCTCGACAGCGTTAGGAACTGGGACGCGGTCGCCGCCTTCTGTGAGGCCGTAATCTCACGGAAGGAGGCGGCGGATCGTGTGCGAGTAGAGCTCCTATTCGGCGACACGTTCCGCCGCCGGCGACTGGGGCGGCGCAGGCGCGAGTATCTGCGCCTAATGCCGCCCTAGCCGAGGCCGCGGGTGATCGGACCGGGGAATTGTCCGTCATCCGCAGAGAGGCTGACCGTGCGATGGCGACTCCGTCCCAGTACGTCGAGACGTGAGGTTACCCGAAAGGGTATTCCGTCGGGCCGACCACTGATGACAAGACACATCTGCTCCGGTGGTCGGCCCAACAAACAACGAGGTGACGGGTACGGGTGGGTTGTGGGCCCGCGCGTCGTCCTTTCGTCGCCCCGGGCGGACGGGACCGCCCGTGCGCTTACCATGGCCCACCCAAAAAAAAAAAAAAAAAATGTGGGGTGTACGAGACCGCGATTCCATTTTAGCATATTTTTAATAAACTTTTATAGGCATTTGAAGTAGGGATGATCGATATAAGAAAAACATCGATGTCATTATCGAAAGTGTATAACATCGATGAAACGTTTTAATATTTGACAAAGAAATAAAATTCTTCGGGAAAATTGTGATGTGCTTGAATCGAGCTCGGATCTTATAATGTATAAGGTGACTCCATATATAGGGTTAAATACCAGCAGTAGAACTTTTATGACGATGTTAAAACATCGATGTTTTTTCTTTCAACATCGATGATCATCGATCATCGATGTTCATCGATCATCCCTAATTGGAAGCCGAACCGTCCTTAGGATGTCTTGTTTTACTTGGAGGGGCGCAGCGTCCTCTACGTTGACCGAGTTGGGGACATTGTGCGAACGCCCATGACGTGCGGTGTCCCGCAGGGGTCGGTTCTGGGTCCGACCCTGTGGAACATCGGCTACGACTGGGCGTTGAGAGGAAGCCTCCCACCCGGGCTGGGCGTAATTTGCTACGCCGACGATACACTCGTCACAGCCCGGGGTGGGACGCTAGAGGAGGCAGCATGCCTGGCAACTCTCGGCACCGAGGAGATTGTCAGGCGGATCGAAGCGCTGGGGTTGAGGGTAGCCCTGGAAAAGACGGAGGCCCTTTTATTCCATGGCCTCCGTACCGCCGGGCCTCCCGCCGGCGCTTCGATCACCGTGAAGTCGGTCACCATCAGCATCCAGGCCCACATGAAATACTTGGGCCTGGTGCTCGACGGGCATTTTTGGTTCCGGGAGCATCTCCATCGACTTGTTCCCCGGCTTGTCGGCGCGGCGTCTGCCCTTTCGTGGCTGATGCCGAATGTGGGCGGACCCAGCTCTACGTGCCGACAGCTGTACACGGGGGAGATCCGGTCGATGACTCTGTACGGCGCACCGGTGTGGGCGGGGTCCCTGACCGTCTTGCTGAGGGCCCTCTTGAGGCGACCACAGAGGGTCATAGCGGTCAGGGCCATACGCGGTTACCGCACGGTGTCGACGGAGGCAGCGTGCCTCCTGGCCGGAACTCCCCCGTGGGACCTGGAGGCGGAGATGCTCGCCGACATTTATCGGCAGGTGTCGGAGACGCGCGCCCGCAGCGGCATGGTCTCCCTGCAGGAGATCACCGCCTGGCGGGTCGACGCCCGCCAAGGAGTCATTGCCCGTTGGGCAGTACGGCTGGAGAGTCCTCGGTACGGTGTCAGGACCGTCGAGGCCTTCCGGCCGGTGCTGATGGAGTGGTTGGAGCGGACGCACGGGGTGCTTTCCTTCCGACTGGTGCAGGTGCTTACGGGGCACGGGTGTTTTAGGAAGTACCTGCACAAGATTGTCAGGAGGGAGAGCACATCGTCCTGCTACCACTGCAGTTGCGACGAGGACACGGCGCAGCACACGCTCGTGGAGTGTGCTGCATGGGAGGGGGAGCGCTGTGAACTCGTCGCGATTATCGGTGCCGACCTGGCGCTGCCGACCATCGACAGGGAGATGCTCGACAGCGTCAGGAACTGGGACGCGGTCGCCGCCTTCTGTGAGGCCGTAATCTCACGGAAAGAGGCCGCGGATCGTGTGCGAGTAGAGCTCCTATTTGGCGACACGTTCCGCCACTGGCGACTCGGGCGGTGCAGGCGCGAGTATCTGCGCCTAATGCCGCCCTAGTCGAGGCCGCGGGTGATCGGACCGGGGAACTGTCCGTCACCCGCAGAGAGGCTGACCGCGCGATGGCGACCGACGTCCCAGTACGTCGAGAGGTGAGGTTACCCGAAAGGGTATTCCGTCGGGCCGACCACTGATGACTAGTCACATCTGCTCCGGTGGTCGGCCCAACAACGAGGTGAAGTGAGTACGGGTGGGTTATGGGCCCGCGCGCCGTCCTTTCATCGCCCCGGACGAACAGGACCGCGAGTGCGCTTACCATAGCCCACCCATAAAAAAAAAAAAAAAAGATGTCTTGTTTAGGGGCGAAACACGTATCGAATAAATATTCGAAGTTCTGTAAAAATTGCAAGTTGATGTTCTGGAAAGTGCTCATCACGTGAGAATAAGATTTCTTTATCTCCTATTCCACCTTGATCCTATCCTGTATTTCCTCCATTCCAATGTGGTGTGCAGTATATTGATTTATCATCATCATCTCAGCCCATATACGTCCTACTGTTGGGCTCGGGCCTCCTCCATAATGGAAGGGTAATTGACCTACTATACCACGCTGGTCAGACGTGTTCGTATAGGGTTTTACTTCCAGTTTCCTTCTCTCGCATAGATGTTATATGCGTTTTATATCCCTTAGTCGTCTCGTACGATCACCCACGGGTAAGATAGAGGGTGGTGAAATGTATTCTTACTCCGTCACCACACGGTATATTGATTAATCGTGAGAAACTGATGGGTCCCCCTTCCTTCCATTTTAAAATAATAATGGTTTCCTAGTGGTGACGGAGTAAGAATACAATTCACCACTCCCTATCCTGCCCGTGGATATCGCAAAAGACGACTAAGGGATATAATTGAAAACTCGAAATGAAACTCTGTACCAACATTTCTGACGAGCATGGTATAGTAGATGAAATTCCCTCCCATTATGGAGGAGGCCCGAGCCCAACAGTGGGACTTATGTGGGCTGCGATAATGATGATGATGAATGTTTTTTTTTAAACTTTCATAATAAAATTTAGTTTATACTGTTAATTTGAATGTATTATAACAAATTAAGTTTTATATGTAATTTTTACTTTTATTAGCTAATAACAGTTTTTTATTACATCCATAGCAAACAATATTGTAAAGAGCTACAAAAATTATATAAACCGAAAAAAAATAAAGGTTCGAGTTTATTATATTTTCTGAGTAAAATAAGTTCCACATGTCATCTATGTTGTAAAAAGTAGCTATTTTCTGTACCGTAAAATAAGAAATGAAGTCGTATCTCATGAGAGATTTTAGGAACATACAGTTAGCTGATAATAAAATAATAGTCAAACCCGGAGCAATTTGTTTGTGAATCATACAAAGAACACAAAGGCACTGCTTGACACCATAGCCCACCGTGTTCTCTTCCAATCGCCATTGGACCGACCTATAGTACCTATTCCTTGACATCTGTGGAGCTACCCTAAACAGACATCGAATCTACTACACTCGCTATCGATCGTCATATAACAAGTTTGCTTTCAACGAAATTGTTGCAGCTTAATAAAATACATAGCTTTACAATGTATAATGATGTACGTTTTATTATAACCCGTATATTCAATTTTAAATGGGACAATGGCCGCAACTGAAAATTTATTAAAGGAATACTTAAGTTATAAAAGCGTCTTGAAGTCTTTATTGTTGTACAGAAATATGGCAAGTTTAAAACTAAAGTGCTTGTAAATATTAGCCCTAATAGGATTTGTGAATTATGGAATTTTGCTATCTACCCAACCTGCCATCGCATGCTCCATTAAAAAATATATCTTTTTGGAAAATTCCTAAGTCAATTTGGAACAAGTTATCCAACAACGTGGATACGTTGAAATTGGATAATTTAAATATTTTTTTAAACTGTTAAACGATTCCATTACAATTTTATACATTTAGTTTAAGTCATTTTATTGGGTTAAGAATACATTTTGTAACTCCTTTTTTTTTTGTGGGTGGGCTGAGGTCGGCGCGCCTCCGCACCACTCCGTCCGGGGCGACAGAGGGGCTTAAGCACGCAACTCTCGCAACCCACCCGAAAACCACGTCGCCTTCGTCGTTGGGCTGACCACCGGAGCAGGGTTACTTGACATCAGTGGACATTTTGTAACTCTAGTGTATGAATATCTTATATATTTAAATGAGCAATTCTTGTATATATATATATATATATATATATATATATATATATATATATATATATATATATATATATATATATATATTCAGGATCTCGGCAACGACTTCAACGATTTTCACGAAATTTAGTAGACTAGAAGTTTCGAGGCCAAAAAATCGATCTAGCTAAGTTTTATTTATAGAAAATGTTGTTTTATCGATGTTTTTAGGTAATCAATACAATGACATAAAAAGTCAATAGAATCGGAATTCAAATTTCTCCGTCGCCGTCAAGAGTGATAATAGCTCAATTAGGAAGTTATCCAGTCGCATTCAAATAGCGTGAGATCGAATCTCGGTGTTCTTATTATTCTCTTTTTGAATTTTTTTATATTTTTTCATTATTTCATCATTTTTATTTTTTATTCATATGTAGCTAAATAAGTTTGGCAAAAATACAAAAAAAAATTAAATATACCGAGCAAAGCGGTCAACCAGATATTATGTATAATGTGAATAAAATGAATAACGAATGCATATATGTACTCGTTGGTTGTCATGGTCACTTGATTATGAATAAGCAGACATGTCAGCTCTACAAAATATGAATGCAGCAAAATTTCCGTGTGGTGACGGAGTAAGAATACTCCACCTCCTCTCTTGCCCGTGGGTGTCGTTAAAGATGACTAAGGGATTACACTATGCATATAACATCTTTATAAGAGAAGGAAAACTCGAAATAAAACCCTATTTCCCTTCCGCTACAAAAGAGGGCCATGGCTAACAATGTGACTTATATAAGCTGCAAATGAAATAAAAGAAGAATATGAATTTCATCATCATCATCGCAGCCCACATACGTCCCACTGTTGGGCTCGGGCCTCCTACAGAATGGGAGGGAATTAGACCTACTATACCATGCTGGTCAGACATGTTGGTATAGAGTTTCATTTCAAGTATTCATTATGTGCATATTATATCGCTCAGTCATCTTTTACGACATCCACAGGCAAGATAGTGTGAATATGAATTTAATCTTCTATAATATATGGAAATCCAAGGCTATGAAACAATCGCTTAAATATCAATCACACTTTCTCCTATAGAATTTAAACCTACCCACTTAACCTAATTCTGTATTCTAACAAGTCAATTAATTTCAAACTACCCTGTTGTAATAGATTGATTATTTTGTATACATTAAGCGGGTAACAGGCATTAGAGTATTTTATGGGTGAATTTTAATAAGATTACTTGCGTAATGCTGTATTGAAAACGAGGGGACGTCAATTGAAGTATAGGGCATAGTTTTTAAATGTATATTCATGAAACATATCTTGTTTTATAAAGTTTTAAATAGATATTCTATTAAATATATATTCTTTGATATCTTTTTACGACTTCACAGGCAAAAAAAAATAAAATTTATCACCCCCTATCTTCTCCTTAAATATAATAAAATAAGACTAAGGGAATGAATAAATTAATGAACTAATTTTTCTTTTTAATGTATACAACTCGTTCCAATTTGACTTAAAAAAATTCTTAAAAGATATTTTTTTGCGAAGGGTAACAGGTTAACCTTTAACCTAGCAAAATATCATAATTTACAAATCCAGTTTTAATATTTAGAAGGATTTAAGAGCTATGCAAGAGAAGGAAAACTCGTAAAACCCTATGCTAACCCGTCTGGTGTCATGGGGCCGCGCCGTCCCAACGTAGCCCCGGACGTAGCCGGTACATGGCCCATCAAAAGAAATTCTAACCCGTCTGACCAGCGTAGTATAGTAGGTCAATTGCCCTTTTATGGTGGAATAGGCTCGAGCTCAGCAATAAAACCTGTGTAAGTTGAGATGATGATGATGATTATTATGACGTGAATATAAATCCCAATCAACAATTTATAATAAGTTCTTCAGATGACTACTAACCCCTTTGGTGAACTGAAAATTAGAAGTTTCTAATCAGATCTCACAATATGAAATTGCTGATTGTATTACTTTACTGGGGCGAATTGTTAGGCCAAAGTTAGTCATTATTTGGCCACCACACCCGATCTATAATATCATATCCATAGAGAATGGTACGAAATTCAATTATTTTCTATGATACTTTTGCTTTATTTATTCATGACTGATAATCAACTAACAGACCGGTTTTTACTAAATATCTGTCGGCTGATATTTTCGACTCGCAAGTAAGGGTCACAGTTTATTTTCAACCTGTCACCACACAGGAAGGTTTTCGATTCTTTTAATACCTATATTTAAAACAAAAGATATTATTATTGTTATTTATATTATTGAAAAAAAAAAAGAACTTAGCACTAAGTAAATAAACCAAGTATGACGCTTAAACCAACGAACCGATTTCAATAATTATTTCACCAATGGAAAGCTATAATATCAGGGAGTAATACCTATAAGCTATATTTTATCCCCGCATTCCCACGGGATCAGGAACTAAGTGGGTAAGGAGATTGAGACCGAAGCGATGCGAGGGCGGGTTGCTAGTATAGAATAAAACTCAAAATAAAAAAAAATCGAAGTAATCAATGCCAGCGATGCAGCGGTCACAACACGGAGCATATACAAAGAGGAGACGGCCTAAGCAACTGTGCACCGTGACTCAACTAGGTCCTGACGTTATCACGTCAACATCAGCTAGTGGGCGTGGCCTATTAGTCTGTTGTCGACTCTGCCCATGTTCGTACTATGGAAACAGTTATATTTTTGATATATTTTTGCTTTATTACGCAGAAAATCATTAAGTTTTGTCTTTTATCATGTAAATAGTACTCCGATAAACGTTCAGATGCTATGGAAGGCATCACATTTCATTTGTAAGTATATTTATTCACACTTTATTAAAATAATTTCTAGAAAAATCCTTTGACGATTTCATGTTCAAATATATTTCTACTCAACGTTAGATGGCACTACTTTTCGTAATGGGACCTTGAACTATAAAAGTAGATAAAGCTCAGACTATTAATATTATCGTAATAACTAATGAACATAAGTATTTAAATTAATATCTAAATATCTTTACCTGGACAAATATGTATTTTACATCACAGATATTTTGTAAATAATGCACCATCTGTCGTCATTCGTCACTTCCATAAAAATACGAAACTAGTAGTTATGCTAATAACCGGTAGATGGACATAAAGCAGGGAGTGAGACAGGTAATAACCCCTCACCCCCTGTAACTGCCACGCATTGTTTCATAGAAAATATTAATTACAACAGCTCCTCTTTGTACTTACTCCGTGGGTCACAACTGGTTATAAATAAAATAACATTCAGTAGGGTTAGTACTTCCATCCGACGTCCTCGACGAAGAGGACGACAACATCACACTCGCTCAACGTAGAGCCTACACGGCCCGCGAGGCCTTAACACATAAATATCCGCGGTTCAGCCCTCGCCGTCGAGGTGCGAAACCGCGCCGCGCAAAAATCATTAATAAAAACGTGGGCACGCCCACTTTGCCTCCAGCGACGCCCCAAGCCGAGATCCGTTCCCCACAGGGAGAACCCTTGGGCGATGTCGCTTATCATACTTTTCCCCGGGTTGAGAGCCCTCAGCGCTCACCCATAGTCCGCGTCAAATTGTCAAGGCCATCTGCGGCCAACAGCTGTACACATAAAAAAAAAAATAGGGTTAGTACATATTGTAAACTGTTCCGCGATAGGCGAGGTCGGGGTAAAGAAAATGACAGGTCTTTGTCGCGTGGGACTATATAAAACATGACAGGCTATCAATTTCAAACAATTCTAGCGTTTAGCAGTATACCATTTAAAGCATGTAATAAATTTAAAAGCGTGTAATTTTCCGTGTAGTGACGGAGGAAGAAGTCACTCTCACTCTCACCAACTCTCTTGTCCGTGGATGTCGTAAAAGACGACTAAGGAATATAATCTTTACATATAAATTTCTTGTGTACGTGTGTATGTCACTGAACTCCTCCTAAACGGCTGGACCTATGTTGATGAAATTTTTTGTATGTGTTCAAGGAGATTCGAGAATGGTTTAGACTCACAATTGGACCCGGTAGGTACCCCTGCTGTCGATATCAAGGAGAATTTATTTTATTTGAACATAACGTCTGTTGGGTCAGCTATTATGTATATATAACACAAGAGAAAGAAAACAAAATAAAACCCTATGCTAACCCATTTGACCAGCGTGGTATGGCAGTTCAATTTCTCTACCATAGTGGAGGAGGCCCGAGCTTAACAGTGGGACGTATATGGGCTGCGAAGAGAATGTAAATTTAGCGGGCCTCTTTGATTTTACAATGAGTGTTAGATTCATATGTTACTTCGTATAATTTGATCTTCTTGATATGTATATCTGTAAAACACTAATCTATACCAATAAATAAATTTGGAGTGTCTGTTTGTAATGTCAAAATAATAGCCTTTTTTCATGCTCACACGGTTATTTGCACGACACCTATGCCTAAAATAGCAATTAAAAAGTTTTTGTCTGTCTGTCTGTTTGTTCCGGGTAATCTTCAAAACGATTGGACCGATTTCAAAAATTCTTTCACCAATCGAAAGCTATAATATCAGGGCGTTAACTAGGCTATATTTTATCCCGTTATTCTCACGGGAACGGGAACTACGCGGGTAAAACGACTATAACCTATAACCGAAGTGAGGGCGGGTTGCTAGTATATTATATTAACATTATTTATTAACACTAATATACTACTTTAACCCGACGAACTTCGTACCACCATAATTTTTCTCATAAATATATTTTCTAAATTACCGAAAGTCTAGTCTCGGATTATGTCGCACACTTTCTGAGGGTATTTGCGTGTGATGGGTTTTAGTGATACCTTTATATCACCGAAACTCATTGCACGTATTTACATTCCCTTCGTTTTCTTCGCGGTAGGCAGCGACCTTACAAAAGTCTGTGAGCAGCAGTAACACTTACCATCAGTTGTTACTGTTTGCTCGTTTGCACCGTTTGCGCTAAAGAAAATATTGCATATTTCTGCGACCGCAGCCAGGACGTAATGGTGTTTATAAATGACACCGGTCTAGCCTTCAAACGAACGAAAACGCTTGGGATGGACGCTCTTTAATTAAAAAAGAGACAAAGGAGACGTTGGAAGAAAATTCGTAAACTGCTAAATTCACCAACACTCAAGTCGTTGTAATTTTATTTTCTAGGATTGTTTGAGTGGGGTGTAATCAGGGGTATCCTATGTCAAGAAAAAAGGGAGCCGTCGCTCAAGACGCCTGGCAGATGTGAAACATCAAAATTATTTTGTACAAGTATTTATGCACAAAAGAACAGATTACGATAGGAACTAATATGGCATAAAGTATTAATAAATTATTACGAGTATTTTTCAAGAAAATTATGATTTTTATTCAAAAAACATTTATTTTCATTAGTATACTATAGGCGTTATACGAAATTCTAAAAGAGATTATGGTTTCGTTACAAAAATGTACATATCCCAGCGTGGCGTTAACGCCACGCCAAAGATCAGGTTTAACTTCGCCTATAGACGTTTCACATCAAAAAGTCTTTCCACTAACTTCTAATCAATAAAATAGAAATAATAAAAATATTTCGTTCCAATCTTCATATGAGCTAATTCGGTAATATGACGTATTTTGGTTTCATTTTCCGTAACACTAAACTGAAATCCATTGTATTTCATTTGTATCCTTAGGAAAAGACGACAATGATAAATCAATAGGTAGTTTGATTCGCGAGTGAAATATGAACCCGTATAGGGTTGCCCCTTAAATTTTCAATTGCCTACGTTCTTGGGCCGTTCTGTTTAAACGTTAAGTAAGTACCATATGTTAGACTCACCTTGATGATACTTTCGCGGACTGGTATTAAATATTATTCAACCTTACCAATAAACCACCGATAACACATAATCACCATTACACTAAACGTACAATAATTGAATGTCAAACACGACACCCTACAACTGCAGCGTACTGTTCTCTAACTGAGCTCTAACCGCGACTACAATCCTATTTCATAGGTCGTGGACGCGCTGAAAAATATTCGAACATCGCCACTTCATCATCATCTTGCTCTTATCCCAATTACTTGGGGTCGACGCAATATGTCATCTGTTTTGACATATTGCAAAAAGTTTCGGCAATTACTTTTATGACCGGCCGCCTGCCTGACGTCAACCCTCCTTGGGAATGTAATCGTTGACCCAAATGGTATCAGATGGAGTTGGTCAATCTAGGGCTCTTAGTCGTCTTTTACGACACCCACGAGCAAAGCAAGGGTTGGTAGTATTCGAAGCCGCTACCACACAGCACTTCGAACATCGCCACTTGCAAAATATAAAAATACAAAAGTACCCTACTATTAATATCATGATGATACAATTATGTCCAACATTTTAGAGATCGTAATACATATATAAACGTCTTGGGTTTCTAACTATAATTCAGATTTTCCTATCTTGAAGTGATTTTTGCTACTATTAATTTAGTCAGTGCCCATTTGAACGAGGACCACAATATACATCATCATCATCACAGCTCACATACGTCCCATTCTTGGGCTCGAGCCCCCTCTACAATAGGAGGAAAATCGACCTACTTTACCATGCTGGTCAGACGTGTTGTTATAGGGTTTGGCTTCGAAATTTCCTTCTCTTGCGTAGATGTTATATGCATATTCTATCGTTTAGTCGTTTTCACTACACCCACGGGCAAGAAAGGGGGTGGTGAATTGTATTCTTACTTCGTCACCACACAGAAAATGTGCATGTATCCGATCTGTCTATACACTTGGAATGTTTGAGCGATGTGTGACCCAACCATAGTTAAAAAAAAAATAAGTTAGCCAATACGTATATTTATATTGCTCTCATATGCATGACAAATTAGACTATTATAATTCTTTAATAAAGTTTTCTAGGTAGTAATAAAATCCAACAATACTTTAGTAGCTCAAAATAGGTCCTATCTAGGAGTCGACTCGAATCGGGATGATCATGGAGGACTAAGAACTCGTTACCGGTGGTCGGCCTAACTCCGAAGGCGACGTGCTACGGTGGGTTATGGGGCCGCGCTCCGTCCCTCTGTCGCCCCGGATGGAGTCGGGCGGTGGGTTCGCTAACTATAGCCCAACCGAAAATAAAGGAGTCGACTCGAAAATAACACTAGAACTCTCTTGAGCCATTTTCACCAATAAGTTAGGTTATGCGATTAATTTCTTATTGAATATTTGAGAGCCTTTTTTGGTTTAGTTTATGGTCCGGTCTCACCTCATCGCGTTTTTAAAATTCTGTCTGGGTATCGACCTCTCATGGTCTGTCTCTCTTCAGGTGATGGACTAATTCTAGCTCTGTTTCCCCGCTGTCTCGGCTAAAGCACAATTTGACAGCCCCGAAGAAATAGACTTAAGGCATTTGGTTGGTTCCGTAATTCTCAGTAAGATGAGACCTATATATTTTTATAAATCAATTTAGTACATATGTCAACCGTAGTGCGTAATGCTATCTCTTTATATTATTTCTGAAAGGTGTTTCTTGTTGGTATGAAATATCTTCTATAACACTGAATCAATGTTAACCTTTAAGAAGCTACTTTGGAGATTTATTATTTACAACTTCAGTGACAAAAACATATTTTTCTAAAATTAAATAAATGTATGTTTTCAATAAATAGATCAGGTCTGGGTTAAAATATATATATTTCGAATTTTTCTCTAATCTATGAAAAAGAGAACATAAATAAAACAGTTGTAAATACCGGCAGTTCATATGTTTTATTTTTGATTCCTCTCCTAATGAACAATTTAATATAATCTATTTTTATAATGTCTCAATTTTTTCTACAAAGGTAGAAGCATAGAGGTTATTTACTGGTTTTTACTCACTTTCATCGTAAATTTTGAATCTTATTGCATATTGGCGCTGATTGGCCCGAATTTTAATTCGAGCCTGTTGTTCTGAAAAGATAAGAAAACTGCCAGAAATTCACATAATTGACAGCTACCATTAAAACAAAATTATTTTAAATACATAATTCTCGCGACAGTTCTTCTTTTTAAATGTATTTTTTATCTAATATTTTAACTTACGATACGGTAACGTGGTCCTTCAATGTACGACCTAAAACCAAGCTTAAAGCCACTCAGCGAGCTATGGAGCGGGCTAAGCTAGGGATTTCTCTGCAAGATAGAGTACCAAACACAAAAATTCAGAGAAGAACGGGTATAACTGACATAGTATGAAGAATTAGTGAGCTGAAAATGCCATGGGTAGTCACTTCGACGAGTCAAAAACTACTGGAAAAGAAAGGTTCTCGAGTGGTGATCACGTATTCGACGACGAAGTGCAAGACACCCTCTAGATGGACCGACGACCTGGTGAAAGATGATGATAATGACAAATAATTACATAATCGTAGTTCTGTATGATATTTATGTGAGATATTAATTTATTTTAAGGAAAACAATATTTGAGGTTTTAAACGATGATTAAACTACGGAACGCAGCTGATATTATATAAATATCCCTTACAAAGCTTTTGAATAATGAGAATTGGTAGGGGAGCAAGGGACTTGATTTAATAAATTTCAGTAAAGATAAATATATTAAGACAGCTATCGACTGAATTGCTACTTATCGAACTTAAATCGACACTTTAATAATATTATATATTGTGTCAATTAAAAAAACCTTTCAACTCAATTGTTCCGTGTGATGACGGAGTAAGGATATAATTCACCACCCCCTTCTTGCCTATGAGGGACGTTAAAGATGGCTACGGGATTATTTGCAGATAATATCTATGCAAGAAAAGGAAAATTATAAATAAAACCTTATACCAACACGTCGCTGGGCTGGCGCACGCACGTTAAGAAACTCGGTGACAGTAGTCAATCTAATGGCGAAGGGGAGTGAAAACAGTGATTTATGGGATCGCACATCACTCTTGGGTCACTTCGAACGGAACGGACATCGTGTGTCTAGGCCATATCCCGCTTAAAAAATAGCAATCCGTCTGGCTTTTTTTTTTTTTTTTTTTTTTTTTTTTTTTTTTTTTTTTTTTTTTTTTTTTTTTTTTTGGCAATCCGTCTGGCTAGCGAGATATTGTAGGTCAATTTCCCTACCATTATGGAGGAATCTACTTGAGAAAATCCCGTAAGATGATCCCATAAGTATTAAAATACAATGATAACCACACTTTTAGCTTATTTGGAGGTATTCACCAGTATTATCATATTAGCTCAGTTATGTACGTGCCACGGCCCGAGCCGAAAAAAAAGGCGCCCGCAATCGATGGCTTTTTAATTACAAGGGACTGTACAAACATGTATTTTAACGGACATAAATCACATCCAGACTCATAACAACAATTTGTGGATCGCACAAAGTGTTGTCCTGCGCGGGATTCAAACCCTCGACACTGGCGCAGTAGATCTACGCCATCTGTGCAGTCTATTAAGTGCTGAATATTATATCAGCGTTACAGATCAATATTGGGCTTGAGATTTCTCCACATAGGGGGGGAGACTGACCTGGTAAGTCAGTTAGGAAGGCTTTAGTCATCTGTTACGACACCCACGGGCAAGAAAGGGTGTGGTGTATTTTTACTCCTTCACCACGTGCATAAGTGCTACATATACATAAAAAATTGTATTACGGTATAGAGAATAGATTCGTAAAATATTGTATTATTAGTTCGCTACTACATAGATAATGCTCTAAGCATTTGGTCCTATTATAATTGAAATCTTCGTTGGGACCAAGTTAATTAAGGCAGGGTCGGGTCGACCTGAACTATGCAGACAATAGGATTTGTACGATATTATACTTCGTATGTAGGCTGATGTTATGAGTATGCAAGTAGGAGTTCACTGTTCATTAATTGACTGAAAGTTTGTATCATTTATCACAGGAGTTACCGGACGTGATTTTCGAAGGAGAAAATAATTTATGTTTGTATGAATCGGGTATAAGTATACATACATAAATCTTTTTGTCTTATCAAAATTTTCCTATTACGGATCGAGTATGAAAATAAACAGTTGAAGTTCATTATCTATACCAATAAATAAAATTGGAGTGTCTGTTTGTAATGTCAAAATAATAGACCTTTTTCATGCTCACACGGTTATTTGCACTATAGATAGGCCTAAAATACACTTTATATTTTTTTGTCTGTCTGTCTGTTTATGCTGGGTAATCTTCAAAACGGCTGGACCGATTTCAAAAATTCTTTCACCAATGGAAAGCTATAATATCAGGAAGTAAACTAAGCTATATTTTATCCCGGTATTCCCACGGAAACGGGAACTACGCAGGAAAGACTTAAACCGAAGTGAAGTGAGGGCGGGTTGCTAGTTCATAATACAGATCCTAAACTTTTTTGGAAAGTCTTAAAGAGTAACTCGCCAGGCCTTATCAGTAGGTATCATTGATATTGGGGTCCACGGTATTATGAAATGAAATGAAATTATTTATTGTGATGAGCAGAATTTACATGAGAGTATGACCTACATAGTACGTATATTTTACAGCTCGTCACAAAACGAGTCCTACTCAGCATACTGCAGGTTAAAAACCTGCAACTGGTCTTTCGTGGACTCGTTATGTTGACGTCACGAAATAGAGCGAATTAAACAAAGTAAACAAAGTAAACAAAGAGAATACAAAAAAAATAAAATATAAAATAAAACAAAACAAAATTTAGGATAAAACATAATTACACCACGCCCAAGGTTGTATCTACACACACAAACTTAAAATGCAAATAATAAAATAAAAATAAACTAGATCCATAGATACTTGTCCTTTGTACAATTAAATTATAGACAAACCTACTCTGTGGCAGCTCGAATGACATTTCACGGTGATGTACAGTCTGTACAGATGACATTTAGAATAGAACAACGTGGCGCAATTTATGTTTACATTAATCGGTTTAACATAATAAATATTGTTTAACATTTTGTTGCCGTCCAGATAATATAATTATCATGATGAGTAAATGAAAAGAAATGTAACTATAGGATATTTAATTAAAATTATAATATAATATAGGAATTATATAGGATATTTAATTAAATATATTAATATATGAGGACTCATGGTGCTCTTTCCATCACACTGAGCTGCCATCTGTTCTGGTGTTCGAGTAAGAATACAAGTCACCAACCCCTTCTTTGCCCACGGATGTCATAAAACACGGTTAAAGGATAAGATATGCAGATAACATCAGTAAAGGGAATATTGACATAAAACCCTGTAACAACCGATTTGAGCAGTGTGGTATAGGATGAATGTAGAGTGCGGGTAACTGGACCGGGGCCTAGCCGGTCACCCGCAGAGAAGTTAACCGCGTGAGAGCGACACCTCGAGGTGGAGTCGGAGTGGGAGTGTAGCCGACAGGGTATCCCGCCGGACTGGCCAGGGAAATCAAGGATTCGGTACCAGTGGTCGGCCCAATAGCGAAGGGGAGGGAATGCTGCGGATTATAGGGTCGCATGCCGCACTCTCGTCGCCTAGGATGGGTCTGACGGCGTGCGTTCTTAATATAGTCTGCCAAAAAAAAACGGAACAGTATAGAGTATGTTATTTCTCTTCTGCTGTGGAGGAACATCGAACTCGGTAGTAAGACATAATCACAGCTCACCTACTTCCCACTCTTGGGCTCGAGCCTCCTCTACAATGGGATGGAATTTGACCTACTACACCATGCTGGTCAGACATATTGGTATATGGTTTCATTTCGAGTTTTCCTCCTCTTAATCATATATAAGACATATATATATAAGTTGAGAATTGAAACGAAATGCTAAGGAATACGAATATTCGGCTTGTTTACTACATTATATTTCAATACGTGTATGGAATATATTTATGTTATATTAAACACGTATGTTATGAGTTTAATATATATATTAGCTATGTACGTGAGGACATGGGCGGTCTTAGAAGACATACAATTTATATTATTATGAAGAGTTTATTGATGTGGATTCTATATCACGTACTTTCAATATTATAACATGCGTATTTAATTGTAAATAAAACTATTTTTACGTAATGTGTAATGTATAAATGTCTGTAATAACGATTACTTGTTGGACGTGAGACACCTTAGTGCGCCCATGACCATGAATGCTGCAAAGTGTTCGAAACGTCGGGCAATCATAAATTAAATACAAACGCGATATAATCCGTAAAAATAGTTTTATTTACAATGTGTAGTGCTCGCATAAACATCAGATATCATTATGCGTATTTAATTTAGTTTCGCCATTATGCTTATTTATTTTCCGTGTGGTGACGGAGTAAGAATACAATTCAGCCCTCACTATCTTGCCCGTGGATATCGTATACGACGACTATGGGATATAATATGCCCTACGGAATACCCTTTCGGGTACCCTCACCTCTCGACGTCCCTCAGTCGCCGTTGCGCGGCTGATCTCTCTGTGGATGACGGACTAAAGTCCCCGGTCCGGTAATCCACAAGTATTTGGGATAAGAGCAGATTGATGTAGAAGAGACTCGCGTCCGACAATGAGATTTATATTTAGCTGAAATGATGAATTTCATTGACCTTTTGATATCGTACGCATAATTTATCACAGTAACAGACCTTATTTAAACAAAGGTTAATTTGTTCTTACTACGATGTTACATGAATGATTAATCATAGGAAGTCGCAGGGGAATATATAATCAAACAAGGTTTAATCACGGTCTATATAGCTGTTGAATGTTGTTTAACTATTTCTTCTATTTCTCAGCATTCGAAAGTAATAAGTAAATGAGGTTTCATTCTTAAACTTCCTCTATACTAGGATGGATATTGGTTTTTTATTCCCCACTGGTAAGAGGGCTAGGGTTTTGAGTCAAGATTTTCTTCTTTTTCACTAACGGAATCTATAAATAATTTCAAATCAATTACTAATAATGTAAATGCGAAAGTAAGTTTGTTTGTTTGTTACGTTTTCACGCTCAAACCACCTAACCAATTTCAACAATTCTTTTAAAAATAGAAATAACGGCTTTGGATCACACGTAGAAACCATATCAATAGCGATAGGAGCAACAGGTATGGTAGCTAAAAGTCTCTACAGAAATGTATATAAATTAGAAGCTAATATAGACATACATGTGATTCAGAAACAAGCTGTCATACACATCAATTCAACTCATTTTTTTTTTTGGGGTGGGCTGCGGTCGGCGCGCTCCTCGCACCATTCCGTCCGGGGCGACAGAGGGGCGTAAGCACGCAACACCCGCAAACCACCCGAAAACCACGTCGCCTTCGTTGTTTCTTCGTCGTACCCTCCCATCGACCGACGTCCTCCCATCGGGGAGGACGTCAGTCTTTCCTCACGCGGTCGGCCTCTCGGCGGGTGACGGACTAATCCCCGGTCACGCCACCCGCGATCAATTCAGCTCATATACATCCTAGTGTTGGGTTCGAGCCTCCTCCACAGTAGGAGGGTAATTGATCTTACTAAGCCATGCTGGTCAGACAGTTTGGTATAGAGTTGTATTTCGAGATTTTCTTCTCTTGCATAGATGTTATAAGCGTATTATAACCCTTAGTCGTCTTTTACGACATCCACGGGCAAGATAGGGAGTGATGAATTGTATTCTTAGTCCGTCACCACACGGAGTCAGCACGGAGCAGCCATACACAACAACAACTATAATAAGTAAAGTTTTAAAGTTTTAGGGGATCGAATCCCCTATTTTGAAATTCAAATAATCCGAAGCTTCATTTTCCTAAGAGTTGCAGGGGGATTCTGGACATAAAACAAACCCGTGTAAAAAAAATCAATACAGAATATATAATAATATTACTATTTGAGCAAGATCAAAAGGATCCGATGAGTAAGTAGTTCGCCTGATTACAAGTGGTAACTGACGCTCATGAATCTGCAATACCAGATGAAATGACTGCATAGCCAAGTCCTTGTAGGCTGTAAGCTTTGGGTCTCCGGATTTCTCGCTAATTCTTATGTACCCTCGTGGTTTCTTTATAAGTTGGTAATTCTTACTAATAATGCGAAAGTAAGTTTGTTTGTTACGCTTTCACGCTTAAACAATCTAACCGATTTCAAAAATTCTTTCGCCAAGGGAAAGCTATAATATCAGGGAATAACATAGGCTATATTTTATCCCGGTATTCCCATGAGAATGGGAACTACGCGGTTAGACTGAAACTGAAGCAAAGCGAGGGTCGGTTGCTAGTAAACTAGAATTTCTCTTTAATTGATGAATGGTGACAAAGAACTTTATATTTATACAAAAATCGCAAATTATCTTTTAAAATTTATCATAAAAAAAACATAAGATCTTAAATCTAGTCAAAATAACCCTAACGATGATTGATTGTGGCTTACTGACAATGCCATTAATTTGTTTTTCAACTAAACCATTTCCAAAGTTTCTTTAAAAAAGCTGAATCACAGTATTTGTTAAAGTTTTTGAGGCTGAAAATGACGGCTGGATAGGTCGGGATCCTTTTCAATTTAAACTTCCATTCTCTAGCTACTATTATAATGACGATGCTAGTTTGTAAAACAGTTTGAATGTAGTCTCAACAATTCGTGTTATGACAGTTTGCCTATGCTTTATCTTTCTGTGGTATTTTGCTGACAATTTTAAACATATAAAAAGTTTGTGTGTTAAAAGTTCATCTATACTTATATTATAAAGAGGAAATATTTGTATGTAAGTTGTTTGTTATGTATGTGTTGTTTGTAAGTTGTTTGTTTGTTATGTTTGTAACAAATTGGCTCCGAAACTACTGGATCGATTTCAACAATTCTTTCACCAATGGAAAGCTATAATATGAGGGAGTAACATAGGCTATATCTTATCCCGGTATTCCCACGGAAACGCGGATAAGGCGGCTGAAAGCGAAGCGTAGGCGAGTTGCTAGTGTTAAATATGATATTTGTCAAGTGTATAGCAAATCAAATTTACTAACATATCGGGTTCATTTGAGCTTTAGCACATACTATCTTGGAGCTTATTGAAATATATACACAACATTTTGACGTGACAACGTCTAATAAATCGATGAACGCTGGCTGCATGCACGAAAAAGTGTCCCGTTACGCTCATTGTTTTATTATTAAGTAGTATGCGATTCAGCTGTACTAAAGCGCGCCATCTATCGATGCGAAAGGATTTCAAATATATTCATTTAGTACGATGCGATGCAGCTAAACTGAATAGCGCCATCTATCGAGATTTACGGTAATTGCCGACCTGATTTTAATTTCAATAGCTTATAACAATGGATACTGGTTACGTTGATTCAATTTTATTCATAAAAGTATGCAGTCATTGCATCAATGTTTTGTTATGACGTTGTCACGTTAAACTATCGTCCGTAAACCGACTTTACAGAAAACCATGTTTTTTGATAGTAATTTATTTAGCCGTTTAAGGAAGGGTTAGGTGACAAACACACGTACAGAATAATTATATACATTTAGATACATTGCTCACGTTATCAAATAATTAAAAATTTATTAGAAATGAATATTTTAATAAGCTTGACAATGAATTGGGACATAGGTTTTCTAAAAGGATATATCAAGTAACCACTATGCTAGATAGGCGGATCGCTGATAGTAGTTGCTCTTGTAAGTACTCACGAGATTTTCTTCATAATACTAGTGAATTTCTAACATGTTTTAATGAATTTTAAGGAAATTGGCGAAATATTATGTCTACCAAACATGCAGATAATAAACTGTCAAAATGAAATCCAAATCAACTGCTAAATCATCTTCTATACATAAGAAAGCTTATCTAAGAAAAATAAAGTTGTGTAGTTACTGCATAGTTCCTTTATTTTTATGTAAATATATATAGTATAATAATATAATTAATAATAATATACGACAACTTAAATCTAAGAGCAGTAATTACTTGAATTTAGTCGCCGTCCACTGCTGGACATAGAACGTTCATATAGACAAAGGGCTGTCCTATACCGCCCATGACTTTCATTTAAGTGTATAATGCCGTAATTTCTAAGCTAGGTATGAGTTATCCAGTCACCACAGGGGAAAAATTGAAAGCCAAGCTTTATTGATGCTATCATCATATTTTTCATGTTAAAAAAGAATTATTTGTTGATAAAAAAAGAAGAAACCAATTATGACGTATGTTGTCATAGCCACCAGAGATATCGTCATCATCATCATCGTTATCCTTTACTACAATTACTTTTAATCGACGCAATATATAGACATCTTTTATAGCTACTAGCACTACTAGTTTTATCCGGTCAATTCCGTGTGGAGACGGAGTGAGAATACAATTCACCACTCCTTATCTTACCCGTGGATGTCGTAAATGATGATAAAGGGATATGATATGCATATAACACCTGTAAAAGAGAAGGAAAACTTGAAATAAAACCCTATACCAACCCGTCTGACCAGCGTGCCACAGTAGGTCAATTTTCCTTCTATTGTGGAGGAGGCTCGAGCCTAGCAGTGGCTAAATGAGCTGAGATGATCATGATGTCAACCCTCCTTTGGAAAATAATTATTGACCAGACAGCATTAGCCTAGGTCAGTGTAAATTTCTTAGTCGGCTTTTACGACACACACAAACAATACAGTAGTTGATATTATTCGTAGCCGCTACCGCACAGCATACTCACCTTGTGAGTATGCTGTGCGGTTGTGGTGGTTGTGTTCACGCTGTGGAAATGCATTTACGCTCTATGCCCCTCCTCCTATCCCGGTTGAAAACAGACGGGAGAGTGTGTGTGGGACTCGCCGGCCACAGAAGTGACCGAAATACCCACTAAAACCACAGTGGCCCCTTCCGCGCTTTTACGAGGTGCCGGAGAGATCGTCTGATGACATTCTATCCCCGACACCCCAACGCTTGGCTGTCTGGCTACGTCTTGTCATCATTCAGGGCGGTGGATGAAAGAGCGCATAACGGCGTCTCCTCCTCCCTGGTCGCCGCCGGCGGAGTGAGTCTGCGGACGTAAGTGCCTCGCGTGCCCGCTTCGCGGCCTCCTTCCTTGTCATGACAGCCTCACAGAAGGAGGCCATCGACGACCAACAGCTGTCGCTGCCGAGCATCTTGGAGATGATGGTCGACAACGACAGGTCCGCTGTTCCCATGTCCGTTGACAGGACGTAGCGCTGAGGCCCCCAGGCGGGGCATACTTCTAGTGTGTGGCGCGCATCGTCGATTAGCGCGCCACACTCATGGCATCCTGGGGCCTCTTCTCTTCCAATTTTGTGCAGGTACTTATCGAAGACCCCATGTCCGGTAAGCACCTGCACCATCCTAAATGTAAGGCTGCCGTGCCTTCTCCTGAGCCAGCGGTGGAGATGCGGCGCAACCGCCTCCACAGTCCCCAGCCCTGCTAGGGGGGACTCTAGATCCTCTCTCCACCGCCGGATGTTTTCTCTTCGGGCCACTTCCCGAACTCTGCCCAAACCCCTTGTGGAGACTTGCTCGCCGTTGAATCGCGCTGTGGCGCGGAGCCGGTATATTTCTGCCAACGCTTCCGCCACCAGTGCCCAAGGCGGGTCGCCCGCCAGCAGTGTTGCCGCAGTCCAGGACACAGTACGGTAGCCCCTAATAGCCCTCACCGCGATGACCCTCTGCGGTCGTCGTAGAAGGGCTCTGTTGCGGGCGGTGAGGGACTCCGACCAGATAGGGGCACCATACAATGTCATGGACCGCAGGATGCCGACGTACAGACGCCGACACGATGACCCGGGACCACCAGTGTTCGGCAGAAGCCTTCCCAGTGTTCAGCAGAAGCCTTCCCAGTGCCGCGGCCGACTTGACGAGCCTCGGGACGAGCTGGGCAAAGTGTGGCCCGAAATTCCACTTTGAATCTCTATTTATTTGGGTCTGCACCGAGGTGCAGACCCAAATGAATCCCAATCCGATCCACGACAAGCGCCACTTCTTCCTCTGCTAATCGACAGCCCCCCGGAAGTCCGCCTTCTTCACCGTGATAAGTGGATAAGGGTGGATAAGGGTGTCATCTGCATAACAGATGATTCCCATCCCAGGAAGGAGCTGATCCCGTAGGAGCCAGTCGAATCCGACGTTCCACAGCACCGGACCGAGGACCGAGGCCTGTGGGACGCCGCACTCCACCCGATGGCGATGTATACGCCCGTCGCCCCCCTCCCAGAACACGTGCCTTCCCTCGAGGTACGCCTCCAACAGCCTCACAAAATAATGAGGCACTCCATGATACCGAAGCGCCTCCTTCAGCGTCTCGTGTGGGAGAATGTTGAAAGCATTTTTTATATCGAGCGAGACTGCCAGGACAACTTCCTTTTTGGCCACCGCTTCAATGGCCCGGGACTTTAGAACGGCCAGCGCGTCAATTGTTGACCGGCCGCTCCTGAACCCGTATTGTCTCTCTGACAGTCCCAGTCCAACTTCCTCGAGGTGCTGGACGAGACGGTCTGCGAGCACCTTCTCGAACAATTTAGCCATCTCATCCAGTAACACCAGTGGTCTGTATGCGGAAAAGGCGTCAGGAGGGTCGCCCGACCCTCCTTCCACAGTAGATACAAACGTCCACGCTTCTATTGCTCCGGAAACTGCCCGGACCTCAGACATGTATTGAGCAGTTCCCGGAGTTCACCCTTGAGGTATTCCGCGGTGATGCCGAGTACGAGTCCCGGGACACCGTCCGGACCAGGCGCCTTCCTTTTGCGAAGTCGGGAGAGAGCCACTTCCATTTTTTGGTCGGTAATGGGTGAAATAGGGGTTTTGCACCTCCACCACCGACTAAGGAGCCATTCTGGGGGGAACGTGCCCCATAGAACGCGGGAACAGTTCCCCCATTAGCCTCGACAGGAGACCCGGGTCCATTGATTCGACGATGGGGGCGCCACAGGCACGGCAGCTTGTTACGCGCCCGTTGATATGGGCGCCCCCATAGATCCCTGTCAAGGCTCGCAAGAAGCTCTTCACGGGCCCTCTCCTTCGCCTGGCTGATGGCCAGCTGCAGTATCTTCTTCCTTGTCCTATAGTCTCTTCGCAGCTGACCCTCGAGGACGTCATCCCGGTTGACTCTCTGACGGCATCGAACGTAGGCACGCCGCGACCGGTTTGAAGCCACCCGAAGATTAGCGATCTCGGGTAACCACCAGTAAACCTGATGACGCGGACAGCATACTCACCTAAGACGGTACTCAAATGATAAAATTTTTACCTTTGCTAAGCCTTTTATGTATTCTGTCTACTAAGCGTTATTTAGGTCAACAAAATATATTAAATATGTTTACAACACTAGTAATTTAGTCATAAACGTAGTTTATGCTTAGAATATTGTTGGAATAGTTATTAGTGTTGCCAGGAAAATACTGTTCCCCTCTTTTATTACGATAATAAATAGTTTGACGCCTTTTGATTGTATATAAAATTAGCATGGTACGCTTCTTTTGTTTACGGGTTTAATACTACGCTGATGGTTTATTGGTCAAATTATTAGCCTCGCGTATCAAGTGCCGTAACTTCATTCAGAAGGCGAATATTTCTTTGAGCATTAAACAAATATTTTAGGGGTTCTAAATGTAATTGGCGTCCGAGCAATGATTGTTGAACACCACTCGGACTTTTTTTTTATTCAAACGGTGGCAAACGAGCAAGCAGTACACTTGCTGATAAGTATTGCTGCCGCTCATAGACCTTTGTAAGGTCGTTGCCTAAAGTTGGACTTCTGGCTCTCTCGCTCATCAAACGAAACGCAGTAACAAATTGATACTATTCGGACGTCGATTTTCTTCTCAATGTGGTACTACCCCGGACGGACTGGCTTGCGGCTACAGTCAGACATCAGTTAACAGTGTGGTCCTGCCACTGTCCTACCACCTACATACCTACCGGTCCTACCACCTTAAATGTACTGCCTGCCTATTTCCGTCACCACACGGACTCATCTACAATCGGAAGGAATTCGACCTACTATTACGCGAGAGTAAACAGGTTGGAAAAGAGTTTTTAACGAATTTTCTTTTGCGTTATATATATTACCTGCATATATCCCTTAGTCGTCTTTTACGACTCCCACGAGCAAAAGAGAGGGTGTTTAATTATTTTGCTATTCCGTACTATACGGATAGTTTCTTGTATAGGAAAAATATAATATGTATTCAACAGATTTCTGTCGTTTTATCTACACGTAAAACTTGGATCTTATTTGCTCTCGACACTGTGTGAATCGGTGCGGGTGTAATTAATTGTGTCGGATACTACAGCCTCTCGATCTATGCGGGTTGGACTGATGGGACGTGACCAAATGCTCCAGACGATTTAATGTGCTTGCGGTTTTGTGTAAGCCAGTCGTATTTTCTGACATAAAGGTCCGTTACTTTGATAAATATAATTATAGCAATATTATATAATTATGCTGACGTGCGAGTTTTAGAAATTTCATACATTTTATAGTATTATTTACGACCGAAATTTAGTTTAAATTTTAACAAAAATGTGACTATTTAGACTGTAACTTTTACATATTGAAGCTTTGTATTCGTTTAATTTCTCAGTGTGAAGACGGAGTAAAAATGCGAATTGCATTCTCACCCCTCACCCCTCTCTTGCCAATGAATATCGTAAAAGGTGACTAAGGGATATGACATCAAAATAATATATGTATATGCAAAAGAATGAAAAATATATATAAAATCTATAAAAAATTATGTCAACATGCCTGTCCAGTATTGATATATTTAATATTTTTCTCAATAAACCATTTTTCTAAAACACAAAATTGAATAAAATATTAATTTGCATTTTAAAGTGTAAAGTATTTCAATAATGTGCTCTGTTTAGACGTTTGTAACTTTTAAATTAGATTTTAATTTTCAATTCTGCCTTTGATCATGATGAGATAAGTATAGATATTAAAAGCAAGAGTCAAAGCACTCTATATATTATGTTCTTATATAGTATTTTGTTCGAGTTACCCTTCTCTTACAGTATTAATAATTATTCAAAGTTCTGTGGATAATTGCAAATTGACGTTCTGGAACATGCTTATTACGTAAGAGTAAGATTTCCTTATTTCCTAGTCCACCTTGATCTTATCCCGTATTCATTCCATTCCAGTGGTGTGTGGTATATTGATTAACCGTGGGAAAGTGGTGGGTATCGCTTCCTTCCATTTTAATTATATTTGTTTTAATTCTTTGTCATATCTACTGCACCTGGCGAGAAGGAAGGGCTGATGACGTAATGTAGTCTTAACCCATCTGCATACTTACTTTGTAATAATTAGCAGAAAATATATATAAATTGATTGCCACGGTATTAGGGTATAAGTGTTCATTTATTTTCATGTTTTGAAGTGTTATTCTTAATGGGAGGAGGTAAAATTTTTGATCATGTTTATGTGACAAAAAGTTCGCAAGAAAAAGAGCTTATGTGACTGCTGTAAGACGTATCTTCATAGACTCAAATGAAAATTGGGTGACTAACATGCGTAAGTACCAGATATAATAGTCATTGAAGTTATTTTACTCACGAATTTAAGAAGAAGGAAACTTACGCCTTTTATAATTTTATTTAAATAAACGAAAATTACATGTAATACAAAAGTTGCCTATGTTGAGACGGAGTAACAATACAATTGATCACCCCTGCTCTTGCCTTTAGGTGTCGTAAAAGACGACTTAGGCAAACAGACTATGTCTATTTTAATATGCATATAACATCTATGTAAGAGAAGGAAGCCTCAAAATATTTTCCCAACTCGTCTGATCAGCGTGATATAGTTGGTCAATATCTCTCTCATTGAGGATGAGGCTTAAGCCCAGTGCTGCGCCGTATACGAGTTTAAGAATAAATACAATCTAATCTATACAAAACGACAAAATGATAGCCGAAGAATAATTTTTTCTTTGTAATCATCATCATCATCTCAGCCCACAGAAGTCCCACTGCTGGGATCGGGGTTCCTCCAAATTAAGAGGGAACTTGACCTACTATACCTGTGTAATACAAAAGTATATTTCCTGCCATGTGTCTTTGCGACACTAGTTAAATTTTTAATTCATCATCATCGTCACAGCCCACATACGTCCCACTGTTGGGCTCGGGCCTCCTCGACAACGGAAGAGAATTTGACCTACTATACCATGCTGGTCAGACATGTTGGTATAGGGTTTCATTTTGAGTTTTCCTTTTCTTGCACAGATCGCATGTGCATATTATATCCCTTAGTCGTCTTTTACAACATCCATGGGCAAGATAGGGAGTGGTGAATTGTATTCTTACTCCGTCACCATACGGTTTATCTGTGTAATACAAAAGTTTATGTCTTTACGACACATGTCAAGTTTTTAATTATGTTTATGGAATAAAATAAAAAAATGCACACGATTCAATCGTTTTATTATTTTTAACGATCAAATCAATTTATTGACACCATCTTCAAAAACATTACGATTGACTATAAATTTATTTACATTTATTGGCTAATATTTATTATACTTTAACATTTCTTAATATTTTCTTATATTTACACATTATTTGCAAGTAACGACTAGATACAAAATATCTATTAATATATAAATTATTTTAATATATTTACACAAATACACAAAGGTTTAGTTATACTAAGTTTTTATTACTTAGATATATTTTAGACAAACAGGAAAGCCGCCTAAAATTATATTTTATTTCTTAATGTATTAACACCAAAAATTTGCTCGTCTTAAAGTGTATTGATATAGCTATCACAATTCTATAGTAGGCAAAAATAACTTGATTAGCTTTATTTTGAGAGTATTAAACTTGTATAATTTTCAAATTATTACTGATGTTTACTCAAGTATATATTACGTATTTGAAATACAACTGATTTTATATTTTTGATGTTTACGCAAATATCGCGATGAAAATCCGTAAACATAGTTTTGTTTATAATGTGTTTTTAATAAAACAATATTTACGGTTTCTTTTTACATTTTACGTTTGCGTTTGATTTTAATTTTTCTGATCCGTGAAAATAGTTTCTTTCAAATATAATCTTTACTTTATAGTATTGTATTATACATAGCATAAGTCAGTATTTTACTAAAACTCATTGTGTCCGAATGGTAGCTAATATGGCCTTTCAGGCAAATAGCATTTTTACATAAATTTTAAAGACTGGTAAACTTCCATCGGAGCAGCATGTCAACATTCATATTAATTCCAACAATGATAATTTATGTATTTTAAATTTCATACCTATATTTACATTTGTTTCCCAATCTATACAATATAATATTTGAATACATATATAAAGCAATACTAATACAAATAATTGCAAGTAATTGCACGAACAGTTATTACATACTAACTTCTTATTAAGAAATAACAACTTATTTTGAGATTTATTAATTAAATTAACAGTGTAATAAATAATTATATGTATTATAACTATAAATAATAAGGTTCTTTAAATATTATTTAAAATTATATTAGAGTTATTAGTCTATAATGAAATTTTGAAATATTTTTTTATTGAGTATATTGTCAGAGAGTCGTGTGTTTGTCTGACCCTGGTTTCTGATATGAAGACGGTCGGTAGTCCCATGTAGATACATGCAAAACTAAAGCAAGAAAACTAGCACCCCTTTGTTCACTGACAGAAATAAATAACATTTATTCTTTTATAATCATTCATAATTTCGCTCATGTACCATTGTTGGGCTGGAGCCTCCTCCACAATAGCAGTGAAACTGACCTTACTATACCATGCTGGTAAGACAGGTTGGTGGTGGTGGCTGGTTGGGGACATGGGTGGGGTTTTATTTCGAGTTTTATTTCTCTTTCATAGGTATTATATACGTATTATATCTTTAAATAAATATATTTTTAAATAAAGGTTAATGATCTGCTGTTAGCAAGCACTAGTTTTTATATTTATTTTATGTGCATATCTTATAATATCATATAATTCTCAAAAATGTAATCCTTTGTGTATACTAACGTTTTTTGAGACCATTATTATAAAGCATGTAACATGTATCTGGTCTTTTGTCTCTAATAAATAAAACCCTTGTAAACTTTACTCGCGGTTGAAGTAAACCTTCGTTAACTAATGACTTCTGATGTTTACGCGAGTACTACATCACATTAGACATTAAAATTATAAAACG
This sequence comes from Lymantria dispar, assembly GCA_032191425.1. Classification (NCBI taxonomy): domain Eukaryota; kingdom Metazoa; phylum Arthropoda; class Insecta; order Lepidoptera; family Erebidae; genus Lymantria; species Lymantria dispar. Next base: position 8,621,053 of record CM063445.1, on the reverse strand, counting down.
TTTTTAACGTAATTAAAATTAATGGTATTAAACCTATGAAGCAAGACTAGAAAGCTTGGCATTGAAATAAATAGATCAAAATAAATAACATGAATTATTATTCACATGTACATAATAAATTGACTTATTTAATATTTCATACAATAATTATCAAAGTATTTAAATGTCTTTCACTCTGGCAAAATATTTACAATAGCATACATAGATTTACGCCTCTTTCCCATAGAGGTAGGCAGAGACCACTTTCCCCCCACTTGCGATCTTGACATACCATTTTCGCCTCCTACACATTCATTAATTTCATGCATGCATGTTCTTCGGTTTAGGGTACTTTTAACCTGGCCTTTTTTAAGAACGTCCCCGATTTGATCGTGGAACATCCGCCTAGGTCTTCCCCTTCCAACATTTTACATTCGCTCTATAAATTCTTTACAAGTATATTAATTATAATTGAATATATGTTATTATTGATATTTTTTATTTATGTTGGTGACAACGAGCAAACAGCACGCCTGATGGTATGTGATACTGCTGTTCAGAGACCATTGCTAGGCCGCCTATCGAGAAAAAGTGAAGGGAGTGTCAATGCGTGCAATGAGGCTCGGTGATACTAAAACGCAAATACTCAAAAAATTGGGCTGCCGGCTCTTTCGCTCACCGAACGAAGTGCAGTGATAAATTACTACTATTCAGGCGTCGACTTTCGGTGAGAGTGTAGTACTACTCAGGATGGATAGCCCCGCGGCTGTATCGAGATGACCGTCGCTAGTGTGGTCCTACCAGATAAAATCCAGAATTATATATAAGTGTTTATTCTTAAAATTACTAATTGATTTTTAATGCTCAGATAAATTCACCAATATAAGCATCAAGTATTAACTAGTGTGTTATATGAACACTCAGCATCAAACTAGCGTCCGCCTATTTGACCTCGTAAACGCACGTTCCGCGACATCGACATAGCGATAGCAACAGATATGAAGACCATAATCAGCAAAACGTGCTTCGTGAGGACCACCAAAAGCTTTGAGCGTTGTAATAAATTGCAACTCTATCTACCAACTCTCACTCTCGATTTAGCATCGATCGACTGTCAACCTACCTTAGCTTTAGGTTAGGTTAGTTAGTTTTAGTTCACTCTCGATCTAGCATCGGTTTATCGACATACTATAGCTTGTAATTAAGTTAAATAAAGTTATCAAATAAGAGACTTTGCATTTCTTTGTACACTCCGCCCACAGCCTTCGTAAGTAGTGAACCAAATTTCCTAATTAATAGTTGCCTAAGTAGATAAAAGTGAAAATTAAATTTCCCTGATATTAAATAACATGTTTATAGACACAAAATTCGCATTTTATTTTGTAGTCTTAATTACCGCTGTTAACAATTTTACATAGCTGTCTTTCTATACATAAAATTTATAAGTATGACTTTTGAAGTAATACTTCTTTTGACGCGTTAGGTAAAAATGATCAGAGTAAATTTTAAGATGCATGCACACACCGTCACGAAAATCCGACACCCTGAAGTTGACTAGTCAAAATTTTTACAATGTGCGCACATCGGCACAAATATCAAATAATAACACTTTCAATATATTAAATACCTTTTTTCTATCATTAGTATTGTTTTTTCTACAAACGTAAGATAGTGCGAGGGATACAATTTTAGAAAGATTTTTATCCTGTTACGCCAAAGAAGTATGACTTCTTACTTGCGTACACAACATACACAGTTTTATTTTTTATTTATTTATATGCATAAATAAACATACTCCGTTATTTATATTCATAATCCATCGCGACTCGTTTACGTTAATAATTACACTAAACACATACAGGAAATTCTTTTACTAAAATTAAAATGGATCAGCTAAGTACACATACTTCCTAATAAAACAATCAGTCTTAAAAACAAGTCAATTTATAGCTATTTTTCATAGTAATATTTATAAAAATAGTTACAACAAAATTTGTGTTGAAATTTTCTATTAAAAGCTCAAGATTTAATTTTCATATTGCGTAACAAGCGTGAATATACATGTGAAAAATTTAGCTAATTTAATGGAATCTCTTCGCGTGATGACGCTGTAAGAATGCAATTCACCTATGCATATAATAAGGATACATAAGAAGGCAAACTCAAAAAAAAAAAACCATGTATCAACCCGTTTGACCAACGTGATATAATAGGTTAATTTCGCTCCATTTGTGGAGAGCCTAGCAGTGGGACGTATACAGGATGTCTCAGGTTGTGGATCAACTGGTCAAACGGGGGCTACGCCATGGTCGTTCTACCACCCATATAAAAATTGAGTATAAATATCGATACTTAAATAAATTAGAGACATGTAAACTTTTCAATTTTGATTTCTGTTGTTTACGCGAGTATTACACATTTTAAATAAAACTACTTTACGGATTTAATCGCATTTGTATTTGATTTTTGGGTAATCAAATACAAACGCGATAAAATCTGTAAAGTATTTTTCAATTTTGTGATAGATTTTTCGTGTGAACTTGATACCATATTTTCGACATATTCAACATAGTTCAACATAGTAGGTATTTTGTTAAATATTCATTAGAAATTGAATAAATCAAAGATTATGTTCGCGTAAACAAGGCAAACTGCGCCTTAATATCGTCTGTTTGGCCGAAGACAGTTAGTCTAACACGACGGCGCGCCTTCGTACTTACTTATACCGTAGACATGTTTGCGCGTTTCGTACCTACTTATACCGTCGACTCGACTTGCATGCCTACATGTATCCTGTTCATAATATTTAGCATTTAAAGTATAGACTCTTAGATACATATTTTTGAAATTATTCATTATTTTTGTGTAAAAGATCAATGACCGGTAAACTACAACAAGCTCCACTAGTTGTTCCATAACCTAAGACATCTTGTATATAAGTTGTAATGATGAAAGCAATCTCATTTTAATATTTTTAATTAATACAAATTAAAAATGTTTCTACTTGTTACTTTCACCACAAATAATCAAATAACTTCTACATATAAGTCTATAATGTTTACTTTTAATACATAATTTGATACAGGATGTGTAGTCAAGTAACAAGGTTAGCGTGATGACAAATATTTATATTTGTGCTTCGCGTTAAAATAAGTGGTTTGTAGATAATAATATAATTATGAAAGCGATTAAATTTTCATTTTAATCTTGAAAATAGTCAACTTTCACTATGTAGCATGATATGGTTTAAAATTTTAACATTTTATAAGCTTGCTTTAGTTTTTCAAAATAAGGAAAATTTGTCTGCCTTTAAAAATAATCCTGTAAACATTGTAATGCTAAATATATTCTTTATTTTTTTTTTTCAGCATTAGATTTATTTTGTTTTTGTCTAATTATTATTTTCTTCAAATTATTGTAATTATAAGGTTACCCATACTATACTTAAATCTAAAGCATAAAACTTAAGGCTCTTTAGTAGATTCATACAAATTGAGATCGGATATTTCTATTCACTGAGAGCGCCCCGAGGCCTGGGTCTGAGGTTGGTCGAATGCGCTCCCAGGGTGCAGGCTACCTACCAGATTTAAAATACTGACACAGCAGGACCTTTTTAAATGCTTGCCTGAAAACTTTATTGAATATTGTATAGAATATTGGATTCACCATAGAACTAGCATATCCTAGCCATAGCGCGCAATCAAAGACCCAGTGAGGGATTGAGTCTTCACAATCTGGGCATAAAGCTGGGACCATATTTAGAATAAAAAATGGCGCCCATAAGATTACAAAAGTGAAAAATACGACACCTAAGACTTTGGTAGCTTTTTGTTCAAGCCGTAAAATTCTACCGTGTCGAGATGAATTTCTCGATATAACACTAGAATTTCTAGAATGATGTGTTCTAGGTGTTTGGCGTTGTGGACTAGCAGTTACTTGCTGAGACCTAGCAATGCTTCTTTGAGCACGAATGCTTCGAACAGGCGTAGATAAAGTTGTTCTTGCGCCTCCAAAACTTGACCCTCTCCTAAATCGTCTAGCTTCATCCCAAGTTACCATGGATGAGGCTCCACGACTAGATCTTCTAAATAATGGAGTCGTTTGTTCCTCTTTCATGTTTCCGTTTCTAGGATAACCGTTACAACCATTTATATCACCACCGGGAACAATTATGACCTCTGTAGTACGCCTAGGAGGAGTAGACTCGGATCCAAAATAAGGACAGGTACAAGGTGGAGGTAACAGCAGACCGTCTTCAGAACTACGTGATTTTGTTGTAAGAGTTGCAGGAGCAAGTAAACCCTCGTTGCTTTCATCATCGGATGCACTTCTTGGTCTGTGAATAGGTGTATTTTGTTCTCCTGCAGAGGAAGGTCTACGTCGATCCTGAAGCATAGATGATGGTGAACTCGATGAAACGCTTAAAGATCCTGGCGTGAGCATTCCACCGCGTTCCGAAATGTTGGTTCTGTAAAAAATTAATTAATTAAATATTGATATAAATTCGACACGTTAAAAGCTTTTGGTTGTTCTAATAACCAAACACCAAAACGAGTTAATTTTGAAGCGAACAAATAATGCCAATTGTTTTATACCCTCTGTATTGTGGCTTTGTCGCCGCAGAAGCTTCCAAGCCGCGAGATAGTCGCAACATCTCTGCCCCAAACTGATGCAGTGCTGTCATTGCTGACGGAGCGGGCTCGCTGTGCAACACAACATATAATGTATGAGGACTACACATTGACATTCACATGGAGACATGGCGATATGGATGGACATTTAAAATGGAGTATGTAGCACATCAGTATATGAAAAGCAAGCCTGAAGGATGATGATACGAACGATTCACTTAGTATAACATCAATTGTGATAAACATGCTTTAATTTGTTGTTTAGTTTGTTGTGATAATATGGAGCAGCTTGTAACACAGCAGTGTCGGTATGTTTTATCTTTTTCTACGCTTTTAAGTGCAAAAGTCAATCAATTTTATTTATTTAAGCCAATTGCTGTATTCAGAAGTGATGACAAGGAAATTCACTTTACCACGGCTTCACAATATTGCATACTAAAAATAGGAGATAATATGGGGTAAAAGGTTTTCGGCAAATACAAGTTTTAATTTTGTCAGATTCTCATTGAATAAGAGTTGGTATTTTCCATAGCTGGCATTTGCTGTATTTTCGCAGTTGCCATCTTTTGCTTTATTTTCCTCTATTTTAAGGTAGCTATGTAGTATTCCAAACCAACAAAAAAAGGGAGAGATTATGCTTGTTTGTTTTCTTGTTTGTTTGTTAGATTTGTTTGTAATGAATAGGCTCCGAAACTATTGGACCGATTTCAAAAATTCTTTCAACAATGGAAAGCTGTAATATCAGGGAGTAGTAACATAAGCTATATTTTCTCCCGGTATTCCCAGGGGAACTACGCGGGTAAGGCGACTGAAACCGAAACGAAGCGAGGGCGGGTTGCTAGTCTACCATAAAATAATTTGTTTAACCTCCAAAGAAATGTGACTATTTAGCGAGATTCCTTTCTAAACAATAATTACGTTACGAGTAGAAGAACTAGTGGCGGTGAACATTGTATTCTTATTCTGATATTACACGAAGACTCTAACAGTTAAAGACGACTGAGGGATATAATATCCATCTAACATGTAGGCATACAATAAAAAGAAAACTCGACATAAAACCCTATACCAACCCATCTGACCATCTGACGAGCGTTATATAGTAGATCAATTACTCTTCTATTATGGAGGGGGCTCGAGCCCGACAGTGGGACGTATATTATGTATCTACATTTCGGCAGATGATGCTGTAAATATTGACGCTATGGAAATTGTATAATATCTATTCCATCAGCAAGTTAAGAAATGAAGTATTCCTTCTTTTTAAGGCCATATATAACTACTAAATGTCTCTTACACTATCGAAGAGAAAATAAACTATTTATCATCCTATTAACATATTATTTTTAGTAGTAAATATAGTATTTCCGTGTGGTGACGGAGTAAGAATACAATTCAGTACCCCGCATCTTACCCGTGGTTTTCATAAAAGACGACTAAGAGATTATAATATGCATATAACATCTATATAAGAGATAGAAAACTCGAAATATAACCCTATACTAACACGTCTTCGGTGCCGATCTGACGCTGCTGACCATCGCCAGGGAGATGCTCGACAGCGTCAGGCACTGGTACGCGGTCGCCGCCTTCTGTTAGTCCGTAATCTCACGAAAGGAGGCGGCGGATCGTGCGCGAGAGGAGCTTCTCTTCGGCGACACGTTCCGCCGCCGGCAACTTGGGCGGCACAGGCGCGAGTATCTGCGTCTGATGCCGCCCCTAGCCGAGGCCGCGGGTGATCGGACCGGGGAATTTAGTCCGGCACCCGCAGAGAGGCTGACCGCGCGACAGTGACCGACGTCCTGAGACAGGGACGTCGAGAGGTGAGGGTACCCGAAAGGGTATTCCGTCGGGCCGACCACTGAAGACAAGTCACCTTGCTCCGGTGGTCGGCCCAACGACGAAGGTGACGTTTCCCGCGCGCCGTCCTCTCGTCGCCCCGAGCGGAATGCACCGCGTGCGCGCTTACCATAGCACACCCATAAGAAAAAAAATACTAACACGTCTGACCTCTGTGGTTATAGTAGGCCAATTTCCGTCTTATTGCAGAGGAGGCTCGAGCCCAGCAGTGGAACGTTTATATAGCTGTGATGATGATGATAACGTATCTATGAATACGATACGGTAAATCATATAACAATGTGAAAGAAAAACTTTAGATACATATATACATAGATTCACGCCTCTTTCCCATATGGGTAGGCAAAGACCATTTCCCTCCACTTGCTGCGATCTTGACATACCACTTTCGCCTCCTCCACGTTCATTAATCTCCTCATGCATGTTCTTCGGTTTAGGCTACTTCTAACCTGACTTTTCTTAAAAACGTCCCCGATTTGATCGTGGAATGTCCACCTTCGTCTTCCCCTTCCAACACTTCCGTTCACATTTACTTCGCTCTCCCCTTGTCAAACTCCTTTCATTCATTCTCTCTACATGACCAAACTAACTTAACATATCTTTTTCAATCCTTGTCACTACATTTACTTTCATACCACAACGTTCCCTAATCACTCTGTTCTTAATTCTATCACTCAATTTCACATAAATCATGCTCTCATTTCCACAGCATTAATTCTACTTTTGTACTTTTTTTGCCATACCCAGCTCTCACTTCCATTTCTTTTAACCTTTCTAAAACTTTAACCTAAGTATAACAAAGTTTCGATTGCATTAATTGAAACTTCGCAATATTTCAAAACAGGAAATAATAATCATCAGAAGTCCCACCGCCAATTGTGAGATCAACGTCAAAATAACTTCATGAATATTAAAAAAGTTTTTTCATACAAAAAATCGTACCTTTCGTTGAGTGGAATAAAATGAAACGGATTTTTTTTACAGATACATTATCGCTGTGTTGAATTTGGAAAACAAACCACCTGTTGAATTAACGAAATGAATAGATATGTTTAAATAATAAAACAATATATCTAAGTGTAAATATTTGATTTGTAACGTTAAGTTACTTAATAAACTTAAGGTTTATATAAATATAATCACATCTCAGCGCCCATAAGTCCCACAGTTGGGCTCGGCACTGGCACTGTTGGGCTCGGCTTCTCCGCTATGGGAGGAAGATTGAACCACTATACCGCGCTGGTCAAAGCAAAATAAATCAAAAGTTTAATTTTGTATGTTTATTTTATTAATTACTAATCATTTATTATTGAAATAAATATTTAATGGACACAAACAAACAATTAGTTACCCACTTATAAGTTATTAAATGTTACAATAAAACTATGTCTACCAATAATTACTAAACATTCATCATGCTATAGTATTGCTATTTAGTAATAATAACACATAATATGTAAGCATATCCATGCCCTATAATGATTAAGTAAAAATACAAAACTTCCATCTCATTTCTTTACCATTTTTTATAGGCTGTCACGCCAAACTTTTAGATCCGGATCAAAAGCGTGAACTTTGTCGTACCTATAGGCATGATACAGACAAATGCTCATTTATTTATCAGAGTTCACCGTTCTTAAGTGTCGATTACGCGTCGCTAAGTTAAATAAGAATTCTTCTAAAGGCTAGGCGTTTTCATATACTAGCCCGGGTTGAGAGCCCTCAGGACTCAACCACAGCCTGGTTGAAGCTGTGAAAGCCATCTGTGGCTAATAGCTATACACACAAACAAGAAAAATATATACTTGAATGTGGAGTCAATTTATTTATTTTAATTTTCACCACATATACCTTCCACTGCCAGACACGAGCCGATTCTAATACTACACCATGATTGAGAGATGATTTGGCCTAGGGTTTATTCCGAATTTCTTTTCTCGTACAGTGCCTTTTTATATACCTAAATTGCCATGGAAGTGCTCCTCAATATAGTAAAAGGTAGTGTTATTTTGTATTCAAACTCCATCACTAAATAATAAACAATAAATTTTCAACTACATATTTTGGATTTTCTACATTGCATTTCTCACTACTTTTTAAAGCATACATTAAGATAAATGTAATTTAAATAAAATTACTCGGTGTAATAATAAAGGATTGAAATATATGCTCTTTTTCGTGGATGTGGTGTTTTTATGAAAAGGGTGCCATGGGCGCTTACCGTCGACATATAAATACCTTTGCATAGAATAACTACACCGATGGCATAGTGGTTAAGATACCGACCTATTGTGAGAGTGTCGTGGGTTCGAATCCTTCGCAGAACAACACTTTGTGCGATCCACAAATTGTTGTTCTGAGACTGGATGTAATTTGTGTCCGTTAGTTATATATTTGTAGCCCCCCGCAATACAAGGATTATTTCCTTAGTGCAGGGTATTGTCTTGTAAAAATAAAAATCACCTGTTCAATGCACATTGAACATGCAACGCAGCAAACTCAAAAGTAGAGCATGTCAACATACAAGTAAAGCATGTCAACATACAAATGTGCAAAATTAGCACTGACATGATTTAAAGACACTGCGTTATACTTTACACGTACGACACACTAACACAAAATGGTATATGTGTGTATTAGCAATAAGTAGTATATAAGGTGTACATTGTGTAAAATAAATCAGATTTGAATTTATTCATCTCTCAGTTACATCCCTCTCACTGCGGCCAAGACACCCTTAGCCGTCAGTTCTGATTAGTCGAGTGAGTCTGCTTGACTAGCAGTGAGAGTTACCAATCCTCCACCCAAAGCTCCATCTCACTGTGGCCAAGACACCCTTAGCCGTCAGTTCTGATTAGTCGAGTGAGTCTGCTTGACTGGCAGTGAGAATAACCAATCCTCCACCCAACATCCATCTCACATCCACCTGTCACCTTAGGTAGCACGGTGCAGGTATCCCATCATATAGGCTAGGAACTTAAGGGCTTTAGGTACTTCAAACTATAACCTTAGGTTCTTCTGTCAAACACGGCGTTAGTCCATTAGCCCAGACTACGCCCTTACATTTGGTCCTTCGAGTAAAAGTAAAGATTTTTCCTCCCTCTAACCCCCCCGTAGGTTTGACATAACAGACATACGAATCAGTTAAGAACGGGCTGGTGTACTCAACAAAGCATCAGTTTCGGAATTGACTGAAGGACTTTTACTTACGTACTCTGTCAGAAAGCCTCTCGTTGCGGTTCGGTCACTGGCCTCCCACAAGCGGGACTCACCAGCTGATTGAGAAGTCGCACCTTCAGGGACGTGTTATAGCGAGAGCGCAGGTACGATAAGTATTGACTTAAAACATTAGTAGTAGGGAAGTTAGGGTAGGGCTATTAGGGAAGAAGACAAAAGAAGCACTATGGACATACAAGAAATAAACACAGCAATCAGGAGCCAGGAGGAAGATTATAACGAGATCAGGAGGATAATTACAAACATTAAAAAGGACTCCGTGAGCCGAAGAACACAAAAATACATTGACGAAAAAAGACAAACACTAACTACTATTTTCCAACGGGTGCAAGAGAATCACTCGAAACTGGAAAAACAAGAGATGTTATCATCTCACAAATATATCACTACAAATTACTTTGGAAATATCCAAAAACAATACAACGAGGGCTTAGCCCACCTACAAAACTATGAAGCAAGACTTCAACTTGTTCAGGCGATATATGAACCTGAAGAACAAAACACAAACGAAGAAGAAGGGAGAGGGAATCCCAAGACGTTTATACAAATGTTCAGGATATCCCAGATGTCAAAAAGGCTAATTCAGGCAAAAGAATCAGTCACTGAAAACAAACCTATATGGCATTTACAAACTACAATAAACAACTTACAAAAACGATGGCAGGATATTGAAGAAACACACATTGAATTATTATTGGAGGAGGATACATCGGGACACCTTTACTTCAAAAATAAATATTTTGAAAACACCCAAATTGAGTTCGATACTACAATGGAGATGCTGGAAGAAAAAATCCATGACAGTTCCAGCGAAAAAATAACCTTAACACAGTCGTCAGGAAAACTACCCCGTATCTCTATTCCAACTTTTACTGGGAGTTATGACTCATGGTATACTTTTCATGATTTATTCAAAAAAATTATTCATGAAGATAAAAATATTTCATTGGTAGAAAAGATGCAATATTTAAAGACAAATGTAAAAGGTGACGCAGCAAAAATTATACGTCATCTAACGATAAGTGAATCGAACTATGAAACCGCGTGGAAATTGCTTACGCAACGTTATGAAGACGAACGAATGATATCAATTAAATTCATCGATAAATTATTAGATTTACCCAAGCTAAATGTTGCGAATGCAGCGGGTTTAAGAGACATGCACGACACCATAAAAGAATGTTTGGAATCTTTAAAACATCAAGGAATTGACATTTCAACATGGGACCCTATTTTGGCTAGACTTTTGGCCAGGAAATGGGACCAACAAACTGATTCAAAATACGAGGATCAGTTACAACACCCAAACAAATTGGAATCGTTTGAAGAAATGTTACAGTTTTTAGAAAAAAGATTTAAAAGTTTAAAGTCCTACGATCAGCAAAAAATTACGTATAATCACCTGAGTAATAACTCGGTGAATCATACAATAAATAAATACCGGGGAACACTCGTACCAATAGCAGAATCATCAAAAAGTAAACATTGCTGGTACTGCAAAAGCACAGAACATAATATAAATAAATGCCCTAGTTTTAAAACCTTGAACGTGACGCAACGATATAAGGAAGTCTCAGACAAAGAAATGTGCAAACGCTGCTTAAATCATGATAAACAAATAAAATGCACGAGCGAGTTTTATACAAAATGTGAAATATGTCAACATAAAGGTCATAACACACTATTACACCGAACATTCGATTCAATTAAAAGACAACCAGAGTCTTCTGAGTATACGAAAAAGTTCACTCCTAAACCAACTATGAGTGATAAAAAACAAAACACAACGTTATCGAACTTATCAGCTACCAATTTAGAGGCAAAAAATACGGTCTTATTAGCCACAGCGCTATTACAAACCACGTCGTATGATGGAACACCACAATTATTAAGAGTATTGTGTGACCAAGGTTCAGAAGCGTCATTTTGCACGGAAGAAGTAGCACAACTGCTGTCGTATCCAAGACAAAAGGTTCGAGCCGAAATAAAAGGCATTGGAGACAACGAACCTAAGACATCGAAATATACAATTAACATAAAACTACAACCAAGGTACTCTAGTGAGTACAGACTACCTGTAACACTTATAGTACTACCAAAGCTTACAAACTCGTTACCAAGAAGTAACTTACAACAATTACAAGAGTTGGACAATGTTCTATTGGCAGACCCAACGTACAACAAAAAGGGACCTATAGACATAATTTTAGGTGCCCAAGAATATAGTAAAATACTATTACAAGGTTTTAAACGACTACAAGGCGGTATAATCGCTCAAGAAACAGAATTGGGTTGGATTTTATCCGGGTTATATCCGCAAGACACAAACGGTGGCATCAAAGTATTAAGCATGATGACTCGCACCGACGACATACAACAATTAACAAAATTTTGGGAATTAGAAGAAATTCCACGACACTATGCACTCACCAAAGATGATGAGTTGTGTGAAAATTACTATACAAATACTACAATACGAAGTTTCGACGGCACTTATACGGTACGACTGCCGTTTAAGGACGCGAACATAAAATATGGCGAGTCAAGGAAAAAAGCCGTGGCTCGACTATTACAACTAGAACGTCAGTTCGAAAAAAATGAAAATTTACGCCAACAATACAAGGAATTTATGTACGAGTACCTAAATATGGGTCATATGAGAAAAGTACCTAAACCAGAATATTACACAGGAGAGTATTATATTCCCCACCAAGCGGTAATAAAAGAAGACTCTCTTACAACAAAACTACGAGTGGTATTTGACGCTAGTAGTAAAACAAGTAGTAAAATAAGCCTTAATGAAAATTTACATAAAGGACCACGACTTCAACAAGACTTATCAAACATATTATTACGCTGGAGAACGCATAAGATTGCTTTCATGGCCGACATTATGAAAATGTACCGGTTCATAAAAATAAACCAAGAAGACTATAAATATCAAAGAATTTTATGGAGATTTTCTCCAAAAAAGGCCATTAGTGAATACGAACTAACAACGGTCACGTATGGCACAACAAGCGCGCCTTATCTGGCCGTGAGAACATTACAACAACTAGCATTAGACGAACAAGACAATTACCCTATCGCCAGTAGAGTAACGTTACAGGATTTCTATGTTGACGATATTTTGTCAGGAGAATCCCAGGAAAGCTCCGTCAAGGAATTACAAGAACAATTAATAGCAATGTTAAACAAAGGTGGTTTCCAACTACGAAAATGGTCTTCAAATAGTTCGGAATTGTTGAACAATTTAACATGCGATAAAGAAGAAAGTCGGATGCTGAAACTTCCCTTAGACGAAACAAGAAAGTCGTTGGGAATTATATGGTCTCCAGGCAAAGATAAATTCTGTTTTCAAATAACTATAACAGAAAACACAAAACCCACCAAACGGTTCATTATGTCAGAGGTGGCGAAAATATTTGATCCGTTGGGCTGGTTGGCCCCCATCATCATAAGACTAAAATTACTAGTACAACAACTGTGGACGTCTGGGATGGAATGGGACCAACCAGTAAATGACATAATACGAAATAAATGGACAGAAATACAAAAACAGTTAAAAAACATAGAAAATATACAAGTACCACGATGGTGTCACACGATAGACAGGACAAAGTTTGAGCTGTATGGATTCTGCGACGCCTCAGAAAAAGCATACGGGGCTGTCGTCTATAGCAGAGTAATGGTGAATAACAGTTACTACATAACATTGCTCCAAGCTAAGTCAAAAGTTGCACCGAAAAAACAAAAAACAACATTACCGCGTCTTGAGCTATGCGCCGCAGTATTATTGGCTAATTTAATAGAAAAAATAAAAAATGCTCTAAACGGTGATAACAATACCGTGATTTCATGCTGGACGGATTCTATGATCACGTTGGGATGGATAAAAGGAGATCCTGGGCGATGGCATACGTTTGTGGCCAACAGAGTGTCAGAAATTAACAGCATAATACCTAACGCTCAATGGAATCATGTCATATCGTCTGAAAATCCAGCGGACATTATATCAAGAGGATTGGAGCCAGAAAAATTAATAAACTGTTCCTTATGGTGGAACGGCCCACCATGGTTACAGACGAGTGAAATACCTATTACAACAACAGCACCACAGCCAAATGAAGAAGCCAAGTACTGTTTATCAACAACAATTAATACTACGAATGAAAAGTATGACATCTGGAGTCAATTTTCTAACTACAATAAAATGATAAGAACATTAGCGTATTGCTACAGATTTATCAGCAAGCGCAAAAAGCACGAACCATTATCCTGTACGGAACTAGAAGAAACAGAGAAACGAATTCTATGCATATTGCAACAAGAAGAATTTTACGATGAAAAAGAAATTATTCGAAAGAAAAAATCACTGCAGAAAAACAGTAAATTATCCACACTAGATCCATTTATTGATAACGATGGATTATTACGAGTTGGAGGTCGAATAGAAAACGCTGACTTGCCATATAATCAAAAACGATCAATACATACATTAATTCCTTTACCCGTATATCAGGAAGAATTAATGACTAACACGAATACATTAAGAAAAAATACCGAAACGCCTGTGAATAGTAACATAGCAAATAACATAAATAAAAAGTTTAAGACACTTAAGTCAGGCGTGTTACTCTATACTACATTATTATTGTGTATCGGACAAGTAACAAGTACATCAATGTTTACTATGAAACATTTAAATCCAGGCCTATATGTAGAACAAATAGGTACTTCAACAATAAACAGAGGGAGTTTTAGAATAGAAACTAATTACGAAAGGAGTGATTTGGAACTGAATTTAAATAATACGATAAAAATAACTAATCAGTTTCAAAAGTTATGCACTGACACGCAACAGTATACAAAAGACACCCATTGTGCAGAATTTTATTATCATTTGAACGAAGAGAAAGCACGATTTGAGAAGATAAAGGATTACCTTACTGGGATAAAGATTTCTAGAAGGATACGTGGATTATTAGGACAAATGTTAACATACGTGTTCGGAGTAAACGATGAAGTATACAGAAGTATTGACTCATTGAGTAGCAATCAACAAGAACTTATAAACGCCGCCAATCATCAAACAAACATAATGATATCTACAGTATCCGCTGTAAACCAAACCGAGGAGCGGATTAAGAAAAAGTTAGAGAATTTTGAAAAGAAGTTAAATGAAGCTATAGCATTCATGTACGATAACGACGTATGGTATAAGATGGTAGACGCTAACAATGTGAAAATACAAGTAATACAAACGTATCAATTAGCGAGCAATTACATAACAGAGATTATTCACTATTACAACGGGTTACTTGAGATATACCTAAATAACGCATCGATATACACGATTTTGAGTCCTAAATACGCTAATGATATAATACAAACAACCAATCAAAAGTTACCTGGAAACTTAAGGATAATTCAGGATCAATTAATACAGACTAACATGGAAATAAATGCAACACATATAAACGTATTTGCGTACTATCCTATTCATGACATAAGAAAATATACGCTAATACACATAACGGCGATTCCTCAAAAGTTGACCGGGAGTTCTTTTGAATGCTTGTCAATTCCAAGAGCATTCATAGGCTTCGACTATAACAATGAACGATACTTTGAGTTAAGTAAAGACGAGTTCAAAGATTGTTTACACAAAAAATCGGAGTTTGTTTGCTATCCCGTGGCTGTTAAGAACATGCAATTGAACAAGAATTGCATTGTTGACCAGCTATTCAGCAACAATAATAACACTAAATCACAATGCACATCAAGAAGATACAACATTCAATCTACAATTCTATGGAAACAACTTTACATGCAGAATACGTGGATGTTTATCACTACAAAAACACAATCAGCTTCGATAATATGTGATGGACAAAGACAAGAAATTAACCTAGAGGATATAGGAGTACTACACATTTCAGAAAGCTGTGTAGTAAAGACGTTGAACAACATTCTTGCAGCTAAACGAATAACAACAACAACTGTGCAAGCATCATATTTTAAAAGGAGTAATTTTACTCTAGACACACAAGTAGTCCAATCAGAGATACCAGACATACCGAAGGAGGAAGTATTAGATAGCTCCACCAGTATATTTGACCACTTAGCCGCTTCAGAAGCGAAGCTAAAAACAAGATTAGATAACACAATATGGAGGCGAATAGAGTCTCATTCCTATGTGGTTAGCACCGTGACATCTCTTTCTTTAATAGTATTAGCTTGTCTTTTAATTTATTTCAGACCACTCAAACAATGTCGAGATAGACTTACGAGAAGACAAAACAAGGAGACAACTACAACACAAGCCACAGAGACAGACAAACAGCGGGCAGCTCCACCACAACCACGGCCACGGTATGGGAAACCTCGTCCCCAGACTACAGTCCAAACACCACAAACGACGGAAGGACACATTGGACCATATGAGGTTATCGAATTATACGACTTGCAGTCGTGTTCCTGAGAGACCCCAGAATGTTCAATGCACATTGAACATGCAACGCAGCAAACTCAAAAGTAGAGCATGTCAACATACAAGTAAAGCATGTCAACATACAAATGTGCAAAATTAGCACTGACATGATTTAAAGACACTGCGTTATACTTTACACGTACGACACACTAACACAAAATGGTATATGTGTGTATTAGCAATAAGTAGTATATAAGGTGTACATTGTGTAAAATAAATCAGATTTGAATTTATTCATCTCTCAGTTACATCCCTCTCACTGCGGCCAAGACACCCTTAGCCGTCAGTTCTGATTAGTCGAGTGAGTCTGCTTGACTAGCAGTGAGAGTTACCAATCCTCCACCCAAAGCTCCATCTCACTGTGGCCAAGACACCCTTAGCCGTCAGTTCTGATTAGTCGAGTGAGTCTGCTTGACTGGCAGTGAGAATAACCAATCCTCCACCCAACATCCATCTCACATCCACCTGTCACCTTAGGTAGCACGGTGCAGGTATCCCATCATATAGGCTAGGAACTTAAGGGCTTTAGGTACTTCAAACTATAACCTTAGGTTCTTCTGTCAAACACGGCGTTAGTCCATTAGCCCAGACTACGCCTGTACATCACCCAAGTGCGAGTCGGACTCGTGCACGAAGGGTTCCGTACCATTGACTACGTAAACAAGTGCCTCCCTATGGCCATTATCGATATTGAGCAAAAAAATCAAGTTTGTTGTATGGGAGCACTCCTTAAATATTTATTTTATATTATTTTTAGTATTTGTTGTTATAGCGGCAATAGAAATACATCATCTGTGAAAATTTCAACTGTCTAGCTATCACCGTTCCGTCCGATCTGTTCTTGAGATACAGCCTGGTGACAGACGGACGGACAGCGAAGTCTCAGTAATAGGGTCCCGTTTTTACCCTTTGGCACGGAACCCTACAAATAGAACTTGGTAGCAAAGTATTCATGACATACATATAGCATATCAAAACAAGCTTTTATAGTATAATAAATATTGAAACCTAAAGAGAAAATTCTAATCACATAACACATTATTGTCGCTTTGTAAGATAAAAGAAAAAACAAGATGTTTTCACTCCAAGCAGATCATAGACTTGGATACTGTCGTTAAAAATTAATAAAGTAACAGTTGAAATTCCTAAAAAGCCTCGTGCAAGTAGATTACGCTTTAAATACTAAATTACGAATGAACAACTATGTAAAGTAATATTAGGTTTTATACAGCTAGCTTTTGAAAGGATCAAGGGGTATAAAGTCTGTATAGCCTATAAAATACAAAGTATAAACTTATTATGGATCCTCAGTTAACTAAAGCTTTGTTATAGAGGTCAAGAATTTCATTTAAGAGAAGCTTAAATCATAAAAATGGTTTAATAGATTTTTAATAACTGTTAAAATAATTGTTATTTTCCATGCTCACGCGATTATTTGCACGATACCTATGCCTAAAAACTGTTGAAAATATTTGTCTGTCAGTTTATTTCGAGTAATCTTCAAAACGGCTGGACCGAGTTTGATAATATTTAACTACTAGATATATAAGAAGTAACTTAGGATATTTTTCTTTTTAGAAAATCCCTATAAAATTTGCATGATCCAGGACTCGATTCAGGCTATATGTGAGCAGATATTGCAGATTTAAATATATCGGCAAAGCGGCTGAAACCACAGTGAAGGGTCGAGTCGCTAGTTTTACAACAAAACTAGTCATTTTTACTCTATATTTATTTAGGGACTTTTATTACATAGTAATATGTTAGCCCCATCGTACCTTATTCAGTACCTTACACTACGATGTTACAGGGTAACACAATTTTTAGTATATGAACATTTTGTATAAATTTACAGCTGTATTTGATGTTGGATCTGATAAAATATTGACAAACATTCCAATTTGATACAAATTCAAATCGTGCTTAACTAACAAGGGCTCTCTCCCATTTCGATATGTTTAAAATTCATCAGTAAGTATTGGACATCATCAAGTGTACCACATATAGTAGTAGGACCAAACTGTCGACAGTTATCTGTCTACAGCCGCGAGTCGGTCCGTCTGGGGCAGTACCACGCTCTCGCAGAAAATCGACGTGTGAGTAGTAGCAATTTGTTACTGCGCTTCGTTCGGTGAGCGAGAGAGCCGGAAGCCCAACTTTCTGAGGGTGTTTGCGTGTGGAGGGTTTTGATGGTGCCTTTAGTATCACCGAGCCTCCATGCACGCATTCACACTCCCTTCACTTTCTTCGCGGTAGGCAGCGGCCTTGTAAAGGTCCATGAGAGTTAAACTAGTTTTGAAATATTTTTAGGGACAGGGTATGGTGATCTAGATCCACCCCGCCCACTCTGCCCAGGCAGCTGAAGCCTGGTTATGATATCCCATAATTTGCTATACTACGCACTATTCATCCGTTGGCTAGGCTAATGGTAACGAGTTGTTATCTTTGGTGTCGGTAAATAACCCTACCTATCACCTGCCCCAGTGTCTGTCTGTCTGTAGTCAAATATTGCACGTTAAATTTGAGATACTACCCGGTGTCCAATAATACCGTCTCTTTTTTTTTCGGGTGACCACACCACGGATTTAGCCCAGCAGCCGCGGGGAGGTTAGCCTCGCGACGGCGATCGGCGTCTCGGGGGGACATTGATGGAAGAGGGTACTCCCTCAGGGTATTCCATCGGGTCGACCACTGAAGTCAAAGAACTCTGCACCGGTGATCGGCCCACGAAGGCGACGTGTTAAATTGGTGGGTTACGGGGCCGCGTACCGCCCCTTTATCGCCCTTGACGGAGCCGGACCATGACCATAGCCCACCCCAAAAAAAAACCGTATTTTTCTATTAAACAAAAATGTTATTTAAAATAAAATATGGTTACATTCAATGCTACAGTACCAGTTATGGTTTACGTATATTTAACATATAATTTACCTTGAGTCTTGTAACCAGAGATCCCTGGTATCAATAGGAGGTAGTTCAGTCTCTGTGGATGCTGCAGAATGCTGAGGGGTACCACCACGAGGACCAAGAAACCTTCGCCAAGTACAACGACGCCCTGGAGATAAATAAAAATGTTTAATTTTGTTATGCAATACCTTTATACGTGTATTTCTTTTTAATTGAGTATTGCTGCCGCTCATAGACCTTTGCAAGGCCACTACCTACCACGAAGAAAGAGAAGGGAGTGTGAATGCATGCAATGAGGTTCAATAGTACTAAAGGCTTCACTAAAAACACCACATGCAAACACCCTCAGAAAGTTGGGCTGCCGGATCTCTCGCTCACCGAACGAAGCGCAGTAATAAATTGTTCCTACTCGGACGTCGATTTTCTGCGAGTGTGTGGTGGCTACCCCAGATGGATCCGCCCGCGGCTGTCGACAGACAACTGTCTACAGTATGGTCTTATCACTACGTTAATAATTCATAATTCGTATTTCTTTTATATTTCTGTATATTCAGAATCTCGGCAACCGCTCCAACAATTTCCATAAAATTAAGTATGCAAGAGGTTTCGGAGGCCACAAATCGATTGGTTATAGATGGTTTCATCTACAGAAAATCTCATTTAGACAGTGTTCTCAGGCAACGAATAAAATATAATTAGAATATTTATGTAAATTTAGCCACTGCTACCGAGAATAAAAATAACTTAGTTGGGAAATCGGGTAGTCAGTTAATACAGATAGCCCTGGTTCGATCCTTGGTGTTCCATTTTCGTTTTCAAATATTTTGGTTTAATTTGATTTTTTTTATTTTTGATTTTTTTATCAATAATAATTTCTTTTAACCAACTGGCTGAAATTTCCAGTAAAAAGGATCTCTGTTCTGGGAAATTTATAAGTCCACTTATAGTGCCAAGTATTTTAGTTACTAATATCTGTAATATATTCCAAAGATTATTTCATCATTCATCATCATCATCTTTTCAGCTTTACACGTCCCACTTTTGGGCTCGAGCCTCCTCCACGATAGGAGGGCAATTGACCTTACTACACCATGCTAGTCAGACAGGTTGGTATAGGGTTTTATTTCGAGTTTTCCTTCTTGCATAGATGTTATATGCGTATTATATCCGTTAATCGTCTTTTACGACATCCACGTGCAAGATGGATGATGCACGGAGTGGTGAATTGTGTTCTTACTCCGTCACCACAAGGACATTGATTTACATGCCTTTATTTAGTTGAATAATCCTAGTGTTGCCGGGGACTTCACAAACATATAATTAATGGACACAAATTACACCAGACTCAGAACAACGATTTGGGATCACACAAAGTGTCGTCGAGAGATTCGAACCCACGACATTGGCACGGCAGGTCAGTATCTTAACCACTACGCCATCTGTGCAGTCAAAATCATAAACAGTTGCGCATTAAAATTACCGAATCACATAATTTTGTGGTGACGGCGTAAGAATATAATTTACCACCACATACCTGACCCTTGGGTATCGTAAAATACGATCTAATATACAGGATATAATATGCAGATTCAAATCATTTATTATGCATAAACCCCGAGAAGGCACTTACATATTGTCAAGTTTACAAAATTAAAATAAATTATGCAAAAAAAAAAAACTACCACCGGATCGGAACACGACCGCTACTGAGAAGATCCGGCAAGAAACTCAGCGGGCTTGTCTATTGCTTTTAATTTTTTTTTCTTCTTACTAGATATATAACTGTGTGCAGCATGTTTTGTAAGAACTACCTCCAGTGTGATGCCCTTCGAATCACAAGATACGTAATATAATTGAAACGATTATGGCTGGACCAGATCCGACAAGCGATCTAAATAACATCTATATAAGTTGAAAAAAAGAAACTCGACATTAAACCCTATACAATTTTATTTAATGAATTCGTTTGGCCAGCGTGGTATCATCAGCATCATTATTACAGGTCATATATGTCTCACTGCTGGGCTCGAGCCTCCTCCACAATAGGGAAATTGATTTAATAGTAAGTAAATGAGTAAGAAATTTATTTGCTAAAATCACGGTACAAATTAGATGTTACAATTGTTTACTGAAGCAATTACATGATTCGCCAGAAGCTGGCATGCAAATTATTTTTATTTTAAAATTGCGTACACAATACATTCCAAAATATAGTTTATACATTATTGAATTAACACGGGCATTATAATATTGAGAATTATGTTAATTATAATTGAGAAAACAATATACGTAATGTCATATTTTAAATGTGCATTATGAATGTCAGCTTTAATAATTGATTATATGAATATAATATGCCTAAAAAAAGTATGCAAGAGAAGGAAAACATGAAATAAAACCCTATACCAACACGTCTGACCTGCGTTATATAGTAAGTCAATTTCGCGCCAAAATGCCATTTTATGTGAAGGTGGTAATTGTTTGAAGGTGTTATGTGTGGTGATGAAGTAAAAATGCAATTCTATTGTTTGTCATTCTCTGTTATACGGACCCATCAGAATTATCAGCGCTGTCATATTGTATCTACTATATGATAAGCTGAAATGGACACCATTTTTGTCCTCGCGTATTTTTGATTTCTGTGGCAGAAAAAAAACATTAAAAGATATTTTTCCTCTCGTATAAATTAATGTGTAAGGTTGAAAACAGAATATTAAATACGACTAAAGGATGTAATAGGTGTATTTTTATGTAAGTACGTTTTATGAAGTGAAACCCTTTGCCAATCCGCCTAAACAGCCTAGGTTAATTTCGAGCAGAGAAATAGGGCGTATATGCGTTGAAATAGAAATGAATTATAAAAATGAATTCATTGGAGAGTTATTTTCATAGTAGAATATTCTTGCGTCTGATGCCGCCCTAGCCGAGGCTGTGGGTGACCAGACCGGGGATTTAGTCCGACACCCGCGGAGAGGTTAGCCTCGCGATGGCGATCAGCATCCCGCGGGTACGTCGATGGGAGAGGGTACTCCCTCGGGGTATTTACCTCGAATTTTGGTAACTATTAATAATGATAGAATTAATAATGTTCAATTAATCACACTTACCGTATCATATACACAAAGTCTTATACATCAGTAATGATAGAAAATCCTATTTCTATTGCATCTGAAACCTATTTAAATATTAATTCATGTATGTATCTCTACGAATAGGTTTCAAATACATTTTGTCACTTTATTTCGTAATCGGCTTAACAAACAAATCCTATGAGAAACGTCTGATAAGTTAGAAGCAATTTCACTTTTATAAAGCATCTAGGTATTCATCTATCAGTCTATCAATGGCTACTGTTGAATATAGTCGGTTTTTACGGCTTCCACGGGTAATTAAGGGGTGTAGATATGGTATTCATAGCCCATAACTACAAGAGAATGTATATATAAATAGCTGAACCAATAGATGCTGTTCTATACAATAAAAAAAAATATTGAAATCGATTGTAGGGCTACCTATCCCGATCGTGGTTTAAATTAATAATTAGACGGATTTAATTCATTTCATTCTTGAATATACCTGAATACATATAAAAATCCTTCAAAATAGATCCAGCCGTTTAGGAGGATTTTAGTCACATACGTAAAAAATAATTGTATGCATAAACATACTAGCCAAACTCCTAACCAACAAACGCTTGCGCTTTACTGAACTAGAATGAAAATCAACCCTTTTTATTTATTTTTTTTTGGAGGGTGGATTGCGGTCGGCGCACTCCTCGCACCACGCCGTCCGGGGCGACAGAGGGGCGTCAGCACGCACACCCGCAACCCACCTGTAACACCACGTCGCCTTCGTCGTTGGACCGACCACCGGAGCAGGGTTACTTGTCGTCAGTGGTGCCATGAAATTCAACCCTTAAAGGAGCGAAAAGCATACGACTGAACTCGGCCTAGAAACGTGAAATTTCTTTTAATTTAGTAATGGTTGTCTTTCTAGAAGTAAGCAGGTACTAAAAAACAATGTTTGGAAATGCAACTGCTTAAGGCGGTGAAAAACGATTAGGCGAAATCACTGGGTCTAGGAACGTTCATTTTAGTATACCGTTGTCTTTCTTGTGTTAGATTTCTTTGTGTGAAATTTTGTATACGGTTCCCTATTGTGGAGTAAACGAAGACTAACAAAGACATTTTAGAAATTCACCCTCTACGAGGGTGAAAAGTGTGTAGCCAAAACCACTCCCCCTCACAAAGGAGGAGACCCGAGCCTAACAGTGGGACATAAATATATGGGTTGAGATGTTGATCCTATTTCTTTATTTACAACGGCGATTGGGTTGTTCGTGATCGAGTGCCGCTTGTGGGATCTGGTCCAGCCATAATCTTCTCATTATACAGGATGTATCAGGTTATGGGGCAACTGGTCCAACGGAAGTTGGACCATGGTGTTAGGAACCCATGAAAAAAATTTGAACGAAAAATATTGATTCGTTAATGAATTAGAGACATGTAAAGTTTTCAATTTTGTCATCGCTTTTTCATGTAAATCTGATTGAAATGTATAAAGTCAGTGATACTTAATTTGCGACATATTCGTACTTTGTTAAATGTTCATTAGAAATTGAATAAATCAATGATTAGGTACGTTCGCATAAGCAAGACAAACTTCGCTTTAAATCAGCTGATCGGCCGATGACCATTGACGGCTCGCCTTTGTACCTACACAGTGTCATTGAAGCATTTGCACAATTCTAGGTATGATTGAATGAAATTATACTGTCGAAGCTTTACATGTCTACATGTATTCTGTCTGTACATGCCTACATAATACGTAACATTTAAGGCATAGATTCTTAGACACACATTTTTGAAATCTCTATAACTTTTACGTTATAATGATTTTTTGTGTAATATACATTCTAATTATGATCTATGACCGTTATACTACAACATACTCGAACAGTGGCCTCATAACCTGATACACCTTTATTTGCGATTATTATTATATTTGTGAATTGTATTATCTAATATTTCAAATGGCATCACACTGGAGCTATTACTAAGCATATTGTAAAACGTAATTTTATTTAAGTGAAATTAGAAAATAAATAAAAAATAAACAGCATTCGGCAAGAAACTCCGCGGGATGAGTTTCTTGCCGGATCTTCTCAGTGCGGTCGCGTTCCAATCCGGCGGTAATTTTAAGAAAAATGTAAAAAAAATGACAGTATGTAAGTGCCCCCGCGGGGTTTACGAGTATACATAATAAATGATTTGAATTTGAATTAACTATATAATTGCTTAAAGTAAGCGCTTATCTATTGCATAAAAAATAATCGTGTTTGAGCATCGAATCCATCACATAATATATAGTTTGCTAAAACCTACTTTATTTAACTCTCTGTGACCCTTTTAAATTTTAATTCACCTTTCATGAATATACTTCAGATTTCAGTTTGTTACGCAATTTATTTTGTAATCGGCTTAACGAGCTGATTCTTCGAGTTTCGCCTGTCATGTTGGAAACCATATTCTTTTTTGTGAACTAAATACATAGTTTTTTCTTTCATTTTTTCTTTATTGTTGAGCATTGAACTCAATTTATAGTATATTTATCTTTTCTTTATATATATATATATATATATATATATATATATATATATATATATATATATATATATATATATATATATATACCTATATTGATTTAAAAGACAACATCCTGCATTAAATAGTATTGCAGGTGACTTTACGAACATATAATTAACGGACACAAATTACATCCAGACTCAGAACAACAATTTATGGATCGCACAAAGTGTTGTCCTGCGTAGGATTCGAACCCACGACACTGGCATTGCAGGTCGGTATCTTAACCACTACGCCACCTGTGCAGCCATAATGGCCAAAATACATTTATTTCCCGTAGTTATCTTAACAATTAAGGGATGTAAGTAGATCATTTATTTATTTAAGGAAACTCAACAGCTTTTTAACACACACAGTTTCACATATATAAATATGCAAACAGACTCAGCTGTTTGCATTTACAATAAGCAGAGCCAATTACAGAGTTCCACGACAAGATAAGATCATATTATTAAAATAAAAACGGTACTAATTTGATTTGCCAGCGGGATGTTCTTACACGAGATTCTTTATATATATCTGAATATTCAACGATCTGTAAATGATGAGTATTAAATATTTTATAACTATTATAATAACTAAATGATAACTTGATCTAAGTTTCAATTATGTAAAATCTCGTTTTGTCAGTGTTTTCAGAAAAAAATATAATTAGAATACCAATATTCTCTAATAATATATTTTTTGTTTATCCTCGTAAATTTAGCCACTGCCGTCGAGAATAAAAATAGCTCAGTTGGGAAATCGAGTAATCCCTTAATCTACGGCCCCAGTTCGATCTTTGATTTCCCTATTTTCAAGTTTATTTTTTATAAAAGATTCCTTTTTTGTAAGAAAAATTATTGTTATCTATCTAAATAGTTTAACTATTTATGAAAAAAAATATAAAAAAAAATTAGCGCTGTATTTTTTGTATTTTTTTTTCATAACGCTCGGTCTATAGATTATAAAAAGAGCAAATAATGGATCCTCCATATTGTGGTCCATAAATTACACCGAAGTCTGGAGCTCAGCAAGTTGTGGCTTTTAATTCTTTTGGGATGACTAACAAATTTATTTAGATAAGTTAAAGAGTTGGAAAAATTTCCCTTCTCTCTCCTATGTTAAGCGGAAGACATGAAACAACATTGGTGTTTCATCACAATAACGTTAGACCACACACATGTTTAGTCACTCAGCAAAAATTATGAGAGTTTGGTTGGAAGGTGTTAAAGCATCCGCCATATAGCCCTGACCTTCAGATTTTCATGTTTGGGTCTCTTCAGAATTGTTTGGTCAGTATCAAGAGAGGACTGCTAAAACTTCTTGTCGCCTTTGTTGATCAGAAGTCTGTTAATTTCTACAGCAACTGGATCATATCACTAACCAAGATAACAGACGATTATCGAATAAAATAGCACATATACGTATATTGTTATTAAATGTAAATAAACGTTGAAAAAAAACTTTACTTTGTCTCTAATTTTCCTATTGAATGTAAAGAAACTTTTTCCCCCACTTATTAGAACAGCGTCTGTTAGGTAAGCTAGTTAATTATAAACAAGAAGTTCGCAGTTTGAAATCGTTTCAAACTTGATTGCTGTATATAAGCTTGCCACCTACTGCCAGCCTACTAACGTCCATTACTGGACAAACACATCCCCGTGGCGGAATAATACCTTAATCACCATGTTTAGCACGGCGAGTTGGGGAATGAAAATCGATATCATTACCTTCAGGAGATTACTGATATTAATTCTGTTGTGGATCTGTGAAATTTCACTGCTTGATTGAAGTTTTCTAAGGAATAACTTGACATAAAACTCTATGCCAATCCGTCTGACCTATACATACTACTCAAATCTGAGGAGGCCCGTGCCCAGCAGTCTGTGTTGAGATGAGACGAGATTTTATAAATTAAATAAATAGAATATCCTAAATCTCTTGGCGTGTTTTACAACACCCACAAGCATGATAGTAATTAATTATATTCTTACACTGTCACAGCATGGAAATCACCTAGTTTGGTAACACAAAGCGAGCCATTTAAAATACTATCGTTTTTAAAAAAAATAAAAAAAACGTAAATAAAAACAAATACTTCATCATCAAATTTATTTATCAAATGTATTTTAAATGTTTCATTCATGTTTCATTAAATTAATTGGTATCGATTTTTCCTTTTCGAACGTCGCGTGGAGCGCTTGTTTGAATAAGCAATTATAAAACAATACAATGGCATTTATATACATCACATAGCAAATTGTTTTTTTTATCTAAATGTGTTTCACCAATGCGAGTAGGCAATAATTGAATGGATTCCCTCCGGATTACATTCGATTAAAACAGATTAAAAATTGCGGGTTCAAAGTGACAATCAGGATACAGGTATTATTTATTTGAGTAAATTCAGTGGGTGTATATTTGTTATTACTTTGGGAACATGTTATGTTTCAATCACATTCCGTATACAATAATCTTTTTATAAATAAAATTATTTTTACGAATTTTATCGTTTTTGTATTTGTTTTTAACATGCTTTTATTAGTTCCACCTGTATGCAAGTATGTATTTAACAGAACCTTTGAACGTCATTTTACCCCACTTTAAGCGAACAGATTTCATTTAAATTTTGCACACTCCTCAAAGGCCTATGACAATGTTTCGATCAAAATAGGCGAATATACTGATTAGATTCGCCAGGATTTAGAAATTTCTAATCGTATCCTTTGCATAAGAGCAAGACAGATAGAACTAGTAGTAGTAGTAGGTGAACTACGCATGCGCGAATTTCGAAACTTCTATGATTCGCGTTATCAGCTTTTAAGCGTGTTTTTAAGTTTTTAAACTATAATTTTCTATTATTTAATTGTCCGTTGTATCGAACACTTTTCAGCGTTTATCGTCACGCGCCTGATGCCGCTCTAACTGAGGCCGCGGGGGACTGGACCGGGGAATTAGTCCGTCACCCGCCGAGAAGCCGACCGCGTGAGGAAAGACCGACGTCCTCCTCGATTGTGTCGGTCGGTGGGAGCGTACTCCTCAAGGAATATTCCATCGGGTCGACCACTGACGACAAGTCACCCTGCACCGGTGGTCGGTCCAACGACGAAGGAGACGTGTCGCGGGTGCATTACGGGTGTGCGTTCTTACGCCTCTCTGTCGCCCCGGATGGAGTGTTGCGAGGAGTGCGGCGACCGTTGGATACAGCTTTGATGGTTGTTATCCACCACGCTTGATGGATAGATTAGCAACTGATTTAATGGAAAAACAATCCAAGTAGGTACTTTGGGCAAATTAACGTTTTTTTAATATTCAATTTAAAAAAAATAGTTTTTTTTAATTTAATTTAATTATTTAAATTACTGCCTTTTGCCCTAGTGATTCTTCAAGGGGATTTTGTAACTGCCATGGCGCAATAAGAAATGGTAACATGTTCTATTCTTAAACCTTCTCTCACAGGAATATTCACTGTGGAATACATCAAAATTTTCTAATGTTCTGGAGTCTGTCGATAGAGCCATTTAAGTCAATAGTTGAAAAATGGGTATTTGTATTATCTATCAATCTGTCTACTAACCAGACATATCCTATTTTAATCCAGCCGTTATAGAAATGTTAGTATTAACGTAATTACAAACATATCGAATAAAAAAAATATTATACTCTGCGCGTGGTGGCTGTCAAACAGATCGAGGCAATGCACCCATTATTGTTCTGAGTCTGGTGATTATTTGTGTTCGTTAATTTTGTGTATGTAAACCCTCAAGCAATACAAGCTTCCATAGTCTTGATGAGAATTCGTTATTTTAGGTGCAATGTCACGAAAAAAAATAATTGTAATATTACATATTTTATTATATTATTACACTAGCAACCTGCCCTCGCTTCGCTCCGGTTTCAGTGGCCTTACCCGCGTGGTTCCTAATCCCATGGGAATACCGGGATAAAATATAACCTATATTACTCCCTGATATTATAGCTTTCCCTTGGTGAAAGAATTTTAGAAATTAAAGATTTGAATATTACCCGGAACAAATAGACAGACAGACCAAAAAAATATAAAGTGATTTTTAGGCATATGTATAGTGCAAATAACCGTGTGAGCATGAAAAAAGGCTATTATTTTGATACTAGCAACCCGCCCTCGCTTCGCTTCGGTTTCAGTCGCTTTACCCGCGTAGTGCCCGTTCCCGTGGGAATACTGGGATAAAATATAGCCTATGTTACTCCCTGATATTACAGCTTTCCAATGGTGAAAGAATTTTTGAAATCGGTTCAGTGGTTTAAGCGTGAAAGCGTAACAAACAAACTAACAAACATCCTTACTTTCGCATTTATAATATTAGTAAGGATTACAAACAGACACTCCAATATTATTTATTGGTATAGATTTACATCATCACACTTTTTTGAAGTGAAACTTCTAATGCTACTTCCAACAAGGTTGCGTTAAACGTTCAACGCTGTGGGAATAGAAAGAGACAGAGCGAGAGTGAATGCGTGGCACTCGAACGCATGCGCGTAGCATACCTGTTACAGGCCAGCGTGAGCGTTAGCAACGAGTAGCGTCCAATACTTTTACCATTTTTTTTTATTTACTTTTTTTATATTGACAAAAAACACGTGGCACGGTCCAGCGTGGCACGGGCTATCGTCCAGCCGTCAAACATCCCAAGCAAGGCAAGCGTTGGTAGTAGTCGTATCCATGACCACATATCTTAATGACATAATGTAAGTGTACACACTTACATTTTGTTAAAACTACCATTTGGGTCCTTAATAAAAGTACAAGTTTTTTCATTGTATCATCGTAAGCAGGCCAATATCATATTTTATAGGTAACCATCTCGGTCATGACATATGTCAATTATTAGATTTCTAAGAGTACAAATAAGAGGTTGTACAAAGGACCAAAATAATGTCAATCTCCAAAAAATAAAATAATCATTAGTGTATTGGTAGGTAGCACGTTTCTTTCTATATATTTAATTTTTATCGATACTTTTTCTGATATATTTTTTGCCAGTTAATACGAGGCAAGTTTTTAGCTATTTCCTTTTAGAATTGGTGTACGCTGATAAAAAAAGAACACAACCATGAGGACTGCCGACAGAAGTGCAAACTTAAAACTGTATCATCATCATTTCGGCCTGTGGGACTTGAGCCTCTTCCACAATTGGAGGGAAATTTACCTAAAAAAATTAACTTCATGCGTGCAAAGAAGTTTCACTTCAAAAATATCATATCTCCATTCGTCTTTTATTACACTCATGTACAAGAAGAGGGATGGTGAATAATATTCTTACTACATCATCACACAGAGGATAGGTATCAAGTATTAGCTAGTTTTATATAAACATCACCCTTTAGCGATTTAAGAAACATATTTTTCATACATTAAAATGTATGTCCGCATTAGGCATCGTTATAATCCTCCTGACCTATGACATGTGTCAATTAGTAAACGTCTCGACGCTTATACATGAACCAATATATCGTTACGTTTGAATATGTTTATACTTTAATTACAATATGTATTATCATACGCGTGGTTTTGGAGTAAGAATACAATTAACCAGCACCCTTACCCGTAGTTTAAAGATGACTAAGGGATATATGTACGATGCGAGAAGAAAAACTCGAAATATAATTCTATTCCAATAAGTCAGACCAGCGTTTGATAGTTCAATTTTCATACCATTGTAGAGGAAATCCCAACCTAACAGTGAGACTTATATGGACTGAAATGATGATGATAATATTATCATTATCATAAGAAAATTCGTGTAAGGGAAAGTCTAAAAGTTGCTTCAGCGACGAGAAATTTAAAAAAAGAATGCATTCTTTTTTTTTGGGACGTGGTTTATGGTCGGCGCGCTCCTCGCACCACTCCGTCCGGGGCGACAGAGGACCGTAAGCACGAACACTCGTAACCCACCCGTGACACGTCGCCTTCCTCGTTGCGCCGACCACCGGAGCAGGGTGACTTGACGTCAGTGGTCGGTCCGACGGAATACCCCTTGAGGAGTACCCTCTCCTCGACTGACGTCCCCCCTCGGGGAGGACATCGATCTTTCCTCACGTGGTCGGCCTCTTGGCGGGTGACGGACTAATTCCTCGGTCCAGTCACCCGCGGCCTCGGCTAGGGCGGCAGAAATGAATGCTTGACGTGGTATTGGGATGTGATGAAACCGAACGATATTAATATTGTGAGAAAAGTGTTAAGGGTGATTATTGGATCCATTAAAGAGATCACCGCCTGGCAGGTCGACGCCCGCCGAGAAGTCATTGGCCGTTGGGAAGTCCGGCTGGAGAGTCCTCGGTACGGTGTCAGGACCGTCGAGGCTCTCCAGCCGGACTTGACGAGATTGTCAGGAGGGAGAGCACACCGTCCTACCACCACTGCAGTTGCGATGAGGACACGGCGCAGCACACGCTCGAGGAGTGTGTTGCATGGGAGGAGGATTGCCGTGACCTCGTCGCAATTATCGGTGCCGACCTGGCGCTGCCGACCATCGCCAGGGAGATGCTCGTCAGCGTCAGGAACTGGGACGCGGTCGCCGCCTTCTGTGAGGCCGTAATCTCACGGAAGGAGGCGGCGGATCGTGTGCGAGTAGAGTTCCTATTCGGCGACACGTTCCGCCACTGGCGACTCGGGGCGACGCAGGCGCGAGTATCTACGCCTAATGCCGCCCTAGCCGAGGCCGCGGGTGATCGGACCGGGGAATTGTCCATCACCCGCAGAGAGGCTGACCGCGCGACAGCGACCGACGTCCCAGGACGTCGAGAGGTGAGGTTACCCGAAAGGGTATTCCGTCAGGCCGACCACTGACGACAAGTCACATCTGCTCCGGTGGTCGGCCCAACAACGAGGTGACGGGGGTACGGGTGGGTTATGGGCCCGCGCGCCGTCCTTTCATCGCCCCGGACGGACTGGACCGCGCGTGAGCTTACCATAGCCCACCCATAAAAAAAAAGGTGATTGTTGGATACTTTAAGTATAAGGGTTACCCAAAGAAAAGAAGAATGGCATGAATAAATGGAGAAATGTTTGAACGGGTCAGCATGTTGAGCAACAAATGCGTAAAGTCTACCGCAATATAAGGATTTATGTTCAGTGATGAGTTTTGTTTTGTTTATGAAAAGAATGTTTCATTGTTAAAAAGTTACATTACCATCGACAACCACAGTCAGTTTTATCTCAACTTATATATCAGAAAATCTGAAATTACTTTTGAAAATTTAAGCAAAACCGCAGGCAAAATTTACTACCTTATATGTTGTTAAATGAACTGCTATTAGGCTAAATGTGATATTTAGTTAAATGACAAGACATTTACATAAATCCCTTGAAGGGTATTAATCAAGGTCTTTTTTTCGGGGTTGCTTTAAATCCAGCGAATTGGCAAGGGTTATTATACGTTATTATATTTATATACGTAATGAATGTCACAATATTGACATTTTTATCCCTTGAGAACTGATAAAAATATCAGTTTGTTTTGGCAAGTATTAATCTATATTTCTATTACAAAGCTTTAGATTCAACATTTGTTTGTTTGACTAATAATACAAAGTACCACTTGAATTCCAAAAGATCTACATGTTTACTATATTTTTATTCCCAATGGTAGCGGGTCAGCGGCGAGTACACTGAAGTACCGCTAAAATTTAAAGGTAAAATCTATAAAAGCTTAGGTCTGCTGAACGGGTGAGCATGTTGAGCAACAAAAACGATGAATGATAGAAGACTGCAGGTAGCAGAGATAAGAATGTTGAGATGGATGTGCGGCGTAACGAGAATAATTTGATGCAAAGTAGTAACTGCCACAGATGGAGAAAGCAAGATCAAGATAATAGCTTGACTACCGCTAAGCCTTATTCGAAAGTCATATTATAAATTTTGAAAAATATCTCATCAGGTTATATTCTAGAATGGAATCTACACGCATACGGAAGGAAAAAATACTGTATAAGAATAAATACATGTCTTGATATTATAATCCGGGGTAAGGTATCAAATTTGAGGAAAGACCGACGTCCTCTCCGAGGGGGGGACGTCAGTCGATGAGAGGGTACTCCTCAAGGGGTATTCCGTCGGGCCAACCACTGACGTCAAGTCACCCTGCTCCGGTGGTCGGCCCAACGACGAAGGCGACGTGGTTTTCGGGTGGGTTGCAGGAGTTGCGTGCTTAAGCCCCTCTGTCGCCCCGGACGGAGTGGTGCGGAGGCGCGCCAACCGCAGCCCACCCACAAAAAAAAAAAATAAAAAACAAAAAAAAAAAGAAAGGGTATCAAATTAGAATGTTGGACTGCAAGCAGTGCCAACTACGAGTAACTATATATGTTCACCGTAAAACTATATTTAGATTCTTTTTAACTGTAGATACCTACAGTTAAAAGACAGTCATATTAAATAAATAAAAAAGTATAAAGTAGGTACTTTAAACTTTTTTTATTTATTTAATGTGTCTTTTTGCTGGAATAAAATCATTTATTTCCTATATACTAGAAAACTAAGTTTACCTGAAGTTGGTCCTTTAAATGACGTTCGATATCGAGTTCGTTTATTATAAATTAGCCTTGTTGAAGGTCTATTAGCGAACATGGTATTGATTTAGTAAAATCGATTATGTTACAGACACTGCACAGCAAAAGAGCATATTAAAAAAGTAAAAGAAATTCAATATTTTAAGTACTTAACCAGAGATTTGAAGAACAATGAACGTGAATTAATTAATGATTCGAAGGTCAACATGACAGACAGAGTAATTAAAATTGTTGACCTGGTTATTACGACGTCATCGAAAAAATCCAAATTAACGTGCTACACAATGCAATCCAATTTATTGCTATTATAAATGCAAATTGGCCTGTTATGGGCAGGTAAGGCACGGTTCCAATATGGCAAAATATTTATATCAAACGATTTTTCATGGGAATATTTGACAATAGAAAGCCAAACACAGAGTGATTATTTAATAGGATAGTCCATTAGCAGGGCCTTATAATGCAAATTTACGGTGTTCGCGATTCATTCCAAAAGAGAGGATGCACGGCGGCTTCTGATACAACCAATCCTTCTTTTTCCCCGAATGGCTCGAAAGTAATGGAATAAGATTGTAATGTAACAACATATCTTTCTTTCTCGCGATTATTGAATGAAATTATTAAGAAAAGATGTATTAATTACTCTAACTTGTAACACAATTCTTATGTTTACGCGATTATTACACATTGTAAATAAAACTATTTTACGGATTTTATCGCGTTTTATTCATTTTGCAGCGCTCATGGTCACACAAGTGTTCGAAACGTGGGGCAATCAAAAATCAATTACTAACGCGATAAAAGCCGTAAAGTAGTTTTATTTAAAACAATTTTTAGTTAGGGGGGTCTTTACTTTCAATTTTGCCTCCGTGGAGATTTGACGGGTATACAATTAATGAACAAAAATTACAGTTATCAATAATGTTGTTTCATCTATAGGTGTAAGATTGGAGAAAAAGTAATGTTGGTAGAAGGAGGGGAAGTGGGTTTGATTCTCCTACATTCGCTTACCAAACTAATCACGGAAACAAATTGCTATTACTTTATGGAAATTTTCTGCTAGAGTGAATGACTATCCTGAATGGGACGGTCTATTTATACAAAATACTATTAGCAGCATTACCTACCACTAATTATTGATAATTAATTATTTAACGAAGGTAGGAATAGTGCAACAACTGAAAATTTACTATATACTATAGCGGCAATTTTACCAAATATTTTGAAGTTTAGCACTAGTGGTAGGACCACACTGTTGACAGTTGTCTGTTTACAGCCGCGGGCCGGTCCACCCGGGGAGTATCACAGTCTCGCAAAACTCGACGTCCGAGTAGTAGCAATTAGTTACTGCGCTTCGTTCGGTAAGCGAGAGATCCGGAAACCCAACTTTCTTAGGGTGTTTGTGTGTGACGGTGGCACCGAACCTCATTGCACGCATTTACATTCCTTTCACTTTCTTCACGGTAAGCAATGACCTGTTAAAGGTCTATGAGCAACAGCAACACTTACCATTTGGTGTACTTTTTGCTCGTGTGCCACCGTTTGCAATTAAAAAAAATTCATAAACAAAGAAGATGCTTTTTTCCTATATTCCTAAATTTCATTTTATGTAATAATGGAACACAAATATATCCAAGTCAATTCCGAAAATAAAAATAAATAATTTTCCCCATAACATGCGAATGAAACTACATTTCCCGATTCAATATCAAGCAATATTTAGCCAAGAAGGAAAGTATTCGTAAGTCAATATTAATCGGATGAAAGCTTTTATATTTGTGAGAGCAAACCTATATGATGTCCTTCAGCTGAAAGGGTACTCCACCAATATTTGCGGCATGGAATTTATCAGGATTAACTGCCTTTTTTCAACATTTTAATCTATGTTTGTGTCAATACCTTACAAAGTATTTGACGACAAAATGGTCTCTAAATTTTTCTATGTATTTATATTATATTTGTGTTGATATTATATGGTAATAGGGATGGTATAGTAGAGATAAACTGCTGCCTAAATATTTGATAGATATTAAACTTTCCATCAGGTCAAAGAGAAAGAATACAGTTCACCACTCCCCTCCTCTCTTACCCGTGGGTGTCCTAAACGGCGACTAGGGGATATAATATATCTAAGTAATATCTATGCAAGAGAAGGAAAACTGGACCTAAAAACCTATTTATCCCCAATACATCTGACCAGCGCGGTACAGTAGATCAATTTTCCTTCCATGGTGGAGGAGGCCTAAGCCCAACAGCGGCACTTATGGGCTGAGATGATGACGATTAAATTTGAAGTCATTGCAAATATATCTGACTTTTTAAACAGCATAGATGATTGATGAGGGTCTTAAGTAATGACTTCTACATTGCCATTCCTATGTAGTATCATTCTTTGCATGATCCACATATGATTGATAGGAGTCCGTGAATTATGTATTTGGTTATTATACAAATTTGTCCGATTAGTCCGAATTAGTCCCATGTTGATTTTTAAAATAATGTGTTAACAGTTTTTATTTTCCAATGGGAGAAGTAAAAATTGGCTCCGAAATCACTAACAGAATACTTATAGGGAACTTATAACACCAATTGCCATCACCAATCCGTTTATCAGCCATAGTAACTATGGTGGGGCGTAATTTGTTATGTTATTGTGTTATTTATTATTCATTTGATTTTTGTTGTGAAATATTTTGTTCAACAGAATTTCGTACAACAAGCTCTACTTTTATATACGACTAGTGATGATTTATGCCCAAGAAATGTGGTCTCTAAATGTAGGCTTCATAACCAAACTCAAAGTCGCTCAGCGTGCTATGGATCACGTTATGCAAGAAATTTCTCTGTGAAACATAATCCAAAATACGGAGAAAAATAATGGATGCAATCAGTATAGCATGAAAAATTAACACGCTGAAGTATCAATGGATAAGCTACATCGCTCGAAGAACTGCTGTATTATTATTTTGGCTTATACATTGACTTATTTGACATATACATATATTACTAATTGACATCATATTGATTGTTACGACTGTTTTTCATTTATATTGTTTTGATTATCCAATTATATAACTTGACTATTGTTTATTATTATTATTCTGTTTGCGTTGATTATTATGTTTTTTTTTATTGATTCTCATGTTGGCTGCTATTATTTGACCATTTACTTTTCTTTCTTAATTACATTTTTAGTAGCTGGCCAGATTGTTATAATATACTTATATTTGTACGCCACACAGTCGGCAAACATGTCTAAAATAAAAAAAATGACGGACATCCCTATAATCATTTATTTGCAAATTTAAATTTGGAATCGAAATATAGAGAATTTAAATTAAAAAAAAAAAAACTGCTGGAGAAAAAAGGTTCTCCACAACGTATGTAATGTTTTACCGTAGGACGCTCCACTACCAGGTGGACTGAAAACTAAGCGTGTGGGGGAGACTGGGAATGGCGAAGCATGAAGAAAGTTCACATCTAGCAGTAGACGCCAAAGGCTAAATGATGATGATGATATAATCAACATTTTTTGGGTGAAAACCAATTTTCCCTTCAAGCTACGTCCATACAATATAAAAATTAAATAAAATATTGGCTTTCAACGGTTTTCAAATTGCATCCAAATTAGATAGAATATGTGTTTTTCTCCTGATGAATTCCTTTCTTCGTGAAATACTTTTTTCCTCATGAATTGCTTTAATAGATAAGACATCTTTTAAAAATAAAAAATGTGCTAAAATAAAAGGTTCCTTTAAATTGCAAAATGAAAATATCTCGCTTTCATAAGAATTTCAAGCCATTTGTTCACCAAACTGCCTCAGTATAAATTTGTGTTCACACGCCATCCAGCAATTAATTTCGATATGCAAGTTTTCTCCCTATACTTTTCTTCAAATGAAAGTATAGCTATAATTGCTAATTGAACACGCACTTCAAAATGTAAGAGGGTAGTATGTAATTATATAATTATTTTTTTTTAATCTTTAAGGACTTTATCGCTTTATTTTTGAAGTCATACTTCTGTTGGTGCATTTAGTAAAAATGATGAGAGGAAAATTTTTACAAATACAAGCACACATCGTCATGAAAAACCGATAGCCTGAAGTTAGCTAGTCAACATTTTTTACGATGCGCGCGTATATTGTCATAAATGTCATCTAACTTATGCTTTATAATAAAACTTTCAATGTATATATTTTATTTCTATTATTAGTATTATTTTTCTACAAAGGTAGAATAACGCGAAGGATAACATTTTAGAAAGATTTTTATCTTGTTTTCCAAAAGAAGTACAAGTTCTTTCGTGCTAACATAAGTACATACACACTTTTGTACTTTCTCGATGTTCCGAATACTTTTTAGTATGTATCCTATGTGACGTGACTATGTATTGTCAGAGGCGGACTAATACATTTAGTCCAATCGTCGTTATTAAAGAACTTGTCATCTAACCATTAGTGATAGTTATTATAATAACAAGTGAGATAAAATTTAATCGCGATATTCTTAAAATTAGTTTCGTTTCATATACTTAAACATCAGAAAGTAGAAACATTTATTTTTAAAGATAATGTATTTTCTCCGTGTGTTAACAGAGTAAGAATATAATTCATTAACCTTGCTTTGTTTGCGGATATCGTAGATGACAACTAAGGGATATAATATGGAAATAATATCAACGCAATACAAGGCAAAGTCCAAGTCAGTTTGGCTAGTGTGATGTAGTTGATTTTTATCCACCCATTTGAAGGAGACTCGAGCGCAGTAGTGAAATATAAGCAACAGAATAATAATAATGATATTTTGCATAAGTTTATAATCTGAAGTAAATATGATTCTCAATTAATAGAGGTGGAGAATACTGCGTTTAAGCGTGCATAATCCTCTTCAAACTTTCATCAACATTGATTTTCTGCTTGAACCAAAATTGGCATCGAAACAATAACAACTGGCGGTTGTATACATATTTTGAGAGGATTTTATGTTCTTGTTTGGACTTTATATGTTTGGATTTAGTCTCAGATGACTATCACATGATTACAGAGGGCTAGTCATGAGCATAGAGGGATATCAAAACAAAGTCCACAGTTGTATAACATTTCCTTTTACATGATATTCATGTAGCTCTAGTAAAATCTTTTACGATAGACATTACTAAGGGTTTTAGTACTTGCTCTTAGGTATCTTATTTATAAAACATAAACTGCAAAAATGGGAAATATATGGCTGCGTGCATTACATCCAGTAGTAAAACTTTTCCCTGTGACTGAGAATGTAATTCATCACCCTTTTTCTTGAACATGGATAGAGGATGAGTAAGGGATATTATATGCTGATCTTAGAATAATAACGCATAGAAGGTAAGTTTGCGCACAAAAAGTGAAGCACTTTACTTGGAGCCTAATGGAGCTTACGCCGGAACCGTTCCGTACATTATACAAGGTACTGCACCTATGTATGCAACTCTTAAAAAATAAATAGGTAATTATGACGGTTTGTGCATTCAAATGGTGTCACAATACATTTGAAAAACATAGAAAATATATTAACATTACTTTTAAAAGTATACCGACGATTTATGTTAATAAAAACAAAATTTGATAGCAGAATTTGTATAGTGGTGTGCGTGTGTACGTGTATAATCGCTTGCACGCATATAGTATTGTTTGCTTCATATTTTTGATGGCTTACGTATGGACACTATCCTTCTATACGTTATTATTCTAAGATGCAGATAATATTCAATATTTTCCGTGTGGTAATGGAGTAAAAATACAATTCACCATCCCCTCTTCAGTGTAGGACGCCCCCACTAGGTGGACCGACGACCTGGTGAAAGTTGCTGGGCTTCATTGGATGCAGGCGGCACAAGATCGCACTCTGAGACGTAACATGAGAGAGGCCTACGTCCAGCAGTGGACGGCTGAAATGATGATGATGAATGATGACGGAGTAAGAATACAATTCACAATCCCGTCTTGCCTGTGGGTATCGTAAAACAACGACAACTAAGGGATCAATATGTATATAACATCCATGTAAGAGAAGGAAAACTTGAAATGAAACCCTATACCAACACGTCTGACCAGCGAGGTATAGTGGTTAAATTTTCCTCCTATAGTGGAGGAAGCTTGAGCCCAACAGGGGATGTATATGAGCTGTGATGATGATGATGACGAATATCCATGCAAGAGATGGACAGCTCGAAATAAAAACCTACACCAACCCGTGTGACCAGCGTGGTGTAGTAGGTCAATTTCTCTCCCCTTGTGGAGGAGGCTCAAGCTCAAGTTGTGGGACGTATATAAGCTGTGGTGAAGAATTGTTTTTTTCATTAATTCAGACTTTCACCGTTCAATGCTGGACGTAAGCCTCCATGTTTAGCTGTAAAGAGCGATCCTGTGCCGCATACATACAACGACGCCCAGCAACTGTCTTGGATCCTTACCCCTAAAATTTCGACCACTTTCAGCTGCACCAATTAAACAAAAATTAGCTAAGAATTCTTGGATTTATAAGATCGGTCAAGTAGTTTCACCACACTAAGTAGACAGAGAAATATGCCCGATATTACGCACAGAACAACAGACAAAAAACAAAATAATAGCAATTACAAGCAACGTAATAAAAATATTGAAGCGACAACGAATAAAATTAAATGACGGTAGAATTCATCGGGATGGCGTTCAATAAAATACCTTTGCCTATTCCTCTGCGGATTATAAGAGCGACAGCTATTTATTTCGTAAATCCGCCATCTTTTGGACATTTTCCTGTCAGTAAAAAATGTCGTGGCTTTACTAGACCGTAGGTAGGTATTTTGAACATAATCGCACCCATAATTATTAGGACCGAAAGATAATTGTATTATGGATCACTGTAGCAGATAAGCCGATCCACTAAATGCTAAATAATATTACAGCGACCTCACTTCGAAGTATGATTTACCGAATTGTCAATTAATTGGGTAGATGTGTAGATACACTATAATCATAGTCGGCCTAAAAGGGTACAATACAGGGCTCTAAGTCATCTATTCGTGTAATGTAAGCATTGATAATATTCGTGGCTATCACACAACGTAATAATGTCGTAACAACGTCTTAATTTCTCTAACCTGTTTTTCTATCAGTCGCCGAAGTCTTGCTTATTCCTTTGTGAAATATTCTGGTTTATTTGTCATTTTAAAGCTTATCGTGCCAGTTAATGACGAGAAATAGACCAAGGATCTAAAAAATAACTGCTTAATGATATCTGATGTTTACGCGAGCACTACACATTGTAAATAAAACTACTTTTACGGATTATATCGCGTTTGTATTTGATTTATGATTGCCCGTTGCTGCAAAGTGTTCGAAACGTCGGGCAATTATAAATCAAATACAAACGCGATATATTCCGTAAAAGTGGATTTATTTACAAAATAACTGCTTCTTTTAAATTTAAAATCATCTAAGAAGAGGTCATCTTGAAAAAAAAACCTAAGTGTGGGGCGTTATCATTTTCATAAATTTGATTAATAGCTACAAAATATACGTTATATTTATAACAATGCGAAATATTCGCACATATCTAACAATATTAATTACAAATATATTTTTTTTTAGTGGAAGGAAGGAAGGGAGACCCAACACTTTCCCACAGTAATCAATATACAGCACACCACAATAAAAGGAATACGGGATAGGATTAAGATGGACTAGGAAATAAGGAAATCTTACTCTTACATTATGGACATCTTCCACAACATCAACAGGAAGGTTCGGCTTTAAATGCGCCGCATTTGAAGCCGAACCGTCCTGAGGATGCCTCGTTTAGAGGCGAAACACATGTCGAATGAATATTCGAAGTTCTGCGGCAAATTGCAAGTATAGAGTTTCATTCAAAGTTTTCCTTCTCTTGCACAGATCTTATGTGTATATTATATCCCTTAGTCGTCTTTTGCGACATCCACGGGCAAGATAGGGAGTGGTGAATTGTATTCTTACTCCGTTACCATACTGAAAATCTGTCTGTATGGAAAAATAAAACAAAAACAATCAATAACCGCAAATGATTTATACATTTTCCATAAGTAAAACTCAAACGAATCATTAAGAAATTTTTATTGCAAGTCATCAAACTGAAGATAATACTTGAAAAGGCCATTCTAATCCACGGATCAATTTGCATAGCGTTCCTTTCGTCTTAAACGTAAGAGATTTATTCGTAAATTTATAATTATAATATAGAGATGAAAAGGGATATCATAATTGAACGAATGGATTTATTTGATATTCGTAAACGAATTGGTGTACTCAAAAGTATAAATACAATTTTGTTTTAATATACCTGTAATTTTCTGTTTCGTTTTTTTTTATATGCTAAACAACTAGTGATGCTCTGCGGCAGCGCCTAGGAATGCTATTCACCATTACATAAACTGTGTATATATCGTAAAAGACAACTAATAACTTTAGGATCAACACCATATGCTGCCATCTATTCAATAATTACATTTCCAAGAAGAATTGACGTCAGCCATCGGCCTTAATACTTTTGCAAAATATAATAATACAGAAGAGTACATATTGTGCTATGAAAAAAAGTATATATTGATTCGAACCTAAAAATATAAGATGAAATCAATATCGATATTTAACAGTCAGCTCATAGGAATATTTTTCTCAATATATTAGACTAGCTGACCCAATAGACGTTCTTCTATTCAAATCTAAAAAAATAGAAAGAGTAATTCTCCTTGAAATCGATCGCAGCGCCTCTCCTATCTATCGGTACATCCACAAAAAATATCATAAAAATCAGTCCAGCTGTTTGGAAGGAGTTCGATTACAAACACACGATCAGAAGATTTATATATTTCTACCTGACCCAACAGACGCTGTTCTGTTTAAATAAAATAAAAGGAATTCTCCTTGAAATCGACAGCTGCGCCACTTACCGGGTCTAATTGTGTCTCTAAACCATTCTCGAATCCCCTTGAACACAAACAAAAAACTTCAACAACATCGGTACAGCCGTTTAGGAGGAGTTCAGTGACATACACACGTACACAGGAAATATATATATATATATATATATATATATATATATATATATATATATATATATATATATATAAAGATACGTAACATGAACATGAAAAATATTATAATTCTCGCGCATAAATTTAAAAATAAAAATATTGAACGTCGTTCGGGGGAAATTAAGCTATGTAACTTTTGCCTGTGATGTAAATCTAGAACAAAACCTAACATAAAAACTTACTTTATTTTTTATAAAAACATATATATAAAATTCTTTATCAAGTTACTTTAATCCAATCAAACAGCAAAGGTAGTTAGTTATTTTATTAAATTACTACTATTCTATTAAATGCTAGAACCTGGAGAAACCCATTAATACATGGTAATCTGTGAACATTTTTTTGAAGTAATTTTATAAATCAACTTATTCGTAATCGAAATATCGACACAAAGGTAGCAGGTAATCTTGAAAGTACATTTTTCCATTACCTGCCAGTTTATCAAAGTGATAAATTGATTTGAATGTGCGTGCTGTATGGAATTTTTCACAAATTGAACAAAACCGGTAACAGAAATTGTTTATCGAGTAATATAAAATAAAAATTCCGTTAAGATGCCAAGTTAAATTAAACACTATATAATGGTTTTTGATGTTTACGCGAGAATTCCATATTGTAGATTAAACTATTTTTACGAATTTATGGTAGAACATATGCTCCATAACTTTTTCTATGATGCAAACCAAGAGCTAAACTTAGCACGCGAGTATTATTCTTACTAATATTATAAATGCGAAAGTAACTTTGTTTGTTTCTTACGATTTCACGCTTAAATTACGAAACCGATTTCAAAACTTTTTTCACCAATAGAAAGCTACAATATCAGGGAGTAACATGGGCTATATTTTATTGCCGTATTCCCACGGAAACGGGAACTACGTGGGTAAAGCGACTGAAACCGAAGCGAAGAGAGGGCGGGTTGTTAGTACAATATAAATAATTTTATCGCATTTGTATTTGTCCATGAACATTGTAAAGTGTTCAAAACATCAAGCAATTAAAAATCAAATACAAACGCGATAAAATCTGCAAAAATAATTTTATTTACAATAAACACTTTATAGTTTTACTAGTCACACTGTTCAATGTTGTGGGTTTGTGTTGTTGTTAATACTATGAACCCTTACATATATATAGATATATATATTTATATATATCTTAATATATATATAAATTACATGTCACGTTGTTTGTCCGCGTTAGGCTCCTAAACTACATAACCGATTTTAATCAAATTTGCACACCGTGTGCAGTTTGATCCAACTTGAAAGATAGGATAGCTTACATCTTAATTTATAGTCGCAATATTATTTTATTGCGAATTATTTGTCTATTATTTGACATTCACAATTATCTGTTAACTCCAAATGATTTTAACAGGTGGCGA
Source organism: Lymantria dispar (assembly GCA_032191425.1). Taxonomy (NCBI): domain Eukaryota; kingdom Metazoa; phylum Arthropoda; class Insecta; order Lepidoptera; family Erebidae; genus Lymantria; species Lymantria dispar. The sequence continues at coordinate 8,577,294 of CM063445.1, read as the reverse complement.
TATCTGTTGACTGGATTGAGTAATTAATTAATAGATGGCGCTGCTATGTCAAACCTACAAACGTGTCATATACGATTTTACATGGATGCCATTTGTAAAAAAATATGACGACCTCCATGACAGATGTTCTCCTACAGTTCCATTTAAATAATTTAATAAAATGTAATATAACAAAAACATTAGCCACAGCAACGCGTGGCCGGGACTGCTAGTGTATATATATATATATATATATATATTGCTTTAGATATCGTAAATAGTGGACTTAGGATTGACTAGACTAATCATGTGTGTAGTCTGATAAAGTATATATGACCAAACGATTAAGCTCCTCAAGAGGATTGAGGAGGTAGATCGTTAATCTATTCAAATAAATGAAACTGAAGTCTGTTTGTAATGTCAAAATTAGATATTTTTCATGTTCGCATGGTTATTTGGACGATACATATGCCAAAACAAGTTGTCTTATTTGTCAATTTACCTGTCTGTTTGTTTCAAATAATATTCAAAATGGTTGGACCGCGTTTGATTATATTTTACTATCAGGTAGTTGTGTATATTACGAGTAACTTGGGCTATTTTTGCTTTCAAAAAACCCTATAAAAGTTTGCCCAATCCGGTACTCGAACCCAAGGCCATATCTTAGGAGATTATGCAGATATAAAATGCGTGTGCAAAGTGGCTAGAGCCGAAGCGAAACGAGGGCGCTAGTGTTAAATAAATATGCAACATATTTATCCTTATTTCGTTTGTGTCATTAGAAAAAGACCATACCAAGTATCCAACTTATATAAATTAGGATAAAGGGTATAATAATATTTATATAGTATGCAAAGAAAATACAACTAATAACTGTTCCATTGAGCCCGAGTATCACGTGTTCAATTCACACGCGCAATAAGTATTTATGCGATTCATAAATAACTGTTCTGATTACTATTGTAATTTACCTACGTCAATTAATTGTACATATTTGCTTTATAGTAATGGAGTAAAAATACAATTCGCCCACTTTTTATTATCTTGTGGGTGTCGTAAAACTGGCTAAGCAATTAGATAACAATAATGTCAGAGAAGAACAACTAGAAGTATAACTCTGTGCCAACCTGTCCAATTAATATCATCCATCCATCCATCAGCCCACAGACGTCCACTGCTGGATATCGACCTCCCCACGAGAATGCCACTCGGAACGGTCCTGCGCCACTTACATCCAACGGTTCCCTGCGACTTTGAGAATGTCGTCAGTCCACCTAGTGGGGTGTAGTCCTACGCTGCGCCGTCCGATTCGTGGTCGCCACTCAAGAACCTTTCTTCCCCAACGGTTGTCGGTTCGACGAGCGATGTGGCCTGCCCATTGCCATTTCAACGTGCTAATTCTGCGGGCTATGTCGGTTACACCCGTTCTTCTACGGATTTCCGTGTTCCGGATTTTGTCACGTAGAGAAATACCGAGCGTAGCCCTCTCTATAGGACGTTTTATTTACAACGTATAATACTCCCGTAACCATCAGAAATCATTCAATATTATTCTTTAATTTGCAGCATCTTTGTATACTATCCTACTTATATTATAAACGCAAAAGTTTGTATGTAAGTGAGTATGTTTGTTCCTCTTTCACGCAAAAACTACTGAATGGATTTTGATGAAATTTCACAATAATATAGCTTACATATCAGAATAACACATCCTTACTAATACTATAAATGCGAACGTTTGCATGTGAGTATGTGAATATGTCAAGATGTTTGTTGCTCTTTCACGCAAAAAATACTGAATGGATTTTGATGAAACTTCACAATTATATAGCTTACATATTAGAATAACACACAGGTTGTAATTGAATCTGATATTCCCACTGGAAGAGGAACTACGGGTGAAACCACAGGGTGCTGCTAATAGGTTATAATTTATCCCGATATTCCCACGGGAAGAGGAACTATGCCGGTAAAACCGCAGGTTACTGCCAGTCGTATATAATAGTGTTCCTAAATCCTATTTAAATAAAGCTTACCCGATATCAGAAGCTTTGTAATGGTCGGAAGCATTTTTCATTAATCCTATAAGGGTTAGATATAATTTAACCAGTAAATATTATTGTAAACTTTATAAGATATAAATTGTGTAATGTAGATCATTAATGTGTTTGATTTATACTTTATTTTAACTTTAAAATAAGAGGGGTGTTCTAAGTTTAACGTGTCTGTATATCTGTGCGCTTTTGTATCTGTCCGTGGCGTTATAACTCCTTAACGAATAATTCGATTATGATGCGTTTTTTCTGTTTGGAAGCTAAGGTGATCGAGATAGTTTTAAGGTTTATGAATATCTGTTCTGGCGTTTTAAGTTTATTGACTCTTTTTGTTAGCTGTATGGTAGCTTAGTTGTATAACTAATTTTTAACAAAAAGAAAAACCGACTTCAAACAGTAAACTAAAAACCAAAAAAACTTTACGAAGTATAAGAAAAACGTTAAAATTGCCTATAAAATTTTAAGAATTCCACCAATTTCTCAAAGATACCATCATCAGAGCCTGACCTGATGACTATGGGACCACCTGGAAAGTATACCCTATCAAACAAAAAAAGAATTTTGCAAATCGGTCCAGGCGTCTTTGAGTAATCGGTGAACATACATAAAAAAAAATATTTCGGCGAATTGAGAACCACCTCCTTTTTTTTGAAGTCGGTTAAAAATGGGTATTTACTTTCAATAATGAATGAAAATATAATGATTTTTTTATCAATTTAATTAAATATGAATTGATTAAATCACATTCCGTGTGGTTATGGAGTAAATATACAATTTACCACCCCCTCTCTTGTCCGTGGGTGTCGTAAAGGATGACTAAGGGATATAACATGCGTATGATGTCTGTGAAAGAGATGGAAAACTTGGAATAAAACCTTACCCTAGTGGTATAGTAGGTCAATTTGTGGCCTATTGTGGAGGAGGATTGAACACAAAAATGGGACGTGTATGGATTGTATTTTTTGTATTACAAATATTTAATTAAAGAATTGAAAAAGACGATATATGCTATGTATCGATGAAAAAAGTGAGCCGTTGCTCAGGCCGCCTGGCAGATGTGAACCATCGAAATTAATTTGTTCAATTTGTTCATTGTTATTTATGCATAAAAGATTAAGACCGGAACTAAAATGGCATTAAAGTATATTTACGTTTTTTTTTTTCATTATTTCCATTACAGGTATATGTTTAGGTTAATAATGTATTAGAGCTCACTAGATGGCGTTGTACAAAAAATTCTAACACCGGTTATGGTTTCGTTACACAAATTTGTACATATTTCTTTTTTAATTTTATACATCCAAGCGTGGCGTTAACGCCACATCAACGATCGGGTTCACCCCCCACCCCACACAGGCCTATAGATATTTCACATCAAAAAGTGTATGAAAAGTTTGACTATATATGTATATATTTTAGTATAGTCATATATATCTAACTGAAGTCGCGGGTGGATGGAATGGATATTAGGCCACCAACAAGAGAGAGGCCAACCGCATGAGGGTAACGCCACGGTCTTTGTAGACATGACATGGTACATGTAAGGTTAATCTTACTAAAATATTTTCATATAAAATGTTTCCACGACGAGACTATATGGTTTGCACCGTCAAATCTCGTGTAAATCTTTTAACTCTACACAACATAACATATTGCCCATGAATGTCGTAAGAGATGACTAAGTTTATTAGATTACTTTAAATTAAAATATTAAATCTAATATAATGTAAGTGCCCACGTGTGGTTTTTACATAAATGATTTTAAATTTGAACAAACATGGCCAGCACTCGAGGCAGATATATAGCCAATTCTTACAAATTTTCCGTGTGGTGACGGAGTAAGAATACAATTTACCACTCCCTATCTTGGCCATGGATGTCGTAAATGACGACTAAGGGATATAATATGCATATAACATCTATGCAAGAGAAACAAAACTCGAAACAAAACCCTATACCAACCTGTCTGACCAGCAAGCTCAATTTCATTCCTATTATCGAGGAGGCCGAGCCCAACAGTGGGACGTTTATGAGCCGAAATGACTATGATGATACGTCTTGTTTTAGTGGTCTAAAACATAACTTTAAGAATCATCATATTACTATTTATACCTTTGTAATGAAACCGGTTTGGGGTACGCCGGTTGCATGGTTGCTGTTTATATCGTATGTAGAAACTTGTTTTTGTCTTATATGTAAGTAGTCTGCTAATTACTAAAGAAGAGTTTCAGACAAGCATGCAATACCGATTGGAGGCGCACCAAGCCACCCAGGCGCCCATCCAGCACCAAGCCCCTTCCTCTGTCTGGCCAGGAGTTGAATCGTGAGCGCGTACGTTAATAGCATCACTCCAAGGGGTATGTAAAAAGAGATGATGGAACCCACTGCCTTGTAAAGTGAGTCTGGAACTTGACAGGAGCCGTCGATTAAAACCGAATCCGTATTCTGTAACAAGCGTATAAACTTTAATTAATTCAAAGGCTTATGAATGAAAAATGGTTTGAAATAAACATGTTTTAACAGATTTTATCGCATTTGTATTTCATATTTACTTTCTCAATGTTTCGCACATTTTATTATCACGGGAGGATTGAACTTTTAGTTGAAATGTGTATAACTGGCGAATTCTGAGTACCTCAACTTTGGCAACAACCTTTATTTTCGTGTAGAAATCCTAAAAACTAGATACTGGAACCCCAGAAAAATATCTCCTGAAAGAACTTAAAACTATTGGTATGGTAAATATTCAAGGCAGTCGAACTGATAATTAAAAGCGCCGAAGTATGTATTTAATGCCATTATGAAATTTCTTTATCTATAATTTATGGATATGCGTTGCGCATTTTTACGTAGTTCCTTCTAACAAACGTTTAAAGTGATCAAAAACTAACAATCTATACCAATAAATAAAACGACATTACAAACAGACACTTGGAGTGTCTGTTTGTAATGTCAAAATAATAGGCTTTTTTCATGCTCACACGGTTATTTGCACGACACCTATGCCTAAAATACAGATTAAAAATTTTTTGCTTGTCTGTCTGTTTGTTCCGGGTAATCTTCAAAACGGCTGAACAGATTTCAAAAATTCTTTCACCGATGGCTAGTTATAATATCAGGGAGTAAACTAGGCTATATTTTATCCCGGTATTCCCATGGGAACGGGAACTACGCGGGTAAAACGACTAAAACCGAAGCGAAGCGAGGGCGGGTTGCTAGTTTATAATATAATTTACAACAAGAAATCAATTTCATGGGTCGCATTTTCTGGGTCGCGTGGCGTTCTAAGAAAATATATATGAAAATTATTTAAATAATAAAGAAGTGTTCTTGAATCTTGTTATATTATAAAGTCCTTTATTATACCTCAAAAAGGTAACTCGTTCTCTTTTAAGTATCGTTAAGCTAGCAGCGGATTATTAAAAAACTTTTTAATTAATCTGTGATCCACAAAAGTTTTTATTTTCATAGAAGATTAACGTCTTCATATTTTATCTATTTTTGTTGAGTATTATTATTTATTGTTAATGAAGTATTGAGAAACGACTGCACGTAGTAGAGATGCGAATGTTGAGATGGATATGCAGCGAGACAAAAAAAATAAATTATGGATAAATTATGAAAGTTTAAAAGTTGCGCCAGTAATGGAAAAATAAAAAAGAGAACGTTTTACGTGGTATGGACATGTAATGAGACGGGATGAAAATAATACAGTAAAGAAAGTTTTCAGTATGAATATTAATGGCGTTAGGCGTAAGGAAAGACCGAAGAAGAATGGATTGCGTGAAGCACGAAATAGATATAAAGAGATTAAATGCAGAGATGACCTCTGATAGGGTTTGGGGAAAGAAGAGCCTCCTCCAGAATAGGAAGGAAATTATCCTACTATACCACGCTGGTCAGATGTTATAGGATTTCATTTCAAGATTTTTTCTCTTGCATACATGCTAGTATGCATATCTAATCCCTTCGTTGTATCTTACGACATCCACGAGTAAGAGAGGCTGTGGTGTATTGTATTTTTATTACGTCATCACGCGGCATAGTTCTAATTTATTTATTTTAGCAATTTTGTTGTATCGCTATATAGGGATTGAATACTTGAAAAAACTATTATTATTCTTAACATTCTGTACATGTCTGTCAAATACCTCGCAGAAGTAAGAGAATTAATAACACAAAATTAAATTGAATAATAGCCTAATATATTCACGAAATCCTAGTGGTAGGACCACACTGTCGACAGTTATCTGTCTATAGTCGCGTGCCGGTCCGTCCGGGGTGGTACCACGCTCTCGTTGAAAATCGACGTCTGAGTAATAGCAATTTGTTACTGCGCTTCGTTCGGTGAGCGAGAGAGCCGGCAGCCCAACTTTCTGAGGGTGTTTGCATGTGGAGAATTTTGGTGGTGCCTTTAGTATCATCGAGCCTTAATGCATGCATTCACACTCCCTTCACTTTCTTCGCGGTAGGCATGTAAAGGTCCATGAGCGGCAGCAACACCTACCATCAGGTGTACTGTTTGCTCGTTTGCCATATCTTGCAATAAAAATAAATAATTATACAATTTAAATTTAATTTAAATATAAAATAAGCGTATATGGGTATATGGCCATGACCACCAAATGCAAGGTGACAATGTACTATCTTTAAAATTCAGGAAAGGTACCGCTTAATACCGTATTTCGTATGCAATGATACTCGAAAGCATAATATCATAACACTTTATTGTAACCATCTTATTGGCTTAGTGTGCCCAAAAACATGTTAAAGGAAATTGGAGGGAACATTTTAATATCCGTACAAAAATTAAATCAACGATGTTTGGACTTGGAAAGGAAATAAATAAGGTAATACTGAAAATTGGTTGAACGCGCAGTTTGCAATTTGTGTCAATTAAATTCAAATGACTTTAGTATTGGAATAAAATATACGTATAATTCCATATGGTGACGGATATCCATATATTCCATTTATACATTCATTTATCTATCTAACGTTTGACAATGTCCACTGTTGGAAATAAGTCTCTTGACATTTCCAGACTCGCAGGAGGCGGCGATGGCAGTTGGTGTTTCAAATTATATAATAGAGCTGATACTTATTCCTAGTAATCCCTAAGTGATTTATTATCACCATCGTCATCATTATTTTAGCTCATTTATGGCCCACTAATAGGCTTTTTTTTGGGGTGGGCTGCGGTCGGCGCACTCCTCGTACCACTCCGTCCGGGGCGACAGAGGGGCGTAAGCACACACACCCGCAACACACCCGCAACCCACCCGAACACCACGTCGCTTTCGTCATTGGGCCGACCATCGGAGCAAGGTTACTTGTCATCAGTGGCAGGCCCGACAGAATACCCCCTAGTGGGGTACCCTTCCATCGACCGACGTCCCCCCTCGGGGAGAACGTCGGTCTTTCCTCATGCGGTCGGCCTCTTGGCGGGTGACGGACTAAGTCCGTCACCCGCGGCCTCGACTAGGGCGGCATGACTCGCAGCCCACTAATAGGCTCGAGCTTCCTCCATAATTGGATCGAAATAACCTGATATACTACGCTTGTGAGACGGTTTGGTATAGGGTTTTATTTCGAGTTTTCCTCCTCTTGTCGTCTTTTACGACATCCACAGGTAAGAAAGGGAGTGGTGAATTGTATTCTTACGCCATCACCACACGGTGACTATCTATCAGGTAGCAGGCCTGAGTTTTTAAACGTATGTTTATTGACTGTCGGACTTTAAACAATTCGATATCTTAAATGTACTCTTTCTCTCTTATTTTTCTATCCATCCATCTATCAGTCTGTAGATTATCATTGTTGGATATAGGCCTGCAGGTACGATTTTCAAAGTGTCATTAGTCCATCTAAGCATCGTTGGACGACCTATGTCCCACGATTTGTTTGATTTTATGCGTGTCTTTAAATGCTCATTCATTATCGTTATCATCGCAGCCCACATAGGTCCCACTGTTGGGCTCGGGTCTCCTCCATAATGGAAGAGAATTTGACTTACTATACCATCCTGGTCAGACAAATTGGTATAAGGTTTCGCTTCGAGTTTTCCTTCTCTTGCATAGATCATCATTATCATCTCAGCCCATATACGTCCCACTGTTGGGCTCGGGCCTCCTTCATAATGAAAGGGTAATTGACCTACTTTTTTTTTTTTTTTGTGGGTGGGCTGTGGTCGGCGCGCCTCCGCACCACTCCGTCCGGGGCGACAGAGGGGCTTAAGCACGCAACTCCCGCAACCCACCCGAAAACCACCTCGCCTTCGTCATTGGGCCGAGCAGGTTTACTTGTCGTCAGTGGTCGGCCCGAAATTGACCTACTATACCACGCTGGTCAAACATGTTGGTATAGGGTTTTATTTCGAGTTTTCCTTCTCCCGCATAGATGTTATATGCGTTTTAGATAGATAGATATTATATATTATATACCTATTGCATAGATATTATATACCGATTATATACCTTAGTCGTCTTTTACGACACCCACGGGCAAGAGAACATCCCCTCTCTTGGATGGTGAATTATATTCTAACTTCGGTACCAGACGGACTCGTGTATCATCAACGCATTATTAATCAAAATCAGTTCAGCCTTTGAGTATATATGAGCGGATATAAAAACGGATATATTTACTGACTTACTTTAAAATAAATATTTAAATCTGTTTTTAAACTTCGATGCAATAAAATAAGATGTAAATGAAACATCATAAAATAAATGATTAGATTAATCATTAGAACGAATTATCATTAGAAAATTATAGATTAAACTTATAACGTTTTGAGCTTCAATGTAATCACGAAAATGTAAATGAAATCTATATCTATATATATAAAAGAAAGTCGTGTTAGTTACACTATTTATAACTCAAGAATGGCTGTACCGATTGTGCTGAAAATTGGTGGGGAGGTAGCTTAGAACCAGGAGACTGACATAGGATTTTTATCCCGTTCAATCGCGTTCCCGTTTCCCGTTCGATAAAATGTCAAAGAAACGTAATATAATGAAAACGCATTTGATATGTAATAACAAAACTCAAATGACAGCTAAACGTAATTTCGTATCAGTGTTTCCACTTTTAGGGATTTCGCCCTTTTATAGGGCGAAACTACTATTTTAGAATATGGCTTAGGGCTATTTAATATTTTTAGGGATTTATGGTAGTTTGGGGTAAAATTGAATATAAAAATAACAAACACTATTTTACCACAGACTTTGCCGACCACAAACAATGGTTACCCTCAATGGGCTCCTAGAGTTCACCGAAATTACTTTGTGTAAGACACGATAGTAGAATTTAAATTAAATATATTGCAGTGTTTACATGTCGATACTAAAAACTGCTATAGGAAAATTCGATTCGATTCAAAAGTCCCTATGAAAGAGTTGGCCGCCTGGCAGGCCGACGCCCGCCGTGACATCATTGCTCATTGGGCAGACTGGCTGGAGAGGCTTCGGTACGATGTTCAGGTCATCAAGGCCTTCCGGCCGGTGCTCATGGAGTGGTGAGGTCGGCGGCATGGGTTGCTTTCTTTCCGATTGGTGTAGGTAGTGACGACGCACGGTTGCTTCGCCAAGTACCTGCACACGGTCGTGAGGAGAGAGAGCACGTCATCCTGCCAACGTTGCGATTGCGACGAGGATCCATCAGCCCAATGGCGAAGGGGAGGGAATACAGTTGGTTATGAGGCCTGCGCCACCTTTTCATCTCCCCGGAAGAAATAGATGATGTGTGCGCTGGCCCAAAAAAACAACCCAACCCAAAAAAAAGCTTCACAGTGAAACCCTCAACGGTTTGTTGCACACCAAACTAAGTATAACTGACTTGATTTTAGAACCCGACAAACAAATGTTGAGTGTAGCTAAAAAACTTAAGCCCAATGCTTCAGCTTCAACATCAGCATCATATTGTTCACCATCTACTTTTTCTATAGATTACAATGCATTCTTTTTATGATTACATGTTTACTAACTCTGATTAATAGATGAGAATAAAAATAAAAATCAAACCATCAAGTTTTGTTTTATTTCGAACCCATTTAAATTTTGCGCCCGAAATCAAGGATTTTCGGCGACTGACTAGGGTATTTAGGGCAAATTAATGAAAATATTTAGAATAAAACTACAACGTGATAGTGGAAACACTATTTCGTATAGTAAGTATGGTTTCTTTTGACACGAATGTCAAAATGTCATTTAGCGCCTTTATATTTTTTACTGTTATATTAAATAGTTTTGCTGATATTTTATGTAATGCGGACAAAATGTTGAAATATAGTGAATAGGATATAATAGTAAATTGCGTGCATTTTTATATTCTGCCATAATTCCCAGAGGAACCATGGATTGGTTTCAGCACCTAATCCATGGTAACGACTAAGACTAAAAGACGAAGACTAAAGACGTGAAGAATATATATTATAACTGGAAACTGGCACCAATAGCTAATAATTGTAGCTTATTGCCATTACTCAAGAATAAGAAGAAGTTAAGTATGGTTGAAAATTTGATAATTATAATTTTGTCAGATATCAATAATCAGTAATTTGTATTCTGTTTGAATCGTCATTAACAATGGCGCGACCAAGACAATCGAATCTTTCTGGATAAAGCTGTAATGGTTCTTCCAGAGACTATATATTCGGCAATTGAGAAAATATATTAATGAAAAAAATTATGGCAGTACGAAGTTCGCCGGGTCAGCTAGTATGTATATAAAAGAAAGTCGTGTTAGTTTCACTATTTATAACTCAAGAACGGCTGTACGGATTTGGCTGAAAATTGGTGGGGAGGTAGCATAGAACCAGGAAAAGGACATAGGATACTTTTTATCCCATTCGATCACGTTCCCCTGGGACGTCACATAAGACGTCATAGAGAAAAGAAGTCACTATGAAACGTGGTATAACAAAAACGCATTTGATATGTAATAACAAAACGCAAATGACAGCTAAATGTAATTTTGTCTATGATTAAATATGGTTGAAAATTTGATAATTGTAATTTTGTCAGAAATCAATTATCAGTAATTTGTATTCTCTTTGAATCATCATTAACAATGCCGCGACCAAGACAATTGAATCTTTCCTTACAAAGCCGCATGGCTTAGCCGCTATTAGATGCTATATCTTCGGAAATTTAGAAAATATATTTACGAAAAAAAAATATGGCGGTACGAAGTTCGCCGGGTCAGCTAGTTTAATATAAATAATAATTTTAATACTATTGCTATCTTTAAAATATATTAACTCTTGATCAAAGGTATGATTAGTTTCATTAATAATATTCTTGTATTATTAATGCGTAGATGCACAGATGGCGTAGTGGTTAATGCTAGTGACCTACAGCGCCAGTGTCGGGGGTTCGAATCCCACGCAGGACAACACTTTGTGCGATCCACAAATTGTTGTTCTGAGTCTGGATGTAATTTGTGTCCGTTTAATTATATGTGTATGTATTTCTCGCGGAAACGCAATGAGTTTCAAAAAATTAAAAAACTGTACGAATGGCGGCGATGTGGCTCGCGACACGTCACGTCTCGTTTCCGTCGGGGGCGAAAAGTGGCCCACAGAGAACCGCTTTGCTACGCTGAATATGTCAAAGATCGTAGCAGGTGGAGGGCAGTGGACTCTGCCTACCCCTATGGGAAAAAGGCGTGAATATATAAAAAAAAAAAAAAATATATATTATTAATAACTCATTAAGAGCAGAAAGCAGTAATCGATTTGTTCTAACAAGTTTAATGTTGGTAGAAAGGTTCGAAGCGGCGGCTAATAAAATGAGATTGGAAGCGACGGTGCTCGTTACAGTGTTTTAATTATAGTGTATACAAAATTTTCGTAGAATAAGAATACAATTAAACATCCCTTCCTATCTCGCGAGTTTTGTAAGAGACAATCAATAAATAACATTGAGTAAATAACATTTTTAATTTAAGAGTAAAACGAATCGATGTAACAATCATCATCCTACGTCCTACTACTGGGCCTACGCCGCCTACGCCTACCAATGAAGCCACGCTGGTCATACGTGTTGGTTTAGGGTTTCATATCGAGTTTTCCATTTCATCATCATCATCTCAGCCCATATACGTCCCACTGTTGGGCTCGGGCCTCCTCCATAATGGAAGGGTAATTGACCTACTATACCACGCTGGTCAGACGTGTTGGCATAGGGTTTTATTTCGAGTATTCCTTCTCTTGCATAGATGTTATATGCGTTTTTATATCCCTTAGTCGTCTCGTACGATCACCCACGGGTAAGACAGGGGGTGGTGAATTGTATTCTTACTCCGTCACCACACGGTCGAGTTTTCCATTTATTGCATAGATATTATATGCATATTAGCTTATATGCATATTATCATCGCTTAATCGTATTTTATAACACTCCCGGGCTAAATTGATGGTGAATTCTATTCATACTCTGGTATCACAAGAATAACTCGGCATACTCGAGGATAACAATAAATAAAATATTCTTCTAATCAACGTGGTTGTAGTAACAACTCAGGCCATGTAAGTCCCAGAGCTGGGTTTGGGCGGGGAGGTATCCCCAATGGGAGACCAATTAACGTAATGTTGTAACTCCTGGGCTAAATTGATGGTGAATTCTATTCATACTCTGGTATCACAAGAATAACTCGGCATACTCGAGGATAACAATAAATAAAATATTCTTCTAATCAACGTGGTTGTAGTAACAACTCAGGCCATGTAAGTCCCAGAGCTGGGTTCGGGCGGGGAGGTATCCCCAATGGGAGACCAATTAACGTAATTTAGCATCAGGCGTGGTAGCTTGGCTTTTATATCGAGTTTTCCTATTCTGGCGTCGATGTTACCATATACATATGTCCCTTAATAGTCTTTTAGGTGATACAGCAGGTGGTTAACAAGTCAATATTTTTATTGACTAAAATGATAGAGCAAATGTTAACTGACTTTACGCTTGCCTGATATCCTTATCCTTACTAATATTATAAATGCGAAAGTAAGTTTGTTAGTTTTTTTGTTACGCTTTCATGCTTAAACCACCGAATCAATTTAAAAAATTCTTTTACCAATGGAAAGCTATGATATTAGGGAGTAATATAGGATATATTTTATCCCAGTATTCCCACAGAAATGGGAACTACGTGGGTAAAGCGACTGAAACCGAAGCGAAGCGAGGACCAGTTGCTAGTATAATATAAATAAAACATTGGTCATTAGATTTTTTAAAGCAACGATGTATTGTCGCATTTTTAAACCACATAGGTTGTTTTGTTTAATATTTGTATTGTGAAGTTATTACTAAAAAAGCAAACTGACGCACGGGCCAATAAAATAGTATGGAAATACTGACAGTGATCCGCTCAAAAGGCCGAGAACGGTCGGTTAGAAGGTCACGCCCCGCGTTGCCCTGCTGTCATTCATTACTATGCGATCAGGGAACAAAAAAGATTTATATATATAATTTCTCAATTGTTTTATTTTATTTCTGTGAACTATTTTCCGTGTATGAATACAATTCACGACTCCCTATTGCCCTTGGATATCGTAAAAAGAACTAAAGATGGCTGCTCTAGTGGTTAACTCGGTATCAGGTGCCGCTTGCGGGATCTGATCCTGCCATAATCTTCTCATTTTATATGTGATTATTATTATATTTATGAGTTATATTATATGATATTTTGAAAGGCACTAGAGCTATTAATAAACATGTTGTTAAATGTAATTTTATTATAGTGAAATTAGAAAGTAAGGTAAAAGCTCCTAATACGGCGGTAGTCAAAATCGTTTCCTATTACGGTGGTATTTCTATTTTCGAGTTTTACTCCTGTTTTATTCAGTTTAAGTACACCAAAACGTAAACTATTTATTCTAAATCTATTACTTCATGAATTAACTGACGTTTGCAAGTATAGCACATAAACAACACAACAAGATCAATCAATCTGTGTAACGGCATCGATGTGAGAGGGGTTTCCATACAAACGCGGAACAACAAAAGTAAGTATACTAAAATTTATAAACTTAATTTTTCATATTAATAAGCCGTTCAAGTTTGTTTATGTGTTATGTATAGCATTTTCCTACTATTACACCCACTATTTAAATAGCTTGTTTCATATTTGTAACTCATTTTATACCCAAAAAATAAGAAATAAAATACCGCCGTAATACGATACGAATTTTGTAGATTAATCCTAATACGGTGGTATAACTCCGAAATAGGAAAAATACTGGGCATGTTTAATTGTTTATAACTTTCAATTTCTTAATTTATTGAATTAGTTCCAAGTTTAGTTGAAATAATTATTAATCTCTTAAATAAGAAACCATATTCTGTGGTATGTGTTCTTAATTAGAAATCTAGTTAAATATGAAAACTGTTGAGTGTAAAATGTTGGTTTCTTAGAAGGGGCAAAAGTAGGAAGGTGTATTTTAATTTAGCACAAATCTTTTATTCTGTATAACTGTTGACTTGAGTGTTACACATCTGAGTCAAAAAACTGTTATCGTTTGATTAAGCATTTACATTCTTTTGTTTATCGAAATTTTTATGCGTCAGAATTAGGATTATTAAAAACACGAGTAGTTTTCCTATTACGGTGGTAGTTATTTCGAGGTAACTCTGTGTTAGGTTTTATAATCTCCTATTACGGCCCTATTCATCTATATCTATACCAATAAATAAAATTGGAGTGTCTGTTTGTAATGTCAAAATAATAGGCTTTTGCCATGCTCACACGGTTATTTGCACGACACCTATGCGTAAAATAGCAATTAAAAAATTTTTGTCTGTCTGTCTGTCTGTCTGTTTGTTCCGGGTAATCTTCAAAACGGCTGGACCGATTTCAAAAATTCTTTCACCAATGGAAAGCTATAATATCAGGGCGTAAACTAGGCTATGTTTTATCCCGGTATTCCCACGGGAACGGGAACTACGCGTGTAAAACGACTATAACCTATAACCGAAGCGAAGCGAGGGCGGATTACTAGTAGAACATAAAATTACATGTTTTAGGGTTCTGTAAATAAATAAAAAGGTTTGTATCTTTTTTTGTGGATTGTTACTCGATATACATGTTTGTTGTTGATTTTTGAAAGTTTTTAGATGATTGTTGTTATTCGTAATTATTTTTTAAATAATATAATTAGTTGATACCTAAATAAACTTGTATTTTTAATTCTATAAAATCAGTAAACGCTATACACACGCATGTAAAAATACACTAAGTACTACTTCCATCCATTCATCCATTCAGCCTACAGACATCCACTGCTGGACATAGGCCTCCCCACGAGAATGCCACTGGAACGGTCCTGCGCCACTTACATCCAACGGTTCCTTGCGACTTTGAGAATGTCGTCAGTCCACCTAGTGGGGGGTCATCCTACGCTGCGCCGTCCGATTCGTGGTCGCCACTCAAGAGCCTTTCTGCCCCAACAGTTGTCGGTTCCACGAGCGATGTGGCCTGCCCATTGCTATTACAACGTGCTAATTCTGCGGACTATGTCGGTTACACCTGTTCTTCTACGGATTGCCATGTTCGGGATTTTATCGCGTAGAGAAATACCGAGCATAGCTCTCTCCATAGCACGCTGAGCGACTTTGAGCTTTTTTATGAGACCGACATTTAGAGACCACGTTTCAGTGCCGTAAGGCATCGCTGGTTATAAACCTTTGTTTTCGGACTCTGCGGAATATTGGACGAGAAGATGTTCTTAAGTTTCCCGAACGCTGCCCAGCCGAGTTGGATTCGTCGGCTGAACTCTTTCTCCAAATTGGATCTACTTAACTGGACCGCTTTTCCTAGGTAAACATAATGATCTACAACTGCGAGAATCGCATTCCCAACTAGGACCGGTACATGAATGACATGGGTATTAGACATAACTTTCGTCTTGTCCATGTTAATTTGTAGACCCACTAGTTGACAACTACTCATTTATTCTTAAATTCCTTCGGAATCCGCTGGAATTCAGGTATAAAAAGTATTGTATTTTAACATGAGAGAATGCTAGGGGATTCTCATGTTAAAATACAATATTAAAAAAATAAGCGAAGCGAAGTCGGTCTGTACGGAAAGATCTTTCTATACAGCCCGATTTCGCTTGGCTCATTTTTTTTTATTATACTGAATGTAAAAAGAAAAATCAATCTTATTTTAATAACCCAAAACTCTTTTTAAAACGTGTGTGTGAATGCTCGGTTATGCTATATTTGTAAATTTCATTAAAAGGAAATCAATGTAATCAAATCAATGGTCAATGAACGAAAAACTTACAATGTACTTTACTAACACATTTATAATATTTAATAAATATTATTTGAACGGAACTTCAATGAATATAATTTCTGACCATCCGTATTAGGGCAAATCGACCCGACTATTTAAATATTTTTGTAAAATAAGAAATATCATGAAAAGAAACATAGACTCAGCAGTAATATAAAATGTAAATTCCGCTTTTGACGATAACATTTTTTGCACCCTTAGAAATACTTACAAATGCTTATTTTTGTTTCTTACTTTCAAATGTTGTGAAATACCTCCGTAATAGGTGCTTTTACCTTAAATAAAAAATAGACAATCCCGCTGAGTTTCTTGCTGATCTTGCCAGATCTTCTCAGTGCGGTCGCGTTCCGATTCGGTGGTAATGATAATTTTAAGAAAAATGTAAATAAAAATGACAAAATGTAAGTGCCCCCGCGGGGTTTATACTTAATAAATGATTTGAATTTAAAAAATATATAATATACATATAAATACTGTGAAACAGAATGAAAACTCGGTATAAAACCCTTTACAAACATTTCTGACTAGTATGGTATAGTAGGTCAATTGCCCTCCTATTGGGGAGGAGGATGGAGCCCAGCAGTGGGATATACATCCTATTTTTAAGGATTTTAACGCGTTTAGTTTTAGTGCTTAATGTTTCTTCATGGTCACGCGCGAACTAAGGGAACGTACCCATACTACGTGACCCGTTCATCGGGCTAGCGTGGTCCTTAAAATATTACGGTTAGTCATAGGAGCGGGGGTGTGGCTCAGCTTTTTGTCACGTAGTCGATTTTACTGAGGAAAATCTCGTATTTTTACCTATATAATTAATTAGTAGTTTAAGTATACATGCAGTCTTATGCAATAAAGACGAGTATGAGCCAAATTATATTTTTTTTTACTTTTTACCTGTGAATTGATTAAAAATCATAATAATGAATTACTACGTGAAAACTATAGGGAGAGAGCGGGGGGGAGACAGCTGGGTTTTGGCATATACTACGAGTGGTCACTGAGGGGAGGGAGATAGGTCATGTAGTATGGGTATGATCCCAATGCCTAATGTCTCACATCCGACAAGTCATAGTTATTACCATCTATAAACGTCAGACAATGAAAAATTAAATACAAACACGATGAAATTCATAAAAGTAGTTTTATTTATAATGTTTAATACTCAATTAGACATCAGAAAGCATTATTCAATAAACAGTTATACGTTAAAAAATAATTTTATTAAAAGAATTATTTAGGTACCTATCCGTTTTATTTTCCCATATAAATATTTAGAGATTATTTTAAATGTCAACATAAATATCGCTTATTGGCAATTTAGACATTCATTGATACTTTAAAACTTGGTACTACAGCGCTTTATCGTTATTACGTAAATATTGGATGAAGTTTAATATAAATTCAATAACTAAACATAAAACGGAATTCGGGAAACTTAAGAGGATCTTCTCGTCCAACATACCTCAGTGTCTGAAAACATAGGTCTACGACCAGTGTGTGTTACCAGTGATGATTTACGGCACGGAAACGTGGTCCCTAAATGTAGGCCTCATAACAAGGCTCAAAGTCGCTCAGCGTCCTATGGAGCGGGCTATGCTCGGGATTTCTCTGCGAGATAGAATCCGGAATACGGAAATCCACAGAAGAACGGGTGTAACCGACATGACACGAAGAATTAGCACGCTGAAGTGGCAATGGGCAGACCACATCGCTCGACGAACCGGCAACCGCTGGGGAAGAAAGGTTTTCGAGTTGAGTAGGACGACTAAGTGGACCGATGACCTCGTGAAAGTTGCTGGGCGTCGTTGGATGTAGGTGGCACAGGACCGCACATTGTGGCATAATATGAGGGAGGACTGCGTCCAGCAGTGGACGGCAATAGGCTGAAATGATGATGATGATGAATGAAACATAAAATTCTCTTCATCTTAGAAATAATATTAACAAAATAGAGGTTTTAGTAAATAATAATAATTTGTACTATGTGGTTACGCAGTAGGAATACAATTACGCACCCCCTCTCTTACCGTCGTAAAAGATGATTAGAGGAAATATGCAGGTAACATCAATGCAAGAGAAGGAAAACTCGATATAAAACCCATTCCAACACGTCTGACCAGCTTGATATAAAGGGTCAATTTCCCCATCCATTGTGAGGATTTACGTCAGCAGTGGGACATTTATAAGCATCTCTTTTACCCAACTATTCTGGAGAAGGCTTGAGGTCTTGATCTCTTAAACGGTCTCGATATTTTTTATGCGTCTATCATTGATAAATAGGTATTTTAAGTAGTAGCCTATTTGATAGAGGCATAAACGGACCTGATATCGACCATATATCACGCTAATAAACATATGGGTTTTTAATAACTTTTCTATTCTTGTAATAATGTCATCCGCTTATAATCTATCGCTGCTCTTTATGGCAAGGCGGGTAAGAAAGAAGTGAAAATTTTACTCGGTCACAAAAATGTTAAGCATAGATTTACCAATATGTGATATCATTTTAGCTAAGGCCGCAATGTTTCCATATACCTACCTTTACTCTACCGCTACCTCGTAGCTGAGGCTACTACTTAACTGCCTCTGTGTAGTAAATTATTAATGCCATCAAAAACACAACTTGAAAAAAAAAGCAAGTCTCGCAACTCAGTTCTTCTAGCATAAAAAGTTGTGAAATCCATGTAATACCAAGTCGGTTAATTTATTCAGTCCCTACTTAAGGGTCCTTCTGTCTTAAGTTATTTCGTAATTAGCTAACCTAAGAAATTCTTATAATCACCATATTGATATTGAAAACCTTTTATGTTTTAAATAAACAGATTGACTCGGCCATCGCATGAAAATACAATGGATCTCACAAGTAATACATATTATATTAAATTAGATTGTTTAGTGGTAATTCAGGCTTCTAGTTTTAATCATAAGGAAGTGATAAGAGGTCGAAAATTGTTAATTGTTTCGAGAAAAAGATGTTACGGCAGTGTTGCGCTTTAGCTCGACTTGGCAGGGGCCCTGCGTGTCCTCAGATACCCTACTAGTATATGGCTGGAAAAGACACAGTTTCTATTAAAACGGGCTTAGTTTCATCTTTTAGATTTTCTTTATTCACTACTGGACGTTAGCCTTTTCTATATAATGCCATATTGTGCGGCTATTCATTGCAGAGGTGAATGAGGTACAATACGTTTTCCAGGAGGGTGCTACTCTCCATTTTCAGCGATACATTAACTGAATTTTATGAAATTCATTGTAAATAAAACTATTTTACGGATTTTATCACGTATATATTTGATTTTTGATTATCCGACGTTTTGAACACTTTACAGCGTTCACGCTTACGAGCGGACTAAGATGTCTCTACTCCGACAAGTCATCGTTATTATAGATATTTACCCGCTAATTTCTACCCGCTACAGAAATTACTTATTGAATTTTGACCCCACTTGAATCCCCCTTTTGAATTTCTTTAATAATTACTTGTTGGACATGAGATTTATTAATATTTATTATTTATTAAAATTAGTCCGCCCGTGAATATGAACGCTGTAAAGTATTCGAAACGCCGGACAATCAAAAATGGAATACAAACGCGATGAAGTTCGTAAAATAGTTTTATTTTGGGGAAAAATCGCGTAAACATCATAAATCACTTTATGATTCTTTGATAAATAAAAAGTGGCGACAATTACATTATTATTCCATCGTAATACGGGGCATTTATTAAATTGATTGGTATATAATAAAAGTAAATATTTCTTAGCAACTTATTACTTATTTATTAGTTGACCTCTCTATCAGTTAAGTTATAATTTCAGTTACAATATTATTAATTTACGAACAAAAGCAATTAAAGAAGTTTATCAATTAATTAATCGAGAGCTATCTATTAAGAATACTATTTATTAATATTCAGCAATTTTATTAATAATATTATATATATTCTATTTCACTGGATCGTTTTGTGTAAATTAATATTTTAATATTGATGTTATTGTTTGCTCAAACTAAACTATTTTATTAAAGGCAAATAATTTATTGTTCGAATAATGTTTGAAAGTTTATTAATATAGTTGTGAATAAAATCTGTAATAAAAATCTAATAGACTGCTAGTAAGAGGTCTCAAGTTCGATCTTGATCTTCACTTCACACCCATGGCTATTTGAACTCTTTATTTTAAAATGTAAAATGTTTACGCTTGCTTTGATGGTGGAAAATATAATAATAAAAGCTACATATCTAAGAGTTCTCTAAAATTGCCGAAAGATGTGTCAAATTAGATTGAATATGTATCAATGTATTTCAGATTTATTACCGTTACCTGTGATTGCCATGGCACGTTCAGTACTCTGATTATGTAGATAAAGACCGAAAGGTGGCTGTAGTTATTATATTCCACTTTTTATTTTACTTATGGAGCCTTACAAACCTACTAAATATGTCAATTAATATCAAATTATTCAAAATATTGAATAATAATACAATTGTTTTGTAAGACTGTCTTGTAGACTTATGTATTTTTCGTCATACTTTTACGCCCTTTTGAAGAAAGGATATCCGAAAGGGTATCCGCCGGGTTAGCCACGCAATCCCTGTATAAACGCGCACGTGTTAGGTTGGCTAAAAAGTTTGGGAGAAAAGACGCCCCAGGATGCCATGAGTGTGGCGCGCTAATCGACGATGCGCGCCACACACTGAAAGTATGCCTCGTCTGAGGGCCTCAGCGCCACGTCCTGTCAACAGAAATGGGAACAACGGACCTGTCGTTGTCGACAACCATCTCCAAAATGCTCGGTAGCGACAGCTGTTGGTCGTCGATGGCCTCTTTCTGCAAGGCTGTCATAACAAGGAAGGAGGGAGGGGAAATTAATAAACTGACATAATAATTGCTACAAATTTAATGTTTAATAATGACTAACCATAAAGAATATAATTTTCTCATATAGAATCATTTTCAAGATTTTAAAAATGATTGTATTGAAGAAAATTTATTGCCAGTACAAGAATGTACCGCCAATAAAATTTATTGGCAATAAAATTTATTGCCAATGCAAGAATGCAGTACATTCTTGCAATAAATTTGTAACAAAATTTGGATCAAATTTAATAACTAATTTAATAGATAATTATAAATATCTGCAATAATGATGACTTGTTGGACGTCAGACATGTTAACGCGCCCATGACCATCAATGCTGTAAAGTGTTCGAAACGTCGGGCAATCATAAATCAAATACAAACGCGATAAAATCCGTAGTTTTATTTACGTTTATGTCACTTAACTTTATACTCTTGTTTTCACTTTCGAGTAGTCTTACGATTGAGAGTTTTTTTTTACCATAACTACTCAGTGCATTGTCTTTTTAGACTAATACAGAGAGCCATTATCACCCTACTCTTATCCCAATAACTTGATATCAACCCAGTATGTATTCCTCTTCCATCGTACATATTGTAAAAGTCATTGGCGTTAGTTTTATGACCAGCCCCTGCCTGACATCAAACCCAATTGGGAATACAATTATCAACTAAACGGCATCAGCTGCGATTGATCGCGTTCAATGCAAAACTTAAGTCAAACTTAGTCATGTAAGTATTGGTAGTATTTGTGGCCGCTATTGCACAGCATTAGTCATAAAATAGTAATAAAATTAGGCAAAACAAAAAATATTTGAAGGAATGATTTAAAAAAAACCTGTCTATTCCTTATACTAAGATTTCAATACAAAATCCATGTAAATATAGTAAGTATACGTAAACGTAAAAATCAATTCCAAATCTGACAATGAGAGTTATCCTTAAATTCACGCTTCGTAATCATTTCCTCACGTTCTCGCGTATAAAAATATCTCCAACATTATGAGAGCCGTGAATTGTTTGACAAAGTATAAGGTTGCTTAGGCATATTATTTGATTACGGACTGGTTTTCCTGCTAAGCTACTTATAAATATTTGTAATATGTTATTTGCGATGGTATATTTAAATGATAATTCGTATACGACCGTAATAAACATTGAATATGATACCTTTTATGACTTTGGTTACAGCTTTCCTTGGAAAAGCAATATAATTATATTAATTATGTGGAATAAGATATGAAATTGCCGTGCCTAATTTTGTGGGTTTGATTCTCACATAGGATAATAATTGTCATTTCATCATTGTCATCATTTCAGCCCATATACATCCCCCTATAGGACTCCGGCTTCCTCCACTATGGAAAGGAAATTGACCTACTATACCACGCTGGTCAGGCGTATTGGTTTTTTTAGAGGTTTCCTTCTGTTGCATAGTTATTATATGCTTACAATATCCCTTAGACGTCTTATACAATATCCACGAATAAGATAGTGATGAATTGTATTCTCATTCTGTCACGACATGGTCTTGGTCATCCAGGTACTGAAATTTTAAATAGCAAGAATCTTAACAATAATTTTGTAGTCTATATTAAAAAGGCATTGCTTACCGTATAGTATTTCAAGCTCAACGGAAGAGTCATGGCAGATGATAAAATCCAAACAAAAACGATCTTAACTGTCACTCTTTTTCTAGTTTTATTTCGACCAAATCTCATTGGGTACCGAAGAGAAAGATATCTGTAACAAAAAAAAAATTATATATAGTAAGTCAATTTGTCCTCCTACCATTTCATTTCCATACAGTCAAGAAGAATACAATTCATCACCTCCACAACATATCTCACCAATAACATTAATGTCATAAAATAAAAACTTGAAATACCAAGCTGGACTGGAGGTATCCAGTATTGCTGAGATACATGAACGGCAGTTACTACTTATCAGGTGGGTTGCTTGCTCGTCAGCCATCAAAAGGCAGTAAAGAAAATATCTTTGTATCTCTCGTGAATAATATCTTTTCTCGTCACAAATGAAACCTATGTTTTCTGTACTTCTAACTTCATCATCATTCATCATTTCAGCCTTTAGCCGTCCATTGCTGGACGTAGGCCTCCCTCATGTTGCGCCACAATGTGCGGTCCTGTGTCGCCTCCATCCAACGACGCCCAGCAACTTTCACTAGGTCATCGGTCCACCTAGTGGGGGGGCGTCCTACACTGCGTCGTCCGATACGTGGTCGCCACTCGAGAACCTTTCTTCCCCAGCAATTGTTGGTTCGTCGAGCGATGTGGCCTGCCCATTGCCACTTCAGCGTGCTAATTCTTCGTGCTATGTCGGTTACACCCGTTCTTCTGCGGATTTCCGTATTCCGGATTCTATCTCGCAGAGAAATCCCGAGCATAGCCCGCTCCATAGCACGCTGAGCGACTTTGAGCCTTGATATAAGGCCTACATTTATAGACCACGTTTCCGTGCCGTAAGTCTACTCTAACTTATAGTAACGTTATGCTAAATTGCATGATGTTCGATAAGTACCTTAGACGCAAAATCGATTGGACCTGGTGCTCGACAGGCATTGGTGGTTCTAGGAGCATTTCCATGAACTTTTTCCGCGGCTTGTAGGTGCGGTGTTCGCCCTTTCATGGCTCATGCCGAATGTGGGTAGACCCAGCGCTATATGTCGACGGCTGTACGCGGGGCTGTAATCCAGTCGATGGCCCTGTATGGCGCACCGGTATGGGTGGGGTCCCTGATCATCCGTCTGAGGGCTTTTTTGTGGCGTCCACAGAGAGTCATGGCGGTTAGGGGCATACGTGGATACCACCCAGTGGCGACGTAGGTAACGTGCCTGTTGGCCGGCACTCCCCCGAGGGACCTGGAGGCGGAGATGACCGCCAAACTGTTGTCAAAATTTTCATAAATGAAAGACGGAGATGCTCGCCAAGTTCGAAATTAAACTGTTGGGTGTCGGAGACGCGGGCTGGGAGCGGCTCAGTGTCACTGAGCAAGATGGCCGCCTGGCGGAACGACGCCCGCCGCGACGTCATTGTCCGTTGGGCAATCCGACTGGAGAGGCCTCGGTACGGTGTTCGGACCGTTGAGGCCTTCCAGCTGGTGCTAATGGAGTCGTTGGATCGGCGGCACGGGGTGCTTTCCTTCCGACTGGTGCAGGTGTTGACGAGGCACGGTTACTTCGCCAAGTACCTACACACGGTCGTCAGGAGAGAGAGCACACCGTCCTGTCACCACTGCAATTGCAACGAGGATACGGCGCAGCATACGCTCGAGATGTGTACCACGTGGGCAGAGCAGTGCCGTGAAATCGTCGCAATCATCGGTGCCAACCTGACGCTGTCGATCATCGCTAGGAAGATGCTCGACAGCGTCAGCAACTAGGTCGTCGCCTTCTCTGAGGTAGTCATCTTAGGGAAGGGGGCGGCGGAGTGGGCACGAGAGGCACTCCTCTCAAACGAGGAGCGTTGGAAAGAGAGGGTACCCGAAAGGGTATCCCGCCGGGCTGGTCACGGACGACAAGGAACTCAGAACCAGTCGTCGGCCCAATGACGAAGGAGTGGGTTATGGGGATGCGCGCCCTCCTATTGTCACCCCGGATGGAATGGACGGCGTGTGCGCTGACCATAGCTCACCCAAAAAAAGACGCGAAACCGAAACAAACACATATTTGTATTACATTGTCAAATAACTATTAGTATACAAGTAATTGTGATTATAGTCAAATGGTTTCTCCAGACGGCTGCAATAAGAATACTGTACAAATGGCTTGTGCCAGTACCTTGGTTTCGAATCAAATAAGGAACCTTGGCTGATTCACATTTTTTTTTTTTTTTTATTGCAAACGGTGGCACACGAGCAAACAGTACACCTGATGGTAAGTGTTACTGCCGCTCATGGACCTTTACAAGGCCGTTGCCTACCGCGAAGAAAGCGAAGGGAGTGTGAATGCGTGCATTAAGGCTCGGTGATACCAAGGGCACCACCAAAACCCTCCACATGCAATCACCCTCAGAAAGTTGGGCTTCCGGCTCTCTCGCTCACCGAACGAAGCGCAGTAACAAATTGCTACTACTCAGACGTCGATTTTCTGCGAAAGCATGGTACTGCCCCGGACGGACCGGCCCGCGGCTGTAGACAGATAACTGTCGACAGTGTGGTCCTACCACTCCTAATTATTGTTCTGTGTGTAATTTGGGTCCGATATTGTGTTTGTAAAGACCCCGTTGTACAAGGATTATTTCCTTACTGCAAGGTGTTGTTTTTATTAAAATAGATAAAGAGTACAGAATCATAAGAAATATACGTACCTATCAACGCTTATTGTACAAAGATGCATTATAGACGCAGTACACAGTAGCACATCGAGGCAGATCCAAGTTAAGCAATATTTTGAAGGTAGTGGAAAATATCCTGCAACAAAAAATAACATGATGTCTATTATATGTATATATAAATATATATGTATATAAAAGACAAAAATAAAAAAATGTCTGTAATAACGATTACTTGTTGGACATGAGACACCTTAGTCCGCCCGTGACCATGAATGCTGCAAAGTGTTCGAAACGTCGGGCAATCATAAATCAAATACAAACGCGATATAATGCGTAAAAGTAGTTTTATTTACAACGGTATTGTAAGTTAAATTCCCTTCCATTGTGGAGGAGGCCCGAGCCCAATAGTGGGACGTATGTGGGCTGCGATGATGATGATGGTGATTCTTTCCTCACTAATGAAAAGCTACATTTTCAATGAGGCGGTGAATTATATTCATACTTCGTCACTGTACGAAAGAAATCATCCTTTAATGGTCTTTTACATAAGGGGATATTGAACTGTATTCTTAATCCGTTACAAAGCAGAAAAAGGTACTTATGAAAAATTATTTTATTATAATTTAATTATCGCTTAGATTACCTAAAATTATTATTGCTTAACTTAAATACAGAATATTATAAATTACCGGAAGTTTTACAAATTAAGAGCTTTTATTTCATGACATAGTTTACATGTAACACAAAAGCTAGCGTTGACCGTGCCGTAATCATAAAATTTTAATCTTTTTTGCCGTAATAAAGATAAGAATAGTAAAGATTTTCATAGCACCCTTGAGTACGATGATAATCTCTGACAGGTGTGACACGACGTTTTATTTGAAGTTGAGTTATTTATCGATATTAAAACTACACATATATATACATATACATATACATACATATACATACATATATATACATATACATACATATACATACATATATATACATATACATACATATACATGCACAGTCCGTGCGGTGTAAGAATACAATTCACCACTCCCTTTATTGCCTGTGGGTGTCATATCAGACGACTAAGGGATACAATATAACATCTATGCAAGAGATGGAAAACTTGAAATTAAAAACTATACCAACCCTCCTGACCAGCGTGGTATTGTAGGTAAATTTCTCTCCCTTTGTTGAGGAGGCTCGAGCCCCAACAATGGAACATACATTGTGTTTAATATCGTTTTATAAATTTTATCAATATTGGTATCTATACCAATAAATAATGTCAAAATAATAGGCCTTTTTCCTGCTCACATGGTTATTTGCACTATACATATGCCTAAAAATCACTTTATATTTTTTTTGGCTGTCTGTCTGTCGGTTTGTTCCAGGTAATCTTCAAAACGGCTGGACCGATTTAAAAAATTCATTCACCAATGGAAAGCTATAATATCAGGGAGTAAACTACGCTATATTTTATCCTGGTATTCCCACAGGAACGGGAACTACGGGGGATAAGGCGACAGAAACCGAAGCTAAGCGAGGGCGGGTTGCTAGTGTAATTATAAAACGCAATGATGTAAATGTTTTGTCTATCAATTATATTGGTGTGAAACTTTTTAATTTTGCAACAGCTCACAAAAATTCAGCTCTGTTTGTTCAATGTTCATTCAATATAATAATTAACATTGAATTATTATAACTTTACAGAAAAACCTCAACATCATCATCACAGTTCAAATATGTATGTGCCACTATTGGGCTCGAACCTCCTTCTCAATGGGAGGGAAACTGACCTACTTTACACGCAGGTCAGACGTGTTGGTATTTTTTTTTTATGGGTGGGCTATGGTAAGCGCACGCGCGGTCCCGTCCGTCCGGGGCGATGAAAGGATGGCGCGTGGGCCCATAACCTACCCGTACGCACGTCACCTCGTTGTTGGGCCGACCACCGGAGCAGATGTGACTTGTCATCAGTGGTCGGCCCGACGGAATACCCTTTCGGGTAACCTCACCTCTCGACGTACTGGGAAGTCGGTCGCCATCGCGCGGTCAGCCTCTCTGCGGGTGACGGACAATTCCCCGGTCCAATCACCCGCGGCCTTGGCTAGGGCGGCATTAGGCGCAGATACTCGCGCCTGCGCCGCCCGAGTCGCCGGCGGTGGAACGTGTCGCCGAATAGAAACTATACTCGCACACGATCCGCCGCCTCCTTCCGTGAGTTAACAGCCCCACAGAAGGCGGCGACCGCATCCCAGTTCCTGACACTGTCGAGCATCTCCCCGGCGATGGTCGGCAGCGCCAGGTCGGCACCGATAATCGCGACGAGTTCACGGCGCTCCCCCTCCCACGCAGCACACTCCTCGAGCGTGTGCTGCGCCGTATCTTCGTCGCAACTGCAGTGGTGGCAGGACGGTGTGCTCTCCCTCCTGACAATCTTGTGCAGGTACTTCCCAAAACACCCGTGCCCCGTTAGCACCTGCACAAGCCGGAAGGAAAGCACCCCGTGCGTCCGCTCCAACCACTCCATCAGCACCGGCCGGAAGGCCTCGACGGTCCTGATACCGTACCGAGGACTCTCCAGTCGGACTGCCCAACGGGCAATGACTTCTCGTGGTCTCGGAGTGGCCGCCGGAGAGAGGCCGTGATCTCCTGCAGGGAGACCATACCGCCGTGGACGCGCGTCTCCGACAACCGCCGATAAATGTCGGCGAGCATCTCCGCCTCCAGGTCCCACGGGGGAGTTCCGGCCAGGAGGCACGCTGCCTCCGTCGACACCGTGCGGTAACCGCGTATGGCCCTGACCGCCATGACCCTCTGTGGTCGCCTCAAGAGGGCCCTCAGCCGGACGGTCAAGGACCCCGCCCACACCGGTGTACCATACAGAGCCATCGACCGGATCACCCCCGCGTACAGCTGTCGGCACGTAACGCTGGGTCCGCCCACATTCGGCATCAGCCGCGAAAGGGCAGACGCCGCGCCGACAAGCCGGGGAACAAGTCGATGGAGATGCTCCCGGAACCAAAAATGCCCGTCGAGCACCAGGCCCAAGTACTTCATGTGGGCCTGGATGCTGATGGTGACCGACTTCACGGTGCTCGAAGCGCCGGCGGGAGGCCCGGCGGTACGGAAGCCATGAAACAAAAGGGCCTCCGTCTTTTCCAGGGCTACCCTCAACCCGAGCGCTTCGATCCGCCTGACAATCTCCTCGGTGCCGAGAGTTGTCAGGCGTGCCGCCTCCTCTAGCGTCCCACCCTGGGCTGTGACGACTGTATCGTCGACGTAGCAAATTACGCCCAGCCTGGGTGGGAAGCTTCCTCTCAACGCCCAGTCGTAGCCAATGTTCCACAGGGTCGGACCCAGAACCGACCCCTGCGGGACACCGCACGTCATGGGCGTTCGCACATCGTCCCCTACTCTGTCAACGTAGAGGACGCTGCGCCCCTCCAAGTAGTCTGCCACCAGCCGCCTGAGGTTCACGGGCACCACGTGATACCTCAGCCCCTCCCTGATGCATCTGAATGGCAGACTGTTGAAGGCGTTGGCGATGTCCAGGGCCACCGCCAACAGGACTCCTCCGCCGGTGACAGCCTCCGCTACCACGGCTTTCAGGCGCAGTAGGGCCGCGATCGTCGAGACGTGTTGGTATAGGGTTTTATTTCGAGTGTTCTTTTCTTTAATAGTTGTTATATTCACAAAAATCCCTATGTCCCCTTTTACGACACCCACGGCCAAGAGAGGTGGTTGTAAATTGTATTCTTATTCCGTGAACACACGGAAAAATTAACTTATAAATAATAACTTATTCTAAATTTACTTAAATATAATTTTTAAGATATAAAACACAATATTCTCCGTGTACGGGGTAGGAATCACTACCGCCTTTCTTGCCCAGGGGTGTTGTAAAAGACGATCTAAGGGATATATATATATATATATATATATATAACATACTAGCTGATCCAACAGACCTTGTTCTGTTCAAATCTAAGAAATAGTAAAAGAAAATCTCCTTGAAATCAATCGCAATGCCACCTATGGATTCTAATTATTAATCTAAACCATTCTCATATCCATCGGAACAGCCACAAAAAATCATCACAATAGGTCCAGCCGTTTAGAAGGAGTTCAATTATTAGCACACGAACAGAAGATTTATATAAATAAAGATATATAACAGAAGGAAATCTCGAAATACATCCCATCTGACGGGCGTGGTATAGCAAGTTAAAATCCCTCTTATAGCGGAGGAGGCTTAAGCCCAGTGGCGGGATGTATACGAACTGAGATGATGATCATCATTCATCATTTCAGCCTATTGCCGTCCACTGCTGGACCTAGGCCTCCCTCATGTGACGCCATAAAGTGCAGTTCTGTGCCACCTGCATCCAACGACGCCCAGCAACTTTCACCAGGTCGTCGGTCCACCTAGTGGGGGGACGTCCTACACTGCGCCGTCCGATACGTGGTCGTCACTAGAGAAAGTTTCTTCCCCAGCGGTTGTCGGTTCGTTGAGTGATGTGGCCTGTCCATTGCCACTTCAGCGTGCTAATTCTCCATGCTATATCGGTTACACCCGTTCTTCTGCGGATTTCCGTATTCCGGATTCTATCTCGCAGAGAAATCCCGAGCATAGCCCACCCCATAGCACGCTGAGCGACTTTGAGCCTTGTTATAAGGCCTACATTTAGGGACCACGTTTCCGTGCCGTAAGTTATTACTACTGATAACACACACTGATTGTAGACCTGTATTTTCAGACACTGAGGTATGTTGGACGAAAAGATCCTCTTAAGTTTCCTGAACCGAGATGATGATGAAAATACAATATTACCACGAAAATGGTATAATTTGATAATTATATTTTACAAAAGCCCGGCATATTAATCGTTAAACAATAATTAAAAATTGAAGATGTTACGATTACTTTGAAAAAACTATCAAATATATTGAACATTTTAAGAATTATACAATAATTTCAAACTAATAATTCAAAATCTATAAACGCTTTTGCTCATTTTTGATTTCCATTTTTTTTGTATTGGCAATCAGATACTAATACAAGCCATTGTTTCCAGCGTCAAATGAATTTGTATCGTAAGATTTTGCACAGTCAGAAGTTTAAAATTATACTCTATCAGTAAGTCAAGTCGTTGGCTTTAGTTAAGTGATAGCAACTTACTAAAATTTTTCTGGAAATTTTGGATAAGTTATCCATTAGTTGTGTTATACGACATGCACGGGAATCAGAGGGGGTGGTGAATTGTATTCTCACTTCGTCACCACATGGAAAATAATAACATAAAATATAGAGATAAGAAATAATACTAAAATTTAAAACATAAATTATTAAAATAAACAAATGTAAAAATTTAACAACTTGATCGGAGGAGATTGGAGAGAACATTGAAACGCTCTCTTTAATCTCCTCCTTTAGTTTTTTTTTTTTTAATGCAAGCAGTGGCAAACGAGCAAACAGTACACCTGATGGTAAGTGTTGCTGCCGCTCATGGACCTTTACAAGGCCGCTGCCTACCGTGAAGGGAATGAAGGGAGTGTGAATGCGTGCATTGAGGCTCTGTGATACCAAAGGCACCACCAACACCCTCCACACGCGAACACCCTCAGAAAGTTGGGCTTCCGGCTCTCTCGCTCACCGAACGAAGCGCAGTAACAAAATGGTACTACTCAGACGTCGATTTTCTGTGAGAGCGTGGTACCACCCCGGACGGACCGGCCCGCGGCTGTAGACAGATAACTGTCGACAGTGTGGTCCTACCTCCTTTTTAATATATGTAGATTTATTTATATATTTTTTATTATATTTGCACACTATTCAATTCAAAAGTGACCCTAATGTACTGACATTACAAATTATCTCTCGCATATTCTCTTAAGGGCTGTAACTGTACCCTAAAAACCACACGACTAGTTTTATTAAAACTACAGATTACTTAAATATGTGTGTAATCTAAACTTTTTATTTAAGTTCTCTATGATTTATAATTACGGTCTGCCAATGAAAGCTTAACTCTATATCAACGGTCTTTTGGGTTAACCTAGTAAATAATAATAATAATAATGATTTATTGCCACAAACTGGTATATACAACAATAAAGTTCAAATGGATGTACAAGAAAATTTAACATTAATTTGATGTTCTGCTGATACTTAAAATAGGTAAACCTGTGCTATAAGTATCAGCAACTTTCCAGTGTCACTTATTAATAATCTTATACAGATGATACTCAATAAAATTAAAATAACACAGTAGGCAATAAAAGATAGAAAATATAAAATTAATATAGGTATGGTATTAGTAGGAAACCTTCGTGTTCGTTTGTGTGCGTTTGAGTGTGTGTGTGTGTATGTGTGTGGTGTGTGTTTGTGTGTGGGTGTGTGTGTGTGCGTATGTGTATATGAATGAGTGTATTTGTCCTATGATGCATTCACAAGGCAGGTGTTTATATCCGAGTATGTTTATAGAATTGGTCGAAGAAGATTTTCTGTGTCATGATAGTCTAGCTTTAGAAGCCACTCAGTTACGATCTTTTTACATTCATAATTATTTTTGTGTTTAATATTCAAAATCTTATTAACTTTAGTATATATGAATCGTCCAAGGAAACAGTAAAAACGCTGTTTGAAGGATGTTCTGTGTCTTTCAGATGGTGGAAGCTTAAACTTGCGTGGCGCATATCTTGGCGTTGAAATATGGTGGTGTGATTTATAAAGCAGTGCATGTTGTTTTAATATTATATTTAAAACAAATAGTTGACGCACTGTTAGGACTTCACAATACTCATATAGGTCCTTTGTAGGATACCGGAATGGCTTAAACGTGGATACTTTTAACACAGCTCTTTGTGCACGTTCAAGTTCGATCATTTTTGATTTACATGCACCACCCCATGATAAAATACAGTATCCTAGTAAAGATTGACACAGCGCATAATAAACCATCTTCAGGATTATTGGTTCGGCAATGTGCCGGAGATTTTTGAATATGAAGATGATTTTGCGAATTCTAGCAGTTAATAATTCGATATGCTGCACAAAGCTCATTCTTTCATCGATAATTACGCCTAAGTACTTAATGGTAGTAGAATGTTCCAATTTAGGACAAGTACAAGGAAGAACACTGCTAATAGCGTGTCTATGTGCAGTAATGTAATGTTGTTTTAGATGCAATTCTTTAACTTTTTTAATGTTAAATGTAAGATATTTACTTTTGTCAACATTAAGTGACAAAGTATTATGGCCTAACCACTCAGTTACTCTATCAAATCCGCTTTGTGCAAATTTAAAAACGTGTTCCCATGTAGAGCCTGTAAAAATCAATGCAGTGTCATCTGCGTATGCCAGCAACTTACCATTGGTAAGGTCTAGTTTACATATGTCGTTTACATACACTAGAAAAAGCGTGGGACCAAGAATACTTCCCTGTGGTACGCCGTATTCGACAGGAAGATCCTTACTAACGCAATCACCAACTTGAACGCACTGTGTTCGGTTTGACAGATAGCTTTTAAACAATTTCAACTGTTGATCCCTGACTCCAATATGCTCTAATTTAAGAATCAGTTTGGGAATGGAGACCATGTCAAATGCTTTAGCCAAGTCCAGGAAGACTGCAATGCTTTTCTTACCTTTATCCAAGGCTTGAACAACATAGTCAGTGAGTTCATGTACAGCGTCATTAGTAGATTTCTTATTTCTAAATCCAAATTGATTTTGAGAAATTAGGTCATTATCTTCTAGGTATCTTTTTAATCGATTGTTCATCATTTTTTCTAATACCTTAGACAAAGATGGCAAGATAGAGATTGGTCTATAATTATTGACACGGTCTGCATCCCCGCTTTTATAAATAGGATAAATAAGTGCCTTTTTCAATAAAACCGGAAAGATTCCTGTTTTTATACACAAGTTGAATATAAATGTTAGTGGCGTTATAAAATAATTCCTATATTGTTTAATTATATTAGAAGACACACCATCAAATCCAGTAGCACAATCACTGCGCAGTTCTAATATTAATTGCTCTACTTCTAGCTCGTCAGTGTCCAAAAATACAAGTGAATAAGGCAATGTATCCATCAATACATTGGCAGAAGTATTACTGGGATAATTTATTGTAACTTCATGGGCAATAATTTTGCCAGTAGTTACGAATAACTTGTTAACTTCGTTAACAGATTCAATGTCGGTTCTTTTGATTTTTAATAATGGACTAGCAGAAATATTCTTTTTAGTGGTATGTGTTACGTTTCTAATTACTTGCCACATCTTTTTTGGATTTGAAATAGCCTTGTCCAACTCATCTCTCTCGTACTGCCTTTTAAGTTTTTTAATTATATTATTGCAATAATTACGATATCTTTTGTATGTGATATTAATGTCATTGTTGGGTGTTCTGTTCGTTTTTAAATACATATTGTCTCGATTACGCATACATCTTAATAGCCCCGGTGTGATCCAGGGTTTCATAATTCTTAAGCGATGTGGCAAGGTGTAAGATATGGTGCTAACATGAATGGCCCGAGAAATTATGTTAATGAAAAAATTAAGTGCAGAATTTGGATTGGTACATTGGTAAATGTCTTTAAAGTCGGCATTTTGCAATTGTGTGTTAAGTGTGAAGTAGTCAATTTTATTTTTATTTTTATGTGTG
This sequence comes from Lymantria dispar, assembly GCA_032191425.1. Lineage (NCBI taxonomy): Eukaryota > Metazoa > Arthropoda > Insecta > Lepidoptera > Erebidae > Lymantria > Lymantria dispar. Next base: position 8,543,138 of record CM063445.1, on the reverse strand, counting down.
CTATCAATTTTAAATTTATCTAAAGTCAGTAGAACCACATTATGGTCCATAACGGTAGAATCTACAACTATCGTCGAAGAAGAATCGTCGTAGAATCTACAACTAATAAATTATTCTTTATATTTAATTCTAAAAGAAAATTTATAATGTAAGACCTAAAATATTTTGTATTGTATAGTAATGGTTTTCGCTATTAATATCTGAAAAAAAAAATGTGTGATGGTGATATTTAACATACATTTGATCTCAATCTTCCTCGAAAATGGAGCCCTAGAATTGAAAGCTATTTTCGTATTCTACGATTTCATAAATGCCGAAGATATATTAAAAGATCCTAAGATCTACGTCGCCTTTTTTATAGGTCTAGGCACAAGTGAAATCCGAATCGTCCTGAATGATGGAAGGGCGGTGTGCAGTCCTTATAACCTGCCCCGCTCCTCGCCATTTTAGCTGATTATTTGATTTTGGTAGCCTGCGTGGTGGACTACACTTTAGAGTACCTTCCCCATCTACTTTGCATAAATTTTATTTTTATATAAAACAATTTAAAAATGTATCCTATTTTAGACAGACATATCAAATTGTGGCTTTTAACAAATTTATGTAAACACTTACAGGTGCGGCTCAGCAAACATGAACATCGCATCAACCCTAAATATTGCTCATTAACCTGCTGTCAATGTTTGCCGAGTCCAAATTACAAATTATACATGGTGAAATGGCAATTTAGTTTTCATAGGCAATAATTGTGTCATTATGTTCGTCCATTTTCAGAAATTATGCCACTCCAATTTCGAATACATAGTTTTTTTTTTCCGACTTTTTTTTTATTTTATACTTGACTGTGGGAAAAAATATGCCTATACTGTGTGGGAAATATGTATACTGTAGAAACAGAAACTTAATAATGTTGGCTTTTCTTTTTTTTTTATTTTGTGGATGCCCACCCACAAAAAAAACACGCGGTCGGCGCGCCTCCACACCACTCCGTCCGGGGCGACAGAGGGGCTTAAGCATGCAACTCCCGCAACCCACCCGAAAACCACGTCGCCTTCGTCGTTGGGCCGACCACCGGAGCAGAGTTAACTTGTCGTCAGTGGTCGGCCCGACGGAATACCCCATAATACCCAATAATAATGTCAGCTGATAAAATACTCAGCAGTATTCATGTAAATTAGGTATGTTATATAGATTACGAGTGTTATTGAAAACCTTAAACGACCTACTTCTTTGTCAGCTTCTTAAAATTCTAAATTTACATTTTATTATTTTTTGAGTTCAGGCAACTCTTAAGAGGATATTCTCGTCCAACATTCTGCAATGTCTGAAAACAAAGGTTTATGACCAGCGTGTGTTACCAGCGATGACATACGGTACTGAAACGTAGTCTATAAATGTCGGCATCATAAAAAGGCTGAAAGTTGCTCAATGTACTATGGAGAGTGCTATGCTCAGTATTTCTGTACGTGATAAAATCTGGAATACGAAAATGCGCGAAAGATAGGCCTATGTGCTGGTCTATATGGCTTACAGTGGCTTTGAACTAATGGATGGATGGATTTTTCTAGTCTATATATGCCTTCTTATTATAATACACGAGTGGGTTCATCATCTTAGCCCACATAAACCCAATTGCTGGGCCCGGACCTCCGCAATAGGAAAGAAATTGACCTACTGGCTGGTCAGACAGATTGGTACTAGGTTTTATTTCGAGTTTTCTTTCTCTGGCATAGATGTTGTATGCATATTATAATCCCTTAGTCGTCTTTTACGACCCCCGTGGGTAAGAAATGGGTGGTGAATTGTATACTTACTCCGTCACCATGTGTAATTTCTAAATTTATGTTTAATTTTTTTTCTTCAGTCTATAAATGTCTTGTATTCACTTCATTAGGGTTACGTATCCAAAGGGTAAAAACGGGACCCTATTACTAAGACTTAGTTGTCTGTCCGTCCGTCTATCCGTCCCTATGACTGTTACCAGGGTGTATCTCAAGAACCGCGATAGCTAGACAGTTGAAATTTTTACAAATTATGTATTTCTGTTGCCGCTATAACAAGAAATACTAAAAACAAAATAAAATAAATATTTAAGGGGAACTCCCATACGACAAACGCAAATTTTTTGCCTTTTTTATAGATAGGGTACGAAACCTTTCATGCGCGACTCTGACTCGCACTTAACCGGTTTTTAGTTAACTGTCAGGCAAGTAATGAATGTCACGAGACGAAAAATGCAAAATAAAACCGTATATCAACCCCTTTGACTATGTATAAAATCAAGTCAAAATTTTCAGAAATACCATGAAAATGTTAATATTTTCATCAGAGTTACAAGCTTAGGGTTTATTGAAGGGTTTTTTTAAAGTCTCCTCTCTTTCCTGAAACGGGATCAACGTAACTGGACTGTTTAAATATTATTTATCATCATCATCGCAGCTCACATACGTCCCACTGTTGGGCTTGGGCCTCCTCCACGATGAGAGGGAAATTGACCTACTATACCACGCTGGTCAGACATGTTGCTATGGGGTTTTACGTAGACTTTTCCTTCTCTTGCACAGATGTTATTAGTACATCATGTATGTTAGTCGTCTTCTAGGACAACCGCGGTTAATTATTTATTTATTTAATTTATTTATTTAAGACAACACCCTGCACTAAGGAAATAATCCTTGTATTGCGGGGGACTTTACAAACATATAATTAACGGACACAAATTACATCCAGACTCAGAACAACAATTTGTGGATCGCACAAAGTGTTGTCCCGCGTGGGATTCGAACCCCCGACACTGGCGCTGTAGGTCGCTATCTTAACCACTACGCCATCTGTGCAGTCATATCCCTTAATTATCCGTGGGGAATTTTATTCTTACTCTGTCACGGAATCTGGGTTCGCAGGCTCGTACGCTGTTATTCTTAGTCCTCTGACAGACTGGCACCCAATACAATACAATCCTCTGTCGGAGGATCAGAGGATTGTATTTTTCGTTTCATAGGTAAATGGCTGGATGATCACAGTACAGTAAACCCCAAATTTTTGCTAATCATCATCATCTCAGCTAATATACGTCCCAGTACTCGAGCGTGAGGAAGAAACTACTAATTTTACCTACTATACGATTTTATGTCGAGTTTTCCTTGCATAGATGTTATATGCACATCATGTATGTTATTTGTCTTTTACGACACCCACGGGTATTATCCCTTTATTACCCGTGGTGAATTGTATTCTTCACCGTCACCACACAGAATCGGTATTCAAAGTCATCATCATCACAGCTCATATACGTTCCACCATTGAGCTCGAGCCGCCTCCACAATGGGAGGGAAATTGGCCTACTATACTACGCTGGTCAGACGTGTTGGTATGGGGATTTTTTTTCGAGTTTTTCTTCTCTAGCACAGATTTTAATGGCACATTACATTCATTAGTCGTTTTTAACAATATTCACGGGCGTAATAGAGGAATGGTGAATTGTATTTTTACTTTATCATCAAACGAAACCTCTAATATTCTACGATAAACTTTAAAATTACTAACTTATAAAAATGCAAACGAAGATAAAAACAAATTCGAAGTCTATTCTCATAACAAATACATAAAAATTAATACGCGAACTCTGGCATTTGTCGAGTCATTTCGCTGCTTTTCAAATCCACGGGGAAATCAAAAAAAAAAATGTTGGCGATTCTTTGTTTATTATTTCACGAAAGAAGGGTAACAATGATTCGTCGGTACCTATAAAGACTGACTCGAAACAATAATTTATTAAAAGGATTAAATGGGGATTTTCGGGGTATTTTCCATCAAAATTCCCTCAATTGTGTTGTGCTAAAGTTGTTTTTGTCGCTTCCTTTCAATTAAATTGGAACAATAATCTTGTAAATTTTTCGCCAAATAACCTGTTTTCTGTGTAGTGATGGAGTAAGAATACAATTCACCACCCCCTACCTAGCCCGTGGATGTCGTAAAATACGACTAAGGGATTGTAATATTTTGTTTTTTTTTATTGTAAACGGTGGCAAACGAGCAAACAGTACACCTGATGGTAAGTGTTGCTGCCGCTCATGGACCTTTACAAGGCCGCTGCCTACCGCGAAGAAAGTGAAGGGAGTGTGAATGCGTGCATTGAGGCTCGGTGATACCAAGGGCACCACCAAAACCCTCCACACAGAAACACCCTCAGAAAGTTGGGCTGCCGGCTCTCTCGCTCACCGAACGAAGCGCAGTAACAAATTACTTTTACTCAGACGTTGATTTTCTGCGAGAGTGTGGTACTACCCCGGACGGACCGGCCCGCGGCTGTAGACAGATAACTGTCGTCAGTGTGGTCCTACCACTATTAAATATACATATAACATCTATATAAGAGAAGAAAAACTCGAAATAAATCCGTATATGAACACGTCTAACCAGCGTGGTATAGTAGGTTAATATCCCTACTATTGTGGAGGAGGCTCGAGCCCAACAGTGGGACGTAAATGAGCTTTGATGATGACGATATAACCTATTGTGATAGTATCCAATTTATTTTTCTTCATCTCATATAATTTCCTTCATCTCATATAATTTCCTTCAATGTGTTTGGAAGTCCTCATTATGGAAACAGCAGCCCAGATAAGCTAGGCTTTTTTTATGTTTTCTCATATCACGTAGTCATCTCCTACCATATTTACGGAAGCGGAGTTAGTGTTGAATTGTATTTTTATTCCGTCATCTTACGAATGATAAATAACAATAATCAGTTCCGCATGTTATATAAAATACGACTCCCACGGGGAAGGGGTTTTTTATTTTTTTTTTATGGATGGGTTTGGTAAGCGCACACGCCGTCCATTCCGTCCGGGGCGACGATATGACGGCGCGCGGGCCCATAACCCACCCGTACCCACGTCGCCTTCGTCGTTGGGCCGACCATCAGTGCCGAGTTCCTTATCCTCAGTGGTTGGCCCGACGGAATACCCTTTCGGGTACGCCCACCTCTCGAGGTCCCTTTCCCGAGACGTCAGTCGCCGTCGTGCGGTCAGCCTCTCTACGGGTGCTGGACTAAAATCCACGGGGAAGGGGGTTGACGACAAATGTTTTCTTATACCCATCCAGCCATGTCGCAAAAGCTGACGTAATCAGTAGGCCTATTTTTCTCAACTGTTCACAATAAAAACTATATAAAAAAGTAAGACTGTATAAAAGAACGCAAACAAAACTATAAAATGGAAAATGTTTTGTTATTTTATTAAAGCTTATAAATTATTACCTAGTATTTCTCATAACAATATAACGCCCCGTAATGTCGTTCGCCATAACTTAGAAGCCTTACACCTAAACGTAGACGTACTAAAATAAACATTGTATAAAATAAACGGTTTGATAAATATCTTGTGAAAACAGTTGTAATACTAGGCATAAATAGTTACATAATCTTTGTCACTATTTTCCTTATATTGAGACAGAATGTGTATTATTTATTACCCTGTTCCTTTGGGGGTTATAAAATGATTTACGAACTTTTTACCCTAGCAGTTAAATTTTCCGTGTGGTGACGGAATAAGAATACAATTCACTACCTCTCTTGCCCGTGGGTGTTGTAAAAGACGAATTAAGGATATGTAGATAATATCTATATAAGAGGCCGGCAATCGATATAAAACCCTATGCCAAAACGTCAGCCCTAGGCGAGGCTGCGGGTGACCGGACCGGGGACTTTAGTCCGGCACCCGCAGAGACGGCGACCGACGTCCCGGGACAGGGACGTCGGCACCCGCAGAGACGGCGACCGACGTCCCGGGACAGGGACGTCGGGAGATGAGGGTACCCGAAAGGGTATCCCGTCGGGTCGACAACTGAGGACAAGGAACTCGGCACTGGTGGTCGGCCCAATGACGAAGGCGACGTGGGTACGGGTGGGTTAAGAGCCCGCGCGCCGTGTTTTCGTCGCCTCGGACGAAATGGACCGGACCGCGTATGCACTTACCATAGCCCAACCATAAAAAAAATGCCAAAACGTCTGACCAGTGCGGTATAGTAAGTCAATTTCCCTCTCATTGTGGAGGAGACTCAAGTTCAGCAGTGTGACGCATATGAGCTGTGATGATGATGACGAATAGTCCTCATATTGTGAAGGAAGACTGTGCCCAATAATAATATAAGTTTTAAATACGCTAACGCTCTTACTCCTTGGCTCTTAATTTGACATATAAAGTGCTTTTTTTTCTTCTTTTGTAATGGCAAAAAGCTACAATTATGAGCTATTGGTGCCAGTGTCGATATTTAATATTCTTCTTGTCTCTAGTCTTCATATTTTGATCATTACCATACATTAAGGTACTGACAACCAAATCAAATTCATCTGGGGTTTTTGGCAGAATTTAAAAATGCATGAAATTCACGATAATATCTTATTTAATATATTTCAGCATTTTATCTGAATTATGTTTGATATTTTTTTATAATAACACTGCAAATAATAAATAACACCCACTAAAACAATTAATAAAATGTAAAAGAGATACGTGATATTTTGATATGCCCGTCAAAAGTTCAACAAATAAAGTTTTTCATCATCATCGCAGCTCGTACTCGTACCACTACTGGGCTTGAGCCTGCTCCCCATTAAGTGGGAAATAGACCTACTATACCATGCTAGCCAGACATGTTGGTCCAGTGTTTCATTTCGAGATTTCCTTCTCTTGCACAGATGTTACGTAGATATTATATCCCTTAAAATAGGGAGTGGTGAATTTTCTTACACGGTCATCACACGAAAAATACATAGGTTTAAGAAAGAAAAATATATTTTATTTTGTCACTGGTTCTTGATATGACATATAAAGTTATTAGTTATTCTGTATATCAAAAAGGCGTCAAATTAATTTTAATAAATACCGTTATATTTGCTTAAATATCAAAGCGTACTTAGTAATATTTAGTTACATTAAATTGGTTGATAACTATCATGTCATTATTAATAATCAACATTTCACTAACGCTGACACCCGAACATGAGACCTTAGAAACTCCGAAGTAATAAACGTCAAAGTGTCAAAACTTAACATTCAAAGTATATAATTGCGTAACAAACTGAGCTGCACTTAAATAGGTACACAGTATAATAAAATTATATCTACTGAAGGGACTTGAGTCTTCATAATGCCTGCGAACTAATGTAATCCATTAATTTAGGGATAGGTAAGGTACGTGTTATGTTTCAATTATGGCCGGGACACGGCTCTGTAATTGTTCTTGTTGAGCTATTTTCTTATACCTCGGCTTTGTGTATTCGTAGGCTTATGAGCAAGGCAATTAAGTTAGACTATGTTCTGAAACTTAGCGTAAGTTTCTATAGTACCATCATCTTACCCCATATACGTCCCACTAGTGGGCTCAGGCATCCTCCACTGTGGCAGGAAAATTGACCTACTATACTACGCTGGTCAGACGTGTTGGTTTAGGGTTTTGTTTCGAATTTTTCTTCTCTTACATAGATGTTGTATGCAAATCCCTTAGTCGTCTTTTATGACACCCAAGTGCCCTTGGGTGCCCAAGGGTAGCCCTTGCCAGAAAGAGGGATGAATTGTATTCTTACTCCATCACCATACGGATATGTATAGTATAGCTTTTATAATTTTGTTAATGATTTTGGTGGCACACGTTTAAATAGCCCACCTAATGATAACTATTTTATCTCCTCTGTAACATCGAAGCCACAGCCTGATCATTACCTACCGCGATGTACAGTTTGGGTTCACTCACAGAACTAAGTTCAATAGCAAATTTTTACTACCCACATCGATTTTCTGTGAGATTGTTTTTTATTTCAGATAATGGCAAACGAGCATAACAGCATACCTGATGGTAAGTGATACTGCCGCACATGGACCTTTGCAATACCAGGGGCACAGCTAGGCCGTTACTTACCGTGAAGAAAATACTCTTCTTAAATCTCGTTTAAAGAAGACATGTCATAGCAGGAGCCTGCACGTATGTGGGAGAAATGATCACTGGAAACGTACAGTTGAAGACCATAACGTTTGCAGGTGAAATGAATGAACCTTATTACAGTGTCGAGTGGAACGTTGTTAAAGCGGTGACGGTGGTACCAAGTCAAACAGTTCTTCAGAGCACACCCCATAAAAGAGCCGATAGAGTACAAAAAGTAACCAATAGTCTCTCCGCCGCTCTGGTGACTCAAATCTGTTTGTAAGATTGGGATTCTGGACGATTCGAATAGCACGCCTTTGCATAGAGTCAAGTGTGTCTAGCTGATATTTGGGCGCGCTTGTTCAGAAATGTGAGCAGTACTCCACATGAGGGCGAACTAGTACTTTGTATAATACAACGCGTTGTCTCGATGTGAAATATCACCTGGCGCTTAGGACGCCCATCTTTTTGCTTGCCAATTTGGCTATCCCTCCGAATTACTTCTAAACTGGACTTTACTTGGTTTTTCGACATTGAAGATTCCAAGAATAGAACAATTTGAGAGTTACTCTTTGGAACTAAGGCGCTATGATAAACGAGTTCTTCTTTACAGTGAGCGTGCAAACTTGTGACTTCGTGGGATTGAACTGGACTAAGTTCTATTCACCCTATTCCGAGGCTCGCCACAGAGAGCGCTTGACATGAGAGGCAAGTTGAACTTCTTTACTGTCTACTCTCAGGGACATTCCATTGCTCGGTATACCGCTCGGCACCCGTGCTGTCATCTGTATAGCAATGCATATTCTCGATGGAGAGCATGTCGTTGACATGCAGAGTAGACAACGTCGGGGAGAGTACAAAGTCTTGTGGAACGACCGATTTAAATAGGCCACCCGGTAGGTATAACTATCCACTATATTATTGGCTAGAATATTTAGGATAATATAATGACTCTTGATGTTTATACAAGCATTATACATATGCAATAAAAATATTTCACACAGATTTTATTTTTTTGTATTATTTTTTATTATCCTGATGTTTTGAAGTTATCTCGGTTTCATGACCACGGGCGGGACCAGCCTCGAGACTACACATATATACATATATCGGCTTCAACAACAATTTTCTAATAATGTAATATGCAGAGGTTTCGGAGACGGTATATTGATCTAGCTAGCTTACATTTCAATAAAACCGTGATTTAGTTGATGCCATCGAGAATAAAAATAGCCCAGTTGGAAAATCGAGTCTCTTAAGCCCTCGTTCGATTCTTGTCTTTCCTTTTTATTATTTTTTGTGTCATTGCTTCATTAAAATCTTTTTCATAATTAACCAAAAAAACATAAACTAAGCTTGATTATCCAGATATTTATCTATATATGTAAATATATAACATCAATAGTCATCATATTTAATTAGTCTAAGTCCTCCATTACTCTAGCAACATTGTTCTCCACTCAGCTCAATACCTCAAACACTACAATATAATAATAGCAATGAATTTATTCACAATACAAACATGTAATATTGTATTTTATGTTAACATACATTCAAATGAATAGTGAATAATATTATGCATTGTATTGTACCCATTATAAATTATTTTATATTATAATTTATGTATATTATTAACGGACAATTCATGTATTGACAGAGTAAGAATTCAAATCAACCCGTTTCATTTCCCATGTTTTATATAAAGGGGTCAGCCTACTACACGGTTTCATAGTATAGTCGTGCTGCAAACGTTGCAGGTATGTAAAGAAACACGAAACCGACTATTACGACCATTAGAACGGAGCGTAACGGTAACATTTCGCTTTTTGCGTATGGTGACGGATTAAGAATTAAATTCACCACCCCCCCTTAATTACCTGTGGGAGTTGTAAAAGACGACTGGGGAATTTTAATGAGCAGACAAGATCTTTTCAAGAGCAGACAAGTTGAAAATAAAACCATATACCAACCCGTTTAACGAGCGTGGTAGGTCATATTCCGTCCAATTCTAGAGGAAGCTGGTGGAAAATAAAGAAAACTCGATAGCAATCTCAATAATTCTCAGTTTCAGTCTCCAGCCAACGTAGGATAGTAGACCATATTCACTAATAAAGGCTCACAAGGATATATATTACACTATTAAAACATGAGTAACTAATTTAATATAATCCGTATTCTACGAAGCAAATAACATCTATGGAGATGTTTACAATCGGCAAGTCGATAGAGACCAAGATCAATGACGTATGTATGTACAGTGAGAAGCCTCAACAGGCAAACAAACATCTCTAACAATATAGCAACCGTTCAAATATTGCATGTGAAGGCAATTATGAATTAATCCATCCATTCATCTGTTTTTCGTGTAATAAAACTTATTTCTAGATTATGACTTCCACATTAACAGCATTATTCCAACGGTATAACCACCACGCTTAGTTGTTGGATTAGCATTTGTAATCGTTCGTATAACTATCACAGAGTGCAGCTGCTAACCATACTGATGCTTCCCGAGCCAATTTCTAAAGGAAGGGTAAATTAAGAGGGATGTCAATAACTTTATTCTTAATATTTTTTTATTGAAAACGGTGACAAATGAGCAAATAGCACAATCCGATGGTAAGTGATGCTGCCGCTCATGGACCTGTGCTAGGCCACTACCTACCGTGAAGAGAGTGTAAATGCATGCAATTAGGTTCAGTTATACGAAAGATAATTACTAAACTACACGCAAATACCATCAGAAAGTTGGGCTTACGACTCTCTCGCTCACCGAACGAAGCGCAGTAATAAATTGCTACTACTCGGACGTCAATTTTCTGCAAGAGTGTGGTACTCATAATTGTCCACAGTGCGGTCCTACTACTAAAACCTTTAGGAGGGCTATGGTTTAGTCGCACGCTGTCCGTTTGGTTAGTCCCATTCTCTTTCTTCGCTGTTACACCGACTACTATTGCCGAATTGCTTGATGTAATATGTCACTATACAAGTAATTATTAAGCAATAAACAATAACAATAAACCTCTACAAAATTATACTTTCACTCAAAATAATCTCATAGTCAAACCAATCAGTTGATAACAACGTTGTTTCTGCCGTAAATTAATTTATCGGAGCTCTAATCGACGTTTGTAAACCAAAATTAAGTTACACCCTCATCTTACCGAAGTTATCAGGTTTTCCTTGAAATTCAATTTCATTGCTAACCGCTGTGAACTTCAAATGTTATTTTATGTTTGAGAAAGCAATAAATAATTTATTATTTGGTGTTATTTATTTATTTTTTTACATTCTGTATAGTAACGGAGTAAGAATACGTTCACGATTCCTTTCTTACCCGTTTGTGTAGTAAAGGACGACATGTACGCATATGTACATATGACGTATATGAAACAGAAGGAAAGCTCAGAACAAAATTCTGTATCAATCCGTACAATAAGCGTAATATATAATGGACTCACTTTCCTCCCACTGTGAGGGAGATTCAAACTCAGCAGTAGAACGTTTAGGGACTGAGAAAAAAAAGATGTTATTTTGTTTGTCTCTTATTACAGTCTAATAAGATTTTTTTTATTTAAAAGCTACTCAATTAAACGAAGCTTTTAAATCAAGCAGTTTAAGTTTTAATTGCTATTATTACGAGTCCAATCACGTTCAGCGTATTTTAAGCCGAGTATAAAATCAAAAAAATTTATCAAGTTTCTATGAAACGAATGCAGAGCAATTTGACTATATTCGCTTTATTATGAGAGTAAACAACCTATAAAATACTTTTTGTAACTAAATAAGAATAGAAAATCTAATATCATGAAGCGAAAATTGCTTTAGACGTGCTGAACAAAGGTGACTGTCATTGCGGTTACCGCAGTAATTGTACCACACATAGTAATTGTACCACAGTAAAAAAATAATCTTGTAGTAAAGGGTACTTTACAGATATAAAATTAGCGTCCATATTTCACTTCCAAACTCAGGACAATATTTTGTGGATCGTATTAAGTATTGTTCAGCATAAGAATCGAAACCTTATACCTGGTATGGCAGGTCGCCTTTATATTTTGTCATCTGAACAGCCCTAAAATTTATTTAAAAAGTACTCGCCCTCGCTTCGCTTCAGTTTTTCACAGGAATTTTATATCTCTAATATCTCCTATCATTTTGCGGTACGCGTCTGCAGTGAATGAGGCCTCGAATTTGATTCACGGAGCGGGCAAAGTTTCTATTATAGAGTTTTTCTAGGAGAAAAAATATTTGAAGTTACTCCTTATATACACAGCTACCTAGTAGAAAAATTTCCTTTTGAAGATTACCCAGAATAAACAGACAAATAGACAGATAAAACAATTTTAAAATAGTTTTAAATCATAGATTCCGTGTGAATATTAAAAAGGCCTACTATTTTGACCTTATGTATATATACTTTATCATCATCGCAGCTTACATACGTCCCACTGTTGGGCTTGGGCCTCCTCCACAATGGGAGAGAATTTTAAATACTATAGCATGCTGGTCAAATATGTTGGTATATGTTTATTTGTTTGTCGTTACTAAAAATAGAAGGATTTTCAAGAACATAAATTTCGCATTGTGTACTTACATTGTTGTGTAAACTAATTGAAGTTACTGAACAGTAATTTGTCAAACTAAATTGTAAAGTTAATTTTATTGTAGACACATAGTAGGATAATTTTAGGTCCTTTGTAAAAGGTAAGCGCTATTTTCGTGTTAATTTATTCATGATTATCATTCACCATCCGACTCGTTTACAATATTTTAGGCAGGCAATTATACTTTGATTAATCTTTTAATATATGTTTGTACACAAAATTATATACGAGGCAATATCATATCTAAATAATATATATTATATTTTTAAACTATACACTGAGATCAAAATGTTAGTACCTTTACGTGGGAGTGGAAAACGACATCGTTGCACTAACTTTTTTATATTGGCTTTGAATGTGGGCTTCAGTTATCGTTTTCATCCTAATCTAGATTATTTTTTGGAGCTCGTAGGGATTTGGCAACAGACAGAATTCAGCAGTTCTTTTCTCGAAGGTTATCGTAAAAGACGTTTAAGGTACGCAAGCTTATGATATAATTGCAAAGAAAGGAATGCTAAAAATAAAATGCTGTACAATTCCGTCTGACCAGCGAGCGTGATATAGTGGGTCAATGTCTCTCTCACTGTAGAAGGAAAGTGTAGCATAGTACCTATTAGGCATTAACATGATGTTATCTAAAGTACAATAATTCATCTTAAATTCCCGTGGAAATCGTAAAATTCGACTTAGAGATTATCAGGAGAAGATCGAACGGCAATATCCTGTTGAAACACTTATTATTGCACCTGTTCTTGCCAACCTGCCCGTTAATATTACTAACCGACATGAAATTTCGTTTGAGTCGCACAGGATGGAGAGAAGATTAGACAGAGTGGATCATAGGCACCGATAACGCGCAGTCCACGAACGGACACTTCCCTTTTTTTGAAATATGTGTAATAATGTTGCGTGATATTATACAGCCTATACCTTTTTTGACAAATGGACTATTCAATATTAAAAGATTTTTTTATGACGAACCAGCTATGCCTGAGATTAGCGCTTTCAACCAATCAAACTTTTAAGTTTTATAATATTGGTATACATGCTATCGTAATCCGTGCAGTGACGGAGTAAGAATACATATCACCACTCCCTATCTTAGTCATCATCATTCATCATCATCTGTGGCAATGGGCAGGCCACATCGCTCGACGAACCGACAACCGCTGAGGAAGAAAGGTTCTTGAGTGGCGACCACGTATCAGACTACGCAGTGTAGGACGCCCCCCCACTAGGTGGACCGACGACCTGGTGAGGGTTGCTGGGCGTCGTTGGATTCAGACGGCACAGGACCACACTTTGTGGCGTAACATGAGGGAGGCTTCCGTCCAGCAGTGGACGACGATAGGCTGAAATTATGATGATGATGAATGATGAAAATATCTTAATTCAGGGTTTACTATCATGCGTTGACCATTGAAGCCCGATTGCTTCAATGGTCATACGATTATTGAGTTTGAATTAAAATTCATTCAATGATTACTGCAAAAACATTAAGGTATCAATTGTAAGAAAAAGAATTTGCTTATGTTACACCTGTAGACTACACAATAGCATCAAAGGCTTAATTGCAACGAATTTTATTGCTTTATTTCTTTTGAAATGTTGGAACTAAGCCAGTTATATACAGACATCAATCTTCATTACGTCAAAATACAAAAATATCATTTGTCTACACAAGCCATTCTGTAATTGCTTATGTGATTTAAATTTGGTCCCTACAAAGTTAATAGTATTTTTACGTGTGTCAATAAAGTAAGAACACTCTCCACTACTAGAGTATTGGAGAGTATTCTTGTATCTCCTGTAACCATTCTCCCTTTGCAAAATTTTGGACGTACTTTGAGATATTAAAAGGTAATTTTTCAGCACAAGAAAGCTTGAAGTAATATCATATACATATTTCTGATTATTCTAGGTCAATGGACCAATTAAGCTTTGATTTTGTATATAGGATCCTACCGAAACATAAATGTGAAAATGGCAGTCATAATAATTATCATAATGGTCTTTGCCGATAAAAGTCTCTTGATATAAATTGGTGCCAAGATCTGGAGACAATCTAACGGGTTGAGAGCCCTCAACGCTCACCCATCAGTCCGGGTAAAGTTGTCACAGCCATCTGAGGCTAATAACTAAGCCACACAAAAAAAAAGAGACAATCTTTCAAATGGTTCATGTATATATACACACGTTACATTCAGCAGTTCTTTTTGCTTGAACTTGGTTTGAAACACTACCGCGTGTCTAAATATTAGTGTAAGAAAAATAAAAAGATTATATATTATTAACTAGCTGACCCGGCGAACTTCGTAACGCCATAATTTTTTTTTCTCGTAAATACATTTTCTAAATTGCCGAATATATATTCTCTAATGGAGGAACCATTGCGGCTTTGTCGGGCAAGATTCGATCGTCTTGGTCTCGCCATTGTTAATGATGATTCAAAGAGAATACAAATTACTGATGATTGATTTCTGAGAAAATTATAATTATCAAATTTTAAACCATACTTAACTATAAACAAAATTACGTTTAGCTGTCATTTGCGTTTTGTTATTACATATCAAATGCGTTTTTGTTATCCTACGTTTCATAGTGACTTGTATTCTCTTTGAGTTTCGGTGCGAATATGGAAATGTCATGTATTATATTCATTTTTTGCTATTTTATTTATTTATGCTCTTGTATTATATTCATTTTTTTAGTGTTTTATAGTGTTACATTGAATAATTTTGCTGATATTTTATGTAATATAATACAGTTAAGGTACGCAAGGAATGTGATGTAAGAGTGGTTTACGTGTATTTTCATATTCTACCATAATTCCCAGAGAAATCAAATAATTAGGTTTACAGCGGCTAATTAATGGTAACGACTTGACTTACTGATGAACATGATTATAAATAAGCTATTCTATATAAAGAAATGTTAAATAATATGAAGAAAATTGTATCAGACTTGGCTGTATGGTTTTTGATTCCTTTGCCCGTCCGAATGGACAAACAGAAACAAAATAAAATCTATTTGACATTTTATGCCATGTCACACGGGAACACGATCGAACGGGATAAAAAGTAGCTTATTGCCATTAAGAAGAAGAAGAACGGGATAAAAAGTAACCTATCTCCGTCTCCTGGTTCCAAGCTACCTCCCCACCAATTTTCAGCCAAATCTGTACACCCGTTCTTGAGTTATAAATATAGTAACTAACACGACTTTCTTTTATATATATAGATATGAGAAGACCCCAAATAAATGTGTGATATTTTTTAGTTTAAACTCTGAAACCCTTTTCTTTTTTACTAAAGTCTAACTTTTTATTAGCTGCAGTAAAATGACGTTTCTAAATGTCATTCCGTAAAATAATGTTGACAGCCTAATCTCAATAGGGATGTGATTCAGTTCACAAAAGTTTACAGAATATCTAATCGTTCCATAGCTGACTCATAATGATCATACTAAATTCTATTTAATATTAATGTAAATAAAAGGCTGTATAAACGTTGATCCTTTTAGACATATACAAGGTAACACTCAAGAAAACGCTCTCTCAAGTTGGTAGTACTGGTTTTTGGTTACGGTGCTACGATGACGCTTGACCGCCATTTTGTTTCGGTTGTCATTCGCTCATTCGGCTTCATACTTCTGTTTTGAGTGCATGAATAACTTTGATTTGCCCACTGCGCGTTGTTTTTGTTATCATTATTGTTAAACTTATGTTACTTTGTGTTTGTTTTTCATTACCTGTTTTCGTTAATCGTGTTAGTTTTTTTTTTGTTTGATACATTGAAGACATGGATGCTCTGCCGAGCACATCGCAAGATGGAGACACATTTTTATCTCCTAAGAAAAAAAGGCCACGTGTAGCTCTAAGTGCAACTGAAAAACTTTGGGTCCAAAACGTTTACAAATATGTGTTTGAAGTGAAATCTTCAGAATCAAACATTGAAGTTCCAAAAACAAGTGAATGCGTTAACAAGGTGGGTGAAGTCTTGGGAATATCCGTCCGCACAGTTTATTCCGTTTTAAAGGAGCACAAGGAGAACGACAGTGAATCACCAAAACCTCCCGAAAAAACGGGCCCAAAACTTACATTTAAAGATAAACTTGATGATTTCACATTCACTGCTGTTAGACGAATTGTACATCAGTTCTTTCATAGAAATGAAATACCCACCATCGCAAAAGTTAGTTTACACATGTCGTCACTCATCTTTTTATTATACGTTATGTATGTTTTCTCCCATCCCATGTGTAATCTTAACCAATTAGGTAATAACTTTAATCATTTTTAGGTGCTGCAAGTTGTAAATGATGACCCAGGATTGCCCAACTTCTCGAAAGAGACATTGACAAAAATTATGAAGCATCTTAATTTCGAATTCGCTACTCGATCACGCAAGAGTGTGCTTATTGATAGACAAGATATCATATCATGGCGCCAGCGCTACCTGCGTTTAATTAAACAATATCGTAGGGAGGGAAAATACATATATTATCAAGACGAGACCTGGGTCAACGCTGGTACGTGTCAACTCTTAGTTTCTTCTATTTGTTCCCTTTTTGTTTTGATGTCGAAACTTATGATTCTTTTTTGTTCTTTTCAGGTCATACTACAAAAAAAACCTGGATTGACGGAAGTATTAAATTTTCTCGACAGGCATTTTTAGACGGCCTGACTACGGGATTAAAAAATCTCACAGGAAAGGGCAAACGACTCATAATTAGTCACATAGGCGGAGAAGAAGGCTTCCTGGTCGACGGACTTCTTATGTTTGAAGCAAAGAAAGGTACAGAAGACTACCATGATGAAATGAACGCGGAGTGTTTCGAGGATTGGTTCGGCGGTATTCTACCTAAACTCAAGCCGAATGCAGTAGTCGTAATGGACAATGCGCCCTATCACTCTCGGAAGATCGAAACAATCCCGAAGATGTCGTGGACGAAAGCACGAATTCAAGAGTGGCTGACTACTAAAAATATTGCGTTTGAACCAAATATGGTCAAGGCCACTGTCATAGATATTGTGAAACAACAAAATCATACTGAGAAATATGCCGTAGACGAGATGGCTGCACAAAAAGGTATCAGACTTTTAAGACTGCCCCCTTATCACTGTGAATTGAACCCCATTGAGTTGGTATGGGCGCAGGTAAAGAGTCACGTCGCAAACAATAATAAGACGTATAAAATGCAAGAAGTGAAAACTTTATTCCAAGAAGGAATCAAGAAAGTGACACCGGCTAAGTGGAGTGACTGTGTGTCTCACACTATTAAAGAGGAAGATAAAATGTGCCACCTCGATCATATTATAGATGAAGTGACAGATAGATTTGTTATTAGTGTGACCGAAAGCGACAGCGACAGTGATTTCGAAAAAGATTAATTAAATAACATTATTATGATGTTTTTATTTCATTTTGAATGTACCTCCCTATACTTCCACTAAAAAAGATCAATCCTCTAGTATAGTAATAATAATAGGTTAAAAAAATACATTACAACTTAATATTAAATCTCAAAAAAAAAACCAAACTGATTATTCACTTATGATTCACTCATTTAGCTACATCCCTATTTATTTTTATTCAAAAACCGGCAACCCACAAAACGTCATTTTACTGCAGCTAATAAAAAGTTAGACTTTAAATAGCAAACTGTTCTTATTTCAAATATAAAAAAAATGTAAATCTATTTTTAAAGAGAACAACCCACACTAAGCAATTAATCATTGTGTCGTGAGGAATTTTCAAACAAAAGGGACACGTATAACCAAACATATACAGATAAAACAATAATTTGTGAACCACACAAAAAAATAATCTATGTGAGAATCAAAGATATAACTCGACATGAAAAGTTGCTAACGTTACGGCAATTAGTAAGGCATACGACATTGCCGACACGAATATTATAATTGGACGTATTAATATCACTGAAAGTATATTATAATTACATACATACATACTTTCGTGTAGTGACGAAGTAAGAATACAATTTTCCACCTCTTAACTTGCCCGTGGATATCGTAAGGGGCCATTCATTAATCACGTGAGGCTTGAAAGTGGGGGAGGTATTTGACAAAAATCACGAAATATCACAAGGGGGATGGAGGGGGATGTAGCGAGTTATCACGTGTATTTATTTTTTTGTCACACGCGCGATTTTTAAACCGATAGACATGATGTCTAGACATTTTTATCATGGTCCTTAATTTCAGAATAAAATATAATTATACTTTACACCTGTATTTAAATATAATACTCTAAACATTTTAAGATTCTTTATAGGTACTAAAAATACGTGATCTTTGGGTAGTTTTAAATCTCACCATGGGGGAGGGGAGGGTTAAAAATGCTTAAAAAAAGATCACGTGATTAATGGA
Source organism: Lymantria dispar (assembly GCA_032191425.1). Taxonomy (NCBI): domain Eukaryota; kingdom Metazoa; phylum Arthropoda; class Insecta; order Lepidoptera; family Erebidae; genus Lymantria; species Lymantria dispar. The sequence continues at coordinate 8,524,217 of CM063445.1, read as the reverse complement.
TGGCCCCTAAAAGACGACTAAGGAATACAATATGCATACAATATATATGCAAGAGAAGGAATATTCAAAACAAAACCCTATACCAATATGTCTGACCAGCGTTGTATAGTAGGTCAATTTCTCTCCCATAAAGGAGACCCGAGGTTAACAGTGCGACATATAAAAGGGCTGAGATGACGATAACATCTATGTAAGCCAAAGAAGACTTGAAATAAAACCCTATAACCAAAACATCTGACCAGCGTGGTATAGTCAATTTCACTTCTATTATTATTGGAGGCCTTTTTTTTGGGATGGGCTATGGTTAGCGCACCCACCGTCCGACTCCGTTCGGAGCGACAGAAGAGCGGCGCGCAACCCCATAACCTACCCGTAGCACGTCGCCTTTGTCGTAGGGCTGACCGGTACGGAGTTCTTTGTCGTCCGTGGTTAGCCCAACGGAATAAACTGAGGGGTACCCTCTCCTCTCAACGTCCCTGTCTCGGGATGTCGGTCGCAGTCGCACGATTGTTGGAGACTTAAGCTCAATAGGACTTATATGAGCTTAGATGATGAATGATTACACATATTCGAGGAAGAACTGAAACTAAAATATATTTATAATATCTAAAAGTACAATATGCTCAATATAGTATGTTGAGTTTCTAGGATGATTAATGAGAAATGTGGGCTTAAAGACCTGAATAAGGTATTTACAGTAATAAATAGCATTTTTTCCTGATGGATGGTTTTTGCAATGACATAGGTATTTAAAAGATCGTTACACTGTACAGTTTCAATGTTTTTAGATGTTTATTTTAAACAAAATAACGATATAAATAGCCTTTTTATTTCATTATTTTTAGATATAACGGGTAAATGTGTAATCTACCTTTAATTGAGTAGAATCGGAATAGTAGACTATTGAAGGTACTTTGCAGAATAAATGATGTGATTTGATTTGATTGATATGTGGTAGCGACTACCAATACTACCAAATCTTACGTGATTCTTAAACAACGACTAACAGCTTAACGTCGACTTAGGTCAACGCAATCTAATGCAGTTTGGTCAGTAATATGTCCAAGGAGAATTGACGTCAGACAGGTGGTTGGTCACAAAACTGTTGCCAAAATTTTTGCATTCTTTTTTTTTTTAAATAATACATCTATATAGAACTAATTTATGTATTGTGAGGATTTTGAAAATATATATTTAATCGCAAACAATTTATACCCAGACTCAGAACAATAACTTGTGTCGCAAAAAATATTGCTCATCATTTTTTTTGTCATCATCATTAACATCATTTCAGCTGCTATACGTCCCATTACCTACTGGGCTTGAGCCTCCATAATATGAGAGATTTGGATCTACTATACCACGTTGATCAAACGGGTTAGTATAGGGCTTAATGTCGAGTTTTTCTTCTCTTTTATTAATTTTACGTGCATATTACATCTATTAGTCATCTTTAAAACGGCCACGGGGAAGATAGGTAGTGAATTGTATACTTATTTTGTCCACTATATGGAAAAAAATTAATTAATAATAAGGAAAAGACAATAGTACTAACCTCGCACTAGAGTTAAAATTCCAAGCGGCATCACCAATATTGCAACTAATAAATCAGTTATCGCTAAAGACATCAAGAAATAGTTTGTTACATTCTGTAATCTTCTTTCTAAGTATATTGCTAAACATACTAAGACATTCCCTGCAGCGGTGCAAACAACCAGCATTAAAGCTACAAGAGCCCACCAGTTCTTCACTTCATTATCATCGTAAACAATAGTAATTTTATTAGTATCATTATCAATATCATTAATGTAACTATCTACAGTGTAATTGACTATTTCTTCAACAGAAAATCGTATGTCTGGTGCATTGTTTAATAAAAATGTATAGCTCTGTTCATGCATTGTGTAAGATTGTTTCCTTTGTTGGCAATCTCATCTTCGGTGTTACACCATTCATCTTATTTCGTAAATGTGAATTCTAACCGGACACATTTTTGTTTTCTTTTAACGTTTCTTCATTTTTTTCAACATCTGTAACAAAAATACAAATAAATATTAATTGTTATTCAATTTATATTATTTTTGATTTTGGAGATAATGGAGCTAGCTAGTTGATAATAGAGTATATTAGCGCTAATCAACTTTAAATATAACAGGGGTACCCCTGATATTGTTAACCCTTGATTAAATTTACACATGGGAATTGGAGCCGTTTTATGAATGTCAACCTGTATTTATCTGTGTACTTTGAGGTTTTTTGTCACTATTATTAATTTTGGCTAACACATATACTGATAGGCTCAAGTCTCCTCCATAATAGGAGGGATATTGACCAACTATACCGCGTTAGTCAGATGGGTTAGTATAAGGTTTTATTTCGAATTTTCCTTTTCTTGCATAGACTTTATATACATATTATATCCTTTAGTCGTCTTTTATGACATCCACCGGTAAGAAAGGGAGTGGTGAATTGTATTCTTATTCCGTCATCACACGGAAAGTCACTATTATTACTAGCACTATTACTAACGAGTCACTATTGTAAGTCACTATTATTAGTAAACGTATATCTAATACAGACATATTTTTGCTGATAATCTAATATTATTTTTGTGTTCTATTTAATATTTAATCCTGTGTGATGACAGTGTAAGAATACAATTCTCCACCCCTATTTTAATTGTGGGTGTCGCAAATAGCGATTTCATCATTTCAGCTCATAAACGTCCCACTGTCGGGCTCGAGCCTCCTCCACAATAGGAGGGAAATTGACCTTACTATACCATGCTTGTCACATAGATTGGTATAGGGTTTTATTTCGAATTTTCCTCCTCTTGCATAGATGTTATATGCATATTATATCCCTTAGTCGTCTTTTACTACATCCACGGGCAAGATCAGTCACCACACGGAGATAAAACGGGTTAAAATCGTTATTTTAACCCATTTATCTCCGTAAAGGACATAATATGCAAGAGAAAGAAATTTTCAAATAAAACCATATACCAATACGTCCGACCAATGAAATATAGTGGGCCAATATCCTTCGCATAGTGAAGGAGATTTGAGCCTAACAGTATGTTACATCATACTGTTGGGCTCAAATAAGAAATGATGATGATGATTATTTTTGCTTTTGGTGGCAGATGAGCTAACAGTTAGCTTTACAGTAAGAGCAAATTGTCGCTTATCGCCTTTTTTTATCGCAAACGGTGGTAAACGAGCATCCAGTACACCTGATGGTATGTGTTGCTGCCGCTCATGGACCTTTGCAAACCACGAAGAAAGTGAAGGGAGTGTGAATGCGTGCAATGAGTTTCAGTGATATAAAGGCATCACTAAAATCCACCAAACGCAAACACTCTCGGAAAGTTGGCCTTCCAGCTCTCTTACTCACCGAACGAAGCGCAGTAACAAATTGCTACTGCTCGAGTAATTCCTGCGAGAGTGTGGTACTACGCTGGACGGACCGGCCCGCGGCTGTAGACAGACACTGTTAACAGTGTGGTCCTACCACTATTACAACTACGACTTCTACTACGACTACGACACTACTACGATTTCAACAATATCAGTGTGTACTCTTGGTTACATTTATAAATGGAAAATGGAACCGTTTTAGGGATGTCAATTTGTATTTATTTAGTATCACACCGTATTTAATATATATGTATGAAAAAACACGGTGAATTGTAATCTGTTATCACACGGATAATATTACATGTAAAGACAAAATAAAAGTAAAACGGTACTCTAGGATTAGATCAAAAGATAAAATTAGGATATTATCTTCTACCAGTCTTTTTAACACGTCACATCAGCTTAGAGATGTGAAAAAATAATCGATTTTTATATTAATTGATTATTTTTTTTTTAATAATCGATTATCTTAATAATAAAAATCGATTTAAAAGGAATCGATTTTTTTAATATTAAAATTAATCGATTATTTTAGTATTTGGTTTAAAATCATTGTCATATTTCCTAAATTAGTAAAAAAACGATTATAAAATAATCGAAAATTAAAAATAATTAATCGATTTTTTGCAAATCGATTTATTTTAAAGAAAAATAATCGATTATTTATTAAGCGATTTTTCCCTCCAAGTCACATCCCTACCTCAGTTAAATGAGAGGACGCGGACTAGACTCACGAGCCCCTGGATTCGAATCACTAGATGAAAGAAAAATGTTGGCAAATGTCAAATTTCTTTTGCAAAATTTTGGAGAAATTGTCTGCCCTTCATTTTCTCTCCAACTATGGAAAATCAACCTACTATATACCACATTATATATCTATATATTATTTGTCTATATAGGCGGGAAGATTTACTGTCTTGTTATAAGCTTGTGTTGCTGCTATATTACCTACTTGCATCCTGCAATATATGCTATAAGAGAACGGAAAGAAGAAACATTGTATTATTACTCTATTATTATACGAAATAAGTAACTAACCATAACTAATAATTACATTAAAAAAAGTCAGTCAGCTATACTTTCTAACTTTATTTTTGGTGAAATATCAAAATTATTAACAAATAGCGCTTCGTCGTCGTATTGAAATGGTGAAACAACAACCTACGTTTCGAAAACGTACGCCTCAAAACTTTCCTAACTAATGGAGTTATAAAAGAATTTTAAAACAAAATTGCAAATGACTTAAATTTCGTATTTCCCAGGGAACCTTTTGAAAATTAGGTAATTTGTGAATGTTGTAAGCTTGGCTGGCGTTAAAATGGGTGAAACAGTCCAAATCCTTTTGTTAACGAAGGACTGACAGAAGTTTGTACCGTCTGTCAATCGTTTAACTTAATAAATACCTATTAATACGAGTGTCAGTATTCATCCTTTTCATGTAAACAGTTTTTGAATTTTATATATTTTGTAATTATTAATAACAATTTTTGTGAAGAAACAATTTAAGATGTCCTATTTACGAGTATGAATAATTTTAATAGACTGCTAATTTTTTACTATAAAATGCAAATACATATTTGTTTAAGAATTCGGTTTTTGAATATGACTTGTTGGACGCGCGACATCTTAATCCGCCCAACACTCTAAGGCCTGAAAAGTTTTCGAAACGTAGGGCAATTAAAAATAAAAATGTAATAAATTCCGTAAAAATAGTTTTAGATATTTATAAATTATAATACTCGCCTAAATATCACTAAAATAATTTTTGATGTCTACACGAGCATTACACGTTGTAAATAAATCTATTTTATGTATTATATCGCGTTTGATTTTTTATTGCCCATGACCATGAACGCTGCAAAGTATTTGAAACGTCAGGCAATTATAAATCAAATACAAACGCTGAAAATTCCGTAATATAATTATATTTACAAAAATTTTTTTTTGAATATTTGAGTTCTATATAAACTATATACCCAATCAAACTTATTTCAATAGGTGCATCTCACTATTGTTTAGCTAGAATATTCAAGGATTACTCGTAAAATGTTAATGTCTTGACATTTCCAAAGGTTCTTTAGTGAACTTAAGAATCAAAGATATATTTATACACGTTATAGATTCTTATTTACATCTGTTGAAAATACTCAAATCTTATTGAATTGAACGGCTTAAAATAGTTACTCAAATTATTTCCTGGACTATAAGACAGATATAGGTTTAAAAGAAAGGTAAAGCAAATATTGCCGAGTTGTTGAAGGTTGAGTTGTTGCAAAAATCATCACTAGATATGGGTTGTATTATTTTTATAACGATAACTTATTGGACGTGTGACATCTTAGTCTGCCCGTGACCATGAACGCTGAAAAGTGTTCGATACGTCGGGCAATCGAAAAGCAAATACAAAAGCGATAAAATCCGTAACAATAGTTTTATTTATAACGTATTCTTTCTTTCCTTATACGAAAAATATGATAAAATCGAAAAGAGGAATACCAAAAGTAATTTACAACTAATATAGTCTAATATAATCCACATACGAGTACATATGATTGAACGTATACCTACACATAACAATGACAATGTTAATTAAATGTTCTACAGATGCCGGTAATGAGAGCTGTTTATACATTGATTAATAATATACAATTATTAATATCAGTATTTCGAATTGTATGACATTATACGGTATTAACTATTGTCAAATTTGAATTATAAATTCATAACGATATGTTGTAAATATTAATTAAGTCTTTTGTACGTTCATTCCCTAAGGGAAATGTAATTTGATACAGTAATATTTAGTTCCAAGTAATAGGGGCGAGTCCCTTTCTTGCTCGTGGGTGTCTTAAAATATGACTAAAGGCTTACAATATGCGCATAATATCCATATAAGAGAAGGCAATCCGAAATAAAATCCTATACCAATATATAGATTGACCGTGATCTAAGTGAATACAGTGTAAACTCTTTATAACGACAAACTTCTTAAAAGGTCGAAATGACTTGATTTTGGTGACGGAGTAAGAATACATTTCACCACTCCCTATCTTGCCCGTCGATGTCGTAAAAAACGACTAAGGGATATAATATGCACATAACACCTGTGCAAGAGAAGGAAAACTCAAAATGAAACCCTATACCAACATGTTTGTACAGCATGATATAGTAGGTCAAATTTCCTTCTATTGTGAAGGAGACCTGAAACCAACAGTATGTTGGCTGCAATGATAATGATAATACAAGCATACTATAAAGATTAACATACCCACCAACCAAAAATTAACATACCCACCAGGCAATCAAACCCACAGTACTTGAAACGTGGGTCAATTTAAAATCAGTAGCAGAAAATGTCGTCCCTGAGCAAAAATTATTTGTACACCAATATTTTTAAAATATTAAAATTGAAGTTTAGCGTTTTTAGTTAAAGTACACATTGACTAATATATTTTCAAAAGAAAAACGGTTTTATTATTGATTTTTCACCATTTTTATCAGGTAACAGAATAGTCATTCATGGTAACAGAGGTGTTTTACATACAAAAAAATTTTGTCCCACATCTCAGGGCAAGGCAGGCTATAATGTTATGTGCTTGTCATATTATCACCTCTACACCTAAGTGAAACACATTTTTTTCTTAGGAATTCAAATTTTATTGTCAGTTTTTCTGCCAATGATTTTAAATTGACCCGTGTATTACTTTTAATTATTACGTAATTTGTGCAGTTATTAACAATTCTATTCGCTTGTTCAATTTATTGTATCCTTTATTAATTGTCATAATCATTTAAGAGAAATTGTACGGACTATTCTGTATTGTACTGATTTGTTAATAATAGCATTACGATTCAGTAATTTACTTTGAATGGGTATTGTGAGGGAACCTTTAGAAATTCTCATTTCAAGTATTACTGGCATTTCCTTCATCATTGTTACTTATTCGTCTAGTATAGCTTTAAGAGGATTGTTCGCAATGGACTTCCTGATATTAAATCTATTTGTTTAAGATCTCAATACATGCAGATTGTACCACTGAAATTTGAAAGTATTTTACATTTTACGTATAGACAACGTCATATAAATCGTTGAACCCCGGCTGCACACACGAAAAAGCATGACTCATTGTCACGTTCCGCTTGAACCAAGCGTACAAGCGAGAACGCGGAATAAGCGATAGAGAGGCACAATCGGCCAAAGCGTTCGACTTGTGCATCTATGTCTTTATATATAAATTTCTCGTGTACGTGTCTATATCACTGTACTCCTCCTAAACGGCTGGACCGATGTTGATGAATTTTTGTATGTGTGTGTTCAAGGGGATTCGAGAATGGTCTAGATTCACAATTGGACCCGGTAGGTGGAATTCCTTATATTTTATTTGAACAGAATAACATTTGTTGGGTCAGTTAGTCTACTTTAAAAAGTTAAAAATATTTTAATTAACAAGTGCAAATAAATGTCAATTTATCAAAAAAGTTGTAATAATTCAATTAATTCATAAAAGTATACAATTTTTCATCAACATTTTCTTATAACGTTATTACGTAAAATGATAATCTTTCAAAAGTCAGTTTACGTAAACTGACTTAACAGACAACCATCTTTTATCAAACATTCTTGTATCATGTGGTGACGGAGTAAGAATACAATTCACCACTCCCTTTCTTACCCCTGGAGGTCGTAAATTATTAATTAGAGCTATAATACGAATACTTATACAAGAGAAGGAAAACTCGAAAGAAAATCTTATACCAACCTGTCCGACTACCATGGTATACAGTAAGGTCAATTTCCCTCCTATTGTGGAGGAGGCTCGAGCCCAACAGTGGGACGTATATAACCTGAAATGATAATGATGATTTTTATCAAGTATATGGGACAAGAGCAGCTGATGATAATTGTTATGGTTTAATTGACTGATATTATGATGCCTATTAGAACTATATTTTCTCAATCCATAGTCCCAGTGGATTCATCATAGTTATCATCTCAGCCCATATACATACATCCCCAATTAGGCTTGGGCCATTTGATCTACTATTTGGAGTTTCCTTACATAGCTGTTATCTGCATATCATAATTCAATAATTGATTTACTGCACTCACGGATAAAATAGAGGTGGTGTATTCTTACTCCGTTACCGCACGGATAATACGGATATCAACAGAAATAATCATCATCATCAACATCATCATCGCAGCCCACATACATCCGATTGTTGGGCTCGGGCCTTCTCCACAATGAGAGGGAATTTGACCTACTATACCATGCTGGTTAGACATGTTGGTATAGGGTTTTATTTCGAGTTTTCCTACTCTTGCACAGATGTTATGTGCATAATGTATCTCTTAGTCGTCTTTTACGACATCCACTAGCAAGATAGGGCGTGGTGAATTGTATTCTTACTCCGTCACCACACGGAAAAACAGGGATAATAGTATCATAAAATAAATCTAAACGAACAAACATTTTAAAAAGCTATTCCAGGTACCATACTCTCAGGTAAGCGTGTCAGATTTCCTCGTTGGCTTGTAAAGTCCCCCTGAACAAAGCCAGCTTACACGATACTTTATGTAGCAAGGATTAGGTAAGAAACCGAATGCACGGTTGTGAATCTGTACATTTTAAAAGTATGTCTTTTCTATACTAGGCTAACAGAGTTGAAAATTAATATGTATTGTAGTTCGTGTAATCGTTTATATTACATAGCTTCCTAGTTTACAAGATAAGATATGATGTATTATACACACACACATATATACTAACTCATATTGACCAATACATTATCATATTATTATCATTTATATTTATCAACCGCACATAGAAAAATGCTTAATAAAATAGATCGCTTTGTATATGTCATAAAAAAAATAAGACAAACTGTTAATGTAGCCACTGCCCTAACCACATACCATGCTTACATCGCATCTGTATTTAGGTACGGTATAATTATTTGGGGAAACTCAGTGGATGCTGATAGAGTACTAAGAGCATAAAAGAAATGTATTCGAGCAATATGTGGCATTAGCTTCTTGGATACCCGTAAGCCACATTTTATCAAACTCAAAATTTTGACCATCCCATGTCTATATATTTATGAAATGTGTATATTTGTTAAAAAATACCTCGACTTCTTCAAAAAATTTGACAGTACTTCGAGACATAAAGCTAAATTAAAAATGCCAGTGATTAAATTAGAAATATATAATAGAAACTCATATTGCATGTCAATAAAAATATATAATAACCTGCCAAAAAATATGAGATTGCTACCGTTGCACAAATTTAAAAAAGAACTACAGAATTTATTAATAAATAAAAACTACTACAATTGTAAGCAATATTTAGAAGATAAAATCGAATACGAATTAACTGAAACTTAAACTGACATTTATAATTTAATAATATCATCAAATATACCTATGGACATTAAAAATTTTATAATTAACTGATATTACTGACAATAAAATTATATTTTTGACATGTAATTAATATAAAATAGCATTATATTATATAACCATTTGCACGCCCCACGGGGCAGAATATGATGTACTCTATCGATTTGTAAACACCTGTATTAACCATATTTTAGCAAATTAAATGAATTGAATTGAATTTAATGGAGCTTATTTATTATCAATACCCACGTTGATAACTTGATAGGTGGATAGAAGCTCTCAAAGGTGGCTATTATAGGTTTGATTTTAAATTCGGGCAATTTGTATCATTTACAATTTTTTTCTTAATGTTTAGATATCGATATACTTTATGGTGGAGCTGATATTCTTGTAGATCGTGGGGAATCTCTTTGTGCATGTATTATTTATATCATTTAGATATCTATGCAGTCGATTGATGATTTATGATTCAAGTAAGGTTGCTACAAGCTAGTCTAAAGGTAGTTACTTAAGTGAAATTCCATTTAACACCACACCCGTTGCAGAGTATTGTTCACGGATTCTGTAAAAGATTTATTGCAAACATTACGCTTGGTTTCAACAAGTTTAAATCTCTGTCTTCGTTTATCTTTTGCACGAAATAAATCCTTTAAAATATGTACTATATTTAAGTGTTATTTTTCTCATAATGTTAGCCATTTTCAGTAAAATCAGCTTGGAGAAATAGCTTATTATATTATTTTTAACCTACAGTCTTGGGTATAAATTACGAGTGCCAGAATAGCTATTAAAATAAAAATGCATTATTAAAATTTTCCGTGTAAAAGAATACGATTCACCACCCCTATTTTCGGCTGCGGATGTCCTAGAAGATGACTATGCAGATAACATCCAAGGCAGAGAAAGGAAATTTGAAATAAGACTCTATAGCAATCCGTTTGACAAGTTTGGTATAGTAGTAAGCCCGAAGAAATAAAAATATCATCTGTCCTTATTCAGTCTAATCCCATCGTCATCATGGAGACATGAAAAAGATAGCACTAATACTAATGAAACTTGTGAGTGAAACCAAATGTGTAATTGGGTCTTTGTATCTGGGCGTTAATTTAGTTTTGCCTTAATATAATAAGCCTCCATTAGGTTACATGTTAATATACCGTTTCTAATGTAATCCTAATGTTTGTGTTTATATATAGTAGAATACTAAATAGAAAGCTTTACAACTAACTTAACGACAGAATGTCTATAGACCGCATTACGACAGCGCCATTCTATCGTGGTTATCCATCGCTGATGTAATAGATAACTAAAAATAATTTTAACAAAAAAAAAAAAACAATTCCATACTGGAATAAACTGAAATGGGACCACATGGAAAGCAACGGCTTTGAAATGAAAAAGTTATCAAAATCGGTTCACCCAGTCGGGCGTTCTGATTCTGAGGTAACAAACATAAAAAAAATACTCGATTTGAGAACCTCCTACTATTTGAAGTCTGTTAAACAAGCGCAAAATATAGCGGAATTTATGCTCTGAGCTCGGCATGTATTTTCAGCATCTTTCCTTGCGTGGATATTTCAAGATATTTAAGGAAAATAGATCACAGAAAGTATTGAAAATAATCTTAGGAACTTTTTTATTTATAATTTTACACAGCTTAGTACATAGGCCGATTTAATGCTCAATGTTATTAAATATTAATATTATAAGTCACACAGCTAAGTCACATCTTAAAGTTAAAGGGCTCAAAGAGCTATCCTGAATGTTAATAAAAACCACTTCCCTTCTACTATTCTACTACGGAATTCTATAAAAAATTAAAATGTTTGTCAACTGTTTATTCTACAAACAATTATCAAAAATCATTCACAAAAAAAATATTAACTACAAAACTTTAATACGATCCGTAGAAAAAAAAAAAGAATATGTACGTACATGTTTTTAATAGCAGCTTCTCTCAACGATTATTAAAATATTAAGACAGAAATATGTAGAAAAAATCAACACAATTTTATCAATTTACTTCTAAATATGATTGTATCAAGGTACTGAAGGTATGGCTTCAAAAATTAGATTACACAGTTACAGAAAACCTACTGTTTTTTTTTTTTTTTTTTTTGTGGGTGGGCCGCGGTCGGCGCGCCTCCGCACCACTCCGTCCGGGGCGACAGAGGGGCTTAAGCACGCAACTCCCGCAACCCACCCGAAAACCACCTCGCCTTCGTCATTGGGCCGACCACCGGAGCAGGTTTACTTGTCGTCAGTGGTCGGCCCGACGGAATACCCCCTACGCGGGGTACCCTCCCATCGACCGACGTCCCCCCCTCGGGGAGGACGTCGATCTTTCCTCACGCGGTCGGCCTCTCGGCGGGTGACGGACTAATCCCCGGTCACGTCACCCGCGGCCTCGGCTAGGGCGGCATGAGGCGCAGATAGTTGCGCCTGCGCCGCCCCAGTCGCCGGCGGCGGATCTCCTCATCGAGGCTGCGCTCCACGCGCAGACGATCCGCCGCCTCCTTCTGCGAGATCACTGTCTCGCAGAAGGCTGCGACCGCGTCCCAGTTCCTGACTGGCCGGCAGCGTCAGGTCGGCACCGATGATTGCGACGAGTTCACGGCGCTGCACTGCCCAAGCCGCGCAGGCCTCGAGCGTGTGGCGCGCCGTGTCCTCGTCGCAATCGCAGTGGTGGCAGGACGGTGTACTCTCCCTCCTCACGACCCTGTGCAGGTATTTAGCGAAGCTCCCGTGCCCCGTCAACACCTGCACTAGTCGGAAGGGAAGGTATGGCTTCAAAAATTAGATTACACAGTTACAGAAAACCTACTGTAATATGTAAATGGAATACATTCACAAACATGTTCATTCAATCTCACACTCTTATTATACCGCGTCTCAAAAAAAAAGGGACATACACTGAGATATCCGCATTGACACACGCTCACACCTACCCACCCAATCATACACACCCACACACATGCACACTCACCAAAATGCACACCCACGCACATGCACACCCACACATACATATATTATACTATCACTAATAAGATAAAGCTGCGTGGTGTGCTGTGTGGTAGCGGCTTCGAATACTACCAACCCTTGCTTTGCTCGTGGGTGTCGTAAAAGACGACTAAGAGCCCTAGATTGACCCGGACCAACTCCATCTGGTACCATTTGGGTCAACGATTACATTCCCAAGAAGGGTTGACGTCAGGCAGGCGGCCGGTCATAAAAGTCATTGCCGAAACTTTTTGCAATATGTCAAAACAGATGACATATTGCGTCGACCCCAAGTAATTGGGATAAGAGCAAGATGATGATGATGACTAATAAGATAAAGAATCTAATTTTCAAATAATAAAAAGTGTTACTATCAGCTAATCCTTTTTATAAGAAAAAATTAAGGCTGAATTTCATGTTCAGTGGTATGCTATAATAAATTGCTTTATACTCCGTAGGTGTTGTGATATGCGTCATAAATTTAGGAATAATTTCAAATGCCTACAGAGAGTGTCGTTTGCGAGGATGATGCAGTGCTGTTGCGTTTACTTTGCGATAATGATGCGATTTTCTGTGTGGTGACGGAGTAAGAATATAATTTATCACCCCTTATCTTACCCATAGATGTTGTAAAAGACGACTAATACCTAAATTTGTGTATGCTAATTATGTTTGTGAAGTCCTCCGTGACACAAGGATTCTTTCCTTAATGCAGGGTATGATGTTGTCTTTAAAAAAATATGAAATTAAAATATGCAAATAATATCTAGTCAAGAAGGAGAAAACTCAAAATAAAATGCCATAGCAATCCGTATCACCAATGTAGTATCTATAGTAGGTTTTTCTCCAATCGTGAAGGAGGTTAGTGTAAGTAGTGGGATTTATGTGAGATGAGATGATGATGAAGAATGATGCGATTGAAATTCGATAATTCTCCAAAAAGGGGTACATTATAAGTTTGACGTGTTTGTGTATCTATCTACGGCATTGTTCCGCCTAAATGAATGAACTAGTTATGAGGCGGCTTTTCGTTTGAAAGCTGACGCAATGGAGATGGTATTTTTATATACAATTTAGGAATGTCTGTTCAGGTGTTATAAGCTTTTTAGCTTGTTTGGTTAGTGTGCATAAGGATCTTAGACGCCTTACGGCTATTTAGTTTACTTCCAAACATATGTGATCTTACATTTGAAACACACCCGTATGATTGTATCACTGAGTTACTCTAATGATGGAGCTCGAAGTTAGGAGATGAAATTCTGGTATTAGTAAATTCATCAAATTTGGGTTCATTGGATTCATCCTTACTAGTTGTGTTCATTTCTCCTCACGACGAGGACGTGAATACTTTAAGAGTTTTCTATTGTTCTCATTATTTTAATTACATTAATTAATATTTTGTTTATGGAATTAAGTATTGGCACAGAGAATTAGCACGCTGCAGTGGCAATGAGTAGGCCACATTGCTCGATGAACCGACAACCGCTGAGGAAGAAAGGTTCTCAAGCGTCTATATATCGGCAGAATCAGGTGTAGAACTCCCATCACCAGGTGAACCAACGATCTTGTGAAATTTGCTAGACGTCGTTGGGTGTAAGCGGTATAGGAACGCATTTTGTGTTGAAATATAAGGGTGACCTACATCTGGCAGTAGATGATAAAAGATTGAATAATGATGATGAATTATTATGATTAGGTTTACGTAATTTATAAACTAAGCATTATAAAACTAATTGACTAAGGCTTTGAAGGTCACGGGAGGCGTAAGGTGTTTGACGTTTAATGTCATACTTGTAATAACAATAACACATCGAACGTCAATATATGAGGCTCATGAAGCCTATAAAGTAATATACCTCTATTTGCTGGCTTTAGTGCGATGTAAAAGGTAGAAAACCTATAATTAAATCATTCTACATTCGCGGAAAAAAATTATAAAGCAGTATTATTTCTACCCAAGATTTACCTGAAATATTATTACCATTCAGGTCATATACGTCCCACTGTTGGGCTCAAGCCCAATAGGAGGGAAATTAATTTCACTATACCATGCTGGTCAGACAGGTTTTTATTTTTTCTATGGGTGGGCTATGGTAAGCGCACGCGCGGTCCATTCCGTCCGGGGCGATGAAAGGACGGCGCGCGGGAACATCACCTCGTTGTTGGGCCGACCACCGGAGCAGGGTGACTTGTCGTCAGTGGTAGACAGAATGGCATAGGGTTTTGTTTCGAATTTTCCTTCTCTTGTATAAATGTTATGTGCGAATTATATCCCTTAGTCGTCTTTTATGACATCCACGGGCAAGATAGGGAGTATTGATTTGTATTCTTACTCCGTCATCACACGGAACAGAACTGACATTTTATGGTATGATGTATTACTGCCGATTTCCGTGTATTGAAAAAGTAAGAATACAATTCATCACCTCCCATTCTGCTCGTGGGTGCTGACGACTATCTTAGTCTTTAACATTGGGATATCATGTGCAGATAACGCCTATGCAAGAGTAGGAAAACTTGAAAGAAGACTCTATACTAACCGTTCGATCAGCATGGTATGGTAAATCTATTTCCCTCGTATTGTGGAGGAGGCTCGGGCCCAGCAGTGTGACGTGTAGAAGTTGAAATGATGATGATGATGATGCCTTTGTTCATATTCTATTGGCTATGTTTTATTTGATATTATAATATAAAACCTTATGATTAATTTACGTTAATTTAGATTATACTTACGTAAAATTAAATTGGCGCTAATAACTTTGAATAATTCATATGTTGATCATACAAATAATTTCTTACACAAGAGTAGAACTTAAGACACTCGACACGAAAGCTTGCTTCTTAAACCATAATACTATATTTGTATTTCAGAGATATTGTTGTTCTAGATCTTTTTATTTCTAGTCTTATGATTTATTTTTTAATGTAAATAAACATAGTTCGAAATTTCCACAAGAATATGCTTGGGGAAAAGTATTATGTTCGCTTGGTAATCTATTCAATGTACCTTGTTCGTTGCGATAACTAAAACGTTAGTTTCCACCTTTTAAGTAGGGTGAAATAGCTATCTATCGATCGATCGGTACCCGTCCGTATTCAGGTTTTAAGTGAACACACGTTTGCATAACAATCTTTGCATCACTATCTGTCTATTATTAAACTATTGAAATGCATTTTTTAATTTTTTTGGAGGCATTTTATTTCATGAAAAGACTTCGCTCACTTGAGTGTAATTTAAAATTCATATTTATGAATAAAATTAGTATGTATGTATATATGTGATCAAATAACCCAGACAGCTGCAAAAAAAAAAATTAATACGAATAAAAGGCGCTACATATTCTTTATCTTTACTTATGAAATTAGCGTTTTGTCGTATTTTGATTTGAAATATCTCCTCTTTGGTTAAGAATTCCAAATTCAAATTTATAAATTCATTTAGTTGATAAATTTCAGTTTAGAAACCAGTCATTCATTTATTTATTCCTCATTATTTTTTCTTTGCCGTCGCTTATTACCGCACAATGGAAAACATGAAATATCGGTATATTTACGAGTACGAGTTCTACCGTGGCACCAGTGCTGCAGAAATAGCTCGAAGGATTAATGATGTGTACGGCACTGGTATTGTAAAAGAAAGGACGGTACGTTTTTGGTTTCAACGTTTTCGTTCTGGAAACTTCGATCTTCAGGTACCGCTGGTCCACGTAAATGGTGAGCGAGGGGTACAATACGCCAGATTATATGGCTCCACAGCATCCTTTTCACTCCTTTTATTTTCTACTAGAAGATATTATTGACCATCAATGTACTTTTATCAAGGCCAGCAATAACAGGGATCAGGTACCGGTATCCCACCCAGATGGCGCTATCAAACTACGTGTACGACAAGTTATGGGGTTGCATAGAGTCTTCTTTATCACCCCGGATGAATCCTGGACGAATCGGCCGGGGTATGACCATAGTCTATCCGAAAAAAGGGTACTTTCGCCGTACGCCATAAAAGCACTAAAAATAAACGTAGCAGGTAAATAGTGAAATTGTTGCTTTGAACAGTGATTGTTAGCTATGATAGTGATTACTATCTCATCAAACTAATGTTAGACTTGAAACTTAATTAGAACGAGCCGGTAGGTGCCTCGTCTATGCTAAAGGCAGCCTTGACTTGGATTGGTTAAACGCTACTCTACGTATCGTCAAGTGATTTTAGCATTAGAGGGATACGGTGATTCTGGTACTGAATTGTAATTTTGATCTTAATAACACTTGCATTTATACTTTGATTTTTATAATCTTATGTCTTACGGAATATTCCAGGTATCTGAAGTGTCTGAAGATGTACAAATAAATAAAACTGAAGTAGGTATATCTTTGTAATATCAATATAGTAGGTGTTTTTCATGCTCATACGGTCATTCGCAAGATAACTATGCATAAAAACCAATTTAATTTTTTTTATCTACCAGTTTGTTCTGGATATTCTTCAAAACGGCTAGACTCATTTTGATAATATTTTACTATCAGATAGCTGACTATATAAGGAATATAGTTAGCTATATAGGTTATACTATATTTCCTCTCAGGAAAACCCTATAAAATTTTACCCGGTCCGAGAATTGTACTCGAGGGCTCATAAACTGTAGTCGCGTATGGTAATATCTTAGACGATAAAGATCTAATAAATTATAAATGGATAAATCGACTGAAATCAAAGCCAAGCGAGGGTGGGTCGCTAGTCCCATCCTATCATAAATCCAGACTTAATGGACATCTTCATTTAAAATTTGATAGTGGTAGGTCCACGCTGTTGATAGTTGTCTGTCTACAGCCGCGGGCCGGTCCCTCCGGGGTACACAGGCATACTCGCAGAAGACAGACATTCGAGTAGTAGCAATTTATTACTGCGTTTCGTTAGGTGAATGAGAGAGCCGAAAGCTCAAATTTCTTAGTGTGTTAGCGTATTAACCTCATTGCACGCATTCACACTCTCTTCATTTTCATCGTGGTAGGCCTTGAAAAGGTACATGAGCGACAAGCATGAAAACCACGGGCAAGACAAGAAGTGGTGAATTGTATTCTTACTCCGTCATCACACGGAAAACTTCGATACTTTACACCTTTATTCTATTATTATACACCTTTATTCTATTATATACTATACACCTTTATTCTATTATTCTTTTATCACATAATTTTTTTTCAACGCCGGCGTGTGGGCACTGCATGAAGCCAAATACAATCAAATGTTAGAACGCATTCAAAACAAATTCACACGGTACATATACATATTTTAGATTATATGGTGTTTATCCTTTCTATCCGTTGATGTATCCAACCCTATTCGTACTGGGCATGGTTGGATACAACAAATAGGAAACAAGAAGGGATTTGGCTCTCGCATCTTATATGATGAGAGTATTCCGGGGCAGGATCTCTAATCCGGGTATACTGTGGTTGATGGGACTTTGTGTACCAGATGAATACCTTGCACGGCGTCGTCGACAGCAGTTATTCAAAGTGCCAAAAGCTAGAACCAACCTTTTGACTATGGCACCCTTGACGCGAACGCTACGAACATTGAATCGGCTGGCCGACAAAATTGATCTATTCGTTTGTTCAATTGTAGAATTCAAAAGAGCGATGTTATTTGAAATATGCTATAATAATGTATAATTTTATACAATGACTCTCGTTGATAATTTAATAATATCCTATTTTAGCATAGATTTTAAAATTGTAGATTATAATATTTTTTAACTTACGTACGATTTAAAATGTATAAATTAATTAATTGTATATGTAATTATTATGTTGACATTAACAGATAATGTTATTAATGGTTTATGTTGACTTACACTATTACATTGGGGCAACCTGTAAGCTATTAGCTGTAATTGGTAATTTCATAAATAAATAATGATATTGCAGAAAAATAACCCTTCTAAAATATGGTTTCCAAGTACGAGAACGGTATTTGGAAAACGACTGCTTCTTTTATGATAAAATGGTGATCTAGTTACTGTAATTAGGAACCGTTTGGTAAAAGTATTTATAAGGGTAGCGTAATAGATTTCCCGCGCGCCGTCCTTTCATCGCCCCGGATGGATTGGACCGCGCGTGCGCATACCATAGCCCACCCATAAAAAAAAAAAAAAAAAAAAAAAGCGTAATAGATTTTTACGATTGATAGGCAAATAAAAAAGCAACACAAAACGTATTTTGAATACTAAAAAAGTACTATATAATAAATACCAATAATAATACTAAAAAATGCTGTCGGTGTTTCCGTTTCATCACCAGGAGACATTATTGGTGAGCGTCCGCGAACGTCTTCTCATCAACAAATACTGTTATAGTCCAAAGAGTCTTAAATACTAGGCTATGTAAGTCTTCGCCCAAAGAGGTTAGACGCTATGACAAGATTTAGAATACCTCCTTACTAATATTACTAATATTATTCCGTGTGGTGACGGAGTAAGAACATTCCGTGTGGTGACGGAGTAAGAATACAATTCACCACTCCCTATCCTGCCCGTGGATGTCGTACAAGACGACTAAGGGATATAATATGCACATAAGATCTGTGCAAGAGAGGGAAAACTTGAAATGAAACCTTATACCAACATGTCTGACCAGCATGGTATAGTATGTCAAATTCCCTCCCATTGTGGAGGAGGCCCGAGCCCAACAGTGGGACGTATGTGGGCTGCGATGATGATGAATATTATAAATGCAAAAGTATTTGTGTTTGTTTGTGCATTTGTTACGATTTCACGCTTAAACCATTGAACCGATTTCAAAAATTTTTCATCAATGGAAAGCTATAATATCAAGGAGTAATATAGGCTATATTTTATCCCAGTATTCTCACGGAAACGGGAACTACGCGGCTAAGGCTACTAAAACCGAAGCAAAGCGAGGGCTGGTTGTTAGTTATTGATAAAAGAAAAATAAAATAAAATACCTTTTAGTTTATGCGAAAACAGTAAAAGAAAATGTACAGAAGAATATTACTTGTCCCCTTAAAATACTTTTTTACGATATCAACCGGTTCTAGGCAATATATCTTTGTACTGCGAAGAAATTTTACATACATACAATTTATGGGCGCAAATTACATCCTCATTATAGGCATTCGTAATTTGTGACGTTTACTCGAGTACCTATTACATAATGATATGAAATAAAATTGAGGACATAAAATATGTCTAACGATGATTTGTTAGATATCAAATAACTTCTTTTACTCAGTCCAGTTTATATATATCCTACTTTTTTTTGGGGGTTGGCTACGGTCATCGCACCCCCCGCCCGGCTCCGTTTGGGGCGACAGAGAGGCGGTGCGCGGCCCCGTAACCCACCCGATAAGCACGTCACCTTCGTCGTTGGGCCGACCACCGGTGCAGAGTTCCTTGACTTTAGTGGTCGGCCTGATGGAATACGCCGAAGGAGTACCTTCTCCCGTCGACGTCCCCTTCCCGGAACATTGGTCGCCGTCGTAAGGTCAGCCTCGCGAGTGACGAACTAAATATATATCTTACTGCTGGAGCTTGTCCGTTAAAGGAAGGATTTAGTACAACAATACCATACTCTTCCGTAAACTGACCTACCATATCTACCTAATCAGATATGTTGATATAGTGTTTTATTTCTTATCCTTCTCTTGATTCTTCATCATACCTCTTAATCGTTTTCTAAAGGTTCATTTCCTTCAATCGCTTGCGCCTGTCGCGCGCGGCCGATGCGTCAACAGTCAAAGTATGGCGCCGTTTCTGTCGTTGGCCGCGCGCGACTGTCGCGTACCTCGGAAACAGCGCCGTGCATTTTCATACTTTGACTATTGTCGCACGGGCCGCGCGCGATCGATCGTTTACGACTGTCGCGTCGGCGGCGATGCACGGAAATGAACCTTAAGATAACCATGGGCAAGAGGAGTGGTGAATTGTATTCTTACTCCGTCATTACACGGAGAGTAGGGTTATATATCAAGTATCACTATTTTTGACGTTGTTGTAACATATTAATTGCCTTAGTCGTTTTATACGAACTGCAAACAATTTAAGATTGATAGTATTCGTAGCCTATTAATCTCCCTATTATTGACTATGTTTAATTAATCACAAATATTACATATTTTCTCTTCACAAGACTGTGTAAGTCGATTTCATTATAACTATAAGCTTCATTTCATTAATATTAAATAAATATTCTACTAATATTGTGTATAAGCTAGACGTGAGCTAATATTAGCCTTCAAGTTATTAATAACAATAATATTGTTGGAGAGAATTTATTAATAGATTTTCTTATTAAATTATGTTTCTTTAAGAAGTCGTATTAATATTAATAGAATATGTTTTCTTAGAATAAACGAAATGAATATAAGATTTTTCATTATATTTGTAACGTCGTAATAGAATATTTGGTATGGTAGGGGATTGCATTTAATTAATTTTAATTATAAACTGTATCAGGAGTTCAACGCATAAGGTTACGAGGCAATTATAGTAGGACATGAAGTCCTATTTCGCCCTGATTTCGAATAAATAACAGCCAAGATAAGAAGAAAGATAATAAGAAAAAGATTTTGGTTAAATTATTAATAACTAGTGGTCGCGAGTGGTCGAAATTTGGCGACTATGAATCGGATGACGCAGCATTGTGAACGGACAACATCTCGAGAGTCGTTGGATGCAAGTGGCACAGGATCGTGCTGTGTGGCATTGTCGTAGAGAACCCTATTTTCGAGTAGTGGCGAGCGTCTATGAGCTAATGTATACCTAGGATTTTATAAAACTGGAACAAATTAAATCAGACAAAAAGTTATTTGTAGAATTTTCTGACTTAAAATGTATTCTCGGGAAATTCTTACTAAGAAGATACAAATTTGGAACTATGACCAATTACTAGTAATAGGTTCGAACCATTTTATATGGAAATAGATATTGAGGAATGAAATATATAGGATACCTTTTGCTCTCTTGGGGACAAAGGTGTGAGTCTATAAAATAAAATAATATTGTAACCAAATATGGGCCAAAATATTATTACATAAAGTTGTATTTAATATAAAAAATTATGTAGTAACAATGATACGTTCAAAGTCAAATATCTTTGTTCTTCGATAAATATAAAAATTATATCTATACAAATAAATAAAAATGATATGATTGAATTGATTGATATATTTTTCCGTGTGGTGACGGAGTAAGAATACAATTCACCATCCCCTATCTTACCCGTGGGCGATCGTACGAGACGCCTAAGGGATATAAAACGCATATAACATCTATGCGAGAGAAGGCAAACTTTAAATAAAACCCTATACCAACACATCTGACCAGCGTGGTATAGTAGGTCAATTACTCTTCCATTATGGAGGAGGCCCGAGCCCAACAGTGGGACGTATATAGGCTGAGATGATGATGAAGAAATAAAATTGAAGTGTCTTTATAATGTGAAAATAGTAGGTTTTTCTCATGCACACACGGTTATTTGCACGACACCTATGCTTAGGTACCAGTTTATTTTTTTTTTCTGTCTGTCTGTTTGTTTGGTCCGGATAATCTTCAGAGCGGCTGACACGATTGTTATAACCAGGTAGCTGTCTATATAAGGAGTAAGTTGAGCTGTCGTTACTCGCTCTGCGACTGAGACCGAAGCGAAGCAAGGGCAAGTCTTTAGTAAAATTAAAAGTGAAACGAACCAAAATCTGCCAAAGTTATACGCTTCAGTTTCATCATCATCATCACCCTACTATTACCTAGTCCTTTAAGAGGCGCGTGGAGCTTAATCAGCACCGCGCGATAGAGGTGACCTCAGGGATCACGTTCGAGACTGTCCAGCATCTTTTGCCGACTGACATCATTGGCGTGACGGACGACCAGCCTAATGACAGACTACACACTGCGGTAAGCCTGGTACAACTGACCCTCTATCGCAGGATGACGGTGACGCCACCGGTTGCGGCTATAGGACCTGCGGGCACGTATACACGCCAACTCTTGGGACCATCAGGGGACGGCCCTCTTCGGTAATATCATATTTCTTATTCATATTTTATGATACCCATGAACAAGCGAAGGGGTGTTGAACTGTATTCTTACTCCGCCACCACGCTAAAAAGTAGTTATTTAGTAGTTAGTAGGTATTCTATACTAATTATTGTTACCGTTTATTGGTAGTAATGGTGGTAAAAAATATTGAAAAATTGTTATTAATTTCTTCCAAACACCGGTCAAATTAATTCATTATAATAATTGAAAGTAACTTGAATTTTCTTTGTTTTAAGCGTGACGTTGGTTTGGAATTAGGGACGAGGAAAAGGGACCCTTGTCAGCCCGCATCAAAATGTAAACTTAAAGAGAACCAAAATAAAAAAAAAATGTATAAAGGACCGGACTTTAAATCACAAAGTCGACCACAGCTCTTAATTAATGAACTTTATCTGCCTCTCGTAATTGAAAAGGCTACTGCAATTCTATTTACGTTCGTATAAAACTTCAAAAGGAACTAGCTTTAAATGAATTAGATCTAAAATAAGTTATCAATGTTGACTACCCTTTTATATAGGCATTGAATGAAATGAACGAATCTTTTTGCCTTTCGTTTTTTAATCTTTACACTCGAATTGTTACCTACAATGTTGATTCGCTTCATCCCTGAGATTACTGATTTAATAAGACTTTTTGATTAAAAGTGACGAAATAGTTTTGACATTTTTTAATTAACTATTTTTTGATATATATTAGGTTCTGTACTTTTTTGCGTAAGTACGTATCTATGTATTTATTCTATAAAAATGTATTTAAATTTTGTAGCTATATAATCTTGCATGTGATAAAGGAGTTAGAATACAATTCACCACACACTCACACCCTCTCTTGCCCGTGATGTCATAAAAAACGACTAAGGGATTAAATATGCGTATAAAATCTATGCATGAGCAGGAAAATCTGACTAGCGTGGTAAGTAAATTTTCCTTCCATAGGGAGGACGCCCAGGACGTATATGGGCTGAGGTTATATTGATGATGTTAATAATAATATTCTTCTCCAACTTGAACATTATTAGGTTGAGGGTGACAGACCCAGAACAGTCTACAGGTGAAAACGGACCCAATACGACACGTATTTCGTGGACGCGTTTCCAAGGGTGTGCTGAAGTAGAAGTATGGATGTGATGAACGCCACACCCGTAAAAAGTTTCCACGCGTAAAAAGGGGTATATTAACTCTAGTGAAATACATATTTGTAAGGTAAATTTGGATTATTGGTGGTTCAATTGAGTATTTTAAATGGCGGACTTTTTATAAAACACATTTCTGAACCGGAAAATAGATTATCATAGGTAGTAATTTGTAACTATTTGAAATTGGAACAGATTTTCAATACACATCGTATTCAATTACTGTCTGTATTCATTTCCTTTTCGGTTCAGAAATTAGCTTTATATATAGCTTTTGAATTATTTTTTTTTGGTTAGGGATATTGTCAAACCATAGATTACTGGATCATTCCAGTGAGACTACGAATACTACTAACGCTTACATTGCTTGTGGTTGTTACGATAAACGTCTAAAAACTTACATCGACCTGGGCCAACTTCATTGGATACCATCTGGCCAACAACTAAATTCCCAAAGAGCCTTCAGGCTGGTGGCCGGTTATAAAATTATTACCTAAACTTTTGTAATACGTACTATTAAAGAAGAGTATATATTGAGTCGATTCCAAGTAATTGGCAAGATGATGATGATGTTGAAGCATGCGGCAATCTTAAAGAAACCAAGCCAACCAGATATTTCATCATGGTAGAAGAAAGAAAGTTTGAGTAGTAACGTTGGACATAAATATATGATTTAAAAGACTGGCTAAGTGCAAGTCGGAGTCGCGCACGAAGGGTTCTGTATCATTATCTATAAAAAATCACGTTTGTTGTATGGGAGCCCGCCTTAAATATTAATTTTATTTTGTTTTTAGTATTTGTTGTTATAGCGGCAATAGAAATACATAAATTGTGAAAATTTCAACTGTCTAGCTATCGCGGTTCTTGAGATACAGCCTGGTGACAGACGGTCAGACGGACGGACAGACAGCTAAGTAGTAACAGGCTCCCGTTTTTCCCTTTAGATACGGAACCCTGGAAAGGCAAATATTTGAGAACGTGTTTTATGAAAGTAATTTCACTGTAACTTAAATGAGGCAAGCTTTGTTAAATAGCTTCTATCTTAATAAAATATGAGTGCAGGTAATTTCAGCTAATAGCTCTTAATAAAATTTCCTTGTATAAAACTTTTACCATATATCAGAAACTTGCTTAAGCGTGTAAATTTCAGCAGTAATTTGTAAAGAGGATGTATATTTGAGCAAGGACATATAAAACTTTATTTGTTTTATTAATGTTTTCTCAAGAACACTGAGTATTAAGGAGTAAATTTTGAGCAAGTGAAGGTACTTGAGGTGAAAGATTCACAATTTAACTGCTTGTGGCAGTTAAATTGTGACACCCAGAATAATAATAATTTATGAACTAATTAAAGAATTGTTTTAAGTGTGAATAAGTACGCAATTTTAGAATAATCCTAACTAATATTATAAAAGCTTATTAATGATTTCTGATGTTTACGCGAGTATTACACATTTTAGATAACACTAAAAAATTTTAGTCCGCCTGTGATCATGAACGCTGCTAAGTGTTCGAAACGTCGGGCAATCAAAAATCAAATACAAACGCGATAAAATCCGTGAAGTAGTTTTATTTAAAAAAGCTTAGTAGGTAAGTTCATATTAGTTTAGGTGAGAAAGCATATTTCATGCCTAAACCACTAATTTTAAAATTACTTTGCCCAATGGAAAGTTACATTATCAGGGACGGGCATGATTAGTACGTGGGTGAAACTGCGGGAGTTTCGCTGATTTTATAAATTTTATTGTAACAATTAATGACGTTTGCGTGATTATTTATCAGGTTTTAAGTCCATAATTTAACCAATTCGTGATAGACTTTTTACGTGTCCTTAGTTTTTAGTGTTCCGTACCCAAAGGGTAAAAACGGAACCCTATTACTAAGACTTCGCTATCTGTCCATCCGTACGTCCGTCCGTCTGTCTGTCACCAGGCCGTATCTCAATAACCGTGATACCTAGACAGAAATTGAAATTTTTACAAATTATGTATTTCTGTTGCCGCCATAACAACAAATACTAAAAATAAAATAAATATTTAAGGAGGCTCCTAGAAAACAAACGCGATTTTATTTAGCTCGTTTTTGCTCAATGGTATGGAACCCTTCGTGCGCGAGTCCGACTCGCACTTGGCCGATTTTTTTATTTGCCATTAATTTCTTATTTTTACACATTTCTGCAAGTTGCCCTTTACGACACAAAAAATAAAGGCAAAATTATTCAAACGTAATCCCCTTTTAACGTAAAGAAATATGGTTATATTAGTGATAACACATTACTTTCTTATTTCGTCACGACAAGGCTCTAAGTATAATGATTTATATTCGTTATTAAAAAGCTGTGTGGTATGTAAAAGTGCTGTGTGGTAGCGGCTTCGAATACTACCAACCCTTGCTTTGCTCGTGGGTGTCGTAAAAGACGACTAAGAGCCCTAGATTGACCCGGACCAACTCCATCTGGTACCATTTGGGTCAACGATTACATTCCCAAGGAGGGTTGACGTCAGGCAGGCGGCCGGTCATAAAAGTCATTGCCGAAACTTTTTGCAATATGTCAAAACAGATGACATATTGCGTCGACCCCAAGTAATTGGGATAAGAGCAAGATGATGATGATTCGTTATTAAAAAGCCATTATTGTACTTTATCTGCACCAGCAGTTTCGCTTGCTTGGTTACTTATTTAATGCTACTAGCATTTTTGTTTGAGTACAACTTTCAACCCGACTTTCTGAGGGTTTGCCTGTGGTGGGTTTTAGGCTAAGTTAAGTCACAAACAGACTTAAAGAAAGTCTTTAACTCAAAATAGGGTGCACTCAAGTGTACCTCAAATTTATAATTTATTTAATACAAAAGACGATAGTCTTTGCTTTCGATGACGACGTCGCAGTTTGCAGTATAAAACCCACAACCAAATAGCCTCCTCCACGTCCATTCTCACTGAATGTTCACGCTAGATTGCCGCGCGCAAGCCGCTGCCATCTTAACAGCTGAATCGCGCGGCAGCGCGCGTCGCCGCGCGGTCATCTGGACTTAGCCTTAGTTATGCCTTTAGTATTACCGTAACTCATTGCACGCATTCACACTCCCTTCACTCTCTTCATGATAAGTAATGCCCTAGAAAAGGTCCATGAGCGGCAGCAACACTTACCATCAGGTGTATTGTTTGGTCGTTTGCCACCGTTTGCAATAAAAAAAAACATCTCCTTCCACACACATTAATAGTAATATAACATCATTAACCATAATATCAATATTCAAAATACTCTGCTTTTATGTCAGCAGTTGTTATGACAGTGGCTATTACTCAGAATCGGTAATTCACATTCTACTATTTTTATAACTGTTCGTTCTGTTAACACTTTTAGATACTTACTGCTCTTATATATCGCAGCGTTATGTATATAGCCTACCTTTCTCAACTATACTATTCTGATACAAAAGATTTTTTGGAATACAACTCCTAGGTCGTGAAATTTCTGACGTGACGCTGCCGACCATCGCTAGGGCGGTGCTCGATAGCGTCAGGAAGTGGGACGCAGTCGCAGCCTTCTGCGAGGCAGTGATCTCGCAGAAGGAGGACGCAGGTCGTGCGCGCGAGGAGCGCAGCCTCGACGAAGCGACTCGCCGCTGGCGACTGGGGCGGCGCAGGCGCGACTATCTGCGCGTCACGCCGCCCTAGCTGAGGCCGCGGGTGACGTGACCGGGGAGTTAATCCGTCACCTGCCGAGAGGCCGACCGCGTGAGGAAAGACCAACGTCCTCCCCGAGGGGGGACGTCGGTCGATAGGAGGGTACCCCACTAGGGGGTATTCCGTCGGGCGAACCACTGATGACAAGTAACCCTGCTCCGGTGGTCGGCCCAACGACGAAGGTGACGTGCACGTGGGTGGGTTGCGGGTGTGCGTGCTTACGCCCCTCTGTCGCCGCGGGCGGAGTGGTGCGAGGAGTGCGCCGACTGCAGCCCACCCCGAAAAAAAGGGTCGTGAAATTTGTGTTTTCAAAAAATACGAGGGGATATATATATATATATATATATAAAACCTAACTCGACAGGCACTGTTCCTTTCAAATCTAACAAAAATAGCAGCACCACCTCCCAAGTCAAATTAATAATATAAACTGGGAATGGCCAAATCTACCTGAATACACACTAAATAACTCATCAAAAATGGTCCAGCCATTTAGGGAGAGTTCAGGCACACACACTGGTACAGAAGTTTTGTATGTATTCAGATATTGTTACAATCTCTTTTATTTTATGGCAATTTCCTCATAAGCATTGGAAATCAATAAGTTTTATTATATCGTATTCACTACATTTCAACATTTTATCGACATTATATCTTACATCTTTAAACGAGCAATTCTTGTATATATATATATATACATACTAGAGGTTTCGAGGCCAAAAAATCGATCGAGCTAGGTTTTACTTATAGAAAATGTTGTTTTGTCAGTGTTTTTAGCAAAACAATATATGTAATGACATTAAATTTTAAAAGAATATGAATTCAGATTTTGCCGTCAACGACATGAGTTACGATAACTCAGTTGGGAAGTAGTCGAGATTCCTTTTAGTGTTGTTTTGGCATTCATACGGCGTCGGATCGAATCTCGGTGTTATTATTATTCTCTTTTTGTATTTTTTTATATTTTTTCATTATTTAATTATTAGTTTTTATTAATATATATCTAAATAAATTCGAAAAAAATACAACAAAAATATTCCGAGCGAAGCTCTGTCAATCAGATATTTAAATAAAATATCAGCAAAATTATTCAATATAACACTGTAAAACACTAAAATAATGAAAAAATATAAAAGCACCACAAGACATTTTGATATTCGCGTCAAAATTCATAGGTTTTATATTAATGAATCTTTTAAATTACAATAATGTCACCGATGTCACTGTCAATATTTACAGGTGGTATTAAATACAACTTATCAAGAGTGACTTGATTGACGTCAAATCAAATTTAGTAAAACTTGGCCATTTTATTACGTAACGTTTTAATCAAAATTTAATCACGTAATCAAATTACGGTCGTTTGCCGATTTTGCTGTTAAACTTTTTAATTTATTTGATTTAATATGGAGGGTTCAGTATTATTCAGTGGCAATTGAAAAATAGGAATAAAACTGTTTATTTATGATTTATTCACATGTTTCAGAACGGGGATCGTGACTTTTATGGCTAGTGCTTCATTAGAGATAGAAAAAAAAACAAAACAGCTAAGAGGATCCGACAGAAGTGAAACCTTAAAACTATAAACACAGTTGCTATTTTTGGATCTTCCATTAGAAGTATCTTTGAATTTTAGAATGATAAGTTTTTGATCTGTATGATGTCCACCTATACTTTCTGTAAAATATATATATATATACATATAAATAATTTACGGTTATTTATTTAGTAATCGCTAATGCTGTGTGGTAGCGGCTTCGAATACTACCAACCCTTGCTTTGCTCGTGGGTGTCGTAACTACGACTAAGAGCCCTAGATTGACCCGTACCAACTCCATCTGGTACCATTTAGGTCAACGATTACATTCCCAAGGAGGGTTGACGTCAGGCAGGCGGCCGGTTATAAAAGTCATTGCCGAAACTTTTTGCAATATGTCAAAACAGATGACGTATTGCGTCGTCCCCAAGTAATTGGGATAAGAGCAAGATGATGATGATGATGATGATTTAGTAATCGCTATTATACTGCACAATGATTCTTCAATTAAACGATTCAAATAAAAATCAATAAAAACTCTATTTCAACAATGCAGTATACACACATTGAACTTTTCACTATTTCCATTCAATTTCACTTATAAGATATACATAACACTATACGTCAGTTGTATAGATACAGATATTCTGCTATAAGCATGTCGGTGATGCAAACGCACGAGATTTCACCCTTAGAGAATGTGTCTAAAGCGCACACCACACTGCGCGTGCGCCAGTCATGAGCATGTCTGTGACCTGAACCCATAAGATTTACCCTTACTAAAAATTGCCCAACGCATCTAAAGAAGTCTTCATTTCAAAAAGGTCCTAGATTTTAAATACCCTTATTCACATAGGTAAGTGACCGAATCAGGGACGAAGCTTCAGTGCCCGGACCATGCGCGAATACACTGGCATTTTATTTAACTTGAAAGTATTTGTGATGAATGAATTGTTTTATTTTTAACTTAATTTTATTCAAAAATGTGATCAAACACTTTTGTTCGATTTATCTTTTGAGAGATGGTTGAAACAGAATGACGGAAAAAGGTTGTCAAGTTCATAGCTCGGGCACGTGTCTGACATGTCTCAACAGGAAGCGCCTGAACACTGAATCACGTTGTTGAGAACGCCCGGGCCCTGTTACGTTATTTGTTTGGATAAATGTCAAGTGTCGCAATAACAACGCCATTTTAAATTTTATTTATGTTTTTAAGTGCAATATTGAAATAATTATATTTTTATCGTATATGAATGAAGAAAATCTATTTACATGACGTGTTCAATTCTTTTTTTTCAAAGATAAATTATTCTTACGACCGTTTTCCGTGTGGTGACGGAGTAAGAATACAATTCACCACCTCCTATCTTACCCGTGGGTGATCGTACGAGACGACTAAGGGATATAAAACGCATATAACATCTATGCGAGAGAAGGAAAACTCGAAATAAAACCCTATACCAACACGTCTGACCAGTGTGGTATAGTAGGTCAATTACCCTTCCATTATGGAGGAGGCCCGAGCCCAACAGTGGGACATATACGGGCTGAGATGATGATGATGATGTTTTTCATATGATGATGTAGTAAGAATACAATTCACCTCTCCCTTTCTCGATCATGGGTCTTGTAAAAGACGAGTAAGGGATTATAATATGTGGATAACATCTGCGTAAGAAAAGAAAACTCGAAATAAAACCCTATACCAACCCATGACCACCACAGTATAGTAGGTCAATTGTTCCTGTTATTATGGAGGAAATTCGAGCCCAATAGTGGACTGTATATGAGCTGTGATGAAGATGATGGTGATAAAGATGATGGTGATAATATTATCACGGTATTCACGGCGGTAATGGGTTCAAAATGAAATAAATTGCTTCGCCTTATTGTCCACGGGTTCCCAAAAAATTGCTTAAAGAGGGACGTATGGGAAGTAGCATTCTTCTCAGATATTCATAAAGCTGCATGAGCCCCTCAAAGCCATGGATTTGATCAATGGTTGGATTGATGGAGGATAAATCAAGACTTGTCTTGTAATTTACAAAAAAAGTATTCATAATAATTTTAAATTTATTATAAACTAACAACCC
Organism: Lymantria dispar; assembly: GCA_032191425.1. Taxonomy (NCBI): domain Eukaryota; kingdom Metazoa; phylum Arthropoda; class Insecta; order Lepidoptera; family Erebidae; genus Lymantria; species Lymantria dispar. The sequence continues at coordinate 8,492,891 of CM063445.1, read as the reverse complement.
GCCCTCACTTCGCTTCGGTTACAGTCGCCTTACCTGCATAGTTCTCGTTTCCGTGAGAATACCGGGATAAAATATAACCTACGTTAATCCTTATATAGACAACTACCTGGTAGTAAAATATTATCAAAATCGGCCCAACCGTTTTGAAGATTTTCGTAAACAAACAGATAGACAAACAAAACATTTGCAATCTGCTTTTTAGGCATAGGTGTCGCGCAAATAACCGCGTGAGCATGAGAAAAAATTCAGTATTTGGACAAACAGACACTTCAATTTAATTTATTTGTATTGATAACACAGATTAATAAGTCCAAAATTGGTGAAAATTAAAGGACGTAATTAAATTCTAATACAGTTAGTTCTTTTATGATCTTTTACTTCAAGAAGGCCTAGTTCAATATTAAAAGTGTGAAAAAATACAAATTTTAATCCGAATCTCTTCGCACTTTCATTTACGCAGAAGTCCAATATTTAAATAGCCTGTGCCTGAGCCATAAAATAAAATAGAGCAACTTCTTTGAAATTACCTTCCCATCGTAAAATTATTATTAAAGGGCTTGGTTTTAATAAAATTTGAAAATAATTAAGAAAACATTGAAATGAATTTAGAAGACAAAGTAAAAGATAGTTCGCATTTGTCAAATTTAACTATCGTATTTAATAAATCAATTTTTTTTAATTTATCAATATCTGAATCAATACCAAAAAAATATAAATAGTGGTAATTTATAAATTTGAAAGATCAAACTAATTTGAATATGCAAAATAATAAGTTTATTCGTACTTTTAAGTTTTCGCTTCTGTCGGCAATTCTCATGACCGCTTTGGGTTTTTATGGATTAATAAACAGCCTCCGTGTGGTGATGGAGTAAGAATACAATTCACCAGCCCCTTTCCCACCCGTGGGAATCGTAAAAGACGACTTACTGTATGCAGATAACATGTATGCAAGGAATAGAAAACTCGAAAACCCTATGCCAATTCGCTTGACTGGCGTGATATAGTAGGTCCATTCCCTTCTATTATGGAGGAGGCTCGAGTCTAACAGTGGGACGTATAAGAGCCAAGATGATGATGAGGATAGATCAAATACTTAACATAAAGTAAGTAAAAGTGCCGGAAGGATAGCATATTATACTCTTACTTCGTCTCAGCTCATAAAGTCCCACTGCTGGGCACGAGCCTCCTCTTCTCCAATAGGAGGAAAATTTACATACTGCCATGCTGGTCAGACATGATGGTATAGGGTTTTATATCGAGTTTTTCTTCTCTTGCATAGATGTTATATGCATATTATATCCCTTAGTCGTCTTTTACGACATCCACGGATAGGGAGTGGTAATTTGTATTCTTAGTCCGTCACCACACAGAAAATTATATTCTTAATCTGTCACATAAAAACCGATGGTCTGACCATTGTTGTTATTACTATTAAATTAGGCAACCTAGTTCGAAACGCTTACCTCTGAATATTTATCACAAATTAAACCCTTCTCAGGCAAAACGTTTGCCCTGGTTCACTATAGAATAGGCTTACCGCAGCCAATCACGTTATAAATTTTAGGCTTTACGTTTGCTCTACATCTTGCGAGCTGAAAATCTCCTTAATGGTGAATATGAAATTGATACTTACAGTGAAATTTAAACTCCAAGAGTGAGAAAGTTATTTTATCCGAGGAACAAAATAATATTTTTCCTTTTCTGGGAGTATGGTAAGTATATTTAAACAGATAATATCAAAAAATCTACCACGTAGTATGATAACCCAAATTCCTTAATAATTTAAAGGAGACCCAGGGAAATACATTAATAAATAATATAAGAGAACAACATGATTCAGAAATTATAAATTTTCATGACAGCAACGTCTAACAAAAATAGAATTTGGTATGTTATCCGTGTGGTGACGGAGTAAGAATACAATTTACCACTCCCTATCTTGCCCGTGGATGTCGTACAAGACGACTAAGGGATATAATATGCATATAAGATCTGTGCAAGAGAAGGAAAACACGAAATGAAACCCTATACCAACATGTCTGACCAGCATGGTATAGTAGGTCAAATTCCCTCCCATTGTGGAGGAGGCCCGAGCCCAACAGTGGGACATATGTGGGCTGCGATGATGATGATGATGTTAATGACTTCTGGAAATATTAGAAAAATTGAAAGTTTTGAATAACTCGCGAAACAAAACAATAATATTTTTTTTTCAATGGAAATTATCAATTAATTATCTTAATCGAGTAATCATACACCATTACATCGTTTTGGGAAAGAGCTGATATTTTTACACTGCTGCACCGATATTAACCAAAACTAGCTTGCAAATGAAAAAACCCGCATCAAAATCGCTCCATCTCTTTGAGAGCCACAACGGCGCAAACAGACATACATACAGACAGACATCGACGTCAAACTTATAAACACCCCCCTTTTTGCGTCGGGGGGTTAAAGTATGAGGGAGAAGTTATAAAGATTCTTCCTAGGCAATATTTTACAGTATGTGTAAAATGTAAATGCCATTCTATGAACAGAGTATATTAACGGGATTACTTTGTTACTAAATTATCCTTTTAAGAATATATTATTAAAGGGATATAACTACAAAATGAGTTCATAGTCATCATCATCACAGCTCATACACGTCCCACTACTGGGATCGAGCCTCCTCCATTTTGGGAGGGAAATTGACCTACTATACCACGATGGTCAGACAGGTTGGTATAGGGTTTTATTTCGAGTTATTCATCTCTTGCATAGATGTTACAAACATATTATATCCCTTAGTCGTCTTTAACGACACCCATGGGTAAGAAAGGGAGTGATGAATTGTATTCTTACTCCGTTACCACACGGAGTTATGAAGCATCAATAGTAAACTTAAAATTCAGAACTATGCCCGATTAAAATAACAGACTAATTGCCTGCTGAATATTGCTGCCGAGTCATACTACTCATCTACAAAGAATTAGTATGTCTTTCATGGGGCAATGTATACGTTTTTACAATAAATTATCTAAAAATATCCGAGACTAAACTTAAACTTGTTCATTGACAAGTTTAAACAAGTTTAAAAAGGGCTATTAATAGTAGACTTAGTATAAAGGCTATTACAAAATTTCAGATTACCTAGATGTTAATACATAATGGTTATGAGCAGCTCCTCATTCAGCAATTTATGTTATTGTAATTATTACATCTTTATAGTACTCCTAATTTGTTGTATGAATTTACAGGACTTTTTTTCTGTTGTGTTTTGTCTTGTGGTTGTACAGCGTAGCGTGTTTTGCCTGACGAATTTGGTATTGATCTTGTTTAGCATTCCACATAGTTCGTAGTTTATGATTTGGCCATGCTCACTGAATAAGGTTGCACCAACCACTAGTACCGAGTGCCTTGACTTACGTGACCAGCCCGGCGAGATACATTAATATAGTAGCCAAATTTTATGAATTTTCCTGATTCGAAGGAAACTCGCAGCCAAATGCTTATAAAAGTTAACAAAAAGAAAATTTACACAGTTCAATGTGTATTAAATATCCGCTTATTTTTTTTCAGATATAAAATCATGGCATTATAAAGAAATAAATATCGATTACATTTTTAGAATAAAAATAAAACATTTTTACTATATTAATGACATTACTTCTTTAGGGTTAGGCTGTAATTGTTATATAAGTTTAATTAAAATTGACCCTTTACAATTAAGTTACTTTAACGAAATAATACCCGTTTAAAAGATACCTAAATGACCCTTTAAATAATACACATATCCTGACAAACTATCGTGGAACAAGACCTTTTAGTTTGCCGAGGGTAACTTAAGGCATATCATGTAGCAAATACAAAGTGAAATAAATCAAAGTGTGCTTGGAACGGCCATTTATTGCGAGTTAATGACAGTTTCCAACAAAGTTGTAGGCGATTTAGTAATAAATAAAATTGTCTGTATGGAATAAAATATAGTTTTAAATCCAAACATATGTTCTATTGTTTCTTTGAGTATTTATAGAATTTTAAATAGCAAGTGTAATGCTTCGAATTTATTTAAATAGAAATATGCTTGGCTTTTTTTTATTTTTATTTTCAAGTAGCAGTCTCTATTTTTTACTAGCGCTAGCGCTAATAAATATTTAAAAAAATAGTTTTTATCATCATCATCATCATCGCAGTCCACATACGTCCCACTGTTGGTCTCGGGCCTCCTTCACAATCGGCGGGGATTTGACCTACTACACTATGCTGGTCAGACATGTTGGTAGGTATAGGGTTTCATTTCGTGTTTTCTCTACCTTGTACAGATCTTATGTACATGTTATATCCATTAGTCGTCTTTTACAACATGCACGTGCAAGATAGAGAGTCGTGATTTGTATTCCTACTCCGTCACCACACGCAAAGTAAAGTTTTCACTAAAGTAAAAAGCATTGACTTTTTATAACACCATCTGGATGACCAACGGTACTGCAGTTTGAACACAGTGGCGTTGTCGTATGACCAACTAAACAGTATTTGTTGTATAGCGATTGCAACTACCGATGTTGTTGTCAAAGGACTTAGCAATTAGAGCCTTAAACTATTATGGATCAAACCGAAATTTGGATAAATCGACAAAGTAAACACAGGCATGGGTAATACACTCACTTTCCTGGAAAACTTATAACATTAATTGCGACAGCCACCTGCCTATTTAGGCATGGTATTATTCCCTTTTGCAGGGAGTCCAATGTCCAACAGTGGACGACTGATGCACTGCTGATAATGATGATAAAATTAACTGGTACGCATTAAATAATGTACTTTGACACCCTTTTCAATCAAAGAGAAGTAATTAGGTATATATCTTTATTCGAAGGAATATAGATTGCAATGTGATTTTTTGCCCATATGGTGATATTAGAAATACAATGTACCTAATGGCTAATGGTTATAATAGCTATATAAGATGTATGCAAGAGAAGGAAAACTCGAAAGGAATCCTATAGTATAGGTCGCCTGCTCTCCTATTGTGCAGGCGGCACACGCCATGCAGTGGGGCGGGGCGTATATGAACTAAAATGAATGAAATTAGTATTTTTTTCATCATTACTACTCAGTTGAATATCATGAAATTTTCTTCAATATTGTTTAAGTTACAGAAAGGGATAGTAGTGTGACATAAGATTATCGACCAATTCTGTATCCTCAAAGCGGATAATAATATAATCGTTAAGTTCAGCAAACGAGCTATCCATTAGTGTTATAAAATTCCCAGGAAACTGCTGCTGTATTTTTCTACTGATCCTGAGGGATGGGCTGGTTTTTCAGACCTCCAAAGAAAAAAGAAAATGTCTGGTCACTTACTGTATTTTTAATAGTATTCTAGTATCTTATTCTCGAAGGAAAAATAATAACTTTATATAGAACTAGCAACCCGCCCTCGCTTCGCTTCGGTTTCAGTCGCTTTACCCGCGGCGTAGTTCCCGTTCCTGTAGGAATACCGGGATAAAATATAGCCTATGTTACTCCCTGATATTATAGCTTTCCATTGGTGAAAGAATTTTTGAAATCGGTTCGGTGGTTAAACCGTGAAAGCGTTACAAACAAACATCCTTATTTTCGCAATATTAGTATGGATAACCCGTTAGCGAGAGCGTGAACGTAACTAGCAATATGAATAAGTTTTACGTACTGCCATCATAAAGCCGTGTGTCATATTAAAATCGGCTCTATGTAGCAACGTAATCACATTTGGGATAATTATGTTTTACATCTTGCATATTCATGATGTTTAGTGGCCCTTTGAGATTGCGCTAAGCAGCAATTACACTGGATATACGAGACGAATTAATTTGTGACAGTGACTAAAAGACAATCTCAGCAGTAATACGTTCATTTAGTTAAGGCATTTCTAAGATTTATATTTCTTAGTTCATTAATTACGATTATAACTGAATATATATTGAAGATTCGTTCGCCAAGTGGAGAAATTATAGACGAGGCCGCGAGTGACTCGACTGGGTAATAGTACCCATAGAGAAGCTGACCGCGTCAGGGCGGTCCCCCAAGAGTGTGTCAAGGAAGGACGGTACCTACCTGAAATCCCGCTAAGATGGACACGTACGTCAAGGTACTCGGTACCAGTGATACACTCAATAGCGAAAGGTGAATACGCGGATGGGGCCGCCAGCCGTCTGTCACTCAGAACGGAACAGACGGCGTGCGTCCAGACTATGGCGTGCCCAAAAAAGGTGGAGTTATTATGTGTGTGGCTTAAAATAATAACGTATAGAAGGATAGTGTCCATTCTTCCATCAAAAATATGAAGCAAACAATACTACATGCGCGCAGGCGATTACACACGTACACACGCACACCACTATACAAATTATGAAATCAAATTTTGTTTTTATTAACATAAATCGTCGAAATACTTTTAAAAGTAATGTTAAAACGCTTTTTATGTTTTTCAAATGTGTTGTGACACCATTTAAATGCACAAACCGTCATAATTACCTATTTATTTTTTAAGAGTGTTTTGTGTGTGAACTTACCTTCTATACGTTATTATTCTAAGGTGTGTGGTAATAAAGTTGGTATACAATACTCAATGTTTTCTTTTTTGTGGGTATAGTGAAAATCCGTAAAGATATGCAGGTAGAATCATTGCGAGAAAGGGTAAACTTGAAATAAAACTTTATGACAATCTGGCTAGTATGGTATAATAGGCTGATATATGGTATAATTTCATATACAAAGTTGAGATGTTCTAACCAGTGGGGCGTATATGGGCATATGAAAGGAAGAATTAGATTGGCAGTAAATGTGGTCTGCTCTATTGACCACACTGATTGTAAATTAGATATTTCATCAGCAACTCAGCTCATATATGTTCCACTACTGTACTCGAGTCTCCTTCAAAATAGAAAGGAGCTTGATCTACCACACTGGTCAGACGGGTTAGTATTATTTCCAAGCTTGTTAGTATTATTTGCAAGCCGCTGACAGACCATCAAAGACAGTGAGACTATGGTACCGGTGGTAATTCTTTCAAGGCGAAGGGCGGCAACCGGCAGGTTATTTAGGAGGTGGGGGTCCCCACTACTTCGTTGTTGCTCCGGATAACGGAATGTGCGTTTAGGTTCATTTTTCCTGCCATATAAAAAAAAACAAGGGTATTATTTCCTTCTCTTGCATAGATTATTTATACTTACTAACTAGCAATCCGCCCTCGCTTCGCTTCGGTTATAGGTTATAGTCGTTTTACCCACGTAGTTCCCGTTCCTGTGGGAATACCGGAATAAAATAAAGCCTAGTTTACGCCCTTATATTATAGCTTTCCATTGGTGAAAGAATTTTTGAAATCGGTCCAGGCGTTTTGAAGATTACCCGGAACAAACAGACAGACAGACAGACAAAAATTTTTTAATTGTTATTTTAGGCATAGGTGTCGTGCAAATAACCGTGTGAGCATGAAAAAAGCCTATTATTTTGACATTACAAACAGACACTCCAATTTTATTTATTGGTATAGATATTATAAATGCGAAAGTAAGTTTGTTTGTTTATTTGTATGTTTGTTTGTTACGCTTTCACGCTTAAACCACCAAATCTTCTTCTTCAAAATTCTTGCACCAATGGAAAGTTATTTCAGGGAATAGCATAGGCTATATTTTATCCCAGCATTCTCACGGGAATGGAAACTACGCGAGTAAGGCGACTGAAACCGAAGCAAAGCGAGGGCGGGTTGCTAGTGCATAACATATCTCTTAGCCGTCTTTTACGACACCTATGGGCAAGATAGAGGGATGGTGTGTTGTATTCTTACTTCGTCACCATATGGAATATATATTTAATTTTAGTTATAAACATTCCTTAAATAAAATGTTCAAAAATCCCTCAAACCGCCGATTATTGTTAACGGTCAGCATTCAATACATTTATCTGTCTGCCTATTGAGATAACGTATTAGAAATAGGCCTCCCAAGAGATATAATGTTATACTATCTTTACTAATATTATAAATGCGAAAGTAAGTTTGTTTGTTACGCTTTCACGCTTAAACCACCGAACCGATTTCAAAAACTCTTTCACCAATGGAAAGCTATAATATCAGGGAGTAACATAGACTATATTTTATCCCGGTATTCCCACATGGGAACTACGCGGGTAAGGTGACTGAAACGAAGCGAGGGCGGGTTGCTAGTACGTAATAAGATCTCCAGAAAAACTTACTGCCATAGTACTTATTTGTAATGTTTTCTAATATCCCACGCAATGTTTGCATTAATTCTATTACTTATATATTTTTACAGCAAGGTGCTATATATAATTATAGTTATATAGCTAATAGCTATATGCAATAATGGAGGACGAGAAAGGATAAAATAAAAAGAATATTCATATAATAATGAGAAAAAAGAAACAATATTGCTAATTCAAAAAGCTCTCATTTCAAAAGAACTGCGCAATAAATTTAACAATTTGTGAATATTTTCAGGTCAAGCGATGTGTGAAGTCGACCGCCAATTCCTGACAGTTGATGTTTGCAACTTGATTATAATGTCATATTTGAGTGCAAAATACTAGCGTATGTGTTACTTTGACATTTCAATTTTGACCTTGTGTTTATACGTCGTTAGAATTTTGACGGAAATGTCAAAATGTCACGTAGCGTATTTTTTTTTTTCATTATTTTAGTGTTGTTACATTGAATAATTCTGCTGATATTTTATGTAATGCAGATAAAATGCTTAAGCGTAGTGAATATAAATATATATAAAAATGGGTTATCTCGAGATAAAATCTCATGCTAACGTTGAAACAGAACCAGTCTGGTCATGATGCAATATGGTATATATAATAAATAACCAATTTTATTGCAATTTTAGGCATTTAAAGCGTACAACTAAAGTTAAAATAGTACATACGTCTTTATGTATCTGTTTTTAGATTACTATACCTTGCCACGATCCTAACGTATTGCTTTTGTTACATTCAAATGACTCATCTCATTCCTCGCCACAATACACCCTTTTATCCACACTAGTCCATAACCGTGTTTCCATGTGGTGACAGAGTAAGAATAGAACCCCCTAAGGGATTAAATATGCATATAATATCCATGCAAGAAAAGGAAAAACTCGAAAGGAAACTCTATACCAACCTGTCTGACCAGCATGGTATAGTAAGATCAAATTCCCTCTCATGAGGAGGAGGCTCGAGACCAGCAGTGGGACGTATATGAGCCGAGATTATGACAATGATGGTGATGAGTCCATAATCTCTGGATACACTTAGAATTAATAGTATTAGAAAAAAAAAGAACATAATGACTTGATAAGAAGGGAATTGACCTACACGCATGGTAGGATCACACTGTTGACAGTTATCTATCTACAGTCGCGGGCTGATCCGTCCGGGGTAGTACCACACTATCGCAGAAAATCGGCGTCTGAATAGTAGCAATTTGTTACTGCGCTTCGTTCGGTGAGCGATTTTATGGGGGTGTTTGCATCTGGTGGATTTTGGTGATGCTTTTAGTTTCACTGAACCTCATTGCACGCATTCACTCTTCCTTTACCTTCTTCACGATGAGCAGTGGCCTGGCAAGGGTCTATGAGTGGCAGCAACACTTGCCATCAGGCGTGCTGTTTGCTCGTTTGCTACCGATTGTAATTAAGAAAAGAATACGTGTCGTAGCTTTTTCATGTATAAATAAAGGGTTTTTCAACAAGAACTTTGTTTTCTAAAACAAAATAAAACAAGAAATTTAGATGAAGATGATTCAAACTTTTATTGTATTATGAAGAGAAAAGTTCGGCAATTATGAATGAAAATGATATCTGGCAAATGTCCACCACGGCCACGCTGAGAGATGTCGATTCTTTCATCAAAGTTTTTAATCACTTTTTGGCAAAATGGCGGGTCTATTTCGTTAATCACATCACGGATTTTGAGTTTTAAGGCTGCAATCGATTCGATTGGTTCCGTATAGACTCTGTCCTTAACATAGCCTCACAAAAAATAATCCAGTGGTGTTAAATCACACGATCTGGCTGGCCACATAACAGCTGATTTTCGTGAAATTATGCGATCGGGAAATTTGGTTTGCAATAAATTGATCGTTTCATTGGATGTGTGACATGTGGCACCGTCCTGTTGAAACCACATGTCAGTGATATCCACGTCATCAATAATAGGCCAAAATTGAGTTGTTGTTGAACAACTCAATTTGGCCCTTCATCTTCATCTAAATTTCTTGATTTATTTTGTTTTAGAAAACAAAGTTCTTGTTGAAAAGCACTTTATTATATATATATATATATATATATATATATATATATATATATATATATATATATACACATATGTATCAATCGTCCTTTATGACACTCACTGACAAAATAGATGTTAGTTAATTGTATTCCTACTCCGTCACCATAAAGAAGTATGAGCATCATCATCATCATCGCAGCCCACATACGTCCCACTGTTGGGCTCCCATTGTGGGTCCACCATGGGAGGGAATTTGACCTACTATATCATGCTGGTTAGACATGTTAGTATAGGTTTTCATATCGAGTTTTCCTTCTCTTGCACAGATCTTATGTGCATATTATATCCCTTAGTCGTCTTATACGACATCCACGGGCAAGATAGGGAATGGTGAATTGTTTTCTTAGTCCGTCACCACACGGAAATTGAGCATACGTGTGATAAATATTATTTACTACGTAACATCTTATACTAAGTGTGAATAAGAGCCGACATAATCTGCCAGTCATCTACAAAGTATCTGGGTAAAGATAATAATTATTATTTCTCGTAACACAGTAACAATATATTAGGAGACTCTATTTAGGGACCATTCAAGTAATGAAATGTGTAACGTCGATTTGGGTAGCTTTGAATATTTTTTACAGTATTTGTTACATTCTGATTTATATTTATTGCACCTTTATCTCATTGAATAAATAGAGTAGTTTTGAATTATTTTACTTTTGTAACTTTTGCCGTATGTTGATGGAGTAAGAATACAATTCATCACTCCCTTTCTTGCCCGTGGGTGTAGTAAAAGACGACTAAGGGATATAATATGCATATAACATCTATGGAAGAGAAGGAAAACTCGAAATAAAACCCTATACCAACACGTCTGATCAGCGTGGTATAGTAGGTTAATTTCTCTTCCATTGTGGAGTAGGCTCAGGCCAGTTGGACGTATATGAGATGCAATGATGATAATGATTTTTCTAACATAATCAATATACGTAGAAAAACAAAAAAACCTTCCACAATTACCTCCAAAAGTTAAAGTTATCACATGCTTTAGATAACTTTGAATGTAATTTTCTTCAAATGTTAAAAATATTTATTATCCAAGTATTCGGGTGAAATTAAATGATATATTTTTATAAAAAAAAAAAAAACCTAACCCATGACAATGGCACCAAATCTAAATTATGATGTTGATAATATGTTTCTTTACACAAAACATTTTACATAAAACATTTTAGTATTACGTTATATACAGTTGCGATATGAAAAACAAAAAGTATCTTTGTAATAAATTAATAAATCTTTTTCACAACTTTATTCAATGTCAAATTTACTAAAAAATATTGTACATGGAATATTTTTAAACGAGTAATTCTCGTATATTTCTTGTATATTCAGAATCTCGACAACGATTTCCATGAAATTTAGTATGCTGAAGGTTTCGCGAGGCAATAAATCGGTCTGGTTAGGTTTCATTTATAAAACAATTCGTTGTGCCAGTACTTTTACGCAATGAAAAAAAAAAATATAATTAGAATATGAAGGTAAGTTTAGCCATTGCTAACGAAAATAAAAATAGCTCAGTTGGGAAATCTAAGTTTCTTATTGTAGGTAGCCCCAGCTCGATCTTTAGCTTTCACTTCTTTCATGTTTTTCTTTTGTGAGAAAAACCGTCATTTCTTAAGTAAAACTATTAAATCTGCCGTGTGACAACGAAGTAAGGATAGAATTCTCCACCGCCTTTCTTATCTGTAGGTGTCGAAAGACGACTAAGGGATATAATATGCACGTAACATATACCAACCTGAACCAATATGTCTGACCAGTGTAGTGTAGTTAAGACACGTTTGTTCAGCGTAATGTAGTAAACCAATTTCTCACCTATTTTGGAGGAGGCTCGAGCCCAGTAGTGAGAACCCACGGTCTAAAAACGTACGAATTCTCTTAAATTTCAGATTTTAAATCATCAAAGATTCTTTGGTGTTCACTTGGGATTTCGGTACGGGTCAACTATTATTATTATTTTATTTATTTATTAGACAACACCCTGCACTAAGGAAATAATCCTTGTATTGCGGGGCACTTTACAAACATATAATTAACGGACACAAATTACATCCAGACTCAGAACAATAATTTGTGGATCGCACAAAGTGTTGTCCCGCGTGGGATTCGAACCCCCTGACACTGGCGCTGTAGGTCGCTATCTTAACCACTAGGCCATCTGTGCAGTAAAACTAGTTCTATAAAATGAAAAAAGAAAATATTTAACTAGAAAAATATTAAAAAGTATAAAGAAATATATAAATCGAAAATGAACATACGTATATAGAAAACCAAAAAACAAATATGTGAAAATGGGAGCTACATGGAGGACTACATGGGAGGACAGGACGTCGCCACACGGCCAAACGATGGGGTGTCGGGGACAGAATGTTATCAGACTATCTCTCTGGCAGCCCGTAACAGCGCGGCAAGGGCCGCTGTGGTTTTAGTGTAGTATTTCGGTCACTTTGGTGGCCGGCGAGTCCCACACACACTGCCCTGTCTGTGACCGGCGGAGGATAGTGCGTAAATGCATTTCTACAGCGTGAAAAACAAAAGCTCTCTTTGCTTGAACTTCGCGTGTTACGCTACCGCGTGTCTAAATATTATTAAAATAGCAAACAAAATAGATAAATAATGATTATGAAAAAGACTTTCATTCAAGTAAGATATTTCACTAAATTTTGGATGTTAGTGACAATATTAGCATAAGTTTAGTTATTTAATATTAAAACCAAGTTCTTTGCTAACAAATTTAATCTTGTACGTGATATTCAGGTTAAATGTGGGTTTTATTCACATATTCCATATTTATATATGCATAGTCTCAGGATTTCAAGTTAGTAACAGGGAGACTGAAAATATAATCTTAGAAATTATCAAGTGAATTTCTAAAAAACATTGCCTGTCGTCAAATGCACGCCGAAGTCAAAACTGCTTGTATTTTCCCCAATTTGCAAACATTATTTTGGAGTTGTTAAGAAATATTGTTCGTTACGTATTGTATAGGATCGTGTACCTCTTTACATCTTTCTTGCATCAACAAACGAAACTGACTTACTGAATCACCTATATCAATTCAATTTTTGTTAAAAATATACTTAAAAAATCCGTGTGGTGATGGAGTAAGAGTACAATTTAACAACCCAAATCTCACCCGCATGTGTTATAAAAGTCGACGAATGGATATAACATGCAGATAACATCTATCCAAGAGAAATAAAACTCTAATGTCGGTTTCAGACTACGCTATAATAAACTAACATATAGTATATATCTCATAGCACAACAATATCACACACCATACATTGTTACGGACACGTTCATACTGTACTGTGCTATATTTTATACTGTACTATATTTTATGTATGGTGCGCGATATTGTTGTTACAGCGTAGTCTGAAACCCGCTTAAATAAAACGTTATAGTAATTCGTCTGAAGAGTGGTATAATAGATCAATTTCTCTTTGATTATGAAAGAGGCTAGAGTTTAGCAGTAAGACATATATGAGCTGAAATGATGATGATGAAGAAAAATATATACATATTATTCATAATAATTAACTTCCAAGAAGCGCATAGAAGTCCGTTGAATATAGAACTAGCAAAAAAAAAATAGCGTGAGTTCTAAGTAAGCGTGTCAAAAGTAAAACTTCTTTGGTTCCATGTGTTTTTTATCAGTATTAAAAAAAAGAAAAATAAAACAAAAAAATCTCTGGATCTTTCTCACTCGCTTGCTCGCCCCATGGCTGTGCTTCGTGCCATGTTCGTCCTTTCTCACTCTCTCGCAATCGGTCTCAATCGCTCTCTCCCTCTTCTTCGACAAAATCGCTACACATCTTCGTGACGCTAAATTGCGTTTCATCCGTATAAAATTTACCCTCATGCGTGCAAAGAAGTTTCACTTCAAAAATAAAATACCACAAGTTGACCCAACAGACGTTGTTCTGTTCAAATAATATAAAAGAAATTCTCCTTGAAATTGGCAGCAGCGAGAATCTAAACCATTCTCAAATCCCCTTGAACATACACAAAAATTACCTACATCAACATCGATCCAGCCGTTTAGGAGGAGCTCAGTGACAGACACACAAGAAATCCTTACTAATATTATAAATGCGAAAGTAAGTTTGTTTGACTTTGTTTGTTACGCTTTCACGTTTAAACCCACTCGGGAACAGTAACTACGCGGTCTTACCCGCGACTGAAGCCAAAGTGAAGCGAGGACGGGTTGCTAGTAATATATAAAGATAAGCATCACACTAGGGTAGGCAGTTGCTGTAAAGTTCTAAGTTTGCCAAAAGTATACTGCTGCCGTAATCATTCTATAAGCAATTTGATCAGGTATGCGATGTTGACAGTTCATTTCAACACACCAAATATTATCGTATTGAAATCAACCAAACAGATTTCACCAAACCAAGTTAATATTTAAATCGAAACACGTAACTTTGTTTAACTTCAAGATAGGGATCGGACGAAGTGGTGGCACGAAGTTCAAGTTGCCGATAACACCGCAAGTTACCTGATTGCGGTGAATCAAGTGTGTTTGATAGCTGGTGTTTAATCTTTGTACTAAATAGACAAAGTGCTTAAAGGATTTGCTGTAGTCTTGAGTGTCTTTAGAAAGAGTGAACGGTTTAATATGGAAGATTTAAATCCAACTAATATTATAAATAACGTGAACGTATGTATTGATGTTTTTCGTTTTAATGCTGTTAGTGGCAAACGAGCAAACAGCACACTTGGTAGTAAGTGATGTGCCGTTTATGGTCTTTTGCTAGGTCGCTGCCTACCGTGAAGAAATTTAATGCAGTGTGAATGCGTGCAATGAGATTTGATGATATAAAGGGCATTACCAAAATCACATGCAAACACCCTCAGAAAGTTGCGCTTCTGACTCTCTCGCTTACCGAACAAAGTACAGTAACTAATCGCTACAACTCGGAAGTCGGACGTCAATTTTCTTCGAAAGTGTGGTACTACCCGGAACAGATCAGCCCGTGGCTATAGACAGAAGACCGTCAATAGTGTGTTATTATCATTATAAATTTATTACTTATTCCCTAAAGAGTACTTAATAGATTTTGATGAAACTTTACAGTAATATAGCGTGTACATTAGAATAACACATAGACTACAATTTTTAAAGATATTATGTAGTTGCGCATAAAATAACGATATTTAAGTTCCAATCTTTCGAGAAGGTTCCAAGGTTAAATGCCTGATAACCCCACTATTTTGACCACTGACGACAAGTCACCCTTCTTCGGCCCAAGATCGAGGTGAAGTGGGTTATAGGCCCGCGCGCCATCCTTTCGTCGCCCCAGACGGAAGGGACGGCGTGTGCGCTTACCATAGCCCACCCATAAAAAAAAAGGTTAAATTCCTACCCTCAGAGAGCTACCTACCATGGCGTGCGCTGTCTAAACTATTTGATCTAGCCAATGTTAATGTATAGTGGGATTGTTTGTTTTAAGTTTTTTAATCGATAGTGTGCAATTGTTCGCTTTGAATACCTTGCCATATTTCCCTCAGGGTGAGGCATACGCTATTTGAGACAACCTAGAAGGCCTATTTTTCGTGTGGTGACGGAGTAAGAATACAAATCATCACCTCTTATCTTACCTGTGTGTCTTGTAAAAGATAACTAAAGGATATAATACGTAAATAACATCTTTGGAATAGAAGGAAATGAAATACTATACCAATCCGTCTGACCAGTGTGGTACAATAGGCCATGGTACAATATCCCTCGTATTGTGGAGAAGGGTTGAGCACAGCAGTGGGACATATGCGAGCTTCATCCTTGAGTATCTCACCGTCGCCTTTCACAAATAAATTACCTTAGTCATATATCAAATAACCAGATTTAAATTGGAACCTCAGGAAACCTTACAAAGGGTAAAACACCTTTAACTCAGGTCGTCATTAAAAGTTAATGAATTAATGTATGTATAATTAACGCGTTAAATTCTTGAGGGCTAAAAGGAGCAAAAACGATGCCACAAATGTAATTTCAAAGAAAAACATTCAAATTGTTGATATATAACAGTTTTGTGTTTGTTTTTTAGATGTTTCATTTAATGTTCATGTTTTGAATTCAATATTGATGCTTAAAACGAGAAAGGTAGAAGTTACTCTATAGATATCTATTTTTCATTCCTTATGCTGACAGAATAATAAAAAAAAAAGAAGTGTCGCCACCCCAGTTATGCAGTTCTGTGTAAAAATATACAAACTTCGGTTGGAGTTTAGTTCCTCTTAGCTTATACGCGTCACACTACTGGGCTCAAGCATTCTCCAATAGGAGGGCAATTGACCTACTAATAACATGCTGGTCAGATATATTGGTACGTTAGGAGTTTTCCTTCTCTTGACCAGATGTTATACACATATTATATCCCATAGTCGTCTTTTATGACATCCAAAGAGAAGATAGGGAGTAGTGAACTAAATTCTTACTGGATCACTCACACGTAGAGTTAGAAGTTGAGTTATTTCCGTCTATTTCTAGACGTAAGTTTCCTTTATGAGGAGATAGTATATAATCTTCAGGAGAGCATTACTCCATGCTCTTTTGGCAAGATCTTTAGGCGATCTTCACGACTATCGCGGGCAAATAAAGAGTAGCGACAATTGTATTCTTATCCGTTTGTCACTGCGAATTGTGGTACTATTGGGTCGTCATCTTCATTATCATCCCTTCAACTCATATGCTATATATCACACAAAGGGGGGAAAATTGGCCTATTACACCACACTGGTCAGACGGGTACGTATAACGTGTTTATTGTGATTTCTCTTGCATCGATGTTGCGTGCATATTATATCCCTTAGTGCTCTTTTACAATACCCACAGGTAAGAGAGGAGGTCCTGGATTGTTTTCTTACTCCGATACCATACATAATTTATCAAATCATCATCATCATCATCACAGCTCGTATACGTTTCACTGTTGGGCTGGAACTTCCTCCACAATGGGAGGGAAATTGAGCTATTATATCACGCTGGCTAGACAGGTTGGTATATTTCGAATTTTCCCTGTATTACACATATGTTATATGTAGATTATATCCCTTAGTTGTCTTTACGACACCCACGGGCAAGAAAGGGTGTGGTGAATTGTATTCTTAATCCGTCACCGCATGTAATTGCTATAAATACAATTGGGTACGTTCAATGTGTTTCTTTGCTTGTTCATTTTAAGTAATTTCCTTAAGTGTTTTTTAAATCTAAGATCAAACATCAATAAAATTAAAGTAGGATCGCCTTTAAAGATAACCTTTTTTTAACAAATCTTCTAAATAGATTCATAAACAAAAATGTTGTATCCGAACATTCGCAACGGCTACCATGACCAATGAAATCAGAAAGATATTATGATTATTGTAATTTTTTGAAACTGCGAAGGATAAAAACTTTAGAAGAATTTTTATCTTCTTACGTCAAAGAAGTATAACTTCTTATGTGTTCTCTATACAAAATAAGTAATCCTTGTATTGGCAGAAGACTTCACAAACATATAATTTGACGGATACTCAGACTCAAAATAATAATTTATGGATCGCACAAAGTAATATACGACGTGAAGAAAGAAAATGTTATTAATATGATTGTGAACTGGAGGATCGGATTGCAGGGCTTAAAAGAATAGCCTACTGGCGCCGTATATGTAACTCTGCCACTGAAAACTAAGAATAATCTTGAAAAGTGTCAACTGACTTCAAAAAATACTAAACACTTTACCTAAAAAAAACATTTAAGAAAAATATAAATTTAAACCAAAATATGAACGTCGGTCTTTAATCGTAAACTTAGTTATTTTTTTTTTTATTGCAAACGGTGGCAAACGAGCAAACAGTACACCTGATTGTAAGTGTTGCTGCCGCTCATGAACCTTTACAAGGCCACTGCCTACTGCGAAGAGAGTGAAGGGAGTGTGAATGCGTGCATTGAGGCTCGGTGATACCAAGGGCACCACCAAAACCCTCCACACGCAAACACCCTCAGAAAGTTGGGCTTCCGGCTCTCTCGCTCACCGAACGAAGCGCAGTAACAAATCGCTACTACTCAGACGTCGATTTTCTGCGAGAGTGTGGTACTGCCCCGGACGGACCGGCTCGCGGCTGTAGACAGTTAACTGTCGACAGTGTGGTCCTACTAACTAGATATACTAAATTCACTCCCACCGTACTACAAACATTTCTCATCTTGAGCAATACCACTCAAGTGGGCGTCGTGACGGTCGTTTCGAATCGGCACCGATAATTTGGGATATATTCCTGTAAACTCTCTCATCTTCACATCTTTGAATGTGATTTTGACTCACTTCAAATCGTTGAGTTGAATTGATACTGCACTTTTATAATATAAAAAAACTTATCCTATCATCTTCATCTGGTTTCTCAGAATAAAAAGAGAATTAGGACTGAAATAAAACCTGAATAAATAATTGCTATTTTTTTGATATTTAATTTCCTAACATTATCTGTGCCTATGAATGCTGAACAGTCTTCGAAATGTCAGAAAATTAGAATTAGAATACAAACGCGATAGCATCCATAAAATACATTTCATATAATCCCGTGAGAATATGTTTTCTAACAGATTAAATATATTTGCGAGACTAAAAAAAATAAGTTATAATTAAAATAAAGCTAAAAATACACTGCTTTAATAGATATATTAGTTAATATAGAACTTCTTTTTATACAGTTATTTATTGTTATGAAAAAAATTCATTTCGAATAGCGGCCGGCTCGGTCCTTCGAGCATTCCTAAACTGAAGTCATAAAAAAGAAAGAAATAAGTTACACAATTATTTCATAAACTTGGCTTAGCAGGTCATCACAGCTCATATACGTCCCACTGCTGGGCTCAAGCCTCCTTCTCGATAGGAGTGAAATTGACCTACTCTGCCACACTAGGCATTCGGGTCGAAATATGGTTTCTGCATAGATAAAGCGTTTCTTTTTTGCATATATATTATAAGCGTTTTATATCACTTAGTCGTCTTTTACTACATCCACGGCCAAGACGGCAAACCTACCTAATATTTACTACTCAACGCTTAACGCTACTCCAATACTTTGACAACAAATTCTATAACAAATTCATATTGTTTAACATTTAAATAGTAGCAACAAGTAGTTCGTGATTAATCGATATATAATCATGAAGTGTATAACTCGAATAGTTTAAATATGTCACGTATGTATCGTTTAATCAATCTGAATGTATTATGTATCTTTTAATCAATCTCGATGTATTACAAATATATTGAAGTTGGTTAGCGTTAAATTATTTTTGATTTTAATATGCGGCGTTAATAACTGTGATTAAAAATATAACATTTATTATAAACAAAACTGTTTTTACGAATCTTACGGGTGGTCTATCTGTGACTATGATCGCTTGATCGAACAGTGTTCACAACATCGGGTGATCTACACTAATATTATAAAGAGGAAAGATTTGATTATTTGTTTGTATTGAATAGGCTCTGAAACTACTGCACCGATTTCAAAAATTCTGTCACCAATGGAAAGCTATAATATCAGGGAGTAACATAGGCTATATTTCATCGCGGTATTCCCAAGGGATTGGGAACTACGCGGGTAAGGCGACTGAAACCGAAGAAAAACGAGGGTGGGTTGCTAGTCTATAATAAAATAAAAACGCGATAAAACCCGTAAAAATAGTTTTATAATGTTGTAATAGCCATGTAAACATTAGAACTCATCAATCAATCTTCAGATATGATATAATAATCTGTAAATTTTTCTTTTTATTCAGAGTATATATCTCCTATTGTTAGATAAAGACGTGTTCGGTATTAATTGAGCAATTAACCTTTTATCATACGCTGGTCAGAGTGATTCATATATGTAGTGGCGAATTTTGAGTTTGCCCATAAGCATCCTAAAGTTCCGTGCCCAATAGTTAATATGTTAATGAGCTAAAGGCAAAAACCGTGTTGTGACGGAGAAAGAATACAATTAACCATATTAATTAACCAATTAACCATATCATACACGTAAGTATCGTAAAGAACGACTAAGTGATAAAATATCCATATAATATTTATAGAAGAGAAGAAATTCTCGAAAGATTAGTTAGGCTGCAACTGAAAATCAGATCTGCAAGTTTATGTAACATATGCTGAACTGTTGCCATTTGGACAACTAATACTTGGATTTTCGATTGTTATATACTACGATTATTTTAATATCAATATTTTTTTCGTCTTCATTTTTTATATCATTTTGTGTACATTTTGAAATATATGTAACTATGGTGTCCAATAAATCTTATTTTCTTTCTACCAAATAAAACCGTATACCAGCCCGCCTGAACCACTGGTTAGTAGGTTAACTTCCCTCCTAATTTAAAGGTGGCTCAGGACTAGTGGGACGTAAATGAGCTCTAATAATAACAATAAAAGACAGAGATTAGGCTAGAAAGATTTAAGTTCACTGGTATGTTACTTTTACATGGTCAACCGCGCAAATTCAGCGCTAGTTTAGATTTTATTTTAGATTAGAGAATAAATTTAAGTCTAAGTTTATGATATACTAGCAACCTCTCTCTTCCTCCTCGCTTCGCTTTGATTTCAGTCGCCTTACCCGCGTAGTTCCCAATCCCGTGGGAATACCGGGATAAAATATAGCCTATTTTACTGCCTGATATTATAGCTTTCCATTTGTGAAACAATTTTTTAAATCTGTCCAGTAATTTCGGAGCCTATTCAATACAAACAAACAAATAAATCTTTCCTCTTTATAATATTAGTATAGATAGAATAGAATAGAATAGAATAGAATAGAATAGAATAGAATAGAATGGAAAGGAATGGAATAGAATGGAATAGAATGGAATAGAATGGAATGGAATGGAATGGAATAGAATGGAATAGAATGGAATAGAATGGAATAAAATGGAATAGAATGGAATAGAATGGAATAGAATGGAATAGAATGGAATAGAATGGAATAAAATGGAATAGAATGGAATAGAATGGAATAGAATGGAATAGAATGGAATAGAATGGAATAGAATGGAATAGAATGGAATAGAATGGAATAGAATGGAATAGAATGGAATAGAATGGAATAGAATGGAATAGAATGGAATAGAATGGAATAGAATGGAATAGAATAGAATAGAATAGAATAGAATAGAATAGAATAGCATTTATTGTCACATAATAACTAATAATTATAATAGGTACATGTTTTTAATTAATTTTGACAATAGGGGAATGATCAGCATTGTGCTGCATAGAAATTATGCAGGGCTGGTTTTCAGCAAACCCCTTTCCTCAAACATATAAGAAAGAAAAAATAACAAAAAGAAAAGAAAAAAGAAAAGAAATAAAAATAACTTACAATAAGAATGATAAAAATATAAATAACATTAATGAATTGAATTATGAAGGATGTGCTTTTGTATGATGAGTTCGCTTTTCCATTTTTGTGTGTATGAGTGTTGAGTGTTTGTTTGCGTGTGTGAATGTGTGTATGTGGGTGCGTATGCGTGTATGTGGGCAGTGAATGTGTGTATGTGGGTGCGTATGCGTGTATGTGGGCAGCGATTGACGTATCTATTTGTTGCAAATTTGTAGGTTATGTCATGTAATTATTCATCAGTTCGTTATACAAATGTCGCATCAAATATAGTTTTATTTCGGTATAATAGTAGTAGTTTAATTTTTTTTTTAAAGCTGTTAAAACTTGTATTTTGTCTTAAAGGAGGAGGAATGTTATTACATATTTTTGATGCACTATATTTGAAACAGCCTTTGAAACCACTAGTCTTGTGCATTGGTATTTGAAGAGTATAAAATGAATTAGAGCGTATAGTTCTTGAGTGAATATCTCTAAGCCATGTAAGTTTTTCAAATAAGTATTCAGGGTTTTTATTCCATAATACTTTTTGATTGATAATCTTATATGGAATGGTTTATATCTTATATAGCTTATTTTTGTTATATTTGTTTGTGGAATCCCGCATCAGTTGCAAATGTTTGTCAATTTGCAATATAAAGCATTATATAGGCAGAGGCCGTTTGTCGCGGTTTCAGTCCAGAGCAGGCTTACCGCAACTAAATACAATTATCCATTTAGGCTTTTCCATTTACTATTATTATGGTCGAAATATTCAAAAGCCGTAACATTTGAATCTCCTGTAACTTTGACCGGATAATTTCTGTTATTCGCTTTACTGATTATAATGCCCATGTGGTGACGGAGTAAGAATACAATTCACCATCCCCTCTCTGACTCATGGGTGTCATAAAAGACGACCAAGGGATATAATAGGCATATAATGTCTATGCAAGAGAAGGAAAAATCGAAACAAGACCTTATACCAACACGTCTGACCAGCGTGGTAGTACATCAATTTTCCTCCCAAAGAGGAGGCCCGAGCTCAACAGTGCGACGTGTATGGGCTGAGACGATAACATCTATAAAAGAGGACGCAAACTTAAAGCGAAATCTTCTACCACCCTGTCTGATCAGCAGGTCACTTCCTAGCATAGACTTAAGTCCAGCAGTAGAACATATATGAGATGTAATGATAATCTTATATCTTTAAACGAGCAATTCTTGTATATATATATATATATATATATATATTCAGGATCTCGGAAACGGCTCCAACGATTTTGTTGAAACTTGGCATACTAGAGCATTCGGGCCCAAAAAATCGATCTAGCTAGGTTTTATGTATAGAAAATGTTGTTTTGTCAGTATTTTTGGCAGACAATATAATGACATTAAATTTTAAAAGAATATGAATTCAAATTTTGCCGTCAATGTCATGAGTTACGATCAGCGGCGAAGTAGTCAGGTTTCTTTTTATTTTTGCCATCGGCGACAAACGTCGTCGGATCGAATCTCGGTGTTATTATTATTCTCTTTTTGTAATTTTTTACATAATTTTCATTATTTATTTTTTATTTTTTAATAATATATATCTGAATAAATGCTACAAAAATACTCCGAGCGAAGCTCGGTCAACCTGATATTAATTATAATGCCACCAATGTAAAGTTTTAGACACATTAATATCTCAAATATTCCTTCTCTTCCACAGATGTTGTATAAGTATTATATCCCTTAGTCGCCTTTTACAACACCCACGGGCAAGATAGGGGATAGTAAATTATATTCTTTCTCCGTCAGCACATGAATGTATCATCATCATCTCAGCCCAAATACGTCCCACTGTTAAGCTCGGGCCTTCTCCGCAATGGAAGAGAAATTGACCTACTATACCTCGCTGGGCAGGCCACATCGCTCAACGAACCAACAACGCAGTGTAGGATAATCCCCCCACTAGGTGGACCGACAACCTGGTAAAAGTAGCTGGGCGTCGTTGAATGCAGGCAGCATAGGACTGCACTTTGTGGCGTAATATGAGGGAGGCCTATGTCCAGCAGTGGATAAAGATAGGCTGAAATGATGATGATAATGTCAGACGTGTTGGTATAGGATTTTGTTTCGTGTTTGCCTTCTCTTGTATAGATGTTATATGCATATTATATAGTAGTCTTTTATTACGCCCACGGGCAAGAGGGGGTGGTGAATTATATTCTTATTACGTCACTACATATAGCCAATAAATATTCATGTGTTCATAATATTGAGAAACAATTGTAAAAGAAGCAATCTTTTGTATCCGAGAGTAATTTATAGTGAAATCATAAATCAAATACAATGTAAGTATATCATAAAGGAAATCGAATAGACGTAAACCAGCAAATTTTTGTAATAACAGTTTTAACAAAGTATGTTTTAGTGTTTGTGATTATAGAAAATTGCTTGTCTTGCCTTATATAATGACTCTATAGCATAAATTATAGGTATATATACTAGTGGCAACCCGCCCTCACTTCGCTTCGGTTTTAATCGTTTTACCCGCGTAGTTCCCGTTCCCGTGGGAATACCGGGATAAAATATAGCCTCGGTTACTCCCTGATATTATTGCTTTCCATTGGTGAAAAAATTTTTGAAATCGGTCCAACCGTTTTGAAGATTACCCGGAACAAACAGACATACAGACAAAAATTTTTAATCTGTATTTTAAGCATAGGTGTCGTGCAAATAACCGTGTGAGCATGAAAAATGCCTATTATTTTGACATTACAAACAGACATTCTAATTTTATTTATTGGTATAGATTGGTATATTATATATTATAGGTATACTAGCTGATCCAACAGACGTTGTTCTGTTCAAAGAAAATAAAAGGAATTCGCCTTGAAATCGACAGCAGCGTCACTTACCGGTTCCATTATTAATTTAAACCCTTAGAATAATAACGTATAGAAGGATAGTGTCAATACTTCGAACTTTCAAAATTTGAATCTAAAAATACTAATGGCGCGCAGACGATTACACACGTACACACGCACACCACTATACAAATTATGAAATCAAATTTTGTTTTTATTAACATAAATCGTCGAGTTACCTTTAAAGGTAATGTTAATAATCTTTTTATATTTTTCAAATGTGTTGTGACATCATTTGAATGCACAAACCGTCATAATTACCTATTTATTTTTTAAGAACGTACGCAACGTACGTTCGTGGAGTACAATGTAATGTAATGCAAACTAATTAGTAATTAAATAATTATTATTAATTAATTATTAATTAATTAATGATTATTAATTTAATTATTAATTATTATTATTATTTGGAGTATTGGGTTGTAACCTAATATTCCAAATACGCGGCTGAAAATCAGAAAATAAAATTCAACTTTTCATTTAGATTATGACTATTTCTGTTAATTGTGAAATGAATTTATTGGCGACTGAAATATAGTAAGCAAAATCACAGATCCAGCTATCAAAATAGACTACAGAAATTTTTGAATTATTGTAACTAAAGAAAATAACGATTGTCTTCTTGAGACTTGGACTTAATTTAACATAATAGGTTTATCCATTCCTTTGTAAACAAATTAATCTGAAGCAAAATATCGTTGAAGTAAGCGCACAACGACTTTTCTTGTTAAAACTTGAGACACTGTTCTGCGTTTCATTCAAATACTTTGTATGAAATTAGCATTTCGTTTTATAAATTGCGAATATCGTTTCTGTTTGAATTGTTATTTATATCATTAAAAGTCAAAGTCCCGAACTCATTAATATAGATGTACAATGCAAAATATGGAACCATATTTATTAAATTTCATTAAATTTTATGCCTGGCACTTCGACTAGTCATTTTTAATATGTTCATTTATTTCACCCTTTATGAATGGTTATTCTTAACAAAAAATCTTATTAAAATTATTATTTAATGGTTATATTTTAAACTCAGGCTAAATACTTTAAAATATAATAATTATATTACCTAATATTAGTTATTATTACTTATAGTAAAAAACAAATACGAAGACCATAACATTCGTAAATATCATCATCATCATTGCTATCCACATACGTCCCACTGTTGGGCTCGGGCCTCTTCTATGATGGGAGGGAATTTGACCTACTATACCATGCTGGTCAGACATGTTGGTATAGGGTTTCATTTCGAGATTTCCTTCTCTTGCACACATGATGTGTGCATTTTATATCCCATAGTCGTCTTATACGACATCGACGGGCAAGATAGGGAGTTGTGAATTGTATTCTTACTCCGTCACCACACGGAAAAATCCTAAATATAATATGAATAAAATAAATATAAAAATAATACTAACAAAATATAATAAAATTCCGTGTATTGACGGAATAATCGTCATTCACGACAACCACGGACAAGACCATCTTCTTTCGTTTTTCACGACAACCACAGTCTTGACTGTGGTTGTCGTGAAAAACGAATAAGGAATAAAATATGCGTAGAACATCAGTTCAAGATAGAATAAATTCGAAATAAAACCCTATACTTACCTGTCCTTCAGCGTGGTGACAAAATAAGAGTACAATTCATCACTCCCTGTCTTGCCTGTGGATGTCATATAAGACGACTAAAGGATGTAATAAGCATATAACATCTGTGCAAGAGAAAGAAAACTCGACAAAGTGTGTGCAAGAGAAACAAGACCCTATTCCAACAAGTAAGTCAGTAACCCTTACATTATGGAGGAGGCCTCACTAACAGTAGGACATAGGTAAATAGGCTGAGATGATGATGATGACTAACCTATCTGATCTACGTAGTATGGTAGATAAATTTCTCTCCTATCTTGGAGGAGGTTCGAGCCCAGTTGTGGTATGCATATGAGCTGAGATGAATAAATTAATTTCCCATGAATATTATATTATTAAAAAACTCTTGAAAAACAATTCTCTTACAATATTAATGTTATTTTTAATAACGCAGACGTGTTTAAATTTTATATTCCGATATTGGATATATTTCAGCCTATGTCAATGCGTTTGATTAGCGCGGTACATTAAGTCAATTTCCCTTCAATTGTAGAGGTGCTCCTCTAACTCTAGCCTCCTCCCCGTGCCCAGGAGCTGTGATGATGATGAGAATTCAATTATTACAATATGTTTAAGCGCAAACATTACCTATCTTAGGTAGTTATGCAGGTATACGAGAGCGTACAAGTGTTCCATCCTGAATGAATGTACAGGTGAGGTGAGGACCTTATCTTTAGGATTATAGAGACTTTTTTTATTTGGCTAATATATGTATATGAACACGGAAAGTGAATTGACTCAAAGCTACTAACTCTACAAACATTACAAGGTATCCATTAATCCAAGGCATCCAGTTAATAAGAGTTGAGTTCGCATAATCATTACCGCGTAAATGACGAGAAGTATCCTTTAGTATATTATCTCATTGCTTTCCCTTTTCTTCATAGAACAACTATTGTTGCAGTCTATAAACGATGTTTTGAGTCTGTACATAATTTACGTGCGTTTTATATTATGTCTTTAAAGTCTGCCGTGACACAAAAAGTCATTCCTTAGCACTTAATCGGATTAATATATCTTTAAGAAACAAAAAACAGATATGACTTTATTTATTTATATTATTAATTACAATTAATGTATTATCTAACACCATCATATAATTAATCTTTGACTTGGTATGATGTGCCATCAATAATGATTAGGTAAGCTGTCTATCATTTTTTATGATTAGTTATTGCTGTATTGGGAAATACATTTAGTCGCTTTGATTGAGGCCAGAACACCAAGTGGCCAATAAGTAATTCAAGTACTCGTTATTTTAATGTAAAACAATAAAAAATATTTGGGCGTATTATGATTTGTTTATTATTAAACATATACGCACAGATATTTTTTTGTTGTTTACGCGTTGTTTTACTGGTTAATGACATCTTTCAATAAAAAATGTATAGTCTGAGGAATTTTTGCCCATAAGTGTAGATTGAATGAGCGTAGATAAATATCAAATATATAATTCAGCCATTGCATTGTAAGGAACATGGTTGGGTTTAAACTGTAACCTAAGAGGCGATGGCCAATGTTTTAAAATATTTAAGACTCGCTATTGCCCGAAGTTTTATCTAAGTAGTTCCCGTTCCAGTAGAAATATGGCGATAAAATATAGCCTTTACTTGTTGATAATGTAGCTTTCCATTACTAAAACATTTTTTTTTTTAATGATTTAGACGTAAAAAAATAAGAAATAGTGAAACAAATTTGCTTTCATATTTATAATAATAGTTAGGGCTAGCGACCCGCCCTTGCTTCGCTTCAGTTTGTCACCGTATTTTAAATATTATCTTTTTTTTTTGGGGGGATAGGTTGCGGTCGGCGCGCTCCTCGCACCACTCCGTCCGGAGCGACAGAGGGGCGTAAGCACGCACACCTGCAACCCACCCACGACGCACGTGGCCTTCGTCGTTGAGCCGACCACCGGAGCAGATTTTAAATATTACCTAAGATTTTACCATATGCGAATTCAATTACTAAGGTCTTATATATGATTCTTGGGCCGGGTAAAATTATGTAGGATTTTTCTGACAGGCAAAGTAGCTTAAGTTACTCCTTATCCTGGTAGTACAATATTATTAAAATATGTGCATCCATTTTTAAGACTAGACAGAGATACAAAATCGAATAGACAGACTCGATCGAATAGATAGACATAAAATCGATGCGGGATGAATGAAGTGGTGGCAACTCACGGGTACAACATGCGACCCCAGAGTACCCCTCAAATTAAAGCGTAAAATTTATAAAACCCTAATAAGACCTGCCGTATTTTATGGATCAGCATGTTGGGCGACAAAAGCAATGGATGAGAGACGACTGCATGCAGCGGAAATGCGAATGTTGAGATGGATGTGTGGTGTGACAAGAATGGATAAAGTGAGGAATGAACACATTAGAGGAAGTTTGAAAGTTGCGCCAGTGACGGAAAAGTTAAAGAGTGAACGGCTGACATGGTATGGACATGTGATGAGGCGGGATGAAATTAATGTTGTGAGAAAAGTTTTAGGTATGAATGTTGAAGGCTTTAGGGGTTAAGGAAGACCGAGGAAAAGATGGATGGACTGCGTGAGGTATGAAATGGATAGCCTGAGAGAGACTGCAGAGATGACGTCTGATAGGACCGTATGGAAGAAGATGACATATTGCGTCGACCCCAAGTAATTGGGATAAGAACAAGATGATGATGAGACAGAGACATAAAACCAACACTTCAATTTTATTAAGTTCTACAGACATGTAAAACGTTAATATAATTTTATTCAACAGTACTAGATTTAAATTTTACTATGCTACACTTTGAACAGATAATTTATAGGCTTTCTAGAACTTCTTTATAAGAATTCAAATTTTAAATAACGACCATTCTAGGCAACAATTCTAGGCAGGTATCGGTGTTCTTTTGCGAGGATTTGTGGTTTATCAAACCTGATGTTATGGCGGGCGCGATCCTGACAATGTACACAGACTGCAGACTTGCAGACCGTGACCATGAATGCTTCAAAGTATTTGAAACATCAGGCAATCAAAAATCAAATACAAACGTGATAAAATCCATAAAGTAGTTATATTTAAAATGTGTAATACTTGTGTAAACATCAATAATCATTATAGAATACAAATTAATGCTAAAAATGTATTTCGCATCCTCAGGGTCCTCATTTTCTATATATACGGTCAAATAGGTTCAAATTTTGTTCACTTCAATCCGGGTCACACGATGGATGCAGCTCATTCATTTATGTGATGCGCTGGGCTGGGTAGGTCAGGTCAACACCCAGACGACTTAATAATGAACCCTTACAATTGTAATTGTGTGAATTTGCAATGTTAGAGACTGAGCTCATCTTCACTGTCCTTTTTTATACAAGATGTCTTCTTCCTCTCATCATCATCATCATCTCAGACAATTCAGTCCCACTGCTGGGCTCGAGCCTACTCCACTATGGGAGAGAAATTGACCTACTAAAGCACACTGGTCAGACATGTTGGTATAGGGCTTTTTTAGAGTTTTCTTTCTCTTGCATAGATATTATACGTATACTATATCCCTTAGTCGTCTTTACGACAAGACGAGCAAGAGAGGGGGTGGTGAGTTGTATTCTTACTCCATTACTACAAATATCTTCTACGCAGAAAAATAAAAATTAGAACATGCTGCAGAAGCATGGTTATAATTATTGACTAATTACCTGCTTGACGCCGAGCCTTGAAAATGTAACCGTTAATCGGTACCAATGGCCAGTACCACAAAAAAGAAACTGTTAATATCCGTGTGGTAAGAATACCATTCACCACTCCTAGTCTTACTCATCGGTGTCGTAAAAGATGATTAAGGCATAGGCATCTATAGGTATATATACAAGAGAAAGAAAACTCGACATAAAACCCTATGCCAACATTCTCTCAAATTGTGAAGGGGGATCGAGCCCAGCAGTGAGATGTATATGAGCTGAAATGATGATGATCGTTAATGATCTAGAGTTGAATGTGAGGTAGTTATTAATGACGACAAGATGCTAGATGGTATTGCGTCAGGTTTTTATTTAAAGTAGTAGGTACACCTAATGGTAAGTGATAAGGGCGCTCATGGACTTTTTCGATACCAGGTATACAGCTACGTCGCTGCCTACCATGAAGAAAATGCTCTTCTTAAACCTCGTTTAAAAAATCAGATGACATAGTGCTTGGGAAATACAGCAGCAAGTAGTTCCAGATCCTGCACGTACCTGGAAAAAAAATATAAAACTTTCAGTCAGCTTTCAAGATGATATGGAAATTAAGGGTTGACAGTATTCTTAGGCAACATCGCACGTGAAAAGTAAGATATGTATAACATCATCGAACAGTCATTTTTACACTCCGCAAGAATGGTCTTGGGAAAGGAACGCTTAAAATCTATACTACTATTATAAAGAGGAAAGATTTGTTTGTATTGAATAGGCTACGAAACTACTGGACCGATTTCAAAAATTGTTTCACCAATGGAAAGCTATAATATCAGGGCGTAGCATATATAACACAGGCAACTACGCGGGTAAGACAACTGAAACCGAAGCGAAGCGAGGACAGGTTGCTAATATTATATAAAAAAATCTTTTATGAAATAACAGTATCAAATCTGTATATTGTAGCGTAAGTTTCCAAATTTTAAGACGTTTTAAGGTTTCACATTAAAACCACTCAAGTCTCAAGTTAAGAGACAATTAATTTTATAGTATATTCCTACGTATGTACCTAAAATGTCATATCATAAACTTTTACAACCGTGGTATGTGAATAGAGTCGCGTATCGAGTGTCAAGGGTTTTACTGCCCCTCCCCGAGGGGGGGACGTCGGTCGATGGGAGGGTACCCCACTAGGGCGTATTCCGTCGGGCCGACCACTGATGACAAGTAACTGTGCTCCGGTAATCGGCCCAACGACGAAGGCGACGTGGTGTTCGTGTGGGTTGCGGGTGTGCGTGCTTACGCCCCTCTGTCGCCCCGGACGGAGTGGTGTGAGAAGTGCGCCGACCGCGATCCAAAAAAAAAAGAAAAAAAAAGGTTTCTACTCCCAGACAAAAAAAAATTGTGGGATCCAAAAATGTTTGTTCTGAGTCTGGATTTAATTTGTATTTTATATATAAAAATACTTTCTGTATTAAGGAAAATAATTCTTGTATGATTGTGGCGGACGTTATATAATCACCGTGTCGTGGGTTCAAATCTCACGCAGGACAAGACTGTACGATCCACAAATTGTTGTTCTAAGTTTGGATGTAATTGGTGTTCATTAATTACATTTTTGTAAAGTCCCTCGCAACACAAGGATTATTGCCTCAGTACAGGGAATAGTCTTTAAAAAAAAATATTACCATATATGGGAAATATATTACCACGTTGGTGCGATCCCACGATACTGATACTACACTGGTATGTCGATAAATTAAATACTACGCAGTGCTGACTGCATGTATATGAATTAATTTTATTAATATTTATAAAAAGTGTTGGGCAAATGCTGGCATAACAGAATTTCGGGTGTAAAGAACACCTAAACGCTGCGCATTGTGAGGATTGCAATTGAAATATATATAGTCTCGCCTTTGTATAAAATCTAATCAATGTATCTATACAAATAAGTTCATGCTTACACCGTTATTTACACGATACATATGCCTAAAAATCACTTACAAACACTTATAAAAACTTTTTATCCATCTGCCTGTTTTTTTCGGGTAATTTTCTAAACGGCACAACCGATTTTAATAATAATTTACTACTAGTACAACGGTTTAACGGTTAACGAAAACAAAGGTTTATAACCAGTGTGTGTTACCAGCGATGACTTACGGCACTGAAACGTGGTCTCTAAATGTCGGCCTCATAAAAAAGGTCAAAGTCGCTCAGCGTGCTAGGGAGAGGGCTATTCAGGAGTGGTAGGACCACACTGTCGACAGTTATCTGTCTACAGCCGCGGGCCGGTCCGTCCGGGGCAGTACCATGCTCTCGCAGAAAATCGACGTCTGAGTAGTAGCAATTTGTTACTGCGCTTCGTTCGGTGAGCGAGAGAGCCGGAAGCCCAACTTTCTGAGGGTGATTGCGTGTGGAGGGTTTTGGTGGTGCCCTTGGTATCACCGAGCCTCAATGCACGCATTCACACTCCATTCGCGGTAGGCAACGGCCTTGTAAAGGTCCATGAGCGGCAGCAACACTTACCATCAGGTGTACTGTTTGCTCGTTTGCCACCGTTTGCACAAAAAAAAAAAAAAAAAATGCTCGGTATTTCTCTACGTGATAAAATTCGGAACACTGAAATCCGTAGAAGAACGGGTGTAACCGACATAGCCCGCAGAATTAGCACATTGGAATGGCAATGGGCAGGCCACATCGCTCGTCGAACCGACAACCGTTGGGGAAGAAAGGTTCTTGAGTGGCGACCACGAATTGGGCGGCGCAGCGTAGGACGACCCCCCACCTGGTGGACTGACGACATTTTCAAAGTCGCAGGGAACCGTTGGATGCAAGTGGCGCAGGACCGTTCCGAGTGGCATTCTCGTGGGGAGGCCTATGTCCAGCAGTGGACGTCTATTGGTTGATGGATGGATGGATGGACTAGTACAACGTACCTGACTATATAAGAAGTAACTTAGATTATTTTTCCTCTCAAGAAACTCCAATAAATTTTGTAGTAGCCTTATAGACTGTATCATAATATTTTAGATATTATTAGAGATGCCACACTGCCATGTTGTGTCGGAGTATGAATACAATTCATCACATCCTCTCTTAGCCGTGGGTGAAAAGGCGACTAAGAGATATCTTGTTCAGCTATGCAAGAGAAGGTTAACTCGAAATAAAACCTTGTACCAACTCGCTTAACCTGCGTGGTAAAGATACTTCCCCGCTCGAGCTCGAGCTCCCTCCTATTATGGAGGAGGCTCCAGTAGTGGGACACATATGAGCTGTGATGATGGAGATTTAAACTGCGGGTGTAAGACGACTGAAACGAAGCGAAGGCGGATTGCAAGTTAACTATATATTGAAAGACTAAACTGGAAAGACATACATCAATTTGAGCTGACAGCACGTGAGCTTACACGACATAATCGCATCAGTTCATTCGAGTTAGCTGCGAGTAATGGACCATGTACATTATTAATAGCATCTAACGTGAATAATGGTTGAATACCATTGATGTTACTCTATTTTATCATTACTAAAAACTCATAGATAACTAATCCCAGTACGTAGTTGTAGAGGGTTAATCAATTTCCTTACTCAGGAAACCATTTATCCGGTTGTTCGCGGAGTAAGAATACAATAGTCAACACCCCTTTCTTTCCTGTTAGCATCGTAAAAATGATTAAAGCGTGTTTTATCGCGTTCGCATTATTTCTCAGCATTTTTTTTAATGTTCATGCCTTTTTTAGTATTCGAAAAGTTGGAAAATTAAGAATCAAATACAAAAATGATAAAAGCCAAAATAGAGTTTTTTTTTTTTTATATTGTTGACAAACGAGCAAACTCACCTAATGATAAGTGATGCTACCGCTCATGGACCTTTGATAGGCTACTGTGAAGAAAGTGAAGGGAGGGTGAATATGTGCAATGAAGTTCGGTGAGGTTTAAGTATCACCAGTAAAAAGGCACCACACGAAAACACCCTCAGAAAGTTGTGCTCTTTCGAATGAAGTTCAGTAACAAATTGCTACTACTCAGACGTCGATTTTGTGAATGTGGAAATGAAAGTGTCGACGACGAGATTTTTTTTTTTAATTTATTTATTAAGGAAAACATACAGCTTTTAAAAATACAAGTAAAATAAAAACAAATGCACGTAACAATAGCTAAACAGTTTCCACTTAGTTATAACAGAATATATAGAAACTAAATTATAGATTACTAGCAACCCGCCCTTGCTTCGCTTCGGTTATAGGTTATAGTCGTTTTACCCGCGTAGTTCCCGTTCCCGTGGTAATACCGGGATAAAATATAGCCTAGTTTACGCCATGATATTATAGCTTTCCATTGGTGAAAAAATTTTTGAAATCGGTCCAGCTGTTTTGAAGATTACCCGGAACAAACAGACAGACAAAAATTTTTTAATTGCTATTTTAGGCATAGGTGTCGTGCAAATAACCGCGTGAGCATGAAATAAGCCTATTATTTTGACATTACAAACAGACACTCCAATTTTATTTATTGGTATAGATAGAGAAAGGAATTAAGAACAAAAACAGTAAACAAATATTATTAATATTATAGAGTAAATTATAGTCATGAATTAAGCATCAGTTCTTATCGTTTTTATTAATGAAACATATTGACGAAGTTCCTTATGGAATATATCAATTTCACTATATCTGGCATTATAAGTTCTACAAGCTCTTACCTTGAATCGGTTACATGAATAATTAGTTTTACATGTAGGTACTGAAAATAATGAATTAGAGTGAGCCGTAAATCTTGGGCATCTGAAATCTATCTGGCCAAGAAGAGGAGAGTCAACAATACTGTGCACAATTTCATATAAAAATATCTGGTCCCTATGCTCACGCCGTTGCTGCAAGGATTACAGTTGAGTTGAGCTATTATTAAACCTATATCTGAGCCTACGTACAAATTTATTCTAGATTCCCTCAATTTGATTCTTATACTTCGCATAAATAGGGTTTTATATGATTGATGCAAATTCCAGATGAGTTGTGGTTTTATCCTAGATCAACCGGCCCGCGGCTGTAGATAGCCGATAGTGTGTTCCTACCACATATAATTCGCGTAAACATCAGAAAAGAAAAATATATAAATAAAACTTCTTAGTGAGTCAACTATTTCTAATTATACTTTGATCGATATCCGTACATGACCGTTTATCAGGCATACTTGTCTATGCTTTGATCTGTCACAAATGCCTGTCTTTGAATTCCGAAAAAATATGCATAGAATTTGATAACATCTGGGGGCACGGCAGTGCCCTCGCCAAGTCGAGCAAAAAAAAAAGTCGGGCAAAACGCAACACTGCCGTAACATACTTTTCTCGAAGGCATTCAGGCCATATTCGACCCCCTATAACTTCGTTGTTAATAAAACTAGAAGCCTGATTTTTTTATTAACCCAGCAGGCATTGTATACAAATTGTGTATTTCAAATTTCATTCAATTTGAACCAATAGTTTAAGAATTATAACTAGTCAAAATTTCGTAATTTTGTCACTCACTGACTGACCGATCATCAATATTAAAGTGGCACTTCTAGCAGACATAGAAGCTTCAAATTTAGAATACAATTAGTGTTTAGTGTATAAATGAAGGAAAAATTATGAAACATTATAATTTTCATCCAGTTTCCGAGATACACTAAGACTACGCAGATGACGTAGTGGTTATAATACCAACGTACCGTGCTAGTGTCACGGGTTCGAATTCCATGCAAGAAAACACCTTGTACGATCCACAAATTGTTGTTCTAAGTCTGAATGTAATTTGTGTCGGTTCTTTCCGTATGGTGACGAAGTAAAAATACAATTCACCATTCTCTATCTTGCCCGTGGATATCGTATAAGACGACTATGGGATATAATATGCACATACCATCTGTGCAAGAGAAGGAAAACTCGAAATGAAACCCATACCCTATATCAACATGTTTGACCGTCATGGTATAGTGGGTTCGATTGCCTCCCATTGCGGAGGAGGCCCGAGCCCAATAATGGGACATATGAGGCCTGCAATGATGATGCGATGTTGAATTATATGTTTGTATAGTCCCCCATAATATAAGGATTATTATTACCTTACTGCAAGGCGTTGGTAATTTAAAAAAAAAGATTCAACAGGAAGGAGAGTGGGCAGCAGCTCTCGCCGGGGAAATGTATGATATCGCACTGCGAAACCAACTCGCCTACCAAACGTGGTGACTACGTCATTATTCCTTATAAGGCGAAGAAAAATGAGCTCTAATCATGGCAACTCTGTTACCCTTGAGCGTCGTTGGGTGCAGGTGCCACAGTACCGCACTTTATGGTGATGCATGAGGGGGGTCTATGTTCTACAGTGGACGGCGATAGGCTGAATGATGATTGGCATAATAGGTGTAGACAGATACCTAGATATAATTATGTTCAAAGATAACTTGTAAAATGGTCAATCATTTTAATGAAAAAGCAAGAGTGGGACGTGTATTATGAAATTGTACCAAAATCTCCCAAAGTATTAAGCAAACTAAAGTGCCTCAAATTTATCTGAAAGAAAGAACGCCATCATTAGGCTCGATTGCCATCAAAGCGGAGAGGAGACTAAAGGAGATGTGTTTCGAAAAACCAATCAAATTTCTTTATTTCCACATCTCCATTTCCAGAGTGGTAGGACCACACTGTCGACAGTTATCTGTCTACAGCCGTGGGCCGGTCCGTCCGGGGCAGTACCACACTCTCGCAGAAAATCGATGTCTGAGTAGTAGCGATTTGTTACTGCGCTTCGTTCGGTGAGCGAGAGAGCCGAAAGCCCAACTTTCTGAGGGTGTTTGCGTGTGGAGGGTTTTGGTGGTGCCCTTGGTATCACCGAGCCTCAATGCACGCATTCACACTCCCCTCACTTTCTTCGCGGTAGGCAACGCCCTTGTAAAGGTCCATGAGCGGCAGCAACACTTACCATCAGGTGTACTGTTTGCTCGTTTGCCACCGTTTGCAATAAAAAAAAAAAATCTCTCCGCTTAGTTTAGGTAGAATTGACTCAAGCGGAAAGGAGAGATGTCTCATTTTTCTAAGTGTGCTCTAAGAAAATCCTTTGTTGGTATTCAAGAAGTAGAAGGTACCAGAAAGGCAAATAAGTAGGTCTATCTACAAAAAGAAATGAGATACCATCAAAAACAAGACTTGTAAAAAGAAGCCAAGCCTCGCAACTGAGTTCTTCTACCATAAAAACTTGTGAGATCCATGTTATTCCAAGTCGGTTAACTCATTGAATCCCTGCTTAAGGGACCTTTCTACTTAAGTCATTACGTAAATAGCTAACCTAACAACTTCTTATAGTGACTATATCAATATTAAAGATCTTTTATGTTTTAGATAAATAGATTGACTTGGCAATCGCACTATGTTTAGTACAATTTAATATAATATGTATTACTTATGAGGTGTGTTTTCATGCGATTGCCAAGTCATTCTGTTTTTCTCAAACATAAAAGATCTTTAATATTGATATAGTCACTATAAGAAGTTGTTAGGTTAGCTATTTACTTAATAATTTAAGTAGAAAGGTCCCTTAAGCAGGGATTCAATGAGTTAACCGACTTGGAATAACATGGATCTCACAAGTTTTTATGGTAGAAGAACTCAGTTGCGAGGCTTGGCTTCTTTTTACAAGTCTTGTTTTTGATGGTATTACAACATTCTAACGTATGGATATTATCAATATACGGGTGAGAATATATAATAGTTAAAGCGAAACTGAAGTATATTTTTAACTTTAATTTTAAGCTGTCATGGTTCAGAACCATGACAGCATAAAATTAAAGTTATAATACTATAACAACTTGGAAATCTTATAACGTCTATAGTAGTCACCAATCCGTCTGTGAAGCGAAGCGATTATACGATTACGTACATGTTAGGAAGCCTGTATCTGTAACAATGGACTTCGAAACGACTTCAACTTCTCATGTAAGATTTACTTTCCGTGTGGTGAAGGAGTGAGTATACAACTCACCACCCCGAAGGTGTCGGAAAAGACGACTAATGGATTTATAATACGCAGATAATAGAAGAAAAACTCGAAATAAAATCCTATACTAACCCAGACCAGCGTCGTTATAGTAGGTTAATTTGCCTCCAATTTTGGAGGAGGATCTAGCTCAAGAGTGGAACATATATAAGTTGATGATGGTGAAGATTTATTCATTTGTATATTTCTCAAAGTTTTGTGTGACAGTCGTCTGCCGTCCATGTGGTGACGGAGTAAGAATACAGTTCACCGACCCATTTCTCAGCCGTGGATGTCGTAAAGGATGTAATATGCATATAACATCTGTACAAGAGTCGGAAAACATGAAATAAAAGCCTATTTTGGCCGAGATCATTATGATGAGACAGTCGACTACGTATGAATGAGACTATATGGAATAAGGAGAACATTTATGATGATATTCGCATAGAATTTATTTCCAACCGAAGCGGGCACGGTAGCTGAACCATTAACTTACTTAAGATATGTACTAGAAAATCGTGAGTTCAATATTCATCTGGGATTTACTTCAAAAGTTGTGATTTTTGTTTACATTTTAATTAGATAATAGTTTTGTATATTTTGATGATTTACTCGGTATTACTGCTATTGTGTTGGTGACGGATATGAATACTACCAACCCTTACATTGCTCGTGGGTGTCGTAAAAGATGATTAAAAGTTTTTTCATCGACCTTAGCTTAATTGATCTCAGATCGTCAGGTCAAAATTGACCTTGCCAAGGAGGCGGCCGGTCATAAAATTATTGCCAAAACATTAAGCAAAATGTACTGGTGAACCCAAAGTAATTGGGCTAAGAGCATGGTGATGATGACTGTGAGGAGGGAGAGCACACCGTCCTATCACCATTGCGATTGTGATGAGGACACGGTGCATACGCTCGAGGTATGTGCCACGTGGGCAGACCAGCGCCGTGAACTTGTTGCAATTATCGGTGCCGACCTGACGCTACTGACCACCGCTAGAGAGACGCTCGAAAGCGTCAGGAACTGGAACGCGATCGCTGTCTTCTGTGAGGCAGTCATCTCATGGAAGGTAGGAAGGCAGTGAAGCGTGCGCGAGAAAAAATTCTCTACGGCGACACGATCTGCCGCCGGCGACTGGGGTGACACAGACGCGACTACCTGCGCCTGACATCGACGACCGTGAGGGTGTCTGACGTCCCTGGAGGGGCGTTCTTACCCGAAAGGCTGGCCACGAACAACAAGGTACTTGGTACCAGCGGTCGACCCAATGGCGAAGGAGTGGGCATCCGGTAGGTTATGGAGCTACGCGCCCTCCTTTCGTGGTCGGGTGATGATGATTGCAAACAATATTATTACACATAGGTGAAACTTTCTATAAAGCTGTCTAAAATGACATATTTTTTTCAAGTAGAACGGTATTCCAAAGAGAACACATATTACCATATTATTAGAACATATATTACCTTGTCTAGTCTCAGCTCATACACAACTCACTGCTAGGCTCGAGCCTCCTCCACAATTAGAGGGAAAATTGACCTATGCTGGTCAAACATTGGTATTGGGTTTTACTTTTTTTTTATTGCAAACGGCAAACGAGCAAACAGTACACCTGATGGTAATGTTGCTCATGGACCTTTACAAGGCTACCTACCACGAAGAAAATGAAGGGAGTGTGAATGCGTGCAATGAGGTTCGGTGACACAAAAGGCATCATTAAAACCCACCACATGCAAACACTGAGGGTGTTTGCATGTGATGGGAAAGTTGGGCTTCCGGCTCTCTCGCTCACTGAACCAAGGGCAGTAACAAATCTCTACTACTCGAACGTCGATTTTCTGCATGAGTATGGTACTTCCCCGGGCGGACTGGCCAGCGGCTGTAGACAGACAACTGTTAACAGTGTGGTCCTAACACTATAAAAAGTTTTCGAGTTTTATTTCCAGTTGCCTTCTCTTGCACAGATGTTATATGCATATTACTATTATATCTATATGTAAAATATAATTTTAAGAGACCTGTCTCTAGGCATTGTAGATTATTTATTGCTCATTTACGTTTCACTGCTGGGCTTGAGCCTTGTCCACAATGGTAAAGAAATTGATCTATTATTATACCACGCTCGTGAGACGGATTTTCACTTCTTTATTTTCTTCTTAGACATTATATGCATATACCTAATAATCACTTAGTTGTTTTTACAACACCTATAAGCAATATTGTTGTAGCGAATCGCCGTCTAATGCTAGACGTAGGCTTTTCCCATGTTATGCCACAAAGTGCGATCCTGTGCCGCCTGCATCCAACGACGCCCAGAAACTTTCACCGGGATGTAGGTCCACCTAGTGGGACTGGGCGTTCACCCCGTCCTACACTGCTTCGTCCGATATGTGGTCGCCACTCGAGAATCTTTCTTCCCCAGCGGTTGTCGGTTCGTCGAGCGATGTGGCCTGTCCATTGCCACTTCGGCGTGCTACTTCTTCGTGCTATGTTGGTTAAACCCGTTCTGCGGATATCCATATTTCGGATTCTATCTCGCGGAGAAATCCCGAGCATAACTCCTGCACGCTGAGCGACTTTGAGCTTGGTTATGAGGCCTACATTTAGGGACCACGTTTCTGTGCCTTGTATTCTTACTACGACACCGTTATAAATACTGCAGGTAAATTGATATAGCGATCCTAATAAAAGAAAAAGCCAGAATAAATTTTTTTTAGAATTTTTGTTTATATGTATGCATATCTCTGTGTAGTGACGAAGTAATAATACAGTTCACCACCCCCATTTCTTACTCGTGGTGGTCATAAAAGAGGACTAAAGTATATGATAAGCGAATAACTCTTTACCGACACGTCTGATCAGGGTAAGCGTAGGTCAATTGTGAGACTTTTATGGGCCGAGATGGGAATGATTATGTATGTATGCGTATAATCAAGCAAAAAATACAGTCCAATGAATAGAATGAATGCAGTTTTCAACTATGTATTGCCTGGGCCTCACAGACGCCGCTGCGCACTCGCTCTGATGATGAGCATCGGATATCTTCGAAACCCAGATCGACGTAACCGATCTCAGTATGCGAGTGTTTTGCTGTTATAGATATTATAATATGTATCAATGTCACGATAATTTTGATAATAGCATTGCTAGAGATCTGACATAAAATATGGCGTCGTGTAAGATAAAATCAAAAATATAAATATCTATGTAATGGATGCAAGCAAAACAGCGGACTAAGATTAGTTCTTAATAAGTTTCTTCAAGCATTAACGTAAGCAAATTAAGACGTTAACATAAAAGGCGACAGCATAAAAGAAAAGTGTCTGTAATTTGAACGAGTTGGAACGTAGCGAAGCAATGAAGGCCCGTAAATGTCACAATCGCCTTGTAAAGATTGGAGCCATTAGAGCACTCATAAATGTCGTGTTGAGAACCGCAGCTAACCAGTATTATAGAAGGACAAGGTGACTGATTTCGGTACTATTAATATATATTTTTTCCTTATTATTAGCTGGTTTCTCTTTGGATGTGGTGTCGAAAGAATAAATCGAAATATAATTAAGAAACAAATCAGAGACATTATTCTGATAAATTCACTACTACTGGGTGATGTTATAGGAAAATTTCCATTCCGCTATGGAGATGATTCGTAATCAACGTGAAAACAAGCTCAAAAGGAAAATTGCTTTCACATACCAAATGTATCATCAATAATGACTAACGTCGCCGTATATTTTACCATTTTTGACAAACTCCTGATCATATCGCGCTCAAACTATATATTGCAATGGAAGGCAGGGTTTTTCAGAATATTTTTTTTTATTGCTGATAGTGGAAAACGAGCAAGCAGCATACCTGATAGTAAGTAATCCTGCCGCATATGGAATTGTGCAATACTAAGGGCACAGCCAGGCCGTTGCCTACCTTGAAGAGAATACTCTTCTTGAACCTCGTTTAAACAAGGACATATCATAGCGCTCGGGCAACACAGCAGTATTTAGTGCAATTCGCGCTTGATGAGTAAGTGAGTTGAGTCACCTCGACAATCCTCCACAGACACACACACTGGGCTGTCAGAGGGTCCATTAGACCTCTATCCGAATGTACCTGGGGTCAGATAAGG
Source organism: Lymantria dispar (assembly GCA_032191425.1). Lineage (NCBI taxonomy): Eukaryota > Metazoa > Arthropoda > Insecta > Lepidoptera > Erebidae > Lymantria > Lymantria dispar. Next base: position 8,450,826 of record CM063445.1, on the reverse strand, counting down.
TCTCGACCACTTAGTGGATGCACTAGCTCCTCACACGCGCTGCCCGCCCGCTATCTTCCATCCTGCAGCAGTAGGGGTCAGGATCACCGCCCCGCTCTTTTGGGGCCAAAGCCGAGTCCGTATTCTCTAGACCCCACACGGTGCTTTGCGGGTCTATTGCCCACCGTAGATGCGGAGTAGTGTGAAGGGGCAGAGCTCGACACATAACCCGCCGCAGTCAAAGCAATTGGTGCACGTCGGCCGTATTTGTTCGACCATCATGTACCTTTAACAGGCCGAGGCTCCAGCATGAATACTCGCGCTGAATTCCAGTCCATGAGCAGCCTGCTTGCTGGATTTTATCACGTAGAGATAGATATACTGAGTATAACCCTCTTCATGGCACGTTGAGCGACTTTAAGCCTTTTATAAGCCTAAAACTGAGAGACCATGTTACTGTGCCATATATTATAGCTGGTAATAAACATAAGGTATAAATCTTTATTTTCAGTAACTGCAAAACATAGAACGAAGAACGAAGACACCACGAAATATTTGTTCAATATAATTATGAAATTTTAATATAGTTTATGCTTGCTAATTGTAGATCAATTAATAATACGCTTAATATAACTACTATTAATTGTGACATACATTATTATATTGCTATTTATGTTTTAGTACAAAGGTTTTGTTAATAATATCTTATTAATCGTAGGTTGCTCACGAACATTGCTGAAGCTCCAGTATGATGAATAGTCCATTATTGTTTAGTTGCCTAATAATTTAGTTTATATTGCCTAAATTTACCTCATCATTTGCGTGTAACCTCTGAGAAATTGTTGATCACGATAGGGTTAATATCATTAGGCCTTTTGTATTACAGACAATTTATGAAATTTAAATTGTGTTTCTCTGGTACTAATCACATAGATTAGTCATTACAGTTCATTTATCGAAATAAATCTTCTTGCAAGACAGGTAATAGTGTAGTTATCATGCTTGGCAGTCGGATTGGTAGTTGGGTTTCTTAATAGAATGATGGGATTCATTTTGTGCTAAGCCTTTAGCTGAGTTTTACGATACCTACGGTCGGGGTATTAAGAATTAATAAATACATTCTATATAGTGTAGTAATGGAGTATGGATACAATTAATTACTCATTCTCTTACCCGTGGTTGTCGTAGAAGATTATAATGAGTATTACGGAATTATAATGAGTAGATAGCATCTATGCTAGAAAAGGAAAACTCGACATAAAACCCTATGCCAACACGTCTGACTTCCATGATGTAATAGTATCTACTACTTCCAATTATGGAGGAGGCTCGAGCCTAGCAGAGAGACATATATGAGTTGTGATGGTGATCATAACAGGATTCACGGTACTAGTATTCAGCCCAAACGACGAAAGAGGTACCAAATGTTATGATTTCACTGTCCAAGGACGTTAATTACTTTTTGAAGTTATACTTCCTTTTAGCGCGTTAGGAAAGAATGATGAAAGTATTTTTTACGATGAGCGCGCACACCGTCACGCAAAACCGACACACTGAAGTTAGCTAATCAACATTTTTTTAAGATGCACGCGCACACCGTCACAAATGTCAACTAAAACGTAGGATAAGGGTAAGGGAACGTAGGTAAGGGGACTAGGGAAGTAATCCTTGTATTATGAGAGACTTTATAAACATATAATAAACGAACACATTTTACATCCAGACTCGGAACAACAATTTGGATAGCATAAAGTGTTGTCCTGCATTCTGTTACACAGCAACACAAATAGTCTTTTAAAAAAAAGATTTTGAGAGTCCTCAAAATTATTTAATATAATTATACAAATTTGATAAAATCATTTAGAAATTGTACACGAAATTGAAACGAAAAGGCGAGTTTATAAGATGGTGGTCGATGGTGTTTTTTTTATGGGTGGGCTATGGTAAGCGCACGCGCGGTCCATTCCGTCCGGCGCGACGAAAGGACGATGCGCGGGCCCATAACCTACCCGTACCCACGTCACCTCGTTGATGGGCCGACCACCGGAGCAGGGTGACTTGTCGTCAGTGGTCGGCCCGAATGGTGGTCGATGGTAGACTGACTTGCCCGTCACCCCTCTCGGCTCGGATGATGAACAAAATTGCTATGTGGCGCGTTCTGTCAGCATCTTTCATATTAATCGAAATGTATAACAGTACAAACCCGCGACACTGGCAGGGTAAGTCGATATCTTAACGTCTACGCCATCTGTGCAGTCAATATTAATAACATTAGTAATAACTAGCAACCCACCCCCCCTCGCTTCGGTTTTAGTCGTTTTACTCGAGTAGTGCCCGTTCCCGTGGGAATACCGGGATAAAATATAGCCTAGTTTACGCCCTGATATTATAGCTTTCCATTGGTGAAAGAATTTTTGAAATCGGTTCAGCCGTTTTGAAGATTACCCGGAACAAACAGACAGACAAAAAAAAAATTAAAGTGATTTTTAGGCATATGTGTAGTGCAAATAACCGTATGAGCATGAAAAAAGCCTATTATTTTAACATTACAAACAGACACTCCAATTTTATTTATTGGTAATATTGGACATTTTGTGAGTAATTGAACCTAACACTAGCCTTAATGAAACAAAACTGACCCATTAAAGTATTCACAAAGCATAATTAAAAAATCTATTGGATCTCAATAATTTCTACAATTTTCAGAAAGCTAAAGTATTTATATGCAAAGTCAATATAAGCGAAAGTATTTCATAGCATAAATAAGATTCATGATAAAGCCTTAAGCTTGGAATGAAAACTTCGAATACCGCAAATTCTACGGAAGTGGAAATAGCCGAGTAGAAACGGAAGAATCTGAAGTAACTCGAACTTAGCTCTTTGTACTTAAAAATAGTCCATTAAAACGAAGAACAGATGAGTTGGCAATCGTATAAGTTTTAAAGTCCTTGTAGAATCTATGTTAGGTCTGATTTTGAAGCTAATAACGGATGACGCTTACGGTGATAGATTATAAAATAATGCGTCATCCCGAGGGAGTTCTAAAGATCCGGCTGAAAGAAAACTATGAGAATTAACCCGTAACATTCTCTTGTTTACAATTTACAATTTAAAATTCACCATCTATCTTGCCCCTGGATGTCATAAAAAGGATTAAGGGATTGTAATAAGCATACAGAATCAATGCAAGAAAATGAAAACTCGAAATAAAACACTGTACCATCCCGTATGACCAGAGAGGTGTATTAGGTAAATTTCCTATGAGTTGAAAAGAGAGTGATTTTTTATGTTTACGTAAGTATTACACATTGTAAATAAAACTACTTTACGAATTTTGTCGCGTTTGTATTTGACTTTTGATTGCCCGACGTTTTATTTCGTTTGTATTTAATTTTTGATTGTCCAACGTTTCGAAAACTTTAGAGCGTTCATGGTCACAGGTGGACTCGACGGGGCGATGAAACGATAGTGTTTACACGACTACTGAACTTATGAAATAAAGCTATAACTTTACGGAAAAATGTAGTGCCATTTTATTTTTGGGAAATTGTAGCGATAGCAACATGTTTCTTTTTGCGTGTTTTATAATTGTTAACAAGTTATAGACATAGAATCTAGTGTCATGACGGGGTAAGAACACCGATCCTTATTTTTTCCTAAGTGATCCATACAGATAATTAAGAGCCCAAAGCAGAAAATACTACTGCACGAGAAGGAAAACTGAGAGTGAGACTGTGTGTCAATTTCCCTCCCACTGTGTCATAGGCTCAAATCTTAAAGCGGGAATATAGCTTATTACCTGTGATGATGATCATATCAAACGAAAGCATCTTTTTTTCTGTTGAAAATTGACATTTTTATCCAAACATGGGTCAAAATTGAACACCTAAATCCATTGTATTCTCATGGAGTAAGAGTACAATTCACCAACCCCTATTTTGCCCGCGGATGTCGTGAAAGATGACTAAGGGATTATTGCAGATTATATCTATGCAAGAGAAGGCAAATTCGAAATATTAGCAAGCTCGAAATATTTGGCGACGGAGGCAGCGTGCCTATTGGCCGGGACTCCCCCGTGGGATCTGGAGGCGGCAATGCTGGCCGGATTGTATCGGCGGGTAACGGGGATGCGAGTGAAGGGCGGTGTGATCTCGTTAATGTAGCTCACCGCTTGGCGCGTCGACGCCCGCCGAGACGTCATTGCCCGTTGGGCAGTCCGACTGGAGAGGCCTCGGTCCGGGTTGCGAACCGTGGAGCCCTTTCGGCCGGTGCTGATGCAGTGGTTGGAAAGGCGGCACGAGGTGCTCTCCTTCCAACTGGTGCAGGTTTTGACGGGACATGGGTGCTTCGCCAAATACCTGCACAAGGTCGTTAGGAGGGAGAGTACACCGTCCTGCCACCACTGCGATTGCGACGAGGACACGGCGCGCCATACGCTCGAGGCCTGCGCGGCTTGGGCAGTGCAGCGCTGTGAACTCGTCGCAATCATCGGTGCAGACCTGACGCTGCCGGCTATCGCTAGGGCGATGGTCGACAGCGTCGGGAATTGGGACGCGGTCGCAGCCTTCTGCGAGACAGTGATCTCGCGGAAGGAGGCGGCGGATCGCCTGCACGAGGAGCGCAGCCTCGATGAGGAGATCCGCCGCCGGCGACTGGGGTGGCGTAGGCGCAACTACCTGCGCCTCATGCCGCCCTAGCCGAGGCTGCGGGTGACGTGACCGGGGATTAGTCCGTCACCCGCCGAGAGGCCGACCGCGTGAGGAAAGACCGACGTCCTCCCCGAGGGGGGAACGTCGGTCGATGGGAGGGTACCCCAATGGGGGGTATTCCGTCGGGCCGACCACTGATGTCAAGTAACCCTGCTCCGGTGGTCGGCCCAACGACGAAGGCGACGTGGTTTTCGGGTGGGTTGCGGGAGTTGCATGCCCCTCTGTCGCCCCGGACGGAGTGGTGCGGAGGCGCGCCGACCGCAGCCCACCCACAAAAAAAAAAAGCTCGAAATATTACCCTATACCAACCTGTCTAACCAGTGGTGGTTTAGTAGGTCAATTTCCGTCCCATTGCGGACTCCCCGTGTGGCGATAGGATAAGAATAAAATTGTCGCCATCCCTTGCTTGCTCTTGGCAGTCCTAAAACTCAACTAAGGGCTCACTAAGAGAGTGGGCAGCAGCCCTCTTCTGGGAAATGTATAACATCCCACTGCGATCGCCAACCCACCTGCTAAGCGTGGAGATTACGGCATTGATGACGATGTTGATGATGAAATCAGTAGATAAACATCTCTATAATCATAATGATATTGTATTTTGACGATGTTTGTTACGAAGTATCGAAAATGTCGAGACAGTAAAAAATAAAACAAACCTGTACAATACTTTAAATTGGCTTTAGTTTTTACATAACTTCTTGTACTCATAATAGTAAGAACATAAATTGCGTATAGATGTACTTCCGTATGGTGACAGAGTAGGATTACAGTTCACCACCCCATTTTTTTGCTCGTGGATGTCATAAATGTCAACTAAGGGATATATGCAAGTAACATCTATGCAAGAGAAGGAAAATTCTTAAAAAATCCTAGGGATTTCCAACCAACTCATCTGACCAGCGTAGTTTATTAGGTAAATATCGTTTCCATTGTAGAGGAGGCTTGAGTCCAGCGGTGGGACATATATGAGTTGAAGATGTTGATGATGATAATAATAATTGATGTAATAATATCTCATTTGTAATTTGATGCCGTTAATAGTTTTTTACTTATTTGCAAAAAATATCAAAGAAAACTGTTGAGTAAGCCTATCGTTATCCAGGAGACAGACCTATCCTTACAGGAATAGTATCCTATTTGCCACGTTTGATAGGATTGACCAGATGGAGAGACGTAGGTGTAATAAGTTTACTAAGATGGTGCCCAGAAGTGGGACGTATATGACTTGTGACGATGACAATGATGACGAAGATGGAGCAGCATCCAATTTTCTTGGTGATCACTCAGCTAGTTTTTATAACTCTTACAGAATAATCCATAGATAATTTTGCTTCATATTGCCTGCTTTCTATACGTGTGAAGTGTAATTTTTTTTTATTGCCCTTGGTGGCAAACGAGCAGGCAATACACCTGATGGTAACTGATGTTGCCGCACATAGACCTTTGCAATATCAAGGGCACAGCCAGGCCGTTGCCTACCGTAAAGAAAATAAACTTCTTAAACCTCATTTAAAGAAGGACATGTCATAGCGCTCGGGCAACACAGCAGCAGGTAGTTCATTCCAGAGCCTGCGCGTACGTGGGAGAATTTGTCCAACTCTTTCTGTTTTTCTTTTCAAATTATTTTTTGGTGTGTTTCAATACAATTATTAGGGTAAAAACTCGGTCTCATTTACGGAGACCATTTTAGATCCTCACTTACAGGTTTTACAGTGATGCGATTAGTCTAGGAAAGTTAAATATAGAAATAAAACTATTTTTACGGATTTCATCAAGATTGTATTTGATTTTTGAGCGTTCATAGTCACGGGCGACATATCCGCTGTAAAGTATTCGAAACGTGGCGCAATCAAAAATCAAATACAATCGCGATAAAATCCGTAAAAATAGTTTTGTTTCCATTATTACGTCAAATACTTACTAATTTTATTCCTGTCATAACAGACGTGGTCGAAAATTTAACAATTGAACTAATTTAACAATGACACCTTTAACCCATGCTAAAATTTTAAATAAAAGGTCTTTTAATAATCAGCAACGTCACTTAAAATTTATAAAGTTGTGCCTTTTTATTATAATTCAATTTGTTTAAAGGTAAGCCTCTCGTTAGGATAATTATATAAAATAAAAATGATCTCGGATGGCTTTGGCGGGATTACAATAGGACGTTGGAGCTCGTTAAAGGCACAGTAATGGCGCAGTAATATAATGTGCTTGCTGACCGGTCCGGCTTCACATATTTCTAATTAAGAAAATTGATGTCGTTTTTCAACGAATTTCTTTCTCTTAAAGAATTATTTAAAATTAATAGTGAAGGAGTAAAAGTAATCCAAGTGCTGACGTAAAAAGAATACAATTCACCACTTCCTATCTTGCCTGCAATGTCGTAAAAGACGACTAAGGGATATATTTAAGGATACAGATATTTGTCTATTTATATTTTTGGAGTTACACTTCTTTTGGCGCAATAGGGCAAAGTATGAGAGTAAATTTTTATGATGCGCGGGCACAGCGTCACGAAAAACTGACACCGCACTTCATCACAAATGTCAATTAGATAATGCGTTATAATAAAGCTTTTCAATGTATTAAATATCTTTTTTTCTATTATATTATTTTTCTATAAACGTACGATAATGCGACGGATACATTTTTTAGAAAGATTTATTTATATTTTATTACGCCAAAGAAGTATAACTTGTGTGTACATATGTACATGCATACTTTTTTATATATCTATACCAATAAATAAAATTGGAGTGTCTGTTTGTAATGTCAAAATAATAGGCTTTTTTCATGCTCACACGGTTATTTGCACGACACCTATGCCTAAAATAGCAATTAAAAAATTTTTGTCTGTCTGTCTGTCTGTTTGTTCCGGGTAATCTTCAAAACGGCTGGACCGATTTCAAAAATTCTTTTACCAATGGAAAGCTATAATATCAGGGCGTAAACTAGGCTATATTTTATCTCGGTATTCCCACGGGAACGGGAACTACGCGGGTAAAACGACTATAACCTATAACCAAAGCGAAGCGAGGGCGGATTGCTATTGTGTTTATATAATTATGCAGATATCATCTATACAAGAGAAAGAAGATTCGAAATAAAACACTATACCAATATGTATTATCTGCGTGATACAACAGGTGAATTTCCCTTCAATTGTAGAGGCAGCTTGAGCCCAGTAGTGTGACTTATGTAGCCTGAGATGTGATTATAATGAAATTAATTGTTTGAACTTCATTTAAATATTTTTACTTAAAGTTTTTACATTTATATAAAATGCGTAAGGACACAATTACGCACACTTTAAAAAAAATCACATTTTCGGTTCGGTGGTTTAAGCGTGAAAGCATAACAAATAAACTTAATTTCGCATTTATAATATTAGTAAGGATAAATAAAGAATATAATTATGTAATTAATGGTCAGACAGTCACTCTTACAATATAATCGTTTAACTTGCATAAATAGATCAACATAATTATGTAAATGTAATTAACTTGTTCATTTGACAATTACTTACCATTGCGCCTCCCGAGTAGTTCAAATCGAGCGCTGTAAGCGCTATCGGATATTGAAATAATGGTGGGTACTTGGATAGTCATTGATTTGTCGAACTGTTTTAGTATGTAACTACCGTATTTTATTTCTCTGCTTAGTGATGTTATGGTACATAATAACTAGTCTGTTCACGATAAATTTTATAAATAACTAGCAGACCCGGCCACGCGTTGCTGTGGCTAATATTTTTGTTATATTACATTTTATTAAACTATTTAAGTGGAACTGTAGGAGAACATCTGTCATGGAGGTCGTCATATTTTTTACAAATGGCATCTATGTAAAAAAGTTCAAATTCTATGTAAAACGGTTGTAGGTTTGACATAGCAGCGCCATCTATTAATTAATCACTCAATCCAGTCAACAGATATCGCCATCTATTAAAATCGTTTGGAGTTAACAGATAATTGTGAATGTCAAATAATAGGTGTATATATAGGTAATACAAATAATTTGCAATAAAATAATATTGCGACTATAAATTAAGATGTACGCTACCTTATCTTTAAAGTTGGATCAAACTGCATACGGTGTGCAAATTTGATTAAAATCGGTTAAGTAGTTTAGGCGTCCACCGCGGACAAACAACGTGACACGTAATTTATATATATTAAGATATGGACAACTGTATTTGGTCCTATTAGTTAGTAATTTTGTTTTATGTTATATGCATTTGTAACGACTGTTGTTATCCCAAATATAAAAATATAAAAAAAAATTACCATCATGTAAATACGTTTTTGCATTATACAATCTCTGATAACAGTATTCATAAACCTTACTTTTTAGTAACTGCGGTATCTCGAACGAGAAAATTCTTTCCAAGTTTTCTGAGCACAGTCAAATTGGATTTATTGGTTGACCTCCTTCTCGGAATTGGATTTATCTAACTGTACTAGACAATAGAATAGGTAGACAGATTAGTTGAAATAAACATCGCAGGTAAATTGTGATGGACAACTTCAGTAATCGTATTTTCAAGTAAGATCAGTATATACGTACATTAGAAATACAATTATTTCTTTTAGACATTAAGTTTATTGTCATTCGTAATCCATTAGTTGGAGTATTTGCTGAAGTTATTAATCATTAATGAGAATTTTATTGGTTTTTCAATAAACAATCTTCTCTTGAATTGCTGTTGGTAGCAAACAAGCAAACAGCACACCTGTGGGCCTACTCTTTAAATCAATTGTCTTTGAATCCGATTCAATTTCAACCTCACCAAACTTATATTTAGTTCTCTTAAACAAAACCGAGATTGAATTCTTCAGATTTGCCCTTGTTATTTTCACCAAATGTGCCGCATTTTATTACTTTAATTTAATAACGTTGCCGAACTCGATCACCACAAAGACGCTTTCTTGAAATTGTGCAACATTAGCGATTTTCAACTACATCAAAATCACGTCGGGAGTAGCAAATATTTGACTTAATCGACGAGAGTCGAATTCATTTAGTTTAAAAAAAATTCACCTAATTTTATACCAATCGTGCTTTAGCGTCGCTTTCAAGGGTAATAAATTGCTCAAATTGCTGTGACTGGATTTAGGATCGGAATCGAGATTCAAGAGTAGGCACACTGATAGTAAGTGATACTGCTACTCATAGACCTTTACTAGGCCGAAATGGCTTGAAGGAAGTAAATAGAGTGTAAATACGTGAGATTCGGTGATATTAACGGCATCGCTAAAAATTATCACATGCAAAACATCATCACAGAAAGTTGGGCTGCCGACTCTCTCGCTCGACAAACGAAGACGGTATAGTAACAAATTACCACTATTTGGACGTCAATTTTCTGCGAAGGTGTGGTACTATACCGGACGGACACGCCTGCGGCTGTAGATAGACGACTGTCGATAATATAGGTCTACCTCATAAAACACACTACATATTCTTCTGAGTACAAGGCATTTTGAATATACAGATGGCGTAGCGGTTAAGATACCGACTTACCGTACCAATATAGTGGGTTCGAATAAACGATCCACAACTTGTTGTTCTTAGTCTGAATATAATTTGTCTCCATTAAATTATGTTTGTAAATTCCCGCGCTATACAAGGAATATTTCTCTTAGTGCTGAGTGCCATTTTTTAGGAATAAAAAAAAAATAACATATGTGGAAAGTTAAAATAATATGTTTAGAAGTGTGAATTGTATTCTTAACTCGTAAACACAATATGGAATCTTAAATATATCCATATATCGTCATCATCATCATCTCAGTTTATATAAGTACCACTGGTGATCTTGGGTCTACTTAACCCATCATATCACGCTTGTCTGAAGTTGGAATGGCGTTTTAAGTCGAATATTCCTTCTCTTGCATAGATGTTATTTGCATACTAAATCTCATAATCATCTTATAAGACACCCCCTCTTTTATAAGAGGGAATTTTATCTACTGTACCACACTGGTCAGATATGTTGGCATGGGTTTCGTGTCTTCCTTCGAGGGTATTCCTTCTCTCCCATTGATATAACCTGCACCACTTAATAGTATTTTACAGCCATGGGCTAGATAGAGAGTGTTGACACCGTGAGCACTTATTGTAAAGATATGACCCACAATAATAATAGTTAAAGATAATTTTATAAATCAAAACCTCTTAGTAAGAGTAAGAGTAAGGAGAGAGTGAGAGTAAGAGTAAGGAGCCTTAAAAATTAAAATTAATTTAGCATCATGTGCCCTGAGTTTTCTTGCCGGATCTTTCTCAGTGTGGCCGTGTGCCGATTCTAATGGTACCTAATATACTAGATTGTTAAGTTTAAAATATAATTACTACTTATTTTAATGTTAAATAATTAATAACCATAAACAATATAATTTTTTCATATAGAATTACTTTTATTTCTTCTAACAACGGCAATAAATTTGTATCAAACTGTGGGTCAATATTTAATAATTAATTTTCTGTATCGGGTAGATAATAATAAATGTTCTGTAATAACGATGACTTGTTGGACGGGTGGCATCTTAGTCCGGCCGTGACCATGAACGCTACAAAGTGTTCGAAACGTCGGGCAAACAAAAATCAAATACAAACACGATAAAAACCGGAAAACAATTTTAATTAGCTTACAGGCTGTGTTGAATTATATTCTTACTGTCTTACCACACTGAAAGAAACAAAATAATTAATATATCCTATATATGTATATCAGAACATATTTAAGTGCTCATTTTAAAGCCATTACGAGCTTAATAATTTATAAAAGAAGATTTTAAAATTGCAATTGACATTATATTAAAGTGCAGGTTCTCATTAGCAACCTCGCTCGGTAGGGCGTGCCGTTGAATTAAATAATGTTAAGCACCGGCCAACACGAAGGGTTCTGGATTGCTTGTAATAATTATAGTACGTATTCTCAGGAAAAAATTAAACATTTTACGTATAAAATTATATAAGGAGTTTTCAATTTTCCGTGTGGTGACGGAGTAAGAATACAATTTACCACTCCCTATCTTGACCGTGGATGTCATAAAAGATGACTATGGGATATAATACGCATATAACATCTATACAAGAGAAGAAAACTCGAAATAAAACCCTATACCAACCTGTCGGATCAGCATAATATAGTAAGTTCAATTTTTCTCCTATTATGGAGGAGGTTCGAGCCCAAAAGTAGGACGTATATGAGCTGAAATGATGATGATGAAGGAATTACTGAATCATCATCATATGAGTTGAGACAATCATGATTCTAATCTCCAATCATAACGTCCCATCGCTGGGTTCGAGCCTGTTTCATTATTATCATCATCACAGCTCATACACGTTCCACTGTTGAGCTCGAGCCTCTTCGCATTGGGAAAGAAATTGATCTATTATACCACGCTGGTCAGACGTGTTGTTATAGAATATAAAATCTATGAAAGTGAAAGAAAACTTGATATAAAATCCTATACCAACCCATCTGACCAACGTGGTGTAATCAATTTTCTTCTATTATGAAACAAGCGTGTGGTATGGAGTAAGAATACAATTCACGACCCTCTTTCTTGCCCGTGGGTGTTGCAAAAGACGAATAAAGGATATAATATACATCATCATCATCATTTCAGCCTATTGCCGTCCACTGCTGGACGTAGGCCTCCCTCATGTTGCGCCACAATGTGCGGTCCTGTGCCGCCTGCATCCAACGATGCCCAGCAACTTTCACTAGGTCATCGGTCCACCTAGTGGGGGGGGGGGGGGGGCGTCCTACACTGCGTCGTCCGATACGTGGTCGCCACTCGAGAACCTTTCTTACCCAGCGGTTGTCGGTTCGTCGAGCGATGAGGCCTGCCCATTGCCACTTCAGCGTGTTAATTCTTCGTGCTATGTCGGTTACACCCGTTCTTCTGTGGATTTCCGTATTCCGGATTCTATCTCGCAGAGAAATCCCGAGCATAGCCCGCTCCATAGCACGCTGAGCGACTTTGAGCCTTGATATAAGGCCTACATTTAGGGACCACGTTTCCGTGCCGTAAGTCATCACTGGTAACACACACTGGTCGTAGACCTGTGTTTTCAGACACTGAGGTATGTTGGACCAGAAGATCCTCTTAAGTTTCCCGAACGCTGCCCAAACGAGTTGGATACGTCGGCTGATCTCTTTCTCGAAATTGGATCTACCTAACTGGACTGTTTGTTTTTTTACTTTTTTAATAATATACATAGAGAAGGAAAACTCGAAATTAAACCCATATCAACATGTCCGACTAACGTGACATAGAAGTTTAATTTCCCGCAGAGTAGGCTCGAACCCAGCAGTGGGACGTTAATAAGCTGTGATGACGATGATGATGATGATGATAGACCTACCTACTTCCACCACATCATCACAGTTCATATACGTCCCACTGTTGGGCTCGAGCCTCCTTTATAATGGGAGCGAAATTGACCTACTACCACGCTGGTCAGACGAGTGGTATAGTGTTTTATTTTGAGTTTTCCTTCTCTTGTATAGATATTTTATGCATAATATATCCCTTAGTCGTCTTTTACGACACCCACGGGCAAGATAGGGTGTGGTGAATTGTATTCTTACTCCGTCATCATACGGAATATCACATTTCATTCACCTTGTACAATTTGGCCAAAAAAGATTCATTGAATAATACTTGAGTTTCAAATATTATATGTTAAAAATATTAGTTTTGTTTTGAGAGTTTAAAAAACAGTATTTATCTGCTAATAACCATAAAACATGAGTCGGTATTTTAGAAAGTAAATTATGCAAGTTGAAATTTAAATTTTAATGTTACAGAACATTAACTCCATTATTACTGAGTTAAAGAAAATACTTTAAAATTTAATCATTATTCGCATCACTAAGTTTTACGCAATGATGCGGTATTTAACTTGAACATTAGCTTAAATTGTTAGATACTACTTATCAACACTTTACAGGTCAGTTAACAACTTACCTGGGTATGAAGTAAATTAACTCATGCTATAAAACGATCTCTACGTACATTAATTTTACTATTTCTATATGATTCAATTGAATTTGGTTGATTATAAAATAATCAATACCTTATTTCGCCATCTTGAATTTTCAAATTTTGAGCCTAGTATCGTAATCAGCGATCTCGAAAACTCCCGAGTGCCCAATGTCACCCGATTCAAAAAGCTTTTAGATTTTCGGTCGGCCATATTGGATGCGCCATTTTGAATTTTCAAATTTTAATGGCAGAATCGTAATCAACGACCTAAAAAACCCCGGGATACCAATTTTTGTGAAGATCCGATTTCTTTCTATTTTACGCGAAACGTAAAATATTGTTCACCACTCAAGGGGTGTAAAACGCCATTTTGGGGCTAAAAATATTGATTTTTACAAATTCAAAAAATTTGTCGCTGAAGTACAGCTATTTAGTGTACTCGTGGTTGAAAACAAAGATCATTCGGCATTTTCTATGAGAAATAAAAACATGAAAATTGTCTTCGATTTTTAGCGTTTTTTTTTTGTTTAAAAGCGGATATATTTTTTTTTAGTAAAAAAATCGTAATTTCAACCCCAGATTCGGAACGAATACACTGCAATGTACAGGAGACCATATTTTTCATTTGATAATTAACTTTTTAATGATGAGAATTTGCCTTAAAAATTATGACAAAAAAAAATACGATTCTAGGTTGTAATGGGTTAATTTTATTCATCATCTCAGGTCATATACGTCCGCTACAACTTAGTGATGTTGCAGCATACTCCGGTCAACGGATCGCTGGCATTTAGTACAATAAATAGTTATTTTATATATCATCATCGCCATTAAGTGTGGTTTCATACCAACTGCATTCAGCGACTCCTAGTAATTTTCACCAGGTCGTCAGTCCATTGAGTTGATAGTCCTAAACTTCGTTGTCCGATATGTGATCAGCACTCGACAACCTTACATCAACAGCGGTTATCAGTTCATCGAGCGATATGGCCCATTACCACCTCAGCGAAGTAATAACAGGACTGTTTGTCCTAGGTAAACATAATATACAGAAGTTCATTAATCGCATTGCCAACTAAGACCAGTACCTACTGGAATAACATGGGCATTAGACATGATTTTAGTCTTGTTCATGTTGATTCGTAAGTTCTTTAGGTAGGATACCATGCAAAAATCTTTGTATCTAGTATCAAGGTCCTCCATGGATTCAATAAATATAATAAATAAGTACGTAATACAATAAAAGCAAAAAAATAAAAACATAAATATTTTTATATAGAAAATCCAAACCAAATTCGAATTCAAAATGAAATTATTATGTATAAAACTTGCGAAGACACTTACGTATTGTTAATTTTACGTTTTACTCGAGGTTAATCCAATAATCAATCACCGGATCGGAACGTGGCCGCCACTGAGAAAATCCGCCAAGAATTTCAGCAAGCATGTTTTATTTTTTAAATTACTTTATATTTACAAATAGATATTCTTCGTGTGGTGACAGAATAGAAATACAATTTATCACTCCCTTTCTTACCCGTGAAACCGCGTATTGTAAAAGATTAC
Source organism: Lymantria dispar (assembly GCA_032191425.1). Classification (NCBI taxonomy): domain Eukaryota; kingdom Metazoa; phylum Arthropoda; class Insecta; order Lepidoptera; family Erebidae; genus Lymantria; species Lymantria dispar. Next base: position 8,435,567 of record CM063445.1, on the reverse strand, counting down.
TATGGACAAAAATCAAAATAAAATCCTCCCGTTTGAATTGTTGTATAGCAGCCGAGATGATGATGAGCTATTTTTATGACTACGTTTATATGTTTGAAGAAAAATCTGTAAACCTATAAGAAAAGCATGTAAAACTCCGATAATCGCTTTTTTGTTTGATATCCATTCATCCACCAGTCCTTATATTTTCACTACTGGGCCTATGCCTGCTCACGGAAATACCACATAACGTTCCTAGCAACTTTCAAGATGTCGTCAGTCCACTTAGTCGTCGTGTTGCACGACGTCCTCTGATTCGTGGTCACCACTTAAGAACTTTTCTGACCCAACGGTTATCGGTTCGACGTACGATGTAGCCTGCCCATTGCTATTTTAACGTGCTAATTCTCTAGGATATATCGGTTATACCCATTCTTCTACGTATTTCCGTATTTCGGATTCTGTTACGTAAAGGATACGGAGCAGAGTAGCACGTTGAGCGGCTTTCAGCCCTTTTGAGGCCGACATTCAGAGACCACGTTTCTGTGCCATATGTTATCGCTGGTAACAAAGACTTTAATATAAACCTTTGCTTTCAGTCATTGCGCCATATTGGACTAAAAGATTCTATTAAGCTTCCCGAACGCTGTCAAGCCGAGTTGGATTCGTCAGCGTCTCTTTCTTGAAATGGGCTCCATCTAAATTATTGGATTATTTCTCCAAAGTAAACATAGAGATCGCGATAACGTTCTGTATCGTATTCACAACTAGGACCGATACAGGAATGACATGGGCATTAGATATGATTTTAAATAAAACTACTTTACGGATTTTATCGCGTTTGTATTTGATTTTTGATTACCCGACGTTTCGAACACTTTACAGCGTTCATGATCACGGGTGGACTAAGATGTCTCACGTCCAACAAGTCATCGTTACTGCAGAAAATTTTATAATTATCTACCCGATACAGAAATTAGTTATTAAATATTGACCCACATTTTGATACAAAATTTATTGCCAGTGTAAGAAGAAAATGATTCTATATGAAAAAATTATATTGTTTATGGTTAGTAATAATTAAACATTAAAATTAATAGTAATTATATTTAAAAACTAACTAATAATCTAGTATACTACCACCGGATCGGAACACGGTTACACTGAGAAAGATCCGGCAAGAAAACTCAGGTAACATGATGCTAAATTAAAGTTAATTTTGAAGGCGGCTTACTTTATGTTACTAAAAAGGTTTTAATTTATAAAATTATCTTTAGTTATTATTATTGTGGGTCAAATCTATACAATATGAGCTCACGGTGTCTTGCAGTCTTGTGGTGGTCTTTTTGGATTTCTTTTTAATAATGTTTATAACAGGATCCCAGCTAGATGGTAACACCCAGCCATCCTCTCTATTGAAATTTTTGTGTTTTTTAATCTCAATAGCCTCGCGTACCATTCTAGGCAGGTATCGGTGTTCTTTTGCGAGGATTTGTGGTTTATCAAACCTAATGTTATGGTGGGCGCGGTCCTGGCTATGTTCACAGACTGCAGACCTAGTGTCCCGGCGGTGCTTCACATCGGCTATGTGTTCTTTGATCCGAGTTCTTATGGATCTCTTTGTTTGTCCAATGTAAGAGAGACCACAGTCACAGTCAAGTTTATATACTCCTGCATCTTGTAAAGGGATCTGGCACTTGACAGGTGGTAAGAATTGGCTAATCCTCTTCAGTGGCTTAAAATAAGTTTTAATGGAAGAGTGTTTCAGGATGTGCTCGTGCTCGTGCACGAGGAATCTGTGACGATGAACACCTGGCTGGGGAGCTGCAGCATGTCAAGCAGGTGCTACGTGCAAACAAGCTGCCAGTTCCTCGCCCCCGTCGCAGAGACCGAGTGAAACCACCCACAGTTGAGCGCCTTCCTGCAATACTACCTTATGTCAAAGGAGTCACTGACAAGATTGGCTACATCCTGAAACACTCTTCCATTAAAACTTATTTTAAGCCACTGAAGAGGATTAGCCAATTCTTACCACCTGTCAAGTGCCAGATCCCTTTACAAGATGCAGGAGTATATAAACTTGACTGTGACTGTGGTCTCTCTTACATTGGACAAACAAAGAGATCCATAAGAACTCGGATCAAAGAACACATAGCCGATGTGAAGCACCGCCGGGACACTAGGTCTGCAGTCTGTGAACATAGCCAGGACCGCGCCCACCATAACATTAGGTTTGATAAACCACAAATCCTCGCAAAAGAACACCGATACCTGCCTAGAATGGTACGCGAGGCTATTGAGATTAAAAAACACAAAAATTTCAATAGAGAGGATGGCTGGGTGTTACCATCTAGCTGGGATCCTGTTATAAACATTATTAAAAAGAAATCCAAAAAGACCACCACAAGACTGCAAGACACCGTGAGCTCATATTGTATAGATTTGACCCACAATAATAATAACTAAAGATAATTTTATAAATTAAAACCTTTTTAGTAACATAAAGTAAGCCGCCTTCAAAATTAACTTTAATTTAGCATCATGTTACCTGAGTTTTCTTGCCGGATCTTTCTCAGTGTAACCGTGTTCCGATCCGGTGGTAGTATACTAGATTATTAGTTAGTTTTTAAATATAATTACTATTAATTTTAATGTTTAATTATTACTAACCATAAACAATATAATTTTTTCATATAGAATCATTTTCTTCTTACACTGGCAATAAATTTTGTATCAAAATGTGGGTCAATATTTAATAACTAATTTCTGTATCGGGTAGATAATTATAAAATTTTCTGCAGTAACGATGACTTGTTGGACGTGAGACATCTTAGTCCACCCGTGATCATGAACGCTGTAAAGTGTTCGAAACGTCGGGTAATCAAAAATCAAATACAAACGCGATAAAATCCGTAAAGTAGTTTTATTTAAAATGTATAATACTCGCGTAAACATCAGAAATCATTACATTAGATATGATTTTCATCTTTTCCATGTTCATTTGTAGAGCCTGCTGTGGTCATTGAGCATAATGCCAAGGTCCTCCAGGGATTCTGCCATGACTACGAAAGCATTTACGAATCGAAGGTGTGTGGTGTATTCCCTGTTCATGTTGATGCCGAGTTTGATCCAGTCTAAAACCTTGATCTCAGCATAGTGGTGGACAGTTTCGGCAAGATGACATCGCCCTGTCTCACACATTTTTGCAACTGGATCGTTTTTGTACTCTTAGTCTGGATGCGAACCTACTTTTTTCGCGTTTCTATATAAACACTTCAGCATTTCGATGTATCGAAAGTCGATTTGGAACCATTGAAGGGGCTGCAGCACTGCTTTGTTTGTTAGCTTTTTTCGTTTTGATATGATATATTAAATAAACTACAAGAAAATAAGGGTAGAGATTATCCCCAATAGATTTACGCTTTGCTTACTTAAAAAGGTTATAGTATTTCTTTCTTTTTACATATTAGCGAGGCTGATGGTATACTCTTACCCGGAACAGATGAACGGGATACTCTGTCAATAACCATTAACGTAAATAATAAGAAGAATTATAAAAACTAAATGATGAAGGAAAATGCAATTGAAAACCTGTCTTTTACCCGTTGGCGATATAAAACATTAATAAAAATGTAAGTTAAGAGCATTACTACTGCAAGAAAAAAAAAGCAGGGGAAATATAGAAGGCCGGTGGAGAAAAGTACAATTCAAAACCCCTTCAGTTTCTTGCTTGTACTATAAAAGGCGAATACAGGCTGTAAATACATAATATTGCTATTGTGAAAGACAATCTAAGAAAAACAATATCATTGACGTTCTAAAAGAGATTCGTGTCTAATATTAGGACATATTAAATAGGCTGTCATAGTAATAGATGAAATTAGAAGCTTACCTTGCGCCTTTCAATTAAATGGAAAGTCAAAAACTCAATGAACCGACTTTAGCATTTATCGAATAACCAATATCTAGATAGTCATGTTTTTCAAGTTGACTTCACAACGTTCAATCACTGTCACAAATGTGTTAGCTAACGTAATGTTAGCTCAAACCTAATGATGCGTAAAACCAGTATCTTCCTCAAATACATGTGTACTGACTAAATACTTTTAAAAGAGAGAGAGGTCTAGAATATTTTGGTAATAAATTGCTCTTCGTAAAGGATCAAGACATCATAATGTTATTAAAATGTGTAAAAGTTACTTTACTAATATTTTCTTTGTATAAAATTCCTTTTATTCATTAGCTTATGAAATCCACTCTTATTTTTTTATTAGGATATGGTCTGCCAGTCCTATTATATAACATGACCTGTCCGTTTCTTCCGGGAGACGGAAGAGCGACGTACAATCCCATAACTACCGTACCCTTCTATCGCGCTTTGGATGGAAAATAAATATCAAGTCTTTGTGAATATATTCGCCCAATGGAAAAACACTTCATCAAGAGTAAAACGATTTTTAGTATAATAAAACTGGCTTAATATAACTCACTTGTTTTCGCGTGGTCATTGAGTTAAAATTCAATTCACCATCCCCTTTTTTGTCCATGAGTGTCATAAAAAGATGACTAAGGGATTATAATATGCATATAACATTATGATGATGATGAAGTAAGAAGGTGAAATATATAGTTTACCACTCTATAACTTGTGAACACTGAAGACAAGTCACCTTGCTCCGGTGGTCGGCCCAACGACGAAGGTGACGTGGGTACAGGTGAGTTATGGGCCCGCGCGCCGTCTTTTCGTCGCCCCGGATGGAATGGACCGCGTGTGTGCTTACCATAGCCCACGCATAAAAAAAAATAAAAAAAAAACACTATAACTGGCCTTTGGATGTTGTAAAAAATGATTAAGGTATTTAATACGCATATAACTTTTATGCAAGAGAAGGAAAACTCGAAATAAAACCCTATATCAATCCGTCTGACCAGCTTGATATAGTAAGCTAATTGTCCGCCTATTACGGCGGAGACTCGACATTTGAACTGAGATTATGATGATAAATTGTATAACTTGTTTTCTTCTCTCCCTTTACCTTTCACCATGTAAGAGTTTAGTGATAATGAATTTCTTTCCTCTAGACATCATAATCGGGTGAATCTGATACTTTAATTATATTTTCATCGCCCTATCGAAATATTCTGTTGAACAGAGATACCTTTGTTTAGGTTAAATTGTATTATTATCACACTTAGCAGATATGTTGGCGATCTGTTACAACCGTACAATGTACTGCTAATGACGTAGCTTTCAGCTCTCGTTGTCGTTGGGATGCTAAACATTTGTGTCACATAAGCATTTCTACCATTCAAGCTTGACGCGTAGTGCCCAAGCGTTAGTCTATCCTTTAACTACGTGAAATACGGTTACGGTATGCAACTAGAGCTCCCTTGCCTAATAGATTATCGTAGTCTTTGTTTAATAATAATAATAATAATAAATAAACTTTATTGACTTCATACGATACTACAATAATGATAATTTCTAGTCTACACAGATAAGTACTTACAAATTATTTTGTGAGCACTAGCATCTAAACTAGGCCGAGCCTGTATCTCAGACGCTAGTTTCTTCCAATGACACAATACAGTATATACACTAACACTGAGTAAGATTAGTTTTAATTTTTTACAATTATATTAAGACATTTGCAATCTAAAACTTTATGAGTGTATTTGTTCTAACTATTGTAGTTTAACAAATTGTGTCCCTGCTTCTGCAAGTACCCTCTTTCTACAGAATATTATGTTAGCGGTAAATAACACCACTGTAAGTGCAAACTTCGGCCAATTTATTACCAACCAGTTGGTATTGCAGAAACAGAACCCTGGAGAATAATATAATTTGTTAGTTCAGTAGCAGTTAGTATTTAAACTATAAATTTTCTATCAATCAAGATCGATTGGTAGAAATTGCTATTATTATGTACGTAAATTTACAACATAAATAATGTCAGCAATCAGCGTTAATCCGCATATCCGCGTATAATTAATAAAGTTAATTATTGTTTATTTATTTACTATATTTGTTATATATTAATTTAAATAGATAAAAAAGAGGTAAAAAGAGAAAAAAAAAGATCATGTTTCTTATTTTAATGTAACAAGCAAATTTTCTATATTCTCATAGTTTTGTGTTTTGAGCCAGGATACTAAAATTTTCTTACATATTTTATTATTTAACAGGTATAATTGTAGAATTTTGTTTAATTTATTGTAAAGCATGGGACCGAGATAACATTGAAATTTGTTTATAAAATGTGTTTTGAATTTAACAGTAGGGCAGACATTATAATTTCGTCTCTTTTTAAAATTGTGGTGATTAAAATCAGTTTTACAATGCTGAGACATTATAATATATTTTACAAACAATTGTCTAATGGTTAAAATATCACAATCAGTATACAGTTGAGCAGTTGGATATCTGAATGGTTTAGACTTTATTACTTTAAGCAGTGCACGTTGGGCTCGTTCTAATTTAATCAGGTGAGTTTTTCGTGCGCCACCCCATGACGTAATACAGTAACTAAAAACAGCTTGAGCTAGGGCATAATATACTGTTTTGAGAAGAGAGAAATCAGCAACATGTCGGAGTTTCTTGAAAATATATATAAGTCTTCTTGTTCTATCTGATAGCACATTAATATGTGCCTGCCATGTAAATTTTTCATCTATTAAAACGCCTAAATACCTAACAACCTTATGTCTACTCAAACAGGAGCAATCACACGTATCACCATCCGCAATTTGACAGGTATGTAATTTTATTTCAAGACTATCAGAGGGAAACGATCGTTCTGTTTTACCAAAAAGCACAAACTCAGTTTTTGTTTTATTAAATGTTAGCAAATTCTGATTTAACCAACAGCATATACTTGCAAGTCCAGACTCGGCATTTGTTTTTACCTCTTGCCAGGTTTTGCCATGAAAGATTAGTGCTGTATCATCAGCAAAAGTATAAATATTGCAATTCTTCAATTTCAAGTTACACAGATTATTAATATATAACAAAAATAGGGTAGGTCCAAGAACACTACCCTGGGGCACACCATAAGTAATAGAAACATCACTGCTAAGACGATCACCTATAGCAACTCTCTGAGTTCTGTTAGTCAAATAATCAGTAAATAGTTTTAAGGTTATCCCTCTTATTCCAATATTTTCCATTTTAGTTAGCAGGATCGGAATAGAAACTGTGTCAAATGCTTTGGCTAAATCCAAGAATATGCCAATACACTTATTGTTACTATCTACATGTGTAGCAATACAGTCAGTGAGATCAGACACAGCTTGCGTTGTAGATCTATCCTTCCTGAATCCATATAAATTTTTTGCTAAGATGTTATATTTATTAAGAAATGATGTTAATCTTTTATGCATAATTTTTCCATGATCTTAGATAATACCGGTAGTACTGATATTGGTCTGTAATTATTAACACAGTCTCTGTTTCCTGCTTTATAAACGGGATAAATAATAGATATTTTGAATACCAGCGGAAATACTCCACTATGTATACAAAGATTAGCAATATGTGTCATGGGGGGAACAATTACATCTTTGGCCATCTTAATTAATTTAGTTGGTATCTTGTCCCATCCAGCTGCACTATCAGTTTTAAGATTCATAATTATAGTCTCAACTTCTTGCTTTGTAGTTTCGGAGAACCATATAGAATTCATAGATTTAGTATTAGATTCTAGATAGTGGTTTTTGTTTAGATTATTGACATCTTTAATTTCTTTAGCGAGTACTTCTGCAACATTCACAAAGTAACTGTTTATTAATTAAAAATATTAAACTCAAATAATTCCTTTTTGAGAGTGATATAGTAACTCATATTTTTATATTGTGGAGGGGGCTCATGTAGATATATATGATTCGAGAGGAATACGGACAAAACACAATTTACTCTACATTATTATAATAAAAGTCTTTCAACTAATTACTACTAATATGTAACTCAAAATAATTTATATATATTCCGTATATATTTTTTTTTAATCTTTATTTATTTAGGGACATTTATTACATAGTAATATGTTAGTCCCATCGTACCTTATACAGTATCTTATTCTAGGATGTTACAGGTTCATGCAGTCTTTGGTATATTAACATTTTATATAAATCTACTGCTACATTTGATGTTGGATCTGATAAAATGTTGACAAACATTCCAATATCGTATAAATTCAAGTCGTACTTCAGTAATAAGGGCTCTCTCCAATTTCGAATTTTTTCACAATCCATAAGTGTTGGACATCATCAAGTGTATCACATAGAACACAATTTGGTGATTCCACTTTCTTCATGAGGTGTCCAAACTTCCTGGTTGGGTAGTGCCCTGATCGTAATCGTAATGTGCCATAACAATAAAAGTTCTGCTTAGGTTGCTATTACAGGACCAAGGTACGCGAACAAGCTGATTTTGTATAGTTTTGTAGCGGATTCCTTTTTCTTTACTTCTTTCATCAAAATATTCTTTAAATTTATCGTAAAATATTTGTTTTACTTGGTTAAGATATTCGAGATAGAATAGTTTAATATTGTTTATAATCCCATCAGAGGATGCTAATTTAGCTAACTTATCAGCCTGCTCGTTACCCCAAAGACCAATGTGAGATGGAACCCATTGCAACCTCAGAGTCTTACCACGGTTTGTAGTTCATGAATTTGCTTTAGAATAGCATAAGCTGTCGGTGTGCCTCTAAAGTTAGAGGCGCATCGAGCTATATGTTGTAAAGAATTCTTGCTATCAGATAAAATGGCTATTCTCTCACTATCTATTTTAGCGACTTCACATAAGGCCTCTGAGATTGCAAAGAGCTCCAACGTCATAATGGTAGCTTTAGAATTTAACTTAAACATAGCCGATGTTCTATTAGTGGCGTTATAGTATGCAGCACCATTACTATTATCATTTTATGAGCCATCACTAAAGAAAATATGCCAATTATTATATTTATTTTGTATTTCTCTAGTAACTTCCCATTTTAGTGAAACTGGTTCTAGGTATTTTTTAGCTATTTTGATTGAGTCTAATTGTAATTTTATTATTTCTTCTATTTTAATATAACTCGTCCATACATCAAGTGAAAACATTTCAAGTGGATTTGATGAATGGATATCAAATAATTTACAAGCATTATAGACAGTAAACAGTAAAGGTATTTTTTTATGTTGCCAATATGGTCTGTATAAAATTAAAACGAAAGAAGTTTTAGAAATTAGAAATTCAAGAAAAATGCATAGCAATATCAAACCAGCCCCCGACTTTGATCTTAGCTTATCCGTCCCACTATTAGGCTAGGGCCTTATCTACGGTGGAAGGATAATGGACCTACTATACCACGCTATTCTGATGGTTTGGTTCTAAGTTTTATTTCAGACTAGCAACCCGCCCTCGTTTCGCTTCGGTTTTAGTGGTTTTACCCACGTAGTTCCCGTTCCCCTGGGAATACCGGGATAAAACATAGCCTAGTTTATGCCCTGATATTATAGCTTTCTATTAGTGAAAGAATTTTTGAAATCGGTCTAGCCTTTTTGAAGATTACCCGGAACAAACAGACAAAAATTTTTTAATCGCTATTTTAGGCATAGGTGTCGTGCAAATAACCGTGTGAGCATGAAAAAAGCCTATTATTTTGACATTACAAACAGACACTCCAATTTTATTTATTGGTATAGATATTTCTTCTCTTACTTAAACGTTATCTGTGTATAACGTATACTTGTCATTTACGACAATCACCGACTACTGGTCTGGGATGGTGATGAATGAAGAAAATATTGCATCACCGCACGCCAAAAAGGCACCATTGTTTAAAAATAATATATCGTTAATCTTTTCTTTCTGCGTGTAGTGACGGAGTAAGAACGTGATTTACCATCTCTTGTCTTGAGGGTGACGTAAAAGCATGACTAAGGGATATGATATGCAGATAACATCTATGCAAAAAAGGGAAACTCGACATAAATTCTCATGTCAATACATATCACCATTATGGAGGACAACAATGGGATTAATGTAGGCTGCAGTAATGATAGTAAATCTTCTTTTTAATCGAAATAATAGCTTAAAAAAATTAAAAATATTTGTATCTAAAAAATATATATCAGATGTATCGATCAATCGCCGAAGAGGGCCAGCATTAGTTTTATGAAATAACACGCATACTCGTGAAATAACCGATGTTTAACTATTCTGGGTACTAAATAACATAATTTAAAGAAAATCTACAGCACTATTATGCTATATAATAAAGCTCTTGTTTAAAATAAAACGTGCACATAAGCACTTACATTATCGCATTTATCACTCAAACTGTGGACGCACGTTTTGGATATTAAGGTCCAGAAATCACGGAAACCAATGTGACGTCACCAACCTACTTTTTTAAGGGGAAAATGGGACAGGCACCGATAAGGAGTTACGGAAGTTTTGACGCAGCGGAATAAATGAAAGCATTTCCGAGAATATATTTTTTAACGTAATGTACTAATGGCGTTTTGAATAGCCACGGGGTCATGTTTAAGTATCCTCGAGATTAGATAGGGTTACATAACTGATTTGAAAATGGCAATCGTTTTAAAGGATGATGCTAAGTTTATTATCGACGATTATGTATTAGTAAGTTAATGAGTTCTGATGTTTACGTGAGCATTACACATCTAATATATAAAGTTGTAGAGTTCGTTTGTTTGAACGCGCTAATCGCAGGAACTACTGGTCCAATTTTTTAAATCATATCCAATAATCTGGTCCAATATTTTAAAATTCTTTCAGCGTTAGAGAGCCCACTTATTGGGACAGACTATAGACTATATCATCACGCTAAGACCAATAAGAGCAGAACACTAATGAAGAATGTTTCAAAATCAAGATTTTTTCCTTTTGAGAACTTCCGCTGCGTAAACGGCTAAATTTTCGTAAAAATCATGTATTAGAGAATCGTATTATTAAAAATATTTTCACCTTCTACGTAAAAAAAGTCACGGGTAGCAGCTAGTTGTAAATAAAACTATGGATTTTACCACATTTGTATTTGATTGCCTGACGTTTCGAATACTTTGCAGCGTTTATGGTCACGGGCTGACAGTCCGTTTGTGAGCATGACCTAAACTAAAACCGTTTTATTTACAATGTTAACAAGTTACACAATTGTAAGTTAACGCTGTCAACATTGCTACAAGCTTTACATCATTTTTTTGGGTGGGTTATTATCAGCGCATACGCTGTCCGCTTTATCCTGGGTGACAAAAGGGCAAAACGCGGCTTCGTAAGCCACCTATTCCTTTCCTTCGCCGTTGGGCCGACCACCGGTATCGTATTTCTTATCATTCATGACCAGCTGTATATTTTAAGTATACTTTGATGCTTTATATTTTGATATACCTGCCAAAATTTGTAAAACTGAATATTAAACAAAATTTTACCATATAAGTAAAAAGAGATCAAATGCTCGAAATAAAACCCTATATCAACCCGTCTGACCAGCGTGGTGTAGTAGGTCAATATCCTTCCTATTATGAAGAAGGTTCGAGCCAATCACTGGGATGTATATGATCTGAGATAATGATGATATAAGTAAAACATCAAGTCAGTAAAGTTATTATAATATACTAGCTGACTTAACAGACGTTGTTCTGTTCAAATAAAATAAAAGGAATTCTCCTTGAAATCGACAGCAGCGCCACCTACTGGGTCCAATTGTCAATCTAAACCATTCTCAAACGTACACAAAAAAATTTCATCAACATCGTTCCAGCCGTGTAGGAGGAGGTCAGTGACATATGTACACACGTACACAAGAAATTAACTTACTATTCAAGACATTATCCCTGTGGTGATGGAATAAGAATACAATTCACCACCCCCTCTCTTGCCTGTGGGTGTCGTAAAAGGCGACTAAGGGATGTAATCTGCATAAAATATCTATGCAAGAGAAGGAAAACTTGGAACAAAACCCTATACCAACACGTCGCCAGCGTGGTATAGTAGGTCAATTGCCTTCCCATAGTGGAGGAGGCCCGAGCCCAACAGTGGGACGTGTATGGGCAGAAATGATGATGATGATGATGATGATTCAAGACTAGCTAGCCAAGCTAGACGTTGGTACAAGGTTTTATTTAGAGTTTATTTTCTCTTGAAGTGACGTCATTCGTTTACTCTGCATACTCGTCTTTTACGATCATCCACAGGAAGAAATTGTGTTTTTAATCCCATAAGCAAACAGATATTTTTATCCGACTTCATAAAAGGAGGAGGTTTCTCAATTCGACCGTATATATGCTATTTTATGTTTATTCGCAGATAACTTCGTCGTTTATGAACCCTTTCCATGAGACCATTTGGTCTCATTAAAATTGTATCGAAATCGTATAAACAATTTTTGAAAAATCATTTAATATCTAAAATTTTTTCTACCTTGTCTACATTATTGAAGGAGGGTTATTTTTTTGCAGAAAAATAATTATTGTCTGAATAAGACTTTCAGCTCCAGACCAATAGAACAGTAAATTTATGTCCTTAAACGAATAAGACTAGATTTTTCCTTCAACTTAAAATAAGTCTCAGATGTTACTATACCACTCACTCAAACAGAGCGATCATCATGAACATTGCTACAAAGGTAATTGACAATGATAAATAGCATCGGGGCGAATCGTCCCTGCCTTTAAATCGATCCTGACACAGTCATTATTCTGCTGAGTTTTATCGATGACGCTTCCTCGCTATTGAAATTTGTTTTGTCTTTTATTGACTATAAGGTATTGAATTTAGTAAAATATAGTATTAATAAATTTACGCAAGTATTGTCTATACGAATTAATATTTATAATTTCCGTATAGTGACTTTTGTAATATATACTGAAATTGATTGAATCAGGCGATAAATGGCAGATATCCGTTATTCATCATCATCATCGCAGCTCACATACGTCCCACTGTAGGGCTTGGTCCTCCTCCACAATGGGAGGGAATTTAACCTACTATACTGTGCAGCTAAGACGTGTTGGTATAGGGTTTTATTTCGAGTTTTCTTTCTCTTGAATAGATTTTTTGTGCATATTATATCCCATAGTCGTCTTTTACGATATCCACGGGAAAGATAGGGAGTGGTGAATTGCGATTAGAATACTTAATCCATCACCATACGGAATCCATATCCATTATTATTTTAAAATAAAACGTAGGAAGGTAGTCCTACCACTTTCTCACTGTTAATCAATTTACCGCACACCGAAATAGAATGGAAGGAAATCCATATGTGCTTTTGAAACAGAACTGTTCTGAGGATGTCTCGTTTAGAGGCGAAACACGTGTCGAATAAATATACGAAGTTCTGTGGCAAATCCTAAATTGACGTTCTGGAAGGAGCTCATCACGTGAAAATAAGATTTCCTTATATCCTATTCCACGTTTTTTTTTTTTTGTTGGGTGGGCTGCGGTCGGCGCGCCTCCGCACCACTCCGTCCAGGGCGACAGAGGGGCTTAAGCACGCAACTTCCGCAACCCACCCGAAAACCACGTCGCCTTCGTCGTTGGGCCGACCACCGGAGCAGAGTCAACTTGTCGTCAGTGGTCGGCCCGACGGAATACCTCCTACTTGGGGTACCCTCCCATCGACCGACGTCCCCCCGGGAGGACGTCGGTCTTTCCTCACGCGGTCATCCTATTCCACCTTGATCCCATCCCGTATTTTAAAATATGTACTATGAAAAAAAAAGAATACATTTTGAGTCGACCTTAAGTAATTAATAAAAAGAGAGGATGAATGATTCATTATCATCATCCCTCATTTAAATTACAAAATAAATCATAAAATAATAAAAATAATAAAATGGGGCACATTAAAAGGGTGCGTTTTAGTATAAAAATAGTTCTACATAAAAAAGGTTTGAGTTTATTTGTTTGTTGTTTCCACATACATTTATGTAGGTACTGGTTTGACTTGATATTCTAAGACTTCATATTGTATTTACTTCATCAAACCTTTTTTTACTAAATATATCAGCAGATCAGAACACAATTGAGGTTTTATTGTCCATCCAAATAGTATTCACACTAGTTCAACTTATTACCACATCTATATCAATAAATAAAATTGGAGTGTCTGTTTGTAATGTCAAAATAATAAAATAATAGGCTTTTTTTATGCTCACACGGTTATTTGCACGACACCTATGCCTAAAATAGCAATTAAAAATTTTTTGTCTGTCTGTCTGTCTGTCTGTTTGTTCCGAGTAATCTTCAAAACGGCTGGACCGATTTCAAAAATTCTTTCACTAATGGAAAGCTATAATATCAGGGCGTAAACTAGGCTATATTTTATCCCGGTATTCCCACGGGAACGGGAACTACGCGGGTAAAACGACTATAACCTATAACCGAAGCGAAGCGAGGGCGGATTGCTAGTCTTTAATAATATTATAAATGTGAAAGTAAGTTTGTTTGTTTATTTGTTTGTTTGTTACGCTTTCACGCTCAAACCACCGAACCGATTTAAAAAATTCTTTCACTAATGGAAAGCTATAATATCAGGGAGTAACAAAGGTTATATATTACCACAGTATTCCCACAGGAACGAACACTACCGAAGCGAAGCGAGGGCGGGTTGCTAGTATGGTAATAAACAATATTGATGAATCATCTTAATGTGACACCTAATTCGTTTTCCAATGTCATTTATAAGCTCGTAATTTTTTTTTGCTCGCACGTTAAGGGCCCACTTCGATTCGTACTACGATTTTGGTATTGAGAATTTCCTGAAAAATGTCTTCAATAAATTTATCAATAAATCAACAGAGTATTGCGTAAGGCGCAAAAATCTTTCGCTTATAATAAATCTTGAAACCTTCAATACCGCTTACGAGAAAGGCGCGGCAATTTTTAATTAAACCAACATTCCTAGGATTCGATTCAAAATATTTACATCACCGAAAATGTTCCGCATAAAAAGCTCGCAGGCATTCAAAGAACATTCTGGGTCGCGTTTTACTCTTCTTTACGTACCGTCTTTGTATTCAGTTGACACTAGCGACATCTACTTTCTGTCGTGTTTTTATTATAAGCACAATCGCGAGGTAGTTCTAAGATACAAAGTGTTTTATGTATTTTATAAGATAGGAGGGGTAAAACTGAGATATTGAATAAAATTATTTCTACAGATTTTATGGCGTTTTGATTTTATATTTATATATTAATATAAACTTCAATATGTATAAAAAAAAATATTGAAGTAAAACTTGTTTAGCCGCGACTTAGGAGTAACTTTTTTTTCGGACGGAAATAACAGTTTCCGGATAGAAGTGACAATATGATAGGAGTGACAGTGTAGAACTATAATGTGAGCACATAGGACATTTATATATTAATACTAGCAACCCACCCTAGCTTCGCTTCGGTTTTAGTCGTTTTACCCGCGTAGTTCCCGTTCCCTTAAGAATACCGGGATAAAATATATCCTACATTACTCTTTGATATTTCTTTGCTGCCTGAGCTTTTCATTGGTGAAAGAATTTTTGAAATCGGTTCAGTGGTTTAAGCGTGAAAGCGTAACAAACAAAAAAACTTTCTTTCGTATTTATAATATTAGTAAGGATGTAATTTTTAATCAAACGTCATGCACTAATGTTGTGGTAGAATATGTTATATTGTTAGTTTTGTTAAATTTTCCTTCTTTCCCATCGGTATTATCGGCATATCATATCCCTTAATCCTCTTTTATATTACCCACTAGCTTCTGCTCGCGACTTCGTCCGCGTAGTGTAGATAATTCGGGCTAACGCTAAATTTAACATAAAACATTGTTTATGTAGAAAGTGATTTCTTTTTTTAATAATATGATTCTATCACACATAATTTTTGCGAAAATTTAGCTGTTTACGCAGCGGAAGCTCTTAAAAGGAAAATATCTCGATTTTGAAACATTCTTCATTACTGCTCCGCTCTTGTTGCCCTTAGCGTGATAATATATAGCCTTCTTTGATAAATGGGCTATCTAACACTGAAAGAATTTTTCAAATCAGATCATTAGTTTCTGAGATTAGCGCGTGCAAACAAACTCTTTAGCTTTATATATTAGTACTAGCTAACACAACAGACGTTGTTCTGTTCAAATAAAGCGCCACCTACCGGGTCCAATTGTGAATCTTAACCATTCTTGAATCCCCTTGAGCACACACAAATTACTTACTCAATCCAGTCAACAGATATCGCCATCTGTTAAAATCGTTTGGAGTTAACAGATAATTGTGAATGTCAAATAATAGACAAATAATTTGCAATAAAATTATATTGCGACTATAAATTAAGATGTATGCTATCCTATCTTTCAAGTTGGATCAAACTGCACACGGTGTGCAAATTTGATTAAAATTGGTTAAGTAGTTTAGGAGTCCATTGCAGACAAACAACGTGACATGTAATTTATATATATCAAGATAGATGAGTAAGATGGTACATTGTATTCTTACACCGTCAACACATGGACTTGTTTGTTTTGTTTTAACTGATTACTTGATTAATAATCAATAAAAACAAACAGAATTGAAACCAATTGTTGCAATCACCAAGTATACTTTATAATTACAAAGGTTACATCTCTAACTAATATGAACACGTAGTTTCACTCTGTAATAAACGTATGAGATCATACAGTTACATAACTCGATGGGGCCTTGAACTTTTTTTTCTGTAACATATTTGTTTATCTCTATTATATTAACCCCGTGTGGAGATGAATTAATAGTACAAATTGTCATCACCCCATTCCTTTTAATAGAAGTTAAAAAGCAGTTAATTGTTCACATAATATCTTATATATACTAATTATAATGTTATAAATTGCGGATGTGAGTTTCTTTGTATGTTGTTACGCCTTCACGTCTAAACCGTTAAATGTACATAAAAATTCCTCACCAATGAAAAGCATTATCAACGAGTAACTTAGGTCTAAACCATCAAACGAATGTCAAATATTCTTCATCAATGAAAATATTTATATCTAGGTACCAGTTATTACCAGCTCATTGACTGTGATCTCTTTCACGGGGAGTGATCCGAGGAACTGTTTGACTTGGTACCACCGTCATCATTCTACCAACGTACCACTCGACATCGTAGCAGGGTTCATCCATTTCACCTGGAAACGTTATGGTCTTCAACTGTACGTTTCCAGCGATCATTTCTCCCACGTACGTGCAAGCTCTGGAATGAACTACCTGCTGCTGTGTTTCCCGAGCGCTATGACATGTCCTTCTTTAAACGAGGTTTGAGAAGAATATTTCCTTCACGGTAGCCAGCGGCCTGGCTGTGCCTCTGGTATTGCAAAGGTCCATGTGCAGCAGTTTCACTTACCATCAGGTGTGCTGCTTGCTCGTTTGCCACCGTTGGCAATAAAAAAAAATCACCAGCTCTCTCATAAAGTGCGGTAATTATGATATTAAACCAACTAGAGGAATCCAATTTAATTGATAAGCGTATTACAGATAGAATTTTCATCTTCGTTTATTTACTTCTTTATCCATATGGTGATGAAATAAGAATAATCGTCTTTCCGTGGATATTTTAAGAAGCTATTAAGGAATATAATCATCATATTATTAAACCCGCCACCACAAAACACCACCAACAAAAATTTAAGCATTAATATATAATAAATAAAATAAATAAAAATAAAATAAAATAATAAATTAAATATAAAATGGTATATTTATTTTCTACCCTATCTAGACACGCGGTAGTGAGTCAAGCCAAGTTCAAGCTAACAGAAAAGCGTGCGCTACAGTGTGTAATTTTACACGAACCATTTGGAGCCACTTTTTACCTTTTCATAACTCAAAAACTATTCCATATAAACATCACAAATATTCGGACTAGCCAAGGCATACCTTAGGCTTCACTATATTATTCTAAATAAAACTACTTTACGTAAAGTAGTTTTATTTAAAACTAGCAACCCGCCCTCGCTTCGCTTCGGTTTTAGTCGTTTTACCCGCGTAACCCGGGAATACCGGGTTAAAATATAGCCTAGTTTACGCCCTAATATTATAGCTTTCCATTGGTGAAAGAATTTTTGAAATAGGTTCAGCCGTTTTGAAGATTACCCGGAACAAACAGACAGACAGACAGACAAAAATTTTTTAATCTGTATTTTAAGCATAGGTGTCGTGCAAATAACCATATGAGCATGAAAAAAGCCTATTATTTTGACATTACAAACAGGCACTCCAATTTTATTTATTGGTATAGATGTGTAAAACTCGCGTAAACATCAGAAATCATTATATTATCCTAAGTTATAAGAATAAATAATATTTTAAGTAGTTATAAAATATTTAATGTTGTTCTAAATAAATTTCAGGACTGACCATTGAACTTGACAACCATTTACATCTCACTTCTTTTGTCGTTGAAATGAACAGCCACGACATATATCATAATATTGAACTTGGCTCTCATTTTACATTAATGTTTGTAATGGGATATATGTTTACAAAATATTGTATATTTGATTTTGTAGCAGGAACCCCTCTCAGGTAAAGGCCTTCTCCAAAATCTGCCATATGTTTCGGTCTGCGCTGTCTTTTGCCACTTTGTCCCCGCAATTCTTTTGATGTTATCATCCCAGCGTGCATCTGGTCTTCCTATACAGCGCTTACCCGATGGGCCTTGCCATATGGTAACAGTTTTTGTCCACCTATGGTCTTTTAGGTGCAATGTATGTCCCGCCCAACCCAGCATTAATGTAAGATTGATTTAATATTGAGATATTCATTTAAACACCTTTAAATTATTACAGACACGATTTCAAATGAAATCCTAAATATTTGAGCAGCGGCTTCTTGAAAATTCATTAATCGTTCTGCGTAATACAAACTGACTACTAAAGGTGAGATTTAACTAAATGAACCGGCAAATTTTAACGGAATATTATTATTAATAACCCGTACTTTAGACTAATGACTCATTCTAGTCGCTTTGACCTCTTACGATTTGCTATTTATCTAAAGGATTTTTTGGTAAATTGGTCTTACATTTTGAATTCCAAACACGACAATTTACAGAGTTAATTAATGAAACCAGGCTGTAAATGCTATAAATGTCCGCAATCGTTATTATTTTGAAATTTGGAGTAAGAAAGGTAAGAGACCATATTCCCACGACTTAAGAATATATACGTACCTTAAAACACATGCTGTCCAGATAGGATAGCAAATAAGCAAAAAGCTTTCAAATGGAACCGTCGCGAAGATGCCCAGTTAAGAGACAAAACGTGAAATCGGATCAATATTCGAAAATCTATGAAAATTGCAAGGTCAATTTCTGGAAGTTTTCATAAGGATTTTCTTTGTTTCACTCTTCTACCTTGTATATTATTTAGTTATGAGCGGTATATTATTAAAGAGTGAACAAGTGATGATATCTGCATATTATAATCTCTTAGATGTCTTTTACGACACCCAGAAACAAAAGAGGGATAGTTAGTTGTATTCTTACTCCGTCATTACATAGAAGAATATTAGATAAAAATACTACGTGTTTTATATAGGGATGCAAATATTGAAACTAAAAACATCAATGTATCTATCAAATATCGATGTACAAAAGAACATGGACGTATCGAAAGATCAATGTTTTTTTAGAAATCAATGCAATGAGCTTTGTTTTTTTTTAATAAAACTACTTTACGGATTTTATCACAACGAAAAAATAAAAAGAATACTTGAACGGTGATTCTCATCATCCCCCTTCACAGTTAGCTACTGTGTGTAAATCTTTGTTGCAGAGAGCACGAGGAATCTGTGACGATGAACACCTGGCTGGGGAGCTGCAGCATGTCAAGCAGGTGCTACGTGCAAACAAGCTGCCAGTTCCTCGCCCCCGTCGCAGAGACCGAGTGAAACCACCCACAGTTGAGCGCCTCCCTGCAATACTACCTTATGTCAAAGGAGTCACTGACAAGATTGGCTACATCTTGAAACGCTCTTCCATTAAAACTTATTTTAGGTCACTGAAGAGAATTAGCCAATTCTTACCACCTGTCAAGCGCCAGATCCCTCTACAAGATGCAGGAGTATATAAACTTGACTGTGACTGTGGTCTCTCTTATATTGGGCAAACAAAGAGATCCATAAGAACTCGGATCAAAGAACACATAGCCGATGTGAAGCACCGCCGTGACACTAGGTCTGCAGACTTTGAACATAGTCAGGACCGCGCCCGCCATAACATCAGGTTTGATAAACCACAAATCCTCGCAAAAGAACACCAATACCTGCCTAGAATGGTACGCGAGGCTATCGAGGTTAAAAAACACAAAAATTTCAATAGAGAGGATGGCTGGGTGTTACCATCAAGCTGGGATCCTGTTATAAACATTATTAAAAACAAATCCAAAAAGACCACCATAAGACTGCAAGACACTGTGAGCTCATATTGTATAGATTTGACCCACAATAATAACTAAAGATAATTTTTATAAATTAAAACCTTTTAGTAACATAAAGTAAGCCGCCTTCAAAATTAATATTAATTTAGCATCATGTCACCTGAGTTTTCTTGTCGGATCTTTCTCAGTGTGACCGTGTTCCGATCCGGTGGTAGTATACTAGATTATTTGTTAGTTTTATAAATATATTTACTATTAATTTTAATGTTTAATTATTACTAACCATAAACAATATAATTTTTTCATATAGAATCATTTTCTTCTTACACTGGCAATAAATTTTGTATCAAAATGTGGGTCAATATTTAATAACTAATTTCTGTATCGGGTAGACAATTATAAATTTTCTGCAGTAACGATGACTTGTTGGACGTGAGACATCTTAGTCCACCTGTGACCATGAACGCTGTAAAGTGTTCGAAACGTCGGGTAATCAAAAATCAAATACAAACGCGATAAAATCCGTAAAGTAGTTTTATTTAAAATGTATAATACTCGCGAAAACATCAGAAAGCTTTGTTTTTGGTTAAATCAAGCATATTTTTTACATGAAACACCAACATTTGCGTGATGTGAGGATTATTTTTTTGACAGGCTTGGCTAAAAGTACCATACATTTTAAACAAAACATCGTATTACATCGATACATCGATGTTTTACAATAATGAACATCGATGGCAAGCATCGATGTTCATTTGCATCCCTAGTTTTATATCATATTCGTAATCAATAGATAATTTATTAGTATTGAAATATTATAAACATCGTTAATATCCTTCCAACGATGTTTGTCAACCGTGAAATTATTAATTATAATTATCAAGGGCACGCTTATAAAAATAGTAATAAAGTAATAGTTACTATTTATTATATTAACATAATATTTCTCTGTGGTGACGGAGTAAGAATATAATTCATCACCCTATTTTGCACGTGGATGTCGTAAAAGACGACTAAGGGGTATAATATGCATACAATATCCATGCAAGAGAACAAAAACTCAAATGAAACCTCTATATCAGAGTTTTTATTCCGTGTGGTGACAGAGTAAAAATACAATTCACCACTCCCTATCTAGCCCGTGGATGTCGTAAAAGACGACTATGGGGTATAATAGAGATATAATATGCACATAACATCTGTGCAAGAGAAGGAAAACTCGAAATAAAACCCTATATCAACATGCCTGACCAGCATGGCATAGTAGGTCAAATTCCCTTCCATGGTGGAGGAGGCCCGAGCCCAACAGTGGGACGTATGTGGGCTGCGATGATGATGATGATACCAGAGTATTTGGTAGGTCTATTTCTTTCATAATGGAGGTGGCCCGAGTCTAAAAGTGGAACGTATTTGAGCTAAAATAATATTAATATAAAAATAATAAAAAAAAACCTAAGTAAAAATAATCTAGTGACAAATAATTATAATTATTTACTCGACACGCGTAATGGAGACAGAGTTATACAACATTTAAATCCATCAGCTAAAAAGGATTGGTTTCATTTATCATGGGCTTGGAGCCGTTTGACGTCATCAGCATTGTAGAGAAATAATACTTTAACCATTTTCATATTAAAGCTATTCTTGCAGTTATTGAGTATGTCGCAGCGTCACTACCTCTGGCACCATATCTTAATAGTTTTTAAGGGGTTACCCCCCGTTTACGACTTTGAAAAAATTCGTTTTTTTATTGCATTTTTTTGAAGTATAAGTATCTGAGAATATGGCCTGAAAATTTCAAGTCGATCCGTACACAATTGACTGAGATTTAACCGATTCTTCTCTTTCAACGCTATGAGCGTTCGAGAGAAGAATCCGTTGTGTACGACCGGCTAGTCTGTCGCCTGGCGCGGTCGACCCTCTCTCCGGTTTTAGTCCATTGGTCGATAAAAAGGGCTGTTTACCTGGCATTTACAACGTTCATAAAAAATGGAATGGAATTTGTAAAAACGAATTTTCGTTGCCTTTTATGGTTTAAATCCGTCAGTGAAGCTTGAAAGTTCGTGCGTATTCATTTCCGCTGTTCACAATATTATAAGCGTAGTTTTTATTTGTTTTACATTTAAAAATGGATCGAAAAAAGGGCTTTTTTGTGCTACAAGTGGGGATAACCCCTTAAGAATCAATCTATTACGGAAACGTCAAGTATTATATTTGGGTGTGTTCGATACAACGTTGGCAATGATTTTTGATGTTTGTCGTTTGACCGTTAAAGTTTGAAATATTACCGAGCTTTCGTTATTGAGAGCGAGAGATACTCGGTTGGGAACGAGACTCGAGAGCGATCAGTCGTTGTTGCTGCCAGGTTGTATCAAATTCACCGTTTTTCCCAAACTCTTAATTTATCCGTCGGCATACGTAATCATTTGTTACAATAAAAATTTGTGTTAACGTTAATTATTGAATATAGTTTACAAAGTAGCCATCCGAAGTGTTATTTTATTACATCGCGATGTGCCACCGATCTAATAGTGATGCGGCACGGTGCCCAACCCTCAATAAGTATATATCTCGTTATATACAGTTTTATGATAGGTTAGTGTTGTGTGTTGTTGTAATTAAAATTATTTTGGTAACGGAGTAAGAGTATTTACTACCCCCTTTTTTGCTCACGGTTATCGTAAAATACGACTAAGGGATATGATATGCATATAACATCTACGCAAGAGAAAAAAAACTCGAAATAAAAGCCGATAACAACTCGTCTAACCAGCCTTCTTTGTTTACAACGTTTCTTTCATTTTTGAAGTAAACTCAAACTCAGTAGTGGAGGCACGTGAGCTGAAAAGATATGATGAAGATTGTTTTTTTTTAAACGACTTCTAAAAAAGAAGGAGGTTCTCAATTCGTATGTTTGTATTTTTTTTATGTTTGATCGCGCATAACTCCTTCACTTGCTATGGCTGTATGTTATACGGCATAGCAGGTAATTAACCAACTTACGCTACATGTATTTGATTCTCATGAAAGACAATCATTTGGATAATCCACAAATTGTTGTTTCGAGTCTGGGTGTAGTTTTTGTCTGTCAATTATATGATTGTAAAGTCCTCTGCAATACAAGAATTATTTAAATACAGTAGAGTGCGATCTTGAAAAAAAAAATTGCCTCTCTTTGCCTTCCAATGAGCATCATGAGACAGGCTAGGAGATCATCAGGAGAATGGTTAGCAACACAGTCTTTAGAATCATAAAACCTACTGGTAACATTAACTCACCCGCCAATCACGGCGAATAGGACAGTAAGACAATATCTCCCTTTAGGAAGCCTAGTTTTATAACCAATATTGAACATCGATAGGTTGATAGAAGGCTGGATTTACTCTCAAATAAGCTATAATAAAATATTATTCAAGTAAATAAAATCACTGGCAATAACCGCCATGCCTTCGAATTTAATATGCACATACATTAAGTAAACGTAGAGATCAATACTGACTTCCATTAACATACATTTATATATAATCTCTATTTCCAATAATATTTGGGATAATATTTCTTGGCAGTCCCCTCTGGAGGCAAACTTCATCGAATAGACTAAAACCAAACATACTATGAACCTTCCTCGTAGAGATTATCGTGTCTCTACCCTGCAGGGAAACATATTAATGTACGGACTGAATGGGTTGGGTCTTAGTGTAAGCGATAAAGAAATATATAAAGTAAATATTTAGCAGTGATAGTTTACTGGAGAGCCTGCAGATAATCTTTTGAAACAAACTATACACTATACTATACTAAATTTAAAACAACAAACTATACTATATATAAAACATAAATATGATTGACCACGGTGGCGTACACGTTTGATTTTTAAAAGATTTGAATGTATTAAATATAAATGTTTAGACAGTAAGTGAAAATATCGATCGGAAATCTGTATACCAAAGAGAAAGGCATGAATTATTTTGCCCAGAGCAACTAAAGCTGTCGGACTCAATTGGAATAAACTCTTATAACTTACTATCACTACCCTCAAATGTCCTCACGTCTGCTTTTATTATTATAATATTGATTACCAAATATCTATAGGCCTA
The DNA here is from genome assembly GCA_032191425.1 of Lymantria dispar. Classification (NCBI taxonomy): domain Eukaryota; kingdom Metazoa; phylum Arthropoda; class Insecta; order Lepidoptera; family Erebidae; genus Lymantria; species Lymantria dispar. Next base: position 8,411,095 of record CM063445.1, on the reverse strand, counting down.
CTTCTATGAACAGACGTGGATAGGTCGTTAGATGTATATAATATTTTTAGACTATATTGATCTCATGATATAAAGTAATTACGAAATACGAAGGCCTCGTCTGCGGAAATAATAAAATATTTAAATTTGCTCAACAGATAGCATTAGTTTTTCTCAAATCATAATAACGTTTATTAGAGTTTGCCACCAGGTGGCGATATTTTATTTCTTTAATTATTATTTTTATATATATTAACTTTAATAGTTAAATTGAACATATTAACCACAGATGGTGTATTGATAAGATATATTTTAGGTAATATATATAAGAAATATAAGATTTATTTTAGGTATTTAAAAGGAAACGTTAGTTTTTATACAATTCATTACTATGTTGAGGCGGTAGAGATATTTCAAAATACATGAACAGTAACTTTACACACCTAAAGACAAGAAAGAGGGTGGTGAATTGTAATCTTACTCTGTCACCACGCGGATATTTATTGATACACATATTATGATATATTATTTGTTTCTAACCCTTCGTTGTTCGTGAGAACCGTATAAATAAGATAAAAGTGCATGAGGAAAGCGGGTAGCAATTCTCTCATGGGAAGCACATAATACCTTACCGTGATCTTCAACTCGCCTGCTAAGCGGGACAATTGCTGCACTATACCCTCATATCAGTAGGCTCGTGCTTTGCAGCGATCAATCAGAGATATCTTCATCCAGCACAAAAGGCTGAATGATGATGGTATAGCTGTAACTACTAATTTGAGACTAAATAAGTTAAGGTATATAATAATATTTATATATATTTACACATTTTATATTACTTCAAATATATTTCGCCTTATGTTTCACAGCCTATTTGCGTCGTAGATTTTGGCATATGCCTGCACCGCTATAGTAAGAAATTCGTCCTACTACACAGACATCTTTTAAGTGTTCTTTGCGATATGCGGGGCTAATAAAATGGAAGTAATGCGTATCCCATGCGTAAGTCGACCCCCTACGAAATATATAGTAGCGTAAAAATTGTCATACTACTCTAAGTGGGATCAGCACAACATGTTATCTTTCATAGGCTCCTGTCAGCCATCATATCTACACACACTGCTTTCATACGCTTATCCTTATTCAAACTATCCATCCATTTCATCCCTTTTTAGGTCTCCCACGATTCTGCCGTCCATCCACAATTATATTGACAACCCTCCTTTTCTTATGCTTTTCATCTCCTCTCCTCACATCATCATAATCATCACAGCCCTCATACGTCCCACTGTTGGGCTCGGGCCTCCTCCACAATGAAAGGGAATTTAACCTATTATACCGTGCTAGTAAGACACATTGGTATAGAGTTTTATTTCGAGTTTTCCTTCTCTTGCACAGATCTTATGTGCATATTATATCCCTTAGTCCTCTTTTACGACATCTACGGGCAAGATAGGGAGTGGTGAATTGTATTCTTAATCCATCACCACACGGAATGTCACATAATACCTTAAAAATATTAAAAAACAAGTCAAATCGCTAGTAATAGAGCTCCAATGTATATCTAGACAATCATTTGACGGTAGATTAAGCGGAAACCACTTGGCCAAAAATATATCAAGCGAGTATTTATACTAAATCCAGCTAGTATATGAAAATCTGACTCGGTTCATTTATTATTTTGGCGAGTTATTATTTAGAGGATTAAGGTACTGCTTTTATATCACAACTATTATTAAAAGATAAGTGGGTTTTGTGTATATGTAGGACAACATTAGGAAGCTCAGTATCCATTTTTTAAAATCTTTCATTCATCCACGATTGAAGAGAAATGGAATTATTATACCACGCTTATAAAAAGTGTTGGTGTAAATTTTAATTTTGAGTTTTTGTTCTCTTGCATAGATTTTATTTATCTATACCAATAAATGACATTGGAGTATCTGTTTATAATGTCAAAATAATGGGCTTTTTTAATGCTCACACTGTTATTTGCACTATACATATGCCTAAAATACACTTTATATTTTTTTATCTGTCTGTCTGTTTGTTCCAGGTAATCTTCAAAACGGCTGTACCGATTTCAAAAATTCTTTCACTAATGGAAAGCTATAATATCAGGGAGTAAGCTAGGCTATATATTATCCCAGTATTCCCACGGGAATGGGAACTACGCAGGTAAGACGACTAAAACTGAAGCGAAGCAAAGGCGGGTTGCTAGTGCATCATATATTCCTTTATCAATACGGGAAAGATCAACCTCATCATTCAGCCGATCGCTATCCACTGCTAAACGTAGGCCTCCCTCATGTTTTGCTACAAAGCGCGGGACTCCGCTGGCTGCATTCAACGACGCCCAGCAGCTTCCACCAGGGCATCGGTCCACGTAGTGGGAGCGTCTTACATGATACATAGTCGCCATTCAAGAACATTTCTTCACCAGTGGTTGTTGGTTCGTTGTGCGATATGGGATGCCCATTGCCACTTCGGTATGCTAATTCTTCGTATTATGTCGGTTACACCGATTCTTCTACAGATTTCCGTATTTCGAGATTTATTATCAAGTAAATCCCGAGCATATACTACTCAATGCACGCTGAGTGACTTTGAGCACGGTTATGACATCTAAATTTAGAGACCACGTTTTCGTGCCGAAAGTCATAACTGGTAACACACACTGGTCGTGGCCATGTGCTTTCAGACACAGGTATGTTGGATGAAAAAACTTCTTAACTTTCCCGAACGCTGCCCAGGCGAGTTCGATAAGAGGCAAGATAGGGTGGGTAAGATAGGGTAGGGTGATAGGTGTACTCTTATTATGTTACCAAACGGCAAATATTTCATTATTTGAGACATTATATAAGATGGATATATCTAATAATTGATTAATGCAACCGTAAAAAATTAGGGTAATCCTTTAGTTGGTAATTTGGAAGGAGGAGGTTGAAAAAGGTTAGTTCACGAAATTAATAGAATCTATACGAAGATCTAGGATTATCCTAATTACAGCGGTTTTTTTGTACAAGTACAACTCGTAATTCAGAAAAAGAAATGTAGAGTAATCCAGAAGAATAAGCGGCATCTCTTTTCTGGTGTATTTAAAACACTAATTGCAATTGTCTATTTGCCTTAAAGAGTGGTATTTTTAAACGGTTTTATTTAGCTTACCCTGTTTGTTGGTTTATTTTTTCTTTGTTGGGTCAAATTTAGTAATTGAAATTTCACCCTCTTCCTGTCAACCGATTGATCTGAAATTTGATATACGCCTTTGGTTTTGGTGACAATATAATTATGTATAGTCAATATTTTTGTAAATTCAAGATGGCCGCCGTTACAAAATGGCGGATAACCTATTTTTTTTTTCAATCCCATCAATATAAATATCAAATGAAAGAGCTTGACAAGTAGAATACAATGCACTATACAAATTCAAAATCTAAGATGGCCGCCGCTACAAAATGGCGGACGACCTATTTGTTTTTCAATCCCATTAATATGGGTATTAAATGAAAGGGCTTGACAAGTAGAATACAGAGCTCTATACAAAATCAATATAAAAACTAAAAACTTGAAAATAAAAAAGGAAAAAAATAAATTTTAAATTAAACGGTTTTATTATAAAGAAACAGTAAAAATAAAATCGTGGGGCACGTCAAATATCTACAATCGTCGATTAAAATGTTTGTTTTGTAGTGTCCCACGATTTTATTTTTACTGTTTCTTTACAATAAAACCGTTTAAATTAAAATTTATTTTTTAGCGTTTTTTTTAATTATTATTACATGAATACAATACTTTATACCAAAAAAATGAATTCTTGTATTGTGGAAGAAGAAAGGAAATTAGATAAACACAAAACAATTATTTCATTTTGATATAAATTACGATAATTATATAATTTTATTGCTTCTATCTAAATTTATAATAAAAACGTGTTTGGTTATATAAGTATAGCCTTCATGAAGTTTTCGCTTCTGTCGTGTGATCTTAATACATACCATTGTTTTTAACCCCCAACGGAAAAAGGCATTGTAGCTCTCAAACGGATGGACCGATTTTGATGCGGTTTTTTTTCTTTTGGAAGCAAGTTTTCGTGCAGTAGTTCTTAGTTATGTTTGGTTTGGCGTATGATTATTTGATTAGATGCTTCACGCGTGCCAGTATATTCATTAAATGACAATTAATTAATAATTCTTGTTGAAGAGAACATGATACTTTTTTGTATTATTTTAGTTTGTGTCGGGAGTACACAAAATTTTCAATTTTACTTAAATTATTTACTATGACAGATTGACCTAACTTTCCCAGTTTGGCAAGAAGGTAATATTGAACTTAAGAGCGAACCAATGGACTTGCCTTCTATGCCACATCCGGCAAATTAACCTTTCGTAGTAGGTACATACATACCTACTCAGTTCTGTTCTCCAGGATCTTACCAGACCTCTGCTTACTCCTTTACCAGTAAAAGTATAATACTTTATATGACATAAAAATATCATCATCATCTCGCTTCATATACGTCCCACTGCTGGGATTGAGTCTCCACTATAATAGAAGAGATATTGAGTTACTATACTAAGTTGGTCAGACGAGTTGGTATAAGGTTTTATTTCGGGATTTTCTTCTCTTGCGCAGACGTTATATGCATTTTAAATCCCTTAGTCGTCTTTTGCGATATTCACAGGCAAGATGACAGTGAAGAATTGTATTCTTACTCCGTCACCACACAGGATAAAAATAACATACAATTATAAAAATTGTAATCGAATTTATAAAGGCACTTTATCGTTAACCTGCAACATTGTTTTCTCTGGCAGCATTTCAAGAGTGAGCCAAGCCCATTTATAGCCAACGGAAACTGCGGTAAGTGAATAAAATGAAAGGCCTAAGTACACACTTCCTTTTCCTGTTGTGATAAGAGCTTAGCACTCGTTGACAAATTTAATAAATATTGACTCACTTGGATAATACTCTGTCTATACCTTCCGTGTGGTAACGAAGTAAGAAAACAATATATAATCACCCTTTTTGGAGAGAAAACTTCTTAAAACACAGGTACTTTTATTATTATTTTTTTAAATAAACAGTATCCTACACTAAGGAAATAATTCTTGTATTGCTGGGGACTTTACAAACATATAATTAATGGACACAAATTATTGCAAAATAACAATTTCATCATCTCATCATCTCAGCCCACATCTGTCCCACTGATGGGCTTGAGCGTCCACAATGGGAGGGAAGTCGATATATTATACCACGCTGGTCACACGTGTTGGGATAGGGTTTTATGTTGAGTTTTCCTTCTCTTGCATCGATGTTATCTTCGTAATATGTCCTTTAGTCATATTTTACGACACCCAGAGGCAATAGAGAAGTTGGTGAATTGTTTTCTTACTCCGTCACCACGCCGATAATATGTATAACAATTTATGGATAGCATATTATTATCATGCGAGAGATTCAAACCCACACCATGCTAGGTCAGTATCTTAACCACTACACATGTGCAGTTAAATAATATAGGGAAAAAGCATTGAATTTATGTGACTATTACTTTCAGAGACAAATAATACTGATCTGTTTGTATGCGTATGTACATACACTGTCTTCTTCTTCTTCTTATTTAATGGCAATGAGCTACAATAATATGAGCTATTGGTGCCAGTATCGAGTATATTGATAATTATTCACGTCTTTAGTCTTAGTCTTTCAGTCAGTCGTAAGTATGACTTGGTGCTGATATCCAAATCATGCGTCTCTGGAAATTTGGGCAGAATGTCAAAATGCACGCAATTCACTATTATATCATTTTCACTACATTTTAGAATTTTACTTTCACATTTAATTTCACTACATTTTGCATTATATTACATAAAATATCAGCAAAATTATTCAATATAACACTTTAAAACACTAAAACAATGAAAAGAGTTTGTTTGTAATGTTTCCTTGCTTTATTTAATTTGTATGCCCTAGAGGCAAAACATAGTGAACCAACCACTAGTATAAGACCATTTATGTACCTACCTATGTTTAACAAATAAATATTATTCTATTCTATTCTATTCTATTCTAAAAAAAAGAATATAAAAGGGCTACATGACATTTTGACATTCGCGTCAAAAGTCCCACATACACTGTTTGACAGTTCAGCCATTGACGTCATTTACAATGACACGTAATCAATAATATATCGACCATGCATTGTCAACAAAACGATATTATAATCACGAAAGAATTAAATACGCTATCAATAAAAGGAAACGATTTGTTCTTTAAAACATCCCGTAGAACTCTGTCTTGCGGGCGACTTTAAAAAAGCAGAATCAAACGACATAAGAAAAAACATCTCAACCAAGGTTAATCATCTCAAGTAAATAAATAATTGCCTTTTTTTTTGGTGGGTTATGGTCACCTGACGCGCCGGGGGGACGAAATTTTTTCCAACCAGGGGACGAAATTCATTCCATCCAGGAGACGAAAGGACCACATAACCCACCATATACTCACACCTTTGTCAATGGGCCGGCTATTGGTACCAACTTACTTGTCGTCCATGGCCTTAATAAATAATTGTCCTATTGTAAAAGCATCAATAGCGTGGATAATCCTTGAAATAGCGCAATATATAAATATTATAAAAAAAATCAAACATTACCAAAAGCTAACAGAATTATGTGAATGTGAATTATGTATATATGTATGTGAATTACAGAATAATGTGAATTATGTACAAGGTAAACAAAGGTCACATTGCATAGTAGAGGTCATAATCAAATATTTATGTAACAAAAACTTAAATAAACTTACTGAATTATTGACAATAATAAATGATAGAAATTAATAAGTACATACTTCTTTTAATAAGATATCTGCACTAAGAAATAGACCTTTATCATGATAGACTTAACAAGCAAATAAGTAAAATTGATAATTTTGTATAACCCGGGAGTTATACAAAATTGACAATTTTGACGAACTAAAATAATAATAAATTGCCTTAGTTTTAACAGGAATTATGCATTCATTGTCATTTAAGGATTATACTAGTACGCGTGAAGCCCTTAATCGAGTAATTATACGCCTTTGCATCATTTTGGAATAGAGCTGATACTCTGAAACTGTAAAACTGATATTAACCAAAGTATATCATCATCATCATCTTGCTCTTATCCCAATTACTTGGGGTCGACGCAATATGTCATCTGTTTTGACATATTGCAAAAAGTTTCGGCAATGACTTTTATAACCGGTCGCCTGCTTGACGTCAACCCTCCTTGGGAATGTAATCGTTGACTCAAATGGTACCAGATGGAGTTGGTCCGGGTCAATCTAGGGCTCTTAGTCGTCTCTTACAACACCCACGAGCAAAGCAAGGGTTGGTAGTATTCGAAGCCGCTACCACACAGCAATCAAACCAAAGTATTATTATAGTATTATTAAGTAATATCTGGTTGACCGAGCTTCGCTCGGAATATTTTTATCGAATTTATTTAGATATATATTAATAAAAAAATAAAAAATAAATAATGAAAAATATATAAAAAATTACAAAAAGAGAATAATAATAACTCCCGAGATTCGAACCGACGCTGTTTGAATGACAAAAAAACCAAAATTAGAACCTGTCTACTTCTAATATATATATATATATATATATAAAAGAATTGCTCGTTTAAAGATATTAAGTATTAAGTTATCACTTTGGTCGCGCCTCCCGAAAAACACACATTTTTTTTAAGGTTCTAAGATTTTTATCTTATATATGTATCTCCTAATAATTATATATAAGGTCGAATACTTACAATGCTTTGCGAAACTGTGTTTGGTTTTTTTATCAATTTACAGTTAAAAACAAAGCAATAATTCTGTTAATTTCGTTAGTAAAAACCACGGTATTTCGCAGTGTCTGGGTCAAAGTTTAACTACGTAAAAACAAAAAGTGATTACGATATTGTATGGAATGAATTTACTTTATTTGTTTTAAACTGTGAAGGCATTTTGGTATTTTTAAATAATATTTGGATGAATTTCTTTTCTTTGGAAAATTATGTTTCTTTAAGTTATACATACTTATTTAGGCACGTTAGAGAAACGGTGAGAGTAAATTTTCACAATGCGTACGCACAAATATCAACTACATAATGCGTTATTACAAAACTTTCAATGTATTAAATACCTTATTTCTCTTATTAATATCGTTTTTTCTTCAAATGTAGGATAACTCTAAGGATAAAATTCTTGAGTTGGAGTGCTGTTGGTGGTGTCCCTAGACATCGCCAACGCATTCAATAGTCTGCCATTCAGCTGCATCAGGGAGGCGCTCCGGTATCACGGGGTGCCAGTTAACTGAGGCGGCTAGTGGCAGACTATTTGGAGGGGCGCAGCGTCCTCTGCACCGACCGAGCAGGGGACGTCGTGCGAACGCCCATGACGTGCGGTGTCCCGCAGGGGTCGGTCCTCGGACCCACCCTGTGGAACATCGGCTACGACTGGGCGTTGAGGGGGAGCCTCCCGCCCGGGCTGGTCGTGATTTGTTACGCCGACGACACGCTCGTCACAGCCCGCGGTGGGACGCTAGAAGAGGCGGTAAGCCTGGCGACCTCGGGTACCGAGGAGGTCGTCAGACGGATCGAGGCGCTGGGGTTGAAGGTCGCCCTGGACAAGACGGAGGCCCTCTTGTTCCATGGGCGCACTATGAGCCCTCCCATCGGCGTCTCGATCACCGTCCACTCGGTCAACATCAGCATCCGGGCCCATATGAGGTACTTGGGCCTGGTGCTCGACGGGCGATGGTGGTTCCGGGAGCATTTCCGCAGGCTCGCTCCGCAGCTTGTCGGCGCGGCGTCCGCCCTATCGTGGCTTATGCCGAACGTGGGCGGACCGAGCGCTGCGTGCCGACGGCTGTACGCGGGGGTCATCCGGTCGATGGCCCTGTACGGCGCACCGGTGTGGGCGGGGTCCATGACCGCCCGACTTAGGGCCCTTCTGTGGCGACCACAGAGGGTCACGGCGGTCAGGGCCATCCGCGGATACCGCACGGTGGCGACGGAGGCAGCGTGCCTATTGGCCGGGACTCCCCCGTGGGACCTGGAGGCGGAGATGCTCGCCGGACTATATCGGCGGGTGACGGGGGTACGAGCGGGGGGCGGTGTGGTCTCGTTAAGGGATCTCACCGCCTGGCGCGTCGACGCCCGCCGAGACGTCATCGCCCGTTGGGCAGTCCGGCTGGAGAGGCCTCGGTTCGGGGTGCGAACCGTGGAGGCCTTCCGGCCGGTGCTGATGCAGTGGTTGGAGAGGCGGCACGGGGTGCTCTCCTTCCGACTGGTGCAGGTTTTGACGGGGCATGGGTGCTTCGCCAAATACCTGCACAAGGTCGTTAGAAGGGAGAGTACACCGTCCTGCCACCACTGCGATTGCGACGAGGACACGGCGCGCCATACGCTCGAGGCCTGCGGGGCTTGGGCAGTGCAGCGCTGTGAACTCGTCGCAATCATCGGTACGGACCTGACGCTGCCGGCTATCGCTAGGGCAATGGTCGACAGCGTCGGGAATTGGGACGCGGTCGCAGCCTTCTGCGAGACAGTGATCTCGCGGAAGGAGGCGGCGGATCGCCTGCGTGAGGAGCGCAGCCTCGATGAGGAGATCCGCCGCCGGCGACTGGGGCGGCGCAGGCGCAACTATCTGCGCCTCATGCCACCCTAGCCGAGGCCGCGGGTGACGTGACCGGGGATTAGTCCGTCACCCGCCGAGAGGCCGACCGCGTGAGGAATGACCGACGTCCTCCCCGAGGGGGGGACGTCGGTCGATGGGAGGGTACCCCAATAGGGGGTATTCCGTCGGGCCGACCACTGACGACAAGTTAACGCTGCTCCAGTGGTCGGCCCAACGACGAAGGCGACGTGGTTTTCGGGTGGGTCGCGGGAGTTGCGTGCTTAAGCCCCTCTGTCGCCCCGGACGGAGTGGTGCGGAGGCGCGCCGATCGCGGCCCACCCACAAAAAAAAAAAAAAAGGATAAAATTCTTAGGAAGATTTTCATCTTGTCATCATCAATATAAATCAAAATTCCGTGTGGTGACGGAGCAAGAATACAATTCACCGCTCCTTATCTTGCCCGTGGATGTCACAAAAGACGACTAAGGGATATAATATGCATATAACATCTATGCAAGAAAAGGAAAACTTGAAATAAAACCGTATACCAACCTGTCTGACCAGTATGGTATAGTAGGTTAAATCCTCTCCCATTGTGGAGGAGGCCCGAGCCCAACAGTGGGCTATATGTGAGCTGCAATGATGATGCTGATGAAATCAAAAGAAAATTAAAAAAACATAATTAAAAAAGGGAAAATAATGAAAAAGTAAAAATCGAGTCTATGTTAAGCGAATTCTCTATTTCATAAATCAGCTACTTTTACTGTTGGTAGTTACATTATCCTTTTTCCATCATCATCATCACCACATCTCATATTAGTATCACTACTGAGCTCGAGCTTCCTCCACAATGAAAGGGGAATTGACCTACTATACCAAGCAAGTCAGACGGATTGATATAGGATTTTATTTCAAGTATTCAAACTCTTGTATAGATATAATCTGCGTATTCCAATCCCTTGGTCATCTTTCAAGACATCCACAGGCAAGAAAGAAGGTGGTGAAATTTAGTTACTTCATCACCACGTGTTTTTTTGTCGGATTTATTACGTTGGGATTTTTAATATTATGTTTCATTAGTTGAAAACATTATAAACCGGCTAAGTACGAGTCGAAGTCGCGCACGTAGGGTTCCGTACCATTATTTACAAAAATCGTGTTTGTTGTATGGGAGACTGCACAGATGCACAGTGGTTAAGATAGCGACCTACAGCGCCAGCAGTGTCGGGGGTTCGAATCCCACGCGGGACAACACTTTGTGCGATCCACAAATTGTTGTTCTGAGTCTGGATGTAATTTGTGTCCGTTAATTAAATGTTTGTAAAGTCCCCCGCAATACAAGCATTATTTCCTTAGTGCAGGGTCTTAAATGGGAGCCCCTTTCAATATATGTTTTTAGTATTTGTTGTTATAGTGGCAACAGAAATACATAACTTGTAAAATATTTAATCGTCTAGCTATCGCGATTCTTGGGATACAGTCTGGTGACAGACAGACGGACGGATAGACAGTGAAGTCTTAGTAATAGGGTCCCGGTTTTACCCCTTGGGTACGGAACCCTAAAAAATGAGGCTTTCGATAAATTAAAGATTATTCAGAAACCTCGTGCGTACTAAATGTCGTGAAACTTCTTAGAACCGTTGCTGTGATTCTGAATATTTTGGAATATAGATGAATACGTACAAACTCATAATCTCTTACTGATTGTTATTTAAAAAAAATGTAATATTCATTTTATTATTATTCATTATCCATATGGTGACGAAGTAAGAATACAATTCACCACTCCCTACCTTGCCCGTGGACATCGTAAAAGACAACTAAGAGATACAATACGTATATAACATCTACGCAAGAGAAGGAAAACTCAAAATTGAACCCTATATTAACACGTCTGACCAGCATAGTGTAGTAGGTCAAATTCCCTTCTATTGTGGAGGATGCTCGAGCTGAACAGTAGGACGTATATGAGCTGAAATGATGATGATGATTCATTTTAATCTGTATATTACACATAGCATCGGAAAGTTAGTTTAAAATAATTAATAAATTTCCACCTGGGCGGACATAAAACCGAACATATAAAAACGAAATAAAAGCATCCAATAAAATGCTTTAAAGAATTTTAAAACAGCTTACGAAATCAAATAATCCATTAACAAGACTTTTTAATATTTATATAGGTTTTTTTTTGGGGTGGGTTCCGGTTGGCGCACTCCTCGCACCACTCCGTCCGGGGCGACAGAGGGGCGTATGCACGCACACCCGCAACCCACCCGCGATGCACGTCGACTTCGTCGTTGGGCCGACCCCGACGTCCCCCCCTCGGGGAGGACGTCGGTCTTTCCTCACGCGATCGGCCTTTCGGTGGGTGACGGACTAATTCCCCGGTCACGTCATTCGATATTTATATAGACAACATGAAAAACATTAGGATGTTATACGGCGATGACACATGACATATAATGTTATATATATATATATATAAGAGATATATATATATAAGACAATTCGTCTATAATAATTATTATAATACTTTTACAACTATATGTCGACAAATTGAACAATGTGTTGCTCTGTAAAACAAAGTTTTTACTTTTAGATATTAGGTAGGTTAAATAAAAATCATCAATAAACTAAAATAATAACAAAAATTACCTGTAAAACAAAGAAACGACATTTAAAGTTTCTTTGCCGATCCTTTTACACTAAAACATTTGCTTTTTAAATCAATTACTGATAATTTGACACAAAGAGAAAAAAAATACATCCATCTTGTTTTAACAATCTTATTAGGGCGCTTAACGCTATCTGTTGAATCCACTGAAGCAACCATCGCTATTTATCGACATTTAAACACGCGCCTTAATTAAAAAATAATTAAAAAGAATCTTGGATATTCCTTTACATCTCCCCCCCCCCCCCAAAAAGAAAATTTTCCTAAAAATTTTTACTTCTTTAATTTCTCTTTTCCTTATTTTAAATCATCACTTTCTTCTGGTTTAGGACTAGGAATGAGTTTCGTAATGTGGAATAAATTTGATTCAATATTTTTATGGCCTGTATTAATCTTGTATATTGATTGCGATAGTCTTTCTTCTATTTTAAATGGGCCAATCCTCAATTCATCTGGTTTTCTTCGATTTAGTTTGTGACCATTTTCAATATATACCATATCACCTGTTTTAAAATTATGGTTGGTTCTATTTTTGCCAATTATCATCTTATTATAGTTATGTGAATTAATTGTTCTTTGTACTGCAAGTTTTCTATTTCTAATCCAATCATCTGTATATATTATATATATATATATATATATATATATATATATATATATATATATATATATATATATATATACATATATATATATATATATATATATATATATACATATATATATATGTATATATATATATGTATATATATATATATACATATATATATATATATATATATATAACACAGCAGTTGTTTGACACAGCAGTTTGATTCCTAAAAAGGACCTTTGCTGTGTAGTCTTTATAAAAACAAATTATATATGTTTAGGAAATACTTTTATGATAACTGATTAAGAATAAAAGTATAGTCACTTTTCCTGTCTTTCTTTTTAAAGTAAAGGAATACAAGTACAAAACACGAAAGAGATAGAAGAAAACAAGAGCTATAAAAAGATGCAAGTGTATGTAATAAATAATGCAGATTATGGGCACAACTTCCCAAGTCGAAATTAAGGCATCAATCTGGTAGGTCACTCAATGGGCAGAGAAGCGTAATACGGCTTATTATGGGGACCCGTGCTGCCTTTCTGTCATCTAAGAAGATTAAGCGGGTTGTAACCAGACTACAGCCGATAAAATAAAGAACGAAAAAATTACAAATTTCCTATCTTCGTTAGTCAAACGGCATCATTCCTTATATTTTACTCCTATTTTTAACCTATAAACCTGATCATTGTAAAAAACTTTGAAGTTATAAATAAATCAAACCCCTCAACTTTTCAAAAACAAACTTTTACATTTCACTTGCGTCAGACGATTCAGTTAAAAACATATAAAATATTACCGGATATAATACTTTCAAACAATCCGCCCGATTAACTTCATCATAACTTGGTATCAAAAAACTATTTCAAACGCCAGGAAACTGTCAAACAAATCCAAAACAAATTGATTAATGATAAAATGGATGAGAAATATCTTTTCTCTTAAGAAATAATATGACTTTTGTGAATTTCTATCGTAATAATAATGACTTTATAATCTACCTTATATAACCTTGACTGCACAGATGGCATAGTGGGTGAGAGACCGATCTACCGTGTCAGGGTCGTGGGTTCGATTTCCGGGCAGGGCAACACTTTGTGAGATTCACAAATTGTTGTTCCGTCTCTGGATGTAATTTGTGTCCGTTACTTCCTCCGCAACACAAGGATTATTTCCTTAACGCAGGGTATTGTCTTTAAAAAAGGCCATAGTTCAATTTATAATAAGAGTTAATAGTAAAAGTAATCATAAACTGGCAATAGGATAATATTCGTGTGGTGATGGAGTAAGAATACAATTCTCCACTATCTTTCCCGTGGATATCGTAAAAGACGACTAAAGGATATAATATGCATAATTTATGCAACAGAAGGAAAACTCGAAGTAAAACCCTATACCAACATGTCTGACCAGCGTATTATAGTAGGTAAAATTTTCTCCTGTTCGGGAAGAGGCTTGAATATATAAGCATTATAAGTAAAAGAAACCAATAACTGGTAACGGGTTTATACCGTCTCTACATATTGTTGAAGTCTGGACTTGTATCTACCTATCTAGACCAATAGTCTAGACCGATAGTCTATGCAATAGTTGATCTTCGCCTATAAATATAAAGAATCACAACTTAGCAGGCTGGTCACTATATGTAATCATCATTTAATCATTCCGCCCTTCGCCCAACCATTGCTGGACGAAGGCCAACCTCATGTTTTGGCACAAAGTGCGATCCTGTGCCGTCTGCATTCACGCCCAACAACTTTCATCAAGCCGAGTCAGGTCATATACATAATTTTAGTTTTTAGTGAATAGCCACCGGAATGTAATTAGTATGCATATTAGATTACATCGATGACGGCTCAAGACGCAATTATTACCATTTTTTTTTTTTTTGTTTTTTGTGGGTGGGTCGCGGTCGGCGCGCCTCCGCACCACTCCGTCCGGGGCGACAAAGGGGCTTAAGCACGCAACTCCCGCGACCCACACAAAAACCACGTCGCCTTCGTCGTTGGGCCGACCACTGGAGCAGCGTTAACTTGTCGTCAGTGGTCGGCCCGACGGAATACCCCCTATTGGAGTACCCTCCCATCGACTGACGTCCCCCCCCTCGGGGAGGACGTCGGTCTTTCCTCACGCGCTCGGCCTCTCGGCGGGTGACGGACTAATCCCCGGTCACGTCACCTGCGGCCTCGGCTAGGGCGGCATGAGGCGCAGGTAGTTGCGCCTGCGCTGCCCCAGTCGCCGGCGGCGGATCTCCTCATCGAGGCTGCGCTCCTCACGCAGGCGATCCGCCGCCTCCTTCCGCGAGATCACTGTCTCGCAGAAGGCTGCGACCGCGTCCCAATTCCCGACGCTGTCGACCATCGCCCTAGCGATAGCCGACAGCGTCAGGTCCGTACCGATGATTGCGACGAGTTCACAGCGCTGCACTGCCCAAGCCCCGCAAGCCTCGAGTGTATGGCGCGCCGTGTCCTCGTCACAATTGCAGTGGTGGCAGGACGGTGTACTCTCCCTCCTAACGACCTTGTGCAGGTATTTGGCGAAGCACCCATGCCCCGTCAAAACCTGCACCAGTCGGAAGGAGAGCACCCCGTGCCGCCTCTCCAACCACTGCATCAGCACCGGCCGGAAGGCCTCCACGGTTCGCACCCCGAACCGAGGCCTCTCCAGCCAGACTGCCCAACGGGCGATGACGTCTCGGCGGGCGTCGACGCGCCAGGCGGTGAGATCCCTTAACGAGACCACACCGCCCTCCGCTCGCACCCCCGTCACCCGCCGATATAGTCCGGCAAGCATCTCCGCCTCCAGGTCCCACGGGGGAGTCCCGGCCAATAGGCACGCTGCCTCCGTCGCCACCGTGCGGTATCCGCGGATGGCCCTGACCGCCGTGACCCTCTGTGGTCGCCACAGAAGGGCCCTAAGTCGGGCGGTCATGGACCCCGCCCACACTGGTGCGCCGTACAGGGCCATCGACTGGATGACCCCCGCGTACAGCCGTCGGCACGCAGCGCTCGGTCCGCCCACGTTCGGCATAAGCCACGATAGGGCGGACGCCGCGCCGACGAGCCGTGGGGCGAGCCTGCGGAAATGCTCCCGGAACCACCATCGCCCGTCGAGCACCAGGCCCAAGTACCTCATATGGGCCCGGATGCTGATATCGACCGAGTGGACGGTGATCGAGACGCCGATGGGAGGGCTCATATGGCGCCCATGGAACAAGAGGGCCTCCGTCTTGTCCAGGGCGACCCTCAACCTCAGCGCCTCGATCCGCCTGACGACCTCCTCGGTACACGAGGTCGCCAGGCTTACCGCCTCTTCTAGCGTCCCACCGCGGGCTGTGACGAGCGTGTCGTCGGCGTAACAAATCACGCCCAGCCCGGGCGGGAGCCTCCCCCTCAACGCCCAGTCGTAGCCGATGTTCCACAGGGTGGGTCCGAGGACCGACCCCTGTGGGACACCGCACGTCATGGGCGTTCGCACGACGTCCCCTGCTCGGTCGGTGCAGAGGACGCTGCGCCCCTCCAAATAGTCTGCCACTAGCCGCCTCAGGTAAACTGGCACCCCGTGAGCAATTATTACCATAGGAAAGTCTCTACGCGTTTGTGTTACGTCGAGTGCCCGACTAGCTCTATCTCTCTTACTCGAGCGAGGAGTGCGCCGACCGTAACCCACCTCCAAAAAACCAAACCCAAAAACAAAAAAAAAAACGGATCATTGCATTGTCGTCGGTCTTTGACAAGTGTGCAAAGTTTAAATAAAATCGAATCGCTCAAAGTAGGAGAAAATCGAGCTCAAAGAGTTTGATTACAAGCAAGCATACATACAGGTGAAACTAATGAAAGCGTGTTAAAAAAACGTGTAAATACGCCGTTTTATGTATATTAGTAGTCGCCAATCGGAATTCAACCAAATGTCATTTAAATTTTTACAAAATATTTTGCACTGTGTACGTTGGCAGAAGAGTGCAAATTGCTTCTATCTAAAGTAATTGAGATAAGACCAGGATGATGGTCTGTCCATTAGAAATACATTTAATCAATATAAATATCACACATTATTTATTCGTGTGGTGACGAAGTAAGAATGCGATTCACCACCCGATGTCTTGCCCTTGGGTGTCGTAAAAGAAGATTTAGGAATAAAATATGCATATAACATCTATGCAAGAAAACGTGGGACGGTATATGAGCCGAAATGATAGAATATTATACAAACTACCATTAAACGATATACACATGCAACCTATGTAAAATGTATACTCTTTAATTTGTATTTGATAGTTTATATATGTAGTGTACGTAAAGATAAATTATTCGATTTGAAATCTGATAATAATTTAGTTCCATGGCCAAAAAAAAAAATCATGCAATGTTAAAATTTAAAAAATGTATGTGTGTAAGAAATTATACTTTTTTGGCGTAACAAGGTAAAAATCTTTCTAAAAATTGTATCCTACGTGTTATCCTACGTTTATAGAAAAAAGTACACTAATAATATGAAAAAGGTATTAAAATATTTAAAACATTAAAAGTTTTATTATAACGCATTATTTAGTTGCCATTTGTGACGATATGCGGGTGCATCGTAAAAAATGTTGACTAGTTAACTTCAGGGTGTCGGTTTTTCATAACGGTGTGCGCATGCGTCATAAAAAAATTGCTCTCATCATTTTACCTTATAGTTCAATTATTGAACTACGATCGATTTTCTACCAATACTTCTACCTACCACTAGACAACGACTCGTAGTAATATAAAAGTAATTCAGGTATTTAATCCACGCGAACAAAATTAACAGACAAATATTACAAAATAAGATCAGATATACTCATTTGTCTTACAAAATATATTTTTATAAATAGATCCTAAAGTTTATAATTTTCTAAACACGCGAGCGGTTATGTAAACTGGAGTTATTCAAACGTGGTATATATCTTCAACAAACAAACAGTTCCCACGATTCCAGAAAAAGTAAAAAGAAACGGAATGAAATATTACTAGTATTGTTTTGAGATTTTTTTTAACTGAAGTTATATATTGCTAATTTTAAATAGATGCATCATTTATTTAGTTAACCATATTTAGCTCTTCAAGGATGGAATAAATTATCGTGGCTTTTTTTTATTGCCAACGATGGCAAACGAGCAAGCAACACACCTGATAATAAGCGATGCTGCCGCACATGGCCCTGCAAAGGTCCACAAAGTATTTATTCTATAATTTTCTAATATAAACCGCGTCTATATACTCCTAATGAACTAACTCCATTATCATCATTATTATTTCAACCTATTGCCGTCCACTGCTGGACGTAGCTAGGCCTCCGTTCATGGTCATGAACGTAAAGTGATTAAAATGTCAATGATATTTAAATTAATTTCTTAATGGTGTATTATTAATGGGCAACTGAAATTAACCTAAATGCAACCAAAGTTGATAATAGTTATTGCATTGTTAGTTCATTAGTAGCAATACGCCTGCTTTATTGAATACTTGTTAAATTTTCAAGGATTTTCGCAGGAAATTCTCATACATAGTCTATCTAGAATCTATAACTCAGCCCGGTTAACGATAAATCTCGCTTCAACTATACGGGTCTAAGATGAAACTTACGTGAATTGGTGTATTACAACTTTATACGTGTAAAAATATTTCTTTTAGAACGCTATCATTGCAGTTTAAGGCTCCATAATCTGCCATGCATCCTTAATTAGTATTTCAATGGACTACCAGTAAAGTGAGGATTTTATATCAATGGCCTACCTGATGCAATCTCTCAGATTTTTTAAGATATAAATCAATATAAAAAAGATCGTAAATAAATATATCCATGTGGTGACAGAGTAAGCATACAATTCAGCATACTCTATCTTATCCCTGGATGTCGTAAAAAGCGACTGAGGTATATAATATTCATATAATGTTAATGCAAATGAAGGAAAACCCGAAATAAAACCAATCTGTCAGACCAGCGTGGTTATAATAGGTCAATATCTCTCCTATTAAGGAGGAAATTCGACCCTATCAATGGAACGTTGGGTATAAGGCGAGAATCTGATAGATAAATAAATAGAAAAAATACCAAGTGCACGTACTTAATATTCATCATCATTTAATTCATAGCAGTAGTAGTACCTACTGATAAACTCAAGTCTCCACAAAAGGAAGAAAATAAACCCACAATATCACGCTGGTCAGACGGGTTGGTGTATAGTTTTATTTCGTGCTTGCCTTCTCTGGTATAGATGTTATTTACAGATTATATCTCTTAGTCGGCTTTTACGACATCCACGGACAAGAAAGGGAGCTATAATTAGATTCCTACTCAGTCATCATACAAAAAACTGCTACTTAATATCCGAGTTACATAATATGCTTTCAATAAATAAAACTGAATATAAAATATATAACCGAGAAATAGAAAATACCGATAAAGACGCTTTCAGCCGCATCTTAAATCAAATTGTGTTCCCGTTTCCTTGATCGAACTAGTAAAATGGCCAATATAATAGACTTGTTTTAGTCAATCAAGGTTCAGTAAAATTGTGAATTATTTCCTCTGAAACTTAAATTTGGATCAGTTTGACTGTATTATCATTACAGCTCTATACATCTCATTGCTGGGCTTGAGGCTAAACCAGAGTGGGAGTAAAATTGACCTACCTTGGTCAGTTATGTTGGTATAGGGTTTTATTTCGAATTTTTCTTCTCTTGCATTAACGTTATATGCATATTATATACCTCAGTCGGCTTTTACGACATCCACGGAGAAGATAGAGGCATCTGCATATCTCTAATGATACCCATGGAGAAGAAAGGGGGTGATGCATTCTATTCTTACTCCGTCACGACACGAGAACCGTTTATCCGTATAGTAATAAAGATTTCTGTTGTTTACGCGAGTATTACATATTGTAAATAAAACTACGGATTTTATCGTGTTATCGGCATCCGCCCGTGACCATGAACGGTGCAAAGTGTTCGAAACGTCGGGCAATCGAAAATCAAATACAAACGCGATAATATCCGTGAATTAGTTTTATTTACAATGTAATAAAGATTTTTCGTGTAGTGACGGAGTAAGAACACAATTCACCAACACCTCTCTTGCCAGTGGCTGTCGTAAAGGACGACTAAGGGTTATGATATGTGGATAACATATATGCAAGAGTAAGAAAACTTGACGTAAAATTCTGTGCCAGCACGTCTAACCAGCGTAAGTCAATTTACATCCTATTGTGCCGGAAGCCCAACTTTGAGAGAGTGTCTACTTGTGGTGAGTTTTTAGTATAGAGATGTGAATAATAATCGATTATTAATCGATTAGTTTTTTTGTAATAATCGATTTTTATATTCGATTATCAAAATAATAAAAAATCGATTATTTTTATATTAAAATTAATCGATTATTTCCCTGCCAGACTTCCTAAAAAAAAGGTTATCACGATACTGCGTGCAGTGTTTAATACTATATTAGAAAATAAAGCTGACATTTCCCAAAAAAAAAGGTCATCATAATCCTGTTGGGAGAAAAATCGATTATTTTATAATCGATTATTTATTTTTAATTAATCGATTATTTTATAATCGATTTTTTAAAGAACTAAAAAATCGATTATTTAATTAATTGATTATTTTCCCTCCAAGTCACATCCCTACTTTAGTATCAACAAATCCCAATGCACACATTCACATTTCTCTCTAATAGTAGACAGCGGCCTAGCAATAACCATGAGCTGCAGTATCATGCACCATTACGTCTGTTGTTTGCTCGTTTGCCACCTATAGCAATAAAAAAGGCGGATTGCAGGTAAAAAATAATATGTTCTAAGTAACTATAATGCTATAAGTTTGACGTCATTCGTTTACTAGAAACAGTAATTACATTTATGTTCCAGTAACAATTCAAAATTCAGTAATTTTTTTTTTTTTTTTTTTTTTTGTGGGTGGGCCGCGGTCGGCGCGCCTCCGCACCACTCCGTCCGGGGCGACAGAGGGGCTTGAGCACGCAACTCCCGCGACCCACCCGAAAACCACGTCGCCTTCGTCGTTGGGCCGACCACTGGAGCAGCGTTAACTTGTCGTCAGTGGTCGGCCCGACGGAATACCCCCTATTGGGGTACCCTCCCATCGACCGACGTCCCCCCCTCTAGGAGGACGTCGGTCTTTCCTCACGCGGTCGGCCTCTCGGCGGGTGACGGACTAATCCCCGGTCACGTCACCCGCGGCCTCGGCTAGGGCGGCATGAGGCGCAGATAGTTGCGCCTGCGCCGCCCCAGTCGCCGGCGGCGGATCTCCTCATCGAGGCTGCGCTCCTCGCGCAGGCGATCCGCCGCCTCCTTCCGCGAGATCACTGTCTCGCAGAAGGCTGCGACCGCGTCCCAATTCCCGACGCTGTCGACCATTGCCCTAGCGATAGCCGGCAGCGTCAGGTCCGTACCGATGATTGCGACGAGTTCACAGCGCTGCACTGCCCAAGCCCCGCAGGCCTCGAGCGTATGGCGCGCCGTGTCCTCGTCGCAATCGCAGTGGTGGCAGGACGGTGTACTCTCCCTCCTAACGACCTTGTGCAGGTATTTGGCGAAGCACCCATGCCCCGTCAAAACCTGCACCAGTCGGAAGGAGAGCACCCCGTGCCGCCTCTCCAACCACTGCATCAGCACCGGCCGGAAGGCCTCCACGGTTCGCACCCCGAACCGAGGCCTCTCCAGCCGGACTGCCCAACGGGCGATGACGTCTCGGCGGGCGTCGACGCGCCAGGCGGTGAGATCCCTTAACGAGACCACACCGCCCTCCGCTCGCACCCCCGTCACCCGCCGATATAGTCCGGCGAGCATCTCCGCCTCCAGGTCCCACGGGGGAGTCCCGGCCAACAGGCACGCTGCCTCCGTCGCCACCGTGCGGTATCCGCGGATGGCCCTGACCGCCATGACCCTCTGTGGTCGCCACAGGAGGGCCCTAAGTCGGGCGGTCATGGACCCCGCCCACACCGGTGCGCCGTACAGGGCCATTGACCGGATGACCCCCGCGTACAGCCGTCGGCACGCAGCGCTCGGTCCGCCCACGTTCGGCATAAGCCACGATAGGGCGGACGCCGTGCCGACGAGCCGCGGAGCGAGCCTACGGAAATGCTCCCGGAACCACCATCGCCCGTCGAGCACCAGGCCCAAGTACCTCATATGGGCCCGGATGCTGATGTCGACCGAGTGGACGGTGATCGAGACGCCGATGGGAGGGCTCATAGTGCGCCCATGGAACAAGAGGGCCTCCGTCTTGTCCAGGGCGACCCTCAACCCCAGCGCCTCGATCCGTC
This sequence comes from Lymantria dispar, assembly GCA_032191425.1. Lineage (NCBI taxonomy): Eukaryota > Metazoa > Arthropoda > Insecta > Lepidoptera > Erebidae > Lymantria > Lymantria dispar. Next base: position 8,388,884 of record CM063445.1, on the reverse strand, counting down.
TGACGACCTCCTCGGTACCCGAGGTCGCCAGGCTTACCGCCTCTTCTAGCGTCCCACCGCGGGCTGTGACGAGCGTGTCGTCGGCGTAACAAATCACGCCCAGCCCGGGCGGGAGGCTCCCCCTCAACGCCCAGTCGTAGCCGATGTTCCACAGGGTGGGTCCGAGGACCGACCCCTGTGGGACACCGCACGTCATGGGCGTCCGCACAACGTCCCCTGCTCGGTCGGTGCAGAGGACGCTGCGCCCCTCCAAATAGTCTGCCACTAGCCGCCTCAGGTAAACTGGCACCCCGTGATACCGGAGCGCCTCCCTGATGCAGCTGAATGGCAGACTATTGAATGCGTTGGCGATGTCTAGGGACACCACCAACAGCACTCCCCCGCCGGTGACGGCCTCAGTCGCCACGGCCCTCAGGCGCAACAGAGCCGCGATCGTCGAACGACCCCTCCTAAATCCAAACTGGGCGTCCGACAGATCGGGCCCCGTGCCGACGAGGTGCCGCTCGATGCGGGCAGCTACCACCCTCTCCAGTAGCTTGCCCGTGTCATCGAGCAGCACGATAGGCCTGTAGGCCGAAGGCGACTCCGGAGACCGTCCCGGCTTCGGCAGGAGCACCAGCCTTCCCTCCTTCCAGCACCCAGGGAACCGTCCGGACGCTAAACACGCGTCGAACAGCTCCCTGAGGCGGGGTCCCAGGTGTTCGAGGACCAGGGCCAGCACGCGGTTAGGAACACCGTCGGGCCCGGGGGCGGTAGACTTTGCGCGCATGCGCGTCACCGCCACCCCCATCTCGGGTTCCGTGATGGGCGGAACACTGTCGTCGTCGGCCTCCCGGTCAGTGTCTGGCGGAGCCATGACCGGGGGCGTGTGTTCCGCCCGCCGCGGGAACAGGTCCTCGATGACCCGGGTGAGAAGGCCGGGCTGGAGAGTCTCGGTGAGGGGAGGGCCCCGCGCGCGTAGCCTATTCAGCACCGCGCGATAGGGGCGTCCCCAGGGGTCACGGTCGAGACCGTCCAGCATCTCCTGCCGACTGACGTCCTTGGCGGAGCGGACGGCCAGCCTGAAGGCCGACCGCGCATTGCGGTAGCCCTCGTAAAGCACGGCCTCCCGCTCCGCGTCGCGATGGCGCCGCCGGCTGCGGGTGTAGGCCCTCCGGGCGCGGATACACGCAGCCCGGAGATCCGCCAGCTCCCGGGACCACCAGTGGACACCCCTCCTCGGGGGCAGACGCCGTACCCGGGGCATGGCCGCATCGCAGATCTGCGTCAACGCACTGCGGATGCGGCCAGCCTCAGCGTCCACCCCGTCCGACTGGTGGGCAGAGGACAGCCACGAGTATACGATGGCTGTCTCCGCCAGCTGGTCCCGGTCCAAGCGACCCACAGCCCATCGCGGGAACGCAGGACGCCCATCCGCCCCGTGACCCCTGCTGGGCGTCGGGATTGCAGGGGAGACCTCCATCCGGATATACCGGTGGTCCGACAAGGTCTCCACCTCCTCCACGACGCGCCAGCTCCCCACGCGTGCGGCGACCTCGGGGCTAGCGAACGAAAGGTCCACTATCGACCCGCCCCGTTGTCGCACGCACGTATGCACCGAGCCCCTGTTCAGCAAACAGAGGCCCAGTGCCGCCGCCCACTCCTCAATCGCCCGTCCTCGGTCATCCGTCCTAGGGGACCCCCACGCCACGGACTTGGCGTTAAAGTCCCCCAGGACGAAGACCTGGCGCGATGCCAGTCGCCGTAACGAGGCCTCCATGATGGTGAGGAAGGCCTCGAAATCGGTCACACTCCAGTTAGGGGAGAGATAGACTCCGAAGAGCGTAATCTCCCCCCAGTCCGCCGCGACGTATCCGACGCCCCTGTCCCTAAGGGTCAGAGACGACGAAGGCCACGACGTGGAGGCGACGATTGCCACGGTGCCATCGGCGCTGCCCAACCAGTTAATCCGGTCGGGCACCACGTACGGCTCCGCGACTACGGCTACTCCTATCAACCACTCCGCCATGGCTTGCAGGAACACGTCCTGCGCACCGGCGGAGTGGTTGAGATTGGCCTGGAGGAGACGAATGGATACGGGGTCCATTAACGGTCCGTATCCATCGTCACCTCCTCCGCGCTAACGGGCGATCGGGCCGCGCTCGGAGCGGGGGCTGGCCCGGTCGATGGGCCGCCCCGCCCCTTCGGGGCCGATGCCGGGGGTCTGCAGTCCCCAGAGCCCATGCGGTGTTTGGCAGGCCTATTGCCCGCCGCACACGCGGGGCAGTGGGGCACCGCAGAGCACGATGCCGCCTGGTGTCCAGCCTGACCGCAACGGAAACATAGCCCGCTGCAGTCAAAGCAGTTTCTGCATGTCGGTCGGGTATGCCCGACCGCCATGCATTTATAACACCTCACAGGCCGGGGCTCCAGCACGGTTACCCGCGCCGAACTCCAGCCCACGAGGAGCCTGCCTGAGTCGGCCAATTGCTTGACCGACTCCACTGGGCACTGCACCCAGACAGCACCGACGCCGCCCGGACCAGGGCGGATGGTGCCAATCCGGACGGTGTCCGAGGCACACCCGGTACGCGCCATAATGGCCTCCCGGATGTCCTCCACCGCCACGGAGTCGTCCAGACCCGTGAGGCGCATATCTGCGCACTTGACGGGCCTGGCGATTCGGACTCCATCCTCCGGCCCGAACAGCCCCCTCAGCATCGTGGCCAAACTATCGGCCGTCTTCGCGCCCTCGGCCCCAGGGAACTCGAGTATTCGAGCCCCTGTCCGGGCCTTGCGGGTCCTCGCCTCGACGCCCCCGATGTCGGAGACGTCCAGCTCCCGCCGGGCGCGCCTTAGGACGGCCTCATAGTTTAGGCCCCTCTCAGCCGCCTCAGGCAGTACGGTGATTACCACCGCAGCCGTCTTCGGCGACTTGAGGCCCCTACGCGACCTTTTCCCCTTTCCGCCGGCTCCCGCCTGGGGAGCGGCGGCCACAGCGGCACTCTTGGCCGCCGCTCTCCGCTTTTGGCCGCGTGCCTTCCTGCTACGCTCAGCCACCTGCCAGCCCTGTTCAAGCCTGGCAGCAGCGCTGAGTGCAGCAGGCGCAGCCGCGGGTTCGCCGACCGGCGCCTGCGGCGCAGCCGCTGGCGCCGGCCGTGGCCCGGCCTTGGCGGGAGCCGGCACCTTGCCGGCCTTCTTGGCCCCCTTGGGCCCGGCCGCGGCCGCAGCGTAGCTCACCACGCGGCCACCCTGACAGGGCAGCGGCGTGGGAGCCGACGCTTGCGGCCGCCTCGCCTTGTCCGCGGCGAGCGGCGGCCGGAGGGGCGGCTCAGGCGGGAGCCTGGCCGCTACGGCGGCGATACGCGCATCCATCATCACCCCTACTCGGGCCAGGATGACGCGTACCGCCGACTCCGACACGCCGTGCACCTCGTCGGGCGGCGGCTCCTCCCCCTTCCGAGGTCTCCCGCGGCCACGAGCCGGCGGAGGGACCACGACGAGGGGAGGCAGCGATGAAGCCACGACAGGCGTAGCCGGCGCAGCGGCCGCGACGGGCGCAGCCGGCGCCACGGTCGCGGACGACGGGCCCGCCCTCACTGGCGCAGCCCGTTTCGGCGGCGGGGCCGGCGCCGGCAGCGCAGCCGGCACCAGGCGCTCGAATTGAGACCGCAGGTCAGCCATGTCTTTGGCCAACCCGCGGTTCTCCCTCCGCACCGCCTCCAACTCCGTCTCCAACCTGCGGTTGCGTTCCCGCAAGCCGGAGACCTCCTTGCTGAGGCGGGCGTTCGCAGCCTGGAGGGCCGCCACCTCGCCTTCCCGGCCGGCCGGACCCGGCGTCGCCGGTCTCGCCGCCGCACCACCTCCCCGACCCCCGCGCCCCCGGCGCGCGGTCGCAACTTTGGGGGGAGGCCTGGTAGAATCGCTCCCCTCCGAGTCGGACACAGAGCTGCCACCCTTTTGCAGGGGGCGCTTCCGGTCCCTCGTTGGGGGGCGGGCCTCCTCCCTCTCCCTCCTAATATCTAGGGCCGCCGTCAGAGCCCTTGCCGCAGGAAGCGGCTTGGGCTCCTCAGGGACCCCCCTATCCTCCCTATCCAACCTATCTGATCCGGACGACCTGCTCTTCCTCATACCGGACCCTTCCTTTCGTCGGCCGATTCTCGGCCCCTCGTCTTCAGACGGTACTGCGGCCTTGCCGCCCTCGTCTGTCGACATCCTCGACGCGGCCGTACCCTGTCGCTCCGACGGCCCCACGGCACTGTCGTCCTCGTCCGTCGACAGGTCGTACGCCACGTCAGTCTCCGACATCGGCCCTGCGGCTTTGCTGCCGCCCTCGCTCTGTGACGGCTCTGCGGTAAATCCGCCCTCGTCACTCGACAGCTCCGTCTGGCTGCCACTCCTCCTCGCCTCCTTAGACGGTCCTGCGACATTGCCGCCCTCGTCCTGGGACACACTCTTGTTGCCGTTCTCCTTCCGCGACGGCCCTGCGGTGCTATCATCATGCGACGGCTCTGCGGCCACTGTGCCGCCCTCGTCGCTGGGAGCGCTGGTCTCGCGGGGTTCCGCGGCCTCCTGCGCCTCCCGTTCCTTCTTGAGCCGGTTCGCGCGCCGTTTGGCACGCTCGCTGGCTGGAGTTATTGGTGGCCTCCTACGCCTTTTTTTTTTGGGAGCCTCATGTATCGCCGGACTCACGGCTGGAGCAGAGATTGCCCCCCACCCATACGATTGGGAGCTGACTGTGCAGGAACTTGGGCGCGACTCCTCGTCGCGCGCAAGCACCGGCACAGCAAGGGATTCCCCGGCCTGGCCGGGACCCTCTGGTGAAGTCTTAACGGTATTGACCTCTGCCATCGTGGTTTGGAAGTTTAAGTCCTCCTTGACTACTACTCTAACGACTGGACGCTTTTTTTTTTTCGCGCGCGCTTCTTAACCCACCAGCCATACATCTCCTCGCCGAGTAGCAAAACTTGAGATTGGGGTGATTTTTTATAGGGGTTTTCTTCCCCGCAGTCCGCAGACCCCCGGTCCTGACCCCCCTACTCAGGATTACGGTTTGGGCCTTCCGGGTCTGGCCGCTCGCGAGCGACCGACCCGTCACGCCCCCGGGCCGTGACGCAACCGTCCCTGGCGACGGAGTGCCATGAGACACATCCGCCCCATTGGCCCCGGGCCAAATCCGTCGTGCGCTCTGCCTTCAGAGTCGGCACGCGGAGACCCCCCCTCCCGCCGGAATCTTGGCCGTCCAAATGGACGTTTCCAGGGTGCACCACGTGGAGGTGCCCCGGCCTCGCACCCCAAAATTCAGTAATGGTTGAGGTTCTTAAAATTACTTATAAATTCCAAATACTGATGTGTCATACTTATTATTTTATTACTGGAGCGAAGTTCCTTAAACGGGGCTTACGTGTAATGTGATTTAGTAGAAATCGTCACGTAACGAAATGCCATATGCTGTGTGTAGCCGCTAGATATACACACGCATACGCGTGTGTAGGTAGGTATATCTAGTCTTTTACGCGTGAGTGCATAGCTGGGTGCGTAGCTCTCTTTCTCTCTCTCTCCCTGTACCTGTCTCTTTTTATTATATAACTTCAATACACGGTTGTACCATCCATCACCCTACAGATGTCCACTGCTGGACATAGGCCTCTCCACGAGAATGCCACTCGAAGCGGTCCTGCCCCACTTGCATCCAACGGTTCCCTGCAACTTTGAGAATGTTATTAGTCCACCTAGTGGGGGGTCGTCCTACACTGCGTCCTCCGATTCGTGGTCGCCACTCAAGAACCTTTCTGCCTCAACGGTTGTCAGTTCGTCGAGTGATGTGGCCTGCCCATTGCCATTTTAACGTGCTAATTCTGCGGGCTATACCGTTCTTCTATGGATTTCCGTGTTCCGGATTTTATCCTATAGAGAAATACCGAGCATAGCCCTCTCCATTAGCGATGAGACGAATTGCTTTTTTTCAATTCGAATCATTCGAATTAAAATTACTATTGATTGGAATAGCAATTCGAATTGATTCGAATCGTCACATTCGTCACGTCAGCATTATAGTCAAATTCGTACTCGTATGTCAAGTCATCCGCCTTGCCGAGTTATAATTCGTTTACATTATTACTCGAGCTAGAGTTTTTTTTGGCGGGTCGGTTTGCATTACGAATGAGTGGAGATTTCGAGTTATAACAGTGTGCTCGGTATTTGGTTACGGAAAGGGGACTTATAGGTATATTGACTTTTAAACACGTAGTTAATGACAATACTTTTTTATTATTATGATTAAAATCAGCTTACTAAGTAACAAAAAGTAATAATAAAATAATATACAAAAAAATACATTTTTTTAAATAAAGTCTGATTCTAATTAGTAATTACACGATTAATTAACTTTAAAAAAAAATACGTTTATGCGTCTCAGGTATACTCATAATTAATAGCTATTATTACTAATTACGTAAACGAGCAGTCAACAAAAGCAAGAAAACATTAAATCGCGCGAGGGACGAATTGTAAATGTAATAGGTATCTAACTCAAACGAATCGAATTGCATCCAACCAACTATTGATTCTCAGAACATTTCGTGTATTTTCGTATTTCCTCACTCGTACACTTCGTTCTTACGATTCTTCGACTCCGTATTTGAAAGCGAATCAACAAATAGAAAACGAATCAACGAATGTCCTATCAAACCGAGTCGACTGATCGCCGTGCCGCCACGGCCGCCTGCGCTACGAGTACCTACCTGCCTACGAGTACGACACGAGTTGATTCGGTTTCGGTCAACGGCGATTCGAATGAACGAGTCAATAGTCTTATTCGAGTTATTCGAATTAAATGATTCGAATTACGCAACCCTACTCTCCATAGTATGTTGAGCGACTTGGAGCTTTTTTATGAGGCTGACGATTGTACCGATAAGTTTATATCTTGATTATACGTGAATATGTTATAATTGCAATTAAGTTTTTAAAAATAGAAACTGCAGCAGTATAATATAGATTTAGATTGGATGACGTAGCGTATGACAGTCGTCCTTGCGTGGTATCCTACTAATTGGAATGGCGACATCTTAAACGTCGTAGGGAACCTTTGGATGCAAGTGGCGCAGGACCATTTCGATTGGCATTCTGGGAGGCCTATATCCATCAGTGGACGTTTTTAGACTGTTGAATGAATGGACAGATTTAGAAAAGTAAGTTTATTTTGTATAACTTGAAACAAGTATTTACTGTGTACATTTGTTTATTGTACATAGGATTTGAGCGTAAGGAACTTCGTTTCTAACGGGGATCACCCGATCGCACATTTTTTTATGTATTCATAATGTGGTGTCGAATTAAGAATATATCAGCTAATTTTTGGAAAAGTCACAGCACTTACTGCGGTAGTCCATCGACACTATCTATTACCGTAAAGGCCTATTTCTACCAGTGGAGACCTATAGACGGATGGATGATCCTGAGGAGACCCTCCACTTTCCCGCGGTTAATCGTTATTCTATATACCTATGAAATAACCTGTGGAACATCTGCGGCAAGGAAACCACACTCTTATGTGACAGCCGGCCTCCAGAATTGCAACTTGCAATTTGCCGCACAACTCCGAATATTGATTCGATACGTACTTTGTCTTTGAACAAGCCAATTTGCAGGATCCAAATAAGCCCCTTTCTGTCCTCTATTTCTAAGTAATAATGGATTGCCGCCATATATCGCCTAATGCAATCAACTATTTCGATTAAGATTCTTTAAAATGATTTTTTATATTCAATAACTGTTCTCGCAACATTATTAGTGTAAATTATTTATATAAAAGCAAATTACCATATATATAATAACCAATATTATTAACATATTTATTTTAAATGATCTTGTATTCATATGTAACTGCGTTTTAAATATCTTTCTAGGCTAAAATGTCAGGCGAGTGGACGGACAAGGGTTCCTTCATCAGCAGAAAGAGTAACCACATGAGGGTGACGCCCGGTAGCGGTTGTTATTGCCAGGGCGTCGCCAGGGTCGGTAGCTGAAGGGATAAACCGGCGGACTGGCCATCAAGATAAAAGAACAGGTACTGACCAGTCCAATGAGGATGGAGAGTCAAGGTGATAAGTCTAGTAAATGTCTGACTACTTACTTAAGAATCACCTTGAGACTAGGTACCTACTCATCCATCCATCTTATAGAAGACCTCCCACAGAAAGAAGAATAATGCCACAATCGGCGCGATTGGTAGGATTCCTAATCGCAGTTGGTATCACTAATGTCTCGGAAGATGTCTTCAATATTTGCATATGACATCACCATCGGTGCCTACAACTACAACTTGTTCTGAATTACTAACAGCTTAATATTAATCAAAGGACTTGTGGTTATACATTAAATATAACTTATATCGTTACGATGAAAAGGTTTTCAACAAAAGTCCATTAATATCTATCCTGGGACCTATTGAAATATATTTTTGAACATAACAAAATACACTTAGATATTCTTCAATTGTTAAAATTTTTTGCTAAACCTAACAATCTCTCCAAGACGAGAATCATTTTATTGCCTTTAGCAAAAGATCAAGCAGTCTAGCTGTTGAATATCAGCAATACCACGAACATAGATAGGTTACTGTTTACAATGGGATTTCACTCGCCTCTCTGGATCCCTCGCTCACCGATCTTTTTTTTAATATAAGTCAACACCGTGTGCTAAGGAAATAATTTTAGATTGCAAGGGACTTTATAAATATATAATTAACGAACACAAATTACATCCAGAGTCAGAACAACAATTTGTGGATCGTACAAAGTATTGTTCTGTATGTGTGTGTGAGATTCGAACCTCCAGCACTGCAGGATAGTATCTTAACCACTGCGCCATCTGCGCAGTCATTGAACGAAGCGCATTAATTAATTTCTATCACTAAGACGTTGAGTCTCTTTGAGAGTGTGGTAGTATCCCGGACGAGGCGACCTATTTATGGCTGCAGGCAGGAAACTCTCAGCAGTATGGCCCTACCTACTTTATATGATAATTTGCCTGTTGAGATATTATTCAAACTACTATATTTTGTTACTTTTTGTTATTAATGTTTACTGGTACCATTCTATCCTTCATAAATATCATCCTCATTGCTGGGCTCAAGTTTTCTCCAGAATATGAGAAAAATCGACCTGCTACACCAGCCCTGTTCGTATATCGTTCGAGTATTTCATCTTTTGGATAAATTTTTAGTTTTAATCTTAATATAACCCTTAGTCGTCTTTTACGATATCCCGAGGGCAAATGAAGATTGGTGAATTGTATTCTTACTCCGTTATCAAACGGATTATTCTATTATTGGCCGCAGTTAAATCACTATTAATCCTTTTAATCATTATTTTTTTATTAATTATTAGGTATTTCAGCTCATACATGTCTCATCACTAGGACTCAAAATTCCTCCACATAGTAGAGAAATTAATTTATCATACCACGCTGCATCAAAGTTAGTTTAGTTTTGCATCTCTTGCAATCTTCTAAGAATGAAGTGTGAAATGTTGCGAAAAGTATTCTTACTCCGTCACTATATGGAAAGTTTTAATGATTTATATACCCTTGCTATTGATGTTAATTCATATTGCATCGCTTAGTCGTATTTTATGACACCCACCGGCGAGAGAAAGAGTTTATTAACTTTTAAGTTATAACGTAGTAAAATTTTGTTAAATTACTTTTATTTTTACTTAATAGGTAATACTTCTCGTAAAAAAAAATTAAAAGAATAAAAAACAAAAAAGTGTTATGTAAAAAATCATTGTTAATTGTTTCAGGAACAATTATGAAACGATCATCAGATTCAGATAAAACTTTGCATAGCTGTTATTAGCAGTTACGAGATTTTTTTAAATATTCCAATACAAAAATGGGATTACAAGTGACATATTAATTAAACTATATCACTTATTTAATAAAATTAAGCGGCTTCACCAGGTGAATGCATTAACAGATCAGAACTTATTTTTTCGTGCGAGTCGTTATAGCCAGTAAAGAGATCACTGCAGGAATGGGCAGCACTACTCTCTTAAGGGACTTACGCCAAATGCGATTGATAATACATTCACCATCCGTGGTGGTTATTGCATTATTTTGCCTTAGAAATGCAGGTTGCATTCAAAATTGGATGCCGATGGGCTGACGAATTAATGAATACAATGAAGGGTTGTAATAAGGAAATCTGCGTGAGGTAACCAAGTAAGAATAAAATTTACTAACCCTTATCTTATCGGGTATCATATTTTATCCTTAAGTCATAAAAGATGACCAAAGGAAATAATATGTAGTGAACATTTATGTAAAAGACGAAAAATCTGAAATAAACACCAAAATGTATGACCAACGTAGTTCCATCCATCCTTCCATCAGCCTACAGACGTCCACTGCTGGACATAGGCCTCCCCAAGAGAATGCCACTCGGAACGGCCCTGCGCCACGTGCATCCAACGGTTACCTGCGACTTTGAGAATGTTGTAAGTCCACCTAGTGGGAGGTCGTCCTACACTGCGCTGTCCGATTCGTGGTCGCCACTCAAGAACCTTTCTTCCCCAACGGTTACCGGTTCTACGAGCGATGTGGCCTGCCCATGGCCATTTCAACGTGCTAATTCTGCGGGCTATGTCGGTTACGCCCGTTCTTCTACGGATTTTCGTGTTTCGGATTTTATCACATAGAGAAATACCGAGCATAGTCCTCTCACGTTGAGCAACTTTGAGCTTTTTTATGACGCCGACATTTAGAGACTATGTTTCAGTACCGTAAGTCATCGCTGGTAACACACACTGGTTATAAACCTTTGTTTTCAGACACTGCGGAATATTGGACTTAAGTTAAGTTAAGTTTTCCGAACGTAGTTAAAATAGTAAAATTGCCTACCCAATAGTAGATAGGATAGTGAGATATATATAGGCTAAAATGATAAATAAATTCCTAATACATTCCTAATTAATTTTCTAGTAATAAATCACAATTTACGATGCTTATTAGTACCAACGATATACATCACTGAATTTTAAGTCATTGTAAATTATTAATTAACCTGCATATCAAGGAGCTCTATGCAAAATCTTTAAAGTGTATGCCTCGGTAAAGCACACCAATTCATCGGTTGAGGCCATTATTAATATTTATAGCAATCGATTAGGAAAATCATTGTCCTCAAATTTCCAACACCTAAGTCTGGTCTAATCTATATAATCATCATTTCTTTAAGAGCAAATATTAGTCGGAATTTGCACTATAAAAATAATCATTATCATCATCACAGCTCATATTTCTCCTACTACTGGGCCTCCTCCACGAGCCTCCTCCGCAATGCGAGGGAAATTTACCTACTAGACAACGCGAGTCAGGCGGGTTAGCATAGAGTTTTATTTTGAGTTTTCTTCTCTTTTACGGTTATTATATAATATGCATAATGTATCTCTTACTCATCTGTTACGACCCGGTAAGATAGGAGTGATGAATTGTTTTCTTACTCCGTTATCACACGGAAAAATAATATTCTGGTGAAAATGATTAGTCTAGAAATTTGAGCCTTATTTGTTTACACACTGAGATCTTGCTGTAACCCTTCTTAATTTTCAGGCCGACCACCGACGTCAAGTCACCAGTGATTGGCCCAAAGACGAAGACATGTCACGGTTGGGTTACGTTGTGCGTGCTTACGCCCCTCTGTCGCTCCGGACGGAGTGGAGCGAGGAGTGCGTCAACCGTAACCCACCCCCCAAAAAAAAAACCCTCTTTAATTGTCTGAAGCAACGAAAGAATGGCGTGTTGTTCCATAACTTGTCGTATTACTACAGACCGGTAATCATAATAAGCTTTAAAAATACTCTCGCATTTTTTAGTTAGTTTTAGTTAGCCTTACATTTCAGTGGGTCGATAGTTATTATGGCTCTACATTCTTTTCCATCACCCCGAACCGATGGCGTAATCATAATTGATAGCGATAAAATCTATGTTGTTGTACCAATATTTAATTATCAAACTCCCAAGCCGAGTATCTGGGGTTCAATCCCCACACAAGACAGCTTTTATGTGATTTACTAGTTTTTTTTTTTGGTTTGGGTGTTATGGTATTTGTGTTTTCTGATATTGGATCTTCAATAATAATGTTTGTAAAACTTTTCGCGACACAAGAATTTACTCCATAGTGTGGTGCGTTATTTAAAAGCATCTAAGGTCTTATTTATAGTCTTAAGGTTTTATTTATAAAATCTTTCTATAGTCCATTTGCCGACCAATACAGGGCGAGTTGTCCCTATTCTGACGGAGTAACAACAATACAATTTCAATCTTGCCCGTGGATGGCGTAAGAAATGACTAAGGGAAACGATTAAGAAACGACTGCATACAAAGTTTACGTAGGCGAAATAAAACTCGAAAAATAAAACTTTAAACTAAACCGTTTGACCAACGTGGTACAGTAGAACAATATTCCTCTTATTACGGTGGAGGCTCGAACACAGTAGTGGGATGTATATGAGCTGAGATGATGATGATATCTTTAAAAAAATAACAAATTGTATATCCTTATCCATATGGTGACGGAGTTAGAGAATACAATTCATCACCCTGTTGGCATCATTCTGTATGCAAGAGAAGGAAAACCTGATATGAAATCTTATATCAACTCGCTACCTCTGGCATAGGTAGGTAGTAAAGGTAGGTTAATTTCCTTCTTCCTTTCTATTGCGAAAGAGGCTCGAGCCTTGCAGTGGTAGGTATATCTATATATATGAGTTGAAATGATGAAAATAAATTATGTCTGTAAAGAATCCGTGACTTGCTTTCTTAATGCAGTGGGTGTATATAATTCTCACTCCTTTGCTTTAAAGAATTCTTTGAATATTTCTGGTTATCTTTTGTTTTTTAATTTTCCTTTTACGTTTCTTCAATGGGTAAGCGTATAAAAAGGGTATATTATATAACCGTCTGTTAAATAAATAACACGTTACCGAGGTGAATAGGCTTGAGGATGTATTTCCATGTTTTCTTTTATAATTGGGGTCGTTTATTTATATCTTTTAGTCGTCTTTGACAATATCCATATAAAAATAGTGGATTTTGGCTCGTAGATTATCACCGCACACCAAAATTATGAAAATGTAATTTATCTTTTTTTTAAATAATCTCTATGGCATAAACAACTAAGGGGTAGTTATTTGAAGAAATAGAGAATGCGTACTTAATCATTAATATAAATGTATCTGTAATAATTATTAGTAGCAGAAGTGATATACTGATAATATATAATAATTAAATTTTATATGAATTGTTAGCACAAAATAATATTTCCGTTTCAATTTTAACACTTATTTTGCTATTCTAAATAATAGGAATATAAATAAAATATTTTTTTAGAATTAATTTTTTTAATTTTTACTAATCTAAAATTAATTACTATTCGTAATTATAATCGTAATAGTAATCGATTGAACCAATTGATTACTAAAATATTTTAGTTTAATTTGAAGTAATTATATAAATTACATTTAAATTAAAAACCGTTACGATTTTTCGCATTTCTTTTTTGCAAATAATTGTAATTTTCTAATACTCTTGGTAGTTTTTTTAAATTTATTTTTTGTAAATTTACTTGAAAATTTATTATGTTTATTTATTTTTTATAATTTTAATAAAACATTAATATATTAATATTAATAAAGGATAATCGATTATAAAATTAACTTTAAAATAATAACTTACCTTACAAAACCCAATACATTTTTCAATTCACAACACTGAATGTAAAATTTAAATAAAGGAAATCTAATCCTTAACTGTCACTTACGTCACTTTCACAAACACTTTTGTATATAGAAGTTTTCAATTCGCGGAGCTTTTTGAACGCGTGCGGCCAGTTCGACGGTCTTGGCCGAATGCGGGCCGCACCTGTTGTGTTCACGACTTAACGTTAACGACAGACTATCAAGTTTATATCAGTTTTAGGATATAGCTATCTTGACGTTAAAGGTATTGAAATTTGTCGCGAGAATCAGTTTAATCGTGTTACGAGATTCTGTCCAACTTTGTTATTTTGCTATATTTGGATTAAGAATACCAATATATTGTGTGGTAACGAATTAAGAAGCTTTAATGTTTTGTGCAAATAAAAAAATATTAAGAGAATGAACGGTAGTACTCTTTTGGGATACTAATTTTATCAATTACTAGCAACCCGCCCTCGCTTCGCTTCGGTTTCTGTCGCCTTATCCTGTCGTAGTTCCCGTGCCCGTGGGAAAACCGGGATAAAATATAGCCTAGTTTACTTCCTGATAGGTATTATAGCTTTCCATCGGTGAAAGAATTTTTTAAATCGGTCCACCCATTTTGAATATTACCCGGAACAAACAGACAGACAAGAAAAATATAATGTGGTTTTTAGGCATATGTATAGTGCAAATAACCATGTGAGCATGAAAAGGATCTATTATTTTGATATTACAAGCAGATACTCCAATTTTATTTACTGGTATAGATAATCACCAGTTTTGATGGAGTAATAATACACAACTCCCTTTCTTGTCTGTAGTTATCGTAATAGACGATTAAGCGATGCATATAACCAAAGGTGGGCATTAACTCGTTAATCCGTTAAACGTTAATTAACAAAGTTAAAAAAAATGTTAACGCTCTTGTTAACTTCCGTTAGTTTTAGTCCGTTACATTAGTCTTTTGTTGACATACTGTCATTTTTTTTTTTGTATAAATTAGGCGCCACGCCACGCTCGTAAGTTCTACGACGCTTGCGCCGTCCAAGTCGCTGGCGGATCGTATCGTAGAGGAGTTCTAATGTCGTAAAGGAGTATTAATGAATGAAATAACAATTTAAATAAAAATTTAAATGATGGTAACTACTCCGGTCCGCCTGTGATCATGAACGGGCGAAGACGATAAAATCCGTATTTTAATTTACAAATAGCAACCCACCCCTCGCTTCGCTTTCTGTCACCTAACCCACGTAGTTTCCGTTCCCGGGGGAATACCGGGATAAAATATAGCCTCAGTTACTCCTTATAACGTCAGCTACTTGGTCGTAAAATATTATCAAAATCGGTCTAGCCGTTTTGAAGATTATCTCAAACAAACATACAGACAGACAACATTTTTTTAAACTGTATTTCAGGCACAGGTGTGGCAGGCAAGGCAAGTGGCAGTATTAGACAATTAATCGTCTGAGCATAAAAAGTATTTTGACATTACAAACACTTTAATTTTATTAATTTGTATAGATGTGTAATACTCGCGTAAACATCGGACATCAATGTGAGTAACTTTTAATACAATTCTAAATGAAAATCATCATCATCATCATCGCAGTCCACATACGTCCCACTGTTGGGCTTGGGCCTCCTCTACAATGGGAGGGCATTTGACCTACTATACCATGCTGGTCAGACATGTTGGTATAGGGTTTCATTTCGAGTTTTCCTTCTCTTGCACAGATGTTATGTGCACATTATATCCCATAGTCGTCTTATACGACATCCACGGGCAACTCCGTCACCACACGGAAATAAATGAAAATATCACTTCATAAATATGTTTTAGCTGTATAAATCAATTAAAAGATTGTATTATATGTGTGGGTAGCGTCAGCCACTAGGTGACTAATTTCATTACTTTCATTTGTTAAGTAATCCCTGCCTACGTAATTAGACCGTAGCTGTATTATTCGGCTACGATCATGCTACGTAATTGCTACGCCTAAACTAAAAAAGCATTATAAGGGCATCTTATTTGCCGCGAGTGACTGGACCGGGGAGTTAGTCCATCACTTGCCGAGAGGCCGACCGCGTGAGGAAAGAGCGACGTCCTCCCCGAGAGGGGGACGTCGGTCGAGGAGAGGGTACTCCTCAGGTCGGTCGGACCGACCACTGACGTCAGGTCACCCCGCTCCGGTGGTCGGTCCAACGACGAAGGAGACGTATCACGGGTGGGTTACGGGTGTGCGTGCTTACGTCCCTCTGTTGCCCCGGACGGAGTGGTGCGTGGAGTACGCCGACCGTAACCCACAGCCAAAAAAAAGAAAAGGCATCTTACTTGAGATCTTATTGTATGTGGATAGTATGAGCATAAAATACGTCATCATTTCTTTCTTTCATGGGGTCAGAGATGGATAATTAACAAATGCACGGACGGCGTAACGTAGGAGGGCCCCTACTAGGTGGACTGACGACATTTGGAATGTCTCATAAAACCGTTGGATGCACCGTTCCAAGTGGCTTACCGGGTTGAGAGCCTTCCGCTCGCCCATTGACCGCGTTAAGCTGTCAAGGTCATCTGCGACCAACAGCTACACACAACAAAAAAAAAGTTCCAAGTGGCATTCACGTGGGGAGGCCTATGCCCAACAGTGGACGTCTTTGGGTTGATGGATGAGTAGATTGAATAATGTGAAATATTGCTTCGTCATGTATTCAGTAAAAAAAAAAACCTAAAACTGAAGCTAAATGAATGACGTTTTTCTTAATTTTGCCCTTGCTTTAATTATAAAATATTTATGCACAAAAATATTGACAAAAATAAAGTGTTGTCTGTGAGTTTTCTCTATAACGGAAAGAAAAATTACATACCTGTTGGTCCAACAGGTTTGTATACATTTTTATTTAGAAATTTTCTTTATTAATTTAATTTGCACCAATATTTGAGTCGACTTTTAAGCCTCTCGTGGGCAAATAATAGGCGGCGCATTGCATACTTACTGCCGTAGAGAAAGTGCATTAATAACTTACGACTGGGTATAGGCCAATTGCCCTAATTATGATAAAGCCTGGTACAAATCTGTATGTTGCGTAATTGACGACTTGTATTAACTGAAAAAAAAACTCACGATACCCGTAAAATAATAAGATGTTCAAGGTTAATAAGTTGTTGAAGCACTAAATATTTCTTTACTTAACAACTCTCGAAATAAGTTGGTTTACACCCACACAACTCAATAACTTTCAATAAATTGGTGTTAAGAGAACGAAAGTGTGTAGGTGTAAGTAAACAGCAATATTCCAATTGAATCTATATTAAGAACCACAGAATAATATGATAGACGGCCTTAACTACTCGTATCTGTGGTCCAGAACTTTGATGTGAAACAAATATAGGCGGGGGTAAACATGATCGTTGCCGTGGCGTAAATATACCGCGGCGACGCAACGTCACGCTATATGACGGAATATGCTCGGATAAACATGATTGTTGGCGTGGCGTAAACAGGCTGGTGACCTAACGCCACGCTATATGATATATGTACTATATATAGTACTAGTTTGTGAGTGAGACGGAGCGATGCAATGTTGAGCGTAAGCGACTGTGCGGTGGCTTAGTTAAGATTGTTATGTAATATTTTAAACTAGCAACCCGCCCTCGCTTCGCTTCGGTTATAGGTTATAGTCGTTTTACCCGCGTAGTTCCCGTTCCCGTGGGAATACCGAGATAAAATATAGCCTAGCTTACGCCCTCATAGCTTTCCATTGGTGAAAGAATTTTTGAAATCGGTCCAGCCGTTTTGAAGATTACCCGGAACAAACAGACAGACAGACAAAAATTTTTTAATTGCTATTTTAGGCATATGTATCGTGCAAATAACCGTGTGAGCATGAAAAATGCCTATTATTTTGACATTACAAACAGACACTCCAATTTTATTTATTGGTATAGATAATAGTATAAATATAAATCGTAATATTTTTTTTATACATTATGTCATATGAGTACCTATCGTAATCTGTTCTTTTATGCATATATACTTGTACAAAATAATTACGATGTTTTACATCTGCCAGGCGTCGTAAGCGATGGCTCACTTTTTACACACAGATTTACTGACATACACATTATTTCTCGTTTTTTTTTGTTCGTAGTATTTTAGAGTATAACTCCATAATCTGGGGACCCACATGAGGTCAAGTACAGCGTGATGATTGAACGTGTGCAACGTAAATTTTGCAGGTTTTTATATAAAAAGTTATACGGTTATTATCCATATTTATATCCGTCTCTCTTTGTATCCGGCGCGATAGGTCTCGATACTCTTGCACTACGATGAAAGTGTGCTATATTGTTACATTATTATTTAATATTTAACAATAAAATTGAAAACTCATATATTTTATCGCACTGTTCATTATCAGCACCAAACCAATATACACGGCTTCGTTCACGTCCCCTGTTCGCTCTACCACAGGTGCGCACATGTACAGTACAATATGCACCTACTAGTCAGACTATTGCACTGCTCAACTCGCTAATTGTTCACTATCCACAAGTTGATATATTTTTCACTAAATTTGATGTATTCTTGAAATTTTGTCTGCATTTTTTATCATATAATTTTACATTTAAATTGTAATAGCTTGCTACACGTTTTGGGAAACTGTAAGTGTAGTGAGCAGTTGAATGAATAAATAAATAAATTATTATTTATTATATACATTATTTACAGATTTACTCACAGAATTTTATTATTTTTTATATTGACAGAAATTTAAGTATAGATCAAATGTAAGGTACATATCATATTAGTCCATAGACATCCCACTACTGAGCTTGGGCCTCCTCCACTATGAGAAGGAAATTGCTCTACTATAGCACGCTGGTCTAACGTGTTGGTATAGGGCTTTATATATAAATTTGCCATCTAATGCATAGATGATATAAGAATATTTTATACCTTTGTCGCCTTTTAAGACACCAATGGGCAATATAGGGGGGTGGTGAAATATATGCTTACTCCGTCACCAAACGGGAAACACATAATAAATTTGACGTGTGTTGACGGAAGAAGAACACAACCCTCTTTGGTGCCCTGGGTAATCGTAAAAGTACGATTAAGAAATATAATATGCATATAACATCTATGCCAGAGAATGAAAACAATAAATAAAACTCTAACTCTCTCTCTCTCGCTCTTGGCTGACCAACGTGGTCAGCCAAGAGCAAGGTGGTATAGTACATCAATTTACTTCCTATTTCGGAGAATGCTGGAGCCCAGTAGTGGAACGTATATGAGCTGAGATGATGACGACGCTAAATAATGTAGTTTTTTAATGTATTTTCTTAGTCCGGCCGTGACCATGAACGCTGTAAAGTGTTTGAAACGCCGGGCGATCAAAATTAAAAATAAACGAGATAAAAATCCGAAATTTTATTTACTATGTAATTTTAATTAATATTTATGCAGTCCTTGTATTTATGTGTTTAATTTTTTGTACATATTTATTGAATTCCACCTAAACGATTATAATTAGAATATGATGACTTTTTGTGGTAATTTGATCGTGGCCTTATCGGTAGAATAGATAGCATTACTATTCAGTCCTGCGAGCTTAATTTTTTTTTATGACATTTGTTTTGTATATTATTTGTTTATAATTTTTTTTCTATGGCACATCATGTAGTCCCCAAAATTCCGGCGTCTTCAAGCTATTTTAAAAGTTAATTTATGGAATTATAGAAATAAATGACTTCGTTCAAATGTAGGTCACAATGACCATTATTCTTAGAATTATTTGAAAGCAGGTTTCCTTTAAACAAAGGATCTGGATTGAAACAAATTTCTATTCTAATTGTTAACGGAACAGATGTTTTACTTTGTTTTTGTTCTTCAATTAATTTTAACAAACTTTTGGGTCCTAGGAATTTCACAACATCTCTTATATATTTTAGCAATAGTTTTTCTGTATTTTTTGTTGTTTTCTATACTATTGATCACCTATTATTAGTTGTAAGTTGTTATTCAGGAAACACAAGCGATAATATTTTTGTTTACAGACTACTTGTACTTTTGTCTCGAATAAAGTTTTCTCGTCAACTTTTCACTAAAATAACTTGCTATAATGTTAAATTTTCTCTAATTATTACTATTGAAGAGATATTCATGTTCTGGGATTGGAATATTAAAGGTTAAATATATCACTTATGAACTTTGAGCAGGATCTATTTTTTGTTTTAGCTTCTTTTATTCCACATAAATTCTGCTTTTGGATATGTATATTATAATTCAAATAAGTGCAACACTACGCTGTCCAAGTGGTTTTGTAGAGATGTTTGTTCTGTATCTTCCTTATTTTGTAACGATGTTGTATATATTATATTTCTTTTGTAATTATCATATTACAATATAATGATGTGGTGGAGAACTATATTCTGCCGCATAGAGTTCAAGTCATGAAATTCATTGAGGAATTACTGGGACAATATGAAAATGAAAAAAAAAATGGGTACTCTGAAGAACTGTTTCACTTGACACCACCTTCAATATTTTATCGATATATTACTTGATATCATAGTAGGGTTCATCCACTTCAACTGGAAATGGCATAAATTTCAACAGTACAATTTCAGCAATAATTTCTTCCACGTATGTACGTGCAGGCTCTGGAATAAAATACCTGCTGCTTTGAGGTATGACATGTGCCTCTGTAAACAAGGTTTAAGAAGAGCAATTTCTTCACTGTAGGCAGTGGTCTAGCTGTACTCCTGGTATTTTTATGGTCCAAGTGCGGCAGTATCAATTACCACAGATGTGCTGCTTGCTCGTTTGCCACCATCAGTAATAAAATAAAAAGGATGAAAGGTTGTGTGGGCCTATAACCTAGCATATTATAATCACATCATAATTTGGGCTGACCACCGGTAGCGATTCTTTGACATCACTAGTCCGCTTGAGAGCAATCCTCTCCCAAGCAACGTACAAAAAACTGTTAGTCGGTACAGGTCGAGCGCAGCGTGAACGCACCATGGCCTGCTCAAAAAAAAACCGGCTAAGTGCGAATCAGAGTCGCGCACGAAGGGTTCCGTACCATTATCTATTAAAATCGCGTTTGTTGCACGGGGGCTCCCATAAATTATTATCTCCTTAAATATTTATTTTATTTTGTTTTTAGTATTTGTAAAAATTTCAACTGTCTAGCTATCGCGGTTCTTGAGATACAGCCTGGTGACAGACGGATCGACAGATAGCGAAATCTTAGTAATAGGGTCCCGTTTTTAACCTTTTAGTACGGCACCCTAAAAAGGCTGATGAATGGAAGGAATAAATCACAATAATACATTGCTATACTTAATATTCAGAAGCTTGTGAATTTTATAAATCACTTCATAATTGAACAGTAAGAAAGGAGTTTTGACAAGCTCGCTAAGAGGATCATAAAGTTTAAATGTAAATTAGGTATTTCTAACAAATACTGCAATAATGGTATTAAAACTTTCTGCCTTTGAAAGGTCAAGCAAGAATAAACAATACAAATTATAATTACTTTTGTGATATTTGATAACCATAATTATGATAACTAATAGATTATTTTTCACCTACCTCGTGTTTTGCCACAAAGTGTGGTCTCATGCCGCTTGCATCCAATGATCGATTATTATATGAGACTCATTAAAAAAATAATTATAAAAAAAAGTGAGCCGTCGCTCAGGACGCCTGACAGATGTGAAACATCGAAACTATTTTGTACGAGTAGCGACACGGTATCGAATATAAAGTATCGATACTGAACTCATGAATAGTATCGAAAGATAAGTAACGTACTGTTTAAAGTATCGAGTACTTTTATTTACTTTATCTTTAGGTATCGAGTACTTTTCTTTCGATAACGATACTTTTGTATTCGATATTTTAGTCAATAAGTACTTTTTGGTAGGTATCGTATCGAATAAATTATCCATTTTAAAATTGACTTTACGACTCATATTTATGGTGACGTCATTTAGTACAAACGAAATGAACCTTCTAAAACGTAGCTTGAAATAATTTGCGATTTATAAACCAGAAATAGCGGCATCTATCGAGCAAACGACCAACTCTAAGCTACAATATATTTTATAAAAAACTCTCTAATCCTGTAATGATAATAAGACAAGCTGTTTAAAGTGAGTCAAAGTCCAATTCTTAAGGAGTTGGTGACATACAAACAAATAAATACACAGCTGAAACTAATAAAAGCCTATAAAAAATGAATTGCTTTCATCCGTTCGCAGACATTCTTTCCGCACGAAGAGTGTGATTTAGGAAACAGAAATGGCGGCATTTATCGAGCTAACGACCAACTCTCAGCTTCAATATATTTAATAAAGAAATTTTTAATCCTGTGATGATAATAAGAGAAGCTATCTAAATAATTGTAACGTCATTGGTCCTCCTTAAATTTTCAACTTTTAAATGAAATTTGACTGTTTAAAGTGAGTCAAAATCCAATTCCTATGAAGTCGGTAATATACAAAGAAATAAATATAAATATATACACCAGAAACTAATTTTTATTAGTTTCAGCCTATAAAAAAACGGTTCTCCAGTTTTCGTAGCTGAAAGTAAACTAAATACCATACCTACTGGTAAATTTATATTACTAAGTTAGAGAATTTTACATTAATTTATAAAACAAGTATTTATGCATAAAAGAACATTAGATTACGACAGGAACTAATACGATAAAGCTAAGGCATAAAGTATTAATAAAATATCGCGATTTTTTTCCAAAAAATGATGATTTTTATTCAATAAACATTTATTTTCATTAATATACATTATAAGTAACAATTTACTTTGAGTTCACTAGATGGCGTTGTACAAAATTTTAAATCGCACCATGGTTTCGTTACAAAAATGTAGGTAAATGCATCCAAATATTTGTTTAATGTCCAAATATTTAATATATAACTATTAGGGGACCGCGAAGCGTGGCGTTAAACGCCATGCGACGATCACGGTCACCCTCGCCTATAGATGTTTCACATCAAAAAAATGGCAGCCAGCCGAGGTTCTTATTGGATCTTCTCAGCTTGTGGCCGCGTTCCAATCAGTTGGTAGGTTTTTGGAGTGTTTCTAACGATGTATATATTTGACAATATGTAAGTGCCCTTAAGGGGCTTATGCAGAATAAATGATTTTATTTGATTCATTTACTGGCATTTGAAATGAGATATCATCATTATGATCTCATATATTTTCCACTACCAGGCTTGAATCAATAATAGCATGATGTTCAAATGTCATTGGCATAAGGTTTTGTATCAAGTTTTCATTCTCTTACATATAGATGTTATTTTATATTCCTTAGTCGTGTTTTACGATACCCACGGTGAATAAAAGTGGGTAGTAAATTGTATTCTTCCTCCATAACGTACAGTGAAACGAGATGAAGACTTATATAAGAATATGAACACATGGTTATGATTATGATCGCAGATTATATACTTCTCAGTCTTGGGCTCGAGTCTCCTCCACAATGGAGAGAAATGAGGGCAATTAACCAACTCTACCACGCTCGTCAGACGGACTGATATAGAGTTCCATTTCAAGTTTTCCTTCTCTTGCATAGATATCATATGCATATTTAATCCCTTAGTCGTCTTTTAGGATACGTACGTGCACTACGGTTTATTTTTATTGCTATTGGTGGCAAATGAGCAAACAGCATACCTGATGATAAGTTATATCGCCGCTCATAGACCACTGTTAGATTGCTGCTGCCTGCCGCTGTGAAGAGAATGAAGGGAGTGTGAATGCGTGCAATGAGATTCGGTGATGCTAAAAGTATCACCAAAACCCACCACACGCAAACACCCTTAGAAAGCTGGGTTTCTGACTCTCTCACTGACAGAATGAGGTGCAGTAGCAAATTGCTACTACTCAGTTGTGGATTTTTTACGAGTATCTGGTACAACCCCAGATAGAACCTCGCGGCTAGAGACAGCAGACAGTGAACAGCGTGGTCTTATTTCATACAGGTTTTCTTATCACATGTATTTGTTATTTACATTACCATATTTGTAACAAAGCTCAAGCAGCTACTGAATTAATATGACGACTGTAGGCGGCTCGAAGTTAAGTATTCATAATAACACCAATTATTATATCCATCAATTAATACTACTACTATTGACAAGTCTTTTTTTGGGACTAATCCAACCACACATTCCCTCCACTGTAACTCCTGTAAGCCAGGTTCCACAATGGTCTCCGTATAAGACACCGAGATTTGACCCTTAGGAAGTCCCGGGAAACGCTTTTAATTATCTTGGGACCCGCAACAAATTTAGATTATTGACAAGTCTATTTTTATCGGTAAGCCGCTACAGCCGGTATGCGATTTGTTTTTGTGGAAACGCCTGTTTTCCTGTGACGCCGCCTAACAAACTGTCCGGAACAACAAAGCCATAATCTGCCGTACGTATCATTCCTGCCACTTGGGCATTCCAACAGTACTGAGCTCTTATCTTCGATGGCCTGTACATATTAAATTTCAACCCCATCACAACACTACTATTTATACGTAATCCAATTAACGTTATAAATGCGAACTTTAGTTTATTTGTTACGCTTTTTTTTTTTTTGGGGTGGGCTGCGGTCGGCGCGCTCCTCGCACCCTCCGTCCGGGGCGACAGAGGGGCGTAAGCAAGCAACACCCGTAACCCACCCGAATACCACGTCGCCTTCATCGTTGGACCGACCACTGGAGCAGGGTTACTTGTCATCTGTGGTTGGCGCGACGGAATACCCCCTACTTGGGGTACCCTTCCATCGATCGATGACCCCCCCTCGGGGAGGACGTCGGTCTTTCCTCACGCGGTCGGCCTCTTGGCGGGTGACGGACTAATTCGCGGTTACGTCACCCGCGGTCTCGCGGGCTAGGGTGGCATGGCAAGCAGGTAGTCCCGCCTGCGCCACCCCAGTCGCTGGCGGCGGGTCGTTCGTCGAGGCTGTGCTCCTCGCGTGTGCGACCCGCCGCCTCCTTCTGCGAGATCACTGCCTCGCAGAAGGCAGCGACCGCGTCCCAGTTCCTGATGCTGCCGAGCATCTCCCTAGCGATGGTCGGCCGCGTCAGGTCGGCACCGATGATTGCGACGAATTCACGACGCTGCTCTGCCCAAGCGGCACAGACCTCGAGCGTATGCTGCGCCATGTCCTCGTCGCAATCGCAGTGGTGGCTGGACGGTGTTCTCTCCCTCCTAGTGACCGTGTACAGGTACTTGCCGAAGCATCCATACCCCGTCAAGACATGTACCATTCGGAAGGAGAGCACACCGTGCCGCCGTTCCAACCACTGCATCAGCACCAGCCGGAAGGCCTCCACCGTCCAGATACCGTATCGAGGCCTCTCCAGCCGGTCTGCCCAACGGGCGATGACGTCTCGGCGGGCGTCGACGCGCCAGGCGGTGAGCTCCCTGTTTGTTAGGCTTTCAGGCTTAAGCCATTAAACCGCTTTACAAAATTCTCATTGATGTTACTACATTAACTATATTTATCCACGTATTTCCACAAGAACAGGAACTACACTACACGGGTCAAACTGTGTGAATTTGACCGATTTAAATCTTTTTTCACCAATGGCCAGCGAAATTATCAGCGAAATAACACACATGGGACCGTGTCAAATGTAGTCGATATTTGACACGATTACGTATTCTCACGGGAACGATAACTGCGTGAATCAAGCGGTGGATATTTGACCGATTTAAAATCAAATATTCTGATCAATGTGAAACTATCAGCAAGAAACATAGGTTATATTTTACTGCCGTTTTCTCACAGGAACGGGAACGAAGCGGCTGAAACCCAGATTTTTATGCAGTAGGACACTAACGACAGTCATCTGTCAGCCATGGGCTGGTCCATCCGGAGTAGTACCATACTCTCGCAGAAAATTGACGTCTGCGTAGAAGTAGATTGAAGTAATTTGTTACTGCATTTTATACGGTGAGCGAGAGAGCCGGCAGCCCAACTTTCTGAGGGTGTTTACGTATGGTGGGTTTAGCATCACAGAACCTCATTGTACGCATTCAGACTCCCTTCACTGTCTTCACAGTAGGCAATGACCTAGCAAAGGTTTACAATCGGCATTATCACTTACGATCAGCTGTTTGCTTCTTTGCTACTAACAACAATAAAAAAATAGAAACAGCAAATATCTGCTAGTGTACAAATAAAGTAATTGGGACGCAGTCGCAGCCTTCTGCGAGACAGTGATCTCGCAGAAGGAGGCGGCGGATCGCCTGCGCGAGGAGCGCAGCCTCGATGAGGAGATCCGCCGCCGGTGACTGGAGCGGCGTAGGCGCGACTATCTGCGCCTCATGCCGCCCTAGCCGAGGCCGCGGGTGACGTGACCGGGGATTAGTCCGTCACCTGCCGAGAGGCCGACCGCGTGAGGAAAGACCGACGTCCTCCTCGAGGAGGAGGACGTCGGTCGATGGGAGGGTACCCCAATAGCGGGTATTCCGTCGAGCCGACCACTGATGTCAAATAAGCCTGCTCCGGTGGTCGGCCCAACGACGAAGCCGACGTGGTTTTCGGGTGGGTTGCGGGAGTTGCGTGCTTAAGCCCCTCTGTCGCCCCGGATGGAGTGGTGCGGAGGCGCACCGACCGCAGCCCACCCACAAAAAATAAAAGTGTACAAATAAAGTGAGTTAAACATTTTCATATCTGTCGAATTGAATTTACTAGAAACACAAAACAGCAAAACATATTCAAATGTATTACCAATTCACATCGATTTATCAGTACCAATAAATAAGGCAATAAATAAATAAACGCTGACTGTACTGACAACGTTTGTTATGTTACACATTACACGTCTAGACTTGTACTGGATAACGTCAATTTTATGTACTGATATTTTCGGTATATTACCAATATTATATATACATTTATTCTGCTGTTTTTTTACTCGACTACGGAGGCTTATGATTTTGACAGGCTGTGTATGTTCATCTGTTCCCTCATAGTTCCTCAACTACTTATTAGACTCGGACAGATGAGGTATCGTTAGAAGCGTCTTGATCGTCCGCTGGTTATAGACTATATGATGTGTCACTGAATCTAATATGGCGCCCTCTAGAGGTCTTAAAGTCCTGTGTTAAAAAAATAATTAAAGATAAATATGTCGTGTTGCATATCATTGGAAAGGGCGTTACTTGTAGATTCCAAAAATATATATTATATATTATTAGCACTTAGCTAGTGACTTTACGCATATTTATCCGATAACTCGTTTTTTGTCATAATTGGGTGTACTTTTTTACTTTTGTCTTGTGAGTATAGAAAAATAATCTTGTACGGTGGTGACCATGTAAGAATACGATGCACCACTCCTTATCTTGGTCGTGGATGTCGTAAAAGGCGACTAAGGGATTAAATATGCATATAAAATATAGATTTTATTTCAAGTTTTCCCTCGCCTCCTTTCAGTTTCTGCCGATTTGCACCCGCACTTTAAATCTCCCAAATCACTATCTCCTAAGCTATTCAAGGCCTCGGCTTCGATTACCGGACTGGGCATGATGTTACAGAGTTTGCCTGAAAGGAAAAATAGTTTAAGTTACTCCTTATATAAATAGTTACCTGGTAATAAAATATTATAACATTAATCCAGCTGTTTTGAAGATTATCCAGCACAAATATACAGACTAACAAAATATGTTCAAACAGATTTTTAAGCATAGATATGGTAAAAATAACACGAGATCATGAAAAATCTACTATTTTGACATCAGACACTTCAATTTTATGGATTTGTATAGATGGACACAATAACTCAGAACGATAATTAGTGGAATATATTGTCCTGCATGGAAATCGAACCTGGCACGATAAGTTTACCACTCACCACCATCTGTAAAGACGGTATATACGTACATATGTTCTCTTATCGTCATCATTTAATCCCTGAGGGGGGGGACGCCGGTCGATGGGAGGGTAACCCAAATAGGGGGTATTCCGTCGGGCCAACCACTGATGATAAGTAACCCTGCTCCGGTGGTCGGCCCAACGACGAAGGCGACGTGCACGTGGGTGGGTTGCGGGTGTGCGTGCTTACGCCCCTCTGTCGCCCCGGACGGAGTGGTGCGAGGAGCGTGCCGACCGCAACCCACCCACAAAAAAAAATCGTCATCATTTAATAACAATAACATTTTGAGCAGATCGAATTTAATATTGTACGTAATAAGGAAGTCGTGTCGTTACATGTTATTACTATGTGAGGATTAGAAATAAGGTCATGATTTATTAGAATTGTTGTTTTTGTATATCGTGCACTCTATCGATTCCACGCGATTGAAGCCGGTAACAAAAGCTAGTATTATTAATGTGGAAGTTTATATAGATATTTGAATTTATGTTACTCAATCACGCGTAAACCTTTGAATAGATTTGGAAATAAACCGTTGAAATATGCTAAATAAACCGTTTCCTGGATTCGTCATCATTTCATTTTAACCCATATAAGTCCCACTGTTAAGCTCGGGCCACCTCATCTATAGGAGGAAAATCAACTTACTATACTAACTCCTGAGTACATGTCGATACTTTATTCAAAATCTGCATGTATTCATACTTATTTCATTTTATTAGAAAATTACATGTATGTTTTATTAACACATTATGATTTAATTCAGTTTTTTATAAATTATATTGTACAATTATGGCATCATTTTGAATTAATTCAGTTTAATACTAAAACATTTATGCAGAACTTTAATAACTAAGTTTTATTTCAGTTTTGTACTATAAATAAAATAATTATTCAGGTACATATTTTAGTGAAAAGAGAAATAAGTACGAACTTTTTTTTAAACTGCTGTCTAAGGTGTATTCTTCCTTTAGATAGTATAATTTTGTATCTTATTCCAATAATAGACTAATTACGCTACAGTTATCTTTTTTTTATAAATAACTAGTCCTTATATTCTTTTTTTTATAATTTTTTGAAGTCATCAATCTAAATATGTCAAACTTTAAATGCGATTTCCCACAAAATTGAAATTTTGTGTTAATTCAGTTTATGAATAAATGTGCGATATGTACAAGCCTAAACGATTATGTATCACGCATAAAAGTGACCCAAGAGAACAAAAACTCCATGGAGCATATTACACAAATAATATATGATACTATAATAGTTCATAAATAATGCGAAGGTGGCGGTTACGACGTACCCTAACCGATCACAGGCTGCTGAACTTTATGTTACTAAAGCCAGATGACACTTAAAGTATATCATGCGGTTTTGTCAGGTTTAAAAGCTTTAGTTTTAAAGGAACCGTTATTGCTCAGGAAGAAACTTTTACTATTAAAAACTTCACTCTTCACTGTTTGAATCAACTAGTTAGATATTCTAATTAAATGGTAATCCCTGTATGTGGGTTGTGAAATACAAACTGCCATTACCCACTACTTCCTTTTAGGATTCGTACAAATCAGGAGTGCACAAGGATTTAAATATGACTCGGACATTTAGGCTACCTCGGAAAATTTATAGCCCCATCCGCTTGCCAGACCTTTTTTTATTTTTTATTTTTTTTTGGCTGGGTCATGGACAGCTCACTCGCCGCCCGTCTCCGTCTTGGGCAACAGACGGGCGCTGCGCGGTCCCATGACCCTCCCACGGCATGTCACCTTCGTCGTTGGGCTGACCACCGGTGCAGAGTTCCTTGTCTTCAGTGGTCGGCCCGCGTGCGATGCGACGGCGACCGACGTCCTCCATTGGGTCGCCGTCGGTCACCATCGCGCGGTCGGTCTTGACGGGTAACGGACTAAATCCCCGGTCCAGTCATCCACGGTCTCGGCTAGGAATCCGCTTGCCAGATCTGAGGATTACATTCTTATTCATCATCATCTCAGCTTATGTGTCTCACTGTTGGGCTTAAGGTATCTCTATAATAGGTAGAAACTTGAGCTACTATACCACATTTTTCAGACGGGTCAGTATAGGGTTAGTATAGTGCTTTCTTTCTTTCGGGTATAAGTTATATATATATCCTTTAGCTGTATTTTATGATACCCACTAAAAAGATGAGAAGGTAATGCTGTTATTACACTAATTCTATTATTATTCCCTTCCCTCTGATTAGGTATATGTCAAAAGAGTAGACGTTAATAAGCTTAAACAATAATTGCACTTTCCTATTCAGAAAAATCCGCTATGTCAACAGCCCTTCTCCATAATGCGAAGAAATTGGGCTAATGTACCGAGCGGAATACATACCTAGACATAAGTTTTGATTATATTTTTTCCTTCTACAGTGAAAATATATTCCTAAGTATCTTATTCACCGCTTACAATATTTGCGCGTTTATTCTCACATAACAATTAGATCACAGATATTTTTTATAGATAAAGTTATAACAGGGGATTGCTCAGCCTTGTCCTGCTAGAAACTATGCAGTGCTAGTTTGCAGCAAACCAATTTCGTTCCAAATATATAAGGAAACAGAATATATATATAATCTGTATAGCGCGGTATAATAAATTACTTTTCCACCCGCTGAGTGGGAGTATAGTACTCAAAAGTTCAACATATATGTGGAGAAAAACTCCATTAGCCAAGTTGAAATAAATACACTTCATAAATAGCATTGGTTTTCACTAAAACTCGATTCCAAGAATCAATGTTGCTCTATATTAGATTCAATGTCCAACCCGTCCACCAGCTGTCCGGGATCGCCCGAAATGAAAACACGACCCACACTGACGTGGATTAAGTGTATTTACTCGTATTTATGCTTACCCTTGCAGAATGTACAATAAGTATGTAATTTACCATGAACATTCAAAACCAAATATTTCGAGCCCGTTTTAGAGTAAACATTGAGAAAGGAAACGTTATTAAAATACAGATTTTAGTAGAATTAGGTGTCGAGATAGCTTTAAAAGGCATTAAAATTAAGGTTACTTTATAAACGAAGGAACCGTGTCCGAATTTTGTACTCAAAAGATCGTTATAATTATATTTTAATAGCGTTGTTTGCGGTTTTCCCATGAGTACCGTTATGTATTACAGCTACAATTTACTTTATTTTTTACTCGACTACTACAAACCCAAATGAAGGCTATGATTTTGACATGTATGTATGTATATTCATTTTTCCCTCATAGCTCCTCAACTACTTATTATAACTAGACATAGGCAGTATGTTTAGTAGCGTGAACAATGCATAATTACGGCTTTTCGAACTTGAATATGTGAATTTTTGAACACTAATAATTGTGTTCTATAGTATTGCAGCCTATCATATTATTGTCAAATTGCAACGGAGGTATCTCCGGTAGAGTGTACGTGTCGATTATCTTACTTCTTCATTAACATTGTTTAATCTTGTGTCCTGAAAATCTTGTTTCATACTTTTTAACATTGTTTTTTGTCGGCGTTGGGTTTCAATTTTTATTTTTTTTATATATGTATGTTTAGTAACCATTATCCTATATCAACCGATTCGAAAAGAGTGTTATAGTAGGTAAATTTTCTTCTTATCAAGGCAGATGCTCGAGCTCAGCAGTGGGACGTGTATGAGCTGAACTGAAAATTAATCATTATCGCCATCCTTATAGTGATGAAGTAGAGATTCAAAATGTGTCTTCTTTCTATGATTAAGTATATAAAACGGCTATAGGATAAATTTTCTACAATAACGATGACTTGTTGGACGAGAGATATCTTAGTCCGCCCGTGACCATGAACGCTGCAAAGTATTCGAAACGTCAGGCAATCAAAAATCAAATACTTACAAACGTGATAAAATCCGTAGATTTTTTTTAATTTATAGGTATTTTAACTTTTTTGATGAAATGATAATAAATATTTATCAATCTCGATCATAAAAATTAAAACAATCATTACAGAAAATCATTGAAGCTTTTTCACCTGTGGAAGCTCATTACACCTGCAAAGATACAAATCGTAAATATTTGGATGGACCCTTGTCGTTTCCTAAGATGTTTGACCTCTATAAAGAATGGTTTGATCCCGTTAACTATTTAATGTCCAATGAATCACGTCATAATCAATACAAAAACTTAAAAATCCTAGAACAAGAATTTGAAAAAATTTAAACTTTTTATCTTTGACGCACTCCCCTGTAAAATTGGAATTTTTCAGATAACTCACTATTCGTAGGAGCCATCGAAAAGATACGTGTGATACAGGATACAGCAGTTACGAATACTACCAACCTTTAAATTGCTCGTGGGTGTCGTAAAAGATGACTAAGAGTGGACGAAGGCTAAGGTGACTTTTATTTTTTTTTTTAAGCTAACGGTGGTAAACGAGCAAACAGTACACCTGGTGGTAAGTGTTGCTGCCGCTCATGGACCTTTACAGGGTCGCTGCCTACCGCGAAGAAAGGCAGTGTGAATGCGTGCATTAAGGCTCGGTGATACCAAGGGCACCACCAAAACCCTCCACACATAAACACCCTCAGAAAGTTGGGCTTCCGGCTCTCTCGCTCACCGAACGAAGCGCAGTAAGAAATTGCTACTACTCAGACGTCGATTTTCTGCGAGAGTGTGGTACTACCCCGGACGGACCGGCCCGCGGCTGTAGACAGATAACTGTCGACAGTGTGGTCCTACTACTCTTATTAAGACGTAAGGCAGGCGCAACGTTAGGCTGAAAAAACTATTCCCAATAACGCTTTACAATATGAATAGTGTAATGATGATGAATTTTAATTATATAAGATGAAAAACGAAACATTATTAATGTCACTTTTTACAACACTAAAAATACATAGCGCCACTTTTTTCCAAACAGATTGGTTTGATTGATTTTGAAATTCCTTTATTTTCATAACAATACAATAAATGTTGGTATAACATTCGTAACACTTATTACTAGTGTTTTTTACAGACTAGAAACGTCTTTATAAAACATATTAAATGATCACAACATCTTGTTTTATGATTTTACACAAGTTTCACTATAATGAAAAATATATATGTTAAAAACTTACCAATCGACTTATTATTCGTCAACATGGATTGTAGCATGTTTTAATCACAGAAGTATACTTACTAGTACACACAGTTAGAGGCAAATATATAACTATTGAAGCTTCTTACTGCGAAATATGAAATCATATTAATAAATTATTTTTTTTTATTTTTTGTTTAATATGATTGAGGGTAACTAGAGAGTGTAAACTACAGCTGTCGCTTTGTGCTAGACGCCCGAGTCGCTTGTGCGGCAACCCGGCCGAACCGGTGGTGGCATTAATGTCATGAGTACTTTAAGAAGTAGTGATGGGGTAGACGATATCGACAATAAGTGTCGACATATGGTAAATTATGTAAACGGGCTTTGCCAATACGTGATATTAAAGGGTTACAGTGATCATAGTTTTTAGACAAATAAAATCTTTTTGATAGTTTTAAAATGTAACTTTTTACTAAGGGAAATTTAATCTTAAGCTGTAAATTTACTAAATTAGTGCGAAATATAGTATTATATGCAATTTTTATAGCCTTATTTTGGATCACTTGGATTTTTCTGTAGTTGCTATCACAGGTACTACTCCAAACTGGTGCAGCGTATGTTATTGAGGGTCTTACTAAAGTAGAATAAATACGCATTTTTGTTCTAGGACTTAGGTTACTTTTTCTATTCAGAATGGGACTCAAAGCATTCATAGCTTTAATACCTTTACGATAAAGGTTTACTGTGTTCAAAGTCCAGTTCAATTTATCATCCATGACAGTACCGAGATATTTGACGGACCGATGCCATGGAATAGTGTGGTTTTGATAAATTTTGAGTTGTCTTGTTGGTAAGGAGCGTTTACGAGTGAACATAATAGCTTCTGTTTTGTGTGAATTTAATTTTAATTTCCAATTTGTAAAGAAATCTGTCAGGGAATCAAGAGACCACTGTAGACGTGAGATAATGATATCGATATCATGGGACGTGGTAAAGTTGGCTGTATCATCTGCAAAGCAGGCTAGGTGAGTATGAGGTTGTTTATAGATGTCGTTAAGATAGAGCAGAAACAAATGTGGGCCTAATACTGAGCCTTGAGGCACACCAGCGTGTATGATACGAGACTTAGAATTTGATCCATTAAAGTGAACAAAAAAGGTCCGATCAGTGAGGTAAGATTGAATTAGCTTGATAAGGTATAGGGGAACTGACATCCTAATAAACTTGTGAAGTAACCCCTCGTGCCAAACGGTGTCAAAAGCTTTTTCTATATCTAACAAGATCATACCAGTAGAACATCCTAAGTTTAAGTGATGCGTAACATGTTCACTAACTCGTGCTAACTGCTGTACAGTAGAATGGTATCTACGAAACCCGAATTGTTCGGGTATGAGTTGTTGGCTTACTGCAGAATTTAGCCTTTTGGCAATAATTGACTCAAACAGTTTACCCATGGCTGGTAAGAGACTGATAGGTCTATAGTTTTGAGGGATACTATCATCTTTACCTGGTTTCTTTATTGCAATAACCTTTGCTTGTTTCCAAGCAGAAGGAAAGTACATCAGCTCGAGACAGGCATTAAAAATTTAAGTGAACAATATTATAGTCTTTTGTGAGACATTTTTTAATAATATATTATGTATATTGTCATTACCAGGAGATTTACGATTTTTAAGTTTACTCAACGCTATAGCTACCTCCTTTGGTGTTATAATTCGAAAATGTGATGGACCAGCATATCTCTTAATAGTTTCGCAAGATTTGACGAGAAGAGACTGACGCTGCCGTTTCAGGGCTACTAGACCAGTTATGTGTGAGTAGCATATTATTAGAGAATGTATCGGCCAATATCTCACACTGATCCTGCGGGTTAGCCGATAATTCGTCATCTGTTTTTTTAAGAGGAGGTATTTTCGTTGGTGTTTTACTTAAAGATTTAACTATTCTCCACAGGTCACTACTGGGATTATCAACTTTGGCTAACTTATTATTCCATAAGTGGTCAGTATATTCTTTAATAACGTTCTTGA
Organism: Lymantria dispar; assembly: GCA_032191425.1. NCBI lineage: Eukaryota > Metazoa > Arthropoda > Insecta > Lepidoptera > Erebidae > Lymantria > Lymantria dispar. The sequence continues at coordinate 8,354,151 of CM063445.1, read as the reverse complement.
TCGTTACTCGTAGGTTGTTGATCTGGGCAAAAAGTACTTTCCTAATAAAAGGCTCTCTTTCGGCGATTGCCCGTCTGCGTAAATAATTTTTGTATTTTATCATATTTTTAATGTACTTTGGTAACATTGGTGGACCTACTCTGGATGGACCATGGGGAACAAATACATCGCGAGCTTTAATGATTAATAGAGAAATGTCTGCAACGGATGAGTTAATGTCAATAATTGTTTTATACGGTTTATGAAGTATTATATTTTTGTTTAGGTAGGCTTTATAACCACTCCAGTCAGCTTCAGAATATCTGTATTGAATGTGTGGTTGACGGGTGTATGTACCATCAATGGAAAATAGAACTGGTAAATGATTTGAAGACAATTTAGTTAATGCACATAATTTAGAGACATCGTAAACATTTTTCGTAATCAGTACATCTGGGTTAGATGGTGTATAATTGCCGCAATAATGAACCAGTGTGGGAGAATAGGGTGAAACGATATCATAATCATTATTAACCATGTGATCATATAATATTGCTCCTCGTTTGTTAATTGTAACGCAATTCCAGTGGTGGTGCTTTGAATTTAGATCACCCATAATCAATACAGACGATCCAACACCAAGAAGTGTGTCGAGATCAGATTGTAGTAGCGGAAGGTTTGGTGAATGATATGCCGATATAAGAGCAGTGCATATACCAGAGAACATAACCTCAACACCAACCCACTCCATATGCTTTGTAGGGGTAGTATTAATAACATTATGAGATATGTCTGATTTAATAAGTAACGCCACTCCTTGACCAGTTCCATCAGCTCTTTTATCCTGACGATAGCAAGTGTAACCTGGTATCGAAAAAATGTGTTTAGTACTCAGCCTAGTCTCACACAAAGCGACAACATCTATAAGATATTCGTGCAGTAAATCCGAAGCTTCATTAATTTTATTGCGAATGCCATCAGCATTCCAAAATAAGACACGAAATTTATGGGCCATATTAGACATAGTGCCCAAGATGAGTCATGATTAAAATTACCTTATCAAGCATAGTATGACAAGTGATAAATTGTTGTTTCAGCTTCTTGATAGTAGTAAGTATCTCCAGCATTTCTGCGGTCGTAGTATCGGCTGCTTTAATTGATGAGTCTGCATTTTCAACAACTCCATTATGCTGGTCTTCATTTGTAGAAGATTTAATATACTTCATATCACTGACTACAGCAGACCAGGAACGACCTTCTGCAGCCGTGCTACGAGGGAGGCGTCTTATGGCTTGGATTCGTTTCTGTTCTTCTTTCTTTAGTTCTACCGCTCTCAAATAATTTTCTCGCTCTTTACAATGTCTGTAATTTGCAGGATGGCTTTCTTTGCAATTGCAGCACTGCGCTGGACTTTGGCGATCCTTTTTTGTGCATTCTCGAGTTGCGTGGGGTTCTGTGCATTTTACACATCGTGGTTCTAGATTACAGTGCTTCGATGAGTGCCCGAATGATTGGCAGCGATAACATTGTGTGCCAAGGTGAGTTTTCATCCTAAATTTTCGTATCTGGACCACACAGTTGCTTAAGTATTTAATTTTTTGAAATGTTATTATGCCTGAACCCGGTGGAAGCTGTATAAGGAACGGCAGATTATGACTATTATCACTAGTTAATGATTGATGATTCCCAAACAGAACATAAATATTGCAAAACTAATATAACAGAACATAATATATAACATAAAAATTTGGAATAAACCCCGATGCAAACTAAAATAATAAAAAAAAGTATTACGTTCTCTCCAACAGGAATTATCATTCGATTGTTACTTAAAGATTGTACTGGCACGCGTAAAGCATTTAATCGAGTAATTATACGCCATAACATCATTTTAGTAATAAGGCGATACTTTTACACTGCTTGAACTATGTTAACCAAACATAGCTAAGATCCACTGTAAGAAAACTGGCTTTAAAAAAAACAGCATAGAAATCGGTCCATGCGTTTGAGAGGTACTATGCCATAGACAGACACACACACCCACACAGACAGACCGTCGTCAAACACAGCTCCCTTATAACACCCCTCTTTTTGCGTCCGGGGTTAGTAATTGTAAAATCTATAAGAAATTATACGTTTTGTAATGGGTTAAGAATTCAAAACATTATCACTTGCTTCGTGGCAGTCGTAAAAACTAGGTGAAGGATACCAAAACAGTGAAAATCGACAATCTTTTGTGAAACTATCGCGATTACGATTGTAAAGCCATAGATAGCTAGTATGATAGTAAATCAACGTAAATAGGAATCCGCATGGAGGATGAAACAATGAAAAAAAAATAAAAAGAAACAGTTTTAACGTTCTTTTACTATTAAAATAGTCATTAATTTGTATACAAATATTAACAAAAGAAACTATTATGCCATTGCTTTAATTCCACCCCTTAATTATAGCATCCGAACCATTTAACCCGTAAATGCGACGCCAAAAAATCAATCAATATCGCCTTCCGTGTATCGCCCACATTGTAGTGAACTTTTGAAAAAGATTAAAGCTCTATCTATCGGGGTCAATGGTCGTATTGTGAGGGCGCACAAAGACTCCGTTATAAATCATGGTACAGGTAATTTCCTACTATTACAACGTTTCTAACGATTCGTATTGTTCCGTACACTATGCAAGCTGAAATGGGCAACGCGGTACAAATTACCTCCTTGCGTTTTGCTAGGGTTTTTGTGTCAGTGTGTAATAAAAATAAGGCTTTTAATGTGTTACTGTGATATAACGATTTAACGAAAATAGGGTCTTTATTGTGTGTAACTGCTTAATTAAAATAAAGGCGTTGATTTCTTTTATTTTATGGCTGTCTTGTTGATCTAATAGGCGTATAAAATTATCAAAATTTAATAACTAAGATTTCGAAATTAAATTGGTATTTATACTTTTTAATTTTTAGTAATTCATTTCAGCCTATTTAAGCCCTATTGTTGGGTTCAGGTCTCGACCACAATGTGAGAGAAATTGCTCTACTGTTTCACTCTAGTCAAATGTGTTGGAATAGAGTTTTATATCGTGTTTTTCTTCTCTTGCTTAGATTTTATCTACCTATTATAGTCATCAGTCATTTTTTACGATACCCACGGGAAAGAGAGGTAGTGATTAATTATATTCTTACACCGTAATCACACGGATGGTTACGCCTTTATATGTTTACGCGAGTATTATGCATAAAAATATTTTTTTTTACGGGTTTTTACGCTGTTTTAAGGTCATGAAAGTACTGGTGGCTAACCTACCATGAACGGTTTGCACTGTTCGAAATGTCAGTATTTTACTACGAAGAATACATATGATTTATGTATAAACATATGACTGTTACGTGTGGTGACGAAGTAAGAATGCAAATCACCACTCTTGCTAGTGGATGTCGTAAAAGACGACTAAGGGATATAATACACATATAACTTTCATACAAGAGAAGGAAAACTTAAAACGAAACCCTGGTGATGACCAAGGGCTAAATATTTGTAACATCTATGCAAGAGAAGTAAAACTCGAAATAAAACCTTATATCAACCTGTCTGACCAGCATGTAAAGTAAAGTCAATTTCCCTCCTATTGTGAAGGAGGCTCCAGCCCAACAGTGGAGCGTATAGAAGCCGAAATGATGAAGATGATGACTATTTTAGCGTTTTAAAAAAATATTTAATGGCAGACGAGCTAGCATTAAATCATCATCATCATTTCAACCCATCGCCGTCCACTGCTGGACGTAGGCCTTCCTCATGTTACGCCACAAAGTAGGTTCTATGCCACCTGCATCCCACGACGCCCAGCAACTTTCATCAGGGCGTCCGTCTACCTCGGGGGGGGGGGTTGGGGCTAGGTTGAGGCTCTATCGTCCTACACTGTCGTCCGATACGTGGTCGCCACTCGAGAACCTTTCTTCCCCAGCGGTGGTCGGTTCGTCGAGTGATTAGCCATTGCTATTTCAGCGTGCTAATTCTTCGTGCTATGTAGGTTACATCCGTTCTTCTGCGGATTGCCGGATTCAATCTCGCAGAGAAATCCCGAGCATAGTCCGCTCCATAGTACGCTCCATAGTACGCTAGCATTAAATGGCAAGTGATAATTGCTACTATTGGGCAGACGTAATATTGAGGTCACAGCTAAGCCATTACTTAGTATAAATGCGAGATATAGGATGTCGAATCTCTCCACAAATTTTTAAGATTTTCAGCAGAGTTATGTTACTATTCAATTATAGCTGTAAGATGAAAAAGGTTTGCAGCTCTACCAATCCTTACTAATATTATAAATGCGAAAGTAAGAATGTTTGTTTGTTTGATTGTTTGTTACGCTTTCACTCTTAAACCATCAAACCGATTTCAAAAATTCTTTCACCAATGGAAAGCTATAATATCAGGGAGTAATATAGGCTACATTTTATTCGGGAACGGGAACTACGCCGCAGGTAATACGACTGAAACCGAAGCGAAGCGAGGGCGGGTTGGTAGTACTACATAAAAATACATTTCTCTTTTATATTACGCTGATCGGAGATGGTACAAGATGAGAAAAAAAACCAGGAATCAAATATGATGCCTGGTTTTCTTTTCTTGCTGTTGTCTAAATATGATTTACGTATATCGTTTAATTGAATCGTTATAAATGAACAAAAGCTCACATATTTATATCTCACTCCGTCATAACTGGGAACAGGTTTTTTATATTTATTTATCTCATCTCAAATATGCACTATTGGGATCGAACCTCCTCCCCTATAGGTGGACAATTGGCCTACTATATAACGCTGGTCAGATCGGTTGGTATAAGGTTTTATTTAAAATTTTCCTTCTCTTGCATAGATGTTACAAACATTTATCCCTTGGTCATCACCAGACGAAAAATTTATTACGATATTTATGTTTTGAAGTAGTAATCCTACAATTCGCCGCCCCTTTCTTTCTTCTAGACGTTGTAAAACATAAATAAGGTATATACGTAGGTAACATATTCCCTAGGAAAAATTACTCTTCAGCAAAAAAGGCAATTTAAAAGTCATGTACTAAAAAGACAAGATTGAAAATAGAAAACAAAATTAGAAAAACACTTTAAATGAAGTAAGATTTTATGTACATTGATTTAACAGACTACATTATGCTGAGAACCTAAACAATATTATACTTCTTAATTTTGAGTGGCTTCTTCACATACAATATCCGTCAGTTAATCAAGTTGTTACGATTTTTAGACGCTAATAAGCAAACTACGATACCACTGAAAGTTTTGGAAAAACATGAAAATATAACTAAATCACTGCTATATCATGATATTACAATTCAACATTTTCTCTGTATTACACATAACATTAATAAAATTATCCCAAATAACATTAAAAACACTCAAATACTGATTATTTACACTCAATAATAATAACAATTACAGTAAATTTCTCTAAAGTAATGCATACATAGGACAACAAAAGACAAAAAGGAGGGTATAAATTTAACTTTCAATTACATAACCCTTTCAAATTACCATTGAAAGGCAACCATTATTTAACAAAATATCTGCAGCATAATATAAACAAGGTATCGTTTCAATGAAAAAGAACTTTGCAAGAAAAGATTTTCGGAACAACAGCAAACGTTGTGTTTGTGAAGAAAATGAAATGGGTATTTAACTTCAGTACTAAATTGGTGTTAAATAAAATATCTTTGAATCTGTTGGTTTGTTTGTATTTATTGAACCATCGAGTTAACAGAACCGATGTATATGAAAATTGAACGACGTTGATATAATATGTACTCTTCTCTCATCGTATATATAGCAAAATTTTTATCAAGAGTTTTATGCCCTTAGACTTGAGCATTGAGTTACTGACATCAGATGTAATTAGCCCAGATAGATATAAAGCTCATAGTCATGTTTATTGATATCCACAAGCAATGTAAGTCTTGGTTGAATTTATAGCCGTGATGGCGGCTACAGCTAGAAATCTCTTGCAATTATTTCATAGTTCTAGCTAGGCGTGCTCGGCACTTCACTTGTAATAACGAACATTCGTTAATTGTTCACTTTTTAGACAATATACAACAACCAGATGCGAGACCTAAACCTCTATCTTTCGGAAATTCTTCTATAAGCTAAAAGATATACTTTTTTATATTTAATTAGTTTTTGATAATATTTTAACTCGTTTTATCATTACATACTAGCAATCCGCCCTCGCTTTGCTTCGGTTTCAGTCGTCTTTCCTGCGTAGTTCCCGTTCCCGTGGGAATACCGGAATAAAATATAGCCTAGTTTACGCCCTGATGTTATAGCTTTCCATTGGTGAAAGAATTTTTAAAATCGGTCCAGACGTTTTGAAGATTACCCGGAACAAACAGACAGACAGACAAAAAAATATAAAGTCTATTTTAGGCGTAAGTATAATGCAAATAACCGTGTGAGCATGGAAAAAGTCTATTATTTTGATATTACAAATAGACACTCCAATTTTATTTATTGGTATAAATACTGGTACTGGTATTCTTTTTGTTTATTTCTGAACAGCAACTTTATTATTTAAGTATGTAGGTATATTCAAAAGACAAGTACATAAAATATGAATATTGAAATAATTTTTATTTTTGTGTTAATGAACAGAACATTAAAAAGATATTAGACACAATAGACGTTTTATTTTAAAATATAAAGATTTCTGTATACACAAAAACCCTTAGAAGGAAAAATGTAAGTCATAAAAATGTCAACTACATTTTTATACTTAGTGACCGTGCGAAATTAAAAGAGGCAGCATTTTTTTATATATTTTCTTTAATATCTACCGATCTGTTGAGCATGTCTTGACTTCATGTGCAGGTAAAATTGCACAAGATTTTCGGCCAAAGCTATGTAAGTAAAACAAGATGGTTGATGTTAATTGTCTTTTTATTGTTTCGCTTCAACTTATTCTAATTCTGTCATACTATCTCAATCACACATTATCTGTTGTCTTAACTCTTCTTACACACACATCATTCAAACATTCATCTCTCTTTCCTTCATGCTGTAGATATTCACCTTACATGCCCTTTGAAATTACAAATTTTATGATTACATACTTATATTAATTTTAATTTCACTTCCATACAATCCCTTACATGCTCTGGTACTAACTTTACAATAATATATTTATACTTAAAAAAACTAACTTATACAGAACTACTTTGTACTTAACAATAATGAATTTTAAATTTTATAAAACTTATAAAATTAAAACCAAGCAAAACTGAACTAATACTATTATTACCTAGTGGTGCATATCAATTTATTATAATTACATAATGAATGTATGCTTAGGTTTACCTATGTCTATATCTTGCTGACCTATTACTACATATATATATATAAAAACTTAAATTTGAAACTTATTTCAAATCTTACATTAATCTTGTAACAATTGATTAAAAACAAACAATATTAATCAACATATTGTTGTTGATACTGAACTACTTGACTTTATATTTATATGAAACTAACTTATTTAACAAGATTTATTTGTGACATCTTTATTCTTAAAACAATTTTTATTCAATAATGATGTATGTTAATCCCTGTTAACATACTAAGGATAGAATTTACTTATGACTATCAAACTGTGAATCTAATATTTAGGTATGCTGAACTACTTAACAATAAAAAATCTATGTGTAAACTAAGTTATTATAACAACATTAATTATTTAAAAACCTGTTTTACTTTAATATTGATGTGTGTTAATCCCTGTTAACATACTATATGTAGAATTTTAACTGTAAAATGTACGCAGAACTACTTTTAATTATAATTTTAAAAATGAATATTCGAGTTTTTATTGCAAACAAACACTAACCTGAAAAAATTTACAATTTATATGATATAGGTACATATGTTTTCCGACCTTTAGTAGTGATGTACTGCTGTTTATACTGCTTTCCAGAATCTATTGTATTATTCTCATTACTAGATTTATCCTGAATTTTAACTGAATCCGACTGTTCTTCCAATTGGTTCCTTTGTATTATATGAGTAAAACTTTCATCATTATTCTGTGTGTTATCATCTGAAAAGGCTGAAAAAGAATGCAAATCTGGCAACGAATGTAATGGTTTAATATACTGAACATGAACTATTTTCTTCACTGTGGGTTTTTGAATGTCTTGTATTTCATAACATACTGATCCTATTTTTCTTATGATCTTGAATGGTCCTTTATATCTTGAGGTTAACTTTGTATCTGTGGGCTTATACCATTCATACACTACATAGTCATCCGGCTTGAATTCATATTCTAGGCGTCTCATATCAAATTTCTTCTTATTACTCAAATGTATACTGATTATATTCGACAATGCTGTTCCTCTGGCATGTGACAATAAATCCAATTGATTTTCTCTATTGAAGTCTTCAAAAATAGTTCCAAAATGTATTTCATTAGGCGGTATTCTGGGTTCATAACCAAACATTAAATAAAATGGAGAATATCCTGTAGTTTTCTGTTTCGAAATATTTATGGCTAATATGGCTTTTAGCAACAATCTATCCCAATCATCCTTGTTTTCCATTGCGAATTTTGTCAATGTGGCTACGATTGTCGCATTGGCACGCTCCACCAATCCATTACTTTGTGCTGTATATGGTGTTGTGGGTATATGTTCTATTCCAAATTTTGAAAAAAAATTTTGAGTCTTCTGGCTTGTAAAACATGGTGCACTGTCTGAAATATATGTCAGTGGTGGTCCATAGACATAAATAATGTCATTTTCAATAGTATCTATGACGTTTTGTGCAGATAAAGAATATGTAGGCTTTGCAAAAATATATCTTGTAGCATGGTCTATATGAACAAATATATATGTGTAACCTGATTGTGTTTCTGGCAATGCTATAATATGATCTGATGAAATTACTTGCATAGGTGTTTCTGGTATAGGTCGTTGTCCCATTTGTCCATAAGCAAATTTTGTTCTTCTGTTGGTCTTTGCACAAACTAAACATGCAGCTACATACGCCTTTACATCTTGACGTATAGTTTTCCACCAATATTTGCTTTTGATTTTGTTAAGCGTTGTGTTGTAATCCAAGTGACCATTATCATTGTGTGCAATTCTTATAACATTTTCTCTTAAACTTTGTGGAATAACAATCTTTTTCTGATTAAATAACTCTTGATTGCTAACATGTAATAAGATACCTTCTGAGATTTCATATGATTCCTTCATCTGTTTTATATGTTGTGACGATAATTCTTTTGACAATTTATTGATTATTTGTTGAGTAAATGGGTCTTTCTTCTGTGCTAACTTTAATTTATCTAAATTACTACTAATAACTAACATACACATGTCTTCAAGGGGATATCGTGAAAGATGATCTGCTATAACATTCTGTTTTCCTGGTCTATGAACTGGTGTAAAGTCAAATGAAGCCAAATCAACAACATATCGAGCGAATTTTCTATTTATCTTAGCTCTGTCAATAATGTATGCTGTAGAATAACTGTCAGTTATCAATGTAAACTTGTGGCCTAATAAATATATTCTAAATTTACTTACAATAGCCCAATGCACTGCTGTAACTTCAAGTTCATTTATATGGTATCGTAATTCTGCATCTTTTAAGCATCTGCTAGCATATTCTATGACTTTCCTTTCTCCATTTTGTATTTGAACCAAACATGCTCCTAATCCTTGATAGCTACTATCTGTTTCCACTATAGTCTCTGCCTCTTGTTGAAAATTTGCTAACACTGGTGCTGTAATTAATGAATTTCTTAATGTTTCAAATGATTTTTGTTGTTCTACTGAAAGGTTTATTCTCTTCTTTTTCTGACTTCTTTGTGATTCTATATCCTCTTTTTTATTTTTCTTTAATAATTCTTGTAAAGGTTTGGCAATGCAAGCAAAATTTTTTATATACTTTCTAAATGAACCAACAAAACCAAGAAATGATCTTATTTCTGTGAGTGTGGACAATGTTTTATATTGTTCAACTGCGGCTATTCGTTTAGGATCTGTTCTTTCCTGTTTGAAACCTACTAATTTGCCAAATAAAGGTATTTCACTAGCTATGAAAATACATTTTTCTCTATTTAATTTTAAACACTTTTCTCTTGTTAATTCAAACACTTTTCTTAGTATATAAAGAAAGTTTTCAATATTGTTACTACCTCCGGTAATGTCATCGAAGTATGCCCTTACTCCTTGATTATATAAATTTCCATATGTTGTTTTTATAACTTTTGACATTATTGCTGGACCTCCGACTAAACCAAACATAACTCTCATAAACTCAATATGGTAATCTTGTGTTATCACTGCAGTTTTGTATATATCCTCCTCTTTGATACAAATATTATGGTAAGCATGGTAAATATCTAATTTGAACTTGTAAACAAACTGTGAGACTGTCAAAATAATGTCCTCCATTCTCTCTATTGGTTGGGCATCTAATATTGTTATAGGATTTATGGTTTTAGAGTAATCTACAACTGGTCTATATGGAGATGATTCATGTAACAGCTGTTGAACTACAAACATTGGAGCTGCATATGGTGAAGACGATAATCTACATATCTTTTGTTCTAACCATTTTTCAACAGTATCTTTCAAAAATTTTCGTTCAGGTTCTGGTAGTCTGTATGGTTTGCAACTTATGGGTTTATTATTCTTTAACTTAATTTCCATTTCAAAGTCTGTGAACTTTCCTATGTCATTACAATCATTTTTGAATATATCATCAAATTCTGACACTAACTTCATAACTTTATCTTGATCCTCCTTTACAATTGACTTAACTTGAACACAACAAGCAATTGAATCTATTTCTTTACAATTTGAAGGGAAATATTCAGTATGAGTAGGTGTAATGATGCATACTTTACCATCAGGTTCATGTATTATTCTAGCATATACTGCAAATTGCCAATCTTTGCCTAAAATCATTGGGACAGGTAAATTTTCACAAACAGCTATCTGCGGCATTACATAATCTATTTTACCAATTTGCAATCGAGATGAGAACCATCCTATGGGCGTAAAATTACTGCCTGCTACTTTATAGTCTCCTTTCTGCCATGCATATAGTTGTGTATCATTAGGTAAATATGATTTATCAATAATAGTTAAAACTGAGCCTGAGTCTGGAAGTGCTGTTAGCTGAATATTGTTATTTACTGTTACTGGTATCAAAGTTACATTTGGACTCTCATTTTGAATACAGCTTACATGTTTCCTTTCAATTTTATTGTTGTTGTTGGTTACATGACTTTTAGAAGTTACTTTATGTTTTAATTGTGTACTTTGCAAAGTATTTGACGAGGATGTGCTTTCTTTAGGTTCAACTGTACAATTATATGAAATATGGCCCTTATTTTTACAACGGAAACAAGTCTGTTCTTCTTCTTTATCTGTGGCGGGGTTATACTTTGGTATAAAAGTATTCCTCTTTGAATCCGACCAATTAAATGAACTTTTAGTATCTCTACTTACATTTTCAGTGTTCTTCGTATATTTGTCCTTAAAATGTATCTTGCGGATGTTGTCTAAGGCTGTTGCATGCGTTAACAAGTCTTCTACATCTGTGCAACACTGTGTAGCCAACGGAATCGACCAACGATGATCCACAATACCTTCCAAAATGAGTGACACCTTGTCTGCATCTGAAATAACTGTAGGACATCTTTCAAACATTGCATTTTTACCATATATATACTCGGTTATCGTTTCAGTTGCCCTTAGTACTCTTTTAGATTGATAACATATAAATTCTGCAAATGTCATTTTATTTGAAAATCTTTCTATAAGTTTATTTTTGTAATCCTCCCATTTATAAATCTTTTTGCCATAAGCTTTATGCCAATCACCAGCTGGACCCCTAAGCCTCATCGATGCATTAACTAATGTTAAATTTTCTGACCAATTTGCCAAAGCTGATACCCTTTCAACTTGTTTAACCCAATCATGTACATTATCTTTTCGATTACTACCAAACAGAGGGATAGCCTGACTAGTATCCGATGTTGAAAATACTTGTATACCACAATTACTATTTGAAAGGTTAGCCATCTTTGTCAACAGTTCTGATTGTGTCTGAAGAATATGGAGTAACACAGGATCATAATGTGAAGTTGAATCGGACTTAGACATACCTGCTTGCATCTCTTCATCATTCTCCTTTTGTTTCAACATTTCAATTTCTAATTTTAAATTTTTTAATTCCATTTGTTCTGACATTCTTCTATTTTTTTCTTTCTTAAATTCATCCATTATACCCTGCTCCACCTTAGCTAAATTATCTTTTCTTAAACGTTCAACGAGGTCTACCTTTAATCCACCCGTTGACAAATAACGTGTTTTCAGTTCATCCTTCAGTTGGGATACATTAAAACTTTCCAATACTTCTTTTTCTATGCTTTCCATTTTGTTTTTGGCTTGCTTCTTGTAAAATACAATCAATCTGAAATATATAAAAAGCCTACCTAACACGCTGTCTTGTCGTGACGCGTATCGAAACTTATTTCGGTAATCACGAGATACTGGTTGCAATCTACGTATTGCCTCCAATATATTTTATAGTATGTAACGTATACTACACAAATTTCGTAAACTACCAGGCCAAAACTTATATTGAACTTTTTATATAATTTTTTTCTTTCCAATTTTCACAGCGCCATGTAAGTAAAACAAGATGGTTGATGTTAATTGTCTTTTTATTGTTTCGCTTCAACTTATTCTAATTCTGTCATACTATCTCAATCACACATTATCTGTTGTCTTAACTCTTCTTACACACACATCATTCAAACATTCATCTCTCTTTCCTTCATGCTGTAGATATTCACCTTACACTAACAAAATATTTTTTGTTGCCAGAAAAGTTAAAACAACAATTGCATCGATGTGGTTGTTGTATCATAAACGGACAATTCACTGTTTTGTTAGTTTATATATATATTTAAACTAAGCATTATAATGTCAGTGCATACATACGCAAAAATCTAATAAGGCTAAGTGATCTACGAAGTTTTTTTAAAAACTATTTTTCTCGGCACTAAGGAATAGATCCTTGTGTTGCGGAGGGCAAATATACAATTAATGTAGATAAATAATACCCAAAGCTAGCTTATGGGTTACCAATTACTAGGAATAAGGCTTTTTTTTCTTCTAAAGCTAAACATATACCGTTGCCGTGTGGTGGTGGAGTAAGAATACAATTCGTCACCCTTATATCTTGAAAGAGATAACTGATAGTATGCAAGAGAATGAAAACTCGAAATAAAACATTACAACCATCTGAGCAGTGTAGATTAATTATCGTACTATTGGTGGTTCAAACCCAGCAGTGGGATATATTATATGAGCTGAGATGATGTTATACATGTAAATTTTGTGGTCTTCTACAGTTTAAGAGATTATTCTTGTTAAACCTTACTCTAAGTAGATAAGCATATAGTTTTGTTCCGGGTTTACCGTTTCCCTCAGTTATTATAATACCCACAAAAAGCAAGGAATGATATATATATATATAATAATGTTTCTAAAATTTTATCTGAGATAATTTATCGCAAAAAGACTTCTAGAAAATATAGGTGAGTAAGTGGAAAAATATTTATGCCCTATTTTACACGAACTGAATTCTTTTCGCAAACAATCCACTATTGCTAATAACAACATCTTCAAAATTTACTATTATCAGCTATTTGGGTCGAGCAGTGTATTAAAATATTTCTATTATTGAATATCCATAGCACAATTTATGACTTCGAATTAAATAAGCCTTATTAAGCTGTTAAAGTTTTTACAATTACTAGATGAATTAAGAGGTGAAGCCATATTGCCGACAATATTCCATATATAAACTTTGTAGCCACCAATGGCCCAGATTTTAGTAAAACCATTCGTAGAAAGTCAACGTCTAAATCATCGCAGCCATAGACATCCCATTGTTGAGCTCGAACCACCTCCAAAATAGGAGAGAAATTTGACTTACTATACCACACTGGTCAGACGCGTCGGCAAAGTGTTTTCTTTCGAGTTTTATTCTCTTGCTTAAATGTTAAATGCATTTCAACTCCTTAGTCGTCTCTTTTGATACCCAAGGGCAAGATGAAAGTGGTGAATTGTACTCTTGCTTCGTCACCACACGGAAAGACATCAAAATAAAAATTTATTACTGCGCATCACTTTAGTGGCGGGACAGCAGGAGAACCCTAACCTACGGTAAGCAGCTAGGCGGTTATACTCTTGTAATTACAGAGATCCACCCAAATTACCCACCGTAACCCCCTAACCCTTCGCGATGGGGCTGACCACTGGTATCCTGTCCGTGACCAGCCCAGCGGGATACCCTTTCAGCTACTGTCCAATCTCAACGCCCCTTCCGAGGAGTCGCCCTCACGAGGTCAGGCTTCTGCGCATGACAGACTATTCCCCGGTCCAGTCACGATTGTGACTAGCCCAAGACGCCGGCGGCGGACCGTGTCGTCATAGAGGAGATCCTCTCGTACACGCTCCGCCGTCTCCTTCCGTAAAACGACTGCCTCACTGACGACGGCGGACGCATCCAAGTTCCTGACGCTATCAAGTATCTGCCTAGCGATATTCGGCAATGTTAGGTCAGCGCTGATGATTGCGACGTGTTCACGACGCTATTTTGCCTACGCAGCACATACCTCGAGGGTGTGCCGCGCCGTGTCCTCGTTGCAATTACAGTGGTGGCAGGATGACTCTCCCTCCTCAAGACTTTGTGCAGGTATTTAACGAAGCAACTGTGCCCCGTCAATACCTGCACGAGTTGGAAGGAAAGCATCCCGTGCCGCTGACTCAACCATTCCATCAGCACCAACCGGAAGGCCTCAATGGTCACTATATCGAGCCGACTGACTGACTCCCTGACCGCCCAATGACACGACGGTTACCTCCTTCAGCGAGACTATGTCGCCTCCCGCCCACGTCTTGGACACCCGCCGGCCACCAACATCACTACCCCGTGTACAGCCGTCGGCACATAGCGCTGCGTCTGGCCATATTATGCATGAGCCATGAAAGGGCGAAAATCACACCGATTAGCTGCGGAGCAAGTTGGCAAAAATTCTTCCGAAACCACCATCGCTCGTCGAGCACTAGACATAGATATTCTATCTGGGCTCGGATGCTGATGGTAAACAAATGACTGTGATTGAGGCGCTAGCGGGTGGATCGCTGGGGGGCCATGGAATAACAAACCCAAGCGCCTCGATCCGCCTGACAATCTCCTCGGTGCCGAGAGTTGCCAGGTGTCTGTCCCACCCTGGGCTGCGATGAGTATATCGTTGGCGTAGCAATTTATGCCCAGCCCAGGTGGGAGGATCCCCCTCAACGACCAGCCGTAGCCGATGTTCCACAGGGTGACTCCTGACCCAATATTGACTCCTGAGAGACACCACATAACATGGGCATCCGATACACAAGAATAAGTTAAGGATATTATTGCACTCAATAAAAAAAATATTTCAAGATACAGCGCAACAATATAATTCCTCGTGTGGTGATGGTTTAAGATTACAATATATCACCACCATAAAGTCAAAAAGAGTCATGAAAACTAACAAAGGTATCACGAGGAGAATGGGTAGCGGCATTCTCCTGCTACAGAAATATAACATCGACTACGTTCACCAGCCTATATTCTGTCAAACGTGGCCTTTCTACAGTGATTTCACTTTTTCAAAGGCTTATGTTTAACAGTGGATTTCTGTGGACTGTATGAATAATTTACTAAATATTCATTTTATAACAACAAGCCAAACCGAAGTATAAAGTTAATACAACGAAGATAATCAATCATATTTTTGTATCCATAACCAAAACAATGTACGTTAAACGTCTTTATTATCGCGAAAATTACTTTCATGAAAAGAAACTTTATTTTCATTCCTTTCAAAGGGCACAGAAAGTGTTATCGTCTGATATTCAAGAATGTGTTCGGGAAAAATGGTATTTCTTTTTTGTTTAGCGTTATTGATGGTTGATAAAATTAATTATCATTTTATATTTTATGTATAATTAAATACGTCAATTACTTTATGCCTTGGGGTTTTTTTCTAAAAGCCAAATTAGAGTGCTGTTGAAAATAATATTGAGTAAAATGCATTGCGTAGCTAATAGGGCTACGCCGTAAATATCGCTAGGTCGAATATTTATGAGGCCGGCTACGGATGTCAAGGAATAGGTACCATTGATCATCACGATAGCGATGGAGAGGGAATACGGTAACTTATGGGTACGCTCGATGCCTGCGCCGCTTGGGCCACGCAGCGCCGTGAACTCGTCGCAATCATCGGTGCCGACCTGACGCTGCCGGCCATCGCTAGGGCGATGGTCGACAGCGTCGGGAATTGGGACGCGGTCGCAGCCTTCTGCGAGACAGTGATCTCGCAGAAGGAGGCGGCGGATCTCCTGCGCGAGGAGCGCAGCCTCGATGAGGAGATCCGCCGCCGGCAAATGGGGCGGCGCAGGCGCAACTACCTGCGCCTCATGCCGCCCTAGCTGACGCCGCGGGTGACGTGACCGGGGATTAGTCCGTCACCCGCCGAGAGGCCGACCGCGTGAGGAAAGACCGACGTCCTCCCCGAGGGGGGGACGTCTATTGATGGGAGGGTACCCCAAGTAGAGGGTATTCCGTCGGGCCGAACACTGACGACAAGTTAACTCTGCTCCGGTGGTCGGCCCAACGACGAAGGCGACGTGGTTTTCGGGTGGGTTGCGGGAGTTGCATGCTTAAGCCCCTCTGTCGCCCCGGACGGAGTGGTGCGGAGGCGCGCTGACCGCAGCCCACCCGCAAAAAAAAAAAAAAAAAGGTGACTTATGGGGCGCGCATTTATCACACGTACAGATTGGATAGAGTGTGCCTAGACCATACCCTATCCCAAAACAAGGTCAAATATGTTCCTGTTTTATACTTTTGCTTGAAATTACGTAATTATAAGAGCAAAAGAATAACAATAAAAGTATATTTATTAATATTATTCAACTACTTTACGGATTTTATTGCGTTTGTATTTGATTTATGATTGCCCGTTTCGAACACTACGGCATTCATGGTCACGGGCGGACTAAGATGTCTGACGTCTAAACAAGTCATCGTTATTACAGATATTTATAATTATCTAGCCGCTACAGAAAATTATTTATTAAATTTTGACTTGCATTTTTGGTGAAAATGTATGGCTAGTACAAGAAGAAAATGATTCTATAACCATCCAACTGTTTGAAGTCAAACCTCCTTGAGAATGTAATCGTTGACCAGACGACATTAAGAGTTCAACCCGTTTTACGTAAAATTCTTAACCATATTTTACTACACTGAATATTGCAAGACAAAACTATTTTGATGAAATAGTTTAAATGTCATAGCTAAAATAATTTTCTTTTATTTATTTCAGGTACTAAAATAACCAGTACCATGTTTCGCATAACACAAGCAGTTAAATAAGCCTATAACGTCGATATTGTGTGTCGGTACGATGACAAAATTTATTGGTACCAGCAAGGAAGTTGTAAACTCGAGCCGTAAACTTATCGGCTATCAACGTTTTATTGAAGTTACGTATTACAATACGTAATGTTATATAACGTATCGAAAATGAACATTGTCACATAATGAAATGTATTTAATCCATACTGGGCTACAGTTTCTCATGTGGAGATGGAATAAAATGTAATTCAATACGCCACTTGCCCGTGGATGTTGTAAAAGACTGCTAAGGTATATGCAGATAATATTAATGTAAAATGTTCCGTGTGGTGACGGAGTAAGAATACAATTCACCACCCCCTATCTTACCCGTGGGTGATCGTACGAGACGACTAAGGGAGATAAAACGCATATAACATCTATGCGAGAGAAGGCAAACTCGAAATAAAACCCTATACCAACACGTCTGACCAGCTTGGTATAGTAGGTCAATTACCCTTCCGTTATGGAGGAGGCCCGAGCCCAACAGTGGGACGTATATGGGGTGAAATGATGATGATGATTAATGTAAACAAAAAGAAATAATTTGCTGTGTGGTGATTTTTTTTTTATTTTAAACAGTGGCAAACGAGCAAGCATTACAACTAAAGGTAAATTTTGTTGCCGCTCATGGACCTTTACTAGGCCGCTGCCTACTGTGAAGAAAGTGAAGGGAGTGTGAATGCGTGCAATGAGGTTTGATGAAACTAAAGGCATCACTAAAACCCACCAATGCAAACACTCTCAGTAAGTTGGGCATCCGGCTCTCTCGTTCACCAAACGAAGCGCAGTAACAAATTGCTACTACTCAGACGTCGATTTTCTGCTAGTGGTACTACGCCGGACGGATCAGCCCGCGAGTGTAGACAGACAAATGTCAACAGCGTGGTCCTATCATTTATAAATAGAGTAAGAATATAATTCACCATCCTCTTACACGTGGGTGGCGTGAAAGACGACTAAGAGATATAATATGCAAATAACATTTATACAAGAGAAGAGAAACTCGAAATAAAATTCTATATCAACCAAACGTGGCATAGTAGGTCAATTTCCCGTCTATTGTGGAGGAGATTTGAGTCCCTCAATGCGACATATATCAGCTGAGAGGATGGTGATAAGGGAACAAAATGACATTCGACATAAAATCTTATGCCTCGTCTAACTAACGTGCGTATAGTACGTCATTTTCCCTCGCACAGTGAATCAGATTCAAGCCCAACATAGTATATGTCCCATACAAATGGTCTCTAATAGTGGTAGAACTAAAATATTGACAGTTGTTAGTAGCAATTTGTTACTGGGCTTCGTTCGGTGAGCTAGATAGCTGGAAGCCCAACTTTCTGAGGGTGTTTGCGTATGGTAAGTTTTGGTGATGCCTTTAGTATCGTCAAACCTCATTGCACGCATTCTCATTTCCTTTACTTTCTTCACAGTAGGCCTAGCACAGATCCATGAGCGATAGGAACACTTACCATCAGGGGTACTGTTTGCTCGTTTGTCGCCGTTTCTAATAAAAAAAAAATGGTAACGAATGATGATAGTTACCTACTATTGGAACTATTCTATGGGAATTTATTCACAATAACAAACCGAGATTTGAATCTCATCTAATCTTATATTCATAAGCCCATTGGGGTCCTCTGTTGGATAAAAATATCCCGGTAAAAATATAAATGTGAAAAAGGCAGCCAAATTCAATATTATGATAATTATGGTGGGATTGTTGACTTCACTGACAAAGGGCTTGAGATATAAATGGATGCCAAGCTTCGTAGATTATCCTAAAATTTGTTTATTAGGAAAACGTTTATAATTTTTAGGTAAATTTAAAATATAATTTCTTGTTTGCCTTCTACTACAGAAGTGTTGCTATTTATGCTATTATAAATATGAGTTTTAAATTGTAATTGTGAGATTACTTACATCTTTATGTAAGTAATTTCATATGATCTACTGAACCTCAATATTTACCTAGACTACTTTTCATTTAATTTTGTTAAGCAACTTTATAGTATATTTATGTATTATGCGTTTCTTCTATTCTAAATATTTGATTTGTAGGTAAAAACTATCCAAGTCAAATATCGTCCAATAGATCATTAAACTAGCAACCGCCTCGCTTCGGTTTCAGTTGCCTTATCCGCGTAGTTTCCGTTCCCGTGGAAATACTGGGATAAAATGTAGCCTATGTTACAGGGTGAATGTAGCTTTCCAACAGTGAAAAAATTTTTGAAATTGGCACAGTAGTTTTTGAGTTTATTCATTACAAACATACACACACACACACAAAATACAATATTTTTTCTCTTTATAATATTAGTGTAGATAAAATCGATTGCATGATTTTTTTTTTAATATTTAAACACTGTTTTTAGTTTATTTTTGCTTTGCATAGAGACAAATAGCTGGGTGTCAAATGTAAACTTCTTAGGTTATCGGAAAGTGGGATCTACTCGTATACATATATATGCCTATCTATGGTTTGAACGTTAATATCTAAATATCTATTTAAGCTGTTAATACAAAATTTAAAATCTTAATAGCTTACCTAGTCTGCTGTGTGGTAGCGGCTTCGAATACTACCAACCCTTGCTTTGCTCGTGGGTGTCGTAAAAGACGACTAAGAGCCCTAGATTGACCCGGACCAACTCCATCTGGTACCATTTGGGTCAACGATTACATTCCCAAGGAGGGTTGACGTCAGGCAGGCGGCCGGTCATAAAAGTCATTGCCGATACTTTTTGTAATATGTCAAAACAGATGACATATTGCGTCGACCCCAAGTAATTGGGATAAGAGCAAGATGATGATGATGATGAATAGCTTAACTAGTGAGTATACATATCAAAATTTGAGTGTTTAAAAATAGTTTTTGAAGAGTTCAAAAAGGTTCGTGTAGTGAAGCGGCCTTTGCTTGAATTTGGTTTGAGATACTGGCGCGTTTCCTCCTTCGAGATAAACCTTCGTATAGGAGGGATAATGGCCATGATCTGCATGCTTAATAGTGATACAAATTTCCTAAGAGAACTGCCGGGATGGCCATCCAGATGAAGAAATCGATACCAATGGTTAGTTTAATAGCAATGGGGATGGTGCGGATGGTTGGGGATATAATAACCTACTTATTAGGCCGCATGCCGTTGGCGTTTGATATTGTATTCTTATCTAGTACTCATAGTGTGAAATAAATTTTCATTATCTTTTAAGCAAAATATCTAGAAAGTAAGTCACTTCCGACACTAAAGACACTGAACTTGAACTGAACTTGACACTTCCTGAACTATTTCCTTAAAAGTAACTGGGAGCTAAACTAAGGTTTATCTTGCTATAGCACTGTAGTTCTGTTTGACTTTCCATGACGTCACGTTTCAGATTGGAAGATTGGGCATCAAATATTCATAATGCAATGTACCTTTGATTAACTCCTAACTCCAATATTCTAGGAGTGAATATAGTGTCGTATGCGTGTATAATGATATCGATCTATAGCCGTGCCGGCATAAGAATATATTGTCACAAACCTTTTCCGTGTGGTAAAGGAGTAATAATAAAATTCACCATCCGCAATTTAATCGTGTGTGTCGTAAAAGGCGACTCAGAGATTTAATTTGCATACAATATATTTATATGCAAGAAAAGGAAAACTAGAATTTAAACTGTATACCAAACTCTCTGACTAGTGTACTATGTAAGGTCAATTTGCTTCACGTGGAAGAGGCTCGACCCGAGCAATGAGGAGAGTATGCGCTGAAATTATGCTGATGATGTGGATAATATTTCATTCTAGCTATCTCATATCGGATGATTAGAGAAGGTAATCGGATGCAAATGGAATGCTAACTTAAAATAATATTCTGTGACAATTTGTATGACCTGCGTGGATCAACTATTTTTTCCCAATTCATTTTGTATGATAACCGTTTTCACTGAGGACATGAAACTCCCCACAAGATGAAACAGTCAACATGCTTGACATATTTATCACTGTCAGCGAGAGAAGTTGCCCAGAAAATATTTCACAGCTCCCTCGCAAAAGTAAATGGTATTAATATGTATATTCTTAGCTCATCAGCACACGAGGAATTATCATCATCCTCATCTTCTTAGCTCATCCTACTATTGAGCTAGAGCCTCTTCCACAAAAGGAAAGAATTTGAGCTTCTGTATTACGCTGGTCAGACATGTTAGTGTAAGGTTTTATTTCGAGTTTTTATTCTCTTACTAGCAACCCGCCCTCGCTTCGCTTCTGTTTCAGTCGCTTTACCCGCGGCGTAGTTCCCGTTCCTGTGGGAATACCGGGATAAAATATAGCCTATGTTACACCCTGATATTATAGCTTTCCATTGTTGAAAGAATTTTTACGAGTTTTACGAGCAAAGCAAGAAAAGGGATGCTCAGTTGTACTCGTACTCTGTCACCATACGCAAAATATGAAATATGAAATCATATTAATTTAGTATATCTATGATAAATAAACCTGACCAAAGCGGTATAGTAGAAAAATGGTATTTTATTATTCTTCTCTTGCAGTGACGTTTTCTTTATTTAGCAGACTTTACGATAGATGCGAGAAAAATGGTAAATTGTAGTTTTACTCTGTTACCATAGGGAAAAGTAATTTTCTGCGTGGCTGCACACATATCCTTCACATACATAATGTCAATATTCACCAACATCTTAAATATGTTTATGTACTTTTGTTTTTCGTGTTTATTAAAGATCCACGTATTGCGGGCAACTTCACAAACATGCAGTAAACGGACACAAATTATGTCCAGATTTGGAACAACAATTTGTGTGTCGCACAAAGTGTTGTCCTGAATGGGAATCAAACCCATGGCACTTCTTGGCACTACTTGCTTAAGCAATATGCCACCTGTGGAGTCTGATCTAACACATTAGAAATGACGCATATTGACATACTTAAAGTTAATAAGATATTAATTGATGCAAAATGAAATGATTTAAACCCCAGGCGATGTGAATGATACATGATAGCAATGTTACCTAAACTTTAGGGTTGTCCTATATACCTTCATTGGTTAAAACAAATATATAGCATAATTTTCCTCAAATTATTTCTTGATGATATATACACTCATTTGCAAAAAAAACGGGCACCTAAGCAATGAACCATTTCAAATGTTAATATTTCTTTGTTTGATAATTATAGGTAGTTTTATCCACACAATTTGCTAAATTAATAAGAAAATAATCGTTTTCATCAGTATTTCATAAAATTTAGATACAATTTATGGGAAATAATGCTAAACCTCGCTAGTAGTGTATATTCGCTAGTAGTGCATATGCTCATGAAGTAAAAATAAAAAAGTTTTTTTGTTTGTTTTTCTTTAATAAAGTAAAAGCAGATAAATGTTTAGTATCGAGTGTGACTCCCTCTAGCTAAAATCACAGCTTGAATTCGTCTGGGCATGCTAGCGAGTATATCCCGGATACTTGCTTGCGGAATACGTTCCCACTCCGCAGTAATCACATTCTTCAGCTCTCTGATGGTCTGCGGAGCCGGGTGTACTGATCTCACATGCCGTTTCAGAACGTCCCAGACATGCTCTATGGGATTGAGGTCGGGACTTCGAGCTGGCCAATCCAAACGACGAATGCCGACCTCTTGCACATACGCATTAACATCGCGGGATCGGTGGGCGCGAGCATTGTCGTCCATAAAAATCGAGTCTTCACCTAGAGCGGCCAATGCGGGTTGTGCATGAGAAATTAGAACTTCCGTTATGTATCGATGCCCAGTCAGTGAGCCGTTTTCAATGAAGACTAACTCTGTACGATCCATTGAATTTATTCCTGCCCAAAACATAACAGAGCCCCCACCATAAGGTGTGATTTCTTCGAAACATGCCTCTGCAAAGCGTTCTCCTTGTCTTCTTAGCACTCGCCGACGTCGATCTTCACCGAACAGAGATATCCTGGCTTCATCAGAGAACAAAACCCTATTCCAATCGTCTTGAGTCCATGATTCACAATTTCTAGCGAACCTAAGCCTGTGAACTCTGTGCTCACGGAGTAATTTGGGGCCGCGGGCCGGGCGGTGACTGTGTATATTGGCAGCGAGAAGCCTCCTCCTGACCGTCCATAGACTAATATGCACATTTCTTACTTCTTGGAGGTTGTTCTTAAGATCCACATACGAAGATTTGCGATTTCTCAATGCGCGACTCACAAGAAAACGATCATCCCGTGGTTGGGTACATGGTTTTCTTCCAGAACCAGGCCTTCTCTCGACGGAACCAGTCTCCTGATATCGCTGCCAGGTCCTTTGGACTGTCGAGCGACTAACATTTAGCCTCCTAGCCACGAAACATTGGCTGCAACCCTCTTCAAGCAGCGCGATAATTTTGGTAGCTTTTACCACTTTATCTACCATTTTTGATACAGCCAAACAGCATTAAATAAAGCTTTGACAATCAAGGATATGCAATTAATCGATAAAAATTGAATAAAAGTTATGAAAGTCGATGTTAACTTCTGGAACTTCGCGCCAAAAATGTAGGATAAAAAGGGGTTTTCTGTAAAAATGAACATCAAATGAAAAATTGAATTTAGAACGTACTTTTTTAAATACCACAGCATTTTTAAAACCGGCCAGTAACGTGTACAAACGATTGAAACCTTTTTGGTATTGTATCTTTTTAAATATGAATGAAAATCAAAACCGCCCGTTTTTTTTGCAAATGAGTTTATATATATATAACTGTGTAGTTGGTTTTGCCTGCGACTTTGTCTACGTAGAGAGCGTTTCTGACGAAAGCATACACAGTGCAGGAAGTTCCTAGGTCCTACTAGGCTCATCGTGTTTCTGGCTAATGTTAGCCAAACTACTAAAGAAAATCCTGACTGCACATATTATCCAGCACTTTAGTGAAATTTTCTCTGTTCTATCGGACACCCTGTAGCATACTTATGATGTCTTGGTCTGGGCAGAAAAGCGCCGTGAACCCCATCGTGACTATCACGGCCGATGCTATCGATCATCACTAATGCCCCAGACAGAATCAGGTACTGGTATGCGGTCACTGCCTTGGTGAATAGCAAAGATCGCGGGGGCTGTACCAGAAATAGTCTGCTTCCCACAGAGAAGCTCTATAAGCCACCTCAGCTCGAATACATGTCACAACTGGACTCAAGCCTTCATCACGACGGAAAAGAATATGCATTGACTTTTATGTTATCTGAATATTACATCCCTTAGTAGTTTTTTACGATACCCACGGGCAAGAATGGGACTAGTATTCTTACTCGAACTTCACAAGAAACTTCGCTAGAAGACATGTCTATTCCAAATTTTCATTTCATTCGTCAGTTCAGCTCATATACGTCCCACTGTTGGGCTCCAGCTTCCTCTGTAATAGGAGGGACATTTATTTATTTATTTTAAAACTTTTGCACAAACAAAAGTACACAGCGGACTTAATGCCTTAGGCATTCTCTACCAGTCAACCGAGGGTGGAGCAGAAATAATTCAAGGCAGGTGCAATACAGAAAGTTGAAGATCAGAATTTATTTATAATTACCAAATGATACAAATAAATAAATATGAATACATATATACAATATAAATACATATATACATAAGTATACATACATACATACATAAAAATGGATGTGAGCCGTCACAGATGATTTGACGCCGCCAGAAAATCTAAGTAAAGTCGTTTAATTTTAGCCTTGAAAATGTCACGACTAGCAGCCATTCTGATGTCTAGACGTAATGCATTCTATAGAAGAATAGCCTGGATATCAAAGGAGGAATACACCAGACTAGAAGAGTGAGAGGGACAGTGAAGAAGATTTTTGAGGAACGAAGAGTACGGTCATGAGTGGTGAAAAGAAATTGAAACTCTGGTTTTAAATAGGAAGGGGCATTAGGAGAGTTAAGAATTGAATAGAGTAAAGAAAGAGTTCGTAAGCTCTGTCTTTGTCTAGTCAGATGGGTTTAATTTCCAGTTTTCCTTCTCTTAAAATTCCAAATTTTACTAAAATCTAATAATGTTTTAAAGAAACAACGATACACTTGCTAATTTTTGAATCTATAGGTAATAGTATAATCACTTAATGCTTTCCAACTCAATCATCATTCACAATCAAAAACTAATTTTCGAAACGAAACATCATTTCTCAATGCTTTACGTTCAATTTACTTTAACCGGATCATTAAATCCCTTTTCTTTCTATCTCATAGTAAACTATAAGATGTAACAAACCAAAAATATCCTGGAAGCAATATGTTCCTTAACGTATTTGTCTGAGCATTCAACCCGGTGATTACATGTCCCTAATGGGGGTAAAATTGCTCTGTCTGATTTATTTAGGGCCTCATAACGTACAGTTGTTCTGTCTTAATAGTTCTTAGGAAAATGACGATTAGCTACGCTGTATTTGTGAAAACGTTTAATGAGATTGCTTTGATTAATATTAACTAATAATACTACAGTATTTCATATTATCCTATAGTCGATAGTATTTCATATTACCTAATACTACAAGATAATAGGAAATACTATATACGTATTACCCTATAGTATTTTCCGTGTGATGACGGAGTAAGAATACAATTCACCATTCATCTTGCCCATGGATGTCGTAAAAGTAGTGCAAGAGAAGAAAAACTCGTAATGAAACCCTATAGCAATATGTCTGACCAGCACGGTATAGTAGGTCAAATTCCCTCCCATTGTGGAGGAGGCCCGTGCCCAACAGTGGGAAGTATGGAGGCTGCAATGATGATGATATGATATTATTAAGGAATCAGCTTTTTTAAATTGCCTTTGTAAAAAAGTAGAATAAAACCATATTTATTTTTGTAAAGAAGAAATATATAAAATCATATCTATTGATATGAATCTATTAGCCTATTTTTCGTATGATAACAGAGTAAGAATATAATGGTATGAATTAGAAATGCAATTTGTGGCTAACACAAACCAACGTTCGACGTGGGATCCGAACTCACGGCTTAACATTCATATGTGCGGAATTTAATTACTACGCCATTTTTACAGTCAGCAGCAAAATATGCAAATGCAGAATGACGCATAATTATTAATTTTGACAAAGCGATAGGGATGCCATTTAAAATGGACATACTCCTTGCTTGTGGAGGTTATCTTCTGATTGAAATTCAATGTTTAATGTAGCATTGCAATGACAGCATCAATGCGTTAATTGCGTATAATATTGTTACTGGCCTTTCAGATTTGCTATCTGGGGGCATGGCAGTGCCCCCGCCAAGTCGAGCAAAAAAAAAGTCGGGCAAAACGCAAAACTGCCGTAAGATACTTTTCTCGAAGCCATTCAGGCCATTTTTGACCCCCTATAACTTCGTTGTTAATAAAACTAGAAACCTGATTTTTTTGTAACCTAGCAGGCTTTGTATACCCATTATGTATTTCAAATTTCATTCAACTTGAACCAATTTTTTAAGAATTATAACTAGTCAAAGTTTCGTAATTTTGTCACTCACTGACTGACTGACCGATCATCAATATTAAAGTGGCACTTCTAGCAGACATAGAAGCTTCAAATTTAGAATGCAATCAGTGTTTAGTGTATAAATAAAGGAAAAATTATGAAACATTTTAATTTTCATCCAGTTGCCGAGATACACTAACTGCATAAATAATTTTGTAAACTCATATAAATATATAGGATTACAAAGTTACATTTGCAGTTAATGAAATGTAACTTTGTAAAAAATAAGAATACATTTGTCGCCATCATTGCTTCTCTATGTGAATCGTAACAACCGGCTAAAGACTGCGCAGATGACATAGTGGTTAAGATACCAACGTACCCTGCTAGTGTCGCGGGTTCGAATCCCATGCAAGACAACACCTTGTACGATCCACAAATTTTTGTTCCGAGTCTGAATGTAATTTGTATGGGTTAATTATGTTCTTTCCGTATGGTGACGAAGTAAGAATACAATTCACCACTCTCTATCTTGCCGGTGGATATCGTATAAGACGACTATGGGATATAATGTGCACATACCATCTGTGCAAGAGAAGGAAAACTCGAAATGACACTCTATATCAACATGTCTGACCAGCATGGTATAGTGGGTTAAATTCCCTCCCATTGTGGAGGAGGCCTGAGTCCAACAGTGGAACATATGAGGGCTGCGATGATGATGCAATATTGAATAATATGTTTGTAAAGTCCCCCACAATATGAGGATTATTAGTCCCTTAGTGCAAGGCGTTGTCATTTAAAAAAAAGATTCAAAGGGAAGTAGAGTGGACAGCAGCTCTCGCCGGGGAAATGTATGATACCTCACTGCAAAACTAACCCGCCTACCAAACGTGGCGACTACGTCATTATTCTTCATAAGGCGAAGAAAAATGAGCTCTAGTCATGGCAACTCTGTTACCCTTGAGCGTCGTTGCATTCAGGTGCAAATGCAGTGCACAGGACCGCGTTTTATGGTGAAGCATGAGGGGGGTCTATGTTCTACAATGGACGGCGATAGGCTGAATGATGATTGGCATAATAGGTGTAGACAGATACCTAGATATAAGTATGTTCAAAGATAACTTGTAAAATGGTCAATCAACTTAATGAAATAGTAAGAGTGGGACGTGTCTTATGAAAATGTACCAAAATCTCCCAAAGTATTAAGCAAACTAAATTGCCTGAAATTTATCTGAAAGAAAGAACGCCATTATTAGGCTCGATTGGCATCAAAGCGGAGAGGAGACTAGAGGAGATGTGTTTAGAAAAACCAATCAAATTTCTTTATTTCCACATCTCTCCACTTAGTTTAGGTAGAATTGACTCAAGCGGAAAGGAAAGATGTCTAATTTTTCAGAGTGTGCTCTAAGAAAATGTTTTGTTGGTATTCAAGAAGTAGAAGGTACCGGAAAAGCAAATAAGTATCTATCTACAAAAAGAAATGAGATACCATCAAAAACAAGACTTGTAAAAAAAAGCCAAGCCTCGCAACTGAGTTATTCTACCATAAAAATTTGTGAGATCCATGTTATACCAAGTCGGTTAACTCATTCAGTCCCTGCTTAAGGGACCTTTCTTCTTAAGTTATTACGTAAATAACTAATCTAACAACTTCTTATAGTGACTATAGCCTTCACATACATAATGTCAATATTCACCAACATCTTAAATATGTTTATGTACTTTTGTTTTTCGTGTTTATTAAAGATCCACGTATTGCGGGCAACTTCACAAACATGCAGTAAACGGACACAAATTATATCCAGATTTGGAACAACAATTTGTGTGTCGCACAAAGTGTTGTCCTGAATGGGAATCAAACCCATGGCACTTCTTGGCACTACTTGCTTAAGCAATATGCCACCTGTGGAGTCTGATCTAATACATTAGAAATGACGCATATTGACATACTTAAAGTTAATAAGATATTAATTGATGCAAAATGAAATGATTTAAACCCCAGGCGATGTGAATGATACATGATAGCAATGTTACCTAAACTTTAGGGTTGTCCTATATACCTTCATTGGTTAAAACAAATATATAGCATAATTTTCCTCAAATTATTTCTTGATGATATATATATATATATAACTGTGTAGTTGGTTTTGCCTGCGACTTTGTCTACGTAGAGAGCGTTTCTGACGAAAGCATACGCAGTGCAGGAAGTTCCTAGGTCCTACTAGGCTCATCGTGTTTCTGGCTAATGTTAGCCAAACTACTAAAGAAAATCCTGACTGCACATATTACCCAGCACCTTAGTGAAATTTTCTCTGTTCTATCAGACACCCTGTAGCATATTTATGATGTCTTGGTCTGGGCAGAAAAGCGCCGTGAACCCCATCGTGACTATCACGGCCGATGCTATCGATCATCACTAATGCCCCAGACAGAATCAGGTACTGGTATGCGGTCACTGCCTTGGTGATTAGCAAAGACCGCGGGGGCTGTACCAGAAATAGTCTGCTTCCCGCAGAAAAGCTCTATAAGCCACCTCAGCTCGAATACATGTCACAACTGGACTCAAGCCTTCATCACGACGGAAAAGAATATGCATTGAATTTTATGTTATCTGCATATTACATCCCTTAGTAGTTTTTTACGACACCCACGGGCAAGAATGGGACTAGTATTCTTACTCGAACTTCACAAGAAACTTCGCTAGAAGACATGTCTATTCCAAATTTTCATTTCATTCGTCAGTTCAGCTCATATACGTCCCACTGTTGGGCTCGAGCTTCCTCTGTAATAGGAGGGACATTTATTTATTTATTTTAAAACTTTTGCACAAACAAAAGTACACAGCGGACTTAATGCCTTAGGCATTCTCTACCAGTCAACCGAGGGTGGAGCAGAAATAATTCAAGGCAGGTGCAATACAGAAAGTTGAAGATCAGAATTTATTTATAATTACCAAATGATATAAATAAATAAATATGAATACATATATACAATATAAATACATATATACATAAGTATACATACATACATACATAAAAATGGATGTGAGCCGTCACAGATGATTTGACGCCGCCAGAAAATCTAAGTAAAGTCGTTTAATTTTAGCCTTGAAAATGTCACGACTAGCAGCCATTCTGATGTCTAGACGTAATGCATTCTATAGAAGAATAACCGGCTAAAGACTGCGCAGATGACATAGTGGTTAAGATACCAACGTACCCTGCTAGTGTCGCGGGTTCGAATCCCATGCAAGACAACACCTTGTACGATCCACAAATTTTTGTTCCGAGTCTGAATGTAATTTGTATGGGTTAATTATGTTCTTTCCGTATGGTGACGAAGTAAGAATACAATTCACCACTCTCTATCTTGCCGGTGGATATCGTATAAGACGACTATGGGATATAATGTGCACATACCATCTGTGCAAGAGAAGGAAAACTCGAAATGACACTCTATATCAACATGTCTGACCAGCATGGTATAGTGGGTTAAATTCCCTCCCATTGTGGAGGAGGCCTGAGTCCAACAGTGGAACATATGAGGGCTGCGATGATGATGCAATATTGAATAATATGTTTGTAAAGTCCCCCACAATATGAGGATTATTAGTCCCTTAGTGCAAGGCGTTGTCATTTAAAAAAAAGATTCAAAGGGAAGTAGAGTGGACAGCAGCTCTCGCCGGGGAAATGTATGATACCTCACTGCGAAACTAACCCGCCTACCAAACGTGGCGACTACGTCATTATTCTTCATAAGGCGAAGAAAAATGAGCTCTAGTCATGGCAACTCTGTTACCCTTGAGCGTCGTTGCATTCAGGTGCAAGTGCAGTGCACAGGACCGCGTTTTATGGTGAAGCATGAGGGGGGTCTATGTTCTACAATGGACGGCGATAGGCTGAATGATGATTGGCATAATAGGTGTAGACAGATACCTAGATATAAGTATGTTCAAAGATAACTTGTAAAATGGTCAATCAACTTAATGAAATAGTAAGAGTGGGACGTGTCTTATGAAAATGTACCAAAATCTCCCAAAGTATTAAGCAAACTAAATTGCCTGAAATTTATCTGAAAGAAAGAACGCCATTATTAGGCTCGATTGGCATCAAAGCGGAGAGGAGACTAGAGGAGATGTGTTTAGAAAAACCAATCAAATTTCTTTATTTCCACATCTCTCCACTTAGTTTAGGTAGAATTGACTCAAGCGGAAAGGAAAGATGTCTAATTTTTCAGAGTGTGCTCTAAGAAAATGTTTTGTTGGTATTCAAGAAGTAGAAGGTACCGGAAAAGCAAATAAGTATCTATCTACAAAAAGAAATGAGATACCATCAAAAACAAGACTTGTAAAAAAAAGCCAAGCCTCGCAACTGAGTTATTCTACCATAAAAATTTGTGAGATCCATGTTATACCAAGTCGGTTAACTCATTCAGTCCCTGCTTAAGGGACCTTTCTTCTTAAGTTATTACGTAAATAACTAATCTAACAACTTCTTATAGTGACTATATCAATATTAAAGATTTTTTATGTTTTAAATATATAGACTGACTTGGCAATCACGTATCCAACAACGCAATGTAGATCGCACCCACGATATAGTTCGACAGCTTTGGGAACGTAGCGGGAGTCGCTAGATGCAAGCGGACCAGGACTGTCTTCTGTGACATTTAACGAGAGAAAGAAGAAAAAAAATAAAATAATAGACAAGCCTTCTGAGTTTCTTCGCCAGAGCTTCTCAGTAGCGGTCATATTCCGATCTGGTGGTAGTTTATTTTTTTGGATAATTTAATTTAATTTTGTTAACTTAACAATATGTACATAAGTGCATATACTTATGCATAATAAATGATTTGAATTTAAATTAAGGAAGGAGACTTACATCCAGCAACAGCAACATCTGCTCGCTACAGAATTAGTTATTAAATTTTAACCCATATTTATTTTAGTGACTGTATTTTATTTATAGTGTCAGTATTTTAAAATTTGACATCTTTTTTATAATGACATTTTAGCGTGTGTAGAAAAATGCCCTGATGCAGTCACAGACTGACGGAATCGCCCTCTCTACGAAACAATAAAAGTAGATGTAATAATGTGTTCCATACTAATGTCTGGCCTTCCTGATTCAGTACTTACTTCTGTTATGGCCAATCGAAAGGTGGCAACACAGAGTGTGCTCAGTCAACTTTTGTAGCTGCCTATTGTCACGCTTGAGTGGTTTGACAGCGAGAGACGGGTATAAATAAAATGTCTAGAATGAGTGGAGCTCACGGGTTGAGAGCCCTCAGCGCTCACCCACCAGTCCGGGTAAAGTTGTCACAGCCATCTGAGGCTAACAACTAAGTCACACAAAAAAAAAAAAAAAAAACGAGTGGAGCACATTTTGGGTTGAGAGCCTTCAGCACTCACCACTAGTCCGCGTAAGGGTGTAATAGACATCTGAGGCTAACAAAAAACAAAAAAATGGAGCACATTCGGTGGTCACATATAGTTCAGTAACAATAGACGCAAGGAAGTAGTATATTTGGAAATTTCATGTTTAGGTTATATTACTAAGTGTGTATTTATGAAGATGTAATTGTGGAGCCACGTGTAACGAATAGTATATATATATTAATGGATTTATCTAACGCTTATACTTTATCTATAATTTCTATAATACAATCAGAAACATTAAATTAGTACGTTGTTAGAAATGGTTGCATAACCTAGACAGATTAACTAGATAAAACTGTTAGACTGAGTTGTACCCATTACTAGAAATTTAATTATATTATTATTACTAATTTGAAATGAAGCACCTCTATCTATTTGACGCCTGAATTAATGAACTGTATTATTTAAAGTTTTTGTGTAAAAGATAATCTTGAATTAAAGATTTAAAAGAAACAGTTATAAAGTCATCCTGAATGGATGGCTTGTGCCCTATCGAATTCATTGTTGAACACAATATTTCCATTGTTTCTAATAATGGTAAAAGCCACGCTTGATAGGTAGTACCATGGATATAGGTAGCATTATAAGAGGTATAAGGAATTTCAGTTACCATCATTAGCGTCATTTTAGACGATTATTATGTTTTTCAGGGAAAAGACAGTAAAGGGTACAATACAACAATATAATGGGCACACCCATCAGACGGGTTAGTATAGAGTTTTATTACGAGTATTGCTTCTTTTGCCTAAATGTTATCTACGTATTATTTCACTTAGTCGTGTTTTAAGATACAGAAGAGCAAGAAATGGGGTTGGTGTTCTTCAATTTCTTAATGTGATATTCATCATCAATACAGCTCAGATACGTCCCACTGCTGTGCTCGAGCCTTCATCACATAGGGAGGGAAATTAACTTAGGGCTAATAATATATATATTTTTGAAATATACAAGTAACGCTCTTTCCAATGACGTGAATCACGACATATTTGTCTCAAATTTATTTTTTACACAGTACTTTAAGACCTCTAGAGGGCGCCATATTAGATTAAGTAACACATCATATAGTCTATAACCAGCGGACGATTAAGACGCTTCTAACGATACCGATTATAAAAAAAAGTGAGCCGTCGCTCAGGACGCCTGACAGATGTGAAACATCGAAACTATTTTGTACGAGTAGAGACACGGTATCGAATATAAAGTATCGATATTCGATACTGAACTCATGAATAGTATCAAAAGATAAGTAACGTACTGTTTAAAGTATCGAGTACTTTTATTTACTTTATCTTTAGGTATCGAGTACTTTTCTTTCGATACTGATACTTTTGTATTCGATATTTTAGTCAATAAATACTTTTTGGTAGGTATCGTATCGAATAAATTATCCCATTTTAAAATTGACTTTACGACTCATATTTATGGTAACGTCATTTAGTACAAACGAAATGAACCTTCTAAAACATAGCTTGAAATAATTTGCGATTTATAAACCAGAAATAGCGCCATCTATCGAGCAAACGACCAACTCTAAGCTACAATATATTTTATAAAGAACTCTCCAATCCTGTAATGATAATAAGACAAGCTGTTTAAAGTGAGTCAAAATCCAATTCTTAAGGAGTTGGTGACATACAAATAAATAAATACACAGCTGAAACTAATAAAGGCCTATAAAAAAAAAAAAAAAATATTTAATTAATAGGGGACCGCGAGGCGTGGCGTTAAACGCCACGCGACAATCACGTTCACCCTCGCCTATAGATGTTTCACATCAAAAAGTGAGCCGTCGCACAGGACGCCTGGCAGATGTGAAACATCGAAATTATTTGTACAAGTATATATGCATAAAAGAATAGATTACGACAGAACTAATATGGCAAGAAGTATTGAATAAAATAATACGATTTCGATTATTATTGCAAATTTTACACAGCAATAAAATAAAATTAATCCGCCGCAGAGCCGCATCGCTCCTTCTCCCTCACACACTTGTACGTAGTTCAAAGGGATCGGCTAAGAAAGTGTGATCTAGGAAATAGAAATAGCGACATCTATCGAGCCACTAAGTACTAGTATCGAACGACAATAATCAGTATCGATACTTAACAATCGAATCGTTTTGAAAGCATTGAGTACTTTTCATAGAGCCTATTGGATAATTTCTTGCCGAGATTGTTTGTGATGAGCTTTTTTTCTTTGGTAAGTTTGAGAGAATGTAATATTTGCTACTTAGTACTAGTATTGTAGCAGTAATGAGTATCAATTTACAAATACCGAAACTTACTGGTATCGAATAGTTTTCGAAGCTTCGAGTACTTTTCATAGAGCTTATCGGACACGTTTCTCGCGGGATTGTTTGTGATGAGCGTTTTTTTTTTTTTTTTGGTAAGTTAGAGAAAGTAACATTCTATAATGAGTACTAGTATCGAAGGAACAGTAATCGGTATCAATTGAAAAGTAACGATCTTTACTGATATTGAATCGTTTCCGAAGCATCGAGTACTTGTCATAGAGCCTACCAGATCGCGATCGCGGGATTGTTTGGGATGAGCTTTTTTTTACCAAGTCTGGGAGGAACTATAAAGAACTCTAAGTGTGATGTTTGAAGTGATGGTAAAATGTAAAATTACTCGGCAGGAATATAATGCCATATCACATTAGTTTGCGAAGCACTGTTTCGTGCATGTCTACTTGATAAGTCTATAGCGTTTGAATGAAATCTAACCGATTGGTTAAAAATTGAGTTCAAATGGGTCAAATACATGAAAAAGTGCCATGTAGAAATTAGAAGATCGAATTAGCGACATCTATCGAGCCAAGCCTAAATGTCAACTACAAAATATATTTTATAAAGAAATCTCTAATCCTATGATGATAATAAGACAAGCTATCTAAATTATTTTATGCCTTTTTAATCCTACAAATTTTAAATGAAATCTAACTCTTTAAAGTGGGTCAAAATACAATTCCTAGGAGTCGGTAACATATAAACAAATAAATATACAGCTGAAACTAATACAAAGCCTATAGAAAGCGGTTGTCCAGTTTTCGTACGTGAAAATAAGGTAGTTATGGTATACTTATGTTAGGAAGTTAGAAAATTATACATTATTTTATAGAACAAGTACATACGCATAAAAGAACATATTACGACAGGTATTAATATAGCATAATGTATTAAGAAAAATAAAGTTATGATTATTTGCCAGAAAATGATGTTGTTTTTTTTATTTTCATTAGAATACATTATAGGTAACAATTTACTTTGAGTTCACTAGATGGCGTTGTACAAAATTTTAAATCGCACCATGGTTTCGTTACAAAAATGTAGATATGTGTCCAGATATTTATTTTATAGTTAATTAAGAGCGGACCGCGAATCGTGGCGTTAAACGCCACGCGACGATCGCGGTCACCCTCGCCTATAGATGTTTCACATCAATAAGTAGTCGAGGAGCTATGAGGGAACAGATGAACATATATATGTACAAACCTGCCAAAATCGTAACCCTCTGTAGTTTTTTTTTTTTGGATGGGTCCATGGTCAGCGTACCCGCCGTCCAGCTCCGTCCGGGGCGACAGAGGGGCGGAGCGCGGCTCCATGACTCACCCGTGGCACGTTGCCTTCGTCGTTGGACCGACCACCGTTGCAGGGTACCTTGTCTTCAGTGGTCGGCCCGACGAAATACCCCAGTCACGGGGTACCCTCTTCTCTCGACGTTCCCCCTCAGCTACGTCGGTCGCCGTCACGCGGTCAGCTTCTCTGCGGGTGACGGACTAAATCCCCGTACAGTCACCCGTGGCCTCGGCTAGGGCGCAATTAGGCGCAGATACTCGCGCCTGCGCCGCCCGAGACGTCGGCGGCGGATTGCGTCGTCGTGGAGGCGTTCCTCATGCTCGCACTCCGCCACCTCCTTCCACGAGACGACTGCCTCGCAGAAAGCGGCGATCGTGTTCCAGTTCCTGATGCTGCCGAGCATCTCCCTAGCGATCGTCGGCAGCGTCAGGTCGGCATCGATGATTGCGACGAGATCACGGCGCTGCTCAGCCCACGCAGCACACACCTCGAGTGAGTGCTATGCCGTGTCCTCGGTAGTCGGGTAAAAACGATTCGATATAGATAATTGGACCTATGCTTTGCATAAAAATATTTGCCAATAACGAAAATAGAACGTGTTTTTTTGAAATTTCATAACAATATTTGTAGAATGAATTGTTAAACCAAATAAAATATTGATGTACTATTTGTATTTCCAATAGCTTTTTACAAATTGGTTTAGAGCAACATCTGTGTAGGGTCAGCTGGTTGCTATTATTTAAATTATGACGAAGGGTATTCTTTTTTATTACTGTGAATACGTTATCACGGCAAATATCATTTCCATCCATCCATTCTATCGATATCCACAAATTTCCTGTTAAATTTTAGTAGGGTTCCATGACTTCCATTGAAATGTAAGGGATAGTCACATGATTTTGCTAACCTTACAATACTAATGGCATAGCTAGGACGCAGCCTATCATGAAGAAAGTGCTCTTCTTAAACCTCGTTTAAAGATAGACATGTCATAGCGCTCGGGAAATACAGTAGCAGGTAGTTCATTCCAGAGCTTGCAAGTAGGTACGTGTGAAAAATTACCGCTGAAAACGTACAGTTGATGACCATAAGGCTTCCAAGTAAAATTGATAAACCCTGCTACGGTGTCGAGTGATACGATGGTAGAACGGTGACGGTGGTACTAAGTCAAATATTCCCTCAGAGCACACAATAAATATAAATATCGGCGTCATAAAAACTCGCCAATGTCGCTCAAGGAGCTATAAAGAAGGATATGATAAAATTCGATATACTGCAATCCATAGAAGAAAATGTGTAACCGATTTGGACCCAAGAATTAGCACGTTTAAAGTGGTAATGGACAAGCCACATCGCTCATCAAACTGATAACTGTTGGAGTAAAAAAGTTCTCGAATGGCTACCACGAATCGGACTATGCAATATAGGACGACTCCCCATTGAGTGGATTGATGACATCTTGAAAGTCGTCAGTTACATTGGATGCGAGTGGTATAGGACGTTCTAAGTAGCATTCTTATGGGGAGGCTCATATCGTACAGAACGTTTACAGGCTGATAGATGGTTGGTATAATTTTATTTCGAGTTTTCCTTTAATACAAATCACTGCCTTTTACCGATAATGCTATTATTATTAACTGATTACATCTTATAATGGTAACGTATATTAGTATCTATCGAAAAATATGAACTATTACGCGGCCATTAAATTCGCGAATTAAACATTATATGATACTAGCAACCCGCCCTCGCTTCGCTTCGGTTTCAGTCGTGTTACCCGCGTAGTTCCCGTTCCCGTGGGAATACCGGGATAAAATATGTTACTCCCTGATATTTTAGCTTTTCATTGGTGAAAGAATTTTTAAAATCTGTTCAGTGGTTCAAGCGTGAAAGCGTAACAAACAAACAAACATCTTTACTTTCGCATTTATAATATTAGTAAGGATGCTTGTTTTTGAAATTTAAAACCTCTATCAAACTTCAGTCTAGATAATATTACAAGATTAGGTTTTAAAAATAAACCAAAATAATAAATAGCTGTTAAGTTAAAGTGAATTAACTATCCCTGCAGAGACAGAGGACGATTACAATAGTCATCTCCCTTGCAGAGAAGCTAACCTTGAAACAAACTACATATTTACCAACTCGTCTGGCCAGCGAGGTGTAGTAAGATAAATTTACCTCATATAGAGGAAACCTGTTACTAAAAACGTGATACATGTTTGATAAGAATTTAATTTCTATACCAAACTTATCCATATATCATAATGAGAAAATTGTTGGTTATTTATCATAATAGTCTCAAATAAAAACAATTTTACACTCACATAACATAAAGTTACTTGCTATGTTTGATACATATGTAATTTGTATGTCCATCCATCCATCCATTTATCCATCCGCCTACAGACGTACACTGCTGGACATAGGCGTCCTCAAGGACATTTTTTCCCCAATGGTTGTCGGTTCGACGAGTGATGTGACCTGCCCATTGGCATTTCAACATGCTAATTCTGCGAGCTATACCGTTCTTCTACGGATTTACGTATTCCGGATTTAATCACGTAGAGAAACACCGAGCATAGCGCTCTCCATAGCACGTTGAGCGACTTTGAGCTTTTTTATGAGGCCGACATTTAGGGACCACGTTTCAGTGCCGTAAGTCATCGCTGGTAAAACACATTTGGTTAATTTTGTATGTAGTTAACAAATATTTTTTTTTTATAATCTGTTAGAATAAATTATAGTTTAACAGCCTAAAAAACATGCTTACAAGTTACAAGTCGAGTAGCGACTAGTTCCCAATTTCGTGCATGCGTAGTTCGCACATTATCTCTGTCTCTCTTGCTTTTATGCAAATTGGTTAGAAATTTCTAAATCCTTGCGAACCTAATCAGGATATTCGACTATTTTGATCGAATTATTGCATTGTTGTGGGCCTTTGACGAGTGTGCAAAGTTTAAATAAATACTGTTCGTTCAACGTGGGGTAAAATGACGTTCAAAGATTCCGTGACAGACATACATACAGGTGAAACTAATAAAAGCGTGTTAAAAAATAATATGATATAAACTTAGCCTTTTTATATATTTTATCATAGCCTGCAATAATATACATACAAATACAATAATAAATACATATATATAAATACAATAACCCTAATTGTAATATAAGGTCGGGGAAAAACGACGCGCAACACCAACAAAATGTGTATCAAAACCAGTCAGATAGAACAAGTGCAGGCAAAGAAATTCTACATTGAGGATACCAAGCCACGAGGTAGATTAGAGAAGAGTGGTGACGTGTTGTGAAGCTTGCCACCAACACCTGATATAACAACCACGACCACTCTGTCAAGAGTGATATCGACAAAGAAGAATAAAGCGATTGCCAACCTGCCCGCCAAGTGTAGTGATTATGACTTAATGCCATAACATCCCTGTGAGTAGGCCTATATATAACGGATAGGAGTGTCGGGGATCGAATGTCATTAGACGATCTCTCCGGCATTCCGTAAAAGCGCGGTAGGGACCGCTGTTGGTTTTAGTGGGTATTCCGGTTGCATAGGCGACTGGTGAGTCCCACACACCCCCCTCATCTGTTACCGGCGAGGGGTAGTGCGTAAATTGCATTTCCACAGCATTAAAAAAAAAAAAAAAGTTCTATATATAACGGTGGACGTCCATAGGTTGAGATAATGATGATATGGAAGTGATAAAGTATGTTAACATAACCTTACATTCAAGTAATTTCATTACAAACAATGGCGTAAACCAATTTCTTATCATGAAAGAGGCTCGTGCTCAGCTGTGGAAAGTTTATTGTCTTGTAAAGTATAAGAAAAATATGACAAAGAGGATTAAAAAATACACGCGAACTGAGCCTCTATTTTTGTGCCCCCATTTTAAGCTTCGGATGTAACGCAGAGATAATGGTGTAAGTATTGATTCAGAGGGTCACATTGACCTTGTACCGAATAAAATATGTAGAGGGATTCAGAGAATTAATTTAACTTTCAACAGATCACAAAATAGATAAGTGTTTTTTAAGTAATTTCCGACGGGAACTGAATTTATATAATCTACTTTTGTAAATTAATTAATAGCACAGTAGTTTAGTTCAATACACCTGGACTTTGACCACGAGTTGGTTACCATTCACCTAGTTGTAAATCTTATTACAATTTCCATTAGCAGGCTTTGATAACTCGGGGCATTCTGTGCTACTTTATTCACCCGGCTCCGTTCGGGGCGACAGGGGGCGGCGCGCGACCCCATAAACCACCGTAGGACGTCGCCTTCATCGTTGGGGCGACCATCGGTACCGAATTTCTTGTCCTCCGTGGTCGGCCCGATGGAATACCCTGAGGGGGTACCCTTTCCTCACCCATATTATAGGTATAGTATATTTTAATTATATAATCTATAATTTTTAACAAAAAAAAAACCCGTCTTCAAACAGTAAACTAATAAAATTTTAAGAATTCCACCAATTTCTCAAGGATACCATTATCAGATCCTGCCTTGATGACCATGGGACCACCTGGGAAGTATAACCTATCAAACAAAAAAAGAATTTTGCAAATCGGTCCGGGCGTCTTTGAGTAATCGGTGAACATACATAAAAAAAACCTACGAATTGAGAACCTCCTCCTTTTTTGAAGTCGGTTAAAAATAGATAAAAGATGCAGCCATATCTCATACTAAATAGTTATAATAAAAATTATTTTGTAACAAAGTCCATAGATGTCGAATACATAGGTCGTCGCCGGCGGCCGCCGCTGCTGGCGGTGCCCCGCGCGCGCACCAAACTCCTGCAGTGCACACCGCTGGTGCGGGCGCTGCGTGTGCTTAACACACTCGCCCACCAAATAGATTTATTCTCGTGTTCACTGAACGTATTCACAAAGGCCGCTTACTTCCTCTGTTGTTTAGAGTGACTTGTTTATTATTTAATTTTTTTTCTTTTAGATAGTGAGAGCATAACACTAGGTATAATATAGATTAAGATAGTTCACTACTCTGTCGCATTGGGCTTGTTGCCTGTAATGATAGATGTAAGTTTTATAGTAAATAAATAAATAAATAAATAATAATAAATATGTTTTAGTTCAATATTAATCAATGTGAAAATTTCATTGTACATAAAGTTTACCGATGTGCGACTATTTCTCTCCGATTATATCGGATTGCAATCCCATCAGACTATAAACGCATAGGAATCGAATGAATGGATTAGAATATGCTTCGCCCACGTTATCACGATATCGCGATTGTGTTGCCTCCATTTATAAACTAACTAGCAACCCGCCCTCGCTTCGCTTCGGTTTTAGTCGTTTTACCCGCGTAGTTCCCGTTCCCGTGGGAATACCAGGATAAAATATAGCCTAGTTTACGCGCTGATATTATAGCTTTCCATTGGTGATAGAATTTTTGAAATCGGTCCAGCCGTTTTGAAGGTTACCTGGAACAAACAGACAGACAGACAGACAGACAGACAAAAATTTTTTAATTGCTATTTTAGGCATGGGTGTCGTGCAAATAACCGTGTGAGCATGAAAAAAGCCTATTATTTAGACATTACAAACAGACACTCCAATTTTATTTATTGGTATAGACTAGCAACCCGCCCTCGCTTCGCTTCGGTGTTAGTCGTTTTACCCGCGTAGTCCCCGTTCCCGTGGGAATACCAGGATAAAATATAGCCTAGTTTACGCGCTGATATTATAGCTTTCCATTGGTGATAGAATTTTTGAAATCGCTCCAGCCGTTTTGAAGATTACCCGGAACAAACAGACAGACAGAATGACAGACAAAAAAAAATATAAAATGATTTTTAGGCATGTGTATAGTGCAAATAACCGTGTGAGCATGAAAAAAGTCTATTATTTTGATATTACAAACAGACACTTCAATTTTATTTATTGGTATAGATACATTAACAAGATTATATTTTGAAACTAGATTTTCATTTCATCATTAATTTCAGCTCATATACGTCCCACTGTTGGGCTCGAGCCTCCTCAACAAAAGGAGGGCAATTGACATTACTATACCATGCTAGTCAGACAGGTTGGTATACGGTTTTATTTCGAGTTTTCCTTTTCTTGCATAGATGTTATATGTATATTATATCCCTTAGTCGTCTTTTATGACATCCACGGGCAAGGTGGGGAGCGGTGAATTGTATTCTTGCTCCGTCACCATACGGTACTAGGTTTTATTAGAACAATATTCGCATGTTATAAAAAAAAAAACAATCGGTCACGAGCACTGTCGACAGAGGTGAAAACTTAAACCTATGAACAAACGTTGTGTTATTTTTGGATACATGCTTATGAATAGACATCACAAGGCCAATTACAAATTTTTACATATAGCATAAAATAAAACAAAGTATCAAAAGGGGCATTCCAGGTAAAGCGGACAGGTAAAACAACTTGAGATTGCCGATTTTGGTAATATTTGATTTCATCATCGTAATCATCGCAGTCCACATACGTCCCACTGTTGGGCTTGGGCCTCCTCCACAATAGGAGATAATTTAACCTACTATATCATGCTGGTCAGGTATGTTCGTATAGCGTTTTATTTCGAGTTTTCCTTCTCTTGCACAGATGTTATGTGCATATTATATCCCTGAGTCGTCTCTTACGCTATCCACGGGCAAAATAGGGAGTATTTGATATAGTTACACCTATATAATTATGTCCTCGATCCAAATATACGATACTAGATGTCTCCCACCCGCTTCATCATCATTATCATCTCGACTCATATACATCCCACTGTTGGGCTCGAGCCTCCTCTACAATAGGAGGGAAATAGACCTTACTCTCTTGCTGGTACTGAATTGTATTCTTACTCCGTCACCACACGGAACTGGGCTGAAATTGGAACAATTTACGTTTAGCTATTAACAAACTATTCTTGAAAGTAATTAATTTTTTACTGTTATCATTTAGTTTCAATGACAGTTATGGCAGACAAATAATTTCATTATTACCTATAAATAACTAGCTTTTAGCTGGGGCTGCACCAGCGTGAAAATTAACTTAACAAAAGTTGAACTATTATTCCAAGGCAATGAAAGTGACAGTGACCGCCTGGCCGGGACGAAGAGTATTCTATGTGTTGGCCTAGAATATACTCAAACTATTGCCACTTTTCATCTATATCCAATCAAGAACTTAGGCATGATTAAGTGACAAATATCCAAACATATTCACATAATTTCACATCTAAAATATTACTTCCACCCACGTTTTTCAGAGTCCCGTGGCAATACGACGATAAATATAGCTTTTCTCATACTTTCTTAGTGGCTGATAATATAGTTCTATTGCTGAAGAGTCCTATTACTGAAATAATTTTTTAAATTTGTCAAATTCTCACGGTTTCACACGCGTAGGTTTTTCTTTGGGCATACAGGGTTTAAGCACTCCCTGTTAATGTAGTTTCCCATTGATGAACGATTTTTTTAAATGAACTAAACTCCTGCGGCCAACCGAGTAGTTCTCATTCCCGCGAGATTACTGGGATAATAAACAGCCCACATGTGTAACTCAGTGATAAGGTAGCAATCCATTAGTGTACATTTGAAAATCGACCTAATCTCTTCGCAGTTTCACTTGCGCAGTCTCTGTTCCAAATGAAAGTAATTTAAAAATCGGTCGTCGAGCGGCTTTACTCGCGTAATTCTCTTTTCTATGGGCTTACCGAGACAAAAATCCTACAAATTTTATTTATTGATAATTTGACTTTTCATTGGTGAAAGAATATATGAAATTGATCAATATCCAGTGGTTTCATTCATTGAAGGAATGTCAAAATGAAAAGAGACTATAATGTTACTTGCTGATAATGTTGCTATTCACTGTAAAATATTTTTTTAAATTGGTCATCCTGAGCTTTTATTCGTGTTATTATCGTTCCCGTGTGAATACTGTGATAAAAATAGACCACACATGTGTTACTTGTTGACAACATGGGTTTCCATTGTGAAATAATTTTTATAATCACTCAATGGAAATGTAGGTTTCCATTAATGAAAGAATTATTAAAGTCGGTCCACATCCAGTAGTAGCGCAGTTGCTATTCCTTTGGGAATACCGGGATGAAAATAGCCTTACTGATGGTTATAGGTTTCCATTATGAATTATTTTTTAAAATGGGTCAACATCCAACTGTATTCCCTTGGGAACGTTCCTGTGGGAATGGCAGGATAAAAAATGCTTATGTTATTTTCTGGTTATGAAGTTTACAAATAGTGAAATATTTTTTTCTTTAAATCGATCAACATTTAGCGGTTTCACTCGCGTAATTCCAATTCCCATGGGAATATCTGGATAAAAAAAATACATATATTACTCGCTGATAATATGGCTCTGCATCAGTGAAAGAATTTTTAAAAGTGGGCAACATCCCATCTTTTCACGCAAGTGTTTCTCGTAGTCGCAGGAATACTGGGATAAAAATTGTCCACATATGTTACTCGCTGCTAAT
The DNA here is from genome assembly GCA_032191425.1 of Lymantria dispar. Classification (NCBI taxonomy): domain Eukaryota; kingdom Metazoa; phylum Arthropoda; class Insecta; order Lepidoptera; family Erebidae; genus Lymantria; species Lymantria dispar. Next base: position 8,309,681 of record CM063445.1, on the reverse strand, counting down.
GTAGATTTCCATTGGTGAAAGAATTTTTGAACTCGATTAACATTCAGCTGTTTAACTCGTCGTGCCCGTTTCCGAAGGAATACCGGCATAAAATATAGCCCATATTTCTCCCTGATAATATAGCTTTTCAATGGTGAAAGAATTTTTGGAATCGGTTCAGTGGTTTAAGCGTGAAGGCGTAACAAACAAACAAATATATTTTCGCATTTATAATATTAGGATTCTTAACAGTCCTCAATTCACCTAATGTCAAATTGGTAAATAAACACAACCAATAGAATTAAAATGACAATCGAATAGAATAAATTTTGTAACAAAAAAAAACATTATTTCTAACTCAAAAGATTTAGATTTCGGATAAGTAATCACCAATATATCATATACTTAAAACCTTCTACGAAACACTTATGGTTTTAAGTATTATTCCGAACGGATCACTAGATTTCGCAGTATAACTGAACAAAAAGCCGACTCAGCATTTATTAGAATAGATTATTGCAATATAATATATATATTATTAACGAGTTAAAAGTCATTGAACTTTAGAGTAGCGAAAAAGAATGCGTTATTTCAAACACAAGTACCAAGTGTTAAACAGTAATTAGAAAAAAAATGGAATCCTATTAGAGGTCGTCAAACGCTGCGTCGTCCGATTCGTGGTCGCCACTCGAGAACCTTTCTTTCCCAACGATTATCGTTTTGACGAGCAATATGGCTTGCCTATTCTCATTTCAACGTGCTAATTCTGTGGGCTATGTCGGTTCCATACGTTCTTCTACGGATTGTCGTATTCCGGATTTTATCACGTAGGAAATATCGAGCATAGGCCTCTCCATGGCACGTTGAGCTACTTCGAGCCTTTTTATGAGGCCGACATTTAGAGACCACGTTTCAGTGCCGTATATCATCATTTGTAACACACACAGTACCATATTATAGTATTTTTTTTTATTGCAAACGGTGGCAAACGAGCAAACAGTACACCTGATGGTAAGTGTTGCTGCCGCTCATGGACCTTTACAAGGCCGCTGCCTACCGCAAAGAAAGTGAAGGGTGTGTGAATGCATGCATTGAAGCTCGGTGATGCCAAGGGCACCACCAAAACCCTCCACACACAAACACCCTCAGAAAGTTGGACTTTCGGCTCTCTCGCTCACCGAACGAAGCGCAGTAACAAATTGCTACTACTCAGACGTCGATTTTCTGCGAGAGTGTGGTACTACCCCGGACGGACCGGCCCGCGGCTGTAGACAGATAACTGTCGACAGTGTGGTCCTACCACTCTTAAATACACTATACACCATATAGTACTATATATAGCTACAAACAATTTAACTCCTTCATAATATCATACATCAACACACGGTCGAGACTTTTGAAAATCTTGGTACAATTACGATTTCGAGCAAGTCGCATGAAATTAGACCACGAAGCAAAATTAAATATTTTGCATACACACATTTTTAATGATCATTTACAAAAAGGACCATATCATTCAACTTCGACTCGCTACATAAACCAATAAATATTTTGTACTTATCACAAAGAAAGCTTCTATTTCCATTTAAGTGACTCAACGCGTCTCGATCGTATAGTAACAAATTACCCATTAACAAAAACTGATACATCGGCAACAACAAAAATGTAATAAAATATACGACAATTCACAAAGAATATCCCATTTCGTGCAAAGTATTCACATGAAATTTGTTCAATCACAAGCTCCCTGCTAAGTTACTACAATGATCTTTTGTCACGCTATAGTAGAGAGAGAAAATTATATTTTACCATATGCAAGAGCGAGAGGACAATATAAATAACAGTTTTATCTTTGACGTCTGACGTAGGAACGGTTTCGGGATACGTATTAGGTATCTATTACGAAAAAGAACGTGAAATTTATATGCAATAAAGCCGTAATAAGGCTTATCACAGATAGTTAACCTGGTTCTAAATGTTTCATTGAAGCATCAACTTTGATAGCTTAATTTCTTGCTGTTTTTATTACTCCATTATCTTTTGTTATATTTAATTATTTGAATGCTTTAGAAGCTAAAAGAATATATATATACATACGTAAAAATCTCGCGTAGAAATATACCTACTACTGTGGCATGCTAGCAGCTTACCGTATTAGCAACGAACAAACTGTCAAACTACCGATGAAATCTTTTTTAACCAGTTAAATTAAATAATTTTAAGTTATTATCACACTTGTCTTGTCCCAATCACTTAGGGCCGACGTAATTTGTCTTCTTTTTCAATACAACACTGTCAGATTTCTATTCACGTCCATGCTTCACGCAACCCATTCATCTTTTTGCGCTCTTTCTTTGCCCCTAAAGCCATCGACATTCATAATTAAAACTTTTATTACCATATTACTTCGTCCCGCCTTATCACATGTACATACCAAGCCAATCGTTCATTCTTCAACTTTTCGTGTCTCTGCTGCAACTTATAAACTTTCTTTTATGCGTTCGTTCCTTATTTGTATCCATTCTGAAACACCATCTGCATTATCTAAAATCCATTCGCATTATTCTATTTTACGTGAAATATATAGTTACAGTGGTTATATTATACTAGTAGATACAGGGTAATTTTTTGACAGAGCTCTCTAAAGTTTACACGATAAGGAGACTAGTCAGATCAGTTGCCATAAAACTCGAGCCGGGTGTTCCTTCATTTTCAGAAGTGCTATTGGAAGTCTTAATCCTTTAGTTTTATCCATTCTTATATCTTTTAGTCCTCTTTTACAATAGTCGCAAGAAACATATGAACATAATTCACTATATTTTATACTGCGATGCCAAAATATTCACCCTGAAATACATATAATTAAATATATTACGGTATAATGTAGGTGTGTTACAACGGTTCGCGATAAATCTTTTTACTAGATTATAATAGATAACTATTTTATTTTCGTATAACATGAGTAGCTTTTTTAGCCAACACCCAAAGAATAATATACCATAAGGCAAACTCTACTTCAGTTTAACAGATTATATTGTGGCAGTAAACCTAAGTTGAATACCCGCATTAAGTTTTGTAGCAGGCGGGACTCAATTGTAAATTACAAATCGAAAGAAAATCAACGGATTTGATAAATTTAAACTTTAAATTATAAACCGATAGAAAATCAACGAGTCATTTAATATACTTTAATTTCGTTATTTTCTTTTGAGAGTATCTTGTTTCGATCTCCTTTAGTTTATTGATTTTAATTCTTTTATTTTTGTATTTTATTTTTCATTTTATAACAAGATAACTATCTCGGAACATGCACCTACCTTTTTTTCATCTCTGCTTCACCTATGGTTGACTGGTAGAGAATGCCTCTGGCATTGAGTCCGCCATTGTACTCGTTGCATGAAGATTAATAAATAAATAAAAGAAATAGAAATTAAAATTTAATGTATGCGTATTATATCCCATAGTCGTTTTTTATAACTCCCATGACTAATATAGGGGATTATGAATCATATTCATAATACATCCCCACAGGGATTGCGTGATTAGTAGCACACATATATCTAACAGTTTTTAGTATAGCTGTAGTAGTCTTGTAGACTATTTTAGTCATAATAATGGCAGCTGTGAGATCCCTTGCATAGATCACTTATCTTTCTAATGTTGTTATTTTGTTTGAACAACCACGTCATACCTTGACATTAGTAATAATATAAACATCAATAATGTTTACAATACACCAATGACAGTTTCTGTTATCTCAGTCGTTGTACCACAGTGATTGAGCACAACATTTGATCGCCATTGTTACTATATTTGCCTAGATTTGTCAACACTTACAAATAACGGCTTGCACTTATTTATCACAGAGTTATATATAGCTTATAAATTATTTCGATAGACAGTTTTTTTTTATTTCAAACGGTAGCAAACGAGCAAACAGTACATCTGATGGTAAGTGTTGCTGCCACTCATGTACCTTTGCAAGATCGCTGCCTACGACGAAGAAAGTGAAGGGAGTATAAATGCATGAATCAGATTCGATGATACTAAAAGCATCATTAAAACCTAACACACGCAAACACCAACTCCTCGCAACTCTCCACCAACGCAACTCCAACTGGTTGTTTTCTGAGATTAGCGCATCTAAATAAACAAACAGATTTATAATAGTAATATAGATTTAACAAAAATAGTCCTTATATTAATGAATTAATACGCTCAAGTGACGTTGAGCATAACATATAACACCAATCACTGAGGTCATTGGAGAAAAGCGGGCATAACTCGTCGTTAGGTGGAATGACGATATCGAGTAAGTTGCAAGAAACCATTAGACTTTGAAAATATGACCGTTCTACGAAGCATTGTCATGGAGCCACCTATGTGCAACTGTGCTAATAAGCTAATTAGCAAAACACAAAATTTCTGATGTTTACGCGAGTATTGCACTTAATAATTAAAACTATTTTTGCGGATTTTATCGCGTTTCTATTTGATTTTTGATTGCCCTAGGTTTCGTAGACTTTTCAAAGTTCATGGTTACGGGTAGGCTTACATCAAAACGGAAATCAAAAATTCATATACGAACGTGATAAAATCCGTAAAAATAGTTTATTTAACTTATTAAACACAGCTTATTAAACAAGAAATTTTTGGATGTGTAATAAATATATTTGTTTGTAAGCAGCAAGTTGTCGATTTCACTCCCTGGGAAGCTCAAGCCCAGGGTGGACGGAATATGAGCTCAGATGATGATGGAACAGTTGTAATCAATTCAATTTTATATCTTTCAAAATCTATACTAATATTATAAAGAAGAAAGATTTAAAAACTGTTCTACTAAAACCTGAGTATAAAATCTATTTTTTTCTCATATAATTATTTTCTATTGAGTATATTTTGAATAGAGTATATTATAGAACAATATATCTTCATTAATATTACATAGATACGGCTTTGTTAAACTATGTCGTAAACAACTCATCTTATACGTACTACGTATTAATATATGTGTACGTCCGCGGAGGTATATATATTCTTATATCTATATACAACTATCTGCGATAAAAGTATGGTCTAATAGGCAAACTTCTTGCAATAAATTGCTAAATAAAACTAATTTGACTGATTTTATTGCATTTAAAATGATTAACTAATAGATATTTTGACGCGCTTCTCACTGGGGTATTATAGGCGTTGTGACCTTTTTCACATCCAAAGACGAGTAACAATTAAAGAATTGACGAAAATCAGCTTTTTCCTTTACGCTGCAGGTTACTGCCATCGTGTTTTGGTAGGGGTGGGAAATCGGACTAACATAAGTTGCCTTAGGCAGACTTTATGAGCGATCAGAATGCATAACTCACGGTAGGACAGCTTTCTAATCGCTTGCTAATTCTAGCAACATATGTCACCTTGACTCTAGTAATAGCTTTCTTCATTCGTCATCATTTCAGTTCATATGCATCCCACTGTTGGGCTCGAGCATTCGCCACAGAAGGAAGGAAATTTGCCTTACTATATCATGCAAAGCGGCATTAAATTTTCGCATAACCACTTTAGAGTTCGTCATTATTTGGCCTATTCAAGCTTAGGTAAGCGGACTGCTTCTGGTGTACAGCCGTCCTGTAGGTTTTATTATATTAGAGTCGTCGGCGACTACCAACGGATATTTTAATATCTTACCCGTGGGTGTCCTAAAAGTCCACTGAGTCATAAAATATACAGATAACATCTAGGCGAGAGGTCAAAATGCTCAAAATAAAATACTACACCAACTTGTGTGATCCGCGTAGTAGAGTAGATCAATTTCCTTTCTATTTTGGTCCAAACTTTATTCCAGCAATAGTACGTTTATGAGGTAAGATGATGATATTATTATTATTATTTTTTTTTTTTTTGGGTGGGCTATGGTAAGCGCACGCGCGGTCCAGTCCATCCGGGGCTATGAAAGGACGGCGCGCGGGCCCATAACCCACCCGTACCCACGTCACCTCGTTGTTGGGCCGACCACCGGAGCAGATGTGAATATGATGATATAAGAATCTATTTCGTAACGCGGCGTGTTATCTTCAAAAATTCATGGAATTCCCTATCGCTACTACTACATGTTATCAACTCGCTTATCATCTTTGTATTGCACCAAACATTATCTCTATCACTTATCTCCGAATACAATATAGCAGACTATCACCGGAGACGTAGAATGAAGCAAGTGTAATATTATTCAAAAAGTGTTGACATTTTCAGATATGAGTGTTTAAAAACAGTGTAATAGAAGTAGAAAAGTGTATCATGAAGACGCCCTGTATAATACCTGGATGTTCCGTTATCGTAAGTCGATTATCTTATTATTTAGATTATTATTGACGAATATATAATTCTTTCCGTGAGGTGACGGAGTAAAAATACAATTCAACACTCGCTATCTTGCACGTGGATGTTGTAAAAGATGACAAAGGGATATAATAGCATATAACATCTATGCACGACAAGAAAACCTAGAAATAAAACCCTATCTCAACAGCTCTGACTAGCATGGTATAGTAAGTCGATTTCCCTTCCAATATGGAGGAGGCTCGAGCGCACTAGTGGGATATATACGAGCTGCGATGATGATGATGATAACATTAGATAATGTAATACCTTAACATCATTCTGCTCTTACCCGATTGTTTGGGGTCAATACGTGTTCTTCTTCTATTGTTAAAATTTGCAAATAGTTTTATGACCTGCTGGGTATGTAAATGTTGAAGAGACAGTAACGACGTACAACTAGTACTTGGTTAAGGTCTATGTAAATTTCTCAGTCACCTTTTATGATATTCATGAGTAGGTCTAGGGTTTGATGGTATTCTTAACCGCCACCACATCGCATGGAGGATCTACAGGAATTATATAGATCGATGGTCAGCAGCAGCCTGCAACGTATACTACCATAGTCTCTCAAAAGTCAATTGTGAACTCTACATACAAATGTACTTATATTTCCTATTACTTAATAAATAATGTAGGCATGTTACAATCCATTCCCTAACATATAATGGCTAGATATATCCTCCTTACGAAGGAGGGATGATGCTATAATTGCTAATCCCGGGCTTTTTGGAGACGTGTTCTTTTCTTCTTCAGTAAAAGTGGATCGTTATGGTCTTTAAGTGTATTTTGCCAGCGATTATTTCTTTCACTTACACAGGATCTGGAATGAATTAACTGCTACTATATTTCCCGAGTGCTATGACAAGTCCTTTAAATGAAGCTTTATAAGAGACCTTTCTTCACGACAGGCCTTAATATACTTCTGGTATTAGAAAGGTCCATGAGCTGAAGGTTAACTTACCATCGGGTGTGCTGTTTGCTTGTCGAAGTCGAGTTTATCGTAACGTTAAATATTCTATTGTGCCAACCACTAACGACAAGTCACCCTGCTTCGGTGGTCGGTCCAACGACGAAGGCAACGTGTCACGGGTGTGCGTGCTTAGGCCCCTCTGTCGGCCCAGATGGAGTGCAACGACCGTAACCCATCCCCCCAACGCTAGCTACTATAATCTCTTATTTCTGTGTGGAGAACGGTTAGGAATAGGAAAATTCAATACCTGATACTTACGACTAACACCGGGTTAGTTGTTGACATCAAGCAGGCCGTCACTAGGAGAATAGTCATCGGCTTTATCACAGACACTTTGTAACGATTGTAATAATCAATACTGCCTACCAAGTGTGACAATTATGGCACTATTATACTTAGGGACCTCTAGATCCAATAGAGGATGGCAATGGGCTGATGCACTGATGAAATTGAAACTAAATTTCCTAATGAAATTACTAGCAATTCGAGGTAAGCTGCTTGTGTCGATAGATGGCGTTGAGTATAATCTCTGAATCTTATTTTTTCATATACTATTATATACTATTGTAAATAGTTTAGGCATTTAGAATTTATATATTTATAACATAGTTTATTAATGTTAGGATAAAGAATATATATTATCCATTAGCTTATCGAAATCTGTCGGATGTCGACTTAATATCGGTCCCATGTCATAGGTCTAATGTTATAGTCTCAATAGTTAACCAGTAGACAATGTTTTATAAATATTCCAAGAGAGTTCTGCTAGTGACCATTGTCTTTATGATCAACAAAATTTTATAACATATACGGCATTCTTAAGTAATCTTAACCCATTAGCATACATGTGATGAAGATTATATCCCTGTTAATATATTTTATTTCTGTGTGGTGACGAAGTAAAAAACGCTCGTCAAATAGTGCTAGGACCACACTGCTGACAGTTGTATATCTACAGCCCCAGCCTGTCCGTCCATAATAGTACCACACCCTTACAGAAAATCGACGTCCGAGTAGTAGCAATTTTTCTGGTAAATATAAGATCTATATACAGCTCGTCAAATATATAATCGATATAGGGTTTTATATCAAGTTTTCTTCTTCTTGCATAGATGTAAGATATTAATTTTAAATTAAGACGTTAATATTGTATGCTCACTGTAGCAGGACATAGAAAATCCTACAAATAATGTACAATCTTTTGCCCTTAATAAATAAATTTGAATTTGAAAGAACAAAAAATTTTTCTGCCTATGCTTAGTTGTCTTCAATGATACTCATGGGAAAGTGGGTAATGAATCTTGATTTCACCCTGTCACCGCTTGGAATGTTGTAACACACTTTTAAATACCAACACCCATGTTATATCAACACTCAGAATAATAGTTTGTGAGTTGTTTAATAATCGTTCTCATAACAATGATCCTATTGTCCGACATAAAAGTCATAATAACATAATACACTATCATTTATAATATCTATCTGTTTCTTCCCGTGGGTCAACGATACATGGATAGATGCAATCGTTGCCACCCCTTAATTCTCCGTATAGGTTTTAAAACTCGGATAAGGGTTTCACCAGGAGAGTGGATACCAGCTATCTATTGGTACACGTATTACACGTATCGAATCTCACTGAGATCGCCAGCCCGCTTATCAAGCGGCACTATTACTTTATTTCTGTGGGAGGCCTGCATCCAGCAGAGAACGGTGAAAGATGACTCATGAATGATGATGATTATAATATCTATATACCTTGTGTTGGTGTGTTAGGAATACTATGAATCATCACCCGTATACTTTACGTTGCTGTAAAAATTGGTTGAAGAAGCAACAAAATAATGGAAAATGAATGCTTCCTGTGAAAATACATCAAAGCACCTGCGAGGCGATATATAATCTTTATTACTCAGTGTCCTTACGGACTAACAATTCTAGTAATCATTTCCTCTCTCTTCGCTTGGGTGTCGTAAAAGTCGTAAATGCAAGTAACATAGATGCAAGAAAAGAAATCGATACAATATCCTGTTCCAACACTGACCAGCCACTAGTAAAGTCAATTGCCGTCTTATTGTGAAGGAGCTATGAGCTCAATATTAGGCTGAGATTATGAATAATAACATTTGTATGTAAATTGAAATTTGGAATATTGGACTCGGAAAGAACGTGCAGCGCCATCTATTGAAACAGGATGGCAACTTTACACAAATATCAAATTTTATTTTGTTTCATCACTATAATTTTTTATTTTTGATACCATCTATTAGTCTATCGACGTTCACTGTTAGTTATAGCCCTTTTTAAAGGAGATAATGTGCAAATATTATCCACCTTTGCTAAAGAATTTAACATTAAGTTGTACCCCTTGCAAGATAAATAACAAACTGTTACTTATCTTGCAATAATGTAATCAGTTTACATCTCTTAGTCTCTCTTATACGGCCTATAGAAAAGAAAGGAGAGGTGAATTGTATTTACTATCTAAAAATATTAATAATCGCTTAATTTAAAGGCGAAGGAAAATATGCTGAGGAAAACTGTGAATCTATGATTTATCTGAGCATTAAATATTTTCGAAAGTTGTATGAAATCATTACCTTTGAGAGCATACTGAGACGTCCGTTTCAACTATTACGTCATTTGTTAACTTTCGGATATCTTTATGGATGGATTAAGGATGTTAAATATCTGATGCTGAGTGGGAGAACGATATTTTCTTGAGTTTGGTTCGATTGGAAAATATTCTCAAAATATTTTACTAAAATTAATTCTAAGTAGATACTGATTATATTTAGATCTAGCTTTATTTAGACCAAGTCTAGTTTTCATATACTATTTAAATTCTTTCTACGAAGTCTGTTTGAACTGCTCTGAAATGTCTAATTAATAATTTAATCCGCCATATTCCTTGTGGTGATGGAGTAAGAATACTAGAGAATAATAGAGGTGTATGCATATAAAATGATCATTACGCTGGTTAAATGCAGGATTTTATTTTTAGCTTTCTTTCGTATTATATTTTTTTGGTTTTTCTTTTTTATTGTTATTGGTGGCAAACAGTGCACCTGATGGTAAATGATGTTGCCACTTATGGACCTTTGCTAGGCCGCTGCCTACTGTGAAGAAAGTAAAGGAAGTGCGGATGCGTACAATGAGATTGGGTGAGACTAAAGGTATCACCAAAACACACCACACGCAAACACCCTCAGGAAGTTGGGCTTCCGGCTCTCTCGCTCACCGAACGAAGCGTAGTAACAAATTACTACTACTCAGACGTCGATTTTATGAATATAAGATCGACGTCTGATTAGTAGCAATTCAAAAGTAAGAAACCTTTCCATTTGGTGACGAAATAAATTCTTATTTCGTCAATGGAAATGTTATTTAGTTATTTGTTCTTTCCGTGTGGTGACGGAGTAAGAATACAATTCACCACCCTCTTTATTATCAATGAGTGTCGTAAAAGATGACTAAGGGATTACAATATATATACAACATCTATGCAAGAGAAGGAAAACCCTGTATCAATCCGACTAAGATACTAATTTAAAGAGTGGTAGGACCACACTGTCGACAGTTATCTGTCTACAGCCGCGGGCCGGTCCGTCCGGGGCAGTACCACACTCTCGCAGAAAATCGACGTCTGAGTAGTAGCGATTTGTTACTGCGCTTCGTTCGGTGAGCGAGAGATCCGGAAGCCCAACTTTCTGAGGGTGTTTGTGTGTGGAGGGTTTTGGTGGTGCCCTTGGTATCACCGAGCCTCAATGCATGCATTCACACTCCCTTCACTTTCTTCGCGGTAGGCAGCGGCCTTGTAAAGGTCCATGAGCGGCAGCAACACTTACCATCAGGTGTACTGTTTGCTCGTTTGCCACCGTTTGCAATAAAAAAAAAAAAAAAAAAAGACTAACCAGCGTGCTATAGAGGTAAATTTCGTCCCATTATGGAGGAGGCTTGAGCCCAGCAGTGGGATGCTGTAATGATGATGATGATAAAATCTGTATTTTAGATATTATTTATTATGTTACCTTGAGAAAAAAATCAAAGAATTTAAGAGGTAAATAGGTTATTATAACATTCGTGATATCGTGAGCATAGATAAGATAATACCTGTCAATATTAATAAAAATTCCGAGCTGAGTAGTACTTTCTCTTAAGATACAAAACTATTTTTTTGTCACATTCAAAATATCTAGTTTTATCGTATATCTTTAAACGAGAAATTTTTGTATACATATATTTACAGAATCTCGGAAACGGCTCCAACGATTTTCATGAAATTTAGCATACTAGAGGTTTCGGGGCCAAAAAATCGATCTAGCTAGGTTTTATTTATAGAAAATGTTCTTTTGTCGGTGGTTTTAGCTAATCAATACAATGGTACAAAATGTCAATAGAATAGAAATTTAAATTTAGGCGTCGCCGTAAAAAGTGACAATAGCTCAGTTGGGAAGTTGTCCAGTCGTATTCAAACAACGTGAGATCGAATCTCGATTATTATTCTGTTTTTGTAATTTTTGATATTATTTTCATTATTTCATAATTTCTATTTTTTTATTAATATATATCTAAATAAGTTCGTCAAAAATACAATTTACGATAAAAAAAATTTAACCGATGGTCAACCAGATATTTATATTATATCAAGATTTAAGATCATCATATCAGCTCATGTATGTCTCACCATTCGGCTTCGAATCTCCTCCACAATAAGCAAACAACTGACCCACTAAAATACGCTCTGTATGGTGACGGAATAAGAATACAGTTCACAACCCTCTCTCTTATCCGTGGGTGTCGTAAAAAACGACTAAGGGATACGATATGCAGATAATATCCGTGCCAAAAAAGGAAAACTCGACATAAAAGCATATGTCAACATGTCTGAACAGCGTGGTATGTCAATTTCTCTCCTATTGTAAAGGTAGTTCCAGCTCAGCAGTGATACGTATATGAATAGTTATGTGATGTGATGATATTAGTACGCTTTTTTTTTGCGGCGTCGCGCTCCTCGCACCACTCCGTCCGAGGCGACAGAGCGGCGTAAGCACGCACACCCGCAACCCACCCGAACACCACGTGATATTAGTACGCTAATCGGACGCCTTTATATAGAGATTCATTTAGAGTTTTCCTGGTCTTGCATATATGTTTATTGCGCGATATCACCTAGTCATATTTTGCAACGCACACAGGCAAGGTAGGAGACAGTAAATTTTATTCTTACTCAGTCACCACATAGAAAAACATTTGGGATATCAACCCATAGACTATTAGGTATGAGTTCCTCAGGAAACATCTTTATAGAAAGAAGAAGCTATTTATATAAAAGAAGTGTTGATATATTTAATTCTTATAAAAAAATACACATAAATAGACGCTTCAGCTCATAAACATCCCACTGTTGGGCTCGAACCTCCTCCACAATAAGAGGGAAATTGATCTTACTATACCGTGCTGGTCAAACAGGTTGGTATAGTGTCTTATTTTGAGTTTTCCTTCTCTTGTATAGATGTTATATGCATATAGCAGTCGTCCTTTACTACACAGTGGTGAATTGTATTCTTACTCCGTTACCACACGGAAAATGGCGTCTATTAATGTATACTAATGTGAAATGCTCGGTATTTCTCTACGTGATAAAATTCGGAACACGGAAATCCGTAGAAGAACGGGTGTAACCGACATAGCCCGCAGAATTAGCACGTTGAAATGGCAATGGGCAGGCTACATCGATCGTCGAACCGACAACCGTTGGGGAAGAAAGGTTCTTGAGTGACAACCACGAATGGGACGGCGCAGCGTAGGACGACCCCCCACCAGGTGGACTGACGACATTCTCAAAGTCGCAGGGAACCGTTGGATGCAAGTGGCGCAGGACCGTTCCGAGTGGCATTCTCGTGGGGAGGCCTATGTACAGCAGTGGACGTCTATAGGCTGATGGATGGATGGATGGATGGAATGTGAAATGTGAGATTACATTGTAATGAAATCTGATATACATCAAATATTTCGTTATAATTTTAATTTGCAGTTCGGTTCGTCGTGCCACTGTTGGGCTTGAGCTTGCTCCTCAATAGGTGGATAGTTGACCTAATAAACTACGGTGGTCAGACGGGTTGATATAGGGTTTTATTTTGAGCTTTCCTTCTCTTGAATAGATGTTATATACATATTTTATACCTTTGTCGTCCTTTACGATAACTATGGGCAAGATAGGAAGCAGTGAATTGTATTCTTACAATTTTAAAATATCATTTCATAATTATTTCGAATGTTTATGCGAACGTGTGAAAAAAATGTTAATATGCGAAATCAAACAATTTTTACGGATTCATCGCGTTTATATTTGATTTTTAATTTCGCGACGTTTCGAACACTTCAGAGTTTATGGTCACCAGAGGACTAAAGTGTGTAAAATACTTTCCATCGTCCATTATTTATAACATGTTCAAGGTTTATTTTCGTTGTTTTTAATATATTTTTGTGTATTCTTGCTAGAATACAATCGTTTCTTTCTTTCTTTTCATTTATTTAAGTTAGAGTTGTGATAAAGCATATATGGATGAGCATTGGAACTACTTACAAGTTTACTTATCTCTGAGATACCCATTAACGAACGAGAACGGCGAAGCGTCGTATACTTGATTCATAAAAAAAACTTTAAAGAAATAAAGAGTCAATAGAACAATAAAGGAGGGAACGTAGCTACTCCTTGAAGACATTTGACCTCATAACAAGAAGCCAACACTTACTATTGCAGTAAAGATGCCTTAATAGACTAACAGCAATAAAACGAACTAAACTACTTATCCTCATATCCACTAACGTCGGCCGCCATTCTCACAATTATTAAGGTTAACGGCCAAAATATGACGTTTCAATTAACTTCACAACTCAGTTGGTTAGGCCGTCTACACACTCTGCTATTTTATACGTGCGATTAAGTATTTTTAGAGGTTATAAGCAATTCTTTGTGTGTAAAAGAATTAAAATTCTATTCATTACCCGTTATCTTGACAGTGGGTCCCGTAAAAGATGATTAAATAATAAAATATGCAGATAATACGGATGCAAAAGAAGAAAATTTCAAATGAAACCCTATGTCAACATGCATGACCAGCGTGGTATAGTGGGTTAAATTTCCTCTCATAATGAAGGAGTCCCGAGCCCACCAGTGGGGCGTGTATGGACAAGAATGATGATGATGATGATAAATATTTACATAATTCTTATCCCTATGTGGTGACCAGTCAAATATATGTGTATTAATTTACCACAGGAATGGTTTTAACCCACCTTCTAACAGTAATTACACTAATTACGTTATCATTATCTTAACTTTGGGCTGCGTCGTGGAGGAGGTGGAGACCTTGTCGGACCACCGGTATATCCGGATGGAGGTCTCCCCGGTAATCCCGACGCCCAGCAGGGGTCACGGGGCGGATGGACGTCCTGCGTTCCCGCGATGGGCTGTGGGTCGCTTAGACCGGGACCAGCTGGCGGAGACAGCCATCGTTTACTCGTGGCTGTCCTCTGCCAACCAGTCGGACGGGGTGGACGCCGAGGCTGGCCGCATCCGCAGTGCGTTGACGCAGATCTGCGATGCGGCCATGCCCCGGGTACGGCGTCCGCCCCCGAGGAGGGCGGTCCACTGGTGGTCCCGGGAGCTGGCGGATCTCCGGGCCGCGTGCATTCGCGCCCGGAGGGCCTACACCCGCAGCCGGCGGCGCCAACGCGACGCGGAGCGGGAGGCCTTGCTGTATGAGGGCTACCGCAATGCGCGGTCGGCCTTCAGGCTGGCCGTCCGCTCCGCCAAGGACGTCAGTCGGCAGGAGATGCTGGACGGTCTCGACCGTGACCCCTGGGGACGCCCCTATCGCGCGGTGCTGAATAAGCTCCGCGCGCGGGGCCTTCCCCTCACCGAGACTCTCCAGCCCAGCCTTCTCACCCGGGTCGTCGAGGACCTGTTCCCGCGGCGGGCGGAACACACGCCCCCGGTCATGGCTCCGCCAGACACTGACCGGGAGGCCGACGACGACAGTGTTCCGCCCATCACGGAACCCGAGATGGGAGTGGCGGTGGCGCGCATGTGCGCAAAGTCCACCGCCCCCGGGCCCGACGGTGTTCCAAACCGCGTGTTGGGCCTGGTCCTCGACCACCTGGGTCCCCGCCTCAGGGAGCTGTTCGACGCGTGTTTAGCGTCCGGACGGTTCCCTGGGTGCTGGAAGGAGGGAAGGCTGGTGCTCCTGCCGAAGCCGGGACGGTCTCCGTGGTCGCCTTCGGCCTACAGGCCTATCGTGCTGCTCGATGACACGGGCAAGCTACTGGAGAGGGTGGTAGCTGCCCGCATCGAGCGGCACCTCGTCGGCACGGGGCCCGATCTGTCGGACGCCCAGTTTGGGTTTAGGAGGGGTCGTTCGACGATCGCGGCTCTGTTGCGCCTGAGGGCCGTGGCGACTGAGGCCGTCACCGGTGGGGGAGTGCTGTTGGCGGTGTCCCTAGACATCGCCAACGCATTCAATAGTCTGCCATTCAGCTGCATCAGGGAGGCGCTCCGGTATCACAGAGTGCCAGCTTACCTGAGGCGGCTAGTGGCAGACTATTTGGTGGGGCGCAGCGTCCTCTGTACCAACCGAGCAGGGGACGTTGTGCGAACGCCCATGACGTGCGGTGTCCCACAGGGATCGGTCCTCGGACCCACCCTGTGGAACATCGGCTACGACTGGGCGTTGCGGGGGAGCCTCCCGCCCGGGCTGGGCGTGATTTGTTACGCCGACGACACGCTCGTCACAGCCCGCGGTGGGACGCTAGAAGAGGCGGTAAGCCTGGCGACCTATGGCACCGAAGAGGTCGTCAGGCGGATCGAGGCGCTGGGGTTGAGGGTCGCCCTGGACAAGACGGAGGCCCTCTTGTTCCATGGGCGCCTTATGAGCCCTCCCATCGGCGTCTCGATCACCGTCCGATCGGTTGACATCAGCATCCGGGCCCATATGAGGTACTTGGGCCTGGTGCTCGACGGGCAATGGTGGTTCCGGGAGCATTTCCGCAGGCTCGCTCCGCGGCTCGTCGGCGCGGCGTCCGCCCTATCGTGGCTAATGCCGAACGTGGGCGGACCGAGCGCTACGTGCCGACGGCTGTACACGGGGGTCATCCGGTCGATGGCCCTGTACGGCGCACCGGTGTGGGCGGGGTCCTTGACCGTCCGACTTAGGGCCCTTCTGTGGCGACCACAGAGGGTCATGGCGGTCAGGGCCATCCACGGATACCGCACGGTTGCGACGGAGGCAGCGTGCCTATTGGCCGGGACTCCCCCGTGGGACCTGGAGGCGGAAATGCTCGCCGAGTTGTATCGGCGGGTGTCGGGGGTGCGCGGGGAGGGCGGTGTGATCTCGTTAAGGGATCTCACCGCCTGGCGCGTCGACGCCCGCCGAGACGTCATTGCCCGTTGGGCAGTCCGGCTGGAGAGGCCTCGGTTCGGGGTGCGAACCGTGGAGGCCTTCCGGCCGGTGCTGATGCAGTGGTTGGAAAGGCGGCACGGGGTGCTCTCCTTCCGACTAGTGCAGGTGTTGACGGGGCACGGGAGCTTCGCCAAATACCTGCACAGGGTCGTAAGGAGGGAGAGTACACCGTCCTGCCACCACTGCGATTGCGATGAGGACACGGCGCGCCACACGCTCGAGGCCTGCGCGGCTTGGGCAGTGCAGCGCCGTGAACTCGTCGCAATCATCGGTGCCGACCTGACGCTGCCGGCCATCGCTAGGGCGATGGTCGACAGCGTCGGGAACTGGGACGCGGTCGCAGCCTTCTGCGAGACAGTGATCTCGCAGAAGGAGGCGGCGGATCGTCTGCGCGTGGAGCGCAGCCTCGATGAGGAGATCCGCCGCCGGCGACTGGGGCGGCGCAGGCGCAACTATCTGCGCCTCATGCCGCCCTAGCCGAGGCCGCGGGTGACGTGACCGGGGATTAGTCCGTCACCCGCCGAGAGGCCGACCGCGTGAGGAAAGACCGACGTCCTCCCCGAGGGGGGGACGTCGGTCGACGGGAGGGTACCTCGCGTAGGGGGTATTCCGTCAGGCCGACCACTGACGACAAGTAAACCTGCTCCGGTGGTCGGCCCAATGACGAAGGCGAGGTGGTTTTCGGGTGGGTTGCGGGAGTTGCGTGCTTAAGCCCCTCTGTCGCCCCGGACGGAGTGGTGCGGAGGCGCGCCGACCGCGACCCACCCAAAAAAAAAAAAAAAAAATCTTAACTTTGGGCTGAGGCACATATCCCATTTTGGAAGCAGATAGATTAATTCTGCTCCATTAAATATATACAGCTATTTATATTAATATTTTAATGATCTAGCTTTGATATTAATTACATGATCACAGAAAAAGCTGAAAAGATTTGAATGAAATTAAACACAAAGATATTTTGTAAATAACAATAATATATAGGATATTTATTATCCCTGTATCAGTACTCTATCATTAGGATAATTATCTACACTATTAATAGAGAATTATCCTTTTAATAGAACTAGCATGAGAACTATATTATAACTATTGTATTAAGAGCAAATATGGCATACAGATTGAAGTAGTGACCTCCTATGCTGAGACTTGAGTTTAATCCTTACTTAGAATAATTAATTTAAGTCTAGATGTTATGTTCGTTAAAAGTTCACTTTACAGAGATAAAGTTTCCGGTGACACAAACTCTAAAGTAAAATACACCACATACTTTTCCTCTGAATTCGTAAAACCGATTGAGGGATCAATAAGATAATGGGAGACCAAGAGGCGCCTTCGAAACCGATAACAGCGCCAAGTCGCCTGTTAAACGCGACAATTATAGCACCTTTTTTTATTTTCATTTTAGATTTAAAATTGCATTTGATGATCGTGTAGAACTTGTTAGGCCTATGTCACTTAATTTAATTTATACACAGGTGCATTGCAACCATTACTTCGGTAAGCTTAATGGTCATGATTCATCTATGGGCCATCATTAACGCAATTAAAAAGAGTGACTAGAGGCATAATAAATTATTAATTGCTGTGTTATTAATACAGTACCTCGTAACCTTTCTTGTAATAGATTATACGCTTTAGTCTCATTTTAAACGTTTGATGAATTAAAATAAACTAGTGGTCGCCGAGTGGGCGAAATTCGGCCATAATTCATTTAAATTAATTTTTCTGCTACACAATTTTCTTTTAATTTTATTTATGTTAAATTGTATATTAAGCAAGCTGTATTTCACTAATAACTATGTATTAAACATTGTCATCATAATTATGATTGTTTGACATTCAGTTCAACCAGAGATTTTAACCGTAAACAAAAGTGTATAAGCGTTAGTGTGTGTGTGTGTGTATGTGTAGGGATTGCATGGTAGAGTGCGTAATGCCTTTTTTAATGAATTTAATGTATTTCTAATCCATTATTATATGAAATTTTAGTTTTATACAATTATCCTCATTATATACTTCAACTGTACCAAATTTCATATTTGTCTATCAACGTAATTTTCTTATAAAGTGGTACAAAGTTTTTGCTTCTCGTATCAATATATAGATAATTTTACTACAAGCAAATACATATTAAAGCGGTTAAAAGCAATACTTAAGTAAATAATGCCTAATTATTTAGGTCACTAATACAATTTTCATTTAAGTAGATTGATTCTGATTCTTGCGATCAACAAATGTTCTTTTCTTCAGAAGAGTTACTACGATAAAAGAAAACTCGTTAACAAATATTTATAATAATATACGAATTTATCATGACTAATGGCTGTTTTAATTTCATTGTATACAATTCTCAATTGCAAACTTCCTTATATAAGTAAAAAACAAACTAGCATTTGAACTGTGGCACACTTTATAACAGAGGTTTTACGTGTGCTATCATTTTGCGTGACTTTTATTTTGTTTTTTTTTTTAATACAGCGTGTTGTATTTTCGCATTGTGCCGACAGTGGTCAGATAATGGGATGATTCTGTTTTGCGTACAGTCTGATTTGGTATTATAACAAACAAAGACATGTTGTAACTGTTAAATTTTATTGTTTTGTGATTCAGTGTCTAAAATGTACGGTTTATTTAGTTCGAAATGGAATGCGAAGCGGAAGCGTGAGGTAAATTATTACAATTTTGTTAAACTCTTTGTTGACTCTTTGTTAAAAAATCTTTTTGTTATTTATAGATTAGATTGAACGATATAATATATTCGCATTTCGCCATCTAATTTTTCCAGTCTCAATTTGCTCAGTCTATAAACTATTTAATTTTTGTCTACGACCTATCGTCTATGGGAAGAAAATTGGACCACAAAACTATAGTAAATGGAAGGATTATTACAGTTTTTATATATTTTTTTCTTCTTATACTATTTTTATTTGCTAACATTTCTTAATGAGGGATTCGAACGTCACCTATGTGAAAATGATCATCAGTTCACTGCATGAAATAGGGAGACCTTTTTCCGATTAGAAACTATTTCTAGGTGTCACTGTTAAGATCTTTAAGCGAATATTAAAAGATAAGAATTTTCTTTTCAGTATAGTTATAATAATTTAAGGTCTAGTGTATGCCTCATTTTTTTATGTATGAATACGATTCGTCACCCCTATCTTTACTTTGGTTGTTATAAAAGATATCTAACACGATAGGTAACAATTATGCAAGACAAAGTAAACTCGAATTAAAACCTTGTAATAACTTATTTAACTAGTGAGGTATAGTAAGTTAATTTCTCTTCTATTATGGAGGAGATTTGAGCTCAATAGTGGGTATATAAGTATAGAAGTTGACTATCTATATACATCGAGAGTATTGTAAACTATATTCATTTATTTCGGATCTTCTCCACAATAGAAGGGAAATTGTCCCTACTATACCATGCTGGTCAGACAGGTTGGTATAGCGTTCGTTTTGAGTTTGCCTTCTCTTGCATAGATGTTATATGCGTACTGTATCCTTAGTCGTCTTTTACGACATCCACGGGCAAAATTGGGAGTGGTGAATTGTATTCTTTATCCGTCACCACACGGAATTAAACTACACGAGTTTCTAATTTATTCCTGAAACTACAGACCTAGAACAATAATTTGTGGATCGCACAAAATATTGTCTTTTTTTTAAATTTGGTGTGGGTTACGGTCGGCGCTCTCCTCGCACCACTCCGTCCAGGGCGACAGAGGGGTGTAAGCACGCACACACGCACACCGACCACCGAAGCAGGGTGACTTGACGTCAGTGGTCGGTTCGACGGAATACTGCTTGAGGAGTACCCTCTCCTCGACCGACGTCCCCGCCTCGAGGAGGACGTCAGCCTTTCCTCACGCGGTCAGCCTCTCGGCGGGTGACGGACTAATTCCCCGGTCCAGTCACTTTAAGTGTTGTCTTGCATGGAATTCGAACTCATGATATTAACACAGCAAATAGGTATCTTAACCACTACGCCATCTATACCATCTAATATGTATTTTATATAAATCATTTATTCTACAGTATGAAATAAATGCAGGTATCCTAGTTTATTACGAATGTTAGAACGATGCTTAATTATGTAGTTCAATGTCTCATGTATGAATGTTATTTTCATTATTTGAGTTTTATTTTAAAAGTATATAAACTCATTTGCAAAAAAAACGGGCACCTAAGCAATGAACCATTTCAAATGTTAATATTTCTTTGTTTGATAATTACAGGTAGTTTTATCCACACAATTTGCTAAATTAATAAGAAAATAATCGTTTTCATCAGTATTTCATAAAATTTAGATACAATTTATGGGAAATAATGCTAAACCTCGCTAGTAGTGTATATTCGCTAGTAGTGCATATGCTCATGAAGTAAAAATAAAAAAGTTTTTTTGTTTGTTTTTCTTTAATAAAGTAAAAGCAGATAAATGTTTAGTATCGAGTGTGACCCCCTCTAGCTAAAATCACAGCTTGAATTCGTCTGGGCATGCTAGCGAGTATATCCCGGATACTTGCTTGCGGAATACGTTCCCACTCCGCAGTAATCACATTCTTCAGCTCTCTGATGGTCTGCGGAGCCGGGTGTACTGATCTCACACGCCGTTTCAGAACGTCCCAGACATGCTCTATGGGATTGAGGTCGGGACTTCGAGCTGGCCAATCCAAACGACGAATGCCGACCTCTTGCACATACGCATTAACATCGCGGGATCGGTGGGCGCGAGCATTGTCGTCCATAAAAATCGAGTCTTCACCTAGAGCGGCCAATGCGGGTTGTGCATGAGAAATTAGAACTTCCGTTATGTATCGATGCCCAGTCAGTGAGCCGTTTTCAATGAAGACTAACTCTGTACGATCCATTGAATTTATTCCTGCCCAAAACATAACAGAGCCCCCACCATAAGGTGTGATTTCTTCGAAACATGCCTCTGCAAAGCGTTCTCCTTGTCTTCTTAGCACTCGCCGACGTCGATCTTCACCGAACAGAGATATCCTGGCTTCATCAGAGAACAAAACCCTATTCCAATCGTCTTGAGTCCATGATTCACAATTTCTAGCGAACCTAAGCCTGTGAACTCTGTGCTCACGGAGTAATTTGGGGCCGCGGGCCGGGCGGTGACTGCGTATATTGGCAGCGAGAAGCCTCCTCCTGACCGTCCATAGACTAATATGCACATTTCTTACTTCTTGGAGGTTGTTCTTAAGATCCACATACGAAGATTTGCGATTTCTCAATACGCGACTCACAAGAAAACGATCATCCCGTGGTTGGGTACATGGTTTTCTTCCAGAACCAGGCCTTCTCTCGACGGAACCAGTCTCCTGATATCGCTGCCAGGTCCTTTGGACTGTCGAGCGACTAACATTTAGCCTCCTAGCCACGAAACATTGGCTGCAACCCTCTTCAAGCAGCGCGATAATTTTGGTAGCTTTTACCACTTTATCTACCATTTTTGATACAGCCAAACAGCATTAAATAAAGCTTTGACAGTCAAGGATATGAAATTAATCGATAAAAATTGAATAAAAGTTATGAAAGTCGATGTTAACTTCTGGAACTTCGCGCCAAAAATGTAGGATAAAAAGGGGTTTTCTGTAAAAATGAACATCCAATGAAAAATTGAATTTAGAACGTACTTTTTTAAATACCACAGCATTTTTAAAACCGGCCAGTAACGTGTACAAACGATTGAAACCTTTTTGGTATTGTATCTTTTTAAATATGAATGAAAATCAAAACCGCCCGTTTTTTTTGCAAATGAGTTTATTATATATATAGGAAAGGAGGGTTTTGCGAACGATATATTGACTCACCACCATATTTCTGGAACTATAAGGAGTACAGACTTGAAATTTGGCAGAAATAATGCTTTCGTTGAGTAGAGGTCAGCTAAGAATGGATTTTACGAAATTCCACCTGGGTGTTGCAGGGGCTCTAACAATAACATACATATAAAGGAATAGGGTGAGCCGAAGCTACTGGAGCTAGAAAAATGAAATTTGGACCGTAGTTTCATTTCGTGACGTAAGCACCTACTAGAAACGATTTTTTGAAATTCCACCCCCAAAGGGGGTGAAACGCAATGGTAAAGTCTGTATGGAAAGAAAAAAAATCTTTAGCTACAGTCTTTAAATTAATCACAAATACTCTTTAATAAAAATAACGTGTTTATACACGTGTTTCAGCGTTTGTCCATTTCCATCCTCTAAGGGTGTAAAATAGGTAGAAAGATGTCAGTTTACTGACTTATCACAGAGCCGAAACTACTGAAGCCAGAAACATGAAACTTTGACATTAGTTTCTTTGGATGACGTAGAAACCCACTAAGAAAGGATTTCTTGAAATTCAACCCCTAGGGGGTAAACCGCAGTAACAAAGTTTGTATAAGGAGAAAAAAAAATCTACATCGATTTTCTTCAAATCCTCCAAAAATACTCTTTTGTAAAAATAAATAAACACGTATTTCAGCATTTTTTAATTTTCACCCTCTAAGGGTGTATAAATTTACACTAATATTATAAAGAGGAAACTTTGTATTTTTGTATGTCTGTTACGAATAAACTCAAAACTACTAGATGGATTTCGATAATTATTTCACTACTAGCAACCCGCCCTCGCTTCACTTCGATTTCAGTCGCTTTACCCGCGGCGTTCCCGTTCCTGTGGGAATACCGGGATAAAATATAGCCTATGTAAACTCCCTGATATTATAGCTTTCCATTGGTGAAAGAATTTTTGAAATCGGTTCGGTGGTTTAAGCGTGAAAGCGTTACAAACAAACAAATAAACAAACATCCTTACTTTCGCATTTATAATATTAGTATGGATTAGAATGCTATATTATCCCTGAGTAATATTATATACTAGCAACACGCCCTCGCATCGCTTCGGTTTCAATCGCCTTATCCGCGTAGTGTCCCCTTCCCGTAGGAATACCGGAATAATATATAGCCTATGTATGACCCCTGATATTATAGCTTTCCAGTGGTGAAATAATTTTTGAAATTGGTTTGGTGGTTTAAGCGTGAAAGCGTAACAAACAAACTTACTTTCGCATTTATAATATCAGTAAGGATTTTATATATAAATGCATATATTCTACATATTCATTAATTTCAACACATATAAGTTGCACTGTTAGAATGGGCTCGGTCCTTCTCCTCCTTATGGGGGGAACCGTTGAGCTCCATCCTCCTCCATCATGGGAGGGAAATTGATCTATTATACCGCGCTGGTCAGACGTGTTGGCATAGGGTTTTATGTCGAGTTTGCCTTCTTTTGTATAGATGTTATCTGCATATCATATCCCTTGGTCATCTTGTACGACACCCACGAGTGCTCGTAAGAGCTCGTGAGAGGGTGGTAAAGTGTATTATTTCTTCGTAACCACACGGAAGATTATTCTGCATTCTACTTTAATTATTATGGTCATACTTTTAAATTTTATTTTATTTATGTATTCCGTGTCTTCCGCTATACTTATCATGTATAATATCCTTTTTTTTTGCTTTTAATAAAACTACCTTGAATAGCATTTTGAAATTAAAACCTTAATTTAAATAAATATATATATACCTACTAGCTGACCCAACAGACGTTGTTCTGTTCAAATCTAAAAAAACCTGTTCCAATTATTAATCTAAACCATTCTTATATCCATCGGCATAGCTATAAAAAAACATCAAATCGATCCAGTCGCTTAGAAGGAGTTCATTTACAAACATACGAAGAGAAGATTTATATATATAAAGATAGAAAACATTATATAGTCGTTAAATTTTCTAATTTTCTGAGCAACTTTCTTATTTTTTTTTCCGTGAAAGTAATTTTCCAAACATTAGCAAACTCAATAAAAAAAGATGGATGTAATTGGTAAAGTCATTCTCAAGTTATGTTATTGTCCTGCCCGAACAGCGCCACCTACCGGGTCCAATTGAGAATCTAAACCATCCTCGAATCCCCTTGAACACACTGAAAAAATTTCGTCAACATCGGTCCAGCCGTTTAGGAGGAGTTCAGTGATATACACACGTACGCTAGAAATTTATATATAAGATATGTATAAGACAATAGTGACGTAGTTATTTTTCCCTTTTGTGATGAAATGTCAAACGTACAAAGTATCAACTATTTTTTATTTTCTGATAGACATTTTAGGAACGGGCTAAGAAATAACCAGGAGAATGAACACCAGAAATCTTCTGAGAAACTTTTTTTTTTTTTTTGTGGTTGGGTCGCGGTCGGCGCGCCTTCGCACCACTCCGTCCGGGGCGACAGAGGGGCTTAAGCACGCAACTCCCGCAACCCACCCAAAAACCACGACGCCTTCGTCGTTGGGCCGACCACTGGAGCAGCGTTAACTTGTCGTCAGTGGTCGGCCCGACGGAATACCCCCTATTGGGGTACCCTCCCATCGACCGACGTCCCCCCTCGGGGAGGACGTCTTCTCATCGAGGCTGCGCTCCTCGCGCAGGCGATCCGCCGCCTCCTTCCGCGAGATCACCGTTTCGCAGAAGGCTGCGACCGCGTCCCAATTCCCGACGCTGTCGACCATCGCCCTAGCGATAGCCGGCAGCGTCAGGTCCGTACCGATGATTGCGACGAGTTCACAGCGCTGCACTGCCCAAGCCGCGCCGGCCTCGAACGTATGGCGCGCCGTGTCCTCGTCGCAATCGCAGTGGTGGCAGGACGGTGTACTCTCCCTCCTAACGACCTTGTGCAGGTATTTGGCGAAGCACCCATGCCCCGTCAAAACCTGCACCAGTCGGAAGGAGAGCACCCCGTGCCGCCTTTCCAACCACTGCATCAGCACCGGCCGGAAGGCCTCCACGGTTCGCACCCCGAACCGAGGCCTCTCCAGCCGGACTGCCCAATGGGCAATGACGTCTCGGCGGGCGTCGACGCGCCAGGCGGTGAGATCCCTTAACGAGACCACACCGCCCTCCGCTCGCACCCCCGTCACTCGCCGATATAGTCCGGCGAGCATCTCCGCCTCCAGGTCCCACGGGGGAGTCCCGGCCAATAGGCATGCTGCCTCCGTCGCCACCGTGCGGTATCCGCGGATGGCCCTGACCGCCATGACCCTCTGTGGTCGCCACAGAAGGGCCCTAAGTCGGACGGTCATGGACCCCGCCCACAGCGGTGCGCCGTACAGGGCCATCGACCGGATGACCCCCGCGTACAGCCGTCGGCACGCAGTGCTCGGTCCGCCCACGTTCGGCATAAGCCACGATAGGGCGGATGCCGCGCCGATGAGCCGTGGAGCGAGCCTGCGGAAATGCTCCCGCAACCACCATCGCCCGTCGAGCACCAGGCCCAAGTACCTCATATGGGCCCGGATGCTGATGTCGACCGAGTGGACGGTGATCGAGACGCCGATGGGAGGGCTCATATGGCGCCCATGGAACAAGAGGGCCTCCGTCTTGTCCAGGGCGACCCTCAACCCCAGCGCCTCGATCCGCCTGACGACCTCTTCGGTACCAGAGGTCGCCAGGCTTACCGCCTCTTCTAGCGTCCCACCACGGGGGAGAAACTTATAATACTAGTTAGTATCATCATTTCAGCTCATATACCACCCACTGCGGGGCTCGAGCCTCCTCCTGGATAGCATTGAAGCTAAACTACTATACCACGCTGGTCAGACGGGTTAGTAAAAAGTTTTATGTTGAGTTTGCCTTCTGATGTATTGATTTTATCTGTATGTCATATGGCTTAGTCATCTTTTACGACAACGATAGGTAAGAGAGGGAGGAGGGGGTGAATTGTATTCTTACTCCGCTACTATACGGATAAATAAGAGTAAAATTTACCTACTATACCAAACTGGTCTGACGGATTTGTATTGGGTTTTATTACGAGATTTCCATCTCTTGCGTAGGTATCATATGCGTGTTATCCCTTAGTTGTCTTTTAAAAATAAAGGCTGGTAGATAGTATTCTTACCCTGTCAGCACACGGATATTACAGATAAAATTAGTTAGTACTAGCAGCGCCCTGCGGTTTTACCAGCATAGTTTCCGTTCTCGTCGGAATATCGAGATAAATTATAGCCTATGTATTATCTGGTATGTAAGCTATATTATTGTGAAGTTTTATCAAAATCCATTTAGTAGTTTTTGCGTGAAAGAGCAACAAACATCTTCACATCCTCAAATACAAACTTTCGTGTTTATAATATCAGTAGAATAACTAGATAGTAGTTATCGCCTTTGTGCCTATGCCAAATAGTATACATCTAAGTACATATATTTATGGGTTTTTTTTTTTAGGGGTGGGTTGCGGTCGGCGCGCTCCTCGCACCACTCCGTCCGGGGCGACAGAGGGGCGTAAGCACGCACTCCCATAACCCACCCGCAATGCACGTCGCCTTCGTCGTTGGGCTGACCACCGGAGCAGGGTGACTTAACATCAGTGGTCGGCCCGACGGAATATCCCCTATTTGGGGTACACTCCCATCGGGGAGGACGTCGGTCTTTCCATACGCGGTTGGCCTCGCGTCACTCGCTGCCTCGACTAGGGCGGTATGAGGCGCAAGTATTCGCGCCCACGCCGCCCATATATTTATGGTACGCCCAAATTAGTAACACTTTATCCTGCATGGGAATTTAAACTATAACAATCACCGCCTAAGCCGTACGTCATTAGTAAGTACAGTCAATATGAAAAACAATACTTAAATAGTGTGCTCATTGAGATATGACTTTATCAAACGGATATCATAATCGGTTTATTATTTACTGCAAAAAAACTATTTTATGATTTGATAGCGGTTTCCTGCTTACTCATAAAATATTTTTTAGCATTAATATTTATTGCATGGAATATTTGTAATATTAATATATTCATTATTATTTAGCTCTTGCTCTAATTACTTAGGGTGGACGCTTTACATTTGGCAATCGTTTTATAATCAGCCACTTGTCTAACGTTAGTTTGCCCTTGATAATGTAATTATATAAATTGACTGCACAGATGGCGTAGTGGTTAAGATACCGACCTACAGTGCCAGTGGCGCGGGTTCAAATTAGGGATGCAAATATCGAAGCATGCTTTTTACATGAAATACCAACATTTGCGTGATGTGAGGGCCGTTGCTCTGCTAAAAGAACCATACACTTTAAATAATGCAGGCCAAACATCGTATAAAATAACATCGATACATCGATGTTTTACAATAGGGTACATCGATGGCAAACATCGATGTGTTTTTTATTCAAAAACATCACCATCCCTTCAGCCTTGCAAAAAGTAAATACTACTTCGTAGTTTAATATCTGCTTTGTTTGCATTTAGAATTCTGCATTTATATGTTTAAATAAGTATAATAGCTTATGATTAAAGGTTAGAACTAGACAATACTCAGTGTCTTGCAGTCTTAAGGGTATTCTATTGGGAATACGTTTTAATTAAATTTATAATAAAATCCCAGCTTGACGGTTCGACGATTTTCCCTATTGAAATTAAAGTATTTTTTTAATTTAGATACCCACAGCGAGTTATCTATTTATTCTTTACATTTTCAACTATATAGTTTTCTACTATATTATCTAAAGCTGTTATTATCTAAAAGTATATTGCGTCGTTATAAAATTTAAATATTAAGCACTCATAATAAAAAAAAATATTTGAAGTTGACCATAATATGATAATATCATTAACGATTAACCTAAATTGGTTGTTTTTCCAATTGCTTTTGTAGGATCTACTCAATTAACGCCTATCTTTATACGTAAGTTATAATAAGTGGTATAGATTAAAAATTGGACTCAATAGGCAGCGCTGCGATCGATTACAAGGAATCGATTTTTTACATAAAGATATATAAAAAAAAATCTAATTCCTTGAAATCGACCGCAGCACTGCAAATGTGTATGTGTGTGTGTATGTGTGTAAACTGCATTTCCATCTTTTTTTTATAGCAAACAGTGGCAAACAGGTAAACAGTACATCTAATGGTAGATAAGTGTTGCTACTGCTCATGGACCTTTGCTAGGCCACTGTCTCATCGCAGCCCACATACGTCCCATTGTTGGGCTTGGGCCTCCTCAACAATGGGAGGGAATTTGACCTACTAAACCATGCTGGTCAGACATGTTGGTATAGGGTTTAATTTCGAGTTTTCCTTCTCTTGCACAGAAGTTACGTGCATATTATATCCGTTAGTCGTCTTTTACGACATCCACGGGCAAGATAGAGAGTAGTGAAATGTATTCTTACTCGGTAACCACACAGAAACCACTGCCTACCGTGAAGAAAGTGAGTCTAAAAAACCCACCACACGCAAACACCCTCAGAGAGATAGGCTGCCGGTTCTCTCGCTTACTGAACGAAGCGCAGTAATAAATT
This sequence comes from Lymantria dispar, assembly GCA_032191425.1. NCBI lineage: Eukaryota > Metazoa > Arthropoda > Insecta > Lepidoptera > Erebidae > Lymantria > Lymantria dispar. The sequence continues at coordinate 8,280,533 of CM063445.1, read as the reverse complement.
GCTACTACTCAGACGTCGATTTTCGAGAGTATGGTACTACTCCGGACGGACCGGCCAGCGGCTGTAGACAAACAACTGTCAACAGTGTGGTCCTACCACTATATAAACCTGGTGACGAAGTAAAAATATAACTCTATACTACTATAACGTTTTTATTATACTATTTTTGCCTTTTTTTTGGGCGGGTCGCGGTCGGCGCTCTCCTTTTACAGCACCACTCCGTCCGAGGCAACAGAGGGGCGTAAGCACGCACACCCGCAACCCACTCGAACGCCACGTCGCCTTCGTCGTTGGACCGACCACCGGAGCAGAGTTACTTGTCATCAGTGGTCGGCCCGACGGAATACCCCCTAGTGGGGTACCCTCCCATCGACCGACGTCCCCCTCTCGGGGAGGACGTCGGTCAATACTATTTTTATCTTAACCCTCACTCTTACTTCCACCCTCACTTTTAGTAATTTTGGTTTTAAGAAAGAATCAGTTAAGTAACGTAGAAGTGTTAATAGCAACAGTCGAGGAACTAATTGCCACACTAAATAAAACCAGACAAATAAATGTATTCTTTAGTAGGTGAGTTAATTACTCTCAAAATATTTAATTATTATTCTCATTTTAATAATATATGTAAACTTAACAAAAAATATGAACAATAGTTATCAAAAAGTATACATAATTAATGAAGTTAAAAATTTTTGTAGTTATTTAATATTTTATGATACAAAAATTCCGTTTCGTTTTCGCAAAACAAAAAATTGTTTGACATAGACGCATAATGCCGTGAAGATTAGGCAATATGACGTCATCGTTTAGTTTAGCTCTCTTTGTCTAATTATTCAAATTGAAATATTTTTAATTACTATAATATAAACCTAATTAATATATTATTTATATTAAAGGATATAACTTGGTGGTTTAAATATTTAATATGTGAGCTAATAGTCTATATGCTTCGTTCGAATAGGAGTTTTATGTCATTAAATTTTGAAGAAATGAACTCATTTCCGTGTGGTGACGGAGTAAGAATGCAATTCATCACCCCCTCTTTTGCCCGTAAGTGTCGTAAAATATGACTAAAGGATGGTATATGCAAGTATCTAAGCAATAGAAAGAAAACTTGAAACAAAACCCTATACCAACACATGGGAGCAACGTGATATGGTAGGTCAATTTCCCTCCCATAGCGGAGGAGGCCCAAGCCTAACAGTGGGACGAGTATGGGCTGAGAGGAGACGAGACGACAAAACTCATTTGTCGTTGAGCGTTTTTTGCGTGATATTATCGTAACTGATATGTATATGGTCAAAATTTGTGGGTGAGTTGTGGGAATTTGTGAGTGGGTTGTGGGAATTTGTGGGTGGGTTGTGTGTGTGCGTGCTTACGCCCCTCTGTCGCCCCTGACGGAGTAGTGCGAGTAGCGCGCCGACCGCAACCCATCAGCAAAAAAAAATGGTCAGAATTTATTATTTTGAATATTTTTGTTTTTTTGTTTAATATTGTTTTTTTTTTTAATTCTTCACTTTGGATATGTTTACGGTTCCCACGGTACGGTACACTAAATCTCAGAAATTTACATATATATACGAGTACGTCCCCATGTCAGTATTTCCTATAATGGAGAGGAAAATAATAAACTGTACCACAACTAACAAACCACTCTGGTTTGTATAGGTAGTCTCCATCTCACGGACACAATGACGTCACTACAGCAGCGAAGAGACTTTGGGTCATTCTATGTACTCTATCGGATTTTTACAGGGAGCGTCTGTTGTAATTTGGTATCACCGTGACGTTTATATCACCACTAATGTATATATGTCCTCCTTTAAACGAGGTTTAAGAAGAGCAACTACTTCATAGTAGGCAACAGCTTGATTATACATCTGGTATTACTAATGAGCTAAGCCATAGCACCTAAGGCTACCTCATGTGGAGAAGGAAACTCGGCTTAAGATGTTACTGAAGGCCAAGTGGGCATTCCCACGTTTGATTTATTGACCTTTTCGCGCCGCAGTTTATCTTTCTTTATACCAGATTTTAGATTTTGAGGTTGTACCTCTGACATTGCCAATAAGGGGTAGTTAACTTACTGTCAGACCCTGTCTACTCATTTACCACCATTGGAAATAAAAATATATATCATCATAATCACAGCTTATATACGTCCCACTGCTGGGCTCGAGCTTCCTCCATAATGGAAGGGAAATTGACCTACTATACCACGCTGGTTAGACGGGTTGTTATAGGGTTTTATTTTGAGTTTTCCTTCTCTTGCATAGATGTTATCTGCATATTATAATCCTTTACTCGTCTTTTACTATACCCACAGGCAAGAAAAGGGGGTGGTGAATTGTATTCTTTTTCCGTCACCACACGGAAAAAATGTAGCATTTAAAATGTAAACCTAATTTTCATAAAGGCCACGTGCGTTCACTGACAAAGATTTTTATTTCCCGCTGAAGTAATGAAATTCCTTTTTTTTTTGTTAAACTGTTTCCTTATAAAAATCGAAGGTTAAATATGTTAGTTCCGACATATTACAATTATATATTGTACACAATTATTTATGCATTTAAAATTCGTCAAGAATTACTTGACTTTTATATTACTTTTCTACTGTTGTTGGTGGCAAAGGAATAAATAGCACAACTAATGGTAAGTGATACTGCCGCACATGGACCTTTGCTAGATCACTGCTTACCGCGAAGGGAGTGTGAATGCGTGCGTGGAGGTTCGGTGATATTAAAGGCATCACTAAAATCACTTAAACGCAAACACTCTCACAAATTTGGAATACCAGCTCCCTCGCTCACCGAAATGCAGTAAAAAAATGCTACTACTATTTACCTATTTGGATTGTTTATATGGCGGAGTGGTTTAAGTATTTTTTGTGACGTGTATCTCAGATTCGATCCCACGCAATGATTTTAAGTATGTATGTAATATTTGTATATGAATTGTAAGTTTATAAGACTCGTGTCGTGATATCTGATGTTTACGCGAGCACTACACATTGTAAATAAAACTACTTTTACGGATTATATCGCGTTTGTATTTGATTTATGATTGCCCGACGTTTCGAACACTTTGCAGCATTCATGGTCACGGGCGGACTAAGGTGTCTCACGTCCAACAAGTAATCGTTATTACAGATATTTTATAAGACTCCTTGCGATAAAATTACTTACTCCTTAGTGTGGTATGTAAAAATCATTAGAAATTCAAAACGAATACCATTAACTGTACAGATGGCGTTAGGGTTAAAAATCCGACCTATCGTGCGAGTGTCTTGGGTTCGAATTCCATACAGGACAAGACTTTGTGCGATTCATAAATTGTTGTTCTGAGTCTGGATATAATTTATGTCTGTTAATTATATGCTTGTAAAGTCCCCCGCAACACTAGGATTATTTCCTTAGCGCAGGATATTGTCTTAGAAATACAGTTTTTAGGTACTGCATTTTTAATAGATATTATTTTTTCAAATAGAGTACTGTTAGCAGCATGGCCCTGCCACTAACAGATGTGTTATTTTTGATGATTGATTTAAAAATATATAAATACTAGCAACCCGCCATCGCTTCGCTTCGGTTTCAGTCCCATTACTCCCGTAGTTGCCGTTTCCGTAGGAATACCGGCATAAAATATAGCCTATATTACTCTCTGATATTATGGTTTTCCATTGGTGAAAGAATTTTTGAAATCGGTTCAGTGCTTTAAGCGTGATAGCATAACAAACAAACAAACTTACTTCCGTATTTAAAATACTAGCAACCCACCCTCGCTTCGCTTCGGTTATAGGTTATAATCGTTTTACCCGCGTAGTTCCCGTTCCCGTGGGAATACCGGGATAAAATATAGCCTAGTTTACGCCCTGATATTATAGCTTTCCATTGGTGAAAGAATTTTTGAAATCGGTCCAGCCGTTTTGAAGATTACCCGAAACAAACAGACAGACAGACAGACAGACAAAAATTTTTTAATTGCTATTTTAGGCATAGGTGTCGTGCAAATAACCGTGTGAGCATGAAAATAGCCTATTATTTTGACATTACAAACAGACACTCCAATTTTATTTATTGGTATAGATTAGTAAGGATTATTTATCGTTTTCCGTGTGGTGACGGAGTAAGAATACAATTCACCAATCCCTATCTTACCCGTGGGTGATCGTACGAGACGACTACGGGATATAAAACGCATATAACATCTATGCGAGAGAAGGAAAACTCGAAATAAAACCCTATACCAACACGTCTGACCAGCGTGGTTATAGTAGGTCAATAGGCATGATGACTAATTTTGAAAAACTGTTTTATAATATTCTTAAATAACTACTATTATCAAAAAATTTATTATTTTTGCAATAAGTATGGTTTCTTTAGAAATAAATGCTATTTTAATTAAATACATTTAAATTAGCGCCAAAACGGTGCCTAGTGTCATGGCGTCTGCTTGTGACGTCACGTCTATTCACTTGAGTTGTAAACGTAAGGGAGTTAAAGCAAAAAATCTGATATATTTTATTTAGACATGAATTCGAAAGTCTATAAGTGGTGTGCGGTTCCTCAATGTGTTAATACATCAATAAAAACCCCTAACAAACTGTTTGTTTATGTACCACACAATAAAACAATCTATACCAATAAATAAAATTGGAGTGTCTGTTTGTAATGTCAATATAATAGGCTTTTTTCATGCTCACATGGTTATTTGCACGACACCTATTCCTAAAATACAGATTAAAAATTTTTGTCTGTCTGTCTGTTTGTTCCGGGAAATCTTCAAAACGCCTGGACCGATTTCAAAAACTCTTTCACCAATGGAAAGCTCAGTATCAGGGCGTAAACTAGGCTATATTTTATCCCGGTATTCCCACGGGAACGGGAAATACGCGGGTAAAATGACTAAAACCGAAGCGAAGCGAGGGCGGGTTGCTAGTAAGATATAAGTGGTTTAATCTTGCACAGTGAGATCCAAAAGCCAAAATTTATATAAATAAATATAAAAAAATAAATAGAAAACTATTTATTTTTGTGAAGATCATTTTGACGTAAGTAATTACTTTATATCGTATATTTTATTTGGTATGTCACTTTATTTAACTGCAGTTTAATACCAAGTTTACAAAAGCATTATTTAAATAACATAACCTCTAACATCTCAAGCGGTATTATTTTTAAATAGATTTTAAATTAGATCTTAGAAGATTATTAATCAATATTTTACTTGCATCGTATTTTTGACATTTCTAAATTCTGCTGAACAGAAGTTTTTGTTTGATGCTAGGTACTCTCTCCCAGCATTAACAAATCAACTTTAGGCAAATAAGAGCTGTTTGCCTTGATGAATCCTTCTTTCATGACTTACATTTTTAGTAAGAACACAAAAGTAAGCAAGAGATCGATAAAAATCACGAAACACTCTTTAAATGCAAGTTAAAACAATTAATAAGTGTAACGATCGTAGAATTTCGTACAGAATTTGCGATGATAATGACAGGTGTACATAGGAGTGACGTAACTAAATTTGATTGGTGTTTAGCTGAGCATGGCGGACTTGTGTATTTTGCAGTTTTATTTTATTAAATAAATTAATAATCTCATCTTATAAAAGAAAATAAATATTTATTTCAAGATATATTCTTTGTGTTATAGTAGATAAACACATTATTTTAGTGATTTTTGGTTACTGTCATCATGCCTATTACCCTTCCATTATGGAGGAGGCCCGAGCCCAGCAGTGGGACATATAGGGGCTGAGATGATGATGATGATGATGATTTATCGTTGCATATATGTCCCATTGTTAAGTTTGAGTCTCCCCCATGAAAGAGAATAGGTACTATAACTATGCTGTTCGGACATATTGGTATAGAATTTATATCAATTTTCTTGCATAGATGTTACAGCATAATAATATAGTCGACTTATACAATACTAGCAACCCGCCCTCGCTTCGCTTCGGTTTCAGTCGCTTTACCCGCGGCGTAGCTCCCGTTCCTATGGGAATACCGGGATAAAATATAGCCTATGTTATTCCCTGATATTATAGCTTTCCATTGGTGAAAGAATTTTTGAAATCGGTTCGGTGGTTTAAGCGTGAAAGCGTTACAAACAAACAAACAAACATTCTTACCTTCGCATTTATAATATTAGTATGGATATCACTCATAGGTGGTGAATTGTTGTGGATTTTTACTTCGTCACCACATGTAAAATATTTCCTCATTCATCATTATTTCAGCTCATATACATCCCACTGTTAGGCTCGAGCCTCCTCCACTCCATAGGAGGGAAATTGACCTACTATACCATGCTGGTCAGATATGTTGGTATAGGGTTTTATTTCGAGTTCTTGCATAGATATTATATGCATATTTAATCCACAGTCCTCTTTTACGATAACCACGGGCAAGAGAGGGAACGGTGAATTGTATTCTTACTCCGTCACCACACGGAAAGTAAAATGTTTATATAAGTTAAATATAAATAATAATCATACTGTGATGAGAATGATTTTTTTCCTTAGTTATTAATGTAAAAATAGTCATCAATATTCATAGCTGCGATAACATTTTGTTATCAACGTTATCAAGTACGATTAATTCGATAAAATATCGACAATATAATCGATATTTGTACTTTAAAACAATAAGTGTTTCGATCCTCGTGATATTTAATCGAAAAAATTTATTTTCGAGGAGACCGCTTTATCTTTTTAAAGACTTTGGAACAAATTCCTTGGATGGACATAGATTCAAATCCTATGCCTAATAATCGATTTCCGCTCTCAAAAAAGTTTTTATAGATAATTTCAAATGCTAAATCTGGTAAATTTAGATTCGATGGATTTACTATGAAATGTCATAAAACCTTTTGATTTTCAAACACATACAAATATACATACATACCTAGAATACTATTTATTGATAAAAACCGAAATTAGAGTTATTAACAATTATTATTTATATAAAAATTTAGTTTTTTTATTCACCTGGCAGTTATAACGATTTCACATGTGAAACACTGAAAATTGTTGTTTTATCTCGATTTTAACTCGCGATACCGACTTGTAGCTACATTCGTTGAAACTGTTATCGCGATAACAGTTTTATATGGAGGATAAGTGGAACAATTGGTCAGGATACTACGGGCCTCTGTGCTAAGGGGACGTTGAGCAATTTTCTGTATTACATTAACTGCCACTGACATCCTTCGGAGAAATGGTAAATATTTTAATATCTTATTAAAGTTCACGTTGTATTTGAATTACTTCTTTAACAATTCCTAAAATGTTATCACTTGATAATAGTAGACAATAGAAGTAAGATTTTTTAATATACACAAATATTTTTATTCGTTAAAAACGTTGTAATTTTAATAGATATTATTTAGTAGATTCCGCTGATTTGTGTTGCGTTGCATGTGTCGAAATCTGCATGTGATTATGATCATAGATAAAAAGTATAATTATGTTGTAAGATTACCTACGTCAAAATCATTTACAATAGCAAGTAACCTTAGCATTTATTTAGGAATATTGATAGAGCTGATATATAAATACTTGTAAAATATCTATATCGATGTGGTAGGGGAAATATATATATATAGTAATATTCAGTATACCTATTATCTTTTCATCTCAGCTCATATAGTGCTGGGCTCGAGTCTCTTCCACAGTGATAGGTAAATTGAACTAATATACTATGCTGATCAAATATATTGCTATAGGTTTTTTTTTCTTTATTTAAAGAGCCGTCTGCTGTGTGGTAGCGGCTTCGAATACTACCAACCCTTGCTTTGCTCGTGGGTGTCGTAAAAGACGACTAAGAGCCCTAGATTGACCCGGACCAACTCCATCTGGTACCATTTGGGTCAACGATTACATTCCCACGGAGGGTTGACGTCAGGCAGGCGGCCGGTCATAAAAGTCATTGCCGAAACTTTTTGCAATATGTCAAAACAGATGACATATTGCGTCGACCCCAAGTAATTGGGATAAGAGCAAGATGATGATGATTTAAAGAGCCGTTTCACAATTGCGAATATGACACTCTGTATAATCAAAATATCATGTTGTCTTAATTATAGTTTAAACTAAATATTGCTAGCTTTTCTAAGACTTAGCGCATATGTGACCATGTCCAGTATGAGTTTCACTTCCTCCACCATAGGGTCTGATAAAGTTGGTATAGGGTTTTATTTAATGTTTTCCTTCTCTTATGCGCATATCCTTTAATTATCTTTTAAGACACACATGGGTAAGAGGGGGTGGTGGATTGTATTCTTAAACTGTCATAATGGAAATTCATTCAACTGGAATTATTTTAAACTTAATTATTAACCACTCAAAACCGGAAGAAATTTTCAAGAGATCGTGTTGAACTAATCTGCAATAATAATTACGTTTTGTTATATTTAGTTAATTTATGTTCAGTCCATAGAAATCTGATTCCTTTAGCCTTGTTTTGATCCAGTGATAATATATTAGGTTTGCACTTGCATTAATACAGTATATTGTTGTACAATAATAATTAACATATTTATATTGGTAATAAGTGAATCGAAACCATTTGATTTTAGAATAATTATCTTTTTATACTAGCAATGCATATTCTATAAAAATTTGGTTAAAAAAATAACGACTACTATAACAGATAAACAAAACTGTACGTCAGTTTACACGTGTACATGACAATATGTATATATGGGAAATATTTTGACCCTCCTTTAAACTCAATACTTTAAAGTATTTCAAGCATCTGGATAGTAAAAAAACCCAAAATCAAAACGCGTAAGATCCATGAAATAGTTTATTTCATAATATTATTCGCGCCTAAATACATCTTTATGCATTTCATGCATCAAATATAAATGATTACAACAATAACTGGGATATTACATAAACTTATTCATCATCATCATCCCGCTCTTATTCCAATTACTTGGGGTCGACACAATATGCATAGTACATATTGTGCATATTGCAAAAATAAATAGCAATAGTGATTTTTGATGTTTACGCGAATATTACACATTGTTAATAAACGGCAGGACCCCCGTAACCATGAATGCTGTAAAGTGTTCGAAACGTCGAGCAATCAAAAATCAAATACAAACGCGATAAAATCCGTAAAGTAGTTTTATTTACATTATTATCTATAGTTTTATGACCGCCTTTTTTTATGGGTGACGAAAGGACGGCGCGCGGGCCCATAACCCACTCGTACCCACATCGCCTTCGTCATTGGGCCGACCACCGGAGTGGGGTGACTTGACTTTTATGACCGCCTGCCAGTCGTCAACCCTCTTTGGAAATGTAATTATTGACCTGATAATATAGCTTTTAGTCGTTTTTTACGACAAACACGAGCAATATAAGGGTTGGTAATATTCGTAGCCACCAGACAGCTTAAAATAAAAAATATACATATTCGTGTGTGATAAAATAAAAATATAATATATTTTTAATACTTTCTTTCGCGTATACATCATAAGAAATTAGAAACTACAAAAAAGATTCTAGGATGTCAGAACAAATATAAAGGTAGATGCAGTTCTATCACTGACCGTGTGTCCTTTTTCCGTCGTTGAGAGGACTGTTTGCTTTATAACCTTGGCCTTCAGTGACCATACCAATCCTCTTGGCCAGGCTAATGTGATAGGACAATTGTTTTGCTATTTTTATAGGAGTACATGCTGAACGTTTTCCTCTTAATCGTAGTTGTCTCAATTATAGTCTATATAGCAACTCTTTGTCTCAGATGAGCAACCGAACTCAAAGTAATTGGCGTCGGTGACTCGCTCAATGGACAGAGAGGATAAAAAAGCGGATTATGTACCCTACGCTGTCGTCACGCATGGTTTAGGTGGCATGTGGTTAGTCGAAACCGTAAATGGTTCTCATGAACAAAACAAAATATTGAGTTGTTTAGTCTTCCAATACTGTAGCCCGGATAAAATGGCCGGAAGAAAATAATACTGAATATTTACATCCAATAAATGAAACATTCAATGTACATTGAATTCATCATCACAAAGAATTATGGTTATATTACAATTGTAATTGTGTGAATTAATTTTAAACGTCTTTATATTAACTATTTTTATTCTAAGAGTCAGTATTCGGTCCCACGAGGTTATTGATTTGGTATTTCCAAACCAAGAGCATCAACATGCTTCTATAACTATGTTACTTTTAACTTTAAACCATTTTGTAAATAAAATTATTTTACCCTTTGTGTTCGAAAGACGGGTAATCAAAAATCAAATACAAATGCGATAAAATCCGTTAAATAGTTCTATTTATAATGCTCGCGTAAACATCAGAAATCATTATAAAACTATTTTTATAATAACTTTGATAGATACTGAATATACCTTTTAAGAATAAATATATAGCAGTATATTTGATGCCTTTAGTAACGTGATCTGTATGTTGGATCACTTTTCCGATTCTTTAGATCAGCAACCCGCCAGCCCAATACCAGTGTTTCTAATATTATTCTTCTTTGGCCTCCACAAGGAGGACAGGAGTTCATTGATGTATGTTATATAACAATATTGTGTTCCATGCAAAGGTCATAATATAAAATAAAGTTACTTGAAACTTAATACTTATACAAAATTAATAAAACCTTAAACATATGTAGTAGTTAAGTTTATTCATTTTCAAAAAGTTTCATAAACGATTATTTTAATAATTAATTACTGAAATCCGAGTAGAATAATTATCTCATCATCATTTTAGCCTATATACGTTCCACTGTTGGACTCGGCGGACCTTCACTATTATGGCAGGCAAATTGACCTATTATACTATGCTAGTCAAAGGCATAGGATTTTGTTTTGAGTTTGCCTGCTGTTGTTTCGAGTTACATGTACATTATATCCCTTAAGCGTCTTTTTTGATACCACGGCACGGGCAAAAGAGGGCGTAGTGAATTGCATTATTACTCCGTCACTACATAGAATACATGGCACTATTTTGAAAATAATTTAAATTTTATCATAAAAATATCACTATCTTGTCGGGATTATGAGGGTTCTTGATGACGTCATTACCTGCGTATATTTTCTCTTCAGTTATATTGATTTGTAGTCCAATCCGATTATGTGAGTGAAAACATAAAGTGAAATCTACAAATGGGCATATATTATTCCATGTCTCATGCAGCTAGGTAGCAAATTAAAACTAGATCTCGTGGCTAGAGTAATATCATTTGAATTCATTCGGGATTAATGATTTTAATTCCAAGTGTCAATACTTCATATCGTTTCACCTAAAAGTTATCAGATACTTACAAACCCAGTTTAATGGATTAATCTGATTCGACACGATAAATACATTTATTCGTTAGATCCTTATACGTCTGATTAAAAAGGTATTCTGAAAACGATTCGGATTATTTTGTAATACTTAAAATACTATATAGATATAATCTTAGAGGCGGTTGATAAAACAACGTGTTTTATTACTAAGAAAGTAAATAGTTATATATAATCTACTGATAAAATCTGATTTCCTGATGAAACAACCATAAGTAAGGTTAGAAGAAAGATTAATAGCTTAATTAGCGTGACCGGCATAGTGAGTCAGACTGAAGAAAATTACACTCAAGAACTATGATAAGAGAACCTTGAAATTTTCTAGAAAATACTTGTTATATCGAGCCTACTTATGAGTAATTGTAGTGTAAACTTGAGTCAAATATTATTGACTTAAGTTTACACCTATATATTACAACTAGGAACTGCTTACGCCTCAATTTATATTACATAAAGACTACTTATCTAAAGATCATTTTCAACAAATAATTGCAGAAAACAAGCATTGTCGCAAGCTGCATTTTTTACTGTTAATTTCTATTAAAGATTATATGGTTATATATTATTTTATCCCCTTATTAGCGAAGATCCTCTTTGCTTGCGAGACCGGTTATTATAAGATTTTATTTCTTAGGATACCTACGGGAAAAGAAAGGGCTATGTTCATATATTTTTTATTTCGTTACCACATGCTAGGTTGCTACGTTTTCTATATGCTCACATTTTGGGAAATATATGGCATTCTAAACATTTTAATTCTTTGAAATGACCTAGCTATAATTATGTATACATATATATGAAACAAATATTGCTCGAATGACTATGAAAAGAAATGACCGATGTGCGACAGGATGGTTTCAGACGATTCCAGTAATGCAATGAGGTCTAGTAGGTACTACCACAATAGATTTGAAGGAGTCCTATTTTTAACTTATTTACCAATTAAGGATTAATTGCGTTCTATTAAAGATTATATGGTTATATATTATTTTATCCCCTTATTAGCGAAGATCCTCTTTGCTTGCGAGACCGGTTATTATAAGATTTTATTTCTTAGGATACCTACGGGAAAAGAAAGGGCTATGTTCATATATTTTTTATTTCGTTACCACATGCTAGGTTGCTACGTTTTCTATATGCTCACATTTTGGGAAATATATGGCATTCTAAACATTTTAATTCTTTGAAATGACCTAGCTATAATTATGTATACATATATATGAAACAAATATTGCTCGAATGACTATGAAAAGAAATGACCGATGTGCGACAGGATGGTTTCAGACGATTCCAGTAATGCAATGAGGTCTAGTAGGTACTACCACAATAGATTTGAAGGAGTCCTATTTTTAACTTATTTACCAATTAAGGATTAATTGCGTCTACTAAGTCAACTGGTGTTTAATTTTGCTGGTTTCAAAAAGTATAATATTCCACTAGATTACTTTCGTTGTAAATAATTTCATTAAGACCATTTAAGTATGTAATAATAAGTACAACGATCAACGTATCAACGATTAATCAAATTAGTACTTACTTCTTAACTTTTGTATCAACACCATAACTAATCAATTGGAATGTATTTTTCAGAGTAAACTCTTCACCTCGAAATCAAACCAATTTGAACTCGAAGCGTTAGAAGTACACAATGAGCTGAGAGCTGAACATGGAGTCGCACCTCTGGTTTTAAACAAAGAAATAAGCAAATACAGCCAAAAATGGGCAGAGGAATTAGCCAAAAGAGACGCAATGGCATATAGTCTCAATCAAAACTATGGAGAAAACGTATATTGCGGTTGGTCAGCTGATCCAAACACAAAAATAACAGCCAAAGTGTGTGTAGACAAATGGTATAATGAAATCAACGATTTTTCGTTTGGAAAGGAACCTGAAGTCTTAACATGCGGACACTTTACACAGATTGTTTGGAAAAACACCAAAGAACTTGGTGTAGGAAACGCTAAGAGTAAATCTGGAAAGTTGTATGTTGTTGCAAACTATTATCCACCAGGAAATTACAGCGGACAATTTAGCAAAAACGTTTTACCGCCAGGTGCTAATCAATTTCGAAGCAGTTATAATAGTTCACCAAGGTCATCAAATAATAACTTAGGACCTCCTTCACCGAGACAAAGGAATAGCAAGAATCTGGGAGACATCGCAACTGATTTAGTAAGCAAATTTAAATCTACTTCAATATCTAATGATAAATTTGAAGAAGAATTTCTGAACGCTCACAATCAGTACAGAAGACAACATGGGGTTCCTCCAATTCAATTAAGTAAAAATCTTTGCAAGTATGCTGATGAATGGGCTCGAACATTAGCAAAAAGATGTCAAACTGACCATAGAGATCAAAATGACTATGGAGAGAATATTTTCTCTGCCTGGTCATCAGATCCTAACTTTATAGTTACCGGTAAAGATCCTGTCGATAAATGGTACAGTGAGGTTAAGTATCATAAATTCGGTAGGGAGCCGACAGATTTGAGATCAGGGCACTTCTCTCAAGTTATTTGGGCAGATACCAAGGAAGTTGGTGTAGGTGTCGCTAAATCGAAAGAGGGTCAAGTTTATGTTGTAGCAAATTATTCTCCTCCAGGAAATGTAATCGGAAATTTTGCTACTAAAGTTAAGCCACCCATTAATTGAATTCTAGAACATTTAATAATAATGTGAATTTGTAACCAAAGACATTCTTTAGTAAGTTTTATTTAGTTTGATAAAACAATTATTAAACATTATATTTTAATAACTTATTGTAATTGCTGATGAATCATTATATTCAAGATATTAAAATAAGTTCTAAATCCTTATATTTATTGCGTAAAGTTAATTATTAATATAAGTTACTTGAAGATAAAAAAAGTTGTTCGTAAAAGCTTCAAAACTGTTCTTAGTATAATTTATCACGTTGAACACTGACTTATTTTGGAAACTAAATTGTAAAAAGCTATTAATTTCGCACCTGTTAATACCGTTGAGAAAATCCTTTAATTTTTGACATATTTTCTGACTGTATAGGAGCAAAATAGTGGAACCTTTTTATATTAAACATTAGTAAATTTTGCAGCAGCAATATCTTACTCGTAAATTCTCTTTTTCGCTCGAATATTATGAAATTAGAAAAATATTAAATTATTGCACTATTTATTACATCCAAATTTACAGAATTAAGGATATTAAAATACATAATCCCAGTTTATTGGCTATTATACTTACATAGATTACTTCAAATAACTGAAGCTATTTTAGTAAGCTTTATTTCAATAAATCAATAGTGAAAATTACATTTCCACAAAAAGAAAAAAAAAACAAGGGAATCTTTTACAAAAAGTCTAATAAATTACAAAAGATCCTTTCAAAGATGTATATACCTTTAAATTTTATAATAGAAAAAGGGAACATTTAAGCGCATTCTACGTTTAGTTACAATCACACAGACTACATTTTAACATCTCATCATTAAATTACAGGTGTATTTAGATAGGTAAGTTTAAAGAGAGTTTAATTATGTATCTTTGAAATATGAATCAAATTTCAAAATATATAAAATTTTGTTCGAAGTTACTCAAGACCCTCCTCGTTTTAGTACTCCAACACACGAAAAAACAATTTATTTATACTAGTTATTTATACTTATTTATACTTAATTTATTTATACTTAGTGTGACGACTGTCTACTGCTGCCCACCCATCCTCCGGTAATCCCTTAGCGAGTTTAGTTACTCTCAGGGGAAAGTAAGGAATGGTGACATATAGTTTTCTAAGCCCATGACCACACGTGAACTGAAATACCTACATCATTATGAAGGATAATATAAATGCGAAATAAATCATTATATTAAATTATGAGTTTGAATATAGTATTATTTAGATTTTAATCGATATGAATAATCATCCTGTTAGAGGTTAACACTCTGTTTTAGGGCAAAGTAAATAAAAGTGACCACATGGAAAAAAATAGTCTATAATAGCAACAACCGTCTTCGTCAAAGGTGAAATGTATATTTTTGTTATAATAACACCACTCAAAATAAAATCAACTAAAAATAATAGGACTATTTTATTTGACCCCGGTATTGGAATCAAAAATTGACAGTAGTTTGTTTATGCTACTTAAATAATGAGGCATTCCTAAAAATACGAAAAATATAATGACCGTCAACGTATTTAGAAAGTTTTTTTTTTAATTTAGTGCAAATTTTTGTGTAATATATAAACAATGTAATGTCGAAACACTGAAATTAGTTACGGCTTCGAACAAAATCAATTTAGTTATTAGTTAAATGTTAAACTTGGATAATTCTAGCCGTGAAAAGGTTAAAACGTGAAAGGTGCTTCATATCGGCCTTCAGCTGTTCGCTTCGAGAACTTACCCGCAAAATAGATGTAGATAGAGCATGAATCGCTGCAAGGGTTTATACAAGCACACTACAACAAAATTTTGTTAGATATAAGTACTGAAGGAGCAAACTGAACCTTATGGTTATTGAAATAAGATTTAGGTTTAAAACGTAATTGATTTCGTTACCATCTTACTGAGGTGGTCGATATCTTGATGAAATTTCATATCATTAGTGTGTTTCAGTCACAGAAATTTGAATATGCTCTAGAAGTCGCTTATTAAATAAGCGCGAAATTTTATTGCGTAACTGACCTGCGTCAATATTAATACAAAATGTTTGAATTAGTTTTTACATAAACGGGACTTTGTAGTCTTAAGTCTCATGTATTTACAGTAATAAAGATATAATATTTCAACTGTAACATAATTCTATTAAGAATTACTTATTCATTATTATTTATTTTGTTTGTACATCGTTACTACTTTTTTCGTAAATGTAAATTTATTAGATATTGTATATCTCTGCCATATTTTTTTAAATAATGTACATCTGCGTGATAATTAGACTATGTTCTTTTCTATCTCGTTTTAGGGTGAATTTTTCATATCAACAAGTATATTCATTCTTAATGGGGACAATGATAGTAGAAGGAATCAGGTTCTAATCTTTGGATTTATATTTTCGTATTCTGTGACTTCACTGTAGTATGTAGATTCAAAGGACTATACTGATAAGAAGTTTTTATCTCTATCTATATTATAAGATAAGTTAAATGGGCATTTAATAGTGTCATGACGAATACGAGTCTCCAATTTTTCAATCTTCCTATTTTTTTTTTAACATATGAATTTTATCGTCCAATGATAGAGTAAGAATACAAGGTACCACTCTTTGGCCAAGTTTATTATAAACAAGAACTAGAACTTAACTTATATACATAACTCGATAAGTTTGACCAGCGTAATATAAGAAGTAAATTTTCCCCCATCAGATGAGAAGGGGCAAAACTAAACTGAATTTGGCTAATGTGCAGCCGTATATCAAGATGATATTTGCAATTTATAAAGAATTTGAATGGATACATGAAGATTCTCGGCTTGTGCTACTCATCATCATCATATGTCCCAATGCTGGGCTCAAACATCCTTCACAATAGGAGGAAATGGTCGTCAAACAGCTTGCTATAGCTAGGGTTTCGTTGCAAGTTTATCTTCTCTTGCATAGATGTTACACGCGTAATCTGTGTCTTTTACGACATCCACGGGCAATATAGGGAGTGCAAAATTGTATTCTTACTGCATCATCACACGAAAAATGTGAATGCCTCCATGTTTTCTTAAAAGATTTTCTGTTTCAAAGCCTGAATTAAATAAATACTATGAAGTTGAAAAAAGGTAAATAATAGACACACTCTTTATTACATAGGATAAAATGCATGTACAGGATCAAATTTTGCTGTATCTAACCAGTAAAATAAATAGTAAGTGATATATTTCACAAGATTAAAAACACAAAATAATTAGAATCTCTGATATTGTTAAACATTACAACCAACCAAATCTTTTAAACTATACATTTATTATTTTGTTGCATATCGGTTTATGAAAATAATTACAATTAATCTATATCATAATAGGAAGACTAATAATCTGTCACGTGGATATTTTAGGTTCAAACTCTAAACACGCACTTCTAACTTTTCGAAGTCATAAATTTTATATTGCAAATGGTGTTCTCGAAGAAATACGAGCCCCTGAGATACTTAAATTCTACAGTTCTATATGTTCTAGTCTGCCGAGAGTTGTGAAAAGCCATTATCTATTCTTATATGTCGTCAAATACGTGTTTTGTAGAATTGCGAAGTTTAGGGAACAATTGCTATGTATATAAATGATTAACTGTCCAAAGTGATTAGATTAGAAGGCCGATCCCATCACGATAGCAAATAATGTAAAACTATAACATCGGTGATCTGTTAAAAATGAAAAAAACTCGGTATAATTATATGTTTAATTGTTTGTATAAATAAAATATTTTCTTAAGTTTAGGTGGCAACAATTAATTATTTTTTGAGTAACGAGGTTAAAAGTAATGATGGATTGATGTAATAGAATCTTACTGCAGAGATGGTATAAGAGTTTAAGGATCTAACTTCCAATATGAACGTCTTTTTAGCAGATTTTATTTCTGGCGTGGTGTTGATTTAAGATTACAATATGTCGCCACTCCTTAAATTTGCCTGGAAGTCCATGATAACTGATTAAGGAAGCAATATCGGCTAACCACGGCTTATTATATAATTATACCTCCTATTAAGATGTATATGTTTATTTTGACTGATTACGAATCTTTTTGCACTCAGTCCGCTCGTCTAGGAGTTGAATATTCGTGAAGTGTCAGTTTATAAGCTTTTGTTGTATTTAACATATTAAATAAAACTATTTTTACAGATTTTATCACATTTGTATTTAATTTTTCCTTTCACCGTAGAACACTTTCGTTTCTAACACTTATTACATTTATGCTCATGGCCACATATCCCTTAAAAGACATGCAAGTATATAATACAACACGATTAGACCCGTAAAAATAGTTTTATTGTATAAGAATATTTTTAATTCAATACAGTGCTTTGTCTTAAAAAAGCAAGACTACCCATTAAAATAATTAGTCAACGTCAGTGTTAGCGTCCTATTAGTATCTGTTTATCCTTTAGGTAACAATGAAATAGGCTTTTAGAACTTTTACCTTGGAATATATTAGCCCCATCTTCTGCTTAAAAAATCGCTTAGCAAGCAAGACATTCTCGTTTTACTTTTTCAACCCATATAGGACGCTCGCAAAATGGCCTACTACTGCATATTAGCCAAAAATCTATACTGGCCGTTTGATTTCATTAAAATATTAAATTATGCATGCATAAATGATTCAAGCAAATATATGCAATATTTAAATCTAATACAGGACTAGTTTTATAGTTACTAGTAGGTATTCTATCCTTTTCTCGTACAACAATGTTTGTATAGGGCAGACGTAGATTAATATGGAGATTGCGACACTGACGTCATGTAGTTTGTATTGTTCTCTCTGTCTAATTATGAAAATTGAAATGCTTGTAAGTCCAATATGAAAATATATATTATGTTGATTTCACAAATCAAAATATTTTTAAGTTTATTTAGTCTATGTATAGAAATATATTTGAATATTAGATTTACACTAAATTTATTTATTACACTTTCTTTATTTTGCACTTATATTTATAATTTTTGTTTCAGCCAGGAGTGAGTGAAAGAGATACAAATTTAACTTAATCAATCTATTTTCTATCTACCTCTACTTCTTACTTAATGTATTTGCACGATGATATTCATATTTTGAAGCTCAGTTAAAAAAATATCTGTATATATGTATTATAAAATTCATTAAGATTTGTAACAACTTTTAATAAATAATGTAATGATTTATTTATATTATATTATTTTCTTCTTTTCCTTTTTTTCCTTAGCATATATATGTATGTATATCTCACTGTAGGGACTTTACAATTAGAAAACTATTAACCTACTACACCACGCTTCTCATACGGGTTGGGATAGGGTATTTTTTTCTCCCAACGACGAAGGCGACGTGCATCGCGGGTGGGTTGCGGGAGTGCGTGCTTACGCCCCTCTGTCGCCCCGGACGAAGTGGTGCGAGGAGCGCGCCGACCGCAACCCACCCCCAAAAAAAAATAAAGGGTATTTTTTTCTGAGTTTCCTTTCTTAGTAGTTTTCTATGACACTTACAGGAATGAAAGAAGAAATGAATCGTACTCTTACGCCGTCATTACAGAGTAAATTTGAATTTTTATTATATACGAAATTATTCAATTTTAATATCATAATAAAAATAAGTAATTATTACGACAAAAACAAGTCCCGACTTGCCCGGTGGACTGGAACTAAGATTGCTAAAACGCCAAACAAACGCGGCGATTTCACTTAAGAACCATCAAATAAATATTAGAGATTGTCATAGAGGAAGAATTTCAAATTCAAATTATTTATCTGTACGGTTTCTTGGAACGCAATAATTTGAGGAACAATCAATTGAATTCCAAAAATATATAGCTGCTTTATCATGAAAGGTATAAAGGTACCTTTGGTAATTTTTTTTTTTTTTTTTTTTTTTATTAAACTTCATGCAACAATGCAATGGCGGACTTAATGCCAAAGGCATTCTCTACCAGTCAACCATAGGTGATGCAGAGACGAAAAAAAGGTAGGTGCATGTTCCGAGATAGTTATATTATTGTAAAATGAAAAAGAAAATATATTTTACATAGATAAATAGGTATATACGAAAATATATAATACATACCAAAGATACATACATACCCAAATACAAAGATAGATATGATATATATTAAGATATATAAATATATACATACACAGTATATATACATAATTATAAGGACATTATATCAGTTGTGATGATTCTGCCAACTCGTTTAAGAGATGGAGTCGAACGCTCTTCTTAAATGTTTGACGACTAGTTGCCATCCTGATACCGAGAGGTAGTGAGTTCCAGAGGAGAACCGCCTGGACAACGAAAGAGGAATGCACACGATCAGAGTGATGAGATGGACAAAGTAAGAGCAAGTTTTTGGAGGAGCGAAGGTTTCTGTCATGATTAGTAGAGAGGTATTGAAAGAAACAAGACAAGTAATTAGGAGAATTAGGAGAGTTGAGGATAGAATATAGAAAAGTAAGGGCACGCAAACTACGGCGTTGTCGAATAGTTAGAAAATTTAATTGAGAACGATAAGCAGAAATATGATCATACTTGCGAAGATTATATATGAATCGAATGCAGTTATTGAGAAGACGGTCTAGTTTATTAAGAAGATCTGCATTCAGGTCAAAATAACACACATCACCATAGTCAATTAGAGGAAAAATTAAAGTTTGGACAAGCGTCGTTTTAGTTTTAACCGGTAGAAAATGTCTCAACCGATTGAGAGTACGTAAGCTACAGGTGACTCGCTGACTTACTCTGGTTACTTGAGTACTCCAATTGAGAGTGGAGTCGATATATAAGCCAAGGTCTTTTACGTCAGGGGACAGCGGCACAATAGAGCCGTCGTACAATATAGAGGGGAGAGATTTGACGTCTACTCGGCCTATCATACGCTGACTACCCACAATTATTGCCTGACACTTGGTAGGGTTCACCATCAACCCGAACTGGCAACACCAACTTTTTATGCTGTCAAGGTCTGTATTGATTTTGGCAATTGCTGACGGCATATCCTCCACACTCGCTTGACAGTAAAGCTGCAAGTCATCGGCATAAAGATGATACGAACACTGAAGATTATAAGTAATGAGATTAATAAAGATAGAAAATAACAAAGGAGAGAGAATACCGCCCTGAGGGACGCCAGCGCTGAGGTCGCACCAATTCGAAAAGCTGTCTTCGATGCGGACACACTGCTGACGCCCCTGAAGATAAGAAGAGAACCATTCCAGTGCGTTGGGTGAGATCAGGAAGTGAGATAAGATGGCTAGAAGGATATCGTGATTGACGGTATTGAAGGCGTTAGAGAAATCTATTAAGACTAGAACCGTCACATTGGTTTTCTCCATACCAGCCCTAATATCGCCAGTCACTTTTAGGAGAGCGGATGTTGTGCTATGGCCTGGTCGGAAGCCGGACTGGAATTGACATAAGAGATTATTTTTGAAAATGAAATCCGATAATTGCTTATGCACGCAAGCCTCCAGAACCTTAGAAAGAAAGGGAAGAATAGATATAGGACGGAAGTGATTAGGAAGAGAAGGATTAGAAATTTTAGGCAAAGGTATTACATAAGCCTTACGCCATAATGATGGGAAACAGCCAGATTCAAGAGAAAAGTTAATAATATGTGAAATAACAGGAAGAAGGTGGTCCAATATTGCTGTGATCATGCGACGACTTACGTAATCACATCCCACAGCATTAGACTTAATGGATAGGATTATTTTTTTGATTTCTTCCAACGCAACTGGAGAAAAATTGAACGGATAGATGTTAGACTGAGGTAACTGCTTTAGATAATCTAAAGTGTGACTTTTGGTTTTGTGGTCCAACGGGATAGAGAAAGAAAAGTGCTGATTGATGTCATCCAAACCCACTGTCACCTGAGAATCCGAATGACAGTGCTTACCGATGCCTAGAGTCCCTAGAAACTTCCAGGCATTAGCAGCGGAAGAAGAACTAATATTGTCAAGAATGTGGCGGCGTTTAGCATTACGAATCATCTGATTACACCGATTCCTTGCAGCCTTATACTCAGACCAAAGTACTTGGCACCGATCACCTTTATATTTTCGATATGCTCGGTCTCTGCGCTTCATTGCCTTACGGATGTCTTCTGAGATCCAGGGTGCTGGTGGACGTTTTAATTTTACCTTTCTGATAGGTGCGTGATTATCGAAGAGGTGGTGGACTACTTCACCAAAGCACCGTACTTTCTCCTCAATTGACGAAGATGCTCGTAAAAAGTCCCAGTCAAGTGCTGAGGCATCACTCTGTAAATCAGTGAGGTTGATTCTGTTAAAACAACGCATGTACAAAAATTTGGGCTTAGGCTTAGGAGGTTTCAAGACGTAAGAAAGGAAAATGAGATCGTGGTGAGAGAAGGCGGGGGCAGGAAATTGGCCGTTAGAGGAGACAAGAGAAGGGTTGGAGGTGAGGATTAGGTCTAGCCATGTGTCGTTGCCATCCCTGTTGTGGTGAGTGGCCTGTAAGGGTACAATCTGTAGATTGGCAGACTGAATGACTTCAAGGAGTTTTTGAACACGTGGTAAATGGGAAGAAAGGAGATCAGTGTTAAAATCGCCCATGATGATGTGGTGTGAATATTCTGACCCTAAAGATTCCAGAATCGAATCGAGACTGGAGAAGTAGTCGACATTGGGAGGATAGTATACAACATCAAGGACGGCTTTAGCCCCTTTGGTAGATATCTCTAAAAAGAGAAACTCAGCAGAGGAAGATACGGAAGATGAAAAAAGAATTTTATAGGGAATGTGGCTGCGGAGATATATCGCAACACCACCTCCTCTTCGCTCAGCCCGATCGTTACGAATAAGTATGAAGTCAGCAAGAGGGTAAGCAGTGGAAAGAAGTTGAGGTTTGAGCCAGCTTTCTGATATCAGAATGGCGTTAACGTCAGTATCAGTGAATGTTTCTAAAAAGTCACTGTAATGGCTTGGGATACTCTGTGCGTTTATATGGCATACCTTTAACAAATTGTGTGAATTATTGTTAAAAGTTTGTCGCACACAGTCTCCAAGCGTGGGAGATGCTGAACAGAAACTGTCATCATCTGAAGAAGAATTGGCAGAGTAATAAGAATCATCATCTGAATACATGGAATAAATATATAAAAATAAAATATAATATAAATAAAATATAATACAAATAATATAATTATGTGGGACTAAATTATAGGATGTTACTTTACTAAACTTCTATATATAAAAATCCGCATCACCTACCAGCTAAGAGGTGTACAATTATGAAATAGCAGCAGACATACAGTTTGTGAGGCATGTTATGCGTACAACGGAATTCAGGAGTAACTAAACGTCACGTAGATCTTACGTCAAACATATAGCTTGACATTTGTACAATTCGATCTAATAAGTAAACAATAACAGATAGAATGATATTACATGATTAAAAAGAATGTGTTGCGTTTTGAGTAGAAATATGTGTTGACAACTAGCACTAATAATGAAATAGGAAATTTAAAGTTACAAAAGGCAAAAGTACTGCTATATATTCCTGCGCGATTTTATATTACCGGTGATGGTCGTTGAATTTCCTGTGCTTGAAGACTCTCCAACTGCCCTGGGATACTTGATAATGAGTTGATTAAGATCATCCATGGTGAAAAACTTGTGCCGAGTACCATCAGGAGCTTTTACCACAATGATACCATCTTGTGTCCAGCAAGAGCGCATACCAAAATGCTGCCGGGCTTTATTGAAGACAGTCTGCCGGGGCTTTGTCAAAAACTCCTTAATGGATGCAATTGAGCCTTTCAGTTTAGACTTAGTTCTCCATATAAGTGATCTAATATCAAGACTAGAAAACCTTACCAAAATAGGACGGCTGTGGTTGTTGTTAGGTGTGCCTAACCTGTGACAAACACTAATGCTGGGTGCTGAGATCTCCTTTAGTGACATATTTGAATGTATTATATCAAGAATGACAGCAGTGCAGTCCTCCTTTTCAGCTTCGGCTATTCCCATGAAGATTAGTGCTTTCTTCCTGTGTCTGGTCTCTAGAAGATCTACCGTGCGGGAACACTCACTTATTTGCTGACGTATAAGTCTGAGCATGGAAAACATTAGCTCCCTGAAGGTACGAAATTCTTCAGCAACTTTAGCCACAGTGTCCTTAGCAGGTGCCCCGACTTGTAGTTGTGTTTCTAATTCTGCCATTCTCTTTGTGAAAGTCTCCTCCAAGTTGACTTGTGCTGCTTGTATTGTGTCTAATTGTGACATTTTATAGCCAAACAGAAAGTTAGAAGTGAGTGAGTAGTATCAGCTAGCAGGTGATTTGGGATTAAGTTTAATTTATATAAATTATATCACAACTGTAAGTACTTTGTACTAATACAATATTAAATTGAAAAGACCCAAGAATTATGCAGTATACTATTATATATTAATTTAGATTAGAGGAACAAATTTTTAACTTTTTATCTTTTTCAAACCTACCCACCGAAAAATTAACTGTAATTAGTAATTAACTGACTCTGCGATAAATAGGAGAGGGGCAGCGCCTATAAGTGTTAGCAACCCATGGAAAATTTAGTAACAATGGTCGTCAAAACTTACGCGGAGTTGCTGTCGCCATGCTATATATTTTTTGAGAATGGTCTATGGTCATTTCCCACCCCGCCTTAACGTCTTGAGCCAATGGAATGGAAAGCGTGGATTCGCATGCGGTCATAGACCACCAGTAGCGGGTCATAGTAACTGCTGAGATACAAAAACTGTTATTACTAATAACTTATGTGCTGTTACATTAATTGTGTAAGTAATGCAAGAAAGGGAAGCTTCTAGCACAGCAATTTATGTATAAAACCGATACTTACAAATTGTAAATTTTACAATATCTTTTAAATTAATCTAATAATCTACCACCAGATCGGCATCTAACTACATTGAGAAGCATCAGCGAGAAACTCAGCAAGCTATCTTGACTGGTGTCTTAAACTAATTCTTTTTATATAAAAATTTATACAACTAATCATTAGTAAGTATTAGCTGGAGTGTGGTGCCCTTGAAAGAATATAGTTGAACTAGATTCCACAAGTACATGCGACAGGTATTACTATCGGCAGTGGGTACAGATCTATCCTTACCGACAGTCTTAAATAAGATGGTCGGTAAGGAAAGTTCTTGGCAGGCTTGTGCTTGGCATGATCACATTCTGTGAAGGCATAGTAGAGAGAAGGGAGGCAGAGGAGCGGGAGAAAGAAGCAGATCCCAACACTTTACCGCTACGGAGAACGCGGAGATGAGAGCAAGCCTATCTGGCAAGTCCCTCAACTCTGCGAGTGGGGTCTGGGTCAACGATTGTGGTGGCGGCTAGTGTCCCACATTAGGTCCAAAACGGTCGCATGACTTTGTCGTAGCCGAGGGACAGGAACAGCGTGTAGTTTTTAGCTGGCAGTGGCACTAATAATAAATCGACGTTGAGCTCGGCATACCCAAGCGCTTGATTACGAGTTTAACAATTAGAGTAGAGAATTCTCTCCCATATTTGTGGGCAGGAAGAGAGCCTAGCTAATCATTATCCCAGCATGTATGTAACACCATATACGTGCATAGCACAACTGGCCTTGAGCCTCCTCCATAATAGGAGGATAATTGTCCTGTTATACCACGCTGGTGAGACGGTTTGGTAAAGGGTTTCATTTCGTGTTATTTCTTTTTTTGCACGGATGTTATATGCATATTATATACTCACAAGTAGGCAAAAGAATGGTGATTTATATTCTTACTCCACTACTATAATGAAAAGAGTTGGACGACGTGAAGCATAGCTACCATAACGCCCAGGAGGAGAACCGCTTCATGTAGCCAATGTAAGTAAAGGGATTTCAGTGAGTATTATTAAAACTAAAGTCACAAAAAAACAAATGCCTGTATTTCGAATTTGCCTTATTTCAAAATGATGCATATTATTTTTTTTTAAAGATAACATCCCACATTAAGATATCAATCCTGGTATTACGAGCGACTTTACAATAATACGAGTTACGGATACTAATAATAACATTTTTTTTGACAATTCCGTGTGGTGACGAAATAAGAATAGATATCACCTCCCCCTTTCTTTGCCATGGGTTATCATAAAAGACCAAGGAAGGAACGTAAGCAGATAACATTACTGCAAGACAAAACACTTGTTTCGAAACCCTATATCAACGCGTTGGACCAACGTAGCATTGTAGATTAATTTGCCTTTCATTTCGGATGAAGTTTCAGCCGTATAAGAGTTGAAATGAATAATATAATAATGTGTCAATGTGAATCAGTGATTGGGCACAAAAAAATATCCTAAGTCGGGATAGTATATTTGGCAATCATTACTGGACGCCATTTAAATAGCTGCGCTGTGTGTGGAATATTCATATTTTTGAATCGAATTTTATCATAGTACGCAATAGGAAGTTTTAATGAACATTATGTTTTTATTCTGACAGCGAATCAATTGGTATACAATCATCACCTAAGCTGACAGATCTCACTGCTGGGTTCGAGCCTCGTCCAGTCGTCCATGTTGGGCCGACCACTGAGGACAAGGAACTCGGTACTGGTAGTTGGCCCAACGATGAAGGCGACGTGGGTACGGGTGGGTTATGGGCCCGCGCGCCGTCTTTTCATCGCCCCGGACGGAATGGACCGCGTGTACGCTTACCAAAGCGTACACATAAAAAAAAGGAGAAGAAAAAAAAGTATATACCATGCTGTTCAGATGTGTTGGTATAAGACTTTATTTCGAGTTTTCTTTCTTTTGCAGAGATTTAATTAGCTTATTATATCCCTTAGTCCTTTTTTTCGACACCCACGGGCAGGATTATTACGGTCACCAGAGGGAAAATTACTACCTAAATTATCGAAAATTTGAAACAAAAAAAAGAACGTTTATTGAACTCAGCCAAATTATTGGCAGGACAATATCTATTGGAGTTCAATATAATAAGTAAAAGTAATTAAGTTCTCGTTTCACGGTATGCATTCGATATCGTGTATCCAGTTAAGTTGATGAGAAAAGTTTTATTACTAGCGGCTTAACGTTATGGTTGTGCTGTGTTTTGTTATACAGTGAACAGAAATATGAAAGGAATCATTATCGTCATTTATATATCAAGCTATTTGGTAAGTATCGTCAATCATTCTGAGTGGAAGAAAATAATTTGGGACACTAACCACTACATTTTTTATTGTTATTCAATCATCAACCTTTTCCCTACCATTTTTGGACTTATATATCCTCTAAAATGTTGATAGAAGCTCGTAAAGGGTATGACAAACGGGTTGGCAATCGGGGTAAGGTTTTTTATCCCTTTTCCCAGGCGAAAACTACTATCCGCTCCCGTGATGAGAACCTTCGTGGATTTTTATGACTCTCACGGACAATTAAGGGATGGCGACAATTTGTTTTCTTAATCTCTTCGCAAACAAAGAACTTCCCACTATGCTGTTTCATATCATAACTCTAATATCAGGTTGACCGAGCTTCGCTCGGAGTATTTTTATAGTATTTATTCAGATATATATTAATAAAAAATAAAAAAATAAATAATGAAAATTATATAAAAAATTACAAAAAGAGAATAATAATAACACCGAGATTCGAACCGACGCTGTTTAAAAGTCACATAATCCAAAATTAAAACCGCCCGTCTCCCCACCTGAGCTATCGGAACTCATGACGTTGACAACGAAATTTGAATTCATATTCTTTTAAAATTTAATGTCATTGTTTGTTTTGCTAAAAACACGGACAAAACAACATTTTCTATAAATAAAACCTAGCTAGATCGATTTTTTGGACCCGAAACCTCTAGTATGCCAAGTTTCAACAAAATCGTTGGAGCCGTTTCCGAGATCCTGAATATATATATATATATATATTCATATATATATATATATATATATATATATATATATATATATATATATTCATATATATATATATATATATATATATACAAGAATTGCTCGTTTAAAGATATAAGATATGTTCTTATAAGATGTCCAAAATTAATAGAAATACGTAATATATTATATGTCCTATGCTAATTGAAAGGAAAGGATCTAGCGACACCCACACACAAATATACTCGCTGACGTGTTGATGGTGCCTGCATAACATGCAACGATGTTGTACGGTGACGGAATGGTATGCATTATCTCCCTCCATTGTGGTTGAGGGGAGTGATGGCTGCTCTAGTGGTTAAGCCGTGATCGGGTACCGCTTGCGGGATGTGGTCCAGCCATGGTAATTTTTCATTATATTTAACAACTATATCATGATTCGAAAAGCATGATACTGTAGCTATTAATAGGCATGTTGTTGTATGTAAATTTATTTTAAAAAAACTAGTAAATGAATTAAAAAAGACAAACCCACTGAGTTTCTTGCCGGATCTTCTCAGTGCGATCGCGTTCCGATTCGGTAGTAATTTAAGTCAAAATGTAAAAAAAATGATAATATGTAAGTGCCCCCGCGGGGTTTATATATAATAAATGATTTGAATTTGTATTCATACTTTTTTAATATAAATAATAAAAAACTGACACAAAACACTCACAAATTTTGCCTTGAAAAATTGAATACATTTACAACTGTGGCTATAGATAGTTATTTTCTACTCGCATCTATAATCGAGATCCTTTGTGGACTAAAAATGTTTTAATAAACACTATGTTAAGATCTTGAAAATGTTTCAATGCAAAGATATACAACTTTCAATACCAAGTTGAAATAGATGCGATACTTATTCTCAGCGGGCGAGTGTCAGCTGTTGTTACAAAAAGGATGGCCGACATTTTTACATGAACTCAAATCAAATACAAAGATCGGCTACAAAACCTTTTTACCAAACTCATTACTTTTATTATAAAACAACAATGCGGTATACGTTTGATATAGTCTCTTTCAAAATTTGAAAGAAAATATAAAAGAAATTCAATTTAGCACGAACTATGAAGTTAGGGAAACCAGTTGGTTATACATATAATCCGTAAGATAAATTGTATTTTTTAATGGAAACGCATTAAAAATACTATGATATAATAATATATATCTTATTATTTATTTTACAGAATTTTGTAGCAAGTACAGGACTGTATGACTCCATTTGCAGAATTCTAAGAGCGCTCGATGAAAATGTAAGATGCATTTATTTCTCTTCTTCCTCAGCCTATATACCTCAAAGGTACAATAAAGGCAAAACCGAAAAGGCTTCAAAACTGCTGACGTTAATGGCCTACTATCCGATATTAACTAGACGAGTATGCTGAACATTGTTTTAAGTTTTCATTCCTTGTAGTGATTTTATCTGTTTATGCTTTTATCACTCAATCACCTTTCTTAATACCCGTACAGTTAAAAGAACACCCCAAAAAAAAAAATGTTGCTTGTTAAGTCGATTTACGAACGAAAATTTTACGCGATAAAGTCAAAAGAAATCATTGATGAAATTGCATACTTTTATGAATAGAATTGAATTATGACCAATTATCAATATTTTGTATAATACAAAGGAGTTAATTGAAAATGACTTTCTTTTTGATAAATTAATCATTATTTGCACTCGTTAATTCAAATATTTTTTTACTTAAATTATACAGATGATAGATGCGTCACAAGTCGAACACTTGGCCGATCGTGCCTCTCTATCATTTGTTCCGTGATCTCGCTTGCACGTTCATATCAAGCGGAACGTGACAATAAGTTATGATTTTTCGTGCGTGCAGCCGGCGTTGATCGTTTTATAGGACGTTATGGCGTCAAAAAAAAATAAAATTTTAGCTCACTCATTTATTCTGTGGTTTTGGCATAGCAAAAAAATAAAATGACAAAAAAGGTATACGCTTAAGGAAAATAGGTTTAGCCTACATATTTTTAACGGATCACAAGCTTCGGTAATTTATCCTTTTGCAAGAAATTCTTCCTGGTTTTACAAAAAGGTATAACTGTCAGTTGTTGTTATGGTAATTCCATGTCCGACCCTTACTTTCCTTGCAATTGAATGAAAGTGATACGCGATGAAACCTTAGTACAGTGAAATTAATATATTTCCTTGAAATATTATGAGAGTTGAACCTGACGACCTACATTGTAGTATTGTCATATTTTTGTCTCTCTAACATAATATTCCAACTCGGTTGGGCAGCATTCGGGCAACTTAAGAGGATCTTCACGTCCAACATACCTCAGTGTCTGAAAACACAGATCTACGACCAGTGTGTGTTACCAGTGATGACTTACACAGGCACAGAAACGTGGTCCTAATATAGGCCTCATAACTAGGCTCAAAGTCGCTCAGCGTGCTTTGGAACAGGCTATGCTCAGGATTTCTCTGCGAGATAGAATCCGAAATACGGCAATCTGCAGAAGAACGAGTATAAGCGACATAGCACGAAGAATTAGTACGCTGAAGTGGCAATGGGCAGGCCACATCGCTCGACGAACCGACAACCGCTGGGGAAGAAAGGTTCTCGAGTGGCGACCACGTATCGGACCTACATCTAGCAGTAGACGGCGATAGGCTGAAATAATGATAATGAACATAATATTAGTCGCACTTATAGATGTAGTTCTGTTTGTGATATGCTTATATTAACTTGGTTTAACGAAATCTTTGAATGAAATTGAAGGAGTACGAATGTGTGCAATAAGATTCGGTGATACTAAAGGCATCATCTAAACCTACCACATGCAAATGACCTCAGAAACTTGGGCTTCCAGCTCTCTCGCTCACCGAACGAAGTGAAGTAATAAATAGCTACTACTCAGAAGTCGATTTTCTGCGAGAGTGTGGTATTGCCCCGAATGGACCGGTCCGGCGACTGCCTTCTGCTTCTCCTACCATATATAAAAATGTAATTTTCACCCCATGGGATTAATTGGAAACTGTACAAACTTATCAAGGACCAATGCAATCATTTAAACAATTTATCCCATAATCCTTACAAGATTATCGTTTTTTTTACTTCCGTGGATCATATTTTAATTTCAGTCGGTAGATGTTGCTACTTCTATTTTCTACCTGATAGATTTAATTCGATTATCTACAAAAGAGATTAGATTTTTTACTATCTTTATATATAAATTTCTTTTGTACGTGTGTATGTCACTGAACTCATCCTAAACGACTGGACCGATGTAGACGAAATTTTTTGTGGGTGTTCAAAGGGTTTCGAGAATAGTTTAGATTTACAATTGGATACGGTAGGTGGCGTTCCGTATGGTGACAGAGTAAGAATACAATTTACCACTCCCTATCTTGCCCGTGGATGTCGTAAAAGACGGCTAAGGGATATAATACGCATATAACATCTATGCAAGAGAAGGAAAACTCGAAACAAAACCCTATACCAACCCGCCTGACTAGCATGGTATAGTTAGGTCAGTTTCCCTCCTATTGTGGAGAAGGCTTGAGCCCAACAGTGGGACGCACGTGAGCTGAAATGAGGTCCCGTTATTTTATTTGAACATAACAACTTTTGTTGGGTCAGCCAGTTTTATTATAATAATTTATTACGTTTATGCGAATAAATACTTACTCTCTATCAATTTTATCACATTTGTATTTGATTTTTAATGTCCCGATGTTTCGAAAAGTTAGTGAGTAGGTAATTTTTATTTCTTTTACTGTCATTACAATCATCCTGCTAATATCTCAATCACTTAGGGTCGACGACTAAGAGTAAGTAACTCTTGTTCCATACACGTTTTGGCTTGGTTTTAAGCAATGGTTTTAAGAGCGACCGTCTACCTGACGTCAACCCTTCTTGGGAATATAATTGTTGACCAGACTAGAGTTGGTCCAGGTCGATATAAGTATTAGTCGTTTTATACGACAGCCACGAGTATAGTATTCGTAACCACCACACAGAAATTTTATTATATTTCTTAAATTATGCCTAAAGTAAATTAATGTATGACGTTTATATAATTAAACATTTTTCTTTCTTGCAATGATATTAGCTGCTTAAATATCTTATTCATTTTCTATAATATTCACTGAAAGTGAAGGCATAATAATAATCATTGTGTTGACTGCACAAATCGCGTTGTGATTAAAATAGCGATGTACTATGCTATCTTACCCCTTCGAATAAAATTAAAAAAAAAATTGTATCTCTACTCTGTCACGATATGGATATAAATACACGACCTTCAGGCCGAGAAAGTACTTAAGCAATAGACATATGTATACCGAATTTAACTAATTATTTGAATCATAGATTTAGGATATCCGAAATTAAACTTATCGATATCAAGTCACAAGATTTAATGTGTTTATAAACTTGAAGTACTTAAAATAGTTAAGCAATAAGCTAAAGCAATAATTTGCTGCTTGTTTGCCTATCGCGAGAGTCGAGAATTTATCGATTTGCCGATGTAAGTTCTTCTAACAAGACATAAGTAGATATTTACATATATTGAATTTTAGGGGCTTGACGTATAAGCAGTGAACTTACGTGTGATGACGGAGTAGGAATAGAATTCATTAACCCTATCTTGCATGTGATTATCATAAAAATCAACTAAGGGATATAATATATTATAATATGAACATTGAACATCGATGCTTGAAGATTCGAAATACACCCCCTCTTTCTTGCCCGTGGCTGTGGTAAATGTAGTACTACGGGATATAATATGCATGAAATATCTCTGCAAGAGAAAGAAAACTCGACATACAATCCTGTACCAACACGTTTGACCAGCGTAGTCCAGTGGAAAATAAAAACGCGATAAAATCCGTAGTTTTATTTACAATGTGTAATACTCGCATAAACATAAGAAATTATTGTAGTATAGTAGGTTAATTTCCCTCTCATTATGGAGGAGGCTCGAGCCCAACAGTACCTGTATGAGCTGTGATGATGATGTGAAAAATATACATTTTCAATATTATAGATACATAGATTATGTACTTAAATAATATTACAATTGATACAATTTAAGAGACTAAAGCAATTTCATACATCATTTGATACCATAATTTCGAAGCCCATTTGCTTGCAAAGGACTGGTTGCAATGTCAAATACGAGTTTATTTTATGAAAACAAATTTGAAAGTTAAGAATTAAATTTTTCTTAACATTCACGCCTCATATCAACATCATCGTCAGCTCATATAATTCCACTGCTGGACTCGTGTTTCATTGCATGGGATAGAAATAAAGCCACTATAATACGCTAATCAGAGGGTTTTAGGGATATATTTAGAATTTTCTTTAATCTTCATATTATATATCCATTTATTATTCATCACCATTATCATCATTCAGTCTATCGCCGTCCATTGCTGGACGTATGCCTCCTTCATACTTCGTTTCAAACTGCGGCCCTGTGCCGCCTGCATCCCACAACGCTCCCACGCCACTTTAGCGTGCTAATTCTTCGTGTTATGTCGGTTACAGCCGTTCTTCTACAGATTTCCGTGTTTCGGATTCTATGTCATAGAAAAATTTCGATCTAAGCACACTTCATAGTACGCTGAGCGGCTTCTAGCTTAGTTATGAAATCTAAATTAAGGGACTACTACAGCTGGATTTACGGTGGTGGAATTGTGTGGCGTAATTCGACCCAAAAAAAGGTACTTAAAAGACGCCATTCAGATTTAATGACAAAGAAAATACAGTCGAAATAATTATAATAAATTAAAGTAGAAACAAATTATAATTTAAAGAACATTTCTTATTTATTATGAATGTTTAAGAATAAAGTTGAGCAAGGAATAATTTATTTATAGAAAAATAAGTTCTTCGTTTCAATTATGAGCGACATGATCACTGGATATTTAAAAAGGTTTTCGGTTTTGTTTTGTAGAATATTTTTATTTCTATTACAATATTAAGTAAAGTATTTTTATATAATAGTAGATAAAATAGAATTTTCTCAATTTTATTTATTCCTTCCTTTTTTGAAGGCACTATAGAATGAATCCTAATATCTTAGAGGATTTTTCATTTCAGCTCGAGTTTTCTGCGCAATAGGAAGGTAACTGACCTACTGTACCACGCTAGTCAGACTTATTGGTATAGGGTCGTGTTTCAATTTCCTTCCCTTACATAGATATTATATGTGATTTTTTTCCCTTAGTCACCTCTTAGGATACCTACGGGCAAAAAAGAGGGTGATAAGTTGTATTTTGAGTACGACACCACACGGAAAGGAGGATTTTACAAATATTTAATCAACGGACACATATTCACCTTATTTGAGAACAATAATTTGTAGATGACACAAAAACTATCCTGTGTGGGGATAGAACTGACGGCAATCGGCATGGAAAGTCAATACATAGACCACTCCGCCTTCTGTGCAATAAAATTCTAGTCCAATACTCTTTTTCTAGCTCTTTCAGTGTGGTAATCTGGTACATGGCTGTTGTAAAAGACAATTAAAGTATATAAATCGTAATATCACCTTACCACCAACTCACTTCACCAGCGTGATATAGTAAGGTCAACTGCACACTTATTTTAAAGGAGGCTCAAGACGAGTAATTGAACATATACGAGCTGAGATGTTAATGATACCTATTTCTCTATTAATCCTTCTATTCTGTAGCCTAATATATGTTAGGCTAGAGCTCACTATTAGGCATGAAAGTCCTTCATAATGATTTTACAGTTAGTCTCCTACGCCACTCTGGTCAAACAGGTTAGTATACAATTTTATTTCGAAATAGCTGCGTTTGATAGAATTATTATTTACTTACAATCGATAACATATTACTTAATTTCACATAAAATGTTAAATAAAACGTAATAGAAAATATAAAAATAAGGGGCTGAATAAAGGGTAAATGTACGCTTTGAGTCTATGGCCAACGACCGATGAATGACGTATCATCTCGATAAAAAGTAACATGTCTTTATAAATAGAAATCAGAAATAACCACGGTGTTATATTTGTGAAGTCGTCATTTATTGACATTCTGATCATGATAAAGACTGTAACATTATAACTTTACATAATCTGATTAGTTTCACATCGGTGGGTCTTGCTGAAAATTAGTGTCGGCATTTTGTCTGGCAAATGCTACGCGAGATTCTTTCAAAACAGATGTAGGACACACAAATTCTATGTTACGTATTAGTGCATTTCATTTGTTTATTCAATCTTCTCGTTCATTCCTTTTAGTTTTCTATTTAGTAGCTATTCTTTGTATTTAATTATCATCATTATTCACCCTATTGCTGTCCACTGCTGGACGTAAGCCTTCCTCATACTTCGCCAAAGAGTGCAGTTTTGTGCCGCCTGCATCCAACGACGCCCAGCAACATACACCAGGTCATTGATCTACCTAGTGGGGGGGATGATCAATACTGCGTCGTCCGATACGTGGCCTGCCCATTGCCACTTCAGTGGTGCTAATTGTTTGTGCTATATCGGTTACAACCGTTCTTTTACGGATTTATTTTACGTATTATTTATTATTTTACGTATTTCAGATTCTATCTCGCAGAGGAATTTAGAGCATATCCCGCTCCATAAAACGCTAAACGACTTTGAGCTTAATTATGAGGCACAAATTGAGGGACTACTTCTTTGTATTAGGGTTTTTTTAAATTACATATTGTATAGTTAATTTTAACTAGGTGTGTTGCCTAGCTTCTGTACTTTAATAACATATTTTCTTTCTTTCTTTCAAGTACGTCTTTTTATATAGACTAGTGGTCGCCGAGTGATCGATATTCGGCCATAATTCATTTAAATTAACTGATACACAATTTTCTTTTCATTTTATTTATGTATAATTGTATATTGAGTAAGTTGTATTTCACTAATAACTGATATATAAGTACAAATGTCTATTAGACAATATCATTATAATTACGATTATTTGACATTCAGTTCGACCAGAGATTTTAACCGTAAACAAAAGTGTATAAGCGCGCGCATGTGTGTGTGAGTGTGTAGCGATTACATGATAGTGTGCGTAATGCCTTTTTTAATTAATTTAATGTATTTCTAATTCATTATTATATGAAATTTCAGTTTTATGCACTTTTCCTCATTATATACTTCAACTGTGCCAAATTTCACATTTGTCCATCCACGTAATTTTCGTAAAAAGGGGTAGGTACAAAGTTTTC
Organism: Lymantria dispar; assembly: GCA_032191425.1. NCBI lineage: Eukaryota > Metazoa > Arthropoda > Insecta > Lepidoptera > Erebidae > Lymantria > Lymantria dispar. The sequence goes on along the minus strand of CM063445.1, from coordinate 8,244,452 downwards.
GCTTCACGTAATAATATAAAGATTATGTAATATTTATTTAGTTATCTGCTAAAGACGACACTCTGCACTACGACACTTCGTGTATTTCAGGGTATCTTACAAATGTACAATTACTTATAATTAAAGGAGGTAATTTACACTCAACATTAATTAGTGGATCGCACAAAGTATTGTCCTGTGTGAGTTCAAGTCACGATACTTAGTATGGTAGGTATCTACGTCATTTTCGTAAGATTGTTCATGATCTTAATCTCAGGTGCGTTAGCGCCACTCCTGAGCTCTAGCCTTCTCCAAATTACGTATAAAACTAACCACATTGATTGACCCTGCTCAGTTGGATTGTGGTAGGATTTTATTTCGAATGTATCATATCTTGCATGGATGTTATAGGTTTTTATATACCTGTCTTATATGCTTTATCGTAGCTGCTACGAATACTACTAAACCTTACATCGCTCGTTGGTATCGCAAAGACTACTAAAAGCTTTACATCGACGTCAGAGTAGTAACAGTTTGTTATTGCACTTCTTGCATTGAGTGAGAGAGCCGGAAGCTCAACTTCTTGAGGTGAAACACCCATCACTTGCAAACGCGTGTGATGCGCGATTTAGCATCACCGACCATCATTGCACCTATTCTCACTCCTTTGTCTTTCTTCACGGTGAGTAATGGCCTGGTAACTATCCATGAGCAGCAGTTCCACTTAACAGCAGGTGTGCTGTTTATTCGTTTGCAACTAACTGCAAAAAAAAATGTAAATTAAGTTATACCATCATAATATGAAGCTAATCCTACCTTCATATCCTATCTTATCCTACTTTATTGCTTTAATTCCTGCCATTTTATAAGCCATAAACTCAAAGGGCTTTATGGCAATCATACCTTGACTAGCCCCACTAAAATAGGATTGCCTATCAAGGTTCGTCATTTATATGCGCTTTAGACAATTCCAAAAGGTAAGTGTAAATGTAAAATAGGTAGAAGTGGTGTTGTTTGACTTTAAAATGAGTCTAATCCTCGATTTGTATCTGTGTTTTCATTTATCTTGAATTTTTATAACTTTACGATGACTTACCCTAAATAGTGAATTAAAATTGAAAATAATTTATTTTGCATTGATAAATTGCAGCAGGTTTACCGTCTTAGTATTCTTTTCTATTGAAATACGGAGATAAAATATAGCTACTGATAATGTAACTTTCCATTGGTGAAAGCATTTTTAAAATCAGTAAAATGTTACACAAGGCGGTAGTGTAGAATGAACACGACAGGTTATTATAGGGTCGCACACCGGCTCTTGTGTCGCCCCGACCGATACTAGCCTAAGAAAAACGACATCGTTACTATGAGTTTTCCAGCAGAGTTCCACTTACGCATTCGCCTACTGAACCTTTAATCGATTTATAAGACTGCTGCTAGAAAGTAAGACGTAATGACTTACGTCCAAAGGGTCATTATATACCGCATATACTGCATTCAGTCTCACTAAACTAAACGAAACCTTGTTAACTTAGTTACTACATAACTCCCATTTAAAGGCACACAAAATGAATTGTTTTTGGGTTTACACATATTTTTCACATATTTCCCAACGTGCCTATTATCGTTTATGGGGTAGTTATGAGTGATGAAGCGATATAACTTTGGACGTGACGAAACTTCTACTAGCAATGAGAATTTCCTATTTCATATAACAAGCTACGTTGAATTACGATTACATATGAAACTCGAGAGTTTAGCGGTAAAATATTTACATATTTGAGTAATTTTTGGGTGAAGTTTGAAGTGGGAATATTATGTAGAAAGCCATTCAGGTAACTGAATCAGTTAAAATTATGATTGGGATATACAATGAAGTAAAAATCAGAAAATTATAAAAAAAAATGCGTGAAGTTTGTTTAGCATCAAAGAATTTTTTTTTGCACCTGACGCCGCCCTAGACTAGGCCGACGTCCCCGAGGGGGAACGTTGAAAGGAGAGGGTACCCCGCCACCGGGGTACTCCATCAGGCCAACCACTGAAGACAAGTTACCCTGCACCGGTGGTTTACCCAACGACGAAGGCGACGTGTCACGGGTGGTTCATGGAGCCGCGCTCCGCCCCTCTGTCGCCCCAGACGGAGCCGCGGGGCGGGTACGCTGACCATGGCTTACCCCTAAAAAAAACAGCCATCAAAGAAATAGCGATGAAACATTAGACAATATTTTGGTATAACGATGTTTGATGTTTAAGCGTATGCATTACAAATAAAACAATTTTTACAGATTTTATCGCTTTTGTATTTGATTTTAGATTGCCCGAAGTATCGAACACTTTACAGCGTTCATAATTACGAACAGTCATAATATTTTGAAATGTATACTGTATATTATGAAATACTATATATTATGTCCTTATATAATTAAATAAATATATTTTTCTTATGGCATACCCCTGGATCAAAGGTTACGCCTCTAACATAAAAATAATAGATTATATTGGGTGTATAATATATATGGGTTTTTTTCTTTTTTGGGGATGGATTGCGTTCGGCCCGCTCCTCGCACCACTCCGTCCGGGGCGACAGAGGGGCGTAAGCACGTACTCCCGCAACCCCCCCGCGATGCACGTCGCCTTCATCGTTGGGCCGACCACCAGAGCAGGGTGACTTGACATCAGTGGTCGGCCCGACGGAATACCCCCTATTTGGGGTACCCTCCCATCGACCGACGTCCCCCTCTTGGGGAGGACTTCGGGCTTTCCTTACGCGGTTGGCCTCTCGGCGGGTGACGGACTAATTCCCCGGTCACGTCACCCGCAGCCTCAGCTGAGGCGGCATGAGGCGCAAATATTCGCGCCTACGCCGCCCCAGTATATGGGTGGGTATCGTAAAAGAGGACTAAGAGCTTTAGGAGTAAAAATACATTTCACCACACCCCTATCTTGCCCGTGGGTGTCGTAAATAGCTATGCAAGAAACGGTAAACTCGAAATAAAATCCTATATCAACCCGTCTGAGCAGCGTGGTGTAGTAGGTCAATTGCCTCCTTATTAAGGGTAGGCTCGAACCCAGCAGTGGGTCATATATGTGCTGAGATAATGCTGATGAGTGTGAAATGCAACTCTAGGATAATTTTTCTTTATCACTTAGGACTATATTGATACGTACACTCTTACCTCATAACTTTAACCTTGTAGGTATCGTGACTACACAGGTGGCGTAGTGGTCACGATACCTATTTACCATGCTAGTATCATGGATTCGATTCCTTATTATCTTTGTTTAACTTTCTCCCTTCCCAAGCTTTACATATATGAGAGCAAAATAAAGCCAATTTATTATTTTTATCTTTCTTGACTTATGCCTCTTTTAAGTTTCGTTTCAATGAATTTTAAATCATAACGATTCTAGGAAGATATAATTAAAAAAACTTAAGAGATAATTCAATATAATATTTGTGTTTAAACATTTCAAATACCGCGTAAAACATGAAAGCAAAACCTTTATGCAAATAATGTTGACAGTATAACCACATTGGATTTCTGCGTCAAAAGTTAATCCCGGATCACGAATATGATCCATGAATATCGCCTTTCTTTACAATATCCCAGTGAGAATCCAACAATGTAATTCAACTTTGGGGCTTTCGTCTTTTTGTGAATATTTTCCTTTCATTCCTTGAAAATCAAACGTTAATTTAAAAGCAAAACCGACATTGAAATATGTTTATAAAATAACACTTTTAGAAAACGACCTTTTCACGTTTTTATGTTTTATTTATGCACGCTTTTATCCACGAAGGCAAGTAAAAGTGTAAGCCCTTCCACGTTTCATCACACGATTTTTACTCCCGCGTTTAAGTGGTTATGCTTGTGACAGTTTTCTACCTCCAGCTGTAATAGCTATTGTTATCAGTGTCGTGTGAATTTATTACTCAAGTTTATTTTGTACCATTTTGATATTTTGACAAACAATGTCTTTAAAAAGACATTGTTTGTCAAAATGTCAATTTTAATAAAAGATTGCATATTTCTGAAAAAAAGTATTGTTCTTTTAAATTCACTATATTTTACCACTTTTACGCCATTACATTTTATAAAATAGCATCCAAAATATTTTAAATATATGCTAAAATATTAAACCTTTGAATAAAATTTAAGACTGTGACGCACCCTGCCAAAACTAAAGTGACAATTTTTAGACTTTTATTTCGACAGTATTTTGAGTACAGGGTAATGATAGTTGGCTGCAATAAATGGCGCCAATAGCCAAGTCAACTATGACAAATTACTATTTATACTACCTATATCGTAGGCACAGCAATGTATTAGCCAAGTAAGTAAAAAAACTCAATAAAGGGGCCAGTGTATGTTTTTACATAAAACATACTTTGCTTTTTTCTTTTGGGGTGGGCTGCGGTCGGCGTGTTCCTCGCACCACTCCGTCCGGGGCGACAGAGGGGCGTAAGCACGCAACACCCGCAACCCACCCGAACACCACGTCGCCTTCGTCGTTGAGCCGACCACCAGAGCAGGGTTACTTGTCATCAGTGGTCGGCCCGACGGAATACCCCCTACTTGGGGTACCCTCCCATCGACGGACGTCCCCCCTCGGGGAGGACATCGGTCTTGCCTCACGCGGTCGGCCTCTCGGCGGGTGACGAACTAATCCCCAGTCACGTCACCCGAAACATACTTTGCTTTGCACTTTTTCGCGGTTTCTTCTTCTTCAGCCCCTATAACATACACTTTTGTAGACTTTATAATGAGAGTAAAAATCGACTACTATCCCATGCTAGCTATATATATACTAGCTATATATACACTAGAGTTGCCACAAAGATTTGTTCCGAGTGTTCTTTTTCTTAAAGTACTATCTACTTAAATGTATTAATCGTCTTTAATTTACTACTCCCACGAGACGTAAATTTTAACGGGGTACCAAGAAATTACTTGTAATAAATTTCGTCTATTTAGTTAGAATTTAACTAAAGAACTTAGATCCGATATCAATGCGTAATACCTATATATTTTATTAATTAATTACTGAACTTTGTAATTCATACATTTAAAAATGGTGTGGAATTTGAAATATTCAACTTCTTCAATGAACTTTATCATCTTTTCTGTATCTTCTTTATATATAAATTTCTTGTGTACGTGTGTATGTCACTGAAGTCCTCTTAAACGGCGGATCCGATATTGATGAAATTTGTTGTGCATGTTCAAGGGGATTCGAGAATGGTTTAGATTCATAATTGGACCTGGTAGGTCGCGCTTATTTGAAAAAAACAACGTCTGTTGGGTCAGCTAATATTTATATATATTCTTTGTACATGTATATAAACTCATTTGCAAAAAAAACGGGCGGTTTTGATTTTCATTCATATTTAAAAAGATACAATACCAAAAAGGTTTCAATCGTTTGTACACGTTACTGGCCGGTTTTAAAAATGCTGTGGTATTTAAAAAAGTACCTTCTAAATTCAATTTTTCATTTGATGTTCATTTTTACAGAAAACCCCTTTTTATCCTACATTTTTGGCGCGAAGTTCCAGAAGTTAACATCGACTTTCATAACTTTTATTCAATTTTTATCGATTAATTTCATATCCTTGACTGTCAAAGCTTTATTTAATGCTGTTTGGCTGTATCAAAAATGGTAGATAAAGTGGTAAAAGCTACCAAAATTATCGCGCTGCTTGAAGAGGGTTGCAGCCAATGTTTCGTGGCTAGGAGGCTAAATGTTAGTCGCTCGACAGTCCAAAGGACCTGGCAGCGATATCAGGAGACTGGTTCCGTCGAGAGAAGGCCTGGTTCTGGAAGAAAACCATGTACCCAACCACGGGATGATCGTTTTCTTGTGAGTCGCGCATTGAGAAATCGCAAATCTTCGTATGTGGATCTTAAGATCAACCTCCAAGAAGTAAGAAATGTGCATATTAGTCTATGGACGGTCAGGAGGAGGCTTCTCGCTGCCAATATACGCAGTCACCGCCCGGCCCGCGGCCCCAAATTACTCCGTGAGCACAGAGTTCACAGGCTTAGGTTCGCTAGAAATTGTGAATCATGGACTCAAGACGATTGGAATAGGGTTTTGTTCTCTGATGAAGCCAGGATATCTCTGTTCGGTGAAGATCGACGTCGGCGAGTGCTAAGAAGATAAGGAGAACGCTTTGCAGAGGCATGTTTCGAAGAAATCACACCTTATGGTGGGGGCTCTGTTATGTTTTGGGCAGGAATAAATTCAATGGATCGTACAGAGTTAGTCTTCATTGAAAACGGCTCACTGACTGGGCATCGATACATAACGGAAGTTCTAATTTCTCATGCACAACCCGCATTGGCCGCTCTAGGTGAAGACTCGATTTTTATGGACGACAATGCTCGCGCCCACCGATCCCGCGATGTTAATGCGTATGTGCAAGAGGTCGGCATTCGTCGTTTGGATTGGCCAGCTCGAAGTCCCGACCTCAATCCCATAGAGCATGTCTGGGACGTTCTGAAACGGCGTGTGAGATCAGTACACCCGGCTCCGCAGACCATCAGAGAGCTGAAGAATGTGATTACTGCGGAGTGGGAACGTATTCCGCAAGCAAGTATCCGGGATATACTCGCTAGCATGCCCAGACGAATTCAAGCTGTGATTTTAGCTAGAGGGGGTCACACTCGATACTAAACATTTATCTGCTTTTACTTTATTAAAGAAAAATAAACAAAAAAACTTTTTTATTTTTACTTCATGAGCATATGCACTACTAGCGAATATACACTACTAGCGAGGTTTAGCATTATTTCCCATAAATTTTATCTAAATTTTATGAAATACTGATGAAAACGATTATTTTCTTATTAATTTAGCAAATTGTGTGGATAAAACTACCTATAATTATCAAACAAAGAAATATTAACATTTGAAATGGTTCATTGCTTAGGTGCCCGTTTTTTTTGCAAATGAGTGTAGTTACTTAGAAGTTGGACGCTATGTAATTTGGTACATTAAAATGCGAATACGATATATAGTTTTGATGTATTTATAAATTGAAAGCGATCGTTGTCTTCAGAAAATCTATTCATCACTAAATTAAATAAAAAAGCATTATAACACTATAACTATAAAGATACCATAATGGTTAAGACACCAACCTGTCACGCTTAGTTTCACAGCTTCGATGCCAACAGCACCTACAAAAAATATTCTAAGTTTAAAAGTAATTTGTGTTAAATAATACTTTGTTTATAAAATCACACCAGCGTGGTAGAGTAGGTAAATTTTTCTCCTGCTATGGAGTACGTTTGAACCTTACAGTGCGACGTATATGAGTTAAAATAATGAATACGCTGGTTAAGAGGAATATTTTAAGGCTAAATTTATAATCTTTCCGTCTGCTGACGGGGTAAGAATACAATTCACCACTCCCTATCTTGGCCGTGGATTTCGTAAAAGTCGACTAAGGGATACGATATGCACATAAGATCTATGCAAGAGAAGGAAAACTCGAAATGAAACCCTATACCAACATGTCTGATCAGTACAGTATAGTAAGTTGAGTTCCCTCCCATTCTGGAGGAGGCCCGAGCCCAACAGTGGGACGTATGTGGGCTACGATGATGATGATGACTCTGTACTAAGGAAATAATCCTTGTATTGCACGGGACTTAACAAACATATAGTTTTAACGAACGCAAATTACACCCAGACTCAGAACAACAATTTGTGGATCGCACAAAGTATTGTCCTGCGTGGTAATCGAATCCATAACACTGGCATCGTACGTCGGTATCTTAACTACTACACCATCTGTGCAGTCAAGTTTCTCATTGTATTATGAATCTGTGAAGAAAGCTTTGCCTTTTTTTTCATCTATACTCTACTTTCTTTGTAATAACAAAATAATACGGTGTTTCTTGCTCACACGGTTATTTACACAATGCCTATGCCTAAAAACCACTTTAATACTTTTTTGTCTGACCGTCTGCATATTCTGGGTATTTATTTTTAAACGGTACGCCGATTTAAATAAAATTTTATTACTAGATACCTATCTATATAAGGAGTAACTTGTGCTACTTTTCCTCTAAACAAAACTGTATAAAATTTTGCCCGGATCGGAAATCGAACCCGAGATTTGAAATTCGGGGCAAGGCGACTGAAATTGAAACGAAGTAAGGGCGGATTAGAAATAAAAAATAACAGGGCCATATAATATCTCTACTTATTCAAAAGTTTAACATAATTCACTTACATCGAGTACTAAGCTACCTTTATATTATTACTCACACATCACCCGACGATTTTAAACTGTCTCTACCTTAAGTGAAAATTCCTTCGGACGTGTGTCCAATATAATCTTCTAACCTAACAAATGTATAACCTACATAATCTAAGGAAGTCGTGTCAGCGTCAAAATCGATTTTATAATAGGGTAAACCATCTTGTTAAAGGAACTCTATTATTTGAATTGTTTTTAATTTGAACTTAAGTATTTTTTTAATAAATAACAGTATTAGCATCTACGTTCAGTGCTAGATATATGCCTCGCCAAGGTGGAAAAATTCCATAACCACCACGCCAGACAAACTGGCTTTTTTTATAGGTGGGCTATGGTAAGCGCACACGCGGTCCGTTCCGTCCGGGGCGACGAAAGGATGGCGTGCGAGCCCATAACCCACCCATACCCACGTCACCTTCGTCGTTGGGCCGACCACCGGAGCAGGGTGACTTCTCGTCAGTGGTCAGACAAACGGGATAGCGATATATCAGGGTATAGTGGTATAAGTTTCTTACATGAATGCCACTCACCATTCACCTAGAGATTCTTTAGCCTAGTTTAGATATATCAGGGTAAGGTAATATACGGTAAGGGATGGTGACGCATATATTCTTACTCCATCACCTCATGGATAATAATAACAATAAAATATAAAAAACTAAACCTTCTTGTCTCAACACCTCGTTATAATAAATACATAAATACGCAATCGTTTAAAATTAACTAATTGATTGAGATACACTCATTTGCAAAAAAAACGGGCACCTAAGCAATGAACCATTTCAAATGTTAATATTTCTTTGTTTGATAATTATAGGTAGTTTTATCCACACAATTTGCTAAATTAATAAGAAAATAATCGTTTTCATCAGTATTTCATAAAATTTAGATACAATTTATGGGAAATAATGCTAAACCTCGCTAGTAGTGTATATTCGCTAGTAGTGCATATGCTCATGAAGTAAAAATAAAAAAGTTTTTTTGTTTGTTTTTCTTTAATAAAGTAAAAGCAGATAAATGTTTAGTATCGAGTGTGACCCCCTCTAGCTAAAATCACAGCTTGAATTCGTCTGGGCATGCTAGCGAGTATATCCCGGATACTTGCTTGCGGAATACGTTCCCACTCCGCAGTAATCACATTCTTCAGCTCTCTGATGGTCTGCGGAGCCGGGTGTACTGATCTCACACGCCGTTTCAGAACGTCCCAGACATGCTCTATGGGATTGAGGTCGGGACTTCGAGCTGGCCAATCCAAACGACGAATGCCGACCTCTTGCACATACGCATTAACATCGCGGGATCGGTGGGCGCGAGCATTGTCGTCCATAAAAATCGAGTCTTCACCTAGAGCGGCCAATGCGGGTTGTGCATGAGAAATTAGAACTTCCGTTATGTATCGATGCCCAGTCAGTGAGCCGTTTTCAATGAAGACTAACTCTGTACGATCCATTGAATTTATTCCTGCCCAAAACATAACAGAGCCCCCACCATAAGGTGTGATTTCTTCGAAACATGCCTCTGCAAAGCGTTCTCCTTGTCTTCTTAGCACTCGCCGACGTCGATCTTCACCGAACAGAGATATCCTGGCTTCATCAGAGAACAAAACCCTATTCCAATCGTCTTGAGTCCATGATTCACAATTTCTAGTGAACCTAAGCCTGTGAACTCTGTGCTCACGGAGTAATTTGGGGCCGCGGGCCGGGCGGTGACTGCATATATTGGCAGCGAGAAGCCTCCTCCTGACCGTCCATAGACTAATATGCACATTTCTTACTTCTTGGAGGTTGTTCTTAAGATCCACATACGAAGATTTGCGATTTCTCAATGCGCGACTCACAAGAAAACGATCATCCCGTGGTTGGGTACATGGTTTTCTTCCAGAACCAGGCCTTCTCTCGACGGAACCAGTCTCCCGATATCGCTGCCAGGTCCTTTGGACTGTCGAGCGACTAACATTTAGCCTCCTAGCCACGAAACATTGGCTGCAACCCTCTTCAAGCAGCGCGATAATTTTGGTAACTTTATCTACCATTTTTGATACAGCCAAACAGCATTAAATAAAGCTTTGACAGTCAAGGATATGAAATTAATCGATAAAAATTGAATAAAAGTTATGAAAGTCGATGTTAACTTCTGGAACTTCGCGCCAAAAATGTAGGATAAAAAGGGATTTTCTGTAAAAATGAACATCAAATGAAAAATTGAATTTAGAACGTACTTTTTTAAATACCACAGCATTTTTAAAACCGGCCAGTAACGTGTACAAACGATTGAAACCTTTTTGGTATTGTATCTTTTTAAATATGAATGAAAATCAAAACCGCCCGTTTTTTTTGCAAATGAGTTTATAATATAACATTTTCTAATCTTTAAAGTATTTTTGTAGCATGGTTACAAAGATCTAGAAATGCTAAACATTTATTTAGCATTTCTCACTTTATTTAAAATAATTGTTCACCAGTAATTGAAATCGTCCCTTTATTAGTTATTGCCGTCCCTTATAGCTAATGGCGTGTTCGGTGAATTTTGGTGTAATATGAAAATTATGTTCCGCGTGGTGACGGAGTAAGAATACAATTCACTACTCCCTATCTTGCCCATTGATGTCGTAAAAGACGACTATCGTATATCTTTAAACGAGCAATTCTTGTTCTCGGCAACGGCTCCAACGATTTTGATGAAATTTGGCATACGAGAGGTTTCGGGGCCAAAAAATCGATCTAGCTATGTTTTATTTATATTTATAGGAAATATTGTTTTGTCGGTGTTTTTAGCTAATCAATACAATGACATAAAATGCCAATACAATATGGATTCAAATTTCACTGTCAATATCAAGAGTGGCGATAGCTCAGTTGGGAAGTTGTCCAGTGTTTTTTGTTTTGGCATTCAAGCAGCGTGGGATCGAATCTCGATGCTATTATTATTCTCTTTTTGTAATTTTTGATATTTTTTTCATTATTTAATTTATATTTTTTATTAATATATATATATATATATATATATATATATATATATATATATATATATATATATAATATTTTATTAATAATTAATATATATATATATAAATTCAACAAAAATATACCAAGCGAAGCTCGGTCAACTAGATATTGGGATATAATATGCACATAATATCTGTGCAAGATAAGGAAAACTCTAACTGAAACCTTATACCAGCATATCTGACCAGCATGATATAGTAGGTCATTGTGAATGAGACCCGAGCCCAACAGTGGGACGTAGGTGGGCTGCGATGATGATGACGTATCGTATTTGCTACACTTCGGCACTTTCTGCAATATATTATCTAATATACGATCAAAGCTATGTAATATAATAAAACATTAAAATATCCAATATAAGACCATCACATGACAATTTGACGTCACCGCAAAAATTCATATATATTTGTTTTTTATTACCATGTATGGTCTTAGAAAAACTCATAAAAATCTTTTAATACCAGTAATTGAACCATTCACCCTTTTGTAAACTTATTACGTGTTCGCTCGCTATATAGATAGGAAATTAAGTACACATAGCGGCGCAGGTTGCAACCATATTTCTTAGCTTGCTGTACATATATATTCACAATATATGTTGTTCAATGTATGTGTTAGAATCATGGTGGAATCTCGTTAAAATTATAATTTACGTATAGCGTTCAAGTGGTATACACTTTAGTAGATTTTGCGGAAATTGAGAAGTAATTGAAGCACTTAAGCGACTTGTTTTTTTTAAATTGCAAGTATTAATTAATATAGTATAATAATCTTTTTATACATAAATTTTCTGTTCGTGTATTTGTAATTTAACTCCTTCTAAACGGCTGAACCGATGTTGATGACATTTTTGCGGCTGTTACGATTGATATGAGATTGGTTTAAATTAATAATTGAAACCGGTAGGTGGCGCTGCGATCAATTTCATAGGATAAATCCTTTTACTATTTTTTTTAGATTTGAACAGAACAACATCTGTTGGGTTAGCTAAAATACCGGATTCTTACTCCGTCACCACACGGAAACAGATTTATAAGTATTTTAAAAATAGCAAATTACCACGGTATAGATTGGAGTTTCCGTTTCCGTGGAAATACGGAAATAAATTACAGTTTTTTAATAGCTGATAATGTAGCTTTTTATTAGCGCAAAAAAAAGATTTAGTGTTCCACGCGCTTTTATTCGCGATGTTCCCGTGAGAATACAAAGGCAAAATGTGGCCTTTGTTACTACCTAATAATGTAGCTTTTTATTAATGAAAAGTTAATAAAATCTCTGTTATTGTTTAGGAGTGAAATTTTATCAAACAAACAAACTCGAATTCGCATTTATAAGGTTGACTTACTCGCATAGTTCCCGTGGGCATACTGGGATAAAATATAGCCTATAATACTCCCTGATACTATAGCTTTCCATTGGTGATAGAATTATTATAATCGACACAGTAGTTTCTGAATGTATTTACTACAAACATACATACACAAAAATACAAAATTTCCTCTTTATAATATTAGCGTAGATAGTTCGAATCATTTCAGCGAACACACGTTCCACGTTGGACTTGAGCCTCCGCCATAAACAAGAAATTAACCAACTATAAGATATGGTCAGACATGTTGCCATAGCGTTTCAAATTTAACTCCTCTTGCATAGAAGTTATATACATATTTAATGCCCTAGCCGAGGCCGCGGGTGACGTGACCGGGGATTAGTCCGTCACCCGCCGAGAGCCCGACCGCGTGAGAAAAGACCGACGTCCTCCCCGATGGGGGGACGTCGGTCGATGGGAGGGTACCCCAATAGGGGGTATTCCGTTGGGCCGACCACTGATGTCAAGTAACCCTGCTCCGGTGGTCGGCCCAACGACGAAGGCGACGTGGTTTTCGGGTGGGTTGCGGGTGTTGCGTGCTTACGCCCCTCTGTCGCCCCGGACGGAGTGGTGCGAGGAGCCCCACGACCGCAGCCTACCCCAAAAAAAAAAAATATACATATTTAATCCCTTAGTCGTCTTATATGATACCCACGAACAAGAAAGGCCGTGGTAAATTGTATTCTTACTCCGTCACCACTTGGACTATCCCACTTATTAGCGGTACGTTTCATACCTAATTCTGTAACATAATAATTCACTTTTCAATTATTTATATTCAGAATTCTGAAACACGATTCAATTGCAACAAAATTACCGCTGGCCCATCCTTGCGAATGGTTTTAGTTAGTAAATAATTGATATAAATTCTCTGTTAGAGAATAACAATTTATTAAACAAATACTACTAATCCATGAATAAATTTACTGAATGGCCAATATTATGCAAATTATCAAAATGCTTACTGCATATAGTGGAATATATCCAATCTGTTATTAGTGTACGTACTGCATATATTGATTTATCAATAGAATACCTTTATCCTCATACGATGACGGTATAAGAATACAATTATTACCACGCCTTGTCAGTGTAAATCTTAAAATTTAGCTGGATAATTAGAGAAAGATGTGAATCGCTGAAAAGCGCGCGAATCCAACTCGGCTGGGCAGCGTTCGGGAAACTTAAAAGGCTCTTCTCGTCTAATATTCCGCAGTATTTAAAACAAAGGGTTTAAAAAAATAAATGTTTTACCAGCGATGAAATATGGTACAAAAACATGGTTTCTAAATATCGGCCTTAAAAGGATTCAAATACGAAATACGAAAGTTCCTAGAACAACGGCTGTGACCGTCAGAGCCCGAAGAATTAGTAGGTAAGTGGAAGTGTTAAAAAGCAGGTCATATTGCTCAACGATTCGTGTGGTGACAGAGTAAGAATACAAATCACCACTCTATATATTGGCCGTGGATGTCGTAAAAGACGACTAAGGAATATAATACGCATATAACATCTATGAAAGAGAAGGAATTCTCGAAATAAAACCCCATACCAACCTGTCTGACCATGGTATAGTGGGGTCAATTTACCTTCTATTGTGGAGGAGGCTCGAGCCCAACAGTGGGACGTGTATGAGCTGAAATGGTGATGAATGAAATGATGCCTGCATCCAACAACGCCCAGCAACTTTCACTAGGTCGTCGGTCCACCTAGTGGGGGGGCGTCCTACACTGCGTCGTCCAATACGTGGTCGCCACTCGAAAATCTTTCTTCACCGGTGGTTGTCGGTTCGTCGAGCGATGTGGCCTGCCCATTGCCACTTCAGCGTGCTAATTCTTCGTGCTATGTCGGTTACATCCATTCTTCTGCGGATTTCCGTATTTCGGATTCTATCTGGCAGAGAAATCCCGAGCATAGCCCGTTCCAAAGCACGCTGAGCGACTTTGAGCCTTGTTATGAGGCCTACATTTAGAGACCACATTTCTGTGCCGTAAGTCATCACTGGTAACACACACTGGTCGTAGACCTATGTTTTCAGACACTGAGGTATGTTGGACGAGAAGATCCTCTTAAATTTCGCGAACATGTAGTAATTCACTTTCACTAAATATTTATAAAATACGGCAATTATATCTTACTTTGTTGTTGTGTTATCAGTTTTAAATTACAAAATAACTTTTTAGAACGCCTTTAAAGAAAAAAAGGCTCCTTACATTGTTTTTATCGTTCATTAGTGTCAGAATACAATTTATGTTGGGAAAATATTATTGCCCTTAAACTGTGATGGTTTACATCTAATGTTTACAAAGAAAAAGCACTTTTGTTAAGAATAAAAGTTGTTTTGTGACATAAATAACTGACTTACTAAATATATAACGATTTCTAGATGTTTACGCGAAAATTATACATTGGAAATAAAATTATTTTTATGGATTTTACGCGCATTTTACATATTTAAAATAAAAATTTTTACTTACGGATTAGAACTTATTCAAACATCTACTACAGCATATAAGGAAAATTATATAAAATATTTTTGTACTTGCTTATCTTATAAGAAAGCTGTAAAAGATGGTAAAAATTTATAATTAATCAGTTAACAGAGAAATCTCTTTGTTGAACGTAAGAGACCTTAACTCTCTCGAGATTAAAACGCTATAAAGTGTTGAAAACGTCGAGAAATCACAAAATTAAATACAAATGCAATGAAATCCGCAAACTGTACGTTACCCGAAGGTAGATTAAGAAAAAGAAGGTGACGATCAAACAATTTTCTTGCCGGGATTTCTAAGGGGCAGATACCCGGAAGGATAGTCAGTGGATTATCATATGGGGAGTGACCCAGGATAACAGTTTCAGTAAGTCCATTAAAAAAACTTGTTTTTAGAGAAACATATTTTTAAGATATGATTTATAGGATATGATTTATTTCGTTGGTCCAACCACCGGTGCAGAGTTTCTGGACTTCAGTGGTTGGCCCGACGGAATAGAACTTTTTCAAGGAATAGAACTCGGAATAGAACTTTCTTCCCGATGGCAGAGGGTACTCCTAAAGAAGAAAAAAGCCCAACTTTCTGAGGGTGATTGCGTGTGGAGGGTTTTGGTGGTGTCCTTGGTATCACCGAGCCTCAATGCACGCATTCACACTCCCATCTCTTTCTTCGCGGTAGGCAACGGCCTTGTAAAGGTCCATGAGCGGCAGCAACACTTACCATCAGGTGTACTGTTTGCTCGTTTGCCACCGTTTGCAATAAAAAAAAAAAAAAAAGTACCCTCTCCCATCGACGTCCTATTCCCGAGACGTCGGTCGCCGTCGCGAGGTTAGCGCGTCTTCACGAGAGACGAACTAAACTCCCCGGTCCGGTCACCTGGAGCCTCTGCTAGGGTGTCATTAGGGAGATGTGTGCCGCGTGGGTGGGGGAGCGCCGTGTACTCGTCGCGATCATCGGTGCCGACCTGACGCTGCCAGCCATCGCTAGGGAGATGGTCGCCAGCGTCAGGAACTGGGACGCCATTGCCGCCTTCTGCGAGGCTGTCATCTCGCGGAAGGAGGCGGCGGACCGTGTGTGGGAGGAAAGATCACGCAGACACGGTCCTCCGCCAGCGACTGGGGCGCCACAGGCGCGAGTACCTGCGCCTGATGCTGCCCTAGCAGAGGCTGCGGGTGACCGGACCGGGGATTTAGTCCAGGCACCCGTGGATAAGTTAGCCTCGTGACGGCGATTGGCGTCCAAGTAGGAGACGTCGAAGGGAGAGGGTACTCCCTCGGGGTATTCCGTCGGGCCGATCATTGACGTCAAGTCACCCTGCTCCGGTGGTCGATCCAACGATGAAGGCGACGTGTCACGGATGGGTTACGGGTGTGCGTGCTTACGCTCCTCTGTCACCCCAGACGAAGTGGTGTGAGGAGTGCGCCGACCGTAACACCCCAAAAAAAAGGGCGGCATTAGTCGCAATATTATTGCCTTAGTCATCATCATCTTGCTCTTATCCCAATTACTTGGGGTCGACGCAATATGTCATCTGTTTTGACATATTGCAAAAAGTTTCGGCATTGACTTTTATGACCGGCCGCCTGCCTGACGTCAACCCTCCTTGGGAATGTAATCGTTAACCCAAATGGTACCAGATGGAGTTGGTCCGGGTCAATCTAGGGCTCTTAGTCGTCTTTTACGACACCCACGAGCAAAGCAAGGGTTGGTAGTATTCGAAGCCGCTACCACACAGCACAAGATCTTTTATCCCACTTGCAATAAATATTGCAAATAGTGCTATTTGCAAAATCTCAAGCAAAACTAGACTTTTAAAATTTATAATTAGACTTTTAAAAATTAGACTTAAAGTATAAAAATGTTTGACAGCAGATGATTGTATTGTTTCTTTGTATCATCATCATCATCATCTCAGCCCATATACGTCCCACTGTTGGGCTAGGGCCTCCTCCATAATGGGAGGGAATTTGACCTACTATACCATGCTGGTCAGACATGTTGGTATAGGGTTTCATTTCGAGTTTTCCTTCTCTTGCACAGATGTTATGTGCCTATTATATCCCATAGTCGTCTTGTACGACATCCACGGGCAAGATAGGGAGTGGTGAATTGTATTCTTACTCCGTCACCACACGGAATATTATTTGCCTTAGTGCGGATCTTTAAAAATGAAACTATTTTCGTCAATTTATAAAAATAAAAAATAAAAGCCTAAAGCCGACTTTCACATGATATTTATTAGAATTTTATACATATAACAAACTAGCAGTTATAAGCTTACTAGTTTATTAGTTATTTCCATATAATTATATAAGTTTTCGTCAATAATTATTTCTACCCATAACCCTAATTACAGACTAACACTCGACATAAAATTATTCACTTATTGCAACTAATTAGTGGTTGTTACTACTAAAACATAACTTTGTATTTATACTGGAATCGCCCACGTAAAATTATGAAACATTAATTATTAAAATTGTTGTTTAAATACATATTAATAATAGCCAGTTATTTGCTGTGGCATAGGTAGTTAGCGATCGTAGAACTTAACAAAAAATTCTCGCCATGTATTTTCTTTTTATATCTTTTAAAAATATGGGTTATGGTAACTCGACATCGTGTGATAGTACTCTCGCATGGTATACTAGTTTAATTTCCCTCCGACTGCGGAGGACGCTCGAGCCCAGCAGTAGGATATATATGGACGGTAATATTCATAATAATGACATAATTAAAACAGCTATTGAGTTCTGATTGAGAGCAGCAAAGTTTTTATCTTTCTTTTCCGAGGTGCCTTTTTTTTCTTGTTTTGGGCGGGCTAGAGCGTCATTGTGTTCGTGCCATCTGGGGTGGTTCCACCAAAAAACGGTAAATTGTATTCTTACTCTGTCACCAAACGTAAGTTGTCATTATAATAATTATTTATCTATATCATGTAGATCGCCACTATGCTTCCATTATACACATACATTTATTTTGAACGGATAAAAGGATTGAAATTCAACATGAAACATCACTTTGAAGTTGATAAACTCATCCAAAATGTTGGTACGTTAGTTTTGCTTTAAAAGGATACTTGCTACTATATTATAAACTTTCAACGAAAATTCAGAATAACATTTTCTATGAAAATGTTAACAGAATCGGCGTAGGTATTTTATAGAGTTTTATATACTTAATATGAATTAAAACAAACTTCGTCATAAACACTCAGCCCTTATCCATTACTTGAAATCGTGACAATATGTGCTCTTCCTCATAGTACCTGCATATTGCAAAGGTTATTAGCAATCGTTTTATGACCACCCTGGCGTCAATAAGTCAGATAAAGTTTCCCTAGATTCATAAGCATATCCCTAGTCGAGGCCGTGAGTTACTGGACCGGGGAATATTCCGTCACCCGTAGAGAGGCTGACGCCGAGCACCGAAAATAGTTTATTTTTTAAAGTATTACGTAAGAAAAAAAATCGACCAAGTGCGAGGCGGACTGGCGCACGAAAGTTTCCATACCATTGACTAGGTAAACAACAGTGAGTACATACATTTCATATTTTAACCTTTTTATCGCGTTTGTTGCATGGAAGCCCCCCTTAAATATTTATTTTATTTTGTTTTTAATATTTGATGTTATAGCGGCAACAGAAATACATAATTTGTAAAAATTTCAACTGTCTAGCTATCGCGGTTCTTGAGATACAGCCTGGTAACAGACAAACGGATGGACAGACAGCGAAGTCTTAGTAATAGGGTCCCGTTTTACCTTTTGGGTACGGCAACCCAAAAATTACCAAAAATTATTCTATGTGATTTATCAAAAACACCTCGAATGTTAATTTAATTTAATATATTTTTTAAGACAACATGTTGCTATCCTTCAGGGTAAACTACAAATATAGTCTTAATAGACACAAATGACTCCCAGCTCAGTTCCATTACAGTTTTGCTACTTATAAATTTTTTGTGTTCATACTTTTTTTCATATAAGGTTTGCTGCAGGGCTCGAACTCCTTCCGCAGTAAAAAGAAATATAACCTTCTACTAGGTTGTTCAGACGGATTGGTGTAGTGTTTTTTTTTTCCTAGTTTTCCTTCTCTTTTATAGGTGTTATCTGCATACTATATTCTTTAGTCGTCTCTTATGATACTCACGGACAAGAAAGTAAGTAAAGAAAGAGGGTAAATTGTATTCGTTAACACAGTAATAAAGAAAAATACTATAATTTAAAATTAAACCCTTAATCAATTGTTTTAGAATAATTAAAATTAAACCACATAACTTCTTAGCATTTAAAAATAAAACTATATTATACAAACTTTAACTAGTCATTTGAGAAAAGAGATATCTTATATTACAATCATTTCATTTTAAAAAACTAAAAATAAAAAGTTATAAAACCTAGACAAAGTAAATTTACTTGAACCAGACGACGAAATGAATCAGAAATGTAGAAAATTTGCATAGAAAGTAATGTTTATAGAAAGCTTATTTTAAATTAAATTAAATAATAATAATGACATCCAATCTTCTTAAAATACTCCATCTTCATGAACATCTTCAAAACCCTTTATAGCAAATATCATCTTATCTTAGAAGTTACCTGTAAAAGTCCTGGATTTTATAAAACACAGAGTGAACATAATGATACAAAATTCAAATTTAATCATTTCAATCAAACTTAGATCATATTTCAAAGACTTCAGAGTTTAAAATCAAATAGAAGCTGTTATAAAATTCTATCACAATTGAATAGATGGTCTAGCTTAGAAAGAGCACCTGACTTATTAATCAAGGAAGATAAATTAAGTTCCATATTAAAATACAGAATACTATAAATCTTATAAGTTTAAACGAGCAATTCGAGGAACGAGTCTCAGAAACGCTGCAACGATTTTCATGAAATTTAGCATACTAGAAGTTTTGGGGCCAAAAAATCGATCTAGCTAAGTTTTCTTTATAGAAAATGTTGATTTGTTGCTGTTTTTAGCTAATCAATACAATGACATAAAATGACAATAGAATAGGAATTTAAATTTAGCCATCGCCGTCAAGAGTGACAATAGCACAGTTGGGAAGTTGTCCAGTCGCATTCAAACAGCGTGAGATCGAATTTCGGTGTTATTATTTACTCTTTTTGTATTTTTTATATTTTTTTCATTATTTCATAATTTTAATTTTTTATTAGGATATTATATATAGGATATTATGGATAGGATATTATATATATCTAAATAAGTTCGTCAAAAATACAATTTACGCAAAAAAAAAATTATACCGAGCAAAACTGTTAGTTATTTTTGATTAAACACTGTAAATGTCGTAGCTAAAATAATTTTCTTTTATTTATTTCAGGTACTAAAATAACCAGTACCATGTTTCACATAACACAAGCAGTTAAATAAGCCTATAACGTCGATACTGCATTTTAGGAGAATAATTGATCTACTATACCTCAGACATGTTGGCACAGGCTTTTGCTTCGAGTTTTTATCGTTTGCATAGATGTTACAATATGTAACATGTATATTATATTCCTTAGTCGTTATTTAAGACACCCACGGGCAGGAAAGTGGGTGGTGAATTGTATTTTTACTCCATTACCACACAGAAAAGCCATAATTATCACGCTTTTTTTTTTGGGGTGGGTTGCGGTCGGCGCGCTCCTCGCACCACTCCGTCCGGGGCGACAGAGGGGCATAAGCACACACATCCGCAACCCACCCACGATGCACGTCGCCTTCGTCGTTGGGCCGACCACCGGAGCAGGGTTACTTGACGTCAGTGGTCGGCCCGACAGAATACCCTCTATTTGGGGTACCCTCCCATCGACCGACGTCTCCCCTCTCGGGGAGGACGTCAGTCTTTCCTCACGCAGTCGGCCTCTCGGCGGGTGACGGACTAATTCCCCGGTCACGTCACCCGTGGCCTCGGCTAGGGCGGCATGAGGCGTAGGTATTCGCGCCTACGCTGCCTCAGTCGCCAGCGGCGGATCGCCTCAACGAGGCTGCGCTCCTCGCGCAGGCGATCTGCCGCCTCCTTCTGCGAGATCACTGTCTCGCAGAAGGCTGCGACCGCGTCCCAATTCCTGACGCTGCCGACCATCGCCCTGGCGATAGTCGGCAGTGTCAGGTCGGCATCGATGATTGCGACGAGTTCACGACTCTGCTCTGCCCAAGCGGCACAGACCTCGAGCGTATACTGCGCCGTGTCCTCGTCGCAATCGCAGTGGTGTCAGGACGCTGTACTCGCCCGCCTAATGACCTTGTGCAGGCGAAGCGCCCATGCCCCGTCAACACCTGCACTAGTCGGAAGGAGAGCACCCCGTGCCGCCTTTCCAACCACTGCATCAGCACCGGCCAGAAGGCCTCCATAATTAAAGTATCTCAATAACTCGGGGTCGACTGAATATGCACATACTGCAAAAGTTTTTTGCAATAGTTTTAATTTCGGCCGCCTGCCTGATGTGAACTCTCCTTGGGAATGTAATTGTTGACCAGACGGCTTCAGATGGAGCTAGCCCTGTTCTATATAAAGTTTTTAGTCGTCTTTTAGGACACCCACAAGCAATTTAAGGGTTGGTAGTATTCATAGCCGCTACCACATAGTTTAACAAAATAATGTCGTTCAACTTTATGTAAATAAAATGTTGACTCATTTCATATTTTCTTATAAAAAAAAAAAACATATTAACTCTATACATTCTGTCGATTTGACAATACAAATCGACATCATCAATCTCATCACATATACCTGACATTATAATTTAATTTCCTCCGCAGAAGAAGGAAAGTGACCCCACTTGGTGTTAGAGACAACAGATGCACAGGACGGGCTGTGGCCTCGTGCTCCACCCCCTCCCGTTGCCCCGGACGGATCGGACGATATTTGACGCACCAGGACCTACCACCAAATAAAAACTGGTAGTCAGGTCCAAGGGGTGGCAAAGGGATCCGTTACACTCTGTCCTTGCCGCCGCCCTAAACGGTTTGGGCGCTGATAGATCGAATAATATAGGATTTAATTTCTTCTTTCTTCTTCTTCTTTCATATAGATGTTATTTGTATAATATATCCCTTAATTATCTTTACGATGCCGACGGGTAATAAAGATGAATTTTATTGTTACTGCATCACCACACGGAGACTGAGTCACCATCTCTTCTCTTGCTTTGGGACTCGTTATACCACAAAACGCGAATGTAAGCCGGCTCGTTAAGGCGATCCTCGATGATAAATTAATTAATATTGGTGGTCGCTGAGTGGTCGAAATTCAGCGATAATTCATTTAAATTAATTTTTCTGATGGACATTTTTTTTTAATTTTATTAATGTTTAATTGTAAATTGAGGAAGCTGTATTTCACTAATAGCTAATATATAAGTACAAATGTCTATTAAACATTATCATCATAATTATGATTGTTTGACATTCAGTTCGACCAGAATTTAACCGTAAACAGAAACACTTCTGTTGCACACAGACATACACACCAACGCTTACATACATAAGTGTGTGTGTGTGTGTGTTTGCGCGTAGCGATTGTATGGTAGTGTGCGTAATGCTTTTTTTAATGAATTTAATGTATTTCTAGTCCATTATTATATGAAATTTCAGTTTTATGCTCATCTCATTATATACTTAAACTATTCCAAATTTCATACTTGTACATCCATGCTATTTTCTTAAAAAGGGGTACAAAGTTTTTGCTTCGCGTATTAATATATATAGATATATAAATTGGTAGCGATAAACGATGAGTTAATTATAGGTTTGACAACATTTCAGAAACCGTTAATGATATTTACTTATAAGTTCACAGTTTCTATCGTAGATATTATCTACAACTTTTAAGTATACAAACTTCTACAAACTGTAAGAAGTTTCTCGGTTATGTTATCTTTCAAGTTTATCTTGTTAACTTAACGCACGAAACTATAACAGTTTTATTTACGTTAAATCAATAATTTAAATATTAACTTATATTTTTAAAGGGCGACTTAGTAAGATAAAGTAAACAGCTCTTTAAAACTCAATAATAATTTAGTATCGTGCTCTCCGAGTTTTCTTGTCAGCTTTTTCTCAGTATAGCCACGTCCCGATGCATTGTTAGTATATTAGATTTGTTAGGTTTAAATTAATAAATTATCACAATATTTTTCATATACCTAGAATTATTTTCCTTTTTGTACTAGCAATAAATTTGTATTAAAATGTGGCAAAAAATTAACATAAATATCAGAATGATTTCTGATGTTTACGCGAGTATTATACATTTTAAATAAAACTACTTTACGGATTTTATCGCGTTTGTATTTAGGTTTATGGTTGCGGGTGGAGTCCACCCGTGACCATGAACGCTGTAAAGTGTTCGAAACGTCGGGTAATCAAAAATCAAATACAAACGCGATAAAATCCGTAAAGTAGTTTTATTTAAAATAAATATCAGATATCATTATATTAGTTTATAATTGTAGAAATAAATATATTCAGTCCCAATTGTATGTTCTAAATATTTGTATAGTAATTGATATGTTCTTCAATGTATCCTTCTAATGGGCAGGAGCATGTTTTACAATTCAGATACACGGCCACGTCGGCCAGACAGCTAAAGTGTAGTGATGATGGATGCTTATATCTCATCATCATCATTTTAGCCTAAATATTTCCCATTGTTAGGCTCGGGCGTCCCCCTTTATGAGAGGAAATCTAACCTACTATACAATGCTGATCAGACGTGTATGCACAGAGTTTTATTTCGAGTTTTCTCTACTTGCATTGATGTTATCCGCATATTATATTCCTTAGTCGTCTTTTACGATACCAACGGGCAAATGAGTGGGTGGTGAATTGTATTCTTACTCCGTCACCAGATGGAAAGCGTATAAGTATCTATTACATGGTATTTGATTTCTTTTTTATTTTCAGAGAGTGTATAAAGACGTTGAACGTCGCCTAAATGCCTATACACCACCAGAATCAGTTGAATATCTAGCTGGACACACTTTGATCAGACCAACGAAGAACATGCTCATATCTGCCATTAAGTATCCGCTTGATGAAAAAAACTTGGTATATGGAAACTTGGATAACCTTGGTATTACGTAAGTGTTTTTTATTGATGTTAGTGTAATACGAGCGAATAGCACACCTGATAGTAAATGACACTGTTGCTTATGAACCTTAGCTAGGTCACTGTCTACCGTGAAGAAATTGAAGGGATTGTGAATACGTACAAGGAGATTCCGTGATACATTTATTCATCATAAATTTATTTCTTACTAAAACTCACCATACGCTAACATCCTCAAAAAGTTGGGCTTCCGGCTCTCTCACCGAATCCTTGACGTCTACGGCCGACCCAGTAATTACACTTATTAAGTTCAATAATTGGTCACATGGCTTGTCGAACCGACAACCATGACTGGGAAATAAAGATTGGCGACCAAGAATCGGGCGACGCAACGTAAGACAACACCCTACTAGATGGACTGACGATATTTTGAAAGTCATAGCAAACCGTTGAATGCAAGCGATACAGGATCGTGCTGAATGACATTTTCGTAGAGATGCCTATGTCCAACCGTAAACGTCATGGTCTGGATAGATGGATGGAAGTCCAGTAATTATACTTATTACTCCACTTTTTGAAATACTACATGAATGTAATTCACTCTATTTTTTTTTGTAAATTCCGTATATCATACCTTATTTAATTAATTTATTAACTTGTATTTATTTGTGTATTTGAAATGGTTAATATATAAAATTAACTATGCTTTCTACATATTATAATTAAACGTAAACCGTGCATGTTATGTTAATTTTTAATTAATTAATACACTCAGGTACGCAAATAATTGTCAATTATATAACTATAATGTGTAATTCAGTTGTTGATTAACCTAAAATAAATAAATAAACTCGAGAAATATCCCTGTATTCAGGCGTTTCTGCCTTACTTATTATTGCAATCCATCTCAAGGCTCATAAATAGGCCCCGAAGGCCATATCCCGTGGTAGTACAGCACCAGCGGCTGCGCTTCTCATAATTGTACATCCTCTTGATTTTTGGCTTATCAGCCAATTTTACTTCGTGTTTTACACTTTGCGTAGGAGGGTAGTGAATATTTTCGAATTCCTCCTGTTTTTCTTTTCTAATCAAATTTGTTATGGGTCAAGAGACAATTAACAGCATTTTCAGAAATTTCATCAAGCTCAATCGCCAAGGTGTCATTTATAGAGACAATTGTGGTTACTGGCATAAAGGCGTTACGGTTATGAGAATATGTAGTGGAATTACTGTCAAATAATAAAAATATGTTATCACATCCACTATCACACTAATACAATATTCTAAGGCGAAATTTTATGAATACATATGTATTTATGTATGTTACCTATATCACTCTCTAACGTCTGGACAATTTTAATAACATTTGCCATGGGTATAATGGGTTAACACATAAGATACTTTATCCCGGTAACGTGTTCCCATGGGCTAAAATTTCTACTATAATAAGAAGCGAGCAGAAGCTAGTCTACACTAATATTTATAATATTATAAGAAAAGTTTGCATGTGTGTATGTTTGTAATGAATAAACTCAAAAACAACTTGCCGATTTCAAAAATTCTTTCACCAATGCTATAACATCAGGGAGTAACATAGGCTATATTTTATTCCGGTAATCCCACGGGAATGGGAACTACGGGGATAAGGCCACTGAACCCGAAACGAAGCGATGGCGGGTTGCTAGTTTTGTATAAAGGGGAACTGGCAATTAAAATACAAAAAAATGTACTCTGTGTACAGTCGATGTGTAAACCTACAATGCGGTGTGTCGTAGGTTTGACGCTCATACATGACAGTTATTTATGTGTGTATGTGTATGTTTGCATTGTACTCTACACACAAGAATTAATTATCATTTAAAAAAATAGTTGAGAGAAGTTCAGCCAAGCAATAGTTTGCTCTTCGGTACCAGTGGCCGGCACAATAGCGAAAGGGAGAGAATACAGTGGGTTATAAGGCCACGCGCCACCCTTGCGTCGCCCTGGATGGAATGAGCAGCGTCTGTGCGAACCACAGCCTGTTCAAAAAAGGCATTATCGGTCCTAAAGGCCCGCTTTTATCCTCCATTTTAAAAATACTATAAAGTAATGAAATTTATAATATTTCAGCTTTGATGATCCACCAAAAAGTGTCTTATACAGTGCATTCAGAAAAAGAAATAATCTTATGGTAAATTTGTTACTATCTTTCTTCCATCATCATCATAGCTCATATACGACCCACTGTTGGGCTTGCGCCTCCTCCACAATGAGAGAGAAATTGATCTACTATATTGAGCTGGTCAGATGGGTTGGTATAGAATTCTATTTCAAGCTTTTCTTTTCTTGCATAGATATTACCTCCAAAGAATCCCTTCGTCGTCTTTTACAACATGCACAGGCAAGAAAGGGGGTGGTGAATTGTATTCTTAGTATGTCACCATTCGTAAAATCTTTCTTTAACAAACATAAAAGTCCCTTTTCTATTCATCAACCAGTTTACTTAATACCGCTATTGAATTTAACCCTTGGGGAAGACTATAGGATAATTAACACGTTTTTTTTTCTAAGACTATATACTGCACTAAGGAAATAATTATTGCATTGCCGGCGACTCTTACAAACAGATAATTATGCAAATAACTATGCAAACTGTATTATCTTTTTCATTTTAGAATAATATACCTATCTCGAAACATGCACCTACCTTTTTCATCTCGGCATCACCTATGGTTGACTGGTAGAGAATGTCTCTGGCATTAAGTCCGCCATTGTACACGTTGCATGAAGTTTAATAAATAAATAAAAATAAATAATTACCGGACACAAATTACATCCAGACTCAGAACAACAATTTGTAGAATAAAATGTGACGATGCAATGTGAGATTCGAACCAATGACACTGGCACGGAAGGTCGGTATACTAACCACTACGCCATCGATGCAGTCGAATATTAGTTGCAATATAATAATTTTAATTCTTTCCGTGTGGTGACAGAGTAAAAATACAATTAACCACCCGGTGTCTTGCAGGAGGGTATTGAAACGACTTAAGAATATAATAATCATAGCATTTATGCAAGAGAAATAAAACTCGAAACAAAACCCTATACCAACTTATCTAACTAACATGGTCAATTGCCTTCCTATTTTAAAGGATACCGGAGCCCAGCAATGGAATTATTATACATCAGTCAATAATGATAATAATAATAAAATTAAAAAATAATAGCCACGGGAGTCACGCGCGTTATTAATCTTAGTAGAGTTATAAGTTACCCGGACTAAATATTGGTCACACGCTGTATTCGTTTACGGGTAATACACACCGTATACTTAAGCTACACCATATGGCCGTTTCCATCTCGGTAGATATTGTTTTTCATAGCTAATAAACGTTCCATTTTGTAGAGTCATTTACTACCCCTAAGTTTCCTTATTACAGAGCTAACATTGACCTAATGGGCTCGCTAGTTACACAGATTGTTATAGAAATGTAAGTTTTCATCAACAATGATATTGTTTCTTTACTTTGCTTAGTTGTTTTTCACGATATTTGAGAAAAGTTAGAAGCTTAACTTTTACGTCACTGCCAAATAAAAACTCAAGGGACTGAATTTTTACTTGAGTAGAGGAATAGAATTATAATGAACTATATTAAATAATAATTTGTTTCAGAAGATAATATTAAACGCAATTAGAGAAAATAAGCATAATAAAAGATACCGTAAGTAAGTAAAGATTTATTTTGGTTTATTAAGAAACATAGTATTTTTAACTTTCCTGTGGTGACTGAGTAAGAATTCAATTCACTATCCTATCTTACCCGTGAGTATTGTGAAAGACAACTCGAAATAAAACCTTATAACAACCCGATTACCCAGCATGGTATAGTAAGTCAATTTCCCTCCTTTTGTGGACGAGGCTCGAGCCCAACAGTGGGACGTATATGAGTATTGAACATTCATCACTGTCATCATTTCAGTTCATACACATCCCACTATTGGGTTCTAGGCTCCTCCACAATAGAATAGACATTGACCTACTATACCACGACATGTTGGTATAGGGTTTTATTTCAAGTTTATCTACCCCTGCATAGATTTTACATGCATATTTCAACCCTTAGTTGTCTTTTACGATACCCACAGCAACAAAAAGGATAATGAATTACTCCGTCACCACATGGATAATTAAAACAGGGAAGAAAGAAAGAACAAATTAACTTCATAGTTACCGCTGTAGCTTAATTATTAAAGCTGTTAGAAAGGATATTTGATAGATTATACTAAAGCTCAAGCTATAACCATGATAAGTTATAGCTATATTTTTAGACATGGTCATAACCAAGTCTAAAAATATTCCACCTTTTACTTGCTTTTATCTTTGTGCAGAATCTCTAAAACATTTGGCAAGTGACCTGTGAAAATATCCTTAACAAGTTTAGGAAGACCCTTAGTAATGTAAAAGTAGTACTTTAACGAAAGTAACATTTGTGCATTTAATTTTATTGCTTTTTCTTTATATGAATTAAAATTACAAACATTTTACGTAACCAGAAATGATCATCATTTCAGCTCATATACGTTCCTCTTCTAGGCTTAAGACTTCTCCACAATATGAGGGAAATAGACCTCCTATACCACGCTAAACAAACGGGTTGGTATTTTAATACCAGAATTAGTCTTAATTTTAATATCAATTATTAATAATGTTCTAATGTTTTACGATATTTTTTACGTCACAATTAGGCCTAAAAGGCTTGTACCTTCCCTAGCCGAGGCCACGGGTGATCGGACCGGGGATTTTAGTCCGTCACTCGCAGAAAGGCTGACCGCGCAAGGTGACCGACGTCCCGGGACAGGGACGTCGAGAGGTGACGGTACTCGTCGGGCCAACCACTGACAACAAGTCACCCTGCTCCGGTGGTTGGCCCAACGACGAAGGCGACGTGGATACGGGTGGGTTACGGGTCCGCGCAGCGTCCTTCCGTCGCCCCGGACAGAATGAATCGTGCGCTTACCATAGCCCACCCATAAAACAAAAAAAAAGGCTTGTGTCTTGCAGGGCTTTAGAAATATATAATCAGTGAAGACAAATGACACCCAAAGAAAACAAAGTAGTATAACCAGGAACTTGTGAAATCGTAAAAAAAAATATTCTCTGTACAAACCCGTTAAACTAAACATGTAATATGTCCTTTATTTTCGCATGAGAGTATTTTTGAGAATTTAATATCATCAATTATCATCTAACTGTCCCCTGTCCAGCGTGATGTAAAAGGTAACGTCCCACATTGAGGAAACCTATGTCACAACATTGGACTTCAATAGCTTAAAACATATATGTTGGACCATATAGCTTGGACCTCTTTAACAATGAGAGCTAAATAGAGTTACTATAACTATGCTGGTTAGATAGGTTGATATAGGGTTTTATTTTGAGTCTTCCTTCTCTCATATTAAAGTTGTTTACTTATGTCATTTAGTAATTTTTTATACTTCCACGGGAAATGAGATAATGAATTGCATTATTACGTCATCAGGCGAAATAATGAAATATTTGGCAATGGCTATAAATAGATAAAATTAACAGGATTTCAAATATATTTACTGACCCATCGCATATAGTACGCTATATATGCATATATATTAATTAATTATTTAGAAGAACTATAAACATGTAAAATTTTTAGTACGTTTTCTATTGCGACCTTTTCAAGTCTTGATAGTAGGGGTTGAACAACAATTAGCACAGCATGACGAAGGCTGACTCGTTCCAAGACTCTGTTACAAATTTGTTGCGATTTCCTGTATGACTAAAAAGATATACCCTATTTGCTTCTTAGTTCTGGTATGGACTCAAAAATTTACGTGTTTGAAATGATGATTAGTGACTTGAAACTCTAATGCCCCGTACACATGTTAGCGGAGCCTAGGCCAACGCGAGCGTCGGCAAATAGGTACAAAGCAAGTGCTAGCGTCCACACGTTGGATAAGTGCGTCGAACGCCAACGCGAGTGGCCACCGTAGACGAGTATCTATAGAGTTGTCCACACGTTGGCCGCTGTTCCCGAGTTGAGAGCCGTTTGAGAGCACAAAAAAAGTTTTCTGCTGTCAGTGTTCATTGTGCATTGAAATACTATGGACGTTGACATTGACGTTGCTGCAGCTTCGGCTATTTATTTAATGAGCGTATATAACTATTATTTCAGTGTATACCGCAGTAAAGTGGTAAAAAAGAAGTTAGTTGATACTGAGTATTCACAGAAATAGAACAATTTAAGATATATCCGTGTGGTGACGTAGTAAGAATACCAACATGTGGAGAGGGCTTAAGAAAATGAACAAAAATTAACACGTGTTTATAATATTTTTAAAGTATACCATTATGATTTGAAATAGAAGTCTGAACCTTGGATATTTATATAATTTATTTTACTTAAGACAAACTTTAAGAGCTATTTATTTAATTGTAGTAGTTTAATGAGTCTTCAAATTTCAGAAAACCCAAACAATCCAACAACAATAAGGTAAGGTAACCATTACTAGATTATTGAACATAATTTTCATAATCCCCACGTAGCGATAATTTCAATTAATCATCATCTCTTACTTTCCCATGGATGTCATAAGGGAATACCAGGATTGTGGATAGCAATATTATGATGGCAAACCCTCTCCGTTAGACATATATTACTTCTTTAGTGGCAGGACCACACTATCTACAATTGCCTGCCTACAGCCGCCGGCCGATCCGACTGTAGTAGTATTCTTGCCGAAAATCAATGGGTGAGTTGCAGCAATTTGTTACTGCAGTTCGTTCTAAGAGCGAGAGACCCGGCAGCAAGCTTTCTGAGGGGGTTTGAGCGTGGTGGGTTTTGGTTATGTCTTTAGTATCACCTAACCTCGTTGCACGCATTCACACTTCCTTCACTTTCTTTACGGCAGACAATTTTGCAAAGGTTCATTAGCGGCAGTATCACTTATCATCAAGTGTGCTGTTTGCTAGTTTGTTACCAAGAGCAATAAAAAAGTCATATTAACAAATAATTTCCCATGCGGTGACGGAGTAAGAATACAAATCATCACTCCCTATCTTGCCTCGCGGATATCGTAAAAGACGACTAAAGGATATCATACGCATATAATATCTATGCAAGAGAAGGAAAACTCAAACAGCATGGTTTAATATGGTCAATTTCCCTCCTATTGTGGAGCAGGCTCAAGCCCAGCAGTGGGACGTATATGAGATGAAATGATGAAAGTGCACGCATCCTGCTCTTATTCCGACTCAACTGTCTTCGCACGTTTTGTAAAGATTTTGACAATAGTTTAATGACCAGCCGCTTGCTAGATTTCAATCGTCCTTGAGAATGTAATTGTTAACCAGACGGCATTATTACATAGAGTTAGCCCAGGTCGATTATTTTGGATGACTGGATCGGGGAATTAGTCCGTCACCCACCGAGAGGCCGACCGCGTGAAGAAAGACCGACGTCCTCCTCGAGAGGGAGACGTCGGTCGATACTAGGGTAGCTCTCAAGGGGGTATACTGTCAAGCCAAACACTAACATCAAGTCACCCTGCTCCGGTGGTCGGCCCAACGACGAAGGTGACGTGTCCCGGGTGGGTTACGGGTGTACGTGCTTACACCCCTCTGTCAAAAGAAAAGGTCGATTATTTTAATCGTCTTTTACGCCACCCATAAGTTTTGTAAGGGTCGGTAGTATCCGTAGACGCCACCATGTAGAATGTTGCATAAATTTCAACAAATATATAATATTTGATCGATGCAAGATAATATCAAAGCAATTTGTAAATAAATAATATTTCTATATTCATGAAATTTTATGCTTTATTATTAATATACAAAATGTATGAGATCATCATATTGAACGTGGGCCCTCGTAAAAATAAATAAAACTAATTAGTTTCGGTCGACATTATTATGTATAGCTTTGTTATTCCCAAACGCAGCGAAGCAGATTTCTAATCCAATCAACTTCACCGAACGGATGTGGTCCGACCTTCTCGGTATTAAAGAATTACGGTATTGATAAAAAGGCAAAATTTGCTGCAATATTTTCTAAATAAGTCGACTTATATAAGAAGGAAAACTCGAAATAAAATCAACAAGTTCATACTTGTTGGCATAGGGTTTTATTTCGAGTCAACTAGTAGTCAACTAGACGGTAAAATGCCGTCACGGTACATACATGGCCTGAGATAAGTAATCTATAAATTATCATTATCGTCACAACCTCTACACGTTCTATGTTCCACTACGGCGTCTGAGACTGCCCCACAGTGGGAAAGAAATCGACCAACTACTATACCATGCTGTGTCAGATGAGTGGGCATAAAAATTTCGAAATTTCTTCTCTTTTATTAACGCAATCTGCTTGCATCCCTAACTAGTAATTTTACGTTCACTCCCAGGAAATGAAGGGTTTTGAATATCCTGTTTGTATATATAAATATTCACAACATTCATATCTTGTAATATACATGTTTATTATCTTACAAGCTGATCCAACAGAGGTATTCAAATCCAAAAAATAGTAAAAGGAATTCGCCTTGAAATCGATCGCAGCGTCAAGTTCCAATTATTAATCTAAACCATTCTCATATTATCGTCATAGCCACAAAAAAAAATTCAAAATCGGTTCAGTTGTTCAGAAGGAGTTCAATTACAAACACACGAAAACAAGATTTATATATATAAAGATTTTATTCTGCGTATAGCAATAGCACTTGCAATAGTTTTACAAGTCTTCCAGCATTAAATGATAATATTAAATCCAATTTTTTTGATGTTCCTAAGAATTTTAATGTTATACATATCAATGCCCAGAGTATTCCGGCACATTTCCCAGATATGCTGGCCAACTTTGACTAAAAGAATATACATGCTATTCTTATTTCGGAGTCTTGGTTAAAACCTTGTTTACCGTCTTCTTCATACTCCCTTCCTGGCTTCAAGCTGATTAGAAATGATCGCACTGTCGGGGGTGGAGGTGGTGTTGCCATTTATCTCCGATCATACATTAATTTTAATATACTGCATACATCTTTGCAGCCTCCATCCACAAACTGTGGTGAGTGCTTATTTATAGAGGTTGAACTCAACCATACTAAGCTTCTCCTCGGTGTTTATTATTGTCCTTCTTTACGTTTAGACTTTTTTTCCTCTTTCGAAACGCTATTAGTAAATTTAATGCCTCCCTATAGTCACACTATAATAATGGGTGATTTTAATACATGCCTCTTAAAAAATGACCACCGTTCTAAATCTCTCTGTGCTGTATCCAATTCATGTAACTTATGTATTTTACCCCTTAATGCCACTCACAATTTTCCTAATTGTACTCCTTCTCTTCTCGATCTTATTCTAGTTTCTTCACACGAACATGTTGCTAAGTATGGACAGTGCCCTGCTGATTTATTTTCTTATCATGATTTACTATTTCTTTCATATAAAATTCGACCGCCCAAATATAAACCGAAAATTGTAATGCAGCGTAATTTTGTTGGCATGGATCTAGACAATCTGCATGCAGATGCTAGTAGGATTGACTGGATGTCACTAACTAGTTCTGAGAGTACTGATGAACAAATTGATGTTTTCACAACTAACATCACCCGGCTTTATGACAAACATGCACCTGTTAGAGCTGTAAAAATTAAACATGCGCCTTCACCTTGGCTTACAAGTAACATTAAAGCTCTAATCAATCAAAAAAGTGCGGCAAAATTTAAATACAAAATTAAGCCTAATGACTCGAACTTGAAAAAATACGTCTTAATACGGAATCACTGCAATAGGGTATGCAGGGATGCTCAACGTCAGCATATACATAACGTTATACAAAATGAAAATCCTGCTAAAGTTTGGGCATTTCTTAGAACATTAGGAATCGGAAAATCACGCCAAGAAACTATTTCCAAAGACTTAAATCTTGATCTTCTTAATTTCCACTTCTCTACTTCACCTAACTTTCCAATAACGACCAAGACTAATACTATAAACTTTCTTTCATCTCTTCCTACTCCCAGTTACCCACCATTTGTTTTTAATTTATTCACTGCATTTGAAGTTAAGAAGTGCATTATGTCGATCACGTCCAATGCAGTTGGAGCTGATTCTGTCAGTCGTAAAATGATTCTACCTATCCTTGATGAAATCCTTCCCATAGTCTGTTACATCCTTAATTTTTCCCTAACCAGTAGTACGTTTCCTTCGGCGTGGAAAGATGCACTAGTTACTCCTTTACCTAAAAAACGAAATCCTGTAGCATTCACTGATTACCGTCCTATATCCGTTTTGCCTTTCCTCTCCAAGGTCCTTGAACGCCTCGTCCACACCCAGATTAGCGCCTTTCTTGTTAGAAAAAATCTCCTCAACCCCTTCCAATCTGGCTTCCGTCCTGGACATAGTACTACCACAGCCCTTATTAACATTACGGATGATATCAGATCCGGCATGGAATGTGGAAAGCTCTCGGTCTTAGCTCTGCTAGATTTTAGCAATGCCTTTAATACGGTAGACTTTGACATTCTAATCTTATTACTTCGATCACTTAACCTATCTTCAACTGTATTAAATTGGCTTCATAGTTACCTGTCTGGCCGCCGACAACGCGTTCAGGTGGAAAATAACTACTCCTCTTGGTGTAATACAGCAGTTGGCGTGCCTCAGGGTGGCGTTTTATCTCCACTCCTCTTTGCAATTTTCATTAACTCTATCTCCTATAATCTTACTTCTTCCTATCATCTCTATGCAGACGACTTGCAAATTTACGCGCAGGCTCAATTGTCACAAATATCAGACGCTCTTATTAAACTGAATAATGACCTTGAGAAAATAAACTCCTGGAGTAAAGGTCATGGGCTCACTGTAAATCCTGCAAAAACACAGGTATGCATTGTGGGTAGTAGTAGACTACTCTCAAAAGTCGAGTGGACCAATTTACCGCCGATTCTTTTTGATGGTACTGTTATACCCATAAGCAGCAAAGTTAAGAATCTGGGATTAGTTTTAGACTCCAATCTTGGTTGGGACTCGCAGCTGCAGGAAGTGAGTCGAAAACTGTTCGCCTCTGCAGGATCTCTCAAAAGATTGCGAAATTTTCTGCCTACTGCTACCAAAATTACGCTTGCAAATTCCTTACTCCTCCCAGTCCTTGATTACGCCGACGCCAGCTATCTAGATCTCACCGAAAACCAATTAAATAAACTTGAGCGCCTCCAAAATGTATGCATAAGATTCATATTTGGTCTTCGTAAATATGATCATGTCTCTCAGTTTCGGTCTCAGCTCAAGTGGTTACCAATTCGCCTTCGCCGAAATACACACATTCTTTCATTGCTTTATAATATCTTATTTAATCCTTCAGCACCTTCCTATCTCAAAGATCGTTTCGTGTACCTCCATAAAACGCATGAAAGATGTCTAAGATCATCTGAAAACTTAAAATTAAAAATCCCAGTACATTCCACAACCTTTTTCGCAAACTCTTTCACTGTTTCAGCCGTACGTTTGTGGAATGAACTGTCGCTTGAAATACGTCAAGCCAAAACTTTATCTGCATTTAAGCTATTGTTAAAAACGCATTATCTTAGACTTTAACGTTTTTCCTACAACTTGCTACGTCAACTTTACTACTCTGACTTCTTGTATAAATACTGTAATTTACCTATTTCCTGTCTATGTTATATTGTAGTCTATTTAATTGTTATTTTATATTGATATATTTTTAATCATATGTATTTTCATTGTATGTATACGTTTATGTATATTTGTATGTGTATATGTGTATTAGTATTTATATTAACTACTACACCATAAACTACCACTCTCTCTCTGTACAATAATTTCTCCATACAAAGGTTGCCTGGAAGAAATCGCTGTTAGCGATAAGGCCGCCCATTGTACTGACTATTGTTATTATAAGTTTCTACTTTTATATATAATATATGGTGTACAATAAAGTATAAATAAATAAATAAATAAATAAATATAAAGATTATCTTATTTAATTGAATTGATATTGCATTTTTAATAATCTTAAAGCGTAAAGATTTTATTGTTTTAATCTTATACATTAACTTAAAATTATATGCTAACATTTTTGTGTGATGACGGAATAAGAATTTACCTTCTAACAACGATGGGAATGAAAATAACATTTATGCAGGAGAGGAAAGAGGTCGAAATAAAATCCTATAGCAACACGTCTGACCACAGTGGTATAGTGCCGCCGGGCTGGCCATGGATAAAATTCGGTACCAGTGGCCGGTATTATAACGAAGGGGAGGGAATACGGTGGATTATGGAGCCGAGCGCCGCCCTATCGTCACCCCGGATGAAACTACCTGCGGGTGTATCTGCTGCCCACAGAGAACCAAAAAAAAAGCGTCGTACAGCTCAATTTCTCTCCTATTGCTAAGTAGATACTGTGATCGCGATGATTAAAAATAAATAAACATATTACTATTATGTTGTAACTATATTATGCATTTTTACATTAATTAAACTTTTTGCAGATTATCAAAAATAATGAACGGCTGTAAGTATTCAAAATTAATTTGCTTTTTTAAGTCTCGGGAACGGTAAAATTTTACTGAATTACTAACCAAAATATTCATAAAATGTTTCGGCTAATAATTATTAGCTAAAGAATCTAACGATGAGGAAAACTTCACAATAATTAAATCCAACGCCTGCTCGAATCAAATCTTCCAATAAGTTGTAATGTGATTTGCAGACATAGTTTGAGTATATGTAAATAATTTCAGTTAGCATGTTGAAATGGCAATGGGCAGGCCACATCGCTCGTCTAACCAACAACCATTAGGGAGGAAAGATTCTCGAATGGTGACCACGAATCAGACGACGTAGTATGGACTGACGACATATTAAAAGTCGCAGGGAAGCGTGTGGTATTCCCGCGGGGAAGTCTATATCCAACAGGAAGCCCAACAAAATTTGTAAAGTGACCCGCTATACAAAGATTATTTTCTTAATATTAGGTGTAGTCATAAAAAAAAGTTTCGATGTTAAAAAAATTTAACATATTAGATGATAATTGACATATAAAATCAATTCTTTGTCTTATATCTTTAAACGAGCAATACTTGTATACCTATATACAGAATAATGTCTGGTTGACCGAGTTTTGCTCGGTATATTTTTTGTATTTTTGCCGAACTTATTTAGATATATATTAGATAGATAGATAAAAAATAAAAATGATGAAATAATGAAAAAAATATCAAAAATTACAAAAAAAGAATAATAATAATACCGAGATTCGATCTCACGCTGTTTCAATGCGACTGGACAACTTCACAACTGAGCTATTGTAATCTTGACTCTATATTGCGCAAAGTATAACCTAAACTATAAGAGTCATTGGTGGTAATAGGTATTAGTCTAGTAAGACTATTTCAGTTATCGCTGGTTTTTTTGTACATGTTTTACCGACTGGCATATATATTACTAGCATAAATAGGTATATCCAGGAGTTAGTAAAAAGACACCATGTGTGTTAAGCACCTAAAATGATATTATATAACCTACTCTTATCCCAGCTACTTGATCAACTCAAAATGTACTCTTTTTTTGTAGTACATATTGCAAAAATTATTGGCAATAGTTTTATGACCGTCCTACCTGGTCAACCCTCTTTTTTATGGGTGGGCTATGGTAAGCTCACACACGGTTCATTCCGTCCGGGGCGACGAAAGTAGGGCGCGCGGGCCCATAACCCACCCGTACCCACGTCGCCCTTGTCATTGAGCCGACCACCGGAGCAGGGTGACTTGTCGTTAGTGGTCGGCCCGACGGAATACCCTTACCCTACCCGGATATCCTCACCTCTTGCCTCATTCGACACAGTTCAACTAGGGACACGAAAAAGTATCGATACTTTTAGGTGTCGAGTACTTGTCTTTCGACACCGATACTTTTGTACTCGATACTTTCTATTCGATACTTTTACTCGATGAGTACTTTTAGGCAGGTATCGTATCGAACAAATTGTAGAAAGTATCCATGGTAAACTTGACCTTACGACTCATGCTTATGGTAACGTCATCTAGTTAAAGTAATGAACCTTCTAAAAAGTGGCTCGACATCTTTTAACCGAACACAGACGGACAAATTACTAAAAAAAAAAGCTCATTACGACCTAGATTCTAGAAAAAGTCCTCACTATTCGATACTTTGGAGTATCGACACTTTTGTTTCGATACTTTATTGAGTATGATACTTTCTCTTCGATACTACTCATGAGTACAGTATCGATACTTTCGTTTTGATATCGTGTCCCTAAGTTCAACACTCCTTAGGAATGCAATTGTTGTAATTGACCTAGGTTTAGTATTCGTAGTAGTATTCGTAGCCGTTACCACACAGCAAATGATGATTATACGAAATGATTATTAATAAAATTTTAATTTCACAGGACGGATATAAATGTAAGTGGCCATTTAAATAATGCGAAAATTCTGAAATAACTTATTTTCCCATACAAACTGTTCTTACCTGTCAAACATTTGATTTTCGTCCCGTCGGTTCGGCATTTTTAACATAATTACATGTAGATCTAGATTAAAAAAGGTTTTGGAATCGACAAGAAAAGGAGGTATATCCCTTAATCGTCTTTTACGACACACACGGGTTGTGAATTGTATTATTACTCCGCACCGCACGCACATAATACTAAAACCAAACTGATAAATACTAAAACAAAATAATTACGAAAAAGGCGGTGCGAAGTTCGCCGGGTCAGCTAGTCTATATATAGATATATATAAACTATAAACAGACACTCCAATTTTATTTATTGGTATAGACCAATAAATAAAATTGGAGTGTCTGTTTGTAATTTCAAAATAATAGGCTTTTTTCATGCTCACACGGTTATTTGCACGACACTTATGCCTAAAATAGCGATTAAAAAATTTTTGTCTGTCTGTCTGTTTGTTCCGGATAATCTTCAAAACGGCTGGACCGATTTTAAAAAATTCTTTCACCAATGAAAAGCAATAATATCGTAAACTAGGCTATATTTTATCCCGGTATTCCCACGGAAACGGGAACTACGTGAGTAAAACGACTATAACCGAAGCGAAGCGAGGGCGGGTTGCTAGTAATAAATAAAAATGCCGTGTGACAAATAGCAATAATTCTATAGTTTTGTCATTACTTTTGTGTATTTTTTTTAATAGTTCTCGTCACTTTTCTTGTGGCGACGGATAAAGAATACAATTCACCACTCCCTATTTTGCCCGTAGATGTCGTAAAAGACGAAGGAGAGACAGAAAGATAACTTAAAATAAAACCCTATACCAATCTGTCTGACCAGCATGGTATAGTAAGGTCAATTTCCCGCCTATTGTGGAGGAAGAATGAGCCCAACAGTGGGACGTATGTGAGATGAATGATTTTTAATAGACTATTGAACAAGCATAAGCAAATTATATGACTTGAATAAGGAAAATAGGGAATAAAACCTAGTACAAAGCTGTTTGGCCAGTGTAATATAATAAATAATTTCATCCCATTATAAAGAATACCTGTCATAATAGCAGACAGTTAAAGTCTGAAAGAGAAGAAAAATTTAATATCCTTTTCAACTTATATCAGTTTTTATCTTTTTTAACGCGAGTATTATCCATATGAAGTAAAGTTATTTTATGGATTCGAAATACTGCTTGCCTTCCGTGACCGTTAATGCTGAAAAGTATTTGAAACGTCGAGAAATTATATACATACTAACTGACCAAACAGACGTTCTGTTCAAATAAAAGGAATTCTCCTTGAAATCGACAGCAGCGCCACTTAACGGGTCCAATTGTAAATCTAAACTATTCTCGAATCCCCTTGAATACATATGGATGTGGATAAATAT
Organism: Lymantria dispar; assembly: GCA_032191425.1. NCBI lineage: Eukaryota > Metazoa > Arthropoda > Insecta > Lepidoptera > Erebidae > Lymantria > Lymantria dispar. The sequence continues at coordinate 8,204,367 of CM063445.1, read as the reverse complement.
TGAATTTATAAGATCAAAATAGCATAAAATATGGTATTATATTATACTAATGTTTTTTAATGTCTTTATAATTTACTAATGTCTAAGGTCAGTGAAGAAGATGATAATTCAAAAGAAATAATGGACACGTAAGTATATTTTACCTTTTTCAATTAAATTTTATTTGTAACACTAATAAAATATTAATAAATTTTTTTACAAATATTATCGGCAGGTATTCAATGGAAGAAAAGGAAGATAGAGATAGATCTTGGGTTTGTATTTCTTGTTGCTTTTAAAGTTTGTTTTATCTAATATTGACTGCACATTTTTTTGGGCAAGATAGGGCCTGAATACAAGCCATCAATATCGATCAGGACAAAGTAAGGGCGACGTGTCGCCCTACAACCTACCATATTCCCTTATCGCCATTGGGCCGACTATAGGTAACGATTCGTTGATATCTGTGGTCAACCCGACAGGTTATTTTTTCGCGTAAGACCCGACAACAATAATAATGTTACCGGGATATCGCCTTCATGCGATCGGCCTCTTTGTGGGTGGCAGACTAACTCATGGTCCGGTTGGGCCCTCGTCTAGTCTCGGCTACTCGCGCCTGCGCCGCCCGATGTGGCGACGGTCAAGCCTGTTGCGGTAAAGGGATTCCTCCCTGACTCGCTCCGCCGTCTTTACTACTCCCTTCTGCGAGACAACTGACTCGCTTCGTGGTACTAACGTACCGTGACAATTGTCACAAATTCGAATACCTCGCAGGTCAATATTTTGTGTAATTTATAAGTTGTTCTTCGCGTATACACGTGAAGCTTGAGCTCAGTTATTTAAGAATTAGTTCATAATACGTTTTAAAAACTGACAAAATAAGAATGAAACGGCACGACACATATATACATTTGATGAAGGGAAGGATACACCAAAAGAATCACTGATTTAAAATACCTTCTAATTAAACTTTAGAAATTGTATAATGTAAACCCTGTCCTGGAAATGCTTCTACTTGTCTTGGGGTCCCAATAAATTTAATTAATAAACGTAAGCGTAGGAGTTGAACCGAAATTTGACTCGAGATTTTATAAGATCCGTATAGAATCTTATTGAACCATTCGATTTTTTTGCCAATAATGCCAAAAGAGTAAGTAGCACACCTAATTGTAAGTGATACTGCCGCACATAGACCAGAAACACAGCCAGACCGCTGCATACCGCGAAGAAAGTACTCTTATTAAACCTAATTTAAAAAAGGACATGACATAGCGCTTCAAAAACACAGCAAGAGGTTCATTCCAGATGATTGTAATCCTTTTTTTCATGGTGCTAGAAAAGAATTAAAAGATTACAATCTGATAACATATAATAATGTAGAATGTATCGTTACAGTATCCTGATTTTCGTCGCCAAGGCGGAGTTAAAAAGATAGAGCGCAATAGAGATAGCAAGTATATTTCAAATGAACGTTCAGATTCTCTTGCAGATTCTGACTTTGAGACAAATCCAGGCAATCCATATACTGTACACAGAAATAAATATAAGCAAAATTGGATGTGGAATCATTTTGTAAGTTATTGAATTACTACTTCCTAGATTTAAAACCCATAGAAATTTTATTGCCGGGGGTAAACTTACTTGTTGGCATGATACTTTCGAGTTTGCCATATCTTCTTGCAAAGTTATGATACTTTCTTTCTGCGTCGTTTTCGCTCACAGAAAACATTTTTCATCATTTCAGCTTGTACACATTAAGATTGTACATTAAGAGTGGTAGGACCACACTGTCGACAGTTATCTGTCTACAGCCGCGGGCCGGTCCGTCCGGGGTAGTACCACACTCTCGCAGAAAATCGACGTCTGAGTAGTAGCAATTTGTTACTGCGCTTCGTTCGGTGAGCGAGAGAGCCGGAAGCCCAACTTTCTGAGGGTGTTTGTGTGTGGAGGGTTTTGGTGGTGCCCTTGGTATCACCAAGCCTCAATGCACGCATTTACACTCCCTTCACTTTCTTCACGGTAGGCAGCGACCCTGTAAAGGTCCATGAGCGGCAGCAACACTTACCATCAAGTGTACTGCTTGCTCGTTTGCCACCGTTAGAAAAAAAAAATGTACACGTTTCACTGCTGGGAGTTTGCTCGAGCTTCATCCACATCATCATCATCTCAGCCCATATACGTCCCACTGTTGGACTCGGGCCTCCTCCACTATGGGAGGGAAATTGACCTACTATACCACGCTGATCAGACCCATTAGCATAGGGTTTTATATCGAGTTTTTCTTCTCTTCAATAGATGTATGCATATTATAATCCCTTAGTCATCTCCTACGACACCCACAGGTAAGAGAGGGGGGGTGGTGAATAATATTCTTACTCCATCACCACACGAAAAGGTTAAAAAGCTTCATCCACAAGTGTCAAATTAAGCTACTATATATTCTAAAACATATGAAAACGCCATAAAATTCCTTATATGTATATTTAAAACGTCAGCAGAATATATTACAATATTTGGTACTTACACTATTTTTTTTTAATAATATAACACATTTGGGATTTTTTTTATTGGAACTAATTCCACACCACACATTCCCACCACTGTAACTCACTAAGCCAGGATCCACAATGGTCTCCGTATAAGATACCGAGGTTTGACCCTCAGGCAGTCCCGGGAAACGCTTTTATATGGCTTGGGACCCGCAACAAATTTAATTAGAAAAGAAAAACAGGAGGAGTTGGAAAGATTCCACTTCCCTCCTATGCAAAGCGGGAGACATGAAGCAAAGTGGGCTAATAAGCCAGTAAATAAAAATTTGTACAACTACGTGAAACGCAGCGGTACAGCACCACGGATAGAACAGAGCTTAATGGACCTATTTGTTAGCTTTAGATTTGGTTACAATAGTAGGTATGGCAAAAACGCTACAACTGAGAGATTAAATATGCATATAACGTCTATATAAGAGAAAGAAAACTTAAATGCAACCCTATACTAACACGCCTCACGCGACGGCGACCGAGCGACGTCCCGAGACAGGGACATCGAAAGGTGAGCGTACTCGAAAAGGTATTCCGTCGGGCCGACCACTGAGGACAAGAAACTCGGCACTGATGGTCAGCCCAACAACGAAGGCGAAGTGATTACGGGTGGGTTATGGACCCACGTGCCGTCTTTTAGTCACCCCGGACGGAATGGACGGCGTATGCGCTTACCATAGCCCACCCAACAAAAAAAAATACTAACACGGCTGTCCAGCGTGGTATAGTAGGCCAATTACCCTTCTACTGTGGAGGAGACTTCAGCCCAATAGTAGGACGTATATGAGCTGAAATAATGATGAATCCATACTTACTTTACTTACTAATATTATAAATGCGAAAGTAAGGATGTTTGTTTGTTTGTTTATTTGTTTGTTTGTTTGTTTGTTTGTAACGCTTTCACACTTAAACCATCGAACCGATTTCAAAAATTCTTTCACCAATGGAAAGCTATAATATCAGGGAGTAACATAGGCTATATTTTATCCCGGTATTCCCACAGGAACGGGAACTACGCCGCGGGTAAAGCAACTGAATCCGAAGCGAAGCGAGGGCGGGTTGCTAGTACTTTATAATAATAAAAATTAATTACACAGAAATTTGACATTCATAGTTAAAGTAAAAAAGATAAAATAAGGCGATAATAGAAATTGATAACTGTATTCGTATCTAGTAATCAATTTCTATTATCCTCTTTACGGAAGACGTTTATGGGATACATTATTTCGAAAACTCAATCTAATGTTACAGCAAAAATAATATATAACAACGGCAATAAATATTTCTAAATGTTAATATTTCGCCGAATTAATAGTGTTTCTAATCGCTATTGAAGTTGACCTTTTAGCCTAAACAGTTTTGCCAGAATATAATTTTTCCACAGAGTGATTTACGTCCGACCACTGATGACAAGTAACCCTGCTCCGGTGGTCGGCCCAACGACGAAGGTGACGTGCACGTGGGTGGGTTGCGGGTGTGTGTGCTTACACCCCTCTGTCGCCCCGGACGGCGTGGTGCGAGGAGCGCGCTGACCGCAACCCACCCCAAAAAAAAAACCGTGATTTACGTGTGCTGATGGAATAAGAATACAATTCATCACCCCTATCTATCAGTGAGTGTCATAAAATATGACTGAGGGATATATTATAACATTTATACAAGATGAGGAGTACTTTAAATAATCTTCTTTATATATAAAAATGAATTGCTGTTCGTTAGTCTCGCTAAAACTAGAGAACGGCTGGACCGATTTGGCTAATTTTAGTCTTTAATTATTTGTAGAAGTCCAGGGAAGCTTTATACGGTGAGAAAAAATGGAAAAATTGCGAGTAAAATACTAAAAAGAACAATTTTATTTTTCCATTCAAACTGTACTTACCAGTCAAACATTTGACGTTCGTCCCGTCGGTTCGGCATTTTTGGCATTTACATGTAGATCTAGATTAAAGAAGGTTTTGGAATCGATTAAAAAAGGTGATATATTAATATCTATGCAAGAGAAGAAAAACTCGAAACAAAACCCTATGCAATTTTACTCCATTTGTAGGAGGCTGATAAATCATCATCGTCTCAATCCATACGAGTCCCACTGTTGAGCTCGGGCCTCCTCTACTATGGGAGGGAAATCGACCTACTATACCACGCTGGTCAGACGTATTGATATAGGGTTTTATTCCGAATTTTACTTTTCTTGCATAGATGTTATACGCATATTATATCCCTGAGTCGCCTTTTACGACACCCACGGGTGGTGAATTGTATTCTTACTCCATCACCGCACGGATAATACTAAAACAAAATAATTACGAAAATAGGCGATACGAAGTTCGTCGGGTCAGCTAGTATTCTATATAAACCTGTCTGACTAAGATAACATAGCAGTTTTTCCTTCCTATTGTGGAGAAAGCTGGAGCCCAATACTAAGATGTATATGAGCTGAGATGATGATGATATAGTGGTATCATTTGACCATATATTCTAGGATTAGGCTTACGGATACACGCGGTTTTTTGAGAGTACTTCCCATACACCGTAATGCACTAATATCTAGTTAATCACTGATATAGATATTAATAAAAACCAAAATCCAAGATTTAGTCTGCTCTGCGTTTCGTATTTTACAATCCATTGGCTATTTCTTGGATTTTATTTCCTCATTGAAATTGGTTCATTAGTTTCAAAGATATCGTAGAAAATTTGAAATCTAAAATATTGTTTTTTTTTTTAAAACAGATTTAATCAATCAGATTGATTTTCAAATGTTAAAATTTCGTTTTCAATATAACCTAAGAAAAATATAAAATATCAATAATTAAATTAATAAATGTTAGATTTCTCATCTCGAAGAACTCAAAAATGAATAGCAAATTCAATATTGAGGTCGAAGAGCTCAAATATTTACAATTTTGTGCAGTATCAAACGTAAGGGTAGTGAGTAGTTCCAGGGTTGGTCTGCAGAGTGACCGTTTTACTGATTTTCTTTTTATTTATATTAATGTCGTCACCTACGAAAATTTTCAAAAGACCAAATTAAATAATTGTAAAAATAAAGAGAAATCTATATCTCAGCTCCTATATTCCCCACTGCTGGGTTCGAGCCACAATGAAAATGAAATTGACCTATTATACCACACAGGTTAGACAGGTTGGCCTAAGGTTATATTTCGAGTTTTTTCTCTCACATAGACTTTAATCTTTATACTAGATATTATGAAGGGCAAGAAAGAGAGTAAAGAATTGTTTTCTTCGCTACCCAGAAGAGAATTATTAATCATATTTTTTATCATAACACAATTAACTTTTCAGATGGATGGTGACCATATGAACGTAAATCCATTAGGACCACAATTCTCAAACATGGGACCGACTGGACCCGATCTGTTCTTTGGCAGAAAATGGTGGTACTACAATCAGGTATATCCTTTTTTATTATTATAAGAATAAGTTTGGAGTACGCAGTAATAAATTACGTTGTGGCGTCTCAAGGACTCAGCAATATGTCTACTTGAATATCTTATGACGTATGCCGCTAAAGTTGATGCTATAATAGAAAGTAACCTATTAGTGTAAGTAAGCCTGCTCGTAAATATTAATAATCGAATGTATTTCAGCCAGTTTATACCTTTATAGAGGTAAAACTACTATAACTTTCTATAGCTTCTATAGTTGTCACAAAATAAGAGGCCCGTTTTGACATTTGGTCTAACCGATTTAATTAGTGATGCACCATACGACTCGGTACTCGATACTCACGATTAATCGATTCATGTTTGCATGAGTATATAATCGATTTGAATATGTTTTGTAAAGTGCATTGGATTAAAGTTCTGATTTGAAAATTTTACTTAAATTGTGATATTGTAGGTATTTTGAAATGATACAATGTTACGAATGGTCATTTTTCTATCATTTAATATTTTTGATGCAATAACATTCACTCAATCACAAAAATATCGAGAAAAAGTGAATCTTCAGTCAATCATTTTCTTAAGATGATGAGCCAAAATTGTCAGTTGAGCTATCATCACCCATATATATATTATTTCATTTTCATATTGTCAATATTGACGTCTTGCATTTTCAGTAAAAATCACTACACAGCTGGTGAAATTCTGTAATTAGTTGGTCTAAATACTAGTATTAAAATTAATAATACCTGCCAAGTACGAGTCCGCCTTAAAAAATATATCTTGATTGATTTATTTTTCCTTAACCGATTATTATAACGGCACGGAAACGTGGTCCCTAAATGTAGGCCTCATATCAAGGCTCAAAGTCGCTCAGCGTGCTATGGAGCGGGCTATGGTGGGGTTTCTCTGCGAGATAGAATCCGGAATACGGAAATCCGCAGAAGAACGGGTATAACCGACATAGCACAAAGAATTAGCACGCTGAAGTGGCAATGGGCAGGCCACATCGCTCGACGAACCGACAACCGTTGGGGAAGAAAGGTTCTCGAGTGGCGACCACGTATCGGACGACGCAGTGTAGGACGCCCCCCCACTAGGTGGACTGATGACCTAGTGAGAGTCGCTGGGCGTCGTTGGATGTAGGCGGCACAGAACCGCTCATTGTGGCGCAACATGAGGGAGGCCTACGTCCAGCAGTGGACGGCGATAGGCTGAAAGGATGATGATGATGAACCGATTATTAATAGTCTGTGGACAATATGAAAAAATCGTTATGCCACAGCACTTAGCCCAGTGGGCGGTACCCGTCAATGAAAAATGTAATTACCTTCAAAACATTTCAATCGGTAAAAAATAGAAAACTTCTTGGGCGTGAACTGTCAAAACGGGCCTTTTATTTTGTGACAACTATAGACTCTCGAATTTGTTTATTACCCGACTACGGAGATTTATGATTTTGACAGGCTATGTATGTATGTTCATATGTTCCCTCATAGCTCATCAACTACTTATTAAAACCGGACAAATGAGGTATCGTTAGAAGCATCTTGATCGTCCACTAGTTATAGGCTATATGATGTGTCACTGAATCTAATATGGGGCGCTCTAGAGCTCTTAATGTACTGTGTTAAAAAATAAACTTGAGACAAATATGTCGTGTTTCGTATCACTGGAAAGGGTGTTACTTGTATATTTCAAAAATATTATTAGCTTTTGCTCGTGACTTTACCCATATTTATCCTATAATTCGTTTTTTATCATAGTTGAGTTTTAGTTTTTACTTGTATCCTGTTTTAAGAATTGAGTTGTTATTATTTTTTATTGCAAACGGCAGCAGATAAGCTAACTACCTACAGCTGATGGTAAGTGATGCTGCCGCTCATAAACCTTGGCCAGGTCGCTGCCTATCGTGAAAAAAGTGAAGGGCGTGTGAATGCGTGAAAGGTTCAGTGATACTAAAGGCTTCATCAAAACCCACTGCACGCAAACACCTTCAGAAAGTTGGGCTGCCGGCTCTCTCACTCACCGAACGAAGCGCAGTAACAAATTGCTACTACTCGGACGCCGATTTTCTGCGAGAGTGTAGTACTACCCCGGATGGACCGGCCCACGGCTGTAGACAGACAACTGTCAACAGTGTGGTCCTACCACTAATAAAGTATACCGTTATATCACATTTCCAAGGAGTGTTGACGTCATACAATCGCCAATCATAAAACTATTCCAATATGTACTATGAAAGGTAGGTCCATTTTGCTAGGTACATATTGCATGGCAGTAACTACCGCTGCCAAGATCCCACTACAGCTAAGTGCGAAACATGCCGTGTCTAAAAGTTATAGGCGTATTTTAATAAAATAATTATTTTTTTACAGGATGACTACAGGCCCATGGGATGAATAAAATTCAATTTAATAAAAATGATGTACCTATAATAAATATGGTTTAATTTGCGATTTTTTTATTTTATGAAAAAAAAAATTGCTGTATGGTAGCAGCTTGGGTTTGTAGTAACAAACCCTTACATTGCTCGCAAATATCATAAAAATCGATTAAGATCATTACATTGATAATTATTGAGTTCTAGCGATATATTCCTTAAATATTTGCATGCTATTAGAATATGACATAATGTGTCTTATGGGCATTTTCATAAAAATGTACAAGGGCGTTTTCAGGCCTGTCCCTCTAAAACATTACCTTTTTTAAACAATTAATTCTATTTGAAACTAGCACAAAATTTTACATTAGGTTTATTGTACATTTAAGTAATATTTTATAATATTATTTAAGCCAATTATAGTATAATTTTTCGATTAAAAAATAATATAACAACAGATTGCTATCATTTTATCGTGTCCCTTTGTAGCCAGACGATATTTCAACACTGAATTTACATATTAGTTGTAATAATTTGCTCAGTGCCGTATTTTATTTTTCTGGTAGATAGTGTAAGGTCAATTTATTAAAAAAATATATTAACTAATAGTGTTATTATTACATAAACATCTTCAAAAAGAGTATTATTTCGGAGAAAATGTGGTAACAAAACCGACGTGTCAGGATTTTTAAAAACGCACTACGATAATCAAATTCTATTTAATTTATTTATTTTACGTCTAGTTAATATATATTTTTAATGAATTGACCCTACACTATCTACCAGAAAAATAAAATACGGCACTGAGCAAATTATTACAACTAATATGTAAATTCAGTGTTGAAATATCGTCTGGCTACAAAGGGACACGATAAAATGATAGCAATCTGTTGTTATATTATTTTTTAATCGAAAAATTATACTATAATTGGCTTAAATAATATTATAAAATATTACTTAAATGTACTTAATAAACCTAATGTAAAATTTTGTGCTAGTTTCAAATAGAATTAATTGTTTAAAAAAGGTAATGTTTTAGAGGGACAGGCCTGAAAACGCCCTTGTGCATTTTTATGAAAATGCCCTTACTTTGTAATAATTATGTAACATCTTTGTACTTACCGCATTATATGCAAATAATTAAATTGACCTGGACTAAATTTGTCTTATACTGTCTGGTCATCGTCGTATACGATAAGCTCCTCACCGAATGGCAGGAAAGGTGGGATTTGTCAACAAAGGGTCGCCATCTATATCTATTCTTTCCATCTGTTCGTAAACGTTTGAAGAGAACTTGGCTAGAAATTGACTACTATGTAGCCCAATTCCTCATAGGCCATGGGAATTTTAGAAGTAGATTATTATATTTTAAACTGTTCGACCTCAAACTCCGATTTTGAACAAAAAACCCATCACATCCTTTGTGAGTGCATACTCTGGCGAGCGGGACCTCATGTTAGACAATCTGCATTTCATGTCTGGGGTAATATACTATTCAGATCGTGTAGCAACTCGAGAAAATTTCCGTGCGTTTAGGCGCTTTTGCCATACCTACTATTGTAACCAAACCTAAAGCTCACAAATAGGCCCATTAAGCTCTGTTCAATCCGTGGTGCTATACCGCTGCGTTTCACGTAGTTGTGAAAATTTTTATTTACTGACTTATTAGCCAACTTTGCTTCATATCTCCCGTTTTGCATAGGAGGGAAGTGGAATCTTTCCAACTCCTCCTATTTTTCTTTTCTAATTAAATTTGTTACTGTTTCCAAGACAATTAAAAGCGTTTCCCGGAACTTCCTGAGGTTCATTCTTCGGTGTCTTATACAGAGACCATTGTAGATCCTGGCTTACAGGAGTTACAGTGGTGGGAATATATGGTGGGATTAGTCGCAAGAAAAAAACTGTCTGGTCAATAAAATTAGATTCCCAAGGAGGGTTGATTTCAATAACGCATAAAACTATTGCTAAAACAATATTTGCAAAAAGTACGTATTCCGTCGACCTCAAGTATAGATAGAATAAGAACAGGTTAATGATGATTGACAAAAACATTTTTGCAACAGTCAATAGTTTTAAAATATTCAATAGAAATTATTCATGATGATAAAAAATGGCTTTAATGACAATGAATAATGATCATTTCATCATATCAGCTAATATAGTTCAGCTAATTCAGTTGGATTGCTGTGCTTGAGCGTCGTCCTTCGTAAAGTAAACCTACAATAATTGCATTGGTCAGAGGGGTTGGTGTAAAATCTTATTTCGAATTTTCCTTGCATTAATCGTCATCATTTCAGCTCACATGTATATCACTGCTCGACCTCTTTCACAATAGGTGATAAATTTACCTGTTATATCACGCCGGTTGGATGGGTTGGTATCGGGTTTTATTTTAAATTCTCCTTTCTTTGCATCGGTGTTACATACATATTATATTCCGTAATCATCCTTTAAGACATCCATAGGCAAGATAGGGAGTTGAACTGTATTCTTAATTAGTTACCACACAAATCGCAAAGATTTAAAACTTTAATTAAATCATTGTAAGTAAAACTATTTTACGGAAACGTTTGTACGGTCGAACCCTGTCTCCTCGTGACGATGTTCGCTGTAAAGTATTCGAAACTTCAGGTAATCGAAAATCAAATACAAAGGCGATATAATCCGGAAAATAATCACAAATTATTTTATTTATTCAGTAATGATAATCAGTACTGAGTATAAAGCGTACTTCCTTGCAACGAAAAGCATCGAAAAATTTGTAACCTCAGAATTTCGTAGCATTCCATTACAGCACACTCTCGCAAGGTCTTCAAAAGAAATCCATTTCCCACTGAAGTGAATATTTCAAAAGAATCCATTGGATGCGATCTAAAGAGAGTTTATTCTTAGAAAACTTTTTACAGGTGCAATATTTACGTTTTCGTTTTATACTTATAACTAGTTTTTGCTCTGAGCTTATAAGGTTGATATAATTTTCTTCTCTCTTAAAGATTTTCTTTAAGGAAACCTTTATGGTAATGGAATGCATGGTAGACGTAGAAGATAAGTATAAGAAGAGACATTTATTACTTACTAGTAACCTGTCCTCGCTTCGCTTTCAGTCGCCTTACCCGCGTAGTTCCCGTTCCCCTGGGAATACCGAGATAAAATATAGCCTATGTTACTCCCTGATATAGCTTTCCATTAGTGAATGAATTTTTGAAATCGGTTCTATGGTTTAAACGTGAAAGCGTAACAAACAATCAAACAAACAAATAACCTTACTTTTGCATTTAAAATATTGGTAAGGATACATTTTCATCATCATCTCAGCTCATATACGTCCCTTTGATGGACTCGAACCTTCACCAAAATAGGAGGGAAGTGAACCTACTATACTACGTTTGTTAGACGTGTTGGCGTAGGATTTTAATTCGAAATTTCCTTTTCTTGCATAAATGTTATATGCGTATTGAAAAGATACAATAAACATCATTCTTACACGAGCAAGAGGAGGGTGATGAATTGTATTCTTAATCTATCACTACGCGGAATACATCTTAATTTCCATTTTTACATGCATACAAAAACTTTAAATGTCTAGAAAATTGTAAAAACATTCACAAAATGTTACGTCGATTCTGTAATTTCGTCATGCAGTAGTATATTGACAATGTAAATAACTTATGTCAAACGTTTTATGGTCTTCGTATAAATTTACGAGGTGCACATTGAGATGAATTACAGAATACCTTGTTAGCGTATACTATGTATATAATTTCGAAGATTTATGTACTACTTAGTCGTCTTTTACGATACCCACGAAGGGGTGGGGAATTATATTCTTACTCGGTCACCGGAAACTCGGCGAAATAATATACAAAATTTATTAAAATAATTTTTCCTGTGGCGATGGAATGATATTACATTTCATAACTTCCTATCTTGTTCATATATATACAGATACATCACTGCCAGGGAAGGAAAACTACAAATAAACCCTTAGAATAATAAAGTATAAGTCCGCGCACAAAAATCAAGTATTTAAATTGGAGCCTAATGGAGCTTACGCCGGAACCGTTACGTAAAGTACAAGGTCACTCTTGTGCACATACGTACGCAACTCTTAAAAAATAAATAGGTAATTATGACAGTTTGTGCATTCAAATGGTGTCACAACACATTTGAAAACCAATAAGTGTTAACATTTCGTTTAAAAGTAGTTCAATGATGTATGTCAATAAAAACAAAGATTTCATAATTTGTATAGTAGTGTGCGTGGGTACGTGTATAATCGCCAACGCGCATGTAGTATTTTTGGCTTCATGTTAAATGCCGACACTATCCTTCTATCTTATATCTTTAAACGAGCAATTCTTGTATATATATATATATATATATATATTCAGGATCTCGGAAACGCCACCAACGATTTTGTTGAAACTTGGCATACTAGAGGTTTCGGGTCCAAAAAATCGATCTAACTAGGTTTTATTTATAGAAAATGTTGTTTTGTCCGTGTTTTTAGCAAAATAATACAATTACATTAAATTTTAAAAGAATATGAATTCAAATTTCGTTGTCAACATCATGAGTTACGATAGCTCACTTGGAAAGTTAACAGGTTCTAATTTTGGTTTTTTTGGCATTCAAACAGCGTCGTTTTGAATCTCAGTGTTATCATTATTCTCTTTTTGTATTTTTTTATATATTTTCATTATTTATTTTTATTAATATATATTTAAATAAATTCGATAAAAATATTCCGAGCGAATCTCAGTCAACCAGATATTACGTTATTATTCTAAACCCTATACCTCTGTATCCTTTTTATAGTCGAGCATCACAATGAGACGCTCATAGCTGGGATGATAATGATGATATATATTCAACTAAATTATAAAATAAATATGTTAAGAGATCTTTTTTAAATTATTATTCCATAAATAGCCGTCGCCATACATATGAACGAGGAAAACTAATAAGTAGGTACCTATATATATATATATATATATAAATATAAGCGTGTCGTAAGGGCTTTAATACTCACTGAAGAGGTTAACCGCGTAAGTCAAAGTTTACAGAAACTTCAGGACACAAATTTGGAATGTTTAAAACTAAGATCTTTTGCGGGTCTCTTGGGACTTTAGTCACAAGCGGATTTTAGGATAAAACATTATAACAAAGACTTTTATTTATATTTTTAACGTAGACTTACAATGCTAATAATGGACGCGTAAGCAGAGAACATTCGCAGATGTCCATTCCTCTCATTATTATATCGACTCACATACTCGTGCGTAACACTACTGGGATCAATCGAGCCTTTGCCGCATTGGGAGGGAAATTGACCTACTATACCACACTGGTCAAAGGCGTTGGTATAGAGTTTTATTTTGAGTTTTCCTACTCTTACGTAGTGGTTCTAGGCGTATTATATTCTATTTCGAGTTTGCTTACAATTCCAAAAATGTTATAGTCATCTTTTACGACATCCACGGGGTAGAAGGGGGTGAATTGTATTCTTACTCCGTTACACGGATAATTGGATCGGATTATAGCAGAGTAAGCCAAGTTATTAAGCAGCCATGAAAAAAAGGAGCAGCAGCACTCTCCTGGAAAACTCATAAGATCAACTACATTCGTGAATATAGCAATTTTCAGGGATAATACCCTTTTTTATTTTTTTTTATGGTTGGGCTATAGTAAGCGCACACACGGTCCATTCCGTCTGGGGCGATGAAAGGACGGCGCGCGGGCCCATAACCCACCCGCACCCACGTCGCAGTTGTCATTGGGCTGACCACCGGAGCAGGGTGACTTGTCGTCGGCGTCAGCGGAATGTGTCACTGAAGAGGAGTTCCTCTCCCGCACGAACCGCCGCCTCCTTTCGTGAGCTGAAGGGATAACACCCTAGGGAGACCTATGTTGCTGGTAGATGGACCGGTGCTTACTCTACCAGCGACGACGGATGGTATACGAAAGGGTAGCCCGCAGGACTGGCCACCGAAATCGTGGAATCGGTAGGTTATGGGGTCGCATGCCTTTTCATCATCTCAGATGGATTGGACGCGGTGTATCCCGGATGCAACCTGCCAGCAAAAAAAGATAAACCTATGCCAGCCATCTAATTAAGAATACTGATAGGATGATGAAATAGATTGGTACAGATTCAGGATTTTACTTTTGTACTGAAGTTACCATTACATAAGATCAGATGTAGGTACTAGGTAGATTGTAAATACAGCCTTGGTCCTCAATTTCTTTACAGATTTATATCGAAGCTATTAGCAAAAATATACTAAAACGATTCTAAATTGCGAGACCTAAAAAAAATTGGTTCGTGTAATAATCGCTAAAACATTTTCCATGCTCTCTAATCTACGTAGGTTGAAATTTATCGTCAATGACAGTAATTGATATGCGCCTCCGACCTTAAATCTGACCTGAGATATGATGTATTGCTTTTTTCTGGAAAAAAAACTCGTACTTTACTGGCCACGCTTAATAAAATGAGAAACAAATTTTATTCCTCTCCATTTATCTTAATTAAGATATTTTTTTATCATGAAACAATTTGTTGCCACTTTTAATTATTGACGAAAAAGTTATCTGTTGAATCACTGATATTATAATTGATTGAATTAGACGATGCACAGTGGAAATCCATTTTTATTTTAAAATAGAAGAAGGGAGATCCACCACTTTCCCACGGTAATCAATATACCGCACACCATAATAGAAGGAATACGGGATAGGATTAAGGTTTTAATCCCTGGCTGAGGCCGCGGGTGACTGGACCGGAGGATTAGTCCGTCACACGCCGAGAGGCTGACCGCGTGAGGAAAGACCGACGTCCTCTATAAGGGGGGGGGGGGGGGTTGTAATGCCGGTCGATGGGAGGGCACCCCTCAAGGGGGTATTCCGTCGGGCCGACCACTGACGTCAAGTTACCCTGCTGCGGTGGTCGCCCCAACGACGAAGGCCACGTGTCACGCGGGTGGGTTACGGGTGTGCGTGCTTACGCCCCTCTGTCACCTCGGACGGAGTGGTGCGAGGAGTGCGCCGACCGTAACGCATCCCCCAAAAAAAAAAGATTAAGGTTTTGATCGGCGTCACACAGCTTGTGTTGATTTTTTTGATTGATTACCGTGGGAAAGTGGTGGGTCTCCCTTCCTTCCTTCCATTTTAAAATCACTGATACTATGATAACTTATGATTAAAATTCGTCCAACACTGGATATCTCCAGTCATGATCATGATCATCATTCAGCTTTTTGCCGTCGACTACTAGATGGCGACTTGCCTCATATTTCACCACAAAGTGCAGTCCTATGCCGTCTGAATCCAATGACGCCCGGCAATTTTCACCGTATTTTTACTAAAAATGATGTATTTTGTTTCTTTTATAATGCTGATGGTGGCAAACGAGCAGGCAGCACACTTGATTGTAAGTGATCCTGCCGCACATGGACCTTTGCAATACCAGCGGCACAGCCAGGCCGTTGCCTACCGTGAAGAAAATATAATTTTATATAAAAGAAATCAGTAAAAAAACAATAAAAAACTGGAAAAATTCGCCGAGTTTCTTGTCGGATCTTTTCAATGCGGTCGTGCTAGGATCCGGTAGTAAATTGTTAGATTAATTTAAGCCACAATGTAAAATATTGACAGTTTCAAAGTGCCCCCGCGGGGTTTACGCATAGTAAATGATTTGAAATTGGCTTTGAGTCATACTTGAGGGATTGAAATATATTCTACCATAGTGATTACGAAAGATTATTAAAATCAATTCTATTTAATTTAACAGGTTTCATATACCAAATTCAATGTTGGTTTACAATTGACGAAGTTTTCGATCAATGTAGTATATACTTAAAAAATGAATAATCCTTACTAATATTAAAATGCGAAAGTAAGTTTGTTTGTTACGCTTCGACGCTTAAACCACCGAACCGATTTCTAACATTATTTTACCAATGGAAAGGTCAGGAAGTAATATAGGCTATATTGTATCCCGGTATTCCAACGGGAACTACACGGGTAAGGCGACTGGAACCGAAGCAAAGCGAGGGCAGGTTGCTAGTATTATAATAAAGCTAGGATTCAGAATACAATTCACCACTCCCCTTCTTGCCTGTGGGTATCGTAAAAGTCGATCAAGGGATTATGAAACGCAGATAACATCTATGCAAAAGAAAGAAAACTCGCAATATAGCCCTATACTAACTCGTCTGACCAGCGTCGTTATAGTATATCAATTTCCTTCCTATTGTGGAGGAGGTCGAGCCCAGCAGTGGGACATATGAATTGTGATGATGATGATAATGAGGATGCAGTAGTATATCCTTTATAAAGAAAGTCATAATCAAAATCAATCTATACCAATAAATAAAATTGAAGTGTCTGTTTGTAATGTCAAAATAATAGGCTTTTTTCATGCTCACACGGTTATTTGCACTATACACATGCCTAAAAATAATTTTATTTTTTTTCTGTCTGTCTATCTATCTGTCTGTCTGTTTGTTCCGGGTAATCTTCAAAATGGCTGGACCGGTTTCCAAAATTCTTTCACCAATGGAAAGCTATAATATCAGCGCGTAAACTAGGCTATATTTTATTATGGTATTCCCACGGAAACG
This sequence comes from Lymantria dispar, assembly GCA_032191425.1. Taxonomy (NCBI): domain Eukaryota; kingdom Metazoa; phylum Arthropoda; class Insecta; order Lepidoptera; family Erebidae; genus Lymantria; species Lymantria dispar. The sequence goes on along the minus strand of CM063445.1, from coordinate 8,187,434 downwards.
GGAACTACGCGGGTAAAACAACTAAAACCGAAGCGAAGCGAGGGCGGGTTGCTAGTTATTAATAAAGACGCCGGTGATAATACAAAAGATGCATTGAATCGAGTTCAGCCTCCACCGCAAAAAGAGGGAAATTGAACTACATACTGACATGCACGCTGCTCAATCATGTTGACATTTTTTTTTAATGTAGGTCTCAAAACTGGATAACGATCCATAAAAAAACTTACATATTATATATACTAATTGGTAGAGTAACATTCGTTAGATTGTATCCTACTCGATGTGATCACAACATGCGTAGAGCTAACGCTCTACCAACAAAGTTACTACCAAAAAAACCGTTACTACCAAAAAAGAAATATTAAATTACAAAAACCAAAAAAAACTGCTGATTTACAAAAAGAGAAATACAATCAAGAAGTAAAAAATGATTTCAATATTTTTTTAAAGGAAGCTAGAATACCGCTACTTGATATAGAGGTTTGTCATTTGTTATATAAATTTTATACCCTTTTTTTCCCTTAGTAGTCTTTTGCTATACCCCCAGGCGGCGGGATAGGTGGTGATGAATTCTTACTCTGTCACCACACGGAAAATTACATAGAGAATAATATAAAATCATCCCCTGAAAGCGTATATGTACAATAATCAACTTATTCTCAATTTCAATGTAATTGAGGTATAGTCAATTTGCTCTACGTTGCAAGGGAAGTATAAATTTCAGGTTTCGAACACTAAATGCTATTGCCGTAATTCTAGTACTCGTATATATTTTGCTGTATTAAACTTCGAAAATTCAAAGCCTTGTTGTTTAAACAAAGAGATATGATGCGTGAATTAATTTCAATGTTTTTACTATATACTTCAAAGAAGACGTAGAGATGCAGATGCTTACCTGAAAAAAATCTGATAATGCTTACGGCACAGATGGCGTAGTGGTAGCCAGTGGTAGACGATTTGATACCCACGTAGGGCAATACTTTGTGTAAGCCACAAATTGTTGTTGTTCCGAGTCTGAGTGTAATTTGTGCCAGTTAAATTATATGTTTGTATAGTTCCCATCAATACAAGGATTATTGCCTTAATGTCTTAAAAAAAAACAATATTCTCATTGTAAATTACGTATTTATTACGTATTTATATAGGCATCAGGCCATGAAGTAGATACAGACCAAGGTTTTTTTTTAATCTATTCATTGATTTAGCTTCGCGAGACTTTGGCGGAGTTATAAATTCTAAAAATACCTCCATATTTTATTTATTAACGTTTAATTTTTTAACAATTTTATATCTCTCAGATTAGTTCCGCACACACTCCGCTAAGAGATGATGCACATCTTCTATTTTATCACAGACCTCGCAGTTAGGCGAATTTACTTTTTTCATTAGAAATGCGAAAGCTCTCAGCAGCATGTGTCCGGAACCAACCCTGTGAGCAGTGACCAGCATTCTATGACTAACCTCGCGACTATTAACCCCTCACGCGCCAAACATCGCGGCACTCTCGAGTGCCCCGCGCGCTTTGGTATATTGAAAAAAGGTTCAGTGAATTTTATGGTTTTACGTAAACTATTATTGTTGCTATATGACAAGAAAATATGAAATAAAATATATATCAATAGCTTTTGATTGGTTGATTTAAATAAAAGTACTAAAAGCAATTGTTAATTGTAAAGTGTTTATTTGGGTCAAACGTGTGTCCCAAAAGCGCTCGAGGGGTTAAGATTAAATTGTGTGTAAGAGATGACTTGCTACATACATATGTACCAATGTTGGTTACATACCAGGCAGGACTACACTGTTGACAGTTTTTTGTCTACAGCCGCGGGTCGGTCCGTCTGGAGTAGTACCACACTCTCGCAGAAAATTGACGCCCGAGTAGTAGCAATTTGTTACGATGAGCGAGAGAGCCGGAAGCCCAACTTTCTGAATCTGTTTACGTGTAGTGAGTTTTGGTGATGCCTTTAGTGTCACCGAACCTCATTGCATACTTTCACACTCCTTTCACTTTCTTCCTGGTAGGCAGCAGCCTTGCAAAGGTCCATGAGCGGCAGCAACATTTACCATTTACCATCTATTCGCTCGTTTTCCATCGTTTGCAATAAAGAAGTCTCCTCCAGATTAGCAAAATTAAGGTATTATACCACACTGATCAGATGTGTTGATATAGAAAAATAATCATATTTGACTCACCTGGTCAAGGTATATTTACAGTCTTAATTAACAGTCTTATTTTCCTCTCATTTTGAAGAAGGCTCAATAATAAACTTTACAAATAAATCAATTTGAAGAATCTTTAAGGTCAAAATAATACGTTTTTATCATGCTCACACAGTTATTCATTCAAAACATGGCATATGTAATAAAAACCAGTACAATTCTTTTGTCCATCTGTCTGTCTCTTTGTCTGTTTAGTCCTTCAAAAATGCTGGACCGATTTTAATAATAGTTCACTACCAAAGAGCTGTCTATATGAAAAGTAACTTGAGCTGTATTTTGTTCCAATATTTCCACCACAATGGGAACTAGGCAGATGAAACTACGAGAATTTGCTATCAAATGTAAATAACAAAGAATAACAGAAAAAAATCTCTTACAGTAAAATTAAACAAAACATTGCATATTGCAAACAAAGTTTATAAATAATTAATTCAAACATTTTGTTATAAAAGAGATCCTACATAAAATGCAATAACTGAATTGCCATCAAAAATAAATACAACACTTCAAATAGTTTCATGTTCTCATCACGTTTTGGTACAACAAACGAACGACGAGCGACAAAGTAACATGCCAAATAACAGTTAAACTTTTACAACTAGTTTTTCACAACGATACGACGTGACTATCTAAATTTTGTAAGACAAATAAGTTACAAAGCTACTTTGATAGTTTAACTTTACAATGTAAAATTTATAAAAGATATCTCTTTGGTCTAAAAACTACGTGCTCTAGAAATATAAATCTAAAACTGAAAACAGTGTTTCTTTTTAACAACAATTCGCGTTCTTTTTTATGGCTAACGGTGGCTAACGAGCAAACAGTACATCTGATGGTAAGTATTGCTGCTGCTCATGGACCGTTGCTAGACCACTGTCTACCGTGAAGGAAGTGAAGGAAGTATGAATGCGTGCAATGAGGTTCGGTGAAACTGAAGACATCACCAAAACCGTCTCTCTCGGTCATCGAACAAAGCGCAGTAACAAATTACTAATGCTCAAACATCGATTTTCTGCGAGAGTGTGGTACTACCCTGGACGGACCGGCCTGCGCCCTGCGGCTGTAGACAGGAAACTGTCAACAATATGGTCCTACCACTATAAAAGTAAATAATTGTGCTGCGGTGAACTAAACAACCGTAAACCAACACGTCTGACCAGCGTGATATAGCAGGTCAAAACCCCTTCTATTGTGAAGGAGGCTCGAGCTCAATAGTGAGATGTGTATGAGCTGAAATGATGATGGCGTGATGAATGAACTTAAGAAATATTTAATTTTATCATTCATGAACCTGCTCTTATTTTTATTACTTGGGGTCGACGCAATATGAATTCATTTTTCATCGTTAATATTTTATATATGTATTGGCCCAGGTCTATGTAAGGCTCTTTGAAGGCGGAGATGCTCATCGAACTTTACCGGTGGGTGTCGGAGACGCGGGCGGAGGACGCCTCAGTCTTGCTTAACAAGATGACGGAATGACGCCCGCCGCGACGTCATTGCCCTTTGAGCAGTCTGGCTGGAAAGGCCTCGGTACCGTGTTCGGACCGTCGAGTAGTTGGGTCGGCACGGAGCGCTTTCCTTTCGATTGGTGCAGATATTGATGGGACTCGGTAGCTTCGCCAAGTACCTGCGCAAGGTCGTGAGGAAGAAGACGACACTGATCTGTAGACGCTCAAGGTGTTTGCCGCGTGGAAAGAGCAGCGCCGCAACCTCGTTAAAATCATCGGCGCTGACTTGACGCTACCGGCCATTGATAAGGAGATGCTCGTTGCTCAGGAACTGGGACACCACCTTCTGTGAGGCAATTATCTCACGGAAGGAAGCGGCAGAACGTGTGCGTGAGGGACAACACGATCCGCCGCCAACGACTTATTTTGCATATAACTCTGCGATTGATGAAAAAACTACTATTTTGATATTACAGACTTCAATTTAATTTAATTGTATAGACTAATCAAACGGACACAAATTGCATTCAAGCTTGGAACAATTCTTTGTGAATTGAAGAAGAAAAAGTATTGTAGTATTGTCTCGAATTTAATTTCTGCTTAGTGGTTGAGTTTTTCTTCAAAACACTGACATTTTCTGTTCTTGTTGCACTAGTGAGATTAGACCAGTAATAGTGCTTACTACTCTATACTTAGACCAATGCCTAAGTAACGAAGTCTTATGCTTAGTGTTACGTGTTCGTTCACTAAAAATGACTGAAAGTATGATTACTTTATACAATTGCTTTTCTGCCGTATGGTGACGCAGTAAGAATACAATTTACTATCTTGCCCGTGGGGTGCCATTATTTAAAGACCAATGGATATAACATATTATGAAAGAGAAGGTAAACTTAAAATTAAAAGCATATCAATGCACTTGGTCAGTGTAGTACATTATTTTTACAAGCTTTTATTTAAAATTCCCGTTGTGTGTAATAAAATCTTGCAAGTTAAATTTGATCTATTTTCTGGTTGCCGATTGAGCTGTAATTTTGCATGCATATACAGTGTGTATCAGGTTATGGGGCAACTGTTCGAGTATGTTGTAGTTTAACGGTCATAGATCGTAATTAGAATGTACACTACACAAAAAACAATATAACATAAAAGTTATAGTGATTTCAAAAAAATGTGTCTAAGAGTCTATGCCTTAAATGTTACGTATTATGTAGGCAGGTACAAACAGAATACATGTAGGCATGTAAAGCTTCGACAGTATAAATTCATTCATAATACCTAGAATTGTGCAAACGTTTCAATGATATAGTCAGTGCCAGATAACGTGGCAAAAGACGACCTTCACCTACCTTCACCACGATATCTTAAAATGCAAAAAAATCTATCGCTTACCATACAAATCTATCGAAAAGTTGTATCGCAAATTCTCTTGGTAGATGCCTACCAGGAAGCAACATTACAAACAGCACAACCCAAAATTTTACGAAATCTAGTAAAATTACCTTAGAAAATATATGTTTTTAATATCCTATAATCATGTATTTCATTGTTTTAAAATACCAGATTAACCTGTAACTGGTGACATTTCATTATTTTATAAATAATATCATTGATAACAATGCCAAATTACTTTCAAATGTCTGAATATCAAAAGTTTTTAAGTAAGTAAAATTAAAGTACCGAGAATATTTATATAAATTCAATATAATATAGATCCTATAATTAAATACGTAATTAGCTTCGAAGAGTTATGTAACGCCCAAAAAATGCCAAGTTTTAAGTTATGACACATTTCTTTCAACTCATTTTACCGTCAGGTGTAATAAACCTAAAGGATCGCACAAGTAGATGCAAGATTTTAGGTTATGTGTATCAAACATAAAATCTTTTCTTAACTGATTTTAGCGTCAGGTGTACGAGATCAGTGGCGTCGTGTGGCCCAGTCGCCATTTTGTTTGACATTCCGTGTGGAGCACTTAAAAGATATTGAAAAAAAAATGATGGGCCTCGATGACAGTACATACCGAAAGATTGATGCATTCATAATTCATGGTATCAGACAGCAGTGATAGTAACAGTAGTGGAAATGACAGTCCAGAACTATAGATTTTTGTAAAGTCATAAATAAATTATTTTAGTATATTAGTTTACCTCACCTTACGTATTTAACAAAAAGTTAGCCTTAAGATAGGTGAGCTATCAGTTTCATGCTAGGGCAGTGGTAAGGTAGGTAACGTGTACGTATGCTTTATTATTGCACGTGTAGGTGTTTAATAATTTCTTAATTAAAATTCTAAACAAATTACACGCAGACAAATGTTTGTAACCTCTGTACAGTCTAGACACCTTCACCACGATATTACAACGATAAGACTGTTTGTATGGAAAGATATATATAGATAGAATTAGCGATAAATTACTTGTATTTGATGATATCGTGGTGAAGGTCACCAAATCACCTCTTTTGCCATGCTATTTGGCAAACACTATAGTGTAGGTTTGTACCTACGAGCGACGAGCAGTCAACGGTCCAAGGCCGATCAGCTGTTTTAAAGCGAAGTTTGTTTTGTTTATGTGAATGTAATCATTGATTAATTCAATTTCTAATGAACATTTAACAAAGTATGAATATGTTGCGTATTAAGTATCATTGACTTTATACATTTCAATCAGATTTACACGAAAAAGCGATGACAAAATTGAAAACTTTACATGTCTCTAATTCCTTAACGAATCGATATTTTTCATTCAAATTTTTTTCATGGGTTCCTACCACCATTGCCTAGCTCCTTTTTGACCAGTTGCCCCATAACCTGATAAATCCTGTATAAATCGGATGACACAGCTGTGTGGTGGCGGCTTCGAATACTACCAACCCTTGTGTTGCTCGTGGGTGTCGTAGAAGATAACTAAGAGCCCTAGATTGACCTGGACCAATTCCATCTGGTACCATTTGGGTCAACGATTATATTCCCAAGGAGGGTTGACGTCAGGCAGACGACCGGTCATAAAAGTCATTGCCGAAACTTTTGTAATGACGTCTGATAGGACCGTATAGAAGAAGATGACATGCTGCGTCGACCCCAAGTAATTGGGATAAGAGCAAGATGATGATGATATAAATCGGATGACAATGCAATATTATTGTGACATAGAAATTATCTGGCGATGGACCTGGAAGCTGGCCATAGGAACTCCGTAATTAAACGACGCAACTTCATTAAGTTTGGGCTCATTTGCTTCGTCTTGACGAGTACTTTGATACTATATGGTAACCAGGGTCTGATGATGGACCTGGAAGTTGGCCATAGGAACTCCGTAATAAAACTACGTAACCCCGTCGGGTTTGGGTTCATTTGATTCGTCTTTATGAGTTAACTTTTAGTTCATTTTATTAACAAATAATAAAAGCTTGTTTTTAAAAAATGTTTTTTTATCTTTAATTTATTGGAACTGTTATAACCATACAATGTATGCCAACCTGATGACGTAGCTCTCAGCCCCCTCTGCCGGTATGACGCTAACCATTTGTGTCATGTCAGCACTTTTAGCATGAAGCTCGATGCAGAGCGCTCAAGCGTCAGTCTAGACTTCGACTCCGCGAAGAACGGTTGCATTCAGGGTTCCCTTGCCATACTTGTCGTAGTTCGTAATTCATTTATTAATAAACATTTTAATTTCAATTATAATTCTTTTTTTAAAACGACTTCGGCAAGGGACCCTATAACATTTGGTGGCAGCGGTGGGATACGGATATCTCCAGTGCCGATTCGCGTAAAACCTCTATTAAATCACAAATTGTGAAAATTCGCCGTATCCTGCAAATCAAACGAAAAGAGTACAAACTCTTCGGTGTCTATGAATGACACATTCTGCGGTATCCTGAGCATCCTGCAATCATCCAGTGGGCAGCATCGCGCAATCCGCGCAACCTTCGAGTAGCCAGTCGTGACATACGACCATCCTGCGAGTAACCCTGCTAGCAGCATCCAGCGAGCATCCTTCAAGCATCCAGTGCATTCTACACTCCTGCGAGTATCTACGAGTATTCCTCGTCCTTTCTACGTAGTGTTATACGTCCTATCATTCTCCGACCCGCGAGTGTTCCGCGTTGTGTCAATAGTGTCCTGTGAAATCATAGTGCGGTCCGTGTGTACGTGACGCTATGCAGCTTATCAAAGGCCTGACCTTTATCGCCGTCTACGTGTTCCAGTAAGTCAACGAACATTTTTATTGTGTAATTTTACTCTTATACCTCTTATTGTTCTATATTTTATATTATTTTAATGTTTTTGTTCAAATATTATGCCTAAAGTGCCTAAAGTTGAAGATAGTAAATTACAAATTGAAATTTTTGATATCCCGGAGCAAAAGTCTCCGATCACTTCGCCTAGATTAACTAGAAAATCAGTTGCGGAAATGGAACTAAATATTTTATTAAAATTCGTTAAACCCTTTGACGGCAGTCGCGATAAATTAAATTCTTTCATTACTAATTGTAACAATGCTTATGAATTAGCATCCGATTCACAGAGACCTATTCTTTTTAAATACATTTTATGCCAGCTTACGGGAAAAGCTGAAACCGCCTGCTCTATAAAAGAGTTTTCTTCGTGGGAACAATTGAAAGAGTTCCTTAAAACACAGTTTTCTGAGAGAAAACATTATACACATTTATTAACCGATCTCCAGGAAGGCAAACAAAGTCAGACGGAAAATGTCAGCCAATTCGCACTAAGGATGGAAACTTATCTTTCTCAACTACTTACCGAAATCTCGCTCTCTAATCATAAGGTGAAAGAAATACCTGGCCGTACAGCGGCTATGGAAGACTTAACGCTCCATCATTTCCTCATGGGTCTTCACCCTCGTATATCAAACATTGTTAGGTGCAGAGCCCCTAAAACGTTTAATGAAGCCGTAAATTTGGCTGTTTCTGAGGAGCGTATTCAACAAACGCTATATAAGCGAACAAATATTCCCAGCTCGCCCCTGGAAAAAGAAAATAAAATTCGGTTCAAACCGAAATTCTCTGCTCAAAATCAAATGACAAAGGTCAAATCGCCGCAATCCTCTTTTATTAAATCAAATCCAAACCTCGAATGTAGGTATTGCAAGGAAGTTGGACACGACATAAACAATTGCTTAAAGCGTCAACTCTCTCACAAACGTTTCGCTTCCTCTTATCCACAAAAGGATATCTATAATAAACCCTCGGGATCGCAACCCCATAAATCTCCTACGGTAAACTTCGTCAGTGAAGATAACGACGAAGAGCAGGTTGAACCTGAATACGAAAGTGCCGAGGAAGAAGAAATCCCAGAAGATTTAAACCTATAAACGTCCTGCAACCGTGTCGCACAGGACGTAAGGTCAAAGTCGGCACAAAGCCTAATCAGTCCCAAAATGGACATCACACACCTAAGGATATACGACAGGGTAACCAGCCCCAAAATGGAATCCTTAGACGTGTCTTCAAAGAGGTTGTACATCAGGGTAACCAGCCCCAAAACGGGAACCTCGCTCCTACTGCCAAGGTTATACGACAGGGTAACCAGCCCCAAAATGGAAACCTTAGGCGCACTCTCAAAGAGGTTGTACATCAGGGTAACCAGCCCCAAAACGGGAACCTCGCTCCTGCCGCCAAGGTTATACGACAGGGTAACCAGCCCCAAAGTGGAAACCTTAGGCACTCTCTCAATGAGGTTGTACATCAGGGTAACCAGCCCCAAAACGGGAACCTCACTCTTGCCGCTGAGGTTATACAACAGGGTAACCAGCCCCAAAGCGGAAACCTCGCAGCAACTAAGGTTATACAACCGGGTAACCAGCCCCAAAGCGGAAACCTTACAAAACACAAGGTTATACAACCGGGTAACCAGCCCCAAAGCGGAAACCTTACAAAACACAAGGTTATACAACCGGGTAACCAGCCCCAAAGTGGAAACCTTGGTATACAGGCCCCGGAGCCTAAAGAAATTTACGAGGTAAATATCGACACCTCGAAAAAACTTTTACCTCATATTTTAGTTGAAACAGACGTTTCTGACATACCACTTACGTTATTAGTCGACTCAGGAGCTGCTATCTGTTTATTGAAACAGTCCAGTATCCGACACCCATTAAAGTTAAACAAAAAACCCATAGGTATCAAAGGAATTGATCCTGGCGAAGAAGCTACTCAAACATTAGGCCATTTTAATTTAAGATTTAAAGCATCTGGAGAGAAAAACATATATGTCATAAATTTCATGTCATTGCTGACATTAACTTGCCGTATGATGGTATCATAGGTAACGATCTCTTAACCGCACACGGCTGCAATATAGACTACAGTCGCGACGTCCTAAAAATAGATGATTTCGAAATTAAAATTCACTTCTTTGATCCCTGCTACATCATACCAGCACGATCAGAAACAGTGATTGAGTGTGCCGTTATAAACCCTAATCTAAACGAAGGCGCGATAATAGACCAGCATCTCTCTAAAACCCTTCTCGTGGCAAATTGTTTAGTTAAAGTGAAAGAAAATAAAAGAATTAATTTAACTGTTGCCAATATTTCCGATAAGCCGGTTAAAATAAAACGAGACATAAAATTTCATCTTCACCCAATAGAGACCTATTCTATGCAACCATTTTGCACTCAAAACGCATCTAAACGAGCAAAAGAAGTACTTAGCCTATTAAGAACATCTCACCTCAACGAAGAAGAGGCAAACGCCCTCCTCGAATTATGTTCAGATTATTCAGATATATTTCACTTACAAGATGAACCCCTCTCCTTTTGCCCGGCTATCCAACATGAGATTAAAACCAACAGCAATACTCCCATAAGTACCAAATCGTACCGTTTTCCAGAATGCCACAAGAAAGAGGTGGAAACTCAAATAAACAGAATGCTAGAACAGGATATCATAACTCCTTCATCGTCACCCTGGTCTTCTCCAATCTGGATAGTTCCAAAGAAGTCTGATGCCTCTGGCCAAAAGAAATGGCGCATAGTTATCGACTATAGAAAACTTAACGATATTACAATTGGCGAAATTTACCCCATACCACAGATAACGGAAATTCTCGACCAACTCGGTAAGAGTCAGTATTTCACCACCCTCGATCTTTCATCAGGGTTTCATCAGTTATTAATTAAGCCAGAAGACGCAGCTAAAACCGCATTTTCTGTACCCCAGGGACACTTCCAATTCAACCGGATGCCTTTCGGTTTGAAAAACGCCCCTTCCACATTCCAAAGGCTCATGAATAACTGTCTCACGGGACTGCAAGGCTCCCGTTGCTATGTGTATTTAGATGACATCGTTCTATACTCATTTGACCTCCGTTCAGCTATTGAAAACCTCAGAGCTGTCTTCGACAGACTCCGCCAATATAATTTAAAATTACAACCAGAAAAATGTGAATTTCTCCGCAAAGAAGTCGCATATTTAGGCCATATCATCACTCAAAATGGTGTGAAACCAAACCCGGATAAGGTCAAAGCCGTTGCACAATATCCTACTCCGAAATCACCTAAAGATATTAAATCCTTTTTAGGACTAGTATCGTATTACAGACGTTTCATACCCAATTTCTCTAAACTTGCTAAACCTCTCACTTCGTTGCTTAAAAAAGATGTCTCCTTCATCTGGACGAATGAACAACAGATTAACTTTGAAACGCTAAAAAACAAATTAATAGAAGCACCAATACTAGCTTATCCGGATTTCAATCAACCCTTTCTACTAACATGCGACGCATCTAATTTCGCCATATCAGCCATCCTGTCACAAGGCCCCATAAGTAACGACCGGCCGATCGCCTATGCGTCGCGCACCTTAAATAAAGCAGAAATAAACTATAGCGTGACAGAGAAAGAATGTTTAGCTATAGTGTTTGGAACAAAAACCTTTCGTCCTTACATATACGGCCGTCATTTTACTATTATAACCGACCATAAACCTCTCCAATGGTTATTTAACTGTAAAGATCCTGGTTCCCGACTCATCCGTTGGAGATTAAAACTAGAAGAATTTGAATACAGTATACAATATAAAAAGGGAAAAATAAACGCAAATGCAGACGCTTTGTCCAGGTACCCCGTTAATCCTGTTCAACCTTCCACAAGTGAAAGACCAACTAGTAGTACGCAAGACTCCGACACCATTACACACAACACAACCTCCGCACAACTAGAAGAATCCCTTCTAAACCCGGAAAACCTCGATAAAGACTTATTTGACTTGCTGACGTCACCTACGTCAATCTCAACAGACAACTTGGACCCTGATATTCTCGTTGACTGCACTACCCCAGATCTTCAAGACATTGGATCCCCTGATCCTAACCTACCGGTAACGCCACCACGCCCGTTACCAGAAAACCGTATACCCCCAGAAACAGAAATCAACCCAGACGACAATTCTACCACTCACCCGACGCCATTAAATGACGATTACACAACCTTTTCGAAAAACATAGCAGACCAAACCAAATCTTTTAACACTAATATAATAGAACGAAACGAAAACTTACTAAAAAGCTCTAGCAAGACAATACTAATCCCCACTTCATTAGATCTTGACACATCGAATCCCTACCTAGAAGAAATACTAGGGAACCTAGAAAATAGGGACGAAATAATTAACCAAGAAAAGCAATTGCACAACTTCACTACATTCACCTTAAATAATAAAAACTATTTCCTCTTATATACAAAAGTACACCATTTCGACCAAACAACATACCAAGAAATATTTCAAACATTAAAACTAATCCGTAACGAGCTAATTAACACACCGGAAATTAGCGAAATAGCTATATCTGACTTTCGGAACCCCTTCGAAAAACACAGTTTTATTAAAATTTACAATATACTTAATTATCTCTTTGACAACACCAACATAAATATTACTATTTTTCATAATAGCATAACTTACCCTTCACCTTCAGAAGTAAAGAGAATTTTGTACGACAACCATAACATACCGGTTGCCGGCCACCTAGGTGTAAGCCGTATGTATAACAGACTTAAAGAACTCTATTACTGGAAAAACATGCGTAGCGACGTAGAATCATATGTAAGAACGTGTAAATCCTGTCAGGAGAATAAAGCTCTTCGGAAAATAAATCGAGCTCCTATGCAGATAACCAGCACTTCAACAAAACCCTGTGAACGCATCTCACTAGACATAGTAGGGCCCTTACCCGAATCCGGTACCGCTAAACTAAAATATATATTAACCTTACAGGATGATTTCACTAAATTTTCATCAGCTTACCCCTTACGCAGTACAACCGCCGAAGAAACTAGCGAGAGCCTTCTACATTTCATATCAGTATTCGGTATACCAAAAATGATATTAACCGACCAAGGATCTAATTTTACATCCGATTTATTCAAACGTACATGTGATTTCCTAAAAATAAAACAGCTGTGGTCGAGTCCATACCACCCACAGACCCAAGGATCTCTAGAAAGATCCCATTCAACCTTAAAAGAATATCTAAAATCGTTTGTAAATAACGAACAAACAAACCGGCCTCGTTATGTTTACACAGCTATGTTAACCTACAATACGACTGTCCACTCCACAACGCACTATACTCCTTATGAACTAATGTTCGGTAACAAACCCCATATACCAAATTCTATATGCAATGAACAGTTAGGCGCTACATATCCGGACTATGTACGAATGTTACAAAATCGAATTAAATACTCGCGTGATAAAGCGTTAGAATACATACAGAGGTCTAAATTAACATCTAAGAATTATTATGACTCACATACTCGCCCTACACAATACAAAATAGGCGACTATGTTTATTTAAAAAACCACCTTAGACTCAGGAAGGCCTTATCACCGATATGGAAAGGACCATACAAAGTAATCAAGGTTCATGGGAATAATACACTATCGTTACTAATAAACAGACGGCACGTGCGTCATCACTACGATGAAGTTAAACTCGCCGATACAACCAACAATCTGTAAAAGAAATATACACGGACCTTTTTACATGATATACTTATATATATATATATATATGTTGTATACATATTATACACCCCATCAATGTACCCATATACAGTACACCCTTTGTTTTACTTATATACTACATGCATATAGGTAATTAATATATATTTATACCATATAATTAGTTTTATAATTAGTTACACCCATATTCTACGATTAGCTACATATATATAAATCAGTAATAACATATTAACACAATATTAGAGAAATTACAACAACACTATATATTTCGAGCTTAAAATAGTTTAACGCGTAAATAAGCTATGAATTCATTATAAATAAACACTACAAATAGCATATTTCAATCAAAATTATACCTAAGTATAATACTTGCAAGGTATTGTTCATACCTTATTAAATTATTGAATAATTACCATACAAATACTTATATTAGACTATATATATTACAATAATATATACATAAAATATTACAAATACACTATTGATTATTTATTCTATTTTTTTTATTATTTAACTGGTTCGTTAAAGACCACCCATATTTTAAGCCTTTCCGCTCATTGCTTATCACCGTAGCGAATAAATTAATCAGTTAGTATATGTACTTGCAGTGCCTCAGCGGAACTCCAAGAACCTAACGAGTGTGTCCAACCGATTACCACGAGTCCTGGGATATTTTTCGATTACATAGGTAAATTAAAATTTAACAATGGCATCCTAAACGTTGTTATGCCAATGGAAATTTCATATTTTGAACCACATATAGAAAACCTCAACCTAGCATTAGAGACAGTTTCCACCCTGTGCAAACAACCCGGCTTTATAAAAACCTCTGAATGTGAGAGTACATTCGAACCACTGATGGTACAACAACGTAATATAGTTGTTTGGTTTGGTTCCAAATTGTTTGGTTCCATATCACATCTGATAGACAATAGATCCAGGCGAGGAGCTTGGATTGGCGGAATAGGAACCGTCCTAAAGACAGTATTTGGCACTTTAGACGAAAATGACGCATTTGAATATGACCAAGCAATCCATTCTGTACAAGAAAATCAAAAGAATTTATTGTCACTTATTAAAAATAACATTTTGGTCACTAATTCGGTCATATCCACTTTTAATAATAGTCTTTATAAAGTTAAACAGAACGAAATAAAATTAAATAATGCTATCGGCGAACTCTCTTTAAAGATGTTGAATTTAACCAATACTTTAGCGTTACGAACTCATTTTGATTTTATCCTTAACACTTTTGAAACATCCATGGTCACCCTATCGTTTCAACTCGAAGACATTATAAACGCGATAATGTTTTGTAGTCAAAACATCCTACATCCAGCAGTTGTATCCCCTACTGTAATATACCGAGAGTTGGCCGATAACATGAGGCACTTTGCCAATGATTTAAATTTACCTATGCACTTAGATATAAGTTCCATTCATTTAATTGTTAAGGTCTCTACTTTATTATGCTACTATTTTAATTATAAGCTTGTATTTTTATTACGTATTCCTTTAGTTTCTAATCAAGAATACACACTGTTTAATAATATTGAACTACCAACACCGCACAATGTAAATCGACCGGATATATTTAGTCTTATAGTACCCAGTACCAGATACATTGCTATCACCAAAGATAAATCAAACTATTGTACCTTGGAATCTTTGGAAAATTGTAAAATATTAAGCCCTGCCGAATATCTGTGTGATATCCCAATAATCTACAAAGCAGACACAAAACCCAACTGTGAAAGCGAATTAATATCCAAGACATTAACCGATACTCCTCTGCAATGTAATATTAAATTTATTTTTGGTAAATTAAATATATTTAAACCGCTATCTAATAACAGGTATCTCTATGTACAATCCGAACCACTAAAATTATCTTTAGATTGTCAAAACGATAGGCAGATTCAAGAAATTAATATCGTTGGAATTGGTATACTTTCTATACCAAATAAATGTGTAGCTTATTGTAAAGGTACTACCTTGTTACCCAAATACCATAACATTCTTAATTTAACGTCACCAATCAAGCTGCCCGATTTTAACTTAATAAATAGCAATTGTTGTAGTATACATAGAATTAACTACATGACAAATAATTTATCCCATACTAAATTAGAAGACATCCATTTAAAAGATATAAACCACATTCAAAGTTTAACATCCAAACTTCTATCAGAAGCCGATAAAATTAGGGACACCTCTCACATAGTGAAATATGGGATACATTATTCAATAGCCACTAGTATAACAGTGTGTATCATTATTTTGTACCTTAGTTATAAGATTATTTTATATTTTTGTAAACCTGGATGCAACCTTCGTAAATATAGGTTTTGCGAATCGCCCAAAATAGAATCGAGCAACATAGAGTTGGAAGAAGGTATTCAAGTCATTCCAGCTCCAACCCTAAGAACTTCAATTTAAAGTTAACTTCAGATGTCACCCCGAAGTTCACTCTAAGAGGGGAGGTGTTATAACCATACAATGTATGCCAACCTGATGACGTAGCTCTCAGCCCCCTCTGCCGGTATGACGCTAACCATTTGTGTCATGTCAGCACTTTTAGCATGAAGCTCGATGCAGAGCGCTCAAGCGTCAGTCTAGACTTCGACTCCGCGAAGAACGGTTGCATTCAGGGTTCCCTTGCCATACTTGTCGTAGTTCGTAATTCATTGATTAATAAACATTTTAATTTCAATTATAATTCTTTTTTTAAAACGACCTCGGCAAGGGACCCTATAACAGAACGAAGTTCCTTACGGCAGGCTTGGAGGCGATAGGGATTTTGCTGCGCGACAGAACTGAAAAAAATGTGATAGTAAAACCGTAAGAAAAAGTGCGTGGAATAAAACCGTTAAATGAGACGAAGTTCCTTTTTTGATGTGAAACATCGTTCAACCTACAATTGTTTTGACCGCCGTATCTCAAAAACTATAAGTGCTAGACCATTTTTGATAGAAATTTTGACCCCGCTTGCACTTTACATTGCCGCCCGGACTACCCCTACCCCCCATTAGAAACTTCCCTCCCCCCCCTTCTTTTGATGTGAAATATCGTTCAACCTACAATTGTTTTGACCGCCGTATCTCAAAAACTATAAGTGCTAGACCATTTTTGATAGAAATTTTGACCCCCCTTGCACCTTACATTGCCGCGCGGACTACCCCTACCCCCATTAGAAACTTCCCTCCCCCCCTTCTTTTGATGTGAAATATCGTTCAACCTACAATTGTTTTGACCGCCGTATCTCAAAAACTATAAGTGCTAAACCATTTTTGATAAAAATTTTGACCCCCCCTTGCACCTTATATTGCCGCCCGGACTACCCCTACACCCCCATTAGAACCTTCCCTCCCCCCCTTCTTTTGATGTGAAACATCGTTCAACCTACAATTGTTTTGACCGCCGTATCTCAAAACTATAAGTGCTAGACCATTTTTGATAGAAATTTTGACCCCCCTTGCACCTTACATTGCCGCGCGGACTACCCCTACCCCCATTAGAAACTTCCCTCCCCCCCTTCTTTTGATGTGAAATATCGTTCAACCTACAATTGTTTTGACCGCCGTATCTCAAAAACTATAAGTGCTAAACCATTTTTGATAAAAATTTTGACCCCCCCTTGCACCTTATATTGCCGCCCGGACTACCCCTACACCCCCATTAGAACCTTCCCTCCCCCCTTCTTTTGATGTGAAACATCGTTCAACCTACAATTGTTTTGACCGCCGTATCTCAAAACTATAAGTGCTAGACCATTTTTGATAGAAATTTTGACCCCCCTTGCACTCTACATTGCCGCCCGGACTACCCCTACCCCCATTAGAAACTTCCCTCTCCCCCTTTTTTGATGTGAAACATCGTTCAAACCCCAAACTGCCATAAATCGGTCATCTTTGACCGCAGGAACTCCGGATTTTTGACAAACCTCATACAATTTCCAGTTTGCAAATTGTGACGATTCTACATTAGCCGAAGGAACTTCGTTCCTACCTGGTGTCCCACGACACCACATTTCTTTTTTTTGTCTAAAATATTGTTTTAGTTAAGTACCTATCTGTTAAAATTAATAAAATCGTTTTTATATCATATTTATATCGTACGTAATTATATCGTCATAAATTTTAATCTTGTTACTTGCACCAATAGGTTAATACGTATACATACAATATTAGGTAATTTACTCGTACGGCGATGGTATTGGCAGTTTATTGTAGTTGTTTCTCCTTTAAATTATCTGCTATATGCAACAACTCTTCAGATAACATTTAATAATTCAATAAAGATTAAAAAGAAATATTGTGATTTCTGCGTATGTTAACGGAGTAAAAATACAATTGCCACCCTCTATCTTGCCAATGGGTGTCGTAAGAGACAACTAAGAGATATAATATGCATATAAAAACTAAGCAAGTGAAGGCAATCTCAATATAAAACCTTATAACAAACTCATCTGACCAGCATGCTATAGTAGGTCAATTTCCCTCCCATAATGGAGGCGGTCCGAGCCCCACAGAGGGACTTATGTGGTCTAGCTAGGTTTTATTCATTGAAAATATCCGTGCGTTCAGTGTTTTCAGCTAATCAATAAAATGTCATTAGTATAGGAATGTAAATTTCGCCGTTTCCCAGCCAATCCAGTTTTTATCCCAATTACTTAGGGTCTCTTGTTACTTAGGGTCTCTTAAACATATAGCAAAATTATTGACAATAGTCTTACAGGCCGACTAGAACGGCCACCTGTATGACATCGAACCGATTATATTACCGAGGCGGTAATATAATGGTTGTAAACGTACATAAAATAATTTATAAAAAATTGAAGCAACATAAAAATTGTTTCAAACATAAACATTCTACAATTTTAAGTAAATCATAATCGGTATAATGGATTATGTAAAATCCATGACTCAGGTGCGCTTGCCACCGACATGGAGAATTTAATGCCGTGTATGACAGGGAAGCCGTGAAATTAAATAACAACGCGTGCTGTATACCGTTGAATGTGAAAAATGTGGTTTGAGATTTTCCTGCAAAATGTTAAGTGAGAAAAAGTTATAACAATATCATCTACGTATTATAAATAAAGTACTAGTTTTACGAATTTTATCGTTTTTGTATTTGATTGCCAATATTTGGAACACTTTACAACGTTCATGGTCAGAGGGTCAGAAATCAACATGTACGTATTATGACAATAAAAGGAATAGTGGTTTACTAAAATGCCTATATGAAAATTATTTCTATGAAACCTGAACGGTTCCACTGATACATCAGCATCAACGTAGGTAACTTTCGAAAACAATGAACGTATTACTGGCTCTTGCAACACAGTTTATACCTACTGTAGGAGCCAGAGATTGCCCTATATTTTAGGGATCTCATTATGGTAAATAAATCCATCCATCCAACCTTCAGCCTACAGACGTCCACTGCTGGACATAAGCCTCTCCACGAGAATGTCACTCGGAACGGATCTGCGCCACTTGCATTCAACTTGCATCCAATAAATAAATAAATTATTATTATTATATTTTATCTTCGTATTTACTGGATCATTCAAGAGAAGATACCCGTCTTTTAAAAGGCTTACTACTGATATGGATCCAACACGCAGAGGCCTTTGGAGAAATTTAATCGAAAATGGGATGAGACGTCTACCGATGACACTCCACCTCTGCACATAATACTCGTGGACTGCCAACGGTAGGTGAAAAACTATTGTTTAATGATGATAGCAAAACCCTTATTGTGGGGTTGTGAGGTTTGAGTAACTAATTTACTTAAAACTATTATTTTTTTATCTGTCGTTTGCTTTCAATCCCTTGTATTGTATTGAACGAAGGCAGGTGGCATATGTCTGACTATTAGGCTTGAGCCTTCTTGACTTTAGGCGGGCAATTGACCTACTATACCACGCTGGTCAGACGTGTTGGTATTAGGTTTTATTTCGAGTTTCCTTCTCCTGCATAGATATTATATGCATATTAATCCCATAGTGGGGTTTTACGACAATAACGGGTAAGATAGGGGTTGTGTTTGTATTCTTACTCCGTCATCACACGGAAAGAAAAGACATTAAAGAAAAATATGAATATTATAATGGTATATTATTCCACATAAATATGGATATCATAGTATGTGTGTTTCACCTATTATCATCATCACAGCTCATGTACATCCCACTGCTGGGCTACTACCAGCCAGCTACTTCTACTTCTACTACTACTTTCAGCCTACTGCACAAAGGCAGAGAAATTAACCTATTATTTCAGGCTGGTCAGACAAGTTGGTATATGGTTGTATTTCGAGTTCTTGAAATACATATAGGTTATGGTTAACAATTTTTCGATAATCTTTTCGGATAGTTGTCTATATAACTTTGGCTAAATATGATCCCGAAATTGCCACGGGAATAGGAACTACATGAGTGAAACGGTCATTTGCTAGTAAAAACTAATTTCAATCAAAAATTATTAAAATGCATAAAATAAATCATTATTTATCTAAGTTTTAAAATATACGATAAAGCTATTTCACGCCAATTACTTTGACGAATGTAAACTAGCGCTCACTCCAACGATTGCAGGAGCATACGTGGAAGTATGGATCTTGTTATCGTCATTTTAGCAGCATTTGTAAGTAATTATACGTGTATATCAAGCAAGCAATCGCTTGTAATAATATTTAGATTTGTGGAATGTGCTAATATTTAGATTTTTATGTAGTAGGTGTTCTGTGTGATGACGGAGTAAGAATGCAAAACACTCCTTACATTTCCCGTTGATATTGTAAAAGACGACTAAGTGATATAATAAGCATATAACAACTATGCAAGAGAAGGAAAACTCTAAATAAAACCCTATACCAACCTGTCTGACCGACATGCTATAGTGGGGTCAATTTTCCTCCTATTATGGAGGAGGCTCGAGCCCAGCAGTGGGACGTATGTGAGCTGAAATGATGATAATAATTATGAGGATCACACTATCGACAGTTATCTACCTACAGCCGTGGGCCGGTCCATCCAGAATAGTACCACACTCTCATAGAAAATCGATGTCTGAATAGTAGCAATTTGAGACTGTAGTTCGTTCGGTGAACGAGAAAGCCGGAAACCAAACTTTCTGAAGGTGTTTGTGTGTGGTGAGTTTTAGTAATGCCTTTAATATCACTAAACCTCATTGCACGCATTTACACTCCCTTTACTGTCTACATAGTAGGCAGTGGCCTAGCAAAGGTCCATGAGTAGCATGTGTGCTGCTTACTCGTTTGGTACTAACAGCAATATAAATGAATCATATTTGCGACGGACAATGGCTCCTTAGTGCGGTCGAACGGCTTTATCGATCTGGGAGGCCAAGCCTTATACTCGTAATTATTCAGACGTCTCTGAAGGTGATACTTAATCTTTTTATGCCGTTGAATCAACTTAAAGTATTTTCTAGCATGTACTCAAATTTTAAAAAGATACTGGGATTTATTTGTATGGATATTTTGAATCAGAAATGTTCATTCAAATTTCATTTTCACTTTTCATCAGTTTGCAAACAAATTCTGTCTCTGCCTACTCCTCTGGGAAATGGGCATGAGTTTGTATGCCATGTATAATCTACCAAAATATAATAGGTAATCAAATTACTCAGACAATTAAATGATTGGTTGTCATGAATAGCGTTTCAATTTATCGCTAAACCACGTCATTAAAGCGTTGCCTGATCGAATAATTAATTACACTGGTAAATTGCAGAACATTTTGGTGTGCTATGGAGTCAATTTGAAACAACAAATGGACCACATTGGGGTAAGTTATTACTTTAAAATTAACAATAAATCATTCATTCGTGTATCAGCCCACTAAGGTTGACTGTTGGGGTCAGCTGACAAGAATGCTACTTAGAACGATTCTGTGCCCTTGCATATAAATGGTTTTTTATAACTTATGATGTCACAAGCCTACCTGATGTGGAACCGTTCTATTCGCTTGAGGAGTTTTCTTCAATAGTCGTTGATTTAACGAACAAACATCATCATCATCATTTCAGCCTATCGCCGTCCACTGCTGGACGTAGGCCTCTCTCATGTTACGCCACAGAGTGCGATCTTGTGCCGCCTGCATCAGTGTATAAAAATATAAAATGTATGAAAATATACAGAGTAAAGGTTCTTAACTGTTATACCCTTAATGAGACATTGAGAAATTAATACAATTATTTCCGTGTGGCAACGGCGTATGAATACAATTCCCCTCTCCCTATCTTGCCCGTGGATGTCATAAAAGCCGACTAAGGGATATAATATGCACATAACATCTGTGCAAGAGAAGAAAAACTCGAAATGAAACCCTGTACCACCATGTCTGACTAGCATGGTATAGTAGGTCAAATTCCCTCCCATTGTTGAGGAGGCCCGAGGCCAACAGTGGGATATATATGGGCTGCGATGATGATGATGATGAAATTTATTAAAATCTGTGTTTTCCGTGTGATGACCGAGTGAGAATACAGTTCATCACCTCTTTTCTTGCCCGTAAGTGCCATAAAAGACCACTAACGGATAACACAATTATATCGAAGATAAGGAAAGCTTAAAATAAAATATTACACTACCTTATCTGATCAGCCTAGTGTATAATAAGTTAAGTTCGCACCTATTATGGAGAAGGTTCGAACCCAATATTTGAACACTATCAACTCGCCCTCATTTCTCTTCGGTTTCAGTTGCCTTACCCACACAGTTCCCGTTCCTATGAGATCACCGAGATAAAATATAGCCTAAGTTTCTCCTTATAATATAGCTACCTGGTAGTACAATATTATCAAAATCGGTCCAGCCGTTTTGAAGATTACCTCAAACAAACTAACAGACAAACTGACAAAAAAATTTTAAACTGTATTTTAAGCATAGGTGTCGTATAAATAGCCGTGTGAGCATGAAAAAATCCCAGTATTTTGACATTACAAACAGACACTTCAATTTTATTTATTTGTATAGAGTATAGATAAATGAGCTTCGATGATGACGTGATTGTATATACACCTTTTGTTTTGGGGTGGGTTACGGTCTCCTCCGTCCTCGCTCCACTCCGTCTGGGGCGACAGAGAGGCGTAAGCACGTACACCATAACCCACATATGATACGTCGTCTTCGTCGTTGGACCGACCACCGGAGCAGGGTGACTTGACGTCAGTGGTCGGTCCAACGGCATACCCCTTGAGGAGTACCCTCTCCACGAGCGAGGTCCCCCCCTCGGGGAGGACGCCGGTCTTTCCTCACGCGATCGGCCTCTCGGCGGGTGACGGACTAATTCCCCGGTCCAGTCACCCGCAACCTCGGCTAGGTATAAAATACCCCTACATAACGTTTTTACATATGCCATATTTATATCCAGTTTTTTTTTCGGTTCACGTAGATTTAAAGGAGTCTTCGTAAATTGCCATAGAACAAACTCATCGATCTATCTGTTCAAACAACGGGCAAATTGTCAGAAGAGGCACGTTCGCACCGTCTGAGCGAACACGAGCAGTTGAGGTGTCGATTTAGGCAGATAATATAAGCTTACGTGTTTGGTTTAGGAACCTTCTTTGAATCATATATTTGGGATTATTGATTTAAGACAGGTGTTAATACCTTTTTTGTATTTTACGTCTTTATTTTACTTTACGGTAGGTTGAGCTGCAATTAATTTAAAGGACAATTCGGTTTACATCTTTTTGAGATTTGAACAGAACAACGTCTGTTGGATCAGCTAGTTTAACTTTATTTTTAAAGGCATTATAATCTGTATGTTGCATATGCTATTGTCCAAGGAAATATAATATGGAGATCTATAAATTATCGAAAGAACTTTCCCCCTAATGATTACTAATGTTTGCGATTATTAGACAATATAAATAAAACTATTTTTGTAGAGTCTTACAGTGTTTGTATTTAATTTTTGTTTACCACAGCGGGTAGATAAAAATCCCTGTAATAACGATGATTTATTCGACTTGGGATATCTTGGTACACCCATGACCATGAACGCTGAAAAGTATTCGAAACCTAGGGTAATCAAATACATCATCATCATTTCAGCCTATCGCCGTCCACTGCTGGACGTAGACCTCTCTCATGTTACGCCACAAAGTGCGGTCCTGTGCCGTCTGCATCCAACGACGCCCAGCAACTTTCACCAGGTCGTCGGTCCACCTAGTGGAGGGGTGTCTTACACTGCGTCATCCAATACGTGGTCGCTATTCGAGAACCTTTCTTCCCCAGCGGTTGTCGGTTCGTCGAGCGATGTGGCCTGCCCATTGCCACTTCAGCGTGCTAATTCTTCGTGCTATGTCGGTTACACCCGTTCTTCTGCGGATTTCCGTATTTCGGATTCTATCTCGAAGAGAAACCCCGAGCATAGCCCGTTCCATAGCACACTGAGCGACTTTGAGCCTTGTTATGAGGCCTACATTTAGGGACCCAATTTAGGGAATCAAATACAACTACGATCAAATCTGTAAAATTAGTTAAAACTATCATCCTTTTAAGCAGCGCACAAATTTGCGCAATATTTGATTTCTACTGGTCTGCTAAGCTGGTTAATTCTTCTGTAGTTTCGTTACAGGTTGGATCTTTGTATATAAGGATCGGTATATTCGTGCCATGTTTTAACTTTAAGAAAGTCAAAAGTGTTCTTGATCCTAATTTTCATTTCAGCTCATATACGTCCCACTGTTGGATGCGCACTTTGTGGCATAACATGAGGGGGGCCTACGTCCAACAATGGACAGCGATAAGCTGAAATGATGATGTGGATGAAATTAATTTTATTTATAATGATTCACCTTGTGGTGCGGAGAATGAATGCAATTCACCGCACCGTCTCTTGAAGATGAGTATCGTAAAATACGGCAAAAGCATATGGCGATGGCATCACTTCAAGACAAAACATGGTATAAAACCCAAACAGCTACCAAGACGTGGCTAAAACACAGAAGAATATAAATATATAATCAATATATTAATTTAGCTATCATATATGTGTACATTGAGAACTTGTACCAAAATAGAATTAATTTTATAAACTTTCCACAGAGAACTCGAACTGAAAGCTTAGGTTACTCCAACTTAATAGGGGAAGTACGTCCAAAATGACACAGTGTTTTTTTAATAATCAATAACTTTTTTATTATTCGTATTAGGAACATATTTTTTTTATAAAACTTTGCTTATATTAATTGGTTACCCATACCTTAAAGGATTTGTCACAAAAATCAACACTTACAAAAATATTTAGTTTTAAATGGAGATCAAGAAAAATCCGTTTTGTCCATACCGTATGGACAAAACGACACAAACCGTATGGACTAAATGACATACACAGCCATCAACATGAATACAATAGTAAATAACAAAAATTAATTGCACAATTCGCAAACAAATATTTTGGTACGCTTTGGCAAATCAGCACAGGCCGCGTGAACCCAACGACTGCACTTCATGCACCTCAACCACCCCTCACCAGGCTTTGAACGTGAGTAAAGATCGTTGCAGTATATACAGGCACAATCGTCTTCTTCGACTTCTTGATCAAGACCATCTTCATCTGAGTCTTCATTAACATAAAGAGATTTAGTAATTGCTTGGATTCTTTTACGAGTTGGTTTTTTAGCTTCAGTCTCAGCTCGTTTGAGTTTTAATTCTACCATATTTTTTAATGATGTCAAAAGGAATGTTGTAGTACGTTTCTTTGGCTTTCGTTTACCCTGACCACTTGCAAATTTACCTCTGGGAACTGGAGAAATGACATTAAATGGAACTGCTAAAGGACTTGTCATAGGAAAGGAACTTGTAGATGGTTGGGAAATGTCTGAGTGGCCAGTCAATATGTTAGGAATATCATTAGTGATTACTATTGCGACTGAAGAATCCGATGATTTAGATGGATTAGAAGAACTAGTGGACGGCTCTAATGAAGTTTCAGGGGCCTCATTCTGTATCTGTGTCATAATCTCACCAGCCTTCAGGTCAATTGGCAACGATGGAAGAAGGTCATCATCCTGGATTTGGTCTGGATTATCAGCTGTGGAAGCCATTAGTATATTTGTTGTTTCAGCTGGTTCAAAAAAGTGATCTGGAAATATGTCCGGATTAACTGGCCACAGACCGGTGCTTTTGAAACCATTGCATGCATTTTGAACTGAAGCAGTTTTTCCATAAGCTTGATTAAACAAATATCCGATCTGAAAAGCTGTCACCACTCTTCCTGGGTGGTTTCTAAGCCAGACAGAAATTTCTTGGTTAAAATATGTCTTGAGAGGTCCATAAAAGCATACGTCGAGAGGCTGCATACGATGGGTGCAGTGAGGAGGAAGACAAACAATTTCGATTCCATTTTCCTTCGCAAAGTTCAAAGCTTCGAATGACTTATGGCTGGCATGGCCATCGACAATAAGCAGGACTTTATCATCATGACTAGCTTTTACAAAGCTTTGAAAATGATGGAGCCACTTCACGAATATTTCAGTAGACATCCATCCGTTTTCTTGAGCTACTCCTACGGTGCCAGTTGGTGCTTCATCCACGAGCTCGTTTTTCATATTCTTCCTAGGGAAAATCATGAAAGGAGGTAAGTACGACCCAGCTGCGTTCATGCAGCACACGACTGTCACATTGGATCCTCGCTCTGCCCTCGTAATGGCACCTACTTGCTTCCTGCCAGTGGTAGCCAAGATTTTTTGAGGTCTTTGGACAGCAGACAACCCCGATTCATCCACATTGTAGATCCGGTTTGCGTTGAATTTGTATTTGTCTATGTATTCTTGATAATTATCAAAAAACTTTTTTACCTGGAGTCTATTGAAAGCTTGGGCTCTGGCTGCGGAAGTAGGCTCAGGTTTACGTAAAGATATGGCTTTATGGCGCCTTAAAAATCCATCTAGCTACTCCTGGCCAGCTTTGCCCTTTTCTTTATTAAAACTGTGTGCAAAGCCATTCTTTTCAGCCAATTCGAAAGCGAGTTCTTGGACCATTGTCCCCGTTAATCCAAACATGCGAGTTTCATGTGGCTTGATAAGCTCAACCAATTGTCTCTCGATTTGAAGAGGAAATGTTACCTGAAATCGGCCCAAACCTTTTGCTGCTGGTGGAATTCTTTTATTTTGTTTCAAAGCATGACGCCTTAGTGTAGCTTGTGGTACTTTGAAGGTCTTAGAAGCCAGAAGCCAACCCATTTTTTTTCTCCTGTACAGCTTCAATAGCTTTTTGCATCGCTTGCGGACTCCATGATTGCCGATTACTTGTCCTCTTATAATTCCGTGGCATATTGCAATCCTATGAATTAAAGAGATTTATATGTTTACTATTCACCATCTCTACGGACAAAACGACACACTATGTTGTTTTGTCCGTATTGGTTGTATGTCATTTTGTACATAACCTCAAAAAAATAACGATCCGAAAAATAATCTTATTGCAGCGACAATAATGTTGTATAATCTACACGATCATCTCAAGCACAAGATGCTTGAATATAAAAAACTATTACACAGTAAAATAACAAAAGAAAACTTACCAAAAAACAAAAAACTGACGACCACTAACAAACTTTTCTCCAAGCGCAAAACACAAATGTCAACATGGCGTCCGTTACGTATTTTAAATGACTCTGAGAAATCCAATGGTATATTTCCGGTGGGGGCGCTTCCTAATTGTCTTATTTTTGGCTGTCTAAACCGCGCTAATTTTTAAATATCGCCAATGTGTCGTTTTGTCCATATGTGTCATTTTGGACGTACTTCCCCTACCTGAAAGCGTAAGTTTGCTTTAATAATAATGTTGTTCTTGCGATACATTCATTAGTAAGTTAATAGTTATCAAAATAGGTGTACCCTTTTATTGTGACTATTGTGATAAAAATAAAAAATCTCTCTTTATATCTCACTCTCCCTCTCTCTCTCTATTTCAATTTACATCTCTATATTTATGTGTTGTGTCCGTGCGTGCGAGCGTCTACGCTGCCGAGTGTCATATGCGCAGGCGAGAAAATGCACATTTTATCATAATTATGTTTCTATTCCAGAGAAGATATTTATCATTTCACCCCGGACATAAATCAGTGATTTTGGGAGTACCATCCGCGCCAAGCCATTTACCTGAAGCTGAGTCAATCTTACCTGGCCATACATTGATAAGGCCAGCGCTGGGTATGCTCAAATCGGCCGTTAAATTTCCCCACACAGATTGGGATAGCGGTTCTGGTGTTTACGGTAATATGAATAATTTGGGTATAACGTAAGTATTTATAATTTGCTTTCTTTCTTTCTCTTCTTCTTAGTTTACATATTTTCCAATGCTCTATGAGTCTTCTCCACAATAACTAACTTCGTCAGCTAGTCAAAATTATTTACGATTCGGACACAACCCGTTCCAATTATCAACTAGATAATATCTTATAATAAAAATTTACAATAACACAAATTTACAACAGCGGTAGAACCACACTGCTGACAGTTGTCTGTCTACAGCCGCGGGCCGGTCCGTCCGGGATAGTACCACATTCTCTCAGAAAATCGACGTCCGAGTAGTAGCAATTTGTTACTGCGCTTCGTTCGGTGAGCGAGAGATCCGGCAGCCCGACTTTCTGAGGGTGTTTACTTGTGGTGGGTTTTAGTGATGCCTTTGGTATCACTGAACCTCATTGCATGGATTCACACTCCCTTGACTTTCTTTGCGATGGGCAGCAGACTTACAAAGGTTCATGAGCGGCAGCAACAATTATCATAAGGTGTACTGTTTGCTCGTTTGCCACCGTTTAAAATAAAAAAAACTTTCAATGTATTAAATACGCACCTTTTTTCTATAATTAGTGTAGTTTATTCTATAATAGTAGGATAAAAATTTTAGAAAGATGTTTATCTTCTTACAAGTATAAATTCTTACGTGCGTACATAAGTATCATCATCATCATTATCATGGTAGCCTCTGTACGTCCCACTGTTGGGTTTGGACCTCCTCCATAATGGGAGGGATGGGAGGTAATTTGAACTACTATACCATTCTGGTCAAACATGTTGGAATAGGGTTTCATTTCGAATTTTCCTTCTTTTACATAGATGTTATGTGCATATTATATCCTATAGTCGTCCTTTACGACATCCACAGGCAAGATAGGGAGTGGTGAATTGTATTCTTACTTCGTCACCATACGGCAAAGTAGTAGTAAGTATATATACGCTTTTTTTTTCAGATGGGATGGTACAAGTGACAGAGTTTTATATACTGGATTCCGAAGAGCGAACAACGACTATCCAGTAAATCATGATTCTTTTATAATGTTAAGATTGAGGAAAATAGTTATGTAAATCTTCTTAAATTTTATATTACTATTAGCTGATCAAAAGTCAAGTGTGGTGTTCTGTACAAATCTAAAAAAAAATATAAGTGCCCCTTGAAATTAATCGCATCGCCACCTCCCGGGTTCAATATTAATTTAAAGCATTCTCGAATCTACTGGAACATAAAGAAATCATCATTCAAATACAATCAAACAATATCAATACAAACAATTATTTGTATCAGGTGATGGGGCAACTGATCAAATGAGAGTTAGGCAATGGTGGTAGAAATACGAGAAAAAAATTTGAAGTAAAATATCGAATCGTTAATGAATTAGAGACATGTAAAATTTTAAATTTCTTCATCGCTTTTTCGTGTAAATCTGATTGAAATATATAAAGTGATACTTAATCAGCAACATATACGTACTTTGTTAAATGTTTATTAGAAATTATATAAATTAATTATTACGTTCGCACAAGCAAGACAAGCTTCGCTTTAAATCAGCTGATCGGCCAATGACTGTTAATACCTACGTTACCATCGACGCGTTTGCGCGATTCATACCTATTTATACTATCGATGCGGTACATCCCTAAACGTATTCTGTCTGTACATGCCTACATAATATGTAACATTTAAGGAATAGACTCTTAGATACATATTTTTAAAATCACTGTAACTATTATGTTATATTGTTTTTTGTGTAATATACCTTCTGACTACGATATACGTAAGACCGTTAAAATACAACATACTTGAACAGTTGTTTCATAACCTGAGACAGTATATAAAAAATATAAAACTCAATTAGACAGTTTCTTGACCTTCCTCTCTCTTGGCCATGGATGTTGTAAAAGCCAACTCATTATCATCACCTACCTGCTCTTATGCCAATTATTTGGGGTCAACGCAATATGTACCCCTCCTGCATTTATATATATTGCAAATTTATTGGCAATAGTTTCATGACCAGCCATCAGTCTGACATTCACACGCCTTAAGAATGTGATTGTTAACAACTCTGCATCGGATGGAGTTGGCTCCGGTCGATGTAAAGCTCTTAGTTGTCTGTTACAAGTCTCACGGGCAATGTAAGCGTTGGTAGTATTCGTAGCCGCTTTTACACAGCATAAATAAAATGTCGTAAAAGACGGCTAAGGGATTAATATGCAGATAACATCAGATTTTATGATGAGCCTCTAGTACTACGGCATCACAGTGACATGAAGACTGTTTAACAAACATAAGTAATGGCATAAAAAAATATACCATCATTCATTATTTCAGCTCATGTGTATCCCACTGTTGGGATCGAGCCTCTTCCATAATAGGAGGCAAATTGACCATTCATAACACGCTAGTCAAACGTGTTAGTATAGAGGTTTCAATTCAAGTCTTCTTTTTATAAATTTTATTTACATTGGTGTCTTAGTCGTCTTTTATGAACCTCATGGGCATGAAAGAAGGTGGTGAATAGTTGTGTATAGTTACTCTATCACCACGAGGAAAGAAAAGAAATACATCCTTACTAATATTATAAATGCGAAAGTAAGTTTGTTTGTTACGCTTTCACGCTTAAACCACTAAACCGATTTCAAAAATTCTTTCACCAATGGAAAGCTATATAATATCAGGGAGTAACACAGGCTATATTTTATCTCGGTATTCCCACGGGAACAGGAACTACACGGGTAAGAGGGCTGAAACCGAAGCGAAGCGAGGGCGATTTAATAGCAGTAAATAATATAAATAACCGAACATAACATAAATTTATTGTTCTAGTTATTACCTCATAAAACAAAATCACTGAAATCCGTGTAAGTCTTTTTATTATTTCATGAAATACTATAACTAAATTATTTTCAGTGCCGTGACGGAGTAAGAATACAGGTCTCCACCTCTCTCTTGCCCATAAACGTCGAAACAGTTAACTAAAGTAACATTTTTCGTCTTTATCATCATCATTTCAGCTAATATATGACATAGCTGGGCTCGAGCCTCCTCCAAAATAGCAGGGAAATAGACTTTCTATACCACGCTGGACAGACTGGTTGGTATAGGGTTATTTTTTCGAGTTTTCCTTCGCTTGTTATATGCATATGATAATATTATATGCATATTGTATCCCATAATTGTATTTTGCTCCACCCACGAACAGGATAGGAATTGTATTCTTACACTGGCACTACGAAAACATCTATGCAAGAAATAAATTCTTAAGGCGTTTCGTTTAAGGAGCGTGATATAGTAGGTTAAATTGTTAAATGTGGTATACGCCTTTGGTTCTGGTGACAATACAATTATGTAAACTAAAATTTATTGTTAATTTATGATGGCCACCGCTACAAAATAGGGGTTAATCTATTTTTTCAATATGGATATGGACAATCCCATCAATATGGATATCAAATGAAAGGGTTTAACAAGTAGAATACAGTGCACTATACAAATTCAAAATCCGCTGGAAAATGGCGGATAACCTATTTGTTTTTTCAATCCCAAAAATATGGGTAGTAAATGAAAGGGCTTGACAAGTAGAATACAGTGCTTTATACAAAATCAATATAAAAACTAAAATATTTGAAAATAAAAAAGGGGAAAATATTTTTTTAAGTTAAACGGTTTTATTGTAAACAAACGGTAAAAATAAAATCGTTCGTGGACACGTCAAATATCTACAATCGTCGATTAAAATATTCGTTTTGTAGTGTCCCACGATTTTATTTTAACCGTTTGTTTACAATAAAACCGTTTAACATAAAAATTCATTTTTCCTTTTTTTAATTTATAGTCACCATCGACAAGGGAGTTCCAGAATTCACTGAGTTCATTCAGTTGCCGTATTAAGTAATTTGATCATGTCGTTATCAATAGCCACAATATGGATGGAGAGTTTAGTTTCTACTGTATCTAAAGGAAGCAATAACATCGTCCGCTATTACTTAATGTTTATTTACAATCAAAACATTGATCTAATATCCTTAAAACTTGTGATATTAACATGGTTTTAATATGAATAATAATATGTATTGTGGGCGACACATTTTGTTTTTTGAAGTTTAATCTCATCAAATAGAGTTACGTACTATATAATGGGTAAAATATAAATGAAATTACTTCAAGAATAGAGTCATATTTATTTACACCTTTTCTTTGCAGGATAATTTTATTATTAAGAGATCCAAGTGAGCAGAAGGTTAGTAGCAAGATTTTTTTTAATATTTAAATTAAGAAATTATTATATTGCAGGGAATTATGTAAATGTATAAAATATTTCATGCATCTAAGTAGGTGTTGTATAAAATAGAACTAAATAATAAAACTAATAATTTAAAAAACATTTTTGTTTTTGTCATCAAGAAATTCTCATGAGGTGAATTCCGGGGGGCGCAGCCGGAGCACCTCCTCGTGGTGCTCCCTGGTAACGTCCATTTGGACGTCATGCGGCCATTTGGACGGCCAAGATTCCGGCAGGGGGGGGTCTCCGCGTGCGGCTCTGGTGGCAGAGCGCACGGCGGATCTGACCCGGGGCCAATGGGGCGGATGTGCCTCATGGCACTCCGTCGCCAGGGACGGTTGCGTCACGGCCCGGGGGCGTGACGGGTCGGTCGCTCGCGAGCGGCCAGACCCGGAAGGCCCAAACCGTAATCCTGAGCAGGGGGGTCAGGACCGGGGGTCTTCGGACCGCGGGGAAGAAAACCCCTATAAAAATTACCCCAATCTTAAGTTTGGCCACTCGGCGAGGAGATGTATGGCTGGTGGGTTAAGAAGCGCGTGAGCGTCCAGTCGTTAGAGTGGTAGTCAAGGCAAGACTCAAAAACGTCCAACAACATGGCAGAAGTCAAGACAAGTAATACTTCACCAGAGGGTCCCGGCCAGGCCGGGGAATCCCTTGCTGTGCCGGTGCTTGCGCGCGACGTCCATTTGGAGTCGCGCCCAAGTCCCGGCACAGTCTGTCCCCAATCGTATGGGTGGGGGACAACTACTGCCTCAGAAGCCGAGAGCCCGGCTCAACACCAAGTGGCTCAGGGGGGGAAGGGGAACGAGGAGAAGGTGCAGGTGCGGAAGAAGACCCGGAGGACGAAGCCGAGGCGTTCCGCCGCTGCACGAGCCCGCATTAGCGCCACTGCATCCAAGGCGTGGCGGGCGCGGATGAAGGCTGAAGCCATTGCCGCACGTGACGAGGGCGGCAGCATTGCTGCTGCAGGGCCGTCGCGGGACGGGGGTGGCGTTGCTGCCCAGCCGTCGGAAGAGGAGAGGATGGAGACCACTGCAGGGCCGCCGCGTGAGGAGAGCGGCAGCAGCAGCGGGTCCGAGCACGAGGGCGGCATTGCCGCAGAGCCGTGCATAAGGATAGCAGGCGAAAGCTCTGAGCTGTCGAGCGATGAGGGCGGCACTGCCGCAGAGCCGTCGCAGGATGAGGGCGGCAGTGCCGCAGGGCCATCCGAGGCATCGGAGATGGAGCTGACGGACGTGGGCGGAAGTGCCGCAGAGCCGTCCGCCGAGGAGAGCAGCACCCCTTGGGTGCTAGTCGGCCGGAGTAGGGACGAGGGCGGTGGATGCGCCGCAGGTAGACAGATGCTAGGCGCGCCGTCAGTTGAGGGTGCAGTTAGGCCGTCGTCGTTGCCGTCGTCGCCGTCGTCGTCGTCGTCGCCGAGGAAGAGGACGGAGGGGGCTGCAAAGGCGCCAGCTCCAGCCCCAAGTGCGAGGAAGAGGGAGGAGGCCCTCCCCCCGAGACCCTGGAAGCGCCCCCTGCAAGAGGGTGGCCGCTCCAACACCGACTCGGAGGGGAGTTCCATCATCATGCCTCCTCCCAAGGTCCCGACCATGCGCCGGGGGCGCAGAGGCCGAGGATCGGCGGTGGTGGCGAGGCCGGGGACACCGGGTCCGGCTGGCCACGGTGGCGAGGTGGCGGCCCTTCAGGCCGCGAACGCCCGCCTTAGTGAGGAGGTCTCCGGCTTGCGGGAACGCAACCGCAAGCTGGAGACGGAGCTATCGGCGGTGCGACGGGAGAACCGCGGGTTGGCCAAGGAGATGGCCGACCTGCGGGCCCAGTTCGCGCGCCTGGCGCCGGCCGCGCCGCCTGTGCCAGCCTCGCCACCGAAACGGGCTGCGCCGGGGAGGGCGGGCCCGTCGTCTGCGCCCGTGGCGCCGGCTGCGCCCGTCGCGGCTGCTGCGCCAGCTGCACCCGTCGCGGCTTCGGCGCTTCCTCCCCTCGTCGTGGTCCCTCCGCCGGCTCGTGGCCGCGGCAGACCTCGGAGGGGGGAGGGGCCGCCGCCCGACGAGGTGCACGGCGTGTCGGAGTCGGCGGTACGCGTGATCCTAGCCCGAGTAGGGGTGATGGTGGATGCGCGTATCGCCGCCGTAGCGGCCAGGCTCCCGCCTGAGCCGCCCCTCCGACCGCCGCTCGCCGCGGACAAGGCGAGGCGGCCGCAAGCGTCAGCTCCCACCCCGCTGCCCTGTCAGGGTGGCCGCGTGGTGAGCTACGCTGCGGCCGCGGCCGAGCCCAAGGGGGCCAAGAAGGCCGGCAAGGTGCCGGCTCCCGCCAAGGCCGGGCCGCGGCCGGCGCCAGCGGCTGCACCGCAGGCGCCGGCCAGCGCACCCGCGACCGCTCCTGCTGCGCTCAGCGCTGCTGCCAGGCTCGAACAGGGCTGGCAGGTGGCTGAGCGGAGCAGGAAGGCACGCGGCCAGAAGCGGAGAGCGGCGGCCAAGAGTGCCGCCGTGGCCGCCGCTCCCCAGGCGGGAGCCGGCAGAAAGGGGAAGAAAAGGTCGCGCAGGGGCCTCAAGTCGCCGAAGACGGCCGCGGTGGTCATCACCGTGCTGCCTGAGGCGGCTGAGAGGGGCCTCAACTATGAGGCCGTCCTAAAACGCGCCCGGCGGGAGCTGGACGTCTCCGGTATCGGGGGCGTCGAGGCGAGGACCCGCAAGGCCCGGACAGGGGCTCGAATACTCGAGTTCCCTGGGGCCGAGGGCGCGAAGACGGCCGATAGTTTGGCCACGATGTTGAGGGGGCTGTTCGGGCCAGAGGATGGTGTCCGAATCGCCAGGCCTGTCAAGTGCGCAGAGATGCGCCTGACGGGCTTGGACGATTCCGTGACGGTGGAGGACGTCCGGGAGGCCATTATGGCGCGTACCGGATGTGCCTCG
The DNA here is from genome assembly GCA_032191425.1 of Lymantria dispar. Classification (NCBI taxonomy): domain Eukaryota; kingdom Metazoa; phylum Arthropoda; class Insecta; order Lepidoptera; family Erebidae; genus Lymantria; species Lymantria dispar. The sequence goes on along the minus strand of CM063445.1, from coordinate 8,152,289 downwards.
GACACCGTCCGGATTGGCACCATCCGCACTGGTCCGGGCGGCGTCGGTGCTGCCTGGGTGCAGTGTCCGGTGGAGTCGGTCAAGCAATTGGCCGACTCAGGCAGGCTCCTCGTGGGCTGGAGCTCGGCGCGGGTAACCGTGCTAGAGCCCCGGCCCGCGAGGTGTTACAAATGCATGGCGGTCGGGCATACCCGACCGACATGCAAAAACTGCTTTGACTGCAGCGGGCTATGTTTCCGTTGCGGTCAGACCGGACACCAGGCGGCATCGTGCTCTGCGGTGCCCCACTGCCCCGCGTGTGCGGCAGGCAATAGGCCTGCCAAACACCGCATGGGCTCTGGGGACTGCAGACCCCCGGCATCGGCCCCGAAGGGGCGGGACGGCCCATCGACCGGGCCAGTCCCCGCTCCGAGCGCGGCCCGATCGCCCGTCAGCGCGGAGGAGGTGACGATAGATACGGACCGTTAATGGACCCCGTATCCATTCGTCTCCTCCAGGCCAACCTCAACCACACCGCCGGTGCGCAGGACGTGTTCCTGCAAGCCATGGCGGAGTGGTTGATAGGAGTAGCCGTAGCCGCGGAGCCGTACGTGGTGCCCGACCGGCCTAACTGGTTGGGTAGCACCGATGGCACCGTGGCAATCGTCGCCTCCACGTCGTGGCCTTCGTCGCCTCTGACCCTTAGGGACAGGGGCGTCGGATACGTCGCGGCGGACTGGGGGGAGATTACGCTCCTCGGAGTCTATCTCTCCCCTAACTGGAGTGTGACCGATTTCGAGGCCTCCCTCACCATCATGGAGGCCTCGTTACGGCGAATGGCATCGCGCCAGGTCTTCGTCTTGGGGGACTTCAACGCCAAGTCCGTGGCGTGGGGGTCTCCCCGGACGATTGACCGAGGACGGGCGATCGAGGAGTGGGCGGCGGCACTGGGCCTCTGTTTGCTGAACAGGGGCTCGGTGCATACGTGCGTGCGACAACGGGGCGGGTCGATAGTGGACCTTTCGTTCGCTAGCCCCGAGGTCGCCGCACGCGTGGGGAGCTGGCGCGTCGTGGAGGAGGTGGAGACCTTGTCGGACCACCGGTATATCCGGATGGAGGTCTCCCCGGTAATCCCGACGCCCAGCAGGGGTCACGGGGCGGATGGACGTCCTGCGTTCCCGCGATGGGCTGTGGGTCGCTTAGACCGGGACCAGCTGGCGGAGACAGCCATCGTTTACTCGTGGCTGTCCTCTGCCAACCAGTCGGACGGGGTGGACGCCGAGGCTGGCCGCATCCGCAGTGCGTTGACGCAGATCTGCGATGCGGCCATGCCCCGGGTACGGCGTCCGCCCCCGAGGAGGGCGGTCCACTGGTGGTCCCGGGAGCTGGCGGATCTCCGGGCCGCGTGCATTCGCGCCCGGAGGGCCTACACCCGCAGCCGGCGGCGGCAACGCGACGCGGAGCGGGAGGCCTTGCTGTATGAGGGCTACCGCAATGCGCGGTCGGCCTTCAGGCTGGCCGTCCGCTCCGCCAAGGACGTCAGTCGGCAGGAGATGCTGGACGGTCTCGATCGTGACCCCTGGGGACGCCCCTATCGCGCGGTGCTGAATAAGCTCCGCGCGCGGGGCCTTCCCCTCACCGAGACTCTCCAGCCCAGCCTTCTCACCCGGGTCGTCGAGGACCTGTTCCCGCGGCGGGCGGAACACACGCCCCCGGTCATGGCTCCGCCAGACACTGACCGGGAGGCCGACGACGACAGTGTTCCGCCCATCACGGAACCCGAGATGGGAGTGGCGGTGGCGCGCATGTGCGCAAAGTCCACCGCCCCCGGGCCCGACGGTGTTCCAAACCGCGTGTTGGGCCTGGTCCTCGACCACCTGGGTCCCCGCCTCAGGGAGCTGTTTGACGCGTGTTTAGCGTCCGGACGGTTCCCTGGGTGCTGGAAGGAGGGAAGGCTGGTGCTCCTGCCGAAGCCGGGACGGTCTCCGGGGTCGCCTTCGGCCTACAGGCCTATCGTGCTGCTCGATGACACGGGCAAGCTACTGGAGAGGGTGGTAGCTGCCCGCATCGAGCGGCACCTCGTCGGCACGGGGCCCGATCTGTCGGACGCCCAGTTTGGGTTTAGGAGGGGTCGTTCGACGATCGCGGCTCTGTTGCGCCTGAGGGCCGTGGCGACTGAGGCCGTCACCGGTGGGGGAGTGCTGTTGGCAGTGTCCCTAGACATCGCCAACGCATTCAATAGTCTGCCATTCAGCTGCATCAGGGAGGCGCTCCGGTATCACGGAGTGCCAGCTTACCTGAGGCGGCTAGTGGCAGACTATTTGGTGGGGCGCAGCGTCCTCTGTACCAACCGAGCAGGGGACGTTGTGCGAACGCCCATGACGTGCGGTGTCCCAAAGGGGTCGGTCCTCGAACCCACCCTGTGGAACATCGGCTACGACTGGGCGTTGCGGGGGAGCCTCCCGCCCGGGCTGGGCGTGATTTGTTACGCCGACGACACGCTCGTCACAGCCCGCGGTGGGACGCTAGAAGAGGCGGTAAGCCTGGCGACCTATGGCACCGAAGAGGTCGTCAGGCGGATCGAGGCGCTGGGGTTGAGGGTCGCCCTGGACAAGACGGAGGCCCTCTTGTTCCATGGGCGCCTTATGAGCCCTCCCATCGGCGTCTCGATCACCGTCCGATCGGTTGACATCAGCATCCGGGCCCATATGAGGTACTTGGGCCTGGTGCTCGACCGGCAATGGTGGTTCCGGGAGCATTTCCGCAGGCTCGCTCCGCGGCTCGTCGGCGCGGCGTCCGCCCTATCGTGGCTAATGCCGAACGTGGGCGGACCGAGCGCTACGTGCCGACGGCTGTACACGGGGGTCATCCGGTCGATGGCCCTGTACGGCGCACCGGTGTGGGCGGGGTCCTTGACCGTCCGACTTAGGGCCCTTCTGTGGCGACCACAGAGGGTCATGGCGGTCAGGGCCATCCGCGGATACCGCACGGTTGCGACGGAGGCAGCGTGCCTATTGGCCGGGACTCCCCCGTGGGACCTGGAGGCGGAAATGCTCGCCGAGTTGTATCGGCGGGTGTCGGGGGTGCGCGGGGAGGGCGGTGTGATCTCGTTAAGGGATCTCACCGCCTGGCGCGTCGACGCCCGCCGAGACGTCATTGCCCGTTGGGCAGTCCGGCTGGAGAGGCCTCGGTTCGGGGTGCGAACCGTGGAGGCCTTCCGGCCGGTGCTGATGCAGTGGTTGGAGAGGCGGCACGGGGTGCTCTCCTTCCGACTAGTGCAGGTGTTGACGGGGCACGGGAGCTTCGCCAAATACCTGCACAGGGTCGTAAGGAGGGAGAGTACACCGTCCTGCCACCACTGCGATTGCGACGAGGACACGGCGCGCCACACGCTCGAGGCCTGCGCGGCCTGGGCAGTGCAGCGCCGTGAACTCGTCGCAATCATCGGTGCCGACCTGACGCTGCCGGACATCGCTAGGGCGATGGTCGACAGCGTCAGGAACTGGGACGCGGTCGCAGCCTTCTGCGAGACAGTGATCTCGCAGAAGGAGGCGGCGGATCGTCTGCGCGTGGAGCGCAGCCTCGATGAGGAGATCCGCCGCCGGCGACTGGGGCGGCGCAGGCGCAACTATCTGCGCCTCATGCCGCCCTAGCCGAGGCCGCGTGTGACGTGACCGGGGATTAGTCCGTCACCCGCCGAGAGGCCGACCGCGTGAGGAAAGACCGACGTCCTCCTCGAGGGGGGGACGTCGGTCGATGGGAGGGTACCCCAATAGGGGGTATCCCGTCGGGCCGACCACTGACGACAAGTTAACGCTGCTCCAGTGGTCGGCCCAACGACGAAGGCGACGTGGTTTTCGGGTGGGTCGCGGGAGTTGCGTGCTTAAGCCCCTCTGTCGCCCCGGACGGAGTGGTGCGGAGGCGCGCCGTCCGCGGCCCACCGACAAAAAAAAAAAAAAAAAAATGAGGTGAATTCCGAATATTTGCTTGCTGTCATTATAAACGCTTTGCTCAAAATTAATTAAACATTTTTTTCTCAATAAAATATTAGATTGGTTTCAAATGTTTTTAATTCGTGTCAAAGAGTGTGCATTTTATTTTCCTATTTCTTATTATTCTCAGACATGTACGTATCGATTTTTGCAACCAAAAGGAAAATTCGAGGCTCGAAAAAGCGATTGCATTCGCGTGCACTCACTCCACATATCAAATATCGTCCATGTTCTGATACTAATAACTTAAAATGTTTTGCAAGGCAGATTTTATGCATATTTGACAATAATTTTCATAAAATTCTTGGAGAAGGTAGATGACAAGCAATAGTTAACAGTTTAGAATTTAATACTGATGTATTTAAGACTTCGCAAAGCAATAAGTGCATATGATGATTTCAGTGATAGTTTCTGGTATAGCCTTAAAATTAAAGCTTCACAAGCTTAGCTGCATGAATAAAACAAAATCTAACGTAATGAAATATTTTTGTAGGACAAATCAGGGTATATGATATTATCGAAGCGAGAAAAATCTAATTCCAGACAACGTGACAAACAAAATGAGTAAGTTTCTATCAAATAAACTTACGGCGACCCGATTTTATTATTAATCTAAACTTGTTATCCCAAAATATGAAATCGTTATAACTTTTCCTTTTGTTAATCAAAGAAACTAAGCATTACTTTTCACAAAATACACTTAAGACCTACGTATAAAGTTAATCTTATCCGTTAAGAGAGGAAATATTTAAAAGAGTGAGTTACCATGCCACCCTTTAGGGCCAACTTTATTTTTACAGCCCTAATACATCCTATTATTGGGCACAGGCATCGATTGAGGTCAAAATATAATGTAAATTAATATACATTCATTCTAGTCAGATGGGTTAACATAGGATTTAGTTTTGACTGTTCTTTAGTTACAGTGGCATCATCTGCTTATAAAATATGTGTCTTTTCTCATTTATAAAACGCTATTTTTAAATGATGACAGTCTGGACTTAGGCATAAGCTAATTGTATTCAGAAATATTAGAGATTTATATTTTTTTATTATTTATTATGACAAAAGAGTAAACAACACACCTCATTTTAAATGATACTGCTGCACATGAATCCTTGCAATACCAGAGGTACAAATAAGTCGCAACCTACTGTTGCGAAAAAAGTGCTCTTCTTAAACCTTGTTTATAAAAGACATATCTTGGGAAACACAAATGCAGGTAGTTCATTCCAGAGCCTGCAAGTACGTGGGAGAAATGCGACTTAGAAAAATAAATTCTAGATCGCATTAAAATGTTCGTGCGTGGGTAGGAATTTCACGACCCTTGGCATTGAAAATCCGTTACCTGAACTTCTACGCAGGCGTTGATAATTGCGAATGAGTTATTATAGCAGGGTATAATTCTATATCCATTATTTGCTTTTATTATCTTAAAATTTTAATTTCTAGTGAAATCAAAAAAATACTTTACAAAGTTCTAAGGGATGTTAGGCGAGGAGAAATAAGAAGTTCAGAAGAATATAGCCTCGATCCAGAAGAATCACCAAAAAGTCTTAAACCAAATCCAAAGTTGTCATGGTTGTTGCACAGTAAGGTATGCTTATTTTTGCAATGCGAAAGGAAAACTTTTACGATATGTCCATTTTCTCCTTTTATTAAAATTGGCTGTACGTTGGCAATTTGTCGTAATTATAACTAGATAAATAGTGGAGTTATTAAACTATGGATTTAATGAAGGCAGAAGGCCGGCCACCTTTTGTGTTCCAACGAGTGTCGTGGCCCCGTAACGCACCCGATAGCACATCGCTTTCATCATGGGGCCGACCACCGGTGGAGAGTTCCTTGACTTCAGTGGTCGGCCCGACGGAATACCCCGAGGGAGTATTCTCTCCCATCAACATCCCCTTCTCGCCACGTCGGTTGCCGTCGCGAGGTCATCATCCCCTGTCTTGCCCGTAGGTGTCGTAAAAGACGATTAAAGGCTAAAATATGCATATAATGACTATGAAAGAGAATAAAAATTCGAAATAAAACAGTTTTTTTTTTTTTTTTTTTTTTTTCACGCTGTGGAAATGCATTTACGCACTATCAGGTTACAGACAGGGGAGTGTGTGTGGGACTCGCCGGCCACAGAAGTGACCGAAATACCCACTAAAACCACAGCGGCCCCTTCCGCGCTTTTACGAGGTGCCGGAGAGATCGCCTGACAACATTCCATCCCCGACACCTCAACGCTTGGCCGTCTGGCCACGTCCTGTCATCATTCAGAGCGGTGGGTGGAGGAGCGCATAGCGGCGTCTCCTCCTCCCTGGTCGTCGCCGGCGGAGCGAGTCAGCGGACGCAAGCGCCTCGCGTGCCCGCTCCGCGGCCTCCTTCCTTGTCATGACAGCCTCACAGAAGGAGGCCATCGATGACCAACAGCTGTCGCTGCCGAGCATCTTGGAGATGATGGTCGGCAGCGACAGGTCTGTTATTCCCAGTTCCGTTGACAGGACGTGGCGCTGAGACCCCCAGGCGGGGCATACTTCCAGTGTGTGGCGCGCATCGTCGATTAGCGCGCCACACTCATGACATCCTGGGGGCTCTTCTCTTCCAATTCTGTGCAGGTACTTACCGAAGACCCCATGTCCGGTAAGCACCTGCACCATCCTAAATGTAAGGCTGCCGTGCCTTCTCCTGAGCCAGCGGTGGAGATGCGGCGCAACCGCCTCCACAGTCCCCCGCCCTGCTACGGGGGACTCTAGATCTTCACTCCACCGCCGGATTACTTCCGTTCGAGCCACTTCTCGAGCTCTGCCCAGTCCCCCTGCGGAGACCCGCTCGCCGTTGACTCGTGCTGTGGCGCGGAACCGGTATACATCTGTCAGTGCTTCTGCCACCAGCGGCCAAGGCGGATCGCCTGCCAGCAGTGTCGCCGCAGTCCAGGACACAGTACGGTAGCCCCTAATAGCCCTTACCGCCATAACCCTCTGCGGTCGTCGCAGAAGGGCTCTGTTGCGGGCGGTGAGGGACTCCGACCAGATAGGGGCACCATACAGTGCCATGGACTGCAGAATGCCGGCGTAGAGTCGCCGGCATGACGACCCAGGACCGCCAGTGTTCGGCAGAAGCCTTCCCAGTGCCGCGGCCGACTTGACGAGCCTCGGGACGAGCTGGGCAAAGTGTGGCCCGAAGTTCCAATTTGAATCGAGGTGCAGACCCAAATATTTTATCTGGGCTTGCACCGCCACGGCAACCCCAGACACACTGATGTGTGCTCCTCGGGGGGGACCTCGGCGTGGGCCATGAAAAAGGAGGGCCTCGGTTTTATCCAGCGAGACCCTCAGACCCAACATCCCAATCCGGTCTACGACGAGCGCCACTCCTTCCTCTGCCAATCGGGCAGCCCCCTTGAAGTCCACCCTCTTCACCGTGATGAGGGTGTCATCAGCGTAACAGATGATCCCCATCCCAGGAAGGAGCTGACCCCGTAGGAGCCAGTCGAACCCGACGTTCCACAGCACCGGACAGAGCACCGAGCCCTGTGGGACGCCGCACTCCACCCGATGGCGATGGATGCGCCCGTCGCCCCCCTCCCAGAGCACATACCTTCCCTCGAAGTACGCCTCCAACAGCCTCACAAGATACGGGGGCACTCCATGGTACCTGAGTGCCTCCTTCAACGTCTCGTGTGGGAGACTGTTGAAAGCGTTTTTTATATCGAGTGAGACTGCGGCCAGCGCGTCAATTGTTGACCGGCCGCTCCTGAACCCGTATTGTTTCTCTGACAGTCCCGGTCCAATTTCCTCGAGGTGCTGGACGAGACGGTCCGCGAGCACCTTCTCAAACAATTTAGCCATCTCATCCAGCAACACCAGTGGTCTGTATGCGGAAGGGGAGTTAGCTAGACGACCCTCCTTCCGCAGTAGACACAACCGTCTCTTCCATTGCTCCGGAAACTGCCCGGACCTCAAGCAATTGTTGAGCAGTTCCCGGAGTTCACCCTTGAGGTATTTTGCGGCGATGCCGAGTACAAGTCCCGGAATGCCGTCCGGACCAGGCGCCTTTCTTTTACCATGAAGTCGGGAGAGGGCCACTTCCATTTCTTGGTCGGTGATGGGTGGAATAGGGGTTTCCAGCTCCACCGCCGACGAAGAAGCCATTCTGGGGGAAATGTGCCGCACAGAACGCGGGAACAATTCCCCCATTAGCCCCGACAGGAGACCCGGGTCCATGGATTCGATGATGGGGGCGCCACAGGCACGGAGCTTGTTACGCGCCCGTTGATATGGGCGCCCCCATGGATCTCTGTCAAGGCCCGCAAGTAGCTCTTCACGGGCCCTCTCCTTCGCCTGCTGCAGTATCTTCTTCCTTGTCCTGTATTCTCTCCGCAGCTGACCCTCAAGGACGTCATCCCGGTTGACCCTTTGACGGCATCGGACGTAGGCACGCCGCGACCGATTAGAAGCCACCCGGAGATTAGCAATCTCGGGTGACCACCAATACACCTGACGACGCGGCGGCTTCCGCCGAGCTCTCGGCATCGCCGCATCACATATTGCCTCAAGGGCATTTCTTATACGACCAGCGAGTCCCTCCACACCTGTGGGTAACTGTCCTGCTATACCCCAGCGCTCCAATATGGCGGACTCTCGGACCATTTCGAGGTCAATTTGCCCGATGGCCCATTTTGGAAGTCCACCTCTTTCTCCGCGCCGGGGCCTTAGTGGTCCCCGAGGGGCGGAGATCTCGAATCGTATATATCGGTGATCCGACAGAGTCTCCACCCCTTCTTCTACTCTCCAGTCGTTCACCTCGCGAGCGACACCGGGGGTGGCAAACGATAGGTCCACCACGGACCCACCCCGATGTCGCACGCAAGTGTGGACGGTCCCTCTATTAAGGAGGGACAGACCGGAGAGCAAGGACCATTGATCAACCGCCGTACCCCTGGTGTTAGTAGTGGGGTTCCCCCACACGCGAGACTTTGCATTGAAGTCGCCGAGGACCAAAATTCTCCTCGGCGACTGACGACGAACCGCGGCACTGACAGAGTCCAAAAATAATTCAAACTCTGCCAGGCCGCGATTGGGGGAAAAATAAATACCAATGATGGCAAAATCTCGCCACCCCACCACAACATATCCATTGCCCCTCTCAAGCGAAGAGAGGGGAGGGCCGGCACAGCCCCTTGACAGGACAGCTACATCTTCCCTAAGGTCCCCCACCCAATTAGGTGATTGGGGAACAAAATAAGGCTCCCTGGCCACAGCCAAATCAATATCCCACTCCGCCATGTACTGCAGTAGCAGGTCCTGAGCCCCGGCGCAGTGGTTCAAATTCGCCTGGAGGAAACGTACTGTCTCCCATTAGGTGGACATTTCGGCTCTGCGGCTATCGCTTAATTCGGCGGCCCGAGGTCCTTGGGCCACCTTGCCTTTTGATGAGGGGGCTCTGCATAGCCTCCCCCCCATCGTGTGCTCTGCGGGGCGACCAGCAGCGGCGCAAACTGCACAGCGCGGCATGGCCAAACATGCAGCCGACTTGTGTCCACTGTTGCCGCACCGAAAGCAGAGTTCGGAGCGGCCTACAGTGGACGGGCATAGCGGAGCCGTGTGCCCCAATTGCAGGCACCGGTAGCACCTCAGTGCGAGATTCTCCAGCACCTGGATGCCAGCCGAGCTCCAGCCGACCAGGAGCCTTCCTGCATCGGCAAGCATTTTAGCGGCGGCGACGGGGCAACGTACCTTTACCATGCCCATACCGCGCGGCCCTCGTTGGATTTGTCCAACTTGGACCTCTGCGGCTTCACATCCACATGTGCGGACTACAGCCGCACGCACTTTCTCCTCGGTGGCGGAGTCATCCATCCCAGTTATCCGAATATCAGCCCGTTTGACAGGTCGGATGACATCCGCCATACCCGCCAGTGCTGTACGCAAATTGACCGCCAGCTGGTCAGCAACTTCTGTTGACTGGGACTTGGATAATTGCAAGACCCTAGCCCCAGTCACGGAGCGCCTAACTTTGAGGCCGTCCTTAATCCCCATCTCTTGGAGATTTACTTCTTGCTCGGCGCGCAGCATCGCATCGGCATATGTGACCCCTTTTTTTTCGGCCTCTGGCTGCAATTTCAAGATTACAGCCGGGGAACGTGGAGCAGCAAGCACTGTCTTCAATTTCCTCTGCGCCAGAAGAGCTGGGTTGGGAGTCGCGGAGGGTGCAATAGCCGCAGAGGGTGGTGCAGAAGGGGAAGACTTTTTCTTGCCCTTCTTCACAACGGTTGCCCAAGTGTCCTCAATTGTGGGCTGGACCGAAGGAGCGACTGTCGGCGAAATGACCGTCAATGGAACGTCCACTAAGGTACCAGGGACTGACTGACTAGAAGGAGCCGGTGCAGCCGCACGGACGGCGACTGAGGCCACGACAGATGCTGCATTCCTTCTTTTATCCGCAGCTAAAGGCGGACGGTTCACCTTAGCGGGGAGAAGGCGATCCTCTAACCCCGCAAATCGGGCATTCATCATCTCCCCAACTGACTTCACAATAGAGGATTTTATTTCCTCTATTGCGTTTGCTCCTATTGAGGACGTAGAGGCCCTCATCTCTGAAAATTCGCGCCGGTATGCCTTGAGTTCCGCCTTAAGGGCTTCTACTTCCTGGCGCTGCCTATTGTTCTCCACTCTCAGTTGGCGGGTTTCCTCTGCCTCTGATTTAGAGCACAAAGCTTCGATGATGGCTTGCATGTCCGCTGCTGCATCCCTGAGCTTTTTTATAAACGGGTCCTGAAGATGACCAAATTTTCGAGTAACCTCCAGGATTACTGCCGCGTTGCGGCCCCCGCGGGCGCGTATCTCCTCAGGCCCTATGGCGGAGAGGTTCTCTGCGGTAGGGCACTCCGATGCTGAGGTATCCGCCGAGCCCATTGGTGGTGCTAGAACTTCCTTGCGGAAGGCACGAGCTCTAAGCACACGCTCGTATTCAATTTCTTCGGTTTCGTCGTCTCTCCTTTTGAGATCCGCCTTGGCACGTGTGAGCCCTACACTATGGCCCCTCTGCACTACCTTACCCCGGCGCGAGGTATTTACCTTGGATTGGGGTTCCGCTTCAGTATCGGAGCCCAAATCCTTCCGTCCAGAGTGGCAGGTCTTCAAATAGAAGCGCTTCCTCCCCGTGGGGGTGACGTCCGTTTCACTCGTGTCGCATTCGACAGCTGATGGTGCGTCCGTCTCTAATTCTGAGTCGTCGTCCATCTAGAAAATGGGTAATTAACCCAGATACTAAATGTATCGAACTCACTAACTTATTATAACGGCTGAATCGCGATATTAAATTTTTATAGAAACGTTAATACGCCTGAATCGCGATATTAGAGTTTTATCGAGAATTTATATATACAACCCGGCCACGACCAGCAAGCTGGTCGCGTTTTTGTACACCGGTTGAGTGCGCCCGTAATACGGACGCAGTCCCGGTACCTATGCGACCTCACCCCTGCCCTCCCTTCCCCCGTCCCAAGACACGACACGACACGACAAAGACAAGACAAACGATCAAGACAACGACAACAACCCGCCAATCAAATTCGATGCTAAAGACCGACTTAACCAACTATCCATCCAGTGCACACGTCCGACCTGTACGAGTGCCAACACCTATCTTCTCGAAATAAAACCCTATAGCAACCTATGTGAACAACGTGGTATATATCAATATCACTCCTATTGTGCAGGAGACTCGAACCCACCAACTGGACGTCTCTCAGGCGAGATGATGATGAAAATAATGATGAATAAGTCATTACTAAAAGGCTTGGAATTTAATTAAAATTACTCGAAGAGAAAGAATAGTAGAAATCATGGTTTGGAATTTAATTAAAATTACTCGAAGAGAAAGAATAGTAGAAATCATCTACGTCTCATCGCATGGCCAGTATGATATTTACTTAACGCCCATGACGTGCGGTGTCCCACAGGGGTCGGTCCTCGGACCCACCCTGTGGAACATCGGCTACGACTGGGCGTTGAGGGGGAGCCTCCCGCCCAGGCTGGGCATGATTTGTTACGCCGACGACACGCTCGTCACAGCCCGCGGTGGGACGCTAGAAGAGGCGGTAAGCCTGGCGACCTCTGGTACCGAGGAGGTCGTCAGGCGGATCGAGGCGCTGTGGTTGAGGGTCGCCCTGGACAAGACGGAGGCCCTCTTGTTCCATGGACGCCACATGAGCCCTCCCATCGGCGTCTCGATCACCGTCCACTCGGTTGACATCAGCATCCGGGCCCATATGAGGTGCTTGGGCCTGGTGCTCGACGGGCGATGGTGGTTCCGGGAGCATTTCCGCAGGCTCGCTCCACGGCTCGTCGGCGCGACGTCCGCCCTATCGTGGCTTATGCCGAACGTGGGCGGACCGAGCATTGCGTGCCGACGGCTGTACGCGGGGGTCATCCGGTCGATGGCCCTGTACGGCGCACCGGTGTGGGCGGGGTCCATGACCGTCCGACTTAGGGCCCTTCTGTGGTGACCACAGAGGGTCATGGCAGTCAGGGCCATCCGCGAATACCGCACGGTAGCGACGGAGGCAGCGTGCCTATTGGCCGGGACTCCCCCGTGGGACCTGGAAGTGGAAATGCTCGCCGGATTGTATCGGCGGGTGACGGGGGTGCGAGCGGAGGGCAGTGTGATCTCGTTAAGGGATCTCACCCGTCTCACTCGTCATTGCCTGTTGGGCAGTCCGGCTGGAGAGGCCTCGGTTCGGGATGCGAACCGTGAAGGCCTTCCGGCCGGTGCTGATGTAGTGGTTGGAAAGGCGGCACGGGGTGCTCTTCTTCCGACTGGTGCAGGTTTTGACGGGGCATGGGTGCTTCGCCAAATACCTGCACAGGGTCGTTAGGAGGGAGAGTACACCGTACCTCGTCCTCCCCGATGGGGGGACGTCGGTCGATGGGAGGGTACCCCAATAGGGGGTATTCCATCGGGCCGACCACTGATGTCAAGTAACCCTGCTCCGGTGGTCGGCCCAACGACGAAGGCGACGTGGTTTTCGGGTGGGTTGCGGGAGTTGCGTGCTTCAGCCCCTCTGTCACCCCGGACGGAGTGGTGCGGAGGCGCGCCGACCGCAGCCCACCCACAAAAAAAGAAAGTATGATATTTACTTTTTCTAACGATTTAGACTAAGGAGTTATGTATCTATAGATACTTTTATTAAAGAAATGTTACTTCCAGGATACTTTCAATCATATAAAAATAAATCCCGAGGCTCCAAAATGGACTGAATTGATGCCTGTGACTCCTGACCAAAACGCTGAACAAGGATGGTCGTTTTTTAGTCAGGTATTTTCCTTTATTTTAACTCCTGTATTACGTGCAATAGAAATATATTTTTCCACATATTTTTTTAATTTTCAAGCAAAAAAAATCAATATCATCTAACGTATAGTGTCGGATTAAATCCATTCCCCACCCTTTTATATTGCATGAGTATCGAAGATTGCGACTGATGTGAATAGATAAAATTGCTATAAAACTCAAATCAAAAACTTTTTAAAATAACAGCAGTCATCCAGCGCATAAATAATTCTTCTGTGTGGAAATCAAATGCACTTATTAAGATATTGTTTATATGATCTACCAATAATTTAAAGAATACAGCTGGGTTATTTTTTTAATTTTCTCATTAATAATAATAATAACGTATAATTTTTTACAGGACGCTAGTGACTTTTTCGATAACCGTAAATAGATGTAAATACATTGAAGTAAATAATTTAAAAGAGCATATTATTTTATTTGTGTAATACATTTTTTAAATACCTTTTTTAAAGAGCCTGCTCTAGGGCAATAATCCTTGTGTTGCGGAGGACTTTACAAATATAATTAACGGACATAAATTACATTCAGACTCAGAACAATTTGTGGATCGCACAAGGTGTTGTCCTGCATGGGATTCGAACCCAGGACACTGGCACGGTAGGTCGGTATCTTGACCACTACGCCATCTATGCAATTGCTTAAAGGGTGCCGAGATAATACATTATTGCTGATCTCATAAGATGAAAATTGTGATAATTAATAACCAACGTATTGGCACGTAATTACATATGCGATATTTTAAAAAATCATTTGAATTGTTTTCACTTGAAGCTTACTATTTGTTCTGTATGACAAACTACTGACAGGTAAGACCCTGCTACAATTCGTCATACGAGAAAATACAATCTCTCACCATTCTTTATTTTAGATGGAATTCATAAAATCTGGCTGAAGGATCACCAGAAAAAAGGGCATCAACTTTTTCAATAAAATTATAACACCGAATTTCCAACTCGTCTGCCAAGAGTGACAATTATGCCATTATGCCCCTTGACAATAGGCTTATATCCAACATTAGACATCGATAAGCTGATGAATAGATAGATAGAATAGAAATGAACAAAAAAGAAACGGGATTTTATTTTCGCAATTGTGTCAACACAATACAGGCATACTTGTATTAAGCATCAGATATTTTTTATTAAGAACTATAAATGATTTGTACTTTTGACTTTGCAAATTTATTAATTGTATAGTTAGGGTTACCTAACCTAAATAACATTTTTTTAATAATACACTTATATTCACTTGTTTTGTATATAACGTAATTTTTGAACGTGATTTTTCACCCCCTACTAACTTTCGTATTAATTTAAAACTTTACATATTTATATCCGTATTTCGAATTCTATCTCGCAGAGAAATCCCGAGCATAGCCCGTTCCATAGCACACTGAGCGACTTTGAGCCTTGTTATGAGGCCTATATTTAGGAACCACGTTTCTGTACCGTAAGTCATCACTGATAACACACACTGGTCGTAGACCTGTGTTTTCAGACACTGAGGTGTGTGTTATTCCACAAAAGAACGGGTGTAACCGACATAGCACGAAGAATTAGCACGCTGAAGTGACAATGGGCAGGTCACATCGCTCGACGAACCGACAACCGCTGGGGAAGAAAGGTTCTCGAGTGGCGACCACGTATCGGACGATGCAGTGTAGGACACCCCCCCACCAGGTGGACCGACAACCTGGTGAAAGTTGCTGGGCGTCGTTGGATGCAGGCAGCACAGGACCGCACTTTGTGGCGTAACATGAGGGAGGCATACGTCCAGCAGTGGACGGCGATAGGCTGAAATGATGATGACGACGATGATAACATATTTATTAAGGATCGATGATAAGGCAATAATTTAAATAGTTCCATTGTCTGCATTTTGTGCATTGCACTTTTTAATTTGTTTATCTACAAAAGGGTGTTTACATAGAACTGCCTAATATTGACGCGAGTATGACACATTATTAAAATGTCATAACTAATTCTGTAGCGAGAGTGAAATTGACCTACTATTCCACGCTGATCAAACGTGCTGGTATATGATTTGATTTAGAGTTTTCCTTCTGTTGTACAGAATATCTATCTATCTGTGTATCCTTTAGTCATCTTTAACGATACCCATGGTCAAGATATGCAATGAGGTGAACAGCACTCTTTCTCCGTTACCATACGGAAAAGCAGGTAGTAGTTATTGCGTCAGAGCTTTCTGAATTTAATAAATTCTAAAAGATTATCGTTTCGAACAATCTCAGTACAATAAGTTCTAAAACTGAAAATAAAACCTGTAGAAAAATGTGAGTTATATAGATCAGACAATATACCAGACACTTCAAATGAAGCTTTTTATGTAGCTTTGTTATGCTTTTGTATGTAAAAAGATGTAAAAATACTAGATCTACTATTTATTCACCTCGATACACAAGAATACCCTTAAAGACTACCCTTTTAGGTACCTATTACCATAAGCAACGATGGTCCATCAATAATGAAGGGTTCTTATCGATTAGGGTTGCTTATGTTATCTAAATGGAGAACAATTGCTTATTTTTTAATTTTTGTTCCCTTTTCATTATTGAACATTGGCAATGGCACGACTTCAGTGTCACATAGCGTGCACAAGTTTGTTGGTTTTGAGGCTATCATAGCCTTTGAGAGAAGCTTTGAGATTTCTTTAAGATATTGCGACAAAACCTAAAAGCTATGTATTAATTTATATCACAACATTACTATGATGCCGTGATTTGGTTGGACAGGGGATTTTGAAATCATATTTGATCAATAAAATTAAATAAGGTAAATAGAATTTATTTAAAAGTGGGTTTTATTTTATTTCAAGATTTTTTTTATTCCATGTTTATTGCCTTACTTTACTTATTTTTACTGTAAATCAAGAAGATGTAAGTACGTTTCTTTATTATATTTTTTGGTGGGCTATGGTCAGCCAACACGCTGTACACTCCGTCCGGGGCAACACAAGGACGGCACGCGGCCGCATAAGCCACCGTATTGCCGCCTCTTCACCATTGGGCCGACCTAGTATCGAGTTCCTTGACTTTGGTGGCCAGCTTTTGTAGTCCATGTAGCTACATTAATGGTTTCATTCAATAATAGCAAACATAATTGTTTTTCCAGGGGTAGCCATGATGTTACGTCTGGCAATTAATGACGTGATTTTTAACAATACTCTGAAAGTAATACCTAAAAATCACCCTTTATTATTTGATGAATTCAAATCATTAGTTTACACCGTTTTAGTATTGTTTATCTGACAAAACCAAAACTTACCCAAACTTCAAAATGGTCCATCGTTGTTACCTTTTATAAAATAACGAAGGTTTGAGGTTTACAGGCTCTTCGTGAGTATCACCGCAGTACCATTTTTCAGCCACAAACGTATTATTACAAATATGTATTTGATTGCAAGTGAATACAAAATGAGTAATCAAGTATGAAATGTGATTGCATCTTTAATCAAACTAGTAAATGCAAGCACATCGCTGCTTTGATCCACTTCATTATGACAGAGCCTATAACACCTCTACCTTTGTCCACTATCAGTGCTACGATAAATTGTTACATTACGACATTCACGAGCAATCCAAAAGTTTGGTAGTATTTCTAGCCGCCGCCACAAAAAAATACATTTTCAACTTTAAATCATGTAACCATATTTGTTGTTGTATTTCTTTTTTTATTTTCTTAAGTTTCGTGTGGTGACGGAGTGAGATTATAATTCATCACTCCCTTTCTTGCCCATTGATATCGGGGGACGGGATAATTGCAGATGACATCTATGCAAGAGAAGAAGTCGATATAAAATCCTATACCAAGCCGTCTAACCAGCGTGGTATAGTGGATCTATTACCCTTCCATTATAGACGAGGGTCGATCCCCAGCAGTGGGACGTGTGTGGGCTGTGATGATGAACAATATAATTTTTGATATCTTTAAATAATAGCAGATAAAAAGAAGAATTGAAAATAAAAATTCTATGCACTTCCACGGTTTATTTTTTAATAATTTAAAATCGCTTTTTTTAATCTGACAACCCTATTTTAGATATAGTTGTTTTGTTTCATCCGACTCGTTCGATAGAACAAAATATTACTTTGAGAAGTACCGCAAACATTTCACAGCGTGTCTCATACACTATTCATAAGAAATTTTTGTTTTCTATTCTGTAATACCTCGTTGTAAAAATAGTTACTACGTACTAAATAACAGTATACTTGAAATAAAATACTTTGTGGTTTTATTTTTTTTTACCTATATTTATAATTATCGATGCGCTTCAGAAAATTGTTATTAAATTTTGACTCACATTTGTGGTACAAATTTATTGCCAGTACCTACAAGAAGAAAATGATTCTATATGAAACAATTATATTGTTTACTAGCAACCCGCCTTCGCTTCGCTTCGGTTATAGTCGTTTTACCCGCGTAGTTCCCGTTCCTGTGGGAATACCGGGATAAAATATAGCCTAGTTTACGCCCTAATATTATAGCTTTCCATTGGTGAAAGAATTTTTGAAATCGGTCCAGCCACTTTGAAGATTACCCGGAACAAACAGACAGACAGACAGATAGACAGACAGACAGACAAAAATTTTTTAATTGCTATTTTAGGCATAGGTGTCGTGCAAATAACCGTGTGAGCATGAAAAAAGCCTATTATTTTGACATTACAAACAGACACTCCAATTTTATTTATTGGTATAGATGATAAGACATTATTAAACATTAAATTTATAGCAGTTATTATTACAAATTGTTAATTTCAACCTAACAAAGCTACTACTACTACTACTACTACTAATATACTACCACCGGACCGGAACTCAGCCACAATGAGAAAGATCCGGGAAGAAAACTCAGGATTTTTATCTTTTTTAACTTTTTCAGCTCATATGCGTTTTATACTTGGGCATGAGCTCCTTCTACGATGAAAAAAATACGAGAAAATAGTATAGGTATATTAGAATATAGAATAACCAGGTTTTAATGTTCTTTAATGTTTTTAAAAAAATAATAATAGTACCTAATTGTGTTTATGAAATTCATCATCATTTCGGGTCATATGGGTCACACTGCAGGGCTTAAGCCTCCTTGACAATGGGACGAATTATCTACTAAATCACGTGGTGAGCAAACGGGTTAGGATAGGATTCTTTTTCATGTTTTCTTTTAGGACAGGCTGATTGTGATATAGGCACATCTCTACCGCCACGTTAGCTTGCCTCTGGTGACTGCTTCTCGTAATGGGAGACTGACCTACTGTTCTACAATGTACGACGAAAATGAGAATGATGAAGCTAACTTATCGAAACAAAATAGATATTATCACTGAGGGAGAGGGAAAACTTAGAATAATGTACATATGTATATTTTGCAGTAACAAATTGCTACTATTTAGACGTCGATTTTCTAAGAGAGTGTGGTATTACTGCGGATGGACCAGCCGCGGCTGTAGACAGACAACTGTCGATGATATAGTCCTACCACATAATAAATCACGACGGCGATCGGCGTCCCGGCAGGGGACGTCTATGGGAGAGGGTACTCCCTCCGGGTATTCCCTGTCGCCCCGGACGGAGTCGGGCGAGGAGTGCGCCGAAAAAAAACCCATAATAAATAAATCAACCCATACCGACCAGCTTGCTGTATAAATTATCGTCTTGTGTGCTTAACAAGTAGTTGTAGTGGAGTTATAAATAAAATGCTTAGAAACGAAAATCGACAACATAATGTTGCGACATTTTCGTAATGAAAAGTGACCCTTACTAATGACCAAGTTACAGTGCAAGTTTTTTTTGTCCCTATACAAGAATATTACTTTATAAAGCGGCTCGAAATAAAAGCGCATCGTGGGACATTATTTCTTAAAAATGGTCCTTTTGTTCGAGTGACCTACTTTAGTGTTAATGGAAGTAGTCTTTAGTGAAAATTTTGGTTTTATAATTTTCTTTGCGTTATTTTCTTTATCAGCAACTTAATCCTAAAGTGTATTATTATTATTAAACTAGTCGGTCCATGTGGAATGCCGCAATGCGCACTAAAAACACTCTTCTTAGATGATTTTAAATGTCAAATTTACGATACTCGGTACATTTTTCTCTGTGAATGTATGTATTTTGAATCATTAGTCAGCACAATAAACTAAAGTTTAATTATTAAAATTAATTAATATGAGAGGCAAATCATAGAATTTAACAAAGGAATAAGGAAGTTCTTACGAATAGACCGAAAAACAGGCTAGAGGAATTGTATGATATATATTTTGAAAGTACTCTAGGAATAAATTTTTGTATTGCTTGAGTATTGCTTTTTATTCATCATCCTGTCAATGTTTACCATTAGATTTAGAGCTTCCCACTAATAATTGGGAAACTTATTAGGTAGATTATTCATCGCATTTCTTTTTTTGAGTTTCTGGGGACTGTGTTACTGCCTGCTACCCAGGTGATCTCTTGATCAATTTTACTTTCCACGGGTTAGTAAAGCGCGACTTATTTCGCGTTTCTCTTATTACCGCAAATTGCCAGCGTGCATACGATGAACACATTTTACATTCAGTTTTACAAGAACAATTCGTCGTTATACAAAAAATCCTTTTACATGAGACTCTCACCATTTTTAACAATACAACAAGGAAATAATTCTGGTATTGTAGAAGAGTTTATAAACATATATTTAACAGACATAAACTACACCCAGACTTAGAACAATAGATCGTACAAAGTTTTATCCCGTGACAACGTTGCCCGTATTCCACGGTCTGTGGTACCGAAGGATGATATCTAAACCATTGGCGCAGTCAAAGCAGTATTCTTAGATTACAACTCTAACAACAGAGTCAATCTATCGAGCACCAAGTCGAGCAAAAACCCAACACTGCCGTAACATACTTTTCTTGAAGCAATTTAGGCCATTTTCGACGCGCTATAACTTCGTTGTGAATAAAAATAGAAGCCTGAATTGCCAAGTCCATCTGTTAATTTAAAACATAAAATATCTTTAATATTGATATGGTCACTATAAGAAGTTATTAGGTTAGCTAATTACATAATAACTTAAGAAGAAAGGTTCCTTAAGCTGGGACTGAATGAGTTAACCGACTTTGTATAACATAGATCTCACAACTTTTTATGGTAGAAGAACTCTTTTTATGGTAGAAAAAGTTGAAAAAAACTTTTCAAGTTTTGTTTTTGATGGTAATTTTATATTCAGATATATCTAAAAGCTTAAATTCATGAGTAATTAAACTTGAAAAGCTAGATAATGTTCATTAGGACTAAAAATATACAATGCTAACATAATTTCTTTCCACACTGTTTTTTGAGATATCTATTTATCACCTTATCTGCGTTTTTTGTTACAGATGGACTTGCTAAAGAGAGGTTAATGGTATAATTTCTAGACTTGGTAGACATATAGGCGATCACATTAAGTGATCGTTACCTAGAACATTACTGACGCCCATTTTCTTAATGATGCTTAAGCCTCTATGTAAGATTTCTACGAGAAAATAAGGTATATTGTCATAACTTCTCAATCACCAAACGGGGAATGCAGTGTAGTCATGGAATCTATACATCAATCCATCATCATCATCATCAGCCCGTAGATGTACACTCTTGGACTTACGCGTCCCTATGAGAATGCTACTCAGAACGGTCCTGTGCCACTTGGATCTAGCAGTTCCCAGCGACCTTTAAAATGTCGTAAGTCCATCTAGTAAGGGTCTTCTTATGCTGCATCGTCCGATTCGTGGTCACAGAATCACTATACATTTCAAACTGTAAGTTCTTTATTACAGTTGACTAAAATGAAAACGAACAGTATATGTACATATAATCATCATCACATCTCATATACGTCCCACTGCTGGGTTCCAGCCTCCTCCACAATAGGAGTGAATTTGACTTAATATACCACGCTGGTCAGGCGGGTTGGTATAGGGTTTTATTTCGAGTTTTCCTTCTCTGGCATAGATGTTATATGCATATATATCCCCTAGTCGTCTTTTACAACACCTATGGGCAAGAGAGAGGGTGGCGAATTGTATTCTTACTCGGTCACCACACAGAGTACATATCATCATCTCATCATCATCTCAGCCCATATACGTCCCACTGTTGGGCTCGGGCCTCCTCCACAATGGAAGGGTAATTGACCTACTATACCACGCTGGTCAGACGTGTTAGTATAGGGTTTTATTTCGAGTTTTCCTTCTCTCGCATAGATGTTATATGCGTTTTATATCCCTTAGTCGTCTCGTACGACACCCACGGGTAAGATAGGGGGTGGTGAATTGTATTCTTACTCCGTCACCACACGGGAAAAGAGTATATATATATAATAAATATTAAAAAATATACACCAGTTGAGTGTACAAATGTCGATTTCAATCACGTTTTTAATTCTTGGAAAGCCAAAAAGACTAATTGCGTTTTCCAAGAGCAAATTCGTAGTAACTATTTAAAATATAAAATCGTTTTCGGTAGTTTTCATCCACCTCTTTATGAATAAAAGCATAAAATAAAAAATACAACCTTTAATACGATTGCAATATTTATCCGATTGCAAACATCGGATTTTAGGCATGTTAAACATTTCCCTTTAGAAACCTATACAGCTGTTAGATACTCAAATATTTACTCTATCAAGCCAATAGAGAAACATACGAACGTACTCAAAACACATTGGGGGCTTTAAGCCTGGATTTCAATTGATTTGCATGAAATCGTGTCCAATTTGCGGCGAATTTACTAATGTTCGTTGGTATGTATATCGGTTAGAAGCTGTTAATATAACGGTTAAAATGTTAAGAACAAGCTAAAAATATCTATTTTTAAATCTATACATATAATAAATCTGTTGAGGTCGAAAATCTGTACATTGAAAAAGATCGCTAAAAACTGAGTCAGGAAGATGTTAGAAGTGTAATGAAACACATCCAGATTGTTTTAAATTTTTTTGTTTCTCTGTATGTTTGTCTGTTTGTCTGTTTATCTATTTATACGGGCTAATCTCAGAAGTTATTCGACCGATTTAAATGAAATTTGGCATGGTGGTACCTTACATTCCCGGTCAATATTTAGGATACTTTTAATCCCAGAAAATTAAAGAGTTCCTGTGGGATCGTTAACATAGTTATACAGCTTAGTACACAACCTACTTAATTGAAAATCGATACAAACACACTCATTATAAACGAAAATTATTCTGAAAATCAACCCCATCAGAGGATATATTCTTTTCTAAGGGTGTAAAATAGGGGATGAATTATGCTTTGATATTTTTCACTCTAATACACAAGTAATAAATTCATACAACGTCAATGATTAATTAACTGCACAGATAGCATATCAACTTACCGCGCCAGTGTCACAGGTTCCATTCCAACGCAGGATAATCTTTTGTGTGATAGACAAATTGTTGCTCTGAGACTAGGTGTAATTTGTGTCCGTCACTTATATGTTTGTAAAGTTCCTTAGTGAAGGGTGAAGCGCGAAATTCATAGTTTGTAGAATGAATAGAAAAAGAAGACTGTGCAGGGTCACTCAAACACCCTTTTTTTGACCCCAGGCAGCAAACTATATTATTGTGGTATTTTTTTATTGCTGTTATTGGCAAATGAGTAAACAGCACACCTAATGGTAAGTGATACTGCTCATGCACTTTGCCAGGTCGCTGCCTAGCGTGAAGAAACTGAAGGGAGTGTAAATGCGTGAAATGAGGTTTGGTAATACTAAAGGCAACATCAAAACCCACCGCATGCAAATACCCTCGGAAAGTATGGCTTTTAGTTCTTTTTCTCTGGGCCGATCGGCCCGCGACAATAGATGGACGATTGTCGAGAGTGTGATTCTATCATGTAAAGATAACAAAGCACAAGTACACGGGCTGGCCCTTCACCCAACACGATAGCAGTGGAATGAGTCAGCTTGGCAGTTTTTCATCCTGACTCGCTCCGCCGAGTTCTTATGCGAAATAATTGCCAAGCAGAAGATGGCGGCCTTATATCAGTTCCTGACCTGTCGACTACACTCTAAGTGATGGTCAGCAGCTTCGGCAGTGATGCTTGCGATGAATTCACGGCGCTGCTCTGCTCAGACCACATAGATCTCAAAAGTATGTCTACTGTATCGTAGCTGAAACCACAATCGAGGAAGGTCTCCGTGTATTTCCACATTTAATCCCTCGGGAGAATTCCGACCAAAGCGCACGCTGCCTCGGTCGATATGGTACGGCATCTGCGTATAGCCCTAAGTTATAAGACAAATGGTTAGAACTTGCCCACACAGGTGCACCGTATAGGCCCGTTGATCGAACTAGTCTCGCGCACAGCCATCAACATGTATGCAGCTCGGGAGTAATTTGATAATAATGCCCCTGAGAACACCATCACCCGTCGAGTATTAAGTCCAAATACTTTATTTGGTCCTCGACCGAGTGGAATCGAATTAACAGTGATTGCTGTGCCGACGGGTATACAGTTACGAGGTCTATGAAACAGCAAATCATTCGTTTTATATAGAGCTATGTATATATAAGCAGTAGCGTGACTCATCAAATCACCACCTCAATACCGAGTATGGCCAAACGTATCGCTTATTTAAATTAAACCCAGCCCGGAGAGGGTCCAGTCTCTGCTAATGTACATACCGTCAATCAACCGCAAGTACGACCTCAGGTGGGAGTAGTACACCATAGGCGTTAGCACAATGTCCTCTGCGCACTTCACACAGAGACCACTGTGCTGCTTCAAATAATCTGGAATCAGCCGCTTAGGCATAGAAGCCCCTTGATAACAGCGCCTCCTTGGTATACAAAATTGGCAAACTATGAAATGAGATGACGACATCTAAATACACCGCCAATAGCACCCCACCAGTGAGCGCCTTGATAACAACGGGCCATGGACATAGAAAAGCTGCAATCGTCTGCCAGAAAGAATTGGTTTGATCGAGAAAACCTCACTAAGGTGCTGGCTGTTGCGGGCAACTAGGATTCTCTACACTAGCTTGCCTTCATCATCCAGAGCAACATGGTGGACATGATATCTGTGATCGCCTTTGCCACATATGATTTCTACGCGGACGAAGTTGCGGGCAAAAGCTAGTTGTGTAATAAAATCAATACCTAGCAAACTATACTTATGTATACTTTAATGAATAATTTTTACTGTAGTTATTAAAAAAAACAAAGACAAAGCTAAAGACTAAAGCTCCACTTTGCGTTAACTGGCCAGCTGGCCAACTGCTGGTTACCTTTGGTTCTGCTGGATGGCAGAGTTTCATAAGCTACAGTTATCATCATAATCATCATATACGTCTCACTGTTGGGCTCAAGCCTCCTCCGCAATAAGAGGAAAATTGACCTTACTATACCATGCTGGTCAGACAGGTTGATATAGGGTTTTATTTCGAGTTTTCTTCTGTTGCTACAATTATCACTTACCATCAATAGGACTGCAAGCTCGGCAATCAACAAAGGCAGAAACAAAAAAAATGTGACATTAGCAAGATTTTCTTCTTGGCAGGATTTTTATGACTGGCAAGAGGCGGTAATATCTTGAGTAATTCAAACAGCAGCATAGAGTCCTCTTTTTCCGACTGGCGCAGGTCTTGTTGGGTCTTAGTTGCTTCGGCAACCTGTATATATACGTGAGGAGAGAGAGGATACCTTCCTGTCTCCATTGGGATTTTGACGGGAACACGACGGAGTCTACGCTTTAGGCTTTCCTGATCAGGACAGAGTAACGCATTGAATACATCGCAATCATCGGTGCTCACCTGACGATGACGCGATCACCACCCTCTACGAGACAGTTATCTAGAACGGCGTGCAAAACCATATTCTGACCTTACATGTCTCACTATCGCCACGTGAGAGGGCCACCGGTTCCGGTCCTTTTAATCAGTGACCGAGCATTACGCCCCTTGGAGAAATCTTTATACAACTTGAGTTGAACATAAATTATAGCATTAATCTTCTTGGAGATATCTATGTAAAAAAATGGTGAATAGAATTTGTCAAGTAATTAAAACAAAAAAATTCCAATAAAATTATATTTTACATGAATATTTCTTCAGAAAATTACAGTAAATATTCAAGCATATTTAATAGCATATTCCGTTGTTCTAGCCGCATCGTTAATTAACTTCATCGGTGGAAGTAGTCGTAATGGGAATGGTAGGGGGAGTAATCGTAGTATGCAGCGTACGGTACTTCGTAGTCATGGTAGTCATAATGGGTGTACGCCACTGGAGCTGAGTATGAAGCGTACTCGTATGTGACTGGATACTCAATGACTACAGGCTTCGGCTTAGCAGCTGCAAAAGCCAGAAGAGCAGCAAATAATACCTGTAAAATATAACCATATGTAAATTACCATATTTTTGTGTGATGACAGAGTAAGATATAATTCACCACCCACTTTCTCGCCCGTGGGTGTCGTAATAGACGACTAAGGGATGTAATATCCCTAGCCGAGTCCGCGGGTGACTGGATCGCGAATTTAGGCTGTCACCCACCAAGTGGGACGTCGTGAGGGGAGGGTGCCTCTTTCTCTCCCATTGTAGAGAAGCCTCGAGCCCAACAGTGGGCGTATATGAGAGGTGATGTTATAAGGAATAATTTAGACTAATTTTCTCCCAGAAAAACGCTATGAAATTTCACCCAGTTCAGGACTCGAACTCGTAGCCATATCTTAGGAGATATTGTCAGATTTAAAATGCGGAGGCAAATCAACTAGAATCAAAGCGCAGCAAGGGCATATCGCTAGTATTTATTATAGTTTCACTATGACGCTAACGTTAAAAGAGTCTCAAGGCTATGCTTGGTATGCTCGGACTATAGCCGTCCCATAAAAATAGGCTGCACTGAATATATATGCATACACGTATTACTATCGCTTGCAGTGTTAATAAGCAATCAACCAGCTCTAATTAATATTAATAGCTAACGCTTCTTTTACACATTGATATGCATGTCTGTAAAATATTCTTGACAGTATTTTAGTCACGGCGATAGTGGGGCTAGCCATCTTCAAGGTATATTAAACTGCTCTAATAGCATTGTGGTTAGGATTACGACCTACCGTGCCAATGTCGTGGATTCGAATCCCACATAGGACAACATTTTGTGCGATTCACAAATTGTGTTATGCTGAGTTTAGATGTCATTTATGTCCACTATTTTATGTTTGTACAGTCCTCCACAATACAAGGATTATTTCCTGAGGCTTTAAAAAAAAGATTGCATTTAAAGACAATAATTGATGATTTAAAGTAAAGAAAACGCTTATTTGAAATGATAATAAATTAGTAAGGAATTTATGCTAGTGAAGTTGTGAGACAGTTGATAATACATTAAGATTCTAAAGGCTTGTATTTAACCTTTCAAATACTAAAAGTTAATGATGGTTTAAATGTAGGTATGCATAATTTTGAATAATCTTCTTTGATCTAGTAGTATGAACATATGACTACGAATTAGAGGTAATGACTCACATTATGGGTACATGGCCAATAATATATGATCTTTCAGGCTGACAAAATTAGGTATAATAATTTTATTTTAATAAAAAAAATCTTTGAAGCCTAAATTCCACCGTTAATGAAATCATAACGTCACCATTAGGAGCTTCTAGAAAAATAATCATAAAAATTTAGTTCTTAAACAAAAAAGTTACATCCCAACAACAAAATAAAAACCAAATCAATTTTTTTTTAATAAAAATAAAACTGTGTCACTCGGATGCCATTATAAAATTGCAATTTACTATTTGTGAAAATTGTGACATTTACGTACCTATATATCATCTTCCTCAAAGTGACGGCAGCAGATACAATTTACCATCCCCTCTCTTGCCCGTAGGTGGCGCAAAAGTTAACTTATTATTCTGATATGCGGATAACATCCATGCAGGAGAGGAAAAACTTGTCATAAAACCGCTAACACGTCTGACCAGCGCGGTATAGTAGGTCAATATTCCTGCCATTGTGAAACAGGACTGAGCCTAATAGTACGACTTACGTAGGTTATGATACGCCAAAAAATGGCGACAATTGTTTTTATAATTGTATTTTTTACTTATTTTTTAACAGTTAAAACCACGGAGGTTAAAACGAACAATTCTACTTATATGATGCATTATTTTCAGCTCTCTTTTCTTTTTAAAAAGACAACACTGAGGAAATAGTCCTTTTATTGCGGGGAAGTCCTTTTATTGTGCTTTATTTTACAAACATATAATTATTACAAACATATACTTATAATTATATATAAAAACAGACACATATTAAATCCAGATTCAGAACATCAATTAGTGGATCGCACAAAGTATTGTTCTACGTGGGACTCGAACCCCCTACACTGGCACTGTCCATAAGTGCAGTCATTTTGATAAAAGTATGTAAAAATTTTTGATTTGAGTAAATATATACATATTTACTCAAATCAAAAATTTGTGAATGGCGAATAATGAGTAAATATGTAATTTACTCATTATTCGCCATTAGAGCGAAAAATATTTTTTAAGTATTGTATCAAATATTATGGAAGAAATTTCATAAACAAAAAATGCACCTTTTAAAAAGAATATATAAAGATACTTACGTATTTGAACATTTTGAGGGGACGATTTTTCTTGATGCTGCTAATGCTATCACAACACAAACTGCAATGTATAATCGACTGATTGATACCTCTTTTATATAATTAGAACAAACAGGATAATGCTTCGTTTCTGACATTCAGTTCGGATAAAATGTCAAAATATCCTCATTTATCATTTCAGTAGTTCTGTCATGCCTAGCCTTGTTAAGTGTGGGACAGATAGATTTAGTTCAGGGTCACCGGTAGGGTCGTAGCATAATATCAATGGAATAGATAATGAATGTTCTTAATAAGTAGTGCCAAGTCCGTTTTAAAGACGTCGTCATCTCAGCCTATATACGCCACACTTTACAACGAGAAGGTGATCCAGTGGAATGCGCTGCGTTTTACATTGGCCTCAAATAAATCGAATGCTTTGCTGTTTTAGGGACCTCGTAACTTGTTGGTACTTTAATCATCGTCTATTAGGTACCCATTAACGTCAAGGCCTAGATGACATATTTGTGCCTAGTACTCGACGGGCGATGCTACTTTGGAGAGTATTTTTATCAACTTAATGCCCAACCGGTTGACTCGATATTCATCCTGTCATAAGCTAGTTATGATGAAAATGGGTAAACTCCCAAATGTGACTTCAAAGTGGAGATGCTGGGAGTCCTGTGTTTCCAGCTGACATAAATTCTGTCCGGCCACCATTGTGGTTGCAGCGAAGACACGGCACAAAATACGCTTGACATATGGACTGGGTAAATTAGCATCTTCACAAGCATCTCTGTCGACCATTGTTAAAGCTAGTCGACTTTGTCAAAAACTGGGATGCGGTCGGTCACTATCTTCTGCTAATCAGTTTTCTCGTGTAAGATGAGACGTGTCGGGAAGTAAATTTGTCCACGTTGACTCGTGCCACCACTGCAGCTGACCAGGCCAGGACAACTCAGTTAGCTGCCTAAGGTCCCATCCTTTTCATTGTCCATACAGTATGAACAGGGTACATCCACACCAAAACCAGTCAAAACAAAAGTGCATTCGAAGTACCCTTTTTTTTTATTTTGAGGACAGACTATTATTATTCTTGTTAATAAAGTACAAAAGTATTCTAAATGAAATAAAATTGATCAGGGTATATTATAATAGTTATAATTATAGACGACCTATTTACCTAGACATTATAAATAATTTTAGTAAACTTAATATAATTAAAATGAAACTTTGTTATAAATAGAAGTAAATAATTTAATAACCTACAAAACATAGTATTAAAATTCAAACTAAATATTAATTTTAAACCTTCAAAACTTAGTAAGCTTTTTGACAAATTACTAAAAGTTTGATTTCTCCTAAATTTAGACAACCTCTACTCGTCATGTAGAAATTCTATATTAGAACATATTTTATGGTTCAGGTATATAATAATAATATCTCAATCATCCCTCCATTCACGAGTCTATCGAAGTAACACATTAGTTTATCCACGAAAGGCGGGATAGTACCATAAAAGTCACGTTTAAAAAGAGTTACCGACCGCAGTTGACGTAATGAGTTACGCACTAGAGCGCCGCTGCTCACTTCTCCGGTATACCTTTAGACAATTTTTGCAACTCCCGTGAGAAGTTAAGGGGTGAAAATATATTATATTCTTAATCTGTCATCAAAGAAGGAAAAGTGTATAAAAAAGGGTTTGCGCACTTTTGTGTACGCACTTAAAAAGTTCTACCTCCTTGCCGTAACAAGCTAAAAATCTGTCTAAAAACTTTATCCTTTGCGTTATTCTACGTTTGTAGAAAAAACGACACAGAAAAAAAAGGAGCCGTCGCTCAGGACGCCTGGCAGATGTAGAACATCGCAATTATTTTGTACAAATACCTATATGAGAATAAAATCGCGTCATCGCATCGCTCCGTCTCACTCACACACTACTACGTATAGACTATGTATAGCGTAGTCTATTGTTATAGCATGACGTTAACGCCACACTTCAATAATCAGGTTCACCCTCGCTTCTAGATGTTTCACATCAAAACGATATTTCATCATCATCATCATCGCAGCCCACATACATCCCACTGTTGGGCTCGGGCCTCCTCCATAATGGGAGGGAATTTGCTTCCTCTTCCCCGATTGCCGGCGACGAAGCGAATCAGCAGACACAAGCATCTCGCTTTGCCGCTCCGCCACTTCCTTGTTATGATCGCTTTACAAAATGAGGCTATCGACGAACAGATTGTCGCTGCCGAGCATCTTTGCATAAAGGTCAGCAGTGACAGGTCCTTTTCAAGTAATACGTTCCACTGCTGGGCTCGAGCTTTCTCCACGATGGGAGGGAAATCGACCTACTATACCTCGCTGGTCAGACATGTTGGTATAGGTTGGTATATATATATATTTTCCTTCTCTTATATAGATGTTATCTGCGTTAATCCCTTAGTCATCTTCGACGACGCCATCAGCCAAGAAAGGGGGTTTTGAATTGTATTCTGCCGTCCCCACGCGGAAACTATTGCTTTACTATTCTATTCTATTTCTGTATATGTATTTAAATTCTTTCCGTGTGGTGATGGAGTAAGAATACAATTCACCACTGCCTGCCTTGCCCGTGGGTGTCGTAAAATACGACTAAGGGATGAAATATGCACATAAGATCTGTGCAAGAGAAGGAAAACTCGTAATGAAACCCTTTATCAACATGTCTGACTAGCATGGTATAGTAGGTCAAATTCCCTCCCATTGTGGAGGAGGCCCGAGCCCAACAGTGGAACGTATGTGGACTGCGATGATGATGATGATTTAAATTCTACACGTTAGTAAAAAATAAATATTTTCTGGCCATGTATTTCTAGAGTAGAATACCAGAGGGATATTACTTATAACATCAAATGCGGACCCCACTTCTAAGTGAATTCATTTGAATATTATCATAACATCGATGAATATGCTAATATCCTTTTAGTTCCACAATCAAAGCCTTTTGAAAGCGCTTGTCCTACTTCTATTAAACTATGAAAGTTTTTATATTCTTTAATATTGTTTAAAAGTCCTACAAAGTCTAATGGCGTTATTAAAATGAATAAAATGTGGTGCATTTTAGATTATTTTCTTCGACAATTTTCTACGGAGTCTAGAAACCGCGCAGAGAAAATCAAAATTCTTTTTTTTTTTTCAATGAAGTATCTATAGACGACTTTGGTTTTTTATGGACGAATCAACTTCGTGATAAGAATACCAAGGGCACAGCTAGGCCGTTGCCTATCGCAAAGAAAATGCTCTTCTTAAACCTCGTTTAAGGAAGTGGACATTAATAGACTAATGGACGGAAAAATATTTGCAAAATAATAACATGTAATGTAAACAATAGTCAAAAGCCTTGAATAAAAATTCACACGATATTGCTGTTAGAAACATTTCTAAAAATCCGTATGCAGGTCAATATTCTCAGATTACAAGTATTAATTGGCAATATCTTTATGGAAAACAAATATTCTGCCGAAACTGTTAGGAATATAACGCCAATTACTAAATAGAAATAATAAAATAATGGACTAAATAAAGTGGATCTTGGCAAATCAATAAATAATTATTATAGAAGAAATATATAGTTGTTAGAATTCATCATCATCATCTTGCTCTTATCCCAATTACTTGGGGTCGACGCAATATGTCATCTATTTTGACATATTGCAAAAAGTTTCGGCAGTGACTTTTATGACCGGCCGCCTGCCTGACGTCAACCCTCCTTGGGAATGTAATCGTTGACCCAAATGGTACCAGATGGAGTTGGTCCGGGTCAATCTAGGGCTCTTAGTCGTCTTTTACGACACCCACGAGCAAAGCAAGGGTTGGTAGTATTCGAAGCCGCTACCACACAGTACATATAGTTGTTAGAATTGTTACACTAAATATATCATCATCATTTCGGCTTATACACGTCCCGTGTGGGACACTGTTAGGCTCGAGCCTCCTCCACAGTAGGAGGCAAATTGACCTTACTATAACATGCTGGTCAGGTAGGTTTATATAGGGTTTTATTTCGAATTTGCCTCTTGCATAGATTTTATATGCATATTATATCCCTTAGTCGTCTTTTACGACATTCACGGATAAGATAGGGAGTGGTAATTTGTATTTTTACTCCGTCACCACACACGAAAAATAATTATAAATTAAATAAATAATTCTAATAGATTAAAGACTATTGAAAAATAGTGTGTGGTGATGGCTATAAATACTGCAAACTCCTACAGCTCTCGTGGGTATGATTAAGAGCTTTACATAGACCCAGGCCAACTAATGCAATATCTCAACTCATCTGACAACTCCATTTGATGCTGTCTAGCCAGCAATTACCTATATTCACATTGTCTGACTTTCAGGCAAGTGGCCAATCATAAAATTATTGCTAATAAATAATATATTCTATGAAAGAAGATATACAGAATCAATCCAACTAATTGGGCAAAGAGTAGAACGATGATGATGATAACAACAGTCTTCTTAGCTTTACAAAAAAAGTGTATGTGTACATATGTACGCAAGTAAAAAGTTAAACTTCTTTGACGGAGATATAAATATTTTTAAAAATCTTTCTAAAAGTTTTATCCGTCGCATTATCGTATGTTTATAGAAAACCGTCATTAGTAATAGAAAAGGAAGCATTTAATACATTAAAATTTTTATTACAACGAATTATTTAGTCGACATTTGTGACGGTATCCGCGCGTAATACGGTGTCGGTTTTTCGTGACATGTTCTTTTCCTAACGTACCAAAAGAAGTATAACTTAAAAAAAATAAGAACACTTTCAAATTAAATATCTATACTTCAATTTTTAAAACGAATAGACATTTTGAATTAATATTTAAAGCAGACCATCAATCTAACAAATTACCTTCAAAGTGAAATAGGGTGACTAGAAAGTTTTAAACTGGAAAATAACTGTAAGACTTTGTACAATTAACTATAAATTAATGGAATCTTCGAGATTTGTCTCAAACAATAGTGAGTAATGCAATTGTCTTAGTAATAAAAAATTAAATTCAAAATTTTCGACAAAGTATATCTATTACAGAAATGAAGCTCAAATCGTAATTTTTCATTTACAGTAAATGGAATTGGTTATACTTGATTAGATTTTATCTCAATATTTATAACATAAATGTGTAATATAAAACTATTAGATACATATATATCTTATGGCGTATGTAATTGTTTTAGGTGAAGGGCGGGTAAGATTGGCGACTGAGGCCGTCACCGGCGGAGGAGTGCTGTTGGTGGTGTCCCTAGACATCGCCAACGCATTCAATAGTCTGCCATTCAGCTGCGTCAGGGAGGCGCTCCGTTACCACGGAGTGCCAGCTTACCTGAGGCGGCTGGTGGCAGACTATTTGGAGGGGCGCAGCGTCCTCTACGCCAACCGAGTAGGGGACGTTGTGCGAACGCCAATGACGTGCGGTGTTCCACAGGGGTCGGTCCTCGGACCCACCCTGTGGAACATCGGCTACGACTGGGCATTGCGGGGGAGCCTCCCACCCGGGCTAGGCGTGATTTGTTACGCCGACAACACGCTCGTGACAGCCCGCGGTGGGACGCTACAAGAGGCGGTAAGCCTGGCGAAATCAGGCACCGAAGAGGTCGTCAGGCGGATCGAGGCGCTGGGGTTGAGGGTGGCCCTGGACAAGACGGAGGCCCTCTTGATCCATGGGCCCCGTATGGACCCTCCCATCGGTGTCTCGATCACCGTCAATTCGGTTGGGATCAGCATCTAGGCCCATATGAGGTACTTGGGCCTGGTGCTCGACGGGCGATGGTGGTTTCGGGAGCATTTCCGCAGGCTCGTCCCGCGGGTCGTCGGCGTGGCGTCCGCCCTACAATGGCTGATGCCAAATGTGGTTGGACCGAGCGCGGCATGTCGACAGCTGTACGCGGGAGTCATCCGGTCGATGGCCCTGTACGGCGCACTGGTGTGGGCGGGATCCATGATCGCCTGACTTAGGGCCCTTCTGTGGCGTCCACAGAAGGTCATGGCGGTCAGGATCATCCGCGGGTACCGCACGGTGGCGACGGAGGCGGCGTGCCTATTGGCCGGGACTGCCCCGTGGGACTTGGAGGCGGAAATGCTCGCCGACTTGTATCGGCGGGCGTCGGGGGTGCGCCGGGGGGGGTGTTGTTTCCTTGAAGGAGCTCACCGCCTGGCGCGTCGACGCCCGCCGGGACGTCATCGCCCGTTGGGCAGACCGGCTGGAGAGGCTTCGATACGGTGTTTGGACCGTGGAGGCCTTCCGGCCGGTGCTGCTGCAGTGGTTGGAAAGGCGGCACGGGGTGCTCTCCTTCCGACTCGTACAGGTCTTGAAAGGGCATATATGCTTCGGCAAGTACCTGTACAGGGTCGCTAGGAGGGAGTGAACTCCGTCCTGCCATTACTGCGATTGCGACGAGGACACGGCGCAGCATACGCTCGAGTTCTGTGCCGCTTGGGCAGAGTCGCGTCGTGAACTCGTAGCAATTATCGGTGCCGACCTGACGCGGCCGACCATCGCTAGGAAGATGCTCGGCAGCATCAGGAACTGGGACGCGGTCGCATCCTCCTGCGAGGCAGTTATCTCGCAGAACGAGGCGGCGGGTCGCGAACGCGAGGAGCACAGCCTCGATGAAGTGACCCGCCGCCAGCGACTGGCGACCGCTCAGACCAGCTCGCACCGCCTGGCGAAGTGTATGCATGCTTTTTGTTTTCGCGGCAAAATGTTACGCAATTATTTGATTTTTGGAATAAGATTATTTAAACAAGGTAAGTAATATTACTATTATGACTTTATATAAATATTATATTAGGTATAGATTGTATTAATTGATATTTAAATGAGAGAATTAATAAAGCTTTCTTTAAATATTAACATTTTTATTGAATGGGAGCTTATGGGCAAGATGGAAGTGTTTCCATCTTACCCTCGCACTTATTTTATTCTCTGTTTTTAAATTCTATAACTAATATTATTGTTTTTTATTGCTTTTAGATGGTTAACAAGTATATTAAAAGAAAAAGCAATAGAGGTTCTTGCACTGAAGAAACGATACTGATGGCAATGAATGAAGCTAAAACTACATCAATAAGCTAAGCATCAAAATATATGTAATTTTAATCAGAACATTATATCGTCATAATAAAGAAAAAGAAAAGGAAAAATAAAACAGAAAAAGAAATAAATATTGTACAAAATTTAGAAGATTCTTCCGAGAACATTGTCTACTGAGTATTATGTGAAAAACCTTATGTGGAATCACCCACTGAGGACTGGGTATAAGGTCCAATGTGTAATGGTTGGGCACATGAATTATGTACTGATACTGAGTTTTATATATGTAAACTGTAAAATGTAATGATTTCCAATACATTTCATCCTGCCCAAACAAGCTTTCCATTTTTATTCATTCATTCATTTTATTTCATTTCCAATTTTTAACTGGCCATGGCAACTTTAAAAGTAAATTATTTTCTTTTAAACTCGTACCATCACCATTATGTCAATGTTCCACATCTGACCACGAGTATGAACAATCAGCACATCACATTCTCTGGGAGTGCGATCTCTGGCGAAACGAGCGTAACCTTATGTTAAACAGTTTGCAAGTCACCTGTGGGGTAGTATACTATACGGACCTTGTAGCAACTCGAGAAAATAATGATATCTGATGTTTACGCGAGCACTACATATTGTAAATAAAACTACTTTTACGGATTATATCGCGTTTGTATTTGATTTATGATTGCCCGACGTTTCGAACACTTTGCAGCATTCATGGTCACGGGCGGACTAAGGTGTCTCACGTCCAACAAGTAATCGTTATTACAGACATTTACAATTATCTACCCGATACAGAAATTAGTTATAAATTTATTAAATTGTTACCCACATTTTAGTACAAATTTATTGCCAGTGTAAGAAGAAAATGATTCTATATGAAAAAATTATATTGTTTATGGTTAGTTAGTATGCACACAAGGTCGCTGCAAGAGAAAGACAACTCAAAATAAAACTAATACCTGGCCAATGCAAACTGTTACACTAATTTTCATTCATCTGGAAAAAAACCGTTCCCAACAGAAGGATGACGTATATGGATGAGAAGACGATGAAGAATTTTGATTCGAGATTCTAGTAACAGATTCAACATGTTTCATAGATTTATATCTAATTTATTTATGACTAGCAACCCGCCCTCGCTTCGCTTCGGTTTTAGTCGCTTTACCCGCGGCGTAGTTCCCGTTCCTGTGGGAATACCGGGATAAAATATAGCCTATGTTACTCCCTGATATTATAGCTTTCCATTGGTGAAAAAATTTTTGCAATCGGTTTGGTCGTTTAAGCGTGAAAGCGTTACAAACAAACAAACAAACAAACATCCTTACTTTCGCATTTATAATATTAGTATGGATAACTACTTTTACGTATTTATGTACCAAATATTGTGGTTATGTTTCTATGAATTTATTTTTTGCATTGTAAAATGTCTATAATAAATACAGTACGTATTCAATTTAGTATATAATTATACTTTAATTGAAAACGAATTATTATTCCTCGTATAACGACGGGAAAAGAAAACAATTGTTGCTATCCCTTACGGCCACCCCACGGGCAACGTGGGAGTCGTAAGAAACGGCTGAGCATTAATCAGAAGAGTGGAAACCAGTTCTCTCATGGGAAATGTATAACACCTCACTGCAATTGCCAACCCGCCTACTAATCGTGGCATAGAAGCAATTAAAGCTTTCGTTTAAAATGTATTATGTTGAGCTATA
Organism: Lymantria dispar; assembly: GCA_032191425.1. Classification (NCBI taxonomy): domain Eukaryota; kingdom Metazoa; phylum Arthropoda; class Insecta; order Lepidoptera; family Erebidae; genus Lymantria; species Lymantria dispar. The sequence goes on along the minus strand of CM063445.1, from coordinate 8,115,552 downwards.
ATTGCTTGGGTAAGATAATAACTGTGATTTTAAAAATATATCTTGCTAATGAACACTGTAAATGTAAAAGATCAACACTTCATATTTATAAGGCTCATTTGGCTCATTATTATGACTTACATTAAACTTCTTCGTAGTTCCAATGACAACACCATATCTAGATTTAAATCCTCTCATTATATGTTGTAATATCAGGTTGACCGAGCTTCGCTCGGAGTATTTTTGTAGCATTTATTCAGATATATATCAATAAAAATTAAAAAATAAATGATGAAAATTATATAAAAAATTACAAAAAGAGAATAATAATAACACCGAGATTCGATCCGACGCCGTTTGTCGCCGATGTCAAAAATAAAATGAAACCTGACTACTTCGCCACTGAGCTATCGTAACTCATGACATTGATGCCAAAATTTGAATTCATATTCTTTTAAAATTTAATGTCATTATATTTTCTGCCAAAAACACTGATAAAACAACATTTTCTATACATAAAACCTAGCTGGATCGATTCTTTGGGCCCGAATCCTCTAGTATGCCAAGTTTCAACAAAATCGTTGGAGCCGTTTCCGAGATCCTGAATATAAATATACAAGAATTGCACGTTTAAAGATATAAGATATATGTAAGACTATTTCACTTGTAAAACTAATAATATAATAATAATAAAGTCTTCTTTTTTGGCTAGAGTCAATGCACCCGCCGCCGGCTCCGTCCGGGGCGACAGACGGACGGCGCGCGGGCCCGTAATCCACCCATAGCAAGTTGCCTTCGTCGTTGGGCCGACCACCGGAGCCGAGTTCCTCGTTTTCAGTAGTCGACCCGACGGAATATCCTGAGAAAGTACTCTCTCCTCACGTCGCCGTCGCGCGGTTAGTCTCTCTGCGGGTGACGGACTAAATCCCAGCGGCCTCGGTTAGAGCGGCATTAGGCGCAGGTACTCGCGCCTGCGCCGCCCGAGTCACCGGCGGCGGATCGTGTCATCGTGGAAATAATAATACTACGAGAGTTATTATTTAAACGAGGTTTAAGAAGAGCATTTACTTCACTGTAGGTAACGGCTTGCCCTGGTATTGCAAAGGTCCATGTGCAACGGTATCACTTAATATCAGGTATGCTGCTTGTCTGTTTACCACCATCGGCAATTAAAAAAAAATACACCGTAATGGCCTTATTTTTTTTTTTTTTCACGCTGTGGAAATACATTTACGCACTATCCCCCGCCGGTTACAGACAGGGGAGTGTGTGTGGGACTCGCCGGCCACAGAAGTGACCGAAATACCCACTAAAACCACAGCGGCCCCTTCCGCGCTTTTACGAGGTGCCGGAGAGATCGTCTGACAACATTCTATCCCCGACACCTCAACGCTTGGCCGTCTGGCCACGTCCTGTCATCATTCAGAGCGGTGGGTGGAGGAGCGCATAGCGGCGTCTCCTCCTCCCTGGTTGTCGCCGGCGGAGCGAGTCAGCGGACGCAAGCGCCTCACGTGCCTGCTCCGCGGCCTCCTTCCTTGTCATGACAGCCTCACAGAAGGAGGCCATCGACGACCAACAGTTGTCGCTGCCGAGCATCTTGGAGATGATGGTCAGCAGCGACAGGTCTGTTATTCCCAGTTCCGTTGACAGGACGTGGCGCTGAGACCCCTAGGCGGGGCATACTTCCAGTGTGTGGCGCGCATCGTCGATTAGCGCGCCACACTCATGACATCCTGGGGCCTCTTCTCTTCCAATTCTGTGCAGATACTTACCGAAGACCCCATCTCCGGTAAGCACCTGCACCATCCTAAATGTAAGGCTGCCGTGCCTTCTCCTGAGCCAGCGGTGGAGATGCGGCGCAACCGCCTCCACAGTCCCCCGCCCTGCTACGGGGGACTCTAGATCTTCACTCCACCGCCGGATTACTTCCGTTTGAGCCACTTCTCGAGCTCTGCCCAGTCCCCCTGCAGAGACCCGCTCGCCGTTGACTCATGCTGTGGCGCGGAACCGGTATACATCCGTCAGCGCTTCTGCCACCAGCGGCCAAGGCGGATCGCCGGCCAGCAGTGTCGCCGCCGTCCAGGACACAGTACGGTAGCCCCTAATAGCCCTTACCGCCATAACCCTCTGCGGTCGTCGCAGAAGGGCTCTGTTGCGGGCGGTGAGGGACTCCGACCAGATAGGGGCACCATACAGTGCCATGGACCGCAGAATGCCAGCGTAGAGTCGCCGGCATGACGACCCAGGACCGCCAGTGTTCGGCAGAAGCCTTCCCAGTGCCGCGGCCGACTTGACGAGCCTCGGGACGAGCTGGGCAAAGTGTGGCCCGAAATTCCAATTTGAATCGAGGTGCAGACCCAAATATTTTATCTGGGCCTGCACCGGCATGGCAACCCCAGACACACTGATGTGTGCTCCTCGGGGGGGACCTCGGCGTGGGCCATGGAAAAGGAGGGCCTCGGTTTTATCCAGCGAGACCCTCAGACCCAACATCCCAATCCGGTCTACGACGAGCGCCACTCCTTCCTCTGCCAATCGGGCAGCCCCCTTGAAGTCCGCCCTCTTCACCGTGATGAGGGTGTCATCAGCGTAACAGATGATCCCCATCCCAGGAAGGAGCTGACCCCGTAGGAGCCAGTCGAACCCGACGTTCCACAGCACCGGACCGAGCACCGAGCCCTGTGGGACGCCGCACTCCACCCGATGGCGATGGATGCGCCCGTCGCCCCCCTCCCAGAGCACGTACCTTCCCTCGAGGTACGCCTCCAACAGCCTCACAAGATACGGAGGCACTCCATGGTACCTGAGTGCCTCCTTCAACGTCTCGTGTGGGAGACTGTTGAAAGCGTTTTTTATATCGAGTGAGACTGCCAGAACGACTTCCTTTTTGGCCACCGCTTCGGTGGCCAGGGACTTCAGAACGGCCAGCGCATCAATTGTTGACCGGCCGCTCCTGAACCCGTATTGTCTCTCTGACAGTCCCGGTCCAATTTCCTCGAGGTGCTGGACGAGACCGTCCGCGAGCACCTTCTCAAACAATTTAGCCATCTCATCCAGCAACACCAGTGGTCTGTATGCAGAAGGGGAGTTAGCTGGACGACCCTCCTTCCGCAGTAGACACAACCGTCCACACTTCCATTGCTGCGGAAACTGCCCGGACCTCAAGCAATTGTTGAGCAGTTCCCAGAGTTCACCCTTGAGGTATTTTGCGGCGATGCCGAGTACAAGTCCCGGGATGCCGTCCGGACCAGGCGCCTTTCTTTTACCATGAAGTCGGGAGAGGGCCACTTCCATTTCTTGGTCGGTGATGGGTGGAATAGGGGTTTCCAGCTCCGCCTGGCTGATGGCCAGCTGCAGTATCTTCTTCCTTGTCCTGTATTCTCTCCGCAGCTGACCCTCAAGGACGTCATCCCGGTTGACCCTTTGACGGCATCGGACGTAGGCACGCCGCGACCGATTAGAAGCCACCCGGAGATTAGCAATCTCGGGTGACCACCAATACACCTGACGACGCGGCGGCTTCCGCCGAGCTCTCGGCATCGCCGCATCACATATTGCCTCAAGGGCATTTCTTATACGACCAGCGAGCCCCTCCACACCTGTGGGTAACTGTCCTGCTATACCCCAGCGCTGCAATATGGCGGACTCTCGGACCATTTCGAGGTCAATTTGCCCGATGGCCCATTTTGGAAGTCCACCTCTTTCTCCGCGCCGGGGCCTTAGTGGTCCCCGAGGGGCGGAGATCTCGAATCGTATATATCGGTGATTCGACAGAGTCTCCACCCCTTCTTCTACTCTCCAGTCGTTCACCTCGCGAGCGACACCGGGGGTGGCAAACGATAGGTCCACCACGGACCCACCCCGATGTCGCACGCAAGTGTGGACGGTCCCTCTATTAAGGAGGGACCGACCGGAGAGCAAGGACCATTGATCAACCGCTGTACCCCTGGCGTTAGTAGAAATGATGAATCCCTCTGAGAAGTGTGATATTGTAGGTCAATTTACCTACCATTGCAGAGAAAGCTCGAGCCCAGCAGTAGGACGTACATGAACTCAGGTGGTGTGGTGTATAAATCTATATATATAAAAGAAAGTCGTGTGGCTGTGTGGTAGCGGCTTCGAATACTACCAACCCTTGCTTTGCTCGTGGGTGTCGTAAAAGACGACTAAGAGCCCTAGATTGACCCGGACCAACTCCATCTGGTAGCATTTGGGTCAACGATTACATTCCCAAGGAGGGTTGACGTCAGGCAGGCGGCCGGTCATAAAAGTCATTGCCGAAACTTTTTGCAATATGTCAAAACAGATGACATATTGCGTCGACCCCAAGTAATTGGGATAAGAGCAAGATGATGATGATGATGATAAAAGAAAGTCGTGTTAGTTACACTATTTATAACTCAAGAACGGCTGTACTGATTTACCTGAAAATTGGTGGGGGTGTAGCTTAGAACCAAGAGACGGACATAGGATACTTTTTATCCCGTTCGACTGGGTTCCCATGGGACTTGACATAAAACGTCAAAGAGAATACAAGTCATTATAAAACGTGGTATAACAAAAACACATCTATCATTTAATAACAAAACGCAAATGACAGCTATAGACAGACTATATTTTCGGTAAAATTGGAGTGTCTGTTTGTAATGTCAAAATAATAAACTTTTTTCGTGCTCACACGGTTATTTGCACGACACCTATGCCTAAAATACAGATTAAAAAATTTTTGTCTATCTGTCTGTTTGTTCCGAGTAATCTTCAAAACGGCTGGACCGATTTCAAAAATTCTTTCACCAATGGAAAGCTATAATATCAGGGCGTAAACTAGGCTATATTTTATCCCGGTATTCCCACGGGAACGGGAACTATGCGGGTAAAACGACTGAAGCCGAAGCGAAGCGAGAGCGGGTTGCTAGTTTGTTATATAATTAGGTAACTCAATATTGGTAGCTGGTTCACCAAAGGAATTTAATTGACGCCTTGTGGCTTGCGGTTGAAGAAATTTAGGAACTATAATATTATGAAATATTTACCACTTTGACAATGGTTATAACTTAATATAGTTTTTCGTGTGGTGACGGAGTAAGAATATAATTCGCCAACACCCCCCCCCCCCCCTCTTTCGCGTGGGTATCGTAAAAGACGACTAAGGAACATATTACGCATATGATGTCTATGCAAGAGTTGGAAAACTCGAAATAAAACCGTATACCAACCCATCTGACCAGCATGGTATAGTAAGGTCAATTTTCCTCCTGGTTCAAGCCCAGCAGTGGGACGTATATGAGTCAAAGTGATGATGATAGCTTAATAATCTATCTTAATATGATGATTTTAATTCATTTAAGTCGCACTGATTGGGCAGAGGTTCCCAATAGGAGATAAATTAACCACGCTGGTTATTAGACGTATTGGTATTGATTATGACGGCTGCTCTAGTAGTTAACTCGTGATCGGGGGCCGCTTGTGGGATCTGGTCCAGCCATAATCGTTTGAATTTTATTTCGTATTTTGTGGTTTGACAGGCATCATACTGGAGCTCGTTCTTACTAAACATGTTGTACATTAGTGGTGGTCGTTGAATAAACGAACAGTTTTTTGGACTGTTTCTTTGCCGTGAACTAATAAACTAGTTTATAGTTGACTGATAAACATGTTTATGTATGAACAGCTTCGCGAATCGGTCGTCGCATCAACGAATGACACGAACGCGAAGACGACTTACGAGTGTTCGCCCGAATCGGCGCGGACTTCGACGAAGGGACGCGTGCGCACTCGCACAGCTCGCTACGCTCCTTACCCGCCCCGCAAACCTCACCGCCCGTGGGCGTGAATTGAGGCTAAATCATAACGTATAGATAGATTGAATTGCCATTCATTGCGCTCTGCAATCGTGTGATGGAACTACCATCTACCATTACATATTGAAGCGTCAATGTATATTGTACAATGAAACTGTTGTCTAATAAAATTCGTTGAAGTTTCGTTGTCCTTTACCAATGGACGATCAACGTACGTCATATTACAAACTAAACGTCTCGTCTTGTCTAATCGTCTACGACGTAAACTAGTCGAAAATTAGACTGTTTTTTCAACTAGTTTATCATCGACGATAAACGGTCTCGTTGCGTCGACTGTAAAATTGTCGACGACACACTACTATTGTACACAATTTCATACCTATAATGTAAAAAGAAAAAAAAATGAAAGCAATAGACAAGCTCCCTAAGTTTCCTGCCGGATCTTTTCAGTAGCGGTCGCGTTCCAATCCGGTTTATTTTTTTTTTCTGGATAATTTTATTTTGTAAACTTGACAATATGTAAGTGCCCTCTCGGGGTTTTATGCATAATAAACGATTTGAATTTGAATTATCGTCATCATCATCTCAGCCCATATAAGTCCCACTATTGGGCTCGGGCCTCCTCCATAATGGAAGGGTAATTGACCTACTATACCACGCTGGTCAGACGTGTTGGTATAGGGTTTTATTTTGAGTTTTCCTTCTCTCGCATAGATGTTATATGCGTTTTATATCCCTTAGTCGTCTCGTACGGTCACCCACGGGTAAGATAGGGGGTGTTGAATTGTATTCTTACTCCGTCACCACACGGAGATTTGAATTATAAATAAAACTATTTATACGGATTTAATTTCGTTCGTATTTGATTTTTGATAGCTCGAGCAACTACATTTTACAGTGTATATTGTCACGGGCTGACTAACATGTCTCACGTCCAACATATCATCGTTATTACAGGGATTTATATCTACCCTACAAAATTAATTTTAATATTTTGACCCACGTTTTGATACAACATCAGGTTTGAATACCGAGATGAGCGCTAAAACTAAAGAAACTCTTCAGCTTTATATAGATTATTAGCTGATTTAACAGACGCTGAAACATGCACAAACAATTTCCTCAACATCGGTCTAGCCATTTAGGAAGAGTTCAGTGACATACACACGTACACGAGAAATTTATATATAAAGATAAAGATATTTAAAGAAAAGATAATTTTTACTTTACAAAATTATGGTTACATTATTACAGCGCACGTATTGTAATTCACGCTAAGAGGTGAAAATGGAATGTATTAATTTTCTTAGAAAAAAAATAAAGTGCAGGTTTATAATAAATAGTTTTATGTGAATACTTTAACATACATATTTACTCGTAAAAGCATCTTGGAGGAATATTACGGAGATAGATATGGCCTGTTAAACTTGGTACTTATTTTAAAATTTATATCAATAACATAATATTGAAGAGATTCACTTTATTATAGCGGTGATGACTACTTTGCCGTGTGATAGCGGCTACGACTACTTTTTCGTGTGGTGTGAAGTAAGAATTCACCATCCTGCCCGTGGCTGTCGCATAAGACGACTAAGAGATAAAATATGCATACATCTTTTTTTTTTCACGCTGTGGAAATGCATTTACGGACTATCCCCGCCAGTTACAGACAGGGGAGTATGTGTGGGACTCGCCGGCCACAAAAATGATCGAAATACCCACTAAAACCACAGCGGTCCCTTCCGCGCTTTTACGGGGTGCTGGAAAGATCGTCTGATAACAATCTATCCCCGACACCCCAACGCTTGGCGTCTGGCCATGTCTTGTCATCATTCAGGGCGATGGAGAAGCGCGTAGCGGCGTCTCCTCCTCCCTGGTCATCACTGGCGGAGCGAATCAGCGGACGCAAGCGCCTCGCGTGCCTGCTCCGCGTCCTCCTTCCTATGCATACAACATCTATGCAAAAGAAGAAAACTCGAAAAAAACCCTATTCCATCTCTTCTGACCAGCGTGGTATAGTGAATCAATTTCCCTCTCATAGTGAAGTGGCCCGAGCCCAACTGTCCCGTATATACGTCCCGTATATGGATTGAGATGAGAATAAGATCAGCGGCAAGGATTACAATTAACTTATATATTGCTCGTGGGGGTTACAAGATGAGAATATTACATCGACATGGACTAACTATGTCTGTTGTCGTCTGGTCTGCAATTAAATTGCCTAAGATGGACATTGACATCAAGCAAATAGATATGAGATACATATGATGAGCTTAAAATTGAGGAACCTTTATATAATTCTGCTATCTAAATCCCTTTTTTTATTGATAACGGTGGTAAACGAGCAAATAGTACACCTGATGGTAAGTGTTGCTGCCGCTCATGGACCTTTGCAAGGCCGCTACCTACCGCGAAGAAAGTGAAGGGAGTGTGAATACGTGCCATGAGGTTTGATATTACTAAAGGCATCACTAAAACCCACCACACGCAAACACCCTCAGAAAGTTAGGCTTCCAGCTCTCTCACTCACCGAACGAAGCGCAGTAACAAATTGCTGCTACTCGGACGTCGATTCACTGCGAGAGTGTGGTACTACCCTGAAAGGACCGGCCCGCGGCTGTAGATATATAACTGTCAACAATGTGGTCCTACCACTAGTCTGAAACCTGTTTTATAGACTTACAAATTGCTCTAAACATATTCTTAAAAGTAATGATATCTATAAATATAAAGGAGAGTCTTGTTAGTTACACTAATTATAACGCAAGAACAGCTGTACTGATTTGGCTAAAAATTGGTGGGGAGGTAGCTTAGAACCAGGAGACGGACATAGGATACTTTTGCCCGTTTTTTTTTTATGGTGTTTACAAGATTTCGTCAATAACTCTTTTATCCCGTTCGATCGCGTTCCCGTGTGACGTGTCACATGACATAAAATGTCAAAGAGCATACAAGTCACTATGAAGCGTAGTATAAAAAAAACGCATTTGATATGTACCTAATAACAAAACGCAAATGACAGCTAAACGTAATTTTGTCTATAGTTAAGTATGGTTAAAAATTTGATAATTTTAATTTTGTTAGAAATCAATAATGAGTACCTAATTTGTATTCTCTTTGAATCATCATTAACAATGCCGCGACCAAAATGATCGAATCTTTCGCGACAAAGCTGTAATGGTTCTACCATTAGAGACTATATTTTCGGAAATTTAGAAAATATATTTACGAAAAAAAATTATGGCGTTACGAAGTTCGCCGGGTCAGCTAGTTAAAACTAATAGCTACTCTATCCGTCGACAGAATTATAAAGTTCTATAAGATTTATTTATTATTCCGGCAGCTATTTATCCAAAGTATCCTACTTCTTTATACGTTTTATAACATAAATGTTTCGCTTAAACGCAAATACCATGCAGTGTGTAAAATTTATACAATCAAAATCTCTTTTTAAACGGTTTTATTTAGCTCACCCCTTTTGTTTGTTTATTTTTTTCTTTGTCGAGTCAAATTTAGTAATTGAAATTTCACCCTCTGCCTGGCAACCAATTGAACTGAAATTTGGTATACGCCTTTGGTTTTGGTGACAGTACACTTATCTATGTATAGTCAATATTTTTGTAAATTCTAGATGGCCGCCGTTACAAAATGGCGGATAACCTATTTTTTTTTCAATCCCATCAATATGGGTATCAAATGAAAGGGCTTGATAAGTAGAATACAATCCACTATACAAATTCAAAATCTAAGATGGCCGCCGCTACAAAATGGCGGACAACCTATTTGTTTTTCAATCCCATATGGTTATTAAATGAAAGGACTTGACAAGTAGAATACAGTGCTCTATACAAAATCAATATTAAAACTAAAAACTTAAAAATAAAAAAGGGAAGGGGCACGCCAAATATTTACAATCGTCGATTAAAATGTTTGTTTTGTAGTGTCCCACGATTTTATTTTTACTGTATCTTTACAATAAAACCGTTTAATTTAAAAATTATTTTCCCTTTTATTATTATATCTACACATCTATATAAATAAATAAAATTTAAGAGTCTTTTTGTAACGTCATATTACGGGGCTTTTTTTTTCATGCTTACACGGTTATTTGCACGACACCTATGCCTAAAAACCAGTTTCAAAATATTTGGTCTGTCTGTCTGTCTGTTTGTTTGTTTGAGGTAGGACCGATTTTGATGATATTTTACTACCAGGTAGCTGTCTATATAAAGAGTAACTTAGAGTATATTTTATCCCGGTGTTCCCACGGGAACGGGAATTACGCGGGTAAGGCGACTAAAACCGAGGATGCGAGTAGGCGACTGAAACCGAAGCGAAGTGAGGGCGGATTGCTAGTATTTTATATATTTTTCAGATCATGCCCTGCAGTCATCATAATCATTAATATAAAGCCTCTAAACAGATTTTAGAAGGAAACCTCGAAACAAAACCCTATAAGTACAAACCTATCCTACCAGTATGGTATAGTAAGGTTAATTGTCCTCCTATTGTGGAGGAGGCTCGAGCCCAGCAGTGGTACAAAATATGAGGCGGAATGAAACAGGTTTAATTACACCTAATATAAGAAAAAAATATACACATACACATCCCACTTTTGGGCTTGAGCTTCCTCCATAATAAAAGTAGGGATGTGACCTGGAGGGAAAATAATCGATTTTTAAATAATCGATTTTTTGTTCGTTAAAATAAATCAATTATAAAATAATCGATTATTTATAAAATATCGATCTTTTTCTGCCAACAGGATTGTGATGACTTTTTTTTTAGGAAATGTAAGCTTTATTTTCTAATATAGTAAGAAAACGATTCTGATGACCTTTTTTTTAGGAAATGTGAGCTTTATTTTGTACTATAGTATGAAAACACACCTGAAACAATCCTGATGACTTTTTTTTTAGGAAATCTGGCCATGAATAATCGCTTAATTTCGAATAGTAAAAAATCGATTAATAATCGATTTTTCTCATTTTCATAATCGATAATAAAAATCGATTATTACAAAAAAAAATAATCGATTAATAATCGATTTTTATAAAAATCGATTATTTTTCACATCCCTAAAAGGGAATACCTACTATAGCACGCTGGTCTAACATGTTAGTATTGGATTTCATTACAAGTTTCCTTTCTCTTGCATATATGTTATAAGCGTAATAATTCATCCCTTAGTCATTGTACTCGCGGGAAAAAAGTGGTGAATTCTTACTCCGTTACCACAGAAAAAAGAAACTAAAATATCATCATTATCATCCCACTGTTGGGCTCAGGCCTCCTCCATAATGGGAGGGAATTTGACCTACAATACCATGCTGGTCAGACATGTTGATATAGGGTTTCATTTTGAGTTTTCCTTTTCTTGCATAGATGATCCACACGGAAAATAATTACTTAATCCAGTCTCACATAAAATTAAAAAAATAAATAAAATATTAGTTGAATCTGGTAATTATCGTAAATGTCACGAATTAGTAATAAGTTAAAATGTTCTTATAGAATTTGGAATACAAGTTTAACTAGTTCTTCTTGAGGTCATGCCTGTAAAAATAACAGAACAAAGATATATTAATAAACGACTAACGTTCGTTGGATAGTCCCAGCGGAGATGAGCTTTACATAATTCCACTTTGTTAGTTCAGAGTGCTTCGATCTGTTCTACCGATTTGTATAATGCTAATAGAACAAAGTTTTTTAATACCGAGCTTTCAACGTATTCCCTAAAGGAGATTTAAAGAATACTTTAAACTTCAATCACATTGGATATCCACGATCACGATTTAATCTCGACTTTGTCGTTAAATTATTAATTTAAATAAATAATTAATTTAAAAAATTAATTTAAATAATTAAAGACTGCACAGATGGCGTAGTGGTTAAGATAGCGACCTACAGCGCCAGTGTCAGGGGTTCGAATCCCACGCAGGGCAACACTTTGTGCGAATCACATATTGTTGTTCTGAGTCTGGATGTAATTTGTGTCCGTTAATTATATGTTTGTAAAGTCTCCCGCAATACAAGGATTATTTCCTTAGTGCAGGGTGTTTGTCTTTAAAAAAAAAAAAAAAAATTTCACCTTTATACATGAATTCATCATCAGTATTATCATCATCACAGCTCATATATGTTCCACTGCTGGCTTAAGTCTTCTCCATAATCCAAGAGAAATTGACACCACGCTGGTCAGATGGATTAGTATAGGGTTTTATGGCAAGTTTCCCTTCTCTTGTTGTTGTTTGCCGCATATACATATATTTCTTAATCCTTTTTTATGACACCCACAGGCAAGATGGCAGGTGGTGAATTGTATTCTTACTTTGTCACCACGCTGATGGATTTTTGTATTATATCTTGGAAAAAGTATATATTCTAGTTTGAACGGCGTCGCACTGAAGTTATATTAATATTTGCTAAAATAAAAAAATTAACCCTATAAGCCCAATCTACGTCATTTTAACCTACATGCAAATGCATTTTTATGATTTCTTTCGTATGCACCCTTCGATCACTATGATTGATCAAAGTAACTTGGGCTACTAAGTCATGAGCTAATGACGAGATGACGGTTATATCGCTTTAGTAAGTACCCCCCATTATGAAGTTATCGCAATGTGGTAGGTCAATTATACCCACGTTTGGACTTTGTGTAACTTTGCATTTTGTATATATATTTCAGTTTATATTATTTATTATTATGAGCAATTTCAATCAGATTCATATTTTCTTTTATTTCTTACTTTAATCTGGGGGCACGGCAGTGACCCCGCCAAGTCGAGCAAAAAAAAAGTCGGGCAAAACGCAACACTGCCGTAACATAGTTTTCTCGAAGCAATTCAGGCCATTTTCGACCCCCTATAACTTCATTGTAAATAAAACTAGAAGCCTGAATTTTTAGTAACCCAGCAAGCATTGTATACACATTGTGTATTTCAAATTTCATTCAATTTGAACCAACAGTTTAAAAATTATAACTAGTCAAAATTTCGTAATTTTGTCACTCACTGACTGACTGACCGATCATCAATATTAAAGAGGTTAGAAGTCTAGCAGACATAGAAGCTTCAAATTTAAAATACAAGGAGTGTTTAATGTATAAATGAAGGTTAATTATGAAACATTGTAATTTTGGTCCAGTTTCCGAGATACATTAACTGCATAAATAATATTGTAAACCCATATAAATATATAGGATTACAAAGTTACATTTGCAGTTAATAAAATGTAACTTGGTAAAAAATAAGAATATACTTGTCGCCATCATTGCTTCCCTATGGGAATCGTAAAAGCCAGTTAAAGACTGCGCAAATGGCGTAGTGGTTAAGATACCAACGTACCGTGCCAGTGTCGCGGGTTAGAATCCCATGCAAGACAACACTTTGCACGATCCACAAATTGTTGTTCTGAGTCTGAATGTAATTTATGTCGGTTAATTATATGTTCTTTCCGTGTGGTGACGAAGTAAGAATACAATTCACCACTCTCTATCATGCCCGTGGGGTGTCGTATAAGACGACTATGGGATATAATATGCACATACCATCTGTGCAAGAGAAGGAAAACTCGAAATGAAACCCTATATGAACATGTCTGACCAGCATGGTATAGTGGGTCAAATTCCCTCCCATTGTGCAGGAGGCCCGAGCCGAACAGTGGGACGTATGAGGGCTGCGATGATGAATTATATGCTTGTAAAGTTCCCCGTAATATAAGGATTATTATGCCCTTAGTGCAAGGTGTTGTCATTTAAAAAAAGGTTCAACAGGAGAGTGGGCAGTAGCTCTTGCCGGGGATATGTATCACTCACTGCGAAACCAACCCGCCTACCAAACGTGGCGATTACGGCATTATTCCTCATATGGCGAAGAAAAATAAGCCCTAGTCATGGCAACTTTGTTACCCTTGAGCGTCGTCAGATGCAGGTGCCACAGTACCGCACTGTATGGTGAAGCACGATGGGGTCTATGTTCTGCAGTGGACGGCAATAGGCTGAATGATGATTGGCATAATAGGTGTAAACAGATACCTAGATATAATTATGTTCAAAGATAACTTGTAAAATGGTCAATCAACGGAATGAAAAAGCAAGAGTGGGACATGTCTTATGAAATTGTACCAAAATCTCCCAAAGTATTAAGCAAATTAAATTGCCTGAAATTTACCTGAAAGAAAGAATGCCATCATTAAGCTCGATTGCCATCAAAGCGGAGAGGAGACTAGAGGAGATGTGTTTCAAAAAACCAATCAAATTTCTTTATTTGCACGTCTATCCGCTTAGTTTAGGTAGAAATTCCTCAAGCAGAAAGGAGAGATATCTCATTTTTCAGAGAGTGAGCCCTAAGAAAATCCGTTGTTAGTATTCAAGAAGTACAAGGTACCGGAAAGGCAAATAAGTAGGTCTATCTACAAAAAGAAATGAGATACCATCAAAAACAAAACTTGTATAAAAAAGCCGAGCCTCGCAACTGAGTTCTTCTACTATAAAAAGTTGTGAGATCCATGTTATACTAAGTCGGTTAACTCATTCAGTCCCTACTTAAGGGACCTTTCTTCTTAAGTTATTACATAAATAGCTAACCTAACAACTTCTTATAGTGACTATATCAATATTAAAGATCTTTTATATTTTAAATAAATAGATTGACTTGACAATCGCACTATGTTTAGTACAATTTAATATAATATGTATTACTTGTGAGGTACATTGTGTTTTCATACGATTCAATCATTAAAAACATTAGTTCTGACATGACTGCGCCATGGATCCAAAAGTGACCAGGAATTCTAACTTTAGAATTTTGAAGCATTTGTTACGTGACAATATTCAAATTCAAATTATTTTATTATGCATAAACCCCGAGAGGGCACTTACATATTGTCAGGTTTACAATTTCCAAAAAAATATACTACCACCAGATATCACGAATATTCTTCAAAATAAGCCACAACTTTCGTTAGACGATCTTACAGGCAAACCAGATCCAAAGAAGCATCGCTACTGTAAATACTGATTTTAAAAAAAAATGTATTAAACAACTTTACAGTGCATCTACTGCAAAATACCATTATATGTCGTTAACACCGCATTGACGTATGTCAAAAGTCTCATTAATTGAATAACCCCGGACACAAACTAAAAAAATACAAAAAAGTACCACGTTCTTTTCACCAGGAATTATTAATTGTCATTTACTGGCATGTACATGTACTGGCACGCGTGAAGTACCTACTTTAGTAATCAATCATACGCCGTTACATCATTTTGAAGAGAGAGAAAGAGCTGATACTCTTACACTGCTGGACCGATATTAACCAAACATAGTTAAGAACCACTGTCAGGAAACTGGCTTTCAAATAAAAAAAACCGCATTAAAATCTGTCCATTACGTTTGAGAGCCACGATGCCACAGACAGACACACATACACACACACATACATTACACACACACACACACACACACAGAGACAGACAGACAGACATCGATGTCAGGCGTCTCGTTTAGTACTAAATGTTCGAATGCGCAATTATAGTTTATTTTTTTTTAAAGTTTATTTAAATAAATATTACTTTTATTTTATTATATCTCAACTAGATCAGCTAAATATGTATTACTAAAAATATTAGGTACAATAAAATAAGTCCAGACTGAAGCACATTTATTTGTGTAGGTTAATTTGACCTATGATTGGGCTTTATAGACAATAAAATATATTGGGCTTCTAGGGTTAAAAATGGCGAGCCCGCTGAACTCAGTAAGTAGTAAGTAACTACTTAGCGGACCTTCTCAGGCGGTTTGCTGGGCACTGTAAGGCTCTCCGTACATGGAGCTACTGAAAAAGTACTAGTTGCAAACTCAAATTACTAACGAGTTGCTTGAGCGTCACTGCCCATACGTTCTCATTGAGGGTCGCACACGATGCGATTAGTCACCAACCGGTTAATAACGCGTTAGCAACTGTTCACGCATGACGCGTCGTGCCGGTCGCCGCGCTACTGGTTACCAGAGTTTTCTGTTTTTGTTGCGAAAAATGAATGACCAAATCCTAAATATTAAATTTGTGCAAGAGGTGGAAAAGTATCCATGTTTATATAATTATAAACTGTCAGATTACTCAAGGAAAGATGTTGTCAGATTACTCAACTGATAATCTGCAGTTCACATTATTTCGAATATACGGGTGAATCCAAAACCTGCCAAGATTCCTTCGACGTCTATTAAGTGGTATAATACAATATCGTCGTCATCCTCGCTCGACCCACTGAACAAGTTTAATTTTTCCCTAATTTTTCCTCGTTAATCGTGTGCTTGTGAGAGCAGAAATAACAGAAGTCACTGAAACCTTGCAATTTAAGTAGCGTCACGTGCGAGGTACAGTTTCTAACTAATTTGTAATTGTAATTACTGATCAGTTCCGTCATTTTTGAGTTGCTCCATGTGCGGAGGGTCTAAGGGTTCATGTAGACCATGTTATATGTTCATATTGTTCATACTAACAAATTGCATACATAAACACAAAAAGAGTTTTAAATTAAGAATAGAATGTGGCACCCTTAGAATAATAACGTATAGAAGGTAAGTCCACGCACATAAAATGAAGCATTTCAGTTGGAGCCTAATGGAGCTTGCGCCGGAACCATTCCGTAATGTACAAGGTCACTGTACTGCATGTACGTACGCAACTCTTAAAAAATAAATAGGTAATTATGACAGTTTGTGCATTCGAATGGTGACACCATTCATTTGAAAATAATAGAAAGGTTTTTATCTTGTAAATTTCTTAGATATTAGCGTCCTAATTCCTATAACTGTCAATCTAAATTGAGTAATTGGCGAAATCTTGTAAACGCCATAATATTAAAAAAAAAAGTTTTTTGACACTACTTTTAAAAGTATTTCGACAATTTAAGTTAATAAAAACAAAATTTGATTTCATAATTTGTATAGTGGTGTGCGTGTGTACGTGTGCAATCGCCTGTACGCACGTAATATTATTTCTTCATTTTTTTAATAGCTTGAAGTACCGACACTCCTCTATACGTGATTATTCTAAGGTGGCACCAGTCGTTACTTTGCCATCATAATCTCAGTCCATACATGTCCTACTGTTGGGCTCCACTATCACTATCTTACGCTGGTCAGACATATAGGGTTTTGTTTCAAGTTTGCCTTCTCTTGAAATGACGGAATATGCGAGTGTAAACCTGATCGTTGGCGTGGCGTAAACAGGCAACGGCGACGCATCGCCACGCTATATGACGGAATATATGTAGTGTACGTAGCCTATAGGTAGTAGTGTCTGGGTGAGATAGAGCGACGCGATGTTGTGCGTAAGCGACTATGTGGTGAATTAATTATGATTGTTGTGTAATTTCTATAATATAAAAATGAACCGTTTTAATGTGTTACTATGCGCAAATCTCGAGAACTGCTGAACCGATTTCGCCTATTCTTTTTTTAAAATATTCCTTATCCTCCCATACAAACGATTCGTAGTAATACTTAAAAATCAATTTGAACTTTAATACTATACCATAAAGTTCAAGTGTTAATGGGGAGGTTCCGGGTAGGCAAAACAATTGAGTGATCTTAGTATCGTATATTGATTGATTGTATACCTATATATACTGATGTCAAACACAAAATTTTAGATGTTTTACAATTTTTATTTTTGACATAATATAATTGTTGACTTATTAACTTTCTTTTTTATTTTACTATCTGAACAGGCGTCCCGCATAGTAGAATAAGTATTAAAAAAAATAAAAAATTAAAGAATAGACTGTTAGGCGGTACGAAGTTCGCCGGTTATAAACATAAATCGTAATATTTTATTTATACATTATGCCATATCCTGTCGTAATCTGTTCTTTAATACATATATACTTGTAGAAAATAATTTCGCGGCTCACTTTTCTTATTATCATCTCTTATATTTGTATTATTGTTATCATCCAGCCTTTCGCCATCCACTGCTCGACGAAGTCCTCCTCTATGTTTCTCCACAAAGTGTAGTTCATATGTGGGGATAATGCCGTAATCACCACACTTGACCGACAGATTACCGGTCGCAGTGTTACACGTTTCGAGAGAGCTGCTCCTCACTCTGCCGGTTTTTTTTTTTTTTTTTTTTTTTTTTTATGGGTGGGCTACGGTAAGCGCACGCGCGGTCCAGTCCGTCCGGGGCGATGAAAGGACGGCGCGCGGGCCCATAACCCACCCGTACCCACGTCACCTCGTTGTTGGGCCGACCACCGGAGCAGATGTGACTTGTCGTCAGTGGCCGGCCGACGGAATACCCTTTCGGGTACTCACACCTCTTCCGACGTCCTTCCCGGTGAACCCCTAGCCAATTTTTACGACTCCCACATACAAACAAGGGGTGACGACGATTCTAATGTTATATAAAAATTCCCGAGTGGCAACACCACTCGGGAATTTTTATTAACTTTATATTTTTTTATTTATGTTCTGCCTCTGTTTATAGACTGATGTGTTCTTTTTTTCTCGCTACATTAACTTAGTAAACGAAAGAAACTTTTCTGGTGAAAGTTTCGTTTTATGTATCGTACTAAAGATTGGAGATAAATTATTCGCACACACTTTATTTTAGCTATAGGCTGACTGGTGAGACGAAACTTGTATACCTTTAAAGAATTGCTTTTGGTGTTTCACAAAATGTAAAAATTTAGGTTGCCCTATATACTCACTTGGTTTTTAGAGGTATCGTTAGCCAACGACCTGGTTATGCCCATGCTATTACTAAGGTCCCTAAGTGGCAGTTGTTACTTAACGTCAGGTGGGCTTGCTTCTTTGCTCCAATATACACAAATAAAAGTCTAATATAAAAGAAACAAAATACATTCTTGACGGTTATTCTCACATATCCTTTCTACAATAAGTAAAGAAAAATCTGTTCCTTGCTGCGAAAAGGTGTATACATACCTTTCCTGCTCTGATCCCAAAAAAAATGTACCTACTCTTCTTATATTGCAGTAGTTTTATGACCGGCCTGACGTCAGCCCTTCTTGGGAATGTAGTTGTTAACCAGACGGCAATCAGACTGTAAATAATCTTGATTAAATCAACCCTCTACTTAGATCTTGGTAAAGTATTAGCCGTAAGATGAACATGGCGGTTCAGTTCGGTATATATATATATATATATATATTAGGTCTTTACCTATGAAATTGCCGTTATGTATGAAAAAAATTAAATGATTTTTTTTTCATGTATTTTTTATTTGTATTAATCGAAGTAATCACCCATGCAATCAATGCATCTTTGCCAACGCAGCGGCAGTTTATTGATGCCCTTCTTAAAGAAATCAGCTGGACGGGAGGCAACAAATTCTTCAAAGGCATTTCGTACTGCCTCTCGGGTATTGAATTTCTTTCCCGCCAAAAAATTATCCAAATTCTGGAAAAAGAAATAGTCTGTAGGCGCAAGGTCTGGTGAGTATGGCGGATGACGGAGTGATTTCAACCCCAGTTCTTGCAACTTGGAGACCGTCTGCTGTGCAGTATGAGGTCGCGCATTGTCGTGCAGGAGCAGCGGAGACCAGCGATTGACCAATGCTGGTTGGAGATGTGCCAGCTTCTCCATCATTGTGTTCAGTTCTTCACAGTACACATTTCCAGTAATGCTCACCCCGTTTGGTAAGAAGCTGTGATGAATCACAGCGGCGCTAGACCACCAAACAGTGACATCACTTTTCTAGGGGTAAGTTTTCGTTTAGGGCATTGTTTAGGTGCTGAACCAGGATCCAACCAACTTGCTGAGTACTTGCGGTTATCAAACAGAATCCATTTTTCATCGCAAGTAACAATGCTTTTCAAAATTCCTTCATTTGTGTGTCTGTTGAGCAATGCAAGGCATGTCTCGACGCGTATTTCGCGCTGACGATCATTGAGTTCGTGGGGTACCCATTTGTCAAGCTTTCTTACCTTGCCAATTTGACGCAAAAGGACCAATATTGTTTTGACGCTAACGTCGAAAGCTGCTGCTAATTCAGCCGTAGATTGTGTATCATCGGCTTCCACAATCGCCTTTAATTCGTCATTGTCGACCAAAGTCTTCGGACGACCATAAGGTTCATTTTTCAGGTCGAAATTTCCAGAACGGAAGCGAGCAAACCAATAACAGGCGGTGCGTTGATTTGTAGTGTTAACTCCGTAAACGTCGTTGATGTTGCGTGCCGCTTGTGCCGCGTTGCTGCCACGACGATACTCATATTCCATAATTACTCGAATTTTTAACGTATCCATGATGACGAAAAAGATTCAAATGCGATGAAAACGTAACACTTATCAATAAACAAATGACTACTTTTGGAAAATGTATTCCATGTTTTAAAATAAAATTAATTTGAAATTAGAATTCTTAGCCAAACAAAAATTATTTTGATTTGAAATGGCCAGTACTGCAGAACGGCAATTACATAGGTAAATACCTATTAAATACATTTATATACGAGTATACTAGTGGTCGCCGTGTGGTCAAAATTCGTCCATAATTCATTTTAATTAATTTTTCTGCTACACAATTTTCTTTAATTTTATTTATGTATAATTGTAAATTGAGCAAGCTGTATTTCACTAATAACTAATATATAAGGACAAATTTCTATTAGACATTGTCATCGTAATTATAATTGTTTGACATTTAGATTTAGAGATTTTAACCGTAAACAAAAGTGTATAAGCGTTGCTATGCAACACACTTGCACAAACGTGTGTGTGTGTAACGATTGCGTTGTAGTGTGCGTGATGCCTTTTTTAATGAATTTAATGTATTTCTAATGCATTATTATATGAAATTTTAGTTTTATGCACTTCTCCTCATTATATACTTCAACCGTGCCAAATTTCATACATGTCCATTTACGTAATTTTCGTAAAAAGGGGTACAAAGTTTTCGCTTCACGTATTTATATATAGATACATTTATACATATAGGTCCGATTTATTAGATAATTCAATTTATAACTTTAAACGTAATGTTTTAAATATGTTATTTACCCATCCAACAGTTCATCAGCTACCATTGATATGTAGGCTTCTTCAATTAGGGACCATACCTATTATAATCACTACGCTTGACGTAAGAGTTGACGATCACAATTAGTGTTTTTACTTACGCGGCCAAGGTCTACTTACGAAATAAAGTTTTATGGTACATATTCTTATTCCATCATAGATGTTGCCGTAAAAAATATGTCTAACTATAATAATTAAACTTCAAACAAGTTTAATGCTGTTATTACACGAGAATTTTATACACGGCAAATGATATACGACCATTAGGTCATAAAATTTTATCATTGGTCCGCCAAATGGCAGTCCATTATCGTCAAAAATCATCTTATAACCCATATATCTTCCAGTTGCGAGCAAAACATCGAGCCTATAAAATCGTTAAGGTCAATAAAGGACTAATGCAATCTAGTGGGAACTTCAGACATTATTTTATGGCTTCTGCTTTTTAATGTAATTCGTCGGATACTTAACTAGAACCAAAAAGATAATACGTTTTCGTAATCTAAAAAGATGTGGAAGTAATAAATATTTGCTTCCTTTTCTCAATTTGTATAAGTTACCCACTGTTATGGACAGCCGTTCTATAAATAAAGGAAATTATTTTACCATACCACTAGTATTGCCCAAATGCAAGACTAAGACGAGACTTGGACCAGTCTTGGTCTTGGTCTTGCAACAGCACACCTGGTCTCGTCTTGGTCTTGGTCTTGGTATTGCAGCAAGAGTCTCGCAAAGTCTTGCAAGTCTTGCAGTTGGAATAACGTAACAGTCATTTATCATGGCAATGAAAAATCTAACTAAATTAATCAAATATCATCCTATCCTATCTATCCATCTGCTAGCCTATAGTCCACTATTGAATATAACCCTTACCACTGGGGAAAATTACTCTTCTATTCCCCTGGTGTTACATTAGACAGAGTTACTACTCCTATGACAAAGGAAGGAATTTCGACCCTGTTTTCTTAAGACGTCACCACACGGGGCAGTTGATACAATAAATTTTATGTCATTTAACATTCCCCCTTTCCAACAAAAAAGATTTTTTCAATTTGATTGGCAAGCGACGGAGTTATTGGACTACTGACGACAAGTCACCCTGCTCTGGTGGTCGACCCAACAACGAGGCGATGTGGGTACGGACCGCGCGCCGTCCTTTTATCGCCCCGGACGGAATGAACCGCGCGTGTGCTTACCATAGCCCACCCATAAAAAAAAATAATAGTAATGGCTTCCTAACACCATTGCCTCAGTCCGATTTGATACGACATACACGGGTAAAAGAGTGGTGAATTGTATTCGTACTCTGTCCCTACACGGACATTTATGTAGAATTGTAGGCATATTTCTATGTCCAACAGTGAACGTCGTTGGGCTAATGAATATACGGATATATAAATATGTATAATGGGCAAGAGCACTCTCATGATTACGGTATTTTTGTCCTTTAGCCTTTCCGAAGAGTAATTCTGAAAAGCCAACACCAACATTGGGAATCGATTGGCCAATAGATGGATTTCTCAAGACTGATTTGACTTGCCGTGTAGTGACGGAGTAAGAATACAATTCACCACCCCCCTATTTTACCCACGAGTGCGAACCCACAACTAAGGGCTATAATATATAACATCGGTGTAAGAGAAGGAAAACTTGACATGAAACCCTGTTACAACACAGCCGATCACCGTGGCGATTCCTCTCCGGCTACGGCCGATTGCCCTCCCATTATGTAGAAGACACGAGCTCCACCGTATATAAGCTGGAATGGTGATTTGAATTAAATTCAAGACCGCGAGACTCTTGCAGGCTCAGTCTTGGTCTTGCTCAAGTCTTGCAGGGCCAGTCTTGGTCTTGGTCTTGCAAAAATTAAGCGGTCTTGGTCTTGGTCTCGGTTTCACATTTCCCGCAAGACCAAGACCGCAAGACCAAGACTTTTTTGGGCAACACTACATACCACGCTAACGTTAGGAATTTATTTCAAGAATTCTTTCTTCTAGTAATTTTAATCGTTTTTACGATACATATAGTTAGCAAAAAGAGCTGGTGGACGTTGCCATTCATCATTATTACTTCAGCCCATTTACGTCGCAGTTAGACAAGGGCCTTCTCCACTATGTCAGAAAAATTGACCTACTATGTCACACAGGTCAGACATATTGGTATAGGGCTTTTGCGTAAATGTTGTATGTATATTACATCCCTTAATCGTCTGTTACGACACTCATGGACAAGAAAGGGATTGGTGAATTGTATTCTTACTCTGCCACCACACGGACAAAATGGTGGACATTGTATTCTTGACAACATTGTATTCATGACACGAATTACGTGAAGTTTCCCTTATTTAAATTATTTTATAATTCTATTATATTCCACATCACGCGGTGTTTAGTAGAATCAGCGCTAATCTTAAGTTTACAACAATTATAAAATTTTCTTTACGACCAACCGGAGGGCTGACTAATTCTGTTGAATTTAATTTTAATTATATCTTTAGCTTTGCTAAGCTACCCTTTGTCAAATTATGTTGTAGCATTTTCGTAGCGGTCTGTAAAGGGGAAGGTAAGGGTATTTTCATATAAAATTAAAAGGATAATCCTGAACACCTACTTTAATCTCAGAAACTATTGTTCTGGTTGAAAAATTTTACTATATGTAGCTTTTTGGACGCGAGATATCATTGGACTATATTAATCCTTGTATTGGGCCTGCTATGATTTCGCTACTCCACTTCTAACAGTCTGGGATAAAGCCAGAATAGTATAGGGTTTCATCATCACCATCTCAGCCCATATATGTCCCACTGTTGGACTCAGCCCTCCTCCGCTATGGGAGGGAAATTGACCTGCTATACCGCGCTGGCCAGACGCATTGGCCTAGGGTTTTGTTTTAAATTTTTCCTTCTCTTGCATAGATGGTATATGCATATTATATCCCTTAGTCGTCTTTTACGATACCCACAGGCAAGAGAGGGGGTGGTTAATTGTACTCTTACTCCGTCACCACATGGAAAACCTGTCCTATTCCTTCCTCTATATCTCTTGAACGCCCTAGCAGAATTGAATTCTAAACTGTGACGAAGATAGGATAAGTAGAGTGAATGTTGCAATAGCCTATATTTAAAAATTATATTATACTTTGAAAAATTATATTTAAAAATTATATTTACTATATCGTCATCATCATAATAGCTCATATATTGACGTCCCACTGCTGGGCTTGAGTCTCCTTCACAATGGTATGGAAATTGACCTACAATATCACGCTAATCGAACGGA
Source organism: Lymantria dispar (assembly GCA_032191425.1). NCBI lineage: Eukaryota > Metazoa > Arthropoda > Insecta > Lepidoptera > Erebidae > Lymantria > Lymantria dispar. Next base: position 8,091,445 of record CM063445.1, on the reverse strand, counting down.
CTGGTATCTCTATACCAGTTATATGTCAAGTTTTCCTTCTTTGTCATAGATGTTATCTGCATATTATAGTACTTTAGCAGCATAGGAATGTCTTCAATATTTAGCCACTATTTAATATTTTACGATCTTAAGATTGTAAAATCGATCGTGTCTTTAAAGACACATGGTTTTTGCTGTCGTGTGGGTTTTTTCGGTGGCATGGTGTTTTGTTTTATCCTTTATATTTGATTAATCCGTCGTAAAATTTGGAACACTTTTCAGCAGTTCCATCTTTACGGGCCCGCCCACGTCCTCTGTTACCCATGGGTGTCGTAACAGACAAGAAAGAGATATAATATGTAGGTAACATCCATGCAAGATAAGTAAAACTCGAAACGAAACCCTATTTCATTAAATTTGACTAACGTGGTATAGTAGCTTAAATTTCCTCCCATAATGAAGAAGGCCCTAGAGCAACAGTGGGACGCATGTCGACAATGATGATGACACGATGATGATGATAAAATGTAAAATCTATAAGAACAGTATTATTTCATATGTTAAATACTCCCATAAACATCACAAACTACCATATATTTCTAAAACACACAAACTTTTAAATAAAGATGCAGACAACGCTAGTATAGGCAAGGGAGCCCTTTTCGAAGACATCACATATTTTTCTATCTATGCGAAAGTAAAATATACAATCTAACAAATACATCTACAAAAGATACCTCGAAAATGGAACATGAAAATGGCGTACCCGAATATAAATTTCCGAATTGATTCCGGACGAATATTGGCTGCACCGAATACGAACGAATATCGCCGAATTGTGATATTGTTCATTGAATAGGCGGGCAAACTTTCAACATAAATGCTTGCTTTCACAACGCTCAATGTAAAATAAATTGTAGCCGGAATAAAAGGACAATATCTGAGAATAGTTCTAGAAAATACTTTTTTTTTACTTTAGTAAAAATATCTTGATATAAAAATCCTTTTACAAAGATGGATTTTATCGATATAATATATTTTTCATAACAGTACCTACATCAGTATTAATATTTTATTCTCCATTTTAAAGACTGCTTTCCTCATAATGATGAGAAGTAATTATTTTAAAGTAAATACGTAATGGTGAATATCCGTATTTTGCCCCTGGATGTCGTAAAAGATGACTGAGGGGTCATTCCCCTATGCATATAACGTCTATGCAAGAAAGGAAAACTCAAAATAAAACCATATACCAACCCGTCTTACCATCGTGGTAGGTCGCTAACCCTCCTATTGTGGAATTTTCATTGATACTTGACCCGTCTTCACTTAATGGAAAATACTCATTGCTTAATTAGAGTGAAAAACGTCACTTTGGAAATAAGTTTGAAGTATTGTTTAGTGCAAAACGAAATAGGAGATAGAATATTTAAATAGACTAGACTTGAATGCATTCTCTTTAGTGCATCATATATTCAATTCCAGCACGTGCCGCCTCGGCTCAAATGTGCGCCTGAATAACGTCATGCATGTTGTTTGCGCAGTAGTTTCGAGTTACTCTGTAGAAGCCTTGTTCTCAGTGATAGCGGGCTTAGTATAATTAGAACTAACAACTTCAATATCTAAACATAGCGCGATTTAATCAAACTTTCAGTAAGAGTAATGTATTTATAAAAAAAACTTGTGAAAATTGATTGCTACACGTGGAATTCGAACCCATACATACTGGCAATTCGTTCTAATCGACTTACCAATTGGACCAACGTAGACTGGCGTATAAATAACTTTTGCGTTTTAATTATGCTTTTAGTTTAACTTAAACTCACTGCATGCATTCATACTTCCTTCACTTTTCTCACGGCGACTATAAAATCTCCATGAGCGAGCGGCTGTATCTCAGGTATGCTGTTTGCTCGTTTGCTACTAACAGCAACAAAAAAAATCTAAAATTCTAAATCTTAGTACCACATTTTACACCCAACGTATTTTCTAAAATCACAAACTTGCATATACATGCTAAAATCTGTATTTTACTGGACATTTTCCATCTATCCATCAACCTAGCGATATCCAATGTTGGTCATAAGTCTAGCTACGTGTAGATATAGTAACGACTGGCAGGCGTTTCGTCCGTTCCGTGCATTCGCAGTTGGTGTAATGAGTTGCCAGTAGAGTCCTACTTTTCTTTCCCTCGGTGTTGCTTTAGCCGGTTTTACAACTTCCACGAAAGTTGGTTACATATTTTTTTCTTGTCCATATATACATACGTATACAATTATCGAAGACAAAATAAAATAAAAAAATAAAATAAAGTGAACCTAGTCTTAGATCACATTTGTGGATTTAATATTATAAGCAATACGTCAATCCCGTGTTTCAAATACAATTCATTACACGTATGTCTCCACAATTACATCTTCATAAATACACACTTTTTTTTTTTTTTGTGGGTGGGCTGCGGTCGGCGCGCCTCCGCACCACTCCGTCCGGGGCGACAGAGGGGCTTAAGCACGCAACTCCCGCAACCCACCCGAAAACCACCTCGCCTTCGTCATTGGGCCGACCACCGGAGCAGGTTTACTTGTCGTCAGTGGTCGGCCGACGGAATACCCCCTACGTGGGGTACCCTCCCATCGACCGACGTCTCCCCCTCGGGGAGGACGTCGGTCTTTCCTCACGCGGTCGGCCTCGCGGGCTAGTGCGGCATGGCACGCAGGTAGTCCCACCTGCGCCGCCCCAATCGCTGGCAGCGGGTCGCTTCATCGAGTCTGTGCTCCTCGCGCGCGCGACTCGCCACCTTCTTCTGCGAGATCACTGCCTCGCAGAAGGCTGCAGCTGCGTCCCAGTTCCTGATGCTGCCGAGCATCTCCCTAGCGATGGTCGGCAGCGTCAGGTCGGCATCGATGATTGCGACGAGTTCACGACGTTGCTCTGCCCAAGCGGCACAGACCTCGAGCGTATGTTGCGCCCTGTCCTCGTCGCAATCGCAGTGGTGGCAGGAGGGTGTTCTCTCCCTCCTTGCGACCGTGTACAGGTACTTGCCGAAGCATCCATGCCCCGTCAAGACCTGTACCAGTCGGAAGGAGAGCACACCGTGCCGCCTTTCCAACCACTGCATCAGCACCGGCCGGAAGGCCTCCACGGTTTGCACCCCGAACCGAGGCCTCTCCAGCTGGACTGCCCAACGGGCAATGACGTCTCGGCGGGCGTCGACGCGCCAGGCGGTGAGCTCCCTTAACGAGATCTTACCGCCCTCCGCTCGCACCCCCGTCACCCGCCGATACAATCCGGCGAGCATCTCCGCCTCCAGGTCCCACGGGGGAGTCCCAGCCAATAGGCACGCTGCCTCCGTCGCCACCATGCGGTATCCGCGGAATAAATATACACTTGGTAATATAACATTAATATGCACTTGTAATATCCAAATATTATACTTCTTCCTTGCTTCTGTTCAGAGCTATAATAATAATAATAATAATAATAATAATAATAATAATAATACTTTATTTCAGATAGCCATCCATATGTGTTAGTCATACAAAAAACCTTACAAACTATGTTAGTAACAAAAATATACAAATAATCAATTCAAATATCTGTGCTCCTTACCGGGCGCACTCTCACCGTAAATATGTATACGGCAATAGTGCACCAGGAGTGGACAGTCAGGCCTATTAACAATTGCACTCAAGATGCTGTTAGCGCTCCCCCATAGCCGGCACATCAATGATGCAGATCGCTTGCTGATAATTGCTGGCAAACTATCAATATGCGCATCTGCAAACATGGCATGCAAAACCGTTATGTGTGACCACCAATTGTTTTTTACTTATTGGAGACCCTCATTTTATACCAGTCTTTCGCTATTAAGCCACTCAAGGGTGACGATACGTAGCTACAAATGTTGTCAGAGCAGACTTTGTATTGTCATTTTTTGATTTGCTATAACAATATGAATAATACATGTACATGGAGCAGCCATATACGAAACGAAACTATACAATTACGTAAAGTTACTACCTGCAACATATTTGCAGCCAATTACAATTCGTAAAGTAAATGTTATCATCATCATCGCAACCCACATACGTCCCACTATGGGACTCGGGCCTCCTCCACAATGGAAAGGAATTTTACCTACTATACCATGCTGGTCAGATATGTTGGTATAGGGTTTCATTTCGAGTTTTCTCTCTCTTGCACAGAAATTATGTGCATACTATATCCCATAGTCGTGACTTACGACATCCACGGGCAAGACAAGGAGTGGTGAATCGTATTCTTACTCCGTCACCACACAGATATGTCAATGTATTTAATAGTTATTTCACGATCTGTCTTTCCAGTGACGAGGTAATTGTCATATTTTCTAAACCCTATATTTTATTCAGAGATTCCTGTGATGTTGATGACATCCTTTATGGCCCGGCTATGAGTTCGGTCTATAAGGCAGCGTGCGGCGGCTAGGCCTGCTAGTGGCACAGCGACCATATTAACTACATCTAGCGTGTCTAAGTATTGTTTAGTGGCTACCAACCACTAAACGATACAAAGTGGACGTATTCAGACATTACGTTACCCATAGGAACTACTTTACCTCTAAAGGCAAGGTAAGGTTTAACCTATTTTGAAATTAAATTTTTTGAAGAACTGTGTTTTATTTCTTCTCTGTATTCTATTATTAAACTTAAGCTATTTATGGCTTGTTATTTATATAGGCAGTCGAATTAAAATTTTTATATTAAAAACTTCTTTGTTCATATACACAGAATTTCCCTTCAAAATTGTTTAAAATATTTTATTTAATTAGTCGCCGCTCCAATTTACCGCTGCTCGCACTATCCTATCTCGTGTCATCCCATTGAGTATATAATTATGTTTTCGACGCACCCCACACCACCCTGCCACTGTCGCAATTCATTCGATAAAAACCACTGACGTGGCCGACGAGAGCAGCAACTCATGAACTTATTGAACATTTTAGTACATTTATTCTTACTGCTCGCCGCCCCACAATAAGGTGATGCTAAGACCGGCGAGTTGTGTGGTAAGAACCATTTCTTATGATTCATATGGTGACATATTCAATGAAGAGTCAACCAATATTTATATTGCAACATAATAATGTACTTGTCAGTTATCTTAAACAATATCAACATTTCAGATGGGTGGAATTTAAAGAAAATTCATGAAATCGCTTCTATTCACCTTTTATGTTAAAGTTTTAACCCATCAGGTAATCCATAATATCATATTAGACCTACTTATTATAGATGTCCAAGTATTAGCAGAGTAAACTTATATTGTGCTATTCACCCGCTCTTCCCCTTTTGATTGGGATTTGATGTTAATTATTTGTTTAGCGGTTTATTTTTTCAGATATCTGCTGCATAAACCAGATCTAAATGGACTTTCTTCGTAACAGTATTATCATAATAGCTACCAAGCAGATCACCGAAGTCATTGGGCGGTAGTCTACTTAAACGGATGGGTCAGGATGAACCCCACTTGTGAGGTGTCACTATGTTTTCACCCTATATAGCTGGACAGAATGTGACCGGCTCATAGCTGGATAAAAAACGGGATATGCAAAGAAAAATAATACATAGCGCTGCAATGCCTCTTTCACTGAGGCCCATCCCTGAGACAATCCTACTGAATGCTTTATTCTTTATTATATACATCAGAAATACTCCGTATCTTCAGTTGAGACAACACAATCCTCGTTTCACTGCTACACAACGATGAGTAGGTAAATATTTACTTACGCTGATTTTCAATAACTATACACGCCTCTATACATAAAATCTTGAAGAAATAGTTCTAGAAGAGATAAATGTATAGATTAAAAACTATCAAATTTACCAAAAAGAAATAAAGAAATATTGTGGGATTTTGATACATATATTTTCTCAAACCCAACATATGGGGCATTACAAAGTGCTTTTTAACACAGGACGAACCCGCAAACATATATCATCGAAATTGGCAACACGAACCTCTTGTGGGGTAACCATATAATTAGTAAATCAAGGATAGACTGCCAGCGCTTTGGCTACAATATAAATGAGACAATTTTAAGTATATTGGTTCAGGGCATATACACTTGAAACAGTGATCTATTTAACAGCTGATAAATGGCATCAAACACATAACTTGTAAAAAAACCAAGTCTCGCAAATCATTTCTTCTACCATAAAAAGTTGTGAGATCTATGTAATACCAAGTCGGTTAATTTATTTAGTCCCTACTTAGGAGACCTTCTATCTTAATTTATTACGTAATGAGTTAATCTGGCAACTTCTTATAGAGACCATATCAATATTAAAGATCTTTTATGTTTTAAATAAACAGATTGACTTGGCCATCACATGAAAACACAATGTACCTCACAAGTAATACAAATTATATTAAATTGCATTGTTTACATAATTATTTCTGATGTTTACGCGAGCTTTGCACATTGTAAATAAAATTACTTTAGGTACGGATTTTATTACGTTTGTATTTGATTTTTGATTGCCCGACGTTTTGAACACTTTCGACCACCCGTAAACCATGAACGCTGCAAAGCAAAACCAAATAGAAACGTGATAAAATCCGTAAAGTAGTTTTATTTATAAATAGATTGTTTACTGCAATACAATCCTATACAATGGCTGCTTGGTTACTAAAAATTCAGGCTTCTGGTTTTATTCACAACGAAGTTATAGAGGGTCGAAAATTGTCTGACTTGTTTCGATAAAAAGATGTTACGGTATTTCGCGTTATTGCTCGACTTGGCGGGGGCACTGCCGTGCCCACAGATAGACAGATTGGACGTATGGCGAGCTATGACCTATTCCGACAACCTATCATTACAGACAGTTACAAAAACATTTTAGTGAAAGGGACATATACTCAAGGATGATGTCAGTCTTTGAGATTTACATATCTAACACAAAAATCATGATTTTGCAAGAAAGCGATAGAATACGCGTCATCTACTAACTGCAAAAATCAACTAGAAAAATCATAATTGCGTATATTTTAATTACTACACGTTTTTTTTTAATTATATAATATGAATAGTAATTTACAATAATTAACTGCTTTTCTATGGCATTAAATACTGCCAAAATATATATGGAATAGAAATTCGAAGGTAAAGCTATATCGCCAAAGAAAACTTTGAGTTACTCACCAAGATTTTTCTTTGGCAACGATCTGATTCCACTGATGTTAGGAATTAGTAGAAATTGGCCAGCCCAAATACTGATGAAGAGATAATATGGGGGTACGCCACCTTTTCATCATCCCGGACGATACGAGTGGAATACGTCCCAACCATAGCATGTCATTTCTATATGGTAGGACCACACTGTTGATAGTTATCTGTATACAGCTGCGAGCTGGTTCCCTTTGTGTAATACCACACTCTCGTAGAAAATCGACGTCTGAGTAATAGCAATTTATTACTGCACTTCTTTCGGTGAACGAAAGAGCCAAAAGCACAGCTTTCTAAAGGTATTTATAAGTGTTTTAGTATCACCGAACCTTATTGCACGCATTCACATTCTCTTCGCTTTCTTCACGATAAGCAGCGGCCTAGGAAAGGTCTATGAGCGGCAGTATCACTTACCATCAGATGTGCTGTTTACTCGTTTGCTACAAACATAAAAAAAAATCAGTGACATGACTGTGGTAAGTTTCATGTGTATCATTCCGCATCAAGTGTGCTGCTTGCTCGTTTGCCACCATTTTTTTTTTCTAGTTATGATATAACTTAACAGTTACTTCATAATAATTACAATCTAGCTATGAGGCTAATAAGTAATTTAAATCTAACTTAATTTGCTAACACATGCAGAGTAATGAATGTGTCCATTGGCACTTTTCTTATTGTCTCTAATAATAATAAAATACACTTTATTCTTGTGTTCTTCAAGGATAGCACTCACTGCACTACTTATCACTAGTTTCAATAAACTAACTCAAAAGGCTTAGTCCTTTTCAGTCTCCTTACTATGTCCGTGGTGTTGAGGAGCTGGATAGCCTCGGCATTTACGTGTTGTATTAGTCTTTGTTCATGTGCCACCATAAAAATGAAAAAAAAAAATAAGATAATAAAATATGTCCCCTAATTTTCCAAATCCTTGTCACGATTGTCTGGGCAGTGAGCTAAGATTTATCACAACACGTGCAAACGTATAGAATAAATATCCTTTTCCACTTATTTCGCAAAACTCAGTCCGTTTTTCTCACGTCTTTTGAAAATAAAAAATGTTCATTTATAGTTATGTAAGCAGCTCTTCAATGTTTATTTCTGCTGTTATATAGAGGTTAGGTCACTTAAAGTATATCTATACAAATAAATAAAATTGAAGTGTCTGTTTGTAATTTCAAAAAAAAAGTAGATTTCTTCATGCCCACACGATTATTTACACCAGAATGAATGCGGGAATGTCGAAGTGTCATCAGACCACCACGGTCTTGTATTTTATTCAATACCTTAGTGGTTTAACGTGTTATATTAAATAATTTTCATGGCATTTTGTGTAATGAACTGCTTCACTATACCCCATAGTGAATCCTTACAAATATTATAAATGCGAAAGTAAGTTTGTTTGTTTGTTACGCTTTCACGCTTAAACCAACGAACCAATTTAAAAAATTCTTTCACCATTGGAAAGCTACAATATCAGGGAGTAACATAGGCTATATTTTATCCCGGTATTCCCATGGGAATGGCAACTAATGCGACTGAAACCGAAGCGAAGTGAGGGTGGGTTACTAGTATGATATAATAGTGCTTTACATATCTTTTGGTCTCCACCAAAAATCTCAGAAGATACCGTTAACAGTGGCCATAACACTGATGAAGGCGATAATTTAACTGATATACGGACAATGAAAAATTAGAAGAAACCGATAATTTTTAAAGAAAATTATAACTCGACACTGGCAAAAATGGCTTGTATTAGTAGCTGATCGCCAAGACAAAAAAAGAAGATGAAGGTCAATAAATATTATCTAAGCCATCATCATCATCATCATCGCACATACGCCCCACTGTTGGTCCCTCCAAAATGGGAGGGAATTTGACCTACCATGCCATGCTGGCCAGACATGTTGGTATAAGATTTTATTTTGAGTTTTCCTTCTCTTGCACAAATGTTATGTGCATATTATAACATACGAAATGTCCCTTAAGTAGTGTTGCCCAAATGCAAGACCAAGACGAGACTTGGACCGGTCTTGGTCTTGGTCTTGCAACATCACACCTGGTCTCGTCTTGGTCTTGGCCTTGCGCACCCGAGTCTTGGTCTTGGTCTTGGTCTTGCGCACCCGAGTCTTGGTATTCCAGCAAGAGTCTCGCAAAGTTTTGCAGTTAGAATAACGTAACAGTAATTTATCATGGCAATGAAAAATCCAACTAATCAAATATCCTATCCTATCTATCCATCTGCTAGCCTATAGTTCACTATCGAATACAATACTTACCACTGGAGAAAATTACTCTTATATTCCCCTGGTGTTCCATTAGACAGCGTTACTACTCTTATGACAGGACTTTCGACCCTATTTTCTTAAGACGTCACCACACGAGGCAGTTGATACAATAAATTTTATGTCATTTTATAATCAATGCGATATTTTACAATTAATGCGATTGTTTATATTCCCCTTCAAGTTAAGTGGTATGTATCTATTGTATTTCCAGTTTAGTTACTGATACTCTGGATACTTGAAAAAACCTGTTGCTCTATTGCCTATATAAATACTTTGGCCGCTGGATCCATGTAGCTCTTAATATACTATTTATTCAAGAACATATAAAACTGCTTTAAAATTTTATGGTTTTAATACTTGTAAAATGTATGATATTTGTCGTCATCGTCACAGCTCATAAAAGTGCCACTGCTGGGCTTAAGCTTCCTTCCAGTAAGAGGAAAATTGATCTACTATACCACGTTGGTCAGACATGTTGGTACAGGGTTTTCTTTCTAGTTTCACTTCTCTTGCACATATGTTATATACACAGGGTGTATCAGTTTATGGGACAACTGTTCATGTAAGTTGTAGTTCAACAGTCATAGATCATAATTAGAATGTATATTACACAAAAACAATATAACGTAAAAGTTATAGTGATTACAAAAATGTGTGTCTAAGAGTTTATGCCTTAAATTTTATGCATTATGTAGGTATGTACAGACAGAATATATGTAAGCATGTAAAATTTCGACAGTATAAATAGGTATTAGATTTGCGCGAACCTTTCAATGGTTACGTAGGTACAAAGGCGACTCATCAACGGTCATCGGCCGATCAGCTGATTTATGTTAAAGTGAAGTTTGTCTTGCTTATGCAAACGTAATCATTGATTTATTCAAATTCTAATGAACATTTAACAAAATACGAATATGTTGTAGATTAAGTATCATTCCTTTATACATTTTAATCAATTTACACGAAAAAACGATGACAAAATTGAGAACTTACATGTCTCTCAATTCATTAACGAATCGATATTTTTATTTCAATTTTTTTTCATGGGTTCCTAACACCATTGCCCGATCCGATTTGATACAACATCCACGGGTAAGAGAGTGGTGAATTATATTCGTACTCTGTCTTTTTTTTTGTGTGTATGTAGCTGTTGGTCGCAGATGACCTTGACAGCTTAACGCGGTCAATGGGTGAGCGCTGATGGCTCTCAACCCCTTAAGTAAGTTAAGCGAACATCGCCCGAGGTCCGTTCCCCACAGGGGGGAACGGACCTCGGCTCGGGGCGTCACTGAGAGCAAAGTGGGCGTGGCCAAGTTTAGGTTAATGACTTTTACGCGGCGCGGTTTTCGACCTCGACGGCGAGGCCGATACCGCGGAGTTTTATCTGTTATCGCTGCGCGAGCTGTGTAGGTCCTTTCTTGGGCGATCATAATAGCGTCATCTTCTTCTTCAAGAAGATGACGAGGACGTCGGACCGCGGATATTTTTGAGGGGACGTAGTTTACCGCCCCAACCATTAGTGGATTGGGGTGAGTCGTGGCAGAGGCAAAATAGCGCTGGGAGCAACGCTTCATGTACTGCCTGATGGTGATCGTACTCTGTCCCTACATGGACATTTATATAGATTAATTGTAGGCATATTTCTATGTCCAACAGTGAACGTCGTTGGGCTAATGAATAAACGGATATATAAATATGTATAATGGGCAAGAGCACTCTCGTGATTACGGTATTTTTGTCCTTAAGCCTTTCCGAAGAGTAATTCTGAAAAGCCAACATCAACATTGGGAATCGATTGGCCAATAGATGGATATCTCAAGACTGATTTGACTTGCCGTGTAGTGACGGAGTAAGAATATAATTCATCACCCCCTATTTTACCCGTGACTGCGAACCCACGACTAAGAGCTATAATATATAACATCGGTGCAAGAGAAGGAAAACTTGACATGTATTATGACCTGTAACAACACGGCCGATCACCGTGGCGATTCCCGTCCGGCCACGGCCGATTCTCCTCCTGTTATGTAGAAGACACGAGCTCAACCGTATATAAGCTGAAATGGTGATTTAAATTAAATGCAAGACCGCGAGACTCTTGCAGGCCCAGTCTTGGTCTTGCTCAAGTCTTGCAGGGCCAGTCTTGGTCTTGGTCTTGCAAAAATTAAGCGGTCTTGGTCTTGGTCTCGGTCTCGCATTTCTCGCAAGACCAAGACCAAGACCGCAAGACCAAGACTTTTTTGGGCAACACTACCCTTAAGGAAGACGATTTTATTAAAGCTACGAAAATTATTCGCAACCGAAAATTACAAAACGGGCGTAAATGGGTCGGTATCGAACTCGATCCCGAAGTGCGTGTTCATTTGCTAAACACCAAGGAAAAAATATATATAGACTGCGTCAGCTGCCGCTTCTACGATGATTTGGAAGTAGTACGCTGCTCAAACTGTCAGGTACACGGACATGTCGCGAAATATTGTACGGAAAAAACACCTACGTGTGGTCACTGCATAGAAGGACATATTACGAAGTCCTGCCCAAATAAGGACAATCAAGATTTTAAACCTATATGTGCGTCTTGTAAACGTTTTAAAAAACCGTATGATCATCCTTGTGGCGCGTCAGATTGCCCCACTTACAAACTGAAGCTAGAACAACTGGTGCTCAATACTAACTATTAGAAATGAATAGTTTAAATATTGGGCAATTAAACCTCCATAACGATAGAGTTGCGATTTCAGAGTTAGATCGTATAGTTACGGAATATAATATAGATATCGTGCTTGTACAAGAACAATACCAGAGTAGTCGCTTACGTAATAGGGTTGTACAATTGGACAACAAAGCACGAGCTGGCATTTATGTTGCAAGTTCCAAATTTACAGTGACGTCACTACAAAATCTCATGACGTCACACTGTGCTGTCGCAGAGGTCACATCCCCATCCTGTAGAGTATACATTGTGAGCTGTTATTTTTAATATTCAGACCCCGTTAGTCCACACTTACACCATCTTCGTCATGTCTTGCGGTCTCTTACGGGCCGTAAAACAATTATAGGAGCTGACGTGAATGCGTCATCTACTCTCTGGTATGGCAAATTTAGATACACCGATACGGACCGACGGTGTGCTATAGAAGATTTCATCGCTGAGATGAATCTGTCCATCCACAATACACCCGATGCACCACCAACTTTTTGCAGCCCTTTGGGCGAATCTTCTATTGACGTCACGCTTTCAAGTGCAGACGTCCGTTTGAATAGGTGGCGCGTTCTTCCAGACGCGTCATGTAGTGATCATCACCTGATCGTGTATGAATTTGGATCGAGATTGTTGCAGGCTCCTCCCAGACAGAGTTATAATTTTAGATACAAATCTAAAGGCGCAAACTGGGACTTTTTCAGCTCTCTCTTTTCTTCGTGTGCCAGGGATTTCACTCGTAGACAATTAACCGCAGAAGAAGGCGCTGAACTAATGTCACATTCTCTGATATACTGTGCTGATGTAGCCCTAGGCCGAACATCCCTGCCTAATACTAAGAGATGTGACTGGTGGAACAATCACCTAGTGGAACTCCGCAAACGCTTTCGAAGGGCACGCAGGAAGCATAATAAACTTATAAAGTCACCTAACATAGGAAGGGCCTTTGATGAATCTCTATCTGTACTGAAAGCTGCCAGGTCTCGCTACCGGATTGCAGTAGAAAAATCGAAAGACGCTTTGTTAAATAAGATTGTGGAAAGATTAGAAAGTGAAGGTCCATGGTCTCCACTATATCACGAGTTTAAAGCGAATCGATTAGTCGACTTAGCGTACATACAAAACATTAAAGTGAACGGTAAACACACTACGGGTATTGAGGAGACCACGGAAGTTTTATTAAATACGTTAATCCCAGACGATGACATCTCAGTCGACAGCGAACATCATAAACAAATACGTGCATGGGCCGCTGAGCCACCTCTCTCGCCTATGTCTGACCTTCCATCTCTTGCCGAGTTTATGAATACCGTTAGAACTCTTCCCCTCAACAAGGCTGCTGGCGAAGATAAAATATCAAATAAAATGATCAAAGAAGCTAGTCGAGCATTGGGCGACTCAATGTTAATAATTTTTAATCGTTGCATAACTGAAGGCATTTTTCCTCGTATATGGCGGCGCGGTTATATACGTATAATTCCTAAAGGCGGTGATAAGCCACCAGACGACCCGAAGTCATATCGACCAATCACCTTACTGCCTTCATTAGGCAAGCTCTTAGAACGTCTTATTGTTCCTCGTTTATTGCCGGGTGGACCAACGTTCAATCATAAACAATTCGGCTTCACTCACGGCAAATCAACTATCGACGCGGCCGTTGCGGTAAGACGTGTTATTAGCGCATCCGTTTTTAAATACGTACTAGGTGTCTTCCTGGACATCTCAGGTGCTTTCGATAACGCCTGGTGGCCAATGCTAATTCTTAAATTAAAGGCTCGTGGTTGCTATAGAAATATCTACCAAATCATACAGTCGTACTTTTTAAATGGCTCGACTAAATTGAAACTTGGTCACCATGCTGTGTCGAAACCACTGACGATGGGCTGCCCTCAAGGTTCGGTATTAAGTCCATATCTATGGAATTTAGGTTTTGACGATTTTCTCGAGTTACCTCTACCGAAAAATTGTCTACTGATCGGCTATGCAGACGACGGACTTTTACTTATACAATCGAACACAAGGGATGGATTAGAGAAATTAGCGGAAACATGCCTCAAAGATATATTCGATTGGGGTACACGAAACCGGCTTGCCTTCGCACCACAAAAAACATATCATCTTTTATTAAAAGGACATTTACAATCGGCGCCGCGTATAAAATTCAATAATATGACTGTCAAAAAGAAAGAATCAGTTTGCTATCTCGGCCTAGTCCTAGAAAAAATTTTTTCATTTATTGAGCATATTAAAACTGTAGGCCAAAAAGCGAAACGGAATTTCTACGCGCTTACTAGAATATCCACATCTACTTGGGGCCTTCGTTTTAATATACTTAAAACCATATACATGGCCACATATTTGGGGTGTATTTGTTACGCTGTACCTGTATGGGCCGATAGAGCCACCATAGGGGCGGCTCGCCTTAAATTACTACAGAGCCAACGTATGGCCTTAATATTCTTGTGTAAAGCCTATAGAACGGTTAGTACCGAGACCTTACCAGTACTCGCGGGTGTACTTTCGGTTGATTTGGAGATTCAGAGACGAGCGTCAATGTATTACACCACAAAGGAAACTATGAATACAGATTTCCTTCTACCGCGCGACCGAAATAAAATTGCTAGATTGTTTGCACCACAATCCATTGTCTATGAGGAACTTTTAACTGAATGGCAAGAAAGATGGGATTTATCATCGAAAGGTCGACATCTTTATCTATTTTGCCATGCATCCGGGAGCGCCTGGAGAAGGTGCGGCTGGAGGTTGACCACTTTGTGGCTCAATTTTTAACTGGCCATGGCAACTTAAAAGTAAATTATTTTCTTTTAAACTCGTACCATCACCATTATGTCAATGTTCCACATCTGACCACGACTATGAACAATCAGCACATCACATTCTCTGGGAGTGCGATCTCTGGCGAAACGAGCGTAACCTTATGTTAAACAGTTTGCAAGTCACCTGTGGGGTAGTATACTATACGGACCTTGTAGCAACTCGAGAAAATTTCCGTGCGTTCATGCGTTTCTGCCATACCTACTGTAGCAATCAATCTTAACGCTCACATATAGGCCCCGTTAAGCTCTTCCGTATCCGTGGTGCCGTACTGCTGCGCTATCGTAGCTGTACACCTTTTTACTTATTGGCTGACTAGTCATTTTGTTTTCCTGTCTCCCGCTTTGCCTAGGAGGGAAGTGGAATCTCTCTTTCTAGCTCCTCCTCTTTAATCTTTTCTAATTAAATTTGTTGCGGGTCCCAAGACAATTAAAATCATATCCCGGGACTGTCTGAGGGTCAAACCTCGGTGTCATTTATGGAGACCATTGTGGATCCTGGCTTACAGGAGTTACAAGTTACAGGTGGGAATGTGTGGTGGGATTAGTCCCATCAAAAAAAAAAATGTGCATATTATATCCCATAGTCGTCTTTTACGACATCCGCGGGCTTGATAGGGAGAGGTGAATTGTATTCTTACTCCGTCACCACACGGACCAACTAAGCCATACGACATCAAATTACCACCAAATGTTTCAATCTTAGAATAATAACGTATAGAAGGTAAGTTCACGCACAAAAAGTGAGGCATTTCAATTGGAGCCTAATGGAGCTTACGCCGGGACCGTTCCGTAATGTACAAGTCATTGTACTGCACATACTTTGTACGCAACTCTTAAAAAATAAATTGATAATTATGACGGTTTGTGCATTCAAATGGTGTCACAACACATTTGAAAAACTTAAAAAGGTTTTATCATTAATTTTAAAAGTATTTCGACGATTTATGTTAATAAAAACAAAATTTGATTTCATAATTTGTATAGTGGTTTGCGTGTGTACGTGTGTAATCGTCTGCGCGCCATTAGTATTTTTAGATTCAAATTTTGAAAGTTCGAAGTACTTACACTATCCTTCTATACGTTATTATTCTAAGGTTTCAATATTACTATTATACTACTTAATGCTGAAATATTGGCAACGCACTGATAAAAAACCACTTACCCGTCACGTAACAATATAAAAGTCCAATTAGTGTGGAACCCTTTTAAAATTACGCCCTTGTACTTATTTTACTCGTTTCAACCTCGACATCGGCGTCAGCATACAGAAGGTCTGATTATATTATGTAAAAATATAACCTTATAAAGTTGAATAAAGAAAACAGATGTTGAATAAAGAAGAAAATATATGCGTGTGGTGACGGAGTAAGAATACAATTCACCACTCCCTATCTTGCCCGTGGATGTCGTGAAAGACGACTATGGGATATAATATGCACATAACATATGTACAAGCGAAAGAAAACTCGAAGTGAAATCCTATACCAACATGTCTGACCAACATGGTATAGTAGGTCAATTTTCCTCCCATTGTGGAGGAGGCCCGAGCCCAACAGTGGGACGTATGTGGGCTGCGATGATGATGATGATAAAGATGAAATATTTAGTTTTAAAACCTGCTTAATTGTCTTTTAACACGTTGAACGCTATGTGGGCCACCATGTGGGCTCGCTTATCTAATGTATGGAGCCAGCATAAAATCGCTTGTTTCCAAAATTTTAATGTTATTTTTTTAGGATAGCGTACCCAAAGGGTAAAAAACGGGACCCTATTACTGATATTTCGCTGTCTGTCCGTCTGACTGTCTGTCACCAGGCTATATTTCAAGAACCGCGATAGCTAGACAGTTGAAATTTTAACAAATTATGTATTTCTTTTGCCGCTATAACAACAAATATAAAAACAGAATAAAATAAATATTTAAGGAGGACTCCCATACAACAAATGCAATTTTGTTGTCCTTTTTATAGATAATGGTACGGAACCCTTCGTGCGCGACTCCGACTTGCTCTTAGATGGTTTTTATTGTTTTAGGGGCCTTAAAATATGGTGAATTACGTAGTAAATACCGAAGAAAAGTAATTTGTGACCTTATTTTGCTTAATCCTCGTTCGCGGCCATATGGTGTCTCTCACGGAACAACTGTATGTCGGCTACACGGTATCCCTATGACCCATGGGAGGATATTCCCCAGGGGGTATTCCGTCGGGCCGACCACTGACGTCAAGTAACCCTGCTCCGGTGGTCGGTCCAACGACGAAGGCGATGTGGTCTTCCGGTGGGTTGCGGGTGATCATGCTTTCGCCCCTCTGTCGCTCCGGACGGAGTGGTGCGAGGAGTGCGCCGACCGCAACCCACCCCAAAAAAAAAGAAGAAATCCCCATGGCCCAAATGGAAAAAGTAAAAAATCAGGCCGGCGTTTAACGTGTTGATTACCTTTATTATCTCAGCTCGCTATACGTCTCATTCCTGTGTCCGAGCGTTCTCTACAAAGGGAAGTAAATTAACCTTCTTGTACCATACTGTTTAGACTTAGTGGTATAGGCTTATTTCATGTTTTACTTCTATTGAATAGATGCTATATCACTTGCTATACAATTGTTTTATGGTGCCCATGAACAAGAATAGTGTGCTTACTTTTGAATCTCGATTCCTATCCTAAATCCAATCGCAGCTCGAAGAAAGTGACACCAGCGCACGATTGGAATCAAATACGGTGGATTGTTTTTAAACTAAATGAATTCGATTCTCGTCGATTAAGCTAAATATTTGCTACTCCGGAAGTGATTTTGACGTAGTTTTATATCGTTATTGTTGCACAATTTCAAGAAAGCGTCTTTGTAGTGATCGAGTTCGGTAACGTTATTAATTTAAAGGTGAAAATATCAACGGCAATGCGAAGAATTCATTCTGGATTTTATTTCAGAGTACCAAATATTATAAGTTTGGTGAGATTAGAATTGAATCGGATTCGAAATTAGAATTGATTTCAAGGGTACGCCCAAAGGTATATTGAAATGTACACCGTCACCACACGGAATACTTAATAATGTTTTTGTTAATTATTCTTGCCTCAAATTAATTTTATTCAAATTAATATCACTTTCGTATGGTAACGAAGTAAGTCTACAATTCAACATGCCCTGTATTGTCTGTGGGTACCTTAAAAGACGAATAAGGAATACAATAAGCATATAACTTATATGCACGAAGTGGAAATCTCGAAATAAACAGTCTAAAAAGCGTGGTTTTTTTTTTGGGGGGAGTGTGTTGCGGTCGGCACGCTCCTCGCACCACTCCGTCCGGGGCGACAGAGTGGCGTAAGCACGCACACCCGCAACTCACTTACGATACACGTCGCCTTCGTCGTAGGGCCAACCACCGGAGCAGGGTGACTTGACGTCAGTGGTCGGCCCGACGGAATACTTGGGGTACCCCTCCATCCAAAAAAAAAAAAAAATCTATCATCATCATCATTTCAACTCACACACGTCCCACTGTTGGGCTCGAGCCTCCTCCACAATAGAACGGAAATGGACCTTACTACAGCACTCTGGTCAGAGAGGTTGGTATAGGGTTTTATTTCGAGTTTTCTTTCTTTTGAATAGAACATCTATTCATATGCATAATATATCCCTTAGTTGTCTTTTGCGACAATGGTATACCACGTTACTTACTATGTAAGTCAATTTCACTTTTGCTGTGAAGGAAGCTCTAGCCTAACAATGGGACGTATATGAGCTGAGTTGACCCATCCATCGGCCCATCGATGACCACTTTTGAACCTAAGATGTTACGAGGCGAATAATGCTATAATCCCCATATTATGCATGTGAATCGACATTCGGGATTGGTATAATAACATACTCGGAAGAGTGCCGTTGTCCCATCCCCTGAAGTCATCGAAGATGTCAGTAAGGTAAAAAATAGATGGATGAATATACAAATATTTAATTGTATCTGGACTTTATGCTTGCAGAAGTTGCTTGGCATCTCTCGTTTTCCTTTGAAAACTTAATTCGCCGATACCAATTAACATTTTTGTAATGACATTTTTTGGATTTTAAGACTGTGATTTTCTATATAAAAGCTTGTAAAAATAAATATGAGTCAATGAATAATAAACATACAGAATTAATTAACATTGTGAGAAGTACCCTTGTTCTAAAATTTCAACATTTGAATTTTAATTAAGAGATACTTGGTCAACAAATTAAAATTATCAGCGAAATAAATAATAAAAAAAACACTTTAAAAATACCGTCTTCCTATAAAATTACTTGATAGAACATTTGAAATTGTCATGATAAAAATTTGTGAAGGAGATTTAGCGCCATTGGCTTTATTAAACTTTTTATAACAAACATTATAACAATTCATATATACAAAAATATAAGGCATTTATATTATACACTAGATGTTTTCACGATATCGTTCGCGAAGAATTTTATATTTAAACTAGCTGATCCAACAGACGTTGTTCTATTCAAATAAGGGCCATCTGCCGGGTCCAATTGTGAATTTAAAACATTTTCGAATTCCCTCGAAGACACACAAAAAAATTCATCAACATAGGTGCAGCCGTTGAAGAGGAGTTCAGTGACATACACACGTACACAAGAAATATATATATATAAAGACTAACTGGCCCAACAGACGTTCTTTTATTCAAATCTAAAAAAAATAGTAAAATTAATTCTCTATGAATTCGATCGCAGCGCCACCTACCAGGTCCAATTGTGAATCTAAACCATTCTCGAATCCCCTTGAACACACACACACACACACACAAAAAATTTCATCAACATTGCTCCAGCCGTTTAGGTCCTCCTAACCTAGTTCAGTGACACACATGTACACAAGAAATACATACATAAAGATATACTCTTTTTAACTGAACAAATTGGTTAATTTCTAATTCAGTCAAGAATTCTATAAATTGTTCCATGATTTTCAAGAAAACTATTAAAATATTCAATGTCATCACGCGGTTACGCGAAAATACACCCACGCGCATTTTAAGTCTTGTCTTGAAACTTTTAAGAGACATTTTCCTTTTAAAATGAATTCCAAAAATTATATTTTGTAAATATATTGAGTAGTTTCAAGAAATTTTTATTATTTCCGTCTTAGTAATTTTCTGGGAAATTGTACCGACAAAAACCATTTGACTTATTTTGATGTCACTACTAAAGCAATTACAACCAACCAAGCATGCCGTGTGGTAATGGAGTAAAAATACAATTCACCACTCCCTGTCTTGCCCGTGGATATCGTAAAAGACGACTAAGCGGTATAAACCCATATAACAACTATGCAAGAGAAGAAAAACTTGAAATTAAACCCTATACCAACCTGTCTCACCAGCATAGTAAGATCGAATTCCCCGGTGATAGATTATTAGGTTGTGTCAAACGATGTGTCATTTTGACAATATTGTAAGTTAAAGGGGCTTATTCAGAATAAATAATTTGCATTGATTTGATTTAGGTGGTATAAGAGTTATCAGAATACTGGATTGCAGATAGTAATAACTACTGCTCATTACACTGCCAGGAGCACTGGCTACTTTACAGGTAAGGTTAGATACTCCCCTTCATTTATGCCGTCTTTTTTTTTTTGCAAATATGATTAATATCCCGAACAATCTATTCTATTTATGATTGCAGGCAGTATATAATAACACTGAATGTTCACCTTGTTTTTTTAGGGTTGGGCTAAGGTCAGCGGCTCCGCCGCCCGGCTCCGTCCGGGGCGACAGAGGGCTGGCGCGCAGCCCCGTAACCCTACCCAAAGCACGTCGCCTTCGTCGTCCGTAGTAGGTCCGACGGAATACCCCGAGGGAGTACCCTCTCCCATCGAAGTCCCCTTCCCGGGACGTCGATCGCTGTCGCGAGGCTAGCCTCTCCGCGGGTGCCGAACTTAATCCCCGGTCCGATCACCCGCACTCAATTCTCACTTGGAGTTATTATTAACAATGTTAAGAAATGCTTATCTGATAATGAAATTTCGCAATAAAACAATATTTTAACACCCTAATTATGTGCGCTTAAACATATTTCACACATCGAGTTTTTCTTAGAAGTAAATAATTATAATTCTCAACCACATTGTTGGTGCGAAAAAACAAAGTTTAGCGACGAAACACTGCTTTGAAACTTTGTCGCCCTTTGTAAACAGGTGTATCTAAATCTGTGTTGAGAGTTTTATGAAGAAAATAATACTGAAGCTTGTGGTTGCATTGTAAAACATAATTTATTTTGAAGGTTTGTTTCAAAATTCATTGATAAATCTAAGTAGTACGCGGCAGTTTTTTTTATGTTTTCATCATCATCATCATCATTTCAGCCTATCGCCGTCCACTGCTAGACATAGGTGTCCGTCATGTGATGCCACAAAGTGCGGTCCTGTGCCGCTTGCACCCAACGACGCCCAGCAACTTTCACCAGGTCGTCAGTCCACGAAGTGAGGAGGCGTCCTACACTACGTCGTCCAATACGTGGTCGCCACTCGAGAACCTTTCTTCCCCAGCGGTTGTCGAGCGATGTGGCCTGCCCATTACCACTTCAGCGTGCTAATTCTTCATGCTATGTCGCTTACATCCATTTTTTATGTGGGTTTCAGTATTTCGGATTCTATCTCTATATATTCTATATTTTATTTAACTTCTAATACGTTTCTTGTGCATTCATAAATTATTAAATAATAAATATAATCTTCAATAATTTTCGATAGACTTTCGGGTATATAATTTTGTTTCCATGCACTCAATCGCTACTCTTACATTGCAGTTTTATTGCTAATCAATTTGGGGTGACAAACGATTTCTATTAGAAAGCTATTGGTCTCAGGCTGGTCAACGAGGTCAAGGAGTCAGTAACAGTTGTTAGTCTAATAGCGATGAGGAGGGAATACAGTGGGTTATAAGGCCTAACCAAAGCCGCGGGTAACTGGACCGGGGAATAGTCCATCACCCGCAGAGAGGCTGACTGTGTGAGGGTGACCAACGTTCCGGGAGGGGTTAGAAAGGGGAGTACCCGAAACGGTATCCCGCCAGGCTGGCAACGGACGACAAGAAACTCGGTACTGGTGGCCGGCCCAATGACGAAGGGAACACGGTGGGTTATGAGGCCCTGCGATGTCCCTTATATATATATATATAAGGACACGCGCCGCGTTTCCATACCCCGGACAGATTAGGCGAGAAAAGAAAGTGATCGTAAAAGACGACTATGGGACGCAAGTAAATAATATCACCGTTAAATAAAGAAATCGTATACTAATCAATATAGGACCAGTAAGTTATTTGCATGACTAGAGGTCAGGAGGTGAGGAAGTCTCGAGCACAGGGACATACAAATCAAATCATTTATAGGTATAGGCAAGTGCATTTATAAGTATACAAGTATATATTGTCAAATTTCATAACGTTTGAACACAATACAATAATCTACCACCGGATCGGAACGCGGCTACAAACTGAGAATATCCGGCAAGAAACTCAGCGGGCAGTCATTTTTTCTTAAATCTTTAAAAATACATAATTTTATACTTCGTACAACATATATAAATATGCATATAAAATCTATGCAAAAGAAGGAAAAATTGAAATAAAACTCTACACGAATACTGGAAATTGACTTACACACATACGCTGGTGTTATAGTAGTGTGGTGACGGAGTAAGAATACAATTCACCACCCCCTATCTTACCCGTGGGTGATCGTACGAGACGACTAAGGGATATAAAACTCATATAACATCTATGCGAGAGAAGGAACACTCGAAATAAAACCCTATACCAACACGTCTGACCAGCATAGTATAGTAGGTCAATTACCCTTCCATTATGGAGGAGGCCCTAGCCCAACAGTGGGACGTATATGCGCTGAGATGATGATGATGATGATGATGATAACACGCTGGTCAGGACCGGCGTGTTATAGTAGGTCAATTTCCTTCCTATCGTGGAGGAGGCTCAAACCAAACAGTGGGACGTTATATAACGTCTTGAAATGATTCTGATAATGAAATCGAGAAAAGGCATATTCATTAATTTATCTTTATACTTTAGAATACCCTTTATGGGGATTTCTCGCGAAAATGAGTAGGTATGTTTATTTATTAAAATTCATCATCATTATTTCAAGTAACATATGTCCCACTATAAGGCTCGAGTCTCATCCACAATAAGAAAGAAATGACCAACTATATCATTGGTCGGTCGCTTAGGATTTTATTTCAAATTATCCTTTGCATAGATAATATATGCATACAAGGGCAAGAGAGGGTGTGATTAATTGTATTATTATTCCGTAACCACACGGAAAATACAAAGCAAAGCAAAACCGCAAACACAAATGGATTAGTGGTTAAGATACCGACCTACTGTGCCAGTTTCGGGGGTTCCAATTCCACGTAGGACAAGTCTGTTCTGAGTCTGGAGATAATTTGTGTCCGTTAGTTATACGAGGCATGCCTTTTAAGTTTTGTCGTTTCAAGAAAAACACAACTAGAACCTTATAGTACATTTTATTGTTTTTCAAAGTATTCACCACGTAGCTTAATATACTTTTCCATTCGCTCAAACCAGTTATTATAACATTTATTCCACTCTAAAGTGGGAGTGTTCAAAATGGCTGACTTGAAAGCGTCGACTGCTTCTTCACCGGACTGGAACCTTTGACCACGAAGACTTTTCTTAATTTTAGGAAATATAAAGAAATCGTTAGAGCTTAGGTCAGGACTGTATGGAGGATGGTCAAGAATTTCTACTTTTTCCTGCTTCAAATACTCAATCGTTTGACGAGCGTTGTGTGAGCTTGCGTTGTCGTGGTGCAGGATGATGCGTCACTTTGAGTTAGATTTTCGAAGTTCAGCGACGACTTGTGGTAAACAAACTGTGGTATACCACTCTGCGTTAACCGTTCTATGAACTTTAAGTACAATAGTCGCAACATGGCCGGTTTTTCCAACGAACGTGGCCACCAACTACTTTGAAGTGCTTCGAGAACGAACAACTTTAGTCGACTTTGGCTCGTCATGAAAGACCCAGATTGTAGATTGTTGTTTGGAATCAGGATCGTAGGTATAGACCCAAGATTCGTCACCACTACTGATGTCGTAGACGCGATTTGACTCTCCCGGTTGAACCTTTGCAGAGTTTTCTTACACCATCTGACGCGGGCCGCCCTGTGACCGTCGGAAAGCAGATGCGGTATTCAACGGCAAACTAGCTTTTTCACACCAAGCGCTTCATGCGAGATCTTTTGAATGGTTGTCTCTGAGATGCCTAATAGAGCCTCTATCTCTCGATATGTCACATGACGATCTTCGAGAATTAGTTGTCTTACCACACTGATGTTATCTTCAGTGAAGGCGGATTTTGGGCGTCCTTCGCGAGATTTGTCACTAAAACTAGTATGTCCACGCTAGAATTCTAAATACCAGCGTTCGACAGCCCGCAGACATGGGGCTTCATCACTGAACACAGATGTTAGCTCTTCAAAATACTGAAGCCGTGGTAGGCCTCTTCTAAAGTTGTAGAAAATTATTGCACGAACATTTTCCTTAGAAAGATTCATTTTCGTACGTAACCTGACAGATTCCAATCGACGCTGTGACTAAACTAAATAGCATTAATCTTAATACTTTTAACTGTTTTGTGATTCAAAATTTAAGCACATTTGAATATAGAACAGTTTCAAATTAAAAATTGCCGGGAAATATGAAAACGACAGAACTTAAAAGGCAAGTTTGTAAACTCCCCCGCAATACAAGGATTATTACCTTTGTGCAGTTTTTTAAAACAAAAAAGCGCGCTCATCGTGTGGTTTGGAATCCCAATTATTGTTACAAATTCCTAGTAATCTGTAATTGAATTTTATATTAATTTATATCCTACTAATATTATAAACGCAAATGTTTTTGAGTGTGTTTGTTGCTCTTTCACGTAAAAACTACTCAATGGATTTTGATGAAACTGCACAATAATATAGCTTACATATCAGCATAATACATAGGCTATAATTTATCCCGATATTTTCACGGAATGGGGAACTATGCGGGTAAGACCGCAGGGCGCTGTTAGTAAACTATATTTCAACTAGAAATAAAACTAGTAATTATATTTTAACTTTATCTTTATTCAATCGCTGCGCACTTCACACAACTTAAATTATACTGAAGTGAAAATTTATAAGTCTTTAATAATTTAAACACCAACGAATCATTGTTTTCGATCATTCTAGAATTTCTTTGAATGCCGGGACTACGTAGATTATAATGAAACAAAACGAACGACCTAACGATGACGACGAAGAAGAATAAAATTACTACCTTTGTTCTATAAATGATTAAAGATTTATATAAATTTTCGTGTTACGTCAATTTAACTATATTTTATTCGAATTCCGCGTGTATAAAGATTACAATTCACCACCCATTGGGTGTTGTAAAAGATGCTTAAGGGATATTATAGGCATATAACATCTATGTAAGAGAAAAAAACTCGAAACTAATTCCATACCAACCCGTTTGACCAGTGTAGAATAATAGATTATTTTCCCTCATATTGTGGAGGAGGCTCGAGCCCAGCAGTGGTACGTACCTATATGAGCCGAAATGAGATGAGGTATTACATAAAAGCTAATAATGCTTTTGATTTTATGTAACTCAATGTATTAACTAATTACTAATTTTGTATTAATTTATTCAGTAATAACATTCATTATTAATATTATTTTAATTTTTTGCCAACTTTATACGAGTTACTATCCATAGGTTCAATTCATAATTGACATTGTAGTACGTATGGCCTGAAAGCTGCGTCTTCTCCGCCTTTTATCTACACTCAATTTAGCACAAGTCGCCAGTATATTGAAGCATACTACGCTAGCCAGTCAGGGTGGCATAAGGTTTTATTTCCAGCTGTCCTACTCTTCCAGTAACAATACTGGTCTCCTTGATAGTACGTACAGATATGTCATATGCAAACCATGGATAAAAATATTAATGATATATCTGGGGGCACGGTAGTGCCCCCGGATGTATCATTAATAATTATAGAAAGTCGGGCAAAACGCAACACTGCCGTAACATCTTATATATTCTCATACTGTTTTTAATTAAATGCAATGTATATGGCGTTATAAACTTTTTTAGCTGTAGAAATTGAATTGATATTATTTTATAGAAAATCTTATATATAAGCCTACGGCTTGAAGTATAGTAGTAGTTTTGATTTATTTATTTACATTAAATATATAAAAATTAATTTGAAAGTATAATCTCAAAATTTTAATAGATTATCAACAGATTAAGCGTTATTGAAGTTATAAAAATAATTGCGAAATTTCGACTTTGCATAACTTTGGCATTTAGAATAACTTACAAAGTATATGTGTAATTTTATGAGACTTTTGTGACAACTTTTAGTAATTCTTGAAAGTCTCAAAAACTGAATGAGGCAACATTCAAAATGAAGCTTTAGATGAGTTTTTCATCTCATTATATTTTATTACAAGGCTTTTTCTTGCTTTTTTGACTGGAATAAGTAGGCTTTAACAAGCACAGCTCAACACTTCCTGCCCCTGATGTATATTTTCTGATGCCGTGCTTCAATATTGTTTATTCAACTGCGTTTTTAAACAACTGAAACTATTAGTAGTACTGGCTTACAATATTATTCATCCTATTTTGATATACACATATATATTATCATTTATATTCTCACTGTATTCCAAACTCTTGGAGTCTAAGAAATATGTCCTCTCTTAATATGCATAATGCAAATTCAAATCATTTATTATGTATAAACCCGGAGGCACTTATATATTGTCATTTCTTTACATTTTTCTTAAAATTACCGCCGGATCGGAACGCGACCGCACGGAAAAGATCCGGCAAAAAACTCAGTCGGATTGTCTATTTTTTATTAATTTTCTAATTCAATTTAATTAAAATTACATCTTACAACATCTTATATCTTTAAACGAGCAATTCTTATATATATTCAGGATCTCGGAAACGGCTCCAACGATTTTGATGAAACTTGGCATACTAGAGGTTTTGGAGTCAAAAAATCGATCTGGCTAGGTTTTATTTATAGAAAATGTTGTTTTGTCGGTGTTTTAGCTAATCAATACAATGACATAAAATGTCAATAGAATATGGATTCAAATTTCGCCGTCAACGTCAAGAGCGGCGATAGCTCAGTTGGGATGTTGTCCAGTATTTTTTGTTATGTTGTGGCATTCAAACAGCGTCGGATCGAATCTCAGTGTTATTATTATTCTCTTTTTGTAATTTTTGATATTTTTTCATTATTTAATTTTTATTTTTTATTAATATATATCAAAATAAATTCGACAAAAATACAACAAAAATATTCCGAGCGAAGCTCGGTCAACCAGTTATTGCTTATTAATAGTTCCAGTGTGATGCCATGCCAAATATTATATAACACAATTCACAAATATAATGATTAGACTATGGCTGGACCAGATCCCGCAAGCGGCACCCGATCACGAGATAACCACTAGAGCAGCCATCACTCCCCTCAACCATAATGGAGGGAAGGGAGTGACCCGCTCCTCGTAGCTACCGCAAACAGACCCTTCAGTGAGCATGACCAATACCAAAAGTTATTGCAAAAGTTATTTGCACATATAGGCTGAGATGATCAGAGCCGACAGGCTGGTCATAATAGTTTTATGACCAGCCTGCCGGCTCTGATCATCTCAGCCTATATATGTCCCACTCAGCCTATAATGCCCCACTGTTAGGCTCAGGCCTCCTCCAAAATGGGAGGGGAATTGAACTATTATCCCACGCTGGTCAGACGTGTTGGAATAGTGTTTTGTTTCGAGTTTTCCTTCTCTTGCACCGATGTTATATCCCTATATCAACTTTTACGACATTCACGGGCAAGATAGGATTGGTCAATTGTATTCTTACTTCATCACCACACCAAGAACCACCATACTGAATATAATGTAACGTAAATGTTTCTGAAGGAATAAAAATCTTGTAACTTTGCAAAACCATCATTATAACAACTCTTAAGTAAAACTTAAGTCTTCACCGTCAGCGAAAATAGCTAACATATATTATTTGAAAGAATATATCGATAAGTTAATATCAGACTTTAATCTGAACTCTTCGAAGTAAACAAAGGAACGCTTTATGGAAGATGCTGTAGACTGTTTTCTTCTTTTTCTTTGTAAGTGCTTTCATATACATATAAGAACTTGGTTTATATCTGTCTGATTTTTGAAGGAATAATTTTTGTGTATAGCTGTCATTATTGTTATTTACCGTAAGGGTAGGCAGAGATCGATTCCCTTCACTTAATCATCAAGATCGTAGCTACCACATTCGCCTTCTCCACATTCATTGATCTCCTTATGTATGTTCTTCGGTTTAAGGTACATCAAACCTGGCCTTTCTTAAGAACGTCTCCAATTTGAATGTGGACTTTGAATAATTGTAAACCTCTGTTTGAACTATGAGTACCTTTTATTGTTTTAAATTTATTTATTCGTTATACATACAGGGTTTCAAGAAACTTAGTGAAATAAAATATCTTTTATTTTACCTCTATAATCATATTTTGACATTTACTTTGCTTTTCAAGAGATGTTTAAGTGCTTTATTTTCATTGAATTTTCTTTTAAAATTATGATGCTCCGCGAACTGTTAAACTTAGAAATCAGCTTACATAAAGACCTATTTAATAAAAACTTAGTTATGCTGATTTTTTTTGTGTTTATTTTTGTAAATGCTTGCAAAGTTGATTCTAAATAGACTATAGTAATAAGTTTGAGCACTTCGACTACACAGTAATAGCAGTTGAACAACAGAAAGGACCCTAGCTAGGTCTGATTTTTGTAAAAATGACGCCACGTTCACTTTATTCAAGCCACGTTCACTTTATTCAAAGAGTGGTTTACCAACCTAGCGGACGACCGAAGGAGGAATTTTATTGTCTCAAGATACCTGTGTACTACAGGTTCTGAAAATAGAGTTATAATAGGTAGACATAAAGTTCTATTATGTCTAGATTTTGCTCTGCTGTAAATGACTCTAGTATTGGGATCGAAGCCTGTATAAAGAGGAGCACATGCTAAATCTAAACTCATGAATTCTATACAATATGCCGAGCTTTTTAATGTAAACTAGGTACGAATTTTTATGAATTTAATTCGTCCCAAAAGGAAATATTTGCATAATCTACATAATATATTCGGGCTTACATAATGTTCGTTGGTTTACAAATATAAAATCTTACGTGACACAAAGATTAATATTTTCTCAAATAGAATTTATGTTAAATACTTATTAATAAAACTTCGCTAAAACAATAAAAGGTATTGTTTTCTTTCTTCCACAGAAGATATGATGTGATTGTGTGATCACATAAAAATTTAATTACGAGCGAGAAAATAATTTTAAGCTATTTAAAACTTTACCTTAAATTTAAATCACTACTATACCACAGTATTCATACGTTTTGACACAGGTTTCTATGACTAATTTTCCTTCTCTTGCATAAATATTATCTGTATATAATATCCCTTAGTTGTTTCTTACGACATATACCTGTTATACTGATCAGACGTGATATAGTAGATGAAATTTGTTCCCGTTTAGAAGGAAGCCTTAGTCCAACAGCAGGACCAATGTTAGCCGAAGTGATGGAATGGACTGCGTGAATGCGCGACTGCGTCACTGCGTGACTGCGCCACTGTGTCACTGTGCCACTGCGTGACTGCGCGACATCGTAACTGCGTGACTGCGTGACTGCCTGACTGCCTGACTGTGTGAACTGCGTATCTGCGTGAACATAGATGGCAAGGTATTAATTAAGAAATGACATTTCATCGGGTTTTAAGAAAAGAGATGACATATTGCGTCTACCTCAAATAATAATAATAAACAATAGGGTGACGATGTCATCATTAATTAATGATTTAAAGAATACAATATGTTATCACCCCTTGTTTTTCCAGGGGAATCGTAAAAATTGTCTGAAGGGTTACTGGCAGAATACGCAACAACACTCCTGAGAACTAAGAACGCCGGCAGTGACTGTCAAATTATCTGACAAGCGTTAATTACGGCAGTATCCCTCTTTATGAAGCCAACAGTGGACGTCACCTGACTGATGAAGGACTACAGTTAGGCTGATATGCCGAATATTGAATTGTCCGTCACCCGCAGAGAGGCAGACCGCGCGACGGCGACCGACGTCCCAGGACATCGAGAGGTGAGGTTACCCGAAAGGGTATTCCGTCGGGCCGACCACTGACGACAAGTCACATCTGCTCAGGTGGTCGGCCCAACAATGAGGTGACGTGGGTACGGGTGGGTTATGGGCCCGTGCGCCGTCCTTTCATCGCCCCGGACGAACTGGACCGCGCCTGCGCTTACCATAGCCCACCCATAAAAGAAAAAAAAAGTCTGATATTCAGCATGATTTCTGTGTGGGGACGGAGTAAGAATACATTTCACCACCCCCTTTCTTAGCCATGGGAGTCGTTAAAGACGACTACGGGATTATAATGTGCACACAACATTTATGTAAGAGAAAGACCAGCGTGGTACATTAGGTCAATTTCCCTCCCATTGTGGGGGCTGCTCGAGCCCAGCAGTGGGACGTATATAAGTTGTGATTATGATGATGAAGCATCATGCTAATTAATACAACTCAAAGTACACATAACTTTAGGTTGAGAAATTATTAACTCAAATTCATTATAAGTCACAGTACAAGCCACATGTTACTAACTTTAAGACCGATAGGTCTTAGACCTATCGGTCTTAAAGTTAGTAATTTTGTTTGACCAACAAACATGTTTATATTTCCTTTATAAACTTATACAAGTTTGGGTCCTTAAACTATAAAGCTTTTGCTCCTGGCTTCACTTTTAACTTGTTTCGAGCATAGCAAGATCATAGCCTCATCTTAGCTTATATTTGTCTCATTGTTGGGCTCGAGTCTCCCTCATATTACGAGAGAAACTAACTTATTTTACCACACTAGTCTTCCGTGCGGTGACGGAGTAAGAATACAAACCTCCCTATCTTGCCCGTGGATGTCGTAAAAGACGACTATGGGTTATAATACGCATATAACATATAACAAGCACGCACGCATATAACAAGAGAAAGAAAACTCGAAATAAAACGCTATGTGTCTGACCAGCATGATAAAGTAAGGTCAATTTCCCGTGCATTGTGGTTCGAGCCCAACAGTGGGTAGTAAATGAACTGAAATGATGATGAATGATGAGTCAGACGAGATAGTGTAGGGCTTTACTCAAAGTTTTCTTTTCTTTTAGTGTGCGGCTAACCGCACTTTGCCACTAATGGCAAACAGCAAACCTGATGGTAAGTTACACTACCACTCATAGAACGTTACGCCGCCGACTACCGTGAAGAAAGTGAGGGGAGTGTGTGCGTAAAATGAGGTTCGGTGATACTAAAGGCATTACCAAAACCCACCACACGCAAACACCCTCAGAAAGTTATTTTTTTTTTTGACATTTATTTTTTATTTATTTAAGACAACACCCTGCACTAAGGAAATAATCCTTGTATTGCGGGGGACTCTACAAACATATAATTAACGGACACAAATTACATCCAGACTCAGAACAACAATTTGTTAATCGCACAAAGTGTTGCCCGCATGGGATTCGAACCCCCGACACTGGCGCTGTAGGTCGCTATCTTAACCACTACGCCATCTGTGCAGTGCAGTTAGGCTTTCAACTCTCTCGTTCACCAAACAAAGTACAGTAACAAATTGCTACTACTCAGACGTCGATTTTCTGCGACAGTGTGGTACTACTCAGGAAGGAGCAACCTGCTGTTGGTAGACTGACGACTGTTGACAATATGGTCCTACCACAAATTTTTTCCTTTGTTTTTTTTTATGCCCCGTACACATGTTGGCCGAGCGTTGCCGAGCAACGCTCGGCCAACGCAATGGGCAACGTCAACGTGTGTACACCCGATTTGCCTTGGTTGGTCAACGCTCGCCGTCGATCGCCTAGTTGGCCGAATGAATCCAAGCGCCAACATGTGTACAGCTGATTTGTCTTCACACGCCGTCGCTCGTGATCACTTGCCTCACTTCACCTCGCTGTCGGTTTTTGTGTACAAATCAAAGGCGCTCGTCTGCGCTCGGCCAATAGCGTCCACACGTTGGCCTGCTCGTCATTACACCGTTGACATCCATTGCTGTTAGACGCGTTTAATGTGATAACGCCGCTCAACACAAATCATGACATTTTCAAATTTACACCACTACTTCTAGATATGCGACGTAAATAATTAGATCCCACTCACCCTATATGTTACCCATAGTATCAAAAAGTATCTTCATCATTCATCATCATTTCAGCTCATGTACGTCCCACTGTTGAGCTCGAGCCTCCTCCACAATAGGAGGGAAACTGACCCTCCTATTCCATGCTAATCAGACAGGTTGGTATAGTGTTTTATTTAGAGTTTTCCTTCTCTTGCATAAATGTTATATGCGTATTTGCTTAGTCGTCTTTTGCGATATCCACGGGGAAGATGAATGGAAGAGGAATGGGTGAGGGAGTGGTGAATTGTATTCTTACTCTGACACCACACGGATATATCTTACATTGTTCTATTTCTGTGAGTACTCGGTATCAAACACCTTCTTTTTTATCACTTTACTGCGCTAAGGTAATAGTTATATACGCTCAATAGTTAGGTAGCCGAAATTGCCTGCAGCAACGTTAATGTGAACGTTCATAGTGTTTCAGTGCAATATGAAGTAATGAACACTGACAGCGCGGCCAACGTGTGGACAGCTCTACAGATACTCATCTACGTTGGCCGCTCGCGTTGGCGTTCGACGCACTTGCCCTAAGTGTGGACGCTGGCACTTGATTTGTACCTATTTGCCGACGCTTGCGTTGGCCTAGGCTCGGCCAACATGTGTAGGGGGCTTTACAATTTCTTTCTTTTGCATAGATGATATCAGCATATTATTTTCCTTAGTAGTTGTCTACGACACCAACGATTAAGAAAGGGGGTGCTGAATATCAATTCAGCACGGAATCATCCGTCATCACATTTAGAATTTATCGAAATATTAGATTTTAAATCAAGTACCAAAGTCTTCTTTATTGTTCTCTAATTGAAGCATCGCGTGCCATAATAATATCAGTAGGCTAATTTTGTAAATCGAAGGACTGTATAAAAAAATGTTAAATATCTTTGAAGAAAGATATCTTTCCTTTAGATAATGAGTATATAATGAGTATATAGTCATATACCCCCTGTGGTTTATTTTTGATGACGTTTAAGAATTCTATGTGTCGCTAACCATTTACTTTTCTTACTTCTTGAGGGAATAAGTAATAGATAAAGAGCAGCGTTCGCCTAGAAATCTGCTATATTTAATTGCTATAATTAATCTACCCGTCAGCTATGGCGATTTCAGACGAATTTTTTGATATTTTATTTCCCTATTTCGGAGGCCTATTTGTGTTTGTATGTTATTATATTGGTGGAGGAGCGTATCCTTTTTTATACTGTGAACGTTATATGCAAATTTATATGAAAATAATTCAAGCAAGAATAACAGACTAACAAATTCTTATTCATTTTTATGTTAATATAGTTTGGATCAACCATCTTTGCCTCAGACGTGGTGGAGTTCACTTGACTCAAAACTCGAGCCGAGAAACTTCGTCACGAGAACGCCAAAACGTGCTCAATATGGTGGCTTGAAGTAGTCTTGACATTTTATAATAATATTTATATACATTATTCATGACCATAATTTTTAATTTGAGCCCTCTACATTTTAAAGTAGCCGATATACCGACCGAAACAAAGGTCAAGTTTTTTGGGATTTATTTGTCGTTATGAAGAAGTTGCCTATCTGTGAGATAGGGATTGAATAGATTATATGGCAGGCGAATAAAGCTAAAAGATTAACGTTTTTTATTCAATTTAGAAACTTATTAGTTGCTGTAATTTTTTGTTACCTTTGCCATTTTAGTTCTGTTTAGTCTATACAAATAAATAAAATTGAAGTATCTGTTTGTAATTTCAAAATACTGGGCTTTTTTCACGCTGATACGGTTATTTTCACGACGCCTACACCTAAAAACCAGTATTGTTTGTCTGTCTGTCTATTTGTTTGAAGTAATCTTCAAAACGGTTGGAGCGATTTTGATAATATTTTACTACCAGGTAGCTGTCTCTATAAGGAGTACCTTAAACTATATTTTATCCCGGTATTCCCACGGAAAGGGGAACTATGCGGGTATGCATCTGAAACCGAAGCGAAGGGTTACTAGTATAGAATATAAAATTAAATTAAATATTTCAAAATAATTTATTTAGGTACTGCAAGAATTTCCTTCGAGTGTAGGACCACACTTGACAGTTGTCTGTCTACAGCTGCGAGCCGGTTCTTCCGGGGTAGTACCATATTCTCACAGAACATAGACGTCTGAGTAGTAGTAATTTGTTACTGCGCTTCGTTCGGTGAGCGAGAGAGCCGGCAGCCCAAGGTTCTGATGGCGTTTGCGTGTCGTCGCTTTTAGTGATGCCTTTACCATCACCAAACCACATTGCACGCATTCACACTCCCTTCATTTTCTTCGCGGTAGGCAGCGGTCTTGTAAAGGTCCATGAGAGGCAGCAACACCTGCCATCAGGTGTACTGTTTGCTCGTTTGCCGCCGTTTGCAATAAAAGAAAGTGTTGTTTCTTGCGATGATATTATCTTCTTATATTTTTAAGTCTTCTTCTTTCTTTACTCCTGAAAAAAAAAACGAATGGCGAATTCTATTTCTATTTAGTGACCATATTATGACTCTTTATTCTTGACAGGTTAACGTTTTTGAATAAACCTCGTCAAGGCGTTCAGCCAAGCGGCAGGGGATCCCATAACGTGCCAGATAACCCTTCCATCTTAAGAGATATAAAGCGGACCACTAGTGGCTTCCGTGAATTATTACTATACCACGCTGGTGAAACGGGTTGATATAGAGTTTTAGTTCGAGTTTTCCTTCTCTTGCTTGTTTTATGCATATTCACACCATTAGTCGTCTTTGACGAACACCCACGGGCATGATATTTTTTTATATTACTAACAGTGACAAACGAGCAAACAGTACACCTGTAGAACACAGTAAGTATTGCTGCCGCTCATGGACCTTTGCTAGGCCGCTGCCTAACTTGAAATATTTATAAGGTATGCAAATGTATTCTTACTCCGTCACCACATAGATTTTTTTTTGTATATTGTATTTAAATTTAAAAAATCTATCTGATAATTTACTAAGAACTTTAAGAAGATTACTAAGAACCATCTTAGAAGACAAAAATGTTTACTTACGCTTGTACTAATGAAAAGAACTAAACTTTTTTATTTTATACCAAACTATTGTAAATTTTGATTCTTAGTAAAATTAGATTTTCGTTGAAACAAAACCCATACCATTTCATGGTATTATAAATTTTATATTCTCTTTCTTGTAGTTTTACGGTGCAGATGGTCATAACGATAGCCAGCGCTCTCAAGTCAGGTTCTTTCTACCAGCTAAAACCTCTCGGTGTTCCTTCGTATATCTATTGCCGGGGGAGAGGGTAACGTTTATCACATTCTAACGTATACCTTCGGCAGGTCTTGGTCGCCACTTATGACAGCCTCTTCAATTTAGATGGCCCAGTGGTCTCTCTAAATATAGCATACGAAGAAACACGTACATGCCTCTCTGTTAAGATAATGAACGCCCTTGGATACGGCGGACTTAGAACAATCCACTGCCTTAACAGGATGATGCCCCAGGCTTATGAAAGCTGGAGGTGTCTAGTACAATTCAGTGTTTGATACATTTCCTACGGGTGTGTACATTAGACAACCACACACGTACGCAATTCAATCAAAGAGACTTCTATGTATACCCTATACTTATACATTAATATCGTTATTAATATTAGAGAATGCCATTACTGCAATTAGAATCCCAAAGACAATTTATGTAGGCGCTCATAAACAATCTACATACATATATTCCATTCAGCTATGCTAATATTGTGAGAGCATTAGACTCGGTCGCCCTCAGTTATGCACTTGGCACACCCACGTATCAAATTAGCCTCATTTATCCAATGGCGATTTGTGTGCCTACTCTTGAATCTCGATTGCAATCTAAATCCAATCGCAGCTCGAATTTGAGCAATTTGGTACTCTTGAAAGCGACACCAGCGCACGATTGGAATCAAATTCAGTGGAATTTTTTGAAACTAAATGTATTCGGATCTCGTCTATTAAGCCAAATATTTGCTACTCCCGGCGTGATTTTGACGTAGTTTAAAATAGTTAATGTTGCACAATTTCAAGGAAGCGTCTTCGTGGTGATTGAGTTTGGTAACGTTATTAATTTAAAGTAATAAAACACGGCCCATTTGGTGAAAATAACAACGACAAAAGAATTCATTCTCGATTTTGTTTAAGTAAGTATCAAATATAAGTTTGGTGAGATTGGAATTAAATCGGATTCGAAATTAGAATTGATTTCAAAGGTCAGCCCACTGGAAGGTTATTGATCGAGAACGGAACATATGCACATAGATTCTGGCTTAATATACAGCAAAATAAACGAAGATTATAATGTCACTCTGGCACAATCCAGGTGGTGAGGGAGTAAGAATACAATTCACTACCCCTTTTCATAACCGCAGGTGTCGTAAAAGATGACTAAGGGATATATTACGCATATAATATCTATGCAAGAGATGAAAAACTCGAAATAAAACCCAATCGAACCTGTCAGACCAGCATGATTTAATAAGGTCAATTTCCCTCCTATTATGGAGGAGGCTCGAGTCAAACAGTGGGACGTATATAAGCCGAAATGAAATGATAGTATCACGCTCCCTATGGTGATGGGATAAGAATAAAATTATCGCCATCTCTTGCTTGCCCGTGGGTGTCGTAAGATTCAGCTAAGGGTTTACAAGGAGAGCTGGTAGCAGATATTTGGAAATGTACAATACCTTACTCCGACCACCAACCTGACTGCCAAGCATGGCAATTACCATAATATGGAGAGGACACATCGTAATGTAAGAAGAACTTACGTGTACGACAAATAGCTGAATGATAATCACAATATCATCATCACAATTCATATATGTACATCCAACTCCTGGGCTCGATCCTTCTACACATCGAGCTACACTAGCATGACGGGCTGATGAGATGGCTTCATTTCAAGTTTTCCTTCTCTTTCAATTATGTTATCTGCGATCAGCCACGGAGAAGGAAGAGGTTGTGACGAGACCTCATAGCGATGGTCTATTACGCTTGCGTTATATTTTAGTTTCTTTTTCCCGTGTGGTGATGGAGTAAGAATACAATTCACCACACTTTCTTGCCCATAGACATCGTAAAGGAAAACTAAGGAATATGACATGCAAATAGCAAGAGAAGCAAAACTCAATAAATAACCCTAAACCGACATGTCTGACTATAGACGGTACGGCGCGGTATAGTAGGCTAGTTCTTATTGTAAAGAAGGCCCCAGCCCAACAATAGGACTTATGTGGACCTAGATGATGACGATTTTTGTTGTTTATTGAGGACACGTTATGATATGGTCCCCAACCCATTAGAAGCGGCAGAAAAGAGAGCGGTGTTTATCGCCATGTGGTCAGGCCATTGATACCCCATACTTGTCTTCGATGATATTTTAATTTCTACTGTATTAATACACCTAAAACTTAATTCAATAATTAATTATATCATGAATTTATATATATATATTTTTTTCTTTAATCTGTTCCTCAATTATCATCGTCATAATCACAGCCCATATGCGTCCCACGGCTGGCCCTTGATTAAGCCTGACTAGCGTGGCTATTTCGAGTTCTGCTTCCCTTGGATAGATATCTGCATATTGTAATGCCTTAGCCTTTAATGACATCCACGGCGAAGATAGGAGGCGCTGAATTGTATTCAGACTCCGTGACTACTATTCCTAAATGTATAATACTAAATATAGTATCTACTATAATACTTTTAGCCTATGTAATATGTCATTCTGTTAGCAACATAAATAATGCCTTTTCTAGAAGCTGTTCAAGATTTGGACCAATAAGTTACAGATATCTGCCTAAATAGGGTTCCGACATACGGGTTTTTACGAAGTCTAGAGCCAAGTGATAAATGATTTGCGAATCGATTTTAGATTATATTGAAATCCACTTAATTTTGACCCGAATTCTGAGGGAATATAAAGCAGGGGATTGGCATTTTATAGAAATGTGATGCGTAGAGAATACTGTTTAAATACGAGTCTAATTTTAGAACGCGTCGACAAGAATGAATGTAATTTATTGGATTCGGGTAGACTGCGGGGCGTTGGAATTGATGATACGTTTTCTGTGAAGTGAAGTCGTTCTGTATTATTTTATATATTAGTCATTTTGTGCCTCTATACATTATTCTATAGACCTTTTTTATTGATGTTGGTGGCAAACAGGCAAACAGTACACAGCACCTAAATGATACTACGCCCTTTGTCAGATCGCTGCCTACCGTGAAGAAAGTGAAGGTTAAGTGATACTAACAGCATCATCCAAATCCACCATACGCAAACACCCTCAGACAGTTGGACTTTCGGCTCTCTCGCTCACTGAAGGAGTGCAGTAACAATTGCAGTGCTGTAATAGTTGCTACTACTCAGACGTCGATTTTCTGCCAGAGTGTGGTATACCCCGGACAAGCTCGTGGCTGTAGACAGAAGACTATCAAAAGTGCGATCCTAAAGCTAACCTTCACTTCCTTCATCCTCACCTTTTAACTGGCAGACTGTTTTCAGTGTTCCAGGTGAGTACTGCTGCCCATTATAGCTCTAAGCAGTCAGTTTTTCTCTTCAAAAGACAAGTAAGTGGTGTTGACGCACCGTATTCTTAACCTGACACCATACGAGAAATTTTATTTTGGATTCCGTTAATAGACAAGCCCATGAAAAAATAAACCTGTGAAATGAACCAACGTGAATAACGCTTAGAAGCTGTTACTATATCATAAAATAACTCTGAGCGCTATGCCGTCATTTCTGAGCGGTACAGGTGAGTACGTGAGTAAATGGATTTTTTCTCAGGTACAAGTGAGACATTACGACTAATTATTAATGTACGGCTTTTTATAGCTTATAGATGATTAAAAATAAATGTCGAAAAACCTAGTGCCGTACTAAAGTGGTGGTGTCGGAAGTTAGTGCAAATTTTTATTTCGCCGGTAATTGTAGAAGCAATATAGGTCATTTATGTATTATCATTTATGTAATTATTTATGTAGGTACGGCATTTGTGTAATTCTTTTTGTATACATATACAGATACTTTACTCATGAACGCCGTACATGTTTTCAACGCAGGGGTCAAAAGCCAAGGGTCCCTTCTGGATGTCGTTGATGGAGTGGTTGAGTCGGTGGCACGGGGTGCTGTCCTTCCAACTGGTGCAGTTATTGACGGGGTACGGTTGTTTCGCCCAGTACCTGCAAACGGTCGTGAGGAGGGAGTGCACACCGTCCTGCTACCACTACGATTGCGGCGAGAACATGGCGCAGCACTAACTCGAGGTGTGTGCCGGCTGAGCAGAGAAGCACCGGGAACTCGTTGCAATCGTCGGTGCCCACTTGACGCCGGCGACCATCGCTAAGACGATACTTGACAGCGTCAGGGACTGGGACGCGGTCACCGCCTTCTACGAGCCAGGATTGAAATGGACTGTGTGACTGACACAGTGCGATTGATGCTGCTGTAACCGAAGTCGCGGTTGATTGAATGAGGGAATATTTCGTCCCCCGCAGAAAGGCTGTCCGTGTGAGGGCACAGTTGGTTGCCGCTAGGGCGTCGACAGGAGACGGTTCTTGAAAGGGTAATCCGCCGGGCTGGCCATGCATGTCAAGATACCAGTGTTCAGCCCAACGACGATGGTGTGAGAATACGGCAGTACGACGATCATAACCCCGAACGGTGTACGTCCACACCTCCCATAGTACCGGATTGCCAAAATAAAGGTTACTTAATTTGATGTTAAGTCAGTTAACTTTAAGTATTTATAAAAATATAATAATCATAATTAAACTATAATAATGCACTTTTCCGTGTGATGACGGAGTAAGAATACAATTCATCACTCCCTATCTTGCCCGTGGATGTCGTACAAGACGACTATGGGATATAATAGGCACATAACATCTGTGCAAGAGAAAGAAAACTCGAAATGAAACCATATACCAACATGTCTGACCAGCATGGTATAGTAGGTCAAATTCCCTCCCATTATGGAGGAGGCCCTAGCCCAACAGTGGGACATATATGGGCTGAGATGATGATAAATGCACTTAATATCCAAATTTGTTTCTGTACAATACATCTGATAATTTAATTAAACTAAGCTACTTTGTCATAAAAATAAAGTAGTGCTTATAAAAAATTCTAGACACGTCAGTCAAACGCGTCTGTGACTGAAATAATAATTAGGGGTATGGAGACCTGGCTGAAATTAAAGAGGGCAGCACTTTATATTCTAAAAAGTACCTAAGCTAACTAAGACATCTCTGCATATTGAATGATTTAAAAAAAACCGTTTAATAATGTTATATCACCGCCCGCCCCGATTTCGCACGGGTCCAATGCTGATACTAAACATACTAGAGAATATCTTTATATACAACGGCCACAGCTTATTTGTCATTAAACGATTACAAACATATTTTCTTTAGAGGTTGGTTCTGTAAAAGCGGCATATTATGCATGTATTATACATATAAATCTTCGCAGGAGAATTCTATATATTATTGTTTTTCTTCTGATGAAACGTTTTGGAAAAGTGCGACGACGATATCAACCCAGGCTTTGTTACGTGCATCTCTGTCTCGATATAATAAGTCCGAAGTATCGCATAAACATTTCCTTAATCGCACTTCTTCAATTACTCGACCGGTGTCTATTTCACGATTGTCCATGACTGTATTTATCGGTACATACTTTCAGCGCGACACGAAAACGCTCAATGAGTGTGGAAACGCGTCGGTGCCTATTGGTCAGCCTCGCCGACGCGCGGCGCGCACGACCGCGTATAGCTCGGCGCTGACGGCTGTCATAGCTGAGCGGTCAGCATGACTCAATAAATATAATAGTTCAAAAAAACTAAATAAATACGCTTAAATCGCTAATCCTGACACAGAAATATTAATACTTATTAATTTTTCTGTGAATCCTGATTATCCTAGTAAGGATAACGGGTCAAACTGTTTAAAATATTGAATTGTCATCGATCCTTAATAAGTATGCCAAATTTCGAATTAATCCGACGTTTTGAAGGGGGTCAAAATCATATTCAAAGATTCCGTTACATACTAACATAGATACGTCTGAAGTTAATAAAAAAGCGTATTAAAAACGCTATCTGTAACTACATAGCTTACCATGCTTACATGCTTACACAGCTT
Source organism: Lymantria dispar (assembly GCA_032191425.1). Classification (NCBI taxonomy): domain Eukaryota; kingdom Metazoa; phylum Arthropoda; class Insecta; order Lepidoptera; family Erebidae; genus Lymantria; species Lymantria dispar. The sequence continues at coordinate 8,049,907 of CM063445.1, read as the reverse complement.
ACCATGGCCCACCCAAAAAAAAAAAAAAAAAAAAATCTGTAACTACATACAAATTGACCCATCAGCGTCGACCGTCAACGTGACAGGAAAACCAGCCTTAATGCAGGGCGTTGAAGTCTAAAAAAAATATTGTATAGTGAGGGACTATAATCATTACACCTTTTTTACCATGGGTATCCAATACAATCCATAAAAGGTAAATGTGCTAAAAAAACGTGTACACCATAGTAGACAGTGTTTAATTCAAAAAATAACCAAAATATTTACTTTCAATTTAATTCTTTCTTTCTTTTTTTTCAGACCGTTCTTACACACAAACATATTCGCACACGCACGCGCCCATAATGAGCAGTTTAATTTCTGTTTAGAGACAGGTCCTGTGCAATAGTATGACATACATGGGCTGAAGAAAAAAAGATGATTTAAATCACGACTGCAAGAGTATATTTAGTTTCGTCGCAATCATCGGTGCCGACCTGATGCTGCCGACCATCGCCAGGGCGTTGCTCAACAGCGTCAGAAACTGGGACGCGGTCGCAGCCCCTCTGCGAGGCAGTAATCTCGCGGAAGGAGGCGGCGGATCGCTTGCGTGAGGAGCGCAGCCTCGATGAGGCGATCCGCCGCCGGCGACTGGGGCGGCGTAGGCGCGAATACCTGCGCCTCATGCCGCCCTAGCCGAGGCCGCGGGTGACGTGACCGGAGAATTAGTCCGTCACCCGCTGAGAGGCCAACCGTGCGAGGAAAGACCGACGTCCTCCCCGAGGGGGGGACGTCGGTCGATGGGAGGGTAACCCAAATAGGGGGTATTCCGTCGTGCCGACCACTGACGTCAAGTCACCCTGCTCCGGTGGTCGGTCCAACGACGAAGGCGACGTGCATTGCGGGTGGGTTACGGGTGTGCGTGCTTACGCCCCTCTGTCGTCCCGAACGGAGTGGAGCGAGGAGCGCCCGAACCGCAACCCAACCCAAAAAAAAAGAGTATATTTAGTTCATTGTCATCACTCACTGTTTTATCACCCACTGCTGGAGGTAGCTTGCCCAGAAATTACGGTATAGTGCCGTAATAAGTATGCTTAGCAGGCAGATTGGGGTTCCCAGAAGACAATTGCCCACGCTCTCGATACTCTTAGCTCCTGGCCAGGTAAGATATAGCGAAAATTATATTGTTATCCGTCGCCACACAGAGTACATTTAATTAGTAATAACTAATTCTTTCTACGATGACCTACAACACTGAAATTTGGTCCCTAAATATCGGCCTCATCAAAAGGCTCAAAGTCGCTTGACGTGCTATAAAGAGAGCTATACTCAGTTCTTCTCTACGCGATGAAATCCGGAATACATAGGATCCTTGAAGATCGGATGTAACCTACATAGCCCGAAGAATTATCCTGTTGAAATGGCAATGAACAGGCTATATCACTCGTCGAACCGACTACTGTTGGGGAAGAGAGGTTTTCGAGTGGTGATCCCGAACCGGATAACGCAGCGTAGGATGACCCTTTATTATGGGAACTCACGGCACCATGAAAGTCCCAGGAACCCGTTGGATGCATTTGGCATCATTTTGAGCGACATTCTGGAGGGCAGACCTATGTCCAACCGGGGACATCTACAGGCTGATGGGTGGATGGATGAATTCCTTGTACGATTATGTTGTGTACTCTGTTTTACTCAATCAAATTATTTTAGAACAATATGATAGAATATTAAATAAATTTCATGTCGTGGGGCGGAGATCTCCATTCCCTCCAATGTGGTTAAGGAAAGTGATGGCTGCTTTAGTCATTAACTCGTGGTTGGGTGCTGTTAATGATTAGATATCACAAACAGCATATAGATATCTACCCATATTGTTTTGTATTATAATTGCCCTGTAGTGATGGAGTAATAATAAATTTCATCGCCTCCTCTCTTAACCGTGGGTATCGTAAAAAACGACTAAGGGATATAATATTTGCCTCGGGTGACTGCACCGGGGATTTAGTCCGACATCAACCGTGAGGCCGATCGCGTGACGGTGATCGACGTCCCTGAGGGGGGCGTCGTGAGGGGATGGTACCACTGAAGACAAGTTACTCTGCACTGGTGGCCAGCCCAACGACGAGAGCGACGTGCCACGGGTGAGTTACGGGTCCGTGCGCCGCCCCTTTGTTACCCTGGACGGAGCTGGGCGGCGGGGGCGCTGACCGTAGCCCAATCCAAAAAAAAAATAGAATTAATTTTTATATAATGGATTATAAGAGAAACTTGACATAACTATGCTAACACGTCTGACTAACATGGAATAGCCGGTCAATTCCTATCTTTTGTGGAGGAGGCTTACAGCCCAGCATTGAGAAATGTGTGAGCATGATACTTTTTAAGAAATATATATCCCGGTTCGAATAGCTTCATACTGGAGCTTATACTATAAGTATAAGCGTATACAATTTTATTTAAAAGGAGTATAATTTACTTCTAAAATTATGTGCACATTTCTTGTCGTATCTTTTCAGCTTCTGCCTACGTACCGATGGAAGATTATTAGAATAATTATTAATTTCATTTTATTTACATTTCCATATCGCTTCAAAGACACAAGAGTGCTTAGCAAACTGTTGCTGACAAACTTATTGCTACGTGGAAATTTGTCTGATAGTAAAATATGCTATACACGCACAAAAGTAGCATGTGGGAAAAAACGATTTAATAATACACTTACAATTTTATAGATTTCTTAAAAGTAAGTTTTGTTCGAAATCATATTATTGATATATGAGACTTCATTTCATATAACATGAAAGCTTGTATATTATGTGTCTCGACTTCTAAATCACGTACGTACTCATGTGACTAGATTTTTTAATAAGATAATAGGATTTTTGGCAACCATTTTGGCGATTTATATATATCGTTAGATGTTTTAATTATTTAGAATAACTTCAAAATTTTAAAATTTACCCCATATACGTCCCGCTGTTGGACTCGGGCCTCCTCCATTGTAAGGGGAAATTTGTTCTACTATATCACACTGATCAGACGTGTCGGCACAGGGTTCCATTTCGAGTTCTCCTCGTCAGTAAAGAATTGTATTCTTACTCCGTCACCGCACAGGTATACGAATATATAAATGAACTATTTTATTACTAAGCATCAGTCTCATTTATACTAATATCTATTATAAAGAGGAAAGATTTGTCTGTTTATTTGTATTGAATAGGATTTGAAACTACTCGACCGATTTCAAAAATTCTTTCACCAATGGAAAGCTAAATATCAGGGAGTAACATGGGCTATATTTTATCCCGGTATTCCCACGGAAACGGCCACTATGTGGGTAAAGCGACTGAAACCAAAGCGAAGCGCGGGCAGGTTGCTGTTTTTTATAAATGTTTTAGTATTGGTGTTACATTTTAGAATTTATAGCACTTTGTTGGGATGTAATGCAAAGAAAATGCTAAAGTGTAGTGACTACGTAAGAATAGTGCTTCATTGCGTTAAGAGTCTGGCAATCGGACCGTTAGAGATGACGTGAGTCACTGACAGTTATTTACTTTAAATAATTTCATCAGTGATGAAGGCGTGCATGCGAGACAGCCCTACCCTAGACGGAACATACAACTTGGATCCAGCCTACTTAAAACAAACGACAATAGTATAGCTTAGTAACAGTATTCGATATTTACATTTCTTCAATAAAATGGTCTACTAAACCTCATATTTAATACCATTATCACGCAATAGATTTGCACCTACCGTTGGCAATCCACGAATGTTGTATGCAGGCGTGGAGTATCATCGGTAGATCTCCCATCCCATTTTTTGATTAAATCTCTCCTAAGGCCTCAAGGTATTTCACCCATGTCTCCGTGCAACCCTCCCAAGGTATTGGGTATCTTACCTTGAAATATCCCGTGAAAATGGAAATATTGTAATAATAATAACTTTTTTAACTGTAACTTTATTTAAAGATTTTAAAAATCAGAGTAAACAGGTAGATCTATAAATAGTCAAAATTATATAAGGTATGAACTTTCTGTTTATGTAATGAACTAGAACTCTTAAGTTAAATGAAAACCTTGTATATAACGTCCTAGATACAAATTGAGTTACAATGAATTAAGACAACCCTATTCCAACTATGAGAATAATATATTTTATTTAGATTCTAAAAATCTATACCAATAAATAAAAGACTCAAGACACTCCAAGTCTTGAGTCTTGAGTCACTGACGTCAAGTTACCCTGCTCCGATGGTCGACCCAACGCCCATGACGAAGGCGACGTGTCGCGGGTGGGTTACAAGTGTGCGTGCTTACGCCCCTCTGTCGCCCCGGACGGAGTGGTGCGAGGAGTGCGCCGACCATAACCCACCTCAAAAAAAAATACAAGACTAATTCCCCTAGTGCAAGGAGTTGCTTTAAAAAAATAGTCAATCTTGCCACACATTGCGTTGGTAATATTTTTGTCCGAGTATAACTTTTCCCTAAAAAGGCCTACAGAAGTATAATATGAAGGTCGTGTTATTGAAACGGTTCTTCCGATATTCTGACAACAACGTGTGTGGAATATTTTCACTTAAGTCATATTTGTATTCCGTTTACGGTTTGCCGCTGATAGTTTGCTTGTCACGAAATACGGTTATGTTCTTTTATATTTTCAGTTTTTTTTTTAATATTTCATTATATTCATCACTTCAGCTCATATACGTCCCACTGTTGGGCTCAAACCTCCTCCACAATAGGAGGGAATTTGACCTTACTATACCATGCTGGCCAAACAGGTTGGTATAAGGTTTTATTTCGAGTTTTCCTTCTCTTGCACAGACGTTACGTGCATATTGTATCCCTTAATCGTCTTTTACGACACCCACGGGTAAGAGAGGGAGTAGTGAATTGTATTCTTACTCCGTCACCACACGGACAAATAGGTCCTTCCTATTATGGAGAAGGCTGGAGCCCAGCAGTGGGACGTATATGAGCCGACATGACATGAGATCACTATAATGAGAACAAACTTTCCATTGGTCAGAGATTTAAGAACCGGTCACATCCCACGGTTTTATTCGCATAGATCCTGTTCCCTTGGAAATACAGGGATAAAAATAGCCTACATATGTAACTCACTGATAAAAAAGCTTTCCACTGGTGAAAGAATTTTTAAAATTGGTCAACATCCCTCGTTTTTGCTCGCGTAGTTTTTATTTTTGTAAGAATACCCGCACAACTCGCTGATAAATTTACATTTTCCAGTGATGAAAGAATTTATAAAATCAGTCAACATCACGTAGTTTCACTTGCATTATTCTTGTGCCTGTGGGAATATCAGGTTAGTAGCCTACATATGTTACTTGCTGATAGTACAGCTTTCCATAGGTGAAAGATTTTTAAATCCATTATGTGCCGACGGTTTCACTACCATTGGTCCTGCTTCCGGGGCACTACTGGGATAAAATATAGCGTATAACACTCGCTGATTTTCTTTAAATTGGTCAAAAGATTTTTTTAAATCGGTTTAGTGATTTTATCGTGAAAACGTAAACGCCAAACATACTTTCCCATTTATAAAGTTAGGATTAGGATATTTATTCTTTCTTTCTTAGGATTAGGTTATTATTTTTATCCTTTCTCAAGAAACTACCTTGAAAATCATCTCTGTAAATATACATTCCACTGTTAGGCTGGTCTGTAGAGAGAGAGAATGAGAGGGAGAGAAACAGAGCGGGCATAATTTTGCAGGGTTTTTCTGAGAGGGAAAATAGCCTTTTTTATATAATTATTCATCCCTAAAAAAAGGAAAATAGCCTAACCTACTTCTTATACAGGCTGTATTAGGTTATGGGGCAACTGGTAAAACAGGAGTTAGGCAATGGTGTTAGGAACCCATGAAAAAAAATTGAAGGAAAAATATTGATTCGTTAATGAATTAAAGACCTGTAAAGTTTTCAATTTTGTCATCGATTTTTCGTGTAAATCTGATTGAAATGTATAAAGTCAGTGATACTTAATCTGCAACATATTCGTACTTTGTTAAATGTTCATTATAAATTGGATAAATCAATGATTACGTTCGCATAAGCAAGACAAACTACGCTTTAAATCAGCTGATCGCCTGATGACCGTTGGCGGCTCGCTTTGTACCTACGCTGTCATTGAAGCGTTTGCGCAATTCTATAAATGAATGAAATTATACTGTCAAAGTTTTACATGCCTACATGTATCCTGTATGTACATGCCTACATAATATGTAACATTTAAGGTGTAGACTCTTAGACACACATTTTTGATATCACTATAACTTTTATGTTATATTGTTTTGTTGTGTAATATACATTCTAATTACGATCTATGACCGTTAAACTACGACATACTCGCACAGTTGCCCCATAACCTGATACACCCTGTATAGACAGCTACCTGGTAATAAAATATTATCAAAATCGATACAGATGTTTTAAAGATTACTTGGAACAAAAAAACAGAGATAAAAACAAAAGATAAGACAAAAACAAAAGACAAAAAAAAAATCTTAAGTGTTGTTAACACTTAAGATTTTTTTTTGTCTTTATCTCTGATTTAAGACATTCGTGTATAGTGCAAATAATAATTTATTTATGCTCACACTATTTTGACATTACAAACGGACACTTCTTTTTATTTATATAGATGGGTACTCGCTTAAACATCAGAATTCATTATATATAACCATTACTACGTAAGTATGTATATCTTTAGTTCGTATGTCCGAGAAATAAGTAATGAACTATTGAAGCCAATCGAAAGTGGTGTGAAGTACGCTCTCTGAATAATAATGTGACGAGGAGCGATTATAAATCGAATTGAATTGGATGTACGTGACGCAATATATTTTAATATACATAAGTAGAATAAAAATAATATAAAAAAGTAAAATAATACGTAAATAATATGAAAAAGTACAGCCTGGATTAAGCAACACTGAAGTACAGAATTGGTGCTATACATTTTCCACTGCACAGTTGGCGTAGTTCGAATCCCACGCAAAACAACACTTTGTGTGATTCACAAATTGTTTTTCTGAGTCTGGATGTAATTTGTGTCCGTTTGTTTTATGTTTGTAAAATCCCCTGCAATATAAGAATGCCTTAGTGCAGTATTACTTTATTTAAAATAAAAAAGAGTTTGCTCCCTCTTCTTCCAGTGAACAGTCTGCATGAAAACTAGAGTTACTAAATTATGTGGGTTGTTAAAGAACTCGCAAAATGCCTCTCTAAGTGTAAACGCAATTGGTCTACCAATTCTCTGATGAATTGATTAAATAGCTCAAAGGAATGGCGTCAATTAGCAGTCATTTTCTACCTTCTGAAGCTCTTTTATGTCATAAAACATGTATTTGTGACCCCAAAAACTCTAGACTCCATAAATTACGGAGCCCATGACGATTCATGGATTCCATAATGTCCAACTCCATAAATTAGGGAGTCCATGACGGTTCATGGACCCCATAATGTTTGATTTTAGGAAAAACAGATACTGTTCTATTATTGTAAACTTCATGATGAATCGAGTTTGGTTTTCTGTGGGACCAACGGTGAATTAATAAAATAACCACTTGGTCACATTGTTGTGATATCTAAGGTTTTAGTTTGCATAGAAGTTACGCTAAGTTATTCATGGGATCCACCCACAAATATCAACGAATCGGTGGTTGAGCCAGTAGCAATGGGGAGAGAATACAGGAAATTATGGGTCAGCACGCCACCCAGCTGTAGCCCCGTGCACATTAGGCAAGGTGTGCCCAGACCATAACCTACCATAAAAAAATAGCAGTTACAGAGACTGCTGATAGAAGTGAAAACTTAGAACTTTTAGTATTAAAATTTGTGACTTCATAATATATACATATATAATTATATATATACGTGCATTATATATATATATATATAATGCACAATGATTCAAATAATAATCAAACAAAAACACTATTTGAACAATGCACAGTATCATCATCATCATCATCGCAGCCCACATACGTCCCACTGTTGGGCTCGGGCCTCCTTCACAATGAGAGGGAATTTGACCTACAATACCATGCTGGTCAGACAAGTTGGTATAGGGTTTCATTTTGAGTTTTCCTTCTCTTGCACAGATCTTATGTACATATTATACCCCTTAGTCGTCGTGTACGACATCCACGGGCAAGATGGGGAGTGGTGAATTGTATTCTTACTCCGTCACCATACGGAAAAGTGTACAGTATATACTTACACATTGAACGTTTCACTAAATCCATTTAATTTCACTTATAAGATATGTAGCTCTATACATCAGCTGTATAGCTACAAATATACTACTTTAAGCATGTTGGTGACGCGAACGCACGGAATTTCATCCATACAAAAAGTGTCTATGGCGCACAAAACACTGCGCGTGCGCCAGTCATAAGCGTGTCGGTGATGCAAACCTATAAGATTTACCGCTTTTTTTGTTTTGGGGTGGATCGCGGTCGGTGCACTCCTCGCACCACTCCGTCCGGGGCGATAAAGGGGCGTAAGCAACCCGCAACCCACCCGAACACCACGTCGCTTTCGTCGTTAGACCGACTACCGGAGCAGGGTTACTTGTCATCAGTGGTCATAAGATTTACCCCTAGCAAATAGTGCCGAACATAGCTAAAGAAGATTTCACTTCAAAAATGAGATAAAAATAACATCTGCACCAGCTTTTATTAAATCCTCGGACATATATTCATATAAACTATATTTTTATGACTTTTGGTTCATTGAATATATATATATGATCTTTGCTTTGAAATGAAAAGTCGAACATGAAAAATTCATTGAATAATAAAATTTATAAAATGTTAACAGTGAATTTGGACATCAATAGAAAGTATCGTTTCTAATAAATTCTAGTATTTCTTTGAAATATGTCTAGACACTTTCATTTATAATACATAAAGATGTATATTTTCTCAAATAAACCATATTAACTTGAATTCATAACCAGAAAAATATCACTTCTTTTTTAGTTTGTCTTCATATTATATACTAGCAATCCGCCCTCGCTTCGCTTCGGTTATAGGTTTTAGTCGTTTTACCCGCATAGTTCCCGTTCCCGTGGGAATACCGGGATAAAATATAGCCTAGTTTACGCCCTGATATTATAGCTTTCCATTGGTGAAAGAATTTTTGAAATCGGTCCAGCCGTTTTGAAGATTACCCGGAACAAACAGACAGACAGACAGACAGACAGACAAACAGACAAAAATTTTTTAATTGCTATTTTAGGCATAGGTGTCGTGCAAATAACCGTGTGAGCATGAAAAAAGCCTATTATTTTGACATTACAAACAGACACTCCAATTTTATTTATTGGTATAGATTATTTTAAGATCAAACCTTGCGGTTATATTTTTATTCCGAGAGATTTTAAAAATAATTAATAAATATAGATTTAATCGATTGAATATTATAAAATTATTAAAGATTATATAATATTATTAAAGATTATAAGAACATACTTTCCTGAGGAAGGCAAGATAATCTGTAGAAGATACTAGAAACATTCTTTATTTATCAACCTGAGATTTAAATCAAGGACATCGTAATTGAGAGTAGTATGATTGTAAGTATGAGTGTAGTATCATATTTTCGGCTCATATACGTCCTACAGTTGGGTTCAAGCCTCCTCCACATTAGGAGGGAATTTGACCTTACTATACCATGCTGGTCAAACAGGTTGGTATAAGGTTTTATTTCGAGTTTGCCTTCTCTTGCATATATCTTATGTTCATATTTAATCCTTCAGTCATCTTATAAAAGTATAAAATTCAGTATAAAAATTTAAAGGATTAAAAAAAATGAGAGTGCGCTGAGTTTCTTGCCGGCTCTTCTCAGCTTGTAGCCGCGTTCCGATCCAGTGGTAAATTATTGTATTGTGTTCAAATGATGTGTATATTTGACAATATGTTAATGCCCTTAAGGAGTTTATGCAGAATAAATGATTTGATTTCTTTTACGAAACCCACGGGTAAGAGAGGGAATGGTGAATTGTATTCATCCTTCACCTCCAAGGGCTCTAAATATTTTTTTCTTACAACGCTCACCAAAAATGCAGAAGTGTTAACCATTGTATTATATTTCGTCACCATAAATCAATCACATATGTACTTGTACTTAGTCAAGCCAAGTTTTAAACTAACTTTTTGTAGCTCAACTATTTAGTATGAAACCATCGAAATTAATATATTTTAATACTTCCTTCTTATTGGTTATACGAATCACATACTACCATTTTTTTTTATCTGTAGATATAATAAAAATCTAACTGGATAATGAAAAAAAGGTTCAAGTAATATGAAAATGAATTTCTGAGCTCTGGCAGGTTCATAAAATTTTCCTCATTTCACTTCTGAATTTCAGTTTGTTTCTTAGGATTTAATGTAGGGAAATTCGTCAACGGCTCCTCACTAAGCAATTTTAGCAACATCCTTCTATTTATTAGTTTTTCCTCTATATCTGTCTCTTGAGACACAGGTTGTTTTTACCTAATTCAAGAGACAGGGATTATATAATAATGTATTCTGAAGTTATTAATAAATAAATTATTATTATTATTATTATATATATTATGCCTTAAGTTACCTACAGGTATTCGGTGTGTAGTAGCGGCTACGAATACTTCTAGACCTTACATTGTTCGTAGGTGCCTTAAAAGATATCTTAGAGCTTGAGATCTAGGCCTAAGGTATATGAATTGAGATGTTGGTGGTAATTGTAATGTGTTAAATGACAACTCAAAGTACCGTGGCAACCATATCCCTACCGTGATGATACAAGACACAAAGGGCCAAGCTGCACTAAAGAGAAGTCCGGGCTGAGACCATTAGTGTTCACTTATAGTCCAGGCAAAGTTAAAGCCATCTGAGGCTAACAGCTAAACACGCCTAAAAAACCAGCATCCCACTTCATCTTGATTGGTCAACGCGTACAGACGTAGCATAATTAGTATCAATCAATCGTATTAAATCGATATTAAATACTTAAACATCATCATTTAAGCTCATATACGTCCCACCGTTGGGCTCAAGTCTCCTCCACAATAGGAGGGAAATTGACCTTGATATACCATGCTAGTCAAACGGGTTGGTATAGGATATTATTTCGAGTTTTCCTTCTCTTATATAGATGCTATATGCGTATTATATCCCTTAGTCGTCTTTTACGACATCCAGAGGCAAAATAGGCAGTGGTGAATTGTATTCTTACTCCGTCACCACACGGAAATACTAATTAATATACTTGAAAACGTATGATTATAGTTTTTGTTTGATACATTATTATGTTTTTATTAAATATTTAGTATTTTTATTAAATATTTATAGTTTACCATATCTATAATTGGGACTATAATATAAATGCCCTTTTTTGGGGTGGGCTACGGTCAGCGTACCGGCCGCCCGTCTCCATCCGGGGCGTTAGAGGGGCGGCGCGGGGCTCCGTAACTCACCCGATAGCACGTCGCCTTCGGCGTTGGGCCGTCCACCGCTGCAGAGTTTCTTGACTTCAGTGGGCAGCCACTTTGCGGATGACGGACTAAATCCCCGTTCAGGTCACCCGCATAATCTAAATGCTTAAGATAACTATACATTTAGTTTCATCATAATCATCATCATCACAGCTCATATAAGGCCCACTGCTGGGCACAAGGAGCCATAATGAGAGGGAAATTAACCTACTATATTACGCTGATCAATCGTGTTATAGGGTTAATTTTTTTTTAATGCAAGCAGTGGCAAACGAGCAAACAGTACACCTGATGGTAAGTGTTGCTGCCGCTCATGGACCTTTACAAGGCCGCTGCCTATCGCGAAGAAAGTGAAGGGACTGTGAATGCGTGCATTGAGGCTCGGTGATACCAAAGGCACCACCAAAACTCTCCACACGCAAACCAGAAAGTTGGGCTTCCGGCTCTCTCGCTCACCGAACGAAGCGCAGTAACAAAATGCTACTACTCAGACGTCGATTTTCTGCGAGAGCGTGATACTACCCCGGACGGACCGGCCCGCGGCTGTAGACAGATAACTGTCGACAGTGTGGTCCTACCACTACCAATTTCGAGTTTTCTTTATTTTGCACAGATATTATCTACATACTAGCTTTTGCCCGCGACTTCGTCCGCGTAGACTACAGAATAAATCACCCTATGCACCATATCTTCTGTTTTTTTAACGAAATTAAATGATACGTGGCTTAGATTTTAAGATGGACCCCCAAACTACCAAAATTGTGAAAATTGTATCGAAATCCATTCAGTGGTTTTTGTGTTATGCCATAACATACAGATTGAAAGACACCGAAATTCTAAAACCATTGTAAAGGGGTAAGGCTATTTTTTGAGCTTATACCAAACTTATAGTACCTCTTTATAAACTACATTAGCGGTTCTGCCCTCAGGTGCTAAGATGACCAGACTGCTAGGAGAGCTCACTCTCGAGCAAGCCACGTAAAACTGACCGTGCGAGAAGCAGTCTACCCTAAGATCAATTCCTGCTGTTTTTAGTGACTGACCCTGAGACTTATTAATCGTCATTGCGAAACAGACCTTAAGAGGGAACTGCAGCCTTTTAAACTCGAATGGGTACTCCGATGGTATAAGTGGTATCCGTGGTATATACACAGATTCACCTCGAGCACAGCCAGTAATTACAATGGCCTCTACTAAGTTTTTATGTAAGGCTTTCACACGCAACCTGGTCCCATTGCACAACTTAGGCGGATTGAGGTTTCGGAGTAGCATTACTGGAGCACCCACTTTGAGGATAAGTGTGTGAACCGGTAGACCAGGTGGGTTGAGTGCATTTAAGAACTCCACAGGATAGTGTATAGCATCATCCGTATGCACTACAGTGTCCACAGACTTGTACTTGTATTCTACACCTTCGAATGACTTTAACAAAGTGTCATTAATAACTGAAGCCTGATCGTTCTTAGGTGTCAAAATCGCACGTTCACACAGCCACTCCATGGATTTGTTGTGTAGGTTGTGAACATCTGGATATATTCGGGCTATTAGGTCATCAACGGTCGGTACAAGTGAGGCAAGATCTGATGAAATTGTAATCTTGCCATCAGTTTCTGGATATTCTCCATTTCCTATTTTAAGAAGAAGATCGGAGAATTGTCCAGCGCAAACATCACTCTTCAGGTGCACCTGCATATTTTTTTTAAGGTGAAGCTTTTTGATTAGGGGCCAAAGACTTGATGCTTTAATGCAAGCCTTAACTTCGTCAGCTCGAGTTCTCCTCGGCACTACCGGCAGAGTCTGACGGAAGTCTCCAGCTAACAACACGGTGACTCCACCCATCATGTCATCATTCCCTCTAATATCTTTTAGTGTTCTGTTTAGCGCTTCAAAACCCCCCTTATGCGCCATTGTGCTCTCGTCCCAAACTATGAGTTTACAATCACGCAGCACTTGGGCCGCATTACTCTGTTTTGAGATATTGCACAGTGGAGTTTCCACATGGATAAGGTTTAGTGGCAGCTTGAAAGCAGCGTGAGCTGTCTTGCCTCCCTCCAACAGTGTTGCTGCGATTCCTGACGATGCGACAGCTAAGGCAATGCTACGATTACTCCTAACTTTTGCCAATAGTAAATTGATAAGGAATGTTTTACCAGTGCCACCAGGAGCATCCAGGAAAAAAAATTGCCCTATTCCTTTTTCAATATTGCCAAGGATCTTCTGGTAAACGTAAAGCTGTTCATCCGTCAGTAACTCCTCATTGCATGACACCACCTCTCCTAGGGCGCATAGATCATAATTGGTCTCCCTCAGATATTCTCTATTGTCCAAAGTTGCTGCAGATCTTTTTGGCTGAGGTAATCCGTACTGTGCCAAGTTTTGTCCTGCTTGAGCTAATACTGCATCCTCAATCAAAATCAAACATCTGTTGTACACCTCGTCTCAGTGAGGTACACAATCTTGCAACTCTCTTTCCAGTTGCCGTTTAATGTCTTCTGAGAGACTCTCTTTGTATTTCTCCCAAAGGCTTAAAGGATCAGAGAGTTGACAGAAAACTAACATTATTGTAAATAGCTCTCGCAATTTGAGAGGAGAATCGCATAATGCAGCTTCCTCTAAAGTGGTGTCCCAATGCTTGTCGTCTTCCAGCAGACCAAGTGCCTTACACGCAGATTGAAATGTTGGATGGAGGATACCATTCACAGTCTTTAAGTCCTCAAAGGATGTCGGTCCTCTAACCTCATGGAGCAAAAGGCGTACGTGGTAGCACTTGGTGTTGTTTGGATGAATCGTATAGACCCTGCCCAGAGCGTGCACTTTTTTCACTCCGGGCCAGCCCTCAACATCTTTCCCTTTTTTCCTTCTTGAAATTTTTTTGCTGTTCCAGACATAGTAAGAAGGGACTTCGAAGTACTGCAGAGTTTTAGCGAAATTGTCTGTTTTGCAGATTTCAAAAAAGCCTAGGAGCGTTGTCTGTGGTGGATTATTTATCTTTTCTGACAAATTATTTGAGGTAAAGTATATTCGCTGACCGTTTTCAAGATGAACAGCGAGGTGTACGACAGGGGGGAACCTTTCATGAATGGGGAAGCTTAAGATCCTCCAAACTGCTTCGGAACTGCTTATGTACCGGCCGCTTTCGTAGATTTTTACCTCATCTTTCTCATTCTCTAGAGTAAAGGCCGCTTGATCACTGCCCTTGTTCACGTACTTACAAATATATTTGATAGATTTAACACAATTGCAGTACTCCACATTAATATGAGCATTGAAAGTACGTGACAGGACAGGATTGTAAGGCACCACCCAGCGGTTGTCCAACTCTATTTCATTAATTTTTATTGTGTTACCACCGTCAGCTGGAGACCTCCTCCTATATTGCGGATATCCATCGTCTCCTGTCTGGGTGTCCTTGAAAAACGGTCGAGAGTACCTCTTACTGCAATCGCCATCTTTCATGCAGGGCGAGTTGTAATTTAAACTTCCGCAAGGACCATGTATCATACTGGCCTTCACAATATCGTAGAGGAGAGGGTCTTGCTCAGGGTCAGGTATTTCTGCACTAATAACATTGTCGATCTTATCTGGGGTGATACGCTGCTCTAGCCATAGCAAGATGTGAATGTGAGGAAGACCCCGTTTTTGCCATTCTACCGAGTATATAAAGCAACGCATCCCCCCAAATAGATTGCCTTTGGTAAGAAGAGCCATCATCTTTTTCACCTTTAGGTGGAATACCCTAGCTATAATATCGTGGCGATCGTGTGACTTTTGGGCAGGTAAAAGTATATCTGTGATGTCTTTCCATCGGGGGTTACACGTAAATATGATAAAAAGATCAGGACGACCGTACTGACGCACATATGTCATAGCGTCTTGTGTACGCTCGTGCATATAGCGTGGTCCCCCGGTAAAAGATGACGGGAGCACCACCTTCTGACCTAGCTGCTGAACATCAACATCCTGCCTTCCTATGGCATCCCGGAAGTGTATATAACTGTCAGCCCTCAGCTCTGCGCCTGGTTGTTCCTGATATAGGTCAACCTTTCCGTCTCTATTTTGGCGTACATGTCCACTAAAAACTGACTAAAAAGGGAACGGAAATACACCAAGTGATTATCTTCTCCTTGTCTAATCATTATACGAAAAGAATAGAACCTTGCAGCTGAAATTGTATTTTTAAGTATTAATTTGGTCTCAGGATCACGCTGAGGTAAAGAAATGGAGTACCCATCCTCGCCACGGCAAAACAAAAGCGGATACTGCAGGGCGTCATACGAACGGTGAATCTCACTAATGCGCTGCAATGAATTATCGTGGCTCTCAAGGATAATGTCTCGTTTCTCAAATTGCTGACCAACTATTACTAATGCCACCTCATTTGACGTAGGAGCATTAAAACGACCCCTGTGACTCTCCGGCGGTTCCTTCTCAGCATTAATGACTACTTTAAATGGTTTAGACGTTTCAGGCACCTTGTTCAGGGCGATCTTCAAGTCTCTTACATAAGTATTAAACGTATGTAGCATTCTCTGCAGTTGCTTGACTAAGCCGGGTTTTACTTCGGGAAAGATACTGCACCTCAATTGTACTTCCCTGTCATCTTCGCCAACAAAATATATTTGTAAAAATTGTGATTCCTTTTGAGGAGCTGGCAGCAAGTTTCCCACCAAATGGTATACCTGGCCCTGAACTTTAAAAGTTGGCATAAAACCGTCTTTTGTTATCTGTTTCGCTCCGAAAGAAGTCATTTGAAAACAACTATTATTTTTACGAATACGGTTCATGAAATGGTCGTGTTCTGGATGTATATCCATTATCAAACTGTAGAGAGGCTCAGGTAGCTGTTCATAAGGCGGGAGCTGCACCTTACCAGCACTGCAGCACATGCCGGGTGGCTTCTCCTTCCACTTGAGAGCATTACACCAATGGCACTTGTTGTTCATGGCACCCAAAGATACAGTACTGTCCGTCTCATACTCTATATCAAGATCATAGGCCATGCCGGAGTGAGCCTTGGTTTTCCAGGAGCGTCCTTTCCTTTGTACTCGTCTTCCAGGATTATTTTGCTCATAAAGAGACTGTGCCGCCCTGTGTACCTCAGGGTGAGTTTTCTGGTATCTGCCCACGGCAGCACGGTGAACTGCTGGGTTTGTTTGCGCATATTTTTTTGAAGCGTTTTGAATTTGTTTTTTCCGAGTAGCGTCGGTGCATCTGGCACGACGTTTCTTGGAGCATTTAGTAGGAAAGATAAGAGATTGATACTGAGATACGTCATGATCTGGTTCTAATATGGGCGGTGAATGTGGCACTTCATTTCTTCTCGTAGTAATCTTCTTTGCAACGACGGGGAGAAGTGAAGAAGGGGAGGCGGTCTCGGCCATTGTCGCAGTCACTTCACTACGGACGTAAACATCGAAATGGCCACGTGACAGATCATGTGTAAAGCGTAGTCGTCCCACAGGGTTACCTGTAGTACCAAAGCTCATATACAGTTCACCGTTTCGGTACACTTCAAAGACCCATGGAAAGAGTTGCCCTGCCGCTTCCAGCTCACATAAACTACCATAAGTAAAATGGCGTGACATGTCAATGCGGTATTCAGCGGCACTGAAGTAATTGTCCCCGCCAGGCTCCGTCTCCAATTATAGGAACTACGGTGTGAGGGATCATAGCCCCATCAATTTGCAATGTTTCAACAGTCATTGTGATAGATAATAAACAAAATCTACTCAAATAACGAACAAAAACTATGTACTTAAGTTATGTACTTACAAATTTAAGCTAATTAAATAGTATTATAAACAAAATGAAAGTAAAAAAAATCAAAAAATATATTGTAAAATGATTAGAAAAGAAAAGCAATTGGAAATTTTTTTTTTTAAAGATTAACAAAACTTTGTGAAAAATAAGAATACTATGAAAATTAATTTGAAAAAAAAAAATTAAATATATAGTATTATAAAGTTAATGAAAGAAAAAAAAAATAGAAAAATATTCGAAAATGATTAAGAAAAAACAATTTGAAAAAGAATAGTTTTTTTTTTAAATATTAGCAAAACAATTTGCAAAAGATAAGAATATTTTGAAAAGCAAAGTTATGCACTAAGTAATCAAGGCAATTAAAATAGTAGTATCATAAACTTAATAAAAGTAAAAAAAATGGGAAACAATATTTGGAAATGATTAGAAAAGCAATTTGGAAAAGAATAGATTTTTTTGGAAAAGATTAGCAAAACAATTATTAAAAGATAAGAAAGAATATTTTGAAAAGCAAAGAATTGTGCTGAAAAGCACAGTTTTTAAAAAATAGTGTTGCACTGAAAAGTACAGTTTACTTGTATGGTATAATCTATCGCAGCGTTTGCGCTGGACGTGTTATTAAGACCAAGGTTGCAATTATAATGTGTGGGGCCGTGTTTTTTTTTTTTTTTTTTTTTTCTTGTGTGTGTGTACAGCTGTTGGCCGCAGATAGCCTTAACAGCTTGGCGCGGACTATGGGTGAGCGCTTAGGGCTCTCAACCCGGAGAAAAGTATGCTAAGCGACATCGCCCAAGGGCTCCCCCTGTGGGGAACGGACCTCGGCTTGGGGCGTCGCTGGAGGCAAAGTGGGCGTGCCCACGTTTTTAGTAGTGACTTTTGCGCGGCGCGGTTTCGCACCTCGACGGCGAGGGCGGAACCGCGGATATTTATTTGTTAAGGCCCCGCGGGCCGTGTAGGCTCTTTGTTGAGCGAGTGTGATATTGTCGTCCTCTTCGTCGAGGACGTCGGATGGAGTGGGGCCGTGCCGCCTCGCGCTGCTTATATACCCTCCGAGCTCCGGGGAGATTGGCGTGCGCGACTTTTTCATTATTGCTGAAGCTACTTAACTTAAGGAAACCACGAAAAAATAATAAATATCCGAATATTAGTTTTAATATACGGTGAAAAAACTTGTTCAAATACGAATAAAATGCAAAATTGTGTTTTTCGCATATATAATTATTATTATAGTCAAACATTTCGTTGAAGTCAAACACTTTCATCGACTAATACGATAATTTTGTTTAACAATAGCATCAACCTTGTGTGATAGATACGTATTCAATCAAGTTTTTAGTGTAGGCACCTGCCAAAAGTAACGAAAGCAAAACTTAGTTTTATGACTTAAAAGCAACGATTTTCCTCCTATTTCGAGGTGATTTCGAAAAATCAAAAAAAAATCGAAAAAAAAAAAAAAAAAAACTGAAGCCTGATCAAAATTACCTACTTACATGTCAAGTATTTAATAATTAAAGTAACGGTGATAGGCAACTTCAAAGCGAAAATATAAATCCACTTTATTACCGTTCCCTTGGGAATTTCGAAAAATCCCGTCTTATTCCTTGCCTACTTCATAATGGGGAAATAATTTTATACACTTATTATACTTAACAATAGCTACGAAAGAAAAAACAAACAATATAACTTTTAAGCAAGGATTTTCATCATATTCCGAGGGATTTTCAAAAAACCCTAAAAATGGTTTTTAGTTATCGTAATAACCTACTTTTAAGCTGAATTTCAAGTCTCTAATAAATAAAGTTACGGAAATAGGGCAAATTTAAAGCGAAAATATAAGTAAATCTTTTTTTATTCCCGTTCCTGTGGGAATTTCGAAATATCCTGAAAATTGTTTTTTGTTTTCATAATCACCTACTTATATGCCAAATTTTAAGTTTCTAATACATATGGTTACGGAGATAGGGTAAATTTAAAGCGACAAAATATAAATAAATCCTTTTTATTCCTGTTCCCGA
Organism: Lymantria dispar; assembly: GCA_032191425.1. Classification (NCBI taxonomy): domain Eukaryota; kingdom Metazoa; phylum Arthropoda; class Insecta; order Lepidoptera; family Erebidae; genus Lymantria; species Lymantria dispar. The sequence continues at coordinate 8,030,643 of CM063445.1, read as the reverse complement.
GGGAATTTCGAAAAAGCCTAAAAACGGTTTTTAGTGATTACAATCACATAATTATATGCCAAATTTCAAGTCTCTAATAAATATAATAACGGAGATAGGGCAACTTTTATAGCGAAAATATAAATCCTTATTATTCCCGTTCCCGTGGGAATTTCGAAAAATCCCGTCTTATTCCATGCCTACGTCATAAAGACAATATCTGTGCAAAATTTCAGCTTCCTAGGTCCAAGGGTTTGGGCTGGGCGTTGATGAGTCAGTCAGGACTTTGAATTTTATATATTAAGATTATAATCCCATAGTCGTCTTTTACGACACCCAGGGGCAAAAAATGGGATCGTGAATAGTATTCTTACTCTATCATCACACGGAAAATTAATTTAGTAAATATTTACATTTTTTGATAAAACCACTATAGAACGTTACTATAAATAACATGCCGATAAAATATTAAGAATTTTTTACTCTACAGGTCAATATATGGGTTATTCGGAGCTTTGATATAGACTTTTTTAGATTAAAGGTACAAATTTGAAATACGATACGATTCAGTCATCATAACTTCGTTACACGCTAACTAGAACTGAAATAAATTTTAAGACTTGTTATGAAACAAAGCTCGAAAATTGTGAGTTATTACCAAGTATTAGGTAAGTGTGTATATGCTTTAAATCTTTCGAAAAATAATTGAAATGATAACGTAAATCTTTTCAAGTCAACATGTGCGTGTCCGTATGGTGACGGAGTGGGAATACAATTCTCCACCTCCTCTCTTACCCGTGGTTGTTGTAAAAGACGACTAAGGAAATACGCAGATAATTAGATGTAATATCTCAAGAAAAGAAAACTCGAAATAAAATCCTATACCAACACGTCTGACCAGCGTGGTATAGTAGATGAATTTCCCTCCCATTATAGAGGAGACTTAAGTCCAGCAGTGGGACGTAAATGAGCTGTGATGATGATAACGATGTGCATAAAAATCACAAATATTATTATACTAATCTGCTTTTCTGTCGGTCCTCGAGATCTTTCTCATCTTCTTCTATACCAATAAATAAAATTGGAGTGTCTGTTTGTAATGTTAAAATAATAGGCTATTTTCATGCTCACACGGTTATTTGCACGACACCTATGCCTAAAATACAAATTAATAAATTTTTGTCTGTCTGTCTGTTTGTTCTGGGTAATCTTCAAAACGGCAGGACCGATTTCAAAAATTCTTTCACCAATGGAAAGCTATAATATCAGGGAGCTAGGCTATATTTTATCCCGGTATTCTCACGGGAACGGCAACTACGCGGGTAAAACGACTAAAACCGAAGCGAAGCGAGGGCGGGTTGCTAGTACCTTTATAAAGTTATTTTGTATAGTATAATATACATTAGACTGGGCCAAAAAAACGAACATTTTTTTTTATTAACGGTACTGTGAAAATATTTAGCCGAGGCCGCGGGTGACGTGACCGGGGATTAGTCCGTCACCCGCCGAGAGGCCGACCGCGTGAGGAAAGACCGACGTCCTCCCCGAGGGGGGGACGTCGGTCGATGGAAGGGTACCCCAATAGGGGGTATTCCGTCAGGCCGACCACTGATGTCAAGTAACTCTGCTCCGGTGGTCGGCCCAACGACGAAGGTGACGTGGTTTTCGGGTGGGTTGTGGGAGTTGCGTGCTTAAGCCCCTCTGTCGCCCCGGACGGAGTGGTGCGGAGGCGCGCCGACCGCAGCCCACCCACAAAAAAAAAAAAAAACTGAAAATATTGTTCATGATGACAAAAGAAAATTATTCTGAAAACTTGAGCCCTTAATATTAATATTAAGAGGTGCATCATTATGATTATCGATTTTTGAACAGCTACTGAATTTTTCACACAAAATTCGGACATCATGAATTTTAAAAATTTTTCCATTTCATATTTTTGAAGGAAATTAAATTCCCTACAAAAAAGCTCTCTTAATAAATTAACGTAGGACGAGCCGTTCCCTTGTAATCAAGCCTTAAACATTGATATATTTTTTTAATTTTTAATTTGGATTCTGGATTTTTTTAACCACTATAAATATCAATATTTTTATATAGCAAATAATTATTCTTAAGTAAAATTTCATGCTCTACAAAAAAGGTCTCTTAACATTTTTTATCGAATTCACTCCTTTCAAAGTTATTCGACTTTAAAATAAACGGTTAATTACTTTTGAATTTAATTTTACATACATATACATCCACTTAAAAAAAATATTATCAAATATCTACTGATTTTATTTGCATTATTTCATTATGAATCTCATTTCTGAACCTTTAGTTTTAGGTAAAAATTACTATCCCTAAATATTCTTTGGTGAATTTATGTCAGTGGTGGAAAATAACGAACAACCTGTGGTTAGAAGTTACAATTGAGGTAAGTTTTCTTTTTTACGCGATTTTATTACCTACTTATTATTCGTATGTAAGGCATAAATCGTAAAGGGCAATAATCATTATAACCGTTTTATTGTATAAATGATTTGTAAATTATTATATCTGGTATATATTTACTCGCACTCACCCATGTATAGTATACTATACATTGCTACAAACGCTACTACATGGAAGCTTGCGCTGCATGTTCCATTTGTTTTGTTATAGAATAAAATGAAAAATGGACCAGACGGAGTTTTTGACATTTGTGTAAATAATATTTGGTTGTTACATCGTAGACTTGACAAACAACTAAATATGAAGAATAAACAAGATTGCTTAAAAGGCTTTCGCTGCAAAGTCTATGTTGGAGTTCTGTAACGTGACGGCAATATGCCTGTGAAATATATGGATTGTTGCCCTGAAAAGGAAAAGAAATAAGAATGGGATGACTGCGAGGCCTCATGATGATGTGCGGTTCGATAAACACGATCACTACCTCAGTTAACCGGGTACTAGAGATGTCGATCTGTAGAGAAGATCAAGGGAGTACAATTTTGCACTAAATACAGACTGTATTTATGTTATGTTAAAGGTAGGAAATGATTTATGTCGTACTACACGATTGAGTTATATAGCGCAATGTATAGTATACGGATACGGTATGCGGTTAATATAATAAATTTCCTAATAATTTTTAAACATTATCTCAGCCGGTTTGGACACCTATCATGGGAAAGTTACTTTCCCGATTGTGACACATTATATTAAATTTGACTGTACAAATGGCGTAGTGGCCAAGTGTCCATTAATGTGTCTGAAGTCCCTTACTACACAGCATTTCCTCAGTGCTGGGTGTTCACGGCGGAGCGCGTGCGCGAGGAGCGTCTCCTCGACGATGCGAACCACCGCCGGCGACAGGGGCGCAACAGGGGGAGTAAGTCCGTCTCCCGCTGAGAGGCTGACCGCGCGAGGAAAGGCCGGCGTTCTCCCCGGAGGGGGCACGTCGGTCAAGAAGAGGGTACTCTTCAAGGGATATACCCTCGAGCCGACCACTGACGACAAGTCACCCTGCACGGGTGATCGACCCAACGACGAAGGCGACGTGTCACGGGTGGATCACGGGTGCGCGTGCCTACGCCCCTCTGTCGCCCCGGACGGATCTAGGCGATGGGTGCGCTGATCATAGCCCACCCTAAAAAAAATGCTAGGTGTTAAAAAAACTACTTCAAAGAAGCAGTTATCAAATAATTATATTGTTAAAATAAATTACATTATTCGTTTCGCCCAGACAATTAATGAAACTATTTATCGGAACAATAGAGCGAAACGAGAACTGCCAGACGAACTGTGGGCGTAACAATAAAATATATTTTTACGTGACAAATATCGCCTAGTATTAATTGCAAAAGCAATTCGAGCATGAGTATAGAAAATCGAACGAAAATCTAATTTTCTTTCTCTGTGACATTTTATCAGTATTTATGTAGGTAATAATAGGCCTTTTTTCAATTATATTATTGATGACAGGAATACAGATAAGCGTTTGATAGATCATACGTTTATTTATATTTCTTTTTTTTTTTAATTGCAAACAGTGGCAAACGAGCAAACAGTACACCTGATGGTAAGTGTTGCTGCCGCTCATGGACCTTTACAAGGCCGCTGCCTACCGTGAAGAAAGTGAAGGGAGTGTGAATGCGTGCATTGAGGCTCGGTGATACCAAAGGCACCACCAAAACCCTCCACACGCGAACACCCTCAAAAAGTTGGGCTTCCGAATCTCTCGCTCACCGAACTATACGCAGTAACAAATTGCTACAACTCAGACGTCGATTTTCTGCGAGAGCGTGGTACTACCCCGGACGGACCGGCCCGCGGCTATAGACAGATAACTGTCGACAGTGTGGTCCTACCACTAGTAATTATATTAACACCCACCATCATAGTGGTAGGACTACACTGTTGACAGTTTTCTGTCTACAGCCGCGTGTCGGTCCGTCAGGGTAATACCACACTCTCGCAGAAAATCGCCATTCGAGTAGTAGCAATTTGTTACTGCGCTTCGTTCGGTGAACGAGATAGCCGGCAGCCCAACTTTTTGATAGTGTTTGCATGTGTTGGGTTTTAGTGATGCCTTTAGTGTCATCGAACCTCATTGCACGCATTCACACTCTCTTCAAATTCTACACGATGAGCAGCGGCCTTGCAAGGGTCCATGAGCGGCAACAACACTTACCATCGGGTGTACTGTTTGCTAGTTTGCCAACGTTTGCAATAAAAATAAAACTCACTGATAGATAAAATGAATACCTTTACCGATATTGTTAATATACACGATACCTTCGTAAGTTTAGCGACGAATGGATGTCAATGTCGACCATGAGGTTTCAGTTGCAGAGATTTTCTCTCTCTTATCCTTATCAAAGCTCATAAACGTCCCACTGCTGGGCTCAAGCCTCCTCTACAATGGGAGAGAAATTGACCTCACTATATCATTCTGATCAGACAGGTTGGTATAGGATTTTTATTTCGAGTTTTCCTTCTCTTGCATAGATTTTATTCTCTCTCTCTCTATTTCTCTCTCTTATAAGAGATATAAATTATAGGTAAAATTTGAACCTATTAGTAAGGCTAAAGTGAATTTCTCTTTCATTATGACCTCTTCCTAAGTGACCGGGTTATTTGCTTTTGATCAAATATTTAAGACACTATATTGACAGGACTGTCATTTCGTGTTACGATGGGATTAGAACACAATTCATCAACTCTTTCTATCTATATCTATCATCACTGTAATAAAGGTAAACTATGATATTTATCCGTATAATTACAGAATAAGAATACATTTAACTACCACCCATTTTGTCCATGTGTATCGTAAAAGGTGATTTAAGTATATAATATGCATATAATATCTGTGCAAGGGCATAAAGTCTCGAAAAAAAACCATAAACTAACTCGTCTGGCCAGCGTATAGAAGATCGATTTCCCTCCTATTGTGGAAAAACTTGAACCCAATAGCGACATATATATATAAGCAAAGATGATGATCTATACCAATAAATAAAATTGGAGTGTCTATTTGTAATGTCAAAATAATAGGCTTTTTTCATGCTCACACGGTTATTTGCACGACACCTATGCCTAAAATACAGATTAAAATTTTTTTGTCTGTCTGTCTGTTTGTTCCGGGTAATTTTCAAAATGGCTGGACCGATTTCAAAAATTCTTTCACCAATGGAAAGTTGTAATATCAGGGCGTAAACTAGGCTATATTTTATCCCGGTATTCCCACGGGAACGGGCACTACGCGGGTAAAACGACTAAAACCGAAGCAAAGCGAGGGCGGGTTGCTAGTTATGATATATATTTGCTCAATAAAAATGACTCGCCATATTGAAATAGGTACAAGTGAAACTTATTACTTGTAACAGAAATAAGTACTCAGTTATAAATTATATTGATATTCAATTTATAAGGAAATATATAAAAGAGATCAAATAAATTTAATGAAAAGGTATATTAGATGGATCTTTATCATTCACAATGGTTCGTCCCTTTTGTAACGTGACTTCATTACATAAATAGTTACTTAAAAAACTGAGAGCAAAATACAGAATAAAGATATACCTTATATATGTATTAATGTGGAGGAGGTGGAGACCTTGTCGGACCACCGGTATATCCGGATGGAGGTCTCCCCTGCAATCCCGACGCCCAGCAGGGGTCACGGGGCAGATGGGCGTCCTGCGTTCCCGCGATGGGCTGTGGGTCGCTTAGACCGGGACCAGCTGGCGGAGACAGCCATCGTATACTCGTGGCTGTCCTCTGCCCACCAGTCGGACGGGGTGGACGCCGAGGCTGGCCGCATCCGCGGTGCGTTGACGCAGATCTGCGATGCGGCCATGCCCCGGGTACGGCGTCTGCCCCCGAGGAGGGGGGTCCACTGGTGGTCCCGGAAGCTGGCGGATCTCCGGGCCGCGTGTATCCGTGCCCGGAGGGCCTACACCCGCAGCCGGCGGCGCCATCGCGATGCGGAGCGGGAGGCCGTGCTTTACGAGGGCTACCGCAATGCGCGGTCGGCCTTCAGGCTGGCCGTCCGCTCCGCCAAAGACGTCAGTCGGCAGGAGATGCTGGACGGTCTCGACCGTGACCCCTGGGGACGCCCCTATCGCGCGGTGCTGAATAGGCTACGCGCGCGGGTCCTCCCCTCACCGAGACTCTCCAGCCCGGCCTTCTCACCCGGGTCATCGAGGACCTGTTCCCGCGGCGGGCGGAGCACACGCCCCCGGTCATGGCTCCGCCAGACACTGACCGGGAGGCCGACGACGACAGTGTTCCGCCCATCACGGAACCCGAGATGGGGGTGGCGGTGACGCGCATGCGCGCAAAGTCTACCGCCCCCGGGCCCGACGGTGTTCCTAACCGCGTGCTGGCCCTGGTCCTCGAACACCTGGGACCCCGCCTCAGGGAGCTGTTCGACGCGTGTTTAGCGTCCGGACGGTTCCCTGGGTGCTGGAAGGAGGGAAGGCTGGTGCTCCTGCCGAAGCCGGGACGGTCTCCGGAGTCGCCTTCGGCCTACAGGCCTATCGTGCTGCTCGATGACACGGGCAAGCTACTGGAGAGGGTGGTAGCTGCCCGCATCGAGCGGCACCTCGTCGGCACGGGGCCCGATCTGTCGGACGCCCAGTTTGGGTTTAGGAGGGGTCGTTCGACGATCGCGGCTCTGTTGCGCCTGAGGGCCGTGGCGACTGAGGCCGTCACCGGCGGGGGAGTGCTGTTGGTGGTGTCCCTAGACATCGCCAACGCATTCAATAGTCTGCCATTCAGCTGCATCAGGGAGGCGCTCCGGTATCACGGGGTGCCAGTTTACCTGAGGCGGCTAGTGGCAGACTATTTGGAGGGGCGCAGCGTCCTCTGCACCGACCGAGCAGGGGACGTTGTGCGGACGCCCATGACGTGCGGTGTCCCACAGGGGTCGGTCCTCGGACCCACCCTGTGGAACATCGGCTACGACTGGGCGTTGAGGGGGAGCCTCCCGCCCGGGCTGGGCGTGATTTGTTACGCCGACGACACGCTCGTCACAGCCCGCGGTGGGACGCTAGAAGAGGCGGTAAGCCTGGCGACCTCGGGTACCGAGGAGGTCGTCAGACGGATCGAGGCGCTGGGGTTGAGGGTCGCCCTGGACAAGACGAAGGCCCTCTTGTTCCATGGGCGCACTATGAGCCCTCCCATCGGCGTCTCGATCACCGTCCACTCGGTCGACATCAGCATCCGGGCCCATATGAGGTACTTGGGCCTGGTGCTCGACGGGTGATGGTGGTTCCGGGAGCATTTCCGCAGGCTCGCTCCGCGGCTCGTTGTCGCGGCGTCCGCCCTATCGTGGCTTATGCCGAACGTGGGCGGACCGAGCGCTGCGTGCCGACGGCTGTACGCGGGGGTCATCCGGTCGATGGCCCTGTACGGCGCACCGGTGTGGGCGGGGTCCATGACCGCCCGACTTAGGGCCCTTCTGTGGCGACCACAGAGGGTCACGGCGGTCAGGGCCATCCGCGGATACCGCACGGTGGCGACGGAGGCAGCGTGCCTATTGGCCGGGGCTCCCCCGTGGGACCTGGAGGCGGAGATGCTCGCCGGACTATATCGGCGGGTGACGGGGGTGCGAGCGGAGGGCGGTGTGGTCTCGTTAAGGGATCTCACCGCCTGGCGCGTCGACGCCCGCCAAGACGTCATCGCCCGTTGGGCAGTCCGGCTGGAGAGGCCTCGGTTCGGGGTGCGAACTGTGGAGGCCTTCCGGCCGGTGCTGATGCAGTGGTTAGAGAGGCGGCACGGGGTGCTCTCCTTCCGACTGGTGCAGGTTTTGACGGGGCATGGGTGCTTCGCCAAATACCTGCACAAGGTCGTTAGGAGGGAGAGTACACCGTCCTGCCACCACTGCGATTGCGACGAGGACACGGTGCGCCATACGCTCGAGGCCTGCGGGGCTTGGGCAGTGCAGCGCTGTGAACTCGTCGCAATCATCGGTACGGACCTGACGCTGCCGGCTATCGCTAGGGCGATGGTCGACAGCGTCGGGAATTGGGACGCGGTCGCAGCCTTCTGCGAGACAGTGATCTCGCGAAAGGAGGCGGCGGATCGCCTGCGTGAGGAGCGCAGCCTCGATGAGGAGATCCGCCGGCGGCGACTGGGGCGGCGCAGGCGCAACTATCTGCGCCTCATGCCGCCCTAGCCGAGGCCGCGGGTGACGTGACCGGGGATTAGTCCGTCACCCGCCGAGAGGCCGACCGCGTGAGGAAAGACCGACGTCCTCCCCGAGGGGGGGACGTCGGTCGATGGGAGGGTACCCCAACAGGGGGTATTCCGTCGGGCCGACCATTGACGACAAGTTAACGCTGCTCCAGTGGTCGGCCCAACGACGAAGGCGACGTGGTTTTCGGGTGGGTCGCGGGAGTTGCGTGCTTAAGCCCCTCTGTCGCCCCGGACGGAGTGGTGCGGAGGCGCGCCGACCGCGGCCCACCCACAAAAAAAAAAAAATATATGTATTAATAAAATAATATTAAAATTTTTTGTTTGCTTATATTTTAATGAATTTGTTTATTTTTTGAAGTTGTTCTTCTTTTAGCGCGTTAGAGAAAAATGATAAGAGTAACTTTTTACGATCACGACGTCGGTCACGAAAAACCGACACCCTGAAGTTAGTTAGTCACCATTTTGTAAGAACTTCTTACGTGCGTACATAAGCATACACACACTTTTTTTTTTATTAAAGGCAATAAGCCTAAGTAATAAATCTAAACTGATTAGTACTAGTGCTAGATGAGTAACCAGCCTATTTAATAGCAAATGATAACCATTGCTCAAGAATCGCTGGCATGATGTAGGCTTATCGATATTAAACAACAACGATAACTCTGCATGGGTCTTAACTCTGCATGGGGTACATAATGGGCTGACCACAGACATCAAGGACGCCGCACCAGTGGTCGGCGCAATGGCCAAGGGGATAGAATACGGTGGATTATTGGGCCGCATGCTATCCTTACATCACCCAGAACGGAACGGTTGGCATATGTCCAGATCATAAGCTGTCAAAAAATAGTGGATAAAGAATGTCGTAATCGGTACGGCAAGCGATATGGTAATTGAATAGCCCAGGAGAGTGCTGCTGTCCATTCCTCATGTTACCTTTTTTTTAACAAATTATGATCTGATAACACCCCACCCAAATCCTCCCGGGCGACGAAAAGGAGTCTCCAGCAATTTAGCAGACCACCGATACTGATTCAGTGGTCTGCTACCAGGTTTTTTTTTTCAGATGTCTATGCCAACGACTCTTATAGGTAAGAGTCGTAAGACGTGGTAGGCTACTTCGTTGCCTTGGTCGGCCGCAAAGTATGTTGCGGACTAATTTCGGTTCTACTAACCGCGGCTTCAGCTATGGCCACATCAGTTGCAGGTATTAACATCTGCGCCATTCCACGTGGTGATGACAAAGTCCGTAAATGTAAGCATTATCCTGCCAAACCTGTTCTATCAACTTCTTCTGTAAGATAACTTCTTTATGTAAGGCAGCCACCGTGAACCATTTCCTGATATTACCAATTACAGTTACTCACAGCCAGCAGCAACACGTTGGCAACGATGATCAGCGTCAGGATCAGGTCACGACGGTGATCTGTACAAGCCACGGAGATCTCGAACTTAAGCACCACGCTATCCTCGCGGTAATCACAATTGTAGCGCTGAATACTTCTTATGTTTATAATGATCCTTGAGCTTGATTTTAATATATCCAGGGCACCCGATGCTGTGGTCGGAACGGCGGTACGGAGTGTTTATCTTCCGACTGGTGCAGGTGTTGACGTGGCACATTCGCTTCGCAAAGTACACACGTGGGCTGAGCAGTGTCGTGAACTCATCGCAATCATCGGTGCCAACCTGACGCTGCTGACCATCGCTAGGGAGATGCTCGGCAGCATCATGAAATGGGACGCGGTCGCCGCCTTCTGCGAGGCAGTGGTCTCCACAACGACACGGTCCGCCACCAGCGCTGGCGACCGACGACGTGGGATCGCGCGCCGACCCTCCAACCAAACGCCGACCAAAAAAAAGGGCAGCAGAACGAAAGGGGCTGTCATATAGAATATTTTTATTAACCTTAAATAACCCGTGGAACTAAATGATTAATGAAATAAGGTATCATAGTGTAAAAAATAACATAATAAAAGTATACTCGTTGCATTAAAGAGCTCTCAGAGAATATTTTAAGTCGATTCTGCTGAACAATGCACAAAATGATTCGGACGCTAGTTGGACGGAATGAAAAATAAATTACTTGGTAGCTTAAACTACGAAAATTTAAATTGAAATACTGATGAAAATGGAAATAATACTAAATTGACGTCGAATTTTAAAAACATAAATAAAATAAATAAAGTCTGTGGGGAGTATCCTGACAATAATGTATAGGAAAAGATGAAAGAGCAAGTAAATTCAGAAACATACAATTAACAGATGGCGTAGTGGTTAAGATAGCGACTTACAGCGCCAATGTCGGGGTTCGAATCCCACGCGGTACCACACTTTGTGCGATCCACAAATTGTTGTTTTTATTTATTTATTTAATATGATCCGACTATCTCTTTACAGGCTAAAAACCTAATACAATAGTGCTTATGTTAAACTTAATTTTAAGCTTAACTCTAATTTACAATTAATCTATACCATATACTTTTAACTTAACCTATAACATAGTATAAAAAGAAGTATCTTATTGAATTCACTCATTTGACATGTGAAAATATCAATTATTGTGTGAACTTCGTTTATGGTACTAAGTGCTCGCGATATTGGCGTTCTGGCTAACAGGTTAGTTCTAGCTGTTGGCAGGGCCAGCAGTGGTGGGCACCTTCGCTTCCACACATAGCGATCCGGTACGTACAGACGTAAGCTTTGCAACACACCCAGATTATGTTGCCGACCTCTGAGTAACTTTACCAAGTACGACACCAACGCAAATTCCGTCGCACTCTCAACTCATTATACCCAACCATTCCCAGCACAAATAAAGTTGGGTACATCAACGGGTAAAAAGGGTATACACCATACAGCTTCTTATACAGGTACCGAAATTATTCTGCACTCGTTCCAACATCACTGAGTACTTAGCCTCGTGTGGGTCCCATGTAATTGCACTATATTCCAGATGGGTCCTGACTAGTGCATCATACAGTGCCCTGATTGCAGCAATGTTGGTGAACTCCCGCGTATGCCTTAGCACAAAACCCATGTTCCTGTACGCTTTTTTACAAATGTCTGTTATATGAGTGCGAAACGAAAGCTTCGAAGTAACATGAACTCCTAAGTCACGTACTCCCATGACTCATTGCATCCGCTCACCTTCCACCTTGTACTCATAGAGAAAAGGTCGACGAGCTCGGGTAAAACTTGCAACCGAGCACTTGGAGACGTTGAAGTAGAGCCTGTTACGATGACTCCATTCTGCCACTCTATCTACGTCATCTTGTAAGTGCTGACAATCTCTCTTCTTATCAACTGCTAGAAGCAACTTGAGGTCATCTGCAAATAGTAAACACACGTGTTCTGAGTCTGGATGTAATTTTGGGTCTGTTACTTATATGTGTGTAAAGCCCCCGCAATACAAGGATTATTTCCTTACTGCGGGGTGTTGTCATTGTAAAAAAAATAATAATAATAAAAAAAAAACAGAAACAAATTACACCCTAACACTGACGATAAGTCACCCTGCACCGGTGGTCGGCCCAAAAACGAAGGCGACGTGCCACGGGTGGGTTACGAGACCGCATGCCGCCCCTCTGTCACCCCGGACGGAGCCGGGGGTAAGTACGCTGACCGTAGCCCCACTAAAACAAAAGCCGGCTAAGTGCAAATCGGAGTCACACACGAAGGGTTCCATACCATTATCGATAAAATCACGTTTGTTGTATGGGAGACCCCCTTAAATATTTATTTTATTTTGTTTTTAGTATTTGTTGTTATAGCGGCAACAGAAATACATAATTTGTAAAAGTTTCAACTGTCTAGCTAGCGCAGTTCTTGAGATACAGCCTAGTGACAGACGGACGGACGGATACGCGGACGGACAGGCGAACAGTCAAACAGCGAAATTTTAGTAAAAAAGTCCTGTTTTTACCCTTTGGGTACTGTCGTACCCAAAGGTTCCCCCTAAAAAAGGACCCAAAATAATAATTTTTGGACTCCATAAACAGTCTTTTTCGTGTGGTGACGGAGTAAGAATACAATTCACCACCTCTTATTCGTGGGTGTCGTAAAAGATGACTAGGAGATATGATATGCAACTTGGTATTTTTTTCTGAAATTGATAATATTTAGATGATTATAATTGTTGTCTGTATACATATCACTTAGTCGTCATACAACACCCACGGACAGGTAAGAGGGTGGTTAATTGTATTCCTATTTCGTCACCACACGGAGAAACTTAACACTTTCATAAACACAAAACAAGACAAACATATAATTGCCGATGTTTACATGAGTAATACAATGAAATAAGAGAATTTTAACAATTTCATCGTATTTTTATTTAATTTTTAACTGCCCGACATTTTAAACGCTTTTCAACGTTCATTATCGCGGGGGGTCAGGCCACCCTTAAAATCATTTTATTTCAATACAAACATTTCTATTTTCACGGCAAGGCGATTCCAACGCCCTCTAGTGCTGTTATCTTTCTTTTCAAACCACCTATGGACCTATTCAAATATACACACAATATTTCATGCAATTCTACGATCCGACACCCCCATCATTTGCTGGATGAAGCAAATGACATCACGTACGCTCAACTACGAGCTTGAGGCCATAACACATAAGTACCCGCAGTACTGCCCCTGCCGTAGGGGTCGGCGACTGCGCCGAGCAATAATCAGTAATACAAACGTGAGTACGCCTACTTTACCATCAGTGACATCCCAAGCCAAGATCCGTTCTCAATAGGGAGAGCCCTTAGGCGATGGCCATAAAACTTGACCAGGTTGAAAGCCCTCAGCCCACACCTATAGGCAAACCATCTGCGGCCTACAACTATCCACACAAACGCACGCACGCACGCATGCACACACACACACACATACACACACACACACACATACACACGCACAACACTGACACAAAAATTATCCAGTCGAATAGTTTAGGAAAGGTTAGATGACAAACACACCAAGAAGAATTATATATATAAAGAAATTGCTTATTGTATGAACTAATCTCAACAAATTAGTTCGATTCTTCTACTCTCAGACCGTCCAATTTACGTGTAATTAATCTTAATAAATAAAGGTAGGTTTGCCTCCCATATGTTTGTAATACGCTTATTAGATTGTAATAAAACTATTCAGAAATACTATACATGCATCCGTGAAAATTTTTCGTGAAAATATACTTTTAAATGTGATCAAATAACACTTATCAAGCTCTTACATACTTGTCGTATGCACGAAGCAAAACCGAGCAGGTTTGTAAAATAAAACTTCTATCATCAAGTTAACTATAGCATTCATAGTATAACATTCTGTCCCTTTACTAAACTAATATTATAAAAAAAAGCAATTTATTTCACAACAAATTGGGGATTTTGTGACCTATACGGTTAAAAAATATTTGGTTCAAATTGTAATCACACTCCTACGTTTGACAAACTATTTTAGTCCGAATTGCGGACGCTTCTCATACTCGTTCACATTAGGGATTATATCCTTGTGTCGCTTAGCCTTAAATCTGATATCAGACGGTTCATTTTTTGTTCACTTTTGTCTTTAATTTTGCATCTTTCATTCGAAGTGAATCATCTGAACATAAAATGAAACATCAGTGCCGAATGAATTCATTAGTGAACCGATCCAACAGTGTTGGAAATTGGCATCCGGCGTCTTTCACTCGCACTCCGAATGAACAAGGACAACGGTCTGAACACTGAGAGAACGTTCATTCGGGTTCCACCATTATGTTTCGAGTTCTGTAGCCGAAGGACGTCACGTGTTGATATTTTTTCTGCGATGCGTTGCTCTAGTTGCACGCCGAAAAATGTTGTTCAAGTGGAACGATCAAAATACATTTCTTTTTTTGGAGAACTTTAAAACTACCATTGCCTTTGGAACCACAAAATTGATGAATACATTTCTTCCTAATAAATTTCTTCTTTCAATCCATGGTCGCACTCACCACCGTCGACATTTTTTTTGCTTCTTTTTTGTCAACTCTTTGATTAAATGATCACAAATTACAGTAATTCCAAGGCGTACAACTTTATTAGATGACATATTGTAAGAAATGAATAGTGAATGTTCTTTTTTAAATCATTCCCTCTTAGCCGTGTGAACATAGAATGAAAGAAAAATTAACATTCCGTCTGATATCAAATTCAAATTCAAATTCAAATACTTTATTATGCATAAACCCCGCGGGAGCACTTACATATGGTCACTTTTTTACATTTTACCTTACACTACTACCGGATCGGAACGCGACCGCACTGAGAAGATCCGGCAAGAAACTCAGTGGGCTTGTCTTCTTTTTTATTCATTTACTATTTTTTTTTAATAACATAATATACAACAACATGTCTATTAATAGCTCTAGTGTGATGCCTTTCGAACCATCATACAATACAGTTATTAAATATAACGAAAAAGTACCATGGCTGGACCAGATCCCGCAAGCGGCACCCGATCACGAGTTAACCACTAGAGCAGCCATCACTCCCCTCAACCACAATGGAGGGAAGGGAGTGACCCGCTCTTCGTAGCTACCGCAAGCAGACCCTTCAGTGAGCATGACCAATACCATGGGCCACAAACATAAAACACAGATTAAATAACAAATTCGTTTGGCAAAACACGCTACGCTTTACAATTATATTAACAGCAACAGAATAAACATGTATGTATCAGCTTTACAAATAAAGAACCAAAAATGATTTACTTAAGTCCGATTGTTATTTGTGGGCGATAATTATGTTTTGTAAAGTCCCCCGCATTATAAGAAATCATTTATTACTGCGGGCTATATTATAATCATTTATTACGTGATATTTTTTTGTTTTTAAAAAGAATAATAATTCTCTTGAAAAATAAAATCATATTGTGACAAACAAAATATAATACCGACTAAAATATATAGTGTAAGTCTAACAATAATTTCAAACCATTCCCTGTAGACCACAGACATCGGTTGAAAATCCCTGTAATTGGATTTTGTCATTTGTAATTCAGATTTATAAATTTTATGACTAAACGTTCATCTCACAATTCTGGAAATTACAAGGAAAATGATGTAACAATTGTTCTGATACCAAAGGGACTTATAAATTATTTTCGATAATAAATAATCTTTTGGCCATTTATTTTATTGTACAGCATATTTTCGGTATAGTAATGTAATGTAAAAATTCTCTGAGTTTTTATTATGCCCTAATGTATAGGAGTTAGTTTTCTAATCTAAGTCTCCTCAGGTTTTTATTAACCATGAACATATTCAAGTATGGTATCAGAAGATAGGATTTTCGATGGTGTTAAGAGAAAGGAATATTTCGAATTCATAACCCCCTCTCATGCCCGTTGATGTCGTAAAACGACTAAGGGATTATTGCAGGTAACATCTATGTAAGAGAAGGAAAACTCGACATAAAACTCTATACCAACCCGTCTTACCAGCACAATATAGTATGTTCATTTCACTCCTATTATGGAGGCAGCTCGAGGCCAGGAGTGGGATGAATATAATGACGATGATGATGAAGAGACATAAATAACATATTAACGAGCTTGCCGAGATACCTTTTTAGGAGAACCGGGTTTTACAGCTCCCTTGAGAAAACAGCGCAAAAATCGCATGAAACCCCCCTCAGAAGTAATACATATTATATTAAATTGTACTAAACATAGTGCGATTGCCAAGTCAATCTATTTATTTAAAACATAAAAGATCTTTTTTTTTTTTTTTTTTTTTTTATGCAAACGGTGGCAAACGAGCAAACAGTACACCTGATGGTAAGTGTTGCTGCCGCTCATGGACCTTTACAAGGCCGTTGCCTACCGCGAAGGGAGTGTGAATGCGTGCATTGAGGCTCGGTGATACCAAGGGCACCACCAAAACCCTCCACACGCAATCACCCTCAGAAAGTTGGGCTTCCGGCTCTCTCGCTCACCGAACGAAGCGCAGTAACAAATTGCTACTACTCAGACGTCGATTTTCTGCGAGAGCATGGTACTGCCCCGGACGGACCGGCCCGCGGCTGTAGACAGATAACTGTCGACAGTGTGGTCCTACCACTCCTAGATTAATATTGATATAGTCACTATAAGAAGTTGTTAGGTTAGCTATTTACGTAATAACTTAAGAAGAAAGGTGCCTTAAGCAGGGACTGAATGAGTTAACCGACTTGGTATAACATGGATCTCACAAATTTTTATGGTAGAACAACTCAGTTGCGAGGCTTGGCTTTTTTTACAAGTCTTGTTTTTGGTGGTATCTCATTTCTTTTTATAGATAGACCTACTTATTTGCCTTTCCGGTACCTCCTACTTCTGGAATACCAACAAAGGATTTTCTTAGGTTACACTCTCTAAAAAATGAGACATCTCTCCTTTCCGCTTGAGTCAATTCTACCTAAACTAAGCGAAGAGATGTGGTAGTAAAGACATTTGATTGATTTTTCGAAACACATCTCCTCTAGTCTCCTCCCGCTTTGATAGCATTCGAGCCTAATGA
Organism: Lymantria dispar; assembly: GCA_032191425.1. Lineage (NCBI taxonomy): Eukaryota > Metazoa > Arthropoda > Insecta > Lepidoptera > Erebidae > Lymantria > Lymantria dispar. The sequence continues at coordinate 8,013,474 of CM063445.1, read as the reverse complement.
TGGCGTTCTTTCTTTCAGATAAATTTGAGGCAATTTAGTTTGCTTAATACTTTGGGAGATTTTGGTACAATTTCATAAGACACGTCCCACTCTTGCTTTTTCATTAAGTTGATTGACCATTTTACAAGTTATCTTTAAACATAATTATATCTAGGTATCTGTTTACACCTATTATGCCAATCATCATTCAGCCTATCGCCGTCCACTGTAGAACATAGACCCCCTCATGCTTCACCATAAAGTGCCGTACTGTGGCACCTGCATCCAACGACGCTCAAAGGTAACAGAGTTGCCATGACTAGAGCTCATTTTTCTTCGCCTTATGAGGAATAATGACGTAGTCGCCACGTTTGGTAGGCGGGTTGGTTTCGCAGTAAGATATCACACATTTCCCTGGCGAGAGCTGCTGCCCACTCGCCTTCCTGTTGAATCTTTTTTTTAAATGACAACGCCTTGCACTAAGGGAATAATAATCCTTATTTTGTGGGGGGACTTTACAAACATATAATTCAACATCGCATCATCATCGCAGCCCTCATATCTCCCACTGTTGGGCTCGGGCCTCCTCCACAATGGGAGGGAATTTAACCTACTATACCATGCTGGTCAGACATATTGATATAGGGTTTCATTTCGAGTATTCCTTGTCTTGCACAGATGGTATGTGCATATTATATCCCATAGTCGTCTTATACGATATCCACGGGCAAGATTGAGTGGTGAATTGCATTCTTAATTCGTCACCACACGGAAAGAACATATAATTAACCGACACAAATTACATTCAGATTCAGAACAACAATTTGTGGATCGTACAAGCTGTTGTCTTGTATGGGATTCGAACCCGCGACACTAGCACGGTACGTTGGTACGTACCACTACGTACGTACCACTACGTCATCTGCGCAGTCTTAAGCCGGTTGTTACGATTCCAATAGAGAAACAATGATGACGACAAATGTATTCTTATTTTTTACAAAGTTACATTTCAATAACTGCAAATGTAACTTTGTAATCCTATATATTTATATGAGTTTACAAAATTGTTTATGCAGTTAGTGTATCTCGGAAACTGGATGAAAATTATAATGTTTCATAATTTTTCCTTCATTTATATACTAAACACTAATTGTATTCTAAATTTGAAGCTTCTATGTCTGCTAGAAGTGCCACTTTAATATTGATGATCGGTCAGTCAGTCAGTGAGTGACAAAATTACGAAATTTTGACTAGTTATAACTCTTTAACTATTGGTTCAAATTGAATGAAATTTGAAATACACAATGTGTATACAATGCCTGCTAGGTCACTAAAAATTCATGTTTCTAGATTTATTATCTACGAAGTTATAGGGGGTCGAAAATGGCCTGAATGGCTTCGAGAAAAGTATGTTACGGCAGTTTTGCGTTTTGCCCGACTTTTTTTTTTTGCTCTACTTGGCGGGGGCACTGCCGTGCCCCCAGATTGTAACAGAATCTTTAAATACAGCTTTACGTTATAAGTTATGCCTTATTGTATATTAAAAATCAATTTATTAAAAAGATGAATAAAGCTAAATACCTAGTCTAATATTTATTACATTTATTAGTTACCATTAGGTACTGCTAGTGTACTAGTAGGTTGAGAACTCGATTAGTCCACCACGCGCAGATAGGTCAACCGCGTGAGGGCGACTCCCTGGCAACGATGCTTTATAGCCTGAGGTTTCGTAAGGGACGGTACCCGGAAGGGTAGTCTGCTGGGTCGGCCATGACTGTCAAGGAATCGACACCAGTGGTTGGTGCAATGGCGATAGGAGGGGAATACGGTAGGTTATAGTCCGCACGCCACCGATCCTGGCAGATTGAGTGAGATGACCAGACCAGTGGTACCAATTATTAGCCTACTAGCAACCCGCCCTTTTTTTTTGAGTGGGTCGCGGTCGGTGCACTCCTTACACCACTCCGTCCAGGGCGACAGAGGGGCGTAAGCACGCATACTCGTTATCCACCCGAACACCACGTCGCCTTCGTCGTTGGACCGACCACCGGAGCAGGGTTACTTATCGTCAGTGGTAGGCCCGACGGAATACCCCCTATTTGGGGTACCCTCCCATCGACCGACGTCCTCCCCCTCGGGGAAAAGTCGGTCTACTAGCAACCCGCCCTCACTTCGCTTCGGTTTCAGTCACCTTACCCGTGTATTTTCCATTCCCGTGGGAATACCGGGATAAAATATAGCCTATGATATTATAATATCAGGGAGTAACATAGGCTATATTTTAGGCTATAGCTTTCCATTGGTGAAAGAATTTATGAAATCGGTACAGTAGTTTTTGAGTTTATTCATTACAAACAAACACACACAAAAATACAATTTTTTCCTCTTTATAATATTAGTGTAGATAGATGTCCACTGCTAGACCTGTGTCTAGCCTAGTGTCTCGCCTAGCTAGTTTCTCTAATGGCGGATAATGCTGTAATTGTCACGCTTAACGGATGGGTTAAGGATCGCAGTCATGGTAATAATTTTCTGAGGCGTTTTTACCAAATATGCTGATGTAACTTCATCTGAATCTTACGAATCTACGCGAAAGAGGAGTGATTCTTTGACACCTATTTAGCACAATGGAGTATCATCATCATCTCGATTCATATGCCTCCTACTGCTGGGCTCAAGCCTTCTCCACAATAGGAGAGAAATCGACCAACTATACAACGCTAGTCAGATGGATTAGTAGAGAGTTTTTTTTTTCAAATGTTCCTCCTCTTGCATAGATACCTATCTGAATATAAAATCCTCCTCACGGAGTAAGAATACAATTTGCAGGTGAAGTGTAGAAAGAATATTTATAACTAGCAGTGCCCTTTTTTATTTTATTTTTTGAGTTGGGCTACGGTCAGCACATTCAGTCAAAGGGGCAGCGCGCGGCGCCGTAACCCACCCGTCGTCTTTGTCATTGGGCTGACCACCGGTGCAGGATGACGTAGGTCTTCGTCACGGCGTCGGCCTCTCGGCGGGTGACGGACCAACTCTCCGGTCCAGTCACCCACGGTAACTAGCAGTGCCCTGCGGTTTTACCCGCATAGTTCCCCTTCCCGTGGGAATATTGGGATAAATTATAGATTATGTGTTATTCTGATATATAAGCTATATTATTGTTACGTTTCATCAAAATCCATTTAGTAGTTTTTTCGTGAAAAAGCAACCAATATACTCACAAACTTTCCAGCCATTTAAATACAGGAATCGGTTAAGGGTCATACCAGACAACTAATGGAATCTTCATCAGCCAGATACGTTCAATCGAATAAATTAGCATCACTTATTCTATGAATAGTTATTTTGTTGTTGAGAGCTTATACCGAATTTCTCATCAACATATTAGGCGTAATCTATTTGTAGGTTCAACCCATTATATACCTTCCATTAGCAGGAACGGACTTTCTCACAGATTATCGATGTATAGTATTTTTTATACTCTTTTTCCCCAGCCATACGTCAAACTGTTGGATTCAATTAAGAAGGAAAGAAAGAAAAAGTAATGTATTTCTCCTTTATAGGAGGGATACAATGCAAGAGCTTAGTGTAAGGTATGTAAGGAATATCTACAGCATGAAGGAAAGAGAGATGAATGTTTGAATGATGTGTGTGTAAGAAGAGTTAAGACAACAGATAATGTGTGATTGAGATAGTATGACAGAATTAGAATAAGTTGAAGCGAAACAATAAAAAGACAATTAACATCAACCATCTTGTTTTACTTACATGGCGCTGTGAAAATTGGAAAGAAAAAAAATTATATAAAAAGTTCAATATAAGTTTTGGCCTGGTAGTTTACGAAATTTGTGTAGTATACGTTACATACTATAAAATATATTGGAGGCAATACGTAGATTGCAACCAGTATCTCGTGATTACCGAAATAAGTTTCGATACGCGTCACGACAAGACAGCGTGTTAGGTAGGCTTTTTATATATTTCAGATTGATTGTATTTTACAAGAAGCAAGCCAAAAACAAAATGGAAAGCATAGAAAAAGAAGTATTGGAAAGTTTTAATGTATCCCAACTGAAGGATGAACTGAAAACACGTTATTTGTCAACGGGTGGATTAAAGGTAGACCTCGTTGAACGTTTAAGAAAAGAATTAGAATGTAAGAAAGAATTAATAATGTTTAAGAAATTAGTAATTAGTAATGTTTAAGAAAGAATTAGAATTTAAGTACAAAAGTATAAAATAATCCTTACTTTAATATTATAAATGCGAATGTGAGTTTATTTGTTACGCATTCACGCTTAAACCACCGAACCAATTTCAAAAATTCTTTCACCAATGGAAAGCTATAATATCAGGGAGTAACATAGGCTATATTTTATCCCGGTATTCCAACGGGCACGGGCACTACGCGATTAATGCGACTGAAATCGAAGCGAAACGAGGGCGGGTTGCTAGTAAATAATAAATAAGAAATCCCTCCATGTGATGACGGAGTAGGAATACAATTCACCACCCCCTCTCTTGCCCGTGGATGTCAACACTTATGCAAGAGAAGGAAATCTCGAAATAAAACCTTATGCTAATCCGTCTGACCAGCGTGCTATAGAAGGTCATTAACCCTTCTATTACGGAAGAGGCTGGAACCCAACACGTTGGAAGAATGTGAGCTAAAATGATAATGATAAAGCAAGAAATCTTAAAAAAAATTGATGTGGTGTCTCCTTCTCAAAAGAGTAAAGAGTCACCGCTCAGCATAATGTTCAGGTATTTACTATAAAAGTGATACCACAGCGCTGTTATCTGCAGCGTCTTGCGACTTCTGTCAGCAATGTACAGATAGCAGCAGAATATAATAGTTACTGTACAATACGTCGCCACAACGGAAGGATGATTGATCTACCATATAAACTGGTCTAGCAAATTGGTACAGACGTTTATTTAGAGTTTTTCTTTCCATCTATTAATGTTATCTATTTATATCACGATCGTTTTTTAAAGATACTGGAAAGATAAACGTGATGACTTGTATTTTTCTTCAGTCATTAAACAGTATTCTTGATAAGTGATAACGGGTTACTAATTATTATAATTATGACAAGAGTCCAATTGCTCATTTGAAACTAAAATTATTGAATTTATTCGAACACAGACGGCATTTTTTAAACAATCTATTTTCAGTTCAAGAATTAAATACTTATACATATAATAATAAACATTCAATAGACTAAATCTAAACCAAAAGTATTTTATAATAAACTAGCTGACCAAACAGACGTTGTTCTATTCAAATATAATAAAAGGATTTCAGCGCCACCTATCAGGTCCAATTGTGAATCTAAACCATTCTCGAATCCTCTTGAATACACACAATAAATTTCGTCGACAATGGTCCAACCGTTTAGGAGGAGTGCAGTGACATACATACGTACAGAAGAAACTTATTTATACGAAGTAATGCTAAACTGAAAATATTCTTTCTAGATTCGTACTAATTATTAAAAAGACTTAAAATAAAAGTTTCTTGTACGGTGACAGATTTGAAATAGTGTAGAGGTAAAATCGGCTTGGTTAAATCGATAATAGGCAGCAGTACTCGCCTAGAATAGTGAACACACCAACTGCAGCCTTATATTATCCAAAAATGTGGCAATTATGTCATGATATGTGGTAGGACGGCACTGTCGACAGTCTTCTATGTACAGCTTTTTTTAGGTGTGGGCCATGGATAGCGCACCCGCCGCCCGGCTTCGTCCGGGACGACGGAGGGGCGGCGCACGTCCTCGTGACCCACCTATAGCCACGTCGCCTTCGTCGTTGGGCCGACCACCGGAGCAGGGTGACTTGTCATCAGTGGTCGGCTCGACGTAATACCCCGGTAATGGGGTACCCTCTCCTCTCGACGTTCCGCTCGGGGACGTCGGTCGCCGTCGCGCGGTCAGCCTCTCTGCGGGTGACGGACTAAATCCCCGATCCTGTCACCCGCGGCCTCGTCTAAGGCGTTATTAGGCGCAGATTTTCTATGTATGGTTGCGGACTAGTCCATCCGGGGTAGTAGCAATTCGTTACTGCACTTCGTTCAGTAAGCGAGAGAACCCGAAGCCCAAATTTCTGAGGCTGTTTACGTTGGTGATGCCTTTTGTATCACTGAACGTCACTGCATGCATTTGCATTCCCTTCATTTTCTTCAAGTAGGCAACGATCTAGCAAGGATTCATGAGCCGCAGTATCACTTACCATCAGTTGTGATGTTTGCTTGTTTACAACCAATATCAATTGAAAAAGACTTCAAATTTCACTTTGTTACATTGAAATAGTGCTCGTCATTCAGTGCTTGTTAACTAAGCTATTAGAATATGAGACTACCCACATAAAAAAGAGACATTGTCGTCATCGTCTTAGCTCATTCATGTCCCACTGCTGGGCTCGAACCTCCTCCAAAATAGGAGGGAAATTAACCTTACTATTCCATGCTGGTCAGACAGGTTAGTATAGGGTTCTGTTTCAAGTTTTACTTCTCTTGCATAGATGTAATATGCCTTTAGTCGTCTATTATGACATCCACGGGCAAGTTAGAATGTGGTAAATTGTATTCTTACTCCTTCACCACACGGTAGGCAGATTGAATTTATATTTATTACATTACTAGCAACCCGCCCTCGCTTCACTTCGGTTTCAGTCACCAGTACCTTCGTAGTTCCCGTTCCCGTGGGAATACCGGGATAACATATAGACTATGTTACTCCCTGATATTATAGCTTTCCATTGGTGTAAGAATTTTTGAAATCGGTTCTGTGGTTTTAGCGTGAAAGCGTAATAAACAAACAAACAATTAAACAAACACACTTTCGCATTTATAATATTAGTAAGGATACTAGCAATCCGCCCTCGTTGCGCTTCGGTTGCCTTATCTGCGTAGTGCCCGTTCCCGAGGGAATACCGGGATAAAATATAGCCTTTTTTACTCCCTGATATTATAGCTTTCCATTGGTGGAAGAATTTTTGAAATCGCTTCGATGGTTCAAGCGTAACAAACAAACAAACTTACTTTCGCATTTATAATATTAGTAAGGATTAGTAAGAATGATTATCACTCGAACAAATTACAAGAGAACAGTTATAATGGGAGACGAGATTATAACGAAAAGAGACGAGAACGAACTATAATGTTTTTGTATCTTTACTAACCTAGTTGTAAGTCGTACTAACACATAATGAGTCATTGTTACTCGATCCAATAAATATTTATTATTTATTATTATTATTATTATTATTATTATTATAACCTGTGTTTCTATTTAATTTTATCTCCATCAATAAAAATTTAATAAAAAAAATATCTTACAATTTCGCTTTTCAAAGAATGCACAGAACTTTAATTTTAAAAGTGTAATACTGTAGAAATTTAAACTTTACGGAGTTGTAAAAATAACTGGAATAAAACGCATTGAAAACTTTAAACAATTCTGTTCGCTTCTGCAGCAGTATTATTAACTTCAAGCACAATAAGAGTTAAAAGTATATCTAATTATCTTACAAATGAAGTAAAAGGAATCATTATAATCCTAACTAATATTGTAAATGCAAATATGAGTTTGTTTTTTTTGTAGTTACACTTCCTTTGGCACCTTAGGGATAATGAGTAATTTTTTATGATGCATGCACACTCAGTGACGAAAAACCAAAATTTCAAAACAAACCAAACGTGCATTTTTTTTTATTTTTCCGATACGCGTGCCCATCGTGACAAATTTCAACCAGATAATGCGTTGTAATATAACTTTCAATGTAATTAAACACCATTTTTTCTAATATTTGTGTTGTTTTCTCTATAAACGCTACGAATAAAATGGTTAGAAAGATGTTTAAAAGATTTGTATGTCATTACACCAAAGATGTATAACTTCTTACGTGCGTACATAAATACACACACAGACTTTTTTAGTTAAGGCTTCTTAAGCACTTAACCGAGTTTCAATGATTCTTTCACCAGAGGAAAGCTACATTCACCATTTCAGCCTATCGCCGTCCACTGCTGGACGTAGGCCTCCCTCATATGCCGCCTCCTTCAAGTGCGATTCTGTGCCGCCTGCATCCAACGACGTCCAACTTTCACCTGGTCGTCGGTTCATCTAGTGGGGGGCATCCTATACTGCGTCCGATATGTGGTCGCCACTCGAGAACCTTCCTTCTTCAGCGATTGTCGGTTCATCGAGCGATGTGGCCTGCACATTGCCACTTTAGCGTGCTAATTATTCATGTTCTGTCGGTTACACCCGGTTTTCTGCGAATTGCCGCATTCCAGATTCTATTTTACAAAGAAATCCCGAGCATAGCCCGGTCCATAGCACGCTGAGCGACTTTGTGCTTGGTTATGAGGCTATATATTTAGGGACCACGGTTTACGACGCACGCGCACAAAAAACCGACACTCTGAATTTTTAAATATGTTTGCGATGAGCGTGCATACCGTCACTTTCAACTAGATAAAGCGATATAATAAAACTTTTATTTTATCTATTACTAGCAATCCGCCCTCGCTTCGCTTCGGTTTCAGCCTTTCCTGCGTAGTTCCCGTGCCCGTGGGAATATCGGGATAAAATATAGCCTGGTTTATTCCCTGATATTATAGCTTTACATTGGTGAAAGAATTTTTGAAATCGGTGCTGCCGTTTTGAAGATTACCCGGAACAAACAGACAGACAGACAGATAAAAAATATAAAGTGTATTTTAGGCATATGTATAGTGCAAATAACCGTGTGAGCATGAAAAAAGCCTATCATTTTGACATTATAAACAGACACTCCAATTTTATTTATTGAGAAAGAAGAAAGAAAGATGAAGATTTTATTGGTATAGATTAGTGTTGTTTTTCTACAAACGTAAGATAACGCGAAATATAAAACCCTTAGAAAGATCTATAACAAGATTTTTATCTCGTTACGGCAAAGATGTATAACTTCTTACGTGTGTAGATAAGTACACACATACTTTTTATATTACTTCTTCAAGCCTTAAACACTTAACTAAATTTAATAATTTTTCTCCAATAGAAAATTATCCCCGTATATCCACGGAAACGGGAGCTATGTGGGCGAAATCGCGGTAATTTGCTAGTTAGATAAATGTAAATAAATGTAAACATTGTACTTATAGATTTTATATGATAATGCAGTAATGACGTTAATACAAACGATTTGATTTAGAGATTATAATTGTTTATTACTTTATTATTACATAATAATAATGATTGCCCCGTGTGGTGGCCAGTCCGGGTGGTAAGTGCGTGCGGCCGTATCATAAGTCGCCAAAAAAATAGAAGAATAAAAAGGGCTGTGTGGTAACAGAGTAAAAATACCATCCACCAACCCCCTCTCTTACCCGTGGGTATCGTAAAAGACGACTAAGGGATATAGACCTATTATAGGCATATAATATCTATGCAAGAGAAGGAAAACTCTAAAGAAAACCCGACACCAACACGTCTGACCAGCGTGATATGGTGGGTCAATTTCCCTCCCATAGTGGAAGAGGCCCAGGCCCAATAATGGGCCGTGTATAGGTTGAGTATATACCGGAACAATACACATGTGAAATAAAATTATTTTAACCAACTTCCAAAAAGGTGGCGTTTTTCAATTCGAGTGTTTCGTAATGTTTGTTATCTCAGAACTTTCAACTAGATGAACCGATTTTGATGATTATTTTTTTTTAAAGCTAGTTCTTCACGTTGGAAATCGGTTTTTTTTGTTAATATTATTAAAGATTTTATTGCGTTTGCATTCATGGTTCATGGGAACATTGTCCTCCAGCGACTAAGTTTACCGGGACTACACTATCGGGCAAGTAAAATACTAACAAACGCGGTAAAAATCTAAATCAAATACATACAAATATACCTATGTATATTTTTCAGTCTCATTCATAATCATCAATCTTCATGTATGCTTTAAAATTATGTGTACTCTTACGAGTAAGGCTAACGTTACTCGTAACTTGGCAATTAATTTAAAAAAAAATCGGCAATACTGCGTTTGTTGTATGGGAGCAACAGAGCGTAGTTATAATTATAATTTTTAACAAAAAACTAACCGACTTCAAACAGTAAACTAGAAACGTTAAAATTGCCCATAAAATTTTAATAATTCCACCAATTTCTCAAGGATACCCTCGTCAGATCCTGACCACCTGGAAAGTATACCCTATCAAACAAAAAAAGAATTTTGCAAATCGGTCCAGGCGTCTTTGAGTAATCGGTGAACATACATATAAAAAAAAAAAGATTCCGACAAATTGAGAACCTCCTCCTTTTTTGAAGTCGGTTAAAATACTGATCTACCGTGCCAGTGTCCGTCACCCGCGGAGAGGCTGACCGCGCGACGGTGACTGACGTCCCAGGACGTCGGAGATGAGGTTACCCAAAAGGGTATTCCGTCAGGCCGACCACTGACGACAAGTCACATCTGCTCCGGTGGTCGGCCCAACAACGATGTGACGTGGATACGGGTGGGTTATGGGCCCGCGCGCCGTCCTTTCATCGCCCCGGACGGACTGGACCGCGCGTGCGCTTACCATAGCCCAACCATAAAAAAAAAAAAAAAAAAAACCGTGCCAGTGTCGTGGGTTCGAATCCCATTTCACATTTCCATCCCATTGTTCAATATACAATTTGTTGTTGAGAGTAATTTGCATCCGTTAATTATACGTTTCTAAGTTAGTGTATATTGTTATCTATAGCAAAAAAAAACATTATATAACATATTAAAAATATGGTGGCTTTTACTGATGCCTTTAGTATCACTGAACCTCATTGCACGCATTCACACTCCCTTCAATTCTTCGCGGTAGGCAACGGCCTTGCAAAGGTCCATGAGCGGCAGCAACACTTACCATCAGGTGTACTGTTTGCTCGCTTGCCACCGTTTGCAATTAAAAAAATCTGGTATTTCTTTGGTAATTTACTGAAATCAATAATCAGATATTTTGCCAGAAATATGAGTAGACCTTCAAACCATCTATTAGACTATCGATATCTGTAGTTATAAATATCTCGCGACGCACTCCGTCATACATTGCTTTAAACGCTGCCGGCAGAATGTGTATAGACTATGGTCTATGGCCAGACAAAAAAGGGAATATAATGGCCGTAATATCAAGCATGTCAGCAGTTTTTCATGAAAGAGCTATTTAAAAAAATGTATGTAATCTTATATCTTTAAACGAGCAATTCTTGTATATATATATATATATATATTCAGGATCTCGGAAACGGCACCAACGATTTTGATGAAACTTGGCATACTAGAGGTTTCGGGTCCAAAAAATCGATCTAGCTAGGTTTTATTTATAGAAAATGTCGTTTTATCCGTGTTTTTAGTAAAACAATATAATGACATTAAATTTTAAAAGACAAATTTCGTTGTCAACGTCATGAGTTGCGATAGCTCAGTCGGGGAGACGGCTGGTTTTAATTTTGAGTTTTGTAGCATTCAAACAGCGTCGGTTCGAATCTCGGTGTTATTATTATTCTCTTTTTGTAATTTTTATATACTTTTATTATTTATTTTTTATTAATATATATCTAAATAAATTCGACAAAAATATTCCGAGCGAAGCTCGGTCAACCAGATATTAATAGTTAAGCCTGCTGAGGTTCTTGCCGGACCTTCTCAGTAGCGTTCACGTTCCAACCGGTAGTAATTTGTTGGATTAATTTACTTTGATTGTATTAAAATTAATAATATGTAAGCGCCCTCGCCGAGTTTGTGCATAATAAATAATTTGATTTCCTATTCTCCTAGAAATTGCTAAACTGATTTTAGCTATAACCATACGTATATAAGGGGTGGTTACACATTTAATTTGTAAATCGTCACCATGCTTATGTAACATAACCCCACGTTCACCTTCGACTATAAATGATTCGGCTCATCCTTCGTGAAAGCATACTCTCGCAGAAAATCAACGCCTCATTATCATTTTTCAACATTTCAATTCATATACGTCCCACTGTTAGATTCAAACCCCCCTTCACAATAAGAGGGAAATTTACCTACTATACCACGCTAGTCAGACGTGTTGCTATACGGTTTTATTTAGTTTTCCTTCTCTTGCATAGATAACATTTCATCATCATCATCATTTCACCCTATCGCCGTCCACTGCTGGACGTAAGCCTCCCTCATGTTACGCCACAAAGTGCGGTCCTGTGCCGCCTGGATCCAGCGACACACAGCAACTTTCACCAGGTCGTCGGTCCACCTAGTGAGAGGGTGTCCTACACTGCGTCGTCCGATACGTGGTCGCCACTCGAGAATCTTTCTTCCGCAGCGGTTGTCGGTTCTTCGAGCGATGTGGCCTGCCCATTGCCACTTCAGCGTGCTAATTCTTCGTATTATGTCGGTTACATCCTTTCTTCTGCGCATTCCCGTATTTTGGATTCTATTTCTCAGAGAAATCCCGAGCATAACCCGCTCCATAGCACTCTGAGCGACTTTGAACCTTATTATGAGGCCTACATTTAGGAACCACGTTTCTGTGCCGTAAGTCATCAGTGGTAATACACACAGGTCGTAGACCTATGTTTTCAGACACTGAAGTATGTTGGAGGAGAAGATCCTCTTAAGTTGCCCGAACACACTATGCATATTACACATCTATGCATATTTAATACCATAAAAGACGACACCTATGGGCAAGAGAGGGGTGGTGAATTGTATTCTTACTCTGTCACCACACGCAAAAAATCCATACCTGAATGGTTAGCATTTTGCACTTCGTTCAGTGAGCGAGACTTCTTTTTTTCGGGGTGGACTACGGTCAGCACACCAGCCGCACGGCTCCGTCGGGGGCAACAAAGGGACGCGCGCGGCTCCGTAACCCACCCAATAACACGTCGCCTTCATCGTTGGGCCGACCATTGGTGCAGAGAACCTTGACTTCAGTGGTCGGCCCGTATGAGCAAAACTGCTGGAGGACCAAACTAACCTAACCCAACTTACGGTAGACAACGATCTGACTATATTCCTGGTATAAATAGTAGGCAATAAGTGCTATAAAAAGAAGAATCGCTGCCTGGACTAGTTTATTTTGATTTCTCAAGCGTAAATGCATTTTCCTTAGTATTACAAAAGCCATTCAAGTAATAGGTAACATACCATTTGTTGATATAAAAAAGGTTTTACTGGTAACAAAATCCCTATCAATTTGCCCGAGTCCTTTCAGAGTTCCTCAAAAAATGATTTCAAAGTCACTATAGAAATGCGGTCCCAAAATACGCACGAACACTCCCGAATAATACCGAACTTCAAATTGGAATTGATTAGATACTCCGTTCGTGCGTACATAATTTTATCTATATGAACAATTGTGTTATTTATTAAAACAAAAATAATGCTATAAAATATAAATGACTACCCACCAATAAAGACCGGTATTCCGTTTATGGGGCCGCACGACAAGAGATGTGTATAGACCATCCCACCCAAAAAATGTGATACTGATTTTCACTCGCAAATAAATTACGTAACCTATGCATGAGAAATCATTTCATCATTTCATTTCGGGTCATATAAGTCCCACTGTCGAGCCTCTTCCACAGTAGGAGGGCAATTGATTTTACTAAACCATGCTGGTCAAACAGGTTGCCATAGCATTGTATTTTGTATAGATGTTGACATCCACGGGCAAGATAGGGAGTGGTGAATTGTATTTTTATTCCGTCACCAGACGATAATATCCCATGAAATTGGGATAGGAGTATGATGATAATTAGTCGCGAAATACAAAAAACGTACTTCTACTAAGAATGCCATTATTGTGTGCATAGTGTAAACATTTTCTGTAACCACGATAGCATGACTTGAATGGAAATAATCCCCTTTCTACAAGCAGATATTTTTTACAGAGTACGTGACCAGAATTGATATAATTCTCTTTCTATTAATAGACGTTTTTTCCAATCAAATTGTTCATAGTAATCTACTTTTTAATTCGCAATATATGAACGTTGATTAAACTTACGACGAGAATTATATTGCACAATTATATGTATTATGATTGTGCAATCTAAGTCTTGTCACAAGTTGATGATGAGTTTCGAAAAAAAACCTTCAATGATTTCGATGAAATTTAGTTAGAGGTTTCGAAAATCAGAAACAGCAAAATTTAGCTAGCTTTCATTTATAGAAAATCTTGTTTTATCAATGTTTCATCATCATCATAATCATCATTTCAGCTCATATACGTCCCACTGTTGGGCTCAAGCCTCCTCTACAATAAGAGGGAAATTGACCTTACTATACCATGCTGGTCAGACACGTTGGTATAGGGTTTTATTTTGAGTTTTCCTTCTTTTGTATAGATGTTATATGCATATTATATCCCTTAGTCGTATTTTACGACATCCACGGGTAAGATAGGGAGTGGTGAATTATATTCTTAATCCGTCACTACACGGATCAATGTTTACAGTCAATTAAAAAAATAATTAGAATATGAAGGTAACTTTAGCCACTGCCGTCGAGATTAAAAATAACTTCGTTGAGAAATCGAGCAATCATTAAATCGAGACAGCTGCAGTACGATCCTAGGTCTTCTCTTCTTTTTAAATTATTTTATGACAAAAGAATGATTCTTATGCCAAAAAATAACATCGAGCTAAACTCAGTCATCCGGGTACGACTATTTATAAAATAAAAGGATCCATATGTGAGAATCAATACACAGGCGTATTTTAACAAAAGACAATATAGAAAATAATTTTCCTGTTATAGACGTGTAATTACAGAGGCACAAAAGATGCCGTGACAAAAAGGCAGATGTGTTTGAATGTCGTGTATATTATAACAATACGGTATATATGTATATTTTATCAATAGCTTCTCGGTCCGTCTTGTACACAGTCGTTATTGTGAAATAGAGTAATTCATATATGATATAATGACTTCTGATGTTTACGCGAGTACATTGTAAATAAAATCTTGTTATAAATATAATCAAAAATAAAACCAAAAAGTCCACAACAAGACTACAAGACGCTGTGGGCACTTTTTGTATAGATTTGACCCACAATAATAATAGTTAAAAAGTATTTTATATTTCAAAAACCTTTTAGTAAGATAAAGTAAGCTGCCTTTTAAAAATTAATAATAATGTTGCGTTCTGCCCTCCTGAGTTTTTTTGCCGAATCTTTCCAAGTGTGGTCGCGTTCCGATCCGGTGGTGGTATATTAGATTTGTTAGGTTTAAATTAACAAATTGTCATAATAATTATTACAAATTTAATGTTTAATAATTACTAACCATAAACAATTTAACTTTTCATTTAGAATCATTTTCTTCTTGTATTGGCAATAAATTTGTACCAAAAATGTGGGTCAAAATATAATAACTATTTTCTGTAGCGGGTAGATAATTGTAAATACGATGTTTAACGATCTGTAACATCGATGACTTATTTGGACGTCAGACATCTTAATCCGCCCGTGACCATGAATGCTGTAAAGTATTCGAAATATCGGGCAATCAAAAATCAAATACAAACGCAATAAAATCCGTAAAGTAGTTTCATATATGATATTTCTCGTCAGGTGGGAGAGCACACCGTCCTGCCACCACTGCAGTTGCGACGAGGACACGGCGCAGCACACGCTCGAGGTGTGTGCCGCATGGGCTGGAGAACACCATGAACTCGTCGCAATCATTGGTCCCGACCTGACGCTGCCAACCATCGCTAGGGAGATGCTCGGCAGCGTCAGGAACTGGGACGTGGTCGCCGCCTTCTGTGAGGCCGTCAACTCACGGAAGAAGGCGGCGGATCGTACGCGAGAGGAACTCCTCTTCGGTGACACGACAGATCTACGACTAGTGTGTGTTACCAGTGATGACTTACGGCACAGAAACGTGGTCCCTAAATGTAGGCCTCAAGTCGCCCAGCGTACTATGGAGCGGGCTATACTTGGGATTTCTCTGCGAGATAGAAACCGAAATACGGAAATCCGCAGAAGAACGGGTGTAGCCAACAAATGTAACTCGAAGAATTAGCATGCTGAAGTTGCAATGGAGAGGCCACATCGCTCGACGAACCGACAACCGCAGTGTAGGACGCCACCCACGTTGGATGCAGGCAGCACAAGACTGCACTCTGTGGCGAAACATGAGGGGGCCTACGTCCAGCATTGGACAGCGATAGGCTGGAATGATGATGATGAATGAAAGTAAAGCTTCTAATCGTCTTTTATGATACCCAAGAGGAATATGAAGGTGGTAGTATTCGTAACCACACGCACGCTTAATTGGGAAGAACAGGATAATGATGGTGAAATACAATATATGCTATTCAAAAGTGTGAAGTAAAGAATAATTACAATAGTTACCTATAATACAAAAGTTTCACTTTTATACTATACTTCTACTGTATATTTTTACGATATGTTTTTTGTAAATAAACTAATAATTTGGTATATATAAAAATGAATTACTGTTCATTAGTCTCGCTAAAACTCGAGAACGACTGGACCGATTTGTCTAATTTTGGTCTTGAATTATTTATGGAAGTCCAGGGAAGGTTTATACGGTGAGAAAATATGGAAAATTGCGAGTAAAATACTAATAATATAATTTTATTTTCCCATACAAACCGTTCTTACCTGTCAAACAATTGACGTTCGTTCCGTCGATTCGACATTTTTTACATAATTACATGTCTGTAATCGGACCGGGGAATTGTCCGTCACCCGCAGTGTGGCTAAACGCGCGACGGCGACCGACGTCCCAGGATGTCGAGAGGTGAGGGTACCCGAAAGGGTATTCCGTCGGGCCGACTACTGACGACAAGTCACATCTGCTCCGGTGGTCGGCCCAACAACGAGGTGACGTCGGTACGGGTGGGTTATGGGCCCGCGCGCCGTCCTTTCATCGCCCCGGACGGACTGGACCGCGCGTGCGCTTACCATAGCCCACCCATAAAAAAAAAAGAAGAAGATCTAG
Source organism: Lymantria dispar (assembly GCA_032191425.1). Taxonomy (NCBI): domain Eukaryota; kingdom Metazoa; phylum Arthropoda; class Insecta; order Lepidoptera; family Erebidae; genus Lymantria; species Lymantria dispar. The sequence continues at coordinate 7,996,509 of CM063445.1, read as the reverse complement.
ATTAAAAAGGTTTTGGAATCGATAAGAAAAGGCGGTGTATCCCTTAGTCGCCTTTTACAACACTCACGGGTAGTGAATTGTATTCTTACTCCATCACCGCACGGATAATACTAAAACGAAACTGATAAATACTAAAACAAAATAATTATGAAAAATGCAGTGCGAAGTTCGCCGGGTCAGCTAGTTTGGTATATAAAGAGATACAATGCGATTTTTTTTATTGCTATTGGTGGCAAACAGCACAACTGATGGTAAATTATAATGCCGCTCATTGACCTTCGCTAGGTCGCTACCGTGAAGAAAGTGAAGGAAGTGTGAATGCGTGCAATGAGGTTCTGTTTTACTAGAGGCAGCACCAAAACCCACCACACTCAAACACTCTCAGGAAGTTGTACCTCCGGCTCCCTTGCTCACTAAACGAATTTTTTTTTTTTTATTGCCAACGGTGGCAAACGAGCAAGCAGCACACCTGATGGTAAGTGAAACTGCTGCGCATGGACCTTTGCAATACCAGGGGCACAGCCAGCCCGCTGCCTACCGTGAAGGAAATGAATGCAGTTACAAATTGCTACTACTCAGATGTTGATTTTCTGCGAGACTGTAGTACTGCACTGGACGGACCGGACCGGTCCGCGACTGTAGACAGATAACTGTCAATAATATGGTCACAGATGACAATCGATAGTATGGTCCTACCACATTAAAAAAATATAAATTTACCTCTGTGTAGATTAAAAAAAAAATAATCCAATATGTTCCCGAGCACACCTATGTTTTCCTGTGCGGTGAATGATTTTGCGAGACCCTTATTTTTATTTCCTAAGTCATTCTTCATTATTTTAAATTATATACGTCCCACTGCTAGGCTCAAGCTTCTTCTACAATAGGGGGGCAAATGACCTATTATACCATGGTGATCAGACGTGATGATAGTCGGTTTTATTTAGAGTTTTCCTTCTCTTATAACTCGATATATCTCACATCTCATATCACTTTTATATGCATATGCCCTTAGTCGTCTTTTACGGCATCTATAGGTTATAAAGAGGGTGATGAATTTTATTCTTAACGTCACCATGTGGAATATAACTTAACCACCTAATATGTAGTATATTTATTGGTAAGCTTTATCGCAGTAGGGTAAGTTTCTGTACTGATAGTTGTAAGTCTTAACCTTCATCTTAAGCCTTTTATCCATTGCTGGACGTATATCTCAACTATAGAAAGTAATTATATATTTAAATGAATTGTGGTGTAAACGCCACGCTTATCATGCCGATAAGCGATCGCAATAGGTTATTATACATATGCAGGCATTAGCTGTTGCGTGTGGTTGGACCGGAGAATAGTCTGTCACCCGCAGAGAGCTGACCGCGTGGGGCGTCAGCCCCGAAGGCATCAGCCCCGAAGGCGTCGAGGAGCGAGGGTATCCGGAAGGATATTCCGATGGGCTAGTCATGGATGTCAAACATTCGGTACTAGTGGTCGGTCCAGTAGCGATAGGGAGGAATTACAGCGGTAAATGGGGTCGCGCGCCGCCCACTCGTCACCCCGGATGGGACGAATGGCATGCATCCGGATCATAGGCTGCTAAAAAAAAAATAAAGATGATAGCTGCTGCCCACTCTCTACGTAAATTACTAAAACTGCACAGAGATAGACTAGCCTTTAAAATGTTACCTACATCATTTCTGATGTGCAAACATTTGTCACCATACATCGCAACACTATGTCAAAGCAAAAATTGAAAAATTCCATTACAGCAGCCCTTTGAATTCATTTCTATGCAACATTTTCAAAGCGATTTTCACAAGTAGTGACATTTTTCAAAGTGGCTCTGGAAATTGCAAACTACTTCCAGCTTGTCTCAAATGCTGCGTATATTGTGGTTTACTACTGTTTTGGGAAATATATATCAACGCGAGGATTGCTAGCAAACTTGTGAAGTTTTGAAGAAGTTCTGTTAATTTTGGAACATCTCCTTGGAAGTTTCGATTAAACGGATAGCGTTATGTATATGGTTTTCAACATTATATTAGTAATACTAGCAGATTTATTGCTTTCATCTTCTATATTCATATACATATAGGTACAACGAGTATCTTTTATTGTTCGATTCAAACCTGATCAAAAATGAAAGAGAAACCGACCTGTTACACCATGTTGATCACACGAATTGTCATGCGAGTTTAATTTCGAATTTATATTCTCTAGTTCTCTTCCGTGTGGTGATGGGATTGAAAAACAATTTACCGACCCCTATCTTAGTCATGGGTATCGTAAGAGACGACTAAAGGATATAATATGCATATAATATCTATGCAAGAGAAGGAACTTTCGAAATGAAACGTCATGTAAACATATTTAACAAGCGTGGTTTTTTTATTGCTGTTCGAGGCAAACGAGCAAACAGCATACATGACGGTAAATGATATTGCCGCTAATGAACCTTTGCTAGGCCGCTGTCTACCGTGAAGAGAGTGAAGGAAGTGTGAATGCGTGGAATGAGATTTGGTGATACTAAAGGCATTATCAAAACCCACCACACGCAAACACCTTCAGAAAAATGGGCTTCTGTTTCCCTCGTTGACTGAACGAAGCGCGGTAGCAAATTACTACTACTCAGACTTTGATTGTCTGTAGTATTAATTCGGATGGAACGGCCCGCGACTGGAGATAAAAGACTGTCGACAGTGTGGTTCTACCATATATCATGGTATAGTAGATCAGTATCCCTCCTATTATGAAGTAGGTTCGAGCCTAGCAATGGAACGTATATGAGCTGAAATGACGATGATGATATTTTCTCCTTGGAATGCACTCATTTTTCTTATAAATATGTATAGAGAATTTTCTCTGAAAACGTATTTTCTAAAGTGACTTGATAATTGGAAGCAATAGGAAACCCTAAATACACTGCAATCTATTTATTGATTACGGCATCTTATCGGCAGACTTAAATATTCCACTTACGAATTTGAATGGCATAAAATCTTAAAAAAATCTCCAAAACCTGGTGCAACAATCATCATGTTTTCAGTCCATCGCCGTCCACTGCTAGACGTGGGCCTCTTACATGTTACGCCATAGAATTGCAACAAAAGTCCCTCTTATTCTGATGGAACGAAGATCCCTCTCTTCTTGGCAGGCTATGGTCTGAACACACTCCGCCCCTATCGTCAGAGGCTAGAGAAGAGAGCTCACTCTTCTTACATTGCATAGACCTTACATAGACCTGGGCCAACTACATCTGATGCCGTCTGAACTATTACATTTCCACGGATAGTTGACGTCAGTCAAATGGACGTTCCTAAAATTTTTGCCATAATTTTGTACTATATACGATGGAAAATTTCTGAAAATTATATCGACCCTAAGTAACTGGTATAAGAGCAGAATGATGAAGATGATTTGCCGCGTGGTGACAAAATAAGAATACAATTCACCAACTTACTTGTGGGTATCGTAAAAGATGACTAAGGGATTAAATATGCATATAACATCAGTGCAAAAGAACTAAAACTCGAAGTAAAACTCTATACCGATACGTGTGACTGGCGTAAGTCAATTTCTCTCCTATTGTTCAGGAGGCTGGAGCCAAACAGTCGGGCGTCATCATTTCAGCCTATCGCCGTCCACTGCTGGACGTAGGCCTCCCTCATATTACGCTACATAGTGCGGTCCTATGGCGCTTGCATCCAACGACGCCTAGCAACTTTCACTAGGTCATCGATCTACCTAGTAAGGCGATGTCCTACACTGCGTCGTCCGATACGTGATCGTCACTCGAGAACCTTTCTTCCCCAGCGGCTGTCGATTCATCGAGCCGTATGACCTGCCCATTGCCACTTCAGCGTGCTAATACTTTGTACTATGTCGATTACACCCGTTCTTCTGCGGATTTTCGTATTTCGGATTCTATCTCGCAGAGAAATCCCAAGCATAGCCCTCTGCATAACACACTCAGCGACTTTGAGCTTGTTTATGAGGCCTATATTTAGGAGCGGGACGTATATAAACTGAAATTAATGATGAAATAATGATTAAGATGACATCACATACAGTAGAACTCCTAATAATTAATAATTATTACAAATTAGCATTTTAATCTGTTATAGCATCCCCTTATCGTTGCTTAATGAACTCCTACTGCATAGCGCTACTTAATTAGCAAATACCTCAACATTTGATATAATATCATTGAATTGATATTTTAGGCTATCTTATCAATAATTTCATCGAATGTTCGTTATCGCTCTTGTTCTCATGTTATTCATGTTAGAATTTATTACCAAGGATGACTTTTATCTATTTAATTTCAAACTATTCTTTCAATTTACAGCTATATTTATGAACCTATCTAAAAAGAGATATTTGTCTATTCTTTTAGAAATCCACTTGTTGCAATTCAGGAACGATAGTTCCTGATTTGCTACTTGACATTTTGAATATATATATATATATATATATATATATATATATATATATATATATATATATATATATATATATATATATATATATATATATATATATATATTAGGGTGGTCGTTAAAAATTAAATTTCTTGCGGCGCCCCCTAAAAAGCTTCCTTTTAATGAAAAAATACTGGCAATTTTTTTATAATTTTTCAAGTCAAGACAACACGTGCCTCAAAACGATTCAAGTTAATTTTTGGGTAATATCATGTTTTTTCAGAAAACTTCTTATTAAGTATGAAGTAATAATAATTTTAAGAAAATCTATTGTTATTTTGATTAACTATTGTATTTTCATGGATTTTGGTTCTGTGGTTGTTTATATTTTGTATGAAATTGTATTTATTATTAAAAATCTTCAAAAATAATATAATATATATATTCAGGATCTCGGAAACAGCTCCAACGATTTTGATGAAACTTGGCGTACTAGAGGTTTCGGAGCCAAAAAAAGATCTAGCTAGGTTTTATTTATAGAAAATGTTGTTTTGTCGGTGTTTTTAACTAATCAATACAATGACATAAAATGTTATTGAATATGAATTAGAATTTCGTCGTCGCTGTCAAGAGTGTCAATAGCTCAGTTGGGAAGTTGTCCAGTTTTCTTTTTGTTTTGGCATTCAAACAGCGTGGGATCTAATCTCGGTGATATTATTATTCTCTTTTTGTAATTTTTTCTTTATTTTATTTTAATTTTTTTTTAAATATATCTAAATAAATTTGGCAAAAATACAATAAAAATATACCGAGCAAAGCTCAACCAGATATTGTGACAATTATATCTACATAAATATCTCTATAAATAATCCCGTGTGCTGTCTGTGTGTGTATTTCTTATGGGAACTTCATACGCCTGAATGTATAAAACTTCCCTGCCCTAATGACTAATCATTACCAACAAAAAGAAACCAAATTGAATCTCAATAACTACAAATATTCCTAGTATATATCAAAAGCCCAAAGTCAAACGACAATGAATTTAAAACGAAACCATTATTTTTTTAAGTGAAAACTTCTATATACTCGTACAGGTTTGGATAAGAAGGTAAATTTTTGAGAATCGTCATCGATATGGTCATGAAAGCAATATCTTTGTTTGTCCAGTTTTTTTTAAACCATTGCTGTCTTCTCGTACTCCCTGTCGTTGGGCTCGAACCTACTGCACAATAAGAAGAAAATTGATCTACTACACCACGCTACTCAGACAGGTCGAAATAGAGTTTTATTTTGAGTTTTTCTTCTCTTGCATAGATTTTATATACATATTGTATCCCTCAGTCATATTTTACGATACCTACAAGCATTTTTTAAGAAGGTTCATATCTTATATCTCAAATAGATCTTAAGCAGTTACCATTAAAAACTGCATATCTGGTTGGGTAACCACCCCTAATGGCGTTCCCCAAGGTTCACTTTTGGAACCATTATTGTTAATAAATATTTGTAAATGATATCAGCCAATGTTTCCATACTTCTAGAATACTATATTTTACTGTACTGTATTTTACTTGATGACATGAAAATGTTTAGTTCCATCATCATCATCATCTTGCTCTTATCCCAATTACTTAGGGTCGACGCAATATGTCATCTGTTTTGACATATTGCAAAAAGTTTCGGCAATGACTTTTATGACCGGCCGCCTGCCTGACGTCAACCCTCCTTGGGAATGTAATCGTTGACCCAAATGGTACCAGATGGAGTTGGTCCGGGTCAATCTAGGGCTCTTAGTCGTCTTTTACGACACCCACGAGCAAAGCAAGGGTTGGTAGTATTCGAAGCCGCTACCACACAGCATAAAAAATGTTTAGTTCCATATCATCTTATAATAATGTTTAAGCTCTATAAACAGACTTACCGTGACTAGAGAACTATTGTCATAAAATTAATTTGGAACTCAACCCACTTAAATGCTCTTTTGTCAATTACACTATAAAGAAACATATTGATTTATTGTCTCTCTTCTAACATTAACAGATGTAGTAACAGCCGCGATCCTAGTGTTATTTATGGCTCAATACTACTTTTCAATGATCAAATAGATAGGATTGTTAAAAACACTCAAAATCTATAGAATTTCAACTTCTTTCAGCGAGATTAAAACTTTCAAAATACTAACTACTACTAACAAACGTATAGTAAACGTTTGTTAGGAACATACTAGAATACGGTTCACAAATATGGATACGGAAATATGATTACCATGATTGAAAATATTCAAAAGCAGTTTATCAAATATTAATCATATAAATTGTCTTTAGGTCTTCCGATTATTTAAAACTACGTGTTTTAAATTTCATTAATCTTCAACTATCCAATAGAAGTGAAATTTCAGATATTGCGTATACCTTAAAAATCATCCGTAACAATTTCGCAAGTCCGGAGCTTCTCTCTAAAATTAACTTTAATATTCCAGTACAATTCACATCATCATACCCCATTAAATTTAAGTGTAGTGCCTATTAACTGCAGATAAAATAGTTTCTTGTGGCAAGCAGGAAAGACAATACAAAATACAAAGTGCACGACATTGACGTTTTTGATACAAGCGAAGTCATACTATCGCTAAGCCAGGAACTCTTTATAAATTATAATTGTTTGTAATACACTAAATTGTTAACTATAATGTCTAGTGTATTTATTAGCTTAATAAGTAACATTATAACAATTAGACCTGTGATTAGCTGTCTGATCTATATTGTTGTAATATTATGATTTTGCTGTCGGTTTGCCATACCAAAATAAATACATCAAAAATTTTGTATCCGGGAGTTTTGTTGACCTTATGTTTGTACATATTGAGTCGCCATGAGTGAAAACTATTGCCCACCGTTGCGCAGTATGCCTGCCTCCTGAAAGAACTACTTGCCCCAACGCCAGTGAGTCTCTTTGTATCTACTTCGAAATAAAGTTCACACTAAGCCTCACAAAAATTTAAGAATGGCTTAACAAATTTTCTTAATTTCGGTTTTGAAATGTGTCTAGAAATCCAAGGCAGTTTTAAAAGGTGACTAAATATGAAGAAATTGTAAGGACTAAAAGCTGCGTTTAGAAATTTATTTCATGAGTAATCTTAGAAATACTTTGAGACAGAAATTTATTTTCTGAGCGAACTAAGATCTGAATAAAAAATATTGGTGCCCAAGAATTTCCTTTAGTTACTTATTTTTGGTAATTTCATTATTTATATACGTAACAGTTTATCGTTTATGATAAAAACAGGTAGGTAGGTAGCTTAATATATATTTTTTTGAACGCAACTAATTATATTTAACAAACAACCAATACGTCAATCCTTTATCATAGTGATTATAATATAAATTTTTTTTTTCGTTTTTTAGTTATGAGAAATTTCCTTTACTTTTATTATTTGTGCCAAGAAGACTTAAATCGTGGAACACATGCTAACTGCACTGATTACCAGCAAGAGAGACATTGTTTGCAATGTTAATAGTTGTATTTGAATGTCAGAATTGGTTCCTAAAGAGACTAAAAATGAAGTGGATAGTCTTCGAATAGAAATAACATATGCACGAACACATCAAACATAAAAATAGCGAGCACGACACCATGAAATTAAGCGATTCCACAGACGTAGTGCTGTTGTAGTCCTGATATGTAGTAGCTTGCTACCATGGTCCGGAAACACATTATTGTGCCGATATAACAGTGTTAGATTTAACATAGATACAAATATTATATTTTAATTTTAAGCAAAATTCATTTGATGACCGAAGAAACTACAATTAGCCTAACCTCAGACATCAGACGCAGATACTCGGCTACTCGCGCCTGTGCCTATTCCACTTTGTTGCTTCCTTCTGTAAGATAATGCCTGGCAGAGAGCCTCATTAGTATCCCAGTTGCTGATGATGTCGAGCATCGCCTTAACTATCATTGGCAGCATCGGGTCGACATCTTTAATTGCTTCGGCATTCACTGTGTTGTTCAGCTCGGTTTAGGTGAACTTTAAGCCTATGTGACACCATGTCCTCATTGCAATCGAAATGGTGGTGAGACTGAACACCGAGTTAAAGCCCCTCCAGCTGGACTAATCAACGGGTAATGACATTGCAGTGCTCGTCGCCACGCCAGGCGGACCCTTTTTTATTTTTACCCATGACCCACCCGTGGCATGTCGCCTTCGTCGTTGGGCCGACCACCGGTGCAGAGTATTGCAGAACTTGTCTTCTATGGTCGGCCCGACGGAATGCCCCGGTCGCAGGGTCCTCTCGACGTTGCCCCTCGGGGACGTCGGGCGCCGTCACGTGATCAGCCTCTCTGTGGATGACGGACAAAATCTCCTGTCCAGATACCCGCAGCCTCGGCTAGGGCGGCATTAGGTGCAGGTAATCGCACCCGCGCCGCCCGAGTCGCCGGCGGCGGATTGCGTCATCGTGGAGGCGTTCCTCCCGCGCGCGCTCCATTGCCTCCTGCCGCGAGACGACTGCCTCGCAGAAGGTGGCGACCGCACCCCAGTTCCTGATGCTGCCGAGTATCTCCTTAGCGTTGGTCAGCAGCGTCAGGTCGGCACCGATGATTGCGACGAGATTGCACTGCTCAGTCTACGCAGCACACACTTCGAGTCCGGTCTTAAACGAGGAATGCCCACTGCGAGGTAGCCTTCCTTCTGAACTGGATGTAATTTGACTGACCATGAATGCTGTTAAGTGTTCGAAACGTCGGGCAATCATAAATCAAATGCAAACGCGATAAAATCCGTAAAAGTAGTTTTATTTACAGTGTGTGTGTTTAACCTGCCAACTCTCAGCGGCTTATGAGACGGATCGATACCCTGGTGGGTAGGTGGCCCTAAATGAGACGGAGGCCATGGTATTCCATGGGACTCACAAAGGTCCTCCCGCTGGGGCTTTAATTATCGTCGGTTCGTTCCCCATCGGTATCCAGTCCGAAATGAGATTAAGGGCTTCAGAGGTCATACGCGAATACCGCAGCGTACCTGTTGGCTGGAACTCCCCTCGTGGGACTTGTAGATGATGCTCGCTGACCTTTACTGTCGGCAACGTGGATGGTTATGTTCACCTAGCGAGCTAAACACCTGGTGGAGCTGCTTTCGCCGGGTCATCATTGGTTGTTGGACATTCTGGCTATAGAGGCCTAAGAGGCCTAAATATTCGGACCGTCGACGCCTTCCAGTCGGTGCTGATGGAGTGGTTTAGTCAGTGGCATGATGTTCTTTTCTTGCCACTGGTGCAGATCTTGACATGTTTCGGTAAGTACCTGAGCACGGTCACGAAGAGGGGAGGAACCATCTTGCCATGCGCAAAGAGGCCAACCACGTGAGGGCGACACCTCGGCAACACTGCTTTTATTGCTGAGGCGTCGAACGAGACAGTACCCGAAAGAATAATCCGCTGGGCCGTTCGCGAATGTGAAAGAATCGGTACCAGTGATCGGCGCAAGGGCGATGGGGAAGGAATACAGTATGGTACAGGTTATGAAGCCACTTTTTAGATCGATTTATCAATAATGCGTGTTTTTATATAGTATTTATTAGACTTGATGTCAGTAGATAAATTTTACCTCATAGTCCAGTTACATTTTTTATGGCATGAAAACATTGATAGGTTGAGGTTTTCTATAAATAAAACCTAGGTTCCATAGAGTTATTGCTATATTTCATGAAAAAGATTGCCGAAATTCTAAATATATTTTGTATGTTTAGGATCTCAGCGACAAGAATTCTTAGTTTAAAGGTAATCATTATAGGCATAAGTGAATAGTAATAAATAAATTTCGTAATCATTTTCTTTATTTGTCCATTTGATTGGTCTGGTCACTTGCCGCCTCGCGATTTGACGCAACAGAAGGACGGCATGTACTAAACTTGATTTACAACCGCCTATGAAGGCGGCTGTATATCCAGTTCCAAAATTTTGATTGGATTACTACTTCCGCTGCTATGACTTCGGTAGCATGCTGGGCCAATTACCATATTAAATACTGCCCCGGAGCAAAGATCCCGACATATTGATGAATAAGACTCGTTGTCCGTAAGACCACCTTGCCGCCTTTCTTGGAAAATAACCGAGAAGTCAGATATATAATTATATAATCTACAGTACAGCTGTGTTTTCAATATGGGTATAATTATATGCAATCTAGATCGAAATCGGTATAGATAGACGATATGTTTATACCTAATTAAGACGGAAATATTGTTAGATAACATGAGCATTATTGCTGGTAATACCCATATTTCTATTTACGTAAAGAGTAAAAGTACGTAATAAAGTAAAAAATCGAGTAAAAATATGTAGCATATTAAATTAATCCTTTGCTAGTTTAATGTGCTGCATATTTTTACTCTATATTACTTCATATACCCAAAAAATATTTTTAATATTTTCATTTGGAGTCCATATTCTAAACCTCTGTGGTATCTCTAAAGCTGTGGCGTGGCATGATGGTGTGACATGGGTGGACCAACTCTTACATTTCTCGTGGGTGTCACAAAGGATTTTTTTTTTAAATTATGATGTTACTTAACAGTTGTCTTATAATAATTACAATCTAGCCATGAGGCTAATAAGTAATTTAAATCTAACTTAATTTGCTAAGATTTACAGAGTAAGAATGTGTCCATTGACACTTTTCTTATAGTCTCTAGTAATAATAAAAAACACTTTGTGTTCTTCAAAGATAGCACTACTTATCACTAATTTCACTAAGGCTTACTAGGTAGTTGTGTGGCACTACCTTCTAGTTTTTTCAATCTTTGATCAAAACAAGTTAAAATATTTAATATTTTATTTATATTGTTACTTAAATCGGAGTCTCCCATCTTGGGTGATTGTGTATCGTGTACCAGTGTTTATTTATGTGGCTGCTCTGTGCTTTCGTGGCTTGGGCATATAACACATTTGTGTGTGTAAGACGTTTTTATTAACTCTAGGCGCCTGGGTGGTAGGCGTAGTAACCTTTTTTTAGAGTTTTTTGTCTTAACTGTTGTAGTTCTTTAGCGACCATACACCCTCTGTATTTAGCCGGGTGTGTCTCACCGCAATGAACACATTTGGGTTTTTCTGCGATCGATTTTGTGCAATCTCTGGTAGGGTTTTTACCAGTGCACTTCACACATCTAGGTTCTTTGGAACAATATCTCTGTGTATAGCCATATGCCTGGCATCTTTTACACTGTGGTATTAATTTGGATGCTTTTAAAGGCTGCACTTCAACCCTACAGCCCAGTATGGTCTTAATACTATATATCTGATCTATGTTTTCATCTTTTTCAAAGGAAAGCATAAACATATTTAGAGGTTCTCTGATCCTCCAACTTAATTTATTTACGGCTACCAGAATTTTAAATCCTTTTGCATTTAAGTCTTCTACTATTCTGTTTGGCAAGCATGATGAGGGGAGGTTTTTGGCTATGATCCTAATCGGCCTATCTTGCTTGTTTTCATATGAGTGCCAGAGACAATTATTTTGCAATAATAGCGTAGTAATGGCTCTGTAGGAATCTTCGTCCTTGGTGTTTACTTTCACAGTATTTCCCCTCATAATTTTTACCATGAAAGAGTCCTTATATGAGCAAGTCAAAAGTAGGTCATAAAACGTCTGGTAGCTTTTAATATCCTCTACTATGACTGGAGGGGGTGGCGGTATCTTTTTTACTTTTGGTTTTTGCCTTTTAGCCTTTGTATCATCTTGCGATTGAGCGGCGCTTACTCCTTGTATGTGGCGACAGTGAAATGTTTAGTTTCCTTTTCTATCTACTTTTATGTCGTACCCACTCTGTTTCTCTGGCAAAGTCCTGTTCGTCAGTCTTATATTCGACTGTTTTCTGAGGCTCATTGTTTGTAGATTCTTTCTCTAGAAGAACTTCCTTTTGTTCCTGAATGGCTTTCAACTGATGTTATAATGCTTGTATTTTACTAGCGAGGTCATTAGCTAGCTGCTGCAGTTCTAGACTCGCATTATATTTCTCTTTGTACCGGGCGTACAACTGACGTTTGAGTTCAGTTTTGAGCGTTATTTTGTTTGGAGATTCCATAATTGATGCCAAGTTATAATTATAAAACTATAACTTGCTGCAAATTCGCATATTTATGCATGATTCACTTGTAACTGTATGTAGGTCATCGCGTCGGCCGTGACGACAGGTCACGTCGGAATAGGTCACAAAGGATAACTAAAAGTTTTCCATCAATATAGGTTAACTTCATTTAATGCCGTTCGGTCAAGCATTCCATTCCCAAGGATGCTTGACACCAGGCGCCATATTATTGCCAAAACTTTTGCGTTATGTACTATGAAAGAAGTACATATTGAGAGTCCGCCCCAAGTAATTGGGATGAGATCAGAGTAATTATTAGTATTCTAATTTTACATAGAATCCATAAGATAACTTTTGATTTCGGGTTTGGGTGTGATAAGCGAAAAAGTATTTTTTTGGAAATACAGGCTGTATGCTCTCGTCACACTTCACTCAAACTGCCCGGGGCCACTAAAGGGACGGCGTGCAACTCTTAACGTGGCCTACATTACCTCTATCGCCCTTTAGGAACACCACCGGAATGAAAGTCCTAATCTTTGTTGAAGAGCGAGAAAGTAATAATGTTAAATTTGGGATAAGTGCGCATTAAATTCGGCAGAGCGGAGTTACATGCCTACGTATTAGTATATAATATCATCATCATTATCATTTCAGTCTATCACCCACTGCTGCACGTAGGCCTCTCTCATATTACGCTACGGAATGTGGTCGTGTGTCGCTTGCATCCAACGACGCCCAGTAACTTTCACCAGGTCATCAGTCCACCTAGTAGGGCATCCTACACTATGTCATCCGATACGTGATTGCCACTCGAGAACTTTTCTTCTCCAGCGGTCGTCGATTCGTTGAGCAATGTGGCTTTCCCATTGTCACTTCGGCGTGCTAATTCTTCGTGTTATGTCGATTACACCCGTTCTTCTACGGATTGCCGTATTTCGGATTCTATCTCGGAGAGAAATCTCAAGCATAGCCTGCTCCTTAGCACGCTGAGTGGCTTTTGAGCTTGTTTATGAGGCCTGAATTTTGGGACTACATTTCCGTGCCGTAAGTCTTCACCACACACACTGTTCGAAGACCTATGTTTGATACTGAGGTATGTTGGACGAGAAGATTCTCTTAAGTTGCCCGAACGCTGCCCAACCGAGTTCGATTCGTCGACTGACCTCTGTCTCGAGATCGAATCTACCTAATTGGACTGTTTGTCTTAGGTAAACATAACGATAGACAGCTTCGAGAATCGCATTTCCAACTAGGACCGGTACAGGAATGACATGGGCATTAGACAGGTCTTATTCATGTTCATTCGTAAACCCGCTAGTTGGGATATCCTGTTGAGATTGTTGAGCATGGTGCCAAGGTCCGCTGTGGGTTCTGCCACAATATACAATATACTCGGTAAAATCCAGGCTGATTGTAATATAAAACATAAAACACTGAAATATTAACATAGCCTGGTACAGATTGGTGTAAAACTCAATAAGCTTGACAATTTGCTTAATCAATTATTCTATTCCATATATACCCTATAATCTGCCTATAATCGCACGCATATAGGTACGCGGTGGATAGCCACCGGGTACCGCTTCATAATGTCACTTCATAGCTGACAGTACAGCGTACGCTAGCACTGTTTATTCAAGATACAAGTTTGCCAAATTGACGGATGACCGGTTATTCGTTTTTCCATGACGATTGCTTCGACTTTCAAATTTTATCACAGTCCATTAAGTCTAATGGATTGGTAGATTTCGTAGCCGCTGCCATACAGCATAGTCATGTTGTATGGTAGCGGCTACGAAATCTACCAAACCTCACATTCTTAGAGTTCACAACCTAGGACAACTCGCAATGCCTTTTCGTCAATAATTACATTCAAAAGGAGGGCTGTCAGGCATTGGTCCATCATAAAACTGCCAAATGTTTGCAATATATACAATGAACGAGAAGTCCATAGCACGTCACCTCAAGTAATTGAGATAAGAGCACGTTATTTATCAAAGTCCGTACATCATCCAACCACCCCTCGGGATACTGTCCAATGCTTTTTCAGCTTTTAGGCAGTTCCCTGAATGTTTGAAGGAGGGGACGCTGATACTCTTGCCAAAACCGGGATGGTTGCCGGCCCCATCGTCCTGCTGGACGATGCTGGTAAGGTATTGGAGAGAAAGCTGACTATCTGAATCGGCCAATAGCTTAGCAAGGTCGGCCGCGATCAGTTGGAGAACCAATTAATTCTCGAAAGAGGTATTCAATGATCACGGCCATGCTGCGTTTGAGGCTCATGGTCACCAGCAAAGGGGTGCCTCCTATCGCCCTGGATCAAACGAATGGGGTTTGCTCTAACCATAGGGTGCCAAAAATAAAAAGAAAGAAAAAAGTTCATTCACACGGATACTTGCTGCGGATTCCAACTTAAGAATCATGATCGAACATATAATAAAAGTTTTAGGAATAGTCTTATGACCCGCTGGCTGACTGACGTCAACCCTCTTTGCTAATGTAATCGTTAAACAGATGCAGTTGACCCAAATTGATATGAAACTTTTAGTCATCTTTTACGACATCCACCTTCAATGTAGGTGTAATATTCATAGCCACAAGCACAGATCAAATTAAGTATGAGTTTTTTATAGAATAGAGATATTGTAGAGTACTAACTCCAACTAAGCTAGTTCAAGGAAGACTACGGGCATGTAATATTTAAAGAATAAACTTCAAACTCCTAACTGTTAAGATCCTTCTATCATCAACTGACAACATAAGATACAAATACATGAATAGCTTTAAAAATATAAAAAGAAACTTAATATCTGCCTATAAAATTTGAGTGTTGGTCGCGATTACCAAGAATTTTCACTATTAGATCCTAACTTGGTGACAATGGGAGCACCTCTTTGGAATGAAGAATAATTTCAAAAATCAGTCCACAATTGACAAAGATATCGATGAACATAACTCCTTTTTTTGAAGTCGTTCAAAAAGTAGGCTAGAAACTAAAAGTGCAGGTGTGTCCAGGTTTTGATAGTGCACACCTGCAATAGATAAAAGCTTAAATATAATCAGAAGATTTTAAAAAATGTGTGTAACAGTTATTTTTATAGGTAAATAAGTTATCATATTAATAACGTGTGTTAATATCTTATTATCTACGTCACTTAAACCGGATTATGGATTTTGTTGATTATTGCATTCACTATAAATATGATGGATTCTCTCATTTCATATCTTAGGTACGGGATTTTTATAAGGTAAGTACTTCAGTGCGAATTCTTTATCAAATATTTTTATTATTTTATACAATAACATATTAATTACTCAAAATTGTCTTGAAAATACAATGTCACCTTTTAATTTTTTTGCCTGTCTCTTGAAGAACTAATAACATATAACATCACATGAATAGAAAAACTCAAAACACGTGAAAACTAAGCAAGTTTATTAATTAGCGTTGATTTAAAGTTAATTTTAATTTATTTATCTATAATGACGATGAAATTAATTATTTTTAGGCCCTCATCATGAAATTCTACGCTGTCTTAGCTCTACTTATTGCTGGTATCAGTTCCTTCCCTGGTGAGTCTATAGACATAAAATACCACTTTATATCTTAGAATACATCCTAGAAACATTAACCTTACGATTTGCAATAATCTTGGTTCAACAAATATGTTTTTAAAGTCCCTTACAGAAATAATCCTTGTATTGCGGGAGACTTAACAAACATATAATTAACGGACATAAATTATATCCAGATTCAGAACATCAAATTGTGAATCGCACAGTGTTGCCCTGCGTGGAATTTGAACCTGTAACACTGGAATGTAGGTCGATATCTTGAAATAGTGGTCGCCATCTGTGCATTCAAGTTTTTACACGCTCTTAAAGAAGACACAAATCCTAGCATTTGATTGAATCGAAAACATGGTGTAATACAGGGTCGTGATTTTTCTGACTTAAGTGATATAACAATACTCGTTTTAATAATTATATTTTTCATGTTCTTACCAACCACGATTAAAGCAACGGTTGATAGCAATAAGAATAGAGATCCTGATCTAAAGAAAGAAAGCTAAAGAGTACGAATGAGAGCTTGTATGCTGACTGCATTTGCCATTGCCGCTTGGAGCGGCCCATCTCTAATATCACTTAAGCTATGATCGCGAGTGGACGGATCGAAGACAGTCGGATCACGAACGAGACAGACTATTATAAACTCTTCCAGCTTGATGCGAGGCACTGAAGTGCGCTAAGGCCTTGCTCAAACGTATATATCCGAAAGGGTAACGTGTCAAATAGAACAATTAAGTCAAACAGCAATTTGCTCAAAGGCCAAGAATAGTCTCAAGGCGATTGAGGAGGATCTGTGCTATCCTACTGTTTATTCAAATAGAATGATCAGATCAACCCATCAACCGGTGTCAGTGTCGGTGTCAAAATGTATACCAGTTACCCTTTTATATTGGTGGGCTATGGTCAGCGCTGCCGTTCCGCTGAGGTGATGAGAGGGTGGTATCATAACCCACCATTTTCTCTCCCCTTCGCCATTTGACTACCTGTACCAAGTTCCTTGACATCCGTGGGTAGCTCGGCGAGATACCTTCCCTCTCTAACGCCTAACTCCCGGGACGTCGGTCGCCCTCACGCAGTCAGCCTCTCTGCGGGTGACGGACTATTCCCTGGTTCAGTCATCCGCGGGCTTGGACAGAGCGGCATCAGGCGCAGGTACTCACGCCTGCACCGTCCAAGTTGCCACCGGCGAATCGTGTCTTCATAGAGGAGTTCCTCACTCGCACGTTCAGCCTTACAGAAGGCGGCGACTGCGTCCCAGTTCCTGACCTTGTCACGCATCTTCCTAGTGATGGAATACTGGTTACCTTAAAAGTAGAAAGGGCTGTGTCTAAAATATGAAAGGAAATTATTATTTACATCATTGATAGAAAAAAAAAACACTGAAATAAAACTATTACAAATTTACATAAAGGGCAAATAATTATGAACAATATCTTTCAGGTACCGAGGCTATTATCGAAGATCAGATTATTGATGTTATTGAGGGTGCTAAAGATACCCTCAGGGAACTTGGACTAGACCCCCTCATCATAAAGAGAGAGGGAGGGGCTTACTCTCTTCCCGTACCTGTGTAAGTTATAATTTTGTTATTGATTTTAACTCACTCGTTTAGTAATTATTTAGAGGCCAGTCACGCAAGTTCTATATTTTATAACAAATACGCTCCGACTTTTCTGGCATTCACGTAGATTTTTTTATGCCTTTTTCTATCCTTCGGGCACAGCAAAATATAAAGGGAACCTTTTTAGTATTCTTAATATTTTGAACGCCAAGGGGGTCACCATACTATACAAGTGTGGCCCATGTGGTGTCCCCCATGGCGTTCAATGAGTTAATGACATATATATGAAATTTTAAGACGATAGGTCGAGTGGTTAAGGCGTAAGAGCGTAACAAGCAAACAAATCCACATTGGCCTTGATAATATTAGTTAGGATTATAATGAATTGACGATTATTGAATAACCATGCGTTTTAACTCTATATTACGAATAAAATACTTTTTTAAAGAATAAACTTTATCGTTTATCCATTGTTCGATTCGAGTCGTACTCTTTAAACCTATAGTTAGAAAATTAAAAAGTTAGAAAAGGTTTATTGTTTCTATTACTTTCATTTTTACTACGCCGCGTTCTGTGTGGTGACAAAAGACAAATAAGATTTACCACACCCTATCTTAATACAATACACTACCCCTTCTTACAAGTGGGAATCGTAAATAATGAATTAGAGCTATAGCTCTAATCTACACATTAATATCTAGGATCCCAAATAATTACTTCATCAACACACTAATATCATCTACATAGATAATTATATATATTTTTAATATGCTCAGGATCTTCAACGCTGGTGGTTACTGCGAAGATGTACTTAGCACTGGTATTAGTGACATTGTCATCAATAATGTTCAATACGACATCCTTGGCTTCCGTCTCACGCTCGACCTTGAAATGCCACACATCCATCTTTCAGTAGGTGAGCTAACTTTTCAAACAATTACTACTATTTTGTGTGTTCGAAACGTCAGGCAATCAAAAATAAAAAACAAACGGAATAAAATCTGTAAGAATAGTTATATTTATAATATAATTATACTGGTAGGTATAACAATTTATTATTATACTGGTTATTATTTTCCATATGGTGACGGAGTCAAATCAAATCAATTAATAATTTATTCTGCATAGGCCCCTTAAGGGCACTTACATATTGTCAGATTTTACAACGTTTGAACACAATACAATAATCTACCACCGGATCGGAACGCGGCCACAAACTGAGAAGATCCGGCAAGAAACTCAGTGGGCACTTGGGCAGTAATTTTTTTTCTTTAATCTTTTAAATAAGAATACAACTCACCACTCATCTTGCCCGTGGATGTCGTAAAAGACGACTATGGGATATAATATGCAATTAACATCTGTGCAAGAGAAGGCAAACTCGAAATGAAACCCTATACCTACATGTCTGATCAGCATGGTATAATAGGTCAAATTCCCTCCCATTGCGGAGGAGGCTCGAGCCCATCAGTGGGAGGTATGTGGGCTGCGATGATGATGATGATATAATAAACTAAAATTTACAAAGTCACGAAATTATAAAATAAATGTCTTCTCTTGTACTTTTTGAATAGTGTTCACATATTTTCATTCATTGAATTTAACAAAATAGTATTTTCAAATATTAATATTTTCTTTAACCTCGTTAAAAGTAAGTGTTAATTCTAATTATTGACATTTTCTGAAATCAGGAGGCGTTTTCGGCGAAGCTGTCATCTTTGGTAATGAAATTTCTGGTCAAGGATCTGGCAGGTAAATATATGTTTATCCTGATAACTTTATTTTTAAATGCGCTTTTATATGATTTAAAATATGTACTTCATATTTATTCATATTCCTGTAAGACATAATTCAATACCGCTTAGTGTTATACCTATACTAGCTGACCCAACGTTCTATTCAAATAACACAGCAGCGCCACCTATCGGGTCCAATTGTGAATCTAAACCTTTCTCGAATCCCCTTGAACACGCACAAAAATTTTCGTTAACATCGGTCCAGCCGTTTAGGAGGAGATCAGTGACACGCACATATAAAGAAATTTATATACATATAAAGATAACCAAAAAAATCTAAACAATTAATTCTTCAGTTTGATCAGTAGAAAATAAGTCTTGTCTATTTTAAGAATTAATATATAACTTCTTGAAGTACCGTAAAGTATTTATTTATAAATATGGCAATTCTCTATTAGTTAACTCTTTACATCTTACGCAAACAGTAAACTTGCCGAGGATAAAAATATGCATTATAACATACCAGTTCTTCCATTGGCCCGACCACTGAAGTCAATAGTACACATATAATCAAACACAGTGTCAATAGTCCATTCCCTTTAGTCGCTTTATAAGATACCTACAATAATTACATGGCATAATAAATTGTTTATTCCAAATCATGGCTTTCCCAATCGAGTTGGATCACGCTTACCGGCTACAATTCTTCCCTATCAAGATTGCCGCTGATTTCAGAGTCTCCCTAACAAACTTGACAGCCTTAATGTACTGACTAAAACACCACGCAACGTTTTCTTATTTGCCGAATTCAACGACAAGTCTATGACGTAGAAATAACGGGTAGGCATTCAAATAGTGGGCAGTGTTACTGAGACTCTATTTGTTGAACAAGAGCTCAATAACACTTCTGTTTATTTTAACCCATTACCGCTGTAATTTTATAGGGATTTTTGACCCCAACTTAATCGGGCTAATAAAAACCGTGACAATGATGATTGGAATCCTGAATGCAGATATACTTACATAATTATTATTTCCAGCATTGATGTCTACAACGCTCGTGTACAGGCTGTGGCTAATGTAGGTATTTTGGGAGGTATCACCATCCGTTCGATCGACGTTGACTCCAGCATTGCGGCCATTAACGTAAGTTATTTGGTTTTTGTTGTTTCATTAAGAGATATATATCTAATATTTGTGTCTATACAGTGATCAAATTTATTTCTTATTGACGAATTTAAAATCAAATGTCACGAGTCATTCCTACCCCGTGCCTATCGTAAGATACAATTAGAGACGTGAGCAGATAACTTCAAGAAAACTGGAAAGAAAATACTTTATAAATCCATTTGACCAGCGTGAATAAATAAACTAAATAGTGTAAGTCTAGTTTTCCTCTCATTGTGAAGAAGACTCCATTTTCTTGATGTCTATAGGTATGAGTTGAAAAATCACACCTTCCACTTTTCAGCTTGTTGACTCCCCACGAGAATACCACTTAGAACGGACGTATACCACTTGCATTCAATGGTTAAGTACAATATTTTAAGATGATGGTAATCCACCTACTATGCTGCATCGTCTAATTCATGGTCGCCAAACGAAAATTTTTATTCTCCAACTAGAAACCCACCCTCGCTTCGCTTCGGTTTTAGTCGTCTTATCTGCGTAGTTCCCGTTCCCGTGGGAATACCGGGATAAAATATAGCCTATGTTACTCCATGACATTATAGCTTTCCATTAGTGAAAGAATTTTTGAAATCGGTTCTGTAGTTTAAGCGTGAAAGCATAACAAACAAACAAACAAACTTACATTCGCATTTGTAATATTAGTAGTAAAGTAAATTAAATAAGGATGGTTGTCAGTTTGACAATTAACGTGAGCATTGTAGCGTGTAAATAACTCAAATGACAATTTTAGCCGAAGAGAGCAGTAAATGAATTAAACAAAATACTTTTTGTATTTTATTACAGTCTGACATCAGAGTAGTCATCCAGGATTACGATCTCTCAGATTTTCTCAACAACTTCCTCGGAGAAACTGTCTTGGCAACACTTGAGACTTTCAAGGTAAATTAACGAGATTTTATTTACATATCTTACTGTCTAGCTATATGTATCAAAATTCAAAAAGTTGTATTCTAGTATTCATTCTTTTGCATTAAATTACATACACACTAAGAAACTTTACAGCTATGATTTGCAAAAGAAATAGCTGCACGTGTAATTTCTAAACCATCCATGTGAATCCATGCATGCATCCATCAGCCCATCCACTTCCACTGTTAAACATAGATTTCCCCAAAAATATAACGCAATAACACGCTGGTAGACGAGCAGTTCCCGACTGAGGGGAAAGCGTCTATAAGCTATTAGTAGCTAATACAACCATAATATATTCAGATGATTATTTAGAGCTAGAATAGCATTCTAAGTCCATTTATACAAATTATATTTATGCGATATATTATTGTGTGGTGAGGGAGTAAGAATACAATTCACCGCCCCTTCTCTTGCCCGTGGGTGTCGTAAAAGAGGACTAAGGGATTAAAGGTGCATATAACATCTAGATAAGAAAAACTCGAAGCAAAATCCAATACCAACACGTTTGACGAGCGTGGTGTATTTGTTCTATTCCTATATCTATTTCTATTGGTTCCACTGCTGTCCTGAATTCCCTTCCATTATGGAAAAGGCTTCAGAACAGCAGTGGAACGTATGTAAGCTGTGATGATGATTATTATTGTTTGGAAATGGTTCCTGTAAACATGAGTTGATGTGCTTAAGGTATTTTTAAAGCCGTATCATCGTTATAATTCTATTTACAACCCCTTTTTAACTTCAATTTGTAAGCAAATAAGTAGTGGTAATGAATTCCTAATCTCTAAGATTAAGTATACCTGAATTACTCATATAAATCCAGATAAATTCAGTTCTCAACTTAAGGCTAAAAATTTTTTTTTTTGTATATTTTCAGCCCGAGATTGATGAACTCATTGGAATCGTACTGACGGACTACATCAACGACAACATCCTAGGCTAAATATCTTGAGGAAATTTAATAATAAATGTTACTTGCTTTTAAACGATTTTTCTGAGTATTATTTATATTCCCCATGTGATGACGAGTTAAAAATATATTACTTGCATAGAAAGTATCAAGAGAATCTGCAGCATCATTCTTCTGAAACACTTTTAACATCAACTGCGATCGACGAGCTTCCTGCTAAATGTGGCGGTCATCCACCTTTGTGGAGATATTTATCCGTGGAGGTTATCAGTGGAGGTTGATAGGCCGAACTGAAAGGTCGGCAGTTTCCGCAGAACTGAGCACTCAAAAGACTGCTTCTCCACAATTTATTACTTAATAGCTGAAAGAGATCGATGTTTAGTTTAAGTGGGTTTACTAGTCAAGATGGCTAATTGATATCTGCGTTTATTATAATACTTTTAGAGGGATCGATTTTCGACATTCAAGTGTCCATCTTTCCCAAAGGTTATCGATTCGAGCACTGAAAACGCCCAATTGTTATTTGCATCCTTACCGGTTAGGCTATTTTGATTATTGTTATACTTCTACAATCTTTGCGGTGCAAATACTGTCCTGTGGAAAATCAATGATCGGAAAAAAAACGGAGGTTATAAGCTTCTAAATAGGGATGACGGTATTTTTTAAACTAAGGTCCTTTCCGTGTGGTGACGGAGTAAGAATACAATTCACCACTCCCTATCTTGCCCGTGGATGTCGTACAAGACGACTAAGGTATATAATATGCACATAAGATCTGTGTAAGAGAAGGAAAACTCGACATGAAACCCTATACCAACATGTCTGACCGGCGTGGTGTAGTGGGTCGAATTCCCTCCCGTTGTGGAGGAGGCCCGAGTCTAACAGTGGGACATATGTGGGCTGCGATGATGATGATGAAGATTCTTTAAATGTCCAAGACCTCATTCTAGAATTACATAATAAATATATAACAAGGTCTCAGCAACAATCATAGCTAATTATTTAATTTTGTTTTCAATTTTATTGTTTTTCATATCTCATTATCTACATAATTTAAACAGATTACGATAGTCAGTGATAATTTAAATCAGTATAAATATCACTGATTTACGACCTTCATATTCTTGATATGTAATTTTTATAAGCCAAGCACTTTTGTGCTTGTGATATATTCTAAAACCAAACTTAATTATCTCATATATTTATTATTTACATTATTTGTGAGAGACCTGAAGATGAAGTCGTACACTGCCTTTGCTTTATTTATTGCGGCAATCAGTAATCTCTCCGGTGAGTATAACTATAATATTACTCACCTCCATTTCAAGAGAAGGAAAACTCGAAATTAAACTCTATACCAACACGTCTGACCAGCGTGGTATAGTAGGTCAATTTCCCTCTTATTATAGACGAGACTCGAGCCCAACAGTGGGATGTATATGAGCTGATGATGATGATAATTACTCACTTTGCATTGCTATGATGGATATATATAGTAAGTAAATCTTTGGGTGTCGTAAAAGATGCCTAAGAGATCCAAGTAAATAAAATTACTATAGTCCATTCATCAGCCTTATTAATATAACTATAAATCACAGTTTTACTGTCATGACCATTTTGCCTCCATCTCCACATAGTAATGGTGTAAGAATAAAATGTGTAGACATCCCCCTCCTTTCTGACGATTTTAAAGAATGACTGAATGACTAAAATGTATACCATCTCTTTGAAAGAGTCCTAAAATACCTATAGCAACCCATCTGGCTGTCTTAGAACGTTAATTTTCTATTTATTAGAAAGATAATTTAAAAATTTCCAAGTAAATTCGTATCTAATATAGGGATGCGAGTTGAAAATACTAGAAATTTATGCATTTCTTTTTTAATCCCCTTATCATTTTTATCGAAAGAAATAAAAATATTTTTTACAAGACATTTAACTTTAATATATTAGCAAATTTTTAGAAAATGATTCCACGTTGTAACAATAAATAAGATGTAACGCAATATACTTAAGTAATTACGTTAATAAATAATATTATTTCCGTCATGCTGCTAGTTCCCGATCATAGAACTTAACTAAAAAGTTGCATGTAATAAAACGTAATAATTTATTTTCAATTAACATCATCTCACCTCATATGGGTCCAACCACTGAGTTCGAGCCTCCTGCATATTACTAGGGAAATTAACCTACTATACCGCTCTAGTTAAAAGTTTGATATAGGGTTTCATTTTGCGAATTCCTTATTTTACATAGATATTATCCCTTAGTCACCTTTAACGATACCCACGGGTAAGATAGGACAGTGATAAGTATTTTTAGTCTGTTCAATCATAACGAGATATCTGCAATGCATGGGGTCCACCCATGTTGTGCTTTGTTTCACAAGAGTCCATCTTAGGGCTGATCCTGTGGAAAATCGGATAGTAATCCCACCACAGTGTGGGCAGAGTCCCTGACCGTCCCATTTAAGGCCTTCCTGTGACGACTAAAGAGGGCCATGGCAGTCAGGGCCATATGCGGATACCGCACGATGGCTACGGAGGTAGAGTACCTATTGGCTCGAACTCTGTGGAACTTGGAGGCAGAGATTCTCGCCGGTCTTTACCGGGGGCTATCAGTGACGCTAGCGGGGAGTGGCTAAGCCTCACACCGCGAGCTGGCCGCCTAGCAGATGACACCCACCGCGCCACCGCCATTGCCCGGCAGTCCAGCTGAAAAGGCCTCAGTTTAGTTTTTGGACCATCGACGCCTTACGGCCGGTGCTGATGGAGTGGTTGGATCGGCAACAACGGTGTCTTCTCTTTCTGACTGGTGCAATTCTTGTCAGGGCATGGCTGCTTGCGGTAAGTACGTGCACACGGTTGCGAGGAGGGAGAGGACGGTCCTGCCACCACTCCTATTGCGCCGAGTATACAGTGCACCCGCTCGAGTTCTGCGTGGCCTTGGCGGCACAGCGCTGTAAACTCATCGCAATCAATGGTGTTGACCTAAATCTGCCATCCATCGCTAAGACGATGCTTAACAGCATCAGGAATTAGGACACGGTCGCCGCATTCTGCAAAACGACTGCCTCGTAGAAGGAGGCGACAAAGCGGGTCCAGGAGGCATTCATTTACAACGACACTTTCCATCGGCGATTCATCGGGTGGTGTAGGTTTGAGGATATGTGCCTAATACCGTTCTAGGCGAGGTCGCGGGCTGCCGGACCGGGCATTAGTCCGCCACCTTGAGAGTCCAAGGAAATAATACCCGAAACTGTTGGACTGGGCTGCCAACGGACGTCATGGATTTGAAACCGACCCAATAACGAAAGGAGGATATATGATATGAACCAGGTCAGGATAGAAGAACGCGCGCTACGCTTTCGCCGCTTCGAATTTATAGGACAAAAAACATATAGATATGGACAAAACAAAAACTCATTAATAAATACAATATTTTACAGGTACTGAGGCTTTTATAACAGATCAAGTTATTGAGGCTATTGAAGAAGCCAGCCAAACCATTAAAGATTATGGACTTGACCCCCTTGTCATTAAGAGAGAGGGTGGATTTTATGAACTCCCCGTGCCTGTGTAAGTTATGAATTTTCTAGGTTCTTTTTTATCCTTTCCTAAGCGGTTAATGGTAGGTAACTGATAGTATAATTCCTATCCTTTATATATTCCTTATCCAATAATGTCCTTCTAAATGAGACGGTGATGATTACGAAAAGCATTCATAATACGAGAAATTTATGAGCGAACTCGAAATAAAACCATATATACCAACCCATTATGTAGTAGGTCAATTTCCCTCCTAATGTGAAAAAGACTCGAGCCCAACAGTTAGATGTATGTGAACGGAGATGATGATGATACATTTTTGGATAGCATCACAAATCACCGCAATACAACAGTTAATTCTAATTACAGCTAAAGCCTATTAAGCGTGACTAAGAATTGTCTTTCCGTGTGTTGACGGAGTAAGAATACACCACCCCCCTCTCATACCCGTGGGTGTCGCAAACGACAACTAAGGGATTTAATACGCATATGACATCTATCCAAGAGAAGGAAACCTCGAAACAAACCCTATGCCAACCTGTCTGACCAGCATGGTCAATTTCACTCCTACTATGGAGGAGGCTCGAGCCCAGCAGTGAGACGTATATGAGCCGGAATGATAATGAAATGATGAAGAATTGTAAGAATTTCCTTGTTGTGACCGAATAAGAACACAATTTATCACCTATTTCGCCCATGGGTGTTATAAAACCACTGATGTCAAGTAACCCTGCTCCGGTGGTCGGCCCAACGACGAAGGCGACGTGGTTTTCGGGTGGGTTGCGGGAGTTGCGTCTATCGTCTATCGCCCCGGACGGAGTGGTGCGGAGGCGCGCCGACCGCAACCCACCACCAAAAAAAAAATGGGTGTCATAAAAGACGGGTTTAAATACGCATACTACGTGTCTAAAGAATTAAATATGCATATAACATTTATACAAGAGAAGAAAAACTTGAAATAAAATCCTATATCAACACGTCTGACCAGCGTCAATTTTCCTCCTACTGTGGAGAAGGCTTGAGCCCAACAGTGGATTAATGAAGAATTGTATGGTGAAATTGTATGTAAATCTGTTAATAAAATTCACATGTCAAAAAACAGAATCTTCAACGCTGGTGGTTACTACGAAGAGGTACTGAGCACTGGTCTTAGTAACATCATCATCAACGATATCCATTATGATGTCATTGGCTTCCGTCTAACCTTCGATATTGAAATGCCGCACATACATATCTCTCTTGGTAAGCAATGTATTGTGAATCTCTTTGTCTTTGAAGATGTAGTATCAGGCTCTGTGCCTCTTATCCTTATACCACGTTAAGTGTTGTCGGCAGAACATGTTTATATCTTCCATGAGCTCCTATAAGCCGTCCTCACTGCACATACTGCTTTTCACACAATCCATCAATGCCTTTTTGGGATCTACTATCACCTTCCACGGTTAATAGGTCTATTTCATTCTCAGTCGCATGCTTTGCATCTCTCCTCATCCCATATTCATACCAAAACTCGTAATATTCTCTACCCCTAGCGCCACTTTCAGACTTCTTAAATCATTCTTTCATTTCTCTCGCCCTTTACATGAGAATATTCGTTCCACACAAATCAAATCATTTATTCTGCATAGGCCCCTTGAGGGCACTTACATATTGTCAAATTTATATATTATTTGAACACAATATTATTATAATATGTACCACCGGATCGGAACGCGGCCAAAAGCTGAGATGATCCGGCAAGAAACTCAGCGGCCTGTCATTTTTTCCCCATCTTTTGAATAAAATTACGTACGTATACAATATATAGTCTTAGCTCCAGTGTAATGTCCTTCGAGATAGGATATAATTTTTTTGTTTTTATTTTTAATTTAGTTCATTTAAAAAAAAAAAAACAAACATCTCGGACCAAAGACCCCATAATCATTATATGCTTTTTCCATTACCAGCTGTATCAGTAGTTTTGTTTGCGAGATTTGCATCAACATTGTTTGAATACCCTGATCATTTTAAAACATTTCATTTCAGCCTATATATCGATCCGATCCGATTGTTGGGATCATGCCTTCTTCATAATGGGAGGGGAATTGACCCACTATTCCACGCTGTTCAGACGTGTTGGAATAGGGTTTTGTTTCGAGTTTTGCTCTCTTACAGAGATGTTATATGCTTATTGTATCTCTTAGTCGTCTTTTACGACATCCATGGGCATGATAGGTAGTGGTGAATTATATTCTTACTCCGTCACACGGAAACCAAATCATCATTAGGTATTTAAGATGGTTGCGTAGTGGCGACTACGTTTTCATTGCTCGTGGGGAACATAAAAGAGGACTAAGGACCTTAAATCGACGTAGGCCAATTTCATCTAATGCCTTTTGATCAACAATTACAATCCCAAGTAGGGTTGACGTCAGGCAGGCGCCTGGTCATAAAAATATTGCCTTTTGAAATATGTACGAAGAACAATTCATATTGTGTCGACCCCTAGTAATTGAGATAAGAGCGGGTTAATTAATAATTATCAATATTTTAGCCAACTTAGTAGTCGGCTTGATTGCCGTGACTGCACAAAATGTTGGACAGCCGTTGTTATTACTAGCCTTGTGCGTCACTACATGAAAATTTTAATTTAAAATTCATCATCATCTCAGCCTATATATATCCCTCTGATGGTCTCTGATCTCCTCTGTTATGGTAAGGAAATTGCCTGCTGCACCACGTTGGTCAGACATGTTGCCATAGATTTTACATGCATATTATAACTCCTAAGTCATCTTATACGAAACCCAGGGGAGCAATGGAGAAGATGGTGAATTGTATTCTTACTCCGTGACCGTATAGAAAATTTTAGAATTAATTATGAAAAATAACGACTCAGTAAGTCCATTGAATAGTGTTTTAAAGTAATATTGCTTTCGATTAAAGTCCATATACGCTTAATACTCATGCGTATTGTTTTTATATTTTAGGAAATGCCGTTGGAGAAGCTGCTTTGTTTAACAATAATCTTTCAGGTGAAGCATCTGGCAGGTAAGGATATTCTATTAATTTATACTACTGTCTAGACCAAAATTATCTAGGGACGTAAGCAATCTACCGATCGTCAAAACTCAAATGCTCCACCCGTGAAAGTGAACCGCCATCGAAAACTATCGAAAGTACCTTCTGAAAACTGAAAACGAACAACTGTTCATGAGTTTTCCATAGTTTATTTATTTTATTAAGGTTTACCAAGGAGATGATCTGTAATATTTTATTTTACCGAAGAGAATTTCTTAAAGCATCAATAGCTGACCTTATATTTAATAGGCTCGACATATTCTTTACAGCCCCTGTAAGTTATAGTAGGAGACGAGATTTCCACACTGCCAAAGGTACCTTTGGCAGTGTGGAAATCTCAATAAAAACAAATCCGAAAAAGTTTAAAAAAACTTTAAATTACCTTGTTTTTTTTGTGTTGGGCTACGGTCAGAGCACCCGGCTCCGTCCGGGGCGACAGGGCGGCGGCGCCGTAACCCACCCATATAGCACGTATCCTTCGTCGTTGGCCCAACCACCGGTGAACTTTTAACTAGTGATTTTATTTACTTATGTAGTCTCAAGACGCACACGGTAGAAAATTAGTACGTTAGTGACGGCATATTATTCGCCGAGTATATACAATGTGTCACCACCCCTTAGATGGCTGTTGTTAAATATTAAAAGACCACCAGAGATTACACAGCACTCTTCTCGCTGCCAAACTACATGCCCAGGGTGACTCATGGTATTAGCTCCCCTTTTTCTTTTTTTTTCTTTTTTATTTTGCGGTGGGCTACACTCAGCTCACCCGCCGCCCGGCATCGTCCTGGGTGACAGAGGGGTGACGCGTGGCCCCGCAGCCCACCCAATAGCAAATCGCCTACATGTTGGGCTGACCACCGGCGCAGAGTTTCTTGTTTTCAGTGGTCAGCCCCACGGAATACCTTTAGAGGGTACCCTCTCCCATCAATATGCCCTTCCCGGGACGTCGGTCGCCGTCGCGATTTCAGCCTCTTCGCAGGTGACGGACTAAAATCCCCGGTCCGGTCACCTACAGCCTCTGCTAGAGCGGCATCAGGCGCAATTATCTCCCCTGAAGAGAGACTTTTATTCAACAGTGGACGTCGATGGTTACTCAATGATTTACTACACGCAAAATTATGAATATAATATTTACTATCTATTCTTATAACCTGTAATAAAGCTGTGATTTTAAAACTAATAAATTCCAGTCTTATTAAAACTAGTGAATGATTTAGTTAGTAATCTTATCAAAATTTGCACACCATTAAATCACTTTTACGATTGCTAAACTAGCAATCAATATTTTGACATTTATATGTACATATTTTATTAGATAAGAGAGAATTATTTTTATCAAATTCATTTTTGACGTAAATAATGTACATGCTAATTATCTAGATAAGGTTGTTTTTATTAAATTCACCTCAGTAATGACGTATTTTTTGAAAATATTTCAATTTATAATTTTTTATTGCCTATCGTCGTCTCGGCTTCATACACGTCCCGCTGCTGGGCTCGAGCCTCCTCCCCAATAGGAAATCAAATTAACCTACTATACCACGCTGATCAGATATGCTGGTATAGGGCTTTATATAGAGTTTTCCTTCTCTTGCACAGATGTATATGCATATTATATCCATTAGTCGTCTTTTACGACATTCACGGGCAAAATAGGGAATGGTGAATTGTATTCTTACTCCGTCACCACACGGGAATTTAAAATTTTATTGCATATGTAATGTAAAAATTCTAAAGAAATACCTAAATCTTAACTTTATCTACACTAATGTTATAAAGAGGAAAAGAAAATGTATTTGTGTGTGTGTGTGTGTATGTTTGTAATGAATAAACTCAAAAACTACTGTGCCGATTTCGATAATTCTTTCACCATTGGAAAGCTACTTTATCCCTGAGTAACATAGGCTATATTTTATCCCGGTATTCGAACGGGAACGGGAAGTACGTGGGTAAGGCGACTGTAACCGAATCGAAGCGAGGGCGGGTTGCTGGTATGTATATATCTATTTGAATTATTTGGGATTGTTTATGCATTTGCTTGAATTACGGATTCTGCCATGCGTTTGTTACTGCCTTTTTAATTGTTATTTTTTTGCTTGTCTATTTTCTATCGGGGCGCGAGATTTTTCTTATTCCTTTCTCAATATACCATGATTTACCCATCATTTTAAAGCTTATCATACCAGCTGACGATGAAAATAGGGGGGTTAATTTGCGTCGTTCATCGTTCTAAAATTTATGTGCATTTATAATTTTTTTTACAAAATAAACCTCGGCATTATTCCTTAGTAGATAGACCTTATATTGCGAGGTATTTTACAAACATAATTAATGGACTCTAATTATATCCGTCTGGATGTAATTCTAAATCCAACAGCCGCTGTTCTATACTAATTAAAAAATATAATAACAGACCGCAGAGAACGCTTGACAAAGAATTTTCTCCCGATGTGCCATTTATAAATATTGCTTCTCTCCTATTTGTAGCAACGTTATGTTTTATTGTAACCTATCAACTTTCTCAATAAATACGCTTTCTGACCCAATAAAAAAATTTCATAAAATATTTTGCGGTTCCTGAGAAAATTGCCTTCAAACAAAGTAATTCTTCTTTTAAAACCCCTTTAAAATGTTTTAGACTATTGTTCTTTTTTGTTTTGTTGAATAAATCATCGTTGATTTTGAATCGCCCTGATGCATTTTTTTAAATTTGTAATAATACAATCAAAAACTAAACAGAATAAACATTAAAAAATCGATCAATGTTTTACATTATATATTGAACTGAACACTGAAATGCTTTTGTTTTAACGTTGCGTACCTGTAATTCATTTGTTCCTTCCTTAGTAATTCGTTAGAAACCGAAAAATAAAAGTACTTTATTATTTTATTTATGCCAGACCGAAGTATCTTGGACAAATGCGATAAATTCCTAAATATTTATAGTGGAAATAAAAGGTTATTTCAAAGAGGTTCTTTTTTATAATTTTCAAACCTAAATTGTAATTTTAATTGTTTTTAATTATTTAATAAAATAATTGTTTTTTATTTTTTAATTTAAACTTAAATACTATTTAAGACAACATTTTAAAGAACTCGTTTTAAACTTGCCAGCTATCTATCCGTAAGACAAAACGTCCATTTTTAAAATATTACCTTATGTCCCATGTAATATCGGTTCTCGACATCATCATTGCATGTCATCCTTACACGTCACTTTCCTATTATTGGAATTATCATCTCAGCCCACATACGTCCCACGATTGGGCTCTATCCTCGTCCGCTGTAGAACGGAAATTGGCGTACTATTCCACGCTGATCAGGATATACTTTTATTTCGAGTTTTTCTTCTCTTGCATTGATGTTATATTACATATGTCAATTTTTATGACATCCAGGGATGAGATAATAGGTGATTAATTGTATTCTTACTCCGTCATCACACGGAAACTAGAACAAGAGAATAATATTAAATTGGCACATAAGCATCCATCCATCCATATAAGCAAA
This sequence comes from Lymantria dispar, assembly GCA_032191425.1. NCBI lineage: Eukaryota > Metazoa > Arthropoda > Insecta > Lepidoptera > Erebidae > Lymantria > Lymantria dispar. Next base: position 7,964,007 of record CM063445.1, on the reverse strand, counting down.
ACTACTGCCTACTGCTATTCAATAATATTACTTCCATTCCAGTCTAGACATATACAACGCTCGCGTAAAAGGTGATGTTCGTATTGGTGTTTTAAGTGGAATCGGCGTCCGTGCTGTCGGTATTGATTCTAGCATCGGAGCTATTGACGTAAGTAATAATACTGTTATTATAACTGGTATGTACTGATTTTATTGCATTTGTATTTATTTAACTGAAAGATTAGTCAGTCCTGTCGTGATAATGAACGCTGAATAGTCGAAACGTCGGTAAATAAAAATGAAATAGTTACGAACGCAATAAAATCCATCAAAATAGTTTTATTTCATATCTGTAATACTCGTGTTATTATCAGAAATCGATCTTTTAATAACACGAGTAAGATCTTAAAAATTCTTTACATTTTTCAATCACTTTCATTTTAATAACTTTTGCACAATTAATGTTTTTAATAATAAAAAATAATCTGAAGTTTTATTGCAAGTAAGTGTATATTTGGTATTATTCGAGTGTATATTTTATAAAAGGAAAAAGATTGAAATAAAGCAAAAATATAGTAAAATATGTAAGTAAAAGTGAAGGTACAAATATACATTTTTCCTTCGTTTCGTCTTTTAAGAAAATATTTTCTCTTTAAATCTATAAAAACCATGCATTTTTTTATATCAAGTAGATAATATATGACCTAATCCATATATTTAGAATAAAAATACACTTACAATCATAGAGGAGACACTTAAGTAGAATAAGTGCTATTGAAATGAGAACTATGTACGGTGTATATTTCAAAGACATAACTAATAAGATATAACTCTGTGGTGAAGGAGTAAAAATACAATTTTTCGCCGCCTTCTTGCCCGTGAGTGTCATAAAAACCGACTAAGAGATATTTTTGGCACTAAACAACTGTGCAAGAGAAGGAAAACACTCGAAATAAAACCCTATCCCTCCCGTAATGGAGGTAGCCCCAGCCCAACAGTGAAACGTATATGGGTTGAGATGAATGATGAAGAGAAGGAAAACTTGACATAAAGCACTATAACCAACAAGTCTGACTAGCGTGGTATAGTAGGTCAATTGCCCTCCCATTGCAGAGGAACCCTAAACAGTGGGATTTCTGAGGACTGATGATGAATAAGTAAGAAAGAGTAACGAAGTAAGTATATATAGCAATAGCTAGGAATACTTAAAATATCATATTGACACCGAGTATAAAAATGCAATCTCAAATTCTGTTATTTTTTACACGTAATAAACCTTTCATGTATAAAATCTTTTATATATAAATTAAACGAAGTTCATAGTTGACCAAACAATGTTTATAATTATGTATCGTGAACAAAATTTTTGTACATAATACGACGTTCCAGATAACCAATTAAACTTTACAAACATGTGATTCTTCGTCTTGCCTAAGGCTGTAAACGTCTTACTAATAATGATGGGTCGTTTTTACAATCAAATACGAAAATGGCGCACTTCCCGAGATTTGCCGACGGCTTGACTTAGAATTTTACTACAAGTATTAATGTGAAACATTTATAGGCGAGGCTTAACTTGATCGTTGGCGTGGCGTTAACGCCACGCTTGAATAAGTACATTTGTGTAATGAAATCATAACCTATTTTGAAATTTTGTTCAACGCCATCTAGTGAGCTCAAAATAAATTATTAACCTAAAGCATACCTATAGTATACACTAGTGAAAATAAATGTTTATTGAATAAAATATATCATTTTCTGGAAAAAAATGTAATATTTTATTAATACAGATTACGACGGGAACTAATATGGCTTTATGGCATATTAGTTCTTGTTCTTTTTTGCATGTATATTTGTACAAAATAATTTCGATGTTTCACATCTGCCAGGCGTCCTGAGCGACGACTTTTTTTTTCTTGCTGTGATGTCATCTAAGTACGGCTTTTAGCTATTATTCCTCATCTGTAGAAAGACTGGTACTGGTCGGTTATATGGAAAATTGAGTGTATTATATTCTCTATATGAAACTTCATAATGGATTATTATTTTATATTGTTTACAGTCTAACATCAGACTCAATGTTCAAGGTTACGATCTTACGGAATTTGTGAACTATTTCGTAGGAGATATCGTCTTGGAAAGACTTGAAGCTTACAAAGTAAGTCAAACAATCTTTATCTAACTTTAATAAAAAAAACTTCACGCCTATGTTCTAGAAAAACTTCGAAGCTCTCGCCGTTTCTAAATTTGACTAGTCGAATTTCAGATCTAGTAACGTCTTAGTCAAAAATTAATGAATGTATTCTAGGAGAGTTTTGTTGACACTTAATTCTCGAGACTTATTTTCGTCTGCAGAGTTTGTAACTCTTCATCTCTGTTTTAAAAATACCAAATTATTTTATAACTTATGAATATTCATTAATATTTTCTATGTAAAGCAGAGTTGTATAGCGATAAATATTACCAAATCTTACATCGTTCGTAGTTGTCGTAAAATACGACTAAGATTGTACATTGAACCGAGCCAACTTTAATTGATGGTGTCGGGTCAATTCTTAAATTCAGTGGTCAAATACATTCCCAAAGAATTTCACACGTATGTATTTCAGTTTATAATAAATTCTCTATACTTAGAAGTCTGTATTCTGTGTGGTGACGGAGTGAGAATACAATTTGCCGCCCCTCTCTTGCGTGAATGTCGTAAAAACCGACTGAAAACTCTATACCAACCAGCCCTTTTTTTTTTTTTTTCACGCTGTGGAAATGCATTTGCGCACTATTCCCCCGTCGGTTACAGACAGGGGAGTGTATGTGGGACTCGCCGGCCACTGAAGTGACCGAAATACCCACTAAAACCACAGCGGCCCCTTCCGCGCTTTTACGGGGTGCCAGAGAGATCGTCTGATAACATTCTATCCCCGACACCCCAACGCTTGGCCGTCTGGCCACGTCCTGTCATCATTCAGAGCGGTGGGTGGAGGAGCGCATAGCGGCGTCTCCTCCTCCCTGGTCGTCGCCGGCGGAGCGAGTCAGCGGACGCAAGCGCCTCGCGTGCCCGCTCCGCGGCCTCCTTCCTTATCATGACAGCCTCACAGAAGGAGCCCATCGATGAGCAACAGCTGTCGCTGCCGAGCATCTTGGAGATGATGGTCGGCAACGACAGGTCTGTTGTTCCCATATCCGCTGACAGGACGTGGCGCTGAGGCCCCCAGGCGGGGCATACTTCCAGTGTGATACCAACCAGCCTGACCAGCATGGTATAGGAGGTCAACTTCCACCCCAATGTGAAAGAGGCTCGCACTCAGTTATGGGAAATAAATAAGCTGTGATGATCATGATGATAATTATGATGACTTAGAAGTTTACATTATCAATACAAGAACCAATTCAAATGTCTTAGCTATTTAAACGGCTTCATCTTTGTGCTAATATTGGCTTTTTTATATAATTTCAGTCCGAGGTCGACGAACTCATTGGGATCCTTCTGATGGACTACATCAACGAAAACCTCTTAAATTAATTTAATAGATATTTTAAATGTACTAATATCGTGAAAAATAAAATGTCTACTAACAATTGGGTATTTAAATGTTTTATTTTTTTTTTTTTTGTAATAAATGGAAAGATCATATTTAAGTTTTATAACAAAACTATTTTTTTTATTTATGCTTCGCAATAATTCAAAAGTTATATCAAAATAAAAAATTTTTTTTGAATCCAATGACGAAAACACGCCGACAGCTCCCGAACAAATCCAAACACGTGTGACGTCATAATGTTAGTTTTCACTCATTGAAATTTATACAGAGATAATAAGTACAATGTTTTGATCTATTTAATTCTGCTGTCATTGTTAAATAATTAAATATAAGTAACAAAAAATCGTTTTTTAGCAGTAAATTACCAATATTATTGTCAACTCATGGGTAATAGCTGTATACACTGTACTGTTATAAAATAGCTTTAACATTATGACGTCACAACTCAGTCTTAGCGCGTTCATTGTCACGTGATTTTTATTCAAATTTTGATAATTTTTAAATTTCATGACTGATAATTGGTATTATAATAATACCGTAATATAATTTATGTTAAATTTTGGTTACTGCGATTACAAGTTTATTGCAGTGAAATATGAGGCATATTTTTTTCGGTAACGGTTAGTAACAATATTCATACGAATTAAAATACACGATGAAACGTGTGTACTGGCGTAGATTACACGCCAATAAGACAGTTATATAACTTTAGAGTTAGTCCCTAAATTGAAATTTCTTGGTTAGATACCAAATAAATAATCATTATTATTCTATTACTTTTAAAAATTAACTGCAATGATCTCGTAAGTTGATATTACTGAATTCGTCTTTATAATTCAATATGGTAATATACAAATACTGTTAAAACGTTACAAAACATTTTACGTAATATATATTTTTATGTATTACATGAATCTTTGAATATATAATGTAATTCTGATACTATAAGGTTATTCTATAAAAAAATAACTTTCATTTGATACATTTAACTTGGCGAAATAATGATTCACTGAAAAGATATAGCTAAAAAATATAAAACATTAACTCCTGAAAAATTTGAGTTTTGCGATTACTGTGTTATTGCTTGGGGGCACCGAAATAAAAAATGTTTTTTTCTTTCAAAAGCCCAATTGGCCTTATTTTATAAAAATACATATTTATTAGACGATAACATGTTTATTTATTTACCATAACATGATTATTAATGACCAAACCTAATATTGCTCTTGGAAGAACTTCGTGCCATGTGGTTAACAATTGTGTTACTAAGGAGCACTGACGTATAATATACCTATGGTAGTTCAAAAACCTATTTTAAAAGAAGAGGATATATTGCGCCAACAATATAAAATGGGATAAAGGCAAGACGATAACGAATATGTATTTATTTTACCAATGAATTGGCACATCAAATTATTTTTGAAGTGAAAATTCTTTAGAATCGTTGTGATTTCAAACTCGATGAAATGAAAAAGCGAGTCCGTGGAGACACAAACATGTAAATGTATAGGATTCAGCCGGCGAGAGAATGAAATAAAGGATGAAGGTTGAAGGTTGGAGATTGAGGGTTGAAGGTTAAAGCATGAAGGATGAAAAATGAAGGATGATGGGTGATGGATGAAGTATGAAGGATGAAGAATAAAGAAGTTTCACTTCTGACATGCCTACTTTGTACGCACACTCTTTTTTAACGTCATCTTTAAGGGTCTGTCTATTACGAGTGTCTAAAAACAGCCTCATATGAGAGCTGTTATTGATTTTTGGTAAATATTATTCATATATAAAAATGTGCTGTGTGGTAGCGGCTTCGAATACTACCAACCCTTGCTTTGCTCGTGGGTGTCGTAAAAGACGACTAAGAGCCCTAGATTGACCCGGACCAACTCCATCTGGTACCATTTGGGTCAACGATTACATTCCCAAGGAGGGTAGACGTCGGGCAGGCGGCCGGTCATAAAAGTCATTGCCGAAACTTTTTGCAATATGTCAAAACAGATGACATATTGCGTCGACCCCAAGTGATTGGGATAAGAGCAAGATGATGATGATTTGTTATACTGATAAAAGCAACACGCCTTTTAGATTTTAAATCCATATATTAAATTATGGACTTTCTGAAGTTCTTTGCGGCACTACCTATTTTGGTTGTTAGTTAATGTCGTAATATGATCTTAACGCTTTTTTAAATTCTAATCATCTTCATCATCATAGTTCTCAAATGTCCCAGGGAAATTGACCTACTGTATGACGCTGGTTAGAGGGGTATAGAGTTTTATTACCGGTTTTCTTTCGTTTTAATGTTTTGGATATAATTATTGTGGTCAGCAGTTCATAGTTGGTACATTGGTGGGTTGCAGGTATGCGTGCATACGCCCCTCTGTTAGCCCGAACGGAGCCGGGCGAGGAGTACGCCGGACGTAACCGACGCCCAAAAAAAAATGGAGATAATTATGGGTATCTACATATTATCCCTTAGTTGCCTTTTATGACATCCACGGGCAAAAAAGGGGGTGATGAATTGTATTTTCACTCCGTCACCACATTGTCATAAATTGTAATTAATAATATAAATAAATCTTTGTATATACAAAACATCAATACAGTATTATGGACCATATTTCTTAACGATAATGAAAAAAAAAACCACTTTGAGAAACAATATTTTAGATTATATTATATTTTAAGTTCATAATTATTCCAATCAGTATTGAACATAATGTTAAGGTTAGCCAAGCAGATCGATTAAATTGAGGCCATCCAGAAGCTCATTGCCCAGATCCAGTACCAAAGCGCTCAGAGTTTGTGTGATTTCATCCTGAAAATAAAATATTATACAAATAAATATTATACCAAATCCAAATGATAGAAATAGGATTGGATGACTTTATTATTATTAGACAACGGCCGCTGAGAAAAAATATCACAAACAGAGCATTAGAAGTTAAGATAAACGTAGACCAGGCGTAAGTAAAGGTATAACGAAATGATTTCACGATAAACACTGGGACACTTTAGTCAAAGACTGAAACTCCTGGGACAAGTCTAAAGAAACCTTTTACCCAAAACATTTACTACAAAATTCAGAATAACATGGCAAATTTTAATCAAAGCAGTTCCAGACCATATATTTCTTAAAAAAAACCGCACTACTAGGGCATGAGAATGAACTAACATGATTTCATTCCAAGCATTCCAACTCCTAATCTCATAGAGTACCCTGTAAGTACCCGTATCGATTTTGTGTCTGTTAGTAAAGAAAATTCTCATTCGACTTCAAACCCAATCATTAGTTACAATTTCCTTCCCCTAGGTTAATGTTAGTACGAAATTTTGCAGTCACATTAGCTGTTTACGTCTCATAGAGGTATATTACCACACTTATGGTAAAGACCTGGTTACGAAGAACACTAAGTCATAAATCTTATAATTAATTTAAGAAAAATAGCACATAATTTATGCTTTCCTTTTTTTGAGACATCATAGTCTAAGCAAATCAATGTGCGAAAGGTTTTTCTTACCTCATAAAGTTTAAGTAGATCTTCAACCAAGTATTGAAGGAACGTATTTATAAAATCGCCAACAGCTGCGTCTCCGCCCAATAATCCGTTTATTTGTGGCTGAAAGGATATAATTTTAAATTATTAAGGAAATCTAATTTATTGGATTCATCATCATGATTGTCATCGCAGCTAACATAGATTGTGTATAAGCTGTGGTGATGATGATTTATATCTTGATTAATGTTTACGACCGGCCGCCAGCTTGATATGAGCATAAAACCCTAGGTGAACTAGACATACATTAATGTGAAATCTTAGCAGGTATTTACGACATCCGAGATGTTAATTAGGTTTGGTAGGGTTTTGCTTTATTTTTTTTAAAAAGGCTCTTCCTATCGGCTTTAGAAACAGAAATTATACCCAAACTCAGAAGAATAATTTGTGGATCGCAGAAAGCATTGTGTTGCGTGGATATCGAAACCACTACACTGGTCGGTATCTAATCCACTACACCATTTATATAGTCAGCGTACTTGTAAGCGATAAACGATATTTTATTAAGGTTAATGTATTTTATTAATACTTGATACATTATTAACCACTTACCTGGAAGCTTTTGAGGCTAAACTTAATTTCACATTCTTCTATACGTAGATAAATGCTGAACAGACCAATAGACGGTCTTATTATTGCGGATACGCTTACTCTGGGCTCCACTATATTGATTCTAATGAAAAAAAATTACAAAATATTATGATTAAAAAATTTGCCGTGTGGTTATTGAATAAGTATACAATTCGCCAATCCATATCTTACCCACGGATGTCGTAAAAGACGACTTACGGATATATTATGCAGATAACGTCACGACTAACGTATAACATCGATGCAAGAAAAGGAAAACTCGAAATAAATCCTTATGCCAACAGCTAACTTTCGGGCAGCGCAGGCGCGAGTATTTGCGCCTGATGCCACCATAGCTGAAGCCGCGGGTGACCGGACCGGGGAATTTAGTCCGTCACCCGCAGAGAGGCTTTTTTTTTTTTTTCTCACGCTGTTGAAATGCATTTACGCACTATCCCCCGCCGGTTACAGACAGGGGAGTGTGTGTGGGACTCGCCGGCCACAGAAGTGACCGAAATACCCACTAAAACCACAGCGGCCCCTTCCGCGCTTTTACGAGGTGCCGGAGAGATCGTCTGATGACATTCTATCCCCGACACCCCAACGCTTGGCCGTCTGGCCACGTCCTGTCATCATTCAGGGCGGTGGAAGGAGGAGCGCATAACGGCGTCTCCTCCTCCCTGGTCGCCGCCGGCGGAGTGAGTCTGCGGACGCAAGTACCTCGCGTGCCCGCTCCGCGGCCTCCTTCCTTGTAATGACAGCCTCACAGAAGGAGGCCATCGACGACCAACAGCTGTCGCTGCCGAGCATCTTCGAGATGATGGTCGACAACGACAGGTCCGCTGTTCCCATGTCCGTTGACAGGACGTGGCGCTGAGGCCCCCAGGCGGGGCATACTTCTAGTGTGTGGCGCGCATCGTCGATTAGCGCGCCACACTCATGGCATCCTGGAGCCTCTTCTCTTCCAATTTTGTGCAGGTACTTACCGAAGACCCCATGTCCGGTAAGCACCTGCACCATCCTAAATGTAAGGCTGCCGTGCCTTCTCCTAAGCCAGCGGTGGAGATGCGGCGCAACCGCCTCCACAGTCCCCCGCCCTGCTACGGGGGACTCTAGATCATCCCTCCACCGCCGGATGACTTCCCTTCGGGCCACTTCCTGAACTCTGCCCAATCCCCTTGTGGAGACTCGCTCGCCGTTGACTCGCGATGTGGCGCGGAACCAGTATATTTCTGCCACCGCTTCCGCCACCAGTGCCCAAGGGGGGTCGCCCGCCAGCAGTGTTGCCACAGTCCAGGACACAGTACGGTAGCCCCTAATAGCCCTCACCGCGATGACCCTCTGCGGTTGACCGAGGAGGGCTCTGTTACGGGCGGTGAGGGACTCCGACCAGATAGGGGCACCATACAGTGCCATGGACCGCAGGATGCCGACGTACAGACGCCGGCACGACCCGCAGAGAGGCTGACCGCGCGACGGCGACCGACATCCAGGGATGTTGAGAGGTGAGGGTACCCGAAAGGGTATTCCATCGGGCCGACCACTGACGACAAGTCACCCTGCTCCGGTGGTCGGCCCAACGACGAAGGTGACGTGGGTATAGGTGGGATATGGTCCCGCGTAACGTTCTTTCGTCGCCCGGACGGAATGGACAGCGTGCGCGATTACCATAGCCCACCCATAAAAAAAATGCCAACAGCCAACTGCCCAGCGTGTGAATAGTAGGTCAAATTTTCTCCCACAATGAAGGAAGCCCGAGCCCAACAGTGGGACGTATATTGACTAAGATGATGTTGAATAATAGTAAAAAACGTTACTAATCAATAATATATCGATAATTTATTTATTTATTTATTTATTTATTATTTAACAAAATCCACAGCTCTTACATATTATATTTGACCTTAAAACTAATCTTACAGCCAATTACGGATTTTCAATTTATTTTTAACACTTATGTAGCGGATACAAAATGGCATTAAAAGCAAAAAAATTTAAACATAAACTGCTGTTTGTGTATGTGTATGGGTGTGTGAGAAAGAGAGAGTGGGTGCGTGCGCGGGTGTGTGTGTGTGTGTGTGTGTGTGTGGTGTGTGTGTGTGTGGTGTGTGTGTGTGGTGTGTGTGTGTAGTGTGTGTGTGTGTGTGTGTGTGTGTGTGTGTGAGTGTATGAGTGAGCGCGCGTTTGCGTGTGTGTGTGTGCGTGTTCTTGTGCAAAGAGGTCTTGTGATATACATACATATTAATTTATGTGTGACTTGCTTCCCCCATTGTATACATTTAATGAATATATATTTAATTTTATTTTAAATTGAAAACGGGGTATTTGATAGTTCCTCACTAATAGTGGCAAATAGCTGTTTCTTATAAGTAGTTATTTTAGTATTAAAAATGTCCAGATCAGAAAATTTACTCATGTAACATCTTTTTATTCTGCTAATAATGGAGTTCTGTGCATAGTTTGTGTTACTGTGAGGTATGTCGAAAAGTTGGGTATGTCTCGTTCGACGTGTAGGTGCTCTAAATTTAAGCACTGAGTTATTTATATCAGTACAATCAATAGCACCATTACACACCTTGTGGAGAAATATCATATCCAGAATTGTACGTCTAGCTTCCAAAGGCAGCATATTATGTCGTTTGCATGACATATAGTAATCATGCGTATTAAATTTATCACGATAATTTAGATGTTTTAAGAATTTTGACTGTATTGATTCTATTTGTTGTCTGTATGTTATATAACTAGGATTCCATATATTACTACAATATTCTAAAATACTACGGATATATGCATAGTAAACTGTTTTAAGAACGCTCACGTCAGTGAACTGTTGACAGGTGCGAATTACAAAGCCAAGGTTTTTGTATGCTTTATCAACAACATAAGAGATATGATCTGAGAATAATAGCTTTGAATCCAGGAGGATGCCTAGATCCCTGACAACATTACCCCTGCCAATCTCTACATTACCAAAACCATAATTATAGTGAATAGCTTTACATTTACGAGTAAAGGTAACGACTATACATTTATTGACATTAACATTTAATCTATTAGTATCATAGTATATCGATAATCTATTCAAATCATATTGAAGTTTCTCACAGTCCAAGTTATTTCGTATTTTCATATAAATCTTAGTGTCATCCGCGTACATTAGGAACTTTGCATTCAGTATATATCTACCAATATCGTATAAGTAGATAGAGTATAATAAAGGTCCCAAAATTGAGCCCTGTGGAACACCTGATGATATGGTAACGGTATTCGACTTTGATCCACCCACTGTCACAATTTGTGATCGATTCTTCAGGTAGGAATTGAACCATCTCAGTAAATCGCCACGGATTCCGAGCTCCTGGAGCTTACGAAGAAGTATGACGTGATCCACGCGATCGAAAGCTTTTTCGAAATCCGTGTAGATCACATCTACTTGGCCTCCGCCATCCATATCTCGGATAATATCCTCCGTAAAAACCGCTAAGTTAGTATTAGTGGAGCGACTCTTGATAAATCCGTGTTGTTCTTGAGGTATATTTTTTGATATGGTCGGGTAAATAAATGAATGAACAATTTTCTCCATTAACTTCCCCAGAACGTTAAGAATTGAGATAGGCCGATAATTTTCAATAGAAGTTCTACTTCCTTTTTTGTGGATAGGTACAATATGTGCGGTTTTCCAAATATTAGGGAAGTATCCCTCACAAAAACATCTATTAAAAATGTAAGTAATTGGTGTAGCAATAGATTTCGCGCATTTTACAAAAAACATAGGCGGTATTGTATCACTACCAGGGCCTTTCGAATTATCTAGATTTTGTAAAAGCTTCAAGATGTATGTACTGTCTACCGTAAGATTATGTAATGTATCACCACAAATATCATGGCTTGTTGGGAGAGAATCACAATATGTGGCTGTAAACGTATTAAAATTTTTAGAAAAGAAATTGTTAAAGGCATCACAGATTTCAGACTCATTTATTAATTTATTATTTTCATAAGTCATATATTTAGGGTAACTGTTCTTATTTTTCTTTATAGCTTTAACATATGTCCAGAATAATTTTGGTGTAGTTTTAATTTTTTCCTGTGAGCTGTGAATGTAATTGTCTTTGCAAATTTTTTGAAGTTTCTTTTGTCTTTCTCTTAATTTCTTAAATGTAATGTAATCGATAGGATTATTAAATTTTTTCCATAAACTATGCGATTTCGACTTTTCCTTAGTGACATTGATTAGCGCTCGATTGTACCAAACAGGATAGTTGTAAGTGCCTCCAATAGTAACCCTGGGTATATATTTACCAATAACCTCGTTGATGACAGAATAAAAAACTTCCATCATTCTCTCAAGATCTATGTCACGGGAATATAACAACGTCCAATCGTGCGATATAAGTTCATTATTGAGAGCTTCGTAATCGCCTTTTCGATATAAAATTTTTTCGCATTTATGTAATTTTAATGGAGGAATTAATATGTCAATAGCATTGATAATTAATGCAGGATGAAAAATATCCTCCGGTATTAGTGGGCTGTCGCATCTCAAAACATTGATTGGAAAATTAGTAAACAATAAGTCCAGTGTGTGATTATGCGAGTTTTTGGTCTTATTATATTGTTTCAAACCATGGTATGACATTGTATTTATGAGTTGTGATGCAGAGTTTTGGATATCAATTGAGCCCTTTTTTAAGACTAAAGGACGATCACCAGACCAGTCAATACAAGGTAAGTTAAAGTCACCAGCAATTAAAAAAAGATCATTGCAGTTTTGAGTAATTATACCTTCTAACATATCTAAAAAACTTCGTATGCGATCGGGTATCATTCTATCCGGCGGCATGTAAACTACTGCGACGTGCATATTCTGATTAGTTGCGAAGCAACGAGCGGGCATAGTTAACCAGATGCACTCGAGCGCGGGCACCGCCCACTCGGGTCGCAATAGTGCCTGTAAGCGCGGCGCGCATGCTGCCATTACTCCGCCGCCAAGAGAACCACGATCACGTCTGAATATGTCGTATGTGTCGTTACATAACTCGGTGTCTAAAATACTATCATGCAACCATGTCTCTGTAAACATAAGTGTATCACTGTTAGACAACAATATATTATCATGAAAAATATTAGTTTTAGTGCGTAATCCTCGCACATTCTGATAAACAAATTGTAAATAATCTTTATTAGTCATTGTTGTATAGAATACTGCATTTAAACTACGAATACAACTTTTATATTGATTTTAGCAAGAATTGAAAGAACGAGATAGTCGTAACGTTCAATGTAAAGAGAAAATAAACAGCAATTTGCCAATAACTTCGTATGTATTTTATAGTGGAGGACGTAATTATAATTAAGTGATAGTGTTAGGTTTGTAAAAGTGTATAGAATAGTAATATAATATTGGTGTGTTATTTCAAATGTATTATAAGACATGTGGTGTATGCATAATGTTAATTGTATTTGTATGCGTGCATTTCTACAGCAAGAATGTGTAATAGATAAAATAATGGTACGGTATTGAGAGTTAATTTGCAGTATAACATAATGTGTTGTATGATAGCAAATAAATATGAATCGTATAGCAAAACAAAACATGTTTGTTAACTTAATTATGCAATGTTCTTTAAATCTTCTTGAGTTAGGATCTGGATGTGTCGTGAAGTGTCTACTTTCCTGATGTAAATTCGGCAGTTTTTTGTCCAAACATATTTGTAGTTCAATTCGTTGGCTTTAATCTTGCATTGTTTCAAAAGCATTTTATTATACTTAGTGAGATGTTCATTTATATATACCTTTATATTTTTTGATGAGGCAGGGCCAGCTCCGAGGTCTTGAAGGTTGATTCCTCGTACCTTTCGTGCTGCGGCGATAATGGCATCTTTGGTGGTACGCTGCTTAAGTCGTGCCACTATATTTCTTGGCAGGTTGGACTTATGTGGTTGGTATGTTTGTACTCGGTGTGCAAATTCAACATCTTCATCATTCACAGGAACTCCAATATATTCTGATATTTTTTGCACGACACATACTAATTGTTCTTCTTTAGTCTCAGGCACGCCGGTAATCTCTATGTTTTGTAGGCGTACCCATTGTTCCTGGCGAGCCTGCTCAGTCTCCAGGCGGCGTGTGCGGCTTTCATTGTCACGGAGGCTGTTACGAAGGATGTTATTTTCTTCTTTCAGAGCTTTTAAATCGGCAGTGTTGGTGGCGATCTGTTTCGTGACGTCATCATATTGTGAGCTTATAAACTTAACTGTATTTTCGAGCTCAGTTATCTGTGTGCGTATTTTCTGGAACTCAGGGGTGACGATGTCACGAATGATGATGGGTAACTCTTTACGCACGATTTCAATTACTTGTGTCACCAGCATTTTATCCTGTTCTCTCGCTGAGCGGGTCTCGCTGGTATCACATACCTCAACATCCAAAGCTTTTGCTGGGGTGGTTTCATTTTTCATTTGTCCCGGGGTTCTGTTGCATTTAGGGCAAATCCATGATTTGGGTTTCACAATATCGGTTGTTAAATTGGCGCACGTAAGGTGGTAGTGATTACCGCAGCCCTTTTTTGAACATGTTATTTTATCAGGTGCTTTTGTTACTGAATTGCACTCTGTACACTTGTTCATTTTATATAAAAAATGAAAAAATATGTATATAGTTTATTTATTTTTAGTGAGGTAGTGGGTAGATGTAAACACTTGCTTACGAGTTTTTATAACGGCAAGGAGCGTAAATTTACGAAAGTTCACGATTTCACGCGAAGTTGCATGTGCGGGTCGCGGGGTGAGTAAGTTTATCTTCACTGCGCTTGCAAATTGGATTAACTCGCGGAGTATGATTCACAGCAAAACAACTCTTCTGTCATTAGAAATACGAGTCGTATTCACGTTCAACGATATTTAAATGATTTACTTTAACCAACAACATGTCTATCTTCCGCTAATGCTAAACGTACGTAATATACAACATAGCACGAAGAATTAGCACGCTGAAGTAGCAATGCAACAAACATCGCTTGACGAACCGACAACCGCTGGGGAAAAAAGGTTCTCGAGTGGCGACCGCATATCGAACGACGCAGTGTAGGGCGACTAGGTGGACCGACGACCTGGTGAAAGGTGCTGGGCATCGTTGGATGCAGGCGGCACAGGACCGCACATTGTGGCGCAACATGATGGAGGCCTACGTCCAGCAGTGGATGGCAATAGGCTGAAATGATGATGATGATGACAACAAAGACAGATAGAATACTACAATATAAAAGAAATTGTTCTATGGCTGAGTAGCGTGATACAGAAAGTTAATATCTCCCACTGCCAAAATAGTTTTAATAATTGGAAGTAAAGAACACGAATATGCAGCGAAGCTTGTCTTCTTCAGTTCGTGTGTATTAAAAATTTCTTCGAAAAGACGTATTACAGGTACTACTCAATCAAATCAAATGTATCTATGTACGATAAATACCTAAGACTAGAATTGCAACGTGCCAGTCTGCCCAGTAGGTTGGCGCGTTACCAGTGAACAACGACGCCATGGATTTTTTTATTCTTAACTAACTGACCCAGCAGACGTTGTTCTGTTCAAATAAGCGCCACATACAGGGTCCAATTGTAAATTTAAATCATTCTCGAATCCCCTTGAACATGCACAAAAAATTTCATCAACGTCGGTCCAGCCGTTTAGGAGGAGTGCAGCGACATACACACGTACACAAGAATTTTATACATAAAGATAAAAAAGAAAAGATACGCTTTTATTTCCGATTTGGTAATTATTTTAATTTGTTATCTTACTATTTCTTATCATTCTTTATTTAAGTTCAGCTCATATGCGTCCCATTCTTAAGCGCGAGCCTACTCTATAATAAGAGAGGAATTATCCTATAATACCACGCTGGTCAAACGTGTTGCTATAGAGTTTTATTTATAACCACGCTAATTGAGGTCGGCACAACATATTCTTCCTTTAAATAACCTCCTATCAGCCGTCATATTTGCACTCACTGCTTTCATACGCATATCCTCACACAATTCGTCCATTTTTTTTTGGAACTCTCACGCTTCTTATATCCATCCGCAATCATAATGATAATCCTCTTTCTCATATGCCTTTACCCCTTCTAAACTAATAGCTATAAAGTACACAATTATTGACTGAGCAAATGCGAAACGCTAGAGAAGCATCTCTTTTTCAACTTGGGGTAAAAATGTTATCGTGTATATTTCTATATACAAATGTTTAGAAATTCTCCTATACGGCTCGTATTTTCCAATCGCTTCTGATTAAATTTTGTGAGCAGGTTCGATAAATATTAGTAGAATTTTTCAACGATGTAATTTTTGTCGTTTTCCAAGGTAATGGATATATTTCCCCAAATATTTAAGCTATTGCATAGCTTTTATCGCGGGCTTTGAGTGCGGCGACCGAATCAAGAAATTCCAATGAAAATAAAACCTAACACCCGCCTACCATGTAACTCAGCCGAGCGTTCGGTGTGACGGTCGTCGACATTCTGCGTTCGTCCGTCTCGGTGCGCAAACGTGGCACCGCTTTGCGTAGCTTACGTCAAAAAGTGTTTTTGCGCGTTTTCTAACGGTCCCAACGATCTTCAGCGGATGACAATGGTAATCCAAACCGCCTTTATTTTTATACATATAGTAACATTTGTTTTCTTATCGGTCACCACGCTCAAAAAGTGTAACTTGAATTAATATCAAAGAAAAAAATACTGCATAAATAAAAAATAAATAAATAATTATAATTGCATAAGTTGATAAAAAGTGCTATGCAATAGCTTTACCGCGGCAGTCCCCGAGTGCCACACGTTTTTGTTTTTAACATATTACATCCATTTCGAAAAATGTTTAAAGGTCTCACAGAACTTTTTCTGTTACTCCAATAAAACGCAACATTCTGCCGAACAACTTTTTTCCTCCGATAAACTTAATTTTGTTTTAAAGTATGCGGTAAACATTTATATACCTAATCTTAAGCTACAAATCACAGAGAGAGAACTAGTATAAGTATACTTACTTGGCGTCACCAGTGCCGAAAATTAAGAGCCCTTCTACTGGTACTGAAAGATCGTAGTAGCCTGAAAATTTCAAGAAATATTTCATCATCGTCATCATCACAGCTTATGTACGTCCCACAACTTTAGTGCCTCCCACTACTGAGCTCGAGCCTCCTCTATAATGGGAGAGAAATTGACCCATCACGCTGGTTATACGGATTAGCATAAGATTTTACTTCAAGTTTTCCTTCTCTTGAATATATGTTCCATGCATTTTAAATCATTTAGTCGTCTTTTACGACACCCAAGGACGAGATAGGAGGTGGTGAATGGTATTCTTACTCCTTCACCACAGGGAATAGAAATAAATATTTAAAATATATATTTTTTAAATACATGTGACGTGATTTCTAATATGGTAATTCTTAAATTCCCCGCCCGTGCGGTAGAAAAATACAAGGAAAAAGGTAAGTTAAAAGTTTATTGCTATAAACATGTTCCCATTCTAAACTATCATTATTAGGAATTTCTTCAATTACATTTGAATAAAATCAGTATTCCCAACACAAAATTTGTATCTCAATGGATACTCGATGTGATAGCCAAACGTTAGAATACTGTAAATATTATAACGCGTATGGTATAACTAATTTAACTGCATAGGTAGCATATTACATCCAGACTCAGAACAACAATTAGTGGCTCGTACAAACTGTTATCCGGCATGGGATTCGAACCCAGAACACTGGTACGGTAAGTCGGTATCTTAACCACTACGTCATCTGTGCGCTGTTAATGTTACACTTATACTTGGATCCTTTATAAATATAGGATCTAGGATCTATACAATTGTGATTTACTAACCACTATCAACTTCAAGAACAGGTATTTGCACATCCAGAGTGACTCGATATCTTAAAGGTAATAAAGTAGTTCTTCGTACTGTAAGCTCGTCGACAACAAATGTACTCAACTTGTTCACTTTTGTATCGCGGAGATCAAGAAAGAATCTGAAACACATTAAAGAAAAATGTTAAAAAAATCTCATAACTAAAAGCATGCTAAAGCAGGATATCCTCATAACCCTAAATTAAATCTCTAGGTCGTCTAAAAGCTATGTGTAGAACGAAGGCGGCAAGGGTGATGGTGAAAATAATGAAGACACACTTTGTACTTTACAATTTGTAATTTACCTTACAGCGGTTACAATACGAATGCCTTAAAATATTCAAGATGGCGGTAACACGCAGCGTGAACTAAAATGAAATACACAAACTTAATAGATAATACTAATTATAAAATATCTTAATAATTCTAATAGTTATTTACGTGCAAATATTATACAGGATTATGTAACATTAAATATTTATTACGGCGGAAGTTGACACGCAGACGTGTTTATGATGACATCATTAATCAGTGAAATAAGAATCTAATACATGCAGTAAAATATAAGGAATATGGGTGCGATTAGTCGACATAGTGTAAGAGAGTACCGAGGTCTACAACAATAAGTACTATTTAATAGTGGCGCCGGAAGCTGACAAGCGGAAGGCGCCCATTGTATAAGAATTATATTAACTTACGGAAATATTAATTAACTATTTACCTAATTTTTCTTTCCGTGCGGTGACGGAGTAAGAATACAATTCACCACCCCCTATCTTACCCGTGGGTGATCGTACGAGACGACTAAGGGATATAAAACGCATATAACATCTATGCGAGAGAAGGAAAACTCGAAATAAAACCCTATGCCAACACGTCTGACCAGCGTGGTATAGTAGGTCAATTACCCTTCCGTTATGGAGGAGGCCCGAGCCCAACAGTGGGACGTATGTGGGCTGAGATGATGAGATGATGATTTACCTAATTATAAAAATATCAGTTAAATTATAAAACTATAATCAAGTCTGTTAAAAATTAAGATGTATCTAAATTAGCCGTACATGTGAGGCCGGAAGTAGTACTTGATAACATATGTTATGGGATTTTCTGGCAACAAATTATTATTGTTTTTTGGTATCGATTTCTTTTGGAATCTGACGCCGCAGCGTAGGACGATTCTCCACTAGGTGGACTGAACAACATCTTGAAAATCGCTGAGAACCGTTGGATGCACTTGCATCAGTCATCATTTCAATCATCATCATGCACATGCATTGGCACAGATCCATTCCGGTTGGCATTCTCGTTGAATGCAAGTCCAACAGTGGTCTGTTTAGTGACGGAGTAAGAATACAATTCACAACACACTATTTCGCCCATGGATGTCGTAACAAGACCACCTAGGGATATGTATATAACACCTATGTAAGAGAATGAAATCTTGACATGAAACCCTATATCACACGTCTGACCAGCGTGGTGTAGTAGGTCAATTGCCCTCCCATTGTGGAGGAGGCTTGATCTCAACAGTAGGACGTGTATGAGTTGAGACAAGAATAGTAATTTATAATTATTGTCATTTTAGAACAGAATGGGAAACATTTATTATAACAAAAGGTCACTAACTGAAAAAAATAATATCTTTAGAAATCTTTTTTTTTTTTTCAATCATACATATTACCCATTTTTATTTCAGCCCCTTTCTAACTTAGCAATATATTGGCTATAATTAACCAACGCTGATCTTCCGTTAGCACCGGTATATGATATACTTGTATACATAAGTGCAGTACGTAGCACATAATGTGTACATCTCATATTGAAAATAGCAGCAAATGAAGAATAAATTGAAATGATAAATGATAAATTAAGATGATGAAGAATAAATTAGTAGGAAAAAGAAATGTACAACCTCATTGAAATTAGGAGTTAATTTAGCTACTAAGCAAATATAATAGGCAAGAGTCAATTATAATTAATTAATTTTACAATATACTACCACAATATTGATCACAGGATTTGGTATCGTGTCTGAAGCCCAAATTTCATGCTTTGTATTAAGAATATCTACCAAAACATAAAGAATTTATAGAAAAAAAGGGAGCCGTCGCTCAGGACGCCTGACAGATTTGAAACATTGAAATTACTTTGTACAAGTATATATACATAAAAGAACTTGCTGTGTGGTAGCGGCTTCGAATACTACAAACCCTTGCTTTGCTCGTGGGTGTCGTAAAAGACGACTAAGAGCCCTAGATTGACCCGGACCAACTCTATCTGGTACCATTTGGGTCAACGATTACATTCCCAAGGAGGGTTGACGTCAGGCAGGCGGCCGGTCATAAAAGTCATTGCCGAAACTTTTTGCAATATGTCAAAACAGATGACATATTGCGTCGACCCCAAGTAATTGGGATAAGAGCAAGATGATGATGATATATACATAAAAGAACAGATTACGTCAGGAACTAATATGGCACAAAGTATTAATAAAATGTTACGATTCTTTGTCCCGAAAGTGATGATTTTTATTCAATAAACATTTATTTTCATTAGTGTACATTATTTGTATGGTTTAGGTTAATAATTTATATTGAGCTCACTAGATGGCATTGTACAAAATTCTAAAATAGGTTATGGTTTCGTTGTCTTCGTCGCTTAGGCATTTTTATCGAAACCCTCGGATAAGAGGTTAAGAGGTGGGGATTTGTATTCTTACTAAGCTACCACACGAAAAGATTAAATGAATTTTAAATTAATTATTATGACCCTTTCTGTAGCTCTGATCACACCTCGCCCAATTTAACAAAGGCGACGAAAACACATATTGCGGCCCTATAAGCTAGTGTATTCTATACTCATCGCCATTGGGCCGATCACTGGTACCAATTGCTTGACATCCGTAGCCAGCTCGGACCAATTATATTATGGTTTAAGAAAATATAATTGACAAATATTGAAGTTATTTATCATTTTAAATTGTCCAATATTTAGGGGTTGTTAGAGTAATACGAGTATTTCTTACCCAGGCAGAGGTATAACGTTATCATCTAGAGTTAAAAAATCGATCTCAAGGGGATCCAATACTGGAATGTCATCGGAGCCAGTTAACATTGTCTCTCTTAGACTTTCCAATAAAGCCGTCAGTTGTTCTTCGAGTGCACTGTTTCGGACGACATCTGAAAATTTAATTGCATTAATTTCTGAGTTATTGTTTACTTATCTTATTTTAGCATTTGATATGATAGTTTTTTTTATAACTACACCTTTATGAACAGAAAAACGATTAAAAGATTGAAACCCGTATTGAAAATCTGCTCTAACCGACTTAGCAAGTAGGCTAAGACTGTGGCAGCTACGTCTAAAAATCTTTTTTGTTTATATTTGTATTTTTTTTTTAATATACAACGCAGCTATATTCTGTGCGGTGACAAAGTAGGAATACAATTCCCCATTCACCCGTTTCTGATACCTATAGTATCTATGGGGTATAAACAGATAACTTTTACTGGACGTCAACGAAATATCGAAACAAAAACCTATGCCATTTTGGGGACCATTTTATTTATGTACTAGCAACCCGCCCTCGGTTCGCTTCGGTTTTAGTCGTTTTACCCGCGTAGTTCCCGTTCCCGTGGGAATACCGGAATAAAATATAGCCTATTTGTTACGCCCTGATATTATAGCTTTCTATTGGTGAAAGAATTTTTGAAATCGGTCCAGCCGTTTTGAAGATTACCCGGAACAAACAGACAGACAGACAGACAAAAAAATTTTAATCTGTATTTTAGGCATAGGTGTCATGCAAATAACCGTGTGAGCATGAAAAAAGCCTATTATTTTGACATTACAAACAGACACTCCAATTTTATTTATTGGTATAGATTTCAATTTTAGAAGCAAACTATATAGGCAGACTTAATACTATGGGACATTCTCTATCAGTCAACCTATAGCGGTGCAGAGAAACCAATTCGAGGTTAAGATTTTTTTTTTTTTCTTTTCACTGTGAAAGAAGTTCTTGCCGATGGATCGCTTATGGGGTGGTATGAGATGTAAAGGTTGAAAGTAGATAGGGCTATGAAGTAATTCCCATGTTATGTGGCTATGTTCCCGCGCATAACAGCATAACATTTGTTGTACTGAGACTGATTTTTGTCTGTTAATTTTATGTATATTTCGCCCGTGACGAAAGCATTCTCAGCTTAATAAGACATGTTTTTTTAAAAAATATAACTAATATTATTGCTTCGAAGACTTTCGTCACTATCGGGAAATTATCACTTTTAAAATATTTTAAATACCACATACCAACAGGTGTTTGTTGATTAACCAAATCTATGACATTAGTGGTTTTGATAAATAATTATATGAAACCAAATTCGTATTCAGTGGCAGGGGAAAACCGGTAGGAAACTGTTTTATTTCGAATTTTCGTTCTATTATAGTTTTTTATTCAGCCTTCAGTTCATATTTTATTATTTAATGCTGTATGATAGCAGGTACTAATACTACTAATTCTTACATTGTAGGTGCCGTAAAAGATAACTCGCAACTTGCTATCAAGCAAAATTCCATCTGGTCAACAATTGCATTTCATGATAAAGTATTTGGCAATAGGTTTTGTAATATACAGTACTATGAAAGAAGAGTATGTACATATTGAGTCGACCTCAACTAACTGGCATAAGAATAAGGTAATAATGTTCATATTTTAACTTTCACCTTCTGTCTTTTTATAAATGAGTAAATAAACAATAATTGTAATAAGAAAAATAGTTTATTTCAACAAGAAATGCTATTTTACAGAACAAGATTACGATAGTCCCTGAACTAGACCAAAGCCTGTATCTCAGAAGCTAGAGCTGCGAGTTTAGTTAAGCAGGTCATTACATAAAAAAAAACTGGTAAATTAACGTAGAAACTAATATGTATAAGGTTTATTGTTGAAGTTACTGGTAGGTTATGCCTTTGGGCGTTCATGTGTGGTCGTGTGTTGTACCATATGACTGTGTGAGTGTGTGCGGGTGAGTGAGGGTGTGTGTGTTTGTGTGCCGTTATTTACAAACATTGATACTCTATCCCAGTGATGGGCAAAGTACTGCCCGCGGGCCAACTCCGGCCCGCGAAAGTATTTAATCCGGCCCACCGAGAGTCCATCCATCCTAAATATTCTAGTCAGCATTTTGGCACGAAAAATAAAATGTGACATTTATAATTGAAAAGATTTTATTATCTCATAATTAACTTCCCATAATTATAATTATCTCGGCAGTCTATCACAGGTATTAGTTTATTTATTGGAAAAATTTCATTCTATTCACCTACCGGTGAAGCTAAACTATTATGGAAAATCAAAAATAATTTCATATGTCTCACATGCTTAACAGGTCGTAAAAGTAAAAATAAAAAGTGATTATAAAAAGCTTTAATACAAAATGCATTTTTTCTATACGTGGCCCTTCTCTAGAATTTCTTAAACTTTGTGGCCCGTCATTAAAAAAGTTTGCCCACAACTGATCTATCCAGTTGAGTCATAGGAGAGGGAGAGCAACCATTTTTTTACCGTGTTTTTGCATGAAAGGTCTTTGAGACTGCAGTGTTTTAGTACAGCATTATAAATATGAGGATGTAATGGGCATCGTCTCCCAAGGAGCGAATCTACACGTGGGCAGGGGATTCTGAATGTTCTTTTCCTAACTGTCTCTTCATAGTCTTTGCTGTTTTTAAGACCTTTGTGCACAAGAAGCGTGGTTTTTAGTATAAACAACTGTCTGACCCATAGAATATAAAATTCTTGGTATACAAGATCTGTAGGGTGTCGGTATGGTCTTCTCAACATTGCTTTAATCACGACCCTTTGAGCTCTCTCTAATTCTATTAAGGTTATTTTTGCTGCGCCGCCCCATAACGCAATACCGTATTGTAGGATTATTTGGCATAAAGCGAAATAGACGGTTCGCAGAGTAGAAGGAGGTGTGCAGTCTCGCAATGATTTTGCCATGTAGATCAGATAATGTTTCTTTATTGATTCTGTTGTATAACATACGACTACTAAATATGATGTCAAGCTCTAATATCGAATTTAACATTAAGGTGTACTATATAAACTACGCATCCCAGCATTGGTATATTATTATGAGACCTTCCGGCCGGTGCTGATGCAGTGGTTGGAACGGCGGCACGGGGTGCTCTCCTTCCGACTGGTGCAGGTGTTGATGGGGCATGGATGTTTCGCCAAATACCTGCACAAGATCGTTGGGAGGGAGAATACACCATCCTACCACCACTGCAATTGCGACGAGGACACGGCGCAGCATACGCTCGAGGCCTGTGCCGCTTGAGCAGAGCAGCGTTGTGAACTCGTTGCAATCATCGGTGCCGACCTGACGCTGCCGACTATCGCCAGGGCGATGGTCGGCAGCGTCAGGAACTGGGACGCGGTCGCAGCCTTCTGCGAGGACTGGGGCGGCGTAGGCGCGAATACCTGCGCCTCATGCCGCCCTAGCCGAGGCCGCGGTGACGTGACCGGGGAATTAGTCCGTCACCCGCTGAGAGGCCGACCGCGTGAAGAAAGACTGACGTCCTCCTCGAGGGGGGAGACATCGGTCGATGGGAGGATACCCCAAATAGGGAGTATTCCGTCGGGCCGACCACTGACGTCAAGTCACCCTGCTCCGGTGGTCGGCCCAACGACCAAGGCGACGTGGTTTTCGGGTGGGTTGCGAGTGTGCGTGCTTACACCCCTCTGTCGCCTCGGACGGATTGGTGCGAGGAGCGCGCCGACGCAACCCAGCCCCAAAAAAAAAATTGGTATATTATTATGTCACATGTATACGTAAAAAAAACCAAATAAAAAAATATCTAAATCTCATTTTAAATTGACTTTAATAAATTGTTACTTTTTGTATGATTCATTAGGTATGGTAATGATAAGACAACATTTATACACAACAAATATGTAATAAATACAAATATTTACAAAAATGACATCTATTCGAGTGAAAGGTTTTATGGAATTTTCTCGCCATGTTTAAATAAAAGTAGCTTGTAAATATGTACGGCAAATGATGGCCACAGTCATACTTTGGAATATGTAATACAATTTGTTTACCCCTTCGGAGATAAAAAAATATGCGATACAGAAAAACAGTCATAAATAGTTAGTTATTACAAAAAAACAATACTTACCACCGTTCAAAACGTCGACCCCTCGAATTTTAGTTTCAATGGGAGACGCTGCTGCTAATCCGCAAAGGGATAGTAAAGCTATAGACCACAACATTTTTAATCCTAAAACAATATATACAGGAATGTATTAACAATAAAAATAAGTAGTTCTTAGTTAACTTCCTATTATCTATACTTAGACGAGTAAGTAGCAGACTTATGAAAGTCAACTTAATTGTCACTCATAAGCCCTAGTGCGGAGCCCTAGTGGGGGATTAACTGCGATACCATCAATTCCTGCTTTTGGGTGTCATACTAGACGACGAAGAGTTCTTTTAGCGACCTGAGTAAACTCTATCTGATGTCTCAATCACAAGCATTATATTCTTATTCCGTCACTACAAAGTGACAAAGTGTCACATATACAAAAGTAAATAGAAGCTGCGTTAGAAGTGATAACCCTTACGCCATCCTAACCCCTGAAAAATCTGTCGTGCTGTTTGGGTACGCCTTGGTATTACTAGGGCCTTATCACCCTGATCTCATTACTGTTTTTTTTTAAAAGACACCTTGCATTAAAGAAGTAATCCTTGTATTGCGGGGGACTTTACAAACATATAATTAACGCACACAAATTACGTTCAGACTCAGAACAACAGTTTATGGATCACAGAAAGTGTTGTCCTGCATGCGATTCGAACCCCCTACACTGACACTGTATTTCGGCATCTTAACCAATACGCCATCTGAGCAGTTACCTGGGGTCGACTCAATAGGTAGTCTTTTTCCTAGTACATATCGCAAAAGTTTTGGTAGAAGTTTTGTGAGCGGCCGACCACCTAACGTCAACTCTTCTTGCTAATGTACTTATTGACCAGAAGGCATTTGAGTCACCTCTACAATAGTAGCGTAATTAACCTTCTCTACCACACTGGTCAGATAGAAAGAAAGAAAGAAAAATAATTTATTACTCCATTACGGGAGGGACACGTACAAGAACATAGAATAAAAGTACATACAATAACATAAAAATCAATAAATAATATAATAAGAAAAAACTCAGCGAAAATGACAAGATTAGGATCCCCTTCGCAAAAGAGGAAAAGGATAACTGCTCAGCATACTGTTGAGGTATCTACTCGGTAAAGTGAATAACCACAACGCTGTTATTCTGCAGCGTCCTGTAACGTTCGTCAGTGATACACAGGCAGCAGAGTATAGAAGATACTGTCAAAACATAGCTATCTTTTGCAAATAATAATATATTGCAATAATAACAAATATGGATTCTTATAGGGTTTTATTTCGGGTTTTCCTTCTTCGATGATACATGTGTTATCGCAATATCTTTTTAGTAATCTCTCTGATATATAGATAGATTCTTAATTTTTAATTAAATATATTAAGTTTAAAACTAAAATGTTTATAAGAATTAATGTCTTACCTTACTGCAACGTCTTGCTTAGTGGAGTGCCATTGAAAATAATTCAATCGACGATAAATACCAACGCAATGATTAACTGACACACATGTTATAGATTAAAATTATCTCGTAAATCGGATAATTAGCGATTGTATTATTTACTTTTGTAATATTAAATTATAATCGTTTATTTTTTTAGTTTAATAATCGTGATAGTTCGTGTTTACTTAAAGAGGCAATACCATGCAATTAAGAATCATTTAGGCCTTTACAAAGGCCTCCTCCGCTATAAGAGGGAAATTGACCTACTATACGCTTGTCAGATGTATTGGCATAGGCTATGCATCATCTCCATCGCAGCCCACACACGTCCCACTGTTGGGCTTGGGCCTTTTCCAGAATCGGAAGGAATTTGACCTACTATACCATGCTGGTCAGACATGTTGGTAAAGGGTTTTATTTCGAGTAGTCCTTCTCTTGCACAGATGTTATATGCGTATTATATCCCTCAGTCGTCTGTTACGACATCCACGGGCAAGATAGGGAGTGGTGAATTGTATTCTTACTCCGTTACCACACGGAAATAGGCTATTGTTTAAAGTTTACCTTCTCTTGCATAGATATTATATGTATATTATACCCTTGAGTCGTCTTTTACGACACCTACAGGTTAGACCACCCCTTCGGTGATGAATTGTATACTTACTCAGTCACCACACGGAAAAATATTATTAACGGTCACAAATAACAACTAGACTCGGAATACCAATCTGTGGATCACACATTTTACTGTATAGGAATTGAAGCTAGAGTCACTTGACACGATAGTTTGAAGATCTGATATATCTAAGAAGATATACCAGAAGATATGATGATATCTAATATCATCATCATCATTTCAGCCTATTGACGTCCACTGCTGGACGTAGGCCTCCCTCATATTACGCCATAAAGTGCGGTCCTGTGCCGCATGCATCCAACGACGTCCAGCAACTTCCACCAGGTCGTCATTCCACCTAGTGGTAGGAGCGTCCTACACTGCGTCGTCCGATACGTGGTCGTCACTCGAGAACCTTTCTTCCCCAGCGGTTGTCGATTCGTCGAGCGATGTGGACTGCCCATTGCCACTTCAGCGTGCAAATTTTTCGTGCTACGTTGGTTACACCCGTTCTTCTGCGTACTTAGGATTCTATCTCGCAGAGAAATCCCGAGCATAGCCCGCTGTATAGCACGCTGAGCGACTTTGAGCTTGGTTATGAGGCCTACATTTAGGGACCACGTTTCCGTGCCGTAACTCCTCACTGGTAACACACACTGATCGTTGACCTGTATTTTCAGACACTGAGGCATGTTGAACGAGAAGATCCTCTTAAGTTTCCCGAAAGCTGCCCAACCGAGTTGGATTCGTCGGCTGATCCCTTTCTCGTAATTAAATCTACCTAATTGGACTAAGATATACGAACAAGCAAAAAGTAGTGTATCGCGAAGATTGATGCTCGGGCTTTCTCTGTGAAATAGAATCTGCAATACGAAAATTCGTAGAAGAACAGGTGTACGAGCCTACTAGGTGCACCGATGACCTGGTGAAAGTTGTTGAGCGTCGTTGGGTGCAGGCGGCACAAGACTGCACTTTGTGGCACACTTTGTGAAACACGAGGGAGGTCGGAGCAGTGGACGGCAATAGGCTGAATGATGATGATGACGAGAACTGAATAAATATTTTCCCTTCTTTCGTTCTATCAGTTCAGTCAATTCTAAAAAAATAATTGTTGCATCAATCCTTGTCTCCAGATCTATTGTGATTATTATTAATAATGCGTTATTATCGATTGATCTTCGTGCAACAAAAGTGATCAGCAAATGTTATGAAAACGGTTTCTTTGTATCACACGAGTGATACTTATGATAAGACTAAAATAATATGTACTTTAGCGTGATTGTTATTTTTTTTTTTTAATTAATAGATGTGAAATGATGACCTAAAGACCACGCTTCTGTGCTATACAAAAACGATGTCTCTAAATGTCGACCTTTAAAAAGGCTAAAAGTCAACGAGCTTTAAAGAAGACCATGTTCCGTATTTCTCTACTTTAAAGTCTTAAATAGGGATGTTTTTAGAAGAAGGAGTGTAACCGACATAGCCCGAAGGATTAAACACGTTGATGTCGTAATGCTTAGGCTACATCGCTCGTCAAATCGACAAACATTGGTGAAGAAAAGTTCTCGAGTGGCAATCACCAATCTCTGTATCATCATCATCACCTTAGCCCATATACTTTCCTAGTGGTAGAACCACATTGTCGACAGTTATCTATCTACAGCCGCGGGCCGGTTCGTCTGGGGTAGTACCACGCTCTCGCAGAAAATCGACGTCTGAGTAGTAGCAATTTGTTACTGCGCTTCGTTCGGTGAGCGAGAGAGCTGGAAGCCCAACTTTCTGAGGGTGTTCGCAGTAGGCAGCGGCCTTGTAAAGGTCCATGAGCGGCAGCAACACTTACCATCAGGTGTACTGTTTGCTCGTTTGCCACTGGTTGCAATAAAAAAAATATATATATATATACGTCCCACTCTTGGGCTCGGGCCACCTCCATAATGGCAGGGAATTTAACCTCCTATACCATGCTGATCAGACATGTTGGTATAGGGTTTCATTTCGAGTTTTTCCTTCTCTTACACAGTTTTTATGTGCATATTATATCCCTTTGTCGTCTTGTACGACATCCACGAGCAAGATAGGGAGTGGTGAATTGTATTCTTACACCGTCACCACACGAAAAGTTTAGAAAGTTTGTCTGTCTCTAGTATCGTAGATTCGATTCCAATACGTTCGTTCTTTGTGCAATCCCAACTGATTGTTTCGAGTCGCGTTTGCAGTATTATACGCGACACAAGGATTTGTTGGCCCCTTATGTACATCCCTAGATGTACACGATAAATCGATCAATGTTTCAATAAAAAAAAAACATTGATGTTTGCCATCGATGTTCATTATTGTAAAACATCGATGTTATTTTATGCGATGTTTTGACATCGATGTTTTGCCTGCCATGATTTAAAATGTATGATACTTTTAGCAAAGCCTGCAAAAGAACGGTCCTCACATCACGCAAATGTTGGTGTTTCATGTAAAAAATATGCTTCATTGAACTCTAAAAAAAAGCTCATCGCATAGATTTCTTAGAAAACATCGATGTTTCGATACATCGATATTTTCAGGTTCACCACTCCCTACCTTACCCGCGGATATCCTAAAAGGCGACTAAAACACGGGATATAATACGCATATAACACTTATGCAAGAGAAGGAAAACTCGAAATAAAACTCTGTACCAACCTGTCTGACCAGCATGGTATAGTAAGGTCAATTTCTCTGCTATTGCGGAGGAGGCTCGAGCCCAACAGTGGAACGTAGGTATATGAATTGAAACGGTGAAACTTAAAAAGACCAGTCCACCATCTTTGGAGTGAATTCAGTCAGTTACCATTATTAAAAGTATTTATATATTTTATTAATATTTATTTTAATAACTAAAGTATTGAGAATGGAGGGTACCGTGTCACACACAAACTTAAGAGGTTTAAGTGGTAAATAAAAGAAAACCCGTGAATCCAAACTCTTTAGTAATAAATCATCATCATCATCATCTGAGCCCATATAAGTCCCACCGTTGGGCTCGAGCCTCACCCAAAATGGAAGGGTAATTGACCTACTATACCACGCTGGTCAGACATGTTGGTATAAGCTTTTATTTCGAGTTTTCCTTCTCTCGCATAGATGTTATATGCATTTTATATCCCTTAGTCGTCTCGTACGATCACCCACGGATAAAATAGGGGGTGGTGAATTGTATTCTTACTCCGTCACCACACGGAAGTGTAGTAATAAATAAATGAATAATATTTAATAATTAACAAGATATGTTAAATAATTATACATTTCGTTAAAAAATAAAATTATTTGAAAATACCAAAGTATTGCGAACACTATTGTACCATTTTAATAAAAACTTCAATTTGCCGCCAATTAAATATTATATTTTAATATTAAAACTTTAATTACAATTACACTTATAAAAAAATCAAATCGCTTCCAAATAAATAACCATCTACATTGAAACTCTGCTTGATATATCTTCAAAATAATTCAGCGGTTTGACTGAAAAATAAAATATATAATTAATTTTAATATATACATCATCATCGTCGTCGCAGCCCACATGCGTCCCACTATTGGGCCAAAGCCTCCCCTACAGCAGGGAAATCGACATAGAGAAAACCGTTTTGTTTTTAATGGGTGGCCTATGGTAAGCTGCCGCGCGGGCCCATAACCCACCCATACCCACGTCGCCTTCGTCGTTGGGCCGACCACAAGTGCCGAGTTCCTTGTCCGCAGTGGTCGGCCTGATGGAACACCCTTTCGGGTACCCTCACATCTAGACGTCCCTGTCCCGGGGCGTCAGTTGCCGTCGCGCGGTCAGCCTCTTTGCAGGTGATGGACTAATGTCCCCGGTCCGATCACCCGCGCCTTCGGCTAAGAAAAACAGATTGACATAGGGTTTTATTTCAAGTTATTTCTATCATGCACAGATGTATTATATGCCTTCGATCTCTTTACGATATCCATGGACAAAAAAGGGGGTAATGAATGATATTCTTCCTCCATCACTAAAAGAATAATATATGTATATTGAAAAATTTACAACCAGGTGCCTTGAGAAAGAAAACACGAAACGAAACCTGTTAGTGATTAGCCTGGTGTAGAAGGTCAATTTCCCTCCCATGGTGTAAGAGGCTTGAGCCTAACAGTAGGACGTGTATGAGCTGATACTGATGACTCAGGTACCTGTGTAGCATTTTATAAAGGCAACAGAATTCTATTCACCACCCTCTTGCCTATGGATGTCGTAAAAGACGACTAAGGGATATAACATGCATATAATATGCAAGAGAAGGAAAACTAGAACTAAAACGCTATACCAACACGTCTGACCAGCGTGGTATAGTAAGGTCAATTTCCCTCCCATAGTGGAGGAGGCCCGAGCCCAACAGTGGGACGTAAATGGTTTGAGATGACGGTATAGATAATACTACAGAAACAAGATGAACTTCTAACTAACGTGGTATCCATCCATCCAGCTTCATATCGATGTCCCACGTGGGAATGATGTCCCAAGTGGGGATGATGTCCTTATCGAAACACGTGGCAGGCTGGTTGCGATTACGGGAGAGTACAATTACTATTCATGGTTTTTAAAACTACCACAAGAAAATAAAGGGACTGCTGACATAATATTCTTAACTCGTCATACACATAAGCTTATTTTATAGTAGAACTAGCAACCCGTCCTCGCTTCTCGCTACCCGCATAGTTTCCGTTCCCGTGGGAGTAACGGGATAAAATATAGCCCAAGTTACTCCCTATATAGACAGCTACCTGGTAGTAAAATATTATCAAAATCAGTCCAAACGTTTTAAAGATTACCTCAAACAAACAGAGAGACAGACAGACAGATAGACAGGCAGATAGATAGACAGACAGATAGACGAACGGACAGACAGACATAAAAATTTTACACTGTATTTTAGGCATAGGTGTAAATAACCGTATGAACACGAAAAAAGCCCAGTATTTAGACATT
This sequence comes from Lymantria dispar, assembly GCA_032191425.1. Classification (NCBI taxonomy): domain Eukaryota; kingdom Metazoa; phylum Arthropoda; class Insecta; order Lepidoptera; family Erebidae; genus Lymantria; species Lymantria dispar. Next base: position 7,932,226 of record CM063445.1, on the reverse strand, counting down.
ACAAACAGACACTTCAATTTTATTTATTTGTATAGATAATATTCTTCTTAACGTGTGGTGATAAAATAAGAATACAATTTACCACTCCCTATCTTGCCCGTGGATGTAGTAAAAGACGACTATGGGATATAATACGCATATAACATCTATGTAAGAGAAGGAAAACTTGAAAAAGCCCTATACCAACCTGTCTGACCAACTTGGTATAATAAGGTATAATAGTAACTCCTATTGGCGAGGAGGCTCGAGCCCAGCAGTGGGACGTATATGAGCCGAAATGAATCATCATCATGCTCCCATCTCAATTACTTAATCGATACAAAATGTTCTTTTCTTTTACACAATCCTATCAAATGTCATCTCTACAGTCTCTTTCTTTCATGCATATGAACCTTTCACTATTCATCTATCTGGGAGCACGGCAGTGGCCACACCAAGTCGAGCAAAAACACAACACTGCCGTAACAATCTTTTTTCAAAACAATTCAGGCCATAACTTCGTTGTTTATAAAACTAGAAGCCCGAGTTCAACTAAGCAATATGATTTAATATAATAATATTACTAATGAAGTATATTGTGTTTTCGTGCGATGAAATGAAAACATAAAAAAAATGAATATTGAACTCAATACTAGAAGAAGTTATTACATTAGCTAATTACGTAATAACTTAAGATACAAGATTCCTTAAGTAAGGACTAAATAAATAAAGCTACTTAGTATTACATGGATCTCACAACTTTTTATGGTAGAAGAACTGAGTTACAAGACTTGGTTTTATACAAGTTTTTTATGACATTTTTATTTTGATCTTGCCTTGTTTAAGCTTCGACATTCATACATAAAACTTGCCTCACAACTACTTTCATGTCGTCCCGGTACATTTTCATACCATATCAGATATTCAGTTTTTAGCTTTTCCCTCACTAGCGCAAATTTCAAACTTTGTCTTATATTTTGCAATAGGAATGAAAGTATACATTGCTACTGAAAAATTCAAATCCTTTATTATGTATAAGCCCCGCGGGGGCACTTACATATTGTCATTTTTTTTTTACATTTTACCTTAAATTACTACCGGATCGGAACGCGACCGCACTCAGAAGATCCGGCAAGAAACTCAGTGAGATTGTTGTCTTTATTATTCACTAGCAACCCGCCCTCGCTTCGCTTCAGTTTTAGTCGTTTTACCCGCGTAGTTCCCCTTCCCGTGGGAATACCGGGATAAAATATAGCTTAATTTACTCCCTGATATTCTAGTTTTCCATTGGTGAAATAATTTTTGAAATCGGTCCAGCCGTTTTGAAAATTACCCGGAACAAACAGACCGACAAAATTTTTTTAATCTGTATTTTAGGCATATGTGTCGTGCAATTGTTGTGCCTCACTCGACATAGATAGGTATATTGTGTCGCGAACTTTTTTGTAGATATAAGATCTACAATTAATTAGAACATTGTGTGGTTCTATCTTTTATAGTTTAGGCAGCGTACGCAAAATAAGTAACTTTTCTGGTTGATTTTTTACACCTTATGTCCGAAAAACCCAAATATTTTACGGAACCCTATATTTTTCCAAAATAAAATTTGGTCTATGTTACTCGTGGATAATGTAGCTTTCAAATGGTGTAAGAATTTTTAAAAACGGTCCAGTAGTTTTTGAGCCTATTCATTACAACCAAACAAACATACAAACAAAGTTTTCCTCTTTATAATATTAGTTTAGATTTACTAGTTTTAATTAAATAAAATCATATACAACAACACGTCTATTAATAGCTTCACTGCGATGCCTTTCGACCTATCATATATAATACAGTTATTAAATATAATGAAAAAGTACCATGGCTGGACGAGATCCCGCAAGCGGCACCCGATCATGAGTTAACCACTAGAGCAGCCATCATTCTCCTCAACCACAATAGAGGGAAGTGACCCGCTCCTCGTAGCCACCGCAAGCTCTTTTTTACTTGTGCAAAACAGTAATAGCTTATCTTACCACGCGCAATTACGATATTTTTTGTGTAGTGTATATGATTAGACGCAGATGCCTTCGACAGCTTGACACGGACTATGGGTGAGTGAAAGGGCATTCAACTCGGAAAAGCCTCTGTGGACGATTAAGAAAATAGATAGAAAATCTTAAAAAATTGAAAAGCAATATCAAAATTACCTTCTTTGCATTTCCTGTAAGAAATTATTAATAAACTCTTTTATCGATTCCTCTTGGCTCTTGAATACAAAATCCTGGAAACATAATGACAATTTTTAATTTTATTTTTATCGTAACATCTACAAACCATTTTAGGTGTGGTGACCGAATAAGAATAATATTATATTATACTATTCAAAACCTCCCTACATTATTACCCCAATTATTGCTCGTGGATGTCGTAAAAGACGATTAAGGAATATTCCTTATAATGTCTATACAAGAGAAGAAAATGTCAAAATAATATACCAACCCGTCTGACTAGCGTGGTATTGTAGTAATGTTTTAGTACATACAGATTTCAAAATTGCTGCATACATAAATAACATGAATAATCCAGATTTATTTGTAGTTCCTGTGGTCATCATCATCTTGCTCTTATCCCAATTACTTGGGGTCGACGCAATATGTCATCTGTCTTGACATATTACAAAAAGTTTCGGCAATGACTTTAATGACCGGCCGCCTGCCTGACGTCAACCCTCCTTGGGAATGTAATCGTTGACCAAAATGGTACCAGATGGAGTTGGTCCGGGTCAATCTAGGGCTCTTAGTCGTCTTTTACGACACCCACGAGCAAAGCAAGGGTTGGTAGTATTCGAAGCCGCTACCACACTGTAGTTCCTGTGGTACTTCATCATAATAAAGCTACGTTTACAAAACATGTTGGCAATCGCAGATATATCACGAGAACATGTCTTTTTTTTGGATGGTTTATGGTCAGCCCATACACCGTCCGCTCCGTGAAGGGTGACGAAGGGACGGCCTCATAGCCCACTGTATCTCCTCTCCTTTGCCGTTGGCGACTACCAGTACCGAGTTCTTTGTTCTCCGTGGCCGGCCCGGCAAGAGAATGTCTCCTGGGGATCCTTCTCTCTTTGGTGAAATTGAGAGGTAACTCAATGGCTTCTTTATATCCACAATTTGTCTTCATTCATCGTCACCTTTTCAGCTCATATACGACCCACTGCTGGGCTCGAGTTTCCTCCCCAATGAGAGGGAAATTAACCTATTATTTCACTCTGGTCAAACGGATTACTATAGGATTATTTGCATATCATATCCTTTAGACATCGTTTACCACATCCACGGGTAAGATAGGGAATGGTGGATTGTATTCTCCGTCATCATACGGAAATCGTTTATATTATAACATATAAAAATATTTCTTGTATTCTTACCAGAATAAAATTAAGCATAACAGGATTTTCACTCCGTAAAACAGAATTAGCTAATCCAGAACAGTCTTTTTTGTTCACAAGCAACTTAATATCGGACTGCAAATAAACAAACAAATTAATTGCAATGTTTTGGCGGTAGTGTCCACGCAGAAACGTATAAACGGCAATGTTTAGGGCACTTATATACTAAATATTTTTAAACTTAACATATGTAATGTAATTCAGAGATGTTTTTCCGCGTAGTGACAGCGTAAGAATATAATTCACCTCCCCCTTTCTTGCCCGTGGGTGTCGTAAAAGACGACTAAGGGATTACAAAATGCATGCAACATCTATATAAGAGAAAGAAAACTCGAAATAAAACCCTGTACGTCTGATCAGCGTGATACAATAGGTCAATTTCCCTCCCATTGTGGAGAAGGCTCAAGCCCAACAGTGGGAGGTAGGTGGGTTGCAATGATGATGATGATGAATTCAGAGACAGTGTTTAACTGAATATGAATAGCGCTTTTGAATACTTTCGACATCATCATCTTAGCCTATATATCCACTACTGAGCTGGGACTTCTCCTAAAATGTCGAGAAATTAACCTACTATTCCACGCCGATCAGACACGTTAGAACAGCACTTTACATCAAGTTTTCCTTCGCTTGCTACATGCAATCCATAGCCGTCTTTTAAGACAACTATGGGCAAGAGAGAGAATAGCTAATTGTATTCTTACTCCATAATCATGGGAATAACACGCAATACTTTCCTATTTTGCAGAAATTCCCATAGAGACTTTTCAATAGATCAACTTTTCTTACGAATAGATAATGGCTTTAAAGAAACTCCTTAACATGTAAAACATTAAATATTGTTTTACAATTTGTGGAGAAAATGTAAAAAGTGATCGCTGCAAAAAGTGATCGATATGTAAAAACTGATCGTTATGTGCTTGACTGTCCGTTAGTCCGTCACCCGCAGAGAGGCTGACCGCGCGACGGCGACCGACGTCCCAGGACAGGGACGTTGAGACGTGAGAGTACCCGAAGGGGTATTCCGTCGGTCCGGCCACAGAGGACAAGAAACTCGGCACTGGTGGTCGACACAACGACGAAGGCGACCTGGATACGGATGGGTTATGGGCTCGCGCGCCTCCCTTTCGTCGCCCCGGACAAAACAGACGGCGTGTGCGCTTAGCATAGCCCACCCATAAAAAAAAATGTGCTTGACTGCACAGATGGCGTAACGTTTAAGATACTACACCTTCAGACTGCTACTCTTTACTCTGCTGCTCACTCTACTACGAACTACAGTGCTAGTGTCGGTGGTTCTAATCCCACCCAGGACAACACTTCTGAGTCTGGATGTAATTTGTGTCCGTTAATTATATATTTGTAAAGTCCCCCGCAATACAAGGATTAATTAAAATATGTTGTCTATAAAAAATATTGCGTTATAAAAAAATGCTGTTATCTTTTCCTGAAAAACAAATCTAATTAAAAAAAAACCAAGTAAGGACACTTTATTACAATGCAATTGATTACAGTTTGAACAAGTTAACTATCAAAAAGCGTGTTTCTCTTTAGAAAATATTCCGCAGTACATTTCTGAGTATTTAACAGCACCTACCTATACAAACAAGAAGGTCGTATATAATACAGTAATTATAACCAGCTGCCCTTATTGGCTAATATACAAGGTGTGTATAACCTTCTTTTACTCTACTAAACATATCTGTATGTAATTTAGTATTACAGTTATTTTTTCTCACACCAAGAAAATATTTATAATATATTCATAGAGATTATTCATAGACCTTACGTTAGTAAAGTTATTAGTAGATTGAGTAACTTAAATTTCTTTACCCATTTAAAATTTTATTTTCAATCAAATATTTTATCAATAATATATTGTACTAGCAATCCGCCCTCGCTTCGCTTCGGTTATAGGTTATAGTCGTTTTACCCGCGTAGTTCTCGTTCCCGTGGAAATACCGAGATAAAATATAGCCTAGTTTACGCCCTGATATTATAGCTTTCCATTGGTGAAAGTATTTTTGAAATCGGTCCAGACGTTTTGAAGATTACCCGGAACAAACAGACAGACAGACAGACAAAAATTTTTTAATTGCTATTTTAGGCATAGGTGTCGTGCAAATAACCATGTGAGCATGAAAAAAACCTATTATTTTGACATTATAAACGGACACTCCAATTTTATTTATTGGTATAGATAATCTTTTCTGTATGATGACGGAGTAAGAATACAATTCACCTCTCCTTGTTATGCCATAACATATATGTAGGAGAAGGAAAACTCGAAATAAAACCCTATACTAACCTGCCAGCATAGTATAGTAGCTCACTTTCTTTCCTATTATGGAGAAGTTCATCATTCATAATTTCAGCTCATATACGTCCCACTGTTGGGCTCGAGCCTTCTCCACAATAGGAGGGCAATTAAACTTACTATACCATACTATGTACTAATTTACATACCCAGCTATTATTCAAACAGCAGCTGTATTCACTTTAATATCAGTTAGTAGTTAAATAGCTTATCTAATAATTTTTTAATAGTCTAATAACAAATACACTCACTTTAATTTCAGATAATTTCGGTTTAATTGTGGCTTCCTCGAGTTTAAAACCATTAAGCATATTCATTGACAAGGTTAGCGTGAAATAACTATCGAGTATTTGAATCCTGAAACAAATATTTTTTTTAACTTTAATTTAGTGTAAACACCGACACCAATGTATATAAATCCGACCACTGATGTCAAGTAACCCTGCTCCGGTGGTCGGCCCAACGACGAAGGCGACGTGCATCGTGGGTAGGTTGCGGGAGTTGCGTGCTTACGCCCCTCTGTCGCCCGGACGGAGTGGTGCGAGGAGCGCGCCGACCGCAACCCACCCCCAAAAAAAAAACCAATGTATATAAATCCTCATTAAGCCACTGCTACCTATCGATCCACCTGTGGGTCTAATGGTGATGGAGTAAGAATACCATGGTCATAAAGAAAGCTTCTTGAATGGCGACCACGAATTCTCGCGTAGGGCGACACCTACTAGGGGGACTAACTGAGCGACGGCGACCGACGTCCTAGGACAGGGACGTCGAGAGGTGAGGGTACCCGAAAGGGTATTCCGTCGGGCCGACCACTGGGGACAGAGAACTTGGCACTGGTGGTTGGTTATGTTCCCGCGCGCCGGCCTTTCGTCGCCCCGGATGGAATGGACGGCGTGTGCACTGACCAGGCTATAGTCACCCATAAAAAAGGGGAAACCAACGTCATTCTGAAAGTCACAGGGAACTGTTGGATGCATGACACTGGACGATTCTGTGTAGCATCGTAAGAAAGCCTATTTTTTTTTTTTTTTATTGCAAGCAGTGGCAAACGAGCAAACAGTACACCTGATGGTAAGTGTTGCTGCCACTCATGGACCTTTACAAGGCCGCTGCCTACCGCGAAGGGAATGAAGGGAGTGTGAATGCGTGCATTGAGGCTCAGTGATACCAAAAGCACCACCAACCCCCTCCCCTACACACGCGAACACCCTCAGAAAGTTGGGCTTCCGGCTCTCTCGCTCACCGAACGAAGCGCAGTAACAAAATGCTACTACTCAGACGTCGATTTTCTGCGAGAGCGTGGACAGACCGGCCCGCGGCTGTAAACAGATAACTGTCGACAGTGTGGTCCTACCACTACTAGAGTCTATTTCCACTATTTCCAGCAGTGGTGAATGTCCAGCAGCAAGAATTTCTATAATGAATGGTATTCTTATTCCGTCACCACGCGGACAGGTCTGATATTGGATAATGACAATTATAAGTAAAGTAAAAATGGTAAAATCAGTCGAAAAAGAAACCACAAACTTCTGCATCCTCGAATTGCTATGCTCGCGAAGAGAATTATTTGTAATGTTACAGAGTAGTTTTATATTTGACGTTTTCACCAATGTTGTTTAAATTTAATCAATTGTTATTTGAATTATGTCAATATATTTTAATTTCTTAGTTGATTGAAACTTTTTTTATTTAATTTATATTTTTAAAGCTACACAAAGCTTTTAAATGATGTATTTATAATGCCTTTAGCTGGCTTTGGTAATGCTGTAGACTATGTAGGTTTTATCAATTTTGAGCCTTTTTAATTATGTGGCTAAGGCATAGAAAATTCCCTTGTTACCTAAAATATTACGGTCAAATACTCACCATCCTTTCCCAGCACAAGAAAATTCAGGATCGGTACAACTAAACGCTGCCTTTCCTGAAACCAATATAATGATATATTTCCTTAACATTGAAAGATCTATAGGTATATTTTTATCTATAAATTTCTTGTGTACGTGTGTGTCACTGAACTCCTCCTAAACGGCTGGACCGATGTTGATGAATTTTTTGTGTGTGTTCAAGGGGATTCGACAATGGTTTAGATTCACAATTGGACCCGGTAGGTGGCGCTGCTGTCGATTTCAAGGACAATTCCTTTTATTTTAGTTGAACAGAACAACGTCTGTTGGGTCGGCTAGTATATAATTTTGAGATCATTTTATTTTTAACGCTGTCAGCGTGCGCAATTTTTTGTGTTATCCCCATCACCATCACAGCTTATATAAACCCCACTGTTGGGTTGGAACATCCTCATGAGAAAGAATTTAATCTACTATACCACGGCGGTCAGACGAGTTGATATAGGGTTTTATTTCGAATATCTTGCATAGGTGTTATAGTCGCCTTTTACGACATCCACAGGCAATTTAGAGAGTGGTGTATTGTATTCTTACTCCGTCACCACAAACATAACTAATTATAATTATATTAAAATTCTTAATATATGACTTCGCTTCGCTTCGATTTCAGTCACCTTGGCTCCGCATTTTAAATCTCCAATATCTTATAAAATACTAGGTGATCCAACAGACGCAATTCAAACTAAAATAAACAGAAATTCTCTTTGAAATCGATCCCAGCGCCACCTACCGTATCCAAATATTGATCTAAACCATTCTCGCACCGCCTTGAACACACACAGAAAATTTCATCAAAATCGGTCCAGCTGTTTAGGAGTCCATTTACAAACACACGAACAGAAGATTTATATATATATATATATATATATATATATAAAATATAACGATACACGACTGCAGTCCATGAGGCATCGGGTTCGACCTCTCGTACCAGGCAAAATTTTATAGAGGTTTCTTGAGAAGAAAAATAGCCTAAGTTGAGCCTTATATAGACAGTTCATCATCATCATCATCATCTCAGCCCATATACGTCCCACTGTTGGGCTCGGGCCTCCTCCATAATGGAAGGCTAATTGACCTACTATACCACGCTAGTCAGACGTGTTGGTATAGGGTTTTATTTCAAGTTTTCCTTCTCTCGCATAGATGTTATTTGCGTTTTATATTCCTTAGCCGTTTCGTACGATCACCCATGGGTAAGATAGGGGGTGGTGAATTGTATTTTTACTCCATCACCACACGGAAAACAGTTACTATAGACAATTAGTAAAATATTATTAAAATCGGTTCAGCCGCTTGAAAGAATACCCTGAACAAACAAATAGACAGAAAGGACAACAAAACATTTTTTTTAGGCATTGGTATCGTCTGACCACGGACGACAAAGACCTTCGTATCGGTAGTCGGTCCAATAGCGAAGGAGGAAGGAGAGGAAGTATTGTGGGTTATGGGGTTGCGCGCCGGTCTTTCGTCACCCCGGATGTAACGGACGGCATGTGCGATGACCATAGCCGACCCAAAATAAATAATAGTTCAAAAAACTAAAAAAATACGCTTATATAGAAAATCCAACTAAATAAGAATTTTTTTTTTTTAATTTGAATTAAGAATAGTGTATATAATAAAAAAAAAATATTGTAAAAAAGCTTGGCGGCCACGCCACGCTTTTGTTTTTCATTTTTAGTTGAATTTTCTATTCGCTAATCCTGATTATCCTAGTAATGATAACGGGTCAAACTGTTTAAAATATTGAATTGTCATCGGTCCTTAATAATTATGACAAACTTCGAGTTAATCCGACGTTTTGAAGGGGTCAAAATCATGTTCAAAGATTCCGTTACATACTAACATACATACATACGTCTGAAGCTAATAGAAAAGTATTAAAAAAGAGACGGGTATCATGTAAATAACCGTATGTGCATGAAAAAACGTATTATTTTGACATTACAAATAAACACTTCAATTTTATTTATTAAATACCATGGTTCATAATACATACCTATATTAATTACAGTCTTCGGAATTTTTAAATTTACAATTAATCGATTGTTATCATCCATCGAAACATTATCGATTTTAAATAGCTCCTCAGCACATATCGATGTCTTCTTTAAAATTGTTTTACATTTAGGGTTACTGAAAATATGAAACAATAAATTTTACTACATTTATGGTTTTTTTTATTGCTCTTGTTGCCAGGCGAGCACAGATGATGGTACGGGACATTGCCGTTCATGGATCTTTGCTTAGTCGCTGCCTACCATCAAGAACATGAAGGGAATGTCAATGCGTGCAATGAGGTGTACGTGACATTGGATTTCATGGATCTTTTCTAGATAACTGCCTACCGTGAAGAAAGTAAAAGGAGTGTGAACGCGTGCAGTAAAGTTCGGTGATACCAAAGGCATCACAAAAACCCACAACATGCAAACACTTTCAGAACAACTTTCTGACTTGGGCAGTAGTAAATTACTACTAATTAGACCTCGATTTTCGGATGAAGCGGCCCGCAGCTCTAGACAAGACGACTATCAACAGTGTGGACTACACACGCCGTCCATTTCATCCGGGATACCAAAAAGGTGCCGCGTGGTCACATAACCCACCGTATTCCTTCCCCTTCGCCATTAGACCGACCACTTGTGCCAAGTTCCTTGACATCCATGACCAGTCCATCGGATACCCTTTCGGATAACGTCTCTCTCCGTCACCCTCACGCGTTCAGCCTTTCTGTGGGTGACGGACGATTCCCCGATCCAGTCACACGTGACATCAACTAGAGCGGCATCACTTGCAGGTACTCGCGTCTGTGTCGATCAGACAGCTGCGGTGGATCTTGAAGCCGTAGAGGAGTCACCCCCTACCCGCATCTCCGACACCCGCCGTTAAAGTCCGGCAAGCATCTCCGCCGAGGGAATCCCTACAATAGGCACGCTGACTATTGGCCGGAACTCTGATGGTAGACACCATATATAATAGATAATGACTTCCCGGTCGAGTGTCCCGAATTTGATTCCTATTTAGGCCTATTTTTTTAGATGCTCAAATGATGGATCTGAGTTTGATTGTAATATATGTCCGCTGATTACATATTCATAAAAGTCTACCGTGTGTTATCCGTGTGCTGACGGAGTAAGAATACCATTCACCACTCCTTATTTCGCCCGTAGACATCGTAAAAGGCGACTAAGGGATATAATATGCGTATAACATCTATGCAAGAGCAGGAAAACTCGAAATAAAACCCTATATTAACCTGTCTGACCAGCATTGTATAGTAAGGTCACTTCCTCTCGTATTGTGGCGAAGGCTCGAGCCTAACAGTGGGACGTATATGAGCTGAAATTATGATGAAAAAAAAGCCTATTGCAATACAGAGATATATTGTTCAATGCAGTGTCTTATCTTTAAAAAAATATTTACACCTCAGTATTAAAATGTGGTTAGAAAGAAATACTTTGACTACATCGTTTAACCCAGTTCTATTTCAGATTTCTGTATTCAGCATTTTATATCGTAAATAAATTCCGAGCATAGCTCTTCATATGCATAAATATGTAAGAAATTAATTGAAGGAAACCCAGCACCATAGTTAGGGTTATTATAATACCTTTCGACATGGTTGTATTGATAGCGCTCCTTCAAGTAGAGTTTCACCATTAGTACGCACTCTGTCAAGAAGAATAGGCACGCCAACAGGAAGAACAAGGCTACGCATTGGAGTAATATCTTCAGCACGGTCAAAAGAAATAGGTTCGCCGCTATGAAGCATATGATCGAGATGAATATAAACCAGCCCGCATAGTAGAAGAACAGCTTTGCCAGCATCAATATGATTATCTCAGTCTTAAGTAGGATCTCCGCTCTAAATTCGACAGCCAAAAGCTACTAAATTTCTTCATCTATCTGATGCGTATAAAGAATAAGAAATTCATGATAGTATAATCAACTAGTTTGAAAGTGAACACAGACAAAAAGCGTAGAATGAAAGCCTTCCATTAACATTACCTTAATGTAAGCTACATTAACTGATGTGATAGCATGTTAAGAATTATTTAGTAGTTTTTTAAGTCGCACTACAACTAAACAAACCCTATCAAAGCATATGATATAAAAGACGCTGAGTTAAGCAATTGCTCACAACTTAGTGAAAAAGCTACAAATTTTATCATTTGAGAAATAGCCATCCAAACGCAATCTTCACAATAAATCGCGCCGAGAGGGGCGTCGCGTCGGAAAGAAACGTAATCCGAAAGGGTATCTTCGTGGCTAGCCTGGCGGCTAGCCACGGACATGAAGGAACTCGGTACCAGTGGGCGGCCCTAAGGCCGGCAAGGAATTAACTGATCTATGGATCAACATCTATACCAATAAATAAAATTGGAGTGTCTGTTTGTAATGTCAAAATAATAGGTTTTTTTCATGCTCACACGGTTATTTGCACGACACCTATGCCTAAAATAGCAATTAAAAAATGTTTGTCTGTCTGTCTGTCTGTTTGTTCCGGGTAATCTTCAAAACGGCTGGACCGATTTTAAAAATTCTTTCACCAATGGAAAGCTATAATATCAGGGCATAAACTAGGCTATATTTTATCCCGGTATTCCCACGGGAACGTGAACTACGCGGGTAAAACGACTAAAACCGAAGCGAAGCGAGGGTGGGTTGCTAGTTCATAATAAAACCCAATTTTTACAGTAGTATATAATAATGTAAGAAATTATATATAAAACTAGCAACCCACCATCGCTTCGCTTCGATTTCACACGTTTTATATCGCATTTTAAACATCCAATATCTCCTAAGAGAATACCGTACGCGAGTACAGTTCATGAAGCCTCGTTTCCCGAACCAGCAAAATTCTGTTGGGTTTTTCTGAGATGCCTAAATTACTTCTTATATATACAGCAACTTGATAATAAAATATTATTAATATCGGTCAGCCGTTTTGAAGATTACCCAGAACAAACAAAGAGATAGACAGACAGACATACAGACGAAACATTTTTAAACTGTTTTATAGGCAGTACAAATTACCGTGTGAGCATGAAAATAGCACACTGTTTTGACATCACAAACAGACACTTCAATTTTATTTGTTTGTGTAGATTAACAACTTTTTCTTTTCGGATCGTAGCGCTGCACAGTGCAGTATCTGCGTATGATCCTGACCGGCATGACCCTCTGTGGACTCCACAAGAGAGTCCTCAGACGGACGATCAAGGACCACACGCATATCGAGCTCCACGAAATAAAATATATAACAAATTTAAACGTGACAATAAAACGGTGGTAAATATGGTTTGCCTTGTGATGAGAGAGTAAGAATACAATTAGTAAGAATACAAAGTATGGTGACGAAGACATATCGAGGTATATTTGTAAATTATTGTGGAATTAACATGTTATATTTTAAACTATAGTCCATAAAATATAGCTTGACCTCTGTGACAGATGTCAACGAAACCAACGAAGTAAGTTTGAACGAGCGACATGTTTACAATTTCATTTTGTATCAAATATATTTTCATTTTTTTCGTGTTCGTTTTATTGCAACTGAATTGCAATATATTATAAATATAAAAATATTAATATTCATGCCTAAAATGTACCTCGTAAGTACTGAAATGCCTAGTAAATATTTTATACATAAATGACGCTTACACACGTACAAAGTCATAGTGGACTGAAAATAAAAAAGAGATGGGACAGTCGATATACGTAAATCGATAACTGATCTTTATTAAATTATTCATAAAAGAAATAAACCCAATACAGTACCTATATAAAACTTTCAACATATTTTTCACAATTAAAACAGACAGTTCCATTATAAAATACATAAATTGAATTAATTAAACATTAAAAAACTACTTTTCGTCTCAGAGTAGATGATAACATTATGTACGCATTATTGTCAATAAACTAGACATATTTATTAATAAAACAGTCGTAATTGATTGATTGATCTAACGACTGTCCCTATTTGGCAAAAAATGATAAATGTTCTAGCAGGAACGCTCCAGTGATGACGATAATAGTGACCTAGACCTTAATTGTACTCCTTTTGAATAATTAAAAGAGTCAAAAAACACTTTTTGTTTGAAATAAATTCAAAAAGATTGTCATCGATTGTATTTTAATTATAATAGAAAATCTCAATTATAAAAATAAAGAGTTTTATCGATAAAAAACTACGGACTTTATCGTAAGCGTGACAGCACTAGACAACTGTCACAGAGATCATCCTATATTTTATGGACTATAGCATCCCATCTTCGCTGCGCTTCGGTATCAGCCGCTACGGCTTCTATCTCCTAAGATATTGTTCAGGACTCAGCCGAGCTTGAGTCCCGAACCAGGCAAAATTTAATAAGATATTTCCGAGAAGAAATAGCCTAAATTGCTCCTTATATAGACAGCTACTTGGTAGTTAAATCGGTCCAGCTGTTTTGAACATTATCCAGAACAAACAGAGAGACAAGAAAAATATTTTTTTGGCATTGATATCTTGTAAATAACCGCGTGAGCTTGAAAAATAAATACTATTTTGACATTACAAACCGACTCTTCAATTTATTTGTATAGAAGATCAGGCTGTTTTATTCATTCAATTCCAACACATAATAACCAATTTGCCGTATGGTGAGGGAGTAAGAATACAATTCGCCACCCCCTCTCTTGCCCGTGGGTGTCGTAAAAGACGACTAAGGAATATAATACGCATATAACATCTATGCCAGAGAAGGAAAACTCGATATAAAACCCTATACCAACCTGTCTAACCAGCATGGTATGGTAAGGTCAATTTCCCTCCTATTTTGGAGGAGACTCGAGCCTAACAGACGTACATATATGAGCTGAAATGACGATGATGATGAATGATAATAGATGTTCAGGTTGTTTCGTTAATTCAATTCCAACATGTGTAACACTAAATACATTACAGCATTACAATATACGATGTGATGAATGGATTAGTGGATGGATGGATGAAATACAAACATCTCACCTGCGAATACCGTCAATTGTAAAGCTGTTTTCGTAGTCAATGTTGTATGTATGGTACCCATTGCTTTTGATTTTATTGATAATTTCTTCTGTGATTGCGCTAACGATGACAGTTAGAAGGTTTCCCATTTTGATTCTGTAAAAATTAATTAGAATATAAGAAACTAGGGGGATACATTAATAAACTTGCGTTATTACAGGGTTTGTAAACGCAACAGATAGAACTGATTTAGTAGTAGTAATAGTTAAAATGGCGAATCAAAAATTTATGCCAATGAAAAATTATGTACAATTATGGAGGGTATTTTTTAATGTTTCTTTCAAAAAATGCCTTCCATATCCATTTTTGGGAAATAATTTTTGGTATAGATGTATAGATACTTGAATTAAATATTAGTTGATGATTTCTGATAATTACGCGAGTATTACACATTGTAAATAAAACTATTTTACGGATTTTATCCACCGTATGGTCCGCTCGTGATTATGAACACTGTAGTGTTCGAAACGTCAGGCAATCAAAAGTCAAACGGGATAAAATCCATAAAATAGTTTTATTTACAACTAGCTGACCCAAAAGGCGTTGTTCTGTTCAAATCTAAAAATATAGTATAAGGAATTCTTCTTGAAATCGATTACCACGCCACCTACCAGCTGCACGAAGTCGCGTCCTACCAACTCAGAAACCTTCGTGGCCTCATCACAGCACTTTGCTGAAGATCATCACATGATCAAATGCATAGTTTACGATTATATAAAGGACATGCAGAGAAACTTTCCTCTTTATATATTTACAATATCAGTTAATGTTTTAATAACATCATATAACTTTAAAATCATAACATTTCATTTCTACATTGCTTAAAATAGCTATTATTTTATGAACTTCGTTTATTCATCTGTTTGTTGAACGTTTCTTTATCCACACACGCTCACATTATCTGTGAGGTTTAGAGCGATAACTGTTTAGATGTGTTTGAAGGTCGCTCTTATCCACTTCTGATTCCCGTGTATCAACCGAATATTCAAAAAAAAATCGGTAAAATGTCCTAATAATACAACATTCAACGCACAACGTGCGAAATTATATTTATCATTCATCATCAAGAGTGAAAGAGAACTCCTGATAGATAATCTGGATATTAATAGACTTTAGCTGAACCTACTCGTAAATCAAAATCAGCACAGCAGGTTTTTCAATTGGTTTCGGCAGCTTTATTTCACGCTTCACCCTAATTTTTAGGTGTAGGAGACGATACACACACACTTTAGGGGCTGAGCTAATGAGGCTGACTTGCTCTAAGCCAAAAGCGTCCATAATGTATTAGGAATAAAAAAAAATTCATCATCATTAGTCTACTCTCACCCCACGCTGAGTGGGGTCGGCACAACATGTTTTCACCTTCCATAAACTCCTATCAGTCGTCATGTCTCATTCACACAATCCTTGCCTCTCTTATTGCGTCTCCCACGATTCTTACGGTACAACGTTCAAAATATTTGCCACAAAAAATAATGAAATCAAATCAAATTTTGAAAGTGTGTCCTATACGCCATATATTTGTGGGGTGTAAATAAGGTATTTTTTTTTTTTTTGTGGGTGGGCCGCGGTCGGCGCGCCTCCGCACCACTCCGTCCGGGGTGACAGAGGGGCTTAAGCACGCAACTCCCGCGACCCACCCGAAAACCACGTCGCCTTCGTCGTTGGGCCGACCACTGGAGCAGCGTTAACTTGTCGTCAGTGGTCGGCCCGACGGATAACCCCCTATTGGGGTACCCTCCCATCGACCGACGTCCTCCCCCCTCGGGGAGGACGTCGGTCTTTCCTCACGCGGTCGGCCTCTCGGCGGTGACGGACTAATCCCCGGTCACGTCACCCGCGGCCTCGGCTAGGGCGGCATGAGGCGCAGATAGTTGCGCCTGCGCCGCCCCAGTCGCCGGCGGCGGATCTCCTCATCGAGGCTGCGCTCCTCACGCAGTCGATCCGCCGCCTCCTTCCGCGAGATCACTGTCTCGCAGAAGGCTGCGACCGCGTCCCAATTCCCGACGCTGTCGACCATCGCCCTAGCGATAGCCGGCAGCGTCAGGTCCGTACCGATGATTGCGACGAGTTCACAGCGCTGCACTGCCCAAGCCCCGCAGGCCTCGAGCGTATGGCGCGCCGTGTCCTCGTCGCAATCGCAGTGGTGGCAGGACGGTGTACTCTCCCTCCTCACGACCTTGTGCAGGTATTTGGCGAAGCACCCATGCCCCGTCAAAACCTGCACCAGTCGGAAGGAGAGCACCCCGTGCCGCCTATCCAACCACTGCATCAGCACCGGCCGGAAGGCCCTCACGGTTCGCACCCCGAACCGAGGCCTCTCCAGCCGGACTGCCCAACGGGCGATGTCGTCTCGGCGGGCGTCGACGCGCCAGGCGGTGAGATCCCTTAACGAGACCACACCGCCCTCCGCTCGCACCCCCGTCACCCGCCGATATAGTTCGGCGAGCATCTCCGCCTCCAGGTCCCACGGGGGAGTCCCGGCCAATAGGCACGCTGCCTCCGTCGCCACCGTGCGGTATCCACGGATGGCCCTGACCGCCGTGACCCTCTGTGGTCGCCACAGAAGGGCCCTAAGTCGGGCGGTCATGGACCCCGCCTACACCGGTGCGCCGTACAGGGCCATCGACCGGATGACCCCCGCGTACAGCCGTCGGTACGCAGCGCTCGGTCCGCCCACGTTCGGCATAAGCCACGATAGGGCGGACGCCGCGCCGACGAGCCGCGGAGCGAGCCTACGAAAATGCTCCCGGAACCACCATCGCCCGTCGAGCACCAGGCCCAAGTACCTCATATGGGCCCGGATGCTGATGTCGACCGAGTGGACGGTGATCGAGACGCCGATAGGAGGGCTCATAGTGCGCCCATTGAACAAGAGGGCCTCCGTCTTGTCCAGGGCGACCCTCAACCCCAGCGCCTCGATCCGTCTGACGACCTCCTCGGTACCCGAGGTCGCCAGGCTTACCGCCTCTTCTAGCATCCCACCGCGGGCTGTGACGAGCGTGTCGTCAGCGTAACAAATCACGCCCAGCCCGGGCGGGAGGCTCCCCCTCAACGCCCAGTCGTAGCCGATGTTCCACAGGGTGGGTCCGAGGACCGACCCCTGTGGGACACCGCACGTCATGGGCGTTCGCACGACGTCCCCTGCTCGGTCGGTGCAGAGGACGCTGCGCCCCTCCAAATAGTCTGCCACTAGCCGCCTCAGGTAAACTGGCACCCCGTGATACCGGAGCGCCTCCCTGATGCAGCTGAATGGCAGACTATTGAATGCGTTGGCGATGTCTAGGGACACCACCAACAGCACTCCCCCGCCGGTGACGGCCTCAGTCGCCACGGCCCTCAGGCGCAACAGAGCCGCGATCGTCGAACGACCCCTCCTAAACCCAAACTGGGCGTCCGACAGATCGGGCCCCGTGCCGACGAGGTGCCGCTCGATGCGGGCAGCTACCACCCTCTCCAGTAGCTTGCCCGTGTCATCGAGCAGTACGATAGGCCTGTAGGCCGAAGGCGACTCCGGAGACCGTTCCGGCTTCGGCAGGAGCACCAGCCTTCCCTCCTTCCAGCACCCAGGGAACCGTCCGGACGCTAAACACGCGTCGAACAGCTCCCTGAGGCGGGGTCCCAGGTGTTCGAGGACCAGGGCCAGCACGCGGTTAGGAACACCGTCGGGCCCGGGGGCGGTAGACTTTGCGCGCATGCGCGTCACCGCCACCCCCATCTCGGGTTCCGTGATGGGCGGAACACTGTCGTCGTCGCCCTCCCGGCCAGCCTCGGCGTACACCCCGTCCGACTGGTGGGCAGAGGACAGCCACGAGTATACGATGGCTGTCTCCGCCAGCTGGTCCCGGTCTAAGCGACCCACAGCCCATCGCGGGAACGCAGGACGCCCATCCGCCCCGTGACCCCTGCTGGGCGTCGGGATTGCAGGGGAGACCTCCATCCGGATATACCGGTGGTCCGACAAGGTCTCCACCTCCTCCACGACGCGCCAGCTCCCCACGCGTGCGGCGACCTCGGGGCTAGCGAACGAAAGGTCCACTATCGACCCGCCCCGTTGTCGCACGCACGTATGCACCGAGCCCCTGTTCAGCAAACAGAGGCCCAGTGCCGCCGCCCACTCCTCGATCGCCCGTCCTCGGTCATCCGTCCTAGGGGACCCCCACGCCACGGACGTTGCGTTAAAGTCCCCCAGGATGAAGACCTGGCGCGATGCCAGTCGCCGTAACGAGGCCTCCATGATGGTAAGGAAAGCCTCGAAATCGGTCACACTCCAGTTAGGGGAGAGATAAACTCCGAAGAGCGTAATCTCCCCCCAGTCCGCCGCGACGTATCCGACGCCCCTGTCCCTAAGGGTCAGAGACGACGAAGGCCACGACGTGGAGGCGACGATTGCCACGGTGCCATCGGTGCTACCCAACCATTTAATCCGGTCGGGCACCACGTACGGCTCCGCGACTACGGCTACTCCTATCAACCACTCCGCCATGGCTTGCAGGAACACGTCCTGCGCACTGGCGGAGTGGTTGAGATTGGCCTGGAGGAGACGAATGGATACGGGGTCCATTAACGGTCCGTATCCATCGTCACCTCCTCCGCGCTAACGGGCGATCGAGCCGCGCTCGGAGCGAGGACTGGCCCGGTCGATGGGCCGCCCCGCCCCTTTGGGGCCGATGCCGGGGGTCTGCAGTCAGAGCCCATGCGGTGCTTGGCAGGCCTATTGCCCGCCGCACACGCGGGGCAGTGGGACACCGCAGAGCACGATGCCGCCTGGTGTCCAGCCTGACCGCAACGGAAACATAGCCCGCTGCAGTCAAAGCAGTTTCTGCATGTCGGTCGGGTATGCCCGACCGCCATGCATTTATAACACCTCGCAGGCCGGGGCTCCAGCACGGTTACCCGCGCCGAACTCCAGCCCACGAGGAGCCTGCCTGAGTCGGCCAATTGCCTGACCGACTCCACTGGGCACTGCACCCAGACAGCACCGACGCCGCCCGGACCAGGGCGGATGGTGCCAATCCGGACGGTGTCCGCGGCACACCCGGTACGCGCCATAATGGCCTCCCGGATGTCCTCCACCGCCACGGAGTCGTCCAGACCCGTGAGGCGCATATCTGCGCACTTGACGGGCCTGGCGATTCGGACTCCATCCTCCGGCCCGAACAGCCCCCTCAGCATCGTGGCCAAACTATCGGCCGTCTTCGCGCCCTCGGCCCCAGGGAACTCGAGTATTCGAGCCCCTGTCCGGGCCTTGCGGGTCCTCGCCTCGACGCCCCCGATGTCGGAGACGTCCAGCTCCCGCCGGGCGCGTCTTAGGACGGCCTCATAATTTAGGCCCTTCCCAGCCGCCTCAGGCAGTACGGTGATTACCACCGCAGCCGTCTTCGGCGACTTGAGGCCCCTACGCGACCTTTTCCCCTTTCCGCCGGCTCCCGCCTGGGGAGCGGCGGCCACAGCGGCACTCTTGGCCGCCGCTCTCCGCTTTTGGCCGCGTGCCTTCCTGCTACGCTCAGCCACCTGCCAGCCCTGTTCGAGCCTGGCAGCAGCGCTGAGCGCAGCAGGCGCAGCCGCGGGTTCGCCGACCGGCGCCTGCGGTGCAGGCGCTGGCGCCGGCCGTGGCCCGGCCTTGGCGGGAGCCGGCACCTTGCCGGCCTTCTTGGCCCCCTTGGGCCCAGCCGCGGCCGCAGCGTAGCTCACCACGCGGCCACCCTGACAGGGCATCGGCGTGGGAGCCGACGCTTGCGGCCGCCCCGCCTTGCCCGCGGCGAGCGGCGGCCGGAGGGGCGGCTCAGGCGGGAGCCTGGCCGCTACGGCGGCGATACGCGCATCCATCATCACCCCTACTCGGGCCAGGATGACGCGTACCGCCGACTCCGACACGCCGTGCACCTCGTCGGGCGGCGGCTCCTCCCCCTTCCGAGGTCTCCCGCGGCCACGAGCCGGCGGAGGGACCACGACGAGGGGAGGCAGCGATGAAGCCACGACGGGCGTAGCCGGCGCAGCGGCCGCGACGGGCGCAGCTGGCGCCACGGGCGCAGACGACGGGCCCGCCCTCACTGGCGCGGCCCGTTTCGGCGGCGGGGCCGGCGCCGGCAGCGCAGCCGGCACCAGGCGCTCGAATTGAGACCGCAGGTCAGCCATGTCTTTGGCCAACCCGCGGTTCTCCCTCCGCACCGCCTCCAACTCCTTCTCCAACCTGCGGTTGCGTTCCCGCAAGCCGGAGACCTCCTTGCTGAGGCGGGCGTTCGCAGCCTGGAGGGCCGCCACCTCGCCTTCCCGGCCGGCCGGACCCGGCGTCGCCGGTCTCGCCGCCGCACCACCTCCCCGACCCCCGCGCCCCCGGCGCGCGGCCGCAACTTTGGGGGGAGGCCTGGTAGAATCGCTCCCCTCCGAGTCGGACACAGAGCTGCCACCCTTTTGCAGGGGGCGCTTCCGGTCCCTCGTTGGGGGGCGGGCCTCCTCCCTCTCCCTCCTAATATCTAGGGCCGCCGTCAGAGCCCTTGCCGCGGGAAGCGGCTTGGACTCCTCGGGGACCCCACCATCCTCCCCATCTAATCTATCCGATCCGGACGACCTGCTCTTCCTCATCCCGGACCCCTCACTTCGCCGGCCCGTTCTTGGCCCCTCATCTCCAGACGGCACTGCGGCCCCGCCGCCCTCGTCCGCCGACATCCTCGACGCGGCCGTACCCAGTCGCTCTGACGGCCCAACGGCACTGTCGTCCTCGTCCGTCAACAGGTCGTACGCCACGTCAGTCTCCGACACCGGCGCCGCGGCCCTGCTGCCGCCCTCGCTCTGTGACGGCTCTGCGGTAAATCCGCCCTCGTCACTCGACAGCTCCGTTTGGCTGCCACTCCTCCTCACCTCCTTAGACGGTCCTGCGACATTGCCGCCCTCGTCCTGGGACACACTTTTGTTGCCGTTCTCCTTCCGCGACGGCCCTGCGGTGCTACCATCATCATGCAACGGCTCTGCGGTCACTGTGCCGCCCTCGTCGCTGGGAGCGCTGGTCTCGCGGGATTCCGCGGCCTCCTGCGCCTCCCGTTCCTTTTTGAGCCGGATCGCGCGCCGTTTAGCACGCTCAGTGGCTGGAGTTATTGGTGGCCTCCTACGCCTTTTTTTTTTTGGGAGCCCAAGTTTCGCCGGACTCACGGCTGGAGCAGAGATTGCCCCCCACCCATACGATTGGGAGCTGACTGTGCAGGAACTTGGGCGCGACTCCTCGTCGCGCGCAAGCACCGGCACAGCAAGGGATTCCCCGGCCTGGCCGGGACCCTCTGGTGAAGTCTTACAAGTATTGACCTCTGCCATCATGGTTTGGAAGTTTGAGTCCTCCTTGACTACTACTCTAACGACTGGACGCCTTTTTTTTTTCGCGCGCGCTTCTTAACCCACCAGCCATACATCTCCTCGCCTCTCCTCGCCGAGTAGCCAAACTTGAGATTGGGGTGATTTTTTATAGGGGTTTTCTTCCCCGCAGTCCGCAGACCCCCGGTCCTGACCCCCCTACTCAGGATTACGGTCTGGGCCTTCCGGGTCTGGCCGCTCGCGAGCGACCGACCCGTCACGCCCCCGGGCCGTGACGCAACCGTCCCTGGCGACGGAGTGCCATGAGACACATCCGCCCCATTAGCCCCGGGCCAAATCCGCCGTGCGCTCTGCCTTCAGAGTCGGCACGCGGAGACCTCCCCTCCCGCCGGAATCTTGGCCGTCCAAATGGACGTTTCCAGGGTGCACCACGTGGAGGTGCCCCGGCCTCGCACCCCGTGTAAATAAGGTATGATGGTTATGTGATCGTTTAATGCAATCCAGAGACCTTAGAAATACTAATACCTGTTTTTTATAGTTCAACTTCTTAAAGAATGACTTCTGGTAGTAGCTGACCTTATGTGATTTTTGTATATAAAGAAGCTGGTCAACTTACTCATCAGTGCCGAACTGAAACAACTGAAATTAGAAACATGAAGTTTTGATAGTTACCTACTTTTCGTGACGTAGAAACTCACTACAAAATTTTGGGAAATAGATACAACCCCAATGCGTTTTTTAGTTTCACCCTAAACATAGTACAAAGTTTGTATGAGAAGTAAACACAAGCTATACCCATTGTCTTCAAATTACATCCAAAACTTTTTTGTAAAATTAATAAGCACGTATTTCATCATTTATCATTCTCTAATGGCGTAAAATTTTCGTGTGGTGACGGAGTAAGATACAATTTACTATCCCATCCCTTGTTGGGGATATCCTAATAGACGACCAAGGGATATAATACGCATATAACATCCATGCAAAGGAAGTAAAACTCAAAACAAAACCCAATACTAACCTGTCTGACCAGCATGGTCAGACAGGTTAGTTGGCAGTAAGGTCAATTGCCCTCCCATTGTGGAGTAGGCTCAAGCCCGTAAGTGGGACGTTTGTAAACCGACGAGTCGACCCCAATTAAGTGGGATAAGAGCAAGCTACTAATGATTATAGTCTGTACAAACCCCACCCGAACCGTTTGGGTGACTGAAGAGCGTCAAATGCGATCCCATAAACTATACTGTCACTATTTGAATTGATCGTTGATACCTTCTTGCCAGTAGTGGTGCAGTAACCACCTATGCAATGTATAACAACACTCCCGCCAAGTGTCAATATCCAAGAAGCCAACATCCAACAGTCTAACGTTGGGCTGAAGATAGAATGAATATATTGACATTGAGTCAACGTGGCACATGGTTTGAAAGCATTCATTTCAAACAAACGCCTTGATAATACATACAATGTATTATTGTTCTGTTTTAACAATAATGTTGTTATAATCTACTTATCAATTTCTACTTACCTTATCGACTATCTTATTATAACAATTTAAAAAAAAAAAATTAGGTATTTAGCACTGCACAGGTCTAGGGACCACGGAACACTGCAAGATAAACATATAGTTATGTAAAATTAGTCATGCTCGTAAAAATGTTTGGTAATTTACCGTCAACGTAAACCAGTGTTGCTTTACGAAATTATATTCTCGCGTTTGGATAATATGACAATAATTGTTTTCAAGAATACTATAAAATCAAAGAAAAAAGAGTTTTTTGTGGTAAATAAATTATAAAGGTACAATTATTATTGCTGCAAAGTGCAAAATGTCTGCAACGAAATTTTACAACTAATAACTTTAAAACAACGCCATCTGTTGATATTTAAGAATACTAGTTGGTATCAAAGGATAGAGGTACTAAGCATCACCTGTTTTAAATATATATTCCTAGATGTCGCTAATAAAACATTGTTAAAAGTTCGTATCTGAATTTTGTTTCAATTTCGTGATCTATTGGTGCGAGAATTGGTCCCAATTCACAATAGAAGGAAACTAACGAATTATATCACGCTGGTAATACGGGTTTGCCCATTTTGTTGATTTTTTGTGCGTATTCCAGTAGATTCGGGAATGGTTTAAATGGACTCGTTAGGTGGATCAATTTTGATGAAATTTTCTATTTATTTGTTTGTTTAAAAAATATTAACCCTAGAACCCTACACTTACTGTCATTACTCTTATTCCTACACAGGGGTTCCCCAGTACCCCAATATTATTGTGTATATTTGAATTAAATTAAAACAAACTTTAATGAATGTATCCTTATTTTTATTAAATATCGCATAAAGATTTCAAATCGGCCTTAAATTTACTATGAAAATTTTATTTTGAATACTTTTGGCACACTTCTATCTGGTGTTCCAAATAAATTGGCATTTTGCACTTGATGCACCTAGTTTTGCTCTTGCGGTTCTTATTTCTTGGGCAGAAGCCTCAACGTTCCTGTGAGTGATGTTGAGGTACTGGAGGATCATCTGGAATAGGTTTTTCCAGCATCCCTTGTAAACTTTCTATTATATCCCTCCTCAAAGTGGGCCATTGCAGACGTTGCTCCAAATGCTCTTGAATGAGATTGTGCCCCAATTCCTTTAAATAAATGGGTCGGAATTTTATCGCTGGCTTACCAACTGCCTTTGAACATGTATATAGAACCCAAGAGTTAATGCCTATTGCATTCAATAACCCGCAAAAAATGCAGATTGGCCAACGTTTGTTTTTTTTTTTTGGACAGATTATTTTTTGGCTATTGCATTGAAAACGTTGACACCTTCCTTTGTTTTAATATAGCAATGAATAATTTCTGGAAGATCTACTTCATTACTATTATCAGGAGAAACATGGAGTGTAGACAACATCATCACAACTTTCTTCTTAGTCAATCTAGGTGGACAATATGATAAAAGAGTGAGTGGTCCATCATACACAAAAATAGCCGTGTATATTTTTCCATAAGATTCTTGGCTAATGATATGCTGGTAAACCAATTGTCCATGGTTATGTTGCAGCGGGATCCAACCAAAGGTTTTGAGAGTTCCAGGACATACTATAAGAACAAAAATATTCAGTCCTATAATAAAAAAAACGACAACTACATCAGAATCCAGACAGATAAATAAAAACATGACCCAGAAATATTTCATTTCAGGGTATTTTACAATTACAAAAAGCAATGCTCAAATAATAGTTTCTTTGTTACCTAAGCGTGTCATAATATCACATAAAATAATCATCATCTCATCATCTCAGCCCATACACGTCCCACTTTTGGGCTCGGGCCTCCTCCATAATGGAAGGGTAATTGACCTACTATACCACGCTGGTCAGACGTGTTGGTATAGGGTTTTATTTCGAGTTTTCCTTCTCTCGCATAGATGTTATATGGGTTTTATATCCCTTAGTCGTCTCGTACGATCACCCACGGGTAAGATAGGGGGTGGTGAATTGTATTCTTACTCCGTCACCACACGGAAAATAATATTTCAATAAAAAAAAATTACTTACGTTATTCCTTTACTGGGGTCCTACAGTACCCCACAACACATGTGTTCGCGTCTACACTGCCTGGTTGTCACCGTGTCACTAATCAATCAGCTCATAGTGACCACAGATTAAAATAGACGAGAGGAGAAATTAGTGGAATAACTACCAACAGAAATAAAATAATTTTTAAATTGTCTGGGGTGCTCCAGCACCCCATGTAGGGTTCTAGGGTTAAGTATTAATTAATTTAAAAATTCTATTTATATTTTGACTACTACTTCGATTATTTTCGACAATTCATATATGGTAGCGGATAAGATACAGTCACACCATGCCAAGTGTCATGGACACCAGAATACTTTGTGGGACGCAAAATATGGGCGGCGGATGCGCTGACCACAGCCCATCCCAAAAACAAAAAAAGGGCTTCACTTTATGCTAACCACAAATTGTTGTTCTGAGTCTGTATGTAATTTGTGTCTCTGCCATAGTCGTCCCACTGTTAGGCTCGGGCCTCCTCCTCTATGAGAGGTAATTTGACCTTACTATACCATGCTGATCAGATCATGTTGCTATAGGGTTTCATTTAAAATTTTCCTACTCTTGCACATATCTTATGTGCATATTATATCCCTTAGTCGTCTTATACGACATCCACGGGCATGATAGGGAGTGGTGAATTTGTATTCTTATTCCTTCACCACACGGATTATTTATATGTTTGTAAAGTCCCCCGCAATACGAGGATTTTATTATATTATCAGCGCAGTATTGTCTTTAAAAAAGAAATTGTGTTAAGAACAGAATAGTGATAATGCGAAGTCTTTAATAGCATTTTAGTTGAACCTCATTCTGTCTAAAACTTCCGCTTTTGAGTGGTATCACCAAAACTGTTTAGCTTTTTAGGGTCCGTACCCAAAGGGTAAAAACGGGGCCTTATTACTAAGACTTCGCTGTCTGTCTATACGTATGACTGTCACCAGGCGATATCTCAAGAACCGCGATAGCTAAAGAGTTAATTTTTTTACAAATTATGTATTTCTGTTGCCGCTATAACAACCAATACTATAAACAAAATAAAATAAATATTTAAGGGCGACTCCCATACAACAAACGTGATTTTTGCCCTTTTTTGCTCGATATCGATAATGGCAATAGGTAGGCACTTGAAATATTTACAAAATACTCATTTGTATTTTTACTTTAATAATAAAATTAAAATAAAATAAATATTTAAGGGTTTCCCACACAAAAAAAACGCCTTTTGTGCCCATTTTTGCTCGATATCAGTAAACGGTAACAGGTAGGCAATTGAAATATTCACAAAATACTTAAAGTACTTAAAAAAAGGTTACAATATGAAACTTGGGTACCTACTGTTGTTTACCTAGTCAATAGTACGTAACCCTTCGTGCGTGAATCTGATTCACACTTGTTTAATGATAGCCTATATATCACCATTATCTCAGCCTATATAAATTCCACTAATGGCTTAGGCCTCCGCCACAATTGGAAGAGAAACGACCTACTATACCACGCTGGCCAAACGTGTTGACATAGGATTTATGTCGAATTTCCCTTCTCTTACATAGATATTAACTGCATATCATATCCCGTACTCATCTTTTACAACACCTACGAGCAAGAGAGGGGGTGAATTGTATTCTTACTCCGTCACCGCACGGAGAGAGATAAGTTAGGTATATATCATCATCATGCTAGAGATATGTCCCGCCTGGGGACCTCAATGCCACGATTTGTCGGCGGTTATAGGCATAGACCTGTCATTGTTGACAATCGTCTCAAAATGCTCGACAGCGACAGTTGCTGGTCGTTAATTACCTCTTTCTGCGAAGAGGTCATCTCTTTGAAGGAGGCCGCAGGGCGGGAACGTGAGGCGATTGCGTCCGCTGACTGGCTTCGCAGGCGGCACCCAGGAAAGAGAAGGCCTCGATATACGCATCAAGGCCAGTCGGCCTTGCGTTGGAGCGTCGGGGATCGAATATCACTAGACGATCTCTCCGGCATCCCGTAAAAGCACGGAAGGGACCGCTGTGGTTTTAAGGGGTATGGCGGTTGTATAGCTCACCGGCGAATCCTACACAGCCGCCCAACTGCGACCGGTAGGCGGTACTGCGTAAATGCATTTCCACAGCGAGAAAAAAAAAATTATATATTGTCTTTTTCTCAGCATATATAAGTTCAATTGTTGGGCTCAGTCGTACTCCACAATGGGAGGGAAGAGACCTATAGCTCCACGCTGGTCAAACGTATTGGAATAGAATTGCATATCGAGTTTTGCTTCCCTTGCATAGTTATTATAAGCACATTATATCCCTTAGTCGTCTTTTACGACAACGATTGTGGAGGAGATTCGAGCCCCGTAGTGGTATGTAAGCTCGTGGGTATCATAAAAGACGACTGAATTTTTTATCGACCTGGTCAAACTCCATTCGATGCCATCAGATCAGCAATTATTTTCCTAAGAAATTGTGCCGTCCAGGGATGCAAATATCGAATCCAAGAACATCGGTGTATCGATACATCGATGTTTCAGAACAAACTTCGATGTACAAATACATCGCCCTAAAAAATCGATGTATCGAAGCATCAATGATTTTTTTAAAGATCTATAAAATATCAAAGACTTTCCTTGCGGGATTGCGATGACCTTTTTTAGTGAAATTCTAAAAGTACCTACTTATATTCAATTTTATGAAAGTATGTTTTTACACGTTATTTAGATCCAGAGTAACTAACCTGCCATGCAGGCTTTACTAAAAGTATCAAATACATTTTAAATCATGCAGGTAAAACATCG
Source organism: Lymantria dispar (assembly GCA_032191425.1). Taxonomy (NCBI): domain Eukaryota; kingdom Metazoa; phylum Arthropoda; class Insecta; order Lepidoptera; family Erebidae; genus Lymantria; species Lymantria dispar. Next base: position 7,903,869 of record CM063445.1, on the reverse strand, counting down.
TATAAAATAACATCGATACATCTATGTTCTACAATAGTGAGCAACGATATATTTTTATTGAAACATCGATATTTCAGAAATATCGTTTCAGAAGTATCGTTTGCATCCGTAGGGATGTTGGACAGGCAGTAAATCATAAAACTATTACCAAAACTTTTTAGGATATTTACAATGAAAGAAAAGTACGGATGGAAAATTTTTACAATATCCATGATTGGTGATTTTATTCTTAGTCTATCATAACATAGGAAAGAAAATAAGTTTTATACTGTTTTAAAGTATTTATTAGGTAAGAGAGTATTAAATATAACCAAACAGATTGCTTCCAGGATCACTTCTTAGCCCAATATGTCGTTTGCGATTTCCAGTGCAATAATTTCCAAGAGTCTGTTGATATCAGTCTGTAAGAAAATACAATAAAAAAATTATAAAAATAATTAAAGACAATAATGTCAATCGCACAGATGGCGTAGTGGTTAAGATACGGACCTACAGTGCCAGTATCGCGGGTTCGAACCCCACGCAGGACAACACTTTGTGCGATCCACAAATTGTTGTTCTGAGTCGAAATGTAATTTGTATCCGTTAGTTAAACGTTTGTAAGGTCTCCCGCAATTCAGGAATAAATTTCCTTAAAACTGCTTCATCATGATCATTCAACATTTGAGCTTATCGCTGTCCACTGCTGGACGTAGACCTCCCTCTGTTACGCCACACGCCACAAAGTGCGGTCCTGTGCCGCCTGCATCCAACGACGTCCAGCAACTTTCACCAGGTCGTCGGTCCACCTGGTCGGGGGTCGCCCTACACTGCGTCGTCCATACGTCGTCGTCACTCGAGAACCTTTCTTCCCCAGCGGCTGTCAGTTCGTCGATCGATGTAGCCTGCCCATTGCCACTTCGGCGTGCTAATTCTGCTAATATAACTGCTAATATAAAACTGCATATTTATAATATAAAGCTACACCGGATTTAAGAAAGTTTTGAATACAAGGAATTTAATATTACTCCAAATTAAATAGTAGTATTTTTAGCCTTTTTAATCCCGGTGTTTCTATATTTTAGGTTGGCTATGATCCAGTCTGTCCAATCCGTGTAGTGACTTGAGAGTTTTGACGAGAACAGTTTTATGACATGTGGTGCTATTAAATTATATTCAATACTTTAGTCTTTGCCGTGTGGTGACGGAGTAAGAATACAACTCACCATCACTCACATCTTGCCCGTGGATGTCGTAAAAGACGACTATGGCATATAATATGCAAATAACATCTGTGCAAGAGAAGGCAAACTCGAAATAAACCCCTAATCAACATGCCTGACCAGCATTGTATAGTAGGTCAAGTTCCTTCCTATTGTGGAAGAGGCCCAACCCCAACAGTGGGACGTATGTGGGCTGCGATGATAATGATAACTTTAGTCTTTTACAAGGTTTTACTTAACACTAGAAAGACCGGGCTTCATACTATACCTTCAAAGACCGCAGCGGTCAATTTGACGGTACTAGAGATTCAGTCAGAATACATTTTTTTTTATTGCAACCAGTGGCAAACGAGCAAACAGTACACCTGATGGTAAGTGTTGCTGCTGCTCATAGACCTTTACAAGGTCGCTACCTACTGCGAAGAAAGTGAAGCGAGTGCGAATGCGTGCATTAAGGCTCGGTGATACCAAAGCCACTACCATAACCTTAACCTTCCACACACAAACACCCTCAGAAAGTTGGGCTTCCGGCTCTCTCGCTCACCGAACGAAGCGCAGTAACAAATTGCTACTACTCAGACGTCGATTTTCTGCGAGAGCGTGGTACTACCCCGGACGGACCGACCCGCGGCTGTAGACAGATAACTGTCGACAGTGTGGTCCTACCACTATACATATGAAATTATTGCGAATATTGCATTAAAATAAAATAAAAATAGTATCAATTTATTTTGTTATTAATAATAAACAAATATAAACTGCGTAACATTTGAAACTGAGTAATAGTTTATTTATTTTTTATCTTTTATACATTTTCCACAAAGAATTTTTTTACAAATTGTGCAGTTTTCACACGTATTTTTTTTATATTTACGATTGACTTAACATTGCCGCCTGTTATTATTGTTTGTAGTACATCGTTCACTAGTTTCAGAATTAATTTCTTGTCTTCGAGATGCAGTTGAAGTAGATTTTTTTCACATAATCTGCACGTAGATCGCTCACTAATTGAAGGATAAAATCATGGCGAGAAATTTTTATTGCCGTGACCTTTTTGTATAGAATTCACAAGTTTATAGCTGCTAAATAAAGTATATTGTAAAAAAACATGAGCTGGCCACGACTTCCAACACTTACGGTGTACTTGCGTGCCAATTGATTGATGATGTCTACCAAATTACGTTTTATTATAAAATTCAATTGTCTCAGAGAGCTTTTTTGATTAGAACCTGTGCTCACGTTGGGGTGATAATATTTTTTCTTGGTTTTCCTGATAGACAGTAAGGGTTGCATCTGTCTCAGTTTTCATTATAAAAGTTTCACGTCTTGTAGTACGAATACCTTTACAAATCGGCGGTTCTTCTCGTCTTGAACGCCGTGTTGTTCGAACAATGCTAGTCTTTTCGAAATAACTGCTCATCAATGGTCAAATATTCTCCCAGAATGTAACACATTTAACAATTCAACTTGCTGCTTGTAACATACCGACTTCCGGTACTGATGTCCTAGCTGAACGTCAAACGCACGCTGTTCGCTCGCAGCAATATCGCAACAGTTCTTGTTCTATTTGAGAACTACTGAGACGGCGACTCATTTTTTATAGCAAATTACGACTGCTCACTAAACGAAACCAGTGTCTACACTAAGTGTAATGTAAACAAGCTAGGCAGTAACAACTTACTCGGTATTCAACATAAATAAAAACAAAAATTCTCCGTGTGGTGAAGAAGTAAGCATACAATTCACCACTCCCTATTTTGCCCGTGAATATCGTAAAAGACGACTAAAGGATATAATAAGCAGATAGCATCTATGCAAGAAAAGGAAAACTCGAAACAAAACCGTATTCCAACACGCCTAGCTAAAGTCGTATAGTAGGTCAATTTCCCTCCTATTATGTAGGAGACCCGAGCATAACAGTGGGACACATATAGGCTAAGCTTATAAAAACACAAAAGTACCTTCATTAGTTTGAAGGAATCGTTGTTTACTATATTTTTATAGCTGTCTTTGTATGCCGTCACATTGACGGTGTGCGGTCTTAGTAAGTATGTGTAAAAGAATGTCATATATAAAATATAGTTTAATATTTTTTAATATAAATTTAACTTGACAATAGCAAATTAGGAAAAGTCATAAAATATAGAAAGAAACAAAAATATAGTTTATAAAATTTTTAAGAATGAAATCGCCGTGCGGTCAGATTGACGGCCTTGGTCTTTCTAGTGTTAACGTAATTATATTTTTTACGTAAAAGCAGAACACAGGAAAAATAAGTAAAAATTAGAACTTATATTAATACTAGCTGAAGCAACAGACGCGGTTCGTTTCAAATAAAAAAAATACACAAACAGAATTCTCCTTATACTCGATCGCAGGACAATATATCGGGTCCAATTGTCCAATCTTACTCCGTTTTCACACAGAAAGAACAACAGTAGGACTTAGTGCGACGTCATTTTCGTTATCGCCCATTTAAACAAACTCTTTATTTTTCTCCAAATATACTATATTATACTTTAAAATATGAATTACTCGACGTAAATATTGAAGAAGACACAGCAAAGTAATATTGAAATCAAATGTAAAATATGTTAACTTACTCTGTATTCTACAAGAGTATTTGGAATAGTCTCGCCAAGCAAAGTGTTAACAAACTCGGAGAGATCATAACCTCCAAGAACTGCCTTCAGGTTAGACTGCAAAAAAATCAAAATATTGGGAATATTAATACATAATTATTTTTATCAATTTTCAACGGTATTAAATATATCATAATCTGGAGGACACCTAACTAAGCTCAAAGTCGTTCAAAGTGCTATAGAGGCTATTCTAGAAATTTAATCAAGCCACGTGATAAAATCTGGAATAAAGAATTCCCTAAAAGAAAGATTGTGACTATCATAGACACTATCATAGATAGTGTTGACAGTTGTCTGTCTAAAGCCAGGGGCCGGACCGTCCGGGGTAGTACGATACTCTCGCAGAAAATTGACGTCTGAGTAGTAGCATTTTGTTACTGCGATTCGTTTAGTGAACGAGAGAGCCGGGAACCCAACTTTCTGAGGGTGTTTGCATGTGGTAGGTTTTTGTGATGTCTTTAGTTTCATCAAACTTCATTGCATGCATTCACACTCCCTTCACTTTCTTCACGGTAGGCAGTGACTTAGCAAAAGTCCATGAGCGGCAGCAACACCTACCATCAGGTGTACTGTTTGCTCGTTTGTCAACATTTGCAATTAAAAAAAACCGAATAATTAACTCTCTGAAGTAATAAGGTGTAGGACATATCGCTCGCTTAACCGACAATCGTTGGGAAAGAAAGGCACTCCACTGGTGAACATTAATCAAATGAAGCAGTGTAAGTTAAGCCACCAAGTTGAATAATGACATCTCAAAACAGGGTATTAAATACAATATGATACAAGGCTGTTGAGTGACATTCGTGTGGAGAGGTCTGTATTCAATGGTCAACGTTTTTATGTTGTTAGATAGAAATATATGGCATTAAAAATTTAAATCTCCATGTGGTGACGGAGTAAGAATATAATTCAACACTTTTCCCTGCCCATGAGTGTCGTAAAACACAATTAAGGGATAGTATGCAGATATGATCTATGCAAGAGAAGGGAAACTCGAAACAAAACCCTATACCAACCTGTCTGATTAGCATGGTCATATAGTAAGGTCAGTTTCCCTCCTGGTATGAAAGAGGTTTGAGCCCAGAAGTGGGACATCTAGTAGTGGCTGCAAAATACTACCGACATTGCTCGTGGGTGTCGTAAAAGACGACTAAGAGCTTTACATAGACCAGGACCAACTCTGTATGATATCATCTGATCAACAATTGTATTCCCAAGCAGGGTTAACATAAATCAAGGGGCCGAATAATAAAACTATTGCCAATAACTTTTAAAATATGTGCAATGAAAGAGAATCTCTTTTTACATAGTGAGTTGAGTAAACCAAGTATTTGCAAAAAGAGCAGGTTGATGATGATACAAAATATGCTTACGTTGATGTTGTTCAATGCGAAGTTAACAGTGAGACTGCGGATGGAGATCCCGGAGATGATGCCAACACTAACGTTGACTTGACCATTAACGCGGATGCTGTTGATTTCGACGCTAAAACAAAAATAACACACAGCATTATTTGAGCTGAACAGCTCAGAGGTAAATTTTGCAAGTACGCAAGATCTAATGCCTCTTTTCTACTTTTTTTTGCACTCAAATCCGTTTATGGGGCCGCAGGTCACTCTCCCGTCGCCCCGCATGGAATGGATGGGGTGTGTGTATATTACGGTCTAGACACCCTTGCTCGAAAAAAATAAATAATCTGTGCTATAATTTGATATGGAGTATTGTACATTGGCCAAACGGACTTACATAGTGGCTTAAGTGACTTAAGTGCCAACTAACAGTGTTTTCATGGTTTATAAAAATGCTGTATATTCCTTTAGAATCCGATAAGAGAATAATTTGTAATAAAAGAAGATCCATATTTGTTCGCGACAAGTGTAAAATACCGTGATAGTGCTTAAAAAAACGAACTGTAACATAATAGTGAATTTTGAGAAAAAGTATAGTGATAAGAATACCGTGAAAATTAACTAACTCAAAGTGTATCGCCAGATAGGAGTGCGTAACGAATATCGACCAATCAGGGCGCTCCAAATACATAGCGAAATTCGTAAGACGTAAACATTACGAATTAATGTGTACAGTGCTAAATAAACAATGTGAGTAATGAACATTAAAGTAGATTAATTATACGTTATATTGTAGTAAAAATTATGTTAAAATAGCCTATAACTGTTTGTTTTTCTTAATTTATGTAAAAGCATAATTGTACTTAGTTACGTTGTAATTTTTGTTGTTTATAGTGTCAAATTTGCAATAATCATAAATATTCTTGGTATTTTATTGAAATATACGCTAGGACCTATCGAACGCAGTAAGAACCAACATCCTAGGTATTATAACTTGCGAGATATAGCCTAAAAAAGATAGAAAAACAATGCTGATAGTATAAAATAATAGTTTTTAGTGCTTGTATAAAGCCTATTTTACTACCTAGGGTCGCGGCCACTACTGAAACAGATAGATGTATCTTAGATAAATAGAATAGTATATAGAATGTAAGCATATCTGTAATAGTCTTAGCGTTATAGTTAATTGTTCAATAAAATCAGGGGTCGGTCCTCTCCCCATTTCTCTTCACGCTATACACTAGCGATATGCCTAAATTCAACCGGGTACATAAAGCACTTTACGCTGATGACACCGCACTCTTTTGTGCTGGTAGATCCCCGACAACAGTAGCCAAGACTCTCCAAACAGCGGTTACCGCCCTAGCCAATTGGTTTAGGAAATGGAGATTAGAAATCAACCCCGAAAAGAGTCAGGCGGTCATGTTCACTAGACGAACTGCCCGTTTCTACTCTATCGATAGCATTCCTCCCCTTAAAATTTTCAACAAGCCGGTCACTTGGACCAGGCAGGCCAAATACTTGGGTGTGACCCTTGACGATCGACTCAGCTTCGCCCCTCACATAAAGCAAGTCCGCGCACGGGCAGCCTTTGTGATGGGCCGTCTCCACTGTCTACTCAACTCTAGGTCACGTATGCCCCTGAGTAGCAAAATCCGACTATACACCACTGCATACGGCCTATCATGACCTATGCCAGCGTGGTGTTCGCGCATGTTAAGCCACACAGGATCCACAGGCTACAGACACTACAAAATCGTTTCATGCGCTGAGCTACGGGAGCACCGTGGTTCATACGAAACGTCGATCTCCACATTGACCTCGAACTGCCGACCATCAAGCAGTTTATGAAACGGTGCTCTCAGAGCTACTTTGACTCTGCCATGACACACCCCAACCAACTAGTGGTTGGGGCGGCTTCCTATAGATCCTCCAAAATCTCATCCATCCGACGTCCTCGTCACGTCCTCGATGAAGAGGACGACAATATCACACTCGCTCAACAAAGAGCCTACACGGCCCGCGAGGCCTTAACAAATAAATATCCGCGGTTCCGCCCTCGCCGTCGAGGTGCGAAACCGCGCCGCGCAAAAGTCACGACTAAAAACGTGGGCACGCCCACTTTGCCTCCAGCGACGTCCCAAGCCGAGGTCCGTTCCCCACAGGGGGAGCCCTTGGGCGATGTCGCTTAGCATACTTTTCTCCGGGTTGAGAGCCCTCAGCGCTCACCCATAGTCCGCGTCAAGCTGTCAAGGCCATCTGCGGCCAACAGCGTGTACACACACAAAAAAAAAAAAAAAACTTCAAGCATTAACATTCAGGGGCTAGGCAGCAACGGTGTAATATTCGTCCGATGTGCAAGTTACTTCAAAATCGATCGTTTTATTTCTTCACTGAAGCCCGCCAGTAGGGAACCGAACCCGAAGATACAGTCCACACATACAGTCCACATAAACCACCGAACCAGCGACCAACCGGGACGTCAGCCGACTACAACACATTTGTCTGAAGGCCCATCCCGCACAATATTATTATATTTTGCCCCTATTATATTTGTTAGCACTCATTCTATTTTATCCGTCTGTTTTTTTTTATCTTTTATGTAACTCGATAAAGTGTGCTTAAAATGTGTTTAATAGTTTCTGAGACGCATTGCGTTTAAAGAAACAAACCTCTTTAGCATTGTATTAGTTGTTCAGATAATAAGAAAAGTTTATAGATAACTGGATAATAACTGGATTTTGATGAAACTTCACAATAATATAGCTTACATATCAGAATAACACATGGGCTATAATTTATCTCGATATTCCCACGGGAAGGGAAACTATGTGGGTAAAACCGCATGGCGCTGCTAGTAAGAAAATAATTCACCATCTATCCTACTCATGGTTATCTTAAAACTAAGGGACATATGCAGGTACTCGTAGCATCTATGCAAGAGAAGGAATACTCGAAATAAAGTCCTATGCCAACAAGTCTAATGGAGGAAGCTCAAGCCCAGCAGAGGGACGCTCATGACCAATCGAAGTCATCCCACGAGAGTTAAGGAGAGCAAGAAAAGGTAGTCTACACTGACGAGGATAATAGTAGCATTTATAGCCACTATTCGTGGGGCACCCTGTATCCAAAACTGGACATCAATTGAATGATGGATGTATTATTTTCGTGTTTTGATCGTATTAATAACAGTAGATTTATGGATTAAAATTTAGATAAGAATTATCAAATTGATGTGAGTTTTTACATATTCATTTATCGAACCACTTAAACAGTTGTTATTAAAAAAATTCCCTAAGAATATTGATAAGATATAAAATTATTACGTCAATACTATCCACTGTTGTTTACTAGAACCACTACTGACATAAATACGAAGTTCATACATTTGTGTGGTAGGAGTACACTGTCGACAGTGTTCTGTATACCAGCTCCGGGTCGATCCATCCGGAGTAGTACTATACTGTTGCAGAAAACCGACATCTGAATAGTAGTAATTTGTTACTGTACTTGATTCAGTGAGCAAGAGAAGCACAACTTTCTCAAGCTTTGCGTTTGATGATTTTAAACATTCACATAATATACAGATTCAGAGCAATCATTTATGAATCCAACAAAGAACTGTTTTTGATTGAACTGTGTTCGAATCCAACTTCCATAGGGTTTGCATTCTTGTTGCTTGACATTAGAGGTCTTAGAATATATTTGCCATTCGTGCTGTCTTTATAGGGTAAATGAAGTCGATCATAAAAATGATTTTCAGTCCTAGCGTTTGCTCCAAAATTTGTTTGAATTAATAAAAGCAAAAGAATGAATATCTTTTAAATCATAGTACTCGTAATAAAACGTATATCTTCATCAATTCCTCGATAATCAGCTTAAAGTTGCCAATTTAATAATTTTGCTACGATCACGCACAATAAATAAAAAATCGGTATGAATTTTCCAAGACAAATACCACAAAAACGCGCATTAGTTCCTCCTTTGATAATAATATAAATTAATAAGATACGGGCTATTACCTTCCAGCGGCTTCACCTTGCAGAGTCTCACCAAAGAGGGTAACTTCACCATATGCATCACCTAAATAGTAAAGATTATTACATTAGTCCGAGGAATATATAAACAATAATACAAATAATGAACTTAGGCATTAGTTTAATATACATACCAACGGAAAGGTGGATAAGAGGCAATTCTACATCATAAGTCAGGCGGAAGAGCAATACTGAGTAGTCCATTCTGTTAACACGGATATCGCTGAGACCGAAGCTCAGGAGATCTTCGATAAAACCGGCGGCATTGAAAATTCTGTGAAAAAAACAGGCATAATGTTCATAAAATTATTTGGGAAACATTCTGGATGGCTTATTCAAAAAAACTTAGAGACTAATTGATAAATTAATGATAATGCTTTTGGAAGGACGTGTGGAGTTATAAGGTGGGATAAAATAAGAAATGAGTATATTAGGGGAAGTCTGAAAGTGACACCAGTGGTAGAAAAGAATAGGAGCGCGAGATTGTCTTGATATGGACATGTGATAAGAAGGGATGAAAGACATGTTACGAGGAGGTTTGTCAATATGTTTTCGAATGGACGTAAGAAGCGTGGGAGACTCAAAAAGAGATGGATGGAATATGTGAAGGAAGAGTATTAAAGTAATGAGTGCAGATATGATGAATGACAGGTGCCTATGGAAGGTAAAAACCGTGCCGACCCCACTTAGCGTGGGATGAGGGTAAGTAAATGATTGGAAGAGATTCAAATAATGCTTTTGCAAAACGAGACCATTATCATGCCTCAAAAACAAACAACTAATCTAAGTTATCCGCATTGTCAACATGGCAGATCATTGCAACGTATATATTAAATACTAGCCACCCAATAAATCTAATATCTCCTAAATCTGCAGTATCTCCAAAGATCGGCTCGGTTTCGAGTCCTGGACCGGGCAAAATGCCATAAGGTTTTTCTAAAAAAATAGCCTAAGTTATTCCTTACATAGAGAGCTACCTGGCAGTAAAATATTATCGAAATCAGTCCAGACGTTTTTAAGATTACCCGAAACAAACACAAAGAGAAAAAATTTAAACTGGTTTTTAGGCATAAGTATCGTGCAAATAATGGTCTGAGCATGACAAATACCTACTATTTTGACATTACAGACAGACACTTCAATTTTATTTATTTGTTTAGATTCTGTAATCATTTATACAGGAAATATTAAACTGATAGATTTTTGAAACCAAAACAAAAGCAACAAGATATAAAAAAGTGCTTGTTTTAGTAGATATTTCGCTACAGTTAGTAAGAGAAGCTTTTTTGTATGTTGGTCTTACTAACTGTAGCAAAAATAAATTATTATACATTATAGAATAATTTAGGTACTCTAACTGAAAAGACATTATATACAACAGCAGTAGTTATCAGCTACAGTAACATTTCTAAGGTAATCTGAACTTGGTCGATTATCTTATTTTAAAACTTGTCTAAGCTAGTTCAATGTGTCATTTTCTTACCCAAGAAGACCGTGGTGCCGACTCCATTCATATATAATAAGATTAAAATAATAAATTCGAAACCTACACAATTTATCTACAAGAGATCTTTGAATTTCTGTTATCACCCAAAACTCAATTATTAAGACAACAAAAAGTATTGTAGATATTAATTACTATAACCATCTCGAACATACATTTGATGAATAGCAATTGTTATTTAAAATACTTACACAGGTACTGGCAGAGCATATTCCCTCTCTTCCCTTTTGATGTTCAAGGGGTCTAATCCAAGGTCTTTAATAGACTGAGAAAGGTCATTAATAGCATCGATGATCGCTCCTGTAACGATACGCTCGGGGCCATCTGCAAAGATATTCATTTGTCATCAGTGATTTAAAGGTCAATTAGTATAATAGGTACTATAGTGTGAACTTACAATCCCTAAACCTTTTCATGTTGTCAGGGCTTAGCTCTTTTGCCCGTCCATTATAAACAAAGAAGTAGGAATACAAAAATGCTTTAGGTGATGATACATAAAGGCTAACAAATAAGTCACACAAAAAAAATCCAGTTTAGTTTTCTGACCATAGAGGCTCTTACGATAATGTTAGTTTTGATGACATAACAAGATACTTTCCTTTCCAATGAAAACGTTAGCGGCTTAGCGTTAGCTTTAGTAATTACTTGAACATGCTTGAAAACAGGGAATTAACTCTATATTACTACCGTTTTGATTACAAGGACACGACAGAGTAGACGTATAACGTCTATGCAAGCTAGGGAGAACAGCGCAGTGAGCGCTTGGTGTCCATAGTTACGATGATGGATGATGGAAAAACTGGAATATGTTTGCCACCTTCTTCTCGACATCAGTTAACAAAATAAGAACCATTACTCCAAACCAGTACTAAGTGAAGAAAGTATTAATTAAAAAGCCTGTGATCTCACCTGATTGCGTCTGGGGCAGGGCATTAATTCCCGCAATGATGACGGCAAAAGCGATTAAGTATTTCATTTTGTTCAATATTATTTAAATCTGTAAAACATCATTAAGTTAGATACAGAATATGTAAATTATAGTGCTGAATTAAAATAAAATGTTATTACGACTACAGACATTACTGAACTAAATAGCAACTTTCTGTGTGGAGTATCGTGTATTCTTTTGTTATACAGAATATCGTGTGCAGTTCTAAAATCAATTATTATTTTGAATATCAATTTCTTCTGAATTATACCTATGTACTTTGCCTTTTCCATTCCTAGTAAAAAGTACTTATTCCTAAATGAAAAGTGCTTTAAGACATAGATGTATTTTCTGTATCCCTGATAATATCTATACAAAATTTTAAAACAAACAGGTAGTTAAGGAATGATAGTGTAAAAAGCAAATATTACTTAATATTTGCCAGTTGTTGTACTATGTTTGTGCTATGTAAACTATGATTTTCATTCATACTGACCTTTATGATGATACAAGGAGCTATTTGCTACAACTGACTCTGATGGTTACACGTATAACACATTTTGTCACATTGACAGACGCTTATATGCTTTCTGTTGAAGTATTATCAAATTAATTAACATGTACTGATGGTAATCATTACAAACGCAATGATATTTACCTATTTTCATACATTATCTACCGAATTATATGCCAAGGCCTGATAAATGACGTTTAGGAAGTTCATTTGTAGGTATTAAAGTAGTTTCCTTCTAAGAAAAAATTATTCAGATAAACTTCCATATTTACGCAAAATATAGAGTTTTAGGTCTTTATTTATTTTTTGTTCTCTGAGTTAAAATAATCTAGATCAATTACCACATTTATGTTTAGAATCCTTTTCATTTATTTTAAAATAATTTCCTTCTAAGTTCTATTAATCTAGACCAAATGCCACAATTACGCAAAGTTTGGAATCTTCTTCATTTGTATTTAAACAGTTTTCTTCTAAGTTAGATCTAGATTTTTTTCTGCTTTTACGTAGAGATAACATCTTTTTAATTTAGTTTAAAATAATTTATTTCTAATTGGATTAATCCAAGTCAACTGCTACATTTCCGCAACTATCAGAATCCTATTATTTGTCTTTAAATAGTTTCATTCCAAGTTAAATTGATCTAGATCAAAATCCGTATTCCTAGAGTTTGAATCTTCCTCATTTGTATTAAATTAATTTCCTTATAACTTAAATTAATCTAGATCAACTTCCTCATTTATGTAAAACTCATAGGTGGGCACAGTTAATCCAAAAGTTAACTTCGTTAATTGTTAACTCGTTAATTAAAATCTTAACTTCGATAATCGTTAAAGCGTTAAATTTGCGAAAATTTAAAGCAAGTTAAAGTTAACCGTTAAAAGTTAACCATCTAAAACGTATACTGCTTATATCTTGCCCGTGGATGTTGTAAAGGACGACTAAGAGCCAATATGCACATAAAATTTGTGCAAGAGAAGGAAAACTCTAAATAAAACCTTATACCAATATGTCTGACCAGCATGGTATAGTAGGTCAAAATTCTCCAATTGCGGAGGAGGCTCGAGCCCAGAAGTGGGACATGTACGAACTGAGACGACGACGACTGCTTTTAGGCTGAAAGAAATAGATAAATTCTACAGCATGTAGTAGAATTATATTGGCATTGGCATGAATCTATCCACACTAGCTTGGGATACGCTACTGCTGGTAGCCGCGATACCCAAAGATTCACCAATACTTCACGTCGCTTTTTAGTAGGATTAAGAACGTATCACATCTGCTACTATCATAATCTACTATAGAAGAATTCACAGCAATTGAAGAAAGTTTTGGATCAGTTTCCTTTTTTGCGGAGAGCGGCTTAATCTCGTTTAGCTGGATGGCAGCCTGGCGGAACGACGCCCACCGTGACCTAATTACCCGTTGGGCAGTTCGGATGAAGAGGTCTCCGTACGGTGTTCAGACCGTCAAGGCTTTCCGGCCGATGCTGATGGAGTGATTGGGTCGGCGGAACGGGGTGCTTTCCTTCCGACTGGTACCGGAATTGACGCGTCATGGTAGCTTCGCCAAGTACCTGCACACGATCGTGAGAAAAGAGAGCGCACCGTCCTGCCACCATTACGATTGCGACGAGGACACGACACAGTACACGCTCGAGGTGTGTGTCACGTGGACAGAGCAGCGCCTTGAACTCATCACAATCATCGAGGCTGACCTGAAGCTGCCGTCTCCAATCGCTAGGGCGATGCTTGATGGCGTCAGGAACTGGGACGCGGTCACCGCCTTCCATGTGGAACTGTCACGGCAAGGGGGGGTGGATCGTGCGCAGGAGGAATTCCCCTGCGACACCATCCACTGCCAGCGATTCGGCCGCAGGTGTCGTGGAAATTACAAACGTGGCGTGGCGCGTAATTCAAACAAATGACAGCATGTCAACAAACGACAAACTTAACGGACCAAAGTTAAGGGAAGTTCAATTTAACGGAAGTTAACAAGAGCTTTAACATTTTTTGAAGTTAACTTAAAAGTTAATCCGTTAAGCAAAATGTTAACTTCGTTAACGATTAACGGATTAACGAGTTAATGCCCACCTTTGGTAAAACTTTGACCTCTTCTTTAGCCAAATAACGTGTACTGCTGAACTTTGGCCTGCCAAGTCTAATGCAAATACAGTGCAACCTTAATATTACGAACCTCAATTTAACGACGTCCTCGATTTAACAAAGTTTTTCTAATCCCCTTGAATTGTCCATAAGAGTCAGTGTAAATAATACCTTTACATTACAAATTTTTTTTACGAACATCCTCTTTATAACGAATTTTCAACTATCAAAAAAAAGTGTAAATACCTCTATATGAATGACCCTTAGTCCCATAGTATGTGATTCAGTCGCGACAGGTTCCGACACGTTTTTTTCGTAAAACAATTGAAGTCGTTTGATGGGAAATAATGTAAATAGTGCTCATCACTATTGTTGAAGATTCTAGTTGCTGAATGCAAAAATGTTGAGGTGATCAAAACTATTTCTTGGCCTCTTTATAAAAAAATTTAGACCAACCTTACCTCAATATAACAAACCTCAGTTTAACGAATTTCTTGATATAACGAATATTTACGAGTTCCCGTCGGATTTGTTATATTAAGGTTGCACTGTAATAATCACCACACTTATCAAGAAAGCGATTGCTGTTGGTGTTACAAGTGCCTCAGGAGAACGCTGTTGCCCATTCTCGAGGTAATATCTGAGGCGGTTTTTAAGATACCCACGAGAAAGTAAGGGGGCAGTCACACAATATATTTTTAACCCGTCACCACGGGTACGTCATTGCTTGAGTACGTCCGGTTTTCGACTTGGGTACCAACTTGAATATAATTAAAAAAGGTAGCCGTCGCTCAGGACGCCTGGCAGATGTAAAACTTCTAAATTATGTTGTACAAATATGCATAAAAGAACAGATTATGATAGGAACTAATATGCCATAAAGTATAAAAAAACCTAATATTAGGTATTTTTTTCCCGAAAACGATGATTTTTATTCAATAAACATTTATTTTCATTAGTATACACTATAGGTATGTGTTTAGGTAAATAATTTATTTTGAGCTCACTAGATGGTGTTGTACAAAATTTTAAAACAGCTTATGGTTTCGTTACCCAAATGTACATATCCAAGCATGGCGTTAACGCCACCGATCACCACCAACAATCAGGTTCACCCTCGCCTATAGATGTTTTACATCTAAAACAGATTACGTTTTAATATGAAATTGTTAGCTTCTAAATTCAGATTACCCTGATATTCTTCCGTCTTTTACATTTTTTCTCTAGCTCTTTTTTTGGCGATCCGAGAGACCTTCCTTATTCACTTGTCAAATTGCATGACTACCCCTCATTATAAAGCTTATCGTACCGCCTAATAAAAAAGTACCCACAGTCTAAAAATGTTCCACTTGTCTTAAATTTGTGAATATATTTCTTTTGAGAAAAGATCCTTTGAACGAAAGTGTCCACCTAAATTTTAGTAATGTACTATAATTTTCCGTGTGGTGACGGAGTAAGAATACAATTCACCAACTCCTTTCTTGCCCTTGGATGTCGTAAAAGACGACTAAGGGATATAACATGCATATAACATCTATGCAAGAGAAAGAAAGCTCGTAAAAAAAACCTATACCAACCCATCTAACCAGAATGGTATAGTAGATAATCAAGGAAGGAGGCGGCGGATCTTGCGCGAGAGGAACTCCTCTTCGGTGACACGGTCCGCCGCTGGTGACTCGGACAGCGAATGTGTGAATACCTGTGCTTGATACCGCCCTAGCCGAGGCCACGGGTGACCGGACCGAGGACTTTAGTCCGGCACTTGCGGGGAGACTGACCACACGACGGTGACCGTCCCGGGACAGGGATGTCGAGAGGTGAGGGCACCCGAAAGGGTATTCCGTCGGGCCGATCACTGAGGGCGAGGTACTCGGCACTGAAGGTCGGCCCAACGACGAAGGCGACGTGGGTACGCGTGGGTTATGGCCCCGCGCGCCGTCCATTCATCGCCTCGGACGGAATGGACGGCGTGTGCGCGTACCATAGCCCACCCATAAAAAAAAATGGTATAGTAGATAATTCCTAAGGCAATTTTTACAGCTCACATAACTCACACTGAAAAGTTATCAGCATTATCCTGCTTTTATCCCAATTATATAAGGTCGTCTCAATATTATGTACCCTTCTTTCATAGTACACTAGCTGATCCGGCGAACTTCGCACCGCCATAATTTTTTTCGTAAATATATTTTCTAAATTACTGAAAATTTAGTCTGTGTATAGCTGTCATTTACGTTTTGTTATTACATGTCAGATGCGATTTTGATATACCACGTTTCCTATAGTTCATAAAATATAGCTTGATCTCTGTGACAGATGTCAACGAAACCAACGAAGTAAGTTTGAACAAGCGACATGTTTACAATTTCATTTTGTATCAAATATATTTTCATTATTTTCGTGCCAGTTTTATTGCAAATGAATTGCAATATATTATAAATATAAAAATATTAATATTCATGCCTAAAATGTACCTCGTAAGTACTGAAATATCTAATAAACATTTTATATATAAATGACGCTTACGCACGTACAAGGTCATACTGGACTGAAAATAAAAAAAAGATGGGACAGTCGATATACGTAAATCGATAACCGATCTATATTAAATTATTCATAAAAGAAATAAACCCAATAAAGTACCTAGATAATACTTTCAACATATTTTTTACATTACAACAGACATGTACATTATAAAATACATAAATTGAATTAATTAAACATTAAAAAACTACTTTTTGTCTCAGAGTAAATGATAATATTATGTACGCATTATCTATACCAATAAATAAAATTGGAGTGTCTGTTTGTAATGTCAAAATAATAGGCTTTTTTCATGCTCACACGGTTATTTGCACGACACCTATGCCTAAAATAGCAATAAAAAATTTTTTGTCTGTCTGTCTATTTGTTCCGGGTAATCTTCAAAACGGCTGGACCGATTTCAAAAATTCTTTCACCAATGGAAAGCTATAATATCAGGGCGTAAACTAGGATATGTCGCAGCGTCGCTGCCTCTGACGCCATATCTTGATAGTTTTTAAGAATCAATCGATTACGGAAACGTCAAGTATTAAACTTGGGTGTTTTTGATACAACGTTGGCAATGATTTTTGATGTTTGTCGTTTGACCGTTAACGTTTGAAATATTACCGAGCTTTCTTTATTGAGAGCGATCCGTTGAATAGGCAGTTGAGAGCGAGACTCGGAGTCGATCGGTCGCTGTTGCTGTCGTGTTGTATCAAATCCGTGTATCCGTGTAATTGTGGCTATGATAGAAAAGTGTTAACGCTAATTGTTGAATACAGTTTAAAAGTAGCCATCCGAAGTATTATTTTATCTCCTCGCGATGTGTGACCGACCTGATAGTGATACAGCACGGCGACGGTACTCGATATTTATATATATATATATATATATATATATATAGGAAAGACGGGTTTTGCGAACAATATATTGACTCATCACGATATCTCTGGAACAATAAGGCGTACAGGCTTAAAATTTGGCAGGAATATTCCTTTCGACGAGTAAAGGTCAGCTAAGAACGGATTTTACGAAATTCCACCTGCAAGGGGTGTTACGGGGGCATTAACAATAATATACATTTAAAGGAACAGGGTGAGCCGAAGCTACTGAAGCTAGAAAAATGAAATTTGGACCGTAGTTCTATTTTGTGACGTAGGCACTCTATAACAATTTTTTTTTTAAATTCTACCCCTAAGGGGGTGAAACGCAACGGCAAAGTTTGTATGCAAAGAAAAAATCTTTAGTTACTGTCTTCAAATTAAGCACAAATACTCTTTAATAAAAATAAATAAACACGTGTTTCACCGTGTGTCCATTTTCATGCTCTAAGGGTGTAAAATAGGGAGAAAGATGTTAGTTTACTGACTTATCACAGAGCCGAAACTACTGAAGCCAGAAACATGAAATTTTGACATTAGTTTCTTTGCGTGACGTAAAACCTACTAAGAAAGGGTTTTAAGTTTGTATAAGGAGAAAAAAATCTACCTCGATTTTCTTCAAATTCTTCACAAATACTATTTAATAAAAATAAATGAACACGAGTTTCAGCATTTCTTACAGTCAAATTACAGTCAAAATTAAGAAATGTATTATATATTAAGAAATGTATAATAGGTATGAAAAAGTTGGTCAACTACCTCATTAACGCCGAGCTGAAACTACTGAAGCTAGAAACATGCAATTTTGACTGTAATTTTATTTTGTGACGTAGGGACCCATTAAGAAAGGATATTTTGGAATACAACCCCTAGGAGGTGAACCGCAGTAGCAAAGTTTGTATGAGGAGACAAAATTCGTCATCATTTTCTTTACTTTTTGTTTAAAAACTCTTCGTTCGTCATTTGTTTCATCATTTCAACCCTTATACATCCCACTGTTCGGCTCGAGCCTCCTCCATTATGAGAGCGAAAATGACCTACTATACCACGCTGGTCAGACTGTTGCCATAGGTTTTAGTTTCGAACTTTTCTTCTCTTGCATAGATGTGGTATGCATATTATAATCCCTTAGTCGTCTCCTACGACAGCCACGGGTAGGAGAAGGGGTGGTGAATTGTATTCTTATTACGTCATCACACGGAAAATACTCTTCAATAAAAATTAATAAAGAGCTTTTGTCAATTTTTGCGTTCTAAGGAAACTAGGCGGGTAAGGTGACTGAACCGAAGCGAAGCGAGGGCGGATTGCTAGTTTATTTATTTATAAAACAGTCGTAATTGATCGATTGATCTAACGACTGTCCCCTATTTTGGCAAAAAAAATGATAAATGTTCTAGCAGAAACGCTCCAGTGATGACGATAATAGTGACCTTGACCTCGATTGTCTTGACCTTTTGAATAATTAAAACAGTCAAAAAACAGTTTTGTTTGAAATAATTTCAAAAAGATTTTCATTGATTGTATTTTAATCATAATAGAAAATCAAAATTATAAAAATAAAGAGGTTTATAGATAAAAAACTACGGACTTTATCGTAAGCGTGACAGCACTAGGGACAACTGTCACAGAGATCATCCTATATTTTATGGACTATAGTGACTTGTATTCTCTTTGACGTTTTATGTCAGGTCCCACGGGAACCCGATCGAACGGAATAAAATGTATCCTATGTCCGTAGCCTAGTTCTAAACTACCTCCCCACCAATTTTCAGCCAAACATGTTCAGCCGTTCTTCAGTTATAAATAGTGAAACTAACACGACTTTCTTTTATATGTCGGAATCAATCGATTACGGAAACGTCAAGTATTATACTTGGGTGTTTTCGATACGTTGCCAATGATTTTTGATGTTTGTCGTTTGACCGTTAACGTTTGAAATATTGCCGAGCTTTCTTTATTGAGTGCGGTCCGTTGAATACTCAGTTGAGTGCGAGACACGAGAGCGATCGGTCGTTGTTGCTGCCGTTTTGTATTAAATTCACCGCGTTTCCCTAACTTGTAAGTTAGCTGTCGGTAGCCGTGTAATTAGTGGTTATGATAGAAAAAGTTTTAACGCTAATTGATGAATACAATTAGTTTAAAAGTAGCCATCCGAAGTATTATTTTATCCCCTCGCTATGTGTGACCGACCTGATAGTGATGCAGCACGGCGCCCCCTCAACCCTCGATATATATATATATATATATATATATATATATATATATATATATATATATATATTATATATATATATATATCTCGTCTCACGTTAACCGTCCTTGGGAATATAATTATTGACCAGAGGGCTACAGATAGAATTGACTCAAGTCAATCGTCTCTTAGTCGTCTTTTACGACACCCTCGAGCAATATAAGGGTTGATAGTATTCGTAGCCACCACACAGCAACTCGTACCAAAAATTATTACGTCGTAACAAAGATTAAAAATTACATATTCAAAATGACCAAGCGGGTTTTTGTACATTTCCATCACACAATCATTCAGAAGACTATAATGTCATTATCAATTAATCACATTCAGCTGCGTCTATTGACATTGTCATAGTGATGATCAAGTAATTTATATAACTAGCAGCGCCCTGTGTTTTCACCCGCAGTTCCTCTTCCCATAGGAATATCGGGATAAATTATAGCCTATGTGTTATTCTGATATGTAAGCTATATTATTGTGAAGTTTCATCAAGATCCAATCAGTAGTTTTTTCGTGAAAGAGCAACAAACATCTTCACATCCTCGCATACAAACTTTCGCGTTTATAATATTAGTAAGAATACAGAAAAGATAAAAACTTTAATTAAATTGTAGCGATGGCGATAATGATTTCCGTATGGTGAGAGAATAGGAATCTTCCACTTATCTTGCCCATTGATGTCTTAAAAGATGACTAAGGAATATAATATGCATGTAATATCTTATGCAAGAAAGGAAAAACCAGAAATGAAACCCTATACCAACGTCTCTACCACTGACAAGTCACCCTGCTCCGGTGGTCGGCCCAACAACGAGGCGACGTGGATACGGGTGGGTTATGGGCCCGCGCGCCGTCCATTCGTCGCCCCGGATGGAATGGACCGCTGTGCGCTTACCATAGCCCACCCATAATAAAAAAAAATACCACCGTCTCTGACTAGCATGGTATCATCATCGTCATCATCGCAGCACACATCTTCTTTTACGACATCCACTGGCAAGATAGGGAGTGATAGACATATAACATCTATGCAAGAGAAGGAAAATTTGAGATAAAACCACACATTACATTTCACAAGTGGGCTTGAGCCTCCTCCACAGTAGGTGAAAAATGGACTTGCAGCACCACTCTGATCAGACGGGTTCGTATAGGGTTTTATTTCGAGTTTTCCATCTCTCTTAAAGATGTTACATGCATATTATACCCCCCTTTTTTTTGGGGTAGGCTGCGGTCGGCGCACTCCTTGCACCACTCCGTCCAGGGCGACAGAGTGGCGTAAACACGCACACCCGCAACCCACCCGAACACCACGTCGCCTTCGTCGTTAGGCCGACCACCGGAGCAGGGTTACTTGTCATCAGTGGTCGGCCCGACGGAATATTATATCCCCTAATCCTCTTTTACGACTCCCATGGGCAAGTTAGGGGGTGGTGAATTGTATTCTTACTCCGTCACCACACGGAATTTTTATACAATCATAATTACAACTCTATTTCTACTCACTATCTTTATTTTTTCTTATCACGCCATAATTATCTCTCAGAACCTAATAATATATCTATTGTTTGCAATCACTGCAATAAAGATTTATGATGAAATATTGATTCAAAATGATATAAGTAAATCACCCACGTTCAATGTCGTAAACATTGAAGTTACCAAGGGCAGTATTGAGTTAATTTGAAGGTTTCTGGCTGATAAACTTGTGAAGGAAAACTGATAAAAAATATTGACGAGTTTTCTTGTTTTGATATTAAATTTAAAGAATAAAAAGGCAGGTTTTTTTAGAATACAGTCTAGTCTATTTACGAATGTATATTACATGGCATTATCCGTGTGGTGACGGAGTAAGAATACAATTCACCATCCCCTATCTTACCCGTGGGTGATCGTACGAGACGACTAAGGGATATAAAACGCATATAACATCTACGCGAGAGAAGGAAAACTCGAAATAAAACCCTATACCAACACGTCTGACCAGCGTGGTATAGTAGGTCAATTAACCTTCCATTATGGAGGAGGCCCGAGCCCAACAGTGGGACGTATATGGGCTGAGATGATGATGATGATTAACATGGCTATATTCGCAACTGTAGTTCTGCCCTACGGGAACATGCATTTTACAGACCCATTTAACGATCTCTGCGTAATTGTATAACAAATATTCATCCATCCAAAATGCTGTATTTATAATCTTCCTCATCACAGCTCATATACGTCCCACTACTGGGCTCGAGACCCTCTATATAGCCCACACTATACGACACTCCTAGGTGAGTTAGTATAGGGTATTGCTTTTCAGAAACTTAAAATAACAATAACGAAATTGTTGCGTTTATTGTCATAACGATAAACGACTCTACTTAGATTTTCTGGCGGGGCCAACCCATCTGTGACGACTCACATCCATTTTTATGTATGTATGTACTGTATACGTATGTATATGTATGTATATATATTTATATAGTTATATATGTATTCATATTTATATATTGTATCATTTGGTAATCAAATATTTGATAAATTCTGGTTATCTCCAACTATCTGTATTGCACCTGCCTTAAATTATTTCTGCTCCACCCTCGGTCGACTGGTAGAGAATGCCTAAGGCATTCAGTCCGCCTTGTCTTTGTTTGTGCAAAAGTTTTAAAATAAATAGATAATCAAATAACAATTGTAAGAGTATCATTGTATATTTGTAACACCTGCCACTTCTGTATTATCAATAATATACTCAAATCAACATGATTAACAACACCTGTAATTCCTATGTAATGATTAATTAATATAATCATCATCATCATGTCAGTCTATCGCCGTCCACTGCAGGACGTAGGCCTCCCTCATGTTACGCCACAAAGTGCGGTCCTGTGCCGTCTGCATTCAACGATGCCCTACAATTTTCACTAGGTCGTCAGTGCACCTAGTTGTGGCATCCTACACTGCGTCGTCCAATACGTGGTCGCCACTCGAGAACCTTTCTTCCCCAGCGGTTGTCGGTTCGTCGGGTGATATGGCCTGCCCATTGCCACTTCAGCGTGCTGATTCTTTGTGCTATGTCTGTTACACCCGTTCTTCTGCGGATTTCGGTATTTCGAATTCTATCCCGAGCACAGCCCGTTCCTTAG
Source organism: Lymantria dispar (assembly GCA_032191425.1). Lineage (NCBI taxonomy): Eukaryota > Metazoa > Arthropoda > Insecta > Lepidoptera > Erebidae > Lymantria > Lymantria dispar. The sequence continues at coordinate 7,880,802 of CM063445.1, read as the reverse complement.
CACGCTAAGCGACTTTGAGCCTTATTATGAGGCCTACATTTAGGGACCACGTTTGTGTGCCGTAAGTCATCACTGATAACACACGCTGATCGTAGACCTGTGTTTTCAGATACTGAGGTGTGTTGGACGAGAAGATCCTCTTAAGTTTCTTATCGTCTCGTCTAATTAAGATCTTAATTAATATAATAAATAGTTTTATTTCCAATTCTCCTTCTCTTCCATAAATAGTATATGCACAACATATTCTTTAGTCGTATTTTACGATACCCATGGGCAGGACAGGGGATGTGAAATTGTATTCTAAATCCGTAACCACACGGAGTATGATCATGACTGAATAATTCTCCCCTAGCCGAGGCCGCGGGTGACGTGACCGGGGATTAGTCCGTCACCCGCCGAGAGGCCGACCGCGCGAGGAAAGACCGAGGGGTCATCCCCGAGGGGGGGACGTCGGTCGATGGGTGGGTACCCCAAATAGGGGGTAATCCGTCGGGCCGACCACAGATAAAAAGTAACCCTGCTCCGGTGGTCGGCCTAACGACGAAGGCGACGTGCATCGTGGGTGGGTTGCGTGTGTGCGTGTTTGCGCCCCTCTGTCGCCCCGGACGGAGGGGTGCGAGGAGCGCGCCGACCGCAACCCACCCTCAATAAAAAAAATGACTGAATAATCCTCAAAATCAGTAAAAATTATATCATTTATTTTACGTACATCTTCATAATCTATACTAGGGATGTTATGGAGCTCCGTAACCGTAACTATCGGATATCCGAAATAAATATATAATCGTAACCGTAACCGATTCAAAAGTTTCGGATAATTTCGAATAAGGGTGGAGTCTAAATAAAACATGTTTCGACAGGTTTTGTTTCGCCGCGCTTGCACTCTTCTTCTTCTTCTTTTTTGTTTTGGCAATCAGCTACAAATACGAGCCATTTTTGCCAGCGTCGAGTTATAATTATCTTTTCAAGTTCTCAGTTTCTTCATGTCAGTAACGGTCTGTCAGTAAGTCAAAGTGTCGCCCTCAACAGTGTAATGGCCACTGTTAAGGGTATCTTCTGAGAATTTTGGTGGAAATATAAAGGTATGTATAGCAGTTTTATATCATATTCACTTCACCTCAGCAGTTCTGTCGCTATATATTACATAAGAGGTCCCAAGACAATTAAAAGCGATTCCCGGGACTTCCTGAGGGTCAAACCTCAGTGTCTTATACGGAGACCATTGTGGATCCTGGCTTACAGGAGTTACAGTGGTGGGAATGTGTGGTGGGATTAGTCCAAAAAAAAAAACAAAAAATATATTACATAAAATGCCATCAAGATTATTTAACATAACACGTTAAAACACTAAGATATTGAATATAATACAAGAACACCACATGACACTTCAGATTCCTGCCAAAAACTTCCGCGCTTGCACTCCCTGTGAATCTTGTAGTAGGGACGATCGATATTAGAAAAACGTCGATGTTTATATGGATGTCAACATCGAATCCAAAGCATCAATGCACGACATATATCGATTGCAAAACATCGATGTATTAAAAACAACGATATTTTGGTAACAAAATAAATAAGACTGTCTAATTTTCTAATGAAGTGTGGTTTTATTTATTTTTATATGAAATAAAAGAAATGTTTAATGTTTTGGTAGCAAATAGATAAACACACCAATTTTTTTAGGAAATAAGTTTTTGTATATTTATTTATTTTATTGCCAACGATGATAAACGAGCAAGCAGCACACCTGATGGTAAGTGATTCTACCGCACATAGACCTTTGGAATACCAGGGGCACAGCCAGACCGTTGCCTACCGTGGAGAAAATACTCTTCTTAAACCTCATTTAAAGAAGGACATGTCATAGCGCTCGGGAAACACAGCAGCAGGTAGTTTATTCCAAAGCTTGCACATACGTGGGATAAATTATCCTGGAAACTTACAGTTTTGAAGTCCAAAGCGTTTCCAGGTGAAATGGATGAACTCTGCTACGACGTCGAGTGGTACATCGATAGAATAGTGATGGTGGTACCAAGTCAAACTGTTCCTCGGAGCACTCCCCGTGAAAGAGTCGGTGGAGTACACAAAGTCACCCAAAGTGCCTCCGCTGCTCCAGCGGCTCCAATCCGTCCGTAAGATTGGGATCCCCGACGATTCGAACAGCACGCCTTTGCAGGGAGTCAGTGGGTCTAGCTGATATTTGGGCGCACCTGCCCAAAGATGTGAGCAGTACTCTACATGAGGATAGTCCGCGTCAAGCTGTCAAGGCCATCTACGGCCAACAGCTGTACACACACACAAAAAAAAAACTACATGAGGACGAACTTGTGCTTTGTATAGCACAAGACGCTGTCTCGGTGTGAAGTACCGCATGGCTCTGTTCAGGACGCCCGACTTTTTGCTTGCCAATTTGGCTTTGTCCTTCAAATGACTTCTAAACTAGACTCTGTTCGATATTTCGACGGCGAAAATCCCAATACTCTCAGAAATTGGAAGAGTTACTCCTTGGAACTGAAGCGCCATGACAAATGGGTCTTTCTTTGCAGTGAATGCGCAAACTTGTATCTTTGTGGGATTGAACTTACGTTCACCCCATTCCGAGGCCCACCCCAGAGAGCGCTCGACTTCAGACACAAGTTGAACCCTTCTTGCCTGTGTACTCCCAGGAATATTCCGTTGCTCGGTGTACTGCTCGTCACCCGTGCTGTCATCCGCATAGCAATGTATACTCTCGATAGAGAGCATGTCGTTGATATGCAGGATAAACAACGTCGGGGAGAGCAGCGAGCCTTGTGGTATACCAGCATTAAGCGAGCCATCTACGACGACTTTTATATATAACATAATTAAACATTGACATATTTGGTAACCGACAAATAAAACAATCAAATTATTTTTATGAAGTGTGGTTTTATTTGTGTTTTGAAACAAAAGTAAACATCAATATTTTTGACAAGATACAAATAAAACTGTCTAAAATGTGTATCATTTATAAAATGGAGATTTACTTATTTTTACACGAAACAAAACAAAACATGGATCTTTTTGGTAACAATTAAATGAAAGTTAATTTTTTTTTTTAGGAAATGTGTTTCTATTCATAAAAATAAAAATGTTTAAAATAAAAATAAGGGGAAAAATAAGCAGTCTTAGTATCGTTTACGCACACTGTAAAAAAATTAATTTCAACAGGTGTTTCTAATGACGCTCTAAAGAATTATTGACTATTCAATGTTTTTTTTCTTTTTTCTTCGATGTATCGATGTTATTGGAGTTAAAACACCAATATTTTTAGCTAATGTATATCGGTCATCCCTATTTTGTAGTTTGTTTATTATTTGTTTATACTAAATAAAACCAAATTATTACATAGTAATTTTGTTTATGTTTTACTTCAATCTAATATCCGTAACCGAAACTATCCGAAACTAACGGATAATCCGCAATAATTACATATCCGTAACCGTAACCGATATAATTCTATTCCTATATCCGTATCCGTATCCGGAACCGAAATATCATATCCATAACATCCCTGATCTATACATATGAAACACAATAAATAGTTTCTATATAACGATTTTCTTTTGTGGGGTGGGCTACGGTCAGCGCACCCGCCACCTGACTTCGTTCGGGGCGACAGTGGGGCGGCGCGCGGCCCCTTAATCCACCCATAGCACGTCACCTTCGTCGTTGGGCCGACCACCGGAGTCGAGTTCTTTGTCTTCAGGGGTCGACCCGACGGAATACCCTGATGGGGTACCCTCTCCTCTCCCGTCCCTTTCCCAGGACGTCGATCGCCGTCGCGCGATCGCTCTGCGGGCTAAAATCCCCGGTCCGGTCATCTGCAGCCACGGCTAGAGTGGCATCATGCGTGGGTACTCGCGCCTGCCGCGCCTGAGTCGCCGGCGGCGAATCGTGATGGAGGCGCCCCTCGCACACACAATGCGCCGCCTCCTTCCGCAAAATGACTGCCTCGTAGAAGGCGGTAACCGCGTCCCAGCTCCTGGCAATAATATTTTACCTAACCAAATTTTTAAATTGAAAACTGTATAGAAAATAAAAGCGTATAAAAAAATAAATGTTTATTTTATTGTATTCTAGTGACATCACTGAAGCATCATACAATAATAAATTGGTCTTTGAAACGAGTGAAATTAAATCATAATAATGTATTTGAAATTAAATTACTTTAAAAATTCATATGAATCAATATCTATATTTATTACAAACAAATTATTTATTCGTCTTAGAGGGCGAAAAAAATGAAAATTAAACCAAACTAAATAATGTATATCTCAAAGAAATTAAAAATGTGCGAAAATATTTAAAATTAATGAAGTCAGATGTGAGATGTTTTGTTTAATTTGTTTTTTTTTATTTCATATCTGCATAGTGTAGTAATACAGTTTAATATTTGTTACAGTTATTTCGTATTTATCTGGGGGCATGGCAGTCCCACGCCGAGTCGAGCAAAAACGCAACACTGCCGTAACATACTTTTCTCGAAGCAATTCAGGCTATTTTCGACCTATAACTATAACTTCTTTGTGAATAAAACTAGAAGCTTGAATTTCTAGTAATCCAGCAGGCATTATATACTATACACTAAACAATCTAATTTAATATAATATGTATTCATCATCTCATCTCAGCCCATATACATCCCACTGTTGGGCTCGGGCCTCCTCCATAATGGAAGGGTAATTGACCTACTATAACACGCTGGTCAGACGTGTTGGTATAGGGTTTTATTTCGAGTTTTCCTTCTCTCGCATAGATGTTATATGCGTTTTATATCCCTTAGTAGTCTCGTACGATCACCCACGGGTAAGTTAGGGGGTGGTGAATTGTATTCTTACTCCGTCACCACACGGAAGTAATAATGTGTAATATGTATTACTTGTGGTCAATTTCAAGTTGGTCAAGTCAATCTGTTTATTCAAAATATAAAAGATCCTTAATATTGATATGGTCACTATAAGAATTGTTAGGTTAGCTAATTACACATTAACTTAAGACAGAAGTTCCCTTAAGTAGGGACTGAATAAATTAACCGACTTGATATTACATGGATCTCACAACTTTTTATGGTAGAAGAACTCAGTTGCGAGGCTGGGATTTTTCAGGTTTTATTTTTGATTGTATTAGAATAGAGTCAGACTATATGAATATTGTTTCTGGATCAAATTGGAGACGTACTGGTGAAAGGTCATGTTAAGAGCGTAATCGTAGAGAATGCATGAAGACTTTGATGGGTGTGAGTGAAGCGATGGAAGTATGTTAGGATCATGGCATATGGCAATCTGTAGTCTCTGTCTACCCCTCTGAAAAAAAGGCGTAAGTCTATGTATGTTTGTAATTTGAAAGCTTGGAAGCTGGTTATAGGTATAAGAAGACTTCCTTATAAGCTATTCCACCTTGATCCCATATCGCACACTCCTTCCATTCGTGAGGTATGTGGTATAATGATTAACGTAGACAAGTGGTTGATCTCCTTCCTGCATTTTAAAATAATAATATTTTTGCGCCATGTAATGGCCTAATTCAAATATTTTAATGAATGGATGGCGACACATATTCTTTTCCGAGCCCCACATGGGTTGGAATAATAGTTAACGTTGTTCTTTTGAGAAAGACAACAGGTACTAAGAAAAATAAACTTTAAAAATCCTCCACTTTATAAATATAACTAATGACCACAAATTAAACTCAAACTCAACAATAATTAGAGAATCGTATATCGTATTGTCTTGCATAGAAATTCAAATCACGACACATGGTCGCTGTTTTAATCAATACGACTTTTACGCAGAATACTTGATATAGAAGAGATTACTTTTTTAGAGTTTCGTACCCAAAGGGTAAAAACGGGACCCTATTACCTAAGACTTCGCTGTCCGTCCGTCTGTCTGTCTATCATAAGGCTGTATCTCACGAACCGCGATAGCTAGACAGTTGAATTTTTTACAAATTATGTATTTCTGTTGCCGCTTTAACAACTAATACTAAAAACAAAATAAAATAAATATTTAAAGGGGGCTCCCATACAACAAACACGATTTTTTTGGCCTTTTTATAGATAATGGTACGGAACCCTTTGCGCGCAACTCCAACTCGCACTTAGCCTGTTTTTTTATTTATTCGTAATAACATTTGTAATTCTATTTACTATCTTTATCTTTTTCTTATCACAGCATAATTATCACTTAATATCTAACATATCTATTGTTTGCAATCTCTACAATAGAGATTTGTGATGGATTATTGATTTAAAATGATACTGGTAAATCACCCACATCCAAGGTCAAGAACATTGAGGTTTCTAAGTCAATTTATAGATTTTAGGCTGATAAAGTCGAGAAAGCAAACTGATGAAAAAAAATTTATACTTAAGACCGCATAGCAGAAGTGAATACTTCATTGGCAATCGTAATTTATATATAGTATTATTATGGATCCTATTAATAGGATAATCGGCATCAACATCAACGGCGAATACATCACTCACCTTCGATTCGCAGACGATATCGTCGTTATGGCAGAATCTATGGAGGACCTTGGCACCATGCTCAACGATCTCGGCAGGGTATACCAACTAGTGGGTTTACGAATGAACATGGACAAGACGAAAGTCATGTCAAATGCCATGTGATTCCTATACCGGTCCTAGTTGGCAATGCGATTCTCAAAGTTGTCGATCATTATGTTTACCTAGGACAAACAGTCCAGTTAGGTAGTTCCAATTTCGAGAAAGAGATCAGCCAACGAATCCAACTCTTCTCGTCCAACATACCTCAGTGTCTGAAAACACAGGTCTGCGACCAGAGTGTGTTACCAGTGATGACTTACGACACAGAAACGTGGTCCCTAAATGTAGGCCTCATAACAAGGCTCAAAGACGCTCAGCGTGCTATGGAGCGGGCTATGCTCCGTATTTCCCTGCAAGATAGAATCCGAAATACGGAAATCCGCAGAAGAACGGGTGTAACCGACATAGCACGAAGAATTAGCACGCTGAAGTGGCAAAGGACAGGCCACATCGTTCGAAGAACTGACAACCGCTGGAGAAGAAAGGTTCTCGAGTGGCAACCACGTATCGGACGACGCAGTGTAGGACGCCCCCCACTAGGTGGACCGACGACCTGGTGAAAGTTGCTGGGCGTCGTTAGATGCAGGCGGCACAGGACCGCACTTTGTAGCGTAACATGAGGGAGGCCTACGTCCAGTGGACGGCGATAGGCTGAAATGACGATGATAATGAATGATAATAGAATAAATGAAAAAAAAACGATTGAAAATTTGATAATAATTAGTAATAACAATTATTACATATAAATTGAATATAATAAACACAGCGACACAGCAGTGAAGGGTCAGCTGACTGTATGTTTATCGCTCGAGTACATTCTGCGGTTTCGAGTTCACCCGAACGAGCCTTTCACCTCAGAGTGTGACGGATCGGCCTCACTTATAACCTACAAAAAAATATGTATGCGAGGCGCCAAAAGAAGTTTACAATTCAAAAATATTAATAAGATTTCTTGTTTTGATTGCAAAGTTTGAGAATAAAGGGAAAGGTGTTTTTATGAATGTAATATATAATCATGTATAACATGCATAGCTCCCACGAGTGGAGTTCTTCATTCAGATCTTGTGGAAAAACGCATCTTACAGAGCTGTTTAACGATCCTGGCGTGATTGTGTTATTACATTATCCCTCCAAACTGCCGTATTTATAATAAAATTAAGATATCGAAACAATCTCCTCACTTCCCTCGTGTGGTGACGGATTAAGCAACCAGTGTGTCACTCCCTTAGGGGTCATTCATATAATACGTTCGCATACAAGGGGGTGGGGAGGTCTTGATGAGTGTGACAAGATGTGACAAGGAGGCGTCCCTCCTACGGCAACGTGATGGTCGCCGTTCATTAAAACATTTAATTTAATATTTTTTTCAAAAAATAGCCTTTTAGGATAGATGAAGATGAAGTAAACGGTAGTTTTGAAGATAAAGAATAAGAAGAAGAAGATGTTGCAATACCAATTAGACCAATACCAATAGATATTTCAACGCATTTACAGAATCCTCGGACTTCTGATAAATACAATTATTATTTATTTGTTCGTTATAAAAGATTTTTTATTAATTTATTCAAATTTTATTATAAAACCTAAATAATATATTTCTAATTTTACAAACTTTGTGTAGATACTATCCATTGAAATTTAATGTAAAGGGCTCTTAATTTTTGTGACGGAATATTTACATGGGGGTCACAGAATATGTGACAGCGTGACAATAGGGTGAGAAGGGAAGTTGATTGTAATGTGACGTATTTAATGAGCGGCCCCTTACTTTTTTCCCATAGAATTTTGGAATGTTCAAACTTATACACGAATAATGTTATATATTACTAGCTTTTTCCCACAATATCACCGGCGGAGATATCACGTCCGACAGGTGGAAGTAGAGAAAAGTGTGCAGAGTGTTCAAGATACATCCGTCTACTTTATAATCTGTTTGCTCTACAATGAAGTTAGCATACATACATAAGTGCTTGTTGGGATTAATAAATTAAAAATCCATTTAATTGATCAAGTAAAAAGATCAACCCAAAATTGTATGGCCTATTTTATACCATCAGAGAATGAAAATTGACAAATACAAAAACGTCATAAGGAAAATGCTCTACCAAGCCAATATCTATCAGTTAAGTAGCTATTTTCATGAGTCAGGGACTTAGTCTTATCTCATCATCATTTGCCTGCCCTCGTCCCATGCTAAGTGGGGTTGGTACAACATGTTTTTACCTTCCATAGCCTTCTATCAGTCGTCATATCTGCACGCACTACTTTCACACGCATATCCTCATTCACACAATCCATCCATCTCTTTTTAGGCCTGCCACGATGTTTACGTCCATCCATAAACATATTGACAGCCCTCCTCGTCACGTGCCCTTCATCTCTCCTCATCACGTGTCCATACCAAGACAATCTCGCGCTCCTAATCTTCTCTACCACTGGTGCCACTTTCAGACTTCCCCTGATATACTCATTTCTTAGTCTTATCTATGATCATTTTTAAATCCACTAGTTCGGATACCCTGCTGCAATTTTTGACCAAGGTCCTCCACGGATTCTGTCATAACGACGATATCGTCTGCAAATCCAATAGTTGGCAATGCGTTTTTCGAAATTGTCGATCATTATGTTCACCGTAGACAGACAATCCAGTTAGGTAGATCCAATTTTGAGAAAGAGGTCGGCCGACAAATCCAACTCGCTTGGGTAGCGATCGGGAAACTTAAGAGGATCTTCTCGTCCAGCATACCTCAGTGTATGAAAACACAGGTCTACAACCATTGTGTGTTACCAGTGATGACTTACGGCATGGAAATGTGGTTCCTAAATGTAGGCCTCATAACCAAGCTCAAAGTCGCTCAGTGTGCTATGGAGCGGGTTATGCTGGAGATTACTCTGCGAGATAGAATCTGAAATATGGAAATCCGCAGAAGAACTGGTGTAACCGACATAACACGAAGAATTACCACGCTGAAGTAGCATGGGCAAGCCACAGCGCTCGATAAAGCGACAACCGCTGAGTTCTCGAGTGACGGCCATGTATCAGGCGACGCAGTGTAGGACGCCCTCCACTAGGTGGACCATCAACCTGGTGAAAGTTGCTAGGCGTCGTTTGATGCAGGCAGCGCAGTACCGCACTCTGTGGCGTAATATGAGGAAGGCTTACGTCCTGCAGTAGACTACGATAGATTGAAATGATTATATCATCATCATCATCATCATCATCATCTCAGCTCATATACGTCCCACTGTTGGGCTCGGGTCTCCTCCATAATGGAAGGGTAATTGACCTACTATACCACGCTGGTCAGACGTGTTGGTATAGGGTTTTATTTCGAGTCTTCCTTCTCCCACATAGATATTATATGCGGTTATATCCCTTAGTCGTCTCGTACGATCACCCATGGGTAAGATAGGGGGTGATGAATTGTATTCTTACTCCGTCACCACACGGAAAATTATATACCCATTTTGAATGTGATGCTTTAAATTACATTACGGAATGATTATATACCCATTTTGAATGTGATGCTTTAAATTACATTAAAAGTGACGATTTCACTTTCTGTGGATCAATATGAAGATATAAATACAAGAGAAAAATTTTATATTAAAAAGATAATAATTTAACTTCAAACTGGCAACAATTGGCTCATATTAGTAGTGGATTTGGTATACACCAATCATCATCATCGTCAACAACATCTCGGCTCATATAGGTCTCACTGCTGAGTTCAAACCTCCTCCGCAATGGGAGGAAAATTGACCTACTATATCACGCTATTCGAACCCTGTTGCGCAGATAAGGTCACGAAAAAAGTATCAATACTTTTAGGCATCGAGTGCTTTTCTTTCGAAACAGATACTTTTGTACTCGATACTTTGGATTCGATACTTTTACTCAATGAGTACTTTATGGCAGGTATCGTATCGAATAAATTGCAGAAATTATTCGTGTTAAACTTGACCTTACGACTCATGTTTTTATGGTAACGCCATCTAGTTCAAACGTAACGGACCTTCTAAAACTTGGTTCGAAATAATAACAGAGGGTCAAATTTCTAAAAAAATAAATACTAGTTCAAAAAAACTAAAAAAATACGCTTCTAAAGAAAATCCAATTATAAAATAGAAAATATTTTTTTTTTAATTTGAATTAAGAATAGTGTATACTTAGAATAATAACGTATAGAAGGTAAGTTCGCGCACAAAAAGTGAGGCATTTCAATTGGAGCCTAATGGAGCTTACACCGGAACCGTTCCGTAATGTACAAGTCATTGTACTGCACGAACGTACGCAACTCTTAAAAAATAAATAGGTAATTATGACGGTTTGTGCATTCAAATGGTGTCACAACACATTTGAAAAATATAAAAAGATTATTAACATTACTTTTAAAGGTAATTCGACGATTTATGTTAATAAAAACAAAATTTGATTTCATAATTTGTATAGCGTGTGTCCGTGTGCGCGCCATTAGTATTTTTAGATTCAAATTTTGAAAGTTCGAAGTATTGACACTATCCTTCTATACGTTATTATTCTAAGAGTGTGTATAAGAAAAAAATATTTTTTATTGTAAAAAAAGCGTGGGGTGCATGTTGTCAATAGTTATAAATATTTTATTGACAGATATAAGTAGAAGGATTATCATTTTGATAATATCTTAAAAAGCACTCCACGCTTTTTTTACAATAAAAAATATTTTTTCTTATATACACTATTCTTAATTAAAATTTTTAAAAATTTGTTTTGTATTTTTAGTTGGATTTTTTTTAAAAGCGTATTTTTTTAGTTTTTTTGAACTATTATTTATTTTTCATTTTTTAGTTGAATTTTCGCTAATCCTGATTAGCCTAGTAAGGACAACGGGTTAAACTGTTTAAAATATTGAATTGTCATCCGTCCTTAATAAATATGCCAAATTTCGAGTTAATCCGACGTTTTGAAAGGGGTCAAAATCATGTTCAAAGATTCCGTTACATACTAATACGTACGTCATGTACGCCTGAAGCTAATAAAAGCGTATTAAAAAAGCTCATCACCATATAGATTCTAGGAAAAGTACTCAGTACTCGATACTGTGAAGTAAACTGTAAAGAAACTGTAAAATACTGTAAAGTATCGATACTTTTGTTTCGATACTTTATTGAGTACGATACTTTTACTTCGATACTACTCATGAGTACAGTATCGATACTTTCTGTTCGATATCGTGTCCCTATGCGTATATATTACATGCATATTATATCATTTAGTCGACTTTTCTTAGTCGTCTAGACGACACCCCATATGCAAGATAGGGACTGGTCAATTATATTCTTACACCGTCACCATATGGAAGGATTAAGTTAATACGGCAATAAGACAACAAAAATAAGAAATAAAACTTTTAAAATAAGATTAAATGAATATGAAAATATTATAAGAAAAAGAAGAAATCAAAAAGTTAAGGATTTTCTCGCGTAACAATTTTCTTTTTACTTACTTCGCGTTCCAAAAACTTAAAACTTGTAATATTAATCTTATTTTGAACAACGAAGTTTTTTAGTAATTTATCATTATAATGATAATAAAATAACAATAGTATAATTATCATTGTATATTTGTAACACCTGCTTCTTCCGTATTATCAATCGTTATAATCAAATCAACTTGATTAACAACACCTATATTTCCTGTGTAATAATCAGTTAATTTAGTAAAGGGTTTTATTTCCAATTCTCCTACTCTACCACAGATATTATATGCATATCATATCCTTTAGTTAGATTTTACGACACCCACGGGCAAGGCATAGGATGGCGAATTGTATTCTTAATCAGTCACCACACGGAATATGATGATTGATCCACCAGATCAGTCTAATATATATAATTTATTTTAAATACATTTTCATAATCTATGTATTTAAAAGATATAAAAAAATGTTTTATATCGGTTATGGACTTTGAAACCAAACAAATGATTTATCCCAGACCGGTTTCATTCATTTTTCATCATTATCATTCAGCCTATCGTTGTCCATTTCTGAAGGTAAGCCACCCTTATGTTTCGCCACAAAGTGTGATTCTGTACTACTTGCATCCAACGACGCCCAGCAACTTTCACCAGATTGTAGACCCATATAGCAGAGGGTCGTCTTACACTGCGTCGTCGTCCGATACGTGATCACCACTTGAGAACGTTTATTCCTAATGTTTGTCGGTTCGTCGAGCGATATGGCCTACCATTTCAAAGTGCTATTTCTTTGTGCTCTAGTGGTTATATACACCCGTTCTTCTAGAGATTTTTGTATACAGATTTTATTAGAGAACCAATGCGAAAATGGTTTTAGACCACTAAAACAATATATTTGGACCCGACAGGCGGAGCTGCTATAAACTCCAAGGATTCTTTTTTCCTTTGTAGAGAATTCTATAACCGATGGAAATTCTCATGTTGTAGGACCACAATGTCGACAGTTGTCTGTCTACTGCCACAAACCAGTCCGTGCGGAGTGGTAGACCTAAATCGAACTATAGACGTAGATAGTCTAATGAATCATGAACTTGCTGTATTAGTGACCCTTATGCTAAATCAACCTAGCTTTATACTTGAAAAGTCTAACTGTTACAAACACCAGTATATTGAAGGCTTGAAAACTCTAACTTTTACAAACACCAGTATATACAGTGCATATCTTATCTTATATCTTTAAACGAGCATCTTATATCTTTAAACGAGCAATTCTTGTATATATATATATATATATTCAGGATCTCGGAAATGGCTCCAACGATTTTGATGAAACTTGGCATACTAGAGGTTTCGGGTCGGCAAAATTGATCTAGCTAGGTTTTATTTATAGAAAATGTTGTTTTGCCAGTGTTTTTAGCAAAACAATACAATGACATTAAATTTTAAAAGAATATGAATTTAAATTCCGTTGTCAATGTCATGACTTACGATAGCTCAGTTGGGAAGTTGTCCAGTTCTGTTTTTGTTTAGTTTTGGCATTCAAACAGCGTCGGATCAAATCTCTGTGTTATTATTATTCTCTTTTTGTAATTTTTTATATATTTTTCATTATTTAATTTTTATTTTTTATTAATATTATCTAAATAAATTCGACAAAAATACAACAAAAATATTCCGAGCGAAGCTCGGTCAATCAGGTAATGTAAATTGGATTAGGATAAATTCGGTTTTAAACTCGACTACTTCATGGCAGGTATGATCTTACACTCGTGGGTTTTTTTATCTTTATGTATGTACTAGCTGACCCTACAAACGTTATTCATTTCAAACAAAATAAAAGTAATTCTCCTTGAAATCGACAGCAGCGCCTCCTATCGAATCCAATTGTGAATTTAAACCATTCTTGAATCCCCTTAAATACACACAAAAATGTCATCAACATCAGTCGAGCCGTTTAGGAGGACCTCGTAGATGGTGCTGCTGTCGATTCCAAGAATAATTCCTTTTATTTTATTTGATCAGAACAACATCTGTTGGGTCAGCTAGTTGTGTATTAAATTCTTATATCCAGATCTCACTGGTAGGGAAACCTTTGGGCAGCTGGAAGGCTTTACAAACGTGTTAACAAAAGATTATATTTTACACCTGCCTTGTCATGTTTCATGCATACAAATTATATAGAAGAATGATTTGAAGAAACTGTATGCCTGTAACAGGATATGTATGCCTTACCATTATTTCTCTTTTCTTTTTATTTTTTTTTTTTTTTTGACGGCCATGGTCATACAGATATAATCATTTCATCATTATTATTTCAGCTCATATAGTCCCATTATCAGGCTCGAGTCTTCTCCACAATAGGAGGGAAATTGACCTTATACCATGCTGATCAGTCAGATTGGTAATTTTTTTTTATGCGTGGATGCGTGGGCTATGGGGTAAGCGCACGCGCGGTCCAATCCGTCCGGGGCGATGAAAGGACGGCGCGGGTCCATAACCCACCCGTACCCACGTCCCCTCGTTGTTGGGCCGACTACCGGAGCAAATGTGACTTGTCGTCAGTGGTCGGCCCGACGGAATACCCTTTCGGGTAACGTCACCTCTCAACGTCCTGGGACGTCGGTCGCCGTCGCACGGTCAGCCTCTCTGCGGGTGACAATTCCCCGGTCCGATCACCCGCGGCCTCGGCTAGGGCGGCATTAGGCGCAGATACTCGCGTTTGCGCCGCCCGAGTCGCCAGTCAGATTGGTATAGGGTTTTATTTCGATTTTTTCTTCCCTTACATAGGTGTTATTTGCGTATTATATCCCTTAGTTTTACATTTACGGGCAGCATAGAGAGCGGTGATTTGATTTTTTACTCCACACGGCGGCATAGAGTTATACAGTATTCTAAAACAACGTAAAGGTAATTTGGGGTACCATAATCGGTACCCACTCATCGTTCAGCAAACCACCGCTATATTGGCTATTGAATACTACGATGTAGCAAGCTACCGGCGGTCACCTTCACTACAATTAGTTGAATCTGTCTGTCCCGTTGTCAGCGGTACAAAATGTGTCCTGTTTTTTCTAACAAAGCATATATGATCATTTGTTATACTAACAACGACGAGATTTTCTCTTTTTTTTTGTTGAGTTCAAGTTTGATCTATTCCTGCAAAACTTTTCAAGTATCCTTATGTTTTTAGCTTTTAATTTCATAATTTGAATTACTTCTGCCCGTGTCCTGTTCTAACACAAAAATAGCAGGATGGTTATTCAAGTGTTCCGTTTTAATGAGAAAAACATGATCACATTACCTATACTGTAAGTAGCTAAATGATTCACAGTCTGACCATAATATCTTGTAGTCAAATCCAATATATTGCTCAAATACTGATCCTTTAGATTTAAAACTGCCCACGAATATGCATATATCCAAATCTTCCTAGCAATCATCATCATCTCAGCCTATATAAATCCCACTGTTGCACTCAGATTTCCTCTACAATGGCAGGGAAATTGATCTACTACTCCACGCTGGTTAGATGTATTATAAGAGTTTTATAACGAGTTTTCCTTTATAATCCCTTAGTCGTCTTTTATGACACCCACGAGTAAGGGAGGGGGTAGTAATTGTTTTCATAGTCCGTAACCACACCAGTACAGTGCCTCCGTGTAGTGACGGAGTAAGAATACAATTCACCGCCCCCTATCTTACCCGTGGGTGATCGTACGAGACGACTAAGGGATATAAAACACATATAACATCTATACGAGAGAATGAAAACTCGAAATAAAACCCTATACCCCAACACGTCTGACCAGCGTGGTATAGTAGGTCAATTACCCTTCCATTATGAAGGAGGCCCGAGCCCAACAGTGGGACGTATGTGGGCTGAGATGAGATGAACCACACCAGTAATGGTTAAGATACCGACCTACAATTATAGTGTCAAGGGTTCGAATCCCGTGCAGGACAACACTTTGTGTGACCCACAATTTGTTGTTCTGAGTTTGAATGGAAGTTGTGTCCGTTACTTACATGTTTGTAAAGTCCTGCGCATTACAAGGATGGTTACCTTAGTGCAAGGTGTTGCCAATATTAAAAAAAAAGCTACAATTTGAAATCCTAGCAATGATTTAAATTTCAGGGCCGTACGCGGTTACCGCACGGTGGCGACGGAGGTAGCGTGCCTCCTGGCCGGAACCCCCCCGTGGGACCTGGAGGCGGAGATGCTCGCCGACATTTATCGGCGGGTGTCGGAGAAGCGCGCCCGCGGCGGCATGGTCTCCATCACAGAGATCACCGCCTGGCGGGTCGACGTCCGCCGAGAAGTCATTGCCCGTTGGGCAGTCCGGCTGGAGAGTCCTCGGTATGGTGTTAGGACCGTCGAGGCCCTCCAGCCGGTGCTGATGGAGTGGTTGGAGCGGACGCACGGGGTGCTTTCCTTCCGACTGGTGCAGGTGCTGACGGGGCACGGTTGCTTCGGGAAGTACCTGCACAAGATTGTCAGGAGGGAGAGCACACCGTCCTGCCACCACTGCAGTTGCGACGAGGACACGGCGCAGCACACGCTCGAGGAGTGTGCTGCATGGGAGGAGGATCGCCGTGAACTCGTCGCAATTATCGGTGCCGACCTGGCGCTGCCGACCATCGCCAGGGAGATGCTCGTCAGCGTCAGGAACTGGGACGCGGTCGCCGCCTTCTGTGAGGCCGTTATCTCACGGAAGGAGGCGGCGGATCGTGTGCGAGTAGAGCTTCTATTCGGCGACACGTTCCGCCGCCGGCGACTCGGGCGGCGCAGGCGCGAGTATCTGCGCCTAATGCCGCCCTAGCCGAGGCCGCGGGTGATCGGACCGGGGAATTGTCCATCACCCGCAGAGAGGCTAACCGCGCGACGGCGACCGACGTCCCAGGTCGAGAGGTTACCCGAAAGGGTATTCCGTCGGGCCGACCACTGACGACAAGTGACATCTGCTCCGGTGGTCGGCCCAACAACGAGGTGACGTGGGTACGGGTGGGTTATGGGCCCGCGCGCCGTCCTTTCATCGCCCCGGACGGACAGGACCGCGCGTGCGCTTACCATAGCCCACCCAAAAAAAAAAAAAAAAAAAAAAAAAAGCAATGATTTAAATTCATTATTATTTTAATTGTCATTATTACATTGCAATTCAATTTGTTTTACATATCGCTGTCATACCGTATTATTTATCACATAATAACTATCTATACTAATATTATAAAGCTGAAGAGTTTGTTTGTTTGTTTGTTTGTTTGTTTGTTTGTTTGTTTGTTTGAACGCGCTAATCTCAGGAACTGCTGGTCCGATTTGAAAAATTCTTTCAGCATTGGATAGCCCATTTATCGAGAAAGGCTATAGGCTATATTATATTTTCAAAAAAATTAGGGATCCGTACTAAATGTCCAATAATGTAACCCAAGGTGTAAAAAAATTACCTTAAAAAATCTTTATATCGCGTTTGCTGCGAAAACTATTGATTATAGAACAAAACAATATACTACAACTTTGCAGAGCATATAATTTTCTACAAAAAATGTTGCGATACCATATGTCTAACTATTGTAGTTATCTCACAATAAGTGTTTTTCTTTTATTTTTTTAAATAATTAAAATGCCGTTGCTTAAAATCTCTTTATTTTGTATCTTCGTATTAATCCTTATCAAAATAAATTACTTCGTATTCAAGACGGATTCAATACCTTTCTAGAACTTTTTGAATTATTAAATTCGGACATTTTATTCAAAAGATATCGCGATATTAAAAATGTAAGTATTAGTGATGTAGCCATGTAATTATTAAGTACTAGCTGACCCGGCGAACTTCGTACCGCCTTTTCTTCGTAATTACTTTGTTTTAGTATTTATCAGTTTAGTTTTAGTATTGTCCGTGCGGTGATGGAGTAAGAATACAATTCACCACCCGTGTGTGTCGTAAAAGACGACTAAGTGATATAGTATGCATATAATATCTATGCAAGAGAAGGAAAACTCGGAACAAAACCCTATACCAACACGTCTGACCAGCGAGGTATAGTAGGTCGATTTCCCTCCCATGCTGGAGGAGGCCCGAGCCCAATAGTGGGACGTGTATGGGTTGAAACTATGATGATGATTTATCAGCCTCCTACAAATGGCGTAAAGTTGCAGATTAATGCAATATAACACTTACCGTAAATTCAATCCAGTTAAATTATTAATAATACCATTATATCGACATGTTTGTAGCCGAGGCCGGCGACCGTCCCACCTTCGGCACCAGCCTCTCCTCCTTCCAACATCCAGGGAACTGGCCAAACGCTATTCAAGCGTTGTATAGACCCGTGAGATGTGGTACCAGGTGCTCAAGGACCAGTACCAGCACCCATTAGGGTTGACCGTTTGGCCGGAGAGTAATAGATTTAACACGTATATGCGCCACTGGCGCCCTGTCTCCGGTTTCCGGTTTTTTTTTTTATTGCAAACGGTGGCAAACGAGCAAACAGTACACCTGATGGTAAGTGTTGCTGCCGCTCATGGACCTTTACAGGGTAGCTGCCGCTCATGGACCTTTACAGGGTAGCTGCCGCTCATGGACCTTTACAGGGTCGCTGCTTACCGCGAAGAAAGTGAAGGGAGTGTGAATGCGTGCATTGAGGCTCGGTGATACCAAGAGCACCACCAAAACCCTCCACACACAAACACCCTCAGAAAGTTGGGCTTCCGGCTCTCTCGCTCACCGAACGAAGCGCAGTAACAAATTGCTACTACTCAGACGTCGATTTTCTGCGAGAGTGTGGTACTGCCCCGGACGGACCGGCCGGCAGCTGTAGACAGATAACTGTCGACAGTGTGGTCCTACCACTAATTAAACTGTCTGTCTGGTTACTGTCCAGCAAAGTAATGATTGCGGGGAGCTTTCCGCGGTGGGATAAGGTCCTCGACAACCCTGATGGGGAGGTCGGGGAGGCAAATTTCGGCGAGGGGAGGACGGCGTAGCTTACTCAGCACTACAATACAGGCGACCCCAGGGGTCACATTCAAGACTGTCCAAAATTTTCTACTGATTGATCTGAAGAAAAAGTGAAATCTCTACTTTAGCTGAACCGGCGAACTTCGTACCGCCTTTTTCCTAATTATTTTATTTTAGTATTTATCAGTTTGGTTTTAGTATTATCCGTGCGGTGACGGCGTAAGAATACAATTCACCAGCCGCTGTGTGTCGTAAAAGATGACTAAGGGATATAATATGCATATAATATCTATGCAAGATAAGGAAAACTCGGTACAAAACCCTTTACCAACACGTCTCAGGACTCGGCCTCAAACGTATCAATATAATGGAATTATTGATAATCCAACTGAATTGAATTTACAGAAAGAGTCATATTTCCTTAGTCCGCAACTTCACACTATTTGTGGGAGGCTGATAAATCATCATCATCATCTCAGCCCATACACATCCAACTATTGGGCTCGCCCCTCCTACACTATGGGAAAGAAATCGACCTACTATACCACGCTGGTCAGACGCGTTAATATAGGATTTTTTTCGAGTTTTTCTTCTCTTGCATAGATATTATATGCATATTATATCCCTTAGTTGTCTTTTACAACACTCTCAAGTGGTGAATTATATTCTAGGTATTTAATATACCGTCTTTTCTTATCGATGCCAAAACCTTTTTTAATCTAGATCTACATGCAATTATGCCAAAAATGCCGAACCGTCGGGACGAACATCAAATGTGTGACAGGTAAGAACAGTTTGTATGGGAAAATAAAATTGTTTTTTAGTATTTTACTCGCAATTTTGCCATATTTTCTCACCGTATAAACCTTCCCTGGACTTCCACAAATAATTCAAGACCAAAATTTGTCAAATCGGTCCAGCCGTTCTCGAGTTTTAGCGAGACTAACGAACAGCAATTAATTTTTATAGATAGAATGCGCGCATGTATGATGTGGCGGGCGGTCATGAGAGACGATTGGACGGTAGCCTCTACGAAACGCCTAGAAAAAGACCTCAACTTCCTCGACAGTCTGCCACTGCAAAACGACTACGACTTATGCGCAGTAATGAGAGAAGTTTTAAAATAAATAAATAAATCCTGAAAGTCACTATGCTCTCCAAAGTCACTATTCCACGCGGACGAAGTCGCGGGCACTGCTAGTAATATAATAAAGCTTCGCTTTCGTCAATCTAGATTTTGTCAATCAATTTATCTATCACTCGGGCACATGATGAAAAACACTTTCATCACGATGCCATACTAGTTGTGCCTCTGGTATTGCTAAAGTTCATGAGCGATGATATCACTTACAGATGTGCAACTTGCTTTCATGCTCACACGGTTATTTGCACTATACATATGCCTAAAAATCACTTCATATTTTTTTTGTCTGTCTGTTTGTTCCGGGTAATCTTCAAAACGGCTGGACCGATTTTAAAAATTCTTTGACCAATGGAGAACGATATCAGGGAGTAACATAGCCTATATTTTATCCCGGTAGTCCCATGGGAACGGCAACTACGCGGGTAAAACGACTGAAACCGAAGCGAAGCGAGGGTAGGTTGCTAGTAGGCAATATAATTCAATTATTTTTCGCAAAAAAAAACCGACTTCAATATTGTAGACAATGTAGATAAATTTTTAGATTTTTGTTGATTTTTCAAAAACTGTTTGTCCGATTTCGATAAAATTTTCATGGGGTCATTTATGAAGTATACCCTGTCCAACAAAAAAGAATTTTCCAATCTATTGCCAAGCGACGCAGTTATGCGTGAACAAACATAGAAAAAATACAAACATCCTAATTGAGAACCTCCTCCTTTTTTAGAAGTCGGTTAAAAAATCTGTACTTTTCCTAGATGGATGAAAGAGTCCTTTAATCTTTACCCTTAACAATGGGTATGTGAAATTTCAAGACAACCATCTGTGAAAATGTAACACCGTATTCCCTCATCTTTGCCATTGAGGCGGCCACTGGCATCGAGTTCTTGACATCTGTGGCCAGTCCAGTCCAGAGATAACCTTTTAGGTAACGTCACCCTGCTGGTGACGGCCTATTCTCCGGTCTAGTCACCCGCAGCCTCTGCTAAGGCGGCATCAGGCACAGGTATTCCCGCTTTCGTCACCCAAGTCACCAGCAGCGGAGCGTATCACCCTACACGAGGTCCTCTCGCACATACTTCGCCGGGAAAATACTCATATGTGCATTTATATATGTATTAGAACTAGCAACCCGCCCTCGCTTCGCTTCGGTTACAGTTGTCTTTCCTGAATAGTTGCTATTCCCGTGAGAATACCGGGATAAAATATAGCCTAGTTTACGCCCTGATATTATATCTTTCCAATGGTGAAAGAATTTTTGAAATCGGTCCAGTCGTTTTGAAGATTACCCAGAACAAACAGGCAGACAGACAAAAAAATATAAAGTGTATTTTAGGCATATGTATAGTGCAAAAACCGTGTGAGCATGAAAAAAGCCTATTAATTTGACTTTACAAACAGACACTCCAATTTTATTTATTGGTATAGATTAAAGTTGAAATAACTACATTGTGTGGTAATCGAATTCGCGCCTCACGAGAGACCAGGACCGCTTAGACATCTGCGCAGTGAAATAATTTTTTTATGTACAGAGATAAAACAATAATATATTCTGTTATACAAGATCCAAAAGATGGTCTAGTAAAAAAAAACGACTTATATACAAGCATTTATTTTTATAATTAAACATAAACGTTGCAAACATTCAGTAATGCAATCATAGCACTAATATTATATAACTTACTTTGATCACTATTAGAATAATTGAAAAAAGATAACTTTGAATTTAAAAATAATAATACGGAAATTCTCGTAGGCCTTCTCATACCTTCTACATTTTAGGCCTCTTTATACATTTACTATATTAATATACATGAAACATAGCCGAAGCAATATTTAAGCGAAGTGTTTGGGAAGTAACGCATATGAAATTCGTTTAAGAATTTTAAAAAACGAGAGTCTTTCATATCAAGATATAATATCAAGTGGCAATAATATTTTACTCACCTAAATATTTAAATTGAACTCTATAGAAAATAAAAGCGTATAAATAAAATAAATATTTCTTTTATTGTATATCTAGTGACATCACTGAAGCATTATAAAATAATAAATTGATCTTTGAGACGAGAGAAATTAAATTATAATGACGTCTTTGAAATTAAATAACTTTAAAAATTCATATGAATCAAAATCTATATTTATTACAGACAAATTGTTTATTCGTCTTAAAGGGAGAAAAGAAAATGAAAGTTAAACAATAATAATTAATATATACCTCAAGGAAATAAAAAAATATGTGCGAAAATATTTAAAATTAATTAAAATAGAGTTGAGTCCGATGTGAAACCCATAGTTTATTTTTCTTCTATCTGCCTAGTGTACTAATTCAGTTTAATATTTGTTACAGTTATTTAGTATTTATTACAATAGAGGCAGACTACATGAATATCGCTTAAATTGAAAGAGAATGTTCTTGTTAGAAGGGAAACTTTGATAGAAGTTTACAAATTGTTAAATAAAGACTTGCCCACTTAGATATTAAGCAATCTTCTGAACAAAAAAGAAATCATATGTGCAACTCACACGTGATAGAAATGAAACCTTCAATAATATTGTAGAAATTTTATACTAAGCATGCGCACACAAACACGCATTAATACACTTACAACGCTGAGACCCCAGCAAACTGTCGCTATGTCTTAGTAAACACGAGTGTAGGGGATATGAAGTAAAACACAAAGAGAGGCGCCAATATAATAAACACTGTATAATGCTTCCTATCTCATTTTCTCCCACGTTAAATCTTATGAATTTCTGCGTCTGTCTCTTTTTACTGTCGCGTTTTCGTTTCATCGACTTTTAAATCACAACGATGTTAAAGAAGTTTTCACTTCAAAAACCTGTTGATGAACTACAATTTTCATATGAAATACTTATTATTATCCATTCCCGATGAAAATTAAGGCGTATGCACGATTATAGCCGGACTTACGTATACATATATGGCTCGAATAATGCAAACGATTGACACTTATTGTGTGAATTCGGAATATTACGGTAGTAACAAATCATTTATTTAGATACTTAAAATACTAAATGACTATAATTTAGTGACAATAAAGTGCCTTGATTTTTTTTATTGGAGATAATTTACAAAGAAATTTAAAATCGCCGACTAATAAAAGGGCGGTTAATGTACAATAAAATTTCTGTAAACTGAATGTAGAAAACTAGTTCAAAGTTCAAACTCAATCTACAGTTTATAAAAAAAATATACTCAAAATACAAGTATTTTATATAATCCGTTCTATTATTTGGTGTATTAACCCAATTTTCAGGTAGACATATTATTTTTTAACATTTCATCTATTATTAAATTTTTTTCGTCAATGTGCAGGTGCTTGCTTTTCAAGTGTGACGTAAATCTCAAATTTATCTAATAAATACAATTTGCGTGAAAAGATAATTATTGAACAGATTAAGAAATGACTTGCGTTTTTTAAAATTTTCATTTCCTTATTTATCTGCGATCAATTGCTAATTAATATTGATTAATAAATATTATATCTTATTAAACGAATTTTGGGAAAATATTTTATTGTCATGGCAATATTACGTAATGTTATTAAAAATCACCTGATGCTCCTAGATTATGATGAAAAATTCCACATATTGCATTATTCAAATTGTCATTTTACGGTTTCATCGAATGCTTGAAATGATAAATGCGTAATACATATCAAGATGCTTATCTCCTATCACCCACATGTGTATAGATAGTACAAAGTATTTTTCAGAGTACTAAAATATTAATTTACACCTTAATCTAAAAGCATCCAAAACTGAAAAGCATAATACAATAAACCATATATTTATAATGTATTTAAGAGTATTTGAAATATAAATTTCATCTGTCATTCAATAAAAGCTTTTAAATCTTTATATCTGAAATATAAATTATACAATCCCATCAGATTCTCCACCACCTCTCATTTGGCACTACGCATCATCGAATAAGTAAAAAACAAAATAGTAAATAAGTGCATTGAGAAAACGCGTTGCTACAACTACAAATATTACCTATGTATCAATATATATAAAAGTGAATAATAGGCACTATATAGGTTTACATACGCAGATTTTAAATAAGCGTAATCCTTGAAACGTTGAACTAGAAACATGGATACAGTAATTATCCACTAACTAACATAGCAAACGAACCGACCATATAACGGCTGTAAACATATAGCCTATTTAAATAACAGAAGCTCCAAATACTACGTAAAAATTACATATACATAGCTTCTATATCTCATAGGTATCGTCCTTCACAACAGGTTTTAATTTTTTTTTACGATATATACGATATAGGCACCCGTTTGAACCGCCCTTTAAAAAGAACTAGGGCGACACGAGTTCCTAAGATATACTAACATTCAATTATTTACATCAATGAAATAGTTTATCTAGTCAGCTGTGGAGAGAAATCTTATAGTATTGTAGTTACTAATATTTTTTTTAACTTAAATCTCGAATTGTAAAGATTCGTCTATCGTTTACCAATATTTGAAAGCTGAACCGCTGCACTGGGCGCTACATTCTCTATGCTAATTTAGCTAGAGTTATCAATCCTAAACGTAATGCACTAAATATCTGTATTTACTAATACATTCAGTATACTAATTTTTTGTACACCATCCTTACATTTCATTTCCTTAATTCATGGTTTTATCAATCTCTGCTTTTGTGACTTTATATTAAAATTTAGCATCTTATCTCTTAGCAATTGCTACTGTTTTGTTTATTTTATATCTAATAATATTGTTATATTTGTGTACTTTTACTTTATCATTACAAACCACTTTATTAACCATCGACTGATAACATCGAACCATTATAACACGTACAACTTTCTAATATTGGTCCGCTACAGAGTTTGTGAAATGATCTAGCTTATATCAAACTTACTATCTAAGGCTAGAATGAACTTAAATTTTCTATGCCTTGCGTGATATGTATTGCGTTAGAGGCGATTTAAAGCTAACATTATTATTCATTTTCTTCACATCTACGCCTTCTTAGAACTCAGTAACATATCGCAGATTTACTGAAAACATCTTCACTTAGCATTACGAAGACAAAGTTCATGAAGAATGTCATACCACACGACCGAAGTTCTTTAACCTACAGAAGATATGTAGATACCTATATTATGACGAAATTACGACTACCAGTAATCTATTATTTGTTATTAACAAGTGATATGTTGTTGGAGGAATCACTCCTTTTTAAAATATAACATTAGAATATAAATTAATACGTTTATATCGCTTATATTTAACTATTGAACTTAATAGATATCTAGACGAATATTAATGGACTCAGCAATTCAACACTCGAGGTGGCTTACAACTAAAATACTCTAAATTACAAAAATAACTTGAACAGTAAATCGATAAGAAAAAAATTCAGATGGTAATAGTAACAGAAATGTTAACGTTTATAATTAATATTCCATGAGCAGATTTTTAACTAAAAAAAACTAGTATTCACTGAAACAATTCACTTCATATCATAAATATTACATAACAATGTATAAATAGACAACAAATGTAATTAAATGAAATAAAAATGTGAAAACAAGTACTTAAAACTACAAATTCTTATTAATTTTCTATAAAATATTTGAACGATAATTTGATTCTGTGTTAATGTAAACCTAACACTTACAATTTTATACAGCATTTTATTATTACTAATGTAGTTATTTATTTTATAAAAAGAAATCACATGAACCAAAATGGCAAGAAAAATATATATGTAAAAACTCTTTTACTGCTAACAAATCTTTTCGATAGAGAAGCTTTTTAAAACAAAGCAAATGATAATAAAATGCAGAGCTCGAATTAGTTCATATTATATATTTGAACAGTGTGCTCTGAGTCAATCCGGTAGCTATGACGATGCCGAGGCCGAAAATCTCATACGGTATGTAGATAGTACTTGCACTATTAGTGCAATTTCTCGGAGGGTCTGGCTTATCTGTAATCGAAAAAGGGCTTTGTTAAGACACATTATGAAATATATAATAACTGTAGCTAGTTAGCAGTACCAGCAGCTCCGTTTGCATGGAATACTACTAAATGTTATTGTTTTGTTTAAATAGCCATGGCTTTTAGTAGCATTAATAATAACATCAACATTAATAATACATCTATCATAATATTTGTTATCTCAACAGTTGCTGCGATAACGATGACTGCGCAGAACCTTTGGCGGGCGTTGATACAATTTTTTTTTCCCCGATTTGCACATTTAGAGACACAGTTTCGCTCCTATATCTCGCAATGTTATGGATGTAAATAGGATATCTATTACAATAAGAATTAATGATTTTTAATGTTTACGCGAGTATTACACATTGTAAATAAAACTACGGATTTTATCGCGTTTGTATTTGATTTTTGATTGCCCGATGTTTCGATAAACGCGATGAAATCCGTAAAGTAGTTTTATTTACAATAAGCATTATTGGAATGCAAATGATGGTTCCTTAGATTAGTGTGTTCAAAAAAACGAAACTTATCTAAATAGTAATTATAGTTAACATAGAAAACTTACTTGTAGCAGCCATTAACTGCGGCAGATATTTCTGCCAGAAGGCGCACTGTTTTACTCGTAGGCCGTGGCCTACTGCAGTAGAATTTAGAGCTAAGGTTAAATACTCTCTTCCAGTGGCTGTGTGAACTGGCCAATGTACTTTCGTTGATTCTCCGTTAGGATTTATTGATGGATTTCTGAAATAAGTAATGTTTAGTAAATACATATCCATATTTTCTATTTTGGTTGTACATCGTTGTTTTGAATACAATTTATAATTATTGTTATTATTTTGTATATAATGGTTTATTTACATTTTAACTACATTGTGAAGAAAAGAACAAATTAAATAAATATCAAACAATAAGACATATTTTAAAATGTAAAAGATACTCTTTCTTCGGCAAAGATAGATATTTTAAGAGCCATCTAACTACCACAATTAGTTAAATAAAGTTCTTACCCGCTTCTAGCAAAATTTGCCCAATATCGCATCAAACGCTTACTAAATTCCACTTCCTCAGGAGAATAATTCTTGCCTGGATTTAGTGGCTCACCAAATACATAATTTATTTCATCGGCATGCATTACTCCTGTCCACGATGGCCAGGGATTGTTCTTACTTCGGTGCTTATAATAATAGGTGAATACATTACTGCCAGTCTCTGCATAACGGTGTGCAAATTCATTCACTCCACAAGTAAAGTGATAATCTCCCACCATTTTATCCAAACCATTACGATTTTTCACAGGGTCTTCGGGATTTAACCAATCCGTATATTCAAAAACGATTGCTTGACGAGCTACGTCGTTCACATAAGGGTTCAATTCTCTAACAGCTTGCAAAAATTGCTCTCTGTTTATTCCTACATTTTCCTCTTTAGGAAATAGCTCTGTTAAATAATAGAGTATGAAATAATAACCCTCCTCAGTATTTGATCCCATTAATAGACTAGTTTTCTTAAAATTCTGGTGAGCTAAGGATCGAACTGGTAGCTCATCTAGAAAAGAACCATCTATAATTGGAACGAACGGGAATTCACATATACCTAGAGTTCCCCACTCATTGTTCACTAATTCATCTGCACTTTTCCTGCGTAAACACTCAATCATGGGACCCATATCTGTTCTGGAGTGTGGACAATGTACAGCTTCAGCTAAACGAATACCTCGCAAAATACTTTCCTCTCTAGATATTATAGCCCAAGGCGCAGTAGCTGCTCCAGACTGCATTATCGCTTGAGAAAACATGTTTCTTGAAAGAGGAGAAAGTAAATGTAAAGATACAGATACAGCTCCAGCAGACTCTCCAAATAAAGTTATATTATGAGGATTGCCTCCAAAGTATCCAATATTGTCTTTTACCCATTGCAATGCCATAAGCTGATCAAAAAGACCAGCATTGCCGGGTACATCAGGGGTATCAAAGAAAAGAAAGCCAAGAGACGCAACTCTATACTGCATTGAAACATAAATTATTTTCTCTTCTGATACCAATATTTTCGGATCATAAACATCTAGAGTAGCAGTTCCCGAATAAAATCCACCTCCGAATACCCATAGCATTACAGCAGCATTTTTGGGCCTTGGTCTTGGTGTTACTATATTTATAAAGAGACAATCTTCCTGCATATCAGTGTTAGGATTCCACATCATTGCGCCAGGAAAATCGCCGAAAACAGTGTCTATAATTTGAACGCAGGAATGTGGTAATGTCGTGGTATTTAATATTTCATCACCCCAACTTTCAATCGGTCTGGGGTGTCGGAACCTCAAATCGCCTAAAGGTTTTTGTGCGTAAGGTATACCAAACCAAGCGTCCACTTTCTTTCCTGTAGCTGCTGTAAGTGTTATACCTTTTACTCTACCCTTTCTAGTTCGAACAATAAGCGGATCTTCTTCATCGGGTCCAAGTTGAGGCTCGTCTGCCATAAGCTGTTCTTCGTCAACTCGCTCATGGTTGGAAAGTCTTTCGTCATACTTAGCTCTCTTGGAGGAAGTTTCAGCGTCATCAAACTTAGCGTGTTTGGATGACGTTTCGTGATCTTCGAGTCGAGGTAGGATAGTATCTAGCTCGGGGTTGTATCTGACGGCTTCTCCGTGGCCTCGATATGGCTGAGGGGGCGCCGGCACGGGGAAATGTAGAGGATGATCAGGCGCGTGATGCCGTGCGCGATGCTCGTGTGGGCCGGCCAGCGCGCGCGCCGTCAGCGCCGCTAGCGCTGCCAACACCACGCGCATACCGCCGCTCCACCCGCTCCCACTCACACCACCTGCAATTAAAATTACAAATATATATCAATATCAACTGTATCTTCAATGATTTGAATCGAGTTCATCTAGTCGTCTAAGGCAATTAGGATGCTGTTAAAACTATGACTGAGATGGCGTATTGGTTAGGGTACCTAAAAGGGAACCTATTGTGCCACATATAGGGAGTTCGATGCCCACATAATATAACACTGTGCGACCCATAGATTGTTATATGTGTATGTAGGTATACTGAAGGCCTATTTTGTTTATGTATGATCCCTAGAATCAAAATCACTCATAACAACTATCTGTGCCCTAAAAATATTTTGCAAAGAGTACGACACTAACAGGGAAGAGGTCTACTAAAAATAGAAGTGGTTCAATCAAAAAATTATTTCCTATTGTATTTACAATATTCATTCAAAATATTTATTACGTTTGGCAAATCTTCAAAACCTTCTGGAAGCTATAGTACGAGATCCGGCTGCAGAATCACTACGTTCATCGCGTACATAATCAAACTCAGATTCTTCATACATTTATGATTAGGAGAATACATTGATAACAGGCTGCCAGTCAATAAGTGGCCGCAGTTATTTTAATAAAATTTTTGTTAATAAATTTTTGGAACAAAATTTCGTGATGTAACGACGTAATGATTTTTAGCGTTCTCTTTCATTTGTTTATTTTAAGTACAATATTGATATATTTATTAACTAATATTTAATGTCAAAGTAATAACTGTAATATGTGTGTTTATTACAGTTTGTTAACTGTAATAAAAACTAATATTTTTCAAATATTATATATGTAGTATCTTTCTGTTAAAAAAGTAAGAAACAATCATAATTCTATTCTTCATGAATACACATTTTTCATTTTTACTTAATCAATAAACAATTTTTTATTATATAATGAATGTTTTCTTATTTTAATTTTTTCCAGAATATTAATTACAATTTTGGAGTAAATGTCAAATTGCAATGGCTTTAAATACTCGCACAGCTGGCACACGGCATCCTCTTTTAACAAGTGGCGTTGCGCTAAATCTCTTTCACTTTATCTTGATGATCTTATTTACCTTGAATGTTTAACAGCTGGCAGCCCTAATTTGCGGCCATTTGTTTACAGGCAGCCATATATCATCATATTAAAAAAAATAGCTTTTATTTGATATTAACACTAAGTGTGTACGTCATGAACGTATAAAGACTCCAAAATATTACCTGTTTAGACCTGGCTGCCAAGTAGTTGCGGCCAAGTGTGCAATGGCACTCATCGATTTTCGAATTCTTTACATACATTGCTATGATGTGGATGACATTTTATTTAAAAAAACAAGTGAACGAAAGTTTGTTCCAAAAATATATTAACAAAAATATAATTAAAATTACTTGCGGCCACTTATTGACCGGCAGCCTGTTATCAATGTATTCTCCTAATCATACATGTATGTAAGAATCTGCGTTAGATTATGTACGCGATGAACGTAGTGATTCTGCAGCCGGATCTTAGTCCACTAGTTTGTATAAATAATTCCAACTTAAACAACTTATGATTGTCAATAGCATTGTTTAAAATGTCTTACGTTTGTTTCTATTTGAACTCAATATTATTACTTGTATAATAATCCTTGATAAAAACAATAACAATATTATCAGCTTATTTAAATACTAAAGGTGAGCCTATTCCCTAAAGAATGCCTATAGATAAAATTTGCACGAAATTGACATTCTTATCTCTTTTTAAACGTAATTATTTAAATACAACGCATATATATATATGTCAAGCCGTGAATTAGCGGTTTTTATTTTTATCAAATTGCAATATAAAACTAGTTGTTGAGCTAAGTTTATCGGGCTCTCGTCTATATAAAGGACTAACACATTATGGAATGTTACGAGCAGTAGAGTTGACTCGTTCGATATTTTTTGGTGGCAAACAAACAAGCAGCTGGTGACAATCCGAAGATAAATAGTAACTTCTATTAATCCAGTCGTGGCCGTGGCTTACTGACTTACCGACTTTCTGGCTGAGTACTCAAAAAGTCTTATGATTGGTATCACTTACTGATTGCAATTTCGGAGATGCTTAAAGTAAAAACTAGAATAATGAGCGAAGGATTAAGTCGCTATAATTTTACATTCGAGTTTAATCGAAGTAAATACTTCGCAGGGCAAACTAGGCAAAAAAAAATTACCAGGTTATCATCATCATTTCAGCCTATATACGTCCCACTGTTGGGCTCGAACCTCCTCCACTATGGGAGGAAAATTGACCTACTATACCGCGCTGGTCAGGCGTATTGGTAGAGAGTGTTTTGTTTCGAAAACAAAACCCTAAAAAGATACATGCATTACATGCGTATACGTTTCAGAAAAAATACATGAAAATAATAATATATAATTTTTGAAATGGTTATAAAGCTTGAATCAAAAATGTTTTAAAACTTAATGGACATAAAAATGTGAACATACAAAATATCACAGGGCTCGAGTCTCCTTCACCATGGGAGAGAAATTGACTTGCTATACCACGCTGGTCAGACGTGTTGGTATAGATATTTGTTTCGAGTTTTCCTTCTCTTGCATAGATATTATATGCATATTATATCCCTTAGTCGTCTTTTACGACATCCACGGGCAAGATAGGGGATATATATATATATATAATATCTGGTTGACCGAGCTTCGCTCGGAGTATTTTTGTAGCATTTATTCAGATATATATTAATAAAAAATAAAAAAATAAATAATGAAAATTATATAAAAAATTACAAAAAGAGAATAATAATAACACCGAGATTCGATCCGACGCCGTTTGTCGCCGATGTCAAAAATAAAATGAAACCTGACTACTTCGCCACTGAGCTATCGTAACTCATGACATTGATGGCAAAATTTGAATTCATATTCTTTTAAAATTTAATGTCATTATATTGTCTGCCAAAAACACTGACAAAACAACATTTTCTATACATAAAACCTAGCTAGATCGATTTTATATATATATACAAGAATTGCTCGTTTAAAGATATAAGATATACAGAACTGTTAAATCAGACTTTATAGTATAATTGATGATGAATACATATGCTTTAAAGATAATAATTATGGTACATTATCATGGAATTATTAATTCTTAATATAAGGGCAATCGCCGTCCGTGTGGTGACGGAATAAGAATATACCATCAAAAACAAGACTTGTAAAAAAAAGCCAAGCCTCGCAACTGAATTCTTCTACCATAAAAATTTGTTAGATCCATGTTATACCAAGTCGATTAACTCATTCAGTCCCTGCTTAAGGGACCTTTCTTCTTAAGTTATTACGTAAATAGCTAACCTAACAACTTCTTATAGTGACTATATCAATATTAAAGATCTTTTATGTTTTAAATAAACAGAATAACTTGGCATAGGGAGTGGTGAATTATCTGGCGGCACTGCCGTGCCCCCAGACAATTCACCACTCCCTATCTTGCCTGTGGATGTTGTAAAAGACAACTTAGGGATATAATATGCATATACCATCTATGCAAGAAAAGGAAAACTCGAAATAAAACTGTACATCAACCTCTCTGACCAGCATGATAGTAAGGTCAATTTCCCTCCTATTGTAGAGGAGGCTCGAGCCGAACATTGGGACGTATATGAGCTGAAATGATCATGAAATTAATTACTAGCTAGTAATAGTCTAGTTTATGACCAAATAATGACCAGAATCCCAAATTCCAATAATCACTTCAGTTTATAACTAAAATAGTCTATAAATACATATATATCCCTAGATCAGCTATGAAAATATTTGCTCCAAATATTTTCCTGTCGATACCCGCTGGCCGCTAGCCTCTTGTTTGTATTGACAAGAGAAATACAAATAATATTGGGTTTATTAATCTGAAACCCATCCATAATATTTATTCTCCGTAGAATATATTACTTTAATAATATACTTTGTGATTTTAATAAATGTAGTGACGGAGTAAGAATACAATTCAACATCCCCTCTTTTGCCCGTGGGTGTCGTAATAATTTAGAATTAAATATGTTGATGATTTAATAATTAAAATTCAAATCATTTATTATATATAAACCCCGCAGAAGCAGTTACATATTGTCATTTTTTTTACATTTTATCTTAAATTACTACCGGATCAGAACGCGACAGCACTGAGAAGATCCGGCAAGAAACTCAGTGAGATTGTCTTTTTTTCATTTTTTTAAATAAAATTACATACAGCAACATGCCTATTAATAGCTCCAGTGTGATGCCTTTCGAACCATGACATAGTTATTAAATGTAATGAAAAAGTACTATGACTGGACCAGATCCCGCAAGCGGCACCCGATCACGAGTTAACCACTAGAGCAGCCATCACTCTCCTCAACCACAATGGAGGGAAAGGAGTGACCCACTCATCGTAGTGCTACCGCAAGCATAGCAATATGTACATATAACCTATGAAAAAGAAGGAAACCTTAAAATGAAATCCTATACCAACTCATCTGACTAGCGTGGTATATTAGTCTTTATATATAAATTTCTTGTGTACGTGTGCATGTCACTAAACTCCTAAACGGCTGGACCAATGTTGATGAATATTTTTGTGTGTGTTGAAGGCGATTCGAGAATGGTTTAGACCCACCCTCGCTTCGCTTCGGTTGCTGTCGCCTTATCCCCGTAGTTCCCGTTCCTGTTTGAATACTGGCATAAAATATAGCCTAGTTTACTCCCTGATATTATAGCTTTCCATTGGTGAAAGAATTTTTGAAATCGGTCCAGCCATTTTGAGGATTACCCGGCACAAACAGACAGACAGAGGTGAAAGAATTTTTGAAATCGGTCCAGCCGTTTTGAGGATTACCCGGAACAAACAGACAGACAGACAAAAAAAATATAAAGTGATTTTAGGCAAATGTATAGTGCAAATAACCGTGTGAGCATGAAAAAGGCCTATTATTTTGACATTACAAACAGACACTCCAATTTTATTTATTTATCTTTAATCGTCACCATAAGCAGAATATTATCATCCTTACTAATATTATACATGCGAAAGTAAGTTTGTTTGTTTGCTTGTTTGTTACGCTTTCGCGCTTAAACCACTCACTAACAACACACTCTGATTTCAAAAATTCTTTCACAAATGGAAAGCTATAATATCAGGGAGTAACATAGGCTATATTTTATCCCGATATTCCCACTGAAATGAGAACTACGCGGGTAAGGCGACTGAAACCGAAGCGAAACGAGAGCGGGTTGCTAGTATTATATAAGCTAAAAATACCCTTTCAGTATCGTATATGATTAAATTTATACATAGAAATGAGACTAGGGTTGCAAACGATACATCGATGTTTCTGAAACATCGATGATCACTATTATAAAACATCGATGTATTGATGTTATTTTATACGCTGTTATACATCGATGTTTTGCCTGCCATGTATTTAATATGTATGGTACTTTTAGCAGAGCCTGCGTGACAGTTTAGTTACTCTGTTTCTAAAGAACTTACTGCAGTTAAGCTTGTACTAACTTTACTGAATAAAAAAAATAGCTGTGAAATATAATTTTATTACCTCAACTCTTCCTTGCTTCACCTTCCTTACTCTAAAGACTTGCCTATTCAATAGATAATATTAGCATAGATAATAAACATGCTTGCATTTTAAATTAAAGTTAGGATGGTTTGTATGAATTACGGCCATAGATCTTTAAATCGATGTTTCGATACATCGATGTTTTTAGGGCGATGTTTTTTGTACATCGACATTTGTTCTGGAAAATCGATGTTCTTGGTTTCGATATTTGCATCCCTAAATGAGACCCTATACCAGGGATGGCGAACCAATGGCACGCGTGCTATCGATGGCACGCAACACAATTTTTTGGGCACGTTAATCTTTACAACATGCATTCTGCACTACGAAAAAAGTGTGAAGTTTTATATTACTTAAAATGAATGACGAACGAACGCGAGTCATATTTACGTACGCTTTCGAATGTTCAAGTTCCTGAAGTATTTATTTTCGTTATAGATGCTTCAGTTAAGGAATTTTGAGAGAGATTTTTCCCAGTTCAAATAGTTATCAGAAATTCTCAAGTTTATTATGTATCCTGATGTGACGTCAGTTGAAAAATTAGTTTGTCCCAATTTGATTGGTTGTACATTCATGAATTTGAAATGCAGCTGATTGATTTCCAGTCTAGTTTAATATGGATTCAAAAATATTTTATGGCACGTCTATGGTTTCCAGAAAAAAATATTTACAATTATGGCACGTGGATACGTAAGGGTTCGCCACCCCTGCCCTATACAAAGTCGTCTGACCAGCTAATTCCTCAATTTTGTTAACAATGATGTATGTAGGTGAATGAAGTAATCAGTAACAATAAAGTCCTTAGTTTCATGACCTAAAAAGCAAAACCGAGCGCATGACGTCACGTCTACCATTGTATTTTATATTTGAGAAATGGTAGTGTAAACTTTTGGCTTCCGCATTTCACGGCTTATGTTACAAACATAAACTCTGACGTCATATAAGAGGCCACTGCAGTTCGCAACTTTTACAGTACATTTATTAGTGTTTATGTTTATAAATTGCAAGCAATTCATTTATAAAGGATTTCATTAAAAAGTTCTCCCTGTACTGGCGGAGTAAGAATACAATTCACCACTCCTCTTGCTCGTAGGTGTCGTAAAATATGACTAAGGGATACGATATGCAGATAGTATCTATAAAAGAGAAGGGAAACTTGACATAAAGGCTGTGCCAGCAAGTCTGACAAGCGCGATATAATAGGTCAATTTCCCTCACATTATGAAGTAGACATGAGCCCAAAAATGGGACTTTCGTGAGCTGCGATGATGAAAACGATAATGATCGATTCTAAGATCGTATTCAATAATAATAGTTTTCAATCAAAAGATGCCTTATATGACAGAAGGCCAAGAGATAGTATTCTGATGCGAGCAAAAAATATTACGGGATTTTCACGATTATCATTATTTACAGAGTTGCTGACAACATAACAGCTACGCTGTGGCGCTTTACTGCCAGGTCATCGACGGGGATTGATATTCGAAACTCGAAAAAGTCCGTTACATACACAGTAAGTAGTAATACATATGTAAAATCTCAAATTCGTACTACGTACCAAGGCCTTTCACGAGAAAGGGGCGAATTTCCCTATAAAATAACCTTTTTATTTTAAAAATTCACGCTCGATGATAAGGTCGGGTATCGGTGGCTCGTCCACATGGCATTTAAAAAAGGGACGCATCCCGCGGGTCATGTGCTCCTTCACCGCCCTCTCTTCTTGCTCCGGGTGGTTCGGATGGTGCGCAAAACACCATGGTCCACCGCCAAAATAAAAACGCAAGTCTTAGAATAATAACGTATAGAAGGATATTGTCGGTATTTAAGCGATCAAAATCATGAAGCCAAAAATATTACATGTGCGCAAGCGATTACACACGTACACACACACACATACTACTTTACAAATTATGAAATCAAATTATGTTTTTATTAACATAAATCGTCGAAATACTTTCAAAAGTAATGTTAATACACTTTTTATGTTCTTCAAATTTACACCATTTGAATGCACAAACCGTCATAATTACCTATTTATCTTTTACGAGTTGCGTATGTAAGTGCAGTACAATGACCTTGTACACTAGGGAACGGTCCGGCGTAAGCTCCATTGAGCTCCAATTTAAATGCTTCATCTTTTGTGCGCGGACTTACTTTCTATATGTTATTATTCTATGGCGCAAGTGTTAGTCTTCTTTTTCTCAGTTCCCAATTAATCCAATATTGAATATAAGCCACCTTCTCAACGACATTTAAATTGTCCTACCACAGTGATAAATGGGATATATATTTTGTTATTGCTGTAGGTGGCAAATGAGCAAACAGCACACCTAATGGTAAGTGATAACTGTTGCTTAAGGACCTTTGCTAGGCCACTACCTATCGTGAAGGAAGTGAAGTAAGTATGAATGCGTGCAATGAATAAAGATAACTAAAACCATTACCAAAACCCACCACACATAAACACCCTCAGAGAGTTGGGTTAGTTCACTGAATGAAGTCATCATCTTGCTCTTATTCCAATTACTTGGGGTCGACGCTATATGTCATCTGTTTTGACATATTGCAAAAAGTTTCGGCAATGACTTTTATGACCGGCCGCCTGCCTGACGTCAACCCTCCTTGGGAATGTAATCGTTGACCCAAATGGTACCAGATGGAGTTGGTCCGGGTCAATCTAGGGCTCTTAGTCGTCTTTTACGACACCCACGAGCAAAGCAAGGGTTGGTAGTATTCGAAGCCGCTACCACACAGCAATACTTATAATAAAAAAAAAAGTACAAAACACTGGCAGATTACATAAAGGTTATTTTCGTGCGCACTTGATTGACTTGCCAAACATTGAAATTCTCGTACTCTTCGATACACGCATCCACTTGATCCGGTTTGAAACCCTTGTCCACACATCGCTCGATAATATCAGCTATTTTAACTGTCTTATTCGCGAATATACGATCCGTAGAACTTATTCCCCTCTGTACATTCTCATCCACAGGCGACAGTTCACTGAATGAAGTGTAGTAACAAATTGCTACTTCCCATCAATTTCATCATTCTTTATTCCTCCCATTGTGGAAGACACCCGAGCTCAACAGTGGGACTTACGTGGATTAAGTTGATGATTTGATGATCATCACTTCACTTATCCCAATCGGATCAATAATATCTTTTTTCACACAACCCTATCACATATCATCTCTGCACTTACTCACTTTCTATTCATGTGATGCTCCAGTCATGAACATAGTTATCTGATCATAATTTGTCGACAACCATCTGTCTTCAACAATAACTGTCTCGACAGTACGATGTAGCGTAAATTGGAAATACTGTTAACGATTCTGTTAATTCTGAAAAAAGTTGTTACAAACAAAATATGTTCGACTTAATTTCAATGTAATCGTGATTTGTTTAAAGTTAAAAGAATAATAATTAACATACTTTAAAAAAGTAAACGGTAGTGCACAAAAACCATGAAAATTTTTTTGATTTGATAGAAAGGTCTCTCTCGACAAAGAAAGTTGGGAAAGAAAGGTTCAGGGACGGTAACCACGTATTAACTGATATAGTAGGACGTTGACAGGTTGGATAGTCCTACCAGAGGAGACTATATATGTTACTAAAAATCCTAAGGAACCGTTAGATGATCGCAGACACGCTATGTAGTGTTTTCTCATGGAATCCTACGTCAAGCAATGAACTGTGAAGTTCTGACGGGTGTTTCTTTTGGGGCAATTATCATCTCTCTTCTTATCTACGGCATCCCAAACACATAATGAACCAATTTTGAATTTTTTTTTAAATTTATAAAGTGTCGTTGATCCAGTGCTATATTAGCTATTGTCTCAATATTTGAAAATTATTTCGCAAGGTCTCATTTACTTTTGAATTACGAATATTTAACAGTTCTTTTTTTTTTTTTGTGGGTGGGCTGCGGTCGGCGCACCTCCGCACCACTCCATCCGGGGCGACAGAGGGGCTTAAGCACGCAACTCCCGCAACCCACCCGAAAACCACCTCGCCTTCGTCATTGGGCCGACCACCGGAGCAGGTTTACTTGTCGTCAGTGGTCGGCCCGACGGAATACCCCCTACGTGGGTTACCCTCTCATCGACCGACGTCCCCCCCTCGGGGAGGACGTCCCCCCCTCGGGGAGGACGTCGGTTTTTCCTCACGCGGTCGGCCTCTCGGCGGGTGACGGACTAATCCCCGGTCACGTCACCCGCGGCCTCGGCTAGGGCGGCATGAGGCGCAGGTAGTTGCGCCTGCGCCGCCCCGCGAATATTTAACAGTAATAGCTCGTCTTATTACATATTACATGGTGAAATATGAATCTTCTCTGTTTATATAATCTCTGCTTATACTGTGAAAATAAGAGCGCGACTTTAAAAATAAATAAAAACGACGTAGCATGATTTGCAAATACGCATCCGATAACGGCAACTTTATACACTGCCGGATATCAACTGTCCTCGAGAACAAATTGACATTATGTTATTGTTTTATTGCCTTTGTTAATGCATGTATGTTATTAATAAATATTTATTACATTTTATACTTTTGAAGACGAACATAAGAACATTATACAAATTGACAGGCAAAATCTTTACTCGCGAGTAAGTTTTTATTAAAAGCCTATTAAATATTATAGTATGTGCTCCATGCTTTAGATTATTGCCAAATATCATCTATACCAATAAATAAAATTGGAGTGTCTGTTTGTAAAGTCAAAATAATAGGCTTTTTTCATGCTATTTGCACGACACCTATGCCTAAAATAGCAATTAAAAAATGTTTGTCTGTCTGTCTGTCTGTTTGTTCCGGGTAATCTTCAAAACGGCTGGACCGATTTCAAAAATTCTTTCACCAATGGAAAGCTATAATATCAGGGCGTAAACTAGGCTATATTTTATCTCGGTATTCTCACGGGAACGGGAACTACGCGGGTAAAACGACTATAACCTATAACCGAAGCGAAGCGAGGGCGGGTTGCTAGTCTATACTAATATTATGAAGAGGAAAGATTTGTATGTATGTTTGTAACGAATTGGCTCCGAAACTACTAGACCGATTTAAAAAATTCTTTCACCAATGGAAAGCTGCAATATCACAGAGTAACATAGGTTATATTTTAACCCAGTATTCCCACGGGAACAGGAACTACGTGAGTAAGGCGACTGAAACCGAAGCAAAGCGTGGGCGAGTTGCTAGTACTAATATATAAAGTTGATGAGTTAGTTTGTTTGAACGCGCTAATGTCAGGCACCACTGGTCCGATTTTAAAAATTCGACCTGTCTTACAGCATTTCTATAATACCAATTAGCCTTCGCCAGCCAGAACTCAATAGTGAAAGGCCTATATATGTGTGACGGATAAAAATACAATTCACCACTACCTATCTTACCCGTGGATGTCGTACAAGATGACTATGGGATATGCACATAATATCTTTACAAGAGACGGAACACTCGAAATGAAACCCTATACCAACATGTCTGACCAGCATGGTATAGTCAACCTAGGTCAAATTCCCTCCCATTGTGGAGACGGTTCAAGCCCAACAGTGGGACGTATGTG
This sequence comes from Lymantria dispar, assembly GCA_032191425.1. Lineage (NCBI taxonomy): Eukaryota > Metazoa > Arthropoda > Insecta > Lepidoptera > Erebidae > Lymantria > Lymantria dispar. The sequence continues at coordinate 7,840,676 of CM063445.1, read as the reverse complement.
GGCTGCGATGACGATGATAAGTATATATGCTGACGTAGAAATAGTAGAATTGGCCTTAGAATAATAACCTATAGAAGGTAAGTTCACGCACAAAAAGTGAGGCATTTCAATTGGAGCCTAATGGAGCTTACGCCGAAACCGTTCCGTAATGTACAAGTCATTGTACTGCACGAACGTAGGCAACTCTTAAAAAATAAATAGGTAATTATGACGGTTTGTGCATTCAAATGGTGTCACAACACATTTGAAAAACTTAAAAAGGTTTCTAACATTACTTTTAAAAGTATTTCGACGATTTATGTTAATAAAAACAAAATTTGATTTCATAATTTGTATAGTGGTTTGCGTGTGAACGTGTGTAATCGTCTGCGCGCCATTAGTATTTTTAGATTCAAATTTTGAAAATTCGAAGTATGGACACTATCCTTCTATACGTTATTATTCTAAGAGAATTGGCATAGTAACACTCAGGCGTCAACCAATCACGATAATTATGCACCAATTAATGTTCAACAAGGCCAAGTAGGAGACTGATAGCCAGGGCTGTCGCATTGCCACTATTCAGCGTCAGTGTTTGAATTGCAAATGGGCCCTATCTGCAGTGAGTCTGACCTTCGGACACGCAAACGGGCGATATCGCAGACTTCGCTATAATTTAGAAGAATTGGAGTGTTGTTTTTTGTGTTATTTTTCGTGAAGTATTTGTTAGTTGTTATCAAGGGCGGATCTATGAAAGTTATGACACTATTATCCCCTATTTAAATAGTAAACTTAGCTTCTGTTTTGATGTGATAACGTCTTATAAAGCCATGAACACCGGCTGCCTGTACGAAAAATTGGCACGTTCCTCCTGAGCTGAGGGTGCAAGCGAGAGCGCGAAACAAGCAATAAAGAGGCACGATTGCTTAGAATAATAACGTATAGAAGGATAGTGTCTGTACTTCAAGCGATCTAAAACATGAAGCCAAAAATACTATATGCGCGCAGTTAAACACGTACACCACTATACAAATTATGAAATCAAATTTTGTTTTTATTAACATAAATCGTCGAAATACTTTTAAAAGTAATGTTAAAAACCTTTTTATGTCTTTCAAATGTGTTATGACACCATTTGAATGCAATAACCGTCGTAATTACCTATTTATTTTTTAAGAGTTGCGTACATACATGCAGTACAGCGACCTTGTACACTACGGAACGGACCGACATAAGCTCCATTAGGCTCCAATTGAAATGCTTAAATTTTTGTGCGCGGACTTACCTTCTATACGTTATTATTCTAAGCAAAATCGGTTATACGATCGGCTTGTGATGCATCTAACTCTCTTGAAAAAATATTTGAATTAACGAGTGATAAATGTTAATTTATCAAAAGAATATAATTCTTGAACTACTTTACATTATACTAAATAATGATAATTTAGTGATAACAACAACTAGTAGTGGTAGGACCACACTGTCGACAGTTATCTGTCTACAGCCGCGGGCCGGTCCGTCCGGGGTAGTACCACGTTCTCGCAGAAATTCGACGTCTAAGTAGTAGCATTTTGTTACTGCGCTTCGTTCAGTGAGCGAGAGAGCCGGAAGCCCAACTTTCTGAGGGTGTTCGCGTGTGGAGTGTTTTGGTGGTACCCTTGGTATCACCGAGCATCAATGCACGCATTTACACTCCCTTCACTTTCTTCGCGGTAGGTAGCGACCTTGTAAAGGTTCATGAGCGGCAATAACACTTACCATCAGGTGTACTGTTTGCTCGTTTGCCACTGCTTGCAATAAAAAAAAAAGAAAAAAAAAATAACAATTAAATTCATAAAAGTATGCAATTTTTCGTCAATGTTTTCATTAAGACTGTAAAACCGATTTTACAGACAACCAATTTTTTATCTAGTTATCATCTTCATAATATATTCATATGGTGATCTAAGAACTACTATTGAACGGATTGCCGGAGTGGATTGCAGTCAGACCCAATTTCTTTAAGTGACTTCAAAATGGAGGCGGTTCTCAACGCCTCGGCACCTTATTTTTTATGCGTGCTATATGCCACATTGCAAACGTTATTGACAAAAGTATTATGACCGGGCCGCCCGCGTGACGTCAACTCTCCTTGTGAATGTAATTATTGACTTGATGGCATCCGATGGACCTGGACGATCCACAATGAATATTAAAATTATTTCTCGAATGCATTAAGAATCGCATGACATGCTTTTAAAATATACATAATGTGAAGACATGCGTCAAGGCAAGATAAGCTTTGATCTATATTCGATAAATACTAATCTGTCTGACCAGCATAGTATAGTAACTGGCCTCCTATCATGGAGAAGGTTCGAGTCGAACAGTGAGACCTTTATGAGCTAAGATGATTATGATGATGATGTACCACCAGCTCTTACTTTCCCATGGACGACATAAAAACCAAGCAAGGGCCGAGAGATCGGGCAACAGCACTCTTCTAGGAAACTTAGAACCCCTGCTGAGAACACTAAACTGCCCGCCAAGCGTAGGGATTTCTATATTATCCACTTTCAAAAGGGCCATGTCCAACAATAGACGTCAGCATGCTGATATTCGTGAGGAAAGACCGACGTCCTCCCCGAGGGAGGGGGACGTCGGTCGATGGGAAGGTACCCCAAATAGGGGGTATTCCGTCGGCCCATCACTGATGACAAGTAACCCTGCTCCGGTGATCGGCCCAACGACGAAGGCGACGTGCACGTGGGTGGGTTGCGGGTGTGCGTGCTTACGCCCCTCTGTCGCCCCGGTCGGAGTGGTACGAGGAGCGCGCCGACCGCAACCCACCCCCAAAAAAAAAGCATGCTGATATTAAACGAACGGTATTTACAAATTCGTATATTACTATTATTCGGTGTAGTGACGGAGTAAGAGTACAATTCACCAACGTCTTTCTTTCTTGTGGGTGTCGTAAAGGACGACTAAGGTATATAATATGCATATAACATACATGCAAAAGAAACAAAATTCGAAATTAACCCCTACCCTAAACCATACGAACAGCGCGATATAGTAAAACAATTTTCCTTCTATTGAGGAGGAGGCCCACATTCAGCTGTCGGACGTATATGAGCTCAGATATAAATGAAGATTTAGTCACTATAGTCCAATATCCATTTCGTATCAAGTATTTAATTAACATACTTGATATGAGGTGGATTCTCCAAATAATTTTCAAATTGTACTGGTAATTAAGAAACTAATAACTTAATAATAGTAAAACTACTTTACGGATTTTATCGCGTTTGTATTTGATTTTTTATTGCCCGACGTTTCGAACCCATTGCAGCATTCGGTCAGTCCACTCGTGATCATGAACAATTTATTTAAAATGTGTAATACTCGCGTAAATATCAGAAATCAATAAAACTCTAAAAAGAACAAATACAAGCTTAAGTATCTGGAAGACATTTGTCTAAATAATACATCGTAATACAATTTAATTCATTCTCTAATCGCATTATGACCAACCTCGATATCATCGACCTACCTTACAGTAATCCCCAATTCGCCTCACTGCACCCCAGGGAAATAAACAGCAGTTTATTCATAGCCATTGCTCCAAATTCACACGGTTTATTGCAAATATTCGCGCCGTTACATCGCCAATATCTCTGTCTTCGAGGAACAGGCTCAAAACGAAATTTATGCGAGATTTTATATCTCAAGGGAGCCTATTACAGAAGAGGACCGACCAACATAACAAGAACTCTTTGAACGTCCCATTTATTTAGGTCAAGAACGAGACATTTAAATATTATTACTTGATTTAAATTTTAAAGATGTTTTTTCTTTGAAGTTGTTGTGGCAAAGTTGTAGCCGAGATAGATTAAATATGTGAGTTGAAGCTTTGTCATCAAGGTGCTTTTCTATCGTAATATTTTAATATTTTAAACCTAGTACTGCCTTTGCTATTATATATTATGATATTATTCAAGAAATTTTAATAAAATCTGATAGTAAAATCGTAAATCATCATTATTTATATGAATACTGTTTGTACTTATAGAAAAGTCTTCTGAATAATCTAATCATGTCAGCTTCTATGCGTCCCACAGCTAAGCTCCAACCCAGAATTTAAAAAAAATTGATCACACATCGACCACAGCTGGTCAGACGTATTGGCTTAAGTTTGATTTTTCTTCTCCTGTACAGATATATGATAACACATACATATATCTCTTTCCATCTCTTGTGGTACCCCGGTTAAAAAAAAGGATAGTAACCTTACTTCATAACTATATGGAAACCAGCATCCATCCCTTCACAATGACAGTGGGGCGCCGCGCGGCCCCATGACCCACCTGTGGCACTTCGCCTTCGTTGTTGGGCCGACCATCGGTGCAGAGTTCCTTGTCTTCAGTTGTCAGCCCGATGGAATACCCCGATCGCGAGGTACCCTCCCCTTACGTCGTCCCTCCTCGGGGACGCCAGTCACCGTCGCGAGATTTAACGATACCCTGCGATTTTTCATTATTTCGGCTTAAATACGTCCCATTACTAGACTCGAGCCTCCTCCCCAATAGGAGGGAAGTTAACCTTACTATAGAATGCTGTTTATATACACTACTGGAAAAAATTAAGGGATCAAAAAAAAAATTCCAAATTTTTCGGTAGTTTTCAACAGGCCGTAACTTTGAGAGAAATGGTCGTACAGGAAATAAAAAAAAAGGAAATTGTAGCTCCAAGTGTCTAGTTTTTGGATTAGAACTTCAAAATATTGTAGCCTCCGCGGTTTTTGAGTAATCGTAGAAAAACCAGCAACAAAAAAATTCTCAAAATTTTTTTAGTTTTTTTTTTTGGTCTACGGGCGTGGAAAAAAGTTTTTCAGCTTAACCACTATAAGGATCGGATACTTTGTTCATTTAGCTTTAATATCTTTTATTAAACACCCTGATACGTCTACTCCTCGCTGAGATATCGGTCTTCAAATGGAAAAGAATCTTTTTGTCTTTGATTATCGATATCTCTGCAACCAATGATCGCACAGAAAGTTAAAGGTGGGTTTCAAGAACTTGAATGAATTCCCCTTAACGACTGTCCATTGCTTTTTAAATTTAAGCACTTTCTGGAATAAAAATGTGGAAAAAGCTAGGAAAAACAATTTTTTTTTCTCATTTTTAAAAATTATGAGCTTTTCAGAGCAAAAAACGTGATCCTTTAATTTTTTCAAAAATTCGATCAAGTGAAACAAAAAAACAGCTGGCTGGATTAATTTGATTCTTTGTAGGGTTTTTGTGGACATATTGAACTGTAAAAGGCACACTTAACATTAGTGGTTTCCTCAATATTTTCGATCCAGCGCTTGATTTTCCAAAAAACCACCAAAAGCCCTTTTTTTATTGCATTTTCAAATTCATGTGACAAAAGGAAAAAAATTTTTTTTTCGAAAAAGCAGTGGATATTCGTTAAGGGGAATTTATTCAAGTTCTTGAAACCCACCTTTAACTTTCTATGCGATCATTGGTTGCTGAGATATCGATAATCAAAGATAAAAAGATTCTTTTCCATTTGAAGACCGATATCTCAGCGAGGAGTAGACGTATCAGGGTGTTTAAAAAAAGAAATTAAAGCTAAATGAACAAAGTATCCGATCCTTATAGTGGTTAAGCTGAAAAAATTTTTTCCACGCCCGTAGACCAAAAAAAAAACTTAAAAAATTTTGAGATTTTTTTTGTTGCTGGTTTTTCTACGATTACTCAAAAACCGCGGAGGCTACAATATTTTGAAGTTCTAATCCAAAAACTAGACACTTGGAGCTACAATTTATTTTTTTTTATTTCCTGTACGACCATTTCTCTCAAAGTTACAGCCTGTTGAAAACTACCGAAAAATTTGGAATTTTTTTTTGATCCCTTAATTTTTTCCAGTAGAATAGGTTGGTATAGACTTTTGTTTTGAGGTTTTCTTCTTTTGCATAGATATTATATGCGTATTATATTCCTTGATAGTTTCTTACGATATCCACGGGCAAGATAAGGAGTGGTGTGGTGAAGAGTTTTACTTTGTGAATTTCCACCTGGTCAGAGTTCGTCTTACATTGCGTAACTCGATCCACAGTAGTTTCGATCTTTAGGTAATTAGAAATTGGGTCTTCAGTTCAATTAACTGAATTAAGTTCATTTCAAACTATTTCGAGACCTGCCTCAGGAGAATTCTTAATTACAGACTCTAATTGTGCCTATCTCTTCTCTAATTTGTTCCAAGTTAAAACCAATTTTTTATTGTTTAAGATGGCAAACAAACAAGCTGTACACTTAATCTTACGTATTGCTGCAGTTTATGGACCACCGCAAAATCAGGGATGCGGCTGCTTTGTTAGACGTACGTGTCAGAAATGGTCTTATCATGACGTTTCCACGTGATTTCTGCTACGGTATCGAGTGAAAGAAGGTGATGTTGGTACCAAGTCAAAAAGTCCTTTAAAACACTCCCGTCTTTGCAGTAACATACTCCGAGAAATATTTGCTCGGTATATCGCTCGTCACCCATACTGCCGTCCGCATAGCGATACATATTCTCTATGGAGAGCATGTCTTTGATACGCAAGATAAACGTAGGGAGAGCACCAAGTCTTTTTTTTGTTCACGTTGTAAAATGTGTTTGTAGGGGATGTAGGGAATGAGAAAATTAAATAACCGATCCCCCAACGTATGGCCATTTGACTACATCTTGTCGTCATTCAGGGTAGTTGGAGCAGGCGTACATAGCGGTGGCTCGTTCTCTCTGGTCGCCATCAACGAAGCGAGAAAGTAGACGCAAGCGCCACGCGTGCCTCTCCAGGGCTTCCTTCCTCAATGGGACGGCTTCACAAAATAAGACCATCGGCGACCAACACCTATCGCTAACAATTATCGATAACGGTTGGATCGTTATCGCTCCGTTCCTATTACCGCCGACAGGATTTGGCTGAAACCTCCAGGCGGGATATATGTATTTCCAGTGTATGACGCGCTTCATCAATAGATGCCCCACACTCCAGGAGCCTTTCCTCTTTTAATCATATACCGCAAGCCTCGACACATTAATATATACTGGGCACCGAGCCCTATATTACACAAGCAGTAAATCGCTTTTTACACTTGCTGCCATCTGTCCTATTTAAATTTATGACAATAACTGTATAAAACAGCATTAGAGATAGCATCGGCCTAGTACAAATGATCTTATAAATATCAACGATCACAGTCTTATATAAATATGCTCAAAGTCGCTCAGCGTGCTAGCGAGCGGACTGTACTCGGGAATGCACGCTGAAGTGACAATGGGCAGGACACATCGCTCAACGAACCAACAAGCGCTGGGGAAGAAAGGTTCTCAAGTGGCAACCACATATCGAACGACGCAATGTAGGACGCCCCACCCAAAGAGCGACCGACGACCTAGTGAAAATTCTTGGGCGTCGTTTGATGTAGGCGACACAGGAATGCACTTTGTAATGAAACATGAGGGAGGCCTACGTTCAGCACTGGACGGTGACAGTCTGAATAGTAATAATGATGATGATGATACAGATGATCCTAGTCCGATCAATATCCGTCTCCGAATACTATTATACTCTAACCATCTACTGGCGATTAATTTGCATAGTTCGGGAAGAATTCTATAACATAATAGCTTCATTTAAATAAATGAAAACCCTGTTGAATACATTCATGATATACGCAACACGGGAGCCGACCTTCACTCTTTAGATAAAATCAAAGATATTATTATCATTTATTATGTACATCACTAGATTAAAAAAATATTTTTTAAAATATGTTGATCAATCAATTTTAATGTAAATATGATAAAGAGATATTGAGTTGAGCACTTACTTTAAATTGCTTCTTTCAAATTCGTATATGAATAGATAATCATATGTACTTTCGACCATCGTCATTATCACTCCGCTCTTCCAATTACTTCGACGCTATATATCCTCTTTCCACATAAATCTATGTTCACAAGCCTATGTACCTGCTTTTATGTTTGCATTATAACTTTTTCAATCCATATCCTCTCATTATGGACGAGGTTTCTCTATAATAGCAAAAAAGAAATTGGCCTACTATGACATATTGACCAAACTCATCATGATATAGGCTTTTATTTCGATTAAGAGACTATACTTAGTGTGCTGTGTCGTACTACGTTCAAGGGAAAAATTAAACCACACTTTTATGATATAAAACTCTTATTGTGTACTATGTCGAGTTTTCATTTGTTAAACGACTTTAAAAAAGAGTAGGTTCTCAATCCAGTTGTTTTTTTTTTTGTGTATAAATGTTTTGAGATCATATCGCCAATTATGATTTTGACTACATTGTTTTAAAGTCGGTTATTATTTATTAAAAGTTTCATATTATTTTTAAAAACATGTCATTTTAAATGTTTTTCAGCGTTTATGATTACGGGAGAATTAAGATATTTCACCTACAAGTCTTCGGAATATAGAGATTTATTGTTTATTGACTTAACAACAATGAAAATAATACTTCTAAACACACACAAACATACACAGTACTATTACACTTCTAGAAAGACACCAGTCTATTTGAAAACCCCATTAAGCAGTAGTTTGATACAAATTTTCTAAGCCTCTGGTTGCCTGAATTTGAGAAGCGTTTTCAGTTATGCCCGTTACAGTTTAAAATATACTATTTCATTATTGCATTGAATTACATGCCTAAACAATATTAATATGTATAAAAAAATATGCACTGAAACGTGGTCTCTAAATATCGGCCTCATAAAAAAGCTCAAAGTCGCTCAACGTGCTATGGAGTGGGCTATACTCGGTATTTCTCTACGTGATAAAATCCGGAACACGGAAATCTGTAGAAGAACGGGTGTAACCGACATAGTCCGCAGAATTAGCACGTTGAAATGGCAATGGGCAGGCCTCATCGCTCGTCGAACCGACAACCGTTGGGGAAGAAAGGTTCTTGAGTGGCGACCGGGAATCGGACGGCGCAACGTAGGACGACCCCCCACTAGGTGGACTGACGACATTCTCAAAGTCGCAGGGAACCGTTGGATGCAAGTGGCGCAGGACCGTTCCGAGTGCCATTCTCGTGGGGAAGCTTGTCCAGCAGTGGACGTCTGTAGGCTGATGGATGGATAAAAAATATACAATTTAATTTTAACACTATATTATTTAGTTAACATTGAACAAAATTTATGGTGGTTTTGTTTTTATAGTTATTCTTATAATAAAATGAACTACTTACTGCTATTAAAAATCCCTACTTAGTTTTCAAATAACAACCCTGAAATATTTATATCTAATGTTCAAAGTGGTGTCACTTTTAGTTTTCCCATCTATATTTTCTATGAACTAAATTGAGTGACGAAAGGTGATCGGTCTCCTCATCGATTTATGAAATTGTGCTGTAAGTGTAGCTAGTGATCTCTTGAGGATACGCTAACTTAATATTCGACGACACAATAATATCATTTCTGAAGCAATTTAGACTCTATTTTAGGGAATATATTCTCTATTATAGTGAAAATAAATAAAATATTTTTTGTGCAATGAATGTAAAAAAACTAGTCTTATAACTTATTTTATTTTTATTTATTCGGAAAACTTACAGCTAATATATGCTTAACAATATATACTAAATAACAAACGCCTATTACAAGTTTTCACATATAGCTTACCATGAATAGTAGAATAATGAAAGTCGGTAAATGATAAATTTTAACTAAAAGATGTGCATACGCTTAAAAGTTATCTGAACAAAATATGTAATTACTTATATGAATATCTCTTAACTTACTTCATTTCAGAAAAGAACTTAAAAGTTATAGTAGTATACGAGCAAAAAGCTCACTTAATATAATTATTTTACGGCTTTTATCGCGTTTGTATTTGATTTTTGATTGCCCGACGTTTCAAACACTTTACAGCGCTCAAGATCATAGGTGGAGCCCACCCGTAATGATAAATAGCTGCTACTGCTGATTAAATTTAGAAAAAGACTAAAAGCTAAGAAGAGCAACTAAAAAGAAGAAAAGTTTTTAACAGTTATTTAAAAAAAAATATTTTAAAAAAGTCATAGTGCTCTGATAATGTTGGAGGGGCGCAGCGGTATGGAGGGGCGCAGCGTCCTCTACACCAACCGACTAGGGGACGTTGTGCGAACGCCCGTGACGTGCGGTGTTCCACAAGGGTCGGTCCTCGGTCCCACCCTGTGGAATATCGGCTACGACTGGGCGTTGAGAGGGAGCCTCCCACTCGGGTTGGGCGTAATTTGTTACGCCGACGACACGCTCGTCACAGCCCGTGGTGCGATGCTGGAGGAGGCGGCAAGCCCGACAACTCTCGACACCAAGGAGATTGTCAGGCGGATCGAGGCGCTGGAGTTGAGGGAGTTGCAGTTGCCCTGGACAAGACGGAGGCTATCTTGTTCCATGGGCCCCGTATGGGTCCTCCCATCGGCGTCTCGATCACCATCAAGTCGGTTGACATCAGCATCCGGACCCACATGAGGTACTTGGGCCTGGTGCTCGACGGGCATTGGTGGTTCCGCGAGGATTTCCGTCGACTTGCTCCGCGGCTTGTCGGCGCGGCGTTCGCCTCTTCTTGGCTCATGCCATGTGAGCCAACCCAGTGCTACGTGCCGACGGCTATACGCGGGGTCATCCGGTCGATGGCCCTCTACGGCGCACCGGTGTGCGGTGTGGCAGGGCCAAACGCGGCTACCGCACGGTGGTGACAGGCAGCGTGCCTTCTGGCCGGTACACCCCCGTGGGATCTGGCGGCGGAGATGGTGGTTCGGTACTGTGTCTGGACCGTCGAGGCCTTGCGGCCGGTGCTGATGGAGTGGTCAGAGCGGACGCACGGGGTGCTTTTCCTTCCGACTGGTGCAAGTCTTGACGGGGCACGGTTGCTTCGGCAAGTACCTGCACAATATCATTAGAAGGGAGAGCACACCGGCCTGCCATCACTGCGATTGCGAGTGATCGAGGTGTGTGTCGCGTGGGCTGAGTAGCACCGTGATCTCGTCGCAATCATCGGTGCCGACCTGACGCTGCCGACCATCGCTAGGGAGATCCGAGCATCAGGAACTGGGACGTGGTCGCCGCCTTCTGCGAGGCAGTCGTCTCGCGGAAGGAGGCGGTGGAGCGCGCGCGGGAGGTACGCCTCCACGACGACGCAATCTGCCGCCGGCGACTCGGGCGGCTGAGGCGCAAGTATCTGCTCTTAATGCCGCCCTAGCCGAGGCTGCGGGTGACTGGACCGGGGATTTAATCCGTCACCCGCAGAGAGGCTGACCGCGCGACGGTAACCAACGTCCCCGAGGGGGAACGTCGTGAGGAGAGGGTACCCTGCGACCGGGGTATTCCGTCGGGCCGATCACTGAAGACAAGTTACCCTGCGTCGGTGGTCGGCCCAACGACGAAGACGACGTGTCACGGGTGGGTCATGAGGCCGCGCGCCGCCCTTCTGTCGCCCCGGACGGAGCCGGGCGATGCGCTGACCATGGCCCACCATAAAAAAAAGTGCTCTGATAATGTCAATGGAGATAACATATTTTACAGCTTACTGAGCACTAAAACGATTTTTATTATATGAGGTAATAGGGCCTACTTCGTAAAAACAATTAAATATATTGAGGTATCGCTTAAGAAGTAAGCCGTTGGAAAAGTCTTTACCATTTAAAATTGCACAATACACGTGGTTCGCTCAAAAGTCGAGGAGTAGACCGCTCCACAAGATAAATGTATATATTTATATATCTTAATATATATCATATCTATCTATGTATTTGCGTATGTATGTATCTTGGGTATGTATTATATATTTTCGTATATACCTATTTATCTATGCAAAATACATATTCTTTTTCATTTTAGAATAATATAGCTATCTCGGAACATGCACCAACCTTTTTTTCATCTCTGCATCACCTATGGTTGACTGGTAGAGAATGCCTTTGGCATTAAGGCCGCCATTATACTTGTTGCATGAAGATTAATAAATAAATAAATAAATTCTTGTGTGAACAGATATTAAAACGAATGGCCGTAAATAATAAGTTTCTCTATAGAATAGCAGAGATTACTGCTGTGATTACGAATATTACCAACCCTTGCATTGTTCGTGGGTGTCGTAAAAGACGACTAAGAGCTTTATATCATCTTGTCCCACCACCTGATACCGCCTGGTCAACAGTTTACATTCCCAAGGAAGGTTAATGTTAGGTAGGTGGCCGGTCAGAAAAAGATTGCTAAAGCCTTTGCAAAATATATACTAAAAAAGAAGTGTACATTGAGTCAACACCAAGTAATTGGGATATTATGATGATAAAAAAAATAAATCTTAAAATATAAAATTATGCTATCCTAACTGATGAACTGAGGACAAGGAACTCTGCAGTGGTGGTCGGCCCAATGACGAAGGCGACGTGGGTCCGGGTGGGTTATTGACTCGCGCGCCGTCCTTTCGTCGCCCCGGACGGAATGGACAACGTGTGCGCTGACAATAGCCCAACCATAAAAAAACCCTAACTGATTACGTTAGCACTATATTAGCACCGTATTTCCTTTCCATCGTGAAAGAAAGTTTACACCAATAGATATGAAAAATAAGAAAGAAGCATACAATGTATAAAAACAAATATCAGGTTGACCGAGCTTCGCTCGGAGTATTTTTGTAGCATTTATTCAGATATATATTAATAAAAAAAAAATAATGAAAATTATATAAAAAATTACAAAAACAGAATAATAATAACACCGAGATTCGATCCGACGCCGTTTGTCGCCGATGTCAAAAATAAAATGAAACCTTACTACTTCGCCACTGAGCTATCGTAACTCATGACATTGATGGCAAAATTTGAATTCATATTCTTTTAAAATTTAATGTCATTATATTGTCTGCCAAAAACACTGACAAAACAACATTTTCTATACATAAAACCTAGCTAGATCGATTTTTTGGGCCCGAAGCCTCTAGTATGCCAAGTTATATATATATATATATATACAAGAATTGCTCGTTTAAAGATATAAGATTTATTATATTGACTTTTTATGGTACTAATCGCACTACATGCTGCCACCACTGTAACTCCTGTAAACCAAGATCTTCAATGGTCTCCATAGACGACATCGAGGTTTGACTCTAAGGCAGTCGTGAAAAATGCTTTTAATGTTCTTAAGACCCACAACAAAATTAATTAGAAAAGTTAAAGAGGAGGATTTTAAAATAATCGTTCCACTTCCCTCTTATACAATGCGGGAGACAAAAGCAAATTGACTTATTAGCCAATAAGTAAAGAGGTGTATAGCTACGATAAGTATAGCAGTAGGTACCACGAATACGGAGGGTTAAGATTGATTGCAGTAGGTATGACAGATACGCGTGATCGCACGGAAATTTGCTCGAATTACTACAAGGTTCATATGGTAAATTGTTGTATTGACTATAAAAAAATAGGTATGTACTTATGTACGCACGTAAAGAAGTATAACTACTTCTTTAATAAAGTTGACTAGCAGACTTCAGGATGTCAGTTTTTTTGTGAAAACTTGCGCGCGCATCGTAAAAATTTACTCTTATCATTTTCCCTAAAACGCCAAAAATAACTTAAAATAAATATATAATTTATCTTATAAAGTATTTACGATTAATGAACAGCTCTCAATATATTACTTACCTAAGACACTAAATTAATCTAAACTATAAACCGCTCCATTATACATAATCTCCAACTCAATTTTGGCAGCTCCGGGATCATATCAAGAAAATAGGTTAAACTTCGTTTAAATTCCTTGTTAATGGAGCGTGATATAATCCAGCTTTAATAACATCATATAATGAGTTTTCATTCTTTCCTTATTACTGTTAGTTCAGAGGTTCACGAGGGCCCGAACATTTACGATTTACTTCTTTGTGTGATAAGGACAGTATTATTTGTAATAGAATTTGTGTTGGAGAGTGACAAAGATAAAACAGTAGACGAATTGCCTGCATTCTTGAGATTGAAACGGTTCTGTAACGGAATGTCGGGCGTGTCGGTTGCTTGGTCTTACATTGTTAATGCGGTATTCCGGTAGTTCATTTGTGTTGACGGTTCTTTCAAGGTTACAATTTACAAATATATAGTTGTTCTGAGTTGGGTGAACTCTTATTTAGTTTTGTATTTGTATATATATTGTCTTTCCACGCGACTTAATATATATGATGCTAATTTCATATTCAAAGAACAGGATCAGGCATATCACTTGCTTACCTATAAGAAATCTTATTTATATTACATGTCCCATTCAGGAGGAAGGGGATCTTCAAAAACACCACGCTTGAATAAATTTAGGACTCTGCCACATACTACGAGTAATCACTGTGAGGCGGAAAGGGGGTAAAAATTGCAAAAAAATGTTTTACATTATTTTGGTATGTTCCCTAAGATAGGTTGAATAATACATAGCCCATCCAACCATTCGTCAATCTACCGTATATACTGTTAGAGATGAGCCTTAGCAAGGGGTAATAACGCTTGTCAAATAGGAAAATGCAGTTGCTATTAAGCTTCCTAATAAAGTACCGCTATCCATTTTCCTGGTAATACCCAAGCCGATTATTAGGGCGTCGACAAAAAAATAAGGATTTTTATCACGTAACCTTTCAAAATATAGTTTAAAATCACTAGCATAAAATATGGAATGATTTGAAGTACTCAACAATATACATTCCGTGTTGAACTGTTTAAAAATACATATAAATCACCAACCTCTTTTTTGCCCGTGGGTGTTGTAAAAGATGACTAAGGCAACTACTTTACAGATTTTATCCCGTTTTTATTTGATTTTTGATTGCCCGTCGTTTCGAGTCTCAGTGTGGCCGTGTTCCGATCCGGTGGTAGTATACTAGTTTGTTAGGGTTTTCAAATATAATTACTATTCATTTTAATATTAAATAATTACTAACCATAAACAATGTAAAAAAAATTTCATATAGAATCATTTTCTTCTTACACTGGCAATGAATTTGTATCAAATTGTGGGTCACTATTTAACAACTATTTTCTGTATCGGGTAGATAATTATAAATTTTCTGCAATAACGATGACTTGTTGGACATGAGACATCTTAGTCCGCCCGTGACCATGAACGCTGCAAAGTGTTCGAAACGTCGGGCAATCAAAAATCAAATACGAACGCAATAAAAGCCGTAAAGTAGTTTTATTTAAAATGTGTAATACTCGCGTAAACATCAGAAATCATCATGACTAAGGGATATAGAATGCAGATAAAATCTTTCTTACATATTTTTTATTAAAAACATGTCAGTGCTTGACTATAATACATGCAACTAATAGCAAGTTTTAACGTAATTCTAGATGGTAGGATTTATTCACTAAGTTTTTTTTTAATTTTTCAGCTGTTGGTGGCAGACGAGCAAACAGCACACCTGATAGTAAGTAATAATGCTGGTTTTCGACCATGTGAAGGGAGTGTGATTGCATGCAATTAGGTCCGGTGATACCAAAGACATCACCAAAACCCGCCACACTCAAATACTCTCAGAAAGTTGGGTTTCCAGCTCTCTTGTTCGCCCAATGAAGGGCAGTAACAAATTGCAAATACTTAGACGCCGATTTTTATTCCAATATCGTCACTATCCTAAATAAGCAAATTATACAGGAGAGCTATTTAAAGATTTATGACAAATATTAACTAACTAGCAACACGCCCTCGCTTCGCTTCTGTTTCTGTCGCCTTATCCCCGTAGTTACCGTTCCCGTAGGCATACCGGGATAAAATATAGCCTCGTTTACTCCCTGATGTTATAGCTTTCCATTGGTGAAAGAATTTTTTAAATCGGTCTAGCCGTTTTGAAGATTACCCGGAACAAACAGACAGACAGACAAATAAAATATAAAGTGATTTTTAGACATAGGTGTCGTGCAAATAACCGTGTGAGCATGAAAAAAGCCTATTATTTTGACATTACAAACAGACACTCCAATTTTATTTATTGGTATAGATATAAATAAGAGTATATTAGCGTTTCAGGAATAATTGTCTTTTATTTTTATTTTATTAACAACTATTATTCCTATTAAAACACATTTTTTTTTTTCATTTTAATTATTATTAATTAGTGGATATAAACAATTTAAAATATTAGTGACGCACACATTTTCGAAAAAAATTAAAAAGTTAAGTGATATTAAAATATATAAATTGAAGCAATGTGTAAATTCAGTGATTAGCAAATAGATGTAAATAGACATTAAAAACAGTTTTTCGAAAAATTTCGTTTAGTGACGGTATTGGGGTAAAGGTGCGATATGTTCTAAATATAATAATTGACGAGTTCTAGTCCGAACAATTCTCTTTGCATTTCATATGATTAGAGAGAGTTGATTTGTTGTGTTAGTGGAGATCGAGTAACTATTAATAATGCTTGTTAATTATTTGAGTGTTAAGTCCTTCAAGACAGGAGTATTTATTTCTAAACACGACATTTTCACGACATTTTTGACACATACATTTTTATTGGAGAATACTTTTACCTTCAAAAATATTACAAAAGCGACGGATGAGGGACGATTGCATGTGGTAGTGATGCAAACGTTGAGGTGAATACGTAGCATGACGAGAATAGATAAAACAAGAAAAACCTTTGTGAAAAGTTGGCAAACTTGAAATAAAACCCTATACCAACCTGTCTCACCAGCAGGATATAATTAGCAGGTAAGGTCAATTTTCCTCCTATTGTGAAGGAGGCTCGAGCCCAACAATGGGATGTATATGAGCTGAAATAATGATGATTAAATAATTGTAAAAAGAAGTAAGAATCTTTCTAAAAGCAATAATATCAAAAATTATTGCTTACTATTCGAAGTTCTAATGTTTTTTTAAACATTAAATATACAATCTTAAACAGGCGTTGAGTTTTAATCCCCGTTGGGGTTAAATGTAACTTATGTATGATTACGTGACAAAATATACTAGACTAAAATATAGCTGCTACGTTATTATTAAAAACTTAGCGAGCGCTTGTTAAGTAGCAGACATGCTGCTGTGAAGATAACTGGGAATGGTTACAGGGCATGAAATATAGAGATGAACTGATATCGATATTTATTATATAAATATATTTTAGGTATTAATATAATAAGTATTTATATTTTAAGTTATTAGGGTGCTAACGAACTAAGAAAACATCGGTCAACATCGAAGGAATGTCTTGAAATCATCTAAAGGTTGTAGGCAAATAATATAACTGCAAGGCAAGGAAATCGTGAAATAAAACACTATGCCAACCTTCTAGCCAGGGCGGTACAATGGGCTAATTTCACTCATCTCGAAAAGGCCCTTTTGCAATAGTGGCACCTAAAATGGTGAATAAAAAGAATTCAGAATTATCCATTGATCCTATGCTATTAAAATAATTTTAATGGATTCTGTATTCGATTTTTGTTTTTCAATTTTAAACTCTCTATATGGTCATGGAGTAAAAATACACCATTTTTTATTTTAGAAACAAACATTCCGAAGTTGAGAAATATCTTTAGTTACTGGGTATCTCTAAGGATTTATGGAAAAAATATGGATATGTTTATGTCTCTGCTTGAGGCTTTAGATAAAAAGACTGAAGACTAAAGAAAATAACTATGAATTATACAGTAAAATGATATATAATAAATAATAAAAATATTATTAATCTACGTATCCTGTAAATCAAATTATACATAACAAAGTTATATAATAACTGAATATTAAATAGGGAAATCAGTATATGAATGAAAATAATCCATCTTATAATGGGCATACTAAAGATATCTCGTGAAAACTATAAAAGACCACGTTCTTTTACAGAAATTTTATATCTATTATTACTTAATAGACATATAGGCTTACGGATAAACAAATGAATAAAGGTAACGAAGAGTAATCGCAGAGTAACAAGATATTCAGAGGCAGCGAGAATAAATTTAATTTAATATTCGTGCTACTATGTTATATTATTTTATTGCCTTTCTAAAGGAAGATCACCATCATTTCACTTTCTAAATCAACCTTTCTAATAAAAAGAAGTAACAATATTTCATACTACTAATTTCAATCTTTTAGAATGTTATTTTAAATTCGAATGGCTATCACAAAATATTGGAAAGTATACCTATAATTGTCATAGATACTGATCACAGATATATCAATAAATAAAGACATAATATTCTAGAAAGCGGGTAATTCACACATTATCTAGAATTTTTGTTATCATATCAGTTTTCTCACAACAAAAAAAGCGTGTCATTGATTTCATAACTATCAATTTTTGCGGGTGACGTGACCGGGGATTAGTCAGTCACCCGCTGAGAGGCCGACCGCGTGAGGAAAGACCGACGTCCTCCCCGAGGGGGGGACGTCGGTCGATGGGAGGGTACCCTACGTAGGGGGTATTCCGTCGGGCCGACCACTGACGACAAGTAAACCTGCTCCGGTGGTCGGCCCAACGACGAAGGCGAGGTGGTTTTCGGGTGGGTTGCGGGAGTTGCGTGCTTAAGCCCCTCTGTCGCCCCGGACGGAGTGGTGCGGAGGCGCGCCGACCGCAGCCCACACACAAAAAAAAAAAAAAAACTAGCAATTTTTCTTACAAATCTATCGCTTCTTTTCAGCTACCGCTGTTATTTCCACGGAAATAATATATTGGCGGTAAAACGATATTGATATACTTTCCGTATGGGTACAGAGTGAGAATACAATTCTACCCCCACTCTTGCCTGTGGGTGTCGTAAAAGACGACCAAGGGATATAATATGCATATAATACATACGTAAGAGGAGGAATACTCGAAACAAAACCCTATACCAACACGTCTGACCAGCGTGGTATAGTACGTCAATTTCCCTTCCATAGTGGAGGACGCCTGAGCCCAACGTATACGGGCTGAGATTATGATAATACTTTAAAACCTGTAAACAATCGATATACTAACTACAAAATGTCGCAACACTAGTGCAAGCTCTATAAATTCGCTGCACGACTGACTTCGTGACAGAACATACAAACGACTAAATTATATCTTTACCCTAACTCTACAGTGAAGATGTTCAATGCGGTAAATATGGTCATTAATTTCTTAAATAAATATCAAACTCAATAGTACTGACATTGATAACTTTTATTAAATAGTAGCAATCCACCCTCGCTTCGCTTCGGTTTCAGTCGCTTTACCCGCCGCGTAGTTCCCGTTCCTGTGGGAATACCGGGATAAAATATAGCCTATGTTACTCCCTGATATTATAGCTTTCCATTGGTGAAAGAATTTTTGAAATCGGTTCGGTGGTTTAAGCGTGAAAGCGTTACAAAGAAACAAACAAACAAACAACCTTACTTTCGCATTTATAATATTAGTGTGGATGTTCACAATGATTTCTTGCTAAATTAAGCTTTGAAGCATACTATAATAGGTATAACGATAAGTTATCATTTATAAACAACGCAAGTAAATATTACACATCCTTACTTAATATTATAAATGCGAAAGTAAGTTTGTTTGTTTGTTTGTTACGCTCTCACGCTTAAACCCCTGAACCAATTACAAAAATTCTTTCATCAATGGAAAGCTATAATATCAGGGAGTAACATAGACTATATTTTATTTCGATATGCCCGCGGGAACGGCAACTACGCGTATAAAGCGACTGAAACCGAAGCGAAGCGAGGGCAGGTTACTAGTTATAAATAAAACTATTTTATGAATTTTGTCGCATTTGTAATTGATTTTTGATTGTCCGACGTTTCGAACACTTTACAGTATTCATGGTCACGGATGTAGTAAGATGTCTTACAAGTCATCGTTATTACAGAGATCTATCTACCCGCTACAAAATTATTTATTACAACTTAATAACTAATTTTTTAGTGGGTAGATATAAATTTCTTTTTTCTTATCTCTCCTATCTTTTAGACATTTATCTTTTACAGATTTACATCTATTTTACAGTCTACAGCCGCGGGCTGGTCCGTCCAGGCTAATACCAAACTCTCGCAGAAAATCGATGTCTGAGTAGTAATTTGTTATAGCGCTTCGTTCGGTGAGCGCACGAGCCGGTAGCCCAACTTTCTGAGGATGTATGCGTGTGATGAGTTTTGGTGATGCCTTTAGTATCACCGAAGCTCAATGCACCAGTCACACTCCCTACACTTTCTTCACGGTAGGTAGCAACCTAGCAAAGGTCCATGAGCAGTAGCATCAATAATCATCAAGTGTACTGTTTGCTCGTTTGCTACAGTTCGCAATAAAAAAAAGGCACATGTAACACGCTTGCCGTGTGGTAACGGAGTAAGAATACCATTAACTACCCCATTTCTCGTCCGAGGTTTCGTAAAAGGTGACAAAAATATTATATAATATACAGATAAGGTATGTGCTAGAGATGGTTAACTTGAAATTAAACCCTATACCAATCCGTTTGACGAGTGTGGAAGGTTAATTCACCGCCCATTGTGGAGGAGGTTCGACTCCAGCCGGGGGAAGTCTATGGGCTGTGATGATGATAACGGTAATGATGATTATACTACACATTTCAGGCAGAAACTATCAAATATCCAGGCAATCTACTTGCTTATCAAACGCATGACATTTGACGTAGACTTAAGATAGTTGCTATCAATAGCATGTGTGCAAAATATTTTTCAAAATGCAAACATAATGTTTTATATATTATAACTGCATTTTGTAAAATATTTAGTAGGTATATATATAAAAAACCGGCCAAATGCGAGTCGGAGTCGCACACGTTGGGTTCCGTACCATTATGTATAAAAATCGCTTTTGATGTATGGGAGCCCTTTATTTTGTTTTGTTTTTAATATTTTTTATTATAGCGGCAATAGAAATACATAATTTGTCAAAATTTCAACTGTCTACCTATCGCGGTTCATGAGATACAACCTGGTGACAGACGGACGGACAGACAGCGAAGTCTTAGTAATAGGGTGCCGTTTTTACCATTTGGGTACGACATCCTAAAAACGTTAATATCGGAAACAATGATCTAGGACTCATTTTATTTATGTTGAAATTTTTTTTTTTTTCTATTTATACGCTTGACGGTCATTGTGAATATATTTTACCCGATATAATAATAATTATAGACACAGCTGCGTTTCTATTTATTGCATTACAAACTTTCTTTAAAAGCGGTACGTCTAATACTACACTTCCATCCATCTATTAGTCTATAGCGTCCGCTATTGAATATAGGAATAACGGTCCCACGAGAATGACACTCATAACGACCTTGCGCGACTTGGATACAACGGCGATTTTTGAAATGTAATCTCTTTATGTAGCAAAGGATCATCCTATGCTACGCCGTCCGATTCATGATCACCAGTTGAGAACTTTTAACTCCACAACAGACGTGGATGCGACGAGCTATATTGCCTAACCATTGCCACTTCAACGTGTTCATCTTTCGAGCTATGGCAGTTACATCCGTTTTTCCTATGAATTACGTATTCCGGATCTTGGATTCCGGATTTCAGTGGCACGTGTTGGCGTATTAATCGAAATGACGAATCATATTAAGCGTTAAGAAATGTATGAAAACATGTCTCAAGTTGCTGGGACTGACGCAAAATAGCGTATTATGCGAGAAATCCTATTAAACGTGATCGTATTAAACGGATTCTCCTGCATATAGATTTATAGACCAAATCTAATCTTTATATATTTCTTGTGTATGTACGTATGTATGTCACTGAACTCCTCCTAAATGGCAAAACCGATGTTGATGAAATTTTTTGTGTGTATTCAAGGGGATTCGAGAATGATTTAGATTCACAATTGGACCCGGTAGGTGGCGCTGCTATCGATTTCAAGGAGAATTCCTTTTATTTTATTTGAACAGAACAACGTCTGTTGGGTCAGCTAGTACTATATAATAATATATATAAATATATATAAATATAGGTTTTAGACATATAACTAATTCATGGTAATATAAATATTTTTCTTTTTTTTGGCAGCCTATATACTGAACACAAAGGGATGCAGTTTCGTGGATGGAACGGAAATTGACGTACTACCCTGACTACACTGGTTAAACGGATAAGTATAGGTTTTTATTATAATTTTTCTTTCTATTGCAAAGATATTATCTACATATTATATTTATATGATAATTCCTTAGTCGACTCTTATGCTGAATAGCATAGCGGCAAGAAATGGATGAAACTGTGTTTTTAATACGTACAAACGGCAAAGCACTCAACGTGAATGGTAATAGATTAATCTGAATAATTTTCGTCGTCGTCTCAGCTCATATACGTCCCAACGCTGGGCTCGATCCTCCTCCACAATAGGAGAAAAACTGACCTACTATACTATGCTAGTCGCACAAGTTGCTATAGGATTTTATTTCGAGTATTCTCCTCTTGCACAGATCTTATACGCATATTATATCCCTTAATCGTCTTTTACGATATCCATGAGCAAGATAGGGAGTGGTGAATTCTTGCTGCGTCACCACACGGATATTTTTAATATTAATTTTTGTTACGAATATCTGGCTGACCGAACTTTGCTCGGTATAATTTTTTTTTTCGTAAATTGTACTTCTGACGAACTTATTTAAATATATATTAATAAAAATTAAAAATATTCATAATTTTTAATTTTATATAATGAAAAAAATATCAGTAAATACAAAAACAGAATTATAATAACACCGAGGTTCGATTTCATGCTGTTTGAATGCGACTGGACAACTTCCCAACTGCGCTATCGTCACTCTTGACAGCAACGGCGAAATTCGTATTCATATATATATATACACTACTAGAAAAAATTAAGGGATCAAAAAAAAATCCAAATTTTTCGGTAGTTTTCAACAGGCCGTAACTTTGAGAGAAATGGTCGTACAGGAAATAAAAAAAAGGAAATTGTAGCTCCAAGTATCTAGTTTTTGGATTAGAACTTCAAAATATTGTAGCCTCCGCGGTTTTTGAGTAATCGTAGAAAAACCAGCAACAAAAAAATTCTCAAATTTTTTTTTTTTTTAAACACCCTGATACGTCCACTCCTCGCTGAGATATCGGTCTTCAAATGGAAAAGGATCTTTTTGTCTTTGATTATCGATATCTCAGCAACCAATGATCGCACAGAAAGTTAAAGGTGGGTTTCAAGAACTTGAATGAATTCCCCTTAACGACTGTCCATTGCTTTTTAAATTTAAGCACTTTCTGGAACAAAAATGTGGAAAAAGCTCGGAAAAACAATTTTTTTTTCTCATTTTTAAAAATTATGAGCTTTTCAGAGCAAAAAACGTGATCCTTTAATTTTTTCAAAAATTCGATCAAGTGAAACAGAAAAACGGCTGGCTGGATTAATCTGATTCTTTGTAGGGTTTTTGTGGACATATTGAACTGTAAAAGGCACACTTAACATTAGTGGTTTCCTCAATATTTTCGATCCAGCGCTTGATTTTCCAAAAAACCACCAAAAGCCCTTTTTTTGTTGCATTTTCAAATTCATGTGACAAAAAGAAAAAATTTTTTTTTCGAAAAAGCAATGGACATTCGTTAAGGGGAATTCATTCAAGTTCTTGAAACCCACCTTTAACTTTCTGTGCGATCATTGGTTGCTGAGATATCGATAATCAAAGACAAAAAGATTCTTTTCCATTTGAAGACCGATATCTCAGCGAGGAGTGGACGTATCAGGATGTTTAAAAAAAGAAATTAAAGCTAAATGAACAAAGTATCCGATCCTTATAGTGGTTAAGCTGAAAAAATTTTTTCCACGCCCGTAGACCAAAAAAAAACTAAAAAAATTTTGAGAATTTTTTTGTTGCTGGTTTTTCTACGATTACTCAAAAACCGCGGAGGCTACAATATTTTGAAGTTCTAATCCAAAAACTAGACACTTGGAGCTACAATTTCCTTTTTTTTTATTTCCTGTACGACCATTTCCCTCAAAGTTACGGCCTGTTGAAAACTACCGAAAAATTTGGAATTTTTTTTTGATCCCTTAATTTTTTCCAGTAGAATATATATATATATATACAAGAATTGCTCGTTTAAAGATATAAGATATCTGAATCTATAATGTTACCTGGCACTATCTCCGGGTTGCCATGACCGCTGTCAGCGACGCGTAAGCAGTTCCTGGAGCACCACTTTACATCCTATTTGTCACCACCTGGAAATTATCAAATCATCATCATCATCATACTCTTATCCCAATTATTTAGGGTCGACTCAATATGTACTGTTCTTTCACAGTACATATTACCAAAGTTATTTATTGATAATAGTTTTATGATCGGCCACCTGCCTGACGTCAACCCCGCCTGGGAATGTGATATGCTACAAATTATATACACAAAATAATTGCAAAATTTAATGCGTGTTTTTCATTTATTTTGTTTCATAAAAATAATGGTTAATATCACATAGTTTGTAAACTAATAAAAAATATAAAAAATAATAAAAAACAACACAAATCAGTCATGAGGACTGCCGACAGAAGTAAAAACTTAAAACTATGAACAAACAGTTGTTATTTTTGGCAATTGGACGTCAACTATTAACGTGATCATCTCAGCTCATACACATCCCACTGTTAGGCTGCAGCCTCCTCCACTGTGGATGGGAAATTGCCATTTATACCACGCTGGTCAAACATGTTATAGCACATAAAATGTTATATTTATAAAGATATAAATCTTTTAATCGCCTTTTAAATCGTCCCACTGCCAAGACCGAGGGGTGAATTGACACACCATCACAAAAGAAAACCAACGCGCTTAAATCTGTAAAAAGTACTTTTATATCAATTGTGGCTGTTCCTTTCTAGAAAAAGATATATTGTAATTTCTTATGATATGGATAAAACTTTTACGGTTTACAAACAAACTTTCACGATCTATAGCCCCACATATTATTTAGTATGAGGCGACTATAAATTTGAAAGCCTCTGGCGTAATACACGGGTATAACCGTTTCAATCTCAACAGCACTTAGTTGATTGCTTAGTGGACATGCCAGCACAAAGCCCTTTTTGTTCACTAAGTATTTTTGTTGATTTAATATTTTATTTTAGCTGCATTTTCATTCCACATATAGTTCTGCTATTATGATTAATCACTTAACTTCTCTCACATTAGAATTGCAGGAGGCATTATATACTTTGGAAAAGTAAATATTACCTTTTTTTTGTTACGGTCGGCGCGCTCCTCCCACCATTCCGTCCATGGCGACAGAGGGGCGTAAGCACGCAGACCCGTAACCCACCCGTGACACGTCGCCTTCGTCATTAGGCCGACCACCGAAGCAGGGTGGACCTATCATCAGTGGTCGGTCCGACGGAATACCCCTTGAGGAGTACCCTCCCATCGAATGACGTCCCCTCCCTTGGGGAAGACGTCGGTCTTTCCTCGCGCGGTTGGCCTCTCGGCGGGTAACGGACTAATTCCCCAGTCCAGTCAGCCGCGGCCTTAGCTAGGGTGGCATCAGGCACAAGTACGCGCACCTGCGCCGCCCCAGTCACCGGCGGCGGGTCGCGTCGTCGAGGAGACGTTCTTCGCGCACGCGCTCGGCCGCTTCCTTCCGTGAGACTACTGCCTGGCTGGGCTGCAACCGCGTCCCACCGTAGAAGGCTGCGACCGCATCCCACGCAAAAGGCTGCGACCGCATCCCAAAAGTAAATATTACCCGTCTTATAATTCATCAGTGAACAAAACAATTCACCACGCCAGTGACAGACGCGGGAAGGTGTAGAGGATTCCCGGTTCCCTACGCATACTAGAATATCCACTAAAACTACAACAACTCCTTCCACGCTTGTGCTGGGCACCGGAAAGATTATTTGATAACATCAATCCCCGATACCCCAACCATGGCGCTAGCTGACCACATTAGTCATTCCAGGCGGTGGGAAGAGGTGTGCGTATCGTCGGCTACACCTCCCTAATTACCTCTGCGGTTCGAAGAAGTGAACGCTAGGGTCTAGAAATAGCGTGAGGAAAGACCGACGTCCTACCCGAGGGGGGACGTTGGTCGATGGGAGGGTACCCCACTAGGGGGTATTCCGTCGGGCCGACCACTGACGACAAGTAAACCTGCTCCGATGGTCAGTCCAACGATGAAGGCGACGTGGTGTTCGGGTGGGTTGCGGTCGTGTGTGCTTACGCCCCTCTGTCGCCCCGGACGGAGTGGTGCGAGGAGTGTGCCGACCGCGACCCACCCCAAAAAAAAGGGCCTAGTGTCTTACGCGCCCGCTCCACAGTCTTCTTCAGCAATACAACGTCCATAGACAGAAGCCATTGACAACCAATATCTGATACTGTAGAACAACCTGAAAATGCTGATAAGTAACGACTTTCTGTTTCTGTCACCGCTAGCAGAATGTGGTGCTAAAGCCCCCAGGCAAGATATACTTTGAATCCCTGTCGCGCTTCATCTATCCACTCGCCAAGTGTGGCGACTATACATTTTAACTCCAAATATATGTTAAACAGAACCCAATCATAACAGTTTCGCCCTTTCATGGACCTGTTAATGGCGAGGTACGGCATAATAAAAATCTTCGACGTAAGGGTTGAAATTTGAATGCCAGAGGTACTTTAAATGATTGTTAATGTTACAAGAAATGGAACAGCAATTACGAAATCCCTTAACCCTTATGTTAATGCTACAAATTCTGTAACGGGTCCAACAGTTAAAAGCTGAAAGCTTTCGAAGGGCTCTTTACACAAGTGCTACTTAACTCTAAAATGCCAAACCTTTCAAACAATACTATCCTAGTATTTATAGATTTTCTATACCTTTATTTATCGGTGCAGTGACGTAGTAAGAATATAATTCACTATCCCGTTTTTTGTCCATGGATATCGTAAACAGGTGACCGGACCGGGGATTTAGTCCGGTACCCTCGGAGAGGTTAGCCTCGCGACGGCGATCGGCGTCTCGTGGGGACGTCGACAGGAGAGAGTACTCCCTTGGGGTATTCCGTCGGGTCGACCATTGAAATCAAGGAACTCTGCACGGGTGGTCAGCCCAACGTGCTATATGTACTATATGGGTGGGCTACGGGGCCGCGCGTCACCCCTCTGTCGCCCCGGACAGAGCCGGGTGCGCTGGTGCGCTGACCGCAACCCACCCCAAAAAAAAATGTCTTCTTTTAGGGTATAATTTGCAGATAACATTTATGAATTAGAGGATTACTCCAAACAAATCCCTATCCGTCTGATCAGTGGATAATATAATAGGTCAAATTCACTCCTATTGTGGAAGAGGCTCGACCCTAGTAATGGGACTTGGAGTCTACTAGCAACCCGCCTTCGCTTCGCTTCGGTTTCAGTTGTCCCACCCGCATAGTTTCCGTTCCCTTGGAATACCGGGATAAAATATAACCTAAGTTACTTCATATATAGACAACTACCTCGTAGTAAAATATTATCAAAATCGGTCCAGCCATTTTGAAGATTACCTCAAACAAACAGACAGACAAAAAAAATTTAAACTGCTTTTAGGCATGTGTCGTGCAAATGACCGAGTGAGCATAAAAAAGCCCAGTATTTTGACATTACAAACAGACACTTCAATTTAATTTCTTAATATAGAGTTTAGATATGATGAAATTTTTGCCATGTAGTGATGGAGTAAAAATACTATTCACCACCCCCTATCTTGCCTGTGGATGTCCTAAAAGACGACTATGGGACATTATATGCACATAACATCTGTGGAAGAGAAGTAAAACTCGAAATAAAGCCCTATATCAACTTGTCTGACCAGCATGGTATAGTAGGTCAAATTCCCTCCCATTGTGGAGGAGACCCCGAGCCCAACAGTGGGACGTATGTGGGCTGCGATGATGATGATGAAATCTTTATTTAATAGCTAAATAGTATAAGTTCAACTACAGTTAAATCTTAGATGAATAACTATGCTTCTAGAGTACTACGATAAGAGTTTTTTCAAATAGTAAATGAAAAAAAAAATTCAAATATATCTACATTGACAACAAAAACATTATTTTGTGCTATTGAGAAATGATTATTGTATTCCGCTAATCATCATCATGCTAGCTCATTTACGTCCCACTGCCGAGCTCCAGCCTCCTCCACAATGGGAGAGAAATTGATAGAAAGGTTTGGTATAGGGTTTTATTTTGAGATTTGCTTCTTTTGCATGAATATTGTCTGCAATAATCCCTTAGTCGTCTCATAAAACACCCATGGGTAAGAAAGGGCGTGGTGAACTGTATTCTTACTCCGTCACCACACGGCAAATACCGCTAATTAGAAGTAAGTTATATTTTGACGCAAGCTCGTGTCGAACTAGAAAGAAACTAGACAGGGTGTATCGTAAATAGAAGTGAACATTTTGTGTTACAGAGACATATTTTAATTACTTATCAATCACTTTTGAATAACACGGATTGTGTTTATTCTTTATTTCATCGCAGCCCACATACGTCCCACTGTTGGGCTCGGGCCACCTCCCCTTTGGGAAGGAATTTGATATACCATGTTGGTCAAACATGTTGGTATAGAATTTCATTTCGAGTTTTCCTTCTCTTGCACTGATGTTGTGTGCATATTATATGCCATAGTCGTCTTTTACGACATCCACGGGCAAAATAGGGAGTGGTGAATTGTATTCTAACTCCGTCATCACACGGATATTCTTTATTTATTTATTTAAAACTAGCAACCCACCCTCGCTTCGCTTCGGTTATAGGTTATAATCGTTTTACCCACCTAGTTCCCGTTCCCGTGGGAATACCGGGATAAAATATAGCCTAGTTTACGCCCTGATATTATAGCTTTCCATTGGTGAAAGAATTTTTGAAATCGGTCCAGCCGTTTTGAAGATTACCCGGAACAAACAGACAGACAGACAGACAAAAATTTTTTAATTGCTATTTTAGGCATAGGTGTCGTGCAAATAACCATGTGAGCATGAAAAAAGCCTATTATTTTGACATTACAAACAGACACTTCAATTTTATTTATTGGTATATACTAGCTGACCCAACAGACGTTGTTCTGTTTAAATTTAAAAAAAATCAATCGCATCGCCACCTCTCGTGTCCAATTGTGAATCTAAATCATTCTCGAATTCCCTTGAACATGCACAAAAAATTTCATCAATATCGATCCAGCCGTTTAGGAGGAGTTCAGTGACATACACACGCACACAAGAAATTTATATATAAAGATTATTTAAGCGATAAAAGTTATGTCAAGCTTTTCTCCAATATCCGAAGACAAGCTAGCATTTAAAATTCCCTAACTGTTTAAAAGTGTCTTTCAAATACGCATAAGTACGTGATATAACAGTCGTTCAATCTCTTTTTCTCGCAAAATTTTCGTTACGCAAAAAGATTGTAAATCAAAATTTCAAAGCCCTCACATAAAATGCTTCACTAAAAAAATATAAATAACGATTACAATTCGCTCAACTAGAATTCAGTCTCTTATTTTAAAGCAAACTACATTGAAATACACTTCTCAATTTCCGGCTTCAAATAGAACATTTAAGCCTTTGGGAGCCAACACAGCATTTGAAATTTACACGAATACGGAAAATGGGTCTCAAGGTGATAACATGCGGCCTGAGAATAGACAGCGCAAGTTTCATTTCACAAAAATAAAAATAGTGAATTATTTTTTATTTAGAAAAATACAAAGGTACCAAACATCTACATATTCCGGTAAAACTCTTAATAAAACCGCGATCTTTAGTGAGTTAAAATGGGTAATAAGCCATTCTTGTGAAATAAATAATACGAACTATGATCGCCAACAATTCAAGCAAAGGGTTAATCGCATTATTTTCCAAATTGGGGAAACATATATCCAACAGGACGGTAGTGACGGAGTAAGAATACAATTCACCACCTCTTTCATACTCGTGGGTGTCGTAAAAGACGACTGAGGGATTAGAATACGAGGTTTATATCTTTACAAGAGAATGAAAACTTGAAATACATTCCCATAGCAACCCGTCTGACCAGCATGTTATAGTGGGTCAATTGCCTCCTCATAGTGGAGGAGGCTCCAGTCCAATAGGGCACATCAGTGAGCTGATAGATGAATGGATTGTAACTACTAGGAATTAAAATGTTAAATTACATTTATACATAGATATACAGTTGACTCAACAAACGTTGTTCTGTTCAAAGGGAATTCTCCTTGAGATCAACAGCAGCGACACCTACCGGGTCCAATTGTGAATCTAAACCATACTCGAACCCACTTGAACACATACAAAAAAATTCATCAAATTCGGTCCAGCCGTTTAGAAGGAATTCAGTGACATACACACGTACACAAGAATTTTTTATATAAGACTAGCTGACCCAACAGACGTTGTTCTGTTCAAATAAAATAAAAGGAATTGTCCTTGAAATCGATCGCAGCGCCACCTACCGTTTTATGAAATTTTTCATGGAATTTAATATGAATAAATCTTAAGTAATAGAAAGTTCACAAAAATTAGCATTCACAAAAATTCATTCAAATCCATCCAGCCATTTAGTTGCAGTATAGATAAATAACCTATACACAGACGGCAGCGCCACCTGCCGGGCTGATTTGTGATTCTAATTCATCCAGGCCCCCACTTGAATACATTCACAAAAATTCATTTAAATCTATCCAGCCGTTTAGTTGCAGTATAGATAAATAACCTAGATACCTAGTTGTTAAGTTTTCTTAAATTCTCTGATTTTCTGCGCAACTTTCTTTTTTTTTTTTCTTGTTTAAAATATTAGAAAACTTAAAAAAAAAGATGGACGAAATCGGTAAAGTTGTTCTCAAGTTATGTTTGTCCTGCCCGAACAGCGCCACCTACCGAATCCAATTGTGAATCTAAACCATCCTCGAATCCCCTTGAACACACACAAAAAATTTCGTCAACATCGGTCCAGCCGTTTAGAAGGAGTTCAGTGACATAAACACGTACGCTAGAAATTTATATATACGAGGGGTGATCCAAAAGTAATGATAATCAGTTATTTCTAGTGCACACAAAAATACAAAAAAATTTCAGTCACTTGCTCAGTTACCCACTAGTTCAGGAAAAAAAAATCATATAAATAGGCCACAATTCCCGGGAGCTACATTCATTTGAATACGGACTGTCAAGGAGTGAACATCAAAATGGAAAAACACGAAATCAGAGCTGTCATTAAATACCTCTGCTTGAAAAAAATGTCTACCAAAGACATACACAGCGACTTGGTGGAAACATTAGGGGACTCTTCTCCTCCATATTCCACAGTTGCACGCTGGGCTAAGGAGTTTAAGCTGGGAAGAACATCGACGGAAGACGAACACCGCGAAGGACGCCCATCGACGTCCCTCACTGAAGAAAATGTGAAAAAAGTTGAAGAAGTTGTATTGGAAGATCGAAGAGTGACTATCAGGCATGTAGCTGAGGTCACAGGGATCTCATATGGCAGCATTCAAAGAATCCTTGCGAACGAATTGCATATGAGAAAGGTCTCCGCGCGTTGGGTACCGAAAATGTTAAACGACGAGCAAAAGAAGAAACGAGTCGACATGTCAAGAGCAAATCTCGAAAAGTTCCAGGCAGACAAGGACAATTTTTTGTCACGTTTTGTGACCATGGACGAGACCTGGATCCACCATTTTGATCCTGAAACAAAACAACAATCGATGACATGGAAACGATCCGATGAACCGACGCCGAAGAAATTCAAAGTGTCAAGCTCAGCAGGGAAGGTTATGGCGTCTGTTTTTTGGGACGCTGAAGGAATAATCATGGTGGACTACTTGGAAAAGGGGGCCACTATTACAGGCTCCTACTATGCAGAACAAATAAGAAGATTGCGGGAGGCTATTAAGGAGAAAAGGCGAGGCAAACTGCGGGCTGGAGTGTTGTTCCATCAAGACAACGCACCTGTTCACAAAGCTGCAATTGCCATGGCTGGCATTCAGGAAGCGGGCTTTGAGTTGGTGGAACACCCCCCCTATTCACCAGATCTAGCCCCCAGTGACTTCTATCTCTTTCCACGACTCAAGGAACACCTCCGAGGCAAGAAATTTGATGATGATAGCGACGTGATGGCCGCGGTTGAGGACTTTTTTGAGAGTCAAGATAAAGATTTTTTTTGTAAGGGAATTTTAGGTTTAGAAAAGAGATGGACTAAATGTATAGACTTGCTAGGAGACTATGTTGAGAAATAAATATATTTTTTTATTTTATTCATTGTGTTTATTATTGATTATCATTACTTTTGGATCACCCCTCGTAAGACTAGCTGACCCAACAGACGTTGTTCTGTTCACTACTGGCGCGATAAAATGTTACATATCATTTATACTAGCTAACCCAACAAACGTTGTTCTGTTCAAAGAAAATAAAGGGAATTCTCCTTGTGATCAACAGCAGCGCCACCTACCGGGTCCAATTGTGAATTATCGAATCCCGTTGAACACACACAAAAAATTTCATCAACATTGATCTAGCCGTTTAGGAGTTCAGTGACACGTAGGGGAGAGCAGGTAGGATTCGTACACTTTTTACATTAGGTCATATAAACGCAAAACTAATCGCTATTTCCAGATAAATTTAATGGTACTGAATTGTCTACCTATCTGGCTTTAACAGTAATGTAGTTCAGATTTGATATAATGTAACATGACAAAGCTATGAAAAAATTGCGAAAAATGGAAATCGTACGAAAGCACCCCACACACGGGGTAGCTTCGTACAGTGAAGAGGGTACATTCGTACATAGTGGGGAGCTGCCGTACACAGAAATTGAGAACGCTATTTGTATGAAATTAAACTTTTATTGAGATCCAAATTACGACAGAATACACCTTAAACGTCGTGATAAGTAACAATAAGTATAAGTTACTTATATTCTTTAACAAACAGCTTTTTAAAATGTACGTTATAAAATCAATATTTAAATTAACGATTAGGGTAATATTACAATCACATAACAAATCTAATGCACATTGTATAAAATAGTAAGATCTTTTTAAATACATAAATATTAGCTGTAGTAGCAGATTTGGGCAGCGGCAATACATAGACCACGTCTGATAAGTATACTGTGCTGTCTTGGTATCAGGAAAAACAAATTTCCTAGCACACTTCTTTCCCAAAATGAAACTTTATATTCCATGGAACTGTATTTCATTAGAACCTGTCCTATATAATGTAAAACAGTCTTTTTCTTCTCGAATTTACCTAAAACAAAGCTTTTTCTTTAATATTTACCGTCATAACTGGCTTTTCGTTCTCAATATCAAAACCTTCAGACATTTCTTCGAAGAAATAACACTAACATTCTCTCAAACTTATATCTGTCTGGTCTTCACTGTCATTTTCTATAGTTTTTATGCTTCTTTGGTTTGGTTTCTTTGTTATCCAATAGCAAATTCAGCGATCGTTTCATTTTCTTAGCCTTAGCTTTTCTCTCTTGCTCCTGTTTCTTCATCGCTTTTGATTTTTTTATTTCTATCAGTCTATTTTTCTCAGGAGTATCTGTATATATCCTGGCATGATCCTAAAATGATAATATATTAACTTAACGAATTTTCTGAACTAACGCAGGGTGCATTCGTACAGTACGAATCCACCCTATTTACGCTGTACGAAAGTACCTCAAACGAAACATTCATAATATAATTTCAAAATAAAAATAACAATTGAAGTTACTACAAAATTTATGTTTACATTTTAATCTAAGGTAATTATTCAAAAACTATTATAAATTACTTTAACAATTTTAGCATAACTTATTGATAATAAATGTTTTCAAAGATGAATCAAAAAATTACTTACGCTGTCTAAAAACATGTATCGACTTGTCTCAACGAAGTATAGTGCGACAGTGCTACCTGGTTTACTTGGGAGCCTTTGCGCATATGTGGGCCTTACATGCACACAAATAAAAACGCGTCAACATGTAGAATAGTATAGATATGACTCCTGTACGAATGCTCCCTCTGTACGAATCCTACCTGCTCTCCCCTACACAAGAAATATTGGCAGATATTAATTATATATACATTACATAAATGTAAAAGGTTTTCTGAGCTGGTCTGAACACGTAAGAATTATAAGTGAAGAGAGGGCGGCGACACATATGTGCAAAAGCAAATGTGAATTAATGGTTACTTTTAATACTAAATTTTTTTGAAGTGAAAACTTCTTTAGGCGCACCGCATACAGATTTTTTCGTGGGTAATAAGTTAGGCTGATCCGTCATGCTCTGAGGTGAAACGCTCGATCGGGTGAACTCGGTACCGCCGAGTGTACCCGAGCGAGAAAGATACAGTCAGCTGCTCTTCGCAGTTGTATCGCTGTATTTCGTATGATCAATTCTTACGTCTTAATTGTCTTTATTAAATTAATAGTTATAATTGATAAGTTTTTTTTTTTTTGGGGGTGGTTTGCGGTCAGCGCGCTCCGTCCACCACTCCGTCCGGGGCGACAGAGGGGCGTAAGCACGCACACCCGCAACCCACCCACGATGCACGTCGTCTTCGTCGTTGGGCCGACCACCGGAGCAGGGTTACTTGTCATCAGTGGTCGGCCCGACGGAATACCCCCTACTTGAGGTACCCTCCCATCGATCAACGATCATCGACGTCGGTCTTTCCTCACGCGGTCGGCCTCTCGGCGGGTGACAGACTACTTCCCCGGTAACGTCACCCGCGGCCTCGGCTAGGGCGACATGAGGCGCAGGTATTCGCGCCTACGCCGCCCCAGTCGCCGGCGGCGGATCGCCTCATCGAGGCTGCGCTATTCGCGCAGGCGATCCGCCGATAATTGATACGTAATGATAATTATTATTTTAACAGCTATCTGTTTTACATTGTGAGGTTAGTGTGTGTATTTAGCGGTTTGGTAATATTGAAAAATAATACATTTTGAAAAAATAATATATATTGAAAAAAAAATTATAAACAATAACCGTTACACAAATCATAATCATTGTTATTGATATTATATAAAGGGATTCGATCGTATAGGTAAGTCACCTCATGTTTGTATTATATGCGTATATATAAATGTATGTATATGTAATATAATTAAAAGTTAACCTAACTTTTTTTATTTTGAAACACTACTATTATTATTATTTAATTGATTGGGATTGGCCAATGAAGTTTTCACTTCTGCCGTGCGGTCTTAAGCGCACACTCTTTTATATATATTTTTCTATGGTACTCAAATACATACCTATATTTTAATATTTAACAAAAAACTAACTTCAACCGTTTTCTCATGGATGCCATCATCGGAACTAGACCAAATCGAAGAAGAAGAAATCGAGAAATGGGACCACACGGGAAGCACTAGCTTTCAAATGAAAAATAATCATCTAAACGGTTCACCCAGTCAAAAATTCTCTAATAATAAACATAAAAAATACAGTCCAATTGAAATCCTCTTCCTTCTTGAAGTCTGTTAAAAATACAAAAATATTGCCAATATAGACTTTGAAACTATGGAAGTTTTCCAATTACAGCATTAAAAAGCATTATGCGGCATATTGCTCAACGGTGAATGTTATACACTATAGTCCATAAAATATAGGATGATCTCTGTGACAGTTGTCCCTAGTGCTGTCACGCTTACGATAAAGTCCGTAGTTTTTATCGATAAAACTCTTTCTTTTTTTTATTGTGATTTTATACTGTAATTAAAATACAATCAATGAAAATCTTTTTGAATTTATTTCAAACAAAAACTGTTTTTTGACTGTTTTAATTATTCCAAAGGAGTACAATCAAGGTCTAGGTCACTATTATCGTCATCACTGGAGCGTTCCTGTTAGAACATTTATCATTTTTTTGCCAAAATAGTGACAGTCATTAGATCAATCGATCAATTACGACTCTTTTATAAATAAATATGTCTAGTTTATTGACAATAATGCATACATAATATTATCATTTGCTGTGAGACGAAGAGTAGTTTTTTAGTGTTTAATTAAGTCAATGTATGTATTTTATAATGTAACTGTCTGTTTAAATTGTAAAATATACGTGGAAAGTTTTTTATAGGTACTGTATTGGGTTTATTTCTTTTATGAATAATTTAATAAAGATCAGTTATCGATTTACGTATATCGACTGTCCCATCTCTTTTTATTTTCAGTCCAGTATGACCTTGTACGTGCGTAAGCGTCATTTATATATAAAATGTTTACTAGGTATTTCAGCACTTACGAGGTACATTTTAGGCATGAATATTAATATTTTTATATTTATAATATATTGCAATTCAGTTTCAATAAAACTGGCATGAAAAAAATAAAAATATATTTGATACAAAATGAAATTGTAAACATGTCGCTCGTTCACATTTACTTCGTTGCTTTCGTTGACATCTGTCACAGAGATCAAGCTATATTTTATGGACTATACAGCAACGCTTCACTTTTAAAAGTACTGTTTTTGGGTGATGCTGGCAGCTATACTAACTCACTAGCTGAAAATATGAGAATTGTTTTTCTTTAAGTTAGGGTTGATAATAATTTTGTTTACATTATTATCAAAAATATTTTTATTGTTGAAATATTTTTTTAAACATTCGTCGTAATTTTTGGAAAAGATTAAACATCGAAATTAAATTTTGTTTAAGAGTAAATATGTATGAAGGTACCAACCTTATTTTTTTTTTGTATTTTATGTTTAAAGTGTAAATAATTTTTATTTAAAAATTCAAATTATGCTGTGTGGTAGCGGCTTCGAATACTACCAACCCTTGCTTTGCTCGTGGGTGTCGTAAAAGACGACTAAGAGCCCTAGATTGACCCGGACCAACTCCATCTGGTACCATTTGGGTCAACGATTACATTCCCAAGGAGGGTTGACGTCAGGCAGGCGGCCAGTCATAAAAGTCATTGCCGAAACTTTTTGCAATATGTCAAAACAGACGACATATTGCGTCGACCCCAAGTAATTGGGATAAAAGCAAGATGATGATGATGATGATTCAAATCACCGTATAAATGCTAGTAGTGTAGTGACTGAGGAAGAATACAATTAACCAACCCTTCTTACCCGTGGATTTCGACAAACACGTTTAATTGATATGATATACATATAACAACTACAGAGAAATAAAGCTTAAAATTAAACCCTACACCAACACGTTTGACCAGCGTGGTAAAGTAAGATCAAACAATAAATTAGAATATTCAAAAACATCAACTGTTTGTTCATAGTTCTAAGTTTTCACTTCTAACAGCCGTTCTCATGACCACTTAGTATTCTTTTTTTTATATATTACACTTAAAGTGTAGAGGTTCGACCCGAGATAGAAAAGTTCTTTTACGACCAAGAATTAAATATTCTAAGTCCGAGTATTATTGGTGAGCTCATATATGTATGTCCCACTACTGGGCTCGAGACTCTTCCGCCAAGAGAGGGAAATTGGCCTACGCTGATCAAACGGGTAATATAAGGTTTTACTTCGAATTATCCTTCTCTTATATACATCTTAAATGCATATAATATCCCCCTTTTTTTTCTAACGAGACGCCCATCGGAGTCGCGAGGCTAACCTCTCAGCGTGAGTCCGGATTAAATCCCTGGTCCGGTCAACCACAGCCTCTGCATCCCCGAGTCGTCTTTTACAATACCTGCCTGCCTATACGGCAATCCAAGGCAATTATCGTTATAAAAACCCATTATATATTAATGTATTTCTGTTGCTGCTATAACAACAAATACTAAAAACAAAATAAAATAAATATTTAAGGGGGGCTCCCATACAACAAACGTGATTTTTTGCCTTTTTTATAGTGATAAGTTTTTATGGTACGGCACCCTTCGTGCGTGACTCCGACTCTAACGTAGCCAGTTTTATTGAAATAAGCTTAGAATGATGGAATTTATCAGAAACCTGAACGTTAATGCCTAGATTTCTTAGAGACAATCAGTATATTTATAATGTCGATCAATTATCTTGCTTTTTAATTATCAAAGGGATAAAACCAGATAATTCTTATCCATCCATTTATTATCCACATTGTCTATCCATCAGCCCATAGACGTCCACTGTTGGACGTAGGCCTCCCCGCGAGAATGCCACTCGGAACAGTCCTGTGACGCTTGAATCCAACGGTTCCTTGACTCGACTTTCATTATGTCGTCAGCCCACCTAGAAAGGGCTACTCCATTGCGATGCAGCGAGAATAGGAATCCTCGTTGCATCGTCCGATTCGTGGTCGCCACTCGAGAACCTTTCATCGGTTCGACGAGCGATGTAGCCTGCCCATTGCCATTTCAACGTGCTAATTCAATAATGCGAAATGAAATGCCTCATAAAACACACAAAACATAGTTATTTGTCGCAAAAATGTGAGGAAAGGAAATTTTTATTCATGAATAACAGCAGATTAAATTATTTACAGAAAACCGCTGTTCCTTTCCTGAAATATTATGACCCGTATTCACAGTTCACTCGAGTGCAATTTGTCCAAACTCAGCTGGCTAAGTATTCTTATAGTTGAAACTAAACTGAAGTTTCGCCGAGCTAGCCGCTTTTACAAACTAGCTCCAAAATTAAAAGGCCGCTGCAAATTCCGCCGTTGCTTTTTTTAGTAATAAGACCGAGGAAAGTGGTTGTTGAGTAATTTATTTTTATATGAACATGGCCTTGCAGTTTCTACAAGGCATTAATAATAGTATTATTATTTTGAGAGATGAAAGGCCTATATCGACACATCTGACCAGCGTGGTATAGTAGGTTAATTTCCCTCCTATTTTAGAGTTGTTTTGAACACAGCAGTGGGACGTATGTGTGTTAAAAGGATGATGATTATTATTATTTTAATGCCACTATAATTTTGAAACCACAATGTACTTTATTTCGGTGTTGTGACAGTATAAAATATATACTGGACCACCAGCTATGTCGGTCACCAAGTAAACCTATCAAATTAAGTGTCGGTTTCGAATCCCAAGCAGGACAACAGTTTGTGGCTTTGTGCGATTCACAAATTATTGCTGGACTAAGTGTAATTTGTGTCTGTTAATTGTGTTTGTAAAGTCCCCTCGTAATACAAGAATTAGTTACTTGGTGCAGAATATATACCAAAAAAAAATATTTTGGAAATAATACAATAATGCGACAAAATAAAGTATTGTTTAATACAGTAATAATGATCCTCAATCATAGTAAAATTTTATTTCATAAGGCAATTTTCTTTTTGGCAGATCAATTAAGCTGTTACTTCAAAAAATCAATATGGTTTTTCTCATTGTGGCCGCGTTCAGATCCGGTGGTATCCGGTAGTATGTAGTATTAGGTTTAAATTAATAACTTTTGATAATATAATGATTACCATAAATTTAATATTTATAAATTACTGACTAAAAACAATAGATTTTTATGTAGAATCATTTTCTTTTTGTATTGGCAAAAACATTGTCTCAAAATTGTAGGTCAAAATTCAATAACTAATCCTCTAGCGGGAAGACGTAAATCTCTGTAATAACGATTCCTTATTAGACGTGAGACATCTTAGTCCTACCGCTACCATGAAAGCTTAAGTGTTCGAAACGCCGGCAAATCAAATATCTAAAAAAAACGCGATCCATAAAAATAGTTTTATTTCAAAAATATAACTTTACTTACCATTTGGTGACAAATTAAGAACACAATCTACCACTTCCTATATTGCCCGTGGATGTCGTTCGAGACGACTAAGGGATAAAATATGCGTATAAGATCTATGCAAGAGAAGAAAATCTCGAAATAAAACTCTATACCAACATGTCTGACCAGCATGCTATGGTAAATCAATTTCCCTCCTATTGGGGAAGAGGTTCAAGCCCAGCAGTGGAACATGTATGAGCTGAGATGACGATATCACTTTATTAACACGTTGAACGCCATGGAGGTCACCATGTGGGCCACATTTATCAAATACTAGCTGCGCCCTACGGTTTCACCCGCAGTTCCTTTTCCCGTGTGAATATCAGGATAAATGATAGCCTATATGTTATTCTGATATGTGAGCTATGTTATTGTGAAGTTTCATCAAAATCCATTCAGTAGTTTTTGCGTGAAAGAGCAACAAACATTTTCACACCCTCATATACACACAAACTTTCGCGTTTATAATATTAGTAGGATATGGAGCCAACCAATCTAATATATTTTTATGGCTTTAAAATGTAGTGAATCACGTAGTAAACACCGAATAAAAGTAATTTGTGACCTTACTTAAAGTTTGCAGTTTGCTTTGCTTAAAGTTGTCCCTGTTTCGCGGTCATATGGTACATTGTGTCTACATTGTGTCCCCCATGGCCTAAATGGAAAAACTGAAAAATCAGGCCGACGTTTACGGTTTAAGCAACATATTTGTATTGTATACTAGTACATATACGATATTCAATAATATTTATGGACATGAATACACCCAGTAGGTATACGAAACTCAATCATCAAAACTGACAATGTTATTGATTTTGACCGCACCTCCTGAAATGGATAAACACTCGTCAATTTTGTATTTGACCTACGCAGTTACCTACTTCAAGATCTGTCCGTTATGTTTACTTTGAAAGATTGATGAGGAGTTTAGACACGTGTAAGAATCTTCACAATATGGCTATAAGATCCAGTTTGCCTGGTTTTATATTAATTGAAAATAGGTGTCGATCCGTGTGGTGACGGATTAAGAATACAATTCGCCATATCTTGCCCGTGGATGTCGTATAAGACGACTAAGGGACGTGAGACGTATTAACATCTATGCAAGAGGAGGAAAATTCAAAACAAATCTCTGTACCAAGCTGTCTGACCAGCATAGTATAGTAAGGTCAATTTCCCTCTTATTGTGGAGGAGATTCGAGCCCAATCAGCGACCCAGATAGATTGGTCCGATTGGAACCGAGACAGATAGATTGGTATAGGGTTTAATGTCGAGCTTTTCTTCTTTTGCAGATATTATATGCATATTAATATCTGGTTGGAGTAATAAAAAATAAAAATAATGAAATAATGAAAAAATATCAAATATTACAAAAACAGAATAATAATAACACCAAGATTCGATCTCACGCTGTTTGAATGCAACTGGACAACTTCGCAACTTAGTTAATTTAAATTCCTATTCTATTGACATTTTATGTCATTGTATTGATTAGCTAAAAACACCGACAAAACAACATTTTCTATGAATAAAACCCAGCTAGATCGATTTTTAGCCCCGAAACCTCTAGGAAATCGTTCGTTGTAACATATCATCATCATCTTGCTCTTATCCCAATTACTTGGGGTCGACGCAATATGTCATCTGTTTTGACATATTGCAAAAAGTTTCGGCAATGACTTCTATGACCGGCCGCCTGCCTGACGTCAACCCTCCTTGGGAATGTAATCGTTGACCCAAATGGTACCAGATGGAGTTGGTCCAGGTTAATCTAGCTTCGTTGTAACATATATATTATTTAATTATTAGTTGGAATATATATATATATATATATACCACCGGCAAGTTAAGAGATGAATTGTATTCTTACTCCATAACCACAAGGAAAATAAACTGCTGGTATAACTACACGACCTAAAAGATAAGTATTCAATAACATCTCGTACGGAAATGAAAGCTGTGAATTATTGCTTATACCGTAATAATTTCCCTACCAATTTCTATCAACTAGAATCGTTGCTGATGTGTTTTGCATAATTTCCTGGTTTGGAAAAGTGTGACCTAGTTATAACGTAAAAGTATTTTTTTTTCAAAGTTATGGGCGATAATACACTCATTTGCAAAAAAAACGGGCACCTAAGCAATGAACCATTTCAAATGTTAATATTTCTTTGTTTGATAATTATAGGTAGTTTTATCCACACAATTTGCTAAATTAATAAGAAAATAATCGTTTTCATCAGTATTTCATAAAATTTAGATACAATTTATGGGAAATAATGCTAAACCTCGCTAGTAGTGTATATTCGCTAGTAGTGCATATGCTCATGAAGTAAAAATAAAAAAGTTATTTTGTTTGTTTTTCTTTAATAAAGTAAAAGCAGATAAATGTTTAGTATCGAGTGTGACCCCCTCTAGCTAAAATCACAGCTTGAATTCGTCTGGGCATGCTAGCGAGTATATCCCGGATACTTGCTTGCGGAATACGTTCCCACTCCGCAGTAATCACATTCTTCAGCTCTCTGATGGTCTGCGGAGCCGGGTGTACTGATCTCACACGCCGTTTCAGAACGTCCCAGACATGCTCTATGGGATTGAGGTCGGGACTTCGAGCTGGCCAATCCAAACGACGAATGCCGACCTCTTGCACATACGCATTAACATCGCGGGATCGGTGGGCGCGAGCATTGTCGTCCATAAAAATCGAGTCTTCACCTAGAGCGGCCAATGCGGGTTGTGCATGAGAAATTAGAACTTCCGTTATGTATCGATGCCCAGTCAGTGAGCCGTTTTCAATGAAGACTAACTCTGTACGATCCATTGAATTTATTCCTGCCCAAATCATAACAGAGCCCCCACCATAAGGTGTGATTTCTTCGAAACATGCCTCTGCAAAGCGTTCTCCTTGTCTTCTTAGCACTCGCCGACGTCGATCTTCACCGAACAGAGATATCCTGGCTTCATCAGAGAACAAAACCCTATTCCAATCGTCTTGAGTCCATGATTCACAATTTCTAGCGAACCTAAGCCTGTGAACTCTGTGCTCACGGAGTAATTTGGGGCCGCGGGCCGGGCGGTGACTGCGTATATTGGCAGCGAGAAGCCTCCTCCTGACCGTCCATAGACTAATATGCACATTTCTTACTTCTTGGAGGTTGTTCTTAAGATCCACATACGAAGATTTGCGATTTCTCAATGCGCGACTCACAAGAAAACGATCATCCCGTGGTTGGGTACATGGTTTTCTTCCAGAACCAGGCCTTCTCTCGACGGAACCAGTCTCCTGATATCGCTGCCAGGTCCTTTGGACTGTCGAGCGACTAACATTTAGCCTCCTAGCCACGAAACATTGGCTGCAACCCTCTTCAAGCAGCGCGATAATTTTGGTAGCTTTTACCACTTTATCTACCATTTTTGATACAGCCAAACAGCATTAAATAAAGCTTTGACAGTCAAGGATATGAAATTAATCCATAAAAATTGAATAAAAGTTATGAAAGTCGATGTTAACTTCTGGAACTTCGCGCCAAAAATGTAGGATAAAAAGGGGTTTTCTGTAAAAATGAACATCAAATGAAAAATTGAATTTAGAACGTACTTTTTTAAATACCACAGCATTTTTAAAACCGGCCAGTAACGTGTACAAACGATTGAAACCTTTTTGGTATTGTATCTTTTTAAATATGAATGAAAATCAAAACCGCCCGTTTTTTTTGCAAATGAGTTTATATGTAATTGTTTGTCGTATGTACATGATATGGGTCAACGTTTACCATTTAGTGAATACTGTACTAATTACTTTAGAAAATCTAGATGAAATTCTAATAATATTATTTGCTTGACCCAGGATTCAAATCTTTTACATATGCATATACAAATTTCCGTGTGGCGAAGGAGTAAGAATACAATTCACCTCCTCCTCTTTTGCCCGTGGGTGTCGTAAAAGGCGAGTGAGGGATATCTGAGTAGCGTGGTGTAGTAGGTAAATTTCTCTCCCTCGGCTCGAGCCCAGCAGTGGGACATATATGAGCTGTGATGATAATGATGATGATGAAATACAAATAAGATTTCATCATCATAATCTTAGATATTCTCTATCTTAGCTTCCCACTGTTGCCTGCTGTGTCCCACTGCAAGCCTCCTCCCTAATAGGAGGGAAATTGACTTATTATACTACGCTGGTCAAACGGCTTGGTATAGGGTATTATTTCGAGTTCTCCATCTCTTGTATAATTGTATCTGCATATTATATCTCTTTACTCGTCCTTTCCAGCACCCATGGGCAAGAATGGGGATGGTGAATTGTATTCTTACTCCATCACCAGATCACTACAATAACTTTTTTTAACAAATAAAAACCGACTTCATAACAATGTATTCGAGATAAAATATATGTTATTAAGGTTAACTCAAAAACTCCGGTCAGATCTTGATCCGGTGGTTGAGGGGAGTGATGGCTGCTCTAGTAGTTAACTCGTGATCGGGTGCCGCTTGTGGGATCTAGTCCAGCCATAATCGTTTGAATTATATTAAGTAGTTGGTAGTATATTTTTAAGTAATTGGTAGTATATTTTTTTTTGGAAATTTTAAACCTTGACAATATGTAAGTGCCCTCTCGGGGTTTATGCATAATAAATAATTTGAATTTGAATTTGATCAAATTTATAAGTGACCACCTCTGAAGTATGATCTACCAAACAAAAAGAATCACCAAAATTTATTCATAATTGGCGGAACGATAGCGTAAAATACATACAAAAAAAGAAGAACGTAATCAGAATTATGCATGTCAGAAGTGAAACGTGTTTTTTGTCAATAGTAAAAAAAAATGTAAAATTAATTTATCAAGGAGATGTAAATATTCTAACAAATAAAAATGCATCAACAATCAACACGCTTGCTTTATAATACTCGAGCAAAAACACATGTATTAAACACATACTTTTTTTTTTGTGGGTGGGCTGCGGTCGGCGCGCCTGCGCACCACTCCGTCCGGGGCGACAGAGGGGCTTAAGCACGCAACTCCCGCAACCCACCCGAAAACCACCTCGCCTT
Organism: Lymantria dispar; assembly: GCA_032191425.1. Taxonomy (NCBI): domain Eukaryota; kingdom Metazoa; phylum Arthropoda; class Insecta; order Lepidoptera; family Erebidae; genus Lymantria; species Lymantria dispar. The sequence continues at coordinate 7,795,969 of CM063445.1, read as the reverse complement.
CGTCGTTGGGCCGACCACCGGAGCAGGTTTACTTGTCGTCAGTGGTCGGCCCGACGGAATACCCCCTACGTGGGGTAGCCTCCCATCGACCGACGTCCCCCCCTCGGGGAGGACGTCGGTCTTTCCTCATGCGGTCGGCCTCTCGGCGGGTGACGGACTAATCCCCGGTCACGTCACCCGCATTAAACACATACTAACATAAACATGTAGAACGCTCGGAACTGGAGCATGATATAGATATACTGTGTGCCTACTCTTGAATCTCTATTCCAATCCTAAATCCAACCGCAGCTCGAATTTGAGTAAATTTGGTACTCTTGAAAGCGACACTAGCGCACGATTGGAATCAAATTCGGTGGATTACTTTTGAACTAAATGAATTCGACTCTAGTCGATTAAATCAAATATTTGTTACTCCCGACGTGATTTTGACATAGTTTAAAATCGTTAATGTTGCACAATTTCAAGAACGCGTCTTTGTAGTGATCGAGTTCATAAAATCGTTAATGTTGCACAATTTCAAGAACGCGTCTAGTGATCGAGTTCAATAACGTTATTAATTTAAAGTAAGAAAATACGACACATTTGGTGAAAATAACAACGGCAAACGCGAAGAATTCATTCTCGATTTTGTTTATTATATATTAAATATAAGTGTAGTGAGATTGGAATTGAATTGGATTCGAAATTAGAATGGATTTCCAGAGTAGACACACTGATTATCCCCCTACACCGAAGCATACATATGGATAATGCTTAACAGACGATAGTGGAGACGCTACGCGAATGTGTTCTATCTCATTCTCTCGCCGGCTGAATCCTATAAATTTACGTGTTTGTGTGTCTCTATGGACTCGCTTTTTCGTTTCATTGAGTTTGAAATCAGAACGATTCTAAAGAAGTTTCACAACAAAAACATACAGTCGAATTAAAAATCTACTCCTTTTTAGTCGATTAAAAAGGCTAAACGCTACTGAAGTCGAATAGTACGGTAGTGGAATGTATGTTTAATCTTTAGAAGAAGACAACACACATAAATATGATTCACCTAGCAACCTGCAATGAGCAGCTCCTCATACAGGAATTGCCTCATTATTACAATGATAGAAATTACGCACATGTTTATTATTATTATTATTTTATTGTTGCTACTATAATTGTAAAGTGTAGCGTGTTTTGCCAAACGATTTTTTATTAGATCTGTGTTTTATGTTTGTGGCAAATGGTATTGGTCATGCTCACTGAAGGGTCTGCTAGCGGTAGCTATGAGGAGCGGGTCACTCCCTTCCCTCCATTATGGTTGAGGGGAGTGATGGCTGCTCTAGTAGTTAACTCGTGATCGGGTGCCGCTTGCGGGATCTGGTCCAACCATAATTTTTTTTATTACATTTGTGATTATTATTATATTTGTGAACTATATTATATAATATTTCGAATGGCATTACACTGAAACTATTAAGAAGCATGTTGTAAGATATAATTTTATTTAAAAGAAATTTTAAAAAAATAAATAAAAAATAGACAATCCCGCTGAGTTTCTTGCCGGATCTTCTCAGTGCGGTCGCGTTCCGATCCGGCGGTAATTATAACTTTAAGAAAATTGTAAAAAAAATGACAATATGTAAGTGCCCCCGCGGGGTTTATACATAATAAATGATTTGAATTTGAATTTGACCTAATTTTCTACCGCTCTCACCGAAGTCGGTCGGTTGTTGCGTCATCGCGATAACTTTTATAATTCATCAAATAGTAAAAAATTAAAGATAAAATATGAATAGAAAACCCTTACGAATACTTCATAAAAATATCAGAGCATATATTCATCATCACACCTCCGCCTCCTCTACAATAAGAGGGAAATTGACCTACTGTACCACGCTGGTCAGACGTGTTCTAGAGTTTCATTTCGAGTTTTCCGTCTCTTACACAGCTATTACATGCATATTATGTCCCTCACTCATCCATCCATCAGCCTACAGACGTCCATCGCTGGACATAGGCCTCCCCACGAGAATGCCACTCGGAACGATCCTGCGCCACTTGTATCCAACAGTTCCTTGCGACTTTGAGAATGTCGTCAGTCCACCTAGTGGGGGGTCGTCCTACGCTGCGCCATCCGATTCGTGGTCGCCACTCAAGAAGTAAATATAGTTTATTTTACTTGTTGATAGACTAGCTTACCTATTATTGGTAAAAGATTTTTAAAATCGTTCCAATTCCTATAGTTTCACATACATAATGCCGTAAGAATTTTAGGATAAAACATAACTTCTCTGTTGAAAGAATTTTGAAAATCGGTATATTGATTTAGGCATGTAAGCATAACAAAAAGAGACTTACATTCACATTTTTAATATTAGTTAGGATATGACCATTGGTGAAACGGTGTCGTAAAGTCATACAATTCTTTTATAGATCACTTAAAAGAAAAGCACTGTATTTTACCATTTACCATAGCGTCATATTGCTACATGCCATTAAGGGATATCGTCAAAGGCTCACAGAGAAAATACAAATAAAATGCGCTTACCATAAAAACTGTTTACAAAAGAAAAACAGAGACAAACAACAATTGTCCTTGACTTGTTATGAGAAAAACAAAGCCAACTGAGGTATATAAGCCTCATACAATGTTGACATAACAATCGTATTTGGCAGATTCGTAAATATTTTAAACATATATTCTTTTGAAATAACTGAATATTAATTACTTCCTTATGTGTGGAAAAACCAACAATTTTTGGTGGAAAGGCGGATAAATCAAGAGGCTAAAATTATAATTAATATGTTACGGTGATAGAGTATTATTTTAATTATATTTGACTAGCTTTTGCCCGCGGCTTCGCCCGCGTTAAAATTAACTTGCATATTGAACTATTATCGCAAAGACTATTATCGGCATAAAAAGTATTCTATTTCTTAATTTATTAATTTAAGAAATACTCTATCTATGTGTCCATTTTCATCCAAATCTGCTCAACAGTTTACGCGTGAACATCCAAATATCTTCACAAACTTTCACATTTGAATATTACTTCCAGACTTGTAGTTCAGATTCCCGTGGAAATACGATGATAAATATGTCTTTCCTAAGTCCCTGATAATGTAGCTTTCCATTGGTGAAAAAAAAATTATATCGATTAAATTCCCGCAGTTTCACCTACGTAGACCTCATTCCCATGCGAATGCCGAGATAAAAAATGCCTATGTGACTCACAACACAAAAACAAAAAAATTTGAACCGTTTTTTAGTTATAGGTATCGTGCAAATAATTGTGTGCATAAATAAAACCTATTATTTTGATAGACAAACAGACGCTTCAAATTTATTTATTTGTAGATATAGAAAATTGACTTAATATCTCGACTTACTGTCTGGTAGCGGCTAGGAATATTACCACGCTTTCATTATTTGTGGGGTGTCCCAAAATACTACTAAGACAATTTACATTGATCTGGACCAATTGGTGATACCGTCTGGCCAACAATGTCGTCCGTCAGGCAGCCGGTCATAAAATGTTGTTAGAACCTTTGCGATATATCTACGATGGGAAAAGAGTACCTACATATTGCGGCGATCCAAAGTAATTAGGATAAGATCAAAATAATGATGATATCTAGGCTGGGTGTCTCCGACTATATGCGTTTCACCCTTTTAGGGCTGCCTAAAATTATTCCTTAGTGGGCTTACCCCAAAAAACAGATCGGTATACAAAATTGCACACATCTTTGGCTATGCACTTTTCACCCTCTTAGGGGTTGAATTTCCAATTCTTTGTTAGTACTCATCATCATCATCATCATCTCAGCCCATATACGTCCCGCTGTTGGGCTCGGGCCTCTTCCATAATGGAAGGATAATTAACCTACTATACCACGTTGGTCAGACGTGTTGGTATAGGGTTTTATTTTGAGTTATCCTTCTCTCGCATAGATGTTATATGCGTTTTATATCCGTAGTCGTCTCGTACGATCACCCACGGGTAAGATAGTAAGATAGGGGGTGGTGAATTGTATTCTTACTCCGTCACCACACGGTTAATGTAAGTACTCGCTTATCCCAAAACAGAACTTTCACGTTCCTATGACCATTATTTTAGGTTATACACTTTTCATGCCCTTAAGGGTGAGACTGCCAGAAGTTCTTTCATAGTGCTTGGTAAGCGAGCACTAAGAAAAAAATCTTGGGATAATCCAAGAAAGCCGACCGTGTACTAAAATGACGGTTCCTCGGCTCACTGATTTCGGATAAACGCTTTTCACCCCCTTAGGGGTAAAATTGCAAAAAACTCTTTTTTAGTGAGCACTTTTCCCAAGAAAGACAACTTTATACAAAACGTTACGTTTTTGGGCCTAATGATTTCAGCTATATATTTTCACCCCCTTAGGGGTGAGGTTCAAAAAATAATTTCTTAGAGCTCACATATGTATCACAAAAAAAAGTGAATCGCATACAAAGTTTTACGTGCCTGGCCCCAATAGTTTCGTCTATACGCTTTTCACCCCCTTAAGGGGGTGACTTTCCAAAAATTCTTTGCTAGTGTTTCTGTACCCTAAGAAATACGACGGTGTAAAAAAAAATACGTTTCTAGGCCCAGTGGTTTCGCCTGTATGCTTTTTGGTCTTTTAGGGGTTGAATTTCATCCCCACGTAAGCGAATTTTTCAAAACGCTAGAACGAATATTTATTTGTTTATTATCAAGTGCCTTAATACAAAGATTCATGGTTCTATCATCGAAAATGACGAATTTCCATACAAAATGTAATTCCCTATTTCTACCCCTTACACCCAATGTTTTGGGATAAAAGTAGCTTATGTCCTGTCTTATGCTTTAGTTCATCTCTGTACCAAATTTCATTAAAATCGATTCAGTAATTTAGACGTGAAAGATTATAGAGTTTTCACCCCCTTAAGGGGGTGATTTACCAAAAAACCTTTGCTAGTGCTCGTGTACTCCAAGAAATACGACGGTGTAAAAAATACGTTTCTAGGCCCAGTGGTTTCGCCTGTATGCTTTTTGGTCTTTTAGGGGTTGAATTTCATCCCCACGTAAGCGAATTTTTCAAAACGCTAGCACGAATATTTATTTATTTATTATAAAGTGCCTTAATACAAAGATTCATGGTTCTATCATTAAAAATGACGAATTTCCATACAAAATGTCATCCCCTATTTCAACCCCTTATACCCATTTTTTCGCGATAAAAAGTAGCCTATGTCCTTTCTCAAGCTTTATTCCATCTCTGTACCAAATTTCATCAAAATCGGCTCAGTGGTTTAGACGTGAAAGCGTAGCAGACAGACAGACACAGAAAGACAGACAGACAGACAGACAGAGTTACTTTCGCATTTATAATATTATAGATAGAAGATAGATAATATCCTTACTAATATTATAAATGTGAAAGTAAGTTTGTTTGTTTATTTGTTCCTTTCCTCCCCTTTCACGCTTAAACCACCGAACCAATTTTAAGAATTCTTTCTCCAATGGAAAGCTATAATATCAGGAAGTAACATAGGCTATATTTTATTCCGATATTCCCAGGGGACCCTTTCGCGTGGGTAGGCTACGCGAGTAAAACGACTGAACCCGAAGCGAAGCGATGGCAGATTGATGGCAGATGTTATTTATAAATTAATGCAGAGAAAGTGTTAAATATAGTGAATATTTACTAAACCCCTTAAACATAACGCCAGGAGATTATAATATTATCTTCATCATCACAGCCTATGTTAGGCTCCTTCTTATGAGAGGAAATTTGACCTACTATGCCACACCGGTCAGACATGTTACCATAGAGTTTTGTATCGAATTTTCCTTCTCTTGTAATGATATTATATACTTACTAGCAACCCGCCCTCGCTTCGCTTCGGTTATAGGTTATAGTCGTTTTACCCTCGTAGTTCCCGTTCTCGTGGGAATACCGGGATAAAATATAGCCTAGTTTACGCCCTGATATTATATCTTTCCATTGGTGAAAGAATTTTTGAAATCGGTCAAGCCGTTTTGAAGATTACCCGGAACAAACAGACAGACAGACAGACAAAATTTTTTTAATTGCTATTTTAGACATAGCTGTCGTGCAAATAACCGTGTGAGCATGAAAAAAGCCTATTATTTTGACATTACAAACAGACACTCCAATTTTATTTATTGGTAGGTATAGATATAGATTATCTCCTCTAGTCGTCTTTACGACATCCACAGACAAGAGAGTGGAGAATTATATTCTTACTATATCACAGGGCCGGATTATCCATAAGGCGGAATAGGCAACTGCCTAGGGGCCCCGCACCGACTGGGGGGCCCGCACTGACTAGGGGCCCCGAGCGAGCATCAAAAAAAAAACATTTCACCGAACGATTTTTTTTTGAAAATTTGTGTACTTCCTCAATATTATTCTTTTTTTAATTACTGTTGGCGGTAAAAAAGAAAACAAAAGGCAAAAGATAAAGGCAATAAAGAGAATGGTAAGTGATACTACTGCTCATAGACCTTGGACCATGGACCCGAGAATCGCATTGCCTAGGGGCACTAATAGGGTTAATCCGCCCCTGCTACATCATCACACGAAAAACGAAACGGAGTATAATATATGTAATGATAATTAATACTTATAGTGCTTTTAGTGTCGAGAATAACGGCCAGGCAAGATAATTTTCTGGGACGCGGTTGCAGCCTTCTGTGAGGCAGTAGTCTCGCGGAAGGAGACGGCGGAGCGCGTGCGCGAGGAGCGTCTCCTCGACGACGCAAACCACCGCCGGCGACTGGGGTGGCGCAGGCGCGATTACCTTCACCTGATGCCGTCCTAGTAGAGGCCGCAGGTGACTGGACCGGGGAGTTGGTCCGTCACCCGCCGAAAGGCTGACCGCGTGAGGAAAGACCGACGTCCTCCTCGAGGGGGGGGACGTCAGTCAATGGGAGGGTACTCCTCAGGGGGTATTCTGTCGGGCCGACCACTGACGACAAGTCACCCTGCTCCGGTGGTCGGTCCAACGATGAAGGCGACGTGTCACGGGTTGGTTACGGGCGTGCGTGCTTACGCCCCTCTGTCGCCCCGGACGGAGTGGAACGAGGAGCGCGCCAAACGTAACCCACCCCAAAAAAAAAGGGAAGATAATTTGTTGATACTTAATTTATAGTAAGGTAAGAGCACCGGTAGTTGACCATGTATCAGTAGTTGACCACTAATGCACATAAACCGATAAAATAAGAAATTACGACGTGTTTTAAGACCTTAAATGGTCAATTACCGTTGTTCTTACCTTAAGTATGATTAACCTAGTACTATTCATTATCGGTATAGTGACGGTAGAAGAATAATATTCGCTACTCCCTATCTTGTCTTGGAGTAGAAGACGATTAAGAGATACGCATTTAACATCGAAAGAAGGAAAACTTGAAAAAAAACTCCTATATTAACCTAACATAGTAAGGATAGTTTTCCCTCAAATTGTGGAGGAGGTTCGTGCGACGTATATGAGCCGAGATGATAACTATTCCTGTGTTTCTAAAATTCTATGCCATAGAACGAAATCTTCTTTAGGTAGGTTTCTGTGGTCAATTCAATGGCGACCGAGAGGAAGCATGGTAGGTTATGGAACTGCACGCCGCCCATTCGTCGATCTGCAAAGATTGCGCGGGGTGTGTCCAAACCCTACCCCTACCATAAATAAAAGGTAGTCCAATAACTTTTTAAAAGAAGAAAAAATAAGCGTATCTTCTTGACAGAATTGTTGGAATGGCGCTGGAAGTGCAAATATTGAAGTTGAATCACAGTTTCAGCAAAAAAAAAATGCATAAGATCGTCCATCCCTAAATCGACTAAAAAAGTATAAATTTAGGTACATAATGGTTATTGAAATAATTGGTATATATTTTCAACTTCAAATTATGAAATATTCAAACTTACTAAATAAAACAGTATTGCCAATTTAATCATAAATACATTATTTTTAAATTAGTAGAATAAATTCCTACGTTCGAAGTTTAAACTCAACTATAGATAGTGCAGCTAGTTGTAATTGATATGTCGAGCGCTCGTTGGAGTGCGGAAATTGGCCGTACAGTGGGTTGCCTTTGCCTCATCCGTTGCAAAGAGCAGTGTGGCTTGTCTTTGACCCGGTGAACTGTGCAAATGGCTACTGAGGGAAGCTAGGTTATTTTAAAATGTGAAAAGAGTTCTATTTCTAGGCGACTCTATAGTCGATGCTGCATACTCGTATTTTTAGCTATTCGATTTCCTATTTATATTAAAGGGATTCGTAACATGCTCTATTAAATAAGTGAAAGGGTGCACAAAACGCTGAAAATAAATATCGGTGCCCCTTTTTCAATAGATCTTGCCTTTAAGAGTAATCATATTTATGAATAATTTCTAATCATCATCATTGCAGCCCACATACGTGGGCTCAGGCCTCCTCCACAGCGGGAGGGAATTTGACCTACTATACCATGCTGGTCAGACATGTTGGTATAGGGTTTAATTTCGAGCTTTCCTTCTCTTGCGGCGATGTTATCTGCATTTTGTATCCCTTAGTAGTCTTCTACGTAACCCACAGGTAAGAGAGGGGGTGGTGAATTATACAATTCTTTCTTACTCCATCACCACACGGCAAAGCAGCAATACTAAAAAATATATGTCAACGTAATAACCTCTTTTTTTGAATGCGTAATTCGACCATTAAATATCACTTACAACTAAATAATTAGTCTAACTCTACATTACAAAAATAATAACAATTATAAACGTTATAGCCACAATAATAGCGATTTAAAACAAAACTTCTATCATTTACGTGGAAAACAATAGATTCATAAACCACAGACTATTAATTATCATGTAATTTGACGGCAATAAAAGTATTATCGTACAAAAAGGTTCATTATTTATAAATAACACCTATATAGTTCGCGTGACCTTTTATTATAACACAGCTATCAATTTTGTTTATAATCCAACTTATACGATGACTATATTTACTATGCTTTTTTTTGTAGCATTATAGTCCAGAGTCGAATAACACTAGGCATAGACAATGACAGTTACTAGATAATATATCATCAAAAAGGTTACTTTTAGTTACTTTATTATTTGCACTATTATGTCGAGGATATGTTATATCATTTTCATTTTATTAATATAAAAGCTTAGGGCTGTTATAAATTATTTTAAATTAGGTTCTTACGCAGCGGAAGCTCTCAAAAGGAAAAAGCTCTGATTTTGGAAAACATTATTCATTGGTGCTCGGCTCTTGTTAGTCTTAGCGTGATGATTTATAACCTATAAATGGCCCTTCCCCGATAAATGGGCTGTCTAACACTGAAAGAATTTTTCAAATCGAACCAGTAGTTTCTGAGATTAGCGCGTTCAAACAAACTCTTCAGCTTTATATATTGATAGTATAGATAACACGAAAAAAAATACGGAATTTATCGCGTTTAGATTTAGTTATTGATGTGATTTCGATCACTTTTTAGCGTTTATGGTCATGGGAGGACTGAGGTCTTCCCGTAAAAATTATTTTATTGAAAATGTGTAATACTCCCATAAACATCAGAATTCATATAAATATAAGGTAAGAGCACCGGTAGTTTACGGGTTGAAAGCCCTCAGCGCTCACCCACCAGTCCAGGTAAAGTTGTCACAGCCATCTGAGGCTAACAACTAAGTCACACACAAAAAAAAAAAAAAACCGGTAGTTAACCATGTACCAGTAGTTGACCATTAATCCTGCGACTTTCAAGATGTCATCATCATCTCCCTAATAGGGGATCGCCCTACGCTGCGTCGTCCGGCTCGTGGTCGCCCCTCAAAATACTTTTTGCACCAACGGTGGTTGATTCAACGAACGATGTGGCATGCCTATTGCCATTTCAACGTGCTAATTCTGCCGACTATGGCGGTTACACCCGTTCTTCTATGGATTTCCGTATTCCGAATTTTATCACGTAGAGAAATAGCAAGCATAGCCGTCTTCGTGGCATGTTGAGCGACTGTGAGCCTTTTTATGAGGCTGACATTTAGAGACCACGTTTCAGTGCCGAATGTCATCGCTGGTAACACACACTGGATATAAACATTTGTTTCGTGTACACATACATATATAATATCTGGTTGACCGAGCTTCGCTCTGCATATTTTTATCGTATTTATTTAGATATATATTACTAAAAAATAAAAAATAAATAATGAAAAATATATAAAAAATTACAAAAAGAGAATAATAATAACACCGAGATTCGAACCGACGCTGTTTGATTGAAAAAATACCAAAATTAAAACCTGTCACCTTCCCATCTGAGCTATCGTAACTCAAGACGTTGCCAACGAAATTTGAATTCATAGTCTTTTAAAATTTAATGTCATTGTTTATTTTGCTAAAAACACGGACTAAACAACATTTTCTATAAATAAAATGGCATCGTAGCTCTTAAACGGAAGGTTTCGATGCGTTTTCTTACATTCGAAAGCCAGTTTCCTTGCGGTGGTTCTTAGCTATGTTTAGTTAATATCGATCCAGCAGTGTAAGAGTATCAGCTCCTTTTCAAAATGATATAATGGCGTATGACTCAATTAAGCGATTCACGCGTGTCAGTGTAATCGTTAAATGACAATTAATCGATAATTTCTGTTGAAGAGAACGTAATACTTTTCTTTTAATTTTAGTTTGTGACGGTGATTATTCAAAATTTTCAATTTCACTTATTCCAAACGTTGCTAGCTATGCAGATTTTGATAAAAATAAAAACATACGGGCAACCCAATATCATGACCTTAACATCTCTATAAAATCTTTTCTGAACATTATGGTACTTTAAATTTTTCTCCATGAACGAAGATCCTTAATAAAAGCTTAAAAGACACCCTGTAACTTGTTAGAAAGTTGTTCGATTCAAAATTAATATTCTCGAGGCGTCCAAAGACTTTCACCTTAATTACTACGCAACCGACTGTGGATTTAACATGATGATTTATATCATAGTATGCCCAGAAATATACTATTAACGAAAGACAGTAAATTCAAGGAAAAAAAATTGTGATGGATTCAGATCTTGATAGATTCAGAAAGATCAAAAATTAGAACAATTTGTGTCGTAAAGACATAGATAGAATTGAAGCGACGAAGTGAAATAGATTATATGAAAATATTTAAATTATTTATCAAACATTTTGGATAGCATCAATTGTGTTTATTATGCATTAATTTATATAAAATTATGAGAACGATTCGCGAAAATCAAGTTAGGCAAATGGTGAATCGCGTACTTACGAGTATTCGCATATACTTATTAATTTTGCAAAAAAGTTGGGCTCTGCAATTTCAAAGCCCTCCTATAGACCGCCTATTTAGCCTATATATGTACGTCTTAGAATAATAACGTATAGAAGGATAGTGTCAATACTTCGAACTTTCAAAATTTGAATCTAAAAATACTAATGGCGCGCAGACGATTACACACGTACACACGCACACCACTATACAAATTATGAAATCAAATTTTGTTTTTATTAACATAAATCGTCGAATTACCTTTAAAAGTAATGTTAATAATCTTTTTATATTTTTCAAATGTGTTGTGACACCATTTGAATGCATAAACCGTCATAATTACCTATTTATTTTTTAAGAGTTGCGTACGTTCGTGCAGTACAATGACTTGTACATTACGGAACGGTTCCAGTGTAAGCTCCATTAGGCTCCAATTGAAATGCCTGACATTTTGTGCGTGAACTTAGCTTCTATACGTTATTATTCTAAGATGTACGTATTGGACATGAAGATAGAGAGAGAAGGAGAGATGATCTTAAATGTGTTGTGTATTTGAACATAAAATAACTAGTCTAATACTACTACTAACCTAAAATGATATAGCCTTATACATAGTAACTCCCACTTATACATAGCAACATGTTTACAATATATAATGCAACCCGGTATTCAGAATCATTTTCCAGTTAATACTTCAAATGCAATGGGTAGTAAACGGGTCAGTGATTCTCGCTGGCAATACGCCACACTACAATTTGTTAACAGATGTTCGAATATTCAAACGTACAGATGTTTGTATTGATAGAACAAATTCTCTAGAATATTGGCTGATGTTTTAGCAAAGAAAGACTCAATTCAAAAAGCTAGTAGATATGAAGCAGAACTATTTATAATAATTTTATCACAATTGGATTTTTGTTTTAATATAGGGAGACTTTTTTTCAGCGTCGTGCTGGCTTACAAGCTTTACAGAGGCGAGAATGTTTGTATTACTCTCATAAAAATAATAAATAGACTAGAGACTATTCGTCAATATAAAACAGTAAAAAAAAAGTTTACGTCTCGGGACGCCCAACAGAAATAAGAATATATAGTGAACTATTTAATATTAATAATTTTAACTTGGGAAAAGCTTATGTTATTACTTAAATTTTATGTATATCCATATAACATTGTAAGGAAAGGTTATTTATTAATAAAATCTTATATTGATTATAAAATAAATGTTATTACTTATTACAATTCTTGAATATACCGCTGCCGTATGCATGAGAGAAAGGGAAGCAAGACAGACTGGCGTAACACGTAACGCGTTACGTAACGAAGTTGTTAACTTTTTTTTTTTTTTCTTGCCAACGGTGGCAAACGAGCAAGCAGCACACCTGATGGTAAGTGAAACTGCTGCACATGGACCTTTGCAATACCAGGGGCACAGCCAGGCCGCTGCCTACCGTGGCTCTCCCATTAGAAGTTATCACTTCAAAAATGCTTATGTGGTCTTCGTTTCTAGGATATACCAACATCATCAGCCCGCATACGTCCCACTGCCTACAGTGGCACGAGCTTCCTCCATAAAGGGAGGGAAATTGACCCATTATACCACGGTGGTCAGACGGGTTGGCATAGGGTTTTATTTCAAGTTTGCCTTCTCTTGCATAAATGACCCACGCATATTTAATCCCTTAATCGTCTTTTACGATACCCACGGGCAAGATAAGGAGTGATATTCTGTATTCTTATTCCGTCACCACACGGAAATATGGGCAAATGTTATGTCGTGTCGCCTTAAACTCTAGCAAACAAAATAAAGAAATCTCTACATGAAGAAGGTATTTGCCTAGCCTTACCACGCTGGTCAGACGTGTTGCTATAGGGTTTCATATCGAGATTATTTTCTCTTACCTAGATATTGTATTCATCCCTTGGTTTTACATCAACAGGCAAGAGAGAGGGTGTTTGACTACTAACATTTGACTCCACAGATGGCGTAGTAATTAAGATACCGACCTACCGTGCCAGTGTCTTGGGTTTGAATCCCATGCAGGACAACACTTTGAGCGATCCACAAATTGTTGTTCTGAGTCTGGATTTAAGTTGTGTTCGTTAATTATATATTTGAAAAGTAATGGGAGGGAATTTGACCTACTATACCACGCAGGTCAGACATGTTAGTGTAGGGTTTTGTTTCGAGTTTTCCTTCTCTTGCATTGATGTTGTATGCATATTATATCCCTTAGCCACCATTTATGACATCCCCGGGCAAGAGAGGGGGCGGTGAATTTCATTCTTACCCCGTCACCACACGAACATACTTATATTTGACTATTGACCTTTGATTCTTTAACATAACTCCAATGCAGATAAACCCAAATTCATTGCAAAACCGCATTATAACGGCCTAATAAAGTTTAACTTGGTGTGACCTCGTTTAGTTGAAGTTTAGATTTTTGGGGCGCGGTGCAAGGTCAGGAATAAATTAGATTAAGTAGTAATTAATTATTTGATTTGAAACAAGGCCGGTGCAGTAAATCTGCAGGCATAAATAAAACCTATTTTATAACTATGTTTCGATAGAAAATATAATGTTAAAATTTCCGTGTGGTGACGGAGTTAGAATACAATTCACCACTCCCTTGCCCGTGGATGTCGTAAAAGACGACTAAGGGATATAATACGCATATAACATCAAAAAAGAAAAACTCAAAATGAACCCTGTATCAACATGTCTGACCAGCATGGTATAGTAGATTAATTTCCCAATAGGAGAAACAGCGTATACGTTTAATTCATTTACATAATATTTTAAAAACATGAAACATTTTAAGAACATAATATGTTACCGATATTAAGTGGCTTTTTGCCAAAGAGAATCACTGACCCGTTTACTTCCAACTGCACTTGACGTAATAACCGGTAGATAGATTTGAACTAATACAAATTGTTATACTATAAATATAAATATAGTTAAAAGAAGGAAAATTCGAAACAGAACCCTATATCAACCTGTCTGACCAGCATGATATAGTAAGATCAATCTCCCTCCTATTATGGAGGAGGTTTGAGCCCAACAGTGGGACGTATAGGAGCTGAAATGATGATGATGATAAATATAATATTTCTAAACTAGCTTAGCTTACGGGTGTAACCGACATAGCACGAAGAATTAGCACGCTGAAGTGGCAATAGGCAGGCCACATCGCTCGACGAACCTACAACCGTTGGAGAAGATAGGTTTTCGAGTGGCGACCACGTATCGGCCGACGCAGTGTAGGACGCAACCAGATGGAGTGACGACCTGGTGAAAGTTGTTGGGCGTCGTTGGATGCAGGCGGCACAGGACCGCACTTTGTGGCGTAACATGAAGGAGGCCTACGTCCAGCAGTGGACGGCGATAGGCTGAAATGATGAAATTAAGGGTTGAAAGGGATGAAAGGGCTAATGGTAAATTTAACCTACGACTTTGTTTACGTAGAAGGTGAAAATATTTTAAAATAATACAATTCTGTTACACATGATTTTTGCGTAACCTGTTTATGCAGTCTATGCAGCAAAGCTCTCAAAAGGAAAAAAAATTTCGATTCCCTAACATTTTTCATTGTTGCTCCGCACCTATTGGTCTTAGCGTGATAATATATAGCCTATAGCCTTCCTCAATAAATTGACTATCTAACAGTGATTGAATTATTCAAATCGGACGCGTAGTTCGAGAGATTAGCGCGTTCAAACAAACAAAACTCTTCCACTTAATAAATTAGTATAGATATAGATGAGTTTTAATAATTTACCTCCACACTTTCCGTGTGGTGATGATAAGAATACAGCTCACCATCACTTCTCTTACCCGTAGGTATCGTAAAAGACGACTAGACGAAGGGATAATATCTATGCAAGAGAAGGAAAATTCGAAATAAAACCCTATACCAAACATTCTGTGGTCGGCCCAACAACGAGGTGACGTGGGTACGGGTGGGTTATGGGCCCGCGCGCCGTTCTTTCATCGCCCCGGAGGAACAGGACCGCGCGTGCGCTTACCATAGCCCACCCATAAAAAAAAATAAAAAAAAATACCAAACATTCTGACCAGCGTGGTATAGTAGGTCAATTTCCCTTCCAAGGTGGAGGAGGCTTGAGCCCAGCAGTGGACCTATAAGGGCTGAGATGATAATGATTATGTAATAATAATGGCAAATAATAGCTTTTTAAGGTTCCGTACCCAAAGGGTAAAACGGGACCCTATTACTAAGACTTCGCTGTCTGTCCCTCCCTTTGTCCATCCGTCTGTCTGTCACCAGGCCGTATCTCAAGATCCGCGATAACGAGATAGTTGAAATTTTTACAGATTATGTATTTCTGTTGCCGCTATAACAACAAATACTAAAAATAAAATAAATATTCAGAAGGGGCTCTCATACAAAAAAATTACATTTTTTGCCGCTTTTTATAAATAATGGTACGGAACCCTTCGTGCGCCACTCCGACTCGCACTTAGCCGGGTTTTTATTTGGGAGGGTGAGCTATAGTCAGCGTACGCGCCGCCTGGCTCTGTCCAAGGCGACAGAGGAGCAGCACGTGGACCCATAACCCACCGTAGCACGTCGCTTTCGTCGTTGGGGCGGCCACCAGTACCAAGTTCCTTGTCCTCCATGGTTCCTTGTGCCCATTGCAGATGGTTCACGAGTATATTACAATTTTTTATAGTATTACATCCGCGAGAATAGAAGCAATACTCTTTACTAACATTTTAAATGCGAAAGTATGTTTGTTTATTTGTTTGTTTGCTACGCTTTCACGCTTGAACCACTGACCCGATTTCAAAAATTCTTTCACCAATGGAAAGCTATAATATCAGGGAGTAATATAGGCTATATATTATTCCAGTATTCCCACGGGAACTACACGGGTATGCCGACTGAAACTGAAGCGAAGCGAGGACGGGTTGCTAGTAGTTCATATTCTAATAATTTATTACTCAATCAACACATAGGTAAAAGAATTAATTAAATGTTGACATTTCCTAGTCCAACACCACAAGGGTAGCAAGGCCGATAAATATTAAGGAAGTATCGAATATTAATGAAGCGTGTAGCAAGAAAAAATGTAGCATTCGCAACACCATAACTATACTGCCGTGCTTATTATAACAGTCTTATCCAACATTTTTTACCAAATTGAGTTAGTTACATATTCGGAATCGCCATGGTCTTTGACAGTTTATTAAAAAAATGCTTTTATGATTACATTTTTGATTTGTTTAAGCGCAGTAACCACAAAAAGAAAAATAATTTCCTTAATATCTCAGCCGTAAGTGCTGGATACTGCTGTAGTTTTCTAAAGCGCCAGATTTATTAATCATGTAGTACTTAACATAACCGCGGTATCGGTTTACGCTGCTCTGATATTAATGCAATCCCTATTATTGATGAGTCTTTTTCCTTAACACAAGTGCTTTAATCGCCACTTGCGGCGATTATAATAAGGAAACTGTAATAAGGGAACTGTGAGTTTCTTACCATAAGAGCCCTAAATGTCAATGTTACGGCGGTTGTGCATATCATTACATAAACTCAGTACTTACTTTTCGCTATCAAAAGTGCAGTAAAATAAATTCCATAGTATACGCGCACTATCTGTGTTACTTACGACGCTTATTATAAGTATTTGTTTTAAAACACGTCGCATTTCCTTGTCATATCACATTTTTAAATCTTTTTTTTATCAATTTATTAATTAAAGTTCTTAAATAGCAATGAATACAAAATACAACCTTTTAACTACGGTAAAAATACATCAAATAAAAAAAAACTTTTTTTTTATCCATAATCGAAGAAATAATTTTTAAAACTTTAGGCGCCATTTTCTAGAAACTTGCTGTAATGCACTTGTCGCTCTTATCTTTAGCACGGCAGTATAGTAGGTCAACTTCCCTCCCATTGTGGAGGAGGCCCGAGCCCAACAGTGATACGTACGTGGGCTGTGATGATGATGATGACCTGTGCTAATTGATATTAGTCCATAGTAATAACAATTCAGGCATTTTTGTGGCCGTTTTTGGATGATCCGACTGGGTTCGACGCAAAATAGTGTTTTACAAAAAAAACATTTTTCACTATTAATAGATAAACTTAAAAATCAAAACAAAAAACAACAAAACTATTTTTTGCATAAATATTAAAAGCAAAATCTGACCAATATAAATATTACTTATTTTGAGAAAATATTATAAAAAATAATACAAATTTGCTGATTAGAATTAGAAGGATATTTTTTACTTCACGCCCTATTCTCTCAATGATTAAGCAGACAGAGCACATTTCACGTTTGGCAGCCAAATGAGTTTTCCATGTTTTGAGTTTTTCATTTCAACTAACCGATAGTTCCAAATTTCAAATTTATTGCTGAGAAATTGCATAAAAATACTTGAAAATCTGCAGATAACTTAACAATGTTATTTTTCACCCGAGGTAAATTTCTGAATCTCACTCTTGTGAGAAACTTTTTTAAAATCAAAACGGAAAACTAATGAACGAGACAAAATATTAATAGCTTTTTTCTCGATCCAAAATTCCGACGATTCCGATTCCAAGATTCCGATCAAAATGATGACTTAAAAAAGTTTGCAAATGCAATTTAAAAGGTATGAATTTTATATTACCTAATAGCTGCACGTGATGTGGTGATGTTTGGTGATTGACGCACAATCACATCGCCCCACGTCCGGGATCAAGTGACATCTTTATGACTGTGTCTGTTATGATCATTGTGACTGTACAGTTTCCTTGTACATTCCAGAACAAAATTCCTTACAATAGTTTTTATAGTTTTTGGCTTAGAATAATAACGCATTTCAATTGGAGCCTAATGAAGCTTACGCTGGAACCGTTCCGTAATGTATAAGGTCACTGTACTGCACGTACATACGCAACTCTTAAAAAATACATAGGTAATTATGACGGTTTCTGCATTCAAATGGTGTCACAACATATTATAAAAACATAAAAGGTTTATAACATTACTTTTAAGAGTATTTCGACGATTTATGTTAATAAAAACAAAATTTGATTTCATAATTTGTATAGTGGTGTACGTGTGTAATCGCCTGCGCGCGTGTAGTATTTTTGGCTTCATGTTTTTGATCGCTTGAAGTATCGACACTATCCTTCTATACGTTATTATTCTAATAGTTTTGGATTGAGGGTCAAACCTCGGTGTGATCTACGGAGACCATTGTGGATCTTGGCTTACAGGAGTTACAATGGTGGGAATGTGTAGATTCCTCATCATCATCACAACTCATATACGTCGCACTACTAGGCTACTCCACAATTGGAGGTAAATTGACCCACTGTACCACACTGGTCAAGCGTGTTGGTAAAGGATTTTATTTCGAAGTTTTCTTCTCTTGCATATATGCTGTATGCATATTATATCCCTAAGTCGCCTTTTACGATATCCACGGGCAAGAAAGGGGGTGGTGAATTGTATTCTTAGTCCGTCACCACATGGTAAGGGAAAGGAAAGTATTAGTCCCAAAAAATAGTTATTAGACCACATTCTCTGGCAGTGCGATCTTTGGGGTAACAAGCGCGACCATATGTAAAGATTTTCAAGTCACCTCTGAGTGAAGTCACTATACGGATCTTGTAGCAGCTTGAAAAAATATCCGTGCGTTCAGGTGCTTCTACTATATCAATCAATCTTAAAATTTACATATAAACCCCGACAATCTCTCCCATATTCCTCCAACGTCCCCTAATTTATTGCCTAAATAGTCAATTTTGCTTCGAATCTCCCGCAATGCATAGGAGAAAAGTGTAATCGATCTCTTCCAAATCTTCATGTTTAACTTTTCTAATTAAATTTGTTGCGGGTGCCCAACAATTAAAATCATTTCGCAGGACTACCTGAGGGTTAAACCTCGGTGTTATCTATGGATACCAGTGCGAATACTAGCTTACGGGAGTTACAATGTTGGGACTGTGTGGTGGGATTAGTCCCAAAATTTAATAGTTATAGGAATAACTTTAATCGAGCAATTCTCGTAAAATAATCATTTCTCCTACGTACATGCAGGGCTTGGAATGGACTACCTAGTGTATGACATGCCCTTATGTATGTGTACGCGCTAGAAGCTCGACGAAACTATCAGCTGATAGAAAGCCTGTGACCTGCGAGAACTTTTGAACAATATATTTAATTTACTGATAGGCGCTAACTGTTTTATCTAATTTTCTTAACGTTTGCAATAAATAATTAAGTAACAGGTGAACTTAGTATCCTCCGAGGACAAGGATTCTATAGCGGTAGCTCACTCAAATGGCGATAAAGAGGTACAGAACATCAAGTTATGTAGTTGAATGCCATCCCTTCCGTGTGGTGACGAAGTAAGAATATAATTCACCACCTCCACTCTTGTCCTTGGGTATCGCAAGAGAGATGGGGGACTAAGGGATATAATATCTGTGCAAGAGAAGGAAACCGAATCGAAACAAAGCCCTATACGAACACTTCTGAACATAGTAGTTCAATTTCCCTCCCATAGTGAAGGAGCCCCGAGCCCAACAGTAATCAATGTGATCTTATATCTTTAAACGAGCAATTCGGCTCCAACGATTCTGTTGAAACTTTGCATACTAGAGGTTTCGGGTCCAAAAAATCGATCTAGCTAGGTTTTATTTATAGAAAATGTTGTTTTGTCCGTGATTTTAGCAAAACAAACAATGACATTAAATTTTAAAAGAATATGAATTTAAATTTCGTTGTCAACGTCATGAGTTACGGTAGTTCAGTTGGGGAGACGGCCGGTTTTAATTGTGGGTTTCGTGGCATTCGAACAGCGTCGGTTCGAATCTCGGTGTTATTATTATTCTCTTTTGTAATTTTTTATATATTTTTCATTATTTATTTTTTATTAATATATATCTAAATAAATTCGACAAAAATATTCCGAGCGAAGCTCGGTCAACCAGATATTATTCTATATGTGTACATTATTAAGTCAGTTAAGTTTTAAGAAATTTTTGATACAAGCTTTTTAGCAACCATTTTGAAATTTCTAAAACGAATACGCATGCCATGCAAGTATGTTTTTCCTGATATGTGTGAATTATAAATATTAAATACACTTTTCTTTCCTACAGTTATCACAGCAGAAGATCAGTAATGAAGGCGATAAAACAAACTGTAAGAGCGGGCATACTCGAAATAAAACTTAAAAAAAACAGTAACAAACTGCTCAGTGTGTGATATTAAATCAATTCCAAAATATAGTTGGAGCTCAAGTCTAAAAGTAAGACGTTTATATACTGTTATGCACTGAAAAAGAAGAAGAATCTCCTAATACCTGCACTGCAAATTTTATCATCATCACGAAAAATTAATAAACTTTTATAATATTAAAATTACCTTGAATTCAATGTTTAATAATGACTGACCAAAAACAATATATTTTTTTCATATAGAATCACTTTCTTTTTGTACTGGCAATAAATGTGTAGCAAAATTTTATAACAAAAACTATAGTGGGTAGTTATAATAACAACGAGTTATTAGACGTGAGACATCTTAGTCCGCCCTTGACCGTAACAGCTGAAAAGAGTTCTAAACGTAGTGAAATCAAAAATCAAATACAAACGCGATAATCAGTAGAAATAGTATTATTAAATGCTCATCATCTTATTTCAATTATGTCGCATTACTGCACTCGAGACTTTAGTTACAATGGTTGATTGGTTTCGTTTTTTAACTGTTTTTGTTGTACAAATGATATCTATATACATTTGTATCCTTAGCCGAATCTATAAGAAACGGGATAGTGAATTGCATTCTTCTCCGTCCTTCATTAATTTCATTCAAGTCAATATACATCCCACTATCAGATTTGGGCTGAGCATCAACGGCAGATGGCTTGGGCTGAAAATCAACGGCAGCGATACGCTCATATTCCCAGCCATAAGTTGAGCCCAATTCTTTTTTGCTTTTACCTTTACTTTTTGATTTCTTTTTTATTTTTATGTTTTTGTACTTTTTTTATTGAATTGTAAAACCAAATATCTTTTCTTTCTTTCTTTTTTTCTTTCTTTCTTCCTTTCCTTCATGAAAAGTAAGTTGATCTACTATACCACACTGAACAGACGTGTTGGTATAGAGTTTTATGTCAAGCTTTTCTTCTGTTGCAGTGATCTTAATTGCACATTATTTATTTATTTTTATTTATTTATTTTTATTTATTTAAGACAACACCCTGCACTAAGGAAATAATCCTTGTATTGCGGGGGACTTTACAAACATATAATTAACGGACACAAATTACATCCAGACTCTGAACAACAATTTGTGGATCGCACAAAGTGTTGTCCCGCGTGGGATTCGAACCCCCGACACTGGCGCTGGAGGTCGCTACCTTAACCACTACGCCATCTGTGCAGTCGTTATATTGCTTAGTCGTCTTGTTCAACACCCACGGGCATGACAAGGGGTGGAGAAATCTTACTCTCGTCACCATAATAAAATCACTAGTGATATACAATAAGGTTATTAACTCCTAGACAAGGCCAGAACCATATAGAGGTTTACAACCTATTTTAAATACACAATTTATTTTGTTCGTAAAAGTTTAGCGTGCGAGTGTACGTTATATTGAAGTAGAACAAATAAATCATATCGCTTATATTAAAGGGAAAATTCCAATTATACGTTAAGAGAGTGTATAGAAACTATTAATTTAAAATCGTAACCCACTTATGGAAGCTTTAGAGTATAATTGCCCGAGAAATAGTGTTGTTTTAATTTGTATTCCGTTAATCTAGGTTAGGAAAAAGGGTTTACGGTACGTTTGAAAACAGTTTTGTAACTTCGTCGTAGCCGAGAGGCAGGCATAACGTGCGATTTTTGGAGGTACTGACGCTTACATATAGTCTACGTAGCGCCTGGCATAATCCGATCTCTTCTGAGATAGGTGGGCTAGCGTAAATAATGCATTTTCCCACGCAAAAAAGAATGATTGTGAAAATGTTCCTAAGAGGTAGGAACAGCTTGTTGGTCTTTCGCTGCAAGTAACACTAAGACACAGTTGGCATTAAGATTGGCAGCCTCATTCCGGCATCAGTCCTCTTTCCTGATAGAAGGACATCCATATAATGTGTATTTTGCCACTCTAAAAGAACAATAAACCTTTTTCCATGTAGTAATGAAGTAAGATTATAATTAAGTTCTTCATTTCTCCCGGTTATTGTAAACTGCTACTAAAAGGACGTATGCATAAAATATCAGTATAAAACTAATTCAACAAAAAAAATATCCTATATCCTCCCATGTCAATTCGATAGTGGATTTTTTGGATACAGCGAATTACATTTCAGGGTGCATTGGCAAACCGTTCAGAATGTGTTTTTATTATACAACCATTCTTTTTTTTTGTATCAGACCATGGTGCGTCGCGCACCGTCCCATCCATTCGGTGCCTCGAGAGGGGACGGCAAACAAGCCCATAGCCCGCCGAGTGTGTATGCGTACCTCTTGCAAGCGCCAAGTGGATCACTGATGACAAGTAACCCTGCTCCGGTGGTCGGCCCAACGATGAAGGTGACGTGGTGTTCGGGTGGGTTGCGGGTGTTGCGTGCTTACGCCCCTCTGTCGCCCCAGACGGAGTGGTGCGAGGAGCGCGCCGACCGCAGTCCAACCCAAAAAAAAAGCGCCAAGTGGACAGGCCACCGATACTCGATCTTATCATCAGTGGTATCATACTACCCTATACATCTAAGTTCTACGGTGAGTTAACAGTGAGAATCTCTCATATTCTCTATGATAATAAATTAACTAAATCCGACAGTTGGGCGATACTTCTACACTAATTTTATAAAGAGGAAAAATTTGTATTTTTGTGTGTGCATGTTTGTAATGAATAAACTCAAAATCTACTGTGGCGATTTCAAAAACTCTTTCACCATTGGAAAGCTACATTACCCCTGAGTAACATAGGCTATATTTTATCCCGGTATTCCCACGGGAACGAGAACTACGCGAGTAAGGTGACTGTAACCGAAGCGAAGCGTGGGCGGCTTGCTAATATATTATAAAGTAGTGGTGGTAGGTAAGAGAAGGAAAACTCCAAATAAAACCCTATACCAACCTGTCTAACCAGCATGGTAAGGTCAATTTCCCTCCTATTATGGAGGAGGCTTGAGCCCAACAGTGAGACGTATATGAGCTGAAATGATGATGATGATGAATAGTGGTAGGGTATTGATTCAGATATGTAGCCACCATTATTTTACTGCGACAATTACTGGTACTAACTACTGGTCGACAAATACTGGTAGGACCACACTGTCGACAGTTATCTGACTACAGCCACGGGCCGGTCCGTCCGGGGTAGTACCACGCTCTCGCAGAAAATCGACGTCTGAGTAGTAGCAATTTGTTACTGCGCTTCGTTCGGCGAGCGAGAGAGCCGGAAGCCTAACTTTCTGAGGGTGCTTGCGTGTGGAGGGTTATGGTATCACCGAGCCTCAATGCACGCATTCACACTCCCTTCACTTTCTTCGCGGTAGGCAGCGGCCTTGTAAAGGTCCATGAGCGGCAGCAACACTTACCATCAGGTGTACTGTTTGCTCGTTTGCCACTGCTTGCAATAAAAAAAAATTAGCTGACGGATCACTGAAAGAATGAACTGTAGCACTTAAAGATACTCATAAGATCGCCAAGCATAACAATTGTGAAGCCTATGTCCAACAACAATCTTGATACCATCATCATCTCAGCTCATATACCAACTGCTGAGGTAGAGCCTTCTCTAAAATAAAAAGGTAATTGACTTAGTACACCAATCTGGTCATATGGGATGGTACAGGGTTTTAATTAATTTAAGCTTTCATCCTTTTATATAGTTTTCTCTGTATTCTATCGCTTTTTATTCTATGAGTGGGCTATAGTAAGCTCACATACCATCTATTCCGTCCAGGGCGACGAAAGGACGGCGCTCGGGCCTATAACCCACCCGTACCCAAGTCGCCTTCGTCGTTGGGCCGACCACCAGTGCCGAGTTCGTATTATATCGCTTAGTTGTGTTTTACGATACCCATGGATAAAAAAGGAGTTGGTGAACAGTTTTCTTCACTATCACTAAAAGGATATATACACATGTCAACCTAAAATTCTGAGTAGTGACGGAGTAGAAAAATAACACTTAACTCACTATGTTGCTCGAGAATGTCATAAAAGACGATTAAAGAATATAATATGTAAATAACGTTTGTGCAAAGAAGGAAAACTCTAAATAAAACCGTATAACAATATGTCTGTCTTGGTATAGTAGGTCAATTTACCTCCTATTGTGGAGGAGGCTACTGCTGTGTGGTAGCGGCTTCGAATACTACCAACCCTTGCTTTGCTCGTGGGTGTCGTAAAAGACGACTAAGAGCCCTAGATTGACCCGGACCAAATCCATCTGGTACCATTTGGGTCAACGATTACATTCCCAAGGAGGGTTGACGTCAGGCAGGCGGCCGGTCATAAAAGTCATTGCCGAAACTTTTTGCAATATGTCAAAACAGATGACATATTGCGTCGACCCCAAGTAATTGGGATAAGAGCAAGATGATGATGATGTGGAGGAGGCTACTGGGACGCGGTCGCCGCCTTCTGTGAGGCCGTTATCTTACGGAAGGAGGCGGCGGATCGTATGCGAGTAGAGCTCCTATTCGGCGACACGTTCCGCCGCCGGCGACTCGGGCGGCGCAGGCGCGAGTATCTGCGCCTAATGCCGCCCTAGCCGAGGCCGCGGGTGATCGGACCGGGGAATTGTCCGTCACCCGCGGAGAGGCTGACCGCGCGATGGCGACCGACGTCCCAGGATGTCGAGAGGTGAGGGTACCCGAAAGGGTATTCCGTCGGGCCGACCACTGATGACAAGTCACCCTGCTCCGGTTGTCGGCCCAACAACGAGGTGACGTGGGTACGAGTGGGTTATGTGCCCGCGCGCCGTCCTTTCATCGCCCCGGACGGAATTGACCGCGCGTGCACCTACCATAGCCCACCCATAAAAAAAAAATTGTGGAGGAGGCTCGAGCCTAGCAGTAGGACATGCATGAGATGAGATGAATCCTAAAATACCAATCATCATCATCGTCTTGCTCTTATCCCAATCACTTGGGGTCGACGCAATATGTCATCTTCTACCATACGGTCCTATCAGACGTCATCTCTGCAGTCACTCCCAGACTATCCATGTCATACCTCACGCAGTCCATCCATCTTTTCCTCTGTCTTCCTTTACCCCTAAAGCCTTCAACATTCATACCCAAAACTTTTCTCACAACATTACTTTCATCCCGCCTCATCACATGTCCATACCATGTCAGCCGTTCACTCTTTAATTTTTCCGTTACTGGCGCAACTTTCAAACTTCCTCTAATGTGTTCATTTCTCACTTTATCCATTTTTATCACACCATACATCCATCTCAACATTCGCATCTCCGCTACATAAAATACGAATATAAATATATGTATATGTACGTATAAATATATCTATATATGTATATGTACAAATATTTCTGAGCACAAAGTGAACGATATCCAACGTGCTCCGCACAAATCAAGCTTATTACCGATACTCAATCATGCCAACAAAATTGACAGTATAGCAAAATCATTCTTATAACACCTCTCATTATCGGGCGAAAAATATACCCTTGTAGGTATATATCATGCTTATTATTTCTCATAAATAAAGCAATAAACATTTTTCCCTGTATTGACTGGAAATATATCATCATTTTTTTATCCCTATAATAAGAGACCGCTTAAATATGGAGTGTAGAGATAAGAAGGGCCATGTTTGTATAAAAGAAATTGAAATGCGCTTAGTAAAAGGGGTGACAAAATAAATTTTGCCACCCCTTTTACTAAGCGCATTTCAATTTCTTTACTAAAGTAAAGTAGGATTGAGATAACAGGGTACAAAAGAAAACAATGAAAGTAAACTTAATAATTATTTACGCTGAGCTAGACTAGAGATGATAAATCATAGTAGTTCTAATAATTTAAAGTTTTTAATAACTAAATTTTTTTTATGATCAAAGCCACCCAATATTCTCACGTTTGTAACTCCTGTGCACCAGGATTCACAATGGTCTCCATAGATGACAACGAGGTTTGATTCTCAGGCAGTCCCGGAAAATAATTTAATTGTCTTGGGACTGGCAATAAATTTAATTAGAAAAGTTAAATAAGAGTTGAAAGAGATTGATTCCACTTTCCTCCTATACAATGCGGGAAACAGAAAGCAAAATTGACTAGTTAGCCAATAAATATGGGGATGTGCAGCTACAATAAGAGTAGCCGAACTGCACTACGGGTATGGCAGAGCTTAACGGGGCCTGTATGTGAACCTTAAGATTGATTGCTATAGTAGATATGGCAGTAACGCCTGAACGCATACAAATTTTTTCGAGTTACTACAAAGTCCATATAGTATACTACTCAAGACGTGACTTGCAAACTGTATAATATATAGTCACGCTCTTTACGCCAGATATCGCACTCCCGGAGAATATGGTGGGCTAATTGTTTATGCTCGTGGCCAGATATGGGACATTGATATAGTGGTAAGGATTCGAGTTCAAAAGAGAATAATTTACTTTTGACGATGCCATGGCCAGTTAGAAATTAGGCCACACAATGACGTCAAACCATATTTTTTCTATGAGCTTGCGGATACATGATAATAATAGAGATGACTGCCTTTTGATGACGAATCCCATCTCTTCTGCCATTCGGTTATAAGTTCTTTGTAGACAACCGAATTGCAAATTGTAATTGATCTCGTGATTTATAAGTAAATATGTGTTCATATTTTAGCTGGTGGTAACATTATGCCCGTCTGTGTACTTCCAAGTCAACCGAAAGTACACCCGCGAGTACTGCCATGGCTTCAGTATTAACCGTTCTGTAGGCTTATATAAAAATATTAGAGTCAATCGTTGGTTTTGCTAATTAAAAACTTAAGGCGAGCCATCCCTATGGAAGCTCTATTAAAAAACTCAAAATAAAACCCTACATCCGTCTGACTAGCATAGTAAATCAATTTTCTCTCGAGCCCAACAGTGGGACGTAAATGAACTGAGATTATGATGATGATCATGAATATGCATCCTATTATGGAGATGCCTTACGTCATGCCATGCTTATATATTACTAGCAAGCGGCCCTCGCTTCGCTTCTGTTTCAGTCGCCTTACCCGCATAGTTCCCGTTCCCGTGGGAATACCGGGATAAAATATAGCCTATGGTTCTCCTTGATGTTACAGTTTTCCGTTAGCAAAAGAATTTTTGAATAATATTAGTATGGTTATTGGGTAAGAAAAAGTTTACATTTCTTTTAAACGTTTTTTTTTCTTTAAATATACTGCTAAAATTATAGTTTTGAAATATTGAATAAGAAATTATATTTATTTACCAGAGTTAAATGCCAAACTTCGTTTTACCTTGTGCCAACAACTTGCGACTACAAATTTATTTTCGTGTTGCTTTCAACATAAATGGCCGCAACTTTTACATAAATGGCCGATACTTTGAAACATATTTAACAGAACTTTTATAATGAAAAGAATGTTAAACTGTAAATATGCTTAAATAAATCATAAAGCCTTGTAGAATCCCACGTCTTTCCATAGGTTTTCACTTAATAATTGTATTTTATTAACACGATATGCTGCAAATTTTATTTCAGCTCATAAACGCCCACTGTTGGGCTTGAGTCTCCTTTAAAATAGGTGGAAATTGACCTACTATAACACGCTGGTCAGACGGGTTAGTACAGAGTCCTATTTCGAGTTCTCTTTCTCTTGCACAGATATTATATGCTCCCTTAGTCGTCCTGTAGGACACCCACAGGCACGCAAAAAGGTGTGTGCTATATGTCAAGATAATTATTTTAAGTTTTGGGAAATATAAAGTATATTTCTCCGTATGGTGACAGAGTAATAATTCACCACTCTCTCTCTTGCCCGTGCGTGTTTTAAAAGGCGACTAAGGGATATCTTGTGCAGACAATAATACTTATTAAGCAAGACAGAATTAACTCGGAATAAACTCCATGCCAAAGTGCTTGACCAGCACGGTATGATAGCTCAATATCCCTCCCAATTTGGAGAAGGCTCCAGCCCAGTAGTGGACAAATATATAAGCTGTAATGATGAGTAGTATATGAAAAAAAGAATTCAGGCTCAGAAGTATGTACGATATATTTGATAAAAATAAGTTGGCAGCACTAACACAATTTTCTGTTATATAAGCGCAAACTAATATTTAGACCGCGCCCGTTTGCCGAAGTAAAAAGGTGCTGCCGATTACTTATACTACCGAAAGTACATACATTATAATGTCAACATGTATGAACGGCATAATGCCTTAAAATGGGAGCATTGTACATTTTTTTTGTAAGATTTTAGAAAAGTGTGATCGGGTGAGATGAACGGAAGTTGAGAGATTATGATTCGTTTATTACTGTAGGAGCAAGGGAGGGAGAGTGAGCGTTGTAGGCACTCATTTTCTTTCTTTTATTTCTCTCATAGCCAGTTAGATTTCGTATATCTAAGACAGAGTGCAGATCTATTATCCATATCATACTGTAAGAGCTCGAGAGGGCACCACATACGCCATCACGAGGCTAGCCTCTCCGCGGGTGCCCGGACTAAATCCCCGATCACCCGCAGCCACGGTCCGGTCACGCAGCCACGCCATTTATTTGCATAAAGTGGATAGTACTAGTATAGAAAGAGTGACATTAAAAATAAAAAGTGACTTGTGTGATTACGATGCCGTCTTCTTATACAATGTTAGAATCCCTAATATGTATTTGATCTATAGAGAGTACAGATGCAATGATCATGCTGCAAGTAGATTGTGTCGTGAGCGATATCCGAATACTGAACGCTATCCAGATCATTGAGTGTTCATTCATATTCCTCGAGCATATTCGGAGGGACATTTACCTAGTGCCCAATAAAATACAATAGGCATCACTCTCTTTTTCTCTTTCACACGCGCAATAAGATTTTTTATGTGAGGTCTAATAAAATAGAACATAAAAATATACCTAATCATTTTTCATAAACTTCGTTGTGTCGCAAAAACATTTTTTTTTTTTCTAAAAGTTACGACAACATCTAGAAGGTATTATACCATTTTGGAATAATGAATAATGTGGCCAACTTTTGAAATTACTTGCCACTATGGTTACTGTACATTTTTTTTACAGGGTGGTGTGTTAAAGTCAAATGATTAACGTTTTCTTCGAAAAAATTAAGGAATAGCCATAACAAATGTATATTTTTTTATGTTATTCTAACATGTCTAGTTTTAATTGTACTTATGGTCGATAGTGCAGTTATCTGCGCTTCCAACTAAAAATATCCGATGCCAAAAGTAGCCTATTTGTCGTTATAGTACTTGAAAATATCCTACAAGGTCTGATTTTTCACCGTTTTTAATAATATGCCCATATCAAAAAAAAAGTGACATGGATTTTTTTTAATTTTTGTCATAGCTGTCATAAGTCATCTACCACCCACTTACCGTTGGACATTTAGTTTAGGGACATCCTGTATATATGACTTGAGCCTCCTTCACAATAGCAGGGAAATAACCTAATATATCCCTGGTCAGACCAGTTGGTATAGGATTTTACTTCAATTTTTCCTTCTCTTGCATAGATGTTGTATACATATTTAATCCCATAGTCGACTTTTATAATATCCTTGGAAAAGATCCGTCACCACACTGCAATTTCAGTAATTTAATCTTACAATTAGAGTAATAACGTATAGAAGGTAAATACGCGCACAAAAAATGAAGCATTTAAATTAGAGCCTAATGGAGCTTACGCCGGAACCGTTCCGTAATATATAAGGTCACTGTACTACACGTACGTACACAACTCTTAAAAAATAAATAGACAATTATGACGGTTTGTGCATTCAAATGGTGTCACAACACATTTGAAAAACATAAAAAGGTTTCTGACATTAGTTTTAAAAGTATTTCGACGATTTATGTTAATAAAAACCAAATTTGATTTCATAATTTGTATAGTGGTGTGCGTGTGTACGTGTGTAATCGCCTGCACGCATGTAGAATTTTTGGCTTCATGTTTTTGATTGCTTGAAGTAACAACACTATCCTTCTATACGTTATTATTCTAAGCTCTAATCTGTATTTTACTGTAAACAAACCTCATTACTGCAAACTAAATTTATTCGATTATTTTAAAATGAGGTCTATATTAATAGTCCTTTACCACGGAAATTAAAAGTAAAGAAATTGTTACCAAGATTTAATGCTGTGATTACAAAAATTTTTCGTAGCTTAATTAGGTAAATACAAACTCGATTATTTCTATTATTAGTAAACTATAATTAACGCTACACATCGACAATATTAAATACGTAAAATAAAAGAGGCAGCCGTCGCTCAGAACGCCTGGTAGATGTGAAACATCGAAATTATTTTGCACAAGTATATACATATGTAAAAAAAACAGATTACGACAGGGACTAATTTGGCATAAAGTATTAATAAAATATTACGATTTTTTTTTTTCAGAAAATGATTTTTTTATTCAATAAACATTTATTTTCATTAGTATACACTATAGCTATGTGTTTAAGTTAATAATTTAGTTTGTGCTCACTAGATGGCGTTGTACAAAATTATAACACTAGTTATAGTTTCGTTACACAAATGTACATATCCAAGCATGACATTAACGCCACGTCAACTCGCCGCCATCCGACGTCCTCGTCATCTTCTCGAAGAAGAGGATGACGCTATTACGATCGCCCAAGAAAGGGCTTACACCGCTCGCGCAGCGATAACACATAAAACTCCGCGGTATCGGCCTCGCCGTCGAGGTCGAAAACCGCGCCGCGTAAAAGTCAATAACCTAAACGTGGCCACGCCCACTTCGCTCTCAACGACGCCCCGAGCCCACTTCCCCACAAGGGGAGCCCTCAGGCGATGTTCGCTTAACTTAATTACCGGGTTGAGAGCCATCAGCGCTCACCCATTCCCGCGTTAAGCTGTCAAGGTCATTTGCGACCAACAGCTATATACACACTCTAAAAAAAAATGCGATGCCAACGATCAGGTTCACCCTCCCGTGTAGATGTTTCACATCAAAAAACAGGCATGATGACTAAAAAATGGGAATTCATTATTCCTCAAAAATGGTTTTATTTTAATCTTGGGCCTAGTCGGTCATCAATGATAGCGCTCCATTTAGTTCGCAATCCCATGGCGAACTAGTTCACTCTTTTAGTTCATTTGTTCTTTTTTTAAATACTTTAGTAAAGTGATAAATACTTTTCTCCTGACAGGATTGTGATGAGCTTTTTTTAGGAAATCTGAGACTGATATTTATTTTCTAATACATAACATGTATAATACAAAACACTAACATTCGATCGAGTACTTTTCCTGACAGGATTGTGTTGACCTTTTTTTTAGATAAGCTAAGCGTAAGTCAAAAAAATCTGGCTGGCATGAAATTGATGATAACTTACCATTTAGTACAACAATTTAGCTAAAAAAATATAAAAAGAACTAAGAGCGAGATCATCGATGAAGTTCACCAATTCACCTAAGGGAGCGGTCTTTCGATCTAGGTCGTTCACGAACTACCCAAGTCCATTTTATTTACAAAAAAAAGAACAGTATGTAGTCACTAGACTGCTGACACAAGTAAAGATATGAAACTAGGAACATGTTTGTTATTTTTTGATAATTTATTAATTTAATAGGTATATTAATTGTTAGATCTTAAATTAAAATTTGTAAATAAAACCTATTTACATTTATTAAATATGGTTTTAACATCTATCAGCACATTTTTTTTTATTGAACACGATGGCAAACGAGCAAGCAGGCACAGCTGATGGTTAGTGATACTGCCGCACATGGACCTTTCCAATACCAGGGGCACAGCCAGGCCGTTGCCTACCGTGAAGTAAATATTCTTCTTAAAACTCGTTTAAAGAAGGACATGTCATAGCGCTCGGGAAACACAGCAGCAGGTAGTCCATTCCAGAGCTTGCACGTACGTGGCAGAAATGATCGCTGGAAACGTACAGTTGAAGAACATAACGCTTCCAGGTGAAATGGATGAAGCTTGCTACGATTTCGAGTGGTACGTTGGTAAAATGGTGACGATGGTACCAAGTCAAACAGTTGCTCGGAGCACTCCCCGTAAAAGAGTCTGTAGAGATATAGTGTTAGCATTATTACGTCACGTGACCATGTCGATAACGACTTACATGATTTTCCTCCCCACAAACCTGCCTATAGAAAGTTTTCTCTTCAATAATATAAAATTATAGTTTAAAAACTAAAAAGCACGCTTTCAAGCTGACAGCCCAAATCATAGAAATTTCGAATTTCATGCATGCGTAGTTCGCACACTAGCTCTCTTGCTCTTCTTATGCAAAGGATACGATTACAAAATTCTAAATTCTGTCGAATCTAATCAGGATATTCACCTATTTCGATTGAATTATTGCATTATCATGGGCCTTTGACGTGTGTGCAATGTTTAAATAAAATCTGTTCGTTCAAAGTGGGGCCAAAAACGTTCAAAAATTCCGTTATATAATTAGAAACATACAGGTGAAACTAATAAAAGAGTGTTAAAAATACCTATGTACAATTTTTCGATGTCAAAAATTTAAAAAAATATTCAATTACTTGTTCCAAATTCAAAAAGCAAAGTAATAACAACATCCATCATTTAACTTTGCACGTGGAAATTGATATGTAAAACAAAATAAAATTATAAATCCCTCGGTAGATGTAGCACAACCCGTTTCATTCAAGGTTGACAGATCAGCGTAAATGGACTTTAATGGACCAATAATTTATATATTTTTAAAAATATACAAACCAACAATGTTTTAACGTCCAGTTTTTACCAATTTAGAATAATTTGTATTTTTTTTATATTTATGGTATAATGAATACTTATCTACTACTGAAATGGTGGTCAACTGTTTTTTTTGATAATGTAAATTTTTGATAACATTACTTACATATTTACACATATAGTATACTAGCTGACCCAACAGACGTTGTTCTCTTTAAACAATGAAAAGAATTCTCCTTGAAATCAACATCAGCGCCACCAACCGGGCCCAATTGTAAATCTAAATCATTCTCGAATCTTCTTAAACACACACAAAAAATTTCATCAACATCGGTCCAGCCGTTTAGGAGTTCGGTGACATACACACGTACATTAAAAAATAAATATATAAAGATGACCTAACAGACGCTGTTGTGTTCAAATCTAAAAGAAATGAAAGAAATTGTCTTTGAAATCCATTGCATTGCCACCTACCGGGACTAATTATCAATCTAAACCATTCTCGAATCCATTGGAATACACAAAAAATCATCAAAATCGGTCCAGCTGTTTAGGAAGAGTTTAGTCACATACATACGGACAGCAAAATTATATATAATATTATTATCTAAAGAGATAAAAATCTGAACTCATCATTGTCCCACTTCTGGACTCAAACCTCCTTTACAATTTAAAGAAAGTAAATAAAGGGGAGTGAATTGTATTAAGAATTTTAAGAAATTAGTATAAATTAAAGAAGATTTTATTCGCCTTTTTATTTTATTTTGCATGGCATTTTATTTATTTTATCTCAAGCATATACTTTGGTTTATATTATCTTGACTTTTATACGAAATAAACTACAGTAGTAATTGAAACGCGTACTGACGAAATGATTTTTATTTCAATAAAGTTAACTTAATTAAAATCAATGATCCATTGTGTGAAATAAATAGTAAATTAATTAAGAAAGAATCCCAGTAATCGCTGAAAAGTTATAATTAACTTCCCAGTTTTATTAAAATCCAATATAAAACTCTTTGTAATCCTCGTCAACCATGCTTTCTTTAAAAAATAAATGTATGAAATTTCTCAATCAGTTGTCCGGGCAAGCAGACGAACCGTATGTACCGCAGTGCGGCGTGCTGCGTCACGGCTGCGGTGACGCGGGACAACCCTAACTGAGAATAGGAACCATTTGAAATTAGAATTATTTTTCAAATTATTTTTTTTTATTCCACTATTTAAAAATAAGAACCATTTCGAAATTAGAATTATATTTCAAATTGATTTTTTTATTTCACTGTTTAAAAATAGGAAACATTTTGAAATTAGAATTATATTTCAAATTATTTTTTAACTGTTTAAATAAAAAGTACGTCTTGGGACAGAGTTTATACAGCCTTTGAAAATACTTTACGGATTTTACCGTGTTTGTATTTGATTTTTGATGTCCCAACGTTTCGAACACTTTTCAATATCCATGGTCTCCAAGGAAGGCAAGAAGATAGTTCTTGCCAACATGAATACTGCGAAATCAGTAAAAATAGTTTTATTGTGTCGCGTCAACAGAAATCATTTTGAAAATAATTTTCAAATGCGTATTATATTTTCCATTCCTTATCTTTATTTTCGTAAAAAATCCAGTTCCAGGAAAATGGCAAGATTGCCTAGTTCTTAATGCCTAAATTCTCACATTGTGTTTCTTATATGAAGCTTATTTCTTCTTCTTCTTTTTTGTTTTGGCAATCAGCTACTAATACAAGCCATTTTTGCCAGTGTCGAGTTATAGTTTTCTTTTCAAATTATCAGTTTCTTCATGTGAGTAATGGTCCGTCAGTAAGTCAAATTGTCGCCTTCAACAGTGTAATAGCCACTGTTAAGGGTACCTTCTGAGAATTTTGGTGGTAACAAAAAGGTATGTATACATAGCAGTTTTACATCATATTCACTACACCTCAGCAGTTCTGCCGCTATATATTACATAAAATGCCATCAAAATTATTTAATATAACACGTTAAAACACTAAGATATTGATTATGATACAAGAACACCACATGACACTTCCAGATTGCCGCGAAAACTCGAAGCTTATTTTAATCTGCATTTATATTATATTAGTAATCAATTCTGTTTAAGCCATAAAAGGCTTTATCCAGAAATATATCAAGATTTATATTTAGAAAAATTGATTTTTAACACTTGGTGTATTTATAACTTAATATTTCTTTAAATAACTGTCATAATTCATCATCATCATTTCAGCTTATAAACTGTTGTACCCGAGCCACCTCCGTATTATAAAGACAATAACTTACTATACCACACTGGTCAGACTGTTTAGTATAGGGTTTTATCTCGAGTTTTACTTCTCTTGCATTCCCAAAGTTGAGGGTTTACGTCAGACGAAAAATGTAACCAATAACTTTTGCAATATGTACTATGAAAGAAGAATACATAAGTTTTCCTTCTCTTATATACATTATCTGCATATTTAATCCCTTAGTCGTCTTTTACGACACCCCGGGCAATTTCGAATACAATTGTGGTCAATAATTGCATTCCGAAGATTCAAAGTTGACTTCAGAGTAAAAATGTAGCCAATAACTTTTGCAATGTGTACTATGAAAGAAGAATACATAAGAGGTTTCTTTCACTTGCATAGATATTATCTACATATTTAATCGCATAATTGTCTTTTACGACACCCCCGGGCAATTTCGAATACAATTGTGGTCAATAATTGCATTCCGAAGATTCAAAGTTGACTTTAGAGTAAAAATATAGCCAATAACTTTTGCAATGTGTACTATGAAAGAAGAATACATAAGAGGTGTCCTTCACTTGCACAGACATTATCTGCATATTTAATCCCTTAGTCGTCTTTTACGACACCCCCAAGTAATTTCGAATACAATTGTGGTCAACAATTGCATTCCGAAGATTCAGAGTTGACTTCAAAGTAAAAATGTAGCCAATAACTTTTGCAATATGTACTATGAAAGAAGAGTACATATTGAATCGACACCAAGTAATTTGTGTAAGAGCAAGGTGACGATTATGATATCCATATTTGGTAGGGATGTTATAAGGCACCGTAAACGTGGCCAAAACTAATATCCCTTAGAATAATAACGTATAGAAGGTAAGTTCGCGCACAAAAAATGAAGCATTTAAATTGGAGCCTAATGGAGCTTACGTGGGAACTGTTCTGTAGTGTACAAGGTCACTGTACTGCACGTACTCACGCAAATCTTAAAAAGTAAATAGGTAATTATGACGGTTTGTGCATTCGAATGGTGTCACAACACATTTGAAAAATATCAAAAGGTTTTTAACATTACTTTTACAAGTATTTCGACGATTTATGTTAATAAAAATAACATTTGATTTCATAATTTGTATAGTGGTGTGTGTGTGTACGTGTGTAATCGCCTGCGGACATGTAGTATTTTTTTGTTTTATTTTATTTTTGATCGCTCGAAGTACCGACACTATCTTTCTATACGTTATTATTCTAAGAGATGTCCATCTATACCAATAAATAAAATTGGAGTGTCTGTTTGTAATGTCAAAATAATAGGCTTTTTTCATGCTCACACGGTTATTTGCACGACACCTATACCTAAAATAGCGATTAAAAAATTTTTGTCTGTCTGTCTGTCTGTTTGTTCCGGGTAATCTTCAAAACGGCTGGACCGATTTCAAAAATTCTTTCACCAATGGAAAGCTATAATATCAGGGCGTAAACTAGGCTATATTTTATCCCGGTATTCCCTCGGGAACGGGAACTACGCGGGTAAAACGACTATAACCGAAGCGAATCGAGGACGGGTTGCTAGTTGTAAATAAAACTACGCATTTTATCGCATTTGTATTTGATTTTTGATTGCTCGACGTTTCTAATGCTTTACAGCATTCATGGTCACGGGTGGACTAGAATCGTCAGACATCTTACTCCGCCCATGACCATGAACGCTGCAAAGTGTTCGAAACGTCGGCCAATCAAAAACAAACGCGATAAAATTCGTAAAGCAGTTTTATTTACAACTAGCAACCCGTCCTCGCTTCGCTTCGGTTTCAGTCATTTTACCCGCGTAGTTCCTGTTCCCGTGGGAATACCGGGATAAAATAGCCTATATTACTCAAGGATGCAGCATTCCAATGGTGAAAGAATTTTTGAAATCGGCACAGTAGCTTTTGAGTTTATTCATTACAAACAAACATACACAAAAATAAAATTAAAATTTTTTTTTTCTTTATAATATTAGTGTAGACTAGCAACTCGCCCTCGCTTCGCTTCGGTTATAGGTTATAGGTTATAGTCGTTTTACCCGCGTAGTTCCCGTTCCCGTGGGAATACTGGGATTAAATATAGCCTAGTTTACGCCCTGATATTATAGCTTTCCATTGGTGAAAGAATTTTTGAAATCGGTCCAGCCGTTTTGAAGATTACCCGGAACAAACAGACAGACAGACAAACAGACAAAAATTTTTTAATTGCTATTTTAGGCATAGGTGTCGTGCAAATAACCGTGTGAGCATGAAAAAGCCTATTATTTTGACATTACAAACAGACACTCCAATTTTATTTATTGGTATAGACTAGCTTCTGCTCGCGACTTCGTCCGCGATAGATACTTTGGGCTAACGCTAACTTTAAACTAAACTGTTTACTTAAAAGGTGAAAATATTTTTTAATAATACGATTCTGTCACACGTTATTTGCGAAAATTTACCCGTTTATGTAGCGAAAGCTCTCAAAAGGAAAAAAAAACGATTTTAAAACATTCTTCATTGGTGCTCCGCTCCTGTTGGTCTTAGCGTGTTGATATATAGCCTATAGCCTTCCTCGATAAATGGGCTATCTAACACTGAAAGCATTTTTCAAATCTTCTCAGGTTTCCTCTCAACGCCCAGTCGTAGTCGTTCCACAGGTTCGGACCCAGAACCGACCCCTGCGGGACACCGCACGTCATGGGCGTTCGCACAACGTCATTCGCGTTAACATCAGAAATCATTAATGGATAACCGTTAACTACCGAACGCGACATGAAACTTTTCTTCTTTTTCCTCAGTGCGGTCGCGTTTCGATCCGGTGGTAATAAAATATAAGGTAAAATATTTAAAAAAATGACAATATGTAAATGCCCCCGCCGGGTAAATGCATAATAAATCATTTGAATTTGAATTTCCAATAATATCGATCGTCATACAGACACACATTCTTTGATACATTAAGACACGTTTACTTTGACCCGACCGAACCAACAGCCTAAACTTAAGCCTCTCGAAAGACGAATAATAGGATAATCAACACGTTCAGCAAATCTCTTTTAAAATGCCTTCAAATCTAATATCGGCAATTGACTTTACGAAACTATCGGATCATCACCATCATAGCAGCCTATATACGTCTCACTGTTGGGCTCGGGCTTCCTCCACAATGGGAGGGAATTTGACCTACTATACCATGCTGGCCAGACATATTGGTATAGAGTTTCATTTCGAGTTTCCTTCTCTTGCATAGATGTTATATGTTTATGCATATTTAATCCCATAGTCGTCTTTTACGACATCCACAGGCAAGATAAGGTGAATTGTATTCTTACTCCGCCACCACACGGAAAACTATCGGATAATCTATACAAATAAATAAAATTGAAGTGTCTGTTTGTAATGTCAAAATACTGGGCTTTTTTTATGCTCACACGGTTATTTGCACGACACCTTGCCTAAAAACCAATTTTTTTTGTCTGTCTGTCTATTTGGGGTAATCTTCAAAACGGTTAGACCGATTTTGATAATATGTTACTACCAGGTAGCTGTTTATATAAGGATTAATTAGGTAGTAGGCTATATTTTATTATGGTATTCCCACGGGAACGACAACTATGCGGGTATGGCGACTGAAACCAAAGCGTTGCAAAGGTGGGTTGCTAGTCCGAAATAATTTCATAAACGTGTCTGATAGGCGTATAATCTTATATCTTTAAACGAGCAATTCTTGTATATATAAATATATTTTCAGAATCTCGGCAACGGCTCCAACGATTTTCATGAAATTTAGCATACTAGAGGTTTCGGGGCCAAAAAATCAATCTAGCTAGGTTTCATTTGTAAATTTATAAATGAAATAAACTCATATCTTGATTCTAAAATGCATGTAATAGCACTTTTTATTGATTTCAGCAAGGCGTTCGATATGCTTAATTATGATATACTATATGATAAGCTATTGCGAAGTAGAATACAGGGCCCTCTTCTTGAACTTCTTAAAAATTACCACAAAGATCGCTATACTACAGTAAAAATAAAAGATCTATATAGTACAGCCATAATGACCTCCAAGGGTACACACAGGGGTCCATAATTGGCCCTAGCGAGTACTTAATGTACGTCAATGATCTTAGTAATGTGCTATCATCGGCCTCCGTATACCAGTTCGCAGACGACACGTATCTGGTGGCTGCTCATAGAGATATCAGTATAGCTCAGAAATCAATACAATACTAGATCAGTCATGTAAATGGGGCCATGACGTTGGACTAGTGATAAACGGATCTAAGACAAAAGTTGTTTATATTCACTCATCACATAATAAATGCACCACTAGTCCTGTAGTCGTGGCTCATGAGCATCACTGTTTGCATGGACTAATTACTGACTGCCTATGTCCAACTTTAGAAGTAATTGATCAACATATGTATATCGGCTTAATCATCGATACTCGATTTTTTTGGGGCCCACACAAAGATTATGTCTGTAACAAACTAAGATCCATTATTGGGAGAATTAGTATTTTAAAATATAAATTACCATGTAAGACACTGAGATTGCTTTATATGGCCTTAGCAGATTCGATTGTTGGGTATGGTCTCAGTAGCTACGGCAGAACGTATAAAACATACTTAAAGGAAATATATCACTTGCAATTATGACTAATATCTGATTGACCGAGCTTCGCTCGGAATATTTTTGTCGAATTTATTTAGATATATATTAATAAAAAATAAATATTGAAAATTATATAAAATATTACAAAAAGAGAATAATAATAACACCGAGATTCGATCCGACGCCGTTTGTCGCCGATGTCAAAAATAAAATGAAACCTGACTACTTCGCCACTGAGCTATCGTAACTCATGACATTGATGGCAAAATTTGAATTCATATTCTTTTAAAATTTAATGTCATTATATTGTCTGCCAAAAACACTGACAAAACAACATTTTCTATACATAAAACCTAGCTAGATCGATTTTTGGGCTCGAATCCTCTAGTATGCCAAGTTTCAACAAAATCGTTAGGGCCGTTTCCGAGATCCTGAATATATATATATATACAAGAATTGCTCGTTTAAAGATATAAGATAAAAATTATTGTACCTAAACATATTAAAGAATTATATAAAGACAACGAAAGTGAACTATTTAAATATTGTAAAGTGATGAATGTATTTAATAAAATAAAATTTAGCATTCTCACTGAAATCAGTAAACCAGAATTATTGGATGAAAAAAACAAAACGAACAATTGTTATGGAGAAAGAGTAGAAAAACATTTGATACCATTATTTTTGAATGAGCTTCCCGACAACTTACAACAAATGTATAAAACAAATTGTAAACTATTCAAAAACAAAGTTAAAAAATTTTATGCAACCAGTAGCCTTAGAATAATAACGTATAGAAAGATATGGTCAATACTTTGAACTTTCGAAATTTGAATCTAAAAATACTAATGGCGCGCAGACGATTACACACGTACACACGCACACCACTATACAAATTATGAAATCAAATTTTGTTTTTATTTACATAAATCGTCGAAATTCTTTTAAAAATAATGTTGAAAACCTTTTTAAGTTTTTCAAATGTGTTGTGACACCATTTGAATGCACAAACCGTCATAATGACCTATTTATTTTTTAAGAGTTGCGTACGTTCATGCAGTACAATGACTTGTATATTACGGAACGGTTCCGGCGTAAGCTCCATTAGGCTCCAATTGAAATGCCTCACTTTTTGTGCGTGAACTTACCTTCTATATGTTATTATTCTAAGCCTGTAGCATTGAGTAGTATGATGTGTAAAAGAGAACATATGTATGTAAAATGTATATAACTATTAGAATGTAGGTATATAACGACTCACCGTAACCCAGACAGATCCCTCGCGGTTTACATGGTACGGATCACGTCATTGTATTATGTATTTAATGAGAATTTTAGAAATAAAAAGAAATAAAATAAATTTATAGAAAATATTGTTTTGGCGGTGTATTTAGCAAATCAATACAATGACATAAAATGTCTATAGAATAGGAAGTAAAATTAACCGTCGCCGTTAAGAGTGAGAGTAGCTCAGTTGGGAAGTTGTCCAGCCGCATTCAAACAGCGTGAGATCGAATCTCGGTGTTATTATTATTCTGTTTTTGTAATTTTTGTTATTTTTTCATTATTTCATCATTTTTATTTTTTATTAATATATTTCGAAATAAGTTAGTCAAAAACACAATTTACGATAAAACAATTATACCGAGAAAAGCTCGGTCAACCCGATATTATTATTTTAATATACGTACCCGTATCCAGATCTGAAGCTTAATTTCTGCGATATTCATAATTTTTATCATCATCATTCATCATTTTCAGCTCATACACGTCCCAATGCTGGGCTTCAGCCTCGTCTGTAACAGGAGGGCAACTGACCTGATATCACACTGGTCCGACGTGTTAATATAGGGATTCATTTCAAGTTTTCATGTTATATGCAGAGATATTTATAGAGAAAATGAGGAAGTATAAAATATAATGGTGAATTACGTGCATTTTCATGTTCGGGCAAAATTTCTAGAGGAATGATTTAGTTTTCAATACCCGATCATTGGTAACGAAAATGAATAATATCAGAACTAGAAGCTAACAAACTGTGAAGAAAATTAAAAGTCGATTCTAGCACCAATAACTCATGCTTATAGCTACAATACAAAAGAATGCAAAAGAAGAAGAAGAAGTACACATAATCTAGAAGAGTTGAAATATAATAAGAATGATCATCATTCATCATTACGGCTCATATACGTCCCATTGCTGGGCTCAAGCCTCCTCCATAATAGAAGAGAAATTAACCTTACTCTACCATGCTGGTCAGACAGGTTGGTATAGGGTTTTTTTTCGAGTTTTCCATATCCTGTATAGACCAGAGTCATATGCGTAATATATTCCTTAGTCGTCTTTTACGACACACACGAGAAGAGAGGCGTGCTGAATTGTATTCTTACTCCGTCAGCACACGCCAAATATTTTTCATAATACAATTAAAAAATTCAAAGTGTTTACCTTAGAATAATAACGTATAGAAGGTAAGTTCGCGCACAAAAGTGAAGCATTTCAATTGGAGCCTAATGGAGCCTACGCCAGAACCGTTCCGTAATGCACAAGGTCATTGCACTGCACGAACGTACGCAACTCTTAAAAAATAAATAGGTAATTATGACGGCTTGTGCATTCAAATGGTGCTACAACACATTTGAAAAACATAAAAAGGTTTTAAACATTACTTTTAAAAGCATTTCGACGATTTATGTTAATAAAAACAAAATTTGATTTCATAATTTGTATAGTGGTTTCCATGTGTACGTGTGTAATCGTCTGCCCGCCATTAGTATTTTTAGATTCAAATTTTTAAAGTTCGAAGCACTGACACTATCCTTCTATACGTTATTATTCTAAGGTGTTTACAAAATTAGGAACATTTATTACAAATATGTTATACTGATATTTGTAATAAATGTTAATTATAAGTGAATCATAAATATAATAACTTCGTTTAAATATATTACTTCAAAGATAAAATAAATAGACTATAAATCCAATTGTTACCATGTGGTGTTTTTTTAGTCTACGATAACATTATCATTTACAAAGATTATTCGTGATTTTATGATAAAAAAAACTACTACTGACATATTCGTGATTATATGATAAAAAAAAACGACCACAGACCTATACAACAGCCGATTATATCAGTAAAAAAAGAATAAAATTGCAGACTTAACTATCTGTCCGTTCAAATGATATATAGTCACAACTCACGAAAATCAAAAGGTCAAGTGTTGCTTGAGAAAGAATAGACAATGATATAAAGCAATGGAAACGTCTAACAAACAATTTGATAAATAGAAAAATAAAAACGAAAATATAAGAATTTTAAGCAAGTGATGGTGGAATTTTGGCAGGAATGTGAAAACGTCACATGGTGGACTTGTATTATATTCAATATATTAGTATTTTAATATGTTATATTTAATCATTTTGATGACACTTTATATAATGTTATGCAGACGAACTACTGGGGTGTAGTGAATATAAAATAAAAGTGCTTTATAAATGTTTTCGTTTGCCACCAAAATTCCCAGAAGATACCATTAATAGTGAGGCACTGTTAAACGCGACGATTTGATTTATTTACAAACATTGACTAATATTAACAAACTAATATTGTCAAAAAGCTATTAATTTGCGAAAACAATTGTAACTCGACACTGGCAACAATGAGCTTTTCTTGGTAGTTTAATTGCCAATATAAAAAAGAAGAAGAATATAATGGTGTTCTATTTCCTTTCACACTCCCTTTTATTTACATTTGTTACAATCTGTATGCGATCCACAAACAATCGTTTCAAACCAATCTGTTTCAGTGTTACCCATTTCAAAAAAAATCCATGATATTATTAGCCTCTTCTGTTCATTACTAGTTCTATGCCATACGTGATCACGTGGCAATCGGTCGATTAACTTCGAAATTGACTAAAGTTCCTTAGAACATTAACAATAAAGACTCTAGCAATCCAAGACTGTATTAAAGCGTTTCGCTACATAATAAACATTTTCTTTTATACGTTTGTAAAACTACAAAATTATTAGTATCAATAACATAATATAATTCTTATTACATTTCAACTCTTCTAGATTATGTGCTCTTCTTGTTCTTCTTCTTTTGCATTCTTTTGTATTGTAGCATGAGTTATTGGTGCCAGAATCGGCTTTTCATTTTCTTCACAAATTGTTAGCTATTAGTCTTCATATTACTCATTTTTGTTACCAATGATCGGGTGCTGACAACTAAATCATATTCCTCTGGAAATTTTGACAGAACATGAAAATGCACGTAAATCACTATTATATCATATACTATTTGTATTTCATCATTTTCTCTACATTATATTACACAAAATACCAACAATATTATTCAATATATAACACTATAAAACACTAATAAATAAAATAATTACAAAAAATTCCATCATGACATTTTGTCATTCCTATCAAAACACTGCGTAATTTGAAAAGAATATCAGGTTGACCGGAATATTTTTGTAGAATTTATTTAGGGATATATTAATAAAAAATAAAAAAATAAATAATGAAAAATATATAAAAAATTACAAAAAGAGAATAATAATAACACCGAGATTCGATCCGACGCTGTTTGACACACAAAAACTAAAATTAAAACCGGTCAATGTCTCACCTGAGCTACCGTAACTCTTGACGTTGTGAACGAAATTTGAATTCATATTCTTTTAAAATCTAATGTCATTGTAACATTTTGCTAAAAACTTTGCTAAAATCAAAATCGTTGGTGCCGTTGCCGAGATCCTGAAAATATATATATTTACAAGAATTGCTCGTTTAAAGATATAAGATTTAATAATTTTAAATAAATAATGGGTGGTAATGGGCTAGAATACAATGTATCTCCATCTTTTCATT
This sequence comes from Lymantria dispar, assembly GCA_032191425.1. NCBI lineage: Eukaryota > Metazoa > Arthropoda > Insecta > Lepidoptera > Erebidae > Lymantria > Lymantria dispar. The sequence continues at coordinate 7,751,022 of CM063445.1, read as the reverse complement.
ATTCTATAGGCTGATAAAGATCACGCCAATTAAATAATGTCAAAAACCTGTTCTGAAAAACTAAATATCCTTTTCTCCGTATTGAAATTCGAAATCTAGTTTGCAATTCTAATATATAGCACCAATGATGTAATTCTCGAATGAAACAATTAAGAAAAAACATGCGACAGACAATTTTAAATACACAAGAGTGGTAGGACCACACTGTCGACAGTTATCTGTCTACAGCCGCGGGCCGGTCCGTCCGGGGTAGTACCACACTCTCGCAGAAAATCGACGTCTGAGTAGTAGCAATTTGTTACTGCGCTTCGTTCGGTGAGCGAGAAAGCCGGAAGCCCGGAGGATGATTGTGTGTGGAGGGTTTTGGTAGTGCCCTTGGTATCACCGAGTCTTAATGCACGCATTCACACTCCCTTCACTTTCTTCGCGGTAGGCAGCGATCCTGTAAAAGTCCATGAGCAGCAGCAACACTTACCACCAGGTGTACTGTTTGCTCGTTTGCCATCGTTTGAAATAAAAAAAATAAAAAAACAATACACATCTTTCAAGTCCTTTCATCTATCTACGTATCCACGTCCATTTCTGAGCATAGGTCTCTCTCTATGGGAGAGATTATATAATCGATAAATTTTACAGCTTAGAATAATAACGTATAGAAGGATAGTGTCATTACTTCGAACTTTCAAAATTTGAATCTAAAAATACTAATGGCGCGCAGACGATTACACACGTACATACGCACACCACTATACAAATTATGAAATCAAATTTTGTTTTTATTAACATAAATCGTCGAATTACCTTTAGAAGTAATGTTAATAATCTTTTTATATTTTTCAAATGTGACACCATTTGAATGCACAAACCGTCATAATTACCTATTTATTTTTTAAGAATTGCGTACGTTCGTACAGTACAATGACTTGTACATTACGGAACGGTTCCGGTGTAAGCTCCATTAGGCTCCAATTGAAATGCCTCACTTTTTGTGCGTGAACTTACCTTCTATACGTTATTATTCTAAGCTTTACAGGTATTTTGATAATCGCAGTTATAAGTTTCTCACAAATGGGCTACAACCGAAGGATTTTCTATTGACCTCTTATCTGATTTTGAAGATATAAAATAGGTAAGTATTAACACATGCTATTTTTAAACTTTTTTCGGACAGCCTATGGCCTGGATATACCTCGTCCGTTCCGCCCTCAATTATAGCAAGGCAGCATGCACCCTCACAACCCATACGGAGGGAACACGTTTCTTCCCCGCCCGCCTTTAGGCACATTACAGGTACCGGTTCTATCACATCCATGGCCGGCCCGACAGTCTATTTTCAACTTGGCCCTCCACAAAATACTTATATATCAATCAAATTTCATTGCTGTTATAAAGCTGTAGAGTTTACTTGTTCGAACACGCTAATTTCAATAACCAGCAGTTGGATTCCAATAACCCTTTTTGTATTAGATAGCGTCTTTACTAAGAACGTCTATTATGTTTTAATAAATAAGAGGAAAACAGAATCTTTTAATGTTAACAAATCGAACAAAATTTGTCATCAATGGAGCATCGAGCATCAAAGGTTCTACGCCGTTGTCATAATCAATCCATTCCACTCTAATTTTGTTTGTTATCTCAGCAGTTATCATGATAACTAAACAAAATATAATATCATGAATACGTAGTTTACATCGTTCACGAATACATACATACATTAGACGACTAAGGGATTATAATATGCATACAATGTCTATGCAAGAGAAGAAAAACTCACAATAAAACCCTATACCAACACGTCTGACCAGTGTGGTACATCAATTTCCCTCCCACAGTGGAAGAAGCCCGACCCCAACAGTGGGACATTTATGAGCTTTGATAATGAAGAAAGGTTGAAATAACAATTGAATTCAACTTTTTCTCATACCAACAAATTTAGTATCCACAATACAATGTTATTTTACATATAAATCCTAAAATCCTATAACTCCACAAACCAATTCTTCGTAATATTGTAACATTTTCTTTCTCATAAAAGATAAGAAAAGAAAATAGCCATGTTTTTGATTTGGTGTTGCTACGTATGAAAAAAAGCTGGCACTGGCCAGAATAAATACCTATAACAACACGGCTTATTGGTAAAACTCGTAGCGCCTTTTAGGCTTCTACTAGGCTTTCGAAAGAGGGATTTATTTACTTATTTGTACTAATATGTTAGAGGTTATATGACCTCATATCTATAAGCTGTAATATTCTCACCATACGATCAGAGTAAGCGAAATAAATTCCCCGTGTGGTGAAAGAGTGAGAATAGAATTCCTTCCCCTTTCTTGCCCGCGGGTATCGTAAGAGACTATATAAGGGATATAATATGATATAACTTCTACGTAAAGAGAAAGAAAACTTGAAATAAAAACAACACGTCTAAGCAGCTAGGTATAGTAGGTCTATTTAAATAAACAACCTTATTTATTGAAATATCTATTACTTGTCAGTTACTTTGTGTTTTCATGCGATGGCCGTGAATCTGTTTATTTAAAACATAAAAGATCTTTTTTTTTTTTTTTTTTTTTATTGCCAACGGTGGCAAACGAGCAAGCAGCACACCTGATGGTAAGTGAAACTGCTGCACATGGACCATTGCAATACCAGGGGCACAGCCAGGCCGCTGCCTACCGTGAAGGAAATACTCTTCTTAAACCTCGTTTAAAGAAGGACATGTCATAGCGCTCGGGAAACACAGCAGCAGGTAGTTCATTCCAGAGCTTGCACGTACGTGGGAGAAATGATCGCTGAAAACGTACAGTTGAAGACCATAACGTTTCCAGGTGAAATGGATGAACCCTGCTGCGATGTCGAGTGGTACGTTGGTAGAATGGTGACGGTGGTACCAAGTCAAACAGTTCCTCGGGGCACTCCCCGTGAAAGAGTCGGTAGAGTACACAGAGTGACCCAAAGTCTCTCCGCTGCTCCAGCGACTCCAATCTGTCCGTAAGATTGGGATCCCCGACGATTCGAACAGCCCGTCTTTGCAGGGAGTCAAGTGGGTCTAGCTGATATTTGGGCGCACCTGCCCAGAGATGTGAGCAGTACTCCACATGAGGACGAACTTGTGCTTTGTATAGCACAAGACGCTGTCTCGGTGTGAAGTACCGCCTGGCTCTGTTCAGGACGCCCAACTTTTTGCTTGCCAATTTGGCTAAATTATTTAATATTGATATGGTCACTAGTTGGGTGGTTGTTAGGTTAGCTAATTACGTAATAACTTAAGACAGATGGTCCCTTAAGTAGGGACTAAATAAATTAACAGACTTGTATGGATCTCACAACTTTTTGTGGTAGAAGAACTGAGTTGCGAGACTTGGTGTTTTTTTTTACAAGTTATGTTTTTGATGATATCGTCTTTTACGACAGCCATTGATGAGAGAGGGCGTGGTGAATTATATTCTTTCTCAATTACCACACGAAAATAAGAGTTCTTGTAATATCTGAAACCATAACCAGTAGAATTATCATCCAATCGCCATTAGAGCTAACCACTGGTACCACTGCCTTGATATTGGTGGCAAATTGGTTAATTTACCACCGATATCAAGGCATCTAGTAATACTTTCTGAAACTAAACTGCTGTCAATTTCATATTGTAGTTTTCTTGTGATATATGTACAAAGATGCAGAATAAGCAAACATTCTAAATAGAATTGTTTTAACTTCTGTTACTCTTAGTCTTTTCTTTTTCCACTGTTTACAGGCTAATAAATTGTTACAGGCTAATTTGTGTACTATGTAACAATTTCACCGATTTGAGAGCCCCCAGCGCTCAGCTATAATCTGGGCTAAGCAGTGAAAGCATCTGCGGCTAATAGCTATACACACAAAAAAAGGTAACAATTTCCATATATGTACAGATGTATGAATAGTCAATTTAGCGGACCCACATTCGAACAAAAGGTAGGCGCATTAACTCGGAAATTTTCCACTCAATTGCGTGGGAATTCGGAGTGGTTAAACCCACTACTTGAAAATTGTTCTTAGCCTATCGGTCGAAAAGTAGGTCACGCGAATAATAAAGTTTAGCATCACGTAGCGATCAGCTGGTCGGCTGGTTACGTGGGTGGCCACAAAAATAAAACAGTAGAATCGTGGGCGTACTGTGTTCAAGGTTCGACTGTGTTGCCCACGTAGCTTGATTATTTACCCTTTAATTGTTAAATATAGCTTATTGCAATGACGTCTACATATTGAAAATAATCTAATTCAGTATAAGATATTTTAAGTATCTCCATAATAAATCCTAATTTAAAAATCACACATATCTGCTTCGTCACTACATATTATAAAACAAAGTAAGCTGCCCGCTGTCGCTCTGTCCCTGTGTATGCTTAGATCTTTAAAACTACGCAACGGATTTTGATGCGGTTTTTTTTTAATAGATAGTGATTCAAGAGGAAAGTTTATATGTATAATACAAGCATAATATGTCGCTCTCTCAAGAGCAACCTCTAAAGAACATGTTTGTATTGTCTAATGACAAAAAAACTGTGAATGTTGTATATAAAGACATTCTGTAGTGTATTTAGTATCAACATTAGACCCATGCGAAGCTGGAGCGGGTCGCTAGAATTGTTATAACTTGAAAGCTGCTTCTTTCAAAGTTTTTTATAATTTACATGACTGTTATCGTACCTTTTTTTCTGCTTGACAGAAAACACGACCTAAAACCCTATGCTAACACGTCTGACCAGCGCGGTATATAAGTCAATTTGACTCTCTTGGTAGTGGAAGCTCGGGGCTAATAGTGGTGCCTATGTGGGCTGAGACCATGAAAATGATACCGTATAATCTTGAAACATTTTGCTTCTCCTATAAGGCAAGTGCATCTATTTTACGTGTGGTAATGAACTAAGAATACAATTCATCACTCCATTTCTTATACACGGGTAAACTAAGAGACGAATAAGGTATAATTTGTAGATACAGTAGAAACTCGATTATCCGGCCCTCGGTTATACGGATTCACAATTATCCAGACTGCCAACCGCGACCTATGTATTGCACTTACAAATCTAATTTATACAAGCATGACCGTGTCTGAAATGGAACGTTTCGCCTCCGCCCTATGGGTTCGCTGCCCCCATGCGTTTCATTATTGTTTTAGTTAGTAGCATGTCCCGCGGGATATACATTCGTCTTTTAATAAACGCATAAACTTATATACATAATACATATACCGAAGGAGGTTTTTCATACATTCGATTATCCGGATTTTCAATTATCTGAATGCCTACCGACAACAATTAGTCCAGTTAATCGAGTTTCTACTGTAATACCTTTACAAAAGAAAAACAACTCAAAATAAAACACTATATCAATTCAACCAACCAGCGCGCTTATAGAACGTTAATTTCTCTTCCGTTTTGGAGAAGTCTTAATCAAATTTCAGTTGAGCAAGGATATGGGACCTACGATTATGATACCCCTATGACGACGAGTTTAAATACAATTCACCACCCTCCTTTCTTGCCTAAGATGACTAGGGATACAACATGGCCATAACTTCCATGCAAGACAAGATAAACTCTAAATAAAACCCTATTCCAACTCGTTTGCGCGGCCCCGTAGCCCACCCTATAGCACGTCGCCTTCGTCGTTGGGCCGACCACCGGTGCAGAGTTCCATGACTTCAGTGGTCGGCCCGACGGAATACGCCGAGGGAGTACCCTCTCCCATTGGCATCCTCCTCCCGAGATGCCGATCGCCGTCGCGAGGCTAGTCTGTCCGCGGGTGCCAGACTAAATTCCCGGTCCTGTCACCCGCAGCCTCTGCTAGGACGGCATCAGGCGCAATGTAATTACTACCTAACTATATATCTATCTATACACGTATCTATCGTTGTCGCTTCGGCTTTTTGGTCGTTTGTCTAATCCCTAAAGCCATTTGAAAATTAGCATTGCAGTGTAGCGTATGTCGCATTTGTAGCATTATTGCTGAAAAACTTATTGACACTCTTATATTATTTTCCTCCTTATTTTTTAATCACAATTTAGGGTAGCTATTATTTTTCACGTGTTGTTCTGTGTAGTGACGGAGTAAGAATATAATTCACCTATCTTGCCCGTGGATGTCGTAAAGGACGACTAAGGGATATAATACGCATATAACATGCAAGAGAAGGAAAATTCGAAATAAAACCCTACCTCCTATTGTGGAGGAGGCTCGAGCCCAACAGTGGGATGTTTATGAAATAAAATGATGAGGATTATTTTTATTTTGTTACATCAATACGCACAATTTTTTTACAACCTATATTTTATTTGGCATATTGTAATACTGTATCTAAATTTAAGCCGAGTGTCAACAAAAGCAGTTAACTTTCTTTATTCTTTCTTTCATAACTCTATTTCTGTTTTAAATAAAAGTATTTTTAAGGATTTTATCGCGTTTGCCTTTGATTTTTGATTGCCCAACGTTTCGAACACGTTTCAGCCTTCATGGTTACGAGATTCCTCTCGTGTAATCTCATTTTAATCATCATCGATTTTTTTAGTTTTCACCATCCACTACTGCACGTGGGCCTCCCCATTAATAAGGGTATAATCCACGGAGCATATGCTCTCGTCTCGACGAGAGACGAGACGAGACGAGACGGCCTAAGCAACTGTGCACCGTGACTCAACTAGGTCCTGACGTCATCACGTCAACATCAGATAGTGGGCGTGGCCTATTAGTCTGTTGTCGGCACTGCCCGTGTTCGTACTGTGGACACAGTTATATTTTTGGTGTATTTTTGCTTTATTACGCATAAAATCACTAAGTTTTGTGTTTTATCATGTAAATAGTACTCCGATAAACGTTCAGATGCTATAAAAGGAATCACATTTCATTTGTATGTTTATTCATACTTTATTAAAATATTTTCTAGTAAAATCCTTTGACGATTTCATGTTCAAATATAATTCTACTCAACGTTAGATGGTACTATTTTTCGTAATGGGACCTAGAACTATAAAAGTAAATAAAGCTCAGACAATAAGATTATCGCAATAACTAATGAACATTAGTTTTTAAATTAATATCTAAATACTTTTACCTGGACATAAATTATTTTTACATGTAGTTTCACAAATATTTTGTAAATAATGCGCCATCTGTCGTCAACTATGAAGAGCCATAAAAGTGTCAAAATGCCAGGGTCGTAATTAGAACACAATTATTATATTCGGATTTTTCATCAAAGAAAATAACTTTTACACTACTTTAAATAAACCTATTATGATTAAACTATAATTTTTTTTATGTTCTAGAATACCGGCCAATGATAATCTTAAGAAGCAATGGATTTCAAAAATCAATAGAAAAACTGGAGACCTACGAAATATAAAATTTGTTCTTCCTATTTTAACGATGAAGATTTCATAATAACTAACAAAGGCTTTAGAAAATTAAAGGATGTTTGTGCGTTTTTTTTGCAACGATTGAAATTCGGCAAAGTGATCATAGTTAGATTGATGCCCGTAAATTTGCCATTTTCTAAGAATTTTTAATTTCAATCTAAAAATATTAATGCTTCCGTGTGGTGACGTATTAAGAATACAATTCATCACTCCCTATGTTGCCCGTGGATGTCGTAAAAGACGACTAAGAGATATAATATGCACATAAGATCTGTGCAAGAGAAGGAAAACTCGAAATAAAACCCTATGCCAACATGTCTTACCAGCACGGTATAGTAGGTTAAATTCCCTCTCATTGTGGAGGAGGCCCGAGCCCAACAGTGGGACGTATATGGGCTACGATGATGATGATGAATATTAATGAGTTTCTAATCGAATAATGTGTATAATTCAAGAAAAATATGATGCAAAAAAGTATTTCTATTTTACTAGTCGAACCAATGTCTCCCTTTCTCCTTTATTTATCAATGATGCAATTGCACTCGATGTAATTTCTTGATAAGATAAACGAGGTTGAGCACGTGACAAAAATGTTTAACCTGGTGGTGACGTCGAAGACCGTTTTTGTATGAGAAAAGACAAAAGAAAGAAACAATACACAAACATACAATAAGTTACTTATAACTTTTACTAACTAGTAATATACACTGATAATCTAACTAGGGTTTACATTCGACAATCCGTTAGAAACCCAAGCAAATAATTGTATTATTTGGTCATATGAAAAGACAAATATGAAAAAAATAGACTTTAAAACTTCTGAGTTAGTTAATACATAGTGTGCATTTCTAGTGAATTGTCGAACGAGAAGGACAGTAAAGGAAAATGTATTTTTCTTAAATATTAATGTTAATAAATATTAATATTATAAACAATGCTGACAAGCCTTATAAGGCAATTTGTGGTTAAAAACAGTAGTCAAAAACCTATTCGCTATGCAGAATAATATTTGAATAGAGCAAACGGGTAATAAGATTGTGTGTATACCTCTTACAAATAAAAAAATTAGCTCTCCCTGATATAGGTAAATTCTGAGTACGTCCCTGTTGCGCCACACACTAACTTCTAGTGCCAGATAGCTTAACTACTTAAAAATACGAAACTAGTAGTTATGCTAATAGTCGGTAGATGGACATAAAGGAGGGAGTGAGACAGGTAATAACCCCTCACCTCCTGTAACTGCCACACATTGTTTCATAGAAAATATTAATTATAACAGCTCCTCTTTGTACTTACTCCGTGGTATAATCTTAATCGCCTATCTTACTTATCGCCACGCTTAGTAGATAGGTTGGTCGGCACAATAAGGTACGATAAATTTCCCCAGTGAGAGCTGTACTATCAAATTGAAAGATTCACTAATAGTGGTCAGTCCAATAGAAAAGTGGAGGGGAGTTACGAGAGCGTAACATACTTCTGTAGTCCCTCGCCCTGTTTCGTTTTTTACCTCAGCTCATATATGTCACACTGCTGGGCTCGAAACTCCTCCATAGAAAGGAACTTTAGCTACTATATCACGAGTTGGTATAGGATTTTATTACGAGTATACTGCACATAATATTAAGGGATATCCCTTAGTAGACTTTTACAACATCGAGCCCCCATAAATAGGGTGGTGAACTGTATTGTTCCTCCTTCGTAAAATATTGGAGACCTAATGGTCACTATCGTAGTGAGACCCTTTTTTGAATGTGGTATGGTCAGCACACATGCCGTCCGTTACGTTCGGGGTGACGGAAGGGTGGAGAACAGTCCCATAACTCACCGTAATCCATCCTCTTTGCTATAGGGTCGACCACTGGTACCGAATTCCTTGTTGTCCGTGGCCAGCCCATCGGGATCCCCTTTCAGGTACCCTCCCTACCTAACGCTTCTTAAGCTGTTTTCGGAGCGCCTCGGAGTCGGTTTTCGGAAGCGGTTTTCGGACTACCACGGACAAGTATGGGATCACAACAATTGCATTATTATCTCAAAAATAAATTATTTCAATGTAATATTTCATTATTATATACGATATATGAGATATTTCAAGTATTCTCATTAAAAAAACTGATAAATAATACCGCTCACGTTGGTGTTCAGCGCAAATTTCATCCATAACTCTTGAGTCTCAAACGGTCAACGCAAATATTTGAGCGGCGCGGTCATTAAGCAAATGCCACGGCTGTAATGAGACGGCAGAAGGGTAGTGCAAACGATTATTACGTTGTTTTCGTGTAAGGCCACGCCTGGCCTTACTGATAACTCAACGAATTATGAATATAATAATTTATTAATATCACTTAAAATCTAAATTATATATGTGTAAGTAAGTTAAAATTTCAGTATGTCACCATACCCAATTTTCACGTGGGTGTTGGAAGAACTAGCTGATGGGACTATGTTTAAAAGAAGAACACAAATCATTATCATAATAACTTAAAAATGATCTACTGCTGTGCTCAACCCCAAAGAACTTATTGCGTTTTTTACACACTCAATGTTCTGAATACTTTTTAGGGTTCATGGGCACAGGAGGACTGCAAAAGCGATAAATTCTGTAAAAATTGTTTCATTTTGTATCGTGATGTATGGTAGCGACTACGAATAGTACCAACCTTAAATAATTATAGAATAACAGCTATAAGTGTGGTTTATAGATTCGTAATAGGTATATTCGTAATTTTCAATTCGTAAATTTACAATTCATCGTAAATTTACAGTTCATCATCGCTACATGAATGCACGAGGAAAGCGGCCATCAGAGAGGAGTGGCGGCGTGTTGTGAAGCTTGCCACCAACACCTGAAATGATGACCACGACCACTCTGTCAAGAGTGATACCGCCAAAGAAGAAAAATTCACCACTCCCTATCATGCCCACGGGCAAGTCTGCCTTCCCTACTGAACTATCTGACCAGCATAGCATAGTAAGGTCAATTTCCCTCCTATTGTTAAGGAAGCTCGAGACCAACAGTGGGACGTATGCGAGCTGAAATATTGATGATAATATTCGTAACAATAGCCAATGACTGCACAGATGGCGTAGTGTTAAGATACCTACCGTGCCAGTATCAGGGGTTCGAATCCCACGCACGGCAACACTTTGTGCTATCCACAAATTGTTGTTCTGAGTCTGGATGTAATTTGTGTCCGTTAATTATATGTTTGTAAAGCTCCCCGTAACATAAGGATTATTTTTTTAGTGCATGCAGGGTGTCTTATCTTTTAATAAAAACAAATGGGTTTGCCGGTTATGATTATTTGGCGATTGCTGCCGATTCTGACTGCTTGCTTGTCATTGTGGGTATTGAGTATTGTAAAGACAATTATACAACTCGTGCTTCGTATGGAAGTTGCATGGGTCGTTCACCGAGTGAACAAGCAATAAAAATATTTTTTTACATTTAATTACATATTTATTTATTAGCCATTATGGATATATGTAACGTCTTACGAAAAAAAATCAAACCAAATCGCACAACAATTAAAACATAATTATTCGATTATAATATACATGCATTGATTGATTGAGTCTTAATATTTTTTGCGATTTTGAAGAAAAATCATTTCACTTCTATAACATATTTAAATAATCTTGTATTTTATTTTAATTATTATTTTAAATATTACGGATGTATATATTCGATTGAGTAGCTTATAACGTAAACACGAAACCTAATATTTCACTGATATCTAGTAATAGGTATGATATCATATTATGTGATAAATAATATTAAATATATTGAATATAGCATGGAATTACGTAAATGTGACACTTTTTTTTGGGGTGGGTTACGCTCGGCGCACTCCTCGCACCACTCCGTCCGGGGCGATAGAGGGGCGTAAGCACGCACACTCGTAACCCACCCGTGACACTTTGCCTTCGTCGTTGGACCGACCACCGGAGCAGAGTGACTTGAAGTCAGTGGACGGCCCGATGGAATACCCCGAAGGAGTACCCTCTGCGCCAGGCGGTGAGCTCATTCAATGAAATCACACCGCCCTCCGCTCGCACCCCCGTTGGCGGAAATGCTCCCGGAACCACCATCGCCCGTCGAGCACCAGGCCCAAGTACCTCATATGGACCCGGATGCTGATTTCGACAGAGTTCGAGTTCGACAGACGGTGATCGAGACGCCGTCGGGAGGGGACATACGGGGTTGGTGGAACAAGAGGGTCTCCGTCTTGTCCAGGGCCACCCTCAATTCCAGCGCCTCAATCCGCCTGACGTTCTCCTCGGTGCCGAGAGTCGCCAGGCTTGCCACCTCCTCTAGCGTCCCACCGCGGGCTGTGACGAACGTATCATCGGCGTAGCAGATTACGCCTAGCCTGGGTGGGAGGCTTCCCCTCAACACCCAGTCGTAGCCGATGTTCCACAGGGTTGGTCCAAGGACCCCTGTAGGACACCGCACGTCATGAGCGTTCGCACAACGTCCCCCGCACAATCTGTGTAGAGGACGCTGCGCCCCTCCAAATAGTCCGCCACCAGCCGCCTCAGGTAAGCTGGCACCCCGTGATACCGGAGGGCATCCCTGATGCAGCTGAATGGCAGACTATTGAATGCGTTGGCGATGTCTAGGGACACCGCCAACAGCACTCCCCCGCCGGTGACGGCCTCAGTCACCACGGCCCTCAGGCGCAGCAAGGCCGCGACCGTCGAACGTCCCTCCTAAACCCAAACTGGGCGTCCGACAGATTGGGCCCGGTGCCGACAAGATGCCGCTCGATGCGGGCGGCCAGAACTCTCTGTCGGCCTCGGCCGACTCGGGGGACCTCGAGAGAGGAGAGACCTCTCCCGGCTTCGGCAGAAGCACCAGCCTCCCCTCTTTCCAGCACGTAAATGTGACCCTAATATAACATCTTTAATGAAAGTGGTATGATCATGATGTGTTATACTTATGTAAACATCTAAAATTATTCTATTTTTTAACCACCTTTTACGCGTAGAAAGCGTGAAAGGTATGCGCGAAAGGTATCAAGTGAGCGTGGAAGATATCTTGTTAGCAATCGCCAAGATAAATAGGGATTTAGATAATATAAAATGTTGGTGTGACCGGTTCGGGTTGACGGTAAACCCTACTAAGTGCCAAGCGATAATTGTGGGTAGTTAGCGTATAATAGGCCGAGTAGACATCATATCTCTCCCTTCTATATCGTACAACGGTTCTATTGTACCACTATCCCCTTTTGTCAAAGATCTTGGCTTGTACATAGACTCTACTCTCAGCTGGAGAACTCACGTCGCCAGAACAAGTCAACGAGTCACCAGTAGCTTGCGTGCTCTTAATCGGTTGAGACACTTTTTACCGGTAAGAACTAAAACAACGCTTGTTCAAACCTTAATTTTCCCTCTAATCGACTATGCTGATGTGTGTTATTTTGGCCTGAATGTAGATCTTTTTAATAAACTAGACCGTCTTCTCAATAACTGCATTCGATTCATATATAATCTTCGCAAGTATTACCATATTTCCTCCTATCGTTCTCAACTAAATTTTCTTGATATTCGCCAACGCCGTAGTATGCGCGCCCTTACTTTGCTATACTCTATTCTTAATTCTCCTAGCTACCTATCTGGTTTATTACAATACCTCTCCACTAATCACCATAGAAACCTTCGTTCTGCCAACAATCTGCTGCTACTTTGTCCATCTCACCATTCTGATCGTATTCATTCTTCCTTTCTTGTCCAGGCGGTTCTCCTCTGGAATTCGCTATCTCTGGACATCAGAATGTCTACTAGCCGTCACACATTCAAGAAGAGAGTTCGTTTACATCTCCTAAATGAATTAGCTGAATCATCGCAACTTATATAATATAACATTCGTATAATTATGTATATACACTATGTATGTATATATTTATTTATATTTTTATATATGTATTTTATATATATATATATATTTATATATATATCGTATTTATGTGTTTTTATCTATGTATATTTGGTATGTATTATGTATTCTTGTATATTCCTATGTATTCTCTTTTCTTTTTTAATCATATAACTTTCTTTCTCGACACATGTGCCTACCAATTATTATCTCTGCATCGCCTATGTTTGACTGGTAGAGAATGCCTCTGGCATTAAATCCGCCATTGTATTCAATACATGAAGTTTAATAAATAAAAAAAAAGTATGCTTATTGCGTAAATTTTCAAAGTTTTACCACCCACTCTCTTGCCCATGGGTGTCTTAAAAGGCGACTAAGAGATATGGGAAGAGTTACCCGACAAAGAAGTGTACCGACATTAAACTGCAGCTGACCAGGGCGAGTGTAGAGGTTCAATAAGACCAATAGGTCAAATTCTCTACCAAAATGGAGGAAGCCACTTCATCGCAGTCACATATGCCCCACTGTTGGGCTTGGGCCTCTTCCGCAATGGGAGCGAATTTAACCTACTATATCGTGCTGGTCAGACATGTTGATATAGGGTTTCATTTCGAGTTTTCCTTCTCTTGCACAGATGTTATGTGCATATTATATCCCGTAGTCGTCTTTTATGACATCCACGGGCAAGATAGGGAGTGGTGAATTGTATTCTTACTCCGTCACCACACGGGTAGTAGGTAGACAATTCACTTACAAGAGAAATAAAAAAATAAACTTAATACTAGGAAGTACACCGCATTAATAACAAACTAAACTTATTCTATTAAACAAATTTAAAGAGTGGGTAAATACAAATAAGTACCTACATAATAAAATACGACGAAGAAATCTAATGTTAAACTGTTACAAGATCTTATTACATATTGTTTACTATTTTTACGCAAGTTGTGTTTGGTAGACATTTCAATTACTATATAAACATTAAAATTGTGAAAAGTCACTTAAAACATAATGCTTTAATTTATTTTTAATTAAGAGAACTGTTTGTTTTATTGATTTCATTTGGTAAATTATTATGTAGTTGAGTTCCTTCGTATATTTTTTTCTTACCTTATTTTAATCATAGGGATAATAACTGTGCCGCGGGTGACGTGACCGGGGATTTATTCCGTCACCCGCAGAGAGGCTGACCGCGCGACGGCGACCGACGTCCCCGAGGAGGGACATCATGAGGAGAGGGTACTCGGGGTATTCCGTCGGGTCGACCACTGAAGACAAGGAAATCGGATCCGGTGGTCGGCCCAACGACGAAGGCGACGTGCTATGGGTTGATTACAGGGTGCGTGCTGCTCCTCTGTCACCCCGAACGGAGCCGGGCGGCGGGTGCGCTGACCGTAGCCCACCCCCAAAAAAAAGGGGATAATAACTGTATATCATTACTGTCTCATAAAATGTTGCCGACAATGTGATTTTAGTTTAAATGATGTTTTCGTGCAAAAATAATTCATAAAAATTCAAATTAAATATTTTTCGCACAGTATACATGAATTGTATTTGTATATTTTGTTATAAATAAGCAACAAATTAGGATTACCTTAAATATAAAAAGTTTATTTTTACCCTTTCTTGCTATCTTTATATGAAGTGATCACATTTTTTGGCGATCGGCTTGACTAACAAAATAGTTAATTTCGTAACAAAATAGTTAATTTGGTAACAAATTAGCAATAAATTCTCATATCTTTTGTATTGTTTTCATTTGTCACTGCCAGCTTAATGGATCCAACGATTTTTCTTTGAAAACATAATTTTCCTTTTATAGGTCTTATTAACCTCTCCATTCAGTATATGTCTATTCATATTTAGACCGTGATTATAATATTCAGTAACCGAATACCTGTATGCCTCCCTCCAATAAATCGTTCATTATTCGTCTGGCGACACTGTTTAGATTTCGGGGCCTGTCAAGGCCAGATGTGTTCCGGCCACGTGAATATTTACACTTTAATTATGTTGCCAAGTCATACCAAAAATATATTTTTAATTATTGCTTAAGATTCTTCGTGGCGAAGTGAAGTAATTTAGTTAAGAATATTTCAAAGTTTATAATTAAAAGTTTGATAACATTAAACGAGAAAATTATTGTAAAATATTTCATAATAATTTATTATTTACATATGCTTGCCGTGTTGTTACGGAGTAAGAATGCGTCATCATCTTTTCAGCCCATACACGCCCCACTGTTGGGCTCGAACCTCCTCCACAATAGGAGGGAATTCGACCTTACTATACCGTGCTAGTCAGACCGGCTGGTATAGGGTTTCATTTCGAGTTTTCCTTCTCTTGCATAGAGATTATATGCGTATTATATCCCTTAGTCGTCTTTTATGACATGCACGGGGAAGATATGGAGTGTAAAATTGTATTTTAACTCCGTCACCACATAGATAAGAATAAAATTCAATACAATTCATCAATCCCTATCTTGTGATATTATACATAAAACTTTTATGGAAGAGAAGGAAAGTTCGAAACAAACTCTTAAACGAGCCTGTCTGACCAGAATGGTCAATTGCCGTCGTATTTTAGAAGATACTCCAGCCCAGTACTGGACCACTTATACGAGCTGAAATCTATATTTACATAATTGTATTTCAAGCTGATGAAATCGCAACAATTAGATATAAGTTATAATCAAAACTAATGTTCTATTTATTTCAAATATTTTATATTCTACACGCAATTTAAAAGAAAAATATTAAATGTACTCTAACACTTATTTCCGAAGACTGATAAAATAAACACTACATTTATTTAAGAACCCGGAAACCACTCAACAACTATTGGTGTTTTACAAAAACCGCGGTGTATCCCGGTCACGTAGAACGAACGCGAACGGTCTTAGTTGGAAAATCTCTTAATGCAAACTGTATTTCGTGAAAAGATCTACTCGAGAGAGAAATTGTGATGTGTTTTTCCGCTACATTCATTTTACAGACGGTTCTAAGGGAGAAATTTATTAAGTTTTTAATAAGTTTTTCTTGCACTTAAGCACCAACTTATAAGAAGTGTTTCTTGCAATAAGAAATATGTGGTATATAATATGGCTTTATATGTGGTTGGACCACCACTATTGACAGTTGTCTGTCTATAGCCGCGGACCGGTTCGTCCAGGGTAGTACCACACTCTCGCATCCTTTCTATCCTATTATATCATGCTGGTCAGACAGGTTGATATAGGGTTCTAATTCGAGTTTTCATTCTCTTGCATAGATATTATATGGGTGTTGTATCCCTTAGTCGTCTTTTACGATATCCACGAGCAAGATAGGGAGTGGTGAATTGTACTCTTACTCCGTCACCACACGAAAAACTATACAAATTACTGTCTGCATATTTCAGAACTATTTATCGTAAAAATAATTTTCATGAGAATCAAACCGATGACACTCGGAAAGAAAGTTCATTACTAATAGATTACTAAGCACTCAGTGACACACTACCTGTGTTACTTCAATCCTGCATGCATTTCATCAACATTATTATCATTTAGCTTTTCGTCTTCAACTGCTGATGATTCAGCACAAAGTGCAGTCCTGGGCCGCCCGCATGCAACGATTTCCAGAACAGTCGTCGTGCCACCTGGTGCGGATGCGTCCACTCGGAAACCTTTCGCCTCCAACGGTTGTCAATTTGTCTAACGATGCGGTCTTTTTTAATAATAGACTATAGTCTAGACACACCCCGCCTAATCTGTCCGTGGTTTTCTGACTACAGCCACAGGCCGGTCCGTTCGGGGTAATACCACACTCACGCAGAAAATCGACGTCTTTAGACGTCTGACCAGCGTGAAATGGTAGATCATTTCCCCTCCCACTGTGGAGCAGGTCTGAACCCAACAATAGGACTTTTTATAGCCTGAGATGATGACGATGATGATTAAAAAACGGTGGTTGTGGACTACCTTAGCTTCTAATATCCATGAGCGAGAGAGACTCCTTCAGAAGTCTTACAAGACAGAGGTCATCATTATTATCATCATCCGACTCTTATCCCAATTACAGGTCGACGTAATATGGACTCCTACCATCATACACATTGTAAAATTTATTTGTAAAAGTTTTAAGACTGGCCGCCTGCCTAACGCGCCCCACTTAAGGGATGTAATTGTTGACCAAATGGCATCAGATGGTGCTGGCTTTGGTATGTTTAAGGGTTAGTCTTCTTTTACGACACCTACGAGTAATGTAAGGGTTGGTAATCATGGTCACTGCCACACAGCATTCTTCACTTTTGCAAAGCTAACATATGTAAAAAATATTTAAGTTTCTCTATGGTATTATAAAGAACTCTTAACTCTACGGTTTTTAAAAAAATACGCTAAACTGTTACATATACTAGTGTGCGTATTTAAAAAAAAACCTTAGCTGTTGTGCCTATATTTATTATAATCCATGACGATCTTTGAAATCATTTTTTTCTCCCTTCATCTAATCAAGTTGACTCTTTGGTATATGTCTCATATAAAATAAAAACGTTTTCGTGTAGGTAACATACGAAAAACCCCAAAAACCCATACCTACCCACCTATTGAAAATTCTAAAACTCATTTTATGACCCAGATTTTAAACTTGAAACCACACATTTGACAATTATAAAATCACTAGAATTATTAATATAAGCAAATAAATATAAAAGTTTCTTTCCCGTAGGTCCCTTTTATCCCGTAGGTATCATAAAACAGAACTAAGGGATTAAATATGCATATAACATCTATACAAGCTAAGGAAATCTTGAAATGAAACCCTATACCAACATGTCTGTCCCGCGCGGTATATTGAGTCAACCTTCCTTCTATTGTAGAAGAGGCTAGACCCTAACAGTGGGACGTATATGAGCAGAAATTATGAAATACAAATGATTGTAATAATTATTCTTATAGAATAAATCTTCGAAATCTTTATTTGTATTTACAGTACATGTACATACCTTCGTATATAATATATACGTACTGTGGCCATAGGTCAGAATATGATAATTACAAATTCATTACTTTAGAGGACAAGCAAATTAAATTATTGAGAAATCTTGTAGGGACTATTAAAATATGTCTCATATAACTCGGTATATATGACAAAAAATATATATAATTGTCATATATACCGAGTGTCTCATATTTTAATAGTCCTTTCAAGATTTCTCAATAATTTAATTTGCTTGTCCTGTAAAGTAATGAATTTGTAATTATCATATTCTGACCTATGGCCACAGACATGTAACATATAGGTACTGTGCATGTAGGTCTTATATCATCATCATTTCAATCCATATACGTCCCACTGTTGGGCTCGAGTCTCCTCCGCAATAGGATATTGACCTACTATACCAAGCTGGTCAGACAAATTGGTATAGGGCATTATTTCAAGTTTTCTTTCTCTCACATAGTTATTATGTGCATATTTAATCCCTTAGTTGTCTTTTACGACACCCGCGGGCAAGAAAGCGGTGGTGATTTGTATTCTTACTCCGTCATAACAAGAAAAAATCTCGTATGTAATAATTTTTTGTCTGCCTATGTTTATAAACTGCCTGTTCAATATTTGCAGTTCGTAGCCCATATGAGCTAGTTATCCATAATTGCTACTGTTTCTATGCAATATACAGAACACGGCAACAAAAAGCATGGTGCGTCTATAAGGCAACGTCGAGACCGTTAAAACCATAATAATATCCGAGAGACGACACAAATCGTAAGAATAAGACTTATCTATATAATCCCATCAATCAATTCCACTCGCCTAAAGACCTTGGCTTGACCGTGAAAAAAAAACTACGTAATTATCAACCTCACACAAAAACACCTACTTCCGAAATTCTATTCTACGCATTGTTTGCTACGGCATTGCTACGGAGCTACGAGATGCGTAGCGAAACCGTAGCGGCTAATTAAGATATTTACAATACTGCTACGCGGTCAAAAAAAATCTAATCTTATTTTGTTTAACTAATATTATTATATAATTATTGTCTGATAAAGATAAGAGTAAATTTTTGATAAGAAAAATTGCGGAATTCATCCTGTTTCTAGTTGGAAAAAAATATCTTACCTGGTATAGACGTCTCGTTCTCTCGGATTGAAGGTCGGAGTGTCAGTGTTTTGTAGTGTAAGGGCACTGGTACACTCGCGGTCGCGTACGGCTGCGGCGGGCGCTGTCGACTGACTGAGCCCGGCCAGGAGCCCCGCCTCCCGAACCTCATGCCGCACCCCCGCGCCCTAGCGGATAAACAACGTGCATTGTGGGCCCGATCTGTGGGCCTACCCTCTTGCACACACACACATCCACCTCTCACGAGATACACTCATAATAAACTTCCCATTGCGTGTTCCAAACCATCAACAACAATGAATTTTATTACTAAAACAGCAATGTATTCCGTATTTAGAAGAAAGCGATGACATCTAATCGAAGTATAATGGTTATCAAATAAATTTGCCACCCAGATAGCAAGTCTAGCGTTATAGATTTTGGATTTAAGTCTCATGATTATATAGATCCGGGACAATGATTATGTCGTCAAATGTCCGGGCCGGTGTGAATTTAGCCACATTTTACAATTATAAGTTATTCTTTGTATGATTGAGGTTTTATAAAACAATGCACTCACATACAAAATTTTTCACCTATAACACTCCATTTGGATGGATATCCATTAGCCTAGTGACATTCGTTATTGAGAGACTTCCTAAATAACGTAATAGCTACACCTAACAGACGGATTGGCGATTACAGTTGGTGTCAAGACTTGCCCAGAAGAGTTCTCCTGACCGATATTCTAGTGAAACGTCTGCAAATTCTTAAAACTTTTGCAGAAATATAAAGGGGTGATGACATTTTTAACCAATCATCACACACAAGGACTTAGAACTGTCTCCTTATTGATAATAATTAAATATTCTACGCAATATAAACAGTTGATATAACTAGTTTTATATACGGCTATGTGATTGGTTTATGAAGAGGGTGTGTCGGAACTTCAAATACTCATTTGTCGAGCAGTAACGCTGCTTGTCGGAGTCTTAGCAAACATTTATATTGTTCTACTAACACTTTGCTAGCGACTTTGCTCGCGTTATACTACAAATATGTCTCACTAGCTATGCTCACCGCTTGGCTTATGCTATTATAGATTTTTTCGAGCAAATCTATTCTTCGAGAAATTCATTTCTCCATAATTTCATTTTTAATTTCATCATCCCGCTCTTACCTCAATTATTTGGGTATGACTCAATATGTACTCTTTTTCATAGTACATATTGCAAAAGATATTGATAATATTAGTTTATAATAATTATTTATTATTATTAGTTTTTTGACCGGCCACCTGTCTGTCGTGAATACTCCTTGGAATGTTATTGTTGACCAGACCAGCGATGACCCATGTCGATGTAAAGATTGGTAGTATTCGTAACTGCTACCATACAGCACTAACCCATTTTCTATCTACAGAAACTACATTTATTTAGAATAAAACGATGCCTTAAAGTATTTTCTTATCTGTAATAATTTATGGGGGTTTTCTCCACATGAACACACTAACCAAATTTTATTATGGCCCATTAATAACTATATAACTATGAATAAAACTACTCAAAATTAGACTAACAGCGTTTCATGGCTACGAAAACATTATTAGGCTATGAAGATGTTTTGCTTGCTCGGATTTCTGAGACAGCGTTGTTTAAGCATTCCTTTAAGTTAAATCTACTGATAAATATCATACCTTTGCTTTCTTCTACAAATCAATAGTAAATGTTATAAGTCTTCTAAACTAATAAATACAGCCTGTGCAATATGATATATTAATTTTCTTCATCAGAAATGTAAATTTTGCGGAGGGAAAGTGACCACATTGGATATAAATTATTTTCGATTTTCATTATTAACTCGTGGACATATAACGATCATTCGTGTGGTGACGAAGTAAGAATTGACCACCCACTTTCACTTCCATGGGTGTCGCAAAAGACGAATGAACAAATAACTTCCCCTTTTTTTTGCACTCCTCGCACCACTCCGTCCGGGTCGACAGAGGGGCATAAGCACGCCCACCCGTATAACACGTCGCCTTCGTCGTTGAGTCGACCATCGGCACATAGTTCCTTGACTTCAGTGGTCGACCCAACAACAAATATCTATCTACCTTGCAAGAGGTAGAAAACTCGAAATAAAACCATATAAAATGGAATGGAATAGAAATAAATTTATTCAAGAAAAAATGCGCATCCTTATAATTAGTTACTTCTGCCAAACTCTATTACAGTTTGTTGGTAGAACTATATAATTTCAAACCTAGCATGGCATAATGGGGAAATGTTCCCCCTATTTATAGAAGAGTCTCGAGTCCAGCAGTGAGAGGTATGTGGACTGAGATGATATGGCTTACACATAAAATGTAGATATGAGGCCATGAGAACCATACTGGCCTAATTCAATGGACAAGCCTTTTGAGCACCATAAAAAATAAAAAAAGTATAGTAAACCTTAACAATGATTATGCTGCCATCTAGTAAATATTCCTTGTATCACTTTTAGGCCACCTTGGTTCTATCCAAATGTTCTATTATATCTGTAAAAAATCATAAACTGAATACTAAAAAAAATTAGTTAGGCCACTATGGATCTCATGGCCTTATTTATGATGTTGCGGCATTTATATAGTACCTTTTTTTACAGACCCATGATGTATTAAACCTTGTGTAAACTTTTTGTAAATAATTATAAAAATAAATTAATCTAAATCATTTTTACACGGAATTCTATTTCATCTCTTCTCTTAAGTACAGAGAACGACCCATGTTTGACATCTTCACAACAAAAACATCAGATTCAGAATCCAATGTTGAAATTTCAACACTTTGTATATCTACATATATGTGTTTGTTTGGATTAGCTCTTGAGCCTCCTACTTGCAACAGTCTACCCGGCTTAAGACATGTACAATAAACATAGTCCCTGTTATTTGTAAGCCGACAACATGTTAAGCCGTTTTTTGTTTCGGTAACACGGCTTCCTTTAAACGATAACACGTTATACGTGTTAATATATTAGACTTAACAGTTTTATAAAAGATATTTATGATGACGTTGCCGACTTATTTTTTTCTACTTGATTAAGACTTCGATAATTTAGGAATCCTCATCATCATCATCACAGATCATTTACGTCACACTGTTAGGCTCGAACCTCATTCGCATTAGGAAGGCAATTGACCTTACTGTACCTTACTAGAGAGTTTTGTTTTGAGTTTTTCTTCTCTTGCATAGATGTTATATGCGTATTATATCCCACATATTACGACCTCCACGGGCAGGATAGGGAGTGGTGAATTCTTATTCCGTCACTACAAATTATTTAGGAATAACTCGATTATAATTTTTAATCAATAAATCAAATAATATTTCAACTTCATCATTATTATAGCTCATATACGTCCTACTGTTGGGTTTAAACCTCCTCCACAATAGAAGGGAAATTGACCTTAATGCTGGTCACACAGATTGGTAAAAAGCAGAGGTGGTTCACCTTTAATTGTTCAAAAATGACACGTTGATACATAAAGGTTCACCTTTATGTATCAACGTGTCATTTTTTATAATGTTTAAGGTTATGCTTTAAGTCACAGACAGCACATCTAATCTTATATCTTTAAACGAGCAATTCTTGTATATATATATATTCAGGATCTCGGAAACGGCTCTAACGATTTTGTTGAAACTTGGCATACTAGAGGTTTCGGGTCCAAAAAATCGATCTAGCTAGGTTTTATTTATAGAAAATGTTGTTTTGTCCGTGTTTTTAGCAAATCAATACAGTGACATTAAATTTTAAAAGAATATGAATTCATATTTCGTTGTCAATGTCATGAGTTACGATAGCTCAGTTGGGAAGCTGACAGGTTCTAATTTTGATTTTTTTGAAATTCAAACAGCGTCGTCGATTCGAATCTCGGTGTTATTATTATTCTCTTTTTGTAATTTTTTAAATATTTATCATTATTTATTTTTTATTTTTATATTAATATATATCCAAATAAATTCGATAAAAGTATTCCGAGCGAAGCTCGGTCAACCAGATATTAAATAATTAACTTTGATAAAAATCAAATAATTTTGATTTCATTATTACTGAAAAAAATACTATCAACTAAAAACAATTTTGTACAAAAAATGTACTGTCTCAGGTCTCTCTCTGTGTATATGCACAAGTTTAAATTAATATGACATTAAAGTGACTTCTGTTAGATTACATACTAAATACACTTAGTAAAAAAAAACCTGTATTGAGTGTGTTTTCGGTGTTTTTATGACCTTTGCGATCGGTAGCGTGCCTAAAGCATTGTGTTGCGTGCCCTAAATGTCACGCGTGCCAATGGTTCGCCATTCCTGATATAGGGTTTTGTTTCGAGTTTTCCTTCTCTTGCATAGACGTTGCTGTTTTATGCGTATTATATCACTTAGTCGTATTTTTTGTCCGTGGACTTACCTTCTATATGTTATTATTCTAAGGGCCACAAATTAATATTCTGCGTGGGCATTGAATCTACGATACTGGTATGGTCGGTATTTTAACAACTACGCCATATGTTTAGTCAATTTAATTTTATTTCAAATAAAAGATGTCCAATAGTAGATTAAGTTGGTCAACATAGTAAGATATTGATTAGAATTTCAAGAATTGACCGCAAACTACCTAACCTTACTTCACCTGGCCATGAGCTTCTTATTGATTCTATATAAACTAATGTAACGTATATCGCCGAAGCTTAGTAAGTTAGTCAATAGCTGGTGTTTAGAGGTCAAACTGAAAACTATTCCTAGAAATGTGTGTGTGGTGATAGAGTAAGAATACAATTCACCACTCTCTATCTTGCCCGTGGATGTCGTATAAGACTACTATGGGATATAATATGCACATAACATCTGTGCAAGAGAAGGAAACCTCGAAATAAAACCCTATACCAACATGTCTGACCAGCATGGTATAGTAGGTCAAATTCCCTCCCATTGTGGAGGCCAACAGTGGGACGTATGTGGGCTGCGATGATGATGATAATGATAAAAGTACCCAAGCAATACAAGGAGTATTTCCATAGTGCAGAATAATGTCTTTTAAAAACTAAGAAAAGAAATGGAACATGGTTTATGATTAAAAAAAAGAACATTTGTTTTAAAAAACAACACCTGGCACTATGCAAATAATCATTGTATTGCGGGTAATTTTACAGACATACAATTAAGTTCCGAGGCCGCGGGTGACGTGACCGGGGAATTAATCCGTCACCCGCTGAGAGACCGACCTCGTGAGGAAAGACCGAGGGGGAGATGTCGATCGATGGGATGCTACCCCAAATAGGGGGTATTTCGTCGGGCCGACCACTGACGTCAAGTCACCCTGCTCTGGTGGTCGGTCGTGGGTGGGTTGCGGGTGTGCGTGCTTACGCCCCTCTGTCGCCCCGGACGGAGTGGTGCAAGGAATACGCGGATCGCAACGCACCCCCCAAAAAAAAAAAAAGAAAAAAAACATACAATTAAGTGCTTTACATATGTAGACCTCCATTTTCCTCCATTTGCAGGTGTAATCATCTGCTCTACAATTACATTCCAAAAGAGGGTTGACATCAGACAAGCGGACAGTTATAAAACTATTCACGAACCCATTTAAAATATCTACGATGACAGAATTATACGTGTGGTAACCCCTAAGTGATTAGGATAAAAGCAGAATTATTATGATGATTGCAAAATTTTATGTAAAAAAGAACATAATTATATAATCAGTTTCAGGTATTCATAAGAGCACCTCAGTAGAAAAATCAGAAGGAAATTAGTAATGAAATTTCTTTTCAGTTCATACACTTAGGGACACGGAAAAGATATCGATACTTTTAGGTATCGAGTACTTTTGTTTCGATACCGATACTTTTATACTCGATACTTTGCTTTCGATACTTTTACTCAATAAGTACTTTATGGCAGGTATCGTATCGAATAAATAGTAGTGAGTATCCATGTTAAACTTGATCTTACAGCTTATAGTTATGGTAACGCCATCTAGTTCAAACGTAATGAGCCTTCTAAAAATGTGGCTCGCAATATTTTAATCCGTTCACAGACGAACAAATTTCCTAAAAAAAAAAAAGCTCATCACGACAGATTCCGGGCAAAGTACCAGTACTGGATACTTTGGGGTATCGATACTTTTGTTTCGATACTTTATTGAGTACGATACTTTTTCTTCGATACTACTCATGAGTATAGTATCGATACTTTCTGTTCGATATCGTGTCCCTACGTACACTTAAATAATTTTTGTACACCGGCCTCCATAGACGTCGATAGGTATATAGGTAAGGTCTAACGGTATTGTATAGACTTAAATTTAAACGGCTCTTTCTCATTGATATAATTTGCCGTAAGATGTATCACTTATCTCTACTTTCACCATATAAAAGTTTTTTTTTAATTGTAGCGTTGGAAACGTTACAACGTTACAAGCAGATATTTGAAACTATCCCAATATATGTATTATTATATTTGCTATATAACAGAAATATAAAAATAAAGTTAAGTCAAAAAATAAGTGGTGTCCCCATACAAAAAACTTGTAATACGCGCTAAACAACCGGCCAACAGTGTGTCGTCGGCGGCGCGCGGCACCACGTAATTATACACAGAACAGAAGTAAATCTACATAAAAGCGCTCCCGAGCAACACATAAACATGGGCACCATAGGGCCAAGTTAAATCTAACCTACTTCAAGATCTCACATTTTTTTAAATAACAGCAATTGTTATAGGTATCCAATAAAGCGAAGAAATAGAGTTTAATACTTGTTCATAATGTTATTTTGTTCCTATAAATACATATTTGCATTCTCATTTAGATCTCCATTCTTTTTGCGGCGAAGCCCACAGCCAAGCATAATTTTTTGTATTGAGCTTGGCTCTCTTTTCTTACATTTATGTTTTTGGTGGGATATTATATGCAGATTATACCCCTGAGTCGTCTTGCACGACACCAAACAGTAAGAGAGTAGGTAGTAAATTGTATTTTTACTCCGTCATCACACGAAAAACTACATTGCAAATTAAACTACTTTACGGCTTTTATCGCGTTTGTATTTGACTTTTCATTGCCCGACGTTTGGAACACTTTACGTTCATAGTCATGGGCAAACTAAGATGTCTGACATCCAACAAGTCATCGTTATTACAGATATTTATAATTATCTACCCGCTGCAGAAATTAATTTATTTTAATAATTATTTTTTTAATTTTCATATGGAATAATTTTCTTTTTGTACTGGCAATAAATTTATACCAAAATATCGGTCAAAATTAATTCAAAATTATTTTATTTACAATGTGTAATACTCCCGTAACAATAGAAATCATTACGAAAAATACTTTCACCAACAATTTCAAAATTCTAACTAGCGCATAAGATAGTAAAATCATAATCTAAAAACAATGTACAAAATATATGATGAATAAAACACGAGTATCTCATCAGTTTTTCCAAGAACCGTTCCTCTCACTACGACTATAGAATCATTCAAATGACATTTCTGGGAAAACGAGGCCTGCAGTTTCAATATTAATTTAAATTTGAAATTCTACTAAAGGTTTTCTCGTGAAACTGTCGACCTCTTTTGTATAAAACAGACAATAGGTGTCCTATAGATATGTTTTACTACACAGATGATACGTCATCTTTCAATATTTCTCGAGTATATTTAATGTCGAGGTTTTGATTCCCGTGCAGAGAAATTCAATCATCCACCAATAGATTTTCTTAGTAATTTTTGTTTGACGATATTTTCTTTTATGGTAATATCAAAAGTTTTATTTTGTTCAGTGTGGTGATGGACTAAGAATACAATTTACCCCCGTGGGTGTCGTAAAAGACAAGTAAGGGATATATTACGCATATAACATCCATGTAAGAAAAGGAAAACTTGAAACAAAACCCTATATCAACCTGTCTGGCCAGCATGGTATAGTAGGTCAATTTTGACCACAGAGGGCCATGGCGGTCAGGGCCATCCGCGGATACCGCACGGTGGCGACGGAGGCAGCGTGCCTGTTGGCCGGGACTCCCCCGTGGGACCTGGAAGCGGAAATGCTCGCCGGTTTGTACCGGCGGGTGTCGGGGATGCGAGCGGAGGGCGGTGTGGTCTCGTTGAGGGAGCTCACCGCCTGGCGCATCGACGCCCGCCGGGACGTCATTGCCCGTTGTGTAGTCCGGCCGGAGAGGCCTCGGTTCGGGGTGCGAATCGTGGAGGCCTGTGCTGATGCAGTGGTTGGAAAGGCGGCACGGGGTGCTCTCCTTCCGACTAGTGCAGGTGTTGACGGGGCATGGGTGCTTCGCCAAATACCTGCACAAGGTCGTGTACGTAGGGCAAGTACACCGTCCTGCCACCACTGCGATTGTGACGAGGACGCGGCGCAGCATACGCTCGAGGCCTGCGCCGCTTGGGCAGAGCAGCGTCGTGAACTCGTCGCAATCACCGGTGCTGACTATCGCCAGGGCGATGGTCGACAGCGTCAGGAACTGGGACGCGATCGCAGCCTTCTGCGAGGCAGTGATCTCGCAGAAGGAGGCGGCGGATCGCCTGCGCGAGGAGCGCAGCATCGATAAGGTGATCCGCCGCCGGCGACTGGGGCGGCGTAGGCGCGAGTACCTACGCCTCATGCCGCCCTAGCCGAGGCCGCGGGTGACGTGACCGGGGATTAGTCCGTCACCCGCCGAGAGGCCGACCGCGTGAGGAAAGACCGACGTCCTCCCCGAGGGGTGGACGTCGGTCGATGGGAGAGTACCCCAAATAGGGGGAATTCTGTCAGACCGACCACTGATGACAAGTTAACCCTGCTCCGGTGGTCGGCCCAACGACGAAGGCGATGTGTCGCGCGGGTGGGTTGCGGGTGCGAGGAGCGCGCCAAGCGCAACCCACTCCCAAAAACAAAAAAGAAAAAAAGTACCGATTCCTTAACCTCTGTAACCAGCCCGGCGGCTTACCCTTTCGGGTAACTCCTGTTAGCTTACTTTTGCTTGTAAATAAAACTACTTTACGGACTTTATCGCGTTTATATTTGATTTATGATTGCCCGACCTTACGAATACTTTACTGCATTCATGGTCATGGGCGGACTAAGATATCTGACGTCCAACAAGTCATCGTTATTATATTTCGTAATTATATCGTAATTATATAATAATATCTGTTCAATCAAAATCTTACGAGTTAAATTAGAACCACTTCCTGTCGTTAGATTAGGTTGAAATTGGGTTTACTTAGGTAACTTTGGTGACAATGCAATAATATGGTACCATGAAGCTGGGTCACAAGATGGCGTCCGAAGGTGGCTATAGCAACTCCTAAACTAAACAAGATAAAACCGTCGAGTTTGGACTCGTTTGAAAAGCCTTGACAAGCTTTCTTGTGCTACATGACAACCAGGGTCTTAAGATGGCGTCGGAAGGTGGCCATAGGAACTCCTAAACTAAACAAGATAATTAACAGTCGAATATTTTGTTTAATTTGGACTCGTTTGAATAGTCTTGACAAGCACTCTTGTGTTACGTGATATTCAGGGTCTAAAAATTAAGGTAATATTAGAAATGCAGAGATTGAAACAACAAAAAAATTTTTTTTTTTTTTTTTTATTGCATACGGCGGCAAACGAGCAAACAGTACACCTGATGGTAAGTGTTGCTGCCGCTCATGGACCTTTACAAGGCCGTTGCCTACCGCGAAGAAAGCGAAGGGAGGGTTTTTTTTTTTAAATAAAATATTAATTTTAAAAAAATTAAAAATCCACCATTTTATTAAAATATAAAATTTATATTGATATAAATAAAAGTTGTTTTTTTTATATTAGGGGGGGTGGGTTACGGTCGGTGCACTCCTCGCACCACCCCGTCCGGAGCGACAGAGGGACGTAAGCATGCACAACCGTAACCCACCCGTGACACGTCGCTTCGTCGTTGGGCCGACCACCGGAGCAGGGTGACTTGACGTCAATGGTCGGCCCGACGGAAAACCCCTTGAGGAGTATCCTCCCATCGAGCGACGTCCCGCCCTCTGGGAGGACGTCGGTCTTTCCTCGCGCGGTCGGACTCTTGACGGATGACGGACTAATTCCCCGGTCCAGTCACCCGCGACCTTGGCTAGAGAAATAAAAGCTTGTTGCTTGATTTCAAACAACATCGTAGCATCTACTAAGTAATATTTAATTCTAACAAATGGTAATGTGTGTGTCTTGTGGAGACAGAGTAAGAATACAATTCATCGCCCGCCACTGTTGCTTGTAGGTGACGCAAAAGACGCCGAAGGTATACATTATGCATATAAAATCTATGCAAGAGAAGGCAAACTCGAAATAAAATCCTATCCCTGTCTGACCAGCGTGGTATAGTGGTCAATTTCACTCCCATTGAGGAGAAGAATATTAGCTGTGATGATAAATTTCAATCAATTTATATAATTCCAAATTTATTTAAAATCTTGCAAATTATTAGCATTCATATTCATATATTCTTCACATAAAACATGGAACAAATTAATAAACATGAACGCTGTATTCAATAAAATTCATATGCTAATAGATATTGAATGAAAAGCAGCTCACACAAAAAGGGAACGACGAATACAAACAACTATTCAATATGCTTTTTACGTGATTCAAAAGCTTTTAATGATTGCTATTGTGCAAAATCAATACCGGGCTTTTCAATGGTTTCTATGTATTAATAATATTGATTGAAATTGTTTTATTTGTATTAATTCGGAGTAGAATCTCGTTAATTCCCTCAATTGTCATATAAAAATGCAAAAGGGCTAGTTCGGGTTTGTTTCTGAAATATAACTATTTTTATTAATCCACATTTTCATTTTTAAACGGGAATTTCGGTTGACCATCCAATTATAAGTCACTGTAACTTAATAACCTAAGTTAACAGTTTTTACGTTCAGAATTTGGAATGAAAATTTGAAAAAAATCTTTTGTATAAGTTATATAGAACAGTAATTCCAATATTTTTATTTTTGTGTTATATCATCATCATCTTTATTTGAATTCAAATACGGCCCACTGTTGGGCTCCTCCACAATAGGGGCAAATTGACCTACGTTATTCAGACATATAACCATAAGGTTTTATTGCGAGTTTTCCTCTTCTAGCATAGATGTTATAACTACATTTAACTGCTTAGTCGTCTTTCATGACACCCACGGGCAATTTAAGGATTGATAAATTGTATTTTTACTCCATCACCACACGTAAATATCGAATTGTGTTATATACATTAATAATAATTATTCCTTTTTATTCAAAAGATCACAGAAAATGGGAATTTTATTACTATATTAATCATCGCATCATTATCGCAGCCCGCATACATCCCACTGTTGGGCTCGGGCTTCTTCCACAATGAGAGGGAATTTGACCTACTATACCATGTTGGTCAGACATGTTAGGGTTATAGGGTTTTATTTCGAGTTTTCCTTCTCTTGCACAGATTTTATGTGCATATTGCTTTTAAAAAAGAAAATAACATATTTTAGCTTCTCACGTCCATCGGCTAACACTTTTTTATTTGCCCAACATTGCGAATACACTTGAATAATGAAAGTAATTCATGTGGTGACGGAGTAAGAATACAATTCACCACCCCCTATCTTACCCGTGGGTGATCGTACTAGACGACTAAGGGATATAAAACGCATATAACATTTAGATGCGAGAGAAGGGAAACTGGTAATAAAACCCTATACTAACACGTCTGACCAGCGTGGTCTAGTAGGTCAGTTAACCTTCCATTATGGAGGAGGCCCGAGCCCAACAGTGGGACGTGTATAGGCTGAGATGATGATAATGATGAATGAAAGTAATAATAGAATATGTTCTTATCTATCGGTACAAATACCCAAATAAATATTCGTAATGTGTCTACAGTGACTTCTTAATATTATATGACTTATTTCTTACTACATTCTATTAGAACTTTTACCACACGACGACGAAAGCCAACAAAACTTAATACCGCGGAAACTAGGTTAACAAAACTTATTCGTTTCTAGACCCTTGGGGTATAAACTATTTCCGTACAACATTATTCTACTTTTTTTTTTTACTAAAAACAAGGTAATGTTCGTTGTAGAGAGTGTTACAGTCTAAATAACACAATTGACTGCACAAATGGCGTAGTGGTTACCGTGCCGTTGTCATGAGTTCGAATCAGGTAGGACAACATTTTTTTCGATCCACAAATGTAATGTATGCCCCTTAGTTATATGTTTGTAAAATACCCCACAGGGATTATTTCTTTGGGTAGACCTCAGTGGTCCTCAGTCAAGGAACTCTGTACCGGTAGTCGGCCCAACGACGAAGGCGACGTGCTATAGGGTGGGTCACGGCTCTGCACGCTGCCTCCTTGTCGCCCCAGATGGAGCCGGGCGACGGGTACGCTGACCGTAGCACACGCCAAAAAAAGGGGATTATTTCATTATAGTCCATAAAATATAGGATGATCTCTGTGACAGTTGTCCCTAGTGCTGTCACGCTTACGATAAAGTCCGTAGTTGTTTATCGATAAAACTCTTTATTTTTATAATTGTGATTTTAAAATACAATCAATGAAAATCTTTACGAATTTATTTCAAACAAAATTTGTTTTTTGACTGTTTTAATTATTCAAAAGGAGTACAATCAAGGTCTAGGTCATAATTATCGTCATCACTGGACTGTCCCTGCTAGAACATTTATAATTTTTTGCCAAAATAGGGACAGACATTAGATCAATCGATCAATTACGACTGTTTTATAAATAAATATGTCTAGTTTATTAACAATAATGCGTACATAATATTATCATTTACACATTATTAAACATTAACACATTATTAAATATTACATTAATTAAACATTAAAAAACTACTTGTCGTCTCAGAAGACGACAAGTAGTTTTTTAATGTTTAATTAAGTCAATTTATGTATTTTATAATGTAATTGTGTGTTTTAATTGTAAAAAATATGTTGAAAGTTTTATGTAAGTACTGTATTGGGTTTATTTCTTTTAGGAATAATTTAATAAAGATCGGTTATCGATTTACGTATATCGACTGTCCCATCTCTTTTTTATTTTCAGTCCAATATGACCTTGTACGTAAGCGTAAGCGTCATTTATGTATAAAATGTTTACTAGGTATTTCAGTTCTTACAAGGTACATTTTAGGCATGAATATTAATATTTTTATATTTATAATATATTGCAATTCAGTTGCAATAAAACTGGCACGAAAAGAATGAAAATATATTTGATAAAAAATGAAATTGTAAACATGTCGCTCGTTCAAACTTACTTCGTTGGTTTCGTTGACTTCTGTCACAGAGATCAAGCTATATTTTATGGACTATAGTGTAGTATGTTTCTTTAAAGAAAAGCGAGTTTAAATATCGAATGTCACAGTTTCGATTGCACAAAATGGTTGTCATTTCTAACTACGCCTAATTGATATGAAATCTATTTTATTTATTTTAGATATCATGCTTCAGTGTTATTTAGTATTCACTATTATATACTGCTTATCACACAACTGATATTCAAATAAAAATATTGTAAGTTTTAGATTTCAATACGACCGCGTTCAATTCCCAAACCAAGTATTTTTTTTTAAATATATGCATGTAATTTTTTTGTCACTAAATTCGAAAATATGGTTCATAAGAACAGATCTCAAATTAATACTTTCAGATTTGCCCCTACTAACTTAAATAAATGTAGCTTGTATATTTTAAAGGTGTCACTGCGCCAACTACGAACATTACCAATATCTTTGGCATAAAAATAAAAGCTAGTTACTGATAGATTTCCATGTAGTGATGGAGTAAGAATACAATTCACTACCCCCTGTCTTACCCATGAGTATAAAGACGACTAAAGAATTACAACACGCGTACAAAGAGGGAAAACTTGAAATAAAACTCTATAGCAAGCCTTACCGGCGTGGTACGATAGGTAATATCCCTCCCATTATTATTCTTGTTTTGGGGTGTATTACGGTCGGCGCGCTCCTTGCACGGGGCGACAGAGGGGGCGTAAGCACGCACACCCATAATCCACCCGTGACACGTCGCCTTCGTCGTTGGACCGACCACCAGAGCAGGGTGACTTGACGTTAGTGATCGGCCCGACGGAATACCCGCTATGGAGTACCCTCCCATCGACCGACGTCTCTCCCTCTGGGAGGACGTCGGACTTTCCTCGCGCAGTTGGCCTCTCGGCGAGTGACGGACTAATTCCCCGATCCGGTCACCCGATCCCTCCCATTATGGAGGAGGCTTGAGCTTAGCAGTGGGATGTATATTTATTTATTTATATAAGACTCGTCTACGACATAAACACAAACATATGCTAAAAACATTCCAGTGGCTTAAAACTAGTGTTTACATCAATTACAGATGTGCACAACATTAAGGAATATATTACTATGCGTAAATTAATGTTAGAGTTAAAAAGAAAAGTATTAATTATCTAATAAATAACAAGTAGAAGTAATTAGAAGGTACCTAAGTAAAATCTAAGATAAGTAGTTATATAGAAAAATAATTTATAATATAAGTAAGATGTAAGTTATGGGTAAAAATTTGCGACTATAATTTATAAAACACGCATAATAAAAAATAAAATAAACCATATTTTCTAACTAAAAACCAATGAAGTGAACCTATAAGAAAAATAGCAATAGTACTAATGATAAAAAATTATGAATTAAGAAACTTTTTTTAAATCTTGCTTATATAATTGTAAAAAAAACTATTTTACGGATTTTGTCGCATTTGTATTTGATTTTTGATTGCCCAACGTTTGGAATACTTTACAGCGCTCATGGTCATGGGCGGACTAATGTCTGACATCTTACATGTACTTCTACTTAAAATAATTTCATTTACAACTAGCAACCCACCCTCGTTTCGGTTTCAGTCGTCTTACCCGCGTAGTTCCCGAGAATACCGAGATAAAATATAGCCTATATTACTCCCTGGTATTATAGCTATCCATTGGTGATAGAATTTTTGAAATCAGTTACGTGATTTAAACGTGAAAGCGTAACAAACAAACAATCTTACTTTTTACCAATTTTACTATTTTTGAAATGTCTATTTGTAATATCTAAATAATAGCTTTTTCACTCTCACGCGGTCCAGTTAAAAAATTCCATCCAATTTAAAAATTCTTTGTCTGTCTGTTTGTACCGGGTAATCTTCAAAACGATTGGACCAATTTTTGATAATTTCTAATAGCAGGTAACTGTGTAACTAAGTATTATCTGTGAGGTGACGGCATAAGAATACAATTTATCACTCCCTATCTTGCCAGTAGACGTCGTAAAAGACGACTGACGTTATGACATTATGCATATAACATTTATGCAAGAAAAGGAAAACTCGAAATAAAACACTATACCAACATGACAAGCGTGGTATAGTAGGCCAATTTCCCTCCCATTGCGAAGGAGACGCACCCAACAATGGGACGTATATGAACTGTGATGATGATGACGAAATATTCAAACATAATTACAGCTATGCAGTTACTAACGAGAATTGAACAAATTCTATTTCAAAATCAAATTGAATTGCTGCCGTTTTCCAAGTGAACGAACAGACCAATATACTTAGACCTCAGTTATTTCATTACTTATGCCTTCACACTTTCATATTCTACTCTATGGTAAAGGTAGGGTAGTTCTAGTTACCTTGGGTGCTCATTGAATCAGCCTCCGGCTATTAATAGGTTCTTCCTAGTTTTTATAACCAACGCATTCAGATTATTTTTAAACTAAAAGAAGTTTTTTAACAAAAAAAACTGCTTCTAGTGCAAGCGTGATGCTTTACCATATAATTACTTAAACAATTCAGATACTGTACAGATAGCGTAGTGGTTAAAATACCAACCTACCGTGCCAGTATCGTGGCTTCGAATACCACGTAGGACAACAGTTTGTGAAATCCACAAATTTTAGTTCTAAGTTTGAATGTAATTTTTCCGTTAATTATATATTTGTAAAGTCTCTCGGAACAAAAGGATTACGTTCTTAGTGCAGGGTATTCAGTTTTATAAAATAAAAAAAATATCGAATTGAGGTTGATTTGGGCCCATTTAGGCCAAATTGGGGCTATATATACTCATCACTGTTACTACTGTAAGTCAGGATTTACTAAGGTCTCCATTTTGACCCTGACCTCGCAAAAGGTCCGAGTCCAACAGCGGGATGTGAATGGATTAAAAGAATAATTTTAACATATAATTTGCGCTATCGGAGACAGTTTACCGTTTACAAATTATTCACAGATGTTCATAAGGTAAATTTCAAGCAATGTTAATTTAAAAGATAATGTCACACAGTTAAGTAGATAAAAAATGATGGCTCGACTTATCTCCCTTCTAATCCTTAAGGCGCTAAATTCAAATGTCAGGTAACAATTATTTTCACTTCAAAATCTCGCAGCTAAAGTTAAATTAAATTAAGTATGTATTTTATAAAGGTCAAGAGTCTAAAGTGCTCACGGACTCCAAAAATATAGTATTTGCTTAAGACATTTAACAAAGTTCGATTTCTTTTACCGACCTCTGTATTCTAAATGTCAAATGTAAATGAAAGTCATAACCACTTTACTTAATAGAATCCAGGATGAGATTCTTCATGATTCCTTTTCCTCTAGGTACTTCGATAAAGTTACTCAATAAAAAAGTTATAAAACCACTCATTGTTTTTAATCTGTGGTATGTTTTATCTATGGTATTTGCAATACAATGAAGTTTTGAAATAAAAAGTCTTGGCTTAAATGTCTTAATAAGCAAGCCATTAAATCCAAAAAAAAAAGTGGTATTTTTGTTACAGTGTCTTGGTAATTGGTATTGTCATGTTTTAAAGTACCTAAATATCACAAATATTCCATATCCATAGGTGTTCTATGCTACAGAATTTATTATCTACAAAAATGAGTTATTAAAATATGATCTTACTCTATGATATAAGAAACTAATAATAATACTCTTCATAAAACATGACATTCCCAATTCCTTTCAACAACGAAGGCCAGACTTGAGCTCACGGATTATTTCGATATTCCTTTTTCTTTCATCTCCTTATAAAATACTAGAAGACAAAACAATATCAGCTATGTCATCCATATTGAAGATTTCTAACGTAATTGAAACGCAGTAGTAATATTCTAGCAGTAAATTGAGTATTGCCATAGCAAATATATTAGAGTAGGGACACATATAAGAAAGAAAGAAAGAAAGAAAGAACTCGTTTATTGGCACATACATACATACAATACAGAAATCTCCGACTGTTTTGAAATTATACATATGCTATTTTAATTATGAAATAATATGCGGTATTAATAATAAAGAAATTAAATATTAATGATAAAGAAACTATCCGTGTGGTGACGGAGTAAGAATACAATTCACCACCCCCCTATCTTACCCGTGGGTGATCGTACGAGACGACTAAGGGATATAAAACGCATATAACATCTATGCGAGAGAAGGAAAACTTGAAATAAAACCCTATACCAACACGTCTGACCAGCGTGGTATAGTAGGTCAATTACCCTTCCATTATGGAGGAAGCCCGAGCCTAACAATGGGACGTAAATGGGCTGAGATGAGATGAATGATAAAGAAATTAATGAAGATAGACCTTCATATCAAAGAAATTATCTTGCCAATGGTCTTTGAAGTCTGCCAAGCTTCATTTCTATGTATATATATATGTTATCTTCTGATAATCATAATTAATAAAATTATAAAAAAGGTGGTAATGAGAAATAGTATAAGATCTATAAACGATTGACTAACAAAACGAATACATTCTTTTTTTTATATCTGTTGACAATCATAGTCGGCGAATCCGCCTACCCTTCCATCAAATAATCTTTTCGACAAATGCCTCCCCACGGGAATGCCAATGCCACCCCAACTAACCTATTCCACTGCATACATCAGTTTCAATTCAAGTTACCGTTCAAATTCTTACTCGACAAATGACGATTCGACACTTGATTCAACCTTAAATGGTTCATCTTCAAATGCTTTGATTCATATAGAAGTAAGAATTTGCCCTCCCTCGTTCCTATACCATATTCCTCTCATCCTATTTTTTGTACTTGAGCTATGCGGTATATTAAAAAGTAAATTAGTACAAAATTTTATCAAAAAAGTGTGTGTGCGTGTGTACTTATGTACACATGTTCTGACATCTGTACATAAGTTATACTTCTTTGTAACAAGATAAAAATCTTTCTAAAAATTGTATCTTTCGCGTTATCCTACGTTTGTTGAAGAAACGACACTAATAGAAAAAAAACCGGCTAAATGCAAGTCGGAGTCGCGCACGAAGGGTTCCGTACCACCCTTACTTAATATTATAAATGCGAGTAAGTTTGTTTGTTACGCTTTCACGCTTAAACCACCGGACCGATTTCAAAAATTCTTTCACAAATGGAAAGCTATAATATCAGGAAACAACATAGGCTATATTTTATCCCGATATTCCCACGGGAACGGGAATTACGCGGGTAAAGCGACTGAAACCGAAGCGAAGCGAGGGCGGGTTGCTAGTTATCTATAAAAAAGCAAAAAGAAATTCGCGTTTGTTGTATGGGAGCCCCCCTTAAATATTTAATTTATTTTATTTTTAGTATTTGTTGTTATAGCGGCAACAGAAATACATAATATGTAAAAATTTCAACTGTCTAGCTATCACGATTCTTGAGATACTTGAGATACCTGACAGACAGACGGACGGACAGACAGCGAAGTCTTAGTAATAGGGTCCCGTTTTTACCCTTTGGGTACGAAACCCTAAAAAGGGTATTTAATACATCGAAAGTGTTATTATAACGCATTATGTAGTTGACATTTATGACAGTGTACGCGCGCATAGTAAAAAAATTTACTAACTTCAGGGTGTGGATTTTTCGTGACGGTGTACGCGCGTACTTCACTTTCTTCATGGTAGGCAGCGGCCTATCAAAGACTCGTGAGTGGCAGTATGACTTACACAGATATGCTGTTTGCTCGTTAGCCACCCATTAAAAAATAAAGGGAGCCGTCCCTCAGGACGCCTGGCAGATGTAAAACATCGAAGTTATTTTGTACAAGTATATATGCATAAAAGAACAGATTACGACAGAAACTAATATGGCATGAAGTATTAATAATATATCAAGTTTTTTTTAGAAAATGATGATTGAATAAATCAATAAACATTTATTTTCATTAGTATACGCTATAGTTGTGTTTAGGTGAATAATTTATTTTGAGTTCACTAAATGGCGTTGTACAAAATTCTAAGACAGATTTTGTTTTAATTACACAAATGTTTGTTATCTAAGCGTGGCGTTAACGCCACGCCAACAATCAGGTTTACCCTCGCCTATAGATGTTTCACATCAAAAAACATAGTCGAATTAAGAATCTCCTTTTGCATTTCCCATTTCAAATTAATAACGAATCGTGAACTACAAAACGTATGCAAAATCGCCTTTATTCTCATATAACACAATAATGTATAATCTGCATAATAACGGGTTGTGGCGCATTGCGAACCAAATTACATTCACTACGAGACCGTAAGCTTTGAATATACACATCAGAGCATATGTAGAGCATGAAAATTTATTGTATAACAGTTAAACACGTATGGTGACGGAATAAGAATACAATTCAGCCGCCTATCTTGCCCTCGGGTGTCGTACAAGATAGGGATGGCGATCTGAGATCGATTAATCGAAGAATCGATTTTTCAAATTCGATTTCGATTTTATAAATCGATACGAAGCAGAATCGATTCGGTGAATCAATACTTTACCCTAGAGAATTGTTGTTCGATTTTTTCTGCCCACTCGATATATTATAAGACTAATAATACTATCAGATTTCTTAAAAAAAAAATGCTCCTCACATATTTACTCTCCAGATTTCCTAAAAAAAAAAGAGATCTTCCCAAGCCCGTCCAACAGAAAAGATTGATAGATCGATTAATCGAGCATCGATCCTTCAGACCTCAATTTTCTTGTGAATAGATTCTTTGGACGACAATTCGAATCGATTCAAAAATCGATCTTTTTCAGAAAGATCGCCCATCCCTAGTACAAGACCATTAAGTAATATATAATATGCATGACTCCATATACAGTTTTTCGTGTGGTGACAGAGTAAGAACATGGTTCAGCAGCACTCTCTCTTATTCGTGAGTATCGTAAAAGACGACTAAGGGATATAATATATAAATAACATCGATTCAAGAGAAGGAAAATTTGAAATGAAACCTTATACCATCACGTTGGACTAGTTTGGTATATTAAGTCAATTTCCCTCCCATAATGGAAGCGGATTAAGCTCAGCAGTGGGATGTATATGAGCTTAGATGATATACGTTTCCAAATAACATGTAGATTATATAATGTTGCGCATTTCATTCAGTACTTTAAGACAAACAATCCCACGATGTATTGACGGGCTCACGATCGGCCAGCTCTTAGATTGCAGACTTTTTTCGACTTACATGATATTTGTTGTGCAACAAATTGCCTACTAATACGCGACAGTTTATGAGTATGTGAGGATGTGAAGACGTCTGTTGCACTTTCACGCAAAAACTACTAAATGGATTTTGATGAAACTTTACAATAATATAGATTACATATCAGAATAACACATATGCTATAATTTATCCCGATATTCGTACGGGAAGAGGAACTGCTGGTGAAACCGCAGGGCGCTGCTAGTATTGTAATATTGTTGGGACGCGGTCGCAGCCTTCTGCGAGGCAGTGATCTCGCGGAAGGAGGCGGCGGATCGCCTGCGCGAGGAGTGCAGCCTCGATGAGGAGATCCGCCGCCGGCGACTGGGGCGGCGTAGGCGCGAATACTTGCGCCTCATGCCGCCCTAGCCGAAGCCGCGGGTGACGTGACCGGAGATTAGTCCGTCACCCGCCGAGAGGCCGACCACGTGAGGAAAAACCGACGTCGTCCTCGAGGGGGGATGTCTGTCGATGGGAGGGTACCCCAAATAGGGGGTATTCCGTCGGACCGACCACTGATGATAAGAAACCCTGCTCCGGTGGTCGGCCCAACGACGAAGGCGACGTGCACGTGGGTGGGTTGCGGATGTGCGTGCTCACGCCCCTCTGTCGCCCCGGACAGAGTGGTGTGAGGAGCGCGCTGACCGCAACCCACACCCAAAAAAAAAAAGTATCGTAATATTGTGGCCAAATTACATGAAGCTTTTATAAATTGTAGCCTACGTTTTATTCTGACGTATGCTTATCCTTTCCTTATCCCTACTAATATTATAAACGAAAGTTTGTATGTGAAGATGTTTGTTGTTCTTTCACGCAAAAACTACTCAATGGATTTTGATGAAACTTCACAATAATATAGCTTACATATTAAAATAACACATAGGCTATAATTTATCCCGGTATTCCCACGAGAAAAGAAACTGCGGGTAAAACCGCAAGGCACTGCTAGAAGGTTATGTCATTGTAGTGTCATCAAAATGAGTTCCATACTTTTTACGTGAAAGGGACGCTAACAAACTTACGCATTTATAATATTAGAAAGATTATCGATCTACTTACTGTTTTAGCTTTCAGACTCGGCGCAGGTGAACTGGATAATAAAAGTGATGGGAGGTTTACCGAGTTGAAAACCCTCAACGCTCAACCATAATCAGATGAAAAATCGTCAAATACATCTGCGAATAACAGCTAAATACATTAAAACAAAACGGGCGCTACGCATTAGAACCATCCGTTTTCCATATGGACACACCCCGCTCATTCCATTCGGGCCAAGGGTGGCGTGCAGCTCCACAACCACCTGTATTCCCTTCTCATCGCCTTTGGACTGACCACAAATACTGATTCCTTACCCTCGGTAAAAGCAATCGTTTCGGAGCAAGTTGAGGTTCGGTTGGCTGCTCATAATGTAAAAGTAAGAAGAATTCCTCACATCCTATTCAACCTTGATCCTATCCCATATTTCTTTCTTTCTTGAGGTTTCATCATCATCATCATCGCAGCCCACATACGTCCCACTGTTGGGGTATCGAGCCTCCTCCACAATGGAAGGGAATTTGCCTACTATACCATGCTGGTCTGACATGTTGGTATAAGGTTTCATTTCGAGTTTCCCTTCTCTTGCACAGATGTTATGAGCATATTATATACCTTAGTCGTTTTTTACGACATCCACGGGCAAGATAGGGAGTGGTGAATTGTACTCTTACTCCGTCACGCGGAAAATTCTTGAGGTTTGCGGTATATTAAATAACCGTTGGCCAGTAACGGGTCTCCTTTCCCAGAAATGTCCCTCCAACAGAAATATTTGGATTTATTTATCTCAAGGTAAACTTAATACGTAACGTCGTTACAAATCTAATTGAACCGAATAATTTAGATATATAAATACATATTTCACCCATAAATGACAGCCACATTCAGCTTTAAATAAATAACAACACGGATCCCCGAAAAAGCTATTTAAAGTACACCTGCGTAAAAATGTCATCATCAATTGTGGGGTTTGTCGTTCTATAATATCTGTGGTTATGGCGCGAAAGCGTTTTCAATTACCGATGTCCGATAAATATCGGAGAGTTCTTCAGTCGGGCTTATTCTGCGGTTAGTTGACAAAATTATTGGAATTAAAGACGACCTCGCTCCGCATAAAATTAATTATTCAGTCGGTTCCAAATCGTAGTTGGTAACGATGTTTGGACATTTTACGTCAAACTTAAACACGTTATAACAGTTATTATGTTATCAAATATAGTTCGAATTATTGAATTTATAATATGACATTTCACACGTATACGTTATTGAACAATGTATTTGAAATTAAAAGTAATTATTGGTATTGGAAACAAACATTTTATGGCTTCGTGGTCATAAAAACAACAGCAATACACGCCACAGGTTAAAAAACGAGTCTTTAATGATAAAAATTTCAAAAATGTGAAATTTTTGAATGAATAAGAGGACAGGAGACCCATAACTTGCCCATTATTCATCAATATATTGCACACCTTAAAAAGAATAATTATAGAATAGGGTCCAAGCGCAGTAAGTCTTCTTACTACTACGTTATGAGTAGCTTCCAGAACTTCAATTTACAAAATAGGATCTGGCACATCGTACTTCTATCGAAGCTACCATCATACGAAACCCCCGAGGGACTCTGTAATTCGGTCGCTAGTTTTCTGGATGGTCGGAGTATAAAAGTCGTCGTGGATGGCTCCTGCTCTGACACCATAACCATTAATGCTGGTGTACCACAGAGCTCGGTGCTATCCTTCTATCAAGGATATGCTCTGTTTGGAAGCCATTTTGAGAACAAAGTGAAATCGGTAAGCAGAAGGCTGGGCGACCTGATTACAGCCAGGCGATGCTTTATACCGACACAGCATCCTGTGCTATACAAAGCACTAGTGGGACCTCATGAGGACTCACATATCTGGACAGTTTTTGCGCCTAAATATAAAATAGACCCACTAGAGTGACCCGCAGGGAGTTACCCTTTTTTTTAGTGGTCGGGTACAGTCAACGCACCCGTCGCCCGGCTCCGTCCGGAGCGACAGAGGTGTGGCACGTACAGCCCTGTAACCCACCCGTGACACGTCGCCTTCGTCGTTGGGCCGACCACCGGTGCAGGGTGATTTGTCGTCAATGGTTGGCCCGACGGAATACCCCTTGAGGAGTACCCTCTCCTCGACACGCCTTCGTCACGCGGTCGACCCTTCGGCGGGTGACGGACTAACTCCCCGGTCCAGTCACCCACGGCCTCGGCTAGGGCGACATCAGGTGCAGGTAATCGCGCCTGCGCCACCCCAGTCGACGCAGGGAGTCACCCTGTAAAGAAGTGATGTGTGAATCGTTGATGATCACAATCTCAAGGATAGTTAACTACTCCAAGTTGGAGCAACTAAAAGACTTTAGAGTCGCTCTGTGTATACCACGGGCTCTTCCATGGGTAGAACTGCGGAACTGTTTCACTTGGTACCATCGTCATCATTTTACCACCGTACCAAGCAACACCATAGCAAAATTCATACGTTTCCCCTAGAAACGTTATGATATTTAATTGTACGTTTCCAGCGATCATTTCTCCCACGTACGTGCAGGATCTGCTGCTGTGTTTCCCGAGCACTATACGCTTTGTAGCCGAGACGTCGACAAGAGTAGATATCTGAAAGGGTAACCTGTCGTCTGGATCACAAAGCACATTCAATTGATTGAGAGGGTAAAATGGCAAATTATGACATCCAACGCCGCTCTTTCGTTGCCACGGACGGCACGAGCAGATTGTGGCCAATTTCATTATTCATCGGCAATCTTCTCTTATCCTAATTTCTTGGGGTTGACTCAATATGTACTTGGTTTCCATCATACATAATGCAAAAGAGATAATAGTAATTTTATCTTCAGCCTGACGCCCTCTTTAACAACGTAATTGTTAATGATTACTGGTCTACGTGAGTATTACACACTGTATATAAAACTACAGATTTCACCGCGTTTGTATTGATTTTTGATTACCGACGTTTCGAACACTTTACAGTATTCCTGGTCACGGGCGGACTAAGATTTCTCAGGTCCAACAAGTCATCGTTACTACAGAGATTTATGTCTATTCGCTACAGATATTAGTTGTTAAATTTTGACGCAATTATACCAATATGTTGGTCAAAATTAGTGCTCAAAACGTCGGATAATCAAAAATCAAATACAATTGCGATAAAATTCGGCAATTAGTTTTATTAGAACGTATTTGTTGCCCAGATGGCATTAGATGTAACCCACGAGCATTGTAAGAGTTGGCAGTATTCATAGCTGCCTTCACAGAGCATATTAATCTTTATTTATTTCATCACCATCTCAGCTTATATATGACCCACTGTTGGGCATAGGTCTCCCTCATAATGAGAGGGAAATTGACCTACTATTCCACGCTAGTCAGACGTGTTGGAATAGGATTTTGTTTCGAGTTTTCCTTCTCTTGCACAGATGTTAAATGCTTTTTACATCCCCCGTCATGTTCACGACATCCACGGGCAAGATTCGAGTGTTGAATTGTACTTTTACTCCGTCACCACACAGAAATTTATATATTTACTAGCAACCCGCCCTTGTTTCGCTTCGGTTTCAGTCGTCTTTCCTGAATAGTTCCCGTTCCCGTGGGAATACCGGGATAAGATATAGGGATAAGATATAGCGGCATAAGATATGATATAGCTTTCCATTGCTGAAAGAATTTTTGAAATCGGTCCGGCCGTTTTGAAGATTACCCGGAACAAATAAACAGACAGACAGACAAAAAATATAAAGTGTATTTTAGGCATATGTATAGTGCAAATAACCGTGTGAGCATGAAAATAGCCTATTATTTTGACATTAC
This sequence comes from Lymantria dispar, assembly GCA_032191425.1. NCBI lineage: Eukaryota > Metazoa > Arthropoda > Insecta > Lepidoptera > Erebidae > Lymantria > Lymantria dispar. Next base: position 7,706,212 of record CM063445.1, on the reverse strand, counting down.
AAACAGACACTCCAATTTTATTTATTGGTATAGATATCAATGAAAAGTACCTACCATATGAAAATTGTATGTAAATTTTATATAACATCAAAACAAACTTAAATGTCAACAAAATAAAAAAACAATTTATATCAGTTCAGTGTAAACTTTTCTCACACCGTCTAAAATAAAATCCAATCACTCACCAGTATTAAAGCGCACCTGTATTCGTATTTTAATATCAAAACGTTCTTTTATCTGGGAACATCTTTACTGCGGAAATTTTGTAGGAAGTGTAATTAAATTTCTTTAAGGTAAGTCCCCGATGTGACCCAGAGGTACGATAGAAGACTTACGCGTTAAGAACAAGCGACAAAGCTGCTTTATGTATTTACTAAAAATAATTATGGAGACGTAAATGTTTATTAAAATAATATAAACAATAGTATTGTGTATTTACTGAAAATATTTATAGATAGATATATGTATATGAAGATTGAATAAATAATTATATTTATTAGGATGTTTAAGAGAATTTTACACATCTTTTTTTTACGGTCGGCGCGCTCCTTGCTCCACTCCGTCCGGGGCGACAAAGGGGCACGCACACCCGTAACGTACCCGTGACACGTCGCCTTCGTCGTTGGACCGACCACCGGGGCAGGGTGACTTGTCGCCACTGGTCGGCCCGACCAGTGGTCGGCCCGAATTTTTACAAATCTCAAGCAAAAATTTCTTGAAGCATTTCATCGCATTATTTTTTTTTTCTTATATTAACAATAAGATTACCTACAATGAAACTAAAATTGGTGTTTTATTAAATTATTGAATTGCCACATGTGTGTATTTTAATTAAATAATTAAATATCTACCAAAAATTAATAATTAAAAACTTAATAAAAATTCAAAATAAAACTATTTTAAACATTGTTTCTACCTCGTATTCGTATTTATGATGTCGGAGTAAAAATACAATACACCACCAATTCATCTTACCCGTATCGTAAAAGACGACTAAGAGATAAAAAAAATATTTTTTATTGTAAAAAAAGCTTGGGGTGCGGTGCATGTTGTCAATAGTTATAAATATTTTATTGACAGATATGAGTAGAAGGATTATCATTTTGATAATATCTTAAAAAGCACCCCACGCTTTTTTTACAATAAAAAATTATTTTTTTTTATATACACTATTCTTAATTCAAATTTTTTAATTTTTTTTTTTCAATTTTTAGTTTGACTTTCATTAAAAGCGTATTTTTTTAGGTTTTTTTAATTATTATTTATTTTTCATTTTTTAGTTGAATTTTCGCTAATCCTGATTATCCTAGTAAGGATAACGGGTCAAACTGTTTAAAATATTGAATTGTCATCGGTCCTTAATAAGTATGCCAAATTTCGAGTTAATCAGACGTTTTGAAGGGGATCAAAATCATGTTCAAAGATTCCGTTACATACTAACATACATACGTCTGAAGCTAATAAAAGCGTATTAAAAAGCATATAACTTCTATGCATTAGAAAGGAAACTCGAAATAAAACTCTATGCGAACAAGTTTGATCAACGTAGTATATGGGGTCGGTTTTTCCTCCTAGTATGGAGGAGAGTCGGGCCCAAGAGTGGAATGTGTGGGATGAGTTAAGATGGAGTTATCACCTATAATTGTATCAACAAAGTAAAAATTTACATCCTTTCTTTTTTCAAGCGGATTGATGATCGCAGATTATATTAGGAGTTTTTCAAGAAAGTGCTGCTGGTCATTTCCCTACCTGGTACTCTGTAACTAGTTTTTACGATTCTCACGGGAAGTAAAAAGTGGCAACATTGTATTCTTAACCCATTTTACCCGCGCAAATTTGTCTATTTCTAAGTAAACGTAATAAATACTTTCATGCGAATAAATTGGAATATAAATTGTATATATTTGTAAAAATAACAGAATATTAAAAGATAAACATCGATTCACATTTATTTAATCTGTGGTAAAGATGATCATTAACATACAAAACTACAAAGTATATACATTCACTACTCTCAGAGTATTACAGGCAGATTTATGCTACAGAGATTTCACTTACAAGTTTCAAGATTTCTGGGTTTCGGGTTCTGCATATTGAAACTTCAAAGGAATCTCCTAGACCAATGTAATAGCTTAGAATATATTGCATCTTATCTTATTAATAATATAAATATTAAAGTTTGCGAGATAGGGAAGGATGATGGCTATCTATCAAAGATCTGGATCTTTGATACATAGCGCTGCAACCAATTTTAAGGTATCCGTCTTTACGACAACCACGGGCAAGATAGGGAGTGATGAATTTTATTCTTACTACGTCACCACACGGAAAGTCGAGTCGAGTGGTATAGTAGGTCAATTTCCCTTTCACTATGGAGGAGCTTCAAGCATTGGGACGTATATGAGTTGAAATAATGATGAAAGATAAATATCATCATAATACAGTAGAACCCGTTTAATACAATCACGTTTAATACGATATCCCGCATAATACGCCATTTTGCGTCAGTCCCAGCAACTTGAGACATGTTTTCATACATTTCTTAACGCTTAATATGATCGTCATCCCGTTTAATACGCAAACACGTGCCACTCAAAAACACATGCGGCAGCGGCTAGCGACTGACGGAGTGACGACTGTCGAGCGACCCTAAGTGATAATGACCAAGAAGACGATGAATCAGCTCCAATTTTATCACACGCATTATCAGCAGTTAATGATTTAAAACGCTATGTAACTTCTTTGAATCAAGTAAAGACGCACTGCGAAAATTAAATTACGTTGAAAATCTTGTAATTGCTAATGCCTCAAAATCTTTTTGTCTAACTAAAATAAGTGATTACTTTAAGTAACATAATAATAAACAACATTTTTTATATTTTTAAATATTTTTTATTTTTTAATATTTAAAAATGTATCTAATAGTAAGTATATTAAATAAAGAAAATAAACAACATTTTATTTAGGTAATTTGTAAATGTTAAATTCAATACGTAGGTATTCAAATTAATAATAGAATATAATAAATAATAATGGCACGTTTTTCCCTTTCCCGCATAATACGCTTTCCTGTCTAAGACGCATTTTTTGTCGGGTCTCTGCAAAATCATCTTAAACGTGTTATACTGTACTTGCTTTCTACATAATAAATAATTAATAAAAGAAGATTTCGTTTATAACTTGAAGCATAAACTAACCGTCCAATATGATGTAGAATGTAATTCACGGAACTCCGGCTATTCAAGATGCCTTCACACACTAACATCTTATTATTATAAAATTTTATGTGAAACGCATTATTAGAGAAATACCTATTTTAAAGCTTTATGCTGACATATTACATTGTTATAATATTTTACTATCTTTTAAAGTATACCTAAAACTTGTTATATAATATAATAATGATTTCTAATGCCTACTAATTCTTTCACGAATTATACATATTTTTAGGGTTCCGTACTCAAACGGGACCCTATTACTAAGACTTCGCTGTCTGTTCGTCCGTCTGTCTGTCACCAGGCTGTATCTCAAGAACTGCGATAGCTAGACGGTTGAAATTTTTACAAATTATGTATTTCTGTTGCCGCTATAACAACAAATACTAAAAACAAAATAAAATAAATATTAAGGGGGGGGCTCCTATACAACAAACGCGATTTCTTTGCCCTTTTTTGCTCAATGGTACGGAACGCATCGTGCGCGAGTCCGACTCGCACTTGACCGATTTTTTTTTTTTTTTTTATTTGTATTTATATTTTCACATTTCTTTGTGGTAACGGAATAGGACTATAATTCACCTCCCCGTCTTTTATTCGTGAGTGTCGTAAAAGACTAAATATAATTTGAAAAAAAAAAAAAAAAACAAACATGTCTAAAGAAAAGAACTTCTTCATCATCATCATCATTTCAGCCTATTGCCGTCCACTGCTGGACGTAGGCCTCCCTCATGTTGCGCCACAATGTGCGGTCCTGTGCCGCCTGCATCCAACGACGCCCAGCAACTTTCACTAGGTCATCGGTCCACCTAGTGGGGGGGCGTCCTACACTGCGTCGTCCGATACGTGGTCGCCACTCGAGAACCTTTCTTCCCCACCGGTTGTTGGTTCGTCGAGCGATGTGGCCTGCCCATTGCCACTTCAGCGTGCTAATTCTTCGTGCTATGTTGGTTACACCCGTTCTTCTGCGGATTTCCGTATTCCGGATTCTATCTCGCAGAGAAATCAAATCAAATCATTTATTCTGCATAGGCCCCTTAAGGGCACTTACATATTGTCAAATTACACGTTTGAATACAATACAATAATCTACCACCGGATCGGAATGCGACCACAAACTGAGAAGATCCGGCCAGAAACTCAGTGGGCAGTCATTTTTTTTTAATCTTTTAAATATACATAACATTATGCTTCGTACAACATATATGGTATTAGCTCCAGTGTGATGCCCTTCGAAATTAAATCCCGAGCATAGCCCGCTCCATAGCACGCTGAGCGACTTTGAGCCTTGATATGAGGCCTACATTTAGGGACCACGTTTCCGTGCCGTAAGTCATCACTGCTAACACACACTGGTCGTAGACCTGTGTTTTCAGACACTGAGGTATGTTGGACGAGAAGATCCTCTAAGTTTCCCGAACGCTGCCCAACCGAGTTGGATTCGTCGGCTGATCTCTTTCTCGAAATTGGATCTACCTAACTGGACTGTTTGTCCTAGGTAAACATAATGATCGACAACTTCGAGAATCGCATTGCCAACTAGGACCGGTACAGGAATGACATGGGCGTTTGACATGACTTTCGTCTTGTCCATGTTCATTCGTAAACCCACTAGTTGGGATACCCTGCTGAGATCATTGAGCATTGTGCCAAGGTCCTCCATGGGTTCTGCCATAATGACGATATCGTCTGCACATCGAAGGTGAGTGATGTGAGGTGATGATTCTTACATAAATTTAATTCAATTTTAACGACGAAGAAGAAAACTATTGGCTCAGCTCGTGCTACTTCTGTCTAAAGAAATAGCGCTATATTGTGCCAATACCTGAATAAATGTATGAATAAATAAATAAGCCACTATGACATCAACAAGGTGAGTTAACTAACTTGTTTATATGGAGGCTAGAAGTAAGGAGGACCATCTTGTATGGGGGATTAGTCGAAAAAGTGTCCACTTGTAAACAGCAAATTATTGTTCGAACACTCACCGAATTATCGCAAGTGTAGGAAGTGGAAATGATATGAATGAATCAGTTATAAACAGAGTGAAGTGTGCCGAGTTGAAAAATTTATATTACTCTTGACTTCTGTAGTTAAAAAATACCTATGCAGTATTTAAAATCACAATGATTTACGTAGTCAACTGTAATTTAGTAAATAATAACCTATGAAACTCCTGAAATAACGACCATAGTGATTTGCTTTTTTTATGAAATTTTGTTGGCGCTCTATTTAAATTTTTTCCACTTGCTACTATAGCGCCACCTTAATTTGCCCCTTTCAACAGACACTTTTTAATACACTAAGATGGTTCTTCTTACTTCTACCCTTCATACTTGTCTAACAATATTAACAACAAAAATAAAATATCGTATTCACAACTCGCATCATTCGCCAATGGACTAAGCAGTTACTATAAAAGTGGTAATTACTGGTGGACCTTTCCCGCGCTGCCGATGACACTTAAATTTTATTGCCAGTAAAAATAATGTCCGCCCGCGGATCGATCGCATTACCTAACCGTTTCAACTTAGTAACCTACATGATAAAGTTAGATTGTTTCGTGGCAACTATAAAATTCACAACAAAGAATCACGGTACAAGAGATGAGATCTAATTAGAGAAATCACATTAAAAATATCGTTGGTTTGAACGGACACAAACTAAACCCAGACTATGGCCAATAATACGTGGACCGCATATAGTATAGTCCTAAATAAGAATCGAACAGCGAATCTTGTCGCGTATAGGAATCTTAACGACTTCGCTATTTGTGCAGAATTCCCTATAACCTTAGAATAATAACACATAGAAGGTAAGTCCGGCGCACAAAAATGAAGCATTTAAATTGGAGCCTAATGGTGCTTACGCCGGACCGTTCCGTAGTGTACAAGGTCACTGTACTGCACATACATACTCAACGCAACTCTTAAAAAATAAATAGGTAATTATGACGATTTGTGCATTCAAATGGTATCACAACACATTTGAAAAGCATGAAAAATGTATTAACATTACTTTTAAAAGTATTTTGACGATTTATGTTAATAAAAACAAATAAATTCAAATTAAAATTTTGATTAAAATTTTGATTTCATAATTTTTATAGTGGTGTACGTGTGTAATCGCCTGCGCGCATGTAGTATTTATGGTTTCATGTTTTTGATCGCTTAAGTACCGAGACTATCCTTCTATACGTTATTATTCTAAGCCTATAACGTTATCCTTCACCATCAAAATTAATGATAACCAACAATTTACTAAACTTCCCGCTGGTGAAACCAGTGAGCTACGAAATTCTTCTATAAACTGAAAGCCATGCCAGTAGTTATAACACCTTCTTTCCTGGGAAGGAACGATTAACAGAGCAATATAATTGGCATTACGCCAAAATTATCTTTGCGTACATAATTCCTCTGTATATTACAGAACGCCTCCTAAACAGCTGGATCGATGTTGATGTTTTTTTTGTGCGTGTTCCAGTAGATTCGAGAATGGTTTAGATAAATAATTCGACCCGGTTGGTGGCGATCGATTTCAAGGAGAAGTCCTTTATTTATTTTTTTAATTTGAACAGAGTTTGTTGAATCTGACCTACGGTCTAAAAATATATCGCTTCTCTAAAAATTAGAAATTTAAAAATCATCTAAAATATGTACCTACTTTTGTGCACATTGCGTAATTCCGCTTGGGTCAACTAGTACTTGTATAAGACTAACTATCTCAACTAAGGCATGAAGTACTTGAATCTATGCAAATAAATAAAATTGAAAGAAGTACATATGGCTAGAAACGTCTGTCTGTATGTATGTTTGTTCCGGGTAATCTTTAAACAACTGGACCAATTTTTGAAAATATTCCACTAGCAGGTAACTTTCTATATAAAGAGTAACGTAGGCTAATTTTCCTCTCAAAAAAAGCCTATGAAATTTTGCCCGCCCCAGGACTCAAAACCGACAAGCCTCAGAGGCAAACCTCGAAGCGACTGGAACGGAAGCGCATCGAGGGCAGGTCGCAGGTAATATTAGAATTCGTGTGCTGACAGAGAAAAAATACGATTCATCACCCCCATATCTTGCCTGTGGGTGTCGTAAAAGATGATTAAGCATTATCCATGCAAGAAAAGAAAAACTTGAAACATAATCTATCTAAATCTCATTATTTTAGCACATGTAAGGCCCTCTCTTGGGCTTAGACCTCTTCTATAATTAGAAGGCAATTGAGCAACTATTCCACACTGGTCCCACTTAAGGCAACGTGCCCATACTACGTGACCCGTTTCGCGGGGTAATTAAAGTACCACGGTTAGACACAGGAGCGGGGCGTGGCTTAGGTTTTTGTCACGTAGTCGGTTTTACTGAAAAAAATCTCTTATTTTTTACCTTAATTCGAATAATTTTTCATAATATATAATTCACTAGTAATTTAAGTATGCATGCAGGCTTATGCAATAAAGACGAGTATGAGCCAAATTATTTTTTTTTCACTTTTGCCTGTAAATTGATTAAAATTTATGATTATGAATTACTACGTGAAAACTAAAGGGTAGAGGGTCTTGACATATACTACGAGTGGTCACTGAGGGGAGGGAGGAGTCGAAAAATCTAAAAAATAGATCACGTAGTATGGGTATGTTCTCTAACCTATATATAAGTATAACCTATACCAACACGTCTGACCACCGTGATATAGTAGTCCAATCTCTCCTATTGTGGATGATGCTCGAGCCCAGCAGTGGGACGTATAAGAGCTGTGATGATGATGATATCGATGACACCGAACCCAGTGGAATATATATAAGCTAAAATAATATTCGACATAGATTTTTATTATTCATTCACTTTTATTCACTTATCCAATCTAGACTGAAACCAATAACAAACCCAAACAGAGTTTTATTAGAAAACTAAATCATATAATTGGACATAACACGAGTTAGTCCGACAGACTTCATTGGTTCAAATAAATAGGTTTTCTGTCTGAAAGTTGATTCTGTGCGACGGAATCCGGACTGTCGGTCGGTGCTTAACTTAATTCCATTTTAGTGCAGGTTTACTGCAACATCGCTCGGTTGAGCTTTTATAATATCAGAGTAATATTATTTTATATCTTTATTATATTTTAACGACGGACTATATGATATTCGCGTTCATATTGTATCAGTGTGCTGTATGGTAGCGGAGTACGAATCCAATTTACACCCTCTCTCATTCGTGGATGTCTTAACTCATAACTCATTTATTCATAAGGGATTCTTACATGTCATTACATACACATTATTAATAAAATTACAATTTAATATATGAAAATGTCAGCAATTTGAAAAGGAAAATAAATAAACAATGTCAAACAGTAATAATAATAACAAAACATGTAAACGCGTTGGGTATTATGCGCCTCATGCCGCCCTAGCTGAGGCTGCGGGTGACGTGACCGGGGAATTAGTCCGTCACCCGCCGAGAGGCCGACCGCGTGAGGCAAGACCGACGTCCTCCCCGTGGGGGGGACGTCGGATCGAGGTGTATTACCTGAACTCATGAAAATTAGTAGAGTGATTCTGTTCGCGACAAGTGTAAAATACCGTGATAGTGCTTAAAAAACGAACTGTAACATAATAGTGAATTTTTGAGAAAAAGTATAGTGATAAGAATACCGTGAAAATTAACTAACTCAAAGTGTATCGCCCGATAGGAGTGCGTAACGAATATCGACCAATCAGGGCGCTCCAAATACATAGCGAAATTCGTAAGATGTAAACATTACGAATTAATGTGTACAGTGCTAAATAAACAATGTGAGTAATGAACATTAAAGTAGATTAATCATACGTTATATTGTAGTAAAAATAGTATTAAAATAGCCTATAACTGTTTGTTTTTCTTAATTTATGTAAAAGCGTAATAGGCATGATGACCAATTTTGAAAAACTGTTTTACAATATTCTTAAATAACTACTATTAACAAAAAATATATTATTTTTGCAATAAATGCGGTTTCTTTAGAAATAAATGCTATTTTAATTTAAATACATTTAAATTAGCGCCAAAGCGGTGCCTAGTGTCATGGCGTCTGCTTGTGACGTCACGTCTATTCACTAGAAAAGGCTGAAGAAGAAGCAGAATCCGACGGCTATGAAATCGACGAACAATCGAAGGCGGAGTACGTCCGCTCATGGTTAGCAGAAGCCCAGGACCCGCAGTTGAATCCAGCCCTGGTTACGACAGAAGCCACTACAAACGTGGCCGCCGAAGCCCACATGGAGGGAACCACCAGGGAACAGAAGACAGTTTCCGTGAAGGAAAACATGGAAGAAACCTCTAAGAAGAAGGAGACTTCACCACAGGGAAGTGACCCAATGACGCAGTTAATCACTGGACTCACTTCCACAATCGCCGCGCTCGCCGGGAAACCCCTGGAGATGTCACATACGTCACCTCACCCAGCAGTTTCCAAGGTCATCATGACATTACCGCCGTTCGACGGAGCGCATACAGAGTGATTGTCGTTTCGTGCCATATACGACACCACGAAGAATTACTTCAACGACGTTGAAAACACAGCTAGACTTAGAAAAAGTCTCAGAGGAAGAGCACTAGAAACAGTAAATTCAGAACTTATAGGAAATGCAAGACCGAATGATATCATGCAAGAATTGGAACTTCAATTTGGAAGACCGGACGCTATAGCACAGGCGGAAACGGAAAAGTTAAAGAACCTGCCGCGCTGTGGAGAAGCCCCTCGGGATATCTGCGCGTTCGCCGGCAGGATAAGAAGCGGCACAGTAACACTCGAAGCCATCAAAAAGGAGCACTACTTAGTTAACGCCGAGTTACTTCGCATCCTAACAGAAAAGCTGCCGAACTCACTACGTGTACAGTGGTACAGAACATATACGGAGAAGTACGCATCGGTGCCGGACCTCAGACGCTTCAGCGACTTTGTTACGGAACACGCACATTTCTGCAGCGCGTTCGCACCCGCTGAAGGCACAAGAGAACCGTCACACAACCGTCGCGTGGTTCAGCGAACACACAACATCATAGAAAAGCGAACATGGAACTCGAACCCTATCTCACATTCGAAGTGCAAGATCTGCGGACAAGATGGACACTACCCGGCAGACTGCGACACCTTTCGTCGGGGTGATTCAGGCAGAAGATGGGAGATAGCTAAGAAACATGGGTTGTGCTTTCGCTGCCTCCGCACACGCCACCAGCAACACAAATGCAAACCAAAGAGGTGCGAAATAGAGGGCTGTACCGCTTACCACAATCAACTTCTTCACTACCAACGACCGAAGACCGATGACTCGAAGATGGAGAAACAAGAAACAGTCACGAACTCGAGTCTGTATAGCGACCGTCAAGCCTTCCTGAAAATAATTCCCGTGTAACTCGTCGGACCGGCGGGAGAGATAGCCGCATTCGCACTACTCGACGATGGCTCAACAGTTTCCCTCATAGATGAAGAAATCGCCCAGGCTGTGGGCGCAGAGGGAAAGGTGGACCCCTTCACCATTCGCACCATCGGAGACAAAGCAATAGAGATGCCCGCCTCAAGACGTATCGAAGTCACTCTCAAGACTACGACGGGAAAGGAGACACCACTACGCGCGCGCACAGTATCACACCTCTGTCTGACACCGCAACGAGTCACTGAAGAAGACATCGCCAATTGCAGACATCTCGAAGACATCAAAAATCAACTTGTGTACCACACTGGTCTACCGAAGGTACTCATAGGTCAAGATAATTGGCACCTTCTCGTCGCAAGCGCCGTGAGAAGAGGACCGCAACATCAGCCGGTGGCGTCCCTTACACAATTGGGATGGGTATTACACGGCGCGCACACAAGAACAACCGGTCACAGGATACATTTCGTTGGTCAGATATCGGCGGAAGATACCATAGATAGACAGCTGAAACAATACTTTGCATTAGAGTCGCTCATCGTCAACCCACGTCATCCGAAGACAGATCCAGAGAAGATAGCTGAAGATATACTCGAGAAGAGTACCCGTCATTTAGAAGACAACCATATAGAAACCGCGCTTCTCTGGAAAACAGAAAAAATAGAAATGCCAGACAGTTATGAAAACGCAATCAAGAGACTTACGTCGATAGAAAAGAAGCTTGATCGCAACCCCGCGCTCAAACTGAAGTATACAGAACAGATGAACTCGCTGATAGAAAAGGGCTACGCAGAAGAAGCCCCGCAGGGCAGTACCCCGGGCAGAACCTGGTACCTGCCACACTTCGACGTACACAACCCCATGAAGCCCGAGAAGATCCGAATAGTACACGACGCCGCCGCGAAGAGCAGAGGAGTGTCTCTCAACGATCACCTCCTCACCGGGCCAGACCTGCTACAATCACTACCAGGGGTAATGATGAGATTCCGTCGCTATCCAGTCGCCGTTTCAGCGGATATAGCGGAGATGTTCATGCAAGTGAGAATTAGAAAAGAAGACAGAGACGCGCTGCGCTATTTATGGAGAGGAGATCGCAGAGAAGGCGCCCCAAAAGAATACTGAATGAAGTCCTTAATCTTCGGCGCAGTGATCTCACCGTGTACAGCCATCTTCGCGAAGAACTGGAACGCCAAAAGACACATTGCTGAACACCCGGAAGCCGTAGAAGCCATCGTAGACAACCACTACATGGATGATTACCTTGACAGTTTTCGCGATGAAGTCACAGCATCACGCACGGCTCGATTAATACGAAACATACACAAGGAAGCGTGTTTCGAGCTAAGAAAATGGGTATCTAATTCGTCGAAGGTCGTTCAAGAAATAGAACCGAGTCAAGAAAATATAGAAACAGTTAACCTGATGAATAGAGAACAGAAAGAGAAAATCCTCGGCTTAATATGGCAACCAAACACAGACGAGCTGAGCTTCAACCCTGGAGTCGCCCGCCTTCCCAACGATCTCGTCAGCAAAAGAACGCCGACAAGAAGAGAAGCCTTACAGATCGTCATGTCATTATACGACCCTCTCGGCCTCGCGTCACCGGTCACAGTGAGAGCCAAACAGATACTACAAGACGCGTGGAGACTTGGTAACGACTGGGACAAAGAGTTCGATGAAGACTTAGCAAAGGGATGGACATCGTGGTTACAGCACCTAGACAACCTTAAGACCGTCAGAGTCCCCCGATGTTATCCTGGCTTCAGCGACGCCGCATCACTTCAGATACATATCTTCGTGGACGCCAGCGAGATGGCATACGCAACAGCAGCCTACTGGCGAGTCGTAACGCCGGACAATCAAGTTCACGTCACGCTTATTATGGCCAAGGCGAGGGTGGCGCCGTTAAAACTTACATCAATACCACGCCTCGAACTGCAAGCCGCCGTGATGGGAACTCGAGTCGCCACGACGCTGATAGATATACACCGAGTGACGCCGGACGCCACAGTCTACTGGACAGACAGTAAAACCGTACTGACATGGATTAGAAGAGGCCCTCGACAATACAAACCGTTCGTCGCACACCGACTGGCGGACATAGAAGAAAACAGTAAAGTAGAAGACTGGCGCTGGGTGCCGACGAAGCTGAATATCGCAGACGCAGCCACCCGGGATGTACCCGTGAACTTCAATTCGCATCACGAGTGGTTCACTGGCCCATCATTCTTATATCAAGACCCGTCACAATGGCCCGACGAAAGACCCATGCTGACAGAGACTACAGGGGAAGAGAGGACACATACTATAGAAGAAGCGCACAGAAAACAGAGAACAGTAGAATCGATCCCAGACCCCAATAGATTTTCAAAATGGGAACGACTTCTGCGCGCTACAGCAAGAGTATTACAGTTTATAGCTTTGTGTAGAAAATCGAAGGAACAAGTTTTACACAAAAGAACAGAAAAGAAACCACTGGTGGACCCAGATTGGCGTAGTACGAAGACAAAAAAGAAGAACACGTCGGGAAGCGCGGGACCTCGCCCCGCATCGAACTCCCGACACTTCGTGTTTCTGCCTGCAGAGCACACCCGCGACGCCGAAGACCTCCTGGTGAAGGCGGTACAAGAAGACTCTTTCGGCGCCGAACTAAGGGAGCTCCGGTGCGGGCGAGGGGTCGCCAGAAACAGCCGCCTACATCCGCTATCCACAGAGTATACAGAAAGAATTATCACTCTGCGCAGCCGTACAACAGTCATAGATGTGGAAATAATGAAAACAAAGAGGCCGCCAATACTAGATGGTGACCACAGAATAACACAGCTATACATAGATTGGACACATAGAAAACTACACCACAGCGGAACAGAAACAGTGATAAATGAAGTACGCCAACGATATTGGATTCTTCGTCTACGACCGAGCGCTAAGAAAATAATACGTCAATGCGTACAATGCCGCATCAAAAAGACGCGACCTCCAGAGCCGGCGACAGGTGACCTCCCGAAAGCACGTCTAGCACATCACCAAAGGGCCTTCACCTACACCGGCCTTGATTACTTCGGCCCCATGTCCGTCACCGTGGGAAGACAGCATCAGAAGAGATACGTGGCGCTATTCACGTGTCTGACGTCACGAGCAATACATCTCGAGATAGCAGCCAACCTCAGCGCCGACTCGGCGATTATGGCGTTACGACGGTTCGCGGCGCGACGTGGCTGCCCAGCTGAGATCTACTCCGATAACGGTACCAACATGCATGGCGCCGACAGAGAAATGAGAGAGGCCGTCAGAGAAGAAGCAAGTCGACGTGGCATCGTATGGCGTTTCATCACCCCCGCGGCACCCTTCATGGGGGGCGCGTGGGAACGTCTGGTCAGGTGTGTAAAGACCACACTCAATACGGTCCTGCACGAACGCCACCCGCAAGAAGAAGTATTAGCAACGCTACTGTGTGAGGCCGAGTATACAGTCAACAGTCGACCCCTCACACACGTCTCCGTGGACATCGAGGACGAAGAAGCCATCACACCGAATCACATAATTTTCGGTGGCTCAGCGAGACTCCCAGAGCTCGGCAGTTTCAGCGAAGGCGATATAAATAGTAAGAAGCACTGGCGGCGCACGCAGATCCTGGCTGACCTCTTCTGGCGTCGCTGGGTCAGAGAATACCTTCCCGAGCTGCAATACCGGCGGGAGCCTCACGGTACCGCGCAGAAGTTCGAGGTCGGGGACCTCGTGCTCATCGCCGACGGCAACCTGCCTCGCAACACATGGCCGCGAGGGCGCATCACCGCAGTATACCCGGGTGCCGACAGACAAGTAAGAACTGCAGAAGTCAAGACATCGGCGGGCATACTCAAACGTCCCGCCAAGAAGCTAATACCACTGCCCAGATAACTCGTCGTGCTCACCGGTCTTCATGTCGCGTCGCCGCGACGTGCGAACGCGACGCGACACGGCGGGAGAAATGTTCGCGACAAGTGTAAAATACCGTGATAGTGCTTAAAAAACGAACTGTAACATAATAGTGAATTTTTGAGAAAAAGTATAGTGATAAGAATACCGTGAAAATTAACTAACTCAAAGTGTATCGCCCGATAGGAGTGCGTAACGAATATCGACCAATCAGGGCGCTCCAAATACATAGCGAAATTCGTAAGATGTAAACATTACGAATTAATGTGTACAGTGCTAAATAAACAATGTGAGTAATGAACATTAAAGTAGATTAATTATACGTTATATTGTAGTAAAAATAGTATTAAAATAGCCTATAACTGTTTGGTTTTCTTAATTTATGTAAAAGCGTAATAGGCATGATGACCAATTTTGAAAAACTGTTTTATAATATTCTTAAATAACTACTATTAACAAAAAATATATTATTTTTGCAATAAATGCGGTTTCTTTAGAAATAAATGCTATTTTAATTAAATACATTTAAATTAGCGCCAAAGCGGTGCCTAGTGTCATGGCGTCTGCTTGTGACGTCACGTCTATTCACTTGAGTTGTAAACGTAAGGGAGTTAAAGCAAAAAATCTGATATATTTTATTTAGACATGAATTCGAAAGTCTATAAGTGGTGTGCGGTTCCTCAATGTGTTAATACATCAATAAAAACCCCTAACAAACTGTTTGTATATGTGCCACACAATAAAACAATCTATACCAATAAATAAAATTGGAGTGTCTCTTTGTAATGTCAAAATAATAGGCTCTTTTCATGCTCACATGGTTATTTGCACGACACCTATGCATAAAATACAGATTAAAAAATTTTTGTCTGTCTGTTTGTTCCGGGTAATCTTCAAAACGCCTGGACCGATTTCAAAAACTCTTTCACCAATGGAAAGCTAGGAGCGCAAACTAGGCTATATTCTATCCCAGTATATCCACGGGAACGGGAACTACGCGGGTAAAATGACTAAAACCGAAGCGAAGCGAGGGCGGGTTGCTAGTAAGATATAAGTGGCTTAATCTTGCACAGCGAGATCCAAAAGCCATAAATTTATATAAATAAATATAAAAAAATAAATAGGAGACTATTTATTTCTGTGAAGATCATGTTGACGTAAGTAATTACTTTATATCGTATATTTTATTTGGTATGTCACTTTATTTAACTGCAGTTTAATACCAAGTTTACAAAAGCATTATTTAATAACATAACCTCTAACATCTCAAGCGGTATTAATTTTAAATAGATTTTAAATTAGATGTTAGAAGATTATTAATCAATATTTTACTTCCATCGTAGTTTTGACATTTCTAAATTCTGCTGAACAGAAGTTTTTGTTTGATGCTAGCTACTCTCTCCCAACATTAACAAATCAACTCTAGGCAAATAAGAGCTGTTTGCCTTGATGAATCCTTCTTTCACGACTTACATTTTTAGTATGAACACAAATATAAGCAAGAGATCGATAAAAATCACGAAATACTCTTTAAATGCAAGTTAAAACAATTAATAAGTGTAACGATCGTAGAATTTCGTACAAAATTTGTGATTATAATGACAGGCGTACATAGGAGTGACGTAACTCAATTTGATTGGTGTTTAGCTGAGCATGGCGGACTTGTGTATTTTGCAGTTTTATTTTATTAAATAAATTAATAATTTCATCTTATAAAAGAAAATAAATATTTATTTCAAGATATATTCTTTGTGTTACAGTAGATAAACACATTATTTTAGTGATTTTTGGTTACTGTCATCATGCCTATTGTACTTAGTTACGTTGTAATTTTTGTTGTTTATAGTGTCAAATTTGCAATAAACATAAATATTCTTGGTGTTTTATTGAAATATACGCTAGGACCTATCGAATGCAGTAAGAACCAACACCCTAGATATTATAACTTGCGAGATATAGCGTAATAAAGATAGAAAAACAATGCTGATAGTATAAAATAATAGTTTTTTTAGTGCTTGTATAAAGCCTATTTTACTACCTAGGGTCGCGGCCACTACTGAAACAGATAGATGTGTCTTAAATAAATAGAATAGTATATAGAATGTAAGCATATCTGTAATAGTCTTAGCGTTATAGTTAATTATTCAATAAAATCATAGCACAAATCGGACGAATGCGACAACCGTTTACAGTAATCGCCTCGCGGCTGTCGTTACGGTAACACCTCGAGGCGCCTAAGCCCCTCGTTTTAATGAACACATCGTAGCATAGACTACCTGCCACGACTCACCCCAATCCACTAGTGGTTGGGGCGGTAAACTACGTCCCATCAAAAATATCCGCGGTCCGACGACCCCGTCATCTCCTTGAAGAAGGGGATGATGCCATCACGATCGCCCAAGAAAGGGTCTACACAGCTCGCGCAGCGATAACACATAAAACTGCGCGGTATCGGCCTCGCCGACGAGGTCGAAAACCGCGCCGCGTAAAAATCATTAACCTAAACGTGGCCACGCCCACTTTGCTTTCAGCGACGCCCCGAGCCGAGGTCCGTTCCCCACAGGGGGAGCCCTCGGGCGATGTTCGCTTAACTTACTTACCGGGTTGAGAGCCTTCCGCTCGCCCATTGCCCGCGTTAAGCTGTCAAGGTCATCTGCGACCAACAGCTAAATACACACAAAAAAAAAAAAAAAAAGCATAGACTACCGAAGACACCTAGCGGCGCGAGATGGAAGCTTGAAACCACAGTATGAAGAAATAGTATGAAGAAATAGCGAACTTCAAGCATTAACATTCAGGGGCTAGGCAGCAACGGTGTAATATTCGTCCGATGTGCAAGTTACTTCAAAATCGATCGTTTTATTTCTTCACTGAAACCCGCCAGTAGGGAACCGAACCCGAAGATACAGTCCACACATACAGTCCACATAAACCACCGAACCAGCGACCAACCGGGACGTCAGCCGACTACAACACATTTGTCTGGAGGCCCGTCCCGCACAGATTCCTTTGTTCAAAGCGGGTAGTATGTCAGATATTAATAACTTTCGGCCTATTTCCATACTACCTACACTCAGTAAAGTTTTTGAAAAAATTATTCTTAACCAAATGCTGAGCCATTTTAATAAGCATGGCATCTTTCACAAAAATCAGTTTGGCTTTACCAAGAATCGCTCTACTACTGATGCGGGTGTAGAATTATTAAAAAATATCTTTAAAGCCTGGGAGAATTCGCACGATGCTTTGGGTATATTTTGCGATTTATCCAAGGCGTTTGATTGTGTACACCACGAAACCCTCATTAAGAAGTTACATCACTTTTTTTTTTTTGTGGGTGTGCTGTGGTCGGCGCGCCTCCGCACCACTCCGTCTGGGGCGACAGAGGGGTTTAAGCACGCAACTCCCGCAACCCACCCG
The DNA here is from genome assembly GCA_032191425.1 of Lymantria dispar. Classification (NCBI taxonomy): domain Eukaryota; kingdom Metazoa; phylum Arthropoda; class Insecta; order Lepidoptera; family Erebidae; genus Lymantria; species Lymantria dispar. The sequence continues at coordinate 7,688,251 of CM063445.1, read as the reverse complement.
AAAACCACGTCGCCTTCGTCGTTGGGTGGACCACCGGAGCAGAGTTAACTTGTCGTTAGTGGTCGGCCCGACGGAATACTTGGGGTACCCTCCCATCGACCGACGTCCCCCCAAGAAATTACATCACTATGGGATTAGGAATAAAGCTCTCGAACTTTTAACGTCTTATTTGTGTAACAGAATTCAGAGGGTTGACGTAAATGGTGTGCAATCATCTGGCTCTGTTATAGAAATGGGCGTGCCGCAAGGATCCATTTTGGGGCCATTTCTGTTTCTTGTTTATATTAATGACTTATCCTATTATATAGGGGACAATCAAGACATTGTGTTGTTTGCGGATGATACCTCTTTGTTATTTAAAATCAAACGACAAATGCTTAGTTATGACGATGTGAACAACGCACTGTCTAACATTGTTCATTGGTTCAATTTAAACAATCTTGTTCTTAATGAGAAGAAAACAAAATGTATTAAATTTACCACACCTAATGTGAAACAAGTGGAAACCAATGTTCAAATGAATGGTGTGGCCCTAGACCTAGTGGAGTCCACGGTTTTCCTAGGTATCACCATAGATGCGAAACTTCAGTGGGGGCCTCATATTGAAAAATTGTCAAATAGACTTAGCTCAGCGGCTTATGCTGTAAAAATACGAATGTTAACTCACATTGAAACGGCTAGAATAGTTTATTTCTCTTATTTTCACAGTCTTATGTCATATGGCATACTACTTTGGGGATGCTCCGCGGATTTGAATACCATATTTGTTCTCCAAAAACGGGCTGTCCGCGCTATATATAATCTAGACCCAAGAGCTTCACTTCGGGAAAAGTTCAGAGATATAAACATTCTAACTGTTGTATCACAATTCATATTCGAAAATCTTATGTATCTAAAAAAGAATTTTGGAAAATTTGAAAAGTACAGTAACATTCATCATGTAAACACTAGGAATAAGGATAATCTAGTAATTCATACTACTCGTCTACAAAGAATTAGTAGGTCTTTCATGGGGCAATGTATACATTTTTACAATAAACTACCTAAAAATGTCCGAGACATGCCAATTAAGATGTTTAAAAAAAAACTATTAAGACAATATTACAATATTGTAAGACTTTGTAGCAAAGGCTATTACAAAATTTCTGATTATTTAGATGATAATACAGAGTGGTTATGTTATGAGCAGCTCCTCATTAAGCAATTAATGTTATTGTAATTGTTACAGCTTTAAGGTACTCCTAACTTTAATAAAATAAATACAAGAGCAATCTTCATATTTGTTAACTACTCCTAGGCATAAGACCGCAGCTTTCCGAGGTAGTTTTAAATTTGCCGCTACTCGCTGTTGGAACGATTTATTACCACCGTATCGACTCAAAAAGTCTGTTGAATCCTTTAAATCTAGCTACAAGCTATACTTGTTAGCCCAACAACAGGATAGCTGCTAAGCATATCTGTATGTATATGTGTACGTGTTTATATCTATATGTGCATGTTATATTTAATGTGTATGTTTAATATCCTATGTATGTGTTTATGTCTAATGATTCTTATGACTTTCTTACCGCGTGTCTATAAATTACTACTATATGATTTCCAATTCTAACACATCTTATAAACCGTCTCTTTTCTCGATAGTACAATCGATTACTATGTGTAACAGTTACTGTTACTCTTTGTATGTTGTTTTTATTCTGTCTATATCATGATATCTGCCATGTCTTTACTTATCTATGCAATAATATTTTATAAAACTGATGGCATAGTACCGTTCGGTATTTATTTATTATAATAAGGTCTGCTTGAGAATACGCTTTGTTTTTTATATTTTGATGTGACTACCCGTGATTATCACCCCTATGGTTCTATATGAAAACCAGCGCTACACCGTCTCGGTGCAGCTTATGCTGATATAGGACCTTTTTCGATCTCTATGTATTTTCTCTTTGTATTTGTTAATTAATCTGTTATATCTTCGCTTTAGTTTTGTAACTTTTTTAGTATTATATAACTCTTAAGTATTTTTGAAGTTATACTTCTTTAGGCGCGTTATGAAAAAATGATGAGAGTGAAATTTTAAGATGCGCGCGCATCTGTGACACAAAATTAACAGTATGAAGTTATCTGCTTAACCGCTCATTGAGTGAAATTTTAAGATGCGCGCGCATCTGTGACACAAAATTAACAGTATGAAGCTGTCTGCTTAACCTTAAATTCAATTTTTGAATTTATTATTAAATTTATTTTTAAAATATTAAATAATAAATAATAAACATTTAAAATTAAGAATCTTATAATATTTAGTACAAATTATGTCTTATATATTTATTATTCTCTAAATTTTGTTTATATTAAATATATTATTATATAAATATATTAATTTTCAATTTTTAATATTAATTATTGATATCTAAGATCAATCTAAGATTCTTTTAGTTTAAATTTGATGACTATTAAACTAAACTTTGTTGATTATCCTTTTCCAATCCTTCTATTATTTTATTGTAATTAATTATTTGCATGCAATTAAAAACTATTTTTTAATGATGCCAAAGAAGTATAACTTCTCACGCGCGTACATAAGTACACGCACCCATTTTTTTTTTAAGTTATTCGTTAGTATAATCTTAGGAATTTTATATAGATTCTGTACTGTTTTATTACTACGAGATCGAAATAAATGAGTTTTCTTTCTGTCTTTCTTTCCTTCTAACTTGTATGAATTCACAGGTTTTATTTATTTTTTTTTTTTTTCACTTACTCTTGTGATTGTACAGCGTAGCGTGTTTTGCCTGTCGAATTTTGGTTTTGATCTCTTATAACATACCTGCTATAGTTCATAGTTTATTTTATAGTAGTACCTAGTTTTTTTATAGCAGATATAGTAGTAGTTGTAGTTCGTTTTGTATTTTTATTTATGGTTTGGTCATGCTCACTGAATAAGGTTCTGCTTGCGGTAGCTATTTGGGGCGGGTCGCTCCCTTCCCTCTAATTTGGTTGAGGAGAGCGATGGCTGCTCTAGTAGTTAACTCGTGATCGGGTGCTGCTTGTGGGATCTGGTCCAGCCATATTTTCTTCCTTTCTTTATGCTTTTATTTTTTTTTTTATTTTTTTTTTTGTTTTGTCTTGTATTAAATCTTGAAAATTTATACATATATACAATTTCGAAGGGCATCACGTTGGAGCTAATACCATATATGTTGTACGAAGCATAATATTATGTATATTTAAAAGATTAAGAAAAAAAAATGACTGCCCTCTGAGTTTTTTGCCGGATCTTCTCGTGTAACGTGTAATTTGACAATATGTAAGTGCCCTTAAGGGGCCTATGTAGAATAAATGATTTGATTTGATGGGTGGGAACCCCACTAGGGGGTATTCCGTCGGGCTGACCACTGACGACAAGTAACCCTGCTCCGGTGGTCGGTCCAATGACGAAGGCGACGTGGTGTTCGGGTGGGTGGCGGGTGTGCGTGCTTACGCCCCTCTGTCGCCCCGGATGGAGTAGTGCGAGGAGTGCGCCGACCGCGACCCACCCCAAAAAAAAAAACAAAAAACCCATTGGGTATTTTCTACATTTTTTAAAAATCCTCATAAGTATAAAACGCTTTCTTGCCGAGCCACCGCTTTAGGCGAACCTTGAAACTACGTAGGCTAGGAGCGGTAGTTACCAATGTAGGCAATTTATAATATAATATCAATACAAGAGAAGGAAAACTCGACGTAAAAACCTTTGCCAATACGTCTAACCAGTGCGGTATAATAGGTAAATTTGCCTTCCTTTATGGAAAAGGCCGTTCCGTCCGGGATGGCGCAAGGGCGGCGCGCGGCCTCATAACCCACCGTATTCCTTCCCCTTCGGCCCACCACTGGTACCAAGTTCCGTGACTTTCGTAGCCAGCCCGAAGAAGTGCTGCTAGCCATTCTTCTGGTGATCTTAGCTCGTTTTTATGACTCCCGTAGGAAAATAAAAAGGGCTGTTGCATTTTTATCCTGTTTTTTGTAATGATCTTTTTCAAATGCGACGACATCTCAGAGACGTACCACTCTGGGATTGAGCCTCCTCCACAATAGGAAGAAAATTGACCTACTGTACTGCGCTGGTCAGACGGGTTGGTGCAGGATTTTATTTCGAGTTTTCCTTCTCTCGCACAGCTGTCATAGGTGTATCCCTCAGTCGTCTTTTACGCCATCCACGCCACGGGCAAGATATTTTATATTTTGTATTCATACTCCATCACCACACAGAAAAATTTTAATATGCTTTAAATAAATTTAGCAGTCATTATGAGCCTATTTAAAACTACTAGCTATGCCCCGGCTTCGTAAGGAAGTAAGACAGACTTTATCAATATTTTTTCTGAACCAAATTCTTTTGCAAAACATATTTACGTGTCCCTAACAACTTCTATGCGAATTTACGACTAGTTTAGTAGTTAAAAGCAAAAAAAATATGCAAGCTCACATTGGTATTTATAATATTAGATAACATAACTTAATTGTCACTGTTTTTTTTTTCTAATGTTTTCAGCCTTTAGTTCATCCAAGGGAAAAAGAGAACAATAAATATAACATCCAAATTATAGACACATCGTAATATTTTTTTTGCTTATATAGTCATGTGTCCGCCATTTAGAGGCACGGTTCCAAAATCTTTTTTTCAGATAACCTAGAGGTAACAATAAGACCTTTACGAGAAATCATCTCACTACAGCACCAAACGGAAACGTGGGCCTCATAACCAAGCTCAAAGTGTCCCAGCGCACTACGGAGCGGGCTATGCTCGGGCTTTCTCTGCGTGATAGAATCCGAAATACAGAAAACCGCAGAAGAACGGGTGTAACCGATATAGCACGAAAAATTAGCACGCTGAAGTGGCAATGGGCAGGCCACATCGCTCGGCTAACCGACAACCGCTGGAAAAGAATGGTTCTCGAGTGGCGACCACGTATTGGACGACGCAGTGTAGGATGCCCTCCACTACGTGGACTGACGACCTGGTCAATGTTGCTGAGCGTCGTTAGATGCAAGAGGGCACAGGACCGCACTCTCTGGCGCAACATAAGGAAGACCTACGCCCAACAGTGGACGGCGATAGGCTGAAATGATGATGATGATGACAGCACCAATAGAGTTGTCGATTTATTCGTTCGAAATTAGTGTTTTTGGATGTCTTTTTATACGTTCGAAATTAGATTTTTTAAATAACTCATTAACTGGTAATTCAAATCGAGAACATTGTCGTCGTTAGTTATTGCTAATTATCACAGTAGACTGAGCACGAATATTTGCTACATAGTAATGGTATCGTTATCGAGACCAATCTATACGGGATTTGGAGCATTGCCTCTATCGGTTAATAGGGGCATTGCTCTAAATGCCTATAAATCAGTATAGATAACGTTACGAATACTTTACTACTTTTTATTATGCAAATATTCGTGCTAAGCCTACAGGTCGCAATAGACTTACAGAATATCTGTGTTTACCATCAACTCAACTCATATTCATCTCACTGCTAGGCTCAAACCTCCTCTACAATGGGAGGGAAATTGACCTACTATATGAGACTGGTCACATTAGTATAGGATTATTTTTCGAGTTTTCTTTCACCTACAGCGATGTTATCAGCTTGAGTCCCTTAGTCGTGTTTTGCGATCAACCACGGCAGTGAAAGTGGTGATAATAATAGTATTCTTACTCCATCACCACACGGACGTTTTAAAGCAAAATCATCGCTGTCGATAAGAAAAATAACAGTAATAGGAAAAAATTAAATCTTGCAAAGCCTAAAAGCGTATAGCATGACTTCTATCATTACCTAAAGATCAGCGTATATATCTCCACGTCCAGGCTACAAGCCTCCTCCACAAGAAGAGGTAATTAAATACCACTATAAGTAGATAGATACTTGCCGTGTGGTGACGGAGTAAGAATACAATTCACCACACCTTATCTTGCCCGTGGATATCGTATAAGACGACTACGGGATATAATATGCACAGAACATTTTGTGCAAGAGAAGGTCAAATTCCTTTCGATTGTGAAAGATCCCCAAGCCCAACAGTGGGACGTATGTGGGCTGCGATGATGATAATGATGATGATGAGTAGATACATTGATTTTGGGTCTTTAATTAAATATTATTCTGTGTAGTGTCGAAGTATAAATACAATTTACTACTCTTTATCATGCCCATGGGTGTCGTAAAAGAAGACAAAGGAATATAATATGCATATAACATATATGCCAGAGAAGGAAAATTCATAAAAGAACCTAAACCAACCCGTCTGACCATCTTGGTATACTAGGTCAATTTCTTTCCCACTATCTATGTCAATTGAGATAATGAAATATTATTCTGCCGGGAGATATAACATATAACGGAATAAATAAGTCCATAGATATATGGGTGTAACCGTCATAGCGCAAAGAATTAACATCTTTTAGTGGTATCTGATGTTTACGCGAGCACTACACATTGTAAATAAAACTACTTTTACGGATTATATCGCGTTTGTATTTGATTTATGATTGCCCGACGTTTCGAACACTTTGCAGCAGTTTATAAACTTGACTGTGACTGTGGTCTCTCTTATATTGGGCAAACAAAGAGATCCATAAGAACTCGGGTCAAAGAACACATAGCTGATGTGAAGCACCGCCGCCACACTAAGTCTGCAGTCTGTGAACATAGTCAGGACCGCTCCCGCCATAACATTAGGTTTGATAAACCTCAAGTCCTCGCAAAGGAACACCGATACCTGCCTAGAATGGTACGCGAGGCTATTGAAATCAAAAAACACAAAAATTTCACTAGAGAGGATGGCTGGGTATTACCATCAAGCTGGGATCCTGTTATAAACATAATTAAAAATAAATCCAAAGAGACCACCACAAGACTGCATGATACTGTGAGCACTTATTGTATAGATTTGACCCACAATAATAATGGTTAAAGATAATTTTATAAATCAAAAATCTTTTAGTAAGCCGCATCTAAAATTAAAAATCAATATTAATTTAGCATCATGTCCCCTGAGTTTTCTTGCCGGATCTTTCTCAGTGTGGCCGCGTTCCGATCCGGTGGTAGTATATTTGTTTTGTTAGTTTTAAATCAACAAATTGTAATAATAATTGCTACAAATTTAATAATTAATAATTACTAACCATAAACAATATAATTTTTCATATAGATTCATTTTCTTCTTACACTGGCAATAAATTTGTACTAAAATGTGGGTAACAATTTAATAAGTTTATAACTATTTTCTGTATCGGGTAGATAATTGTAAATGTCTGTAATAACGATTACTTGTTGGACGTGAGACACCTTAGTCCGCCCGTGACCATGAATGCTGCAAAGTGTTCGAAACGTCGGGCAATCATAAATCAAATACAAACGCGATATAATCCGTAAAAGTAGTTTTATTTACAATCTTTTAGTGGCACTAGGTACGCCACATCGCTTTTCGAACCGACAACCGTTGGGGAAAAAGGTTCTTGAGTGGTGACCACGAACTGAACCACGCAGCGTATGAAGACCTTTAATTAGGTGGATTGATGACATCTTAAAAGGCACAATGAGCCGTTGGATGCAATTAGTACAGAACCGTTCCAAGTAGCATTTTGGGGAGGGCCTACAGTGGACTCAAGTAGATGTGGATGGAAATATTATTTTTCCATTACGGTGATTAATAATATAATACATTACTTATTTCATTCATTAAAAGATCATATAAACTCCTATATAATCATAAATCTCGTCTACAACAATCATCTCATGCTAGGGCTTACAACCAACTGTTATCATTAAATGCCTACTTATACTAAATCTCGCGCCTATGCAATTAAACAATTCTATCACCGGGAACTGTCTTCAGATAGATAGATAGATTAGATATTCATTCATTCATAGATAGATTAGATATTCAACTGCAGCTATGTCATGTGGACCCCTGAAATGACCTAAATGAAAGCGTACAGAAAATAATATCTCTGTCGTGTATCTAAACAATTAAACCTTTTTTTCATCAAGCGATAACTCCATGAATGTCAACGATATGACCCACTATCGATATTACTTTAAACATACATACATAGTAGTGGTAGGACCACACTGTCGACAGTTATCTGTCTACAGCCGCGGGCCGGTCCGTCCCGGGTGGTACCACGCTCTCGCAGAAAATCGACGTCTGAGTAGTAGTATTTTGTTACTGCGCTTCGTTCGGTGAGCGAGAGAGCCGGAAGCCCAACTTTTTGAGGGTGTTCACGTGTGGAGGGTGTTGGTGCTGCCTTTGGTATCACCGAGCCTCAATGCACGTATTCACACTCCCTTCATTCCCTTCACGGTAGGCAGCGGCCTTGTAAAGATCCATGAGCGGCAGCAACACTTGCCATCAGGTGTACTGTTTGCTCGTTTGCCACTGCTTGCAATAAAAAAAAACAAATCATTAATATCTAAAGAAGACCAAAATACCAACTATTCTATTCTTCATTTTAATAAATGCGCCATTTAGTACGGCAAAGTTACCTTATACGATGTCCACCAAAAAAAAATACGGTCGACACTATGTATTTTAAGTCCGTCGGGACGACACACGGGTTACTAAATAATAAAACGGCAATATATGTATAAAATCATAATAATGCACTCAAGTACTCAATGCAATTAGCTTAGGATGTTGTTATAGATTTTAATTACTTACCTTATATTGGGTAACATTTCACTTGTTCTTAAATTCAAATCTTCGTTCCCAAGAGTTGACTTTTTGGAACTAGACAATTTAAAAATTAAATATCTGTATGTTTGTCATGTGCATAACATTCAGTTATTATTTATATCCTTACGCCAACTCATCTAACCAGCGTGGTGTAGTAGGTGAATTTTCTCCTATTGTGGAGGAGGTTCAAGCTCAGCAGTGGCGAGATGATGATAATGAGATTCATTCATTTTTAGAACATCTTTCTATCCCAGATGATCACAGTTGTAAACAAAATTACTGACATCGATCACCCAATAATAGTTAGTAGTTTCTTTAATGCTCTATAATTTATCTGAAAGACAGAACAAAAATTTATATCTTTCGACTACATGGTACAGATCTCACCTTTTCTGTGTAATAATATTATAGTTAAATTATTTTCGTTCTTACTTTACAAAGAATTTTTAATACTATTAAAGTAAATCTTCTAATTAATCTGGTTAATAGTAAATATTAAAAATATGTATAGTCATGAAAAGCCTAATATTATAGTTCATTAAAAATACTTTAAAACAATCGGTGGTCACCTGATCTGTCAGTCAATGTCAAAACAACCACAACGTCATTTAATAACGTCAGTCTCAGTACTATCATTTTGTTGCGGAACAGGGGAAACCCATTTATACTTTAATATTGTGAAAACAGTTGTTTAAATTGCCACAAATATTCCATATCTATATTAATTGTGATAAAATGGCGTCCATACCACTAATGTTTGCACAAGAAGATTGCGAATTAGGTGGCAAAGAATCTATTGAGGTAACATTTTTCATTAATATTATATGAATACATTATTGTGAATGTTGTTTCAAAAGTTTGACCTTCAATATGTTCATAAACACAGTTAAAAACATACTCTAAACTACATAATAAACGCTACAATGATCTTCGATGGCAAAGAATTAACATTTTACAATAATATATAATACGTGTAAAACCCATTCATTTCTTAATATATTCTATCCAAATAGTGTTACCATTGAAAGAAATGAGTAAATAAACTGACAATTATACTCGCCTTGAAATTAAAGGCTGTTATCTCTATTTGGTCTTATGAAAGATAGAGAATATGGTTATCTAACGAATTTTTCATTAAAAGTATTCATTTAACAACTACAGTCAAGATAGAATTGTTAAATAGTTAATCTTGACATACTTTTTTATTGTTGAGTATACTTTACATTCCACTAAGCATTTACAACACAATGCAATCTCCCTTCAGCTACACCATATGATGATTCATGTGGTCACGACGAAAACGTCACTAATTTCGCCAATGTTTGTGCTCAAACCACTCTCACCATGACCTGTCTGCAAGAGACTAATATTTTTATAACAATTGTTACCCTTGCAAAGCAGTGATAGGGGAAATCATCATTGTGAACATGTAAGCTGTCGCCCACGAAGAGGTTGACCGCGTGAGGGCGATGGGACATCGAACATGACGACACCCGAAAGGGTAACCCGCTAGGGCGGCCACAGAAATCAAGGAATTGGTACCAGTGGTCAACCCAATGATGTTATGGAGGGAATACAGTAGATTATGGAATCGCATGCCGTCCATTCATCCCCTCGGGCGGATTGGGCGGGGTGTGTCCATACCATACCCTATCAAAAAAAAAAGGCATTAAAAGAAGTTATTTGTTATAAGAATACACAAATTATAAAATATAAAAATACAGTTCATCATCTTAACTCATATATGCTTCAAAAAGCTTACTCTACCACCTTTGCCAGATGAATTGGTACAGGGTTTTATTTTGAGTTTTCCTTCTCTTGGATAAGTATTATATGCATATTATACACCTTAACTGTCTTTTACAACACTCATAAGGAAGGTAGAGAGTGGTGAATTGTATTCTTATTCCATCAATATTTGGGACTTAATTGAATGTTTAACCCCAGCAACTAAGGATTACTTTCCTAGAGCAAGGTGTTTTCTTTTAAAAAAATATATCTTTTTTTCGGAATGTAAAAGTGTTTTTTTACATTGTTCTCGCTCACTTATCAACTTAGTCTAATTGCCACAAAATTTATTGGACCAGTTAATATGTAGACGACATTGAAAATAAAATATTCCAGCAAAATAACATATAAATTGTTTTCAGGATGATTTTGCATACCGTAACAATGTCGCCAATGCTGATAAGGAGATTCGACTGGCTTTTGTTCGCAAAGTATATGGTCTACTCACCATCCAGCTACTGGCTACAGTCGCAATCGCTGGTACATTCCATTTCGTTGAGCCTGTCAAACTTTTTATCCATGCTAAGTAAGTTAATGATTACTCTGTATACTATTTTCTTTTTATTAACCTATATAAATACATCCCATTGCTGGAATACACCTCATGCATCGTCCACATTAGGAGGGAAATAGATCTACTATAACATGAAAGACAAAATTTTATTGATCTCTATATATGTATGCTACTTGCTGATCAAACTGGTTGGCATAGAGTGCATATTACATACATATATATTATTTCGAGTTTCTTTCTTCTTCGTTATATATCCTGTATATATAACGTACTGTATATATGTATCAGGTTATGGGGCAACTAGTCAAAAGGGAGCTAGGCAATGGTGGTAGGAACACATGAAAAAAATTTTAATGAAAAATATCGATTCGTTAATGAATTTGAGACATGTAAAGTTTTCAATTTTGTCGTCGCTTTTTCATGTTAATCTGATTGAAATGTATAAAGTCTATGATACTTAATACACAACATATTCATACTTTGTCAAATATTTATTAGAAATTGAATAAATCAATGATTACGTTCGCATAAGCAAGATAAACTTCGCTTTAAAACAGCTGATCGGCCTATGACCGTTGACGGCTCGCCTTTGTACCTACGATGTCATTGGAACGTTTGCGCAATTTTAGGTATGAATGAATGAAATTATACTGTCGAAGTTTTATATGCCTATATGTATTCTGTCTGTACATGCCTAGATAATACGTAACATTTAAGGCATAGACTCTTAGACACATGTTTTTGAAGTCACTATAACTTTTATGTTATATTGTTTTTTGTGTAATGTACATTCTAATTACATTCTATGGCCATTAAACAACATACTCGAACAGTTGGTCCATAACCTGAAACATAATCGTCTTTTACGACACCCATAGGGAAGAAAAAAGGGTAATAGTAAGGATGAAATTATAATTTTACTCTGTCTGTAATATGGAAAAAATGAGAAATATGACATGTCATGTTATAATGAAATAACTTCAAAGGTTATGTTAATCAATCAAAAGACAAGGTATCAATCCTAACCGGAGAGATTGATAATACAGCAGATATACCAGGTGAGTAAAACACAACCATGGACAAGATACGAGTATTGTATTCATACTTCATCACTACACGGAAGGAGATTACTTTTAATATTTTATTTATTTTTCCGTGTGGTGAGAGTAAGAGTTCACCAGTCCCTTTGCTGCCCATGGATGTTGTAATAGACAACTAAGGGATATAGTATAATATAAAATAACATTTAAACAATAGAAGGCAAATTCAAAATAAAACCCTATACCTAACCGTCTGACCATTTTAGTATAGTAGGTCAATGTCGCTCCTATTCATTGTAAAGGATGTTCTTATTTTATTAATATGTTTCAGTGACTGGATGGTGTTTATAGCATTTGTGCTCAGCATGATAACTCTGTTCGCCCTCATAGCAAAGAGACGAGACTCGCCCGCCAATCTCTACCTGCTGGCTGCTTTTGTAAGTATACGTCTTTTCGCCCTTCTATCTTTTACAGTCTATGGCACTTTGCTCACTATTAGTGGTGGTCGTTGAATAAACGAACAGTTTTTTTCGACTGTTTCTTTGCCGTGAACTAATAAACCAGTTTATAGTTGACTGATAAACATGTTTATGTATGAACGGCTTCGCAAATCGGTCGCCGGATCAACGAATGAAACGAACGCGTCGACGACGACTTGCGAGTATTCGAAAGCGCCCGAATCGGCCCGAACTTGGACGACGCGATGCGCGCGCGCTCTCATGGCTCGCTACGCTCTTTACCCGCCCCGCAAACCTCACCGCCCGTAGGCGCGAGTCGAGCCGAAATTATAACGCATAGATAGATTGATTGCAATTCATTGAACTCTGCTATCATGTGATGGGACTATCATTAGATATTGAAGCGTCAATGTATACTGTACAATTAAACTGTTGTCTAATAAAATTCGTTGAAGTTTCGTTGTCCTTTACCAATGGACGATCAACGTACGTCATAATATAAACTAAACGTCTCGTCTTGTCTAAGCGTCGACGACGTAAACTAGTCGAAAATTAGACTGTTTTTTCAACTAGTTTATCATCGACGATAAACGGTCTCGTTGCGTCGACTGTAAAATCGTCGACGACTCACTACTACTCACTATATATAGGAGTTGTATATGGAAGATTAAGTTATACTTTCTTAGCTATCCATCCGTCCGACTAGAGGCATATAATATAGGTATATAATCTCCACAATCATTTTAAAATGGACGAAAAGAGGGACGATTATCCATTGTTAATCAACACACTTCGAGAATGGAAGGAATACGGGATTGGTTCTAGATGGATGAGAGAGAGCCTTCAGAATTTCAACTTGCAATTTTCCATGGAACTTCGAATACTACGTAAGTTTCACCTCTAAACGAGCTCAAAATGCGCGACGACTGGGTTTTTTGTGTACAGTTGTTAGCCGCAGATGGTTTGACAACTTTGCTGTGACTATAGGTGAGCCCTTTTTTTTTCGCTCTGGCAATGCAATTTACGCACTATCCGCCGCCTGTGTCGGACGAGGGGGAGTGTGGGACTCGCCGGCTATGCTTCCGGAATACCCACTAAAACCACAGCGGTCCCTTCCGCGTTTTTACGGGGTGCCGGAAAGGTCGTCTTTTGACATTCGATCCCCGACACCCCTACGCAAAGCTGTCTGGCCACGTCCTGTCGTCAATCAAAGCAGCGGGAGGAGGTGCGCATATCGGCGCCTCCTCCTCCCTACTCGCCGCCGGCGGAGCGAGTCAGCGGACGCAAGTGCTTCGCGTTCCCGCTCCGAGGATCCTTCCTTGTGATGGATCCTCGCAGAAAGAGGCCATCGACGTCCAGACTATAGATGAGCCCTAAAGACTCAATCCGAATAAATAAAACCAGCCCCGATCCTCTCCACTGTTTTTCGCATGTGCTAAGTTAGTTTGTGAGGCAAACAACTTTAAAAGTATTAATGAATAATTTTATAACGCAAACAACTGTTGGTGTTAGTTGCTTTGTTAATTCAGCAATGTATATTTGTTAAACAAATCGCTCTTCGAACCATCGTAGCATCGGCTCCACGCTTTTTGTCCCCTTGGAGTTGACTTGCAAGAAATACCCTTAATACTGGTTTACCCAAAAAAGAGTTTGTACTAAATATCACGTTCCACGGCCCAGTGGTTTCGGCTATAGATTTTTCACTTTCTTGCGAGTGGACTTTATAAAAATTTTTAGTGCGCGTTTACCCCATAAATGGATAACGTGTTTTTCTCTCCTTAAAGATGTTCAATTTCATCCCCATGTAGGTCAAAATTCCAAAAACTCTAGAACAAATGTTTATTTATTTCCAGGATGGAAATAAATAAATATTCAAGTGCTTTAATAAAAACGTCTGACCAGGTAGATCAATTTGCCTCGTATTGTGGAAGAGGCTCGAGCCCAGAATTGGAACAATATATAAGGCGTCATAATAGCATTGCATGTGTGAATTTGCTGTAATTGTACTATTGGTGTGCTGAATAAAATAAATAAAATAATTGAATTGTCTATTTGTTCTAGACGGTGGTACAAGCGTACTCAGTGGGCGTGGTAGTTTCGTACTACAATACCGCTGTGGTACTTCAAGCTTTGATGCTGACATTCGCCGTTGTCTTCTCCCTCACCGTATTCACATTAAACACCAAGATTGACTTCTCTTTCATTGGATATGGGTTAGTACAAAAAATCAGATTTAAGCTCTCTATTAGACTCCAAATAAAATATTATAAACGATTTATTCATTATTTTGCTTAATTTTTAACTCTGTGCATTAGTACATAATATTCAAGCGATTTCTCTTCATGTGGTGACGGTGTTAAAAATACAATTCTACACCCCCAAACTTACTTGTCCGCGGGTGTCGTAAAATACTATAAATGATTCATAATATTACAAGCAAATGAAAGAAAAACGCGAATTAAAACTCAGCGCGTCTGACCAGCGTACTAGGTCAATTTTCCTTCCATTGTGGAGGAGGTTCGAAGACAACAGGACCTATAAGAGCTGACATAAGGGCTTGTATATAAAACTGCGATGCGAATTCGCAACGCAAAAAGTTGCGACACGAATTGCTGCGATGCAATTTCGTGCGGCAAGGCGTCTCCCTAGGTGACCATTCCCATACCATTCCTTCGACGACCGTCAACCGTACTGGACATATTTTGAAAACTAGGTCGTGACATGGATCGTAAAAAGAAGTGTGCACTTTTGTTTTTGCTTAGAAGATACAGGCAAAAGAAACAAAGAATTGGGGTTCATCCATCTATTTTACTATTATGAACGGCTGTCTCTGAGCAGATTGAAGTGTTGTCAACAAGTGTGACGTAACAACGCAGGAATGCGCGATGCGAATCGATTCACAATTTCTTGCGACGCGACGTGCGAGCTCGCAGGTTTTTGCGATGCGTCGTCGCATCGCAGTTTTATGTACAAGCTCTAAATCGTGCGGTTATCAGTCGGCAACGTGTTTGTACATTAATTCTGACAATTGACGAATGAAATAATGTCTAATGTACGCACGTAAAAAGTACTTTGGCGTAAAAGTTTTATAATATATTAAAAGTTTTATTATAACGCATTATCTTGTTGACATTTGTGACGGTGTGAGCGCGCGTCGAAAAAAAAAATTGATGAGCTAACTTCACAGTGTCGGTTTTTCGTGACGGTGTGCGCCACATCGTAAAAAATTACTCTCATATTTTTTTCTAACGCGTTACAAAAGGTATAACTACAAAATATATTTTCAGACTATTTGCCGGTCTAAGCGTGTTGATTCTCGGAGGTATCCTGCAACTCTTCATTCAGAGCTCCGCCTTCGAAGTCGCTCTTTCCTTTGTTGGTGCAATTTTGTTCAGTCTGTTCCTCATTTTCGACACCCAGATGATGATGACCACACTGTCCGCTGAAGAATACATCCTGGCCACCATCAATTTGTACCTGGATATTCTTAACCTGTTCCTATATATACTACGTATCCTCAATGAACTTAATAGGAACTAATTTTCAGTATTAAAACTATTTTATGTATTTTTAAAGCATTTCACCGCACTATTATTTGTAAGGGCTGTGAATTTGAAATTGTAGTATTTTTAATAGATACTACTTAATCTGTGGGTAGTTAGCCGAACGGCATTTTGTATCTTTGTAACCATGCCAAAAAAAACCTTTAAAAATTGTTTTATTTGTAAAATTAATTGTGGACGAGTATTTAAAACATAATTGCAATGTATTGGTCAGATACTTTCATTGTTACGAAATTCTTAATTTTTACACTTTTATGGAATTATTTAACAATAAACACGAATATTGTTGTGCTGTTTGTATGTTTATTTTACGACATTATGACGTAACACTAGATATTTGACTTTATCACTATAAAGATGCACAACTATTGGAATAAAAATTTAATATATATTGTTTGATTATTTAAACGTGTTGTTTTATGTAATAAAAATATATTACACCTCGTAAGTGATATTGCCACCCTTGCCAGACGGATTTGCAACCACAGATGGTGTTCCGCAGTTAAAAGCTGCTGTTAATTCCCCCGGTGACCCCTTAGTCGATTTTTATGACTCGCACGGGAAGGTAAGGACTCGCGACACTACGAATTCGTGACATGAAAATTATATTAAATATTCGTTAAATTTTAAATTTACGCTTCTTTGTATGTAAATAATTCTCCACTAATATAAATATAACCCATTATTCCCGTGATAAGCATGCGACCGGCAATTGCAAAGTGTCTGGTTCAAATCCAAAGTCAGAAATTCCCAAATCTCACACTACAACCAATAATAGACAGCCATGTTATATGGTACCCCTTATTACATAGTACTAAAATTTTGTCGTGTGGTGACGGAAAGAATACAATTCACCACCACCTCTTGTCCGTGGGTGTCGTAAAAGACGACTAAGGGAACAAATATACACATACATGTTGTGTGTAACATTAAGAAAAGGAAAATTCGAAACAAAACCAACCCGACTAATCAGCATGATATTAGTAAGTCAATTTCCTTCCTTTTGTGGAGGAGGCTCGAGCCCAACAGTGGGATGTATGATGCTGAGATGACGATTATAATAAAGTACTAAAATATACGATGAAACCTGTAAATTGTACACAACTTACAGACAAAATTCGTAAACAATAAATAAAAAACTAAAAATTCAATGTTGCCAGCTGACAACTATATATTTAGCAGTACCATTATTTCATACATTGCATTAATCACAACTAAAAAGTATTACAAATTATATACACATAAAAATGACAATATACAGATGAAAATAACAAGAGAAATACAATTAGTCTAACTTGAAATTGAGATTACATTAATTATTTACAAATAATTAGGTTACATTCATTCCGTTAACAATGTTGATGTAATAATATCTAAGTCTTAGTGGCAGACAAGGGGAAGTTGCGGCGGACTCTGGGTTTAAAAGCCCACAAATCGCGTTATGTACGTGGCGATTTGGAAACCTTTAAGCTCCAAACAGTCGAAACCATTTCGCAACACAATAAAAACATTTTCGGAGTTATTTTTGCTTCGAAAGTTCTATACCTTACGATGTTACACATAATAATTCCTATAGAAATTAGGTGTTCTTAAGTAGATATCGAAATCATGTCACAATCTTTTCCTATCCTTTGTAGGGGAGAGTGTGTATGAAAGAGCCAGGTTTTGAAAGAGCCGATGTGATTTTTTATAACTTACCGAAATTCTACCCATGTTTCATTTTACTCTTTTTATGACAACATTGGATAACTGTCACCCACAAACATTTGACAGTTCAACTAAAACAAATGGCGTCGCAGGACTATTACAAAAATTGAGGCGATAAAAAGTAAGTTTTTTGTGTTTATATATTGTTTTTTAAGATAAGTAGTGTATAGGTTGACAAAAAGGATATGTCGTATTGTTATGTATATATTTGCCTTTCTTTTGCATAAATAATGATAAACCGGCGTTGCATTGTAATAACTTTAATTAGAGGTTAAATTTTTAAAGACAATGTTTTGAAAGAGCCAGTTGTCTGTGCTTTGAAAGAGCCGGCTCTTTCATGACACGAAAATTGGTTCCTTCCAGTGCCGGATTAAGGCAGCGCGGGGCCTGTAGCAAATTCTGTCGAGGGGCCCTTGGTCTGCTTCAGGTTCTTAAATTTGTCCTCCCTGAGGAAGAGGGGGCCATGGGTCGAGGAGAGGGTACTCTTTAGGGGGTATTCCGTCGGGCCGACCACTGACGACAAGTCACCCTGCTCCGGACGGAGCGGGGTGAGGAGTGCGTCGACCGTAACCCAACCCCAAAAAAAAGGTTCTCAAGTTTAAGGTATTAAATTGAATTGAAAACTGTTAAGGCATGCAAGATATTTTACGCTCCTATCTAGATTGATATTTTTTTAATTACAGTCAGACAGGCATTGGAGCGCGGGGCCCCCCAATTCGCGGGGCCCGTAGCATTTGCTACTCTTGCTATATGGCTAATCCGGCACTGGTTCCTTCAATATATTACTTAGTAATAGAATAGAATAGCATTTACTGTCGCATAATAACTAATAATTATAATACATGTTTTTAATTAATTTTGACAATAGGGTAATGCTCAACATTGTGCTGCACAGAAATTATGCAGGGCTGGTTTTCAGCAAACCCCTTTCCTCAAATATATAAGAAAGAAAAATAACAAAAAAATAAAAAGGAATAAAAATAACTTACAATAAGAATGATAACAATATAAATAACATTAATGAATTGAATTATGAAGGATGTGCTTTTGTATGATGAGTTCGCTTTTCCATTTTTGTGTATATGAAGTGTCGAGTGTTTGTTTGTTTGCGTGTGTGTGTGTGTGCGTATGCGTGTATGTGGGCAGCGATTAAAGTAATAGTTTCTTATTTTTTAATTTAATATGATTATTATCTTACAGATTACAAAAACATGCAAACGTCATCATCTAAAAAAAGGCTGCGACCCCATACTGCTGCAATAGAAGAAGCTGTAAGAGAAGTGCTTGCTGGCAGTCAATCTATAAATAAAACAGCTTTAGCATTTGGCATTTCAAGAGCCTATTTGGCGAAAATTGTTAAGAAGGCCAAGAACACTGAGGAAGAGTATGTGCATCGTCCAAATATAGGAAACAAACGCATTTTCTCGAAAGCTCAAGATTTATTAGATTCTTATCTGAAGACTGCGTCTAAAATGTGCCACGGTTTAACGAAAAAGCAAACTAGAGAATTAGCGTTTGAATATGCAGAGGCTAATAATGTCTGTCCATAAAAATGGAAGGACGTCAAAATTGCGTCTGTAGAATGGCTTCGCGGCTTTATGACGAGACAAAGATTTATCTCTTAGAAAACCTGAGAGCACTTCGTTATCTAGAGCAACTAGTTTTAATAAATCAAATGTCGACGCATTCTTTGAAAAACTGACCAGCCTATACGAAAAATATAACTTTTCGCCTCACATGATTTTTAAACACAGACGAAACAGGATGCAGCACTGTTTCAGCTCCTCCTAAAATCATAGCTGAAAAGGGTTCGAAACAAATTGGACAGGTAACTTCAGCGGAACGTGGTACGCTTGTGACTACTCTTTTTTTTTATTAATGCTACAGGTGGTTCTATACCCCTTGTTTTCATTTTTCCACGAGTAAATTACAAGGACCACATGTTAAATAATGGGCCTTCTGGAGCATTGGGTTTAGCCCATGTTTCAGGTTGGATGACGGAAAATAATTTTGTGAAGGCAATGCAACATTTCGCAAAACATACAAAACCAACTGTGCAAAACCCAGCTCTACTTATATTAGATAACCATGCCTCCCATGTTAATCTTCGTGTGATAGAATTTGCTCGACAAAACTTTATAAAAATTCTGACATTTCCACCACATTGTAGTCATAGGCTACAGCCTCTTGACGTTACGGTTTATGGACCATTTAAAACTAGATACCGAATAGCAATGACTGAATGGATGCTCACTAATCCTGGCAAAACTGTCACCATATACCAAGTTGCGCAGTTTGCTAGAGATGCTTATTTAGCAGCTTTCAACATGCCAAATATTATTCAGGGATTTATAAAAACTGGCATTTATCCTTTAAATTCAAAAATATTTACCGATGATGATTTTCTAACATCGTACGTGACTGATAAACCTGACCCAACATCTTTTAAAGTTGCTACACTAGAAAACGTGAAAACTGGAGTACCAGAAGACCACATTTCTCAAATTGACATTTCAGATGCTCCTAGAAGCCCTCTTGTCCAATCCACACCAACAGATAGTTTAATCAAAGATATTACACCATCAGAACACTCAATACAGGCATCAACATCACAACAGCAAATTGTTAGCCCACAAATTGTAAGACCATTTCTAAAATCAGGACCTAGAAAGAATTTAAAATCCAATACTCGTAAAATGACATCAGCTATAATCACATATACTCCTGAAAAAATAAAATAATGGAAAAAGAAACTAAAAGTAAACTGAAAAAAACTATTATTAAGATGAAAACAAGCCAATTAGATTGTTAAAGAAAAAAAAGCCATATTTCAGTGAATCGATTGACAGCATGTCAATATATGATAATGTCTCAATAACAAGCTCAGATGATGATATTAATTTATCAGAATTAAAAAAGAGGAATATGAATACAGAAGATAAAAATTATTATGTTGTGTGTAATGAACACTATGTACAGGTGTATGTATGTGTGTAATGAACACTATGTACATGGTACCAGTGCAAGATATGTGGAGGGTGGGCAAATGAATCTTGTGGTCAAAAAGGAGTAATTAATTTCTTCTGCCAAAAATGTTTTTAGATTCATGTAACACATAAAACCAAACTCTCATAAACTGATATTGTTTGTAAGAGTTTGATTTTATCTTTTGTGTAGAGATTTTAAGTGGGATGTTATTGTTAATTAGTATAATGTTAAATTATTTTGAGACTGATTGAAAACTGTGATTTCCTTAGAATTATGTAAATCTAATATGAATGTGGTTTTTTAAAGGCTGTTTATAAGAATTTTAATGTTATATGGAATGCAAGAAGAAGAGTAAGAAAGGTGTAGCTATTGCTAGAGGTACGGTACAAGATAGACTATACCAAGTCTCGAGAGTCCCAAGGGGCAGAAAGAATTGTACCGTATAGCAAAAGTGAGAGAAAAGAATGCTAGAGATATTTTGCATGTTAAATGTATAAAAGATGGTAATGGAAGAGTCTTAATGAACGATGAAGAAATAAAAGGCCGCTGGAAGAGTTACTTTGAAAATTTAATGAATGAGGAGAATATTTGGAGTGGTGAGATAGTGGATCAACCAACTAATTTGGCTTTGGTAGGAGAAATAAGTGTAGAGGAAGTAAGAATGGCTGTGCAGAAGATGAAAAAAAGGGAAGGCAGTTGGCCCAGATCGTATACCTGTAGAGGTATGGAAGGTTTTGAAAGCTGAGGGATGGATGTGGCTGACTTTATTCTTCAATAAGTTGTTGCATGAAGAGTCGATCCCGAAAGAATGGTGTACCAGTTCACTGGTGCCCATCTTTAAAAGAAAGGGTGATGTACAAGAATGTAACAACTACCGAGGAATAAAGCTCATGTCACACAGCATGAAGATTTGGGAGAAAGTGATAGAGAAGAGAATAAGATAGGAAAGTCGAATAACCCAGAACCAGTTTGGTTTTATGCCAGGACTGGGAACCCCAGATGCAATTTTTGCGTTACGTCAACTCATGGAAAAATACCAAAGTGCGCGTAAAAACCTGCACATGGTATTTATCGACCTAGAGAAGGCGTACGACCGAGTTCCCAGGGAGGTTCTGTGGTGGGCTATGAAAGAACGAAGAGTGCCAGGGAAGTATGTAAGATTAGTGAAAGCTATGTATGCAGGAGCGTGCACGAATGTCCGGTCGGAAGCCGGAGTCACTGATGAGTTCAATGTTACTGTAGGCTTGCACCAGGGTTCGGCATTGAGCCCCTACTTATTCCTCCTGGTGATGGATGCGCTGACATCGGTAATACAGGAGGAAGCCCCGTGGTGCATGCTATTTGCAGATGACATTGTCCTCGTCGGGGAAGAGGCAGCTGAGGTACAGAGCAGACTGGGGCAATGGCGTGAGAGGTTGGAAAGACCTTAGATAGTAGGCCTTAAGATCAGCCGCACCAAGACTGAACATATGTTCTGTAACTTCGGTGGCCCTTCCAAATTCTCTCACTTTGCTCCGATTTCAAGTATCTAGGCTCGCTTCTCCAAGACGATGGCAACATTGACCGAGAGATTAATAGTAGAATGAATGCAGGATGGATGAAGTGGCGGCAGGTCTCGGGGACAATTTGTGACACCCGGTTGCCTCTCAAACTTAAGGGGAAAATATACAAGAGTGTCATCAGACCTGTTGCTATGAATGGATCTGAATGTTGGGCATTGAAAAAGACGGATGAGAGAAGAGTGCATGCTACAGAGATGCGAATGCTAAGATGGATGTGTGGGGTTACAAGGTTAGATAAAGTAAGAAATGAGTATATTAGGGGAAGTCTAAAAGTGGCACCAGTGATAGAAAAGATTAGGAGCGCGAGATTGTCATGGTATGGACATGTGATGAGGAGGGATGAAAGGCATGTGACAAGGAGGGTTGTCAATATGATTGTGGATGGACGAAAAAAGCGTGGGAGACCCAAAAAGAAATGGATGGACTGCGTGAATGAAGATATGCGTATGAAAGCAGTGAGTGCACATATGACGGCTGATAGGAGGCTATGGAAGGTAAAAACATGTTGTGCCGACCCCACTTAGCGTGGGATGAGGGCAGGAAAATGATGATGATGATTATAAGAATTTTAATGATTAATAAACTGTTTTTTCTTTATAAGTACATATCGGCTCTTTCATAACACACAGTGGCTCTTTCATTGACATGTTGCCATGAAAGAGCTGATTTCTCTTTTTTTTTTTTAGTAGTCATGTAAGTAATTTTTAACGTTATCTCTTGTTTTTTTAATTTAATGACATAATTAAAGTGATTACTAAAAAAATATAGTTTTATTTAGAAACAAATTGTTTAGAATCCATTTTTTTTATACTTTTTAAAACTGGCTCTTTCATACACACTCTCCCCTACTCGCAGCTGAAGGATAGGGCAGGTTCCCATTTAGCATTACCATCCGGGAACCCCAAAGAACTTTGTTACTGGATGATTTTCTAGTTCTATTCATCCATTACGTATTGGACATAGACATTGCCAAGATGCTTTAAACCCTTAATCGCCACGCTTGGCTGAAAGAGTTGGTTACCGGTTTTACAGGTGAACCCTTAGCCAGTTTTTACGGTTCATAAGGCTATGTAAAGAAAGGTAAAGGGAAACACACTAACCTTACCACTCACCACGCTACATTTTAACGCTATAAAATCCTCAGGACAAACCGATAGACACCAAAATAATGGGCAATAAAACTTTTTTAGAACACGCAACTACAATTCCCAACTTTTAGTAGTATTAAAGCCGTCTCGGCAAGCCTACATAGGTTATATAGATAGTAGACGTCGGTTGCCTTAAAGTTGGAGACCCCCAACCATGGAGGTAATATGATGACTCAACATTCTAATCATCCAAACTCATAACTCAGGTCAGGTCTGCTCAACTCATTAAAAAAATCTACGAGTTTCTGTAAAATTAATTCGTTAATTGTATATCAAAGTTCTTTCCGCAACAACGTTTTATTCCTAAGGAGAGGTAGTCTTAAAAAAAAACATAATAAGAATCTAGGTACAGCAAATACCAAAATTAAAATGCATAAAATTATTTCAGTTTGTAAATAAAACTAATTTTACGGACAATGAACGCTGTCGGAGCGGAACTGAACGAAAGTCCGTCCGTGACCATGAATGCTATAGTGTTCGAAACGTAGAGCAATAAAAAAAATACAAACGTGATAAAAACCTTAAAAATAGTTTTATTTACAATGTGTAATATTCGCATATGCATCAAAAATCATTGTATTATTTTGTTATTACGGTGAAGGCCAAAAGGGGCATTTAATTGTTTGACCTGTCCTGACCTTATCTGCATGTATGTCCGCTTATAACTATTCAACGCCTCAACTGATTTTATTAAATAATACATCATAGATTTATCGTCTTAGATCGAGTGTCACTGGATCACAATTTTTAAAACCACCAAAACGACGAATAGTAACTTCAATGTACGAGCTAAAATATTCAAGACGATGGAGTATCTATACTAATATTATAAAGAGGAAAGATTTGTTTGTTTGTTTGCCAATACAAATTCATACCTATTCAATAATAGGCTCCGAAACTACTGGACCGATTCTTGCGCCAATGGAAAGCTATAATATCAGGGAGTAACATAGGCTATATTTTATACCGATATTCTCACGGGATTGGGAACTACGTGAGTAAGGCGACTGAAATCGAATAAATTTGCCATCAATGTCTAAAACTTGTTTATTGATATAGCAACTTTGTAATGAAAAATAGAAAGCCCAAACGGCCTAATTGTCAGTGGATGTTAGTGCGTTTGATTTAATAAGACTCATATATTCTTACTTACACGTGGGTGTCAAAAAAACCGCTTGAGGTGTTACGAGAATGGGCAGCGACATTCAGCTTTAAAGCCAACTAAGGATCGCCAACCCATTATGCCAAGTGTGGCTTTTACGACATTTTCACCCTAGAGGCCTATGTCCAACATTGCAGGTCAATAGCCTGTGGTGTAATACATTCGGCCGTCGGATAGTTCAATACCGAGCAGTCTCACGCTCTATAACTCGGAAAATGCAGATACGTCTTAATAATAACGTGACCTTCCTCAATTTAATAAAATATACACAAATTATCTTTATCAATAATTAAAATTTCTTAAAATCTTGTTGTTTAGTTCGTAACTAATAGATAACAATTAAAAATACCGCATGATATTTCATTAACTATAGTACAATATGAAACGAAATCATTTAAAGATCTATTGTTTAATAATTATCCCATTTGCAATATTCATGCTGAAGTAAGAAAGATCATTAATATATAATTTATTAATATATAATTAATAGAAAAATCGAAATATATATTTTTAACGGCGGATTATTCTAGAATTGACCATCGTCTACGGGTATTTCATTTCTTATTTTTCATATTTATTAATGTTTGAATTTTTTTTAATCACCCAAGCCAGAGTATTTTTTTTGCTTATATTATTTTACATTTCGTCTTTGGCCGTACTTTCAGCCATCAGGGGACATTATAAATATTGATTCTACAGTTCCAAGTGTTGGGATCTTTTTTAGGAAATATCTTCTTTCAGATCTTTTTTTTATTCATCCCATTTTTGGAAGTTTAATTGTTTATAACTTTTAAAATTATTCATGTGCGGGTTTAGAAATTGCCGCACATTTTTCTAGACGTCATGACCAAGTCCAACAAGCTGTAGTACGTATTTTAATTCGCAGTATCAAGAATTGACACGTTTTTTAACTTGTTGACTAGATTATAGGGATTTTTCACTAACCTGAATTTCTACCTTACAAAGGTATATGTGTTTCCTTTATACAGACTTTAAAAAATACCGCAGGTAAATATGCAATTATAAACCACGTACTTTAAGTACGAGTTCCTCGAACTGCAAGAAAGCAATAACAGGCGCACACGGTTTCGAATCCCATGAAGGACAACATTTTAAATGATCCACAAACTGTTGTTCTCAATCTGGATGTAATTTGTGTCTGTTAATTATATGTTTGTAAAGTCCCCCGCAATACAAAAACTGTTTCCATAGTGCAGAGGGGTGTCTTTTAAAACAAATCTCACTTATCGAGTGATGAAACTACTATCACTTAAAGAGGATTATATTTCTCACTTACTAAGGTTTTAAGGAGGTAACATGACCTGGAATATATTCTCAATAATGGAATTTTCTCGCTTATCCAGTTCTCAATTAGGTATGACTGTATACATTTCTCACAGATAACAATATTAGATTTCCAATTACAAATACGATTTTGGCCGCTTTTCATTTTTTTTGAGGATAAAAAATACTGTAATAATATATTTACTAAAACCCTCCCCATGAGATTGGGTGAGATTCGGCAAAACCAAACGCCTCACGTAAATAACGAATTCCAGAAACAGCTTACCCCTTTTTTGACATTTTTAAATATATTTTACAGCACGATGGTACTCAAATTTCTAAGGAACTTCTAACAATACCGTTCCCTCGTGAATTCACTTTCGCTCTCGCCTATTACGATAGGGGTACCAAACACCAGTAGTGAATCTTCAGTTTTTCATACTTCTTTTTTTTAAAGTTCTTCATACTATATGGTTTCTTCTTCTTTAATATTACTTAATATATCTGCGTCAATGTTCATTAATTCAGTCTTAGGGCTCTTATTATTTGAGTGTATTTCTAAATGCAATTGCATATTATTTTCATTGGAATCCTCTTGATTGTTTCCTATTGTTTGATTGACTTCCATTCTTTCTTCTTTCATCGGTCTGAGAATAAAAAAGAGTAATGATTTATTTTATTTTCATCAACATTGCAGTCCACATGTGTCTCATGGGGGCCCGGGCCTCTTCCACAATCGGAAGGTATTTTACCTACTATAGCATATATAATTTATTAATACAATGCTGGTCAAACATGTTTATATAGGGTTTCAGTTCGAGTTTTCCTTCTCTTGCGTAGATGTTATATCATATTGTATCCCTTGTCTGTTTCTACATTCACAGGCAAGAAAGACCCACGGGGCAGATGATGAATTGTATTCTTACACCATCACTACACGGAAAATGATGGCAAATAGTATTATTATATTGAAAAAAAAATCTGGCAGTAAATTAGTAATTTGCTAAAATGGCTAATTAAATAGCGATAAAGCTTCTCTTGCAGAGATGTTATGTGCATATTATATCTCATAGTCATCTTTTACGACATCCACGGGCAAGATAGGGAGTGGTGAATTGTATTCTTACTTCGTCACCACACGGCATTCCTACATTTTTATTTTAAAAACGTAGAATAGTATTATAACCTTTATCCATATTAGCTCATACATGTGCCACAGCTCGGCTCGAGCCTCCACAAAAGGAGAGAAATTGACTTATCACGCTAGTCAGACAGGTTGGCATAAGGTTTAATTTCGAGTTTACCTACTCTTGTATAGATTACATCTGCACATTACATCCCTTAGTCGTCTTTTACCACACTCACGAGCGATATAATGGTTGGTAATATAAGTAGTCGCTACCAACAACATTCCAAAAATCTACGCTCCTTTTTTGAAGTTATACCGCTTTTGGTGCGTTAAGGAAAAATTATGAGAGCAAATGTTTACAATGCGCGCACACACTGTCACAAATGTCGACTAGATAATGAGTTATAATAAAATTTTAAATGTAGGATGTGTACACTATTTAACCGACTTCCAAAAAAAGGAGGAGGTTCTCATTTCAGATGTATCTTTTTTATGTTTGTTCGCGCATAACTCCGTCGCTTGCCAATCGATTTGAAATATTAATTTTTATTGGAAAAGGTATACTTCCCAAATGGTGCCATGAAAATTTTACCGAAATCAGACAAGGCGTTTTTGAAAAATCAACAAAAATCTAAAAATTCTTTGTAGCCGGTTTTATTTTTTGCAAAATAAATAGTTTTCTTTTTTTTATTTGAAAAGATTTTCTCTTTAAATATAAACTGTTGCACACAACGGTTACTTTTTATGAATAAATAACACTATACAATAAAAATTATTCTAATATTAGTGTCGTTTTATCTACAAACGTTGGATAACGCCCAAAAAATTAAAATTTTGAAAGATTTTATCTCATTACGTCAAAGAAGTATAACTTCTTACATGGGTATATAAGTACACACACATTTTTATTGTGGGTAGACCGTCAAAAACTTACCTAATAACATCATCCAATGTCTTAGGTTTGACGACAGCGTTGTTCGCAGAGGCATTGCACCGCTTACGATGTTTGGTTAATTGCTTGAATGTGTCAAATTTACGCGAACAGCCGTAACACGCATATTTATCATGACACGTCTCGTGCACTATCAGATCCGTTGATGTCAGGAAACCTACAAAATTATTGTTTTGAAGGCTTTGAAATTTTGAACCGCAATCCTTTGGTGTGACGATAAGTTCACGAGATATGAGCTTTAACGACTGCTACGTCGCGACCTTCCATATGATGACGGAGTAAGAACACAATTCCAAACTCTCCAAATATGCATATAACATTTATGCAAAAGAAGGAAATATCGAAATAAACCCTATACTTCCATAGAGCAACCCATCTGCAATATCACTCCTATCAAGGAGGAGACTCAAGCTCAACAATAGGATGTCTTTCAGAGGAGATAATGCCAAAATCGCCAAGTTTGGAAGGACGGCGATCGTTGATCACTCTGCCGGTTTTAAAGACTTCCCATAGAAAGGAAGATATGGGTACATAACAATCACATTGCCCAATATCAACGGACCTGTCCCATTTTCAAGCTGTTTGTCCCGTTGACCCCAAGGCTGTAAAAATGACTCGTTTTGTAAACAGACACGTTATTGTTTTTTTTTAGCTTTTCAGTGGTTATGCCTGTTTCTGCAAATCTTCCGTTCGAACACTAGAAATAATGATGAAATTATACAAGCGTTCCGTTTTGAGATATTTTTAGATTTGATTTTGATAATATTTTACTAATAGGGTAGTTATAAGAAGTAGCTTAGGCAACTTTTCCTCTCAGAAAGAGCCTATTAAATTTAGTCCAGTTCAGGACTCAAACCCGAGACCATATCTTAGGGAGATATTGCAGGTTTAAAATGTAGTGCAGCGAGCGATTTGTCATCACTTGAATGATTTTAGTGAGGTATAATTTATTAAGTACTTACATCTTCTGCATATTTCACATTTATATTCATCCTTCTGTTTTTTGTCTAGCGAGTCTCCTGACTTTCTTTTAACTGATTTGTAAGAATGATGAGCTATTACATGGGCCTATAACAGAAAATAATATTATGTATTTTACTGATAAAACCAGAATGTGGAATAATCAAAATTGAATGTTGATATATATATAAGCAAGCCAAAAAATGATTTTCGGTGGCGCCTCAATAGGCAGAGTAATGCCGCATGGTCACTCTGGACTATTTGACAAAGGTTTTAAGCGAAACCATAATCTGTCCAAAAAAATAAATTAGAAGATAAAATCTTAGAAACTCATACTTTCGCTATTACAAAAATAACTCTTCAAATGACCGCGGCCCCTATCTAATCCGACGCCCCTTGTAATCCGACATGTCTATTATTATTGAATATTTATTCGTCAATCTTCATAAATAATGCATTATTGAACAGGTCACAACTTGTACGCGCCTCCACTAATTCCACTATTGTACTTTTGTTTTGATTCAGCTTGTTTAGCTTGAATTTAACTATATGTATAGCGATACGACCTAACGTGCATTCATAGCTTAGTTTATTCATTTTATATAACGCATACCTACCTGTCGGATGACGAGGTACTTTTTTTATAAAAGAATCCGGACTATAAGGGGTTTTAAGCACTTAAGCAGTACTCTATAATCCGACAAATTCAACCCGCAAAACGTTCGTCAAAATACCATATTTATAGTACCTATGCTATAAAATTATCATCAATCAAATTGTACTCTAAAAAAAACGATTTTTTTTATAGATCGAAAAAAATAAACGTGCTATAAACAATTCATAATTACCTTTAGTCCCGTAATACTGTTGAATGACTTAGTACACAACATACATTCTAATGGCAAGTCTGGGCCGAGTTCAGACTCCTCATCGCTAAGAGGTTCTTGTTTGACCGTTGTATCTAAATGCTGTGAACATAGTAAATTAACTTATCATTATCATCACAGCTCATACATCCCTTTTCTGTGTTCAAGCCTCCTACATAATAAGAGAGTAATTGACCTGCTATTCAAGGATTGAGAGCCCTCAGCGCTCACCCACCAGTCCGGGTAAAGTTGTCATAGCCATCTGAGGCTAACAACTAAGTCACACACACAAAAAAAAAAAAAAGACCTGCTCTTCCACATATCTCAGACATGTTGGTATACGGTTTTATTAAGAGTTTTCCTTCTCTTATATGGATATTTTTTACGCTATTGCATAGCTTTTATCGCGGGCTTTGCGCGGCGACCGAATCAAGAAATTCCCTAATAAAAATAAAACCTAACACCCCCTACCATGTAACTCGGGCCGAGCTACATGGTAGATGGGTGGCGGCGGCTCGACCGAGCGTACGGTCGTCGACATTCTGCATTCCTCCATCTCGGTGCGCACACGTGCCACCGCTTTGCGTAGCTTACGTCAAAAAGTGTTTTCGCGCGTTTTCTAACGGTCCCAACGATCTTCAGCGGACCACAGTGATAATCCAACCGCCTTTATTGTTATACATATAGTACATTTGTTTTCTTATCGGTCACCACGCTCAAAAAGTGTAACTTGAATTAATATTACAGAAAAAACTTGAATTAATATCAAGGAAAAAAAATACTACATAAATAAATAATATAATTAATAATAAATAATAAAATAAATAAAAATAAAATAAATATAATTAATTATAAATATAATTGCATAAGTTGATAAAAAAATGCTATGCAATAGCTTTACCGCGGCAGTCCCCTAGTGCCACACGTTTTTTTTTTCTTTCATTTCAGTTCATTTACCTCACGCTCCTGGGTTTGAATGTCTTCCTCGATAGGAGTGAAATTGATCCATTATACCAGATTATGCTGATCAGACGGGTTATTATAGGGTTTTATTTAAAGATTTCCCTTTACCTGCATAGATACTATGTACAAGTACATATTATAATCACTTAGTCGTCTTTAAGACGCCTACGGGCAAGAAAGTTGGGTGGTGAATTGTATTCTTACTCCATCACCACAAATATAGGGACACGAAAAAAGTATGGATACCTTTAGGTATCAAGTACTTGTCTTTCGATACCGATACTTTTGTACTCGATACTTTCTATTCGATGCTTTTACTCAATGAGTACTTTTAGGCAGGTATCGAATAAATTGTAGAAAGTATCCATGTTACACTTAGTCTTGACCTTACGGCTCATGCTTATGGTAACGCCATCTAGTGAAAGCGTCATGAACCTTCTAAAAAGTGGCTCAACACATTTTAATCTGGACACAGACAGACAAATTAGTAAAAAAAAAGTACATCACGACCTAGATTCTAGAAAAAGTACTCGGTACTCGATACTTTGGAGTATCGATACTTTTGTTTCGATACTTTATTGAGTACGATACTTTTTCTTCGATACTACTCATGAGTACGGTATCGATACTTTCGTTTCGATATCGTGTCCCTACACAGGAAGTATATTATAATTAAGTGAAATTCGACTTCGATATATGGACACGATCCCAACACCAAGCAGCTCTTTGTGTAACTGATAACCAACGTTCCGAGTCTGGGTGTAGTTTATATCTGATATGTCTATTTCGTGAAGTCTGATGATTTATTACTTAATATCCAATTTTAAAAACTAAATCATAAACCAAAAGTTAAACAAAGATATGTTTAAAGGTGTCACATATATGATAGAACGAGCTAATTGCCCTTTCTTATTTTGTACTAGCAACCCGCCCTCGCTTCGCTTCGGTTTCAGTCGTCTTTCCTGCGTAGTTCCCGTTCCCGTGGGAATACCGGGTTAAAATATAGCCTAGTTTTCTCCCTGATATTATAGCTTTCCATTGGTGAAAGAATTTTTGAAATCGGTCCAGCCGTTTTGAAGATTACCCAGAACAAACAGACAGACAGACAAAAAAAAATATAAAGTGCATTTTAGGCATATGTATAGTGCAAATAACCGTGTGAGCATGAAAAACGCCTATTATTTTGACATTACAAACAGACGCTCCCATTTTATTTGTTGGTATAGATTACTATTAAATCCACCATTAGGGACACGAAAAAAGTATCGATGCTCTTAGGTATGGAGTACTTTTCTTTCGATACCGATACTTTTGTACTCGATACTTTTACTTAATGAGTACTTTATGGCAGGTATCGTATCGAATAAAATGTAGAAATTATTCATGTTAAAGTTGACCTTACGACTCATGTTTATGGTAACGCCATCTAGTTTAAACGTAATGAACTTTCTAAAACGTGGCTTGAAATATTGGCAGACGGTCAAATTTCTAAAAAAAAAGCTCATCACGACATAGATTCTGGGAAAGTACTCAGTACTCGATCGATACTTTGAAGTATCGATACTTTATGGAGTACGATACTTTTTCTTCGATACTACTCATGAGTACAGTATCGATACTTTCTGTTCGATATCGTGTCCCTATCCACCACACCATACACATACCATCAACCCAATTCAATGAGTGAATGTCATAATGTTAAAATATAAAATACAAGTATGTACATAATTTTCGAAAAATCAATAAGTACAAAGGTCGTATCATTATTCCTATACATGACCTCATTTAGCTTTCAGGCCTTTTCAGAATGGGCGACCACTGACGACAAGGGACTCGGCACCTGCAGTCTGTCGGCCGGGTGGGTATGGGGCCGTCCCTCTGTCGCACCGGACGGAGTCAGGCGGCGGATGCGCTGACCATAACCCATCCCCCCAAAAACAAAAGGTAGTTTTAGAATAAAATAAACTTGACATAAAATCGTAAAACTCGACATGAAAATCAAAAAATTAAAATTATACATCCCTTTATTTTAAAGAAGAAAAATATGTACAAAAATGTAAAAATATGTATGTAAAAAAAATATGTATGAACTTTTTTACAATTTTAAAATTTGTAACTATGACAATAGGTAACTAAGAATTATGCAATTTGTTTCTTGTAGCAAAAAGTAATTAAAAAGACAGCTAAATACAAAATCTTTCTAATACTAACAAAATTCATCTAAGAGAAAAAAGGTTGTTGACTCAGCTTATACTAGTTCTAGTATAAGCTGAGTCAACAACCTTTTTTGTGAAAGTGAACACTTTATTGAAATTGCGGTAATATTCTGCCAAAACCTTGCGTTTCTCTTTAACAGCTATTATGTTTCGCTCTTTTTTTATGGGTGGGCTATGGTAAGCGCACACGCATCCATTCCATCCCGGGCGACGAAAGGACGGCGCGCGGGACCATAACCCACCCGTACCCACGTCGCCTTCGTCGTTGGGCCGACCACCGGAGCAGGGTGACTTGTCATCAGTGGTTGGCCCGAAATGTTTTCGCTCTAGCTTGATTTTTCTATTCAAATAAATAAAACTGAAGTGTCTGTTTGTAATGTCAAAATACTGGGCTTTTTTCATGCTCACACGGTCATTTGAAGGACACCTAAACCTAAAAACATTTTAACCCTATGATGCATGATTTTTTATTTTCGTCTCAAAAAAATTGATGTGGTTCTATATAGGGCCTAGATACCTAAAAAAATTGGGTTAGTAGTAAGTACGCATGTCAGAAGTGAAACTAAGTTCCATGTGTTTTTATCAGTATTAAAAAAAAACTCTCGATCTTTCTCACTCGCTTGCTCCCTACTCTCGCCCCATGGCTGTGCTTCGTGCTATGTTCACCCTTTTTCACTCTCTCTCAATCGGTCTCAATCGCTCTCTCCATCTTCTTCGACAAAAACGCTGCACATCTTCGTGACGATAAATTGCGTTTAATCCGTAAAGAAAATTACCCTCATGCGCGCGAGAGACGTTTCACTTCAAAAATAATGAAACAAAAATAAAATCCATTAAATTATAAGACATTTATTTTTTAAATTCCATATGTGGTACATTATGCAATACACTAATATTTGGCTTTAAAAATCAACAAAATGAATTTTTTTGTTTTACATTAAACAAACCTCTATTTCCTGATAAAATTTGTAAAAACAATTATTGTCTTTATTAAAACACAACTCAACACGACACTTTTCGCACGATATGTATGTTTTTCCTTTACACTGAGGATACTTACAGCGTTGTCTATTCTGCTTCCATATAGATAGGTGATCAAATCTATCAAGTCTTACATCTCGTGGGGGAAGAATTGCTGCTTTTGATTTTTTCTTTTTCTCAATTATGTCATCTATTGCAGAAGATGGTCTTCCTCTTTTTCTTTGTAACGATGGACCACACAGGCAAAGACTTTTAGCTATTTCTAATTTAAAATCTTTTAACTTAATCGGTATTGGTTGATTCTTATGTTCTCCTACCCTCTTGTGAAGCAGCCAGCAATTTATGGCGATAATGTCGAGAAGATGGTAAAATAAACGTGCATACCATTTTTTAGTACGCATTTTTATTTTGTACTTCCCAAGAAATGAGTCCAATAAATCTACTCCCATATGCTGATTATAGATTTTTACTATTTTAGGACAATTTACTTCAATGTATTTTTTTTTGTCTTTTGCAATACCGTCTAACCTTGTCAATAGGCTGTTGTCCAACAAAAGATAATGATAAAATTACGGGTTTCTTATCATACCACATTACTGTACCAACTTCTGTTCCATCTACATCAGCTACCCATTCTTCTGAATAGCCCCATTCTGTTTTTGTACCCTTCAAATCTTTCAGTGACGGAATTTTCAAATCTTTGCCTAGTCGGCTTTTATTGACCGTACCGAGTGACTGGATACCTTGTTTGGAAAGGTAAGAAATTAGTTCAGCAGAAGTGTAGGAATTGTCAAAGAATAATTTATACTCTTGGTGTCGCGGAATAGTTCGTGCTAGGCGAACCACTATATTTCCACTTGCACCCAAATCAGGCTCATCAGCATGTCTCAGCTCAGAATTATTTGCCATTCCAGAGTATATCTCGAAGTCGTATGCCATACCCCTATCGTCGCATAGCACAAGGAACTTATATCCCCATTTGTGCTGTTTGTTAGTTTGTAGCTTTTGTGGCGCACATCTGTTCGTCCACTGATAATGTCTCCCTTTTAGGTATATTTTGACATTTTTTTTGAGAGTTTCTAGTATTGGCCTTATTTTGTGGAGGCGGTCATGTCCTGGATAACTTGCGGGTACTTGTAAGGAGTTGTCATTGAAGTGCAAGAATTGTCTCTCTCTCTATCTTCTCGAAATGATTCAAGGTCATCGTGTCTCTTACTAAAGGTAAACCTGACTCAGATTCCCAGTACATCCGTATATTAGGCAACGGAGTAATGCTCATGAGTAAACATATACCTAAAAACTTTTTAATTTCGTAAGTGGTGATGCAGAAGGGTTTTGAGGGGTCTTTTTGAATGCTAAATTTATGCATTTCTTCAACTATGTGGTTGAGCAGATCATCATCAAAAAAATGTAAAAAATATTGCAACGGAGTATCTAATTTTGTTAGTGATGGAACTAAATTAATATTTCCGGAAAATTGACAATGGTGGGCATCTAAAGATTTCCTTTTCCAAATTAAATTTGTTTTCTTTCTTAGATTGCTAGTTAGATTATTCTAAATTTGATTCCTTATAACTGGGAAAGTAATAGAACTTCTACTGTGGCATGAAGACCTACTTGAACCTGAAATACTGGCTTGAGAATAATTTGCTTTGTCATTTACAGCGAAGGTAGTATCTGAATTAGTAGAGAAAGATGGTGCATACGTGGTAGGCGAAATATCATTGTCAGACTTAATAATATCTTCCTTCAATTGCTGTAAGTTTCGTTTTATTCTCGCTATGTCATCGTCACTTTCCGCGTCCGAGAAGTCTTCGCCATCTTCACTCTCAGATGGTATATCTAAATACTGCTGGATCACTGTGTCAGACAAATTCATCTTTGCCATAATCTGTAATGGAATCCAATCTAAAAAAAATGTTACATGTAAACCAACGCATGATGTACCATATCTGGAAATAAGCTGATATTTTAGTACATAGAGCAGTAATATTAAAAAAAATAACTTACCTTCCTATAATATACACTATTTGCGATATAAATATGTTTTGTTTTACTTCCAAATATTCGAAAAACTATTCTTTTGGTAATTTTGTATTTAAGTAAGTAATGAGTTCGCGCCGATCATCCAAATTGTGTACAATTCAATATATCAATCGATAACGAAAACCATCTGGTGACACCATTACTAAATAGTTGCGCGGTGTGTAAAGATTCATCTGATGGTTAACAGATGACGATAAGAGTCTTTAAACGAACGCTAGACGACGTTATTTTGGTTGTACCAGATGTGGCACAATATGCAATGTAGGGTTAAATTTTTTTTGTCAGTCTGTTTGTCTGGGGGTAATCTTTAAAACCATTAGACCGGTTTTGATGATATTGTACTTGCAGGCAGGTAGTTGTCTATATAAGGAGTAACTTAGGCTATATGTTATTCTGGTACTCGTGGGAGTACCAGTTCCCGTGGGGGAACGAGATCTATGCGGGTAAGGCGACTGAAACCGAAGCGAAGCAAGGGTGGGTTGCTAGTATAATAATAAAAAATTTATAATAATTTTGATATAATAGACTAGACCGAAAATGAACTGGTTTCATTTTATTTGACATACTGTTATAAAAATATTAAATACCAATTAAATCAATCTTACTTCTGGCCAGTAAGTATAATGACATCGCCTTAGAATAATAATGTATACAAGGACAGTATTGGTACTTCGAGTGTTCAAAAAGATGAAGCCAAATATACTACATGAGCGCATGCGATTACACACATACACACACACACACACACCACTATACAAATTATGAAATCTCTTTTTATTAACATAAATCGTCAGATTTTTAAAAGTAATATTAAAAACCTTTTTATGTTTTTCAAATGTGTTGTGACACCATTTGAATGCACAAACCGTCAAAATTACTTATTTATTTTTACGATTTGCGTACGTATGTGCAGTACAGTGACCTTGTACACTACGGAACCGTCCGGGTTAAGCTCCATTAGGCTCCAATTTAATTGCTTAATTTTTTGTATGCGGACTTACCTTCTATACATTATTATTCTAAGGACATCACATTATTATTAAATAAAAATATCTTATATACCATACCTGTTCATCTTCAAAGTTCATAGTGCCATTAAAAACTGGTGAATTTTGCACACAGTCTGAAATAATTGCTTCATATTCACCAGTACCATTTAAAACCGTTTTGTTTTCTTGACTTAATGGATTAAGTGACATAGTATCTGGAATATAATAATTCAAATAAAGAACCTTATATTTATATGAATATACAGTGGACCCCTGGTATCCCGACAAATATTTTGCATGTCAGTGCCGAACTATCGAATTTGTCAGATTATAAACTACTGCCTAAGACCCCTTATAGTCTGGATTTTTTTGTAATCCGACAGGTGCATATACATAATATACAATGAATTAACTGTTATCATACTTTTGAAGCGAATGTCAAAGTGTCACATAGCGCTTTTATATATTTTTCATTATTTTAGTGTTTTGAAGTGTTATATTGAATAATTTTGCTTATATTTTATTGTAATATAATGCAGATAAAATTCTGAAATAAAGTGAATATGATATAATAGTGAATTACGTGCATTTTGACATTCAGCCAAAATTCCCAGAGAAGGCATGACTTTGATATCAGCACCAAATCATGCTAACGACTGACTGATAGACTAAAGACGTAAATAATCATTAAATAAGAACTATGATCATACATACATGTAGTCAAATTCAAACTACACAGAATCAAAACAAAAGCCCAATAGTGGTGGCACATACAAGTTGTAACCTATTCAATCATGTATTAGCAAAACTTGATGAAAAAATATTCAATAATAATAGACATGTTGTATTACAAGGGGCACCGGATTAGATAGGGGCCGATTACAATAGGTCCACTGTATATCTATATATAAATACGTGAAGCGAAAACTTTGTACCCTTTTTACGAAAATTATGTGGCATGTATGAAATTTGGCACAGTTGAAGTATATAATGAGAAGTGCATAAAACTGAAATTTCATACAATAATGGATTAGAAATACATTAAATTCATTAAAAAAGGCATTAGGCACACTACAATGCAATCGCTACACACACACACACTCACGTTTGTGTGAGTGTGTTGCGTAGCAACGCTTATACACTTTTGTTTATGGTTAAAATCTCTGGTCGAACTGAATGTCAAACAATCATAATTATGATGACAATATCTAATAGAGATTTGTGCTTATATATTAGTTATTAGTAAAATACAGTTTGCTCAATTTACAATTATACATAAATAAAATTAAAGAAAATTGTGTAGCAAAAAAATTAACTAAAATGAATTATGGCCGAATTTCGACCACACGGCGACCACTGGTATAAATTTAATATGGCAACAAATGTGTGCCATTTAATATGGCACAACAAATGTGTGGCAATGGTGCCACCATTCAACAACAATTATGTCTCATCATCATCACAACTCAAATACATCCCAACGCTGGGCTTCCAAGCCTTCTCCATAATGAGACAGGAAAATGACCTACTATACCATGCTGGTCAGACGGGTTGCTATAGTGTTTTATTTCACATTTTCTTCTCTTGCATAGATGTTATCTGCATAACCTCTCGGTGGTCTTTTATGACACTAATGGGCATGAAAAGTAGGTGGTAAATTGTATTGTTACTCTATCATACAGAAAAAATATCATCATTTCAGCCCATATACGTCCCACTGTTGGGCTCGGCGCCTAATCCATAATGAAAGGGTAATTGACCTACTATACCACGCTGGTCAGACGTGTTGGTATAGGGTTTTATTTCGAGTTTTCCTTCTCTCGCATAGATATTATATGCGTTTTATATCCCATAGTCATCTCGGAGGATCACCCACGGGTAAGATAGGGGCTGGTGAATTGTATTCTTACTCTGTCACCACACAGAGAAAATTAATAAGTGCTTTATCAACATTGTTGAACCTTTGCTGAAATTTCTTACACTAATTGTTGCAACTTGCAGTCATAATTCATCACTTATTAATATTTTAGACAATGTTCAGATTACAAATAATTACTTCCATATAAATATAAAAATAACTTAAGTAAAGAACTGCAGCTCTCGCTAAGAAGACATAAACATATGAAGACATAGATAAAATCTTTTAAATATTTTTAAAAAGATTTTATTTACAATTTAATTCTCAGTATGAACATTTCAATATTTCATTAACCATCTATCTATATCATCATCATCATCTCAGCCCATATACGTCCCACTGCTGGGCTCGGGCCTCCTCCATAATGGAAGGGTAATTGACCTACTATACCACGCTGGTCAGACGTGTTGGTATAGGGTTTTATTTCGAGTTTTCCTTCTCTCGCATAGATGTTATATGCGTTTTATATCCCTTAGTCGTCTCGTACGATCACCCACGGGTAAGATAGGGGGTGGTGAATTGTATTCTTACTCTATCTACTCTCTATCTATATACATGGGGAATAAAATAGAGAGGTCCCTATTTGAATTCTCCTTACTAAGATTTTAATGCCATAATCACAAAGTTCGGCAACATGTTGGCGATCAAGATATATATTAAGGAAATCAACTCACCATTAATCATTATTGTCAAAGGTGGAGCCTCTACAAAATCCTGCGGTTCAGTTTTAATATCTAAATTCGCCATTTCTATATCTGCATGATTATCGTCAACTTTATATGAATTGTCCATTGCAATAGAATCATATTCTTCATCAACAATTTCTTGTTTAATTTCCACATTAAAATCTTGCAATGTTTCACCGTTGAGATTTTTATCAACTTGTATAGGTTTAGGCCATATTTTCTCTGTACTAATTGATTCTGGTGTAATTCTTTTCCGTAATAAATCATCACTGAGCCGTACTTTTGCTGCAAAAGTAGCTGCATCTAACAACTGTTGATAGCATGGTTCACATAAGATGTCAGGATGATTATCTGCTTCTGATATCTGTAAAACATATAATTTAATAAGACTGATATTTTTTTTATTAAAGACCACAGCCAACATTAAGAAAATAATTCTTGCATTGCGAACAAAAAAAATTTTTCAGACAAAAATTACAGCCAGATTCATTACAACAATATAGAATTGCCAGGCATGGGAATCAGACCCACAAAAATAATGGTAGGTGATCTTAACCATTATGCCATCTGTGCAATATTGAAGATGTTATACTATTCTTTGTATGGTGATAGACTAAAACTACTCTATCTCAGACTTGCCAAGGTTGTAGTAGAAACTGACTAAAGCTGTATACCTAAAATTACCATTATTTTTTATACCAAAATGGAATGCTCACAAAAATAGGTAAATACAAGACCTTCCATTCATATTTATCTTCCATGTGGTGACAGAGTAAGAATACAATTCACCACCCCGCCTTATACCCCTGGGCATTATAAAAGATGACTAAGGGATATGATAAACAGGTAACAGAAGAGAAAGAGAAGGGAAACTTGACATAAAACACTATACCAACAAGTCTGACTAGCACAGTATGTTATGGTGTATTATTTTCTATATGGTATGGTATGTTATGTCGGCTGAGATGATTAATATTTATAATAAACATTATATTATTTGGATTTATTGATTAATCCAAAAACTTTAAACTGCAATCTGATACATTTGCTTTTTTTATTATTATATTTATCAGTGGTGTATGTCATATCTAGTTTTCAAGCAGTAATGGTGTTTAAACAAAGATTGCTCATATTGGTTTTGGTAATTAAAATGTAATGAAACTTTCAATGGTAGCAAGAACACATCTGTATCTTGGAGGATAAGAATTTCTTAGCAATAGGCTAAGAAATTCTTATAATAAGTAGGCACAGATGGAAATAAAACAAATGATTGTTTGGTTTGTTCACCATAAACGGTTTTTTTTTTTTGTTGGGGACAACAGAATAGGATGGCATTATGTATATCCTGCGGTAGATACTGATGGGTTGAATGGTGCAATATGTCTTTGAGCACGTGTATGTAATGGGTGAAACTGATTAACACGGCCCACATAGGAGACCGTAGAATCAAATCAAGGCATTTAATTCAGCTTCGAGAATAACATCAGGTAAAGGACGAATAAAATTATAGATTTTATTAGATATATTGAATTGCATTATCACACATTAGAAAAATAGTCCATAAATATAGAACAATGATAAAATTTGTTAAGAAAAACCATCTGTATATGTAAAAACTTCTAATCTATTTCGTAAGTTTGCTACCAGAAAAATATGTTAACCAAAATTCAAATCCACTTGTTAGTACAAAGTTACCACAGTACTTGGCGGAATATTAAAGTATGTTATTTACTCACCTCAATATTTGCTAATTTAGCTAAATCCTTTGCTATACACGGTTCCATGCCAGTCCACGGAGGAACCCAACTTTGGAAAATATAACATACACTAACACTATCTTTCATATTCTGCAAACAGGCGCGACATTCACGAATATCCACCTTTTGGTCAACTTTCGGTTCTTGATCCACCACTTCTGTCATCTTCGCCCTATTCCATTGCAATAAAAATACATAAATTGTAAACAAATTACAAAAAATACATAAAATCAAAAAGTTCAAATCGTGATTATCATTTGACAATTACGCTGACATTTGAAGCATAGATTTTGTAATAGTATAGATAAAAATGCACATCTGACTTTTGCAATTTTTAACAAAAGGGCGTAATTAATATTTTCACATATTCTAATTTTAAATTTCTGTTAGACTTTACCTGTAATAGATGGTAAGAAATTAAAAGGACAAAGTAATGGAAACTACACTCTCCAAATACAGAGTACACCATAAATAAGTGCCATATAATAAAAATATATTCGGACACAAAGGGTCAAAAAGCAAATTTCACTCAAAAGAAATGAACTTTGTGATTTTTCCTAATTTAACTTCGAATTAAAGAAAACGATAGACCACCGTTTAGATATATTGAAAATGAAAGAACAAGCAAGGCCATGAAGGCCAACTCTATATAACATACCACAGATTACGGGTCATCACAGACTACTTATATTTTTCAATTTAGCTGTACTTTATCTTTAGAGTCTGTTACGCAGTCAGTGCCACATCCCTACTACACGTAATTGACGCTTAATTATTGACCGAATGATGAATGACTTACGTAAACTCATGTTAATTTGCGGAAGTGATAGATAAAAAAAGGAATAAATTCTCTCGAATTTATTTAGCAGATACTTATATGATTGATTCTACACATGTACAGATTAATAAGATAATTTCAATAAAAATTAGTTTATTTCGCTCTTATCTTGACTTCTAAGGAAAATGAAGGCTTAATAACACTATTCTATACTTCAAATTAATACACATCTAGTTAGAATTGTGTGAAACACTGAAATCTATCTACTTATGCTTTTACTTACATCATAATAATACTGACTTCGATGTCACTCTTTAAAATAGAGCTCAAAACTTTCATAAAAAAGCCATTTTCACATAAATTTTTAGTATTATCTTAAAATA
Source organism: Lymantria dispar (assembly GCA_032191425.1). Lineage (NCBI taxonomy): Eukaryota > Metazoa > Arthropoda > Insecta > Lepidoptera > Erebidae > Lymantria > Lymantria dispar. Next base: position 7,645,687 of record CM063445.1, on the reverse strand, counting down.
TAAGTGAAACTACTTGCATTTCAAAATATTAGCAAAATTGTAGTTTAATTAAAAAAAAATCTATACTGAAATCTTGTACAAATTTCTAGATAAAATTCCATCAACACATCAAGTAAAATTTAAATAATTTAAAATAAAATTAATATTAATGGATTCGGGGTCTTGCTTGACAGTTTCACTGTACTAACTCATATAGTTATAAATAAAAAAGCGCTTTTGGACTATAGAATTTGCATTAAAATACAAGAAAATAATGTTAAATTTACATAACGCTCGAGATGGCCTTGTCATTTCTATATTAACTCGGCATAAACTAAAAACTGATTTAAATAAAATGCAAAAATGGTACAAAATTAAGATTGAAGTTTGTAGCTACTCAACATTACAAACCTTCTGACAACTCTTTGTTTCTTCTTCGAGTGTACAACTTTTTTTGGTATATTTAAGACTCTTGTAGATCTTGGTAATTTTTGAGAAGGTACAGCATTTTTTTTTAGAACTCTGGTTCCTCCATTCTCTAAATGAATAATATGGGTTAAGACATCTATTTAAATATAATGTATTCCTAAAATATAAATAAATCTATATTAAAGTTGTACACCTACTTGAATTCATATAATCAGATTTCAAAAAGTGTTGACTACATATTAGCATATTTTTAACCACATCTCTATTAACTTTGAATACTTCAGCCCATTTTCTTCGAATTCCTTCTTGACTAGGACATGAATGGAGTATAATATTTTTTGATGATCCTGACTTGCATTGTAATACCGAACATCTTTGATGAGATCTGTAAGAAAATTCTAATTTTATATTTGGAGTGAAGTGATTATTGAGACATATTAGACTGCTAAGTAATATATGGTATTAATAAACATTTTAGTTGTGTATATAAAATTCTAATGAATATGTATCTTTTCAAATACATATTTTCTATGTGGTATCACCAATACAATTCTGCCAAAATCAGCTGATTGAAAAGCAAAGTAGTCTGTATGGAACAGTAAGTTGCAAATTCTTAAACAATAATTAACTATAATACAAGACATACTTAAATACAGAGCTAGTAAGTAAACACATATGGAAAGATACACATATTCATAAAATATTTATAACCTATTGAAAACTAACATTGTTTTTGCATGCGTCTTTTTCTTCTCTTTTCCAGGGCTATTTTCATTCCACGAAAACAGGGATGGTACAGAGTCTTTTTTTAGGACGAGACAGGCTGAAATTGTAAAATGCACCACGAATTTATACATGTCATTGAACACCAACATTAGCACTTGTCAAATTTCCCCAAATGAGGATTTAGACTAGATATTAATCTTACGATATTTCAACGAGGATTCCTTCGGCAACCTATAATCGTGTTTTGTAAAATGTTTTTTGCATACTATAGAATATTCTGAAGGAACAAAATTTATACGACGAATTGCCGCGATCCACTTTTGCCTGAGTGCTTGATCCCTCGGAAATTTATGTCCGCCACTTCTTTCATGGCAAAATGGCACTGAACAAGTTGAAGGCATATTTGAACCATACTATATCATCAATTAATATAAACTGTATATACATAGGTACTTATAGATCTTTATAAATCACAACAAACAAGCCGTTAGGTGCCTACTTCCAAATACGTTTCAAGATTTTTTGACATTGATTATGCTGCCGACTAATGCTAATGTGCTGCCATCTGTAAAACGATGGCTTTGTCCCTACTTCATTAATAAATTGACATGTTCATCCGAACTCGATAATCCAAACCGGCACAAAAGACTGGTGATAATATTAATTCTGTAAAAAATCTTAAAGTACGTGGAACCTTCACACTGGGTTGAAATAATTGACATTGTGACAGGACTTTATCGAGACAACTTCATTTAATAAATTCTATTATGTGCTTGTATTAATTTCAATATCTTAGTGTTTTAACGCATCATAATTATGATAGCATTTTATGTAATGTAATGCGGAGGAACTGCTACGATGTAGTGAATATTAGCACTTTACTATTATTTTACAAATCTTATCATTTACACCAAAAATTGCCATACCATTTACAGTGTGGCCGCCAATCAGCACTTTTGAAGGTGACAAATTTACTTGCCGTGAGCAATGATTAATATGAAGAAACTAAAGAGGTGAACAAACTTATAATTTATAAATAAAATGATAAACTTGACAATGGCCACAATCAATTTGTATTATAATAGCAGATTGCCAATACCACAAGAAGGAGAAGACATTTTGACAACTAAAGATAATATTAAAATAAATTAGTGTTATGAGAATTTAAAAATATTTTTAATAAAAAAGTGAGCCGTTGCTCTAGATGCCTGGCAGATGTGAAACATCGAAATTATTTTGTACAAGTATATTTGCTTAAAAGAACACATTACGACAGGAACTAATATGCCATCCTTACTAATATTATAAATGCGAAATGTAAGTTAATTTGTTTGTTTGTTTGTCACGCTTTCACGCTTAAACTACCGAACCGATTTCAGAAATTCTTACACCAATGGCAAGCTATAATATCAGGGGGTATTAGAGGCTATATTTTATCCCCGTATTCCCACGGGAACTTATAGGACGTATATTTCATCATATAGCGTGGCGTTACGTCGCCGGCCTATTTAAACCACGTTAACAATCAGGTTTGACCTTGAATATTTCGTCATTGTGCTCTCAAAACTATTCTAATCGGCTTGAATATGCATCAGTATGTTAGCTTCCTAGATACAAATGATCAAAGAATACAATTCAAAATTGATGACTGAACGAGTGACTGACTGATCTGGAGTAATTTATTTAAAAGTCCAAATCAGGCTACAGGCTACTTGAGGCAACATTCATCATCTAACTGTTGGGGTCAGGCCTCCTCCACATGGGAGGGAAGTTGACCTACTACGAGTGTAACACGCTGGTCAGACGTGTTGGCATAGGGTTTTGTTTCGAGCTTTCCTTCTCTTGCATAGAGGTTGTATGCATATTAAAATCCCTTAGTCGTCTTTTATGACACCCACGGGTAAGAGAGGGAGTCGTGAATTGTATTCTTACTCCGTCACCACATGGATAGGCACCATTACAACTATCAAATTATTGACGTGAAACATCTATAGGCGAGGGTAAACTTGATCGTTGGCTCGGCGTTATTAGACTGCAGTGAGGTAACGCCACACAATATGACGGAATATGCGAGGGTATACCTGATCGTTGACATGGCGTAAACAGGCCGGTGACGTAATGCCACGCTGTATGATGGAATATATTTACTACTAGCAACCTGCCCTCTCTTCGCTTCGGTTTCAATCGCTTTACCCGCGGATTTTCCGTCCCCGTGGGAATACCGGGATAAAATATAGCCTATGTTACTCCCTGATATTATAGCTTTCCATTGGTGAAAGTGAAGCTTTCCATTTGTGAATTTGAAATCGGTTTGGTGGTTTAAGCGTGAAAGCGTAACAAATAAACCAATAAATAAACAAACAAGTTTTCGCATTTATAATATTAGTAAGGATACGTGGTTTATACTTAGTAGTGTGTGAATGAGACGCGATGTTGTGCGTAAGCGACTGTGCGGTGTAGTAATTATTATTGTTTTGTAATATTTTAAATAATAATATAAATATAAATCGCAAAATTTTAATGCAAGAAACAATACTATTTAACTATCATTAATCAGATAAGAGATGGAGCGCTCTAAAGTGTTTTATGATGTAAAAATATTTATTATCTAGTCCGAAGATTTCATTAGTTTCTTGCAAGATTTATTAGCCTCTGTCATCGTGTATTTTGGAGTACTTCTTCAAAATATTTAAGAGGACATGTTATTGTAGAGCCAAGGATATGTCACTCTACTTGCTTATATACTTTCATGCATTCAAATTCATAACTGGTAAAAGATTTAGTAGAGTAGTTATTATATTACAATAATACGATTCTTTTATAGTTATGTATCATTTTGAAGAAAACCATATGTACTTGGCCGTATGAGCTGTAATTCTTTTGCTTACCCGAAATAAACATAAAGTGAAAATGTCATAACAAATGTTTATCTGTCAAACCAGGCATGGCAAGGCTATAATAATTTATCACATGTCCAAATAATCTTTTTGAATAGAATTGGAGCACATATTAACGTGCCATTAAGGATGGATGAACAGACACCAACAGTTAGTTTGATCTCCTGCATGCACTTTGTGCGTCGCGGTGTAGCAAAGGCTGTTCCGGAAAAAGTAATATTTGATTCATAAACTTGCAAAATGTATATCTGTCGGTGTGTTTACTAAAGGTTATATTATTTCCAGATAGAACTAACAGAAAAGGAGTTGGAGAAGATTATTAAGCAGACAGCTAATGAGTTACGGTAGGTTTTGATACCATTTACTATATATTTTATGGATTTTCTTTAAACCTAAAGCTATTTTATGGATTTTCTTAAAACCTAAAGCTATTTTATGGATTTTCTTAAAACCTATCATCTAATCATAATTATAGATATTCTCCAGTTATTAACTAAGACGCACAATTATGTTTCATTGCTTATAGAAACATTAGCATTCTATATAAGAATATAAGCTCAGAAAAGCGAAGAGGGTTAGCAAAAGTACTACATCTACCTAATTTCCTTACTGCTTCAAAAAAAGTATTTTTTTATTTTAAATTAAGAAGTATTGAATGTTTGTAATGAATAAACTCAAAAACTTCTTTGCTGATTTCAAAAATTCTATCACTGTTGGAAATATCCCTGGGTAATATAGGCTACATTTTATCCTGGTATTCCCACGGGAACAGCAACTACGCGGGTAAAGCGACTGTAACTGAAGCGAAGCAAGGGTTGGTTGCTAGTATGAAATAAAACTATTTTTATGGGTTTCATTGTGTTTGTATTTTTTTAATTGTCCGCTATTTCAAATGGTTAGAGCAGTGATGGGCAAATTACGGCCCGCGGGCCAACTCCGGCCCGCGAAAGTGTTTAATCCGGCCCGCCGAGAGTATTTAATCCGGCCCGCCGAGAGTCCATCCAACCTAAGTATTCTAGTCAACATTTTGGCGCAAAAATAAAATCTAACTTTTATAATTGCAAAGCTTTCACTATCGAAAATATTATGGAAAATCAAAAATAATTCCATGTCTCACATGCCTAACAAGGCGTAATAGTAAAAGGTATTTTGTTTTTTAAAAAGCTTTAATACAAAATGTATATTTCTATAATTCTGGCCCTCTAGAATTTCTTAAACTTTGTGGCCCGCCATTAAAAAAGTTTGCCCACCACTGGGTTAGAGTATCCACAGAGAACCAGTTTTATAATGATATATATACTCAGATTGACAGAGGCAGGAGATGATGTAAGTGGTGATGAGGATGAAGAAGCTACTGCGGCCCCTAGAGATCCACCAGCAGATCCTAATGACGAGTTTAATTTTGAAAAATATGATGAAGAAGACAACAGTGAGTGTTTCTTGTTTCATTGATTTTCATACATACTTGGGCAGATCTAGCAAATACTGCATGCAACACGAGCCTGTCTCATTTTCATACCTAATCTAATTTTTTTTTTAGTATTTTATGATACTTTACATGAATTTATCATGAGAAAATGTTGTATAAATAAAACCTGAATTATATTTACAGAGTAAACTCTTTATAATGTCACTCAATTTAACGACAAACTCCTTAAAACATTGAAATAACTTGATTTTGGTTGGTTTGCCATATTATCCATATAATGATACACTCTATATAGCATCATATTCACTCGAAATAACGATGACAATACGGCATTATTTAGCATTGAGCAAATGCTAAATAATGCGGTATAAATACTGCATTATTTAGCATGCTAAAGCATTGAGCAGTACTTTCTTAATGGCCAAAATTAGAAGAACTGCAGCTGTGTACGTTATTTGCTTTGTTGTTTTGTTATTTTATTATATAGCACGTGTTTACCTCAACTGACCCACGAAGCATTGTAAAAAATTATCTTTTGTTTTTTGTGTGATAAACTTGCACATGTTTACTTCGGCCACTGAGCTGTCGTTAGGTTGTTAAACGTTATCTTGATCATAGTTGTTTTTACATTTGTAAAATTTGCACTATATTAGTAAATAAATATTAGAATAATAAAATAATATCAATTTTGTTTTTCACTCCAATTAACGACAACTCTCGATAACGTCAAAAAATTCACAGTCCCTTGAGTGTCATTATATAGAGTTTACACTATATTTAACAGGTTCCCTGTCCCCATACAATTGTAAATTTTTCATGTACCACGTTTTGTATTTTTTTTTTCGAAATATAGTTATGTTTAGTGATTTTGTATATTATTTATTAATTTTGAAGGTAACCACATACATTTGGGTGGGAAAAACTAAAAAAGTGCATCACATATGATACATGAGCGTGGCGTAACATTTTTAATTCCATACGTCCCGTGTTCATATATGATCATATCGTCAGTGAAGTTCTAACAGTGCGTAAGTCATTTTTAGATGGTTTAAACATTTTGATGCCATTCGACGAAGAAAGATTGCATGCAAAAACTGACACCGCCAGTTTTATCGAAATAGTACAGCGCTATTGGCTAGCTATCTGGTTTCTGATTAGTCAAAAAAAAAGCATGCAATCTTTCTTCGTTGAATGGCATCAAATTCATCAAAATGTTTAAACCGGCTAAAAATAACTTACGCACTGTTAGAACTTCACTGACGATATACGATATGACTAATTTATCATCTATTATATATTTTGATAGTTGATTTAGTTGTTTATTAACTGTACCAAAAGAAAATCAAAAGTTTATTTAAAAATTTATGATATTTGATTGACATATTTATATTTTATGACGAAAAAACCGCCAAACTATTGACTACCTACATGTCAGCTTTCAAAATATAAAATCTGCGATTTAATTCAACAACATCCTATAATATGAGTTTTCGGTCGAAATTTATTGTCCTCTATTAGAGGAAAGGGAAGGGGAGGAGGATTTTAGTGATGGAAGTGGTGAATTATATCAACATTTCATTCATTTTCATTTGTCCAATAAAGAAACCATATAACACTGAAAGTTTTTTATTTGATGTATTCAAATAAAAAACTTTCAGCGTTATATCGTTTTTTGAAGACATTTGATATCCCAGAAAGAATACGTAAATAAATCACAATAGTTTTTTCCTTTATTTTATACTGGATTGAGCCCAAATCAGAGGGAAATTGACCTATACTATGCTGGTCAGACATAATAATAGGATTTATTTAAGATAGTATTTACAGTCTTCAATATTTAACTGTTATGCATCAACAACCCTTTCTGTATGCCTCTTATTGCCAAATAATTTTCTCCATTCCTCTCCATCTTTTAAATGGAGAGAATCTCCCTATTTCGTTTCTTATGACTTGTGTGTGAACCAGTTCATTATTGACTTTGACTAAAAATATTAGCCTTTGTATATCCTATCCATTTCCATCTTAACTATTACAGCATAAATGCTTTTATAATTTACTTTAGTAAATCAAGAGAATCTCTTGATTTTTGTGTGTTTCTTTATGTGATCATTTCTTATTCTATTGAATAGTCTTTCCTCCTCACACTGAAATTCTTTTCATGTAGCTTTGACAAGTTAGTTCTTTATTTTCATTAATAGTATCTCTATTATTAATTTTTACAGTTGGCAACCCAGTTGGGATTGGTACTGTGGCCACACTACCAAACTTGGGCGACTTGAGTGAAAATGTTCAAATCAGAGTAAGTATCACTTCTTAAACTAAAAAGTCGCATTAATTTCAGTAAATTCTAAAATAACTATGGTTATGCCGCTTAAATAGCTTACTCTTGATGGGTTAACAATACAAAGTGCTTCCACTCCATTTTCTCTTGTGAGTCATACAAACTGGCCTAATGCATTTTGCTATTAACTATGTTTAATCAAGTTTTACCATAACTGCAGGTAATCATTTTTATGTTCATTAAACTTTTATTAAAAGTCTTTTACTAAATAACACACAGCAAAATGACAAGAGATGATAATAAGTCACATATAAGTGGGTACTTAACAATAATCTTATTGAACAACAAAATATCAAACTACCTACATTCTTTATACACAACACTAACCAATGTATTCTTACTCCCCTATCATATGGAAAGGAGATTAAAGAAAATTATACTACCACAGTAGTAGGCCTAGGCTATCATCCATCACAGCTTATATACGTCCCATGGGCTCGAGCCTCCTCCACAATGGGAGAGAAATTGACCTGCAGTACTACGCTGGTCAGACGTGTTGTTATAAGGTTTTATTTCGAGTTTTTATTCTCTTACGTAAATGTTATATGCATATTATATCCCTTAGTCGTCTTTTACGAGACTCGCAGGCAAGAGAGTGTAGTGAATTGTATTCTTACCCTGTCACTACACGGATGAGCAGTAGTAGCAGGCTACACTGTTGATATATTACTATCTGCTAGCTAGCCTAACCTAGCCTCATGCCGCCCTAGCCTCATACCGCCCTAGCCGAGGCCGCGGGTGCCGTGACCCGCGGGGAATTAGTCCGTCACCCGCCGAGACGCCGACCGCGTGAGGAAAGACCGACGTCCTCCCCGAGGGGGGACATCGGTCAATGGGAGGGTACCCCACTAGGGGGTATTCCGTCGGGCCGACCATTGATGACAAGTAACCCTGCTCCAGTGGTCGGTCCAACGACGAAGGCGACGTGGTGTTCGGGTGAGTTGCGGGTGTGCGTGCTTACGTCCCCGGTCGCCCCGGACGGAGTGGTGCGAGGATTGCGGCAACCGCGACCCACCCCAAAAGAAAAGCCTAACCTAGCTGTCAGTATGTCAGTGCCTAGCAGCAAACTTCTGAGTAATAGTAATTTATTGTATTTAGTGAGAGAGAAGTATCCAAACTACACCTTAACATAGACTGTAGGTGTGGGCCTAATATAGAGGTCTCTAAGCTGTTAGCTTTTTTTTATTGCAAACGGTAGCAGCCGAGCACACAGTACAGCTGATGGTAAGTGATGCTGCCACTTATGAACCTTTGCTAGGCCGTTGCCTACCGTGAATAAAGTGAAGGGAGTGTGAATGTGTGCAATGAGGTTCGGTGATACTAAAAGCAGCACCAAAGTCAACCACACGCCCCTCAGAAAGTTTGGCTGCCGGCTCTCTCGCTCACCAAACGAAGTACAGTAACAAATTGCTACTACTCAGACGTCGATTTTTTGCGAGAGTGTGGTACTACTCCGGACGGACCGGCCTGCAGCTGTAGACAGGCCACTGTCAACAGTGTAGTCCTATCACTAATAACTAATGCCTTTAGCATTAGGTGCACTTGTGATGTTTACGCGAGCATTACACATTTTAAATAAAACTACTACTACGGATTTTATAATTACTATTAATTTTAATGTTAAATAATTACTAACCATAAACAATATAATTTTTTCATATAGAAACATTTTCTTCTTACACTGGCAATGAACTTATATCAAAATGTGGGTCAATATTTAATAACTATTTTCCGTATCAGGTAGATAATTATAAATTTTCTACAATAACGATGACTTGTTCGACGAGAGATAGCTTAGTCCGCCCGTGACCATGAACGCTGCAAAGTGTTCGAAACGTCGGGCAATAAAAATCAAATACAAACACGATAAAATCTGTAAAGTAGTTTTATTTAAAAATTAGGTGGACTGTTCACTCATCTGCAACCAGAGACAATAATTTGTTTTTTTTTCAGACAGAAGGACCAGACAGTGATGAAGAGGATGACATTATAAAACCTAATGACAATCTTCTTCTTGTGGGTCATGTTGAGAGTGATGCCAGCGTTCTAGAAGTTTACAGTAAGTCTTATTGTAATTTAGTTATTCTTACTAATATTATAAATGTGAAAGTAAGTTTGTTTGTTACGCTTTCACAATTAAATCTCCGAACTGATTTCAAAAATTATTTCACCAATGGAAAGCTATGATATCAGGGAGTAACATAGTCTATATTTTATCCCGGTATGCCCACGGGAACGAAGCAGAGCGAAAGCGAGGATATTTACGCGAGTATTACACGTTATAAATAAAATTATTTTTACGGATTTTTTCGGGTTTGTATTTGATTTTGGATTGCCCGACGTTTCGAACACTTCAGTGTTCATGGTCACGGGCGGACTAAGATGTATCACTTACAACAATCGCGTTAATATTACCTTTAGCTATAAGTAGTATAACCTCTAGCTGTGATTCGTAATTACTAAAATTTTTTTTTTTCAGTTTACAATAAAGAAGAAGATTCATTCTATGTTCACCATGATATTATTCTGCCATGGTTCCCGTTATGCATAGAATGGCTCAGTCATGATCCTACAGATCCTAATCCAGGTAAGTTTTAACAAGTTGTATTTTATTTGTTTTAAAAAGAAAAGATATAGATTTAACTAACACATATCTATACTAATATATAAAGCTGAAGAGTTTGTTTGTTTGAAAGCGCTAATCTCAGGAACTACTGGTCTGATTTGAAAAATTCTTTCAGTGTTAGATAGCCCATTTATCGAGGAAGGCTATAGGCTATATATCATCACGCTAAGACCAATAGGAGCGAGGCATCGATGAACAATGTTTCAAAATCGTTTTTATTTTGCTCTGAATTAACGGGTAAAGTTTCGCAAAAATCGTGTGTGACAGAATCGTATTATTTAAAAATATTTTCACCGGCTACGTAAACAAAATCGTAGGTTAAAATTAGCATTAGCCCAAAGTAACTATTCCACACGGACGAAGTCGAGGGAAGAAGCTAGTCTAATAATAAAACTATAGTTCATAAAATATAGAATGATCCCTGTGACAGTTGTCCCTAGTGCTGCACGCTTACGATGAAGTCCGTAGTTTTTATCGATAAAATTCTTTATTTTTATAATTGTGATTTTCTATTATAATTAAAATACAATGAATGAAAATCGTTTTAAATATATTTCAAACAAAACCGGTTTTTTGACATTTTTAATTATTCAAAAGGAGTACAATCAAGGTCTAGGTCACTATTATCGTCATTACTGGAACGTTCCTGCTAGAACATTTATCATTTTTTGCCAAAATGGGGACAGTCATTAGATCAATCGATCATTTACGACTGTTTTATAAATATATATGTCTAGTTTATTGACAATAATGCGTACATAATATTATCATTTACTCTGAGATGAAATGTAGTTTTTAATATTTTATTAATTCAATTTATGTATTTTATAATGTAACCGTCTGTTTTAATTGTAAAAAATATGTTGAAAGTTGCATATAGGTACTATAATGGGTTTATTTCTTTTATGAATAATGTAATAAAGATCGGTTATCGATTTACGTATATCGACTGTCACATCTCTTTTTTGTTTTGAGTCCATTATGACCTTGTACGTACATAAGCGTCATTTATGTATAAAATGTTTACTAGGTATTTCAGTACTTACGAGGTATATTTTAGGCATGAATGTTAATATTTTTATATTTATAATGTATTGCAATTCAGTTGCAATAAAACTGCCATGAAAAGAATGAAAATATATTTGATACAAAATGAAATTGTAAACATGCCGCTCGTTCCAACTTACTTCGTTGGTTTCGTTGACATCTGTCACAGAGATCAAGCTATATTTTATAGACTATAGGCAAGAGTGGTCTTAATGACACGATAAATGTGAAATTTGCTTAATTTAGGCCAATAATTATTCATCAATCACTTTTGAATACCATAGTTTGTGGTTAGCATTTACTTTTACCATAATTTTAGCTCATATACGCTCCAGTGTTGGACTCGAGCCACCTCCACAATAGGAGGCTAATTAAAATTTAAAAAAGGCGTGGTATATTAGACTACTATACCACGCTAGTCAGTGGTGTTGGTATAGGGTTATTTTAAGGTTTCCATCTCTTGCATAGATGTTACATGCATTAGAATCCCTTAGACGTCTTTTGCAACACCCATGGCAAGCAAGAGAGAGGCTGGTGAATATAGCTTTCAATGGGCTATCCAACACTAAAAGATTTTTTTAATCGGAACCAGTAGTTTCTGATATTAACATGCTTAACCAAATAATCTCTTCAGATATCTAATGATAGTATAGATAGCCACCCCTAAAGTAGCTTTTTCTTATGAAAGTATCATAATCATGGATTTTCAGGCAACCTTTGCGCACTCGGTGGTATGGACCCTGTGATACAAGTATGGGATCTGGACATAGAGAATTGTTTAGAGCCGGCTTTCAAATTAGGCAAAAAACCTAACAAAAAAAAGAAAACGAAACGTGTTGGACATAAAGATGCTGTACTGGATTTATCGTGGAATAGGAATTTTACGTAAGTAACTATAGTGTGTAGTCCATGTGGTGACAGAGTAAGAATACAATTCACTACCCCATTTTTGCCCGTGGTTGTTGTAACGACTAAGGTATATAATATGCATATAACGTCTATGCAAGAGAAGGAAAACTCGAAATAAAACCCTATAGCAACACGTCTAACCAGCGTGGTATAGTAGGTAAATTTTCCTCCCATTATGGAGGAGATTCAAGTCCAACAGTGGGACGTATATGACCTGTGATAATGATGAACTACAGAATTATTCGTGTGGTGACGGAGTAAAAATACAATCCGCCACCACTCTTTCTTACCTGTGAGTGTCGTAAAAGATGACTGAGAACTTTAAATAGACCAGAGCCAAGTTCATCTGGTCAATAATTATATTCCTAAAGAGGGTTAGCTAATACTTTTGCAACATGTACAATGAAGCGTTCATATTGAGTCAATCTCAATTAATTGGGATAACAGGAAGGCGATGATGATCGCTAATTGGCCTGCTAGTTATGATGGCTATGGCATTATACCTCTATAAGAAGATCTATGTCTAACAGGGTAATGATAGGCGGATGGATGGAAATTTGGTAAATGGTAATGAATTTAGAACACATAGCTGAATATTTGAATCGCCTATCTAATAGCTTGAAGAGGCCTATCTCAGGCACTGAATATCGATAGAACTTGAACAGAAGTCGCGAGGCATAGTTAAAATTTATTTTTATAGTGCTTGACACAATTACTCACAACTTTTTACACAAATTATCAATTTCTTCACATCTTTAGTTTCTTCATATTAATCATATTCTCGTCTTCAATACTGCTATGGCCACACTGTTTGTTATATATTCTGGGAATTTTGGTGGAAAACGTAAACATTTGCAAAGCACTTTTATATCATATTCACTATATCTCAGCAGTTCCTCCTCATCACATTATATAAATAGCCATCAAACTTATTTAACGCCTTTTCAATTAAAATGTTCATGAGAACTATTGGCTTGCGTTTCTCAGACTTTTTTTAAATTTTGTAGACATGTACTAGCAAGTGGGTCTGCAGATAGGACGGTACTATTATGGGATTTGGACCAAGGCGCACCACATACCAAGTTGGAATATTTCCAGGATAAAGTAAGTTTATATAAAGCTATAGATCTATCATCTAGGTAAGAGATAGTACCACACTGTCGCAGAATATCGACGTCCGAGTAGTAGCAATTTGTCACTTCGTTCGGTGACTCAGAGAGCCAGAAGCCCAACTTTCAGAGGATGTTTGCGTGTGGTAAAATTTGGTGATGCCTTTAGTATCACCGAACCTCATTGGACGCATTCACATTCCCTTCACCTTCTTCACGGTCGGCAGCAGATTAGTAAAAGTCTACAAGCGACAGCATAGCTTACCATCACGTGTACTGTTTGCTCGTATGCCACCGTTTGCCTAAAAAAAAATCATGCAAATGAACTCCGTAGATGGCGTTGTCGATTGATTTCAAGGCATTCTATTTTCATTTTTGTAAAAATGTTGTTTTTGCTCATACATGTCCCACTGCTGGGCTCAAGCCTCCTCCCCAATGGGAGGTAAATTGACCTACTATAGCATGCTGGTCAGACATGTTGGTATAGGGTTTTATTTCTAGTTTTCCTTGTCTTGCACCTTCTCTTGCACGTACGATTATTCTTATTCCGTCACCACACGCAAAACTTGGTTTTTAAATAATGTGTTTCTTGCAGGTGCAATCGTTATCTTTCCATCCGTTCGAAGCACAGACCCTTCTAAGTGGTGGATGTGATGGTCACGCTCGCGTATCCGATTGCCGTACCGCAGACGCGCAACGATCATGGACCCTCGCGCCGGAAATTGAACGAGTTGTCTGGAACCGTCAGAACCCCTTCTGCTTCGCTGTAAGTCACCATCATCATCTCTTATTCCAATTACTTGTTGTCGACGTAATATATACTCCTATTCTATAGTCTTCGTCTCAGCCCATGCACGTCCCACTGTTGGGCTCGCGCCTCCTCTATGGGAGGGAAATTGACTTACTATTATTGGTATAGGGTTTCGTTTCGAGTTTTCCTTGTCTTGCATAAATATTATCTGCTCATTATATCCCTTAGTCGTCTTTTACGACACCCGCGGGCATGAGACGGAGTGGTGAATTGTATTCTTATTTCCGCCACCACGCGGCAGTTAGAATATAATTCACACATTGCAAAAGTTATCGTCAATAATTTCATGACTGGCCACATCAACCATTTTTGACAATATGACATTAGATAGAACGTCTCGGGTCGATGTAAAGCTCTTAGTCTTCTTTTACGACACCTACGATATATGTATCGGTAGGTAGTATTCGTAGCTATTACCATACAGCACTCCACTCTTTCATTTATGCTTTTCGAGCATAGAGCAAACTCCTAACTCTCTCTTCCTATCAACATTTCGTTACCTACAATCCTTTCATTGTTATCGTAAGCATTGATTTGGTTACACCTCTGGTTACTGCTAAAGTCTATGAAGAAGAGATATCTCTTACCATCAGATGGTTATCCCCATCTACCACGAAGGCAAGAAAAAAACACGATATTAAATGTTAATATCGGTTACATTTTTCAGGACGACTATTGTCTATTGTGTAAACGTCTATTGATTAAAAAAATATGATTCGTATAACTATTGGTTAAAACAACCAAGACTCACAAATTGCGTGTGCCTGTCGGTTAAAAAAATGAAAATTGTCACACTCCTTTTCGGCATTATTGCTTCGTCTATTGGTTAAAATAATAAAAATTGTCACGCTCCTTTTCGGCATTATTGCTTCGTCTATTGTTTAAAATAATTAAAATTGTCACGCTCCTTTTCGGCATTATTGCTTCGTCTATTGGTTAAAATAATTAAAATTGTCACGCTCCTTTTCGGCATTATTGCTTCGTCTATTGTTTAAAATAATTAAAATTGTCACGCTCCTTTTCGGCATTATTGCTTCGTCTATTGGTTAAAATAATTAAAATTGTCACGCTCCTTTTCGGCATTATTGCTTCGTCTATTGTTTAAAATAATTAAAATTGTCACGCTCCTTTTCGGCATTATTGCTTCGTCTATTGGTTAAAATAATTAAAATTGTCACCCTCCTTTTCGGTATTATTGCTTCGTCTATTGGTTAAAATAATTAAAATTGTCACACTCCTTTATGGCATTATTGCTTACGTCTACTGGTTTAAACAGTGAAATTTCTCATTTCTTTTTGGCATTATTGCTTTCGTGTATTGCTTAAAACAATAGAAATTCACACAAACCTATTTAGAAATACATTGATGTATTATTTAAAACAACGAAAATTTTATACACTCTTTTTTGGGTACTGTGTACCCAAAAATGTATAAAATTTGTGTGTGTACCCAAAAATGAGTGTAAAAAAATTGTATCAGTTAAAATAGTTAAAATTATTTTTTTATTCTTGTGTGTCTAGATAGCGAAAATTCTTCTTCTGATTCATGGATTAGTAACCCTCGAAAGTGCAGCAAACACACGGAATACATATAGACGTAACGAATTTGAGAAATAATGGTATTTTCAGATGGCAAATAATACTGGTGAAGTAGCGTACGTAGACTGCAGACAAGATGTACCATTGTGGACCATAAATGCGCACGAGAAAGAAGTTACAGGTATTTTTTTATAGCTTTTATACCTGATGAGTTCGGACAGAATTACCTATCCTGATGTCGATCAACGTCTATTGGACATTAGCTTCCTTAAAAAGGTATAATGTCATAATAGATATGCTTGTGGACCGGAGCGCAGTCGAGGTTGTAAGTTGTCCAACAGATGTTGCTCATTCTGCCGATGCCTATTTACGCCTGTCCACTCAAGAAATATGATATGGCTCAGTAGCTCTGCTAAAAATCACACGCTGTCTGCCTGCCTCTGGGTTATGGAGAAGTCGTGAGATTATTTATACAAAAACGACAATTCAAGGGGTAATGACAAATTGTAAACTTAACCTATCACAACCAAAAGTATAGTCTCCTTTATTTATAAAATAAAGATTAAAATAATAGTTTTTACTTTGGTATTTTTGTATTAAAATCGTCATCATCATAATCCCAATTACTTGGGATCGACACAATATGTCTTCTCTTTCTATACCACCCTATCAGACGTTATCTATATGGTCACTGCTTGTCTACCTATGTCATGTTTCACTCACTCCAACTATCTTTTCTTTAACCTTTCCTTATCCCTAAAACCTTCGACATTCATACTTAATTCTTTCCTCACAATATTACTTTCATTCTGTCTCATATGTCCATTCATCAAGCGTTCACTCCTTTTCTGTCTTTCTTTTTGTTAATTATCATCTTTTTCTGTTAAAGGATTAATAATAAGCGATCAAGTGCCCGGCCTTATGGTGACTGTCAGTATGGATGAAAAATTGAAGACTTGGGATATTTCAAGGTATTAATGATATTTATTTTAATTACCACAATTAAAAAGCGGGATGGCGTTCATATTTGGTGTTAGAAATTGTAAAACAGAGTGAGACTACCGGGATCTTCAGGGTCGGCCACCGAGGTCAAGGACTCCGTTCAGGAGATAATGTTGATGGGGAATAGATATGGTAGATTACAGGGCCGTACGCCTGCCTGCCGTTCCACCGGATGCATTGTACGAGGTTTGTCCAGACCATGGTTATGATCTGACAAAAATAAAAGAACATTTATTTGTAGCTGATCCAAAAGTCAGGAGTAGTGGAGTAGTCTCTCCAGCAAGATGATCTTTTTATTTATTTCATTATATGTCATGCATTTTTTCATTATTTGTTTGTCCGTTTGTCATGTGGCAAAGATCTCCTCCAAGCTTTTCTATTATGCCCTTTCTATAGCCAGAGTGGCTATAGAAAGGGCATAATCCCAAATTGGTCCTGCCCTCTGCCTCATACCATTCTCTTTTTAATATTTCTGTTTAGTCCTACCTTTTTCTGTTACCTTCTCTGGGATATCACTGTGTCACTATTTTACTCCATTTTTTGGGCCAGTCCGTCCGGGGTAGTACCACACTCTCGCAGAAAATCGACGTCTGAGTAGTAGCAATTAGTTACTGCGCTTCGTTCGGTGAGCTAGAGAGCCGGGAGCCCAACTTTCTGAGGGTGTTTGCGTGTGGAGGGTTTTGGTGGTGCCCTTGGTGTCACCGAGCCTCGATGCACGCATTTGCACTCCCTTCACTTTCTTTGCGGTGGGCAGCGGCCTTGTAAGGGTCCATGAGCGGCAGCAACACTTACCATCAGGTGTACTGTTTGCTCGTTTGCCACCATTGGCAATAAAAAAAGAAAAAAAAAATTATCAGATGGATCATCATCATCATTTCGGCTCATATACGCCCCACTGTTGGGCTCGAGCCTCCTCCATAATAGGAGGGAAATTGACCTTACTATACCATGCTGGTCAGACATGTTGGTATAGGGTTTTGTTTCGAGTTTTCCTTCTCAGATGGATACTCATCATCATCATCTCAGCCCACAGAAGTCCCACTTTTCCTCCGCAATAGGAGAGAATTTGACCTACTATACCGCGCTGTTCAGGCATGTTGGTATAAATTTTTATGTCAAATTTTCCTTCTCTTGCTGGGTTTTATGTGCATCTTATATTCCATAGCTGTCTTTTACGACGCCCACAGACAAGATAGGGGGTGGTAAATTGTATTCTAACTTCGTCACCACACGAATATTAATACTAAAAAACGTTTTATTATCAGCGCTTCGCCAGTACAAGTGAGTGAGCGAACATGTCGCGTGGGACAAGCTCTGTGTGCGGCGACATGTCCCGATGCGCCGCTGTGTGTCGCCATAGGGGGTGACAACAAACAATGCTGTATAGAAATGCTCGACCTCACCAACAACGAACAAGGTAAATATAATCTACACAAAGAAATATTAAATTCTAGTTGCTGGGATTGCATTATTAATAGTTTGTCTACAGCCTCGGGCTGGTCCGTCCGGGGTAGTACCACACTCTCACAGAAAATCGACGTCTGAGTAGTAGCAATTTGTTACTGCGCTTCGTTTGGTGGACGAGAGAGCCGCAAGCCCAACTTTCTGAGGGTGTTTGCGTGTCGTGGGTTTTGGGGGCGCCTTTAATTTCACCGAACCTCATTTCACGCATTCACACTTTCTTCACGGTAGGCAGCGGCCTAGCAAAGGTCCTTGAGCGGCAGCAACATTTATCATCAGGTTTACTGTTTGCTCGTTTGCCACCGTTTGCAATAAAAAAAACACAAATTTCTGAAGATTTTTATATTCATAATGTTTGAAGTGAAAACCTCTTTGGCCACGTTGAGCACTTTTTTCTGAATAAAAATCATGCAACTCGCATCATTATAGGGTGAACAAAAAACGTGAAATTCGTGTCATCGTCACCGCACGCTTCCTTATATACTGTGTGTATTGTACATAGATATACTACCTCCGTGCGTATTTTTTGTGGACCATAACTTGATAGATAAACGCTTTTGGCATCTTTGAGAACACATGGCTTAAGGCAGGCAGACATTAATTGATTGACTGGCTGATTGATTGATTAATTTTAATTGAAGATCAAAAAATAGCAAATGTATATTCAAAATTTAAGTTTCCACTTTTTTTTTTTAATTTATTGTTTATACAAAAAAAAACATATATACAGATTTAGTTAATAATAGCAACTAAAAACCACTGAGGTATAAACCCGTGCTATAAGTCTACTTACAAACATGTTTGTGTGGTAATCAAAGAAAGTATATTATAAGTATACATATTTGAGATGGTGTGTTATACACACTTAATTTTTTTTTACGTATTCTATTCTTCTATCGGTAATCCTCTTGTTTTTTTTTGGTGGGCTATGGTCTAAGCGTACGCCGTCCATTCCATCCGGGGCGACGAAAAGCCGGCACACGGCTTCATAAGCCACTGTATACCCTCTTCGGGAGTTAAGAGTATTTCTTAATACGATATATTTAAAGTCTATTATTTAATATCTCTCTGATTAGACTAGATACTACTGACTGACTAGTTGATATATTTAAAGTTCTATGACCAGTGATGACTTACGGCCAAAGGTGGGCATTAACTCGTTAAAAACTCTCTCCTTGATCTTCATTCTTCATTTCAATTTTATATACAGTTTCCATTTGTTTACTACTTGTTGCCTGGGCAGTTTCGCCTGCGCCACGCAAGAGAGATAGAGATGGTCGTAGGCCTACAATTCTTTCCGCAGGCTCGCTCCACGGCTCGTCGGCGCGGCGTCCGCCCTATCGTGGCTTATGCCGAACGTGGGCGGACCGAGCGCTACGTGCTGACGGCTGTACGCGGGGGTCATCCGGTCGATGGCTTTGTACGGTGCACCGGTGTGGGCGGGGTCCATAACCGTCCGACTTAGGGCCCTTCTGTGGCGACCACAGAGGGTCATGGCGGTCAGGGCCATCCGCAGATACCGCACGGTGGCGACGGAGGCAGCGTGCCTATTGGCCGGGACTTCCTAGTGGGATCTGGAGGCGGAGATGCTCGCCGGACTGTATCGGCGGGTGGGGTGCGAGCGGGGAGCGGTGTGGTCTCGTTAAGGGATCTCACCGCCTGGCGCGTTGGCGCCCGCCGAGACGTCATTGCCCGTTGGGCAGTCCGGCTAGAGAGGCCTCGGTTCGGGGTGCGAACCGTGGAGGCCTTCCGGCCGGTGCTGATGCAGTGGTTGCAAAGGCGGCACGGGGTGCTCTCCTTCCGACTGGTGCAGGTTTTGACGGGGCATGGGTGCTTCACCAAATACCTGCGCAAGGTCGTTAGGAGGGAGAGTACACCGTCCTGCCACCACTGCGATTGCGGCGAGGACACGGCGCGCCATACGCTCGAGCCCTGCGTGGCTTGGGCGGTGCAGAGCTGTGAACTCGTCGCAATCATCGGTGCAGACCTGACGCTGCCGGCTATCGCTAGGGCGATGGTCGACAGCGTCGGGAATTGGGACGTGGTCGCAGCCTTCTGCGAGACAGTGATCTCGCGGAAGGAGGCGGCGGATCGCCTGCTCGAGGAGCGCAGCCTCGATGAGGAAATCCGCCGCCGGCGACTGGGGCGGCGTAGGCGCAACTACCTACGCTCATGCCGCCCTAGCCGAGGCCGCGGGTAACGTGACCGGGGATTAGTCGGTCACCCGCCGAGAGGCCGACCGCGTGAGGAAAGACCGACGTCCTCCCCGATGGGGGGACGTCGGTCGATGGGAGGGTACCCCATAGGGGGTATTCCGTCGGGTCGACCACTGATGTCAAGTAACCCTGCTCCGGTGGTCGGCCCAACGACGAAGGCGACGTGGTTTTCGGGTGGGTTGCGGGAGTTGCGTGCTTAAGCCCCTCTGTCGCCCCGGACGGAGTGGTGCGGAGGCGCGCCGACCGCAGCTCGCCCACAAAAAAAAAGGCCTACAATTCGTAGCGCAAGGCTATGTAAGCTTTTAAAACGAATAAATTTTGACTATTTTTGCAACCTTTTTAGCATTAATCAATAATGCTGCGTTGTTATAGGCCACAGCTTGATGTTAGATAGCCTGCCTCAATAAATTGGCTATCCGATTCGAACCAGTATTTACTGAGATTAATGTTCAACTGAATAAACTCTTCAGTTTGAATAATATTATTATAGACTAGTATAGGCCTGCAGTTTTACCCGCGTAGTTACTGTCCCGTGGGTATGCCGAGATCAAATATAGCCTAAGTCCTCCTTATACAGGCAGCTGCCGGATAGCAAAATATTATCAGTATCGCTACGGGCGCTTTGAACGTTTATCCGTTACAAGACATAATAAGATTTTTAAACTGGTTTTAGGCATAGCAAATAAACTGGATTTTAGGTTATATTTTATTTATTTGTATAGATTTATGTTATCAATGTCGGAATTGCAATTATAATGAAATATAAAAAATTCTTGCAAAATGGATGTGATTTATATATCGAAAAAAAAATCTTGCGCAAAACTGAATGATTAAATTACAAAATTTAATCATTCAATTTTTGTAAGGCGTTTTTCGAGTTTTTAAGAAACACCTTGTCTAAAGTCGTTTGCAATAGAATCCAACAATCATGTAAACAAATATGGCGGACTGACATTGACAGCGTATTGTTTGTGCCCATAGTGATGTCATAGTGTTCTAATTTAATTTTAATTAAATTTATTTTCTAATTATTTTAATTTTAAGCCATAGAGTATGGCCCATAGTAGTATAAGTACTAAAATAAAACTGACTAATAGATTAAATATATAAGCCCTAGACTATAAAATAAAACTGATTATATAGAAAAAAAGTGTTTATTAAAACAAATTTAAATCTTCGTCTTCGTCATCATCACTATCAGAAGTGTCGCCGGTGACCGTAATTATAAATGGAACCACTGTGTCATCGCTTGCCGTGTCTAAAATGCCGTCGAGCTTTTTCATTTCTTCCTCTTCCTTTAGGACGTGACTTACGCATTTCGACCATTGTTCGGCTCCGATTCTCGCCAACCCTTCGTTCAATAAAGTTTTTATTTCCGCCATTTTAAAAAAAATTGTTATTTCTCCCAACATATGACTTAACCTGTGCCCAAATGAGCTCAATTGGGTTGAGTTCGCAGTGGTAGGGAGGAAGGCGAAGCACAGTTATTCCTTTCGATGCGGCGAGCTCGTCAACGTATTTTATAACATATTTTTTTTTAATAATTAGTTACGAGGGCAATACAATATTAAAGTGCGTCTAATAGATTTGTGTTGTAGGTAATAGATCTAAATCATTCTTACCTCCTGATTACTCCTTGAGAAAAAATACCAATCGTATGCTATATCAAAGTCCGTGATTCCGTGCAAAGGTCGTCGTTCCAAGAAAAATATGCCCAGCCAAATCGTAAAGCAAAACAAAAGTCCAAAATGAGAATGCAAAGTCGTAGAAATCGAAAACAGAAAACGGAAACAGAAAACACTAATGCACAGCGAACCCACAGAACAGTGAATGACAATTCTATACACAAAATGGCCACCTGTCAATTTTATAAAACTAACCATTATTTTTATGGCTTAGGATACAATCCGTTTTGGTATAATTATATGAAGCTCTTGAAAAAAAAATTTTATTGTATTCAAATAATATTAAATAAATTAATTAAATTAAAAATAAAAGTTAACTTCAGATTACGAACAACACTAACTTTTCAACGACTTATATAGTTCGATGAGTAAAAAACTAAGATGACGGCTTGTCAAATACTTCGAAATTTTTACGTTGCAAATGTTTTAATCAAATTTAACATATAAATACAGTTAAATCGTGTTGAAGATAATGTGGAAACAATGGTGCGTTCGTTGAAATCAGCCTATGTTCATAATTGATCGTCAAATGTATGTGATTACGGAGTAATCGTGACAAATTGGTTTGTTTACATGATTGTTGAATTCTATTGCAAACGACTGTAGTTTTATCATGATTATTTCGTTTTATTTCAGTTTCAAATCGATTCGGTTCTCGTCCGCTGATTGCAAACGCCACGCCATCAAACGAAGATGTTATGGAAACGTAATATTTACATATTATATATACTTGTAATTAATAATTATAATTCTCAATATGATATATTTAAAGTCTATTATTTAATATCTCTCTGGTTAGACTAGATACTACTGACTGACTAGTTGATATATTTAAAGTTCTATGACCAGTGATGGCTTACGGCCAAAGGTGGGCATTAACTCGTTCAACCGTTAATCCTTAAATAACGAAGCTAACAATCTGCTGAACAGATTAACTTTTAAATTAACTTCAAAAAATGTTAACGCTCTTGTTAACTTCCGTTAAATTGAACTTCCGTTAACTTTAGTCCGTTACATTAGTCGATTGTTGACATGCTGTCATTTTGTTTGTTTAAATTACGCGCCTCGTAAGTTCCACGGCGCCGACGCCTCCCAAGTCGCCGGCGGCGGATCGTATCGTAGAGGAGTTTCTCCCGTGCACGATCCGCCCTCTCTTTTCGTGATATAGGTAACTGCCACATGAAAGGCAGCGACTGTGTCACAGTTCCTGGCGCTGTCGAGAATCGTCATAGCGATAGTGGGCAGCTTGAGGTGGCCCTCCACCAGGTTGTTGCGTCAAAAAGCGTCGTAAAGTATTGATAAAACTTTTGATATCGGAGCTACCGGCGGTAGTGTATCCCAAGCTAGTGTGGACAGATGCATGCCAGCATAATTCCACTACATGCTGTAGGATATATCTAATTGTCTCAGCCTAAAAGCACTAAAGTTTTAAATGGTTAACTTTTAACGATTAACTTTAACTTGCGTTAAATTTTCGCAAATTTAATGCTTTAACGATTATCAAAGTTAACATTTTTATTAACGACTAGCAACCCGCCCTCGCTTCGCTTCGGTTTCAGTCGCTTAAACCCGCGTAGTTCCCGTTCCTGTGGGAATGGCGGGATAAAATATAGCCTATGTTACTCCCTGATATTATAGCTTTCCATTGGTGAAAGAATTTTTGAAATCGGTTCGGTGGTTTAAGCGTGAAAGCGCTACAAACAAACAAACAAACATCCTTACTTTCGCATTTATAATATTAGTATGGATTAACAAAATTAACTCTTGAATTAACTGTGCACACCTGTGCTTACGGCACGGACGTGGTCCCTAAATGTAGGCCTCATAACTAAGCTCAAAGTCGCTCAGCGTACTATGCTTGGTGTTCTTCCGCGAGATAGAAGCTGAAATACGGAAACACGCAGAAGAATGGATATAACCGACATAGCACGAAGAATTCGCACGCTGAAGTGGCAATGGGCAGATCACATCGCTCGCCGAATTGAAAAAGCTGGGAAAGAAGGGTTTTCGAGTGGCGATCACGTATTGGGCCAACGACTTGATAAAGGTTGTATAAGTCGTTGAATGTGGGCGGTACAGTACCGCTCTTTGGCGAAACATGAGGAAAGCCTACGTTGAGCAGTGAAGGGCTGAACGATGGTGTTTAGAAATTTAACATTTTTGTGAAAATAATGATAATTTTCTTCCTATTTTTTGACGGGTTAAAAAAACAACACTACTACTAGTCATACTACTAGGGTAATAGGTAACAGCGCTACATAAAGACGGCATGGCTCCGTACTCCACTCATTCAACCAAATACACCCCCCAGTGTAAATCAATCCATCCATTCGAAGTGATAAAATGAAAAAAATAGTAGGAACGTCCCGCGACAGTATGCATTTGACTGCTGATATTTATTTAAACTAAAGTCACTATAGCCATAACGCGTTTCAAAAAATTAATTTAAATTCTTGTGCCTTAAAGAAGTATTACTGCAATACAGCCCTCAATCAGTCTATCCAGAGCGGTACAGAAGACCAAGTCAACATTGTGGAGAGACTTGCACTAGACAGGCAAGTTGAAAACTAGAAGTGATGAAAACTACATCATCATCTCGGTTCATAAACCACTGCTGGTCTCGAGCCTCCTCTAAAATAGGACGTAAATTAATCTTACTATACTATGCTGGTCAGACAGGTAAGTATAGGGTAAGATACGGATAGAAAAAAAATACTGCATATGTTATTAACATTGTATAATGAATATAAAACATAATAAAGATATTTATAACATTAATAAATGTCCATCACCCGTGTATATATTATTGATACCAAGCGTATGGAAGATCTGTGGTCGGTATCAACTCTCCGAAACCCGTCACAATTTGGACCGCGAGTCGCTGTAAAAAAAATCATTTCTATAGATTGTTTTTAACAGTCAAGTAGTTTATAGGTTATTCGTATGGTGACGCAGTAAGAATACAATTCACCACCCCATTTTTTACCCATGTAAGTCGTAAAAGATAATTATGAGACACATAATATTTATGCAAAAGGAAACTTGAAACAATACCCTGTACCAACACGTCGGACCTACATGGTAAAGTTGGTCATTTTTCTCCCATTATAGAGGAGGCTCAAGCCCAACAGTATGACGGCTATGAGCTGTAATGGTGATGATTAGAAGTTAAAAGTCACAAGTACTTTTTTATGAATAGAATAACCGTGATAGCATTAGAATTAGATTGGCCGTATGGTGACAGGTTAAAAATACAATGTATCCTTGCCCATAAGATCCGTAACCGTTTTATGGATCACCTGGAGAATTAGTGAAACGCTCTTATAGAAAATTAATAGTATCAACTATAAATCGTAACCAAAACTATCAGATATTTGAAAGGGATATAAAAGTTTTAAGTAATTTCAAAGAGACACGTTACAATAGGTTTTTTATCAACCAGTTGAACTGACAGCCTAAACCTAAGCCTCTAAAGGGACAACATAATTACCACACTTTTTTTGGGGTAGGCTACGGTCAACGCACCCGCCGCCCGGCTCCGTTCGGGGCGGCGTGCGGCCCCGTAACACGACACCCACCCGTGACACGTCACCTTCGTCGTTGGGCCGACCACCGGTCCAGGGTGATTTGTCGTCAGTGGTCGGCCCGACGGAATATCCATTGTGGAGTACTCTCTCCTTGACCGACGCCCAAGGGGGAGGACATCGGTCTTCGTCGCGCGGTCGGCCTCCCAGCGGATGACGGACTAACTCCCCGGTCCAGTCACTCGCGGTCTCGGCTAGGGTGGCATCAGGCGCAGGTAATGGCGCCTGCATCGCCCATAATCACCACACTTAGCATGTCCCCATTTACAATTCATTAAAAATCTGTAACCCAAATTGTCGTCTAATCTAATTGTGGTATAATGTTATTATATTAAGTAAGTTAAGTACTGCTGGACAACAAATGGCAACGTTTATTTAAAAAAGGAGGAAGGCTCTCCATACATATTGATAAAAAATGAAATGCAGTTCAATAAACTGAAGGTCTCTGAATGACTAATAGTTCTGAAAATTAAAGAAGATTTATGTATAATTTTTGATATGAAATATAACTTGTTGTATTATAGAGTTACGATAATACCCTTGTTACATTATTCACACACTGCAATACACTTATACACTTTAACACAATTCATCTTTATGCAATGTTTCACAGATATCTCTACACGCACATTACAAGACGAAACACCTATTCCATTCTATCCTGGCTTAGAAATACACTATTTAATATACGATATAACCCGCTAACCAATGAGTATAATAAACCCGTCCTCACTCTACGACAGCTTATTGTACTACGTTTTGAACAAAAAATGTATGCAAATACATATAATGAGAAGTATATAACACTGTTAACTGTAAATTGTGCTATAAATAGACCGATTCGAATCGTTGCCATCTATATCATCTTAGTAAATAGTTTAAATATGGTCACGTACATCTATAAAGTACACATAGTGTCTTTCTTTCGCCACAATGTTCGATAATAACGAGTTGTTTTTGGATGATATTGATGGTACAGCCCTCTCCAGCTGTATAGAACTAGACCAACCTGAACTTTGTAAAACACACCTTTTCACTACTCAGAACAAAATTACAATTTTATCTCAAAACATACGAAGTATTAATAGGAATTTTGACTCTCTACTATTATTTTTGCATCGTTTACAATTCAAGCCGGACGTTATTGTATTAACAGAATGCTGGTTAAACGAATTTTTTAATGTTTTGCATATGGAGGGCTATAACTGT
The DNA here is from genome assembly GCA_032191425.1 of Lymantria dispar. Classification (NCBI taxonomy): domain Eukaryota; kingdom Metazoa; phylum Arthropoda; class Insecta; order Lepidoptera; family Erebidae; genus Lymantria; species Lymantria dispar. Next base: position 7,618,689 of record CM063445.1, on the reverse strand, counting down.
CATTATTCAAAAAAATATATTAATAAAAATGATGGCATTGTGATTTATATTAAATCGGATCTTCAGATAACTGTTTCAGAACCTGTGTTTCAGGATGCAAACTGTTTGAAAATTAATGTTCTAAAGATCTATACCATAATAGCAATTTACCGATCACCGTCTTTTCAAAATACTACTAACTTTCTCTCTTCATTAGAAAATATACTACAAGATTGTAAAACACAGCACTGTATTTTGGTTGGCGATATTAATTTAGACATTAAGGAAACATCTGGAGATCTGCGAGCAGATGAGTATCTAAACCTTACTGCTCATTTTGGTTTTGTGCCTGGGCATACCTTTCCAACTCGGGGACTGAATTGCTTAGACCATTGTCTAGTAAAATCTAAATTAGCTTCTACTACAGTTGTATGCCATGCTGATATTACTGACCATAGTGCTATTTTGTGCTGCATTGGACCCTCTTTTCGCAAAAAGCTAATTAAAAATACGATTACTAAAATTAATTATGCTAACTTACTGAAAGATCTAACAGAAACTTGTTGGGTTGATCTTTATAATATTGCAGACGTTAACGAAGCAACAAATATTTTGATATCTAAGATTAATAGTGCCATTAATAAAAATAAATCTGTACGTAGACTTCGAAGTAGTAATGTTATAATAAAGCCGTGGATAACGCCTAGTCTGCTGAACTCTATACGCACTCGTGATAAACTTCACATTAAAACAAAAAAGGACCCAACAAATATCACAGCCTATGAACTACTGTTCATTCTGTACTCAGAGCGTATAGAAATATTTGTAATAATATTTTACAACAGCAAAAACGTTTATATAATCAATTCATTCTAACTAAAAATAAAAATAATACCAAAAAGATATGGGAGACAGTTAAAGACATCTGTGATATAAATAAAAATGCTAATAAAAACGACAGTCTTTTGAATTTAAGAGCTAATCCATTAGAATCTTTAAATATAGTAAACCACTACTTTAGTACCATTGGCGAAAAATTGGCACATGCTACTTTAACCAAAATAGGCCTGACTGAACAGGAGTTAGCAAGTAACATAAATTGTGTAACAACTGATTCGCCTAATTCACTATTTTTTGCACCAACCGATGAAGCTGAGGTTATTAAACTTATAAGTACACTTAAATCTAGTAAGGCGTTTGGTGAAGACCATATAAGCAACGATTTACTTAAAACAATTAAAATGAAAATTGCAGCCCCTTTGGCTTTTATTTGCAATCTTAGTATGACTACTGGCACCTTCCCTGTTTGTTTGAGGACGGCTAGTGTTGTCCCTATTCTTAAAACTAGCGATGCTCATCAGCCACATAATTATAGACCAATTTCACTCCTGAGTGCGATATCTAAAGTTATTGAAAAGGCAATTAACGATAAGTTGCTTAAATACCTTAAATCTAATAATTTTTTAGCTGAAAATCAATACGGCTTTCGCACTGGTAGGTCCACAGAGGATGCCGTTACAAAATTGGTTGATTTTGTAATAAATAAAACAGATGGCGGCCAGAAATGCCTTGGGGTCTTTCTTGACATATGTAAAGCGTTCGATACGGTATCACGACCAATTTTGCTCAAAAAACTGGAGAGTGCTGGCGTGAGAGGTTTGGCATTAAAATGGTTTAAATCATATCTAGAAGAAAGAAAACAGCGTGTATGTATAGGAGAAATCGTTAGTGATTATGCTGATATTAATTATGGTGTACCACAAGGCAGTGTTCTAGGATCTACTCTCTTTCTGGTATATATTAATGATATTTGTACCTTACAACTTTTAAATGCTAGTATCTTTACCTTTGCTGATGATAGTGCAATAATTTTTTATGCTGACTCTTGGGGTGATGTTGTTTCTATTGCTGACGATGGACTTAAAATAATAACCCTTTGGTTGCAAAATAATCTCATGACCGTGAACACTACCAAAACTAAAATGATTGCATTTCGAATAACATCCAGAACAGCCCCAGATAAACCATTGAAAATTAAGTTTCATTCATGCAATTCCAAAACTGATACTTGCCAGTGCAAGACAATAGAACAGGTTTCGTGTGTTAAATACTTAGGGATATTAATAGATGAACAAATATCGTGGAGGTGCCAAATAGAGGCTCTTACGAACCGAGTGAAAAAGTTATCACATATTTTTAAAAAACTTCAGCCCATTGCCGATCTTGAACTAATGCGAATAGTATATTTGAGTTTATGTCAGACGATTATAAATTATTGTATTGGAGTTTGGGGAGCTGCAAATAAAACTTGCCTTCTTAAATTAGAACGAGCACAGAGGTCAATCTTAAAAATAGCGTATAAAAAACCCTGGCGCTATTCTACTGATGCATTGTACACTGATTGTAATCATCTTCGCGTAAGACAATTATTTATATGCTCAATAGTACTGCGATTTCACAAGAAAGCTAAAGAAGAGGCACGAGTCTCATATAGAAGTCTAAAATGGGATGGGCCAAGGATTCATACTTCATTTGCGTATAGATCTTATACATTTTTGGGGCCGTTTCTCTACAACAAATTTTATAAATCTGATAAAAATGTAATAAATACTACTTATAGTTGCTGTAAATCCGCTATTTATAAATGGCTAGAATCCAAAGACTATCGGGAAATTGAGAATTTAATGCTGACTGGGTTGTAAATCGTACCTCGTATTAACACACAATTATACTAACAAAACGCACACCCACAAGCACATACATGTACACGTACACATATACACACGGACAGGCCCACGCACCATACACACACACATATACACACATACTCACACGCGCGCGCACACACAAACACACACACACACACAAACACACACACACACACACATAGATACAAACCTATGAACAGATACACATACTCACACAAGTATACATGCACGCTCATACTCATAGGTACATATGAAAATGCGGAATTTGTTTAACATGTACATGATTATACATGCACATATGCATACATGCACGGATATACTCAAGAATGCATGCATATATTTAAATACATACTATATAATTATTTGGGAATGGACTGGCCTCCACGACACAGGGTTTCCTAGTGTGGAGTCCAGAGCTAAACCTAATGTAGCAAATAGATATAAATGTATGCCGAAATTGTATAATTTTAATTTAATTAATTTGATGTTCCTATTTAAATAAATAAATAAATAAATAAAAAATATCAGCTACCAAAACTTCATATTCACAACCTCAGCTCATACATGTCCCACTGTGGATTCGAGCCTCCACCAAAATACGCGATTTAGATTTTATTTCGAGTTTTCCTTCTTTGTCATAGATGTTATATGTGTAATAAATATATCCCTTACAAGGACACTCAGACGTGTGGGTCGGGGATTTCCATGATTTTTGGTGGGGTGGTAGAGGGGCCCGAGGGTATCACAACTACCAGCTATTAGGGTCAACTGGGCCCTCGTTAAAAAGATTTTAAGCGTCAAAGTTGGATGTAATTTACTGGTAGGTAGTAGAAACATTCGCAAATGAATTGCAAGGTGGTGGTAGCCTCGTGGTAAGGTCGCTCGCCTGCGAAATCTATGGTCTCGGATTCGAGACCCGACGATTTGTTTTTTCTTTTTAATTATCACAATATTGTGTAAAATTAGTTTTTATTTTCATAATTTTACACAAAATTATAAATTATTTTCCTTTTTTCACGATCTCGTTTTTCCGCTCATTCTCGGAGGGGATTCGCGCAGTGATAAAATGTAGCCGCTGCAGACAATGTCTGTTTTGTGTGCTTTTACGAGGAATTCCATCCGAAAATTTGTAAGGATGATAAGAATGTATGAAAAATGTACATTTATACGATAAATAAAAATATTGATTTTTCGTAATTTTATAATTATTTATTTTCGTTCCGTAACACCTCAATTTTCACATTGAAGAGTTGATACATGGGAGAGAGCGAGAAAAGGAGATCGTGAAAAAAAGCAAAATAATTTATAATGCTATGTAAAATTATGAAAAACCAAATTTTACACAATATCGTGATAATTAAAAAAAAAATAAGTTGGGCCTCGAACCCGAGACCGTAGATCCCGCAGTCGAGCGCATTACCACTAGGATACCATTAGCTTGCGGTTCGAGTTCGAATTTCTGTAGTACATAAATTACCCATCCAACTTTGACCCTTAATATCTTTTTAATGAGGGCCCAGTTGACTCTAATATCTGGTAGTTGTGATACCCTCGGGTCCCTCTACCACCTCACTTAAAATCATGGAAATCCCCGACCCACACGTCTGAGTGTCTCTTTGTTAGTGATCTTTTAAACCATCCACGAGCAAGATTGCGAAGTGTGGTGAATTGTATTCTTACCCCGTCACCACGTGGAAAAATTATTATAAACTATTCCATTATATTCAAAATTATTCATCATAGGATAGCACTCAGCATCATAGATCAAGTAATAGTAATAATTGAAAAAAGAATAATATCCGAAGATCAATTTATGAGGTATTTAGAAACGCATGGCTTGAACGATATCTATTCATTAACTGGCCTAGCCAAATCCACTATTGGTAATAGATCTCCACTGAAGGATAGCATGCTTTAATCATTAGACTTGACAGAAGTTTATGTCGGTTTCTACGACACCCATGAGCAAGTAAGAGATGGCGACACACAGTACTCTTAACGACACGATAAAGCAGAATCTAATGGAATACATCAAACGCCATTCCTTGAATGTCATTAAAATCTGTCAAGCTATTTCGGAGGTTCCTGTGAAACGTGGAAGAAAATCATGGTTCTCATTTATATATATTAAAATGTGTATATATAATGATTTCTGATGTTTACGCGAGTATTACACATTTTAAATAAAACTACTTTACGGATTTTATCGCGTTTGTATTTGATTTTTGATTACCCGACGTTTCGAACACTGCAGCGTTCATGGTCACGGGTGGACTAAAATGTCCACGTCCAACAAGTCATCGTTACTGCAGAAAATTTATAATTATCTACCCGATACAGAAATTAGTTATTAAATATTGACCCACATTTTGATACAAATACAAACGCGATAAAAGCCGTAAAGTAGTTTTATTTACAATGTGTATATAGATGATTAATATATATTTATTTATTTAATAGTTCCTCTTACACCTTATTAACCGTCGTTATTGGGACATTAGGGCATAATAAAACAATTCATCAACAATAAAAAATATTTGTAATTCAACATAATAATTATACAAAATACTACACAATAATAAATAGCTTGTCAGTGGTTAAGGCAACAAAAATATTTAAATAGCATCTGCTTGAACTAAAAGCTTAATACTGAATTTAAAAAAAATAAGCTGCTTTATGATCTCGTTAATATTCGACTAAAGCAATGAAATTTCAATGATTTAAAAGAACAATTTTAATTGACATAAAATGTGTAGAAATATTTTTGTTTATGTATAAAATATTAATATCTTTTTGCAACTGATCTTAATAATATTACAATATTCTACTATTGAATTATTTTTTTTTATTATTTAGGCTTCGCCACTTCAAATCGTCTTCCATTTTAATTAACACTTTTTCAATCACATATCGATTTAGCAATAATAATAATATAAAAATGCTTTAATAATATTCTTTTTATTTTTAATATACGCAACATTGACAGCGAGTGATAAATATTTTATAACTAATTATTGCTTCCTCAATTATCTAAAAGTATTATTTAATAACTATAATTTACGAAATTTCGAAGATGCTTAGGGCTATTTGAGTACTTATTAGAAGCCCTTAAATTCCCTTATAAGGCCTAAAACAAACTTTATTTATATGATTACCAACCATAAGAATAAAAAGTAAATCTAGATTTAAAGGATAGAATTTGAAAATTGTTATAACTTGAATAAGATTTGCCTGTGCCTATATTAGGTTACGTTAAATGCTTTTTGCTGCACTCAGAGTGACATTATTGGAAAAATATTTTTTATGTTTTGTTGTATGTTTTTGAAACAAATCACAGCCAATAAAATCTATATATATTATACAATTTATTGAGTATAATATTGTATAAAAATATATTTATTAATATAAGGAATAATTTATGACATGGTGGCTTCACCAATCATTATCACTTTGGATACGACTTAAAGACGATAAAAAGTTTTTTTTAATTAGGGCGATAATAATATTAATTGACACATATAAAATACTTGTCACATTGTCAACTTTTGATAAATTATATGAAGACTTGGATACCAGAATTTTCGTTAATAATGACCAAATTAATTTTAAAATATTCCTTACATCAAAATTTTTAAAATACTTTCCCCATTTGTTTAAAAATCAAAATTTTTATAAATTATTTAAATTAAGAAATATATTCTGCTTTTGTATGCAACTTCTTTCTCATAATGGACAGACACAAGGTTTACTGAAAAAAAAAAACAATATATTTGATCACTACTGATTTATTTACCATCAGCTGAGCTACTTAAGTGAATGGTATCTGTGTCAGAAAACCTTACCACTTTGATCAAGAAAGAATCGCAAATCTAAAGTTTTATGAAGTATTTGTTGTTTCTTCAAAACTACAATTTTTACGACAAAGCAAATACGCTTATGAGGGGACGAGAAATTAGGTTAGGAATTATACAATTTAATTATGTCCTCAAAGACGAATCCCTCGATAAAATCCTATCACAGGTTTAATTTCAAACGACTGTTTCATATGTTAGTCGAAAATGATAATTTCAAAATTTTAAATATTTTTTTTTAAATAATTTACCGCGAGATGGCGCGTGAATGCAAATAGCCTTATTTTATTACTGGGTTTAATGTATTCCATGTATTCTATACAAAAATATTTATAATGGTATTACGAAAATGCATTAGTCAGACACAACTAAAAAGCCCAAGTGTACCAATGTGGGTCCGTATTTACGATGATCAAATAAACACTTGACGCGGTCCAGTACAATATCTAAGTATATTTATGTCAAAACTATCACATTTATTTCAAGGAAAATTTTTGTTTGTTCATAGCGAATACGGGCACTGGTATAACGTTTATTTGCTCATAGTGAATACGGGTCCTTATTACACGAACACCTGTGATGAACTACAATTAGCTACATAGATATAACAAGACATTTACTCTTCCTTAGGGAACTTGTTCATCGCATCGTTTATAGCGCGCGCCACGTATTGAACATTGGACGGATTGAGTCCGCAAACATTGATACGTCCAGACTTTAGCAGGTAGATGTGGTACTCTTGAATCAGGTACTCCACTTGCTTCAGGTTCAGACCCGTGTAGGAGAACAGTCCGATTTGATTCACAATATGATCCCAGTTGCCTGGAGTACCCAGTCTGAAAGAAAAATTAGTTATTACTGCACGTTTTCAGTAGCGATTCCCTAAATTTTAGGTAACGTCATGTTGACATATAACTATATTGTTTATGTATTAAATAAAATTTAAGAGTTTACACAAAATTAGGGTTGTTTGCAGAGATGCGATTTATTTGAAATACTTCTATTTAAAATGCAAATACAAAATGCAAAATACCTATTTTGTATTTTGCATTTAAATGCCTTTTAGTAAAAAGCATTTTGTATTTTATTTGAAATACCTTTAGAGATGTATTTTGCATTTTAAATATTAATTTCAAAATGTAAAATACTTTGTGATTAAGTTTAGCCAACATTACCAGTCGAACAAAATGAAATGAACGAATGATGCTTGTATTGTCGAATTTGACTGATAGAGGCGCCTGCTAGCAATGCGCGCCCTTTTTTGTTCTTTGGTCAGAATGCGCGCCATGTCTGACTAGTGTCAAACGAAAACAAAGAACCAGTGGGCTTACCCTTAAAATCAATTCTAATTTCGTCGCCGTAATTTATTACTTTAAATTAATAAGATTACCACACACGATCGCCACAAAGACGCTTTATTGAAATTATGCAACATTAACGATTTACACTACGTCAAAATCATGTCGGCAGTAGCAATTATTTGAGTTCATCATCATCATCATTTCAACCTATCGCCGTCCACTGCCGGACGTAGACCTCCCTCATATTACGTCACAAAATGCGGTCCTGTGCCGCCTGCATCCAACGACGCTCAGCAACCTTGACCAGGTCGTCGGTCCACCTAGTTGGGTTCGTCCTACACTGCGTCGTCCAATACGTGGTCGCCACTCGAGAAGCTTTCTTCCCCAGCGGTTGTCGGTTCGTCGAGCGATGTAGCCTGTCCATTGCCACTTCAGCGTGCTAATTCTTCATGCTATGTCGGTTGCACCCATTCTTCTGCGGATTTCCGTATTTCGGATTCTATCTCGCAGAGAAATCCCGAACATAGCCCGTTCCATAGCACGCTGAACGACTTTGAGCCTTGTTATGAGGCCTACATTTAGGGACCACGTTTTTGACAATTATTTGACTTAATCGAATTCATTTAGTTTAAAAGAAAATCCACCGAATCTGATTCCAATCATGCGCTAGTGTCGCTTTCAAGAGTATTAATTTGCTCAATTTCGAGATTTTTTTTATTTGGGGGTGGGTTACGGTCGGCGCACTCCTCGCCCTTCTCCGTCCGGTGCGACAGAAGGGTATAAGCACGCACACCCGCAACCCACCCGTATAGCACGTCGCCTTCGTCGTTGGGCCGGCCGCCTATGCAGAGTTCCTTGACTTCAGTGGCCGACCCGACGGAATACCCCGAGAGAGTAACCTTTCCCCTCGGCGTACCCTACCGGGACGCCGATAGCTGTCGCGAGGCTAAAGCTCTCAGCGAGTGCCCGGACTAAATCCCCGGTATGGTCACCTGCAGCCTCTGCTAGGTCGGCATCGGGCGCAGGTACTGGTACTGGTACGGCGACCGTCCCAGTCGCCGGCGGAGGACCGTGTCCGCGTGGAGTCGTTCCTCCCGCATACGGTCCACCGCCTCCTTCCGCGAGATGACAGCCTCGCAGAAGGCGGCAACTGCGTCCAAGTTCCTGACGCTGGCGATCATCTCCCTAGCGATGGTCACCGATGATTGCGACGCGTACACGGTGCTCCCCAGCGCACGCACCACACACCTCGAGTGTCCTCGTCAAAAGGTTTCCTCAAATTCGAGCTGGTTATTAATAAAAGTGTAAAATAATAATAAGAACTAGATGCACAATCAACCAAAATAATCGGCCAAACAATTCACATAATGGAGCCATGGCTCTCTTTTCGTTACGCTAGTTTTTTACAATATTTAAGTGAGTATCATTATTCATAATAACACAACTGTGTAAGCTGTGTTAATCTTTAAATAATTGATATACTTATGAATGTAAATTTTTATCAATGTAGTCATAATTGTTATGTGTAAATCAATTGTTGATTAACCTAAATAAATAACAGAATTTATTGATACGCGTACTGATAATGGAATATGACAAAAATGTCATGCTTAAGGTGCCATGTTATTAGACGTTTTTGTTCGTCTCGGCATTGTACCCCATTTCTTATGATAAATACCTAAAATGAATAAAAATATCTGAGATTTGGTAAAAAGGTATTTTATTTTGAAAAAGTATTTTGAAAATACCTATTTTGCATTTAGCATTTGAAATACAAAACGCAAAACTATTTGGTATTTTGCAATTGAAATAGTAAATCTGAAAAGTATTTTGCATTTTGTATTTAAATGCTTTTTTAAAACCATTTTATACATCTCTGGTTGTTTGTGACATACATATAGGCTGAGACGAAAAAGGAATAATTACATGATGAAAAAAAACCGATCCGCATTGCCCAGAATCTATAACTGAAAACCCTCTCATTCGGAATTATTCTTCATCATCATCATGTCAGCCTATCGCCGTCCACAGCTGGACGTAGACCTCCTGGGCCACCTGCATCCAACGACGCCCAGCAACTCTCACCAGGTCCTCCGATACGTGGTCGCCACTAGAGGATCTTTCTTCCCCAGCGGTTGTCGGTTCGTCAAGCGATGTGGCTTGCCCATTGCCACTTCAGCATGCTAATTCTGCGTGCTTCGTCGGTTACACCCGTTTTTCTACGGATTGCCATATTTCGAGTTCTGTGTTGCTGAGAAATCCCGAGCATAGCCCGCTGAGCGACTTGTTATGAGGCCGAAGAACTAGTTATGAGGCCGAAGAACTAGTTATGAGGCCTACAGTTAGGGACCGCGTTTCCGTACCGTAAGTCATCACTGGTAAAGCACACTGATCATAGACCTGTGTTTTCAGACACTGAGGTGTGTTGAACGAGAAGATCCTCTTAATTATTCTTAGTCTAGGAAATTATTGTGAAGACATTTGCATACTTACTTTATCAATTCAGCTCTTAAAGCCTCCCTCATGCCGTGGACTCTGGTTGACATGGTCTTGATATGTTCCCTCCTGTATGAGTCAATAATTAAAATAATTCTGTTAGGCCATTAGGTTAGATAAAGTTTATAGATTTTATCGTGTTTGTATTTGATTTGGGATTACCCGACGATTCGAACACTTTACAGCGTTCATGGTCAGACGGGCAGCAAAAGTGCGATAAAGTTTTATTTACAAATAGCAGCGCCCTGCGGTTTTACCCGCAGATTTCCTCATCTCGTGGGAATATCGGGATAAATTATAGCCTATGTGTTATTCTGATATGTAAGCTGTATTATTGTGAAATTTTAGCAAAATCCATTCAGTAGTTTTTGCGTGAGAGAGCAACAGACATCCTCACATACTCAAAAACTTTCGCCTTTATTATTTAAATTAACAACAGCGATTTAATGTAAAATCTCGATATAATCCAATGCCAACGCGTCTGACAAGCATTGGACAGTAGGTCAATTTCGATCCCTTTGTGGAGAAGGTCCGAGCGCAACAATGAGATTTATATAAGCTTATATAACAATTATGATTTTTGAATAAATGAATAAAACATTAACAAAATCGCTCCAGGAGTTCAGTCGCATACAAACAATACAGAAGAATTATATTTACACAACTAGCAACCCGCCCTCGCTTCGCTTCGGTTATAGGTTATATTCGTTTTACCCGCGTAGTACCCGTTCCCGTGGGAATACCGGGATAAAATATAGCCTAGTTTACGCCCTGATATTATAGCTTTCCATTGGTGAAAGAATTTTTGAAATCGGTCCAGCCGTTTTGAAGATTACCCGGAACAAACAGACAGACAAAAATTTTTTAATTGCTATTTTAGGCATAGGTGTCGTGCAAATAACTGTGTGAGCATGAAAAAAGCCTATTATTTTGACATTACAAACAGACACTCCAATTTTATTTATTGGTATAGAAGATGAACACGATAGTTGGTCAATTTCCCTCCCATAGTGGTAGGACTATACTGTTGACAGTTGTTTGTCTACAACCGCGGGCTGGTCCGTACGGGGTAGTACCACACTCTTGCAGAAATAGTAGCAATTTGTTAAGGCACTTCGTTCGGTGAGCGAGAGAGTCGGAAGCCCAACTTTCTTTGTTTGCGTGTGGTAGGTTTTGGTAACGCCTTAAATATCATCGAACCTTATTGCACGCATTTACACTTTCTTCACGGTAGGTAACGGCCTAGCAAAGGTCCATGACTGGCAGTATCACTTACCATCAGGTGTACTGTTTGCTCGTTTGCCAGTAGGACGTATATCATCATCATCATCATCATCATCATCGCAGCCCACATACGTCACACTGTTGGGCTCGAGCCTCCTCCACAATGAGAGGGAAATTGACCTACGATACCGTGCTGGTCAGACATATTGGTATAGGGTTTCATTTCGAGTTTTCCTTCTCTTGCACAGATGTTATATGCATATTATATTCCTTAGTTGCCTATTACGATATCCACGTTCAAGACTGGGAGTGGTGAGTTGTATTCTTACTTCATCACCACACGGAACGGACGTATACGAGTTGTAATAAATATGAAAGTTGAACAAAGAAAGTACCATTCATCGAAGAGTTGTTTGTTTGAGAGTACGTTGGCTACGACGCGGGCACCGTGCGCCGGCGGGTTCGAGTACATACCACGTACAACCCATGTCAGCTGGGACTTGGCCTTCACCACATGCGATGCGTCGTTCATCACTATCGTCAAATTACCAACTCGCTCGTCTGTAAAAAAAAAATTTTTACACATTCAATTTTCCGTGTAGTAGTTAAATAAGAATTTTTATTTTTTTTTTATTGCCAACGGTGGCAAACGAGCAAGCAGCACACCTGATGGTAAGTGAAACTGCTGCACATGGACCTTTGCAATACCAGAGGCACAGCCAGGCCGCTGTCTACCGTGAATACAATTGACCAACCCTATCTTCCCCATGGCTATGGTAAAAGACGATTAAGGGATATAATATGCATATAACATTTATGTAAAAGAAGAAATATTAGAAATAAAACCTTATACCCGTAGGTCAAATTACATTCCATATTTGAGGAGGCTCGAGCTCAGCAGTGGGACTCGGATGTGTTGAGATGATGATATATTCGACATCTCAACATACAGGCTATATCAGTTTATGGGGGCAACTGGTAAGATGGGAGCTAGGCAATGGTGGTGGGAACCCATGAAAAAAATTTGAAACAAAAATGTTCGTTAATGAATTAGAGACATGTAAAGTTTTCAATTTTGTTATCATTTTTTCATGTAAATCTGATTGAAATGTATAAAGTCAGTGATACTTAGTCTGCAACATATTCGTACTTTGTTAAATGTTCATTAGAAATTGAATAAATCAATGATTACGTTCGCCTAAGCAAGCCAAACTTCGCTTTAAATCAGCTGATCGGCCGATGATCGTTGACGAGTCGCCTTTGTACCTACGCTACGATTGAAGCGTTCACGCAAATCATACTTATTTATACTGTCGAAGCTTTACATGCCTACAGGTATCCTGCCTGTATATGCCTACATAATACGTAAGATTTAAGGCATAGACTCTTAGACATCATATTTTTGAAATCACTATAACTTTTATGTTATATTGTTTATTGTATAATACACATTCTAATTATGATCTATGACTGTTAAACTACAACATACTCGAACAGTTGCTCCATAACCTGATACATTGATACATACTGTGTTCAATTCCAAATCCAATTGTTGAGCTCGTCACCATGTGGGAAATTAACTTATATGACGTTGGTCAGGCGGGTTGGGATAATATTGAGTTTTCCTGCTGTGATGATATTGTGTCCCTCAGTCGTCTTTTTTGATTAATAATAGAAAAGAAAGGAGAGGTAATGGTTATGTTGCATTAGCTAATCAAATGAGTTTTTGTCAAAGATACTTCAAGATACAGTCCGATCGGATCAGCGAACGATCCTGGCTGGGTCATGATATGGTATTTAGAGTTAGGATTCAAGAAATGAGGACACGTGAGTACTCTCAGATGGACAACAAACGTCTGTGTTCTGTCAGTAATCTTCATCTAGGAAAAAAGGGACAATTTCCGATGATATTCACAGTCTAAATTTTAATTTATTAGATACATGCGTGCCACACTGTAATAATCTTCTAGGAAAAAGCACTATTGTGGATGATATTTACGAAATTGTTAGTTATACAAATATATAATACTAACTGTAAAGTCCGAAGTTTTTGGCGAAGGATTGAGCACAGAAGATCTCGAAGCCTCGCTTCACGAAGTAACGTACTGCGAATGCATCGCGGTCCAAGTCTCCAGAAGCGAATCCTTGGTACGCGCTGTCGAAGAACGGGAATAACTTGCGCTCCTGTTACATAACAACGTATCATCATTACCAAAGTGTGCTCAAATAAAAATGATTTTTTTTTTTGGGGTGGGCTACGTCAGGCGGGCGGCGTCAGAGGGGCAGCGCGTGACCCTGTAGCCCACCCGTGGCACGTCGCCTTCGTCGTTAGGCCGACCACCGCGCAGGGTGACTTGTCTTCAGTGGTCGCCCGAATAGCCCGAGGGAGTACCCTCTGCCATCGACGTCCCGGGACGCCGATCGCCGTCGCGAGGCTAGCCTCTTCGCTTTATTATCTAAACATTTTTTGACTCATGATCTCAGCTTATATAGGTCTCATTGCCGGGCTTGAGCCCCCCCTTCACAATAGGAGGGAAATTGTCTTAATATACCACGCTGATCAAACATGTTGACATCGAGATTTATTTCGAGTTTCCTTCCTCTTTCATAGGTATTAACTGCATATTATATCTGTTTCATCATCATCATTACAGCTCACATACGTCCCACTGCTGGGCTCGAGCCTCCTCCTGGGAGAGCAATTGACCTACTATACCACGTTAGTCAGACGGATTGGTATAGAGTTTTACTTCTCTTGCATGGATGTCATCTGCAATAATCCCTTAGACGTCTTTTACCACACAGGCAAGAAAGGCGGTGGTGAATTGTATTCTCCTTCACCACACGGAATGTCTGTTTAGTTTATTGAATTTTAAATTGCCGAATTTTGATGAAAAATAAAAGCCACAATACGTGTGGTGACGTCACACATACGGTTAAGTGAGCTAGTCGCTTTTGCTCGCTTTATAGGAAAAAAAATCCCAACAGTTTGCTCCTCTGTATTCATTTTGGTATTCCCTTAGCAAGGTTTAATGACTCCCATGAGTAACTGAAGAGTCGTAACACATTGTGTTTCTAACCACCACCACTCTAATATACTGACTTTATCCATTACCTTTTCTCAGGATGTCAGTAAAAATGTGGCCGCTTGTAAAAATTGCAACAAATTTGAAAAGATAAAAAGATACTAAAGTTTTTACCTCCATAACGTCAGCTATCTTTGTCCACTGTTCTTGAGTGGGATCGATTCCGGTCGGATTGTGGGCGCAAGCGTGAAGAAGGATAACAGAGTTCTCTGGCGCTTTACTCAGATCCTCAATCATGCCGTCGAAATCAATAGCGAGGGCTTTCGGATCCCAGTAGCGGTAGGTATTAGGGCTTGTGAATCCTGAGTTCACGAATACTAAGTGATGGTTCTCTGAAATATTGAAAGACAGGATATTAAAGATCTACAACACAACTTGTGCGAATATTTCGTAAAATTAGTAGAGGATTTATTAAGTAAGAATTTTTTTACCAGCGTCTATTGTAAATTGTATTGTAAGTATGTTTGAATATCGGCATTCGGACAGGGTGTCTACATGAACGTCGGTCGAGGAGAGGGTACTGCTCAAGGGGTATTCCGTCGGGCCTACCACTGACATCAAGTCACCCTGCACCGGTGGTCGGCCCAACGACGAAGGCGACGTGTCACGGGTGGGTTACGGAGCCGCACGCGCCGCCCCTCTGTCGCCCCGAACGGAGCCGGGCGACGGGGGCGCTGACCGTAGCCCACCCTCAAAAAAAAAGGATGTCTATATGAACTTCTGGTGCATAACTTACCCCAAGTGGGTGTGGAGTAGTAGAAACTGGTATATTTGAGATGCTTGTTAAGAAATTCGGCACCGACACGCAGAGCACCAGTTCCAGACAGTACCTGGACTCCAAAAGCCTGCAAAAATTTTATTTGACAAAAATTAATAAAAACGCAATTCTGTTCCCTCTGATGACAAAAAATTATATTTTCTATACTATTCCGATACTACACTAAAAAGTCTATAGTTTGCATTGGACAATCATGAATATCTGCTATTTATAGCTTCATCAGCTTTTCCGTGTGGTGACGGAATAAGAATATAATTCACCACCCTCTCTCTTCCTCGTGGGTGTAATAAAAGACGACTAAGGAATAGAATATGCACATAACATCTGTGCAAGAGAAGGAAAACTCGAAATAAAACCCTATATCAACATGTATGACCAGCATGGTATTGTAGGTCGATTCCCTGCCATTGTGGAGGAGGCCCGAGCCCAACAGTGGGACGTATGTGGGCTGCGATGATGATGATGATGAACCTAGACCGTTCCGTGTGGTGACGAAGTAAGAAGGCAATTAACCACCCCTTCACTTGACCGTGGGTGACGTAAAAGACGACTAAGGGCTATGCAGTTAACGTCTATGTAAGAGAAGGAAAACTTGAAAGAAAACCCTTTGCCACCCGTTTGACCAGCGTGGTGTAGTTAGTAAATTCCCTCCTATTGTGGAGGAGGCTCGAGCCGAACAGTAGGACTATATGAGCTGAAACGATGATGATGGACTAGTTTCATCATACATAGTCCATATGCGACGCGTCACAAAATGGTATATCGCCAAGTCCCACTATTTTCATCATCATCATCATCATCATTTCAGCCTATTGCCGTCCACTGCTGGACGTAGGCCTCCCTCATGTTGTGCCACAATGTGCGGTCCTGTGCCGCCTGCATCCAACGACGCCCAGCAACTTTCACTGGGTCATCGGTCCACCTAGTGGGGGGGCGTCCGACACTGCGTCGTCCGATACGTGGTCGCCACTCGAGAACCTTTCTTCCCCACCGGTTGTCGGTTCGTCGAGCGATGTGGCCTGCCCATTGCCACTTCAGCGTGCTAATTCTTCGTGCTATGTCATTATTTATTCCCACTATTTAAGGGATAAAAAATAATTAAAACTTACGCGACCGTCGGCTACGGCGGGGTTGTCTTCGCCCAGCAACATAGATGTGGCAGCCGCTGTGAACTGATCCAGACCTGTGGTAGAAATATTTACAACATTAACATTTCAAAGATCAATCACGTCCCACTGTTGGGCTTGAGCCAACAGCTCAATAGAAGGAAAATTGGAACACTATATCATGCTGGTCAAACCTGTTAATATAGGGTTTCATATTGGACAGATGTTATATGCATATTATATCCCTTAGTCACTTTTACGACATCCATGGGCAAGATAGGGAGTGATGAATTACATTCTGACTCCATCACCGCGTGATGACCATATTTTTTATGTCAAAACGTGATGCTTGAGTAATTGTCACTTTATTATTTGTGTTAGAACGAAACACTTGCAGAAATAAGACAATACTAGATGGTTGTTGCAACTGCAATTTATCTGTTTTAGAATTTCAAGGTCACTTTGTTATCTGCCGTAGGTACCTTAGACGCATAATGGAAATCTTATATAACACAGGTCAATAAAAAAAAATCTTTTTGGGTTTCTGCTCTAATGATTGAATTCTGGTTTCCAAACGTCGAAAAACACTCGGATATCTATTTTTAACTCTTATTAAAGTTTGCTTTTGTCTGATATATGTTGATAAGTACATTTTGAAGATTTTTATGAGCAATATGGTGGTAGCACTTTGATTATCTTAATTGCAAATTGTGCATTCTTTCTGAAGAGCACTAGTGAGTGTTTACTTGTATATTACTAATACAAAAACGTCCAATACAGTTGTAACATCCGACTTTTATAATAATAATAATAATAATTTTTATTTCGGACAAATATCATCCATAGAAGGTTAGTAAATGCAATCTTAAAATTATGTTAGTAGGTATATAATATTTATTTAGAAACGAGTTTAGTGTTCGTCTGGCATCGACTCGTACCTTCTCGCTATTGTCCTCAGAATGGAGTTGGGGCTGGCCCGCACCCTGCAGAGCAGTGAGGCAGATTTCTGCCGTATGATAGCATGAAAATCAGCAACGTTTGCCTGCGAGTACATGTTAGATGCACTGCAGAAACGAGGCAGCCCCATCAACATCCTGAACCCATTGTTATATTGGACCCGTATGGCACTGATGGCACGCTGCTTATAGTTAGTCCACAGACTGCACGTGTAGAACACTTGACAATATGCTTTAAACAGTGTTATTTTAACTTGTTCGCTACAACGTGCAAATCTGCGAGCCAACATATTACATCGTACCGCCAACGCCCTACGTTCCCTATCAATGTCAGCCTGATCCCTAAGATTATCGGTGACGTAATGTCCTAAATATTTAAATTGATAGACCCGTTCCAATCTATTACCATTTAATTTAATTTCGGGTACTATATCTGGACATCTTCCATCATCCGCCCTAAAGACCAAGAGCTCGCTTTTCCTGGTATTATACACTAGGCCATGTGTTTGAGCATAGAGCTCACAACACCCAAGCAATTCCCTCATTGCCCTAACCGTTGGGCTCAGCAGCACCATATCGTCAGCATAGCTGATGTTGTTAACCGTTGTATCGTCAATGCGACATCCGACTCTCTTACTGCTAAGCCCAACGATCAGGTCATTTATATAAAGATTGAAAAGCTTAGGCGATGTGATCCCGCCCTGCCTCACACCACAGTCTAATCTATATGGCTCAGAAAGCTTATCGGCCCATCTCACCCGATTCAATTGATTGTGGTACCAATGCTGCAGTATTTGCAGTAGTTCTGCAGGTACTTGTCTCTCCCTGAGCTTCTTCCACATGATATCATATGACACCAGGTCAAAAGCTCGGGAGAGATCAAGGAAACAAGCATACACCGGAGTACGACGCTTCGTGTAGTATTGTACGGTATGCTTAAGGCTAATAATCGCAGTTTCAGTGCCGAGCTCGTTACGGAATCCGAACTGTGCGTCATGTAGATTTAATAAGTTATTCAATCGCACATCCAACAGACTATCTAGTACCTTTGCAATTATAGTGGCTAATGAGATGGGCCGGTAATTGCACTTATCAGACACATCACCCGTTCTATCTTTAACAATGGGCACAACAATTGTGCGTATGAGATCAGACGGGAGGTACGAGTGACACATACATAGTGAATAAAACATAGCCAGCACTCTTGACATGTGAGGACCAGCATGTTGCAGATGCTCGATGCTTAGGCCATCGTGACCCGGAGACCTTCCTTTAGTCATTTTCTTAATTGTATTTGACACTTGCTCAATTGAAAAACGCACCAAATCGGTATCACGACACTGTGCACCATCGACCACACGCAACGATGGGCCCGACGGTGACTGCACTTTAAATTGATCAACAAACATGTTGGCAATGCCGTCCGGCTGATCAACTCCCCCTACACTCAAAGGAAGGCCAGGCTTAAGATCAAATTTTCTGGTAGCCTGCCAGAACTTCTGAAAGTTATTAGCTTTGCGGTGAGAGGCTAAGATGTCTAGCTTAATCTGTTCTTCATTATTCTGGCACCATTTTAGTTTGCTTCTAAATATTTTTCGCGTAAGACACATTTCGTTATAAATGTTACCCGAGGTTGGTCTATTACTTGCAATCCACATCAGATATTTAAGCCTGGCCCTCGCGTGGGCTTCTTTTACGTGCTTGTTCCACCCGACAACACGGCCACCATGCCTACCTTTTCGAGTGGCCACATGACCTTGAATGGCAGCGTTTGCTAAAATTGATACAATATTGGCATATATTTTATCAAGAATCTTCCTATGTTCCACATTGGTGCAATGTTTATTACTACATTGGTCAAGCTCTTTAGGGTACTTGATCAACTTTAATTTTTTATTACAAACATCATAATACATATTTATCTGATTACTGTCCCTCTCTCCCCAAATAATTTTATTACAAGATATTTTAGAGTTTAATAACTTCGATTCAATTTTATCTAATCTACACTCTATGTATATGGGAAAATGATCAGACCAAAACACATCATGAACCACACCCACATTCCTGACCGTTAACCAAGCAGATTGTGAGACCACACAGTGGTCTAACCATCGCCGGCAGCCATGCGCGTCACTAACAAAGGTATAGTTATCTGAATTTAAACCTAATAGTTCAATATCTGCGCAGGTCCATTTCTGTTCACTACAGAAGTTTAAAAGTTCATTACAAAATAACTCACCAGGGTGGGCATTGAAGTCACCAAGAAGAAAAACAGCTTCGACATTGCTACTTTCTATTATAGCACACATTTCACCAAGGCAATCAATGAACTCCGCTAGATTTTCACTATCGCCGCGAGACATTTTTACAGCCGTCAAACGTGCACTAACGCATTTGATTGTGGTTACCGAATCGAAAGCTCGTTTACGCCACAGGATCGCGACACCACCGTACGGTCTTCCTCTGAGTGTTTCAGATGAGGTATCGACGGCTGATTTCCCAGTATAATCAAAATCTTCGTGTATTCGACCGAGATATGGTATATCATGTGGTAATAGCCACGTTTCCTGAAGAGCAACTATATCAGCTGATTGGCACAGAACTGTAATAGCTTCAACTGACCGTTTCACCGATTTGCAGTTAAAACTTACAAATCTACTTATGTGTATCTATTTATGTCGTATTTAGTTAGAAAATGTCAACAGGACTGGAAAAGTCAAAATATACAGACTACACTTAATAGGCCAGTAATAGATGATTTCAAAATTCTACAAAAGCAAACTTTGATCGGAACAGTAATTTATTTGTAACATAAGAGAAACCAAAATTTTACATTCAGGAGCCAAACCCAGAAATCGTGTTGACCGGTGTAATTGACAGAAAATACATAGATGTCCTCTTTTAAAATTGAAAGCATGTAATTACACTTAATATAGATAGCATGTTTTCTCCCAATGTGATGAGGTTTTCAGAAACCAATTCACCACCCCATTTCATGATCGTGTGTATCTTAAAAGATGAATAAGAAATGTGATTCATCATCATCATCATCGCAGCCCACATACGTCCCACTATTGGGCTGGGGCCTCCTCCACAGTGGGAGGGAATTTGACCTACTAAACCATGCTGGTCAGACATGTTGGTATGTGGTGTCATTTCGAGTTTTCCTTCTCTGGCACAGATCTTGTGTGCATATTATATGCCTTAGTCGTCTTTTACGACATTCACGGGCAAGATAGGGAGTGGTGAATTGTATTCTTACTCCGTCAACACACGGAAATGTGATTATGTACAAATTAAATCTGTATTCAAAACGTCGAGAAATCAAAAATCAAATGCAAACGCAACAAAATCGATAAAAATATTTTTATTTCAAATGTGTTAAATAAGGTATAAACCTTATTTATATAAACCTTATTTGTATAAACCCAGCATATTTCTGTGAAAACAACTAACAATGTTGAATTTCATTATGACCCTGAAAGTTCGCACACGATTAATTAAACACCATGTTTTTTTAACAATCATGTAGATAATTGCCGCAATTAACTAGCTAGTTGACATCAAATTTAAATTGATAGTAAAATATATATACCTACGAGGTTTTATTTCGAGTTTGCCTTCTTCTGTATATATGTTATATCATCTCAGCTCATAAGTCCCACGTCCCACTGCTGGGCTTGAGCCTCCTACCCATTAGGAGGGAAAGAGAGCTACTACACCATGCTGGTCAGACATGTTGATAAAGGATTGCGAGAGTAATACTACGCCGAACGGACTAGCCCGCGACGGATCAGGACCACTGGTCCTGATCCGTCGCGTGTGCCTATTCTTGAAATCAATTCTAATTTCAAATCCGATTCAATTCCAATCTCACCAAACTTATATTTGGTACTCTTAAACAAAATCGAGGATGAATTCTTCGCATTTGCCGTTGTTATTTTCACCAAATGTGCCGTATTTTATTACTTTAAATTAATAACGTTACCGAACTCGATCACTACAAAGACGCTTTCTTGAAATCGTGCAATATTAACGACTTTAAACTACGTCAAAATCACGTCGGGAGTAGCAAATATTTGATTTAATCGACGAGAGTCGAATTCGGTTAGTTTATAAAAATTCCACCGAATTTGATTTCAATCGTGCGCTAGTGTCGCTTTCAAGAGTACCAAATTGCTCAAATTCGAGCTGCGATTGAATTTAGGATTGGAATCGAGATTCAAGAAGCACACAAGACAGATACTGTCGAAAGTGACTGACAGTGGTAGGAACCGCTAGAAAATATACGCATTATTGAGGATTCCTCAAAAACTATTGGTCGGATCTTGATCAAATTTATATTACACCACCTCTAAAGTATGATCTAACAAAGAAAAAAAGAGCGTGCGTACCAAATACGCATGTCAGAAGTAAAACTTGTTTGGTGCCACGTTTTTTGTCTTTTAAAAAAAAATATATGAAATATTGGACGCTACTCGTTGCTAACGCTCGCGCTGGCCTGCAACAGGTATACTATGCGCATGCGTGCTACGCATTCACTCTCACTCTGTCTCTTTCTATTCCCGTAGCGTTAAACGTTTAATGCAACCTTGTTGGAAGTCGCATTAGAAGTTTCACTTCAAAAATAATCATACATATTTAAAAAAACCTACAGTCGAATTAACAATCTCCTTATTTTATGAAGTGGGATAAAAAGTTATGAGAGATGGCATAGATACTTGAATGACGTTGTAAATTATAATATGATAACCTTAGTTGATCTTAAGTCAATTTATCACAGCCGATTAATAATTATAAATAAATAACGCTTAACGAATGTTATTTACGTTTATTATTTTGCTTATTATCAAATTAAGAAAACTATATGTGACCATTGTCTTTATTGGCGGATGCCAACCGGGGCTATAGCCCCGAGACCTGCACAAACGACCCCACTATTGTGAGGACTTACAAAAAAACAGAATCAAATTCAGACTAATGAGCACATTCCGTGTGGTGACGGAGTAAGAATACAAATCACCACTCCCTATCATAGCCGTCGGTGTCGTAAATGACGACTCAGGGATATAATACGCGTACAACACCTATGCAGGAGAAGGAAAACTTGAAATAAAACCCTATATCAATCTGTCTGACCGGCATGGTCTAGCAAGGTTAATTTCCTTCCTATTGATGGATGGATGGATGTGATTTCTTTCCATTAATTATAGGTTTGTAAAGTTCCCAGCAATACAAGGATTATTTCCTTAGTGCATAGTGTTGTCTTAAAATTATTATTATTGTGGAGGAGGCTCGAGCCTAACAGTGGGCCGTATATGAGCTGAAATAATGATGATGAAACACATTCGTTTCTTTGCCAAAATCATCATGGCTAGAAAAAAAACTCGGCAGGTTCCGTTCGTTAACGCTAAAATATATTTTCATATAGTTCTTGTTACCGATTATCTTGTTTATTTACAAACTCGACCCAAAAAATTACCATTTTATATGCAAAATAATTTTAGGCCTCCACTCCTTTTTGCCCCGAGATCTCATCGCGGCCCACATACGTCCCACTGTTGGGCTCGGGCCTCCTCCACAATGGGAGGGAATTTGACCTACTATACCATGCTGGTCAGACATGTTGGTATAGGGTTTCATTTCGAGTTTTCCTTCTCTTGCACAGATGTTATGTGCACATTATATCCCATAGTCGTCTTATACGACATCCACGGGCAAGATAGGGAGTGGTGAATTGTATTCTTACTCCGTCACCACACGGACAAGAGAGCCCCGAGATCTCCACACCTCTAAATCTAAATCCGGCATTATATGTCTTACAAAGACAAGCGTTGAAGGTTATTCATTGGTAAAAAAAAATAGCAGCCATAGTGCTAAATTAAAAATATATGTCCCTTTAACTCAAGATTCCAAATGATGTTACTGCCACCGATTATTTTCGCAACTGCACTATCAAGCCAGTAAAAAAATATATATAAATAATATTAATGAATAAGCTAAATAACGCTATGTCCGATATCTGTAGACAATAAATATTGTTGATAATTAGATAGCAAAGCAGCTATTATATAAGTATTACGAAACTTTGACGTGTTTGTGTGAAAATAGCACAAACAATATTTTCAAGGTTGTTCCGTTGTTGCAACAGCTACGATTATGACAACATAATTGATCATCGTTCCTAAGTACCATCATTTCAGCTAATATACGTCCCACTATTGGGCTCGAGCCTCCTCCACAATAGAAGGGAAATTGACCTTACTATACCATGCTGGGCAGACAGTTTGGTATAGGGATTCATTTTGAGTTTTCATTTTGTTGTATAGATGTTATATGCTTACTATATCCCTTAGTCGTCTTTTACGACATCCACGGCCAAGATAGGGAGTGGTGATTTGTATTCTTGCTCTGTCAGCACACAAAAGAGTTCCTAAGTATCTTCATCATCATTCATCATCATCTGTGCCCATATACGTCCCACTGTTGGGCTCGGGCCTCCTCCATAATGGACGGTAATTGACCTCCTATACCACGCTGGTTAGATGTGTTGGTTAGGGTATAGGGTTTTATTTCGAGTTTTCCTTCTCTCGCTTTCCTAGTCTCGTACGATCACCCACGGGTAAGATAGATGGTGAATTGTATTCTTACTCCGTCACCACACGGATAGTTCCTAGGTATGTTAGAGTGATATTCCGTGCCTTACGGAGTAATAATAGAATTCACCACGCTCTTTTTTTTTTATTGCAACCAGTGGCAAACGAGCAAACAGTACACCTGATGGTAAGTGTTGCTACCGCTCATGGACCTTTACAAGGCCTCTCTGCCTACCGCGAAGAAAGTGAAGGGAGTGTGAATGCGTGCATTGAGGCTCGTTGATACCAAAGGCACTACCATAACCTTCCACACGCAAACACCCTCAGAAAGTTGGGCTTCCGGCTCTCTCGCTCACCGAACGAAGCGCAGCAACAAATTGCTACTACTCAGACGTCGATTTTCTGCGAGAGCGTGGTACTACCCCGGACGGACCGGCCCGCGGCTGTAGACTGATAACCGTCGACAGTGTGGTCCTACCACTAGGGAAAACCTCTAACTTGCCTGTGCGTGTAGTAAAAGAAAACTAAGGGATATATATACATACTATGTAGATAATATTTATGCAAAAGAAGGAAACCTGGAAATATAACCCTAAACCAACCCTTCTGTCCAGCATGCAAATTAAATTTATGCAAGTAAAGGTAAATATGAAATAATACCCTATATAAACCCGTCTGATCAGCTTGGAATAGCAGGTCAATTACCTTCCATTTGCGGAGGGGGCTCGAGCCCAGTGGGACATAAGTATAACATTTGTAATAATGATATTACATTTCAAGAGCACGGTATACTGGATTAAAATCAGTTACTGGTTTAGGCGTGACAGCGTAACAACCAAAGAACTTTGCCAAGTCCAACTGGGACTTGAGTCTTCTCCATAATGGGAGCGAAACTGACCTTACTATACGACGCTAGTCAGACGTGTTGGTATAGGGTTTTATTTCGAGTTTTCCATTTCTTGTGTAAAAGTTATACACATATGTAATATTTTAGTCGTCTTTTACGACGCCGACGAACAAGAGAGGGGGGTGGTGAACTGTATTCTTACTCTGTCACCAACTCTTTTTGAAGTGAAACTTCTTTGCGCGCATGAGGGTAATTTTTTTATTTTAGCGTCACGAAGATTTGCAGCGTTTTTTGTCGAAGAAGAGGGAGAGAGCGATTGAGACCGATTGAGAGAGAGAGTGAGAAAGGGCGAACATAGCATGAAGCACAGCCATGGGGCGAGTCTAGGGAGCAAGCGAGTGAGAACGATAGAGTTTTTTTTTTCTTTTTTTTGTTTTGTGTTTTTTTTTTAATACTGATTATAAACACATGGAACCAAAGATGTTTCACTTCTGACATGCGTGCTTAGTACTCACGCTATTTTTTTTTAATGCCAGTGAAATCATCATCATCTCAGCTTATACAAGTCCAACTGCTGACTGAAGCCTCCTTCACAACAGGAGAAAAATTAACCTATACTACACACACTGATCGATAATGATTTGAACAAGTAGAAATGCTAAGAATATGCTTTCGAGTTGCTAACGCCAACAAGTACACAGGGTTTAATAAATGTACTTAAATTAATAGCTTCTTATCAACATGCTTCATACAGTTGATAAAATAGATTACCTTGCTAAAGGCATATATCTGCAGATATATGCCTTGCTAAAGGCATATATCTGCAGATAAAGAGTTGGATTATTTTAATCATATTTAGATCTAATGTTTAGAGTGTTACTTATCTTACTTTTCTTGTTATCTACGTTTTATACTGGTGGGTCCATTATACCAATGGGTCCAGTCCAGTTCCGGGCCACGCACAGATGTCAAGGAATCAGTGGTAGGCCCTATGGCATAGGAGAGGGAATATGGTAATTCACATCTTCCTAAATTCTTTATATTCTTAAAGGTTACTATGCAACAGCATATTGCACATGTAGGGTTGCCAACTATACTTTATAAAAAAGTATTTTATTTTTAGTAATTATACTTTATACGTCTGCATTCCAATTAAGTATGTGGAAATACTTTATTTTCCAACCTTTACTATTGCGTAAAAGAAAACACTCATTATGAGGTACTTAACTATTTAACGGTACACATAAGTGAAAACGGATGATGAAAACACACAAAAATACGTTTTTAAGGCAATAAAAACATAAAACCTGAAAAATACTTTTTTACTTCCAAGTACTTAATTTTTTACTATCCAAACTATTTTAAATGTTTTTTTTTTCGTCCAAAAAAGTTGTCAACCCTATGCATGTAAAGTTTCAAAGGTTATTAAAAACTAAATTGTTAATTGATGCTGAACTGATAAAATAACATCAATAAACTATCTGTATACATATAAAAACTTATACATTTCTTTATCATCATTATTCAGCTTTTCGCCATTCACTAAAGGCCTTCTCGATAGAAGGCCAAAATATACAGCCACTTCATTTAAGGGGGATAGGAATGGGTTACGACATAATATCTTATGACTAAACTAAGTTTGCAATGGTATTGATTGTTCCTAGCATGGTCCTAGTGATGTCTCTAATGATTGTCTCTGATTACGTTATTCAGTGATGGTCTCTAGTAGTGTCTTCATTATAATATCTAGAGAATCCCTCCAATGATGTTGATGACTATTTAAGTTAGTTGATAACACCGGCACACAAAAAAAAAGTGGAATGTACTTTGTACTTTGGATTTTTTCATTGCTGTGACTGCAGTTATTTTGCAATTTTTGGCCTTTTTTGAGGTTTTTTGCAATTTTTGGCCTTTTTTGAGGTTTTTTGCATTTTACTCAAAACTGGAGGGTGACCGGACCAAACGGACTTGAAATTTAGATTCAGCGGGTCGAAAAACATGTTGGTAGGTAGATCTGGTCTAAAGTACATTCCACTTCTTTTTTTGTGTGCCGTTGTAATTAATATTTACCTAGAACAGGCAGATATTCATGCAGGAGTGTGTCATCTGCAGCCATTTGTTTCTCCATCTTCCTGACCACAGGCAAAACCCATGGTTTTCCTGTTTCATCTCGGTATGCTATAATGACAAAACATTTAATTAATCTTTTATGAATGCATTTTTAAAATAAACATTTTATTATATCAATAATATTGCATTATCATACAATAATAACTATCATATTTATGAATTATGTAATTTTAATTAAATACCTAACATTCTATCCCACTAATATTATAAATGAAAAAGTTTGTGAGGATGTGAAGATGTTTATTGCTCTTTCGCACAAAAACTTCTGAATGGATTTTGATGAAACTTCACAAAAATATAGCTTACATATCAGAATAACACATAGGTTATAATTTATCCCGATATTCCTACGGGAACTGCGGGTGAAACCGCAGGGTGCTGCTAGTAATGTATATAGCTGCACATAAGGGGCAGTAGTCTAAGTAGGTTAAAAATGGCAAGTCCCATTGAGTTTCTTACCGAATCTTCTCAGCTTGTGACTGTGTTCTAATCCAGTGGAAGATTAATAAATGCCTCTATTCTGTGTGATGACAGAGTAAGAATACAATTCATCACCCCTTCTCTTGTCCATGTGCGACTTAAAGGTGACTAAGGGATATCTTCTGCATATTACAACTATGCAAAAGAAGGAAAACTCGAAATAAAACCCTACAGCAACCCACTTGACCAGCATGGTATAGTAGTTCAATTTCCCTTCCAATATGGAGGATCCAAGCCCGGTAGTGTGATGTATATGAGCTGTGATGATGATAATGAAATGTCTCAAAGAGGCTTATACAGAATAAATGGTTTGATTTGTAGCAACCTCCGATACTTCAAATTAAGTGGGTTCTCAAACAGGACAAGTTTTTATAAGGTACACTAATAGCTATTCTCATTTCAGGTGTTGTTTAGACACATTAATTGTGTACAAATAAAAACTGAAACGTATATCATGCAGATTATCCAAATATATATACTTCTTAGAACGGAATTTTTGACTTTTTAAATTTCCATTAACAGAAAAACAGGATCATTTGCTAGATTCCGAACTTTGTACAAATATTAAGAATTGCCTTATCAAAAAAAAATTCTAATAAAACCCAAGTCCCAGTTATAAAACTGATCTTACAGGTAACAGTGACATGCTTAACCTACTAGACCAAGGCAGTAATAAGTACTTGAAAACTTCCATTATTTTAGTAAAAGTTATTAAAATTTATAAAATATATAATATTTTTCTCAACTCCCTTCAGAATAATAATAATAATCAGAATAATCCACAGTAATAGTTGTAGGCCTGTTACACCATGCTAAGAAGACGGGTTAGCTCAGGGTTTTATTTCGAGGTTGCAGTTTTTCTTTTTTCTAAGTATGAAATATAAAATCTATATACTTAAATTGAATTATGATTTTATTGTATAATACACTTACCTCCCACGGTCAAATTAACTTTATTTTGATGCGTATCATCTAAGAACATTTTATTTAATTGGAAAACTTCAATAGGAGGACCCTGTTGAACATCTTGAAAGCGGGAACCCATTTTATATAAATAACAAAAATCACTTCTGTAAAAAGGTTACGTGAAGAAACAAGATACGAGTGAAGGCAACAAATAAAATTTTCTATTTGTAACTTTAGTCAATAATTTTAGATAACCGGCTGCCTACACCACACAGGAATACACTTCTATCTCATTCAACTCTCTTAAAAACATTGACCTTCTCAATGATAATAACGTCACATGTGAAACGTCACCATTGTCATTGGAGTTAGCTGTCAACGCTGTCATTTCCTTTTTTATTACCTACTTTTACTGTCACTGCTCTTTTTTAGTTTTGGCTATGGAGGGTAGAATAGTTTTGGCCATCAGCTATAGTCCTTTTTTTTTTGGTTCTGTTTGTCCATATGGACAGGCAAAGGGATCAAAGCCCATACAGCCAAGTCTGATACAATTTTTCTTTACATATTATTTACTTCTTCATATTGTATAACTTATTTATAGTCATTGTCCGTGAGTAAGTCAAGTCGTTATCATTAATTAGACGCTGAAAACCTAATTAGATGATTTCTCTGGGAATTCCGGTTGAATATGGAAATACACATAAACCACTCTTATATTCACCACACTTCAGCACCTTAATTATATTATATTACATAAAATATCAGCAAAATTATTCAATATAACACTATAAAACACTAAAAAAATGAATATAATACAAGAGCTTAACATGACATTTCCAAATTCGCGCCGAAACTCCTCAGCTATAGTCCATAAAATATAGGTTGATCTCTTCTTCTTCTTATTTAATGGCAATGAGCTACAATTATATGAGCTATTGGTGCCAGTGTCGAGTTATTATATTGATTATTATTCACGTCGTTAGTCTTTCAGTCAGTCGTTAGCATGACTTGGTGCTGAAATCCAAGTCATGCCTTCTCTGGACATTTTGGCAGAATGACAAAATGCACGTCATTCACTATTATATAATATTCACTACATTTCATATTTTTATCTGCATTATATTACATAAAATATCAGCAAAATTATTCAATATAACACTAAAATAATGAAAAGAATATAAAAGCGCTCCATGACATTTTGAAATTCGCGTCAAAAGTCCCAGGATGATTTCTGTGACAGTTGTCCCTAGTGCTCCCACGTTTACGATAAAGTCCGTAGTTTTTCATCGATAAAACTCGTTATTTTTATAATTGTGATTTTCTTTTATAATTAAAATACAATCAATGAAAATCTTTTTGAGTTTATTTCAAACAAAACTGTTTTTTGACTATTTTAATTATTCAAAAGGTCAAGACAATCAAGGTCTAGGTCACTATTATCGTCATCACTGGAACGTTCCTGATAGAACATTTATAATTTTTTGCCACAATAGGGACAGTCGTTAGATCAATCGATCAACTACGACTGTTTTATAAAGAAATGTCTAGTTTATCGACAATAATGCATACATAATATTATCATTTACGCTCAGACAAAAAGAAGTTTTTTAATGTTTAATTAATTCAATTTATGTATTTTATAATGTAACTGTCTGTTTTAATTGTAAAAAATATGTTGAAAGTTTTATATAGGTACTGTATTGGATTTATTTCTTATATGAATAATTTAATAAAGATCGGTTATCGATTTACGTATATCGACTGTCCCATCTCTTTTTTATTTTCAGTCCAGTATGACCTTGTACGTGCGTAAGCGTCATTTATGTATAAATTATATATAAAATGTTTACTAGGTATTTCAGTACTTGCGAGGTACATTTTAAGCATGAATATTAATATTTTTATATTTATAATATATCACAATTCAGTTGCAATAAAACTGGCACGAAAAGAATGAAAATATATTTAATACAAAATGAAATTGTAAACATGTCGCTCGTTCAAATTTCGTTGGTTTCGTTGACATATGTCACAGAGATCAAACTATATTTTATGGACTATAGATATTGTTAGTTTAGTAGGTACCAAGTGTTGCTACATAGGGGAGTGAATTTAATTTTCAGTTTTACCTATTTTAATCTTATCATTAATTTATTTCCATATGGTGACGGGGTGTGTATACAATTCATCACTCCTTTTTCTTGCCCGTAGGTATCATAAAAGATGACTGAGAGATTATAATATATAGATAATATCTATACAAGAGAAGTATAACTCAAAATAAAATCCTGTATCAACCACTCTGACTAGAGTGGTACAGGATATCAATTTCTCTCCAACTGTGAAGTAGGTTCGAACCTAGCAGTATGGTGCATGATAATAATAAAGTAATGATTATGATGATGATGTGATGATTCAGCAATTGGAACAGGTCATGAAATATTTATATTTCTTTCGTATTACTTTATTGAAGATATCTTGTGAATCTTGTTCAGCTCGACCAGGCTATATAAAATACTAAAAATACCCATAAAGCTGATATCAATTCTTTTGCCGATACTTAAGAAATTTCAAAGTTGTCTAAGAAATTTCAACGCCTCTATCCAACAATTTCTTGCCCGAGCAGAAAAAGACGCGAAAACTAGTATTTATAGTTCATTGAAATATTTTTGATGAATAACAAAATAACCACTAGAATAAGATGAAATCTTTAGTTACACGTAAACATACTTCACTAACACCATCGTGTTAGTGAATTATTTTTTCCTCTGTACAAATACAATGAAAGGTACAAAAACAGGTACTTCTGTTTATTTTTTTTTTTTTTTTATGTGTGGGCTATGGTAAGCGCACACACGGTCCAGTCCGTCCGGGGCGATGAAAGGACGGCGCGCGGGCCCATAACCCACCCGTATCCACGTCACCTCGTTGTTGGGCCGACCACCGGAGCAGATGTGACTTGTCGTCAGTGGTCGGCCTGACGGAATACCCTTTCGGGTAACCTCACCTCTCGACGTCCTGGGACGTCGGTCGCCATCGCGCGGTCAGCCTCTCTGCGGGTGACGGACAATTCCCCGGTCCGATCACCCGCGGCCTCGGCTAGGGCGGCATTAGGCGCAGATACTTTTTCGGAACGTGTCGCCGAATAGGAGCTCTACTCGCACATGATCCGCCGCCTACTTCCGTGAGATTACGGCCTCACAGAAGGCGGCGACCGCGTCCCAGTTCCTGACGCTGACGAGCATCTCCCTGGCGATTGTCGGCAGCGCCAGGTCGGCACCGATAATTGCGACGAGTTCACGGCGATCCCCCTCCCATGCAGCACACTCCTCGAGCGTGTGCTGCGCCGTGTCCTCGTCGCAACTGCTTCTGTTTGAGACAAATTTAAGCTTCTGGTATTTAGGTAAACACTGGTATAATTGCAATAAGATCACTGTTATAAAAAAAAAGCTTTTAATTTGTTACGATGTGCTATTGTTTTATATATTAAATTTTTCCAATGTCAACCATAGTAAAATGTATTGTCATTTTATTTAATAGACGTTTTTAATTTGTGCACAGAGCTATTTATTTGTTTTTGTGTAACAACAGTAATATATTAGAAAGGACTGGCAAATGCGGGAGCCAAAGGAAGTTGGTCATATAGTGAAATTTGGCAATTCGTTGGGAGGTCTACTTAGACAAGGATTTTGGCATATACCAGAAATAATGGGATCATCGCTTATGGCCATAATTGGTATTGGATTAGCAACAGTCGGCTGCTACAGATATATGAAAAATGATGGCGACAACAGAGAGTACAAGAGTACGTTTCTTATCGTCAGACCGGGTGATCCTAGAGAATGCAAAATAAAAAATCCAACTTTTACTGAATATAAATGTTAAACGTTTTAAAGTTTGGTTATTTTTATTCTATATTTGCAATAAAGATTCATTCCATTTGACTTCTTTTTTGGTTAACTCATTTTATTACATTTTACCTCTCTTCTTCAATTCAGTTATTAGTAGGCAAGTTGATTTTACGAGTTGATTTTGTATTTTATTAGTATTACTGTAAACATTTCACAATTAGGCCAATTGAGGTTTATAACAGTTTCTGTACTCATGATGCGATGTTATCCTTGTGGTAACGGAGTAAGAATGCAAAAAGTCATAGTCCGGGAGTATCCTAAAACATGACTAAGGAATACACATATAACGTAACAAGGAAAAGTCGAAATAAATCTCTATAACATGTCTCGACAAGCCCAGCAGTGGGACGTATATAAGCAGACATGATAATGATAGGAACACATAGAACCAAATGTAAACTTAAATTATTTATGTTTCGGGTTAGAAATACAATATGACATTGCCCTCCTACTTTCACAAAGGAAGAGACTGAATGTGCTCCCATTCAGAATTGGCTACGTTCTCCTGGGAAACGGCATCAACTGTGATTACCAACACACCTGCTAAGAGTGGAGACTTAGAATAATAACATATAGAAGGTAAGATGGCACACTAAAAGTGAAGCATTTCAATTGGAGCCTAATGGAGCTTACGCCGGAACCGTTCCGTAATGTACAAGTCATTGTACTGCACGTACGTACGCAGCTCTTAAATAATAAATAGGTAATTATGACAGTTTGTGCATTCAAATGGTGTCATAACACATTTAAAAAACTGAAAAAGATTTTTAACATTACTTTTAAAAGTATTTCGACAATTTATGTTAATAAAAACAAAAATTGATTTCATAATTTGTATAGTGGTGTGCGTGTGTACGTGTGTAATCGTCTGCGCGCCATTAGTATTTTTAGATTCTTTTGAAAGTTCGAAGTATTGACACTATCCTTCTTTACGTTATTATTCTAAGAGTGGAGATTATAGAATTATCGACCCTTTTCCTAATGTTTATAGATAAAAATTAAAATAAAGTCGCTACCTCGAAACTTCCTCGACTCGACTCATCCTCATTGAGGACGTTTCGTATTCACAGTTGTCATTTTTGTCCTCAAGTTTAAAGGTTTCTTCCAATAGGGTAAGGTTGAGTCAAGGAAACAACTGTCAAACGTAAGGTGTCTCTTGAGGTACCTTGAGGATACCTTTTTTTTATTTTTTTTTTTTTTTTTTTTTTTTTTTTTTGAGGATACCTTAAGGAGGTTTTTATATGTATATGCATACGATCTTGTATTTTTTCAATAATGTAATTCGAGGAATTTATTGAATATCTATATGATAATCCGTATAGTTATTTATCTGGACGATATTTGCGTGATGCAGATAATCCAACGTAGTTATACGACGAAAGTGAGTTTGTAAAAAGGTTTTGATTTACAAAAACCATTGCAGCACATTATTAATTACCGCTGCTATTTCAAAATATTGGAGGTAAATCCCAGAGATATTTATCAATTCCGCCGATTATACAGGTGCTAGTCACATTAAGATTTTACGAACTGGCAACTTCCAAGTGAGTAACTAAAATGATAACCTTTAATTGAGTACCTACGTACACAATAACCGGTAAGGGGACGTCCATAAATTACGTGAGGTGTTTTTTTAAATTTTCTGTGCCTCCCTCCCCCCCCTGGTGAGATGTCGTGAGATTTTATTCAATCCCCTCCCCCATCCCCCAATCTCACGTGAGATTTTTCAAAGTGTGGGTTTCTTACGTAAACGCGTTGGATTGTTATTGTAAAAAAAAAAAGAAATATTTTCTTTCGAACGAATTAGCGAATGATCTTAATTGTATTACGATTACGCTTAAGATTAAATCTTAGGCATGTACAATCTGGATTAAATGGGCCAAAATAGTATATTTTTCTTTGTTTCAATAAAAAAAAAATTGCGTGATATTTGCCGAGACCCCCCCTCTCTCCAACGTAAGATTAGATGAGATTTGACTCGACCCCCTCCCCCCCTTAAACATCTCACGTATTTTATGAACGCCCCCTAATCCGCTCGGTATTTAACATTTGCAGTATTTTTAGACAGAAAGTTCTTGCTTTTTTTATTTTCATCAAAATACTGACGTCCACTTCCAGCCATTTTGTAAATGTATCAATTAAAATAATGTTTTATAGCAATGACGCGCCAAGGAAATGCCTGTGTTACCTAATTACAAAATAATGGTTATTTATTGTAAACAATAGTAAACCGCTAAATAGAGATTCTTTGTTTATATATTTTTAAATTTGATTACGCAAACGGAACCAGGCCCGCCGCTAGCTGTTTCGCCGCCCGCGTGCAATACCGATTATGCCGCCCCTTTTTTCGGTAGGCGGTCGGATAGTCTGGGCACATCCCGCCCAATCCATCCGGCGCGATGGATGAGCGTCATGCGACCCCATAACCTACCTCCTCCCTGTCGCCAGTGGACTGACCCCAGTGGTAACAATTCCTTGATATCCGTGGCCGGCTCGGCGGGTCACCCTGTCGAATACCGTCCCACCTACAGCACTCCTTCGAGACCATGCCGCCTCCGACTTGCGTCTTCGACACCCGTCACTATAACTCGGCAAGCATCTGCGCTTCCAGGTCCTATGAAGGAGTCCCGGCCAACAAGCATGCTGCCTCCGTCGCAACCATGCGGTATCCGCATATGGCCCTGACCACCATGGCACTCTGTGGACGCCACAGGATAGCCATAAGACGGACGGTCAGGGACCCCACCCACACAGGTGATCCGTACAGGGCCACCGACCAGAAGACCCCCGCGTACAGCAGTCGATACGCAGCGCTGGGTTCGCTCATGTTTGGCATCAGCCAAGAGAGGACGTTCGCCGCGCGAAACAGCCGCGGAGCAAATCCGCGAAAATGATGCCGGAACCACCAATGCCCGTCGAGCACCAGACCCAAGTATTTCATGTGGGCCTGGATGCTGATGTCGACGGAATTGACAGTGATCACGACGACGATTGGAGGACCTATACGGGGCCCGTGGTACGAGAGGGCCTACGTTTTGTCCAGAGCCATCCTCAACTACAGCGCCTCGATTCACCTGACAATCTCCTTGGTGCTAAGAGTTGCTACACTTGCTACTTCTTCCAGCGTTCCATCCCGGGCAATGACGATCGTGTCGTCGGGCATAACAAATTACACCCAGCCCGGGTAGGAGGCTCCTTGTCAACGTTCTGACTTAGCCGATTTTCCACAGTGTGTGATCGAGGACCGACCCCCTGTGGGACACCGCACGTTATGGGCGTTCGTATAACGGGGATTCGTATAATGGAGTTGAAGGTGGCCCTGGACAAGACGAAGATCCTCTTGTTCCACGGACCATGTATGGATCCTGGTTGCTGGTCGCTGAAGAGGCTTTGGTACGGTGTCAGGACCGTCGAGGCCTTCCGGCTGGTGCTGATAAAGTGGTTGGAGCGGACGCACGGGGTGCTTTCCTTCCGACTGGTGCAAGTCTGGACGGGGCACGGTTGCTACGGCAAATACCTACACACGGTCGTAAGGAAGGAGAGTACACCGGCCTGCCACCACTGCGCTTGCGACGAGGACGGCGTAGCACACACTCAAAATATGTGCTGCGTGGGCTGAGCAGCGTCGTGATCTCGTCGCAATCATTGATGCCGACCTGACGCTGCCGACCATCGCTAGGGAAATGCTCGGCAGCGTCAGGAACTGGAAACGGTCGCCACCGCGGGCGCTCGGGCGCGCGGGCGTCGTGGAGGCGTTTCTCCCGGGGGACGCGCCAGAGACTCAGGCGGCGCAGGTGCGAGGAGATACACCCGCAACGTCGGCTAGCCGCTGTAGGCCGCAGGTGACTAGCCGAGGCTGCGGGTGACTGGGCCGGGGAGGACCTGAGGCTGACCGCGCTTCAGTGACCGATTTCCCCGAGAGGCAACATCGAGAGGAGAGGGTACCCCTGCGACCGGGGTATTCCGTCAGGCCGACCACCGAAGGCAAGTTACTATGCACCGGTGGTGGGCCCAACGGCGAATGCGATGTGGCACGCATGGGTCATGGGGCTGTGCGCCGTCCCTCCGTTACCTCGGACGGAGCCGGGTGGTGGGTGCGCTGGCCATGGCCCATCCCCTGAAAAAAGGGGTCACCCTCGAGACTGTCCAGCATTTCCTGCCGACTGACGTCTTTGGCGAGACAGACGGCCAACCGCGCACTGCAATAACCTTCGTACAGCTGGCCCTCCCGCTCTGCGTTGCAATGATGCCGCCGCCTACGGGTGTAGCCTGTAGTATCTCCGGGCGCGTTCGCACCCGGTCTGGAGATTTGCCAACTCTCCGGAACACCAGGGGACCACCCTGCTCAAAGGGAGACATCGCACAGCACACGAGACATGGCCGCATCACAAATTTGCTTAAACGCACAGCGAATACGGCTAGCCTCGGCGTCCACCTCGTCTGCCTGGGGCGTTGAGGATAGCCATGAGTGAACGATGGCTGTCACCACCAATAGGTCCCGATCCATACGACCCACAGCCCACCGTGGAAACGCGGGCGCTGCGTCCGCCGTGTGACGCCTGCTGCCTTCGGCGTTGGGAGGAACGACAACAGCCTCTAGTGCTTGTTATTCTGACGCATGGCTCCGCGCAGCGCGTTCTGTATTACACTGATGCAAGATTGAAGTATAATCACACAAGTTTAAATTTCAATAATTATGCTGAAACTATTAACAAAATAATTATCAAAAGAACTATTAACAAAATAATTGCAATTCAATTGGTCATTGTTATTGTTTATCCACCATAAGGCTCTTCGAATGTGTACAAATACGTAAGTACAGGTAGGTACCTAACTTACCCACTATACCTATGCTCAGAGGGAATTGCCCTAGCTTCCAGTCCTGCTTTTCAATGGGGTGACATCTTAGATTTAACGGATGCCAATTGATGGCGGTGTTAACGCCCATCGGTCGGTTTTTTTCCATGAGGTGAAATTTATTATACTTATGGTAGGGTGAATATTACGACATGAAATACATGATGGGTCGCTCGATATGCCGCCCCCTGGACGTTATTATACTTATGATAGGATGAATATTATGACATGAATTACGTGATGGGTCGCTCGATATGCCGCCCCCCTGGACGTTTTATACTTATGGTAGGATGAATATTAAGACATGAATTACGGGATGGGTCGCTCGATATGCCGCCCCCCTGAACGTTTTATACTTATGGTAGGATGAATATTATGACATGAATTACGTGATGGGTTGCTCGATATGCCGCCCCCCTGGACGTTATTATACTTATGATAGGATGAATATTATGACATGAATTACGTGATGGATCGCTCGATATGCCGCCCTCCTGAACGTTTTATACTTATGGTAGGATGAATATT
This sequence comes from Lymantria dispar, assembly GCA_032191425.1. Classification (NCBI taxonomy): domain Eukaryota; kingdom Metazoa; phylum Arthropoda; class Insecta; order Lepidoptera; family Erebidae; genus Lymantria; species Lymantria dispar. The sequence goes on along the minus strand of CM063445.1, from coordinate 7,580,946 downwards.
ATGACATGAATTACGTGATGGGTCGCTCGATATGCCGCCCCCCTGAACGTTTTATACTTATGGTAGGATGAATATTACGACATGAATTACGTAATGGGTCGCTCGATATGCCGCCCCCCTGGATGTTATTATACTTATGGTAGGATGAATATTATGACATGAATTACGTGATGGGTCGCTCGTTATGCCGCCCCCTGGACGTTATTATACTAATGGTAGGATGAATATTATGACATGAATTACGTGATGGGTCGCTCGATATGCCACCCCCTGGACGTTATTATACTTATAGTAGGATGAATATTATGACATGAATTACGTGATGGGTCACTCGATTTGCCGCCCCCCTGGATGTGCCGCCCGCGTGCGGTACACGCCTTGCACGCCCGCTTACGGCGGGCCTGAACGGAACCAAATGTAACCACAAATTTTTAGAATGCCAACATAACGTAGCGAATTCCTCAAAATTCTGGCGTCATTCGTGACGTATTACCTCCACTCTTCCTTACTGGAGGAACCTTAGAATTTCCTCAAGTTTACGACTATGAATACCGATGTTGAGGAAAGTTCGAGGCGATCCTCGAAGCTTCCTTACCTGAGTGTGAGTGGAGGCGATCTCGAGGTTACGACTTAGAATACGGGGGTTAGAATACAGGGGTTAGAATACAGGGGTTAGTGAAAAAGCTCTCGAAACCGTAGTGTTAACAAAAGATTTTATTTTTAAATAAACTAAAAATTTATTACTTTTTGTTTGTGTGGTTCGTGGTGGTATCGTTCAAATAGATTTTTTGGGAATGTGGTTACTCAATGAGAGAGTGAATGCCTCCGTTTTTCGTATATTTTTTAAAATATTTTTGTCTCTTCTTCTTCTTCTTATTTGATGGCAATGAGCTACAATAATATGAGCTATTGGTGCTAGTGTCGTGTTATTATATTTATTATTCACGTCTTCAGTCTTAGTCTTTCAGTCAGTCGTTACCATGATTTGGTGCTGATATCCAAGTCATGCCTTCTCTGGGAATTTTGGCAGAATGTTGAAATCCACGCAATTCAATATTATATCATATTCACTATATTTCAGAATATTATCTGCATTATATTACATAAAATATCAGCAGAATTATTCAATATAACACTTCAGAACACTAAAATAATGAAAAAAATATAAAAGCGCTACGTGACATTTTGACATTCGCGTCAAAAGTATACGGTCAGCTGTCTATTTTGTCTCTCCTCTCATCTTATCAACTATCAGGAGTTTCAGCGCGAATACGGAAATGTCATGTTAAGCTCTTGTATTATATTCCTTTTTTTAGTGTTTTACAGTGTTCTATTGAATAATTTTTCTAAAGTTTTATGTAATATAATACAATTAAGGTGCTGAAGTGTGGTGAATGTGATATAAGAGTAGTTTACGTGTATTTTCGTATTCTACCGGCATGCCCAGAGAAATCATCTAATTAGATTTTCAGCGTCTAATTAATGATAACGACTTGACTTACTGACGGACAGTGACTACCTATTAATAAGTTATACAATATGGTCATATACAATACGGAGAAGGCAGTATGGTTGAAAAGACCTTAGCCTGTCCGTAAGGGCGATCCAAACAAAGAAAAAAAGTTATCAACTGTCATTGTCAATTGCCCTTGTCAAAAGTCGTAGTTGTAAGCTTGTGAGTTGAGATTTAAGAAATTAATAAATACAGCTAGTAGATAAAATAAACGAAATGGCTGCTGCTTCGAGACGTACTCTCGGGCAATTGCTGCAACAAGGATGGACTGAAATCCCTGAAGTGCTAGCTACAACTGGCGTTGCCCTTGTTGGGATTGGTCTAGCCGCAATAGGTTGCTACAGATACGAGAAAATGGATGGAGATAATAGGAGATATAAAGGTACCTACATCATAATGAGACCAGACGACCCGAGAGCCAAATTAGTCCATAAAAAAGATCAATAGTCATCAGTTTGTTTTGATATGTAACAAATATTAGTGCAACTCCAAATAATTATGTAATATTGTCGTAAAAATAAATTTATTGTTTACGTCCTTTTTGCCATTTTATTTAAATGTAAAATTAGTATAGCCGCCTAGATCTATCTGGAGTGTTAGATTTATATGATGGAAAGTTCTTTATGCTATTCACAAATAATCTGCTTCAAAAGAATGTAAATATATATTGTTCTCAAATATTTGTCTGCTGTAGTCATGAAACGCATGCCCTGCAATAACTACTAAAACCACTGTCATTAGCACAAATATCTAAACATATGCCTATAATTTTAATAAAAGGTATTAGATTTTTCATGATAAATTTGGTTAACATAACAAAAAATGGTCTCAGTTCAGTTGTTCTTAATGGCGATCCTGTTAACTGCAGGAATGATCAAAAAATAAAAATGGTCTCAAGAAACATTCACCATAATATGTTCAGTTATTTAAAAGTTTAGTCATAAACACAGAAAAATTATAAAAAATGACAATTCAAGATTGAAGATACTACACTGTTGCATCACCTGTCTATAAATCCAGGCCAGTCCCTACAGGGCAGCACCACAATTTTGCAGAAAACCAACATCTGAATAGTAGCAGCTTGTTATTCAGTGAGCGAGAAGTTAAAAACCCAACTCTTTGAGGGTGTTTGTATGTGGTGGGTTTAATTATGCCTTTAGTATTGTTGAACTTCATTGCCTGCATTCACACTTCCTTAACAGTAGAGAGTGACCTAGTGAAGGTCCACAAGCAGCAGGATCACTTACCACCAGGTGTGCTGTTTGCCACTAACAAATATAATCCTAATGTTCTGTGAGTTTTCTCGCTCTCAACATGATAATTTCAATATACAATTATGAGATATTACCCCCAAATAGAAATGTAGCTTGTACACACATATAGTTGTATAGATGCAAAGCAAATTTTGTCATCAATTCAACAGGTATTGTTTTGGATAGTTTGAATATCTCGTGCGAGATAAAACTTAAATATTTTCAGTCTTACAGATTACCACATCATTATTTATTGATTCAGTAAAGAAGAGATTGTGGTTACTGGATGCAGGACATTTTTTTTATATTGTTATTGCAATGTCTATATGAATAAATATTGCTGAAGGTCACCTGAAGACATTGCATTATATGCCCTCATGGGCAGAATGTTTTGTGAGGTACATGTCCAATGATGTGTCCTCATAATGCAGGACAAATGAGGTAAAACATATAAACCCTAAAAAGAATGATCATAAAAGAAGAATTTGAATTGTTCTATATAGAATGATATCTGATGTTTACGCGAGCTATATAGAATATTTAAGTAGAACACTTATGAAATGAAATGATTTATTATTATGACAGACACAAAGCATAAGAGAAAACAAATTTAAATAATGAAAATTTCGAAAAGTGTGTGCCACAATCCGGTCCCAACTCAGCATAATGGTGGCCAAAGATGACCATCTTCCGTTGGTACCGGGAGGAGACATCACCCACATGCTCTCAGTTTAAATTCGAACTAATAATATTAACATGATTAACAAAAGTGTACATTTTCACATCTGATAATAAATTCTGTTGACTATACCTGCTTAATTGCAATTTTTAAATACATATTTTTCTAATTTTGATTATAAATAAAAAATATAATTGTCATGCCTGAAATAAGTAAATATAATAACAAAAAGAGGCCAATAAATTTATAGGTGCCTGATAATTAATGAACATATAATTAAAATACAACTAAAAAGCACTGGTGTCATGTATGAGTAGTTCCTCGTTTTTTTGATGTGCGTAAATAAAATCGGTTACTTTTTTTTTGAAAATGTACAAATTTGGCAGGTTCCTTATCGGTGGAGGAATATTGTTCCAACATTTAGACGCATCTCTGCGAGATAGAATCCGGAACACGGAAATCCGCAGCAGAATGGGTGTAACCGACACAGCACGAAGAATTAGCACGCTGAAGTGGCAATGGGCAGGCCACATCGCTCGACGAACCGACAACCGCTGGGGAAGAAAGGTTCTCGAGTGGCGACCACGTATCGGACGACAAGTGTAGGACGCCCCCCCACTAGGTGGACCGATGACCTAGTGAAAGTTGCTGGGCGTCGTTGGATGCAGGCGGCACAGGACCGCACATTGTGGCCCAATATGAGGGAGACCTACGTCCAGCAGTGGACGGCAATAGGCTGAAATGATGATGATGATTTAGACGCAGCATAATGAAAACTACCTCGGAAAGCAGCTGAGAAATGTCGCTCAGTGGCCAGTTGCAACGAACACTGTTGGGCATTTCTTGACTTACGACTCGATAACCACGATAGTTTATCACTGTAGGCAGTCATTTGGATGTGGTCATTGTATTAACTAAGGTCTCAACCTCACACAAGATGTCCATCATCATTATGGAAGCTATGTCGCTAAATTTACAGGATAGTTAAGTATTCTATAAATATTTATTGTTAGATACCTTAAAGGGCGGTGTCTTAAATGAAACACATAAATTAATATTCTTAATTTATTACCAAAAAAAAAATTAAACCAAGCGCCTTTTACATCTACAGATACTCGTGATAGGTACTGTTATGTAATAGGCACTGTTATGAAATTAGATAGTTTGAAGCTCTTATTAACCAAGCCATAATCACCAAAAACAAATCTAAAATTAAGAAACAATATGCTGCCGCTTGATTATGTAGTTGACGAAAACGAGACATGGAGTGAGGCTCATAATAGTATGTTTGCAAATCATTGACAGAGACAGGCGTTCTAGAGTCCAAATAAGGATTTTTTTTTTTGGGGTGTGCTGCGGTCAGCGCGTTCCTCGCACCACTCCCTCCGGGGCGACAGAGGGGCGTAAGCATGCACACCCACAACTCACCCAAACACCACGTCGCCTTCGTCGTTGGGCCGACCACCGGAGCAGGGTTACTTGTCATCAGTGGTCGGCCTGGCGGAATACCCCCCTATTTGGGGTACCCTCCCATCGACCGACGTCGCCCCTCGGGGAAATAAGGACTAGCACTACTTCAGGTTCTAAACAATAATTCCCTTCTGCATTTACCAGGTATTTTATGCATCAGTATTGATAAAAATAAAAAGTATCTTATAGAGAATTTAAAATTCGATGTATATAAAGCAAAAATTAATTTTTGAGATTCTTGTTCAGTGGTACCTACATTTTCCAAGTCTGTACGACTACTACAGTTACACAATTGATTTAGTTCAATATTTTCCAGATTGTAAATACTCGTAAATAAGGTCTAATTCAACATATATACAAACCATAGCCTAAGTTAACATTTAAATCATACGTAGGAGTAACTTACTAAGAATTTAGCAGCTAAATTTATAATAAGTATTGGTGGATTATGATAATTAATTAATTCTATGCTAATGTACACACACACAATTTTTTTTATTCAACATTTTAAATACTAGATTTTTATAATACAGTAAAGTTTGGCTGAATATACTACTTGACCAGACCAACTGAATGAATGCAGATTCTCGCCAGCTAAAATAATCTTAAATTTTAATAATGTTCATGAGATTATATTTAATAGTAACAGATAGATGGCATTGAAACGGGAGAAAAATTATTTAAAATGCAAAATATTATTTCGTATTTTATTTTCCCTATTCATATAGTTTTTAATAACTGTTGTATAGTAATAATAGGTGTCTAGCCGTTCACACTTCTGCAATGGTTGTCGAAACAGTCACATAAGGTTCACACATTTGCCACTAGTGTTACAATTTGAGAAATTACTAGAATATCAGAAAATTACATTATTAACATCATATTAGTCAATCAGAACACCATAAAAAAATAGTAAAAGATATGTATTTGTCTATATAATATAGGGTTGTACGTCAAACGGAGGGATACGTTTTGTTATATTTTTTTATGATGAATGGTATACACTGCATTGTGTTTTTATAATATGCATTAAGTATTGTTAGAGCGTCTTTTTGAAATTAGAGCCCCATCCAGTTATCCCATAGCCATCGAAAGTGGCGAAAACCACCTTCAAATATATTTTGAACGATTATCACTCAGAATCTCCCCAGACCAATGAAGCTGTTCAGCCACATTGAATTAATCTGAGTAGAAAAAGGACAAATCCACATAAGCAAACGAGATAATGCATTAACAACACAACTAAAATTTAAGACATTTGGCTCCATCAAATCGTACATCCATCAAGCTCCATCAAACTGTATTTAAAACAGTTTTCGAAGCCCGAAATGTAGACATAATATTTAGACATTTTCATCATTCCTGACTTACATTAATCATACTATTTATATGCGCAGATTGTAATATATTAATAAGTATATTATATTAATAATATAGGTCAATTACTACGACTACTAGTTATTGGGAAGTGATTGTCTACCTTTGGAAGTACGAGTGTGCAAAGATGATATTTTAAATTAATAGTTTACAATAAAATTACCATTAACAATTTATTTCGATGCTAAATATGAATTATTTCAAGCATGTTAATTATCTTATCTTCCGTGTAGTGACAGAGTAAGAATACAATTCACCACCCCCTCTCTTGCCCCATCTTACCCGTGGGTGATCGTACGAGATCGACTAAGGGATATAAAATACATATAACATCTATGCGAGAGAAGGAAAACTCGAAATAAAACCCTATACCAACACGTCTGACCAGCGTGGTATAGTAGGTCAACCCTTCCATTATGGAGGAGGCCCGAGCCCAACAGTGGGACGTATATGGGCTGAGATAATGATGATGATGAATTATCTTGTGTTATTAATTTTATATGTACATTAATGAACACGACAAATATTATACTATAAAAATAATATTAAAAAACGACAATGATTTTCACAACAATACAAACATGTTTGCCAAACTAGTTTTTTCTTTTTTATGAAAACTGAATTACGACTCTACTATGTGCAATTTATTTTCAAACTATCGAGGGACTCAAGTTTGCACGCAAAATTTCATCTAAATTGACCGAGTTGTATACGAGTTCAATCGCAGTACAGACAGACGAATTATATATATAAAGATGAGTATATAAGTGTATATTAAGAAGTAAAAACTAGTTTGAATCAGGCCCAGAGGAAGAGTCATGAATCCATCATTTACGTTTGGTTTTATCTAAGAGAATATATTTAGCACTTGATTACTCAGCGATTTGTTTAAACATGTCGATGATAGTTATATATTATTTAAGACTATATAATCTAAAATGTTATTGTAGAGCTAGACTTAGAATATATATCACAACATGTTTATTTAAACAACTACAGAATCAAATACTTTCATTGGTACATCTAAATTCTAAATCATGATATATGGGTGTGTGATTACTATCAAAATATTAAATTATTACTAATATTTTTTATACAATTAGACAGAGAAAGCAATACAAGCAAACTGACGTCAATGTTGCTATTTTCATACTAACCTCAGTCTGCTCTCTGAAAGGAATAGAATATACCATCTTTAAAAAAAAATAGTATTTTATATATAAATATGCCATGAAAATGTGGTTAAACTCACAATTATTGAGAAAATTTTATCTTCAAGATTATTCAAGATTTACTGGGTTGCTGTTCACTACAAGCGTATTGCTTACTTCGGTTTGGTTTTATAGAATAAGCAAGCAATTAATGATAAGAAAAATATGCGCGAAGCGGATGGACTATGTTTCCATCGGGTCTAACTGGTTATTAACCACATAACTCTCCGTGAGCCAATTCCACATATTTTGAATGGACTTGTGGTTCATTCTGTATAAAACTACAATGACCCATCTGATTGTTAAATGCGATCGAAGCTTCCACTGAAAGAAATTATAAAATGTCATACAATTATAAAAAAGGTACTTCAATTAAATATTCATATTAACACTGGTTCAATATTTATCATTGGTTTGTAAAGATAACCGTCGGCGTGCATCAACCTACTTATCTGAAGAGGAACGCCATGACGGATCGCCGATGCTATTTCTCTTTTTTCTTTTTACTCGATGAAGATTTTGAGTTCTTCTCCTTGCTCGGTACTGATTTATCTGTGTCTTTTGTTTTCTTTTTCTAAAAATAAATATGAAAGTTACAGAATAATGCAGTAAGATCACCACACCTTAGTCTACCTAGGTACCAACAAAATTGATTTAGGAATGTAAACATATAAAATTACTGAAAGAAAGGAAAAGTAAAAATAAAACAATGGCAATATGATGCAAGCATAATAGACCAATGTAGTATATTATGCTAACCCCCATCTCCTAGTTCTGATAGGCCGAGATGAGTGTTTATTTTTTTTACAAGCACTTAAATTTCTTCATTTATTTTGGCTATATTTTCAATAAAGCTAGCTTTGTGCTCGCCTTTATTTCGCCTATAAATACCTTTATTTTGATTTTTTTATTAGAATTTTTGACTGGGCTGTTAATCAGCCCAATTTGTTTGCAATAAAATGAAAATGGATAGACGGTACTGAGGCAACAATGTCTATATATATAACTAGCAATCCGCCCTCGCTTCGGTTATAGGTTATAGTCGTTTTACCCGCGTAGTTCCCGTTCCCGTGGGAATACCGGGATAAAATTAAGCCTAGTTTACGCCCTGATATTATAGCTTTCCATTGGTGAAAGAATTTTTAAAATCGGTCCAGCCGTTTTGAAGATTACCCGGAACAAACAGACAGACAAAAAAATATAAACTGTATTTTAGGTATATGTATAGTGCAAATAACCGTGTGAGCATGAAAAAAGCCTATTATTTTGACATTACAAACAGACACTCCAATTTTATTTATTGGTATAGATGAAAGTACCTTTATAAGCATGTCATTTTCAGGATCACTATCAACTGGTTCTTCCTCTTTCCAATCTTCATCCTCTGTATCCTCGTAGTCCCCACCGCGACCTTTCCGCACCGTGCCCGGTGCATACGGTAATGCAGCCGCTTTCTTGTTATATGTGCGAGTCATTGCTGCTTTTACCTATATGCAAAATAACACATTGTACTTCGATCAAATATAGATAAAGCGATAATTTTAGCAGTATTTTCCTTGTGGTGACAGAGTAAGCATATAATCCAACTCCCTCTTTCTTCCCGCGGATGTCGTAGAAGACGACTAAGTGATTAAAATGCATATATCATCTGTACAAGAGAAGGAACACTTAAAAGGAAAACCTATACCAACACGTCCGACCATCATGGTACAGCAGGTCGATTTTACCCCCTTTATGGAGGAGGCTCGAGCACAATAGTGCATATATCAGCTAAAATGAATGAATAATGAAATGAAAGCTATCGTGTAAGCGTTGAGCTTCTGAGTGAACTTTATAAATTATAACACGTAAAATAAGTTGTAACTTGATAACAACTGAAGTTAGCTTTAACCAGTGAAATTGTACCACCGGTCAGGTTAATTAATATAGGATTTTATTTTCAGTTTTCCTTCACGTGCATTAATGTTATCTGCTTGTATCAGTTACTCGTCTTTCATGATTACCTTCAGGAAAAGGAAGTGGTGGTGACACATTCTATTCTGCTACTGAATAAAATGTTAAAAAGTAACACTATTTACCTTAGGATCTATAAGTATGGTTGGATTCCTCTGACCAGGCCAAACGGACAGCTCGACCAAAGAATCCATGTCTTCTCTCAACAGGTTGTACGATTGCAGGACTTCTAATGACTGTGTAATACCATCTGCCTTATCCTTGATCAGGGGATTCACGATAGCGTCGCGAAGATGTGATGCGTAGTCCAGGTATATTGATGATTTTGAACCTGATGTGCTGTGGAATACAGTTCATATTACTTCATATCATAATAAGGATACGCTTATTTTAAATTTTACATTTAGTTTGAAATTTACATGGATATTATTAGTGCATCTGAGTTGTCTTTTACGATATCCAGGGGCAAGAAAGTGGGTGGTGAGTTTTATTATAACTCTGTCAATACTGTATAAACTACGCCATCTGTAGTTAATTTACTATACAGAAAGAATTTTTGAAATCGGTTCGGTGGTATAAGCGGGAAAGTGTTATAAACAAAGAACCAAACTTACTTTCGCATTTATAATATTAGTTCCTGTCGTAATGTTATTATATACTTGCACAAAACAATTTCGATGTTTCCCATCTGCCAGGCGTACTGAGCGACGGCTCATTTTTTTTTAAAGAAATTACACAGAAAAATATTTATAAAAAATTTTTTTTTGTAAATATTTATTTATCAATAATAAATAAACCTTTGGGAAGTTATATAGAAAAGAACACTAGAAAAGAAATACGTAAAATTAAAAGTTATGCCATCATTTCGGAAATTATTGCAATGTGTATGTACTCTCCTCGAGAAGAATGTGTAATGAATGTTGTCTTTAAATCGTAACGTTCAAACGTATCGTTTATACGTTACAGAAATCATAACGCCAATTTTCCCCTTCCACGGCGCGTCTAAAGAAGTTTCAATTGAAAAAATTGTAATAATGTAATCTCAGAGTATTTTTACTCACCTGAGTCTTGTATGGCCGTGTATCTCTTGGCACAGGCGACGCATCTTGGTGGTCCGAGAGTTCTTACCAAGCCAGCCTGGGAACTGAATCTGTCCAGTCATATGCCCTGACATCTCGTGACCTGGTATTACTGAAGCGTACATTGCCTGCATATAACCAAATTTATAATCCTCTAAATGTAAAGCAAAACAAAAAGCAAAGGAGACAATTCATCATTCATTCATCTTTGTTCATATACGTCTCACTGCGTTTGCGCCTCCTCCACAATAACAGCGAAATTGACCTTACTATACCATGTTGGTCAGACAGGTTGGTGTAAGGTTTTGCTGCCGAGTTTTCCTTCTCTTATGTAGATGCGCGTATTATATCCCTTAGTCATCTTTTTCGACATCAACGTGCGAGATAAGAAGTGTTGAATTGTATTCTTATTGTCACCACACAGGTAACTAAAGGGAACAATAGAGACAACCAAAGGCCCGAAGCAATGGTTGGACTGCAATCATGCTATGGAGCAGTTGCAGCATGCATTCAGTTACCATTTACCATTAGGTGGGGTGCTTGCTCATCTGCTACTAGAGATAATAAAAAAATTCAAACATCGACTTTGTTAATGAAAATTTTTTGAGAAAATACTCCAACATTGTGGTAATAAAAAAAAATCTAATGACTTTTTATCATGCTCGAACCAGAGTTCGAGGTATAATGTCTTCTATTCTATAAAAGTAATACCTGCAATGGTAATAGACTCCAAGCTTGGCTGCCTCGTATCCTTGCATCAACAAGATCACCCATGCTAATACTGTCAGCCGCTCCACTTATCTTATTCAGCACTTCATGTCTGTAAATACAAGTCATGTTTTGGTAAAGACACTGAAGGTATATTATATGATGAAACAAAGCAAGAACTAAATTGAATAGTTTGTTTAAATGAATGTGACATTTGCAGAAACTAAAATTGGATGATGTAGGTAATGTAGCATTTTGTCGCTCAATGTATGGTGTTCATTTTCTCAATGACTTTTAGCCTTAACAAAAAATTGAGGCCTCTTCTTGACTTTACATGTGGTTTTTTCTTTTATTCATGATGGAAAACGTTCAAATAGCTGATAATAAGTAGTAATCCTAATATCAAGTCATAATAATAAAAGCAAGTAATAAGATACTTTGATTTTGTAAAAAATATGCAATAAGGTTGTAAATTTGTGTGATGATAGGGTAAGAATACCATTCACCACCACAGACATTGGTAATCGTATGAGAGGACTAATAGACACAAGCAGATAACAAAACTGCAAGAGAAGGTAAACTCGAAATAAAACCCTATATCAACTCTGACTAGTGTTGCACAATAGGACATCTCCCATTGGAGGAGGCACTAGCCAAATAGTGGGACGTATATGAGGCGAGGTAATAGTAATAAGGTTGTAAGTCATACAGTAAAATCTTTTAAAAATATATGTATAAGCGTTACACTCACTTTGGACAATGCGGCGCAACTTGCAAATAGTTTTCTTGTACAAATAGAGGTGCGATGCTATAATCATAGAAGAACAAATCGCTTTTATCATTTATGGACATTTTCTTATGATCTTCCGCAGAGAACGCCTTACGAATAGCTTCCCATGGACCCTAGAATAGACAAGAAATTCGTTTAAAAATACAACTAGTTTACCAGTGAATAGTATAGCAGGTCAATTGCCATCCCAATTAGGAGAAGTACCACAACGGTCAACCTGTTGTTAAAATCACTTTATGTTTATAACCTGTCACAAAGATTGGCGAATGGACCAGAGGCTGCAATCCGTAAGATTTGCAAATTCAATTGCCTAAATATTGGAGAAATTATTATAAAATGTCTTAAATAGTTTATACAAAATTATATATGTAGTAAAGTAAGAATAGTACTAAGCTATTGCAATTTTATTTTTATTTTTTATTGCCGATGGTGGCCAACATGCAAGAAGCACACCTCATGGTAAGTAATACGGCGGTATTACTATTACGGCCAGTATTATGCGGGTAACATATGGACCTTTGCAATACCAAGGGCACAGCTAGGCCATTTCCTACAGTAAAAAAAAAAATGCTCTTCTTAAACCTCGTTTAAAGAAGAACATGTCATAGTGCTGCAAGAGGTATCCCAAGTACTTAATATATGGATACTGTCCTAAATTAATCTAAGCTCTGATACAAATCAATGCATCTTATCATAGAATAATAATAATATGCCTTTAACAATAGTTTTTATTTTATTTAAATATGATGACATACCAATTTGATGTCTTTCTTGCTGATTTGCGCGTCCTTCCGAAGTTTTTCAGTATCGTTGAGTGCAGGGTCTATTGCCCACATGGATAAAAGGTTGATCGTCTGCCGTATGTCTTGATTAGCTGATGTGATGAGCTGCGCTAACACGTCTGGTTGTATCTTGATTTGTTCTTTGAAGCATATTGACATCATCGCCGACTGGAATAACAAATAATTATGTTAAGACTAAACATTGAGATTTCAGTGTGGTAATGGAATAAGAATATAGTTCGCCAACCTTCTCTTCCCTGTGGGTGTCGTAAAAGATGACTAAGGGATTAAATAAGCATATAACATATGCAAGGGAAGCAAAACTTGAAATTAAACCCTATCCCTAACCTACCCACCAACACATCTGACGAGTGTGGCATAGTAGGTCAATTTCCCTCCTATTGTGGAGAAGACCTAAGCCCAACAGTGAGATGTATATGAGATGAAATGATGAACATTGAGAAGAGTTATAGCATCTGTCGTAGTTTTATTTGCGTGTAATCTAGACTAATATTATAAGAAGGAAAAATTTGTATTTTTGTGTGTCTGTATGTTTGTAATGAATAAACTCAAAAACGACTGTGTCGATTTCAAAAATTCTTTCACCATTGGAAAGCTATATTATCCCTGAGTAACATAGGTTATATTATATCGCAGTATTCGCACGGGAACGGGTACTACGCGAGTAAGGCGACTGTAACCGAAGCGAAGCGAGGGCGGGTTGCTAGTATAAGATCATCTCAACTCATATAGCGGCCTATTGTATTTAATCCTGTATCCTGAGTTATATTTAAACTTTTCTTGGGTAGAATCTTTTATCACGCTATTCTTTTATCGACTTGGATAGTTCTGATGGGCTGTTTTTAGATGCCTGCTGCTAGCTTGTCAATAAAAGATCATTGTACTAAATCAAGGAATATTGTTTTAAAATGTCAGAAGTGAAACTTATTTATCCTTTATCCATCATCCTTTATCCCATTCTCTCGTCGCCTGAATCCTATACATTTACGTGTTTGCGTCTTTTTTATGCACTCGCTTTTTCATTTCAGCGAGTTTGATATCACAACGATTCTAAAAAACTTTCACTTAAATAAAACATTTTTGACACAGGCGGCACAGGACCGCACCGTGGAATGCAGGCGGCATAGAATCTACGTCCAGCAGTAGGCGGTGATAGGCTGAATGATGATGATGACATGACTTAAAGATATTACCTTAATTTGTTCAACTCTAGGTTTACTAAACCGTAGATCATAGCAGTAGTTGACAAGTGATCTCATTTTCTGACTATTACGATCATTACACATACATATTATTGGCACTGACGCTGACTTTATAAGACTTATCAGTTCTTGAAGACCACCTGAAATGTAATTACCTAGTCATTAATCTATCACGCTAATTATAATATTCAAATTGTTATACCCATGACTTAATTCGCGTATTAAGCTTGACGGCTATCTAAAACTAATAGGGGTTATTTTCTGGATAAAGGCCACTATAAAAAAATGTGCCCTTGCTCAGGACGCAGACATGAAACATCAAAATTATTTTGTACAATTATACAGAATGTATCAGGTTATCGGGCAACTGGAGCTAGGCAGGTGGTAGGAACCCATGAAAAAAATTTGACCGAAAAATATCGATTCGTTAAGGAGTTAGAGACATGTAAACTTTTCAATTTTGTCATCGCTTTTTCGTGTAAATCCGATTGAAATGTATAAAGTCAATGATACTTAATACGCAACATATTCATACTTTGTTAAATGTTCATTAGAAATTGAATGAATCAATGATTACGTTCGCATAAGCAAAACACTTCGCCTTAAAACAGCTGATCGGCCGATGACCGTTGACGGCTCGCCGTTGTTACCTACGCTCATTGAATCGTTTGCGCAATTCTAGGTATGAATGAATGAAATTATACTGTCGAAGCTTTTCATGCCTACATATATTCTGTCTGTACATGCCTACATAATACGTAACATTTAAGGTATCGACTCTTAGACACATTTTTTTGAAATCACCATAACTTTTATGTTATATCGTTTTTTGTGTAATGTACATTCTAATTACAATCTATGACCGTTAAACTACAACATACTCGAACAGTTGTCCCATAACCTGATACACCTGTATATGCATAAAAAAAACAGATTACGACAGGAACTAATATGGCATAAAGTATTAATAAAATATTAAGATCTTTTTTCCAGAAAATGACGATTTTTATTCAGTAGACATTTATTATCATTAGTATACACATAGGTATGTGAGCTCAGTGGGGCAAGAGAGAGAGCGCACAACATCGTGTTGCTCCATCTCACTCACACGCTACTACGTATAGCCTACGTAGCATAGCTAGGTAGTGTCGTTGTTGTAGGTTAGGTTTACTCTCGCATATTCCGTCATATAGCGTGACGTTGGAACGCCAGGCCAACGATCAGGTTCACCCTCGCATATAGATGTTTCACATCAAAAAGAGGTTTTTTTTTATGGTAGGCTATGGTCTGAACATAACTCTACAATGAGCGATGGATGGGGAGCGTATAGCTCCCTTTATCTACTGCATTCCTTGACAGTATCAATAAAATTTGCACCAGCCTGATGGAATATCATAAGCTTCAGTCTTTATTCTAAATGTGCCTCATCAACCAATCCCTGTCCAGCAGTAAAGTAAAACTTTATAAGACTTACCTCTGTCTTCATTGCCAGCCATTCCGTCTACTTCATCCATGACCAGAACATGTTTTTTGGTAATAGCTTGCTTGCCCTTTTCACCTATAAATATTGATAGATATGAATTAAAGCATTTAGCCCAATTATGGTGACTCACAAACACGAAATATAATAAACACCTAACCTATACTTGCTGATTGGAGTCGTAAAAATTAGCCGTGATTTCACCAGGGAAATACGCAAGAGTACAAACTTTTCATAAATTTAATAAAGAAAACTAGCAACCCGCCCTCGCTTCGGTTTAAGTCGCCTTACTCACGTAGTTCCCGTTCCCCTGGAGAATATCGGGATAAAATATAGCCTAAGTTATCCCTTGTATAGACCTCGTAGTAAAATATTATCAAAATCGGTCCAGCTGTTTTGAAGATTACCCAAAACAAACAATTTTTTTTTAAAACTGTGTTTAGGCATAGGTATCATGCAAATAATCATATCAGCGTGGCAAAAAGCCCATTATTTTGACATTACAAACAGACACTTCAATTTTATTTATTTGCATAGATCCTGTAGATGTAATAGATTGACATCTAGCGATGAAAACATGTAATAGGTATCTCATAGCTTCATAACTATTTTAAAAATATCTGTTCATTTCGTATGTAACGCTTTATTTATGCGATAAGTCATCACAACAATGGAATTTAGGGAAACGTGATAAGAATCTATGGACTTAATCACTTTTCGATACTCGCAATAAACGATAAGGTACGCACGTAGTGTATTTTCTGTCACCGTACGAAAACAATATCTGTTAGGTTTTGGCGGGAACGTGAAAGCATCATGTGGTAATCTTGTATATTCAATATTTTAACAACATCATCTTCTCATCTCAGCCCATACATGTCCCACTGCTGGGTTCGGGCCACCTCCATTGTGGGTGGGAATTTAACCTACTATACCATGCTGGTCAGACGTGTTTTCTTATGATTTCATTTAGAGATTTCCTTCACTTGCAGCAATGTTATCTGCATTTTAAATCCCTTAGTCGTCTTGTACGACACCCAGTACTAAGAGAGGGGGGGTGGTGAATTGTATTTTAACATGTTACATTAAATAATTTTGAAGGCATATTTACAATGCTATAGTAAATATGATATAACAATATTTTACATATATTTTAGTATTCCACCAAAATTCCTAGAAGATATAATTAATAGCGTGGCTATGGTACTTTGACATACTGATGAACAATAATCTGGATAAATTACGTATAAAGACTTCGCATAAAGGTTATGGGAGTAATGCTGTAAACTTCCTTAGAAAAAAACTAGGAAAGTACCTTTAGCATAACCGGACAGTGAAGTAGTGGTGAGCAATTCGCCGATTTGTTCCTTTATCAGGGTCTTGTTGCGAGTATCTGAAGCGTTAAACTCTACCATGTCGAACCCTAGCTCTTTGCACACAAGTGATACTGTCGTCGTTTTACCTGCAATATCAATTAATAATATAGTTTACAGGTAAGGATCAATCAAAGGCGACATTTGTTACACTAACAGCTTGCCCCGTCTAAGCTTTGCGTAATTAAATAAGTGAATAACAGTTTCATTACTTTCATTCTCACTCTCTAACCATTTATAGAGTAAAATTATTCTAGTTCTGTAAAAAAGGAAGATGAAATCTCAATAGTTGCATATTTTACAACATTTATTCTCCAAAGATTTTTAAATTGTATCAAAATTGGTAAAGTTATTTTTGTTTCATTATTCCAAATGGTGGCAAACTAGACCGCTGCTTACCGTGAGGTTCGGTGATACTAAATGCATCACCAAAACCCACCACATGCAAACACAATAAGTTGGGCTTCCTCGTTCACCAAACGAAGCACAGTAACAAATTGCTACTACTACAATGTCGATTTTCTGTGAGAGTGTGGTACTACAACGGATGAACCGGCCCTCCCTATCTTGCCCGTGGATGTCGTACAAGACGACTTAGGGATAGAATATGCATCTAACATCTATGCAGGAGAAGGCAAACTCAACAAAAAACCCTATACCAACACGTCTGACCAGCGCGGTATAGCAGGCAATATCCCTCCTATTATAAAGGGGGCTTGAGCCCAGTAATCGGATAGGTATCAGCCGAGATGAGATATTTCAGGTATTTACATCTGGCAGTGATCATGTTGGTTCGCTGGCGATGAATGTTGAATAGCAGAACCAAAATTCATAAGCTATCTAATCTTTTATGGTGGTATTACACTTAAAAAGCCCAGTCCCAACCAATACTGCACAGATGACGTAGTGGATAAGATCTACCCTAGACCTACAGTGCCAGTATCGCGGGTTCGAATCGCACGCAGGACAACACTGTGCGTTACACAAATTGTTGTTCAGATTGGATGTAATTTGTGTCCGTTAATTATGTTTGCGAAGTCCCCCGCAATACAAGGGCTATTTCCTTAATGCAGAGTGTTGTATTTAAAAAGAAAAATACTCACCGACTCCAGGGGGCCCTGACAGTAATACTGCTTTATAATAACCACCGTCATCATTCTTCGCCCATGGATTAGGCTTTGGCAATTTACCTTTTCTATTCACATACCATTTTGTTAGCCAGTTTATTAATCTGGAATTTTTTTATATAAATTTTACTTCTTTATAACTAATAACATTGATAAACAACATAATAGTAAGTGGTAAATATTGCTCTGGAAACTGTCGATTTAGCAAAGGGTATGGCCCTTTGCCAAGACTGGCACATACAAGAGCATAATAGTTTTCTATAGTGTTCAGTGGCAGACTACCAAGCAGTTTGATGATAAGTAGTAATTGTCGCTTACAGACTGGTAATAACAGAGGCACAGGTATCTTGCTACCTGGTTGGCTGCCACATTGGGACAAAAGTGGTGATAGCATTGGGCGTTATATACTCTTCTGTGTGATGATGAACAAGAATACAATTCACCACTTCCTTACCTGTGGATGTCGAAAAAGACGAATAAGGGATACAATACATGTATAATATCTATGCAAGAGAAGGAAAATTCGAAATAGAACTCTAGACCAACGTGTGTGACCAGCATGGTGAAGTAAGGTCAATTTCCCTCCAATTATGTATAGAGCTCAAACCCAGCAGTGGATGTATATGAGTCAACATGAAGATATACTTCTCGTCGGGGCATTTCAATCAAGTACTCTAGAGGGAAAAATATTGGATGTTGACAAATGCTAGATTTTAGATGTTGATGCATTTACTTTGATTGCGCCCCACAGTGTATTATGAAGCCCAATTTTGTTGCATACTGTTTTTATTGTAGAAATAGATAGTTCTTATCATTTTAAGTATACACCAAAACAAGATATTCACCGATAAAGTTGAGATAATGCGGAATTACATATCATCAATAAAGGCAAATTTAAGCAATCGCTTTATCTAAATTCATAATCTTATTCGCCATTATGACGGAGTAAAAAAATCGTAAAGAAAATTTAATGATAAGTTATATCTTTATAATTAGTACAACTAATCATTATAGTTATGAAAGTTTTGATAACAGTCAATTACCTATTACACAATGGTTAATATTACATATTTACACAAGTTTTCATATGAATGAAAACTTACGTAACTATAATGCAATTCAAATAAGAATGTCAATGACCTCTATCTGTCAAATATCACTTGAAAAGTACGGCTTGCAATGAAATCATATGTTTTTGTTGTTGTATCATATCAATGTTTTTTTTTGTTGTATCGAGTATCAGTGAGTCGAATGTGAAAAAGCGTGTAAATGAATTAGGGCTGTGACAAAATATCGATATTATTATTTAACAATATCGATACGTATAATTTTTGGACGATGTATTGATAGTTTGATACTATAAAGGAAATATCGAAAACGATATTATTCTACAAAATCACTGTAAACTTAATCTACTTAATCATTATTTACAATAAGTGGCGTAGACTAAAATAAAAAGGTCATAAAGGGAATTCAGCAAATTTTGGTATTTTAGGAAAAATGCTGGCACGAAATTGGTGATAAGTTCTCACTACCTCCAGCTCATTACAGGAACCCCACAAAGAACGAAGATAAAAGAGTGGTTATGGAGAAAAATATCGATATATCGATATTTTTTTGATATATCGAACTCCGGTTTTGATATATTTAAAAATATCGATATAGAAAGTGAAGAGCTCAATTCCAATTCAAAATTATGTATATAAATTATATTTAAAAAATATTTTGGTTTGCGGACCCCCAACCGATTCGAATCGACACACATATGACGTCACAACATGGCGTAAAGTCGATCCTATTCTTATTTGAAACGCATGATAATTTAGTTTTTTTTTGTGATTTATGGGACCCAGATTATGGTGAACTTCAGAAATTTTTATAAAAAAAAACCAGTCAACCAACCAACCACCCGGGGCGATAGAGGAGCGACGCCAGACCCCATAGCACCCACCGTAGCACGTCCCTTCGTCGTTGGGCCGACAACCTGTACCGAGTTCCTTGTCCTCCGTGGTCGTCCCGACGGAATACCCTCTCCTCCCGACGTCCCTTTTCCGAGACGTCGCGTCGGTCGCTATCGCGCGGTCAGCCTCTCCGCGAGTGGCGGACCAAAATCCCTGATCCCGTAACCCGAGAAAAAAACTACTTGCCGCATCGGATCGGATCCAGAGTTTTACTCTAATGCTTAAAATGATAAGAACTTTCTATTTCAATAATAAAAACAGCATGCAGTAAAAATGAGGTTTATAACACTGTGTCCCTATGGCGTAGTTTCGAGGAGTACGTCGTGTCCCCTCCTCCTTAAAGAACAGCAGGCAGGGCTGTATAGATTTATAGCATCTTATTTAGTACTCTACTCCATTACTATCGTTTTGTAAAAGGAGTATTCTGGGCATTTCAGAGATATTAGGTCTCTGCTTACTATCGTTTACGCAAACCGCTTGGACTGATGGAAGATTTTTTCTAGCATACACAGAGAAGATAGATAATTTTGACACAGCTTTTTTACTTCGCCTAAAAGGCTAGTATGTATATCTGAATAATGGCCAAATTAAACCAGCTTTTTTTTTTATTGCAACCAGTGGCAAACGAGCATACAGTACACCTGATGGTAAGTGTTGCTGCGCTCATGGACCTTTACAAGGCCACTGCCTACCGCGAAGAAAGTGAAGGGAGTGTGAATGCGCGCATTGAGGCTCGTTGATACCAAAGGCACTACCATAACCCTCCACACGCAAACACCCTCAGAAAGTTGGGCTTCCGGCTCTCTCGCTCACCGAACGAAGCGCAGTAACAAATTGCTACTACTCAGACGTCGATTTTCTGCGAGAGCGTGCTTAAATGTAGATTTGGTTCCTTCGAAACAACTGACTCATGGACTGCTACACTTGTCATAGCTGGTACATACATCATCATACATCTCATTTATTGGTCTACTAGCAACCCGCACTCGCTACGCTTCGGTTGCAGTCGCCCTACCCGCGTAGTGCTCGTTTCCGTGGAAATCCGGGGATAAAATATAGCCTATGTTACTCCCTGATATTATAGCTTCACATTGGTGAAAGAATTTTTGAAATCGGTTCAGTGTTTTAAGCGTGAAAGCGTAACAAACAAACTTACTTTTGCGTTTATAACATTAGTAAGGAAGTAAAAATTGCTTAATTTTGCCTCATGTCTCCCTCTTTGTATAGAAATGATGTAAATTTTTCTAACGCCTGTTATCTTTTCTAATTAAATTTGTTGTAGGTCTCAAGATAATTAAAAGTATTGCCCGGGACGCCTATAGTCCATAAAATATAGCTTGATCTCTGTGACAGATGTCAACGAAACCTACGAAGTAAGTTTGATAGAGCGACATGTTTACAGTTTCATTTTGTATCAAATATATTTTCATTCTTTTCGTGCCAGTTTTATTGCAACTGGATCGTAATATATTATAATTATAAAAATATTAATATTCATGCCTAAGATGTACCTCATAAGCACTAAAATACCTATTAAACATTTTATACATAAATGACGCTTAGGTACGTACAAGGTCATACTGGACTGAAAATAAAAAAGAGATGGGACAGTCGATATACATAAATTGATAACCGATCTTTATTAAATTATTCATAAAAGAAGTAAACCCAATACAACACCTAAATAAAACTTTCAACATATTTTTTACAATTAAAACAGACAGTTACATTACAAAATACATAAATTGAATTAATTAAACATTAAAAAACTACTTTTTGTCTCAGAGTAAATGACAATATTATGTACGCATTATTGTCAATAAACTAGACTAAGGCTCGACCGAGATGGGTTTTTCGTTCTCGACCGAGACCGAGAATAAAATAATATCTCGGCCGAGATCGAGAATAGACAAAGCGTGAAAAAATAAATTTTAATACTGTAAACTTTTTAATACACTACTAATTGTTTAACAAAATTAACTGTTTTAATAATCAAAGTTAAATAACATTATATTATAACACATAAAAAGCAATTTGTCAGCATTTTCGCCCTTCAAAGAATGTCGCCTCTCGTCATACAATTGTCCAGCTTTGCTAAACAGTTGTTCACTTGCTACGCTAGTAGGCGTCGCAGATTAAAACTTATTTGCTGCAGGCTTAAGCACCTCAGAAGGTGACGAACACCAATATTCATAAATATTAGCATTTCTTTGCAGTCTTGGCTCTCTAAGGAAGCTTTCTAGCGCTATTTCGATCACAGAGCTTGAACTGTATTCGTCATTGGGCATTGACTCGTCTTCCAACTCTATCGAATCATGAGCTGCCCATAAGTTGGATTGATTTGTAGCAGCCATGTCTGACGAGTTAGTTGAAGATGCCCATGTCGTCTCACGAGAATCCTACATTTTCATTGAGAGTGAGAGCCTCGATAATATGAAGCTTGGCTGAGTTAACTTCGCTTTCAGTTACAAATACTGCTCGAACATTACAAATACTTCTTGAACGGAGCGAAGACAGCCGGCCGCAGTTCGCCAGCCAGGACTTCAACCAATCACAATTCAGCTCTCTCACGCACTCACCAATCGACTTCGTATTGTGGCGCGTGGCCACGCGCAGTAAAATTTGAATGGCGATTCAAACAAAGTTCCAATCTCGGTCATGACTGGTTGAGCCTTAAACTAGACATACTTATTTATAAAACAGTCGTAATTGATCGCTTGATCTAACGACTGTCCTTATTATAGCAAAAAATGATAAATGTTCTAACAGGTACGCTCCAGTGATGACGATAATAGTGACCTAGACTTTGATTGTCTTGACCTTTTGAATAATTAAAACAGTCAAAAAAGAGTTTTATCGATAAAAACTACGGACTTTATCGTAAGCGTGACAGCACTAGAGACAACTGTCACTGAGATCATCCTATGTTTTATGGACTATAAGTGACAAATCTCGGTATCATTAATGACCATAGTTGTGGATTCTGGTTTACAGGCGTTACAGCAGTAGGAATGGAGTAAATGGAAGTGAAGTTTGAATTTAATATGTCCAATGTCTTCTTAATAAAGGAGAGATAGTACATGGAGCTCCATAGCCAGAGCGTCAAACCCCAAAAACATTGTCCCTAATGATAATGCAAATGTATACTTACTTTTTAACATTGCTTGCATCTCCCTGTTGTCCAATAATTTGTTTTATATTCTGAGGTTTGTATTTCTCTACCCACATGGATGCTGGTGTTTCATCTGTTTTTCCTTGTTTAGAATTTACTGGTAACTCTATAAGATCAATTTATTGATTAGTTCTCGTAATAGGGAATATACATGATCTTTTTATTTTTTTAAATGTTTCTACTAGATATTACATTACTAGAAATAAATATAACACATCCAAAATATAAACCATTACGCTAAAAAAAATTTTTTTAAATCGCTATTATTTTTGGGTGAAGCGCGGCTACTTCGTCGCGCATATTGTGTGACGTCAGAGTACTCGTACTCGTAGTTGCGAGGGCTATCAACTAGGGCTGTTGATATTTTTAAAAATATCGTTTTTCGACATATCGATATTTTACCTTGTATCAATATCGGGGTTCGATATATCGGAAAAAATTTCGACATTTTTATTATTATTACGATTATTAAATATTTATATCTTATTTACCTTGCAGCTTTTATTCCTCCGAGTTAAACAAACGTTAAATCTGAATTAGACGCGAAATACGTTGTCATCATATCATCATCATCGCAGCCCACATATGTCCCACTGTTGGGCTCAGGCCTCCTCCACAATTGGAGGGAATTTGACCTACTATACCATGCTGGTCAGACATGTTGACACAGGATTTTGTATCGAGTTTTCCTTCTCTTGCACAGATGTTATGTGCATATTACGTATAACCCATAGTCGTCTTGTACGACATCAACGGGCAAGATAGGGAGTGGTGAATAGTATTCTTACTCCGTCACCACACGGAAATCATATTCACGTCTATTTTAGGAAGATTATCTGATTGTACTTTGACGAAACCGGTTTCAGTCATTGTATTAAGTCTTTTATTCACAAATATTAATATGTGAACACAGAAAACTAATAACTTATTATGAAATAACTGGGTAACAATACAAAATAATCACTAGAAACATACAAACAACGACTTGATAGCAAAAGGAGGGCTGTTGATAAAATATCGATATGTCGAAATATCGATATTATTATTTAAACATATATACTTAATACTGAACTATTTTTGGACAATATATCGATACTAGAAAGTAATTATCGAGGGTTGATATTTATTTGAATAAAATTCTTTTCTTGTAAAGTATTTATTCTACAAAATCACCGTAAACTTAATCTACTGTAAAACGCTGGCATAACATTGATGATCAGTTATCACTTACTCCTAGAATTTGATAAAAAAAGCTCGGCACGGCAACCCCGCGATGAACGAAGTTAAAGACTGATCATGGGGAAAATATCGAAACATCGATATTTTTTTTCGTTATATCGAACACCGATATTAATATATTTAAAAATATCGATATATCGAAACCCTATATTTTATAAAAATATCGGCAGCCCTAATCAGAAGACTCGGGAGGACTAAGATGTCACGTTTTGAACAACCAATGTGTTGCGTTTTAAAAATTTTGCGCGCGCGTCTCAAAAAGTCACACCACAAGAATAAAATTCACTACTCTAATACAAAAACCTCGAAAACATTAGGTAGACAATACTGGTACAAAAAAAGAAGAAATATTAGGGGTTTTAAATTTTATGACTTACCCTTAAACTGTGATGTTGTTTTTGTAGAGCTTGATCCATTTGTCTCTGGTTTTGATATACTTATGGGTTCTATTGGATTTTCTTTCTTTATTTTCTTGGGACTTTTAGATTTATCACGAGTTTTACAAGCTTCAGTGTCTAACTTATTTTTTGATGTTTTAGTTTCAGATTTATCTCTTTTATTTTTTTCCTTTATATCTAATTCATCTTTATATTTGCAACTATTCTTATTGGGTGTCTGGTTCTTTTTGATTTCTTTTCTGGTTTCTGATTTAAGTTTTTTCTCAGATGAATCTGTTATTAGTTTAAGAAATTCATCCTCGTTTATAATTTTTATACCTAAATCTTGTGCCTTTGCTATTTTTGCGGGTCCTGCATCTTCACCAGCTATTAAATGTGTTACCTAAACATTTTACATTTGTTAATAAAACAACAAAGGTATATAGCAAGTTGGCATAAGCCAACTTATACAAAACATTCAATGTTAACTTTAATTTAGACACCTCACCCTACTAAACTGAAATAATAAAACTAATATACTTTCATATAACGCCTTTTCTTAATTTGAAACTTTTTATTTAATACACACCCGGCACTAAGTAAATAATACTTGTATTGCAGGCAACTTTACATACATATAATTTAACAGACACAAATTACATCCAGACTTAGATCAACAATTTGTTGATCGCAAAGTATTGTCGTTGTTATAGGCACGTTTGATCGATATATTAACAACTCGCAACCTGCCCTCGCTTCTCTTCGGTTTCAGTCGTCTTACCCGTAATTCCCGTTCCGTGGGAATACTGGTATAAAATATAGCCTATGTTACTCTCTGATATTATAGCTTTCCATTAGTGAAAGAATTTTTGATATCGGTCCAGTAGTTTCAGAGCCTATTCAATACAAACAAAAATCTTTCCTCTTAATAATATTAGTATGGATTACGGTATTTGTGCATTCAGTCAGTAAGAGTGGTAGGACCACACTGTCCACAGTTATCTGTCTACAGCCGCGGGCCGGTCCATCCGGGGTAGTACCATACTCTCGCAGAAATTCGACATCTGAGTAGTACCAATTGTTACTGCGCTTCGTTCGGTGAGCGAGAGATCCGGAAGCCCAACTTTCTGAGGGTGTTTGTGTGTGGAGGGTTTTGGTGGTGCCCTTGGTATCACCAAGCCTCAATGCGTATTCACACTCCCTTCACTTTCTTTGCAGTATGGAGCGACCCTGTAAAGGTCCATGAGCAGCAGCAACACTTACTATCAGATGTACTGTTTGCTCGTTTGCCACCGTTTACAATAAAAAAAATGAGTCTTTTGTCATATTTACAAGTGTGTATATACATAGTACTTACTTTTTTAGTGACACTGTTTTTAACACATCCTCCATATTTATTAATGGCTGCTGCAATTTCCTCTTTCTCAAATGAGTCCAGTACCCCAGTTAATACAAAGGCATAATCTTTTAAACAATCTGATGTGCCCTGTATAATATTTCAAAAATTATAATTTTTTAGCAAAAGGACAAATCCACAGAGGCAATCAACAACATCTGTTAGGATTGCCTTGCCTGTAGATTTGTTGTGGATTGCCTTACTTGGATAGAGAAGGCAGAAAATTTCAGTAATGTTTACTATAACACTGTGATAACTGTCTGCCGATACATAATAAAATGTTAATGACACATCATAGATGAGTAAAATGATGAACATAGAATGGCATTAAAATTTAATTAAATGTTACCTCAGGAATACTTTTTGCTCCTAAATTCTTAGGCCCTGATCTATTTAAATAATTTTTATACAATGCAGCAGATGCAATCCTTCTCTCTTGCCTCTCTTCATCTGTTAAAACTGAAAATGTTAAATTTACAATTATTTATTTACATAATACGACAAATATTATATTTATTAATACATATATAATATTAAATTTATTTTGCTTCTCGTTTTTATTGATTTGATTTTACACACACGAATGCACGCACGCACGCATACACTCACGTGCACGCACGCATACACTCACGTGCACGTACGCACGCGTAGAGTCACGTGCACCCACGCATACACTCACGTGCACGTACGCACGCGTAGTCACGTGCACCCACGCATACACTCACGTGCACGCACGCACGCACACATACACTCACGTGTACGTATGTACCCACAAACTCACGAGCATGCGCGCACGCACAAAAGTACACGCACGTAAGCAAATAGGCCCACACCGATTAATTTTCTCATGCAGGTCCAGGTGGATTCGAGAATGATTTAGATTATCAATTCCATCTGGTCAGTGGCTCTGTCATCGATACCAGGGAATTTAATTTTATTTTTTATTAGATTTATACAGAACATGAAGCAACTGACCGAAGAGATACTCTTCGGTCAGTTGCTTCATGCTATTTGAATTAGCACTTTATTAAAAATTAACAAATTTGTTAAAAAAAACTATAAATGTATTATTGTTAATAAAGTGCAATGATTGAAGTAACTTTTAAAGAAGAAATACACCTAGAATTACAATAAAGCTCTTCCTTACACTTTGTATACGCCCCACTGGGCTCGAGCCTCCTCCACAATGGGAAAGAATTTTACTTACTATAATTATGCTGGTCAGGGAGATTAGCAAATGG
Source organism: Lymantria dispar (assembly GCA_032191425.1). Taxonomy (NCBI): domain Eukaryota; kingdom Metazoa; phylum Arthropoda; class Insecta; order Lepidoptera; family Erebidae; genus Lymantria; species Lymantria dispar. The sequence continues at coordinate 7,553,542 of CM063445.1, read as the reverse complement.
TTTTATTTCGCCTTTGCTATAACTGTGTAGATGTTATATGCATATTGTAATCCCTTAGTCATCTTTTATGATATCCATGGGCAAAGAGAGTGTGGTAAATTGTATTCAAACCACACGGCAAGCTAAGTCTTTTTAAAAGTAGAAATATATATAACATACCAGACTCATGAAGGCTTTTATTTGAGGTTTTCTTAGCTTTCAGTTTTGTATTATCTTCATCCATACTATCTTCAATAGATACATCATGAATATCATCGTCTTTTACTGAATCAATATTAATTATTTCATTACAAATACTATTTAGTTTCTTCTTTTTTCCATTGACATGATCAGAACTGGTTTCACTGTCTATAAACTCGGCAAATTTTCTTTTGCCATTTTCCATCTTATTTTTTTTTTCACTTATTGACTCATTTGCAATGGAATGATCAATTTTCTTGTCTCTCTTTAGTACCTTTTCATCATTAAATTTCTTTCTTTTACTATCTGAATGGTTTGAATGTTTGTGTTTTTCTTTGGAAATATCATTTGTTGAAAATGTCTGATTTTCTGATTTTGATGGTGACTTTTGTGTTGTGATTTCTGTTGAAGGTTTTGGTGATTCAATTTTCTTTGGCACATTTTTATCTGAATCAGAAACTTTAAGGTCATTTGTTTGTATTTCTAATACTTCGTTATCAATTTCTAACAAACTCTTTTCAAATTCATCATCAGAATGTATTCCTATTTCAGTGTTTTTCTTTTTTTTTACTATGGGCTCTGTTCTTTTGATGGGTCCTGTACCAAAAAGATCTACGGGTTTGACTTCTTTGAGTATAGGTTTTACTGTATTTTTATTCTTATTAGATTTGTCTGCCTTTTTAGATTTTTCATCAGTCTTCTTCTTAGTTGTAAAAATTTCTTCATCTGAATCATCACGTAACACTTGCCTCTTTTTGGATTCTTTCTTCTGCAAATAAAAATCATGTATGCATTAGATATATTGGTTGAATATTAAGAATTATAAATTATTATTATTAATTAGTAAGAATTATAGACATTTTAGTACTATATAAACAATATATTTTAGTGTAGATAGATTTTTGATCAGACATCTAGAGCTTGGCTAACAAAATTAAATGTATATAAAATGTAATGACCCTATTTTGACTGAGGATGCGAACCTAATCAGGCAATCTTGCACTTTTACATTGTCTTTATAAATAAAAAGGCATTGAAATCACTTTAAATAATGATTTCGAAAGTATACACAAGTATTGCACATTATAAATAAAATCTGATTATGAACGCTAAAAAGTGCTTGAAACGTCGGGCAATCAAATATCAAATGCAATAAAATTCGTAAAAATAGTTTCATCTATAAATCCACTACCAATTATGTTGAAATTATAGGTGATATGGCAAGTCAATATCCATCCCATTGTGGAGGAGGCCCAGCAGTGAGGCATATACAAGCTTGTTGAATGTGGCATAATCCTTCCCTTAAGAATAAGTTGCCTAGCAAGAGTGCTATAACCCATTCTCTTAGTAAACACACTGTATAAAATTTAGGTAATGTAAAAAGTAATACATTAAGTGGTAAATGTATAGAATATTTCAAAGTTTAACAATAACAAACATCTTTAATTTCTTTTTAATTTTGTCACTTAGGTCCAGCTCTGCAAACAGACATACAAAATGTTAATAAATAAATGCTACAATACCCTGGTTTTAATTCGTACATCGGGCGACTCTGGTATAACATCTTCATCTTCCACTTTCGCCGGGCGGACTTTCGTTGGTGCAAAGTATGATCGAATATCCTAAAATTACCATATAATAATAAATCACAATGTTGTTACCTTTATATTGGACGTCAAAACATTAAATTATTCTAACCATACATACACATAGGTATATCCTATTCAAGAAAAGAATATACAGAATAATATGTGTCAAATGGAAGATCTGGATCACAACAAAAAGACCTTAAAATATTATAAAATAAACGAATTACAAAATGGCCTTTAATATAAATTTTAAAACTTACCAGTGACATATTGCAGATGAATGATATATTTTACAGCATAATATTATGAATATCTGTATATGTTATTTGTATTATTTGAAGAAATTCGGGTAATTTAAAACAAAAATAGAGTTTTGCAGCGTCGCTAAGGTTAAAAAACATCAGCCAATGGGGAAGAAAACGTAGGGCTTGTAATTGTAGATGGCGTGACATAAGACGCATAAGACAGACGCAGAATAAAGGATCTGTCATTTTTGCTTTATTTCTAATTTTCTATAATAGCTTTTCACGTGATAATAATTTCTAAGTAGACACTAGAAAGAAATGTGGTAAAATGTGGTAGACTTTATAGTCGCCACATAGAAACTCTTTGGAGTTTCATATTCTTTTAATTATTTAAAGTACTGTCATTATTATATCCATACTAATATTATAAATGCGAAAGTAAGGATGTTTGTTTGTTTGTAACGCTTTCACGCTTAAACCACCGAACCGATTTCAAAAATTCTTTCACCAATGGAAAGCTATAATATCAGGGAGTAACATAGGCTATATTTTATCCCGGTATTCCCACAGGAACGGGAACTACGGCGCGAGTAAGGCGACTGAAACCGAAGTGAAGCGAGGGCGGTTGCTAGTCATTCTATGTATCAATTTTGAGTTGAATAAGGCCAATATTTGGTCATGAATATTATTGTTATTTCATAACAATTTATTCAATTCAAATATAAAATAAATTGTTGTCTGAACGAACTCTTAACATGGAAAATATATTCGTCCAATTATGTGCGATATCGATCCTGAAAGAGGTCTGCAATCGTTTACTGGCTGGATGTGTAAGTAACATGAAGAATGTATACGGTTTTAAAAAAAGTGACTTTCTGTTGTATTCCATTCAAATATATCTGTAAAATAACTCTCTCTCTTTTAATACACTTATTAAAATATATAAGTAATAACAGATCCTTCGTCACCAACGGCGTCTCAAGAGTGGATTCATTATTGGCTCTCTACATTTAATAATTTTTTATTTGCCAATGATACAGGAAAAAAGGGCAGTAATACAATGAAAATGCAATTTCTTATTAATCACGTCTCACCAAAAGTATACGAATTTATAAATGAATGTATCGCTTATGAAATTGCTAAGTACACTCGACGGCATATATAATAAACAAAAAATGAAATTTTTGCCCGGCATATAAGCCTCACGAAAACAGCAGCAACATGAAAATATACAACAATATATATAACAATTAAAAATTCTCACCAAGGATTGTCAATTTAACGATGGCAATACAGAAAAAAATAGGAACGATTTCATTAAAGATTCCTTTATTACTGGCATTAATTCAAATACAATTCGTGAGCGATTAGTTGAAAATTTTAGCTTAACACTGGATGATGAAGTTAGTTAAGCACAAGCAATTGAGACAGCTGAATATAATGCGCAAAAATTTAATAATGTTATTGATAATGATTTGATCATGGCTTTGCTAAAAATAAGATAAGAGAGAAAGAAATCTCCTATTCAAAGTCGTCCATTGAGACAGTGCTTCTTCTATGGGGGTGAAATTTATCGTCGCTCAAATTGCCCTACTTTAAACGTTAACTGTCAAAATTGCCAAAAAAGGGGACACTATGCAAATGTTTGTAGAAATCCTAAGACAAATCTTAATGGCATTACAAACGAAATGAACGGCAACTCATTTAACGTTATTGCTCTCGCTGCCCTAATGAGCCTTCAGAAGTCGGTTGTTACAATTAAAGTTAACGATAAGCAAGCTAATAGTATCTTAATTGACTCCGGAAGCACTAAAAGCTTCATCAATTATGATTTCTTTAGAAAATCTTCTTTTAAGAAAATAGAATCTACAGAATCTATAACGATGGCACAGACAACACATACAATTAACTGTGAAGGACTCCTTCTATCAACAATCATTCTAGATGATAATATCTACAAAAACGCTCCACTTCTTTTTGTAAAATATCTTTGTGCTGATATTATTATAGGACATGATATATTGAAAGAACATTCGATATCTGAAAATAAATGTTGGTGGACCTCGAAAACCAATTCAAATATGTAGCGTACTAGCTTCATCTTTATCACCAGTGTCGTTATTCTCAAATTTAAACTGCAACTGCACTCCAATTGCCATAAAATCTAGAAAATACAATATTGATGATTTAAAATTCATCGAAAATGAAATAAGTCAACTTTTATCTGATGGTGTTATTGAGGAAAGTAGATCGCAATGGCGTGCGAAAGTTCTTATGAAGAATGAAAATCACTGTAAAAGATTATTCTCAAACCATCAATAAATATACGGATTTGGACGCGTATACCTTACCAAATATGGAAAAGATGGTGAATGATATCTCTAAATACGAATATTGTTCTAAAATGGATTTAAAAAGCGCTATTCACCAAATTTTAATATTAGAATCTGAAAAACAATATACAGCCTTCGAAGCATGTGGTAAGCTTTATCAATTCTGTAGAATACCGTTTGGTGTAACAAATGGAGTAAGTGCTTTTCAAAGGGTTATGGACTGGCTGATAAAAGAAGTACGTTTGACAGATACATTTTCATATCTAGATGATGTGACGATGTGGCATAGATAAATCAAGTCATGATAAAAATTTACAAAAATTGTTGAATGCCGTAGATAAATATAAGTTAACTGTAAACAAAGGTAAATTTATGTTCTCACTAACTTCGATAAATCTTCTAGGATATAATATATCGAATAAGTCTATTAAATCAGATCCAGATAGACTCGAACCACTAAAACGAGTTTTAGGTATGTTTTCACATTATTCTAAATGGACACCACGCTTCTCTGAAAGAGTGCACGATCTCGTGAATCCAGTATTTCCTTTTAATGATAAGATTAAATCAGCCTTAGAAGACATAAAAAATTGCATTGCAAAGGCTACACTATTTTCTATTGATGATAATAAAATATTCACAGTGGAAACAGATACTTTTGATAATGCTATTGCGGCTACATTAACACAGGAAGGACGCCCAGCATTCTTTTCACGTACGCTATCCATAACAGTAAAACAACTTTCCGCTGTAGAAAAAGAAGCTTATGCTATTGTGGAAGCTCTACGTAAATGGCGACATTCTTTGATCGGAAGACTATTCCGATGAATTACAGATCAACGATCAGTTTCTTTTATGTTTAACCTCAGTCACAAAAGTCAAATAAAGAATGAAAATATAGAACGATGGCGAAAATTGTCTTGTTACAAATATGATATTGTTTACAGACCAGGCAAAGAAAATGACGCTGTGGACGCTTTATCACGTATCTGCGCTATACACACAGATTCTAAATTGAAAGATTTACACAATGAATTATGTCATCCTGGTGTAACCAGAATGGCTCATTGGATACGAAGTCAAAATCTACCATTTCCCGTAGAGGAAAAAAAATTATCAGGCCTGATCAGATTGTCGTTTGTTTGTTGCTAACTTTAAGAGATATTATGACATTCATGAAATTAATACTCGTAATAAGGAGAAATTCGTTGTACATACTACTCGTCTCCAAAAAAATAGCAAATCATTCATGGGGCAATGTATACGCTTCTACAATAGATAACACAAAGATATCCGAGACCTGCCAATGAAAAAGTTTAAAAAAGGCATCAAGAATAATTTAATTTAATTTAATCTAATTTAATTTTATTTATTAGATCGAGTAACAATGACCCATTATGTGTTAGTACGACTTACAACTAGGTTAGTAAAGATACAAAAACATTCAAACACATAAAAATAAAAATAATACACATACAGAAAATAAATAAATAGTAAGTACACACACTATATTTTACATTTGTCACCGCTGCGACATCCCATGGGAGACGGCACTACAGCGACTTAAATAAATGCAATCAAGCCTGCTCGCAATCATGTTCAGGATACTGTTGGAGCTGGCCCGCACCCTGCGCACCAGAGAACCGCATCTCTTTCGCATTGTAGCGTAGAAGCAATCTACGTGTGCGTCGGTGAACATTCCTGATGCGCTACAAAAGCGGGGCAACCCCACCAGCACCCTGAACGCATTGTCGAATTGCACACGGAGTGCGTTGTAGGATACCCGCGAACACCTAGCCCACAGGCTGCACGTATAAAAGGTTGTAGAATAAGCTCGGAAGAGTGTGATTTTGACATTCAGTGAACATCGTGCAAACCTGCGGGCCAGCATGTTCGCTCTGATCGACAACGCCCTCCGCTCCCTTTCTATATCGTCATCGTCTTTGAGGTCAGGGGTCAATATGTGACCAAGATATTTAAACTTAAAGACTCTTTGCAACGGTATATCATTGAGTATTACAGGTGGTATTTTATCAAGGGTTTTACCCCTGGCCTCAAAAACCATGACCTCTGACTTTTTGCAATTATATTTCAAGCCATGTGTCTTAGCGTATTTTTCACATATATCTATTAATTTTCGTAAGCCACAGACTGATGCGCTCAGCAGCGCCATGTCATCAGCGTAGCTGATATTATTAACGCAAACGCCGTCAACATAACAACCGACTCAAGCGCTACTGAGCTCACCAATTAGCTCATTAATGTACAGGTTGAAAAGCGTTGGTGAGCTCAACCCCCGTTGCCTCACCCCGCATTCCAACCTGTACGCATCAGATAATGACCCTGCCCATCGTACATTATTGATTTGATTTCCATACCAGTACTTAAGGATGTTTACTAATGCAGGTGGTAACTTAGTATCGTCCAACTTTCTCCACAGCATGTCGTAAGAAACCAAATCAAACGTCCTAGATAAATCCAGGAAGCAAGCATAAATGGGCGTACTGCGTTGCGTATAATATGTGACAGCATGCTTTAAACACAATACGGCACTCTCCGTAGACAACCCAGGACGGAACCCAAACTGGTTGTCATAGAAGTTTGTGCACTCATTGAGATGTGTGTTCAGCATACCGTCAAACACCTTAGCCATCACGGTAGCCAGCCAGATCACCAGTTCTATTTTTCGCGATAGGGACTACAACTGTCTTTATCATGTCAGCCGGCAAGTAACTATGACTCACACAAAAGCTAAAAAACATAGCAAGAATCCGTGGTAAGTGTGGTTCAGCATATCGGAGGTGCTCAATACTGAGACCGTCATGGCCAGGGGATTTACCTCGTGACATGGATTGTATAATTTTGGCAATATCCTTGGATTTGAATTTTAGTCCAACTGGCCCACCGGGCTCAACATCGAGCACCGCCTCAGAAGGTCCTAGGGGAGTGGTGATAGTAATTTTTTTTTAAACATATTAGCAATTTGAATAGGCTGGCTGACGCCACCGACGCTCACAGGCATTCCAGGTTTAGCTTGTAATTTGTTCGTGCGCTTCCAAAACCCATGAAAGTCGTGTTTAGAATGGTGTGAGACCAGAATGTCCATTTTGACTTGATCCTCATGATCTTGGCACCATTTCAATTTAGAATTAAATATTTTTCTAGCCTCACACATTTCGTTGTACGTTAGCCCGGAAGTCGGTTTACCATACCACATCCACTTCAAAAACTTTTGCCTGGCCTCCCCGTGAGCGTCCGCAACGTTAGAATAGACTTTGTAAAAAAGCTTATTATAAAATCTCGGATTATGTAGATGATAATACAGATTGGGTGTGAGCAGCTCCTCCTTCAGCAATTGCCTTGTTATTTTAACTAAACTGGTTTTTGTTAACTTTTATTGCAAAGCTTAGCGTGTTTTGCCTAATGAAATTTTGTTTTTTTCACCGTTTGTAACATATGGTCATGCTCACTAAAAGATCTACTTGCGGTAACTGCGTGGAGCGGGTCTCTCCCTTCCCTCCATAGTGGTTGTGGGATCCGCTTGCGGGATCTGGTCCAGCCATAATCGTTTGAACTATATTTCGTATTGTGTGGTTCGACGGGCATCACACTGGAGCTAGTTTTTACAAAACATGTTGTTCAATTTCATATCTTGTAAGAAGAAAATAAAACGTGTGGCACTCGGGGACTGCCGCGGTGAAGCTATTGCATAGCATTTTTTATCGACTCATGCAATTATAATTATTTATTTATTTTTTGTTTATGCAATATTTTTTTTCTTTGATATTAATTCAAGTTACACTTTTTGAGCGTGGTGACCAATAAGAAAACAAATGTACTATATGTATAACAATAAAGGCGGTTTGGATTACCACTGTCGTCCGCTGAAGATCGTTGGGACCGTTAGAAAACGCGCGAAAACACTTTTTGACGTAAGCTACGCAAATCGGTGACACGTGTGCTCACCGAGACGGACGAACGCAGAATATCGACGATCGACGACCCGACCATACGCTCGCCCGAGCCGCCGCCACAAGCCTACCATGTCACTCGTTCCGAGCTACATGGTACGGGAGTGTGAGGTTTTATTTTCGTTACGGCATTTCTTGATTCGGTCGCCGCGCAAAGCCCGCGATAAAAGCTATGCAATAGCTTAATAAAATAAAAACAATAGACAAGCCCGCTGAGTTTCTTGCCGGATCTTCTCAGTAGCGGTCGCGTTCCGATCCGGTGGTAGTTTATTTTTTTTGGATAATTTATTTTAATTTTGTAAACTTGACGATATGTAAGTGCCCTCTCGGGGTGTATGCATAATAAACAATTTGAATTTGTCAGGCTAAGCAATAGACAAGAAACGACTGTGTCTAACACACATCTAGCACCGGCAGGTATAGAGAGTGAACAAAATGATGAGCTCATAGATTATGAAAGTATGTAATTCTTCTTTTGTATCTGCAGAGAGTAGTTCACCTCAACCTCCACCTATTCAGCGAACAACTAGAATCTGAAGACCACCTAGATATTTTCAAAAGTATAACACTTCTATGTAGCCTTAAACAAAGCTGGGAAGAATGTGGTAGACTTTATAGTCGCCACATAGAAACTCTTTGGAGTTTCATATTCCTTTAATTATTTAAAGTACTGTCATTATTTTATCATTCTATGTGTCAATTTTGAGCTGAATAAAGCCAATATTTGGTCATGAATATTATTGTTATTTCATAACATTGGGGCTAATTTAAAACAAAAGTAGCGTTTTGCAGTGCCGCTAAGGCAAAAACATCAGCCAATGGGGAAGAAAACGTAGAGCTTGTAGTTGTAGATGGCGTGACATAAGACACGCAGAATAAATAATCTGTCATTTTTACTTTACTTCTATAATAGCTTTTCACGTGATAATAATTTCTAAGTAGTTTATTAGATAATAACTAAGTATTCTAATTAGTCTTTTTTTTTTTTTTTTTTTTATTGCCAACGGTGGCAAACGAGCAAGCAGCACACCTGATGGTAAGTGAAACTGCTGCACATGTACCATTGCAATACCAGGGGCACAGCCAGGCCGCTGCCTACCGTGAAGGAAATACTCTTCTTAAACCTCGTTTAAAGAAGGACATGTCATAGCGCTCGGGAAACACAGCAGCAGGTAGTTCATTCCAGAGCTTGCACGTACGTGGGAGAAATGATCGCTGGAAACGTACAGTTGAAGACCATAACGTTTCCAGGTGAAATGGATGAACCCTGCTGCGATGTCGAGTGGTACGTTGGTAGAATGGTGACGGTGGTACCAAGTCAAACAGTTCCTCGGAGCACTCCCCGCGAAAGAGTCGGTAGAGTACACAGAGTGACCCAAAGTCTCTCCGCTGCTCCAGCGACTCCAATCTGTCCGTAAGATTGGGATCCCCGACGATTCGAACAGCCCGTCTTTGCAGGGAGTCAAGTGGGTCTAGCTGATATTTGGGCGCACCTGCCCAGAGATGTGAGCAGTACTCTACATGAGGACGAACTTGTGCTTTGTATAGCACAAGACGCTGTCTCGGTGTGAAGTACCGCCTGGCTCTGTTCAGGACGCCCAACTTTTTGCTTGCCAATTTGGCTTTGTCCTCCAAATGACTCCCAAACTGGACTTTGCTCGATATTTTGACGCCGAGAATCCCAATACTCTCAGAAATTGGAAGAGTTACTCCTTGGAACTGAGGTGCCATGACAAATGGGTCCTTCTTTGCAGTGAACGCGCAAACTTGTGTCTTTGTGGGGTTGAACTGGACTAGGTTCCGTTCACCCCATTCCGAGGCCCGCCCCAGAGAGCGCTCGACTTCAGACACAAGTTGAACCCTTCTTTCCTGAATACTCCGAGGGATATTCCGTTGCTCAGTGTACCGCTCATTACCCGTACTGTCATCCGCATAGCAACGCATATTCTCGATAGAGAGCATGTCATTGATATGCAGAATAAACAACGTCGGGGAGAGCACCGAGCCTTGTGGTACACCAGCATTAATGGTCATGGTATCGGAGCAGGAGCCATCTACGATGACTTTTATACTCCGACCATCCAAAAAGCTGGCAATCCAATTACAGAGTCCCTTGGGGATTCCGTATGATGGTAGCTTCGATAGAAGTGCCCTGTGCCAGACCCTATCGAACGCCTTTGCGATATCTAGGCTGAAAGCCAGCGCCTCACCCTTGCCCTCTAAGACCTCTGCCCAACGGTGTGTGAGGTACACAAGAAGATCACCAGCCGACCGACCATGACGAAAGCCGTATTGGCGATCACTGATAAGCTGGCGATCCTCAAGGTACTGCAGAAGCTGGCGGTTTATAACCTTCTCCATTATCTTGGAGAGCAAGGATGTTATCGCAATTGGCCTGTAATTCGATGGGTCAGACCGGTCTCCCTTTTTAGGGATCGGGTGGACATGGGCTACCTTCCACGAAGACGGAACCCTATTAGTAGCGTAGGAAAGTGGGTATAGGCGCGTGAGGATGGGAGTCAATTCAGGGGCGCACGTCTTTAGTACCACTGCAGGGATGCCATCCGGTCCACTCGACTTATGGACGTCTAAAAGCCGCAGCTCCCGCCTAACCGCTCGCTGCGTGATGCGGATTTCAGGCAGTGAGCTTTTACACCGTGGGATGGTAGGTGGTGTGGCAGCTCCGGCATCCAAAGTCGAGTTACAGGCAAAGAATTGACCTAGAAGATCGGCCTTCTCCTTTGCGCTGTGGGCCAGACTACCATCGTGTTTCTGCAGTGGTGGGAGATTGGGCAGGCAGAAGTTGCCTTGTGCAGCCTTGGCGAGCGACCAGAATGCACGACTCCCAGCGGGATAGCTTTGCAATCGCTCGCCAATTCTGGCAACATGTTCCGCCTTGGCTCTGGCAATAGCCTTCTTACTAGATCTAGAAGCGGCGTTAAATTTCCGCTTCACCTCTTTGGCGTTCGGGTCCTGGCATTTTTTGGCCCTATTCCAGGCCCGATATGCGGACTGTTTATGGCATGCAGCCGTCCTGCAGGTTTTATTAAACCAGGGTCGGCTGCGGCCACCGACGGGTATTTTGGTGTTGGGGATGAATAATTCCATCCCCGTAATAACCGTTTCGGTAACGCAGTCCGCACAGACGCCAGGGTCCCCAGAGGCGAAGCAAAGCCGCTTCCATGGGTAGGATGCGTAAAACTCGCGCAGTCCATCCCAATCTGCTGACTTATATTGCCAGACTCTGCGAGTCCCAGTCGCCTTAGAACGACTAGGCCTTACAACAGGGGCACTGCTACGGACCAAGCAGTGGTCAGAAGATCCAAGAGGCGCTTCAACCACTACCTGATATCCGTGCTGGTGTGTAGTCAGCAGAAGATCCAGTAAAGAAGACTCATGGCTCTCAATATCTGGGATACGGGTGGGCTGTGTCACCAGTTGTGAGAGACCATAGGCCGAGACCATATTGAAGAGATGTCGACCCTGGAGGTCAGTGGTTCGGGACCCCAGCCACTCTTTATGATGAGCGTTGAAGTCTCCAAGAACCACCACCTCCGCTGATGGACACTGCTCCAATATTTCGTCAATCCCCCATTGGACGTTCTCAAATAATTGAATTGACCCCGGATCACTGCCATGGGACCTGTAGAGGCATGCGTAGATGCGGGTAAGCCCTCCATAGTCTACGCGTAGCCACAGGATTGACAAGTCACCATGTTCGAGGGCCCGAAGGCGGCGACAGCAGATATCACCTCGGATGAATACGCACACCCCGGCTTTACGACGGAAGGTATGCTCCAACTCGTAGCCGGGGTAATTTAGGTACGAAATGTCATCCGGAGCACCTATCTGCGTCTCCGTTAAGAAGAGTAAGGCAGGCCGCGCCGTCTCGAGGTGATGGTGGACGGCGTCGAGATTGCTATGTAAACCCCTGATATTGCAAAAATCCACATCAAATGTGGATAAGGGGACCGCCGTAGAAAATCGTCTCTTTTTAACTTTCTTGGCCATGATTTTTAATTTAAGAAGAGGAGGAAGGGAATGTGAATGTGTATAACGGAGTTTGGTGATACCAAAAAAAAAGGCAGGGCATAGTGCATGGTCGAGGAGTGAGTGTTGTGAGGAGCTGACACGAAGCACGTAAGGGCCCCCGATGCCCCCCTGTGTGTAGCCGCCGAGGTCCACTCCGGTTTCCCACACCGGCACGACGACTACCCAACGGGATTTTCGCCGGTTGGTGGGACAGCCTCCCAGGGAGGATGATCCTGGGTTCGGGTCCCCTGCTGACCGGCAGGTGGCCGGCGGTGACCATTCCCATCGGGTCTCCCTGTACACCATGCCAGCCCCTCACGCTCAATACCCCGACCAAGACCTCACCACCGCAGGTTTCAGGCCTCACCAAAACCCGCCACACACAAACACACCCAGAAAGTTGGGCTCCCGGCTCTCTCGCTCACCGAACGAAGTGCAGCAGCAAATTGCTACTACTCAAACGTCGATCTTCTGCGAGAGTGTGGTACTGCCCCGGTCGGACCGGCCCGCGACTGCAGACAAAAGACTGTGTACAGTGTGGTCCTACCACCAATAACTGTTCTGTCTGTCTGTTGTCTGTTAACCAATTATTATTATTTTATTGCTGATGGTGACAGACAAGTAAGCACAATACCTATTGTTAAAGGATACTGCCGCGCATGAACTTTTGCAATACCAGGGGGGCACAGCAAAGCCAGTGCATACCCTGAAGAAAGTGTACTTCTTAAACCCTGTTTAACGAAGGACATGTAACAGCATGACAGGTCAGGATAGGACAGGACAGTCATTAACTTTTCCAGCTGAAATAGATGATCCCTATGATCCCTGCTTCGATGTCGAGTGGTGCGGTGGTGATGGGGGATACCAAATCAAATAGTTCATCGGAGCGCTCCCTACGAAATAGCCGGTAAAGTATAGAGAGTGACCCAAAACTTTTCCGTCGCTCCAGCAACTCTAATCTGACCGTGAGTTTGGAATCATCGACGATTCAAACAGCGAATCTTTGCAGAGAATCTAATGGGAGCCGGGCTGGCCACGGACGACAAGGACCTCGGTATCGGTGGTCGGCTCAATGGCGAAGGGGAGGGAATACGGTGGCTTATGGGGCCGTGCTCCGCCCATTCGTTGCCTCGGACGGAACGAACGGCGTGTACGCTCACTATAGCCCACCTAAAAAAAAGGAGAGTCTAACGGGTCTAGCTGGTATTTAGGCGCGCCTGCCTAAAGATATGAGCAGTCCTCCAGATAAGACAAATCTTGTACTTTACATACCACAAGACGTTGTCCCGGTGTGAAGTACCGCCTGGATCCGTTCAGGACGCTTAACTTTCTGCTTTCGCTCGATATTTCGACACTGAGGATTCCAATATTATCTTTAATTTGGATATTTACACAATGGAACTCTGTCGCCATGACAAACGGATCTATCTTTGCAATGAACATTGAAATTTGGATCTCTGTGCGATAAAACTGGACTACGTTTCATTCAGCCCAGCTCAGCTATGCTCGTGATTTTTCTCCGAGATAGCATTCGAAATACGGAAATCCGAAGAGAGTGTTGGACAACAAATTCGACGGGCCCAGTCACTCATTTTTTGAGAGTTTGTCTGGGTATCGAGATCACATCCACAGTAAAGGAGGGCAATAAGGCCGCTGAGGAGTCTTCGTCACGTTTTGCGACGTTGGCCCTGACGATTGCCCTGAATGTCAGGGAAGGCCCTCTAAAGGTGCGGAAGTGCCCTCTAAAGAAGGGTGTAGCTCCGCATCCAACTCTGAGGGGAGTGGAGACATCATGACTCCTTCCAAAATAGTGCCCACGCGCCGGGGGTGCAGATTACAGGGATGGCAAGGATGGGCACCCCGTCTCTGACAAGCCAAGTGACGAGGCGTTCGACCACGTGGTCGAGGCTCGCAAACAGGTGAATAAGGCCGTGACCGCGAGGATGTTGAGAGTATCGATAGGATACCGATCGAGGTATGTGCCGCATGGGCAGAGCGGGGCCGTGAACTCGTTGTAATCATCTGGTCGCAGGCATGTGAATAAATTTGTAAGTTTATTAAGCATTAAAATTCCTTAAATTCCTTAATGAACATTTCCATATTTGACAGGAAATCTTGCTTAAAAATAAATTAACAAATATCACTTCCCCTAGTACCGTCTTTGTCAAGTCGATTTATTGTTTTATGTTTTCATTCATTATAATAAAGCAAATGGAATATTTATCTATCAACATTACTTTGAAAAACAATTTTTTCATTTACCTATACCATTGGATGCAAGTGAAGAAAGACCGTTCCGAGTGGCCTCGTGGGGAGGCCTATGTCCAACAGTGGACGTCTATAGGCTGATGAATTGGAAAAAACAGTTTTCCGTTTGATGTAAATATTGATATTGTTATTTTATTTATAGTTTAATAAATAAAATCAAGCTTATATTTAAATGCTCTAAAACAAAGAAAATAAATTTTGAATGCAATCAAACCCAACATTTCATTAATTTATAAAATTTATATTGATACTAGCTCACCCAATAGACGTTGTTCTGTTCAAATAAGCGCCACCTACCGGGTCCAATTGTGAATCTAAACCATTCTCGAATCCCCTTGAGCACACACAAAAAATTTCATCAACTTCGATCCAGCCGATTAGGAAGAATTCAGTGACACACACGTACACAAGAAATTTATGTATAAAGATAAATAAAAGCTTGTCGCGAGAACACATATTTTTGTTTACGAACTGACATTAATTCTGATAGTATACGATCCCGCTATACAACGACCTTCACCGAGATGTTTATCTGATGAAATTTATTTTTTATTTAATTTAATATGTCAATAAATATATTTCATATGGGTTGCCTAACAAATTTTAGTCCAGAGTATGATTAATGAATAATTAACGTTAATGAATAATTAGGTATAAACAGATAAATCGATACTAGCATTTTGCACCGGTCTGATCGACGTTTGCATATTCTATGGGCTTCATACTTTGGATTGGTATATAATTTGTCTAATAATCAAACCGGTGCAATGTATAAGAAACAAAAAAAAATTATTAACTAATCATACTCTGGACTAAAATTTGTTAGGCAACCCATATGCAATATATTTATTGACATATTAAATTAAATAAAAAATAAGTTTCATCAAATAAACATCTCGGTGAAGATCGTTGTATAGCGGGATCTTAGACCATGAGCAAATGATAAGAACGCGTCGAAGTCGTTTGTTGGGATTAAATCGATGGTTCCTACGAATAGCGAGTCATTTGAAAAATTCCAATTTTACAGGGGAGCGTGTCAGAGATAAAATGTTTACATTTTTTTCAAATTCTTGTTCTAGGATTTTTATGTTTTTGTATTGATTAAGACGTGATTCATTGGACATTTAAATAGTTAACGGGATCAAACCATTCTTTAAGAGGTCAAACATCTTAGGAAACGACAAGGATCCATCCAAATATTTACGATTTGTATCTTTGCGGGTGTAATGAGCTTCCACAGGTGAAAAAGCTTCAATGATTTTCTGCAATGATTTTAAAAATTTTTATGACCAAGACTTATAAATAAGGTTATTTTTTATCATTTCATCAAAAAAGTTAAAATACCTAAAAATGTTAGTTGACTCACTATACTTAGGAGCCATCGAAATATTACTTAGTAGATAGGCAGGATGTTGTTCGAAATCTCGCGACAAGCTTTTATTTATATCAATATAAATTTTATAATTTAATATAATGGTGGGTTTGATTGCATTCGTAATTTATTTTCATCGTTTTAGAGCATTTAAATAAAAGCTTCGTTTGAATAGTCTTGACGACTATTCAAACGAGTCCGAACTCGACGGTTTTATCTTGTTAAGTTTAGAAATTCCTATGGCCACCTGCCGACACCATCTTAAGACCCTGCCTATCATGTAGCACAAGAGTGCTTGTCAAGACTATTCAAACGAGTCAAAACTCGACGGTACGTTTTATTTTGTATAGTTTAGGAGTTCCTATGGCCACCTTGCGACGCCGGTTTGAGACCCTGGCTGTCATGTAGCACAAGAGTGCTTGTCAAGGCTATTCAAACAAGTCCAAACTCGACGGTTTTATCTTGTTTAGTTTAGGAGTTCCTATAGCCACCTTCCGACACCATCTTGAGACCAGCTTCATGATCATAGTACCATATTATTGCATTGTGACCGAAGTTACGTAAGTAAACCAAATTTGCGCCTAATCTTACAACAGGACGTGGTTCTAATTTAACTTGCATAATTTGTCTCATACTAACATACTACTTAACAGGGTAAGTTAAATAAAAGCTTTAAAAAAAATCTAAATTATCGCATGTTATAAATATTTTACGACTAATAAACTCAATTTCTTATCTTCTTTATAATATGACAATAAAAATTAATTATTCGCTTTATTCTTTTTTAAATTAACTTAAAATAATAGGTAATTAAATCGCTTACACATACTGCTCTATTACTTGTCATTTCATATTGACCTATGCATTATTATTTTGTTTATAATCAAACGATTCCGGCACCCGCAAATTCCCGCCAAATTGAAAACGTTGACACTCCACATTTTCAATTAGGCGGGTATTTCTAAATATTGCCTGCGGGGGCCATTCATAATTCGTCCAATATGTGGTTTACGGGCCCGTGGTTGAATACTCTTGCCCCATACCAACACGTATGATCAACGTAGTGTAGGTTATGTTGGTTAGATTAATTTCCCTCCTATTATAGAGTGGTACATAAATGAGCTGTAATGATGATAATGTAAAAAAAATATTCATCCGTCTCCACTAATTATTAATGGATGGCCATTACCACTCACCCTGTTAATCCCCATCCGTTCAAACTTATCCAATCTATTCCTAATCATCACCACTTATACCTATTTGAGATTTTGTCGTTGTCGTTTATAAGATTTTTTTTATACTACATACTAGCAGCCCGCCCTCGCTTCGCTTCGGTTTCAGTCGCCTTACTCGCGTAGCTCCCTTTCCCGTGAGTATACTGGGATAAAATATAGCCTATGTTACTCAGGGATACTGTAACATTCTAATGCTGAAAGAATTATCGAAATCCGTCCAGGAGTTTTTGAGTTTATTCCTAAGGAACGTTTCCTCTTTATAATATTAGTGTAGATTACACCCTTAGAGGGTAAAAATTAAAAAAAATGCTGAAATACGTGTTTATTTATTTTTACTAAAGAGTATTTTTGGAGAATTTGATGAAAATCTATGTAGATTTTTTTCTCCTTATACAAAATTTGTTACTGCGGTTTACCCCCTAGGGGTTGAATTTTCCGGGGTCGCCTTCGGGCTACAGGCCTATCGTGCTGCTCGATGACATGGGCAAGCTACTGGAGAGGGTGGTAGCTGCCCGCATCGAGCGGCACCTCGTCGGCACGGAGCCCGATCTGTCGGACGCCCAGTTTGGGTTTAGGAGGGGTCGTTCGACGATCGCGGCTCTGTTGCGCCTGAGGGCCGTGGCGACTGAGGCCGTCACCGGTGGGAGAGTGCTGTTGGCGGTGTCCCTAGACATCGCCAACGCATTCAATAGTCTGCCATTCAGCTGCATCAGGGCGGCGCTCCGGTATCACGGAGTGCCAGCTTACCTGAGGCGGCTAGTGGCAGACTATTTGGTGGGGCGCAGCGTCCTCTGTACCAACCGAGCAGGGGACGTTGTGCGAATGCCCATGACGTGCGGTGTCCCACAGGGGTCGGACCTCGGACCCACCCTGTGGAACATCGGCTACGACTGGGCGTTGCGAGGGAGCCTCCCGCCCGGGCTGGGCGTGATTTGTTACGCCGACGACACGCTCGTCACAGCCCGCGGTGGGACGCTAGAAGAGGCGGTAAGCCTGGCGACCTATGGCACCGAAGAGGTCGTCAGGCGGATCGAGGCGCTGGGGTTGGGGGTCGCCCTGGACAAGACGGAGGCCCTCTTGTTTCATGGGCGCCTTATGAGCCCTCCCATCGGCGTCTCGATCACCGTCCGATCGGTTGACATCAGCATCCGGGCCCATATGAGGTACTTGGGCCTGGTGCTCGACGGGCAAAGGTGGTTCCGGGAGCATTTCCGCAGGCTCGCTCCGCGGCTCGTCGGCGCGGCGTCCGCCCTATCGTGGCTTATGCCGAACGTGGGCGGACCGAGCGCCACGTGCCGACGGCTGTACACGGGGGTCATCCGGTCGATGACCCTGTACGGCGCACCGGTGTGGGCGGGGTCTTTGACCGTCCGACTAAGGGCCCTTCTGTGGCGACCACAGAGGGTCATGGCGGTCAGGGCTATCCGCGGATACCGCACGGTGGCGACGGAGGCAGCGTGCCTATTGGCCGGGACACCCCCGTGGGACCTGGAGGCGGGGATGCTCGCCGGATTGTATCGGCGGGGTGCCAGCGGAGGGCGGTGAGATCTCGTTCGGGGAGCTAGGTCGGTCGACGCCCGCCGAGACGTCATTGCCCGTTGGGCAGTCCGGCTGGAGAGGCCTCGGTTCGGGGTGCGAACCGTGGAGGCCTTCCAGCCGGTGCTGATACAGTGGTTGGAAAGGCGGCATGGGGTGCTCTCCTTCCGACTAGTGCAGGTGTTGACGGGGGATGGGAGCTTCGCCAAATACCTGCACAGGGTCGTAAGGAGGGAGAGCACACCGTCCTGCCACCACTGCGATTGCGACGAGGACACGGCGCGCCACACGCTCGAGGCCTGCGCGGCTTGGGCAGTGCAGCGCCGTGAACTCGTTGCAATCATCGGTGCCGACCTGACGCTGCCGGCCATTGCTAGGGCGATGGTCGACAGCGTCGGGAATTGGGACGCGGTCGCAGCTTTCTGCGAGACAGTGATCTCGCAGAAGGAGGCGGCGGATCGTCTGCGCGTGGAGCGCAGCCTCGATGAGGAGATCCACCGCCGGCGACTGGGGCGGCGCAGGCGCAACTACCTGCGCCTCATGCCGCCCTAGCCGAGGCCGCGGGTGACGTGACCGGGGATTAGTCCGTCACCCGCCGAGAGGCCGACCGCGTGAGGAAAGACCGACGTCCTCCCCGAGGGGGGGGACGTCGGTCGATGGGAGGGTACCCCACGTAGGGGGTATTCCGTCGGGCCGACCACTGACGACAAGTAAACCTGCTCCGGTGGTCGGCCCAACGACGAAGGCGAGGTGGTTTTCGGGTGGGTTGCGGGAGTTGCGTGCTTAAGCCCCTCTGTCGCCCCGGACGGAGTGGTGCGGAGGCGCGCCGACCGCGACCCACCCACAAAAAAAAAAAGGGTTGAATTTCAAAAAACCTTTCTTAGTGAGTTTCTACATCACGCAAAGAAACTAATGTCAAAATTTCATGTTTCTGGCTTCAGTACTTTCGGCTCTGTGATAAGTCAATAAACTGACACCTTTCTACCTATTTTACACCCTTAGAGGATGAAAAAGGACAAACGCTAAAACACGTGTTTATTTATTTTTATTAAAGAGTATTTGTGTTTAATTTGAAGACAGTAGCTAATGATTTTTTTTTCTTTCCATACAAACTTTACCGTTGCGTTTCACCCCCTTAGGGGTGGAATTTCAAAAAATCTTTTCTTAGTGGGTGCCTACATCACGAAATAAAACTACAGTCTAAATTTCATTTTTCTAGCTTCAGTAGCTTCAGCTCACCCTGTTCCTTTATATGTATATTATTGTTAACGCCCCCGCAACACCCCTTGCAGGTGGAATTTCGTTAAACCCGTTCTTAGCTGACCTCTACTCAACGAAAGAAATATTTGTGCCAAATTTCAAGTCTGTACGCCTTATGGTTCCAGAGATATGGTGATGAGTCAATATATCGCCCGCCTCTCCTATCCTTACTATCCTTACTAATATTATAAATGCGAAAGTAACTCTGTCTGTCTGTCTGTCTGCTACGCTTTCACGTCTAAACCACTGGACCGATTTTGATGAAATTTGGTACAGACATGGACTAAAGCTTGAGAAAGGATATAGGCTACTTTTTATTGCGAAAAAATGGGTATAAGGGGTTGAAATAGGGGATGACATTTTGTATGGAAATTCGTCATTTTCGATGATAGAACCACGAATCTTTGTATTATGGTACCTGATAATAAATAAATAAATATTCGTTCAAGCGTTTTGGAAATTTCATTTATATGGGGATGAAATTCAATCCCTAAAATACCAAAAAGCATACAGCCGAAACCACTGGGCCTAGAAACGTATTTTTTTTTTACACCATCATATTTCTTGGGGTGCACGAGCACTAGCAAAGGATTTTTGGAAATTCACCCCCTTAAGGGGGTGAAAAGCATATAGTCTTTCACGTCTAAACCGATTTTGATGAAATTTGGTACAGAGATGGACTAAAGCTTGAGAAAGGACATAGGCTACTTTTTATCGCGAAAAAATGGGTATAAGGGGTTGAAATAGGGGATGACATTTTGTATGAAAATTCGTCATTTTCGATGATAGAACCACGAATCTTTGTATTAAGGCACCTAATCCTTACTAATATTGTAAATGCGAAAGTAACTCTGTCTGTCTGTCTGTCTTTCTGTCTGTCTGTCTGCTACGCTTTCACGTCTAAACCACTGAGCCGATTTTGATGAAATTTGGTACAGAGATGGAATAAAGCTTGAGAAAGGACATAGGCTACTTTTTATTGCGCAAAAATAGGTATAAGGGGTTGAAATAGGGGATGACATTTTGTATGGAAATTCGTCATTTTTGATGAAAGAACCATGAATCTTTGTATTAAGGCACTTTATAATAAATAAATAAATATTCGTGCTAGCGTTTTGGAAATTTCATTTATATGGGGATGAAATTCAACCCCTAAAAGACAAAAAGCATACAGCCGAAACCACTGGGCCTAGAAACGTAATTTTTTTACACTGTAGTATTTCTTGGGGTACACGAGCTCTAGCAAAGAAATCGTGAAAAAATAGGTATAAGGGGTTGAAATAGGGGATGACATTTTGTATGGAAATTCGTCATTTTTGATGATAGAACCATGAACCTTTGTTTTAAGGCACTTGATAATAAATAAATATTCGTTCTAGCGTTTTGGAAATTTCACTTACATAGGGATGAAATTCAACCCCTTTTTTTTTGTGGGTGGGTCGCGGTCGGCGCGCCCTCGCACCACTCCGTCCGAGGCGACAGAGGGGCACGCAACTCCCGCGACCCACCCAAAAACCACGTCGCTTTCGTCGTTGGGCCGACCACTGGAGCAGCGTTAACTTGTCGTCAGTGGTAAGAAATTCAACCCCTAAAACACCAAAAAGCATACCTACAGCCAAAACCACTGAGCCTAGAAACGTATTTTTTACACCGTCGTATTTCTTGGGGTACACGAACACTAGCAAAGAATTTTTGGCAAATCACACCCTTGAGAGGGTGAAAAGCGTATAGACGAAACTATTGGGGCCAGGCACGTAAAACTTTGTATGCGATTCACTTTCTTTTGTTATATGTGAGCTCTAAGAAATTATTTTTTGAACCTCAACCCCTAAGGAGGTGAAAATATATAGCTGAAATCATTAGGCCTAGAAACGTAACGTTTTGTATAAAGTTGTCTTTCTTGGGGAAAGTGCTCACTAAAAAAGAGATTTTTGCAATTTTACCCCTAAGGGGGTGAAAAGCGTTTATCCGAAATCAGTGAGCCGAGGAACGGTCATTTTAGTACACGGTCGGCTCTCTTGGATTATCCCAAGATTTTTTTCTTAGTGCTCGCTTACCAAGCACTATGAAAGAACTTCTGGCAGTCTCTCCCTTAAGGGCATGAAAAGTGTATAACCTAAAATAATGGTCCTGGGAACGTAAAAGTTCTGTTTTGGGATAAGCGAGTACTTACATTAACCGTGTGGTGACAGAGTAAGAATACAATTCACCATCCCCTATCTTACCCGTGGGTGATCGTACGAGACGACTACGGATATAAAACGCATATAACATCTATGCGAGAGAAGGATAACTCAAAATAAAACCCTATACCAACACGTCTGACCAGCGTGGTATAGTAGGTCATTTACCCTTCCATTATGGAGGAGGCCCGAGCCCAACAGCGGGACCTATATGGGCTGAGATGATGATGATGATGATGAGTACTAACTAAGAATTTTTGGAAATTCAATCCCTAAGAGGGTGAAAAGTGCATAGCCAAAGATAGCTAGCCAATTTTGTATACCGATCTATTTTTTGGGGTAAGAAATAGAATACCTTTTATGCCGATAATATTCTTTGCGATAATAGTTCAATATGCGAGTTAATTTTAACGCGGGCGAAGCCGCGGGCAAAAGCTAGTATATATATAGATTTACAAATAT
Source organism: Lymantria dispar (assembly GCA_032191425.1). Taxonomy (NCBI): domain Eukaryota; kingdom Metazoa; phylum Arthropoda; class Insecta; order Lepidoptera; family Erebidae; genus Lymantria; species Lymantria dispar. Next base: position 7,530,876 of record CM063445.1, on the reverse strand, counting down.
CTCTAAATTAATAAATTATAGACTTGCCGGTAAAATCCTTCCTTGAGTTACGGTACACATTTGACTTCTTAAACGATACGTTACAGTAACGCAATGAGTCATATTTATATTATTATTTACTTTTTTTTTAGTATACTTTTAATTTTATTACATTAGTATACTTTTAAACGCGACTGTAAGCCGGCAAAAGCAATTTCAGCAATGATATGAGCGTTGGCATTGCACCGATCAGTTTTGATGATTATAAGTCTGTTTGTCAGATAAAATATCGATATATAGTAATATAGACATTATTATTTAGAAATATCTATTTTAATTACTAACATGTTTTAAACGATAAATATATATTGAAAAGTCGTTTAATTAAAAAAAATCTCAAACTATTTTAATCCCACTAATATTATAAACGCGAAAGTTTGTATATGAGGATGAGAAGATGTGAGTATGTTTGTTGCTCTTTCACGCAAAAACTACTACATGGATTTTGATGAAATTTCACAATAATACAGCTTATATATCAGAATAACACATAGGCTATATATTTATCCCGATATTCCCACGGGAAGGGGAACTATGCGGGTAAAACCGCAGGGCGCTGCTAGTCTACAATAATTATCGTAAACTTAATCTACTGTAGGTACTTTATTTAAAGTATTATATTTAAAGGAAGATAGATAATTCTTTATTTGCACACCAATTACAAGAAAAACTTAAATAGGTAATAGTTATAACCCAGAATTTACAAAGGGCGGCCTTATCGCTATAAGCGATCTCTTCCAGACAACCTTAGGATGGATATACCAGAAAAGAGAGATGGTAGGTAATTTGTTCGGCGGCACGGGGTGCTCTCCTTCCGACTAGTGCAGGTCTTGACGGGGCATGGATGCTTCGACAAGTACCTGTACACGGTCGCTAGGAGGGAGAGTACACCGTCCTGCCACCACTGCGATTGCGACGAGGACACGGCGCAGCATACGCTTGAGGTCTGTGCCGCTTGGGCGGAGCAGCGTCGTGAACTTGACGCAATCATCGGTGCCGACCTGACGCTGCCGACCATCGCTAGGGAGATGCTCGGCAACGTCACGAACTGGGACGCGGTCGTAGCCTTCTGCGAGGCAGTGATCTCGCAGAAGGAGGCGGCGGGTAGCGCCCGCAAGGAGCACAGCCTCGACGAAGTGACCCACCGCCGGCGAGTGGGGCGGCGCAGGCGCGGCTACCTGCGCGCCATGCCGCCCTAGCCGAGGCCGCGGGTGACGTGACCGGGGAGTTAGTCCGTCACCCACCGAGAGGCCGACCGCGTGAGGAAAGACCGACGTCCCCCCTTAACGTCGGTCGATGGGAGGGTACCCCAAATAGGGGGTATTCCGTCTAGTGTTGCCCAAAAAAGTCTTGGTCTTGCGGTCTTGGTCTTGGTCTTGCGAGAAATGCGAGACCGAGACCAAGACCAAGACCGCTTAATTTTTGCAAGACCAAGACCAAGACTGGCCCTGCAAGACTTGAGCAAGACCAAGACTGGGCCTGCAAGAGTCTTGCGGTCTTGCATTTAATTCAAATCACCATTTCAGCTTATATACGGTTGAGCTCGTGTCTTCTACATAACAGGAGGAGAATCGGCCGTGGCCGGAGGGGAATCACCACGGTGATCGGCCGTGTTGTTACAGGTCATACATGTCAAGATTTCCTTCTCTTGCACCGATGTTATATATTATAGCCCTTAGTCGTGGGTTCGCAGTCACGGGTAAAATAGGGGGTGATGAATTATATTCTTACTCCGTCACTATACGGCAAGTCAAATCAGTCTTGAGATATCCATCTATTGGCCAATCGATTCCCAATGTTGGTGTTGGCTTTTCAGAATTACTCTTCGGAAAGGCTTAAGGACAAAAATACCGTAATCACGAGAGTGCTCTTGCCCATTATACATATTTATATATCCGTTTATTCATTAGCCCAACGACGTTCACTGTTGGACATAGAAATATGCCTACAATTAATCTATATAAATGTCCATGTAGGGACAGAGTACGATCACCATCAGGCAGTACATGAAGCGTTGCTCCCAGCGCTATTTTGCCTCTGCCACGACTCACCCCAATCCACTAGTGGTTGGAGCGGTAAACTACGTCCCCTCAAAAATATCCGCGGTCCGACGTCCTCGTCATCTTCTTGAAGAAGAAGATGACGCTATTATGATCGCCCAAGAAAGGACCTACACAGCTCGCGCAGCGATAACAGATAAAACTCCGCGGTATCGGCCTCGCCGTCGAGGTCGAAAACCGCGCCGCGTAAAAGTCATTAGCCTAAACTTGGCCACGCCCACTTTGCTCTCAGCGACGCCCCGAGCCGAGGTCCGTTCCCCACAGGGGGGAGCCCTCGGGCGATGTTCGCTTAACTTACTTACCGGGTTGAGAGCCATCAGCGCTCACCCATTGACCGCGTTCAGCTGTCAAGGTCATCTGCGACCAACAACTACACACACACAAAAAAAAAGACAGTACGAATATAATTCACCACTCTCTTACCCGTGGATGTCGTATCAAATCGGATCGGGCAACGATGTTAGGAACCCATGAAAAAAAATTTAAATAAAATTATCGATTCGTTAATGAATTGAGAGTTATGTAAGTTCTCAATTTTGTCATCGTTTTTTCGTGTAAATTGATTAAAATGTATAAAGGCATGATACTTAATCTACAACATATTCGTATTTTGTTAAATATTCATTAGAATTTGAATAAATCAATGATTACGTTTGCATAAGCAAGACAAACTTCGCTTTAACATAAATCAGCTGATCGGCCGATGACCGTTGATGAGTCGCCTTTGTACCTACGTAACCATTGAAAGGTTCGCGCAAATCTAATACCTATTTATACTGTCGAAATTTTACATGCTTACATATATCCTGTCTGTACATACCTACATAATGCATAAAATTTAAGGCATAAACTCTTAGACACACATTTTTGTAATCACTATAACTTTTACGTTATATTGTTTTTGTGTAATATACAATCTAATTATGATCTATGACTGTTGAACTACAACATACATGAACAGTTGTCCCATAACCTGATACACCCTGTGTATATAACATATGTGCAAGAGAAGTGAAACTAGAAAGAAAACCCTGTACCAACATGTCTGACCAGCGTGGTATAGTAGATCAATTTTCCTCTTACTGGAAGGAATCTTAAGCCCAGCAGTGGCACTTTTATGAGCTGTGACGATGACGACGAATATCATACATTTTACAAGTATTAAAACCATAAAATTTTAAATCAGTTTTATATGTTCTTGAATAAATAGTATATTAAGAGCTACATGGATCCAGCGGCCAAAGTATTTATTTTATATAGGCAATAGAGCAACAGGTTTTTTCAAGTATCCAGAGTATCAGTAACTAAACTGGAAATACAATAGATACATACCACTTAACTTGAAGGGGAATATAATCAATCGCATTAATTGTAAAATATCGCATTGATTATAAAATGACATAAAATTTATTGTATCAACTGCCTCGTGTGGTGACGTCTTAAGAAAATAGGGTCGAAAGTCCTGTCATAAGAGTAGTAACACTGTCTAATGGAACACCAGGGGAATAGAAGAGTAATTTTCTCCAGTGGTAAGTATTGTATTCAATAGTGAACTATAGGCTAGCAGATGGATAGATAGGATAGGATATTTGATTAATTTAGTTGGATTTTTCATTGCCATGATAAATTACTGTTACGTTATTCTAACTGCAAAACTTTGCGAGACTCTTGCTGCAATACCAAGACTCGGGTGCGCAAGACCAAGACCAAGACCAGACTCGGGTGCGCAAGACCAAGACCAAGACGAGACCAGGTGTGATGTTGCAAGACCAAGACCAAGACCGGTCCAAGTCTCGTCTTGGTCTTGCATTTGGGCAACACTAATTCCGTCGGGCCGACCACTGATGACAAGTGTGCGATATAGCACGCAGAAAGGGCTGGTAATTGATTTTAGTGGACTGTATAATACGGTTATGAACAGTGGTAGTTGGACAGTAATAGATCCCGCATCTAGACGAGGAGGTGAATAAATCAACCACTTACCTCTAAGCCTTAATGAGCCAATTCCAAGGGGTCAGCAGTTATGTGCAGAATCTATATTAACGTCACAGCAGCACTAACACCAAACTGCATGGCAGCGTATATGAGATAAAGTCTTGAGCTAGCTCAGTTCACGGAACTGACAGAGTCTATATGTAGATCGAGGAACGTCCTGATTACGATATGTTCTACACAAGCATACAGCACGGCTGTTTGTGGCTAACTAACCGATGATATTTCTCAACGGTTTAATAATATTGCTTACCAATGGAGGGTAAGCAGCAAAAATACTCGAGGCTGTGGCCAATAAAATTCAGCCATCCTCTATTAACTAAATGCGGGATCCAACAACAAGTAACCCTGCTTCGGTGGTTGGCCCAATGACGAAGGCGACGTGGTGTTCGGGTGGGTTGCGGGTGTGCGTGCTTACGCCCCTCTATCGCCCCGGACGGAGTGGCGGGAGGAGCGCGCCGACCGCAGCCCACCCCAAAAAAAAAAGAAAAAAAAAAAGGTAATTTGTTGATGGTGGTACTGAAAATAAAGTCTAAATAACATAGTCATAAATAAATACTAGATGTTAATATGTTTTTTTATTTTTTTTAATGCAAGCAGGGGCAAACGGGCAAACAGTACACCTGATGGTAAGTGTTGCTGCCGCTCATGGATCTTTACAAGGCCGCTGCCTACCGCGAAGAGAATGAAGGGAGTGTGAATGCTTGCATTGAGGCTCGGTGATACCAAAGGCACCACCAAAACCCTCCACACACGAACACCCACAGAAAGTTGGGCTTCCGGCTCTCTCACTCACCGAACGAAGCGCAGTAACAAAATGCTACTACTCAGACGTCGATCTTCTGCGAGAGCGTGGTACCACCCCGGACGGACCGGCCCGCGGCTGTAGACAGATAACTGTCGACAGTGTAGTCCTACCACTACTACTGTGTGTGACCCTAATACTGTAAAAATAAAACAATATAAATTAATAAATAGAAGATAATAGTATTTATATCTTAAGTATATAATAAATAAACATACACACATACATACATGCACACACATATATTATACAGGAACTCGCACGCTCTAGGACAAGGGTGGGCAAACTTTTATAATGGCGGGCCACAAAGTTTAGAGGAAAGTTAAATTCTAGAGGGCCAGAATTATAGAAAAATGCATTTCGTGTTAAAGATTTTTAATAAACAAAATACCTTTTACTTTTACGCCTTGTTAGGCGTGTGAGTCATATGGAATTGTTTTTGATTTTTCATAATATTTTCGAAAGCAGGTTCCATCTGAGACAGACTACCGAGATAATTATAATAATGGCAAGTTAATTATGGGATAATGAAAGCTCAAAACACCCCTGACGAATTGGAGCTTTCATTAAAAATTCGAAGATAATTGTAAATGTCAAATTTTATTTTCCGCGTCATAGGTAATGCTGACTAGAATATTTAGGATGGATGGACTCTCGGCGGGCCGGATTAAATACTTTCGCGGGCCGGAGTTGGCCCGCGGGCCGTACTTTGCCCATCAATGCTCTAGGAACTTAAAATATTATAGCGATAAATAGTGATCTGTCAACTGTTTTTAATACGCTTTTATTACTTCACCTGTATGTTTATTTGTAACGTAAAGAAAGAAATAAGAATATGCAATAATCCACATTTTTTTTCCTTTTTTTTTCTGGGGTTGGGTTACGGTCGGCGCACTCCTCGTCCGGTCCGTCCGGGGCGACAGAGGGACGTAAGCGCGCACATCCGTAACCCACCCGCGACATGTCACTTTCGTCGTTGGGCCCGACCACCGGAGCAAGTGACTTGACGTCAGTGGTTCGGATGCAATAATCAGCTTAAAAAAAAACCTATCCTAATTAGATTCGCCAGGATTCATCAACTTCTTTCCGCATCCTTTGCATGAGAAGAAGAGAAATAGAGCTAGTCGGGCACTCAGCATAACACAAACGCGTAGAGACTTTCCTATGGTAATAATTGCGTCTTGAGCTGTATACATTCATCGATGTACCGACAAATCTAATATGCATATTAATTACATTCCGGTGGCTATTCAGTAAAAAGTGAAAAATATATATAGTTTAAAAAAAACTAACTAAACTCGACTTACGAAAATGTGGCACAAAGCGCCCCACGCTTTTTTCACAATAATATTTATATATTTCGTTCATTATTATTTTCTATTTATTATTCTTTTCCTATATTGCAAATTATTTTACACTTTTTGGTTTGATATGCTATGAAAGCGTGTTTTTTAGTTTTTTTTAAACTATATTTATTTAAATGTAGATAAAGTCGGGGCTTGTCTGATTGTTACTGGTAACGAATTCCACAGCATTTACACACAGCCTTTACAGTAGTGGTGGTCGTTGAATAAACGAATAGTTTTTTTCGACTGTTTCTTTGCCGTGAACTAATAAACTAGTTTACAGTTGACTGATAAACATGTTTATGTATGAACAGCTTCGCGAATCGGTCGTCACATCAACGAATGACACGAACGCGAAGACGACTTGCGAGTGTTCGCCCGAATCGGCCCGGACTTCGACGACGGGACGCGTGCGCACTCGCACAGCTCACTGCGCTCCTACCCGCCCCGCAAACCTCACCGCCCGTAGGCGTGAGTCGAGGCGAAATCATAACGTATAGATAGATTGAATTGCAATTCATTGCGCTCTGCTATCATGTGATGGAACTACCATCTACCATTACATATTGAAGCGTCAATGTACATTGTACAATGAAACTGTTGTCTAATAAAATTCGTTGAAATTTCGTTGTACTTTACCAATGGACGATCAACGTACGTCATAATATAAACTAAACGTCTCGTCTTGTCTAGTCATCTACGACGTAAACTAGTCGAAAATTAGACTGTTTTTTCAACTAGTTTATCATCGACGATAAACGGTCTCGTTGCGTCGACTGTAAAATCGTCGACGACACACTACTACTTTACAGTAATGCCCCCACTACACGTCGGCAGATGACGATGAAAGAGACGTGTAGAGGGGGTGATTTGCTCGTCTGTGGTAGGTATTTGACGTCCGCAGATGCATCCGGCACTCATCCGTTAGTTGTCGGTTTTTGTAGCACAGATCAAAGGGTTTCAACGCCAACGCTGTGTGTTGCGTCCACACGTCTGAAGACGCATCAGTGTTCATCGAAAAGCGAATGAGAGTGCACGCGTGATTTCTGCTGTTTTTTTTGTTTTTATTATTTACTTGTTCGTAAAAATAGCTAACATGAGCACTAATGAAACTTTCAAATTCCTGGAGCTGTATCAAGCAGAAAACTGTCTGTGGAATCCAAAAAATAAATACCACAAAAATAAAAACGTTGTAAGTATACATTGTACTTATAATTTATTTTTTAATTCCTCTACTACGATGGACACTTAAATAATTCTTAAAGGTACTAAATAAATAAATTGCTGCGGCAGCCACGGTCTCAACATCCATTTCGCGTGCGTACGTGTTGCGTCCGTCAAGAATCAATACAGACTGATCGGCCTGCAGACGTGTGGACGGCGCACAGAGATCCATCTGCCGATGCATCTGACGACATCTGCGGACGCATTTGCCGACGTGTAGTGGAGGCATAAAGGACTTACTTATGAAACCTGTGTAGTGCGTTGGTACCTTCAATTTCAAATTTTCAGATGATTTCAAGGATTTTGTATGTGTGTCATGGAGGTACTCAAATCGATCTTTGAGATAGACGGGGCCGTTGAATTAAATAATATATTATACAAGAATGTAAGATGAACCTAAGTGTATGAAAGTTCCTGCTGCACCTCTGCGTGTGCGCCACCACTGCGATTGATTGGGATTTAGTTTGTCACCCGCAGAGAGGCTGACCGCGTGACGGCAACCGATGTCCCTAAGGGGGAACGTCGAGAGGAGAGGGTACCCCACGACTGGTGTATTCCATCGGGCCGACCACTGAAGATAAGTTACTCTGCAGCGGTGGACTGTCCAACGACGAAAGCGACTTGCCACGGGTGTGTCATGGGGCCGCGCGCCGCCCCTCCGTCACCCCGGACGGAGCCGAGCGGCGGGTGCGCTGATCATGGCCCACCCCTAAAAAAAGAAAAGATAGAGAGTAGTGATTTGTATTCTTACTCTGTCACCACACAGAAATGTGTTAAGATTTTAAAAATTAAGTACCTATAATCTATATGCTAAATCATTAGCTACCTTTGTGGTAAATTAATTAGTTTATTATAGTCTAATTATGTTTAATTGAAGCAATGAACTCATTTGCCTACAGACATTGACAGCGTAAATTGTCAATGTCATACCTAATGCTAATAAAGTTTGAATGAATTGAAATTGAACATGTTACATTTTGAAATCAATGCTAATTTTTATGGTGTGCCTAATATTTTATAAATTATCATACGTTTCAAATAAAAATGTTGGCAGTGCTATATTTACAAGTGCTCAAATTTATTCAAATTGTTGGAATAAAGATGCCATAGCAAAATTACAAGCGCGGAGGTCATTCGAAGAAATAGTACCGCCATCTATTAATCCCGAGAAAGTAAATAGTCAATATATCCGAGATAGTCTTAAATATTTTAGAACTGCATTGATTTTCGTCCAGAAGGACGTGGATCATCATACTGCAGAAATATTAAAAGAAGCTTTAGCGGATACAATAGGTGCACATCTAAAATGCGAAATACTACCAACTGTTAGATTTGCTTATTATGCAGGTTATATACCGCTCAGAAGTGCTAAAGAAATCCACGATTTTTATGAGCAGATCAAAATTATTTTAAATACGCAAGGGGTGGGATGGAAACAGCCTCAAAGAATTCCTGAGTGGTCAAACTTGACTGTTGCTAAAATATTAATAGGGTCCGGCAAGCTTTCAGACCCATGTGCCTGTCTTGTAGTCAAAAGAGATGCTAATAATTGTATTCACATACCATCTCTACAGTTAGACGATAGAAATGAGCCCTCTGCTATTGCTTTGCCATTCAAAAGTGATGGTCTAATAAATTTAAGATCGCCGAATTCAGAAAATATACTTTTGAAATATTATACAACCGTCTCTAGATGTTTATTGCATAGTTCTCCAGTGAATTGCCGCCACGCAGATGTTGTTAATTTTAATAATGAGCTATGGCATTGGATGAAACGTGAAGTAGCTCCACATTTAGTAGACGAAAAGCTATACGCAGCCTATGGTGGAATTTTAAGAATTGCTGCCGCTGTCCAAACTTATGGAAAAGGTTTATCGAGGCGCAATCTTTTCCAATACAAGGAAGCTGCTGTAACTAAATGGAATCCATGGAAGACGCTGACTGAATCCTATGTTTACGTTAACACAGATTGGACACCAGTATTATACGTTAGTGTAGTAATTTTTGCTGCCGTAGCTATATGTTGCTTGCAAATATGTTACAACTATATGTTTGGCGAGACAAATCCTTGTCGATGTAAAGCTAAAACAAAGAGATTCTCTTCTTCGAAAGATACCGCATATACGAGAGTAGAAGCACCATTTCCAGCAAGTATGCCACAACAGAGTACACTATTTTATAATAATCCAAATCGTTCAACACGTGATAAATCTAAATCCTCTTCAATGCGTTCGATAAAAACACAAAAAGTTTACGATTTAAATGAAAATACAGAGAAAATGATGCCGGTGCTTTTGAGTGACAACGAAGACAGCGATACTGATTCAACAACATCGAAATGTGAAAGTGAAGGCGACTGCGATCGTAGAACTGATATCAACGTAGCAAATTGTGGGTTGAAAAGTCCTCCTAGATTAGAAACTTCCATTGCTCAATTAACAATTGGGAAGACGCGAACGCCGCGCTCTATTAAAAAGGTTACAACACCAATGTACTCAACGAGTACCTTGACGCATACTGATGTGACATTTCGCCAAGCACAACAACAAAGTGAATCAGCTTGGTCAGCTTCTAGTACCAGTACATCGGGTACTAGTTCAAAGTCTCGTAGCCAAAGATCGAGGGGCTCAAGAGATCTAGCATGGGCACGTAATGTTATTGCCCGAAATTCTAGGAGAGGAATACAGTCGTCAAGCACAGAACTAGATTGTAATTCGTTTATGACACCGCCGTCTCGTAAATAGGGTATTTCTTAAGTAAGTATTGTATTGGTAAATGTTTAATTTGTAGCATATTTAGTTATATAATGTTATTGTTTAAGACATATTGGATATTTAAGATGTATTGAAGATTTTAAGAAAGAATATATTGTAACATTAAAGATCATATTTTATTGAAGTGCATGTTGCATATTTAGTGATTACATGAAAGCATTTCTCGTACGACAAACACTTACCTACATTTTTTTTTTTGGGTTGGGCTGCGGTCGGCGCGCTTTCGCACCACTCTGTCCGGGGCGACAGAGGGGCTTAAGCACGCAACACCCGCAACCCACCCGAACACTACGCCGCCTTCATCGTTGGACCGACCACCGGATCAGGGTTACTTGTCATCAGTGGTCGGCCCGACGGAATACCCCCTACTTGGGGTACCCTCCCATCGACCGACGTTCCCCCTCGGGCAGGACGTCGGTCTTTCCTCACGCGGTCGGCCTCTCGGCGGGTGACGGACTAACTCCCCGGTCACGTCACCTGCGGCCTCGGCTAGGGCGGCATGGCACGCAGGTAGTCGCGCCTGCGCCGCCCCAGTCGCTGGCGGCGGGTCGCTTCTCATCTCTCTAGCGATGGTCGGCAGAGTCAGGTCGGCACCGATGATTGCGACGAGTTCACGACGCTGCTCTGCCCAAGCGGCACAGACCTCGAGCGTATGCTGCGCCGTGTCCTCGTCGCAATCGCAGTGGTGGCAGGACGGTATTCTCTCCCTCCTAGCGACCCTGTACCCTGACCTTGCCGAAGCATCCATGCCCCGTCAAGACCTGTACGAGTCTGAAGGAGAGCACTCCGTGCCGCCGTTCCAACCATTGCATCAGCACCGGCTGGAAGGCCTCCACGGTCCAGACACCGTATCGAGGTTTCTCCAGCCGGTCTGCCCAACGGGCGATGACGTCTCGGCGGGCGTCGACGCGCCAGGCGGTGAGCTCCCTTAAGAAAACAACACCACCCTCCCCTCGCACCCCTGACACCCGCTGATACAATTCGGCGAGCATTTCCGCCTCCAGGTCCCACGGGGGACTCCCGGCTAATAGGCACGCCGCCTCCGTCGCCACCGTGCGGTACCCGCGGATGGTCCTGACCGCCATGGCCCTCTGTGGCCACAGAAGGGCCCTAAGTCGGGCGGTCATGTACCCCGCCCACACCGGTGCGCCGTAGAAGGCCATCGACCGGATGACCCCCGCGTACAGCTGTCGCCATGCAGCGCTCGGTCCGCCCACATTCGGCATGAGCCATGGTAGGGCGGACGCCACGCCGACGAGCCTGCGGAAATGCTCCCGAAACCACCGTCGCCCGTCGAGCACCAAGCCCAATACTTCGTATGGGCCTGGATGCTGATCCCAACCGAATTGACGGTGATCGAGATGCCGATGGGAGGGTCTATACGGGGCCCATGGAACAAGAGGGCCTCCGTCTTGTCCAGGGCCACCCTCAATCCCAGCGCCTCGATCCGCCTGACGACCTCTTCGGTGCCTGAGGTCGCCAGGCTTACTGCCTCTTGTAGCGTCCCACCGCGGTCTGTGACGAGCGTGTCGTCGGCGTAACAAATCACGCCCAGCCCGGGTGGGAGGCTCCCCCGCAACGCCCAGTCGTAGCCGATGTTCCACAGGGTGGGTCCGAGGATCGACCCCTGTGGAACACCGCACGTCATGGGCGTTCGCACAACGTCCCCTACTCATCACTTACCTACCTTGCCTGTTATTTGTTTTTGTTTTTGTAGGGTCTATTAAAATATTACAGGCATGTAGATTATTGGATTATTACTACGAGTATGTATAAATTTGACAATAAAGTGTCCTTAAGGGGCTTTCCGTGTGGTGACGGAGTAAGAATACAATTCACCACTCAATATCTTGCCCGTGGATGTCGTATAAGACGACTATGGGATATAATGTGCACATAACATCTGTGCAAGAGAAGGAAAAAAAAACTCGAAATGAAACCCTATACCAACATGTCTGACCAGCATGGTATAGTAGGTCAAATTCCCTCCCATTGTGGAGGAGGCCCGAGCCCAACAGTGAGACGTATGTGGGCTGCGATGATGATGATGAAGGGGCTTATGCGGAATAAATGATTCGATTCGATTTGATTTGACAGGGTCGTGCCCGAAACCGAGGCATTTGTACAGCGAGAAAGTTGTATCCGAACCAATGAGAAAGGTATCGGTATCGCGAGGCTGCAACACGCCATGTTAAGAATTAGGATAGGCACCGGCATATTCATCTCGCGGCTAATATACAGTGTATCAGGTTATGGGGCAACTGGTTTAACACACGTTTTTTAAATCACTATAAGTTTTGTTATATCCTTTTTTTGTGTAATATTAATAGGTACATTTTAATTACGATCTATGACCGGTAAACTACAACATACTCGAACAGTTGCCCCATAACCTGATACATTCTGTATAATCAGGCATCTTCTTCAAGCCCTCTGCTTGTTTTTTTATTAGATTCACTTGCGTTATCGCCAGGTGCTTGCATTGTATAGAGATATCAATTTCAAGCACTCATCTTTATCTATATTATTGATTACAATCGACCGAGGCGCGAAAGAGCTTCGTGCGTTCACAGTACGCGCGGCAAACGACCAAGGCGCCTTTGATCAAAACAAAGCGTACATTCAGGGACTCGGCCGTTTGGTCGCTCTATAGCAACTAGTAGTGAGTCGTCGACGATTTTACAGTCGACGCAACGAGACCGTTTACCCGACCGAGAACGTTTAGTTTATATTATGACGTACGTTGATCGTCATGACATTTGACTTGTCCCTGACCTCTCCGAAGGCCCTACGGTAGCCCTCGACCAGTGACGGCCCGGTAGTGCTAGCGTCCCCGTCCTGCGACGGCTCTATGGCAGAAATGTTGCCGCCTTCGTTGCTGGGGGGAACGACAGCAGCCTCTAGTTCCTGTCGTTCCGCCGCTCGTCTCCGCGTAGCGCGTTATGTTTTACACTGACGGATGATTGAAGTATAATCACACAAGTTTAAATATCAATAATTTTGCCGAAACTATTAATAAATTAATTATCAAAAGGACTATTAAAAAATAATTGCAATTCTATGTGCCATCGTTATTTATCCACTATAATGTTATTCGAATGTGAACAAGTATCTACCCACTGAGAAAGAAGCTCAGAGGAAATTGCTCTAACTTCCAGTTCTGCTTTTCAATGGGGTGATACTTGGGTTGCCACCAAGCCGGGGCGAATAGTTCAACCTGCTGACAGAGGAACGTTTCATATTGCATCTAAGATTTAACGGATGCCAATTGATGGCGGTGTTAACGCCAATCGGTCGGTTTTTTCCATGCGATGACATTTATTATACTTAAGGTAGGGTGAATATTATGACATGAATTACGTGATGCGTCGCTCGATTTGCCGCCCCCCTGGACGTGCCGCCCGCGTGCGGTGTACGCCTTGCACGCCCGCTTACGGCGGGCCTGAGGAGGCTTAAGCCCAGTAGTGGGACGTATATGAGCCATAATAAAACAAAATAAGGTAGACAAAAAAAACACAACTTAGTTATATGAAGTTCTATATAATTTACATAACTTAAAATTATTAACATACATTATATATAACACATATACATATAAAGATAATAAACCAAATAAATATCTCTACTTACATATCACATTTAACATAAGGGAACATACCTATACTATGTGACCTTTATGTGGTCTTCAATGATACTACGCTTGAACAAAATTGAGTCTTAATTTGTACTACGGACGTTAACCGAGGGGCTTGAAAATTGAAAAAATAGGCCACGTAGTATGAGGTACGTTCCTAATTTGTACCTTCTTAGAAAGTTATAAAAATACGTTTTGTCTTAGAATAATAAGTCATAGAAGGTAACTCAGCGCACAAAAAATTAAGCATTAAAATTGGAGCCAGATGGCTTCCTACGCCGGACCGTTCCGTACAAGGTCACTGCGTACGCAAGGCAACTCTATTGTATAGTGGTGTGCGGGGTGTATATGTGTAATTGTTTGCACGCATGCAGTATTTTTGGCTTCACGTTTTTGATAACTTAAGTACCGACACTATCCTTCTATACGTTATTATTATAATACGTTTTGTTTAAATCTTGTAAGAATAAACGAAGTATACAATACTTACTATAATGATTAATTTTATAATTTCTGAACATAAATGAAATCATCCCAGGTCATATATGTACATCCCACTGCTTGACTCTACTCTGCAATAGGAGGGAAATTGACCTACTATACTACAATGGTCAGACGGGTTGGAATAGGGTTTTATTATGAGATTTCTTTGCATATATATTATCTATACTAATATTATAAAGAGGAAAGATTTGTATGTATGTTTGTAACGAATTGGCTTAAAAAGTACTTGACCGATTTTAAAAATTCTTTCACCATTAGAATGCTACATTATCCCTGAATAACATAGGCTATATTTTTCCCACGGGAACTACGCGGGTAAGGCGACTGAAACCGAAGCGAAGCGAGCTTCTATCTGCAATAATTCCTTGGTCGAATTTTTTGACATGCACTGGTAAGGGAATGGTGAATTGTATTTTTATAACACAGAGAAATAATATATATTCCCGTCACCGTGTAAAGCAAAAATTTCATTTATTCACGTCATTATTAAATTACACGTAGACTTAAAAAATATATGTTTGCATGTGGTGACGAAGTAAGAATTTAATTCACCGACCCCTATCTTATCAATGGGCAGTGGCTATCGTAAGAGACAACAAAGGGGTATAATATGTATAGTAATACCCCGACCTATGCTACCCCGTTTTACGCGAATTCAAAGACACACGGTTTTCTCTTGGGGTGTTCAGGCTTTAGATTTACTTTTTTATTCATTTTCAATTATTTTATATAACATTTTGACCATATTCTTTAAAATTATTGTCATCTAGAAACTAGTTTCAAATCCATCTAACAACCATTTTTTTTGTACATTTAATATAAGCTCAATTAATTCCAAACTTACGCGAATTCGACTTACGCGGTTATCGCTCGGTCCCGCCTATCGCGTAAATGCGGGGGTATTACTGTATTTAACATCTATACAGGCGAAGGCAAACTCTATAAGAATCTGTCTGACCAGTATAATAGGTAGCTGTTCATTCTATATGTTTTTTAAAGACAACATCTTGCACTAAGGACATAATCCTTATATTGCGGGGGACTTTACAAACAATTAACGGAATTTACATCCAGACTCAGAACATCAAATTTTTGGCTCGCAGAAAGTGTTATCCTGCGTGGGATTCGAACCCCCGACACTGGTCGATATCTTAACCGCTAGGCCACCTGTGCAGTAACTATTGTGGAGAAGGCTTGAGCCAAACAGTGGAAAGTATATAATATAGTCCATTGAAATTTTACATGAGCTTTACATTTTTTAGAGGACGCAATTTTATTTTTGGGACGTGTGTTGGGAGGGATTGGGGCGTCCATAGCAGCTTAACCTCAAGTTTGTGGGGTTACCGCCCTTGTCCTCCGGCCGCCATCTTGGAACTTTTCCAAGATGGCGGGTGCAAACACTTTTTCCGCGATATCTCTGCACCTACGCGTTCTACAAAAATTCGTAAAAACATAATTTGTAGCAAATCGCTTTGCCTACAAATATGTTCATACAACTTTTAGCCCTATATTTAAAATTAAAGAAGTTATAAGCAACCCCAAAAATTTGGGGTTAAGCTTTTATTTACCCCAACACATGTCCCAAAAATAAAATGGCGTCCTCTAAAAAATGCAATATTAAGTCCTTAAATTGTAACATTTCAATGGACTAATAAGCCGAGATAAAGAGACGTATAAAGACATGTTAGTTTCAAAATACACAGAAATGAAATATTTTGATGTTACGACAAAATGCGTATGATAACGGTGCAAGAATACAATATTTACCAAGCCTTAGTTTGCTGGTGCTATCGTAAAAAAACGATTAAAATTACATAGCAGATAACATAAAGCGATACGTAAGGCCAATATGATTAACGTGGCGTAGAAGACTAGATTTGCCTCGTCTAGATAAGGCCCGAAGGGTCTTCAATGGACGTTAGGAATTGAGTAAAATGAGAATAATATTCTTTATATTGAGAAAGAGACGAAAGTACAGCAGGTATTTGTGATAACCATATTAAATAAAGCTCATTATACCGTTTCCGTGTGGTGAAGGAGTAAGAATACAATTTACCACTCCCTCTCTTGTTCGTAGATGTCGTAAAAGACGACTAAGGGATATAATATGTAGATAACATCGTTGCAAACGAAGGAAAACTCGAATAAAATCTTTATACCAACACGTCTGACCAGCGTGGTTTAGTAGGTCAAATTACTTCCCTGATGGAAGAGATCCGAGTCCAACAGTGGGACGTTTATTGGATGAGATGATTATACTCTTTTTTTAAGTAACTGATTATACATATATTTTAATCTCAATAATAGGTTGCTGTCCTAATGTTGTGGACTTAGTCCAATTCTATTAGTTATAATCGAGACAGGAATGTTAAATTGACAATTTTGTTAGTTAACAAACATAATTATGATTAATAAGTTTATATTAGCATGTTATAAAAATAAAAAGTTAATAAAACTATTTTACGGATATTTCGTTCATAGTCCGCCCGTGACTATGAACGATGCAGTATTCCAAGCAAGAACCAAGCATCAAAGAATCAAATACAACACGATGTGACCATGAACGATGTAGTGTTCCAAACATCCGGCAATCAAAAATCAAATACAAACACGATAAAATCTGTAAAATAGTTTTACATATTAACAATGTGTAATGCTCGTGTAAACATCAGAAATAAAAAGTAAAAACTACTTAAAGAAATAAATATTATGCATATTGGACCTATTAATGCTAGTGTTTTTAATTTGATTATAAAGTATAATTTCGATGGTTTATAATAAAGAAGAGTATAAATTAATACTTTTGGATAGTGAAACAGACCTTGATGTCCTTTGGAGCTATTAGTTTTACAAAACAATGATATTTCAAGAATATTTTGTTTCAACCTTAAAGTAATAGTATTGCAATGTCAAAGAATGAAGAATATAAGTATTGTTATAGGTAGTAGGTACTAGTGGTGGTCGTTGAATAAACGAACAGTTTTTTTCGACTGTTTTTTTGCCGTGAACTAATAAACTAGTTTATAGTTGACTGATAAACATGTTTATGTATGAACGGCTTCGCGAATCGGTCGTCGCATCAACGAATGACACGAACGCGAAGACGACTTGCGAGTGTTCGCCCAAATCAGCCCGAACTTCGACGACGCGACGCGGGCGCACTCGCACGGCTCGCTACGCTCCTTACCCGCCCCGCAAACTTCACCGCCCGTGGGCGCGAATCGAGCCGAAATCCTAACGTATAGATAGATTGAATTGCAATTCATTGAGCTCTGCTATGATGTGATGGGACTATCATTACATATTGAAGCGTCAATGTACATTGTACAATAAAACTGTTGTCTAATAAAATTCGTTGAAGTTTCGTCCTTTACCAATGAACGATCAACCTAGTTTATCATCGACGATAAACGGTCTCGTTGCGTCGACTGTAAAATCGTCGACGACACACTACTAGTAGGTACGTATAAATCTGGTTGATTGACTCATCAACGCTGAATCGAAATTAATTGAAACTAGAAACAAGAATTTTGGCAGTTCTTTGTTATTGTTACGTAGAAAGATGATAACAAAATTTATGTGATAAGGAAAAAACTGTCTGTTCAAATTATAAATAAATATTCACCAATGAAATAAATGAACGGGTGTTACACATCATTTGGCAATTTTCATCTGAAGTTGTGAAATAGAGGATTCAATTTAGAAATATTTAAAAATCAACCTCTGAATGAAACGTCGCAAGCTAGTAAATACAGTCTAATCTTAATATAACAATTTTCTCGTAATGCCCAGGAATCGCTCATAAATTTATTGCAAAATATGCTTTGGCATTACGAATACTTTTGTCAGAGACCTCTATAAAGTATGAATTTTCAATAATTGCAAAATATAAATATAAGGCATAATCTATTCCTATTAAACGATTCCTGTAAACTATACTGTGGGCTTAAAATAAATATTTGCGTCAAAGTAATCGTAACGTGCCGTGTGGTGACGGAGTAAGAATACAATTCACCACCCCCTATCTTACCCGTGGGTGATCGTACGAGACGACTAAGGGATATAAAACGCATATAACATCTATGCGAGAGAAGGAAAACTCGAAATAAAACCCTATACCAACACGTCTGACCAGCGTAGTATAGTAAGTCAATTACCCTTCCATTATGGAGGAGGCCCGAGCCCAACAATGGGACATATATGGGCTGAGATGATGATGATGATGAATCGTAACGTTATAGAGACCAATTTGTATGGAATTGGAGCAGTTCCCCTATCGTCCGAAAGAGGCGCTGCTGTGAATCCTATACAAACTGGTCTCGATAACGACACGAATACTTTGACACAAATATTCGTGTTAAGCCCACAAAACCTTGCTTTTACATAAAGGATTCTACTAATGAACTGTAGATAATCACACAATGACAGGTACAATTCATGTTGCGACAGGTACAGAAACGTTAAATATATCGTATAAAGTTTTTAAAACTCTAGATAAGATAATAAGGTAGGAATAATAGACAAGTACGTAGGTATAATAGATAGATAAAGTTTAGGTCACGGTCAAAACGAAGCATAAACCTGTGTAAACTCTATACAACGAACCCGAATACATGTTTTTTTCTTGCTTATTGGTGGCAGATGAGCAAACAGCACACCTGGTGGTAAGTGGTAATTGCCGCCCTCAGCCTCCTCAGCAATACCAGGGGTATAGCCATATTATTGTCCACCACGAGAGAAGAGCTCTTCTTATATATATATACAGGATGTATCAGGTTATGGAGCAACTGGTCAAATGGGAGGTAGGCAATGGTGGTAGGAACTCATAAAAACAATTTGAAGGAAAAATATCGATTCGTTAAGGAATTAGAGACATGTAAAGTTTTCAATTTTGTCATTGTTTTTTCGTTTAAATCTGATTGAAATGTATAAAGTCAGTGATACTTAATCTGTATCATATTCGTACTTTGTTAAATGGTCTTTAGAAATTGAAAAAATCAATGATTACGTTCGCATAAACAAAACGAACTTCGCTTTAAATCAGCTGATCGCCCGATTACCGTCGCCGAATCACGTTTGTACCTACGGCACCATTGAAGCGTTTGCGAAATTCTAGGTATGTATGAATGAAATTATACTATCGAAGCTTTACATGCCTACATGTATCCTGTCTATCCATGCCTACATAATACGTAACATTTAAGGCGTAGACTGTTAAACACACATTTTTGAAATCACTATAACTTTTATGTTATATTGTTTTTTGTGTAATATACATTTTAATTATGATCTATGGCCGGTATACTACAACATACTCGAACAGTTGCCCTATATCCTGATACACCCTGTATATCTCCTATGAGCACTCTCCGTTATAGAGTCGTCAGAGAAAGTGACTGAATTGTCTGTGTTGCTCTAACTCTGTGAATATTTTCTATTTCTTTTGAGTTTCGTTATAACAAGGTTGAGAATTACACGAGACTTTAATCTTACACTGAAATGGCGATGGGCAGGCCACATCGCTTGTTGAACCGATAGCCGTTGGGGAAGAAAGGTTCTAGAGTGGCGAACACTAATATGATAACGCAGCGTAGGACGACCCTCACTAGGTGGACTGACGACATCTTGAATGTTGGAGATCCCCCTTGGATGCAAATGACACAGGACCGTCCGATTGGCATTCTTCAGGGGCATATTTCCAACAGTGGATGTCTATAGGCTGATGGATGGATGGATGGATAATTTTACATAACATTAAATGTCTCGTTTTTTCAAGAATAAACGATTTCAGGTGACTGTCTAACTGGTGTTGGCTTGGTGTAACAGTAAGCTATTTTAGGTTGAAATAAAACATTGTTGAAAAATTACATTTTGTGAAAATTTGTGGGCCCTGGCAATAAACTAATATCTTAGCCAAAAATAAAATAATACAAACATTAAAAATGTAATGCAACTGTTCGACTTTTATGGCAGTTTGTTTTGCTTTGAAACTAATAAAAATAGTATGGACGGAATTATAAAGCAATAAAGTATTTCATCAAACATATTATCTTATGATATTATCAGGTGATTAGATAAAATAACAATGAAAAAATTATATTACAAAATAATGGAACAAGAACACGTACGCATATTATAATCAGGAAATAAAAATTACAATGAAATTCAGTATCTATGAATAATTGTATGGATATCTATCCGTGTGGTGACGATCTCCTTATTAATAGGAATACAATTCATCACCCCTTTTCCTGTCCCTGGGTGTTGTAAAAGACGACTAAGGGATACAATATACAGATAGTATCTATGGAAGAGAAGGAAATTTCGTAATGAAACCCTATGTCAACGTCTGACATGCGTAGGTCAATTTGCCTCCTTTTGTAGTGGAGGCTTAACCAATAGTGGGGCGTAAATGAACTGAGATGATGTTGAGAAGAGCAGTATTATGATGATGAGGACCGTCAACAAAAAAAAAAGGATAGTAAACATCTTCCAAACCATGTCATTAATAATTAGGTTATAATTACTATTTATATTATATTATATTAAATATTGTTTTATTTTTTTATTATTATTATGCATTTTTTCATTTCATATTTTGTGATTACACAGCCTTTAATATAATTTGTAATAATATTTATAACTTATTTTGCAGGTTACATTTTAGGTAAGTGTTTTAGGGCGCTATTAAAGTCCAGAATCGGTGGTCAGCCCACTGGCTATGACGAGGTGATATGGTAAGTGATGAGACCGCATGCCATCTTTACATCGCTTCGGATGGATCGGCTGGGCTATGGTCAGACCATAGCTTATCTTAAAAAAAAGGGCTTTGCGGCATTAGTCGCATACATAAAAAGGCATTTTACGTATTTTCTTATCCGTGTGGTTATGGAGTAAGAAACAATTAACCACTTTCTCTCCTGCCGCTGGCGTTGTAAAATACAACTAAGGGATGTATGCAGGTAACATCGATGCCAGAGAAGGAAATCTCGATCTAATAACCCTATTCCAACACGTCCAGTATGGAATAGTAGGTTCATTTCCCTCCCATTGTGGCCTGAACCTAGGAGTGGGGCTTATACAGGCTGACAGGATAGTGAGATTATGGACCTACTCAGAGATCGGCAGCTGAAAACAGGAGTAGATTGAGATGAGTAAGATATTCTAAAATAGGCTTGGACGTAACTCAGTCATGCCAGAAAGGGTAAGCCACCTAAATTATACATACTTTCGAATGTACTGCTCGGGTGCAAAGTTTCGGCGAAAAGTTTAATATTAACACACACTAATATGTAGCCAGCAAGTTTACATACAATATTTCTGTATATATAAAATATTTTATATACATTATTTACTAAATAAACAACAATACAATATTTATTTTTTCTAAGCTTAACGCACTATATAAACTCATTTATGTAAATTAAGGATGTTATGATGCTAACCGCTAATATTTGAAAATATATTCGAAATGAAAATCGATTTAAACGTTTCGAATAATTTTATTCTTGCTTTTCTTATTTCATCTCAATTATTCGAAACTCTAATATCGTTTCTGTCGCTGTCTGTATAAGGCAAGTAACGTTAAGTTTTCTTTCATCCAGCCGACCTGACAGCCTAATCGTAAGCGGCTCCAGATCACCACAGAATATTTCCGTTTTACAATGCCCTAAGAATTCCATATACATACGTATCTGAAACTATACGAAACTTTCGAGTAGTGATGCCGATCGATAGGCCATTGTCGATAGACTATCAATAATTTATCGATAGGACTATCGATAGTAAAGTTGTCATGGATGACAATAGTAGCGATACTATGTATACTATTGATATTAATGTTATTAGGTATGAAAATAGCATCGATACTATCAGTACCATTAATTGTATAGATAGTCCTATAGATATCCTGATTTTCAAGATCAACTATCGATATTTCGCCATCACTACTGTCAGGTAATCAGAAATAATTTCATATTCTTAACCGTATCTGAAACTTGTATAATGTTATTCTAATAACTCTATCCAGTTCGTAGCTTCACATCCGCAACATCCCCAATGTGGTATTTACATTACCATAAATATTAATAATAATAACATTTTGAGTTTGATAAAAATATTTAGATTATCGCATTAATATTAAAGATATTAATCACTTTATAAGTATAATTATGATAAAAATATTTGATGTAAATTGCACACGATAGCATTTGAGATTAAGGTTATTTATAAAAATTTATTTGCGCGGGAAAAAAATATTACGACAGGCTGTACTAGAAACAACATCTATTGTAAATCGAGATTGGAACTATCGAAAATGATAATCATTTTTTGTCGAGTACAAGTTTTTATGAAGACATTTGGTTGCGATTTGACCACGGCATATGAGTGGATGTATTTGTTAGGAATATTGGATTTACGGATAGATTATAAATAAAAAAAAAACAGTGTGTGTACAAAGTACGCATATCAGAAGTGAAACTCCTTTGTCCTTTATCCTTCATCCATTATCCCTTAGTCTTTATCTCATTCTCTCGCCGGCTGAATCCTATACATTTACGTGTTTGTGTCTCTATGGACTCGCTTTTTCGTTTCATCGAGTTTGAAATTACAACGATTCTAAAGAAGTTTCACTTCAAAAATAACAGAACTTAGTTTCAATATTCAATGACTTTTACACGACCTTTTTTGTGGCCACAAATCATTTTTAAATTACATAGATTAAGATATCTTTTTATCATAAAACGTTTGTTTAATTAAAGGTGATAATCACAGAAAATAATAATGCGCTTGGAAAATTTAATACAGAATAGGCAGTGTAGTTTTTGAGCATGATTGCAGGTTACAACATTGTGCTATGGTTCATACAAGCGCAGCAACAACTATAAATGTCAACTCACACGATATAATGTAGAACGTAATTCTTCAATCTTATTTTAACCGCCATCACTGGAAATAAGTTTGTTTTCCTAGAGTCCCTTAAGAAGCTCTATGCATCGTGATTTATCAGGTTCTCGCGCCTTCCCGAGAGTTTCAAAGGCAGCGTTTAAGAGGATGTAATATCGATGTTCCGTGCAACATGTTAAATAGGAATGTAAAATCGTAAACACATCTTTTATATAATTGGAAGGGAGGTAATCAATGCGAAACCTCAGTAGGAAACCAGAAGTAGAGGTATTTATATTATTGAGAAACTATGTATATGGGAGTGCGGCAATTGAAGCTTCTACACCATAGATAAGGTACTACTATTTTATGCAATTCAATCTTAAAGTGGGTTATCTATGAAAAAAAAAATGTCAAGAGATTTACAATTAGGCATGTTATGGTGAACTAAAATTTGACCTTGAACTTTATTTTAAAAAACAAATTTGACCTTAAAATAATTAAAGTCAAATTTGTTTTTTTAAGTGGGGGTTTCCTATTTCCGATAACAGAATTGAAAGAGCGGAAAATGTATGTACAAGTATCTTTCAAGGTGAACCCTTGAAGGTCCAGTTGAAGTGGCGGGGGAGAAAATTTATAGAAATTCCTGAAGATCTCGGCAGGGGATGATTTAATTGAAATATGAAAAATAAAGTCAGGGGAAAGTTTCAATTAAGAATCTCATGGTGACATTAGCTTTGACCTTGAAATGTATCCCATTTAAATACCAGCATTGACCTTGAAACAATCAAATTGATAATCAGACAAGGTTGCCACGAGGTTCCTAATTGCAAATCTCCCTTTGCAATTTTTTAATATTTCAATTCAATCATCCTTCTCCGTTATCTTTATGGGTTTCCATACTTTTTCTCGACCCATATGTATTATTTCTGAAGGGAGTTTAAAGGGATTATTATATTTGCGCCTTTTTTCTACTAATGACGAAAGTAAAGAAATATCTAAGATGGAATATTTTCATTAAAAATACACTATTATAAATATTACATTACAACGCCATCTGTTGGTAATTTATTAACTATAGCTGTTGTTTGTAATTTTTAATAACAATCATTGGCAAATAGGGGCGCACAATAAAAACTGAATTTCCCAAGGATGAAATTGGGGATACCGTTCTTTAAAAACTAAGGAATTATATAATTCTATTTAGAGAGCATTATCAAATTATAAAATCCCGATCAACGTGTCGTATGCTGCTGTTTAGGCATTGTAGTCGCAAGACATTGACGTACAAATTAATTGATGAATAAAGGCTTTGTTTCAATACTAGCTTTTGTAACAAAATATCCTATTTACTTACATTCATAATGTGCAAAGGATTTAAAGCGCATGTGAATCACATTGTAATACTAACCTACATTACTTAAAGATAAAGATCATTTTCGTATGTTTTTGTACTGGCGAGCGCTCCATTTTCTGTGCATATACTTGACTATGTATAGCGGTAGACAGGAGACTAATGTTATGACAATCACTTTCCACCAAAAGTCCCAGTGACGTATGAAATCAGCGTCTGCGGACCAATAATCACACGTTTTACTTAAACAATTTTAAGCGACATTTAAGTTTTATACCTATGTATATTATTTCTCGAAGGGGTTTTGAAATATAATTTTTTATACGAGATCTTCGAAATTTTGTTTCACAATGTTTTTGTGACGAACAATTTTCATTCTCACACTGACGTAGCATCTTAGTGTGTGATGAATTCGCATAAGTACGTGATATAGATGGCGTAGTGGTTAAGATAGCGACCTACAGCGCCAGTGTCGGGGGTTCGAATCCCACGCGGGACAACACTTTGTGCGATCCACAAATTGTTGTTCTGAGTCTGGATGTAATTTGTGTCCGTTAATTATATGTCTGTAAAGTACCCCCGCAATACAAGGATTATTTCCTTAGTGCAGGGTGACAGTCTTAAATAAATAAAAAAAATATATAAAAAAAAAAAAAAATATAGCCGTCACTTAAGCTATGCATCTTCCGTGTGGTGACAGAGTGAGAATACAATTCATCACCTTATATCATATCTTGCCCGTTCGTGTTGTAAAAGAGAAGGTAAACTCAAAACACAACTCTATACCAAACCTGTCTGACCAGCATGGTATAGTAAGGTCAATTTTCCTCCTATTGTGGAGTCCCGAGCCCAATAGTGGGACGTGTATGGGCTAAGATGATGATGATGATTATTTAAATATACAGATTAAACATAACCTTACAATGTCACTTATATACGTAATAAATCCCATACTTTGTTTTTTTTTGTTTGTTTACTAGTTTTATTTTTAATCAAAAGTTACTAGTTTTTTTTAATTACTCACCAAAGTAAGTCGTAAATATGAGGAGGGTGACGATATACATTAGGAGGCTGACGAGCTCGGCGCCCACCATGAGCCAATGCCACGTGACCACCGTCAGCGCGACCATGATCAATTCCGTGAGGATTAATGCTGTGTAGCTGATCTCAACTATATGAATGAGTTGATCTTCAAACAAGACTAGAGCGCCATACATTATCACACCACCTGAAATAAATAAGAACTTCTATAAATAGGTTCCGTGTGGTGACGGAGTAAGAATGCAATTCAGCACCCCCTGTCTTGCCCATGGGTGTCATAAAAGATGACTTAGGGATATAACATCTATGCAAGAGAAGGAAAAGCAAAACTTTATACCAAGATATCTGACTAGCGTGGTATAGTAGGTCAATTTCCCTCCCAAAGTGGAGAAGGCCCGAGCCCAACATTGGGCCATACGTGGGATAAGTTAAGATGAGGATGATAAGGTAGGTAAGACTTCCACAGTGGCAAAGTTATTGAAGTAAAACTTCTTTAGCAGCGACTTAGTAAGTCAGATTTTTTTCGGATGGCAGTAACAGTTTTCGGATGGCAGTAACAGTATTCGAACGGAATTGACGTACTATTTCCCTTACGGTAATAGCCTAACTATAGTGTGAGAACATGGGTATTATAATTCCATCCATCCATCAGCCTAGAAACGTCCACTGCTGGACATAGGCCTCCCTACGAGAATGCCACTCGGAACGGTCCTGTGCCACTTTCATCCAACGGTTCTCTGCGACTTTGAGAATGTCGTCAGTCTAATTAGTGGGGGGTCCAAGAACCTTTCTTCCCCAACGGTTGTCGGTTCGAGGAGCTATGTGGCCTGCCCATTGACATTTCAACGTGCTAATTCTGCAGGTTATGTCAGTTACACCCATCCGGATTTTATCACGTAGAGAAATACCAAGCATAGCCCTCTCCATAGCACGTTGATCTAATACTTTAATATAATATTAGAACAAACCTGTCCGTGTGGTAACGGAATAAGAATAGTGCCCCGTCTTCACGGCTATACAGTTTCCCTTTTCTTACAGTGATTCATCTACTTCTGACTAGGGCTGTTGATAAAATATCGATGTATCAAAATATCGATATTATTATTTAAAAACAGCGATACTTGGAACCGATATTTTTTTGGACGATAGTTCGATACTAAAAAGTAATTACCGAGGTTCGATAATTATTTGAATTTTTTTTTTGTTTTATCGTTTTTTGTAATGTAATCTACAAAATCACCATAAACTTAAACTACTCTAAAAATGCCAGTATGAAATTGATGATAAATTATCACTTACGCTTAGAATTTAGCTAAAAAACAAAGGTCATCACGGCAACTCTGCAAAGAACGAAGCTAAAAGTGGCCATGCGCAAAAATATCGATATATTGATATTTTTTTCGACATATCGAACTCCAATATTAATATGTTTAAAAATATCGATATATTGGAAAAACTATATTTTAAAAAATATCAACAGCTCTACTTCTGACCCTAAGTAGAATTCTACAGCACCCACATGAACTGGAATTTCTATTTCGTTACACTTTCTAACATGGACTAATAACATCGCATTATATATTTACCTTGATATATAGATATGCCGGTCCATATATAGAATGTTTTATAAGAGAGATGTCTGCCTTTAGTCAGTTGCTTGTATAATTGTGGATAACGTAGTGCTGTTGAATCCGGTATGTCCTTATCAAGCACCTGCAATTATAATTCTTATATGAAAACGCTTATAGTAGGTAATATTAGTGTTGAGTAGCACGTCAAAGAGGCAGTACATTTGTCTCGTCAAAGACGTCAAAATGTAAGAGCGGCTCGGCATTTCAAAATGTACCGCTTCAAATATTCTGTCGCGGTAGTCGCAAGCGAGAAGAACTACGGGACACGCTTCAAAACTCTATAGAGTGAGTGAGAGAGAACGCGTCGAACCTCGTCGTAGTCGTATGCGTCACTTCAGTACTACGTCTACTCTTTCACCTCATTTATATGTACTAGAATGAGATGGCGCTACTAAGTTTCTGCTGAAACGTGAACATCGTGAACAACAATATTGAGCTTTAAAGAAATAAAAATAGAGTTTCAAATGACACGGAATAGTGTGATTTTATTTTGGCATCGCCTCGTTTGAAGTAGGATAGTACATTGTACTGGCTCGGTACAATGTACTGGCTTAGTACAAGAAGAGCCTACTCTTACCAACTCTCATTCTTGTCGCGTCCTAATCTAACACTCCAATCCTCATTGGCCTCGCCTCATTTGAAGTGCGACAATGTACTGGCTCACTACACAAAAGAGGCTCCTCATACAAACTCTTTTTTTATGTCATGTCCTATCCAACACTATGTAATATGCGATTGAATGAATAAGCAGAGATATCGGTACGGGGGTGACCATAAATTACGTGAAGGGATTAGGTTGGGGTGAATTGGTCAGACCGAATCTCACATGAAAGAGAGGGGATTTGGGAAAATACTACATAATTTTACTAATATTTTTTTTATGTGCGTAGTATAGTAAATGTAGAGGTCCATCATCTCGAATACACATAAACATTTTAGAGTTCTCCTTTTAACAGGTTATATTTTTGGACATATGCGAAGATATTTTGGACGAAGAGTGAAGAAAAGACATTTTTTTTATCACACTTCATATATATTTATAAATATTTTTTTTGGCAAAATTTGTGTACAGATATGAGAAAACCAGTTTAATTAAATCACCATGACTAAGTTAGAATCAATGTTCTCTTTTAAGTTAATTAGTTTCTATTTAAGTATTACGTCATCACTGTAATATTAATAAAAATAAGAAAATAAATACTTTTTTTTTATTAAATCCAACGTATTTATAATCAAAATATGTTTTATTAAAGAACTCACACGTATTTACGGGTGAGAGACCTCTTGATGCAAATCTCATGAAATCTCACCAAGAAGAGAGGGTGGGGTCAAAATTTCACAAAAACGCCTCACTACTAATGGGAGCATCCATAAGAAGTACCCGTGAAAAGTTAGTAAGTAAAAACAATTCTATACTCACCAAAGAGAATACTGGTAACATCGTGAATAGAGTGCCGTAGCCGACCATCAGAAAGCCAGGGTATAAGGAAACAGATGAGAAGTAAAACACCACGGAGAACACAGCCTAGTGAAACAAATAAATTATAAAAATGTATTCATTACTCTCTGTAAAGCAACGTGAACAGATTTTACTAGCCCAGTTTACATTATCTTAAAATATGTATCTCCTTTTAAGCATTTAATAAAATATTTACACACAACTCATTCGAGTATTTGAGGCAAGTTCATTCATCAGTCTATGGACGCCTACTGTTGGACATAAGGCTCCTCGAAAAGGAGTATAAAGCCCTCATTACCACGGTTAGGAGGTGGACCATCAATATCTCAAGGGTGAACTCCGGGCACTGCTCAATACATGTTTGAGGTCTGGGCAGTTTCCGGAGCAATGGAAGTGTGGACGTTTGTATCTACTGCGGAAGGAGGGTCGCCCAGCTGACGCCTCTTCCGTATACAGACCACTGGTGTTGCTGGATGAGATGGCTAAATTGTTCGAGAAGGTGCTCGCAGACCGTCTCGTCCAGCACCTCGAGGAAATTGGACCAGGACTGTCAGAGAGACAATACAGGTTCAGGACGAGACGTTTAAGAAGGCACTCCGGTACCATAGAGTGCCTCCGTATCTTGTGAGGCTGTTGGAGGCGTACCTCGCGGGAAGGCACGTGCTCTGGGAAGGGGCGCGACGGGCGTATACATCGCCATCGTGTGGCGTCCCACAGGGCTCGGTCCGGTGCTGTGGAACGTCGGATTCGACTGGCTCCTACGGGGTCAGCTCCTTCCTGGGATGGGGATCATCTGTTATGCAGATGACATCCTTATCACGGTGAAGAGGGCGGACTGCCGGGGGCTGTCCGATTGGCAGAGGAAGGAGTGGTGCTCGTCGTGGACCGGATTGGGATGTTGGGTTTGAGGGTCTCGCTCGACTAAACCGAGGCCCTCCTTTTTCATAGTCCACGTCGAGGTCCCCCCCGAGGAGCACGCATCAGTGTGTCTGGGGATGCCGTGCCGGTGCAGGCCCAGATAAAATATTTGGGTCTGCACCTCTATTCAAAGTGGAATTCCGGGCCACACATTGCTCAGCTCGTCCCGAGGCTCGTCAGGTCGGCCGCGGCACTGGGAAGGCTTCTGCCGAACACTGGTGGTCCTGGGTCGTCGTGCTGGCGTCTGTACGTCGGTATCCTGCGGTCCATGGCACTATATGGTGCCCCTATCTGGTCGAAGTCCCTCACCGCCCGCAACAGAGCCCTTCTGCGACGACCGCAAAGGGTCATTGCGGTGAGGGCTATTAGGAGCTACCGTACTGTGTCCTGGACTGCGGCAACACTGCTGGCGGGCGACCCGCCTTGGGCACTGGTGGTAGAAGCGTTGGCAGAAATATACCGGTTCCGCGCCACAGCGCGAGTCAACGGCGAGCAAGTCTCCACAAAGGGATTGAGCAGGGTTCAGGAAGGGGCCCGAAGGGAAGTCATTCGGCGGTGGAGAGAGGATCTAGAGTCCCCCGTAGCAGGGCGGGGGACTGTGGAGGCGGTTGCGCCGCATCTCCACCACTGGCTTAGGAGAAGGCATGGCAGCCTTACATTTAGGATGGTGCAGGTGCTTACCGGACATGGGGTCTTCGGTAAGTATCTGCACAAAATTGGAAGAGAAGAGGCCCCAGGATGTCATGAGTGTGGCGCGCTAATCGACAATATACGCCACACACTAGAAGTATGCCCCGCCTGGGGGCCTCAGCGCCACGTCCTGTCAACGGACATGGTAACAGTGGACTTGTCGTTGTCGACCATCATCTCCAAGATGCTCGGCAGCGACAGCTGTTGGTCGTCGATGGCCTCCTTCTGTGAGGCTGTCATGACATGGAAGGAGGCCGCCGAGCGGGCACGCGAGACACTTGCGTCCGCAGACTCGCTCCGCCGCCGGTGACCAGGGAGGAGGAAAAGCCGCTATGTGATCCTCCTCCCACCGCCCGGAATGATGACAGGACGTGGCCAGACGGCCAAGCATTGGGGTGTCGGGGATAGAATGTCATCAGACAATCTCTCCGGCACCTGGTAAAAGCGCGGAAGGGGACACTGTGGTTTTAGTGGGTATTTCGGTCACTTCTGTGGTCGGCGAGTTCCACACACACTCCCCCGTCTGTAACCGGCGGGGGATAGTGCGTAAATGCATTTCCACAGCGTAAAAAAAAAGGGGGGGTGGACCATCACATTTGAGCTGACTAGTTTATTTATGATCCCCTCAACTAGACTTTATAAAGGAAATCATCCATGATACATTATATTTTGAACCTGTTACAGGGAATCTATATAATATTCTTTAAAAAAAAACTAAAGCTCATAACATTCTTTGGAAAATCCAAAAGTGCACGTTTCGGAACGCTTATATGAGCTGAGATGATGATGACTAACCTGCATAGTAGAGACGATAAGTCCTCTGTGTACTATGAATAGACATAGTGCGGCGGATCGCAAAGCGGAACGGCGGCCGTGTATCAGCAACAGTCGAGCGATGCATGCGAATTTTCGTACGCTCACGTCACCCGCCAGCGATGCCGCCCGTCCTTCGGCTCCTTCGATACCTACACCTGCACAAACAAACAACACTTAACTTCTAAAATTAATGATAATATTATAAATCTGAAGAGTCGTTGATGAACATGCTAAGACACTATTAGTTCGAATTAAAAAATTGTGTTGGATAGTCCATTTTCTTTAATTGGGACTAATCCCACCATACTTTACGACCTATATAAACCAGGATAAACAATGATAACCCGTAAAAGACACCGAGGTTTGACCCTCGGAAAGTCGCGAAAAACGTTTTTAATTATCTTAGGACCCACAAAAAATTTGATTAGAAAAAAACTACTTCTCCTGCTTTCTAAAGATTCCACTTGCCTCCTATGCCAAGCGGACGACTTGAACCAAAATCGACTAATACGTGATTAATAAGCCAACAACTCAATAAGAAGATGTGCGGCTACGTGAAGCGCAACAGTACAGAACAACGGATGTGATCGAGCTTAGGGGGCCTATATGTGAGTCTTAAAGTTGATTGCAATAGTAAGCATGGCTGAAAGGCCTGAACGCACGACGATTTTCTCGAGTTCTTACAAAGTCTGTTTAGTATATTACCCCTCCCCTACACGTAACACGCGAACCGCCTAACATGAGATCGCTCTCGTTAAGCCAGAGACTGTACTCCCAGGGTAAGTAGTGAACCGTTTGTTTAACATGGAAATTAGAGGTAGAACATTTACAAAATGTTAAATTTATTCGATAACACTACGACTACTAGAATCGGAGCATTAATGAATAATTCTGCAGAGGCGGAGAATATTTCTACCTTTTAGGTACCAAATGTAATGACTTCATGGTTACAGATAGGACTGATGAATTACCTATATCTGCTTCTTGTATCATAGCAACATCATTTCCGCCATCACCAGCAGCTGCGACGACATGTCCTCGAGCTCGCAGCAGCCGCGCAACTCGCGCCTTCTGTGTAGGTGAACAGCGAGCCACCACCACGCCGCTACACCGACAAAGCAACTCCACGAACTCCTCCTCATACGATTGAAGGCATACCTGCCAATGACAAAAAAAAATGGAATAAATTAATGCAGTCAAGGTAATGTCTCCTTTCTTTTTCCGTTTGATGATACAGTAAGAATACAATTCATCACCTCTCTCTCTTGACCGTGGGTGTCGTAAAAGACGGCTAAGGGATTAAATATGCATATAACATCTATGCAAGAGAAGGAAAATTTGAAATGAAGCCCGATACCTATACGTCTGGTCAGCGTTGAATAGTAAGTAGGTCACTGGTGTGGGCGGGGTCCCTGACCGACCGATCAGGCGATCAGGGCCATACGCGGATACCGCACGGTGGCGACGGAGGTAGCGTGCCTATTGGCCGGGACTCCCCCGTGGGACCTGGAGGCGGAAATGCTCGCCGGATTGTATCGGCGGGTGACGGGGGTGCGAGCGGAGGGCGGTGTGATCTCGTTAAGGGAGGTCACCGCCTGGCGCGTCGACGCCCGCCGAGACGTCATTGCCCGTTGGGCAGTCCGGCTGGAGAGGCCTCGGTTCGGGGTGCGAACCGTGGAGGCCTTCCGGCCGGTGCTGATGCAGTGGTTGGAGAGGCGGCACGAGGTGCTCTCCTTCCGACTAGTGCAGGTTTTGACGGGGCATGGGTGCTTCGCCAAATACCTGCACAAGGTCGTAAGGAGGGAGAGTACACCGTCCTGCCACCACTGCAATTGCGACGAGGACACGGCGCGCCATATGCTCGAGGCCTGCGCGGCTTGGGCAGTGCAGCGCTGTGAACTCGTCGCAATCATCGGTGCAGACCTGACGCTGCCGGCTATCGCTAGGGCGATGGTCGACAGCGTCAGGAATTGAGACGCGGTCGCAGCCTTCTGCGAGACAGTGATCTCGCGGAAGGAGGCGGCGGATCGTATGCGCGAGGAGCGCAGCCTCGATGAGGAGATCCGCCGCCGGCGACTGGGGCGGCGTAGGCGCAACTACCTGCGCCTCATGCCGCCCTAGCCGAGGCCGCGGGTGACGTGATTAGTCCGTCACCCGCCGAGAGGCCGACCGCGTGAGGAAAGACCGACGTCCTCCCCGATGGGGGGACGTCGGTCGATGGGAGGGTACCCCAATAGGGGGTATTCCGTCGGGCCGACCACTGATGTCAAGTAACCCTGCTCCGGTGGTCGGCCCAACGACGAAGGCGACGTGGTTTTTGGGTGGGTTACGGGAGTTGCGTGCTTAAGCCCCTCTGTCGCCCCGGACGGAGTGGTGCGGAGGCGCGCCGACCGCAGCCCACCCGCAAAAAAAGCGTTGAATAGTAGGTCAATTCCTTTCCTATTTTGGAGGAGGTTCGAGCCCAACAGTGGGGTCTAACAGTCGGCATACATGCGACCTATAATCCAGCATCTAGGTTGCCAAAGCCAACTAGCATCGTCCTTTGAAGCCCTACTGTGTCATTAATTTAGCGCTGACAGCCAAATTAACGATAACTCTAGGAATTTTGACAGAACTTGACAATATGTACACAAACCACTATCAAATCATATTCATTGCACGTTAACACTTTCTCCGTATTACATTACATAAAATACTAGCAAAATTATTCAATAAAGTATTGTATTTAATTTAATAGCGTCACATTATATTGTGACGTTCCTGTCAATAATTGAAATACAAATATACGGTTTTAAGAAGACTAGTGGTCGGCGTGTGGTCGAAATTCGGCCATAATTCATTTTAATTAATTTTTCTGCTACACAATTTTCTTTAATTTTATTTATGTATAATTGTAAATTGAGCAAGCTGTATTTCACTAATGACTAATATATAAGCACAAATCTTTAGACATTGTCATCATAATTATGATTGTTTGACATTCAGTTCAACCAGATTTTAACCGTAAACAAAAGTCTATAAGCGTTGCTACGCAACACACTCACACAAGCGTGCGTGTGTGTGTGTGTAGCGATTGCGTTGTAGTGTGCGTAATGCCTTTTTGAATAAATTTAATGTATTTCTAATCGATTATTGTATAAAATTTTAGTTTTATGCATTTCTCCTCATTATATACTTCAACTGTGCCAAATTCCATACATGTCCGTCCACGTAATTTTCGTAAAAAGGGGTACAAAGTTTTCGCTTCACGTATTTATATATAGATATAAATAACGTCTTACCTCGAGTGTCTCCCCCTCAATAATGAGGTCCATATTATCGACAGCTGAGTGCAGTGTGTGTAAGAGTTCGTATGCGTGTCTGCGTGATGTGCACTCGTAAGCTGTGTACCAGCTCTCACCACCGCCTAACTGTAGTGAACGAGCGATGCAGAGCGCTGTTTCCAATTTGTCGCCAGTCAACATCCAAATCTGTGAAATATACCATTCAATGCATCAGTTATACAAAGAAATAACCCAAATTGTGATGTCTGCAGTATTGCTTGCAAGCGTTTAATAAATTAAAAAAAATTCCAACAGCAACACTATTTTATTTTTGGATGAAAGGTCTCCAGCCTTTAATATATTCCTGAGAAATCTCAGGACGATCGGTTTGAAAACACAATTGCATAATTTTCTTGCGCAAGCTATGAAAAAAATGTATTTCCATAAAATAGATGTGCGATTGACCATTAAATTTTAATTTTTATCGTCAATTTTTAAACAAAGCTTTGAAAATACACATTTTCTAAAAGGTTTTTTTATAAAGGTTATTTTAGCCTATATCTATATACCAATAAATAAAATTGGAGTGTCTGTTTATAATGTCAAAATAATAGGCTTTTTTCATGCTCACACAGTTATTTGCACTATATATATGCTTAAAATACACTTTATATTTTTTTTGTCTGTCTGTCTGTCTGTTTGTTCCGGGTAATCTTCAAAACGGCTAGACCGATTTAAAAAATTCTTTCACCAATGGAAAGCTATAATATTAGTGAGTAAACTAGGCTATATTTTATCCCGGTATTTCCACGGGAACAACGGGAACAACGGGAATAAGGCGACAGAAACCGAAGCGAGGGCAGGTTGCTAATACATAAATATAAACGTTGCAATGTTATAGTTATTACAGAGATTTTTATATACCGAATGTAGCTTAAGTTAATAAATTTTGATCGATATTTTGATAGTGTGTGGACATAGAGGTACTCTGTGTCCTGCAGAAAAGAACTCGATTCTGACCATTTTAAAGTGTTAAGTTGAAAGTGTTAAAGACTTTATCGTTATATGGTATGATTACATTAAATCTACATAATTATACGGAATTACCTTTATACCAGCTTTCCGCAACATTCCCAGGGTTCTGGGCACGTCATCAGCTAACCTGTCTTCAACTCCAGTGACGGCCAGCAGAGTTAGACCGTGTTGAATCTTAGTAAGAGCAGCGGCCGTACGTTCACTGCGGCACTTGCCTGATGCCCGAGCTTCTTTGTATTCATTCTATAAGTCCAATTTATTTCTATAATAGTTTTATAGAATATATTATTGCTTAAAGTGACTACTTGTAAGGGATTAAGTTAATGTTTAGCAAAAATACTTCAAACAGTGGAATAAGTTTTTACTTAAAAGTAGATGCACATCAGGGACCCTGAGTATTCATTCATCCATCCATACATCTTTCAGCC
Organism: Lymantria dispar; assembly: GCA_032191425.1. NCBI lineage: Eukaryota > Metazoa > Arthropoda > Insecta > Lepidoptera > Erebidae > Lymantria > Lymantria dispar. The sequence continues at coordinate 7,494,977 of CM063445.1, read as the reverse complement.
TAGAGAGGTTCAATCTTGAACATAGACCTCCCCAGGATGCCTATATAAAGAAGCTAAAATTTGCAAGATGTGCTAAGGAACAGCTTATACACGAAACTAGCTGACCCAACGGATGTTGTTCTGTTCAAATAAAATAAAAGGAATTCTCCTTGAAATTGACAGCAGCGCCAGGTCCAATTGTGAATCCCACGCGGGACAACACTTTGTGCGATCCACAAATTGTTGTTCTGAGTCTGGATGTAATTTGTGTTCGTTAATTGTATGTTTGTAAAGTCCCCCGCAATACAAGGATTATTTCCTTAGTGCAGGGTGTTGTCTTAAAAAACCATTCTCGAATCCCCTTGAACACACACAAAAATTCATCAACATCGGTCGAGCCGTTTAGGAGGAGTTCAGTGACATACACACATACACAAGAAATATAAAGATAAGAGATGAAACAGGTCACATAAAACTGTAGAAGAAGGTAAAGCTGTAATGATAGCTCAAAGAATTAAATAATGAATGAAAAACGGGGACAAGTAAAACATTGAAAGTTAAAGAATAAAACAAAAGGGAGTTTCGGCGGGAATATGGCAGTGTCATGTCACACTTTTGAATTATATTAATTTTTTTTAGTGTTTTATAGTATTACTAGCAACCCGCCCTCGCTTTGGCTTTAGTCGTTTTACCTGCGTAGTTCCCGTTCCCGTAGGAATACCGGGATAAAATATAGCCTAGTTTACGCCCTGATATTATAGCTTTCCATTGGTGAAAGATTTTTGAAATCGGTCCAGCCGTTTTGAAGATTACCCGGAACAAACAGACAGACAGACAAAATTTTTTAAATCTGTATTTTAGGCATAGGTGTCGTGCAAATAACCGTGTGAGCATGAAAAAAGCCTATTATTTTGACATTACAAACAGACAATCCAATTTTATTTATTGGTATTTCAATGATTTTGCTGATATTTTATGGAATATAATACAGTTAAGGTGTTGAAGTGTGGTGAATATGATATAATAGTGGCTTACGTGTAAGTTTATATTCTGCCGAAATTCCCAGAGCAATCATTAATTTGATCTTCCGCACCCAATTAATGGAAACGACGTAATTACGTCGTTTGCTTACAAATTACTTACAAATTTGTAAGCTACGTAAGAAAAGACAGTGTGGTCGATTGACTATAGCCTGCCCATAAGGGCGTGTAAATGTAAAAAAAAAATATATAGAAATACTTCTATGACTAGTAACAAAGAATTGAAAGACAAAATGCCAGCCCTAATCAAATAGACTGGTAACGCGGCAAAAATAGAAGGAGTTATTTGATGTACCCGATTGACCACACAATATTGTATTGTCCGAGGAGAGCTTATCTCCGCTAGTGAATAGAAGGCTCATCTAAAAGATGATGAACGTACCTCAAAATCTTGATACTGTTGTTCGGTCAATGTCTTCTTACACATAATGAGGGTTCGCAATCCCTCTGCAGCAAGTTTCTTACACTCTTCGTTATGCCAGCTGTAGTCTTCCAGTAGTGGGATTAGCGCCACATCCGCGCCTTTCACGTAGTATGTAATTTCCCCCGAATCTTCTTCCTATAAAAGTTAAATTCTCTAATTCAATAATATATTGCACCCATAAACCCTGCGGGGATACTTTCATATTGCCATTTTTTTATATTTTACTTTAAATTACCACCGGTTCGGCACGCGGCCACACTGAGAAGATCCGGCAAGAAACTCAAAGAGATTTCTTATTTGCTACTAACTTTTTTATTTATTTACTTATTTCGTTTAAACAAAATTACATACAACAACATGTCTTAAATAAAACTACTTTATGGATTTTATCGCGTTTGTATTTGATTTTTGATTACCCGACGTTTCGAACACTTTGCAGCGTTCATGGTCACGGGCAGACTAAGATGTGTCACGTCTAATAAGTCATCGTTACTGCAGAAAATTTATAATTATCTCCCCAATACAGATATTAGTTATTAAATATTGACCCACATTTTAATACAAATTTATTGCCAGTGTAAGAAAATGATTGTATATGAAAAAATTATATTGTTTATGGTTAGTAATTATTTAACATTAAAATTAATAGTAATTATTTTTTAAAACTTAACAATCTAGTATACTACCACCGGATCGGAACACGGCCACACTGACAAAGATCCGGCAAGAAAACTCAGGTGACATGATGCTAAATTAATATTAATTTTGAAGGCGGCTTACTTTATCTTACAAAGAGGTTTTAATTTATAAAATTATCTTTAATTGTTATTATTGTGGGTCAAATCTATACAATATGAGCTCACAGTGTTTTGCAGTCTTGTGGTGATCTTTTTGGATTTGTTTTTAATAATGTTTATAACAGGATCCCAGCTTGATGGTAACACCCAGCCATCATCTCATCTCTATTGAAATTTTGTGTTTTTTAATCTCAATAGCCTCGCGTACCATTCTAGGCAGGTATCGGTGTTCTTTTGCGAGGATTTGTGGTTTATCAAACCTGATGTTATGGCGGGCGCGGTCCTGACTATGACCACAACCACGACCACGACCACAACACATACAGACAGATACTTGAACGGTGATTCTCATCGTCCCCCTTCACAGTTAGCTACCGTGTGTAAATCTTTGTTGCAGAGAGCACGAGGAATCTGTGACGATGAACATCTGGCTGGGGAGCTGCAGCATGTCAAGCAGATTCTACGTGTAAACAAGCTGCAAGTTCCTCGCCCTCGTCGCAGAGACGGAGTGAAACCACCCACAGTTGAACGCCTCCCTGCAGTACTACCTAGGAGTCACTGACAAGATTGGCTACATCCTGAAACGGTTTTCCATAAAAACTTATTTTAAGCCACTAAAGAGGTTTAGCTAATTCTTACCAACCACTTTATTCTGTCAAGTGCCAGATCCCTCTACAAGATGCAGGAGTATATAAACTTGACTGTGACTGTGGTCTCTCTTATATTGGGCAAACAAAGAGATCCATAAGAACTCGGATCAAAGAACACATAGCCGATGTGAAGCACCGCCGTGACACTAGGTCTGCAGTCTGTGAACATAGGACCGCGCCCGCCATAACATCAGGTTTGATAAACCACAAATCCTCGCAAAAGAACACCGATACCTGCCTAGAATGGTACGCGAGGCTATTGAGATTAAAAAACACAAAATTTCAATAGAGATGAGATGATGGCTGGGTATTACCATCAAGCTGGGATCCTGTTATAAACATTATTAAAAACAAATCCAAAAAGACCACCACAAGACTGCAAGACACTGTGAGCTCATATTGTATAGATTTGACCCACAATAATAATAATTAAAGATAATTTTATAAATTAAAACCTCTTAGTAACATAAAGTAAGCCGCCTTCAAAATTAATATTAATTTAGCATCATGTCACCTGAGTTTTCTTGCCGGATCTTTCTCAGTGTGGCCGTGTTCCGATCCGGTGGTAGTATACTAGATTGTTAAGTTTATAAATATAATTACTATTAATTTTAATGTTAAATAATTACTAACCATAAACAATATAATTTTTTCATTTACAATCATTTTCTTACACTGGCAATAAATTTGTATTAAAATGTGGGTCAATATATTTAATAACTAATTTCTGTATCGGGGAGATAATTATAAATTTTCTGCAGTAACGATGACTTGTTAGACGTGAGACATCTTAGTCTGCCCGTGACCATGAATGCTGCAAAGTGTTCGAAACGTCGGGTAATCAAAAATCAAATACAAACGCGATAAAATCCGTAAAGTAGTTTTATTTAAAATGTGTAATACTCGCGTAAACATCAGAAATCAACAACATGTCTATTAATAGTTCCAATGTGATGCCTTTCGAAAAATGAAATAATACAATCCTCAAATATAATAAAAAAGCTTATGACTAGACCTAATCCCGCAAGCGGCACCCGGTCACGAGTTAACCACTAGAACAGCCATCACTCCCCCCAACTACAATGGAGAGAAGGGAGTGATCCGCTCCTTTCAGTGACCTCTCAGTGAGCATGAAAGCTCACAAAATCTACTTTTGATTGCTTTTTAGAACTAATTAACTAACATATCTGGGATATTATCAGGTAATTTTTTGTAGAAGCGTATATAATGTCCCATGAAAGACCTGTTAACTAGTTGAAGACGAGTACTATGTACAGTGAACAACGAACGAAGTGCAGTAACGAATTGCTGTTATTCAGACTTCGATTGTCTGTGAGAATGTGGTACTACTCCGGACGGAAGGCTGTTTATAAAATTACTAGCGGTAAAATTAATGTAGGTTCACGTTAAAAAAAATATTTGAAAGTTACTTACTTGTACAATAATTCCCATCATCTTGCTTTCGCTGGTGAAGGGAAATATTTGCTTTATAGAGTACTGTTTGATGTCGTTCTCGGCTCGCAACTTCAACGAGATATTGTGTAGATCACGCCGGTATAGAGACACGCCCATCTGTCGACATAACAAAAAAACATCACTGTCAGTCACCGTGATTCGCTACAGTCCAATAAACTTTTATATATTCGAACTACTATTCAATGTATATACATATGTATGGCGGTGTGGTCTAAGAAACAAGTTCCCCACATAAGACGTTTCTACTTTCCTTATTCGCTCGTTGTCCTTTCGTCGCCCCGGACGGAATGGACGGTGTGTGCGCTAATCATAGCCCACTTATAAAAAAAAAGTGAAACTTTTTTCGCATTACAAAAAATAGCAACATTTACATTAAACACTGATAAAAGCAAACAAATAGCGTGGAGCACTGGCACAAATGAGTAATAGTCTATACACTACACGATCAGCTGATGCGAACGCCGCCATATTGGCCTCGGATGCTCTGTCGAGCGCCCTTCGCTTTACCGCTACTCTTCGGCCGACCGTCACGCGACATGCAATAGATGGACGAAAAAGTTTGAGGCGATGTAATAAAAGTTTCACTTTAAAGAAGCTGTTAGCGAATAGGATGAAATACATGCTATAACCACTCCGGTCGTCTTCTGTCGCTTCGGATGTTCAGACGGATCTTAGTGCCATGAAAAGCCACCCGACTAATCTCCTTGGTACCCTAGACATTCTTAAGACCATGACTTGAGTCGCCGCTCGCGTACCTATAAATGTTCGTTGCACAGATAGAGTGGTTAAGCTACCGACCAACTATCCCAAATGTCGTAATTCGATTACTACACAGGACAATAATTTGTGTCATACACAAATTATAATAATTTGTGTCGTACACAAATTATTGTACAAGTCTGGTTGTATTTGTATGCATTGATTGTATGTTTGTTTTGCGTGTGGTGACAGAGTAATAATGCAATTCACCACCCTAGGTGTGTCGTGAAAGGCGACTAAAGGATATCTACAATATGCACAGAAAATCTGTGCAACAGAAGGAAAACACGAAATAAAACCCTATACCAATCCGTCTGACTAACGTGGTATAATAGGTCAATTACCCTCCTATCTGAGGAGGCTCGAGCCCAGCAGTTGGACGTGTATGAGCTGTGGTGTAGTGTGATTGTATGTTTGTAAGGCTCACCACAATACAAGGATTAATTCTTTAGTTCAGTGTCTTGTCATTCTGTAAAAAAAGACTGTGTACAAAGTACGCATATCAGAAGAGAAACTTCTTTATCCTTCGCGCTGGCCTGTAACAGGTATACTACGCGCATGCGTTCGAGTGCCACAGATTCACTCTCGCTCTGTCTCTCTCTAGTCCCCTCCCCAGGAGCGTTGAACATTTACCGCAACAGTGCTTTCATACCCCCTCCATGATAGCGTTAAACGTATAACGCAACCTTGTTGGAAGTCACATTAGAAGTTTCACTTCCAAAATAATGAATGCTCACCATATCGGTCCACTTGACGAGCGCCACCTCATCAGGACTGGAAGCTTGGTAATCGCACAACTGTTGCTGTGGAACTGCTCCGCCGCAGCTCTCCGACATCACTGAACTACCCATGTCTGTGCATATGATTTAATTTAGTATTCCATTAGCCTATCAGGATTTAATATTGGATATAAACCACAACCTTACTAATATTATAAATGCGAAAGTAAGTTCGTTTGTTTGTTACGCTTGACCGTTTAAACTACAGAACCGATTTCAAAAATTCTTTCACCAATGGAAAGCTATAATATCAGGGAGTAACATAGGCTAGTATTCCCACGGGAACGAAAACTACGCGGGTAAGGCGACTGAAACCGAAGCGAAGCGAGGGCGGGCTGCTAGTTATAATAATGGAATAATCATCATATATAGCAGAAGATAGCGGTTGTTGTTGTTCTTATTTTTCTTTTTGTATTGGCAACATGAAGAATGAATGAATGCACATTGTTTATTTAACCCGTCACCATAAGTGTAATTTTGCATCAATTGGGACATTTGACTCCGCAGATAGCGTAGCGGTTAAGATATCGGCCTACCGTGCCAGTATCAGTTAAGTATAAAGCTTGATACGACACCATTACAATATGAATTTTAAATTTAAATGAATACAATAATCTACCACGGCAATCCGTTGCAACTGAGAAGGTACGGCAAAGAACCGAGGATACTCTGTCTTGTTTCTTTTTTTATTATACTAACAGCGCTCTGCGGTTTTACTGCATAGTTCCCCTTCCCGTAAGAATATCGGGATAAATTATAGTCTATGTGTTATTCGGATTTATAGTCTATTTATTTTTATACATATCAGCTTACAAGCTGTATTATTGTGAAATTTCATCAACATCAATTCAGTAGTTTTTGCGTGAAAGAGCAACAAACATCCTCACACACTCACAAACTTTCGCGTTTATAATATAAGTAGGATAGGATTATTTTCTTTATATTTTCTCTGTAAATGTGTATCGCTGCAATCTCTTGCAAGATATTCCACTAATATTTTTTTTATAAATTTGTATAGAACAGCGTCTATTAGAACAGCTAGTATGTCTTGTAGATACTGTTCTATATCTGTAAACTACCATATAATATAATCCTGTAAATATTAGCTCGGATGAACTACGATATTTTGCCAGAATATAATTCAAAAGATTATGGATGGACTAGATGCCCCAGGCGACGCCAAATCACGAGGTGAACTACTTGAATAACATCACAGAGAAAACTAAAGTCCGATAGTGAAACGGTCAATGTTTTAAAAAAGAGTTTGCATTTTACCTGATTGCGTTTCATCGTGTTGTTCAATGACGTCATAGACAGGGGTGACGTTGTGGCACAGCGCTATAGCCAGCACCGCTTGCCACACTTGTCGTGGACTCGCACCGAACATCTCACTCGTTGACGTCGTCGGCGAAGTCGGCAGGGAAGGAGCGACGTTAGTTACATATTGTGTTAGAAGTGCTTCCACCTGAACATGAAAATAAATCATGAAGTCATTCACATATAAATGGCGATGGGAATTTTAGAAGTAAATTATTCTATTTTAACATGTTGAACGCAATGGGAGTCATCATGTAGGCCTTACTTTTCTAGTATATCGAGCCAGCATAAAATCGCTTGTTTCCAAAATTTTAATGATAAATTTTTATTGCTTTAGAGGCTTTAAAAGGTGGTGAATCATGTAATAAATACCGAAGAAAAGTTATTTGTGACCTTATTTTGCTTAAAGTCGGCCCTGATTTGCGGTTATATGGTGTCCCCCACGGCTCCAGTGGAACAACTGTATGTCGGCTAAATAGTGTCCGACATGGCCCAATTAGGGATTGCAATCCGGCGTCATTTTCAGTCCGGCCGGATCCAACCGAATTGCCATCAATCCGGCCGGCTTGAACAAATTAGGATGATTTTCACTTTTCCAAAATTAACAGTTAGTAACTTAATCCAGTGCCATTGTTCTTAATATAGGTAGTTTAAACAAAATAAAACATCTACGAGTATATCTATATACTATATATATATATATATATATATATAGGAGAGGCGGGTTTTGCGAGCGATATATTGACTCATCACCATATCTCTGGTACCATAAGGCATATAGACTTGAAATTTGGCAGGAATATTCCTATCGCTGAGTGTAGGTCAGCTAAGAACGGATTTTACGAAAATCCACCTGCAAGGGGTGTTATGGGGGCGTCAACAATAATATACAAATAAAGGAACAGAGTGAGCCGAAGCTACTGAAGCTAGAAAAATTAAATTTGGACCATAGTTTCATTTCATGACGTAGGCGCCCACTAAGAAAAATTTTTTTGAAATTCCACCCCTAAGGGGGTGAAACGCAACGGTAAAGTTTATATGGAAAGAAAAAAAAATCTTTAGCTACTGTCTTCAAATTAAGGACAAATACTCTTTAATAAAAATAAATAAACACGTGTTTCAGCGTTTATCCATTTTTATCCTCTAAGGGTGTAAAATAGGTAGAAAGATGTCAGTTTACTGACTTATCACAGAGCCGAAACTACTGAAGCCAGAAACATGAAATTTTGACATTAGTTACTTTGCGTGACGTAGAAACACACTAAGAATGGATTTTTTGAAATTTAACCCTTAGGGGGTAAACAGCAGTAACAAAGTTTGTATAAGGAGAAAAAAAAAATCTATATCGATTTTCGTCAAATTTACCAAAAATACTCTTTAGTAAAAATAAATGAACACGTATTTCAGCATTTTTTAATTTTCATCCTCTAAGGGTGTAAATATGAATTAATAAAAAATTTGGTTCTCTGATTTATCAATGCCGAGCTAAAACTACTACAGCTGGAAACATGCAATTTGAAACAAAATTTTATTTTGTGACGTAGGGACCCACTAGGAAAGTATTTTCTGGAATTCAACCCCTAATGGGTAAACCCCAGCAGCAAAATTTGTAAGGGGAGAAAAAATCTTCATCGATTTTCATCAAATTCTCAACAAATACTATTTAATAAAAATAAATAAACACGAGTTTCAGCATTTCTTAATTTTCACCCTCTAAGGGTGTAGATAGGTATGAAGAAGTTGGTCGACTAACTCATTAGCACCGAGCTGAAACTACTGAAGCTAGAAAAATGCAATTTTGACCGTAATTTTATTTTGTGACGTAGGGACCTATTAAGAAAGAATGTTTTGGAATACAAACCCTAAGAGGTGAACCGCAGTAACAAAGTTTGTATTAGGAGACAAAATTCGTCACCGATTTTCTTTAATTGTTGCTTTTTTTTTTTTTATTGCCATCGGTGGCAAACGAGCAAACAGTACACCTGATGGTAAGTGTTGCTGCCGCTCATGGACCCTTACAAGGCCGCTGCCCACCGCGAAGAAAGTGAAGGGAGTGCGAATGCGTGCATCGAAGCTCGGTGACACCAAGGGCACCACCAAAACCCTCCACACGCAAACACCCTCAGAAAGTTGGGCTCCCGGCTCTCTCGCTCACCGAACGAAGCGCAGTAACTAATTGCTACTACTCAGACGTCGATTTTCTGCGAGAGTGTGGTACTACCCCGGACGGACCGGCCCGCGGCTGTAGACAGATAACTGTCGACAGTGTGGTCCTACCACTCCTAAATACTCTTCGTTCACCATTTGTTTCAACATTTCAACCCTTATACATCCCACTGTTGGGCTCGAGCCTCCTCCATTACGAGAGGGAAATGACCTACTATACCACGCTGGTCAAACGTGTTGCCATAGGTTTTAGTTTCGAGCTTTTCTTCTCTTGCATAGATGTTGTATGCATATTATAATCCTTTAGTCATCTCCTACGACAGTCAGGGGTAGGCGAGGGGGTGGTGAACTGTATTCTTATTCCGTCATCACATGGAAAATACCCTTCAGTAAAAATGAATAAAGAGCATTTGTCAATTTTTACCTTCTAAGGGAACTAACTAGGCAGGTAAGGTGACTGAAACCGAAGCGAAGCGAGGGCGAGTTGCTAGTATATATATATATATATATATATATATATATAGGAGTTGAGTTTTCAAGTGATATATTGACTCATCACCATATCTCTGGAGCCATATGGAGTACAGACTTGAAATTTGGCAGGAATATTCCTTTCGCTGAGTAGAGGTCAGCTAAGAATGGATTTTACGAAATTCTACCTACAAGGTATATGACGAAGGCATTAACAGTAATATACATATAACGGAACAGGCTGAGCCGAAGCTACTGAAGCTAGAAAAATGAAATTTGGACCGCAGTTCATTTCGTGACGTAGACACCAACTAAGAAAGGATTTTTTGAAATTCCACCCCTAAGGGAGTGAAACGCAAAGGCAAAGTCTGAATGAAAGGGAAAATATCTTTAGCTACTGTCTTCAAATTAAGCACAAATACTCTTGAATAAAAGTAAATAAATGTTTCAGCGTTTGTCCATTTTCATCCTCTAAGGGTGTAGAAAGATGTTAGTTTACTGATTTATCACAGAGCCGAAACTACTGAAGCCAGAAACATGAAATTTTGACAGTAGTTTTTTTAGCGTGACGTAGAAACCCACTAAGAAAGGATTTTTTGAAATTCAACCCCTAAAGGGGTAAACCGTAGTAGCAAAATTTGTATAACGAGAAAGAAATCTTCATCATTCTCCACTAATACTCTGTAATAAAAATAAATTAACACGTGTTTCAACATTTTTAATGTTCACCCTCTAAGGGCGTAATCTATACCAATAAATAAAATTGGAGTGTCTGTTTGTAATGGCAAAATAATAGGCTTTTTTCATGCTCATACGGTTATTTGCACGACACCTATGCCTAAAATAGCAATTAAAAAATTTTTGTCTGTCTGTCTGTTTGTTCCGGGTAATCTTCAAAACGGCTGGACCGATTTCAAAAATTCTTTCACCAATGGAAAGCTATAATATCAGGGCGTAAACTAGGCTATATTTTATCCCAGTATTCTCACGGGAACGGGAACTACGCGGGTAAAACGACTATAACCTATAACCGAAGCGAGGGCGGATTGCTAGTCTACACTAATATTATTGTAACGTTGGACTTTTGGTCTCGTCACAGTATGCATTATGCTTTAGGCTGTATGCGTGCGTGTTCCCTGTGCCTACGGCAGTAGTAAGTGATAAAAAAAAAGAAGGGTTGCCGTTTGTGACTTGTCAAAGATGACTTACTTTTCGACCCAGCCTCGAATGTCGTAGGCGTAATTTTTTTAGAATCTGCATTATCAGAGTTCAATCTTAGTTCCTAATACAACAGATTGTTGCCTAATTATGGACAGGCTTATACACCTTATGGGTGAAGCCATATTTTTTAAGAAACCGCTATTGCACGCGGTTTCTTTCTTCCTTCCTTATTTGACTTGTTGTCTTAATTCCTTTTTCGTTCGTACTTTGGATATTTCGTCTTCGTGTATTCCATGGAGCAGCCACTTGCGAAGCCGAATATTGACGAGTGTTATGCTTGCTAAAGTGGATTGCGTGGACACCGAAGTTGATGCCGTACGGTATTAGTGAATTTAAATGGCCTTAACTGCATAAAAGGTATTTAATTAAATTTTGGTTATTTTCTAACACATTGCAGACATGACCCACATTAGAGTTATCTAAACTGTTATAAATAAGTATGTATTAGATTGCTATATAGAATTTCAAGTGTATCATAATTGCTCTCACAAGGAAAATAAAGTTATGGAAGGCACATGTTGCATTATCTTTAACTGCCCCACGTTGGACGTTTTAAATTTTTTAATATTACATTATAAAGAGGAAACTTTGTATGTTTGTTACAAATAAAGTCAAAAACTACTGGACGGATTTCGATAATTCTTTCACGTTTAGAATGTTACAGTATGCCTGAGTAACATAGGCTATATTTTATCTCGGTATTCCCACGGGAACAGGAACTACGCGGGTAAGGCGACTTTATTTTCGATCCTAAGTTAAGATTAGACAACGAGCAAATAATTAAAATCTAGTAGTGTAACTAGAAAAATTTTAACAATGTAACGAGTAGCTCAATCTTCCTGATTAGAGATTTCACTTTCACAGATAGATCAATTATTTTAGTAACTTTATGAAATCTAATATAATTAACCTTACGTAAACTGAAATGAGATCACAATATTTATTAACGTATTTAAGAATGCTAACAAACAAGTCTTATATTTGTGACAAACACTATCATTATTCATGATTTAATGAATCTGTCTAATGAATGGCACAATTATCACAATAATGAGTTCAACAGCTCTATTATTTTACCACAAATTGCTAACACCGGATCCGGTATTTTGGTATCGTATCCGGTAAACCTTTAATGATGCCGGTTCCGCCGGTTTCCGGTTCCGGTTTGCCGGATTGCAATCACTAGGCCCAAATGGAAAAACTGAAAGATTAGGCCGGCGTTTAACATGTAGTAGCTTCAATATTTTGTCAATGTTCCACCTCTAATTGCGAATATGTGGTGGAATTAATCTCAATCACAAAAAACGCATTTATAATGATAGGGTCTCGCTGTTGATAGTTTGTAATCTGCACCAGAAACAGACGTTCTATTCCAAAGTAGTCACACTCTCACAAAAAATCGACGTTTGAATAGCGGCAATTCACTACCGTGCCCCATTCTGCCAGAGGAAAAGGCAAACAGGCTTCCTTAAAGGAAGACAATGCCCTGGCAAAATCCGTAACTTACGAGGTGCTTATTTATTAGCACGAAGGGAATAAAAAAAAAGATTGAGGGCACCGCGTCGCAGATTCGACTGACGGTGGGCACCTCGAATAGTTTTCTCCTTTAAAGTCCAGATATTGGAGGTCCTTGGACAGATATTGGAGGCCAGTTTTTTTAAACGTAATGATATTTGATGTTTACCCTTGTAACATATTAGACGTCATCTCTGTAATATATACAATTCGTATTCGTCTCAGCACATACACGCCCCACTGCTGGGCTCCAGTCTCCTACCCAATAGGAGGCCAGTTGTAGTACCATGCTGGTCAGACATGTTGGCATAGGGTTTTATTTCAAGTTTTTCTTGTCTTGCACTGATGTTATATGCATATTATATCCCTTAGTCGTCTTTATTACATCCATGAGTTAAGATAGGGTGTGGCGAATATTTTTATTCCATCACCACACCGAAAGGAATATATAAAATATTAATAATAAATTATTTTTAATAGTATTCAAACTTTTTAAAAACTTTACCTCATGAAAATTATTTTTATCGAATAATGCTGAACCCACGTGGAGTTTTTGGAACACCATTTCATTCTTCGTGAGCGTGCCGGTTTTATCAGCAAGCAAGTATTGAATTCTACCTAATTCTTCGGGTATGGTGGTAGAACGCATCACGGTACCCTCGATTTTATCATCCTTTTGAATCCTCCAGGAATAGAACGCTTTACCCATGTCGAGGTTTACGCGTAAGCTGTGAAATTATATTACTAGTAATTTATTGAATTAGGCAATACATTGTTGAAATCTATTATTATTTTTAAATGGAAGGAAGGAATACCCACCACTTTTTCGCGGTTAATCAATATACCGCACACCACAATGGAATGGAAGGAATACGGGATAGGATCAAGGTGGACTAAGGTGGCCCAAAGCGCATTTAAAGCCGAACCGTCTTCAGGACGCTTCGTTTAGAGACGGAATACGTATAAAATTCGAAGTTCTGCAGAAAATTGTAAATTGACGTTCTGAAAGGTGCTAATCACGTGAGAGTAAGATTTCCTTGTCTCCTAGTCCACCTTGATTCTATCCCGTATTCCTTCTATTCCAATGTGGTGTGCGGTAGGCATATTGATTAACCGTAGGAGAGTGGTGGGTTTCCCTTCATTCCTTTTTAAAATATATTACTTGTATAAATTTTTATATACGAATACATGTCGATTCAGTAATAAATGGTGTTGCAAATAAAAAATGGCAACTAAAAAGTTCAGTAAAACCATTCCTAATTGTGAGACTTCTGACAAAATATTGTTCAGAATAATCCGAGCATCTTTTATTATTGTAGTCTTGCAGTCTCAGAGCCTATAACTTTATACTAATCTACACAGTCTCGCCACAAGAGCCAACACGTCTTCCTCTTCTAACACAGACGGAATAGCAAAACTTACTATATTTTGGCTTAGTTAGTGACAGCTAACATCACTAGTTTCTAGGGGATCTTGGAAACTAAAGGAATTGGAAACTAAATAAGTTGGCATTGGCCTAGTGGGAATATGCAGTCAAATAAATTACATATAATTGTCACGATATTTCATATAATTCATCATTCATTTCGGCTCATACGTCCCACTATTGGGCTCAAGCCGCCTCCACAAAAGGAAGGAAATTGACCTACTACATCACGCAGGTCCAACATGTTGGTTTAGGGTTTTTATTTCGAGTTTCCTTTTTCTTGCATAGATGTTATATGCATATTTTATCCCTTAGTCGTCATTTACAGCAACCACGGGCAAGAAAGGGCGGTGGTAAATTGTATTCTTACTACGTCACCACATGGTTTTATATAATTGCCGATTCACAACTTACCTAATAGGTATAATGTAGGAGAAAAGCAGCACAAATCTGAAGAAGAATCCAAACCACGGTCCGCTGAATCCTTTAAGCGTAATCAGCAAAAGTGATATAAGAATAGTTGCAACGAACAGTAGTTTTGTAAGATTGTTGATTTGAAGGTCGAGACGACCAACTTTGGAGCGCGGAGTAGCATTGTTCATCACACTGCGTGTTTCGGTGCCTGAAAATAAATTATTCTATAGTCTTCACTTTAGGTGTATAAAGAGTCAAGGTAGGATAAATGATTACTCAGTGATTAGTTCGTCATTCGGTTTGATTGGATGTGGCCAGTTCAAAACAAATGTATATTAGGCATACAACTTTACTCTCGCCGTTTTTCTATTGATGGTGTGAGCGACAAGTTGAAATCGAGTACATAATAAGTAATATAGCATATTATAGACGACTTACAATACTCTGCAGTGAACATAAACCGATAGCACAAGTGATTTATTACACAAATCCTTTAATAATCATACAGTTAGCTTCGTATCAAAATATCAACTTATGAGCCGAATCCTTATGATTTCAGAAGTATTTCAATATTAAAAGTACTGCGCCTGAGGTACACCAAATTTTCTCAGCCACTTATGGTGAAGCTGCCATGAGTGAAAGAACGTGTAGTGAGCGGTTTCAGCGCTTCCAGAGCTATGATTCTTAAAAACAAAAAGATTTTTTCATCGCATTGTGACCGGTGACGAAAAATATTACGACAACCCCCAAGCGCCGAAACTCACCGGGATCGGGTTATCCCCAATACTTTGAAACATAAAGGTAGCTGTAAATTTTTTAGTAAATTAAAAAAAAAATACAAGTTACGTGAGATACGTTGTATACTTATGTACATATTCATAAGCCGAATATCTATATTATGAAAAAAAGTCTAAGGCTAATTTATTGGGGGGCGCGGCCGGAGCACCTCCTCGTGGTGCTCCCTGGTAACGTCCATTTGGACGTCATACGTCCATTTGGACGGCCAAGATTCCGGCAGGTGGGGGTCTCCGCGTGCGGCTCTGGTGGCAGAGCACGGCGGATCTGACCCGGGGCCAATGGGGTGGATGTGCCTCATGGCACTCCGTCGCCAGGGACGGTTGCGTCACGGCCCGGGGGCGTGACGGGTCGGTCGCTCGCGAGCGGCCAGACCCGGAAGGCCCAAACCGTAATCCTGAGCAGGGGGGTCAGGACCGGGGGTCTTCGGACCGCGGGGAAGAAAACCCCTATAAAAAATTACCCCTAATCCTAAGTTTGGCCACTCGGCGAGGGGATGAATGGTTGGTGGGTTAAAAAGCGCGCGAGCGTCCAGCCGTTAGAGTGGTAGTCAAGGCAAGACTTAAAAACGTCCAACAATATGGCAGAAGTGTATACGAGTATGACTTCACCAGAGGGTCCCGGCCAAGCCGGGGAATCCCTTGCTGTGCCGGTGCTTGCGCGCGACGTCCACTTGGAGTCGCGCCCAAGTCCCGGCACAGTCAGTCCCCAGTCGTATGGGTGGGGGACAACTACTGCCCTTACTGCCGAGAGCCCGGCACAACATCCTGAGGCTCACCGGGGGGAGGGGAAAGAGGAGGTGAAAGGGAGAGAAGAGGTGGAGAAGAAAAAGGCTAAGCAGAAGAAGGGGAAGAGGAAGCCGAAGCGTACCGCCCAGGCACGAGCCCGCATTCTGGCTGCAAGGTCGAAGGCGTGGCGGGAGCGGCAGAAGGCGGCCGGTATGGCTGAGGGCGACGAGGGTGGCAGCACTGCTGCTGCAGAGCCGTCGCAGGACGAGGGCGGCGAGGCCGCAGGACCGTCCACGGTGAGACAAGGCGGAGGGAGCGACTCCGAAGAGTGGAGCGACTCCGACCGGTACAGCTCGGAATAGAAGCATGTTGAGCGACGAGGGTAGCACTGCTGCAGAGCCGTCGCGAGACGAGGGCGGCAGTGCTGCAGGGCCGTCGGAGGAGGAGGCGTTCATGGCCTCGGAGATGTCGGCGGACGAGGGCGGCAATGCCACAGAGCCGTCCGCCGACGAAAGTTGCACCGACCGGATGCAGGTCGGCCAGAGCAGGGACGAGGGCGAGGGATGCGCCGCAGGTCCGTCCGCTAGGAGTAGGATAGGGACGATAGGCGGGCCGTCAGTTGAGGAGCTCGCGGGTAGGCCGTCGTCGTCGAGGATGCAGGCTGCGGAGAGGACCACAACACCGGTGGGTGCCAGGAAGGAGAGGGAGGAGGCCCTCCCCCCGAGCGTCCGGAAGCGCCCCCTCAAGGGGGGCAGCTCGAACACCGACTCGGAGGGGAGTACCACCATGCCTCCTCCCAAGGTCCCGACCATGCCCCGTGGGCGCAGAGGTCGCGGATCGGCGGTGGCGGCGAGGCCGGGGACCCCCGGCCCGGCCGGCCACGGTGGCGAGGTGGCGGCCCTACAGGCCGCGAACGCCCGCCTTAGCGAGGAGGTCTCCGGCTTGCGGGAACGCAACCGCAAGCTGGAGACGGAGCTATCGGCGGTGCGACGGGAGAACCGCGGGTTGGCCAAGGAGATGGCCGACCTGCGGGCCCAGTTCGCGCGCCTGGCGCCGGCCACGCCACCGGTGCCGGCCTCGCCACCGAGGCGGGCTGCGCCGGGGAGGGCGGGCACGTCGTCGGCGTCCGTGGTGCCGGCTGCGCCCGTCGCGGCTGCTGCGCCGGCTGCGCCCGTCGCGGCTGCTGCGCCGGCTGCGCCCATCGCGGCTGCTGCGCCGGCTGCGCCCGTCGCGGCCTCGGCGCTTCCTCCCCTCGTCGTGGTCCCTCCGCCGCCTCGTGGCCGCGGGAGACCGCGGAAGGGGGAGGAGCCGCCGCCCGACGAGGTGCACGGCGTGTCGGAGTCGGCGGTACGCGTCATCCTAGCCCGAGTAGGGGTGATGGTGATGCGCGTATCGCCGCCGTAGCGGCCAGGCTCCCGCCTGAGCCGCCCCTCCGACCGCCGCTCGCCGCGGACAAGGCGAGGCGGCCGCAAGCGTCAGCTCCCACCCCGCTGCCCTGTCAGGGTGGCCGCGTGGTGAGCTACGCTGCGGCCGCGGCCGGGCCCAAGGGGGCCAAGAAAGCCGGCAAGGTGCCGGCTCCCGCCAAGGCCGGGCCGCGGCCGGCGCCAGCGGCTGCACCGCAGGCGCCGGCCAGCGCACCCGCGACCGCTCCTGCTGCGCTCAGCGCTGCTGCCAGGCTCGAACAGGGCTGGCAGGTGGCTGAGCGGAGCAGGAAGGCACGCGGCCAGAAGCGGAGAGCGGCGGCCAAGAGTGCCGCCGTGGCCGCCGCTCCCCAGGCGGGAGCCGGCAGGAAGGGGAAGAAAAGGTCGCGCAGGGGCCTCATGTCGCCGAAGACGGCCGCGGTGGTCATCACCGTGCTGCCTGAGGCGGCTGAGAGGGGCCTCAACTATGAGGCCGTCCTAAAACGCGCCCGGCGGGAGCTGGACGTCTCCGGTATCGGGGGCGTCGAGGCGAGGACCCGCAAGGCCCGGACAGGGGCTCGAATACTCGAGTTCCCTGGGGCCGAGGGCGCGAAGACGGCCGATAGTTTGGCCACGATGTTGAGGGGGCTGTTCGGGCCGGAGGATGGTGTCCGAGTCGCCAGGCCTGTCAAGTGCGCAGAGATGCGCCTGACGGGCTTGGACGATTCCGTGACGGTGGAGGACGTCCGGGAGGCCATTATGGCGCGTACCGGATGTGCCTCGGACACCGTCCGGATTGGCACCATCCGCACTGGTCCGGGCGGCGTCGGTGCTGCCTGGGTGCAGTGTCCGGTGGAGTCGGTCAAGCAATTGGCCGACTCAGGCAGGCTCCTCGTGGGCTGGAGCTCGGCGCGGGTAACCGTGCTAGAGCCCCGGCCCGCGAGGTGTTACAAATGCATGGCGGTCGGGCATACCCGACCGACATGCAAAAACTGCTTTGACTGCAGCGGGCTATGTTTCCGTTGCGGTCAGACCGGACACCAGGCGGCATCGTGCTCTGCGGTGCCCCACTGCCCCGCGTGTGCGGCAGGCAATAGGCCTGCCAAACACCGCATGGGCTCTGGGGACTGCAGACCACCGGCATCGGCCCCGAAGGGGCGGGACGGCCCATCGACCGGGCCAGTCCCCGCTCCGAGCGCGGCCCGATCGCCCGTCAGCGCGGAGGAGGTGACGATGGATACGGACCGTTAATGGACCCCGTATCCATTCGTCTCCTCCAGGCCAACCTCAACCACACCGCCGGTGCGCAGGACGTGTTCCTGCAAGCCATGGCGGAGTGGTTGATAGGAGTAGCCGTAGCCGCGGAGCCGTACGTGGTGCCCGACCGGCCTAACTGGTTGGGTAGCACCGATGGCACCGTGGCAATCGTCGCCTCCACGTCGTGGCCTTCGTCGCCTCTGACCCTTAGGGACAGGGGCGTCGGATACGTCGCGGCGGACTGGGGGGAGATTACGCTCCTCGGAGTCTATCTCTCCCCTAACTGGAGTGTGACCGATTTCGAGGCCTCCCTCACCATCATGGAGGCCTCGTTACGGCGAATGGCATCGCGCCAGGTCTTCGTCTTGGGGGACTTCAATGCCAAGTCCGTGGCGTGGGGGTCTCCCCGGACGAACGACCGAGGACGGGCGATCGAGGAGTGGGCGGCGGCACTGGGCCTCTGTTTGCTGAACAGGGGCTCGGTGCATACGTGCGTGCGACAACGGGGCGGGTCGATAGTGGACCTTTCGTTCGCTAGCCCCGAGGTCGCCGCACGCGTGGGGAGCTGGCGCGTCGTGGAGGAGGTGGAGACCTTGTCGGACCACCGGTATATCCGGATGGAGGTCTCCCCGGTAATCCCGACGCCCAGCAGGGGTCACGGGGCGGATGGACGTCCTGCGTTCCCGCGATGGGCTGTGGGTCGCTTAGACCGGGACCAGCTGGCGGAGACAGCCATCGTTTACTCGTGGCTGTCCTCTGCCAACCAGTCGGACGGGGTGGACGCCGAGGCTGGCCGCATCCGCAGTGCGTTGACGCAGATCTGCGATGCGGCCATGCCCCGGGTACGGCGTCCGCCCCCGAGGAGGGCGGTCCACTGGTGGTCCCGGGAGCTGGCAGATCTCCGGGCCGCGTGCATTCGCGCCCGGAGGGCCTACACCCGCAGCCGGCGGCGGCAACGCGACGCGGAGCGGGAGGCCTTGCTGTATGAGGGCTACCGCAATGCGCGGTCGGCCTTCAGGTTGGCCGTCCGCTCCGCCAAGGACGTCAGTCGGCAGGAGATGCTGGACGGTCTCGATCGTGACCCCTGGGGACGCCCCTATCGCGCGGTGCTGAATAAGCTCCGCGCGCGGGGCCTTCCCCTCACCGAGACTCTCTAGCCCAGCCTTCTCACCCGGGTCGTCGAGGACCTGTTCCCGCGGCGGGCGGAACACACGCCCCCGGTCATGGCTCCGCCAGACACTGACCGGGAGGCCGACGACGACAGTGTTCCGCCCATCACGGAACCCGAGATGGGAGTGGCGGTGGCGCGCATGTGCGCAAAGTCCACCGCCCCCGGGCCCGACGGTGTTCCAAACCGCGTGTTGGGCCTGGTCCTCAACCACCTGGGTCCCCGCCTCAGGGAGCTGTTCGACGCGTGTTTAGCGTCCGGACGGTTCCCTGGGTGCTGGAAGGAGGGAAGGCTGGTGCTCCTGCCGAAGCCGGGACGGTCTCCGGGGTCGCCTTCGGCCTACAGGCCTATCGTGCTGCTCGATGACACGGGCAAGCTACTGGAGAGGGTGGTAGCTGCCCGCATCGAGCGGCACCTCGTCGGCACGGGGCCCGATCTGTCGGACGCCCAGTTTGGGTTTAGGAGGGGTCGTTCGACGATCGCGGCTCTGTTGCGCCTGAGGGCCGTGGCGACTGAGGCCGTCACCGGTGGGGGAGTGCTGTTGGCGGTGTCCCTAGACATCGCCAACGCATTCAATAGTCTGCCATTCAGCTGCATCAGGGAGGCGCTCCGGTATCACGGAGTGCCAGCTTACCTGAGGCGGCTAGTGGCAGACTATTTGGTGGGGCGCAGCGTCCTCTGTACCAACCGAGCAGGGGACGTTGTGCGAACGCCCATGACGTGCGGTGTCCCACAGGGGTCGGTCCTCGGACCCACCCTGTGGAACATCGGCTACGACTGGGCGTTGTGGGGGAGCCTCCCGCCCGGGCTGGGCGTGATTTGTTACGCCGACGACACGCTCGTCACAGCCCGCGGTGGGACGCTAGAAGAGGCGGTAAGCCTGGCGACCTATGGCACCGAAGAGGTCGTCAGGCGGATCGAGGCGCTGGGGTTGAGGGTCGCCCTGGACAAGACGGAGGCCCTCTTGTTCCATGGGCGCCTTATGAGCCCTCCCATCGGCGTCTCGATCACCGTCCGATCGGTTGACATCAGCATCCGGGCCCATATGAGGTACTTGGGCCTGGTGCTCGACGGGCAATGGTGGTTCCGGGAGCATTTCCGCAGGCTCGCTCCGCGGCTCGTCGGCGCGGCGTCCGCCCTATCGTGGCTAATGCCGAACGTGGGCGGACCGAGCGCTACGTGCCGACGGCTGTACACGGGGGTCATCCGGTCGATGGCGCTGTACGGCGCACCGGTGTGGGCGGGGTCCTTGACCGTCCGACTTAGGGCCCTTCTGTGGCGACCACAGAGGGTCATGGCGGTCAGGGCCATCCGCGGATACCGCATGGTTGCGACGGAGGCAGCGTGCCTATGGGCCGGGACTCCCCCGTGGGACCTGGAGGCGGAAATGCTCGCCGAGTTGTATCGGCGGGTGTCGGGGGTGCGCGGGGAGGGCGGTGTGATCTCGTTAAGGGATCTCACCGCCTGGCGCGTCGACGCCCGCCGAGACGTCATTGCCCGTTGGGCAGTCCGGCTGGAGAGGCCTCGGTTCGGGGTGCGAACCGTGGAGGCCTTCCGGCCGGTGCTGATGCAGTGGTTGGAGACTGTGATCTCGCAGAAGGAGGCGGCGGATCGTCTGCGCGTGGAGCGCAGCCTCGATGAGGAGATCCGCCGCCGGCGACTGGGGCGGCGCAGGCGCAACTATCTGCGCCTCATGCCGCCCTAGCCGAGGCCGCGGGTGACGTGACCGGGGATTAGTCCGTCACCCGCCGAGAGGCCGACCGCGTGAGGAAAGACCGACGTCCTCCCCGAGGGGGGGACGTCGGTCGATGGGAGGGTACCCCGCGTAGGGGGTATTCCGTCGGGCCGACCACTGACGACAAGTAAACCTGCTCCGGTGGTCGGCCCAATGACGAAGGCGAGGTGGTTTTCGGGTGGGTTGCGGGAGTTGCGTGCTTAAGCCCCTCTGTCGCCCCGGACGGAGTGGTGCGGAGGCGCGCCGACCGCGACCCACCCAAAAAAAAAAAAAAAAGGCTAATTTATTTTTAAAGAATACATCATAGTTTGCTTTTTTGATACACGTATAAGTATAGCGTTAACAAAGCGTAGAAAACAAATTAAAAATTCCTCTTTACTACCCCTTATAATACACGCTTAAGGACAAGAACGTAGAGTTTGTGTCATTGTGGAGTAGGTTCACGTGATGGTCAGACGAATAGTTTTAACCCGAGTTCCTTCTATTGATGTTATAATATCTGCTTTCTATTACGAGACATGTGGAAAAAGAAAGAAAGAAACACCCTCCTTTTATTGTATTATCGCACGAATACGAGTTCCAGTTATATTACCAGTGTAAATAACAAGTCCAGTAGCCTGTCCAGAAGCAACGACGCATCCGCTCCATAGGGTATTCTCAATATCCAAGGCATCGCTCTCGCCTTCATCCAATCTTGTACACGTGCCTATAAAGGAGTGTATGTCTTTCTCTGGATTCTCTATAAAGATTTGGGCGTTGATATCTAATAGGTGTGCATCAGTTGGAAGTTTTTGCGTTGACGATAGTGGAATCCTGAAAGTGAGATTTAGTTACGCTCATTGTTCTGTGACTTTATTTCACCTTAGTACAAAGTAAATTAATTAAAACTTAACTTTGTCTCTTAGATTTATTATCCATAGAAGTGAATATGGGTCAAGAAAATTGACTAACTAAGCCATGGTTAGACATATGGATATAGGGTTTTAATTCGAGTGTTCTCTTTTCTGCATAGGGGTTATTTGCATACTATAATCCTTTATTCGTCTTGTATGACACACACGAGTAAGAAAGAGGGTGCATACAGTATTCTAATAGAAGGTCGGATGATTTCGGTCTGTTAGGCTTTCAAATGGGATTAGCTACACCTAAGACAAGCCATAAAGAGAAATGTAAAAGAAATATTATTTTAAAGAGAACGATTTTGAGATAGTTGGAGAGTCAAATCCTATTTTTAGGGTATATAGCCCTTGATTGTACACCTGGTATGGTAAAGGTCTAAGAGCAGTTTACAACTTAATATCAGGTGGGTTGCTTGCTAGTCTGCTACGAAAGGCAATATAAAGGAAATAAACAAGACGTTTTTCAGGATAGACACGACCTTAAGTGATGAACATATGTTAACAGAAGAAGCATTTGTTCAGATAATGTATAGTTTGTTTATATGTACTTATATACGAGGAAATTACGATGACTAACAGCAATGACAAGATAACAATAATATTATTAATATGATTATTTCAGCTCGTTGCATTTTATTAAATGTAATGTAGATATCTTAATCACTACGCTATCTGTACATTTGATAATATTTCATGTTCAAAATATATTATGTTACCTTAATTTCCAGTCGATTTCACCATCCAACTGATCGGTCCTTATAAATACAGTTCCCATGGTCTCGTTGGTCCTTAGCAGTATCATATCCGCGGGTACCCTCTGGCCCTTGTGGAGCATCACGATGTCACCTACGCGAAGCTCTGATGCTGGCACTTCTTCTGTTACAAAGGGTCGGTACCCGTCTGGAGGGGTTTCCAGAACTACTCGATCGTAGAGTTGACGATTCACTTCTTTGTCTCGCCTACAAGAAAAATTTCATTAATATCATCAAGATGATAAATTAGTGGCAAGGGTTTTGACCACCGCAACCTATACCCACACGTTTGACCAGGGCGGTATACTAAGTGGATTTCCCCCTGAGCCCACCAGTGTCTCATGTGGACTGAGAAGAATAAGGGTTTTGAATAAAATCGAGGACCCTATAACATGTTGTTTTTGCTCTTCACTTGCTTAGCGGGTTACGAGTAAGTACTGTTGCTTTAACTGCAATGATTTGTGTGCTTACTCTTGAATCTCGATTCCAATCCTAAATCGAATTGCAGCTCGAATTTGAGCAATTTGGTACTCTTGAAAGCGACACTAGCGCACGATTGGAATGAAATTCGGTGGATTTGTTTTAAAACTATTTTGTATCGAAATGAGAATTGATTTCAAGGGTAAGCCCACTGGTCGGCGGGATTTTCTTTCAAGCACCACTACTCAACGTCGTCCCAGCAACTAAGTAACTTCGACCACGCGGAAGCTCACTGCGAGTGAGAGTAATTGACCGTTCTATCGCTGGTGAGCACGGTTAGGGCAGTATTGGTAGCACATATAAACTTCTCACTATTTTCTGTGTCATTGATTGATCTACTACCACTTTAATAATAAAAAGAAAGACAAAACCAGAAAAGACGTTTGAAAAATATTTTTCTAATTTTATGGTCACGGCAGGACTGTCAGTATACTCCAGTGACCATGAACGCTAAAAAATGTTCGAAACGTTGAGAAATCAAACATCGAATACAAAGTGATAAAATCCATAAAAATTGTTTTATTTCAAATGTGTATAATACTCGCGTAAACATAAGAAATCGGTGAAGAGATCGATTATCGCGTAATTGATGCTAGTATTTTTTTAGGTATCTTACTAATCATAGAAATCTAATTGAAATTGGTAGCAACCTTCATATGTAGTCGGAAATAGCATTGTCGATGAAGTTAGGTGTAATCCTACTAATAAATAAGAAAATTTGTGATGTTTAGATATTTGTTACGCAATAACGTGTTTAATTGAACAAATTTGGATTAAAATTGGCACGTAGATGGACATTTCAAACGAGCAAGGTGATGATCAATCACCTGAAGATAAGTGGTAATTGCTGCTCATGGACTTCAGCAATACCAAGGAAAAAGCTAGGTCACTGACTGTCTATGTGTACAGTATAGTTAACGTGACCAGACTCAATGGGACAATATCCTTTTCAAGCTGTCTCGTTGTCCCAGCCGTAACAAAGTGTCCCGCGTTTTCACATAGACTATAAATCATCATTTGTTATACTGATATGGATATATAATTTTCACGAGTCCTTGTTTTTTAAAGCTTTAATATTTTTATCAATCTCTGCAAGCGTCCCATTGCGATACAAAAAATAATGGTTACGAAACGGGACGTTTGTTTTGCAAACGTCCCGTTTTGAAGTAAAAAGATATGGTCACATTAGGTGTAGTACCCTCCCAGAGCCGTGCTTAATTGTGCATGCCACAATATGTTTTGAAGAACAGACACGCTGATAATCGTGTGATAACGGTAGATGCAATTCACTAACATTTTTGGACCGTATATTAACTAACAAATAAAATTTATTTAACGGTAATGTTAATTTAACTGTAATCTTTTAACAGTTGGACGGTTACATGCATAAGATCACGTCTTACTTTCTGGGATAAATTTAACTAAAGTCTAGACTAGGAGTACTCTTAATTGAAGAATAGGCAGGATTGCTGAAATGTTAATGAAGTGAGGTAGTTAAGTCAGGTTTAACTATTGGAAATTCATTATATTTGCTTACTCCTTTGGTAACCATATGTGGGTCTGTATATACTTACAAGTTACATCAAGGGATTATACTAAATAATAATTGAATATATTATTAGCCAATAAGTTTTACAATTATATCTACTAGTGGTCGCCGTGTGGTCGAAATTCGGCTATAATTCATTTTAATTAATTTTTCTGCTACACAATTTTCTTTACTTTTATTTAAGTATAATTGTAAATTGAGCAAGCCGTATTTCACTAATAACTAATATATAAGCACAAATCTCTATTAGACATTTTCATCATAATTATGATTGTTTGACATTCAGTTCGACCAGAGATTTTAACCGTAAACAAAAGTGCATAAGCGTTGCTACGCAACACACTCACACAAACGTGTGTGTGTAGCGATTGCGTTGTAGAGAGTGTAACGCCTTGTTTATTGAATTTAATGTATTTCTAATCCATTATTGTATGAAATTTCAGTTTTGTGCCAAATTTCATACATGTCCATCCACGTAATTTTAACTGGTTGGGTAGCACCGATGGCACCGTGGCAATCGTCGCCTCCACGTCGTGGCCTTCGTCGCCTCTGACCCTTAGGGACAGGGGCGTCGGATAGGTCGCGGGGGAGTGGGGGGAGATTACGCTCCTCGGAGTCTATCTCTCCCCTAACTGGAGTGTGACCGATTTCGAGGCCTCCCTCACTATCATGGAGGCCTCGTTACGGCGAATGGCATCGCGCCAGGTCTTCGTCTTGGGGGACTTCAACGCCAAGTCCGTGGCTTGGGGGTCTCCCCGGACGAACGACCGAGGACGGGCGATCGAGGAGTGGGCGGCGGCACTGGGCCTCTGTTTGCTGAACAGGGGCTCGGTGCATACGTGCGTGCGACAACGGGGCGGGTCGATAGTGGACCTTTCGTTCGCTAGCCCCGAGGTCGCCGCACGCGTGGGGAGCTGGCGCGTCGTGGAGGAGGTAGAGACCTTGTCGGACCACCGGTATATCCGGATGGAGGTCTCCCCGGCAATCCCGACGCCCAGCAGGGGTCACGGGGCGGATGGACGTCCTGCGTTCCCGCGATGGGCTGTGGGTCGCTTAGACCGGGACCAGCTGGCGGAGACAGCCATCTTTTACTCGTGGCTGTCCTCTGCCAACCAGTCGGACGGGGTGGACGCCGAGGCTGGCCGCATCCGCAGTGCGTTGACGCAGATCTGCGATGCGGCTATGCCCCGGGTACGGCGTCCGCCCCCGAGGAGGGCGGTCCACTGGTGGTCCCGGGAGCTGGTGGATCTCCGGGCCGCGTGCATTCGCGCCCGGAGGGCCTACACCCGCAGCCAGCGGTGCCAACGCGACGCGGAGCGGGAGGCCTTGCTGTATGAGAGCTACCGCAATGCGCGGTCGGCCTTCAGGCTGGCCGTCCGCTCCGCCAAGGACGTCAGTCGGCAGGAGATGCTGGACGGTCTCGACCGTGACCCCTGGGGACACCCCTATCGCGCGGTGCTGAATAAGCTCCGCGCACGGGGCCTTCCCCTCACCGAGACTCTCCAGCCCAGCCTTCTCACCCGGATCGTCGAGGACCTGTTCCCGCGGCGGGCGGAACACACGCCCCCGGTCATGGCTCCGCCAGACACTGACCGGGAGGCCGACGACGACAGTGTTCCGCCCATCACGGAACCCGAGATGGGAGTGGCGGTGACGCGCATGTGCGCAAAGTCCACCGCCCCCGGGCCCGACGGTGTTCCTAACCGCGTGTTGGGCCTGGTCCTCGACCACCTGGGTCCCCGCCTCAGGGAGCTGTTCGACGCGTGTTTAGCGTCCGGACGGTTCCCTGGGTGCTGGAAGGAGGGAAGGCTGGTGCTCCTGCCGAAGCCGGGACGGTCTCCGGGATCGCCTTCGGCCTACAGGCCTATCGTGCTGCTCGATGACACGGGCAAGCTACTGGAGAGGGTGGTAGCTGCCCGCATCGAGCGGCACCTCGTCGGCACGGGGCCCGATCTGTCGGACGCCCAGTTTGGGTTTAGGAGGGGTCGTTCGACGATCGCGCCTCTGTTGCGCCTGAGGGCCGTGGCGACTGAGGCCGTCACCGGTGGGGGAGTGCTGTTGGCGGTGTCCCTAGACATCGCCAACGCATTCAATAGTCTGCCATTCAGCTGCATCAGGGAGGCGCTCCGGTATCACAGAGTGCCAGCTTACCTGAGGCGGCTAGTGGCAGACTATTTGGTGGGGCGCAGCGTCCTCTGTACCAACCGAGCAGGGGACGTTGTGCGAACGCCCATGACGTGCGGTGTCCCACAGGGGTCGGTCCTCGGACCCACCCTGTGAAACATCGGCTACGACTGGGCGTTGCGGGGGAGCCTCCCGCCCGGGCTGGGCGTGATTTGTTACGCCGACGACACGCTCGTCACAGCCCGCGGTGGGACGCTAGAAGAGGCGGTAAGCCTGGCGACCTCGGGTACCGAAGAGGTCGTCAGGCGGATCGAGGCGCAGGGGTTGAGGGTCGCCCTGGACAAGACGGAGGCCCTCTTGTTCCATGGGCGCCTTATGAGCCCTCCCATCGACGTCTCCATCACCGTCCACTCGGTTGACATCAGCATCCGGGCCCATATGAGGTACTTGGGCCTGGTGCTCGACGGGCAATGGTGGTTCCGGGAGCACTTCCGCAGGCTCGCTCCACGGCTCGTCGGCGCGGCGTCCGCCCTATCGTGGCTTATGCCGAACGTGGGCGGACCGAGCGCTACGTGCCGACGGCTGTACACGGGGGTCATCCGGTCGATGGCCCTGTACGGCGCACCGGTGTGGACGGGGTCCTTGACCGTCCGACTTAGGGCCCTTCTGTGGCGACCACAGAGGGTCATGGCGGTCAAGGCCATCCGCGGATACCGCACGGTGGCGACGGAGGCAGCGTGCCTATTGGCCGGGACTCCCCCGTGGGACCTGGAGGCGGAAATGCTCGCCGGATTGTATCGGCGGGTGACGGGGGTGCGAGCGGAGGGCGGTGAGATCTCGTTAAGGGAGCTCACCGCCTGGCGCGTCGACGCCCGCCGAGACGTCATTGCCCGTTGGGCAGTCCGGCTGGAGAGGCCTCGGTTCGGGGTGCGAACCGTGGAGGCCTTCCGGCCGGTGCTGATGCAGTGGTTGGAAAGGCGGCACGGGGTGCTCTCCTTCCGACTAGTGCAGGTGTTGACGGGGCATGGGAGCTTCGCCAAATACCTGCACAGGGTCGTAAGGAGGGAGAGTACACCGTCCTGCCACCACTGCGATTGCGACGAGGACACGGCACGCCACACGCTCGAGGCCTGCGCGGCTTGGGCAGTGCAGCGCCATGAACTCGTCGCAATCATCGGTGCCGACCTGACGCTGCCAGCCATCGCTAGGGCGATGGTCGACAGCGTCGGGAATTGGGACGCGGTCGCAGCCTTCTGCGAGACAGTGATCTCGCAGAAGGAGGCGGCGGATCGTCTGCGCGTGGAGCGCAGCCTCGATGAGGAGATCCGCCGCCGGCAACTGGGGCGGCGCAGGCGCAACTACCTGTGCCTCATGCCGCCCTAGCCGAGGCCGCGGGTGACGTGATCGGGGATTAGTCCATCACCCGCCGAGAGGTCGACCGCGTGAGGAAAGACCGACGTCCTCCCCGAGGGGGGGGACGTCGGTCGATGGGAAGGTACCCCACGTAGGGGGTATTCCGTCGGGCCGACCACTGACGACAAGTAAACCTGCTCCGGTGGTCGACCCAACGACGAAGGCGAGGTGGTTTTCGGGTGGGTTGCGGGAGTTGCGTGCTTAAGCCCCTCAGTCGCCCCGGACGGAGTGGTGCGGAGGCGCGCCGACCGCAGCCCACCCACAAAAAAAAAAAATCCACGTAATTTTCGTAAAAAGGGGTACAAAGTTTTCGCTTCACGTATTTATATATAGACTAGCAACCCGCCCTCGCTTCGCTTCGGTTATAGGTTATAGTCGTTTTACCCGCGTAGTGCCCGTTCCCGTGGGAATACCGGGATAAAATATAGCCTAGTTTACGCCCTGATATTATAGGTTTCCATTGGTGAAAGAATTTTTGAAATCGGTCCAGCCGTTTTGAAGATTACCCGGAACAAACAGACAGACAGACAGACAAAAATTTTTTAATTGCTATTTTAGGCATAGGTGTCGTGCAAATAACCGTGTGAGCATGAAAAAAGCCTATTATTTTGACATTACAAACAGACACTCCAATTTTACTTATTGGTATAGATAAGTAACATGAAAATACTATTTTATGATTAGCTAATGTGTGTGGTGACGGCTTTTTTTTTAAGGCCGGGCTATTGTCAGCGCACACGCCGTCCAGCTCCGACCGACGTGACAAAGAGGCGGCGCGCGGTCTCATAACCCACCGTCTCTTCTCCTTCGCCGTTGGGCCAACCACCGATAGCGAGTTTTTTGTCCTCTGTGGCCGGCCCGATGGTGACGGCTTAAGAATACAAGTACACACGTCATCTAACAATCGTAACATCGGCTGAGAGGATGGCGAATAAGCAATAACAATCTATTGGAAAGCTTATACGTCTAAATGCGTCTGTCAAGCATGGAGAATATTCCCCTTGGGAACCTATGCCCAAGAGTAAATGTAGACAGAATGAGGAATAGTTGAATCCACTGCTTGTTTAACGATTTACAGCAAAAGAACACAATCAAATTATATAACCCAGTCAGGTGAGGGGTTCTTCAAAATTACCATCCATGGTCACGCGGGCGGTGTTGGAGTCTTAGGTTTTCGTCCTGTGGTCGAATTATATAATGATGGATGGCTTTTGATTCTTAATTTTCTAATGTTTCGAATACTTTCTAGCATTCTTGGAACGCTATTCTTTTTGTATCATTTTAATTACAAAAAATATTTAAAACTATATTCATGATTTACTATTTGATAACCGGAGGGATAGAGTGCCGTTCTTGACGTATACTACGGGTGATCATCGAGGGGAGGAAAGGGGTAAAAATTGTACGAAAATGGGTCACATAGCATGGGTTACGTCCCCTAATGTTAAATATTAAGTGCACAGTAGTTTTAGTAACACGATCGGACGTTGTCCAGTGTCTTGAGTTAGAGTCCTATACATGACAAATCTTTGTGAGATTCCCTAATTATTGTGTTGGTCCATTTGTGTGGCTAAATGAAAATTTTTATTTACCATCGTTATTTCATATTATAAGCGTCCCAATGCTGGGTTTGAGCCTCTTCCACGAGAAAAAAAAATACTATACGCTGGTCGCACTTGTAGGGTTTTATTTCGAGTTGCCCATCCAAACGTCTTTTACAACACCTCCGAGTAAGAAAGGGGTGGTGGTGTGTTCTAACGCCGTCTCCACAAAGAAAATATTAAAAACAAAAAATTATTTCGTTAAATTAATGAAGAACTTACCGATATCTTCTGAAATCATCAATGGCCTCTCTGACCAGCGTTACTGTTAGTACAAAGCATAAAGGTCCCCAATATGTGTACAAATATCCTATTCGTATACTAGGAATAAACTGACTAACGGCCATCACTAAGAAATACATGTTGAGAAAGAACCGGAATTGCTCGTACAGTACCATAGGGAGGAATGTGATGATATTGTATTTCTGGAACAAAATGTTATTATTAGGTAATTTGTTACATACTAAAAAATCCCGCGGTCGCCCGCTCCTGTGATAATACCGCGATAAAATATATATTGCTGATTATGTAGCGTTCTATTGATAAAAATTTTTAAAAATAGGTTAAAAAAAGTGCCGCCATTTCAGTAGCGTCTTTTTCATTCCCGTGGGAATACCCGGATATAATGCAAACTAAGTTTTTGCCTATACAGAGAGCTACATAGTAGTAAAATATTATCAAAATCGGTCGTCGTTTTGAGGATTAACTGGCACAAACAGAGGAAAAATTTTAAACTGTATTTTAGGCATAGGTATCGTGTAAATAATGTGTCAATATGTCAGCATTTTTTTTTTTGGTGGATTACGGTCAGCGCCTCCGCTGCCCGGCTCCGTCCGGAGCGACAGAGGGGCGGCGCGCGGCACCTTAACTTACCCTATGGCACGTCGCCTTCGTAGTTGGGTCGACCACCGGTGCAGAGTTCCTTGACTTCAGTGGTCGGCCGGACGGAATACCCCGGAAGTACCCCCTCCCATGGACGTCCCCTTCCCGGGACGTCGATCGCCGTCCCAAGGCTAGCCTCTCCGCGGGTGCCGGACTAATTCCCCTGTTCGGTCACCCACAGCCTCTGCTAGGGCGGCATTAGGCACATCAACATGTCAGCATAAAAAAACTTACTATTTTGACATATTTTAAACGGACACGTCAATTTTATTTATTTATACAGATGTTGATAGATTGTATTCATTGAGTTTACATTTCCTATCGTAAAATGCGATTAAGAGCAAATAACATCGCCAGAAGGCAAACTCGAAATAGAACCTTATGCTAGACCGACTAACCACTATACAGTAGCAAATTAATTTCTCTCATTCGAAGTAAACCCAATAATGTAACAATAATTATTTTAGAAGAAGCTAATTCCTGAAATTAAATTTCAAAACTATTGACTTTCAAAATTATGAGGATCTTATTGACATATTCATAATGATTTATTTATAGGAAGTTCATTTTTGGATTAATGATTACTGATAATTTTGCGTCTGGTGACGGACTAATAATACTATTCACCACCCCGTCTTTTAGCCATAGGTGTCGTAAAAGACGACTAAGAGATTAAATATGCATATAACATCAATGCATGAGGAGAAAAACTCAAAATAAAACCCTATATGTCGCTCAGCGAGATGGCCGCCTGGCAGGGCGACGTCCGCCGCGACAGCCTCCGTAGGGTGTTCGGAACGGTTGGGTTGGTAGCACGGGTTGCTATTCTTCAGACTGATGTAGGTATTGACGGAGCACGATTATTCCGCCAAATACCTGCATAAGGTCATGAGGAGAGAGAGTATACTGTCTGGCCACCACTGCCCTCCAACAATAATTTTTGGTTCACACAAAATACTGTAATGAGTGAGGTTCGAATATGCGACTCTCAGCGTGAAATATCGCTACTTCGACCACTACTCCATCTATGCAGTATAAAGCTTGCACCTGCGATGGTGCTGGGACGTCAATGGACTTTTTTAGGACGCACTCGACGTGACAAAGGCTGCTAAGTAAGGGTTGGCTTACTGGGCGATTGTCACTTTCAACTTATCGCTTAGTGACTGATGACAGCAATAAAGGTCATTAAAGTTAATGATTATAAACGTGTTGGTACATACGAACTCAGCACTACTACACAATGTGTCAATGCCTGTCCATCCCTAACTCTCCATCTGGCGTAGTAAAACCTAACTGAGAAAGTATGCGGATAATGGACAGCAATACTTCCATAACACCAAAGATCGACAACCCGCCAGCTAAGCCTAGCAATTATGATATTATCCCCGTTTGATAAATTGAAATTCCTATGTCCAATAGAAAATACCGATAGGCAGCGAAATGATATCTATGTAATTTAGTGTGGAAAGGAATAGATTTTTTTATGCCAAACCACTTCAGGGAGCAATGGAAGACGAATTTGATTTATACACTATCCGGTCTAATAGAAGTTGTGATCTTTTAAAACAAAACGGCATAAATATACAATAAAAATGTTGTTCTCGCTAAACCTGATTTCCTAGTATCTACCTGTTTCTCGCATACATCGTTTAAAAATTATATGTTGGACATTTGTAAAACGTATGCATGCAATTGATTCAATGATATTAAGATTTCAAATAAAGTACATAGCGTTCGAATCGTCGAGCAATAAAAAATCAAACACAACCGCGATAAAATCCGTAAAATAGTTTTACTTACAACGTGCAATACTCGAGTAAACATCTGAAATCATTATAATAACATTGATTTGCCCGTAGTATAATGGGCTAAGGATACAATGTAATCCGTTACTTTCCCGTAGGAGTCGCTAAAACAGGCTGAACATACATCAGAAGAAAGAACAGCACCGCATCCATGGGGCACTTATAATTGGAGATGTTGCTGATATGAAGTTTAAGAACTCGATACGGATTTTTAAATAACATTATAGCGGTTTCGGATAGGGTCAAATAACGAAATATTGTACTGTTCTATGTTAAACAGTATTCAGTAAGTTATATTATAGATATATAACAAAAAACAGGCCAAGGAACGTTTAAAAAAAATGCTATATGCAATAAAATATATATAATATGAATATAACATCTATGCAAGAGGAGGTTAGCTTGAAATAAAACTCAATACCAACCTGTCTCACCAGTATAGTATATATAGTAAGGTCGATTTCCCTATTATGCAGAAGCCTCGAGCCCAGCAGTGGGATGCATATGAGTCGAGAGAAGATGATGACAACATAAGATAGAGCAATGTGTACAACTATCTATACAAACAAATAAAATTGTTGTGTGTGTTTGTAATGTCAAAATACTGGGCTTTTTTCATGCTCACATGGTTATTTGCACAACACCTATGTCTAAAAACTAGTTTAAAAATGTTTTATCTGTCTGTTTGGGGTAAACTTCACAACGGCTAGACCGATTTTGGTAATAATTTATTACCAGGTAGCTGTCTATATAAGGAGAATCTTAGGCTATATTTTATCCCGGTATTCCCACGGGAATGGGATGCGGTTAAGGGGACTGAAACAGAAGTGAAGCAAGGGTGGGTTGCTAGTCTACAATATATTAAATGAAACAATTTAATGTACCCACAAATACATATTATTATAACATTCCATCAACAAACTTTTACTCTCTGATGACCTGCTTAACAACATTGTATGAAAAGTAAGAGTTGACTTTCTAGTTTTTTACAGTGATTTAGATAGAATTCAAGTTGATTGATCGTTAGAAATATATGAAAGATAGAGTGGCTAAAATTACATTTATTTAAATGACTAGCAACCTGCCCTCGCTTCGCTTCGGTTATAGGTTATAGTCGTTTTACCCGCGTAGTTCCCGTTCCCGTGGGAATACCGGGATAAAATATAGCCTAGTTTACGCCCTGATATTATAGCTTTCCATTGGTGAAAGAATTTTTGAAATCGGTCCAGGCGTTTTGAAGATTACCCGGAACAAACAGACAGACAAAAAAAAATATAAAGTGTATTTTAAGCATATATATATATATATATATATATATATATATACGGTTATTTGTACTATATATATATATATATATATATATATATATATATATATAGTACAAATAACCGTGTGAGCATGAAAAAAGCCTATTATTTTGACATTACAAACAGACACTCCAATTTTATTTATTGGTATAGATATAAACATTTATAATTGACTAGCAACCCGCTCTCGCTTCGCTTCGGTTTCAGTCACTTAAACCCGCGTAGTTCCTGTTCCCGTGGGAATACCGGGATAAAATGTAGCCTATGTTACTCCCTGATATTATAGCTTTCCATTGGTGAAAGAATTTTTGAAATCGGTTCGGTGGTTTAAGCGTGAAAGCGTTACAAACAAACAAACAAACATCCTTACTTTCGCATTTATAATATTAGTATGGAAGTATGGATAAATGATCATAGAATTTTCTTAATTAATCCTTTCATTTTGACCAATATGCAAAATGGTAATAAATTAGATTGTTTTTATAAATAATTGTCATAATTTACATGGTTTAAATATTTATACAAGTAAATAAAATTGAAGTGTCTCTTTGTACTGTCAAAGATATGGGCTATTTTCATGCTAACACCATTATTTGCACGATCATCATCATCACAGCCTACATACGTCCCACTATGCAGATGAGGCCTCCTCCACAATGAGAGGGAATTTGACCTACTATACCATGCTAGTCAGACATGTTGGTCTAGGGTTTCATTTCGAGTTTTCCTTCTCTTGCACAGATGTTATATGCATATTATATCCCTTAGTCATCTTTTATGACATCCACAGGCAAGATAGAGAGTGGTGAATTGTATTCTTACTCCGTTACCACACAGAAAGATATTTGTTCCAAAATTCCAACACATTGCGGCTAAGAGAGGATAATAGTTTCTGCGTTTCTTTACAAGTATTACTAATGATTAGCTCATCTTTAAGATTTATTTTACATGTAAACTACTTATAGAAACATCAGAACAACATTTACACAATATTAAATTACAAGTAGTTGAATTATACTGTAAACTAGAAAAAGATAACCACAGATGCAACTTGAACTGACCTAGTTTTTTATATACATTTAAATATTGCACAAGGCAGCAAATGAAATTAACACAGGTTTGTTTAAGCCTATTCAATTCTACATCTCCTTAATTTTTATAACATCTACATGCATACATACACATATACAATAGCTTCACGCCTGCTTCCCAGAGGTGTAGATAGAGATTACAGATTGACACAAGCCACGATTATGACATATATCCATCGCTTCACTTAACTCATCAAAGTCTTCATGCATTCTCTACGATTATGCTTACTCTTGACATGACCTTTCACCAGCACATCTCCAATTTGATCCAGAAACGTATGGCGTGGTCTTCCTCTTGCAACCATCCCACTTACACTTGCTTCGTCATTCTCTCTTCACTCGAATGAATGAAAGAATTTACTACATGTACAAACCACCTCAATACCTTTTTTAATCTCTGTCACTACTTCTTCATTCACTCTACAATGCTCTTGTATCACACTTACCACATGCAAGCTTATCTACACGCACGCATCTCATTTAGCCACATAATAATTTAATTATCACTTTTAACTCATTTCTACTATTGAAAATACTGATTGATGATACTGACTGAATGATATTAATGATTCCGAAGCCTGGTAAACCTACGCATCTCGTATCCTCGTATAGACCAATTAGTCTGCTCCCAACTTTATCGAAGGTATTTGAGAAGATAATTTTGCGGAGGTTAACAAGTACACTTAACGAAAATGATCTCATCCCCCAACATCAGTTTGGATTCAGAATCGGCCATTCAACTACAGAACAAGCACACAGAGTTGTCAAGAAAATACGAGAAGCTCTTGAGAACAAGCAATACTGTTCAGCTATCTTTCTCGACGTACAACAGGCTTTCGACAAGGTTTGGCACCTAGGCCTTCTTTTCAAAATAAAGAGGCAACTCCCACATAACTTTTATCTGCTCCTAAAATCGTATTTGGAAGATAGAATTTTTAGGGTTAAAAGTAATGATTCCTACTCCACTTTTCAAGATATAAATGCTGGGGTACTGCAGGGTTCCATTTTGGGCCCTACTCTATATGTTATGTACACTGAAGACATACCCACAACCAATAACATTCCAACTGCCACATTTGCTGACGACACTGCGACACTCTGTAACGACAAAAACCCTAATGTGGCATCTTCAGTTCTTCAGAATCACCTAAACAAAATCACTAAATGGATGGACAAATGGCGCATCAAGATCAGCCTGCCCAAATCTGTGCATGTCACCTTTACTCTAAATAGGGACAACTGCTCCGCAATCAAAATTGGTAACGACGTTTTGCCTCATCAGAACTCAGCAAAATATTTAGGCATACATCTTGATAGAAAGCAAACATGGCAAACCCACATTCTAAAAAAACGCGATGAACTAAACATACGGCTCAGAAACTTACACTGGTTGTTGGGCAGAAGATCGCACGTCACCATGGAAAATAAGACACTCATTTACAAAGCCATTATCAAGCCTATTTGGACGTATGGAATTGAGTTATGGGGATCAGCAAAAAACTCCAACCTGGAGATTCTACAACGGTTCCAGAATAAAACACTGAAAATGATTACCAACGCTCCACTATTCATTAGAAACAGTGAATTACATGAACACACAGAGATGAAAACTGTTAAGGAGGAAATAGAACACAGAGCAAAAACATATAATGACCGCATAAAGGCTCATACTAATGCTCTAGCAACAGCTTTAAGGGAACCAATATATGACAGGAGGTTAAAAAGATCAGACATATGGGACTTTGTTCAATAATAAATAATAACAAATATTATAATTGAAATAAGAGACAGCTTTCTCACTGGAGGAATGGCTCGCCCAGGTAAATAAATTCACTCACCAAATTTGTTAAAGGCTTTCCAAGCCGATTGCAAGATGTATAAATGGAAAAAAAAACTATTGAAAATACGGAGGCAATAACATTTAAAGTAGAAATAAGAGAAGTAGCCCGAATTTAAAAAAAAAATGGATCCAAAAAAGTCACCAGGGTACGATCGCACAACAAACCGTATGTTACAGGAACTACCGGAATCTGGCATAACTTTCCTGACCTCACTATTTAACTCTATAGCTGGAGAGCTAGTGAACCCTGCGAGTAACGGTCTTCCTGTAAAGTTAGAAATTTGTACACTAATGATTTATAGCATGCTAAGGGCTATCCATGATCCGGATTCCGTGTCCGGTTGTCTAACAGTAAACATCACCTTACACCGACGTCCATAAAAATAATTATAGAACACTGGTTTATCAACACTAAAGTGAAAACTAACGTGGTATTGAAGAACATTTAGTGACAGAACAAGTGGTGTTAAAGAACAAGTGCAAATTCATCTTATAAACAATAAATAACGATCACATATTGCATTCCATTGTTTGAGGTTATCTGAAGAATGTGACAGTGACATTGATATTGAGTGAAAGTAAAGACATTTTTGTTTCTGTTCGTCTATTCGTACTGGCAAAGGGGTCAAAAACCCATACAGCCAAGACATCAAACAAAGTTGACGAACAAGTTTGACTTTTATTATTTTTTCACGCGCTTGTGTTGCCACTTAACAAAAATAAACAAATCAATAAATCAACTTTATCATGGAGGAACAATTTCAAATGTTGTTTGATAAAATGAAAATAGAAATGGAGAAACAAACAAGTATTTTGTTCGAAAATATGAATAAAAAATTAGAACCACTTATCGAAGACAATAAAAGAATGAAAAATAAAATAGAAATATTAGAAAAGAAAATAGATTATTTGGAGAAGGAAAAGAAGAAATACAACATTTTGATGTTTGGGTTGGAAGAAACAGAAAGATCCTCCTGGGATCTATTTCAGAGAGTGCAAGAGGTTATTGAATCAAACTCGAAAATCACCTTAGAATTAAACGATATTTCAAAAATCCACCGCATCGGTCAAGGCAAAGATAATAAAATACGGCCTGTCCTAATTGCTTTCACAAACATCTGGAAAAGAAATGAAATATTAAAAATGAAGAAAAACCTGAAAGAAATATACATCACTGAAGATCTTCCTAAGGATGTATTAGAAAAGCGAAGAGAATTGAAACCAAAACTTTTAGAAGAACGCGCTAAAGGAAATTTTGCTTATTTAAAATATGACCGGCTTGTGGTTAAAGAGGGAAAGCTTAACAACGAAAAAAGAAAAAGGGACAATTCAACCTCACCAGTAGAGCAATCTCAAGCTAAAAAGGCAACAAATAATGTGACAGCAGTGAAAGAAAGCAGAAAAAAACGCATTTGATTTGATGAGACCTAGATCAAACTCGTTCAGTAATATAAAACCAAACTAAGTAGCAACTAAGTGTCAGCAACCAGATATGGAACAACCCCAACCCGGCTGGTCCCCGTGGGGTTGTAAGACCAACACCCCCTAGAAATATTTATCTAAATTCAGGAAATGATAATAAAATACACCTTCCAACTCTAAACGTTAGAACGCTAATGGCAGACAGCAGACTCTATAAACTAGAAGAAGCCAAAGATTTATAAAATGGGATATTATTGGACTTT
Organism: Lymantria dispar; assembly: GCA_032191425.1. NCBI lineage: Eukaryota > Metazoa > Arthropoda > Insecta > Lepidoptera > Erebidae > Lymantria > Lymantria dispar. The sequence continues at coordinate 7,456,032 of CM063445.1, read as the reverse complement.
GTGAAGTGAGGAGAAGAGGTGAAGAAATTCGAGAATACAATGAATATATTTTCTATTATTATGGTGATAAACAAGGTATATATGGAATGGGATCCTTAATTAAAAAATACTTGAAAGAAAAAATTATCAGTTTTGAAGGAATATCAGACAGAATCGCAATAATAAATATCCAACTACCTATATTCAAGAAACCGTCTTCGATCATTCAAGTTCATGCACCTACAGAACAAGATACGAAAATAGCAAAAGATAAATTTTATGAAGATTTAACAGAACTAATGAATAGGATGAACAAAAATGTAATCTTAATGGGAGACTTTAATGCAAAGATAGGCATTCAATCAAAGGAGGATGAATTTGTTATAGGAAAATACAACAGTGGAGTAAGAAATGACAAGGGACAAAGACTCATAGAATTCTCCTTTACAAATAATCTAAAGATAATAAATACCTTCTTTAAAAAAGCAAAGGCACGAAAATGGACATGGATATCTCCGAATTACAGAGAAAAAAATGAAATAGATTTTATTCTAACAAGAGACCACCGAATTTTTAGCGATGTTGGTATAATAAACAAGTTAAATTTCAACACAGATCATAGAATGGTAAGAGGAGTTATGTACTGCAAAAATCAAAATTCTAGGAAAAATATTATCTCGTCAAGCAAAAATACGACACTAACAACACCTATACCACAAAATATATTAAATGAACTGGGAAGGGAATTGGAAAAAATAGAAATATATACAACAATCCAAGAAAAGTACAACTTTCTGGAAAAAACATTGATGAAGATAAATCAAATGCAAACAGTAAATAAGAATAAAAACAAGCCAGATAAAGAAACGTTACAATTGATGCACAGAAGGAAGATAATGTTACATAATAGGAAAGAAAATAGGAAAAATATCGCAAATATTAGTAAGGAAATCCAAGCATCAATTCGAAAATATAGAAAAACAAAGAGAATGAAAGTATTGAAAGAACAAATAGAGAAAACAGGAGGAGTTAAAAAAGGCCTAAAACAACTGAAAGATTATTCAAAATGGATACCTAACATGAAAATTAAAAATAATGGACAAAATGAAAAAGTGACATCAAAAAGACTATCAATAGCTAAAGTAGCAACAGATTTCTATAAGTAGCTATATACAAGGACGGCAATAACAATAAACGAAGAAATAGAAAAAGACGTTTCTGAAGAAGAAATACCGTGTATATTAGGAAGCGAAGTTATTAAAGCAATAAAAACACAAAAAGATGGTAAGGCATCCTAAGATGATAAAATCTCAAACGAGATACTGAAAAGTACCTTAGCTGTCATAACCAGGCCTTTGACGTATATATTCAATGAAATATTGAAAAGTGAAAAAATACCAAGTCAATGGACGAAATCCACCATTTTTTTGTTACATAAAAAAGGAGACAAAAACGAAATAAATAACTACAGACCTATAAGTCTAACATCTAATATATACAAAATGTTTTCTAAAATAATACTTGGACGGATAACAAGACACCTAGAAGAAAATCAACCGAGAGAACAAGCAGGGTTTCGCACTGATTATTCTACCATCGATCATATTTATGTAGTAAAACAAATCATTGAAAAATTTAATGAATATGGACAACAATATTACATGGCATTTGTAGATTACAACAAGGCTTTTGACTCTCTGAGTCATGATTATATCTGGAGAACACTAAAGAACCAAGGAGTGGAAGGCAAATACATAAGAATTATAAAGGAAATTTAGAGAAACTCAACTGCGACGATACTACTCGAACGGAAAGGAGAAGAATTTAGTATTCAGAGGGGTGTCAGGCAGAGTGATCCACTTTCTCCAAAAATTTTCACGGCCGTACTAGAAAATATTTTCCGATTGATTGAAAATAGATTGGAACAATTATGGAATAAATTTAAATGGACAAAACCTACACCATCTGAGATTTGCTGATGACATAGTAATATTTGCAGAAAGACCTGACATATTACAAATTATGTTACAGCAACTAGATAGGGAAAGTAAGAAAGCAGGATTATCAATGAACCCAACAAAAACAAAAATAATTACAAACACAATAAAAGATAACATAAAACTAGGTCAAGACTTAATCGAATATGTAGATGAATACATATATTTGGGACAAGTGATATCAATAAAGGACCAATATTCGAAAGAAATTGATAGAAGAGTAAGCAACAGTTGGAAACGTTATTGGTCTTTAAAAGAAGTATTTAAGAATAGGAAAATACCAACTCAACTGAAAAGTAAATTATATAACACTTGTGTCCTTTCATGTCTTATATATGGGTGTCAAACTTGGCCGTCTATAAGCATAAACAGTCAGAAACTGATGGTGTGTCAACGCGGTATGGAACGGAGCATGCTAGATATAAGGCTAAGTGATAGATGGAAGACGTCAAAAATAAGGAAAAAAAAGTTATTGATGTTATTTCGAAAATAAAACGTCTCAAATGGAGCTGGACTGGACACATCATGAGAACAAATAAAGAAAAATGGACGAAAGACATAATGGAATGGTATCCTAGAAATGGAAAGAGGAAAAAAGGAAGGCCATTAAAAAGATGGCAGGATGACCTACCAAAAGGATGGATGAGACTTTCTCGTGACAGAGACGAGTGGGAGAAACTAGGGGAGGCCTATGTCGAAGGACAACCTGGCCAATAAACGGGTTGCTGTATACATTAAATATGAACGTAGTAGTAGTTTTAGTTTAATCATATCATAATATATTTTAGTATGTAAATAATATTTAAGTTAAATATGTATTGAAACTTGGTCAGCGAATAAAGGCTATTATTATTATACATTTATTGAACTTAAAAACTACCTAATACATTTTTAAATATTATATAAACCCACAGGGTAATGTCCTGGGCCCCATACTCTACTTACTGTTTACTGCAGATTTGCCGACATCTGAATCCTTAACTACTAGAACTTTTGCCGACGATACCGCCATACTAGCTGCACATAATGACCCAAAAATAGCCTCACAAATACGCGGATAAAAGCAAAAGAAACAAAATCAGTCAATGTAATGTTTACTTTAAGAAGAGGATCTTGCCTCCCAGTCACACTAAACAACATTGACGTTCCACAGGCAGATCATGTGAAATATCTCGATTTGCATTTAGACAAAAGACTAACCTGGCAAAAACATATTTTCACCAATCAACCAGAGGAAGCAACTTGGTATCCAAACAAGGAAACTTTACTGGCTCATTGGGCGAAAGTCTCAGCTATCTATCTCTTGAGAACAAAATACTTCTGTATAAGGCAATACTGAAGCCCTCACTCAAACATAGAAATCATACAAAGGTTTCAAAACAAAGCACTGCGTATGCTAACCAACGCTCCCTGGTTTGTACCCAACGAACATCATGACCTACGAATACCCACTGTGAAACAAGAAATCTTACGCCACGTCAAGTGGTAGGACCACACTGTCGACAGTTATCTGTCTACAGCCGCGGGCCGGTCCGTCCAGGGTAGTACCACGCTCTTGTAGAAAATTAACGTCTGAGCAGTAGCAATTTGTTACTGCGCTTCGTTCGGTGAGCGAGAGAGCCGGAAGCCCAACTTTCTGAGGGTGTTTGCGTGTGGAGGGTTTTGGTGGTGCCTTTGGTATCACCTAGCCTCAATGCACGCATTCACACTCTCTTCGCTTTCTTCGCGGTAGGCAACGGCCTTGTAAAGGTCCATGAGCGGCAGCAACACTTACCATCAGGTGTACTGTTTGCTCGTTTGCCACCGCTTGCAATAAAAAAAAATAAAAAAGTCCTACCAGGAACGAATTGGGAGGCATCCAAATGCTCTAGCTCGGCCCTTAATGGATAACCACAGCAAAGCACGACGGTTAAAGCGTAAAATACCTCAAGACTTGATCCAATCACAGTAAATATAACTACTGTCTATACAATTAGGATGTGACACAGGTCACATACTGAGCACACCAGCGTTAGCACCAACCAATATACTGCTGAATGTCCCATGAAGGAGACAGATTGTAGCAATTGTAGAGACAAAAAGAAAAAAAAATCTACTCTTGACTGCTACAAGTAATAACTTTCGGAACGAAAATTACGGCATTTAACTATACCATATGAATTTACGATTTTTTAACTATACCATATGATTTTACGATATATGAATTTACGATTACGATACCATAGAAGTTCAAATGTATTCTACAAAAAATTGCGATATTACGCGTAAAATAGAAGAATACTGTTATTTTTAATCGAAATGTTTATTACTTTAGCGTAGATATCAGTAACTAAGTACTTCTCAAACTTTTGTTAGATATTTTTTAGAGATAATAAAACATACTGACCTGATTACAAACATAATTGGCTGGAAATTCTTCATCAGGCAGTTGTCCTAAATATATAACTCGAGAACTGAATCTCTTCTTACGTACTCTCAAAGATTGCAGCCTAAAATATAAAACTCAGTCAATAACTATATCTCACTTTGTAAGACAAAGAATAAAATTATTACCTTGACCATAACGATTGCTGTTTAGGTCTGGATATTAACGGCGTAGTTTCCATGTTCGAAAGTATAATGCTAACTTTTACAACATTCAGTGAACTTTTCACATTATAACAATCAAAATATCAATGAAATATTTCTGCTTCTATTTAATCACAACAATAATAACAGACTTGCATACGCCTAGAAAAACAACTCACATAGGTTATCGCAGCCCAGTGTTACCATAAATTAATTACGTAACTCCGCTAATTGTATTGAGAGTTTTCGTCAAAATATCCTCAATTCGTTTCTACATACTGAAAAATAGGAAAAAGAAAGCTATACCATAAAATATGAAAGTTATACGTCTCTTTACGTATATTCAATATTAAATTGAAGTTTCCTTGTTTATTATTAAAATTATCATGAATTTGAACTATATTAGAATATATATATATAATGCCAAAACTCTCACATTGACGCAAGACTCAGATCTTAGCACATGAGTGTTTTGATTTTATATATAGAATCTAATGTTAAATAATATTATCATGTTGATTTTATATTATTTTTAAATATTTATATATTTTTCTATTATCATCATCATGATGATGATGATAATAAAAGCCAGCCTATTGCCGTCCACTGTTGGACGTAGGCCTCCCTCATGTTACGCCACAATGTGTGGTCCTGCGCCGCGTGCATCCAACGACACCCAGTTACCTTCACTAGGTCGTCGGTCCACCTAATGGGAGGGCGTCCTACACTGCGTCGTCCGATACGTGGTTGCCACTTGAGAACCTATCTTCCCCAGTGGTTGTTGGTTCGTCGAGCGATGTGGCCTGCCCATTGCCACTTCAGCGTGCTAATTCTTCGTGCTATATCGGTTACACCCGTTCTTCTGCGGATTTCCGTATTTCGCATTCTATCTCGCAGAGAAATCCCGAGCATAGCCCGCTCCATAGCACGCTGAGCGACTTTGAGCCTTGTTGTGAGGCCTACATTTAGGGACCACGTTTCCGTGCCGTAGTTCATCACTGGTAACACACACTGGTCGTAGACCTGTGTTTTCAGACAGTGTTGGACGAGAAGATCCTCTTAAGTTTCCCGAATGCTGCCCAACCAAGTTGGATTCGTCGGCTCGTGTCAGCCGACGAATATTATTATTATTAGTATTGTTTGTTAGTATAATTTGTTCAATATAATACTTCCATGTATAGATTTATTATCTTTTAAGTAAGTATATTAGAATACGAATTGCATTCGAAAATTATAATAATTACTATATTTTAAAATGCATTTATGCCATAGAAGCCACATTTACCTTTATAAGTGTAAGTAAGAAAAATATCTGATGTTTACACGAATATTCCACATTGTAAATAAACTATTTTTTTTACCGGATTTTACCGCTTTGGTATTTGATTTAGACATCTTAGTCCACCCGTAACCATGACCGCAGTAAAATGTTCGAAACGTCGGGCAAACAAAAATCAAATACAAACGCGATAAAAACCGTTATGTAGTTTTATTTACAATATTTTACCAGACTTGAGGGGAAATACTTTTATTGGCAATTAGAAGCGGGCTCCACAGATTATTTATGGGAGATGACAGTCTTAAATGTCAATTCATTTTTTAATTAGTTATTTATGACTATGGATACAAAGTTATTCAGCAGAATACATCATTTACATCATATGTATATTGTATAATATATATATAACTTTTCTAATATAACTTAAATTTCGTGATTACGGAGTTCAAGGTGAGAGCCCTCAGCCCTTATTACAACCATTTGCTGCTAACAACACTAGTCACAAAAAAAGTGATATCGAAGTAATAATAGAATTCTCCACCCTCTCACTGCTCGTGAATGTTATATAAGAATAATAGATGTACATATAACATCTACACACTAGAAGGAAAACTCAAATTAAACAAGTTTATAATAAATTATAAGTATATTTGTGGCAAGCTCAAATTAAGTATTGGTATTTATTCAGATGGTATACGTAGTATCCTTTAATCTGTGGATGGTATAGTATGGTAACATTGAGTACTGAGTAGGTAAATAAATATGGCGTAGTGGTGTTATTGGGGTTTTTGGAAAGATAGCAATATTTACGCACTGTTCTTAAAATAAATAAAAATTACTTTAGATAATAACTATAGTGGTTAATTATTATTTTTATCTAATAAAAAAGGTATGTCTAAGTAATAACGAATTAGATCAATGACTTCGGTTGTGAGTATTTTACAGCACAGTGGTTGACATGTAGGGGACTCAGCTTCCCTGCGTCGTCGTTTTTTTCACTTGTCTCTCTTTCTCTCTCTATCATCGTTAGTTAGAAAGTAAGATAATATGTGTTTATATTAATGTTTATTTGTATCTTTCGTCTTATTTCGTTCATAAAATTGCCGAAATCTTTCTATCTAAACCATAATTTCTGACATTTAAATCTGTCTTCGCAATTCTTCTTAATTGATAATTACGTCCTTAGAGAAGACCCCCCGGTCTTACCAGTTGGTGCGTTGTGAGGGTTGAATCCGAAGCAGTGCGTTTGTTGTCTCTGTCGCGATGGCCGGGCACACCTCCGTTGACCTATTTTCTGGCTTGCATTCAACCTAACTATTTATGTCTAGGGGTGTAAACTAGGGCGCCGGTTTTGCATCGTCTATGCAATATTTAATTTATTTTCGCCAACCACACTTAACGTCCAAAACGTTATTGCTTTAAAAAAAATTCTGATAGCTATTTTAAAACTAAAAATTGCATATAATGTGACATTAACATGGTGAAAAAATGTTTGATTCTCGCAGATATTTTACAGACAAAACCAGTGAAAATAAACCGTGATAAATGTGTGTTATAGTTAGTATAATGGTATGGCTTATGCCAGGTTTTGTTTTAAATTTGAACAATAGTGAACTAACTGCAGTATGATGGACTCAGAATTACCACCAGGTAGCTGTAACTCCACTGGACATCTGTCCACCATTGGATACCATACCCTGCCTGGTAAGTTCATTTACAATTAAACTATCTGTTCCAAATATTTATGTTATAGCTGGCTATTTGTTACAAATTAATTTAGACCTATAATGGAAGTTATGGTTTATCTTCAAATATACATAACTCCTGCTGTTCCAAAATAGAAAAAAAAAAATCAAATATTAAATTTGGAATGTTATAATAATATTATATTTTTTTTAAATTGTAAATATAAAGTAAAATCAAAATTTAGTCATAAATCACTTGTTTTCGGTTGATTCAGAGAGCCTTTTTAGTCTTTTTTTTTTAAAGTAAAATACAGGACAAAAATGGTAAGTTATTTTATGATTTAATTGTTTAGTATTGGATTTTTTATAAACATAGATTGTAAATGTGTACGTAATTCACAAATTCAAAATTTAATATGTATAGAAAACAAGAATACATAATTACAAGGAGATACTGAAAAATAAATATGTGTTCTATATTTTTTATTTTAATTATGTAATGTATTATGCCATCTGATGGAATATGCCAATGTATTCTTGTATGTTGAGCCACCCTACAAGTTATATAAAAGCCACTTATGCTTTAAATACAGTTAAAATATAGTGAGTACATAAATGATAGCATATAGATAGTGTAAGCTATTCCTGTGCTTATTACAAAACATGACAGAAAATATAAAAAATTCAAGCAAAAAAAGACCTTTATCAAAAGAATGGTTTTCAGTCATTTCTCTGATTGTCAGGTATTGGAATGGTGAAATTTAATGATAATAATTTATCTGTGGTGAATGTGTCGTCATCATTTCATTTATTAATGATGTTTGAGCTAAGGAATATAAGCATATATTTAGTTTTAAATAATTTCGGGACAATTTCATGTATCCCTCCCATTGGTAACATATAAAGTAGGTCAATATGTGTCTGAACATTTGTGTTCAAAATTGAGACTTATAAAAGCTGTAAATAAAATTAAAGGTAACGGGATCACGAAGGCTGTGAAGTGTTTGGAACATCGGGCAATCATAAATTTTATTTTATTTTATTAAGAAGACCAACAGCTAATAAGAACATTATAAGTGGAACAAATAAAAACTTAAAGCTAATAATAGGTCTCCACGCTTTTGCAGCAATACAAAAACAAGTGACCTGATTATATAGAAAAGATCATATAAATCAAATACAAATACGATAGAATGCATAGTTTTATTTACAATGTGTAATACTCACGTAAACGTCAAAAATTATTTCTTATAAAAGCTGAAACAAAAATTAAATAATGCTTTTTAACTATTTTCTTTTGTATTTTGTATTTATTATCAGGTAGTTTATATAAATCAAAGTATCTTAATTAGGTATGCAGCTTTAAGTAAGCTTATACAAATTGTTTATTTGTGAAGTGAAGAACCAAATATTAGCCAATCTACAAAACAATGATTTTCCTAATCTCAATAATTTGGCTATTCCTGTGGTGACTGAGTAAGGATACAATTCGTTACAATACAATGTTTCAAACATTTTGCAGCGTTAAAGTAGTTTTATTTACAATGTGTTGTGTAAACATCAGAAATCATTGTTTTTGGCATTAGTTTTGTAACTGGTGCCTTGTCTGATGTCAAACCTCCATGGGTATGTAATTGTTAACCCGATGGCATCAAATAAAGTTGATCTAAGTGGTTCAGCATCATTTCATGACATTCATGACCTATGGATATGTTTTGTAGATACAAAATGCAAAGCACATACTATTTAAAATTCCTTGCTACTTATTATTTAAAATTCCTTCTAATAAAGTGACTTTAAAGAACATGTTTATCTATTATACTTATCATATTATTTTTATAATTGATGGCATGATAAAATTTAACCAACACTATGTCTTAAATATCATTATGTAAACATAGTGTAAACAGTTTTCTTTTAATAGGTTAATGATAAGAATACTGATAAGCTGTTATGGCCCAACAGTTTCATAAGTCCTCAAAATATTAAAATATTACTACATATTAAAAATTGTGACAAGATGATAGAAGTGTTTTTTTTTTACTTGAGTTTGATCAAGACAGTATTACAAGATTTGTCTGTAATTATGTTAAATATATTCAATTCTCATATTTTGACACTTATGTTGAATTATTTACTCGCATTCATTGTTAGCTTGTTTTGCACCTATGGTTGCCGGCGACCTTTCATATCGCCTTTCATGGGTTCAATCCCCAAGCAGGCCAGTTTGTTGTGAAATGCATAAATTTTAGTTTGTAGTCTGTGGATTACGTATATCTCAAAGTCCGTGCGACGCGACGTTCGCCGATTCAATACGCAGCGCATTGAAGAGGCAATAGAACAGAACCGTGGCTCTAAAGTGTTCGCACGTGATTTGTCTATCGGGCACAACCAAATGACCAAGTTGAAGACCGATGACGGCACTGTTATTTCATCCCAGGGTGAGATCTTGGGAGAGGTCGAAAGGTTCTATGGGCAGTTGTATAGATCATCCCAGAACCCTGTTGCCGGCTTGGTCCAAGATCCCAGATCCAAGCTAACTCGGCACTACACCGAAGAAATCCCGGACGTCAGCTTGTACGAGATCAGAATGGCTCTGAAACAGTTAAAGAACGGGACGGCACCGGGAGATGACGAAATTACCACAGAACTCCTGAGGGCAGGCGGCAAGCCAGTTCTAAAAGCCCTACAGAAGTTGTTTAATTCTGTCATTCTCGGGGGCGATGTTCCAGAGTCGTGGACCAGGAGTGTGGTGGTGCTGTTTTTCAAGAAGGGCGATAAAACGCTGTTAAGGAATTACAGACCCATCTCACTCTTGAGCCACGTCTACAAATTGTTCTCAAGAGTCATTACGAACCGACTCGCGTGCAAGCTCGACGACTTCCAGCTGCCCGAACAAACCGGCGTCCGAAGAGGTTATAGTACCACATCCATACGCTACGCCAGATTATACAGAAGACCGAGGAGTATAATCGGCCTCTGTGTCTAGCGTTTGTGGACTATGAGAAAGCCTTTGATTCTGTCGAAACTTGGACAGTGACTGCAGCACTGTCCAAGTTTCCCTTCAGCGGTGCCAAATTGACTATCGATATATCGAAGTGCTGAAGTGTTTCTATAGAAACGCCACTATGTCAGTCTGCATCCAGAATAAGAGTACGAAACCGATCCAGTTGCAGAGAGGTGTGAGACAGGGAGATGTCATCTCTCCGAAACTGTTCACCACTGCGCTGGAAGATGTCTTCAAGCTCTTAGACTGGACCGGACTCGGCATCAACATCAACGGCGAATACATCACTCACCTTCGATTTGCTGACGATATCGTAGTCATGGCAGAATTCATGGAGGACCTTGGCACTATGCTCAATGACCTCAGCAGGGTTTCTCAACTAGTGGGTCTACAAATGAACATGGACAAGACGAAAGTCATGTCTAATGCCCATGTCATTCCTGTACCGGTCCTAGTTGGGAATGCGATTCTCGAAGTTGTGGATCATTATGTTTACCTAGGACAAGCAATCCAGTTAGGTAGATCCAATTTCGAGAAAGAGGTCAGCTGACGAATCCAACTCGGCTGGGCGCGCGTTCGGGAAACTTAAGAGGATCTTCTCGTCTAATATTCCGTCTTAAAACAAAGGTTTATAACCAGTGTGTGTTACCAGCGATGACTTACGGCACTGAAACGTGGTCTCTGAATGTCGGCCTTATAAAAAAGCTTAAAGTCGCTCAGCGTGCTATGGAGACGGCTATGCTCGGTATTCTACGTGATAAAATCCGGAACACGTAAATCCGTAGAAGAACGGGTGTAACCGACATAGCCCGCAGAAGTAGCACGTTGAAGTGGCAATGGGCAGGCCACATCGCTTGTCGAACCGACAGCCGTTGGGGAAGAAAGGTTCTTAGTGGCGACCACGAATCGGACGGCGCAGCGTAGGACGACCCCCCACTAGGTGGACTGACGACATTCTCAAAGTCGCAGGGAACCGTTGGATGCAGGTGGCGCAGGACCGTTCCGAGTCGCATTCTCGTGGGGAGGCCTATGTCCAGCAGTGGACGTCTGTAGGCTGATGGATGGATTACTTATGTTTGTAAAGACGCCGGTGTATTGCGGCTTTATTCTTTAGAAAAAAACTAGTCATTAATTGACAGACAGCTTAATAAATCATCGATTTATGTGTCTATAATAACTATTAGTAAAAACATTAGCTGTTATCTAATCTTTGTGTTTAAAGTGAATCTAACAAATTAAGATTTACGTAACTTTCGTAGCGGCATGGAAAAATAAAAGTTAAAATAATATATTTTAACTTTTATTTTTTAAGTTATGATGTCATATCAGGATTTCTGGCCATTACTATATTTCTAATCCAAGTTTTAAAGCTATTTAAAAGTACCGACAGTTTCTTGGGCGGATCAAAATATCGATGTTGCTATTTCCAAACTATAATACTTCCTGACTTTTACGTATAACGTGTATAATGAATTGCCTGAACAGAATACAAAGTAGGTAGAGTATACTCTACCTAAACTTCAAGGAAGGCTGAGAACATTGAGTGGCTAATACTTCCTCTAAAATCCCAGAATAATTGTAATGACGATTTAAGCCTGGGATTAAAAAATCACGGTACCGAATACGGTCCGGATATCTGCAATATTCTCATAGATATGTGAAATCCTTATTTTGGAAAGCATATTAAGATGCCAGCCCCGATTTTTATGAATATCTACGACAGTCCGTATGGGGGTCGACGGTATTAAATATCCTAACATCAGATCAAACGCTACAATATCATTTACCCTTGAAATCGTAGACGTCTGATGACAGTCGCTTTCTAGAAGAATAATGCAATTGGTTATACTATAAAGCCGTTCCTAGTGAAATTTGGCATAAAAAAGGCTAGGACAATGATGTTTTTATCTTGGTAGCAGTATATTAAATAACTAATATTACAGGAATTAGAAATTACCTTAAAAATTCTCTTTTTTATAATATGCATATAGCATTTATGTAAGAGAAGGCTAATTCTAAATAAAACCAAATTCAAATCACTTATTATGCATAAACCCCGAGAGGGCACTTACATAATATTGTCAATTTTACAAAATTAAATTTTCCAAAAAAATAAACTACCATCAGATCGGAACTCGACCGCTACTGAGAAGATCCGGCATGAAACTCAAACCCAATGCGAACACCTTTGACAAGCGTGTTATATTAGAACAGAAAGTTACGCAGCATAATATGTGCAATGGAGATATTATTATTATTATTTTATATATATATATATATATAGGTGTATATATATATATATATATATATACACCTATATCTAGATTTTAGACACCCCTTTACAGTGTATTTGTAGTGTAACTTTAATTAATTTTATAAGATATCTTTTATGTGACTATTGTATACCTATGGGTTTTTATACCTGAAATAAACGATTATTATTATTGTTATTAGGTCAATTTCCCTTCCATAGTGGACAAGGTCCAAGCCTAGCAGGGAACGTCTATGGGCTGATATGATGATGATTGTTTCTTTAGCCTGTTTTTTTTCGGTTTGCGAGATGTTCCTTATTCATTTTTCAGTTTCTATGATTTGCCCAGCATTATAAATTTTTTCATGCTGGCTAATAACGAAAAATAGGCCCATGGTGTAAAAATGTTACTACCACTTCTCTTTAACTTGAGATTTAAAATCATCAAAGAAAAAGGAATTTGATGTGAATTACGGAATACCGCATGGGTTGAATAGTTATTAAATACTATTGCATGTATAATGAATTAATGACATCAGTCGTTTAAAACAGCCAAGTGCAAATAGGATTTACGGTCGAGGTGAAAACCCTCGTACGAATGTAATATCGTATAAGATTAACGCTGCGCTTTTAAACTCTACGTATGTTGACGGGGTAATATAATTACGGCTTATTTTCTTGTGAGTTAAGGATTAAGTGTATATAATTGTAAACTACGAATATTATGTTTATATAGTTTGATAACTATAGGTTTTGTTTTATACTTGAATAAATTATCACTAATTAGTGTGTTTAAAACGTATATTAAACTGTAAATTTTTAATGAAAATAAAATATGAGTCCGAATATAATTAACCACCCCATATCTTGCTCGTCGATGTCGTTCATCTTTGCAAAGAAAACTCGAATAGTGGTAGTACCACACTGTTGACAGTTATTTGTCTACAGTCGCGGGCCGGTCCGACCGGAGTAGTACCACACTCGCAGAAAATCGACGCTTGAGTTGTAGCAATTTGTTACTGCGCTTTGTTCGGTGAGCGAGAGAGCCGGTAGCCCAACTTCCTGAGGGTCTTTTGGTGTGGTGGGGGAGTGATACGTTTAGTATCACCGAACCTCGTTACAGCGTCAGCAACACTTACCATCAGGTTTTTTTTTTTTTTTTTTTTTTTTATTGCAAACGGTGGCAAACGAGCAAACAGTACACCTGATGGTAAATGTTGCTGCCGCTCATGGACCTTTACAAGGCCGTTGCCTACCGCGAAGAAAGCGAAGGGAGTGTGAATGCGTGCATTGAGGCTCGGTGATACCAAGGGCACCACCAAAACCCTCCACACGCAATCACCCTCAGAAAGTTGGGCTTCCGGCTCTCTCGTTCACCGAACGAAGCGCAGTAACAAATTAAATAAATATTGGTGTACTGTTTGCTCGTTTGCCACCGAGTGCAATAAACAAAAATAACTATGCAACATATGTACATTCATCATGTCTGATCGGCGTGGTACGGCAGATCAATATTGTCTTTTATTATTATGGAGGAGGCTTGAGTCCAGCGGTGTGAATACATAAACTCATATGATAATGATTAGTAGGACCACACTGCTGACACACGTGGAAGGACCAAACTGTTGACAGTTATCCGTCTACAGTCGCGGACCGCTCCGTCCGGGGCAGTACCATACTCGCAGAAATTCGACGTCTGAGTAGTAGCAATTTGTTACTGCGCTTCGTTCGGCGAGCGAGAGAGCTGGAAGCCTAACTTTCTGAGGGTGCTTGCGTGTGGTGGATTTTGGTGATGCCTTTAGTGTCACTGAACCTTATTGCGCGCATTCACACTTCACGGTAGGCAGCGGTCTAGCAAAGTTCCATAAGCGGCAGCAACACTTACCATCAGGCGTGCTGTTTGCTCGTTTGCCACCGATTGTAATAAAAAAAAACTACTTTTCGTTTTTAGAGGACCAAATAATCGTCAAAATGGCGTACATACATAAAAAAATATTTGAATAATTACCATCAATCAATCATGGTCTCATCTCTCTCACTAATTAGCTGGAGTAGACGCAATCTATACTCATCTTCTATACTTAATACATTATACAAAAGTTATTAGTAATAATTCTATGACCGACCTATGTAAGAATTAGTATTATTCTTAGCCGCTACAACAAAGTATCCAATTAAAAAAATAACATGTAATCTAAATTAATATAAATTTATTGTTGTAATTCAATATAGTGGTCAACCGTTAAAACAGTTGCATCCACGTACACAATAACAATATCTCATAATAATTTAATTGTCATTACGTTGAAGCTATTTTAGTTGAAACTGTTTTATGATCTCATCGTGTTATTTAGTCACCTGTTATTTGTTTGCTAAATAGCACTATTAAAGTTTTTACTGTACTGACCACTTAAGATCTGTGGGTAGAATGTAGGTTTGTATCGCACTTGTCTTTTCTTTTAGATAGAACTAATTGACCAACAGATACTGGTCTATTTAAATCTAAAAAAATGTCTTCGAAATCGATCATAACTACATCAACTGGGTCCTATTATTAATCTAAACCATTTTTGAATTCACTGGAATATACATAAAAAATCATCAAAATCGGTCCAGCCGTTTAGGAGCTCAGTCACATTCACACGAAGAGATAAATTATGTATGATGGTGCGATACAATCAAAGGATAAGGGTTTAGGTCTAAAATTAGTTAAGATAAACTAGATTTACACCGCTTGGCGATGAGTTCCAATAATTTCGTGTGGTGACGAAGTAAATATACTATTCTCCATCCCCTAATCTTATTCGTGTGTTGTATTAATTATTTATACATATATGTATTATATATTTATTTATAAATTTTATTCCATTACAACGACTTTCATATGAAACGGTTTTGAGACGGCTTTGTATGGGGCTTTACCAGCGTGCGCCGCTCGGCACGCCGCGCCGCTCGCCGCTAAGACCAAAGTCGTGACCAGGCTGTAAGGGATATTACGCAGTTAGAAGAATATCTATGTAACAGAAGAAAAACTTCTTAAAAAACATAAAATCCTATCCTAACCTTAAACCAATACCCATGACCAGTACGGTATCCCTAGTAAGTCAATTTACCTTTTATCGTCACGGAGGTTTCAATCTAGCACTGAGACGTGTATAAGTTGATATTGATGACGACGGGTTAAGAATGTAATGTGTCGTTACAAAGATTCATTCAAACAAGCTAAGGATTACTAAGAGAATGCACAGTAGCAATCTCTTCTGACAATAATATCACAAACTGATTGCTAAACAGTCGAGCCGTAAACATGCTCATTATGCCATTATTACTCCTTTGGAAAGGCCTATATCCAGCAGTTAATGTCAATAGGCTAATGAAAATTGAATCTCTTATTATATACATACATTTAGAAGGCTAGGACTTCGATGAGGTAATAAACATGAGTTGTTTTCCAGGCCGTATGCACCACTCCGCCAGCACACCGGCGGGGGTGGACGGCGCAGGCGGGGGCTCCCGTACACCCCCCGCGACACCAAAGAAAGGCGGCAAGATGTTAGCCGTTAGGGTGCAGATGCTGGATGACTCTATATCGATGTTTCAAATACAGGTAAGTGAGATATCAATAAAAAAAGTAAATTAAATTATTACGCATTATTACCTTTTCATTATTATTTATATACTTACTAGAATTTTACTTTATAAATTCCTGTGGTTTCATCTGCGTCATTAGCGTTCTCGTGGGAATTTAGGGATGAATTAATATGTTACTCGCTGGTAATATAGCTCTATCCATTGGTAAGAGAATTTTTAAAATCGGTCAATATCACGCAACTTCACTCGCGTAGTCCCCGTTTGCGTGGGAATACAGGGATAAAATATAGCCTATGTTACTCGCTGCTAATGTAATGTATTATTGGTGAAAGAATTTTTGAAATTGTCCAGTGGTTTAGGCGTGAAAGCGTTATAAACAAACGAACTTATATTCACAGTTAAATATTGCCCAGAAGAGAGTTGCCCACTCTCCTCGGTTGTTTCCCTTAACCGATTTTCACGACACATAAATGAAAATTATGTCTAGCGGTACGCATTCACTTTTCCAATCTATATAAAAACAAGCAGCAGGACGATGATTTAATATCTCTAAATGAAAATATCCTATATATTTGAAATATGTAGTTTCATACCCGTGTAATAACTTTTTCGTGTGGTGACGAAATAAAAATACAATTTATCACATCTAGTCTCACCCGTGGGTATCGTAAAAGACGATATTACATCTGTGTAAGTAAAGGCAAACTCTATATCCCATGCCAACCCGTTTGGCTAGCACGGTATAGTTGGTCAATTTACTTCCCTTTGCGGAGAAGGCTCGAGACCAGCAGTGGTACGTATATGACCTGTGACGAATGAAAGAATGAATTAAAAACTGTAACGTATTCAATTATTTAAGACATCATTATTAAGGATTAGCTGACCCAACAGGCGTTGTTCTGTTCAAATCTAAAAAAATAGTAAAAGGAATTCTCCTTAAAATCGATCGCAGCTCTGCCTATTAGTACCAATTATAAATTTAAACCATTCCCTTATCCATGGGAACAGCCCCAAAAATCATCAAAATTGATCCAGCCGTTTAGATGGAGTTCAATTACAAACACATGAACAGAAGATTTATATGTATAAAGATGTGTTCTAGAGACAATATGGAAGGAATTATTATGCAGATTTCCGAAGAATATCTTAATTAAAATGTCAAATAGCTAAACTATTCAGATACAAATCGGATAATGTGGTGCAGGTCTCCGATAATATAGGATACTCGGCCATTCCGTGCTTAAAGGAGATTTAAAGTATTAAGTTGCTGGGATAGTAAATAATTATTGTAATTCGGAATACTAAGCGTTTCGTATTTCGACCTTGAAGGTTGTAAGTCACAATAGACAGGTATTATAACTACAAAGGCAAGATGGGCAAGCAAATAACAAGTAAATCCTTTGATGTCCATGGAATCCAATTTTGGGCGGTATTAAAATTATGCGTAGACTTAAAATTTCTGCTTACGGGTCATTTTATCATCATTACAGCTCATAAATGTCCCATTTTTTACTCGTGCGTCCACAGTAGAAGGGAAATTGATCTACTATAATCACGCTGGTCCGACGTGCCAGTATAAGGTTTTATTTCAAGTCTACCTTCGCTTATGTAATTCCTTAGTCATCTTTTACATCCACAAGCCAGAGAGGGTGGTGAATTGTATTCTTATTCCTGTTATTTTGTTAACTTCATCTTTTATTTTTTTACCACTCAGTATGGCCGAATTACTTGATCGATCTGGGGCATCAAAGCCGATAATTGTTCGGATGTCTGGAGGTGACTCTTAGTCCCTTTTGGTGGATTTAGCAGAAACGATTCAAATTTCAGTAAAATGTTCTAACTTTACACATTTTACACACAAAATTTGGTGCAAAATGTTCTCCATAGGAAATATAACAATGTGTCTTATGGAAGTGGCTCCTTTTAAAATGTTAAAAGGTTTACGTCGCATATGTACGTTGAAATTAAGGTGTATAATGTAACCAACCACCTAGGCAAGCAATGAGTGAACGGCTGGCAACAGTTTTCTAACCCGGGTTCCTTTCATCCCTGTTATCTATTCAGGCTAATTATAAATGAAAATAAACTGAATCTATAATAATAAACTGGTTTTATCTTATCTAAGTTAAGAATGTCTTCAGAAAAATGCTGTTCGGTGTCGTACTTTGTATGTTTCTTCGCAATCACTATTCATGTTTATTATTAACAGATCGATAACTAATCACTGCTATATTATGAAGATGATTACTTGTTTTTATCGCGATAATTATAGGTGCAATAAGGAAGAACTTGTTATTATTAAAGACCTTTTATGTTATTAGTTTTAACGACATAGATATAATTGTCTATTATCATGATGATATTTTTAATTTATTGATAACTAGCAACCCGCCCTCGCTTCGCTTCGGGTTCAGTCGCCTTACCCGCGTAGCTACCGTACCGCTATCGACGCGCGACGTAGTATTTGTCGCGGTTGTTTGATCGCGAATATTTTAGAGGGGATGTAAGATGAAGCCCTTACCACCAGTGGGTTAGGGTGTCGCAGAGTCGAAGTAGCGGTGGGAGCACTGCTTCATGTATTGCCTGATGGTCGGCAAGCCTAGATCTATGTGAAAATACACATTGCGCATGAACCGCGGTGCTCCCGTCGCTCGGCTGAACGCTGCTGTGCTTGAATTTATTTAGTCGCACGGTATTTTAATTATGCGATAACTCCTAAGATAATAGTTAAAATTGTATGGTGTAAGAGGCAATTATGTAGTGCATGAAATGCTTAAGGTAACTAACGTATTTTATTTGATAAGGATTAATATCCTATGCGTCTATATAACTTTCAAATTATCACGCTGTAATGTGGCCATTTTCTTAAACATTAAAATGGGTATTGTACGTTATCCGTAAAAGATAGACATATGCTGTCGCGGACTTTTTTGTAGACCCCTAAAAGATACACAATTCTACCATACATTGTTTTGATATATCTCCAACGGATCAGACAACGTTTTCGATTAAAACTCCCGGGCGACTTGACTTTTGCCGACCTCTTCGACAATTATCGTCATATTTCAAACAATTTACACAAACCATTGATGTATTATACATAAAAACCTTCCCCATGAACCACTCCGTCATTTGGTGAAAACCGCATGAAAATCTGTTCAGTAGTTTTTGAGTTCATCGCGTTCAGACAGACAGGCGTATTTGACATTTTAGGCTATCTAGAAAAACTCTTATCAAAATCATGGTCATCTCAGCTCATATACGCTGCGTTGCTGGGTTCGAGTCTCCTCCACCATACGCCTACATAGGAAGGAAATTACTATATCGCGCTGGTGAGACGTGTTCGTGTAGGGCTTTAGTTCAAGATTGCCTTCTTTTGCATAAATGTTCATACAGCTATCGTAAAAGACGACTAAAGGTCCTTTCTACCCTTAGTCTAAGACCGACTAAGACCCTTAGTCGTCTTTTACGACAGCCAGTCAAGATAGAGGGTTGTGAATTGTATTGTTACTCCTTCGCCACATGGAAAATAAACTTCATTTGCCAAGCGAAGAATTATAGTAACAGTGTACGAATGTTCAAAATCATCATGTTGCATGCGTGATAATCATGTTTCAAATGAGTTTTTATAATATTTTTAATTGTAGTTGGTGTAATGGGTATATGTTTTTTGTTGCTTTTTATAGTCTCATATTTTTATCTCGGTGACCAAAGATGTAACACGCCTACATTTAAACGCGTCATCGTTAAATAACATGTAGGTAGACGAAACTATTACCTTCCATAGAAGTTAAGCTCTGATTACTGAGATCTTTGAACGGGCAAACCGAACAACAAATGCAGTACAACATCGAACCCATGATAAACAATCATCAATATCCTTGCCACTGGGTTGAATTTGAGGCTAATATCGCTATTAAATTGTTTCCATCTAAATGTACTGAATTTCTTTCATAAAGTATCAAATAAATACATAATAAGTAATTTGTTCTATAAGAATAAAATTGGCCTTTCGTAAGTACTGCTTAAACAGAAAGTTTCGATGGTATTAGTATTATGTATTAGGCGTCCAAACTTTGGTGATTGGTACGAAACTTTAGCAAATCTGAAACGAAAGGTAATGGAGCAAGATGTTACTAAATACCAAATTGCAAGTCTACCAAGAACCATAATAAATATTTTTACTTGATCAATACAAGATGTTTTCTTGTGATCTTGTATATATTCTTAAGCGCCAGGTGACATACGACTACGGCCATGCCCTGTATACATATAGTTACGTAGAATATTTTTTTGGAATAATTTTTAGAGTAAGAATATTTCCTACTCGTCTTTTATACTGCATGTAATTATCGAACAAATGCAAGGAAAGGCAGCATAATCTAGTGAGATATAGATTTAAAATATGCTCAAGTCCTTTCATTTAGTATCCAACACGTGCATTTGTTCATAAAGTTGTATATTTAATTTAGGTCTATCGTATAGGAGTCCCCATAATCAATTTAGTGTGACGCGCTGGTCAGACGGGTTGATATTGGATTTTATTTCGAGTTTTACTTTTCTTGCATAGAATACATATATGTATGCATATTATATTCCTCAGCACGATATCCACAGGTGTGGTGAATTATATTCTTAATCCGTCCCCACACGGTCTGAGGTGATGGCCTGTTGTGTAAATTGACTTCATCGCAAAGAAATACTGCATACTCAAAATAAGTTCAAAAATTAAAAGCCCAAACAATCACGCTTTACAATCAAACAAGAAAATATTCAAAAAAGTGATGTTCAGAGTCCAAGTATTGCACCGTTGCTACTGTACTCTAAGTGTTGCCGTTTTATTGTATTGCAATGCTATAAAATTGTATTGTTTTGTAAATAATTCCTTCGGATAAAAGGACGCGGATATGACTTTATATAAATTCCTAAGATCATGAATATATAAGGAAAATTAAGCGAAATAATACTGAATTTAACTCGAGGGAATACTCATAGTTGTAATACCTTTGTGCTTGAGAGAGGTCGATTTGGACTTGAACGCATCAGTAAAAACATATATTTGAAAACCATATCGATTGTTCACATCAGTTCAAATCTTCGCAATAAAACATCGTTTTAAGTACATATTAAATTACGTAATTACATAAAAGGCAATTTTTTTTTCATTATTGATTGAATGTTGAAGAGAACAAAATTTAATTTATTGGCCAATCTATTAATTTTAATAAAAACTAGACACCTAAATAAACGTATTAAATATCTACATTTATTTCTATACCTATAGGCCCTGCCAAGGGAGAAAAAGACGTAGAAGCTCACGTCCAGCGGGCTGACCAATGCGGTTGGTATTCTAAGTTGCCCATTTGAAGAGTGTTACCAATTCCTAAAAAGTCGCCACATGGACAAAGTACTGTTGATAAAATTCCATGTTATATAAAGAGATTAATAATGTTATATCGGCGCAGGCTCGTCAACTTATCTCCTGGGAGGGTTTCAATTAATCACCAACGCCGACCTGATAAAATTTTTATAACCGCCGCAACAAACCGCTTCAGATAAGTGCTATCTCATCGGTATCTAAAAATAAAATACTGGTTAAAAGAGGTTTCAGATTTTCTCTTATTTTTGTTATAAGATTAATTATAATAACGTTACCGATAACGTATATTGTGTATTCAATAAACCTGATTAAAAATAAACACGGATTGGTATTGATTTCTGATGTTTACGCATGTACTACACATCTACATCTACACTAATATTATAAAGAGCAAAGATTTGTATTTTTGTGTGTATGTTTGTAATGAATAAACTCAAAAACTATTGTGCCGATTTAAAAAATTCTTTCACCATTGGAAAGCTATAATGTCAGGGAGTAACATAGGCTATATTTTTCCCGGCATTTCCACGAGAAAGGGAGTACTACGCCGGTAACGCAACTGAAACCGAAGCGAAGGCGGGTTGCTAGAGATAAATAAAACTATTTTTACGGATTTTATCGCGTTTGTTTTTTTGATTGGCTGACATTTCGCTGTAAAGTGTTCGAAATGTCGGGCAATCAAATACAAACATAAACGCGATAAAATCCGTAAAAGTAGTTTTATTTATAACGGATTGGTATTTTAATTAGGTTTATTGAAAAGGCTAGATTTTGTATGCCATTACATTTTACTTACTAATTTAAGGATATGAAAACAGTAGATTGTTGTCGTTATTTTGATTCAGAAGTATAAATTTTTTGTTTACCTTATTCCGCCAGACTATTGTGTTTAAACAGTAAGGCCTCTCTGCACTTTGAGCTAATTAATCCTTGGTGTCGAATCTTGCATAACTTCAGTAGCTATAATATAGTATATACCTATGCGTTCAATGTTGTGATTAGCGTCTACCGGCGAAGATACGCCAACGATTATGTTATCTAGGTCAAATAAACTATGTACGTAATTGTATGTTTGTAAATTCATTCCTTAGTATAAAATGTCAACAAATTACCCTGGCAGTATTACGATGCCACACATATGTGCAATTTATTCTTAAACGGACGTAAAGAGGGGAGTTTTACTACTTTCTCATGATCAATCATTATACTGTACACATCAAGAAAGGAAAGAAAACCCATTAGGATCAAAGTGGAATAGAATATAAGGAAATCTCACTTGTATATGATGAGCTATCTCCTGAAACTCAATTTGCAATTTATCGCAGAATTTCGATTATTGATTCGACATATGTACTGCTTCTGAACGAGACATCCTCAGGAAGGTTCCGCCTGTCTGCGCCTGATGCCGCCCTAGCCGAGGCTGCGGGTGATCGGACCGGGGACTTTAGTCCGTCACCCGCAGAGAGGCTGACAGCGCGACGGCGACCGACGTCCCGGGACAGGGATGTCGAGAGGTGAGGATACTCGAAAGGGTATTCTGTCGGGCCGACCACTGAGGATAAGGAACTCGGCACTGGTGGTCGGCCCAATGATAAAGGAGACTCTTTCTCTTCACTTTCCTCGCCCCGGACGGAATGGACGGTGTGTGCGCTGACCATAGCCAACCCATAAAAAAAAGAATGGCTCCACTTTAAATTTGCTTCAATAGCAATTTAATGATGTCTGATAGTATACGTCCTTGAATGGATTTCTTTCCAACTACCCACGCTCATGTTGATATAGAAATTGTTGTCAGAACTAAGAGTAGTTAATGAAATTCCGATGCGCTACAAGCCACATTGCTTGCAAGTCAATAATGTATCTAGATTTTGTAGACATTCTTGTTACATAGTCAATTAAACATATGTTACCATAAGTTTATTGCTGATTAGATTTCACCATTGCATTGCTATTAATATAGACATGTAGCTATTATTTTTTTTTTCTATATTTTCTATATGGTGATGGAGTAAGAATACAATTTAGCACCCCTTAACTGCCCGTGGGTGTCGTAAGTGGGTGTGTCTTCGTAGGTGACTACGGGTTATTATAATATGAACATAATGCCTATGCAAAAGAAGGAAAACTTGTCATAAAACCCTATACCAACATGTTAACCAGCGCGGTATAGTAGAATCGATTCTCCCTACCAGTAGAGATAATCTATCAACTTACAGCTATAATTACTGATACCAGAAACGTGAAATTTTGTACGTAATTTCCCATTTTATGGCGTATGAAGTGAAATAATAAACATCAGAAATCATTAAGTGAAATACTGTTATAATGAAAATTGAAATTATTGAAGCTATATATCAAACTTAAACACTTTACTTAAATAAATTCATACCCATACGTCTAACCAGCGTGGTATAGTAGGTCAATATCCCTCCTATTGTGGAGAAGGGTCAAGTTCAGAAATGGGACGTATACGAGCCGAGATGATAATGAAATAATAATAAAGTACTTTTACAAACGCGAGTAAATACTTTCTATAGTGGTTCTCGTTGTGTTTCTCCTAGTGCCCTGGATTAGGTTTATACCTTGACTGAAAAACCCTTCTGGCTTCTTTGGGAGCAGTTGATTTATTTATAAGTTCATTTAAAAATTTAATAGATATTGGTTTCAATAAAAAAAAAATGGGACTTAAGAAAAGTTTCTTTTAGATGGACATGATATTATTTTAAAAAGAGTTACTTTTTTAAGGGAAGCGATAAATAACGATAACTGGGATAACGTTGCTTTTACAAATAAGACATGGCTGAACGTTAATCACACATTTTCACATTCTTGAAGAGAATGTTGATACACAAGCCTCGACTTTGAAAGTTCCAACGGGTAATGGGACCCCGATTGATTTCGGGTTCAGTAAAATATAGAAATGACAATTAGAAGCCTGACAAATAAAACATTGATACTTGTGTTTTTTTTTTCTTAGGTAGGTTGAATATTAATCATGTCAATTCAATATTAGTCATGACCAACTGACTGACGTCAGGAACGCATTCTTTCAGCGGCCAGACTATAGTTATTGAACTTCATGCAAATCATCGTTTCCACGCATACGAAGTCGCAGGCGAAAGCTAGATTTTCATAAACTCTAATATATATTCACATCAGATAAGGTATTCGTTATTTTCTTGGCACTAAAGGTAGCACGTAGTGTGTAATGATGTTAGTCTCGCTACCAGAGCATGTAAAGCGCGAATGACTTTCAATCTTAAACTATGCGCATTTTTGCTGTATAACATATCGTATGAATTTCAATTTGGCAGGATATCTTTTGAGCTATTTAAAAACGGCAGACTAGGTGGCGAGAGAAGATATAGTAAAGAATTGCTAGGTACGCTAATTTTCAGTGCGTCCACCTGGTGACTCAATAGGAATCATATGAGAACTACCCCTTGCTTGCCCATGGATATTGTGAATGTCCGTTAAGGGATGCAGCACTTAAAATATACGGCAAACTCGACGCAACTCGACCAGCAAACGTGGTATAGTAGGCTAATTAATTTTCTTTTTTTTGGGGTGAGCTACGGTCAGCGCACACGCCGCCTGTCGCCGTGCGGGGCGACAGAGGGGCGACGTGCGGCCCCATAACCCACCCATATAGCACGTCGCCTTCGTCGTTGAACCGACCTCCGGTGCAGACTTCCTTAACTTTAGTGGTCGGCCCGACGGAATACCCCGAGGGAGCCATCTCCCATCGACGTCCCACCGAGTCGCCGAATCGCTGTCTCGAGGCTAACATCGCAGCGGGTACCGGATTAAATCCCTGGGCCGGTCACCCGCAACCTCTGCTAGGAGTGCTAGGGCGGCATCAGGTGCAGGTGAGCCTACGCCTGATACGCTGCCCTAGCATCTACGCCGCCCCGGTCGCCAGTGGAGGACCGTGTCCGCATGGAGTCGTTCCTTCCGCACACGGTCCGTCGCCTCCTTAATTACTTTTATTTGGAGGAGGTCCAGGCCCAATATTCGGACGGACACTTGCCGAGTTGTCTTCTTTTTCTTTCATTTTTGTCTGTTTTGGTTTCAGTATATATGACCTCGATAACTCTCAGTTCTAAGATGACTTATCTGCTTATTCACATGCGTGCACACGACTCAGGGATGCATAATGAAGGCTGTAAGCTTCTGCTAATTTTGACGCTATTTTGAATTTGAAATGAGATCTTGTATGTCGCGGCCTCCATGCATAATGTGACCGCAGTTTGCAAACCGCCTTTGCCGCAATTCTCATAGGGCAACAGACCGGTTGTATAGTTAAAAGTTTTATGCTGTCCTATATACGTTATGAAATTAAGTTGCGATAACAAAAGGAAATAATGGTTCAATATTATCACTGACCGTGTCATTGAGTATAAAGAAACGAAACATAAGTGTGACATACAAGATCTCATTTCAAATTCAAAATAGCATGAAAATAGTGAAAATTTCTATACGCAGGTTTGGATGGCGAGTAAATTCATGTAATTCGTAACGCTAACGTATATCTGTAGTTGTGTTAATGTCACTATATCTGTGCCGATAGACGTTAAAACAAGACATGTAAAAAGTTTTTACGAAATTTAATTTTGGTTCAAACAATTAATTTGGATATCTAAAAATAACAACTGTTTGTTCATAGTTTTAAGTTTTTACTTCTCTCGGCAGTTTTCATGGCTGATTTGTGATCTTTTTTATTTTTATTATTGCTTTTGGTGGCAGCTCACCAATGAATGGTGATATCTGCTACTTCTGGACCTCTGCAATATCGGGCGCACAGGCAGATCACTGACTACCGCAATGTGGGATTCGACTTAGAGCTCACGCTCATCGAACTGTTATGAACAGATTATGTTTATTAAAGTTGGCAACTAAGCATAAACCCCCCCATCACTTCAATACTCTGTAGAAACGTATATAAGGACAATGTGAGGGCTCATTGGAGATTCGGGTTGAGAGCCCTCAGCGCTCACCCACCAGTCCGGGTAAAGTTGTCACAGCCATCTGAGGCTAACAACTAAGTCACACACAAAAAAAAACAAAAACAAAAAATAAAAAGAAGCTCATTGGAGTCAGTGTCAGAGTACAATTTTACAGTGTAGTACAGTTCGTTATAATTTATTGTATTTTTTTTCTTCAATATAAGTTTAGCAGTATAAAAGTGCTTTTTTTAAAAGGACCTACGGAGTGCCATCCTAACAGAATGAAGCGGAGTAGCAAATTGACTACTATTCAACTCAGCCCACATAAGTCCAGGTTTCCTACATAATGAGAGGAAGATAGACCTATTATATCGCACTGGTTAAACGTGTTGGCATAGGGTTTTATACCGAGTTTTTCTTCTCTTGCATAGATGGTGTCTGCATATCGTGTCCATTAGTCGTCTTTACGATACCCCCGGGTGAGAGGGGGGGGGTGGTGGTGGTGGTTGTTGTATTCCTACTCCATTACCACACGGAGTACTGGCCACTACTCATCTGATGTTTTTGTGCGATAGTGTTATACTTTAGTAGTGATGGAGCCTATCCACTTATGGCTGCATACAGAAAACTTTCAGCAACGTGATCCTACCACTAATTAATAAAAAAGAAACTGAAGAAAATTGAGAGGTCTTCGACTCAAATTATAGGCACGTATTATTGAACACCGGTTTCCCGGAACAAAAGGATCGCTTTTATGTTTTATACCTTTTCCGGATAATTAGATTTACTGTCACGAAAATCTTTATGAAAGAAGTTTCTTCACGTTGATTTATTTTATTACTAGCACCGCCCTGCGGTTTTACCCGCAGTTCCTCTTCCCGTGGGAATATCGGGATAAATTATAGCCGATGTGTTATTCTGATATGTAAGCTATATTATTGTGAAGTTTCATCAAAGTCCATTCAGTAGTTTTTGCGTGAAACATGCAACAAACATCTTCACATCCTCACAAACTTTCGCGTTTATAATATTATTAGGATAGGAATTATGTTATATGTTATAATAAATAATAATTTGCATAATATCGTAAGTGTGGCCTTCAATTCAAAATTTCAACCTCGGGCTACGTTCCAACTCAATTTTCTACATATGCGTTTATTTAAGTACTTACCTATCTGAAATTTTATTCAAGCCAATAGATATCACGGGTCACGAAGGAATCGTTTGAAATTTCGTTGAAAAAGTATTGGGCACTGAGCGGTTAGCAAGGTTTTTTTTATCTAAAATTCGGAATAATGTTAACCTTACATGCAAGAAACTGAAGTGACGCCTCTGATAAGTCTTTTTTATTTTTATTAGTTAATCTTCGCTTCGAAAATATCGATATTAATTGCTCTTAACATCCTCGTAAAAACATCTTTGTAATTAAGAATAACATACCATAGGGATGGTTAGGTTAGTTCATTTATTAGGTCCTTACATATGAAATTGGCGTTTTGTACGGGAGGAATATAAAGTCAATTTTCTTTTGTAAAATATATTTAATTAATCAAAGTATGCACCGTTCTTATCTATGCACTTTTGCCATCTCATAGCTCAATAAACTCTTTGAAGAAGGTTTGGACTGCCGCATTGGAGTTGAATTTTTTTCCTTGTAAGAAGTTGTCCAAATTAAGGAAAAAAATGGTAATCTGTTGGAGCAAGGTCCGGGGAATGTAGTGGATGTCGCAGACATTCCAATTGTAGCTCATCTAACTTAGTGGTTGTTTGTTGTGCAGTGTGTGGTCTTGCGTTGTCGTGAAGCAGCAGTGGCCCAGAGCGATTGACCAATCTTGGTTGTTTAGCAGCTAGTTCTTCCTTCATGGTTTGCAGTTGCTGACAATAGATATCTGCCGTAATCGTTTGGCCAGATTTTAGAAAGCTGTATTAAACGACACCAGCGCTAGTCCACCAAACAGGCACAAGTAACTTTTTCTGAGTCAGTTTTCGTTTAGGGCAGGATTTGGCGGGGTCTCCAGGGTTTAGCCATTGCGACGAGCGTTGCCGACTATCGTACAGTATCCACTTTTCATCACAAGTAATGATTCGATTTAAAATCCCTTTATTATTGTGTCGGTTAAGCAATGTAACACAGCAGTCGACGCGTGTTTGCAAGTTCGATTCACTCAATTACGGTACCTATCGTTCAAGTTTTTTTACTTGCCCGATTTGCTTCAAGTGGATTAATACAGTTTTGTCACTTACCCCAAAACCTGCAGCTATCTCTGAAGTGCTTTGTGCTGGATCCGCTTCCACAATAGCCTATAATTCTTTATTTTCCACTTTGGTCTCCGACCGTCCACGGGGCTGGTTCTGAAGGTCGAAATTTCCAGAACGAAAACGTTGAAACCAAAAACGTACCGTGATTTCTTTTGCGACACCAGCGCCGTACACATCATTAATCCTTCGAGCTGTTTCTGCGGCATTGGTGCCGCGGTAGAACTCGTACTCGTAAATATACCGATATTTCATGTTTTCCATTGTGCGGTAATAAGCGACTCTAAAGAAAAAAATAACGAGGAAAAAACAAACGAATGACTGTTTTCAAAACCTAAATGTACTATAAATGAATTTATAAATTTGAATTTGGAATTCTTAACCAAAAAGGAGATATTTCAGATCAAAGTGGTCAGTACGACAAAACGCTAATTTCATATGTAAGGACCTAATATTAATGACCCGCCCTCGCCTCGTTTCGGTTTTAGTCGATATTACGGTACGCGACTGCAGTCCATCAGTTCCCGGGTTCGATTACGGGATCGGGCAAAATTCATATGGTGTTTCACGCGAGGAAATATAGTTGAAGTTACTTCTTATTTAGACAGCCACCTGGTAGTAAAATATCAAAATCCGTCCGTTTTGAAGATTACCCGTAACAAATGGACAGACAGACAGGAAACAAAATTTTAAACTGATTTTTAGGCTATGGTGTCGTGCAGTTAACCGTGTGACTATGAAAAAAACTAACTATTTTAACATTACAAGACATTTCAATTTTGTTTATCTTCTTTATATATATATACTTCTTGTGTACGTGTCTATGTCACTGAACTCCTCCTAAACGGCTGGACAGATGTTGATGAAATTTTTGTGTGTGTACAAGGGGATTCGAGAATAGTTTAGATTCACAATTGGACCCGGTAGGTAGCGCTGTTCGGGCAGAACAATAACATAACTTGAGAACGACTTTACCGACTTTGTCCATCTTTTTTTAAAGTTGTCTAATACATTGAAAAGGCTTTTACGAAAAAAAAATTAAGAAAGTAGCGCAGAAAATTAGAAAATTTAAGAAAACTTAACGACTATATAATCTGTATACAGGACAACGTCTGTCGGGTCAGCTAGTTTGTATATAAATGTTTGACGTATTTAAGTTTAGTATTTATTTAAGTTAAAATAAATTTACAAAATTGAATACTGCAATTCGATTTAAGTGCCGCGCCCCGATCGTTATTCTTCGCAAAACTTTAATGGCACTTATCCCTTCTCGCATTTTTAGGTTACGACACTAAAGTCCGTTGCAGATCTAAGCGGAGCTCGGGTTATCTGTGACGTCATGCGATCTTTTGTGAATGTATTGAAGATTCCCTTACCTATTTCTTTTTCATGGTATTTTAATGAGAAGTAACATTTAAAAATTGTTACTGCAGTTTTATTTGTGTGGAACAACAGTCTTATTGTCTAAAACTAGTATTAAATTTTATGTAGGTATCAAATAAGCACTAGAGTGCTGTGAATTTGTATTCCGAATTCAAATAGTTATCTTATGCACTGTTAGAAATAAAAAATAAAATTGAAAATATTTTTTCACGTTTTGTTTATGATAGACAATCATGAAGAAGTACCTACGGTTAATTGGTCGATCCCATAGATTTTGTTCTCTATAATTAAAAAAAAAAGGGTTAATAAAATTTCTAGTACTCGATTACAGCGCCACCTATCATATGCGAAATTAACTTAAGGCCTCAATGGTATAAATATATCATAATTTATTACGACTAATTGATTCAGAGAAGACAGCTAGTCGTCGCTAATTTGCTTCCTTTTTTGACAAGTTATAAAAGATGTGCAAGTAAAAATATATCGGCTTAAAAGTATTCGGGAAAACTAATTTACTTTTCAATGTTTAATTGTGGATTCACTCTTAAATATGTTCTGGCGTAATTCAAGTTTGTGGCCACCGAAATCAATGGATGTAAATGATATTTTGCGTTTTACTTACTAATAATCTTCTTAATATTTATAAATTACGTGTCACGTTGTTTGTCCGCGATGGACTCCTAAACTACTTAACCGATTTTAATCAAATTTGCACACCGTGTGCAGTTTCATCCAACTTGAAAGATATGATAGTTTACATCTTAATTTATAGTCGCAATATTATTTTATTGCAAATTATTTGTCTATTATTTGACATTCACAATTATCTGTTAACTCCAAACGATTTTAACAGATGGCGATATGTTGACTGGATTGAGTAATTAATTAATAGATGGCGGTGCTGTGTGTCAAAGCTACAAACGTGTCATATACGATTTTAACTTGCTTTTTTAGATAGTTGCCATTTGTAAAAAAATATGGCGACCTCCATGACAGATGTTCTCCTACAGTTCCACTTAAATAGTTTAATAAAATGTAATATAACATAAACATTAGCCACAGCAACGCGTGGCCGGGTCTGCTAGTATGACTATATGAATGGCGTGTATGTAGCCCTCACACGTCTGAATAGAGAGTTCAATTGTCAATCACGAAACAATATAATTATGTCATTAACAAAATTATTTGTAGGATGTCTGTGTCTAATTTGTGCCCGTTACTTGTGTATTTCTTACTAGCAACCCGCCTTCGCTTCGCTTCGGTTTCAGTCGCCTTACCCGCGGCGTAGTTCCCGTTCCTATAAAATATAGCCTATGTTACTCCCTGATGTTATAGCTTTCCATTGGTGAAAGAATTTTTGAAATCGGTTCTGTGGTTTAATCGTGAAAACGTAACAAACAAACAAACATCCTTACTTTCGCATTTATAATATTAGTAAGGATGTCGGCGCAACACAAGGGCTTAATCTTTATTACGAGGTAACTAAAGTAAACTTGAAAACAATATTTCTAATTTCATAATTCTACCCAATATTCACCCAATATTATCGAGTTTCATAAATATATTTTCTTAAAATGTATTATCAACTAACTCATTATCAATTAGCGACCCGCCTTCGCTTCATTTCGGTTTCTGTCGGTTTGCTCTTGCATGTTAAAAATCCAATATCTTCTAAGATATTACCGTACCCTACTACCTGAGGCCACGGTTTCCTTTCCCGGACCGGACACAATTTTATAGGGGTTTTTCTGAGAGGAAAAATAGCCTTACTATACTCACTCCTTATACAGACTGCTGATAGTAAAACATAATCAATATCGGTCGAGCGGTTTCGAAGATTACCCATGACAAACAGACGGACAAAAAATGTTTAAACTGGTTTTTAGACATAGGTATCGTGGCAATAACCGTGTGACCATGAACCTACTATTTCGACATTACAAACTGACACTCCAATTTTATTTCATTGTACAAAGCTTTCTGAGGGTGTTTGCGTGTGGAGGGTTTTGGTGGTGCCCTTGGTATCACCGCGCCTCAATGCACGCATTCACACTCCCTTCACTTTCTTCGCGGTAGGCAACGGCCTTGTAAAGGTCCATGAGCGGCAGCAACACTTACCATCAGGTGTACTGTTTGCTCGTTTGCCACCGTTTGCAATAAAAAAAAAAAACAGCTAATTTAATTCTATTATTTATCAAATAATTTATTGTTATAACAATAGTTATACAATGAAATACCCAATTAAATATAGATTACGCTTATGACTTGAGAACTGACCCTTGAGATTATTCTAAGCTTGATGATATAAATTTTTAAAATTAATTTTCTTTCGCTCGGGAGCTAGTGTTCATCCACCCAGTCGAGGGTTGAATGCACTCTATTATGTCGTCAGGTGATTGAGCACAAACAATTTTCAGAGACCACAGTTTACTCAAGCGTTGATTTTTGTGGTTTAATGAAATTTTATTTAGAGCCAAATTTATAATATCTAGGTATAGGTACATACTAGATATAATAACTAGCTTTATTCACAGTACTTCCATTTTTCTAGGTTTTGTTAAATTTATGGTTGCTAATTCGATCTTAAAGATATAACCTTTTTGAATAAACAACTGTATTTTCAAATCGGATTGTTTCGAGTTAAAAAAATCATCACATTTTTAAGTAAAGCAGTATATTCTTAACATTAATTATATTGAGTGTATAAATGACGTAGTAGTTTTAGTAACGATGCACAATTCCAAATCAAGAGTTTCAAGTCTATGCAATACAATCATGTGTGTAATCCATAAATAGTTGTATTGCGTATGAAATATTTGCAAGGGAGTACATACACCAAAGGTACCTTCAGGACAAAGGCATATTGACTACACTATGTCGGTGGTGCATCGAGCACTACATTAACTTTACCTCAGCGCCATCTACCCGACAGGGTATCAAAATCTACCTGTGCGTATCAGCCGATCACAGGAAGCTATCGAGCTTATTCACGGCAACGAAACTACTGTATCATACTTACGCTATCTTACGAACAATCGTATAATGGTTCTCATAGAGCTTTATAAAGAAGAGCTCCACAAATCTCTGGAGGATAAGAAGTCATTGCCGGGCACAACATGATTCGTGGTAGAACATGCAAACGAGGGAGGAAAGCAGATTTACTGCAGTAAGAAAATCTGCGACCTCTTGAGCGTTATTACACTAGAGAATCACCATAATCTTTGCAAATATTTCGAAAATAATATTAAATTATTGCTTAGTATCTATCGTACCCTCTCGTCTTAAGTTGATCGCTGTAATATGAAGCTCCCAATAACTTATAATTTAATTTTATGATTGAATCCTACGTGATTTTAACATAAACGAGTGAGGCTGGGCTTTCACTCTATTAGGATGATGGTATTTGATCAATTTCACACAAGACCATCTCGGCTTTTCCAAATTATTTTTTTATTTTCTTACGTTTGCTCTATATATTATTTCTTCTATATACTCGTATATATATATATATATATATATATATATATATATATATATATATATATATATATATTAATTTCGTATGGTGATGGTAAGTATATCTCGTAAAAGGCGACTAAGGGATATCTTGTGCATATAACAACTATGCAAGAAAAGGAAAACTGGAAATAAAACCCTTATACCAAACCACCTGACCAGCATGGCATAGAAGGTCAATTCCTCTCCCAAGGCGGAGGAGGCCCGAGCCCGTATGTGTACCGTGCCGTACCGTGTACCGTGCCGTAGTGGGAGGTATATGAGCTGTGATGATGATGATATATATTATGTACTAGCAACCCGCCCTCGCTTCGTTTCGGGTATAGGTTATAATCGTTTTACCCGCGTAGTACCCGTTCCCGTGGGAATACCGGGATAAAATATAGCCTAGTTTACGCCCTGATATTATAGCTTTCCATTGGTGAAAGAATTTTTGAAATCGGTCCAGCCGTTTTGAAAATTACCCAGAACAAACAGACAGACAGACAGACAAAAATTTTTTAATTGCTATTTTAGGCGTAGGTGTCGTGCAAATAACCGTGTGAGCATGAAAAAAGCCTATTATTTTGACATTACAAACAGACACTCCAATTTTATTTATTGGTATAGATTTCAAAAAGGCTTTTAGTTATTCTAAAATATCTTCCATAATTCTGTACGAATTTTAATGTTTGGTACACCATTGTGGCTATTATTTGCCCCTTTAATGATGAAAGATAAGTAAATATTTTAAAATTAATGTTGACGTTAAAAACCCGTGAAGCATGTTTGTCAAATTATATAAACATGGCGTTGCGAGCTTACACTTATATACGTCATAATTCCCCTGTTCATATTGCGAAGTATTACCACGGGTCTTTTATGACTTATCCAACTGCAGTCATCATATTTACAATGTTTTATTTTCAATTATTTACAATATAGTATAAAGTAGCTTATGGACCTCTAATGGTGATGGTTATTGAGACGCGGTAGCAGCCTTCTGCGAAGCAGTGATCTCGCAGAAGGAGGCGGCGGGTCACGCGCGCGAGGAGCACAGCCTCGACGAAGCGACCCGCCGCCAGCGATTGGGGCGGCGCAGGCGCGACTACCTGCGTGCCATGCCACACTAGCCGAGGCTGCGAGTGACGTGACCGGGGATTAGTCCGTCACGTGAGGAAAGACCGACGTCCTCTCCGAGGGGGGGACGTCGGTCGATGGGAGGGTACCCCATGTAGGGGGTATTCCGTCGGGCCGACCACTGATGACAAGTAACCCTGCTCCGGTGGTCGGTCCAACGACGAAGGCGACGTGGTGTTCGGGTGGGTTGCGGGTGTTGCGTGCTTACGCCCCTCTGTTGCCCCGGACGGAGTGGTGCGAGGAGCGCGCCGACAGCAGCCCACCCCAAAAAAAAAAATATGATGGTCATGAGGTCAATGGTGATTCTCCATCGAACTGTACGATGTTCGCCACAAAGGAAGAACTTATATTTTAGAAGAACTTACATTTTATCATCCCCTACTGTTATCTTTATTTACACGCAGTCACTGTAGTAGATCTTTTTTTGTGACATAGGTAGAAACAGTATCTGCCTGTCTAGTTCTTTAACAACACAATGCTAGGTGGAATTACCGAGAATAGCCGTCAGACGTCGACCACTAGACTTAAGGGTCCTCACTAAGTATGATAATTTAAATTAATTATTACAGACATAAATGTCTGTAATAACGATTACTTGTTGCACGTGAGACACCTTAACCCGCCCGTGACCTTGAATGCTACAAAGTGTTCGAAACGTCGGGCAATCATAAATCAAATACAAACGCGATATAATCCGTAAAAGTAGGTTTATTTACAATGTGTAGTGCTCGCGTAAACATCAGATATCAAGTATGATAATGTTCTTATAGCTACAATTAACAGGCGGTTGCGTGATAGCTTGGTAAGTTTCCCAGGAGAGAGAACTGGTACCTATTCTCTGATTGCTTATTTAATAGATTTTTACATTCCCTCCAAAGCTAGGGGTGGTAACACATTGTAATTTTGAACTATTACCGTACGAGTAAGAGGTTTCTACGATACTCATGAGTAATATTAAACTTAATAAGTATTTGTGACTTAAAAAATATTATTTTTTATTTTTAAAGGGAAAATAATATTAATGATGATTGAGGTAAATAAGATTAATTAGTGTTATTACAAAAGGTCACGGTGAAAGTCGTTGGGTCTAATTACTATTTCGGTCGGGGATTCAAAGACCTGTCGCACTGTTTATCAGTATACAAAAGCTGACATATAATTAATAATTAAATAAGCTTAATAAATAAAAGACGTCTCATGTTTTGCCGTCTTCTTTTTATGCTCCAACCCATATAAGTTGAGCCATGACACATTGAGCAAATAATCTACCCTACATAAAGATAAGGAGACTGATGTAGGTACCATAGTAATGTGTTTAGATGAGTTGGCAACGATTTTTATTTGGAGTTTGTTTGTTGCCTTTTGGATTAACGTTATTTACTTACGTTCTGTAGACGTTTAGGAAATCCGCGGGATCAGGAAGAGCGGTATCTGTTTTCATACCCTAATCAATTCTTACAAAACCCTCGAGAAGTTCCCTTCTTGGACGAGATTGTATTCTTAGTCCAGCATCACAAGGAGTTTAATCAATTAATATTGGTAATGAAATTATGTTATAAATTTCGTGCTATCTACAAGATTACGGCAATCCGTAGAAGAACGGGTGTAACCGCCATAGTGCTAAGAATTAACACGCTGAAGTGGCAATGGCCAGGTTACATCGCTGGACGAACCGACTATATACAGTTGGGGAAGAAAGGTTTTCGAGCATCACCACGTATTGAACGACGCAATGTAGGAGGCCACCCGGCTAGTAAGATCGATGACCTGGTGAAAGTTGCTGGGCGTCATTGGATGCAGACGGCACAGGACCGCACTTTGTGGCGAAACATGAGGGAGGCCTACGTCCAGCAGTGGATGGCGATTGGCTGAATGATAATGATGATGATGAAAATATTACGCTTCGTTTACCGTGCACTTGTTCTTTAGCTGTTGTTTGCCAAGTTCATTCGCGACTCGTGATATTGTTAACATGTACCAGTCGTGAACATCATTTTAAGTGTATACAATAAACTTAAAAATGTTCATTAGGTTTAAAATCGTACGAAACTGTCTTTCTATTGTGTATTTGATAGAATTATTTGTCTGTGATTTTTCCTAATCTAGGGCAGATAGCAATAAGTGGATACGTTCTGTCTGTGGCTGATAGTCGTTACTAGTGCCCTTTAGCTTCGGCATTCACGATTCATTGGCTTTCCCACGATCGCGCCTCGCTCTGTTTAACTTTGATAGACTTGTGAATGTTTTGTTTGTACGCGTAATTCATTGTTTTATATGTGTCTATGTTTATAGACACTATTAAGTCTTAATAGAGTATTTACGTGAATTATTAAATTAGGAAATAATATATATCAATTTTGTGTCGATTAAAAAATGTTGTTGATTTTATACCGAAAATTTTCGATAGGAAGGCACATGTTCTACTTTTCCAAATTGCATATTAATAATAAGTATTAATATGCAATTTGGTGCCACAAAATAATAATAACCTTCTGAGTATACATGAAAGCCGATCGTCTATGTCTGATTTTTCTTCGTTTTTCGTCAAGAAATAGCATTGAAAAGAGAAAAATTCTTCCAAATATTTTTTTCATATTTGAGATAAGCTATGAGGAAGAGAATAATGTTATTGAAGAACGTAGTTTTCGGTCATGGCTAATGCAAAGAAATTAAAAGCGAGTTCAAATAAACAGGAGTGTTTGAGGAGTTACGAATTTACAATTACTGCAAAAAAAATTTTCGTAAACATTGGTAAAAATATACTTAAACATTCAAATGTAGTTAAATAAAATTAACCGAAAACATTTATCAATTGACAGAAATACATTACAAAGAAAGTGAATGTGTCTATGCAAATGGTAAGAATATCTTCTAATTCGTAGGGCACAATCGTACGGATCAACATTCGCTAAGAAGCTGCACAACAATACACCACTTGACATGCTTTGTGCGTCAGGGAATGCGTTGAGGCTGTCTGGCCCGGCCCATTGTATCTACAGTGACACGAGAGATTGATCTCGCCGCAGAATTATATATGGTTCATAGCTGCAGGATTTCAGAATGTTGTTATAAATCATCTCACGCGGTAATTTTTTTATAATGTTAATCTTATTCTATTGAATACGACATAAGCTTACTTTGTAGATAGGGTTGAGTATAAAGAGTCTATACTGTTGTTTCATAGAAAAATAAATTTGGATGCGATCCGCATCATCATCATCGCAGCCCATATACGTCCCACTGTTGGGCTTGGGCCTCCTCCACAAGGGGAGGGAATTTGACCTATACCATGCTGGTCAGACATGTTGGTATAGAGTTTCATTGCGAGTTTTCCTTCTCTTGCACAGACGTTATGTGCATATTCTATTCCTTAGCCGTCTTTTACGACATCCACGGGCAAGATAGGGAGTGGTGAATTGTATTTTTACTCTGTCACCACACAGAAATTGGATGCCATAAACGCCCATCAACAAAATTGATTCTTGGCAAATTGAAACTACATATTTGTTTTAATAAAACTTTGAAATCATTATCAATAATTCTTGGATTTGGATTTAAATAATTATATGCTAAAAAACACTTGAAACGTCTAGTGATAACAAAAATTCAACTGGCACGTTTAAGTTTACTTACGTGTGACGTCATTCGCTCAATTTCGCTCTGATTATGCGTATGCCATATTTAATACATTCAATTTATTGAAAATCTTATCAAAATCAAAATTCGCCGACGTGGTGACACAGTAAGAATACAATTCACACCTATCTTGCCCGTGAAAGACGACTAAGAGATATGATATGCATATAACATGAGGGCAAGAGAAGGAAAATTCGAAATAAAACCCTATATCAACACGTCTGACTGCCATGGTATAGTAGGCCAACTTCACTCCTATTGAGAAGGAGGCTTGAGCCCAACAGTGGGGCATGCATGAGCTGAGACGATGCGACGAGGCGACGGCGACTTATCAAAATTAAGATTAAAAAAAAATTCCTGCCCACATATTTGTTTCAGATTGGCCATTTATTTTTTGTTTCTCATATACAGTAATCATGGCCATTATTATCAGATTCACATGACTTGATACGTATTAATATTTTTATATCAGGTAATATTACCCAGCCAAATTAACCCCGATTTTTTTTTAAATTACACGTATTAATTTAGTTCACCTTTCAATTCGGACCTGAAAGCAACAAATTGTATAAAAAACATTTTTTAAAAACAAGTTTGTATTATTTGTTAATAAAATGAACTAAAAGGTTAAAAATCCAGGTCCATTATCAGACCCTGGTTACAATATAGTATCAAAGTACTCCTCAAGACGAATCAAATGAGCCCAAACTCGATGGGGTTGCGTCGTTTAATTACGGAGTTGTTATGGTCAGCTTCCAGGTCCATCATCAGATGAGCTCTATGTTACAATAATATTGCATTGTCTTCCGATTTATACATGCATGCAAAATTTCGGCTCAATCAGAAACCGGGAAGTAGATCAAATTTAACTTGCGAGATTTGATTACAGACAACGGGACAGGTGAAACTAAATAAAAGCTTGTAATAATAAAATTGCCTAAACGCGAACCCTTGCTTATACGAATATCAAAGTTAGTCCCAAGAAAAATGCGCCTCATGCCGCCCTAGCCGAGGCCGCGGGTGACGTGACCGGGGAATTAGTCCGTCACCCGCCGAGAGGCCGACCGCGTGAGGAAAGACCGACGTCCTCCCCAAGGGAGGGACGTCGGTCGATGGGAGGGTACCCCAAATAGGGGGTAATCCGGCGGGCCGACCACTGATGACAAGTAACCCTGCTCCAGTGGTCGGCCCAACGACGAAGGCGACGTGCATCATGGGTGGGTTGCGGGTGTGCGTGCTTACGCCCCTCTGTCGCCCCGGACGGAGTGGTGCGAGGAGCGCGCCGACCGCAACCCACCCCCAAAAAAAAAGTCCCAAGAAAATACAAGGTCAGCTTAAACGCAAACCCTAGGATACTCGTAAACCATGCTATTTATAAGGTCATGTACCTGAAATATTAACTCTACTGCCCCAATGGAATTTCGAACTTCCTTAAGCAGATTTATGAGGAAAACTTTAATCCAAATATCGAGAGGCTACGCTGTCCTCAACAACACGAATAAATGACGCATTTTGTTTCTATTAGACAATAGGTTTTTATATTGAGATAACGTCTAAAAATGTGTAACGTTTGCACGTGGGATTTAGTGTCGTAAATCTCTCTATAAATGGGCGACAAGTTTACAAACCTTTTTTTATACCTTTGTATATCACTCGGCATACGAGTGTCTTTTTAAGGAATTTTCATTAGTTCCTATTTATTAGAAAGACTCTGAAAAGTCTGGCCTAGGTTACAAATACACTGAAAATTATTTGCTTTTCATATGCTTTTCAGTATTAAACGATTTTTAAATGTTTTTTTTTTTGCTTTTGATGCCCTGCAATTTTGGATACTATTGCTTCCACTATAGCCCAATGAGAAACTTAATAGTATGGTGACGGGTCCAGAACACAATGTGCCATCTCCCCTTATTTTTCAGTGCAAGCTGTAAAAAGCGACTGAACCACTACAAGGATAGTAGCCACGACTTTGTTGAAACTAGCAGTAAAAGCAATCGCCAATATGTCTGCTAAACGTGGTTATTGTAACATTATGCCCTTATATATCCGCTTAGGGAGGCCTCTTTTCGACAGTGGATGTCAATACGCTGACAACGGATGGAAACATAATAATAAATAACTTGTCTAGCCCAATTGCGAACTTGCAACTTCGTGATCGGCGGTAGGATATGTGGACAACTAAATCCATTTGACAATGAGCAGTTAACATAAACAAACTTTAAATACTCTTTACTTTTGTCACATGCCAAGTAAGAAGACTGACATATCGCACAAAACACGGTGAAAATATTTATAAGGAAAATGTAGCTAACATTTTCTGTACGTGTTTTTATCTGCCTATCCATTTGTGTTCTTTTCACGCCTGCAAGGTTTATATGGTTTAAGTTTGTTGTTTGAATCTCGGATGATTGTTGTGGGGTCACGTTAAAGGATATTTCGTTAAATAGTAGAAACGATGATGATATATGAATTTCGGAAAATGGCATGGAAAGGTATCATTTCATTTATTTCGGCTAGTATACGTCCCACTGCTGGGCTCATGCCTCCTCCACAATAGGAGGAAATGGACCCACTTTAGCACGTTGGTCAGACGTGTTGGTATTTTTTTTATGGGTGGGCTATGGTAAGCGCACACGGTCCATTCCGTCCGGGACGACGAAAAGACGGCGCGCGGGCCCATAACCCACCCGTACCCACGTCGCCTTCGTTGTTGGGCCGACCACCAGTGCCGAGTTCCTTGTCCTCAGTGGTCGGCCCGAAGACGTGTTGGTATAGGGTTTTATCTCAAATTTTCCCTCTCTTGCATAGATGTTTTATGCATATTTACTCCTTTAGTCGTCTTTTACGACGCCCACGAGCAAGAGAAGGGATGGGGAATTGTATTCTTACTCCGTCACCACACGGAAGATGGAAAGGTATATCCAATTAATAATTTGGTTTCTGTTAATTAACGTGATTGTTACCGTTACCTTATACTTTAATAGCTGCGCCAACTGTTTCGCTTGCGTAGAAAATTTACCGATATGTCGTTATTTCGTTTGTATATTCAGGACGTGACATACTAGGCAACTATTACTAATGCTAATTAATAATAATACCAACATGAATAATATCCGCCCTTGTGGTGACGGAGTAAAAATACAATTCACCACCTATTCTCTTGCCTGTGGCTGTGGTAAAAGGTGACTAAGGGATACGCAGAAAAATCAATGCAAGAGAAGAAAAGATTATCATAAACCCTATACCACCAATACGTTTGACCAGCGTGGTATACTAGGTCAATTTTCCTTCCATTGCGAAGGAGGCAGAAGCCGAATATTGGGTCTTAAGTGAGCTGAGATGGTGAATAATAACCGCATTACATCATGTATAATTTATGTTATCCCAACAGTTTACGTGACATCAACAAATATTGTTATTAAATTGCTAAATTCGCCTCTGATGCGCTCTATTTGTCATCGACGTTATTTATTTTATTATTAACTTTTCTCGCTAAACAGGCTATCTGACATAATAAGATTTTTAGAATCCAACTACCGTACCGTGTTTAAATAATCACACGCTTCAGCTTTGTGATCTATACCAATAAATAAAATTGGAGTGTCTGTTTGTAATGTCAAAATAATAGGCCTTTTTCATGCTCACATGGTTATTTGCACTATACATATGCCTAAAAATAACTTTATATTATTTTGTCTGTCTGTTTGTTCTGGGTAATCTTCAAAACGGCTGGCCCGATTTAAAAAAATCCTTCACCAATGGAAAGCTATAATATCAGGGCTATAATATCATCATATTTTATCCCAATATTCCCACGGGAACGGGAACTGCGGGGATAAGGCGACAGAAACCGAAGCGAAGCGAGGGCGGGTTGCTAGTAGTAATATAAGTTTATAAGAAATACTAGAAACATTAGCTCTGTTGTCGAAAGGGCGCGGCGGCGGCGGTAATGTCTAGGCTCAATTATTTTTCGTGTGTCATCGGCGTACAGTATATGAAGTATAATTGTATGTACTACTGCTTGGTAACGATAAAAATATCCTGTTTGCTACTTATGTACTTATTATGCCGCCGGCGACTGGGGCGGCGTAGGCGCGAGTACTTGCGCCTACGCCGCCCTAGCTGAGGCCGCGGGTGACGTGACCGGGGAATTAGTCCGTCACCCGCCGAGAGGCCGACCGCGTGAGGAAAGACCGACGTCCTCCCCGAGGGGGGGACGTAGATCGATGGGAGGGTTCCCCAAATATGGGGTATTCCGTCGGGCCGACCACTGATGACAAGTAACCCTGCTCCCGTGGTCGACCCAACGACGAAGGCGACGTGCATCGTGGGTGGGTTGCGGTTGTGCGTGCTTACGCCCCTCTGTCGTCCCGGACGGAGTGGTGCGAGGAGCGCGCCGACCGCAACCCACGCCAATAAAATGTACCTACTTATTATACTTTTATGAAAATACAGCACTACAAATATAAGACTCATTTTTAACCCTATACGCAGAAAGGGGGGTGTTATATGTTTGCCGTCGATGTCTACCTGTGGCAACGTTGCTCTCGAAGCGGACCCATTTCGATGCGCTTTTTTTCACTTGAAAGTCAGTTTCCTTGTCGTGATTCTTAGCTATGTTTGCTTAACATCGGTCGGGCAATGTAAGAGTATCAGCTCTTTTTCAAAATGATGTAATCGCGTATGATTATTAAGGGCTGCATGCGTGCCAGTATAATCGTTAATTGATAATTCCTGTTGATGAGAACGTAATACTTTTTTCTTAGAATAATAACGTATAGAAGGATAGTGTCGGTACTTCGACCGTTCGAAACATGAATCTAAAAATACTAAATGCGCGCAGACGATTACACACGTACATACGCACACCATTATACAAATTATGAAATCAAATTTTGTTTTTATTAACATAAATCGTCGAAATACTTTTAAAAGTAATGTTAAAAACCTTATTAAGTTTTTCAATTGTGTTATGATACCATTTGAATGCACAAACCGTCATAATTACCTATTTATTTTTTAAGAGTTGCGTACGCACGTGCAGTACAGTGACCTTGTACATTACAGAACGGTTCCGGCGTAAGCTCCATTAGGCTCCAATTGAAATGCTTCACTTTTTGTGCGCGAACTTACCTTCTATACGTTATTATTCTAAGACTTTTTTATCGTTTTATTTTCTGTCGGGGGTTATTTAAAATTTTCGATTTTAGTTATAGTTATTAACGTGAAGAACATTGGATTTTATTTATATACGGCGTTACATTCAGATTCCCTCTTAAGATTTTCCTCAGTAATATCTGTGAAATAATGCATATTTTACATATTTTTTCATGCTTTATTATATCGACGCTACGAACACCTCTCACCTCGGTCTTGTAACTATAAATTCTGAAAAGTATTACAATCTCTCTATATAGTAAAATTCGTGATTGGAACTCTTTTAAATCCTTTTATTTCCTACATAGTGGGAGGCAAATACTCAGTATAGTACGCTGTTCAGACGTGGTAGGCTACTTGAAATAGCCCACCACGTCTTCTTGTTCTTTCTCTTGCATAGATGTTATCTACAGCCGATTACATCACATAGTCATCTTTACTACAC
Source organism: Lymantria dispar (assembly GCA_032191425.1). Classification (NCBI taxonomy): domain Eukaryota; kingdom Metazoa; phylum Arthropoda; class Insecta; order Lepidoptera; family Erebidae; genus Lymantria; species Lymantria dispar. The sequence goes on along the minus strand of CM063445.1, from coordinate 7,411,837 downwards.
CCACAGGCAAAATAGGATGCGGTGAAATGCATTTTTACTCCGTCACCACACGGAAACCGCGAGCGTAGATTTTGTACTAAATTCTTTAACTTCGAAATTAGCTTTAATTTCGGCACAAACCTTGCATGTTCAAATGTAATTTGGTATTTACAGTACGTAGTGTATTTCGGAGCGGAGAAAATTTAGTTTCAACGACAAATGCTATTATTCATCTTAATGTGAGTACATACACAATGCCAACGTCTAAACCATACGTACTGTGATATTTGTATCTGTTACATAACACAATGTACATATTTATTTAATACACTAGCAACCCGCTTCGGTTTCAGTCGCCTTACCAGCTTAGTTCCCGTTCTCGTGGGAATACCGGGATGAAATATAAAAAATAATAAAATATAGAGCCTAAGTTACTCCTTATACAGGCAACTACCTGGTAGTAAAATATTATCAAAATCGGTCTAGCCGTTTTGAAGATTACCCAAAAAAAACAGAACCACACGACGACGACCCACGTCCCGGGACAGGGACGTCGAGAGGAGAGGGTACACGAAAGGGTATTCCGTCGGGCCGACCACTGAGAGAGGAACTCGGCACCGGTGGTCGGCCCAACGACGAAGGCGACGTGGAGGCGAACTACAGGTGGGTTGTAGGCCTGCGCGCCGTCCTTTCGTCGTCTCGGGAGGAAAAGACGGCGTGTGCGCTGACACCCCACCCATAAAAAAAAACAGACAAAAAAAAATTGAACCGGCTTTTAGGCATATGTATCGTGCAAAAATCAGCATGAAAAAAGCCCATTATTTTGACATTACCACTTCAATTTCATTTATTTTTATAAATTATCATCATCACCATCATGATTATTTTGGCTCATATACGTCCCAGTGTGGGGTTCGAGCCTCCCCACAATAGCAGCGAAATAACCTTACTATACCATGTTAATCAGACGGCTTGATATGTTGTACTTTAAATTTTCTTTCTATTTCATACATGTTATATGCGTATATGGTCGTCTTTTACGACATCATAGAGCAAAATACGGAGATATAATAACACGTGAATTATTTATGTTGTGAAGTTTTATTTTTCACATCTCTTATGCCACTTGTTGGCATTTGAACGTGCGAAATAAAAATACTGTCATATTGTGTGAGTGATGGCGTGAGAATAAATGGTTTATAGGTGTTTCGGACTAATTCACAATGTACGACGAATGAAAATGTCGTGGTAGGTGTGTTTTAATAAAGCGTCGAATGAATGAGCTACGAGTTTCGTTTAACTGTTATTATTTTTCATGTGGTGATTGAGTAATAATAACATGGTCGCAACCCTTCTTTTCCTCTGGATATCCTAATAATCTAAGCTATCACGCAAGAGAACAACTCTGAATGAAACCCTATGCCTACAACCACAGAGGAACGAAGTGTATGGCCAAGGAGTGGTAAAGGGTTTTGTTCTTTCTTACTTAGTAGTTTCTTAGGAAATCCACGGGCAAGATGGTGGTGGCGAATTATATTCTTGCTTTGTCACCACACGGAAAAAGTACTTATATACCGTTCCAAAATTAATTTTTTTTTAACGCTGTTGAAACGCATTTATGCACTCTCCGCCGCCAGTGATAGGCGAGAGGGTGTGTGGGACTCGTCAGTCACTGTGCAACCGGAATACCCACTAAAACCAAAAGCGTTCTCTTCTGCGCTTTAATAGAGTGCCGGAGAGTTCGTCTATTGACAATCGATCTCCGACACTCCTACACAAGGCCGTATGGCCACGACCTCCCGTCTTTCAAGGCGGTGAGAGGAGATGCGCGTATCGGCGCCTCCCCCTCCCTGGTCGCAGCTTGCACAGTGTCAAAATTAATCCAGCTACGTTTTTTAACAAACTACAAATCCTTAACAAATTGGCAGTCGATTCTTGATAGAATTAATTGGATTTTGATATATTTGAATATTCCAAAATTGGTCACGCTCTACATTATGCGCACGCTCTACAAATTCTATAATCTCATTGACGTAGTAAAAGCCGATCTATTCTAAGATGGTTTATAATTAACTTGAGATAAAAGGTCAGGTTCCATTTTTAAAGAGATATCAGCTCGCTCGCTACGTTCCTATCTAGAAGTTTAGAAACTGTAAAACCTAAATAAATTTCTATTATAAATAGCAAAGAATTCTTTGGCAGTGAATGAAAAAATAATTTTGTGTTGACGCATTAAGAATACAATTTCATCGTCATTATCATCATTTCAGCTCATATACGTCCCACTCTTGGGCTCGAGCCTCCTCCACAATAAGAAGGAAATGGACCTTACTATACCATGCTGGTCAGACAGGTTGTTATAGGGTTTTATTTCTGAGTTTTCCTTCTCTTGCATAGATGTTATATGCTTATTATATCCCTTAGTCGTCTTTTACGATATCCATGGGAGTGGTAATTTGTATTATTCCGTCACCACACGGACAATTTACGACCATAACCGAGACAAGGAAAGCTCGAAATAAAAACCAGTATCAACCCGTGCGACCAACGTTGTGTAGTGGTTCAATTTACCTCCTATTATGCAGAAGGCTCGAGCCTAACGGGCGTATATGAGCTGAAATGATGATACATTGACATTTCACCGTGTGCTGTTGTCACGGGTTAGGACAATGGATCGTAAATAATTAGCACGCTAAAATGGTAATGGGCAGGCCACTTCGCTCGTCCAACCGTTGGGGATGAAAGGTTCTCGAGTGGCGAACACGAATCGGACGGCTCTCTGCTAGACTGATGACATTTTAACAGTCGTATGTAACCGTTGGATGTAGGTAGCATAGGACCGCTCTGCGTGGCATTCTCATGGGGACTATGTCTAGCAGTTAACCTTTAAGATTTAATGCATGGATTTCTCCCTATACAAAATTTGCCACTGCGTTTCATATCTTTGGGATTGAGTTTCGTACTGGATGAGGGACGTCACAAATAGAAAGTCATGTTGCTGCCTTCAGTTATTTCGGCTCGGCGGTGAGTTAGTCAACCGACATAATTATACCCATTATACACTTTTAAAGTATGAAAATTGTCAAATACTGAAACGTATTTATTTATTTTCACTGAAGAATATTTGTGTTAAACTTGAAGACAATAGATGAAGATTTTTGTTTCTTCCCACACAAACTTTGCTACTGCGTGTCACCCCCTTTGGGGTTGAATTTCGTAAAATACTTACTAGATTCCTACTTCACAAAAAGTAACCATTGTTAAAATTTCATGCTTCTGACTTCAGTAAATTCGGCTCGGCGGTAAGTCAGTCAACTCACATCTTCATTCCTATTTTATTTTATACCCTTAAAGTACGAAAATGTATAAACCCTGAAACATTTGTTTACTTATTTTCTTTTAAGAGTATCTAAACAGAAACGTTTTGATTTTGGTCATAAATATCACTAATTGTAAAATAAATTAGCCTCTTAAACTCCTTCACATATACGAAGAAAATTTATTTTCAGTACTTTCACACATAGCGATGTTTTAACATGTTGATTGCAATTTTGTTTTTGTATAATCGGCACGTAAGCCATATTTATAATGGGTAACAACGATCGCGTGCTTTAGTGTAATAATACCCAAGTCTGTAGTTACAATAGAATAAAATACAATAGAGTAACAAAACAGGGTTTCGTGTTGTTGCTATAGTAATTTGTTTGATCTTGTAATTTGTTAAAATTAGCGGCGTAACAAGTGAAAGAACACATAGGTTTGATTACGATAAATAAGAAATATTTTTTAACAGCTTTGTAGATATTTGATGGGTGTGGTGGACTAGGAGGTAGAAGGAAAAGGAAGCTGAGGAATCAGAGTCAAGGACAGGATGATTTCTAACCGATTATGATTGACCGTATCTGTGTATCGGTGGTCAGCCAATGTGGTAATGGGGAGGTAATATGAGACATCGCGTTACCTTTCTGTCACCCCGTAAATTTTGAGCGAGTTGTATTCATTCATAGCCTATTAAAAACTGTTTAGTTATCTCATCTTTTTATGATTCTTTTAAAGCTTCAAAAATATTCGTTGCTTTTAATTGAATTATTTGACACATTAATTACGTAATAATTTGGTATAGGAACCATAGAATGGTATCCCATTTAAGCTTAAAGCTGTTTATCATCATTCAGCATAAATTAACAAGTCAAAAATTTACTTTGACAGAAATTCAATCTAACGAAGTGATTATATTACCGTCCGTATAGTGACGGAGTAAGAATAAAGTTCAGCATCCCCCTTTTTGCCCGTTAGAGTCGACTGAGGAATATAATATGCAAATAACATTTATGCAAGAAATGGGCAACTCGAAACAAATAAACCCTGTATCAACCAGCGTGGCGTAGTAGGTCAATGTCGCTCCTATTTTGGAGGAGGACCGAGCGATTTTTTTTTTTTAGCAATTGTATGCATAGCCTAAAAATTACCGATTCATCTATAGATCAACAACATTAAAACTATTGCAAATCAATCCTTCTGAGCCATTTGGATATCTATCGAAATCTATTTATGCTTCTGCAAAAAGATGTAAGACGAGTAATGACAGCTCTTAATATAGTCAAATACAAAACATTTGCACCGTCAGGTACATTTCACCTACAAGGCTACACATAAATTTATTAGAAAGAGCTACTTTGAATCTATTGTAATTCAAATCAGGCCTCATCGTGAACTCTTTGCCAATGCAACGCTTGCACGATTTTGCATGCCAGTTTGTGACACTACACGAATACTATTTGACAGACGGTTCGACGCCTTCTTGAATAAAGTTAACAATTGATACTCTATAAAAAGGAGATTATGTCATATCATCATCCTCATCTCAGCCCAAATATATCCCACTGTTAAGCTCGGGCGCCTCCTTTATGAAAGGGAATTTGAACTACCACGTTGTTCAGACGTGGCATAGGGTTTTATTTCGTGTTTTCTCCTCTTACCTTGATGTCATCTGCATATGTACCCCTTACTTGTCTTTTACGACGCCCACCCGTGGGCAAAAGTAGTAGTGGTAAATTGTATTTTTACTCCGTCATCACATGAAAATGATACATATGTACTTATATAATATCGCATATGTATATAATGAATAAAAACTATATCGATTTATGAATATAATACAGTAATTATTTTCATATGGAATTAGTCTCAGGTATTTCACCAATAATAGAGAGAAAGCTGTACCAAAATTTGCAAGCAATGAAATACAAACGCGATAAAATCAGTAAAGTGATTTTATGTAAAACCAGCAACCCGCCCTAGCTTCGCTTCGGTTTTAGTCGTTTTACCCGCGTAGATCCCGTTCCCGTGGGAATACCGGGATAAAATATAGCCTAGTTAACGCACTGATATTATAGCTTTCCATTGGTGAAAGAATTTTTGAAATCGGTCCAGCCGTTTTGAAGATTACCCGGAACAAACAGACAGACAGACAAAAAATTTTTAATCTGTATTTTAGGCATAGGTGTCATACAAATAACCGTGTGAGCATGAAAAAAGCCTATTATTTTGACATTACAAACAGACACTCCAATTTTATTTATTGGTATAGATGTGTAATACTCGCGTAAACATCAGAAATCATTTGACGTCTAACTTCACAACTTCCATACTAATCTGCGTGCCCCAAGCAACGTTTAGCGAAATAGATATAGGTAGTATTAACAATTAACTGCAAAAGTTTTTAACTTTTTTAAATTCATTATAGTACATTTTTCTTAATTAGTTATTAAAATAAAATAGTAATGATTTAATATAATATGATTTGATTGTAATGATAATGCGCTTATTAGCCAATTGTCCTCGCTTTGCATAGAAGGGAATTGGGATCTTTCAAACTCCTCTTGTTTTTCTTTTTTAATTAGATTTATTGCGGGTCCCAAGACAATTAAAAGCCTTCTCCGGGACTTCCTGAGGGTTAAACCTTGGTGTCTTTTATAGAGACCACTGTGGATCCAAACTTACGGGAGTTACAGTGGTGGGAATGTGTGGTGATATTAGGCCCATACAAAAAGAAGTCGTAATGATACATGCAAACATTGAATGTTCTGTTAATTGAATTGATTTACTTAGTTCTTTTAATATAGATTGTATTTATTTGTGAGAACAGTTTTTATCTGTCGCTTGAAAAATCCGTCCTAAATGTTAAATACAAATTTGTCACAAGATACGTATCTATATGTTTCATTATTTTGCTTCTAAAAGTAAAAGAAATTTCTGATTTTAGAAAAGAAATTTTCAATATCGCATTCTTGCCTTCCATTTACTGAGATATTTCTTCTGGATAGATACCTAACTTATATAGGCTTTCTAGATTAGACATTTTGTTTCAATAAAGACTCAGGACTGATATTGAAGAAATTTTCTATTATTTTTCGCCGTTGTATAAGATTCATGTTATTTTTTTGGAAAATACTATAAATGTTTTAACAGACACTAATGTTTTATTAGCATTGAAAAAGACGGTATTGAAAGTTTACTTACTACACTATTTGCGCTGTAGCATGGTGCGGGTGACACATGTCAATACCAGGTGACTAGGGATGTGACGAATCGCAATTAAATTTTTATCACTAATTATACTCGTAGCATAAATAAATGTTGTTCTGTTTATTATTGTCACGAAAATTATATATAGGAAAAAATATATTCATAAAAATTATTCAATTAATTTAATAGTTCAAAAATTTTAAAAAGTTTCGTAAACGCATTCAAAACAACTGGTATTTCATATTTTTTCGTGGCAGCTTCGAGGATTAAAATTGAATGAAAAATTGAAGTAAATATGTAATAATTGTATACTTTTTAACAATAAAAAATTGAGCGCACAAATTGTTTTTTATTTATTTTTTAATCGACAATTCTTCGTAGTAGTACATCCCATCACTAAATACGTCTTTGGTGTTAACGTTATACGCATACCACTTTGATTATTTTTTCTTTCAATTTCATTTGATTTGTAGGCTAGAACATTCTAGTTGGGTTTAATTTGGAAGGTATACCTTTATTACTACAGTTATTAGTGATTTAATATATTACCGATGTGGTACAGCTGAATTAATAGATCATAATTATAAATCGCGGCAACTTTCAAGAGTGAAACGAAACTCGCCATAACTGTCACCCGCACCATGCTACAGCGCAAATACTATAGCTATAATCATTGCGATGAGTCATCATAATATAGCGAAATTAATATCAAGTTAAGAAAGGACTAAGAAGAAATATCTAATAAGTCCTGTTAACTTCACATCTCGTTCAAGTCTCTTCTATAGCACGAAAAATTATTTCCGTTTTCTAGTTATGGTATTGTCTGTATGTATCCATTAGGGAGTTTCAAAAAAAAATTTTTTTTGTCTTGGAACCAGGCTCAAAAGTTTCGTTTAGATGCTAAAACAGGCCTCTGAAAATATGAGCTCTTAATATTAATGTTAAGTATGTCCGCATCACACTTTTCGATTTTCCATAAGAATAACTTTTGAATGAGTTGATTCATCGAAAAATGTTTTTTTTTTTTTTTTTTTTTTTTATTGCAAACGGTGGCAAACGAGCAAACAGTACACCTGATGGTAAGTGTTGCTGCCGCTCATGGACCTTTACAAGGCCGTTGCCTACCGCGAAGAAAGCGAAGGGAGTGTGAATGCGTGCATTGAGGCTCGGTGATACCAAGGGCATCACCAAAACCCTCCACACGCAATCACCCTCAGAAAGTTGGGCTTCCGGCTCTCTCGCTCACCGAACGAAGCGCAGTAACAAATTGCTACTACTCAGACGTCGATTTTCTGCGAGAGCATGGTACTGCCCCGGACGGTCCGGCCCGCGGCTGTAGACAGATAACTGTCGACAGTGTGGTCCTACCACTCCTAAATATATATATCAGACCTTTTTTGTAGAACGTTTAATTCTCTACAAATATATGTAATGGGAATTGCAGATGCAGAGCGATGTATGGTTCATCAGTTACAAAAATTAGAATAAAAAATAAAAACTTTCCTATGTAATTCTTATGGAAAATGGAAAAGTGCGATGCGGACATACTCAACATTAATATTAAGAGCTCATATTTTCAGGGGCCTATTTTGGCATCTAAACGAAACTTTTGAGCCTGGTTTCGAGTGAAAAAAAAAAAGTTTTTAAGCGCCCTAATATCCATATATCTTATTCGTCTTCTACATCACCTACGGGGTAAAGAAGGAGTGTTGAATTGTATTCTTACCACACGGCAAATATCACACCTATTAACATCATAAAAAGAAGAAAATAAAGAAAATTCTTACTAAGGACGTATATTGTAAATTTTGACAATGCAATAATAAATAAAGGCAAATATAATAAGAATAACCATAAACTTATTTAAACTAAATACATAATTATAACACTGACAATTTATAAGGCAAGTAAAAAAGGTTGCTTACTATTTGTTTACTATAGTGAGCAATAACGGATGATTTTGCAAAGTAGTAAATATTAGCACTGAACTTTGCGATAAATATAGACGTTCTATACCTACATAAATATTCATTCAAAATTTTCTTTTTATCGTTACATAGTTCGCCATAAATTTTGCAGCTACCTAGGTACTTCTAAATGATTAGTTGTTTCACTTGCTGGCTTTGGCAATATATACACAAATTAATATAATTAAAAAATAATTAATGTAATGGCTTATTGATTTTCTTAATTATTAATCATCTATTGTTTTCAGGTGTTAATATTTTTCTGACTAATCTTATTTATGTTTTTGAATAATCTTTATTGGAATTTTTACTCACTCAAACAACATCGGTTCTCGATATTATTAATGTCTTGGCGATTTAATTCAACGAAAGCACACGACGACATAATTTAAACTTAAATCTAAAATATAATTTTAGATCGAGTAAAGCGCAATCGACAGTAATATCATATATTTAAGTGTATCAATTATTAAAATTCCTTGCTTCTAAAACAGCATTGAAATTGTACAACATACTTAGTTCATTTTGTGATTTTAGTGCTATTCGTAAACACTTTGTGTCAAAGTAAGATTTAAAGTCAGAAACTCGTTCTAAATATTCGATCAGAAGTTCTTGTGTAAGGTTCTTTGTAGCTTAAAATTGAAGTTAACAGACGGCGAGGAAATATTATTCCCAAAGATCTGATAAAATATTTCAGAAAGCATAGTAGGGCTTTCACTAACCTAACGATTAAATATTAATTTGATTTATTCGTAACTTAGAGTATCAACATCATCATCATCTCTGCCCATATACGTCCCACTGTTGGGTTCGGGGCTCTATGGGAGGGCAATTGACCTACTATACCATGCTTGTTAGACGTGTTGGCATAGGGATTTGTTTCGAGTTATCCATCTCTTGCATTGATGTTATATGCATATTATATCCCTTGGTCATCTTTTACGATACCCACTGGCAAGAGAGGGGGTGAATTGTTTTCTTACTCCGTCACCACACGGAGAACTTATCTTAGAGTATATATAAAGTAATTAAGGACATTATGTGTCCTATATTTATACTTATTACTTTGTTCATTGCAGTTCACATAGGAAAATTGATCATCTTCGAAATCAATCAACGTTAGTAATCTGAGATTGTCATAACGTCCTATTTATTTTTCAGTTCTTTGCCCCATTTTTATAGCTACAATAATTAGTTTTTTTTTTGTGATACATTGTTTTTAGGGTTCCGTACCTAAAGGGTAAAAATGGGACCCTATTACTAAGACTTCGCTGTCTCTGTCCGACTGTCTGACTGTCACCAGGCTGTATCTCAAAAACCGCGATAGGTAGACAGTTGACATTTGTACAAATTATGTATTTCTCTTGCCGCTATAACAACAAATATTAAAAATAAAATAAATATTTAAGGAGAGCTCCCATACAACAAACGCGATTTTTTTTGGCCTTTTTATGGATAATGGTACGGAACCCTTCGTGCGCGACTCCGTCTCGCACTTAGCCAGTTTTTTATTTATATTTTTTTTAGTATTTAGATTCTATTGAGAAAATCTTACTCTCTATGACATACCAGATTTGAAGTAAGGATTTTAAATAAAACTACTTTACGGATTTTATCGCGTTTGTATTTGATTTTTGATTACCCGACGTTTCGAACACTTTACAGCGTTCATGATCACGGGTGGACTAAGATGTCTCACGTCCAACAAGTCATCGTTACTGCAGAAAATTTGTAATTATCTACCCGATACAGAAATTAGTTATTAAATATTGACCCACATTTTGATACAAAATTTATTGCCAGTGTAAGAAGAAAATGATTCTATATGAAAAAATTATATTGTTTATGGTTAGTAATAATTAAACATTAAAATTAATAGTAATTATATTTAAAAACTAACTAATAATCTAGTATACTACCACGGTTACACTGAGAAAGATCCGGCAAGAAAACTCAGGTAACATGATGCTAAATTAAAGTTAATTTTGAAGGCGGCTTACTTTATGTCACTAAAAGGTTTTAATTTATAAAATTATCTTTAGTTATTATTATTGTGGGTCAAATCTATACACGGTGTCTTGCAGTCTTGTGGTGGTCTTTTTGGATTTGTTTTTAATAATGTTTATAACAGGATCCCAGCTTGATGGTAACACCCAGCCATCCTCTCTATTGAAATTTTTGTGTTTTTTAATCTCAATAGCCTCGCGTACCATTCTAGGCAGGTATCGGTGTTCTTTTGCGAGGATTTGTGGTTTATCAAACCTAATGTTATGGTGGGCGCGGTCCTGACTATGTTCACAGACTGCAGACCTAGTGTCCCTGCGGTGCTTCACATCGGCTATGTGTTCTTTGATCCGAGTTCATATGGATCTCTTTGTTTGTCCAATGTAAGAGAGACCACAGTCACAGTCAAGTTTATATACTCCTGCATCTTGTAAAGGGATCTGGCACTTGACAGGTGGTAAGAATTGGCTAATCCTCTTCAGTGGCTTAAAATAAGTTTTAATGGAAGAGCGTTTCAGGATGTAGCCAATCTTGTCAGTGACTCCTTTGACATAAGGTAGTATTTTTTCATATAGAATCATTTTCTTCTTACACTGGCAATAAATTTTGTATCAAAATGTGGGTCAATATTTAATAACTAATTTCTGTATCGGGTAGATAATTATAAATTTTCTGCAGTAACGATGACTTGTTGGACGTGAGACATCTTAGTCCACACGTGATCATGAACGCTGTAAAGTGTTCGAAACGTCGGGTAATCAAAAATGAAATACAAACGCGATAAAATCCGTAAAGTAGTTTTATTTAAAATGTATAATACTTGCGTAAACATCAAAAATCATTATTGAAGTAAGGATGTTATCAAGCTCCGGTAACCGTAACAGAAACTTAGATATCCGAAATGAAAACATATACGAAATCGTACCCGAATCTCATATACGGGTAATTTTAGCTAGGTTCGGTGTCTGTGTGAGAGGCGTAACAAAGGAGTCCTTTCAACCAGCCGAATTGACATACTAAATGTAAACCTCTCCAAAGGATAATAATAATACAATAATCCACATTTAGTATTTAATAAATCATAAAATCCAATAAATATATTTAAAAATATCTAAAACTATAAGATAATCTGAAATAATTTAATTCGTGAGTGTATTCGAAACAAGTAGGTATAATATTATTCTAATATCCGTATACAGATCCAAAACTTCATAATAAATTTTATAACATACTTAATTTGAATTACTTAAGATGTTGTTTTTAACCCCCGACGTTTTTTTTCTGTGACTTAGTTGCTAGCCGCAGATGGCTGTAAATACTTTACTCGGATTGGTGGGTGAGCGCTGAATGCTCGCAACCCGTAATCCCGATGCAAAAAGAGGGGTGTTATATGTTTAACGTCGAGGTCTGTGTCTCTGTGTGTGTCTGTCTGTCTGTGTGTGTGTGTCTGTCTGTCTCTGTGTGTGTGTCTGTCTGTCTCTGTGTGTGTGTCTGTCTGTCTGTCTCTGTATGTGTGTCTGTCTGTCTATGGCATTGAAGCTCTTAAAAAATGGACCGATTTTGATGCGTTTTTTTTTCATTTGAAAGCCATTTCCTTTTTTTTTGAGGGTGGGTTGCGGTCGGCGCATTCCTCGCACCAATTCCTCCGGGGCGACAGAGGGGCGTAAGCACGCACACCCGCAATCCATCCGAACACCACATCGCCTTCGTCGTTGGACCGACCACCGGAGCAGGGTGTAAGCCAGTTTCCTTGCCGTGGTTCCTAGTTATGTTTGATTAATATCGGTCCAGCAATGTAAGAGTATCTGCTTTTTTAAAAAATGATATATTGGCGTATGATTACTCTATTAACACTGACTGCTGTCATTATATCGCATACAGGTACATTACTATGCGGCGAGCCACCACACGCAATCGTGTGTGGCATACACGCCTGGCGTGTAATCGCCGCACACGCGTGTGTTATCAAAAACACGCTTTTTTTAAAATAAAAAACAAAAAATCAAAAACACGCTTGTCTTTTTCCCGCAGCAAACGTCTTAAGTGCTGCACGCTGCACGAGTGCCATTATAATCGTTAAATGACAATTAATTGATAATTCCCATTGAAGAGAACGTAATACTTTCAATTTATTATTTTAGTTTGTGCCAGAGGTTATTAGAAATTTTCAATTTTACTTGTTATGTAGTTAATTTATATGTAATACTTGTATAACTTAAATGAAAATGTAGTTTGTAAAAAAGTTTTTTTTTTGCATATGAAAGTAGGTATATTCAAAAGCTTAGATTTTAAACTTTCTTTATATACAAAAGCTATACAGCTGCAATCAACACGCTTTGAGAAAATATCAGTACATAACTAATTCGTCAAAACGTAGAATAACTGTGAAATGAGACGGCTAAGGGAAAAATATATGCTCTTGGAAACGCGAATGTAACTAATAAATATTATCATTTTTATTGAGAGACCATATACGACATTGGCTTACTGTATTATCCCGGCCAGACGGGTTTTGTTTCGAGCTATTCTTATATTGCGTTTACGTCATCGGCTTACGTTTGTTACTTGAACGTACATAATACAAAAAGGCGTAGTGTATTCTTCGTAACTGCATGACATTTAGTTTTAATCAATATAAAAAAAGGCAAAATCAGTACCTACTAAGGAAAAAATCCTTGTATACTAGAAGACTTTACCAATAATTTCTTTAATAAATAATCAACGAATACAAATTCTATTCAGACTCAAAACCACGATTAATGGATCGCACAAAAATTGTCTTACATGGGAATCAAACCAGCTACAATTGGTGTGTTAGCTAAAAATCTTTGCAGTCAATCAATTACATGATATTTTGATCTTTATATCGTAAGCATATCACGAAAATGGTTCGCAGAATATGATGTCATTCTATGTTCACTGTTTGCTATAGGCGGCTATCTTTAAGGTGGACTAGTTCCGTAATTATCATGCTTTGCTAGCTTTTCACTATCTAAGTACTCCTGCCTCTTCTTTTGGCGATCTCTGTAACTAATAAAAAGTATGAATGTTTCTTTCGTAATGATTTCTGATGTTTACGCGAGTATTATACATTTTAAATAAAACTACTTTACGGATTTTATCGCGTTTGTATTTGATTTTTGATTACCCGACGTTTCGAACACTTTACAGCGTTCATGGTCACGGGTGGACTAAGATGTCTCACGTCCAACAAGTCATCGTTACTGCAGAAAATTTATAATTATCTACCCGATACAGAAATTAGTTATTGAATGTTTCTTTCGTGACAAAGCAGGTAAAGAATCGTTCTAGTCTGGTCCCATCTACGTTTGTGTCAACCCTTATCTGTTGCGTTGGCGTATTACCAGGCATTTGTCGTGGAAACCCGAAGCTAACCAGTTTTGATCGCTTCAATGAGTCTATTGTTCCCGTTCCATCTCTCGCTTTGGTCAATTTAGTTGGTAGTAAAGATCGAGCAGTGTTTTGTGTTTATAACGCATTTCTATCGCGTTTCTTTATTTACAACGTAAACTGATTTTGTATTTGAATGGTAAATCAATATAGGCTTTATACTATAAATATACCTTCAGGAAGCCGATTCAAATTTAGTTATAATATTTTTATTTTACATGAATTGGTATTAGATATCATGGATGCAACGAAAGGGTTAAATTTATATAATCTTAATGTAGTCTCAATCTATGTGGTGAATAATAAAACAATTCACCACATCCTCTCTTACCTGTGGGTGTCGTAAAAGACTACTAAGGGGTATGATATGCAGAAAACAGCATTGCAACAGACGGAAAGCTCGACATAAAACCCTATAACAACTCGTCTGACCAGCGCGGTGTAGTAGCTCAATTTCTTTACTGTTGTGGAGGAGGCTCGAGACTTGCAGTGAGACCTGTATGAGCTGTGATGATGTTGATGATTGGCATTATCATTACTTGCATAAATATTATTGCTAGTTATAAATAACACTAGTTTACAGTGTTTCTGTTGCCGATGAAATGTTTGCTGTTGCCGACTACGTATGATATGCTGGTTACAAATATATAACTAGAATTTTTTCATCAGCTCTAGTTTATGAGTTTCAGGTACTACGTTTTAAAATTAAAAATATAACTAATTTATAAGATAAACGTAGTTTTTCATTAATTATTATTATGTTGCAAAAAACTTCTCTTTAAAGCTTTTCTTTTATGTATGGACTTAGAAGAATAGCGTATAATGCTCCAACAATAGCTAGACATCATATTTTTATCCCAGAAACAGTGATAACGCTCCTCAACGACGCGTAAATCTTGATGCATTTGATCTCCCTGCTCCTGGCTCATGTTTAATAAATTTTCTGTAAATCTGTCTAGATGACTATGTAGAAAGAGGAGTTTTATACTCATATCGCATCCCAGAGTTTTTAATTCTGGAGGAGGTCTTCTACAAGTTGTTTATAATTTTCTCACATTTTGCTTTTGAGGAAGTTTTGCATGACCCATACGAAAGCCGTTCATACTTTTAATTCAAGTCCAGTCAAATTATTTTTAAATCTAGTATCTTTGATAAGTTTTCTAATTTAGGGTCCGTCAAAAATACCAGCTTTAATATTTTCCATAGTGAGCTGAGGAAACTTTTGGCAAATGTAGGAAAAGCAATCACCTTTTTTAACGAGTGCTTTAACAAACTGTTTCACGATTCCGAATTTTATAATATGTAATGATGGTCAAATAATTTTATCATGAGCTACTAGTGAATTTTGTATTATATTTTTCTGCCCAGGTGTCATATTTTCTTTTAAAGGCCAGTCTTTCCCAAAGTACAGCAAAAACGTATTTTAACGCATCGATATAGCTTTTCTGTACTCTTTTAATACACATATGTAGCAAAAAAGGTTAGCGTTATTTAAACAGCTTCTCCTTGAACTGCTCCTGTCGCAAAAAACTTTTGAAATTTATCTTAACACACTGAAATATCCACGTTATTAACGAATATAGGTACATATACGCAAAAATAATGAAGGTCAACAACATAGAAATTCGAGCTGCACAAAAACTTTTAAGGATAGATTTGTTATGATCGTGATACAAGTGAACAATATCGCCCACAAAATTCACAGCAACAGACAAAATGTTGAGTTTTGTAAACTCGTGTAATAAACAGTAGGTATTTTTTAAATATTTTTTTTTTGGTCTAGTTAATCATACATGACTATTATCCAATCAACATTATAATCATCTATCAACTACAGTTATAGTTGCACTGTAGGGCAATGGAGTCGTCTTACATTGGTGGCATTGCAGATTACTTACATTATTATTTGAGCATCCTTAGGAATATTATAAATGCAAAATTATAAATACAAAAGTTACTTTGTTTGTTTTGTGTGGTTTAAAGTTATAATATCAGCTAGCCGAGGCCGCGGGTGACGTAACCGGGGAATTAGTCCGTCACCCGCTGAGAAGCCAACCGCGTGAGGAAAGACCGACGTCCCCCCTCGGGGAGGACGATGGGAGGGTACCCCAAATAGGGGGTATTCCGTCGGGCCGAACACTGATGTCAAGTCACCCTGCTCCAGTGGTCGGCCCAACGACGAAGGCGACGTGCATCGTGGGTGGGTTGTGAGAGTGCGTGCTTACGCCCCTTTGTCGCCCCGGACGGAGTGGTGCGAGGAGCGCGCCGACCGCAACCCACCCCCAAAAAAAAAGCTATAATGTCAGGAAGTAACATATGCTATATTTTATCCCTACGCGGGTAAGGCGACTGAAACCGAAGCGAGGGGCGAGGGCGAAGGTTGCTGGTAAGAATAAATTAACCCAGAAGAAAAGTAGAGCGCATATTAATTCGAAAACTGACGTAGAATTTGCATCAAACTCGTGATGTATGACTTGTCAGTCCACTGTGCTACGGTCAGATTATCCTTGCCCCATATTGATCCAAATAGGTGTTTAATGTGACCTATTATTGTATTTATAAAAGGCGCTAAGGTTGTTGGTCGTTAATTATAACGCTTATTAGCGTTCCATTACGCTGCTCCGCCTAACGAGCCCTTGGAATCGTGGTGTGTAATTAATTGGCACAGAAACAATTTATTCACGCTAATTTTCTCTTTTGCACTTGTAATTTACTAAAATTATATGTTTGCTCGTATTTTGGTTAAAATCATAGCATATAAGTGACATATATTAAGTTTTGTTGCATATACTCATATGCTAAACATCTTATACAAAGTATTTTTGAACCGTATAACAAATTAACCCAGTATGGTGTGCAATAAACATCCGTCCGCCATCCGTTTCGTTCCAGTGTGATGACAAATCATGAATACAATATATCGCCCCCCTCTTCCTTTCACGTGATGTCTTCAGAGACTATTAAGAAACGTGTATAGTGCAACCGCAGATTGTACACTTATTTGCACCATCTTCAATATTGTATGATATGAAGTCATATTCATTTCCTTCATAGTCGGCTTTCCTTCATAGTTCCAATATTGACTCGGCTACCGTTTTTTCATCATTATCAAGTTATTTATATTTTATCATCATCATTCAGCTCATATATGTCCCACTGCTGGACTGAAGTCTCCTTTGCAATAGGAGGGAAATTGATCCACCATATCACGCTCATCAGACGGTTTGGTACAGGGTTTAATCTCTCACAGATGTTATATATTGTATTTCTTAGTCGTCTTTTACGACATCCACGTCAAAGAGCCCTCACCATGGATGTCGTGTCGTGTCGTGGTGGTGAATTGTATTCTTACTCTGACACCACACGAAAATTCATATCTAATTATAAAAAAAACAATCAAGTAAAAAATACTTATCAGTCGGTGTAAAACGTATGATAAAATTAGTATAAGAGATGGTAAATACAAATCCATAATAACACTCTATGCTCATCCGTCTGGCAAGCGTGTCAGTCCAGTAACCTAATTTTGAAGGAGATCCTTGCCGAACAATGGCACGTTTATGCCCTGAGAAGATGATATCAATGGAGTTTAATCCCTTCCAACAACTCCAAGGAAGTAAGCGCTCTTTACAAAAAATTTTGTCTAAATATTTTTTTTATTTTTAAGATTTAGTAGGTAATTTACGGAACAAGAGGGGTGTTATAAGTTTGACGTCGATGTGTGTCTGTCTGTGGCATCGTAGCTCTCAAACGGATGGACAGATTTCGATCCCGTTTTTTTTATTTGAAAGCCAGTTGCCTGGCGGTGGTTCTTAGCTATGATGTTTGGTAATACCGGTCTAGCATTGTAAGAGTATCAGCTCTTTTCCAAAATGATATAATGGCGTATGATTATCCGACTAAGGCGCTTCACACACTGCTCCGCGCTCCGTCGCCTGGCGCGGAGTGGCAGATTTTATATTGTATGCAATTACATCGATTTGTATAGAAAACACGCCAGCACACCGAAAATGCGCCACGGCGCGGGAGCACGTCCCGCTAACAGATTCTGCCGCTAGGCGCGGAGGCGCGGGGTGGACCGCAGCAGATCTGGACACGGATAGATTTATATACCAAATTGAATGACTTCAGTATTGCCCATTGTAACGTAACTAACCACGACGACCAAATGGAAAATAAACTTTAGTGCGGGACGCGTACGAAGCCGTCAGGCGCGGAGGCGCGGTAAAATCTGCACGAAGGGCCAGATCTGTTCCTCCACGCCTGGGCGCGTCGCCAATGTGTGAAGCGCCTACGTGCTTTACGCGAGCCAGTACAGTCATTAAATCACAATTAATTAATAATACCTGTTGAAGAGAACGTGATATTTTTTTTGTATTATTTTAGTTCGTGTCGGGAGTTATTTAAAATGTTCAATTTTACTTACAGTTATATAAATAATGCAACTCGTATGTGAAGGTAAGACACACATGACATTGAATTGAATCCACATCAGTGCCACTTGTGGGCAGGTAAAATAAATCCACGATACTTGGTAGGTCCGTGTATAGACGACAGGAATCATGACATTATAATACATTGTTAATCTCCAAATTCGATATGCAGTTATATAAGGATTAATTAACAACATATCTCTAAATACAACATGTAAAGATTAACGATTTATCGTTTTTAAATTACTTCGAAGCATTGGCCATTAAATGATTATAGTAGTCTTGGTAATTTTTT
Source organism: Lymantria dispar (assembly GCA_032191425.1). Lineage (NCBI taxonomy): Eukaryota > Metazoa > Arthropoda > Insecta > Lepidoptera > Erebidae > Lymantria > Lymantria dispar. Next base: position 7,393,220 of record CM063445.1, on the reverse strand, counting down.
GACTATTCATGATTAACGTTTACGAGTGTTGTGGAGTGTTGGTATGTAATTATTGTTAATTCCACAAGGCCTGCATGAACTTGCGAATCTTCAGGAAGGGCTGACCAATGCAACGGAAAATAACTTTCGAAGGCCAGCCTTCGAGACAATTCAGATTAGTATTCGGAACTTGTAGGATATTTTAAGGCAGAGGTGTCAGTGGTCGGCCCAAAAGGCAGGAAAACGATGTACGATTGGTTGTTCTAACGCTGCTCGTCAGTTCTACGAAATAACTAGGTCGCTTTTAATTTTTTTTTTAATTTCAGTTCTAGGTATACTGTAGTTTATAAGTCTAATCTGCTCTTATTCTGTGGTAATCACTAAAGACTCTACCTCCAGTATAGATATATCTATAGTAAACATTACATCTATTATATTCACATCTATGGGCTTATCGTAATACTGGAGTCTGTAAGGACCGTAATAAGTTTTTATTAAGGAAATGGCTACCGAGGTAATACTATGATCTTAGTCGATACGATCTGGTGTTGACGGTCTATCAAAAATACTGTTCGATATCTCGGAAATATTGTACATTTTCTTCCAATCAAATCAGTTCCACTGTACCGAACCGTGTTATCTAATAGCTAAGACTTATTTTGGCGCAAAAAATATTACGGTACATTTGTTGAACCTTACGATATCGTATAGAGCAGACGCAAAAATAAAACGGGTTGGCCTAATTGTTTACGTTAAGAATGGGGTGAGTTTTTATGGGGCATGATACATACAGTGAAATTGAGCGATGTATTTTGAATATAGGGGATTATTTGCGCTTAAGGCAACGTATTTAAAAGTATTTGTAAGTGTCTTGAGAGTTGGAAGAACGACTAAGTGATTTTTGTAGTAAACTAGCTGACCCAACAGACGTTGTTCTGTTTAAATCTATAAAAATAGTAAAAAGAATTCTCCTTGAAATTGAACCAATTCCAATTATTAATCTAAACTTATTCAACATTCTCATATCCATCGGCACAGCCACAAAAAATTATGAAAATCGGTCAAGCCATTTAGAAGGAGTTCAATTACAATCACAAGACCAGCAGATAACATTTTGTAGTTTTACTAAAGATGATAGGGGTTTATAACATTATTCTGAGTGACATGCTATCTTGTTAAATTACCCTTTGGCATTTTGCCAGTTTCGTATTGTTTAGAAACAATGCTTAGTAAGCATAACCGTATTTGCTTTCTACATTAATGTCAATTCAAGTAAATATAACTTCATAATAAAACCAACGAGATTGTTTTCCTGATATGAATTGAATTATTCACATAAAACAACAAAATATTGATGAAATAACGAGATTTGGAGATTACGAAATAAAATCTTTTACGTAGGTAATTTTATTTTACTAATTATTCCTCCGTCACGGAGATATATTCCGTGTTGTGACAGAGGAATAATACAATTCACTACCCTTTTGGCTGAGGATGTCGTAAAAGATGACTAAGGGATATAATGTGCATGTAACAACTACGCCAGAGACGGAAAATTCGAAATAAAAAACTTGACCACCACGTCAGACCACCGTGGTATACGAAGTCAATTATCCTCCCATTGTAGGGGAGACTCGGAGCCCAGCAGTAGCACATATATGATGATAAATAATTTTGGTTTAGTAAACAAGAGGAACTAAAAGTGCCAATGGTATTACTGTTTAAAGTTATTATAATTGCATTTCAAATGTTTAATTACTATTTAAGAGTTGAATAAAGATTTAAATATAATGCTTTGCCAAAGGCGGTTATACTAATGTCTTGAGCCAAATGCTTAAGACATCTCAGCAATGAAATATGCTTCACGTCTGCATGACATTTTTTTGTACCCATGTAATAGAACAAGGTTTAAGAATTATTTGATTTGAATTTGAGACTTTGACTTATTCTATTTAGAAATATGTAATTAGTAATCCATCCATCCATCCATCAGCCTACAGACGTCCACTGCTGGACATAGGCCTCCCCACGAGAATGCCACTCGGAACGGTCCTGCGCCACTTGCATCCAATGGTTCCCTGCAACTTTGAGAATGTCGTCAGTCCACCACGTGGGGGGTCGTCCTACGCTGCGCCGTCCGATTCGTGGTCGCCACTCAAGAACCTTTCTACCCCAACGGTTGTCGGTTCGACGAGCGATGTGGCCTGCCCATTGCCATTTCAACGTGCTAATTCTGCGGGCTATGTCGGTTACACCCGTTGTTCTACGGATTTCCGTGTTCCGGATTTTATCACGTAGAGAAATATGGAGCATAGCCCTCTCCATAGCACGCTGAGCGACTTTGAGCTTTTTTAGGAGGCCGACATTTAGAGACCACGTTTCAGTGCCGTAAGTAATCGCTGGTAACACACACTGGTTATAAACCTTTGTTTTCAGACACTGCTGAATATTGGACGAGAAGATCCTCGTAAGTTGCCCGAACGCTGCCTAGCCGAGTTGGATTCGTCGGCTGACCTCTTTCTCGAAATTGGATCTACCTAACTGGACTGCTTGTCCTAGGTAAGCATAATGATCCACAACTTCGAGAATCACATTCCCAACTAGCACCGGTACAGGAATGACATGGGCATTAGACATGACTTTCGTCTTGTCCATGTTCATTTGTAGACCCACTAGTTGAGATACCCTGCTGAGGTCATTGAGCATAGTGCTAAGGTCCTCCATGGATTCTGCCATGACTACGATATCGTCAGCAAATCGAAGGTGAGTGATGTATTCGCCGTTGATGTTGATGCCGAGTCCAGTCCAGTCTAAGAGCTTGAAGACATCTTCCAGCGCAGTGGTGAACAGTTTCGGAGAGATGACATCTCCCTGTCTCACACCTCTCTGCAACTCGATCGGTTTCGTAGTCTTATTCTGGATGCGGACTGACATAGTGGCGTTTCTATACAAACACTTCAACACTTCGATGTATCGATAGTCAATTTGGCACCGCTGAAGGGACTGCAGCACTGACCAAGTTTCGACAAAATCAAAGGCTTTCTCATAATCCACAAACGCTAGATACAGAGGCCGATTATACTCCTCGTTCTTCTGTATAATCTGGCGTAGCGTGTGGATGTGGTCTATGGTACTATAACCTCTTTGGAAACCGGCTTGTTCGGGCGGCTGGAAGTCGTCGAGCTTGCACGCGAGTCGGTTCGTAATTACTTTTGAGAACAACTTGTAGACGTGGCTCAAGAGTGAGATGGGTCTGTAGTTCCTTAAGAGCGTTTTATCGCACTTCTTGAAAAACAGCACCACCACACTCCTGGTCCACGACTCTGGAACGTCGCCCCCAAGAATGACAGAATTAACCTCTGTAGGGCTTTTAGAACTGGCCTACTGTCTGCCCTCAGGAGTTCTGTGGTAATTCCATCATCTCCCGGTGCCTCCCCGTTCTTTAATTGTTTCAGAGCCATTCTGATCTCGTACAAGCTGACGTCCGGGATTTCCTCGGTGTAGTGCCGAGTTAGCTTGGACCTGGGATCTTGGACCAAGCCGGCAACAGGGTTCTGGGATGATCTATACAACTGCCCATAGAACCTTTCGACCTCTCCCAAGATCTCACCCTGGGATGAAATAATAGTGCCGTCATCGGTCTTCAGCTTGGTCATTTGGCTGTACCCGATAGACAAATCACGTGCGAACACTTTAAAGCCACGGTTCCGCTCTATTGCCTCTTCAATGCGCTGCGTATTGAATCGGCGAACGATTCAATACGCAGCGCATTGAAATGTAATTATAATTAGTAAACTTAGAGCGAATTGCCAGTTTTGAACAGTTAATTATTTCGTATTGATCTTTGGTCCATAAGAGATTTTTAAAATATTTTGCTTAACCAAATATTTGAAGTCTTAGCTTTGGATTGCAAATTAGCTAGGCTAATATCTCTCATCTGCAGACGGCCCGTGTCCAACCCTCTTACGTATAAGAACTAAGAAGAAGAAGAAAATAATACTACATATAAGGATAGATCATGTCCAAATGTACTTATTCTACTCATGTTTTAGTGACATCAAAAATTCAATTCTTCTTCAGGCACGTACGCGCGATGCGCGGTATCTTTTCTCCCATGTATCAACAATGTACAAACATTGTAATACTAAATTCGATTCGAGGGGACGAAAAAACATGCTTTAGATTGTATCTCGATAGAGGTTACTGTTTACGTAAAGCTTTTGTGAGCGGGCCGAAACTGATGTACGTTTTTCGCGAGATTTTCTTATTGTCAGATGTAAATACGTGTGTATCATGTTATATATGTATTCCTCCATCCATCCATCGGTTGCGACAACGTATAGAAATGCATCATAATCTCCACGCTTCGCAGGTGGGTATGCGAGTGTAGGAGTGGTAGGACCACACTGTCGACAGTTATCTGTTTACAGCCGCGGGCCAGTCCGTCCGGGGTAGTATCACACTCTCGCAGAAAATCGACGCCTGGGTAGTAGCAATTAGTTACTGCACTTCGTTCGGTGAGCGAGAGAGCCGGAAGCCCAACTTTCTGAGGGTGTTTGCGTGTGGAGGGTTTTGGTGGTGCCCTTGGTATCACGGAGCCTCAATGCACTCATTCACACTCCCTTAATTTTCTTCGCGGTAGGTAGCGGCCTTGTAAAGGTCCATGAGCAGCAACACTTACCATCAGGTGTACTGTTTGCTCGTTTGCCACCGTTTGCAATATAAAAAAAATCGGTTGTCTGTAAAGTCGGTTTACTGACGATAGTTGAACGTGACAACGTCATAAGAAAATACTGATGGAATGGTTTCATTTTTCAAAAGAAAACTTTTATTTTATTTGTTTGATAGATATTTTGTATGAATCTAGCCTTAAATGGAATGCCTCAGAGCGAGGTAGCGCCGCATACGTCATGTTTTTTCGTGTGTGCAGCCGGCTCCATCGAATTATAAGACGTTGTCACGTCAAAAAAAATGCGATCCTGTGTATGGTTTGCACGTATGTAAGTAGTGTTAAGTACACTTATGTAGTATATAGATATCCGGGCAGGGTCACCATGTAGTGTGTTACCGGGAGAAGAGTGAATGATAAACACGACTTGTTGGAATGACGTCCGTATAATTCTGTTTCCATCGATAAGTGTACTTAACACTAATTACTCTACTATACCAAATATGTACACCACCACACCTGTTTGGTTTTATAAGTTCCCTAAAAATGTGCTGTTCGATTCCCTTGGTTCCGCAGCCGATTTTTGCGAATAATACGTATAAGGGTGGTGATACATTATATTTCTTAATGTCACCACATGAGGACTACGATGTAACTCATATATATTGTAATCACCGCGCTGGTCTGGGACGTCAAAGAATAGATACCAGTGGTCGGCCCAATGGCGATGGGGAGTGATTACGGCGAGTAATGGGGCCGCACGCCGTTCTTTCGTCGCGGATGGCTAATGCTATGGCGGACGTAACGGATGGCTTGTGTCTACACCATAGCTTGCCAAAAAGCACTTAGTCGACTTTTTATGACACCGTCGAGCAATGTAAGGCTTGGTAGTATCCTTAGCTGCTATCACACAGCACGACTCACTTTAATTATATTTACATAACATATATTATAACGTCAATATGCATGTAATTTGTAAGATACTTATAATTTTCTACGTGCATATATGACTGAACTTATAAACGGCAAGGCCGATTTTGGTGAAGTTTGTTGTATGTGTTAATTCAAGAATGGTTTAGATTGATACTTAGAGCCTGTATAGGTAGCGCTGCGACTGACTCCAATGCATTATATTTTATTTTAATATGTACAGAACAGAGTATGTTGGGTCAGCTAGCTGTAATATAAAAGTTCTGAATATTTGTTATCACATTGTGGCAGTACTTTAAGAATTATCTTTTTTATAATCGTAGAACTTTATTACCGACGGGTTAAGCAAAGGTGTTACAAAAATCGGAATGAAAATAAAAATTTTCCTGTGTTATTCTTATGGGAAATCGAAAAGTGCGATGCGGACATCCTTAACATTAATATTAAGGGTTCATATTTGTAACCGACTTCAAAAAGGAGGAGGTTCTCAATTCGTCTGTATTGTTTTTTTTTATGTTTGTTACCTTAGAACTTTCGATTGGGTAAACCGATTTTGATAATTCTTTTTTTGTTTGAAAGCTGGTGCTTCCCGTGTGGTCATATTTTAATTTCATCCAGTTTCGACAATGACATCCATGGGAAAACCACATAAGTCTTTAATTTGCATTAAGTATGTGCGCGATAAATGGACGAAAACTCAATAACAACGCCAACCGAAGCCGATGATTCTTTTTTAACTGACTTTAAAAAAGGAGAAGGTTGAGAACCTTCTCTTTTTTTTTAAAATGAATTCGACTTTAATTAAATTTTTTTTATGTTCGTTACCTCAGATCTTTCGACTGCGTGAACCGATTTTGATGATTCTTTTTTATTTATTTGAAAGCTGGTGCTTTTCGTGTGAACCACACGACAGTCAGTCAACAAAACTAGGACACCGACAAACATACCGACATAGACACCGACTCCAAAAATGACAATAATTGTAATTACATTATATTGTCGTAATAATTTGATTGACTTTTAAGTACTCTATTTTTTTTTTTTCATCAAGTTGTTGTAAGGTTGGGCGGGCACTACATTGTACAAGAATTATTTTTTGCTTTTTAGTGCATATTAATTTGTTTGGGAATTGTTTTTTGGTTGAAGTCGGTTTTTTTTTTGTTAATCAGAGGCCTATTTTGGCATCTACACGAAACTTGAGCCTGGTTCCGAGAAAAAAAAAGGTTTTTTTTTTTATACGCCCAGTATACATACACCTATATGATATATGGACGTACAAACTGGGTTAATGTTTCGTGGTAAAAGGCTTAAGAGAATTTAAAACAGACTGAACTTTTAAAATAAAGCTATCAAAACTAGGCCAATTAAAGAGCAACGAGTGTAGGTTGTTTATTAACCCATTTTTATTACTGGGTCCCTTTTCATAATGGAATAGAATTAGGTCATTAAAAATTAACTAAAATGTTTTTATTCTGTTTGCATAACGTGTGTAAGGCCTGTAATATCCTTAGTTATTAATAATATACAATAATAATATCTATATAATGTTAATATATCTTTGCCACTACCAGATACACTACAAATACACCTATACTACCCCATACGTAGGGGTATTATACTAAGAATTTCTGCTATACCTGTTACCTATTGCAATCAATCTTCAGACTATCCCTCGGGCATTCTTAAGATGGTGTGACCATTTCAAAACTACATCGTTCTTAATGAGAATTACTTGATAAAATTCGCAAAAAACCGAGAAAATCTGCAGATAATTCCAACATTTAGTGGCATAATTTTCCTATAATAGAATACCTATGCGAATGACATTCACCAATGTTTTTACTTTGACTATTTGATCATTATAACTGATAGAGTTTTACTGACGTAAGTTTTGGTTGGCCTTGTATTTTTTATTTTATTATTTATCTAAAGCGGATTAAGTAGATGCCGTACATACATACTACATACTCGTCATAGACATAAAGTAATAACAACGATGATTGGTCATATGATTTTTGACGTTTACGCGAGTAAGAGGTAAGCTTGAACTTAGGTTCTTGTCTGAATAGCATCTTAATGATAGGATGGACAAATCCTTCCATTGTTGATAAGACTTTTGGTCAACAATAGAACGTATATTACCTGTAAAAAATTTTTAGGAAATGAGCAAATCCGTCTGGTGACGAAGTAAAAATACAATTCAGCACCCCCTTTCTTGCCCGTGGGTGTTATAAAAGACGACTAAGGGATATAATATGCATATAATATCTATGCAAGAGAAGGAAAACTTGAAATACAACCCTATACCAATACGTCTGACCATCTGTTATATAGTAGGTCAATTTGCTTTCTATTGTGGAGGAGGCTCGAGCCCAACAGTGGGTCATATATGAGCTCTGATGATGAGCAAATCTGAATAAAATTGACGACTAAAATCGTGTCAAATGTTGTTATCTATTCAAATTTTCCATCCAACTAAAACAAGATACTCTAACGAATCTTATCTTTGTGTTGCGTTAAACATCATAATTAACGTATACCAAATACATTGTTCTTACATAGTTACACATTTTTTTGGTTATGTAAGTTTAACATTCTAATATAAATTAATGATGTTCTCCATTAATGGTAAGTGAAAAAATATATTTACATGATGACGCAGCTCTAATTTGAGTGGTTCGTAATATTATTAGCCATGTTTGAATAGACAACCAAAATTGGTCGTAGAGCTGCTGCTGCAATGGCTACGTTAAAAATAAATAAAATGTGTAATTTATATGTTGTATATAGTATTGTTTGTCGTAATTCATTTTGAATACATGATGGGGAAAGTTTTCACATCGATCTGTTTTTTCACTTCATAATTGTTTGAATTAAGCGATACATTGCGGCAGTTCATTTTTATTTTAAAATGGTATATTGATTACCGGGGAAAGTGGTGGGTCTCCCTTGCTTCCTTCCAATTTCTTTTCACTTCATCTTATGCTGTCTGATTAACAAATAAATTCCCAAGGAGTGTTGGCGTCAGACAGGGGGTCAGTCATAAAACTATTGCCAATTACTTTCGAAAGTGCCGTGAGTTCGAATCCCACGCAGGACACTTTGTGCGATCCACAAATTGTTGTTCTGAATCTGGATGTAATTTGTGTCCGTTGGAGGATTATTTCCTTAGTGTTATTCTATTCATACTCTATCACCATATGGAATTAAATACTTACCTTTAAACAATAATATTAAGTACATAATATACATGCACGCAACATAATCATAATAAAATATGTATCTGCATAATCTGCGTTACTGTTTTCCTATTCGGACGCAACGGTTTGCCTATAAATGTCTTACGTCGACACAGTTATGATTCTGCATATTAAACTGCTTAATACTGACCGCATATTTTATGCAGCTATTATGGGCTCCCATGGCAATAAGTCCTTTCCGTCCGTCTAAATAAGATTAACGTTATGCGTTTCATTAACGCTTAACAGCAATTGTTATGCTTGACGCGTCGTTAAAACTAATATAAAGCGACCATAACGAAGGAATAACTAACTGTAGAATAAGTGTTATATAAACGGTGCATAAGCAATTTATTTTCGACTTTATTATATTGTCTAATGGTTAAGAAACGTCCAACTTCTGGGTGCGAACATCCTCCACAGCAGGAGGGAAATTAACCTAATACGACGCTGGTCAGACCTGACATTGGGTTTTTTTTTAAGTTTTCTTCTCTTGCATAGATTTTACGGCACCCACGGGCAAGACGGTGGAGATTTGTATTATTTAATCCGTCACCACGTAGATAGTAAGAAATAATCAGCATTTAAATAATCAATGTTATATAAACTATTATGAACATATAGATTTTTATAATTTTTTTTTTATTTTGGAGACTCATTAAAGAATATGCCCATTGTATATATAAAGGATATTAAGAATTACAAATACAATTAATTCAAAACTACCACAAAAGAAATAAGTATTTTTTTTATCTCGGTTGGCTCAAAGATCACAGAAAAACGAGACTTCATCTTAGGTATATGTTTCCTAACCACATTAGCGGTTAGCTGCGTATATTACTTGTGACCACATGTCTGCTTATTGGAATGGCCATATAATTATCATAAAAACATGGTTTAATCTTTATAAGCAAACTTCATGATTGACAGTTTGCTAGTCACGTCTGGAATAACTTAGTATACGGATATTATACTAGTAGCAAAACGAGAAAAAAAAACCGTACATTCAGACGTTTCTGCTGTACTTACTATAGCAATCAATCTTAAGGCTCCGTTAAGCTCTCCCTTATCTTTGGTGATGTTTTGATCACGATAAGGACTAAGGTGTCTGATGTCCGACGTCTAACAATTCATAGTTATTACAGAGATTCTTCTTTAATTTTCTTCTTCTTTAATTCAATTTGTTGCAGATTCTTAGACAACTAAAAGTATTTACTGGGACTGTCTTAGGGTTAAACCTCGCTGTGTCATCCACAAAGAGCGTTGTGGATACTGGCTTATAGAAGTTACAGTGGTAGGAATGTGTGATGGGATTAGTCCCTATAAAAAAAGCAAAATTCATCTCATCTATCGACGCTCAGATTAATGTTGTAATTACAACCGTTGGAATGACGGCTTGGCGGTTGGAGTTGGCGTATTTATAAGTTTCGTGAAGAAGCGCGACCGCCCGCTCTCCTGACAAGTCTTAATAGCTCCTTTTTAGGACTCCCGCAGCAAATAAGCAATGGTTTCGATCTGAAACGTTCACTTTTAAGAAAAAGGCCGTCGGTATTCGAACTAGTAACAATCAATATCCGTTGTATAACGTAGTATCCTTTCTGTCGTAATGTTCTTATATATTATCGCCAGAACCAATGAAAATGGCTTGGTAGTCAGTAACGTTTTATTTATAAAACAAGTGTTAGCCCCCTCGAATGGACCGACATTCGTCTCGTTTGGTGATAGACTCGAGGTCAACAGTCTGTTGTTAAAGGATACGGATTTAATGACTTTGTTCGTGCTTGTATCAATGTGATGTTAGAATGAAACTAGTTAAGGCGCGTCTGGACATTTAAACTTAGCACTTTTGAACAAAATATTCTGTACAGTTGCTGTTCCATGTTTATTGGACAAAGTGAGACTTTATAGTTTTTCATCTATATCCTGGAGTTCGTTTGTAAAGATGTAGATTATGTCAATAATAGTTTTGCCTTAGGAACGATAAATTTATCGGTATGCGAAATTTTAGTACGGACGCTTACGGAATTAAACATCATTTTAACGTCAAAGTTTAGGGAATTGATTTCTTCTGTCGATGTATAACTATTCGATATCCTCCAGACCTTCCCAATTGTATATAATGCTATACTGGTACCGTTTGGTAAACGCTTTGACTGGTAGTTGTGTTATGAGTTTCAAAGGAGAATTTTGCAGACCTAGACCGTTGATTCCTCAGGTTTTTAAAAGTAAGAATTGCTAACGCATTGTATTCTTAACACCTTTTAACATACAAGGAGCAATAAAATAAAAGACAGAAGTCCAAATAGAGCTTTAAAACATTACTATTTTTAATTTTGAAACAGTATGGCGATTATATTGGCGAAGTTTTGGTGAAATAACGCGATCCATTTATGTCGAGCCTACGATTTATTGCACACTTCCTATTGTAAGGCAGCCAAATATTTTGAGATTTATATAGGACATGTTGTGGCTGGCGGGTATGAAAGATTCATTTTCTCGTAGCAACGTAATTAGGAAACATACTTACGTAACTTACAATATAAACCGTATTTCAATTCATTTTATTTTGTATTTCATTCCATTTCAAATTTCATTCCATTTCAGATTTCATTTCATTCCAAATTTCATTTCTTTTTCTCACTTTGTTAATTACTAGATATTACGAGAAGGTAAATCGCGACTCAGTGGACGTGGTTTACCTTCTCGTAGCAATAATATACTAACACAAAATTTTGTAGCACATAGGAATAATATAGCTTACTATTCCATCTATCAGCCGATCGACGTTCACCCATGGCCGTTGAACTCATCACGAGATAAGGGAATAATAGCGTGATTGATGGCACACGGCCGGTGGATTAACGATTAGGTTTGGTCTTATAAGTCTCACAAGAGAAAGCTGCTATCCACTCTTCTGGTGATCTCTTAGCCTGTATTAAAACGCCCACGAGAAGGCGGTGATGACGACACGCTACCGGCCGTGTCGTTGAATCGACTCCAGTTAGGTATCTCTACAATTAAGACATCATTGTTATGTAGATGCAGTCCAATGCTTAAGAAATGATTATTATTGAATTAACAATACATGCCATGTGGTGAGAGAAGATAAACTCCAATTAAAGTCTTACACAAATCCGTCTGACCATCTTCTATACTAAGTAGGTCAATTTACTTGCCACTATGAGAAGCCCAGCAGTGGAGCGTATATAAGTTGACATTACAATAATTGTATTCCAAATCTTTACCTTTAATTTTTTTCTCAACATAAGTATTTTTTATTACGGAAATGTCCCATATTATATAGGATTTTTGTACCCCTTACTCTACTGGAATAAAGTGTATTGCGAATAGAGTTTTTATACATATGTATGTGTGGGGCATACCGACGCGTCTTCTACGGTACAAATGTAAATATTTGTTTGTATTAAAGCTGGGTTGCATGATTTAAGCTTGTATTTTACTACACTGAGCGTTGAACGAACTTCGTTACGTGCGTTGGTGGATTTATGGCTTTGTACTAGACGTAGACGTGTTATGTCTATGTTACCGATGTAAATATATACTTACGTATTATATTCATACATATGTTACTAACTTTAATACTCTGCTTCTGAGAAGAATATTTATTATAGAATTATGTTATGACATTGATTTACTTGCCCGTGGGTGTCGTAAAATACGACTAAAGGGATAGATACGCAATTAATGTATGTACAAGAGAAGGCAAACTTGAAATAAAACTATGCCAACCCGCTTGACCAGTGTGATATACTCACGGCTTATATACCATTCCTTCTTCACATTGGAAGGAAAATTGACCTACTACACTACGCTGGTCAGGCGGCTGGTTGCGGTTGGCATAGGGTTTAATTTAAAGTTTTCTTACTCTTGTATAGATATTATCTGCATATTGTAATCCCTTAGTCGTCTTATCTGACACCCACGGGCAGGCAAGGGGGAGGTGAATTTTGTCCTTACTACGTCATTACATGCAAGCGCAGTGTGGTAGGTCAATTTCTTATTGTGAAGGACGCTTGAGCCCAGTAGTGGGACCTATATGAGCTGGTATGTTGATATCATATGGTTTTTTAGACAGTATTGTTGGTCTTTACCTTCGTGTCATAACGGGTTAAGAACACGTTATCATCATCATCATTTCAGCTCATATGCGTCCCACTGTTGGGCTCAAGCCTCCTTCACAATAGGAAGGAGATTGACCTTAGTGTATCGTACAGCTGTTCAGACAGATTGGTATAAGGTTTTATTTCGAGTTCTCCTTCTCTTGCATAGATGTTATATGCGTAATATATCCCTTGGTCGTCTTTTACGACATCCACGGCCAAGATAGGGAGTGGTGAATTGTATTCTTACTCCGTCACCACACGGAAATGTTATCACCTCTATGTTTTTCTCTGAAAGTCGTAAAGTCGGCTTGAAGGATTATCAGAAAATCATCATTCTGCCTCGCCTCGCCTCTTCCATCAAGATGGAAACTGTTGCAAAATTAATGGCGATATTTTTTTTATCTGAGGTTTCCTGATGTCAACTCTCCTTGATAATGTAATTATTGATTAGACCGCATCAGATGGAGTTGGGTTAGCTCGGTTTTACACCGCTCCTAGTCGTCTTTTACGACACTCAAGAGAAGTGATATTAGTAGTCACAAGATTGGTGGTATTAGTAGTCACTACCATACAGCATCAGCTGATTAGCAATAGAATGTGCTGTAAGTTCGCCAAACTTAACACCAACTCAGCGTTCGGAACCGTACGATAATTATCGTACACATACGATAATTTTGTGCCTCCGTACGATGTACGATAGCATATTATTATCGTACGCAGATTGTACGATAATTTCTATCATGATGCAAAATTTGAGAATTTATATTATTTCACCCATGCGCTGATAGTCTAAATCGTAGTAACATGATTTTATTTTGTCCAATAAAATCTTGGGCAAATACCGGGAAATACAAGTTCTCTATTCCTATTGGTTCTTACGATCCGCTCTGCTAAGTTTCACCACTGCCGATACTGTAACTTTATCCAGCGCCTGCTGTACACGCTTTCTTATTGGTTAGTATAGCATCTACCAATACTACCACGTGTAAAACATTTGGGTTTCAGTGTTCTGTTGATTTGACAGCGGTGGTTTAAAAAAGATAAACTATAGAGTACTTGCATGCATATCAATATTACAATTTATATGATTTATTTATCTATAATAGACATTATCCTAAAAAATATGATAATTTCGATCCATGTACGATAATGTTACGCCCCTGGTACGATAGTCAGTCCACTTCAAGTTGCTAACGCTGCACCAACTGCAGTCGCCAACCCGCCTGGTAAACATTTTAATTATAGCATAAACACTCCATTGCTATATTTATGACCAACACTGGACATCGATAGGCTGATGTATATGAATGGATGTTTTTACTATAAGAACGTGACAGTTAAAGAAATTTTCGCCTTACTCGACTTAGCAAATATTTTGTTAGATTTCATGAATACTTTCTCAAAATAAACTTAAAAGATAAAAGGGAAGAACACTGACATTTCTACAAAAAGAAATAAATAAAACAGTACAGCTTCATAACGATTCGGGTATAATACAAAATTCCATTTACTTTGTTCGTACAGCCCGCCCGGACTCCGCGGAACAAGAATCTTCCATTACACGTAAAGTGTCGTCTCGAGAAGATTGCGATTTGACATGAATTTATTTGACATAGTGACGTTAATCGACCCCATATCAATTTGGATACGAGCAGGAGTGTGTGTCTGATTACACATTTAAATGTCACAGTCCCATTATACAGTGAAAATTAAAAAAAATACTTTTAGGTATGTTTTAGAATATTTTCTTTTGTTAACACGAGTTTTATTATCTAGGTATGAATGTAATGGAATTTTTGAACGTGATTTTCACCCCCTAATAAACTTGGGATTATTTTGAAACTTTGCAGACTTATTAAGTCCGTGTCGTGACGGAGTAAGAATTCCTTCGGAAACGGAAATCCCCAGAAAAACGGTTATAACCGACATAGCACGAAGAATTAGCACGCTGAAGTGCAAATGGGCAGGCCACATCGCTCGACGATCCGACAACCGCTGGGGAAGAAAGGTTCTCGAGTGATGACCACGTATCGGACGATGTAGTGTAGGACGCCCCCCACTAGGTGGACCGACGATCTAGTGAAAGTTGCTGGGCGTCGTTGGATGCAGGCGGCACAGGATCGCACTTTGTGGCGTAACATAAGGGAAGCTTACGTCCAGCAGTGGACGGCGATAGGCTGAAATGATGATGAATGAATGATGATGAGTATATTAAAACTTTCAATAAATGCTATTTTGTATTACCTATTCAAGTTTGATTTGATTACCGAATTCGATTACAATATCCAATTCAGGAAAATATCATTAAGCCATTTCTGTAATCCTACCTTAGGTGTGGCTGTTTCCTGATCGAAGGTAAACAGGAATCACGTATATGTTATGGATTTTTTTGGTTAACTGTAAAAATATTGGAAAAGAATATCTTTCAGTAGTTTGGCTTAAGGCAAAAAAATACATGAGAAAAATGGGTAGCAATTCTACAACATTACTAAAATCGCTACAAAAGTAGGCCAGAGTGATGTTTTTTACTATTAAAGTATGTCCTTTTGCTTTCAAACTCATGAAACCAGTTTTCACAAACGTCTCCTACATTTTCTTAACATCTAAAGCACTGAACATCAATGTCAATGATTGATTGACATGTTGAATACATGTAGTATTCAACATGTCAATCAATCATTGATGTTATTTATATAAAAAAAAGTCCGTTTGGTGACGGAGTAAAAATAAAATTCACCGCCCACTATCTTGTCCGTGGATGCCATAAGAGGACGACTAAGGGATATATTATGCATTCAAAATCTACGCAAGAGAAGGATAACTCGAGATGAAACCCTATACCAACATGTTTTTCCGTCGGGCCGACCACTGACGACAAGTCACCCTGCTCCGGTGGTCGGCCCAACGACGAAGGCGACGTGGGTATGGGTGGGTTATGGGCCCGCGCGCCGTCCTGCCGTCGCCCCGGACGGAATGGACCGCGTGTGCGCTTACCATAGCCCACCCATAAAAAACTAATAATAAAAAAAAAATACCAACATGCTTGACCAGCATGGTAAGTCAGCTTCCCTCTTATAGGAGAGAAGGCTAGAGCTCAGCAGTGGAACATGATGTATGTATGTATGATAATTAAAAAAAAAAAACATTTTGGAACGGAATGCCCTAAAATCTATATAATAAAAATAATAGTTTAGAAAGAAAAAGTTCTTAAATATCCTTACATAATCTATAAAAGTTAATAAGAAAGAAGAAGAAGAATATACACTCTACGAAGCATGCCTTTTAAGTTTTGTCGTTTGAAGAAAAAAACACAACTAGAACCTTATAGTACTTTTTATTGTTTTTTAAAGTATTCACTACGTAGCTTAATACACTTTTCCATTCGTTCAAACCAGTTATTATAACATTTATTCCACTCTAAAGTGAGGGTGTTCAAAATGACTGACTTGAAAGCGTCGACTGCTTCTTCACCGGACTGGAACCTTTGACCACGAAGACTTTTCTTAATTTTAGGAAATGTAAAGATATCGTTAGGACTTAGGTCAGGACTGTATGGACGATGATCAAGAATTTCTACTTTTCTCTGCTTCAAATACTCAATCGTTTGACGAGCGCTGTGTGAGCTTGCGTTGACGTGGTGCAGGATGATGCGTCGCTTTAAGTTAGATTTTCGAAGTTCGGCGATGACTTGTGGTAAACAAACTGTGGTATACCACTCTGCGTTAACCGTTCTACGATCTTCAAGTGCAATAGTCGCAACATGGCCGGTTTTTCCAACGAACGTGGCCACCATCTTCTTTGAAGTGCTTCGAGAACACACATGACGATCTTCGAGAATTAGTTGTCTCATAGCAATGATGTTATCTTCAGTGAAGGCGCATTTTGGACGCCCTTTGCGAGATTTGTCACTAACACTAGTATGTCCACGCTGGAATGCTAAATACCAGCGTTCGACAGTCCGCAGACATGGGGCTTCATCACTGAACACAGATGTTAGTTCTTCAAAACACTGAAGCCGTGTCCGGCCTCGTAAGTTGTAGAAAATTATTGCACGAACATTTTCCTTCGAAAGATTTATTTTCCTACGTAACCTGACAGATTCCAATCGACGCTGTGACTAAACAATAGCATTAATCCTAATACTTTCAACTGTTTTGAGATTCAAACACATTCGAATATAGAACAGTTCCAAATTCAAAATTGCCGGGAAATATGGAAACGACGGAACTTAAAAGGCATTCCTCTTAGAATAATAACGTATAGAAGGTAAGTTCACGCACAAAAAGTGAGGCATTTCAATTGGAGCCTAATGGAGCTTACGCCGGAACCGTTCCGTAATGTACAAGTCATTGTACACATTAAAAAGTTTTTTAACATTACTTTTAAAAGTATTTCGACGATTTATGCTAATAAAAACAAAATTTGATTTCATAATTTGTATAGTGGTGTGCGTGTGTACGTGTGTAATCGTCTGCGCGCCATTAGTATTTTTAGATTCTTTCGAAAGTTCGAAGTACTGACACTATCCTTCTATACGTTATTATTCTAAGGCATTCCTAGTATTCGCAATGTCAGAATATTACGTTTTTTCATGTTCACACTGTTATCTCTATGATACCTGTCCCTGAAAACCAGTTTAAATATTTTTCATCTGTCTGTCTTCTCACCCTAAAACGGCTGGACCGATTTTGATAATGCTTTACTACCAGGTACCTGTCTGTATAAGGCGTAATTTGAGCTATATTTTATTGCGGTATTTCCATGGGATTGGGAACTGCGCGGGTTAAACCGCGCAAATTTACAAGTAAACAATAATTTTACTCTCGAAATAGCTTGTTTTATAATTCTACCCTATTGCTTGCTTTAGTTTGTCAACATTGGTTAACTTTAGTAACTTTAAATTACGATCCAAAGTGTATGAAACTCCATACGCATATAAAGTTACTTACGTATATACATACTAGCAGCGTCCTGCGGTTTTACCCGCATAGTTCCCCTTCCCATGTGAATATTAGGATAAATTATAGCCTTTTTTTTTTTTTTTTTTTTTTTTTTTTTTTTTTTTTTTTTTTTATGGGTGGGCTATGGTAAGCGCACGCGCGGTCCAATCCGTCCGGGGCGATGAAAGGACGGCGCGCGGGCCCATAACCCACCCGTACCCACGTCACCTCGTTGTTGGGCCGACCACCGGAGCAGATGTGACTTGTCGTCAGTGGTCGGCCCGACGGAATACCCTTTCGGGTATCCTCACCTCTCGACGTACTGGGACGTCGGTCGCCGTCGCGCGGTCAGCCTCTCCGCGGGTGACGGACAATTCCCCGGTCCGATCACCCGCGGCCTCGGCTAGGGCGGCATTAGGCGCAGATACTCGCGCCTGCGCCGCCCGAGTCGCCGGCGGCGGAACGTGTCGCCGAATAGCAGCTCTACTCGCACACGATCCGCCGCCTCCTTCCGTGAGATTACGGCCTCACAGAAGGCGGCGACCGCGTCCCAGTTCCTGACGCTGACGAGCATCTCCCTGGCGATGGTCGGCAGCGCCAGGTCGGCACCGATAATTGCGACGAGTTCACGGCGATCCCCCTCCCATGCAGCACACTCCTCGAGCGTGTGCTGCGCCGTGTCCTCGTCGCAACTGCAGTGGTGGCAGGACGGTGTGCTCTCCCTCCTGACAATCTTGTGCAGGTACTTCCCGAAGCAACCGTGCCCCGTCAGCACCTGCACCAGTCGGAAGGAAAGCACCCCGTGCGTCCGCTCCAACCACTCCATCAGCACCGGCCGGAGGGCCTCGACAGTCCTGACACCGTACCGAGGACTCTCCAGCCGGACTGCCCAACGGGCAATTACTTCTCGGCGGGCGTCGACCCGCCAGGCGGTGATCTCATTGATGGAGACCATGCTGCCGCGGGCGCGCGTCTCCGACACCCGCCGATAAATGTCGGCGAGCATCTCCGCCTCCAGGTCCCACGGGGGGGTTCCGGCCAGGAGGCACGCTGCCTCCGTCGCCACCGTGCGGTTACCCCGTATGGCCCTGATCGCCATGACCCTCTGTGGTCGCCACAGGAGGGCCCTAAGACGGACGGTCAGGGACCCCGCCCACACCGGTGCGCCGTACAGGGCCATCGACCGGATCACCCCCACGTACAGCTGTCGGCACGTAGCACTGGGTCCGCCCACATTCGGCATCAGCCGCGAAAGGGCGGACGCCGCGCCGACAAGCCGGGGAACAAGTCGATGGAGATGCTCCCGGAACCAAAAATGCCCGTCGAGCACCAGGCCCAAGTACTTCATGTGGGCCTGGATGCTGATGGTGACCGAATTCACGGTGATCGAAGCGCCGGCGGGAGGCCCGGCGGTACGGAGGCCATGGAACAAAAGGGCCTCCGTCTTTTCCAGGGCTACCCTCAACCCCAGCGCTTCGATCCGCCTGACAATCTCCTCGGTGCCGAGAGTTGCCAGGCGTGCCGCCTCCTCGAGCGTCCCACCCCGGGCTGTGACGAGTGTATCGTCGGCGTAGCAAATTACGCCCAGCCCGGGTGGGAGGCTTCCTCTCAACGCCCAGTCGTAGCCGATGTTCCACAGGGTCGGACCCAGAACCGACCCCTGTGGGACACCGCACGTCATGGGCGTTCGCACAACGGCCCTACTCGGTCAACGTAGAGGACACTGCGCCCCTCCAAGTAGTCTGCCACCAGCCGCCTGAGGTACACGGGCACCCCGTGGTACCTTAGCCCCTCCCTGATGCAGCTGAATGGCAGACTGTTGAAGGCGTTAGCGATGTCCAGGGACACCGCCAATAGGACTCCTCCGCCGGTGACGGCCTCCGCTACCACGGCCTTCAGGCGCAGCAGGGCCGCGATCGTCGAACGCCCCCTCCGAAAACCAAACTGGGCGTCGGACAGATCGGGCCCAACCCCGACAAGGTGCCGCTCGATGCGGGCAGCCAACACCCTCTCCAGCAGCTTGCCCGCATCATCGAGCAGCACGATGGGCCTGTAGGCCGAGGCCGACTCGGGAGACCGTCCCGGCTTCGGCAGGAGAACCAGCCTCCCCTCTTTCCAGCACCCAGGGAACTGCCCGGACGTCAAACAGGCGTCGAACAGTCCCCTGAGGCGTGGTCCCAGATGCTCGAGGACCAGGGCCAGCACACGGTTCGGAATACCGTCGGGCCCTGGGGCGGTGGATTTGACTCGCATACGCGCCACCGCCGCCCCCATTTCCGGCTCCGTGATGGGCGGAGCACTTTCATCGTCGGCCTCCCGGTCGCTGTCCGGCGAAGCCATGACCGGGGGCGTGTGCTCCACCCGCCGTGGAAAGAGGTCCTCGACAACTCTGGTGAGGAGGCTGGGCTGGAGAGTCTCGGTGAGGGGGGGGCCCCGCCCGCGGAGCTTGTTCAGCGCCGCGAGGTAGGGGCGACCCCAGGGGTCACGCTCGAGACTGTCCAGCATCTCCCGCCGACTAACGTCCTTGGCGGTACGGACGGCCAGCCTGAAGGCAGACCGCGCACTGCGGTAAGCCTCGTACAGCTGGACCTCCCGCTCAGCGTCGCGGTGACGCGCTCGGCTGCGGGTGTAGGCCCTCCGGGCACGTATGCACGCGGCCCGAAGGTCCGCCAATTCTCGGGACCACCAGGGGACCGCACTCTTCGGGGGCAGACGCCGCACACGGGGCATGGCCGCATCGCAGATCTGCGTTAACGCACAGCGGATGCGGCCAGCCTCGGCATCCACCCCGTCCGCCTGGGGCGGTGAGGACAGCCACGACTGAACGATGGCTGCCTCCGCCAACAGGTCCCGATCCAATCGACCCACAGCCCACCGCGGAAACGCGGGAGCTCCGTCCGCCATGTGACCCCTGCTGGGCCCCAGGAGGGTCAGGGAGACCTCTATCCGGATGTATCGGTGGTCGGATAGGGTCTCAACCTCCTCCTGGACGCACCAGCTCCTCACACGTGCTGCGACATTAGGGCTAGCGAACGACAAGTCCACTATCGACCCGCCCTGCTGCCGCACGCACGTTTGCACCGAGCCCCTGTTCAGCAAACAGAGGCCCAGTGCCGCCGCCCACTCTTCGACCGCCCGCCCGCGGTCATTCGTCCTGGGGGACCCCCACGCCGTGGACTTGGCGTTGTAGTCCCCCATGACGAAGACCTGGCGCGGTGCCAGTCGCCGTATCGAGGCCCCCAGGATGGTGAGGAAGGCCCCGAAATCCGTCGCGCTCCTGTTAGGGGAGAAGTAAACACCAAATAGCGTAACCTCTCCCCATTCCGCCGCGACATACCCATCGCCCCTGTCCTTGAGCAGCAAGGGCGGGAAATGCCACGACGTGGAGGCGACGATTGCCACAGAGCCGTCACTGCTGCCCAGCCAATTGGGCCGGTCAGGCACCACGTACGGCTCCGCGGCTACGGCTGCACCGATCAACCACTCCGCCATGGCTTGCAGGAAAACATCCTGTGCCTCGGCGGCGTGGTTGAGGTTGGCCTGCAGGAGGTGGTAAGATTCGGCCGTCATTAGTGGGCCGTATCCATTACCTCCTCCACGCTGGCGGGCGATCGGGTCGCGCTAGGGGCAGGAGCGGCTGGGGTCGTCGGGCCGCTCCGCCCCTTTGGGGCCGAAGCCGGGGGTCTGCACTCCCTGCCCCCCATGCGGTGCTTGGCGGGCCTATTGCCCGCCGCACACGCGGGGCAGTGGGGAGTGGCGGCGCACGATGCCGCCTTATGCCCGGGTTGACCGCAGCGGAAACAAAGGTCGCTGCAGTCAAAGCAGTTAGTGCATGTCGGCCGAGTGTGTCCGACCGCCATGCACTTGTAGCACCTTGCAGGCCGGGACTCCAGCACGGTCACCCGCGCCGAGCTCCAGCCCACGAGGAGCCTGCCTGAGCCGGCCAATTGCTTGGCCGACTCCACCGGGCACTGCACCCAGGCAGCACCGACGCCGCCCGGACCAGGGCGGATGGCGCCAATTCGGACGGTGTCCACGGGACACCCGGTTTTCGAGACGATGGCCTCCCGGATGTCATCCACCGTCACGGAGTCGTCCAGACCCGCGACGCGTAGTTCTGCGCACTTTACGGGTCTGGCGATTTTGACGCCATCCTCCTCTGCGAACAGACCCCTCAACTTGGCCGCCATGCTATCGGCCGTCTTGGCGCCCTCGGCCCCAGGGAACTCTAGAATCCGAGCCCCTGTCCGGGCCTTGCGGGTCCTGGCTTCGACGCCTCCTAAATCGGAGACGTCAAGCTCCCGCCGGGCGCGACGTAAGACGGCCTCATAGCTGAGGCCGTTTTCGGCGGCCTCAGGCAGCACGGTGATCACCACCGCGGCTGACTTCGGCGGCCGGAGCCTCCTGCGCGACCTCTTGCTTTCGGCTCCTGCCTTGGGAGCGGAGGCATTGGCGGCGCTTTTGGCCTCCGCTCTCCTCTTCTGGCCGCGACTTTTTCGGCTGCGCTCAGCCGTCTGCCAACCCTCTTCGGGGGCAACGGGGTCGCTAGGCGCAGCAGTCGCGGTCGCGGCTACGGTGGCCGCCGCCGACGATGCAGTTGCCGGCGGCGGCTTAGGTCCGTCCTTGGCAAGAGCCGGTGCCACCTTCTTCTTCGCGGCGGGTCCTTTGGTTTTCGGCCCAGCAACGGCCGCAGCGTAGCTTCCCACGCGCCCGCCCTGGCAGGGTAGCGCGGTAGTAGCTGACGCCGCAGCCTTCGGCCTGTCCGCAGCAAGCGGCGGCCGGAGACGGGGCTCCGGAGGCAGGGACAGTCTCTGCTCCAGAGCCGCCATGCGCGCGTCAAGCATTTTGCCAACAACCTCCACTACGGCGCGCATGGTTTGGTCCGGCACGCCATCCACCGCGGGCAGCGGGACCACTTCGGCTGGCTGGGCCCTCTGAGAACTCGCCGCAGCGCGAGTTGGCGCAGCGGGGATGACGGGGGCGTCGGCAGGGCCGGCAGTTGTCGGCGGCACGGTCCTCGCCAGCTGCGCGACCTGGCGCCGCAAGTCGGCCATTTGTTTGGCCAACTCGCGGTTCGCCTTCTGCACCGCCGACAGCTCCTTTTGTAGGGCCTTGTTCTTCTCCTGCAGGCCCGAAACCTCGCCACTAAGGCGGGTATTTTCGGCCTGCAGGGTTGCCACGTTAGTTGGTGGGGGGTCGATACCTACAGCGGGCTCAGTAGCTGTCGCGCCGGTGGGAGGTATGTCCGCTAACACCCTCATCATTCTTGCGGCAGCCGCCTCATTCGCCCGCTTTTGGGCATCAGTCCCCCGCGTATGGCTGATCGACGCCGGAGCCGCTGACCTCGCCGCCACCATTACAGCCCCTCGCCCCCTACGAGAGGCTGGAACCTTGGGAGGAGGCATGATAGCGCCACTCCCCTCGGAGGCGGATCCTGATGTGCCACCCATATTCAGGGGGCGCTTCCGCACCATCGAGGGGAGGGCCTCCTCCCCAACCTCTAAGGCTGCCGCGAGGACCGATGCTGGAGACTGGGATGACCCACCGACAGTCTCAGCAGCCGACATGTCGGTGTCTGACGGCCCTGCGGCAGTACTGCCGCCCTCGTCAGCACTCGGAGCGGCTGCAGCGGCCTCCCTAGCCAGCCGCTCCTGCCTGGCCAACTCGCGCCTCTTTACGCTCGTAGCCTTTCCTGTCCCCATGTTCTTCCTCTTCTTTCTCTTTTTAGGGGCCTCGAGTGTTGCCGGCCCCTTGCCTGATCTTGTGGCCTCAAGTGCCGAACTAGCAGCCGAGCTGCAGTCGGACGAGGCATCCCTCTCCTCTGGGCCAGTTTTGCCGTAGCTTGGCCGGGCTATAACGTGAGAACTAATAGGTTCCCCGCTGTCGGTGGTTTTGGGCGTCTCACCCCTCCTATCTACATCCAAATTGTACGAAGAATCCATTCGATTCCCACGAGTATGGGAGAAATAAAGGTCGACCCGGGCAGAGATCCCGATACCCGGGCAAGCGTACATTTGTATCCCAACACAGGGGGTCCGCAGGTACCCTGGCTGGGGGCGCGCTAACGACTGAACAACCCATCAGCCATGCATCCTCTCGCCGCGCGCCAGAACTTAGGATTCTGGGTGATTGTTTTATAGAGGTTTTCTTCCTCGCGGTCCAGGCGGTTAAGCCAAGACCCTCGCTCCTGAATCTAGGCCTCAAGACAAATGTCCCGAAGCAAGAATCAGGTCTACGATTTGTCGCGGTTGGCAAATGCCTGCTCAGTCCTCAAACGAATGAGTGACTGAGCCCGTCGAATTTTCGCGTCCAATACCCTCTACAATTAGAGGGCATGGAGCGAATTTGGGGCATCCCACAAACTGGGCCCCCCCTCGGGCCAGATATTTGCCACGAGCGACAATTCCAGAGAGCAGTCCAAGAAATTGTCGCTCGTGCCCAGGGTACACCACGCGGAGGTTTCTGGCGTAGTACCCCAGGATAAATTATAGCCTATGTGTCATTCTGCTTACATAATTATGTAAGCTATATTATTGTGAAGTTTCATCAAAATACATTTAGTAGTTTTTGCGTGAAAGAACAACAAACATATTCACATACATACAAACTTTCGCTTTTATAATATTAGTAGGATTATTTTACCATCTTATGTCGTATCGGTTAATGTAGCCTTATACAACTCTTTAAATAGTATAACTTGTGTTTGAATTTGTATAGGAATCCGCTCTCGCTTCGCTTCGGTTTCATTCGCCTCGCTCCCTTCAGTCCATGAGGTCTCTTGTTCGATGTCCGGACTGGATAAAATGTTATAGGACTTCCTGTAGAGGAAAAATTGTCCAAGTTTCTCTTTATATAGACAGGTACCTGGTAGTAAAATATTATTATAATTGACTCAGCCGTTTGGCAGGCTACCTGGCACAAACACAGTCAAAAAATTAAAGTGGTTTTTAGGCACAATGTTTTATCTCTATATGACTATATACTCATAAGCGGCTTCAGATGGAGTTGGCTCAGATCCATGTATAGCTCTTAGAAGTACTTCACGACACCCACAGGCAATCAGTGTTTCGACAATGAGGGGAAATTAGGGTCCAGAGGGGAAGGAAAAGAGGAAAGACATGAAAAGGGGAAATTGCGAACAATTATGGGCCTAGTCTAAAATATTGCGGAAAATTTCGGCACTAATGTTTATGATATAGTCATACCGTGGAATAGAGTGTTACCCTATAAAAGAAACAGTGGTATGCTTGGGTTTTTTTTGTTATTAAACTAGTGCCAAAGCTAAAAACTACAGCAGAACAAGTTTTGAAGCGGAAAAGAGTCCCGGGAAGGGGAAATCTAAATTGAGGCGTGGGGAAAGAAAATCTATAAAGTGGATACACTGTAGGCAATACAAGAATTAGTAGCATTTGTAGCCGCTACGACACAGCACGGCTAGATTTCAGATTGCTTGCTAGATTAAAGTATGAATAAAATGATGAATGAATTTCCGTGTGGTGACGGAGTAAGAATAAAATATACCTCCCTCTCCCATGCCCGTGGGTGTCGTAAAACACGACTAAGGGGTATAATATGCATATAACATCAATGCAAAAGAAGGAAAACTCGAAATACAACCCTATACCAACCTGTCTGAACAGCATGGTATAGTAAGATCAATTTCTCTCCTATTGTGGAGGAGCCTGGAGCCCAACAGTTGGACGTATATGAGCTGAGATGAAAGTCAGTCGCTTTGTTATAAATATTTAACTACGTGGTTAGTTGATGTTTGCAAGTATCGACCGTAACTATTCTAGTCGACAAAAATATTAAATATTTCAACACGGTACACTCCACTGCGTCCATAACTTCTGAGTATCTACATATCATATTTTTGTCTACCATTATAACATCTCATTTGGCTTCTAGTTTTAATTTGCTGCTGAAAGTTGAACACTTGCAGTTTACCACCTTTAAATCGGGTATTTCTTTTTGTTATTGTTTGTATTTGAACCAACATCTGTAAACACTATGGTGGTGGTAAGAGTGTCGTGATCAGTATAATAAATCAATTATAAACATTTGATCATCGCAAACATTTACTTTTACATAAAATTCATAAAGCCTGGTGGATGAATCATCGGGAAAACGGGCAGACAGTCCTCTCCTGGGAAACTTATAATATCTATTGAGACTGCCAACCAGATTTCTAAATGTGACAATTATTGTATTATTCCCGCTTGGGTAGGCTATCCATATCCATCCGTAAACATCTAAGCTGATTCATTGAAATTTGGGTAACGACGCTTCAAGAATTTAATATCAGTTCTCTTATTTTGTTAATTCCTATTCCAACTGTTATTCCTACTATAGGAGCAAGACTGTGTCAAGTCTAACAGATCGGATTACAACCTATTCCAGTTACTCTACGTTTATTTGTTTATTCGAACCAGGATTCTTCACACTTTTAATACTTTCACAGAATAGTAAGCACAACGAACTGTTCCCCCATTCCAAAATTAGTTTTCTAAAAAACAGAAACTCACGTATTAATGTAATGTGTAAGAAAACTACATTCCAGAATACAAAACTTTAAATACGTTTGTATAAGGAAAAATATTTTCTTTCATGATCGATAATTTAAATAAGATTTATTTATTGTTTACCAAATTATTACTATCGATTTTTTTATATGATAAATGTGTTTTTAACATGAATAATATAATTTTTTTTTGTGGGTGGGTCGCGGTCGGCACGCCTCCGCACCACTCCGTCCGGGGCGACAGAGGGGCTTAAGCACGCAACTCCCGCGACCCACCCAAAAACCACGTCGCCTTCGTCGTTGGGCCGACCACTGGAGCAGCGTTAACTTGTCGTCAGTGGTCGGCCCGACGGAATACCCCCTATTGGGGTACCCTCCCATCGACCGACGTCCCCCCCCTCGGGGAGAACGTCGGTCTTTCCTCACGCGGTTGGCCTCTCGGCGGGTGACGGACTAATCCCCGGTCACGTCACCCGCATGAATAATATTAATTACCCGTTGCCACATTGTTAATGTAAGATGTAAGAGAGAGAGGGTTAGAGAGTCTGCATCGTAGGCATCTATTACGCGCCTCGCATGCAACAGACGCTATTAAAACAAATTTTCACAGTTTTTGTATTTTTTTTATTGATACTCCGCTCCTATATGTTGGAGCGTGATGTTATATAACCTATAACCTTCCTCGATAAATGGGCTATCAAACACTAAAATAATTTTTCAATGCTAACTAATAGTTTCTGAGATCAACGCGTTCAATCGCTCTTCAAAGCTTTTCCGCTTTATAATGCTTAGCTTACCTTAAAATAAACAAATCTTTTATTTTTATTTACTACATAACAAGAGAATAATAAGAACAATAAAAGAAGAATATATATATTAAACAAATTATGAATAAGAAATATGTAATGATAGATAGAATATTACAAGGTAGTCGTATGCGCTGGCTATTAAAGGCAGTAGTAGCGTGTGCTTAATTATGCTACATAATTAATCATCTCTAAGTAATTTATTAAATGTAATAGGTATGTAATTGTGAATTTTCATTTTGTATAATGTTATCAATACACGTGACAGAGTAATTATACAATCACCACTCCCTATCTTGCCCGTTGATGTCGTAAAAGACGACTTTTTTTTTCTTTTTTTTTATGGGTGTGCTAAAGCGCACGCGCGGTCCAATCCATCCGGGGCGATGAAAGGACGGCGCGCGGGCCCATAACCCACCAGTACCCACGTCCCCTCGTTGTTGGGCCGACCACCGGAGCAGATGTGACTTGTCGTCAGTGGTCGGCCCGACGGAATACCCTTTCGGGTAACGTCACCTCTCGACGTCCTGGGACGTCGGTAGCCGTCGCGCGGTCAGCCTCTCTGCGGGTGACGGACGATTCCCCGGTCCGATCACCCGCGGCCTCGGCTAGGGCGGCATTAGGCGCAGATACTCGCGCCTGCGCCGCCCGGGTCGCCGGCGGCGGAACGTGTCGCCGAATAGGAGCTCTACTCGCATACGATCCGCCGCCTCCTTCCGTGAGATTGTTGTAAAAGACGACTAAGGGTTAAAATATTCATATAACATCTATGCAATATAGGGAAAACTCGAAATGAAACCCTACCTATACCAACCTGTCTGACCATCATGGTATAATAAGGCCAATTTTTCTTCTATTTTGGAGAAGGCTCAAGCCCAACAGTGGGGCGTATTTGAGCTGAAATGATGATGAGGATAATGTTATCTGCCTAATTAGCGTAGCTAATCATTTTGTATTTTTCTGCAAGTATTAATTTCTTATCATTTATTTGTTACAGTCAAAGGCGTTAGGCAGAGTGCTATTCGATCAAGTATGTCGACAGCTACATTTATTAGAAGCGGACTATTTCGGGCTGGAGTATCAGGATGCCAGCGGTACAAAGATATGGGTAAGTAATTCAAACATCTAATTTTCTTATAAACTTTGTATCATTAACAGTAAAGGCTTTAACATGTAGATGTGTAATCAATAGGATGAACGATTGAAGACGTAAAGAAATCGAATTTCTATATCTTGCCCGTGGATGTTGTAAAGACGACTAAGGGATATAATACGCGGGTAACATCTATGCAGGAGAAGGAAAATTCGAAATAGAACTATACCTAACTAGTAGTACCTAACTAGTAGTACCTAAGTTGATAGTTACCAACTGGTACCAGCTGTAAAAACGCTGTATTGATTAATTTTTTGATGTCACATCCTTGTGTAACTTAGTTGTTTCTTATGACATCAGCGAGAAATATTAGTTAACGTTTAAGAAAATGTTTATTTGGCTTCATACATGCGTATCAGCAGAAATGCCTCTGCCGCATTTTAGGTATTATGCGCACGCCATTATATATATTATCTGTGTAGTGAGAGTAAAAGGAGGTCTTTTTAAATGATAAATAATACCAAGCTGGTAAGAAGACCTGTCATTAGGTGAAATACTTTCAAGTAGTCGGTAAATAACAAATATGTTTCGTAGGACTTTGTACGAATAAATGAATTTATCCTAAATTTTGTGATAGTCCGTTGTAAAAGTAAGTTGATACTTTGAAACGTTATACACAAGATCCCTTTCTTGTGCCGGTGTAATTGGATAGCGTAGATTTTTACGATTATAAGCCGCAACATCCTCTCACAGGAAGCTTGTAAATGAGGCTAAGTTTGTACATTGAATTTTATTTTATTTTCAACAGTATCCCTAATAGTCGTTCGTAAGCAGAGCTTATGTTTTACCATCCAAGTTTTTGAGTAGGTAATTCATTCGTTCATTACTAAAAATGTCCCAACTATTTTTACGATAATACTATTTTTATTCTTTTAGATTCTTACCGATTCGAGGGGATATTCATCATCTCAGCCCATACAAGTCCCACTGTCTGGGCTGGGCTTGGGCCTCCTACACAATGGAAGGGAAATATCGCGCCGACAAGCGTTTTGGCATTTAATGTAAAATTTTCCTTCTCTTGTATAGATATTATCGACATATCATATCCTTTAGTCGTCTTTTACGATACCCATGGATGATGGTTGTTACTCCATTACCACACGGAAATGGGAGATTGGGGGATATTACAAGGCATATATTTTTGAGCCAATATATGTATTTCTCAAATTTAATTGAGACGTTTCAGTATGTAGTTTCATACCGGCGGGGGAGTGCTGTTGGTGGTGTCCCTAGACATCGCCAACGCATTCAATAGTCTGCCATTCAGCTGCATCAGGGAGGCGCTCCGGTATCACGGGGTGCCAGCTTACCTGAGGCGGCTTGTGGCAGACTATTTTGAGGGGCGCAGCGTCCTCTGCACCAACCGAACAGGGGACGTTGTGCGAACGACCATGACGTGCGGTGTCCCACAGGGGTCGGTCCTCGGACCCACCCTGTAGATCATCGGCTATGACTGGGCGTTGCGGGGGAGCCTCCCGCCCGGGCTGGGCGTGATTTGTTACGCCGACGACACGCTCGTCACAGCCCGCGGTAGGACGCCAGAAGAGGCGGTAAGCCTGGCGACCTCGGGCACCGAAGAGGTCGTCAGACGGATCGAGGCGCTGGGGTTGAGGGTCGCCCTGGACAAGACTCAGGCCCTCTTGTTCCATGGGCGCCGTATGAGACCTCCCATCGGCGTCTCGGTCACCGTCCATTCGGTTGAGATCAGCATCCGGGCCCATATGAGGTACTTGGTCCTGGTGTTCGACGGGCAATGGTGGTTCCGGGAGCATTTCCGCAGGCTCGCTCCATGGCTCGTCGTGCGGCGTCTGCCCTATCGTGGCTTATGCCGAACGTGGATGGACCGAGCGCTGCGTGCCGACGGCTGTACACGGGGGTCATCCGGTCGATGGCCCTGTACGGCGCACCTGTGTGGGCGGGGTCCATGACCATCCGACTTAGGGCCTTTCTGTGGCGACCACAGAGGGTCACGGCGGTCAGGGCCATCCGCGGATACCGCACGGTGGCGACGTAGGCAGCGTGCCTGTTGGCCGGGACTCCCCCGTGGGACCTGGAGGCGGAGATGCTCGCCGGATTGTATCGGCGGGTGACAGGGGTGCGAGCGGAGGGCAGTGTGATCTCGTTAAGGGAGCTCACCGCCTGGCGCGTCCACGCCCGCCGAGACGTCATTGCCCGTTGGGCAGTCCGGCTGGAGAGGCCTCGGTCCGGGTTGCGAACCGTGGAGGCCTTCCGGTCGGTGCTGATGCAGTGGTTGGAAAGGCGGCATGGGGTGCTCTCCTTCCGACTGGTGCAGGTTTTGACGGGGTATGGGTGCTTCGCCTACCTAATATATATATATATCTGCACAAGGTCGTTAGGAGGGAGAGTACACCGTCCTGCCACCACTGCAATTGCGACGAGAACACGGCGCGCCATACGCTCGAGGCCTGCGCGGCTTGGGCAGTGCAGCGCTGTGAACTCGTCGCAATCATCGGTGCAGACCTGACGCTGCTGGCTATCGCTAGGGCGATGGTCGACAACGTCGGGAATTGGGACGCGGTCGCAGCCTTCTGCGAAACAGTGATCTCGCGGAAGGAGGCGGCGGCTCGCCTGCGCGAGGAGCGCAGCCTCGATGAGGAGATCCGCCGCCGGCGACTGGGGCGGCGTAGGCGCAACTACCTGCGCCTCATGCCGCCCTAGCCGAGGCCGCGGGTGACGTGACCGGGGATTAGTCCGTCACCCGCCGAGAGGCCGACCGCGTGAGGAAAGACCGACGTCCCCCCATCGGGGAGGACGTCGGTCGATGGGAGGGTACCCCAATAGGGGGTATTCCGTCGGACCGACCACTGATGTCAAGTAACCCTGCTCCGGTGGTCGGCCCAACGACGAAGGTGACGTGGTTTTCGGGTGGGTTGCGGGTGTTGCGTGCTTACGCCCCTCTGTCGCCCCGGACGGAGTGGTGCGAGGAGCGCGCCGACCGCAGCCCACCCCCCAAAAAAAAGAGAAGTATGTAGTGTCATAAAATTTCAACAAAGAATTTAAAATGCCAGTTGCATCTTTTATCACAATATGTATTGGTTAAGTTAGATACATTGCATTTTCTTATAAATTAATTGTGTTTTATTGAATAAAATGCCTATTTAAATGAGGATTACGTAATATGTTGCTTTTATGGTTATGGCCTTTACTTATTCTACTTGCTCAGGAATTGCAAAAAAATATCGAAAGTGGTAATAACTATAATTGCTGAACAGTTGGGTACAATTTATATGTTAATACACTAAGGGAGTTCGGGTTGAGAGCCCTCAGCGCTCATCCACCAATCCGGGTAAAGATGTCACACCCATCTGCGGCTAACAACTAAGTCACACAAAAAAAAACAACTCCCGCTCTTGCCCGTAGGCGTCGTAGAAGGACGACTAAGGGATATAATATGCATATAATATCTATACAAGAGAAGTAAGACTGCACAAAACCTTATACTAACACATTTGACTAGCATGGTATAGTAGGTAAATTGCCTTCCCATAGTGGAGGAGGTCCAAGCCGACGACGACAGGATTGTCAGTCTGTTAGTCCTTCAGTGACTATGAACGTTAAAATTGTTCGAAACGTCGAGAAATCAAAAATCGAATAGAAAGGCTGAGATGATGATGATGATAAATAGCTTTTAGAAAGAATATATGTATAGATTAAATTAAACTTTATAATTTTCATTTGCTTTTTACAGTACTGGTTAGACTCCGAGAAGCCAATGTGCCGACAAGTGGGCCTCTCAATGCTAGAGCCAACTCTCAGGTTCTGCGTGAAATTTTACACTTCAGACCCGGCGCGGTTGGAGGAGGAGTTCACACGCTACTTGTTCTGTCTGCAGGTGAAGAAGGACCTGGCCACGGGTTGTATACAGTGTAATGAGAACACTGCCGCCCTCATGGCTAGCTATATCGTACAAGGTAAGTACATTTTCTATCAATTTTATTGATCTTTGAAATTTTAGTAAACTTAAATCAATTTGCATTTTAGTTTTTTTTCTATCCCTATAGTTTACCTGCTTATTTTTGATCCAATTTTTGTTATAATATGAGGATAATATTGAGCAATTTTCAAAGGATATTCAGGCCTTATATGAATAAAAAATATTAGTGACTTCGAGAAACACTTCCAAATTTGGATATCAATTCGAAACATCGACAAATTTAAAAATCAATTACAATTACGATAAAATCCATAACAATAGCTTTCCACATGAGTATTATTTGGGCAAACTTCACGAAATTATTATGAAACACTTCGATATAATTAATGTAAACGGGTCGGATTTTATCTCGAGGATTCATTCTGTCATTTTTGAAGAATCTTCTACGTTGTCTGTGAAGTGGTTTTCTAGAAATACATTAATTTGCAGCGGAGTGTGGCGATTTCGTTCCGGAGGATTACCCGGATCACACCTACCTCAGCAGCTATAAATTCTTTCCCGGCCAAGATTCGGAGTCGGAACGACGCATCATGGAGAATCATAAAAAACATCTGTGAGTACATAAGTATTCCTTTTCAAAAATACATCTCTTCTGTATTATTATTCTTGTCTTTCTCTTTTACATACAATATAAACCCACTACAATTTCAGTTACAGATTATCGTTTTTTAGGAAGTTATTAAAGGGAATTACTAAATATGGTGATAATTGTATTATTCCCCTTTTATAGAAGGCTTAGCTTTATGTTGTCAATTCAGCTGGTTGATAGAAAACCTGTCATAATGTGTCTAGTACACCAAACTATTCGAAACTCTCGTATCAGTAAGCGACCGTAAGCAAATTATGGTTTCGGATATATTTTAATTTGGGAAATCCTATAGTGTCGGTTACGAAACTGTATAACATCGCTAATTTCTGTTATCTGCATTCATTAATCCATCTATCTATCAGGATAGGGAAGTCAATTATTGGACATAGAACTCGTCAAGGTGGGTAATGACATAATCGCCTACGCTTGGCAGGCGGGTTGGTGATCACAGTTAGCGTTATAAAATTTTCCCAGGAGATTTCTGCTGTCCATTCTTTTGGTACCATTTGCTTTATTTGTCCGCCATCTCGTAGACGTCCACTGTTAGACAAGGCGTTCCTACGAGAACGGTTCTGTGTCATTTGCATCCAACGGAGCCCTGCAACTTTTAAGACAGGGACGGGGGGGGGGCGTGTGGGACTCACCGACCACATCCGCGGCTGGAATACCCACTAAAACCACAGCGGCCCCTTCCGCGCTTTTACGGGGTGCCGGAGAGGTCGTCTGATGACATTCAATCCCCGACACCCCAACGCATGGCCGTCTGGCCACGTCCTGTCATTACTGTTCAGGGCGGTGGGAGTAGGTGGGCATATTGTCGCCTCCTCCTCCCGGGTCGCCGGCGACGAAGCGAGTCAGCAGACGCAAGCGCCTCGCGTTCCCGCTCCGCCACTTCCTTCCTTGATATGACGGCCTCACAAAATGAGGCCATCGACGACCAGCACCTGTCGCTGCCAAGCATCTTTGCGATAACGGTCGGCAGCGACAGGTCCGCTCCAAGTACCGCCGACAGGTCGTGGCGCTGAGACCCCAGGCGGGGCATATCTCCAATGTGTGACGCGCATCATCAGGACATCATCCACCTTGAACTTAAATCATTTGTACGTTATGGCAATATTTGGTTTGAAATGTTAATTTATTTTGTTGTATGTATTATATTTCAGTGGTCAAAGCCCCGCGGAGGCAGATTTAAATTTATTGGAAACAGCAAGAAGATGCGAGTTATACGGTAAGCATTATTTTTATAAAATGTTTTCTATCAAATATTAGATATACACGAGCGTCATTTAAAAATGCCGGGAATTATTCTTAGCTGTTTGTCGTTTTTTAAATGCTTTGGTTGAATTATCGTATTACTTGGAATTACTATTATTTTTTTATATCGACTGTATAGATAGATTGTTTAGTGGTTAATATCCTACCGACCTGCCAATGCCATGAATAGGGATTGAATCCCTAGTCAGTACTATACTCTCTGCAATTTATAAATTGTTGTTTCGAGTCGAGGTTAGGGATGTGAAAAAATAATCGAGTTTTATAATAATCGATTATTACAAAAAAAAAATATCGATTAATAATGGATTTTTACAATCGATTATCAAAATAATAAAAATCGATTTTTTATTATTCGAAATTCGATCGAAATTAATCGATTATTCACTGCCAGATTACCTAAAAAAAAGGTCATCACGATTGTTTCATACTATATTAGAAAATAAAGCTCACATTTCCTAAAAAAAGTCTTCATAATCCTGTTGGGAGAAAAAAAAAACGATTATTTTATAATCGATTATTTATTTTTAATTAATCGATTATTTCATAATCGATTTATTTTAAAGAACAAAAAATCGATAATTTTTCTACAAATCACATCCCT
Source organism: Lymantria dispar (assembly GCA_032191425.1). Taxonomy (NCBI): domain Eukaryota; kingdom Metazoa; phylum Arthropoda; class Insecta; order Lepidoptera; family Erebidae; genus Lymantria; species Lymantria dispar. Next base: position 7,358,439 of record CM063445.1, on the reverse strand, counting down.
AGTCGAGGTGTAATTACTGTTCGTAAATGCCTCTGCTATATAAATATCTTTAGTGGTCTTTAAAAAAAACATTCGTCTGTGGGACGCACCCTTTCTGCACGCACCCCGGTGTCTGGATGTAGATTTTAGTCTCCTGGTTTCGGTGGGTAAAGCGATAATTCTCAATAACAATGAAATTTAAAAACATGTAGAAATAAAGAGTCATTTCAGCTCATATATGTCCCACCATTGAGCTCGAGGCTCCTCCACAATAGGAGACCTAACTATACCATGTTGGTCAGACAGGTTGGTGCAGGGTTTTATTTTGAGTTTTCTTTCTCTTGCATATATGTTATATGCATATTATATCCCCGTCTTTTACTTTTTTTTACATACTCTCTGTATGTAAGAGATACATTTTAGAAAATATAATTATTTTATTCACATTAAGTGGCCGATTATTCTACAGAGCGGTTCCATTCAATTATACAATTGAAAACATTATCAACCTTCTGAGTTCGCTTCCATTAAAACGCCACAAGCAATTTTGAATCCTTTTCGCATTAGCGAAAGTCGATTTATGGCTTAATTATGGTGTTAATGTTTCTAATTAATTCTTTGCGTTACTTTAAGAGAGATTTTGTTGGATAGATACTGTAATTTATTTTATTCCAAAGTTAATTCTAAACTGTTTTCCCATTTAACTGGTCATAAATTTTGTTCGTAGGTATAAAAATGCACCCGGCGAAGGACCATGAAGGTGTACCGTTAAACCTGGCGGTAGCACACACTGGCATCATAGTATTCCAGAATTACACGAAGATAAACACATTCAGTTGGGCCAAAATACGAAAGATATCATTCAAAAGGAAAAAGTTCCTCATTAAGCTGCATCCAGAGGGCTATGTGAGTTTCATCATCATTACAGCACATCAACGTTCCAATGCTGGACTCCTCTACTATAGGAGGGAAACTGAATTACTATACCACGCTGGTCAGACTTGTTGGTATAGGGTTTCATTTCGAGTTTCCCTTCTCTTCCATAGATGTTGTGATGTGTTATATGCACATTTAAACCCTTAGTCGTCTTTTACGATACCTACGGGCAAGAGAGGGAGTGGTGAATTATATTCTTACTCCGTTACCACACGGTAAAAATATTTAAAATGTGAGTTAAACTGTATTTTTCTCTACTGGAAAACAAGAAATTAGATAGCAATTAGATATATATAAAATACTGAAAAGTAAGCGATGATAGAATACTAGGAAACATGTATTCTTACTCAGTCGCAATGCGCAGGTCTTTTGATTAGGAGAAATAAAGACCTCATTAAGTAGTGGTCTACGTGTACTTTATATAATAATCCAATGAGTCTTAACTATGTTTCTTTTTTACTTATATTACGTCCCATAGTTGGGCACGAGAAACCTTCAGATAAGGGAAACTAGTCCACTATTCTATGTGTAAAATCTATCCAAATCCTATGCATCATGTTCTGATCTTTTTTCATATATGTTTGAGAATGAAGGTATGCTGCGCTGACTTCACATAAATAGGACTAAATGAGGAAACTTATTATTATATTGCCTTGGTCCAGTGATATCAGTTAGTTCGATGAAACTTTGATTTGGTTTGGCTCCTGGATTGGATAGAAAATTTTATTAGATTTTTGTTTGATATGAATATCTCAACAATGACCCCGAAGCTTGTAAAAAGGGCCACTAAACTTTTAGACTAATAGAACATTTGTCCTATTACAGTGTAAACTCTTTATAACGTCACTCGATTTAACGACAAACTCCTTAAAACATCGAAATAACTTGATTTTGGTTGGTTTGTCATATAATCCATACAATGATACACTCTATATAGCATCACGTTCACTCGAAGTAACTACAACAATACGACATTTTTAGCATTGAGCAGTACTTTCTTAATTGCTAAAATTAAAAGAAATGCAGCTGTGTACGTTCTTTGCTTTGTTGTTTTGTTATTTTATCTAGCACGTGTTTGCCTCAACTGACCTACGAAACATTGTAAAAAATTCTCTTTTGTTTTTTGTGTGATAAACTTGCACATGTTTACTTCGGTCACTGAGCTGTCGTTAGGTTGTTAAACGTTATCTTAATCATAGTTGTTTTTTCGTTTGTAAAATTCGCACTATATTAGTAAATAAATATTAGAATAGTAAAATAATATCAATTTTGTTTTTCACTCCAATTAACGTCAAAAAAATTCACAGTCCCTTGAGTCTGCCATGACTCACCCCAATCCACTAGTGGTTGGGGCGGTAAATTACGTCTCCTCAAAAATATCCGCGGTCCGACGTCCTCGTCATCTTCTTGAAGAAGAGGATGACGCTATTACGATCGCCCAAGAAAGGGCTGACACCGCTCGCGCAGCGATAACACATAAAACTCCGCGGTATCGGCCTCGCCGTCGAGGTCGAAAACCGCGCCGCGTAAAAGTCAATAATTTAAACGTGGCCACGCCCACTTTGCTCTCAGCGACGCCCCGAACCGAGGCCCATTCCCCACAGGAGGAGCCCTCGGGCGATGTTCGCTTAAGGGGTTAGGGGTAATCAGAAGCGTGAAAAAATTACATTTTTCAATATTTTTTTTATCAGTAATTAATTTTATTTAACGAAAGTAAAAACATAGTATCATTCTATCATGTTTCAACATGATTTCTCTAAAATTTCAAGAAAAAATATTAATTATTTTAAAAGTTATGGCGATCTATGTTGAACAGGTTTTAATAATAGTTCCTTGCGGTGACCATCACAACTCCTTGGAAATTCATCTGAAATCAATGAAACAAAAAAAAAAATACTATAAATAGATAATCTTGTGCCTGATCGAAGCTTTTATTTTTTTTCAAAATTAACAAAATGGCGGCCTCAGGAAATTTGTTTTCTGATTTCCGGGTAAAAACCAACAGTTAATTGTTATTTAAAAAATCGAAGTTTAAAAAAAACAAAAATCCTTCGATCAGGCACTAGCTTTTATGTTTTCTAAAAGCTGTATAAATTTCATTAAAATCTATCGAGCGGTTTTTGAGCTGCAGTGGTCACCAGTTCAAAAAACATAGTTTTGAGAAAAACGCGTTTAAAGTTTTACAGTCGATTTATATAGTAGTATATAATAGTGTATAGTAATAAGAATAATTTCATTACTTACACTGAGTCATCTATTCCTGGACCATATAACAGTTCTTCAGCCGTTGTTGAAGTTTCTAATACATCAATTTGTTGTAAGCACGCCGATCAGCCATTTCTATACGTGTATCTATTTTTTTCTTTTATTCTTCGCTGAATAACTCGAAAAATATTTGTCGGATTCACTTCAAATTTTCAGAGAATATTTTTAAGATACTATACTTTAAGAAAATGTAAAAAGAAAAAATCGATTTTTTGAATGTTCTGACTACCCCTAACCCCTTAACTTACTTACCGGGTTGAGAGCCATCAGCGCTCACCCATTGCCCGCGTTAAGCTGTCAAGGTCATCTGCGGCCAACAGCTATACACACACAAAAAAAAAGTCTCTTGAGTGTCGTTATATAGAGTTTACACTGTATATGTAACTAAAGTGTTGTATGCCGAAATGTAGGTATGTTACGTCGTTATCCCCGCTTTCGAGGACACTAAAAAAATAATAATATTGTTTACATACATTGTCTTAGGGATATTACCGAGACGTAGTGGAATTCTTCTTCGACGGTCGTAACGAGTGTAAGAACTTCTGGAAGAAATGCGTGGAGAACCACGGCTTCTTCCGATGCTCGGCCGTGCAGCGACAGCCGCGACACAAAACTAGGGTCATTTCCAGAGGCTCCTCGTTTAGGTGAGTCATCATTTTCAATCCATGCTAGTTATTTTAAACCGATATTATGAAATTCCAGTATGATCAAGCACTATCAAGGACTTTTTATTATGTTATAAGAACCATCTGATAGACATAAACAGATAATATAATTTGCAAGGGAAGGATCCTGGAAACAAAAAGTTTCAAACAGCACAGATAGCGTAGTGGATAAGATTCTGACTTACAGTGCCAGTGTGAGGAGGTTTGAATCTCACGCAGGAAAACGCTTTGTGCGATTCACAAATTGTTGTTCTGAGTCTGTATGAAATTTGTGATCGTTGTTTATATATATTTGTAAAGTTGCCCATAATACAAGGATTGTGTCTCTTCGTCTTTATTAACAAAAAAAAAAACAGTTTATTGGCCACCAATGGCTGGGATGGGAAGTAGCCTCACTATATACTATCAAAAATGAAAAAGAACTTATTTAAATTTTTGTGCAGGTATAGCGGCAAAACCCAGAAGCAGATCGTTGAATATGTACGAGACAATTACGTGAAACGGCAAACATTCCAAAGGTACAATATTCTATATGTTAATGTATTGTATTATAAGCTTAGCTAATATGTAATATGCAGCTATGTATCGACGTAGTCAGTTATTATAGACACGAGATAAAAATGTGTTAGAATTATTAAAGTTTTTGGTTATAGAAAATTTTCTTTTGGTTTAATTTTTGCTATGTTAATGTGGATGAACGGGTTTACTGTAAAAATGCCACTTTATAGATGTGAAACATAATTAACCTATGTATTATAGTTTTTTATCAATAAAAAAAAGTAGTATACTTGAGTAAGTAAGTATACTTGACTGCACAGATGGTGTAGTGATTAAGATACCGACTTACCGTGCCGCCAAAGGTTCGAATCCCAAGCAGGGCTTAACTTTATGTGAGGCATAAATTCTTGTTCCGAGTGTAATTTTTATCCGTTAATGGTATGTGTGTAAAGTTATATATTTGTTCACCGCAATACAAGGATTACTTCTTTAGTGCTGGGTGGTTCGAATCCCAGGCAGGACTTAACTTTATGTGAGGTACAAATTCTTGTTCCAACTGTAATTTTTCTCCATTAATGGTATATGTGTAAAGTTATATATACATTTACCGCAATAAAAGGAGACTTCTTTAGTTTTGTCTTAAAAAACATTTTAATATTCAAATCAAATGTACAAATGAAGATAATCTATACCAATAAATAAAATTGGAGTGTCTGTTTGTAATGTCAAAATAATAGGCTTTTTTCATGCTCACACGGTTATTTGCACGACACCTATGCCTAAAATAGCAATTAAAAAATTTTTGTCTGTCTGTCTGTTTGTTCCGGGTAATCTTTAAAACGGCTGGACCGATTTCAAAAATTCTTTCACCAATGGAAAGCTATAATATCAGGGCGTAAACTAGGCTATATTTTATCCCGGTATTGCCACGGGAACGGAAACTACGCGGGTAAAACGACTATAACCTATAACCGAAGCGAAGCGAGGGCGGATTGCTAGTCGCAAATAAATTTTAATCTCTTTAAAATTTGGAAATTAAAAAATCTATTTAAAGTGTATTGGGGCATTTCTTGGGCAAGAAATTCTGAAGGTTTTATAACGACCAAGTCGCATGGTCTTACACTATTATTTCCAAATATCAGATTTATCTCGTGTCTATATTAACAGCATGCATAAATATTTGACAGCTTAAACTCTAGTTATAATAGCTTTTATTGTAAATTTATATATTCAACATTAGGTGTAGCTAGAAGCGTATATATAATCAATTTGCTTTGTAATATTGTTCAATTATTATTCAAATAGTAGATATTCGTTATGGGATCTTATCTTATAAGCGATTAACAAATTAATTCTAGTATAAAACAGGTGAGTCTTAGCATGGGCCGGGAGACACTAGCTTTTGGTTTTTGTATTGTGGGCGTTTGTTTGACGAGAGAGAACGTATCGATAACAATGATTATCATGCATGATATAAATGAGAATCGAAATTTAAAATCGATATAATTAATAAAACTATATTGGTTAGAGTGTGAGGCTTCAATAATAGTATGTATTTATCGATGGTGATTAGTATAAGATAATAATCGAGCATGCGCTGTATCCGTTGATATTTTCGCTTCATCCAAACGAAAGACGTGTAGTATCGTTATTATGGCGATACGATACTGTGACTATCGGTCGGAGGATGGTGTTGTCGGTCTAGCTTTATTAGGACAAATATATCACGTTAAGGGTCTGCCCTCCAGTTGTTTTTATAATACAATAATTAAGTATAAATATTCACCTCGTATTTACTGCTAAGTAATTATTGCACTTTTAAAATTTGATAAATCGCCTTTAATAGGCGTGCACACTAGTCTTTAAGATGGACACTAAAGCTTAGTTTACACGTTACGCATATTTTAGTAGTTTACGTAAGGAGAGCAGGCCTCGTTATAGGGTCGCGAGCACCGAGCCTGGTCGCACGCTAACATTGACACGCCCACATTACTAAGGTGTTGCCATATCTACACGTAAAAAATTCAATTAATATATTTAAAAAATAATAATATGCACCTAAATTATGCCTAATTTGGTTTTTAGTACCACGATGAATAATTTAGATTAATTAATATGAATAGTTTTTTATTTTGGTATCACTATTGTTATATTTTTGAGGGTATTCCGTGATTTGTATATATACGTTATGAGGCGTGGCACTGTTATCGCGGGTGTGGAATCAAAAGCTGGTGTCACCATCCTCTGCCCGATGTCGGCAGGTCGGGCTCGTTTCGTGCTTCGCGTTCGGCGTGCGGGTCGAGGGCCAACGTCGCCGCACCTCAGCAGCCACCACTCGGCGCAGCTCTCTCCGCTCACCCGCTGCTACCTCTACCACCTGGCTCAGACGGTACGTACGCACGTCATTACGAGACCAAGAACTCCAACCCCTACGTCATGGTCATTGTCTGCACTCTAACGGACGAAATGGTTGTCTTTGTATATACGCATTTTATATGCGTACATACCAAGTATTTCAATCCGAATAAGAGAGTTCTTAATTGTAAATAAATACACATATTGTAAAAATTAAAATAGAATGGACTGCATGTTTAAGTAGGTATTTGTTACTTAAATAGGCGGTTCTCTCAGTTTTAATTTTTTTAATGAATAATTTTGATTTATATCTGGGCAGTTAGGGTACATGAACTCGCGTATCAATAAAAATTGTATAGCAGAGATAGAGCAGCTTGAATATATAGCTATATAGGTAATTTAAATTTGATCGCACGCATTCATAATTAGATAATAATTCTCGCGACGATAATGCCACGATATTGTCTTTGAATTAGGTGTGCGATTTTCCTAAGCAAATCAATTTTCATAATCTAATAATTAATTTTATTTATATAATTATTCTATTATTTGATAAAAATTCTTTATTAAGATATTTTATCAAGAAATTATTATAACTACATACACATTATGATATAATAATAATTACACCAATTTATTCACTAATTGTGAATTTAAAAACTGTCAATTCCACATTGTATGCGTTCCATTCCTGATTCCATGATTATATGACACGGGTGTAGTATTGATATTGTGATGATGTTACAGCGATTTCCCTGGAGTGGGACAAGCAACCTCACTACCTGGAGGCTTCTCTGATGATGAAGGGATACAGCGCGGAGGAGGCGCGCGCGGCAGCGGGGCGGGCGCGTCCGCCGGTGGCCGCCATTCGCCCGCCGCTTGCAGCTACCGCCTATGCCACCACGAGGGACAAGGTAACGTAAATTCTACTAGTTACTTATTGATATATTGCAATCGATCGCTTAATCTCAGTATTGCTTTCTGATTTAGTTAAAATTGTTCAGCAAGCTTTGAAAAGTATACATACGTGGAGTTTAGAAATATCTGTTACATGAGCAAGGTTTGGCAGACTGCTCTTTTTATGATATCTTGTTTAAAGATATAATATCGAGCACTTTGAAAATTTACTCAAGGGAAGCTAATATGATGATGCGCGATTCGCCAACAAAATTACTGTCGTGCAATTTAAAGAATATTATACAGAACAAATCCTTTATGTTGGTCATTGGACTTGCAAATCATTCAACTATATAACGTGCTACAAAGAAGCGATGTTAGCAGTTAGTCCTTTAAGTTGGTCTGCGAAAAATGTGCCAGTTAGTTTTAGCGATTTGATAGTAGATAAATATTATTCATAATAATTTCGTGCCGCCTTCATCTTTTGTAAGATTGAATAACATTGTTCATGTTAAGCGCTATTTAAAATAGTTAAACATTTCTTTGAATTTGATTTTATTTTGAGATATTTGTGATTGATTATATTTTTATGTCTTATGACTTTCGAAACAAACAATATTACTGTTTATATTAGTGCAATTTAAATTATTTTTGAGGATTTTATCGCGTTTCAATCTCTTTCCCTACTATTAATATAGTAAATAGTTTTCGCAATGACGTAAAAGTAAAACAAAAATTAAATTTTAATTTTTTTTATACATTTCCGTTCTTAAAAATATTTTTCTTTCATGTGTAAAACTCGCGTAAAGATCAAACATTACAGTTTTACTTTTATACATACATACATCTTTAAAACTAGAATATCCGAAAGTATTCGAATCTATTACATGTGTCTCTCTATTGTAAATAAAACCATTTTACGGATTTTATCGAGTATGTATTTGAAATCAAATACAAACGCGATACAATCCGTAAAATAGTTTTATTTACAATGTGTAATACTCACGTAAACATCAGAAATCATTGTGTCTATTTAGATATTTTCCAACTTCAATAGATATTGTATTTGTTTCTTTCAGCTGTCGAAACTGTACTGCGATCAAATAGTAAGGGCCCTTTAAATTGGCTTGTCATCATAATATGTAATGTCTAAATTGTCCAATTAATTATTTCTAACCATTTTTTGTCTCATATAACACACATTGTGATTGAAACTTTCCTAGCTGCACTTAACACCTTTCTTATTTATTTAGGACACCGAAATGTGATGGTATCCTGTTGATTCAATACTACAATTGACGTATTCTTTTACGACTTAATCTAAAATATAACCCGACTAAAACTTTGCTAAGAGAGATCCAATCACTTTAATTTGGTTACATGATATTCATAACAAAGTTACCATATGCTACTAAGTCGTTTCAAGAAACAATTCTTTTTCCACTATACATATATGTACAATGAACATATATTTATTATGCAGGTCCTATGTCAGAAAGTTAGCTAAAGTGGCTTACCATACGTTATCCAGACGATGTGACATAATATTTTTGTCGCGTATTCTTTTTCTTGCAGCGATATTACTGCACTTAGGTATCTCGTACATTCCTTTTTGATAGATTAAAATCACCTGAGGGAGCATATGTACCACCGATGACAAGGTCGGTTACAGGAGGCCCATCCAATTGGCGCTTGCAAGAGGCACGCACCTCGCTCTGTGCGCGCTCGTTCGCCGTCCCCCCTCGTCACCTCGGACGGATCGGACGGTGCGCGACAAACCATAATCTGCTGTTAAAAAAAGGGGTTATATGTACAGTGGGCAACATCACTTCTTGGGTAACTTATACATCAACAGCGATCCCATTGTTTATCGCCAAGCGTGGCGGTTATTACATTATCCCGTCAATAGGTTAATAGGATAGGCGGACTTAATATTTGTCTTGGGCACGTTGGTACTGTCCTATCTGTTTTAATCCTGCCTGTGTCTCATACTGTGTTACGCAAGTTCTAATATTTGGTGGAATGAGGATAATTTCAAATTGTAATCGTTAATGCACAATATCATTATGCACATTTTTGTTAAGGCACATAAGGCACGGTGATTGAATCGCCAAACTGCATATATGTGCCAATTCTGTTGTTAATCACACTAATTTCTGAGTAATATTAATTTCTAAATATTATTGGTATTCTATTAATGTTATTTTTTTCGAGATTGGTAATGGACGGTGAACAATATTCCTAATTTTTTTTTGTAATTGGCTTGCCGCGCGATTGTTATCAATAAATTTGACATTTAAAATCGTTGAAATTTAATAAAAATGTAGTTAATTCCTAAAAGGGGAGACCTGTCAGCTTCATCATATTACAGGTCCATTGCAATAACATCCTTGCTCTCCAAGATAATGAAATGCACATTTTGCATTATTTAGAAGTACGCCGGCTCATCAGTGATCGCTAATACAGCTTTTGTCGTGGTCGGTTGGCTGGTGATCTATTTGTATACCTCACACACCGTTGGGCAGAGGCCTCAGGGTCACGGGTGAGGCACTAGCTTTCAGCCTAGATATCGCAAAGATTCGCCTTCGATAACGTCCGGCACAAGGCACTTCTATCAAAGCTATACAAAACATTATGGTATTCAACTGTACGTTTCCAGGGATAATTTATCCTACGTACGTGCGAGATCTTCTCGTCCAACATACCTCAGTGTCTGAAAACACAGGTTTACGACCAGTGTGTGTTACCAGTGCTGACTTACGTCACGGAAACGTGGTCCCCAAATGTAGGCCTTATATCAAGGCTCAAAGTCGCTCAGCGTGCTATGGAGCGGGCTATGCTCGGGATTTCTTTGCAAGATAGAATCCGAAATATGGAAATCCGCAGAAGAACGGGTGTAACCGACATAGCACGAAGAATTAGCACGCTGAAGTGGCAATGGGCAGGCCACATCGCTCGACGAACCGACAACCGCTGGGGAAGAAAGGTTCTCGAGTGGCGACCACGCCCCCCCACTAGGTGGACCGATGACCTAGTGAAAGTTGCTGGGCGTCGTTGGATGCAGGCGGCACAGGACCGCACATTGTGGCGCAACATGAGGGAGGCCTACGTCTAGCAGTGTACGGCAATAGGCTGAAATGATGATGATGATGACGTGCGAGATCTGAAATGTACTACCTCCTGCTGTGTTTCCAAACAGCTGTGACGTCTTTTCTTTAAACGAGGTTTAAGAAGATATTTTCCTTCACGGCTGCCTAACTGCCCCTGGTATTGTAAAGGTCCAGTGTTCCAGCACTGTAGTATTATTTACCATCAGGTGGACTGCTTGCTATTTATCAACATCAGCAATAAAAATTACAATAACGGATATTATTATAGTTGTTAGAATTTAAATGATTCTAAATGTCAAAGTCGAATTTGTTCATTAGCAGCAAAAGTTGCCAAATAAGACTGTTATCCAACGATCTTCTATGACTGATGATACCAGGATACTATGATGTTACCAGGATGATAATCTATATAATGCATTTATTTATGTATGAAATATTTATTCGATTTGAAAGAATCATGAATTAAAACTCTATCATATAATGATGAAACAATTTATTTAATTTTTCTAGAAAGTAATTAAAATGTAATATACAACAGAATTAACACAACTATATGTTTAATATTTGTTATTTATATTTTAAATAGTGTCACTCGTTTTCTGTCTTTGCGGTTTGCAGATTCTGATGCGCTTAAAAATAATTTTAAGATTATTTAAATTTTCGTTCTAAAACACTTATTTTAGTATTATATATCACTTATGTAACAGTGACGAGTGACGCTGGCGTGTGAGTTTAGAAGGCAATTATGTTCTTCATATTGTTTGTTGATCCCTAGGCGCCCGAACTGGTGACACATGCAGAGGTCAATCATCATCCGGATACGGAGGATTCGCCTCTGCCTCATCGGACGACGACACCATTGGTAAGTGATAACCGAAAATATAGTTTACTGCCATCATTGACTTCCAGTTTATTGTTAAAATTAAAATGTTTCTAAATAAAATCCGTTTTTCAAGATATTATCATCATTATTTGATAGGCGACAGAGCCGAATGCCGTGAGTCACATTGTGCCACAATATTTTTTGAATCATTGAGCTCTGTACTTTTATTTGTAGGACAGTCATCAGCCAGTGGGATATTCTCAAGCCTTATTATTTTTTAGTTTAATTGTGTTTGTTTTCTTTATAGGTTTCACCGGAGAGTATATGGAGCCAGGCGAGTTTGTCTCGTGTGAGTGGTCGCGGCCGCGCGCCCACTCCGCCGCCTCGTGCACCGCGCCGCTCAGGTCAGAGCCCGCCCGCCATATCACCACCTCCACACGCGCAACTCCCCGTAATCGCCTCTAGCGGTTACCCGGACTTCGTTCTGGCGAAGCATTCCTCGAGCTTTAAAAAGTCGTCCGAACGACTCGAATATGAACTATCACAGAGCAATATCTACTCGGCCTGTCCTTCTACACGTTCGTCTCGCTCCGGTGGCTCGTTGCCCGTCGAAGAAGTCGAGCTGGCGTCGCATGAAGACGAAGTAGCACCCGCGCGTTCCACGTGGAGGCGCAGTGCTTCTTGTCGCAACCTGCGCGACTACAGCTTTGACTCGGCGGGCCGAGCCAAGCGGCGCCGTGATACGCGTTCTTTACTAGCCTCTCTAGATGCGCTATCACGTCTCGACTCGCCCGTGTCGCGTTACGACGAAGCACGCACTCGAGCCTTTGTTTTCGGTGAGCGTGATTCAGTAGAGTCTGCCCGCGCGATGCTCGGTCGCGCATACTCGTCTTCGTTTCCGGGCGCTATCAGTGAAACTCGGCTCGATGTACCGTTTGCTCGTACGGGCTCGCAGGATGACATTTCGCATGATAGTTACGAATTGATCGAACGTTCAGACGACGAGTCGGAACGGCGATATGCACGCGTTGTACCGCAGAGTCGCGCACACACACGCTCGTGTTCATTAGATTCGGGTAACGATTTGCCGTCCGATGATGACCGTTCATTGTCGCATTTATCCGAGAGCGATGATCATGAGAATGATATTGACGAACCTGTAGCGCGTTATCGTAGCGATAATGATATACCATTCGATCCTTTCCTCGTTGATGATCCAAGAGTTCTCCCGCGCGAGAAACTCTCAGTACGTTCCGATGGTAACTTCTATAAAGAAATTAAGCGTGCGCTTGGCTCGCGCACGTCCAGTCAAGAGTCTAAAAGTGAAATATATGATTCTAAACATTCTAAGAGCAGCGCTGAATCTAGTAAAAAATCTCGTGACAGCGTCTATCATACCGACAGTAAGAAATCTCGTGAGACTCTAAAGAGTAAAAGCTCTGATAGATCAGGTTCGCGAACATCTAGTCAGGATTCAAAGTCGGATTATTATGACTGTAAAAAGAACTTGTATGAACCTGATGAAATCAGCATGAGACGACGTAGTATTACTAGTATACAGAACGCCTATATTGATCCATTTGAACCGATTTCACCGACATCTAGTCCTGATTCAGAAAAAGATTTCTATGATACCCAATCTACTTTTATCGGCATGGAAAAGCCTGAATATAAGGAAAGAACCCTATTCGATAAATCACACGAGGACTTGATTGCAAACTTGGCAAATTCTCCCAATTATTATCATATTTCAACTCCATACTCAACATTCCCTAGTAATGGTAGACACCATAAAGAACCAAGTCCTATGCACTCTGCTAGTTTGCAAAATGTAGAATTAGATCAGTTCTCAGATATAAGTCCTCCGAAAAAATGTGACGAGTTATCGACAGAAGAGGAAGAACTGCCTCATCAAACGACTCATATTTGGCCTGAGAAAATTCTTGGTCTTGACACGGAAATTGAGAGTAGTAGGGCGGCAAAAATGCATAGCTATCAACGCCGTAGATCTTCAGATACTGTATTTAGTTTCGATAAGGAGAAAATAGAGTCATTGACACGTTCGATTAGTAAAGAAAACGCTAATTCATCACATCTTGTAAAAGAATCATCTAATGAGTCGGATGTTAACGTACGTATATTACCAGCAATGGACAGTATCGAGTATGCTAAAAATAAAGCCAAAGCAGCTGCCATACAATCTGGCACAGCCTCAATTCTTCAGTCAGAGTTTGATAAGCGTAGTAAAGTCCATACTCATATTGTTCGAAAAGAGAATTTAAAAGAAGAACTCATGGCTAAAACTCATTTTGACGAATACAATCCTAAGCTTATTCTTGAGACGAGTTCTAGTAGTCGGCTTGCTGATAACAATGTTCCGTATGCTCATCCGACTGTAGAAAGAACCAAAAGTGATCCAAATAGCTTAGCTAATAGACCTCGATTCAGTAGCGTTAACTCTCGCAGACATGTTTTAATGCATCAGAAATCTATCGATTTGACTCCGGCAGAATCAAGCGATGAAGATTATATCTTCCGACAGATACCTAGTGCACCTCCCATAGCTTCAAAACGATCCCATTTTGAGCTACCCTCAAGGCTTCCTGACCATATGCGATCTCCATTTGATTTGCCTAAGAATTATTTTAAAGAATTTGACGCGTTTAAAGCTGGTTTTAAAGACAACAAAAAGGTAATCGATGATGGTTACGATATACCGTATGTGTTGCATAAACGGCATGTAATGAACGGTACAGCGCCCTCCCCTCACGAAGACAGCAGACAGCCACCTGATATTGTAATGATGCCACCACAGAATGGACGATGTCATGTAGTTAATGCGCATCCTAGATGTAAGTATCACGATCACCCAAAATCGCCACGGTCGCCAAAGTCACCAAAATCACCAAAGTCGCCAAAATCTCCTAAATCGCCCAAATCACCAAAATCGCCTAAATCACCCAAATCGCCAAAATCACCTCGTAACAGTATACAGGTAGAACATACCTCTAAATTCTTAGAAGTTGAAAATCGTGACTTTTTGTTCACGCAAAATATTGATTTATCTAAAGTAGATCCAATAACTTTAGAAGTAGATAAAAGCGGTCAGCTCCAACATTTACCGAGTCCAAAGAGAGATATTACTAAGAATTTAGATCCTATTTTGCTAGAGACATTAAATTCTAAGTTAAGTCAAATAGAAAGTGACTCTGCTACGAGTTCTAAGACTGACAGCATAAGACAAGAGCCTATATACCATGACATAAAATTTGCAATTAATGGTCGCAATGTTCAGCAACCACCGATATGTAAAGATCCAAAGCCTATGTCTGCGGCAGAAAAGTTACGAGCCGACATAAAATCTAAATCAGAAAAGTTGCCATCCAAAAGAGGCCAAAAGACTCGCGGCACTGGGAAGAAAGGTCCTGGTAGTAAGATTAAAGGTAAAAGTAATAATAAAATTAGAATTACATCCTTTTCTTCCGACGATGAAAGCGTCGATTCTGATGATGTTTTCGGCACCACCGAAGCAGCGCCCAAGCTAGAGTTCTCGCCGCCACAGTCTCGTAAAGATTTGGAACCTATTTTACAGCATGAATATGATAAGATCACATCTGGAGCGTGGCATAGAGGACAAACTATGAGCTCAACGGAGATTGAAGGTTCTCCTCCTCAATGTAGAAAACTGGCTGAACTTGAAGCTAAATATAATCCACAAATTCTTGACAGCATTGGTGGTAATGCTACAGAGTTACGACGCATTTCTGAACGTTCCATTTCAATTCCTAGTTCAGAAGACGATCTTGGTATAAAGGTGCCAGAAGTAAAACAAGAAGCGACTTGGGAATATATTGAAAATATTCCCTCACCAATATTAGAAAGTACAGAGTTCCTTAAATCTGACGATGAACATTTGGCTGATTTGGAAATTGCTAAAGTCACTGGCATTAGGACTCAATCTGAAGAGACTAATGACGCCAAAGATGAAATAAAGGAGATTTTTAAACTTAACATCAAGAAAAGCTTAAGAGATGAGTTGATCTCTCCTTTGTTAAGAAAACCTGGAGGCACGCCTATATTATTTGCTCACGCAAGATTGAATCTCTCCGAGGGCTCTGTGTTCTCTCTCCAGCGTCAAAAAGCTACTCAAGATTCACCTACAGCTAGTCGTCGAGCAAAAAGCTTAGATACACCTGTTATTCAATTACATAGATTACCGCCAATGAATGCGTTTTCTTCTAAAGATGATACTGTTGAAGACATAAATGAGGAAGGTGATATTTTAGAAGAAAAGCCACTGATTGATGACAAAATGAAAATAGTTGCATTAAAGAAAGAGGCAATTGATAAAATTGAAGAAGTAGAAGAAGAAACTGCTCCTAGGGAATTGAAGTCTGTCGTTATTGACAATGAAGAACTAGCTTTATTAGAGAATTTAGTGGAACAAAGACGCCCTCGATCCTTTAAGCGTAGATATGACTTAAGCAAAATAAAATCTCAATCGTCTCGGTCTCCTCTAAGTAGGTCACCCTTATCTCGTTCGCCTAATTCCAAATCTCCATCAAGATCACCGACTTCTTCCCTTAATTCTCCTAGAGGAAGTATTAGGAAACTCTCGGACTTAAGCGAAGACCAGATAGTACCCGATATTGAAAGAATTAAACGGAAGGAGAAGAAGAAGTTAACTCTTAAAGCCAAACCTGACGAAAAGCAAAAAATTACTAGCAAATTAAATAAAGGAGGATCATTAGATACAAATGCAACGAAAGTAAAAGCATTACAAACTCAAAAATCATTACCATCTTCCTTAAAAGAACGCCCAGACTTCTTAACAGTACCTCCATTGGATATAGCACGTGCCAAAAGTCAGGAATTAGAACAAAGCGCGAAAAAGATTGCCAAAGAAAAATCGAAGTCTTTGGAAAAAATGGACGTGAAGCGTGGAGGTAGCAAGGAGAGAACCAAATCTCAAGAAGACAGTGATACCGAGATAGCGAAACGTAAGGAAAAACAACAGTTATTATTTGAAGCTGCATTAAAACAAACAAAAACACTAATCAGTCCGGTAAAAGATACTATGCCACCATTCCCACCGCCCGAGGATAAAATAGTAGTGAAAACTGAAGGCGATAAAATAATAATCGAAACAAAAATCAATAGCAAAGCTGAAGATCATGTGTTTATAGCTAAATCACCAAAGAAATTGGATAATAAACTTGGTGGTAAAATAAGTAGAAGTTTTGAAGATCAGAAAACTCCTAAAAGTAGCACTAAAATGAATAAAAGTATGGACGATAAGTCTAGTCAATCGTTAGAAGATAAATTTGATGAACTTGCTGCATTACAAAAATCTCCTAAGACTTTGTCTAAAAAGCAAGAAATTAAACAGCAAATTGAAGGCAAGGTTGTATATCAAAAAATAAGTCCTGGAGCTAAATCTAAAAGCTTAGATAGGAAAGCTGACGTTCACCTAGATTCAAAAGCCAAATCTAAGAGTTTGGATAGGAATTATGTAACGCCCGCATCAATGATTCCTTTGGAAAATGAGAAGCATTTCAAACAGGAAGTTGTTAAAGTCGAAGTTCATCCAACTGTAGCTGAAGAATCAGAAATATTATCGAAGGAAGTCAAAGAATATAAAGATACATCACCCTCTAACAGCTATAAGGAGAAAACTGAGGATGATTCGTCAATAGAATGGATGACTAATTCTCAAAACACAGTTATTGAGAACGATACACAAACAATTATTATGGAACGTCGTAAAATTGATATTTATAACAAACAGAGGCAAAATGAATTACAGGAAAGCAAAAGTAACCAAGATATACATGAATTAGTGTCATCGTCTTCAGACCGGAAGCCAGAAGTGTCACGGTTAACCAGTGAAGAAGAATCGCTTACTGAAGTCTCTGAATTAAAAGTTTCCGACGATAGCCATATGCTTGGTATTATTCTACCTTACATAGATGCAGATAGCTCTTCCGATCAAGATCAAGCATCGAAACAAGCTAAGGTTTCTCGAGGCAAGAGTTACGATTCTGATTCATGGATCACAGTCGACTATGAAGAAACTACTTTGGATACAGAATTACCACTATCAGATGCAAGTAGTAAAACTCGCGCTAAACGGGCATTGGATCCTCAAGGAACATTTGACGAATCGTCTGCTAGTTTAGTTGAATTCCTCAAGCAAGAATCTATTTCCCAATATATGTCGGAAACTGAAACAGAACCAAAAATAATACGCGAACCACCTAAATCTATAGATCTATCACGTAAATGGACAAATAAAAATAAAATAATAGTAACCCCACCGCAAGAAAATAGTCCAACTATTGAGAATATACCGTTTATTGATTCAAGTACGTCTAAATCTAATAAATCTGAAGGCGAACACACTGGTAGTTCTGGCAGTGACAAATCACCTACGGAGCAGAAACCTGATCAAAAAACTTTACTAACAGCTAAGTCAAGACGCAGTGAACTGCTTAAGTTGAGTGCGGAACGTTCCAGAAGTTCGGAATCAACCTCATGGACCAGTATAGAAAAAGATGTGAGCCCTACCAGTGCAATTAAAGGCAGTTCTATCGATGACGAATCGAGTGTTAGTTGTTCGATTGCGAGACCTTTAGGAATCTCACAAGATATAGAAAAACTTAACAAGAAAGATAGGGAGTGCCTAGAAGAACTAAAACAGGCGATGGAATATGGAGAGGAACATTTGTTATCGCAGCATAATTTATCAAGTGAACATTCTAAGTCAAATTCGAAGTCGCCTTCTCCAGTAGCTGAAATTAACCGTATTGAAAGTCCTAGAAGTCCATCAAAATATGCCCAAAGGAAGTCGCCTACACCAACTTTGGAAAAACAAGGCCAAGTTGATTCACAGAAAGGCCCATCTGATTCAGATTCTACCTCGGAAAGTATTGATAAAACGGTTGAGCAACTTTCTAGGCCAAATGTCCGCAAAAGTGGCTTGGATAAAATTGGCAAATGTGTAATAGAAGAATCGGAATCAAGTCAATCAGCTGCGTCTAAAGCCTCCGATATTACCAAAGAACTTCAAAAGACTGTAAAAAAGACTAAAATTGCAATTACAATATCTCAAGAAGATCAAAATACAACAATAGATTTTGATGACGATGGCAATGTTATAACTTCTTCTTTCGAGAGAGAACTTCGTCTAAAGAAAAGAGCGCTTAAAGAAGATCAGAAGAGTTCTTCAAAATCGAGCGTTGATACAACAACTACTACTACACCTTCAAAAGGATCTCTTAGCGTTGACGATTCTTCTTCTAGAAGAAAAGGACGTCTTGATGAACAAAAAAGTTCATCGAAATCAAGCATGGATTCAAGAGGATCTCTTAGCGTAGAATCAAGAGGTTCCTTTGAAACTACAGAATCAACTTCGGGTTCCCTAGGCGAAGCTTATCGTCGTGGTGAAGAACTTAAACCAACATGGCGTCCGTTTTTTGGCGCATCAGGTAGCGAAAATAGTACTAGTATAGAGGAGGCATGGATTCCTCAAGATCAAGAGGGTTATGAGAGCCTGGGCATAAATAAAGAAGTTTTTGAATACAATAATCAACGAATGTTAGATGACTTTCAGACTTTTTCGAAGAATCCACCACTTTCTGCCAATACCTCAAGAGACTCAACTGATGCTGATTTTACAGATGATCTGAACGATTTTCCTGTAAATCTGCTATATCCAGCTACATCTTCTAGTAATACTAATGATGTTGTGATAGGTTATGGGCAAACGTTCGGACGTACATTATCGCGTATATCAGAGCGTAGTACCGCCTCTGAAAAAACAAGTGCTGATGAAGATTCGACGAAGGCTTGTTCACGTTCCGAAAGTATTAATGAAGAGTCATTAAACTCTAGTGATCATCAAGCTAGTCTTAGTTCTGATCCTCCCAGCAATGCAAATGTTGCTTATATATCAGACACAGATAGACGAACATCAGCTGAAATGCCTGATATACCTATAGATCAAACTAAAATAAGCGAAATGTATGAATCGAAAAAGGAAGTTGAAAGATCTAGTAAAATGAACGACAATTCCAAAGATCCAAAGAAGTGTATCGAAAACCCCCCTAAACCGGGCAATCTTACACCGAAAGGACCATCAAAACAATCTTCAGCTAGCGAAAGTCAAGAATCTGATGATTGGCCATTACCTGAGTTACCCCCACAGGCGGTTAGTAAATCCAAAGGTTTTGAACAATGGCAATCAGTGCCCTCAAATCTATTAGAAACTCCCATTATAGAGAAAGTGCACATTTATTACATGAGCAACGAACCAGAACAACCAATGAAAGTAACTTTACAGTCAGAAAGTTCCAAAGACCAGCTTGCAGGTTCAGATGATGACAGTGATACTTTGAATAATGATGACGAATTAGAAAAAGATATACCGGAATCGAAATCTGACAAGTCAAATGAACTTAGTGAAGATGTTTCTCCTAAAAGTCCCAAAGTTATTCCTTACGATAAATCAGGATACATGGTAGAACCTTTGGAAAAGAAGGAAGAATACACGTGTCATAAAAATGTTGTGCCGAACTATGATAAATCATGTCTAAGTGGTACTATAAGTAAAGCAACTTGTCTGATGGGTGATATGGGTACTTGTTGTTCACGCTCTGAACATAAAACCTTTGGTATCAAAAGTAATTTAGATGATAAAGTTATTATAAATCAGCCTCAAAGATCTCCCACAAACCATAGTCCAAATTTCGAAGATGACCTATTATACGTCGATGATGTATTTGGCGGTGACAGTAAGTCACAGTCACCTGATTTCGATAAAGGATTTTCACAAATGGGTAATCAGAAATGTTCTTATGGTTCAAATAATTCTGATACATCAATAGATGATCTGTTATCACAGACAAATGCCGAGGATACAGTTCGTGCAGTGACTAAACTGAGTACTGGTAGTAGTAGCACGTGTAAGCGGTGTAGCCATAGTAGTCATTCGGAAGAAGAAACCAGCTCTTTCGGTACTGATTTGGATGGTACCGTCAAAATCGGACTGCCTCAAAAAAAGTGTACACATAGTTCTCACTCTGAGGACACCTCAATTTGTTTAAGTATTTCAGAATGGTCAACTGGTACGAATACCGTACGCCAGTACGCAAATCTATCTGCCTCAGAAAGCATATCAGCAATATCAGTAAACAAAAGTGATAAGTCAGAAAAGGCTTCCTCGAAAATATATTCGCAAGCCAGCAAAAAATCGGAACATAAATTAAAAATGAGTTCTCAGGCTGAAATGAGTTCTAAGAGTAGTAGTCTTGATAAAAGCTCCGATAATGTAAAATACGATAAGTTATGTAGCTCAGAGACTACTATTTCTAGAAAAGGGATTGACAGCAGTTCTGGCACCAAAAGTGATAGTACTTTAACTCTCGCTCAGTCCATATCAGATTGGTCTGCTAGTGCGAGTCATACGCTAGTTCCAACTACTCGTGAAGATCAACAAGATGCAGATCACACTAATTCAGAAGATACTATAGTAATAGAAATTGAAGAGAAGCCCGGTACTACAATTATTATTAGTAAATCTACTACACCTACTTATGAAATTAAAGATGACAAAGAACCAGTCCTAAGGTTGACGGCCTCTTATACAGGCAAAACAGATAAGTCATCTTCCATAAGTTATAGTGACAAATCAGATAAATCTAGTTCTAGCTCCTTAAGTAGTTTACAAAAACATGCAAATGATGTATTAAGGTTTGATCAAGATTTTCAGCCCAAAGATGACTCTCACGAGCGTTACCAAAAGGTGCCATCAAAGAGTATGAGCTACGAGGAACAGTCACATAAATACTCAAAACCTACATTACGTTGTCAAAGCGAAGATAGCGGTTTCAAACCGTATTTTGTCAGCCCTCAACCGGAACTTGATATAGATATGCCTTCCCAGCTTTACAGTCAAGAAGAAAAGCACAGCGAACGATATCAGAGCCAGGAATTTTCTAACATTTTACGAGATGAAGCTGGTAATAGTAAATTTATAAGATCTGATTACAAACCGTTAGCTAAACACGCAAGTTACGACGACAAGACACTTTCCAAACATCAAATAAAAGAATATAAAACTTCTCAACAATACCGCAGTAAGCCAAAAAGTTGGTCATTTCACGAACACTATCTTGCTTCCTCTGATTTACCAACAATATCGGTTCCTGAAATACCTTCAGTACATAGAGAGTTATCTGAAAAAAAATCTGCTGAACGGTCAGCGAAAACTCCTTTATCTCGTTGCTCCCCTTATTATTCTAGCAGTTTGAGTTCAGAGTCTCCACCTATACAACCAATGAAAGCGCCTGTCAAGAAATCTCTTCTAGTTCGTAATATTTCGCTAAAGAGTCCTCCGAGTGGTAATGATACTGATAGCTCGCTAGACGTCATACGAGATCCACGAGAACGAATGAAGACGTTTAGACGCAAAAAACAAGTACCTACCGCTCGTAAGCGACAAGAAAGAATACAAGATGTATTGGAAGAAGATTCAACCAAGAGCCAATATTCCTCTGAAAGTGATAAACTTGGTAGCCATTACTTAGTAGTAGAGGAAAGCTTACGCCGTATGGAAAGTTCGGAGTGCTCTGACAGTTACCTTCCTGAAGTGGAATCAGGATCTTCAGAATTGTCTAAAGGTGATTCTAAAAATTACGATATTCAGGAAGCTAGTTATTCCGAAGATGAAGGTCAAGACGAATATGCAAAGTATAAGAGTGCCAACTACGAGGCACAACAATTTCCAATGAATATTGCTCCCATGCAGTTCCAAGGATTCGGTTCCTCTGCCGATGAAGATGAAATGGGCTTCCCTCGGTTCGATAGATTAGGCCGTTTGCGACATCCTTATCTTGACTCTCAAGAACCACCCTACATGTCTGAAGATAGTCCTCTACGCATTTCTTATTCAAACAAGAGTAGTCGTCAATCTTCTTTGAAAAAGTCCAAGTCTGCTTCGGGCTATCGTCAGTCTGAAGATGGCCATGGTGAATCGTCTGGACAGCATCAACAGAGAGGTTTTTACGAAGAACACAGCGATAGGGATGATTCCGACGATTACGCTTATCCTATAGACACTATAAAGCGGGCACCTAAAATGTCTAAATCAGGCAGTTACTTATTCGAGCGTGGTGGATCTGTTGCTTATTCTGATACCGATCTGCCACCAGACAAAGATGAATATGAGGAATACAGGGTTAGTCCTTATCCGGAACATTACGAGGATGTCGGTATGTTTCAAACGCAAGAATGTTATCCACAGTATGAGCATGCGCTGGATGAACGTAGAGATGGTAATCAGGATCGTTACGATCGTGATCTAGACCAACGTTTTAGTCTGAATAATGTAGAGAGGTTCTACTCTAGTCACTATGTCGACTCGCAAGCTTCAAGTGATAGCCCTGAACAAAAGTTCGATGTATCAACACTGCCACCGCCACTCTGTTCTGATGATGAAAACAATTAAATTGAAAGCATTTAAAATGTAATTTATTAGTTCATTATATCGTTGTCATCTTTTGTCTCGTCGGCTGAATGTTCTTTATACGATACGCGAGCGTGTCGACCGATGAACGTTTCAAAATTTAACTTCTAATTAATGCAATTATTGTTATATTGATATTAGGGTACTTATATTAAATATTTACATTGTCACTTTAATATTTCGCAATAATAATGACTTAAAAATATCTAGTGCCAATTCCCGGATAGCGCGAACCTTTCGACTATCGTGTTTATGCGGACTTAAACCTTTAGCTTGTTAAGAATTTAGCTGTAATTATATATTATTATGTATCGATTCAAAATATACATTTTGAACATCTTTCTCACGATATATTTGACTATAATTTGATTATAAGTGTAATACGATAACCGTATATCGTCTATCATACTCGTTATGTTTAGTGAATTTAGGCGTTAGAGCTGAAGCTTCAAGAGAAATGCAATACAGGTGCAATAAGATGCAGTGCCAAATTTCTTCTAGTCGTGTGTTTTAGAGTTTTCAACCTTTATAAAAGTTATATTCGTTGATAAAATATCCTGATAATAGTATTATTGTAAAGGCTGTGATTTACTTTGTGTGGTGAGATCCAAGATCTTGGTTGTTTTGTTTAGATTTTTAATACTCAAGTGATAGTAAAATATTTATTTACATTGCGTTAATTTTTCTACGCAAGTCTCTTCTGTTATAAATAATATTATTATTTTTTTTTGATAATAATTAACAAATCAAATTACGATCTCTATTTGTGTCATGTATGCTCAATTTTTTTCAGTATTTAATATAGTTTAATTTAATATGAATTTTTTGTAAACAATTTTTCAAATCTAAATATTGTATTGTTGACATTGATGAGCGATTGTGTATTATGTGTGAATAAATAGTGCTATTTGAACTAAAATAATATCATCGAAGTTAATGAAGCATAATTTATAATGCAATCCTTATAATAATAATCCTTTATAGATGAAATAAGGAAGGACCTCTTGATAAATGTCACTTGGAAGAATGTAAACCATCTGCTATTTTGGGTGAATTGAGGCCAGTTTTTCGGTCACCAGAACAACGTTCTTTTTGTCTGATTAAATGTTAACAATAAGAAGTTATTTTAATCATAGGTCATAGATATATTTATTCTCGCTTAGATTTTATTATATCGTTCATATTTTATTTCTTGTGTTATACGTCTCCCATTATGATAATGCGAGTCTCAATTTGGTTACTTACAACTATCTACTCACCCTGTCCAAATTGGAAAAGCGGTTGGAACCGATTACTAAAAGATCAAGTTCCATGTGTGGTAATTGTTTTACGTTCCCAATGAGTTATTATAATTTTTTTTTTCGTTTACAAATAAGTCTTTATACGTATTATGTTAACTATGTAACGTGTTACTAATTAATTAATCAAATTGAAATTTATACACTTGATTTGTACATTAAAACATATTTTTTTTATTATCGTTCCGTTACATAGTTATGTACTCATAAAAAATTTTAATTAATAATTTTGTTGTAAACTTTATCAATCATGTTTTTGTTTTTAGTGGATTTATTTGAGCCATACAGTTTATCGTAGACCCTTATATTTCTTTATAAATAAAGTTTATATATAAATATTTAATATATATATATATAACTATAATGTATCAAGTAATTTAATACTGTAAACATCACAAGTTCGCAATACCATTTTATCTCAACTTTGATTAAGTTTACTATTTTCTACAAATGTTTATGTACAATATGTATAATGTTGTCCACTTGTTATCCACTTAGTTTGAACACGCATTCTCAGGTACTACCAAATATTTCTAGTATCGGTCTTAATTAGGAATACAAATCTCGTGGTTGTCGATTACTATTTTGATCTAGGAAAGTTCTAGATGTGATTTCAAAAAATAGTTCTTACGAATGTTATTTGTCTTTGTTCGTTAAATTTCGTAATACCTTGTTTTATGTTATTCAACAGTCTAGAGCGTGCTCTTTTGAAATATTTAGACGTATCTGTGCGTTCAAGTGATGACTTTTTTTAGGCAGGCTATGGTCTTTCTGTTTTGTCTGGGGCGACCAAAGGCAGGCACGCCACCCATAACCCACTGTGTTTCCGCTTAACACCAATTCCTTGACATCAAGACACAAGTGATTACTTGCGGCACAAAAACATGGCCTTTATAGAATAAATTACTATTCTCATATTATGACTCCTAGTTGCGCAGTGTTTTAGGTAGAATCCTTTACACGGAATTTCTCTAACACATAAAATGCGGCTTTCGGCAACGCTGTAAAGAATAACCGACCCGACTATTGATAATCGTAGAGGCAAAAATTTCTCAATTTGCGACTACAGCGGATTTTACACTTAGGGTTATTTTACATTTATGAAAGTACGGCCTTGAAGCTACATTCGATATAGCACTGATGCTACGGCAACACTGTTAATGATGATTAAAATCGCGCTATACCTGAGTATAGCGCGATTTTAATCATCATTAACAGTGTTGCCGTCGCAAAAGCACGAAAATAGCCCGAAAATCCAATGGGATAGTATAAAATAGTCACGACGGTTCCGCGACAGTACTCTATTAACCATATTCACGAAGGTATTTTTTGTTTTGAAACATGTGTCGAATGTTCTCATATCTACCTTCATCAGATAAAATCGGGCAAAACCTGATTTGAAAAAACGTCGTCACGAATGCAGTGTTACCGCCCCGAAAGTATGATAATAACTTCGCCTGTAATGCTCTGAAGCCATAACTCGAGCAGTGAATGCTTATGAATAGATATTTGGTAGTACCCATGAGATGCACTGTTAATAACACGTATGTACCGACGGGCATAGCTAGTTAAACATTTCTAGATAAATTCTATATCATTTGATAGTTATGAGACTAAGACTAAGGCTATAAACAGGAATTCATTTCGGTCGTATATAACATAAATAATATACGTATAAATAATATCGTGCAAAAATCTAATGAACCAACAGTAGCTTTGCCATAATCAAATTAATTCTTGTCTGTTTTATCTGTTGAGTAGATTTGTAACTGTCTATACATCACTTATTGGATCTGTCCATCGATCAATTTTCGTAATGATGGTTTGCATTATGTTATTATAAATATTGCACTATGGCGTAACGTTATTTCTATGAGAAGAGAGGTTCGAAATTAAATCCTATATCTGTCTCAGAAAGGTGGTATAGTTGGTTGATTTCCCTCTCATTGTAGGGGATGCCTGTGCCTAATAGCGCTAATAGGACGTATGTGATCAAAAAAAGGAACAGCAATTACTGGTACATAATACAAAAAAAAAATTCAAAACAGTTTCACAGAAGATATATAATTTTTGTACAAAGTTGATAGTAATGCCCGTATTTTAGTTTACAAAACTTCATGAGAAATACAAAGAGAAAAGGATTTTGGTTTGTTTGATTTATTGATTGTTAAGTTGAGAGACAAGCACAAGTCTAAACATATGAGAAATGGCATTGTGTCACTCATTTAATTAAATAATACAAATGGCAGTAGCTTGAACTTCAAAATAGGTGAAAATTGTTTGCTATACCACGCTAATTAAACGAGATGTTATTATAGTAATTTATTTCAGCATATCATTGCCTTTAATCGTCTCTTACGACATACACGGACAAGTAGGAAAAAAATACGACGACTAAGGAAAAATACGACTAAGAGATACAATATGCATATAACATCTATGCAAGAGAAAGGAAACTCAAAATAAAACTCTATATCAACACGTCTGACCGATAAAATTTAACGCTAATAACAAATTATTTACTAAATCGATGGGCAGGTCTAATATTAAAATCATTTATTTTATTTAGTAAAAGTTTGATTTTCTCTCGTGCCAATGAATCAACTTATACATATAAACATTAGGCTACTTATATAAATTATCAAAATATATAATTATATAAGCACAAATAATAAAATTTTAGTCGTTTATATATCATATACTTTACTTCAGTTAATTTTTAATATATATTTACTGATACGCAAGTAAATCATAAAATCTTTAGCCGTAGCATTGCTCTTATGATAAAAACATAAGCGTCAGTAGTCTTTATAATCCATAAAGATATTATCAATAGTTGTCTCTTTATAACACTGCCATATAATTTAGGCATTTAAAAAAGAGACATCTGTGTAATTATTTGACATTGGGACATGACTATTCCCCGAAGTGGACGTGCTCAAGGTATATTTGGTACCTATCAAAACAGGTTGATGTAGAATTATTGAAGAAAATTCTATTTTTTTTTTAGAAAATGCCAAACGCCACAACATTGACAATATACCATTAAGTCAGAAGACATATATTTTATTAATTTAGAATTGCTTTCAAAAGGTAATACAGCAACGAATACGAATCATGGCTTCTCATTTGGCAATTGATCGATAATTTCAATAAAAATCCAGACCTAACTAACTGATTTGTACATACAATATTAACGAGATTTTAATTTGATTTACTTGCATACCAGTTATGTACTATATACAGTGCAATAAACTATGTGTTAAATAGTGTTCAATTATATTTGAATAAAATATTCTATTATAAAATGGTCGTGTGTGCACGAAGCAATTTTAGATTATTAGCGTAAATGAGATCGCATGGATCTCCCTAGGTAGCGCAATAACTGTCGGTATGATATTAAAAAAATCTTAGATATTAAGTATTTCGACTTTTCGATTGAGAGTGTACAATCCGAATAGACTGTAATGTTACGATTTCATTGAATTATTTACTTTGAAACGTTTATTTCACATTGTTACGGCGACGCAATGTTTGAATTTTACGATTTAATGCTAACTAACAATATTTTACTAAAATATAATATCTAGGAGTCATCTTTTATGTTCACTAAAAATATTTAAAACTTGCTATGCTAAATCATTCATCTAACATTGAACGATTTTGAAATGATTTATTTCAGTTGAAAGCTAAACATTCTACTACGATAAATGGCCTTCGACATAATCATTATGTAGAAGTAACTATAGATATTCATAAAAAGGGTTCTAGAAGATTTTGAATGATAACTTCATGTATTAATGGATTGCGATAGGAATCACAAACTCAGTGCCGCTTACTCTTGAATCTCGATTCCAATCCTAAATCCAATCGCAGCTTGAATTTGAGCAATTTGGCACTCTTGAAAGCGACACTAGCACACGATTGGAATCAAATTCGGTGAAATATTTTTAAACTAAATGAATTCGACTCTCGTCGATTAAGTCAAATATTTGCTACTCCTGTCGTGATTTTGAAGTATGTTATAATCGTTAATGTTGCACAATTTCAAGAAAGCGTCTTTATGGTGATCGAGTTCGGTAACGTTATTTATTTAAAGTAATAAAATACGGCACATTTGGTGAAAATAACAACGCCAAACGCGAAGAATTCATTCTCGATTTTGTTCAAGAGTACCAAATATAAGTTTGGTGAGATTGGAATTGGAATCAGAATCGAAATTAGAATTGACTTCAAAATACCCTCTGATTTCCTTGGATCGTCATTACTTTGTTGACATTGTGAAAGAGATGATGAGGCATCATCCATTTATCGTCTGTTCAAAGTCTAGTCTTCATCTGTTGAACAAAAACAAAATTGCTCACATTCAAATTTAGAATCAATTAATGGTATCACCATTACGTGTCGAGTTTGTATTGCCGTAACCATGTGTGCTCACTAGACGCGTCATAGTCACGTAATTAAATAAAATATATTGTTTCTATTATTGAAACGTTACTTCCTTTTTGAATTTATATGTTAGTGTTAAGTGTACTGTGTCCCTACAATACACGACACTACCCCGCCACGATTGGGGATAGTTAAACAATAAATAAATGAAAATATTGCGCGTTTTAATCTATTATTATTGTTACGTTTATTCTCTATAGCTCTATGACCACATGTGTGTTGGTTTTGGCGGGTATTTTAAAGCGTGGGGATCTTGCATTATATTCGATCGGTGTTTTAACGTATTAAATAAATATTTATAAGGGCACTTTTGTTATGTTATGCGGAGGAAGTGCTGGGTTGTAGCGAATATGATATAACAGTACCTTACATACGTTTTCATTCACCATCAAAATTTTTAGCAGACCCAACAGTGTGGCCATGATAATATTGAAGGTGACGATTTGACCTCTTGACGGATAATGTCTTTAGATGAAGTAATAATTTATAAATAAAGATTTGGCGCAAAGGTTTTAGTTATTTAACCATGTCATAAAATTTCTTTAAAAGAAAATTGTAACAAATGTGGAATTTTGTAACATATTATCGAAGTAGTTAGGGTGTTGTAGTTAGGGTGAAATCTGTTGTACTTGCCATCACGATATCCACTGTATATTTTAACGTCCTCCACCGCTTCTAATAAATAGCTTCTAATAAGTATACAATACTAAAAGCTTCTGTTTTATATTTTCCATTGTACTTTTTCTACGCAAAACTATTCTTTCTTCTAAGGATGGAATTAGATTATTCTTCATTCAAAGTTCAGTTTTGCATTTTCACCTCTGCTTGGTATTCAACGATGAGGTAATGTTTATAAACCAATTATATTTTTTTATTTTAACACAATAAGGATGGTATTTTGAAAATATATAAGTAGAAGTATGTATTCAGTACATTCTATAGGAAACCTATTAGTGATATTTGAATATTATGGAAGCTATAGTTCTGATATTATGTCGGCAATAATGACAATTGTTTCTATTTTCTATTCAAATTCAAATCATTTATTATGTATTAACCCCACGGGGGCACTTACATATTGTCATTTTTTTTACAATTTTCTTAGTTATAATTACCGCCGGATCGGAACGCGACCGCACTGAGAAGATCAGGCAAGAAACTCAGCGGGACTGTCTATTTTTTATTTATTTTTTTAAATTTCTTTTAAATAAAATTACATCTTACAACATGCTTATTAATAGTTCCAGTGTAATGCCATTCGAAATATTATATAATATAGACCACAAATATAATAATATTCACAAATGTAATAAAAAAAATTATGGTTGGACCAGATCCCGCAAGCGGCACCCGATCACGAGTTAACTACTAGAGCAGCCATCATTCCCCTCAACCATAATGGAGGGATATTCAAATCATAGTTATGCTATTATACTAAACTATCCTAGATGAGTTGGCATGGAATTCCTTATCTTTTAGTGTTGCCTATCATCTTACGTCTATTAACTGTCTATCACACGGACAAGACAAGGACGATCATTGATCACACTGTTTTCTTAGTCCCATACGACAAACGCATAAAATATTAAATTGAAAATATGCACATAATTATATAAACGAAGCAGACCCTTTTCTAATTTTTAGCACCTATACGTCGCGCTTTTGGAAATAGGTCTCCTTCAGATGGGGAAAAATTTACTATACTTCTTATTGTTAGATATTTTTAATATTATGTGGTCATAGTGATATAGAGTACTTATTATAGAGTATTTTTGTAAACCCATAAATATAAGCGGCCAGGATATTAAACGTAAGTTTTAAACAATTAAAATGTTATATAGCTTCTAAATTTAATGATTGTTTTCTTAATTTTGTTTTTTAACATGTCCTAATTGTACTTGTAATTTCTTTGCAGATTTTTATTTTTCACAGATTCCTCTTTGTACACTGCATGATTAGTTTTTTATTTCTTAGAATTTAATGTCTATTATTTTGTCTCTGCATTTATTTTGTTATTTTTCTACCATCTAAATCAAACATTAATTTGACTGCGACAATATCGATAGTCGAGCGAGTACCAACCTTTTGACAAGTGTCGTGAGATCGATTCTCAATTCGAATAAATTGTGCTTTGGCACAAGGCCAATTATTAAAAAAAATATTGTTCTGAATTGAAATATGACTTTTATTCACTATTTATGTGCTTCTGAAGTACTATGCGATTTAGGCCTTAGAATAATAACGTATAGAAGGTAAGTTCACGCACAAAAAGTGAGGCATTTCAATTGGAGCCTAATGGAGCTTACGCCGGAACCGTTCCGTAATGTACAAGTCATTGTACTGCACGTACGTACGCAACTCTTAAAAAATAAATTGATAATTATGACGGTTTGTGCATTCAAATGGTGTCACAACACATTTGAAAAACTTAAAAAGGTTTTTAACATTACTTTTAAAAGTATTTCGACGATTTATGTTAATAAAAACAAAATTTGATTTCATTATTTGTATAGTGGTGTGCGTGTGTACGTGTGTAATCGTCTGCGCGCCATTAGTATTTTTAGATTAAAATTTTGAAAGTTCGAAGTATTGACACTATCCTTCTATATGTTATTATTCTAAGGATTTAGGCATTATTTACTTATTTGAAAACTTTTAAAAACTAAGAATTTGATGTTTGATTGATGGTATTTTTGATGTTGAATTTTAGATATAAGATTCCATTTTATTTAATAATAAGTGTTTGATTAGGTGAATAGAATATTTGTTAATTCGAGTTCTCTCATTGGTAGAATGGCGTAAACATGAGACTGCTGATCGCGCCGAGCAGCGTTCTCATATAGGTGATAAATGTGGTATTAAACTAATTTTCGCCACGACATTCTTAGGAGCTAGCATTAAGTCTGACCTCATGCGAGATAGATGTCAATAGGCTTGCTTACGAAATGTGTGTCTTGTGCCCGTTTTCATTCATGATCCAACAGAATTTAAGATACAACGCAAGTTATTTTAAACTTCAACCTTACACGTTATATAGAATGCCTTAGGAGTCGTCTAAAATTTAATAGTTATAATACTGTAGGCAATCAATGAGGGATCAAGATTAAAACTATTCACCTATAATGATCAAAACAATATTTGTAATATATGTTTTATCTACAGACGATACATCACCCGAGGAGGAAGATAACACTGTATCGTCAGCGAGTCTATGCATGTCGCCCGGTTCCGTGTGCGAGCGTCCAACGGGCGAGCCCGTATGTGCTTCAACACCAATCGTTCACAAGCCATTAACTAATGGTCATGATGTTGTGGACAATACGATCAAAATCGAGAATAATAACGATACAGTCAATGGAAATGTTAGTGGTAAGTATACGTACTTTTCCATGTGGTGACGGAGTAAGAAACTTGCCCGTGAGTGTAATAAAATACGACTAAGGGATTAAATATACATACAAAAACTATGTAAGAGTTTTTTCCAAACGTGGTAAATGTGGCATTATGCCGCATTCGGAGAAGTCATGTACAATAGTGGATATCGATACTCTAAGAACGCCACTTTCTGTGTAGTGATGGAGTAAGAATACAATTCACCACTCCCTATCTTGCCCTAAAAGACGACTAAAGGATATAATATGTACCTACATAATATCTGTGCAAGATAAGGAAAACTCGAAATAAAACCCTGTATCACGACGAGCTGAGGACAAAGGACGCCACTAGATGAATCTAAAAAAAAGCGGGCGCATGAGAACAGGAGTTTATTTTATTAATATTTTTTCATTTAAACGTCTAAAGTAATAGATACAAACTACACTCAAGTGACTCTTATTATTATTATTCTTTTGCAGTTCCCGTAGTATCGGAATCAATAAACAGTATGGACGTGCTGAGCGGTGGCGAAAGTGACGCAGGCGATACACTCTCGAGGCGAAACAATAATAGGTTGACATATTAATTAGTAATACTAAATATGACTTTCCTTTTTAACAGGCTATGGTTCCTCCAGGGGGGTGACAGAGTAAAAATAATACAATTCATCACTCCTTTATCTTGGTCTTGATTATGTTAAAAGACTACTAATATCGGTTGCAAGAGAAGAAAA
The DNA here is from genome assembly GCA_032191425.1 of Lymantria dispar. Lineage (NCBI taxonomy): Eukaryota > Metazoa > Arthropoda > Insecta > Lepidoptera > Erebidae > Lymantria > Lymantria dispar. The sequence goes on along the minus strand of CM063445.1, from coordinate 7,325,532 downwards.
ACTCGAAATAAAATCCTATGCCCATTCGTCTGATCAACGTGGTATAATATCTCTTACTCGTAAACAGTGGGTGGGCACTTCCACTCTTTACGAGTAAGATTTGTGTGGTGACAGAGTAAAAATGCAGTTGTTCACCACTCCCTCTCTAGCTCGTACATATCATAAGAGATGACTAAGGCATATAAAAACTACATGAAATGTATATATGTCAACGAAAACTTCAAAGTTAACCCTATATCAACCTGTTTGACTTTTTTTGGGTTCTGCGGTCGGCGCGCTACTCGCACCACTCCGTCCGGGGCGACAGAGGGGCGTAAGCACGCAACACCTGCAACCCACCCGAACACCATGTCGCCTTCGTCGTTGGACCGACCACCGGAGCAGGGTTACTTGTCTTCAGTGGTCGGCCCGACGGAATACCCCCTACTTGGGGTACCCTCCCATCGACCGACGTAATCGGGGAGGACGTCGGTCTTTCCTCACGCGGTCGGCCTCTCGGCGGGTGACGGACTAATCCCCGGTCACGTCACCCGCGGCCTCGGCTAGGATCAACCTGTTTGACTAACGGTTTCTCTACTTTATTGATTATTTTTTTATAGATTTAGCATTTTACTTGCTAGGAATTGTAAAGAAATATTTATGAACCGAAAAATGATTATCACCACATGATTCTTTGGTAATTACAAGTAAACGTCATTGTAGCTGAATTAGCATAGCACTTGGAAAACGGATTTTCTAATAATTTGCTTTCAAATCCCATCTATGATTTACAATGAATTACACCTGCCTAAATTATTTCTGCTCCACCCTAGGTTGACTGGTAGAAAATGCTTAAGGCATTAAGTCCGCCTTGTACCTTATTTTGTGCTCTGAAGTTTGATTAAATAAAAAATGAATTAATTAATATAACTATTCGATTTTCAAATAACTTTTTGTTTTTTACTGTTATAGAACCACTATATAGCACCTGTTTTTCTAACTTATATACTATTTCTTAAATCTAATAGCAACATTGTTTTTAATATAATATTTATTTTATGTTTCATAGCATTAAAAATACATTTTGCTATCATATTCGTAGTTTATTACTTTATTACGATTAAGAAACAAGTACGACGTTTAATTAAAGGTTTATCTCTACCCCTCTGGGTGAGTCCTACGTATAGTACTCGACCACCAATGATTTATAAGATAGTGAAAACGTTCGGAATTGTATCCGATAGACAACAATCTTAAATAATGCTTATTATTTTACGACACTTTCAGAAAATAAAAGGATGGCGATATGTATCTGTCCGTGTGGTGACGTAGTAAGAATACTATTCACCACCCCCTCTCTTACCCGTGGGTTTCGTAAAAGACGACTAAGAGATACGTATATGACATGTATGCAAGGGAAGGCAAACTCGAAACAACCCTATGTCAACCTGTCTGACCAGCATGGTTGACATGGTGGGCAGTAAGGACAATTCCTATTATGGAGGAGGTTCGAGCCCAGCAGTGGGACGTATATAAGCGGAAATGATGATGATGATTTATATTTCTTATTCGTCATCCCATGATTAAATGAATGTATATATGTCAACAGTATAACGTCGACCCACCTCGGTACACTGCACGAAGTCAACGACGGGCCCAAACGGCGAAACACGGATATCACATATTTCGTAGCTAAAGAATTACTGATGACAGAACGAACGTACAAACGTGATTTGGAACTTGTTACTGTGGTAAGTGTCCGGAAACTAATTCTAGACTTCGATGACTTGCGAAGGGTGTACTATTAGGAATAATAAAGTTTTGAAGGATTTTATTTACATATTTTGTTTTACTTGTGGTTATGGAGCAAGAATACAACTAACCACCCCCTCTCTTGCCTGTGGGTGTCGTAGTAGCCGACTAAGGGACATATGCAGGCAGCATCGATGCAAGAGAAGGAAAATTTAATACCCTATTCCAACACGTCTGACCAGTGTGGAATAGTAGCCCAACAGTGGGGCTTATGTAGGCGGGGATATTGTTTATCAAGTGTTTGCTTTTAATTATGAAATATAACTTATACTGCACCAATATTAATGCTCGATCCGCCATTTAGACTACCTAGGTACTCATGCAATGGCGAAAAATATATAAATATTCCAAAAAGTTTTTTTTTCAAATCAGTTTGAATCTTGAATTTTTACATGACATGGTAGCCATAGGAAGTTTGGCCAGCGTGATATAGTAGGTCAATTTCCCTCTTATTGTGAAGGAGGCTCGTGCCCAACAGTGAGACTAGAGAGATTGTTTGTCTCACGTGTGCTAATGTTTAAGTAAATATGTTTATTAAAGCGGGCAAGCATACCATTTCCAGAGTGGCCCAAGTTGTTATAATTTTCATATAAAGCTCTTAGTCGTCTTTTACGACACCCACAAGCAATGTAAGGGTTGCAGTATTCGTAGCAGCTACATGGGAGTATAATGAATATGAAATTTAAAATATAAATATACGTGTTTTCACGTTTAGCCAAAATTCTACCACCTTTACTAAATTAATAAAATAATAATGATTGTTTGATACCATAGAAGTGGAGTGCCTGTGTGTCAGAGCTGGCGACAGCAGGTGAGGAAGCGAGTTCAGCGCTGGCGCGAGTCGCATTGGCGTTGGAGCCACTGGCTCTGCCCAGTGGTAAGCTATTGGCGCGCCTCGATCGACTACTCGCTAATGGTGGACGGAATGAAGGTACGTACTCACTAATATAACTTAAGGTATTTCATACAAAGCTAAATATCTTTTACTACGTTCCACTGCTGGGCCTTTTGCACAATTGTAAGAAAATTGGCTTACTGTGAGTGAGTTATTACTGGTCTGAAGTGTTGGTATGGTATTTTATTTTGAGATTTCCTGCTCTTACATAGATGATTGCATTATTTATTTATTCTTTTTGTGGCTCACGCCTTTATTTCTAGAAGGGTTAGGCGAAAGCTTTGCTATTTGAATAGAAATTGTTGACAACTTTATGGTTTTTATTTATTTACTTAGATATTTACTTTTATTTAGTTATTACGAAAGAAACAATGTAGCTTAAATGATGCCTAGGGCAGTAATAGAGAAAGTATCTTTTTCAGGCAAATAGCCAGTATAAACACCCAGATAAAATAAAAAAGATTTATATTTCAATTGCCATATATACCGTTATATGCATTTAATAAGAACTTGTTTTAAGATACAGACCCTTAAATTTTATTGGACACTTGGAGTGGTAGGACCACACTGTCGACAGTTATCTGTCTACAGCCGCGGGCCGGTTCGTCCGGGGCAGTACCACGCTCTCGCAGAAAATCGATGTCTGAGTAGTAGCAATTTGTTACTGCGCTTCGTTCGGTGAACGAGAGAGTCGGAAGCCCAACTTTCTGAGGTTGTTTGCGTGTGGAGGGTTTTGATGGTGCCTTTAGTATCACCGAGCCTCAATGCACGCATTCACACTCGCTTCAATTTCTTCGCGGTAGGCAGTGACCTTGTAAAGGTCCATGAGCGGCAGCAACACTTATCATCAGGTGTACTGTTTGCTCGTTTGTCACTGCTTGCAATAAAAAAAAAAATTATCATTAATTTTCTTGATGTTATTTTATTTCTTTGTTCACAGATAGTGTTGAGCCTGAATATAGAAAGATAGCGGATGTACTTTATGAGCACCTGTCGACTACAGCTGAAGTAAGTGAATAATATTAAAGTGAACATTTCTATGAAATAGCTTTCATCATCATGATCTCAGCTGATATACTGCCCACTGCTGAACGCGAGCCTCCTCTAAAATGAGAGAAGTTGATATTATACTATGACCCGCTAGCCAGACAGATTGTTATAGGGTTTTATTTCCAGTTTTTTTTTTCAATTTTTTCGACTCCTACATGAAAAGAAGGGATGGGGACGCATTTTATTCTTAACCCGTTATCAGATAGGGAAACTTGTTTGCGTAGTTAGATCAATGATGATGACCCTTCCCTCCAGTAGGGTTCAGCGGAATGATGGCTGCTCTAGTAGTTAACTCGTGATCGAGCTAATAGTGGAACGTTTATGGGCTGATATGGTAGTGATATGAATATATTTATCTATTATGTTTGTAGGCGTATTCGTGGTATACTAATCGCGCTGGATCGGTGGTGGGTGTAGTGGAAAATGTTCGACGCAGCAGCTGCAGTGCTGCTAATGCAGCCACGCAATTCGACGCTCGCTCACCGCTACCGCTCGCTCCGCTGCTTCTTCGACCGCTGCATCGAGCGTTGCATTACCATAGGCTTGCTATCGGTAAGCATGTATATTTTTTTATTTGGAATTAACCTTTTCTAATTAGAATGTGTGTTCATGTGATATATATGACATGTAATCACGCATTGTGGGTTTGTGGGCATTAAAAGTCATCTAAGTAATAATAGAAATATTTTTTCTCCTGCATTGTAAAAAAGTTCACCTCTTTCATCAATCTTTTCCATCTTCTTCTGTTTAACTTTTCTAATTCATGTTTTGAAGTATCATAGGACAACAAGAAGCGATCCGTGGTACCACTTGAGGGTCAAACTTTATGGGGAACTTTAGTGAGCTTTCCGATTGAATAGTAAATATTAGATATGATATGAACGCGTTGCATATTACTCCAGACGTGACTTGCAAACTGTCAAACATCAGCTTGCGCTTGTTAATCTATACGTGTTAAAATATTACAAATATATTCAACTAAGTAATTTTTTTCAGAATTATATAACTCACTAGAAAGTGAGGCTTCATTGGGTGCGCTGGAAGTGGGAAGCCGTGTAGCGATGCAGGCCAGTGAGCAGCTACAGCACGTCGAGAACCACGCAGCGCTTTGTCAATTTCAGAGAGACATCACCGGTAATAATATAAATCGAACTGACATTCTTTTTGTATGCTTCATTATCCATTTGTTTATCTATTTATCAGCCTATCAATGTGAAATATTTTTTTTTTATTGCAAGCAGTGGCAAACGAGCAAACAGTACACCTGATGGTAAGTGTTGCTGCCGCTCATGGACCTTTACAAGGCCGCTGCCTACCGCGAAGGGAATGAAGGGAGTGTGAATGCGTGCATTGAGGCTCGGTGATACCAAAGGCACCACCAACACCCTCCACACGCGCACACCCTCAGAAAGTTGGGCTTCCGGCTCTCTCGCTCACCGAACGAAGCGCAGTAATAAAATGCTACTACTCAGACGTCGATTTTCTGCGAGAGCGTGGTACCACCCCGGACGGACCGGCCCGCGGCTGTAGACAGATAACTGTCGACAGTGTGGTCCTATGATTGATATTGAATGATAATGAAAGTCCTATTGAATGATAATGCTCAACAAGCGGGCTTGCACTCACATTAATTATGAAAGTCTCCCAGGAGACTACTGCTACTGTCCATTTCCCGATAAGAAAGAAAGAAAAAAGGTTTACTGGCACGACCAAATAATAAGTAGAAACAATAAAATGTATTAATAGTAAAATATAAAGTAATAAGACAAACTTTGTCTACAGAGGTTGCGTAGTGATTACGATATTGAATTACCGTGTCAAGTGCTGCGGGTTCGATTCCCATTCAGGACAATACATTGAACGATCCAAAAATTGTTAGGTGTCTGACTGTATTTTGGGTGCGTTAATTGAATATTTGTGAAGTCGCATGAAATACTAAGAATATTTCCTTAGTGTAGAGAGTCTTTCGTGTCATTCGTGTAGTGACGGGGTTAGAATACAATTCAACACCCCCTCTCTTGCCCGTGAGTGTCATAAAAGCCGACTAAGGAATGATCTGATATGCAAATAATATAAAGAGAATAGAAGAGACAACAAACTACATAAAACACTATGCCAATACATCTGACCAGTATAGCAGGTAAATTTCCCTCCCATTGTGGAGGAGGTCGAGCTCTACAGTGGGACTTATGTAGGCTGAGATGATGATGATGAGAGCGATTTTAATAAACATACTTTTGCATTAAATATTTCTCTTTTAATTAATTAGAATTAAATGTACTTATAGGATATGATAAGCTACTGGTCGCTGAGAGAGAGTTTATCAGAATGGGCTGCGTTTATAAACATTCATCGAAAGGACTCCAACAGCGGATGCTATTTTTGGTGAGTGAAATCTATTTCTACTGAAACAAATGTCTTTTTAGTGAGTTATATCTATTTTTGGTGAGTGAAATCTATTTTTGGTGAGTGAAATCAATTTTTACTGAGATAAATCGATTTTTGGTGAGTTAAGTCAATTTTTGGTCAGTCAAATCCATTTTCGTCGAGTCAAATATCAGTTTCCTAGAGTTCGGCAATATTTTATGCACATTATTTCTATATTTAGTGTATTACTTTTATGTTCGGCGTTACAGTTATGGTAAATTTTCATGCTTGGCTGACGCATTAGTAGTCCCAATTGGCCTTTTAAGCTTCCCAAGGGAATGTGCAACCCATTCTCTAATTTAAGTGATCCCTCAGTCAGTTTTTACGATACCCAGAAGAACCCCTCCTATTTGTGGGCTCCCATAAGGGGTGTTCATTCTTCACCACTTGGTAAATTTATTGACAGCCAAAAGCATTAAAATATTGTATTAATTAAAGAGCAGCACGTGAATTGTTTACGTTACCGCCAAAACTTTCTCTCTTAATACTAACATGTTTTGTTCAGTTCACAGATTTGCTCTTGGTGACGTCAAAATCCGGGGCGTGTACCTTCCGTGCGCACAGAGCACTATCTCTTCGCTCACTAACAATGCAGCGTTCACATCTACCACACACATTCGCTCTCACTGGTGAGTACGATTTGATTTACATCGAGGTTACAATAGGCGATAATAATGTAAAGAAATGAAGGAAATACCTGATAGCTCGTTCAATTAGTAGGGTATTTTTCATGTTTGACTATATAGTTATTTATAGTTGTAAGCTGCAGATGACTATGATTAGCTTAATAGAGCCGTTGGGTGAGCGCTGAGGGCTGACTCAGTAAAGTTAAGTGTCTCGTGTAGGACATGGACCTCGGCTCAGGTGTCTGCTGGCAATATGGGTTTGCCTTACGTTTATGATTTTAAGGCGATACGATTTCCTATCTCGACGGCGAGCACTACACCATGGATATTTATTCGTCAGCTCTTCGCGATCGGTGTATGACTCAATCGGGGCGAGCGGCAGGGAGAACCCGAACGACATGGCAACGCATGTTCTTCCGTTGCCCCGGGCGGTTAAATAAAGTGTACATTAGGAAATAAGGGAAATAATGGCATAATTACCACGCTTGGCATGCTAGAGATAAGAAAGAGTGCGTCGCTCATTCTCCTGATGATAACTCCGCCACATTTGAGGCTCTCACTAGAAAGAAAGGTGTGGTTTTATAGCACGCAAATAACGTCTGTGAAAGAGATAGAAAACTCGAAATAAAATCTTGGTATAGCCAACTAAGGTTTTTTTTTAAAGGTTGGTATAGCCATCACATCTGACCAGGGTGATATAAGTCAATTTCTATTTTGGAGGCGGCTCGAGGCCAACAGTGGGACACAAATGTACTGATTAGATTTTAAACTTTGTAATAAGAATTTTATCGTGTGGTGACGGAGTAAGAATACAATTCAGCACCCCTTTTGTTACCCGTGAGTGTCGTAAAAGATGACTAAGGGCTTAAAATATGCAAGAGAAAAATAACTTGAAATAAAACCATGTACCAACCCGTCGGAGGTTCGAGTGCAGCAACGGGACGTATATAAGCTATAATGATGATGATGAATAAAAGTTTTCCTCATTATTATAACTTTTTCAGGGTTTTATTTTGAATTGCTCAAGTGTCCTTTTTTATGGTAACGTTATAGGCTTTAACGTTGCATTATTTTGGTCGACTATAATCAGTCCAAACCTGTGTCATCCGTAGCGACGACGGAAGAATTGTGGGAAGAATAGTTATTTACTTTTTGCGTGATAAGAAACAAAAATGAAAGTGGCCCATTAAACATATTGGTATAGTATTATGGGGGATACTTCATATTAACAATAATAGTCTTACTTTTCAGGTGAAGATACAAATCTATTACTGAGCGCGCCCAATGAAAACGAATACAGCGGTTGGTGTGATGCTCTTCAACAAACAATAGACCTAGCGCGACAATTAAATACGGACGTCGACACGGAACTTACGCCTTACGAACAAGAAACAGGTATATCCCGTTATAAAATACTTAAATTTACTGTTTTAATCTGTTGGGTCTTTTGTTTTCTGTGGTACCGAAGTTAGGGCGGCGGTTGCGGTAGTCCGATTCAAATAAAATAATTTATTCTGCATCTTGTCAAATTTACACATCGTTTGAAACAATACAATAATCTTCCATTAGGCAGAGATTATTAGGTAGAGAGAGAGAGAACAGCAGTTGCGTTGTTAGGCGCTGGGTCGACTCTGTGATTGGAAGGGTTTAAAAAAAACTGATAAACGCGCCAGTACCTCATCTGATGGTAAATAGCAATTACCGCTCATGGCCCTTAGCCAGCACTAAAGTCTTGATTACAGCCTGGAGAAAATATTCTTCTTAAATATCGGAACAGCTGTTTTCTTACATTACAATTGTACCTTGAAATAAGAAATGATAATGAGCAATACTTCTCTTGCCCATGGGTGCCGTAAAATACGACTAAGGGGTTACAATGCATATAAAGGCTCGTGTCCATCAGTGGGACGTATATGAGCTGAAATAAATGAAAAATCTCTCTAGTCTTTCCTTCCTTCATTCCAAATAAGTCTCATTGCTCTGCCCTTTATTCCACAGTTTTCGCACCATTGGATAGGGCCTGAAAGGGAGGGAAAATAATCGATTAAGCTTTGCAGGTTAAACGGGGTTTGTTTTGAGATCTCCTTTTCTTGCTGTATTAGTAACAACTTGCTAAGGAGTGCAGACAATGAGCTAGCTGTAACTTTTTGAAATATAAAAATTGGGATATGGGGAAAGAGGATGATGGTGACGATGATGATAATAATATTGCTATTCTTTCATGTGATAGATTCAGTACATAATGTTAGTGTCGGCGGCGCCGGGGGTGGAGCACTAGCTCACGTGTGCTGGCACCGGGTCACCTCCCTTGACCGGGGACACTTGCATCTCGCTATGAGGGTATGTGCCATTTTTTTCTTGTTCATTGTATTACTATATTTACTGAGTATATTTATAACTAATAGCAGCTTTGTGGTGGCAGGTACGATTATTACGAAACTTTACATTGTTCGTGGGTGTCGTAAAAGACGACTAAGAGTTTTCATCGACTTGGGTCAACCCCAGCTAGTCAGCAATTATGTTCCAAATGGGGGTTGACGTCATGGAGACGGCCGATCATAGAACTATTGCCAAAACGTGGCATATGTATTATGAAGTAATGGTACCTATTCAATAACCTCAAATAATAGAGATAAGAACAGGGTGATATTTATCAGAATATATGTACATTATGTCGTGGCGACCCGTTCGCAAAGAAATTATATAGCAAAAAAAAAAGCGTTGTAGCACCTATGTGCTGCAGCCTATACCGAGATTGATCCTTTTGGTCTACAACAGTAAAGAAAATACCTTTTTATTATTATTCCTATTAGTAGTCTTTTTGTTTTTTTTTAAAGGAAGTGAATTTTGGGCTTTTTTGTTTTATTTTAAGGCTCCCAAGACATTTAAAAGCGTTTTCCGGAACCTGAGACTTAAACCATGGTGGCGTTTGTGGAAGCCAATGTGGATCTCGGTTTGCTGGAGGAACAGCGATGTCGCAATAAAAAAAAACTGAATAATGATGTTACAGACCCAGCTGTCGGGATATCTATTGCGTAAGTTCAAGAAATCTCCAGGCTGGCAGAAGCTGTGGGTGGTGTTCGCCGTATTCACGCTCTTCTTCTACAAGACTTGGCAGGACGATACGCCTTTAGCATCCCTTCCTTTGCTCGGGTTAGTTTTTATTCTTGTTTCATCAGGTTTTTATCTTCTATTCAAGTTATTCAAACAAAAGTAAGCTACTGCCTTACTTTTCAGTGTGGTGACAGTAAAAATACTATTCGTCACTCCCTTTCTAGCTTGTAATTGCTGTAAATGACGACTCCTTAGTCGTCATTTACAGCACTTATATATACAGTATGACTGGTAAAAGATTGTACATATTGAAGGAAACGATAGATAAGGGCTACATGTAACTAATAAAAGTGTAAAAAGAAGATAATATTAATTAACTACATAGTAAACATCAACAATATTAGTGTTACAATACTTCCAAAAATATTGTCTCCCTACTGGCGATATACCGATACCGATATCGAGTAACAGTTTTGTTAGCACTGTTGTCAAGATTTTGGATATTTATTACTAGAATTACTAAAACTAAGTGTAGGAATAATATCATAAAAAACACTAAAGTAAGTTGCAGATTCATAGCTCTTACCAATCCTGAGATAAAGTGATTTGTTTCTAATCAAAACAATAGGTTTGCCAGCGTACGTTGACCTTTATCTGCGGCCCGCGACGCAAAAAAATACCTACTGGGTCGAGTCGCATAGGTAGAATATTTACCTAAAATGTAACTAGTTCAATGTTACGCGAACTGTTTAGTACCTACAAGTGCTGACATACGTTGACCTATCCCATGTGTCCATAACTAAATATTTTTATAAGATAATTAGTTCAAAATTTAAGTACCAATTTTTTTTATATATTCGGTATCAGAATCGAGTACTGAATACCCTCCTTCAATATGTACAATCTTTTACCAGTTACCCTGTATAATACGCAAATAATATATATGCTTGAGAAGTAAAATTCAAAATAAAATACAGTGGACCTTCGGTATTCTGACAAACGTTTTGCACGACAGTGTCGGACTATCGATATGTCAGATTATAGAGCCTAAGACCCCTTACAGTCCGGATTTTTTATAGAAGAGTACCTTGTAATTCGACAGGTATGTATACGTAATATACAATTAATAAACCAAAATGAACGTACTGTTATACGGGATCACCAAATACGGTTTTTAAAAAAAACTTTTATTGTAAACTAAAATTAAACACACAGAAAATAGTACATGAGATATAGTAAGATTTAGTATAAGGTAACAACGTTGCTTTCCGACGCGTACCGACTTTGAAGGAGTTGAAATACTGACTGGCTGGGCTGTTCGGGATGGTTGCCTTTTATATACTATAGAGTGCTGACTAAGGGATAGTATCTGGTTGTCAGCCCCTTTAGTAACGTAGGGTGGATATAACAACCCCCCGCAGAAGATGGAAGTTTGGGAAAGAGCCGAACTTCCGGGTTGAACAGGCTTATACGACTTCCCTCAACCTTGGTAAGTTTGGGGAGTTTTCGCGTGTATGAGTGTCGTCATCGTTGTCGGTACGAGTTGGATTGATAATGGATATATTTAGTTTTTTCTTATATTGTAAAAATATCTTAATTAACTTAAATACTATGAAAGAAATAACAATAATAGAAATTAATGACGAGAATATAGTATAGTGTGTCCCATACCTTACGAGAAAAGAGTCTTGATTTATTATTTTATTCAATTCTGGAAATAATTTATCGTTCTGGCTGTTTTTTGATAAATCGTCTAGATCGATATTTTGTAGTAAGGTAGGGGACATGGTACTTAGGCTATTAGACTTAAGATCTATTTGACAACAAGAGTCATTGATTATATTAAAGTCTAGCCTAGCCGTAGGAACACTTATATTTAATGTTTCGAGGGATGATACGAGTCTCGTGCTCTTAGTGTACACTGTGCACTGGGTAGAAAGGTTCAATATGCCGATGCCAGACACTATCACTTCTCGCAATTGTGAATCGTTGCAGTCAATAGAGATTTTAGTTGTGCGCGATTGCACAAAAATCCACTGATTGTTTATGAGTGGTTTCCAAATGTCTAATTCGCCCATTATCGTTTTAGTAACGCACTGCACTGGGATGGCACTAATTGTTTTGGTTAATAGTTCACTTTCACACGTGGGGTTGCTTCCCGTGAGTAGTACCGTTGTCATTACGCACAGATAAAACTCAGAGTTTATAGTCTTACATTTATCTAAACTATCTAGGTTACAAAAACTTAACTTATCCTTAGAAATAGCAGTATACGAGCTAGAGGTAAAATAAGGCTAAAGGTGTCGGCATCAGCCCCCTGAGGGGTTGGTAACGCCAAATTATGATAGAAAATAAATTCGTCCATAGTGGCTAAAGGGATGTGTAATACAAATACTAACTTAGAATCATAATAATAGCATGATACAGTGGATATACTTAATATTACATGAATATTATTTAAGCTTAAAGATATAGGAATTTCGGTGTCTTTAGGTAGGTGTTGATTATTATTCGCAAGTTCTTGGAACAACTGGCTCGGACTTAGTATGTTATGATGTAGGATGTTTTGACTACATAGTAGAATTGCGTTGGTTAAATCTTCCAGTTGAAATGACAGCGTAAGCAATGAGCTCTCGAGGCTAGTTAATATGGAATGGACTTTTGTTTCGGAAATTAATTTATTAGAGATTTCGGTAATGTTATGGATTTGGTTTACAAGCATGTTCACCGCGATATTTAAGGTTTCCTCGTTTATTTTTAATTTATCAATTGTTTGTCTATAAGATTCGAGAGTTGACGTGGTAATTAAAATGTTTTCCTTCATTAACTTTGCGAGTGTTTTCTCGTCATTTTGGACCGATTCTATAGCGGAATTGTATTTGGATGCGTCATCCTCGTCGAGGGTGCCAAAAATGTGTTTGAATACGGTGCCTATTCCTCCGCTGCGCGCTTTTCATGTTTTGAAATAAAATGGGATATGGATTCGAATTCACGCTTGATATCATTGTACCGTACTGCAAGTGGACATAGTATACTTCTACAGTTATAATCGGTAGTTTGTTGACACGCAAATCTCACTGTACCTATGACTTCGTTAAGTTTCATAAGATGAGGGTTTATATAGGAAATATCCACGTAGCTCACCACATTTAATTGACCATGCATTATTTTTAGTTTACCTAGGCCCTCGAAGTAGATGCCGGAGTTGGTGGGGTAGGGCTTGACAAGATCCGGTTGAGCTTTCATTGAAGAGCTGAAATAGGAAGGAGTTGTATTTAATTTAACTTGTTGTCGCGGGTTTGATTTGGTCGAAATGGTGAGTTACATGCCTTCTATTGATAAGGAGGGTGACTGTGTGATTACTATGAACTCGTATTATTTTATAAGGTCCCTTCCAAAGGGGTGACAAGGCTTTTCTGAGTCTTAAATGATTTTTTAGGTAAACGTAGTCACCGGGTTTGTATTTATGTGGAGTTCTTGTTCTAGAGTCGTAATAAGTTTTGGAAGTTTCTTTGGATTGTAGGATATTATCTATTGCCTTCTGTCTCGTGTACTTAAGTTTGTGTTGTAACATCTTAATATAATCGGAATAGGTTGCGTTTGGCTCACTTCCATAGAGAGAGCTAGGTATAAGGGGTTTATGACCAAATACTAATTTGTAGGGTGTGAATTTTGTCGTAGTGTGTGGTGTAATATTGTATGTAAGTATGGCGGTATAGACGTATTTCGGCCAGTTATCCTGGTTCTCATTAGTAAAGGATTTTAGGTACTCCTTAAGTGTGGAGTGGCTCTTCTCAAGGGCTCCTTGAGTTTGTGGGTGGTACGGCGATGACCACAGCTGTTTGATTTTCAAGAATTGACAGGTATTTTTAAAAAGTTCGGAGGTGAAGTTGGTACCTTGGTCTGTGAGGATTGATTTAGGTATGCCAAATAAGGATATGAAGTGTATTAAGCAATCGCTTGTCTCTTCGGCTGTTGTACTTCTTATTGGGTAGGCTACAGAATATTTGGTAAGATCGTCTTGCAATGTGAGTATATACTTTAGTTTGGCAGTACCGGATTCTGGTAACGGTCCGACAATATCCAGTGAGATACGTTGAAATGGAGCGGTAGACGTTGTGGTTATCTCCATAGGAGCTTTGTTGAGTCTCCTCAAGGCTTTGTTTTCTTGACATAGTTTACATTTTTTAACGTAATTTTCTATATCCGTTCTCATTCCTTTCCAATAAAACTGCTCATGGATTCTGTTATACATACGTGTGGAGCCCAGATGTCCTGCTATAGGAATGTCGTGATTTTCGCGTAGAATTTTCTGTCTTTCACTTAATGTTGGGTAAGCTATCTTATTCAGATGGACATGTATGTTGATTTTAGTGTTATGAAATAAGTGGGTAAGTATGTTGTTTATTTTAGGATATGAATGCTTGTCAAAGGGACCTTTGAAATCGGAAATGGTCTGTTGGTTGGTCTTGCTGTAAAACTTCATTTCTGACTCGTTTAAGGCTCTCTAATATGTCTAGGTAGGATGATTCATCGAAGTAGTGTACTTTGGTGAAAATGAAATAAATGGTTTTGTTTTCATATTTCACTTTCAGACAGGAGTGTAACTTTTTCTCGGCACTAATGATTTCATCTTTGTCTTCGTAGTTCAATAGTATTTCTGCCACATAAGGGTTTGATTCGTTTAGATCTATTGACGTGGGAATGATGACTGTCTTAAACGTAGTTTTTAGAAGAGTTTCATTGTGTTCCCTTAGTATTGTGTTTGTGGAAGTTTCATTTTTTGAAATTAATTTCAAGAAGTCGGAGTAATTTCCATTGTGTATATCAATGTTTGGTTGGTTAGGCGATTCTGTGGGTGAAGGAATTTCCAGGTTCTCGAAGTTAAGGTTTAAGTCTTCACTTCTAGGACTTAGATCTAATGGTCCCAAGTCGTTAAAGTCTGGCAAATGTTGCGGTGTTTCGTTTTGGTCTTGGGGACTGTTCGGTGTCGTATTAGGCGCGTTTGGCGAGTTAGAATCGTTATTATTTTGATTTAGTACTTCATCGTTATTGAATGAGAATGGAATAGGAGATGGTAAATCTACCGTTAAGTCTTCTAAGAGGTTGTCGAGTTCTTCGTTAAGTTCGGGCATTAAACGTTCAAGTGGTGGTGAATGCTCGCTGTCTATTGGGAATGTAGGAAATCGTGACAGTGCATCGGCATTGGTGTTCATTTTTCCTTTCTTATGAACTATATTGTAGTCGAACTCTTCTAGTTTAAGCCGCCAACGGATCAATCTTGAGCCGGGGTATTTGCAATTGAATAGCCACTGTAGCGGTTTGTGATCTGTGATTATTGTGAAACGGTGTCCATACAAATAAGGTCGAAAGGCTTTTGTGCCGAGCACTATAGCAAGGCATTCCTTTTCTGTCACACTATAGTTACATTCCGCTTTGTTAAGTGTGCGGGAAGCGAAAGCAATGGAGCGATCCTTACCAATTGGACCTTGGGATAGAAAGGCAGATACGGCGTAGTTCGAAGCATCACATGTTAATATAAATGGTTTAGTGAAGTCAGGGTAAGCGAGGACTGGTGATGTTACGAGCGTGTTCTTCAGTGTTTCGAATCCTAATTATTGTTCATTCTTCCATACGAATGGGTTATCCTTTTTCAAGAGCGACGTTAAAGGTTTTGCTAATTTAGAGAAGTTGGGTATAAATCTTCTGTAGTATGAGACAAGTCCAAGGAAAGATTTTATGTCCTTGGGACATTTCGCCACTGGGAAGTTGGTGACGGCTTGTATCTTATCCGGGTTAGGTTTTACTCCGTCCTGATTTATGACGTGACCCAGATACGCGACTTCCTTACTCAGAAATTCACACTTATCTGGTTGGAGTTTCAAATTATAGTTTCTGAGTCTTTCGAAAACGGCTGATAGATTCTGTATGTGGCTTGGTAAGTCTGGAGAGTGGACAACGATGTCATCAAGATATACAAAGCATCGCGACCCTTGAAGCCCGGCTAAGCAGGTATTCATTAATTTTTGGAATGTCGAAGGGGCATTCTTTAGCCCGAATGGCATTCGTGTAAATTCGAAGTGTCCTTGAGGCACTGAGAATGCCGTTTTAGTAGCGTCTTCCGGTGAGATAGGGATCTGGTGAAATCCAGAAGCTAAATCTAGGGTGGTGAAGTATTGGCTTTTCCCCAATTGGTCTAATATCTCGGTTATTTGCGGTATGGGGTATGTTTCACCTATCGTGATGTCATTAAGTTTTCGATAGTCAATTACAACTCTCCATTTGCGTTCTCCTGATGCGTCTTGTTTCTTCGGCACGACCCAGATTGGTGAGGACCACGGTGAATTTGATAGTTTTATTATATTTTGCTCTAGCATTTTGTTTACTTGTCTCTCAACTTCTTGTTTGTGACACTCTGGGAATCTGTATGACTTTGTCTGTATGGGAACTTGCGTGTTGGTGATAATATTGTGTTTCGTTGCCGTGGTAATAGTGGTCATGTGGTAAATGAAAGATGTCTGAGTAGTCCGTGCAAACTTGCAGCACATTCTTTTCTTATTGATTGAGGTGTGATATACGTAAGTGTTTGATAACTTCTGTAGTGCTATCGAGGATGTTGCAAGAGGAGTTTTCGGAGAGAGTCGTGCAAAGTTGGCTTTCTATAGGTTCTAGTACGAGATTAAGATCGGGGTGTAGAATGACAGGTTCTTCGGAAGTGTTGACTACTGTTATATTGATTCGGTTGTTTTCTTTTACTTGAACGATACAATTAGCGACTAATAGTGGATTCAGAGACGTGCTGGTCGAAGATAATTCCTTCTTGAATATGTGGATTTGCTACAGTGCACTCGATTACCGTTTCTGAGCGAGGAGGTATGGTGTATACTGGTTCGCAGAAGTTTAGTTTAATCGTGCTGTCATTTATGCGTAAAACTCCTTCATTGTAGTCGATTTGACACCCGAACTTCTTCATAAGATCGTTACCGATTATGTCATCGTGGCTTAGGCTGATGTCTTCGACTACGTGGAATTCATGTTTATATAGGTTAGGAGTATTTTGAAACATAGGCATATAGAAGCTACCCATGGTTAGTGTTATATCGTCACCAGGATCGATTCCTTTTAAAGATATTATTGCATTGGATAATTTGGGCACTTTTGACATAGATTCCCGTTTTAGTAAACATACACAAGAGCCAGTGTCCACTAAGAAGGAAAGTGGTTGGAGAGAGACAGGGGTTTGAATCATGATTATGTGGTAAGTATCTTTATCCTGAATTCTTGTTTATTTCGTAAATTCTAATCTCGTGATTCTCGTGGTTCCGGTTTTGTGGAGAGGTAGAGACAGATTTAGAAGTTTGAGTTGGAACACGATTTGAAATAGTATTGGATTCAGTGGTTAAATTGTAGTTATGTATTCTAGTATTTTCCTTGTTAGAAATAGTATTTAATTTAGTAGACTTATTTTTTATTAGATTCAGTGGATTCAGAGTGTTTATTGGATTCAGTGGATTCAGAGACAAACGTTTGTTGATCATAGGCGCTGGACTATTCGTATGATGCTGGTAATTATTATTCGATACAGTGGATGCAGAGGATACAGAGGATACAGTGTGGTTTGTGGTATCGTCTTTGGTTTTGTAGACGTAATTTCTCGAGCGATACCGGTCGAGAAATTTTACTCGTTTAAATAGTGGTTATCAATTTCATCAACACCGTTATCATCGGGTTGGGTGACAGTGAAGGTCCTCCTAGGGTTGTTGAAATCCGAGGTTGGTGGAGGATTATTAGGACGCGTGGATGTCATCTGAGGGTTCATTTGGTTTCGGTTGTTATTGTATTGTCGTTTGCGACAATTTTCTATTGTGTGCCCTATATTCTTGCAGTACCGGCAAATAATGTCATTCGTATTGACGTTTCTAAAATTGTCGTTACGGGGAATATGGGGAACTGGTGGTCGGTTAAAATGTGGTTGATACTCGCGACGTGGTGGAAACTTCTGTCTATCAGGAAATCCCATATATGGTTGAAACATTCTCCTATTTACGCTAGGAAGTAGTTTCTCTTCTGCTACTGCGAAATTGATAGCGGCATTCAAGGAGTCAGGGTTCCGACATCTTATTATTTGGGATAATCGCGGTTGAAGGCCTACCGTAAACGTGTGGAGAGCGAGGTCTGCCATTGCTGCAACACGGCCGGCTATTTCTTTCTTTTTAGTTGGGTTTGAGATTTTTATTTCTGTTAATAATTTAGCCAGACAAGTTTCGATTCTGAGAGCGAATTGATTAACGCCTTCTGTCTGTCCTTGGCGACATTCTTGTAATTCGGAAAGCAAGTGACTATAGTGCTTTCTTTCTCTGAATTGTTGTTTGAGAAAATCTATAAATTGGTCGAAGTTTTCGAATTCTTTTATGCTACATGACGTTTCAGCGCGACCTATCAGTTGGCTTAGTATATATTTGAATAATATGGGTTTTTGGTGTTTGTCTGCTAGGGAGTAGGCGCTTTGGCAGTTCGAGATGAATGGGTTGAGCTTATCCCTAGAACCATCAAATGGTTTAATAAATTTTAAGAGTACATTGAGTTCAACTTTTTCCTCGGTCTCGGAGCGATCGAGTGTGCTTCTATGAGCGCTAAGTAGGTCTTCCTTTGCGTCTAACTTCGCGGTCGCCATAATGTCGTAAAATGATATTTGTGAAGGAAATTTGAAATTTAAATAAAATTAAAATTATTTATAAAGTCTTATCCACACTAATCTAGCTTACAGTACTGACGGATGTTTATCGGTAAGTGTATGACGTAATCGTGCCTTGTGTTCTGATACTTTGTAAGCGTATAAGAATACGGTGTTTAACTAAGTTGGCTTATCTTAGAAATAGTACAATGATAATTGATAAAAATAACTAAAGCTATACAATAACTAATATTATGAATATAGAAACTAATTAAAGGACTCTGAGTTAAATCGTGCATTGGTAAAGACAACGATAGTTAAGGTTATTCGACTCACAGTAATGCGATCTGGAGCAGGGTGAAAATCAGCATGTTGACAGCCGTTGGTTGATGGTTGTTCCTCATGGCCTTGGGGTTCTGGTATTCTTGTGTAGAGTTAATCGTAGCGTGTTAATTATTAAAGTATAAGGTGTAGCACTTCACTGACACTATTATTTCTTTAAATTGGCGCACTTTCACTTCTTGTATCTTAGTATGTTTCGGAGACGTATTCGGGTGATAATTATGTGTGGGGATGATCGTTAATCCCACCGCTGCCACCAAAATGTTATACGGGATCACCAAATACGGTTTTAAAAAAAAACTTTTATTGTAAACTAAAATTAAACACACAGAAAATAGTACATGAGATATAGTAAGATTTAGTATAAGGTAACAATGTTGCTTTCCGACGCGTACCGACTTTGAAGGAGTTGAAATACTGACTGGCTGGGCTGTTCGGGATGGTTGCCTTTTATATACTATAGAGTGCTGACTAAGGGATAGTATTTGGTTGTCAGCCCCTTTAGTAACGTAGGGTGAATATAACAGTACGCTAGGCCGTACCGCTATTACATGTAGTCAAATTCAAACTAAACAGATTCAAAACAAAAAAACAATAGTGAGTCGCGTACAAGTTGTAATCTGTTCAATCATACATTACTTCATTAGCATAGATTGGCAAAAAAAAATTCAATAATAATAAATATGTCGGATTACAAGGGGCGCCGGATTAGACAGGGGCCGGATTACCTCGGGTCTACTGTATAGGGTTTTATTTTGAATTTGTCAGTCAGTCTAACTTGCATGGCACAGTAGATCAACTATCCTCCCATTGAGAAGCAAGGTCGAGCCAAACAGTATGAGCTGAGATGAGGACATATAAAAATGAAATAAAACATAGGCCTTTATTTTGAATTTCTCAATCAGTCTAACCTCTGTAGTACGGTAGAATCAACTATTCTGTCATTGTGGAGGAGACTCGAACCCAGCAGTATGTGAACTGAGTTGAGGACGTATATGAGCTGAGATGATTATGATGACGATGATGATGTAAGAATGAGGGCTCGTGACAAATTGTTGCCATACAGCGTAAAAAAATAATAATGTTAAATTTTACTGTTACAGATATAACGTTGAGACGCCGAGTCCGGACGATGGTATAGACAAAGAATTTGTATTCAAATTGCAGTTCAAAAATCACGTGTACTTCTTTAGAGCGGACAGTCATTACACATTTAACAGGTATTAACGCATTCCATATGTTTTCTTACTGATATCACCGTCACTCGTCACTGGTTATACCGATTCCTTGACCTCGATGACGAGTTCGGTGGGTTACTATTTCGGATACCGTCTCCGACGACGCCCTAGTAGTAACAACAGTGTTACCGGACTATCAGTATCATGGTATTTGATGGTGGTCTTGAAGTAAGATCATATGCCAACCTGTTTGGTCTAAGTCATGGATGCACAGACCGCGGCCCGCCGGTCGAATACTGGTGGCCCGCCGACAGCAAAAATAATACTCTCGTACATTCGAAAAATATTGAATTCTATTGCAGATTAAATTATCAATTCTTTATTGTCTTTAATTACCTATACTTCTGGCGGCCCGCCATCATTTCATGATTTGCTCGAGTGGCCCCTAGTCTTAATAAGTCTGTGCATCCCTGGTCTAAGTGGTAGGCTATTTCGCTTATTCAGAGCGATCACTTCAACAATGGGAAATATATGGGTGGTAAAAAAGAAAAATTGCCGATTGTATTGAATGCCATTACTAATTGTGACAGATCTTAATTCGAGTTACACATATTTAGTTGTTACTATACTATTTGCGCTGTAGCATGGTGCGGGTGACAGTTATGGCGAGTTTCGTTTCACTCTTGAAAGTTGCCGCGATTTATAATTATGATCTATTAATTCAGCTGTACCACATCGGTAATATATTAAATCACTAATAACTGTAGTAATAAAGGTATACCTTCCAAATTAAACCCAACTAGAATGTTCTAGCCTACAAATCAAATGAAATTGAAAGAAAAAATAATCAAAGTGGTATGCGTATAACGTAACACCAAAGACGTATTTAGTGATGGGATGTACTACTACGAAGAATTGTCGATTAAAAAATAAATAAAAACAATTTGTGCGCTCAATTTTTTATTGTTAAAAAGTATACAATTATTACATATTTACTTCAATTTTTCATTCAATTTTAATCCTCTTCTAAACTCATATCAGAGTCAGAAACATCGGAATTGTCACTTTCATCATCCGTATCTGTGACGTACTGACAGCATCGCACGGGTAAACAAAATGGCCGACTCGGCGATGCGCCACAGAATAAAAATATGCCACGAAAAAATATGAAATACCAGTTGTTTTGAATGCGTTTACGAAACTTTTTAAAATTTTTGAACTTGAAAAATTTTTGAAATTAATTGAATAATTTGTATGAATATATTTTTTCCTATATATAATTTTCGTGACAATAATAAACAGAACAACATTTATTTATGCTACGAGTATAATTAGTGATAAAAATTTAATTGCGAACCGTCACATCCCTAGTCACCTGGTATTGACATGTGTCACCCGCACCATGCTACAGCGCAAATAGAATAGTGTTATTCGTAGTGTGAGACGGGTTAAGAATCCAATGTGTCGCCATCCCTTACTCGGCTGTGGAATCTCTGTGTAACAGCACTTGAAAGAATCGTAACATATTTGTTTTTATGTCGACGGCTGTACGTGGGGGTCATCCGGTCGATGGCCCTGTACGGCGCCCCGGTTTGGGCGGGATCCCTGACCACCCGACTCAGGGCTTTTCTGTGGTGATCACAGAGGGCCATGGCGATCAGGGCCTTCCGCGGATACCGCATGGTGGCGACGGAGGCGGCGTGCCTGTTGGCCGGGACTCCCCACGTGGGACCTGGAGGTGGAAATACTCGCCGATTTGTATAGGCGGGTGTCGGGGGTGCGAGCGGAGGGCGGTGTGGTTTCTTTAAGGGAGCTCACCACTTGGCGCGTCGACGCCCGCCGAGACGTTATTGCCCGTTGGACAGTTCGGCTGGAGAGGCCTCGGTACGGTGTCTGGACCGTGGAGGCCTTCCGGCCGGTGCTGATGCAGTGGCTAAAACTGCGGCACGGAGGTGCTTTTCTTCCGACTGGTACAGGTTTTGATTGGGCATGGATGCTTTGCCAAATACCTGTACACGGTCGCTAGGAGGGAGAGTACACCGTCCTGCCACCACTGCGATTGCGACCTAGACACGGTCGCAGCCTTCTGCGAGGCAGTAATCTCGCAGAAGGAGGCGAGGGGTCGCGCGCGCGAGGAGCGCAGCCTCGACGAAGCGACCCGCCGCCGGCGACTGGGACAGCGTATGCCGCCCTAACCGAGGCCGCGGGTGACGTGACCGGGGAATTAGTCCGTCACTCGCAGAGGCCCACCGTGCGAGGAAAGACCGACGTCCTTCCTGAGGGGGGGACGTCGGTCGATGGGAGGGTACCCCACTAGGGAGTATGCCGTCAGGCCGACCACTGATGTATTATAAATGTTCCAAAGCTCAAGGGTCGCGAGAATTACGACGAGTGGGTATTCGTGGCGGAAAATTTCTTGATTTTGGAAGGCGTCTACATCAATAAGCACTTGTAGTTTCAATAAAATGAACTTACTATTCAGTGGGAGGTGGAAGTGGTGAATTGTATTCTAATTCCGTCACCATACAAAAGCAGTTTGGTATAGTAAGGTCAATTTCTCTCCTATCGTATAGGAGGTTCGAGCCCAATCGTGGGACATATATAAGCTGATGATGATGATGCCTGACGGCTCCTTGGGAATATAATTGTTGATTAGGCGCCACAAGATAGAGTTGGCTAAGATTGATGTGCAACTCTTAGGAGTCTTATAAGGCATCCATACAATACTACAATTCGTTTATAATTATTGTTTTATTAATTTACAGGTGGACGGAAGTTCTACAAAGTGCAATGGTGCGACCTGTCCACAATTAGCAAAAAAAAAAAAATATAATACAATTGATAATTTCGTCAACATAATTATATAATTAAAATTGAATGTACGAGTATAGCATTGGTGCCATAGCAATGTGTCCCATATAATATATTTTTATACAATTTTACAAATAATTTTATATATTATTAATCAATTCACATGTACAGGGGGCTACCACCATCTTTTATAGAAATGTTATTTCAGTGTTTTACTGCAATTTTTCGTGTGGTGACAGAGTAAAAATACAATTCAGCTCCCCCTCTCGTGCCCGCGGGTATCGTAAAAGACGACTAAGGGGTTAAATATGCATATAAAATTCATGCAAAAGAAGGAAAACTCGAAACAAAACCCTATACCAACACGTCTGACCTGCGTGGTGTAGTAAATCAATTTCCCTCTCACAGTAGAGGAGGCCCGAGCCCAACGGTGGGACATATATGAGCTGAAATGATGTTGATGGTACTGTAATTGCAAATAGGGAGACTAGTAAGCTTACTTTATTGTTATGCCTAAGATATTTTAAAAAGATCATTTCAAAGTATTCATTTAAGGGAGTACGAAACAGTACAATGTGATATTATGCTTTGTCTCTTTCCCTCACATATGTATTACTATTACAATGTAGAAGTCATAGCAGTTTGTCTTGGTATGGACATGTGATGAGGAGGGATGAAAGGTGTGTGCAAAGGTGTATCATGGCAGACCCAAAAAATGGTTGGATCAGAGCATGAGGATATGGGTATAAATGAAATGAGTATTACGGCTAACAGGAGTCTATGGAAGGTAAGTATATGTTCTGCCGACTTCACTCAACGTGAATATGAAACTAGGTAATATTATTAGGTTTATACAAAATGTTCTTGAAACATTGTTTTTTTTTAAGCTGGTGGTACGTCCACTTTATATACTTTTTAGGCCAATATATCACAAGAGCTGTGAATATAATGATCAATGTTTATATATCAATTTATAATAACAGTACAAGTGTGACGTGCGTATTTTTTTATTAAAAGAATATTTTGAATAATTATTTCCCAATAATGAAATATGGATAATGAACTAGAATTATCTTTCCAAATATGTTGCACTTTTTGGAGATACCAGATAGATCTTTGCGTGCGAAAAAGAAAATTAAACTGGTGTGGTAAAAATATACGATAGAAGTTAAACTTTTGTATGACAGGGAAACATTTATTGCTCAATAAATTTTGATGAGCTTAGATTATGTTTATCATTAATTTTATACCTGTGTCGGTCGTGATTGATCGAATTAATCGAATCGCGTTGTCTGCGTGACCGATTGGATTGAACGGTGACCGATGGAGATCAATCTCGGTCGATCGCCGTTCACGAGGATGGAGGTGAGTCTTGTCGGTCGCCTGCGATTCGATCGATCACGAAAGACTTAAGTGATTGGTGATCGAATCGGTCATTATTCTATCTTTTGATTCGTTCAATCACGACCGACACAGGTATCATTCATTTATTTACAATAAAACTGAACTTTTCGTTTCGCGAACTTTTCATTACACAAAAACGTTGTCGATTAGAATTTCAAAGCTGTCCCATAAAAAATTTTACTTCAAAATATGCTATGAATGTTTTTAATTTTATGTACGAATATGCTCTTGCCTGTATTTATTGTATATGCTTGTGTAGAATTAGTTAACCTATCTCAGTTTGACAAGTATTGCACTGTGAAAATGTACAAAAATATTATTAGTTAAAAAAAAATAAATAATAAAATAAGCTAATCTCATATTTTTTAAATTTAATGTTTGTGTTTTGAAGTTAATATAATTTCTCATAATATTGCGTGTGCAATTTTAACTGTAAAAACTATTTAATCGAGTTTGTGATACATTTATAAGTTACATGTATGATGTTAATATAATTACGAATATTATTTTAAATATATAGTTGTTGCTTTACGATCTATGATTCGAAAACCATTGGTAAGAAAGGTTTTTGATTGGCTACTAAGACCTCTGGTTCTACCGTCTTAGTCGCCACTCAAAAATCCACAGAGGACTTAGTGAAATTCACGGAGAGCCGCCGGCAAATGACCACATTATGTGATGCTCTCTGGAGATGGCTTGCGTTCAGCAGTGGGCGACGGATATATGTTCATAATAATTACTAGAAGCAATATTTTTTTATAATATTACATGTAAAGATCAAAAAGACAGTAGCGGGTCCAATAGGAGAGAGTTAGTTGAGGGTTAACTAACATTATTTAATAATATCATAATATAACAAAACCATTTTCAAAATGTTCGTCGGCTGTGTTATAAGACTTTACGGAGTTCTTAATGTGTGTAATTTGAATCGTCTTCTATATTAATAATAACTTAATGAAGAAAGTTTTAGGAAGAAAATGTAAGATATGATTGTGAATAAAGCGATCAGTATATTCTTAAGTAATATTCTCTAGCTTTTGGAAGTGAAGGCGTGTACAGATTAAAAACATAAATTTAATAGATGGAAAGGTCAGTTTAATTTTAAGCTACGTTTATTTAAATTATTATTTAAGCATATCTTAAAATATCATTGTTTGTTTGTTACTCTTTCACGTCTCAATTTCTTAACTGATCATCAAATTTTTCATACATACACTGTCAGGGGTATAGGTATAGAAAAGGCAATATTTTATCTAGAAAAATTACTGTCCTCAAGAGGTATTTGGCGCTGTCCAGTGTAACATACGAGCGAAGCCGCGGGCGAAGCATGCTATATAAAAACGATGATAATTAATAAAACATCACAGGCGAATAGTTGATATTAAAATTATTTCATATATAAATAGATGTTAGTGGAAACACTGCATAGCCTAATACTATGGTACAAAATCTTTATAAATTATCAATGAGTGAACGACTTTGAATGTATTCAATGAATGAAGTTACTTTTTTGAAAACGTCATAATCTACTTTATCACTGAAATCAAATTTTATACTAGGGATTTTTTGTAAATATGGTAGTAGGAATACATTTCACCACACCTTCTACCTGTGAGTGATAAACTACTAAGGGATGTTATATGCAAATCAAGTCTTTGCAAAGGAAGGAAAATTTAACATATATCGTGGTATAGTAGACCAATTTCTCTTCCATAGTAAAGAAAGCCAGACCCCAACATTGCGGAAGATATGGGCTGAGGGGAGAAGAACTACTAACTATTGCAAATTGAATGAATGATGAGTACCGAATGTTTAGAATGATAATTATTTCATGGTATATGGCGTACTTGCTAAAATATATAAATTATGCAGAGTGTTGCCAGCGTCCGCATATCTGCCATGTGCAATAAACTGCGCTGGCATGTGTATTTTAAATATAAGCGATTCTCACTTTGAAAGAAAAGACACATGTGTATAAATGGCTTGATAATCTGACCAAGTATATAGCCATATTTATTGAATCAATGGCATTACTATTTGTGAGTTGCCGTGAAATATTCCCAAAGCTTATTTATTAAAGATTTATTTATATAGAAAGGTATATTAAATGAATAATTTCAACGTGCATGTCATTAAATTTTATTTTTTATTATTAATTGCTACGTTTTACTTAGCGTTCAAAATACTCCAGGCGTTAATGAAGACCGCGGTGAAAAAGTCACTAATGACGTAATTATTTTGTATGAGGATGTAGCAATATTCCATTTCACTCGTAATAACGATTGTGAATTGGAAAAATAACGGTCGCGAGTGTTGTAAGCGCTATGTGGAATGTAGCGAACGATATTTGTCACAATTTTATTAGTTCAACACATCTTAGTCGAATGTTATACCAATACTAATTTGTCCAAATTATTGAAAATAAAACACATACAATTATTTTTGTGGTTTTATTGAGAGTTCATATAGATTGTTGTTCAAAATGTACTTACAAGTTAATTTGGCTTAGCGAACATCAAAGTTGTTCCAAAAAATAGATTCTTTAAGACCTGTTTCAGAATATCTATAAAATAAATCTTCATTGATGTTACAATCTAACATATTAGGTTTAAACCTAATTTAAATACCCGTGTAAATATTAATAAGTAGAGGATTTATTACATCTATAACTGTAACTCTGTTCATTTACTACGGTAAGTCGGTTCATTCAATATGGTAAGTCAGTTCATTTACTACGATAATTCAATTCATTTCCTGAGGTGGTAAGTTCAAACCGAAATATCTAAACTTGCGATGGTAAATGATGGAACTTAAACAATTGCGTAAAGTATTATGAAATATGCGTAGAAATACTGGAAGTAATGGCATTTTCTAAACATGTCAAGTGGCAGTAGTAATTTACTACAACGATTCAAATCTTTGTCAAGGATCGGTCTAAGATAGGGCCAAAGAAGGGCGGTTTAGTACTGTAGTTTTTTAAAATTAAATAATTTAGCAGTTTACA
The DNA here is from genome assembly GCA_032191425.1 of Lymantria dispar. Classification (NCBI taxonomy): domain Eukaryota; kingdom Metazoa; phylum Arthropoda; class Insecta; order Lepidoptera; family Erebidae; genus Lymantria; species Lymantria dispar. The sequence continues at coordinate 7,298,276 of CM063445.1, read as the reverse complement.
AAGTTTTTATTATTATATTTTGAGAAATTTATCTTTTGTACGCTTTATTTTATGCGTAGCTAAAATATTATAAATAATGTCCTTTTATGTCTTAATAATTCTGAATGGAGACTAATTTGGCTATGGTCCATACAATAAGTAAAAAAACTATATATTTAATATAAATGGTCAAAACGCTATTAAATGGTAAACAATTTAATAGCATTTTGACCATTTATATTAAATATATAGTTTTTTTTATTGTTAAATTAAATGTAAAATTAAATTTTTAATTGTTAAAACAATAAATCTTAAAATTAATTGCAGAATAAGATATTTGAATAAATATTATATATCTTAGAATTTTCTGATCAGGTCTTTGATGTAAAATCAGATCTTAAATATACAATAATGTATTATAAAATTTACATATGTATTTAAATGCTAAATGCTTTCTGAGATCAAAACATTCTTTGGCATACTGATTTACAGATAAGTGGCACATCGATTCATCTAACTATAGTTACAATGAAGTTCTATCTAGTTCTTAGATACATTTATCTAAAATAATCGACAGTCAAAACTGACAGCTTTAACGGCTTATTTGCACTGCCTCAAAATGCACACAGTTATTTGAACCTGTGAATTTTTATAATTTCAGTCTTTGGAGGCTTTAGTAACGGATTAGGTATAAGACTCGTCTAAAAGTGAGGTGTACAGCTGTCTGCTAGCTACATTTAAAGACTGTGTTGCTAATATTGATTTTCTAATGAATTAACGCGACAAATCAGCGGCAACATACTTATAAAATAAATTGGCGACGTTCTAAGTAATTAACTAATATTTAAAAAGATACATATCACTATTTAAAAATATATGTCAGATCGTTCGTAAAGACAGATTTCTAAAGATTTTAAGTACTTTAACATGTTTGAACAAATTTTTAAAATATGGTTAGCAAATTGAAATTATTAACTTGTAACACTAAGAACCTATTCTAGCCATTTCGCATCTATATACTCGTTTGGTCCCACATTAAAGACTATCAGTTATGACTGATAACTAGAAAAATATAATACAATTATTTACACTTTATATTTAAATCAAAGTAATCACTTCTTATCTAATACATAAATAAATTTGTGCATTCGTTAATAAATATTATTATCTAAAACATAGACAGTTTAATACAAGAGTATAATATTATATTGTAAATAATATATAATCATAATTGTCACAGGAATAAAATGCTTCAAAAATGTTCTTATGTACAAAATATTTATCTGCATACTACCTTAACATTTAATTTTTATGCAAATTGTTAGATTTATATGTAGTAGTTTAAACGTTGGTAGTAGAATCTCAAGCGGTGAAGATCTTGTAATCAAAGTTTATAACACTAAAAATTCATTTAATCCATTTAAAAATATAAATCAATAAATGCATAGCTGTAGCGTTGCGCCGGTTCAGATAGACTAGCTATATGACCGACTTTTTCCATGCCAATACAAATTACACTTTTGGCGCGTTAGGGAAAAATGATGACAGTAAATTTTTACACGTCACAAAAATTCAGCGCCCTGAAGTTAGCTAGTCAAAACATATTTTACCACGCGCGCGCGCACACCGTCACAAATGTCAACTAGTTAATGCGTTATTATAAAACTTTAAATGTATTAAATACCTTCTTTTTCTATTATTAGTGACGTTTGTTCTGCAAACGTCACTAATAATAGAATAAAGCGAAAGATAAAATTTTAGAAAGATTTTGATCTTGTTACGCTTAAGCAGTACAAATTCTTACATGCGAACATAAGTACAGACATACTTTTTTATATTTATTAGAAATTAGCAAGAATGTACCTAACATCTAATTGCATTGTCTATAAATACGTTTAGGTATAGTGACGTTATTGTTTATCTAAATTCATAAATATTTTCATCTTAAATTAAATTTATACACACTAAAGATAAAACTTCCCAACATTATCTTACATTCTAGTAGAGAGGACATCACCATTTTCTTTTCCATCATTTTCTACGGGTTCTTTATTCTTTTTCTTCTTGAAGAAAGATGCGGCTGTACTAGATCTTATCCGGAATGAGCCCATCATACCGTTCGCAATGGAAGTGCCTGAACCTTCATTTGGTTGCTCATGGATTTTTGGGGATTTCTCCTTTGGTCGGGTCCGATGGGAGAAACTGGCAGCTTGTAGCTGTGCGCCTGTTATGAAATCAATTTTAAATAACCGTACATTTTCAACATATCTATATTTCTATAGTATGTAAAATGTATTACATGCCTATTCGTGTTTTAATGGAGTAAGAAAAAAATATTGTCTGTGGTTACGGAACAAGAATCGAATTTACCCGTGGGTATAATAAAATACGACTATAATAGGTATATAACATTTATACAAGAAAAGTAAAATTCCAAATAAAAACTTATACCAACCCGTCTGACCAGCGTGATAATGTATTAGGTCAAATTTCTTTCTAACGTGGAGGAGGCTTGAGCCCACTATTAGGATGTATATAAGGTTGAGATAATGATGATGTAGAAAAAATGTACCATCTCCCCTTCTTATCTTGCAAGTATCGAAAATATACTAACAGACGTAAGCAGATATTATTTGTAGAGAAGCAAAACTCAAAATAATATTCTGTGTAACGCATTGACCATTTAATTAGAGTGGCCTATCACCTATCCTATTATGCAGACTTGTGCCCATCTGCGGAACGTCTGTCTGGAGAAAAAAATATGGTCAAAATATGTCATGATAACCATGTGGTGACGGAGTAAGAATACAATTCGCCACCCCTCTTGCCTGTGGGTCATAAAAGGCGACTACGGGATGAAATATGCATATAACATCTATGCAAGAGAAAGATAACTCGAAATAAAACCCTATGCCAACACATCTGGCTAGCGTGGTTACTATAACCATTTTACTATTACCTACTATAGGTAAATTTCTCTCATATTGCCGACGAGGATCGAGCACAACAGTGGGAGCCGCGGGTGACGTGACCGGGGAATTAGTCCGTCACCCGCCGAGAGGCCGACCGCATGAGGAAAGACCGACGTTCTCCCCGAGGGGGGGACGTAGGTCGATGGGAGGGTAGGTATCCCACTAGGGAGTATTCCGTCGGGCCGACAAAAAAAAACAACAGTGGGACGTACATGAGCTAATTTTATGATGATGGAGTGGAAACAAATTTAAGAATTTTATTTCATCTAACTGGAATTCTATCGTTAGTTTGTGACTTACCTAAGCTCCTATGTTTATCTTTCTGCGGTAGTTGTTGATGTGAATGTCCGCCAGTAGGCGTATGTGGAGCGGACACCGAGGACGGTGGAGCCGCTGAAGTCGGTGCATCAGAGCGTCGGACAACCATAGAATGAGATGTGCGTCGTCTTTCACCCAACTCCATTTCATTATAAGTACTGTATAAATAGATGTATTATTTCATGCGAATATTAGTAATAATATAAAGTTTGTAAGACTATTCTAAAATGGTATTATTATTCAATCGGTAATTAAAAAATCTACCTAAACTACATTTTCCTGTTTTTTTCCGTAAACATTTCGACGGTCCCTACGTACCTACATAATGACATGTCAAAATGGCTTAATATAAAATGATACTTAATCGTTGTATTTATAATACTTGTTATCTTATACAATTTGTAAATTAAGTGAAATACATAACAATTAAAAAAATATTTATACAGGTATGTGCGTAATGAAAATCTAAAGCCAATCTGTACCAATAAATAAAATTGGAGTGTCTGTTTGTAATGTCAAAATAATAGGTCTTTTTCATGCTCACAAGGTTATTTACACTATACATATGCCAAAAAATCACTTTATATTTTTTTTGTCTGTCTGTTTGTTCCGGGTAATCTTCAAAACGGCTGGACCGATTTAAAAAATTCTTTCACCAGTGGAAAGCTATAATATTAGGGAGTAAATTAGGCTATATTTTATCCCGGCATTCCCACGGGAACGGGAACTACGGGCATACGGCGATAGAAACCGAAGCGAAGCGAGGGCGGGTCGCTAGTATTACAATATAAAAAAATTCCATTTTTGAGATGTCTTTATGTACTTACGTAGGGACCGTGTATTTACATAAGGTTAGATGCGTATTCTGGGTAGAAATTATTAAGTCCATGCATTGCTTCGCCTACAAATAATACTGAGTGTGATGTTGACGCATCGTTGCATAAACAAACATACAGCTGCTGACTTATGTGGTTTTTGCATGCACTTCCTGGCATCACACAATAAGTTAAACTAATTCAACGTCTAGTTCAACATTTAAAATCAAAAACTATATCTAAATGTAATTTTTAATAATAATTAATGAAATATATAATTATGATTTATCATTATCGTTTCTGCTCATATACGTCCCACTGGGCTGGGAACAAAAAACCAACCCATCCGACCAGCGTGGTATGTAGGGTCGATTTCACTCCTATTGAGGAGTTTCAAGCCCAACAGTGGGACGTATATGAGCTGAAAAGATTTTTTTTGTATTTACGTCATACGTACTCATGCCGATGGTGTCTTGTCTTTGCTCGACGTAACTCGGAACGGGGCCGCGAGCCGCTCGGTGCAGTTTTCGCTCGAGACGATCGCATACTGCCACCATGTTCAGCTGTATAGACATTTGAGTTGAGATATGGTGAGGACATAAGAACAAGTACCTATCACATTTCTTAATTTTCCGTCGGAGTCGTAAAAATCATTATTGGTTTACCAGGACAATGTAAAAAAAGTGCCTTCCCCTGGAGCACTTACGGCACCATATGCGTCAGTCTACCCGCAAGCGAAGCGTGGCGGTCTTAGTAATATATACATATTATACATACTAACTGACCCAACGAACGTTGTTCTGTTCAAATAGAATAAAAGGAATTCTCTTTGAAATCGACCACGCCACCTACCGGGTCCAATTGTGAATCTAAACCATTCTCGAATCCCCTTGAACACACACAAAAAATTTCATCAACTTCGATCCAGCCGTTTAGGAGGAGTTCAGTGACATACACACGTACATAAGAAATGTATATACAAGGATGAAGATAAAGATATGTCAAATGTAAATTGTGGCATCAATCGTTGAATTCGAAAGATTTTTGTGTTTGCAAAGCAAATGATCCAACAACGAATCGGCCTTTATTCAAATGTCGTAGCAGACTTTGCACGTAATTAGAAATAACTTGGATTTATAAGCCTTGTACTTATTACTTGTACGTATTATAGGCTACGTGATGGAAGGAAGTAATCTATATTCAAATACCGAGCATCCTACTTTTCGTGTAGGGACCGAGTCAGAATATAATTATCATCATAATAAAAAATAAAAGGGAGTGCCCCTTTTTGCACTTAAGTGTCGTAAAAGACAACTAAGATATGCGGATAATATCTATGCAAGAATAAAAAACTTGAACTGAAACATTATGCCAGGAAAAACATAAATGGAAAAATGGCAGCCACGTTCAAATTACAATAATTATGGTGTTTTTCGACTTCATTGATAAAAGATTTAAGATATAAATGGGTACCAAGTTCTGTAGATTATCCTGAAATTTATTTATTAGAAGAACGTATAACGCATAATATTCTTAGGTTTTAAAACATTATTTCTTGTTTTTATTCTACTACAAAAGTGTTTGCTATTTATAAACATGACTTTTAAATTCTAATTGTCAAATTATTGACATAAAGCAAATAAGATATAATCTGTGTAGATATCAACATGCCTAACAAGCCTAAATATAGTAGTTTACTCTTTTTCGTGAGATGACGGAGTAAGAATACAATCCACCCGCCCCCCAACCTTCTTACCCGTGGGTATTGTAGAAGACGAATGAAGAATTAAATATGCATATAACAGATAGATATAGAAGATAAGGCAAACTCAAAATAAAACAATACCAACACCCTTGACCAGCGTGGTATAGTAGGTCCCTCCCATTGTGAAGGAGCTGAAATGAATTGCCCTATTATTATGGAAAAGGGAAAAGTGGGCCATGTATGAGTTGAGATAATATTGATAAGTATCTTACGTATTGTAGTAGAATCCAGTGGATGTGTGTAGATGCGTTTCCGCGCCTGCAGCATGGTGTACACGAGCGAGGCGAGCGATCGGGGCGGTGCGGGTGGAATGGAGGGTATGGGCTGAGGAGTGGCAGCCGCCTCCGCCCCTCGTGCCCCTTCCACCCACCACGTCTCCATACGCCCTTTGCCCTTCACTTCTACCTCGCCACGTCGCTCCAAAACGTATCCACGTCGCTCCAGCAACTGTAACCTCGCAATTTTAATTATACCTAAGCCGAATATAGAAGGTGGCCTATATAGGGGTGAGAAAACTAAATGAAAGGTACGCGTGACATGATAGCGCGAGTAACTGTTAACCTTAGTACTGAAATTGACAGCCATTTGCGTTTTACAAGTTGCGATAGCGCTACAAATGAGTTTTTGTTTAATCTGCATGCGCGCCCTATGATATGTCCATCTTTAAACGGGGTTTAAGAACTTTTTCTTCACAGTAAGCAACGACCCAGCTATGCAAAGGTGCAGTATTACTGACCATCAGGAGAGCAGCTTGCTCGTTTGCCGCAAATAAAAAAAATTGGTTGTCTGTGAAGTCGGTTTACGGACGATTGCATATTTTTATGAATTGGAATTGAATTATTATTATTTTGTATAATATAAAGGAGTAGCAGATTATAATTTTTATTTCGATAAATAAATTTTTATTTGCATTTGATAAGTCAAATATTTTTTGACTTAAATGAGAGATAGATGCATCACAAGCCGAACGCCTAGGCCGATCGTGCCTCTCTATTGCTCGTTTCGTGTTCTCAATAAGTGATGCTTTTTCGTGCGTGCAACCGGCGTTCATCGATTTATAAGACGTTATCATGTCAAAAAATTATGAGCCAGCCATAATATTAATTAGGAAATTAGAATTAATCAAGAAATTAATAAAATATTTTGGTCAATTTGTTGTATTTAATTTCTGTAAAACAATTGGTAAGGCACTCACCTGCTTAGTATATTTGGTGACTTGTATCTTGTCCATAGCACCTGTGCTCTCCATTCGCGATGCCTCATTTACAGTGTTACCCCAAATATCGTACACCGGTTTACGTGCTCCAATCACTCCACCTACTAGAGGTCCACAGCTTATACCTGGACAACAAACTTGCCTATTAATCCTTCAATGCATAAGCTTCATGACAGGTTATTAAGAATTCTTCACGATACAAGAATTTTTTAGGTATTTTTGCGAATACCCAAAAGGGTATCCCGTCGGGCTGGCCACGGACGACAAGGCACTTGGTACTGGTACTGGTGGTCGGCCCAATGCCGAAGGGGAATACCATAGGTTATGGGGATGCCCGTTGCCCTTCCGTCACCCCAGATGGAATGAATGGCGTGTGTCCTGACCCACAGAAAAAAGTTTAATGGATTGTACGTTGTCCCTTCTGTTACTCCGGGCGATTTGCGTGGAATGTCACAAGATTATAGCCAGCTTAGCCCTAAAAAGAAGTAGTAGAAGTAGTAATAGTTGTAAGTAGTCTTTAGAAAATCTAGTATATTATGTGCAATGGTGCCGTATGGTTTACATATAATAGATAACAATGTTACTCACCTATTCGAAGTCGAAATTTGTTGAAGCTGTGCTTATTGATATCCTCAAGCGCCTCTCTTAGTGCAAACGCGTAATCCACTAAAGCGCAGAGATGCTCGCAATCATCCTCGTCTGACTGCTAATCAAAGATAAAAATGATAATCTTTTCATAGAAATAATTATCATCACCATCACTGTAATCTCTGCCTATATATGTCTCACACTGAGTTCGAAACTCCTCCACAATACGTGCAAAATTGGCCCACAATACTATGCTGATCAATTGCGCTGCTATATGGTTTCATTTCGCGTTTTTCTTCTCTTGCATTGAAGTTATATGCATATTTTTTTTTTATTGTAAACGGGCAAACAGTACACCTGATGGTAAGTGTCGTTGCCGCTCATGGACCTTTGCGAGGCCGCTGCCTACCGTGAAGAATGTGAAGGGAGTGTTAATGCATGCATTGAGTTTCGGCGATACCAAAGGCATCACCATCAAAAAGTTGAGCTTCCGGCTCTCTCGCTCACCGAACGAAGCGCAGTTACAAATTGCTACTACTCGGACGTCGATTTTCTGTGAGAATGTGATACTATCCCAAACTGACCGGCGCGCGGCTGTGGGCAGTCCTATAGTCGTCTTTTACGACACCTCCGAGCAAGAAAGTGGATGATGAGCAGTATTCTACATTGTCATCTTCGAAAATTTATAGAACTAATGAGATAGAACTATAAAAAAAACTATTCCTCACCTTATTTTGATTAGGGTTCAGTCCCGAGGCAGCCATGTATGTTGCCGCAATGGTCTTGATCTTCTCAATACTTTTGAAACGTTGCTGCATCAGTAACTTGTCAAAATCAACTGTAAATTTAGGATTTTTTAATATTATTTTATTAACTAATTTAATTCAATTTATATATTACTAGTCTATAATAATGATGTAATAATCATTACATTTACCGTGTGGTGATCGAGTTAGAATACAATTCACCACTCCCTGTCGTGCCCGTGGATGTTGTAAAAGACGCCTATGGGATATAACATGTGTGCAAGAGAAGGAAAACTCGAAATGAAATCCTATACCAACATGTCTGACCAGCATATTATAGTAGGTCAAATTCCCTCCCATTGTGGAGGAGACCTGAGCCCAACAGTGGGACGTATGTGGGCCGCGATGAATCATGTACTTTGCGTGTTATGACGGAGGAAGAATATATAATTTACCAGCCCTTTACTACTACCGTGCAGGTCTTAAAAGATGATTAAAAGATATAAATATGTAGATCTCATCAATGCAAGAGAGGAAAAATTCGATATAAATTGCTACACCAACCCGTGTGTGCGTGTTATGCTAAATGACGAACATGTATATTAGCTGAAATGGTGATTAAATGATATTAATTATATAAAAAAGAATATAAAATGTATAAAAATTTTTAGACGAAATCATCCGCCATTAGATAAAGGCTATTTAAGATGCAATAATCATCATCACAACTCATAAACGTCCCACTACTGGTCTTGAACCTTCTTCACGATGGGAAGAAAATTGATCTATTATATCACGCTGGTGGGACGTGTTGGTATAGCTTTATTTCGATTTTTCTTTCTCTAGAACATCTATATGTTTTCTACATTTTTTTAAATGGGACTAATTCCACCACACATTCTCACCACTGTAACTCCTGTAAGCCAGGATCCACAATGGTCTCCGTATAAGACACCGAGGTTTGACCCTCAGGAGGTCCTGGGACAAATTTTAATTGTCTTGGGACCCGCAACAAATTTAATTAGAAAATAAAAACAGGAGGAGTTGGATAGATTTAGGGAAGTGGACTTCCCTCCTATGCAAAGCGGGAGACACGAAGCAAAGTTGGCTAATAAGCCAGTAAATAAGAATTTGTACAGCTACGTGAAACGCAGCGGTACAGCACCACAGATTGAACAGAGCTTAATGGATCTATTTTTGAGCTTTAGGTTTGGTTACAATAGTAGGTATAGCAAAAGCGCCTGAACGCACGGAAATTTTCTCAAGTTGCTACAAGGTCCGAATAGTATATTACCCCAGACATGACGTGCTGGCTGTCTAATATGAGGTCCCGCTCGTTGCGCCAGAGAATGCCCTCCCAAAGGATGTGATGAGCTGTTTGTTCAAATGTTCTCTGCATATCTATTATAAACCCTTAATCGTCTTTTACGACACCCACGGGCAAGAAAAGGGGGTGGTGAATTGCATTATTACTCCGTTACTACAATAATTATTCTTATTTACATTCTTATTTACACATTAAGTAATAAGTATTGTAATAATTATGTATACGGATATATGATATTCGATTGGTACATTACAAATGATCTCGTTGAGTACACGCATGCAGTCAACCGCCTTCTCTTCAGAGTAGAACTCGTGGAAGTTGGGTATACCAGCGAACATGACTCCCACTTCATCGCGCCATTGAGAGTACAGCTCCTGTGGGAAGATTTATTGCATTTTTCTTCATTCTTTTCCTCAGTACATAAATTTGTTCGTTGAGGATTTTGTTTGAAGTCGTTTTTATAATTTTGCAGATCAAGATGGTACCAGAAAAGTTATCCCACTGGGCTGGCTACGAAGGTCAAGAAACTCGGTACCAGTGGTCAGCCCAATGGCGAAGGGAGGGTGGGGGTTTGGTTTAATACGGTGGGTGGCCCCATAGGGCCGCACGATATTCTTCATAAAGTGATTAGACTAGAAATAAGATTGGGCATTAAAAGACTTTAGAATAATTAAAATGTTTGTAATATAAAAATAGTATGATTTTTTCATGCTCACACGCTTATTTGTACGATACTTATGCCTAAAAACCGGTTTACTTTCTTTATCTGTCGGTCTGTATTTTCAGGGTGATCCTCAAAACTATTGGATCAATTTCGATAATATTGTACAAACAAATAGCTAGTCTATAAAGGAGTGACTTACGCTATTTTTCCTCTAAAAAAAAAACCCAATAAAATTTTGTCTGGCGCCGAATATCTTAGGATATACCAGATTTTAAATATCGAACAAAGCAACGGGTGGTGATTGGCATAAAACTATTTTTAGGGATTTTATCGTGTTTGACAACGCTCCGAACACTTTCCATGGTCAAGGGAGGATGTCCTTTTCATGTTTAAATTAGTTATTATTTTCTCATACAAAAAAAAAGTAAAATACTGCCTCGGTAAGGTGGATCTATTTAGAAGTTCAGTACTCCCTATCTTGCCTGTAGATGTTGTAAAACACGACTGAGGGATATAATATGCATAAAACATCTGTGCAGGAGAAGGAAAATTCGAAATAAAACCCTATTTTTTTCTGAAACGATAACTTACATCAACACGCCAATCTTTACTCAGGAAGTGATTAACTACGTGATCTGGTAGTATGTGCTTGAGGAGGTGTCTGTTTGTCTTCTGTGTGTCCTCCATTTCATAAAGGTCCGTCTCAGCCTGTAGTTTCCATACGAAGTCTAACCTCGAAGTGCCCTCCACAAGACGGGCGTGGTATACCACCACAACGAGGAATACCATCATCAGGATTATCATTTGCACGTACTCTGGTAAGTGTCTGTAATATATAAAAAATATATTGGTCATTTCGTTAGAGTTAGTTCTTTAGAGTTAGAATATATTTAACTGCCAGCTATCTTTTTTGGGTTAAGCTATAGCCAGTGCACCCGTACCCCGGCTGCGTCCGGGGCGACAGAGAGGCAGCATGCGGCCCCATAACCCACCAGTAGCACGTCGCCTTCGTCGTTGGGTCGATCAGCAGTACCGAGTTTTTTTTCTTTTTTTTTTATTGCCGATGGTGACTAACGAGCAGGCAGCACACCTGATGGTAAGTGATACTGCCGCATATGGACCTTTACAATACCAGGGGCACAGCCGGGCCGTTGCCTACCGTAAAGAAAATGCTCTTCTTAAACCTCGTTTAAAGAAGGACATGTCATAGCGCTTGGGCAACACAGCAGCAAGTAGTTCATTCGAGTTCCTTGTCTTCCGTGGTCAGCCCGACAACTACCAGTTATCTTGCCCTTGAGTTTGTACAAGATGATTAAGGAGTATAATATTCATATAACAATAATTAATATACAAGACATATAAGTCGAAAGAAAACCAATACCAACCCGTCCGACCAGAATGGTATAGGAGATCAGTTTTTAGCCTACAGTAGGCTCGAGCCCAGCAATGGGACATACGTGGGCTCAGATTCTGATGATGATTTGTTAGTGTTTAAACAGGTGAACGCCTGAATCATGGAGGTTTAATCGGAATACTACTGATCCTTCAGGTTGCTCTACGAAGCAAATGTTTATGTTCTCCTCACGAGAATACCATTCAGAACGGTTCAACGGTTCCCTGCGATTTTAAACGGTTTTAATTAGCTTACTCCGTTTGTTTTTTATTTATTCTTGGGTCAAATTTAGTAATTGAAATTTCACCCTCTTCCTGACAACTGATTGATCTGAAATTTGGTATATGCCTTTGATTCTGGTGACAATACAATTATGTGTACTACAATTTAATGTGAATGCAAGATGACCGCCGCGACAAAATGGCGGATAACCTATTTTTTTCAATTCCACCAATATAGGTATCAAATGACCAATTTGAAAATAACCTATTTGTTTTTCAATCTCATTAATATGGGTATTAAATGAAAGGGCTTGACAAGTAGAATACAGTGCTTTATACAAAATCAATATAAAAACTAAAAACTTGAAAATAAAAAAAAATAAAAATTTTATTGTTTGTTTACAATAAAACTGTTTAACTTATTTTTTTTCTTTTTCTATTTAAGATGACGTCAGCCCACGTAGTGAGCGGTCGTCCTATGCTGCGTCATCCATTTCATGGTCACTACTCGAGAATCTTTCTTCTCTAACAGTTTCTGTTTCGATTAGTGATGTGGTTGACCTATTTTAACGTGCTTATTCTTCGGTCTATAACGGTTACACTCGAAATACGGATTTTTGTACTGGGAATTTTATTACGTAGAGAAATACCGAGTACAGCTTTTTGATATTACTAAGATCTAAGTTGTAGTTACCACTTAACCGTAGTAGCATTTCCCGCTTGTCAGCCTATAAACTAAGCGACAATAGAAGATAACTATAATATAAAAAAGAAGTGAAACTTGAAACAAAACCTTATCCCAACCCTTTGTATTTACACGCCATTCATCTTCTACTCTAAAGAAGGCTAGTGTGAAGCTGGATCGAATAGCGCATTCATATATTTAATAATAATGCCATTATTTCCATGCTTGGCACCATGTTGGTGTACCAGAAAAATAGGCAACACTCTACTGGGAAATTTATGTTTTGATAATAACTTAAAACAGTTCTGGTGTATTTTCAACCAGTTTTTACGACTCTCACGGGTAATACGGAATGCTGACACTGTTTCTTTAATAAAGGATAACTAAATAAATATAAGGCTATTATTAGATGGAGTAACTTACGTGTTAGCCGTGACAGGTGTATAGTTATAATAATGAAGAAGCAGACCGCAGTACATAGCGACATTGACTATTGCGAGCGCAGTCTTGATAACATAGTACAGCTTCAGTACCGACGTAAGAGCGACCAGACACAGCACCCACGTGAACACAACATATTCAGGGTGGTAACATTCTTCTGTAAACATTCACACATTCAATAGTGACATGGAGTCATATCCCATCGTGCCCACGGCAAACGGCCTAACTTATTGTTCTAAGAACAGCTTGCGCAATCCTGACGCAAAGAGCCTACTGAGTCTAGCAAAGGCTCATGAGAGACTGTATCATTTACTATCAGGTGTGCTGTTTGCTTGTTGGCCACTAACAGTAGTAAAAAAAATTGTCATAAAAATGTGCTTCAAATCCTAAAATATTTATATAGGGCCACGCTGTTGACGGGTTTCTGCCTGCGTTCATAGTAAATATGTTGGATTCTTCAGAGTAGTACTATGGTCTCGTTGAAAGTCAATGTCTTAAAAGTAATATACTATTACGCTTCGTTCGGAGAGTAAGAATGCTGGAGAAATGAACCCTTCCTCTACTCTGTCTTTCCTCATATCCGCATACTAATTTTATATCTGGACAGTAATCCCCAGGTAGCTAAAGTCTATGAGCGGTAGTTACCACCGATCATTAAGTGGTTTACCAATTTTGCCCCCAAAGGCAATAAAAATATCCTTGTAACTCCGAAATAACGGTGTACTTCTGTCATATCGTTGGAGGTGCCATGTAATGTGCTCTGTGTTTAGACGGGTTAAGAAAATGTTCCACTATTCTCCCACGAGAATCGTAAACTCAATAGGCTAATAAGTGAAATATGGGACGGAGCTATTGTCGCTAAAGACCACGTAAACCGACACATTTAATTCGTCTTTCGGTACGCGATATAGTCATTGATGGTACAAAATCGAACCATATAAATTGTATGTACTTTATTTATTTGGTAAAAATGAATCGGCCATTTATACTTATTGGATATTAAGATAAATCTTTCTGTTACGGATAAATAATATAATTCTCCATGCTCTCTCTAGCTCGCGATTGTTTATGAGTGATTAGATATACGTGCGATATCTATGTAAGAGAAGGAAAACTAGCAATAAAACTCTATACCAATCCGTATGATTAGCGAGGTATAGTAGGCGAATTACTCACCCATTATGGAGCTCAAGTCCAGCAATATATGAGCTGAAATTATGATGATAATAATAACACTTTGCCGCGCGTCGATAGAATAAGAATATAGTTGTCGTCTCTCTTTCTAGCCCCTGGGAATCGTAAATATCGATTGAAGGTTCACCAAGAAAACGGACAATAGCATTCTCCTGGGTAACGTATAAAATCGATAGTCAATCTGCGTGCTAAATGTGACAACTTTGACAATATTCCCCGGAATGTGATGTTCTATAGGCGAAGTCTACATTCAACAGTACACGACAAAGCTCTGAATAATAATGATGAAAATAAAACTGAACTGACCTGGATCATATTCAGTGTTGGGCATAACGTTTGTGCCGTTACATGTGAAGTTCGCTGGCATGAGTTTTTTGAAACTATTTTCACAGACATACAACTTTAACGTGCTGCAATTTATAAAATAAAATACTTAATAAACTGTTAATTCTTTAACATATTTTGACGTGACAACGTCTTATAATTCGAAGGAGCCGGCTGCACGCACGAAAAAACATGACGCATGCGGCGTTACCTCGCTCTGAGGCGTTCCATTTAAAGCTTGATCCATACAAAATATGTATCAAACAAATAAAATTAAAATTTTCTTTTGAAAAATGAAACCATTTCATCAGTATTTTCTTATGACGTTGTCACGTTCAACTATCGTCAGTAAACCGACTTTACAGACAACCGATTTTTTTTAAATTGAATTATTATATAGATAAGAGAAATATAAGATATATATCGTAAAATGTATTAGTATTTAGTTTATTTTTTTAATTAATATGTTTAACTAGCATGCTACTAGGTCCGTGAATTAAGTGCTTATGGTGATGGTGTAAGAATACAATTCGCCACCTCCGTTCTTGTCTGTGGTTGTTGTAAAAGACGAATAACAGCAATGGTATGCAGATAAAATCAATGCAAGAGAAGGAAAACATCGAAATAAATCCCTGTACCCTGTAGTCTGACCAGCGTGGTCAAATTGCCTTTTGTAATGGAGTCCAGTAGTGAGACGTATGTGAGAGCTGAGATAATGAAATGATGATTTTCTTTTCATACGTGGGTAACGATTAAGGGATATACAGTAAAACCCGTTTAAGACGATTTCGCAGGGACCCGACCAGCCCCTAGCCGAGGCCGCGGGTGATCGGACCGGGGAAATTTCCGTCACCCGCAGTGAGGCTGACCGCGCGACGGCGACCGACGTCCCAGAACGTCGAGAGGTGAGGTTACCCGAAAGGGTATTCCGTTGGGCCGACCGCTGACGACAAGTCACATCTGCTCCGGTGGTCGGTCCAACAACGAGGTGACGTGGGTACGGGTGGGTTATGGGCCCGCGCGCCGTCCTTTCATCGCCCCGGATGGACTGGACCGCGCTTGCGCCTACCATAGCCCACCAATAAAAAAAAAAAGTGACCTGACCAAAAACGCGTCTTAAGCGGGAAAGCGTATAATGCGGGAAAGGGTTCTCCCTTTGCCATTATTATTTATTATATTATATTATTATTCTGAATATAACATTTAAAAATTACCTCAAATAAAACGTTGTTTATTATTATTATTACGTTACTTAAAGAAATTGCTTATTTTTGTTTGACAAAAAGATTTTGAGGCATTAGCAATTACAAGATTTTCAACGTAATTTAATTTTCGCAGTCCGTCTTCGCTTTGATTCAAAGAAGTTACATAGCGTCTTAAATCACAAAATCGGAGTTGACTCATCTTCTTCTTGGTCATTATCACTTAGGCTCGCTCGAAAGTCGTCACTTCGTCAGTCGCTAGCCGCTGCCGTAAGGGGTAATGTGTGTATTTGAGTGCCACATGTTGGCGTATTAAACGGGATGACGAATCGTATTAGGTGTTAAGAAATGTATGAAAACATGTCTCAAGTTGCTGGGACTGACGCAAAATGGCGTATTATGCGGGAAATCGTATTAAACATGATCGTATTAAACGGGTTCTACTGTAATTAGATAACATATTTGCCGCGTAAGGAAAGCTCGAAATAAATTCTAACTATAATAACCCGTTTGACTATCGTATCTGTCTATTTCTTTCTACTTTATTATCGATCACTTTCTCATTATTTGCCGTTTTCTATAGTGAGACAGTGGTTTGTAATGAATAAAGAAAAAAACATAGCTTATTATTCTTCACTCTTTATATTAGGTACAGGACTACTCCATACCGGGCGGCAAATTGACCTGTTCTATACCTTGGCGGTCAAACGACGTTATTTTGAGTTTTCCCTCTCTTTAGAGTTCATCCATAAAGCACGTCAAAATAATTTCGTGATTTTTGACCATTCCTTGTCACATTTATGAGACCCCCTCCCTAGTAAGAGGTTACATACTT
The DNA here is from genome assembly GCA_032191425.1 of Lymantria dispar. Lineage (NCBI taxonomy): Eukaryota > Metazoa > Arthropoda > Insecta > Lepidoptera > Erebidae > Lymantria > Lymantria dispar. The sequence goes on along the minus strand of CM063445.1, from coordinate 7,281,591 downwards.
TGCAATTTTACAAAATATAAATATAATAGAGTTGGAAATATTTAAAAGTTGGTCATTAACTTTTCAAAATTGGTTTTTAATAGGTACTTGGATGAATGTAGGTATAAGATTTTCAAAAGTGATGTCACGAAATTTAGTACTTCCACCCTTTGTCACACAATGTCATACTTCGTTAAAACCTGCCTCTTCTTAACCTGTGACGTACTTTATGGATGATTATTATAGTTAAATGGTCATGTCATCTGTACATGATGAAACCAAATCTATTTTTTTTTTTAATTTTAAGTGTCAGTTCCTTAATAAATAGGTTTACCTGGCTATTGACATGGCGGTGATAAAACAGCATATATGTATATTCCTTTGCCTCTTTGTGCTGGATAGAAAGGTAGATATCTTGGAAAGTCGCGGTAGTATACCAGGAAACTCCTCTAGCATCACCAAGAAGAAGGATAGTGTCATTGGGATGGTCACTACGATATGAGCCACCACTAACTGCCAGCAACTGTTGCAAAGAAAGGTTTTCTTAATGTTAGCTTGCACCAGTGTCGCCTTGTGAAATATATAAAAAATAGAAAAAGAAGAAATCAATATTAATTTTGAGATATAAAATTATATTTGTGCTATTTATTTATTTTGTGCGAAACGTCGGGAATACAAAAATCAAAAACAAACGCGATATTATCTGTCAAAATAGTTTTATTTATTATAATTAATATTGTGTATAAATTCTAAGTATAACTTAAAATAATCTAAGTAATGATTAATTTGCACGTCATAAAATTCATTGAAAGCTAAAATACTTATATTAAATTTGATGTAAATTATGGAAGTTCATTAACCCCTTTATGAAAAACTCAAAGAAATTCTTCATGAAAACTTTATAATGACAAAATTTAAAATTTTACTAATTAATTAGCCCTTGAAATAGTTTTTACAGAGGGCGCCTTAGAAGAGATCCTTAATAGTTCAGCGCTAGTTACTAAGCTTTTCGGCGATTTATATCATAATAGCTATAAGAGTTTCATAAAGTAAATTAGTTGATTTGTTAGTCGCGTCTACTTAAGCGTGGCGATAATGTGGAATTATCTCCTCAATTATGGGCGAATTCTACATCCATTTATGGCCAGCTAAGTCTTAATGGTATGATTGTGTGGATATGGCGTAATAACTTACTTGTAATGTATAATCAACTGCACAGTGACGATGAATAGCCAGAGTACAAGGCAACACATCACGTTAGATTTAGACGTCTTCTCATTGAGCTGTCCATATCGTTCTTCTAGCGAAGGTTTTCTGAACCGAAGTGACCATAAATACATATTGGTATCACGCATCCGTCGGTTTGAGTCTACCTCGATTAGATGGTTTATCAAATCATCCTCCTAAAACATTAAAATATTGTTTCATCTCGGCTCATATACGTCCCACTGTTGGGCTTAAGTCACCTCCATATTAGGAGGGAAATTGACATACTATACCACTAGGATATCATTTCGAGTTTTCCTTGTCTTGAATAGATGTTTATGGATACTCAATCCCTTAGTCGTCTTTTATGATACCCAGGGGCTAGATAGGGGGTGGTGAATTGTATTCTTACTCTGTCACCACAAGGGGAATATATTATTTAGGGACGATGAAATAAATACACTTGTAAATATTATCCTTATTTATCCATACATTAACCCGGAGCCGTTCACTGTTAGAGTTAGGCCTCTCCACAAGAATGTCACTCAAAACGGTATTGGGCCACTTGGATCGAATGTCTCCTTTCTACTTTTAAACTGTTGTTAGTCCACTCAGTGGAGGGCCATCCTACGCTGCGCTATCTTATCACGTCCAATAGTTGTTGGTTTGACGAGCGATGTTGATCATTATTCAAATTACTCGAGATCGACGTAATATGTGCTGTTCTTCCACCGAACATATTGTGAAAACTTTTGACAACAGTTTTATAACCGATCGTTTACCTGAGATCAACACTCTTTAGGAATATTATTTTTGACTAGACTGTCTCAGATGGAGTTGGCTCAAGTTAATATAAAGCTTGTCGCCTTTACGATACCCACGAACAATATAAGACTTAGGATTCGTAGTCGCTACCACACAGCATGTCTATATATTTAAGAAATAAGGGAGAAAAGTTAAGGGTGAAAAACTAATAAGGGATAATAATAACTAATTGGGTCTTTATTAAAACAATAGAAACCAAAATAACATTATTTAGAATATTTGTCTGTGTGTCTATATGTTTGTAGGCACATCACGCAAAAACTGCTGCATGGAATTGCACACTACATTAATACCTCGCTAGAGGTCTAAATTAAATCATTATGTTATCCAAGATAAATAATAATAATAATGTAAGCAAGCAAAGCAGCGGACTCAAGTAGTGTTATAAAAAATAAAATATTAGTCACTTTAATTTTATGCCTATTTTCTACAAGCGATAAAGTTCTATCTAATTTATGCAAAAAATTGGTGAGATATAATCATTTAAATGTTTCTACATTTAAATGTTACATTATTTTAATTAAATGTTAGAAATACAGTATATTGTTACCATTTATTGTACTGTAGAGATTATCGACCTGACGCTGCCGACTATCGCCAGGGCGATGGTCAGCAGAGTCGGGAATTGGGACGCGGTCGCAGCCTTCTACGAGACAGTGATCTCACGGAAGGAGGCGGCGGATCGCCTGCGCGAGGAGCGCAGCCTCGATGAGGCGATCCGCCGCCGGCGACTGGGGCGGCGTAGGCGCGAGTACTTGCGCCTCATGCCGCCATAGCCGAGGCCGCGGGTGACGTGATCGGGGAATTAGTCCGTCACCCGCTGAGAGGCCGACCGCGTGAGGAAATACCGACGTTCTCCCCGAGGGGGGGACGTCGGTCGATGGGAGGGTACCCCAAATAGGGAGTATTCCGTCTGGCCGACCACTGATGACAAGTAACCCTGCTCCGGTGGTCGGCCCAACGACGAAGACGACGTGCACGTGGGGTGGGTTGCGGGTGTGCGTGCTTACGCCCCTCTGTCGACGCGGACGGAATGGTGCGAAGAGCGCGCCGACCGCAACCCACCCCTAAAAAAAAAAACTGTAGAGATTATAAAAACAGATAAAAGAGCAACAGAGCTAGTGTACAGAAGCGCTTTCGGGTACTAGTCCACAGGCAGAGGGGTAGACCGCGCGAAGGCGTAGTAACATCGTTGGTTGTTGGGGGTTGATTGTTATCGACGGGGGATGGTGCCACGGATGTCAAAAAATCGGTACCAGTAGTCAGATAAAGTTGAATACAATGGGTTATGCAAGGCCGCGTGTCGCACTTTGTCGCCCCGGGCGGAACGGATGGCGAGTGTGCGGATCATAGTGTGTCAATAAAGCGCTCTTTTAGGCAAATAAAAGTGTGTTTGCTAATCTACCCGCCAAGTTTCACAGTTTATCATCTTTCGTTTGAAGGTCTATATATATTCAACAGTGAACATCATGTAATATTTTTACATCTAGGCTGCCTCTTTAAAAATAATGTTATATTAGTAAGAACAGAAAAGTAAGTTACAACATAAAAGAAGATAGAAAAAGAGAAACAAACAGTGAGAGTCCCATCGTCAAACGTGGAGCTAACCTCTACATCAGATAGAGTGGCGACGTCGTCGAGGTCCTCCTGCATTGAGTCCTCCCTCTCTCGCCTTAATCGACAACCTGCCGGTCCACCGTAGTACTGTAACATTCATTTTTATATTATACGCTGTTCTAGCAAGTTCTCTTCAGTGTTTTGCTTACATTTAAAAAGTGTTTGAAGATCTACGTCGTCCCGTGGCATATAATTCAATCACCATTTTGTTATCTCAGCAGTTGTGAAAATAGCGTTTGGGCAAAGGACTGAACTTAAAGCACAGTTACTAAATTTTACACGACTTACTAACGCTTATAGAGACTAATTAGTTCTTATTTGCCGTAGTGATATATATTATAGACTAAAATCTAGGTAAGCAGATTATCTGATAAAATAATAATTTTTGTAAGCTAGTTCATGAGATTAAAGATTACGAAGCAAACTTTCAGCTTTATAGATCTTTCAATATTTATCAAATACGTTAATCATTATTATAAATAATCATTCAAGCAGTTTGAATAATTAAAGTAGCATTTTCATTTAATAATAACTAGTTCAATAACAATTTTTGATAACAATTGTGGATCAATTTGCATATGGGACAAAATATAGTACCTAACAATTCCCGTCAAGCGTTTAGCGCGATCACTGTTGTTATAGTAACTGCTGCGATAAAAAAGATTGTGAGTGATGTATTATGGTTATCATATTATCTCCATTTTTACGGATTCTTCTTAGGGAAGGTACTCAGTCATTTGGACATTACACGACGTCATGGCCAATACTCAGAGACCTTTAAAGAAATTTAGTCTAAAAATTCGTTGGGATATCTACCGATAAGACTCTACGCCTGCAAACTATTGCGTGTTAATGGTATCTAATACCAAGCTAAGGTTGGGTGTTTCTTGTGCTGTATTTATTATTAACGTTACTATTATTATTAATTTAACAAACGACTTGAACTCGGTTATCCACGCACACGAAATTTTTGATACAGCTAGTAGACATGTTTAACTGAACAATTTTATAAGATATCTGTAGATGATAATTCTGGTAAACACCGATGAATAATAAGATAATATGTAAAAGTTATTTGCCATACATGTTGGAAGGGCATCTCTGGCGTCCAGTCGGTCGTTATTTCATCTTCAATGACGCTGGAGTGGCGATGTGAGGACTCGTATTGTTGCTGCTGTGCTGTCGGCAAGCTGTAGAGTTTTATTTTATCATTATAAAGGTACATTTCCGTGCATCGCGACCGATGCGACAATAGTCAAAAGTATGAAAATGTATGGCTCCGTTCCTATGGTTGGCCGCGCGCGGCTGTCGCATACTTCGGAAAAGGCGCCATACATTTTCATACTTTGACTATTGTCGCATCGGCCGCGCGCGATCGATCGCTTACGACCGTCGCGTCATCCCAGCTCACATACGTCCCATTGCTAGGTTTGAGCCTCTTCCACTATGGAGGAAAATTGACCTACTATACTATGCTGGTCAGGCGGGTTAGAATAGGGTTTAATTTCGAGTTTTCCATCTCTTGCATGGATGACATCTGCACATTGGAATCCCTTAATCGTCTTTTACGACATCCACGGGCAAGAAGAAGTGGAGAATTGTATTTCCGCCACCACCCGGAACCGCTAAAGAATAAATATTTTTGACGGATATTCAATTAATGAACAGATCAAACCCAGACATAATATTTGTAGATTGAAAGAATTAAACCTGCAACACACGGTGAGGACAGTCGACATTCATAATATTGTGCCAAATATGCAGTAAGAAATAAGAGAATTAAAAAAAAAATCGGCCAAGTGCGAGTCGGACTCGCACACGAAGGGTTCCGTATCATTGACTAGGTAAACAAGTGCTTCCCTATTAGTATTGCCACTATCGATATTGAGCAAAAAAATCAAGTTTATTGTATGGGAGCCCCCCTTAAATATTTATTTTATTTTTAGCATTTGTTGTTATAGTGGCAATACTGCATCATCTGTGAAAATTTTAACTGTCTAGCTGTCACCGTTCTTGAGATACAGCCTGGTGACAGACGGACTGATGGACGGACGGACAGCGAAATCTCAGTAATAGGGTCCCGTTTTTACCCTTTGGGTACGGAACTCTAAAAACAATATATTTTTTTGAGCGTGTAGTTTATTTCCGTGTGGTGACGAAATAAGAATATTCACCCCTTTAGGTGTCGTAAACTATACAATGCTGGTCAGGTATGTTGGTATAGGGTTTTATTTTCAATTTTCCTTCTCTAGCACAGATGTTATATGCATTATATCCTTTAATCGTCTTTTACGACATCCACGGGGAAGATAGGAAGTGGTGAATTATATTCTTACTCCGTCTTAGGGCAAGTATGTAGTATTTGGCTACGAATACTACCGTTACTCACATTGCTCATTAGTATCGTAAAAGACGACTAAGAGTTTTGTATCAACCTGGGCAGATTTTGTTCAACAAATACATTCCCAAGAGGGGATTGATGTTAGACAGGCAACCAGTTAGAAAACTTGCTAAAACTTTTGCAATATGCACTATGTGAAGAACACTTTTTCCGTGTCGTTATTGAGTAAGAATACAATTCATCACTCTCTGTCTTGCCCGTGGATGTCGCAAAAGACGACTAAAGTATTTAATATGTACATAAGATCTATGCAAGAGAAGGAAAATTCGTAATACCAACATAGTATAGTAGGTCATATCCTCCCCATTGTGGAGGAGGCCTGACCCCAACAGTGGGATGTATGTCTGCTGCGATGATGATGATTATGATGATGAAGAGTACTTGTTGCGCTGACTCCAAGTAATTGTGATAAGAGCAAGATTATGGTGATGATGATGATGTTAATAGAATTACATATAGATCATAATTACGTACCTGTTTCGGGCATTAATTTTGGCGGGTTGTTCGGTACTTTTGATGAGGTATGTCGCTAGGTTGTGCTCTCGAAGGTAGGGATCACGGGAGCCGCCATCGCCCGGTTCCACCTCGAACGCTCCATTCAGACATTCTAAAGTCGCTTGAGATATATGCACTCGACTAGACAGAAAATTATTATATATTTAACTAGCAGCCCGGCCTCGCTTCGCTTCCATTTCAGTTGCCTTATCCGCGTAGTGCCCGTTCCCGTGAGAATACCGGGCGACAAAATAGCCTATGTTACTCAGTGTAGCACTCTAGAAGAATTATCGAAATCCGTCCACTAGTAACAAACATACAAAAATACGTTACCTCTTTATAATATTAGTGTAGATTTCAACAGGTGAGTAACTGTAATCTATCCATTCATCCATCCATCAACGTAATGGCATCGCCTGTTGGACATAGACCTACCCAGGCAAAAGGATAATACAGTAAACAAAAGCTAGTTTGGCGATGACAGATGATGATATGAGATTCTTAAAGACACTGCGGTCCAATTACTTGGTGTCCCTTCAGCCTGTTTTTACGATTATTAAGAAAATAAATTCTCTCTCGCATAAAATCGATGTCCGAGTAGTAACAACTTGTTATTGCGCTTCGTTAGGTGAGCGAGAGAGCCGGACGTCCAACTTTCTGAAGTTGTTTGCGTACGGTAAATTTTGATGGAGCCTTTAGTATGTATCACCAAATCTCATTGCACGCAAAAACACTCCCTTTACTTTCTTCGCGGTAGGCAGCGGCCTTACAAAGGTTCATGAGCGACAGCAACACTTACCATCAGGTATACTGTTTGTTCGTTTACTACCGTTTGCAATAAAAAAAAATCTTTCGTTAGTAACAAGTACAACGCATAAATAATACTGTAATAACTGGGGGATCCGTAAAACTTATTTTATTTAACTATTTGATTTTTAATTTCACGACGTTTCGAGCACCTCCTTCCTCTCTTGATTATAGCGGCGATAAAATGGTGATAAAATTCGTAAAATTATCTTTATTTAAAATATGTTATATAGTTACCCAGGTAGACCGCCGCTCTCCATATGATTGGCAAGCGTGACGTCATGGGACCACAGATCAAACTGCCACTTGAGTAGACCAAGCACACCGCACAACACAGTACCGCTATGGATACCGATACGCATGTCGAGATCCACCTGTAGACGAAATAAATTATGGAATTGGCAAAAAATTAAAGTAGGTAACGTAAGCCGTGCGGTGGCGGAGTAAGAATACAATTCAACACTCCTCGTTTTGCCCGTGGTATCCACTAAGGGAAATATGTTTCTCCAAGTACACCATCTCAGCCCATACACGTCCCACTGTTGGGCTCGGACCTCCCATACAGATATTATATTCATATTATATCCTTCAATCGTTTTTTACAACACCCACGGGCAAGAGCGGGGGTGTTGAATTGTATTCTTACTCCGTCACCACATGGAAAACTACAAAATGCCATTATTGTCACGATTAGCAGGCGGGTTCGCAATCGCTGTTGGTGCTATAAGTTTCTCATGATGAAATTAGCTCTATTTCATTTGAGGAAGCTTAAATTTAGCAATGGATATCGATATGCTGATAAATTAGTAAATTAATGAACTCTTCTTCTGAATTTCTACGTTATTAATATTACCTGCGCATTATATCGAACATCTCTGATGGCACGGATCATGTGTAGGCCCATATTGACGCAGCAATGTGCATGGTCGGCGCGTTTGTCCTTGTCTAAACCACTCACGCAGAAGTAACAGTCACCTAGCAGCTTGATACGAAGACATTTGTTCTCCTAGAAACATCACATGCTGTTTGGTAGCGGCTAAGAATATTTCCAACGTTTACATTTATTGTTATCATAAAAGGCGACTAAGAACTTTACATAAACCTGGCCGAACTCTTTGGTCAATTCCGTTTGGTCAACAATTGCTTTCCCCAGAGGGATTGACGTCAAGCATGCGGTCGGTAATGAAAATTTTTCAATAACTTTAGGAATACTCTTAGGAAAGAAATGCAACTTCGTCACACGTAAAAGTTAGTTCGCTAGTTATAAGTTTGTAAATTTCAAGATTAGGTTCAACCTTTCTTTTGTGCAGGCCACAAACAGTAGAAAGTATACGATTACGCCTCTCCTATAATATAAATATAGAAAGTAGTTGACTGTACGCCGGTTAGACGATTTTTCAAAGATTTTTTTAATATATGTCTGTCATCTTATACGGCACTCACGGTAAATGAAAGTGTAGAATAGATTGCATTTTTGCTTCATCACTATACATAAAATAAAAATTATTAATTTTAATAGTAATCTTACCGATGCCAATCTGTCGAAGCGAGCGAAAAGTTCGTTCAACAGTTTAACTAACTCTTGCGCGCTGCATTTACTTGACAATTCTGAAAAGTACTAGTTTTATTTTAATTTTGTTTGATTCTTCATTTATAGATTCATAATTTGATAAGCAAGTTTCTGATTTACTGATTAAGAAAATGAACTCACTATCCAGAATGGTACGAATTTTAATTACTAGTTCCCGTGAAGAGATTTTTAGTGGCAGTACCACGTTTTTAAATGTGGTCGGTAGTAGGTAATAAGCTCATCGCTTACTATATGACATTAAAGAAAAACGAAGAAAGTGCTAGTTGAACTCGCTTATGAAGAAATCAAACACAGATTTAAATAATTTTTACTTACTAATATTATAAATGCGAAAGTAAGTTTGTTTGTTACGCTTTCACACTTAAAGTACTGAATCGATTTCAAAAATTCTTTCACCAATGCAAAGCTATAGGTAATATCCATTTTATCCCCATATATCCACGGGAACGGAAACTACGCGGGTAAACGCGGGTTGCCAGTATTTTCATAAAAGCTAATAAATGTTTAAAACCCAATTCCTGTATGCATGATATAATTTCATTTTAAATTTAATTTTATTTGAATTTCACAGACTTATGAAGGGTTAGACAGTAACTGCAATAGGATTCCATTGCTATAAGTTGGGTATGTAAACCAAAAATTAAAAATTGTAGGCATTATCTAAAATGATATGTACTAATAATAGTAAAAAGTAGCAATAAGAAATATTTTTGCTATATTACATACAATTCTAAAAAGTTTCCAATTCCAGATAACAAAGAAATGAAAATCTCAATAGATAAATTATTATCGTAGAGTTTTGGGGAGAATGTGAGAACATTATGTATAAATTTTGTAGAATTTTATGGACGATACAGAGGAACTGCCAGGGTATAGTGAATGTGACATAAAAGTGCTTTTTCACCAAAATTCTCAGAAGATACCATAGGAAGTTTGAAGGCGATGAATTGACTTTCTGACAGACATTGACTAATATGAAAAAACTAAAAGCGCGAAGCATTGGTTCGTATTAGATGATTGTCAATACAAAAAAAAAAAAAGAAATTATCTTACCCGTGAACCCTTTAATATCTGCATAAAGTATGGAGACGTCAGTGTGTCTTTGTATGTACAGATTATTAAACTGCTGCTCTTGAAATTCTCCCTTCACTCTGTTCACGTGGTTGTATATCTCCTTTGCCAGGAAGTCAGGGATTACTGCAAACGACATTATTCCATTCATTTATGAGATTATCAACCATATAGATGACATCGTTATTACTGCCGTTATAACGATGTTGGACGTGAGACATTGCGATCATGACCATGAACGTTGAAAAGTGTTCAAAGCTTCGCACAATCAAAAATCAAATACAAACGCGACAAAATTCGTAAAAATAGTTTTATTTATGAAATTGAATGCAGATTTCACCAATTGCTCCAAGTCTAAGAAAAATATAATGTCATCCAGAATAAATTATAATAATAAATCTGAAATGAGTAAATATCGCAGTGACCAACGCAAGCACATAGTTGATAAATAAATTCAGCTCATTTTTACAAGCTTTTATTTAGTTTCACCTGTCCCGTTGTCTGTAATCAAATCTTGCTAATTAAATTTGATCCACTGCCCGGTTTCCGATTGAACTGAAATTTTGCATGCATGTATAAATCGGATGACAATGCAATATTATTGTGACGGAGCTGATCTGATGATGGACTTCGAAGCTGACCAGTAATTAAACGGCGCAACCCCATCGAGTTTGGGTCATTTTTTTCATTCGTCTTCACGAGTACTTTGAGTACTATATATATAGTAACCAAGGTCTGATGATGGACCTGAATTTGTTACTCTTTAGTTCATTTTATTAACAAATAATAAAAACTTGTTTTTAAAAAAGGTTTTCTTTAATTTATTTCACTTTAAGAGGAATATTGATCTATTATTCCACACTGACTAAGGAGTTGCTATAAGGTGTTGTTGTAGATTTTCCAACTCTTGCATAGATCAAATCAAATCATTTATTTTGTGAAATATGGGTATAAAATATTAATAGTTACAGGTAGACAATATATCACCATATTTGACCATAAAGCGGCATGCAAAAGGAGTTTCCAATTCTAAGAATTGGAAACTCCTTTTGCATGTAAGAAATGGAAAAATATTTGACTACAAATACTAAAATCATGTTTTGTATTTGTTATGAAGCCATTAAGGCTTCATAACAAATACAAAACATGATTTTAGTTAAACACTTACAATAAAGTCCTGTCTAAGGTCATTAGCTTGTTAATAATCATTTAATAATATAATGTCAATAATAATTATGTCAGATTAGTTGATTAATTAATATCATAAGATTACTTAATATATTAAATTATTTCACTAAAAATAAATAGAAGATATATATTTAATTATAATTTGTCACTTAAAAGTTCGTCAATAGAATAATAATATTTGAAAATTAATAATTTATTAAGGACATTCTTAAATATTATAAAGGGTAGGTTTTTAATATTATCTGGTATCTTATTGTATATCCTTGAGATGTCACATGCATACTATGTTATTTAGTTCTTCAAATTTCAATAGAGAGGATGGCTGGGTATTACCATCAAGCTGGGATCCTGTTATAAACATAATTAAAAACAAATCCAAAGAGACCACCACAAGACTGCATGATACTGTGAGTATTTATTGTATAGATTTGACCCACAATAATAATAGTTAAAGATAATTTTATAAATCAAAAATCTTTTAGTAAGACAAAGTACGCCGCATCTAAAATTAAAAATCAATATTAATTTAGCATCATGTCCCCTGAGTTTTCTTGCCGGATCTTTGTCAGTGTGGCCGCGTTCCGATCCGGTAGTAGTATATTAGTTTTGTTAGTTTTAAATCTACAAATTGTAACAATAATTGCTACAAATTTAATAATTAATAATTACTAACCATAAACAATATAATTTTTTCATATAGAATCATTTTCTTCTTACACTGGCAATAAATTTGTACTAAAATGTGGGTCACAATTTAATAAATTTATAACTAATTTTCTGTATCGGGTAGATAATTATAAATGTCTATAATAACGATTACTTGTTGGACGTGAGACACCTTAGTCCGCCCGTGACTATGAATGCTGCAAAGTGTTCGAAACGTCGGGCAATCATAAATCAAATACAAACACGATATAATCCGTAAAAGTAGTTTTATTTACAATGTGTAGTGCTCGCGTAAACATTAGATATCATTATTTAGTTCTTTTACGCCATCCATGGGTAAGATAGAATGGTGAATTGTATTTTTCTCAGCACCCAAGCTGCAGCTAGTATTGAAATAATATCCCTAAAATAACACTAATAGGTCAAGCATCTTACCGCTCTGAAACAGTTTCCACTGTCGCTTGCTCTCTCTCTTCGTCCTTTCCCTGGTGACCATTGATCGTCTGATCTCGAGGAACTCATTTCTTTGTCCCCAATCAGCCAGTGACTTCGCGTACATGCCAGCGAAATTCACCGCCAGGTACAACAACGCGTTAGCTGTCAGCAGGCGCAACGTACAGGTTCTTGACTGGAATATTATAAGAACATTCAGACTAACAATGCAATTGTTCGATTAAATAGTTACTTTATTTAAAAATTACATATTGATATTTTTTTATGAGGCTAATCCCACCACACATTCTCAACATTGTAACTCCTGTAAGCCAGGATCCACAATGGTCTCCATAAACGACACCGAGGTTTGACCCTCAGGCAGTCCCGGAATATGATTTTAATTGTCTTGGGACCCGGAACAAATTTAATTAGAAAAGATTAAAAAGGAGGAGTTCGGAAGAGAGATTCCACTTCCCTCCTAGGCAAAGCGAAAAACAGGAAAACAAAATGACTAGTCAGCCAATAAATAAAGAGGTGTACAGCTACGATAAGCGCAGTAGTACGGCACCACGGATACGGAAGAGCTTAACGGGACCTATATGTGAGCGTTAAGATTGATTGCTACAGTAGGTATGGCAGAAACGCATGAACACACGGCAATTACCTCGAGTTGCTACAAGGTCCGTATAGTATACTACCCCACAGGTGACTTGGAAACTGTTTAACATAAGGTTACGCTCGTTTCGCCAGAGATCGCACTCCCAGAGAATGTGGTGTGTTGATTGTTCATACTGGTGGTCAGATGTGGAACATTGACATAGTGGTGAAGGTACGAGTTTAAAAGAAAATAATTTACTTTTAAAGTTGCCTTTAATTACATATTGATATATAGATAGATAAATCATAGACTCACGCTATATTTAGATTATTATCGTAAGGGAACGTTACTTTCGTCCAAAAAAAGGAGCCGAGTTACTCCTAAGTCGCGGTTAAAGGAGTTTTACTACAAAAAAGTTAATTTGAAAATGACTAACTTTCATACAACCATTCACCCACTTTTCTGTGTGGTGACGGAGTAAGGATACAATTCACCCTATCTTGCCCATGGATGTCGTAAAAGACGACTAAGGGATATAATATGCACATAACGTCTGTGCAAGAGAAGGAAAACTGGAAATGAAACCATATACAAACATGTCTAACCAGCATGGTATAGTAGGTCAAATTCCCTCAAATTGTGGAGGAGGCCCGAGCCCAACAGTGGGACGTATGTGGGCTGCGATGATAATGATGATGATTCACCTACTATTTTATTTCTTTAGGGGGTAGAAATTACAAAAACTTTCTTCATCATTTCAACTCATATGTCTCCTCTTCCACAGTGGAAAGAAAATTGATTATATCACGCTGATTAGACGAGTTGACATCAAACCTTATATATAAAGTTTTCCTTCAGTTGCATAGATATTATTTAAATATTCCTTAATTTTTTTCCGTGTGGTGACGGAGTAAGAATACAATTCACCACTCCCTATCTTGCCCGTGGATGTCGTAAAAGACGACTAAGGGATATAATACGCATAAAACATCAATGCAAGAGAAGGAAAACTCGAAATAAAACCCTATTCCAACCTATCTGACCAGCATGGTAAGGTCAATTTCCCTTCTATTGTGGAGGAGGCTCGAGCCCAGCATTGGGACGTATATGAGCTGATAATATTCCTCAATTGTCTTTTACGACATCCATGGGCAATAAAGGGGGTTGTTGAATTATTTTCTTACTCTGTCACCATTGAAAACGGGTTACCGATCACTATATAATATATCGTCAAAACTTACATCAATAGTGCATTGGGCAGCTCTTCTTGTGGTATCCATAAGATTCTTATAATCTGCGGCAGTGGCGACCACGTGCGAGAGGAAGGACAACATTCCAATAGCAATGCACCACAATAGGGAAAGTGGCAACATCGCATAAGGCACGAACACGATGAACAGCATATACCACACTTGACTCTGTGGCTCTTGGAACCCTAGACTTTGACCGCTCAGAGCTATAATAAAAATAAGAATAGAGAATATGCATGAAACTCCAAAATGAACAAATTATTTTTATTTGTAATCTTTATTGCTTAAAAAAAAATATTGGTTGCCTGTAAAGTCGGTATACGGGCGAAAGTTTTACGTGACAACGACTTTGAGTGGTAAAATAATTTTAATGTGAATATTCATTCGTATAGTAGGAAGCAGGATGAAATAATAGTAACAATTTAAAACATTTATTTATACAAAGAATTATATTTAAAACATTAATTTATACAAAGAATCTCGCACTGAATTTCATATTAACAAAATTTTATTTTTACCTTTACACATACATACGTATTTATATACAAATATACAATTTTTATGTCTGTCTCTCTCGCTCTTAGGCGGGCTAACCATGCCCGAGTGGAAGGGACGCGTGCCTCTCACTCGCTCTCATTGTGAGCGCATAACGTGAGCGGAGCGTAACGCAGTTTCTTGAAGTGTCACCCGGCAAACCAATTTATAAGACGTTGTCACGTCAAAAACGTACCTATACAATTATTTTTTAATGTTATCATTATTTAATAATTAAATTTAATTATCAAAAAGTGCATTTTTTGAGATTCGCGCGCAAAATTTCTGAAACGCACCGCATTGGTTAGAGTACTATGATGTCACGTTTTGAACACGTGACACCCGAGTCTTCTAGTTAGGGCTGTCTATATTAAAAAAAATAGTTTTGCGATATATCGATATTTTTAAATATATCAATATCGGAGTTCGATATAACGAAAAAAATATCGATATTTCGATATTTTCCCCATGACCACTCTTTAACTTCGTTCATTGCGGGGTTGCCGTGCTGAGCTTTTTTTTTATCCAATTCTAGGAGTAAGTGATAACTGATCATCAGTTTCATGCCAGTGCTTCTACAGTAGATTAAGTTTACGTTGATTTTGCAGAATAAATACTTTAGAAGAAAAGATAAAACACCAAATTTATTCAAATAAATATCGACCCTCGATACGTACTTTTTATTATCGTCAAAAAAAGTTCAGTATTAAGTATCGATATTTTTAAATAATAATATCTATATTTTGAAATATCGATATTTTATCAACAGCCCTCCTTGAACCTTGGATAGGAGGAGAACCTTGTGATATCAAGTTGCTGTTTGTATGTTTCTAGTGATTATTTTTAGGGATGTGGAAAAATAATCGATTTTTATAAAAATCGATTTTTACATAAATAATCGATTAATAATTGATTTTTACAATCGATTATCAAAATAATAAAAGTCGATTATTAATCGATTTTTTATTATTCGAAATTCGATCAAAATTCATCACACTATGTTAGAAAATAAAGCTCACATTTCCTAAAAAAAAGTCGTCATAATCCTGTTGGGAGAAAAAATCGATTATTTTAGAATCGATTTTTTTTAAATTAATCAATTATTTTATAATCGATTTTTTTAATTATTCGATTATTTTATAATCGATTTTTTTTAATTAATCGATTATTTTATCATCGATTTATTTTAAAAAACAAAAAATCAATTATTTTAAAATCGATTTTTTTAAATTAATCTTTTATTTTACAATCGATTTTTTTAATTAATCGATTATTTTATAATCGATTTATTTTAAAGAACAAAAAATCGATAATTACAAAATCGATTTTTTCCCTCCAAGTCACATTAATTATTTTGTATTGTTACCCAGTTATTTCATAATAAGTTATTAGTTTTCTGTGTTCAAGTATTAATCTTGTGAATAAGTCTTACTACAATGACTGAAACCGGTTTTGTCAAAGTATAGTCAGATAATCTTCCTAAAATAGACGTGTATATGATGACAACATATTTTGCGTCTAATTCAGATTTAATGTCTGTTAAACTCGGAGAAATAAAAGCTGCAAGGTAAATAAGATATAATATATTTAATAATCGTAATAATAATAAAAAAATCGATACTTGTATCGATATATCGATATTTTTTCCATATAACGAACCCCAATATTGATACATTGTAAAATATCGATATGCCGAAAAACGATATTTATAAAAATATCAACAGCCCTAGTTGGCAGCCCTAGCAACTTGTACGAGTGTCGAGTACTCTGACGTCACAGAATAGCCGAAGTAGTCGCATTTACATCACCCATAAATAATGGCGATTTTTAAAAATTTTTTTTAGCGTAATGGTTTATATTTTGGATGTGTTATATTTATTTCTAGCAATGTAATAACTATAGTCCATAAAATATAGGATAATCTCTGTGACAGTTGTCCCTAGTGCTGTCACGCTTACGATGAAGTCCGTAGTTTTTTATCGATAAAACTCTTTATTTTTATAATTGTGATTTTCTATTATAATTAAAATACAATCAATGAAAATCTTTTTGAATTTATTTCAAACAAAAACTGTTTTTTGATAATTAAAACAAATTATTCAAAAGGAGTACAATCAAGGTCTAGGTCACTATTATAGCCATCACTGGAGCGTTCCTGCTAGAACATTTATAATTTTTTGCCAAATAGGCACAGTCGTTAGATCAATCGATCAATTACGACTGTTTTATAAATAAATTTGTCTAGTTTATTGACAATAAAACATACATAATATTATCATTTACTCTGAGACGAAAAGTAGTTTTTTCGCGTTTAATTAATTCAATTTATGTATTTTATAATGTCACTGTCTGTTTTAATTGTAAAAAATATGTTGAAAGTTTTATATAGGTACTGTATTGGGTTTATTTCTTTTATGAATAATTTAATAAAGATCGGTTATCGATTTGCGTATACCGACTGTCCCATCCCTTTTTTATTTTCAGTCCAGTATGACTTTGTACGTGCGTAAGCGTCATTTATGTATAAAATGTTTACTAGGTATTTCAGTACTTACGAAGTACATTTTAGGTATGAATATTAATATTTTTATATTTATAATATATTGCAATTCAGTTACAATAAAACTGGCACGAAAAGAATGAAAATATATTTGATACAAAATGAAATTGTAAACATGTCGCTCGTTCAAACTTACTTCGTTGGTTTCGTTGACATCTGTCACAGAGATCAAGCTATATTTTATGAACTATAGTAGAAACGTTTAAAAAAATATCATGCATATTCCCTATTGAATTTTTAGTATTTTGTGTTTTATCCGTGTGATGACGGAGTAAGAATACAATTTGCCAAATCTTGCCCGTGGGTGTTGTAAAAGGCGACGAAGGGATATAATATGCATATAATATCTACGCAAAAGAAGGAAAACTTGAAAGAAAACCCCATACCAAACCAGCGTGGTATAGTAGATTAATTTCCTTTCCATTGTAGAGGAGACTTGAGCTTGGCAATGAGATGTCCATGAGCTATGATGATGGTGACGATGGTGAATATGTCTGACCAGCGTGGTATACTAGGTCAATATCTCTGGAAGATAGAGGTTGTTGCCGAGGCATCGACGGCAAATGGTACCCGGTAGGATAACCACCCGGCCGACGACGGATGTTAAGGAATCGATAACAGTGTTCGGCCCAAAGGCGGTAGGGAGATGGTAGGTTATGGGGCAGTACACTGCCCTTACGTCGCTATGGACGGTATTGGTTGAGCTGTGTCCGGACTATAGTCTGCCAAGTAGTGTTGCCCAAATGCAAGACCAAGACGAGACTTAGACTAGTCTTGGTCTTGCAACATCACACCTGGTCTCGTCTTGGTCTTGGTATTACGCACTCAAGTCTTGGTATTGGTCTTGCAGCAAGAGTCTCGCAAAGTCTTGCAGGTCTTGCAGTTGGAATAACCTAACAGTCATTTATGAAAAATCCAACCAGATTAATCAAATATCATCCATCTATCCATCTGCTAGCCTATAGTCCACCATTGAATATAATAACCCTTACCACTGGAAAAAAATACTCGCCTATTCCCCTGGTGTTACTTTGGACAGCGATACTACTCCTATGGCAAAGGAAGGAATTTCGACCCTGTTTTCTTAAGACGTCACCACACGGGGCAGTTACTATGTGCTTACGCCCCTCTGTCGCCCCGGACGGAGTGGTGCGAGGAGTCCGCCGACCGTTATTATATTGCGATCTTTATGTATGCATACCGATATACGTATAATAGTTCTTTTTGGGGGTCTAGATGTTATTTATGTAGATTAATTGTAGGCATATTTCTATGTCCAACAGTGCACGTCGTTGGGTTAATGAATAAACGGATATATAAATATAATGGGCAAGAGCGCTCTGACACCTATCAAGGCTAACTCACAGGGTGGCGATTATGGTATTTTTATCCTTATGTCTTTCCGAAGAATAATTCTGAAAAGCCAAGACCAACATTGGGAATTGATTGGCCAATAGATGGATATCTCAAGACTGATTTGACTTGCCGTGTAGTGACGGAGTAAGAATACAATTCATCATCCCCTATTTTAGTCGTGATTGTCCTAAAAGACGACGAAGGGCTATAATATATATATATAACCTCGGTGGAAGAGAAGGAAAACTTGACATGAAACCCTGTACCAACACGTCCGATCACCGTGGTATAGTATGTCACGAGGCCAACAGTTGGACGTGTATAAGCTGAAATGGTGATTTGACTTAAATGCAAGACGCGGGACTCTTGCAGACTCAGTCTTGGTCTTACTCAAGTCTTGCAGGACCAGTTTTGATCTTGGTCTTGCAAAGATTAAGCGATCTTGGTCTTGGTGTCGGTCTCGCATTTCTCGTAACACCAAGACCGCAAGACCAAGACTTTTTTGGGCAACACTACTGCCAAGAGTACCTACTACTGCTGATTCTTCTAATAATCCTTCACACAGTTTATACGACAAAATATAAAATTTGGTGTTACTGCGGACTACTAATTACGGAATACGAAACATTTTAATCTATCATGTTCATAGAATCATATATGTTGTGTGCTAGCAGCTACGAATACTACCAACCCTAACAATGCTCGTGAGTGTCGTAAAATGGCCTTGCATCAACCTTTTTTTTTTTTTTTTGTCACGCTGTGGAAATGCATTTACACACTATCCCCCGCCGGTTACAGACAGGGGAGTGTGTGTGGGACTCGTCGGCCACAGAAGTGACCGAAATACCCACTAAAACCACAGCGGCCCCTTCCGCACTTTTACGAGGTGCCGGAAAGATCGTCTGACAACATTCTATCCCCGACACCTCAACGCTTGGCCGTCTGGCCACGTCCTGTCATCATTCAGAGCGGTGGGTGGAGGAGCGCATAGCGGCGTCTCCTCCTCCCTGGTCGTCGCCGGCGGAGTGAGTCAGCGGACGCAAGCGCCTCGCGTGCCCGCTCCGCGGCCTCCTTCCTTGTCATGACAGCCTTACAGAAGGAGGCCATCGACGACCAACAGCTGTCGCTGCCGAGCATCTTGGAGATGATGGTCGGCAGCGACAGGTCTGTTATTCCCAGTTCCGTTGACAGGACGTGGCGCTGAGACCCCCAGGCGGGGCATACTCCCAGTGTGTGGCGCGCATCGTCGATAAGCGCGCCACACTCATGACATCCTGGGGCCTCTTCTCTTCCAATTCTGTGAGGTACTTACCGAAGACCCCATGTCCGGTAAGCACCTGCACCATCCTAAATGTAAGGCTGCCGTGCCTTCTCCTGAGCCAGCGGTGGAGATGCGGCGCAACCGCCTCCACAGTCCCCCGCCCTGCTACGGGGGACTCTAGATCTTCACTCCACCGCTGGATTACTTCCTTTCGAGCCACTTCTCGAGCTCTGCCCAGTCCCCCTGCGGAGACCCGCTCGCCGTTAACTCGTGCTGTGGCGCGGAACCGGTATACATCTGTCAGCGCTTCTGCCACCAGCGGCCAAGGCGGATCGCCTGCCAGCAGTGTCGCCGCAGTCCAGGACACAGTACGGTAGCCCCTAATAGCCCTTACCGCCATAACCCTCTGCGGTCGTCGCAGAAGGGCTCTGTTGCGGGCGGTGAGGGACTCCGACCAGATAGGGGCACCATACAGTGCCATGGACCGCAGAATGCCGGCGTAGAGTCGCCGGCATGACGACCCAGGACCGCCAGTGTTCGGCAGAAGCCTTCCCAGTGCCGCGGCCGACTTGACGAGCCTCGGGACGAGCTGGGCAAAGTGTGGCCCGAAATTCCAATTTGAATCGAGGTGCAGACCCAATATCCCAATATCCGACCCAATATCTGAGCCTGCACCGGCACGGCAACCCCAGACACACTGATGTGTGCTCCTCGGGGGGGACCTCGGCGTGGGCCATGGAAAAGGAGGGCCTCGGTTTTATCCAGCGAGACCCTCAAACCCAACATCCCAATCCGGTCTACGACGAGCGCCACTCCTTCCTCTGCCAATCGGGCAGCCCCCCGGAAGTCCGCCCTCTTCACCGTGATGAGGGTGTCATCAGCGTAACAGATGATCCCCATCCCAGGAAGGAGCTGACCCCGTAGGAGCCAGTCGAACCCGACGTTCCACAGCACCGGACCGAGCACCGAGTCCTGTGGGACGCCGCACTCCACCCGATGGCGATGGATGCGCCCGTCGCCCCCCTCCCAGAGCACGTACCTTCCCTCGAGGTACGCCTCCAACAGCCTCACAAGATACGGAGGCACTCCATGGTACCTGAGTGCCTCCTTCAACGTCTCGTGTGGGAGACTGTTGAAAGCGTTTTTTATATCGAGTGAGACTGCCAGAACGACTTCCTTTTTGGCCACCGCTTCGGTGGCCAGGGACTTCAGAACGGCCAGCGCGTCAATTGTTGACCGGCCGCTCCTGAACCCGTATTGTTTCTCTGACAGTCCCGGTCCAATTTCCTCGAGGTGCTGGACGAGACGGTCCGCGAGCACCTTCTCAAACAATTTAGCCATCTCATCCAGCAACACCAGTGGTCTGTATGCAGAAGGGGAGTTAGCTGGACGACCCTCCTTCCGCAGTAAACACAACCGTCCACACTTCCATTGCTCCGGAAACTGCCCGGACCTCAAGCACTTGTTGAGCAGTTCCCGGAGTTCACCCTTGAGGTATTTTGCGGCGATGCCGAGTACAAGTCCCGGGATGCCGTCCGGACCAGGCGCCTTTCTTTTACCATGAAGTCGGGAGAGGGCCACTTCCATTTCTTGGTCGGTAATGGGTGGAATAGGGGTTTCCAGCTCCACCGCCGACGAAGAAGCCGTTCTGGGGGGAATGTGCCCCACAGAACGCGGGAACAATTCCCCCATTAGCCCCGACAGGAGACCCGGGTCCATGGATTCGATGATGGGGGCGCCACAGGCACGGAGCTTGTTACGCGCCCGTTGATATGGGCCCCCCCATGGATCTCTGTCAAGGCCCGCAAGTAGCTCTTCACGGGCCCTCTCCTTCGCCTGGCTGATGGCCAGCTGCAGTATCTTCTTCCTTGTCCTGTATTCTCTCCGCAGCTGACCCTCAAGGACGTCATCCCGGTTGACCCTTTGACGGCATCGGACGTAGGCACGCCGCGACCGATTAGAAGCCACCCGGAGATTAGCAATCTCGGGTAACCACCAATACACCTGACGACGCGGCGGGTTCCGCCGAGCTCTCGGCATCGCCGCATCACATATTGCCTCAAGGGCATTTCTTATACGACCAGCGAGGGCTTTGCATCAACCTGATCCAACACCATCTGAGGGCCAGAGCCAACAATTGCATTGCCAAGGAGGGTTTACAGGCGGCCGTTATAAAACTATTGTCAACGACTTTTAGAATATGTACCATGGAAGAAAAGAGTAGCGAAGAGAGAAGAGAAGAGTATCGCGTCGACCCCAAATAATTGGGATTATGGAATTAATATATATGTATATGTACATATGACTTTTCGGAGTGATAGCCCTCAACGTTCACTCGCAGACTAGGCAAAGCGTTAAGCCACCTGCAGCTAACGACTAAACACACAATAAATACATATGACTAGCAACCGAACCTCGTTTCGCTTCGGTTTTAGTTGCCTTACCTGGGTAGTTTCCGTGGGAATACCGGGATAGAATATAGTCTAAGTTACTCTTTATATAGACAGCTACCTAGTAGTAAAAATTTGGTCCAGCCGTTTTGAAGATTACCCAAAACAAACAGAAAGATTTTTTTATACGGGCTTTTAGGCATGGGTATCGCCAAATAATCGTATCAGCAAGAAAAAAGACCATTAATTTGACCTTACAAACGGACACTTCAATTTTATTTATTTGTGTATATATTATATCATGTTTATCCATTTAAAAGTAAATAATAAACATAAATGTACATTCACAGACGTACACACATACACCTGAAAATATCAAACCTTGGGCAATTAGAAGTATCCAAGTTGCTGCAGCAGCCCAGTGCAAATAATTGTTCGCGAAACATCGCCAACATCCCAGGAAACATACACCGACGTTAAGCATTGAGAATGCCGCGGTCCATGTTATCTGTTGCAGCTTTTCATGCGCTGATAAAAGAAAAGTTGGTTAAAATTTACTGCGATTAAAATACCGACCAAATTTGATGGTGACTGAGTAAGAATACAATTTACCACTCCCTTTCTTGCCCGTGGGTGTCATAAAAAACAACTGAGGGATTGTTGCAGATAATATTTACGCAAGAGAAAGAAAACTTAACATAAAACCCTATATCAAACTGACCAGCGTGGTATAGTAGGTTAATTTCCTTCCTTCACTGGGAAGGAGCCTCGAGCTCGGCAATGGCACGGGCTGTGATGATAGTAATGATAATGAAGACCCTTTTTTTATTTTTGGGGGTGCGCTGCGGTCGGCGCTCTCCTCGCACCACTCCGTCCGGGGCGACAGAGGGGCGTAAGCACGCACACCCGCAACCCACCCGAACACCACGTCATCTTCGTCGTTGGACCGACCACCGGAGCAGTGTTACTTGTCATCAGTGGTCGGCCCGACGGAATACCCCCTAATGGGGTACCCTCCGTTCGGCCTCGCAGCGGGTGACGGACTAACTCCCCGGTCACGTCACCCGCGGCCTCGGCTAGGGCGGTATGACGGACGCGCCCCAGTCGTCGGCGGCGGGTCGCTTCGTCGAGCTTACGCTCCTCGCGCGCGCGAACCGCCGCCGCCGCTTATTTCTGCGAGATCACTGCCTTGTAGAAGGCTGCGACCGCGTCCCAGATAATGAAGACACTGACAAGTTTAGTGTCTTAGTTCGATTGCTATTCATTACAATCATTTATCCATAGAAGTCCACTATTGCACATAGGCCTCCCCACAAGAATGCCACTCGGAACGGTCCTGTTACATTTGCATGCAATGTAACTGGCAAGATGACGTCAATCCGTCTAGTAGGGTTTCGTTCTGCCCTGCGTCGTTTGATTCGTGGTCACCACTCGAGAACTTTTCTTCCCCAACGGTTGTCGCTTCGACGAGTGATTCAGAACAATAATGCGATCCACAAATTATTGTTCTATATCAGGTTGATATGTAATTGTAAATTCTATGTTTGCAAAGTTCATTGCAATACAATGATTGTTTTCTTAGTGTACAGCAGTAGTGCAGTCTTTTTTAGAAAATAAACAAAAAAAAAAGAAACAACTGAGAATGCAGATCCGCCTGCCAATATCGCCTGGCAATAATGATATTATATAATTGGAGAAACCTTCCAATAGTGCACATCAATAAGCTGATGTGTGGATGGATGGGCCAGAGATACGGAAAAATAAAAAGCTATGGGTTATTACGACAAATTACTAATAAAATGGTATAAGAAAAAAAATGCTATAACAAAAATGTCCGTGTGGTGACGGAGTAAGATTACATTTCACCAATCCTTATCTTACCCGTGGATGTCGTAAAAGACGACTAAGGGTTCACATATAACATCTATGCAAGAGAAGGAAAAATCGAAATTAAACCCTATACCAAACTGTTTATCCAGCATGGTATAGTAAGTCATTCCTTCTATTGTGAAAGAGGTTTGAGCCCAGCCATAGTATGTATATAAGCTAAAATAATAATGATAAGGGAAAAATATTCCTAAAAACAATTGAGTTTATATTTAATAATTTTTTCATAAGATTCCTTTCTCTTCTTCTAAAATTCTAAATAATATTTTTTATAATACATATAATACTAGGCTAGGTAAAATACAAAGTAATAATAATAATAAGTAATGTATAAAGGTATTGAAGGCAGACGACAGTTTTAAATCAATAGTTTCAGTTAATCCAGTCCATCAATCCTCACAACCCCATAATCAGGTTTTAAATGTCATAATTGCACAATAGTTTTACACCTACCGTTGGCAGTCCTCGAGTGTTATGTGCAAACGTGTAGTGACATCGGTAGATGCCGCATCCCACTTTAACATTAAATTTCACCAAAGGCCTCTGCGTGTTGGATCTATATCCCCCGTGTAAGCCTTTCAAAGGACCGGGTGTCTTCCCTTGGAAGATATCCATGAAACTCGGAGGTACATAATAATAATATTAGTTGTATAGAAGGAATATCGTAACTGGAAAATATAAATAAACCAGCGCACGCGGCAGACTTCGTTCTGCTCGGAAAAACAACACCACATTAAAAGCAATATATTGTCAATTGTAAAACAAATCAAAATTGGGGACAGAAAGTAGCGCTACCTACCGTGTCCAATTTTGTTTTTATACTATCCACGAACCCATGGAAATTTTATACAAAATTTCACTCAATCAATTCAACCTTTTAGGAGTTAAGTGACAAAAGCATTTACGGAACAATGAGGATGTTCAGATGATATAAACGCCATACTTACTGTTGTCGTTGGTGACAACGTAAATGACTGCTAAACATACCTGAAAATTCCAAATTACATAAATTATTATAATGAAATCTGAGCATGTGTCAGTTACCTATATGTAAATAATTTAAATAGTTTAAAAAACTAAAAAAACACGCTTCCAAGCTGACAGTCCGAATCATAGAAGTTTCAAATTTCGCCCATGTGTATTTCGCACACTAGCTCTATCCCTTTTGCTCCTTATGCAAAAAATACCATTAGAAATTTCTAAATCGTGGCGAATCTAATCAGGATATTCGGCTATTTTGATCGAATTATTGCATTGTCATGGGCCTTTGACGAGTGTGCAAAGTTTAAATAAAATCTGTTCGTTCAAAGTGGGGCAAAATGACGTTCAAAGATTCCGTTACATATCAATATACTAACATACATACATCTGAAGCTAATAAAAGCGTATTAAAAATAAAAGATTTTTTGAAATTTTACACGTTTTAATTGTAGAGTTTTCATAGTTACGGAAGGAAGGAACAGAAGTGCAAGGTTTTCAATCTAATCTAGAATGGTACTCCAGACAAAAATCATTCTTAATATTGGCAATGGATTTGTTTACATTTTTTCTTTATCATATAACGAAGACCTTGGCAATATTACACTTCCTAATAAATGGTAATAAGTCCTAAGACATTTTAATGAAACATGTTTGCTTATATTTAGACTATCGCCTATCAACTAATACATTACATGCTAGTAACTAAACCTGTTTAGGAGTAGAGTTCACAAAAATTATAACTGATAAACGAAGTAGGAGAAACTACGTTGAAGTTAGGTTCATGGTGATAATGATTTATTAACTGATGACCTATGTCCAGTAGTGGACGTCTGTAGGCTGATGGATGGATGGAAATATATTATCCTTACTAGGGTTTTTCAAGATTCGCAATTACCGTATCTGATATCCGGTAGAGTCTTTGCGCCGTGACAAATGTTCAATTTTTTAGTTTGATTTTCTATAACAGCGTGTTTTTTGTTTTTTTTTTTAGCTTTTATTTGTATACCATTGTGTGTGTAGTAATGATTTGAAGTCAGTCGCTGCAAGGATTAAACTAAATAAACAGTATGTCAACTTACTTTAAGTACTAAATCTACAACGTTTACAATAATTAGTGACTTCTGTCGCTGCCGCTGCGAATACCGCTGGTATGATCTTTCTACTGCTGGATTCTGAAATATTTAAAACATAATATTATTTAACGATTTCTTATATTTACGCGAATATTAAACATTGTAAATAAAACTATTTTACGTATTTCTTTACGTTTGTATTTAATTTTTGATTGCCCGACGTTTCGAACACTTTACAGCATTCATTGTCACGGGCGGACTAATAACGATGACTTGTTGGACATCAGACATTTTAGTCCAACAAACAGACGTGATAAAATCAGTAAAATAGTTTTATTTACAATGCATAATCTTTATATATATAAATCTTCTGTTCGCGTATTTGTAATTGAACTCCTTCTAAACGGCTGGACCGGTTTTGTTGATTTTTTGTGGCTGTTCCGATGGATATGAGAATGGTTTAGATTAATAATTGGAACCGGTAGATAGCGAATCGATTTCAAGGCGAATTTCTTATAATATTTTTTTTTAGATTTGAACAGAACAACGTGTTTTGGGTCAACTAGTTTATAAGTAATTTGTTCAATTGATAAAAGGAATGATTACTTTTTTAATGGTTTTAGTGGACCACAGCATCACTGATGGTAAGTGTAACCTGCCCGTCTTGGACATCAGCAATATCAGAGGTGCAGCCAAGTTGTTGCATAAAGTTAATGTATTGTAAGAAATGGAAAAAGAATAGAAAGATTGGGTGAGCGGGTTTGGTTCTCAGACTGTATAAACTTTACTTTTTAAGTTGGATGCGTTCTACCACCGTTGTGTCAAGCTATTGTCCAAAAATTAGGGGCAATAGAAGGGCGGCGTTCTGCATCGTAATCCGTTATATACCGTGGAATCTAATTGGCTGTTTTCCCGAAACGTACATACTCAGTTAATGATACAGAACCATACTAGAGCATTTATTGAATAAAATAAAAACATAAATTCTTGTCATTTGCAATCCCGGACGTTTCCTTAAAATATAATTTTTGCATAACTGTAACATGTGGTTAAGGGCATCAACCGTAGGTACGGTTGCATGCTAACTGACCTATTAAAATATAGACTAAGGTCGCGCGACTCGGGCGCATCACAAAAGAAGAAAGGGGTGCGCAATGCGAGCGGGTGAGATGCGATACCGAACTCCGAGGTGTTATGCCTAAAATTATTTTGTTTTACCTATTATTGCGATTTAATACGAATGCTATGTCGTAGGCATGTTGGGAACAATACCGTTACATATCAGACAAACTTAAGAATGTCTAATTATTAGACTTTTTTTCTAAATGTATTGTTTTTAGTTATGTGGGGATATTAAGAAAGATTAACCGAGTACATATGTTTCAGCAAAACAGCCAATTAGATTCCACGGTGTATATGTCGTCTTGTCTTCACTTTTTCAATGACACATCGGCTGCGTGACCTTTTTGGCACACAGTACTAAGTCCTGCCATTTTTATACGTTAGTTTTCATTGAAAAATGACGGACTGATCAAAGGATTCGCACTATTATTATATTTTTGCGTTTAGTATTAGATAGACAAGCAGTAGACTAGCCGCCTACTTGAAGCTAGGGCTGTTGATAAAATATCGATAGATATATCGAAATATCGATATAATAATTTAAAAGTATCGATACTTATCACCGATATTTTTTGGACGATATATCGATAGTTCGATACTAAAAAGTAAGTATCGAGGTTCGATATTTACTTGAATACATTTGTTGTTTCATCGTTTTTTGTACAATATGTATTCTACAAAAGCACCGTAAACTTGCATGAAATTGATGATAAGTTATCACTTACGCCTAGTAAGTATTTATTCTATTTGCGCTGTAGCATGGTGCGGGTGACACATGTCAATACCAGGTGACTAGGGATGTGACGATTCGTAATTAAATTTTTATCACTAATTATACTCGTAGCATAAATAAATGTTGTTCTATTTATTATTGTCACGAAAATTATATATAGGAAAAAATATATTCATACAAATTATTCAATTAATTTAATAGTTCAAAAATTTTAAAAAGTTTCGTAAACGCATTCAAAACCACTGGTATTTCATATTTTTCTTTTTTTGGTATTTCATTTTTTTTTGGTATTTCATTTTTCGTGGCATATTTTTATTCTGTGGCGCATCGCCGAGTCGGCCATTTTGTTTACCCGTGCGATGCTGTCAGTACGAGTGCTACCGCCTTGTATGTGACACGTATTATCCATTTTGCATCAGTTTGTTTTTTGTTAAATTGTTATTTGTTATAGTTTGTTGTTTTATTTGTTAAAGTTTGTTGTTATATTTGTTCGTTATAACCATGCCTAAGCATACGAAAAAAACTGTTTTGGGTAGTCAAGCTAGAGAGTTTGTTGTTCGCCTTCGAAACTACTTTGAAAGAGAACAACAAAATAATGGACCGTTGTTACCACTGAATCGAATTGTAGAACGAGTAGCCGAAGCTCTTGATATTGGCCGCAATACTGTTTCGCGTATAACACGCGAGAAAATTGGTCAAGAAGGGACGTCTGAAAATAAATTATCTACACCGAACAAAAAGCGGACCAAGGTGAAGCCAATCACAGATTTGGATGAATTTGCTAAGGACGCTATTAGAAATCACATTTATGATTATTATAGAAGAATGGAGCTACCCACGTTGCTTAAGCTTCTAAAATCATTGAAAGAAGCTGAACTGTTCAAAGGAGGTATTACTTCGTTGCGGAATGTTATAAAGGATATTGGCATTGTTTACAAAAAAGTTAACAAAAGAAAAATTATTATGGAAAGGACTGATATTGCCCTTGCAAGGTGTACTTTTTTAAGGAAGGCTGAAAACATAGTTGATTGGAGTAAAGTTGTGTTTTTGGATGAAACGTGGCTAAACGCTAACCACACAGTGGGTAAAAGTTGGACCGACGATACGGCACAGTCATGTACCAAAGTCCCGGAGGGCAAAGGCGAACGCCTCATTATTTGCCATGCAGGTACAGCAAGTGGATTTGTCCCTAATTGTTTACTGGCTTTTAAATCGAAAAAAAACTACGGAGTATCATGAGGAGATGAACTACGAAAAATTTAAAGTTTGGTTCATAGGCCTCTTAGAAAACTTAAAAGAACCTATGACCATAATAATGGATAACGCACCCTACCATTCGGTACAACTTAATAAACCTCCAACACAATCAAACCGCAAAAGCGAGTTGGTGAAGTGGCTGAGTAAAAACGGAGTTACAGCAGATATGAGTATGCTAAAGACGGAGCTTATTACTCTAGTACGGCGTCATAAGCCACCAACTCCTACCTACGCTCTGGACGAGATGGCAAAAGAAAAAGGTCACCAGGTCCTGCGACTACCACCCTACCATTGTCAATATAACGCTATTGAGCTAATTTGGGCCCAAATAAAAGGTATGTTTTTAATTTCAATTCTCGTTTTGATACTTTGAAAAAGTAACAGCTTTCTGAACGAAGCATGTAATTTAAAAACATTACCAGGTATCAGATTAGACATATTCAAGAGTAAATTTTGCATTAGATATTTGAAATTAATTTATTGATTAAAAACTAAATATTTTTTTTCATAAGTCCATTTATGTTTATGTAGGTCACGCCGCAAAAAATAATACTACACCGCCATTTACGGCAAATAAGATGTTGACCCTGTTACAAGAGGCAATCAGTAACGTTCAACCTAAGGACTGGTCGAAGGTGGTGAATAAAACGAAAAGGGACATTATGTCTGATTGGGATCGTGACGTCCGTATTGATAACATAATTGAGACATCTTTAATAATATCCGTCACAGATACGGATGATGAAAGTGTCAATTCCGATGTTCCTGACTCTGATATGAGTTTAGAAGAGGATTAAAATTGAATGAAAAATTGAAGTAAATATGTAATAATTGTATACTTTTTAACAATAAAAAATTGAGCGCACAAATTGTTTTTTATTTATTTTTTAATCGACAATTCTTCGTAGTAGTACATCCCATCACTAAATACGTCTTTGGTGTTACGTTATACGCATACCACTTTGATTATTTTTTCTTTCAATTTCATTTGATTTGTAGGCTAGAACATTCTAGTTGGGTTTAATTTGGAAGGTATACCTTTATTACTTCAGTTATTAGTGATTTAATATATTACCGATGTGGTACAGCTGAATTAATAGATCATAATTATAAATCGCGACAACTTTCAAGAGTGAAACGAAACTCGCCATAACTGTCACCCGCACCATGCTACAGCGCAAATACTTTAGCTAAAAAGAAATCACCACGGTAACCCTGCAATGAACGAAGCTAAACAGTGGTCATGCAGAAAAATATAGATATATCGATATTTTTTTTCGATATATCGAACTCCGATATTGATATATTTAAAATGGTGATATATCAAAAAAACTATATTTTAAAACATATCAACAGCCTTACTTGAAGCTATATGGTAACTGGTATTCCTGGATATCTACAATAAGTGCATAGCTAGGTCGTTTGTGTAATATAAGATGTAGTTTGGGCCTCCGACTCTATTAATATTATTTATCAATGTGTCTGTGTGATAACGGAGTAGGAGTACAATTCACCACTCCTCTCTTGCCCCTGGGTGACGTAAAAGAAGACTAAGGGATATAATATGCATATAATATCTATGAAAGAGAATGAAAACTCAAAATAAAAAAACTATACTAACACGTATGACCAGCGTGATATTATAGGTCAATTGCGTTCTTATAGTGACGGAGGCCCGAGCCCAACAGTGGAACGTATATGGGCTGAGATGATGATGATCAAAGTTTAAATTTGAAATAAACTAGGTTTATTTTTAAATGGAGGAAGGGAAGCCAATTTGTCACGCTTAATCAATATACTGCATAGCCCAAGAAAGAAATACGAGATAGGTTCCAGATGGAATAGGATATAAGGAAGTCTTCATACTCGACTGCAATACCTGCAGATTCTGCAGCCCTTAGATCTTCAACTTACATTTTGCTGATGCACTTTGAATATTGTGAAATTATTATTTTAGAAAGTTATTAATGACTCACCTTAAAAGTATTAGTGATAGAAGGACAATATATTCCTCTGTAATATCTGGGCGCTCGTAGCATACCGTCTCTATCTGCTGACAAATGAAAACTTATGAATATTGACGCGTAAATGGAAATGTGTTAATAGGATAAGGGTGTTTGTTTGTTCGTTACGCTTTCACGCTTAAACCACAGAACTGATTTCAAACATTCTTTCACCAATGGAAAGCTATAATATTATGGAGTAAGATAGGCTATATTTTATCCCGGTATTCCCACGGGAACGGGAGCTACGCGGTAAAGCGATTGAACTCGAAGCGAAGCTAGGGCGGATTGTTAGTTATTCAATAAATTATTGTTTAGAGTGTTAGGCATATTTGTAGTATAACAATTTGATTTTATTTCTGAGTTAACGTTTTTTTTTTATTGCAAACGGTGGCAATGGTGGTTTTTTCCGTGTGGTGACGGAGTAAGAATACAATTCACCACCCCCTATCTTACCCGTGGGTGATCGTACGAGACGACTAAGGGATATAAAACCCATATAACATCTATGCGAGAGAAGGAAAACTCGAAATAAAACCCTATACCAACACGTCTGACCAGCGTGGTATAGTAGGTCAATTACCCTTCCATTATGGAGGAGGCCCGAGCCCAAAAGTGGGACGTGTATGGGCTGAGATGATGAAACGGTGGCAAACGAGCATACGCACATCTGATGGTAATTATTACTGCTGCTCATTGATTTTTGCAATACCAGGGGCACAGCTAGGCCGCTGCCTACCGCGAAGAAAGTGAAGGGAGTGTGAATGCGCGCAATGAGGTTTGGTGATACTAAAGGCATCACTGAAATCTACCACATATAAAACACCTTCAGAA
Source organism: Lymantria dispar (assembly GCA_032191425.1). Classification (NCBI taxonomy): domain Eukaryota; kingdom Metazoa; phylum Arthropoda; class Insecta; order Lepidoptera; family Erebidae; genus Lymantria; species Lymantria dispar. The sequence goes on along the minus strand of CM063445.1, from coordinate 7,249,471 downwards.
AATTGGGAATCCGGCTCTCTCGCTCACCGAACGAAGCGCAGTAGCAAATTACTCGGACGTCGATTTTTTGCTCAGTGTGGTACTATCACGGACGGATCGGCCCAAGAACTGTCAACAGTGTGGTCCTACCACTATTATCGTATAACGTTTGGTAGATTTGCCGTATGACGAAGTAATAATTCACCATCTCGTATTTATCCCGTGGGTGTAGTAAAAGTTGACATACATAACATCTATGTAAAAGAAGAAATACAGTAATACCCCGGACTTACGCGACAGGTGGGACTAAGCAATAATAGCGTAAGTCAAATTCGCGTAAGTCGGAATTTAATTTTGCTTATATTAAATGTACAAAAAATTGCTTATTTGAAACTAGTTCAAAGAAGACAATAATTTTAAAGAACATGGTCAAAGTATTATATAAAAAATAATTGAAACTTTATGAATAAAAAAGTAAATAAAGGTTTGAGCGTTCGAAGAGAAAACCGCGTATCTTTGAATTTACGTAAAACGGGGTAGCGTAAGTTGGGGTATTACTGTAAATTTATACCAACCCGTCTGAATAAAAGTCTATGCCAACTCTTATAACCAGCGTGATAAGTAAGCCAATTCCTCTCCTTTTATGGAGGTGGTTTAAGTCCAGCAGTAGGACACGTATGAGTCGAGATAAAGATGATAACATATTTAACTTATAGGAAAAATCTATTTCATAATTTTCCTCATTATTTCAGCTCATAATTATCCTACCGCTGGGCTCTAGTTTGCTCCACAACAAGGCAAAAATTGTCCAGCTATACCGAACTGGTCAGACTTTCTTATCTAGAAAGAGAATAGTGACTGTATTTTTTCTATCACCACATTGAAAATCAATTTAAAAGTTACCTCGAGACTGGTAATATTGATTCGAAACTAGTATCTGATGGAAATGAAGGGAAAACAAAAGGCCGCATAAATTAATTTACTACCTACATGTTTGTACAATGTGATTTGACTGAAGGGATATTGGCCCAATATGTCACTTAGCTCAGTTGGTTCATATAGGATTTTATTTACAATTATCGTTTTCTTACAGTGGTGGTAGCTTAAATTTAAAGATGTTGCAGATATGAAGTTTCGGATGTGGATACGTTTAGTTTTTGAAGTGAAACTTCTTTAGAATCGTTGTGATTTCAAACCGATGAGCGATGTGGGATGAGGGATGTGGGATGAGGGATGAGGGATGAGGGATGAGGGATGATGGATGAAGGATGATGGATGAAGGATGAAGGACGAAGGATAAAGGATAAAGAAGTTTCACTTCTAACATGTGTACTATGCACGCACGCTTTTTTTTTGGATTACCTGGTTATTTTTAATAGTATTGATTACGAATATTATTTTTTTTAAATAGTTGTAAAAGGAAAATAGAAAGTAACGATTTGATTTTATTTCTGAGTCAACATTTGGTGGATTTGCCGTATGGCGATGAAGTAAGAATACAATTCACGGCAGGGGGTGTCTTGGCTTAGCCGTGGGTATCGTAATATACAACTAAGGGATATTATAAGCACATATGCACATCTATCCAAGAGAAGAAAAATCGAAAGAAACCCTAAATCAATCCGTCTGACCAGCGTGGTAAAGTAGATCAATTTCCCTCCCATTGTGAAGGAAGGTCGAGCCCTACAGTGGAACATAATATATGGAGCTGAGGTGATGAGGGAATGATGAAGAAGAGAAGGTAAAAAGATACGTTAGTGTCCCTCAGATTCCACCTCTATCATATAAATTAATTAAAACTCCTATATCGGATTCGGATACGATTTCAGATGTATTTTCTTTTTTGACATCTAATCGTTACGGAGCTCGATAATGATCATCATCGCAGCCCACATACGTCCCACTGTTGGGCTCGGGCCTCTTCCACAATGGGAGAGCATTTGACCTATTATACCGTTCTGGTCAGACAGGTTGGTATAGGGTTTTGTTACAAGTTTCTCTTTTCTTGCATAGATATTATATGCGTATTGTAACCCTTAATCGTCATTTACGACATCTACGGGTAAGATAGGGAGTGGTGAATTGTATTCTTATTCCGTCACCACAACTCGATAATATCCCTGTTTAATTGGTTGTCTTTTAAAACTTATGATTAAATAGGGGGGATGATATGTTATGATTTTATTTCATAATCACAGTGATTACAATTACAGTGTATTTCGGTTATAAAGACGGCGGTGGGACCACTCTTATGTCGTCGCTATATCCGGAGGTCTCTATATCCGAAATCAGTTTTTCTTTAACAGTAAATGTGCGTCTAGGAGCCATTTTCACAAGTTTAAGAAACACTGTTCACTCATTGGAAATAGCTACGTAACTGATTCATAATCTTAACTTCGCGCACATGCTAAGTAACGCTACACACAAACAAAGCATTTGACCATCTGCGAATGTAAACAAAGGATCATCATCATCATCATCATCTTGCTCTTATCCCAATTACTTGGGGTCGACGCAATATGTCATCTGTTTTGACATATTGCGAAAAGTTTCGGCAATGACTTTTATGACCGGCCGCCTGCCTGACGTCAACCCTCCTTGGGAATGTAATCGTTGACCCAAATGGTACCAGATGGAGTTGGTCCGGGTCAATCTAGGGCTCTTAGTCGTCTTTTACGACACCCACGAGCAAAGCAAGGGTTGGTAGTATTCGAAGCCGCTACCACACATAAATATAAACAAAGGATAAGAAAGCTTAATAGTTAAAGCTTATGAATGAGACTTTGTGCCTTTGCCGACTCAGTCGCAACATCCGCAAGGAATTTCAAGGAATCTGTCCCAAATAGTTCATAAGAACAAGTCCGTATATATACCCGAATTAGGCGTTATACCCGGAGTCGCTATTACCGAATGAATTTCCTACGAAAGTACATATGCTTTAAATTCTAGGGACGCAAGTTCGACGTCGTTATAATCGAAAAGTCGTTACAGCCGAGGTCGTTCTTAATGAAATCCACTGTATTATATTTTTTACTGATCATTTCATTAGTCTGATGTAACATCAGTGTCTTTTAGTTAATCTAAGTTTAGTCCACATTCAAGGTCGCTGTCCTGCTTCTGTGGTTCGCTGCGTTATATTTTATAGCTTAACCTTACTTAATAAACCGGCTACCTTAATGAAAAAAGGTCATATATACTCATATAAAAGTTTCATATGTACGAAATAATGTAATCCATTTTATCCATTCAGCGTATATTCTGTACTTTAGAGATTTAGAATAATTGTATTATATTAAAAAGTAAACGTTCCGTGTGATGACGGAGTAAGAATACCATTCAGCACCTCCTCTCTTGCTCCTGTCATAAAATACGACTAAGGGATATTTTGTGCATATAAAAACAATGCAAGAGAAGGAAAACTCGAAATAAAACCCTATACTAACCCGCTTGATCAACGTGGTATAGTAGGTCAATTCCTCTCCCAATATGAAAGCGGCTCGAGCTCAGTATTGGGACGTATATGAGCTGGGATGAAATTAAAAAGTAAATACAGTAGAAACTCGATTCATCATCATCATAACCCACATACGTCCCACTGTTGGGCTCGGGCCTCCACCACAATGGGCCCTCGCATTTGACCTACTATACCATGCTGGTCAGACATGTTGGTACAGGGTTTCATTTCGAGTTTTCCTTCTCTTGCACAGATATTGTGTACATATTATATCCCATAGTCGTCTTTTACGACATCCACAGGCAAGATAGGGAGTGGTGAATTGTATTCTTACTCCGTCACCACACGGCAACTCGATTAACCGGACTAATTGTTGTCCGTAGGCATTCGGATAATCGAAAATCCGGATAATCGAATGTTTGAAAAACCTCCTTCGGTTTTGTGCATATGTACCTAGTATGTACATAATTTTTTGCGTTTTTAAAAGACAAATACATATCCCGCGGGGCACGCACGAAGCGGAGTAACAATTACTAACTAAAGCAATAACGAAACGAGTGTGGCAGTGATCCCGCGGGACATGCCATTCCAGACACGTTCATGCTTGCATAAATTCGATTTGTAGGTACAATAAGGTCGTGGTTGGTAGTCCGGATAATCACAAATCCTTATAACTGAGTTCCGGATTATCGAAATAAATAAATACACAGATGGCGTAGTGATTACCTTGCAATCGTCACGGGTTTGATACCCATGTAGGACAATATTTTGTGCGGTCTACAAATTCTTGTTTTCAATTCGAGTATAATTTTAGTTTTTTAACAGATTTTCCGTGTGGTGACGGAGTAAGTATACAATTCACCGCCTCATCTTTTATCCGTGGATATAAAAGACGACTAAGGGATTAAGAACACGCAGATAACATCTATACCAAGAAAAGGCCAAACAGCGCCACTTCCAAATGGCTGAATCAATTTTAATAATATTTTACTACCAGGTAGCACTGTTTATATAGGAAGAGTAGACAACTTAGGCTATTTTTCCTCACCACTGACATCAAGTCACCCTGTTCCGGTGGTCGGTCCAACGACGAAGGCGACGTGTCACGGGTGGGTTACGGGGGTGCGTGCTTACGCCCCTCTGTCGCCCCGGACGGAGTGGTGCGAGGAGTGCGCCGACCGTAACCCACCCTCCCAAAAAAAGGCTATTTTTCCTCTCAAGAAACCACTATAAAATTTTGCCTGATTGTGAATCAAATTCGAGACCTCATGGATTGCAGTGGCGCATCGTAATATTTTAGAAGACATTGGAGATTAAAAATGCAAGGCAACTTAAACCGAAGCGAAGCATGCGTGGATTGTTAGAGTAAAATGTAAATGAAACATACCCATAATTTCTTCTTTAGCCGTATTTTCTTCAGGAAAAGGGTTAACGTAGTTTGTAGAAGCTCCATCATCGCTAATACGATGCTGTGAAGAAATGACATTGTGTTAGGTATCTAAAAGTGCGATGTTTCTCCACTTTCTGTTCATACAGATGTCGTGCCAGGCTTCTAGAATACGTATATGGGGGAAAGAAAATTAGAACAAAAACTGTATACCACTTCCTCTAATTATTGGCGTATAATCCTAATTACTTAGGGTATGTGGTGACGGAGTAAGAATACAATTCATCAATCTCTATCTTGCCCGTGGATGTCGTAAAAGACGACTAAGGGATATAATACGCATATAACATCTCTGCAAGCGAAGGAAAATTCAAAATAAAACCCTGTATCATCCTGTTAGACCAGCATAGTAAGGTCGGTTTCCCTCCTATTGTGGAGGAGGCTCGAGCCCAACAGTGGAACGTATAAGAGCTGAAATGATGATGATGATGAACCCTATTTTCGTTGTGGTGACAGACTAAGAATACCTTTCACCACTCCCAATCTTACCCGTGGATGTCGTAAAAGACAACTAAGGGATTTAATATGTATATAACATCCATGCAAGAGAAGGAAAACTCGATATAAAGCATTATACTAACCTCTCTGATTTACTAGTCATGCAGGTATAGTAAGGTCATTTTCCCTCCTATTGTGGAGGAGGCTCGAGCCCAGTAGTGCGACGTGCATATATGAGCTGAAATGATGATGATGATGACGAATAAACCCCAATAATTAAAGAAAAAGAACCGACCGCCCGCCTGACCTCGACCCTCCTCGGGAATGCACTGTTGACCAGAAGGCATCAAATAGAATTAACCTACATCTATATAATGTATTAAAAATATATTTATTTTGATTGCACAGGTGGCGGATTGGTTTAATTACCAAAAACCTATACAAGACAATTAGTTACACGATTAACATGATTTTTACGAGTCTTGCTATGAGTTTCATTGGTTAAATGCATAATCGTAAAGCGATGTGAGTAATGTTTTTTATTTAAATAAAACAGTGATGCCTAAAAGGCAGAGCGAGAATTCAACGGTCATGCCGACCCACGCGGCTCTTTTGCTGAGTGCTACCAGTCTATAGCAAAAAAAAGTGTATTAAGCTAATAGGTCTATATATATAGGTACTAGCTTCAATAAAGATAAGTAATCCCAAAGTGGTGTAATTAAAATCTCATTTTTCTCTAGATTTATAAGAGTAGTCAATCTCTAATCTATCCGTATGGTGACGGAGTAGGAATACAATTCATCACCCTCTATCTTGTCGGTGGGTGTCGTAAAAGGCGACCAAGGGGTTATTTTGCAGATACCAGAATGCAAGAGAAGGAAAACTCAACATAAAACCAACCCGTCTGACCAGCGTGGTATAATAGGTCAATTACCTTTCCATTATGGAGGAGGCTCTAGCCCAATAGTGGGACGTATATAAGCTGTGATGATAATGATGAATTTCTAATAATGTTAGAGGGTTTGCGGGCTGGGTAATTGCACCAGGATATTAAAATAGGTAAGTTACTTGATCATCCGGTGCTGAGCAGCTGGCTCCATCACCAGGTACCCTCTCACCGTCTGGGGTGTGACTACGTCCACAGGGTCGCACGTTGTCGCCACAGCCCTGACACTGAAACGAATTGATATGGTTTCTACTTAATTACAAGTATTTAGAGAAATGTTCATTTTGATGTGAAACATCTATAGGCGAGGGTAAACCTGATCGTTGGTGTGGCGTAAAGCTATTCATGACGCAAAACGCATACGCTTTTAAAGAAAGTCCAACTAAAAAATAGACAATATTTTTTTAAAATTTGAATTAAGAATAGTGTATATTTTTTTTTTTTTTTTTTGTCGGTGGGTCGCGGTCGGCGCGCTTCCGCACCACTCCGTCCGGGGCGACAGAGGGGCTTAAGCACGCAACTCCCGCGACGTCGTTGTCCGTCGTTGGGCCGACCACTGGAGCAGCGTTAACTTGTCGTCAGTGGTCGGCCCGACTGAATACCCCCTATTGGGGTACCCTCCCATCGACCGACGTCCCCCCCCTCGGGGAGGACGTCGGTCTTTCCTCACGCGGTAAAAATAGTGTATATAGGGGTGCTTTTTAAAATATTATCAAAATGATAATCCTTCTACTCATATCTGTCAATAAAATATTTATAACTATAGTCCATAAAATATAGCTTAATCTCTGTGACAGATGTCAACGAAACCAACGAAGTAAGCTTGAACGAGCAACATGTTTACAATTTCATTTGGTATCAAATACATTTTCATTCTTTTCGTGCCAGTTTTATTGCAACTGAATTGTAATATATTATAAATATAAAAATATTGATAAAATGTACCTCGTAAGTACTGAAATACCCAGTAAACATTTTATACATAAATGACGCTTACGCACGTTCAAGATCATACTGGACTGAAAAGAAAATAAAAAAGAGATGGGACAGTCGATATACGTAAATCGATAACTGATCTTTATTAAGTTATTCATAAAAGAAATAAATCCAATACAGTACCTGTATAAAACTTTCAACATATTTTTTACAATTAAAACAGACAGTTACATTATAAAATACATAAATTGAATTAATTAATTATTAAAAACTTCTTTTTGTCTCAGAGTAAATGATAATATTATGTACGCATTATTGTCAATAAACTAGACATTTATTTATAAAACAGTCGTAATTGATCGATTGATCTAACGATGGTCCCTGTTTTGGCAAAAAATTATACATGTTCTAGCAGGAACGCTCCAGTGATGACTATAATAGTGACCTAGACCATGATTGCCTTGACATTTTGAATAATTAAAATAGTCAAAAAACAGTTTTGTTTGAAATAAAATCAAAAAGATATTAATTGATTGTATTTTAATTATAATAGAAAATCACAATTATAACAATAAAGAGTTTTATCGATAAAAACCTACGGAATTTATCGTAAGCGTGACAGCACTAGGGACAACTGTCACAGAGATCATCCTATATTTTATGGACTATATTGACAACATGCGGGGTGCACGCTTTTTTACAATAAAAAATATTTTTTCTTATATACACTATTCTTAATTAAAATTTTTAAAAATTTATTTTTTTTATTAGTTCCTGTCGTAATCTGTTCTTTTATGCATATATACTTGTACAAAATAATTACGATGTTTTACATCTGCCAGGTGTATTGAGCGACGGCTCACTTTTTTTAGTATTAGGACTCTATAGCCCAGTCGATCGTCAGGTATCTAATTTATATTACTGATAGATCAAGAAGAAATGTGTTCGTAAAATATCATCCTTCTTCTATACCAATATACCATATACCAATAAATAAAACTGGAGTGTCTGTTTGTAATGTCAAAATAATGGGCTTTTTTCATGCTCACACGGTTATTTGCACGACACCTGTGCCTAAAATACAAATTAAAAAAAAATTGTCTGTCTGTCGGTCTGTCTATCTGTCTGTTTGTTCCGGTTAATCTTCAAAACGGCTGGACCGATTTCAAAAATTCTTTCACCAATGGAAAGCTATAATATCAGGACGTAAACTAGGCTATATTTTATCCCGGTATTCCCACGGGAACGGGTACTACGCAGGTAAAACGACTAAAACCGAAGCGAAGCGAGGGCGGGTTGCTAGTTTTATATATAAAGGCAGCGCGAATTTGTAGAGATACGTAAAGCTAGCTGGGGGCATGGAAGGGGATTAAAACCGGTCATGTATTCTGTAGTATCAACTTTAGGATTTATATCATAACATACGGTAAATTGATGGATACAATTACCGTGTGGTGACGGAGTAAGAATACAATTCACGACTCCATATCTTGCACATGGATGTCGTAAAAGACGACTATGGGATATAATATACACATAATATGTGTGCAAGAGAAGGAAAACTTGAAATGAAACCCTATGTCTCACCAGTATGGTATAGTAGGTCAAATGCCCTCTCATTGTGGAAGAGGCCCGAGCCTAACAGTGGGACGTATGTGGGCTGCGATGATGATGATGATGATGACCGCGCTGGTCAGACGTGGTGGCATAGGATTTTATGTCAAGTTTTCTTCCCGCATAGATATTATCTGCATATTATAATCCTTTAGTCATCTTATACGACACCCACGGGCAAGTGAGGGGGTAGTGAATTGTATTCTTACTCCGACACATCACAGTCAAAAAAAGACTGTACTTTGTAAGTACGCATATCACAAGTGAAACTACTTTATCCTTCATCCTCTATCCTCTATCCTTCAACCTTCATCCTCTATCCTTCAACCTTCATCCTCTATCCTCTATCCTTCAACCTTCATCCTCTATCCTTCAAACTTCATCCTCTATCCTCTATCCTTCAACCTTCATCCTCTATCCTTCAACCTTCATCTTCTATCCTTCAACCTCTATCCTCTATCCTTCAACCTTCATCCTCTATCCTTCAACTTTCATCCTCTATCCTTCAACCTTCATCCTCTATCCTTCAACCTTCATCCCCTATCCTCTATCCTTCAACCTTCATCTCATTATCTCGCCGGCTGAATCCTATACATTTACGTGTTTGTGTCTCTATGGACTCGCTTTTTCGTTTCATCGAGTTTGAAATTACAACGATTCTAAAGAAGTTTCACTTCAAAAAAAATCTAATATAACAGCATAATTCAACATCAACTCATTACAAAGTAGTGGACGATGTCCATTCCCTTGACGCACGAAGCACGGCGCTAATGGCCTCTACATGTAAACGCATTAACATCGCTCTTATCAACACTATATACTGATAACAATATGAGCGACACTTATTTTGTATATTTCGGTGGTCATTCACGATGAAATACTTTATAAAATACATCTACTCGTATTGTTATCGAATGTACTGATATATTTTTTCAGATTTTCCGACAAAGTGAGAATACATTTCAGCACGCCCCTCTCTTTGCTTCGCCAAGTACTTGCACAAGATTGTCAGGAGGGAGAGCACACCGTCCGGCCATCACTGCGATTGTGACGAAGACACGGCGCAGCACATGCTCGAGGTGTGTGCCGCGTGGGCGGGGGAGCGCCGTGAACTCGTCGCGATCATCGGTGCCGACCTGACACTGCCGAATATCGCCAGGGAGATGCTCGACAGCATCAGGAACTGGGACGCGGTCGCCGCCTTCTGTGAGGCCGTAATCTCACGGAAGGAGGCGGCGGATCGTGCGCGAGAGGAGCTCCTCTTCGGTGACACGTTCCGCCGCTGGCGACTCGGGCGGCGCAGGTGCGAGTGCCTGCGCCTGATGCCGCCCTAGCCGAGGCCGCGGGTGACCGGACCGGGGAATTTAGTCCGTCACCCGCAGAGAGGCTGACCGCGCGACGGCAACCGACGTCCCAGGACAGGGACGTCGAGAGGTGAGGGTAACCGAAAGGGTATTCCGTCGGGCCGACCATCGGGGCAGTGGGTACGGGTGGGTTATGAGCCCGCGCGGCGTCCTTCCGTCGCCCCGGACGGAATGGACCACGTGTGCGCTTACCATAGCCTACCCATAAAAAAAGCACGCCCCTCTCTTACCCGTGGGTGTCGTAAAAAACGACTAAAGGATATACTATGCATGTAATACCTATGCAAGAGAAGGAAAACTCGAAACAAAACTATACCAACACGTCTGACCAGCGTGGTATTTTAGGGCAATTGCCCGCCCATAGTGGAAGAGGCCTAAGTCCAATAATTCACACAATTGGACTTAGGCATGTCCATACACGCTTGAGCCCAAAATCAAATATAAACGCGATGAAATCAGTGAAAATAGTTTTATTTAAAAGAGTATTTGAAGTTAAACTTAAAGCCACAGTAAGACAGGATTCGTCATATGACAGTTATCATCATCATCACAGCTCATATACGTCCCACTGTTGGGCTCGAGTCTCCTCCACAATAAGAGGGATATTGACCTAACTATACCATTCTGGTCAGACAGGTTTTGCTTCGAGTTTTCTTTCTCTTGAAAGAAAACTTGAAGCAATATAACATCTATGCAAGAGCTTATATATTATTTGCGTATTCTTCGATCGTCTTTCACGACATCCACGGCCAAGATAGGGAGTGGTGAATCGTATTCTGATTCCGTCACCACAAAGAATGGCATATAGATTACTAAATGAGTACTGACAACCGCGCTATTGAATCTTTTTATTGCGTAGTATACGGATGAAGGACATACTCGAATCAATGATTCTCTTAGCTTCGTTGTAAAAAATTGCTTAAATAAATAATGTGAATACCAATTGGATATTGGTTTACAGGGTAATAAATTTACAGAAACATACTCAGTCAATTTTCACGTCGACACAAATCAAATAAATATAAGGGTAGCACGTATACCTTCGGCCCCGGAGACTGAAGATGTAATTAGAATCTGAATTTGTCAATCAAATATGCAAAATACGTTGGAAGTTTAACAACAAAGTTCCACTCGACATATGCCTGAGCGTAATCTGATTTCAGAGTGTTGGGATATTGGGTACTTTTGACACTCGACCCTTGGGGTATCGACGACCCATGACAAATTTGTGAAAAAGTTAATGAAATTTATAAAATTTCCATACCATTTTACGAGTTTTGTCAGTTACTTGAAAACGTTAAGTCAAATTTGTTATGAAGTTGCGTCAACATATTTATACAAATATCACTCTTAATTTTTTTTTTATAGTATGTTGGCAATAAGTGGACATACGGCACTGAAACGTAGTCTCTAAATGTTGGCCTCATAAAACGGTTCAAAGTCGCTCAACGTGCCATGAAAACCACTACGCTCGGTATGTCTTTACGTGATAAAATCCAGATTACGGAAATCCTCAGAAGAATGAGTGTAACTCACATACCCTGCAGAATTAGCACGTTGAAATGATAACGTGCAGGCCACATCGCTCGTCGAACCGACTTTCTCTATAAAGCAGATAACATCACTATTAGACAAGGATTACTCGAAATAAACCAACCCTATTTGTTTCATTTATTCATTCATTATAGCTCGTATAATCCCTTATTGCTGGGTTCGAGCCTCCTTCGCGAAGGGAGGACAATTGATCTACTACATCAGGCCCTATAGAAACCCGTTTGACTCAAAACGGGTTTCTATAGGGTTCTATTTCAAATTTTCCCTTCCTTGCATAGATGTTATATATGTATTATATCCCTTAGTCGTCTTTTACAACACCCATGGGCAAGTTAGGTGTGGTGAATTTTATTATTACTTTCGCATGGTAAACATGGAAAACTTGCTTTACTAGCATGATATTAGTGATATATTAATTTTCTTCTGTGACGTAGACACGTGCTCAACTATGGGAGGAGAAAGAATGAAGTATGGTAAACTTTCTCGATATTTCGTCTCTCAATATATCGTTAATAAAATCGACAATCAGGCAATCAAATCGCGCGTCATTTCATTATTCGGATCATAGCACACTTGATGCGTTACTACAGGGATTTCCAGTGTGTTCCGCGGAACTTAGGGATTCAACAGTTATAAATATTACTTTGAAATAGCGCAAAATTAGTGATGAGAAGATCTCATTACTATTATGTAAGTATGTAAATAGCAAGACTTCAGCACCGACTATGGCACAGCAGCGCACGTAAACAGTGGCAATGCGCGACGTTGTGCAACGGATTCATCATTTGGAGGGGGTGGGGTTCCGTAAAATAAAAGATATTTGAATGGTGTTCCGTTATCTTTAAAATTTAGGAACCCCTGCGTTACTAAACCAAAAAATATCTTTCAACCAAATATTTACCTACCCCTTAACGCAAGCAACTTGAGAATAACCAGTACCTTGATTTATAATCAGAATTGATTTAGATATCACAGTACAGGCGAATTACTGATCGTCATATACTTGTTACTACACAAAGTACAAGAGAAAAGGCATTGTAAATATCATTCATTCTTTCACCATTCACTGCTGGAGGTAGGCCTCCTTCATAGAAAGTGTATGGCACGGCCACATTCTTTGATAGGATTATTGTTATAACTGTCAGGCTTGGTGGGCGAGTTGGTGGTCATAATAAACAAGTAAATCATCATTTCAGCCCATGTATATCCCACTGTTTGGCTCGGGCCTCCTCTGTTATAGGAGGGAAATTGACCTACTATACCACGCTGGTCAGACGTGTTGGCTATAGGGTTTTGTTTCGATTTTCCCTTCTCTTGCATAGATGTTATCTGCATATTATATCCCTTAGTCGTCTTTTACGATACCCACGACCACATGAGGGGGTGCTAAAATGTATTCTTACTTCGTCACCACACGGAGTAACTTAGTGACAAAAATACTGAAGGTAGCCGACGACAGTACGAACGTATAAGATACAAAAAAAATCATCACTGTCATCATTTCAGCTTATCGCCGTCCACTGCTAAACGGATGCCTCCCTCATGTTACGCCACAAAAGTGCGGTTCTGTGCCGCCTGCGTCCAGCGACGCCCAGCAACTTTCACCAGGTCATCGGTCCACCTAGTTGGCGTCCTACACTGCGTCGTCCAATACGTGGTCGCTACTCGAGAACCTTTCTTCCCCAGCAGTCGTCGGTTCGTCGAGCGATGTGGCCTGCCCATTGCCACTTCAGCGTGCTAATTCTTCGTCCTATGTCGGTTACACTCGTTCTTCTGCGGCTTTCCGTATTCCGGATTCTGTCTCGCAGAAAAATCCCGAGCATAGCCCGCTCCATAGCACGCTGAGCGACTTTGAGTCTTGCTATGAGGCCTACATCTAGGGACCACGTTTCATAAAAAAACTATGAGTTATTATTTTTCCTATTACTATGCTTTTAAAATTTAACTAGTCATTGAAATGACAGAGTATAAATTAGTGTATTTATAAATCAGCTATGAACGGGGATTTACCTGAACAAAAACTTCATAGAAAGTCCAGCGTAGCACGTCACATGTTGATTAATTGAATAATAGGGAAAACAATTGCCTCGTAAATATGTTATTTACATTGCATTATGTGACATTATATAAAAAGTATTGCTAATATCTGTTCGTATTACAAGACCATGTGTGAATGTCCCAATTTCAAGTGACAACCTTTATTCCTCGAAGAGCTTAGCACGTCTGTCAACTTGGTCTGAATTAAAGAGGGTTCTTCATGTGAAAGGACCGTGTTTAAAACTCATTGAAATTATTTAAACGATTCTAACATTAAAATCGGTAATATAATCGGGCTTTAACACTCTTCGTCTATAAGGGTCTATCTATAGGGACCTAAGGCTCACACTTAATCCGGGTATGCTGTCAATATTTGATGCTGATTAAGAAACGATGGAAGTATAACTAGAATATATTTTGTAAATAAAACTACTTTACGGATTTTATCGCGTTTATATTTGATTTTTGATTGCCCGACTTTTCGAACACTTTACAGCGTTCATAGTAATAGTTGAAGATTATAAATCCAAAACCTTTTAGTACGATAAAGTAAACTTCCTTTTAAAAATTAATATTAAGTAATTTAGCATCATCAGCCCACCTGAGTTTTCTTTGCCGGATCTTTCTCAGCGAGGCCGCGTTTCCGATGCAGTGTTAGTATATTAAATTTGTTAGGTTTAATTTAATAAATTGTCATAATAATTACTATAGATTTAATGTTTAATAATTACTAACCATAAAGAATATAATTTTTCTCATATAGAATCATTGTCTTCTTGTACTGGCAGTAAATTTGTACGAAGACGTGGGTCAAAATTTTATAACTGATTTCTGTAGCGGGTAGATCATTATAAATATCTGTAATAACGACGACTTGTTGGACGTCAGACATCTTAGTCCGCCTGTGACCATGAACGCTGTAAAGTGTTCGAAACATCAAGCAATCAAAAATCAAATACAAACGCCATAAAATCCGTAGTTTTATTTACAATGTACAATACTCGCGTAAACATCAGAAATTGGAATATATTTTCTTAAACAAAACACTACAAACAGTATATTTTGAATATAAAACAAACATAGAGGTTCTCCTCTGACTTTTGTTCAAGGTCAACAAATCAAATTTGGTATTAAATCGATTTAAACCGAACATTTGTTACAACATGCTACGATTTTTTCTACGAGCTAGCAGCACCTGATTTTAAACCGTAAATGTAACTCATAAACCTCCGCAATATGTGCATAGACATGCCACTGTTGGGTTCGAGCCACAATAGGAGCGAAATGGACTTCCTATACCACTCTGGTCAAACGTGTTGGTGTAGGGTTTTATTTCGAGTTGCCACTCTTTTGCATAGATGTTATATAGGTACATATTATAATCCCTTAATCGTGTCTTACAACACCCACGGTTATGAGAGAGGGTGGTGAATTGTATTCTTATTCTGTCACCACGGAGAAATGTAGTATAAGCATAGGTTGGAGATTAATATATCCACCTTGGATATAACTTTTCCATCCATCCATCCATCCATCAGCCTACAGACGTCCACTGCTGGACATAGGCCTCCCCACGAGAATGTCACTCGGAACGGTCCTGCGCCACTTGCATCCAACGGTTCCCTGCGACTTTGAGAATTTCGTCAGTCCACCTAGTTTCATCCTACACTGCGCCGTCCAATTCGTGGTTGGCACTCAAGAACCTTTCTTCCCCAACGGTTGTCGGTTCGACGAGCGATGTGGCTTGCCCATTGCCATTTTAACGTGCAACATCTGCGGGCTATATTGGTTACACCCGTTCTTCTACGGATTTCCGTGTTTCGGATTTTATTACGTAGAGAAAATAATAAGGGTATAATTTTTCAGCTCGGATCAAATTCCTAATGTTTAGACGTCGTTTTCTAAGAATGTAATACAACCATAGTTGAGCCGGTCTAATTATGGCTGCAGGCCGACATCTATGAGCTATATTAGTTGTACTTCTAGAAGAACATTATCATCATCTTACTCTTATCCCAATTACTTGAGATCGAGGCGATATGTACACTACTTTCATAGTATTTTTTTTTTGGGACTAAACCCACCACACACTCCCACCACTAACTCCTGTAAGCCAGGATGCACAATGGTCTCCGTATAAGACACCGAGGTTTGACCCTCAGGAAATCCCGAGAAATGCTTTTAATTGTCTTAGAACTCGTAAAAAATTTAATTAGAAAAGAAAAGCAGGAGGAGTTGGAAAGATTCTACTTCCCTAAATGGGAAAAATAATAAACTCTGTCTTAAACAATAATTGTTATAGGACAAACATCTTGTTGTACAATAATACTAGCAATCCGCCCTTTTTTTTTGCGGTCGGCGCGCTCCTCGCACCACTCCGTCCGGGGCGACAGAGGGGCTTAAGCACGCACACCCGCAACCCACCCGAACACCACGTCGCCTTCGTCGTTGGGCCGACCACCGGAGCAGGGTTACTTGTCATCAGTGGTCGGCCCGACGGAATAACCCCTATTTGGGGTACCCTCTCATCGACCGACGTCCCCCCCTCGGGGAGGACGTCGGTCTTTTCTCACGCGGTCGGCCTCTCGGCGGGTGACGGACTAACTCCCCGGTCACGTCACCCGCGGCCTCGGCTAGGGCGATATGACGCGCAGGTAGTCGCGCCTGCGCTGCCCCAGTCGCCGGCGGCGGGTCGCTTCGTCGAGGCTGAGCTCCTCGCGCGCGCGACCCGCCGCCTCCTTCTGCAAAATCACTGCCTCGCAGAAGGCTGCGACCGCGTCCCATTTCCTGACGCTGTCGAGCATCGCCCTAAGGATGGTCGGCAGCGTCAGGTGGAGCAATCCGCCCTCGCTTCCCTTCGGTTTCAATCACTTTACCAGCGTAGCACCCGTTCCCATGGAAATACCTGGATAAAATGTAGTCTATGTTACTCCCTGTGGTTGTGGGGAGTGATGGCTGCTCTAGTAGTTAACTCGTGATCGGGTGCTGCTTGTGGGATCTGGTCCAACCATGTTTTCCTTTTTTATTTGAATTAAATAAAAAAAAATTAGTTATATCCTATCTCGAAGGGCATCACACTGCCTAAGACTATATGTTGTATACGTAATTGTATTCAAAAGATGGTAAAAAAATGACAGGCCGCTGAGTTTCTTACCGGATCTTCTCAGCTTGTAGCCGCGTTCCGATCTGGTGGTAGATATTGTATTATATCCAAACGATGTATAAATTTGACAATATGTAAGTGCCCTCAAGGGGCCTATGCAGAATAAATGATTTGATTTGTTATTATAGCTTTCCATTGATGAAATAATTTTTGAAATCGATTCCGTGGTTTAAGCGTGAAAGCGTAATAAACAAACTTACTTTCGCATTTATAATATTAATAAGGATTATTATAACATTCAACCACTGCATTAACATAGAAGCTACAATAATACGGCATTCATTCGACATAAAATCTATTTGCTCGTATACCGGTATTGGTTAAGGGCCTATAAAAATATTGTCTGTAGTAATAGCCTGTCGAATATCTGTGAGCGTACGAATAAATTCTATCGCATTCTCTTCAAAAGGAATGTAAATGAAATTTTGTGAAGCTCTTAAACACTTTGTTCTCTATGCTTCACTTGATATGAAATGTGACTGATTTTATTATTATCTATACATTTAATCAGGTGAATATATTTTCCGTGTGGGCATGGGGTATGAATATAATTCCTAATGGTCTAAGATCTCGCTATACAACGACCTTCACCGAGATGTTTATTTGATGAAACTTATTTTTTATTTAATTTAATATGTCAATAAATATATTGCATACTAGCAATCCGCCCTCGCTTCGCTTCGGTTATAGGTTATAGTCGTTTTACCCGCGTAGTTCCCGTTCCCGTGGGAATACCGGGATAAAATATAGCCTAGTTTACGCCCTGATATTATAGCTTTCCATTGGTGAAAGAATTTTTTAAATCGGTCCAGCCGTTTTGAAGATTACCCGGAACAAACAGACAGACAGACAGATAGACAGACAGACAAAAATTTTTTAATTGCTATTTTAGGCATAGGTGTCGTGCAAATAACCGTGTGAGCATGAAAAAAGTCTATTATTTTGACATTACAAACAGACACTCCAATTTTATTTATTGGTATAGATGGGATGCCTAACAAATTTTATACGCAGGACAAATTCAAATCATATATTATGCATAAACCCCGAGAGGGCACTTACATATTGTCAGGTTTACAATTTCCAAAAAAAATATACTACCACCGGATCGGAACGCGACCGCTACTGAGAAGATCCGGCAAGAAACTCAGCGGGCTTGTCTATTATTTTTAATTATTATTTTTTTTCTTCCCAAAACAAAAATTTATATGATCTAGAAATTATTTTTATGAGTCTGAGTGTAATTTGTGTCCGTAAATTATATTTAATACGAGGATTATTATAAAGAAATGATTTAAGTCAATTAAGAGATGTAGAAACATGTTATGGTATAAGATGAAGAAACTAATCACACTTTTGTAGAAAACAAAATATCACTTTTATAATATCTGAATTGTAAATAACTAAAAACCCTGCATTTTAAAATATAAATACCCTTAGACATAAACTAGGTCAATATTGTGGACTCAATCCCTCTTATTATAAGAGGAGACCTAAGCCGTTAACAATGAATTTATTGAAAAGATCTCATGCACAATACTTTTGAAATGGGGTCAAATATTTCAACATTATGAATACATTCAACTCGTTATTTATATTACTTTTATGTTAAACTTTTATTATTATTGATCGTATATATAATATGTTGCTTGTAAGGACGGATTAAGGGTACAATTCACCATCCCCTTGCCCATAGGTGTCGTAAAAGACGACTAAGGGATATGATATGTATATAACACCTGTGCAAGAAAAGGAAAACTCGAAATAAAACCCTATACCAACATGTCTGACCAACATGGTGGTCCAACATAGTAGGTGAAATTCCCTCTCATTGTGGAGGAGGCCCAAGCCCAAAAGTGGGACGTATGTGGGCTGCGATGATGATGATGATGATATATATACGAGGGGTGATCCAAAAGTAATGATAATCAATAATAAACACAATGAATAAAATAAAAAAATATATTTATTTCTCAACATAGTCTCCTAGCAAGTCTATACATTTAGTCCATCTCTTTTCTAAACCTAAAATTCCCTTACAAAAAAAATCTTTATCTTGACTCTCAAAAAAGTCCTCAACCGCGGCCATCACGTCGCTATCATCATCAAATTTCTTGCCTCGGAGGTGTTCCTTGAGTCGTGGAAAGAGATAGAAGTCACTGGGGGCTAGATCTGGTGAATAGGGGGGGTGTTCCACCAACTCAAAGCCCGCTTCCTGAATGCCAGCCATGGCAATTGCAGCTTTGTGAACAGGTGCGTTGTCTTGATGGAACAACACTCCAGCCCGCAGTTTGCCTCGCCTTTTCTCCTTAATAGCCTCCCGCAATCTTCTTATTTGTTCTGCATAGTAGGAGCCTGTAATAGTGGCCCCCTTTTCCAAGTAGTCCACCATGATTATTCCTTCAGCGTCCCAAAAAACAGACGCCATAACCTTCCCTGCTGAGCTTGACACTTTGAATTTCTTCGGCGTCGGTTCATCGGATCGTTTCCATGTCATCGATTGTTGTTTTGTTTCAGGATCAAAATGGTGGATCCAGGTCTCGTCCATGGTCACAAAACGTGACAAAAAATTGTCCTTGTCTGCCTGGAACTTTTCGAGATTTGCTCTTGACATGTCGACTCGTTTCTTCTTTTGCTCGTCGTTTAACATTTTCGGTACCCAACGCGCGGAGACCTTTCTCATATGCAATTCGTTCGCAAGGATTCTTTGAATGCTGCCATATGAGATCCCTGTGACCTCAGCTACATGCCTGATAGTCACTCTTCGATCTTCCAATACAACTTCTTCAACTTTTTTCACATTTTCTTCAGTGAGGGACGTCGATGGGCGTCCTTCGCGGTGTTCGTCTTCCGTCGATGTTCTTCCCAGCTTAAACTCCTTAGCCCAGCGTGCAACTGTGGAATATGGAGGAGAAGAGTCCCCTAATGTTTCCACCAAGTCGCTGTGTATGTCTTTGGTAGACATTTTTTTCAAGCAGAGGTATTTAATGACAGCTCTGATTTCGTGTTTTTCCATTTTGATGTTCACTCCTTGACAGTCCGTATTCAAATGAATGTAGCTCCCGGGAATTGTGGCCTATTTATATGATTTTTTTTTCCTGAACTAGTGGGTAACTGAGCAAGTGACTGAAATTTTTTTGTATTTTTGTGTGCACTAGAAATAACTGATTATCATTACTTTTGGATCACCCCTCGTATATGTATATAAAAATAACTTAATTTCTTTTTGAATTTATTGATTAGCTAATGATTTCTACGGTATACAGTAATTTTATTCCTAAATACATATAATTTATATCCTAATAATTTAAGTAAAAAAAATCGCTGTAGTCGCCATCCGCCAGTCACAGCTATTTTCAAATAATCTATAGCTACCAATATATAAAATTGGAGTGTCTGTTTGTAATGTCAAAATAATAGGCATTTTTCATGCTCACACGGTTATTTGTTATTTGCACTATACATATGCCTAAAATACACTTTATATATATATATACTAGCAATCCGCCCTCGCTTCGCTTCGGTTATAGGTTATAGTGGTTTTACCCGCGTAGTTCCCGTTCCCGTGGGAATACCGGGATAAAATATAGCCTAGTTTACGCCCTGATATTATAGCTTTCCATTGGTGAAAGAATTTTTGAAATCGGTCCAGCCGTTTTGAAGATTACCCGGAACAAACAGACAGACAGACAGACAGACAAAAATTTGTTAATTGCTATTTTAGGCATAGGTGTCGTGCAAATAACCGTGTGAGCGTGAAAAAAGCCTATTATTTTGACATTACAAACAGACACTCCAATTTTATTTATTGGTATAGATATTGTCTGTTTGTCTGTCTGTTTGTGCCGGGTAATCTTCAAAACGACTGGACCGATTTCAAAAATTCTTTCACCAATGGAAAGCTATAATATCAGGGCGTAAACTAGGCTATATTTTATCCCGGTATTCCAACGGGATTGGGAACCACGCGGGTAGGGCCACTGAAACCGAAGCGAAGCGAGGGCGGGTTGTTAGTTTTTAAATAAATCCTTTATTATTGTGAATAAAAAGAAGTTCGATAAGTCGATATCTTGTTTGGAGTATGATAGTTCAGAAGCAATGTTTAGAATCTTTTCAGCATATTCCCTTCAGGCGCGAACAGAATTATCATATAAATAGCTGAATTTAGTTTATATTCAAAGAAACTGATAGATATTTCTATAAACTAGCATTTCATCTTGATATCTCTAGAGAAAGTTTTATAACGAAATAACGAAATAACGAGTAAAGTTATTTTAACCTTTGATGAAATGTAGAATAATATATGTAAACCTGAAGTGCTTTTTTCCAGCGACTTTATGATATAAATTTAAATAAATAGTATAAAATGATAATAATTCTTGTCCGTGGATGTGGTAAAAGACGACTAAGGGATATATTAGGTCCTTACATATGAAATTAGCGTTTTGTCGTACTGACCACTTTGATCTAAAATATATTCTCTTTGGTTAAGAATTCCAAATTCAAATTTATAAATTCATTTAGCTGGTACATTTGAGTTTTAAAAACAGTTATTCATTTGTTTTTTCTTTTCTTCATTCATTCTTTTTCTTTGGCGTCGCTTATTTCCGCACAATGGAAAACATGAAATATCGGTATATTTACGAATACGATTCTACCGTGGCACCAGTGCTGCAGAAACAGCTCGAAGGATTAATGATGTGTACGGCGCTGGTGTCGCAAAAAAAAGCACAGTACGTTTTTGGTTTAAACGTTTTCGTTCTGGAAATTTTGACCTTCATAACCAACCACGTGGGCGGCCGGCGACCAAAGTGGAAAGTAAAGAATTAAAGGCTATTGTGGAAGCGAATCCAACATAAAGCATTTCAGACATAGCTGCAGGCTTCGGGATAAGTGACAAAACTGTATTAATCCGCTTGAAGCATTTCGGGTAAGTAAAAACTTCAATGATGGGTACCTCATGAATTGAGTGAATCGAACTTGCAAACACGCGTCGACTACTGTGATACTTTGCTCAACCGACACAATAATGAAGGGATTTTAAATCGAATCATTATTTGTGATACTGTACGATAATCGGAAGCGCACGTCGCAATGGCTGAACCCTAGAAACCCAGCCAAATCCTGCCCTAAACGAAACTTTGCTGAGAAAAGTTACTTGTGAGTGTTTGGTGGACTAGCGCTGGTGTCGTTCACTAGAGCTTTCTAAAATCTGGCCAAACGATTACGACAGATATCTATTATCAGCAACTGCAAAACATGAAGGAAGAACTAGCTGCTAAGCAACCGAGATTGGTCAATCGCTCTAGACCACTGCTGCTTCACGACAACGTAAGACCACACACTGCACAACAAACAACCACTAAGTCAGATGAGCTACAATTGGAATGTCTACGACATTGCTGCAGCAGATCACCATTTTTTTTTTCAGAATTTGGACAACTTCTTACAAGAAAAAGAATTCAACTCTGATGCAGCAGTCCAAACCGCCTTCAAATAGTTTATTGATTCTCGCCCCCATGGTTTTTAGTAAAGGGATCAATGAACTACCTATGAGATAGTAAAAGTGCTTGGATAACAACGATGCATACTTTGAATAATTAAACATATTTTACAAAAAAAAATTGACTTTATATTCCTCCCGTACAAAGAAAAGAAAAACTGGACATAAAACTCTAGACCAATATGTTTGACCAGCATGGTGTAGTATGTCAATTTCCTTCCTATTGTGGAGGGGGATCGAGCCCAGCAGTAGGACGACAACGATAATAATTCATAATTTTGAAGAAATAAATTAGCCAACAGCACGAAGAATTAGCACGCTGACATTGTACGTAAAACTATTTCACGGATTTTATTGCGTTTGTATTTGATGTTTGATTGCCTGACATTTCGAACACTTTACATCGTTTATGGTCACGGGTGAACTAAGATGTCTCACGTCCAACAAGTCATCGCTATTACAGAGATCAAAAATACAAACGCGATAAAATCCGTACAATAGTTTTATTTATAACTAGCAATCCGCCCTCGCTTCGCTTCGGTTTTAGTCGTTTTACCCGCGTAGTTCCCGTTCCCGTGGGAATACCGGGATAAAATATAGCCTAATTTACGCCCTGATATTATAGCTTTCCACTCGTGAAAGAATTTTTGAAATCGGTTCAGCCATTTTGAAGATTACCCGGAACAAACAGACAGACAGACAGACAAAAATTTTTTAATCGCTATTTTAGGCATAGGTGTCGTGCAAATAACCGTGTGAGCATGAAAAAAGCCTATTATTTTGACATTACAAACAGACACTCCAATTTTATTTATTGGTATATACTAGCAACCCGCCCTCGCTTCGCTTCGGTTTTAGTCGTTTTACCCACGTAGTTCCCGTTCCCGTGGGAATACTGGGATAAAATATAGCCTAGTTTACGCGCTGATATTATAGCTTTCCATTGGTGAAAGAATTTTTGAAATCAGTCTAGCCGTTTTGAAGATTACCCGGAACAAACAGACAGACAGACAAAAATTTTTCAATCTGTATTTTAGGCATAGGTGTCGCGCAAATAACCGTGTGAGCATGAAAAAAGCCTATTATTTTGACATTACAAACAGACACTCCAATTTTATTTATTGGTATAGATATAGATTGGAACAATCATTTATAAATCTCATAAAGAACTGTTGACTTGAGATGTCGCTATTCAAACCAATACGCTATATGTGTCGTCATATTCGTATTTGTAAAATATATAAAAAGTAGGTTACGACCCCTCACCCTTAAAGAGTACAAGGTATGTTTCACAGTCGAGTTGCCCTCAGAATCGGATAAGCCCAGTGAGTGCAAATCATTCCCGTAAGCAAGGAGCTCAGAGAACTACACGCAGGTGTGTGCGCGCACGCGTTCATTCAGAAGTAATTTAAAAACCAGGACATTATATCAGTATTTTGCAATCTCATTGATAACTAGCAACCCGCCCTCGCTTCGCTTCGGTTATAGGTTATAGTCGTTTTACCCGCGTAGTTTCCGTTCCCGTGGGAATACCGGGATAAAATATAGCCTAGTTTACGCCCTGATATTATAGCTTTCCATTGGTGAAAGAATTTTTGAAATCGGTCCAGCCGTTTTGAAGATTACCCGGAACAAACAGATAGACAGACAGACAGACAAAAATTTTTTAATCGCTATTTTAGGCATAGGTGTCGTGCAAATAACCGTGTGAGCATGAAAAAAAGCATTTTGACATTACAAACAGACACTCCAATTTTATTTATTGGTATAGATTTCCTTAATAAATTTGTTTTATTTATTAAAGTATTATGTGCTTTTATCGTAACTGTATGTTAAAAATACATTGCTTTATTATTTTTGAAGTGAAACTTATTTAGAGTCTTAGTCTCTTCTTAGAGTCCATAGAGACACAAACATGTAAATGTATAGGATTCAGCCGGCGAGAGAATGAGATAAAGGATGAAAGATGGATAAAGGATAAAGAAGTTTCGCTTTTGACATGCGTACTCTGTACACACGCTTTTTTAGTTCCGTACCCAAAGGGTAAAACGGGACCCTATTACTAAGACTTCGCTGTCTATCCGTCTGTCTGTCTGTTATCAGGCTGTATTTCAAGAACCGCGATAGCTAGACAATTGAATTTTTTACAAATTATGTAGTTCTGTTGCCGCTATAACAACTAAAAACAAAATAAAATAAATATTTAAGGGAGGCTCCCCTACAACAAACGCGATTTTTTGCCCTTTTTTATAGATAATGACACGGAACCCTTCGTGCACGATTCCGACTCGCATTAGGCTTCGCTTTTTTTTTTGCATTAATGTAGAAATCGTAAAATCGCGGGAGGGATCAATAAAAGAATAAACAGTTCATTCTGGTGTATTTAAAATAGACACTGCTTTGACCTTCCCGCTTGTTTAGTCAAATCAAATCAAAACATTTCGCACATTTAATCCAATACCGTCCCTAAAAGAATTTTACCGATAAACTGTTTTTAATGCCATCTATTTGCTAAGCACTGAATTTATATATTGCTTGGATTCTTATTTTAATTCTACTTAACTTTTTAATTTTTTTCGAAAATGATAGTGTTGTGTTACTAATATTTTTAATTATCAACATCCACTAATTAATAATAGTTGAAATGAAAAAATATAAATGTTTTATTAGAGATAATAGTTATTGATAAAATAAAATTATAAAACCTGAAAGCTAGTATACCCTTATTTATATCAGTTAATGTTTGTCATAAATCTTTAAACAGCTCTCCTGCTTAATTTGCTTATTTATGATAGTGACGGTATTGGAATAAAGGTGCAATTTATAGCTTGCTGTAGGTCTACGAAGCCACTTACATATTACGAATATTAAATTTTATTTGAAACTAATCTATAGGTGGTAGGGGCACACTGTGAACAGTCTTCTGCATCACGTACCATCAAGTGTGCTGTTTGCTACCATATCGACAATAAAAAAATGTCACAGGATCAAAACGCAGCCGCAAGAAACGGGGAAATCGTCATTTTTTAAGTTACGTCTTAATAAAATTGTATATAATATGTTTAGTTAATACTAGCAACCCGCCCTCGCTTCGCTTCGGTTATAGATTATAGTCGTTTTACCCACGTAGTTCCCGTTCCCGTGGGAATACCGGGATAAAATATAGCCTAGTTTACGCCCTGATATTATAGCTTTCCATTGGTGAAAGAATTTTTTAAATCGGTCCAGCCGTTTTGAAGATTACCCGGAACAAACAGACAGACAGACAGACAAAAAATTTTTAATTGCTCTTTTAAGCATAGGTGTCGTGCAAATAACCGTGTGAGCATGAAAAAAGCCTATTATTTTGACATTACAAACAGACACTCCGATTTTATTTATTGGTATAGATTAGATCCAATGTGATACGTTGCAAATTAAGATATGTATATTTTTTCAAGATATAAGAGAAGAGCATCAGTAGTTGACCATTTGAGGGCATAGAATTTCCTTTTTTATTACTCAATATTAATTGTAATTTGAATTCAATTAGTTTTTCTTTTTCTCAGCCCTGCGGAAGCTTTTCAACTACATTAAACCAGTAGTTTTGCTTGCACAATGATGAAATTAAAAAAAAACCTATAACTTTAGAATCAGTTCAGTAGTTGCCCAGTCCAAATATTGACTTTATAAATATTTCACATATAACGTTAACTTAATTAATGAAGAACAAATAAAAAGATAAGAAAAACATTTACTATTAAGAAGATCACTAAATTGTTAATCCATCAGCCTACAGATGTCCATTGCTGGACATAGGCCTCTCCACGGCTATGTCGATTACACCCGTTCTTCTACGGATTTCCGTGTTACTAATTTTATCACGTAGAGAAATATCGAGCATAGCCCTCTCCATCGCACATTGAGCAACTTTGAGCTTTTTATGAGGCCGACATTTAGAGGCCACGTTTTAGTGCCATTCAGTGATTATAAACCTTTGTTTTCAGATACTGCGGAATATTGGACCAGAATATCCTTTTAAGTTTCCCGAACGCTGCCCAGCCGAGTTGGATTCGTCGGCTGACCTCTGTTTTTAAATTGGATCTATCTAACTGGACTGCTTGTCCTAGGTTGATCTAGTGATCGACAACTATAAGAATTGCATTCCTAACTAGGACTGGCATAGGAATGACATGGGCATTAGACATGACTTTCTTCTTGTCCAAGTTCATTGGTAGATCTACTGGTCGAGAAACCCTGCTGAGATCAATGAGCGTAGTGCCAAGATCCTCCAGGATTCAGCCATGTCTACGACATCGTCAGCAAATCGAAGGTGAGTGATGTATTCGCCGTTGATGTTGATGCCGAAGCCGGTCCAGTCTAAGAGCTTGAAGACAGTCTTAGACTTTGGTAATATTTCACTTTAAAATTTTACAATACTTAAAAAATATTCAGCAAATTAATATGTTGCGAGTGCGTCACTTGAAAAAACAATAGGAGTGCATTTGGAATATCAAAAAATTAGGGGATGTGTAGTTTGTACTATTCAATGACTAGATAACAGCATCTACTATTTAATATGGAATTAGTTTAAAATCACGCCGTAAATTCTTATTTTATCGATTTCTGTGCGTTAGTGATCAACAGGTACATGGTCAATTACTAGTGCCTTTATCTTAATACAAAAAAAAAACTGGTTAGATCAAATCACGAGTGGCAAATAGAATTATGCGTCCTTGAGTAGACCTAAATTCAACTTTGAACATCGATGGAAAGATTCAAAATCTGGAATTGTGCCCAGTAGATTGTAATAAACTCAACTATTATTACGTAGGACTAATAAATCTTTGTAATTTTAATAATATAATTTTATATAAATTTATTTTGGTGCAGTACTTTGGTGCATTAACGAATGCGTGTGAGCACGATAGTAGGTTAAAATATCAAGTGCATTTGCAATGAAATCTAAAATCTGGATCAATGCCAGAATGCATATTTATAATGACGTCAAGGAAACTTTTAAATCAAGCGTTGCATTGAATAACAAGTTTTATTAATATATTTCTTATCGCAATGTCAATGCTCTTACTGATGAGAAAACTCTTATATTATCGAGGACTTCACAAATATCCTACTAATATTATAAACGCAAAAGTTTGTATGTGAGAATATTTGTTGCTCTTTCACGCAAAAACTACTGAATGGATTTTGATGAAATTTCACAATAACACAGCTTACATATCAGAATAATACATAGGCATAATTTATCCCGATATTCCCACGGGAAGGGGAACTATGTGGGTAAAACCGCAGGGCGCTGCTAGTTTTTAACCGACTTCAAAAAAGGAGGAGGTTCTCAATTCGTCTGGATGTATAATATTTTTTTTTATGTTATGTTCACCGATATTTCCGTCAATTATAGACGGATTTAACAATTTTTTCTTTTGTTAGATAGAGTTCACTTCTGAGGTGGTCCCATTCTCACCAGGTCAGGATCTGATCATGGGATCCAGGAGAAATCGAGGGCAACCAACGAAAATTGTTTACTCGTATGGTGTTGTTGTTACGTACGTACTACGATGCGCCTGTGCTGATGATGAAGTTACAGAACTCCTTAACGGTTAGGAGTTGGTAAACAATACTGCAATTGGTCGATAGCAACTATTTAGTAGTGTGTAGGGCTAACTTGTTGCTGGTGAGGTATGCTTAAATCAACATCTGATGCTGGTGTGCTGATGGTCAAGCTTAAGAACTCCTTAACGGTTAGGAGTTAGGGGATAGTACTGCAATTGGTCGATGGAAACTAGGTAATAGTATGTAGGGCTAAAGTGAGACTTGTTAACCGACTTCAAAAAAGGAGGAGGTTTCTCAATTCGACCGTATATTTGCTTTTGTTATGTTTATTCGCGGATAACTTCGTCAACAACTTTACTACAATATCAAATCACTAAGTAAATACAATATTATTAAAAATATCAAAGTAACTACAAAACAATAACAGTATTAGAAAAATATATGAATCGGTACGTAGTAGTAGCATTTACTTGGCACCAACTTCAAAATTATAAAATAATTATTTAATCATTTCTATTTAATTAAATTAAAATACATATGACTTTGTGCGAAGTAAATTTATTTTTTGCTTTTTAGTTTACTGTTTGAAGTCGGTTTATTTTTTGTTAAAATTATTTTATTATATAAAGCCTTAACAGAAAGTCCTGAGTGACTCAATAATTGCACTGCACAGATGGCGTAATGGTTAAAATACCGACCTATAGTGCCAGTGTCGCGGGTTCGAATCCCACGCAGGACAACAATTTGTGCGATCCCCAGATTGCTTTTTTGAATCTGGATGTAGTTTCTGTCCGTTAATTATGTTTGTAAAGTGAAAAAATATATTTAATATCGCTATACTAATGTCAATTGCCTTCCGCATGGTGACGTAAAACGAATACAATTCACCCTGCCTTGCCCGTGGGTACCGTAGCAGACGACTAAAGGATTATAATAAGCAGATAAAAGCTATCCAAGAGAAGGACAACTCGAAATAAAACCCTATACTAACACGTTTGACTGGCTTGAGGGTTCCAGCTTCCGCCACAATGCAAGGGAAATTGACATACTACGCTGATCAGACATGTAGATATAGGGTTTTATTTCCAGGTTTCCATTTCTTCCATAGGTGTTATATGCATACTATATCCTTTAGTCGTCTTTTACGACACCTACAGGGAAGAAAGGGGGTGGTGGATTGTATGCTTACTCCATCATCACACGAAATATATAACACTC
The DNA here is from genome assembly GCA_032191425.1 of Lymantria dispar. NCBI lineage: Eukaryota > Metazoa > Arthropoda > Insecta > Lepidoptera > Erebidae > Lymantria > Lymantria dispar. Next base: position 7,220,265 of record CM063445.1, on the reverse strand, counting down.
TAATTTTTTTTTTGTTTTCCTATCCTATCCTACTAATATTATATACGCGAAAATTTGTGAGTATGTGAGGGTGTGAAAATGTGAAGATGTGAAGATGTTTGTTGATCTTTCACTCAAAAACAACTGAATGGATTTTGGTGAAACTTCACAATATGATGAAGAAATGATAATCAGAATAACACAGGCTATAATTTATCCCGATATTCGGGAATAGGAACTGGGGGTGAAACCGCAGGGCGCTGCTAGTAGTCCATAATTGCATAAAACAAGCACGATAGCTTTTAAGGTTCGATTTATAAATATACCATAATAACAAGATTTAATGGATAAAAAAGTCAAAACACTTCGACTACACTTTATGAATAGAAATTAACTTTGAGACGTCATCTACTTACGGATTTGTTCGGATACTGTCGGTGTGTTTTGATTCATCATCATCATTTCAGCCTATTGCTGTCCACTGCTGGACGTAGGCCTCACTAATGTTACGCCACAATGTGCGGTCCTGTACCGCCTGCATCCAACGACGCCCAGCAACTTTCACTAGGTCGTCGGTCCACCTAGTGTCCGTCCCACACTGCGTCGTCCGATACGTGGTCGCCGTTCGAGAACCTTTCTTCCCTAGCGGTTGTCGGTTCGTCGAGCGATGTGGCCTGCCCATTGCCACTTCAGCGTGCTAATTCTTCGTGCTATGTCGGTTACACCCGTTTTTCTGCGGATTGTTGTATTTCAGATTCTATCTCGCAGAGAAATCCCGAGCATAGCCCGCTCCATAGCACGCTGAGCGACTTTGAGCCTTGTTATGAGGCCTACATTTAGGGACCACGTTTCCGTGCCGTAAGTCATCACTGGTAATACACTGGTGTTTTGATTACTTAAAAAAATTATTATCAATTTGAAATTTATTTTCAATTTGATAAACTTTTTTCATCATTATAATCTCAATACAGATATGCCTCACTGTAGGTTTCGAGTCTCCATAATATGAGGGAAATGGATCTATTATACGATACTAGTCAGACGTGTTGGTATAGGGTTTATCTTCAGTTTTCCTTCTCTTGCATAGATATTTTATGCATATTAAAATACCTTAGTTGTTTTTTTTTCAATTCTTACGAGCAAGAAGGGGGGTGGTAAATTGTATTCTTATTCCGAATTATGTCGAAAAACTTTTTGAAAATCTATAAAAGTTATAACTAAAAATAGTTGAAAACTTTTATTGTAAAACTTATACTTAATAAGTATGAATTTCATATTATCTCTCAACTTACCGTTGCGACGGATTAATAATAGAATTCATCACCCTCCATTTTGCCCTTGGGTGCTATAAAACGATATTTTTTAAAGTAAAAATTACTTATAATAAATATAATGATTGCTTTTCACTGTATTTTTTAAATTTAAACTTATCAGCAATTTTTAATGCGCGTGTATTAGCAATTTTTAAAGTGTGTTTTTTATTTTTCTAAACTCTTATTCAATTTAAATTATAATCATATTTTTTTACCTCCTTATTAACGGATAGCGTTATATACACGCATAATGCTGTAATGATTTCTGATGTTGGGTGACACATGAGTATTACATAATGTAAATAGAACCATCTTTACAGATTTTATCACGTTGTCATTTGATGTTAGATTTTCGACGTTCCGTACACTTCAGCGTTTATGGTCACGGGCGAACTAATATGTCTCGCGTCCAAAAAGTAATCGTTATTAATCACAATTAAAAATGAAATGCAAACGTTATAAAATCTGTGAAAGTGGTTTTATTTACAACTAACAAACCGTCCTCGTTTCACTTCGGTTTTAGTCCTTTTACCTGTGTAGTGCCTGTTTCCGTGGGAATACCGGGATAAAATATAGCCTATGTTACACCCTGCTATTATAGCTTTTCAATGGTGATAGAAATTTTGAAATCGGTTCGGTGGTTTAAGCGTGAAAGCGTAACAAACAAACTTACTCTCGCATTTATAATTATAATATTAGTAAGGATACATAATGGTGTGTTAAATTATTAAAATAAAAAGTGATTTTTACATTTATGGTCGAAGGTTTATTGAGATCTGAACATCTTTATAAGCGAAGATCTTGAGAATATGAAGCTATAATTATATGAAGATCTCTATCCTTAGTATTTGTTTAATGGAGTGTAGATTCGAGTAAAGTGGAAATTGAGACAATGTAGAGGATTCAGTAGGTTTAAGTGTGTTAAGTCTTTGTGAGAATTCAATTATCTGTCTTAATTTGAATTTATTTGCGATTATATTTTAGTCTTTGCAGATGTTATAAACATCAAAGTAAGTTTGTTTGTTATGCTTTTAAGTTTAAGCCATTAAACGGATTTTAAAAATTCTTTCAACAAAGCTATATTATCGGCGAGTATTTGATAGTGAACCTGCTGCTGTGTTTCCTGTGCGCTATGACATGTCCTTCTAGAGTATTTACTTCACGGTAGGCAACGGCCTGGCTGTGCCCCTGGTATTACAAAGGTCCATGTGCGGTAGCGTCACTTACCATCAGTTGTGCTGACTGCTCGTTTGCCATCATCGGCAATAAAAAAAAAATAAGAGTAAAAAGGCTATGTTTTATACCGATCTTACCACAGGAACTGGATAAAACATGTCGCTGTAAAGCTTTTAGTAGTATTTTACGACACTCATGAGCAATGTAGGGGTTGGTACTATTCGTAGCTGCGACCACACATCAATAAAATATTATACTATTCACATAATATAATGGTTTTCCGTGTGGTGACGGAGTAAGAATACAATTCACCACTCTCTATCTTGCCCGTGGATGTCGTAAAAGACGACTAAGGAATATAATATGCACATAAAATCTGTGCAAGAGAAGGAAAACTCGAAATGAAACCCTATACCAACATGTGTGACCAGCATGGTATAGTAGGTCAAATTCCCTCAAATTATGGAGGCGGCCCGAGCCCAACAGTGGGACGTATGTGGGCTGCGATGATACCCATAGGTAAAAGTTTAATAATAAAAGTTTTTTAAACAGTGGGACGTACGTGGGCTGGGATGATGATGATACTCGCGTAAACATCAGAAAAACTAAAAAATAATAAGTAAAATTATGAGCCATCTGTACTCAAATTTTGATTGCACAGATGGTGTAATGGTTTAGATACCGACCTACCGGGCCAATGTCGTGGGTTCGATCCTATGCAGGACGATACTTTTTACGAGCTACAAGTTGTTGTTCTGAGTCTAGGTGTAATTTGTGGCCGTTAAATTATATATTTGTGGGATCCCCCGTAATACATGGATTATTTCTTTAGTGTACGGTGTTGTCATTAAAAAAAAGTCTTAACAGCATCCTTACTTTTTTGACAGAGCACGTATTTTCGTAGTATTTCGAAAAATATTGAAACAATTATGGAAACCGGAACACGTGAATGGCGCAAACGAAACATTAGATAAAGCACTACTTGTAAATAAAAATATTGTGCTTGCGTTTTGTTTTCGTATAGAGTATAAATAATTATACCTCTCTGAAAAGTCGCCGGGGTATACATTAATTTAAGCTAATGAAAACAGTTAAAAATGAGACTGTTTTTCTCCCTATCTTCATTTGCTTATTCTGTTTTTATGATACCTACACTTCTTCCGTTCAATATATTCAAGATATTAATATCTTTCACCGTGACTTTGTTTGTTAGCTTGGCTATTTTCATATCGGCTTATATATGTCCCACTGTTGGGCTAAGGCCTTTTCACATTAGGAGGGAAATTAGTCTTACTATACCTTGCTGGTCTGATAGGTTGGTATAAGGTTTTATTTTGAGTTTTCCTTTTCTTGCATAGATGTTATATGCATATTATATCCCTTAGTCGTATTTTACGACATCCACGGGTAAGATAGGGGTGGTTAATTGTATTCTTACTGCGTTATTACACGGCAAGACAACGATCAAATGTATTGGAAATATGACGCATTTTCGGATGGTGATGAGAGAAGAATACAATGTTTCACAATCTCTTAGTTAGTCGTTAGAGTTGCAAAAACAGTTTGAAGGATCACCATGAAAATGGTTAAATTTCCTAGGAAACTTATAATATTATCATCAATTGCTCTGCTAGGAATAGATAAACGCGTTTTCCTCTAGATAAATATGTATTTCTTTTTCATAATTTTTAGGGCATGATTTTTGTCAACTTTTAAGCTCAATTTTCTTTGTAATTTATATATTATAGTCGGCAGTGCCGACTCGGCATCGCCTGTCTTGTTTCTCGGGGTGGTTTTGGGCGGAGTGCGATTACATTACAGCCTACGAAAAAAAGATGAAAAGGGTTTGAACCTATGGTTCTTAAAGCTATTGAAAAATCGGTTGTCTGTAAAGTCGGTTTACTGACGATAGTTGAACGTGACAACGTCAACGTCGTCGAATATTCGACAATATATCACTGAACGTATATTTAATATCGAAAGAATCATTACCTTTATCGCCGCAATTATCGTTGCTATAAACAATTAACACAACATTCACTTTTCACTGCATTTCATACTTGACGAAAACATGTAAATGTATTATTGTATAGCAGCTGTCCACGCGGACGCATCGCTCACTCAAGTAGGAGAGGGACAGATGTCGAACACTGCCGAACGCGGAGGCTGATTGTGCCTCTTTGTCGCTCGTTCCGCGCTCTCGCTTGCACTTCAAGCCTTAAATGGAACGCCTCAGAGCGAGGTAACGCCGCATGAGTCATGTTTTTTTCGTGTGTGCAGCCGGCTCCATCGAATTATAAGACGTTGTCACGTCAAAAATCTTGTTCAAGGAAACTGGGTAGCGGCAACATGAAGGGCAAGTATTCGGCAATTCACCTCTCACATTTTGTTAAATTACAACCAGACAACCATGCGGTAAGGTGTCGTGGATATTGAAGGTTATCAGAATATCTTTACAACGACACATTAAAGATGAAAGAGGCCGCTGTGGTTCAGTGGTTATATCATTGGCGTAGGTGATTATTGAAGCCACACACCCCTCGTTTGTCACAGGCAAGAGCTAGCGTCTACATACGTTTCTTCACCGTGAACAAAAAAATTGTAAAAGCCTCTGTTTGTTATATGATCCTATACCTCTTTTGTGCTGTGTGAGTAACGAATATTACCAATATTACATTGCTCCTGGGTGTTGTAAAACATTACCAAGAGTTTTACATAGATCTGGACCAGCTCCATCTGATGGCGTTTAGTCAACAATTACATTCTCAAAGAGGGTTAATATCAGACAGGCGGCCGGGGATAAAACTATTGCCAATAGGCTGACTGCGCGGCGGCGACCGACGTCCTGAGAAAGGCACGTCGAGAGGAGTGGGTACCCCCTCAGGGTATGCCGTCGGGCCAACCACTGAGGACAAGAAACTCGGCACGGATGGTTGACATAACGACGAAGGCAATGTGCTACGGGTGGGTTATAGGGCTGCGCGCCGCCCCTCTATCGCCCCAGACGGAGCTGGGTGGCGGGTGCGCTGACTATAGAATAAAAAAGGGGGATAAAAACGAAAGATAAATACAGAAATTTGAAAATCAACACGCTTCACACGAATAACAACACTTATATTAAATATTTATGTTTTTCCAATAAATCACAAACGTAGCTAGAACAAAAGTTATATCAATTTGTTTCAATGTCTAGATAGTTATTTGTTAGGAGTAAAAAAGCCTCGGGCTGATAAGTAATTGCTGTCGAATAGATAAGATGAATTGGGGACAATTTGTTTGACGTTTATAGACCTTTGGTATGCCAGCCATTAATTTGCCAAAATTTATGGATTAAATTTAGTATTGCTTCAGAATTCACTTATAGATCCACGTCCTGTTTTGAACGGGACAATACTGTTTTCAAGTTCTTTGTCCTGTTGTCCCAAGTTGTACAAAAAGGGTCATGTTTTTACATACAGGGTATAAATGATCATTTGCTTAAGGGATAGGGATGTGTTTTTGTATTGGTTTGTTGCCCACACCCATTCATACGGGCGCTCTCACGCCCACGCCCAAACGCACATTCCCACGCCCAGCCAAGTTGATGTTTGATGTTTTGTACTTATTATTTCTCGCGATCAACGTATTTTCTCGTAATGATATGTCGATTTTTTTAATGCTAAATAACATCAAACCAAATTAGCAGCTTAATGGCTATGCCTATACATTACCTACACATCTCCGTGTGGTGACGGAGTAAGAATACAACCATCCACCCCCTATCTTACCCGTGGGTGTCGTAAATACGACTAAGGGATATAATATGCATATAATATCTGTACAGGAGACGGTAAACTCAAAATGAAACCCTATGCCAACACGTGCATTGTCCGTCACCCGCAGAGAGGTTGACTGCGCGACGGCGACCAACGTCCCAGGACGTCGAGAGGTGAGGGTACCCGAAAGGGTATTCCGTCGGGCCGGACCACTGACGACAAGTCACCTCTGCTCCGGTGGTCGGCCCAACAACGAGGGGACGTGGGTACGGGTGGGTTATAGGCCCGCGCGCCGTCCTTTCATCGCCCCGGACGGAACGGCTCGAGCCCAACAGTGGGACGAATATGGGCCAAGATGATACATAGAAATTTTTATAAGATTACCTACATTTGGAAATAGTGGGACATATGATTAGCGTGGAATATCACAAGTACAGGTATTTTGTACGCTATGTATTAGCTTATCCGTTCTATCTAATAAGCACGTACTATAAACAGTGTCAACATAATTCAATTTAGATACAATTAGAAATTTACAAAGTGTTACATGTATATCGATACTCAAATAAGGCTGAATTCGATATAGTAGTTTAAGATAGCAGTTTCTTACTAGAGATGTTACATTAAGGTCATTCTTAGGTAAACCTATTATTGAGTATATTATTTATCATATAATATGATATCATACCTATTAGTCAGACTTTAGTGAACCGTTTCGTTATTGGCTACCCAATCACTAAACACTAATACTCCGTGTGATGATGAAGTTAGAATACCAATTCACCACCCAGGGGGTGGTGAATTTGTATTTCTTGCCTGTAAGTCTCATAAAAGACCACTAAGGGATGTGACATGCAGTTAATATCTATTCAAGAGAAGGAAAACTTGACATAACAGCCTGTACCAACACGTATGACCAGAGCGGTATAGTAGGACAATTTCCCTCCCTTTGTGGAGAAGGTCCGAGCCCAACAATGAGATTTATGTGGGTTGGGATGATGAGATAATGAACCACTAACAAAACAATGTATAGTTATTAGGTAGTTATCAATCATTTTATCCATGTTCTATTCGAATATATTATAAAATTGCTGTGAGATTTGGTCATTACAAATATTATATACGAATATTAGCAAATACTGATGCAATGCAACAGAGACAAATAATGAAATGTAAAAAAATCTGTTCTCATTGCTTGCTCACTTGACAACCAACTAATGCAGTTTTCATATGAAGCACGACGTATATGTCTTAAGCACGCACTTTGACAAGCACGCAGTCAGCACCTATTCTTACAATATTCTTCTCCCTCACACGTCAGACGACGAGACTTTAGACCATAGCGAGTTGAGTGAGTCGCTTCGCATGCTGTTACGCGTCCCTATTATTGCTATTATTTGACTAATATCTGGTAACCTTGTATTAACTTTTATTATAATACCGTACCTGTTACAATGATGTTTTAGTCACACCACTATTTCTTACCGCTTCTACTATATGCGTCTCGAAATGAAATTGTCTATTAAAATTATTCCAGGATTTATTCGAGCCATTAATATTTACGTCAGAATTTGATATTTTTATTTTTACAATGCATCTTTTTAGGGTTCCGTACCCAAAGGGAAAAACGGGACCCTATTACTAAGACTTCGCTGCCTGTCCGTCCGTCTGTCCGTCCATCTGTCTGTCACCAGGATGTACATTTTTGCGATTTTTTTTTGCTCTTTTTTATAGATAATGGTACGGAACCCTTCGTGCGCGACTGCGACTCGCACTTAGCCGGTTTTATCTCTGATGTCAAGTAACCCTGCTCCGGTGGTCGGCCCAACGACGAAGGCGTCGTGGTTTTCGAGTGGGTTGCGGGAGTTGCGTGCTTAAGCCCCTCTGTCGCCCCGGACGGAGTGGTGCGGAGGCGCGCCGACCGCAGCTCACCCACAAAAAAAAAAGCCGCTTTTATCTATACCAATAAATAAAATTGGAGTGTCTGTTTGTAATGTCAAAATAATAGGCTTTTTTCATGCTCACACGGTTATTTGCACGACACCTATGCCTAAAATAGCAATTAAAAAATTTTTGTCTGTCTGTCTGTCTGTTTGTTCCGGGTAATCTTCAAAACGGCTGGACCGATTTCAAAAATTCTTTCACCAATGGAAAGCTATAATATCAGGGCGTAAACTAGGCTATATTTTATCCCGGTATTCCCACGGGAACGGGAACTACGCGGGTAAAACGACTATAACCTATAACCGAAGCGAAGCGAGGGCGGGTTGCTAGTTTTAAATATAATATTTATTGGGGTTCAGTACAAGGCAACAACCGTGTGCTATATTAGATCAATTCCTTTCCTATTATGAAGTAGGCTCGAGCCTAGCATTAGGATGTACATATATAAGACTAGCTTCTGCTCGCGACTTCGTCAGCGTGGTATAGATACTTTGAGCTAACGCTAACTTTAATCTAATACTTTGTTTACGTAGAAGTTGAAAATATTTTTTGATAATACGATTCTATCATACATGATTTTTGCGAAAATTTAGCCGTTTACGCAGTGGAGGCTCTCAAAAGGAAAAAAGAAATCCCCGATTTTGAAACAGTCTTCATTGGTGCTCCGTTGCTGTTAGTCTTAGCATGATGATATATAGCCTATAGCCTTCCTCGATCAATGGGCTACCTAACACTGAAAGAATTTTTCAAATCGGACCAGTAGTTCCTGAGATTCGCGCGTTCAAACAATCAAACTCTTCAGCTTTATATATAGATCATGATGACAGATCATGTAGACAAACGACTGTCGATAGTGTGGTCTCGCCACTATAAAAATAAAAAATATCCCTAATACGATGTAGCAACCCTATAAGAAAGTTGAACTACACTTGACCCCATTCGTTAAAGTAAAGAGTCAACAAAAGGCTATTCTATTTACACTTCGATTTAATAAAGCCTAGTTGCTCATTGATCACAGCCATTTTTCAGTCGCACTGTACCTAATACGTAACCATTACTTTGAAATATTGCACGAGTCATTGAAATTTATTCAAGAAAGGTACTTGTTATAATATTGGAGTGTAATATCTCGTTTCAAAGGTCAATTGGATAATGCTGAGGTTAATGGGGTGAATCCATCTGATCAATAACGAGTATATTCAATTACTATCAAACAATTAATACCTTTGTTATTTCGTTGTAATTAATAAACGAATTAATATTATCATAATAATATTATAGATAATTTCTGTGTGGTGACGGATTAAGAATACAATTCATCACTCCCTATCTTACTCCCTTGTATGTCGTAAAAGACGAAAATAAAATATGGGGAATCTCCAACCAATAAAGCCATAGTTTCGGACAGACGCGACGACTTAGTTATGTTATTTTTTCTGTTGTATACGTTTATATGGATAGAATTAACAATCACAGATTTTGATTGTCTTCAATAAGGTTTTTATAAATTTGTGTGAGTATAATATGGTTGTCTGACCAACGTATTGTAATAGGTTTATGTCCCCCTTATTTCGCAAGAAGCTCGAGCACAACATTTGTCAAATATGTTCCATATATGATCGTCCAGAGGGTGCCACTACCAGTTGTCTGTCCGTCAACGGATTAGTGTCACTACGGGCGCGCGATCCCGGACTGCTCTAGCTGCTGCTGTCGTCTCTATCCTATACCCCATGACCGTAGTATCCTTAACCCACTTCATCCCATAGGTATCCACCATATCCCCATCCTTTATCCCCAGTAACGAGAATTCCTGAGGAGGGTTGGCGTCAGGCAGGCGGCCGGCCATAAAAAAATAGCCGTATCTTTTACAACGTGGTTTTATATGGAGACTAGAAGGTAAAAATATGTTGTGCCGACTCCACTTAGTGTGGGATGAGGGCAGGCAAATGATGATGATGATGATGTTCCACATATGACCTGACAAGAATTATCATTTACTACTTTTTTATGCTCTCAATTATTTGTGCCCAAAGAAGTAAATAGAGTTATTCCTCTTGTGGTGATAGTTTAAGAATATAAAATAAAAATCGAATCTAACACCTCGCAATAGCCAGTCGTGCATAAAGAGTCAGTTTATAGATTACTAGCAACCCGCCCTCGCTTCGTTTCGGTTCCAGTCGCCCTACCCGCGTAGTTCCCGTTCTCCTGGGAATATCGGCATAAAATATAGCCTATGTTACTTCCTAATATTATAGCTCTCCATTAGTGAAAAAATTTTTGAAATCGGTTCAGTGGTTTAAGCGTGAAAGCATACAAACTAACAAACTTACTTTCGCATTTATAATGTTAGTAACGACTAATGACACTGAAATATAAGCTAATGCTTATATAACAACTCACTTATAAAATTAAACATTTCAGAAGCAAAATAAACTTCATGCTAATATAAGAATCGCTACATCAATCACGCCGATTTAAGGAAATTACTTGACAAAATTTCAGCAAGAATCTAATGAAGTAATCAGAAGATAACGTAATTGTCTTTTTACAGTAACGTGGCCAGAGAGGGGCGGCGGAGGCAATGCCAGCCGGCTGCTACGCATTCAATCAGACTGCGAAAATGTGCACAATTTAAAAAAAAATACTCATTATAGACAACTAAAATGGATAAGTGGCCGATAATTCTATCCATATCAAGAACAGATAGAACAAAAATAACCTAACTAAGAATCCGTACTAATATTATAAATGCGAAAATAAGTTTGTTTTTTTTGTTACGCTTTCGCGCTTAAACCAACAACGAAATAAAAAAAAAAAAAAAAATTTCTTCACCAATGGAATACTATAATATAAACGAGTAACATAGGCTATATTTTATCCCGATATTCCCACGAGAGCGGGCACTACGCGGGTAAAGAGACTGAAATCGAAGCGATGTGAGGGCGGATTGCTAGTAAGATATAAAGAGAAGTAAAACTTAACATAAAGCCCTATGCCAACACATCTGACCGTTGCGGTATAGTAGGTCAAGTTCCCTCTCATTATGGAGGAGCCCTGAGCCCAACAGTGGAACTTGTATGGGCTGAAAAGATCACGAAGATAATGATAAAGAATTTTATTAACTTTACCGTAGTCTACAATAGCTTGCTTGGTCGGGGATTCCCTCCATGTTATTTTCGTTTCTAGAACTCAGGGAAAAACTATGAGTCCAGGAATTCCCTTGAAATAGTTGTTGCTTAAATTAATTAGCAATTAAAAAAATATGAGTTTCAGGGATGCCGGCCTGATGATTGCTCTTCTCATTCGGCCATCGCCGCTTTTTAAACGTGTCTTAGTTCACAGTTTTCTGTAACGGAATACCACCATGACAACTGCACCGAGTGACACCAATGCTTGATAAACCGCTGTTTTCTTACGCTAAACGATAAAATAAATTATATCTTTAATTAAATAATATTTTTTTATTCATTTGCCGTGTGGAATATGAACTTCTAACTTTTAATAATAACTAGTACTACAGTAATCTATCGCAACCTCTTAGCTAGTTTGATATTAATAAATTGAAGCCATATTATATTAGAAAAAGGATCCCGGCAGAAAATCTCAGTAATAGCTTTCCGTACTTTGTATATCTCATAAATTCCACTGATATCGCTATTTCATTACATCTGTATTTAATAAATTTACTTCACCATAACGCAACTGGTAGAAAAATCTAAGACATTAAGTCCGTCTAGAACCTTAGTTTTAAAATTGTGAAAGATAAACAAATCTAATAGTTCAAAACAAATTCAGCGAGTATAATCGCGTGCAGAAACTAGTTCAAATAGACTTTCCGGTTACGGTAGTGGCTAATTATCGATCTATCATGCCTTTCGTGGGTTCAATATCCACGTAGGATAGTTGTTGTTCGATCTAAAGATTATTCTCAGAGTCAGAGGTTATCTGTATCCGTTAAATCTATGTTTATCAAGTCTCCATCGACACATGGATTTATTCCTGAGATCGTACTTAGAAGTGTTGATTTAAGAAATAAAAAAATATTAAAAATATTACGTATTTTAAATTTATTATCACTGCCTCGGCTTTTTTAATATTTTTTGCCATTCATGATCACAAAAGGCAAAGGCTTAAGGTATTAAAGATTCAATATGTCATCGTTATTACATAGGTTTTATCCACCCACTAAAGCTTTAGTTATTAATTTTAGACCACACTTTAATACATCTTCGTATAAAAAGGTCTTGCACCCAATAGAGCTAATTTGCTAATGTATCCTTACTAACATTAAAAACGCGAAAGTTTGTAAGTATGTGTAGATGTGAATGTGATGTGAAGATGTTTGTTGCTCTTTCACGAAAAAACTACTGAATGAATTTTGATGAAACTTCACAATAATATAGCTTACCTATCGACGTTCTATGTCGAAAAAAACCTTCCCAGAATAATGCCAGAATTAGATGCTCTTGATAGGTAGATTGACGATAGCAATTGCTCTTATAAGTTTTCCAAGAGAATCTGTTGCCTTTACAACTGGTGATTCTTCATTTGGGTTTTATGACGCTCCCTTGTCTGGACAAGTAGGGTGTGGGGTCACACTATATTCCTAACTCTCACCCATCTGACGTAATATGCACGCATAAGAAAAATTCGTTATTTTATATTCTTCCCATTACTAAGCATATCCAAACTTCCAAACCTTAAGTGGACATGACCTGATATAATATTATAAAATAGGGTAACCACCAAATAAAATATATTTCGAATTTACTTCCTTTTGCATTTTAACCCATACATATGTCTGGAAACCGTCTCTTATCAACTCTTACGTAGGAAAGGTCTATTTTTGAGGCGAGTTATGGTAAATACGTCTTTATTCCGACCGGCTGCTGTAAGACAAAGAATGGGCGGCATGGAGCAGCATAACCCCGCGTACTTCCCATCTTTTCCGAGCAATTCATTTTTGTTAACTTTAGTGATCCACTTTCAAATAACACTTTCGGGTACACCTCTCTTGGTCAATGTTTCAGCTACTAATTCCATTGAACCAACATTTGCAGCGAGGCTTCCATGTTCTGGACATTAAATCCAAAGCTGATCTGACCAATGGTTGATGATGTGGTATCCGATATCGCCCTGACTTTTCAGTCTAAAGGCAGCTATCTCTGCCTGTATCACATACGCCGTAATAGTCCGAGAGCACCCCCACCTCGAAATCCTATAAGTCCAAGTCATCCTCAGTAAAAGCACAAACTTTGTCCCGGGCTGGCCACGGACGACAAGGAACTCAGTACCAATAGCGAAGGGTTAGCAATACGGCGGGTTATGAAGCCACGCACCGGCCTCGTGTCGCCCCGGACGGAATGAAAGGCGTGTGTACTGAACACAGCCCAAAAAAAAAATCGGGTAAGTCCGAGTCGGAGTCGCGCAGGTAGGATTCCGTACCATCATCATCTTGCTCTTATCCCAATTAGTTGGGGTCGACGCAATATGTCATCTGTTTTGACATATTGCAAAAAGTTTCGGCAATGACTTTTATGACCGGCCGCCTGCCTGACGTCAACCCTCCTTGGGAATGTAATCGTTGACCCAAATGGTACCAGATAGTGTTGGTCCGAGTCAATCTAGGGCTCTTAGTCGTCTTTTACGACACCCACGAGCAAAGCAAGGGTTGGTAGTATTCGAAGCCGCTACCACACAGCCAGGATTCCGTACCATTATCTATAAAAATCGCATTTGTTAAATGGGAGGCCCCCCAAAAAAATATTTTATTTTATTTTTAGTATTTGTTGTTATAACGGCAACAGAAATACATAATTTGTGAAAATTTCAACTATCTAGCTATCGCGGTTTTTGAAATACAACCTGGTGACAGACAGATGGATGGACAGATAGTGAAATCTTAGTAATAGGATCCCGTTGTTACCCTCTGGGTAGGAAACCCTAAAAAAGCGTAAACTTTGTCTGCCGAAAACTTCTATTGACATTCTATATTCTCAATTTGCTGTATACAAAATTTATTATCAATGCTAGATGTATTACAGCAAACATTAGGTTTATATCGGTAGCCGGTTTTAGGGATTATACTGCATTATCTAACGCCCACAACCTCGATTGTGGTTTAGCTATATTATTGAATATTATTTTGCATGGATTTTATATCAATAGTTGAAAAGTAATATGCAAATATTTATATACATAATTAGTTTCCTAGACATTATTGTAGACTCATGTCATCTCAAATGCAAATACACGTACCGCCAAAATTGGCAACTTATAAAAAAAAAGATTCAAAATATGTTGATTGAAACTTTTTGTTGACGTAACACTGGCTGGTTCTTTTAATTAGATTTAAAGCAATATGGCAAAGGCTTGTGTAAGCCACACATGTAGCAATTTACTTGCGCACGTTTGGACTTACACAAGTATATTGTAATATCTGTCGCTTCAGCGAATTTCTGACATGTACAAGTTTTGAAAACATTCCAAATTACAATTCCCAACTTGTGCAAATTTGCGTTTACTTGAACGGGTGTGGCAGCATATACATTATACATACAAGTCTCAGTCGCGTACTAGCCATCTACTTATTTTTTTTTCTTTTGTGTGTGTACAGCTGTTGGCCGCAGATGGCCTTGACAGCTTGACGCGGACTATGGGTGAGCGCTGAGGGCTCTCAACCCGGACTAGCCATCTACAAGCATAGAGTTATATATATAGAGAAGCTATCCCGAATAAATATTTTGTTCCATTTTGATAACAGTTATTAATTATACTAAAGTTCGCTGCAGCGCTGAAACAATAAATAGTAGTCTAATCCAAACATTGAGGCACACAGCGCTAGATCGCTTTAAAGTTGTGTAACGTGTGGTTCCTATAGCAACTACACGTTACACGATTTTAAACTACAGACGTGACAATTTTTGTACCTACATTCATAAATAAAACACATACTCTATTCCAATGGGGCACGTTGTTGTAATTTCACAAATAAGTATTAATTGATAATATATACTATAGAAAAAAGAATATAAGCAATCAAAATAGTTTGGTGAAACATCATGTTAAGTCTGTTTTTAGTCATATATATTTTTACCTCAGCGAGTTGTGGAATTGAACATCTGCGTGTTTTAGTCTATGATCAAAGATGGTGTGACATTTAAATGTATAATTGAATATTTTGTTTTTATTGTGTTATTTCGATATAATTACCTATTTATTCGCTTTAACAATAAAACATTTTACTTAAATGAGTAAAGAATTTTTATTTACATCTAGGTTCACGTTTTGACTCGAATCATCCGAGTTTTCGTATTAATACCGCTGCTCTGTATGCATCCACACTACATGAAGGTCGTAGGCACACTAAAGTAAGGTGTACGGATTGCAGTACAGTTCAGTCGAACAAAACAAATGTTCGGATCGCGAAATCTAGTACGTAGTACATATATATCGATGTCTACAAGTATGTAAGTTGTGTAACCGATTGATAACTTAACAGAAGTTTTAAGTGAATTTTTCATCCATAGATGGCTAGGATAGATATCCCAGCTGGGATTGAGCCTCCTCTACAATGTGAGGGAAATTAACCTAATATACCGCGCTGGTTAAAAGGGTTTGTATAGAGTTTCATTTCAAGTTTTTCATCTTTTCTATAGATGTAATGTGCATGTTATATCTCATATATCCCTAAGTCGTCTTTTACGACACCTACACGAACACGGGTGGTGAATTATATTCTTATTCCGTCACTATACGGAAAGTTTACTTTTAAGAAAAAAAGAAAGTATTTGTTACTAGTAACCCGCCCACGCTTAGCTTCGGTTTCAGACGCCTTACCCGCGTATTGCCCGTTCCCGTGGGAATAACGAGATCACATATAGCCTATGTTACCCCCTGATATTATTTCTTTTGGTGAGCTTTCCGTTGGTGAAAGAACTTTTGAAATCGGTTCGGTGGTTTAAGCGTGAAAGCGTTACAAACAAACAAACTTACCTTCGCATGTATAGTATTAGTAAGGATTACATATTTGATTTCAAAACATAAAACTTTTGTATAGTACAGTACAGTAACTGTGTATATATTGTAAATATTTTGTGTGTGTGTGTGTGTGTGTGTGTGTGTGTGTGTATATTATAAGTATTTTTGAAAAGAAATTTAGAAAACTGTAATTGAATGCTTTGAAGCAGAAATGCGTTCCAGCAGAAATGACGTTCAATGAAAAATGTTAGACGTCAAGTGTATACTGTTGCGAGATGATTGTGCCGATTTATCAGAATGTTTCGTATTATCTATTTGGACGGACGGACGGTAAATTGGCACGCGCGGCTTACAAGAGCTTTAACTTACTTTAGCTTTAAGTTGTACATAGAAGAGTATCTTCTTATTATGTGTATATAATACTGTTGTTTGTCCGTGTGGTGACGGAATAAGAATACAACTCACTCCCTATCATACCCGTGGATCTCGTAAAAGACGACTAAGGGATATAATAAGCATATAACATCTATGTAAGTGAAAGAAATCTTGAAACAAAACTCTATACCAACTTGTCTAACCAGCGTTGTATCATCATTATCAACATCATTTCACCACCACATTCATTCAACACTCCTTATCTCGCCCGTGGATGCCGTAAAAGACGACTAAGGGATATAATATGCACATAACATCTGTGCAAGAGAAGGAACACTCGAAAAACCCTATACCAACATGTCTGACCAGCATGGTATAGTAGGTCAAATTCCCTCCCATTGTGGAGGCGGCCCGAACCCATCAGTGGGACGTATATGGGCTGCGATAATGATGATGATGAAACCACTTAAGTATGATAATCCGCAGCTACTGGAATGTTACCAGAGCATACTTTGAGTTGTCACCTTTTGATGGATGATAACACGATGGCCAGATCTATCAGACACATCTCTTGTGGGATAAATTCGTAAAAGAGTTAAAAATATCAACAATCATGTTCAGTGTGAGCGAATCTTTACTATAGCAAAGCACGTATACGATTGTTATTTACCAATGGTCATGTTGACTGTTGCGTAGTTCGAGGCCAGTATAAGTACTCCTTTTTTGACAGGCACGTGTCTCGCATAGGGATGTAAATATCGAAACCAACAACATCGATGTATCGATACATCGATGTTTCGATACATCGATGTTTCAGAACAAAAAATATCGCCCTAAAAACGTCGATGTATCGAAACATCAATGTATTTATAGATCTATGCAATGAGATTTTTTTATGTTCTTTAGTTAAATCAAGCATATTTTTTACATGAAACATCAATTTTTTAGTTATTCAGAAACAGAGTACCTAAACTGTTACGCAGGCTCTGCTAAAAGTACCATACATTTTAAATCATGCAGACAAAACATTGATCTCAAAACATCGTATAAAATAACATCAATACATCGATGTCAAAACATCGTATAAAATAACATCGATGTCAAAACATCGTATAAAATGACATCGATGTCAAAACATCGTATAAAATAACATAGATACGTCGATGTTTTACAATAGTGAACATCAATGGCAAGCATCGATGTTTCAGAAACATCGATGTATCGTTTGCAACCCTTATCTCGCACCTCTTCATATGTTTAATTTCAACTTTCGTTGCTTAGCGCTTGTTGCTAATATTCTACCTTTCTTTTTTTAATCGCGGGTTATGTTCATGTATCAGATTCCCATAAAAAAGTAGTTTGTGGTGACATATTTTTTCTTAAAAGCCGTCCCATCACCAAATCTATAGTGATAGGATTCCACTGTTGACAGTCTATCTATAGCCGCGCGGTGGCGGTCCGTCCGGGGTAATACCACACTCTAGCAGAGTATTGATGTCTGAGAGAAATTGCTACTCAATTTGTTACTGCACTACGTTCGGTAAGAGAGAGAACGGGAAGCCCCACTTTCTGAGGGTGTTTACTTGTAATGGGTTTTGTGATACCTTTAGTATCATTAAACCTCATTGCACGCAATGACACTACCTTCTTTTTCTTTACAGTAGGCAGAGGCCTAGTATAGGCCCATGAGATGTCCTGTTTGCTTGCTGGTGTAAAGTATTATTTGCGTTTTCCTTCGCTTGTATAGATGTAATTGTATATTATAACCCTTAGATACCTTTAAGTCACCCACGGGTTTGATACGAGGTAGTGAATTATATTTTACTTTGTCACCACAGGGGAAATATTAAGACAGTTTTCCCTATTTGAGACGATGCCTATCAATAGGACGCATATGGGCTTTTCTTTTTTATTTTGGTTTTTTTTTTGGGGTGGGCTGCGGTCGGCGTACTCCTCGCACCACGCCGTCCGGGGCGACAGAGGGGCGTTAGCACGCACACCCGCAACCCACCCGAACACCACGTCGCCTTCGTCGTTGGGCCGACCACCGGAGCAGGGTTACTTGTCATCAGTGGTCGGCCCGACGGAATAGCCCTAGTGGGGTACCCTCCCGTCGACCGACGTCCCCCCCTGAGGGAGGACGTCGGTCTTTCCTCACGCGGTCGCCCTCTCGGTGGGCGACGGACTAACTCCCCGGTCACGTCATCCGCGGCCTCGGCTAGGGCGGCATGACGCGCAGGTAGTCGCGCCTGCGCCGCTCCAGTCGCCGGCGGCGGGTCACTTCGTCGAGGCTGCGCTCTTCGCGCGCGCGACCCGCGGCCTCCTTCTGTGAGATCACTGCCTCGCAGAAGGCTGCGACCGCGTCCCAGTTCCTGACGCTGTCGAGCATCGCCCTAGCAATGGTCGGCAGCGTCAGGTCGGCACCGATGATTGCGACGAGTTCACGACGCTGCGCTACCCAGGCGGCACAAGCCTCGAGCGTAGACGCATATGGACTAATGAAAAGATTCACATTTTTATTATGGACTTGCAACGCGTCCTCGCTTCGCTTCGGTTTCAGTCGCCTTACTCGCGTATTGCCCGTAGGAATACCGGGATAATATATAGCCCATGTTACTCCCTGATATTATTGCTTTCCATTGGTTGAAATCAGTTTGGTGGTTTAAGTGTGAAAGCATAACAAACAAACAAACTTACTTTCGAATTTATAATAGTTCATAAGTTTTTTTTGTTTATTTCTTTTATTAGCAAATGATGCCTCATATTATGGTAAGTACAAGTGCCCCTCGTGGACTTCAAAAAGCAAGAGATACGGCGAAATTACTGCTTACTTAAAATAAGCAGTAATTTCGCCTTATCTCTTTTATTAAAATAAATTACTTCTTACTTTAATAGAGAAAATTTTGAAGCAAATAAAATGAGGACGGAAGAGTAAGGTAGGTGTTTTGGCTATCCGGCTTTCTAGTTCACCACTCGAAACAAAGTGTCAAATTGCTACAATTTAAATAACTATTTACGCGTCGTACTGCGATCCGGGTCGTTAAAGGCTGAAAGCAGAAAACTATCAGCATCATTGTTTTCGTGGTGACAAATAACAAGGGAAATATCTATCTTAGATATGGTAGTTAGGTAATAAGCAATGTCAAATAAATAAGACTAAAATCTTATATCTTTAAACTTATATATATATATATTCAGGATCTCGCAAACGGCTCCAACGATTTTGTTGAAACTTGGCATACTAGAGGATTCGGGTCCAAAAAATCGATCTAGCTAGGTTTTATTTATAGAAAATGTTATTTTGTCCGTGTTATATCTTTAAACAAGCAATTCTTGTATATATATATATATATATATATATATATATATATATATATATATTCAGGATCTCGGAAACGGCTCCAACGATTTTGTTGAAACTTGGCATACTAGAGGATTCGGGTCCAAAAAATCGATCTAGCTAGGTTTTATTTATAGAAAATGTTATTTTGTCCGTGTTATATCTTTAAACGAGCAATTCTTGTATATATATATATATATATATATTCAGGATCTCGGAAACGGCTCCAACGATTTTGTTGAAACTTGGCATACTAGAGGATTCGGGTCCAAAAAATCGATCTAGCTAGGTTTTATTTATAGAAAATGTTGTTTTGTCCGTGTTTTTAGCAAAATAAACAATGACATTAAATTTTAAAAGAATATGAATTCAAATTTCGACGGCAACGTCATGAGTTGCGATAGCTCAGATGGGAAGGTGACAGGTCTTAATTTTGGTATTATTTCAATCAAACAGCGTCGGTTCGAATCACGGTGTTATTATTATTCTCTTTTTGTATTTTTTTATATATTTTTCATTATTTATTTTTTATTTTTTAGTAATATAATACTAAATAAATTTGATAAAAATATGCCGAGCGAAGCTCGGTCAACCAGATATTTATATGTGATAGGACCATACTGTAAACAGTCTTCCGTCTACAGCCTTGAACCAATCCGTATAGGGTAGTACAATACGCTCGTAGAAAATCGTCGTCTCAGAAATAGCAATCTGTAACTGCACTTCGTTTAGGGAGCGAAAGAGCCGGAAGCCCAATTTTTTGAAGGTGTTTGCGTATCGAGAGTTATGGGTATACCTTTGGTATCACCGATCCTCATTGCACGCAGTCACACTCTCTTCACTTTCTCCACAGTAGACAGCGGCCGCGGCCTAGCAAAAGTCCATAAGTGGCAAACACTACATTATCATCATCATCTTGCTCTTATCCCAATTACTTGGGGTCGACGCAATATGTCATCTGTTTTGACATATTGCAAAAAGTTTCGGCAATGACTTTTATGACCGGCCGCCTGCCTGACGTCAACCCTCCTTGGGAATGTAATCGTTGACCCAAATGGTACCAGATGGAGTTGGTCCGGGTCAATTTAGGGCTCTTAGTCGTCTTTTACGACACCCACGAGCAAAGCAAGGGTTGGTAGTATTCGAAGCCGCTACCACACAGCCAAGTGGCAAACACTACAAATACCGCAAATACCGTTCAAACATGCCGTGCGTACTTCTAATTTATCGAAGTCATACGGATATACTTTGATTGACTCATTCAAATAATATACACATATTTAAAAAAAAATCTTATCATAACTTATAGGAATAAAGTAGTCGTATTGCCTAAAAACTTCTGTGTGGTGACGGAGTAAGAATACAATTCACCACCCCCTAACTTACCCGTGGGTGATCGTACGAGACGACTAAGGGATATAAAACGCATATAACATCTATGCGAGAGAAGGAAAACTCGAAATAAAACCCTATACCAACACGTCTGACCAGCGTGGTATAGTGGGTCAATTACCCTTCCATTATGGAGGAGGCCCGAGCCCAACAGTGGGACGTATATGGGCTGAGATGATGATGATGATTGCCTAAAAATTATAACTCATTTGGACCGAGTATCTGGGATTGGTGAATTGTGTTCTTACTCCATCATCACACGGAAAAAAAGTACATATAACTATGGTATTTGTAATAAAAAGTATACTCTGACTCGACGAACAATGTAGTGTTTTATTCCGTTCTGTGTAATGGAAATTTAGTTTACCAATGGGGAATGGAGCGTTCACGGTTTTCTCACGGTATGAAAATAAAACCCACCTTAAAAAAGAAGTAAATAAGGCAGTATAATTGTTTACCGCTTCAAATATAAGACTTCAGACCCAATAAAGTTACCCTTAAAAAAGACAATGCGACCAAGGTATCTATATTTTCTATACTTGGCGAATTTATAAAGATACTAGCAACCCGCCCTCGCTTCGCTTCGGTTTCTGTCGCTTTACCCGCGGCGTAGTTCCCGTTCCTGTGGGAATATCGGGATAAAATATAGCCTATGTTACTCCCTGATATCATAGCTTTCCATTGGTGAAAGAATTTTTGTAATCGGTTCGGTAGTTTAAGCGTGAAAGCGTTACAAACAAACAAACAAACATTCTTACTTTCGCATTTATAATATTAGTATGGATAGGACCGGTTATTTATTAAAGATATATAAATTATTATTAAGCTTCTAAACTATCATCGGCTCAACTCATATAGGTCCCACTGCTGGGCTCGAGCCTATTTCTAAATTAGAGTGAAATTGACCTAAATTGACCTACCAAACCCCGCTTATCAAAGACCTTAGTATGGGGTTTTATTTATTTGCATACGTGTTATCTGCATCCCTTAATCGTCTTTTACGACGCGCACGGGCAAGAGGGGGTGGTAAATTTTGTTATTACTCCGTCACCATACGGAATCCAAACTATGTATAATGTATATCGAATAAAAAATATAAAAGCCTAATGAAATATTTTTATGCATAGGTATATCGCAAGTACAGCAGTATTTTCAATTTAGCTCTTCCCTCGTAAGTGCTAAAACGTCCATAAAAAGAGGGCAAAAATATATATACTTCATTTTAGCCGAGATCCTGATAAGGGCTTACACACGCACACTACCTATTAACTAAAACATATAATAATTTGTATTATGGTTAATTGAGTTTGATCGATTGAAATTGTGTTTAGATTTTCCGGAGCGGGCAAAGGGAGAGTACGTTTCTTCGATAGCTGATGTGAGAGTTAGAGAGAGAGAACAGCAGTTTTAGTAGTTAGCTTAGTGATCAGATGATGCTTATTTGATAAATTGCATTTTTGAAACAAAAAATACATTATCCCGATTTAAAAATCATTTTGTACTCTGAAGCTATTTGCCGTGTAGTGACGGAGTAAGAATGCAATTTACCAACCCCCTTCCAGCCCATGGATGTCGTAAAAGACGACTAAGGGTTTACAATATGCATACAAGTCAACATTTGTACGAGAGAAGAAGAACTCGAAATAAATATTAATAGAACTCGAGCGTAGGTAATAGGGTAATTTCACTCCCGTTGTGGAGGAGGCTCAAGCCCAGCAGTGGGACTGAGTAAGCTGTGGTGATGATGACTCTGGAGCTAATAATTAGTAAATATACTAAATGGTTTCTGTGTGGTGACGGAGTAAGAATACAATTCACCACTCCCTATCTTGCCCGTGGATGTCGTACAAGACGACTATGGGATATAATATGCACATAACATCTGTGCAAGAGAAGGAAAACTCGAAATGAAACCCTGTACCAACATGTCTGACCAGCATGGTATAGCAGGTTAAATGCCCTCCCATTATGGAGGAGGCCCGAGCCCAACAGTGGGACGAGTGTGGGCTGCGATGATGATGATGATGATACTAAATGGAAAAATGAGTAATCTCCAACAAAAACAAAAAATAAGTCTAAACAGTATGCGTCAAGTTCTCGTCATCAGGAGAAATGGACAGAACTAATTAAGACGAATGCTAGGGAAATAAATTTTTTTGTTAGGCAATCCAAAATTTTATCTCCTACATTCGATTATTAAAGTAACTTAGTAGTAGCATATTCCGTGTGGTGACGGAGTAAGAATACAATTCAAAACTGTAACTGGAAAACGCATATAGATGACATTTGTAAAAAATTAAATAAATTTATTTTTGCGCTTAGAACTTTAAGGCGTATCTCGGGACATAGTATTGCACTTACTGCGTATTATGGCTACGTTGACTCAGTATTGAGATATGGTCTTCTATTGTGGGGTAACTCAACAAATATTAATAGAGCATTCATTGTGCCAAAAAAATCTGTACGAGCAATATGTGCTGCTCATCCTCTTGCAAGTTGTGAACCACTTTTTAAAAAATTAAAGATACTAACTCTTACATGTCTATACATTTTTCAGGCAGGTTGTTTTGTTAAGGAACACTGTTCATATTTTAGCACTTTTGAAAAAAAACATAAATCAGTAATAAAAAATAGGGATCCGACAAGACTAGTTGGACTTAGTTGAACAACTAGGTGTAATACCTAGTTGTTCAACTACACTGTATCAAAGAAACTGCTATTATATGATAATTAAAATCTATAATAATTTACCAAAAAATATGAGAGATCTGCCACTTAAGCCTTTTAAGACAAATCTACGTAAGTGGCTCCTTGAGAAATGTTTTTATTCAATGAATGACTTTTTTGGTATGACATAACCTTATTTATAAAATGATATGATTATACACTTTAATTTTTATGTTTTGTATTAATGTTGTTTTTTTTTTATATTATTCTGTTAACATTTTTTTTTTATAATTATGACATGAAATTATTTTTTTTTTGACTGGAAAAATCTAATGAATATGAATAAAATTAGAATTTCAAATGTACGACTCAGAAGTCTAATATCGAACAAAAAACATGTAAGTATATATGTATTATGTTGCATGTCGTAATGAGCGATGAAGTATGTGAGACCTCTTTGTGAACCATTAACCACACAATGTAAACCATATTTCTTGCAATAAATTCATTTCATTTCATTTCAACTCCCTATCTTACCCGTGGATCTCGTAAAAGGCGACTATGGGATATAATATGCACATAACACTTGTGCAAGGGAAGGAAAACTCGAAATGAAACCCTACATCAATATGTCTGATCAGCATGGTATAGTAGGTCAAATTCCCTCCCATTGTGGAGGAGGCCCTAGGCCAACAGTGGAACGTATGTGGCCTGCGATGATGATGAAAAGTAGTAGCATTTCCATGTGATGACGCAATAAGAATACAATTCACCACCCCATTTCTTTTCAGTAATGTCGTAAAAGACGACTAAGGGATTCATACGCAAATATCATCTATGCAAGATAAGGAAAATTTGAAATAAAACCGTATACCAACCATCTGACCAACGGAGATAGTAGATCAATTCCCCTCCAATTGTGCAGAAGGCTCTAGCCTAACAGTGGGACGTATATGAGGGTGTTTTCAATGTAAGGTACACACATATGTTCAAAAGTAAATTGAATACCCATTATATGCCATTATTATATGCCTTTTTTTTTTGGGGTGGGCTGCGATCGGCGTGCTTCCGCACCACTCTGTCCGGGGTGACAGAGGGGCTTAAGCACGCAACACCCGCAACCCATCCGAACACCACGTCGCCTTCGTCGTTGGACCGACCACTGGAGCAGGGTTACTTACAGGGTTACTCATCAGTGGTCGGCCTGAACCCATTATATACCTAAGCTCTCTGGCGACCTAGAAATGCCTGGACTCAAACTGGTTTTCGTAAATTCAAGAACCAATCATCAGTTTTCAAATTTAAAAACCGCATCATAATCAGTCCATTCGTTTAGGAGCTATAATACCCACAGACAGACGCACAGATAGACAGATACGTCAAACTTATAACACAGTTAAACAGACCTAATTAATTCCTGTTCAAGCAAGCTCGACTGAACAAACTTGAAGTAACAATATTAACGAATGAACCTCAAATACAGTTACAATTATGAAGTATATCACGTCAGAGTGGCTTGCACGTTGCTATAATACAATTACCACACCAAACTAACTTGCTTGTTACTTACTAACTATAACTGCAGTTGCAATTATTAAGACGGCCGGGCTCTAGTGCCTTTTTTTAGTAGGTTATAGTGCGGCTGTACGCCGTCCGTCTAGTGTGGACGAGAGGGTGGGGCGCGACCACATAATCCACCGTATTCCCTTCCCGTCGCCATTAGGCTAACCACTGGTACCGAATACTTGACGTCCGTGATTATCCCGGCGGGATACCCTTTCGGGTATCCTCCCTTCCCGATAGGGATTCAAATATCGAAAACAAAAACATCGATGTATCGATACATCGATGTTTCAGAACAAACATCGATGTACAAAAACATCGATGTTTTTTTAACGCTCGTGCAAACAACTTTAATTTTAAAATGCAAGCTATATTTACTATCTGTAACAATATTATCATTGAATAGGTGCTTCTTTAGAACAAAGGTGTTGAGTTGAGGAAATAAAGTTATATTCAACATATATTTCTCTATTCAGTAAAGTTATTAAAGCTATTTGTTTTTTGTGGGTGGGCTGCGGTCGGCGCGCCTCCGCACCACTCCGTCCGGGGCGATAGAGGGGCTTAAGCACGCAACTCCCGCAACCCACCCGAAAACCACCTCGCCTTCGTCGTTGGGCCGACCACCGGAGCA
Organism: Lymantria dispar; assembly: GCA_032191425.1. Classification (NCBI taxonomy): domain Eukaryota; kingdom Metazoa; phylum Arthropoda; class Insecta; order Lepidoptera; family Erebidae; genus Lymantria; species Lymantria dispar. The sequence continues at coordinate 7,194,150 of CM063445.1, read as the reverse complement.
GGTTTACTTGTCGTCAGTGGTCGGCCCGACGGAATACCCCCTACGTGGGGTACCCTCCCATCGACCGACGCCCCCCCCCTCGGGGAGGACGTCGGTCTTTCCTCACGCGGTCGGTCTCTCGGCTATTAAAGCTTAACTGTAGCATGTTACCTATTTAGAAACAGAGTTTAAAAATTACAGTTTTTACGAAAACGTACATACGTAAGTCATTTACTCTGACGGCCACGCAAGTTTTCCTTAAATGACCATACATTTCAAACATATGTTAGGCAAAACAACGTAGAAAATAACATCGATATATCGATGTTTCGCAATAATGAACATCGATGTCTGTTATTGAAACATGAATGTTTCAGAAACATCGATGTATCGTTTGCATCCCTACTCCCCGACGCTTCCCAGAGCGTTGAGGGGATAGCGGGGGCGAATGTCGGACTATTTTCCGTTCCAATCACCTGCAGTCCTGGCTAGGGCGGCATCAGGCGCAGGTAACCGAGTACCTGTGTATCTTTACAAATTTCTGGGGAGTTAAACTATATTCTTTGTTGTCTTACGATTCAATTTTAAATATAATATCCGTTTATCTAGATATTATATTTTAAATTATGTGGTGACAAAATAAGAATACAATTCACCACTCCCCATCTTACCCGTGAATGTCGTAAAAGACAGTGCCACTGGCACTCATGCGCCTTTCCCAGGCCGTAATTTACCGTGAAGCAAGTGGAGGGAGTATGATTGTATGCAACGAGATTTATTGATTCTAAAGGCATCACCAAAACCCACCACATGCAAGCACCCTCAGAAAATTGGGCTTTCTTATAAATTGATATTGGTAAATAATATTTCTGAGGTTATTATTCTTTTGGTGCCTTAGAGAAATATGACGAGAGTAAATTTTAAAGATGCGCGCGCGCGCGTGCGCACCGTTACGAAGAACCGACACCCTGAGGTTAACCAGTCAACATTCGTTACGTTACGTGCGCACATCGTCACATATGTCAACTAGATAATGCGTTATAATAAAACGTTTAATCTATTAAATACCTTTTTTTCTATTAATAGTGTCGTTTTTCTACAAACGTAGGATAACGCGATTATTTTTAGGATTTTTTTTATCTCGTTACGCCATAAAAGCACAATTTCTTCAGTGCATACATAAGTACATACACGTACACACTTTTTTAAATATTTGGTGTTAAAGAAAAAGGGGTCTGTATTGAATAAATTAATCAATGTCAATTTTATTTAAAATTCTATTTAATAAAGTCGTAAAGAATAACTTTCGTTGAGAAAAAGAACTGTTTCCAAGAAACAGAAAATTGAGAAAAAAGATTAACTCGAACAAAATCACGGGTATCCCTAATCAGTTATATATTTGTTATTTTCTTACACGTAGACATCTAGGTACTTACATTACTCGCAGACCAGTGCTCGTCATCTTCCCCGACTCCCGAAGGCAGTTCCACCATCGTCTCCAACCAATTGCGACCTGTGAACAAATAGACACAATATTTTATTAAATTTTCCTCTAACAGTCTTTGTGACGAAATTTCCAATTCAACTATATGCAGGTGGCATATTATGTAAAAATGCATGTGCTGGCACTCCAATGTCACATTCTTTTAGTTCTTCGGTGTTTTGCCACGCGTGGCATGTGATTTAGCAATCGCATTATCGCATTAATTCGTATTATGAGTGGCCATTGAGGTGCTGCTGGTTTTCCTCCGGCCGGTTTCCAATTCCAGACAATATAAGTGGTAACATTGTACTTTTATCCTGTCACTACAGAGGATTTATCAATTTAGCCATATCATCACCATCTTCCTGCTTTTATGCCAATTACTTCAGGCAATATGTATTATTCTTCCATAGTACATATTGTTCAAGGTTGGTTGGTGAATCGTATTCTTACTTCATCGCAACACGGACAAGGAACTGGACTAAAAAGGGACTGATGTTACAATGTTAAACTACAGCACATATCTGCTCCTAGGATCCAACCTCCTCCAAAATGGGTGAAAAATTAACCTACTAAGCTAATTTTTCTAATACTTTGAAAATGATTTTTACGGAAAAAAAATTAAGAAAGTTGCGCAGAAAATTAGAAAATTTAAGAAAATTTAATGACTATGTAAACTTTTCTAATGTAACTTTTTGTCGACAATATAAACTTTTTTATCTTTATTTATATAAATGTTCTCTTCGTATGTTTGTAAATGAACTCCTTCTAAGCGGCCGGACCGATTTTGATGTTTTTTTTAGCTATTCCGATGGATATGAGAATGGTTTAGATTAATTGGAACCGGTTTTTTTTTTGTTTTAGATTTGAACAAAACAACTTCTGTTGGGTCAGCTAGTATTATATAAAATATTAAACAATGATTCATATGATTTTCTCTATATGATAACGGGTTAAGGATAACATCTGCCACCATCATTTATTACCCGTGAAAGTACGTGTAGAAACGGGCTGAAACGGTTACTGAAAGAATAAGTAGCACTGTTCCCCGGAAGAGCTTAAATTATTTCATTACTGTGTGGTGTAACTTCAAAATAATCATCATCTCGGCTCATATACGTCCCTCCTATTTTGCAGGAGGCACGACTCCAGTCTCTAATACTACGCTAGTCAGACGTGTTGATATAGAGTTTTATTTCGAGTTCTCCTTTTCTTGCATATACGTTATATGTATATTGTATCCCTTAGTCGTCTTTTACGACACCCACTAACAACATAAGGTATGTATATAAATTATATTATATTAAAATAAATTGTATTCTTAGGTACTTCCATCACGACCCGGATAAGATAATCATCATCATCATTTCAGCTCATATACGTCCCACTGTTGGGCTCGAGCCTCCTCCACAATAGGACCGAAATTGACCATACGGTACCAAGCTTGTCAGACAGGTTGGTATAAAGTTTTATTTAGAGTTTTCCTTCTCTTGCATAGATGTTAGGTATATGGGCATTTTCATAAAAATGCACAAGGGCGTTTTCAGGCCTGTCCCTCTAAAACATTATCGAAATATCGTCTGGCTACAAAGGGACACGAAAAAATGATAGCAATCTGTTGTTATATTATTCTTTAATCGAAAAATTATACTATAATTGGCTTAAATAATATTATAAAATATTACTTAAATGTACAATAAACCTATGTAAAATTTTGTGCTAGTTTCAAATAGAATTAATTGTTTAAAAAAGGTAATGTTTTAGAGGGACAGGCCTGAAAACACCCATGTACATTTTTATGAAAATGCCCATATGCGTAATATAATGTCGTAAAAGACCACTAAGGGTTATAACCCTTAGTCGTCTTTTACGACATCCACGGGCAAGATAGGGAGTGGTGAATTGTATTCTTACTCCGTCACCACACGGAACAGATACGACACGGATAAAATAATACAGTGTATTTATATGATTAATCAAACTTTTACAGGTTACTTTAATCTGGCATTGAAAGAATTCAAAACATTCATTTAATATTAAATAAAAAAGGTAAACACGAAATGTATAGACCTGTTCAATACCATGTCGCTTTTAAACAAAATATTCCTGAATAGTCTAAATAATGGCTCTCATCTCGCTAATTAATTTGCGCAAATTCTTCGTGAAGTAGGGTAATACATGTTATGGGGCTTTGGCAAAATTAAATCTATCATAAAAAGGTTAGGTTAGGTATTTTCTTATTACAATCCTAGTGAGTAATTTTTTTTAAGATTACACTTATAAACTAATTATAAGTTTTGCAAATGATGAAAATATAATATTGACATAAAATAATAATAGTCATCGCTTAGAATAATAACGGTAAGTCCGCGCACAAAAAATGAAGCATTTCAATTGGAGCCGAATGGAGCTTACGCCGGAACCGTTCCGTAATGTACAAGGTCACTACTGCACATAGTTACGCAATTCATAAAAATTAATAGGTAATTATGACGATTTGTACATTCAAATGGTGTCACAACACATTTCAAAAACATAAAAAGGTTTTAACATTACTTTTAAAAGTATTTCGACGATTTCTGTTACTAAAAACAAAATTTGATTTCATAATTTGTATAGTGGTGTGCGTGTGTACGTGTGTGCCTGCGCGCATGTAGTATTTTTGGCTTCATGTTTTTCATCGCTCGAAGTACCGACACAATCCTTCATATGTTATTATTCTAAGAGTCATCATCATCATTTCAACGTCATACGTCGCACTGTTAGGCTCGAACCTCCTTTACAATAGGCGGGCAATAAATCTACTATACCACACTGATGAGACGTGTTGGTATAGGGTTTAGTTTCCCTTCTTCTGCATATTTCATCCCTCAGTAGACTTCTACGACACTCACTGCCAAGAGAGGGGTTTGCGAATTGTATTTTTACTCCGTTACCACATGAAAAATATTAAAAACTAGCAACCCGCCCTCGCTTCGCTTCGGGTGCAGTCGCTTTACCCGCGTAGTTCCCGTTCCCGTGGGAATACCGGGATAAAATATAGCCTATGTTACTCCTTGATATTATTATAGCTATCCAGTGGTGAAAAATTTTTGTTCGGTGGTTTAAACGTGAAAGCGTAACAAACAAACAAACTTACTTTCGCGTTTATAATATTAGTAAGGATAATTGTGCAAAAATAAATTAGGTTAATTTATTTATAAAAAAAAATCAATCATTAAAATAAAGATACCAAAACGATAATAGAATACTTGAGCCTTAGAGAGGTCAATTATGTTAAGATTTTTCACAATACGAAAGAAATAAAATGGAATTTAAAAGTAAAATACGCAATAGAAATGGTACTTGAAAAATGTTATTTTATTTCTCCGCCTTTATGTCGTTAGGTGCAAAATTAAATATGTATATTAAAATATAACTCATTCTCGATATTATGCTTAATATTAAAAAGTTATAAACATCATCGTCACAGACATCGTCATCGACGTATATGAGATACGTCCCACTACTGGGCCTGAGCCTCCACACTGGGCGGGAAATTTACCTACTATACCCCGCTGGTCAGGCAGATTGGTATAGGGTTTTGTTTCGTGTTTTCCTTCTCTTGCATAGAAGTAATATGCTTACTATACCCCTATTCCGTCACCACACAGGTAAGTAATACTTTGATTCATTTTAGCTGAACCTGTTTCTTAGAGAAAATGAGACATTTTCTTTAGTACTATTAACAGCTTAGTGGTAAATTAACTGGCACACAGCGATCTCTCACTCAAAGGTAACGCCCACTTCTAACATTGCCAAGTAACGTACGTATTTAAAGTCTGACGAACTTTCAGGAATCCTGTAGATATATCTAAAATCAATAATTCATTTTCGTTCAGTGAGCGAAAGAGCTGATAACCAAACTTTCTGAGGGTGTTTGCGTGTGGTTTCAGAGGCCTCATTGCAGGCATTCAAACTCGCTTTACTTTCCTCATAGGCAGCGGCCTAGCAAAGATCTATGAGCAGTAATATGACTATCAGGTGTGCTGTTTGCTCGTTTGGCACAAACAGGCATTAAAAAATTAATAATGTTGGCCCCATAAGCTACCGCATTAGGGAGTAGGCCGACTACTAGTTCCGATTGATATCCGTAGTCAGCCCGGCGGATTACCCTTTCAGTTACCGTCCCCTTTGAAGCCTTGGCAACAAGGCAGTGTCGCCCTCACGCGATCGACCTCTCTACGGGTGGCGGACTAATACCCGGTCCATCCACCCGCGACAAATATCCCTCTCCCACTAGGAGGGGTCTTTGTCCAACATGGACGTTGATAAACTGATGAGAATAATGAATAAAAAATTCTACATTGTCTCTAGATATAATGTCTAATGTCAAACTAACCTAATAATAAAAAGTTCTCATGTTGAATACATAAAATAATTTAGAATTATTTTATGTTACAAACCAGCAATATTTTTCTAAACAAACCTCGTTATTATCGAACTATTTATCTAATTTATGTTTACTCAGGGCATAGACAATAGAGGGAGGCATAGACATAGCTTTTAGTTCATTATGGCTCCAAGATAAATACACGTATATACGTATATTCAGACAGTATACTGAGCGTTGTTTAGGCGCGAATGCAATAGTAAAAACATTTATTTACATTAATAGCTAATGGTGCGTTTAAATTAATAGATTTAAATACAACGCAGCTTAAGCATACAGGTTTTTTTTTTATAAGAGCTCACGACACCTATGCCTAAAATGCAGATTAAAAAATTTTTGTCTGTCTGTCTGTTTGTTCCGGGTAATCTTCAAAACGGCTGGACCGATTTCAAATATTCTTTCACCAATGGAAAGCTATAATATCAGGGCGTAAACTAGGCTATATTTTATCTCGGTATTCCCACGGGAACGGGAACTAAGCGGGTAAAACGACTATAACCTATAACCGAAGCAAAGCGAGGGCGGGTTGCTAGTACAAAATAAATGAATAGTTGTACGAGTTGAACAAATTCTTATGATACACTAGCAACCCGCCCTCACTTCGCTTCGGTTATAGGTTATAGTCGTTTTACCCATGTAGTTCCCGTTCCCGTGGGAATACCGAGATAAAATATAGCCTAGTTTACGCCCTGATATTATAGCTTTCCATTGGTGAAAGAATATTTGAAATCGGTCCAGCCGTTTTGAAGATTACCTGGAACAAACAGACAAACAGACAGGCAGACAGACAGACAAAAATTTTTTAATTGCTATTTTAGGCATAGGTGTCGTGCAAATAGCCGTGTGAGCATGAAAAAAGCCTATTATTTTGACATTACAAACAGTCACTCCAATTTTATTTATTGCTATAGAGTATAGATATATTAAAAAAAAATCCAACAATTTTTTTATTTAAATCAGATATCCGATATTGAGCAACGCTATATATCCGATATTAGGAATTCGCAAATGTAAATAAAAACAAATATTAAAAATGTCTCAGTTTTTCAATAAAGCTTAGTTTTTAGGTAGGTTATATAGCAATTACTAAATTACAAAAAAGACATAACAGCATAAATCACTTAGGTACTTGCTCAAAATACTGCCTTAAAAAGCCACTACGTAATATTTTGTGCGACAAAAATTAAACTTGTATCGGTTTTGTCGCCATTTTGATAGAGAGACCAATGAAAGTGCTTTAGTGCTTCTATCTAGTTTTGAACTAATAATGACTATGCCGTTCGGCACATAACGTTGCTTTGTTTAAGAGATATTGATATATCAATTACATCCGATTTATCCGATCCGATCCGAAATTACGAAACCATCCGATATTCGGTTCCTTTCCCCTAGTGTCCATACATATGCCATCAAAAATATGTAGCAAACCATGCTACATGCGCGCAGGCGATTACACACGCACACCACTATACAAATTATGAAATCAAAATTTGGTTTTATTAACATAAATCGTTGAAATACTTTTAAAAGTAATGATATAAACCTTTTTATGTTTTTCAAATGTGTTGTGATACCATCTCAATGCACAAACCGTCATAATTACCTATTTATTTTATAAGAGTTGCGTACGTACGTGCAGTACAGTGACCTTGTACACTACGGAACGGTTCCGACGTAAGCTCCATTAGGCTCCATTTGAAATGCTTCACTTTATATGAGCGAACTTACCTTCTGTACGTTATTATTCTAAGTACAGGTTATTATTTCGTTACGTCAAATCGTATTGAAACAAAAGTTTATATTATTCAGATTCAGAATTGATGGAGGCAGTCCAGTCGTGTGAGTGATTATTGCAGGCATTCACACTCCCTTTACTTTCTTCACGGTAGGCAGCAACTAACAAAGGTCAATGAGAGACAGTATCACTAGAATTGCCAACCATACTTTAAAATATCACTGAAGTCAAGGAACTCTGCACCGCTGGTCGGCCCAACGACGAAGGCGACGTGCTATATGAGTGGGTTACGGGTGTGCGTGCTTTCGCCCCTCTGTCGCCCCGGACGGAGCCGGGTGACAAGTGCGCCGACCGTCAAAAAAAAACTTTCTTTAAAATAAAGTATTTTTCTTTATTTTTGGTCATTATACTTTTGCATATCAATATGTGAAAATAATTTATTTTTCGACCTTTACTTTGATGTGTAAAACAAAAACACTCATTATAGGTACTTAGCTATTTAACGGTACACATAACTGAAAACGGATGATGGAAACGATTTATAATTATTAAACGAAATATTAGATGTCAGTGGGCCTACTCTGGAAATCTTTTCTAATTTCGAATCCAATTCAATTCCAATATCACCAAACTTATATTTGGTACTCTTAAACAAAATCGAGAATGAATTCTTCGCGTTTGGCGTTGTTATTTTCACCAAATGTGTCGTATTTTCTTATTTTAAATTAATAACGTTATCGAACTCGATCACTACAAAGACGCTTTCTTGCAATTGTGCAACATTAACGATTTTAAACTATGTCAAAATCGCGTCGGGAGTAGCAAATATTTGATTTAATCGACGAGAGTCGAATTCATTTAGTTCAAAAATATTCCACCGAATTTGATTCCAATCGTGCGCTAGTGTTACTTTCAAGAGTACCAAATTTGCTCAAATTCGAGCTGCGATTGGATTTAGGATTGGAATCGAGATTCAAGAGTAGGCACACAGATGTGGTGTGAATCAGTCTTTATATCGCACCTTTATTCATAAACTGAATTAACACAAAATTTCAATTTTGTGGGAAATCGCATTTAAAGTTTGACATATTTAGATTGAAGACTTCAAAAAATTATAAAAAAATGAATAGAAGAACTAGGTATTTAAAAAAAAGATAACTGTAGCGTAATTAGTCTATTATTAGAATAAGTTACAAAATTATACTATCTAAAGGAAGAATACACCTTAGACAGCAGTTTAAAAAAAAGTTCGTACTTATTTCTCTTTTCACTAAAATATGTACCTGAATAATTTTTTTATTTATAGTACAAAACTGAAATAAAACTTAGTTATTAAAGATCTGCATAAATGTTTTAGTATTAAACTGCATTAATTCAAAATGATGCCATAATTGTATAATATAATTTATAAAAAACTGAATTAAATCATAATGTGTTAATAAAACATACATGTAATTTTCTAATAAAACGAAATAATTATGAATACATGCAGCTTTTGAATAAAGTATCGACATGTACTCGGGAGTTGATGGAAAAGAGAATGACAATCTTTTATCTCTGTCATTTACGTCGTATCGATTTATCTGTTAGATTGTACGTATTCTACTGACGAAGTTATTTCGGTTTTTATTGAAAACTCAAAAAACGTAAATTTTGAATTAATTCAGTTTATGATTAAAGGTGCGATATGTGCTAAAAGCACACAAAAATACGTTTTTTTTAAGGCAATAAAATCATAAGATCTAGAAAATATTTCTTTTCTTCCAAATACTTAATTTTTTAACTATCCAAATCATTTTAGACTTTTTTAGTAAAAAAAAAAGAGTGTGTGTACAAAGTACGCATAGCAGAAGTGAAACTCTCTTATCCTTTATCCATTATGCTTTATCCTTCATCCTTCATCCTTCATCGTCCATCCTTTATCCTTTATCTCATTATTTCGTCGGCTGAATCCTATACATTTACGTGTTTGTGTCTCTATGGACTCCCTTTTTCGTTTTATCGAGTTTGAAATCACAACGATTCTAAAGAAGTTTCACTTCAAAAAGTTGGCAACCCTAAATATCACTTACCATCATATGTACTGTTTGTTCGTGTGCCAGCAAGCCAGAAAAAACCGTGTGTGATTGTGAAGGTGTTGTGACGGAGTAAGAGTACCATTCACCACCCGACCTTCTCCGTGAATTTCGTAAAAGACGATTAAAGGTGACGTGACCGGGGATTAGTCCGTCACCCGCCGAGAGGCCGACCGCGTGAGGAAAGACCGACGTCCTCCCCGATGGGGGGACGTCGGTTGATGGGAGGGTACCCAATAGGGGGTATTCCGTCGGGCCAACCACTGACGTCAAGTAACCCTGCTCCGGTGGTCGGCCCAACGACGAAGGCGACGTGGTTTTCGGGTGGATTGCGGGTGTTGCGTGCTTACGCCCCTCTGTCGCCCCGGACGGAGTGGTGCGAGGAGCGCGGCGATCGCAGCCCACCCCCAAAAAAAAAAAAGTAAAAAAAAAGACGATTAAAGGATATAATATGCATATAACATCTATGTAAGAAAACTAAAACTAGAAATAAAACCAACCAACCCATCTGACTCGTATGGTAAAGTAGGTCAATTAACCTTCTATTGTGCAGGAGGATCGAGCCTAGCAGTGCATGATGATGGGTGATTTATTATATGAAAAATCGTGAAGAAAATTCACGTGGTGTCGGACTATGAATGCTTACTCCTTAACCAGAGTAATTTAGGTTAATTTCTTTCCCACTGTAGAAGACGATCAAGCCCTAACAATAAGATGTATACTGAGAAAAAGCAGAAAGTACAACAAACAATTTATCACAAAAGAAACACGTGGCGAGCAAAAGTAATATTACGTAGGTGCGTGTTATAAATTCATAATAACATGTTTTATATATCTCGTTTGCCAGTAATTTGTGTTTTATTTTTCCCTCGTTTGTTGACGGGATAAAAATAAAATTATGACTACCACTTGCCCCGTAGGGGTCGTAAAATCAGAGTGGGCAGTAGTTCCCTCCTCATTTGTAGGGTTAAAACTACGTTCAACAGGTGATAATGAAAGTTGAATATATAATTTAATGTAAACTGTGTGCCTACTCTTGAATCTCGATTCCAATCCTAAATCCAATCGCAGCTCGAATTTGAGCAAATTTGGTACTCTTGAAAGCGACACTAGCGCCCGATTGGAATCAAATTAGGTGGAACGTTTCTAAACTAAATGAAATCGACTCTCGTCGATTAAGTCAAATATTTGCTACTCCCGATGTGATTTTGACATAGTTTAAAATAGTTAATGTTGCATAATTTCAAGAAAGCGTCTTTGTGGTGATCGAGTTCGATAACGTTAGTAATTTAAAGTAAGAAAACATGGCACATTTGGTGAAAATAACAACGACGAATGCGAAAAATTCATTCTCGATTTTGTTCAAGAGTACCAAATATAAGTTTGGTGAGATTGAAATCGAATCCGATTCGAAATTAGAATTAATTTCAAGAGTAGGCCCACTGAAGCCCATATTTTCTATTTTTGATGTGAAAACTTCTGTAGCCACCAATTTGAATGGGGAGTGAATTCTTGTAAGTCATCGACATCGTGATGTTTTAACGCTAACACTATAAAAATTAATGTATTTTGGAAATTATTAATGTCGATGTTATTGTTAATACCATGCGATGACGAGGGAGATTAAATAAAATAATAACATTATATTCCTAGATACTCAATTGATATAATTGAATACTGTGTGGTAATGAATGCTGTGGCTACGAATGCTATTAACCTGTGGCGTAGCTTGCCTTAGACGGGCCTTGTACCAAAATGTGTTGCACGACCCAAAGTAAGGGTTAAGTAATTTTTTTTTTTTAATTGAAAGCAAACAAATGGTAATGGTAAATTTAAATAAAATGGTTGCCATAGCAGTTGGTCTTAAAAATGATATTATTTAATATAAGCTTTGTTTGACTTACACATAGATGATTCGGTGCCACTACCGTCTAGGAACCCAGCATCATGGCTACAGCTAATACAGTGGTAGCTATGCCCCTGCTACCAACCATTACCTTGCTCGTGGGTGTGGTAAAAAACGACTAAAATTAAACATCGACCTGGGCCAGATCCATCTGATGCCGTCTGGTCAATAATTTCATTCCCAAGTAGGAATGATGTCAGGTAGAAACCTGTTACGAAACGAACGTCAACTTTTGCAATACATACTATAAAAGAAGACTACATATTGTGTCGACTTCAATTAGAGCAGAATGATTATGATATAGTCAATTAACGAAAGCAAAACTGGTGGATAGTAGTTATAAAGTTAATAAGGCAGAGTAGATAAATAATCTTAAAAATACAAATAAAATGAGTATTATAAAGTTAAATAATAAAATAAGTAATAGTTTAATAGTTCCCCTCTGGGCCAGTCGTTATCTCACTATGAGACTAACGCAAACCTCGGAGGAACATTATATTGAGTACCATGTGATTGTGGCAAGAGTTATGTGGGAGAAACTGGACGCAACATCGTCACCAGACTAACTGAACACATCAGGAGTATGAAGAGCATGGATACGACACAATCAGCAATAGCAGAGCATGCCAGTCTCGCGAATACAAGGCACTACATTCGGTTCGACAAAGCCTCCGTATTAGCCACAGAGAGACGTTACAGACCGCGGAAAATACGTGAGGCCATAGAGATAAACCGACATCGGACCTTCATCGACAGGACTATCAAGAGGCGAACACCTCCCCCGCACCCCTCATGGCTGTGTCGAGGCGCGCTGCTCGATATGCAGCGCGCAGTGCACGCCGGGGCCTCGCGGACGCCGCTGCGCACTCGCCCTGATGATGAGCATCGGACATGCTCGAAACCCGGGTCGACGTAATCGATCTCAGCACGTGAGTGTTTTGCCGTTTTAGATATTATAATATGGATCAGTCTCACGATAATTTCAATACTAGAACATTATATGGCTCTCTATGTTCTTTTGGTATAAAAGAAAAATGTATCACAAGATTTATAGAAAAACCAATAAACCGCAGGGCAGCTTGTGGCGTGCTGAATGTGAGTGGCGACACTGCGGTCCTGAGTGCCCCAGAGAGCTGGCCAGGGCCTCGTAGCCAGCTCGCCTTTATTAGCTGGATGGAGTGGCAACTGGAGAGTGCCCGCAGGATTCTCAACTCTGGCTTGCCTTAAACAGTTGGTCAGAGAGGGGTCGCCAGAGCTATATGCTCGGGGGTAGAAGTGTCATTTTCAAAGGCTACGGGGAAACCACTGCGGGTCTCTGTCCATCTGGGACTTGCGATGGTAAAACACACAAGCCACTTGCACCAATGTTGCCTCCCTGTTGCCCGTATGGCCTGCATGTCTGTGGCGACCGTTTAGGGGGGGCCCATTCAGTGAGTTGGCAAGTCATCGTCTGCCAAAGTTAAAGGTAAGGTTGTTAACGATAAAGGTATTGAAGACAGACGACAGTTTTTCAATAAATAGTTTTTTGTTTAACCAGTCCATCAAACCTCCAACCCCATAAACAGTTATTAGATACCATCATCACACAATAGTTTTACACCTACCGTTGGCAGTCCACGAATGTTATGTGCAGGCGTGGAGTGTCATCGGTAGATATCCCATCTCATTTTTACATTAAGTTTCTGCAAAGGCCTCTGCGTGTTGGATCCATATCCCCATGAACGCCTTTCAAAGGACCGGGTATCTTCCCTTGGAAGATAGCCGTGAATCGGAGATACATGAAAATAATAATAAATAATCTTAAAATAATATAAATAAAGTGAGTGTTATAAAGTTAATAAGACAGAGTAGGTAAATAATCTTAAAATAATACAAAGCAAATCTTATACAGTCATCAAAGAAACAATTAATTTACATTTTAACATAATTTACGCATTGAATTTCTGACAAACTTAAATTGAATACATTTCTAGACTTAATCAATTTTGTCGTTGGCAATATAAATTGACACAACGTATTCGTGTAATAGTAATCAGTGTTACTCGCGTAATTTAATTCCATTAATTATTCGTATTCGGTCTAAAGTTTAAAAGCAAATATTTAAAGGTTAATGTTACCTACTTACATTGAATTTTGGTAAGACAATATGTGCTTTTAATGGACAATTAATTAAGGTAATTCCTTAATTAATGTTGACGAGCATAGTATAAAATCGACTGCACAGATGACATAGTGGTTAAGATACCGACGCACAGTGCCAGTGTCAGGCGTTCGAATCCCACGCAGGAGAACATATTACAACAATAGTTTGTGTCCGTTAATTATATGTTTGTAAAAGTACCCCGCAATGCAAGGATTATTTTTTTAGTGCAGACCCCGCCTACACCGCTGCACCGGTGCGCCGTACAGGGCCATCGACCGGATCACCCCGCGTACAGCCGTCGGCACGTAGCGCTGGGTCCGCCTACATAGGGCATCAGCCAAGAAAGGGCGGACGCCGCATCAAAAAGCCGCGGAGCAAGTCGACGGAAATACTCCCTGAACCATTAATGCCCGTCGATCACCAGGCCGTGGGAAGTTAATCTTCGCAAATAGCGACGGGCCGTGAATATCTACAAATAAATTTGTGTACGGGACTGTTTCTTTTATTATAGTTTAAAACCTTATCTGTTCCTGTATCAATAAGCTGTGATGATGATGATGATGAATTGTATTCTTATTCCATCACTGCAGTGTAAGTTGGTTTATATAATCCTAATAATAAAATCGCTATATATTCTGGTAAATATATGCTTAATTGAACAAGCCTGTAAATTTTCTTTTGCAATAAATCTACTAGCGGTCCAGTCCACCGAAATAATATTGGCACAGTTTGATATATTGATGCCGCGTTTATTTATACGGAAGGCACAACGTAACGATGTCGTAAAATATAACTATGGCTTCTTAATAATCACGTACATCCGTAACAGAATTATAATAAACTAGCTGTATTTGACGGAATAAAAAATCAATTCATCATTCCCTATTTTGCCCGTGGATGTCGTAAAAGACGATTCAGGGATATAATACGTATATAAACTCTATGCAAGATAAGGAAAATTTGAAACAAAACCCTATACCAATCTGTCTGACCAGCATGCTATAGTAAGGTCAATTTTCCTCCTATTGTGGAAGAAGCTCGAGCCCATCAATGCAACCTATATGAGCGTATATGATAATAATATATTATAGGGATGTGAAAAAATAATCGATTTTTATAGTATTCGATTAGTACAAAAAAATTATCGATTAATAATGGATTATCAAAATAATAATAATCGACTATTAATCGATTTTTTATTACTCGATATTCGATCAAAATTAATCGATTAATCACTGCCAGATTTCCTAAAAAAAAGGTCATCATAATCCTGTTGGGAGAAAAATTGATTATTATATAATCTATTAGTTATTTTTAATTAATCGATTATATTATAATCGATTATTTAAAAAATCGATTATTTTCCTCCAAGTCACATCCCTAATAATATACATATACTTGTCACTGTTGGGCTCAAACCTCCTCCACAATAGGAGGGAATTTGACCTTAGTATACCATGCTGGTCAGACAGGTTGGTATACGTATTATCTATACCAATAAATAAAATTGGAGTGTCTGTTTGTAATGTCAAAATAAAAGACTTTTTTCATGCTCACACGATTATTTGCACGACACCTATGCCTAAAATAAAGATTAAAAATTTTTGTCTGTCTGTCTGTCTGTTTGTTCCGGGTAATCTTCAAAACGGCTGGACCGATTTCAAAAATTCTTTCACCAATGGAAAGCTATAATATCAGGGCGTAAACTAGGATATATTTTATCCCGGTATTCCCACGGGAACGGGAACTACGCAGAGAAGACGACTGAAACCGAAGCGAAGCGAGGGCGGGTTGCTAGTAATATCTATAATGGCAAAACACTCACGTACTGAGATGCGAGAGTGGGCAGCAGTGTCTGGTCGCCGCTGCCCACTCGCCCTGATGATGAGCATCTGATATGCTCGAAACCCGGGTCGAGATAATCGATCTCAGTACGTGAATGTTTTGCCGTTATAGATATTATAATATCGAGGAGTGAAAGGCTATTTGGTTTAAGCGACATCCAAGGTGATATTGAGTTATATACGTATTCGGAGTCAGCAAATTTTTCTCCGTCAAATGATACCGAATTCATTAAAATCAGAGCACTTTTTTTTCATACGCTGAACTCTTTTACACTTTCCATACGCTGAAAAACGCAACTTAATGCAATTGTATTACGCGACATTTATCTTTGTAACTAAAGGTACGTTTTGTTTAGTATCAGTATCAATAATTCGATGTTTTTAATTGAATTTTAATTAAATTTACCCCATTCAAATAGCTCAAGAAGATTTTTGGTTATGATTTTTTTCTAAAATTTTTAACTTTAAATTACTCTCCTGTAAAGTTACAAAAATGTCGCTTAAACCAAATAGCCTTTCACCCCTTGATATGTATCAATCTCACGATAATTTCAATACTAAAATAAGGTTGGTATACGGTTTTGTTTCGAGTTTATTTTATCTTTCATAGACGTTATATGCATACTATATCCCCAGTTCTCATTTACGACATCCAAGGCGAAGATAAGAAGTATTTAAATATTACCTATTTATTTTAAACTTATTTGTCATCTGTCATAATCTCAAAGAAGTTTTTCTTTTAACTGCTTGTGACCGTTACACGCCCATTAATCAATTTAATAAAAAAGACCACTGAGCCGTCATAAAGACTCCTGACAGAAGTGAAAGCTTAAAACTATGAATAAACCATTGTTATTTAAAAACAGTTTTTGGATATTAAAATTGTTTGAAGTAAATAAAACTACTTTATGGATTTTATCGCGTTTGTATTTGATTTTTGATTGCCCGACATTTCGAACACTTTACATAAAGTATCTGTTTATGACTAAATACGTAATGTAGTTTTATTTACAACTAGCAAACCCGCCCTTGCTTCGCTTCGGTTTCAGCCTCCTAACCCGCGGCGTAGTTCCCTTTCTCGTGGGAATACCGGGATAAAATATAGCCTATGTTACTCCCTAATATTATAGCTTTCCATTCGTGAAAGAATTTTTGAAATTGGTTCGGTGGTTTCAGCGTGAAAGCGTAACAAACAAACAAATAAACAAACAAACAAACTTACTTTCGCATTTATAATATTAGTAAGGATGTGTAATACTCGCATAAACATCAGAAATCATTAATTGTTTGATTTCAAATTCATCATCATCATCATTTCAGCCCATCGCCGTTTCAGCCGACGCCCGGCAACTTTCACCAGGTCGTCGGTCCACTTAGTGGAGGGCCGTCCTACACTGCGTCGTTAGTCGGTCGCCACTCACGAACCTTTCTTCCCCAGCGGTTGTCGGTTCGTCGAGCGATGTGGCCTGCCCATTGCCACTTCAGCTTGCTAATTCTTCGTGCTATGTCCGTTACACCTGCGTTTCTGTTCATTGCCTTATTTCGGCTTCTATCTCGCAGAGTAATCCCGAGCATAGCCCGCTCCATAGCACGCTGAGCGACTTTGACCCTCGTTATGAGGCCTACATTTAGGGACCACGTTTCATCGATTTCAAATAAAAATTTATAAATTCAAACTTTTAAACACTTATCTGGGTTTGGCCATCATACACGTGATCATATCGATGATGACTTATATGCATTTAATCCCCAAACAAATCTGTCTATAGAAGTTTTCACTTCAATAATATTTTTTATCATCATCACCTTCTCAGCTCATATACGTCCCATTGTTAGGATCGGCCCTCCTCCACGGGAATTTGACCTTATCCCACGCTGGTCAGACATGTTGGGTTTCATTTCAAGTTTTCCTTCTCTTAGACCAATGTTATCTGAATATTCCCGTAGTCGTCTTTTACGACACCCACGGGCAAGAGAGGGGGTGGTGAATTGTATTCTTACTCTTTCACCACACGGCAAAATGTTTTTAATTGGTTAAAGAGACTTTGATTTTACTATTATAAGATTACGTTGTACATATAAAATACAAACATTATTTCAGTTTTATAAAACTAATATAGAAAACAGTTTTATAGAACTAATATAGCAAAGTATAGAATATCGTGTTTTTATTTAAAAAATATATGTTCAGACATTAATCTTAAGATAAATAACTACCAATTCTCTATGTGGTAACCGAGTAAGAATACAATTCAACATCCTTTACTTTCCCCGAGGGTGTCGTAAAAGGTGACTGAGAGATTATAATATGCAGATAACATCTTTACAAGAGAAGAAAAACTCAAAATAGAGCCCTATACTAACAAGTCTGACTAGTGTGATATATAATGGGCATATAACATTGATGCAATAAAAGGCAAATTCGAAACAAAACCCTATACCAACCTGCCTGACCAGCATGGTATAGTAAGGTCAAGAGGCTTCAAACCCAGGAGTGAAATGTATATGAGCCGAGATGAAGATTAAATTTTGAACTGAAAACCTAGTTCAAAGGATATCTTAATAGCAAAAAATTACCTTTATTAACAAAACCTTCATTAAGACATACAATATTGATGACATGACAGCTCCTTTGCTACGGCTAGGCATTAAAAAGAAACATAATATATTCTTACAGAAACTATTTTCTTATACAAAGACATATTTCTAACAATAGATATTTTTTCTAATAAAATATATAAAATTCTGACATGTTTGAAAATGTTTAACGTAAATTCTGTCTCTTAGAATATTATGAAATTCTTCGCAAACGTAAATATCCCTTAGAAATAACAACATAACGTGTTTTATAACAAACGTTACTAATGTAAATCTTATAACAAACTGACAACCGCTGGGGAAAAAGTTTCGGGAGTGGCGACCAGGTATCGGACGACGCAGTGTTGGTTGCTGGCCGTCGTTGGATATAAGCGGCGCAGGATTTCACTTACTGGTGAAAAATGAGGAAGGCCTACGTCCAGCAGTTCACAGCAATAGGCTAAATTATGATGATCGATAAATACGCAAGTACCTGAATTAAATGAACTAATAACAAAGATAGTTAAGAGTCAATGGTTACTACTAAAATGATAATTAATTAATATAATATATTTACTTATGTTTCTGAAAGCACCTGGTTAAATTTGTACTAAACCAATAAAAATGTTAGTACATAGCCGTTGTGCATAGTATTATAGTGAGACCTTTTTGTGGCAGCGCATTCTGTTAGCCTGATGGATTTTTGGATGTTATAAGGACGACTTGATATAAGCGAGCCTTTGGTTTTTGGACAGGTTCTATAAATTATACAGGCTTTGGTCACACTCCATTCAAATAGTTCAGGATGACGTCAGATAAAGCGTGCAATTCGAAAACCTACCGTATTATATCTCTGGAGCATCATCTGGCCGACCAGCGGTGCCGAGCCCTGTATGCTTACTCTTGAATCTCGATTCCAATCCTAAATCCATCGCAGCTCGAATTTAGGCAATTTGGTACTCTTGAAAGCGACACTAGCGCACGATTGGAATCAAATTCGGTGGATTTTTTATAAACTAAATTTTATTTATTTTATTTTTATTTATTTAAGAGAACACCCTGCACTAAGGAAATAATCCTTGTATTGCGGAGGACTTTACAAACATATAATTAACGGACACAAATTACATCCCGACTCAGAACAACAATTTGTGGATCGCACAAAGTGTTGTCCCGCGTGGGATTCGAACCCCTGACACTGGCGCTGTAGGTCGCTATCTTAACCACTACGCCATCTGTGCAGTCAATGAATGATGAATGCAGAAATGAATTCGACTCTCGTCGAGTAAGTCAAATATTTGCTACTCCCGACGTGATTTTGACTTAGTTTGAAATCGTTAATGTTGGACAATTTCAAGAAAGCGTCTTTGTAGTGATCGAGTTCTGCAACTTTATTAATTTAAAGTAATAAAATACGGCACATTTGGTGAAAATAACAACGGCAAGTGCGAAGAATTCATTCTCGATTTTGTTACCCATTATGGACTAGTGGTACCGTACGGGACCATTTTTTCCCGCGTATAAAGCATGTGCTACACGGTTTCAAACAGTGGTTTGAAACAGTGTAGATAGATGTTTTATGCCAAATTTCGTATGACCTTTAAACGCCCTTGGTAGCGAGGCTTGTGTTTCAAACCACTGGCCAAGCGTTGGTTTTTATCTTGTTTGAAACCATCTAGCCGCTTGTTTGAAACCAAACGAACGACAGTCACGCTGTAGAGGTCAGCGCAGACGCACCCGACGACGTTCTGCGCACAAAATGGCGCGTGAGCAGACGGAACGCGATCGTGATTTTATTACTCAACTTCTCGAGTTATACAAAGAGTTGCCCTGCCTTTGGGACTTAAATTATGAAGGGTATAAAAATAAAACACAGAAAAGAAATGCATGAGATATTTTAATTTTATCCTTCGATTGCACACAAAAGTGCAAGACTTACTCCAACTTTTTGTTGTTTTGATATGTAAGGCGTCATGACGTCGTTGTAGTGATTATACGGTACGCGAGCGTAAAGACGTCCTATCCGCGCCACGTTCTCTAAACACTGTTGGTTTCAAACAAGCTTAAAAACCATGTAGCCAGGAAAGTGCTTTTCTGCCTTTTCTGTTTCAAACCACTGTTTGAAACCGTGTAGCGCATGTTTTAGTTTGGCACCCTGTATGAACACATGATGCAATATATGCACATTTATTGGTTCAATAGGAGCAAGAAGGTGTGACCTATTAGTCGAACGTTCGAAATTGACAATTATTGTATTCAGTTGAGTGTAATTGATTGTAGAAGTAAGTGTGCCGGAATTTTTCTGCAAAAATGGATAAGTTATTCAGGTAAAAGTACCTACAATTTTATCGTTTTATAAATATGTAATAATTTTATTGCTATTATATATTCTTTATAAGTGCTTTGATTGTGTGATTTAGTTGGTTTAGGCCAGTTTATAACTATATCGAAACTATTGTATGTTAAAGTTACTGGTACCGTATGGTACCGCTAGCCACTCAAGATGTCTTTTCTTTTTTTTTTACTTTTTGAGATGCTAGTCTTGTAAAATGATATAATGTTGTAGTTAGTTTTATAATATCATAGTAATTATGTAACATTAAACATAATGTGAATAATCCTCAAAGTAAATGTATGTTTTGTTGATTTGCAGGTGTAATATATATGAAACATTGACTATTTTGGAAGAAGATGAGGAGGTTGAGGCTCGACAGATATTTATAGCAACTCTTTATCAATAACCTCACTGGTCGGTAGCTTAGTGCGCTTTGTGAAGTAATATTGAAAAAAATAACCCACGACCTCATCGTGAATGTCATAGGAAACCATGTACCATATTTTTACCTCAAATATAATCTCGCGGTAAGAAATCAGAACGTCAAACTTTTAGAGGTTGGGGAGGTGATCGTGTTAGCTCACGTATTACTGGACGTAGAGATACCAATACTAACAGTGCCAGACCTAAATCATCAAACTGGTTCCTCCGGTGATGATTTAGATAGTTCGCATGTTGATGAACCTGCACAAAAAAAAAGCTACTGGCGCGTACCTGGGTGAAAGAAAATCTATCGAGAGAGCTGTCTGGATTTGCTGATCGAAATTACTACTCTCCGTATAGGAAAAATTTTCTTTAGAAATATTTGAGTTATTTTGGGGAGAAACAGTCATCAATTTATAACAGGATTGGATTGCATAAAGTGTGATGTAGGGCTGTGTTGCATGTAATTACCAATTTCATGTCTCCTAATTTTGAATATTTTGTAAATATAATAAATAATACATTTTATTCCTTGTACTGTGTATTTAGTTTTAATTGTTATGGACTATCTGGGATATACCTACTTATTTTCTAATATATCAAAGTTAAAGTAATACTTTGAATATATTTACGATATTAGACTAGCGGTACCATATGGTACCAGCACCTGCCGTGTAAACGAAACCTTAGATTAATTTTTAAATGATTCTATAGTGTTAATTAAGTCTGTAATAATAATAAAAATAAGGTGCTGTGTGGTAGCGGCTTCGAATACTACCAACCCTTGCTTTGCTCGTGGGTGTCGTAAAAGACGACTAAGAGCTTTTTTTTTTATTTTTTTTTTTCTCCCTGTGGAAATGCATTTACGCACTATCCCCCGCCGGTTACAGACAGGGGAGTGTGTGTGGGACTCGCCGGCCACAGAAGTGACCGAAATACCCACTAAAACCACAGCGGCCCCTTCCGCGCTTTTACGAGGTGCCGGAGAGATCGTCTGATGACATTCTATCCCCGACACCCCAACGCTTGGCCGTTTGGCCACGTCCTGTCATCATTCAGGGCGGTGGGAGGAGGAGCGCATAACGGCGTCTCCTCCTCCCTGGTCGCCGCCGGCGGAGTGAGTCTGCGGACGCAAGTGCCTCGCGTGCCCGCTCCGCAGCCTCCTTCCTTGTAATGACAGCCTCACAGAAGGAGGCCATCGACGACCAACAGCTGTCGCTGCCGAGCATCTTCGATCATCTTTCGTGTAACTAACTAACTTGTCTGACCAGCATGGTATAGCAAGGTCAATTGCCCTCCTACTGTGGAGGAGGCTCAAGCCCAACAGTGAGACGTATAAGAGCTGAAATGATGATGGCGATTCAGGTTTAAATATTTTTATGCATAAACCCCGCGGGTGCACTTAATGTCAATTTTTACATCTTGTCTTTAATTACAACGGGATTGGAACGCGATCGCCAAGATACGCGTATAATCGTTAAGTGACAATTAATTAGGCGGCGGACCGTGTTCAGGAGGAACGACTCCACGCTGACACGGTCCTCCGACGGTGACTGAGGCGGCGCAGGCGCAGGGGTATTCCGTCGGGTTGACCACTGAAGTCAAGGAACTCTGCACCGGTGGTCGGCCCAACGAAGAAGGCGACTTGCTATACGGTTACGGGTATGCGAGCTGACACCCCTCTGTCGCCCCGGACGGAGCCGGACGAGGAGTGTGCCGACCGTAACCCACCCCAAAAGAAAAAAAAGTGACAATTAATTGATAATTCCTGTTGAAGAGAACGTAATACTTTTTTGTTATTTTAGTTTGTGTCGGGGGTTATTCAGAATTTTAATTTCAATAAATGCAAACATCTTCAATCATTATAATACTGAATAAATAATTTATATATTATAGCTACCTATTTAGCTTCTATTATTTACTGTCATCATTTCAGTTCATATAAGTCCCACTGTTGGGCTCGAGCCTCCTCCACAATTGAAGTGAAATTGACCTTACTATACCATCCTGATCAGACAGATTAGTATAAGGTTTTATTTCGAGATTCCCTTCTTGTTATTTGCGTATTATATCCCATTGTCAGCTTTTACGATTACGACATCCACGGGCAAGATAGGGGGGTGGTTAATTGTATTCTTACTCCGTCATCACACGGAATATTTTCCGTGTACCGTCATACAAGGGCTAAGGGTATGAATCAACCATAATAAGGATGTATGCTATGTTATTCTAGGGACTATTTTAATTATAAAATTTAATTAAACCCACTCGACAATGTTTGCGTTACGAAATAATAAATTAACCGACACGTTAGAGTGAAAAATGTATTACTATTATTTTTAAACAAAAAGAAATAGATTCCTGAAGGGAAATCGCATTGGTGGAGTATGGTAATGTATAAAAAAATTTGGTTACAATTAGAACCGAACGTAAAAGTCCAGATTTATCAGTTTTCACTATAATAAACCTGCGCATTAAGTGACGAAATTAAAAAAAATACTCCTTAATCTCTTGTCGAAAACGTAGAAAGCGACTGAGTTATCACTTACCACCACCTTATCACACAAAAATGTGTAAATAAAGTACATTACCTAAGGTAGAAAAAGTACATTGCATCAAAATAAAGTACGATTGATTTTACTTCATAATTTTCGTCAAAAACATACCTTTAACAACTTTTATTAAATAATAATTATCACTGATAAAAATTTACGCAGTACCTTTGCCCTATATATTAAAAAGAAGAAACCAAATAGGTAATTAATTTGTTATGAAATCCAGATATGCCTTTTTCCTCTCGACATTTGCTATTCATCGCAGGAAAATCTCTCTCTGTGAATGCTGACATGGCGAGAATCGACATTAAAAGTAAAATTAATTTATACAAAACTTGAAAAATTGTCGTCAGTCTTAAAATTAATTTCGGGGAAATCAACTCGTGCAAATATTTTCGGGTACTTTATTGTATTGTTTACATTTAAATATGAAATTAGCGTTTTGTCGTACTGACCACTTTGATCTGAAATATCTCATCTTTGGTTAAGAGATTCATATAATAAATTCATTTAGCCGGTACATTTGAGTTTTGAAAACAGTCATTGATTTGTTTTTTTCCTCATTATTTTTTTGAACATGATATATCGGTATATTTACGAGTACGAGTTCTACCGTGGCACCAGTGCTGCAGAAACAGCTCGAAGGATTAATGATGTGTACGGCGCTGGTGTCGCAAAAGAAACCACGGTACGATTTTGGTTTCAACGTTTTCGTTCTGGAAATTTCAGAACCAACCCTGTGGGCGGCCGGAGACCAAAGTGAATAAAGAATTAAAGGCTATTGTGGAAGCGGATCCATCACAAAGCACTTCAGGGATAGCTGCAGGCTTTGGGGTAAGTGACAAAACTGTATTAATTCACTTAAAGCAAATCGGGCAAGTAAAAAAACTTGATCGATGGGTACCTCATGAATTGAGTTAATCGAACTTGCAAATACGCGTCGACTGCTGTGTTACTTTGCTCAACCGACACAATAATGAAAGGATTTTAAATCGAATCAGAAAAAGTTACTGGTGAGTGTTTGGTGGACTAGCGCTGGTGTCGTTCACTACAGCTTTCTAAAAACTGGTCAAACGATTACGTCAGATATCTATTGTTAGCAACTGCAAACCATGAAGGAAGAACTAGCTGCTAAACAACCGAGATTGGTCAATCGCTCTAGGCCACTGCTGCTTCACGACAACGCAAGACCACACACTGCACAACAAACAACCACTAAGTTAGATGAGCTACAATTGGAATGTCTGCGACATCCACCGTGCTCCCCGGACCTTGCTCCATTTTTTCCAGAATTTGGACAACTTCTTACAAGGAAAAAAAATTCAACTCCGATGCGGCAGTTCAAACCGCCTTTAAAGAGTTTATTGATTCTCGCCCCCATGGTTTTTCTCGTAAAGGGATCAATGAAATACCTATGAGATGGCAAAAGTGCATAAATAACAACGGTGCATACTTTGATATATTAAATGTATTTTCCAAAAAAAAAATGACTTTATATTGCTCCCGTACAAAACGCCAATTTCATATGTAAGGACCTAATATTAATGTTAACATTATATTTTCTTGTGGTTACTTAGTAAAGATACTATTCACCACCAAGGGAATGGTGAATCATATTTTTACTAAGTTTCGTCCGTGTTCAAAAAGACCAAGAAGACCAAAATCAGAAAGAAAAGAAAAGACGAAATCAAACCATATACCAACACATCTGACCAGCATGGATTAGTAGGTCAATTTCTCTTCTATTGAGGAGAAGACTAGCCCAATAGTGTAATGTATATGACCTAAAAAGAAGAAAAAGAAGAATTATAATAAAGTATTATTATAAAAATATTTTCATTTTACTGTAGATTGACACACAAGTCAACCCTTACAGAAAAAACTAACTTGACCTTGTATCACCGACCCCTTACAACAATATTAGAATAATATGAAGATATGTTTACCTGGTTATTACCATGCATAGTCAGGTTAATTCAAATAACAATCGATCATCCGTGACCTGATTGAACTTCAGGTAACTAAATATATATATACCTATATAAAAATGAATTTCTATTTCCCTTGGTCATCGCATCACGCGTGAACGGATGGAACAATTTCGATAATTCTTTTTTCAATGTGTTTATTATTGTCCGGAGAAGGATCTTATGAAAGAAAAAAATAAGAAAGTTGAGCAGAACATTAGGAAATTTAAGAAAACTTAACAACAATATTAATTTTACATTTTTTTTTTTGTGGGTGGGCTGCGGTCGGCGCGTCTCCGCACCACTCCGTCCGGGGCGACAGAGGGGCTTAAGCACGCAACTCCCGCAACCCACCCGAAAACCACCTCGCCTTCGTCGTTGGGCCGACCAACGGAGCAGGTTTACTTGTCGTCAGTAGTCGGCCTGACGGAATACCCTCTACGTGGGGTACCCTCCCATCGACCGACGTCCCCCCTCGGGGAGGACGTCGGTCTTTCCTCACGCGGTCGGCCTCTCGGCGGGTGACGGACTAATCCCCGGTCACGTCACCCGCGGCCTCGGCTAGGGCGGCATGAGGCGCAGGTAGTTGCGCCTACGCCACCCCAGTCGCCGGCGGTGGATCTCCTCATCGAGGCTGCGCTCCTCACGCAGGCGATCCGCCGCCTCCTTCCGCCAGATCACTGTCTCGCAGAAGTCTGCGACCGCGTCCCAATTCCCGATGCTGTCGACCATCGCCCTAGCGATAGCCGGCAGCGTCAGGTCTGTACCGATGATAGCGACGAGTTCACAGCGCTGCACTGCCCAAGCCGCGCAGGCCTCGAGCGTATGATGCGCCGTGTCCTCGTCGCAATCGCAGTGGTGGCAGGACGGTGTACTCTCCCTCCTAACGACCTTGTGCAGGTATTTGGCGAAGCACCCATGCCCCGTCAAAACCTGCACCAGTCGGAAGGAGAGCACCCCGTGCCGCCTTTCCAACCACTGCATCAGCACCGGCCGGAAGGCCTCCACGGTTCGCACCCCGAACCGTGGCCTCTCCAGCCGGACTGCCCAACGGGCAATGATATTAATTTTACATGTACAATTTTTATCAGTTGTTTGACATAGCCCAGTCGTTTGAAATAAATGTCAGCTATTGGCAGAATGCGTAAAAAAGAATATAATAGAATATTTATTAATTTTAGTACTTAGATTGTTTTTAAAAATGCCAGCAATCAAACGTATAAACTAAGTCGCAGAATATGCAATGCTGCAAGTTAAAGACATGTAAGAGCACATCAAACGCAGAATGAAGCTAAAAGGAATCGATTGAATTGTAATCAACAGCATGGAAATGTTGCTTTTAACCCTTAGCGAACTGCATTTAATTATAACGTGGAATTCTATTAAATTTGACACCAAATTGTTGCTGTTGGATATTTTATTTTATTAATTTTACCAATTCGTATTCATAGTTAAGACATGACAACGTCTGTCGGGTCAGCTAGTAAAAATATTTTAAAAAACATTGTTTATCGAGTTATCAGTGTAATGACGGAGTGGAATACATTGGTCATTAGTGTCCTTTATCATCATCCTCGCTCATATAGGTCCCACTGTTGGGCTCGAACCTCCTCCACGATGGGAAGAAAATTGACCTACTTTACCACGTTGTCAGACATGTTGGTATAGCGTTTTATTGCGAGTTTTCCTTCTCTTGCATAGATATTATATACATATTATGTCCCTTAGTCGGCTTTACTTCTTCTTCTTCTTTTCTGTCTTGGCAATCAGCTACAAATACGAGTCATTTTTGCCAGTGTCGAGTTATAATTATCTTTTCAAGTTCTCAGTTTCTTCATGTCAGTAATGGTCTGTCAGTAAGTCAAAGTGTCGCCCTCAACAGTGTAATAGCCACTGTTAAGGGTATCTTCTGAGAATTTTGGTGGAAACAAAAAGGTATGTATAGCAATTTTATATCATATTCACTACACCTCAGCAGTTTTGCCGCTATATATTACATAAAATGCCATCAAAATTATTTAATATAACACGTTAAAACACTAAGATATTGAATATAATACAAGAACACCACATGACACTTCAGATTCCCGACAAAAAACCTAGTCGGCTTTTACTACGCCCACGCGCAAGAGAGGAGGTGGTGAATTGTATTTTTAGTCCGTCACTACACGAATAAATTACTGAAGGGTTCTTTCCCTTCGAAAGCTCGAAATAAAACCACAGCTTTATTTCGACTGTTCGATCTATTGCATAGATGTTTTACGCGCATTATCGTCAACTTTTACGATACCCGTGGTCAAGATTGAGCGTGATGAATTGTATTCTTACTCCGTCACCATTTCTGCACAGATGGCGTAGTGGTTAAGATAGGGACCTACAGCGCCAGTGTCGGGGGTTCGACTCCCACGCGGGACAACACTTTGTGCGATCCACAAATTGTTGTTCTGAGTCTGGATGTAATTTGTGTCCGTTAATTATATGTTTGTAAAGTCCCCCACAATACAAGGATTTTTTCCTTAGTGCAGGGTGTTGTCTCAAATAAATAAATAAAAAATAAAAAAATAAAAAAAAATTTTTGGTAGGCTATAGTGGGAACGGCCATAACCCGCCGTACGACCCCATAACCCGCTGTATTCCCTCCCCTTTCCCGTTAGGCCGACTACCGATACCTAACCTAAACGTCCGTGGCCAGCGCGGCGGGTTACCTGTTCGGGTACCCCCCGTCACTATACAGAAAGGTGTATAAGGTCTGAAAATGAAAAATATAATAAATCTACTCGTTTATTAACTTACGATTCACTATCATAGAACTGTCAAAGGAATTACTCACGCAGTCAACAAGTTGTCGACTTAGATTTGGCTGTTATAAGTTATTTGATATTATATTAGTATAGGATAATGTATTCTTTCTACGTCTTGTTATATTCTATCTATATCTATACCAATAAATAAAATTGGAGTGTCTGTTTGTAATGTCAAAATAATAGGCTTTTTTCATGCTCACACGGTTATTTGCACTATACACATGCCTAAAAATCACTTTATATTTTTTTTTTTTTTTTTTTTGTCTGTCTGTCTGTCTGTTTGTTCCGGGTAATCTTCAAAACGGCTGGACCGATTTCAAAAATTCTTTCACCAATGGAAAGCTATAATATCAGGGCGTAAACTATGCTATATTTTATCCCGGTATTCCCACGGGAACTACGCGGGTAAAACCACTAAAACTGAAGCGAGGGCGGGTTGCTAGTCTATACTATTATATAAAGCTGAAGAGTTTGTTTGAACGCGCTAATCTCAGGAACTACTCCGGTCTCATTTGAAAAATTCTCTCAGTGTTAGATAGGCTATTTATCGAGGAAGGCAAGGAAATATATCATCACGCTAACACCAACAGGAGCTGAGCACCAATGAAGAATGTTTCAAAATCGCAGTCTCTGCCTACCCCTCTGTAAGCAGGCGTGAGGCTATGTATTTAGGTATGAAGCTCTACTGTACCAAGTGCACAGCCCAATTGACGTAAGCCTTCAGTGAAGCGCAATGCCAAATTTCTACTACTTAGTCGTCGATTTCTTGCAAGAGTTTGGCCCTAATAACCCGAACGATAGATATTGTTTATGGACGCAAATAAGAAACATTCAGCAGCATGGTTCTACCTAGTAAAATAATAGTTTATGGCAATGAAATTCCATAATACCATACTATATTTTTGCTACTTGAACGTCTATTTTTTGGAAGAGTGTGGCCCTAATAACGAGGACAATAGTCCCCGTTTAGAGATGCAGACAAAAATTCTTTTAGGAACAGACCTAGTAAAATGATATGGCAGACATGGCAATAAAATACCATATTATCATATTTCTACTACAAAACTGCTCTTATGCTTATGAGCCGTATGCAGATCTCCATCTGCATACGGCTCTAATAACCAACCCAGACAATAGATGTCGCAATTTATTCCTCGCGACTGCGTTCGGCGTCCCAGTAGGGGACGTCGACGGGAGAGTACTCCCTTGGGGTATTCCGTCGGGTCGACCACTGAAGTCAAGGAACTCTGCACCGGTGGTCGACCCAACGACGAATGTGACGTTCTATACAGGTGGCTTACGGGCGTGCTTACGCCCCTCTGTCGCCCCGGACAGAGTGGAGCGAAGAGTGCGCCGACCATAACCCACCCAAAAAAAAGGGATACAAATAAAAAATCGTCAACAGCAAGGTCTTACTTAGTAAAATACCAGATTTAGGAGATTATGCAATATATTTTACAGAGTACACGAATGGCGTAATGCCTACATATGCTGAGAGTCATATTCGATTCCAATAAATTCTTTATACGATGTACGAATGATTTTTAGGGTGCCGTACCCAAAGGTTAAAAACGAGATCCTATTATACCCTACCCTATATATAGCGAAGTCTTAGCTTCGCTGTCTGTCCGTCCGTCTCTGTCACCAGGATGTATCTCAAGAACCGCGATAGCTAGGCAGTTGAAATTTTTACAAATTGATATTATGTATTTCTGTTGCCGCTATAATAACGCATACTAAAAACAAAATAAAATAGATATTTAAGGGGTCTCCCATACAATAAACACGATTTTTATACAAATGGTACGGAACAACGTGCGCGACTCCGAATCGCACTTAGCCGGTTTTTCGGTATTTTTATTCTTCGTGTTATTTATAAATATTAATTTTACGTTTGTAAAATTCTCCACATTAGAATTTTAACTTATTTCTAAATGCGAGACATTCTTCGACTTATCATATAAAACATTTAATCAAAGTCACGTTTCATTTCATCCAAATGTCATCGTATAAACGTACAATTAAATAATTGCGAGAAGTTGTAAAATTTTTACAGCTCGTTCTTGATTTAATTAATTAACTAATTTACATACTATGCAGGTCTTATAGGTAAGTATAGAATATTATATCTCATAGTCGTCTTTGACAACACCCACGGGCAAGATAGCGGATATTAATTAATTCATTTGAACAGATATTTGTTGGGAGGTGGTAACATTGTTAATAGTAACATCTAGAAATTTCTTTAGAATAAGTTAACATATGCTACACTATTATGTTTAGTACTTTATTATACTACACAAAATTTCATCAAAATTATTTGCACGTTGAAACACTAAAATATTGAATAAAAGATAACTTCGTAAATAATTCTCATCACTAATAATTTATTTAATTTTGTTTCATTTTGATTGCGGGAATGGTGACGTAAATAAAAAAAAAAATATATATATATAAAAAAAATTAAAAAAAATAAAAAAAAATACTAAAAAAAAAAAAAAAAACTGATCAGAGGTGACGAGCGTACCAACATGCGCGACTAATATCGCGGTTCAATTTCTATTTTGTTGGTAGCTTTTTTTTCGAGACTTAATGAGCGGTTAAGCAGACAACTTCATACTGTTAATTTTGTGTCACATAATTAAAATTTCACTCTCATCATTTTTTCATAACGCGCCTAAAGAAGTATAACTTCAATTACTGATTTCAGAGAAGGATATTTCTTTTTATTTTTATAAATGTTTTAGTGCATACCATAATAGATGGCGGCGGATCGCCTGCGCGAGCCTCGATGAGGCGATCCGCCGCCGGCGACTGAGGCGGCGTAGCCGCGAATACCTGCGCCTACCTGTGACGTGGGGAATTAGTCCGTCACCCGCTGAGAGGCCGACCGCGTGAGGAAAGACCGACGTCCTCCCCGAGGGGGGGACGTCGGTCGATGGGAGGGTACCCCAAATAGGGGGTAATCCGTCGGACCGACCACTGACGTCTAGTCACCCTGCTCCGATGGTTGGCCCAACGACGAAGGCGACGTGCATCGTAGGTGGGTTGCGGGTGTGCGTGCTTACGCCCCTCTGTCGCCCCGGACGGAGTGGTGCGAGGAGCGCGCCGACGGCAATCCACCCCCCAACAAAAAAATAATACCATAAAATTTTAATGATTTATTGAGGGTGTGACTGTACTGATTAAAGGATTTTTTTTCTGTTCACGATAAAATATCAAGGATCATTTGGCATACATACAATCTTACTATTCTATCCTACTAATATTATAAACGCGAAAGTTTATGAGTATGTGAGGATGTGAAGATGTTTGTTGCCCTTTCACGCAAAAACTACTGAATGGATTTTGATAAAACTTCAGAATAATATAGCTTACATGTTAGAATAACACATAGCCTATAATTTATTCGGATATTCCCACGGGAAGAGGAACTGCGGGCGAAACCGCAGAGCGTTGCTAGTATCATATCATTTTGAATTACGTCGCTATTCTCGCAAACTAGCGATATGTCCCACTACTGGGCTCGGGCCTCGTCCATTGTATATTCGAAATAGATCTACTATACCACACTCAAATGACATGTTGGTTACTGGGTTTCACGTCGACGTAGTTTTCCTTCTTTTTCAGCGATGACATCTACTGATTGTATCTCTTAGACATCTTTTACGACAGCCACGGACATGGTGATGCCGCCTGACATTCCATCGTGGAAGAAACTAGCTGGAGTGCATATGGGCTGTGATGATGACAGTATTATCAACCGTAAAAAGTAGTAACCATTTTAAAATAACTAAGATATTTTGTGAAATAATAACGAAAAACATTGCTTTTATATGTCATCATTATCATCATCATCACCTTGCTTTTATCCCAATTACCTTTATTTTTATTTTTTTGGGGTGGGCTGCGGTCGGCGCACTCCTCGCACCACTCCGTCCGGGGCGACGTAGGGGCGTAAGCACGCACACCCGCAACCCACCCGAACACCACGTTGCCTTCGTCGTTGGGCCGACCACCGGAGCAGGGTTACTTGTCATCAGTGGTCGGCCCGACGGAATACCCCCTATCCCAATTACCTACACTATTATAACCATAATATTAACCTATACTTCTTCGATGGTCCATATTGCAAAAGTAAGTCAACCCTCCTAGGGAAGATTGCTTTTATATGTAACCTCATCATCCTCACGGCTCATAAACATCCCACTGCTGGCCTCGAGCTTCCTTCACATGTGAAGGAAATTCACGTACTATATCACATTTGTTTTGACATAGGGTTTTATTTGGAGTTTGCCTTCTCTTTCACGTGTAACAGGCACTAATTTAATTAGAAACAATATAATCGACCATGGCAAAAGTATTAAAAATAGACGAACCAAGCATAGAACAATACACATTATTTAACAAAAGATTATATTCAAATTGAGAAGAATAAGGCACGCTATAACAAACCAAATATTTTTACAAATTCATAATTGTATTACAATTATGATCAAAGAATACATAACTGGATTTGGACAGTTTCTTTAATCCATTTAATTAAAAATACATACAATCGCATACTAATGTGTAAATCACTAAAAGATTGATTTAGTGATGATCCAGCGCAAAACTAATAAGTAATACGCTGACGGTTTAGTCCCAATTAACAGATAAATATCAAATATGTCGCCTGTGCAAATAAGAAATAAATCCAAGCGTATTTATTATCTATGACGCTGCCATATTGTATTCGTGACAGAGTACTAACTACATGATTTTTTAATATTTCTAACTTTTACACGAATATTCAAAGTAGAATAGTAGCGTCCATTCGGCCGGCGGAAAGGCGACGTGTAGGAGGCTCTATAAACCTTTTTTTTTATTGTCAACGGTGGCAACTGATCAAGCAGCGCACCTGATGGAAAGTGATTCTGCCGCACATGGACCTTTGCAATACCAGGGGCACAGCCAGGCCGTTGCCTACCGTAAAGAAAATACTCTTCTTAAACCTCGTTCAAAAAGAAGGACATGTCATAGCGCACGGGAAACACAGCAGCAGCAGGTAGTTTATTCCAGAACTTGCACGTACGTGGGTGACATGATCGCTGGAAACGTACAGTTGACGACCATAACGCTTCCAGGTGAAATGGATGAACTCTGCTACGATGTCGAGTGGTACGTTGGTAAAATGGTGACGGTGGTACCAAATCAAACAGTTCCTCGGAACACTCCCCG
Organism: Lymantria dispar; assembly: GCA_032191425.1. Taxonomy (NCBI): domain Eukaryota; kingdom Metazoa; phylum Arthropoda; class Insecta; order Lepidoptera; family Erebidae; genus Lymantria; species Lymantria dispar. Next base: position 7,160,672 of record CM063445.1, on the reverse strand, counting down.
TGAAAGAGTCAGTGGAGTACAAAGAGTGATCCAAGGCCTCTCCGCCGCTCCAGTGACTCCAATCCGTCCGTAAGATTAGGTACCCGACGATTCGAACAGCACGCCTTTGCAGGGAGTCAAGTGGGTTTAGCTGATATTTGGGCGCACCTGCCCAGAGATGTGAGCAGTACCGGTGGCCCGCCCAAATAGCGAAGAGAATTACGTGAATGTCTGGTTATGGAGTTGAGTCGTAGTTTTGCACGGACCGGGCACGGCTATGACATATATATAGTAGTAAGATGATATTTTATCAGTCAGATATAAAATCAGTCGAGCGCGATATGAAATAACTTCGTTCTGATAGGTATATTGGATGAAATAACTTCGTTCTCCTCTAATTAGATTTCGTAAGGCCTATTGCGCGTATACAATTTATAGTTGAAAAACTAATTTGTTCATGTGTTTGTAGATATGCTAGTTGTAGGTATCAGGTTATGGGTCAAATGGGAGTTAGGCAATGGTGATTGAAGTAAAATATCGTTTCGTTAATGAATTAGAGACGTGTAAAGTGTTCAATTTTGTCATCGCTTTTTCGTGTGAATCTGATTGAAATGTATAAAGTCAGTGATACATAATCTGCAACATATTCGTACTTTGTTAAATGTTCATTAGAAATTGAATAAATCACTGATTACGTTCGCATAAGAAAGACAAACTTCGCTTTAATATCAGCTGATCGGTCGATGACCGTTGGCGGGGTGCCTTCGTATATTCTGTCTGCCTACATAATATGTAATATTTAAGGCATAGACTCTTAGACACATTTTTTTGAAATCACTGTAACTATTATATTTTATAATTTTTTGTATAATATACTTTCTAATTACAATCTATGACTGTTAAACTACAACATACTCGAACAGTTGTTCAATAACCTGAGACACCTGTATATAGCTTTAATAGGAGCAAATACTGACAACGCCATTGCTGCTCAAAAAGAAATGAAGCTTTTATTTGTAATTATATGTAGTTGTAGCACAGATGGCTGTAACTGTTAGGTGAGCGCTGAGCGCTCTCAACTAGAAAAACAAAAAATGAAGCTGCATCAATTTGTTTTTAATTAAAAAGTCGGACTAGTGAATGAGATATTTTATGAGACAATCACTGAATATAGAAAATAGATCTTTTATAATTTTCTGTGTAGTAAAGAACAAAATAGAACTACCTTGTCAATTGATATTACCTTACCGGAATAAGGCTGATCGATTTGGAAAAATCGACTAACTCACTTGTAGGAGTTCCAGCCGATTTAAATTACTGACGGCAAATGATTGATATATAGAAACTGATAATTTTTTGAAGAAAATCGATACTTGGCAGTAATAGCCTTGTATTATTAGTTGATTTACACATAAAGAACACATACAGAAACTAACATAAAGAAATAAGGAAGGATGCTAAGCCTCGATATAATCTCAATTATCCACACAAATTATAGGACCGCGCGGCGCCCTTGCATTGTCCCGGGCGGAATGGACGGCATAGCCCTGACCATAGCCCGCCAAAAAAAAAACAAAAGCAGCCTGATCTTCTAATGATGCCTTAGTTGGTTTTTGCGACTGCCATTACTTAATTGGTAGTGATACATTGTGTTCTGCCATGATGGTAATATAATCCTCTTAAAATTACTTAGATGTCGTTACTAACTAGTTATTATTATGCAAAGTTTTAGTTAGTTTACTATTCCCTGAGGAAATAACGTAGTTTTATAAGCTTGAATTAGATAAGAACATATTTTATTAATAACTTAATTTTCTGCTTGTAAATATATTTATACAAGATTTCAACTTTTTTTTTGTTATGGCAACATTTTTAACATGGCTATGTTGTTAATATTGAGTAAATTTATTTTCTAATCGATTTTTTTATTAAAAATTAAATCATCACCGTAGTCATCCATATTATTTTAATGAACATTTTCATTGAGAGTTTTTCTTTATTGCAAACGGTGACAAACGAGTAAACAGTACACTTGATGGTAAGTGTTGCTGCCGCTCATGGACCTTTGCAAGCTCGCTGCTTACCGCGAAGAAAGTGAAGGGAGTGTGAATGAGTGCATTAAGGTTCGGTGATACTAAAGGCATCACTAAAAACGATCACACGCGAATACCCTCAGAAAGTTGAGCATCCGGCTCTCTCGCTCACTGAATGAAGCGCAGTAACAAATTGCTACCACTCGGACGTCGATTTACAGCGAAAGTGTGGTACTACTCCGGACGGACTGGCCCGCAGCTGTAGACAGACAAAATATTTTGGAGGAACATGAAAAGCACACGTAAATCACAGCTATTTTTTTCGCTGTAGCACTTTCTTTGCATTACACTATATAAGATACTGCCAGAATTATTTAGTATACCTAAGCGCAACATGCCAAACAACTAAAATAATTTCATATTTTATTCCATTCCACGAGTAATACATAATTTAAGATCGGTATACAACTACATTATATTAATTTTTATTAATTATTGCTTCTATCTTTATTTACTCTCCATACAAATAATTTCTTATCACTATGTCAAGTCGTCATACTTTAAGAGTGCAACGGCTATGTTAGTAGTAAATTTCTGTAACAGTTTTAGACAAAACATAGAAGCATACAGGAACAAATACCATTCCAATATATTTTTAAAGGTGTTAACATGTTGTAGAAACGTAATTTTCAGTTATTTTATTATCGTTAAGGGTAACGATAAGTTCAATTCTACATAATAAAAAAGAAACACTGTACAGTAGAATTCATATATAACGACTTCGCTTATAACGACTAACCGTTTTTAACGACGATAATGTTTACTCAATTTAGGTTTCATAGTTAGGTACTGAGAAAATATAACCGTTTAGTGCGACTCCGGTTTAAACGACAAACTGCTTATAGCGACCATTTTTTTGTGATAATACGTCCGGTTAAAACGACGCGCAATGTTTTGTTTATACAACCTACGCACCAATACTTCGGCGCCCCAACTTCATCCCGCCCCGCGCGCTTCACCTTTCCTTATTGGCACGCGTAAATCACAGTTAGTGTTTGTCACTTGTTATGAAAAGTTCTTAAAGCTCGACAAAATGAGTTCTGTGAAGCGAAAGTGTTTTACAATTGAAGAAAAAGTGCAATATTACACCGATTAGAAGCCGGTGAATCAAATGTAACCCTCGCGAAGGAGTTTGGTGTGTACATAATTATGTATTCGTAGGTTAGGTACTTATGTACTTAAGAAATAATCCTACCATTTTGCGGCTAGTACGACATAGTATCGCCGGTCCCTTAAAGGTCGCTATATCCGGATTCTACTGTATATTATTACAGTGTCTGAGACCAAATAAAAGCTTTTCTCTTTAAAAATAGATTTACTATTATATAAAATAATACAAAAGAAATAGGAATAGAGTAGTTGTGAGGGGAAGGCTACTTCGCCCACTTACCGATCAAATTGGCACCTACTTGCTCTACAAACGACAGCCACGCAAGAAAATGTTATTTATTTTAACACAATTGTTTCAAAGTATATCAAATTGCAACAAAATACTGCTGTATTTTTTTTTTATTTTAAAGGGAAGATAAGACCGTATTTTATAAGGCATCACACTGGAGCTATTAACAGGCATGTTGTTACATGTAATTTTATTTATTTAAATGAAATTAGTAAATAAATAAAAAATTGACAATCCCGCTGAGTTTCTTGCCGGATCTTCGCAGTGCGGTCGCGTGCCGCATCCGGTGGAAATTTCAAGTAAAATTTAAAAAAGTGACAATATGTACTCGTACATTACTTTTTTTTTTATTGCAAGCAGTGGCAAACCAGCAGACAGTACACCCGGTGGTAAGTGTTGCTGCCGCTCATGGACCTTTACAAGGGCGCTGCCTACCGCGAAGAAAGTGAAGGGAGTGTGAATGCGTGCATTTAGGCTCAGTGATACCAAAGGCACCACCAAAATCCTCCAAACGCAAACACCCTCAGAAAGTTGGGCTTCCGGCTCTCTCGCTCACCGAACGAAGCGCAGTAACAAATTGCTACTACTCGGACGTCGATTTTCTGCGAGAGTGTAGTACTACCCCGGACGGACCGGCCCGCGACTGTAGACAGATAACTGTCGACAGTGTGGTCCTACCACTATTAAGTACACACTCCTTACACATGTAAGTACCCCGCGGGGTTTTTCTATACCAATAAATAAAATTGGAGTGTCTGTTTGTAATGTCAAAATAATAGGTTTTTTTCATGCTCACACGGTTATTTGCACGACACCTATGCCTAAAATACAGATTAAAAAATTTTTGTGTCTGTCTGTCTGTTTGTGCCGGGTAATCTTCAAAACGGCTGGACCGATTTCAAAAATTCTTTCACCAATGGAAAGCTATAATATCAGGGCGTAAACTAGGCTATATTTTATCCCGGTATTCCCACGGGAACGGGAACTACGCGGGTAAAACGACTAAAACCGAAGCGAAGCGAGGGCGGGTTGCTAGTGCATAATAAATTATTTGAATTTAACTAACGACATTCTTACCGCAAAAGATCATTCCTAATAAACAATTAATAAATGAAAAAAACCAGCTAAGTGCGAGTCGGATTTGCGCACAAAGGGTTCCGTACCATTATCTATAAAAATAGGTAAAAATATTGCGTTTTTTGTATGGGAGCACCCCTTAAATTTTTATTATATTATATTTTTAGTATTTATTGTTATAGCGGCAACAGAAATACATAATTTGTGAAAATTTTATCAGTCTAGCAGTCGCAGTTCTTGAGATTCAGCCTAGTGATAGACAGACGGACGGACAGACAGCGAAGTCTTAGTAATAGGGTCCCGTTTTTACCATTTGGGTACGGAACCCTAGAAAGGAAAAGGTTAGCCTTTTCCTAATTAAAACGTGAACGCATTTCGAGATAAAAATAAAAATTCATACAGATGTTAGAAAAAAGACGTTACAATCAATACTCTTTCTAGTTCAAACGTAACTACGAATGTTAAGAGATATTCAATATATTCATCTCAGGTCAAAAAAGTCCGACTGGGCTCGAACCACAATAGATGGGAAATAGACCTATTATACCTGGACCCACTGGTCAGACGTATTGATGTAGGGTTTAATTTCAATTTTGCCCTTTTGAATACATCTTATATACATACATATCCCTTTGTCGTCTTGTACGACATCCATGGACAAGAAAGAGGATGGTGAATTCTTAATTCCTACTCCGTCAGCACAGCACATGTATTATAATATTATAATATCCTTACTAATATTATAAATGCGAAAGTAAGAATGTTTGTTTGTTTGTTACGCTTTCACGCTTAAACCACCGAACCGATTTCAAAAATTCTTTCACCAATGGAAAGCTATAATATCAAGGAGTAACATAGGCTGCATTTTATCTCAGTATGCCCACGGAAACGGGTACTACGCCGCGAGTAATTCGACTGAAATCGAAGCGAAGAGAGGACGGATTGCTAGTAGTAAAATAAACGAACTAAAAGATAATATCCATATAAATAGATTCATTTTTAATCCAATATTATTTGCTTAAAGATCATTAATGATTAAATGTATTGAGTGGAAGTAGTGGTAAATGAATGAAGAATTTAGTCTCGTGGAGGGTGGTGGCTGAATATTCCAGGGTCGAGCCACGTTGATACACTCACTGGCGACTGAGGTGCTGCAGGCCTGCACCTGATGCTGCCCTGATAAAGGCGGCTGAGATGGCGGATAACAGGAGCGGGGACGAACTATTAGTCCGTGTAAGGGCATAGGCCGGGGAGGGGGGATATCCGAAAGGGTATCCCGTCTGGCTGGCTAAGAATTTCAAGGATTCGGTACTTCACTACCAGTGGGCGGTCCAATGGCCAAAGGGATAGAATACAGTGTCAATGGACAGCGTGTGTGCTGGTAATAATCCGCCGCAAAAAAAAATAGCGTGAGTACTAAGTACACATATTAGAAGTGAAACTTTTTTGGTGCCATGTGCTTTTTATCAGTATTAAAAAAAAAACAAAAAAAAAATAAAAAATACAGTAATAATAACAAAAAAATCTCTCGACCTTTCTCACTCGCTTGCTCCCTACTCCCGCCTCATGGCTGTGCTTCGTGCTATGTTCGCCCTTTCTCACTCTCTCTCAATCGGTCTCGATCGCTTTCTCTCTCTTCTTCGACAAAAACGCTGCACATCTTCGTGACGCTAAATTGCGTTTCATCCGTAAAAAATTTACCCTCATGCGCGCAAAGAAGTTTCACTTTAAAAGAAAAATGAATAAAGAATGATAATAAAAAATCCGTTGTATATACTCTAGAGAAATAAACATGACGATAGGTGCATAAAAGAACTTACCTTGTTTTTGATTATCCGGCGATGGCATGGCGGTCTCTAGCTCCAATTACATTATACCTAAAATTAAAGTACTATCATAAATATAAATTGAAAAATATAAACACGCTAGAGGAACGAGCTAGTTTTTATCCTTAATAATGAACAATGTTTATGGATCACGTTGTCGTTAAATAGATGAAAAAAAAAATAACTAAAATTCGTCGCGCGGTGATAAGTTAAGAATACAAGAGTCTCATTACACTCTACTTGCTTGATAATAAAAATTGACTACATCAGGCAATAATCTCTTGGACAGCTTGTAACAACTCGCCTATCAGGCGTGGCAATTGTGCCATTATTGCCGCCCTTGTCCCTGCTTGCGTAAGTTTATAGTCAAAGTGGATATATTCATCATCATAATCGCAGCCCACATACGTCCCACTGTTGGGCTCAAGTCTCCTTCACAATGGAAGGGTATTTGACCTACTACACCATGCTGGTCAGACATGTTGGTATAGGGTTACATTTCGATCTTCTCTTGCACAGATGTTATGTGCATATTATATCCCTTAGTCGTCTTTTACGACATCCACGAGCAAGATAGGGAGCGGTGAATTGTATTCTTAATCCGTCACCACACGAAGAACATTACTTAAACTCTACTTTCTTGATAATAAAAATTTACTACACCAGGCAATAATCTTTTGGGCAACTTATAACACAACTCGCTTATCAGGCGAGGCAATTGTGCCATTATTGCCGCCCTTGTCCCTGCTTGGGAAGATTTATAGTCAAAATAGATATATTCATAAATAGATAAATAATAAAAAGATTAGCAGGGAACCGTTTCAGGTACGTAGCTCCGTAAACAGAGCGCTGGCACATCACCCTCATGCGACCAGCCTCTGTGTGGGTGGCAGTTTGAATCCCAGTCCACCCGCGTACCCAGTATAATACTTATAATAGGCTAATTTCCCCATTTCAGTAGCATTTCGTGCCCAAAAGACGTAATGATATGAAAAGAAATAGTATGTTCCATGTATAATGAAAACTACGGAAATCCGCAGAAGTACGGGTGTAACCGACATAGCACGAAGAATTAACACGCTGAAGTGGCAATGGGCAGGCCACATTGCTCGACGAACCGACAACCGCTGGAGAAGAAAGGTTCTCGAGTGGCAACCACGTATTGGACGACGCAGGGTAAGACGCCCGCGCACTAGGTGGACCGACGACCTGATAAAATTTGCTGGGTGTCGTTGGATGCAGCCGGCACAGGACCGCACTTTGTGGCGTAACATGAGGGAGGCCTACGTCCAGCAGTGGACGGCGATAGGCTGAAATGATGATGATGATGATGAATGAAAACTACTATACTGAACCAGCAAGCGCTGTTCTATAGAAATCTAAAAAAAATTAAGTAGAATGCCTTGACTTCGATCGCTACGCCACCTACTGGACCAATTGTCAAACTAAACCTTTCGAATTCGTTTTTTTTGTCTACTTAGCCTGTCGCTATGGTTTTAGACCCATTCCGCCAGGCGATGAAAAGTGTTGTGCAACCCCATAACCCACAGTATTCCCTCCCCATTCCCATTGGACTGACCACTGCTACCGATTTCTTGGCCTCGGTGGCCAGCCATCCTTTCCGATACTATCACAGTCAACGTCCAAACACGGTCGGCCTTTTTTGAATACGTCCTAACACACAAAAGATTTTATCTAAATCAGTGCAGCTCTTTAGAAGAAGTCCAGTCATATACACACGTACAGAAGAATTACATATATGTATGTTTTTTTTTTTTTAATAAACGACTGCCCCCCTCGTAAAATAAAATAAATCTTTGTATTGCAGAGGACGTTAGAAGCACGGGCACAAATAATAGACTCAAAGCAATCATTGGATCGTACGAAGAACTCGGAATCGAACATACAATACTTTAGAAGTCATTACTTACACGATTCATTATCATAATAATCATCTCAACCTATATACGCCCCATTGTTGAACTCGAGCCTCCTCCATAATGGGTTAGTAATTGACATACTATAAGACGATAGATGTGTTGGCATAGAGTTTTGTTTCGAGTTTTCCTTCTCTTCCATATATGTTATAAGCATGTTATATCCCTTAGCCGTCCCTTTCCACCCACGGGCAAGAGAGAGGGGTTCCACGATTACGCTATATACACAATTAAACTTAATAACGCTTACAGTAAAGTGATTCATTTTATTTAACAAACTGTAATTATCATATACAAAATATGTATAAGCATTTGCGTGAGTTAAATAAATAAATCATGCGTCGTCAGTACTTTGGACATTTTAGTTTGTTGCACACTTAATCTATACCAATAAATAAAATTGGAGTGTCTGTTTGTAATGTCAAAATAATAGGCTTTTTTCATGCTCACACGGTTATTTGCACGACACCTATGCCTAAAATAGCAATTAAAAAATTTTTGTCTGTCTGTTTGTTCCGGGTAATCTTCAAAACGGCTGGACCGATTTCAAAAATTCTTGCACCAATGGAAAGCTATAATATCAGGGCGTAAACTAAGCTATATTTTATCTCGGTATTCCCACGGGCACGGGAACTACGCGGGTAAAACGACTATAACCGAAGCGAAGCGATGGCGGGATGCTAGTTATAAGTAAAATTGAACATCAACATACAACATCAGTGGGGTACTGGAAGATGTTCAACACATTCTGATGGAGTGTGTGAGGAATGAAGGATATAGAAGGCACTATTTTAATACAAACAAAATATCTGATGGTTATTTTTTTTTTTTTTGTGGGTTGTCTGCGTTCGGCGCGCCTCCGCACCACTCCGTCCGGGGCGACAGAGGGGCTTAAGCACGCAACTCCCGCAACCCACCCGAAAACCACCTCGCCTTCGTCATTGGGCCGACCACCGGAGCAGGTTTATTTGTCGTCAGTGGTCGGCCCGACGGAATACCCCCTACGTGGGGTACCCTCCCATCGACCGAAGTTCTCCCCTCGGGGAGGACGTCGGTCTTTCCTCACGCGGTCGGCCTCTGGGCGGGTGACGGACTAATCCCCGGTCACGTCACCCGCAGCCTCGGCTAGGGCAAAATTTTTGATGTGGGATATTGTAACAGCATACTGTCTGAACCAGAGTCTGACGAAGCTATTGTTTTATACAAGTTGGCGGAATTAAGTCTGCAAAGACCTTAATTGCGTCAGTTGTAATGGTGTTTGCTTTTATGTATATTGTGTTGATCTTTGTAGTCTTTTACAGAGCGATGTGGTCGCAGAGCGACAAAGCCCTCTAAATAAATTCATCATCATCATAATCGCAGCCCACAAACGTTCCACTGTTGAGCTCGGGCCTCCTCCACAATGGGTGGAAATTTAACCTACTATACCGTGCTGGTCATACATGTTGGTATAGGGTTTCATTTCGAGTTTTCCTTCTCTTGCACAGATATTATGTGCATATTATATCCCTTAGTCGTCTTTTACGACATCCACGGGCAAGATAGGGAGTGGTGAATTGTATTCTTAATCCGTCACCACACGGAAAAAAAAATAAAAAAAAAATAAAAAAATTCTTCTCTTCAATAGGAATTATCGTTAGTCGAAGATAGCCAAACCTCATTAGATTGAATTACAAGAATCCAGTTGTAAGATAATAAGTGGTGCAGTAATATAAATGCAACACAAAGTACAGAGGAAAATACAAGATGAAATATAGTGGAGCTAATCTGTACGAGACATTCTGAGCCTGAGCCACTCAATGTCACTTACAATCTCTCTTTACTATCTATACTCGTAGTACAGTCATTGGGTATTTAGGAAAAAAAAAGGGTTAGAACATAAATTGTAGGAAATTTTCTCTACAATTATTTTGTAAAAACATGTTTGGCTGTAAAATGCGTCGGAAAGGAGTTATTATCAAAAAATTGCTTTTTAACGGCATTTCTCCAATATGGCGGCGCGAGCGGCAAAGATACGAGGTGGCAAAGTTGAAATTCGTAGACCGGGACCAGCTGGCGGAGACAGCCATCGTTTACTCGTGGCTGTCTTCTGCCAAACAATCGGACGGGGTGGATGCCGAGGCTGGCCGCATCCGCAGTGCGTTGACGCAGATCTGCGATGCGGCCATGCTCCGGGTACGGCGTCCGCCCCCGAGGAGGGCGGACCACTGGTGGTCCCGGGAGCTGGCGGATCTCCGGGCCGCGTGCATTCGCGCCCGGAGGGCCTACACGCGCAGCCGGCGGCGCCAACGCGACGCGGAGCGGGAGGCCTTGCTGTATGAGGGCTACCGCAATGCGCGGTCGGCCTTCAGGCTGGCCGTCCGCTCCGCCAAGGACGTCAGTCGGCAGGAGATGCTGGACGGTCTCGACCGTGATCCCTGGGGACGCCCCTATCGCGCGGTGCTGAATAAGCTCCGCGCGCGGGGCCTTCCTCTCACCGAGACTCTCCAGCCCAGCCTTCTCACCCGGGTCGTCGAGGACCTGTTCCCGCGGCGGGCGGAACACACGCCCCCGGTCATGGCTCCGCCAGACACTGACCGGGAGGCCGACGACAACAGTGTTCCGCCCATCATGGAACCCGAGATGGGAGTGGCAGTGGCGCGCATGTGCGCAAAGTCCACCGCCCCCGGGCCCGACGGTGTTCCCCGGCGGCCTACAGGCATATCGTGCTGCTCGATGACACGGGCAAGCTACTGGAGAGAGTGGTAGCTGCCCGCATCGAGCGGCACCTCGTCGGCACGGGGCCCGATCTGTCGGACGCCCAGTTTGGGTTTAGGAGAGGTCGTTCGACGATCGAGGCCCTGTTGCGCCTGAGGGCCGTGGCGACTGAGGTCGTCACCGGCGGGGGAGTGCTGTTGGCGGTGTCCCTAGACATCGCCAACGCATTCAATAGTCTGCCATTCAGCTGCATCAGGGAGGCGCTCCGGTATCACGGAGTGCCAGCTTACCTGAGGCGGCTAGTGGCAGACTATTTGGTGGGGCGCAGCGTCCTCTGTACCAACCGAGCAGGGGACGTTGTGCGAACGCTCATGACGTGCGGTGTCCCACAGGGGTCGGTCCTCGGACCCACCCTGTGGAACATCGGCTACGACTGGGCGTTGCGGGGGAGCCTCCCGCCCGGGCTGGGCGTGATTTGTTACGCCGACGACACGCTCGTCACAGCCCGCGGTGGGACGCTAGAAGAGGCGGTAAGCCTGGCGACCTATGGCACCGAAGAGGTCGTCAGGCGGATCGAGGCGCTGGGGTTGAGGGTTGCCCTGGACAAGACGGAGGCCCTCTTGTTCCATGGGCGCCTTATGAGCCCTCCCATCGGCGTCTCGATCACCGTCCACTCGGTTGACATCAGCATCCGGGCCCATATGAGGTACTTGGGCCTGGTGCTCGACGGGCAATGGTGGTTTCGGGAGCATTACCGCAGGCTCGCTCCACGGCTCGTCGGCGCGGCATCCGCCCTATCGTGGCTTATGCCGAACGTGGGCGGACCGAGCGCTATGTGCCGACGGCTGTACACGGGGATCATCCGGTCGATGGCCCTGTACGGCGCACCGGTGTGGGCGGGGTCCTTGACCGTCCGACTTAGGGCCCTTCTGTGGCGACCACAGAGGGTCATGGCGGTCAGGGCCATCCGCGGATACCGCACGGTGGCGACGGAGGCAGCGTGCCTATTGGCCGGAACTCCCCCGTGGGACCTGGAGGCGGAGATGCTCGCCGGATTGTATCGGCGGGTGACGGGGGTGCGAGCGGAGGGCGGTGAGATCTCGTTAAGGGAGCTCACCGCCTGGCGCGTCGACGCCCGCCGAGACGTCATTGCCCGTTGGGCAGTCCGGCTGGAGAGGCCTCGGTTCGGGGTGCGAACCGTGGAGGCCTTCCGGCCGGTGCTGATGCAGTGGTTGGAAAGGCGGCACGGGGTGCTCTTTTTCCGACTAGTGCAGGTGTTGACGGGGCATGGGAGCTTCGCCAAATACCTGCACAGGGTCGTGACGAGGGAGAGTACACCGTCCTGCCACCACTGCGATTGCGACGAGGACACGGCGCGCCACACGCTCGAGGCTTGCGCGGCTTGGGCAGTGCAGCGCCGTGAGCTCGTCGCAATCATCGGTGCCGACCTGACGCTGCCGGCCATCGCTAGGGCGATGGTCGATAGCGTCGGGAATCGGGACGCGGCCTCCTTCTGCGAGACAGTGATCTCGCAGAAGGAGGCGGCGGATCGTCTGCGCGTGGAGCGCAGCCTCGATGAGGAGATCCGCCGCCGGCGACTGGGGCGGCGCAGGCGCAACTACCTGCGCCTCATGCCGCCCTAGCCGAGGCCGCGGGTGACGTGACCGGGGATTAGTCTGTCACCAGCCGAGAGGCCGACCGCGTGAGGAAAGACCGACGTCCTCCCCGAGGGGGGGGACGTCGGTCGATGGGAGGGTACCCCACGTAGGGGGTATTCCGTCGGGCCGACCACTGACGACAAGTAAACCTGCTCCGGTGGTCGGCCCAACGACGAAGGCGAGGTGGTTTTCGGGTGGGTTGCGGGAGTTGCGTGCTTAAGCCCCTCTGTCGCCCCGGACGGAGTGGTGCGGAGGCGCGCCGACCGCAGCCCACCCACAAAAAAAAAAAAAGGTTGAAATTCGAAAAGAGCACGTCAAAATCTATAAAATTGCCAATTTTCAAAACTCCCGGAAAACTTTCCAGGTAACCTCTATTTTTTCAACCAAATGACTACTATCGCAGGTACATATTATAAAATTATAACAGGCGGATGTCTATACATTATAGTTATTAAAAAAAGTTATAGTTTTTTTATTAGAACAACATAAGCCGAAATCAATCATTTTTAGAATGTTTGTCTATCTGTCTGTTTGTCTGTACCATACTACTGTTGTTACCGGTATCATGGAAAACTTCAGCATGTAGCTGAATACACATATATATATTTAATATATATATAAAAAAATAATAACCTAATACGCCATTAAAAAAAATTATAAAGAAAATTGAAAAATAAATTATATCTTTTCAATTAATCAAACTAAATGAATGAAAACTTGTATAAATATGTAATATTATATGTGTAATTACTGATTGTAATCAAAACTCAAATAAGTAGTTTGGATTTTTTTTTTAATTAACATTTTTGTCATTTTTCGGACCCAGATTATGGTCAACTTTGGCAACTTTTATAAAAAAAACTACTTTTTTTTTTGTGGGTGGGCTGCGGTCGGCGCGCCTCCGCACCACTCCGTCCGGGGCGACAGAGGGGCTTAAGCACGCAACTCTCGCAACCCACCCGAAAACCACCTCACCTCGCCTTCGTCGTTGGGCCGACCACCGGAGCAGGTTTATTTGTCGTCAGTGGTCGGCCCGACGGAATACCCCCTACTTGGGGTACCCTCCGATCGACCGACGTCCCCCCCTCGGGGAGGACGTCGGTCTTTCCTCACGCGGTCGGCCTCTCGGCGGGTGACGGACTAATCCCCGGTCACGTCACCCGCGGCCTCGGCTAGGGCGGCATGAGGCGCAGGTAGTTGCGCCTGCGCCGCCCCAGTCGCCGGCGGCGGATCTCCTCATCGAGGCTGCGCTCCACGCGCAGATGAAAAAAAAGAAAATAAAAAAAATAAAAAAAAAAACTACTTGCCGTATCGACTCCGGTGTTTTACTCTAATACTTAAAATGATAAGAACTATCTACTTCTACAGTAAAAACAGCATGCAACAAAAATGGGGTTCATAACACTGTGCGGCGCAAAAAGAGGGGTGTTGGGAGCGTGTCGGTGTGTCTGTGTGCCTGTTAAAGACACTGTAGCTTGTAAACGAATAGACAGATTTTAACGCACCTTATTTGTTTGAAAGCCGAGATAATCGAGAGTGTTCTTAGCTACAATTTATAATAAATTGTTGGACATTTCAAGATCATCAGAATTTTTTTTTATCTGCCTTAAGGATCTTAGTCGCTAAATGGGTATAACCTAATTTTCAATATTTTATGAAAATATAAACATAAGCAGTGTCTTCTATGTAATTTAATTTATTTACAATACATATTACCTACATAAAAAAATTGACATGCCCTTCATATTGACTTTAAATAGGACAAAGAGATCTTTATATAGCTATCCTCTTCTGGTTATTCTATTCTCTTTTGATCTCTAAAGAGAAAGTAGATAAAAAACATAAATAAAAAAAACATAGTTATAATTTTTGGCCGGACTGCATGTGCACGCTATGCATTGAATTTTGTTGTGCCTGATGCCGCCCTAGTAGAGGCTGCAGGTGACCGAAACGGTGATTTAGTCCATCACTCGTTTAGAGGCTGACCTCGCGACGGTGACAGACGTCCCGGGGAGAAGACGTTAATGGTAGAGGGTATTCCCTCGGGGTATTTCGTCGAGCCGACCACTGAAGCCAAGGTACTTTCGGCCCAACGACGAAGGCGACGTGCTATCGGGTGGGTTACGGGGCTGCGCGCTGTCCTTCTGTCACCCCGGAGGGAGCCAGGCGGCGGGTGCGCTGACCGTAAGCCCACCAAAATCCAAAAAAATCGGTTCTGTAAAGTCGGTTTACTGACGATATTTGAACGTGACAACGTCATAAGAAAATACTGATGGAATGGTTTCATTTTTCAAAAGAAAATTTTAATTTTATTTGTTTGATAGATATTTTGTATGGATCAAGCCTTAAATGGAACGCCTCTGAGCGAGGTAACGCCGCATGCGTCATGTTTTTTCGTGTGTGCAGCCGGCTCCATCGAATTATAAGACGTTGTCACGTCAAAAGCACTGTTTTTGAGTTTTCCAATTTTCAAATATGTCACATCACACATTTATTCGTGTTAGTTGGGAACAGTGTGTTAACAATGCATGAAGAATTTTAATATTACAATTATAGTATCGAAATATATACGATACATACAAGTCTACAAGTGCATTTTTCTTTACAGAACACTTGTGCAAACATTATTCACACCCATGAATTAATTAAACAAATATTATTATATTTTATGTGTGGTAATGTGATTTAGATAGATTTAATAACTACCTCTAAAATCTTCTTATGTACTATCATTTGCCGTGTGGTGATAGAATAAGAATACAATTCATCACTCCCTACCTTGCTCGTGGATGTCGTAAAAGGGGATATAATACGTACATAAGATCTGTGCAAGGAAAACTCGAAATGAAACCCTATACCAACATGTCAGTAGGTTAAATTCCCTCCCATTGTGGAGGAGGCCCGAGCCCAACGGTGAGCCCCTAGCCAAGGCCGCGGATGACGTGACCGGGGAGTTAGTCCGTCACCCGCCGAGAGGCCGACCGCGTGAGGAAAGACCGACGTCCTCCCCGAGGGGGGGGACGTTGGTCTTTCCTCACGCGACGGAGTACCCCAAGTATGGGGTACTCCGTCGGGTCGACCACTGATGACAAGTAACCCTGCTCCGGTGGTCGGCCCAACGACGAAGGCGACGTGGTGTTCGGGTGGGTTGCGGGTGTGCGTGCTTAAGCCCCTCTGTCGCCCCGGACGGAGTGGTGCGAGGAGCGCGCCGACCGCAGACCACCCCAAAAAAAAAAGCAGCCCTACAGTGAGACGTATTTGGGCTGCGATGATGATGACTATCATTTAAATACTGACTGTTGAAAACTGAAGAATATTTAACATTCAAATTGTTACAGTTGTTTGAATCAATCTATTTTTTTCTTGAATTCAGCAGCAACTAGATCAACTTTTTTTTTTCAGGTGGGTTATGGTCAGCGCACCCGCCGCCTGACTGCGTTCGAGACGACAAAGGGCCGGCTCGCGGCCCTATAACATAACCTACTGTATCTCGTCGCCTTCGTCGTTGGGCCAATCATCGGTACCGGGTTCCTTGTCCTCCATGGTCGACCCGACAGAATACCTTGCTAGTTGCTAGGTACCGTCTCGACCGACGCAACCGCGCAACGGCGACCAACGTCCTGGATGTCGAGCGTCCAGGACGTCGGTCGCCGTCGCGCGGTCAGCCTCTCTGCGGGTTACGGACTAATCCCCGGTCCAGTCACCCGCGGTCTTGGCTAGGGCGGTATTAGGCGCAGGTACTCGATATATTATATTTATGGCTTATTTCGCTTTATTGGTTCTATAGATAAAATGTCTTTGCTTGTCGTTCAAATAGTTTGAATAGTAACTCTGTTCTGAAACGTTTTAAACTGTTCTAGTAACAGCCAACCAGAGTGATAGAAAGATGGATTGACGTCTCATAACCGGACGTCTCATCATTCATCATCATTACGGTCTCTTCACATCTTTTGGATTAGCGATGTGAGAAATTAATCAATTTTAATATCGATTATTTTTTTCTTATAATCAGTTTTTAATAATCGGTTATCTAAATATTAAAAACCGATTTTAAATAAATCCTTTTTTTAATTTTCAAATATTTTATATTACTATTTACTTTTTTATTTTATAGACTTAAAGTTTTCTATTGTGTTTTAGTTTTTAGACCAAAGGAAAAAGTCACATCAAATCAAATTGCCACCAGAAGTAAAAAAGAATTTGATGTTTTTCGTTTTTAAAACGACCACATTGTTTTAGTTATTATCGACTTTTATTTAATTGTATTAATATGTACAAATAAATCCAACCTTACGAATAGTAAAAAAATCTATTATAAAAATAATCGATTAATTAATAATAATTAATCGTTTTTTTACAAATCGATTTCCAAGTCATATCCCTATTTTGGGTAAGCTAAAGGCATCGTTGATTTAAATGGCTTTTACGGTGAGTTATACTTTCGAATACCCACCAAACGTTTACGTCACACGGACGTTTTTCACCTGATTACAATTAATGGACCCTAGTTCGGGCATGCCCTCAGATACCGCTCCGCGTGGATACCAAGTCGACATGAATGTTATCCTTCCTGAAATGCTTCGTCTCCTACTTTCACAAAACTACATCCTGATCTAGATATCTAAATCTTCGTCGGAAGTCATTTTTTATTTACTAAATACAACATTTTTTACAAGAATATCTCATTTACTATATTGCAGTTAATGACATAATTGTCTACACTGAACTTGTAATCTTCAGTCTAGACAACTCGGTATTCGCGTGTTAATTGCGCAAGCAATTTAGAATTACAAGAGCGTTTTAGTTCTGTACTCCGAGCTCATCTTATTTGACTCTAAGAACTGTAATGCAATAGTAAAATGATTCAAAGTTATTTGATTATCGTATTACTTTCCGTATGGCGATGGAATAAGAATTACAATTCACTATCCCTCTTTCTTGCCTGTGGCTATCTTAGAAGACGAATAAGGTACATAATAAATTCAAATTCAAATTCAAATACTTTATTATGCATAAACCCCGCGGGTGCACTTACATATGGTCACTTTTTTACATTTTACCTTACACTACTACCGGATCGGAACGCGACCGCACTGAGAAGATCCAGCAAGAAACTCAGTGGGCTTGTCTTCTTTTTTATTCATTTACTATTTTTTTTTAATAAGATAATCTACAACAACATGTCTATTAATAGCTCCAGTGTGATGCCTTTCGAACCATCATACAATACAGTTATTAAATATAACGAAAAAGTACCATGGCTGGACCAGATCCCGCAAGCGGCACCCGATCACGAGTTAACCACTAGAGCAGCCATCACTCCCCTCAACCACAATGGAGGGAAGGGAGTGACCCGCTCCTCGTAGCTACCGCAAGCAGACCCTTCAGTGATCATGACCAATACCATGGGCCACAAACATAAAACACAGATTAAATAACAAATTCGTTTGGCAAAACACGCTACGCTTTACAATTATATTAACAGCAACAGAATAAACATGTATGTAACACCTTTTGAAATAATGAGAAAATGCCTGAATGAGGAGCTGCTCATAACCAGTCTGTATTATCATCAAGATAATCCGAGATTTTATAATAACCTTTTCTACAAAATCTACTCTTGATTGCTTTTTTAAACTTATTAACTGGCATATCCCGAATATTAATAGGTAATTTG
This sequence comes from Lymantria dispar, assembly GCA_032191425.1. Classification (NCBI taxonomy): domain Eukaryota; kingdom Metazoa; phylum Arthropoda; class Insecta; order Lepidoptera; family Erebidae; genus Lymantria; species Lymantria dispar. The sequence goes on along the minus strand of CM063445.1, from coordinate 7,142,329 downwards.
TTGTAGAAGCGTATACATTGCCCCATGAAGGATCTGTTAACTCGTTGAAGACGAGTACTGTGTACAACTAATTTATCCTTATTCCGAGTATTTACATGATGAATGTCACTATATTTTTCAAAGTTACCGATATTTTTCTTTACATAAAATACATTCTCGTATATATATTGAGATATAACAGTCAGAATATTTATCTCTTTAAATTTCTCTCTTAGTGACACTCTTGGGCCTAAATTATATATCGCGCGCACCGCCCTTTTTTGTAGAATAAAAATTCTGTTCAATTCCGCGGAGCAGCCCCAAAGTAATATGCCGTATGACATGAGACTATGAAAGTATGCGAAATAAACTATTCTGGCTGTTTCAACATCGGTTAACGCGCGAATTTTTTTTACCGCTAATCCGCTGAGCTGAGCCTATTTGACAGTTTCTCAATATGAGGCCCCCATTGGAGTCTATTATCTATAGTGATGCCTAAAAAGGTGGTTAATTCCACAAGGTCCAGAGCCACCCCATTCATTGGAACATTGGTTTCCACTTGTCTCACATTGGGAGTAGTAAATTTAATACATTTAGTTTTTGTCTCATTTAGAACTAAATTATTAGAATGAAACCAATGAACAACGTTAGACAGTGCATTGTTCACATCGTCATAGTTGAGCATTTGTCGCTTAATCTTAAACAATAAAGAGGTATCATCTGCGAACAACACAATGTTTTGATTGTCCCCTACATAATAGGATAAGTCATTGACATATACAAGGAACAGAAATGGCCCCAGTATTGACCCTTGCGGAACGCCCATTTTGATAACAGAACCAGATCATCGTGCACCGTTAACATAGACTCTCTGAATTCTGTTGCTTAGGTAGGAAATTAGAAGTTCCAGAGCGTTTTTCCTGATCCCATAGTGGTGTAATTTCTTGATGAGAGTTTTGTGGTTTACGCAATCAAATGCCTTAGATAAATCGCAAAAGATGCCCAAAGCCTCGTGCGATTCCTCCCAGGCTGAGAAAATGTTTTTTAATAATTCTACACCCGCATCAATAGTAGAGCAATTCTTAGTAAAACCAAATTGATTTTTATGAAAAATACCATGGTTGTTAAAATAACTCAACATCTGAACAAGTATAATTTTCTCAAATACTTTACTAAGTGTAGGTAGTATGGATATCGGTCGAAAATTATTAACATCTGACATACTACCCGATTTAAACAAAGGAATTACTCTACTCATTTTCATGAGCACAGGAAACACACCTCGAGCAACACAACCATTAAACACAGAAGTCAAGTGGGGGGCAATAATATTAATTATATAATTAACTGTCTAATTAATTGTCTTTACTGATAAACCCCACAGATCAACAGTTTTTTTAATATTAAGGGATTTAAAAGAGCGTAAAATATCTTTCACAGTGATATCTGAAAATTCAAAGGTTGTGTCGCACTTTACAATACATTGCTTAAGGAGCGATTCAGCTATAATAGGAGATGACACTAATGATTTTGTAATCAGTACAGGCACATTTGTGAAATGGGTTTCAAATTCAGCCGCCACTTCTTTATCTACTTTCACATTCTTATCACCTATCTTTAAACTAAAGTCTTTCTTGCGTGCAGTATTCCTACCAGTTTCACTATTTATCACATTCCAAGTCATTTTAATTATATCACCTGATTTTTTAATTTTATTTCTCAGATAAATAGATTTTGCACAGGAACAGGCACGTTTAAATATTTTGGAATAGTTCTTTACATATTTCAAAAATACTGGATAATGGTTATAAGATTTTTCATGATAAAGATCATATAACCTTTTTCTGCTTTTGTAAATACCAGGAGTAGCTCATTCACTAAAACCAGCAGGAACCCCAAAAGTCAATATTTTGGGTTTGAATATTTTATTAAATTCAGTATTGATTATGTGAGATAGAGATGTATATAACTCATCTGGGTTGTCATGAATAGGCAACAGCGGCACTCTCATACTCAGGTTGTCTCTAAAGTTTTCTAAAGGGCTGACATTCATAGGAATAAAGGTAACACTTTCTCGTTGAATCCTATTAGTTCGAGGCAGTACAACAAGTTGTCCACAGTGATCTGAATCCAGTGTGTTTAAGATGTATTTACTAATTGGCTTAGCATTTATAAAGACATTATCTATACAAGTTACACTCCCAGCAGTTATCCTAGTAGGTTCCAAGAAAGCATTATACAAATTATAAGATTTCATCAAAGTTATAAATTTTTGTGTAATATTATTTTTTTCCAATAAGTTTATATTAAAATCACCACAGATCACAAGAGTTTTATTACTGGCAGAGATTTTGAACACCATATCCTCCAACTGTCTCTCAAAATCATCATATGGTGAACATGGAGGTTTGTATACGCACACAACTATGAACTGCTCAGACTCAATACAGGCAATTTCAATAACACGTTCAATAGAGAGCCTCACAATATCATTTCTTTCCTTAAATTTCATCATTTTGTTTAAAATTATTAACGAGCCACCTCGTATCATACTGACTCTATTGAACGAGCTAACAACCTGGTGATTAGGAAAATTGAACAATAATTGATTATCTTTGAGCCAGTGTTCAGTGTAACGCAGAGGATATCTACCTGGTAATCATTCAAAAACAATTCAATTTCCAAATCTTTACCTACCATTCCCTGAATATTCTGATGTACCAGGTTGATTGATTTATAATTATTCTTAACACTTAAAATACTTAGGCAAGAGGAATTCTCTGTTGTCTTAATATCTAATTTAAATTAGTTTGTGAATTAATGTCACTATTTACATTAGTGTAAATGTCATTATTTAAATGAATAATGTCAATACATTGCCCAAAAGAGGCAACTTTGTTAGCCAAGTTCTTGGCTGATGTAAAAAAAAAAATAAGATAGCGAATCAGCTAATAGTTTTTTATAATATCTAGCAAGATTAGAACTATCTTTTGTCAAAAAAGTTTTTTCTTAACATAATTATTAATGACAATTACATGCATCTTGTTACTAGTAGTATAATTGGATGTAGTTTTGACATTATGCAACGTTAAATTTAAATTATAAATGGATTCATTTTCCATTTGTGTTAAACAAGTTCTGTACGGAAATGTGAACATTACAATTTTGTCTACATTTAATCTACATAGTTTTTCATTATATTCTAGCAATTGCCTTTTGGTCACATTTCGTGCATTACCAATGAACATTATTAACATACTACTAGAACAATAATTATAATCTAATATTTTTTGCATTATATTGTGGTATGACAAACCCGGCAAACAGTAATTAACAACTGCATGTCCTTTATCTGACAGCTTGATGATGAGATGCTTATAACATCTATGATGGGAGTCAACATGTCATGCAACAGGTCTGACCATTGTCGTATGATATACTCGAGCCCGATAGTAGGACGTATTTAAGCTATCTTGTTAATGATGAAAATGACTATAATCTTCCTCATCATTGCCATCCACTGCTGGCCACATATTCGCCAGGCTTAGCCGACGGCTTTGTGATCGCAATTGCCCAAGAAAGAGCCGCTACCCACTCTTCTAGAACTAAGCCGATTTTTACAACTCCCATAGATAAGTAATGAGTAGCGATAATTGTATCAAAGTTCTCCTAGGGTATTCATTAAACCTAGTTACCCTCGAAGAGGATAGTACCCAAAAGGGTAATCCGCCGGGATCAATACCTGTGATCGACCTAATCACGATAGGGAATACGGTAGATTATGGGGCTGCCTGCCGCTCATCCGTCGCCCCGGATAGATTGGACGAGGTGTGTCTTCACCATAGCCTACCACCAAAAAATACAGGATATCCTGCCTATCCTCCGCTGTCGAGCGAAGTGATTAATAGCCTCATGCCTCAAATAAGGAGGCCTATGTCCAACAATGAATGGCGATTAGATAAAATAAAATAAATTAATTGAAAGATGTTCCAAATTTTCCTTCAATTAAATTAATTACAGTTGGATATTGTCGACAAGTGACGACGTAATAATTATAGTACAAGCTACTCGCTAACAATTAGTCATGTTGAGTCACTGTGGGTGTTCCGAGCACATTTAACGATTGCTCATCGCACTCAGCGGGGTACTGAGATGTTATCTGTATCACACTTAATATCATCTATTCTACACATACTGGAAAAATTTAATGAATATAAAAAAGTGTGTGTACTTATATACGCACCTAAGCAGTTATAATTGTTTAGCGTATCAAGAAATCTTTCTAAAATATTATCCTTCGCGTTATTCTATGTTTGTAGAATAAATGACACTAGTAATAATAATTAGTAAAACGACTGCACAGATGGCGTAGTGGTTAAGATAGCGACTTAGAGCGCCAGTGTCGGGTGTTCGAATCCCACGCGGGACAACACTTTGTGCGATCCACAAATTGTTGTTCTGAGTCTGGATGTAATTTGTGTCCGTTAATTATATGTTTGTGAAGTCCCCTGCAATACAAGGATTATTTCCTTAGTGCAGGGTGTTCTCTTAAATAAATAAATAGAGAAAAAGGTATTTAATGCATTGAAAGTTTTATTAAAACGCATTATCTAGTTGACATTTGGGAAGGTGTGCCCACGCATCGATATAGTGTTGACCAGCTAAACGAGACGACTAAGGGATATAAAACGCATATAATATCTATGCGAGAGAAAACTCGAAATAAAACCCTATACCAACACGTCTGACCAGCGTGGTATAGTAGATTAATTACCCTTCCATTATGGAGGAGGTCCGAAACCCAACAGTGGGACTTATATGGGCTGAGATGATAATGATGATGAACTACACAATGTAAGCCCCATTTCGTGAAGTAAACTTCATTTCATTTCACAAGCACCAAACTATTCAAATTAGACCTTGATGTATAAATTTAAGAATATTTCATTCTTTGCAGACCACAGCCTGCACTGCGAAAACAATCTTTGCATCTCTTATGGTATAGCAGTAATAGTGGGTATCGTATAATAAGACTAGGGTTGCCACCCACACTTTGTTATAAAATATTTTACGTTATTTCGGGTAATTGTACTTTATGTGAACAATAATGTACGCGATAAGACTTTATTTCGCCCGAATTTATTTCTCTAGAAAAAAATGTCAAGGTAAACAAAGCGTCGTTGAATTTGTTAAAAAAAAAATTGTAAATAAAACTACTTTACGGACTTTATCGCGTTTTTTATTTGAATTTTGATTGCCCGATATTTCGAACACTTTGCAGCGTTAATACTCACGGGCGGACTAAGATGTCTCACGTCCAATAAGTCATTGTTGTTACAGAAAATTTATAATTATCTACCCGATACCGAAAATTAGTTATTAAATATTGACCCACATTTTGATACAAATTTATTGCATATATTGTTTATGGTTAGTAATTATTTAACTTTAAAATTAATAGTAATTATATTTAAAACCTAACAATCTAATATACTACCACCGGATCGGAACACGGCCACACTGAGAAAGAACCGGCAAAAAAACTCAGGGGACATGATGCTAAATTAATACAAATTTTTAAGGCGGCTTATTTTATCTTACTAAGAGGTTTAACTTTATAAAGATAATCTTTAACTATTATTATTATTGTGGGTCAAACTATTCAATAAGTGCTCACGGTATCATGCAGTCTTGTGGTGGTCTTTTTGGATTTATTTTGAATTATGTTAATAACAGGATCCCAGCTTGATAATAACACCCAGCCATCCTCTCTATTGAATTTTTTTGTTTTTTGATCTCAATAGCCTCGCGTACCATTCTAGGCAGGAATCGGTGTTCTTTTGCGAAGATTTGTGGTTTATCAAACCTGATGTTAGGGCGGGCGCGGTCCTGACTAACACACCGATACCTGCCTAGAATGATACGCGAGCACAAAGATACTGTTTAACATTGATAAATTATTTATTAAAATTTGCTAAAAACAATCGTAAATATGAATTATAGCAAAATCATGAGAACCGTACTTTATTTAGACACAAAATACTTTATTTTTTCTTCATTCATTAACCAATATATTTTATTGAAACACAAAAAAGGTGGCAACCCTAAATACGACTAAGGGCTACGTATCTATATAATAATTATGTCAAAGAAGGAAACCCCTAAATTAAACTCTATAGCAACCCGTTTGACCTGCGTGGCATAGTATGGAATATGATGATAACGATTGCAGAGAACAAACATACAATTGAAGGACACGAATTACATCAAGATTCAGAAATAATTTATTGATAATGTCAATACGTGTAATGAGATTCGGTGATATTAAAGGCACCACCAGAACCTACTACGCAAACACACCCAGAAAGGTAGGCTTTCGGCTCTCTTGCTCACCGAACAAAGTACAGTAATAAATTGTTACTACTCAGATGTCAAATTTCGGCGAGAATGTGGTACTATCTCTGACTAACAGGCCTACGGCTGTAGACAGGAGATTGTCGACAGTATATTCCTATCACATAATAAATTTCATACATATATGTATTCACGCCTCTTTTACCATAGGGATAGGCAAAGACCACTTCCCTCCACTTGCTACGATCTTGACATACCACTTTCGCCTACTCCACATTTATTAATCTTCTCATGCATATTCTTCGGTTTCATCATCATCATCATTTCAACCTATCGCCGTCCACTGCTGGATGTAGGCCTCCCTCATGTTACGCCATAAAGTGCGGTCCTGTGCCGCCTGCACCCAACGACGCCCAGCAACTTTCACCAGGTCGTCGGTCCACCTAGTGGGGGGCGTCCTACACTGCGTCGTCCAATACGTGGTCGCCACTCGAGAACCTTTCTTCCCCAACGGTTGCCGATTTGTCGAACGATGTAATCTGCCCATTGCCACTTCAACGTGCTAATTCTTCGTGCTATGTCAGTTACACCCGTTCTTCTCCAGATTTCCATATCTCGAATTCTATCTCACAGAGAAATCCCGAGCATAGCCCGTTCCATAGCACGCTGAGCGACTTTGAGCCTTGTTATGACGTCTAAATTTAGGGACCACGTTTCTGTTTCTTCGGGTTGAAGTACTTCTAAACTGGCCTTTCGTGTGGTGACGGAATAAGCCGTAAACCACTCTTTTTTTTTTTCTTCACGCTGTGGAAATGCATTTACGCACAGTCCCCTGCCAGTGGGCGGGGGTTGTGTGGGACTCACCGGCCACGTCCGCAGCCGGAATACCCACTAAAACCACCGCGGCCCCTTCCGCGCTTTTACGGGGTGCCGGAGAGGTCGTCTGATGACATTCAATCCCCGGCACCCCAACGCATGGCCGTCTGGCCACATCCTGTCGTCATTATTTAGGGCGGTGGGAGTAGGTGCGCATATTGTCGCCTCCTCCTCCCGGGTCGCCGGCGACGGAGCGAGTCAGCAGAGGCGCTTGCCTCGTGTTCCCGCTCCGCCGCTTCCTTCCTGGATACGACGGCCTCGCAAAATGATGCCATCGACGACTAGCACCTGTCGCTGCCGAGCATCTTTATGATTACGGTCGGCAGCGACAGGTCCGCTCTGAGAACCGCCGACAGGTCGTGGCGCTGAGGCCCCAGGCGGGGCATACTTCCAATGTGTGACGCGCATCATCAGTTGGCGCGCCACACTCATGACATCCGGGGGTCTCTTCTCTTCTAATCATATGCAGGTACTTACCGAAGACCCTGTGTCCGGTAAGCACCTGCGCCATCCTAAATGTTAGGTTGCCGTGCTTCCTTGTGAGCCAGCGGTGGAGATGCGGCGCAACCGCCTCCACAGTCCCCCGCCCTGCTACGGGGGACTCTAGGTCTCCCCTACACCGCCGGATAACCTCCCTCCGGGCCACTTCTTGCGCTCTGCCCAGTCTCCTTGCAGAGACTTGCTCGCCGTTGGCCCACGCTGTGGCACGGAGCTGGTAGACTTCCGCCAACGCCTCAGCCACAAGCGGCCAAGGCGGGTCGCCTGCCAGTAGAAGCCGTAAACCACCCTCCTATTTTGCCAGTTGGTGTCGTAAAAGACGACTAAGGGATATAATACGCATGTAACATCTATGCAAGAGAAGGAAAACTCGAAACAAAAGCCTATAATAGTCTATTTGACCAGCATGGTATAATAAGATCAATTGCTCTCCTAAACTGATCTTTCTTAAGAACGTGGTCTTCCCCTTAAATTACAAATGCAAATAAATTTACAGTTTGTTCAGATGTTCATTTCGCATATGTTATTCGCGTGATCAATACAATATGTCATTCAGGATAAACAATATATATATATACACCTATGTTTATGAAATAATACAATACAAGGAAATACGATTAATATATACATATGTATATACATTATCAGATATGTATTGTATTCTGTTAAGTATTTAATAAAGTTTTTAATGTAAGTCCGCCCGTGATCATGAATGCTGCAAAGTGTTCGAAACATCAGGCAATCAAAAATCAAATATAAACGCGATAAAATCCGTAAAGTAGTTTTATTTATAATAGGTAGATACTTTTAATTTATTAATCTTTTTTTTAATATTGCCTTGCAATGACAAAATCAGAACACAATTTACTACTGAAAACTAAGAAATATATAAGTAAATACATGTAATGTTCACTGAAATAATATTTAACCTATCATATATCTTGTTATAAGATATCAAACGATATTTCTTCAGCTACGCACCCTCCTAATCTGACTTCAATATGTATTTACGCAGTAAAAAAATAACGAAAATATCAGCAGATCGAAATCTATAGCGATACGGTTAAAGGAAGGTCACTATCAGTCCCGAATCATAGACATACATTTATTTGGAAGGGCTGTTTGTGTTTAATAAAGTAATGGAATAGTATAAATCGGTCATCACCGAACACGAAGCAACATTAAAACATTTTGCATAGGAATTATACTTAAAACGTATTTTTTTTTTTTGGGTGGGTTACGATCAGTGCACCCACCGCCCGGCTCCGTCCCGGGCGACAGAGGGGCGGCGCGCGCTTTAACCCACCCGATAGCACGTCGCCCTCGTCGTTGGGTCGACCGGTGCAGACCACCTTGACTTCAGTGGTCGGCTCGACAGAATACCCTCTCGAATCGACGTCCCCTTCCCGGGACGTTGTACTTAGAGCGTACTAAAAAATGAATGAATTTTTCGTGTGGTGACGGAAAAAGATACAATTGACCACCAATTTTGCTCTTGGATGTCGTTAGAGAATGAAAACTTGACATAAAATCGTATGACAAACTCTATAAGCCAAGGCATACAGAGTAGATTAACTTCCCTCTTACTGAGGAGGTGGCCGGAGCCCAGCAGTGGGTCCGTATATAGGCTGAGACGGCGACGATGAGACAATGAAATAGACTAAAGAATAAAATCTTTTGTTTTAGGAGTAATAATCTCATTTAATGGAAGAATGCTTTCTGTTTTTCTTTTTTATTACTATTAGACGAGCAAACAGCACACTTGATGGTAAGTGATACTGCCGCTCATAGACCTTTGCATCGCCAAAAATCTCCACACGCAAACACCCTCAGAATGTTGGGCTTCCAGCTCTCTCGCTCGCCGAATAAAATGCAGTAGCAAATTGCTACTACTCAGACGTCGATTTTCTGCGAGAGTGTGATACTACCTCGGACGGATCGACCCGCGACTGTAGGACTACTGTAGACTGTCGACTACTGTCTTTACCACTATAAATGTGGTAAGGATTTATTACGTGTATAACTGTAACTTAGCAACATATGTTTCTATACTTTTTTAATTAATAAGATAACACACGCCAGTAAGAAAATAATCCATGGATTGCGGAGTCCTTACATACACACGATTAACAGACACAAATCACACCCAGGCTCATAACGACAATTTGTGGATGGCACAAAGATTTTTTTTGATGTGAAACATCTATAGGCGAGGGTGACCATGATCGTCGCGTGGCGTTTAACGCCACGCCTCGCGGTCCCCTATTAATTAAATGTTAAATAAATATTTGGATGCATATACCTACATTTTTGTAACGAAACCATGGTGCGATTTAAAATTATGTACAACTTCATCTAGTGAACTCAAAGTAAATTGTTACTTATAATGTATATTAATGAAAATAAATGTTTATTGAATAAAAATCATCATTTTTTGGAAAAAAATCGCGATATTTTATTAATACTTTATGCCTTAATTTTATCGTATTAGTTTCTGTCGTAATCTAATGTTCTTTTATGCATAAATACTTGTTTTATAAATTAATGTAAAATTCTCCAACTTAGTAATATAAATATACCAGTAGGTACGGTATTTAGTTTACTTTCAGCTACGAAAACTGGAGAACTGTTTTTTTATAGGCTTTTATTAGTTTCAGGTGTATATATATTTATTTCTTTGTATATTACCGACTTCATAGGAATTGGATTTTGACTCACTTAAAACAGTCAAATTTCATTTAAAAGTTGAAAATTTAAGGAGGACCAATGACGTTAAAATTATTTAGATAGATTGTCTTATTATCATTACAGGATTAAAAATTTCTTTATTAAATATATTGAAGCTGAGAGTTGGTCGTTAGCTCGATAAATGCCGCCATTTCTGTTTCCTAAATCACACTCTTCGTGCGGAAAGAATGTCTGTGAACGGATGAAAGCATTTCATTTTTATAGGCTTTTATTAGTTTCAGCTGTGTATTTATTTGTTTGTATGTCACCAACTTCTTAAGAATTGGATTTTGTCTCACTTTAAACAGCTTGTCTTATTATCATTATAGGATTAGAGAGTTCTTTATAAAATATATTGTAGCTTAGAATTGGTCGTTTGCTCGATAGATGCCGCTATTTCTGGTTTATAAATCGCAAGTTATTTCAAGCTACGTTTTAGAAGGTTCATTTCGTTTGTACTACATGACGTTACCATAAATATGAGTCGTAAAGTCAATTTTAAAATGGATAATTTATTCAATACGATACCTACCAAAAAGTACTTATTGACTAAAATATCGAATACAAAAGTATAGGTATCGAAAGAAAAGTACTCGATACCTAAACATAAAGTAAATAAAAGTACTCGATACCTAAACATAAAATAAATAAAAGTAATCGATACCTAAACATAAAGTAAATAAAAGTACTCGATACCTAAACATAAAGTAAATAAAAGTACTCGATACCTAAACATAAAGTAAATAAAAGTACTCGATACTTTAAACAGTACGTTACTTCTCTTTCGATACTATTCATGAGTTCAGTATCGATACTTTATATTCGATACCGTGTCTCTACTCGTACAAAATAGTTTCGATGTTTCACATCTGTCAGGCGTCCTGAGCGACGGCTCACTTTTTTTATAGCCAATGGTGGCAAACGAGCAAGCAGCACACCTGATGGTAAGTGATTCTGCCGCACATGGACCTTTGCAATACCAGGGGCACAGCCAGGCCAACGGCCTACCGTGAAGAAAATATTCTTCTTAAACCTCGTTTAAAAAAGGACATGTCATAGCGCTCGAGAAACACAGTAGCAGGTAGTTCATTCCAGAGCTTGTACGAACGTGGGAGAAAGGATCGCTGGAAACGTACAGTTGAAGACCATAACGTTTCCAGGTGAAATGGATGAACCCTGCTACGATGGCCAGTGGTACGTTGGTAGAATGGTGACGGTGGTACAAATCAAATAGTTCCTCAGAGCACTCCCCGTGAAAGAGTCGGTAGCGTGGGAATCGAACCCGTGACACTTGGCATATTAGGTTGGACTAGATATCTTAATCACTAAGCTATGTATTTTATTTGAAATATTTTAATATAATAAATATGCTTTTCAAATAAAATATTTTATTTGAAAAGCATATTTTCTTAAATGTCACACGCGAAAGTAGGGCTTCCAATCCCGGAATACCGAGATCTCGCTATTGCGGGATAAACTCTCAAACTCAAACAGTAATATATGCTATATAAATTCACAGTTTTTAAATGTGTTTTTATTTGGCTGATTTTTAATTTTCTTTGTATATTTTTTGATGATTTGTTTTGTTGTGATTAGTTTTTTATTCAGTATTCGTTACTGTTTTTTGTGAAGAAATATCGGTGTAATTTGATACTAATAGTAATATTTAAATAAATATGGAGTTAGTTGATAATTCATAGGGTTTTTGTGATAAATAAACGGAATAATTTCATTGATCTCATATTAATAGTAATATGTACGTAAATAAATGTGGAGTTGATTAATTCATTATTTTATTTGCCTTATATAAATGTGAATATTTTCGATATACGGGAACCCGCAAATACCGGGATCCCGCGGGATTGAAAATTCGTAGTCCCGCAAATACCGAGATTGAATTCAGGCTGCGGGATTGGAAGCCCTACGCGAAAGTTTGGGCTGATATTTTGAGTGCAAATAATAATTTTAAAATATTTATTTATTTATAAATTTTTACTAGAAGAGAAAACTATTCTCCGAAATGGCAAATGTTTATTATTCTATATGAAAATTATTATTTTTGGTCAATTATTAAACATTAAAGTTGAGTTAATTATTACATTATGAAAATTTATTAGTTAAATCCTGACAAATTATCGCACAGGATCGGAACGTGGCCAGACTGAAAAACCACCTAAGTGCGAGTCAGAGTCGCGCACGAAGGGTTCCGTACCATTATCTAGAGAGAGAGAGAGAGAGCAGAAATCGCGTTTGTTGTATGGGAGCCTCCCCTTAAATATTTATTTTATTTTGTTTTTAGTATTTGTTGTTATAGCGGCAACAGAAATACATAATTTGTGAAAATGTCAACTGTCTAGCTATCGCGGTTCTTGAGATACAGCCTGGTGACAGACAGACGGCCGGATAGACGGCGAAGTCTTAGTAATAGGGTCCCGTTTTTACCCTTTGGGTACGGAACCCTAAAAAGCGAAAATAAAATTAATTAAAATAATAATATTGCATATTGCTTTATTGTATTAACAAAAAAATGTGGCTTTAGTGTGTTGACGAAGTAAGAATACAATTCACCACCCTCTATTTTACCTGTGGGTATAGTAAAAGACGGATATAACATGCATACAACATCTATGCAAAAGAAGGAAAACTCGAAATAAAACTCTATATCGACACGTGGCGTGGTGTAGTCAATTTACCTCCCGTTGAGGAGGAGGCTCAAGCCCAGCAGTGGGCCGTATATGAACCTAGATGATGATGATATGTATAATACTTGTAAAAACATCAAAAATCATTATAAGACATTTAATAAAGAAGAACATATGAAATAAGCACTTAACGATGCTGGCGTTCATAAATGTCCTAAATTTCGTCTCAGAGTAGAATGCGGTGACATAACTGAATCCAGATACATCGCCTGTCAGTCTCTTAGTATAACGAGCATCGCCATTAGTACTAATAGCTCAGCCGTTGAACTTAACCAGCTGTGAAATTTAGGTTATGTCATTTAGACGTGTTTAGGTCATTATAAATGGTTTAGTAAGGTGCTTTAAATAGCGTAACCATCGTCAACTCATTATGGACAGCAGTCTTTACAAAATTTAGGAATATATAAATAGACAATGACTTAAGGTTTACGATGTTAATTTTTTCAAGTGATAATTTCTTATGGGAGCGTAAACCACATAGTTACGTAACGCCGTTACGCGATAGTCATATATTTAATATATTGTTACTTTTATAGAATTAATTACCATTAATGTACATACACAAAATTCAAATGTAAATATATATATATAAGTATATCTTAGCAACCCGCCCTCGCTTCGCTTCGGTTTCAGTCGTCTTACCTGCGTGGTTCCCGTTTCCGTAGGAATACCAGGATAAAATATAGCCTATGTTACTCCCTGATATTATTAGGGATGCAAATATCGAAACCAAAAACATCTATTTATCGATACATCGATTTTTGATAACAAACATCGATGAACAAAAAACATTGCCCTGAAAATATCGATGTTTTTCAGAAATCTATGTGAGGAGCTGTTTATTATTTTATTATTTTTTTTATCATACAGGCAAAACATCGATGTCAAAACATCGTATAAAATAATATCGATACATCGATGTTTTACAATAGTGAACATCGATGGCAAACATGGATGTTTTTTTATTGAAACATCGATGTATCATTTGCATCCCTAGACATTATAGCTTTCCATTAATGAAAGAATTTTTGAAATCGGTTCGGTGGTTTAGGCGTGGAAGCGTAATAAACAAACAAACTTATTTTCGTATTTATAATATTAGTAAAGATAATGAATTATATTCTTACTCCGTCAATACACGGAATTTTTTACGTACACAAAAATATACAAATATAATTTACCATTCAAGCCATTGACGTCTCTTCAACATAATCCTCGAACTCCAGAAGGAGGATCATGCCAAGATGTTTGCACGCCATGCTTAGCACACTGTTATAATTTTCTTAAAAAAGTAATGTTACTTATTTTTCTAGTGATCCGTCAAGCTATTTTTACGAGTCCCACGGTCCCCACACCACGTTTCAAGCCAGTCACGAAACGATTGAATTGCCAAAACACACACCAGCTTAATTTAGTTACAATAAAATATATTCCATTGCTTCTACCTATTGTTTTGACATGGCATACGTAAGGAATCCTCAGATGGGACAAAGAATGTACATTGGTATTTACTTATTAAGTCCTTCCATACAGATCAGTAATCGAAAAAGATAATTGAATTTTTTTGTTCTATGTGTCTTTGTCGCATTTTACTTCTGAAACTTTCCTTTATTACGTATCAAAATTATACAAGAAACATCAATGTATGGTTCTTTCAATATTATCTAGAAACTAATCATACCTATGCTTAAATAAAATAGGTTGCCCACGGTCGCTAATTATAAAACAATTTTCAACAAAAGCCACCTGAAACCCGCAAAGTTTTTGAAGAATATAATGTATGACGTGACCCTTCGGCTATTGTGACCAATAATAATGGCGTATTATTTACCAAACTCTATTGGGAGTTTCACTAATTAAATACCAACTTTTAAACATAAAACTCAGTGGAAGATAACGCCATAAGAACCCCGCTTGGCCAGTTGATAATATACTATTTCGTGTAAGTTTCTTGCAAGAATATTTCTAGCCGTTCTCTTAATGAGATGGTGGATAGAAAAACTGTAGATTTTTATGATTACGGTGAAAAAATAAGAAATTACAACACATCATTCATTACGCGTCTACATACGGGGAAGGCCCTATCAAATAGAATTAAATACATTTAACAGTCAAAACCTGTTCTACTAAAGGTAAAAAAATATAGGAATGAATTACTTTTAAAAACGCTCAGTAACAATGGCTGCGAGATAAGCAACACTATTTTATTCTTGTCATCATTTTAGTAATAAAACTAGTAGCAAGTTAGGACATAAACATATGAGTGAACATAAAAGAGAATGAATTATAGAGACAAGCACTTTATGGGACACTATTATCTACGGCACGCAGTTATGACGTCGTAAGCCTGAAGAAGATAACCTTTTTTGTGATTTTTTTTAGAACAACAACCCGCACTAAGGAATAACGGATTGCTTTATAAATATAATATTTAATAATAATTAATGGACACAATTAAGAGCTAGATACAGTTTAAGTATAATTTACGAATTGCATTCTGAAATATCCTGCATTAAAATTTAATGGCACTTAAACAAGATATCGCAATGCTTAGAATAATAACATATAGAAGGTAAGTTCGCGCACAAAAAGTGAAGCATTTCAATTGGAGCCCAATGGAGCTTACGCCGGAACCGTTCCGTAATGTACAAGTCATTGTACTGCACGTACGTACGCAACTCTTAAAAAATAAATAGGTAATTATGACGGTTTGTGCATTCAAATGGTGTCATAACACATTTGTAAAACTTAAAAAGGTTTTTAACGTCAATTTTAAAAGTATTTCGACGATTTATGTTAATAAAAACAAAATTTGATTTCATAATTTGTATAGTGGTGTGCGTGTGCACGTGTGTAATCGTCTGCGCGCCATTAGTGTTTTTAGATTCAAATTTCGAACCTTCGAAGTATTGACACTATCCTTCTATACGTTATTATTCTAAGATCGCAATGATTCTTTTTTTAAAAATCTATATATAAATACGTGAAGCAAAAACTTTGTACCCCTTTTTACGAAAATTACGTGGATGGATAAGTATAAAATTTGGCACAGTTGAAGTATATAATGAGGAAAAGTGCATAAAACTGAAATTTCATCTAATAATGGATTAGAAATACATTAAATTCATTAAAAAATGCATTATGCACACTACAACGCTATCGCTACACTCACACACGTTTGTATCAGTGTGTTACGTAGCAACGCTTAAATACACTTTTGTTTACGATTAAAATTTCTGGTCGAACTGAATGTCAAACAATCATAATTATGATGACAATGTCTAATAGAGATTTGTGCTTATATATTAGTTATTAGTGAAATACAGCTTGATCAATTTACAATTATCATCATCATCATCATCATCATCTCAGCCCATATACGTCCCACTGTTGGGCTAGGGCCTCCTCCATAATGGGAGGGAATTTGACCTACTATACCATGCTGGTCAGACATGTTGGTATAGGGTTTCATTTCGAGTTTTCCTTCTCTTGCACAGATGTTATGTGCCTATTATATCCCATAGTCGTCTTGTACGACATCCACGGGCAAGATAGGGAGTGGTGAATTGTATTCTTACTCCGTCACCACACGGAAATTACAATTATACATAAATAAAATTAAAGAAAATAGTATAGCAGAAAAATTAATTAAAATGAATTATAGCCGATTTTCGACCACACGGCGACCACTAGTATATCTAAATATAGCTGTTTCTTTTTTTTTCTTTTTTATATATTGTTTTTTAATTTCTGTGGTGACAGACGAGTAAGCGACAAGCCTGATAGTAAATAATAACTGCTGCTTTGCTTTTTGATGCGTAAATTTTACAGTACCGGCAGTGAAACTGAAATTGTACCTGATAGAAGATAATTAGCTTTTTTGGGACAAATCCCACCACACATTTGCCCCACTGTAACTCCTGTAAGGCTTCGGTGTTAACATCCTGTATGCCTTCTGTCCTGAATATTAGCGCCAATCGTTGACTTTGTAGTACTTTACGCCGAGCCGCGCCTATGGTGGCACGATCAGCCCTGGCTGGTGCACCATAACATATACACCCCAGATATGTGGCTGCATGTATAATTTTAGAGTATTAAAACGAAGGCCCCAGGTGGAAGTCAAAATTCTAGTAAGTGCATAAAAATTTCGTTTCGCTTTTTCTTTTAACTATCGCGTTATTAAATTTTATTCGTGGCGGCTACTATAAATTAACTTTCAGTAAGAGATGATATGTTTTGTGAGGAGCGAAAGTAAGTCGATTTTGTATCTATTAGACACATATCCGCCAAATTTTCCGCTCCTTGTCCAGTATTAGACCATATAAGTAGGAGACCGTTGTCAGCGTAGCCAATAAATGAGTAGTTTTCCGGTAGAGGTAGAACAAGAAGTTCATCAAACCCTAGATTCCACAAATTAGGAGTTAATATCATCCCTGAGGACAGCGCATCGTCCTATCTACTGGCTTATTACGCAGTCTTGTTCCATGCCTTTCGCTTTACTTAGGAGGGAAGTGGAACCTTTTCAACACCTGTTTCTTTTTGATGTGAAACATCTATAGGCGAGGGTGACCGTGATCGTCGCGTGGCGTTTAACGCCACGCCTCGCGGTCCACTAATAATCATATATTAATTTATTTTTTTTGTGTGACTTAGTTGTTAGCCTCAGATGGCTGTGACAACTTTACCCGGACTGGTGGGTGAGCGCTGAGGGCTCTCAACCCGTGGTATATTAAATAAATATTTGGATGCATATGCCTACATTTTTGTAACGAAACCATGGTGCGATTTAAAATTTGGTACAACGCCATCTAGTGAACTCGAAGTAAATTGTTACTTATAATGTATTTTAATGAAAATAAATGTTTATTGAATAAAAATCATCATTTTTTGGAAAAAAATCGCGATATTTTATTAATACTTTATGCCTTAGTTTTTTCATATTACTTCCTGTCGTAATCTAATGTTCTTTTATGCATATATACTTGTTTTATAAATAAATTAAAAATTCTCTAACTCAATAATATAAATATATCAGTAGGTATGGTATTTAGTTTACTTTCAGCTACGGAAACTGGAGTACCGTTTTTTATAGGCTTTTATTAGTTTCAGGTGTATATATATATATTTCTTTGTATATTACCGACTTCATAGGAATTGGATTTTGACTCACTTTAAACAGTCAAATTTCATTTAAAAGTTGAAAATTTAAGGAGGACCAATGACGTTAAAATTATTTAGATAGCTTGTCTTATTATCATTACAGGATTAAAAATTTCTTTATTAAATATATTGAAGCTGAGAGTTGGTCGTTAGCTTGATAAATGCTGCTATTTCTGGTTTATAAATCGCAAATTATTTCAAGCGTATGAGTCGTAAAGTCAATTTTAAAATGGATAATTTATTCGATACGATACCTACCAAAAAGTACTTATTGACTAAAATATCGAATACAAAAGCATCGGTATCGAAATAAAAGTACTCGAAACCTAAAGATAAAGTAAATAAAAGTACTCGATACTTTAAACAGTACGTTACTTATCTTTCGAACTATTCATGAGTTCAGTATCGATACTTTATATTCGATACCGTGTCTCTACTCGTACAAAATAGTTTTGATGTTTCACATCTGTCAGGCGTCCTGAGCGACGGCTCACTTTTTTTTTCTATTTAAATTTGTTGCGGGTCCCAAGACAATTAATCAATTAAAAGCGTTTCCCGCGACTTCCTTAGGGTCCTATGCGAAGACCATTGTGGATCCTGGCTTACAGGAGTTACAATGGTGGGCATGTATGTTGGGATTAGTCCCAAAAAAAGACAGTTAAGATAATTTTTAATAATTAATTATTTTAATAATTATTAATTTTTAATAATTAATTATCATTGTTTTTCCTTTTTCCGTCATACCCTGTGTTATTGTTCATTAAGATGTTACAAATTGTTATCGGACTTACTGTAGGTGTGTACCACTGCTATCCGTGAAAACCTGTTATTGGCTTTATGTTTTTTAATCTAGTTTTCATTACTTTTCTTTTGTACAGCTGTTGGTTTTCCAAGTACTAAATAAATAAATATATCTTATAAAAATCTGTAATAACGTTGACTTGTTTGGACGTCAGACATGTTAGTCCGCCCGTGACCATGAATACTGTAAAGTGTTCGAAACGTTGGGGAATCATAAGTCAAATACAAACACGATATAATCCATAAAATAGTTTTATTTAAAATGTGTAGTGCTCGCGTAAACATCAAAAATCAAGATATATCTTTTGAAGCGGTAGATCTTTAGGTAGATAGGTAGATTTTTCTGTGTGGTGACGGAGTAAGAATATAAAGCCCCACTACCTTACCCGTGGTTGTCGTAAAAGACGACTAAGTTATGAAATATGGATATAACGTCTAACCAAGAGAAGGGAAACTCGAAATGAAACCCTATACCAACCCGTCTGACAAGCATTGTATAGTAGGTCATTATCTCCCTTATTCTGTATGAGGCTCGTGCCAGGCAATAGGATGTATATGAACTAAGTTGATGATGATGATGATAGGTAGAAACGAAAATGAAAATGATTGTCTTGATTTAACCGAATTTAAAGAAAAATATATCCAATATATGGTATAGTAGATAATTTTTCTCTGATCAGATGGATTTTTTTTTTATGGGTGGGTTATGGTAAGCGCACGCACGGTCCTGTCCGTCCGGGGCGATGAAAGCACGGCGCGCGGGCCCCTAACCCACCCGTACCCACGTCGCCTCGTTGTTGGGCCGACCACCGGAGTAGATGTGACTTGTCATCAGTGGAATACCCTTTCGGGTAACCTCACCTCTTGACGTCCTGGGACGTCGGTCTGATCAGATGGATAGGATTTTATTTCGAGAATTCCTTCCCTTCCAGTGATGTTCATCAACATCATACACGTTCTACTGCTGGGGTCGAGGCCTCCGCAATAAGAGGGTAATTGACCCACTGTATCACTCAAGTCAAACGGATTGGTATAGGAATTTATGTCCAATTTTCCTTCTCTTGCACAGATGTTATATACATATTCTATCTCTTAGTCGTTTTTTAGGACACCCACGGGTAAGAAAGAGCATGCTAAATTGTATTTTTACTACGTCACCACACGTTTTTCTATAGTGAATGCCTTTGTGAATCTTAAAAATAAAAGCTGGAATCTTATTACATACTAATATCAGGTTGACCGAGCTTCGCTCGGAATATTTTTGTCGAATTTATATTAATAAAAAATAAATAATGAAAAATATATAAAAAATTACAAAAAGAGAATAATAATAACACCGAGATTCGAACCGACGCTGTTTGAATGCCAAAAAAACCAAAATTAGAACCATTCAACTTCCCAACTGAGCTATCGTAACTCATGACGTTGACAACGAAATTTGAAATCATATTCTTTTAAAATTTAATGTCATTGTATTGTTTTGCTAAAAACACGAACAAAACAACATTTTCTATAAATAAAACCTAGTTAGATCGATATTTTGGACCCAAACCCTCTAGTATGCCAAGTTTCAATAAAATCGTTGGAGCCGTTTCCGAGATCCTGAATATATATATACAAGAATTGCTCGTTTAAAGATATAAGATAAACTGTTGGTATTATTATAGACAAATGTTTGTTTTTTTTTTCGTCTAATGCTCTAACAACTCAAGCACGAAACGAAATGTTTTTGTATTTAATGCAAGCACTGGTTCCATTTAGAAGCTAAGTAGAGGTTGTACTTAGGAGCAGTATATATTGTCGGGTAATATGTATACTAATACTTAGTAACTTAGGAATTGGGATACATGTAAGAATAGTGATAAGACTAAAATAACTTTGCTAAAATATAGTCAAGTTGGACTGCTCAGTGGTAGACAACTTGGATTGCACAGATGGCGTAGGGTTTTAGATACCGACCTACCATGCTAATGTCGTGGGTTCGATTCCCAGATAGGATAATACTCTGTGCCAGCGGTCGGCAACACGCGGCTCGCGAACCTCTCGCTTCCGGCCCGTGAATGTTTTGTGATTAAGTTATAAATATCAAAATAAATGCATGCCGTTATTGTTCTAGCTGTAAAGCCCATACATATAAGTATAAACATAATTTAAGTATTATGTGAACGAATTAAATTCCGTATGTTTTAACAATTTTAATAGCATTTTCATTTTTTTATGGGATATGACCAATTATACGTAAGTATCAGGTAGAATCTAGGGTTAATATCACAAGTGCGGCTTGCCTTTAGTTTATTTTGCTACCTTGTGGCCCTCGCCTGCCAAAAGGTTGCCGACCGCTGCTCTATGCGATCATCAATTTTTTTAATGTGAAACATCTGTAGGCGAGGGTGGCTACGCTAAGCTACGCGTGGCGTAAAGCTACGCGTGGCGTAAAGCTACGCGTGGCTCTCACAATTTGAAATATGTTTGAATTTTTAATTCTTGTATTTAATTAATATAAATATTTAATTTTTTCGAAAAAAACCGTATATATTATGCCATATTAGTTCCTGTCGTAATCTGTTCTTTTATGCACATATACTTAATACACAACAACATAACTTTTGATATTATCAGACGGCAGACGCCGCTGCGCACTCGCCCTGATGATGACCATAGGACATGCTTGAAACCCGGGTCGACGTAATCGATATCAGCACGTGAGTGTTTTTGCCATTATAGATATTATAATATGGATCAGTCTCACGATAATTTCAATACTAAAATAATTTTTGATGTTTCACATCTGCTAAGCGTACTGAGCGACGGCTCACTTTTTATGTGAGTCTGGTTGTAATTTGTGTCCGTTAAATTATATGTATAATTGGAAAGTCCGCCACAATACACTATTAAAAAAAACTACGTTTTAAAAAGTTATTAAAGTAGTTATGTATGTAGTTTGTATGATAATTTGGTAAAATAACTAATTATTTTATTCCATCGCGTGGGTGTCGTAAATGATGAATAAGATGTAATCCTTAGAATAATAACGTATAGAAGGTAAGTTCGCACACAAGAAGTGAAGCATTTCAATTGGAGCCTAATGGAGCTTACGCCGGAACTGTTCTGTAATGTAAAAAGTCTGTACTGCACGTACGTACGCAACTCTTAAAAATAAATAGGCAATTATGACGGTTTGTGCATGCAAATGGTGTCACAACACATTTGAAAAACAAAGAAGTATATTAACATTACTTTTAAAAGTATCCCGACGATTTATGTTAATAAAAACAAAATTTGATTTCATAATTTGTATAGTAGTGTGCGTGTGAACGTGTGTAATCGCTTGCACGCATGTAGTATTGTTTGCTTCATATTTTTGATGGCTTACGTATGGACACAATCCTTCTATACGTTATTATTCTAAGATGTAATCAAAATAATAACACTAAAAAAAAAAACCGAAACAAAATCACAGTAAGCCGTCTATCCAGAATAAAATAACAAGCCCAGTTATGGAACTTAAATAGGTTAAAAAGGACATAGCAACTCTTAGCTCCGTAAATTAATCTCTGTTAAGAGTTTTTGGCGCGAACGTGTGTCATGTAGCGCTCTTAAATTATATTTATTACTTTAGCGTATGATCATTTTGCTGGTATTTTATGTAACATAATACAGATAAAGTGCTAAAGTGTAGTGAATATAATAGTGAATTATTTAATTTTAAATGTCTTGCCATAACTCTAAGAGCAGTTTAATGCAATAATTTAGTGTAACTATTGAATTTAATTGTCGTAATTAGCGTACCTAATTATCGATATGGTGTATGGTGGCGGCTACGACTCTATTAACAATCTATATATTGGTCGCATCGTAAAAAACGATTAGGAGCTTTACATCGAAATGGGTCAACACTATAATAATTACATTACCAAGGAGAATCGACGTCAGGTAGGCAACGGGTAGTTGTCGAGGACCTCTTTCCACGGCGGGTGGAGCACACGCCCCCGGTTATGGCTTCGCCGGACAGCGACCGGGAGGCCGACGACGAAAGTGCTCCGCCCATCACGGAGCCGGAAATGGGGGCAGCGGTGGCGCGTATGCGAGCCAAATCCACCGCCCCCGGGCCCGACGGTATTCCGAACCGTGTGCTGGCCCTGGTCCTCGAACACCTGGGACCACGCCTCAGGGGACTGTTCGACGCTTGTTTGGCGTCCGGGCAGTTCCCCGGGTGCTGGAAAGAGGGGAGGCTGGTTCTCCTGCCGAAGCCGGGACGGTCTCCCGAGTCGGCTTCGGCCTACAGGCCCATTGTGCTGCTCGATGATGCGGGCAAGCTGCTGGAGAGGGTGTTGGCTGCCCGCATCGAGCGGCATCTCGTCAGGGTCGGGCCCGATCTGTCGGACGCCCAGTTTGGTTTTCGGAGAGGGCGTTCGACAATCGCGGCCCTGCTGCGCCTGAAGGCCGTGGTGACGGAGGCCGTCACCGGCGGAGGAGTCCTGTTGGCGGTGTCCCTGGACATCGCCAACGCCTTCAACAGTCTGCCATTCAGCTGCATCAGGGAGGGGCTGAGGTATCACGGGGTGCCTGTGTACCTCAGGCAGCTGGTGGCGGACTACTTGGAGGGGCGCAGCGTCCTCTACGTTAACCGAGTAGGGGACGTTGTGCGAACGCCCATGACGTGCGGTGTCCCACAGGGGTCGGTTCTGGGTCCGACGCTGTGGAACATCGGCTACGACTGGGCGTTGAGAGGAAGCCTCCCACCCGGGCTGGGCGTAATTTGCTACGCCGACGATACACTCGTCACAGCCCGGGGTGGGACGCTAGAGGAGGCGGCACGCCTGGCAACTCTCGGCACCGAGGAGATTGTCAGGCGGATCGAAGCGTTGGGGTTGAGGGTGGCCCTGGAAAAGACGGAGGCCCTTTTGTTCCATGGCCTCCGTACCGCCGGGCCACCCGCCGGCGCTTCGATCACCGTGAAGTCGGTTACCATCAGCATCCAGGCCCACATGAAGTACTTGGGCCTGGTGCTCGACGGGCATTTTTGGTTCCGGGAGCATCTCCATCGACTTGTTCCCCGGCTTGTCGGCGCGGCGTCCGCCCTTTCGCGGCTGATGCCGAACGTGGGCGGACCCAGCGCTACGTGCCGACAGCTGTACGTGGGGGTGATCCGGTCGATGGCCCTGTACGGCGCACCGGTGTGGGCGGGGTCCCTGACCGTCCGGCTGAGGACCCTCTTGAGGCGACCACAGAGGGTCATGGCGATCAGGGCCATACGTGGTTACCGCACGGTGGCGACGGAGGCAGCGTGCCTCCTGGCCGGAACCCCCCCGTGGGACCTGGAGGCGGAGATGCTCGCCGACATTTATCGGCGGGCATCGGAGACGCGCGCCCGCGGCGGTATGGTCTCCATCAAAGAGGTCACCGCCTGGCGGGTCGACGCCCGCCGGGAAGTAATTGCCCGTTGGGCAGTCCGGCTGGAGAGTCCTCGGTACGGTGTCAGGACCGTCGAGGCCTTCCGGCCGGTGCTGATGGAGTGGTTGGAGCGGACGCACGGGGTGCTTTCCTTCCGACTGGTGCAGGTGCTTACGGGGCACGGTTGCTTCGCGAAGTACCTGCACAAGATTGTCAGGAGGGAGAGCACACCGTCCTGCCACCACTGCAATTGCGACGAGGATACGGCGCAGCACACGCTCGAGGTGTGTGCTGCGTGGGAGGGGGAGCGCCGTGAACTCGTCGCGATTATCGGTGCCGACCTGACGCTGCCGACCATCGCCAGGGAGATGCTCGACAGCGTCAGGAACTGGGACGCGGTCGCCGCCTTCTGTGAGGCCGTAATCTCACGGAAGGAGGCGGCGGATCGTGTGCGAGTAGAGCTCCTATTCGGCGACACGTTCCGCCGCCGGCGACTCGGGCGGCGTAGGCGCGAGTATCTGCGCCTAATGCCGCCCTAGCCGAGGCCGCGGGTGATCGGACCGGGGAATTGTCCGTCACCCGCAGAGAGGCTGACCGCGCGACGGCGACCGACGTCCCAGGACGTTGAGAGGTGACGTTACCCAAAAGGGTATTCCGTCGGGCCGACCACTGACGACAAGTCACATCTGCTCCGGTGGTCGGCCCAACAACGAGGTGACGTGGGTACGGGTGGGTTACGGGCCCGCGCGCCGCCCTTTCATCGCCCCGGATGGATTGGACCACGCGTGCGCATACCATAGCCCACCCATAAAAAAAAAAAAAAAAAAAAAAAAAGGTAGGCGACGGGTCATAAAATATTGCCAAAACCTTTGCAATATGTACATAGAGTAACAGTACATGTTGCGCCAACTCCAAGTAATTGAGATAAGAGCAAGATCATGGTGTTGATGAGTGTAATTACCAATTCTTTTAGTGTAATTAACAATGTCTAGCTGACCCGGCGAACTTCGTACCGCCTTTTTCGTAATTATTTTGTTTTAGTATTTATCAGTTTGGTTTTAGTATTATCCGTGCGGTGACGGAGTAAGAATACAATTCACCACCCTTGTGTGTCGTAAAAGACGACTAAGGGATACACCGCCTTTTCTTATCGATTCCAAAACCTTTTTTAATCCAGATCTACATGTAATTATGCTAAAAATGCCGAACCGACGGGTCGAACATCAAATGTTTGACAGTTAAGAACAGTTTGTATGGGAAAATAAAATTATTATTTTTAGTATTTTACTCGCAATTTGCCATATTTTCTCATCGTATATAAACCTTCCCTGGACTTCCACAAATAATGCAAGACCAAAATGTGTGGCAGCGAGTTTTAGCGAGACTAACGAACAGCAATTTATTTTTGTATCAGGTTATGAGACAACTGTTCGAGTATGTTGTAGTTTAACGGTCATAGATCGTAATTAGAATGTACATTACACAAAAAACAATATAACATAAAAGATATAGTGATTTCAAAAAAATGTGTCTAAGAGTCTATGCCTTAAATGTTACGTATTATGTAGGCATGTACAGACAGAATACATGTAGGCATGTAAAGCTTCGACAGTATAATTTCATTCATACATACCTAGAATTGCGCAAACTCTTCAATGAGCGTAGGTAACAACGGCGAGCCGTCAACGGTCATCGGCCGATCAGCTGTTTTAAAGCGAAGTTTGTCTTGCTTATGCGAACGTAATCATTGATTTATTCAATTTCTAATGAACATTTAACAAAGTATGAATATGTTCCGTATTAAGTATCATTGACTTTATAAGTTTCAATCGGATTTACACGAAAAAGCGATGACAAAATTGAAAACATGTCTCTAATTCCTTAACGAATCGATATTTTTCGTTCAAATTTTTTTCATGGGTTCCTACCACCATTGCCTAGCTCCCGTTTGACCAGTTGCCCCATAACCTGATACACTCTGTATATAGATTACAACATTATCCTCCTTCGTGTAGAGACATTATGTTCAATAATGGTGTCAATAGACTGATGGATGGATGGATCAAATAATGCCCTTTAGGCTTTTTGTTATTAGAAATAAACCAAGTGATTAATTATTTAATATCTTAAAATTTCACACATCTTAAATCTCATCCTTATAATACGCGTGGGGTAAGCCTCTCTAAGCAAAAGTAAACCTTTAGTGTAAAGTGCTCGACTATATTTAATCCTGAATTTCATTCAAGATTTATCAACACTTATTTAATGTGTGTTCTCGGTATGGTAGTATATTAAATTTGTTAGGTTTAAATTAGTAGTCATAATAATCACTACAAAATTAATATTTTAATAATTATGTTATCGCCAATCAAAAGGTAGCAACACAAAGTATGCTCTGACAACATACTTTGTAGCTTTGTACCGTCACGCTTGAGTGGTTTACTAGCGAACAACGGTTATAAATAGATGGTCACGAATGAGTTGAGGATTTACCGGGTTGAGAGCCATCAGCGCTCACCCATAGTCCGGGCTAAGCTGCGAAAGCCAGTATGACCGACGTTCTGGGACAGGGACGTCGAGAGGTAAGGGTACCCGAAAGGGTATTCCGTCAGGCCGACCACTGACGACAAGTCAGCCTGCTCCGGTGGTCGACCCAACGACGAATGCGACGTGGGTACGGGTGGGTTATGGGCCCGCGCGCCGTCCTCTCGTCGCCCCGGACGGAATGGACCGCGTGTGCGCTTACTATAGCCAACCCGCAAAAAAGTAATATGAGTTGAGGACATTCGGTGGTCACACATGGCAGAGTCAACAGGAGCAAGGCAGAAGTATAACATCTGTATATTACAAGTGCTTATTGAGGTCGTTACTGTGTATTTATGAAGATGTAATTGTGGAGACATACATGTAACGGATTGTATATGTTCATTACCGTCCCCTACTGACCTAGGATGCGCAGTGGAAGGGAATATCAGGTCAGTGAGGGAAACAAAATGGGTAATAACCGTGGCTTGCGATTACGCAAGGCTATTTAAAGTTATGTTAAACGTATTAAACAAAGACTACAATTCTACAACTTACACGTAGGTACCGCGGAAACAGCTACAACGTAACCTAACTCAGCGTTCGGTCTGGCCAGACAAATAGAACCTAACTGAGGGGTTACTTAGCTGAGTATCCAAAGGCGCGGTGACGACAGCAGCCTCGTACAAATCAGGGCTTCGGGCTTGTTATTTGCACACACAATTTAAATGTTCACAAATATACAATTCTAATCAAATCGCGTACATCAACGGCACAAAACAAAATGGTGGCGCGTGATATTATATTTACTAAGATTTCACGGCTAACTAAAGGCGTAGCAATTACAACAAATATGTGCCAACGCGACTGCTAGTTCCAACGCACGGAGCAAGAAGGGAAACCAAAAAGGGTGGCACAAAACGACCCCGGAGCCGGCCAACGCGTCCGGCCCCGAGCCAACCGCAAACTAAAAACAGCAAGTGTCAACTACTCTACATTGAATGAATCATTAAAATTATAATAAAAATGTTTGGTACCGAACAGTAAATATCATATGATATACGGTATTGACGTATTGCTTATAATTAGGTACTAACCAAAAATAATATATTTTTTCATATACAGTCGACTCTCGTTAATTCCAACCTGCTATAATTCGAACCTCTCTGTAATTTCAAAGTCATCACGAGTTCCCTATAAAATCTTTTTATATTTCGAACTAAATCAATACATTTTTTTGCACTTGGTAATTCGAACGAAAAAATAATTGCTATATAACAAAACGACGCGTTAATTCGAACTCCTCGGCGTCCAACACTCGACAATTCAAAGTTGTAGAGAGAAAGAGGTGTAAAGATTGTAAGAATATTTTGCGACAAGTTCAAACTTCTATAAAAGTACAGGAGCCTTTGTTTTTGTTATGATTGGTTTGACTATTTGACACACACTGCCGCACGAATTGGTTTGTTTAGTTACCTACGTTTCAGTTACTGTAAGTCTTTCGTTGGTATACAGTACAGATTACAAGTTTGTTAATTATGAGCCCTAGAAAGTATAAATGTTTGACGATTGCTGAAACGAAGAAGTGAATCGAAAAAGTAGAGGAAGGTGAGAAGAAAAGTGATGTTGGAAAAGCATTTAAGATTCCTCTGATTCCTCTCTCAATCATAATAAAGCACAAGGAGAAAATTAATGCTGTCAAACTGCTGGAGTACGGCAAAGAACTACTAAAGGTGAATTTCCTCGTCTGGAAGGTTTGGCTAAGATAGTGTAGAGGACAAAAAGTGTCTATTAGCGGCAACTTGTTGAAGGAAAAAGCAAAAGAGTTCGCGTCTACTCTGAGCATCAAAAACTTTGCGGCAAGTGAAGGATGATTTTTCAGGCACTTTTCCTCTTAAAAAAAGTTATTGAGCAGTCTGAGCAGCAGCAATGTACTTTGTGAAACAAACCAGTGTAGCAGAGTTCTTTCGAAAGATTAATTAATTCACATTATGAATACGTACATGTATGTACCTCTAAACTTTTGTAATTGTTATAGAATAGCAGTTAATAAATAATAATTGATCAACACTTAATTAATAATTCAATTATTTATAATACTCGCCTAAACATCACATCGCACATTGTGGCGCAACATGAGGGAGGCCTGCGTCCAGCAGTGGACGGCAATAGGCTGAAATGATTAATGAAAATGAAACATCAGAAATCAATTATTTTAAATTATTATTCAATTTAAATTATTATTTAAATAATTTAAACAACAATAAATTGAGCTGTTAATTTTACACCGTCAACAATACCGAACCGTTCGTGACAATTACCGTCCATAGCGAATTATCTCCGAAACAACAATTTATTTCACGGCAAAGAGTTTATTGGTAAATACAAAGTCTTTAATTTTATAACTTTTGACTTTATTATTATTAAACGACTTTTAATTGGGCTATTAATGAAAGACTTTGTTGAAGTGAAATAATAAATACGATATTATATATAAATTTTTAATTTTATGGGGTGGGTTTCTCCACGCCCGGGGCGACAGAGGTACGTAAGCACGCACACCCGTAACCCCCCCGTATAGTACGTCGCCTTCGTCATTTGGCCGACCACCGGTGCATTGTTCTTTGACTTCAGTGGTTGGCCCGACGGAATACCCCGACGGAGTACCCTCTCCCCTCGACATCCCCTACCGGGACGCAGATCGCCGTCGCGAATGATATTATATATACGAGTATATTGATAGATTTATCCGTTTTATAGAAACCCTATCTATTTGGATATGGAGTTAGATTACAATGATCATCAGCCTTCTGTCTCGCGTGTATTATAAATCCAGTAGTAGTAGTAGCAATTTGTTACTACGCTTCGTTCGGTGAGCGAGAGAGTCGGAAGCCCAACTTTATCAGGGTGTTTGCGTGTGGTGGGCCTTTAGTATCACAGAAGCTCATTGCATGCATTCATACTAGGGATGGACCTGGAGGGAAAATAATCGATTTTTAAATAATCGATTTTTGTTCGTTAAAATAAATCGATTTTAAAATAATCGATTTAAAAAAAAATAATCAGCTTTAAAACAATCAATTTAAAAAAAAAAATCGATTTTAAAATAATCGATTTTTTCTGCCAACAAGATTGTGATAACCGTTTCTTCTTTAGGAAATGTAGGCTTTATTTTCTAATATAGTATGAAAACGACTCTCCTGACCTTTTTTTTTTAGGAAATGTGAGCTTTATTTTGTAATATAGTATGAAAACACACCTGAAACAATCCTGATGACTTTTTTTTTTAGGAAATCTGGCCGTGAATAATCGCTTAATTTCGAATAGTAAAAATCGATTCATAATCGATTTTTCTCATTTTCATAATCGATTATAACAAAAAAAATCGATTAATAATCGATTTTTATAAAAATCGATTATTTTTTCACATCTCTAATTCACACTCCCTTTACGTTCTTCGCGGCAAGCAGCGGCCTTACAAAGGTCCATGTGCGGCAGCAACACTTACCATCAGGTGTACTGTTTGCTCGTTTGCCACCGTTTGCAATAAAAAAAATATCATCATCATCGCAGCCCACACACGTCCCACTGTTGGGCTCGGGCCTCCCCCACAATGGGAGGGAGTTTGACCTACTATACCATGCTGGTCAGACATGTTGGTATAGGGTTTCATTTCGAGTTTTCCTTCTCTTGCACAGATGTTATGTGCATCTTATATCCCATAGTCGTCTTGTACGACATCCACGGGCAAGATAGGGAGTGGTGAATTGTATTCTTACTCCGTCACCACACGGAAAAAAAATATATCACTCTGTAATACTAGTGATTTCTATACACCATAATAATCACAGCTCAAATACATCCCACTGCTATGTTAGAGTCTTCTCCACAACAGAAGGTAAAATCGGGAGTGCTCTGAAGTACTGTTTGACTTGGTAGCACCGTCACCATTTTACCAACGTTTTCCACACCGTAAGTAAGTTAGGTTCATCCATTTCACCTGGTATGTATCTTCAACTGTACGTTTCCAGCAATCATTTCTTCCACGTATATGCTGACTCTGGAATGAACTACCTACTGCTGTGTTGCCCGAGCACTATGAAATGTCGTTTATTCAACGGGGTTTAAAAAGAGTATTTTCTTCACGGTAGGCAACGGCCTGACCACTGACGACAAGTCACATCTGCTCCGGTGGTCGGCCCAACAACGAGGTGAGGCGGGTACGGGTGGGTTATGGGCCCGCGCACCGTCCTTTCATCGCCCCGGACGGACTGGACCGCGCGTGCGCTTACCATAAGCCCACTCATAAAAAAAAAAAAAAAAACGTAGGCAACGGCCTAGCTGTGTCCCTGGTATTACAAAGATGTCCATTTTATGGCAGTATCACTTACCTTCAGGTGTGCTTCTTTTAGGAGGGAGAGTACACCGTCCTGCCACCACTACGATTGCGACGAGGAGACGGCGCAGTATACGCTCGAGTTTTGTGCCGCTTGGGCAGAGCAGCGTCGAGAACTTGTCGCAATCATCGGTGTCCTCCCCGATAACGTCGGTCGAGGAGAGGGTACTCCTCAGGGGATATTCCGTCGGACCGACTGCTGACGTCAAGTCACCCTGTTCCGGTGGTCGGTCCAACGACAAAGGCGACGGGTCACGGGTGGGTTACGATGGTGCGAGGAGCGCGCTGACCGTAACCCACCCCCAAAAAAAGGGGTGTGCTCCTTTCTCGTTTGCCACCATTCGCAATCAAATAAAAGAGTAAACTCGAAATAAAATAATATCATAACAATATATTAATATTATATCGCCTTTTCGTCTTTTACGATACTCACGTATACGATAGAGGGTGGCGAATTAAATTAAATTTTTCATTCAATTAAATGATATGCGAATACCCTCCATTTAAGAAGGAAAGCTCAATGTAAAACCCTATACCAACATGGCTTGACCAACACGATATAGCACATGAATTTCTCTCCCATTGTGAAAGAGGCCCAACAGTGGGACCTACGTGGGCTGAATTACAGTCGAAGTTTGTTCACAAATCACTAGTAGATTTATTTAGATACACTTCTAATAATATCTAGCAATGATCTATGTACATCTAGTGATATACAGGCAGGCTGTTTTGGCTGTTATCCGATACTACTGGCATTAGTTTATCTAAAAAGCAGCTTATCTACTTACTCGTGATTAAGCTTTGCTAGACATGAGTGACATTCATGTCCTGTTGGTCTCCAGATCGATATGGAGTATGAAGGACAATGCCAGGCGCAACATATGTTGAATTTATTTCATACTTTTTAACGTATGCATATTTTTAATACAATTCAAGAAAAACGTAACGTAACGAAAAGTTCTTAGCTTTCACGCTTCAATCACTGAACCGATTTCAAAAATTCTTTTACCAATGGAAAGCTATAATAACAGGGAGTAACATAGGCTATATTTTATCCTAGTATTCCCACGGGAACGGAAACTACGCGGGTAAGGCGACTGAAACCAAAGCGAAGTGAAGGAGGGTTACTAGTATTTTTAATATAATAAAATGAGAATTAAAAAAGTTTATCATAAGGCACACGATAAAAATTGAACTTTTATTTTAATAATTAATCACTATTAAACAGCATAAGTGGTGTTTATTATTTACTAACAGCGCCCTGCGGTTTTACACGCATAGTTCCCCTTCACGTGGGAATATCGGGATAAACTATATAGGTATGTGTTATTCTGATATGTAAACTATATTATTGTGAAGTTTCATTGAAATTCATCCAGTTGATTTTGGGTGAAAGAGCAACAAACATACTCACAAATTTACGCGTTAATAATATTAGTAGAATTTTTATCATCATTTTAATCATCTTCATCGGCATAATCATCATCATAAAGTATCTACAACAAAAGCATCCAGCGAGGTCCCTTTATTTATTTATTATTTGTTTTAGATTGCTTATTTAGAAGAAGGAAAATAGAGTGACTTCTTACTTTATTAGTGCTCCTTTAGCCAATATTTACGACTACCTAGGCCGATGTCACATTCGCTATTATCGCCTAAGTATAATAGAGAATATTGATGGATTAACGCTATCCGTATGATGACGGCTTAAGGATACAATTCACCACTCTCTATCTTGCTCGCGGATGTTGTAAAAATCGACTGAGGGATATGATATGCATATAACGTCTATGCAAGAGAAGGAAAAATCTAAAATAAACTCTATACCAATCCGCCTGACCAGCGTGGTATAGTAGATCAATCTTTCTCCCATTATGAAGGAGACCAACAGTGGCACGTATAAAAGCTGTGATGATGATAATTATGATTATGTTCGTGATATAGTCTATGATATTGACATATTTAGAGTATGCGTTATGCCTTTTTAATTTTCCCCTGATGCCGCCCTAACAGAGGCTGCGGATGACCGCACCGGGGATTTTAGTCCATCACCCACGGAATGGCTGACCTCGCGATGGCGACCGACGTCCCAGGAAGGAGACGTCGACGGAAAAAGGTACCCCCTCAGGGTATTTCGTCGGGCCGACGGCGGCCGACCACTCAAGACAAGAAACTCTGCGCCGGTGGTCGGCCCAACGACAAAGGCGACGTGCTATCGGGTGGGTTACGGAGCAACGCGCTGCCCCTCTGTCGCCCTGGATGGAGCCGGGCGGCGGGTGCGCTTACCGTAGCACACCTAAAAAAAATGCCTTTTTAATTGAAACAGAGCGGACAAATCGGTCTGCTGTATTTGTCTTATATATCTCTTTTAACATCATCATCAGTTGTCATACGTCCCACTGTTGGGCTCAAGCCTCCTCCACAATCGGACGGCAATCGACCTATTGATCACACATGTTTACCACACTGGTAAGACGTGTTGATATAGGGTTTTATTTCAAACTTTCCGTCTCATAGAAGTTATATGCGTATTATATCCCTTACTCATCTTTTATGACACCCACGGGCCAAGAAAGTGTGAATTCTTATTTCGTAACCACATAATAATTTCGTTAACCCCTCGAGCGCTTTTAGGACACCATTAGACCCAAAAAAAAAAGTGCTCAAAGCGCTTTTGGGACACACGTTTGACCCAAACAAACACTTTACAATTAGCAATTGCTTTTAGTACTTTTAAATCAACCAATCAAAAGCTATTGATATATATTTTGTTTCATATTTTCTTGTCATATAGCAAACAATAATAGTTTACGTAAAACCATAAAATTCACTGAACTTTTTTCAGTATACCAAAGCGCGCGGGGCATTCGAGAGCGTTACGGATTGAGAGCCATCAGCGCTCACCCACCAAGTCCAGGTAAAGTTGTCACAGCCATCTGAGGCTAACAACTAAGTCACACAAAAAAAAAAAACTCGAGAGCGCCGCGATGTTTGGCGCGTGAGGGGTTAATAACAAAGCTTCTAAGCTTATAGACTAAAATAGACGTCTGTCCCTACTCTGTTTACAAAATATTACACGTACATATTGAATAGAATCCGTTATTGTTTTCAACATAATAGTGTCTGCTGTAACTACTCTGTAGGTACTCCATAAATCTTATCAAAACATTTCAATAACAGAAGCTCTATCTATTACAGGGTATACTCATATTAATTTTATTATTGTTTTCGTAGTTGTAAGTTTTTAGATAGTAATAAAACATTGCGCAATTAATTATTCCTTGTGGTGACGGAGTAAGAATACAATTCGCCACTCCCTATCTTACCCGTGGATGTCGTGAAAGACGACTAAGGGATATATATAATACACATATAACAACTATGCAAGAGAAGGAAAACTCAAAAACAAAACATTATACCAACCTGTCTGACCAGCATGATATAGTAAGGTCAAACTCCCTCCTTTCGTGGAGGAAATAAAACATTATTGACATAAAACCTTAGAATAATAACGTATAGAAGGATAGTGTCCATACGTCATGGCCGATGGCGACTGAGGCCGTCACCGGTGGGGGAGTGCTGTTGGTGGTGTCCCTAGATATCGTCAACGCATTCAATAGTCTGCCATTCAGCTGCGTCAGGGAGGCGCTCCGTTACCACGGAGTGCCAGCTTACCTGAGGCGGCTGGTGGCAGACTATTTGAAGGGGCGCAGCGTCCTCTACGCCAACCGAGTAGGGGACGTTGTGCGAACGCCCATGACGTGCGGTGTTCCACAGGGGTCGGTCCTCGGACCCACCCTGTAGAACATCGGCTACGACTGGGCGTTGCGGGGAAGCCTCCCACCTGGGCTGGGCATGATTTGACACGCTCGTCACAGCCCGCGGTGGGACGCTACAAGAGGCGGTAAGCCTGGCGACCTCAGGCACCGAAGAGATCGTCAAGCGGATCGAGGCGCTGGGGTTGAGGGTGGCCCTGGACAAGACGAAGGCCCTCTTGTTCCATGGGCCCCGTATGGACCCTCCCATCGGCGTCTCAATCACCGTCAATTCGGTTAAGATCAGCATCCAGGCCCATATGAAGTACTTGGGCCTGGTGCTCGACGGGCGATGGTGGTTTCAGGAGCATTTCCGCAGGCTCGTCCCGCGGCTCGTCAGCGTGGCGTCCGCCCTACAATGGCTGATGCCGAATGTGGGCGGACCGAGCGCGGCATGTCGACAGCTGTACGCGGGGGTCATTTGGTCGATGGCCCTGTACGGCGCACCGTTGTGGGCGGGATCCATGACCGCCCGACTTAGGGCCCTTCTGTGGCGTCCACAGAAGGTCATGGCGGTCAGGATCATCCGCGGGTACTGCACGGTGGCGACGGAGGCGGCGTGCCTATTGGCTGGGACTCCCCCGTGGGACCTAGAGGCGGAAATGCTCGCCGACTTGTATCGGCGGGTGTCGGGGGTGCGCGGGGGGGGCGGTGTTGTTTCCTTGAAGGAGCTCAACGCCTGGTGCGTCGACGCCCGCCGGAACGTCATCGCCCGTTGGGCAGACCGGCTGGAGAGGCCTCGATACGATGTTTGGACCGTGGAGGCCTTCCGGCCGGTGCTGATACAGTGGTTGGAAAGGCGGTACGGGGTGCTCTCCTTCCGACTCGTACAGGTCTTGACAGAGCGGGATGCTTCGGCAAGTACCTGTACAGGGTCGCTAGGAGGAAGAGAACTCCGTCCTGCCACCACTGCGATTGCGACGAGGACACGGCGCAATACACGCTCGAGGTCTGTGCCGCTTGGGCAGAGCCGCGTCGTGAACTCGTCGCAATCATCGGTGCAGACCTGACGCTGCCGACCATCGCTAGGGAGATGCTCGGTAGCATCAGAAATTGGGACGCGGTCGCAGCCCTCTGCGAGGCAGTTATCTCGCAGAAGGAGGCGGCGGGTCGCGAGCGCGAGGAGCACAGCCTCGATGATGCGACCCGCCGTCAGCGACTGGGGCGGCGCAGGCGGGAGTACCTGCGTGCAAGGCCGCCCTAGCCGAGGCAGCGGGTGACGTGACCGTGGATTAGTCCATTACCCGCCGAGAGGCCGACCGCGTGAGGAAAGACCGACGTCCTCCCCGAGGGGGGGGACGTCGGTCGATGGGAGGGTACCCCAAGTAGGGGGTATTTCGTCGGGCCGACCACTGATGACAAGTAACCCTGCTCCAGTGATCGGCCCAACGACGAAGGCGACGTGGTTTTCGGGTGGGTTGCGGGAGTTGCGTGCTTAAGCCCCTCTGTCGCCCCGGACGGAGTGGTGCGGAGGCGCGCCGACCGCAGCCCACGCCAAAAAAGAAAAAAAAAAGTGTCCATACGTCAGCCATTAAAAATTTGAAGCAAACAATACTACTACATGCATGGAAGCGATTACACACGTACACACGCACACTACTATACAAATTATGAAATCAAATTTTGTTTTATTAACATTAATCGTTGAAATACTTTTAAAAGTAATGTTAAAAACCTTTTTAAGTTTTTCAAATGTGTTGTGACACCGTTTGAATGCACAAGCCGTCATAATTATCTATTTCTTTTTTAAGAGTTGCGTACGTATGTGCAGTACAGTGACCTTGTGCATTACGGAACGGTTCCAGCGTAGGCTCCATTAGGCTCCAATTGAAATGCTTCACTTTTGTGCGCGAACTTACCTTCTATACATTATTATTTTAAGCATAAAACATTATTTTTATTCATCATTTCAGCTAATATATGTCCCACTGCTGGACTCAAGCCTATTCCACAATAGGAAAGAAATAGACCTAGTTTACCACGCTGGTCATACGTGTTGGTATAGGCTTTTATTACGAGTTTCACTTCTCTTGCTTAGACGTTATATGCACGTTATATCCCTCAGTCGACTTTGCCACGGATAAGATAGGGAGTGGTGAATTGTATTCTTACTCCGTCATCACGCGGACAACATTTGTTCATCAATATTTTTACTAGCAACCCGCCCTCGCTTCGCTTCGGTTTTAGTCGTTTTACCCGCGTAGTTCCCGTTCCTGTGGGAATACCGGGATAAAATAGTTTACGCCCTGATATTATAGCTTACCATTGGTGAAAGAATTTTTAGTATCGGTTCAGTCGTTTTGAAGATTACTCGGCACAAACAGACAGACAGACAAAATCTTTTTTATTTGTGTGACATGTCCTGCTACCGCCCTATAGCTCTTGTACCTGTTATTTCGAAAATATTTGAAAAAGTTATTCATGACTATATATAATTACTTTGAAATTAATCATCTTTTCTGTGACGAGCAAATCGGTTTTAGAAAGAATAAGTCTATCAATATGGCAATATACAAATGTTTGTCAACCATTTTAAATGAGATGGACAAACGCAAACAAGCTTGTGCACTTTTAATGCATTTAACTAAAGCATTCGATTATGTGGATCATAAAATACTGAAAAATAAATTATATGCCTATGGAGTCAGAGGAAATGTATATGATTTAGTTGAATCCTACCTCACTAACCGAACACAAATAACACAAATCTCTAGATTATCTTCAGACAAAAAAAGAGTAATAGACTATTCATCGGCAAGTAGAAAGGTGACATTTGGGGTTCCACAGGGTAGTGTGCTCGGCCCACTGCTCTTTATTATATATATTAATGATCTCCCAAAAATAACCACTAATAAAACCATATTATTTGCCGATAATAGCACATTTATATTTACTGGTATAGACAAATCATTAATTGAATTAGATATAAACATGACATTGGAAAATATCAATAATTGGCTGACATTGAATAATTTACGTATTAATATTAGTAAAACTAACTTTATGACATTTAGAAATAGAATAAGTAAATTAAATGGTATGAATATTAAACTCAATAATCAAAAAATTAATGAAACAGAAGTGGCAAAGTTCCTTGGTGTTATTATTGACAATCAATTAAACTGGAAACAACAAATTGATTCAAATTGTTCTAGATTGAATATATATTCGTATGCACTGTATATGCTCAGAAAAAGTGTGAGCATGTCTACTGTAGTGACAGCTTATCATGGTTATGTTTCGCCTCTTTTAAGTTATGGTGTTATGTTCTGGGGCAATTCTACTGATAAAGATACTGCATTCATTGCCCAAAAGAGATGTGTAAGAGCACTTTGTCATGTGAAACGAACGGACAGCTGCAGACCTTTATTTATAAACTTAAAATTGTTAACACTTCCTTGTATGTATATTCTGGAAGTAGTGCTATTTGTACGTAACAATATGAATTTATTTAAGAATCTAAATAGTAGAAGACGTCAGCTCGAAATCTGTACACCAGAAAATAAGACGGCTATGTTGAATAGAAGTATATTTTGCATGGCCCCGCGTTTATATAATCATTTGCCTAAATCTGTTCTAGAAATTACTAATATTAATATATTTAAAAATAAAATAAAAAATGTACTGCTAGAGAAAGCCTATTACTCAATTAATGTTTACTTATACTCGTTCCAACCATTTATTTTACTTTTGACACATGCTTTAGGACGTAACTGTTTCATTATACGCAATTATTAACTTTGAAACGTGTGAACAGAGAAATATATAAACTGCCCAATAATATTTATATATCTTAATTATTACCCACTAAATACATTAATATGCCGTAAATAGCTCTATTCATAAAATTTAAGTGATAATTCATTTCCGTTATAAAAAAGTTACGTTCTATTGCATCTAGTGACAGGATCAAAAGTATTCGGTGCAAACTAATGAATCGCAAATAATCGATTACACTTATTTGCAGTTACGTCAGCTGACAACTGAGTTTTGAATTGTTGTAATAAACAACACGTTAAAATTGTATCAGGGAGATATAAAAATCTTCTCATCATACCTATAACATGAAATAAAACAACCAAAATATTTTAATATTATTTTATTATAACGAATCGTCGGATTCTTCATACGAACTCGAATCGTCGCTTAAATCATCTGCAGTGTTTATTATTAACTCTTGTGTAGGTATGTTGTCAAATTCAATTTCCCGATCCCAATCAGAGAATATTATATTTTTTGTCTTGTTGACGACACTCGCCCAGTTTTCAGGCGTCACACTAGCACATGCATTTTTAAAAGTTCAAGCATTTTATTTGCTGTGAAAGGAGGAGCTGTATTGTTTCTTGCGGCGTGTCCTTTGACTTGTGCCCAGATCATTTCAATTGGATTATATTGACAGTGGTACGGAGGAATTCTGATTACAACATGCCCATATTCTGCTGCCATTTCGTCGATGACATATCGTTTTGGCTGCTTTTTACTTTTTAATATTTTAAGTAATTCTACTTTTAGTAGGGATTCGTCCACATCTTCCCCATTATCATGAAGCCAGTTTATAATCTCGTGTTTTTTTGTTGGCCTGTGTTGGCATTTTATTAATTTGGCGAGAGTGATAGGGTGCATTATCAATAAATATTGTTGATGGCTCTTCAAGTGATGTAAGCATTTTTCTGAACCACTTTTCATACACGTCCGCATTCATCTCCTCATGATAGTCTCCTGTTTTTTTTTATTTGAACGCTAACAGAGCGTCTGGTACAAAGCCCTTTGTAGTTCCCGCATGGCAAATGATGAGGCGTTCACCTTTCCCCATTGGCACTGCAGAAGTAGAAGCAGCAGTATCGTCAGTACAACCTTTTGGTATGGAATGATTGGCATTGAGCCAAGTTTCATCTGTGAAAACGACATTCGACCAGTCTTCTATTTTCTTCGCTTGTCTTAAAAATTCACAGCGAGACAAGGCTATATCACGACGTTCCATTAAAAATTTTCTTTTGTCGGATTTCTTATACAAGAACCCGATTTGGTGCAGCACCTTTGACAAAGAAGATTTTTGACAACGAAACAAGCCACAATTTCGTAGAGACGCTACTAATTTTTTCAAAGTAGGAATCTCTTTGATTGTGTAATAATTGTATATATGACGACGAATAGCATCAGTATCAAAACTGTCAATTGCTGTCACTTTACGGGGCTGACGTTTTTTCTTAGGCGTAGATAGCTTGTTCTGTTCAATACCACTACTACCATAGGCTTCTTTAGTGATTTTCGCCACTGTTGGAGCACTAATACCTAATGCTGCTGCAACACGGTCTCTAACTTGGGTTACTGGTATAAGGAATCCGCCATTGCGGCTTTCCTTTTCAAAAAATTCATGAAGCCGCAGCACTAACTCTCTGGATTGTCCTTTAAGCACCATACCTTTCGGCATTTTGCAAGTAAAATCTTACTGGGAGGAACGATACGCTCAACTCAATCAAAGTAAGAACAATGAAATCAATACGGTGGAATATAAATACTCAACACAGCGTATGAAAAATATGAAAGAGCACTCAGCGAACAGAAATGTGACTAGCACGGGAGTCTTGTTGCGAGTGACAGACAACACAACAAAATGGCGTCGACGGCGCGCCGTTCAGTGTTGCCAATTCTGCTTAAAAAAAGGGGTAGGCTGGATGAGAAAATTAGTGATTTACTACCGCAGACGAGGGCGCCATTGTCTCTAAGTAAAGTTTGGAGCAGCGGACCCCGCTTAATGGAAAAATGCTTCATAAAGTAGTTATTTTTTATTTTGCAAAGTACAAAGTAAAATATTTTGGGAGGACTGAATTAGTGGGTATGCAAAAATTAATGTGCCCAAATAACAAATATATTTACAGAAGTGAAGTTTTTAAATAATATGAAATATGTATTTAAGCAAAAATAAAATATCCGTGTTAAATCGATTAAAAGTTCTTCCTGACTAAAATCGATTATTACAAAACATAGTATCCGTAATACATTGGTACAACACTAATTGATCAGAATTCGACCTGCCAAAAGTAAAATAAATGGTTGCAACGAGTATAAATGACAAATTGAATTGACTTCTATGTAATTATTGTTTTATTGTTGTAATGTTTTTGTTTTTATATTATTAATCTGACATTGTTGTTATTATTATTCTTGACATTATATAATTAAATATTTACTGACTAGCTAATAATCTTGACCAAAATATGACTT
This sequence comes from Lymantria dispar, assembly GCA_032191425.1. Lineage (NCBI taxonomy): Eukaryota > Metazoa > Arthropoda > Insecta > Lepidoptera > Erebidae > Lymantria > Lymantria dispar. The sequence continues at coordinate 7,100,879 of CM063445.1, read as the reverse complement.
TACTGCAAGAGTTTATGTATTAATCAAGGTATATTAATGTAAGAGATAAATTCATTCCTTCATTTATTTAAACATATTTGTTGTGAGGGCGTTAGCTCTTTTTGCATGCCGCTTGACGGTCAAATATGGTGATACAAAGAATACCTGTAACAACTAATATTTTATACCCATATTTTGCATAATAAACGATTTAATTTGTTTTGATTTGTATTTTAGGCATAGGTGTCGTGCAAATAACCGTGTGAGCATGAAAAAAGCCTATTATTTTGATATTACAAACAGACACTCCAATTTTATTTATTGCTATAGATTATGCATAGACGATAATGGCATTATCGACATAGGTAGTCGAAAAAATTGGCTAAAGGAGCACCAAGAAAGTGAGAACTCGCTCTTTTCTTCTTCTCAACCCAAATAAGTCTCACCCTTAGGCTCGGGCCTCTTCCACAATGAGAAGATAATTTACTTTCTATACCGTGCTGGTGTGACGCGATGACATAGGATTTTATATCGAGTTTTCCTTCTTTTGTATAGATAATATCTGCATATTATATTCCTTAGTCGTATTTTACGACACCCACGGGCAAGAGAGGGGGTGGTGAATTATTACTTCGTCCCCACACGGAATAGTAGAAGTCATTCTTTTGAGTAAACTCATGACACTAATTGCAGTCGTGATCTCCCCAAAGTAACGTGTTCATAATGCAAACGCCAAACCAGCATAATATGTTATTTATTTTAATAATTCTCAATAATTACATATCAAAATCATCATCTGAGCCCACATGAGTCCCACTGTTGGTCTCGAGCCTCCTTCACAATTAGGGTTGCCACCCGTACTTTATTATAAAGTATTGTACGTTATTTTTATTAATTGTACTTTATACTTTATGTAGGGGATAAAGTACACGAAAATACTTTATTTCGCAGGAACTGATTTCTTGAGATAAAAACTAAAGACATTTTTTTTAAATTTGTATAAAATAGTTACATATTTAATGGCGATTCCTGCCACGGCAGCGTTCATATGGAGAGATTTGCATGTGATGTACAATATATTATTTAGTTTCACTTAAATAAATAGGGCAAAGATAAATAATTACCTGCACATGCTGTGCAGATGTCTATTTGTGGTCATCATCATCATCTTGCTCTTATCCCAATTACTTGGGGTCGACGCAATATGTCATCTGTTTTGACATATTGCGAAAAGTTTCGGCAATGACTTTTATGACCGGCCGCCTGCCTGACGTCAACCCTCCTTGGGAATGTAATCGTTGACCCAAATGGTACCAGATGGAGTTGGTCCGGGTCAATCTAGGGCTCTTAGTCGTCTTTTACGACACCCACGAGCAAAGCAAGGGTTGGAAGTATTCGAAGCCGCTACCACACAGCAGATGTCTATTTGTGGTAATTATGCTTTTGACGAAAATTATGAAATAAAATCAATCGTACTTTATTTTGACACAATGTACTTTATTTTTCTAATTTCATTAACCAATGTACTTTATTTATACGAAAAAAAGGTGGCAACCCTATTCACAATGGGTGCGAAATTAAATTTCTATACCACGCTGGTCAGACGTGTTGGTATAGGGTTTTATATAGAGTCTTCTCTTACATTGATATTATCTCTCTTATGCTTTTACGCTACTCACAGGCAGGAAGTGGGGGCGGCGAATTGTATTCTTATTCCGTCACCACACATGATTATATACTGGTCTGACGTAATTTCATATAACATATGTGTATTATAAACTTCATTGTTATTAATTTATTTTCCTTATAAATTGTCACATAATAGTGTATTATTTCTTCGAACATTATACAAAAATAAATAACTTACTACCACTTAGCGTTTCTGTGCACTTGAAAGATATCATAACCATTCGTTTGCGGTTTTTTTTGACGTGACAACGTCTTATAATTCGATGCAGCCGGCTGCACGCACGAAAAAAACATGACTCATGCGGCGTTACCTCGCTCTGAGGCGTTCCATTTAAGGCTTGAAGTGCAAGCGAGAGCGCGGAACGAGCGACAAAGAGGCACAATCGGCCTCCGCGTTCGGCAGCGTTCGACATCTGTCTCTCTCCTACTTGAGTAAGCGATGCATCCCCGTGGACAGCTGCTATACAATAATACATTTACATGTTTTCGTCAAGTATGAAATGCAGTGAAAAGTGAATGTTGTGTTAATTGTTTATAGCAACGATAATTGCGGCGATAAAGGTAATGATTCTTTCGATATTAAATATACGTTCAGTGATATATTGTCGAATATTCGACGACGTTGACGTTGTCACGTTCAACTATCGTCAGTAAACCGACTTTACAGACAACCGATTTTTTTTGTGTAAACTAAGGATCTTTAGTGCGGTGACGAAGTAAAAATACAATTCGCCGGTGACACTCGCGTAAAAGACGACTAAAGGATTATAATACGCAGATAACATCTATGCAAGAATTAAAACCCTATACCAACTTGTCTGTATAGCGCGTTTATAAAAGGTCAATTTCCCACCAATTGTGTAGGTTCGAGCCCAGCAGTGGGACGTATGTGTACTGTAATCATGAAGATGATGATAATGAACTAAGGATGTTGATGTCGGACAGTTGTTACATCCTTACGCGGACTAGCGGTGAGTTCAGAGGGCTCTCAACACAAATGCCGTCTACATTTTTTTTTGTTTGGTTTAATGGTATTAGCCTCTGACAGGTGTTACATCCTTACGCGGACTAGCGGTGTGTTCAGAAGGCTCTCAACACAAATGTCGTCTACACTTTTTTTTGTTTGGTCTAATGGTATTAGCCTCTGATAAATCTTCCACCCTTACGCGGACTAGTGGTGAGCGCAAAGAGCTCTAAACCCAAAATATTTAAGGAACGGGACCTAAGGGCACGCTCTTGTTGTGGACGAACCTCGCTGAGGGCAATGTGGATTTTCCCATGTTAGATGTATTGATTGTTATGTGGCATAGTTTCGGTGCCGTCTACACGTTTGAGTCTGCTATTTATACCAATTCGCTTAAAACCACTCAATTGGGTATTTGATTTTTTTTTTGTAATAAATGGAAAGATCATATTTAAGTTTTATAACAAAACTATTTTTTTTATTTATGTTTCGCAATAATTCAAAAGTTATATCAAAATAAAAATATTTTTTTGAATCCAGTGACGAAAACACGCCGACAGCTCCCGAACAAATCCAAATGCGTGTGACGTCATAATGTTAGTTTTCACTCATTGCAATTTATACAGAGATAATAAGTACAATGTTTTTATATATTTAAATCTGCTGTCATTGTTCAATAATTAAATATAAGTAACAAAAAATCGTTTTTAGCAGTAAATTACCAATATTATTGTCAACTCATGGGTAAAAGCTGTATACACTGTACTGTTATAAAATAGCTTTAACATTATGACGTCACAACTCAGTCTTAGCGCGTTCATTGTCACGTGATTTTTATTAAAATTTTGATAATTTTTAAATGTTTATAATTAATTGAAAAATCTTTTTTAAAGTTTTCTGCACTAAATATCAATATTATTATTAATAAAGTTTTAAAATAGGTACCTATAATTCTTTTTTTCAAAAGCCCAATTGTGACCATCAGCAGTAACCAATATTGCTTGAGCACACTCTTGGAATTGCCACCTTTCAATGGACGATAACATTTACTAGGAACACGAAAAAAGTATCGATACTTTTAGGTATTGAGTACTTTTCTTTCGATATCGATACTTTTGTACTCGATACTTTTACTCAATGAGTACTTTATGGCAGGTATCGTATCGAATAAATTGTAAAAATTATACAATATTCACAGACAGTCAAATCTCTAAAAAAAAGCTCATCTACGACATAGATTCTGTACTCAGTACGCGATACTTTTGTTTCGATACTTTATTGAGTGCGATACTTTTTCTTCGATACTACTCATGAGTACAATATCGATACTTTCTGCTCGATATCGTGTCCCTACATTTATCATAGCATTAAAGACTGTCCATCTCCATCATCTGGGGTCCAAAGTCGAGCAGTGAAACTCGCTAACCTAATGAATGAATTGCTAACACAACTTTAACGCTAATCCAAAACAATAAAGAAATATAGTCCCCATTGTCGCTCACTAAATATATCGCATGGCTTAGTTGGGCAAATTTATTTGACTTTTACTTATTAGTTTAATTAAAAAATACTGCCTCGTTTATCTAATTTAATGCCTTAATAAGTAATGGACTATAGAGGTTTCGGTTACAGACCTAAGCCGGCTATTATTTTTATTGCCTTTGATGGCAAATGTCATTAAAGACCAACTATCTGATGCCGTCTGGTTAACAATTACATCTATACAAATAAATAAACTATACTGTCCGTGTGGTGACGGAGTAAGAATACAATTCACCACTCCTTATCTTGCGCGTGGATGTCGTAAAAGACGACTAAGGGATATAATACGCATATAACATCTATGCAAGAGAAGGAAAACTGGAAATAAAATCCTATACTAACCTTTCTGACTATCATGGTATAGTAAGGTTGATTCCCTCCTATTGTGGAGGAGGCTCGAGCCCAACAGTGGGACGTATATGAGCTGAAATGATGATGATGAAATAAATAAAATTGAAGTGTCTGTTTTTAATATCAAAATACTGGGTGTTTTTCACGCTCATACGGTTATAAGCACGACACATATTTCTAAAAACCATCTTAAAATTTTTTTGTCTGTTTGTTTGAGGTAATCTTCAAAACGGCTAAGCGGATTTTGATAATATTTTACCACCAGATAGCTGTCTATATAAGGAGTAACTTAGGCATATTTTATCCCGGTATTCCCACGGCAACGAAAACTATTCAGGTAGGCGATAAATCCGAAGCGGTTGCTACTTCATCACAAAACTATTGCCAAAACTTTTTTACAATATGTAGAAGAAGAGTATATATTGCGTCGAGTCCAAATAATTGGGAGAAAAGCAGAATGATGGTAATGGTAGACGAACAAGTATGTCATATAAAATAAATGGCAACTGCTGCTGAACTTTAGCAATATTGGAGATTAGCAACCCACCCTGCGGTTTCACCCGCAGTTCCTCTTCTAGTGGGCATATCGCGATAAATTATAGCTTATATTTTATTCTGATATGTAAGCTATATTATTGTGAAGTTTCATCAAAATCCATTCAGTAGTTTTTGCGTGAAACAGCAAAAAACATCTTCATATCTTCACATTCTCACGCATTCACATACAAACTTTCGCGTTTATAATATTAGTAAGGTATTCAATTCAATTTACCCAACCTTAGGTCCATTAAAAGGAGTAGATTAAGATTAGGAAGGAAAAGCGAGCAGAAAATGAGAAATCAACACTGGTTAGTGCATTATTTTCTCTCCATTTGTGGAGGAAGCCGGAGTAGTGGGACTTGAATGAGCCGAAGAAAGTAATGTAGCGATGTGATCGACTATAAATTTTATTATTATAGAATTCTTCAAAACAACGTATGACGGGCAAACTATTATTAAATAAAATAATAAAAATTAAGATTACCTATAATCTATACCAATAAATAAAATTGGAGTGTCTGTTTGTAATGTCAAAATAATAGGCTTTTTTCATGCTCATACATGATATTTGCACGACACCTATGCCTAAAATAGCGATTAAAAAATTTTTGTCTGTCTGTCTGTCTGTTTGTTCCGGGTAATCTTCAAAACGGCTTGACCGATTTCAAAAATTCTTTCATCAATGGAAAGCTATAATATCAGGGCGTAAACTAGGCTATATTTTATCCCGGTATTCCCACGGGAACGGGAACTAGGCGAGTAAAACGACTATAACCGAAGCGAAGCGAGGGCGGGTTGCTAGTTTTAAATAAAACTACTTTACAGATTTTATCGCGTTTGTATTTGATTTTTGATTGCCCGACGTTTCGAACACTTTGCAGCATTACATGCAGGTCACGGGCGGACTAAGATGTCTCTCGTACAACAAGTCATCGTTATTGCAGAAAATTTATAATTATCTACCCGATACAGAAAATAGTTATTAAATATTGACCCACATTTTGATACAAATTCATTGCCAGTGTAAGAAGAAAATGTTTGTATCTTAGAGTAGTTTTATTTAAAATGTGTAATACTCGCGTTATCAGAAGTCATTATTACCTATAATGTCAGTAAGGACAGCTAGAACCATTAGTAGAGGATTGATTGCGCTTATAATTGTAACCTTTGATAAACTCGCATTTATATGATACAATCAAGAGAAGCAAGCGGTTTGTCAACAACAATAATTTATTATTTTTGTTTACATTTACTAATTTTTTGTCACTAAAAGAAAAAATAACATTCAAAACGGCGTATTAAAAGTTTACCTTTAAAATGACTGCACCGATGCGGATTGGTTATGATTCCAACCGAACATGTCCGTATCGTAGTTTCGATTTCCATACCGATTCGAGTGGAATTTGTTTCCGTTGAATGCATGTTTGTTGTACAGTCTCAATAAAAAAATTATTTCCTTAGAGCCAGACCTTATTTTATTAAAACGTAATTTAAAAAGAAACGTATGAATTAGTACTGTTATAGATAATCCTCCTCCTTATCATCATAATTCATATGCTGCACAGATGGCGTGGCCAGTGTCGAGGGTTTGAATCTCACGCAGGACAACACTTTGTGCGATCCACAAATTGTTGTTCTGAGTCTGGATATATTTTGTGTCCATTAATTATATGTTAGTAAAAGTCCCGCGCAATACAAGGATTATTTCCTTAGTGCTGGTTGTTGTCTCTAAAAACAAAAAAAAACTAAATAATAAAAATATACGTCTTATTGCTGAGCTCGAGCCTCCTCCACAAAACGGCCTGGGCACGACTTTGGTCTTAGCGGTGCGCGGCGCAGCGTGCGGGGCGGCCTCGGTAAGCGGTGCGTTTTGCACGCCACGTAACCTCAGCAGCGGTTTGTTGAAGCGGCCGTAGTGGACGTATTATAGCCAAAACGTGTTCAAAATCTTGGCATTATCAAAATTATCCCTTTTCTGTTTAGAAAGCAATACATTATGATATCTGATGTTTACGCGAGCACTACACATTGTAAATAAAACTACTTTTACGGATTATATCGCGTTTGTATTTGATTTATGATTGTCTGACGTTTCGAACACTTTGCAGCATTCATGGTCACACACAGACTAAGGTGTCTCACGTCCAACAAGTAATCGTTATTACAGACATTTATAATTATCTACCCGATACAGAAAATTAGTTATAAATTTATTAAATTTTGACCCACATTTTAGTACAAATTTATTGCCAGTGTAAAAAGAAAATGATTCTATATTTTCATATAGAATCATTTTCTTCAAATTATATTTTAAAATATATTTTAAATCAACAAATTGTAACAATAATTGCTACAAATTTAATAATTAATAATTACTAACCATAAACAAGATAATTTAAATTTTAATGTAAAAGTAGTTTTATTTACAAGAAGTACATTTTTAAAACAAGATATTCTTAATATGAGATAAGGAGTGCACGAACTAAATAAAGATCGGTATTTAAATGGCGAATTTCGTGACCTATACGAAGGTTTTTATATTCATGATGTTTTGACATCCATATAGGAGAGGTCGATTTAAAATTTCTGACCAGGCCGTTAGCTGCCGCTCACAGCGGCAAAGTCGTGAACGGCCCGTAAGAGAAAAATTGAACTACTATACCACGCTGGGCAGGTGGGTTGGTCATGTTTTCCTTCTTTTGCATAAATGTAAAAACGGGACCCTATTACTAAGACTTTGCTGTCTGTCCGTCCGTCTGTCTGTCACCAGGCTGTATATCAAGAACCGCGATAGCTAGACCGATGAAAGAGCTGGCCGCCTGGCGGGCCAACGCCCGCCGTGACATCATTGCCCGTTGGGCAGACTGGCTGGAGAGGCCTCGGTACATGTTCGGGTCGTCAAGGCCTTCCGGTCGGTGCTCATGGAGTGGTGAGGTCGGCGGCACGGGTTGCTTTCTTTCCGATTGGTGTAGGTAGTGACGACGCACGGTTGCTTCGCCAAGTACCTGCATACGGTCGTGAGGAGGGAGAGCACATCGTCCTGCCAACGTTGCGATTGCGACGAGGATCCATCAGCCCATTGGCGAAGGGGAGGGAATACAGTTGGTTATGAGGCCTGCGCCACCTTTTCATCCCCCCGGAAGAAATAGATGGAGTATGCGCTGGCCCAAAAAAACAAGCCAACCCAAAAAAAAAGTGTCACAGTGAAACCCTCAACGGTTTGTTGGACTCGATTTTAGAACCCGACAGACAAATGTTGAGTGCAACTAAAAAACTTAAGCCCAATGCTTCAGCTTCAACATCAGTATCATATTGTTCACTGTGTTAGATGAAATAATTTTGCTGATATTTTATGTAATGCGGACAAAATGTGGAAATATATCATCATCATCATCATCATCATCTTGCTCTTATCCCAATTACTTGGGGTCGACGCAATATGTCATCTGTTTTGACATATTGCAAAAAGTTTCGGCAATGACTTTTATGACCGGCCGCCTGCCTGACGTCAACCCTCCTTGGGAATATAATCGTTGACCCAAATGGTACCAGATGGAGTTGGTCCGGGTCAATCTAGGGCTCTTAGTCGTCTTTTACGACACCCACGAGCAAAGCAAGGGTTGGTAGTATTCGAAGCCGCTACCACACAGCACATTCGAAGCCGCTACCACACAGCACAAAATGTGGAAATATATAATAGGATATAATAGTAAATTGCGTGCATTTTTATATTCTGCCAAAATTCCCAGAGGAACCATGGATTGGTTTCAGCCCCTAATCCATGGTAACGACTAAGACTAAAAGACGAAGACTAAAGACGTGAAGAATATATATTATAACTGGACACTGGCACCAATAGCTAATAATTGTAGCTTATTGCCATTACTCAAGAATAAGAAGTTAAGTATGGTTGAAAATTTGATAATTATAATTTTGTCAGATATCAATAATCAGTAATTTGTATTCTCTTTGAATCATCATTAAGAATGCCGCGACCAAGACGATCCAATCTTTCCGGACAAAGCTGTAATGGTTCTTCCAGAGACTATATATTCGGCAATTTAGAAAATATATTTACGAAAAAAATTATGGCGGTACGAAGTTCGCCGGGTCAGCTAGTAATATTTTTTTTCTTTGGGACTAATCCCACCACACATGCCCACCATTGTAAATCCTGTAAGCCAGGATCCACAATGGTCTCCATAAATGACACCGAGGTTTGACCCTCAGGCAGTCCCGGGATATGATTTTAATTGTCTTGAGACCCGCAACAAATTTAATTAGAAAATATTAAAGAGGAGGTGTTGGAAAGAGAGATTCCACTTCCCTCCTAGGCAAAGCGGGAGACAGGAAAACAAAATGACTAGTCAGCCAATAAATAAAGAGGTGTACAGCTACGATAGCGCAGCAGTACGGCACCACGAAATTTTCTCGAGTTGCTACAAGGACCGTATAGTATATTACCCCACAGGTGACTTGCAGACTGTTTAACATAAGGTTACGCTCGTTTCGCCAGAGATCGCACTCCCAGAGAATGTGATGTGCTGATTGTTCATACTCGTGGTCAGATGTGGAACATTGACATAATGGTGATGGTACGAGTTTAAAAGAAAATAATTTACTTTTAAAGTTGCCATGGCCAGTTAAAAATTGGGCCACAAAGTGGTCAACCTCCAGCCACACCTTCTCCAGGCGCTCCCGGATGCATGGATACAATTGATAAAGATGACGACCTTTCGATGATGAATCCCATCTTTCTTGCCATTCAGTTAAAAGCTCTTCATAGACAATGGATTGTGGTGCAAACAATCTAGCAATTTTATTTCGGTCGCGCGGTAGAAGGAAATTTGTATTCATAGTTTCCTTTGTGGTGTAATACATTGACGCTCGTCTCTGAATCTTCAAATCAACCGGAAGTACACCCGCGAGTACTGGCAAGGCCTCGGTACTAACCGTTCTATAGGCTTTACATAAGAATAGGGCCAATCGTTGGCTCTGTAGTAATTTAAGGCGAGCCGCCCTTATGGTGGCCCTATCGGCCCATACAGGTGCAGCGTAACAAATACACCCCAAATATGTGGCCACTGGCCATGTATATGGTTCTAAGTGTACTAAAACGAAGGCCTCAAGTAGATGTGGATATTCTAGTAAACGCGTAGAAATTCCGTTTCGCTTTTTCACCTACAGTTTTAATATGCTGAATAAATGATTTTTTTTTTTCTAGTTATTAATATAATATTCAGCTAGTAATATAATAATAATAAGTTAATTCTATAAATATATGTAATAAACATTAATATTATTAAAATATATCATTATCCTTGATATAGAGTAGTCTACCCAACGTGACCATTATTTTTTTTTTGTATCAGAACGGGACTCTTGCAGAAATGAGTAATAATATTGCCGTAAATTTCCGCGTGGTGACAGAGTAAGAATACAACTTACCACCCCCTCTCTTGCCCGTATGTCTTAAAGGGCGACTAAGGGATATCTTGTGCATATAAACTATGCAAGAGGAGGAAAACTCGAAATCCAAACTCCAACCCGCCTGATCAGCGTGGTAATTGACCTACTAAGCCAATTTCCCTCACAATATGGAGGAGACACGAGCCCAGTAGTAAGCCTGCTCCGGTGGTCGGTCCAATGACGAAGGCAACGTGGTGTTCGGGTGGGTTGCGTTTGTGCGTTCTTACGCCCCTCTGTCACCCCGTACGGGGGAGTGCGGCGACCAAACAACCCCAAAAAAAAAAAGCCCAGTAATGGGCCAAATATGAGCTGTGATGATGATTATGATAGCCGTAAAACATAAATAAAAACAAGGAGATGTAAAAAGTGTATCAAACACGTCTGGCTTCTTAGACATTACTAAGAAATTCTTATCTAATAAGTAGGAAGATAAGTATAAGAAGTGATCATTATGTCTGCTGGTGAAACCCGATATTATTGTTTTCCCTAAGGTCAACGAAATTATCACTGGGATAAGAGCAAGATGACGTAATTATAGTGGTAGAAACACACTGTCGACAGTTATCTGTCTACAGCCGCGGGCTGGTCTGTCTGGGGTAGTACTACACTGAGCAGAAAATTGACGTATGAGTAGTAGCCATTCTGTGAGCGAGAAAGCCGGCAGCCCAAATTTCTGAGGGTGTTTGCGTGTGATGAGTTTTGGTCATGCCTTTAGTTTCACCGAACCTCATTGCACGCATTCACACTCTCTTCGCTTTCTTCACGGTAGGTAGCGGCCTAGCAAAGGTCCATGAGCGGCAGCTACACTTACCATTAAGTGTACTGTTTGCTCATTTGCCACCGTTTGCAATAAAAAAAACTTCCAATTACTTGGCCTCGACTCAATATGTATCTTCTTTCATATTGCAAGTTATTGGCATTACTTTTATGATCGGCCACTTGCCTGCCATTAATCCCCAAAAGCCAAATTGGCAAGCAAAAAGTTGGGCGTCCTGAACAGGGCCAGGCGGTACTTCACACCGAGACAGCGTCTTGTGCTATACAAAGCACAAGTTCGTCCTCATGTGGAGTACTGCTCGCATCTCTGGGCAGGTGCGCCCAAATATCAGCTAGACTCACTTGACTCCCTGCAAAGGCGTGCTGTTCGCGTGATCCCCGTGCGTCGGGGATCCCAATCTTACGGACGGATTGGAGTCGCTGGAGCGGCGGAGAGACTTTGAGTCACTCTGTGTACTTATTTATTTATTTATTTACTCTACTGACGGGGGAGGGAGTGCTCCGAGGAACTGTTTGACTTGGTACCACCGTCACAGTTCTACCAACGTACCACTCGACACCGTAGCAGAATTCATCCATTTCACCTGGAAACGTTATGGTCTTCAACTGTACGTTTCCAGCGCTCATTTCTCAATCTCTCAATCTCAATTAAGCTCTGGAATGAACTACCTGCTGCGGTGTTTCCCGAGCGCTATGACATGTCCTTCTTCAAACGAGGTTTAAGAAGAGTATTTTCTTCACGGTAGGCAGCGGCCTGGCTGTGCCCCTGGTATTGCAAAGGTCCATGTGCGGCAGAATCACTTACCATCAGGCGTTCTGTCTGCCCGTTTGCCACCATTGGCAATAAAAAAAAATCGTCCTTGTGAATGCAATTATTGATCAGGCGGCATCACATTAAGATGGCCCAAGTCTATGTTAAGCTCTTAATGGGCTTTTACGACACCCACGAGCGATATAAGCGTTGGTAGTATTCATAGCCGTTACCACATAGCAAAAGCTAACTACTATTAGAATTTTGAAAATTTTAATGATCCTACTATCGTGTGACAAAAAATATTTCAGACATAGAGCTCGTATATCTCTCCACATCTCCCAATAGTCCAATCATCTCAGCACATATACGTCCCACTGTTGGGCTCACCCCTCCTCCACTATAGAAGGGGAATTAATCTACCACGTTGGTCAGACGTATTGATATAGGGTTTTGTTTCGAGTTTTCCTTGGTGAATTGTATTCTTACTTCATCACCACCCGGATAAGTGCAAAACAAGCTTGGAATAATGTAAGGAGATTAAAGTCTGCTTTACAGGGCAATAATATCTCATCAGTTATGCCTCTCAACTTAATAAATTCCCTCTTAGGCAAAATGCTCCTACTTCTGTCTCCAATTTTATTTTACTTCCGTCTTTATCAAACACGACCACTTTAAATTATTTTCTCTAAATTAATTAAATAAAAACACAGCAATAAATTACTTACCTATAATTTGCATTTACTGGACATCTTTTATATCAAAAAAATAAAACTCGATAATTTTGATTCACTATATAACTTATACACATCACTAAATAAAAAAAACTTAATAACCATAGACACCAAATTTAACACCGTACTTTAGAAAAACATCCGAAAACTTTCCAAATATCAGCCATAAAGAGCTTGGTAACCGAAGCGTGCATCCTAAGTCGTTGCCGACGGAACACTGACAAAACGCTTACTCCATTGGGCAGAACTTAGCAAGCAAAGGCTTATCATACTTGTCACAAAACAGCTACACTAATACACTTTATGTAAAATGTATCAATATAGTGACGTTATCACGTCTATATACCTATCGATATATTTTTCCTTCATTCGATAGCGTTCATTATATTATCCTAAGTTTGAAGCGATTTTTGAAGCGAAATTTTCTGTGGTAGCACTTCGAAGTTGTCTTTGAAAAGTTCGCGAGAAAAAGCTTATGCGACTATCGTTTCATATATTTTAAAGTAAAAGTACGTGCGAAAAATACGTATTTATGCGCAATACATACACATTTTCTCACGAATGTTAGAAGGGTTAGATATACGCTATTCTCACATTCATATTTTTTTATGCAAATAAATGACTAATAAACGCAATCGCCGTGTGATGATGGAATAAGGATACAATTCACCGCTCCTTGGCCGTGGATGTCGTAAAAGACGACTAAGGGGTATAATACGCATATGACATCTATTCAAGAGAAGAAAAACTCGAAGTGAAACCCTATACCAAACTGTCTGACCAGCATGGTATAGTAATCAATTTCTCTCCTATTATGGAGGAGGCCCAATCACAGCAGTGGGACGTATATGAACGTAGCGTAGACTTATATGAGCTGAAATGATGATGAATGATGATGATAAAACACAATCTATATTCAAAATTCATTGATGAATAATTATTTTTTCCCTGTAATACAAAAATTTCCCTTCTATCGTATTCATTTACGAGACAGCCTACCTTTTTGCCTCAGATAGCCGTTATAGCCTTACGCAAACTTACTAAGTACATAAGGCTCTTAAACAAAAAGTTAAAGCAACGAAGAAAATCACGTTTAAGTTTCATAAGAAAAATATAACTTCATAGATGGAGGAGTGGTGGATGAGTTACTGAGATGTTCATTAATTCATATGAACGAGTGAAAAATTACGTTAATAAAATATATGCTGCCGCTGTGACAATGAGAAAGCACCTACGATTTTATTTCTTTACGTTACCCAGCAGTTTGGTCGCTGTGGAAAAACAAGCCTTAATAAGTAACAACTTTAAATGTGTTGCTATTATAAGCATAGACGTATAAATAAAATTATTTTTACGGATTTTATCGCGTTCATGGCCACAGATGGACTGTCCACCCATGACCATCAACTCGGCAGTGTTTGAATCAATCAGAAATCAAATACTAACGCGATAAAATCCGTAAAAATAGTTTTTTTTTTATATAATGTATAATACTCACGTAAACATCAAAATTCGTTAGAAAGCAAAGACGAAAGGCTGAAAAAATTAGGGAATGTTGTGTTATTTATAAATTATATTTAGAGTTAAGATGTTGATATTTATATCTCAAACGATCATATCATTATCATTTTCCGTGTGGTGATGAATTAAGAATACAATTCATCACCACCTTTCTTGCCCATGGATGTTGTAAAAGACGACCTAGGGATATGATATATAGATAACATCTGTACAAGAGAAGGAAAACTCGATATAATAAACTCGATAAACCCTACACTAACACGTCTGACCAACGTGGTATAGTAATTGAATTTCTCTCCCGTTATGGACAGGGTTAGGGCAGGACAGAACAGGGACAATCCGGTACACGGAAATCCGTAGAAGAGCGGGTGTAACCGACATAGCCCGCAGAATTAGCACGTTGAAATGGCAATGGGCAGGCCACATCGCTCGTCGAAACGGTTGAGTGGCGATCACGAATCGGACGGCGGCGCAGCGTAGGACGACCCTCCACTAGGTGGACTGACGACATTCTCAAAGTCGCAGGGAACCGTTGGATGCAATTGGCGCAGGATCGTTCCGAGTGGCATTCTCGTGGGGAGGCCTATGTCCAGCAGTGGACGTCTGCAGGCTGATGGATGGATGGATGGATGTGGACAGGGTTCAAGCTTAACAGAACATACACGCGTTAAGACGATTTTGTTGTCTTGAATCATTCACTCAGAAGCTATAAAAGTCTATTACAAACACACTCTTAACATTTTTTGTGACAAATAGGTATAAATGTTTATTTAATCTACAAACTCGTTCAACATTTTTACGAGCCAATTTATCAAGTAAATGTTTAATTTATACTGTGACCGTGTATCAGGGCTTTCGCTTTTCACACAGCTGATGTAAATACCTAATCCATTCCCCAGATGTCGAATATAAAAAAAAATGTTAATATTTTGATCCATTTAACAAATAAATTTAACAGAATGACATCATCAGCTCGGCTCATATACGTCACACTGCTGGGCTCGAGCCTCCTCAACAATAGGATGGAAATTCATTAATCTTACTATACCATGCTGGTCAGACAGGTTGGTACAAATTTTGTTTTAAGTTGCCCTACTTTCCTTAGATGTTATGAGACGACTAAAATAGCATTATCATCATCATTTCAGCCTATCGCCGTCCACTGCTGGACGTAGGCCTCCCTCATGTTACGCCACAAAGTGCGGTCCTGTGCCGCCTGCATCCAACGACGCCCAGCCACTTTCACCAGGTCGTCGGTCCACCTAGTGGGGTCTAGTCCTACACTGCGTCGTCCGATACGTGGTCGCCACTCGAGAACCTTTCTTCCCCAGCGATAGTCAGTTCGTCGAGCGATGTGGCCTGCCCATTGCCATTTAAAATAGCATATGCTATGCTTATTATATCCCTTAGTCATCTTTTACGACATCCACGAGGCAAGGTAGGTGGCGGTAAATTGTATTCGTATTTCGTCACCACATGGACAGAATGACAAATAACATTGTAAATAAAATTATTTTTACGGTATTTGTATTTTATCCTGATTGTATTTTATTTTTCATTGCCCAAAGTTTCGAACACTACAGCGTTCATGGTCACGAACGGTCTAAGATAAAATAGTATAATTATTTATTAAATTGACATTGATACTAGCTCAAATACATATTAGACATATTATATTTTGGTCGATCCAACGACGAAGGCGACGTGGTGTTCGGGTGGGTTGCGACTTGCGGGTGTGCGTGCTTACGCCCCTCTGTCGCCCCGGACGGAGTGGTGCGAGGAGTGTGCCGACCGCGACCCAACCCAAAAAAAAAGAAAAAAATCTCCTTTATCCTTCATCCTTGAAGAAGACTTTTTGAAATCGGTCCAGTAGTTTCGGAGCCTATTCAATACAAACAAATAAACAAATCTTTCCTCTTTATAATATTAGTATAAGATATAAAATGAACTGACCCAACAGATGTTGTTCTGTTCAAATAAAATAAAAGCAGCGCCACCTACCGGGTCCAATTGTGAGTCTCAACCATGCTTGAATCCCCTTGAACATACACAAAAAATTTCGTCAACATCGATCCAGCCGTTTAGGAGTTCAGTGATATACACACGTACACAAGAAATATATATTTTCATTCGTTCATTCATCGCAGCCCACTGGGCTCGGGCCTCCTCCACAATGGGAAAGAATTTGACCTACTATACCATGCTGGTTAGACATGTTGGTATAGAGTTTTATTTCGAGTTTTCCTTCTCTTGCACAGATGTTATATGCATTTTATATCCCATAGTCGTCTTGTACGACATCCACGGGCAAGATAGGGAGTGGTGAATTGTATTCTTACTCCGTCGCCACACGGAAGAAATATATATAATATATAAAGATAAACAACAAAATATGCACAAATTTAATGTGTTATAAAACATCTTCGCTTTAATTACGCGAAGATGTTTTTATAACACAATAAAACAATATATTAGGCGATCGATTTCAAGGAATTTATCTTTTTTATTTGCACAGAACTGCGTCTGTTATGTCAGCTAGTATTATTGTAAGGACTTTGTGTGTTTATGTGCGCTAATCGGGAAAAACCTATCTTGACTCATATTTTTAATTAATATCTGGTTGACCGGGCTTCGCTCGATATTTTTTGTTGTAGTTTTGTCGAATTTATTGGAACGAAGTTCCTTATCGCGCGTTGCTAAAGGGGGCTAGACGGAAAAAATTAAGACCAAAAGTTGTAACGACACTTTTTGATATAGTTGTAAGCCGTGCGGCGTACGCGTGTTTCTCTGCCTGTGTCTCTCTCTCTCTCTCTCTCTCATAGAAAGCAAGGCAGTTATTTTCGTTTCGTCTTTCTATTAATATACAGATAATTCTCTTTACATTAAAATTAATTAATAATTTTAAATAATTAATTAAAATTAATTATTTATATAGTGTCTTTCTATTAATATACAGATAATATAACTAATATAAAAAAAAAAAAAAATTATTACAATTCCTTCACTAATTAATCGAAAGGAACATTGTTCCATCCGGGTGTCCCTTGACACCTCTCAAGTTTTTTTTAGTTGTATATTAATAAAAAAAAATAATGGAAAATATCAAAAATTACAAAAAGAGAATAATAATGACACCGAGATTCGATCCCACGCTGATGGAATGCCAAAATAAAACAAAAAGAAAACTGGACAACTTCCCAACTGAGCTATTGTCACTCTTGACAACGACGATGAAATTCGAATTCCTATTCAGAGAATGTCAATAACATTTTATGTCATTGTAATGATTGATTAGCTAAAAACACCGACAAAACAACATTTTCTATAAATAAAACCTAGCTAGATCGATTTTTTGGCGCCGAAACCTCTAGTATGTCAAATTTCATCAAAATCGTTGGAGCTGTTGCCAAGATCCTGAAAATATATATCTATACCTATAAATAAAACTGGAGTGTCTGTTTGTAATGTCAAAATAATAGGCTTTTTTCATGCTCATACGGTTATTTGCACGTCACCTATGCCTAAAATAGCAATTAAAAAATTTTTGTCTGTCTGTCTGTCTGTTTGTTCCGGGTAATCTTCAAAACGGCTGGACCGATTTCAAAAATTCTTTCACCAATGGAAAGCTATAATATCAGGGCATAAACTAGGCTATATTTTATCCAGGTATTCCCACGGGAACGGGAACTACGCGAGTAAAACGACTATAACCTATAACCGAAGCGAAGCGAGGGTGGGTTGCTAGTATGTATATATATTAGGGCGTTTCAAAAAAAAAAATGCTTTTTTTCTCTCGGAACCAGGCTCAAAAGTTTCGTTTAGATGCCAAAATAGGCCTCTGAAAATATGAGCCCTTAATATTAATGTTAAGGATGTCCGCATCGCACTTTTCGATTTTCCATAAGAATTACATAGGCAAATTTTTATTTTTATTCTGATTTTTGTAACTAATGAACCATACATTGCTCTGCAATTCCCATTACATATATTTGTAAAGAATTAAACGTTCTACAAAAAAGGTGTGATATCATTTTTCGATGAATCCACTCATTCAGAAGTTATTCAAGGTCAAAGTTAAATACCTTCTTTAGTATTACATTTAGTACAAAATGTTCTATTGAGTTGAATGTCTATTTTCAGTATTTGATTTGTTATACAGCTTCGAAGTTCAAATTTTAGATTTTTTGCATTTTTTAGCTAAACTGTATAAATATGTATATGTAAATTCAACTCAAAGAACTTTTTGTAGTAAATTTAATACTAAAAAGGTACTTAACTTTGACCTTGAATAACTTTTGAGTGAGTTGATTCATCGAAAAATGTTATCAGACCTTTTTTGTAGAGCGTTTAATTCTCTACAAACATATGTAAATTGCAGAGCAATGTATGGTTCATTAGTTACAAAAATCAGAATAAAAAATAAAGATTTTCCTATGAATTTCTTATGGAAAATCAAAAATTGCGATGCGGACATACTTAACACTAATATTAAGAGCCCATATTTTCAGAAGCCTATTTTGGCATCTAAACGAAACTTTTAAGCCTGGTGCTGAGTGAAAAAAAATTTTTTTTTTTTTAAACGCCCTTTACCCTATATATATATATAGGGTGACTGGTAAAAGATTGTACATATTGAAGGGTATTCAGTACTCGATTCTGATACCGAATATGTAAAAAAAAATGGCACTTAAATTTTGAACCAATTATCTTATAAAGATATTTAGTTATGGACACAGCTGATACACCTGTATTATAGGTACCTATTTATAGGTCAACGTACTTGAACTAAATAGTTGCGTGACATTGAACTAGTTATAGGTAAAATACGTCATGCCATTCCATTGACCTCGTGCTGAACCGAGCCAATGAGCACGCGCTATCCCCGTTGGGTCCCTCACGTCATACGTAAATCCTTACCTAAACAACCTAAAATAACAATTAGTCGTCCGGGATTGCGCAATCATAATAGTGTATTTCTAATCCTTGCGTACCTCCGCACGCTGTATTGTTTTTTATGCACGTTCATTATTATTTCTTTAATATTATGTCAATAACAATTTAGCAGCGATTGTATTATTTGTACATATGACATTTTCAACGTGTTCAAGACTTTGGTCAACGGGATTATTCCCTGCGAGTGCAATTTGGTCAGTGGTTACTGCTTAACGTAACCAAACTATTTTATGGACAGACGAACGTTTATTTACCCGTATCGGATTGTACAACGTTCATAATGAACATTGGTGGGCAGGGGCACCTAGTTTTAGTAATTCTAGTAATAAATATAAAAATCTTGACAACAGTTCTAACAAAACTGTAATTGTAACGCTATCAGAATCAACGTATCGCCTATAGGGTGACCAACTTTTTAGGAGTCTTGCGACACTAATGTTATTGATGTTTACTATGTAGTTAATTAATATTGTCTTCTTTTTACATTTTATTGGTTTTATTCGTTTCCTTCAATATGTATAATCTTTTACCAGTCATATTGTATATGTATATATATATATATATATATATATATATATAGGTAAATATATACAAGAATTGCTCGTTTAAAGATATAAGATTGTTTGATAACAATCTTATATCTTTCAATCAAATCAAAATAATTTATTTGTCAGAATATTGTCACATTAGTTAGTGTTATCTTAAATAAAGTTTCAAATATTCTGCCGTTTCCCGTGTACAAATATTACAGGTTGTTTAGTAGATAAATCGAAATAGAAAACAGTCAAACAAACAGAAATAATAATAATTTGAAATACAACGTCATGGGTTGCGATAAAATAGAAATCAATCGATATGTCAAAGTAATAATATAAAAAAACATTTTTAAATAACATTATTAAAGTTTGTCCTCCATAAATTCGTTAATTACACTTATTCATTAAGAAATTAAAAATTGCACATTCAGAACTTTCGATTGGATAAACCGATTTTGATAATTCTTTTTTTGTTTGAAAGCTGGTGCTTCCCTTGTGGTCCCATTTCAATTTCATCCAGTTTCGACAATGACATCCATGGCAAAACCACATAAGTCTTTAATTTGCATTAAGTATGTGCGCGATAAATGGACGAAAACTCAATAACCACACCAACCGAAGCCAATGATTCTTTTAAACCGACTTTAAAAAAGGAGAAGTTTGAGAACCTTCTCTTTTTTAAAGTAAATTCGACTTTAATTATTTTTTTTATGTTCGTTACCTCAGATCTTTCGACTGCGTGAACCGATTTTGATAATTCTTTTTATTTATTTGAAAGCTGGTGCTTTTCGTGTGATTCCGTTTCAATTTAGTCCAGTTTTGAACGTGGTATCCATGAGAAAACTAAGTCTTAAATTTGCATAAAGTAAATAGTACACATGGACGAAAACTCAATATAACACCAACCGATTTCGATGATTCTTTTTATTGGATAGGATGTACTTCAAGGGTAGTTTGATTAGGTTCTGATTATAGGATCCATGCTAAAGTAATGGTACTATTCAATTCTTAGTAGTAAATTATCGACACTCGGCTGAATCTCTTATAGTATCCGAATATTTGAGTCACCTACCGTAATGTTGAACGGCATTGTCTCAAACGAGCAGCACTATTAGTAAGTTGACTCATAGGTAGAAAAAAAAATGCGCACTTCACATTCACCAAAATCAAACAATAAAAATAATTTTTAACAAAAAAACCCGACTTCAAACAAAAAACAATTCCCTAATATGCACTAAAAAGCAAAAAATAATTCTTGTACAATGAAGTGCCCGCTCAACCTTACAACAACTTGATGAAAAAAAAAATAGAGTACTTAAAAGTCAATCAAATTATTACGACAATATAATGTAGTTACAATTATTGTCATTTTTGGAGTCGGTGTCTATGTCGGTATGTTTGTCGGTGTCCTAGTTTTGTTGACTGACACCGACTCCAAAAATAATAATAATTGTAACTACATTATATTGTCGTAACAGTGAGGAACCATAACCGTGGTATGCAGTTAGCGACGATTCTATTGTGGCACCATGTCTTAATCGGCTTAAGACATATACTTTTTTTTTTATTGGTGGGCTATGGGAAGCGCACCGCGCGTGCGCCATTCCATCCGGGGCGATGAAAGGACGGCGCGCAGGCCCATAACCCACTCGCACCCACGTCACCTCGTTGTTGGGCCGACCACCGGAGCAGGGTGACTTGTCGTCAGTGGTCGGCCCGACAGAATACCCTTTCGGGTACCCTCACCTCTCGACGTCTTAGGACGACGGTCGCCGTCGCGCAGTCAGCCTCTCTGCGGGTGACGGACTAAATTTCTCGTCCCGATCACCCGCGGCCTCGGCTAGGGCGGCATTAGGCGCAGATACTCGCGCCTGCGCCGCCCGAGTCGCCGGCGGCGGAACGTGTCGCCGAAGATGAGCTCTACTCGCACACGATCCGCCGCCTCCTTCCGTGTGATTATGGCCTCACAGAAGGCGGCGACCACGTCCCAATTCCTGACGTGTGTCCGACACCCGCCGGTAGATTCCGGCGAGCATCTCCGCCTCCAGGTCCGACGGGAGAGTTCCGGCCAGGAGGCACGCTGCCTCCGTTGCCACCGTGCAGTAGCCGCGTAAAGACATATACATATCGATCTAACTTAACGCAGAGTTTCTCGATATGTTTTTTCCAATTACAATGTTTGTCAATTACTAGACCTAAGAAAGTAGAAGTTGCCGCTAATTCTAATTTGTTTTCATTATATCTGATGTTTAATTTAATGGGATGGCTGTTGCATGTCTGGAATTGTACCATGCTAGTCTTATTGATATTTACATTGAGATTATTACATTTAATCCAGTCAATAGCAGAGATAAAAGCATTATTAATGTCAATTTCATAATTATTTATGTCATGTCCCTCAATAAACAGAGTAGTATCGTCAGCATATAAAAAGCATTTATGTGCGGTCACACCAGGGAGATCATTAACATATAATAAAAAGAGAAGAGGACCTAGAATACTTCCCTGCGGTACTCTACGTTTATTGACTTTGAACGTAGAACGGTGCAATAGTTTATCATGTCCTACATATGTTGGGTTTCTACACATTGCAACCGATCATTTAGGTAGCTCGTCAGCCATACCAAAGCTTTACCCCTGATCCCGTACTTTTCTATTTTATATAATAGAAGTTTGTGTTGGACGAAATCGAAGGCTTTAGACATATCTAGAAAAATAGTCACTATTGGATTTTTTTATTAAGACATTCAGTTACGGTCTTTATGAGTGAGAAGCAGGCTAAAGTCGTTGACATATTCTTCGTAAAACCAAATTGCTCAGATTTAAAGATGTTATGCTTTGACAGAAAATTCATAATTTTTGAATACATTGCTTTCTCAAAAACTTTAGAGATAACGGGAATGAGTGTTATGGGACGATAATTGTTCATATCATGAGTACTATCTTTTTTGTGTAAAGGTTTTACAATCGAATATTTAAGTCGGGTTGGATATATACCGTTACTAAAGGAGAGGTTAACAATACGGCTAATCGGACCTTTTTTTTTATGGAGTAGCTATGGTAAGCGCACACGCGGTCCATTCCGTCCAGGGCGATGAAAGGACCCGTACCCACGTCACCTCGTTGTTGGGCCGACCACCGGAGCAGAGGTGACTTGTCGTCAGTGGTCGGCCCGACGGAATACCCTTTCGGGTACCCTCACCTCTCGACGTCCTGGGACGTCGGTCGCCGTCGCGCGGTCAGCCTCTCTGCGGGTGACGGACAATTGGCTAAACAAATGGCTAATGGGACCTGCCAAAGCTTTTGAACAGATCTTTAACATTTTTGTATTGACGTCGTCTATGCCTGTAGAATTAGTGTTACGATTCATTCAATCTCATCACCGCCGATATAGGCCCTATTTATACCTAGTTAGGAGAAATCCTGAGCTTAGCCTGCTCCATATCACACTGAGCGACTTTGAGCTTGGTTATGAGGCCTACATTATTGACGACGTTTCCTTGCCGTAAGTTATCACTGGTAACACACACTGGTCGTAAACCTATGTTTTCAAACAGTGAGATATGTTGGACGAGAAGATCCTCTTAAGTTACCCGAGCTTGCTATTGTAGGTTAATTTCCTTTCTGGCAGCCCAGTAGCAGGATCTATATGAGCGGTGATAACGATGAATGAATTGTAACAATAATTCTATAGTACGCGAGAATATGATTCAAGATATATTTTTCCATGGCCACGAGATTAGCGCATATAAACAAACAAAGTCTATAATATCAGGGAGTAACATAGGCTATATTTTATCACGGTATTCCTACGGGAGCGGGAACTAAGTGGGTAAAGCAACTGAAACCGAAGCGAAGCGAAGGCGGGTTGCTAGTATATTATATATTATTTCTCTAATCTGTTTTTCTGTCGGTCCGCGAGGTCTTCCTTATTCCATTATCAAATTTCACGATTTAACCCTCATTATAAAACACATCGCGCAGGCTAATGATGCAAAAGCAACCCACAATCTAAAAACATACCGCATCTCTTAAATTTCACATTAAAATGATCCAAAAAGAATTAATTAAAATCATCGAAGTACTAATAATATTATATTATTCATTAATGATTTTAATCAAATCACATCAATTTAATCATCAAATCATTAATGATTCTAAAATCATCTATTCTTTGATGCACGCAGCTAAATGCCGCACACAGTTGTTAGTAACATAAATTTAAATAAGTTTAGAGATCGTTTTAGTATAAAATTTATTTTTAAAGATAGACATGCCGCACTAAAGAAATAAATCTTTGTGTCGCGGGATACTTACTAACATACAATTACCTAACGGGTACAAATTAGTACTTGTGTCCATTAATTGTATGTTAGCGAAGTCGTTCGACCAAGCAGACATAGACTAAAACCAATCACTTGTAGATTCCACAAAGAAGTGCCCTGTGATTCCAACCCACGGTACTCTGAAAAGTAAGTCAGAACTTGGACATCCCGCGTTGGCCAGTTTGTAAGTAGTATTCCCCAAATGCAAGAAAGAGACTTATTGTCGCATATAGGTAACACTATATATATCAAACGCAAGATACTCATTTAATTTCGCATTTGGACAACATATTCATTTTTTGTGTAGGCCTCATAATCAAGCTCATGGTCGCTCAGCGTGTTATGCTCGGGATCTCTTACGGAAAGCCGCAGAAGAACTGGTATAACCGACACAGCACGAAAAATTAGCACGCTGAAGTGGCAATGGGCAGGCCATATGACCACATCTCTCGACGAGCCGACAACCGCTGGGGAAGAAAAGTTCTCGAATGGGTAATCACATATCGGACGACGCAGTGTAAGACGCCCAACTAGATGGACCGATGACCTGGTGAATATTGCTGCGTCGTTGAATTCAGGCGGCACAGGACCGCACTCTGGCACATGAGGGAGGCGGAACGGCGATAGACTAAAATGATGATGAAGACGATGATTTATTACTTTTGGACTTTGTCAAAGAAATGTTACGAAGTTTGAAATAACACAGGTTAGTGTTCGCCTCGACAAAACTACATATTCCTGCCATTCAATACTCATTTAAATAATGTTTGTATCACAAAAGAACATGCGATAATTTAACAGCACGAATGTCGTTCTGGTATAAGAAGCGACCTTCCATGCTGTGGAAATATAACGTGCTGGTTTGAATGGAGTAAACAATTAGATCAATCATAATCAATAATACGTAATATAACGTATCCAATCTTGTTTTCTATCAACTTGTTTGTACGATGTTTGAGACGTGTTTCAACTAACAAAAGTTCAATAACACATTGATTTCTAGCTTTATATATATACTAGCAACCCGCCCTCGCTTCGCTTCGGTTATAGGTTATAATCGTTTTACCCGCGTAGTTCCCGTTCCCGTGGGAATACCGGGATAAAATATAATCTAGTTTACGCCCTGATATTATAGCTTTCCATTGGTGAAAGAATTTTTGAAATCGGTCCAGCCGTTTTAAAGATTACCCGGAACAAACAAACAGACAGACAGACAGACAGACAAAAATTTTTTAATTGCTATTTTAGGCATAGGTGTTGTGCAAATAACCGTGTGAGCATGAAAAAAGCCTATTATTTTGACATTACAAACAGACACTCCAATTTTATTTATTGGTATAGATTTACAAATAACATTTGCAAAATACGCTAGTCTCAAACAGCCTATATTCATTTATTATTTTATTATTTGACAATAGGTGAGATCTATGCAAAAGAAGGAAAATTCGACATAAAACTTTATACGTCTGACCAGTGCGGTATATTAGGTCAATTTCCCTTCCAGTGTGGAGGAGATCCGAGCCCAACGATGGGCTTAGATGGGCTGAGATGACGATGATTGGTGAGAATATTTGCCTACTTTCCCTCCTGTGTGATGGCGGCTACGAATACTACCAATACTTAGATTGCTCGTGTCATAATGGCGTTTGGTCAACAGTTACATTCCCAAGGAGAGATGACAATATGTACGATTTTGCAATATGGACGATGGAAGAAAAGTCTAGTGGAGGAGGAGTGCTTATTGCAGTTCGAAATGAATTATGTGTCATACCCCAACCGTCTTATAGTTCTACTGCGGAGGACCTATGGGTAACTTTAAATTTGAAACAATGTAATATTAAATCTAAAATGAACTTTAATCTTAATTTGTGTGCTGTGTATATGTGTAAACAAAGTAGGGGGTTGTCGTTTTCAGACCAATTAAATAACTTTCTGCATAAGGTAGACGAGATTTTAATTAACAAGCCTCTGGAAAAATATTTAATAATTGGAGACTTCAATATGAGTGGCATATCATGGTCGTCGAGTATCGGTGAGTCATTTTTATCACCAATTAATGTTAACAGTGTTGACGAACATTCTCTAACGGACTTATTGTGGACTCATAATTTAAATCAGTATAACGGTATATCAAATTGTTATGGAAGAATACTGGATCTCGTTTTATCGAATGATGTACTCACAGTCAGATGCCCTGGTACATATAGACCCCCATCACAAGGCGCTTACAATAAATGTCAACTTTTTACAATTTACCTACCTGTTGCCAGCTATGCGAAATAAGTTTATGTTCTACAAGGGTGATTACGAAAAAATTAATAGGGAGATAGCGGAAATCGATTGGGATGTCAAGCTTAAATACATCGATCGAAATTGCCGTACAATGTTTTTATTCAATCTTAAACGAAATTATTACAAAGTATGTGCCAAATAAAATGTATAGGAAAGATTGCTATCCTATATGGTTTACTTTGGGTCTAAAGAGAGCTATAAAAGAAAAATATAAATACTTTAAAAAATATAAAAATTATAGTAACACATCTGACAAAGCTACTTACCAGTTATTGCGAATTAGAGTAAAAAAATTGGAAGCAGAATGCTATCAAAATTATATCAATTCTGTTGAAAATTCTATAAAAATTAATCCTAAAAATTTTTGGCGGTTCGTTAAAATGAGATCTAGTAATTCTGACATTCCCAACACCGTTAGATATGGGGATACGGT
The DNA here is from genome assembly GCA_032191425.1 of Lymantria dispar. Taxonomy (NCBI): domain Eukaryota; kingdom Metazoa; phylum Arthropoda; class Insecta; order Lepidoptera; family Erebidae; genus Lymantria; species Lymantria dispar. Next base: position 7,074,023 of record CM063445.1, on the reverse strand, counting down.
AGGTACTGGTGGTGGAGATATTTGTGACCTATTTTCAAAATATTTTTTTTCAACATTTTTACATTTCTCACTTAGTTCAAATTTAACTGACTTTAATTATCACAGCAATTCGCTTGCCCATATTTCAAATATAATAATAAGCAGGGACGAATTGGTGCTACTAATAAAAGGGCTCGATCTTAATAAATCTGTTGGGCCTGACCAAATACCTGCTATTTTTTTGGTCAATTGTGCAGAAAATATTGCTATACCTATCTCTATTCTTTTTAAGTCATCGTTGCATGAGGGCGTTATGCCTTCTATATGGAAGTCTGCCTTCATAACCCCTGTACACAAGAAGGGTAATGTAATGAATTATCGTCCCATATCAAAAATGTGCCTAATAGCGAAATTATTTGAAAAAATCATTCACAAATGGACACTTCCCGCCAAATCCTTCCGGAGCGATAGAAGGGTAACATGCGTTCCCTTCATGGATTGTATACCCTTCCTATCGCCATTGGAGTGACCACTAGTACCAATTCCTTGATTTCGGTGGACAGCCAAGGAGGTTATTTTTCGGGTACGGTCTCCGATGGCACTTTTGTTGTTGCCGATGCGTTGCCTTCACGCAGTTGACCTTGCACGAGTCGGGTACCTCTGTTTTCTTCTATTATATAATGTGGATTCTAATAATAAAGACCACGACACGCTCTGATTGTTTTATATAAAGTCTCTTAGGATAACTTAAAAAAAGTATAACTAAAGCAATAAAATAAATTGTTCATACGTTAGTTGTTGACACATATAACGTACGCTACAGAGAAAAGCAATATAATCAAGAGTTTTTGTTACCGCATTGTAATAGAATTTATTGACCTTTTTCTTTGAGATCGCTTTTTCAAGTTGTTGTAGTATGTGGTCGAAGATTGATTTCTTTCAGTGCTTAATAACTTTGAGTGCATTCCGCAAGGTAAACATCTTTGTAATTGAATTTTATTATTGACTTTCATGGCATTTTTCGTCCAAATACCTCTGTAATACTATAGCATAGCCAGGTACTGGAATGTAGTGTTGGGACCTTCGTCTTTCTCACTCAGAAGACGACACGAACTAACAAATTAAGGATCCAGGAATGATGTGTCGGATCTGGATTCGAATATCGTGAATTTATTTAGGATTATATGAAAGTTTCGGATAATTTCGGCTACTGGTATTGGGTTTCAAGGAAATTGTAAAAGGGATATAATAAACACCGTGATTATCGTGTTATTAACTTCTTTTAAAAAACTTACTATTGCAATTGTGATGTTTGGGCCTTCGTCTCTCTCGCTCACTAAACGATGTGAACTAACAAATTAAGGATTCGGCAATAATGTTTCGGATCCAAATACGAATTTTTTGCAATTATTTCGAATTATCTGAATGTTTTGGATAACTTCATTTAAGAATATTGGATTTTTAGAATATTGTAACAAGGTAATGCAAAGTGCGGCAATTATTGTGTTATATGTTTCCTTTTGAAAAACTTACTATTGGAATGTGATGTTTGGGCTTCCGTCTCTTTTGCTTACTAAACGATGCGAATGAATAAATTAAAGATCACCTCTATAAGTACCAGCTGCGAATCTGTCAACAAATTGGTGTCTTGGTATTATATTTCTATATTTACGTCCCATCCCATATTTTTAAAGGCTATATTTATTTATTTATTTTTTTATTTATTTATTTTTGGAAGACCAACAGCACAACAATAATATTGAAATACTTGTTATACATCAGACCGCTAATTACAGGTCTCCGCTAATATGATACGTTTTAAACAAACAGACTGTAGACACTATAAATAGGTAATCCAATTAGGTAGGTTACATACAAACATAGTTTTTAAAAAATTCCTGGCTTAGCAATCTTCTCACTGTTACTTCGCTTGTGTTAAATACGTCAACGTCGTGCACTTTGCATTTTGCGTTAAGTGTCCTTCCTGCTCGCCACAAAAAACTATTTTGTCTGTAGTTAGTAGGTACTACGGTTAAACTTAATGGAGTATGATGCCGTGTTGATTTGACTGGAGTATTAAAATTTATTTTAGAGAGAAGCTCGGGACTTTCAACATTGTTACGGATGATTTTTAAAATATAAGTAACATCTGAGATTTCGCGTCTATTAGACAGTGGAAGAATGTGAAATTTAGCACATAGTTGTAAGTATTCGGCAGATCTAAATGTTATATTGGCGCGGTAGCATAAATATTTAATAAACCGCTTTTGAATACTTTCAATCCTGGTAATGTATTTATCATATCTAGGATTCCATATTTGTGAACCGTATTCCAGTATGCTCCTGACAAACGTACAATAAAGTATTTTAAGAGTTTTAATCTCTCTGAAACAAGTCGAAATTCTCATCACAAATCCTAAGGATTTCGTGGCTTTCTTAACAATCTCATCTATCTGATCATTGAAAAGTAATTTTGAGTCATAAATAACACCGAGATCACGAATCTTATTATATCTACTAATGCTATGCCCACATAAAGTATAGTTTGATAGAATAACATGTTTCTTTCTAGAGTAAGTGACAACAGAGCATTTAAGTGGGTTGAGTTCTAAATTGTTTCTATGACAATAGTCCTCAAGTCGCAACAAGTCTGATTGTAGGGCCTGAACATCATTAAACGATGATATGGAGCTAAAAATCTTCATGTCGTCAGCAAAACACAGTACTCTAGATGTGTGGAAGCATTGACCGATATCATTTACAAAGATAATGAACAACAGTGGGCCCAAAAGCGAGCCTTGAGGAACGCCACTAGGGACGGTTATCCAACCAGATATATAGTTTTTAATGGCAACTGCTTGAGTTCTATTTGATATATACGATATAATATATATATATATATATTATATCCTATATATTCGTTATATATTCGTTCAGGAGAATTAAGTTATATATTCGTCCAGGAGAATTAAGTTAGATATAGTAGATTTGCCTTACGACTACTCTGAACAACACTATGATAAATATTTTCTTATTTTAAACTTTTTATAGCATTATTTTTTCTAATGATGTATGTGAAAATATGTTGCAAAACTAAAATCCCACGTTTTAATATTGAAACATACTTCTTTTATGTATAACAGCACTATGATAAATATTTTCTTATTTTAAACTTTTTATAGCTTTATTTTTTTCTAATGATGTATGTGGAAATATGTTGCAAAACTAAAATCCCACGTTTTAATATTGAAACATACTTCTTTTATGTATAACAGCACTATGATAAATATTTTCTTATTTTAAACTTTTTATAGCTTTATTTTTTTCTAATGATGTATGTGGAAATATGTTGCAAAACTAAAATCCCACGTTTTAATATTGAAACATACTTCTTTTATGTATAACAGCACTATGATAAATATTTTCTTATTTTAAACTTTTTATAGCTTTATTTTTTTCTAATGATGTATGTGGAAATATGTTGCAAAACTAAAATCCCACGTTTTAATATTGAAACATACTTCTTTTATGTATAACAGCACTATGATAAATATTTTCTTATTTTTAACTTTTTATAGCTTTATTTTTTTTTAATGATGTATGTGGAAATATGTTGCAAAACTAAAATCCCACGTTTTAATATTGAAACATACTTCTTTTATGTATAACAGCACTATGATAAATATTTTCTTATTTTAAACTTTTTATAGCTTTATTTTTTCTAATGATGTATGTGGAAATATGTTGCAAAACTAAAATCCCACGTTTTAATATTGAAACATACTTCTTTTATGTATAACAGCACTATGATAAATATTTTCTTTAAACTTTTTATAGCTTTATTTTTTCTAATGATGTAGGTATGTGAAAATATGTTTCAAAACTAAAACCCCCATGTTTTAATATTGAAACATACTTCTTTTATGTATAACAGCACTATGATAAATATTTTCTTATTTTAAACTTTTTATAGCTTTATTTTTTCTAATGATGTAGGTATGTGAAAATATGTTTCAAAACTAAACCCCCATGTTTTAATATTGAAATATACTTCTTTTATGTATAACAGCACTATGATAAATATTTTCTTATTTTAAACTTTTTATAGCATTATTTTTTCTAATGATGTAGGTATGTGAAAATATGTTTCAAAACTAAAACCCCCATGTTTTAATATTGAAACATACTTCTTTTATGTATAACAGCACTATGATAAATATTTTCTTATTTTAAACTTTTTATAGCTTTATTTTTTTCTAATGATGTATGTGGAAATAAGTTGCAAAACTAAAATCCCACGTTTTAATATTTAAACATAATTCTTTTATGTTTAACTATGTGATATTATAGGCGATGTCCTGTACTATAGATATATTAAAAAAAGGCTCGAGCCGAACAGTGGGAAGGATGTGCTGAGATGATGATGAGTTTAGGATTTGTCAAGATAAAAAAGCGAAGAACACCGAAGGTTATTGTAATTTCTTTCTAACCCACAATGTTCTGAGATGGATGGATTTTGTGACGAACAACAATTTACTTTATGTTACTTTTATAATCGTAAAAATACCAACATGTAAATTTGCTCATCGCAATAAACACATTTTATTTCTTTTCTTTTTCTGATACATATATATCCGATACGCGGCTGTCATTTTAGTATTCCATCAATCACTGGAAGTTTTATGAAAGTCAACATAATATCGTATTGTATTGTTTATGTAATGAAACTACTACGATTTACAAATAGTGTGTATCGCCATATTTCGATCAAGGTAGTGTAAAACTGCCCTTTGCGTTACATTGTATACGGCAGCAACTTATGTATTGAGTCAAAACTATACTTAAAAAGGATTTAGTATTTGAATGCACAGATGTTATCGCGGTCTAAACAGCTACATCCCGTGCCAAATATCAGCGGGTTCAACTTCCACGTAGAGCAAATATAGAGATGCTAGAAAACCTGCTCATGATTCCGTATTCTTCATCTTCTTTTTTATTGGCAATAAGCTACAGCAGTATGGGCTATTGGTGCCAGTGTTAAGTTCAAAACAAATTAATATGACTATTTTTTTTGTGCACGTTCAAGGGGATTAGAGAATGGTTTAGATTTACAATTAAACCACCGGGTCCATCACCTACCGAGGTAGCGTTATTTTATTTAAATAGAACAACGTCTGTTAAGTCAGCTAGTATTACATAAAATACCAGCAAAATTATTCAATATAACACTGTAAAACACCAAAGTAATAAATAAAATTTAAAAGCGCTACATGACATTTTGGCATTCCGTAAAATCTCGATTCCGTATTCCTACGCCACGTATTCATACTCTATCACCACACGGCGAATCTTATTCAACGACGAATAAATAAGTTTGATAGTAAATGCTGTCTGATTGGATTTAAATATACTAAACACAATATTCAAGATTTTCTATCATCAAAATAGTGTATGAATATATGTATTATAGAAATGGCTGTTGGACATTTTCCTCAAGTGTTTACATCAATAAAACCCATATCAATATTGAAGCAGGAGATACAAAGCGATAGATATTATCATTTATTCAATAACACAATACTGCTTTAGAAAAAATAAACATACATATACTCAAGCTTTTGGGTATTGTTCTTGAGACAAAAATATTAAAAAACGTTCTCCTTGGTCCTATGTAATATTATTTTCTTATATGCATATGACTCTGGAGTAACAATAGAACGTAAACAAAAAAAAAGACTCTAGTTCCCTAATATTGTAAGTAGCTGTAGGGTGTCGAGCGGTGCGGAGATGGTTTCACTAACACAAGTCTCTGATAAACAAAGACCCGTGATGGTTTTCCCATAGATATGCCTTTGAAAATGACGCTTCCACCCCCAAACACTTAGCTCTGGCGACCCCTCTCTGAACAACCATATAAAGCAAGCCAGAGTTAAAAGTCCTGCAGGCACTCTTTGACTACCACTCCAACGAGCTAGTAAAGGCGCGCTGGATACACGACCCAAATCAACTCTCTGAAGCATTCAGGACCGAAGTGCCACTCCCATTCAGCTCACCACAAGCTGTCCTGCGTTTTATTGGCTTTCCTATAAACCTTTTGATACATTTACCTTATAAAAACAATAACTTAGGAAGCCATATAATGTTGCTACGAATTTTGAGTTAGTTTTATGCAATGATAACGATTATCGATATGGTGACAGTCTAATGCCTCCACTACACGACGGCAGATGCGTCCGCAGATGTCGTCAGATGCATCGGCAGATGGATCTCTGTGCGCCGTCCACACGTCTGCAGGCCGATCAGTCTGTATTGATTCTTGACGGACGCAACACGTACGCACGCGAATTGGATGTTGAGACCGTGACTGCCGCAGCAATTTATTTATTTAGTACCTTTAAGAATTATTTAAGTGTCCATCGCAGTAGAGTAATTAAAAAAAAAATTATAAGTACCTAATTAAATAAAATGAATTAAATGTGTACTTACAACGTTTTTATTTTTGTGGTATTTATTTTTTGGATTCCACAGACAGTTTTCTGCTTGATACAGCTCCAGGAATTTGATAGTTTCATTAGTGCTCATGTTAGCCATTTTTACGAACAAGTAAATAATAAAAACAAAAAAAAACAGCAGAAATCACGCGTGCACTCTCATTCGCTTTTCGATGAACACTGATGCGTCTTCAGACGTGTGGACGCAACACACAGCGTTGGCGTTGAAACCCTTTGATCCGTGCTACAAAAACCGACAACTAACGGATGAGTGCCGGATGCATCTGCGGACGTCAAATACCTACCACAGACGAGCAAATCACCCCCTCTACACGTCGGCAGATGCGTCCGCCGATGATATCTGCGGACGCATCTGCCGACGTGTAGTGGGGGCATAAGAATACAACTCACTACAACTTATCCTGCCCGTAGATGTCATAAAAGACGTCTAAAGGATGAAATTTACATGTAACATTTATACAATAGACGAAAAATCTATACCAATAAATAAAATTGGAGTGTCTGTTTGTAATGTCAAAATAATAGGCTTTTTACATGCTCACACGGTTATTTGCACGACACCTATGCCTAAAATACAGATTAAAAAATTTTTGTCTGTCTGTCTGTCTATCTGTCTGTTTGTTCCGGGTAATCTTCAAAACGGCTGGACCGATTTCAAAAGTTCTTTCACCAATGGAAAGCTATAATATCAGGGAGTAACCTAGGCTATATTTTATCCCGGTATTCCCACGGGAACGGGAACTACGCGGGTAAAACGACTAAAACCGAAGCGAAGCGAGGGCGGGTTGCTAGTTCGAAATAAAACTGTATCAATCCCTCTAACGAGCGTGGTATAGTAGGTTATCTAATGGAGGAGGCTCGATCCCAGCTGTGGGACGTATATTAGTTGAGTCATTGATAATGAAAACAGCAACGAGCCAAGAGGCCTTTGTCACTATACGGAGATTTTAATATTCATCATCATTCAGCCTATCGCCGTCCACTGCTGGACGTAGGCCTCCCACATGTTTCACCACAAAGTGTGCTCCTGTGACGCCTGCATCCAATGACGCCCAACTTTCACCATATCGTCGGTCCACCTAGTGGGGAGGCATCCTACACTATGACGTCCGATACGTGGTCACCACTTGAGAACCTTTCTTCCCAACTGTTGCCGTAGAAGATCATAGTAATGCCTATATTAGCATGATATCATCTTCTACGTTCCATTAATCATAGAAGACTTATAAAAGAAGATGAAGAAATCATCATCATTTCGCCCCATATACCTATGTCCCACTGTTGGGCTTGAGTCACCTCAACTATGGGAGGGAAATTGACTACTATATCGCGCTGGTCAGACATGTTGGCATAGGGTTTTATTTCGAGTCTTCCTTCTCTTGCATACATGTTATATGCACACCATATCTCTTAGCCGTCTTTTACGACACCCATGGAGAAGAAAGGGGGTGGTGGATTGTATTCTTACTCCGTCACTACGTGGAATGGGGAAGAGGGGTAATAAATTATAGTTATTCTTAATCCAACGTCGCACATTCAATATAGGCGTGACAAAGAAAATATAATCGATATCGTTATTGCAAGCGTTTCGCTGCGAGTTAAAAATAGTATACCAAATATTTGCGACACCCGAACAATTCCAAATAAGTGATATCCAATATTAGTCAACTTCACCTGTGACGCAAAAGCATTTTCTTTTTGTATTGCAAACGGTGGCAAACGAGCAAACAGTACACCTGATGGTAAGTGCTGCTGCCGCTCATGGACCTGTTCAAGGCCGCTACCTATCGCGAAGAAAGTGAAGGGATCGTGAATGCGTGCATTGAAGTTCGGTGATACTATAAGTATCAATAAAACCCAACACATGCAAACACCCTTAGAAAGTTGGGCTGCCGGCTCTCTCGCTCACCGAACGAAGCGCAGTAACAAATTGCTACTACTCAAACGTCGATTTTCTGCTCACTGTGGTACTACCCCGGACGGCCCCGGCCCGACTGTAGACAGATAACTGTCAACAATATGAACACTATAACAGCATAAAGGTGAACTTTGTCAATAAGTATGATAGGTATCTTCCGTGTGGTGACGGAGTAAGAATTTAATTCAAGATTATCCCAAAGGCAAGAAAGGGAGTGGCTCTTGTCTTTGGGTGTCTTGGTCGGCGCGCTACTCGCACCACTCCGTCCGGGGCGTCAGAGAGGCGTAAGCACGCACACCCGCAACCCACCCGCGTGGCACGTCGCCTTCGTCGTTGGGCCGACCACCGGAGTGATCGCGTTCCCGTGTGACGTGACATAAAATATTAAATAGATTTTTTTTTGTTTCTGTTTGTCCATTCGGTCAGGCAAAGGGTTCAAAGCCCATACTGCCAAGTCTGATATAATGTTCTTCATATTATTTAACATTTCTTTATATAGAATAGCTTATTTATAGTCATATCCGTCAGTAAGTCAAGTCTTTACCATTAATTAGGCGCTGAAAATCTAATTAAATGATTTCTCTGGGAATTTTGGTAGAATATGAAAATACACATAAACCACTTTTATATCACATTTACCACACTTCAGTACATTAACTGCATTATATTACATAAAATATCAGTAAAATTATTCAATAATTCTTTCTTTCTTTCAATATAACACTATAAAATACTAAAATAATGAATATAATACAAGAGCTTAACATGACAATTACATATTCGCACCGAAACTCATGTCAAAGAGAATACAAGTCACTATGAAACGTAGGATAAAAAAGCATTTGATATGCAATAACAAAATGCAAATGACAGCTAAACGTAATTTTGTCTATAGTTAAGTATGGTTGAAAATTTGATAATTATAATTTTGCCAGAAATCAATAATAATCAGTAATTTGAATTCTCTTTGAATCATCGTTAACAATGCCGCGGTCAAGACGATCAAATCTTTCCCGACAAAGTCGTAATAGTTCTTTCATTAGAGACTATATATTCGGAAATTTAGAAAACATATTTACGTAAAAAATTATAGCGGTACAAAGTTCGCCGGGTCAGCTAGTATATTATATTTTAAAGCTGTGTGCTAGCCGCACAATACAGAATACGAATACTACCAACACTTATATTGCTCGTGGATGTCGTAAACGTCTAAAAGTCTCATTGACTGAAGCCAACTCCTTTGGTTCCTGTCCGGTTAATAAACTACGCGGTTAGAAGCGGCCGCTCACAAAACTATTACCAAAACCATTGCAATATGTACTATGAAAGAAGAGTAAGTCAATCCCAAGTAATTGTGATAAGAGCGAGGTAATGATGGTAATGATGTATGCAATGGCAGATCAGTAGATTATAACTGATGGTAAGTATCGTTCATGGAACTTTGCAATACTAGAAGTAGACCGAGATCTTGAACTACCACAAAAGTTTAGATCTAAAGAGCTTTTTTTTTTCGCTGTGAAAATGCAATTTACACACTATCCCCCGCCGGTGACAGACGAGGGGAAGTGTGTGACTCGCCGGCAGCCTATGCTTTCGGAATACCCACTAAAACCACAGCGGTCCCTTCCGCGCTTTTATGGGGTGCCGGCAATTTCGTCTTTTGACATTCGATCCCCAACACCCCCCGCAAGGCTGTCTGGCCACGTCCTGTCGTCAATCAAAGCGGTGGGAGGAGATGCGCATATCGGCGCCTCCTCCTCCCTACTCGCCGTCGGCGGAACGAGTCAGCGGACGCAAGTGCTTCGCATTTCCGCTCCGCGGCCTCCTTCCTCGTGCTGACCTCCTCGCAGAAAGAGGCCATCGACGTCCAGCACCTGTCGCTGTCGAACATCTCTGACATGATAGTCGACAGCGACAAGTCTATTCCTATGACCGCTGACAGGTCGTAGCGCTGAGGACCCCAGGCGGGACATACTTCCAGTGTGAAGATCTAAATGGCTGGTCTTTCGCTCACCGATCAAAACCCATTAGCGAATTTCTCACCAGTATCCCGCCCATTTGGCGCTTGAGAGAGGTACATTTGGAATTACTCATCACCCTCTCCGTAACCCTGAACCAATAGGATAACTGCATAATAGATGCCTCAAAAAAAAATTGCAAATGCTGCTGTTCTAATATCGATTTTCTGCGAGTGTACATTATTAAGCTGGACGCGCCGACCTTTTATATTTGTAGACAAAATACTCTCAGCATCATAGCACTAGACATTAATCTATTTTTTCGACACATAATTCGAATCCAGGACCCCCTATGCGCCCATATTCTACTTAACCAAGTAAACAATAAGACAACAAAAACACGTACGCATTTAAATCAAAATTGATCATAAAAATTATACAGATATCAAAGCAATTTAAAATAAGCCCCAACTCATAAAAAAGCACGTATAAAGCAGAAAGTCATTGAAACATATACATTAATCCCGCGGGAAATTTGCGCGCACCGACATATATCTGAACGTTCCCATTGCGGGAATGGGTTAAAAGACTACCTGGAATATATCTGAACTTCACTTAGCTTCTTTATGCCGTAGAGAAATGACGCAGACTTTGATGTTTTTATACAGTCATACTTTTATTCTAATTTCAAATGTTTACGCAAGCGTTATAAACTTGTGATGAAAATCTTATTTCACGGATCACTGCCCGCATACTCGATCATGGATACTGGCATCGTTCAGCCTTTAATAGTCCCCTATTTAGGCCTCCCTCATAAATTAGGAAATCCTTATCCTTCCTTTACTTTACTATTATAAACGCGAAAGTTTGTATGTGAAGATGTTTGTTGCTCTTTCACGCAAAATCTACTGAATGGATTTTGATGAAACTTCACAATAATATAGCTTACATATCAGAATAACACATAGGCTATAATTTATCCCGATATTCCAACGGGAAGAGGAACTGCGGGTGAAACAGCAGGGCGCTGCTAGTAGTACAATAATCAGCAAGTTGGCTAGGTGAGTTGGCGATCGCAGTGGAGTGATACATTGACTAAGAGAACAGCGATAACAATAATTTGTACGAACCACAAACGATCAACATCTCGACTCATATATGTCCTGTTGCTGGATTTAAGCCTCCTCTACGATAGGAGAGAATTTGACCTTACTAACTTGGTTTAACTTGGTTTTATTTCGAGTTTGCCGTCTTGCATAGATGTTATACGCATATATCCCTTAGTCATGTTTTACGACATCCACAGGCAAAACAGGTAGTGGTAAATTGTATTCTTATACAGTCACCACACGGAGTCACAAACGATTATTATGTATCTTTTTATATAATACTAGCAACCCGCCCTCGCTTCGCTTCGGTTATAGGTTATAGTCGTTTTACCCGCGTAGTTCCCGTTCCCGTGGGAATACCGGGGTAAAATATAGCCTAGTTTACGCCCTGATATTATAGCTTTCCATTGGTGAAAGAATTTTTGAAATCGGTCCAGCCGTTTTGAAGATTACCCGGAACAAACAGACAGACAGACAAAAATTTTTTAATTGCTATTTTAGGCATAGGTGTCGTGCAAATAACCATGTGAGCATGAAAAAAACCTATTATTTTGACATTACAAACAGACACTCCAATTTTATTTATTGGTATAGACTAGCAACCCGCCCTCGATTCGCTTCGGTTTTAGTCGTTTTACCCGCGTAGTTCCCGTTCCCGTGGGAATACCAGGATAAAATATAGCTTAGTTTACGCGCTGATATTATAGCTTTCCATTGGTGAAAGAATTTTTGAAATCGGTCCAGCCGTTTTGAAGATTACCCGGAACAAACAGACAGACAGACAAAAAAAATTTAATCTGTATTTTAGGCATAGGTGTCGTGAAAATAACCCTGTGAGCATAAAAAAGCCTATTATTTTGACATTACAAACAGACACTCCAATTTTATTTATTGGTATAGATTAAAAAAAAATTATATCCGTTCAAAAAGGATACCAATCAGTGAATACAAGGTCTCGATAAGCGATCACAGTACTTGATCGCAAAGCATAATCCACCAGGGAATGGTCGCGTCATATGGCATCCTACGGCAAAGACTTCTGTCCAACAGTGGACGGGAAAAGACTGAATGATATATTGTTATTTTTTCGTGGGTGTCGTAAAATACGACTAAACGATTAAATATTCATATAACATCTATGCAAGATAAGGTACGATAGATTAATGTCTTCAACTAAAACATCGATGCAGTCAGTTCTTTACTAGTCGTTAGTCTCGCTGTACTCGAAAATGATTGGACCGATTTGGCTAATTTTGGTCTTGAATTATTTGTGAAAGTCCAGGGAAAGCTTATACAGTGAGAAAATGTGGAAAATTGCGAGTAAAATACTAAAAACAATAATTTTATTTTCCCATACAAACCATTCTAACCTGTCAAACATTTGATGTCCGTCCCGTCGGTTCGGCATTTTTGTCATAATTACATGTAGATCTAGATTAAAAAAGGAATCGATAAGAAAAGGCCGTATGTCCCTTAGTCGTCTTTTACGACACACACGGGTGGTGAATTGTATTCTTACTCCGTCACCGCACGGATAATACTAAAACCAAACTGATAAATACTAAAAACTTAGAATAATAACGTATAGAAGGATAGTGTCAGTACTTCGAACTTTAAAAATTTGAATCTAATAATACTAATGGCGGGCAGACGATTACACACGTACACACGGAAACCACTATACAAATTCTGAAATCAAATTTTGTTTTTATTAACATAAATCGTCGAAATACTTTTAAAAGTAATGTTAAAAACCTTTTTAAGTTTTTCAAATGTGTTATGACACCATTTGAATGCACAAGCCGTCATAATTACCTATTTATTTTGTAAGAGTTGCGTACGTTCGTTTTCTGTGTGGTGACGGAGTAAGAATACAATTCACCACCCCCTATCTTACCCGTGGGTGATCGTACGAGACGACTAAGGGATATAAAACGCAAATAACATCTATGCGAGAGAAGAAAAACTCGAAATAAAACCCTATACCAACACGTCTGACCAGCGCGGTATAGTAGGTCAATTACCCTTCCATTATGGAGGAGGCCCGAGCCCAACAGTAGGACGTATATGGGCTGAGATGATGATGATGCGTACGTTCGTGCAGTGCAATGACTTGTACATTACGGGACTGTTCCGGCGTAAGCTCCATTAGGCTCCAATTGAAATGCCTCACTTTTTGTGCGTGGACTTACCTTCTATATGTTATTATTCTAAGACTAAAACAAAATGATTACGAAAAGGCGGTGCGAAGTTCGCCGGGTCAGCTAGTTAAAAATAAATAACACCATAGCAATTAGTGCTTTGTCATTAGTAATGGCTATGTCAAATTACACAATATAATTTATATTATGTATGACGCAATGGCGACTCTTCCTCATTACCAATACGACTATTAATCATACACTATCAGCTGGTCTGATAAAGCTAATGCTGGCTGGCACAGATTATTAGTGGTGACGTCACCCATGAAAAAAAATGACAAACGATACAAGTTACATGTAACTAAAAAGCTTCATATGAAAAAATTAAACATGTGTTTGGGTCTAATTCAAATCCTTTATCTACGAGTATACCAATAAATAAAATTGGAGTGTCTGTTTGTAATGTCAAAATAATGGGCTTTTTTCATGCTCACACGGTTATTTGCACGACACCTATGCCTAAAATAGCAATTAAAAAAATTTTGTCTGTCTGTCTGTCTGTTTGTTCCGGGTAATCTTCAAAACTGCTGGACCGATTTCAAAAATTCTTTCACCAATGGAAAGCTATAATATCAGGGCGTAAATTAGGCTATATTTTATCCCGGTATTCCCACGGGAACGGGAACTACGCGGGTAAAACGACTATAACCTATAACCGAAGCGAAGCGAGGGCGGATTGCTAGTTATGTATAAACCCCGTGGGGGCCCTTACTTAATGTTATTTTTTTTACATTTTACCTTAAATTACTACCGGATGGGAACGCGACCGCACTGAGAAGATCCAGCAAGAAACTCGGTGGGATTGTGTGCTTTTTTATTCATTTACTATTTTTATTTAAATAAAATAATATACAACAACACGTCTATTAATAGCTCCAGTGGCTCCAGCCTTTCGAACCATCATAAAATACAGTTATTAAATATAACGAAAAAGTACCATGGCCAGATCCCGCAAGCGGCACTCGATCACGAGTTAACCACTAGAGCAGCCATCACTCTCCTCAACCACAATGGAGGGAAGGGAGTGACCCAACTACTAATGTAAGTACGTAAGAAATTGTACTTCTTTGACTTACAAGATAAAATTCTTTCTAAAAATTTTATTCTTCGCGTTATCCTACGTTTGTAGAAAAATCGACACTAATAATAAAAAAGGCATTTAATATATTGAAAGTTTTATTATAACGCATTATCTAATTGCCAGTTATGACGGTGTGCGCGCGCAGCGCGTAAAAAATGTTGAATAACTAACTTCAGGGTGTCGGTTCTTCGTGAGATTTTGCGGGTGCATCGTAAAAATAAGTATAAATTCAAAAACTATTCTTACTTATTCTATCACGTTTGTATTTGATTTTTATTTACCCAGATGTTTCGAACGCTTTTCAGCGTACATAGTCATAAAAAGACTGAGACGTTTCACTTCTATAGATGTAAAACCAATTTAAAAGTTCAAATCAAACGATTCATACGTGCTTTTTATAAGTTAGGGCTTATTTTAAATTGTTCTGATATTTATATATTTTTTAGGGTCCCGTACCCAAAGGTTAAAAACGGGACCCTATTACTAAGACTTCGCTGTCCGTCCGTTCGTCTGTCTGTCACCAGGCTATATCTCAAGAACCGCGATAGCTAGACAGTTGAAATTTTTATAAATTATGTATTTCTGTTGCCGCTATAACAACAAATACTAAAAACAAATATTTAAGGGGGGTTCCCATACAACAAACGAGATTTTTATAGATAATGGTACGGGACCCTACGTGTGCGACTCCGCCTCGTACTTAGCCGGTTTTTCATGATCAACTTTGATTTAGATGCACACGTATTTTTGTTGTTTTATTAAAATAAATTAATGTCTAGTGCTATGAAGCCGAGAGTTTGCTATTTGCAGATATTAATGGCCACCTCATACTCACGGCTTTTCCTTTAATGTTACATGCGTATTATATTCCTTAGTCATCTTTTACGACACCCACAGGTAAAAAAAAACCCTTTTCTTGTTCTGAATTGTATTCTTATTTAGTCACGACACGGAAAAATGCTATACTGTACTTTTAAACCACCATACAGGAAAACTAAGTAAAAATTAATACACGATCGATAATATTCCAGCTAACGTTACGTTGCGATGCAATTCTAATATATAACGTGACGATACCGCCCGTTCTTGAACAAATAGTCGTGTTTTCAAGCTGTTAACAAAACGTCCTGTTTTTGCAAATAGGCTAAATGAACATTCTTTAGACTAATCTATCTCACAGATACCAAGGAATACGTACCAATAGTCGACCCAATGACTATAAGGAAAGAATACAGTAGATTATGGGACCGCTCGCCGCCCTTCCGTTGCCAAGGAAAGATTGGACAGGGTGTGTCCTACCAAATAAAAAATAGCGTGAGTACTAAGTACGCATGTCAGAAGTGAAACTTCTTTGGTTCCATGTGTTTTTTATCAGTATTGAAAAAAAGAAAAAGAAAAAAATAAAAAAGGAAAAATCTCGATCTTTCTCACTCGCTTGCTCCCTACTCTCGCCCCATGGCTGTGCTTCGTGCTATGTTCGCCCTTTCTCACTCTCTCTCAATCGGTCTCAATCGCTCTCTCCCTCTTCTTCGACAAAACGCTGCACATCTTCGTGACGCTAAATTGCGTTTCATCAGTAAAAAATTTACCCTCATGCGCGCAAACAAGTTTCACTTCAAAAAGACTAATCTCTCTACCTACCTATTACGCAAGAATTATTCAGCATTGGCCAAGATACAGCTGTATTCAATTAGCTCAATGCATTTTCGCTTACTTCATTTAAAAGCCTTTACATACATACATGCCTCAGGCCTGCGTGCCAGGGGGGTAGGCAGAGGCTACGCCACGATCCTGACATACTTCCATCGCTTCACTCACACTCATCATAGTCGATTACGCGTACTCTTAACATGACCTTTCACCAGCACATCTCCAATTTGATCCAGAAACGTACGGCGTATCCAACACTATATCTATACCAATCAATAAAATTGGAGTGTCTGTTTGTAATGTCAAAATAATAGGCTTTTTTCATGCTCACACGGTTATTTGCACGACGCCTATGCCTAAAATACATATTAAAAAAATGTTGTCTGTCTGTCTGTCTGTTTGTTCCGGGTAATATACAAAACGGCTGGACCGATTTCAAAACTTCTTTCACCAATGGAAAGCTATAATATCAGGGCGTAAACTAGGCTATATTTTATTCCGGTATTCTCACGGGAACGGGAACTACGCGGGTAAAACGACTAAAACCGAAGCGAAACGAGGGCGGGTTGCTAGTTTACTATATAATTTTACTATATCCTTACTAATAATATAAATGCGAAAGTAAGGATGTTTGTTTGTTTGTTTGTTTGTTACGCTTTCACGCTGAAACCTCCAGACCGATTTCAAAAATTCTTTCACCATTGGAAAGCTACAATATCGGGGTACTCCCTGATATTGTAGCTTTGCGTATGTTACTACATAGACTATATTTTATACCAGTATTCCCATGTGAACGGGAAATACGCGGGTAAGGCGACTGAAACCGAAGCGAAGCGAGGGCGGGTTGCTAGTAATACTCGTATTATAAATGCGAAAGTAAGTTTGTTTGTTACGTTTTCCTGCTTAACCCACCGAACCGATTTCAAAAATTCTTTCACCAATGGAAAGCTAGTAACATAGGCTATATTTCCCACGGGAACGGGCAATACGCGGGTAAGGTGACAGAAACCAAAGCGAAGCGAGGGCGGGTTGCTAGTATCCAATAAACACGATATTTTAAAACTGATATGCTTCACCGACAAATCTATACTAATAGTATAAAGCTGAAGAATTTGTTTGATTGAAAACGCTAATCTTAAGAACTACTGATTGACTTTTGATAATGATTTTAGTGATGAATAGGCTATTTATCGAGGAAGGCTATAGGCTTTTATCATCACGCTACGACCAATAGGAGCGGAGCATCCACGAAAAATGTTGCAAAAACGGAGCACATTGATTACTTCTGTGAGCGCTTTCCTTTCAAAAACTTTTTCTTTCTTTCTCTCTCTCTCTCTCTCTCACTTTCTCCCTCTTATGTGATGCAAACGAAATTACACGGATACGCTAGTATATAATATAAAATAAAAACAGGTCTTAAATTTTCAGTCTATTTATAATTAAAACTAATTTTACGGATTTTATCGCGTTTTTATTTGATTTCCCCGACGTTACGAACACTTTCCAACGTTCATGGTCACGGGTGGACTCCGATTAAATCCGTAAAAATAGTTTTACCATCGTTATTTCTTTCAACCTAATGTTTATTAATACAAAATTATATGATAATAATTATTAATACATTTTTCAAATGTCCTTGTTTTTTTATCAATATAAATATTTACCTGTTTCCGCAAGCGTCCTGCTATGACATGAAAAATTAATGGTCGCGTCAAGTATACGATATTCCTGTTACACGTATGGATTACAAAATGTTATTCGACCTTAATTTCATCGAAAACATAATTGATTAGATCAGTCGATGAATGGCGAAAATACATTATTATTTTAAAATTTAAGAAAGGGAAGAATACTTTAAAAAAGGAAGTACTATAGGAAAGGATCAAAGTGGAATAGAATATAAGCAACGCAGTATGTGTTACCAGCAATGACCTATGATACAGAAATGTGGTCTCCAAATATTTGCCTCATATACAGGCTCAAAGTCGCTCAGCAAGCTATGGAGAGTGCTGCGCTCGGTATTTCTCTTCGCAATAGAATCTGGAATACAAAAACCAATAGAATGGGTTTAACCCACATATCCTGAAGAATTAGCACGTTTAATGGCAATGAGCAGATCACATCGCTCGTCGAACCGACAACCTTTGGAAAAAGATTCGGGAGTGACGACGACGCAGTGTGGCACCGTCTCCCACAAGGTGACGCCATTTTAAAAGTCGCAAGGAGTCGTTGGATGCAGATACCACAGGACCATTCTATATGACATTCTCTTCATCTACGGGCTGATGGATGAATCGAGGGCAAACTTTGGCAATGCGTTTCATATTCGAATTGAATTTTCTAAAATCCTTTCTCAGTGAGCCTCTACGTCACAAAAAATACTATCAAAACTTACTATGTTCGTAGTTTTAATTTCGTCATTGATTAATAAATCGACCAGATTCTTTATGTATATATAAGATACGGCTGGCAAGCGAGCTATATTAGTGGAGTGGTGACTTACAACATACGCCCTTCATTGTTTGCAAATGTCATACTAATAACCAGACAACCTAAACAGGTAACAATAGCAAGAGAAGAATACCTAATTCGAAATAAATTCATATACCGACTCTGGTCTAGTCAGCGTGGAGTAAAGAAGATACAACATCCAACAAGTCTTCAAAACGATCTTCGTAATTTGCATTAATAAAAGTAGTACCTGACATTAAGATAATTTATGGACGGGATGCATTTCAAAAGTGTATGGAAAATTATTTTCTGCATTATATTTTATTTAAGAGTGACGACATATTGCAATTTTAGTTCATCATACAATAATAATATTGTACTGCAAAAGCGTGCAAATGCCCCGAGCGTTTGCCAAGAGACAGTAGTAGCAATTAATCTCATTTTTTTTAACGTGACAACGTCTTATAATTCGATGGAGCCGGCTGCACGCACGAAAAAACATGACGCATGTGGCGTTACATCGCTCTGAGGCGTTCCATTTAAGGCTTGATCCATACAAAATATCTATCAAACAAATAAAATTAAAATTTTCTTTTGAAAAATGAAACCATTCCATCAGTATTTTCTTATGACGTTGTCACGTTCAACTATCGTCAGTAAACCGACTTTACAGACAATCGATTTTTTTTTATATAAGGAACAAATATCTTAATTTTCTATGAATTTCGTAACGAATTCATAAAGGTTAGAACATAGCCTAACTTAATAAATATAGCGGTGATATTAAATACCCGAAATTACGGATATAACCAAAAAGGAATTATTTCTCTTAAGGTATACCTAAAGATAAAGTAACAATATAAGTGTCAATTGCCACGAAATGTAGAGACACGTTATTCCACAAGGAACAATTAATGTAATAATTTCTCTCACACAAAAGTATCACCTAATGTAGATAGCAGGTGAAATTTCGTCTACTTAATTTAACGAAAGTTTCCGGAGACTTGAAGAATTCACAGAGCTAAGAGGATGTTGCTTGTTAGTTTAATAAAGTCAAAATTCTCTCAGAAGTCCGAAATTATTCTTACTTATAGCTGACTAGCAACCCGCCCTCGATTCGCTTCGGTTTCAGTCGTTTTATCTGCATAGTTCCCGTTCCCGTGGGAATCATCATCGCAGCCCACATACATCCCACTGTTGAGCTCGGGCCTTTTCCACACTGGAAGGAATTTTGACCTACTATACCATACTGGTCAGACATGTTAGTAGAGGATTTCATTTCGAGTTTTCCTTCTCTTGCATAAAAGTTATGTGCATATTATATCCCATAGTCGTCTTTTACGACATCCACGGGCAAGATAGGGCGTGGTGAATTTTATTCCGACTCCGTCACCACACGTTCCCGTGGGAATACTGGCATAAAATATAGTCTATGTTACTCCCTGATATTATAGCTTTCTATTGGTAAAAAAATTTTTGTAATCGGTTCCGTGGTATAAGCGTGAAAGTGTAACAAACAAACTTACGTTCGCATTTATAATATTAGTAAGGATTTTCAGATTATTTTTTACCTCCTCGCTAATATTTATCTATCGACTTAAAAAACCCTGTTTCCTAATGAGGAATTTATGTTCTAATGAGGAAAAACAAATAATGCTCACACGCTTTTATCCTACTATTATAACAGTTAATTATACCAACAAAAACTTCCCCGATTTTATTATAAGTACTTCGTATATCAATCAAACATCCAGTCATAACATTTATACGAGTCTATTTCCGTAGAACGACACAATACTTAAACATAACAATGATAGCCGGCAATGAACAAGTTTTAATGAAAACAATAGTTATATCGAACAATATTTCCCGTGAACGAGGTAACATTATTAAGTTCAATAATAAGTGATATAACATTATCTATACCAATAAATAAAATTGGAGTGTCTGTTTGTAATGTCAAAATAATAGGCTTTTTTCACGCTCACACGGTTATTTGCACGCCACCTATGCCTAAAATAGCAATTAAAAAATTTTTGTATGTCTGTCTGTTTGTTCCGGGTAATCTTCAAAACGGATGGACCGATTTCAAAAATTCTTTCACCAATGGAAAGCTATAATATCAGGGCGTAAACTAGGCTATATTTTATCCCGGTATTCCCACGGGAACGGGAACTACGTGGGTAAAACAACTATAACCTATAACCGAAGCGAAGCGAGGGCGGGGTGCTAGTATATAATATATTAGCTGACCCAACAGACGTTGTTCTGTTTAAATACAGACTACAGCAGCGCCAACTATCGGGTCCAACTGTAAATCTAAACTATTCTCGAATCCTCTTGAACACACAGAAAAAATTCATCAAAATCGATCCAGCCGTTTAGGAGTTCAGTGATATACACACGTACACATATATATATATATAAAGATAAACGGAAATATATATATATATAAAGATCCATCCATCCATAGAGAAGTGCCATCTTTTAGCGGCAATGTGGAACTGTCATATGGTGTTCTTGAATTATATTCAATACCTTAGTGTTTTGACGTATTATATCAAATAATTTTGATGTCATTTTATGTAATATGTAGCAGAAGAAACGCTGGGGTGTAGAGAATCTTATATCTTTAAACGAGCAATTCTTGTATGTATATATGTATGTTTGTATATATATATATATATATATATATACAAACATACCTGATCCTGAATATATATATATATATATATATATTCAGGATCTCGAAAACGGCACCACCGATTTTGATGAAACTTGACATACTAGAGGTTTCGAGACCAAAAAATCGATCTAGCTAGGTTTTATTTATAGAAAATGTTGTTTTGTCAGTATTTTTAACAAAACAATATAATGACATTAAATTTTAAAAGAATATGAATCAAATTTTGCCGTCAACGTCATGAGTTACGATAGCTCAGTTGGGAAGTAGTGCAGTTTCCTTTTAGTATTGTTTTGGCATTCAAACGGCGTCGGATCGAATCTCAGTGTTATTATTATTCTCTTTTTGTAATTATTGATATTTTTTCATTATTTAATTTTTATTTTTTTATTAATATATATCTAAATAAATTCGACAAAAATACAACAAAAATATACCGAGCGAAGCTCGGTCAACCAGATATTATGATATAAAAGTGCAACATACCTTTTTATTTTCACCAAAATTCTCAGAAAATATCGTTAACAGTGGCCATAACACTATTGATAACGACAATTTGACTTACTGACGGACAATTACTTATTTGAAGAGACTAATAATTTACAAGAAAGTAATATGTGTGTGAACTGCTGAGGTGTAGAGAATATATGGTATAAAAGTGCTTTACATACAGTTTTGTTTTCACCAAAATCTCAGGAGATACCGTTAACAATGGCTATAATCCTGATGTAGGCGACAATTTATCTTGCGGACAGACAATTACTTATTCGACGAGACTGATAATTTGTGAAAAAATTATAACTCGACACGGGCAATAATGGCTCATATTAGTAGCTGATTGCCAGGACAAAAAAGTAAAAATAATACGATATATAAATATATATTTATTTTTCACCTTTTGTTTGTTCGAAATCAAGATTCAAAATTCAACTTTAAATATACGAGTATTAATGTTTGTAATTGATTTATTTAGAAAGAAAGAATTTCATATCGACGTCAAGCTTTGCAGCAATGTAGATTGAGTTTTTTTATTGATTACAAGTGTTCGCAGGACCATCAGCTTAACAGAAATGAAATCTAATTAGATTTCTAAATACTTAGTGTATTAAATAAACTAAAACTATTACTATTATATTATATTATGTGATAAAACTATTACCTAGCTATTCAGGAGAAAGGTGAAAACCGGTAATTATATGGCTTTCTACACTAATATTATAAAGAGGAAATGTTGTATTTTTGTATGTTTCTTACGAATAAACTCAAAAACCACTCGACGGATTTTGATAATTCTTTCACAATTAGAATGCTACTTTATCCTTGAGTAACATGGGATATATTTTATCCCGATATTCCCACGGGAACGGGAACTACGCGGCTAAGGCGAATGAAACCGAAACGACACGAGGGCGGGTTGCTAGTTTTTAATAAAACCAACTTGGATTCGAGCGTTTTTTTTAAGATATCTTTTACTTATCATGGTAAGTAATAATGCACTGCTCAAATAGTGAATTATATTGTTTTTATTAGTTTATTACTGAATACTGCGAACGGTATACGAATGATGCAATAAAAGATATTTCAATTAAGACGTGCAATGACGATCTCTAATTTATAAACTGGTATGTAGGCCATGTGATGATAATAATTAATTGATATTGCCTCGTGTAATAAAAATCATTATTCGAGCAAATATTTTCCGTGTGTTGTCGGAGTTAGAATACTATTCACCACTCCCTATCTTGCCTGTGGATGTCGTAAAAGACGCCTAAGTGATATAATATGAACATAAGATCTGTGCAAGAGAAGGAAAACTCGAAATGAAACCCTATACCAACTTGTCTGACCAGCATAGTATAGCAAGTGAAATACTAGCCCAAGCCCAACAGTGGGACGTAAGTGGGCTGCAATGATGATGATTCGAGCAATCTTGCAATTATATTTACTAGCAAACCGCTCTCGCATCGCTTCGGTTCCAATTGCCTTGCTCTCGCATTTTGAATCGCTAATATCTTCTAAAATATTTCAATACGCGACTGCAGACCATCAGGCCTTGGATTTGATTCCCAGATCGAATAAAATATTATAAGGGTTTCTTGAAAGGCAAAAAGTCTAAGTTACTCCATACGCAGGTTCCAGTTGTTTGAAAGATTACCCGGAACAGACAGGCAGACAAAATATTTTTGAAGTGGTTTTTAGGCATAGGTCTCGTGTAAATAACTATGTGAGCATGATAAAAACATCATTTTGACATCACAAACAGACGCTTTATTTCTATTTATTTGTATAGATCAGTGATGGGCAAAGTACGGCCCGCGGGCCAACTCCGGCCCGCGAAAGTATTTAATCCGGCCCGCCGAGAGTCCATCCATCCTAAATATTCTAGTCAGCATTTTGGCGCGAAAAATAAAGCCTGACGTTTATAATTAAAAATCTCCGAATTTTTAATGAAAGCCAATTCGTCACGGGTGTTTTGAGCTTTCATTATCACATAATTACCTTGCCATAATTATCTCGGTAGTCTGTCACAGGTACTAGTTTATTTATTGGCAAAATTCCTTTCTCTTCACCTATCAGTGAAGCTAAACTAGCCGCGTAGTTCATATGTTGGGAAATACGGGGCGCAAAGCGTGGTGAAATGTGAGGCGCAGGCGGCGACGTCGAGAACGGAAAAACTCAATCAGAAACCGATTGACTGATGAACACCTTTTCGCACTGCTGAAAGTTGCTTCGTCACAGATGGAACCTGCTTTTGAAAATATTATGGAAAATCATAAACAATTCCATATGTCTCACACGCCTAACAAGGCGTAAAAGTAAAAGGTATTTTGTTTATTAAAAAGCTTTAATACAAAATGCATTTTTCTATAATTCTGGCCCTCCTTTAGAATTTCTTAAACTTTGTGGCCCGCCATGAAAAAAGTTTGCCCACCACTGGTATAGATAAACATAGAGACTTAACTTTCTGTGTAGTGACGGAATAAGAATACCATTCACCACACCCTTTCATACCCGTGGGTGTCGTACAAGATGACTAAGGGATATATTAGCAAATCATTCATGGGGCAATGTATACGCTTTTACAATAGATTACCTAAAGATATCCGAGACCTGCCTATGAAAAAGTTTAAAAAAGCTATCAAGAATAGACTTTGTAAAAAAGCTTATAATAAAATCTCGGATTATGTAGATGATAATACAGATTGGTTGTGAGCAGCTCCTCATTCAGCAATTTCCTTGTTATTTTAAATATACTGTTTGTAAATGTACTTTTATTGTAAAGTGTAGCGTGTTTTGCCTAACGAAATTTTGTATTTTCACCGTTTATAACATATTGTGGTGTTGGTCATGCTCACAGAAGGATCTACTTGCGGTAACTGCGTGGAGCGGGTCTCTCCTTTCCCTCCATAGTGGTTGAGGGGAGTGATGGCTACTCTAGTAGTTAACTCGTGATCGGGTGTCGCTTATGGGATCTGGTCCAGCCATAATCGTTTGAATTATATTAAGTGTCTTGCGGTTCGAAGGGCATCACACTGTAGCTAGTTCTTACAAAACATGTACACAATTGTATAACTAGTAAGAAGAAAAAAAAATTAAAAATAATGACAAGCCCGCTGAGTTTCTTGCCGGATCTTCTCAGTAGCGGTCGCGTTCCGATCCGGTGGTAGTATATTTTTTTTGGAAATTGTAAACCTGACAATATGTAAGTGCCCTCTCGGGGTTTATGCATAATAAATAAGTTGAATTTGAATATAACATCTATGCAAGAGATGGAAAACTTGAAACAAAACCCTATACCAACCTGTCTGACCAGCATGGTATAAGGTCAATTTCCCTCCTATCATGGAGGAGGTTCGAGGCCAACAGTGGGGCGTATATGAGCCGAAATGATGAATGATGATAAACATAGAGACATTGCAATCGTTCTATTCTTTATAGGATGTTAGAAATCCTCCAAACTTGAACAAAAATCTGTTACATTTAAGCTAATCTTATCACCGGAATATCAATAACACTTCACACAAAATATAATAGTACGCAAAAATATTGATACCATATGGTGTAGTACCATCAATCATATTATAGCTTACACAGTAGCACATAGCTGCTACGTAGGTTGATAACTCTCCACTGCCAAAAAGGCTGATACTTAAATATAAAAAAATTGAATAGAGAAAGTAAATATGTAAAATACTCTACGACTCAGCACATTCACACGTTTAAAAAATCAATTTGAATTTCGAAGGGCCTCTGCCTCGAATGACTTGATAAATTGTTTTATGCGTAGAGAAGTTTAGTGACTGTTTTAAAAATATTAAATCTAGCAGCGACAACAAAATGTTCATTGACGACCTTTTATTTTTATTATTTTTATTTTATTAATATTACTAAAAGAAGTGAACGAAAGATTTATATTTAGCAAGAATATAAAATGTCACCACCTCTTCCGTTTGCGGAAGGTAAATGACGACTATAGATAACATGACTGCAATAGAAACTTTAGAACAATTTTTTAACCAGCGTGTCGACTTTCCTCCTATTTTGGAAGAGAATCGAACCCAACAATATAATCACAATTAATGTTAATGAATTATTTTAAAACCAATACCAATCCAATTTGAGCTTCATCTTCCCAGCTCATATACGAAACATCGATGTTTCAGTAAAAAACATCGATACTTGACATCGATGTTCACTATTGTAAAACAACGATATATCGATGTTATTTTATACGCTGTTTTGACATCGATGTTTTGTCTGCATGATTTAAAATGTATGGTACTTTTAGCAGAGCCTGCGAAACAGTTTAGATACTCTGTTTCTAAATAACTAAAAAAATAATGTTGCATTTAAAAAATATGCTTGATTTAACTAAAAACAAAAAAAAATGAACATCGCATAGATCTCTAAAAAAAGTCCATGTATCGATACATCGATTGGTTTCGGTATTTGCATACCTAGTCACGCTGCATACCGCGAAGAAAGTGAAGGGAGTGTGAATGCGTGCAATGAGGTTCGATAATACTAAAGACATCACTACAACCCATCCACACGCAAACACGTTAGAACAGAACACCTCATAAAGTTGGGCTTCCGGCTCTCTCGCTCACCGAACGAACCGCAGTAATTAATTGCTACTACTCAGACGTCGATTTTCTGTGAGTGTGGTATTACCCCGGACGGACCGGCCCGCGACTGTAGACAGACAATAGGGAATGTGCACAATGAACAAATTATTTTTATTTGTAATCTTTATTGCTTAAAAACGTACTTATATAATTATTTTTTTTGATGTGAAACATCTATAGGCGAGGGTGACCGTGATCGTCGCGTGGCGTTTAACGCCACGCCTCGCGGTCCGTTAATAATTAATTATTAATTAAATATTAAATAAATATTTGGATGCATATACCTACATTTTTGTAACGAAACCATGGTGTAATTTAAAATTTTGTACAACGCTATCTGGTGAACTCAAAGTAAATTGTTACTTATAATGTATATTAATGAAAATAAATGTTTATTGAATTTTTTAACTCATCATTGTTTGGAAAAAAATCGCGATATTTTATTAGTACTTTATGCCTTAGTTTTATCGTATTAGTTCCTGTCGTAATCTAATGTTCTTTCATGCATATATACTTGTTTTATAAATTAATGTTAAATTCTCTAACTTAGTAATATACCTAAATATACCAGTAGGTATGGTATTTAGTTTACTTTCAGCTACGAAAACTGGAGAACCGTTTTTTTATAGGCTTTTATTAGTTTCAGGTGTATATATATTTATTTCTTTGTATATTACCGACTTCATAGGAATTGGATTTTGACTCACTTTAAACAGTCAAATTTCATTTAAAAGTTGATAATTTAAGGAGGACCAATGACGTTAAAATTATTTAGATAGCTTGTCTTATTATCATCACAGGATTAAAAATTTCTTTATTAAATATATTGAAGCTGAGAGTTGGTCGTTAGCTCGATAAATGCCGCCATTTCTGTTTCCTAAATCACACTCTTCGTGTGGAAATAATGTCTGTGAACGGATGAAAGCATTTCATTTTTTATAGGCTTTTATTAGTTTCAGCTGTGTATTTATTTGTTTGTATGTCACCAACTCCTTAAGAATTAGATTTTGACTCAATTTAAACAGCTTGTCTTATTATCATTACAGGATTAGAGAGTTCTTTATAAAATATATTGTAGCTTAGAGTTGGTCGTTTGCTCGATAGATGCCGCTATTTCTGGTTTATAAATCGCAAATTATTTCAAGCTACGTTTTAGAAGGTTCATTTCGTTTGTACTAAATGACGTTACCATAAATATGAGTCGTAAAGTCAATTTTAAAATGAATAATTTATTCGATACAATACCTACCAAAAAGTACTTATTGACTAAAATATCGAATACAAAAGTATCGGTATCGAAAGAAAAGTACTCGATACCTAAAGATAAAGTAAATAAAAGTACTCGATACTTTAAACAATACATTACTTATCTTTCGATACTATTCATGAGTTCAATATCGATTTATACTTGATATTTACGATATTACTCGACTTTATATTCGATACCGTGTCTCTACTCGTACAAAAAAGGTTTGATGTTTCACATCTGTCAGGCGTCCTGAGCGACGGCTCACTTTTTTTTTAAGATGTATCCCTGCACAAAGGTAATTTATCCTTTAATTGCGAGGGACTTTACAAACATGAAAATTAACGGACACAAATCACATCCATTTATCATTTTATCATTATTTAATAATTAAATTTAATTATCAAAAAGTGCCTTTTTTGAGATTCGCGCGCATAATTTGTGAAACGCACCGCATTGGTTGTTCAAAACGTGACATCATAGTCCTCCCGAGTCTTCTAGTTAGGGCTGTCGATATTTAAAAAAAATAGTTTTTCGATATATCGATATTTTAAAATATATCAATATCGGAGTTCGATATGACGAAAAAAATATCGATATTTCGATATTTTCCTCATGACTACTCTTTAACTTCGTTCATTGCGGGGTTGCCGTGCCGAGCTTTTTCTTCTCAAATTCTAGGAGTAAGTGATTACTGATCATCAATTTCATGCCAGCGCTTTTACAGTAGATTAGGTTTACGGTGATTTTGTAGAATAAATACTTTACAAGAAAAGATAAAACACCAAATTTATTCTAATAAATATCGACCCTCGATACTTACTTTTTACTATCGATATATCGTCCAAAAAAAGTTCAGTATTAAGTATCGATATTTTATCAACAGCCCTCCTTCTCCTTCTGATATCAGGTTGTTGTTTGTATGTTTCTAGTGATTACAGTAGAATCCGGATATAGCGACCTTTAAGGGCCCGACGATACTATGTCGTACTAACCGGATGACGTACAAAACGGCAGGATTATTTCTTAAGTACATAAGTACATACCTAACTTACGAATACATATGTAGGTACACGTACGTGTATTATAATTGAGAAAGTTTGTTTGGTTGCATTTGATTCACCGGCTTCTAATCGGTGTAATGTTGCACTTTTTTCTTCAATTGTAAAACACTTTCGCTTCACCGAACTCATTTTGTCGAGCTTTAAGAACTTTTCATAACAAGTGACAAACACTGTGATTTACGTGCGCCAATAAGGAAAGGTGAAGCGCGTGGGGCAGGATGAAGTTGGAGCGCCGAAGTATTGGTGCGTAGGTTGTATAAACAAAACATTGCGCGTCGTTTTAACCGGACGTATTATCATAAAAAATGGTCGCTATAAGCAGTTGGTCGTTTAAACCGGAGTCGCACTAAACGGTTATATTTTCTCAGTACCTAACTATGAAACCTAACTTGAGTAAACATTATCGTCGTTAAAAACGGTTAGTCGTTACAAGCGAAGTCGTTATATATGAAGTCTACTGTATTTTGTATGGTTACCCAGTTATTTCATAATAAGTTATTAGTTTTCTGTGTTCAAGTATTAATCTTTGTGAATAAAAGTCTTATTACAATGACTGAAACCGGTTTCGTCAAAGTACAGTCAGATAACCTTCCTAAAATAGACGTGTATATGATGACAACGTATTTCGCGTCTAATTCAGATTTAATGTCTGTTAAACTTGGAGAAATAAAAGCTGCAAGGTAAATAAAATATAATATATTTAATAATCGTAATAATAATAAAAATATCGATATATCGATATTTTTTTCGATATAGCGAACCCCGATATTGATACATTGTAAAATATCGATATGTCGAAAAACGATAGTTATAAAAATATCAACAGCCCTAGTTGACAGCCCTAGCAACTTATACAAGTGTCGAGGACTCTGACGTCACAGAATACGCGCGCCGAAGTAGTCGCGTTTACATCGCCCATAAATGATAGCGATTTTTAAAATTTTTTTTAGCGTAAATGTTTATATTTTGGATGTGTTATATTTATTTCTAGTAATGTAATAACTAGTAGAAACGTTTAAAAAAATAAAAAAATATCATAGATACATATTCCCTATTGTCAACAGTAGTGTTGGTATAGTTTTGTATTTCACGCTTTCCTTCTCTTTTACAGCTGTTATGTGCATAATCTTATATCTTTAAATGAGCAATTCTTGTATATATATACAATTCAGGATCTCGAAAACGGCCCAACGATTTTGATGAAATTTGGCATACTAGAGGTTTCGGGGCAAAAAATCGATCTAGCTAGGTTTTATTTATAGAAAATGTTGATTTGTCGGTGTTCTTCTTCTTCTTATTTAATGGCAATGAGCTACAATAATATGAGCTATTGGTGCCAGTGTCGAGTATATTGATTATTATTCACGTCTTTAGTCTTAGTCTTTCAGTCAGTCGTTAGTGTTTTTAGCTAATCAATACAATGACATAAAATGTCAATAGAATATGGATTAAAATTTGGCCGTCAACGTCAAGAGTGGCGATAGCTCAGTTGGGAAGTTGTCCATTTTTTTTGATTTGTTTTGGCATTCAAACAGCGTCGGATCGAATCTCAATGTTATTGTTATTCTCTTTTTGTTATTTTGATATTTTTTCATTATTTAATTTTTATTTTTTATTAATATATATCTAAATAAATTCAACAAAAATACAACAAAAATATACCGAAAAATCTAAGCTTACTTAAATAAAAGTGATTAAAATATATACGTTGATAAACACCACCGTTCGCCACCGACAAGATTGTTCGCTGTCTGTCATTGCCGTTTTAATCCGTTAAAATGTTTCCACTTACTAATATTGCGATGGCGACCTTTTTACAATATGACTTCATATATATTTTGTGTCATTGAAAAAATATTCTAATAGATACTTTCTAGTTGTTCATAATAGCGTAATAATGTATTAGGGAGTATATTGAATAATCATCCTGTTCATATTCTAATTACTTGTGGTCGAAGCAATATACACCGTGGAATCTAATTGGCTGTTTGCCTGAAACGTATGTACTCAGTACTCAGTTAATCATTCTTAATATCCCCACATAACTAAAAACATAATACATTTAGAAAAAAAGTCTTATAATTGGACATTCTTAAGTTTGTCTGACATGCAACGGTATGTTGGGAACAATACCTAAGACATAGCATTCGTATTAAATCGCAATAATAGGTAAAACAAAATAATTTTAGGCATAACACCTCGGAGCTCAGTATCGCATCTCACCCGCTAGCGTCCCGCACCCCTTTCTTCTTTTGTGATGCGCCCGAGTCGCGCGACCTTGGTCTATGTTTTAATAGGTCAGTTAGAATGCTACCGTACAGACCTACGGTCGATGCTCTTAACCATATGTTACAGTTATGCAAAAATGATATTTTAAGGAAACGTCCGGGATTGCAAATGACAAGAATTTATGTTTTTATTTTATTGAATAAATACTATAGTATGGTTCTATATCATTAACTGAGTATTTACGTTTCGAGAAAACAGCCAATTAGATTCTACGGTGTATAGGAACTCTTTTAACGTAGTACCATTTTTTCATTGGATGAGCCATGGTCAGCGCACATGCAGTCCATTCCATCCGAGGTGCGAAAGGGCGATGCGCGGTCCCATAACCCACAGTATTCCCTTTTCTCCTTTGCCATGGGCCGGCCATCGGTACAGAGTTTCTTGTCGTCCGTGACCAGTCCAGCACCATAGTATCATTTCTGTGATGGAGTAAAAATACAATTTACTACTCTCTATTGGTCTTGGATACCTAAAAGGCGACTAAAAGATATAATATGCATATAAAATATGTGCAAGAGAAGGAAAACTCGAAATAAAACCCTATACCAACATGTCTGATCAGCATAGTATAGTAGGTCAGTCTTTGTCTAATTGATAACCAATTGAGCCGAGAGCGAAATGTGATTAAATGGTCGAATTTGCGAAGGTTAAAAACGAATCGAATGCAATTGTTAAGAAGTTGGTCCAGCTTATTGAGCACATCTGCATTCAGGTCGAGGTGGCACACATCAGCATAATCGATGATAGGAAGGACTAAGGTTTGAACCGGTGATGTTTTAGTTGTAACTGGAAGAGTTCTATACCTCTATATAAAATTCTATACCTCTATATAAAAACCTTGTATAATGTAAATCGTATTTTATTTGGACTCTGTACTTTTTTCTACCTTCAATAACCACTGTACTTTATTTAGAAAAAAGTTGGCAACGCTTTTTTATTTTTTGTGCAGGCTGGGCTATGGTAAGCGCACACGCCTTTCATTCCCTCCGGGGCGACGAAAAAACGGCGCGCAGCCCCATAACCCAACTATAGCACATCGCCTTGGTCCTTGGGCTAACCACCGTCTAGTCCTCAGTGGTCGGCCCGATGGAATCCCTTGCTAGGTACCTTCTTCACTCGACGTCCAGAACATCAGTCACCGTCGCGCGGTCATCTTCTCTGTGGATGACGGAGCTCCGAAAAAATTAAATAAATAAAGTTGCCAACCCTAAAAGCATTCTACTAAAAACTAATAGCAACTAATGTCTATGAAACATTCAATAGACACTACAGACATACACTTACTAATTCCATGATATCCCAACGGAATTCATGACTGGACAAGAGTAATGTCATTATAATGGACGTAAACCACAACATACAAACCACCATTATAACTAAATACGTATTTAATCCTACATTTCGAACAGCATGTTCTTCATACAGAGATCAAATCAGTATGGTCAAGCGAAGCCACCAGTTTTATATATATCAATGAAGACAGGCCACTTTTAATCAGTCTTGTAATGGATACATTTCCGATAAAGTATAGGCTACTTTGGACTTTTTAATCTATATCTATACTAATATATAAAGCGGAAGAGTTTATTTAAACGCGCTAATCTCGTGAACTACTGGTCCGAATTGAAAAATTCTTTCAGTGTTAGATAACCCATTTATCGGGAAAGACTATGCTATAGGCTATATATCATCACGCTAAGACTAATAGGAGCAGAGCAGCAATGAAAAATGTTTCAGAATCGGTTAGATTTCGCAAAACTCATGTGTGACAGAATTGTATTGATTAAAAATATTTTCACCTTCTACGTAAACGAAGTCGCAGGTTAAACTTAGCATTAGCACAAAGTAACTGTTCCACGCGGACGAAGTCGCGGACATAAGTAAATATAGTTATCCATGTTTTCATGTGGTGACGGAGTAAGAATACAATTCACCACCTCTCTCACTTATCGGTGTCGTAAAGGATTAAATATACATACCTATAACATCTATGCAAGAGAACGAAAATTGAAGTGACTCTCTATACCAAAACGGTTGTTAAAAAAAAGTGAGCCGTCACTCAGGACGCCTGGCAGATGTGAAACATCGAAATTATTTGTACAAGTATATATGCATAAAAGAATAGATTAAGACAGAACTAATATGGCATAAAGTATTAAATAAAATAATACGATTTCCATTATTATTTGAAATCATCATCATCATCTTGCTCTTATCCCAATTACTTGGGGTCGACGCAATATGTCATCTGTTTTGACATATTGCAAATAGTTTCGGCGATGACTTTTATGACCGGCCGCCTGCCTGACGTCAACCCTCCTTGGGAATGTAATCGTTGACCCAAATGGTACCAGATGGAGTTGGTCCGGGGCAATCTAGGGCTCTTAGTCGTCTTTTACGACACCCACGAGCAAAGCAAGGGTTGGTAGTATTCGAAGCCATTTGAATTCCATTATTATTTGAAATATTACACAGAAATAAAATTAATCCACCGCACACTGAATGAATTCTAAACATTTATTTTCATTAGTATACATTATAGATAACAATTTACTTTGAGTTCAATAGATGGCGTTGTACAAAATTTTAAATCGCACCATGGTTTCGTTATAAAAATGTACATATATATCTCGATATTTATTTAATAGTTAATCAAGAGGGCACCGCGAGGCGTGGCGTTAAACGCCACGCGACCATCGCGGTCACCCTCGCCTATAGATGTTTCTATTTCACATCAAAAAGTAATCTGTCTGAACAATTTACTAAGTCAATTTCAGTCTTGATTGTTGAATAAGCCCTTGCTTAGTTGTAGAACTATAGAACGTGTAATTGTATGGCTGATAATGTATTCTTCATTTCACCACCAACGGATCCCTTTTTTTTTGATCCACCCCGGATTGCGGTCGGTGCACTCCTCGCACCACTCCGTCCGGGGCGACAGAGGGGCGTAAGCACGCACACCCGCAACCCACCCGAACACCACGTCGCCTTCGTCGTTGGACCGGAGAAGGGTTACTTGTCATCAGTGGTCGGGCCAAGGGATCCCCAGCGGTGTCTCCATTTAGTAGACGAAACGTAAGACTGGCGAAGGTCATGACAGTGTCTCTGATAAGTTGTGGAAGAACCGACAATGGGAAGAACGTAACGCTTCCACTCATCTCCTTTGAACCAATGACTTAAAAATGTTTTAACTGATATTACGTACAGATTTTGTTGTACAATAAAGAAATTTCTAATAGCAGACGTCAATAGACAATGCTGGTTGAAGATTAATGTATTTTTCAATTAGATGAGTAGTGAATTTACAACACGTCGAGGATATAATACGCCGCGTGACCTATATACGCCTTTTAAATGGACCACTGGCAGAGAATTTGATTAAAGTGGCCCAAACCAGCGAGTGAAAAAACGAAGATTATCTTCTTATTCTTAATTATAAGCCATTTTGCAAGTATTTATTACAATAAAGAGCTCCTTTATTGAAAATTTTATTGTAATTCAAAAATGACTGCCAAATATAAATATAATTTTCACCCGTTCATTTCATGTTTCCAAGTGGTGACGGAGTAAGAATATAATTCCCCACCCCCTATCTTGCCCGTGGATCAGATAACGTCTATGAAAGAGGAGGAAAAGTCTATATAAAATCCTTCTGACCAGCATGGTAGTAGGTCAGTATTCCTCCCCTTGCGGAGGAGGTTCGAGCCCAGCAGTGATAATGATGTATTTCATATTCGTTAAGTCCCCAAATAATCACAAACTTACAATCCCAAATACACTGTCCGATTTAAAAATATATTAAATAGAATAATAGTAAAAAGGATAAGGGTAAAAGCTACGAATACTATCAACCCTTGGTTGTTGATGTCGTAAAAGAGCTTTACATCGACTACAGCCAACTCCATCTGATGCCGTGCAGTCCAGAATTACATTCCCAAAAAGAATTCCCAAGAACTTTTGTAATGTGTACGCTGGAAAAAGAATGCATCGACTTCAAGTAATTGGGACAAGAGTAAGATAGTGATGAATAAAAAAAACTATGACCACAACTCCCGAATTATCTACGAGTGAATTACAAGTACATTTTCTTCCCTATAAAGAATTTAAGCGGCAAATATTTACAAAAGTCTTCACGAGAAAGCACTAAAAGGCAAGCTATTTCTATGTAAATGCTCTGCGATGGCCGTAACCCTTTGTTATTTAACATTACGCACGATTTAACGCGGCATATAGGCCAACAGTGATATTTTAAGAGTTATATTTCGTAGTTTCAGAAAAGAATATATATATTTTGATATATATTTTAAAATGTGTGATAGGAAAGGAGATCCATCGCTTTGACAAATGAAGGACTCATTGACATCATTTGAGTCTCCTCCACAATAAGAGAAATTGAAATACTAAATCACCCTGATGACTTCGTTTAAGGTTTTATTCCGAGTTTTCCTTTAGCATCGATGTTGCAGACATATCACCTTCAGTCGTCTTTTACGATGACACCCAAGGGTAAGATAGAAAGCAATACGGGATAGAATGAATGTGGATTAGGATATACGGAATCTTCTTACTAAATAAGTAGAGTAGGTAGACCTGCCTGTAGCCCTGGTATTGAGGTGTATCTTCAGTAACCACTTGCCCTCAGGTAGGCTGTTTACTCGCCTGATACTAAAAGCAATTAAAAACAGCTCTTTCTTTAGACCTATTATTATCGTATCGTATAGTTGTCTAAAAATCTACCGGTGTGATACTGATACTATCAGTGATGACTTACGAAACGTGTAAGTGATGCCTAACTGTCGGCCTTAAAACCAAGCTTAAGGTTGCTCAGCGTGATATGGACCGGCTATGCTCGGGATTTCTCTGCGACATAGAATTCGAAGTATGAAAATCTGTAGAAGAACAGGTATAACCGACATAGCGCGAAGAATTAGCACGCTGAAGTAGCAATGGACAGGTCAAATCACTCGACGAACCGACAACCGCTGGGGAAGAAATGTTCTCGAGTGGCGAGCACGTATCGGACGGCGCAGTGTAGGATACCTCCCCACTAGATGGACCAACGACTTGGTGAAAGTAGCTGGTCGTCGTTGAATACAGGCGGCACATGACCACATTTTGTGGTGAAGTATAAGGGAGGCCTGCGTCCAGCAGTGGACGGCGATAGGCTGAAAGATAATGATTACGTAAACATATTATCTTTTAATACGTGGAATAAAGTAGGATAAAAATATTGTTCATTCCTCTTCATTACGTCACTTATTTGTTTACGGGCATTGTTAGAAAACACGTACATATTTGTTTCAGAGTTCAATGATTTTATGTCAAACAATTTATATTCATCTGTAGTCCCCAACAAAGAGAAAGCTTAGTAAAATATTACAAACCTTTTCATAATCTTGTTTATTATTTGAAGCACGTCTCAATCATCCCACTCACTAAAATATGAAAATGTAATAACAGAGTGAATACATTTTTAAACATTTATATTTTTCAACTTGTGTTTCACACAGACAGATAGATAACGGCTTTATAATGTACTCGTATGGCCTTATAATGTGTAACTTTATAATGCATGGCTTTATATGTCGCCTTGGTCGTTGTCTCAGCTCATATACGTCCCACTGTTGGCTTGAACCTCCTACACAATAA
This sequence comes from Lymantria dispar, assembly GCA_032191425.1. Classification (NCBI taxonomy): domain Eukaryota; kingdom Metazoa; phylum Arthropoda; class Insecta; order Lepidoptera; family Erebidae; genus Lymantria; species Lymantria dispar. Next base: position 7,037,104 of record CM063445.1, on the reverse strand, counting down.
GAGGGAAATTGACCTTGCGCATACCATAGTTGCGGACCTTGCGCATAGCATAGTTTTTTACGAGATCCACGGGCTTGAGAGATAGTGAATAGATGTACAATGCATGGCTTTATATGAATAGATGTATAATGTATGGCTTTATATGAATAGCTCTATAATGCATGGCTTTATATGAATAGCTGTATAATATATGGCTTTATATGAATAGCTGTACAATGCATGGCTTTATATGAATAGCTGTATAATGTATGGCTTTTTATGAATAGCTATATATAATGTATGGCTTTATATGAATAGCTCTATAATGCATGGCTTTATATGAATAGCTGTATAATATATGGCTTTATATGAATAGCTGTACAATGCATGGCTTTATATGAATAGCTGTATAATGTATGGCTTTTTATGAATAGCTATATATAATGTATGGCTTTATATGAATAGCTCTATAATGCATGGCTTTATATGAATAGCTGTATAATATATGGCTTTATATGAATAGCTGTACAATGCATGGCTTTATATGAATAGCTGTATAATATATGGCTTTATATGAATAGCTGTACAATGCATGGCTTTATATGAATAGCTGTATAATGTATGGCTTTTTATGAATAGCTGTATATATGGCTTTATATGAATAGCTGTACAATGCATGGCTTTATATGAATAGCTGTATAATGTATGGCTTTTTATGAATAGCTATATATAATGTATGGCTTTATATGTATAGCTCTATAATGTATACTTTTACTTGTATACCCTTATAATTTCTATAGTATGTCTATAAAAATTATTCTTCGTTGTGACTAATAACTTTAATTGAATTGGTAGCACGCCTGCGAAGCGTGACTTTTATGATAATTTTCCTCATTGAGGAGAACTGAATTCAAAAGTGGATTTCGATAGGCTGTGAATGAATGAATGGATGAATGATGACGAGTTACGATTATAATATGCCATCATCCTTTATTTTCCTGTGGTGGTCAAACAGGTAACACCAGGGAAGTGAACAGTGTCGCTTACTAACGCAACTCAAAACACCAAATATAATCATCAATCCGCCTGGCAGTGGAGACTTATAAGCATTATAACCCCTTCGTGGGGTGCCTGTCTGGTGCATGTCTGAAGGGGACGCTGTTGATTGGATTTATTATTGTTTTCTAAGTCTGAGAACAGATTCCCGTCTACCAGCGTCTAATATGAATTATGCCTTATTAGACTCATTTTGAAGATTGTCTATGTATTGAAAGGATATTTGATAACGTAAGCAAAGGAATTGTGGGTTATGGGGCCGCGCGTCGCCCATGCATCGTCTCGGATGGACTGGACAATGTGTAAGCTGACCAAAGCCCACCCAAAATTTTAACCCGTTTTTTTAATCGCATAACGAATAGAGCTTCATGTATTCATCATTATTTGTAACACCTTATTTACTCATATTTCGCAATATAAATCAAACCGATTATAAATCAAACCGAAGTTTGTTTGATTCCGCTGGAGAGGTTGCCGCTACTCATTCTGTTAGCCATTTCATTTTTTTTATAGACAAAACCCGGCAATAAATTGATCCTTGTGTTACGGAGTCTAGACATAAGTCAAATTTAGTCTCGGGACAATTACTTGTGGGTAGCATAAAAGATTATCCGGCATGTACGTCGAATTTATCATCAAAAATATACATGCACATTCATCATCATCATTTCAGCTCATATACCTTTTTTTTTATTGCAAACGGTGGCAAACAGTACACCTGATGGTAAGTGTTGCTGCCGCTCATGGACCTTTAGAAGGCCGCTGCCTACCGTGAAGAAAGTGAAGGGAGTGTGAATGAGCGCATTGAGGCTCGGTGATACCAAGGGCACCACTAAAACCAAACCAAAAGAGGGTGTTTGCGTGTGGAGGACATGCAAACACCCTCAGAAAGTTGGGCTTCCGGCTCTCTTGCTCACCGAACGAAGCGCAGTAACAAATTGCTACTACCCAGACGTCGATTTTCTGCAAGAGTGTGGTACTACCCCGGACGGACCGGCCCGCGGCTGTAGACAGATAACTGTCGACAGTGTGGTCCTACCACTCTCAAACAACAGTGGGACAACGTTCCACTGTTGGGCTCGAGCCACCTCCACAATAGGAAAGAAATTAACCTACCGCTGGTCAGACTTGTTGATATAGGGTTTTATTTCGAGTTTTCCTTCTCTTGTATAAATATTATATGCATATTATATCCCTTAGTCGTCTTTTATGACACTCATGAGCAAGAGATGGGGATGGTGAATAGTATTCTTACTCCGTCACCACACGGAACATGCACAAAATTTAATGTATTGATAGATTGCTCAAGCTGTGTGGTGCCGGCCATGAAAACTACTACTCTTGCATTGCTCGTGGATATCGTAAAAAAAAAAAAAAAAAAAACGACTAAGAGTATTTTATCAACCTGTGCCGACTTCATTTGATGCCGTAAGGTCAACAATTACATTCCAAGGAGGATTAATGTCCGACGTCCTGGACGTCGAGAGGAGAGGGTACCTCGTAGGGTATTCCGTCGGTTCATCGGGGCGACCTGACGCGGCCGACCATCGCCAGGGCGATGCTCATGACAGCGCCAGGAACTGAGACGCGATCGCAGCCTTTTGCGAGGCAGTAGTCTCGCGGAAGAAGGCGGTGGAGCGCGTGCGCTAGGAGCGTCTCCTCGATGACGCGACTCGCCGCCGGCGACTAGGGCGGCGCAGGCGCGAATACCTGCACCTGATGCCGCCCTAGCCGAGGCCGCGGGTGACTGGACCGGGGAGTTAGTCCGTCACCGGCCGAGAGGCCAACTGCGTGAGGAAAAACCGACGTCCTCCCCGAGGGGGAGACGTCGATCGAGGAGAGGGTACTCCTCAAGGGATATTCCGTCCGGCCGATCACTGACGTCAAGTCACCCTGCTCCGGTGGTCGGCCCAACAACGAAAGCGACGTGTCGCAGGTGGGTTACGGGTGTGTTTGCTTACGCCCCTCTGTCGCCCCGGACGGAGTGGAGCGAGTAGCACGACGACCGTAACCCACCCTCAAAAAAAAGGGTATTCCGTCGGTCCGACCACGGAGGACAAGGAACTCGGTACCAGTGGTCGGCCCAACGACGAAGGTGACGTGCTACGGTGGGTTATGGGGCCTCGCGCCGCCCCTCTGTTGTCCCGGACTGACTGGGCGGCAGATACGCTGACCATAGCCCATCCCAAAGAAAAGGAGGATTAATGGGCGACTGGTCATAAAACTATTGTCAATAACTATTACAATATGTATTATGAAGGAAGACTACATATTTAATCGACCCCATGTAATTGGAATGAGAACAGAATAATGTTATATTGGTAGCTTGTTTGCAGTCTTTTGAGGTCAACGTATTCGTTAAAAACATTGAATCATAAGAGAAACTACGATTATCCTTCCTCCTATTACTTCACTATACGCAATATAATGACGAGAAACAAATATACAAAATACCAATATTACTAAGGTATATCCTGTTTTCTACAAACGTCATAAATATTTTGTAATATTAAAAAAGCGGAGATGGAATTCCAGAGTTTGGTCAGGTATTTGATAGTTTATGTAGCGGTCTTATATTTTACTAACAACCCGCCCTCGCTTAGCTTCGGTTTTAGTCGTTTTACCCGCGTAGTTCCCATTCCCGTAGGAATACCAGGATAAAATATAGCTTAGTTTACGCGCTGATACTATAGCTTTCCATTGGTGAAAGAATTTTTTAAATCGGTCCAACCCTTTTGAAGATTACCCGGAACAAACAGACAGACAGACAAAAATTTTTTAATCTGTATTTTAGGCATAGGTGTCGTGCAAATAACCGTGTGTGAATGAAAAAAGCCTATTATTTTGACATTACAAATAGACACTCCAATTTTATTTATTGGTATAGATTTAATGTTTTGGTGTATTATAAAACATTTGAGCTTGGTCATGAGGCCCATATTTAGGCACCACGTTTCTACGACGTAAGTCATTACTGGTCGTAGACCTGTGATTTTAGACACTAAAGTATGTTGGATGAAAATATCCAACGTACCAGTGTTATATGGCCATTATATCCATTAGTTGTCTTTTTAGCGGGTAAGTGAATTGTATTCTTACTCCATCGCCACACGGAAAAATGATTACCTGAATTGGTTATGATAAAATTCTAAGAAATAGCGTTCATCGTTAATCGTTATAGTGTAAACTAGCAATCCGCCCTCGCTTCGCTTCGGTTATAGGTTATAGTCGTTTTACCCGCGTAGTTCCCGTTCCTGTGGGAATACCAGGATAAAATATAGCCTAGTTTACGCCTTGATATTATAGCTTTCCATTGGTGAAAGAATTTTTGAAATCGGTCCAGCCGTTTTGAAGATTACCCGGAACAAACAGACAGACAGACAGACAAAAATTTCTTAATTGCTATTTTAGGCATAGGTGTTGTGCAAATAACCGTGTGAGCATGAAAAAAGCCTATTATTTTGACATTACAAACAGACACTCCAATTTTATTTATTGGTATAGATAACAGGGACTTTCGGGGTACTCGTTAAAATGAAGGCGGTGTGCATAATTCCTCAAATGTCCTTATGCTAACGCCGGTACCGGATAAAAAATATTAACACATTTGATTCTCAACATATCGTACTATTTACTAATAATGGTATCAATATTTTCTGTGTGATAATTATAATGTATTGTTCAATACGAATATTAATGTTTTATCAACCATTATCATTATCTCAACAAGATAATGTTACACAGTGCTTTGAAAGCTTTGGTTAGTACCTAGTCTCATTCACACATTTATGTGTCAAAACAAATATATACATTATTTTTACCATCAATTTATCGACGTTCCATCATTGAATTGAGAGAAGAAGGAAGGCTTGGCTGACGGTTCCTTCTTACCTCTTTTCTTTTTTTTTATTGAAAGCGGTGGCAAAGCAGCACACAGTACATCTGATGATAAGTGTTGCTGCCGCTTATGGACCTTTGAAAGATCATTGCCTACCGCTAGGAAAGTAAAGGGAGTGTCAAAGCGTACAATGAGGTTCGATTATATTAAAGGCATCACTAAAACCCACGACATGCAAACAGCCTCAGAGTGTTAGTTATTATTTGATTGTCTTTTACCTTTTAAAAGACAATCAAATCAGTACGAATACAATTCATTTCTTTTCTTGCCCGTGGGTGTCGTAAAAGACGACTAAGGGTTTATCATCATCATCATCACAGCCCACATACGTCCCACTGTTGGGCTCGGGCCTCCTCCACAATGGGAGGGAATTTGACCTACTATACCATGCTGGTCAGACATGTTGGTATAGGGTTTCATTTCGAGTTTTCCTTCTCTTGCACAGATCTTATGTGTATATTATATCCCTTAGTCGTCTTGTACGACATCCACGGGCACGATAGGGAGTGGTGAATTGTATTCTTACTCCGTCACCACACGGAAAGGGTTTATAACATGCAGATAATATATTTCGAGTTTTCCTTCTCTATGCAAGAGAAAGAAAACTCGAAATAAAACCCTATACCATCATGTCTGCCCAACGTGGTATAATAGATCAATTTTTCTCCCATCATGGAGGAGGCTCGAGCCCAGCAGTGGGATGTATAACGATGATGAAGCTAATGGATAGATGAAATTACACGCTAATAGCTTGTACTATACCAATGCATTTTTTTTTCTTCTTAATTTTATAGCCCAAAATATGTAGTAATAGCTATATATTTTTGTACTGCGTGATTGTGGCTACAAATACTACGAGTATTACTAATCCGGAGTATTATAAATCTTTCGTGCAGTGATGGATTAAGGAATACAATTCACCACTCCCTATCTTGCCCGTGGATGTCGTAAAAGACGACTAAGAGATATAATATGCACACAAGATCTGTGCAAGAGAAGGAAAACTCGAAATAAAACGCTATGCCAACATGTCTTACCAGCATGGTATAGTAGGTTAAATTCCCTCTCATTGTGGAGGAGGCCCGGGCTGCGATGATGATGATGATGATTACTAGTCTTTATATTTCTCGAAAATGTCGTAAAATACTGCTAAGAACATCTAAGCACTATCAATAGTGCTGTTTTGGAACAAGACTCTAATTCTACAACAGTTAAAAATCAGAACCTAAGGGATTTAGTGAAATTATACGACCGACCGCCTTTTTCACGTCAACTTCCTTCAGAAATGTATTCAATTGTTCATGTGGTGCTATTATAACATATTCAACATTTTATTATGAGCACCACTAAATTAAAAATAAATATTTAATGTTTTACGATGCTGTTATAACTACGTTGAAATTTATATATTAATCTTAATATAGAAACATCTAAATAAGTATTTAAAATCATTGATCATCACATACGTAAGTTTTCCAGAATCATTTTTGAATATGTCAGTAGTAAGCTTGTTTAAAACAACGACTTGTATTGTTAACTGATTGTAATATTGAACAAGCGACGCAACATGAAAAACGTGAAATATTATTCTATAATTGGTAAAAAAAAATTCAGAAACTTAATTGTTACAGTCTGTGCTTGTAATACTCTAAGCTTCTTACAGATGCACTCACAGAGGACGTAGTAATTAAGATACTAATGCCAGGTATCGGATTCCCATACTGGACAATATTTTGTGCAATTAACTTGGTGTAGTTATTGCCTGTTATTCGTAAAAGCCTCCACAACAAAACGATTAGCTGTTTAATGCAGAGATATCCCCTTAAGAAAAAAATTGGAACAGGCTCTGGGATGAGATATTTACTCCCAAACAGTATTATTAGTATTATTTCCACTATTCGACTTGTAATATTTTTGCGTAGCTATTCAAAATAAACAAGCAAACGCTTTCGAAATGATATTATTTCCTGAAAACCCCTAACGCAAACGGATGCGGAGGAAACAACCACGATTTGACTTGTTAAGCACTGTTTGCTAAGTATACATATTTTATCATAAAGAGACGGATTCCACTTCTATCTTTGTAAAATATGTAAAACTAGCTGACAAGACAGACGTTGTCATGTCTTAACTTAATTTATAAAAAAATATCCAATAGTAACAATTTAGTGTCAAATGTTATATATTTCCACGTTACAATTAAATGCAGCTCGATAAGGATTAAAAGCAACATTTCCATGCTGTTAATTATAATTTCATCGAATCATCGATTCCTTTTTACTCCATTCCACGTTTGACGTGCTCTTGTAATATGTCTTTAACCTGTAGCATTGCGAGTTCTCGTTACGTTTAATTGTTGGTATTTTTAATACAATTTACTAAAATTAAAAAAAAATCTATTATATTATTTTTTATATCAATTCAATGAAAACAGTCTATGAAAACCTACTAAAAGCTCTTTATTAATGTGAACTTCAAACGTACTGTATAATTGTAAATATCTGGTTGACCGAGCTTCGCTCGGTATATTTGTGTTGTATTTTTGTCGAATTTATTTAGATATATTATAAGTAAAAAATAAAAATTAAATAATTTAAAAAAATATCAAAAATTACAAAAAGAGAATAATAATAACACCGAGATTCGATCCCACGCTGTTTGAATGCTAAAACAAAACAAAAAGAAAACTGGACAACTTCCCAACTGAGCTATTGACACTCTTGACAACGACGACGAAATTCGAGATCTTATTCAGAGAATGTCAATAACATTTTATGTCATTGTATTGATTAGCTAAAACACCGACAAAACAACATTTTCTATATATAAAAGAAAGTCGTGTTAGTTACACTATTTATAACTCAAGAGCGGCTGTACCGATACGGCTGAAAATTGGTGGGCAGGTAGCTTAGATCCAGGAGACGGACATAGGATACTTGTTATCCCGTTCTATCCCGTGTATCGTAACATAAAACGTCAAAGAGATTACAAGTCACTATGAAACGTGGTATAACAAAAACATATCTTACATGTAATAACAAAACGCAAATGACAGCTATATACAGACTATATTTTCGGCAATTTTGAAAATATATTTACGAAAAAAATTATGGTGGTACGAAGTTCGCCGGGTCAGCTAGTTTTCTATAAATAAAACCTAGTTAGATCAACTTTTGGCCCCGAAACCTCTAGTATGCCAAATTTCATCAAAATCGTTGGAGCCGTTGCCGAGATCCTGAACATATATATCTATACCAATAAATAAAATTGGATTGTCTGTTTGTAATGTCAAAATAATAGGCTTTTTTCATGCTCACACGGTTATTTGCACTATACATATGCCTAAACATCACTTTATATTTTTTTTGTCTGTCTGTCTATTTGTTCTGGGTAATCTTCAAAACGGCTGGACCAATTTCAAAAATTCTTTCACCAATGGAAATGTCAGGGAGTAAACTAGGCTATATTTTATCCCGGTATTCCCACGGGAACGGAGCGAAGCGAGGGCGGTTTGCTAGCATATATATAAGAATTGAAGAATTGCTCGTTTAAAGATATAAGATGGAATTACACAAAATGATAAATAAACTATATATCAACCGATCCATCTATGTTAAACGATATTTGCAGCGCGCATTCTGTCAATAGCTGACATTTATTATAAACGTCTGGCCGTTATGTCAAACAGCTGATAATCATATAAAATTAATATTGGTTTTAAGTTTTCTTAAATTTTCTATTGTTTTGCTCAACTTTTTTATTTTTGAAGTGAAACTTCTTTGCGTGCATGAGGGTTTTTTACGAATGAAATGAGTCACGAAGATGTGCAGCGTTTTTGTCGAAGAAGAGGGAGAGAGCGATTGAGATCGATTGAGAGAGAGTGAGAAAGGGCGAACATAGCACGAAGCTCAGCCATGGGGCGACAGTAGGGAGCAAGCGAGTGAGAAAGATCGAGAGATTTTCTTTTTTTTTTAATATGGTTGAAAAAACACATGGAACCAAAGAAGTTTCACTTCTAACATGCGTACTTGGTACTCACGCTATTTTTTTTTTTTTTTCTTTCATAAGAACATTTTCTTGATAATAAAAAACACAACAAAAAAGAATTAGCGAAACTGTTCAATCCGTTCACCCGTGATGCGATTACCAAGGGCAATAGAGATTCATTTTTATATATTTTTATATATAAAGATTACTTATACTATACAAATAAATAAAACTCAAGTTTGTAATGTAAATATAGTGCGTTTTAGTCATGCTCACGCGGTCATTTACATTATACTTACGCTTAAAAACTTTTTTACATTTTCTAGCTGTCTATTAGTCAGTCTGTTTGATGCGGGTAATCTTCAAAAAGGCTGCACCGATTTCAATAATATTTTACTACCAGATTTTTCTCTCAGAAAAACTCTATAAAATTTTGCCCCGAGAATTAAACCCGAGGCTTCATGGATTGCGGTTGCGTACGGTAACTTAGGAGACATTGGATATTTAAAATGTTAATCGACTGACACCGAAGCGATGCAAGGGACGAGCCGCTAGTTGCTAAATATTTTAAGATTATATATAATAAAGTATACCTATACTTTATTTCTTAAAGATATACAATGCTCATTTTATTTCTTAAAAATATGCAATCCGGCGAATACATCACTCAACTTCGATTTGCAGACGATATCGTCGTTATGGCAGAATCCATGGAGGACCTTGGCACCATGCTCAATGATCTCAGCAGGGTATCCCAACTACGAATGTTTGGTTTTGTTTTGGTTTTGGTTTACGAATGAACATGGACATGACGAAAGTCATGTCAAATGCCCATGTCATTCTTGTACCGATCCTAGTTGGCAATGCGATTCTCGAAATTGTCGATCATTATGTTTACCTAGGACAAACAGTCCAGTGATCCAATTTCGAGAAAGAGATCAGTCGACGAATCCAACTCTGTTGGGCAGCGTTCTGGAAACTTGCTTTCAACAGTCTCCCACACGAGACGCTAAAGGAGGCACTTCGATACCATGGAGTACCTCCGTATCTTGTGAGACTGTTGGAGGCGTACCTCGAGGGAAGGCACGTGCTCTGGGAGGGGGGCGACGGGCGTATACATCGCCATCGGGTGGAGTGCGGCGTCCCACAGGGCTCGGTCCTCGGTCCGGTGCTGTGGAACGTCGGATTCGACTGGCTCCTACGGGGTCAGCTCCTTCCTGGGATGGGGATCATCTGTTATGCAGATGACACCCTTATCACGGTGAAGAGGGCGGACTTCCGGGGGCCTGTCCGATTGGCAGAGGAAGGAGTGGCGCTCGTCGTGGACCGGATTGGGATGTTGGGTCTGAGGGTCTCACTTGACAAAACCGAGGCCCTCCTTTTTCATGGCCCACGTCGAGGTCTCCCCCGAGGAGCACACATCAGTGTGTCTGGGGTTGCCGTGCCGGTGCAGGCCCAAATAAAATATTTGGGTCTGCACCTCGATTCAAAGTGGAATTTCGGGCCACACTTTGCCCAGCTCGTCCCGAGGCTCGTCAAGTCGGCCGCGGCGCTGGGAAGGCTTCTGCCGAACACTGGCGGTCCTGGGTCGTCGTGCCGGCGTCTGTACCTCGGTATCCTGCGGTCCATGGCACTGTATGGTGCCCCTATCTGGTCGGAGTCCCTCACCGCCCGCAACAGAGCCCTCCTGCGTCGACCGCAGAGGGTCATCGCGGTGAGGGCTATTAGGGGCTACCGTACTGTGTCCTGGACTGCGGCAACACTGCTGGCGGGCGACCCCCCTTGGGCACTGGTGGCGGAAGCGTTGGCAGAAATATACCGGTTCCGCGCCACATCGCAAGTCAACGGCGAGCGAGTCTCCACAAGGGGATTGGGCAGAGTTCAGGAAGTGGCCCGAAGGGAAGTCATCCGGCGGTGGAGGGAGGATCTAGAGTCCCCCGTAGCAGGGCGGGGGACTGTGGAGGCAGTTGCGCCGCATCTCCACCGCTGGCTCAGGAGAAGGCACGGCAGTCTTACATTTAGGATGGTGCAGGTGCTTACCGGACATGGGGTCTTCGGTAAATACCTGCACAAAATTGGAAGAGAAGAGGCCCCAGGATGCCATGAGTGTGGCGCGCTAATCGACGATGCGCGCCACACACTAAAAGTATGCCCCGCCTGGGGGCCTCAGCGCCACGTCCTGTCAACGGACATGGGAACAGCGAACCTGTCGTTGTCGACCATCATCTCGAAGATGCTCGGCAGCGACAGCTGTTGGTCGTCGATGGCCTCCTTCTGTGAGGCTGTCATTACAAGGAAGGAGGCCGCGGAGCGGGCACGCGAGGCACTTGCGTCCGCAGACTCGCTCTGCCGGCGGCGACCAGGGAGGAGGAGACGCCGTTATGCGCTCCTCCTCCCACCGCCCTGAATGATGACAGAACGTGGCCAGACGGCCAAGCGTTGGGGTGTCGGGGATAGAATGTCATCAGACGATCTCTCCGGCACCTCGTAAAAGCGCGGCAGGGGCCGCTGTGGTTTTAGTGGGTATTTCGGTCACTTCTGTGGCCGGCGAGTCCCACACACACTCCCCTGTTTGTAACCGGCGGGGGATAGTGCGTAAATGCATTTCCAAAGCGGGAAAAAAAAAAAAAAAAAAAAAGCGTTCTGGAAACTTAAGAGGACCTTCTCATCCAACATACCTCAGTGTCTGAAAACACAGGTCTACGACCAGTGTATGTTACCAATGATGACTTACGGCACAAAAACGTGGTCCCTAAATGTAGGCCTCATAACAAGGCTCAAAGTCGCTCAGCGTGCTATGGAACGGGCTATGCTTGGGATTTCTCTGCGAGATAGAATCCGAAATACGGCAATACGCAGAAGAACGGGTGTAACCGACATAGCACGAAGAATCGGCACGCTGAAGTGGCAATGGGCAGGCCACATCGCTTGACGAACCGACAACCGCTGGGGAAGAAAGGTTCTCGAGTGGTGACCACGTATTAGACGACGCAGTGTACGCCCCCAACTAGATGGACCGACGACCTGGTGAAAGTCGATGGGCGTCGTTGGATGCAGGCGGCACAGGACCGCACTTTGTGACGTAACATGAGGGAGGCCTACGTCCAGCAGTGGACGGCGATAGGCTGAAATGATGATGCAATCCTTACCAACGAAGTAAGCAAAGCATTCACTACCCGTTTTCTTGCCCATGGCTGTTGTAAAAGAAGACTAGTCCTATTTTTCTTGCAAGTAACATCTCTGCAAGAAAATGAAACCTCGAAATGAAATCCTATACCAACGCTTCCGACCAGCGTGGCATAGTAATTCAATCTCTAATTATGCAAGAGGCTCGATTCGAAAAATATCGTGTCATGATTCCTTACCTCCTAGCCTAGCGTCTTAGGAGTTGTAAAAAGCATCAGGAAAGTATGGCGATTATCGTTATTCATCAAAATCCATTCAGTAGTTTTTGCGTGAAATAGCAACAAACATCTACACATGTCATCTTCACATCCTCACAAACTTTCGCGTTTATAATATTAGTAGCAGTAGGATTATCATAATTCATACGTCCCGCTACTCATAATTTGTCTGCTTGCTTGCTATATCCCTTATTGTTAGTCGTCTATTACGATATCCACCCCCTAGGTGGTGAATTGTATTCTTACTCCGTCACCACACGGATTAAGATTATAATTATTAAGATTATAATCATTAAGATATAAGATTTATAATTATTTTTTTCGGCTTATAAAACTATTTTATTAATTTTCTTAAAAAATATTAACACCAGCACTAAGGACAAATTCTTATATTGTGGGGAAATTTACAAACATATAATTAAAGGACACAGATTATACCAATATTCGCAACAATTTGTGAATCACACGAAGTATTGTCTTGCGTGGGAATTGAACCAACTTAGCACATCGACAGACACACAGAGACATACAATCGAATTATTAAGAACCTCCTCCTTGTTTGAAGTCTGTTAAAAGTACAGATAAAAGTTTATGACGAAATATACCCGGTCCTTCACAATATTATTATGTCAACTATAGTAAAGATTTGATAAATATTATATTCTTTGTACATTTCCTTTTGTTTGGAACGTTTTGTTTGTCAGGCAGACGCCGTTCCCACGGTCTTAAAAGAGCTTTGACAAATTTTATTAAATATGCTACTTCTGTTTACTAAATAATGGTAGAAAACAGAATTCATTATCTATGGGTTAACATCAGACAATCGGCTTGTGATAGGTTTAATTTTACAAACGCTTCATAATAAAATTAATTTGTTGTTTAATAATTAAGACCATAGATAGTTGGATGGAATCATCATCATCGCAGTTCATATACGTCCCACTGTTGGGTTCGAGCCTCCTCCACAATGGGAGGGAAATTGACTTTCTATACCACGCTAGTCATCTGACTAGCGTGGTATAGAATGAACACATCTGTGTTCGTATAGGATTTTATTTCGAGTTTTCCTTCTCTTGCATAGTTGTTATACACCTATCATACTTAGTCCTTAGTTGTCTTTTACGACACCCACGCGCAGGATAGGGAGTGGTGAATTATATTCTTACTCCGTCACCACAAGGAAAATTATTGGATAGAATCGGTAGGTCCAATTTCGACAAAAAGGTCAGCCGACTAATCCAGCTCTGCTGGGCAGCATTCGGGTAACTTAAGGGGATCTTCTCATCCAGTGTCCGCAGTGTCTGAAAACAAAGGTTTATAAACAGTGTGTGTTATCAGCGATGACATACGGCACTGAAACGTGGTCTCTAAATATCGGCCTCATAAAAAGGCTCAAAGTCACTCAACGTGCTATGGAGAAGGCTATGCTTGGTATTTCTCTATATGATAAAATCCGGAATACGAAAATCCGTAGAAGAACGGGTGTAACCGACATAGCCTGAAGAATTAGCACGTTCAAATGGCAATGGGCAAGCGACATCGCTCGTCGAACCGACAATCGTTGGGGAAGAAAGGTTTTCAAGTGGCGACCACGAATCCGATGAAGCAGCATAGGATGACCCCCTATTAGGTGGACTGAAACTTACAGGGAACCGTTGGATGCAAGTGGCACAGGATCGATCCAAGTGGTATTCACGTGGGGACGCCTACGTCTAACAGTGGACGTCTATGAACTGATGAATGGAATTAAAACTGTCTAAGCATAACACTGTCACATTTTTCTTGTGACAACTTAGGCCGAAGGTCAGCAACAGGCGGACCGCGAAAGGTCGAACCTCGGACCACCAAATATTGTTAAATATCGAACACCAAGTATAAATTATTCGAATTTGTTGTTCTTCTCAAGAGCCAAATACCAAAAAACTGGCTGAAGACAGGTGCAGTTTCTAACATTTTAGGTCTTGTGTTTTATGATTAAAAATTTTATTTGATACCATACAATAAATTAATTATTATCACTTGTTTTTTTTACTGGACTTCGTTAAAATTTGCCTACTATACCCGGTCCCCACCTAAAACTACTTACCAACCCCTGACTTAGGACTTAGGCAATTGGAATGAATTTCCAATAAATTGTCGCTCATTTTTCGCTGCCATAAATTATATTTTTAAATAGGCTAACATGTCATCTCAGGCATTTTAATTGGGTATTTAAAGTCTATATGATTAATTTTATAAAGCGATATTATTGAATATCCTTGATACATAACTTGAATCGAAACATTGTACTACGCGTATCTACCCATTCATTAACGAAATTAACTGTAAAGATTAATGAACGTTATCAGCTTAATATTTATATGTCGAAGTTATTCTATAGTGCTGTCTGCTACTATCGTAGGTATAGATCGACTGAGGCAATATATCCGCAATATAATATAGGTCTATTTTTTAGGTGTAGTTGTCTTTTTTTATTGATCTTAGTTGCACAAACAGCACGTCTGATGGTAAGTGTTACTGCCGCTCATGGACCTTTGTTAGGTCGCTGCCTACCGTAAAGAAAGTGAAGGGAGTGTGACTGCGTGCAATGAGATTCGATGATACCAAAGATTTCACCAAAATCCAGCACACGCAAACTCTCTTAGAAAGTTGGATATCCGGCTCTCTGGCTTAGCCAACGAAGTGTGGCTGTGGCCAGGGATGTATCTGATAGGCTTTATGAAAATTACTCGATACTTCAAAAACGATTCGATACCAATACCAGTATACTTCTCAATCGATACTGATTGAGTACCGATACTTTATGACCGATACAATATCGATACCTGGATGGTATCGTTCATCCCTAGCTGATGGGACTACCCCTGCAGCGGTGCCAAATCGATTCTTGAAGTTGTCGATCATTATGTTTACATAAGACAAACAGTCCAGTTAGGTAGATCTAATTTCGAGAAAGAGGTCAGCCGGCGAATCCTACTCGGTTGGGCAGCAAGAGGATCTTCTCGTCAACATACCTCAGTGTCTGAAAATACAGGTCTACGACCAGTGTGTGTTGCCAGTGATGACTTATGGCACGGAAATGTGGTCCCTGAATGTAGGCCTCATAATCAAGCTAAAGTCGCCCAGCGTGGTATGGAGCGGGCGCGGCTCCGAAATACGGCAATCCGTAGAAGAACGAGTAGAACCGACATAGCACGAAGAATTAGCACGCTGAAGTAGCAATGGGCAGGCCACATCGCTCGACGAACCGACAACCGCTGGGGAAGAAAGGTCGAGTGGCGACCACGTATTGGACGTATAGAACGTCCCTCCACTAGGCGGACCGACGACCTGATGAAGGTTGCTGGGCGTCGTTGGATGCAGGCGGCACAGGATCGCACTCTGTGGCGCAACATAAGGGAGGCCTACGTCCAGCAGTGGACGACGATAGGCTGAAATGATGATGATGCATAAATCATCTATAAAAGAGAAATAAAACTATGCCAAGAGAAAGATGGTGAATTGTATTCTTACTCAGTCAGCACACGGTGATTTTAATAACCAATAATAAAAAAGAAACAAAGAAGGAAATTTATAAATATGAAACAAGAATACACACGAACATATTGAAAACCTATATATTTTTATATACTCTCTGACCCTCTGAACGTCAAGCTTCAACAGTGTCTTTATCCATTTAAGTTAATTGATTTGCCATATATACTACCAGTGTTCGATATACCCATATCGATTAATAAAACCTGCCAATATGTGTGGTATATTTCCAGGAACAGATGTAGGGTGGCCAATTTTATTAGATCCAAAATTTACTTTTTATTTACGTAACCCTGTGCGAGGACAGGTAGGTTTTTAAATGGTAGTACCACACTGTCAACAGTCGTCTGTCTACAGGCGCGGATCAGTCTCGTCAAGATTGTACCACACTCTGGCAGAAAATCAACTTTTGCAATTTGTTACTGCACTTCGTTCGGTGAGCGAGGGAGCCGGAAGCCTATCCTTCCGACTAGGGTTGCCAGGTCGTCAAACCTAACCTAATAGCCGGACAGACCAGCTAGTTTGGCCAGACATTTGGGTAGAAAGGCCGGACACCCTACATTATTGAGGATTTTGTGTTTTAGTATTATTAGGTACGACAAAAAAATTTATGTAAAATTAAGCTTTTTGGATTATTATGACGAGCCAAGCTCGGCGCGAGCTCGTTTGCGAAATGTAAAAAGCCTAATAAAAGCTGGACATGCCGGACACCAATTATGTTGGCCGGACACGCAATTAAAAAGCCTACCTATGTCCGACTTTATCCATACGCCTGGCAACGCTATTTCTGACCGTTCTTGCGTGTGCTGTGTTTTGGTGATGTATTTAGTAGGTATCACCAAACCTAATGAGGTTTTAGTGCAACGGCACGTATTTACACTCTCTTCACTTTCTTTACGGTAGGCAGCGGCCAATGAGCAGCAGCATGACTTACCATCAGGTACGCCCTTTGCTCGTGTGCCACAGCAATAAAAAAAAATTACTATCCATTAGCAACAGCGATAAAAGAATTACTATCCATTATTCATATAATATATTTAAACAAGTAATTCTTGTATATTTCTACATACTCAGAATCTAACAAACGCTTTTAATGAAATTTACTATGTAAGAGGTTTCGGGGGCGATAAGTCGATCTAGCTAGGTTTCATTTTAATAGAAAATTACGTTTTATAAGTGTTTTACAAAGAACAATTTAATTAGAATACATATGAAGGTAAATTTTGTCACTGCCACTGAAATAGCTCAGTTGGGAAATCGAGCAGTCCATTAATTAATGACGGGCCGACCACTGATGACAAGTAACCCTGCTCCGGTGGTCGGCCCAACGACGAAGTCGACGTGGTTTTCGGGTGGGTTGCGGGTGTTGCGTGCTTACGCCCCTCTGTCGCCCCGGACGGAGTGAAATAACACAATTTTTGAGAATAATCAAATTCAAATTCAAATCATTTATTATGCATAGACCCCGAGAGGGCACTTACATATTGTCAATTTTACAAAATAAAATTAAATTATTCAATAAAAATAAACTACCACCGGATCGGAACGCGACCGCTACTGAGAAGATCCGGCAAGAAACTCAGCGGGCTTGTCTATTATTTTAATTTTTTTTTTCTTCTTACTAGATATAAATTTGTATACATGTTTTGTAAGACCTAGCTCCAGTGTGATACCCTTCGAACTGCAAGATACTTAATATAATTCAAATGATTATGGCTGGACCAGATCCCACAAGCGGCACCCGATCACGAGTTAACTACTAGAGCAGCGATCACTCCCCTCAACCATTATGGAGGGAAGGGAGAGACCCGCTCCACGCAGCTACCGAAAGTAGATCCTTCAGTGAGCATGACCAAGACCACATGTTACAAACGACGAAAATGCAAAATTTCGTTAGGCAAAACACGCTACGCTTTACAATATTAGAGTTATTAAAAAAGAGTTTATTTAAAACAACAAGGAAATTGCATAATGAGGAGCTATATAATACGAATAGCAACTGTGCAACATAAGGCAAACTCGAAATAAAATCCTATAGCTTAGACTAAAAACGTATAGAAGGTAAGTTCGTGCACAAAAAGTGAAGCATTTCAATTGGAGCCTAACGGAGCTTACGCCGGAACCGTTCCGTAATGTCACTATCACTGTACTGCAAGTACGTAAGCAACTCTTAAAAATAAATAGGTAATTATGACGATTTGTGCATTCAAATGGTGTCATAACACATCTTAAAAACAAAAAGGTTTTTAACATTACTTTTAAAAGTATTCCGACGGTTTATGTTAATAAAAACAAAATTTGATTTCATAATTTGTATAGTGGTGTGTGTGTGTGTATGTGTGCAATCGTCTACGCGCATGTAGTATTTATAGATTCATATTTCGATCGTTCGAAGTACCAACACTATCCTTCTATGCGTTGTTATTCTAAGCCCTATAGCAACTCATCTAATCAGCGTGCAATAGTAGGTCAATTTCCCTTCTATTGTAGAAGAGGCTCGAGTCCAGCTGTGGGACATGTTTGAACTGTAATGATGTTAATGGTGCATAGCTGATAGTAAGTCATATTACCACTTATGGACCTTAGTAACACCAGCTATAAAGTCGGGCTGCTGTCTAGTAGTAGTGGGTCGTCGACGATTTTACAGTCGACGCAACGAGACCGTTTATCGTCGATGATAAACTAGTTGAAAAAACAGTCTAATTTTCGACTAGTTTACGTCGTAGACGCTTATACAAGACGAGACGTTTACTTTATATTATGATGTACGTTGATCGTCCATTGGTAAAGGACAACGAAACTTCAACGAATTTTATTAGACAACAATTTCATTGTACAATGTACATTGACGCTTCAATGTGTTATGATAGTCCCATCACATGATAACAGAGTTCAATGAATTGCAATTCAATCTATCTATGCGTTATGATTTCGGTTCGACTCGCCCCCACGGGCGCGGGCGGTGAGGTTTGCGAGGCGGGTAAAGAGCGTAGCGAGCGTCGTCGAAGTTCGGACCGACTCGGGCGCTTTCGAACACTCGCAAGTCGTCGTCGCGTTCGTGTCATTCGTTGATGCGACGACCGATTCGCGAAGCCGTTCATACATAAACATGTTTATCAGTCAACTATAAACTAGTTTATTAGTTCACGGCAAAGAAACAGTCGAAAAACCTGTTCGTTTATTCAACGACCACCACTACTGTCTACCGTGAAAGTAACAGTAAAAGTACTCCGCCTGCCATAAATGACTATCTAACTTAAGTGACTACCCCACGAAAACCTTAATTAAGCACTAATTTAACTAAAATACCGAACTACTACAGTCTTATTATACGAACTTCTACGTAAGGCAACGAATTTAAAACGTTAATAAAAATTAAAAAAAAGAGTTGTTAAATAAATTAGAATAGAAATCATATATTTTTTTGCTTTTTAGTTCCTCGGTGTTTTTTGAAAGCGGTTTTGTTTTTTTTTTTAGTTCATTGTTATGCTTTTTATTCGTTACATCACACTATATAAATTAGGTAGGAAGTTTATAATAGGTGGTACATTATTGAAGCCATACCTGAACCGCTTCAATTTGATGGAAAGCCTCGATTTTTCAATATCTCATACTAATCCTGACCTGATGAGCGCCGGGCAAGTACAAGTAATAGATACATCGAAAATAAAGGACTTTCAAATCGGTCCAAGTCGCTTTGAGTAATCGAGGAACATACATCCTTACTAATATTAGAAATGCGAAAGTAAGGTTGTTTGTTTGTTTGTTTGTTACGCTTTCACGCTTAAACCATCGAATCGATTTCAAAAATTCTTTCACCAAGGGAAAGCCATAATATCAGGGAGTAACATAGGCTATATTTTATCCCGATATTCCCACGGGAACGGGAACTATGCGGGTAAGGAGACTGAAACCGAAGCGAAGCGAGGGCTGGTTGCTAGTAAAAAATAAATAAAATATTCCGATGAATTGAGAATCCTTTTTCTTAAAGTCTGTCAAAAAAATAATTGACGGCACATGACGATATTTTTTAGCAATTGACACATTCTATAATTTGTATTTTTGATGTATTCTTTACAAGCAACTCGCCCTCGCTTCGCTTCGGTTTCAGTTGCCTTACCCGCGTAGTTCCTGTTTCCGTGGGAATACCGGGATAAAATATAGCCTATGTTACTCCCTGATATTATAGCATTACATTGGTGAAAGAGTTTTTGAAATCGGTTCGGTGGTTTAAGCGTGAAAGCATAACAAACAAACAAACAAACTTACTTTCGCATTTATAATATTAATAAAATAAGTATGTAAGCTTTACTATACATTCAATAGCCATTTTATTATTCTTTATATTAGCCAATTTATTACCTTTTACTAATTTCTTTCTTTTTTGACTTTTCTAACGTTTTTGTTCCTTAGAGAACTTTCAACAATCTTTTACAAATTGTATACTCAATGCTCTGGCTCCCAAGATACAAGGCTTTAGAACTTTAATTCGGGCACTATTGTAAACAAAATCATGTAAATTGTAATCCTTGTTCAAATAAATTATTATTATGTATCTCCTTTTGGTTCACGAATATTTTCCAAGGGAAGATACCCGGTCCTTTGAAAGGCTTACATGGGGATATGGATCCAACACGCAGAGGCCTTTGGAGAAATTTAATCTAAAAATAGGATGGGACATCTACCGATGACACTCCACGTCTGCACATAACACACGTAGACTGCCAACGGTAAATGTAAAACTACTGTGTGATGATGGTATCTAATACATGATTATGGAGTTGGAGGTTAGATGGACTGGAAACGGAAAACTATTGATTTAAAACAGTCGTCTGCCTTCAATACCTTTATCGTCTTGAACTTTGGCAGACGGTGACTCGCCAACTCACTGAATGGCCCCTCCCCCCCAACGGTCGCCTCAGACACGCAGGTCATACGGGCAACAGGGGGGGCAACATTGGTGTAAGTGACTTAGGGTGTCGAGCGCTGCGGCGCCGGTTTCACCATCGCAAGTCCCCGATAAACGGAGACCCGCAGTGGTTTCCCCGTAGTTATGCCCTTGAAAATGACACTTCCACCCCCTAGCATATAGCTCTAGCGACCCCTCTCTGACCAGCCGTTTTCACGCCACTCTTCGGTTTCCACTCCAGCCAGCCAGTAAAGGCGAGCTGGATACGAGGCCCTGGCCGACTCTCTAGGGCATTCAGGACCGCAGTGTCGCCACTCACATTCAGCACGCCACAAGCTGCTCTGCGGTTTATTGGCTTTCCTATAAATCTTGTGATACATTTTTTCTTTTATATCAAAAGAACTTAGAGAACCATATAATGTTCCTCCGAGGTTTGCGTTAGTACCATAGTGAGATGACGACTGGCCCAGAAGGGTTTATTATTATTATTATCTAATCATGATCTAGTCCCACTGTTGGGCTCAAGCCTCTTCTGCACTAGAAGGAAACTGTACCTACTAAACCGCAGTGGTCAGACGTGTTGTTATAGGGTTTAATGTCGAGTTTTCCTTCACTTGCATAGATGTTATCTGCATTTCATATTACTTAGTCGTCTTTTACGTCATTCACGGACAAGAGAGGTGGTGGTAAAGTGTATTATATTGTAACATAGCTATCAGAAATTCCAACCTACACATTATCTAATCCATCCAACCATAAGTCCGAAAACGTCCACTATTGGACATTTAGGCCTCCGCCAAGAATGCCACTCAGAATGGCCCTGTGCCACCTACATCCAACAGTTCCTTGCGACTTATACAATGTCGTCAGTCCACCTAGTGGGAAAATCAAACACGCATAATCGAGTTAAATACAATAACAATTTATACATAAAAAGTAAGAACTATGTAAGGGTATAAATATTTATGCCTGATGCCGCCCTAGCATAGGCTGCGGGTGACCGTACCAGGGATTTAGTCCGGGCACCCGCGGAAAGGTTAGCCTCGCGACGGCGATTGGCATCTCAGTAGGGGAAGCCGACGCGAGAGGGGTACTCCGTCGGGTCAACCACTGAAGTCAAGGAACTTTGCACCGGTAGTCGACCTAACGAAGAAGGCGATGTGCAATACGGGTGTGTGTGCTTAAGCCCCTCTGTCGCCCCGGACAGAGTGGAGCGAGGAGTGCACCGACCGTAACCCACCCCCAAAAAAAGAAAAACGGTATAAATATTCTTTCATCTTATCCTCTCAGCGCATTTAAGTCCCACTGTTGGGCTCGGGCCTCCGCCGCAATGAAAGGGCAATTGATCTGCTAAACCGCGCTGGTCAGATTAGTGTTGCCCAAATGCAAGACCAAGACAAGACTTGGACCGGTCTTGGTCTTGCAACACCACACCTGGTCTCGTCTTGGTCTTGGTCTTGCGCACCCGAGTCTTGGTCTTGGTCTTGCGCACCCGAGTCTTGGTATTGCAGCAAGAGTCTCGCAAAGTTTTGCAGTTAGAATAACGTAACAGTAATTTATCATGGCAATGAAAAATCCAACTAAATTAATCAAATATCCTATCCTATCTATCCATCTGCTAGCCTATAGTTCACTATTGAATACAATACTTACCACTGGAGAAAATTACTCTTCTATTCCCCTGGTGTTCCATTAGACAGCGTTACTACTCTTATGACAGGACTTTCGACCCTATTTTCTTAAGACGTCACCACACGAGGCAGTTGATACAATAAATTTTATGTCATTTTATAATCAATGCGATATTTTACAATTAATGCGATTGTTTATATTCCCCTTCAAGTTAAGTGGTATGTATCTATTGTATTTCCAGTTTAGTTACTGATACTCTGGATACTTGCAAAAACCTGTTGCTCTATTGCCTATATAAATACTTTGGCCGCTGGATCCATGTAGCTCTTAGTATACTATTTATTCAAGAACATATAAAACTGATTTAAAATTTTATGGTTTTAATACTTGTAAAATGTATGATATTCGTCGTCATCGTCACAGCTCATAAAAGTGCCACTGCTGGGCTTAAGCTTCCTTCCAGTAAGAGGAAAATTGATCTACTATACCACGCTGGTCAGACATGTTGGTACAGGGTTTTCTTTCTAGTTTCACTTCTCTTGCACATATGTTATATACACAGGGTGTATCAGGTTATAGGACAACTATTCATGTATGTTGTAGTTCAACAGTCATAGATCATAATTAGAATGTATATTACACAAAAACAATATAACGTAAAAGTTATAGTGATTACAAAAATGTGTGTCTAAGAGTTTATGCCTTAAATTTTATGCATTATGTAGGTATGTATAGACAGGATATATGTAAGCATGTAAAATTTCGACAGTATAAATAGGTATTAGATTTGCGCGAACCTTTCAATGGTTACGTAGGTACAAAGGCGACTCATCAACGGTCATCGGCCGATCAGCTGATTTATGTTAAAGCGAAGTTTGTCTTGCTTATGCAAACGTAATCATTGATTTATTCAAATTCTAATGAACATTTAACAAAATACGAATATGTTGTAGATTAAGTATCATTCCTTTATACATTTTAATCAATTTACACGAAAAAACGATGACAAAATTGAGAACTTACATGTCTCTCAATTCATTAATGAATCGATAATTTTATTTCAATTTTTTTTCATGGGTTCCTAACACCATTGCCCGATCCGATTTGATACGACATCCACGGGTAAGAGTGTCTGTCTTTTTTTTTGTGTGTGTGTGTAGCTGTTGGTCGCAGATGACCTTGACAGCTTAACGCGGCCAATGGGTGAGCGCTGATGGCTCTCAACCCGGTAAGTAAGTTAAGCGAACATCGCCCGAGGGCTCCCCCCTGTGGGGAACGGACCTCGGCTCGGGGCGTCGCTGAGAGCAAAGTGGGCGTGGCCAAGTTTAGGTTAATGACTTTTACGCGGCGCGGTTTTCGACCTCGACGGCGAGGCCGATACCGCGGAGTTTTATCTGTTATCGCTGCGCGAGCTGTGTAGGTCCTTTCTTGGGCGATCATAATAGCGTCATCTTCTTCTTCAAGAAGATAACGAGGACATCGGACCGCGGATATTTTTGAGGGGACGTAGTTTACCGCCCCAACCACTAGTGGATTGGGGTGAGTCGTGGCAGAGGCAAAATAGCGCTGGGAGCAACACTTCATGTACTGCCTGATGGTGATCGTACTCTGTCCCTACATGGACATTTATATGGATTAATTGTAGGCATATTTCTATGTCCAACAGTGAACGTCGTTGGGCTAATGAATAAACGGATATATAAATATGTATAATGGGCAAGAGCACTCTCGTGATTACGGTATTTTTGTCCTTAAGCCTTTCCGAAGAGTAATTCTGAAAAGCCAACACCAACATTGGGAATCGATTGGCCAATAGATGGATATCTCAAGACTGATTTGACTTGCCGTGTAGTGACGGAGTAAGAATATAATTCATCACCCCCTATTTTACCCGTGACTGCGAACCCACGACTAAGGGCTATAATATATAACATCGGTGCAAGAGAAGGAAAACTTGACATGTATGACCTGTAACAACACGGCCGATCACCGTGGCGATTCCCCTCCGGCCACGGCCGATTCTCCTCCTGTTATGTAGAAGACACGAGCTCAACCGTATATAAGCTGAAATGGTGATTTGAATTAAATGCAAGACCGCGAGACTCTTGCAGGCCCAGTCTTGGTCTTGCTCAAGTCTTGCAGGGCCAGTCTTGGTCTTGGTCTTGCAAAAATTAAGCGGTCTTGGTCTTGGTCTCGGTCTCGCTTATCTCGCAAGACCAAGACCAAAACCGCAAGACCAAGACTTTTTTGGGCAACACTAGGTCAGATGTATTGGCATAGGTTTTATATCGAGTTTTCCTTCTACTGCATAGATAAGAAGAAGGATAAGAGATGGGAGTGGGAGGGGGAATGTATCCTTACTCCGTCACCACACGGAAAGTCTACCAGTAATCATTTGTTAATTTATTACATTCTGTATAAATACGCTTTCAATCATATGTGTGTTACAAAATGCATTAAGCAAAAAGCAATGTCACATCAATAAAATCAAATAAAATTCAATCAATTGAAGATCTTATTCAAAATGTAAATAACACACAAAATATTTAAATGACAATGATGAAGACGAAGATGCGTCAACTCCGGTTTTGTCAAACGCCCAGGCATTATTAGCAGTTAACGATTTAAGACGCTATGTACCTTCATTAAATCAAAGCGAAGACTGCAAAAGATAAGTTGTAAGATAACTAATGTTGAATTTGTTTTATAGCTAATGCATAAAATATATTACGGGATCCACGGTACATTTTTGCATTTGATTACTATCAAGCAAATTTTTCCTAGGTAACGGAGGTAGCAGGGATAGAATATGTCCATTTGGTGATTCTAAAAAAATTATTACTAACGGGGTGATTTTTGGTAAATCTCAAGATAATTGTCTAAATTATTTAAAAAAATATTTGTCCTACAAAATGTATGGTTTAATTAAAGAGTCCCCCTCCTTTAAACATGTATCGATAACCAAATCATTAAAAATCATTACCTACTAACCTGCTGATTTTTCTTTTTATACTTATTTAATTTTTATATAAATTAACAGTCATATTGTCCTACACATTGTGTGGTAGGTTATCGCGGTGCTCCAATTGAAAACATATTTGAAATTCATGAAATTAAAAATCAATTTATTTTCTGTATTTGGCTACTACAGCTAAGTCACACCGGTGCGCCTGCGCAGAGCATTGCATTGTAATAGGTTAGTGTCGAAATAATAGCGTTAGTGTCGAAGCGTGCAAACATTTTTTCAATTGACCACGTGTTTATCACTATGAAAATGAAGATATTTTAAAAAGAATAATTGCAGGATATGATCCTTCCAGTTTACCACTAACAAAACAGGAATTGTTGCAATAAATTAAAAGAACTGCATTCATCTGCAATGTAATGAAGTTTGTACACACACGGTGCCCCACGGGAAAATTGCCAGAAAGTTTTGAACGAACAATAATTGACGACAAATATGAATATTATTGGTTTGATGGTCTCCAAAGTCTTATAAATCTTTTGAATAATTATCTTTTGAGATACAAGGTACCCTATTAATACTATTGTTATTTATTGATTGGTTATTCATTGTCATATAATTTACCTACTTAATTTTTTTCATATTATTACAGAGTCGGATATCAGGAATTAAAAAAAGTGAAATAGATGAAGATGACATCGATGTTAGTAGCGAAGATAATGAAGATTTGTCAATGAATGAATGAATGAATCTGATCATGGCTTATGCCGAATGTGGGCGGACCGAGTGCTGCATGCCGACAGCTGTACGCGGAGGTCATCCGGTCGATGGCCCTCTACGGCGCACCGGTGTAGGCGGGGTCCATGACCACCCGACTTAGGGCCCTTCTGTGGCGTCCACAGAAGGCCGTGGCGATCAGGATCATCCGCGGGTACCGCATGGTGGCGACGGAAGCGGCGTGCCTATTGGCCGGGACTCCCTCGTGGGACTTGGAGGCGGAAATGCTCGCCGGCCTGTATCGGCGGGTGTCGGGGGTGCGAGGGGAGGACGGTGTTGTTTCCTTAAGGGAGCTCACCGCCTGACGCGTCGACGCCCGCCGAGACGTCATCGCCCGTTGGGCTGACCGGCTGGAGAGGCCTCGATACGGTGTCTGGACCCCGGTGCTGATGCAGTGGTTGGAACGGCGGCACGGTGTGCTCTCCTTCCGACTGGTATAGGTCTTGACGGGGCATGGATGCTTCGGCAAGTACCTGTACAGGGTCGCTAGGAGGGAGAGTACACCGTCCTGCCACCACTGCGATTGCGACGAGGACACGGTGCAGCATACGCTTGAGGTTTGTGCCGCTTGGGCAGAGCAGCGTCGTGAACTCGTCGCAATCATCGGTGCCGACCTGACGCTGCTGACCATCGCTAGGGAGATGCTCGGCAGCATCAGGAATTGGGACGCGGTCGCAGCCTTCTGCGAGGCAGTGATCTCGCAGAAGGAGGCGGCAGGTAGCGCGCGCGAGGAGCACAGCCTCGACGAAGCGACCCGCCGCCAGCGCTTGGGGCGGCGCAGGCGAGACTACCTGCGTGCCATGCCGCCCTAGCCGAGGCCGCGGGTGACGTGACCGAGGATTAGTCCGTCACCCGCCGAGAGACGGACCGCGTGAGGAAAGACCGACGTCCTCCCCAAGGGGGGGACGTCGGTCGATGGGAGGGTACCCCAGATAGGGGGTATTCCGTCGGGCCGACCACTGATGACAAGTAACCCTGCTCCGGTGGTCGGCCTAACGACGAAGGCGACGTGGTGTTCGGGTGGGTTGCGGATGTTGCGTGCTATACGCCCCTCTGTCGCCCCGGACGGAGTGGTGCGTGGAGCGCGCCGACCGCAGCCCTCCCCAAAAAAAAAAAAAAGATGAATCTGATGAAGATTTTTTTATATGTAAATACACAACTTCTTGTACCTAGTTTACTAAAATTTAAAGTTATTTAAATTAAAAAAAAAGACATTTTCGCTGTATCCTGTGTTACAAATAGGAAAACGAAAAATGACAATTCTTGTCGAACTAGTAATACATTTTTTTTTTTTTTGGGTGGGCTATGGTAAGCGCACGCGCGGTCCAGTCCGTCCGGGGCAATGAAAGGACGGCGCGCGGGCCCATAACCCACCCGTACCCACGTCACCTCGTTGTTGGGCCGACCACCGGAGCAGATGTGACTTGTCGTCAGTGGTCGGCCCAACGGAATACCCTTTCGAGTAACCTCACCTCTCGACGTCTTGGGACGTCGGTCGCCGTCGCGCGGTCAGCCTCTCTGCGGGTGACGGATAATTCCCCGGTCCTATCACCCGCGGCCTCGGCTAGGGCGGCATTAGGCGCAGATACTCGCGCCTGCGCCACCCGAGTCGCCGGCGGCGGAACGTGTCGCCGAATAGGAGCTCTACTCGCACACGATCCACCGCCTCCTCCCGTGAGATTACGGCCTGACAGAAGGCGGCGACTGCGTCCCAGTTCCTGACGCTGACGAGCATCTCCCTGGCGATGGTCGGCAGCGCCAGGTCGGCACCGATAATTGCGACGAGTTCACGGCGATCCCCCTCCCATGCAGCACACTCCTCGAGCGTGTGCTGCGCCATGTCCTCGTCGCAACTGCAGTGGTGGCAGGACGGTGTGCTCTCCCTCCTGACAATCTTGTGCAGGTACTTCCCGAAGCAACCGTGCCCCGTCAGCACCTGCACCAGTCGGAAGGAAAGCACCCCGTGCGTCCGCTCCGACCACTCCATCAGCACCGGCCGGAGGGCCTCGACGGTCCTGACACCGTACCGAGGACTCTCCAGCCGGACTGCCCAACGGGCAATGACTTTTCGACTCGCCAGGCGGTGATCTCTTTGATGGAGACCATGCCGCCGCGGGCGCGCGTCTCCGACACCCGCCGATAAATTTTGGCGAGCATCTCCGCCTCCAGGTCCCACGGGGGAGTTCCGGCCAGAAGGCACGCTGCCTCCATCGCCACCGTGTGGTAACTGATCGCCATGACCCTCTGTGGTCGCCACAGGAGAGCCCTAAGACGGACGGTCAGGGACCCCGCCCACACCGGTGCGCCGTACAGGGCCATCGACCGGTACACCCCCACGTACAGCTGTCGGTACGTAGCGCAGGGTCCGCCCACATTCGGCATCAGCCGCGAAAGGGCGGACGCCGCGCCGACAAGCCGGGGATCAAGTCGATGGAGAAATAGTAAGAAATAGTAATACATAGCTGTATTCTTGTAGGACATTGTTTCATTTGGGCAGAGAACACGCTAATCTATTATGTAATATTTTTGTCCTACAGTTAGTAATGAGAAAAATGGTCTTGTGGTATTAACAATTTCTGAGCGTAGAACCGGAGTAACGTACCACGCAATAAGTAAAAAAGGAAAAATCAACTGGTTAGTTTCAGAATCACCAAATGGACATATTCTATCCCTTTTTTTTTTTGTGGGTGGGTCGCGGTCGGCGCGCCTCCGCACCACTCCGTCCGGGGCGACAGAGGGGCTTAAGCACGCAACTCCCGCAACCCACTCGAAAACCACCTCGCCTTCGTCATTGGGCCGACCACCGGAGCAGGTTTACTTGTCGTCAGTGGTCGGCCCGACGGAATACCCCCTACGCGGGGTACCCTCCCATCTACCGATGTCGCCCCCTCGGGGAGGACGTCGGTCTGTCTCGGACAGACAAATTTTTTTTAAAGCGGTATTTAGGCGTAGATATCTTCAAATAGCCATATGAGCATGAAAAAAGCTCATTATTTTGATATTACAAACAGACACATCATTTTAATTTATTTGTATAGACATAGATAGATAATTCTTTATTTGTACACCAATTACTAAAACAAAATACAAAAAACTTAAATACTAACAACCCAAAATGTACAAAGGGCGGCCTTATCGCTATAAGCGATCTCAGGCAACCTTAGGATGGAAATGGCAGCACAGAGAGATGGTAGGTAGTTTACTGCTGGTGGTAACGAAAATCAGTGTAAATAATATTTATAAGTCATAGATAAAGACTATATATTTATTTATTTATTTTAGGATTACCAACGAAAAATACACAAACATACAATGTAGTAAAAAAAATCACATGGATCATGTTTTGTGCATTTTCAGTTACAGGTAACCACAACTAATTAAATGTTACTTAAACTTTTTAAAACAAAATATCTTTTATTCTACTTTTTTAAAAAAGAAAACAAAAATTGATAAGAAACAGTACACAACTGGCAAAGTATATACATATACATACACAGATACACATACATAATATATATATATGTACTTATATACGCACACACAGACAAAATAAATATATATATTTACACATAGACAAAATAAATATAGATAATATAAAATAAATAGTTATATATTAAATTGTATACCTATGTACTGTATAATAAAAACAAATATAGACGTGATCATTTTTCTAAGAACTTTTTATTAATGTAAAGTTTAATAGCTACAAATTCGAAATTAGAACATACATTGTACGTTTTATTTTTCCTATCCATACGATCTTTTCCTTAAGTTTCGTTTTACTGTACCTATATCATGCCGGTGACACAGGTTGGGAGTGGGTGGGTGTTAAAAAAAGGTGTATTATTACCATCACCACACGAGCAATACCTTTTTTTTATAGGTACGCCAACATATAATTATATAAAATGCTATTCTATTCTATTTTTCTTTGTGGCAAGTGTTGCCGTTGTCGACAATTCTGCCTATGACAGTCATGTAGAGAAACGTGTGTGTTTTAATCGCAATTTAAATTTTTGATAAATAAAAAAGCTGAGTGACTTAAATTACTCATCAACGTCGAGCTAAAGCTACTGGAACTACTAAATTTGATTTTTACAAGTCTATTTTTGTTACGTGGAGACTAACTAAAAAAGGATTTTACGAAATTCAATCCCACAAGGGTTGAAAGGCTGTCATAGTTTAAAAAAGACATCAAATTCGGTGATGCTTTTACTCGATTTCTTATATTGTCTGCACAGATGGCGTAGTAGTTACCGGTACCAACCTACCGTGCTAGTGTCGTGGGTTCGAGTCCTACGTTCGAGTCCTACGCGGGACAACCCTTTGTGCAATCCACAAATTGTTGTTCCGAGTCTGCATGTAATTTGTGTCCGTTAGTTATATGTTTGTAAAGTCCCCCGCAATACAAAGATTATTTCTGCGGTGTTATCCTTTAAAAACCAAACCAAAAATCAGCTACTTTTTTTTTGGGGGGTGGGTTACGGTCGACGCACTCCTCGCACCATTTCCTCCGGGGCGACAGAGGGGCGTAAGCACGCACACCCGTAACCCACCCGTATAGCACGTCGCCTTCGTCGTTGGGTCGACCACCGGCGCAGAGTTCCTTGACTTCAGTGGTCAAAAAAATCAACTACTAAACAGCGTCGAACGAATATTCAGAAAATCAGCGCCTCGGAGGAGGGTTAAATCCTCCTAAAGGACAGAAATTAGGAATGAATTTAACGAAACCACATCTGATTTCTACGCGGAAGTAGTCGCAAGAAAAAACTATCACTATATAAAAACATGAGGCAAGATAATTTAGTCTAATATAAGAAGTTTTTCAGACGTATTATGCAGGCAAATAGGTTTTATTTCGAGTATTTATTTATTTACGATCATTGGTCTGACACCCACAAGCAAACACACACAAAACTGGCTCAGTCATGATGACAAACAAATAGTTGTATTTTTAAATCAAATCTTTCCGTATGATGACGGAGTAATATTATACTTCACCATCCTCTTTCTTGTCCGTGGGTGTCGTAAAAGGCGACTAAGGAAAAATAATATGCAAATAACATCTATACAAGAGAAGAAAAACTCGTTTTAAAATCCTATACCAACGTTATATAGTAGATCAATTTTCCTCCCATTGTTGAGGAGGCCTCCCGCCGCCGTCGACTCGGGCGGCGGAGGCGCGAGTACCTGCGCCTGATGCCGCCCTAGCCGAGGGTGCGGGTGCCCGGACCGTGGAATTTAGCCCGTCACCCACAGAGACGCTGACCGCGCGACGGCGCCCGACGTCTCGCGACAAGGATGTCGAGAGGTGAGGGTACCCGAAAGGGTATTCCGTCGGGCCGACCACTGACGACGAGTCACCCTGCTCCGGTGGTCGGCCCAACGACGAAGGCGACGTGGGTGGGTTATGGACCCGCACGCCGTCCTTTCGTCGCCCCGGACGGAATGGACCGCGTGTGCGCTTACCATAGCCCACCCATAAAAAAAATTGTTGAGGAGGCCCAAGCCCAACAGTGAGATGTATATGAGCTGTGATGATTCTTAAATCGTCACCTTTGCTATTTGATAGCGTCTACCAATACTACTATCCCTTACATTACTCCTGTGTGTCAAAAAAGACGATTAAGAGCTTTAGACAGACTTGGACCAACTCTATCTTCTGCTGTCTGGTTAGCAATTACCTTACCAAGGAGAGTTGATATCGGACAGGCTGAATCGTAAAAATATTACCAATAACTTTTGCAATATCTATTATGAAAGAAGAGGAAATCGACTCCAAGTGATTGGGAAAAGAACAGGGTGATGATAAAGATGGATATACCTTTATCTACCTAATCATCATTTCAGCTCATACATGTGTTTTATTTTATACTAGCAACCCGCCCTCGCTTCGCTTCGGTTTTTGTCGCCTTATCCCTGTAGTTCCCGTTCCCGTGGGAATACCGGGATAAAATATAGCCTAGTATACTCCCTGATATTATAGCTTTCCATTGGTGAAAGAATTTTTTAAATCGGTCCAGTCGTTTTGAAGATTACCCGGAACAAACAGACAGACAGACAAAAAAATATAAAGTGATTTTTAGGCATATGTATAGTGCAAATAACCATGTGAGCATGAAAAAGGCCTATTATTTTGACATTACAAACAGACACTCCAACTTTATTTATTGGTATAGATTGCAATCGGTGGCAAACAAGCAAACAGTACAACTGATGGTAAGTGTTGCTGCCGCTCATGGACCTTTGTTAGGCCGCTGCCTACCGTGAAGAAAGTGAAGGGAGTGTGAATGCGTGCAATGGGGTTCGGTGAAAATAAAGATATCACCAAAACCCACTACACGCAAACACGCTCAGAAAGTTGGGCTTCCGGCTCTCTCGCTCACCGAACGAGGCGCAGTAACAAATTGCTACTATTCAGACGTCGATTTTCTGCGAGAGTATGGTACTACCCCGAACGGACCGGCCAGTGGTTGTAGACAGACAACTGTCAACAGTGTGGTCCTACCACTAAATAACATACCACAACAGTGGTATGTTATTTAGTGGTAGGACTTGAACTTGAAACTCCTCCGCAGTAGAAGGAAAATTGACGTACTAAGAAAATTGACACGCCGGCCAATCGTATTAGTATAGGATTAGTGTGCCTACTCTTGAATCTCAATTCCAATCCTAAATCTAATTGCAGCTCGAATTTGAGCAAATTTGGGACTCTTGGAAGCGACACTACCGCATGATTGGAATCAGATTCGGTGGAATATTTTTGAACTAAATGAATTCGACTCTCGTCGATTAAGTCAAATATTTGCTACTTCCGACATGATTTTGAAGTAGTTTAAAATCGTTAATGTTGCACAATTTCAAGAAAGCGTCTTTGTGTTGATCGATTTCGATAACGTTATTAATTTAAAGTAAGAAAATACGCCACATTTGATGAAAATAACAACCGCAAACGCGAAGAATTCATTCTCAAATTTGTTCAAGAGTACCAAATATAAGTTTGGTGAGACTAGAATTGAATCGGATTCTAAATTAGAATTGATTTCAAGAGTAGGCCCATAGATTCCCTTAGTCGTCTTTTACGACACCCACGGGTAAGAAAGGGAGTGGTGAATTGCATTCTTACTCCGTCACCACGCGGCAAACCTACCTAATATATATCTAATACTTTACATACCTCATTTATATAATAAACCTTTGAAGGCTATTTATTTCGACAATAATCAAAGATAAGCCCGCAAAATATATAGTAATAGAAAACTTTGTTAACATTACTCACACCGTAACAGCAATTATAATGACATCAAATAAACAATGCGTCTCATTATAATCAATTATTTGCACTCGGCTAAAACATGACTACCTTGATTCACGTGTAACGTAATTATTGAATGCCAAACAGAACACGCGAGCGTTTCCGTCTGATTCTGACGCGTTACTGAAGATTTTTACTTTTTTTAACGTTTACCTGATGGCATGCTGTTGTTATTATTTTGTTACATCATATGAAGGCTGAATCTAACGCCTTTATATACTAGTTCAATGTCAAGGTTACAAGCAAAATATCAAGCATAATTCTCAATCAGAGTGCCTCTTATCACAGCTCATATTCACTTTCCAATACTTAATTCGATCTTCCTACGCAATGGAAGGGAAATTAACCTAATATACCACGCGTTCAAATGGTTTGGTGTATGGTTTTATTTCGAGTTTTCCTTATCATCATCATCATCATCGCAACCCACATACTTCCTACTTTTGGGCTCGGGCCTCCTCCACAATGGGTGGGACCTACTATACCATACTGGTCAGACATGTTGGTATAGGCTTTCATTTTGAGTTTTCCTTCTCTTGCACAGATGTTATGTGCATATTATATCCCATAGTCGTCTTTTACGACATCCACGGGCAAGATAGAGAGTGGTGAATTGTACTTTTACTCCGTCACCACACGGAGGTTCCTTCTCATGCGGTAACTTTATCCTCTAGTCCCTTAGTCTTTTACGATCAGTAACGGAAAAGAAAGCGCGTGAATTGTATTCTTACGTCGCGGTCGTCCCCACTTACAGTAGAATGCCTAATTCTTCTCTATAGATGAGTATAAGAACATAAGTAGGCATATATAAGAAGGCCGGGTAGGTCGTCTAACCCAATATGGTTTAATGTTCCTAGAATATTGATAGACAACTCCACATTCTAGGTTAGACACCACAGAAAGCTTATACAAAAGTCATTGCAATATTAAGTAATTATCTAATCCGCGTGGTGACGAAATTTCCGAACTGAATAAGAATACAATTCACCGCTTTCTTCCTTGTCTGTGGATGTCGTAAAAGACGACTAAGGGATATAATAAGCACATAATATCTATGCAAGAGAAGGAAAACTCTAGAACAATATAATGATTTCTGATGTTTACGCGAGTATCACACATTTTAAATAAAACTACTTTACGGCTTTTATCGCGTTTGTATTTGATTTTTGATTGGCCGACGTTTCGAACACTTTGCAGCGTTCATGGTCACGGTTTTCTATACCAATAAATAAAATTGAATCAGACAGCATTTACTATCAAACTTATTTATTCGTTGTTGAATAAGATTCTCCGTGTGGTGATTGAGTATGAATACGTGGGGGCCGTGTAGGGGGCCTTTCGGGTAAACTCTCACCTCTCGACGTACTGGGACGTCGGTCGCCGTCGCACAGTCAGCCTCTCTGCGGGTGACGGACAATTCCCCGGTCCGATCACCCGCGGCCTCGGCTAGGGCGGCATTAGACGCAGATACTCGCGCCTGCGCCGCCCGAGTCGCCGGCGGCGGAACGTGTCGCCGAATAGGAACTCTACTCGCACACGATCCGCCGCCTCCTTCCGTGAGATTACGGCCTAACAGAAGGCGGCGACCGCGTCCCAGTTCCTGACGCTGACGAGCATCTCCCTGGCGATGGTCGGCAGCGCCAGGTCGGCACCGATAATTGCGACGAGTTCACGGCGATCCCCCTCCCATGCAGCACACTCCTCGAGCGTGTGCTGCGCCGTGTCCTCGTCGCAACTGCAGTGGTGGCAGGACGGTGTACTCTCCCTCCTGACAATCTTGTGCAGGTACTTCCCGAAGCAACCGTGCCCCGTCAGCACCTGCACCAGTCGGAAGGAAAGCACCCCGTGCGTCCGCTCCAACCACTCCATCAGCACCGGCCGGAGGGCCTCGACGGTCCTGACACCGTACCGAGGACTCTCCAGCCGGACTGCCCAACGGGCAATGACTTCTCGGCGGGCGTTGATCCGCCAGGCGGTGATCTCTTTGATGGAGACCATGCCGCCGCGGGCGCACGTCTCCGACACCCGCCGATAAATGTCGGCGAGCATCTCCGCCTCCAGGTCCCACGGGGGTTTCCGGCCAGGAGGCACGCTGCCTCCGTCGCCACTGTGCGGTAACCCCGTATGGCCCTGATCACCATGACCCTCTGTGGTCGCCACAGGAGGGCCCTAAGACGGACGGTCAGGGACCCCGCCCACACCGGTGCGCCGTACAGGGCCATCGACCGGATCACCCCCACGTACAGCTGTCGGCACGTAGCACTGGGTCCGCCCACATTCGGCATCAGCCGCGAAAGGGCGGACGCCACGCCGACAAGCCGGGGAACAAGTCGATGGAGATTCTCCCGGAACCAAAAATGCCCGTCGAGCACCAGGCCCAAGTACTTCATGTGGGCCTGGATGCTGATGGTGACCGACTTCACGGTGATCGAAGCGCCGGCGGGAGGCCCGGCGGTACGGAGGCCATGGAACAAAAGGGCCTCCGTCTTTTCCAGGGCTACCCTCAACCCCAGCGTTTCGATCCGCCTGACAATCTCCTCGGTGCTGAGAGTTGCCAGGCGTGCCGCCTCCTCTAGCGTCCCACCCCGGGCTGTGACGAGTGTATCGTCGGCGTAGCAAATTACGCTCAGCCCGGGTGGGAGGCTTCCTCTCAACGCCCAGTCGTAGCCGATGTTCCACAGGGTCGGACCCAGAACCGACCCCTGCGGGACACCGCACGTCATGGGCATTCGCACAACGTCCCCTACTCGGTCAACGTAGAGGACGCTGCGCCCCTCCAAGTAGTCTGCCACCAGCCGCCTGAGGTACACGGGCACCCCGTGATACCTCAGCCCCTCCCTGATGCAACTGAATGGCAGACTGTTGAAGGCGTTGGCGATGTCCAGAGACACCGCCAACAGGACTCCTTCGCCGGTGACGGCCTCCGCTACTACGGCCTTCAGGCGCAGTAAGACCGCGATCGTCGAACGCCCTCTCCGAAAACCAAACTGGGCGTCCGACAGATCGGGCCCGACCTCGACGAGGTGCCGCTCGATGCGGGCAGCCAACACCCTCTCCAGCAACTTGCCCGCATCATCGAGCAGCACGATGGGCCTGTAGGCCGAGGCCGACTCGGAAGACCGTCCCGGCTTCGGCAGGAGAACCAGCCTCCCCTCTTTCCAGCACCCAGGGAACTGCCCGGACGTCAAACAAGCGTCGAACATTCCCTGAGGCGTGGTCCTAGGTGCTCGAGGACCAGGGCCAGCACACGGTTCGGAATACCGTCGGGCCCGGGGGCGGTGGATTTGACTCGCATACGCGCCACCGCCACCCCCATTTCCGGCTCCGTGATGGGCGGAGCACTTTCATCGTCGGCCTCCCGGTCGCTGTCCGGCGAAGCCATGACCGGGGGCGTGTGCTCCGCCCGCCGTGGAAAGAGGTCCTCGACAACTCTGGTGAGGAGGCTGGGCTGGAGAGTCTCGGTGAGGGGGGGGCCCCGCCCGCGGAGCTTATTCAGCGCCGCGAGGTAGGGGCGACCCCAGGGGTCACGCTCGAGACTGTCCAGCATCTCCCGCCGACTAACGTCCTTTGCGGTACGGACGGCCAGCCTGAAGGCAGACCGCGCACTGCGGTAAGCCTCGTACAGCTGGCCCTCCCGCTCAGCGTCGCGGTGTCGCGCTCGGCTGCGGGTGTAGGCCCTCCGGGCACGTATGCACGCGGCCCGAAGGTCCGCCAATTCTCGGGACCACCAGGGGACCGCCGCGCACGGGGCATGGCAGCATCGCAGATCTGCGTTAACGCACAGCGGATGTGGCCAGCCTCGGCATCCACCCCATCCGCCTGGGGCGGTGAGGACAGCCACGACTGAACGATGGCTGCCTCCGCCAACAGGTCCCGATCCAATCGACCCACAGCCCACCGCGGAAACGCGGTAGCTCCGTCCGCCGTGTGACCCCTGCTAGGCTGCAGGAGGGTCCGGGAGACCTCTATCCGGATGTATTGGTCGGATAGGGTCTCAACCTCCTCCTGGACGCACCAGCTCCTCACACGTGCTGCGACATTAGGGCTAGCGAACGACAAGTCCACTATCGACCCGCCCTGCTGCCGCACGCACGTTTGCACCGAGCCCCTGTTCAGCAAACAGAGGCCCAGTGCCGCCGCCCACTCTTCGACCGCCCGCCCGCGCTCATTCGTCCTGGGGGACCCCCATGCCGTGGACTTGGCGTTGTAGTCCCCCAGAACGAAGACTTGGCGCGGTGCCAGTCGCCGTATCGAGGCCCCCAGGATGGTGAGGAAGGCCCCGAAATCCGTCGCGCTCCTGTTAGGGGAGAAGTAAACACCAAATAGCGTAACCTCTCCCCATTCCGCCGCGACATACCCATCGCCCCTGTCCTTGAGCAACAAGGGCGGGGAATGCCACGACGTGGAGGCGACGATTGCCACAGAGCCGTCACTGCTGCCCAGCCAATTGGGCCGGTCAGGCACCACGTACGGCTCCGCGGCTACGGCTGCACCGATCAACCACTCCGCCGTGGCTTGCAGGAAAACGTCCTGTGCCTCGGCGGCGTGGTTGAGGTTGGCCTGCAGGAGGTGGTAAGATTCGGCCGCCATTAGTGGGCCGTATCCATTACCTCCTCCATGCTGGCGGGCGATTGGGTCGCGCTAGGGGCGGGAGCGGCCGGGGTCGTCGGGCCGCTCCGCCCCTTTGGGGCCGAAGCCGGGGGTTTGCACTCCTTGCCCCCCCCATGCGGTGCTTGGCGGGCCTATTACCCGCCGCACACGCGGGGCAGTGGGGAGTGGCGGCGCACGATGCCGCCTTATGCCCGGGTTGACCGCAGCGGAAACAAAGGTCGCTGCAGTCAAAGCAGTTAGTGCATGTCGGCCGAGTGTGTCCGACCGCCATGCACTTGTAGCACCTCGCAGGCCGGGACTCCAGCACGGTCACCCGCGCTGAGCTCCAGCCCACGAGGAGCCTGCCTGAGCCGGCCAATTGCTTGGCCGACTCCACCGGGCACTGCACCCAGGCAGCACCGACGCCGCCCGGACCAGGGCGGATAGCGCCAATTCGGACGGTGTCCACGGGACATCCGGTTTTCGAGACGATGGCCTCCCGGATGTCATCCACTGTCACGGAGTCGTCCAGACCCGTGACCCGCAGTTCCGCACACTTGACGGGTCTGGCGATCTTGACGCCATCCTCCGCAGCAAACAAACCCCTCAGCTTCGCGGCCATGCTATCGGCCGTCTTGGCGCCCTCGGCCCCAGGGAACTCTAAAATCCGAGCCCCTGTCCG
This sequence comes from Lymantria dispar, assembly GCA_032191425.1. Lineage (NCBI taxonomy): Eukaryota > Metazoa > Arthropoda > Insecta > Lepidoptera > Erebidae > Lymantria > Lymantria dispar. Next base: position 6,998,376 of record CM063445.1, on the reverse strand, counting down.
GGCCTTGCGGGTCCTGGCTTCGACGCCTCCTAAATCGGAGACGTCAAGCGCCCGCCGGGCGCGACGTAAGATGGCCTCATAGCTGAGGCCGTTCTCGGCTGCCTCAGGCAGGACGGTGATCACCACCGCGGCTGACTTTGGCGGCCGGAGCCTCCTGCGCGACCTCTTGTTACCGGCTCCTGCCTTGGGAGCGGAGGCTTTGGCGGCGCTTTTGGCCTCCGCTCTCCTCTTCTGGCCGAGACTTTTTCGGCTGCGCTAGGCCGTCTGCCAACCCTCTTCAGACGCGGCAGGGGTGCCGGGCACAGCAGTCACGGCCGCGGCTGCGTTGGCCGCCACCGACGGTGCATTTGCCGGCAGCGGCTGGGGTCCGGCCTTAGCAGGAGCCGGTGCCACCTTCTTTTTCGCGGCGGGTCCCTTGGGCTTCGGCCCAGCAACGGCCGCAGCGTAGTTTCCTACGCGCCCGCCCTGGCAGGGTAGCGCGGCAGGGGTTGACGCCACGGCTTTCGGCCTATCCGCAGCAAGCGGCGGCCGGAGTCGGGGCTCCGGGGGCAGTCTCGCCTCCAGAGCCGCCATGCGCGCATCGAGCATCTTGCCGAAAACATCCACCATGGCGCGCATGGTCTGGTCCGACACGCCGTCTACTGCGGGCAGCGGGACCGCTTCGGCCAGCTGGGCCCTCTGGGGACTCGCCGCAGCGCAAGTTGTCGCAACGGGGACGACGGGGGCGGCGGCAGGGCCGGGACTTGTCGGCGGCGCGGTCCTCGCACGCTGCGCGACCTGGCTCCGCAAGTCGGCCGTTTGCTTGGCCAACTCGCGGTTCGCCTTCTGCACCGCCGACAGCTCCTTTTGCAGGGCCTTATTCTTCTCCTGCAGGCCTGAAGCCTCGCCACTAAGGCGGGCATTTTCGGCCTGCAGGGTTACCACATCGGTAGGTGGGGGGTCGACACCTACAGCGGGCTCTGTAGCTGCCGCGCTGGTGGGAGGGATGTCCGCTAACACCCTCATCATCCTCGCGGCAGCCGCCTCATTCGCCCGCTTTTGGGCATCAGTCCCCCGCACATGGCTGATCGACGCCGGAGTTGCTGACCTCGCCGCCACCACTGCAGCCCCTCGTCCCCTACGAGAGGCCGGAACCTTGGGAGGAGGCATGATAGCGCCACTCCCCTCAGAGGCGGACTCTGAGCTGCCACCCATATTCAGGGGGCGCTTCCGCACCGTCGCGGGGAGAGCCTCCTCCCCAACCTCTAGGGCTGCCGTCAGGGCCGATGCCGGAGACCGAGATGACCCGCCGACGGTTTCAGCAGCCGACATGTCGGCGTCCGACGGCTCTGCGGCAGTACTGCCGCCCTCGTCAGCAGTCGGAGTGGCTGCAGCGGCCTCCCTAGCCAGCCGCTCCTGCCTGGCCAACTTGCACCTTTTGACGCTGGTGGCCTTCCCCGTCCCCATGTTCTTTCTCTTCTTCCTCTTTTTAGGGGCCTCTATTTTCGGCGGGCCCTCGGCTAATCTTGGAGCCTCAAGTGCCAGACTAGCAGCAGAGCTGCAGTCGGACGAGGCGTCTCCCTCCTCTGTGCCAGTTTTGCTGTAGCATGGCAAGGCTTTAATGTGGGAACTAGAATTCCCGTTCCTGTGGATGGTATTGGGCGTCTCACCCCTCCTACCTGCAACGTCGTTTGAGAAACAAGTATCCATAACAGTTCCCACGAGTATGGGAGAAAAGAGGTCGACCCGGGCAGAGATCCCGATAGCGTACATTTGTATCCCAACACAGGGGGTCCGCAGGTACCCTGGCTGGGGGCGCGCTAACGACTGAACAACCCATCAGCCATGCATCCTCTCGCCGCGCGCCAGAACTTAGGATTCTGGGTGATTGTTTTATAGAGGTTTTCTTCCTCGCGGTCCAGGCGGTTAAGCCAAGACCCTCGCTCCTCTAGGCTTCAAGACAAATGTCCCGAAGCAAGAATCAGGTCTACGATTTGTCGCGGTTGGCAAATGCCTGCCCAGTCCTCAAACGAATGAGTGACTGGACCCGTCGAATTTTCGCGTCCAATACCCTCTACAATTAGAGGGCATGGAGCGAATTTGGGGCATCCCTCAAATTGGGCCCCCCCTCGGGCCAGATATTTGCCACGAGCGACAATTCCAGATAGCAGTCCAAGGAATTATCGCTCGTGCCCAGGGTACACCACGCGGAGGTTTCTGGCGTAGCACCCCCAGAGTATACCATTAGTCTGGCTTCTTTTTTTTTGGGCGGGCTATAGTTAGCACACACTCCGTCCATTCCGTCCAGGGCGACGCAAGGGCGACGCTCGACCCCATAAACCATCGTATTCCCCTTTACTATTGGGCCAACCATTCGTACCAAGTTCCTTGTCACCAGTGGCCAACTCGCCGGGATATTCTTTCGGATACCGTCCCTATTATTCTGCCTTCTCAAGGACAGATCTATTTCCGAACAGTGGATATCAATAGGCCGATGAACATAATTATTGTAAAAAACTGTAGCTATTTGCATAACACAATATTCATTTCATTTTCCATTAAAAATGTTTGTTGATAAAATTAATGGAAACTTTTTCATTGTGGTTTCAATGATATCATTATCAGAGCCCATATAAGTTGCCACCGTTAGTCATGAAGCTGTTCCGCAAAGGTTATTGGCCTACTTAACCTCACTCACCAGATATGATGGTATCCATATAGAGTAGTCTTCAAGCGTTACCTCATTGTAGCCACATCACTGCTGATTTTGCAAGTCTTTAAATAAAAAAAAATACTTCTTTACGGGCTCTGTGGTCACAGTAAAAAAAAATAATATGTCTTCATATTACTTCCATTACAAAAAGGTCTGAGAACCCACGTTAAGATGACGGCTTAGAATAATAACGTGTAGAACGTAAGTTCGCGCACAAAAAGTGAAGCATTTCAATTGGAGCCTAATGGAGCTTACGCCGGAACCGTTCCGTAATGTACAAGTCATTGTACTGCACGTACGTACGCAACTCTTAAAAAATAAATAGGTAATTATGACGGTTTGTGCATTCAAATGCTGTCATAACACATTTGAAAAATTTAAAAAGGTTTTTAACATTACTTTTAAAAGTATTTCTACGATTTATGTTAATAAAAACAAAATTTGATTTCATAATTTATATAGTGGTGTGCGTGTGTACGTGTGTAATCGTCTGCGCGCATGTAGTATTTTTAGATTCATGTTTTGAACTTTCGAAGTATTGACACTATCCTTCTGTACGTTATTATTCTAAGGATGGCGGCTTCTATGTAATCGTATCTCCGTAATGTGTTTCCGTTGCATTGTCGCCGTCCAAAACGTTTATTTAGTCCCTATAGTGCCTAAAGATCTTTAATAGTGCTTAAAGATCTTTTACTTCAATATTTTTTTTCGTGTGGTAACGGAGTAAGAATACAATTCACCACCTCCAAGCACCCGTGAGTGTCGTAAAAGACAACTAATGGATATAATATACAGATGACATCTATGCAAGATGGAAAAGTGGAGATAACACTTCTGACTACTACTATACCTGCTATACCTAGCAACCAGTCTGACCAGCGCGGTATAGTATAGTAGGTCACTTTCCTTCCTATTAGAAAGAAAACTCAGATCCAGCAGTGGTACGTACACGAGATAAGATAAAGATGAAATAAAATTACGACAAATATAGAAAATTATATAATCTAACTAGCTTCTGCTCGCGACTTCGTCCGCGTGGTATAGATACTTTGGGCTAACGCTAACTTTAACCTGAGACTTTATTTACGTAGAAGGTGAAAATAGTCTTTAATAATACGATTCTGTCACACATGATTTTTGCGAAAATTTAACCGTATACGTTTAAAAGGAAAAAGAACCCCGATTTTGAAACATTCTTCATTGGTGCTCCGCTCCTGTTGGTCTTAGCGTGATGATATATAGCCTATAGCCTTCCTCGATAAATGGGCTATCTAACACTGAAAAAAGTTTTCAAATCGGACCAGAAGTCAGCGGACCAGAGATGAGCGCGTTCCAACAAACTCTTGAGCTTTATATATTAGTATAGATATAGATTTTCACCTCGGTTCCTTTCCTCCTCCAAATGTGGGCAGTTCCAGACGATGACAAGAGAAATTCGTAGGTTTTATTTTGAACATCGTTTTACTTGCAATAGTGGTATAATCATTATCTGCTTTATCTTAATTCTTTAGTCCATTATTACACGGAAAATTTTGTTATACTTATTAGTAAGTAATTCCGTCATAACTGTTAGGAAATTCGACAATAACCAGACCTGTATCAACACGTTCCTTTTATCAACAAATTATATTATAATTGAACCAAACAAGCAGCCCTCAAGTGCCTCCAATTAAGGAATATAATCAAATAACGGCATCTTAAAATAAGCTTATTGTTTAACACGTTTTAAGAGAAAACAAGGTTATTCCTTCAGCTCTCTTCATTGCCTTTGATGGCTAATACGAGCTGATAGCTGACCTAATGTTGAAAATATCAGGGTCACTACTTACCTTATCTTATTAAGATAGCATTTAGGCCTGTCTCTCTAACTCACCGAACGAAGCGCAGTAGCGAATTACTACTACTCAGACGTCATTTTTCAACTTCACACCAACAACAGTATTACTTTCAAGACTTAATGGCTTCTAAGAATGAGTCTTCTGTTATAGTCTTGTATAACCACACACAGGCCGTCAGAGGAAGGGCAGCACAATAGCTTAGGTCTTCACAACCCACTATACAATTTTTGAGCATTTGTACCATGTTTAACACACAAAGGCTCATTCTACTATCAAACGAAACCAATGGCATTGTGGTTAAAATATAGTACCTACTACGTCTCGAGTTCGATTCTCACATAGGACAATAATGCGATTCACAAATTGTTGTTTTGAGCCTAGGTTGGTTTGTGTTCATTAATTGTAATCTTTTGTGGTAGAGCTCTTTATTCATCATATCCGCTCATATGCGTCCCACAGCTGGGATCGGGCCTTCTTTAAAAAAGGAGAAAAATTACCTACTATACCGCTGATCAACGTTTTATTTCGAGTTTACCTTCTCTTGCATAGATGTTATATGCATATTATACCATATCCTCTTTCACGACACCCAGGGGGAAGATAAGAGTGCCGACCACTGATGACCGGCCCAACGATGAAGGGGACATGCATCGTTCGTGCTTACGCCCCTCTGTCGCCCAAGACGGAGTGGTGCGAGGAGCGCGCCGACCGCTACACACCCCAAAAAAAAAAAAAAAAGGGAGGGGGGAAGATAGAGTGTAGTGAATTGTATTCCTACTTCATCACTACAGGAAAGAAAGTGTTTAAGGTGTTTTTATTTAAATTCAAATAATACAAATGATGACTGTCAAATATCCCATATCGTAATCTTTAATAATATATTAACACATACATACAAATATTATTATAAAATTTTGGATGATCATATTTGGATTAAGTTTAACAAACATCACTTAGGACTAGTTATTTAAAAAAAAGACAGCCAAAACGAGCTCACCTCGCCATTGTAATGCTAAAGTTAAAAATTAGGAATCAGAAGCACCGAAAAAATATATTAAATAATGTATACACTGCTATATTGAACCAATTACCAGATAGCGATTGTAAATTCTCCGATTAAGAATGTGTGTCCTTTGGTTTCCAGTGGCAAAATCTGACTAAGAAATCGCCAGAACATTAGGCATAAGAACAAATTTTAAAACAATCTGCAATCATCAACGATCGGGCATGGCTATTATTATTTATATTATATCATTTAATGTGGTTATGCTGATGGATGACTAGATTGTAAAATAGTACTTTAATCTGTACAATTCCGGAGAATAGGTTAGATGTAGTGTTTTGGCTCGGACGAGTACGCGTCATGAGGTGGTCTTGAATTGTATTGATACTAGTATTTAATAAAAGTAAATTTTCATGATATTTTACATAATATAATACAGAAGAAGTGCTAAAGTACTACACGTTAATATGATACAAAAGTGGTTTACATTATATTTCATTTACCACCAAAATTCCCAGAAGACACCATTAACAGTGTAGCCACGGCACTGTTGAACGTGAAGATTTGACATACTGACGCCCAGTTCACACATAATTCATTATAATTCTCAATAACAGAAAATAAATTAAACCCTACCCGCAAAATGGTTCAATATAGTTAAAAAAACTTGGAAAATATACTAAAACATTTTCCAGAGAGAAAAAAAACAATTAGAATACACAAAAATTGAGCATTAATGTTAAATATTGGAGTGATTGATAATTGATATAAAAGAAATATTACGTTTAAGAAACAAACATTGTTTATACCACAACGCTATAAGTGCAACAATAGAGGCCGCTAAATCTGTTGTAGTAGTTAAAGCTTATTGTTACGATTTTATACGAATGGCAAATTATATTCCATACAACATTTTTCAAGCGGCTATAAATAAATATTACAAAGTTAAGAAATACCCCTCCAAAGCCGATTTTATTACAACGCTAACAAATTACGCAGCTAGAAAGCGTAAAAACTATTCAGTGGTCGTTGATTCTGAAATCACGCGTACAGTCGCGGCATAATAAAACCGGTAGACATACGAAATATATTTGGACTCTGACGATATTTAATTTAAAATGAAAGTTGTGTTGTTAATATACCATTGCACATTTACCGAATCATATTCAAACTTTTTTAACTAGTAACATATAAAACTACATTTCAAGCAATTATCATTAATAAATATCTCTAAATATAGATTATTAAAAATCTTCAAAAACATGATTATACCTAAAAATTAACTTACATCATCTTGAGGCACGTGTTGCCTTGACTTAAAAAAATTATAAAATAAAATTACCAGTGTTTTTTCATTAAAAGGAAGCTTTTTAGGGGGCGCCGCAAGAAATTTAATTTTTAACGACCACCCTAGTAAAGATGGTATCTAAAGCTTAAACTATTCATATATATATATATATATATATATATATATATATATATATATATATATATATATATATATATGTATGTAAATAACAGGCAGCGTTATGTAATTGGCAAATACTTAATACAATAAAATATTATATTTACGAAAACATTTAAAGCGAAATATTAATATATCTATTTACAATAGACAATTAGTATAATAGGTAGTAATAGATAAGCAATATGCAGGTAACAATGATAAATGTCATCGTTATTTTTTCTAGATTTCAAACAATCATACTAAATCTAACCAAATTTTGTACGACATTTCGACCTTGGCAATAGTCTATCACTGTGTAAACGGTAGGTATAATAACGAATATGGTGTATACATATATACTTATAACATAAAACATGCAGCAGGCAGACAGGTACTTCATTCAGAAGCAACCTATACCGATAGAATACGCGATTTTAATATCAGTACAAAAATTAAGAGACTTAAAACAAAAAGTGGTTCATTATCTCCTATAATAGGACATTTTTAAGATTATCCAACACTTTTATCCGTGCCAAACCATCCAACACGCATACTAGTCCAATTTTATTTCTATTATGGAGAAGACTTACGAAAAATATATACTAGATAAACTAAAACGCTATTTCTATTGATGAATAATAGAAACGAATGTTAATTATAAATATTTAAAGAGTTCGATATTTATTTTTATAGAACTTCAGAAGCAAGTGCAACCATATTTTTTTTTGCGGGGCGTGGGTTACAATCGGCGCGCTCCTCGCACCACTCCGTCCGGGGCGACAGAGGGGCGTAAGCACGCACACCCGTAACCCAACCGCGACACGTCGCCTTCGTCGTTGGGCCGACCACCGAAGCAGGTTGACTTGACATCAGTGGTCGGCCCAAGTGCAACCATATGACGTGTATTCCAAGCAATAGACCACTAGTTTTATTAGCATGAAGCGAGAAAAGGACGGAATTATATAATATAATGTTAACTCCTCTAACTATCCTGGAAGCATCTAAAAATGGTAGAAAATCAGTATAAACATAGTTATTTGCTAATATTTATCAACAATAGAATATGATTAAAAATATTTTCTCTTAAATGCGTAAGAATTGTTTGAAGAAATTGTAAACATTTTCAACTACTTTTACTGAACACGTCGATCAGGCAATACTAAACACGTAACAATTATATATTGTAAAGTTATATGATAAATATCATATTAGAAAGACACGTACAATACGGTTAACAGTAAAAAAAATTAAAAAAGGGAAAACTTTTGATACTAGGAGTATATAAACTCATTTGCAAAAAAAACGGGCGGTTTTGATTTTCATTCATATTTAAAAAGATACAATACCAAAAAGGTTTCAATCGTTTGTACACGTTACTGGCCGATTTTAAAAATGCTGTGGTATTTAAAAAAGTACGTTCTAAATTCAATTTTTCATTTGATGTTCATTTTTACAGAAAACCCCTTTTTATCCTACATTTTTGGCGCGAAGTTCCAGAAGTTAACATCGACTTTCATAACTTTTATTCAATTTTTATCGATTAATTTCATATCCTTGACTGTCAAAGCTTTATTTAATGCTGTTTGGCTGTATCAAAAATGGTAGATAAAGTGGTAAAAGCTACCAAAATTATCGCGCTGCTTGAAGAGGGTTGCAGCCAATGTTTCGTGGCTAGGAGGCTAAATGTTAGTCGCTCGACAGTCCAAAGGACCTGGCAGCGATATCAGGAGACTGGTTCCGTCGAGAGAAGGCCTGGTTCTGGAAGAAAACCATGTACCCAACCACGGGATGATCGTTTTCTTGTGAGTCGCGCATTGAGAAATCGCAAATCTTCGTATGTGGATCTTAAGAACAACCTCCAAGAAGTAAGAAATGTGCATATTAGTCTATGGACGGTCAGGAGGAGGCTTCTCGCTGCCAATATACGCAGTCACCGCCCGGCCCGCGGCCCCAAATTACTCCGTGAGCACAGAGTTCACAGGCTTAGGTTCGCTAGAAATTGTGAATCATGGACTCAAGACGATTGGAATAGGGTTTTGTTCTCTGATGAAGCCAGGATATCTCTGTTCGGTGAAGATCGACGTCGGCGAGTGCTAAGAAGACAAGGAGAACGCTTTGCAGAGGCATGTTTCGAAGAAATCACACCTTATGGTGGGGGCTCTGTTATGTTTTGGGCAGGAATAAATTCAATGGATCGTACAGAGTTAGTCTTCATTGAAAACGGCTCACTGACTGGGCATCGATACATAACGGAAGTTCTAATTTCTCATGCACAACCCGCATTGGCCGCTCTAGGTGAAGACTCGATTTTTATGGACGACAATGCTCGCGCCCACCGATCCCGCGATGTTAATGCGTATGTGCAAGAGGTCGGCATTCGTCGTTTGGATTGGCCAGCTCGAAGTCCCGACCTCAATCCCATAGAGCATGTCTGGGACGTTCTGAAACGGCGTGTGAGATCAGTACACCCGGCTCCGCAGACCATCAGAGAGCTGAAGAATGTGATTACTGCGGAGTGGGAACGTATTCCGCAAGCAAGTATCCGGGATATACTCGCTAGCATGCCCAGACGAATTCAAGCTGTGATTTTAGCTAGAGGGGGTCACACTCGATACTAAACATTTATCTGCTTTTACTTTATTAAAGAAAAACAAACAAAAAAACTTTTTTATTTTTACTTCATGAGCATATGCACTACTAGCGAATATACACTACTAGCGAGGTTTAGCATTATTTCCCATAAATTGTATCTAAATTTTATGAAATACTGATGAAAACGATTATTTTCTTATTAATTTAGCAAATTGTGTGGATAAAACTACCTATAATTATCAAACAAAGAAATATTAACATTTGAAATGGTTCATTGCTTAGGTGCCCGTTTTTTTTGCAAATGAGTGTATAATGAATTTTTAATATAACTTTCTAACGTTCAAAGTGAATGAGGATGTTTTTATATGGCAACAATTTTACACAAATTTTATTATATTAACAATACCAAAATCGCATCTAATATTATCTACTCTGGTAAGTATTAACGAAGTTATATCGTTATTTAAACATTTTCTGTAACAAACATATTTAATTTTTAATTATGCGTATAACGTACAAGTATTATATTAAGCTATCCTTTCAAATCTATCTAATGTATAACCCGGCAGACCAATCGCAACAATTTCAAAGGTATATTTTTTTTGTTTTATAAACCTGCAAAATTTTAAAAACAATTAAGAACAATAAATTATATATTAATATTTGCAAAAAAAAATCAATTTCTATACCAATTTTCAACTAAATTATGTTTTTTACACCCCACTTTGTCTCAAAAACTGCTTTAAAACGTCGCTTAATCATTTGTAAAGCATATTCCATTAAATAAATTAATATTAAACAGCCCAATGTCAAGCAAGCTTTTGAGACAAACAAAACTTTCGGCCGTTACATATTAATTCTTACCAGTTCCTAGCCATATATAATTTTAATTTAGCAACTCTTACCTCAAAGGGGACTAATATATTTATAAATCGATTGGTAACAAAAAATGGACTAACAAGCATATTTAAGTCGATATCTGCTTTTAATAGACTATTAATTGGTAACAAGCGCTTCTTCAATCTCTTCCAACAATAATCGTCTTCCAAATATACAATTTATATTTTAAATAAATAATAAATTAAATAAGATCTGATCCTTAAAAAAAATGTATCAAATATCTATTACAAAAAATGAGATTCAATTTTAATCTCGAGACACATCAATAAATATATTTGTGTAAATATAAATAAAATCGATTAGGTTAGTAGACATTATAGGCAATTATTAAAATAACTGTCGACAGTCAACGCTTTCGAGCAATTTAAGTTCAGATAATTCTCATCACCATCATCATTATTGATTAGAGCCAATCTAAATCAGATCGTGAGTCTTCTCTCGAACTAGAATTAACCACTCCCTATCGTGTGAATACAATTACTCGTGAATACGAGTAAGAATACAATCCACCACTCCCTATCTTGCCCGTGGATGTCGTAAGAGACGACTAAGGGATATAATATGCACATAACATCTGTGCAAGAGAAGGAAGACTCAAAACAAAAACCCTATACCAGCATGTCTGACCAGCATGGTATAGTAGGTCAAATTCCCTTCCATTATGGAGGAGGTGCGAGCCCAACAGTGACAATTATGGTAAAAATATCTATGGAAAGGAAGGGAAACTCAAAATAAAACCCTATACCAACTCGTTAATGGAACTTGCAAATCAAAACTTTTTACATTTATTTGACTGTAACATCTATCCGCACGGATATATTAATACGCCACGTGGCAATATCGATAACGACCTACATGAGTTTTTTCCCCCATCCAAACCTACCTATAGATGTCACTTCAAAAATGATTAATGATGATAATGGTGATAATTAACGCAATAAACGCAATTTTAAAATTATACAAACACTGACAGTCAACATATACGTCATTGTTTGTAAACGCATCTCAATTTGAGAAAATCTTAACGCTTTGATAAAAATTCCTATTAAAATTTTATAGCAACTTCAAAATTTGTATCAAAATGAGAGCCGCTTATCTAACAGCTTAAAAAATAAATTTGACATTAATAAAGCGTAGCACTACCATCATATTTTTCTCCTCTAGCAACACTACATACAAACCTACCAAACAGCTTAATTTCAATCTCTCTCTCGTTTGTAAAATAGATCTGTATTCTTGATATGTGAAATTTGTTACGGATTAAGTACGTATATTAAATGACAAATTGACCTCATTATCTAAACATTATGATATTACAGACACCTCTAGCACGACTTCCAAAATTGTAAAACAAAATTTTCAAGGCAAGATATCTAGGCTTTGTATCATAAGATTAAGAATTAACTGACTTTATCTATCAATTCCCTTTATTAAAGAACAGTAGTAATATCACAAACATTATGAACTAACTTGGTTTTTACGGATTTTATCGCGTTTTATCGCAGGACAATGGTTCCTTGCGACCATGAAACCTGAAAAGTTTTCAAAACGTCGGGCAAGTAAAAAAATCATATACAAACGCGATCATATCTGTAAAAATTTTAAACGTAAACATTTGAAATCACTATAATCATGTTCTTGGTTCTTATGCATCCCACTGCTAGGCTCTAACTTCCTCTATAATAAGAGCGAAATTGACTTGCTGCACCACGCTAGTCAGACGGATTGATATAGGATTTTGTATAGAGTTTTCCTTCTATTAAATAAACTTATTATATTACTACTATTGCTGAATATTTGGCAATTGCTTCTCGCGCACGAGAAACTACACACTATATTTTATAATAGGTAGTCAGTGTTCTCTGAATGTTAACAAATTATAAAAAAAAATAAACTCACTACTTAACTGCGTTGAGTCGTAAAAACCGGTTGAGATATCAATAGAATAGACGGCAGTAGTCTTCTGAAAAATTTATACTATCAACTGCGATCGCCAACAAGCGAAAACCGTGGCGAATATTCCATTATTCTTCCTTGAGAAAGACTATATGCAGCAGGGGACGTCTATAGACTGATGAATTGATAATATATGGATACAAAGTCATACCAATATTTCTTTGAAATAAATCACTTGGAATTACCGTGCTAGCGGCCCTGCCACATATTTTTGAATCTGTATTTACGTATAAAAATAGTATAACTACATTTTTAGCATATGCTTATAAAACAAAAACTGCCATGTTTTCCTTTTGTAAACTTAATTTACTCGCAGAAACAAAACTGACAATACCACACAAATCTAAACATTTGTTTTTTTTGTATATACAAAAATATGACAAGGATATGAAGTGTTCTTTCCAAAATTGTCTCCTGCAAATTTACTGACAGTTGAAGGTACATAGAAAAAAAAAATATAAGATAAATCGATTTCAATCATTAACTACTTCATTAAACATTTTAATTTATAACGAAAAACGTACAAATTATGAAGTTCTACCTTTGTGATACAACAGATTGATGCTTATGTTTACGTTCTTTGATATGCGTTTCTGTTTTAAAAACTTTCATAAGGGAAATTTGAACGAAACTGAAGAGAGAACTCTACAACCTAGGTTATCGTCAAATGATGAATTCATTATTATAAATTCTAGAATCTCTCAGATTGTTACGTGGAACAGTGGCGAAACTGATTTTCATAAACTTAAATTACTACCCCATTTTGAATATAAATTTCATAAAAAATGCATTTGACATTTTCTCACTGTCTTGACACTTCCACTTCCGCATCTGTTGCCAATTCTGTTTCAGCTCTACTTTCTACATCCGTTTTCGTTACTTCCGTTGCATTATTTTCTACACCATTAAATTTATTAAATTGGCGAAAAACCTTTCTTCGCTACGAAAATTTTTCAACACAACAAATTAAAGCAAGTGTTAATACATTAGAAAGCCCAATCTTAGACTCAGACTTAGCGTTTCTGCAAGTTTCTGTCTCACAATTGACTTAACTTGGCAGCGATAATTTTCACTACAAGAAATACTATTCAATCAGAACTTTATATCTATAAATATAAAGTCAGATTAGAACTAAATAATTCAAAGGCATATAAGACATTCACATAATTTTTTAGCAGATTATAGTCACACTTCGCCCGGCCCATCTGTCTGGAAGAGCGGCGTGTAGCTCCATAACCGACCCTATTACCTACCCCTCATCTCCAATGGAAAAGGCAACCGAGAATACATTCACAACTTGAACAATTATCTGCGAATCAAATTTTATAATAAGCAAACACTCAACTCACGTTTAAGATTACATTTTTTTATCTTTAACCAAAACATTGATGAGAAATTGTGCGTTTAAATACACAGATACTCGTTCTTTCTACACTTAGTAAATAGTATCAATGGCCACCCATCGATAATACAGTCGCAGCTTAACTTGTGCGGATATAAGGCACATTAAACATGTGCTGGAGGCGGATCCTCTTCTACTTCGCCTACAACATGCTTGCCTATATTATTAAGATCCTGATGCTCGCCGTGCGCGGCCAGGTCGAAATCGGAGCCCGATAACGAGGCGATGTGATTCCAGTTTTGTTCTGTATCGGCTATATCACCTGTAAATTTGATAATAGATTAGTAACTTATATACAAAGGGTAATTTAATACGGTTTAATATACAGGAATTGAAGTATATATTTAAATCGTTGCTTTAAATGAGCCACATTTGAAAAAAGCAAAATATACTTTCAATTTTAGATTGCAATGGCGAAGGTTGAACGTCTTAAGCGTATTAAGGTGGGTCCCATATACATTTATGGCGACTTACACATTTGTTTCTTACCGTACAATACAACTTTTAATTATATTAGAAAATGGGTTTTTTACTAAAGATATGTGTAAATTACACATACATGTTTATGTATAAATACTTCATTGCCAGTATATAACCCAAATAGATACGTATACATAATATAATATCAAAAATTTTATGCCAGATTGAAATTTCGTATATTTTCATTAGCTAGACAAAGTCTATGTATGAAACTGAAAAGAATTTAACATTTTTTTTAACTCTGGAATAGATAATAGTTTTAATATCTACATTTAAACAAACTTGTAGCTAAAGAATTTTATAGATTGACGGTACCTATTAACGGTTATTGAAACTATTTGACCTGTCGGCTACCAAATTCTCAGCGTCTATTTTTTTTTATTTCTTATGGTGGCAAACGAGCAAGCAGCACACCTGATGGTAAGTTTTACTGCTGCACAATGATCTTAGATAGGCCTCAGCCTACTGTGAAGTGCTTAAACCTCGTTTAAAGAAGGATATGTCGTCGATTAAGAAATAAATGCTTGTATGGCCTTTGCATATTTAAATTCTATTAAAAATACCTCTTACTTTGAGTAATTTGAATTTCTTGAAAGATTTTAATTATCATTACAATACGTATGTATTTCATGTTGAGGCACAGTTTAGGGCAGAATACTCTATTCTTCTATTTCAATATTTTTTTAAACTTCAATCTGACGTAGTTATAGTATTGAGGAATAGACTGTGATAAAATTAGCATTGTGTATTTCAACTTATTTCTAACATACAAATGCTGTTAAAATTACATGTGTTAAAATAAAAATCTTATGATGCCTTTCATGTTAGGATGTATGTTAAACATTATAATACGCGTTATGATGTATATGTTATATGATACGATGTGTTTTATCCAAAACTCCTTCTACAAGCTGCAATAAGGCGCCTAAATACTTCATTGTGAAGCTGTTTCAATGAATTTTGATAACAACACAAATTATCAAACCTATCTACGTGATTATGCTTAAGCCATTTTGTGCTTCCCAAAACTTATAACAATATCGTATTTAAATGAGTATATTAAATACGATTAATATATTCATTTAAATATGTTTTATTGATGCTGTGGTGTGACGGCTAAGAATTTAACCCTTACATTGCTCGTAGGTATCTTAAAATACTACTAAGATTTCTGATGTTTATTACATTGCAAATAAAGCTTTAAAAACACTTTACAGAATTTATGGTCACGGGCGGACCATGAATGTTGGCGGAAATGGATTCCGCCTGTGACCATGAATTCTGTAAAGTATTTGAAACGTCCGGCAATCGTAAATCAAATACAAACGCGATAAAATTCGTAGAGTAGTTTTATTTACCAAGAGTTTTTACATCGACCTGAGCCATCTGATGCCAACTATTCCTAAGGATTGTTAGCGTTATGCAGGCAGTCGGTCATAAAACTATTACTAAAACTTTTACAATATGTACTATGAAACAAGAGTGCATATTAAGTGGTCCCCAAGTAATTGGGCGAGGCCAGGATCACGATTTAAATCTTTTAATTTCTGAAATCCTACTTTTATTAAAACTGATATATTATAGATTACTTACTAGTACAATTTTATCATTTACACAATTACGAACCTCAACTGTATTTTATCTTATGTTTGTTACCTCAGAATTTTCGACTGGATGGAGCGATTTTGATTATAATTTTTAATTTGAAAGCTGGTACTTGCCCGTGTAATCCCACTACAATTTGGACCCGTTGGAAAGTTTTATAAAAATATCTATGGTTTGTTTGATTTCGTAAAACGTATTTTAATCGGTATATATAATTTTAAATCCGAATTCATTGCTACTATATATCTACTAAATTACTTAGGGCATTTATATCCTTTAAAAACTAACCAAAAGAGGAATAAACTTTAATTGTTGAATTAATTTTCTTATTTTTGTGTAACTTGTGTTTTCTGTGAGTTAAATGAGTGGGAACACTACAATAATTCTTTAAGACGAAAATATTCAACGATGACATTGAATATTTTCAATAATCAATATAAAGGACGAAACCATCCACCATAACTATTTATCTCTTAGCATTGTTGACTTACACTTAAGAAATAAGAAGTATGATATGGCAATATTATTCGCAACCCGTTCGCGTGAAGATTAAATCAGATTTGTTTTTGTGTGTGTGTACAGCTGTTGGCCGCAGATGGCCTTGACAGCTTGACGCGGACTATGGGTGAGCGCTGAGGGCTCTCAACCCGGAGAAAAGTATGCTAAGCGACATCGCCCAAGGGCTCCCCCTGTGGGAAACGGACCTCGGCTTGGGGCGTCACTGGAAGCAAAGTGGGCGTGCCCACGTTTTGATTAATGATTTTTGCGAGACGCGGTGTCGCACCTCGACGGCGAGGGCGGAACCGCGGATATTTATGTGTTAAGGCCTCGCGGGCCGTGTAGGCTCTACGTTGAGCGAGTGTGATGTTGTCGTCCTCTTCGTCGAGGACGTCGGATGGAGATTAAATCAGACAAACTAAACCAAAGTACTGGTAAATATTGAAGCTATACAGTACTTTTCAAACTATATCATAAAATCGCCAATACTTAGCGTTGTATGAATATAAAACTTCATTACGGTAGCTTAACACCTCTTTTACACGTCTTGATAAATAATTAATGCTATTATTTTGTTTAAGCGGCCGCCGAAATTAGCAGTAATAATATTTTCTGTGTAATGACGGAGTAAGAATAGAATTTACCACCACCTATCTTGCGAGTGGGTGTCGTAAAAGACGACTAAGGGATATAATATGCAGATAAAATATATGCAAGAAAAGAAAAACTCCAAATATAACCCTATGCCAACCCGCCTGACAAGAGTAATATAGGCTTATTTCTCTCCTACTGTGGAGGAGACTCGAATCCAACAGTGGGACGTTTACGAATTAAGATGATAAGCAATTAATAATATCCATAATACATCAATCACAATTTCTGTTATCCCACCAATTGCTATGACAACGATGAATAGGCATATCACTTGATATGCAATATCCCGTTGCCACTATTAACTAACATTTATAGACTCTGCTCCGCTCCTTTAAAATGATTTTTTAATAAATCTTAATACAAGTCCCAAATGTGATAACCATTTCCTTAAACAAATATTTTTTTAAAATGAAGATTTTTTAAGTGTAGCTTTATGTATATTAAATACGTTATTAAAATAATAAGCTAGCTTCCAAACCGATATTTTTATTATCAAAATATATTTTATAACAATAAAAGCCTAAGCCAGCCTATTTCTGCAATTTTGTTAGTTATTTTTTCATAATGATATGTCGATTATCACCCCATGCCCCCTCGTAGCTAAGCCCATGCAAAACATGCGGTTATGTGATATCTATAAAATAAATAAACTCACACAGCGACGGATACCGTAGACGTACCTGTTCAGCTTTTAATTACATATAATTAACTTTAGTAAGAAGCGAGCTCCAATTATAAATCATAATTTATTAGTTGTAAATGCGTTGAAGAACTTCAAAAGACCTATTTAAAATTAATTACATATTTATTATTTATTTTAAAATCTGCATTCGGCCTACCGGGACCTTAAAAATACCTTAGGGACTAGTACTAGAAAAACCTCAGGGACTAATATTAACTAATCCCAAAGGTTTTTTTATTAGTAGAAATCAATCTAGGTCTGCGCGTGTGCGCTTACTATAGCCCAAACATAAAAAAAAGGTTTGCCTACAAATAAATCACTACAAAAGAAATATTACCTTAAAACAATATTATTATTAACAATCTTTATTTCGATTAGATTTTTGCTTGTTGTTCAAGCGTTTATAAAAGATATAGTACTAATAAGCTTAAATTATTAATACCGGAGAAATAACGAGAGGAAAAACCAATTAGTCCGTAATATTGGAAATCTTAACGATTACGAAACAAAACTTCAGTATTGTACCATCCTGTTAGAGAAATAGGATGGTACTAAAAGTACTTAATAAAAGTTTGAAACCAAAAATAAATCGTCACTATATCGTAATATTCTATGAAATCTTTTGAAGTCCTTTATAACACAAGACTGCATTGAACGTGTATGATACAGACTAAAATATTTTTATATTCTTATCGGCCGCATGGTAGCCAATTCACATGTTGAATACCTGTTTTAAAAGCTAAAAGCTGATAATTTATCATAAGCCAAATTTTTTGTAAGCATCATTTCAATCCGTTACCAATTTCGCACTACAGGATATTATTGAAAAAAAAATATATACACCATTAGATTTAAAAAAGCATTATATATTGGTTCTTTTAAAACATTACAATTTTAATTGTTGAGAACCAATCCCATTTGCACTAATCCTGTAATAAAATATGAAATATTTTTAAATATGATACAATAATCTCGAAAGCATCTTTCGACGCCGTGTAATATGTCTTCCCACTGGTTTAACTAACGACATAATAAGTCTCGAGGAAGCTGATGGATGCTGGCGGCACATGATTTAAGAAGACTTAACTCCAGAAACGTATACATATATACTATAAGATGAATTGGAATGTCATTAATAATCCCATTAATATGTTCAAGTCAGATATAAAATTTTCAAACAAACAATTACACACTATCAAAAAGCAAACCCTCATTCTGCAACAAACGTCAATAATTTTCAATCAAATTCCTTCATATTGTGCATAAATTATTATAATTACTTATCGATAGTTTCAAATGTATTATTATTTATATCATAAAGGTATCAAACACACAAAACACAGTCTTTATACGGTTTTAGTTCACTGGTAAAATATTTTTTTTGAATATTTTCATTAAATAAAACATGTTATGTAATAACTTTATAAAAAATAACCCAGAAATAATGTTATAAATGCTCGTTTGTATGTTAAAAACGTTTTAACGAATGCGAATTTCAATTCCAAACAATTCCATATATCAAATGCTAGTTTTGTCATAGCTAGAATGTAATACATTATTTTTATTGATATAAAAGTTAGCCTATGTTATGAACGAGATTACAAACTGTCTATGGGCGAAATTTCATTTAAAACCATTCCAAAATACAACCAGCCGTCTCTCTCAACGCATAATTGAATTATAAAATTCTACATTTTTACATATTTTGAATGAATTCAATTAATATTCTAATAAAGTGTGGCTACCCTTTATGTTTTAATCGCCATTATAAACTGTTACGTCAAGTTTCATTTCAATATAATTTCTATATTCATTCATTTTAATCTAATCTAATAATTTGTTAACCACAAATATTTCACAATTGAATACCGAATATCCAAATTTCATTGGATTGCACAGATGGCGTGGTTGTAAATATATTGACCTACCATGCCAATATCGTGGGTTCAATTTCTGCGCAAGACTATTTGTGCCATCTACAAACTATTCGGAATTCGTTCGGAAAACATACAAACACATTTATAACAGTTAAAGGAATTATTGTTTGGGTAAAATTAAGAATGACAGTGATCTAATACCGCTATTAGTAAAACAAATTAATATAATTAAGCTCGTGCGTGCGTACCGTAACCTTTATTTATACGGAGGTGGTGTGACCTTCGACGAGAGTATTGGAGCGTGCTCGCGTCGCGTCCATTATGAATGTGTTGATGACGTATGCCTCACGACGTATACGGTCGCGGAGCTCGCCCGACATGTCCGGGATTGCCCAGCGGACGATTATCATCACCAACGCTACTACGTTCTATGGACAATATAATAAATTTAATCTTCATTCTTCTCAAATCATGGTGTTTCGATTCTCTTCCACAATGGAAGGGAAACTGATACACTAAATTTCATAATATACAATCACATTGTTTCCTTCTCTTATAGTAATGTTATATGCTTATAGCCTTTTTTTATGGGTGGACTATGGTAAGCGCACACGCCGTCCATTCACGCCGTCCATTCCGTCTGGGGCGACGAAAGGACGGCGCGCGGGCCCATAACCCACCCGTACCCAATACCGTCTTTACCATAAGGGCACACGGGGCCCGTGCCCATGGCCCCCATTCTCAGGGGGCCCCGAAGGACCGGCAATTTCTCCCATACATTTATTCTCAAATCATTTTTGTCGGGCACATTACACCTTTTCCACAAATCAGTAATCTTATCAAAAGGCATTTGCAAGGCATATACTACCTCATGTCGATGACTGCGCCTATTCCTACTATACTAATTAATAATATTTCCGAACGCATCCTACCTAATTTACTAAGTACACCATTTAGTCTAGCGATCACTCACGCAATCCCTCCGATTCCAAAGTCAAGCTGCACGGCTGCACCGTCTAAACAAGGTCTAACATAAATGTCGACATTGTCTACGGTTGGAGGAATCCCGGAATGATGTATTAAACTTTCAGTATGATAGTAGTGAGTGGCGTTATTTTGTTTCGTTTGATATTTAAAATTGAGTAAGACAAACAGAAGTTTTGATTTGTTCGTTTAAACATTATTTCATTATGTCGAAAAGAACATATGTACCTAAGTGGTTCACAAAAAAGAAAAAGTTATAGCTCAAAAAGAAATAAAGGAAAAGCTTCCAAAGCTCACTTCGTTTTTCATGGTTGAAGAAACATGTAAACCGAGGGATTATTCATTCTCATCACCGCAAGACAAAAGTACCTCTGATTGTCACCAGGAAAAGAGGTTACGGGTGACGAAAATGACAAACACAGATTAGATGCTGAACCATTGACTTCAAGCTATTGTGAATTAATAACCGCAAGCTTAGAGAATGTATCTGTGTCTCCTGACCCTGGTACTTACTGTGACGAGATTTTACCAGAAAAAATCCGTGAGATTTGCACTCGAAAAGGGCCACAGTTTTTCCAAAATAAAAATAGTGATTTCGCCGAAACTTCTACAAGTTTTCCAGATTCAAATGTTAAAACGAAAGCTAGATACTCGACTAAAAATATTTTCATTCGTAAATTGACGAATGGTGAGTCTTTAGAAAGAAAATAGCTCCTTATTCACCAGCAAAGAAATCTGTATACTGTTATTGCTGCCGTCTATTTAATACCACTACCAGTACTGGACATAATTTAAGTTCTCCTAATGGATATAAAGATTGGAGGCATATAAGTAACTTATTGATAGAGCATGAGAACAGTTTACAAGCACAGGGAATTTATGATGAATTATGTTGCAAGAATGAAAACTACTGGAGGTATTGATACTGAGTTGCTGTCCCAATATAATATAGAAATGAACTATTGAAAGATTAATAACAGCAACAAGCCGTAGTGAAATTTTTGGCTTCAAGAGGTCTTGCTTTTCGTGTTGATAATGATTCATTAGGATCGCAAAATAATGGGAAAAGGAAGTACATCATATTTATCGGCAAATATTTGTAATGACTTTCATAGTTAGATACGTAAAAGACGGACAGCCTATTGAGAGATTTTTGCAATTTTTGCCTATGGATGAACATAATGCGCAATATATAGCAGATACCATTTTAAACTTTTTTGAAAGCCTTGATATTCCTATAAAAGAATGTCGCGGACAGAGCTACGACAATGCAACAAATATGTTTGGAAAGTACTCTGGTGATCAGTCAAGAATAAAAGAAGTTTGCCAATTTGCGATTTACGTTCCATGTGCGGCACATTCGCTAAATTTAGTGGCTGTTCAAGCTGTTGAGTGGGTTACTGAAGCAGTAACATTCTTTCAACTTGTACAAAAATTGTTCAATTTGTTCTCGGCTTCTACAAAACGATGGAAAAATATGATGATGATGAAAATATGATGCAAATAGAGTCCTGAAGTCTCTTTCGGAAACAATGCTTTGCAAAATGATGATTTAAATATTTCTGAAGCATTATCTTCAATCGCAAGTGACATCAATCAACCAGGAGACACTGGAAAGAAAGCCCAAAGCCTAGCAAAAAAAAATGGGAAAATTTGAGACTGCTCTTCTAACGGAAATATGGAATGATCTTTTGGGAGTTATGAATAAAACAAATCTAAGTTTACAGAATAGGACTATGACCATGGACGTTGTATCGAAACTTTACTGATCAGTTATATTAATACCAATACAGCATGTAATAATTTTGATCAGTACGAAACGGCTGCTAAAGAAAAAAATC
The DNA here is from genome assembly GCA_032191425.1 of Lymantria dispar. Classification (NCBI taxonomy): domain Eukaryota; kingdom Metazoa; phylum Arthropoda; class Insecta; order Lepidoptera; family Erebidae; genus Lymantria; species Lymantria dispar. The sequence continues at coordinate 6,975,925 of CM063445.1, read as the reverse complement.
ATATGCTGACTACAAAGATACATTTGAAAGAAAAAGATGTCACAGCACACGTATCACTTTTTGTGAAGGATCATCAGAGACTGCACAGTTGAGAAGCAAGGAAAAGTTTCGTGTAGATACTTTCATTCCCATAATTGCCACATTAAATACACATTTAAAAAAAGTTCGGCAGCATACCAAGAAATTGATAGTTGGTTTAGTTTTCTTTGTCAGTTAACAATAATCAAATCTGGTGAGTTGACCAAAACGTGCAAAGAATTTGCAGAATTTTATCATAAAGACATTAATTCGGATGAGCTCAAAACATAATGTTTTCATTTAAGCCAATATTTAAAAAACATAGCAAAGCAATCAGCGTATTTAAATATCTCAACCTTACATAACCTAATAAAATCAGATAAATTGGAAGAAACTTTTCCAAATGTAGAAATTGCTACAAGAATATTCCTTTTGCCTATAATGGTTACCTACCAATTGTAGTGGAGAGCGGTCATTTTCGCACCTTAAGAGAATAAAAAATGAATTGCGAACATCAATGTTACAAGAACGACTGAGTAATTTGTCAATTATGTGCATTGAAAGTGATATCCTTCAAAAAATTGACTTTAAGGATATAATAGAACATTTTGCTCAACAGAAATCCCGAGAAAAATCGTTGTAATCGTAACCAAAATCCAGCAGCATTCTAATATAATTAATGACATATTATTATATCATCCTGTATTTGTTTTTTTATTTACTTTCCAAAAGGGCCCCAAATTCTTGTGTGCCCAAGGGCCCCAGCCTAGTTTAAGACGGCCCTGCCCGTACCCACGTCGCATTCATCGTTGGACCGACCACCAGTGCCGAATTCCTTGTCCTCAGTGGTCGGCCCGACAGAATACCTTTTCGGATACCCTCACCTCTCGACGTCCCTGTCCCCGGACGTCGGTCGCCGTCGCGCGGTCAGTCTCTCTGCGGGTGCCGGGCTAAAGTCCCCGGTCCGGTCACCCGCAGCCTCGGCTAGGAATATGCTTTATAGCCTAAAGTTATCTTTTATAAAATCCAAGTGCAAAGCAGTTTATTGCATACTTTCACCATTACCTCACAGAAAGATTTCTTTATGTAAAATATTTTAGTGCTAATACTGACCGGAGAATCCTTTCTGCTATCGTTGGTTATGATGAGGACTTCCTCTGTTATGATTCGTAAATTAATCAAAAACGAATCACACAGTATATTATAAATGTGACGGGACTAAGTATTGTAGAACTAGTTAAGTCAAAACGACATACAGTAACAGAATTAATTGTTATGGGTTAATTAGATCCCCGTAGGAGTGATGGGTTAAGAACAAAGTATGTTTATCATCACCTCTTAGAGCTATAAAAACAGGTAACGGAGACCAAGATGATTAAACAGCAGTGTTCCCTTGGCAAAGTTGCAGCACCAACTGCGATCGACAGCCCGCCTAACAAGTATGGCGATTGAGACATTACTACCCTTTGTCTATGTCCAACATAGAACGTCGAGGCTAATGTATGAATGGATGAAAGATAGAAAGAACATTCTTGAAATTTATGGAAACCTTGTAACACCAACTGCGATCTCCAACCAAGTTTGCAGAGCATGGTAATATGACATTATCGCCCTTTAACGAGGTCTACGTTCAGTAGAGATAGGCTGATGATAAAGAAGCGCTCAATTTATTTAATGATTTAAAATTAAAATAATCTCACCTCAAAGACCACAACAAAAGCAAGTCTCGCACCGATGATATGCCAATAAGAAATGCTGTGCTCATAACTGTCGTCATTATAGTACCAGTAGCCAGGAAAACTGAAAACAATTTAAAATTCTATCATTATCAACCGTATTGTATGGGATATCATCAGCATTTCAACTCATATACGTCAGTCACACTGTTGGGCTTGAGCCTCCTCCACTTTTTCTTTTTAGTGGCAGTTTATAATGCGTCGCTTACCGTCCATTCCGTCCGGGACAACGAGAGGGCGACGAAGGAAACCATAACCCGCCGGGTGCGTACCTTCAAGTGCCAAGGGGGCGGCTACCGGTACCCGACTTTGTCCGCCTCCTCCACAATAGGAGGTAAATTGACCTTACTATGCCATTCTGGTCAGACAGGTTGGTATAGGGTTTTCGAGTTTGCCTTTTCTTGGTATATGCATATATAATCCTTTAGTCATTTTTTACGACATCCACGAACAAGATAGGGAATGGTGAATTGTATTATTACTCCGTCACCACACGGCAGATGGGTATGGGTTATACTTCAATCAATTTATGTAAACAACATCTTGAAGAGTACATTGTGTCATCACCCCATAGAAGTCGCACGTTCCTTGCATGGCAGGCTTTATCTCGATTCATCATCATCCGGTAGGGCGGCTTGCGACCCTATTGCTAAACGTATCACCTCCCCATTCGGCTAACCACTGGTACCGATTCCTTCACCTCGGTAGCAAACAACACTCTGAAGTCAAGAGACGTGTCTTTTCAACTCGTATACTATATACGAGTTGAAAAGAAATCTCTAATTTTATATAAATAAAGTTCATATTTACCTGCACTTAGTCTCATTATAAGTAGTTGATATAGGCCGATTCTTAAGTACGGTAACATTAAAGTCTGCAAGCGAATGATTCACATATTGATGGAGAGTACCATTCCCGGTCGTCGCCTGGTATACCAAACGCGGTATGAAATCCGACGTGAAAGCTATTATGAAGCCCTGTCGAAAAAAAAATGTGTAAATTTTATTTAAATACAATTCACCTTTCCACCCTTCTTGCCCGTCAGTGTTACGACACTGACTATGGTATTAACTATATATATAACATCTATGCGAAAGCAGGCAAACCTGAAATTAATCCCTATAGCAACACGTTTGACCAGCGTGGTAGGTCAATTTCTCTCCTATTGTGGAGGCTTGAACCAGATAGTGGGAGTTCATAGATATTTCTAAGGGCTGAAGTGAAGCGCTTTATCAAAAGGCAGGGTAAGTAGACAAGTTTTTACTTCTAAGTAGTAGAGGCGAGATAATAACAGCTAATAATGTAACTAAACAAATTTCAAGGTAGAGTCTGCCAAGAACATCCTTAAAAATGAAGGAAAGGCAATAAGAACAATATTATTTTTGTTTGTCCGACCCACAACTCGAACCGAAGTCGGTCAGCGGGAAAAGGTGTAAACATTTTTTTAAAGTGGTAGGACCACACTGTCGACAGTTATCTGTCTACAGCCGTGGACCGGTCCGTCCGGGGTAGTACCACGCTCTCGCAGAAAATCGACATCTGAGTAGTAGCAATTTGTTACTACGCTTCGTTCGGTGAGCGAGAGAGCCGGCAGCTCAACTTTCTGAGGGTGTTTGCGTGTAGAGGGTTTTGGTGGTGCCCTTGGTATCACCGGGCCTCATTGCACGCATTCACACTCCCTTCACCTTCTTCGCGGTAGGCAGCGGCCTTATAAAGGTCCATGAGCGGCAGCAACACTTACCATCAGGTGTACTGCTTGCTCGTTTGCCACTGCTTACAATAAAAAAATGTTTTTTTTTTAAATATCATTTTTTTTAAAAAAAGCTTATGTTTAAAGCTGCTTGTCAAAACTATTCAAACGAGTCCAAACTCGATGGTTTTATCCCGTTTAATTTAGGAGTTCCTATGACCAACTTCCGACACCATCTTCGACCAGCTTCATGGTACCATATTATTGCATTGACACAGAAGTTACGTAAGTAAACCAAATTTCAACGTTATCTACGACAAGAAGTAGTTCTAATTTAACTCGCATGATTAGTCCCATACTAACAGGGCAAGTTAAATAAAAGCTTTTAAAAAGACGGTAATGCGAATGCCTCTTTATTATTGTATTCTTACTATAGTCTATAAAATATAGCTTGATCTCAGTGACAGTTGTCACTAGTGCTGTCACGCTTACGATGAAGTCCGTAGTTTTTTTTATCGATAAAACTCCTTATTAATGGTGATATTCTATTATAATTGAAATACAATCAATGAAAATCTTTTTGAATTTAAATGAAATAAAAACTGTTTTTGATTGTTTTAATTATTCGAAAAGAGTACAATCAAGGTCAACGTCACTATTGTTATCATCACTGGAGCGTTCCTGCTAGAATATTTATCATTTTTTGCCATAATAGGGACAGTCGTTAGATCAATCGATCAATTGTGAATTTGTGACTGTTTTATGAATTACCATGTTTAGTTTATTGACAATAATGCGTACATAGTATTATCATTTACTCTAATACAAAAAGTGTTTCTTTTTTTGTTTAATTAATTCAATTCTGTTGTAATTGTAAAAAAATGTTGAAAGTTTTATGTAGGTATTATTTTGGGTTTATTTCTTTTATGAAAAATTTAATAAAGATCGGGTATCGAATTACGTCTATCGACTGTCCCATCTCTTTTTTATTTTCAGTCCAGTATAACCTTGTACGTGCGTAAGCGTCATTTTTCTATAAAATGTTTACTAGGTATTCCAGTACTTACGAGGTACATTTTAGGTATGAATATTAATATTTTTATATTTATAATATATTGTACTTCAGTTGCAATAAAACTGACACGAAAAGAATGAAAATATATGTGATACAAAATAAAATTGTAACCACGTCGCTCGTTCAAACTAACTTCGTCGGTTTTGTTGACAGCTGTCACAGAGATCAAGCTATATTTTATGGCCTATAAGTACAGTGACGGAGTAAAAATACAATTCACCAACCCCTAACTTGCGCGTGGGTATTCTAAAAGACTCTTAAGGGATGTAATATGCATAACATCTAACTCTCTCTAACTTAAAACAAAACCGTATGCCAATACGTTTTGTCGACGGAGGCAGCGTGCCTGCTGGCCGGTACTCCCCCCGTGGGACCTGGAGGCGGACATGCTCGCCGGTTTGTATCGGTGGATGTCGGGGCTGCGAGCGGGGGGCGGTGTGGTCTCTTTGAGGGGCTCACCGCCTGACGCGTCGACGCGAACCCCGGCGACTGGAGCGGCGCAGGCACAATTACCTGCGCCTGATGCCGCCCTAGCCGAGACCTCGGGTGACTGGACCGGAGAATTAGTCTGTCACCCGCCGAGAGGCCGACCGCGTAAGGAAACACCGACGTTCTCCCTCGGGGGGGACGTCGGTCGATGGAAGGGTACCCCTCAAGGGGGTATGCCGTCGGCCCGACCACTGACGACTGAAAGAAAGAAAAAATGCCAATACGTTTGACCAGTGTGGTATAAGTCAATTTCCCTACCATAGTGGATGAGACCCGAACCCAACATTGGGACTAATATGATCGTATATATGTATATGAGCCTTATTCCGTTGCTACAAAAATATATGACAGTATACTTACATTAGTAATAATACTAAGTTTCCCTATAGAGTCGAGTATTCGATACCACACGCCGATGTCGTTGACACGCTGAGGCACGGGACGACGGTAGCAAGTCAGGAATTTCTTGGCGTCCAACCTCATCTCCAGCACGTTGTTGATCAGAGCGAAGAATGGAGCTAGAGGGAACGCAGCAACGAATATCGTCACGAAACCGTATTGGAGGACTGAAAATGGATAAGAACAAAAAATAATTAATTTATCATGTTATCTGTTAAAACTTATTTATGAACAGAAAAACGACTTTTCGTCTTCGTCGTCGTGCTCTTCAATTATCTAAAGGTCGTATCTAACTCTGTTCGTGAGCTTCGACGGTACTCCTTACTAGGCTCCTCCACAAGTTTCTGTCCTCAGCCAAACGGAGAGCGGTGGTGATGGGCAGATTAAGGACCTCCTTTACTTGGTCAGACCAGTGGTAGGGCGCTCTGCCACAGGAGCGTTTGCCTTTTACTTTGCCAAGCATCCGAAGTAGCTTAGAATACGCTGGATGCAAACTATTGACAATCAATCAATCGAAAAATTATTGTCACTTCTTCAATATTTACATAGCGCTTTTTTTGGTAGGTTACGGTCTGGGGACGCCCAGCCCGAAATGTCCGAGGCGACGGTCCCGTTCTAATCTGGTGTTAGATTATTGAATTCATCTATACCAATTCTATGTATAATAATATATAAAGCGGAAGCTTGTTTGTTTGAACGCGCTAATCTCAAGAAATACTGGTCCGATTTGAAAAATTATTTCAGTGTTAGATAGCCCATTTATCGATGAAGGCTATAGGCTATATATCAGGAGTGGCCAGTGGTCGATCGCGACCAATAGTCCAGTCGATCGTGGCTAAACAAAAATATCAATACGTAGAACAAACTGTGCATCGTATTCATCAACAGCTGCACGCAGTATGTATAATTTTTATCGTCATTCAATCAATTCATCAACAAGTACTGGCTAGGAAAAGACTAAACACATAACACGTGATAAATTTTCGTTCAAGATGGTGAATTCCATAACAGGTAAATCTCTCCAAGTCGACTCTTTAAACAGCAAGTAGATGAGAAGGAATCAGATTTGGTATTGCACACCAACGTGAGGTGGTTGAATCGAAGTAAGTTTTAGCAAAGATTTCGAGATCTATTGGACGAAATAATAAAATTTCTTGAAGATAGGGGGGTGACGATTATCAGCAATTGCATGATTTAGACTGGCAATGTGTAATTCCATTGATCATAGTGATATTTATGAAATGGCTACAAAATTTGCACATACATTTCAAAGGGACTACATGATGATTCAACACGAGATTATTACTCTGCGCTGCGACATATATCTTAAAGGGAGATCATCCTCAGGTCTTGATTTCTGTGCATTGGTTTCTAACGAGAAATATCCAAAAAAGAAATGGGTTGAACAATAATTGCATTCTAAGGCTCGACCGAGATGGGTTTTTCGTTCTCGGCCGAGACCGAGAATAAAATAATATCTCGGCCGAGACCGAGAGCCGAGACCGAGAATAGACAAAACGTGAAAAAAAAATTTTTAATACTGTTAACTTTTTAATACACTACTAATTGTTTAACAAAATAAACTGTTTTAATAATCAAAGTTAGATATGCGTATGTTACGCATAACGCAGCGTATTGAAGAGGCAATAGATCGGAACCGTGGCTCTAAAGTGTTCGTACGTGATTTGTCTATCGGGCACAGCCAAATGACCAAGTTGAAGACCGATGACGGCATTGTTATTTCATTCCAGAATGAGACCTTGGGAGAGGTCGAAAGGCTCTATGGGCAGTTGTATAGATCATCCCAGAACCCTGTTGCCGGCTTGGTCCAAGATCCCAGATCCAACCTAACTCGGCACTACACCGAGGCAATCCCGGACGCCAGCTTGTACGAGATCAGAATGGCTGTGAAACAAAGAACGGGAAGGCACCGGGAGATGACGGAATTACCACAGAACTTCTGAGGGCAGGCGGCAGGCCAGTTCTAAAAGCCCTACAGAAGTTGTTTAATTCTGTCATTCTCGGGGGCGACGTTCCAGAGTCGTGGACCAGGAGTGTGGTGGTGCTGTTTTTCAAGAAGAGCGATAAGACGCTCTAAAGGAATTACAGAGCCATCTCACTCTTGACAACTCAACACAACACTCATAACAAACAACACTCCTACAAATTGTTCTCAAGAGTCACTACGAACCGACTCGCGTGCAAGCTCGACGACTTCCAGCCCGAACAAGCCGGCTTCCGAGGAGGTTGTAGTACCATAGACCACATCCACACGCTACGCCAGATTATATAGAAGACTGAGGAGTATACTCGGCCTGAAAGAATAGATGAAATATCTGGGCCTGCACCTCGATAGCAAATGGAATTTCGGGCCACACTTTGCCCAGCTCGTCCCTAGGCTCACGAAGTCAGCCGCGGCGTTGGGAAGGCTTCTGCCAAATACTGGCGGTCCTGGGTCGTCCTGTCGGCGTCTCTACGCTGGAATCCTGCGGTCTATGGCGCTGTATGGTGCCCCTATCTGGTCGGAGTCCCTCACCGCCCGCAACAAGGCCCTCCTGCGTCGACCGCAGAGTCATGGCGGTGAGAACTAACAGGGGGTTATCGTACAGTGTCTTGGACTGCGGCGACGCTACTGGCAGGCGATCCGCCTTGGCCACTTGTGGCTGAGGCGTTGGCGGAGGTCTACCAGCTCCGTGCAACAGCGCGGGCCAACGGCGAGCAAGTCTCTGCAAGGAGACTGGGCAGAGCACAAGAAGTGGCCCGAAGGGAGGTTATCCGGCGGTGGAGGGAAGACCTGGAGTCCTTCGTAGCAGGGCGGGGGACTGTGGAAGCGGTTGCGCCGCACCTCCACCGCTGGCTCACAAGGAAGCACGGCAACCTAACATTTAGGATGGTGCAGGTGCTTACCGGACACGGGGTCTTCGGTAAGTACCTGCATATGATTAGAAGAGAAGAGACCCCCGGATGTCATGAGTGTGGCGCGCCAACTGATGATGCGCGTCACACATTGGAGATATGCCCCGCCTAGGGGTCTCAGCGCCACGACCTGTCGGCGGTACTTGGAGCGGACCTGTCGCTGCCGAGCGTTATCGCAAAGATACTTGGTAGCGACAGGTGCTGGTCGCCGATGGCCTCATTTTGTGAGGCCGTCATATAAAGGAAGGAAGTGGCGGAGCGGGAACGCGAGGCGCTTGCGTCTGCTGACTCGCTTCGTCGCCGGCGACCCGGGAGGAGGAGGCGACAATATGCCCACCTACTTCCACCGCCCTGAACAGTAATGACAGGACGTGGCCAGACGGCCATGCGTTGGGGTGTCGGGGATTGAATGTCATCAGACGACCTCTCCGGCACCCCGTAAAAGCGCGGAAGGGGCCGCTGTGGTTATAGTGGATATTCCGGCCGCGGATGTGGTCGGTGAGTCCCACACGACAGTCCGTCACTGGCAGGGAACAGTGCGTAAATGCATTTCCACAGCGTGAACAAAAAAAAAAAGGTATCTCAACTAGTGGGTCTACAAATGATCATAGACAAGACAAAAGTCATGTCTAATGCCCATGTCATTCCTGTACCGGTTCTAGTTCGGAATGTGATTCTCGAAGTTGTGGATCATTATGTTTACCTAGGACAAGCAGTCCAGTTATGTAGATCCAATTTCGAGAAAGAGGTCAGCCGACGAATCCAACTCGGCTGGGCAGCGTTCGAGAAACTTAAGAGGATCTTCTCGTCTAATATTCCGCAGTGTCTGCAAAGGTTTATAACCAGTGTGTGTTACCAGCAATGACTCACGGCACTGAAACGTGGTCTCTAAATGTCGACCTCATAAATAAGCTCAAAGTCGTTCAGCGAGCTATGCTCGGTATTTCTCTACGCGATAAAAGCCGGAACACGGCAATCCGTAGAAGAACAGGTATAACCGATATAGCCCGCAGAATTAGCACGTTGAAATGGTAATGGGCAGGCCACATCGCTCGTCAAACCAACATCCGTTGGGGAAGATAGGTTCTTGAGTGGCGACCACGAATCGGACGGTGCAGCGTAGGACGACAAAGTCGCAGGGAACCGTTGGATGCAAGTGGCGCAGGACCGTTCCGAGTAGCATTCTCGTGGCGAGGCCTATGTCTTGCAGTGGATATCTGTAGGCTGATTGATGGATGGATGGATATTATAACATAAAAAAGCAATTTTTCGGCATATGCCCCCCTTCAAAGCGTGTCGCCTCTCTTCATACAATTGTCCAGCTTTGCTAAACAGTCGTTCACTTGCTACGCTAGTAGGCGGCGCAGATAAAAACTTATTTGCCGCAGGTTTAAGCACCTTATAAGGTGAGGAAAACCAATACTCAAAAATATTAGCATTTCTTTGCAGTCTTGGCTCTCTAAGGAAGCTTTCTAGCGCTATTTCGATTACAGAGCTTGAATTGTATTCGTCATTGGTCATGGGCTCGTCTTCCAACTCTATCGAATCATGAGCTGCCCATAAGTTGGATTGATTTGTGGCAGCCATGTTTGACGAGTTAGTTGAAAATCCCCATGTCGCATCACGAAAATCTGATTCACAATTCAGCTCTCTCACGCACTTACACCAGTCGACTGCGCGCTGCGGCGCGTGGCCACGCGCAGTAAAATTTGAATCGATCCGAACAAAGTTACAATCTCGGTCATGACCGAGAATCTCGGCTATAATTAGCCGAGAACCGAGACAAATTTCTCGGTTGGATTTGTAGCCGAGAATGCCAAGACCGAGATCTCGGTCGAGCCTTATTGCATTCGTGTTTTAGTTCAACATATTTATGTGAGTCAGCATGTTTCTACTTAAAACAAACAAAACATAAACACCGTTCTCGCTTGACAGACGCTCATACATTGGATTCTTTAAGGCTGGAAATTTCCAATTACAAACCTTATTTTGTTAATCTAGCGGATGATGTTCAGACGCAATGCTCCCACTAATCTAAATAGGTAGTTACGTTAGGTTAAGAATAATTTTCAGTTTTATGGTTTCCTTCTTAATAAAATAAAAAATATCACATCATTGTTTACTGAAATATGCTTTTTCATTTAAGATTTCAGAAAGTGTGGTATTAATTGGTAGATCGCCCAGGGTTTCATCTGTAAATAGTAGATGTTGGGTCTAATCAAGTTGGCCACCCCTGCTATTTATCATCACGTTAAGACCAATAGCAGCGGAGCAACAATAAAAAATGTTTCAGAATCGGGTTTTTTTTTTCTTTTAAGAGCTTCCGCTGCGTGCACTACATAAACGGTTAGGTTTCGCAAAAATCATATGTGACAGAATTGTATTATTTAGAAATATTTTCACCTTCTACGTAAACAAAGTCGCGGGTTAAAGTTATTAACCCAAAGTAACTGTTCCACGCCGACCAAGCATAAGGCACAAGCTAGTTTTAAATAAAATGTAAAATTCACGATTTGCATATATGTGCCTCCAAAGGCTTATACATAATATATAATTTAATTTAAATCGTTAGAGTCCGATAATATATCATCATCATCATCTCAGCTCATATGTCTCACTGCTGGACTCAAGCCTCCTCCACACAAGGCCAAGGAAAATTGACCTAGTATACCACACTGGTCAGACAGCTTGATATCTGATTTTATTTCGAGTTTTCCCTGTCTTGCATTGATGTTATATGCGTACCTTAGTCGTCTTTTACGATGCTCACGGGTAAGATTCTTTCGAGTTTTCATTCACTTGCACGTTAACGTGGTGATTTGTATTCTTACTTCGTCACCAGACGGATTATGATAATATATAAGCATTGTAGGGTATATGGATATAAATGTTTAATGTATAACTCACCCATCTCTAAATATTCAGGAAACAGTCCCATGTTACCGAAATCGACCAACTTGAAATCCTTCACCCATTGCATAGGACTTTTTATTCTATAAAAAAAACACATAAACCTCGATATTATTATTATACCAGTAATTTGTCACATGTTTTTGACTTCATCTACGTCTTCTTCAACCAATGTATATTCTATCCTACATCCTACTATTGCGCCAGGCTTTAGAGGAATCATCATCGCAGCCCACACTCGTCCCACTGTTGGGCTCGGGCCTCCTCCACGATGAGAGGGAATTTGACCTACTATACCATGCTGGTTGTAACGTTGGACTTTCGGTCACGTCACATTAGGCAGTACGCACTAGGCTGTATGCACTAGGCTGTATGCGTGTTCCCCGTGCCTAAGGCGGCAAGTGACATTTGACTTGTCAAAGAGTCTCACTTTTCGATCCAGCCTCGAAATGTCGAATACGTAATTTTTTAAAATCTGCGTTATCAGAGTGCAGTCTGCGTTCCTTATACGAAAGATTGTTACTTATTTATAGACGGGCTTATACACCTTATGGGTGAAGCCATATTTTTTAAGAAACCGGTAAGATTTTCGGTTAAATGTGATAATGTCGTGGCTTGATTTTTGCCCATACTAAAACTTGGTTTTTCTTTTACAGCTATAGAAAGCGGTTTCTTTCTTTTCTTTCTTTCTTTTTTTACTTTGGATATTTCTTCTTTTCTCGTGTTATTCCATGGATTGGTGGCTTATAAATTCTTCTTTCGCCGTTATGTCGACCGACATTCATGGAACTGCCATTTGCGATGCCGAATTTTGAAGCGTTAAATGCTTGCTGAAATAGATTACGTGGAAACCGTATTTGACGCCGCATGGTATTGGTGAATTTTAAATTGGTTTTACAGCATAAAAGGTATTCAATTAATTTTGTTATTTTCTCTCATATTGCAGACATGACCCGTAGAGTTATTTAAACTTTTATAAATAAGTATGTATTAGATTACTTTATTAAATTTCAAGTGTATCATAATTGCTCTCACAAGGAAAATAAAGTTATGGAAGGCTCAGATTGCATTTTCTTTAACTGTCCCCTTTGGACCCCTCTGAGAAGTTAGAGTTCAGTGATTCTTGTCCGGCACTTTAGAGCTTCATCTGGCGCCCGAAAAACTTACTTTTAGTCTACCTTATTTGGTGAAGCGCTGACCTCTTGGTATGTATAATAATTTATTTAATATTATAAACGCAACTAACTCATCACATTTAATTTTTTTTATATTACATGGTCAGACATGTTGGTATAGGGTTTCATTTCGAGTTATCCTTCTCTTGCACAGGTGTCATGTGCATATCATATCCCATTGTCATCTTGTACGACATCCACGGGCAAGATAGGGAGGGAGTGGTGAATTGTACTCTTACTCCGTCACCACACGGAAAACATAGAGAATATTGATTAGAGGAATATTGACTTACTATTCCATGTTTTCTTTCAAGTTTGACTCTTTATTCAATAATATTATATTCGTACGTCTCTCAGTCGTCTTTTACGACACTTACAGGGAATGAAAGGGTGAACTGTATTCTCACTCCACCACCACGAGGAAAACCGTACCTAACCTATTTCTTATTGGTTTGGGCGAGAAAATATAGTTAAATGTAAACCCTTCGGCTCAGGACATTTTAATTTTATACATCCCACTTTACATAAAAGTAAAATAACGATTAATCTGAAATCATATAGCGCACTATAATAGTTTAAACCCATTAATTCCTTAAGAAGAGTGGAATTCTGGTAAATGTATAAGACATAACTGCAATCGCCAAATCACTTGCCAATCGTGGCGATTATGACAATAGCCCCTCTAATGAATTAATGTAGCATATGGCATTATTGCCAGGAAGGCCTAGGTTCAGCAGTGGATAGCAAAAGCCTGTATGACAAATAAACATTGACTCAACTGTTTTTTTCTGCCAATAGTACGTATGACGTTCCACCACTTGAGTAAATACGGCATCATCATCTCAACGATCGTGTTGATGAACTGCTTGCCCACCATGATGATGGCCAGCTGGATAGATAGCTCGAGTAGACATCCGCCGGGTGCGCACTGTAATAAATGTTAATAAATTTTGAATTTACAGATGGTGGGTTGATCTGAGTATCCCTACTACTATGGTCCTATCATAGTCCAATACAATTTTTTATTTATTTATATCACTTAATTGAATGAATTAGGTGGCAATCGATTGTTATTTTGAAATGGAAGGAAGGAAGACAGATCCGCCACTTTCCCACGGTTCATCATCATTGCAGCCCACATACGTTTCACTGTTGGGCTCGGGCCTGCTCCACAGTGGGAGGTAATTTGACCTACTATACCATGCTGGTCAGACATGTTGGTATAGGGTTTAATTTCGAGTTTTCCTTCTCTTGCACAGATGTTATGTGCATACTATATCCCTTAGTCGTCTTTTACGACATCCACGCTCAAGATAGGGAGTGGTGAATTATATTCTTACTCTGTCACCACACGGACATTCCCATGGTTAATCAATTTTCTTCTTTTGACTTACCTCTTCTTGTCTATGTCCAAAGAACATAACATAGGACCCCGGTCTGCCTACAAATTTTCCCTTGAAGAAGGCGATGTAAAATATGGAAGCGTAGTAATTGACGAACTGTAGCAGGTAGATCTTGAGTGTGAGCGAATCATCAAACTCTGTCTGAGTACGAAGTAGTTCCTTTTCAGTTAACCATTCGGCAAGATATTGATATATCTGTAAACATATTTTTATATTAGATCTATATATGGTGAGTCTTGAATCTTTCTAGGGACATAGAAATATAATACCTCTCTACAATCGCCAACCCGCTGCTAAGCGTGGCGATTACAACACTATTTTTAGGGGAATCTTGCTTCTAAATGTGAACAGCGAAAGGCTGAATGATGATGATTAATCACATGTACACATAAGTGACTCAACTCCTTCTAAACGGATGGACAGATTTTGATGCATTTTGTGTGTTCAAGTAGATTCAAGAATTGTTTAGATTAACAATTGGACCTGGTAATTGGCGCTGTGATCAATTTAAAAGCATCACACTTATTATTTAGTGACAAACGAGCAAGCAGCACACCTATTGGTAAGTAATACTGCTGCACGTGCCCCTTTACAATACCAGGAACACATTTAGGCCATTGCCTTGCTGAGAATGCTCTTCTTAAACCACGTTTAAAGGAAGGACATGTTATAGCGCTCGAGAAACACAGATGCAGGTAGTACATGAAATAAATCATCGCTGAAAACGTACAGTTGAAGACCATAATGTTTCCAGGTGAAATGGGTGAACCCTGCTGCGGTGTCGAGTAGTACGTTAGTAAAACGGTGACGGTGGTACCAAATCATACAGTTCCTCAGAGCACTCCCCATGAAAGAGTCGGTAAAGTACATAGAGAGACCCAGTCTCTCTGCCGTTCCAGTGACTGTAACTTGTCCGTAAAATTTGTTTAGCTAGTTATTGAAGATTAGTGGTCGCCGAGTGGTCAAAATTCGGCCATAATTCATTTAAATTATTTTTTCTGCTACAAATTTTTCTTTTAATTGTATTTATGTATAATTACAACTAATATATAAGTACAAATGTCTATTAGACATTGTGATCATAATTATGATTGTTTGACATTCAGTTCGACCAGATTTTAACTGTAAACAAAAATGTATAAGCGTTGGTGTGTGTGTGCGTGTGTAGCGATTTTATGGTAGTGTGCGTAATGCCTTTTTTAATTAATGTATTTCTAATCCAGTATTATATGAAATTTCAGTTTTATGCACTTCTCCTCATTATATCCCTCAACTGTGCCAAATTTTAAACTTGTTCATCTGCATAATGTTCTTAAAAAGGGGTACAAAGTTTTTGCTTCACGTATTAATATATAAAAATACTCACATAATTAAACATGCAGATGAACACCAAATTGATGCAAGCTGCTGTTGCAGTCGTAAACATGATCGGGTTATACGTTATCAGTACATTATCATTCTCTCTGAGCATGGCGGCTCCTAACAGCGACATCCTGTACACAACTACTCCTAGCACAGTTGCCAATGCTAGGAGTACTAGTAATGCGACGAGACTGAACGACATGAGGGTCGCTGGTAGACGCATACGCCAGAATGGAACCATTGGTTCACGCTCGCCGGTTACCACGTTCAACTGGAAATTGGATATTTTTTCGTGTGTAAGTTTTATGTGTGAGTTTTATCTGCTATATTATAATAAGTAGCGGGCGGGAGAGAGGGCGACAGGGAAAGACACAGCCTGCCTTCTCTTGCAATGTTGTTAGTGAATGCACCCATACAATGATTTAATCAACTACCCCCTCGGACGCCCGGCACCGTGAAGCTATCTTCTGTCACAGCGTGGTCCTGGCACTACTACGATGATATATATTATTGAGACCACTAAGGCAATACACATTAAACTATAGCGGAATTTACAAACATATAATTAACTAGCAACCCGCCCTCGCTTCAATTCGGTTATAGGTTATAGTCGTTTTACCCGCGTAGTTCCCGTTCCCGTGGGAATACCGGGATAAAATATAGCCTAGTTTACGACCTGATATTATAGCTTTCCATTGGTGAAAGAATTTTTGAAATCGGTCCAGCCGTTTTGAAGATTACCCGGAACAAACAGACAGACAGACAAAAATTTTTTAATTGCTATTTTAGGCATAGGTGTCGTGCAAATAACCGTGTGAGCATGAAAAAAGCCTATTATCACAACAATTTTATTTATTGGTATAGATATACACAAATTACTCCCAGACTCAAAACAACAATTTGTGGATCGCACAGAGTATTGTGCGTAGGAATCGAACCCAAACCTAAAGCATTTGCAACCAAACCTAAAGCTGACAAATAGCTCCATTAAGCTCTGTTAAATCCGTGGTGCTGTAACGCTGCGTTTCACGTAGTTGTACATAGTCTTATTTACTGACTTATTAGCCAACTTTGCTTCATGTCTCCCGCTTTGCATAGGAGGGAAGTGGAATTCTTCTAACTCCTCCTGTTTTTCCTTTCTAATTAAATTTGTTGCGGGTCCCAAGACAACTAAAAGCGTTTCCTGGGACTTCCTGAGGGTCATACTTCGGTGTCTTATACGGAGACCATGGATCCTGGCTTAAAGGAGTTACAGTGGTGGAGTTACACGGTCGGTCAATATCTTAATCACTACACCATCTGTGCAAACAAAATTATTTTGCATACCTGTGTTCTCTTGACATGCGCTAATCTAGCAAGATACTGCGGTCTCGGATGCTCCTCGTACACATCAAAGCCGGTCAAGTCCCAACGGTGGGTCATCTCGGCTGAGTAACGCTTCCATAACTCCAGGAAACATGCAGCTGTTAAATATATATAACATTAATCACGTAATTTTTCACAGATTTTTAATGCCTTTGTATTAGATTTTTGATATGAGAGATAAAATCTGTAATAAGGATGACTTGTTGGACCTGAGACATCGTAGTCCGTCCGTGACCATGAACGCTGAAGTGTTCGAAAAGTCGGGCAATCAAAAATGCAAATACAAACCGTAAAAATAGTTTTATTTATGTGTAACACTCGCATAAACATCAGAATTCTTGATAATTTTCATTTGACGCTTGTCTAAGGTAACATAGACATACTGTGTGACCAATTTTTTAAGATTGTCAACCAATCGGTGACTAAGTGTGCTACTTTTAAGACTCCTTCCCCTCTTTTATAAGATATGCAAAGGCAAGTTCCCTAATATAAATTATTAACTATGTCTGTGATCTAAGTAGCGACTTTGCCTGTTGTATCTATCCTTATATTATAATTGTAGCCGTCAAGCCTTCATCCATTGTTGCTAGGATATTCCTCCCTTTGAAGGGACATAATGCCATAATCGCCATGTTTGGCAGATGGATTGGCGATTCCAGTTGGTGTTATAAATCACCCAAGAGAGTGCATATTCTACGGTATACGCTCCCTGACCACTGATACCGACAGTTTTTACGACTTCTACGGGAAAATAAAGGGCATGATGACACTTTGTATTCTTAAACTGTATGCAATTATACTCACCCCAAAAACTCATAAATATAGCGAAGAACACAGTAGTCGGATTGTCGAAGAGATATGTGATCCTAGATTGTAAGCACGTCGCGTTCAGGTCCCAGTAATCGCAAAAGTAATCGCATTGAGGGCACATTTTTACAGACGACTTATAGTTGCATACTTCTTCACTGTAAATAGAAATAAATACCAACATTACAGCCTTTCTTTAAAGTTGTTTAAAGTCATTGTCTGTCAGTAAGACAAATCGTCGCCTTTATGCTACAAATAATTTTTATAAGACAAATAGATTTTTTTTTTAAACAAATAGGTTGTGCAATAACACAAAATACATACAAATACACACGGGCGCACGCATAAGCTCACGCACATGCGTCTGGGCACGTACACGCAGGCACAGAGTACGCCCACGCACAAAACGCACACGCTCACACACGCACACCCACGCACATGCACACACAAGCACATGCACACACAATCACATACACACACAAGCACACACACGCACATGCTCACACAAACGTAGAGGCACGCGCACGCACACACACATGCAAACAGCGACATACACCCATAAACGTATGCACATACGCACGCACAAGCACATACGCACGCACAAGCACATACGCACGCACAAGCACACACGTACACTCACGCTTGCACACGCTCTCGCGCACTGACGTACATACGCACACTCATGCACGTACACACACACCCCAAGTTTAATTGTGTAATTTTTATTACTAAATGACCTACTAGACAGTCTTGATCTGATAGATAAAATTGTTCCATACCTGGGTGTATTTGAGTAGACAGTAGCGGCTGAGTATATAACACATATGAGACCCACAATTGATGCTGGTATCAACATGTGTGTGTAGAAACCGAGCCACGCGAAATAAAGTCCTGAAATATAATTATAATTGCTATTATTATTTTTACTATCCATATTTAACAGGTTAACACCTTACTAACCCGTGGAAATCATAAACACAGGCTAAGGGATCATCAGGAATATGAGCAGCGGCAGTCTCCTGGTAAACTTACAATAACAAATACTATCGCCAACCTGCGTGCTGTGTGCTACACAATCTTACAAATACTATATTCAATTGTATTATCATGGCATTCATTTAGGGTAAAGTTTATTTTAAAGTAGCGCTAGTTTTAAATATGTTTAAAATAATTGCCAGATGTACAAACAAGACGACAGCCATATTAACATTCTGATACACAGTTATTTGGATTTTTTGGAATGAATAGGACCATAAAGAAGTGGAGAATAGGCATAGGGAATGAATAGAACCATAAAGAAACCTTTTAATTACCATAATCAAGTATCAAATGCCTTCTGTAAATGTTTAGGAATACAGATTCGAGCTAGGGATGTGACCTGGAGGGAAGAAATCGATTTTTAAATAATCGATTTATTTTAATAAATCGATTATAGAATAATAGATTATTTTTAAAAAAATAATCGATTTTTACTGCCAACAGGATTGTAATGACCTTTTTTTTTAGGAAATGTAGGCATTATTTTCTAATATAGTATGAAGATGACCTTTTTTAGGAAATCTGACCATGAATAATCGCTTAATTTCGAATAGTAAAAAATCGATTAATAATCGATTTTTCTCATTTTAGTAATAGATTATTACAAAAAAATAATCGATTAATAATCGATTTTTATAAAAATCGATTATTTTTCACATCATTAGCTACTTTTTGAACCATTGCGCTTTTAATGTGGAGCATTCAATGTTAAACCCGTTAAACCCGAGCATTCAATGTTAAACAATGTTAAATAAGATCACGTGGAGGGTCCTACATTATTGATTTATTATTTTTGATACAGCAATAACTAAGCCTTATTTAAAACTTAGTTGTGAACTCTAAAAGAGATTACTACAGGACTTAAATGCATATTTATCGTTAACCCATTTAGTTAATTATACCGTGCACAAAACAACTACATATTTTACCAGGTGTAACGTTACTTATGGATATCGTAAAAGTTGATTAAAATCTGTACGACTTAGAATATAAATATTAGAAATGATCCATCAATTGTTATGGCCATGTAAATTCAAATTACATACCTATTTTGACACCAAAATAATCTTTAACGTAGTCAAGAGGTTGATACTTGAGGCATTTGGACACGGCTGCCCATTCCGTATACAGTAGATGTCGCATCGAGCCCGGGGTTTTGAGATCACCCTGCACAGAAAATTAAAACATACTTTTAACATTTAACCTAATGCTAAGTAGAAATACTGTTCCAGGTATAAAATCCTGTATCGCGTGAGAGGGTCGTCCCGAAGTTTTCTTGCTACAGTGAGTTACCTAAAAGGGTAAACCGCTGAGCGGACCACCGAAGTGAAGGAAACGGATCCGAAGGTCTGCTTAATTTGCGATTAGGGATAATTGCACATATTATAGGACATCAATCCCGCCCTTAAATTTATTAGGCATCTATACCAATAAATAAAATTGGAGTGTCTGTTTGTAATGTCAAAATAATAGGCTTTTTTCATGCTCACACGGTTATTTGCACGACGCCTATGCTTAAAATAGCAATTAAAAAATGTTTGTCTGTCTGTTTGTTCCGGGTAATCTTCTAAACGGCTGGACCGATTTCAAAAATTCTTTCACCAATGGAAAGCTATAATATCAGGGCGTAAACTAGGCTATATTTTATCCCGGTATTCCCACGGCAACGGGAACTACGCGGGTATAACGACTATAACCTATAACCGAAGCGCTCCAATTTTATTTATTGGTATAGACACTCCAATTTTATTTATTGGTATAGATTAGGCTCCGAATCTTTGTGAGGCCATTGAACCCGGAATAGTCTAATACAACCACGAATGCACAAAAAGTAAAGCGAACCTGCTCTAATAATTTGGATTTAATTTTGTATTTACATTAGGTTTTCCTTTTTAATATAATCTATACATATATTTTCTAAATAAGACTCTTTTCACAAAAACATCTATTTGTAATAGGCCAACTTGACACCCTTTAACACGTTGATATATAGTATTTTGATCCGCTCGGCGTTTAACGTGTTAGGATAACAGTGTTGCTACTATTAATTTGTTTTAGTTTATCTACATACAGGGCGAGGAAAAGTATGGAAACCCCTGATTTTCTTGGAAGGGGATGATTTGATCGATATATAAAAAACACGTCAAACGATTTTTAATAACGTATGTCATGGTAACTTTGAATTTGACCTTGAACTTCGGTTTCAAGGTTATTTCAAGGCCAAT
Source organism: Lymantria dispar (assembly GCA_032191425.1). Taxonomy (NCBI): domain Eukaryota; kingdom Metazoa; phylum Arthropoda; class Insecta; order Lepidoptera; family Erebidae; genus Lymantria; species Lymantria dispar. The sequence continues at coordinate 6,955,317 of CM063445.1, read as the reverse complement.
TTTGTTTTTTTAAATGGGAACCCCTATTTTTGATATCGGAAATGGAAAGAGCGGAAAAAATTATGTACAAATATGTATCAAGGTGACCCCTGATGGTCAAATAGAGGTCGATATCAAAAATAGGGGTTTTAAAAAAAACAAAGTTGACCTTGAAATAACCTTGAGAACGAATTTCAAGGTCAAATCCAAGGTTACCATGACATACGTTATTAAAAATTTCGTTTGACGTGTTTTTTTCTATTTCGATCAAATCATCCCCCTCCAAGATAATCAGAGGTTTCCATACTTTTGCCGCGCCCGGTATATATCGTTTGAAACCTTAAAACACAGTAAAGCCAACCACTCCATGTACAAGCCAATATAATTCAAAATATACTCACATCGTGCAATGGATATGCAGCGCTGTAAGTACTATTAGATATCAGTCTTGCGATGCCAAACGCGAAGTCATCCTTCATGTTCGAAAACTTCTTCCTGTCCAGAATAAACTGAACAATACGGGAGCGAATCGACGGCGTCCAGAAACATTCGGCTGTCGTATCGAATCTGTAGCAAAACTTTTTCGTTAAGTAGATACTACCCTGATATTTAATTCCACACCTCAAAAGTAACTTATGGTATACACATAGAAAAAGATAACCATATTTACTACTATTAAAAAAAAAAAAAAAAAAAAGACATTATATGCATATTTAATCTCGTCTTTTACGACACGTAAGGGGTGGCGTATTGTATTCTTACTCCCATCACCAGACGGACAATGATAACGTTATATTATAAATTGGATAATGTTATACGATAAAGACACCATAATAAAAACGAATGCTTACAAATATTCTTTGTCTTTGGAGTAAATAGCAGTGAGACGGTGCTTCCTCTCCGGAAACATCTCGGTGTCTACTCTGATCTTGGACATGAACCGATCCCAACACGCGTCTAACTGTTCTACAAAACTGTTGGTCTGCTCGTGCGCCTCCCTTAGAGCTGAAAACTGGATAACACATGATGCATATACAAATCTGCGCAAGATTTTCGTATTTTACTTCAAAATCGTCGACTTAAATCTCGTATGTAGAATGATCTGGTAGTAATAAAATAATGATATTAAATAATTCAATATCGGTACTATGAAAGAAAAAATATTATTCGCAACATAAGCGACGATCTTAATGCTGTATAAATAAGGTTCATTTTACAATTAAAGAAAAGCCAGAGTCGTCATCATCATTATCATCATCACAGCTCATATACGTCCCACTGCTGAGTATTAGATATAACCACGCTTGACCATAAACGAGTTAGTACAGGGGTATTTCCGGTTTTCCTTCTCTTGCATAGATGTTGTACGCATATTATAATCCCTTAGTCGACTTTTACGACACACACGGGCAAAAAAGAGGGGATGGTGAATTGTATTCTTACTCCATGACCACAAGTCCGTCAGAGTCCAAAGTCAAATTACAAAAGTTATAAAGGCGAGGTTATAAAAGTGGAGACAATTGCTAGACAATATTCATCGCGTATTGTATAAATTAATAATATTGAATTGATGACACATTTTGTTTTAAAGTCCGTCATGAGTCATTAGTCTTATAGGTAAAAATAGCAGAAGGATGTACCCAGACGAACAACGTTTAGCTAACATTTATTTAACGGTCAATAAATACTGGACAACGATTAGGAAATAGGACATCTCATCTCAATAAATTCTATAATCCACGAATTCTATAATCGATTCTCTTATTATATTTAACTTAAGTTATAAATAAATAAACAAGAACAGGTCCCAACAGATGGCGTAGTGGTTAAGATAGCGACCTACAGCGCCAGTGTCGGGGTTCGAATCCCACGCGGGACAACACTTTGTGCGATCCACAAATTGTTGTTCTGAGTCTGGATGTAATTTGTGTCCGTTAATTATATGTTTGTAAAGTCCCCCGCAATACAAGGATTATTTCCTTAGTGCAGGGTGTTGTCTAATAAATAAAAAAAAAATCAGTATCATATTCATCTCAGCTCATACAAGTCCCATTGTTGGGCTCGGGCTTCGCCCAATAGGAGGGCAATTGACTTACTATACCGCCCTGTGTGCTTACTCTTGAATCTCGATTCCAATCCTAAATCCAATCGCAGCTCGAATTTGAGCAATATGGTACTCTAGAAACACGACACTAGCGCATGATTGGAATCAAATTCGGTGGAATTTTTTTAAACTAAATGTATTCGACTCTCGTCGCTTAAGTCAAATATTTGCTACTCCGACGTGATTTTAACGTAGTTTAAAATCGTTAATGTTGCACAATTTCAAGAAAGCATCTTTGTGGTGATCAAGTTCGGTAACGTTATTAATTTAAATTAATAAAATACGGCACATTTGGTGAAAATAACAACGGTGAAGGTGAAGAATTCATTCTCGATTTTGTTTAAGAGTACCAAATATAAGTTTGGTGAGATTGGAATTGAATCGGATTCAAAATTAGAATTGATTTCAAGGATAAGCCCACTGATCAGACGTGTTGGTTTCAAGTTTACTTTCTCTTGTACTCCGCTGGGCCGGTCACGAACGACAAGGAACTCTATACCGGTAGTCGGCCCAATGGCGAAGACGAGGCAATACGGTGGTTTATAATGCAATATATGAAGTTGGTTAATCCGTGTGGTGACGGAGTAAGAATACAATTCACCGCTCCCTATCTTGACCGCGGATGTCGTGAAAGACGTCTAAGGGATATAATAAGCATATAACATCTATGAAAGAGAAGGAAAACTCGAAACAAAACCCTATTCCAACACGTCTGACCAGCGTGGAATAGTAGGACAATTCCCCTCCTATTATGGAGAAGGCCTAAGCCCAACAGTGGGACATATATAGGCTGAGATTATGATGATATGAAATTGGAAGAGTATCGCTCACATTGAGAAAATAATTAAAATCTGATATATTTTACTTAACTGTACTGTAATAATCTATTATTGAACTGAAATATTTACTTATCAAAATGATTATGCGAATGAATTCTGGACGTGAAGAGAAAGCGAGTAATAAAAATGAAAAGCAATGAAGCATCGTTAGAACTTATATAAATTACAAGATATTAATATATGTAGTATTCTCCATCCGACGTCCTCGTCATGTCCTCGACGAAGAGGACGACAACATCACACTCGCTCAACGTAGAGCCTACACGGCCCGCGAGGCCTTAACACATAAATATCCACTTTGCCTCCAGCGACGCCCCAAGCCGAGGTCCGTTCCCCACAGGGGGAGCCCTTGGGCGATGTCGCTTAGCTTACTTTTCTCCGGGTTGAGAGCCCTCAGCGCTCACCCATAGTCCGCGTCAAGCTGTTAAGGCCATCTGCGGCCAACAGCTGTACACACACAAAAAAAAAAAAATAGGTATGTAGTATTCGTAAATATCTAATAAATATACAATCGATACATTCGGACGATTACATACTTCTCCTTATTTTTGGGTAATTTTTTTTTCGGCATTCTGCATTAGAAAATAAAGAGCTTCATTGATAACAATATATTTTTGAGTGGTGGGCAGGCCAAACTATTCCGGGCGGACCCCAGAGGACAAGGAACTCGATACTGGTGGTCGGCCCAACGACGAAAGCGACGTGTTACGGTGAGTTATACGAGGGGTGATCCAAAAGTAATGATAATCAATAATAAACACAATGAATAAAATAAAAAAATATATTTATTTCTCAACATAGTCTCCTAGCAAGTCTATACATTTAGTCCATCTCTTTTCTAAACCTAAAATTCCCTTACAAAAAAAATCTTTATCTTGACTCTCAAAAAAGTCCTCAACCGCGGCCATCACGTCGCTATCATCATCAAATTTCTTGCCTCGGAGGTGTTCCTTGAGTCGTGGAAAGAGATAGAAGTCACTGGGGGCTAGATCTGGTGAATAGGGGGGGTGTTCCACCAACTCAAAGCCCGCTTCCTGAATGCCAGCCATGGCAATTGCAGCTTTGTGAACAGGTGCGTTGTCTTGATGGAACAACACTCCAGCCCGCAGTTTGCCTCGCCTTTTCTCCTTAATAGCCTCCCGCAATCTTCTTATTTGTTCTGCATAGTAGGAGCCTGTAATAGTGGCCCCCTTTTCCAAGTAGTCCACCATGATTATTCCTTCAGCGTCCCAAAAAACAGACGCCATAACCTTCCCTGCTGAGCTTGACACTTTGAATTTCTTCGGCGTCGGTTCATCGGATCGTTTCCATGTCATCGATTGTTGTTTTGTTTCAGGATCAAAATGGTGGATCCAGGTCTCGTCCATGGTCACAAAACGTGACAAAAAATTGTCCTTGTCTGCCTGGAACTTTTCGAGATTTGCTCTTGACATGTCGACTCGTTTCTTCTTTTGCTCGTCGTTTAACATTTTCGGTACCCAACGCGCGGAGACCTTTCTCATATGCAATTCGTTCGCAAGGATTCTTTGAATGCTGCCATATGAGATCCCTGTGACCTCAGCTACATGCCTGATAGTCACTCTTCGATCTTCCAATACAACTTCTTCAACTTTTTTCACATTTTCTTCAGTGAGGGACGTCGATGGGCGTCCTTCGCGGTGTTCGTCTTCCGTCGATGTTCTTCCCAGCTTAAACTCCTTAGCCCAGCGTGCAACTGTGGAATATGGAGGAGAAGAGTCCCCTAATGTTTCCACCAAGTCGCTGTGTATGTCTTTGGTAGACATTTTTTTCAAGCAGAGGTATTTAATGACAGCTCTGATTTCGTGTTTTTCCATTTTGATGTTCACTCCTTGACAGTCCGTATTCAAATGAATGTAGCTCCCGGGAATTGTGGCCTATTTATATGATTTTTTTTTCCTGAACTAGTGGGTAACTGAGCAAGTGACTGAAATTTTTTTGTATTTTTGTGTGCACTAGAAATAACTGATTATCATTACTTTTGGATCACCCCTCGTAGGGCCGCGAGACGCCCCTCTGTGGCCCCGTACGGAGCCGGACGGTGGGTGCACTGATCATAGCCCATCCAAAAAAAGGCCAAACTATTATCATAAGCGTAAACATTTTTTAATCTTTGTAATGGTTTAAAATTGCGCGGCCAACTGGCAAAATTGGACAAGCTGAAAGTACTTATTTGTTAATTTGAACGGAAAGCCATTCAATTGCTTTGGTAAATTAACTACTGTCGTAGTAACTACGAATACTTGATAAGTTATTCACGGTCAATCTGATCTTTACGAAACCGTGCGGCATTTGTTTTCATGTTCGCTTCAAAATCCGCACATATATTTTTCCTTTTTTTTTCGTCCCGGACCGAAAAGTCTCCATAAAATTAAAGTTAAACATAACCAAACATTATAACATTTTTTTCTTTTAATTTAGGAAATTAAATGTCGTAGTCTTCCCATAAATATGGATGCTGTAAAGTACCCGAACGTATGGAATCATTAACGGCGAATAAAATATGCCAAGATACGTAATTTTAATTATTTCTACTTTATATAGCGCAGAAAAATAATTCCAATTAATTTAAAATACACACACATAATTAGTTAAATAAAAGTCAGCTGCAAGCAAAGCGCTGAACCACCACCGATTATAAATATGCATGTACATATTTTACATTGCTACTAAACGTAATAAAAAAAAAATTAAAAAGTAATTTTAAACATTTCTGACATACAGCGCACTTATCAGTAGTGCATTAAATTATTTAGAAATTTTATACTTTTTTAATATATTCAATGAAGATTCTAAAAGTTACAGTAACTCGTTTCGTAATCAAAATTATTGATCACTGCATGCTTCTTTTATTACGTGCATTTATCGTGCTAACCACCCATCGATCGCATATTAATATTGGCCGACCACATCCCGCACTTGGTACTAAAAATAAAAATTGTCAAGTCGCTGGTTGTGTGTGAAAATTTACCAGATCCTTTACTGGAGGCGCGACATAAGTCTGCTACAACTGATAAAAAATTATCATGAAAATATTTAATGCCTCCTGCATATGGCTCATACATACGTAGCGACTTACTGTTTTAATTTTTAAATTTTAGATGTAATTACACTGTATAGTAAAATTATGAAATGGTTTTATAGTATAACGAAATTCAAGAATAAAAGTAAAACTTCTTATAATTCTCTTCGCAGGACCAAAATGTAAATAATAAAAAATAAGGTAAATAATAAAATACAACGATAACTATTAATAACATAACGAATACGCGACATTTTCTTATTTACATTTATGTATGTGTTATAGTATATTTTGTAAAATTTTAGCCGCAAATAACTTTTACAACTTGACATTGGCGCCGCGACAGTATCGTATTCTATAGCTTTATGCGTCACTCATTCATTCCAGCTCTGTGGCATCGACATCGGAACGTTTAGTTCCCCATGTCTTTTGTTCTATGTCATATCTTTTTCTCTTTTGTATAACAAAAGTTAGGTTTAGGCTCAAAATGTGGAGCCCGCTTCAAATTTTTCTTTTAATTCTCGTTTTCTATATCAATTATAAACACACCGCTTAAGAAGTGTCCAAAACTACCCCGTCAACAATATGTTACATACATTTATCAAAACTGAAACGTTAACTAAAACTACTAAAACGTGATAAAATAGTATTAATCTTAAAATTATGTTAAGGTACTAAATTATGTAATTAATATAGAACAAACACGTGAATTATTTACAGAGGATTTTAAGTTGACAAAACCAACATATTCAATTCTAATTATCACCCTTTAATAGTTACAATTGAATACAAAATTAAATAGTTGCATAGCTTACAGCGTTATCGAAAGTAGTAAGTATTTACATAGTTATGATATGGTATTAGCAATATTTGTTCCTGTATCGTCACTTCAGTGGTAAAGACTGTATCCGACAGCCGCGAAAAATATCGGCTAAAAAATTTGTCTTACTAAAAATCTAAGTTCTAGTTGAATTATCAATTAAAAATGAGTATACTAAATGTGACTTAGGTCTTTTGACCACTAAGGCAACGATTATGACAACAACACGCATATTCCAAATTCGAATTCGGAATCACTTACCACAGGTTACTCATAAAATTCAATACATATTATATAGTAAAACCAATAAGATTCGATTTTCGAATCCTTCGAAGCATGCTAATTTTTAATACAGAAGCACGTGACATATTATGTCGAAAAAATAATAAGTTTGATAATTAGCCCTTTAGCGCACATAATGTGACATGTAACGACAAAGCCCAAGTGCGCCCCCATCGAGTTAGCCAAGCCATGCTTTACCTTCTGCATACCTGAGAGAAATATAATGCTGCGTTATTCAATATTGCATTCAATCGGGCTGATTTCTTTATCTTACTGCATTCCTACGAACATATATTATTGTTATGGAATGTGCTACAGATATACATACGTATGTGTAATTAACACTACATTTAGGGAGCATAAACACACAATTGGATTCTTTTATCGTTTAATTAATGGTAAACAATGATTATTAAGTTTACCATAGATATGTTCAATGCACATTGAACATGCAACGCAGCAAACTCAAAAGTAGAGCATGTCAACATACAAGTAAAGCATGTCAACATACAAATGTGCAAAATTAGCACTGACATGATTTAAAGACACTGCGTTATACTTTACACTTACGACACACTAACACAAAATGGTATATGTGTGTATTAGCAATAAGTAGTATATAAGGTGTACATTGTGTAAAATAAATCAGATTTGAATTTATTCATCTCTCAGTTACATCCCTCTCACTGCGGCCAAGACACCCTTAGCCGTCAGTTCTGATTAGTCGAGTGAGTCTGCTTGACTGGCAGTGAGAGTTACCAATCCTCCACCCAAAGCTCCATCTCACTGTGGCCAAGACACCCTTAGCCGTCAGTTCTGATTAGTCGAGTGAGTCTGCTTGACTGGCAGTGAGAATAACCAATCCTCCACCCAACATCCATCTCACATCCACCTGTCACCTTAGGTAGCACGGTGCAGGTATCCCATCATATAGGCTAGGAACTTAAGGGCTTTAGGTACTTCAAACTATAACCTTAGGTTCTTCTGTCAAACACGGCGTCAGTCCACTAGCCCAGACTACGCCTGTACATTTGGTCCTTCGAGTAAAAGTAAAGATTTTCCTCCCTCTAACCCCCCCGTAGGTTTGACATAACAGACATACGAATCAGTTAAGAACGGGCTGGTGTACTCAACAAAGCATCAGTTTCGGAATTGACTGAAGGACTTTTACTTACGTACTCTGTCAGAAAGCCTCTCGTTGCGGTTCGGTCACTGGCCTCCCACAAGCGGGACTCACCAGCTGATTGAGAAGTCGCACCTTCAGGGACGTGTTATAGCGAGAGCGCAGGTACGATAAGTATTGACTTAAAACATTAGTAGTAGGGAAGTTAGGGTAGGGCTATTAGGGAAGAAGACAAAAGAAGCACTATGGACATACAAGAAATAAACACAGCAATCAGGAGCCAGGAGGAAGATTATAACGAGATCAGGAGGATAATTACAAACATTAAAAAGGACTCCGTGAGCCGAAGAACACAAAAATACATTGACGAAAAAAGACAAACACTAACTACTATTTTCCAACGGGTGCAAGAGAATCACTCGAAACTGGAAAAACAAGAGATGTTATCATCTCACAAATATATCACTACAAATTACTTTGGAAATATCCAAAAACAATACAACGAGGGCTTAGCCCACCTACAAAACTATGAAGCAAGACTTCAACTTGTTCAGGCGATATATGAACCTGAAGAACAAAACACAAACGAAGAAGAAGGGAGAGGGAATCCCAAGACGTTTATACAAATGTTCAGGATATCCCAGATGTCAAAAAGGCTAATTCAGGCAAAAGAATCAGTCACTGAAAACAAACCTATATGGCATTTACAAACTACAATAAACAACTTACAAAAACGATGGCAGGATATTGAAGAAACACACATTGAATTATTATTGGAGGAGGATACATCGGGACACCTTTACTTCAAAAATAAATATTTTGAAAACACCCAAATTGAGTTCGATACTACAATGGAGATGCTGGAAGAAAAAATCCATGAAAGTTCCAGCGAAAAAATAACCTTAACACAGTCGTCAGGAAAACTACCCCGTATCTCTATTCCAACTTTTACTGGGAGTTATGACTCATGGTATACTTTTCATGATTTATTCAAAAAAATTATTCATGAAGATAAAAATATTTCATTGGTAGAAAAGATGCAATATTTAAAGACAAATGTAAAAGGTGACGCAGCAAAAATTATACGTCATCTAACGATAAGTGAATCGAACTATGAAACCGCATGGAAATTGCTTACGCAACGTTATGAAGACGAACGAATGATATCAATTAAATTCATCGATAAATTATTAGATTTACCCAAGCTAAATGTTGCGAATGCAGCGGGTTTAAGAGACATGCACGACACCATAAAAGAATGTTTGGAATCTTTAAAACATCAAGGAATTGACATTTCAACATGGGACCCTATTTTGGCTAGACTTTTGGCCAGGAAATGGGACCAACAAACTGACTCAAAATACGAGGATCAGTTACAACACCCAAACAAATTGGAATCGTTTGAAGAAATGTTACAGTTTTTAGAAAAAAGATTTAAAAGTTTAAAGTCCTACGATCAGCAAAAAATTACGTATAATCACCTGAGTAATAACTCGGTGAATCATACAATAAATAAATACCGGGGAACACTCGTACCAACAGCAGAATCATCAAAAAGTAAACATTGCTGGTACTGCAAAAGCACAGAACATAATATAAATAAATGCCCTAGTTTTAAAACCTTGAACGTGACGCAACGATATAAGGAAGTCTCAGACAAAGAAATGTGCAAACGCTGCTTAAATCATGATAAACAAATAAAATGCACGAGCGAGTTTTATACAAAATGTGAAATATGTCAACATAAAGGTCATAACACACTATTACACCGAACATTCGATTCAATTAAAAGACAACCAGAGTCTTCTGAGTATACGAAAAAGTTCACTCCTAAACCAACTATGAGTGATAAAAAACAAAACACAACGTTATCGAACTTATCAGCTACCAATTTAGAGGCAAAAAATACGGTCTTATTAGCCACAGCGCTATTACAAACCACGTCGTATGATGGAACACCACAATTATTAAGAGTATTGTGTGACCAAGGTTCAGAAGCGTCATTTTGCACGGAAGAAGTAGCACAACTGCTGTCGTATCCAAGACAAAAGGTTCGAGCCGAAATAAAAGGCATTGGAGACAACGAACCTAAGACATCGAAATATACAATTAACATAAAACTACAACCAAGGTACTCTAGTGAGTACAGACTACCTGTAACACTTATAGTACTACCAAAGCTTACAAACTCGTTACCAAGAAGTAACTTACAACAATTACAAGAGTTGGACAATGTTCTATTGGCAGACCCAACGTACAACAAAAAGGGACCTATAGACATAATTTTAGGTGCCCAAGAATATAGTAAAATACTATTACAAGGTTTTAAACGACTACAAGGCGGTATAATCGCTCAAGAAACAGAATTGGGTTGGATTTTATCCGGGTTATATCCGCAAGACACAAACGGTGGCATCAAAGTATTAAGCATGATGACTCGCACCGACGACATACAACAATTAACAAAATTTTGGGAATTAGAAGAAATTCCACGACACTATGCACTCACCAAAGATGATGAGTTGTGTGAAAATTACTATACAAATACTACAATACGAAGTTTCGACGGCACTTATACGGTACGACTGCCGTTTAAGGACGCGAACATAAAGTATGGCGAGTCAAGGAAAAAAGCCGTGGCTCGACTATTACAACTAGAACGTCAGTTCGAAAAAAATGACAATTTACGCCAACAATACAAGGAATTTATGTACGAGTACCTAAATATGGGTCATATGAGAAAAGTACCTAAACCAGAATATTACACAGGAGAGTATTATATTCCCCACCAAGCGGTAATAAAAGAAGACTCTCTTACAACAAAACTACGAGTGGTATTTGACGCTAGTAGTAAAACAAGTAGTAAAATAAGCCTTAATGAAAATTTACATAAAGGACCACGACTTCAACAAGACTTATCAAACATATTATTACGCTGGAGAACGCATAAGATTGCTTTCATGGCCGACATTATGAAAATGTACCGGTTCATAAAAATAAACCAAGAAGACTATAAATATCAAAGAATTTTATGGAGATTTTCTCCAAAAAAGGCCATTAGTGAATACGAACTAACAACGGTCACGTATGGCACAACAAGCGCGCCTTATCTGGCCGTGAGAACATTACAACAACTAGCATTAGACGAACAAGACAATTACCCTATCGCCAGTAGAGTAACGTTACAGGATTTCTATGTTGACGATATTTTGTCAGGAGAATCCCAGGAAAGCTCCGTCAATGAATTACAAGAACAATTAATAGCAATGTTAAACAAAGGTGGTTTCCAACTACGAAAATGGTCTTCAAATAGTTCGGAATTGTTGAACAATTTAACATGCGATAAAGAAGAAAGTCGGATGCTGAAACTTCCCTTAGACGAAACAAGAAAGTCGTTGGGAATTATATGGTCTCCAGGCGAAGATAAATTCTGTTTTCAAATAACTATAACAGAAAACACAAAACCCACCAAACGGTTCATTATGTCAGAGGTGGCGAAAATATTTGATCCGTTGGGCTGGTTGGCCCCCATCATCATAACACTAAAATTACTAGTACAACAACTGTGGACGTCTGGGATGGAATGGGACCAACCAGTAAATGACATAATACGAAATAAATGGACAGAAATACAAAAACAGTTAAAAAACATAGAAAATATACAAGTACCACGATGGTGTCACACGATAGACAGGACAAAGTTTGAGCTGTATGGATTCTGCGACGCCTCAGAAAAAGCATACGGGGCTGTCGTCTATAGCAGAGTAATGGTGAATAACAGTTACTACATAACATTGCTCCAAGCTAAGTCAAAAGTTGCACCGAAAAAACAAAAAACAACATTACCGCGTCTTGAGCTATGCGCCGCAGTATTATTGGCTAATTTAATAGAAAAAATAAAAAAAGCTCTAAACGGTGATAACAATACCGTGATTTCATGCTGGACGGATTCTATGATCACGTTGGGATGGATAAAAGGAGATCCTGGGCGATGGCATACGTTCGTGGCCAACAGAGTGTCAGAAATTAACAGCATAATACCTAACGCTCAATGGAATCATGTCATATCGTCTGAAAACCCAGCGGACATTATATCAAGAGGATTGGAGCCAGAAAAATTAATAAACTGTTCCTTATGGTGGAACGGCCCACCATGGTTACAGACGAGTGATATACCTATTACAACAACAGCACCACAGCCAAATGAAGAAGCCAAGTACTGTTTATCAACAACAATTAATACTACGAATGAAAAGTATGACATCTGGAGTCGATTTTCTAACTACAATAAAATGATAAGAACATTAGCGTATTGCTACAGATTTATCAGCAAGCGCAAAAAGCACGAACCATTATCCTGTACGGAACTAGAAGAAACAGAGAAACGAATTCTATGCATATTGCAACAAGAAGAATTTTACGATGAAAAAGAAATTATTCGAAAGAAAAAATCACTGCAGAAAAACAGTAAATTATCCACACTAGATCCATTTATTGATAACGATGGATTATTACGAGTTGGAGGTCGAATAGAAAACGCTGACTTGCCATATAATCAAAAACATCCTATACTATTACCACGCCGACATCATATAACGTCATTAATAATACAAAACGCACACATGAAAACATTACATGGAGGAAATAAACTAACTACAGCTGTCCTACGACAAAAATACTGGATTATAGGTGGAAAACAAGTTGTCAAAGGTACACTAAAAAAGTGCGTCAAATGCGCGAGATACAGGTCCGAAACGAAAGTACAGAAAATGGGGATACTTCCAAAAGCAAGAGTCACGCAATCATATCCATTTAGTCACACTGGAGTGGATTATGCGGGACCAATACAAACAAGAACAATGAAAGGAAGAGGTCACAAGTCCTACAAATCATATATTGCTGTATTTGTATGCTTAGCAACAAAAGCAATTCATCTAGAATTAGTGGGAGATTTGACAACTGAAACATTTATTGCGGCACTGCGGAGGTTCATGGCCAGACGAGGACACGTGTCACATATGTATAGTGACAATGGCACGAACTTCGTAGGCGCAGCGAAATTTTTGGAACAAGAATTATTGCAAATAACACAGTCACCTGGATTCCAAAATACGATGACCAGTATAGGTACTCAGTGGCATTTTAATCCGCCAGCAACCCCCCATTTTGGTGGGATTTGGGAGAGCAGCGTAAAATCAGTAAAGTACCATTTACGTCGAGTAATTGGAGAATCGACATTAACGTACGAAGAAATGATAACATTTTTACATCAAATTGAAGCTTGCCTAAACTCGAGGCCGTTATGTGCACAAAGCGAAGACATCAATGATAATACAATACTAACGCCTAGTCACTTTTTAATTGGTCGGGAAGCAGTTGGAATCCCAGATCCGTTATCAAACATAAATACTGATTTAATAAATAGATGGAAACAAATTCAAAGAATGAAGAAAGATTTCTGGAAAGCCTGGTCATCTGATTATTTACATCAACTTCAACAAAGATACAAGTGGAAAGAAACTCAAGAAAATATCAAAATTGGAACCATAGTACTAATAAAAGATGAAAACATAAGTCCAAGTAAGTGGCCCTTGGCAAAAGTGGAAAGCGTTCACCCAGGAAGCGACGGGGTGATAAGAGTAGTGACACTCAAAAAATCGACAGGTTTATGTCAAAAACGATCAATACATACATTAATTCCTTTACCCGTATATCAGGAAGAATTAATGACTAACACGAATACGTTAAGAAAAAATACCGAAACGCCTGTGAATAGTAACATAGCAAATAACATAAATAAAAAGTCTAAGACACTTAAGTCAGGCGTGTTACTCTATACTACATTATTATTGTGTATCGGACAAGTAACAAGTACATCAATGTTTACTATGAAACATTTAAATCCAGGCCTATATGTAGAACAAATAGGTACTTCAACAATAAACAGAGGGAGTTTTAGAATAGAAACTAATTACGAAAGGAGTGATTTGGAACTGAATTTAAATAATACGATAAAAATAACTAATCAGTTTCAAAAGTTATGCACTGACACACAACAGTATACAAAAGACACCCATTGTGCAGAATTTTATTATCATTTGAACGCACGATTTGAGAAGATAAAGGATTACCTTACTGGAATAAAGATTTCTAGAAGGAGACGTGGATTATTAGGACAAATGTTAACATACGTGTTCGGAGTAAACGATGAAGTATACAGAAGTATTGACTCATTGAGTAGCAATCAACAAGAACTTATAAACGCCGCCAATCATCAAACAAACATAATGATATCTACAGTATCCGCTGTAAACCAAACCGAGGAGCGGATTAAGAAAAAGTTAGAGAATTTTGAAAAGAAGTTAAATGAAGCTATAGCATTCATGTACGATAACGACGTATGGTATAAGATGGTAGACGCTAACAATGTGAAAATACAAGTAATACAAACGTATCAATTAGCGAGCAATTACATAACAGAGATTATTCACTATTACAACGGGTTACTTGAGATATACCTAAATAACGCATCGATATACACGATTTTGAGTCCTAAATACGCTAATGATATAATACAAACAACCAATCAAAAGTTACCTGGAAACTTAAGAATAATTCAGGATCAATTAATACAGACTAACATGGAAATAAATGCAACACATATAAACGTATTTGCGTACTATCCTATTCATGACATAAGAAAATATACGCTAATACACATAACGGCGATTCCTCAAAAGTTGACCGGGAGTTCTTTTGAATGCTTGTCAATCCCAAGAGCATTCATAGGCTTCGACTATAACAATGAACGATACTTTGAATTAAGTAAAGACGAGTTCAAAGATTGTTTACACAAAAAATCGGAGTTTGTTTGCTATCCCGTGGCTGTTAAGAACATGCAATTGAACAAGAATTGCATTGTTGACCAGCTATTCAGCAACAATAATAACACTAAATCACAATGCACATCAAGAAGATACAACATTCAATCTACAATTCTATGGAAACAACTTTACATGCAGAATACGTGGATGTTTATCACTACAAAAACACAATCAGCTTCGATAATATGTGATGGACAAAGACAAGAAATTAACCTAGAGGATATAGGAGTACTACACATTTCAGAAAGCTGTGTAGTAAAGACGTTGAACAACATTCTTGCAGCTAAACGAATAACAACAACAACTGTGCAAGCATCATATTTTAAAAGGAGTAATTTTACTCTAGACACACAAGTAGTCCAATCAGAGATACCAGACATACCGAAGGAGGAAGTATTAGATAGCTCCACCAGTATATTTGACCACTTAGCCGCTTCAGAAGCAAAGCTAAAAACAAGATTAGATAACACAATATGGAGGCGAATAGAGTCTCATTCCTATGTGGTTAGCACCGTGACATCTCTTTCTTTAATAGTATTAGCTTGTCTTTTAATTTATTTCAGACCACTCAAACAATGTCGAGATAGACTTACGAGAAGACAAAACAAGGAGACAACTACAACACAAGCCACAGAGACAGACAAACAGCGGGCAGCTCCACCACAACCACGGCCACGGTATGGGAAACCTCGTCCCCAGACTACAGTCCAAACACCACAAACGACGGAAGGACACATTGGACCATATGAGGTTATCGAATTATACGACTTGCAGTCGTGTTCCTGAGAGACGCCAGAATGTTCAATGCACATTGAACATGCAACGCAGCAAACTCAAAAGTAGAGCATGTCAACATACAAGTAAAGCATGTCAACATACAAATGTGCAAAATTAGCACTGACATGATTTAAAGACACTGCGTTATACTTTACACTTACGACACACTAACACAAAATGGTATATGTGTGTATTAGCAATAAGTAGTATATAAGGTGTACATTGTGTAAAATAAATCAGATTTGAATTTATTCATCTCTCAGTTACATCCCTCTCACTGCGGCCAAGACACCCTTAGCCGTCAGTTCTGATTAGTCGAGTGAGTCTGCTTGACTGGCAGTGAGAGTTACCAATCCTCCACCCAAAGCTCCATCTCACTGTGGCCAAGACACCCTTAGCCGTCAGTTCTGATTAGTCGAGTGAGTCTGCTTGACTGGCAGTGAGAATAACCAATCCTCCACCCAACATCCATCTCACATCCACCTGTCACCTTAGGTAGCACGGTGCAGGTATCCCATCATATAGGCTAGGAACTTAAGGGCTTTAGGTACTTCAAACTATAACCTTAGGTTCTTCTGTCAAACACGGCGTCAGTCCACTAGCCCAGACTACGCCTGTACAGATATGTTGCCCTCTATACAAAATGGCGCACAAAATATATATTTACGGCCAAACTTCATGAAATAGCACACACATTTATAATCTTTATTAAAACTATTAAAAATATAGACCGACTAAAATAACTGATTATGAATGAAACTTAGAGTTATTTTTGGCGCCCATGTATATGTCGCCATTATCTTTAAACCCTATATGGGTTTAGCAGTCCCAATATAGAGCATAAGCAATCGAAAAAAAATAATTATATTACATTGGGAAGATAGACCCATTCTTAACATATTTACATGATTGAGTCTTATAAAAAGTCAGGCTGTTTTTTTATTAATTGGTTGGTGGTAATTTAAAGCAAAAGGATAATTTAATCTTTTCTTGAAGTCTAAGAGCTCGTGATCTCCAAAAGTCTCACTATCAAAAATGAATATTTATTATGAGCAACATAGTGTTTATGGAAATCAGCTCGTACACTGTAAGGTTGGCGGAGATATGACGAGCTCTTGGGCTATCATCGGTCTCATTAACATTCCATTTAGAGCAATTATACAAAATAATATCCCTTATTGAAGATTTGAACTTTTTACACACTTATTAGTAATAGAACATGCTAATCAAAGTATGGGTGTGAGGTTGGACCTGAAGTGTTTCAGTAACATATATGCATGTACTTAACGTGTATGTGCTGTGTTTAAACATACTTAGTTTATAAGGATATGTGACATTCAAAATCAAAATATATTTAAAAAAAAACAAACAAGATTTATTTTAACAGTGTCTGAAATCGAGTAGTGTTGGGAAATGCATGCGCGAAAATCTATCGATACTTGTAGTACAAAATAAAACGCATCAAGATTGGATTGGAACAATAAATACATTAAACATATGCACCTACGTATTGCCTATACGAAAACTTCTATGAGTTTGTGGAGCATCAATCCGAAGTAACAATAATTGCATCACATTTAGACATAACACGATTATGGAGTACAATTTACCTTAAGTATAAATTCACTATTATTTATCGATAAAGGGACATATTGTCAAACAATACATACATACACTAACACAAATCCAACAAACATCCAATTATATATTCTGTTCTAACTGGACAAGACTAAAAAACAAGATGGCGTTTTTCGCATGGCATCATCAATCCATTACTGTATCGATAAACAATTAATTGAAAACGTTAATACTTGAATATGTGTATGCAATACGAGTAATAAGGTTGTCTCAATGTCTACATCGGCGACTCGAGTGGTGTTACAGAACACGATATCCAGATAAAATTCGATATGTAATTTTTCACAAACGGGTTATAGACTTTGGAAAACACAATAAAGCGAAACGTACAGAAATTGGGTAATGAACTCTATAGTCTGTAGTGCTAGCAGTCTGCATCGGCTTTCTGTCGTCTTGACACTTGAGTTGCCAATAATATATTAAGAGTATCAACATAACCAAAGTCCATTGGGACTGATGAAATATGAGTTTATCTTCTTCGCTTCGTGAAAACTCGTGCCTAACAATCGTTCTGTATGGATTGACGATACAATATTAAAATTACATATTTGATCTTTATATTAAATTCTGTGCAGTTTCAGTTAGAATAGAATATTTTTAGATAAATATATATAAGAACGACATTTATCGATAAGTCGAACATCACTTCTACCTCGAAGCGTGAAGCCTTTGGAACTCTATACCATATAAAGCCATAACACGAGTCCTGCATTAGGGTTTGTATTAATTATATTATATTTAGATACATGTACATACCTTCATTGGCATCCTAAGCTTTAGAATTTCACTGTAATCCCTCAGAACAGATACTGGAGCGTGGAGCTGTGAAATATTATGAAATATTAACATATAAAATTAGATATGAAATAGAACATTTTTTGCCATTTCTTATAGAACGAATCCCGAAAAAACTGTTTTAAAAGTACAAACCAAATTAAAAGCGATAAATTCATAAAAATATTTTTCTATACACTAGCTCCCGTTTAACCAGTTGTCCCATAACCTGATACAATCACCATTTCGTCTTTCGGTTTCTCGCTTTTAGGGAGCATATTTAAATTTATGTTACTAATACGATAACACTACGATTAATGGTTCGTGTGGTGACGGAATAAAAATACAATTTTCACCACACCTTAGTATCGTAAAATCGATTTACGATGTCAGCAGATTACGTAACACTGCAATAGAAAGAAAGCTAAAAATACAGTCTTAGGTCGACCCACTTGACCAGTGTGGGGTTTCTTACGTGATTATCTCCTATTCGGCATTCCACTTCTTCAACACTGGAATTTTTAAGAGTTGAAAAGAGTTAGAAAAAAATTACAGCTGGAAACTTCATATGAAAATCCGTTACTTCTAAATATGCATATAAAAAGGATTACCCTTTTTTAAGCAGAAATAGGGATTTCTTTATGACGTCTTATTATTCCAAATGTTAAAGGCAAGCGATAATTGATAAATAACGATAGTGAACTAGATTTCTAAAGAGCATTGGACTTGGATGCGAGGTCATTTAGTCGATATTAATTCGTATTTAATAGCTCCAAAAAGCCACCAGATTGAAACATTATTCCACGAATTACTTCGAGTTTTCATTCCCAGGAAAGACTATAATATTCTTAATACATCTCTACAACTATTCTATTATTTCTCTGATATTTTCAAGTAATATTCCTTCAAATCATTATTTCCTGGCATTACTGATAAAATCGGTTTTGTAATTATTGCATGACGACAAAAATAAATGCCTTATCTTCCCAGTCCGGTACTGTTCTCATTCACACTGGAAAGGAGATTAATCTACTAAACCACACTAATCAGAGGGCTTGTCATATTTTTAATGACAATGCTAATTAACTTTACAAACATAAAATTAACGGACACAAATTACACACGGACTCCTAAAAACAATTTGTATATCGTACAAGATTCCCACGTAATACAATAGTATTACGTGGGAATCAAAGTCATGTATGTTATTTGGCATGGTAGGCCGGTACCTTAAACACTACGTCATCTGTGTGGCAGGGTTTAATTTAGAGACTAACTGACCTGCGCAAGAGAGTCGTTTAGCGAACACAGAATCTCTGAAAAGTAATATTTTGCCCGTTTTTGCAAATATCTTTCACTGACGCTCCGCTTCTACTATAGATCATAGCACACTGTTATATATAGCCTTCCCCGATAAATAAATTATCCAAAATTAAAAGACTTGTTCAATTCGAACCAGTAGTTCCAGAGATCAGTGTTTTCAACAAAACAAATTTTCAACTTTATAATATTAGTATAGACTAGCAACCCGCCCTCGCTTCGCTTCAGTTTCAGTCGTCTTTCCTGCGTAGTTCCCGTTCCCGTAGGAATACCGGAATAAAATATAGCCTAGGTTACGCCCTGATATTATAGCTTTCCATTGGTGAAAGAATTTTTGAAATCGGTCCAGCCGTTTTGAAGATTACCCGGAACAAACAGACAGACAAAAAAATATAAACTGTATTTTAGGTATATGTATAGTGCAAATAACCGTGTGAGCATGAAAAAAGCCTATTATTTTGACATTACAAACAGACACTTCAATTTTATTTATTGGTATAGATTATCATATCTCTTGTAGTGGTGTTATCTGTTACATACCTTGACTATCTTTTACAACACAATAGACTAGAAAGGGGTCGTAAATTGTATTCTTATTCTGTCACCACACGGAGAAATACTCATATTAATATCTCACCTTAACAAAATTCAGTCCATACAAGTTTTCAGGAGCTTCTCTCTCGATTTGTAAGCCTTCATTCTCGAGATTCTCTTCGAAAATCCGCCGATATTCAATAGCTTCTTGTGTAGTGGCGTCCACATTGTTTGCCTCCCAAACTAGCACGTAATCTATCGTCCGGACACCATCGTGAAAAGTCAATGAAGGGTTGTTGAGGATACCCCCCATCACTATCCTGTTGTACCAAATAATGGAGTTAATTTAAGTAATTAGTCTTACGTTTATATAATTTTACATAATTCTCTACTTGACATTAGTGACTAGCCAATGTTGCAAATAATCCCATTCAGTGTATCTTTTTAAGATTATAATTGGATAAGCGTGTTTGTAATTGAACTCCTTCTAAACGGCTGGACCGATTTTGATGATTTTTGTGGTTATTCCGATGGATATGAGAATGGTTTAGATTAATAATTGCAAGCGGTAAGTGGCGCTGTGATCGATTTCAAGGAGAATTCTTTGTACTATTTTTTTTAGATTTGAACAGAACGACGGCTGTTGGGTCAGGTAGTTCCAAAAATTCTAAACTGAACAGCTCCAACATATAATAGTAGGTATATTTTCCTAGCATTGCGAAGAATGCCCATACCTTATAGAAGGTCCTATATTAGTTAAACAATAAAATATATATGGTGAAATATGCGATGTGTCAGAGAAAACGCGAGATTATAAAGAAAAAAATTGGCTAAGTATCGCGCCGGAAGGGTTCCGTACCAGTATCTATAAAAAATAGGCAAAAAAATGGCGTTTTTGTATGGGAGCCCACTTAAATATTTATTTTATTTTTATTATTAAAGTAAAAATACAACTGGGTATTTTGTGAATATTTCAAGTGCCTACTTGTTGCCAGTATCGATATTGAGCAAAAAAGGACAAAAAAATCACGTTTGTTGTATGGGAGCCACTCTTAAATATTAGTTTATTTTGTTTTTAGTATTTGTTATTATAGCGGCAACATAAATACATTAATTGTAAAAAATTCAATTGTCTAGCTATCGCGGTTCTTGAGATAGAGCCTGGTGACAGACAGACGTACAGCCAGACGGACGGACAGACAGACAGCAAAGTCTTAGTAATAGGGTCCCGTTTTTACCCTTTGGGCACGTAACCCTAAAAATTAAAAAAAACAAAAGGTTAGGACAAATTATTAGATACAGTTAAGGTAATAAGCAATTCAAAACCTATCTACATTATGCTGTAAAATAATATAATCTATGTAATTTACAGTCTGCTAAATTAATTAGGACAATAAATATACTTAAACGTATTTACTATATGGTATTAATATATATGCTATATCCTCTTTGGTTGCATTAACAGTTAACACATGTTTATTTACGTGATATTTTCTTAACAACGTTATTTCACATATTAATTAATTGTCCCTAATTAAAATATTAATAATAATATTTATTATGTCTAATTAGTCCCCGTGACGTCAGAATAAAGAAACAGTTGTCGCCAACCTTTATTTACCCGTGGAAGTCGTAAAAATCAGTTCATCAAGATTTATCAGTAATTATCAACAAGATAAAATCTGACACAGCAATCCGTAGAAGTATGGGACTAACATTAAACGAAAGCTGCTGAACTAATAATGGGCAGGTCATATCGCCAAACAAAACAAGAAATTCAGACTATATCGTGTACAAATCTCCTCTATAAAAAAATTGCCCTACTTCACTACGCTGGGAAGAAAATATACCACACAGGCAAAACGGGTTCAGAGTAACGTTTTATTTCATGTTTTCCAGCAATGTAATTCACATACATTCTCTAGTCTATAATACACCGGTAAAAAAGACATGTTGTTTTCCTACCCTATAGTTACTAAATCCAAGATCGAATTATCCTTAAGGCGGACTTAGCAAATATCGACCAACCGCACCGACTAGGAGCACCGAGCATGCACCAGAAAAAAAATTTGGCACCAAACAAAAAAATTTTTGAAAATTTGTGTAGTATACTTGCCTCGATAGTATTCCTTTTTTATTGCTGTTGGTGGAAAAAGAGAAAACGGCACACGTGATGGAAAGTGATACCGTGCTACAGTGCTACCTTGGACCATGGACCCGAAAATTGCATTGCCTAGGGGCTCTGATAGGGTTAATCTGACCCTGACTATATATATTTATATACATATTATTGATGATGCTCTTAGATATTGATGAAATGATAAAAAATAAATCACTATACCCCGTTTAGAAGGAATCACCACACAAAAACACCTATAAGTGATCCTTAGGGCCTAAATTTGAATCAAACATACCAATTATTAATAATCACCAAAACCCATGCATTATTAGCCCACACCTCAGCAGAAACGGAACAACAAACATAAAACATAGATACACTTTCGAACATCAACAAGCCAGATAAATCAATATACAGCTGCGAGCAATATTATTTTAATAATTTGTATACACGTAATAAATAAATAATAATAGTAATTAATAGATAGTAAAAGATAGATAGATAATTACTCTGTTTGTGCCTTACACAATTTTTGGTTTCGATGAAAAAAAATGCTATTAATTGTAACTGTATTGACAACAAAATTTGAGCTCAATAAAAGGGAATATAGGAACACGAACATTATTAAATGTATGTAATTCGTCTACATGAGGTTCATGTTCGAGAATGTTTCTTGGATAAATCATCGCCTTAGGGGGCGTCCATAAATTACGTGAGGTGTTTTTTTTAATTTTCTGTGGTGAGATGTCGTGAGATTTTATTCCCCCATCCCCCAATCTCACGTGAGATTTTTCAAAATGAGGGTTTCATACGTAAACGCGTTGGATTGTTATTGAAAAAAGAAAAAATAAATTGCTTCGTGCTTTTTTTACGACTAGTGTAATATGTACGATCTGGATTAAATGGACTAAAATAGTATATTTATTTTTTGTTTCAATCAGAAAAATATTGCGTGATATTTGCCGAGACCCCCCCTCTCTCCAACGTAAGATTAGATGAGATTTGACTCGACCCCCTGCCCCCCTTAAACATCTCACGTATTTTATGAACGCCCCCTTAGTGATAGATAGTTACGTTAATAGAATAGAAGTTACGTTATGAAACGAGGTTAGCAACTAGTTAGTTTTAGTAACAATCAGACCTAAGTTAATTTAGATAATAAATGATATCTTAAATCTAAACGTGAATAAGAAGTAACGAAGAAGTAAACGATATAATGCGTAAAAATAGTTCTTTTTTTTATAATACTCAGCAACAACATCCTTTTAGGACATATGAATATTTAAACTTAGTTTTTTTTTTATTTAATTACGCTAAGGCGACGATTAATAATGATTTAAGAATAGGTGTTGTGCTCTAAATGATTCATGGATGGTGCATGTTTTGAGTCAATTACTCACGAGCAATGGTTGACTGATGGTTTGCCATTGCCTTTTGGATCTGTGACGTCACAGCCACACTCCTCGGCAGCACGGGTTGATGCTTCGCTACCGTTGTCCCTGAAATGATTCTACACTTGGGGACATATTCCAATTAGACCTAATGTCTAAGAAAATAATAATCAGTAGATTTAATCTTGCTCTTCATTAATCTCCTGCTACCCTTAATTATAGTATAATTTCGAAAATAAACCGTTTGTTTCTTTGTTTGTTACATTTTCAGGTTTAACTAATAACTTATAGTATAATTTTGAAAATAAAATGTTTTTCTGGCATTTTGGATACACATTATCAGGCAAACAAAAACAGTACTTTGCGTAAAGAAAAACAATTCGTTTTCAAAGGACAATAAATTAGCGAACGTTCACCGTAATACAAAAAAGAGACCCAAAAAGACCGTAATATTTCAGAAGAAAATCTAAAATGTGAAAAATAAGCATCGTTTTAAAATAAGCTTAATAAATACATTTTAGTAATAAATATTTTTAGAAACAATCCCAAACATCTATCGATATTTAAGAAACATCCAAAAATAAGACAATGAAAGCATTTTCATTGAAAAAAATATATCATCATCGCAGGCCATATATGTCCCACTGTTGGGCTCGGGCTTCCTCCAAAATGGAAGGAAATCTGACCTACTATACCATGCTGGTCAGACATGTTGGTATAGGGTTTCATTTCGAGTTTTCCTTCTCCTACACAGATCTTATGTGCATATTATATCTCTTGGTCGTCTTTTAAGACATCCATGGGCAAGATAGAGAGTGGTGTATACCATGCTGGTCAGACATGTTGGTATAGGGTTTCATTTCGAGTTTTCCTTCTCTTACACAGATCTTATGTGCATATTATATCTCTTAGTCGTCTTTTAAGACATCCATGGGCAAGATAGAGAGTGGTGAAATGTATTCTTACTCCGACACCACACTGATAAAAATACAGACGTCGTTATTACATTTATATAACTAGCTGGACGAAATTCAATCAATTGGTCAAGTAACGCGGTCAATCAGTGTACGCTATGACGTCATTCAATTAGAATGTAATAATGATTGCCAAGACATTCTGTATACAAATTTGTATTTTTATTCTTTCAATCGAGAGCTGATGGATCCACCTATGTATAAAAGACGGTCCTTATGCAAATCTACATGATAATGTGCACATAACAAACAATGAAAAAAAATTAATCGAAGTTCTAAATGCCATTAATATTAATGACATTAATATGACTGTTGTACGTAAATACGTTTTTTATTAAAAATACCTTTTTTATTTGGAAAACGTTTGATTAATAATGTTTTTATTTTGAAGACCTTTTTTTCCGTTTAAATACGTAATAATTTTTCTTAATGTTTATTTTTTGTTTTAAAGACAATGTTATAGCGTTTTTTGACAGAGTGAACGCGAATTGTGAACGAAGCATTTCAGCTTCAAGAAAAATGCTTTTAAATGTCCGTCCAGATGTATGGACGTCGCTTTATTTGCCTGTTCAGGTCGCATTTCTTAACCGATTTTTGTGAAATTTTGTGATTGTGAAGAGTGTTGATAGTTAAAATATTTTTTTTCTTGCTGACTCGTTGTTGACTTTAAGATATTTTTTATTTACTAAAATAGCAGCCATACGAACATTGAAATGTAAAAGAAATCACATAAGAGGTTTCAAACAATGTCACAAAACTGCAAGGCTCGGAAGCCCTATAGCTCACAAACAAAATCCATCCATCACTTTACAAAAAAATATATCAAATAGCTAGGCAGTTAACCTAAGCAGTAAAAATGTTCAATTAGTTCTATAATTATAAATATATATGTATAAAAAACTAATACATGATGTAATAAATGTAACTGATTTTACGAATTTTTGGTGAAAATTTTTCGAAACATCGGGCAATCAAAAATCAAATACAAAAGCGATAAAATTTGCAAAAATAGTTTTATCCATAATGTGTAATATTCGCGTAAAAATCAGGGATCGTTAATACTTTTTGTGTTAAATAAGTAATTTACGATAAAAAAAATAATGATATTATTTCGATAACAAGCACAACCATATCAGAGATAAATATAATGATTGCCTAATTAATCTAAATTTATAATTGACTTATTTATCCTGTATCAAAACTTCCTGTTATATTTTCATCAAAATCCACCATTATAAATACGCATAATTAAGATAACATATTAGTACGTGCTTTTTTAACAAAAACGTGCTATTATTCGGATTTTATTTGGAGATATTATTTATAGTATATATTATACATACATGTATTTGGAATTTTGCCAATAACAAAATAGGTATTTAGGTACTAAATTTATTAAACAATTTATCAAGCCAATGTCATAATCTTATTTTTATGTTTGCTATTTTTACCGTCATTTTATTATTATATATTTTTTTTCTTTCTTTCATTTTAATTTTTACTGTTTACTTGTTTAGAATGCTTAAGAGAAATCAAATACGCGTTTAAGCCAATGTAGACATTGTCGTATTTATAAGTTCAATTGTCATAATAATTGTAAAACATTGAAATTAAATAAATTAAATAAATAAAGTAGCCCCTATTCGTCATCACGATGCTCTTAGTGTCGGCCTCAAATAATTATTTGTAATTATTTATATTGTACACAATATGCACTTATTTTTCATTGTATATTGCAAAAAGTTTTGACGATAGTTTTATAAGCGGCCGCCTGCCTGACGTCAGCCCTCCTTGGGAATGTAATTGTTGGCCCAACGGCATCAGATGGAATCGGCTCAGGTATATAAATCTTAGAATAGAATATAATACTATTTATTTTCTAAATATAGGTACATAAATGGTCTTATAATAGCAGTTGGTTCACTATGTTTTGCCTCTAGGGCATACAAATTAAATTAAACGAGTGCCGGGGGAGTCGTGGTGCATGTGAAAACCCGTTACTGCCCGCCGAGGCAGGAACAGCGTGTGGTTATTAACTGGTAGTGACGCTGAGCCCGACCGTCTGGCAGAAGTGGCCATGCGTAAAAATTGCATTTTCCCACGCGAAAAAAAAACCATATATAAAACTCTTCGTCGTCTATTACGACACGTTTTTTACGATACCCACAAACAATGTAAATGTTGGTAGTGTTCAGTCACCGCGCATCAAATAGCTGTTATTGTGAACAACTAAACTTATATAATTTCTCTAGCTTCTGTTCGCCAGTTCGTCCTCGTGGTATAGATGCTTTGGGCTAACGCTAACTTTAACTTAAGAAAGTCTTACGTTACGTAGGTTAAGGTTAGGTTTACGTAGAAAGTGAAATACTATTTTAATAATACGATTCTGTCACATGATTTTTGCGAATATACATATAGCCGTTTACGTAGCGGAAGCTCTCAAAAAAAAGAAACACCCCGATTTTGAAACATTCTTCATTGGTGCTCCGCCCCTGTTGGTCTTAGCGTGATGATATATAGCCTATAGCCTTCCTCGATGAATGGGCTATCTAACATTGACAGAATTTTTCAAATCGGACCAGTAGTTCCTGAGATTAGCGCGTTCAAACAAACAAACTCTTAAGCTTTATATATTAGTATAAAGTATAGATATATGGAAGTATAGATTGATTTTCTTCATTAATAAACACCTAGGTCAATACCGCTCTTAGCATAAGGGCGCGTGAAGCCCGTCTCAGGGCTCTCACTATAACGAGGGCACAAAATTCCATGGTTTAAACACACTATAAGCACTTTGTTTTAGATGTGAAACATCTATAGGCGAGGGTGATCCCGATCATCGTGTGGCGTTAACGCCACGCTTCGCGGCACCCTTTTAATTAACGAAAAATAGAAATCCGAATATTTTTTTTTTTTTTTTTGTGTGTATTTAGCTGTTGGTCGCAGATGACCTTGACAGCTTAACGCGGGCAATGGGCGAGCGGAAGGCTCTCAACCCGGTAAGTAAGTTAAGCGAACATCGCCCGAGGGCTCCCCCTGTGGGGAACGGACCTCGGCTCGGGGCGTCGCTGAAAGCAAAGTGGGCGTGGCCACGTTTAGGTTAATGGTTTTTACGCGGCGCGGTTTTCGACCTCGTCGGCGAGGCCGATACCGCGCAGTTTTATGTGTTATCGCTGCGCGAGCTGTGTAGGCCCTTTCTTGGGCGATCGTGATGGCATCATCCCCTTCTTCAAGGAGATGACGGGGTCGTCAGACCGCATTTTTTTTTTGTGTGTATTTTTTTTTTTTGTGTGTATTTAGCTGTTGGTCGCAGATGACCTTGACAGCTTAACGCGGGCAATGGGCGAGCTGAAGGCTCTCAACCCGGTGATGTCGTCAGACCGCAGAAATCCGAATACATATGTGTACATTTTTGTAATGAAACCATAGTGCGATCTAAAAATTGTACAACGCCATCTAGTGCGCTTAAAGTAAATTGTTACCTATAATGTATACTAATGAAAATAAATGTTTATTGAATAAAAATCATCATTTTCTTGGAAAATGAATCGTAATATTATTTTTATTAATGTGCTATTTTAGTGCCTGTCGTAATCTGTTCTTTTATGCATATATACTTAATCTATAAAATAATGTATAATTCTCTAACTTGCCAATATAAGTATACCATACCTACTTATACAGTACTTTCACATACGAAAACTGGACAATCGCTTTTTATAGGTGTTTTATTAGTTTCAGATGTATATTTATTTGTTTGTATGTTACAGACTCCTAGGAATTGGATCTTGACCCACTTTCAACCTTCAGATTTCATTTAAAATTTGTTAATTTAACAAGAATCAATGACGATAAAATAATTTAAATAGCTTGTCTCATTATCATCATCATCATTACAGGATTAGAGAATTCTTTATAAAATATATTTTGTAGCTGAGATTCAGCCTTAGCTCGATAGATGTCGTTATTTGTGTTTGCTAAATCACACTTTCGCAACCGATCCGTTTGATTTGAACTACGCAGAAGTGTGTGAGGGAAACGTATCGACGCCATGTTAGGTCGTAAGCGGCCGAGCGGTAAATTAATATAATTTCTTTGTAATATCTTGGATAATAGTAGAAATCGTATTATTCTATTCAATACTTTACATATTAGTTCCTGTCGTAATCTTTGCTTTTATTCATATATACTAGGGATGTCGGAAGTGAAAAAAATATCGATATATCGGTCATTAAAAAAATGCGTTTATTAAATAGTACAGTATTTAGTAGGGATGTCGGAAATGAAAAAACATATCAATATAAGATATATCTATATTTATCAAAATATCAATATCGACGTCGATATATTAAGGAAAAATATCGATATATCGGTCAAATTTTTAAAAAATTTTGTGTTTTTAAAATAATAATGTATTTAGTTCAATCAAAATTCTTTTTTATTAAGCAATAATTATAAAAATATCAAAACAAACCAATATTTTTCAACTTATTATATATTATATATTTATTCATATCCCATATTATATATTTATACCTATATTATATATTTATACATATCCCAGGAGAGAGCTACTGCCCACTCTCCTGGTAAACCCTTATACGATTTTTACGACTCGAAAGGGGTGGTGACAATTATATTCTTAACCCGACGCCATACGTAACTTAGTTAAGATCAAATGACTAAAAACGAAATCACTTTAATTGCCGGGGAATTGTGTCTATTTTTTTAATAACAAGTCAATTGTATAGAAAAACATAAGTGATATAAAACTATTCGGTTAACGATTTATCATTTGAATTCTAAGCGACAGTTGGATATATGTATTGGAATAATTCGATTATCATGTGTGTCAATAACAATAATTGTCCTTAATAAAAAGTGACAATCAAATGGCAATCAAAACATACTAATGTAGTGGCAATCAAAACATACTAATCACAGAGTATGTATACAGTTAATGCTATACTTTTATATTTCCTATCTTTTACGGTTCTAGATTCTAGAGTTGATTTACACAAACAAAAAAAATATCGTTTTTGATTCGATTTCGATATTGGATATTTAATATCGATATATCAGCTCAAAATATATCGGTTAAAAATATCGATATTTCTAACAAAAATTATCCATATATCGATATATCGATATTTTTTCAACAAGCCTAATATATACTTGTACAAAATAATTTCGAAGTTTCACATCTGCCAGGCGTCCTGAGCGACGGCTCACTTTTTTTTTATTTAAGTTAGATAGTAAGGATGAATCGTACCAAATTGTGACAAATATAAATCATCATCATCACAGCCCATATACATCCCACTGTTGAGCTCGGGCCTCCTCCTCAATGGGAGGGAATTTGACCTACTATACCATGCTGTTTAGGCATGTTGGTATAGGGTTTTATTTCGAGTTTTCCCTCTCTTACACAGATGTTATGTGCATATTATATCCCTTAGTCGTCTTTTACGACATCCACGGACAACATAGAGAGTAGTGAATTGTATTCTTACTCCGTCACCACACGGAAAGAAAAAATTTATATAAATATTGGGTGATAAATTTTTGTTAACTTTTTCTCACTGGATCCCAGAACTTTGTGTACCCAGGACTTCAAATTTTTGTGTGCCCAAAGGCCTCGCATGGCATATGACGGCCCTGACCTAGATATAAATTATGGGGACTAATTGACTAATTACCTATATTGTTTCACACCATATATGGATATTTTCTTTAAACACGCAAATTGCCGTATGAGATTTTTTCTTTTTTAATAATTTGTGAGTGCATTGTCACCGCGGAATTTCATATAAATATAGGTAAGTATATCAATATTTTTTTGGTTGTTCCTTTATAGGTACGTAATTACTAAATTTAATTTTAAAATTGTAAATTAGATTCTTTTAGTTTTTTTTTTATATAAAAATTATTTGTTACTCCTACAATAGTCGATATGTTTTGGGATTTATTAAATTGTAAATATATTTAGCAAAACTGTCTATACATATAAAATAGCATTATTTTTATTAAACACGCAACCCTTGGGCCATATATTGATTATTTTTAAATAGTCATTCGGTTAATTATTAACAAGGCATTATTGAAATAAATACAAACAATAAGCAAATTCTTCACTGTTGTTTTCTTTTTCAAAGAATTTCGCCTAAAACTTAAACAGTTTTAGGAACCTAGACTAGCAAGATAAACGAATTAAAGAAAGAAAGAAAGAAAAACATTTATTTCGGTTTCCAAAAAAATAAGGTAATCAAAATTCTTACAAATTCATACACAAGCTACCGAAAAAGGTCCCACCTCAGCATAAGCTGCACCACAAACGTGTTACAGCGCTGATTTTCAGGTAAAACCTTTAGAATGAAATAAAATTTGGCATTAGCTTTTCTAAATAGCCAATATCTTCTACAAAGTACGAATGTGTTGCACATTAAGTATCGCTGACTTTATACATTTCAATCAGATTTACACGAAAAAGCGATGATAAAATTGGAAACTTTACATATCTCTAATTCCTTAACAAATCGTTATTTTTCATACAAATTTTTTTTATGGGGTCCTACCACCATTGCCTAACTCCCATTTGACCAGTTGCCCCATAACCTGATACACCCTGTATATTCTAGCCAGTTAAAGACTGGCTGGCTGACTAAATAATAATTATAACCACAATATACTAACTCGTACATATTTTAATTTCGTCGTTTATCGAATACCTACAACAGGCACGCCACGCCTCTATTATTATAATTTGCACTAGCTATTAAATACTTATTTCCTCAGGGAATTTACATGTATTTACACACATACATGTAACCTGTGACCGACCTAAGTTTCGCATGTCAACACAGGGCTCGGATTATAAGTAATATCCAATCAAAGAAATTACACTACACTTTCCGAATAATATTAAAAGCGACAACCACCTAGGAAGCCGTATCATAACTAATACGAAGAAAAACGCGTTTGAAACAGAGTAATAAAAAAAATCGGCCAAATGCGAATCGGACTCGAGCACGAAGGGTTCCGTACCATTGAGCAAAAAAGGGCAAAAAAAATCGCGTTTGTTGTATTAAAATTTTCAACTGTCTAGCTTTCACGGTTCTTGAGATACAGATAGACGGACAGACAGCGAAGTCTTAGTAATAGCACAGTATAGTCATCTATCCAGTAATGTATCTCGGCCGTAACCTTGAATTAAATGCCTAAACGTAAACATGTGATAGGGCTGTCCGCCTCCAGCATTTTAATTACATTTGCCTACTTTGTGTTTCCATTTAGTTTTGTATATACTTTTCTTATATAAACAAATAAAATACTTTGTGAATTGAATAGGAAGTGTTCAATAAGAATGCGTGTTGATTTTTGATTGGTAGTTTTAATTAAAAAAAACATGTTTATGTTTAAATAACAAATCGGTCTATAAATTTAAATTATCTAGTGACAGACAGACGGTCAAATTATTTTTTTCTAGTACTATTTATACACATAGTACAATAAACATATATTATTAATACTAAAATACCACGTCTTTACTTTGAATTATATAAACTAACAAAACAAAACACATTATGAGTTTTAACACAAGCGTCATCATCATCATCATCATCGCAGCCCACATACGTCCCACTGTTGGGCTCGGGCCTCCTCCACAATGGGAGGGATTTGACCTACTATACCATGCTGGTCAGACATGTTGATATAGGGTTTTGTATCGAGTTTTCCTTCTCTTGCACAGATGTTATGTGCATATTATATCCCATAGTCGTCTTGTACGACATCCACGGGCAAGACAGGGAGTGGTGAATAGTATTCTTACTCCGTCACCACACGGAAACGTACCGTAACATGATTCATGAACCGCCTATAACTACCTATTTCACTCGTGTCAATCACTTTATTCACTTTATTTATTAATCCAGACAACTTTTTTCGGGAGATAAAAGGAAATTAAAACGACACACATTATGTACCTACCTACCTACTAGTAAGTAAAATTATTTTATAATCTTACCTTTCAGAGTTTCCAGGTAATCTAAAAAAGTTATCTCTGGATTCGTTATTGACGAATTCATGCAACCAAAAACAGCACAATATACCCTACTTGTCATATTAAATATGTGTATAATTATGTATTTTAGTGAAAAATTCGCGCAGTTATTGTTAAAAAAACAACACACCGTTCGTTCGTCACTGCAGTACAGTCGCGACTGTCTACATGCCGAGCGCATGCCGAGATCGAGGCGCGTAGGTATAGCTCGCGTTTCGTCCGTTTGTATGAAGTTGGATTACTGGTAGATTATATTACCGTGGTAATAGGGTCTCGTTTCTATCCTTTGGGTACGGCACCCTAAAAACCTACAAATATAAGACGGCGTACTTGACCAAGCAATTAAATTGACCATAAATCGATTCTGCAAGTTATGTAAAAGACAAATAATATATTAATTGACCTCATTAATATATTAATTAAAATCATTAATAATATGCAACTAAATAACGGGTAAATTATTTTTAACCATTTACCTTATGACATGGACTTGACAAATTGATGAGCACATCTTGACAGGTATAAAGATGCATGTGATTTTGGATCTTAAACTAGTACATATTATATAAGTCAATTAAAAAAAAATCAAGAAATGTTCTCACGCTCAAGATAGACAGTTCACAGGCCTCTTTATATTTGTCAACCATAGGAACTATGTATTTATTCTACTCAACACCTACATAAATAAAAAGTGACTAAGAAATGAGACAAAAACGTTAGCGAATCGTTCGTTTACATTGCGATGCGTTTATGACATTCGTCTGTTAACAAATTATACTCACCGGTCAGTGTTCATATCCTGCGACAGGTTATCCTGGTACGTACTGAGCACGGACATTGCCTGGATCTCACCGATCTTCTCCTCTTTCTCCCTCTCCGTCTAACCCAAACATTAATCATATCAATCACTCGCACTCAAACAATGTTTTTAAATAGCCCGCATAAGTAAAATTGCATCTTAAGGCCGTATCTTAAAATTTAATTTAGAACGACTGTTGACTGATTATTCAACATTAAAAATACCGAAGGTTTTGCAGCACTAAAGAACGTACATTCACATTGCAAATTTGACGAAATATATAAACATACTTTATACATTTTACCCCTAGCATGTCGTCTGTTACTCCTCAATACCAAATCATATACCGAATAACACGTCGCTTCAAAAAACACCCGTGCAATAATCATCTTGAGCACACAAAAACAAAATGAACAGTATTACGGACATATAATGACTAACCTTGATTACACTACTCTACGGAAACTTAGAGAACTTGAATCATCTGTTTGGACGAGAAGTTTTAATCTAATGAAATTCTTGCTAAGATACATTTCACAACATTAACCTCATTATTATAACTGTGATATTTAAAAATAAAATTAAGTACTACAAACGTATATTTGGTTAAACGACTACATCGGCGAATGTTTTAAAGTTAAATGCGAAACAAACGCTTGTGTTAACGGGTAAACGCCTTAGGTACAGTGTACATGATATATGGCGACAATTTTACGCTATTGTTATTTTTTTTATACCACTGAAGCAATGCAATGCCACGGGCATGTAAATATGTCATTATTTACAATTTTGCAGATACACACATAAAATGTATCGATAATTGTAATTATTAAGTAGGCCCGAGATCCTCTGGGGACTAGAAGCCCAGAGAATCTCATTTTGACAACTTTTCAATTTGATCTTAAAAAGAGAGGGAAGTAAATTATGATAATTTTCGTACATCTATTTCTTTTTATCTACTGATAAGACATATTAACCACTTTATTAACAGTGGCAATTGCCTCAATTTCTTCATATCCGGAGTTTTGATATTCTTATTCCTATATATATTAAGATTAGCAATGACCCTATTTACCCAGGTATTTGATCATAGTACTTACTGAAGTATGCACTTACGAGGAAATATTATTAAATTTAATATAATTATAATAGCAAATAGGTTAAAGACTATGAATATAATCTATTTGTAAATATAATGACGGTAAGAGTATAATTACTTGATTGGGTTTTAAATCATCAGCGTAATTAACATATTTTTATTTTTTTTATTTTAGTTTATTGGGACAAAAAAACAGTTACACATTTATTATCAATATCTATATCAATTCTAAAAACTAAGTAAACGTGTAACCCACACCAATGTCCGCAAAATAATACATATTTATTAGAAACTAAACTTAGATGTACTAAGAATATGATGCATAAGAAATACATTAATGAACTACTTTAGAGCTATGGAAATAAAAAACATATGGAAATAAAAAATATAAAATTATTATTCTCGCTTCTAGAAGTAGCAGCATTATGCACATTCAAATATGCAACTATGAATTTCTCACGGGTCAAAGCTCTTTCTGTAATATATTTTTTTTTTTGCAAGGCAAAAAGAACACTTAATGCCCGGTATCACAAAATACACGGATTACAAACAAATTTTGTGGTATAAATAATAGTAAGTAATATCTGGTTGACCGAGCTTCGCTCGGAATATTTTTGTCGAATTTATTTATATATATATTATTAAAAAATAAAAAATTAATAATGAAAATTATATAAAAATTACAAAAAGAGAATAATAATAACACTGAGATTCGAACCGACGCTGTTTGAATGCCACAAAACCCAAAATTAAAACCGGCTGTCCCCAACTGAGCTATCGTAACTCATGACGTTGACAACGAAATTTGAATTCATATTCTTTTAAAATTTAATGTCATTATATTGTTTTACTAAAAACACGGACAAAACATTTTCTATAAATAAAACCTAGCTAGATCGATTTTTTGGAGCTGAAACCTCTAGTATGCCAAGTTTCGACAAAATTGTTGGAGCCGTTTCCGAGATATCCTGAATATATATATATATATATATATATATACAAGAATTGCTCGTTTAAAGATATAAGATATAACCTTTAGCTCCATTAAAAATAATCAAATTCTCAAATAGTTAATACATACTTGAATACCTAATTACCCGTATACACTTTTAGCCACATTTTCAGCCTTTATAACCTCGATCGATAGATAAGCAGGTAACTGGCTACTCAACTACGATTAGTAGAACGCGTTAAGTTTATTATTTCATACAGCATCGTCATTTCAGCTCATATACGTCCCACTGCTGGGCTTGAGCCTCTTCCATAAGAAGAGAAAAATTTACCTACTGTGCCACCTTGGTTAAACATGTTGACCTCTTTCATATATAGAGAAATTTAACTGCACAAATGGCGTAGTGGGATTAATAACGGCCTGCTACGACGAATGTCGTGGATTTGATTCCCAGGCAGAACAATTATTAGTGCGATCCGAATAATTTTTATGAGTGTGGTTAAACGTTAATTTATTTATCATGTAGCTCGCAACACAAAAATTTATTCATGAGTCGGAATCTTGTTTTGAATAAAGCAAATATGTATAATTTTGTAGAAAGGCAGCAATTTGCGAAAGAAATATAGTGCTTCTTTATTTTTTCTTTGTATATCCTTAAAATAAAATATTGAAACACACTTAAAACTAAAGATAACAGATTATAGTCCCGACAACTTTGGTAAAGACCATTCCCGCAATGGCGTACGATACAAGCCTTAGCGTAAAGGGAGTAATTGACCTAGTTATTTTCTACGTCACTCGGGCTACTGAAGACATTATACCTTTTCTCGAATAGGTTTTCTTTCAAATTTTCTCTTACAATGCCATGGACTAGGTATTTATACAAATAAATAAAATTGAAATGTCTGTTTGTAATTTCAAAATAATATGTTTTTTCTGCCCACACGGTTATTAGCACGATACCTATGCCTAAAAAATAAGTTAAAAAACGACTTACGACTGTTTGTTGCGGTTAATCTTCAAAACGTCTGACCGGATGTTGATAATATTTTACTAGCTATATAAGGAACAAATTAGCCTATATTTTATCCTGCTATCTCGGGATCGGAATCAGGAACTACGCGGGTGAAACTGCAGTAATTTTCTAGTTATAAATAGGTAAATAACCGATTTATAAAATATTTTAGTTTTTGAGCACTTATGAGACACATAGACGAGAGAGCCGAGACGAGAGAGAGACATAGACACATAGAGACACAGACTACAAGCCCATGGAAAAATTAACTTGTGAAATGAACCAACGTGAATAACGCTTAGAAGGCTGTTACTACATATATCATAAAATAACTGAGCGCTATGCCGACATTTCTGAGCAGTACAGGTGAGTACGTGAGTAAATGGAATTTCTCAGGTACTAATTATTAATGTACGGCTTTTTTATAGTTTATAGATGATTAAAAATAAATGTCGAAAAACCTAGTGCCGTACTAAAGTGGTGGTGCCGGAAGTTAGTATAAATTTTTAATTCGCCGGTAATTGTAGTATTGAATGACCAAGCCATGCGGCGTTCAGAAGGCATGCAGAAGATCTACGTCTAGAAGAGGACAGTGAAAGTCTGAAGGATGTTAATAAAATATCAATAATATATGAAAACATCGTCGGTCTATAATGAAGCCAAAAAGGATATCTATCTAGATATAGCTTTAATTAAAATGTAATATGCTCCATGATGAATTAAAATGAAAAATGTGTCACTACCCTCTTCTATTCTATGGCAGTCGTAAAACAGGTTAAGAGATGATTAAAAGGAAGGAAAACAGTCCTGTCCTAGGCAACTTTTAACATCAATTGATATACGATTACGGCGATTATTTCTACTGGGAAGGCTTATGTCGACGTAGATAAACCGTTGGATGGATGGTCGGACAATATGGCTCAAACATCATCATGATCTCAGCTCATATACGTCCCACTGTTAAGCTTGAGCCTTTTTTTGTTATTGCAAACGGTGGCAAACGAGCAAACAGTACACCTGATGGTAAGTGTTACTGCCGCTCATGGACCTTTGTTAAACCGCTGCCTGCCGTGAAGAAAATGAAGGGAGTGTGTGAATGCGGACATGAGATTCGGTGAAACTAAAGGTATGATCAAAACCTACCACACGCAAACACCCTCAGAAAGTTGGGTCCTCTATAATATGAAGTACATTGACCTATTAAAGCAAGCTGATCAAACGCAGGATTTTATTTAAATTTTGCCTTCTCTTGCACAGATATTATACAACATATAATATCCCTTAGCCGCCTTTACGACACCTGTAGACCAGATAGGGAGATGATGAATTGTATTCTTACTGAGTCATCATACGAAAAACAAGAAACATAATTCCTAAACATATATATACACTAATTATTACGGTCTACACTAAAGGTATTGTGCACTAAACTTTATGGAAGCAAATAAGCACTTATCTATATTAACTAAACTGTTAAATACCTCGGCGATTAACGTGACAAATGTAAGTAATTAACATATTCATTGCCTATATAATGTATCTGGTCTTGTTTAGTCGACAATTTATTAAAATAGTATTTTAAATGGTGTCCTCAAAGGATGGCAACAGAAGAAGACATGTGTCAGGCGCAGATCATGATAGAATCGCGAAGTTAATTATCGATAAATTAAACAGAAATTCCGTTCGGGCTACAGAATGGCTGCCAGTGACTGAGGACTGCAAATTTTCGAATGAAATGCACAACAGTATGGAGAAATGATCGAAAAATGAATCCGAACAAAAATGACAACTCTTCAAGAGACCTCGACTCCAAGAAGCTCGGCACTATACATCGTGGGACGAAAATTTTGCTGAAGGCAGAAGTTATTTAATTGTCAGGGACGAAATTCTAATCTCGGTTAATTAATTAATTAACCTCGGTTAATTTAGTCTGCCAAAAATATGGTGTTACTAATCATCGAAAAGGTCGATAAAATTGCTCAAAGTCGGGCTCTGTGCGGATGGCGCCGACCACCTGCGAGCTCGTCTACAAAAAGCACTCTGCAGCTAAAGTAGACATTACAGCACAGTTGGAATTTGGTTCATACAAGTTTTTGCTTCATATTGATATAAAATAATCAGGAATGATGTATGACGACATTATGATTGAAATAACTTCATCGTGTCGGCTCATATATGTCACACTGCTGGCCTCGAACCTCCTGCACAATAGGAGGGAAATTGACCTAATATGCCATGGTTGCCAGACATGTTGGCATAGGATTTCGAGTTTTACTTCTCTTGCTAGGATGTTATATGCATATTATATCTCTTAGTCGAGGGGGTGGTGAATTGTATTCTTACTCTGTCACCACACAGACATATTTAAATTGTCTATATTCATCATCTCATCTCGGCTCGTAAATGTCCCACTGCTAGGCTCGAGCCTCCTACATAGCAGGCAGAAAATTATCATTACTATTAACATGCTGGTCAGGCAGGTTGGTATATGGTATTATAAACTCATTTGCAAAAAAAACGGGCGGTTTTGATTTTCATTCATATTTAAAAAGATACAATACCAAAAAGGTTTCAATCGTTTGTACACGTTACTGGCCGGTTTTAAAAATGCTGTGGTATTTAAAAAAGTACGTTCTAAATTCAATTTTTCATTTGATGTTCATTTTTACAGAAAACCCCTTTTTATCCTACATTTTTGGCGCGAAGTTCCAGAAGTTAACATCGACTTTCATAACTTTTATTCAATTTTTATCGATTAATTTCATATCCTTGACTGTCAAAGCTTTATTTAATGCTGTTTGGCTGTATCAAAAATGGTAGATAAAGTGGTAAAAGCTACCAAAATTATCGCGCTGCTTGAAGAGGGTTGCAGCCAATGTTTCGTGGCTAGGAGGCTAAATGTTAGTCGCTCGACAGTCCAAAGGACCTGGCAGCGATATCAGGAGACTGGTCGCATTGAGAAATCGCAAATCTTCGTATGTGGATCTTAAGAACAACCTCCAAGAAGTAAGAAATGTGCATATTAGTCTATGGACGGTCAGGAAGAGGCTTCTCGCTGCCAATATACGCAGTCACCGCCCGGCCCGCGGCCCCCAAATTACTCCGTGAGCACAGAGTTCACAGGCTTAGGTTCGCTAGAAATTGTGAATCATGGACTCAAGACGATTGGAATAGGGTTTTGTTCTCTGATGAAGCCAGGATATCTCTGTTCGGTGAAGATCGACGTCGGCGAGTGCTAAGAAGACAAGGAGAACGCTTTGCAGAGGCATGTTTCGAAGAAATCACACCTTATGGTGGGGGCTCTGTTATGTTTTGGGCAGGAATAAATTCAATGGATCGTACAGAGTTAGTCTTCATTGAAAACGGCTCACTGACTGGGCATCGATACATAACGGAAGTTCTAATTTCTCATGCACAACCCGCATTGGCCGCTCTAGGTGAAGACTCGATTTTTATGGACGACAATGCTCGCGCCCACCGATCCCGCGATGTTAATGCGTATGTGCAAGAGGTCGGCATTCGTCGTTTGGATTGGCCAGCTCGAAGTCCCGACCTCAATCCCATAGAGCATGTCTGGGACGTTCTGAAACGGCGTGTGAGATCAGTACACCCGGCTCCGCAGACCATCAGAGAGCTGAAGAATGTGATTACTGCGGAGTGGGAACGTATTCCGCAAGCAAGTATCCGGGATATACTCGCTAGCATGCCCAGACGAATTCAAGCTGTGATTTTAGCTAGAGGGGGTCACACTCGATACTAAACATTTATCTGCTTTTACTTTATTAAAGAAAAACAAACAAAAAAACTTTTTTATTTTTACTTCATGAGCATATGCACTACTAGCGAATATACACTACTAGCGAGGTTTAGCATTATTTCCCATAAATTGTATCTAAATTTTATGAAATACTGATGAAAACGATTATTTTCTTATTAATTTAGCAAATTGTGTGGATAAAACTACCTATAATTATCAAACAAAGAAATATTAACATTTGAAATGGTTCATTGCTTAGGTGCCCGTTTTTTTTGCAAATGAGTTTATTAGGGTTTAGAGATTTGTTTTCAAGTCTTGCATCAATGTTATATGTGTATTATAACAGTCGGTCGTCTTTTACAATATCCACGGGCAAGATAGGGAGTATTCAATTGTATACCACACAAAAAATGCCCATATTGCTATTTAATAAATGATCTTAGAGATTTAAAATATTTATAATCATTTGCCTGCCTTTACCCTACGCTAAGTGGGATCGACACAATATATTCTTTCCTTCCATAGACTCCAGTCAGCTGTCATATCTGCTCACTCATTGCTTTTATCCTCATTCACACAAACCGTCCATCTCTTTTTAGGTCTTCCATGATTCACATCCATCCACAATCATATAGATAACCCCTCCTTGTCACATGCCTTTCATCCCTCCTCATCATACGTCCATACCAAGACAATCTCTTGCTCTTAATATTTTCTATCAATCGTGTCACTTTCAGGCTTCCCCTAATATACACATTTCTTATTTTATCTGACTTTGTAACCCAGCACAACCATGTTAGCATATGCATATCAACAGCATGCACAGTTATCCTTCTTTTATTGGAGTTATATTGCTGCTAAGGAAAACTCAATTAATGGTAAAATTAATTTAATTACTATAAATAATTATATTTCAAAGGATAATTAACAACAAAACTGGCTGGACTTAAATATTAATTTCTATCGTGATGGGGCTGTAGAGATATTGCCACATCTTTCAATTGTGAAATAAGAAAAGGAGGTGTCCAAGAAATTTCAAAATATCTCATGGCTTGCCATTCCACAATAGGCCAGACATTTAGGAAAAAAAAGTTATCATCATCTCAGACCATATGTCCCACTGTTGAGCTCAGGCCTCCTCCTTAATGAGGGGGAATTTGAGATATTATAACATGCTGGTCAAACTTGGTGCCACTGGGATTACTATTACACTTATTACAAGAGTAATAGGCAAAAAATATGCAGTTAAGTACTTAATAAAAAGGATATACTTTTGTATTTCTTATTTATTAGCATGTTACAGTATTTTTTTTATTAATTGGTTGTGAAAGAGCGAGCGGGCCACCTTATGGTAAACAATAGCTACCAATGATTGTTGGCTCTAATTAACAAATTTAGGTACATTTATCAGTTATCCATTTTAAAAACAAGACCTGTAAGGCTTACCCTTGAAATCAATTCTAATTTCGAGTCTTAGTCCATTCCAATCTCACCAAACTTATATTTGGTACTCCTAAACAAAATCGAGACCAAATTCTTTGCATTTGCCGTCGTTATTTTCACCAAATGTGCCATATTTTATTATTTTAAATTAATAATGGTACCAAACTCGATAACCACAAAGACACTTTCTTGAAATTGTGCAACATTAATGATTTTAAACTATGTTAAAATCACATGGGGAGTAGCAAATATTTGACTTAATCGACAAGAGTCAAATTCATTTAGTTGGAATCGAGATTCAAAAGTAAGCACACTGTACTTGAGAATAGAACCTGGAGAATTTAACACTCAAATGAATTGTATTACATACATTGTCCTGTTCTTATCCCATTATTAGGACTCAACACAATAAATCCTCTTTTTCTACAATCCTTACTAATATTATAAATGTGAAAGTAAGTTTGAAAGTAACCATAGAAAACTGGGAGAAAGGTTTTCCTATAGGTGGAAAGAGATTATCAAATCTTCGATATGCCGACGATACCGTTCTCCTGGCAACATGCATGGAAGATATGAAGGAGCTATTCCGAAGACTCGAAATTGAAAGTGGCAAAATTGGTCTCGTAGTGAACAGAGCAAAGACTAGGGTGGTAGGGAGGCAAATGTCACCTGCAACATTCCGGGCATTAACGTGGTCGACCACTACATTTACCTTGGCTCCCAAATCTGCAACGATGGCAGCTGTGCCCCCGAGATAAAAAGACGCATCGGAATGGCTAAAGATGCTATGACCCGTTTGAGCGTCATTTGGAGGAAGAGAGGAATAGGTATTATAACCAAAATGCGGTTGATCCGAGCTCTGGTATTCCCTATTTTCCTCTATGGCGTAGAAACGTGGACAATCTTAGCCCGAGAACGACAAAGGATTGATGCATTCGAGATGTGGTGCTGGAGGTGATTACTCCGAGTACCTTGGACCGCAAAACGCACCAATGTATCTATCTTGAGTCAGCTCAGAATAAAAACCCGTTTGTCGACAATATGCCAACAACGCATACTTTCCTATTTCGGACACACAGTGCGCAGAGGCGATGAGAGTCTGGAAAAGCTGATTGTCGTTGGGAACACCGAAGGCAAGAGATCGCGTGGTCGTTCACCAACTAGATGGACTGATCAAGTGAAAGACTCATCATCCTCCAAATTCTATGCGGTCGTGAGAGACGCGCTGGATCGAGACCGGTGGAGGCAGATCATCCGCTCCAGATGTAGCATGCTAACCACGATCCTTAGATATGAGGGACCGACTTTAGAGAGAGAGAGAAAGTAAGTTTGTTCGTTTATTTGTTTGTTTGTTACGCTTTCACGCTTAAACAACTGAACCGATTTCGAAATTTCTTTCACCAATAGAAAGCTATAATATCAGGGAGTAACATAGGCTATATTTTATCCCGGTATTCCCACGGGCACGGGAATTACGCGAGTAAGACGACGGAAACTGAAGCGAAGCGAGGGCGGGTTGCTAGTAGCCTAATAAATATTAAAACTGCATTCACTCCTTTCTATCCATGTTAGGCTTCACTCGCTCAATCCATCATTTCTTGGCCTCCCCTTGCCCCTACAGCTTTCAACATTCACACTTAAAATTTCCTCTCACCATTACCATCCACACACAAATAATTTATAAGTTCAAATCATGTTCACTCAAAGAACGAACAAAGATCACTCAAAAAATTCACGTACTTGAGAAACAAATGCATAACACATGGCATAAGAAATCAGTATTGAAACCACTATGTCCCTAACAATAATTTCTAGGCTTCTTTATTTCACAGCACTATTTATTTGCTTACTTCTCTTAGAAATGGTGCAATTAATTACTTACATTAAATAGAAAAAAAAAGTGTGGTCTATCAACACTTTGTTTTTTACTATCACCATGTCGTTCATTATTTCAGCTCATATATGACTCACTATAAGCTCGAGCCTCCTCCACATAAAGAGGAAAATTGGTTGTACTATACCATGCTGGTCAAAAAGATTGAAATGGGGTCTTATTTCGAGTTCTCTTTCTCTTGCACAGATGTTATATGTGCATAATATCCCTTAGTCATCTTTTACATCCATGGGCAAGATTGTATTCCTATTCCGTCCAACTCAAAGTGGTGATCTATATTCTTATTCTGTCATCATATGGACTTCCGTGTGATGATCGAGTAATAATACAATTCACAACCCCCTATCTTGCCCGTGGGTTTCATAA
The DNA here is from genome assembly GCA_032191425.1 of Lymantria dispar. Classification (NCBI taxonomy): domain Eukaryota; kingdom Metazoa; phylum Arthropoda; class Insecta; order Lepidoptera; family Erebidae; genus Lymantria; species Lymantria dispar. The sequence goes on along the minus strand of CM063445.1, from coordinate 6,911,332 downwards.
ACGACAACTAAGGGATATATAAGCGTGGTAAAGAAAGTCAAGGTCCCTCTTCCCCACCTAAGATGATGATGATATGGACATTATCAACATATACAACACTGATATTCGAAACTACAGATGCTATCATAAAACAGATAGAATTTATGCATATTTGTTCCAAAAAATGTAAATCTTGATGAACATTGACAAGGCAAATAAGGGAAGAAACTGATTTTCTTTTCAAAGCAACACCTATATAGCAAGAACTAACTAATACTTATATAGCAGAGGACTTACTAACATAACATGCATTACCTAGCATGGTAATCAAAGCCGTGTCACCTGGTGTACCAAGGCTTAAGTCTTATTATAATAAGTACAAACTATAATATACTAATCTTAACCACTATCCTATACTTATCTTAACTATCTACATAGTCAAATTCTTAACTTGATATTTCTTATTACATTATATAAATCTAATACCTAATTGGTTCTCAATACTTTCAGTAAATTAAAAATTATGCCGATTGATTTTCATATTAGTATTTATAAATGTTACTATCTAAACTCAACACAAATCGTATCAGATAAAAGTAACATTCTAAAATCTGATTGCCGCTCAGTGTTAAGAAGACCTTCTAATTTAAAGCAGAAACCAAACACACTAAAGCCATTCATATAAGCCGGTTCGAAATTTAAATTATTTCATGTTGGCATTGCATGCAAGAATTCTTTAAAAAAAATTACCTCGTGAAATGATCCTTCTCCACCGTCATCTCCGAACAGTTGCTGAAATGCGAGCTCATTTCGCTGAGCATCGGATAAAAAAGATTCAGTCTCACCGGCGTCAGATTTCTTATGCTGTAGTTTTACACCTCCTGTGTAAATAGGTGTTGTTATTTTCGGAGTAAACACATTTTCTTCGACGAATTCAAGTAGAGGTACTGGCACATCTTCTTCGAGCGATGGATCTCCGTCAGACATCACATATAAATAACACTTCAATTATTAATCTTCACAAGACAATAACTTTCTATAATCACATCCGACTTCCTCCTAATATATTAGTCATCAATTATGAGATTTATTTTAGTTTTGCCTCCTTTGCTACATTAATGATTGTTTATATATATATATATATATATATATATATATATATATATATATATATATATATATTAATAAAAAGAGTGATGTAATTATTGTTTGTGATGTCACTAAACCAAAATATAAACCAACTATTTTAAGCGTGTGTAATTACGAAGACACGGCAATAAGAAACCAATAAATCGAAAGAAAGAATCCTTTTCTATATTTGGCAAAATGACAATAGTGGTGTTCGCTTAAGTAGGGATGAACGAAACATCAATATCTTTCAAACATCGATAGATTATTCATCGACATCAATGTTTTAATGTTTCTATCGTGAATGTTTAAAAACAATCCTGTTTTGCTTTGATTACAAGTAGTAGCTACCATGTTGCTTTATTGGTCTCTTGATGGTTGCTTCGGCAAGTACCTGCACAAAGCCGCGAAAAGGAAGAAGACACCATCCTGCCACCAGTGCAACTGTGACAAGGAAATGGCGCAGCATACACTCGATGTCTGCGAGGCCTGGACAGAGCAGCGCCATAAACTCGTTGCAATCATCGGTGCCGACCTGATGCTGCCGACCATCGCTAAAACGATGCCCGATAGCGTCAGGAACTGAGACGCGGTCACCGCTTTCTGCGAGGTAGTTGTCTTGCAGTCGGTAGAACGGGTACATGAGTAATTCCTCTGCTGCGACACGCTCCGTCGCCGGTGCTTTAGGCGGCGCAGGTGAGAGTACTTGCGCCTGATGCCTGGCCGATGTCATGTGTGGATGAAATGAGGATTAGTACACCACCCGCAGAGATGCTTACCGCGTGAGGCCGACGCCCCGGAAACGCTACTTTGTTGCCGGGGCGTAGAAAGGAGATGGACACCGAAAGGTAATCCACTGGGCCGGCCACGAATGTCAAGGAATCGGTACCAGACTAGAGGTCAGCTCAATGACGGTGAGGAGGGACTACAGTAGGATATGGGGCCACTCACCACCCATTGATTGCCCCGGACAGGTTGGACAGGGTATGATCAGACCATACCTACCTACCATAAAAAACAAAGTCGATCGTCATGTATCATCGATGTCTACGATCGTACGTCGTATACAACGATGTTCTAATATCGATATTATTTATTTGATATTCTTACGATCGATTTATAATAGTTGTTACAGTAGCACATAGAGTCTATTTAGTTAGCATTAGTTAGTTTATTACGTAGGGAACATGAAAGCGTTATTTGATGGTTTTGTATTATATTCAATAACTAGCAACCCGCCCTCGCTTCGCTTCGGTTATAGGTTATAGTCGTTTTACCTGCGTAGTTCCCGTTCCCGTGGAAATACCGGGATAAAATATAGCCTAGTTTACGCCCTGATATTATAGCTTTCCATTGGTGAAAGAATTTTTGAAATCGGTCCAGCCGTTTTGAAGATTACCCGGAACAAACAGACAGACAGACAAAAATTTTTTAATTGCTATTTTAGGCATAGGTGTCGTGCAAATAACCGTGTGAGCATGAAAAAAGCCTATTATTTTGACATTACAAACAGACACTCCAATTTTATTTATTGGTATAGAAAATATACATAAAATATAATCATTCAGCCAACATTTCCAGAAACTAATGTGGCTAGAGCCCTATTTAAAGCTACGATTTGGCTTACTGACGAACACTGTCTAATATTTAAAAACTAAAAATGTAAGGAAAATGATAATTTGGGAAAGAAATTTAACTATTTTAGAGATTTTATCGCGTTTGTATTTTATTTTCGGATGCCCGACGGCGACGTTTAGAACACATTATAGCGTTCATGGTCATGGGCGGACGTTGAACGCTGTAAAGTCTTCGAAACGTCGGGCAATCAAAAATCAAACACAAACGCGATTACAACATTAAAATAAATTTATTTACTATGTGTATTACTCACATCAGAAATCATTAAAATAAAAGAAAATCTATGACACGAATACAAAAATAAAAGATCTCCGACAACGAATCTCAGTAACGGATGTATTTCTAATTCAGACCCTTGGAGATAAAAACTTCAGATTAGATATACTATTCTTCTGTACGTGTGTATGTCACTGAACTCCTCCTAAACGACTGGGCAGATTTTGATAAAATTATTTGTCTATTTAATTGAATTCACGAATTATATAAATTAGGTAATAATGTGATTCGGGAGGCGGTGCTGTAATCCATTTCAAGGAATTATATTTTATTTTAGTACATACAGAACAGAGTCTATTGGATCAGTTAGAATTTATAAAAATGTTTTCTTAGACTTAGACATTTCCGTGCCGTGACGGAGTAAGAATACAATTCACTACTCTCTATCTTGCCCGTGGATGTTGTATAAGCCGACTATGGGATATAATATACACATAACATCTGTGCAAGAGAAGGAAAACTCGAAACGAAACCATATACCAACATATCTGACCCGCATGATATAGTAGGTCAACTTCCCTCCCATTGTAGAGGAGCCCCGAGGCTAACAGTATGTGGGCTGAATCATTGATTATGTTGTGTTTGATTAGTTGTTTTTCAACATGATATTATTATATATATATATATATACATTCATATATATTCATGCGTTCATATATTATTTTAATATTGTAATCCATATTTGATTATTAAAATCTAAATACTTGTGACAGTGACATCTATACTTGTAGCTACGTACTACTTCAAACTTTAGCTAAAAAGCCATTAAATACATAATTCATTCAGTATTTAATATTTATATAGAGGGCGCTTAGAACAAAATATTGCAAGATTTTATGATAGCGCCATCTAGCGGATTACAAATGTAGGTTGATTATTTAACGCAACTTTTTCTGTTAATGTATTAAATATATTTGTAAGTCTTCTGATGGCGCTTATACCTACAACAAAACAGATTCTTTTTTATTTATCATATATTTTATTTCTTATTCTGCCTAAGATTTATAAATAGATTAATAAATTGTCGAATATGATCAACATTAGGTTTTATAGTAGCAGTTAGCAAATATATATCCATTTCGGTATAATCCACTGCTGGCATAAGACAACTATATTTATGACTAGCAGCGCCCCGCGGTTTCACCCGCAGTTCCTCTTCCCGTGGGAATATCGGGATAAATTATAGCCTATGTGTTATTCTGATATGTAAGCTATATTATTGTGAAGTTTCATCAAAATTCATTCAGTAGTTTTTGCGTGAAAGAGCAACAAACATCTTCACATCCTCACATACTCACAAACGTTCGCGTTTATAATATTAGGAGGATGTAAACTAAACCAAACAGTTTAAAACACTGTGTTTTAACTTTTATTTATCTCGGTGTGCTATAAGAGTATCGTTGTCTTTATTGCAATTGAAAGTTCTGCTCTCACATTACAGATTCAGGAATCCATATCAGGATTCAGGAATCCATATCAGGATTCAGGAATCAAGAGCATAAGCATCCCAGGAATTCCCATGCCTTTATTAGCTATTCTATTAGCCTTTATTCTTTTTACCCCAGTCCAACTTTTTTTAACAAATATTTACCTCAGTATGCCTCACTTTGTCTATACTAATATTATAAAGAGGAAAGATTTGATTGTTTGTTTGAAATGAATAGCCTCTGAAACTACTGGACTAATTTAAATAATTCTTTCACTGTTAGGAAGCTACACTATCCCCGGTGAACATAGGCTATTTTAAATTTTCAAAAAAGTTAGGCACCTATACTAAAACTCCAATAATGTAACCCAAGGTGTGAAAAAATTGCAAAAAGCTTGCTTACATCGCGTGCGCTGCGAAAACTATTGATTATAGAACAAAATAATGTACCACGACTTTGCAGAACATATAATTATCTACAAAAAAAATCGCAACAGCATATGTCTAACTATTATAGTTATGTCACGATGAGTATTTTTTTTTTTTAAATATGTTCCATTGCCACCACTATAAAAGCTCTTTTATTCATACTTTGTTATTAATCCTTATCAAATTAAATAACTTCATATTTAAGACTGCTTCAATACCATTATATAACTTTTTGAATTATTCAATTTGGACATTCCATTCGAAAGATATCACGAGGTTCAAATGTAAGTTATTTGAAAAATGTCGCATGGTCGCCGCTCACACCGCTCGGTTAGACGGCACCGTAATAAGCGATGTAGACGTCACTGGGGTACGGGAGGGGACTCATTGTTCAGAAATAAGGCGCCGCGCCTGATGCCACCCTAACCGAGGCCGCGGGTAACTTGACCGGAGAGTTAGTCCGTCACCCGCCGAGAGACTGACCGTGCGAGGAAAGACCGACGTCCTCCCCTGGGGAGGACGTCGGTCGAGAAGAGGGTACTCCTCAGGGATATTCCAACGGGCCGACCACTGACGACAAGTCACCCTGCACTGGTGGTCGGCCCAACGACGAAGGCGACGTGTCACGGGTGGGTTGTGGGTGTGCGTGCTTACACCCCTCTGTCGCTCCGGATGGAGCCGGGCGACGGAGGCGCCGATCGTAGCCGACCCACAAAAAAAAATAAATAAAGTGCCGCGCGGCCCACTCGCGCGGTCGGCTTCCTATGCAGTGGTCATGTGCGGAATCCGTTTTCACTTTTTATTCTTAGTTTTGATCGTCCCTACCGTAGCGGTTGCCCCCGATCCGGTCGGGAAACCTCGCCTAACATTTTTTCATATATGTATTTTCAATATATGCTTTAAATTTGTTTAGCAGGTAATTAAACCCAACAAAAAAGTTATTTTTTAAAACTAAACAAAGTTCTTTTCAGAACTAAACAACTGTTCTTTTCAGAACTAAATACATACATTTTTTTTTTCAATTTTTCAGTAAATAATATATTGTGACGTTTAACTATCTAAACAGCTTAGCGACTCAGTAGTTCATATAATTTTTCAATTACATTTTTATAGTTATTAAGCAAATAATTTAGTACATAGGAAGTTTAATTTTTTTTTTCATTTTAAAATGCCCAAAAGATCTAGATCTCAATTTTCTAGAAATAGTTCCCTGGCGAGGGTATCACGAAGACGCCGTGATGGAGAATCTTCATCAGAAACTGAAAATCATCTTGCAAGTCAATGAGAATACGCGTCGCAATCGCGTGCCAGAGAGTCGAGTATTGAGCGCTCGCAGAGGCTTGCTCAACAAAATTTGAGGACTTCTCAAGTTCGCAGTGGCTTGCTAAAGAAAATTTGACAACCTCACAAGCACGTCCGCGAGAATCGATTATCAAGTGATCGCAGCGGCTTGCTGAAGAAATTGAAGGACAATTTAATTGTAGCAACCATTATCACCGGCCCAGCAGCTGGTCAACTAGCTCATATACCGAGGATACCGATGATCCTAACTGATCTGCCAATCCCATTTAAACGGTTTCAATTTCGGGTGAAAACATCTTTCGCCCTAACTATCAACAACTCCCACGGCCTTTCGAATTAGTAGGATTTCGGATTAACCTACGAAAAGATTGTTTTACTCTAGGCCAACTGTATGTTGGTCTATCGCTGGTCGGAGGCCCTGAAAATCAATTTATTTTTAATAACAAATATCATCAAATAAATAACTAAATTAACATCAAATATTGTTTACAGGGAAGCTTAGATTCAAGTGGAATCTCTCTTTCCAACTCCTCGTCTTTAATCTTTTCTAATTAAATTTGTTGCGGGTCCCAAGACAATTAAAATCATATCCCGGGACTGCCTGAGGGTCAAACCTCGGTGTCATTTATGGAGACCATTGTGGATCCTGGCTTACAGGAGTTACAATGGTGGGAATGTGTGGTGGGATTAGTCCCATAAAAAAAAGGCTTAGATTCAATAATTTTTTTTTTAGGAGCTGAGAAATTAAATATCGCCTTTTTTACAAATATATTAAAAACCAATAAATAAAATTGGAGTGTCTGTTTGTAATGTCAAAATAATAGGCTTTTTTCATGCTCACACGGTTATTTGCACGACACCTATGCCTAAAATAGCAATTAAAAATTTTTGTCTGTCTGTCTGTCTGTCTGTCTGTCTGTTTGTTCCGGGTAATCTTCAAAACGGCTGGACCGATTTCAAAAATTCTTTCACCAATGGAAAGCTATAATATCAGGGCGTAAACTAGGCTATATTTTATCCCGGTATTCCCACGGGAACGGGAACTACGCGGGTAAAACGACTATAACCTATAACCGAAGCGAAGCGAGGGCGGGTTGCTAGTTAAAAATAAAATATTAAGACAAAAAAGAAACAAAAAAATATACAAAAAAATAACATTAAATCTATCTATACCAATAAATAAAATTGGAGTTTTACCTGCGTAGTTCCCGTTCCCGTGGGAATACCGGAATAAAATATAGCCTAGTTTACGCCCTGATATTATAGCTTTCCATTGGTAAAAGAATTTTTGAAATCGGTCTAGCCGTTTTGAAGATTACCCGGAACAAACAGACAGACAGACAAAAATTTCTTAATCTGTATTTTAGGCATAGGTGTCGTGCAAATAACCATGTGAGCATGAAAAAAGCCTATTATTTTGATATTACAAACAGACACTCCAATTTTATTTATTGGTATAGAAAAGGACAGAAATACTCTATACTCTACAATTTAAATAGCAAAAAAAACTAAAGTAACTTAGAGATGTCCTTGTGAAAAACAGTCTTGATGTAATTAAATGTCGACTCGTTTTGTCGACGGCGCTTGGAGTGGTGCTGGTGAGGTATACCTGCACCTGATATCCTAGCCGAAGCCGCGGGTGACTAGACCGGTGATTAGTTCGTTACCCGATGAGAGATTTACTATGTGAGGTCCCAGCGGGCGTCGGGGAGGAATGGTACCTGTTTATAAAAATACCGTCGTGTTATAAAAATACATCGTGTTTATAAAAATACTTTCGCAAATAATGCATTATTTTGAACAGATTTAATTACAAAAAATGAGACTATTATGAGGTAACCTTTAAAGATAGATATATGCTATCGCAAACCGTTATTTAGAACTTTTAAAAGGCAACAAATCCGTCATAAATAACTGTCACAAAACTTTGACTGTTTATGCAGAGAACGCATTAACGCAACGGAAACTCACCGAACTCAAAGAAAAAGGATTGTTTTGTCCGTTTTTGGCACATTTTTCATTGATACTCCGCTTGTATTGATTATAGCTTGATAAATGTAATATCCAACACAAGGAGAATTTTCAATTCAACCCAGTAGTTCCTAAGATTAGCGCGTTTAACAAACAAACTCTGTAGCTTAGAATCAGTATACATTCAGGCTGAAGTAGTATGTGCATGGTCCGTCCACGGCCCTGATACGTGAACCATATGATTTGTACTAAAACTAACTAAATTTTTTTTTACGTTTATATTCTAACTAGAATCGACATTGTATTCGGGCTGCAATATTTTCTCTATGGACATGGCAACAATTACTGCCACGCACGCCGCAATTAATGTCAATTTAATAATATTCAAGTCAACTTCCTTCGGCTAGAAACGAAGGCGATAGGTTGCCGGTGAAATATTTTATTATTAATTACATTGATTTTATATAAATCTCATTTATGTTAAATATTTTAAACAGAAAACATACTAAAATACGATATGACGGTGGAAGTACAAGCAAAATCGAGGCTCCCGCAGCTCTCGTCTGACAAACAGCTAACATTTATAAAATTGGCTGTTTTATCAATGGCAGCGATATTGTGTAAGTATTTAATTAAAACAGCACATCCTCATCTGTAAATGCAGAGATGGTGGTATGGTATCTGCAGAGATTCGGTCATTATATTTAGAACTCGATCTGTTCTTGATATGACTTACGTGGTCCTAAGCCGATAAGCTATATTGAGGTAGTTAGCCTTGTTATGCTAATCCAGAGGTTATATTAGTATTTACTAAACATATTTACTTGTATTATCAAAATCCTAGCCTGTTAAAAACATCTCTGCACAATTAACGTCATTTAATCTTGTATAACTACAGCGCTATTCATATAAATTATAAAAAATATAACAAAAATGTATTCTTTGCAGCATTCGCAACGCGGCTTTTCTCTGTACTCCGTTTTGAAAGTGTTATTCATGAATTTGATCCATATTTCAACTATAGAACAACAAGGTACCTCACTGAAGAAGGTTTTTATAACTTTCACAACTGGTTTGATGACAGAGCATGGTATCCATTAGGCCGTATTATTGGTGGTAAGTTATATTAAGTATTAGCATGAAAAAATATACCTATTACAAATAAAATAACTCCGCTCATTAAATTTATACTGCTATAACTGCATTTTACTACTGTAGAACAATACACATAATAGTCAGCAAAATATAAATGGCTAAAAAGCTAAAGAAGGCTCCTTAGCTCATATGTATGTAATAATACATCGCAGGGAATATGGCTTATTAAATTATGAAATATTTCTACATTCTTTGTCTGCTATGACACCCATTGGATACAAAGAGGTGGTCATCATCATCGTCAGCACAGCTCTTATGTGCCCCACTGCTGGGCTTGGGGCTCCACAATAAAAGGGAACATGACCTACCATACTAAGCTGGTCAGATGGTTTGTTATAGAGTTTTATTTTGAGTGTTCTTCTTGCATAGATATAATCTTTTTGTCTTTTGCAACACTTACTTATAATTTCCGGGTTGAGAGCCATCAGCGCTCACCCATAGTCCGGGCTAAGCTGTGAAAGCCATCCGAAGCTAACAGCAATACACACACAAAAAAAGACTACTTATAAATTAGACTACCCACCAGAAAATAGCTGCCTTTATAGAAAAAATCAAAATTCTGTATTTCTTAGCTTACAGGTAATCTTGAATAATTTTATAATTTTCACTGTTATCCTTTATACATAATATTATTTATACATATATTTTTATCTCTATTTATCTCTATTATTCCATTTAAGAGCAAGTACTTGTTTATCTTTTTTTTTAAATACACCCTTATTCCAATTACTATTTACCCTCTCACCACATTAATTTGATATATCAATGATAATTGAATACAAAGATAAAAATAACCAAATTTCCTTTAATTTAAATCTTATTATCAATAAATCGGTGACATGGTGGATTAAGTTTGTCCTATACATAAATTATATGGTTTCACTTTGCAAGGAAATTAAAAAGAACCTGTTTTCCTCTTTTTTAATTAATTTTAATTTTAGGACATTCCTTTTTGCCGTATAAGACAACTTAGGGATATATATATATATATATATATATATATATATATATATATATATATATATATATATATATATATATATATATATATATATATATATATATATATATATATATATATATATATATATATATATATAATATGCAGATAACATCTATGCGAGATAAGTAAATCCCGACATAAAACCCTATATCAACGTCTAACCAGCACAGTATAGTACGTCAATTTCACTCTCATCGTGGAGAAGGCCCGAGCCCAACAGTAGGACTTTCATACATAGGCTGAGATGCTGATTTTTATTTGTTATCAGTTAATATTGTGTGAATTGTGGGTTTATAACTAGCGTGTAAGACCTCTGTATAAACAGTGAATTCTTGTATTTATTTATTGGATTGAAGACCTTCGTCATCATCATTTTAGCTCATATACGTCCCACTGCTGAGCTCGAGCCTCCTCCACAATAGGAGGGAAATTGACCTTACTATACCATGCTGGTCAGACGAGTTGATATAGGGTTTTATTTCGAGTTTTCTTTCTCTTTTGAAGACTTTAATCCACCTATATATGAAAAAATACCTTAATCTTCCCTCCCGAATATTTAAAACACAATAAATGAAATCATTTCATAAAACAGTAAGAATTTTGGAAAGTATTTCTCTTATATTTACAGCTATACAAACATTTTTATAACCATGTATAAAAAAATATTTATTCTATAATATCCATTTCAATAAATTTTATTGATTTATAAATATAGTATAAACACAGGTGTAAGTTAAATTTAGTTTAAAATACAACTGTTCAAATTAAAAGAATTGTATTGTGTTTTCAACCTTAATTTGCTTACTTAATTGTTGTGGCAGCTTGAAATATATACCATTTGTAATTTATAAATAGCAATTACTGTTATATTATACTTGTTACAATACTGGGCACAAAATAAACATTGTTTTAAAAATGTTTTATTCACAATTAATACTTACATTTAAATTAACATGTATTTTTGGCAAAGGAATGAGCGTATAAATATATTGTCCCGAAGTAATATGGAGTTATACAAAGAAAAACGAAATACCAATAACACTTTTTTTATCCATCTCTGAAGTCTCTGACATATTTTAGTTACCCGATTGTGGCAGTTGTTATAACTAGTTAAAAGTACCCAGGTTGATAAAAGACTGGCATTGGTGTCCATAACCTGTTGAGTTATCCTCCTCCAATTGAGTGACCCAACAGAACCAACTCTTTGATTTTCTAACTATTCAATCCAGGGAGCAAATCAGACGTCAGAAATTGCATACTTGCACCACTAGATCAATCAGGCTACCTGTAAATTGAATTTAATATTTTTAAAACATCATTATCACAGCTCTTATATGTTCCACTGCTGCAATCAAACCTCGTCCACAATGGGGGAGAAATTGACCTACTATACCATGCTGGTTATACGGGTTGGTATAGAGATTAATTTCGGATTTTCTACGGCTGCATAGATGTTATCTTCAATAGTTCTTTAGTCGTCTTTTACGACACCCACAGGCAAGAAAGGGGGTGGTGAATTCTATTCTTACTCCTTCACCACATGGAAATATTTTTAAGTAGTTGGTGTATAGTATTTGCTCATATAGATTTAATATTATCTCAATGAAATATGCTTCCACAGGTACAATATACCCTGGTTTGATGGTGACATCGGCCACTTTATACAACATCATGCAGTTCTTGAACATCACAATAGATATCAGGAATGTATGTGTGTTCCTCGCACCATTCTTCTCATCGCTGACCACCATAGTCACATATCTTCTGACTAAGGAGCTAAAGGTAATAAATGGGTTCTATATAATTCATAGTTCTATAGAAACATAATGATTTCTAATATTTAAGCGAGTATACATCCTTACTAATATTATAAATGCGAAAGTATGTTTGTTTGTTACGCTTTTCTCTTTCACTAATGGAAAGCTATAATATCAGGGAGTAACACAGGCTATATTTTATCCCGGTATACCCACGGGAACGGGAACTACGCGCGTAAGGCGACTGAATCCGAAGCAAAGCGAGGGCGGGTTGCTAGTATAAAATAAAACTATTTTTAAGCATATTATCGCGTTTGTATTTGATTTTGTTATCGCGACATTTCAAACTGTTCAGCTTTCATAGTCTATTGTGTAATTAAAAATAATACTAAGAAATTAATTTATAGAATTGTTGCAGACCACAGAACTGCACCACAAAAATAGTTAAGAGATTGTAATGGGCAGACCATGAACGCTGTTCGAAACGTTGGGCAATCGAAAATCAAATAAAACCACGATAAAATCCGTAAAAATTATGATTTCTGACGTTTACGCGAGTATCGCTACTCGCTATTGAATTTGCCCGTGACCATGGATGCTGTAAAGTGTTTGAAATGTCGGGCAATCAAAAATCAAATATAAACGCGGTAAAATCCGTAAAGTAGTTTTATGTACAATCCGTAAAAATAGTTTTATTTAAAACTAGCAACCCACCCTCGCTTCGCTTCGGTTTCAGTCGCTTTACCCGCGCCGTAGTTCCCGTTCCTGTGGGAATACCGGGATAAAATATAGCCTATGTTACTCCCTGATATTATAGCTTTCCATTGGTGAAAGAATTTTTGAAATTGGTACGGTGGTTTAAGCGTGAAAGCGTTACAAACAAACAAACATACATCCTTACTTTCGCATTTATAATATTAGTATGGATGTGTAATACTCGCGTAAAGATCAAAAGTCATTATAGTTAAAAGATTTTTTTATTCAATATTACATAGGTACTTTTATTTCATACGTATATAATACTCGCGACTATAGACCTGGTTACGCTAGGCATTTCTATGCGAGATAAAAGACAAAATACTGAAATGCGTAGAAAAACGAATGTAACTGACATAGCACGCTGAAATGGCAATGGGCACATTACTTAAATCTATAATAGCTGGGAAAGATAGGGTCTTGATTGGCAGCCAACTATTGGACGATGCAGTATAAAACAAACCAGGTACTGACGACTTGGTAGCTGTTGCTGGAAGCCGATGGATGCCGATGGCATGGGACCACGCTTTATGGCTTTCTATGAGGGAGGCTTACGTCCAGCAATGGATGGCAAAAGATTGAATAATTATCAAATCATTTCGGCTCATATACGTCCCACGGCTGGGCTCGAGCCGCCTCCTTAATTAGAGGGCTATTGACCTACTATACGACGCTAGTCAGGCGGTTTGATTTAGGGTTTTATTTCGAGTTTCCCTTCTCTTGCATAGACGTAATATGCATATTATGTCCCTTAGTCATTATTTACGACATCTACGGGTAAGAGTGGTGAATTGTATTGTTGCTCCGTCACCACATGGAATAATGATGAATACCCACGTAAATATCAAAAATCACCATGGTATACTATTTTAATATTACTTTGCCCGTTCAGGATGAGGGTGCCGGTTTAGTTGCAGCTTGCATGATCGCCATAGTGCCTGGCTATATAAGTCGTTCAGTGGCAGGGAGTTATGACAATGAAGGCATTGCCATCTTCTGTATGCTGCTCACTTACTACTTCTGGATCAAGGCAGTCAATACTGGAACTATACTGTGGGCTACAATGACTGCGCTTGCTTATTTTTACATGGTAAGTGCTTATATTATGTTTTCTATATAATAAATAAATTCACTTTGCCGAAAAAACGCTAAAAAAGTCACAGGGTCAGTCATATAATAAGCTGCCGACCCCAATTATCATATACCAGGTTGAGAGCTCTCAACGTTCACCCATAGTCCGGAAAAAACTATGAAAGTCATCTGCGGAATATTAAGCTATATACACAAAAAAAACATCAATTATCGTGACATTTACTTGCCTTGATATTTTTTTACTCGTTCCTTTAATGGATTAAAGACCCATCTCATGCGTTGACTGGTTAAGTAAAATATTTATAGGTTTTTTTTTATTGCCGATGATGGAAAACTAGCGGGCAGCACACCTGATCGTAAGTGATGCTGTCGCACATGGACCTTTGCAATGCCAGGGATACAGCCAGGCCGTTGCCTACCGTGAAGTAAATACTATTCTTAAACCTTGTTTAAAAAAGGACATGTCATAGCGCTCGGGAAACACAGCAGCAGGTAGTTCATTCCAGAGCCTGCACGTACGTGGGAGAAATGATCGCTGGAAACGTACAGTTGAAGACCATATCGTTTCCAGGTGAAATGGATGAACCTGCGGTGTCGAGTGGTACGTTGGTAAAATGGTGACGTTGGTACCAAGTCACACAGTTCCTCGGAGCACTCCCCGTGTAAGAGTCGGTAGAGTATACAGAGTGACCCAAAGTCTCCGCCGCTCCAGCGACTCCAATCCGTCCGTAAAACTGGGATCCCGACGATTCGAACAGCACGCCTTTGTAGGGAGTCAAGTGGGTCTAGCTGATATTTGGGCGTGCCTACCCAGAGATGCGAGCAGTACTCCACATGAGGACGAACTTGCGCTTTGTATAGTACAAGACGCTGTTTCGGAGTGAAGTACCGCCTGGCTCTGTTCAGGACGCCCAACTTTTTGCTAGCCAATTTGGCTTTGTCCTCCAAATGACTCCCAAACCGGACTTTGTTCGATATTTCTACGCCGAGGATCCCAATACTGTCGGTAATTTGGAGAGTTACTCCTTGGAACTGAGGCGCCATGACAAACGGGTCCTTCTTTGCAGTGAACGCGCAAACTTGTGTCTTTGTGGGGTTGAACTGGACTAGGTTCCGTTCACCCCATTCCGAGGCCCGCCCCAAAGAGCGCTCGACTTCAGACACAAGTTGAACTCTTCTTTCCTGTGTACTCCGAGGGACATTCCGTTGCTCAGTATACCGCTCGTCACCCGTGCTGTCATCCGCATAGCAACGCATATTCTCGATGGAGAGCATGTCGTTGATATGCAGGATAAACAACGTCGGGGAGAGCACCGAGCCTTGTGGTACACCAGCATTAGTGGTCATGGTATCGGAGCAGGAGCCATTTACGACGACTTTTATACTCCGACTATCCAGAAAGCTAACGATCTAATTACAGAGTCCCGCGGGGATTCCGTATGATGATAGCTTCGATAGAAGTGCCCAGTGCCAGACCATATCGAACGCCTTTGCGATGTCTAGGCTGAACGCTAGCGCCTCACCCTTGCCCTCCAAGGACTCTCCCAACGGTGAGTGAGGTACACAAGAAGATCACCAACCGATTGCACACGACGAAAGCCGTATTGGCGATCACTGATCAGCTGGTGATCCTCAAGGTACTGCAGACTCTTCGAGTCCCAGTCGCCCTGGAACGACTAGGCCTTACAACAGTTCTGATGTATCGTCAAAATCAGGTTAAAATAATAAATATACAGGTTATGTCGTAATTAGTGGATAATCCGTTAACCAGGGGTAATCCGTATGTCTAACTCTAAGAGAATATACTTTGTATGTCAGGGTTGCCAACACTGCGAAAGAAAAATCAGTACTTGACAAGCAATATTACTTTGTAGGAGCGAAAGAGCTTAGGACAGTCGGCAAGTTGGAATATCATTTATTTAAATAAAAAACTGTAAATGTTGTATTGTAAATAATTGTAATGTGTCCATTATCGAAGGTTTATCCATTGTTGAAACCGTTTTATATGTAATTTTACTTCGTCAACTGATTATTGTATTTTTACGAAATCTACAGACAAGTCCTTACTTGTCTGTAGATTGTGGTGGTGGTGGCGACAAGTGTATTTTCATCCCGTTGTCGGCAAATCAAAATAATTATTTATTAGTGTGCATATGAAGTTTCGAATGTGCTTTCGGTGCTGTGTGGTGGCGGCTTCGAATACTACCAACCCTTGCTTTGCTCGTGGGTGTCGTAAAAGACGACTAAGAGTTCTAGATTGACCCAGACCAACTCCATCTGGTTCCATCCATTTGGGCCAACGATTACATTCCCAAGAAGGGTTGACGTCAGGCCGGCGGCCGGTCATAAAAGTCATTGCCGAAACTTTTTGCAATATGTCAAAATAGATGACATATTGCGTCGTCCCCAAGTAATTGGGATAAGAGCAGGATGATGATATGAAGTTTCGAATCTGGATTCAGATATTAGAATAACATCGTACTGGTTTCATATAGGTACATATGGTTACGGATATGAAATTGTTTCGGCTTATATGACAGTTTCGGATAGTTTCAGTTACGGATATTTGATTTTTAGGAAATTCTAAACGGGAAATGTTCTGCTATTCCCCTATATTTAGAGATAAACTTATTTTTAGGCTATTGATTCAGCCGGTTGAAAGAAAATCTATCGTAATCTGTCATATAGATCTCGACTCTCCGATTTTTTTCTAAACTTTCATATCAATTTGTTTCGGATAGATTTTCGTTTTGGATACCCGATAACCGAAACGGTTACGGTGTTGCGTTACGTCTCTAATAAGTAGGCATTTATAACTATAAATCATGTGGTATATATTTACAATCGGCAATAAATGATAAAAACACGCTAAAGATAATTTCTGATTGTTTTCATAAAGACGAATAGATTATATCAATTTGATTTAATCTATCGAAGCAATCACAGAATAATCCGATGACAGTTTCACACCAATCTGTTTTATAACATTTTGGTTTTTGCATTGTCATACAAAAACGTTTTTGGTCCTAATAAGAGCTTCTTGGTGTTTTGCTAGTAAGCCTTTCGTCACCCAAAAGGCGCAGTCAAATCTCTTCCATAAAAAAAGATTAATTCCAAAATTTATTTTTTTATTAACATATATGTTTTGCCGCATATGTTCTTTAATCTTATTTTATTTGATAAAATACCATTTATGACAAACACATAGGCGTAGGTCGATTTTAATTCTGATCTTAGACCATATTGGATAATTTTTTAAGCTATCTACACGCCTAAACCGCCGACCCCGCGGTCCAGACCGCAGAGAAAAGCTGGCGGCTTTATTTTGGAGCGATCTTGTCGACGGCTTGCTCCCGTACTTATTACTAGTGGCACGCGTCTCCATTCATTCAGTTGCCCGTTTACTCTATTCAAACAGTTACACCTTTAGAAACTATAGACGGAAAACACGCAGTTCTAAATAGTACCAGCGCTTGGCAATCCCTAATTTTGAACACTACATGCCGCGACTGTTTTGGCGCCGGATTGACGTCCCAGTGTGTAGGCAGCTTTACTAACATTAAAATTTTTCGTATCCGATAATCCAATCGACGTTTGCTATTTGATACATTAAATTGCAGTGTCTGTTTGAACGATTACCAATCGTCCAAAACGAAATATAATGTATTTTTTTTTTCTAATGACAACACCGTGCACTAATGAAATAATCCTTATATTACGGGGGCCTTTACAAACATAATTTAACGGACACAAATTACACCCACACTGAGAACAAAGATTTTTGGATCGCACATACTAAATAATTTACGTTAATCACTATCCAGGTATCATCATGGGGTGGCTACGTGTTCCTCATAAACCTGATTCCACTGCACGTCCTGGCTTTGATGTTGCTTGGCAGGTTCTCGGCTCGAGTGTACGTGGCTTACAGCACGCTGTATTGCGTCGGTACAATACTATCCATGCAAATATCATTTGTTGGCTTCCAGCCGGTACAGAGCTCTGAACACATGTTGGTAAGTACCTTTTTTTACCTATCTTAGTTCGGCTACACTCGCTCAATCCATTCGAGCCGAGGGCAGAACGATGTGGAAACTCAGGACCTATCATATTAACTTTCTTCGCTCATCGAGCGAGCCGGTAGCTCGCTCGATGAGCTATTGTAAAAGACTGGTGAGAGAAGAATGGTTGCTACTGAGATTCGTATGCTGAGATAGATATGCGGGGTTAGATAAGATAGGAGATGAGTATATTAGGGGAAGAATGAAAGTGACATCGATAATCATCAATATTATTGTGGACGAGCAACCCGCCCTCGCTTCGCTTCGGTTTTAGTCGTTTTACCCGCTTAGCTCCCGTTCCCGTGGGAATACCGGGATAAAATATAGCCTGGTTTACGCGCTGATATTATATCTTTCCATTGGTGAAAGAATTTTTGAAATCGGTCCAGCCGTTTTGAAGATTACCCGTAACAAACAGACAGACAGACAAACATTTTTTAATCTGTATTTTAGGCATAGGTGTCGTGCAAATAACGTGTGAGCATGAAAAAAGCCTATTATTTTGATATTACAAACAGACACTCCAATTTTATTTATTGGTATAGATGGACGTAAGAATCGTGGGAGACTCGAAAAACATATGGATGAATTGTGTGAATGAGGATATGTGTATGAAAACAGTGAGTGCAGATATGACGGGTAACACAAGGCAATGGAAGATAAGAACATGTTGTACCGACACCCTTTAGTGTGGAATGAGGGCAGGCTAATGATGATCGAGCTACCGAACCAAGTTTTTATCACATCAAACCGCTGTCTAGGTAATACATATGAATTGGGAGTAAATGAGTAATTCCTTGTAGTGATGAAGTGAGAATACAATTTACCATTCCCTATCTTAACTGTGGATGTGGTAAAAGACGACTAAGGGATATAATATGCATATAATATCTGTGCGAGATAAGGCAAACTGGAAATTAAAACCTATACCAAAGTCTATTTTTTTTTTTTGGGTGAGCTGTGGTCAGCCCATACCCCGACCACTCTCTCCGGGGCGACGCGAGGGCGGAACGCAGCCTTGGCCAGCCTAAGTTATTTACACCAGTTATGCAGTTTTTTTTTATTTGACAGGCATTCGGCACGTTTGGTTTGTGCCAATTGTACGCCTTCACGCAATACTTGCGACAACATCTGACGCCCGCTAACTTCGAATTCCTCTTCAAGGCCTTGCTCACCACACTTCTCGCGACTCTTGGGACTGCAGCCGTTGTCCTTACTCTCACTGGTATGTGAACAACTTGTAACTATCATTTTTAGTTTCATAGCCAAGTACTACTTATTTTATTTTTATTTTACTTTCACTAGTTATGAGTAAAGACTAATAAAAAGTAAAAAACAGTCCGCTAGTTTCTTCAATGGTTTTATTTATTAGTCCCTAAAAACTGGCAAGTTTAGTAATTATAGAAAGTATATGTAAAATGGTCTTCTGTCGGTAGTCTTTTCAACTGTTTATTTTATTGAATCTATAGTTCTTAAAAACTTGGTAGTTGGGTGATTTATAGGATATTAAAGTTTACCAGATAATTTTATGCCGAAATGAAAAGTCTTTGAAAGATTTGTAGTGATTGCTTCTAACAATATCGTTCTCAAGGAGGACACCCAGTTATGTGGCAGGTCGTGGAATTTCCATCCATTGCCTTATATTTTACTCTCATTCTTACATCTCAAAAATATTTTCGAAGCCAAGAATGATGATTATTCAAACTAGCTCATAATTATACCACTCATTTGAATAAAATCGTGTATTTATTTTTCACGCATTAAAAATATGTATATAGAGAACTTGAAAGTAAATTATGTTTGCAGGTAAAATTTCACCATGGACTGGCAGGTTCTACTCATTGCTAGATCCGTCTTATGCTAAGAACCACATTCCTATCATTGGTAAGTTTTAAATTTTCTTTATTATAAATTATGCGAGTTCCCATGTGGTGACGTGCGAAGTCGAAGAACAATGTGTCACCATTTCTTACTTTCCTATAAGAGTCCTAAAATAACTGAGTGGATAAACAAGAGAACCCATCATGACACCACAACCTCTTTTAACGGAGGTCTCGGTCAAACAGTCGACTTCGATTGTCTGAACGATGGACGGATACATAAACCCTCTTGAGAAAATTATAACACCAACGGTGATCTCCAACCCATATACCAAAATCTCGTGTGATGACGGCAGTAGAATACAATTGGCGCGTTTTTTTTTTGTTGAGCTATGGTTAGCGCACACGCTGTCCGTTCCGTCCAGGGTGACGAAAGCGCGAAGCGCGGCCCCATAACCCAGAGTATTCCCTCTTAGTGTAGGACATGACATGAAAAAGAGTTTGTATGAGGAGTCTCTTTTGTGTAGTGAGCCAGTACATTGTCGCACTTCAAATGAGACGAGGCCTATGAGGATTGGAGTGTTGGGTTAGGACGCGACATGAATGAGAGTTTGTAAGAGTAGCCTCTTTTTGTATTAAGGCAGTACAATGTACTATCCTACTTCAAACGAGGCGATGTCAAAATAAAATCACACCATTCCGTGCCATTTGCAACTCTATTTGTATTACATTTAAAGCTCAATATTGTTGTTCACGACGTTCACATTTCAGCATAAACTCAGTAGTGCCATCTCATTTTGGTACATCAGTAAATCAGGTGAAAGAGTAGACGCAGTACTGAAGTGAAGCATACGACTACGACGCGGTTCGACGCGTTCTCCCTTACTCACTCTATAGAGTTTTGAAGCATGTTCCGTACTCCCTCTCGCTTGCGACTAACGCGAGTACCGCGACAGAAAATTTGAAGTAGTACATTTTAAAATGCCGCACTTACATTTTGACGTCATTGACGTGACAAATGTACTGCCTCTTTTATTTCCTACTCAACACTATTCTCTCTTTCGCCATTGGGCCGACCATTGGTACCGAGTTTCTTATCGCCCGTGGCCAGCCCGGCGGGATACCCTTACGGGTACTCTCCCTCTCTAACGCCTCTCCCGGAAGGAGAGGCCCTTCTTTTTAAGACGACACCCTGCACTAAGGAAATAATCGGGTAAATCGGTAATAAAATTGCGGGGGACTTTACAAACATATAATTAACGGACACGGATTACATCCAGACTCGGGACAAGAATTTATGAAGTGTTGTCCTACGTGGCCTTCGTACCCGCGACACTAGCATACTGATCGGTATCTTAACCACTACCCCATCTGTGCAATTGGGGTTTGTTTCGAATTTGCCATCTCTTGCACCGATGTTATGTGCATATTATATCCCTTAGTTGTCTTTACGACACCCACAGTCTACAAAGGGGGTGGTGAATTGTATTCTTACCCCATCACCACACAGGAAAAGTATATGTAGATTATTTACTAATAAAACAAAGTGTGTATCCAGCGTCCGTATCGGAGCATCAGCCGACTTCGTGGTCCTCATTCTACTTCGACCTGCAAGTGCTCGTGTTCCTGTTCCCTGCTGGGTTGTACTTCTGCTTCACTAAACTCACCGATGCAAACATTTTCATCATCTTATACGGCGTACTGAGTATCTATTTCGCTGTGAGTACATCTATATGTATACTAGCTGACCCAACAGACCTTGTTCTGTATATATTAAAATAAATGTAATCACTTAAAATACTCTAGTAGCAAAGCCGAGTAATTAATCTAAACCATTCTTTAATTCATCTGGATACACATAAAAATTTCATCAGAATCGGCCCAGCCGCTTAGGAGGGTGAATGAACCCCTCACACGTATTGCAGAATTGTAAATAAAAAGATAAAATATATTTCATGTGGTGACGGAGTAAGAATTAAATTCACTTATCCCTATCTTGTTCGTGGATGTCATAAAAGAGGACTAAGTGATATGATATGCATATAACATCTGTGTAAGAGAAGGATAACTCGAAATAAAATTATATACCGACACGTCTGACCAGTGTGGTGTAGTAGACCAAATCGTCTTCTGTGGTGGAGGAAGCTCGAGCCCAACAGTGGGAAGTATATAAACCCAGATGATAATTGTATTAAAGATATACATACACACTTACACAGCTAATAATGTAGTATGTATAAAAAAAGCATTAATAGCTTTTAGCACATATAAAGTCTGATTCACACTACATCTGACATCTAATATTTCGTTTAGTAATAATTTCCATCGTCTGTTTTCACTTATGTGTACCGTACAAATAGCTAAGTACCTATAATATGAGTGTTTTATTTTACGCTTCATAGTAAAAATCGAAAAATAAAGTATATTCACGTACTTTATTGAGTATGCAAAAGTATAATGACCAAAAATAAAGTAGAATATTATAAAGTATGGTTGGCAACCCTACTTCAATTGCCCGTGGAAGTCGTAAAATCCGTGTAAGAGGCATTAGAAGAATCTTAATGTTTTCTCTTCGGAGAAGGCCTATATATAGGAGATGTTGATAGGTTAATGAAGTTAAAATGACACCTTATATGATGATGTTTGAAGCCTGTAGTGCGTCGTAGCAACGTTGAGAATACAAATCCGTTGTCTCCGCACAATGACCCTTACACTTTGATCGCTGACTAACTAACCATACAATATCATGACGCTACTGTTTCAACGTTTCTTGAACTGTCTCTAAATTAACTACAGGGTGTGATGGTTCGCCTTATGTTGGTGCTGGCTCCAGTGATGTGTATAGTGTCTGGAGTAGCCGCGTCAAGTCTTCTCAGTCTGCATGTTAAAGATATCGAGCCGAAAGTTGAGAAACATGAGAAGAAGAAGAAGCACGAGAATAATTTGGTGTTCCGTTCAGAGGTGAGTTTTTTTGACCGCCTCGCGTCTGGTCTCTTTGTCAATAGTAACAATATTATGACTACACATACATATAAGATATCATTACCCAATTACTGAATAATTTAAACTAATCTATTAACTATTTAATTATTTTGGGAAATTTTATTTAGGTAGGCGCGCTCTTCGTTTGTGTGTTGGGTTGCCTGCTCATTTCGTACGTGTTCCACTGTACTTGGGTGACTTCGGAGGCGTACTCCTCGCCCTCCATAGTACTCAGTGCGCGGGCTCACGACGGCGCCCGCATCATATTCGACGACTTCCGTGAAGCCTACACCTGGCTCAAAATGAACACGCCTGAGGTATGTATACAAATCGAAAATGTAAACCACCATCATACCAATCAGCTATGCGTGTACACATATGCACACGCACATATGCGTACACACACACACGCATATGCGTACACATACATGCATGCACGCACGCATATGCACACACACACAAGCACGCACGTATATGCGTACACATACGCGCACGCATGCACGCATAGGCGTACACTCACACATACGCACGCATATGACTACACACATGCACGCATTTGCGTACACATACGCACACGCACG
Source organism: Lymantria dispar (assembly GCA_032191425.1). NCBI lineage: Eukaryota > Metazoa > Arthropoda > Insecta > Lepidoptera > Erebidae > Lymantria > Lymantria dispar. The sequence goes on along the minus strand of CM063445.1, from coordinate 6,887,976 downwards.
CAAGCATATACGTACACACGCACGCACGCACACACTGTGCGTGTAACATTAGTATGAATTGCTATTTGCTATGATTCACACTTGCGTTGCCAGTCATATATCGCCACTCCTTATTACTATGTAATATCTAGTGGCTTAAAATATTTTTATTACGTCACAGGATTCAAAAGTGATGTCGTGGTGGGATTACGGCTATCAGATAACGGCAATGGCGAATCGGACGGTGATAGTGGACAATAACACGTGGAATAACACGCATATATCGAGAGTGGGACAAGCAATGGCGTCCACAGAGGACCGAGCATACGAAATTATGAGGGAACTAGACGTGGATTACGTCCTTGTTATATTTGGAGGACTTGTTGGATACTCTTCGGACGGTGAGTTGAAAGCAACAATAGTTTATTTATGATCAATCGGCAGTCGGCTGAATCACCAGTTTTTTTTCTTTTTTTTTAAAGAAGACAATTATTATACAATCTTTTTCATCTTAAATCGTGAACTTCTGACACCTAACATTTTTTTTACGGCATCATTTGACGACGCGTAGAACCAATGGAATGTATTAACCTCTTTAATCAAATATTCACTAAGGGGCATTATTAAATTATATTCGGGCCGACCACTGACGTCAAGTCACCCTGTTCCGATGGTCGGCCCAACGACGAAGGCGACGTGCATTGTGGGTGGGTTGCGGGAGTGCGTGCTTACGCCCCTCTGTCGCCCCGGACGGAGTGGTGCGAGGAGCACGCCGACCGCAATACGCCCCAAAAAAAAAAGTTATATATTTATTCGTGTTCAAAGAACAGTATACAGTATTATGAGTAAATTGGCAAGGAAAATAAATTAATACCACCATCAGAAATGAAGTTTCTAATATACATTTAAAAATTAATAAATAGGTAAGTTTGAGATATTATATAAAGCTGAACAATAGAAAAGAAATACATAAAAGTACAATTTTTGACGTTATTTATAAAAGTCACCTTTTACGATACTCATGGGCAAGAGAAAGGATTTGTGAATTGTATACTTTGTCACCACACGGCAAATGTATGTATTGTCAGAAGATATTAAACAATATACTATTGTGCGAGATGTTTCATAACGAAGATATTTTATTCAAAGGTATATTACCTTTGACTAAAATACTGAATTATATTTATTCCTTTAGATATCAACAAGTTCTTGTGGATGGTCCGTATTGGTGGTAGCACGGAGCGTGGTGCTCACATACGCGAGGCGGACTATTACACACCGTCGGGCGAGTTCCGGGTGGACGCGGACGGTGCACCGACACTACTCAACTGTCTCATGTACAAGATGAGCTACTACAAGTTTGGACTTGTCTATACTGAAGGAGGTAAGCTTCATACCATTATATGTATAAGACACATTCTGACTTGAGTAAGCAACATTTCCCGAAGAGAGTTGCTGGCTGTCCACTCTCCTGGTGAGACCCTCAGCTGATATTTACGACTCCCACAAGCAAGTGAGGGGCGGCGACAATTATATTCTTATCTCGTCGCCACACGGGGAACATTTTATTTACTTCATAAATTTTAGTAAACCTATGAATGTGTACTTGACAGGTCGTCCACCGGGCTTTGACAGAGTCCGTGGTGCTGAGATCGGCAACAAAGACTTCAACCTGGACGTTTTAGAAGAGGCGTATACGACTGAACACTGGCTTGTTAGAATTTATAAAGTGAAACCGCTACCAAATCGCGGCGCTTGAGCATTAGAAAATACAAACAAACAGCTCCACTGATAAACGTGCATACATATCCAGGATGGCGTCTACCCCATCTTTGATATGAACTACTTTAAGAATAAAAATAAATCTGGCTATGCAAATAAACATTATAAATTTATGTCTTATAATAAATATTAGAATGGATGACACGATTTTGTCGATTTATAACTAAATTTGCCAAAGCAAACTGTTAAGACCTATGCTAAAATTTGAAATTGGCCTGCTTGGCAAAATATAAAAGGTAATTATTTTTATTGAACAGAACAATATTAGTATACACTCGGTATATGCTGCTATTCTAAAGTCATGATATCACAGATTGAAGTACCTAAGCATTGGTTTTAATTTGAACACCACACCTTTAAATATTTACTTCCGCCGAATTAATTTGCTAAACACTTGAAAAGAATTACATATAAGTTACCATGTTTGTGGTGCTATTTTTTACTAAGGTTTAAAATTTCATAGATTAATGCCAGTTTCCAACAACAATCTTTAAATTTTAAGTAACACCTAAGGCCAATATAAATAAAGTGTGTTTCATTTATTTATTGTGTTTGAAGAAATATAACAGTATTATGACCTAATTTACAGGGCAAATAAATAAGTAACACTGTATTAAGGAAAATATGACGAGTTAATGTTTGGGATGTTATATAAAATTGAACAACAAATACATAAAAATACAAGCGCTATTTTTAAAAAGTTTTCTTTTTAAGTTTTATTTTATAATTCTCATTTATATCAAAGTGTAACCTAAAATTGATAGATCGTTGGTGAAAACTGGGATCGTGTTGTGTGTTAAAAAAAATTAAGTGTTAGTTGTCTTATTTTCTTATAATTTATATTTTATAACAAAAAGTACGATTGAAGATATTACACATACATATACATTTCTCATAAAGATGTGATTGAAATATGAATATCAGTTAATTAACCTACCCGCTCTCTGGAGGTAAGAGTAGAAACCAAGAACAAAAAGCAAAAAGATTAGATCGAAACAATCACTCTACAACACAATCTCTTTTGTAGTTAATCGTTCGAATCATCACCACGATAATTAATATATCCAATCTCAAGCACCGGTTCGTTTGTTGAGTACAAAAGAGTATGGTGCTAGAAAACATGATTCATAATTCATCCTAGTTCGAATTTCGTAATAGGAGTTCTGGGGTCCAGACGGCTTTAGGCCCATATTTCAAATCATAAACTACTCACCCCTCCTTCCACTTTAGGCTATCACACTTATAAATTAAGTGTAATTTATAACATTAGTAAAATCTAAATAATTTTTCAAATACAAAAAAAAAATAATGCAATATGAATAATAATGTAAATTAGGTGACACGTTTATCAGTTGAACCTCGTTTTGTGTATTCTTAATATATATAAACAAATTTAAGGAAAAGTGATAATTTTTGAAAATATTTAAATTCAGAAAAGACAGGTTTGGTTTTTTTCAATAATTTAATTACATTTTAATAGTGCGTAGGACATATAGAAACGTTAATAGATTAATGATTTATTGTTAATAGATTAATGATTATAGCTCGGTTTGGTTTTGCACGCCCACTCGTCACGCCGGAGTATAAAAAAGGTGGACGATGTTTTTATGACATTTCTCTCTTTATTAATCCTAAGGAGTCTTCTAGAAAATTTACAGATCGATTTTTAAGTTTTACATAAAATATATACTTCATATTAGTTTCGAACATTTCAGAATTCATACCATGAATGCTGAAGAATACGTAAAAATAGTTTTATTTCATGTGTAATACTCGCGTAATGTTTGTTTCGATATGTCCTGCGGTTCAATATAGTTTAATAAGTGAAAAGAGTTTTTCGATACTGAAGCATGTTAAATTTTCGTATGAATGAACTTTTTTAGGCTTTTTATTAAAGAATCGAGATTAAATTTGGAGTTGTATCTGTTATAGAACATTATTTTTATTTTCAGAATTATATTTTTACAGCAAAAACTTGTTACACAGTCCTTTATTCCTATATTTACAATCTCTTCAAAATGAAATCTATTTAGGGCACGGGAATTTTATATAAATCGCCAAGGAATCGACTTAATATAAAATCCCAGTGACATATGCTGCCCCTCACCGTGTAAGCAATGAACTTCTGAATGAAATATCAAACTTACTGTAAAATGGTACTGTTTTTTAGAAAAAACCTTAATACTAAAATAAATATTTAAACACATTTATTTAATGGTATCTACCATTTGACAGATTAAAGCAATGCCAGAAATCATTTGACAAATTGTACGAAGCTCTTTTGCTCATATGGTAAGGGTGTCTGAATTAAGTATCACAACCGTAAAGGAGTCGCAAATAATTACACAAAATCTTTTGAGTAATTCAGACATAAATTTACATATTTTATAAAAAGCAATTGCCTATGGCAAGAGCTGCATAGTTACGTGATGATTTTTATTTTTAGTTCTATTACTAAAAGAGTGCTTCTATTTGGAATTAAGACTTAGATTTTTATATTGATATGATAATATATAAACATTTTAGGACCAATTGCAACAATCAGGTATATTTTAATTGATAAATAAAAAAATCGGTCCTCAAATGTATTTTAGTTCGCAATATAGTCTTAGAATAAAGTAATAATTTTTATATTGCATTTGTTAAAATTAGGGTTCTGTTATACGGCGAGATAAATAGCGTAGCACTGATATGTTAGTAGTCGGTTTAGTGTAAAAATGAACCTTAAGATAATTTTTACTATGAGTATGACAGATGAACCTTTGAAGATTAGTCAAAACCACCTCTAATCAATCTAACTAGTAGATAACGACGCTGTCCTCAAAGATCTATTAGCTATTCAGCATCTAGTGAAAAATGATCTATGTGCAGTGAGAATGGCTGTTAATAATAGTACTTTGATTCACAGCTACTCGCGCATTATATGCTACGGTAGCGGCATCAATGGCCTGTTATTCCAATTACAATGCTCTACGTTTTAAAAAACCTAATTCACGATAATTTGAAAGTAACATGGTATAAATGATTTCACCATTAGGTGGACACCAAGGGACGATGCAGGGTGAAAATCAGCGACAAATCCAGCACTGTGGAGATTTTGCTTCTAGTTTTCCTACACTTGCAGAGCTTGTCATCAATCTATAGACATCCTTGAGAAAGAATGAGGTGATATCCAAAGTCCATTGGCACATATATCTACATTGACTATACTTCTTAGTGACAAAACTCACTTATATGTCTAAATAATATTATAGACGCACAAATAGAAAATTGTCGCAATACTAATTGTTTTAAGTAGCAAGTCATGACACTTGTTCTATCTTGGTTTGTAAAGAAATGTTGTAAAATTCATTTTTCTATTATTTTAAATAAAGTTTATTGATAAAAAATAATGAACTGTCTTATTAACCCTAGATCACTAACCCGTCGTAAAAATTACGACGCCCGGTGGAGGCATTTTGTGTTTAGGTAAGATCCCAAACACGATACCCCACCCGCCGCTAGTACCTTCCTAGCTTGCATTCCCAATGACTCGCAAATAGGCATGGGTAACTCAACGATAATCCTTGCGTTAACTCAGTAACTCAGGCGCAGTAAACTGCGCCGGCTCATTGCGCTAACTCAAAATTGCGCCATGGCGCAACAAAATGTAAACACGACCGAGTGAGCTACGAATGAAATGTGCGCCATCTGCGCCACTGCAGGTATAACTCCATTTCTAACTTATTGCGTCATGGCGCAACACATGAAACAACCGAATGAGCTACTAAATGCGCACCTAGGTATAACTCAATTTTTAAAAGAGTTATTTACACTTCACAGAGTTGTTCGACCGACGAGTTTTTCGGCGGGAATATGGGAGTGTCATGTTACGCTCTTGAATGAATTATTGTTTTTAGTTTTATATTTTAAATAATTTTGCTGATATTTTATCTTTATTTACATTATATATATTTGTTGTGTACGTCACTGAAACTCCTCTTAAACGGCTGGACCGATGTTGATGAAATGTTTTGTGTATGTTCAAAGGGATACGAGAATGGTTTAGATTCACAACTGGACTCGGTAGGTGGTGCTGCTGTCGATTTCAAAGAGCATTCCTTTATTTTATTTGAACAGAACAACATCTGTATTGAGTCAGCTAATTTAATATGTAATACAGTTGAAGTGTTGTGAATATCATATAATAGTGATTTACGTTAATATGTATAATAGTGTATTTGGTTTTCAGCACCCAATTAATGGTAACGACTTACTGACGGATGTTACTTATCTCTTACGCTAATAATAAATTATATGTAAAGAAAATTATGTGTAAGCTACGTAAGACAAGGCAGTAAGGTCGACTATAGCCTGCCTTATAGGCGCATAAATAAAAAAATTGTTCAGATTCGCCGGCGCTGCGACGATTGCGCCGTGCGCTAACACATTTTCTAGAAGTGAGTTGATACTTCCAGCGCAGTGAACTGAGTTGGCGCAATTGCGCGGCGCAGCGCAGTGTTACACATGTCTACTCGCAAACACTTATTGCGGACGGACAATAATTAGATTTAGAGATATTGCGTAAACGTCGTCAAAAATACGAAAGGTTAGTATCTATGTGATTTTTTTTACTAAATTGTGAGTTTGATTAGTATTTAGTTATTTTTAGTTATATCATAGAAACTTATTGTTTTTGCTTTGTTTTATAACGCAACAGAAGTTTAGTTTGTAATATACATATATCTTATTATTTGTGGAAACTTTTTAGTAAATTTTGAAATCTATTTGATTTTTGTTTTTATTTATTGAGATGGATTTGAGAAGTTAAGAAGCGAAAGTAATGCAATGGTTAGCTGAGTCGGACTCTTGAGTCAATCCAGGAAGGTCAGCCATTGTCATCAGATTCAGATAATGAAAATAATTTGACGATGACGATTCACGTTGAACCTAGTGGAAGCAATGAGGATGATGTAGTTTCTTCGGACGGTGAACTCTTCGTTCCAAGCCGTCGCCATGGTCGAAGTACTCGATGACAGTGATGATGATATGCCACTGACATCCCGTACCGACATAATAGACTCCACAGCATTAATTATTCAACCGACTCAGAATATTTTATATGGCAAGAATAGCATATGGTCCACAAAACCATGCGAACTGCGAAATCATGCGACTGTTCGTAATATATTATACATTATACCTGGTCCCGTAGGTAAAGCTAAAGAGTTATCAGAGCCAAAACAGCTATTTCATCTTTTGTCGAAACGAAAATAAACTTATAAAAAGAAGACCTTTTGCCCTAGAAATAGCAGACGAATTGATCAAGCCTTGGCTGCAAGAAAGGATTCAAACCGTACCTTTGCCGCGAAATGTAAAACAATATATCGCAGATACTTTGGAAGTTGATAATCCTCAACCAAGTACCAGTCAAGATGTTCCTAAAAGTCGTCTGCCCATCAAAAAAACGTAGAATGACTACAAACTACTGCAACGGCTGCAATAAGGCGTTATGCAAGGAGCATATTGTTTCAATGTGCAATAATTGTTCCACGTAGTTGTTTTATATAACTGTTTATGTTATTTATTAAAAAAAGAATTACAATGTCATTTAAAGTTGTTTTATTGTTATTAACAAAGTTAATTTAAAAAAAGGCAATTTCATTCATCGTAAAATTTACGAAGGGTTAGTGACAATGTTACTATAAATTAGGGTTAGTGATCTAGGGTTAATATTAGCGAAAAATTCTTTAATTTTATTATTGTTTGAAATTAACTATACATAATGTAGGATGTTAATCTAACAGAAAATGATATGATGTTAGCCCACATAAGTCCCTCTGTTGGGCTCGGGGCCACTTCCAAAATGGGAGGGCAAATTACCTACTAAACCGCGCAGGTCAGACGTGTTGGTATAGGGTTTAAAGTCGATTTTTCCTTGTTACAATCTATATAACAAGGAAAAGTAGTAAATAATTACCTGTATATCATATGACATATCCCTTAGTGGTGTTTTACGCCACATACGGGAAAAGGGGGAAGTGAATTGTATTATCACTTTATCACCACACGGGCGATGGATCGTCGATTTCTCTCCCATAGTGGTAAAACTCGAGGCTAGCAGTAGGACGTATATGAACTATGATGATGAAGCTAATACGATTGCTATACTTATTTCACTAAACTAATGAACAGTTTGATAAATGATTTCAAATTGAATTTTCTTATTGCTCAATAGGGTGCACAATGATTTTAAGAATACTTGAATTTAGATCCCCTATTTGGCCATTAAATAATAGCAAATATAGATTTAAAAACTATTTTTAACTACATGCCTCATTCCGTACTAAACTACACATCAAAAATTTATCAATTGAGTAAAAAAGCTTTTCTAAAAGCCATTTTTAGTGTTACTTTAAAAGAATTTAGTACCAGTACTTTTTTCTGGTATGATCTTGTAGATATTTTTACACATAACGTAACATTTTTTTTTGCATTCAATCACCTTTTGTAATCTCTTCTAGTACTAATCGATTTGAGTTTCGAATAAATAAGGAGGAAATAAAAGATATTGTAAATATCGTCTTAAAATACTGTATTTACAAATTATAAATAAAAAGAATAGTACTTCACTCGGCGTCCACTTCGTCGCTATACTCTGAACAGTCTTCGGGTATAAATGTGTCATCATTGTTGTAATTATGTCGGTTCGATTTGAATCTCTTGTTGCGGTGATGAGTTTGCTCTTCTGAACGGATGCCCGGTACCTGACAATATATTTTCTTTAAATACCTTCAAATTCTTACCACCACACTCAGAAGTGAGAGCTGTAAAATCGGCGGATGGATAACCAGTTAGATACATATTTTGCTTTTTTTTTAAATACTAAGGAAATAATAAGTGTTTTGCGGAATACTTCACAAATATTTTAAATTAACATTCACAATGGACTGGAACAACAATTTGTATATTGCACAATGTCTTGGCTTGAGGAGGAATCTAAACATAACTTGACACGGTAGCTATCTTAACGAGCATGCGTGAAATAATTATTATAAATTACGATCGCCAGCACTCAGCGTGGCGATTATGACATTTTAAGCCTAAATGACTAGTCAATGTTGATGGTAAGGATGGATGGAAACTTGTTTTTGAAAAGATTTAACACGATAGTAAACGGCAATGCTATTCTAGATACTAAAACATCACAAATTCGAGTTTTGAGTAAGGATTATAATGACAAAGCCTCGTATTTCGGAGGCATTATGATTTTCTTTTTTAAAGTGCAGTACTCGGCAAACAGTGATTAAGCCTACTATCACAGACCACTTTACGAACATAACATAAAAACAACTTATTCAGAGTCAGAATAATCAATTATGGACGATGTGCGGGATCTAACCCATAACACTTGACAGGAGGTCATTAGGAGGAAAGGCTAAGTTCGGTCGCAGCGCCACCTACCAGGTCTAAATGTTAATTTAAACCATTTTTGAATTCACCCAAACACACAAACATTTCATTAAAATCCAGCTATTTAGAATGGGATTTAAAATTCTATTGTGATACCAGACCCTGACAGGTGGTTATGTACTCCTATGACTTTCCTAGAACTGTACCATTCCCAAGCCCAAACTTAAAAAACAAATCTAGAATGAATTACCTGATCGACTAATTTGAAAGGTCCGACGCCCGTAATAAATGCATCCTTGAAAGCTTTATGTAAAGGCTTCCGTTTCAAAATAGCACACTGGTCCCTTAATAAATCGACAACTCCTTCAGGCAAATCTGTAATTTATTACATTAACTATATATTCATTCATCTCAGCCTATATAAATCCTACTGTTAGGCTCGGTCCTCCTCCACAATGAGGAGAAATTTACCTACAATTCCACGCTGGTCAGACATGGAATAGAGTTTTGTATTGAGTTTGTCTTATCTTGTATCCTTTAAACTGCCACAAGTATTAATAAATCAGTTGATTCTCTGATGCGTATCAACACTTAAGAGTATTTTTAACAGCGGACGATTGGACCGCGGGATAGTCTTGTAACCTGCTGAGAGACTGATCGCGAGGGCGACCGACCTCCAGGGGGGAAGCGTTAGGGAGGGAGAGTGTCCGAAAGGGTATCCCGCCGGGCTGGCCACGGGCGGCCCAATGGCGAAAGGGAAGGGGTACGATGAGTTATGGGGCCGCGCTCCACTAAAAAAAACTATTTTGAATTGAATAAAATATTTCATTAGGTCTTATATAAAATAAATATTTAATCCGTCTGGTGATATATCCGTGTGGTAATGGAGTAAGAAAACAATTCGCCATCCCCTCTCTTGCTCGTAGGTATCGTAACAGGGATATCTTATGCATGTAACACTTGTGCAAGAGAAGGAAAACTCAAAAAAAAAAACTATACCAACACAATTGGCTGGCGTGGTCAATTTCTCTTCCAATACAGAAGAGGCTCGAACCCAGTAGTGGACTGTAATAATAATAAAATGCATTAAGTAGGCCCACTTTATGTAATTGAAGACTAACAATGTAATTCTTTTAGTATTTTAAAAATCTACTAATGTATTTGTATGTAGTCTGTATTGGCTTACCATTTTCTTTAAAGGAGAACTGCTTTGGGCGTATATCATAGACCCTATAGTCGAGCATAAGAACCACATCAAATGGTTCAATGTCTTCATCAACTACACTTTTAACAGTAAAAGTTATCTGCATGTGTGATCCGTCCATTATTTTGAACATTTGTGCTTCTATGTTCAACATTTTCTGTAATTAGTACAATGAATTTATATAGGTAGTATATCTACATGTGAACCTGTAGCCCTTGTGAGAGTTTCGCCGTAAACGCTAAATTAAATTTGATTCAAAAGCGGCAGACGAAAGTTTTCTGTAGTAATTTGCAGTCTGCATGCATCTCTAAGAATCGGTTGCACAGATTTAATATGAAATGAAATCTCTCACTCGATAGCTAAAGAATCTAGTATCGCGTCGAGCTGGCCACGGACGACCGCTAGGTACCAGTGATTGGCTCAATGAAGAAGGGATATACGATGAATACAGTGTGTTATGGAGCCGCACCCTTTGCGTCGCTCTGGACGGACTAAACGGCCCTTGGGCAATGTCGCTTAAAGCTTTACCGGGTTGAGGTCCAGGCAAAGTTGTAAAAGCTGTATATTTATGAAAGATCCCACTTACTTTAAGAGCTTCGTATTGTCCCAGCCTATGATAATATGCAACAAGCGCGTTTTTAATTGCACCAAGACACTCTGGCACCATTATATTATCAAAATCTTGCATGACTGCACTGAGGTTAAAACCTAAAGGCAGTGAAGATCTGGATACCTTATTAGCTCCTGTAAATAAAATAAGAGCCTGTAGTTCAAAATTAAATAATTTTATAGTAGCTTCTATTTGCCTTGACAATCAGGCATAAATGTCTTTCATTATAAAAAGGCAGTTGAGTTTTGATGTTTATGCGAGCATTACACACGCAGGCGGCTAGATAATTATAAACCTCTGTAATAAAAATGAATTGTTGGATGTGAGACATCTTAGTACGCCCGTGACTATGAACACTGCAAAGTGTTTGAAACGTCAGGCAATAAAAAATCAATAACAAACACTATCAATGTAGAATAAAATCCTTAAAGTATCTGTAGTTTTATTTACAAAAGGCAGTTTGTTTACTATTTTATGTAGGTTAAGTTAGGATATTGTTTTCAATTTAAATTCAATTACAATACTCCCAAGGTATTCAAGTCTCATCTTTAATGCCATGGGTGCTCGTGCAGAAAAAGTTGATGAGTCAATTCAAAAGAGAAGAGTATAAAGAAAAAATAACAACAATCGGGAAAACACAAAATAGGGAAAGCAGAAAGCTGCAAATGTAGTACCCTACTGCCCTAGTTCAGGTGCATTTAGATACCATAAAAGAAAGTTGCTGTTCTTGCAAATATTAATACTTACCACCCTTGAGCTCAATTCGCAATCCATGTTTAATTTCGTACTCAGCATCATGCTGCATCAGGTATGTGATACAGCAGTGATCATCCAACACATAAGATTGGACTTCCATACCAGACAACATTGACATCAAATTCAGTTTCTTTTTTAAGCTATCCACAGCATTTGATAGCACTATTTTCTGAGAAAATATTAAAAATTGTTTGCCATTTTTATAACACTGAAGCTCTCTTAATAAAAAAAAATGAATTATAAAAACTGAATTATTTGCAAATTAATTTTGAAAAGTGGTACTTGAAAAGACATAAGGCGACATTCCTTTAGGAATAAGTACTGCAAATGTAGCTACAATATGTAAACATCCCACTGCTGGGCTCACACCTTCTCAATAGGAGAGATATTGAACTCCTAAACCATGCTGGTCAGACGGGTTGGTATAGGGTTTTATTTTGAATTTTTCTTCTTTTGCATTGACATAGATAAGCATATTATATCCCTCGGTCATCTTTTACTACATCCATAGGTAAGATAGGGAGTGGTGAATATTCTTACTCAGTCACCACAGGGATAAATGCAGAGTATAATAAAACAATACATACTTGTCTTCATTTGTTACGCCCACATTAAGACTGTGTCGTAAATTATATTCTTGCTCCATCACCACATACAGATACTATATGGCATGGCAAGATTACATATTGGTATTATTTTCTTTCCCGATTATCCGTGTGGTGACGGAGTAAGAATACAATTCACCACCCCCTATCTTACCCGTGGGTGATCGTACGAGACGACTAAGGGATATAAAACGCATATAACATCTATGCGAGAGAAGGAAAACTCGAAATAAAACCCTATACCAACACGTCTGACCAGCGTGGTATAGTAGGTCAATTACCCTTCCATTATGGAGGAGGCCCGAGCCCAACAGTGGGACGTATATGGGCTGAGATGATGATGATGATGATTATTTTCTTTTATGAATTTATAAATTAACTGTATGTTATTTAATGGAGGATGATACTGGCAAACACAGTTTATAACTAACATAGGAGCCTGAGATTCGCATATATTTCTGTAGTGTTATTTTAATATTAAACAAATAATCTTTTAGTATATTTAATTTGAAAATAAACCCAAACAAGAATGATATTTTACCTGAGGTTTTATAAATGGTTCAGTTTTATTTTTAACTGGCATAGGTTTGTGTCTGTAACTATTTCTTTGTAACTGAAATAATTCATCTTGTTTTTGTTTTAATCTTTCTTCCAATTGCTGGATTTCTTCATGGAGTTCTTCACAATCTTCTGGTAGTCTAGCAACAGCTACAATTAATAATTTTTATTTAACATGTGAGCATGTGTGGTCTTTGTTGAAATATATAGTTATCAAATAGATATAAGATAATTGGTTTTTAATTACAAACCTCCCTTCCGAAATAATTTAGTAATCTTCAGCTGTTTAGTATTGGTCATTGTGGACGAATATACACAGTAGTAATTTTATCGTGCTATTATTACTCAAAACTAGCTATTAGCTGAGCTCTAAATTTTAGTGCGACTGTTAAATATGGAAATAGATTTGATATTATATTATTTCTTCTTGCTTTAATGGCTTAAAAAATATATTAAAAAACATGTAAACAAATTCTAACGCACTATATTCAAAAACTTTTTTTTTTGGTAAGGGTTGTCTGTTCGGGTAGGCAAAGTGAATGAAATGCATACAGCCAATTTTTAAGTCGTCTTTATAAACAAGTAGTAGGCCACCCTCGCTTCGCTTCGGTTTCAGTTGCCTTACCCGCGTAGTTCCCGTTCCTGTGGGAATACCAGGATAAAATATAACCTTTATTACTCAGGGATAATGTAGCATTCTAATGGTGAAAGAATTATTGAAATCCATCCAGTAGTTTTTGAGTTTATTCCTAACAAACATACACACACACACACATACAAAAATACTATTTTTCTTCTTTATAATATTAGTGTAGGTTAAAGAACAGCATTTTTTTTTCTAAAACGTAGCTTCGTCTAAGCCATAGTCTTTAATTTAAAAAGTAGCATTGTTTTTCTTTGGCCAAGTTGAGTGGAAAGAAAAGTACGTATCCTTGTTCATGGATATCTAACGACAACATGCATAAATATATTTGCCAGTGTTTTGTTGGCTTCAGCTGTTGTTGGATGAACCCCGATTAACAGTATTGCAACAAAGACTTTTAACACACAATCCTAACGATTTCATTGTACGATAAAGCCCCATCATAATGATAATAATGTATATATGCAGTGGCCGGCAATACTCCTTGCAATATTGGTGATTACCAAATACGTGTTGTGGACCATTTAGGATATCTTCACTAAGATTTTTTATTTTTTCTTCGAGTGACTGATTTTGATCGCCCCAATATTTAATAGCGCATTTTACACCCGTTCTTAAACGCAAATACCTTTCTTTTAGGAATTTCCGCAATTCGCAAGGATACTTAGTGTCTTTCGACAGTTTCTCCAAGCTATTGCAGTAGTTTCGTAAAAGATGATTTTTGCATTCAATTTTCTCTACTGTTAAATTACCGTACGGTCGCGAACCTAATATTTTTTTATAAGTACTGGAATCGCCGTCTGCTACAAATTTATTATAAATTACACCGTGATCAACAATGGAACGTTTAAACCCCTCAACTATTATGGTCGATTCCATACCGGTAGATGATCCCGAATAATTCTTGAAACAACGGTGTTCCGAGGGCTGACTGTCGTTCTTTGCGGCTCGTGCACAAACTACGCAGTATTTATTTTTAACTCCAAAAAACAATACTTTATTAGTTTTAATGCCAATTATCGCAGCTGCGCCGGACAAGGCGGAAAAATTCTTACCATAAGATCTCTTGCTCCAACAACTGTCAACAGCAACAGATATTAATGGTGTACCATTTTTATCAACACTACCTATAGACACTGCGTACTCCGCTTCTTCCTTGACAGCTTCTGCCATGGAATGTGCTGCTGTCTTTGCCCACCAATCTCAAACCGTATTATTAATTTCATTGTATAATGAAGGTGACATGATTGGTAGGGCTACTGCGGCAGTTAATGTTTTTAACTGATAGTAGCTCCCACCAGATGATATGATACCAGATACAATTTGATGATTCACATCCATTCTATCTTCTTTCTTTTCAATCAAACACACAGTAAATTTCATACTACACATACTACATTTCATGATGAGTTTTGAGTCCAGACCAACTTTTACTTCACCTATTATACTGAGGTAACTTAACTTACAATCCATTGGACCGTGGTCCCCTATGGCCTGAAGAGCTTTAAAAAAAAAGAAACGTCTACAACTCTACGCCCAACTTCCATTTCATCCACCTTTCCCTCTTGGTCGTTTTCAATAACTAGTTCCTGTAAAGAAAGATAATAGCTTGATTTTCTTTATAAAAAATAATTAAAAAATTTAAAAAAATGCAAAAGAATTAATACACTATTAGGTTCCTGATGAATAGAAATTATAATTTCTTTACGCATTAGGTATTGTTTTTTTATGACGTCACCTATTTGAACGTAAATTTTCTTTTGAGAAAGTAATTGAGAAGTATTTCGGTACTAAGGTGTTTGTCTCTCGATGAAAATAATAAATATTGCAAGAAAAAATCTATAGGTAGGTATTGAGATTTTGTCTTCGCCCATCACTAACTAAGTAGTTTGTTTATTTATGTAACAAGTCTACAAGAATTACGTATAACAACTTACCTCTATACAGCGCGTAGCATTGTTGCTCAGAGTCTCGGCCCCAAGGTTTTCTTTATTTTCAATACTGGAAATATTATTCATCAATATTATCCACTTTTTATTTATTTTGTACAACCCTAAGCCAAACGCTAGGCGCCTCGCGTCTGTTTGGCGGTATAGGTATGTCGACAAAGTTGCGCTGTCGCCTACCTACTTCCACAATTTGATATTTAGACAATACTAGCCGACCCGGCGAACTCCGTATCGCGTTTTTTTTTTTAAAAAAATCCTATTATTTTGATATTACATACAGATACTTCAATTTTATTTATCAGTATAGATATAGATAATACAAACCAATATTTACATGTTATTGTAGGTATATGTCTGAATCGGGCGATCTAAAACATATGACATATTGTATTAGCTTTGTAATGTACCCTGTTCAAATGCGATAATAAATAAGTAGGGAGGAACTTACATTTTATTCCGAGATCTTTTGGCTTTCATGTTTTTATAATGCGTACAAAACTTTCTTTTCCCTGGCATGACACTCAAATTCAATCAGTCCTGCGAAAAAAATAGCCTATGTTACTCAGTGATAATGTAGCTTTCGAATGATAAAAGAATTATTAAAATCGGTCCAGTACTTTTTGAGTTTATTCGTTACATACAAAAATCCAAATCTTTCCTCTTTATAATACCTATTAGTGTAGATATTGTATTTTTTACGATTTATATCTAGTTCCATCATGGTTTTCTTTCAGACATTCATTATATCGATACTTTCTACCAACTGAAAATAAATTAATTATAAAAATGTTTTACTTACAGTTTTTTACAAAAAACACAAATTCACAATACGTAATTCTGCTGTCTGCAGCCGACAAGCGTGGTATCGCGTTCACTTACAGAAAGGAACTGCCGAACTGACCACCGAGATTGCACGAATGAAACGAACGTTTTATCCCATACATTTGTGTATGAAAAATTTACCTTAAAATATATCTAGATTTTAGGGCTTTAAAAGAGGAAGTCTTTGTTTGTAAAGGTATAAAAAGAAGTATACAGCTATACTTATTGGTTTCTTCAGTGTTCAAAAAGTGTTTCTTTTTATCAATTTGTGTTGATTTATGGCAGCTATACTCTAAGTGTGTTCCGCGGAACCCTAGGGTTCCGTGATACCTCTGTCGGGGTTCCGCAAGAATTTAGAAATAAAAAAATCAAAACACCTCTCTCTGGTCGCTCCGCGGCTGTGCGGACTCCGCGGCCGCGCGGCGACAAAACGCTATGAATGTTATTTATTTATTTATTTGTATTTGTATAAGCTTGTGTTACATTAGCTGGTACAATATCTCATAAGTTTGGTCTCAACAATTTTATACTTGTACAACGCGTTCGCTCTAAGTTTGCCGGTCTGTGGAATGCGCGTACCCTCCCCCACGTGACAACAAAACTTATAATGTGTCATAGTTTTACCCAAATATCTAACGTACACAATTTTTATTGTTACAATTAAATAAAAAATTTCGAACGTCATACACTCATACCTATCGCCAGCGGCAAACTTAAAACGAGCGGGTAGTATACTTGTAAGCGCTCAGTCTCTTTGATAAAAGCCGCCTCTGAATTAGACGCTATAGTTGTCAACTAGCGACTTTCGTCTCTAACTTCAAAGGATAAAGTCGATATTGTTTACAACGCTATTTTTAAATTTCTGTTTTTATTTTTGCTTTTTGTTTATCAAAGGTGCCGACTCGAGTATTTTCGAGAATATTTGAGATCGAGTCTAGGACTAAGTATAAAAGCGGCGATCGCGCGTTGGCGTCGTCAGTTGATGATTAGCGTTCGGAGCGATAAGTTACTACCTACTTACAAGCTCGCTAGCGAGAAACTAGTGTTCATTGTTTTACTGCCTGCTGTATTCTGTTGTCTTAGTTTTATACATTTCTTCCCTGTAGGTTCTAAATTTAGTCTCTTATACGCAGTAACGATTGTGCATTATTTAAACCCCACTATCCTGACTTGTAACATTATAAATAAAGAAGAATGGAACGTTGGCTTAAAGGTGTTAAACGTGTTCCAACAACATCTTCTAATGACGCTGAATGTTCAAAAGCAATGCGCGCGGAGAATTTAGCAATCACCGATCCAGAAGATGATGCCACGAGTGCCACGACGTCAAGCTCGACGGTTTCAAAGACGAAAAAAAGGAAGTATGATGAATCTTATATCAGTTTCGGATTTGTTGATTCCAACGGCTCACCTCTCTGCATGCTCTGTAGTAAACTGCTTCCTAATAGTTCCATGGCACCTGCCAAATTGCGTCGACATTTAGAAACCGTACACCCCGAGACTAAAGACAAGAATAAAGAATTTTTTGTTCGCAAAAAAGATCAGTTATTAGAAAGTCAAAAAAATATGATGCATGTAACACAAACTACCAACGAAAAGGCCATGGAGGCATCATACTTAGTTAGCTATCGCATTGCACAAGTAGGTGAAGCGCACACTATCGCTGAGAAATTAATAAAACCATGTGTATTAGACATAACAAAATGTATGCTTGATGAAAAATCTGCAAAGCATCTTTCTACTGTTCCGCTATCAAACGATACTGTTTCACGACGAATCCATGATCTGGCAAGCTACGTCAAACAAGAACTAGTTACACGTCTACAAAATACACGATTCGCTTTGCAAATGGATGAGTCGACTGATGTCGCTGGTTTGGCTATCCTGCTGGTTATTGTGAGATATCCATATAAAAGTTCTTTTATGTGTTCATCGCTGCTTACAAACACTACCGGGGAAGAAATTTTTAATAAAATAAATATATTTTTTGAAGAACATAATCTCAGTTGGAACAATTGCATTGACATTTGTACAGATGGGGCCAAGGCGATGACAGGTAAAACAGCAGGAGCAGTGTCACGAATGAAAAATAAAGCGCCTAATTGTAGTTCCAGTCATTGTATTCTGCATAGACAAGCACTTGCGATGAAGCAAATGCCGTCTAATTTAAAATTAGTTATGGATGAAGCGGTAAAAATAATTAATTTTATCAAATCACGACCACTACAATCCCGATTGTTCTCATTATTGTGTGAAGATTATGGCAGCAAACATAAAACACTGCTGCTCCATACAGAAGTGCGATGGCTGTCTCGGGGAAAAACTTTAACAAGGCTATTTGAACTTAGAGCCGAGTTACAAATGTTTCTTTCAGCAGATACTTCTTTTAATTTGAAGGACCGTTTGTATGATAAAACTTGGTTGTTCCGATTGTCTTTTATGGCGGATATCTTTCAAAAACTTAACGAATTAAATTTATCGTTGCAAGGTAAACAGACAATAGTGTTTCAGGCCTATAATAAAATAACTGCTTTTAAAAGAAAATTAGATTTTTGGATCATTTGCATTGGTAAGAAAGAAATAGAAAGTTTTACGTTACTCAGTGAGTTTGTTAGCGAAAACGACTCAGAAATGTTTGAAGATAATGTGTTTGAAGAATTGGTCCAATATCTCAGTTCGATGCGCGCATCTTTTGAAAAGTATTTTCCCGAAGAACACAATACAAAAATTAAAGTGAACTCCTGGATTCATAATCCTTTTTTACCCAACTTGGAAAAGCCTGAAAACATGTCAAATGAGATATATGAATCTCTTTTAGAAATGTCATCAGACACAAGTATGGAGTCATTGTTCAAAACGACGCCTCTTAATGATTTTTGGTGCAGAATCCAAGATGAATATGCAATGCTTGGCCAAATGGCTCTGGATATTCTTCTCCCGTTCCCAACTACATATTTGTGCGAAACAGGATTCTCTACCTACGCAGCCACGAAAACAAAATATCGCAATAGACTGGACGCCGAAGCTGATATGAGACTCCAACTTTCTTCCATCAAACCTGATATCAAGCAATTGATGAAAAATAAAAAACAGTTTCATACCTCCCACTAGTTAGATTTTTTCTTTTTTAATGTTTTCTATTATTGTCCTTACCAAGTGGTGAAGTAAATAATAATTAGTAACTGATACATTGTACTTTTATTATGCTGATTAATATAGAATACACTTATAAAAATAATTGTTTTATTGTAGGGTTCCATCAAGTATTTTGCTTCCCAAAAGGGTTCCGTCATTTAAAAAGTTTGAGAACCACTGATTTATGGGGTTAAATCTGAAAAATACGAAGTCATGTTTTTGCATTTTTACTCAATTTTGTGCGTTTGTTGACGTTTATTATAAACTCATTTGCAAAAAAAACGGGCGGTTTTGATTTTCATTCATATTTAAAAAGATACAATACCAAAAAGGTTTCAATCGTTTGTACACGTTACTGGCCGGTTTTAAAAATGCTGTGGTATTTAAAAAAGTACGTTCTAAATTCAATTTTTCATTTGATGTTCATTTTTACAGAAAACCCCTTTTTATCCTACATTTTTGGCGCGAAGTTCCAGAAGTTAACATCGACTTTCATAACTTTTATTCAATTTTTATCGATTAATTTCATATCCTTGACTGTCAAAGCTTTATTTAATGCTGTTTGGCTGTATCAAAAATGGTAGATAAAGTGGTAAAAGCTACCAAAATTATCGCGCTGCTTGAAGAGGGTTGCAGCCAATGTTTCGTGGCTAGGAGGCTAAATGTTAGTCGCTCGACAGTCCAAAGGACCTGGCAGCGATATCAGGAGACTGGTTCCGTCGAGAGAAGGCCTGGTTCTGGAAGAAAACCATGTACCCAACCACGGGATGATCGTTTTCTTGTGAGTCGCGCATTGAGAAATCGCAAATCTTCGTATGTGGATCTTAAGAACAACCTCCAAGAAGTAAGAAATGTGCATATTAGTCTATGGACGGTCAGGAGGAGGCTTCTCGCTGCCAATATACGCAGTCACCGCCCGGCCCGCGGCCCCAAATTACTCCGTGAGCACAGAGTTCACAGGCTTAGGTTCGCTAGAAATTGTGAATCATGGACTCAAGACGATTGGAATAGGGTTTTGTTCTCTGATGAAGCCAGGATATCTCTGTTCGGTGAAGATCGACGTCGGCGAGTGCTAAGAAGACAAGGAGAACGCTTTGCAGAGGCATGTTTCGAAGAAATCACACCTTATGGTGGGGGCTCTGTTATGTTTTGGGCAGGAATAAATTCAATGGATCGTACAGAGTTAGTCTTCATTGAAAACGGCTCACTGACTGGGCATCGATACATAACGGAAGTTCTAATTTCTCATGCACAACCCGCATTGGCCGCTCTAGGTGAAGACTCGATTTTTATGGACGACAATGCTCGCGCCCACCGATCCCGCGATGTTAATGCGTATGTGCAAGAGGTCGGCATTCGTCGTTTGGATTGGCCAGCTCGAAGTCCCGACCTCAATCCCATAGAGCATGTCTGGGACGTTCTGAAACGGCGTGTGAGATCAGTACACCCGGCTCCGCAGACCATCAGAGAGCTGAAGAATGTGATTAGGGGAAGTACGTACAAAATGACATACGGTTTTAATTTAGACTCATAACTTTTTATTGATAAATCACAACACTTCCATATTTTCCACAAATCATCTTTGGTTATTTTTGTATTAAATCTAATTAACATTTGTAAAATAATAGTAATAGAAAAAAAGATATTATTAATTAAATTGAGATCAATCAAAATTCATTTTGTCCGTATGCTATGGACAAAATGACATGTTTTGTATGGACAAAATGACATACAGATAAAGCATACAAAATCACTGACAAAGCTCACAAATGAAACGCTTGGTTCTCTTAGGAACGTCAGCACAAGAAGCGTGGGCCCATCGCAAACAATTTAAGCACCGTAACCAGTCTTCTCCAGGTTTAGATCGGGAAAAAAGATCATTGCAATATATGCATGGACAGTCGTCTTCGTCATCTTGAAAGTTACTGGATACATTTTCTATATCAGAGTCATCTTCAAATAACGCTTTCGTAACTGTTCGCCTCTTTTTCTTTTGAGGAGCTTTGGGCTCGTTTTTCGATTTTATTGCCACTATATTTGGAGTAGAGGTTAACACTAAAGAGGTTTGTCGAGATTTTGGTTTACGTTTTCCTTGTCCACTTATGAAATGTCCTTTAGGCATTGGAGAAATTGCCTCAAGAGGAACAGCAAGAGAAAAGCAGGATGGATGTTCTATGTTAATCGCTGATGAATGATTTTGATTGCCTGTGATTAATAATAGATCCTGCGATGAATTATCTTCTAGTTGTTCAGTAGTTACTGTTATTTCGGCTGTATTATTATTATTAAAAAAGGATTTTGTAAGGTGAAATTGTGTAGTTGTATCGACTTGAGAAACGTTTGGAATAGGAAAGATAATAGGATCCTGCTGTGTAGACGGTCCAGCTATCGGAACCGGGACAACTATTGTTTGCTGATTGACTTGGTCATTAACAATGTTTTCTAGCGGTATATTTGTAGTTTCAGCAGGCTCATACATATAATCGGGAAATATTTCTGGATTTAGAGGCCAAATGCCAGTGTTTTTAAATCCATTGCAAGCATTTTGTACAGTAGCTGCTTTACCATATGCTTCATTGAACAGGCCAGCTATTTGAAATTGAGTAACAACACGGCCGGGATGAGCTTTCAACCATTTAGATATTTCTTGACTAAAATAAATTTTTAAAGGAGCAAAAAAAGAGACATCAAGGGGCTGCATGCGATGAGTGCAGTGCGGGGGTAAACAAATAATAATAATACCGTTTTGTTTAGCAAACTCTAAACATTCAATCCCTTTATGACTTGCATGTCCGTCTACAATCAAAATCACTTTATCGTTAATTGACGATTTAACAAAACTTTGAAAATGTTTCAGCCATTTCAGATATATGTCTGTTGTCATCCATCCTGATTGTTGTGCTACACCTAAAGTGCCAGGTGGAGCTTCGTCAACCAATTCATGTTTCATATATTTTCTTGGAAATATAAGCATTGGCGGGACATATGTACCAACGGCATTAACACAACAAACAACAGTAGTGTTTGTTCCACGCTCTGCACTGGTTATAACACCAACTTGCTTTCTTCCAGTAGTAGCTAATATCTTCTGAGGTTTTTGCACAGTAGACAGACCTGACTCATCAGCATTATAAATACGGTGTGGTGTTAAGTTTTCAGATTCCAATAAATTTCCATAAAGCTCAAAAAACTTTTGGACTTGAGGTCGATTAAAAGCTTGTGCACGAGCTGCTGAAGTAGGTTCCGGTTTGCGTAAAGAAATATCTTTATTTCGTTTAAGAAATCCTTCCAACCACTCTTGTCCAGCTTTTCGTTTTTGTAAATTAAATCTATGTGTAAAACCATTTCTTTCAGCCATCTCAAAGGCTAGCTCTTGAACACATGTACGCGTTAATCCAAACAACCGAGATTCTAGTAATTTTAAATGCTGAACTAATTGCCTTTCCACTTCAGGTGGAAAAGTAGTTTTCCAACATCCAAGACCCTTCGAATTAGGCTTCAAGTTTTTGTTACTTTCGGAAGCATGTCTTCGAAGCGTTGCTTGTGGAACGCCAAATGTTTTTGATGCCAATAACCAACCCATTTTATTATTTTTAACTGCTGCTATAGCTTTTTGCATTGATACTGCACTCCAGGATTGACGATCAGTCGTACGCTGATAATGACGCGGCATATTAGAATATCTGTAAAGAAAATTAACGACTAATTATAAGAAGTTTCTTGTCTATATTCTTATGGACAAAATAACATATCTATGTCATAATGTCCGTTGCTCGTGTATGTCGTTTTGTCCTTAATACAGTATAAAAAAATAAAAATGTAAAATAAATACTAAAAGTATATTTTGTTTCTAAAAAGATGGAACTATATAACAGCAAATTAGTGGAGATTAGAATAAATACTACACAAATAAGATAAATATTGAAAAACTTACCATTTACGATAAAAACTTTTACAAACAAAAAAAATTCGTTACGTATTCACACACGTAATCAATCACGACGCCCGCAAGAAAGAGAGGAGCGCATTCACATTCTGACAGGTTGACAAAAGCCACGCGGGTCACGTGATGTGATAGGCAGTTGCACGCTTGAGACCGCCAATTTCGAATTATGATGTCTATGTCGTTTTGTCCGTATATGTCATTATGTACGTACTTCCCCTACTGCGGAGTGGGAACGTATTCCGCAAGCAAGTATCCGGGATATACTCGCTAGCATGCCCAGACGAATTCAAGCTGTGATTTTAGCTAGAGGGGGTCACACTCGATACTAAACATTTATCTGCTTTTACTTTATTAAAGAAAAACAAACAAAAAAACTTTTTTATTTTTACTTCATGAGCATATGCACTACTAGCGAATATACACTACTAGCGAGGTTTAGCATTATTTCCCATAAATTGTATCTAAATTTTATGAAATACTGATGAAAACGATTATTTTCTTATTAATTTAGCAAATTGTGTGGATAAAACTACCTATAATTATCAAACAAACAAATATTAACATTTGAAATGGTTCATTGCTTAGGTGCCCGTTTTTTTTGCAAATGAGTTTATAACAACTATTAGGTTTAAGAGTTTAATATAAGCATGAACATACTTATTGGTCTTTGATTGTAATATATACAAATTATCATTGATATCAATCATATGTAAATAGGTTAAATATGAAAAATCGTAACACTCTTTTCGGTGATTTTCACGATCTACACCCTTAAGTTCTTTAGGCGTCTTAGGTAACAATGCTAAATGAGGGCTCCCAGAACCGTAAAGGCGTGGGTACAAAGTGTAGGAGGAAAAAAAGGGTATGTAACTTAATAACGATGATAAGGTGATGTACCTCACGTTTATAGGAATCATTAACATTTGTAATCATATATTCTTAACCTTACTTACCTACCTATGGCGTTATTGTATTTAGAAGTTTTGAACCTTTAGCGACTCTAGCGCCGTGTTGGTAGTTTAGATAATATTAATATATTCATCTATACTAATATTATAAAGAGGTAAAATTTGTAAGTTTGTATGTAACGAATAAACTCAAAAAGTACTGGACCGATTTTAAAAATTCTTTCACCATTGGAAAGCTATAATATCAGGGAGTAACATAGGCTATATTTTATCCCGGTATTCCCACGGGAACGGGAACTACGCGCGTAAGGCGACTGAATCCGAAGCGAAGCGAGGGCGGATTGCTAGTAATACATAAAGGTATTATAATACAAGCTTTGTAGTTACGGAGTAAGAATACAATTAACTAACCTCTCAATTGCCCGTAGGTGTCGTAAAAGACAACTAAGGGATATATGCAGGTAACATCGATGCAAGAGAAGGAAAACTCGATACAAAACCCTATACACGTTTGACCAGTGTAGAATAGTAGGTCAATTGCCCTCCCATTGTGGAGGAGACCTGAACCTAACAGTGGGACTAACCTAACCTAATAGGTTGAGATGATGAATACTAGCCGTATATATTCATATTAAGATGAGCCGGGTGAGCGAACATAGGATAGTAGGTTTTTTATTTATTGTTTTTTTATGGGGGGCTACGGTAAGCGCACGCGCGGTCCAGTCCGTCCGGGGCGATGAAAGGACGGCGCGCGGGCCCATAACCCACCCGTTCCCACGTCACCTCGTTGTTGGGCCGACCACCGGAGCAGATGTGACTTGTCGTCAGTGGTTGGCCCGACGGAATACCCTTTCGGGTAACCTCATCTCTCGACGTCCTGGGACGTCGGTCGCCGTCGCGCGGTTAGCCACACTGCGGGTGACGGACAATTCCCCGGTCCCATCACCCGCGGCCTCGGCTAGGGAGGATAGTAGGTTACCAGATATTAGTCAAATAACAACCATAACAAGGACATTTAACGAGCGAAGCGGCGCACCTCGCCTCGCTATGCTATTATTATATTCCAGTCGCGATCATCTTGCTCACCAACGTTTCGGCGCCTGACGAGTGAGCGAGATCAATTTTGTATTGTATGTATAATAGCGCCTGATTGCATTCTGTTTTGCGTGCGTAATGTGTTTACTGAAAAGACATAATTATACACGTTCTGCTTCATATGCAAACTGCGCGAGTTAGTTTCCTAGTAAGCCGGCAGTGGAAACAGTTTTTTATTTACATTTAATCACTTGTTTTTGTCGCACTGTTTCAGTGTTAGCTAGTAGTAAAAATTACTAAATCTTACAGCGATTCCATTCTGTATTCGGATAGAACATGCACGCAGAATAGAATATCAATCATTACTGTATAATGCACTGTGTGGTAGCGGCTTCGAATACTACCAACCCTTGCTTTGCTCGTGGGTGTCGTAAAAGACGACTAAGAGCCCTAGATTGACCCGGACCAACTCCATCTGGTACCATTTGTGTCAACGATTACATTCCCAAGGAGGGTTGACGTCAGGCAGGCGGCCGGTCATAAAAGTCATTGCCGAAACTTTTTGCAATATGTCAAAACAGATGACATATTGCGTCGACCCCAAGTAATTGGGATAAGAGCAAGATGATGATGACTGTATAATGCACTGAGGTCCGACATTCCTAAGGGTCCCTAATAGACATGGGCGTTACTGACTATTTATGGCAACGGCTACTAACCGTTTATTTGGTGTCAATATCGATATGGATAATTGTTGCCAAATATTGATATAATACGCGTAAAATAATCGCGCTCTTATTTCTATTAATGCACGGTTTAACCATTATAACCTTTCATAGGTCAAATTATAGTGAACACTGCATAGTACAGTAAAAACTCGATTATCCGGCCCTCGGTTATACGTATTCGCTATTATCCGGACTACCAACCGCGACCATATTGTACCTACAAATCGAATTTATACAAGCGTGAACGCGCCTGAAATGCAGTTTTCCGTCCTCGCCCCGCGGATTCGCTGTCCCACGCGTTTAATTATTGTTTTAGAAACGCATAAAATTATGTACATACTACATTTACACAAAGACGAAGGAAGTTTTTCATACATTCGATTATCCGAATGCCTACCGACAACAATTAGTCCGGTTAATCAAGTTTCTATTGTATACCAACGATAGCAACGAGAAACAAAACCACTTTACTATTACAGTTTAATTTACCAGAATTTATGAGTTAAGTCTTACGCTTATATAGATAAGAGCGTCTTTCGCTTTTATCAATATTCGTAAAATGTTGCTTGTTATAGTTGTTATTAAGCCACCAGCCAATACCCGCCCGCTCTGTTTTGCACTTCAGGGATCGCGTAGAAAGAGAGAGATAGCATATTTTGGTTATTAGGCTTATTGGTGATCGTTCGGTTATCAACGTAGCGAAACAAGAATCATGGCACTTAAACAACGCGACGTTGTCAACTAACAATAGCACAACAATTGTTGTGCTATTGTTAGTT
This sequence comes from Lymantria dispar, assembly GCA_032191425.1. Lineage (NCBI taxonomy): Eukaryota > Metazoa > Arthropoda > Insecta > Lepidoptera > Erebidae > Lymantria > Lymantria dispar. The sequence goes on along the minus strand of CM063445.1, from coordinate 6,861,145 downwards.
GACAGCGTCGCGTCGTTGTCTGTAGCTAGATAACTGATAGCCATTCTTAGTTATATATATCAATACCGATACGATACGGTTAGAGGCATGTAACCGTTTTCGGTTACGTTTTGCTATAGCGGACACATGTCTGGTCTGTAATCATATAATATCTTCAAAAAGTATTAGTGAATGTCTGCGGGTAAGGGCAATTTTCCATAATTTCGAAGATAAATTAATAAGCAATAGCAGCATTCAGGTTTTATAATATGAAATTATGGGCATCCTTACTAATATTATAAATGCAAAAGAAAGTTTGTTTGTTTGTTTGTTACGCTTTCACGTTTAAACCACTGAACCGATTGCAAAAATTCTTTCACCAATGGCAAGCTATAATATCTGGGAGTAACATAGGCTACATTTTATCCCGGTATTCCCACGGGAACGGGAACTACGCGGGTAAGGCGACTGAAACCGAAGTGAAGCGAGGGCGGGTTGCTAGTAAAAAATAAAACTAAAATGTATGTATAAAATATTTTGTCTATACATCTATATATATTCAACACTTTGTCACACATATAAAATAATATTCTTACCATATTCTAAAGTATTTGTATACAAAAATATATTTTTCACACATAACAGTTATTCTCCAATTAAACAGATCTCTAATTAACAAATAGATTATCTGTGAGGTGAGTTTAAACAACAATGTCATCAACTCTTTTTTTACATCGTCATCAACGTCGTCGTCGTGTTACAATGTCATCAACTCTTTTTTTACATACCTTTTTATATCTACCTGGAAAGCAATTATCACTCATGATACATAGAAATAAAATCGATTTCGAATTTTTCGCAATCGTAAATCAAAATATACATTTTGAGTGAAATTCGCATGTTAATTTAAAAACAATTTTTTAAGTTCTTCTTGGAGTTTTATTTTATCATATTCGATATAATTCTAATTTGACGATAATCTCCATGAAAAGGAGGCTTGGCCTCCATATATTTTGAGTTAGAATTTGCAAAAGTTCAAATTCGATTTTTTTTCTAAATTTTGTGATCTATTTTTAAGGGAGAATTGCTACCTCGACCAAAATTATCTTCTTGGACTGATCAACAATATTATATCTAGATCTACAAAGGTCGCGGTGATATTAGTAGAAAAGGATTAGTAGGAAAAGAAGGAGTCATCTTACAGTTAAATTGACAATCATTTTCTTAATAAGACCGCACAAGGCGATAAATCCTTGTATCGCGACAGGTTACACAAACCAAATTGACGGACACAAATAATAGTCAAACTTAAATTACATGTGGCGCTTTACAAAGAATCGTTCTGCGTGTAAATTGATCCGATGACACTCTGCACTTGGACCAGACAATATGACCAGTCAATCAAACATTAAAAAGTTGATGTGATATAAAAATGATACATCGACACTTGTCAAAGAATCTTACTTTCGATCTAGCCTCGACGATGTCGGAAACGTAATTCTTTAAAAACTGCATTATCACAGTGCAATCTTCGTTCCTTATACGACAGATTGTTACTTATTTATGGACGGGCTTATACACTTTATGGGTGAACCCATATTTTTCAAGAAAACGGTAAGATTTTCGGTTAAATGTGATAATGGCATGGTTTGCTTTTTGCCCCATACTAAAACTTGGTTTTTCTTTTACAGCTATGGAAAGCGGTTTCTTTTTCTTTCTTACTTTGGTTATTTCTTCTTTTCTTGTATTATTCCATGGATTAGTGGCTTATAAATTCTTCTTTCGCTTTTTTGTCGACCAACATTTATGGAACTGCCATTTGCGATGCCGAATTTTAAAGCGTTAAATGCTTGCTGAAGTAGCTTATGTGGAAACCGTAGCTGACGCCACCACACGGATGGATATTGACGCCACACGGTATTGGAGAGTTTAAATTGGTTTTACAGCATAAAAAGTATTCAATTAATTTTTTTATTTTCTCTCATATTGCAGACATGACCCGTAGGAGTTATTTAAATTTTTATAAATAAGTATGTATTAGATGACTTTATTAAATTTTAAGTGTATCATAATTGCTCTCACAAGGAAAATAAAGTTATGGAAGGCTCATGTTGCATTTTCTTTAACTGTCCCCTTTGGACCCTTCCGAGAAGCTAAAGTTCAATGATTCTTGTCCGGCACTTTAGAGTTTCACCTGGCGCCCGAAAAACTTACTTTTAGTCTACTTTATTTGGTGAAGCACTGACCTCTTGGTATGTATAATAATTTTTTTAAATTTTAAACATCTCACAAATATACCAATTTCTCTTTTTTTTAATATTACAGGAGCTAATCCTGAGTAAGGGACGGTTTAAAATTACTTTTTTTTAAATATTATATACAACATATCTCATTTTTTAATTTTTTTTATATTACACTATTAACATACTTAAAACTTATAATGTCGTTAAACCAATAGATTTCAAGGCTTCCGGAGACAATCGGCCTTCATTCCATTTCACTCTTAATCTGAAAGCAAATAAATAACGTCAAATTAAAAAAAAATTACCAATGAAAAAACACATAGACGTACCGAATTATACCGCAGTATAACAATTTTATTTTGATATGGAAGATAAGAAGGAAGGAAAAGAAAAAAGAAAGACATCTTTCTTCCTTTTATTCCTATGCTCCATTTCGAAAGAAAATGAGCTTGTATAAAAAAATTCCGTGCGATGACGGAGTAAGAATACAATTCACCACCCCTTCTCCTGCCCGTGGGTGTCGTAAAAGACGGCTAATGGATATGACATGCAAATAATATCTATACAAGAGAAAGAAAACTCGAAATAAAACCCTATACCAACCAACACGTCTGACCAGCGTGGTATAGTTGGTCAATTTCCCCTTCCATAGTGGAGGCCCGAGCCCAATAGTGGGACTTATGTGGACTCAGATGATGAAAAATTAAAACTCACAAAGAAAAAATAATTCACCTTTCTTCATTGTGCTTTATGGACCACAACTCGGGCATGTATTTGGGTTGCATGCTGTCAAGAAAGTGTTGTCGCCACAGCTCCTCGAGAAGTAGTAGGTTGCTACCCTGCGCCAAGAAGTACTCGACTACTTTAACGCCATGACTTTCATAGTCAGAATTCTCAGTGCTGCAAGTTAAATTACATTATTAGTTAGCAAAGTTATATTACATTATTAGTTTTATTACTCACGCTGTGTGCTGGCGTCCACGACTATTACCAACCCTTCATTATTTAGGGGTGTCGTAAAAGACGACTGAGCGCTTTCCATCGAACTGAGCTAACTGTACTGATGCTGTCTAGTCACCAATTACGTTCTCGAGGTTTGACCTCAGACAGGCGGCCATTGTTGCCAAAATCTCCTGCGATATGTACGATTGAAAAAAAGTGCGTATTGCGTCGGCCTCAAGTAATTTGGATAAAAGCGGGGTGATTATTATGATGTTAAGTTTAATCTTCGCTCGAGAGAGAAAACATATTTACTCGTTTTTATTGCGGGCAAGTAAAAATTGTGGCAGGCAAGCAAACAACTCATCATCACAGAACAAATACATCCAACTGCTGGGCTCGTTCTTCATTCGCTATGGGAGGAAAATTACTATACCAGCCTGGTCAGATACCAACAGGTATAGAGTTTTATTCCTGGTTTCATTTCTCTTACATAGTTGTTATAATTATGTATCGTAAGGGTTGTCTTTTGAGACATCCATAGGCAAGGCGGTGGTGAATTGTATTCTTACTAGTAAGTAAGAATCGTTATTAATATAATAAATCCATTATTGTTATTCTAAATGTAATAATTGACATAGTAGAACAGTGTCGTTAACTCGTCGCAATCATCGGTGCCGACCTGAAGCTGCCGACCATCGCCAGGGCGATGCTCAACAGCGTCAGGAACTGGGACGCGGTCGCAGCTTTCTGCGAGGCAGTACTCTCGCGGAAGATGGTGGCGGAGCGCGTGCGCGAGGAACGTCTCCTCGACGACGCGACCCGCCACCGGCGACTAGGGCGGCGCAGGTGCGTATACCTGCGCCTGATGGCGCCCTAGCCGAGGCCGCGGGTGACTGGATCGGGGAATTAGTTCATCACCCTCGCGAGGAAAGACCGACGTCCTCCCCGAAGGGGGGACGTCGGTCGAGGAGAGGGTACTGCTCAGGGAGTATTCCGTCGGGCCGACCACTGACGACAAGTCACCCTGCTCCGATGGTCGGCCCAACGTCGAAGGCGACGTGTCACGGGTTGCGTGCTTACGCCCCTCTGTCGCCCCGGACGGAATGAAGCGAGGAGTGCGCCGACCGTAACCCAGCCCCAAAGAAAATCTGTTTAAATAAAAAAAAAAAATAGGAGGTGTCGTAAAGGCACACGACAGAAGTGAAACTTTTCTATTACAGGAAAACATTTTTATTATTTATCTATCACTTTTATATATCACAGATTATGTTTTCATTCATTTATTTATATAAATATGTGAAAACTAGAAGAGAGTATATTTTACCCTTCTTAAATTCGCGAGAAATATAACCTAAGCGACTGTCATATCATATAATTACACGTCTCTTTTTCTCGAGATCTTTTCGTCACATAAAAAGGTTGTGGATCAAAATTTCAAGGCTCTCCTACAATAAGTTCCACTGCGCAAAATTAGATGATTAGAAACATAGATGTTCATAAAACTAGGGAACAGTCCACCCGGGCCCATGAACGCTGTAAAGTGTTCAAAACGTCGGGCAATCAAAAATCAAATACAAACTACAAACGCGATAACATCCGTAAAGTAGTTTTATTTAAAATGTGTATTACTCGCGTAAACATCAGACATCATTAACATAGATTCTGATATTTCTATAAAGGGTCATTAATATTAAACCAAACCTATTATTTGATTAGCTATAGCCTGATCATACTCGGGCCATACATTTACGAACGCTCGCGATTAAACAAAACTAAACAATCTGGACAACATACATGATTACAATAAAATTATGTGAATTCGTCAGCCGTCAGCTACTCGTCACTTCCATTGCAGAGAGCCAGTGCCCGATAATGGAACATAAAAAAGGCTATTTAATACTTACGAAACTTGTAATTTGCAGGCTTCCTCTAGCAATTCCTTTGTGATAATATCATGATCAGTATAATATTGTAGAATAACGTCTTCTAACTCCTTACGACGAGCATCTGGGATGTCGTATTTGCCGTTATAGTGGTGTAAAGCTCTGGCCGCTGAACGAATTTTCCTAAGAAAAGTTAGGACAATTGTTAATATTCATACTGCAACAATACTAATATGTAGAATACGATTTATAGTTTTGTTGGGCTGATAAACTAATGGTTGTTATCTCCAAAGAGTTTACCTGAACTGTATGAAACATAAAAAAAAATTAAATAAAAAGGGAGCCGTCGCTCAGGACGCCTCGCAGATGAGAAACATCGAAATAATTTTGTACAAGTATATATATATGCATAAAAGAACAGATTATGACAGGAACTAATATGGCATAAAGTATTATTAAAATATTATCATTTTTTGCCAGAAAATAACCAAAAACAATATTTTTTTCTCATATAGAATAATTTTCATATTGTACTGGTAATAAATTTGTAACAAAATATAGGTCAAAATTTAATAACTAATTTCTGATGCGGGTAGACATAAATCACTGTATGTAATAACGATGACTTGTTGGACGTGAGTCATCTTAGTACACCCGTGACCATGAACGCTGTAAAATGTTCGAAACTTCAGGCAATCATAACTCAAATACAAGCGCGATAAAATCCGCAAAAATAATTTTATGTGTAATACTCGCGTGAATATCAGAAACCATAGAGTTTTATGTCAAGTTTTCCTTCTCTTGCGTTGATGGTGGTGAATTGTATTGCTTGCCTAAGCGGTGACATTATCACCATACATTATTTCATTATTATTTTGTCCCACTGCTGAGCTCGTATTCCAGAATAGGAGAGAAATTAAACTACTACTAGGTGGTCACCGAGTGGTCGAAATTCTGTCGTAATTAAATGAATTAACTTTTCTGCTATACAATTTTCTGTTTATTTTATTTATATTGAGCAAGCTGTATGTCACTATTAACTAATATATAAGTAAAAAATCTATTAAACATTGTCATCATAATTATGATTATTTGACATTCAGTTCGACCAGAGATTTTAACCGTAAACGAAAGTGTATAAGCGTTGTTGCGTGTGTTGCAATTGTATGGTTAGTGCGCGTAATGCCTTTTTTTAATGAATTTAATGTACCTACATATTTCTGATCCATTATTATGTGAAATTTAATTTTTATGCACTTCCCCTCATTATATACTTCAACTGCACAGATGGCGTAGTGGTTAAGATAGCGACCTACAGCGCCAGTGTCGGAGGTTCGAATCCCACGCGGGACAACACTTTGTGCGATCCACAAATTGTTGTTCTGAGTCTGGATGTAATTTGTGTCCGTTAATTATATGTTTGTAAAGTCCCCCGCAATACAAGGATTATTTCCTTAGTGCAGGGAATTGTCTTAAATAAAATAAAAATAAATGACAAACTGTGCCAAATTTCATACTTGTCCATCCATATAATTTTCGTAAAAAGGGGTATAAAGATTTGCTTCACATATTAATATATAGATACCACGCTAGTCTAAATAGCTAGTATAGAGTTTAATATCAAGATTTCCTTTTCTTGCATACATGTTATATACATATTATGTATTACTCATCTTTTACGACACCCACGGGCAAGATAGGTAGTGGTAAATAGTATTCTTAATCAATGAAATAATACTGTTCGTGATAAAAAAGCAATACTAATTTTTATCTTGACAATTAATTGATGATTTTTATCATTTCCAATTGACGATTAATATTTTAATTAAAATTTCTGGCCTATATTGATATTAATACCATAGTAATTAGATAAAGAAAATTGTAGTTGTTGTCACGATTTAACGTAAAGTGTTGATTTGGGACGACAACTGAATGACGAAGGAGACGGATTGGAGTGGAAGAAAATGGTATAGTAGGTCAATTTCCCTCTTATCATGGAGGAGACTCAAGGCCAGCAGTGGGACATGTATGATTTGAAAAGATGAGGATGATATAAATTTATGATAGACCTACTTGCACGTGGCGTCCTCCTTAAATCTTTTTGTGTAAGGTGCTGAGCATTGGACGGCCAGCTTCTCGCGAACCGCCTGATCCTTAATGTTGCTGAGCTGATGGCAAGGGCCGCATAGTAGCACTACGTCGTGAGATGAGTGCTCCTTCATTATTTCTATAAAACATAATTTTCATAATTATATATACAATCTTTGTTAACACTAGATTGCTCGAATTTTTGTATATATGTACCTGCATAGTCCAAAAGCAGTCAAAATGACTGCTTATAAGAAATATAGCCACAATATATTTATACTCCGAATATGAAGATAAAAAGGCAAATGCCACTGTTAATAAAGCGGTTAATATGTTTTATTAGTAAAAATAAATATGTGTTGTTCGAAATATCCTTTTTTTTTAATTTGTGTCATATTTTACTACCCTCTTTTTAATTTAAAATCGAAAAGCAGTCAAAATAACTTCCTCAGATTCCAATCTAGTGTTAAAGTGAGATTCGTCGAGATTCCTTGAATCGTTTTAACAAGGTAAGAATACGTGATCCCCAATTTATGTATCAACTTATTTCTTATTCTTAAGATATATTTAGCTTAACTTATATTAAGGTTACGCTTTATATAATTCTGTGTGTACTGCGTCGAAGTACCAATACAAAATTTCACCCTTCTATTTTTACAATGGGCTTAGGACGAATATTTGCATTAGTGTTCGTATCGTTATCGAGACCAATCTACATACATATATGAAATTTGAAGCAGCGCCTCTATCGGACGATAGTGGAACTACCAAATCCATACAAAGTAATCTCGATAACGTTACGAATACTTTGACGCAAATATTCCTGCTAAACCCACTGATCATATAACAGACAATGATGCTATAATCAAATAATATAAACAATATGACCATAAATATTACTGCCCGCAATAAAATACATTGTTTGTTGTGCAGGTATTGATGGCGATGGTACCCGGAAGGGTCATCTGCTGGGCTGATACTGAAGACAAAGCCTGGCAAAAACTGGCGATCATTATCATCATCACTTCAGTTCACATATGTCCCACTGCTGGGCTGGAACCTCCTCTACAACAGGAGGGAAATAGACATACTATACCACGCTGAACAAACATATTGATATAGGGATATATTTAGAGTTATGCTTCTGTTACATAAATTTTATATGCATATTATATCCCATAGTAGTCTTTTATCGTGTCGTGGGTATCGTACCCACGGCAGGATAGGGGGTGGTGGATACTATTCTTACACCGTCACCACACGGCAATGGCAGGTTATAAGGCAAAATGCCGTCTTTTTCCTCACCCGAACGGTCTAGAGTCTAGACCTTAGCTTGTGCAAAAAAAAATACAACAAACCTGGGAATAGTTTCCTGTATTCACGAGGCACGACATTCTTACGGATATATGAGTTGGTAGTACCGCATACGACGCATCTGTTCTCTTTCTGCAGTTGATAGAATCGGCCGACGTCGCCCACAGATCGACCGGAGGGTTCAAATCGTAATCGCACTGTCAGAGGGTCTTCTGATACTACGTCAGCTAACTGCCTCTCTACATACCTTGATAAAACAAAAAATATTATTTGTGAGCGAAAAATGAATACCATAAGTGGAATTATAATTCACATCTACTGGAAACCGATGCCTGAGTAGAAGCAATTTGTTACTGCCCTTCGTTCGGTGAGCGAGAGCGCCGGAAGCCCAACTTTGAGTGTGTTTGTGTGGTAGGTTTTGGTGCTGACTGGTATCACCGAACCTCATTGCACCCAGTCATGCCTTACTGTCAGGTAGGTGGCGGCCTCGCCAAGGTCCATGAGCGGTAGCAGCATCACTTACCACTGTGTGGGCGGCAGCATCACTTACCATCAATAACAGGTTGCTCGTTTGCCACGGTTTGCAATAAAAATAGTTCTAACCGCCTAATAAATTTGGCCAGCGTGGGTAGTTAAGTATGATAACCAAATTGCACCACCCCCTCTTGCCCTTGTGTGTCGTAAAAGACGACTAAGGGATACCTGCTTTAAGAGAAGAAAAGCTTGAAATAAAACCCTATACCAACCCATGATATAGTAGGTCAACTACCCTCCTTTAGTGGAGTGGGACAGTGGGGCATATATGAATGTGAAGATATAGTTTAATTTTATAGCCTATATTCGTCTATCTAGGTTATGTAACTTTTAAGCTGTCTAACTACTATTAGCAGTGTGGAGGAGGCTACAAATACTACCTACTCCTGTATTGCTCGTGGGTGTTGTAAAAGACGGCTAAAAGCGTGAGCCCTTGGGGTGTCCTGCGTCCAATAGCAGATGCCAAAATGATATATGGTTACTTACCACATAGGTTTCTCATAGTTACAGGTACACAATAATTCGCCATCGGGCGCTTCCAAATAACAATTGTGGTACAGAGGTTTACTGCGCGTCGCATTTGGATATCGTTTGCCTACGGTTTCTTTTAAAGATTTCTTCTTATCATTTGTCCTGAAATATATCCTATATTTGGATAGATTCTCGGTTGGTTGGATAATTGGTTGTAGATATGGTTTTGACTGCAGGGAAAGTTGCGATGTGTAAAATTGCTGCTGAAGGAGTGATTATCCGGCGTTTAAATAGAAATCTTACAATAAATAATATTGATGACGTTTTCGCTAATATTACATCATCTCAACGCATATAAATCCCACTGTTGGGCCAGGTCCTCCAACACAATTCAGGGTAAATTGATCTTACTATACCACCCCGGTCAGATGTATTGGAATAGTATTTTTAAGTCGAGTTTTCGATATTATCTGCTTATCATATCCCTTAGTCGTATTTCATGACACCCATGGGTGTAAGAAGGGGGAGGGGGATGTTGGGTATTCTAACCCCGTCACTACACAGAATTATATGTTACATATGAATTTAAAAAAAATTACGGACTTTTTCGAAGTTTGAATTTTGTTTTAACTACGCCGACGTTTCTAATCCTCTTCAATTTTACGTTCTGCACACATTCCATCTAATAAATTTGGACTCTTAATGAGATAAGTCCCATCGCCTAATTGTATTGACTTTGGAATGGTGGAAGATGTTCAGCATATTTTGACGGCATGTGAGCGAATCGTAACGTAGAAGATGGTCGTTTTTGGGACGTTTGATGTCGGTTTCTCTATTTCTATTGCAGCGTAACCTACTACTGAACCAGCATTCTGTTTTATAACTTAGCTAAATTAGCATTATATGTATAAATAAGAAAATATTATTTTACTAGCGATATGGTCACTAAACAACAAAGCCTATAATAAATTAAACCCAAAAAATCATATTCAACATTTATGGTCATATTATTTTTAAATTCTTTTCCTTCATTTTATTACTAAGGGATATAATATGCACATAGGGTTGTACATGTATGACCAACACGGCATAGCAGGTTAAATTCCCTCCCATTGTGGAAGAGGCCCGAGCCCAAAAGTGGGACGTATGTGGGCTGCGATAATGATAATGATTTTCATAACATTTCATATATAGGTGTATGTGTATTACATTTCAATAATGACGCATAAAAGAATGATAAACTTCCGTTAAAGAACGTTGACGCGCTAGGAGGAAAATCTAACAGATTCTTAATGATGCAATATATAAATATTACACAATATTAGAAAACAAGCACAATCAATTAGTGCAACATTTATAATGTTTAACGTTAAACAGAAATATTTCTTTGTCTTAGAGTTTATTGCGAAAATGAGAGATAATGAGAGATTATCGAGATTTCATTTAGGGGGCAATTCACGTGAAGCGGGCAGCAAAAAAATGTCAGAACCTGAATGGATGTACTTATTTATTTTTTTACTGAAGCTTTATTTCTAGTTTAGACTTTAAATAATTGACGAAATTTGAGTAACGGATTCTCCATAGCATTAAAATGCTGCTAATATTAAATTTTATAAAAAAATAAACTAAGTATTGGACGTTTAAGAATAAATAAACATATTTCTTGCCATTTACTAAAAATTCGTTTTTTTTTATATAGAAAATCGAAAATAAACATTTCAAATCGGATTTTACTTAACTTCGGCATTTTTATTGTTATTACAAAATATAGTAAGCTAGCTAATAATAATATGTGCAACATTTTTAGAATGGGATTTGCATTCGACTTTTATTTATACGCAGATTATTGCGAGGCATCGCACTGTGCGCCTTATTGGCGATACATTGTTGAACTATTTTCGAACGAGGAAAATGCCTCTTGATATAAATTTAAAAACAAACTTATTTTTAAACAAACTTCACGTGAAACCTCATAGGTAATTTGCAATAGCAAAACCGGTACTAGGAAATGTCTCCATGCCAAAAAGTTTGCCTATAACACGATAATTAAAATACGAGTGCTGACTCATTGCATATTAATTCAAAGACAAAAACTATAAATAAAATTACAAATCTCAACCGGTTGTTTAATCATTTTTGCACAATATGAAACAAGGGTGTGATTATGTACATACCCAAGTACTTTTTTTCCTTATTTTATGACATGAAGTTTTTTTTTAAAGAGTTTCGGGGAATTCCTTTCAAGAAACAAATAGCTAGTCAGATTAAGTGCTTACGATAGCCGAGTTCAAGACTGAAAATCAATAAACTTCTACGGCGCAAAAGCGTCAACAATGTCATTTTCAATTATCATCGTCCTCTTCTTATCTTAACAATTGTGTTAGGGGTTGATGCAATATACATATACTCTACTTCCTTTAAACCTATTATAAAAGTTATTGACAATAGTTTTATGACCGGTCGCCTGTCTTACGTCAATCCTCCTTGAGAAGGTCGCTGTAAAATTCTTAGTGATCTTTTACGACACTCATGAACTTACAGGGGGTGGAAGTATACGTAGCCGTTGTCACATAGTATCGATTACGAAGAGAGATTTGCGATAAATAAGAAAATCTCCATGTCAGTGAAAAGCTACTAAATTTGATCAGCTATTATGGAGATAAGGCTAAATATACAGAGAGATAATTTCAATGAAAATATGACATGCAAATAATGTTTATTATTCTAATCTTATCTAATATTTACGAACAAAAACCACGTAGCGAAAAGCACAATGATCCTTCCAACTAATCAGCGAAATCGATCTAATTACATACACATGACACATCCGACCAATAATAATGACATATCGTGATTGTTTTTAATTGGTTTAGACTTGAAATATATGTTACATAGAATTGGTCTAGATAAAAGGTCCACAAACATCATCCATCTTTTAATTTTAAATAGCGACCCGTCCTAGCTGCGCTTCAGTTCCAGCAGTTTCTCTCCACAATTTCAAATCTACAATAAGTATTAAGTGTCCTAAACCGCGGCAATTTGCTAGTACATAATAATAAAAGAAGGGAATACGGCGGGTTATGGGGTCGAGGCCGTCTTTTCGTTTGCCCGACGGAATGGACAGCGTGCATTCATCCCGTCAGACAAAAGGGCACCATAGTTAAAGGACCTTCTTGTTATTTGTAACCATGACGATATGTGTATATTGCATAAATGTTATCTGCCTATTATTGTGGGTTTTGTTTTATACTCTGCTTAATAAAACATAATATCATCATCTTGCTCTTATCCCAATTACTTGGGGTCGACGCAATATGTCATCTGTTTTGACATATTGCAAAAAGTTTCGGCAATGACTTTTATGACCGGCCGCCTGCCTGACGTCAACCCTCCTTGGGAATGTAATCGTTGACCCAAATGGTACCAGATGGAGTTGGTCCGGGTCAATCTAGGGCTCTTAGTCGTCTTTTACGACACCCACGAGCAAAGCAAGGGTAGGTAGTATTCGAAGCCGCTACCACAGCACACTCTGCTTAATAAAACATTATTGTGAATAATTCCGACTATGTGTATCACTGGACTAAGAGTTTAATTGTTGAAAATAATATCAGATTGCTACTACTCATGAATAATTCTGAACAAAAACCCGCCTTCAACTTTTTTTTTTTATGGACTGTCAGAACCCGACAAAATGGCATGGCAGAAGTGAAACTTCTTTATCTCATTCTCTCGCCGAATCCTTTACATTTGCGTGTTTATGTCTCTAAGGACTCGCTTTTTCGTTTCATCGAGTTTGAAATCACAACGATTCTAAAGAAGTTTCACTTTAAAAAGAATCTTCAAAATCGGTAATTCAGTCCAAAATTCAGAGTTAAGACACATAAAAAAAAAATACAGTCGAATTGTAAATCTCCTCCTTTCTGCCAAACCCTATGATAAAAAATACAGTTTGTACTATTGATTACACTAATATCGCTTTTATTTACTAACCTTTATCAAGCAATAAATGTGTTTTTATCTTGGTAGGTATGTGATAAGTATTACTCTTCCGCAAAATTGGCTTACTGTGACTGGGTACGTAGGGATCTTATTGTAAGATTAATTTTAGTTGGCAATTTGACATTGGCAATTATTCCACAAGATAATAAATGGTTAGCCATTGGCAAGGAAGGTGATAAAACATTATATTCCGACTTCCTTGCGATACTGATATCTAGTTTTATAACACAAAATTTTTTTGAAATACCGATTTTACAGTTTGTATAGAATTTTTTAAATTTTCCTATGTTTCGAATTAATTCCAGCATTCATGGACATGGTCTTGGAAGGATTAAGGTTAAGTATAAGCATTGATGTGTGTGTGTGGCGATTGCATTGTAGTGAGCGTAATGACTTTTGTAATGAATTTAATGTATTTTTAATACATTATTCTATGAAATTTCAGTTGTATGCACTTCTCCTCATTATATACTTCAACTGTGCCAACAGAAAAATAATGACCAGTACATAAATAATGGATGGGCCACTGTATTCCTAAACTTTAATAATTAATATGCAAAAATAATGGCAAATACACTTACTTTGTTTTTGAACTTGTATTATGTTTCACTTTATACTTCCTATTCAAGTATTTACTACAGAATTCTGTCGGATTCCAATTATTGTACCAATTAAACCATGTATTCTTTTTTCTAAGTTTTTCTAATAGTACTGCATAAATTTTGATAGCAACATGAGCATCAGTTGCTGCATAATGTGCTTGTCTGTCTGTTAGTTCGTCTGCTTCCCAGTCACTACAACGGACCTGATGAAATAAAACAATATTGACATCATTAAATCATTGCTAGATAGACATTATTTAAAACTACAATGGATGACTAGGCTGCCTATAGATTACGATTTTTGCAAACTCTATAAACACCAAGTAATAATTTATTGTTATAAATTGAACTAGCAGATGTAAAAAGTAGAATTAAAAAAATAAAAAGAAGAGCTTGGAATCGGTTCCAGCGCCACCTACCGGATCCAATTGTAAACCATTAGAACATACATAAAAAGTCATCAAATTTTGGTCCAAGATTTTAATCACATACACACCAACAGAAGAATTATATATATATAATTATTATATTATATATAATTATATAAGGCTATAAGATTTAACATATTATTATAGCAAAAACAAACATTACAGAGAATGCTAAATTAAAAAAAAAAACTAATGAAATATTTACAAATATTGAAACTCATTAGTTCAATATGGTGGATGTGTAAACTAACTTTTTGGAAAATTCTTTATATTATTTCAACATAAAGATAATTTTCTATATTATATCCTCATAATAATATATTTCCTGTATTATTACCTTACTTTTAGTCTTAATCATCATCATCTCAGCCCATGTACATCCCACTGTTGGGCTCAGGTCTCCTCCATAATGAGAGGGAATTTGACCTACTTTACCATGCTGGACAGACATGTTGGTATAGGGTTTCATTTCGAGTTTTCTTCTCTAGCACAGATGTTATATTGTATGTTATATCCCTTAGTAGTTTTTTACGACATTGACGGGCAAGATAAGGAGTGATGAATTGTATTCTTACTCCACAGAAATTAGTCTTAATAAACAATCTAAAATATTTGCAACATCTTACCTTCCAACTTTTATCCATAACAACACCAAGAACTGTCTTAGCAAGAGCAGCTAAGCCACCTGGCTCATAATCACAACACTGGGCCAAGAACCTTAGGTCTAATGTAGACTTTGTAGCCACAGAATAGTCTTGGCGCAACTTTTGACCGTCTTCTTCAGGAGCAACACCCACTTTGATTACTGTCTCATCTTCTAAGAGATTCTACAATAGAGAAAATAATATATACTTTTTTATGTATACCAGCCATTCAGAAAAATTCTTTCTTATAGCTATCCATAAATAGTTACTAAAAACAGTACATTACATAGTACATTACTAAAAACATATTTAAAAATTTTGTAAAATAAGAATAATTAATTCTTTAAAATTCTCTCTTGCAGATATGTATTATTATTATTTGTAAAAGTGTATTGTATTATTATTTGTAAAACTATGTACAATGATATATATTTTTCAATTTATTATTGGTGATTTAAAGTGTAATGATGTTTCTGAATTCAACCTATACAAGATGCATAAATCAAATCATAAAATTTAAATAAAATAGAATGAAAGTGTATAGAAATAAACTAACCTTTAAAGATAATGGAAAACTCTCCATAGCATTAAGTTTGAACAAACCACAATATCCATCATATGAAGAGAGCTGAATAAATGCAACAGGCCTTCTCTTTCCTCTTTTTTCTGTTACCCATTCACAATCAAAGCCAAGGACACTATATTGAGTACACCTTCTAAAATAAAAAAGACAATATTTGTTGCATACAATTGCCATAAACATGCATTGGTCTTATTAAATCACTGGATCTAATTATTGATTTTCTTACCTTCTTAATTCAAAAACTACTTTGTCGCAGCTTTCCTCTGTTTGAACTGTCTCAATTTTTAAGTAGTCAAAAATTTCATCGGCATTGCGAAGTCTATGTTTACTCTTATTTAAAATATAAGTAATACCACCAGCAAGTCCGACAATTGCAGAGGTTAAGTATACTTTATGTTTCATTGATAAAGCCATTGAATATTTTTTAAATAATAAACTATTTAATTACAAACAAAATACACGTTCACTACAGGTTACGTTAATCGCTTCAGGCTGATTGTTGACAACTTCTTGTTGTGTTGATGTTTTTATACGTTTGAAAATTCGAAATTTATTTCATATTTTATGACATCATTGAATCATCACTGCCAAACAAATAGTGAAACTACAACTGTCATTATAAAGAGATTACGAATAAATAATTGTAGTTAGACATGTGTAACACTGCGCTGCGCCGCGCAATTGCACCAACTCGGTTCACTGCGCTGGAAGTATCAACACACTTCTAGAAAATGTGTTAGCGCACGGCGCAATCGTCGCAGCGCCGGCGAATCTGAACAATTTTTTTATTTATGCGCCTATAAGGCAGGCTATAATCGACCTTACTGCCTTGTCTTACGTAGCTTACACATAATTTTCTTTACATATAATTTATTATTAGCGTAAGAGATAAGTAACATCCGTCAGTAAGTCGTTACCATTAATTGGGTGCTGAAAACCAAATACACTATTATACATATTAACGTAAATCACTATTATATGATATTCACAACACTTCAACTGTATTACATATTAAACTAGCTGACTCAATACAGATGTTGTTCTGTTCAAATAAAATAAAGGAATGCTCTTTGAAATCGACAGCAGCGCCACCTACCGAGTCCAGTTGTGAATCTAAACCATTCTCGTATCCCTTTGAACATACACAAAACATTTCATCAACATCGGTCCAGCCGTTTAAGAGGAGTTTCAGTGACGTACACAACAAATATATATAATGTAAATAAAGATAAAATATCAGCAAAATTATTTAAAATATAAAACTAAAAACAATAATTCATTCAAGAGCGTAACATTACACTCCCATATTCCCGCCGAAAAACTCAAGGTCGAACAACTCTGTGAACTCTGTGAAGTGTAAATAACGCTTTTAAAAATTGAGTTATACCTAGGTGCGCATTTAGTTTCTCATTCGGTTGTTTCATGTGTTGCGCCATGACGCAATAAGTTAGAAATGGAGTTATACCTGGAGTGGCGCAGATGGCGCACATTTCATTCGTAGCTCACTCGGTCGTGTTTACATTTTGTTGCGCCATGGCGCAATTTTGAGTTGGCGCAATGAGCCGGCGCAGTCTACTGCGCATGAGTTACTGAGTTAACGCAAGGATTATCGTTGAGTTACCCATGCCTAATTGTAGTAGACTTGTAGATAGTATTGTAGCAAACCGTACTACTTTATAATTTGTGAAACCGTATGTATTCGGTACTGAGTAACGGTGTGCCATTTAGTACGAAGTAACGAAACGTTACGAATTCATTTCGTTACTCGCATGTTTCGTATCATGGGTACCTATCATAGATAATGGTACCTATACTGTTTTAGTTCACACAAGTAACGTTGATGCCTGTAATAAAATAAAACGTTTGCTGATCGTATATATTATGCATTCGCACGCTTATTCTATTAATTTAAAGACGTAAGTTACAAAGAACGATGTTTGTTTGATAAATAAAATATAATTTGGCAATTCGTTTTTTTTTTACTGTTTGTTGAATATATTGTTTGTAAACAAAGTTTAAGATTGGAAATAACATAAGCTCATTGTCAACATTTTTAAAATAATAAATCCATTGTAATTTTTGTAGATTTTGTTAATAGTTCATTTGTAGCTTTACACGTTACCTATTAAATGAAACTAAATTTAGAATAACTTTAACACAAATCTGGTTCAATATACGGCAAAGTGAAATGTGCACCTTACGCCGCTTGGTATACAAATGTATTCTACAAATAGCGAACGTTGCTACGCCGCGACGTTACACTGTATGGGTACGGATACGACTCGATTCGGTGTCCTAAGATACAGGTATCTTAAGTAACGTGTAACGTAACGATACGAATGTAACGAGTACTAATTCTTCTAGTAACAATTACATACGGGTACGCTTTCTTTCGTTACTTTTACACCTTCACCTCTATATACATAGTACTCTGTGGAACAAATCGAACACAAAGTTTCTTTTTTTTTATATCATGGCGTTTACAAGATTTCGCCAATAACTGAATTTGTCGTTCGCGAACGAACGAATCAAACGATCCGGGTCTCAAGATCTGTGCAAACGATAGGGTCACTTCGAAAAATGTGAGTTGTTCACTAGATCGACTCGTTTAACAAAACCTACGAGGGTGAATATTTGCAAATGAACATATTAGACAATTTTAAAGAATGAAAAAATAGCACTTACAAAACTGTTCTTTAGATATTCAAAACAAAGCTGATAGCATATACATACAAAAAAATGTGTCAGACCAAAAAATAAGCCTTTATATACCTACGTCACAATTTGGATCTGAAATTATTGTGCAAACGGTAATGAGAAATTAAACAAATGGTAAAGAGAATTACGGTTTTGGAGCTAACAACTCATACCTATACCTATTTATTAAATAGGTAAGTATAGATAAAAACCAAAAAAGCGACGATAGAGATAATAAATATTTAATACAGCTGTACAAATATCAAACCACTCATCGCCCAAGGGCTCCCCCTGTGGGGAACGGACCTCGGCTTGGGGCGTCGCTGGAGGCAAAGTGGGCGTGCCCACGTTTTTAGTCGTGACTTTTGCGCGGCGCGGTTTCGCACCTCGACGGCGAGGGCGAAACCGCGGATATTTATATGTTAAGGCCTCGCGGGCCGTGTAGGCTCTTTGTTGAGCGAGTGTGATATTGTCATCCTCTTCGTCGAGGACGTGACGAGGACGTCGGATGGAGGAGATTTTGGAGGGTCTATAGGAAGCCGCCCCAACCACTAGTTGGTTGGGGTGTGTCATGGCAGAGTCAAAGTAGCTCTGAGAGCACCGTTTCATAAACTGCTTGATGGTCGGCAGTTCGAGGTCGATGTGGAGATTGACGTTTCGTATGAACCACGGTGCTCCCGTAGCTCGGCGCATGAAACGATTTTGTAGTGTCTGTAGCCTGTGGATCCTGTGTGGCTTAACATGCGCGAACACCACGCTGGCATAGGTCATAATAGGCCGTATGCAGGTGGTGTATAGTCGGATTTTGCTACTCAGGGGCATACGCGACCTAGAGTTGAGTAGACAGTGGAGACGGCCCATCACAAAGGCTGCCCGTGCGCGGACTTGCTTTATGTGAGGGGCGAAGCTGAGTCGATCGTCAAGGGTCACACCCAAATATTTGGCCTGCCTGGTCCAAGTGACCGGCTTGTTGAAAATTTTAAGGGGGGGAATGCTATCGATAGAGTAGGAACGGGCAGTTCGTCTAGTGAACATGACCGCCTGACTCTTCTCGGGGTTGATTTCTAATCTCCATTTCCTAAACCAATTGACTAGGGCGGTAACCGCTGTTTGGAGAGTCTTGGCTACTGTTGTCGGGGATCTACCAGCACAAAAGAGTGCGGTGTCATCAGCGTAAAGCGCTTTATGTACCCGGTTGAATTTGGGCATATCGCTAGTGTATAGCGTGAAGAGAAATGGGGAGAGGACCGACCCCTGACGGACGCCGGCCTTGATAGGGTGGGAGGTCGACAACGTCTCTTCCACCCTGTAGCGAAAGCTGCGATGACTTAAGTAGTCATGTATAATGAGAATTAAGTAGTGAGGGATCTTGAGGAGATAGTTTGTAGATTAGGCCTTCATGCCAAACCTTGTTGGATGCTTTCGCTACGTCTAGGAATAATACACCCGTATATCTGTTCGTCCGTCCGTGTGGTGACGGAGTAAGAATACAATTCACCACCCCCTATCTTACCCGTGGGTGATCGTACGAGACGACTAAGGGATATAAAACGCATATAACATCTATGCGAGAGAAGGAAAACTCGAAATAAAACCCTATACCAACACGTCTGACCAGCGTGGTATAGTAGGTCAATTACCCTTCCATTATAGAGGAGGCCCGAGCCCAACAGTGGGACGTATATGGGCTGAGATGATGATGATGATGATGATATCTGTTCATGATGAACTGACTACTTGTGTATTCTACCAAGCGGTGAACTTGTTGTACGCAGCTGTGTTTAGCTTGGAAACCAAACTGTGCGTCGGGAACGAGGTTGTTAGCCTCGGCGAATGTACGTAGTCTACTGAGAACTATTCGTTCGTAGATCTTACCTAGACCTTTTAGTAGACTAATCGGGCGGTAACTACTGGGTTCGGTACGGCGCTTGCCGGGTTTGTGGATTCCTATTACCACGGCCTCTTTCCATTGCGCGGGAAAGATGTTATTATTTAGTGCTGCATTGAAGATGCAGCACAACAGGACTATCAAGTGGGCGGGGAATAATTTAATGACTTTATTTGAGATTCCGTCCGAACCTGGGGCTTTTCTGGTTTTAAGACCCCTGACTAACGATTCGACCTCATCGGTGGTTACTACTGGGATAGGCTGATCGGGGTTGTCGTTTCGTAACGAGCGCGAGAGAGTGGTACGACGTTCCACTTCGTCGGCGATGAAGCGGTGATTCGCGGCGTCGGGGTGTAGTGTACTCGGCGTACACTGAAGCTCCAAGCAGTCGGCCAGGCATTCTGACTTTTCGTCGTCCATAAACGCTGGTGGCTGGTTAGGTCTGGTGAGAGGAGGGAGAGTGGACACGATGTCTTTTTTGAGTGAGCGGGAAAGCTGCCAAAAGGCTACGGGCCGTAGGCGGGTACGGTTGTCCTCCGTGGGGTAGCGGTCATAAGCGCGTGTCGCGGCGTTTTTACGTCTTAGCAAGTCACGGACGTCGTCTGGCAGGCGCCATTTACGATCGCTCGTATCTGGTACCGGCCGCGAGCAGTCGTCCATTATCGACTGCACGTGACTTGTAAGCGACTCGATCGCCTGAGGGGTATGTGCCTTAGACGTAATGTCATTGGGAATTTGATCAAGGTGGACCGACGAGGTTGACTTGAGATTTTTCTCTAGCCGTGCCCAGTCAGTCGCTATTTTGATCTTTTCGTTGTTGTGGCCTGAGGAGCCGGGGGTGCGGGAGGCTAATTCCTAAGTCACCGGGCGGTGATCTGAGTCTAACTCGTGTTGAACTTCTATTGAACATAAACGAAGGTTTATGTTTTTGAGAAGAAAGATATCGAGTATGTCCGGCCTGTGCGAAACGTTAAAGGGGAAGTGTGTCGGCTCTATGGGCGCTATGACATCAAATCCCAGTCTGTCAGCGAATATCTCTAAAGTCTTGCCCCTCGTATTGGAACTTTGACAGCTCCAAGAGGTGTTCTTGGCGTTAAGGTCACCGCCAATGATGACGGCACCTCCCAATTCTAGCAAGGCTTTTAGATCTTTTTCAACCAACTGTTTCGAATGTTCTCTATTGGGAGAGAGATATGCGGATACAAGGGTGATACGCTGATGGCCTGAGAGGGCTAGCCTGCAAATTGAAGCTTCAATGTACATCAGAGGGGGCGGATCCACAGGTGTGCAATGCAGCGACCTTTTGTAGTAAATGAGCGTTCCACCCATTGGCGAGGTTGTCCTATCATTGCGAACTATATTATAGTTCACGATTCTAGGGTCCCTGTTGAATGGTTTTAAGAACGTTTCTTGTACTAACAAGATGTCGAGCTGGTGTTCCCGAAGGAATGTGCCTACTTCATCCCTCTGTTGGGTAAGGCTATTAGCGTTGAATGTCCCTACTTTGAGGTGTCTGGGTTTCACTCTACCGGGAGTGTACCTATCTATTTTAGTTGAATTTGAGTGAGCCTAGACGCTCTAACGTGGGGGCGAATTTGATCGCTATATTAAGGAGGGCGAGGTTGTTTCCCTCGTTCTTTCTAAGATCGGCTGCAATTTCGCGGATTTACGCGAAATTGATTTGAGCCGCGAAGTTGGCCACCAGGGCTAGACCTGGATCTAGTCCTTGGGGGGCTTTTGGGGGCGCGCTTTTAGCGACGACGATAGGAAGGGGGGCGCCCTGAGGGGGCTTGGGATTGTAGATAGATGTTTTATGTCAAATTTCGTATGACCTTTAAACGCCCTTGGTAGCGAGGCTTGTGTTTCAAACCACTGGCCAAGCGTTGGTTTTTATATTGTTTTAAACCGTATAGCCGCTTGTTTAAAACGACAGTCACGCTACAGAAGTCAGCGCAGACGCACGCGACGACGTGCTGTGCACAAAATAGCGCGTGGGCAGACAGAACGCAATCGCGATGTTATTACTCAACTTCTCGAGTTATACAAATAGTTGCCTGCCTTTGGGACTTAAATTGTGAAGGGTATAAAAATAAAATACAAAGAAGACATGCGTGGGATATTTTAATTTTTTCCTAAAATTGCACACAAAAGTGCAAGACTTACTCCAACTTTTTATTGTTTTGATAGGTAAGGCGCCATGACGTCGTTGTAGTGAATATACGGTACGTGAGTGTAAAGACGTCCTATCCACGCCACGTTCTCTAAACACTGTTGGTTTCAAACTAGCTTAAAAACCATGTAGCCAGCAAAGTGCTTTCTGCTTTTTTCTGTTTCAAACCATTGTTTGAAACCGTGTAGCGCATGCTTGATAGTGACAGAAAAAAGCGCAGAAAGTGCTATTTTGCGTTTTTCTTGAATCTGAAATTTGTAGTAGCGATGAGACGAATTGCTTTTTTTTTCAATTCGAATCAATCGAATTAAAATTACTATTGATTTGAATCGCAATTCGAATTGATTCGGATTGTCACATTCGTCACGTCAGCATTATAGTCAAATTCGTACTCGTATGTCAAGTCATCCACCTGTGAAACCGAGTTGGCGAGTTATAATTCGTTTACATTATTATTAGAGCGAGTTTTTTCGCGGATCGGTTTGCATTACGAATGAGTCGAGATTTTGAGTTACAGCAGTGTGCTCGGTATTTGGTTACGGAAAGGAGACTTATAGGTATATTGACTTTTAAACACGTAGGTAATGTCAATACTCTTTTATTATTATGATTAAAATCAGCATACTAAGTAATAATAAAATCATATACAAAAAAATACTTTTTTTTTTTAAATAAAGTCTGATTTTGATTAGTAATTACCCGATAAATCAACTTTAAAAAAAATAAATACGTTTTTATACCTCTCAGGTATACTCATAATTAATAACTATTATTTCTAATTACGTAAACGAGCAGTCAACAAAAGCAAGAAAACATTAAATCGCGTGAGGGACAGAAAACGAATCAACGAATAGAAAACGAATCAACGAATGTCCTATCAAACCGAGTCGACTGATCGCCGCGTCGCGCCGCCGCGGCCGCCCGCGCTACGAGTACCTACCTGCCTATGTACGACACGAGTTAACGAATTGATTCGGTTTCGGTCAACGGCGATTCGAATGAACGAGTCAATAGTCTTATTCGAGTTATTCGGATTAAATGATTCGAATTACGAAATGCTAATTTGTAGTGATTTAGTAATTTACACGGCAGTTTAAATATAGCTTGTATTGAAACAATATTACACTTAAATAGAAAAAATACCTACTTACCATTCCAGCTTGCTCCTTACCATTCGGGTAAAATGTGAACAGGAAAAATGGTAAATAGTAAAATGGTAAGTAGATATTTGGAAACATTTGTGTACGTTGCATTATTTATTAGACTTATGAGACTAAATATGTTATCAGACGAGAAATAATCTTATGGAAAATATTTAGATCATTAACTAAATTAATCTGAACAAATAACTTACCTTTAGAAGACACGAACGGTAAGGAGGTTTTATTTTGACCTGGACGATTTTTTGGCGCCAAACCGCTCTTTAAGGCGTGTAATCTGCTCAAGTCACTAGCGGACACTGAGGTTGTGGTGGGGAGTCGTAGTGAGGATTACATTTACCATTGGGTACAATTCTATTTCACTGTCAGTATTCGCGAACGGTACGCAGTACGAAGGGTGGGACAATTTTTGAATTGATATTAAATTAACTGAAACTGTTCTTTATATCATATATTTTATTTCAGTTTATACATTAATTATTATATTTACTAAATAATAAGAAAAATGTTATTCTTCGAAGGTTTCGTTTAATTTTTCTTATCATAATGGTTGAAAATTGGAAAAAGGGACACGAATGGTAATGAGGTTATGGGCACAATTTTTTTTTTTTATAAAGTGGCTTATAGCTTGTAAAACACAATAAATTGATCTGCAATATGTGACCCACTTAATTAACTATGTATATAAAAAAGTTATCACAATCGATTAAGGTTTAATGTGTTATTCACAGCGAGACATCAAAAATGTACGTTTTCAAATATTCACCCACGAATCAGACCATATGACAGTCATTCGGTTATTCAGGTTGCCGCGTCTCGGTTAGACGTTCGTTGTCGCATTTTAATTGTTTTGATCTCACGTAAACAATCGAATTATAACAGTTCCTTTACTTTATACCTACTGTTATTCAATACTAAACTTTATTCCTCAGACTATTATTAATGTAAGGAAGATTCTAAGATACCTACTGAGTTAGATTTTATTTTCAGAACTACCTATTAGCATTTTTTTTTACCTAATACTATAGACATAATAATACAATAAACGAACATAGAAGTAGACTTAAACCTGAAAAAGCGGCACAGTTGATTTTTTTAAATTATAATTTTAAAATAATTATCTTTTAACTTTTCTAGGAACTTTTATTAATACAAGTTTCAACTTTTTTGTGATGTTTTTTTTCTATTACCTGCGTGTATATAAATAAATACGACCCTCTTGGTTGTATGTACTTAGAAGGTACGCAACTAGCTCATGAATCAAAGAATCAAGCGGCTTGGTTCGTGAGTTAGTTTGCGTACTGAGATGACAATCGAGTGCCGAATCCTTTAGTGAACAAATCGTTCGACTGAACGGGTCGCACGAACCGGATCATTTTGTTAACAGGTCAGTATTGATCTGAATCTCTAAAATTGAACAACGACACATATCTACTGAATTTAAATTGACAGTATAGGAATTAGGAAGCTAATATCTAAGAACTTTACGAGATTAAAGTTGTTACAGGTTGAGAGCCCTCAGCGCTCACCCATCAGTCCGGGTAAAGTTGTCACAGCCATCTGAGGCTAACAACTAAGTCGCACAAAAAAAAGATAAAAGATTAAAGTTGTTGGCTTTCGAATTTTCGATACCTATGTTGTTTAGTTGAACACAAAGTTTTAAAAATAATAATTTAAACCATCACAGATTAATATAATGTACTATGCACAGGACTATTAACTATTTTAACAACTTTATAGTTATTTTTGGTTATTTTGTATTAATTTACATTTCATTAGTTACTAAACATTTTTTTTGTGTATGGCTCGATTACTTCGGACCTTTAAGCCAAATCTTAATTTGTGAATTAATACTACATTTAAAGTAGGTAATTATCCATCAGTAAGTTAAATCGCCGACTTATGCCGTGGCTACACTGTTAATGGTATCTTCTATTAATTTTGGTGGAAGAGGTAAAGTTATCTCAAGAACTGTTCCATCACCAGTACCTCCTGAGCATCTCACTGTATAAAATGACCACAAAATTATTTGATATAACAGGTTACAAGTACTAAGATATTGTATAAATATAAAATATGCAACGATTGTAGTTAGTTACTAGGCATGGGTAACTCAACGATAATCCTTGCGTTAACTCAGTAACTCAGGCGCAGTAGACTGCGCCGGCTCATTGCACCAACTCAAAATTGCGCCATGGCGCAACAAAATGTAAACACGACCGAGTGAGCTACGAATGAAATGTGCGCCATCTGCGCCACTCCAAGTATAACTCCATTTCTAACTCATTGCGTCATGGCGCAACACATGAAACAACCGAATGAGAAACTAAATGCGCACCTAGGTATAACTCAATTTTTAAAAGCGTTATTTACACTTCACAGAGTTCACAGAGTTGTTCGACCTTGAGTTTTTCGGCGGGAATATGGGAGTGTAATGTTACGCTCTTGAATGAATTATTGTTTTTAGTTTTATATTTTAAATAATTTTGCTGATATTTTATCTTTATTTACATTATATGTATTTGTTGTGTACGTCACTGAAACTCCTCTTAAACGGCTGGACCGATGTTGATGAAATGTTTTGTGTATGTTCAAAGGGATACGAGAATGGTTTAGATTCACAACTGGACTCGGTAGGTGGCGCTGCTGTCGATTTCAAAGAGCATTCCTTTATTTTATTTGAACAGAACAACATCTGTATTGAGTCAGCTAGTTTAATATGTAATACAGTTGAAGTGTTGTGAATATCATATAATAGTGATTTACGTTAATATGTATAATAGTGTATTTGGTTTTCAGCACCCAATTAATGGTAACGACTTACTGACGGATGTTACTTATCTCTTACGCTAATAATAAATTATATGTAAAGAAAATTATGTGTAAGCTACGTAAGACAAGGCAGTAAGGTCGATTATAGCCTGCCTTATAGGCGCATAAATAAAAAAATTGTTCTGATTCACCGCCGCTGCGACGATAGCGCCGTGCGCTAACACATTTTCTAGAAGTGAGTCGATACTTCCAGCGCAGTGAAGCTGTACAGAACGTAATGACGTGACATTGAAACATCGTTAATAACAATTACTGTTTTATATGTTGTTTTTATTTTAAATTGGTTTTACGAGTTTCAACATTAGATTATTATACAAGAAAGTAACCCGCAACGTTAATCCTTACTAATATTATAAATGCGAAAGTAACTCTGTCTGTCTGTCTGTCTGCTACGCTTTCACGTCTAAACCACTGAACCGATTTTGATGAAATTTGGTACAAATATGGACTAAAGCTTGAGAAAGGACATAGGCTACTTTTTATCGCGAAAAAATGGGTATAAGGGGTTGAAATAGGGGATGACATTTTGTATGGAAATTCGTCATTTTCGATGATAGAATCATGAATCTTTGTATTAAGGCACTTGATAATATATACATAAATATTTGTTCGAGCGTTTTGGAAATTTCATTTATATGGGGATGAAATTCAACCCCTAAAAGACAAAAAAGCATAAAGCCGAAACCACTGGGCCTAGAAACGTAATTTTTTTTACACCGTAGAATTTCTTAGGCTACACGAGCTCTAGCAAAGAAATCGCGAAAAAATGGGTATAAGGGGTTGAAATAGGGAATGACATTTAGTATGCAAATTTATCATTTTCGATGATAGAACCATTAATCTTTGTATTAAGGCACTTGATAATATATGAATAAATATTTATTCTAGCATTTTGGAAATTTCATTTATATGGGGATGAAATTTAACCCCTAAAAGACAAAAAAGCATAAAGCCGAAACCACTGGGCCTAGAAACGTAATTTTTTTTGACACCGTTGTATTTCTTGGGGTACACGAGCTCTAGCGAAGGATTTTTGGAAAATCACCCTTAAGGGGTTGAAAATCGTATAGCCGAAACTATTGGAGCTAGGAACGTAAAATTATGTATTTCTATGTATTGTGCGATTCTCTTTCTTTTGTTGTAAATGAGCTCTAAGAAATTAGTTTTTGAAATTCAATCTCTAAGGGGGTGAAAAATGTATATCCGAAATCATTAGGCCTAGAAACTAGGGATGTGAAAAATAATCGATTTTTATAATAATCGATTATTAATCGATTTTTTTTTTGTAATAATCGATTTTTACAATCGATTATCAAAATAATAGAAAATCGATTATTTTTATAATAAAATCGATTTTCCTAAAAAAAAGAAGGTCATCACAATACTGCGTGCAGTATTTCATACTATATTAGAAGGTGAAGCTCACATTTCCTAAAAAAAAAAGTCATCATAATCCTGTTGGGAAAAATCGATTATTTTATAATCGATTTATTTTTAAGAACAAAAAAAAACGATTATTTAAAAAATCGATTATTTTCCCCCCAAGTCGCATCCCTACAAGAAACGTGAAATTTTGTACAAAGTTCGCTTTTTTGGGGAAAGTGCTCACTAAAAAAGAGTTTTTGCAATTTTACCCCTAAGGAGGTGAAAAGCGTAAAACCGATATCACTGAGCCTAGGAACGATCATTTTAGTACACGATCGGCTTTCTTGGGTTACCCCATTATTTTTTCTTAATGCTCGCTTATCAAGATTACTTTGGATCGACGCAATATGTATTCGGTCCTCTGCCATCGTAGATATATTGCAAAGGTTCTTTTAGCAACATTTTATGACCAGCTGCCTGCCAGACGACATAGCTGGCTAGATGGCATCACCAATTGGTCCAGGTCAATATAAATCTTTGTCTTAGTAGTATTTTGCGACACCCACAAACAATGAAAGTGTTATAATATTGTTAGCCGCTACCAGACAGTAAGTTAAAATCAAGATATTAATCCAATTTTCTATCTTTAGAAATAAACAAATTTGAAGCGTCTATTTGTTGTCAAAATAATAGGTTTTATTTATGCTCACACAATTATTTGCACGATACCTATGTCTAAAAAACCGGCCAAGTGCGAGTCGGGGTCACGCACGAAGGGTTCTGTACCATTATCTATAAAAAGGGTAAAATTGTGTTTGTTGTATAGGAGCCCTCTTCAATATTTATTTTATTTTGTTTTTAATATTTATTGTTATAGCAGCAACAGAAATGCATAATTTGTAAAAAAATCAACTGTCTAGCTATTGCGGTGCTTGAGATACAGCTTGGTGACAGACAGACGGACAGACAGACAGCGAAGTTTTAGTAATAGGGTCCCGTTTTTACCCTTTGGGTACAAAACCCAAGAAGCTCAAAAAGACTCAATTTTTTTGTCTGTCTATTCGATACGGGTAATCTTCAAAACGGCTGGACCGATACTGATAATACTTTACCACCAGGTCTACCAAGCCTTACATAAGGAATAACTTAGGCTATATTTTATCCAAGGCTATATTTTATCCCGGTGTGGCTGGAGCAATTGTGAGAATTTAATCGATTTTAAAATTATTTCACTAACGGAAAGCTAATTTTAAGCGAGTAACATATTTAGGTTTTATTCCGTGTGGTGACGGAGTAAGAATACAATTCACCATCCCCTCTCTTACCCGTAGGTGTCGTAAGAGACGACTCAGGGATATATTACGCATATGACATCTATGCAAGAGATGGAAAACTCGAAACAAAACCCTATACCAACCTGCCTGACCAGCATGGTATAAGTAAGGTTAATTTCCCTCCTACTATGGAGGAGGCACGAGCCCAGCAGTGGGACGTATATGAGACGAAATGATGATGAACATATTTAGGCTATTTTTTATCCCAATATTCCTACGGGCCCGGGCACAATGCGGGTGAAATCGCGGACATTTAATGGATATAAAAATTAATTTACGAATGAAAATCTACATTATCAGCGAATAACAAATAAAGGCTATTTTCATCCTGGTGTTTGCCCGGAACGAGAACTCTGCGAGAGAAACCGGTGGATGTTGACCAATTTTTAAAATTATTTCAACAGTAGGAAGCTACGTTATCAGCGAGTAACATAGGCAATTTTTATCTTGGATATTTTTATGGGATTTGTTAGTACAATTTTTTTTCACCTATGTAGACTTATAATATCAGCGAGTAAGATAGGCAATTTTTATCTCAGCATTCGCATGGGAATGGGGTCTACGTGGGTGAAACTACGGGAGTTTGATCAATATTATTCTTTTTCACCAATGGAAACCTATCATGGATAATGTACGATCAGCGACTAAGGATGGCCATATTTATCATCGTCTTTCCACGTGAATTTGAATTACAAGGGTGGAAGTAATATTCAAATATAAAAAATTGTGAAGTTATTTGGACCTTTCTTACTCGATCACGCGTAAACTGTTGACCAGATTTGGATGAAAATTGACACACAGATAGAGTATTTCTTAAATTAAGAAATATCATCATCATCATCATCATCGCAGCCCACATACTTCCCACTCTTGGACTCGGGCCTCCTCCATAATGGGAGGGAATTTCACCTACTATACCATGCTGGTCAGATATGTTGGTATAGGGTTTAATTTTTCGAGTTTTCCTTCTCTTGCATAGATGTTATGTGTATATATCCCATAGTCATCTTATACGACATCCACGGGCAAGATAGGGAGTGGTGAATTGTATTCTTACTTCGTCACCACAATAACACAATAAAAAGAAATATGCAAGCCAACTTTTACGCGGGCGAAGCCGCGGGCAAAAGCTAGTTATATAAATAATTCTTTAAATTTTAAGATTTATTGTTTGCAATCATGTGTATACGTTTGACCAAAGTCATTGTGTATTAAAAAAATGCGAAACGTCAAAATGCACTTCTTAGATTAGATGAACTATAATTACAATATATGTGCCACTTTGTTCAATGACGCTGCCATCACCAGATGGCAGCCGGGAAATCCCCTCGTTTTATGGATATTCACCGCATTACCGCTTGTCAGTCAGGATAATCCCAGCTAGTTATATCGAAGTTGCTAACTCTTTGATAAAAAAACATGCCATAAAATGAGTTTCTTATTTTGTTCTAACTAAAAGCATTATGTTTTTTTTTATGTCTTTTAAACATGCTTAAAAGAAATTGTTTTTAATTATGTTTTAAACGTGATATATATTTTTGTATTGTTTTAATCAGTGTTTTAAACATTGCCAACCCTTGTAGGAAGCCTATACTTTCACTGCTGGATTGCGATGGGCTTTTTTAGTAAAATTGTAGGAGGAAATGTTTTTTTTATTTTTACATAAGGCACCACTACATTTGTAGGATTTCCCTGTGAGCTTGAAACAAGCTTTTATAAGAATTTCTATAATTTATTCAATACGATACCTACCAAAAAGTATTTATTGATATTCGAAGTTAAAATTAAAAGCTATTTATTTTTGGCGGTACCCTGATGACTATTCTCTATGGGATCATGTCTGCCTACCAAGGCAGACATGATCCCATTGCTGTAAAAATTTTGGACTAATGATAAAAAAAAACGCGATAAGTAATTTTGTCAGTCCTCCCTGATACTGTCTGAAGCAGGAATTCCCAACGTGTGTTCCACGGAACCTAGGGGTTCTGTAGAATAGTCATCAGGGTACCGCCAAAAATAATTTTTTTTTTTTTTTTTTTTTTATATATTCACGCCTTTTTCCCATAGGGGTAGGCAGAGTCCACTGCCCTCCACCTGCTACGATCTTTGACATATTCAGCGTAGCAGAGCGGTTCTCTGTGGGCCACTTTTCGCCCCCGACGGAAACGAGACGTGACGTGTCGCGAACCACATCGCCGCCATTCGTACAGTTTTTTTTTAATTTTTGAAACTCATTGCGTTTCCGCGAGAAATACATACACATATAATTAACGGACACAAATTACATCCAGACTCAGAACAACAATTTGTGGATCGCACAAAGTGTTGTCCTGCGTGGGATTCGAACCCCCGACACTGGCGCTGTAGGTCACTAGCATTAACCACTACGCCATCTGTGCAGTCCGGCAGGCAAAAATAAATAGCTTTTAATTTTAACTTCGAATATCAATAAATACTTTTTGGTAGGTATCGTATTGAATAAATTATAGAAATTCTTATAAAAGCTTGTTTCAAGCTCACAGGGAAATCCTACAAATGTAGTGGTGCCTTATGTAAACAATTTTACTAAAAAAGCCCATCGCAATCCAGCAGTGAAAGTATAGGCTTCCTACAAGGGTTGGCAATGTTTAAAACACTGATTAAAACAATACAAAAATATATATCACGTTTAAAACATAATTAAAAACAATTTCTTTTAAGCATGTTTAAAAGACATAAAAAAAAAACATAATGCTTTTAGTTAGAACAAATTAAGAAACTCATTTTATGGCATGTTTTTTTATCAAAGAGTTAGCAACTTCGATATAACTAGCTGGGATTATCCTGACTGACAAGCGGTAATGCGGTGAATATCCATAAAACGAGGGGATTTCCCGGCTTGCTTGATAGAATGAAAGCCGAAATAACTAATTCGCTTGAGTAAATTCAGATCATGGAATTTGAGGGTTGAGTTTAAGAGAAGGGAAGTTGATTGAACTTGATTGCATCTTAACTTGGAAACTGTTGTTTTAAATAAATAAAAATGGGTGCGTGTACTTATGTACGCGCGTGAGAAGTTATACTTCTTTGGCATCATTAAAATATATATATAATTATTAAAAACCAAATTTAGAGAATAATCTAAATAAAAAAAAAATAATAAAAAAAAGAAAAAAAAAATATATAAAAAAATAAAAATAAGAAAAAAAAAGAAATAAAAAAAAATTAAAAAAAAAGAGAAAAATAAAAAAAATATATAAAAAAAATAAAAAAAAATAAAAAAAATACTAAAAAAAAAAGAAAAAAAACAGTGATCAGAGGTGACGAGCGTACCAACATGCGCGACTAATATCGAGGTTCAATTTCTATTTTGTTGGTAGCTTTTTTTTCGAGACTTAATGAGCGGTTAAGCAGACAACTTCATACTGTTAATTTTGTGTCACATAATTAAAATTTCACTCTCATCATTTTTTCATAACGCGCCTAAAGAAGTATAACTTCAATAATAATTATAATTACAATAAATAAAGTACTTTTTGATCTTTAACTTTTTTTTTCATTTTTTACGTTCGTACGTATTTAAAACGTGATTACATGTTCAAAGTTCAAAGCAAGTTTTACATGTTCAAAGTACATGTTCAAAGCAAGGCAATTAAAACAGTAATAGAGCATTATTAAGAAACATGTTTTATTTTGTTTTTCAAATAAAACATGATGTTTTGTTCTTTTTAAAAAACATGTGTTTTCCAACCAGGCTTCCAACAGGCACTACGTCACAGGTGTATTAACTTGGATATGGGGTTCCATATATTAAAAGGTATTGATGTGCCTCGGAAACACACAGCATTGCTATTGAGGAAGCTATTGTTTACCTCGTCGTACGCACCCAGATTCTTCTTCTTCTTCTTTTTTATCTTGGCAATCAGCTACAAATACGAGCCATTTTTGCCAGTGTCGAGTTATAATTATCTTTTCAAGTTCTCAGTTTCTTCATATCAGTAATGGTCTGTCAGTAAGTCAAAGTGTCGCCCTCAACAGTGTAATGGCCACTGTTAAGGGTATCTTCTGAGAATTTTGGTGGAAACAAAAAGGCATGTATAGCAGTTTTATATCATATTCACTACACCTCAGCAGTTCTGTCGCTATATATTACATAAAATGCCATCAAGATTATTTAACATAACACGTTAAAACACTAAGATATTGAATATAATACAAGAACACCACATGACACTTCAGATTCCCGCCAAAAACTCCGCACCCAGATTGTTCGACTTACGTCTATAGAGGGCGCGCGCGATGTGTCGCTTCCGGTCGCGTTTATTTTTATTTCCGCCAGCTAGGGCCAATCTTAATGGGTCGCCATGTTGAATTTGTCATAGTGTTGTAACCCTTAAAGTTATTTTGTATAGTATAATAAACATCAACTTAAAAAAAAAATATTATGAAATATCTACTAATTTTATTTGTATTATTTCGTTACGAATCTCATTTCTGAACCTTTAGTTTTAAGTAAAAATTACTATTACTAGATATTCTTTGGTGAATTTATGTCAGTATTGGAAAATAACGAACAACCCGTGGCTAGTAGTTATAATTGAGGTAGGTTTTCTTTTATTTTCGCGATTTTATTACTTACTAGCAATCCGCCCTCGCTTCGCTTCGGTTATAGGTTATAGTCGTTTTACCCGCGTAGTTCCCGTTCCCGTGGTAATACCGGGATAAAATATAGCCTAGTTTACGCCCTGATATTATAACTTTCCATTGGTGAAAGAATTTTTGAAATCGGTCCAGCCGTTTTGAAGATTACTTGGAACAAACAGACAGACAGACAGACAGACAAAAATTTTTTAATTGCTATTTTAGGCATAGGTGTCGTGCAAATAACCGTGTGAGCATGAAAAAGCCTATTATTTTGACATTACAAACAGACACTCCAATTTTATTTATTGGTATAGATTATTCGTATGTAATGCATAAATCGTAAAGAGAAATAATTATTATAACCGTTTTATTGTATAAATGATTTGTAAATTATCATATCTGGTATATATTTACTCACACGTACCCATGTATAGTATACTATACATTGCCACTACTGCTGCTACGAGGAATTAACAGATTTTGTTTGATATTTCGTTTGGCTTTTATTTGAGTGAAACTTGGGCTGCATGTTCCATTTGTTTTATTTTATAATAAATTGAAAAAAAAAGGACCAGATAAAGCTTTTGATATTTGTGTAAATAATGTTTGGCTGTTACGTCATAGACTTGACAAACAAATAAATATCAAGAATAAGCAAGATTGCTGAAGGCTTTCGCTGCAAAGTCTATGTTGGAGTTCTGTAACGTGACGGCATTATGCCTGTGAAAGATATGGATTGTTTCCCTGAAAAGAAAAAGAATAAGAATGGGATGACTGCGAGGCATCATGATGATGTGCGGTTCGATAAATATGATCACTGGCCTTAGTTAACCGGGTACTAGAGGTGTAGATCTGTAGAGAAGATCAAGCGAGTACAATTTGCACTAAATAGAGACTGCATTTATGTTATGTTAATAGGAACTGATTTATGTTGCACCACACGATTCAGGTATATGGCGCAATGTATAGCTATAGTATACTATACATTACTAATGTCTTATTATTTTCGGCAAGTGGCGCAATGTATAGTATACTATACATATAATTTTCCAAAAAATACTACACCCACATTTATTTTTATATTTTTCTTAGTTGTTTTATATGCCTAATAAACTATTAAATCATACCTTATTTAATTTTATTTTGGAAAAAAATTTTGCGACTTTAAGGGTTAACCTCGTTAGCGAGAGCACGTGTCGCACTCGTTTAACAGTTACATTTTTGATATCTGATGTTTACGCGAGCACTACACATTGTAAATAAAACTACTTTTACGGATTATATCGCGTTTGTATTTGATTTATGATTGCCCGACGTTTCGAACACTTTGCAGCATTCATGGTCACGGGCGGACTAAGGTGTCTCACGTCCAACAAGTAATCGTTATTACTTTTGTATTCGTTATTACAGACAAATGTCTGTAGGGGGGGTCAATCCACATTGGGTCGACAGGTTGCGGAAACCCTAGACCTTCTGGAATACCCGGGCTGGCTAGATGACTACCGTCTGGCCCATTAGAGTCAATCCACGTTGAGTCGAAAGATTGCGGAAACCCTAGACCTTCTGGAATACCTGGGCTGGCACATCAATTAAGAGAAATCACATCTAGAGCCCTCCCAATGCCTAGAATATTTAGGCACTTCAGTGGAACACGAGACAAAACTCGATGTGCCAATCAATAAGGTAGACTCTATTCAAGCATGCTTCAAAGGGTTCAAGCCACCTACAGCAACTTCAGTGTCTCCTCGGACAACTGAACTTGGCCAACTTTGTCGTCCCACGAGGCAGACTACACTGCCAATACACACCGACATTTTGTCGAAAGATTGGTCGGCAACGACCTCGACAGATATCAGCTCTACCCAAAGCCGTAGTAAAGGAACTGATGTGGTAGCGCGGAGCCATAAAACAATCGAGCCCTATAAAAGACACGGTAAACCACTTTCTGTGCATCAGATGCACCCGAAGTGGGCTGCGGAGCTCAGGTGGACGGGAGGACGGTCTCCAATATGTGAAAAAAGCACCAAACACGATGGCAATCCAACAAAACGGAGTTGTTTGCTGTCCTAGCGGCCATCGAGAGGTTCTCGGTAGAACTTCAAGGGTCTCACGTATTAATACAATCCGACAACAAAACACTAATAGCGTATATACGCAAAGAAGGAGGAACGAAATCGATTGAACTATAAAATTTACGTACAATATGCTTCAAATAGTAGCTCAATTGAACGTCACCCTGTCGGCCGTCTACCTGCCAGAGAAATACAATACGATAGCAGACCATCTTTCTCGAGGCAAAGCTACCCTAGAATGCCACTTGCCAAGCAAAAGAACTAACGAAGTTCTTGGCCTCTGGGAGACTCCGGCAATCGAACGAGCTGGTTTTTCAAACAGCCTGGGCGTTCTCACCATCCATCTTAATGCCCCACGTCTTAGCGCATTTGAACAAAGCGACAGGTATTTAGTTGTAGAATCGAAATGGCATCGATCGTTCTGGCTAGAGAACCTGAAGTGCAGATCGCTGGACAACTCGTATCCAATTCGAAATCTGTATCAAATTCAGGTACCTGACAAGGTCGGGTCGACCTCCCTCTCTCGTGCACCAACTGGTATTAGAAGTGTGAAAGGTTGGAGAAAATAGAGAATTGGTCTACGGATCAAATAAACCTATTAAAACAAGGCTGTAAAAACTCAACACTGAAGACTGACTGACCAGCAACTAAGGATGCTCGATATTAGAAAACATCGATGTCGACGTCGATGTCTTAATCGAAAGCCCAGCATCGATGTTCGAGATTTATCGAAAACCAAACATCGATGTCGGATAGCATCGATGATTTTCGCATTAATAATTGACAAAGAAATAAAATACAGTGAAATTATTACGTTTTACCTCGTTTTATTGAATAATCGACAGGATAGCTACCCGCCTGAGGACGTAACAGCGTTCATAGCAGATAATTTGTTTTGTCAATGCGTGTGGCCGTGCGTTAACATCGATGTTCATCGAACATTCCTACCAGCAATAAGACAATGGGTGACTTTGCATCGGAGACTCCCCAACACCGTCAGACTTGGCTAGATTTCTGATCTTTCTTCGCCTAAAAGAGAACCTATCTTATAAAGCAATTTTAGTATATGAATCCGCCATCTCCACCATCTGTGGACCAACGTCCTCTCTGGGACCTACAAACTGTCCTTGACTGGATTTCGAGAAATAACTTAAACAATTCGTTCCTCGATATCTCCCTTCGAACCGCAACAATAATCCTACTGGCATCTGGGCGTCCCGTACACGATTTGACACTGCTAAGCATGTTGAATGGATCAGTCAGATCAGTCTAATAGATCACGGGGACGATATGACTACTTAATACCTAATATTGGTTCCGAGACAGATAATCATCTTCATCGCCGGTCTCACTGAGCCTTTTCCAAACATCCAAATATATTAATAATTAGTGACCTAATCAAAAAGTCTTACGATAGATCTAAATTCATTATTTATAACAGTTAACAGTCCTGTTAAACCAGCATCAAGAACCGTAATTGGCAACTGGGTCCGTTCAGTACTTCGCGTATTAACGCACCCCCAGACAGCTGTAGATTCGCCACCTGCTGTCTAGTGTGTGCAATCAACCACTGGACGAAATTGTATCTCGTGGTCGTGGTACATAATTGGCAAAGCGAATCATACTTTCTTTAAACATTATTTTAAAATGATTACTCATGCAAGATACCAAGATAATTATTACCTATTTACATATTTTTCACATAAATAATTATAATTAATTAGTTAAAATTAACGTACTTTTTTTCTTTTTTAGCATTATCCAAGTTGGTGTGCGGTAAGATTCAAAGAGTGATTTCATTTGTTTATTTATCGTTATCAAACAAACACAAATAATAATATTGTATACATCTCTTTTCAACATAGCGTTGTTATTTCCATCACCAGCCGATAACAAACAGATATTCAACAGCAATGCTGTGTTTCCGAGGCACATCAATATAATGGTTTTACATAATAATAAAACCAATATTATGTGCCGAAGACGAAACACAGAGCATTGCCATAAGTACTTCCTGGTGAAGATCCGTATGACAAATTCAACATGGCGAACCATTAAGATTGGCCCTAGCTGGCGGAAATAAAAATAAACGCGACAGGAAGCGACACATCGCGTGCGCCCTCTATAGACGTAAGTCGGACAATCTGGGTACGTATGACGAGGTAAACAATAGCTTCTTCAACAGCAATGCTGTGTGTTTCGTCTTCGGCACATAATATTGGTTTTATTTTATGTAAAACCATTATATTAAGGTATTCCATCAAAGACAAAAATATTGACCAATGGCGAAAATATTGATATTTACGTAATACAGTATATAAGTCTGTGCTCTTTTTTTATGAACCATTTATTGTAAAGCAATTATTTGTCTTACTGATGTACAGTGACTTTTAGCGAGCTGCAAAATACAGAAAAACTTAAATCTGCTCTATAATAAAATTTATCAAGATACAGACGAGTCAAATTGACTTTAGTTTCAGTTAATAAACTTTACTCTAGTCTGTATAGGCTTTACAGACCCAAATTTCCTTTGCTTGTCTGAACAGAGGCAACGTATCAAACCAAAATATTAAGGTTTTTCGGCGCGAATTTGGAGATGTCATGTTAAGCTCTTGTATTATATTCATTTTTTTAGTGTTTTATAGTGTTATATTGAATAATTTTGCTGATATTTTATGTAATATAATATAATTAAGGTGCTGAAGTGTGGTGAATGTGATATAAGAGTGGTTTATGTGTATTTTCATATTCAACCGGAATTCCCAGAGAAATCATCTAATTAGGTTTTCAGCGCCTAATTAATGATAACGACTTGACGTACTGACGGACAATGACTATAAATAAGTTATATAATATGAAGAAGTAAATAATATGTAAAGAAAAATTTGTATCAGACTTGGCTGTATGGGCTTTGATCCCTTTGCCTGTCCGTATCCACAAACAGAACCAAAAAAAAAAAACCAAAATATTAATCTGTGAAAAAAAAAGTAATTTTGTCAGTTTTATTCATTGTCAACAATTCCATGATTGCGAATTTCTTCCAATTTATTTTCTGAACAGTAATTTATCACGATGGTACGTGACAGGAGCCCTGAACGTAAACGTTCGCGCTCAAGGGAACGACGTGATAAAGATAGACATGATGATCGAGATTTTCATCGTGAAAAAATTAAACGTAGAGAACGGTCTCGCAGTCCTAGAAAAGATAGAGACAGATCGCGGAGTCCATCGAAAAAAGATAGAGAGCGGTCTCGCAGCCCTCCAAGGAAAGAAAGAGAACGGTCTCGTAGCCCATCAAGAAAAGAACGTGATCGGTCGAAGAGCCCAACGCGCAAGGACCGCGGTCGTTCCAGAAGTCCAAAAAAACGTGATGGTAAAGATAAAAAGTACGAAGAGAAAGATAAATCTAAAAGTAAGAGAGAAGAAGACGGTAAAAATGAAGATGATAATAATCAGGATATCCAAGAAGAAAACACGAAACCTGTTAAGAGAGAACCGTTATCTCTTGAAGAACTGTTAGCTAAAAAGAAAGCGGAAGAAGAAGCTCGCAGTAAGCCTGTCTTTCTTACTAAAGAACAGAGAGCAGCTTTGGCTTTGGAAAGACGTCAGAAGCAGGTTGAAGTCATTAGAGCTAATGTTGACAGACCTTCTATAACAACTATTGATCTTACTGGTCCATCAAATTCAAAGAAGGAAGATGATAAAAAGTACAGGGAAGATAGGGAAAAAGAAAGAGATAGGAGGGAAGAGAGAGAAAGAGAAAGAAAACAAGAAGATAGAAAATCTTTAAATGAACGTCGAGATGATAAGAAAGATAAGAATGAAGATGTTTCTAAATCTAAAGACAAAGAGCGTGAAGAGGAGGCCATAAAGGCTCGTTATCTAGGCATTGTGAAAAAAAAACGCAGAGTAAGAAGGCTAAATGACCGAAAATTTGTCTTCGACTGGGATGCCTCGGAAGACACTTCTAATGATTACAATGCCTTATATAAAGAAAGACATCAAGTACAGTTCTTTGGTCGTGGCCATATAGCTGGTATAGACATTAAATCACAGAAAAAAGACTACAGCAAGTTTTATGGAAACTTGTTGGAAAAAAGAAGAACTGAGTTAGAAAAAGAACAGGAGAAGTTACGTCTTAAAAAAGTGAAAAAGAAGGAAGATAAACAAAAGTGGGATGATCGTCATTGGTCTGAAAAAGACCAGGATGAGATGACTGAAAGAGATTGGCGAATCTTTCGAGAAGATTATAATATCACTTTAAAAGGTGGTAAAATTCCTAATCCAATCAGATCATGGAAAGAGGCTACTTTTCATTCTGATATCATGGACATTATTAACAAAGTTGGTTATAAAAGTCCAACTCCTATTCAAAGACAGGCCATTCCAATTGGCTTACAGAACAGAGATATCATAGGTGTTGCCGAAACAGGTTCTGGTAAAACTTTGGCTTTCCTTATACCTTTACT
The DNA here is from genome assembly GCA_032191425.1 of Lymantria dispar. Lineage (NCBI taxonomy): Eukaryota > Metazoa > Arthropoda > Insecta > Lepidoptera > Erebidae > Lymantria > Lymantria dispar. The sequence continues at coordinate 6,820,825 of CM063445.1, read as the reverse complement.
TACGTGGATTCAATCTCTACCCAAGAGTGAACGTATGGAAGATGCTGACCAAGGTCCATATGCTATCATATTAGCACCAACTCGTGAGTTGGCGCAACAGATAGAAGAAGAAACTAATAAGTTTGGAATTCCTTTAGGAATTACATCAGTGGTAGTTGTGGGTGGTCTATCAAGAGAGGAACAGGGTTTCAAACTGCGATTAGGTTGTGAAATAGTCATTGCAACACCAGGTCGTCTTATAGATGTGTTAGAAAACAGATATTTGGTATTGACTCGCTGCACGTATGTTGTACTGGATGAGGCCGATCGTATGATTGATATGGGTTTTGAACCTGACGTACAGAAGATCCTTGAATACATGCCTGTATCAAATATAAAGCCTGATTCTGATGCCGCAGAAGATGCAGCTGTATTGTTAGCAAATTACAATTCAAAGAAAAAATACAGGCAAACTGTGATGTTTACAGCTACTATGCCTCCTGCTGTGGAGCGTCTCGCCAGAAGTTATTTACGTAGACCTGCTATAGTTTATATCGGATCAGTCGGAAAACCGGTAGATAGGACTGAGCAGGTAGTCTACATGGTTGGTGAGAATGAGAAGCGCCGAAAACTAACGGAGATTTTACAGCGTGGGGTTGAACCGCCTATTATTATTTTCGTTAATCAAAAGAAAGGTGCTGATGTTCTTGCTAAAGGTCTGGAGAAGTTGAGCTTCAATGCGTGTACATTGCATGGTGGTAAAGGTCAAGAACAGCGTGATTTCGCCTTAGCCAGTCTTAAAAATGGTTCAAAGGATATACTGGTTGCAACAGACGTTGCCGGTCGTGGTATTGATATCAAGGATGTGAGTATGGTTATAAACTATGATATGGCTAAGACCATAGAAGATTATACACATCGCATTGGTCGTACTGGGCGAGCAGGTAAGACTGGTAAAGCGGTTTCGTTTGTTACTAAAGAAGATTCGGCGTTATTCTACGATTTGAAACAGGTACTATTAGCAAGCTCTGTATCTACATGTCCACCTGAACTAATGAATCACCCAGAGGCGCAGCATAAACCTGGAACTGTCGTTACTAAGAAAAGACGAGAAGAGATGATTTTTGCATAAATTTTATGTTAAAATAAACGTAAACAATATCAACATTTCTGATGTTTACGCGAGTATTATACATTTTAAATAAAACTACTTTACGGATTTTATCGCGTTTATATTTGATTTTTGATTGACCGACGTTTCGAACACTTTAGCGTTCGTTAAAATAGTTGAATTTATAATGTGTAATACTCGCGTAAACATAAGAGATAGTATATTTATTTCAGAATAGCATCATTTTCGCCACATGTATATGTTTCTCATAGGCTACTTTTACAGACATGATAATACATAATATAGGATTGACACATTAAGGTCTTACGATTTCTTTTTTTAAGTGTAAAGGATATTTTTGAGGACATATCTATCGTAGCTGACAATTATTACCATCATTTTCTCGGCTCATATATGAGCATAACATACTGTAGGGCTCGAGCCTCCTCCAAAATAGGAGGGGAAAATGGCCTACTATATTAGGCTGGTCAAATGTATATCGTTTCATTTTGAGATTTCCTTCTCTTGCATATATGTTATGTGCTAATTATCCCTTAGTCGTCTTTTACAACACCCACAATTAGTAGCCGACAATTGCCGCTCATTTTATGTATCTCCTGTTAAATCTTTCATCACAAATACTGAAAATAGTAGCATTGATACACTGGTCAATATGACCATTATAAGGTTATAAATGTTTGTAATAAAATAATTAAAATATAAATATCTCGTATATTTAATTTTTATTACATGGAAATCCGTCGATTGTAAGTAGTTTATTTTCTATCACTAGCAAATAAATATTTCCCTAAAATGTATCGTTTTCTTTATTCGTCACATCCAAGTCCTGAAACAAAAGCAATAGCTATAGTAGCCACTTAAAATTAATTTATTTAAATTACTAATGTCTATGAATTAAAAACTTTCCGTGTGGTGACGGATTAAGAATACAGTTCACCACTCCCTATCTTACCCGTGGATGTCGTAAAAGACTACTAGGGGATATAATATGCACATTAGATCTGTGCAATAGAAGGAAAACTCAAAATGAAACCCTATACCAGCATGGTATAGTAGGTCAAATTCCCTCCCATTGTGAAGGAGGTGCGAGCCCAACAGTGGCACGTATGTGGGCTGCGATGATGATGATGATGATGAAATAAAAAACGACAATCCTATTGCTCCATTTCATAGATTTAGCAGAATTTTGCTCTTTATGGTTTATATATGACTTTAGTGAACATTTTTTTATTGCTTATCGAGGCAAACAGCACTCATTGTAAGTGAGGCTCTGCCGCTCCTAGACCTTTACTAGGCTACTGCCTACTGTGAATGCGTGCAATAAATTTCGGTGATATTAAAGGCATTACTGTTTGGGTTGATAGCCTTCAACGCTCACCCAACAGACCGGATATAGTTGTCACGCCATCTCTGGCTAACAACCCAAGTCACACACAAAAAAAGGCATCACTGAAATTCACCACACGCCCTCAGAAAGTTAGGCTGCCGGCTCTTGCTCACCGACCGAAGTACAGTAACAAATAGCTACTATTCAGACGTCAATTTTCTGCGAGTGTGATATTATCCCCGAGGGGGGGACATCGGTCGATGGCAGGGTACCCCACTAGGGGGTATACCGTCGGGCCGACCACTGATGACAAGTAACCCTGCTCCGGTGGTCGGTCCAACGACGAAGGCGACGTGGTGTTCGGGTGGGTTGCGGGTGTGCGTGCTTACGCCCCTCTGTCGCCCCGGACGGAGTGGTGCGAGGAGTGCACCGACCGCGACCCACCCAAAAAAAAAAATGTGATACTATCGCGGACGGACCTGCCCGTGTCTGTAGATAGAAGACTGTCGGTGTAGTGCATCTTCTCCACCTCTGGTGTTAAACAACTTTGGTTTGATTCCCACAATTTACAATTTGTACGATTGAAAAATGATTTACAGTGAAAATGATACATTCATTTATGTTCATTAATTTAATATTTTTTCCTGTGGTGATGAAGTTAGAATACAATTCACTACACATTATCTTACCCGTGGATATCGTAAAAGACGACTATGGGATGCATATAACAAATGTGCAAGAGAAGGAAAACTCGAAACAAAACCCTATATCAACCCGTCTGACCAGCGTGGTGTAGTAGGTTAGTTTCTCTCCCATTGTGGAGAAAGCTCGAGCTCAGCAGTGGGACGTATATGATGATAATGAATTATTTGTAAAATTCCCAAAGATTAATAAATAAATAAGGATGAATTAGTTTAAAAGTTAGGTAAAACTATTCGTATGTAAGATTATAGAACTAACCTTGTGTCTGCAATTTTACACTCCTTTTTTGCAATCATCTGTAAATTAATTAATCGATTATTTATATGCAAACATGATGGTCAGATGAAAGTAACTTCCAATGAATAGAATAGCTTTTGGACCAGTGTGGAAATTTAAGAATACCGATCGTACGAAAGAAATCGTGCGTTAAATTGTATTGTGGATAACGTAGCAAACGACACGAAACCGCATTTGTGGAATAGCTTGTTATTGAATGAGAGTTTTAATATTAAACCCGAACTCCTTTGCCGTTTTAACTGGCTACAGAATTTGTCTGGGTCGTATAAAAAATTAATGCATATTACACCAAAAAATTTTAATAAGCAAATAATTTTAATTATGCTTGCCAAAAAAACAAATCTCGAGACATAAATAACCGCACTGGCATCCAATCTTCCAGTCATACGTATTAGCGTTGGTCACGAAGATAGTCTTCGTGGTAACTAGTAAAGTGACAAATGTTTTTAAACTAGGTCCAAAAAGCCCGCCCTTGAGCAGATTAGATTAGGATCGTCTTTTCCGTTTTAAAGACAACACTCTGCACTAAGGAAACAATATTTGTATTGCGGGCATTGATGTAACAAAAAACCCAAGATACACAAACAGCGTCTCAAAAACGTCCCCATAAAAAGAGCGCCACAACAAGAATTTAGCATTCTCTTCAAGTAGTCTTATGTCAACCGCGTTGTTGTATGAACGTTAGAAATGACGAAGTGTTCATTGAACAATTGTAAAAATAATACGTAAAAACGTTAAAAAAGGATGAGATTTCGTACTTCCAGTAAGTTAAACAGTTCATTGATTTGTTTTTATTGTTTATATGACTAAATATCGGGTGGAATATGGTGATTTAGATTTTTTTGTTTCAAAATTTCACTCAACGTTGCAAGAATAATACGATGGAATTTAATGGAATCATTTTAAATGTAGAATAATACATTAATATCTCCTTTTATTTTCGTCAAATAATACCGTGGCCTTTATTATTAATATAGCTTTTTTGACACCTCGTAATATAAACTTTAAAACATGCATGTAAAACTGAATTTGATTTGAAGTATAATGACCAATGAGAGGCGAGCTACGGTCGTAAAAATTTTATGGCTTATCGTACGTATTATTGTGAATACAACTATAAGTTATGCTCATAAGGTTGAATTTTCATTAATGTATAATAATTATTAGACTGGGCAATTTGGGACAGTTTTAAAAGAACTTTTGTTTGAGATTGTGTATCTAGTTAAATTGTTACATCAATGATTGTGGGGGACTTTACAAACATATAATTAACGGACACAAATTACATTCAGACTCAGAACAACAATTTGTGGATCACACAAAGTGTTGTCCTGCGTGGGATTCGAACCCACGACTCTGATACGGTAGGTAGTTTTGCAGCCAATTTTCCAGTGGGCAAAAATTAATTTATGGACTTTCAATTTAACAGGATTAGACGAATTAGGTTCTATCCTCGTTCTCATAAAATGCCTACATATTATTATGAAAAAGAACAAATTGGATAAACAGTTAAATTATTCTAAAATCTTAAACAGTTAAGTGCTATTCAGGCAATGGTAGTAACGAAAAGTGAAATGAGGTCACAGTTATTAGTGAATTTTATTTACCTTATTTAGGCCCGATTTTTAAATCTTTAGTTATGATTTCATAAGATCAGATAATTTACAATCTCATTGAGAATAAGACAAGTGAATTTATTCATATAGCTTATTTTTATTGCTATATTTACACTTAAAAATTGAGATTTAAAAATCGATCCTTGGCGTATTATAACAAAGTGATTCGTGCACGTACAGATTAGAAGGCTAAAGGCAAAATTAAAGCAAATGCAAAAATAATTGGGTCTTATCAAAAAGCCTATTGTTTTTGAGAAAAAAGATTAATATATGTATTAGTAGCACTGATTCTTTATATTTCTCCAAAGAGCTATTCTTTGAAGAGAATGCTTTGGTGTTTCTAAAACAAGTCGAAAGTTCTGGAAGTTTGACAATTTCTGATTTTTTTCTATTCAGTTTGGCAAAAGCAAGAATGTCAATAAAGCAAAGGTTTCATAAATTATAAAAGAGAATTTCAGTTTCTTCATATTGCGTAATTGATTCGAAGTCTCTGTAAGTTGAGTGTTGACTACCCAATTAAAGATTCCCATAGGCATTTGAAGAGCAATGTTATTTCGTGAGTTTAGAATATTGAAAGCGAGATTGGCAACACAGGATTTCAAAACAAAGACTGCCACCATGCGTAAGCATAGCACCTTATACATATTTTCTACCTATTCCTTTTTTTCTGCTGGTTTTGTTTCGTCCTTAGTTGGTGGAGGCATTACCGCCTGCTTGATAGATGACGCCAAAGAGATAGCCATATCTACAAGCTCCGAAAAGTCTTTGGGCAAAGACAGTTCCGGGAATTTCACCTCCAGTTGAGGGTCGCCAGGTTTCACTGATAGATCATATCCAATTTTGCAAATTTATACACCAAATACTGAGCTTAATAATTATAACAAGAGTATACTACTAACTTAATATAGATTTTGAAATGTTCATAGTATATTTTTAATGCACATTCTTCAGTAGAAGGCAGCTTGTCTTAGTCTTCTGCATTCTTCATGAGGTAGTAAAATAGAATTTACTTAATCCTGCAGTTTTTCTTTTGTGTTTAGTTAAACAAAATTTTGCACAGTATGGTTACGGAGTAAGAATACAATTAACCCCTCTCTTACCCATTCATCATCATCATCGCAGCCCACATACGTCCCACTGGTGGGGTCGGGCCTCCTCCACAATGGGAGGGAATGTGACCTATACCATGCTGGTAAGACATGTTGGTATAGGGTTTCATTTCGAGTTTCCTTCTCTTGCACAGTATCTTATGTGTATATTATATCCCTTAGTCGTCTTTTACGACATCCACGGGCAAGATAGGGAGTGGTGAATTGTATTCTTACTCTATCACCACACGGAATATTACCTATTAAGCAATTATAACATGCACATAGATGGTATCAAGAGAAGAAAACCTCGATATAAAATCCTATGCCAACATGTCCGACCAGCGCAGTATGGCAATTCTCTCCTACTATGAAGGATGCCCCAGCCCAACAGTGGAACTTATATAGGCTAAGATGACGATGAATAGAATTTATTTTTTATACATTTATAACTAAGTCGAAATAAAAAGGCTACTCGGGCATATTATTGTTAGAGTAATCGAAGGAAACCTGGAAATATAAGCTTATAGTAATTCGTCTACCTCAGCCTAGTAACTCGATTTTTTTGACTCAAGAAATATTTAAGCTATAAAGAAGAAAAATTATTTTAATAATATTTGATAATTATATTTACCTCCATAAAAGAAGTTGTAGGCAATATTAATGTACTGTTTGGCCAATGCGGAGTTGCTCTTCAATATATCAGTAGTTTCCTCGGGGAAGCAAACCAGACCCATACCAGTGGTTCCTGCACTTGCATATATTAAACGCTGAAATTTAAAACATTTGGTTCCGTTAACACATCGTTATTTTTTGGCAGTAAAGTAATAATAATTTTATCCATGTAGAGACTAGTTTGGATTGCAATGCGTTGCCAACTTTTAGTTTCTCGTGGAGTCATAAAAATCGGCTACCTAATAGAGAGCGGCGTTTTCACGCCGCCTGATAAACATGGCCGTTATACCATAATTCCTCTATTACGAGACGTATGTCCGATAGTGAACGTCGAATAGTTCCCGTTCCCGTGGGAATGCTGGGATAAAATAGCCTAAATTACTCCTTAATATAGTCTACTGGTAGTAGTATATTATCAAAATCGGTCCAGCCGTTTTGAAGATTACCTACCTCAAACAAACAGACAAATTTTTTTAAACTGTTTTAGGTATAGGTGTCGTGCAAACAACCATGTATGAAAAAAGTCCAGTATTTTGACATTACAGACAGACACTTCAATTTTATTTATTTGTATAGATGCTAGTTATTTTATATTTATAATCAACTTCTTTCTTTATGTTACACGCAAGTTATTCTTTTTATACTGTGTGTTTCTTTTCATCTAAAGATTAGATTTGTAGGTAAGTAAGGTCAGCCATTCATAAATAAATATTAGGGTTTTGGACGGTATTATATAAATAATACAAACTGTGTTTATAAAATTTAGAGTACTAGCTTATGTAGTGAGTTCTAATATAAACTCATTTGCAAAAAAAACGGGCGGTTTTGATTTTCATTCATATTTAAAAAGATACAATACCAAAAAGGTTTCAATCGTTTGTACACGTTACTGGCCGGTTTTAAAAATGCTGTGGTATTTAAAAAAGTACGTTCTAAATTCAATTTTTCATTTGATGTTCATTTTTACAGAAAACCCCTTTTTATCCTACATTTTTGGCGCGAAGTTCCAGAAGTTAACATCGACTTTCATAACTTTTATTCAATTTTTATCGATTAATTTCATATCCTTGACTGTCAAAGCTTTATTTAATGCTGTTTGGCTGTATCAAAAATGGTAAATAAAGTGGTAAAAGCTACCAAAATTATCGCGCTGCTTGAAGAGGGTTGCAGCCAATGTTTCGTGGCTAGGAGGCTAAATGTTAGTCGCTCGACAGTCCAAAGGACCTGGCAGCGATATCAGGAGACTGGTTCCGTCGAGAGAAGGCCTGGTTCTGGAAGAAAACCATGTACCCAACCACGGGATGATCGTTTTCTTGTGAGTCGCGCATTGAGAAATCGCAAATCTTCGTATGTGGATCTTAAAAACAACCTCCAAGAAGTAAGAAATGTGCATATTAGTCTATGGACGGTCAGGAGGAGGCTTCTCGCTGCCAATATACGCAGTCACCGCCCGGCCCGCGGCCCCAAATTACTCCGTGAGCACAGAGTTCACAGGCTTAGGTTCGCTAGAAATTGTGAATCATGGACTCAAGACGATTGGAATAGGGTTTTGTTCTCTGATGAAGCCAGGATATCTCTGTTCGGTGAAGATCGACGTCGGCGAGTGCTAAGAAGACAAGGAGAACGCTTTGCAGAGGCATGTTTCGAAGAAATCACACCTTATGGTGGGGGCTCTGTTATGTTTTGGGCAGGAATAAATTCAATGGATCGTACAGAGTTAGTCTTCATTGAAAACGGCTCACTGACTGGGCATCGATACATAACGGAAGTTCTAATTTCTCATGCACAACCCGCATTGGCCGCTCTAGGTGAAGACTCGATTTTTATGGACGACAATGCTCGCGCCCACCGATCCCGCGATGTTAATGCGTATGTGCAAGAGGTCGGCATTCGTCGTTTGGATTGGCCAGCTCGAAGTCCCGACCTCAATCCCATAGAGCATGTCTGGGACGTTCTGAAACGGCGTGTGAGATCAGTACACCCGACTCCGCAGACCATCAGAGAGCTGAAGAATGTGATTACTGCGGAGTGGGAACGTATTCCGCAAGCAAGTATCCGGGATATACTCGCTAGCATGCCCAGACGAATTCAAGCTGTGATTTTAGCTAGAGGGGGTCACACTCGATACTAAACATTTATCTGCTTTTACTTTATTAAAGAAAAACAAACAAAAAAACTTTTTTATTTTTACTTCATGAGCATATGCACTAGCGAATATACACTACTAGCGAGGTTTAGCATTATTTCCCATAAATTGTATCTAAATTTTATGAAATACTGATGAAAACGATTATTTTCTTATTAATTTAGCAAATTGTGTGGATAAAACTACCTATAATTATCAAACAAAGAAATATTAACATTTGAAATGGTTCATTGCTTAGGTGCCCGTTTTTTTTTGCAAATGAGTGTATATAACAAAATTGCTGCGTTTATATTTACGAAGGGGTCATTAGCTCAAAATGGTTCGTCCAACGCACTCTTTTCTTGGACTTGGTTAGATATGCTGCCGCGTGTCTAGATCATTTTAAACGTAGATGCTCATAAGAAAGATTAAAGTCGTTGTATGTGCTATTTGTACAGAATTTCTCTTTTTTTGTGTGTGTGTGTGTATTGCTGTTAGCCTCAGATGGATTTCACAGCTTAGCCCGGACTATGGGTGAGCGCTGATGGCTCTCAACCCGGACCGAATTTCTATGAGATAAAATTCTGAAAACATAGGTGTTATCCAATATCCGTCGTTGCCCAGTTCCGAAATTATATACATATTCATAACATTCCTACTAAAAAGCATATTATCAATCATCTAATAAATGTGAAAAGGTTTCTTATCTTCATTATCGTATATCAGTGAGCATATCTCTATTTGCTATCTCATCTTAGAAATATGGCAGAAAGTGATTCAATGAAAATTTATAATGAATGATTTACAATTAGGCACACGAGCATAGCCAGGGAGCGGATTTGGGGAATAGATCTTAAAAATCCAAAATATGAAATCAGTTCATCACATTTCATGTTCATTGCCGATTCTGACTGATGCGACGGTAGTCGGTAGCTTACGTCAATCGTCGCATGCATCTATCGCAAACCACGGGTACGGCACCATACATTTTCAAACCGCGCGCAAAATCAATTGCGTGCGGCTGCGACCATTCGCAAAGTATATTTATATGCGTGTAAATAAATTTTTCTTTTGTAATATTTCCTTAATCCTCCTACGAAATTAGGACGTGGCTACTGCGATGAGCTCATATGACTACCTAATACTTCTTGTAATATGTAAGAGACTACGTCAATTGTGAATCACACACAATAGGCCAAGTCATTTGCAGACTAGCATGTATAGATCTAATTTATGAAATAATATAAACTTAATGGATATCTGTGTAAGATGATGGACTGGCAAATATTATACATATGTCAACATCTCTGCCTGATGATTTAATTTATAACCGAAGAACATAAAAATACCTATATCAAAATATCATGCCATCTAGCTAGCGTGATATAATTATTTAATTTTTCTGTCATTGTTGTGGATACTTCCACTCGGGCGTAATATTTGTATGGAGCTGAGAAAAAGGAACTATATATCTCTTGCAATTTTCATTTTAAACAATCGCTTCCCCTAAAGAATTGATCCCTGTTTGAAGCAGTAATAAATACACAAAACCGAACTCCAAAACAACCATTATCTCCACAAAATAAATAAATTCGACGATTCTCACCCTGATAATGCCACCCCTAAGGCCAAATATAAATCCGGTGAGTCCACCCATTGCTACGGCACCGTATCGAGCGTCTTTGTTTTCTTCCTCTCTCAGGTACTTCATAATCCCTGTAAAATAGGCAAGCAGCGCGTGAGCACTTATTACTTAACCGTTATCGTAAAAACCAGTTGAGATATCATCAGACGAGCAAAGAGCAGCACTCTTCGGGGAAACTCATCTATCTGTGACCGCTAATCTGCCTAGCAAGCAATCCGCAAGATTATGGAATTATCGGGATATTAACCTGCCCTCGCTTCGCTTCGGTTTCAGTCGCATTACCCGCGGCGTAGTTCTGGTTCCCGTGGGAATATCGGGATAAAATATAGCCTATGTTACTCCCTGATATTATAGCTTTCCATTGGTGAAAGAATTTTTGAAATCGGTTCGGTAGTTTAAGCGTGAAAGCGTAACAAACAAACAAACATCCTTACTTTCGCATTTATAATATTAGTAAGGATTCCACCTTCGTGGTAACTAGAAATTTACACCAATGTGGCTTATCTGGACACAACCCGCCCAATATGCCCAGGGCGAGGGATGAGTGGCCTGCGGCCCCATAACCTACCGGATTGAGCCGACCACTGGTACCGATTTCTTGACATCCGTGGTAGACCTAGCGAGTTACCCCTCACGCGGTCAGCCTTACTGCGGATGGCGGACTAATCCCCGGTCGATACACGCGCAAAGGCATGGCACCCTAAGAGGAGGAATTATGTGCGTATTAGGACGGGCTAAGTTGTTATGATACAGCGATAGTTCATTTCTATAACGTTTGTTCACCAAATCTAACAATGAGTTTTCCAAAAATTTTGTAACTGTTGTTTTTGCTGAAAGACAATACAACCTGCCTGGTACTATGCGAAGTTGGATAATTATATGCAAGCTTTATTGTGTGTATAAAACTATATTCAGTCCAGTCCATGGTTCTCCGGCAGCCTCAGACATAATCGCAGCAAGCACAGATAATTCTGCACTGGTGACAAGTGCAGTCAGCCTCACGACCCCCAATGTATTTCGCCTTTAGGTTCGCACCTCTGACAGGAGCATCTCCCTATGTTCTCATTATCATGATTGTACTGCGAGCGAGTGGGTGTATGTGTGGCATTATCGCATAACTTGCATGAGTGCAATATTTATGATAAAAATGGTTGATTACAAGATAACATACAAACATAAAAACTTCAGTGGTATAGTCGAATTCGCTATTTGGTGATAGGGTAGAACACAACTGTTGCCATGGCTTACTTGCCTCTGGGAGGCATAAAATCGGTTAAGGGGGTCACTAGTAGAGTGAGCATTAGCTTGATAATATTTCACTGCAATTACTAACCTGCCTACCAAACCCTGAATAATGATCAAGCAACACATGGCACAAATTAGTGGGGGAGTCCTATGTTTAACAGCCTAAAGCGGTATTTCCCAACCTTCTTAGGTCATGTCCCATCTTAACATTTCTAAAATTATTATGCCCCCCGCATAATAATTTTAGAAATGTCGGGGCATGAAAGGTGGGGGCATCGACACAACCCTTTCGGAAAAATCGTGTCCAGTCCATTTTTAAATTTCCCCCTGTGGGGCGTGGGCCCCACGTTGGGAAACACTGGTCTAAAGGCTGAATAATGATAAATCATAAAAGAATTGAAATGGAATCTTACAGTCAGTTTTATCCTGCAATTCATGATACTGGTCCTCAACAGAGTGCTTGACATGACTTGTGTGTTCAACTACGACTTGTACCTGCTCTCTTACTGCAGTGACTGGTGCTAACAAGAATGATTTAATATGACCAGGACTTGTTGTTTGATTTTTTGACTTTAAATACCTGCGTAAGATACAATAATTTATTAGAAACACAATACAAATTTTTAGATTCGAAAATTTGGGAACATTTTAATGAATAATCAATTAGTTTTGAATAGTCTAGATGGTGTTTGTCATTTATTTATATACATAAAATTTATGAAAGCAAGAAGAGAGTATACGGGCTCAAGTTCAAGAGAATAAAACCGCTTAAAGATTACGTACTTATCTTTTTAAATCTGTAAGTAGGTACCATACCTTATTTTAAAATGAAATTTTTGTTATGGTATCAAAATTAACGATTACCTATTCCACAAATAATAGTTGCATTTATCATAAATCATAATCATTAGATAGTTAATATCTAGAACACGTATTTAAAAAAACGCTGAAAGAATAAAGAAAGCAGTTTGTATACTTTATTGTACTACTTAGTGTTAGGTTATTTTATATTGTGGCCACACTGTTTGAATTAATTATGAGTATTGTACTGAACTTGACTATTAAAAAATGTCATTAATGGCGTCAACGGACACTTATGCCTAACGATAGTTGTTGTAATGTTTAAATATCTGATGAATTGATGTCTCAGCCCCTATTGGGAGCACATTAAAGAGTGTAAGAGTATACTGTGTATTTTAAGAGAGTAATGTGTACTGTGTCTAAAAGGTGAATGATGTAAAACGGAGTATGACATAGTGTGAAGAATTAAATGTAATACAAGTCTGTACTGGCGTTTATATTTGTCTTGTTCCTGATATAATCCTTTTAGTTCAGAATAGGGATAATAAAAGGATTTAATCCTCCCACGCCTACAAGGAGAGGAGAAGTTAACCTATAATTGGCATTGGAAGCTATTAAGGTCAGTTCGATTATTTCAAATATTTGATTATTTAATGTGGTTTAGAACAATAAAAAAAAAAATTTAGTTGTTTATTTTATAAAGAAAAATGCATTAGTAGTAGTCTAGGAGATAACGTATAAAACTCCGTTTTAATTACCTATACATCAAAGGAATGTTTTATTTAGCTAATGTCATTTGAATTTAATCGTGATCATTTTATACTGACAGTGTTTACCTAGAAACGAAAATTCGTTGTTTTACAAAAACTAATGCAAACAACAAGTTTCAGTGCATTGGAGATGTCGGGAGATGAATGATCTGAACGGGAATGTTCTGTATTGGAAAGTTCTGGATATTAACTACACGGAATTCGAGACGTAGTAGCAGCTGTATGGAAATGTAAGGGAGTGTCCCCGAACGTAGGCGGCGCCGTGGGCCTCGTAACTATTCCCAGTCATCCCAAGAGCGACATAAGTGGCGAGAACCATGGCAGAATCATATGGATACTCGTAATGAATTATCTATAAGGCGCAAACGTAAGTAGAGGCAAAAGAAAGGCGTTTACCAACTGTAAGTAATACATCTTTTACTTCTAATGGGAATTCATCTATTGTGAAAGGTGTTACACATATTAGCAATAAGAGATATAGTGATAAGCATTCTCGAAAAAGAAACTACTTTAGAAGGAACATCTTTGACTAGTATGTCTACACGAGAATTGTTAGACATTAAGTCACTGCCTATTACTAACTTATGTAATCACTTCTCTATGAACAGTAATGCTGTCTATGAATTTGATCCCTCAAGTAAGGAACAGGAATGTGCGAAATTGTACGATTGGAATGAACCACAATTACTATATTATACCTTATTGAAGCTAATGAGAGTAGCTAAGATATAGTGCCAGGGCTTATCCTCTGTTAATTATACATGGACTGGATGAAAGGATAAACTAACTAAAAACTTCCCTACAGTACAAAATTAGGTGCAATTATTCAGAAAATGTTAGATCAAAGTGTTAAACATGATTAAACACTAGAAAACTTATTTATACCATAAAATTAATTTATTAAACAGATGTGAGATATACAATAGACTGTATCATTAATGGTTTATATGATAGGAGTATGAGGTTAGGAGTTCCGGCAGTGAACTATACCCAATTGTATTTAAAAGCTGTAAAACTAGAAGATACAAAAAGTATTAGGGAAAATCCTTTTTAAAGGACAATCAAATGTGTTTAGTGATAATAATAATAGGAGCAAATCTAAAATCATGTGGTACTGTAATTGAACAAAATAGGACATCTGAGCTTAAGTATACAAAACCCTTGGTATCTTGTAACATATGTAAGCATTTTGGGCACCATGCATCTTGATGACTACAATAGAATACTGCAAACAATTCAAACGATAAATTTGTCAGAAATTAAATTAGTGGGTTCTTTGGATGATAAATATATTTTGCTTATCAAAGTTAAAGGTGTTGATGATCCTTGTTGTGCTATATTGATTCAGGCAGTTAGTGAGAGAAAGTGACTTGTATTATTAAATATTCTGATAGTAAGTTACCATTGCCTAAAGGGCTTCGCGATTAGTTCATAACTCCTATAGGTAAATCAATATTGTAATTAGCTGTCCAAATAGTTTCAGCCGCAACTAAAGTTTTAATAGTAATGGATGAGTTAATGAAGTACCCAATTTTTTATGGCCATACACTTACCTAACAAGCCTGTATCATTATTATAAACTGATGAACATTTGATACTGCGTAAGCAAAAAGGTAACTTAAAATCTATTAGAAATGTAATCAATCATAACTATGTAATGCCAGGCACTTATAATATAACCAATGGAGTAGGTAGTTTGTGTAGTGTTAATTAAATCGGATTTAGGACTGACCAATTTAACAGAAATGACTATAATGTTAAAGGGTAACACTCCCGTCGTTTATTCTTATTTATATCAGCTGGCTCGTGTGGAGAAAGAGAAAGTTAGGGGTATAATACGGGAGATGCTAAATTATTCATTTGAAATTATAACCTTGGCTGTTGTATCTTCATTAAACGGATATCGCGTATATATACTAGGATTAAAATTTACTATGGTTACCAATTGTAATGCACTACGCTATCCAAGAGGGATATCATACCTAGAATTGCTAGATGGTGGTTGCAATTTAGAGGAGTACGATTGTACAATAAAATATCGCCTGGGGTGTCGAATGAGTCACGTAAACGCTCTCGGTAGAGATATAATGAGTTGGAACTGTCCTTCGAAACAGAGGATTGGTTAGTGACTATGCAATTTTGATAATGGTATTTTAAAAATTAGACAGATTCTGGAAGATCCTAATTCTAAACATATGTATAGTAGAAATTAGACATGGGCGTAACTGGCTATTTTGGCAACAGTTACTAACCGATTATTTGGTGTCAATACCGATTTGACCAATCTTTGCTGAATATTGATATTATATGCGTAAAATAATCGCGATCATGTTTTTAATGCAGTTTAATTGATATAATATTTCATGGGGCAAACTATAGTAAACATTTTTCAACGAGGATCAAAACTACTTTCCCATTAGTTTGATTTATCAGAGTTTGTGACTGTTGAGTCTTGCGCTAGTATAATAATAGTATAATAAAAGCATCTTTCAGTTTTATCAATATACGCGAAATGTTGTTTGTTATTAAGCCGCTAACCAATACCCGTCCTCTCTATTTTACACGTCAGGAATCGCATAGAAGAAGAGAGATAGCATGATTATTTTGGTTATTAGACCTATTGGTGATTGTTCGGTTACCAGTGTAGCGAAACAATCACTGCACCTAACCAATAATTTGTGTGCTATTGTTGGTTGACAGCGCCGCGTCATTGTCATGTCGTGTAGAGGTACATATATCAACCGTTTTCAGTTACGTTTTGCTATAGTGGACACATGCCTAGTAGAAGTATATTTAAGAAATATGTACAGGAAAGAGGAAAGGTATGCTTCACCCTATTCTTAAAATAGATGTACCTTTCACACTGGCCACTTAGGGCCCTTTATAAAAAGCAAATCTAAAAATACCTACATCTTAGTTTAATAGATGCATATTTTGTATATACATAAAATCATAAGCTGAAAATACTAGAACTAGGATAACCTTAAAAATATTAAATGACTATATGAGTCTATTTGGTGTACAGACATTGTCATTAGCGGTCTAGAAACATCTTTTACGAGTAAAGGTTTTAGTAAATTTACAACAAAATTAGGTATTGAAATGTTTTAAATGCGGTTGAGACACCGAGAATTAATGGGCAAGTAGAGCGATATAATCACAATTCTAACTTCACTTGCTACTAAGAATCATAGTTGTCAGGAAAATGAATGGGAGACTCTCTTGGACCAGAAATATTATTTGGCTTAAAATTATGAAGGGAGACAGAAAACTAGCTTCATTTCTTTTAGATGGTAATGACAACAGCTCTGAATCACTTTATGAAGTTAGGAATGAGGTTAATTTAAAAGTAGCAAAAGAACAAAATAAACAGAATTGATCAGAAAAAAAAAAAAGTTGCTTAGCTTAAAAATATAAAATAGATAATTTGGTAAGAATTGAAAGGGAAGTAGGTCAAGGACTCTTATAGCATTATCAAAGCTTTAGATAATGACAGGTATATTGTAGAAGAGATTCTATTTTTATTTATATTGTAGAAGATACTTATTAAAAAAAAAAAAAAAGTAAACAAAATAGAAGTTAAGAGCCAGTTATTTCCGTAGATAAGATTTACCCATGGTTGAGTTATACTCAAGAATATCTTAGTAATTTGGATGAGGGATCGGAGCTAGAAAATTGTAGATTAAATGTTAATACAGAAGCTAAATTAGGTAGTGACCATGATAGTCATTATATTTTGGAATTGCTAATAAATGTGATGTTTCAATTATACATCAGTGACTACAATTTTGAATATTTAGATTATAACTGTAGGGGCTATTGTGGGCTCCCTACGATCCTACAGTTAAATGATAACTCACATTATGGAATTCCTTCTTTATTGGTTTTTCCTCGATACAAGTGGTTGAGTTGATGATGGTTGCGAGTGTACAATGGTGAGATTTGTGATCAGTTATACATGATTTATGGCACTGTATGAGTTCGTTTGATTGGTGGAAAGATCACGTCATATGGTAAGTAGGATGGTGACTTGCCAGAACGTGTGCGAACGTACAATACACTAACTTCGAAGGTTGTTCGCTCATGCAATTTGTTGAGGTTGCATAAACCGGACAATAACAAGTATAGGTGATAATAGTTGAAAATTGTTAATGGCTGTGATAATTGAATTATGCATTAATGATTACAATATTTTTGATTATAGCAAATATAGGTAATGATGTACATCAGTGATTACAATTTTGAATGTTTAGATTATAGCAAGTATAGGTGATAATAAATGAAAATTAATAATGGCTGTGATAATTGAATTATGCATTAATGATTACAATATTTTTGATTATAGCAAATATAGGTAATGATGTACATCAGTGATTACAATTTTGAATGTTTAGATTATAGCAAGTATAGGTGATAATAAATGAAAATTAATAATGGCTGTGATAATTGAATTATGCATTAATGATTATAATATTTTTGATTATAGCAAATATAGGCAATGATGGAATAAACAGTGCACATGAGGCCGATAAGCCAATTTTGGGAGTCACTGTTTATCAAATGAATGATGTGTAATTAGGAATGATCATAAGCCAAACGGTGCAGGAGGCCGATAAGCCATTTTTGAGAGCATCCGTTTGCTTATGCAGAATATCTGCATACAGGAGGCCGATAAGCCAAATGAAGGAGTATGCCAGATGTTCTGATAGATAGTTACATATTCAAGTAAACTATGTGTAACGAGGAATAGTGATGAGATAAACAGTGCACATGAGGCCGATAAGCCAATTTTGGGAGTCACTGTTTATCGAATGAATGATGTGTAATTAGGAATGATCATAAGTCAAACGGTGCAGGAGGCCGATAAGCCATTTTTGAGAGCATCCGTTTGCTTATGCAGAATATCTGCATACAGGAGGCCGATAAGCCAAATGAATGAGTATGCCAGATGTTCTGATAGATAGTTACACATTTGAGGCAAAGATCAAGGAGTGATATGGAATAACTTGATAAGTGGTAAAGTAATTGGACAAATTGATATGGACACTAAGAAAATGAGCTAATCATTTTAAACACGTGTAATATGTGATTTTATCCGAGTATAGTATAAAAGTAATTTGATAAATTGTTATGGACACTAAGCAAGTGAGCTAAATCATTTTAACATGTGTAATATGTGATTGTATCTGATTAGTACTGCCAGTTGTAGAGATCTAAGTCAATGTAATTCAATATTTATTGTTTATGTGTAATTGTATTACAGAAATGAAACATTGAGAAATTGGTGGAACAATTTTGTTATCATAGATGGCCGAAGCAAATATAGTTATTCTTTTAAGAAATATAAAAATAATTATTCCTATAAAGATTCTTTTCATAATTATTTGATATGTAAGATTTATGATAAGAATTTTGAGTTTGCTTATGGCATGGGTTATTTAATTAATGATATTATAATACATCATTATTATTATTAATGTTGTATTGTATTACATTAGTCTCCCAGTTTCACGGCTATCAACCAGGGGAAGATATTCCGTCTTTTGAAGGGCTTGCATGGGGATATGGACCCACCACGCAGGGGCCTTATGAGAAGTTAAATGTTGGAATGGGATGTCTGCCGATGGTACTCCATGTCTGCACATAGCACTGGTGGACTGCCAGCGGTGGGTGTAGAACTTGTGTGATGATGGTATTTAATAACTGTTTATGAGGTTGGGGGTTTGATGGACTGGTTAAACTTAAAACTATTGATTGAAAAGCTGTCATGTGCCTTCAACACCATTGTGTCTTAATCTTTGGCATTTAAACTTTGTTATTAGTCTTATTATTCTTAGTAATATTACGTGTGGACACGTAATTCCAGAATGGCCGACTGTTAGGTTATTTTATATTGTGGCCACACTGTTTGAATTAATTATGAGTATTGTACTGAACTTGACTATTAAAAAATGTCATTAATGGCGTCAACGGACACTTATGCCTAACGATAGTTGTTGTAATGTTTAAATATCTGATGAATTGATGTCTCAGCCCCTATTGGGAGCACATTAAAGAGTGTAAGAGTATACTGTGTATTTTAAGAGAGTAATGTGTACTGTGTCTAAAAGGTGAATGATGTAAAACGGAGTATGACATAGTGTGAAGAATTAAATGTAATACAAGTCTGTACTGGCGTTTATATTTGTCTTGTTCCTGATATAATCCTTTTATTAGTTATTTTTAAATCTTATGTGCATTCAAAAAAAATTGTTATAATTTTATGACCATACAGCATTTTTTACACAATGCAACTAAAACAAAACTGACCAACTGAATTTTAGAACAAAGAGAAATCTTTTACAAAATTACAAACAGAGAAACTTCTGCGAGTTATATCTCATAAAGGGTTGTAAACAGTAATAGATAATTGTGTTTTTACTTATTTCAAAACACTGACACAGTTTTGTGACAGTACAATTAAAGACAATAAAGGAGGATGAATTTCCAGGTACAGTAAATACGCAATTTTTATCTATACCAATAAATAAAATTGGAGTGTCTGTTTGTAATGTCAAAATAATAGGCTTTTTTCCTGCTCACATGGTTATTTGCACTATACATATGCCTAAAAATCACTTTATATTTTTTTTTGTCTGTCTGTTTGTTCCGGGTAATCTTCAAAACGGCTGGACCGATTTAAAAAATTTTCTTTCACTAATGGAAAGCTATAATATCAGGGAGTAAACTAGGCTATATTTTATTCCGGTATTCCCACGGGAACGGGAACTACGCGGGTAAAATGACTATAACCTATAACCGAAGCGAAGCGAGAGCGGATTGCTAGTGTTAAAATAAAACGAAATACAGTGGATTTCATTAATAACGACCTCGGTTGTAACGCCTTTTCAGTTATAGCACCGTCGAACTTGCGTCCCTAGAATTTAAAGCATACTTTTGTAGGAAATTCATTCTGTAATAGCGACTCCGGATATAACGCAAAATTCGGGTATACTGGCTTGTTTGTCCGTGAACTATTTGGGACAGATTCCTAGAAATTCCTTTCGGATGTTGCGACTGAGTCCACAAAGGCTCATTCATAAAGCTTTAACTATTAGCTTTCTTATCCTTTGTTTATATTCGCAGATGGTCAAATGCTTTGTTTGTGTGTAGCGTTACTTAGCATGTGCGCGAAGTTAGTATTATGAATTAGTTACATAGCTATTTCCAGTGAGTGAACAGTGTTTCTTAAACTTGTGAAAATGGCTCCTAGACGTACATTTACTGTTAAAGAAAACCGATTTCGGATTTAGAGACCTCCGGATATAGCGACAACATTAAAGTGGTTCTTCCGCAGTCGTTATAACCGAAATACACTGTATTTTGTGAATTATAAAACAAAGAAACATCTGCAGATTAGTATAAAGGGTTGTAAATAGTAAAAGATAATTGTGTTTTTACGTAATGTATTCATAAAGGTCACTCAAGACCTATATGAGATCTTATGGATGTAATTTTTCTGGCATTTGGGATAATTAATATTATTTAACATAGTTAATTTTATTAAAACTTCATAAAAATATTGATACTGATCGATGATTCCAAATATGACATCGGATATTTTATTATTTAACAGCAACCCACCTTCGCTTTCATTTGCCTTACCTGCATAGTTCACATGCCTGTGGAAATACCGGAAAATAAAATATAACCTACGTTACCCCTTATATAGACAGCTTCCTGGTAGAAAATATTATAAAAATCAGGTCCAGATGTTTTGAACATTACTTCAAACAGACAGACAAAAAATGTTTAAACTGGTTTTTAGGCATAGGTGTCGTGCAATAAAACAACTTATACTCTTAATCGTTCAAGCACGCACCAAAATCCAAATGGCAACCAATATTCGTCACACACCTCTCATGTTGGACCGCATGATGTTTGGAATATATGAAAGCCTTATAGCTATGCGCCCACAAACAATTGCGTGTGCCGGCTCCCTGCATCGTAATGTACTTGTATGCGATATATGACAGCATGCAATGTGTTAAGATACAGCTAGATCATGTACATATTTGTCACATACTTTCAAGGGAGGGAGAGAGGGAGAAAGAAATTTATACAATGGCATAAATTAACTATATAGTTCATTCTATGACATCACTATGCCATTAAAACAGTATCACTTTTCAAAGTTTGATGTTACAAAATTGAATAACATTTGTTTTTAGTTGAAACAAGATGTTCTTGAAACAATGTTGTTTGGTAAGTTGGTGTATAATGATAAAATGTATAACATTTAGAATATATAATTTAAAAAGCATTAAATAAACTTTGATGAAACTAATTGTTGCCATATCCATTTTAATTTTTCAAATCCTCACTAATATAAATATTTAGTATGTGTAAAATAATAAACGAATACCAATTTAAAAAGCCAATTTGTTCTTATACATAATAATATACTTTCACAAAATTACGATGTCTATACTATATACATACTCGGCATAATCAGCGTGTGGTGCATCATATATTGGAAGGTCTGAGGGCCTCATCGGTGGAGGTTTGGCTGGTCCATCTTGCGTAACAGATTCCTCTTTGATAACAGTTGCAGCACCCACCACTGGCATCAACCCGGCGACTCCAATAGAACCTAATACTACTTTACGCAGCATCTTTAAAAATTTAGTTATATTGAGCACAGATTACACACATGAAGTACTAATTTAATAGAAAGAACTATTTATGATATATTGTACATAATATATAAATATTTACCTCTAATGAGATGTATTTGTATCTATCACAGGCAAAAATTACATAAATGTTTTACGTGATGAACACATTTCGTCAGCTGCTCGATGACAGTGACAGCGAATCAGTACTGCCAGACCAGCGTAAAATTTCCACAAAAAAAATTACAGTATCTGATTCAAAGCTTCAATTTATTGTAGGCAACCATTATAATACAATCAATTTTTCGAACACCATAATGAAGGTGTATACGAGTTTACGGCGAATAATCTTTTATGACAAGCTAGACCCTTTTTTATTACTTAGGTAACTGTACCATTGGCCAATATCAAAACAGAGCTTATAAGATATTAAAAAACTTTTAACGCAACAGTCCTTTCAATTAACATTCTTTCTTAAACTTAAATGAATCTGTTTTTACCCAGATATACTCTTTATCCAACTACAATCAGAAATAGATAATTTAACACTGAAGTAAAAAATAAAAATATAACATTCTTCTTCTTCTTTTTTGTCTTGGTGTTTTGGCTTTTGTACGTCAATAAGTCAAATCGTTGCCTTCAATAGTGTCATGGCCACTGTTAACGATATGTTCTGAGAATTTTGGTGGAGACAAAAAGAGCTGTAAAGCACTTTTATATCATATTCTCTACACCCCAGCAGTTCTTCCGCTACATATTACCTAAAATGCTATAAAAATATATAACACGTTAAAACATTAAAATATTGAATATAATGCAAGTACACCACATGACACTTCATATTCCCACCGAAAGCCTAAAATATAACATTAAAATAAATTATAATGCAGTCAATTAAGGATCACATAAACTAAACGATTCATGTATTCCCTTCCCTTTTTCATAGGGAACATCGATATGAGAAAACATCGATAACACAAACTAAACTAGTACATCTTATGATCGATACTTACGTTAACTTAATAATACCCATGAACGATAAATATTAAAAGAAAATATAGATGTTTTAAAACAATGATATGTCGAGTATGAAAAGAAGCAGTGTACGAATTATTTATTCATTATCATCATTATCCTGCTCATATCCTAATTACTCAGGACGATGCAATATTTACGCTTTTCTCATAATTGATGTTGAAAAAGTATCTGGTGTTAACTCTCCTTGGGAATGTAATTATCGACTAGACAGTATCAGATGTAGTTGGCTAGGTCTATGTAAAAGTGTATGAATAATGTACTATAGGCTAATGCAATAATAATTATATTATTGTAATAATTTTGAGCAGGTTTATTAAAATAAGAATTAAATCTAATGAATTTCTTAATATCTACTTTAAAACTGAATAAAATGAGTTGATATTTATCGAAAAAACTTTATTACTTTGCATCCTAGAATATACAGAAATTCATTGAGATTTAAATTAAGTATTTAAACAAAAAAATATGCATATTGCGATATTAAGTTTTTACTATGGATAATTTACAATATTTCGACATTGATTTAAGAAAATCGATTTTACACCGACATATGGATAAATATCGTTAACCGTACTTTAGTGCGATTCTGTCCGATTCTGTCTGTTCTGTCTCCTGTCAGATATTCCAACGAACGACGGCCGAGGACATTCTATCTATCATTAGTCTCTTTAACGTTAGATCCTACGCTTTATAAGCAGTCTGTGCTCTCATCATAGAGTAAAATATTTTCATCTTTCCTTTGTGTATTAATTGGAGTGTGGTTTGTGCGCACGATATAATTTTTGTGTAAATGAAATTAAAAGTTTATACTAATTGAGTGCCCAAACGTTATTTTTGTCAACTATCATCGGGATTGCCCGTGTTTCAATTGCCAATTGATGGTCGAAATCATACAAACTATGGTGTTCGTGAGTACGGTTTTAGAGTTTCTAAATCAATAATTTTTTGTGTAAAATTTCATATTGTACTTGTGGTTCTTGTTAAATAAATATGTCGGAAGTTCTAAGTGGTCGCGTGTCTAAGCATAGGAGATCCCGTCGCGTTAAGAATAGCTCAGGTATGGAGAGGGCCGCAAGTCGGTTTGCTCTTGAACGTCCAGTTTGATTACGCTTGGAGATTTTCATTTCGAGTAGTGTTTTGCTTGTTTGAAACATTACGAGTGGTTCTTACTTCATTCGCCTAGTATTCATGCCATCTCCTACATATTCTTACGGTCATATCATGAAGATTCTAAGCTGAGAATATTACTAAAACAATTCTTATTGGGTTTCCCTTAAATAGCTCTATGAGTAAATGGAATGTCATAAAACACAACAAGAAATGATTGCACATAACTTTATTTTTAAATTAAGTGCAAAATTTTGCACTAGAGAAGTATTCAATCTTTTATTATAGATATATTTTACTATATAGTTTACATGTTGATTATCGCTGTAAATAACTTTCATATTCAAATATTATATTTAAACACAATTATTATGATAAGCAGCCATTACTGAACATAGATATTTATTGGTAATTAATATGATTTGAGCTTATCATTAAAAATGTTTACAAAATGGCAGAAAAAAATAACACTGCTTACTCAAAATGAGAAGATTCACTTGTAGCTTTCTTATAACAGGTGTTTAGGTAAATGAAATAACATTCTTGATACTGAAACATTGTAGAGATGAAAATTTAAGAAAAACATTGTACATCACTTGCTTTTTTTTAATGATGACAGTGTGAAGAAATTTATTCTCACCTGTGCAGTTTCAATGGAATTAAATGATTCTTAATAGAAGTAATTAATATAAAGTGTTATATGACCTATCATTAAATCTTTAACTGATCCACAAAGTGCACATTTCAAACATTTGGGCAATGTGAGGTCTTTAGTTTCATGAATCATAGAAAATATATGCAGTGACAACTAACAAATTTGCTATTGAGATAGAAAATGGTTTGCGATAACAGTAGTTATTTGATTATGCATACTAACAAACAACTTGTATCAATCCAGGACTGTGAGGTGCATGTGTGTTCAGTGACAATCTCTTAGTTCAACTTGGGAGGTGCCTACTTAGCAGCCACCGAAGATTATTGAGATGAAATGGTACAAAACTTATTGCATATTATTTATGTATTTATTTAATTCTTCTATAATTAATATTGTTTTTGGTACCATACTTTCCCTCATTTCTCTTGTAGGTATTCACTTTTGCATGTTTCTGGTATTTTCCATTAAGTTTGGTTGCATGCTTGGTTATGAGTATGATAAAAAGACCTTTATTTCTCTGTGCATATATAGAGATTTTTAGTTAATATGGTATACTTATTAAATGTTTTAACAGATATATTAAAATTTGATAAATTTAAAAAGTATTTGCCTTAGTATTGTTTAATGTTACGCTTTTATAAAAGAAAAATCCTTTTCGTTGTCTTTTAAATAACCTCAATTTTATTCAAAATTAATTTCTTATATTTTAGCACATGTTTTACTTGTAATATAATTTTAAAATATGATTTTTAAGTTAATATATTTTTAAATCTGTAAAAAAATAATCATTTAATACTGTCTAGCAACATAGATGTAATCTTGATGTATATAGAATTAATAATATAGTAATTTTTGGCCTAAATATTCACAGTATTTCTTGCCTTCAGAAAACTTTTGCTAAATTTCAAAACAGCATTTTTTATGTAAAAGTATTAGGTTGTAGTAGTAAATAGTCACAGCTCTAGATGTGATGTCAATTCTCACCGAGTATAAAAACTGTTGCTTTGAGTCAGCTCTCATGATTAGCATAACAATGATGTCTATCTGAATAATAATAATTGTGAAGGATACATATATGATGTCATGCTGTAAACAACTTTTCTTTATTACTACATGTTTAAGAAAGCATGACAATTTATGAAACATTCGTTTACTATTCTATTATGATTCCCGGATGCATTATATTCCCTTATCTTTCCAATTGGTTTTTGCCTTTGAAATTGGTTATTGCCGAATAACTGCTGATGAAAGGAGAAATGCATACAGGTAGGATCTGGGCTTAATTCCATGAATCGAAATTCCAGAAATCTTCCTTGCCTATTGTAGATTATCAGTGTAAACCAGAATACTCCACAAAGAGACTTAATTTAGATTAAGATATAAAGATATTCTTAAGCAAACACATTGGAATTGGTATTTCTTTTAACTTGGTATTTCTTGTGGTGTTAATTCAAAAGAACTTCAATATTGTATCTCTTACAATTAATTAGTTATATGCGGATCACTAGGAAGAACTTGAAATAAGTCTTCTGGCTGGAAAGTTCATTCTTGCCCAAATATAATCGCCTAAGCATGCAATGTGGTCTATCAGTTGCCTTCCGAGTGTCCTAATTTATCGGCATATTATATCGTTTTAAGCCTTCTTCTAGAGATACTTTTATATGCGACCCGCCGCCGGCGACTGGAGCGGCGTAGGCGCGACTACCTGCTCCTCATGCCGCCCTAGCCGAGGTCGCGGGTGACGTGACCGGGGAATTAGTCCGTCACCCGCCGGGAGGCCTACCGCGTGAGGAAAGACCAACGTCCTCCCCAAGAGGGGGACGTCGGTCGATGGGAGGGTACCCCACTAGGGGGTATTCCGTCGGGCCGACCACTGATGACAAGTAACCCTGCTCCGGTGGTCGGCCCAACGACGAAGGCGACGTGGTCTTCGGGTGGGTTGCGGGTGTGCGTGCTTACGCCCCTCTGTCGCCCCGGACGGAGTGGTGCGAGGAGTGCGCCGACCGCAACCCACCCCCCAAAAAAAAACGAGATACTTTTATATGTCCAGTGAAATCGTTATATGATCTTTCTATGCGTGCTTCGTCTTGATTGTGAAGTTCGATGTTTTGAAAAAACAATGACGGATTTATAGATAAAAAAAAATATGCAGAACTGGGGATTTAGTCCGGCACCCGCGGAGAGGCTGGCTTTGCGACGGCTATCGGAGTCCCGGGAGAACGTCGATGGGAGAGTGTACTCCCTCGGGGTATTCCGTCGGGCCGACCAATGAAGTCGAGCAACTCTGCACCGGTGGTCGGCGGGCCACCCCTCTGTCGCCCAGGATGGAGCCGGGCGGCGGGTGCGCTGACCGTAGCCCAGCACAAAAAATAGATCACTCAATCATCGAACGAAAAAAAAAAAACAAAACTGCCAAATTTAGTTATATTTTTAATTTAGATGTAAATTTTGTAACGTAATTTCAAGGATTAAGTTTTTAATTAGTCATTATTTGTGTCAATGGTTTTGCTCGGTGAGTAAATATGAAGTAAAAGATCAGCACCATTCACGTGAAATTAAATTTAAAGCGTATGTTGTATACTAACTAAAAATTAGGGACAAAATAACGATAAATGTTCTATGCCAACAAAAAACCGCCTTTTATAATCTTACAGGCAAGACCTTCTAAAAAGTATCGCATGTCCGCGTTGTTATTTATGAGAATCAATACATCTTACATTTATATTTCGACTAGCCACCCGCCCTCGCTTCGCTTTCAGTGTGATATTACGGTACACGGTTGCAATTCATGAGCGGTATGATTCCCAGACCGAACAAAATTTTATAAGGTTTTTCCGAGAGGTAAAATAGTCCAAGTTACTCCTTTTATAGATAGCTACGTTTTTTTGTGATAAGCTATGGTCTGAACTCATTCCGTCCAATTGGGTCGACCAATGGTATCGATACCTTGACATCTGTAGTGGGCTCCACAGATTACCATTCCGGGTATATATAAACAGCTACCTTGTAGTAAAATAATAAAATTAGTCCAGTCGTTTTGAAGATTACCTACCCAAAACAGACAGCTAAAAAAATTTTAAAATAATCTTTTGACATAGGTATGGTGCCAATAACCATGTGAGCATGAAAAAATTACTATTTTGATATTACAAACAGACACTTCAATTATATTTATTTGTATAGATAACTAAATAACATGCTAACATAAGTAAAACACGCTATCAATGATGCAGTATTATAAATATTTTTGTAAAGATATATCCAGCAACTATGAAAATGACTGATTAGTAGTAGTTCAAAGCTTGGTCTTGTATTAATCATTTTAATATCATGTGAGAGAGAAAATACCCAGAAGCATAGACACGCATTGCGGTATGTTGTGATCTTTTAAAACTCTATAAGTAGGCATATTATCTATTATATCTTCTCTATCTTATCTATCTATTATAAAAGATAAAGAAAGCTTATTTATATACTCTTGTGCAAGCAATATTCTCCACTATATATTATTGAAGCCATAAATTTATTATAATCTTTATATGTTTTAACTCCTTATTTCCTTTTTTAACATAACATAAAAAAAATTAAATAAGCGTGAGTGATTACTAACGCGATCATTATTTCCTTTATGCCAGGCAAAAATATGAATCTCAAACCTTAAAAAAATAAGAACATGTGACAAGTTGAATACGTTTATATCGATATAACAAATGGTTATTTGGTCTGTTTGCAAGAACAGCTTATTTTTCTTATTGCTGGGGACAACGGGATAGATAGATTGAAATCAGGACTGTCCCGTCAATAACGTATAGTTGCATTAGTGATTAGCTGTTAGTGGTTAGCGCCAGGGCCGGATTAACCCTATCAGGGCCTTTTTTTCTTGGTGCACGTTTGGGGCCCCTAGACGGTGCAGGGCTCCTAGGCAGTTGCCTAGTCCGCCTTATGGATAATCCGGCCCTAGTTAGCGCTCTAAAGAAACTTCCTCACAATTTCCACCGTGCCCAGTAGTACCGCATCTGCATTAGACCTTCTATCCAACTAGTGTAAGTGTTCGAGGCTATTAGCTATTAGATCGTTAGTCGAAATTGTTATTGGTTGAATTATCATCGTGTGCACATAGCGCTTGTCAACAATCTCGTGAGATAAGGGTTCATATTATATCTATTTGTCCTTATTTATTTAATATATTTGTTATATATATATTTTTTTCGTTCGTGTTTCCGTGTGGTGACGGAGTAAAAATACAATTCACCACTCCCTATCTTGCCCGTCGATGTCGTACAAGACGACTATGGGATATAAAATGCACATAACATTTGCAAGAGAAGGAAAACTCGAAATAAAACCCTACACCAACATGTCTGACCAGCATGGTATAGTAGGTCAAATTCCCTCCCATTGTGGAGGAGGCCCGAGCCCAATAGTGTGACGTATATCGTACGCTGCGATGATGATATATTTTTTTCAAGTCAAAATTACATATTGCAGTTAAATAAAAGTTTTAGGTAATTATAATAGTCATTGATACATACGGCAGGATAGTATCGACGTCATCATAATTTCAGCTGATAGTCGTACGCAGTTGGGCTTGAACCTTTTCCTCTAGGGGAGTGAAATTGACCTACTATACCACGCCGGAGAGACGTATTTTTATAGGGTTTTATTTCACATTTTCCTTCTCTTGCACAGATGTTATATGCATATTAAATTCTTTAGTCGTCTTTTACAACACCCACGGGCAAGAATGGAGGTAAATTGTATTCTTATTCGCCACCCGAACGAGGATAGTATGCATTGATCAAAATAGTATTTGCGGAATTTTGGAAATACGAGATGTGAGTGTATTTGTATTAAAAACGGCTATTCTTGGCCAAGGAGATGAGTGATAAGACACTTTTTTTATGAAAAGTGATAATTATATGACAGCAATGCATTACATAGATATTACTCATCCAATCCTCACTCTTCACGGACGTACGAACGGCGATAAAATCTTACATCATGCGTCAATGGCCGGCTTAAGTGTTTGACGCTTTTGCGCTTATCATGCCAGTAAGACGTTATTATCTAACAAATCGATAATAAACTTATAATCTTTCCTTACAACAGTATAACGTCTGTAATTTTATGTCACGATTTTTATCGTTTTATTGGTTGTTTGATACCTTATCGCCCTATAACTAATCGTCCCTGACATAGCAATAATTTATTTTTAATTGAGCGTCGACACATAAATCAATGAGTGAAGGCCCTGGTCGTATGAATGTCGAATACCGGCCTTGGGTTACTGTACAGACCAGCGATCGTGTCTGAAGCTTCCGATTTTTTACTGGATCCCGCTGAACTGACTGATATGTTCACACGTCCATTACTATTCATCACGAACATAACATCTGTAAAATTGATTATTGTTGCTGTTTACACAAATATTACACTTTATAAATAAAATTATTTTTACGGATTTCATCGCGTTTGTATATGAATTTTGATTGCACGACGTTTCGGAAACTTTTTAGCGTTTATGGTCACCGGCGGACGAAGATGTCTTATGTCCAACAAGTCATCATTATTACAGATATTTATATGTACTCCCTACAGAAATTATAGTCCATAAAATATAGCTTGATTTCTGTGACAGATGTCAACGAAACCGGCGAAGTAAATTTGAACGAGCGACGTGTTTACAATTTTATTTTGTATCACATATATTTTCATTCTTTTCGTGTCAGTTTTATTGCAACTGAAGTGCAATATATTATAAATAATATTAATATTCATGCCTAAAATGTACCTCAAAAGTACTAAAATACCTAGTAAACATTTTATAATAAAATGACGCTTACGCACGTACAAGGTCATACTGGACGGCAAATGAAAAAGAGATGCCACAGTCGATATACGTAAATCGATAATCGTATCGATCTTTATTAAATAATTCATAAAGAAATAAACCCAATAAATTACCTATATAAAATTTTCCACATTTTTTTTACAATTACAACAGACAGTTATAAAATACCTAAATTGAATTAATTAAATACCAAAAAACTACTTTTTGTATCAGAGTAAATGATGATATTATATACGCATTGTTGTCAATAAACTAAACATGTTTTTTCATAAAACAGCCGCAATTGATCGATTGATCTGACGACTATCCCTATTTTGGCAAAAATGATTAATGTTCTAGCAGGAACGCGCCAGTGATGATGAAAATAGTGACGTTGACATTAATATTACTCCTTTCGAATAATTAAAACAGCCAAAAAACAGTTTTTATTTGAAATAGATTCAAAAAGATTTTCATTGATTGTATTTCAATAATAATTAATAGAAAATCACAATTATAAAAACAAAGAGGTTTATCGATAAAAAAACTGCGGACTTCATCGTAAGCGTGACAGCACTAGGGACAACTGTCACAGAGATCCAGCTATATTTTATGGACTATAGTTATTAAATTTTGACCCACAATTTGATACTAACTAAATACAAGATACAAAAAACCTTCGGCAATCAAAACTCCAATACTAATACGATAAAATCCGTAAAAATAGTTTAATAATCTGTCGGCGCACCGAAGACCAGCTGAGCCCGGACGGGAGTGAGGGAAGGCGTGGTTGGAGGGGGAGAGGGCCGCGCGAGCTAGCGGCCGCGCGCTCGGCTCGAGAGACTGGACGACGAGATCACGCACGTCATACGGGCACTTCGCATAAATTAGAATAGATATTATTTGCTGGAATATTATACCTTTTTATACAGTCCACTGGTCTATCATTGACGTCCCGTTAGAACGGGCACAGTCCACTGGTCTATCATTGACGTCCGTGACGTGAATCAATTCTATACATAAATACTAGTTATTAGCCTGACAACGGCATAAAATATAAGTTACTCATTATAGAGCCACTATCTGGTAGTAAAATATAATCAAAATCGGTGCAGCCGTTTTAAAGATTACCCGGAAGGGAACAAATAGACAAAATATTTAAACTGGCTTTATCGAATGAGTATAACCAGCTTTAATGAACTTGTGAAACCCGGCCGACTAAACAATCGGCAAGTGTGCGGGCGGGGAAGAGCGCTGTACTGATCAAGCGGTCGGCCGACAGTTGACCGACAGTTTAGTTTGAAGGCAATCGGGAATCCCATCAAACTGATTCATCGGCCGATTACTAATCGTTACAATTTGCGCACTTGCATACAACACCATACTGATAAAGACGCCGACCAAACTATCGCCCGATAGAAAATCTGCAGTTTGCGGGGGCTCTAAAGGCGACTAAGGGATATACAGAGTGTATCAGGTTATGGGGCAACTGTTCGAGTATGTTGTAGTTTAACGGTCATAGATCGTAATTAGAATGTACATTACACAAAAAACAATATAACATAAAAGTTATAGTGATTTCAAAAAAATGTGTCTAAGAGTCTATGCCTTAAATGTTACGTATTATGTAGGCATGTACAAACAGAATACATGTAGGCATGTAAAGCTTCAACAGTATAAATTCATTCATAATACCTAGAATTGTGCAAACGTTTCAATGATATACTCAGTGCCAGATAACGTGGCAAAAGACAACCTTCACCTACCTTCACCACGATATCTTAAAATGCAAAAAATCTATCGCTTACCATACAAATCTATCGAAAAGTTGTATCGCAAAATTCTCTTGGTAGATGCCTACCACGAAGCAACATTACAAACAGCACAACCCAAAATTTTACGAAATCTAGTAAAATTACCATAGAAAATATATGTTTTTAATATCCTATAATCATGTATTTCATTGTTTTAAAATACCAGATTAACCTGTAACTGGTGACATTTCATTATTTTATAAATAATATCATTGATAACAATGCCAAATTACTTTCAAATGTCTGAATATCAAAAGTTTTTAAGTAACATTAAAATTAAAGTACCGAGAATATTTATATAAATTCAATATAATATAGATCCTATAATTAAATACGTAATTAGCTTCGAAGAGTTATGTAACGCCCAAAAAATGCCAAGTTTTAAGTTATGACACATTTCTTTCAACTCATTTTACCGTCAGGTGTAATAAACCGGGGGGCGCGGCCGGAGCACCTCCTCGTGGTGCTCCCTGGTAACGTCCATTTGGACGTCATGCGGCCATTTGGACGGCCAAGATTCCGGCAGGGGGGGGTCTCCGCGTGCGGCTCTGGTGGCAGAGCGCACGGCGGATCTGACCCGGGGCCAATGGGGCGGATGTGCCTCATGGCACTCCGTCGCCAGGGACGGTTGCGTCACGGCCCGGGGGCGTGACGGGTCGGTCGCTCGCGAGCGGCCAGACCCGGAAGGCCCAAACCGTAATCCTGAGCAGGGGGGTCAGGACCGGGGGTCTTCGGACCGCGGGGAAGAAAACCCCTATAAAAAATTACCCCTAATCCTAAGTTTGGCCACTCGGCGAGGGGATGAATGGTTGGTGGGTTAAAAAGCGCGCGAGCGTCCAGCCGTTAGAGTGGTAGTCAAGGCAAGACTTAAAAACGTCCAACAATATGGCAGAGGTTCCAAACGACGTACCTACTCCAGAGGGTCCCGGCCACGCCGGGGAATCCCTCACTGTGCTGGTTTCTGAGCGCGAGAGGCGCACAGTCACCAGCACAGTCAGTCCCCAGTCGTATGGGAGGGGGACAACTACTGCCTCAGAAGCCGAGAGCCCGGCTCAACATCAAGTGGCTCAGGGGGGGAGGGGAAACGAGGAGGAGGTGCAGGTGCGGAAGAAGACCCGGAGGACGAAGCCGAGGCGTTCCGCCGCTGCACGAGCCCGCATTAGCGCCAATGCATCGAAGGCGTGGCGGGCGCGGATGAAGGCTGAAGCCATTGCCGCACGCGACGAGGGCGGCAGCATTGCTGCTGCAGGGCCGTCGCGGGACGGGGGTGGCGTTGCTGCCCAGCCGTCGGAGGAGAGGATGGAGACCACTGCAGGGCCGCCGCGTGAGGAGAGCGGCAGCAGCAGCGGGTCCGAGCACGAGGGCGGCATTGCCGCAGAGCCGTGCGTAAGGTTAGCAGGCGAAAGCTCCGAGCTGTCGAGCGATGAGGGCGGCATTGCCGCAGAGCCGTCGCAGGATGAGGGCGGCAGTGCCGCAGGGCCATCCGAGGCATCGGAGATGGAGCTGACGGACGTGGGCGGAAGTGCCGCAGAGCCGTCCGCCGAGGAGAGCAGCACCCCTTGGGTGCTAGTCGGCCGGAGTAGGGACGAGGGCGGTGGATGCGCCGCAGGTAGACAGTTGATAGGCGCGCCGTCAGTTGAGGGTGCAGTTAGGCCGTCGTCGTTACCGTCATCGCCGTCGTCGTCGTCGTCGCCGAGGAAGAGGACGGAGGGGGCTGCAAAGGCGCCAGCTCCAGCCCCAAGTGCGAGGAAGAGGGAGGAGGCCCTCCCCCCGAGACCCTGGAAGCGCCCCCTGCAAGAGGGTGGCCGCTCCAACACCGACTCGGAGGGGAGTTCCATCACCATGCCTCCTCCCAAGGTCCCGACCATGCGCCGGGGGCGCAGAGGCCGAGGATCGGTGGTGGCGGCGTGGCCGGGGACACCGGGTCCGGCCGGCCACGGTGGCGAGGTGGCGGCCCTCCAGGCCGCGAACGCCCGCCTTAGTGAGGAGGTCTCCGGCTTGCGGGAACGCAACCGCAAGCTGGAGACGGAGCTATCGGCGGTGCGACGGGAGAACCGCGGGTTGGCCAAGGAGATGGCCGACCTGCGGGCCCAGTTCGCGCGCCTGGCGCCGGCCGCGCCGCCTGTGCCGGCCTCGCCACCGAAACGGGCTGCGCCGGGGAGGGCGGGCCCGTCGTCTGCGCCCGTGGCGCCGGCTGCGCCCGTCGCGGCTGCTGCGCCAGCTGCACCCGTCGCGGCTTCGGCGCTTCCTCCCCTCGTCGTGGTCCCTCCGCCGGCTCGTGGCCGCGGGAGACCTCGGAGGGGGGAGGAGCCGCCGCCCGACGAGGTGCACGGCGTGTCGGAGTCGGCGGTACGCGTGATCCTAGCCCGAGTAGGGGTGATGGTGGATGCGCGTATCGCCGCCGTAGCGGCCAGGCTCCCGCCTGAGCCGCCCCTCCGACCGCCGCTCGCCGCGGACAAGGCGAGGCGGCCGCAAGCGTCAGCTCCCACCCCGCTGCCCTGTCAGGGTGGCCGCGTGGTGAGCTACGCTGCGGCCGCGGCCGGGCCCAAGGGGGCCAAGAAGGCCGGCAAGGTGCCGGCTCCCGCCAAGGCCGGGCCGCGGCCGGCGCCAGCGGCTGCACCGCAGGCGCCGGCCAGCGCACCCGCGACCGCTCCTGCTGCGCTCAGCGCTGCTGCCAGGCTCGAACAGGGCTGGCAGGTGGCTGAGCGGAGCAGGAAGGCACGCGGCCAGAAGCGGAGAGCGGCGGCCAAGAGTGCCGCCGTGGCCGCCGCTCCCCAGGCGGGAGCCGGCAGAAAGGGGAAGAAAAGGTCGCGCAGGGGCCTCAAGTCGCCGAAGACGGCCGCGGTGGTCATCACCGTGCTGCCTGAGGCGGCTGAGAGGGGCCTCAACTATGAGGCCGTCCTAAAACGCGCCCGGCGGGAGCTGGACGTCTCCGGTATCGGGGGCGTCGAGGCGAGGACCCGCAAGGCCCGGACAGGGGCTCGAATACTCGAGTTCCCTGGGGCCGAGGGCGCGAAGACGGCCGATAGTTTGGCCACGATGTTGAGGGGGCTGTTCGGGCCGGAGGATGGTGTCCGAGTCGCCAGGCCTGTCAAGTGCGCAGAGATGCGCCTGACGGGCTTGGACGATTCCGTGACGGTGGAGGACGTCCGGGAGGCCATTATGGCGCGTACCGGATGTGCCTCGGACACCGTCCGGATTGGCACCATCCGCACTGGTCCGGGCGGCGTCGGTGCTGCCTGGGTGCAGTGTCCGGTGGAGTCGGTCAAGCAATTGGCCGACTCAGGCAGGCTCCTCGTGGGCTGGAGCTCGGCGCGGGTAACCGTGCTAGAGCCCCGGCCCGCGAGGTGTTACAAATGCATGGCGGTCGGGCATACCCGACCGACATGCAAAAACTGCTTTGACTGCAGCGGGCTATGTTTCCGTTGCGGTCAGACCGGACACCAGGCGGCATCGTGCTCTGCGGTGCCCCACTGCCCCGCGTGTGCGGCAGGCAATAGGCCTGCCAAACACCGCATGGGCTCTGGGGACTGCAGACCCCCGGCATCGGCCCCGAAGGGGCGGGACGGCCCATCGACCGGGCCAGTCCCCGCTCCGAGCGCGGCCCGATCGCCCGTCAGCGCGGAGGAGGTGACGATGGATACGGACCGTTAATGGACCCCGTATCCATTCGTCTCCTCCAGGCCAACCTCAACCACACCGCCGGTGCGCAGGACGTGTTCCTGCAAGCCATGGCGGAGTGGTTGATAGGAGTAGCCGTAGCCGCGGAGCCGTACGTGGTGCCCGACCGGCCTAACTGGTTGGGTAGCACCGATGGCACCGTGGCAATCGTCGCCTCCACGTCGTGGCCTTCGTCGCCTCTGACCCTTAGGGACAGGGGCGTCGGATACGTCGCGGCGGACTGGGGGGAGATTACGCTCCTCGGAGTCTATCTCTCCCCTAACTGGAGTGTGACCGATTTCGAGGCCTCCCTCACCATCATGGAGGCCTCGTTACGGCGAATGGCATCGCGCCAGGTCTTCGTCTTGGGGGACTTCAACGCCAAGTCCGTGGCGTGGGGGTCTCCCCGGACGAACGACCGAGGACGGGCGATCGAGGAGTGGGCGGCGGCACTGGGCCTCTGTTTGCTGAACAGGGGCTCGGTGCATACGTGCGTGCGACAACGGGGCGGGTCGATAGTGGACCTTTCGTTCGCTAGCCCCGAGGTCGCCGCACGCGTGGGGAGCTGGCGCGTCGTGGAGGAGGTGGAGACCTTGTCGGACCACCGGTATATCCGGATGGAGGTCTCCCCGGTAATCCCGACGCCCAGCAGGGGTCACGGGGCGGATGGACGTCCTGCGTTCCCGCGATGGGCTGTGGGTCGCTTAGACCGGGACCAGCTGGCGGAGACAGCCATCGTTTACTCGTGGCTGTCCTCTGCCAACCAGTCGGACGGGGTGGACGCCGAGGCTGGCCGCATCCGCAGTGCGTTGACGCAGATCTGCGATGCGGCCATGCCCCGGGTACGGCGTCCGCCCCCGAGGAGGGCGGTCCACTGGTGGTCCCGGGAGCTGGCGGATCTCCGGGCCGCGTGCATTCGCGCCCGGAGGGCCTACACCCGCAGCCGACGGCGGCAACGCGACGCGGAGCGGGAGGCCTTGCTGTATGAGGGCTACCGCAATGCGCGGTCGGCCTTCAGGCTGGCCGTCCGCTCCGCCAAGGACGTCAGTCGGCAGGAGATGCTGGACGGTCTCGATCGTGACCCCTGGGGACGCCCCTATCGCGTGGTGCTGAATAAGCTCCGCGCGCGGGGCCTTCCCCTCACCGAGACTCTCCAGCCCAGCCTTCTCACCCGGGTCGTCGAGGACCTGTTCCCGCGGCGGGCGGAACACACGCCCCCGGTCATGGCTCCGCCAGACACTGACCGGGAGGCCGACGACGACAGTGTTCCGCCCATCACGGAACCCGAGATGGGAGTGGCGGTGGCGCGCATGTGCGCAAAGTCCACCGCCCCCGGGCCCGACGGTGTTCCAAACCGCGTGTTGGGCCTGGTCCTCGACCACCTGGGTCCCCGCCTCAGGGAGCTGTTCGACGCGTGTTTAGCGTCCGGACGGTTCCCTGGGTGCTGGAAGGAGGGAAGGCTGGTGCTCCTGCCGAAGCCGGGACGGTCTCCGGGGTCGCCTTCGGCCTACAGGCCTATCGTGCTGCTCGATGACACGGGCAAGCTACTGGAGAGGGTGGTAGCTGCCCGCATCGAGCGGCACCTCGTCGGCACGGGGCCCGATCTGTCGGACGCCCAGTTTGGGTTTAGGAGGGGTCGTTCGACGATCGCGGCTCTGTTGCGCCTGAGGGCCGTGGCGACTGAGGCCGTCACCGGTGGGGGAGTGCTGTTGGCGGTGTCCCTAGACATCGCCAACGCATTCAATAGTCTGCCATTCAGCTGCATCAGGGAGGCGCTCCGGTATCACGGAGTGCCAGCTTACCTGAGGCGGCTAGTGGCAGACTATTTGGTGGGGCGCAGCGTCCTCTGTACCAACCGAGCAGGGGACGTTGTGCGAACGCCCATGACGTGCGGTGTCCCACAGGGGTCGGTCCTCGGACCCACCCCGTGGAACATCGGCTACGACTGGGCGTTGCGGGGGAGCCTCCCGCCCGGGCTGGGCGTGATTTGTTACGCCGACGACACGCTCGTCACAGCCCGCGGTGGGACGCTAGAAGAGG
This sequence comes from Lymantria dispar, assembly GCA_032191425.1. Classification (NCBI taxonomy): domain Eukaryota; kingdom Metazoa; phylum Arthropoda; class Insecta; order Lepidoptera; family Erebidae; genus Lymantria; species Lymantria dispar. The sequence goes on along the minus strand of CM063445.1, from coordinate 6,782,625 downwards.
CGGTAAGCCTGGCGACCTATGGCACCGAAGAGGTCGTCAGGCGGATCGAGGCGCTGGGGTTGAGGGTCGCCCTGGACAAGACGGAGGCCCTCTTGTTCCATGGGCGCCTTATGAGCCCTCCCATCGGCGTCTCGATCACCGTCCGATCGGTTGACATCAGCATCCGGGCCCATATGAGGTACTTGGGCCTGGTGCTCGACGGGCAATGGTGGTTCCGGGAGCATTTCCGCAGGCTCGCTCCGCGGCTCGTCGGCGCGGCGTCCGCCCTATCGTGGCTAATGCCGAACGTGGGCGGACCGAGCGCTACGTGCCGACGGCTGTACACGGGGGTCATCCGGTCGATGGCCCTGTACGGCGCACCGGTGTGGGCGGGGTCCTTGACCGTCCGACTTAGGGCCCTTCTGTGGCGACCACAGAGGGTCATGGCGGTCAGGGCCATCCGCGGATACCGCACGGTTGCGACGGAGGCAGCGTGCCTATTGGCCGGGACTCCCCCGTGGGACCTGGAGGCGGAAATGCTCGCCGAGTTGTATCGGCGGGTGTCGGGGGTGCGCGGGGAGGGCGGTGTGATCTCGTTAAGGGATCTCACCGCCTGGCGCGTCGACGCCCGCCGAGACGTCATTGCCCGTTGGGCAGTCCGGCTGGAGAGGCCTCGGTTCGGGGTGCGAACCGTGGAGGCCTTCCGGCCGGTGCTGATGCAGTGGTTGGAGAGGCGGCACGGGGTGCTCTCCTTCCGACTAGTGCAGGTGTTGACGGGGCACGGGAGCTTCGCCAAATACCTGCACAGGGTCGTGAGGAGGGAGAGTACACCGTCCTGCCACCACTGCGATTGCGACGAGGACACGGCGCGCCACACGCTCGAGGCCTGCGCGGCTTGGGCAGTGCAGCGCCGTGAACTCGTCGCAATCATCGGTGCCGACCTGACGCTGCCGGCCATCGCTAGGGCGATGGTCGACAGCGTCAGGAACTGGGACGCGGTCGCAGCCTTCTGCGAGACAGTGATCTCGCAGAAGGAGGCGGCGGATCGTCTGCGCGTGGAGCGCAGCCTCGATGAGGAGATCCGCCGCCGGCGACTGGGGCGGCGCAGGCGCAATTATCTGCGCCTCATGCCGCCCTAGCCGAGGCCGCGGGTGACGTGACCGGGGATTAGTCCGTCACCCGCCGAGAGGCCGACCGCGTGAGGAAAGACCGACGTCCTCCCCGAGGGGGGGACGTCGGTCGACGGGAGGGTACCCCGCGTAGGGGGTATTCCGTCGGGCCGACCACTGACGACAAGTAAACCTGCTCCGGTGGTCGGCCCAATGACGAAGGCGAGGTGGTTTTCGGGTGGGTTGCGGGAGTTGCGTGCTTAGGCCCCTCTGTCGCCCCGGACGGAGTGGTGCGGAGGCGCGCCGACCGCGACCCACCCCAAAAAAAAAAAAAAAAAAAAAAAGGTGTAATAAACCTAAAGGATCGCACAAGTAGATGCAAGATTTTAGGTTATGTGTATCAAACGTAAAATCTTTTCTTAACTGATTTTAGCGTCAGGTGTACGAGATCAGTGGCGTCGTGTGGCCCAGTCGCCATTTTGTTTGACATTCCGTGTGGAGCACGTAAAAGATATTGAAAAAAAAAATGACGGGCCTCGATGACAGTACATATCGAAAGATTGATGCATTCATAATTCATGTATCAGACAGCAGTGATAGTAACAGTAGTGGAAGTGACAGTCCAGAACTATAGATTTTTGTAAAGTCATAAATAAATTATTTTAGTACATTATTTTACTTCACCTTACGTATTTAACAAAAAGTTAGCCTTAAGATAGATTAGCTATCAGTTTCATGCTAGGGCAGTGGTAAGGTAGGTAACGTGTACGTATGCTTTATTATTGCACGTGTAGGTGTTTAATAATTTCTTAATTAAAATTCTAAACAAATTACACGCAGACAAATGTTTGTAACCTCTGTACAGTCTAGACACCTTCACCACGATATTACAACGATAAGACGGTTTGTATGGAAAGCGATAGAATGAGCGATAAATTACTTGGATTTGATGATATCGTGGTGGAGGTCACCAAATCACCTCTTTTGCCATGCTATTTGGCAAACACTATAGTGTAGGTTTGTACCTACGAGCGACGAGCGGTCAACGGTCTAAGGCCGATCAGCTGTTTTAAAGCGAAGTTTGTTTTGTTTATGTGAATGTAATCATTGATTTATTCAATTTCTAATGAACATTTAACAAAGTATGAATATGTTGCGTATTAAGTATCATTGACTTTATACATTTCAATCAGATTTACACGAAAAAGCGATGACAAAATTGAAAACTTTACATGTCTCTAATTCCTTAACGAATCGATATTTTTCGTTCAAATTTTTTTCATGGGTGCCTACCACCATTGCCTAGCTCCCTTTTGACCAGTTGCCCCATAACCTGATACATCCTGTACATACATATGACATATTTGCAACAGATGGAAAACTCGAAACAAAACCCCTATACCAACACGTCTCACTACTATAGTAGGTCAATTTTCCTCCTATTGTAGAGTAGGCTCGAGCTCAAGAGTGGGACGTAGATGTTCACATCTTTGCAATATCTTATCTTTGTAGATTAATAAATATACTTATAAGATAATAGCATCGGCTATTAAACGGGAATCTCCAGAGAGGTGTTTTTCGATGAGGCGATCCGCCGCCGGCGACTGGGGCGGCGTAGGCGTCAATACCTGCGCCTCATGCCGCCCTAGCCGAAGCCGTGGGTAACGTGACCGGGGAATTAGTCCGTCACCCGCCGAGAGGCCGACCGCGTGAGGAAAGACCGACATCCTCCCCGAGGGGAGGACGTCGGTCGATGGGAGTGTACCCCAATAGGGGGTATTCCGTCGGGCCGACCACTGATGTCAAGTAACCCTGTTCCGGTGGTCGGCCCAACGACGAAGGCGACGTGCATCGTGGGTGGGTTGCGGGAGTTGTGTGCTTATGCCCCTCTGTCGCCCCGGACGGAGTGGTGCGAGAGCGCGCCGACCGCAACCCACCTCAAAAAAAAAAACAAAAAAAAAGAGAGGTGTTTTAACCACGTGAATGCGCTATAAATCGCCGTCTGCGGCATAATATATATTTTAAAGCAAACCGTATATCCGTAACTCGATAATCTTTCAATGCCTTTAAACGTCATACGTTTGCGGTCTAACGATAATACCAATATCGTTGATAGTATTTACAGCAAACTTTTGTACACAATGAGATTCATTACACATAGTTTTTTTTTATATCCGCTTATTTCATCACTGTTGGACTTAAGCCTCCTCCACAATGGGAGAGAAATTGGTCTACTACAATCACGCTGATTAAATATGTTGGGTTTAAGTCAAGTTTGTCATTTCTTGTATAGATGGTATCTACAAACCATATCACTTTCCGTGTGTTGACGGAGTAAGAATACTGTTCACCATCCCTTATTTTGCCTGTGGGGTGTCATAAAAGACGACTAAGGGATACACGCATATAATATCTATGCAAGTGAATAAAATCTTGAAATAAAACCCTAAACGAACCTATCTGATCAGCGTGGTTTAGTAGGTCAATTTCACTCCTATCAAGGTGGAGGCTCGAGCCCAGCATTGGGACGTATATGAGCTGAAATAATGATGATATCTGTCAATGTGTTTTATGACTCCCACGGCCAAGATAGGGAATCGTATTTTTACCTTGTCACCACATGGAATATGCTATAAGTATATGCAATTAAGTATTCGTTAAAATATAGAAAACGTGAATATTCTAGAATGACTAAGAAGTTAAGCTTTCCTGGTAGTTTGTCAGGTATTTTATAATCGTCATTTAAACTGTTAATAAAATATTGCAGGTTTATGTTAAGCATAAAAATATGTCCGCTCTCTGAAAATATAATATTCTTAGCAGCTAATGCTCACAGATAATTTAGTTTTTTATATACCATGAATTAATAGTAAAGAATTTCAACAAACCTAGCTATAGTTAGCCTTAGCTTCGTTACAATTGTGCTGTCGTATTGACTCAATTATACGTTGAATGAGAGAACCGAATGGAATCTATACAAATAAATTAAACTTAAGTGTCTCTTTGTAATGTCAAAATAGTATGTTTTTTTTCATGCTCACATGATTATCTGGACAATACCTATGCATAAAAACCTCTACCTGATTGTTATGCTAATCTTCAAAATGGCGAGACTGATATTGATAATATTTTACTACCAAAAGCTGTCTATATAAGGCCTCCCCTCTCAGAAAAATGTTATCATTTTGCCCGGTCCGGGACTCAAAGCCGAAGCCACCGCAGATTTAAAATACGGGGCCAAAATGGCTGGACCCAAAGCGCGGCAAGCGCGAGTCGCTAGTATAAAATCAATTCGTGTATCTATACTCGTGCTAATTATGTAATTATTTGGTTTCACTAAGTTAATAATAATTATATGTCTATACACTGGTATAGCTTTTTTTAAATAGTGGTGTTTTAATTGTGGATTTACAGTACTGAGAATGATGGCCATAATGCAGGAAGGAAATAGTGAGGTGCCGAAGGAATTTTTGGAGACAGGTCGTACGGGCCGTCGGAACGCAATGCCGGACATCTTGCAGCCCCAGGGCGCTGAGGTGTCGACGGCAGATCTGCCCAATCGGTTGCAGCAGCTCGTTACTAGTGGTGAGTTTTATGCCTGATTATTTTTATTTTACATCATAATTTTTGGGCCACCGCTCGACGACGACAACCGTTGGGGAAGAATGGTTCTCGAGTGGCGGCCACGAATTGGACGATACAACGTAAGATGAATGCCCTAATGGGCACCTCCATCTAGTGGTGGACTGATGACGCTGTAAAAGTCCCAGGGAGCCGTTAGATGAAGGTAGCACAGGTCTGTTCTGAGTTGCATTCTCGCTGGGGACTATGGTCTACAGGGTATCTACGAGCTAATGAATAGATTTTTTCAACATACTGCATGAACTTTAATCAGTTCGTAAACAGTGATCCTCATTCATCATGATAAACAGTTATACGGTCATTAAAAATATCCCCACCAAAATAGAAGGAAAACTTACCTATTGTATCATTCTAATCAGAAGGTTTATGATTTTGCTTCGAGTTTTCCTTTTCTTGCACAAATGTTATATTACATTGATTTCGATATTTCGATTCAGTACGATAATGTTGTAAATTTTTAATTTAGCTTACAAAAGAATTTCGTTACATTTAAATAAATTATACTAAATGATAAAGTCAATTTGAATGTTCACACCTGGCTTCCTTCCAAGTCAATTTAATTGAACAAAAGCTCGTAATAAAAGAGTTCGTTCTATCGAGTATACTTACAAACCGCGAATCTCAATTAAAACCGATACAGATAAAGATAGCAATGAAACCAAATAAATATTTAGAAGGAAGTGACGTATGATTATAACTTGGGGTGGGTAAATGTTTCGTGTTTTTGTTCGATGACAAATGTGTAACAAAAGGAATCGGTACAATGTGTAAGCATTTTCTGATAGAAGGTCGCTTATAAAGATGACAAACAATAAAGAGAAAAAATATATATGTACGTCCTATGCTGGGCTCGAGCCTCAATAGGAGGGAAATCAACCTTACTATACGATATTGGTCAGACAGGGATAGGGTTTTGTTTCAAGGTTACCATCTCTTGCATAAGTATTATAATAGATTTTTATTACTTCTAAAAATCTATATTAAAAAGGCTAGTTGACCGACCCATCAACGAACCAAACCTATTTAAACTAGAAATAACAAATATTTAACAGTTGTTTCTTGTAATGCAGACTCACCAAGAAAGGTTTTTACGGAATTCCACTGCAAAGGAAGTGAAACACAGTGTCAATTTTCATCCTGTAATGAATTACACCCTGAAATAGGCGATTAAATGCCGTGATAATTTACTTGATTTTTACTCAGTTAAAAATTAGCACACGTAATTACTAAAAAGCGTCTTATCTTTGTGATTTAGAGGGTCACTAAGGAACATTATGGAAATCGGTTTCTTAGTGGATATATTCCTCCCTTTTTATAGGGCTATAGTGTAGTTACCCCCGTCGGATACCCACCTTTTAACCTACTATTATCTCTCTTACGCCGTATATGCGGGTCATTGGTACCCGTTTATGTCCTCAACATCAGTGGCCGGTTCGTCTTATGGGTTTAAAAAAACAGGGATGAATTTTGGCTTGATGCATTGCGCCCTACAACAGAAGTAATGAAAATCATATTTACCGGCAATTTCTCATATGATTTATTTGCGGCTGAAATCGTAGACGAAAGCTAGCATATTATAAATTATTTAGGGGCTTTGAAGTTATTTTTATGAGTAGTTCAGCGTTATAATAGTAGTTGTTAGTTAATTCATTTCACGAACCAAAGTGGTATAATTATACATAAACGTCCGCCCCCTTTAGCGCCTGTAAGGACTGATAATTTAATAATTTTCGTTATAACCTTGACAAAAATTGCCGCTTCACGTGCTTCGCCCAATAACTAGATTAAAAAGTAATGACGCGCTTTATACGTTTAACGTTAATGCTTTTACGCCATGTCCTTTTGCGTCAGTTTGATATACAATAAAAAGATATTTAATCACTGAAATTGCACATCATCATCATCTCGGCTTATAAATGTCCCTATCTATCACACGCTGGTTAAACGAGTTAACTGGCTGGTTTAACGTTTGTACGACCATTTCTCCTGCATATTTGCAGTATTACATCCCTTCATCACAGCCAGCAGCCCATCAGCCGTCATTTACGATATTCCTGGGCAAGATGAATGAGGGAGTGATAAATTGTATTCTTGCTCCATCACCACATAGATAATCCCTTAGTAGTCTTTTACGACTTCATAATTATCATATAATCATCTTGTGCGATAATCGTGCCTGGATACCTAACACGCAGCAACTAACACCCGTCAATGCCGTCCATTTAATTGTAAAACCCACACCAAGTACAAAGTTTTTATCTGATAAATATCGTGACTAGTTCTCATAAAGCAATCTCCAAGAAAGCTTTTTCTATGGCTCATGACTGAGAACATTGTGAATGGGTCGTTAAATACGACGATGACTAGAGTAAGCTATTCATTTCCGTCACGAAAGCCTATAAAAAATGTGAAAACTGTGTGTGTCGAGACTTTTATGGCCTTTAAAAAGGGGAAAATATTGAATGCCTGCCATAAGGTTCGTTCAATCACTAATCAAACAACGAAAGAAAAATAATGTGATAATCAGTGCCACATCAAAATGTTTAAACTTCAGTATTGTAGAGTACTGATACGAGAGATTTCTGCATCTTCTTTCACAACTGCAAAGGTTTGTTGCGTTTTTTTTCGACATCTGTTTCTGTTTTTTTTATGGGTGGGCTATGGTCAGCGCACACGCCGTCCATTCCGTCCGGGGCGACGAAAGGAGGGCGCGCGGGAACATGAAAATACTTGCTTAGGTATCCAAACCATTGAGTCAAAGAGCTTAAAACTCGTTCAAGCTAAAGTTTATATCCGGCAATATTTTTTGCATTCCTTAAATGATGTCTATCGCCTCTTTGCATAACAAGGTGGATCCTGTTAATAAATCCCCGCCAAAGTCTCCTTAAGTAATCTTCAAGTAGAAACGTAAACAGTAAACAATGTCTTCCCGCTCACAGAGTAACAAAAAGTCTTTTTTAAATACATTGGTGAATTTATAAACCATTAGCCGTTGCTTGCGTTGAATAAAAATTATATTTGGGAAAACTTAATATTTTTGTACAATACGCCTTTAACAAATAAAATAAATTTAATAAATAAAATTGGAGTGTCTGTTTGTAATGACAAAATAATAGGCCTTTTTCATGCTCACACGGTCATTTGCACGACACCTATGCCTAAAATAGCAATTAAAAATTTTTTGTCTGTCTGTTTGTTCCGGGTAATCTTCAAAACGTCTGGACGGATTTCAAAAATTATTTCACCAATGGAAAGCTATAATATCAGGGCGTAAACTAGGCTATATTTTATCCCGGTATTCCCACGGGAACCGGAACTACGCGGGTAAAACGACTATAACCTATAACCGAAGCGAAGCGAGGGCGGGTTGCTAGTAAGCAATAAAAATTGCTATCTGCGTGTGGTTTTGTTCGATTATTATACATAATTAATTAAATCAGACGATACTTGCTAGAAATCCATTATTAGCTTAAAATGGAAGGAAGGAAGGGAGACCCACTGCTTTCCCACGATTAATCAATATACGTGTGGTGACAGAATAAGACCACTTCCTATCTTGCCCGTGGATGTCGTAAAAGACGACTAAGGGATACAATACGCATATAATATCTATGCAAGAAAAGGAAAACTCGAAATAACCGACCTATCTGATTAGCATGGTATAGTAGGGTCAATTTCCCTCCTATGGTGGAGAAAGCTCGAGCCCAATAGTGGGACGTTTATGAGCTGAAATGATGATGAATCAATATACCGCACTCCGCATTGGAATGGAAGGAATAAGGGAATTGATTCCCTTATATCTTAAAAGGGCAAGTGGTAGGTCTCCCTTCCTTCCTTCCATTTTAAAATAACGTTAATTAAACGTTAAATCATCTATACCATTAAATAAAATTGGAGTGTCTGTTTGTAATGTCAAAATAATAGGCTTTTTTCATGCTCACACGGTTATTTGCACTATACTTACGCCTAAAATACACTTTATATTTTTTTTGTCTGTCTGTATGTTTGTTCCGGATAATCTTCAAAACGGCTGAACTGATTTCAAAAGTTCTTTCACCAATGGAAAGCTATAATATCAGGGCGTAAACTAGGCTATATTTTATCCCGGTATTCCCACGGGAACGGGATCTACGCGGAAAGACGACTGAAACCGAAGCGAAGCGAGGGCGGGTTGCTAGTTCTCTATATGTATAAAAACAAAAAGCAATTCCAATACAAACTAGTAAATATTTGCCGTAAAACGTAAATATATCAATTAATTACAACACGACAGACTAAATAATTATATTTTGTTCAAGGCTGTTGTAATCTAGATACGGCATATCCACAGGAGGCTTGTTCTCATTACGTTGGAAATGTAATAAGAAATATATATAGTACCCAGCTTTACTATTTATTGCTAGTTAAGCCCAAAATTACTGTTACCGACATCGGTATAAATTATCCAAAGATAAGCTAGATAAAATGTATTAGTGTTTATTAAATAACATAGAATTCGTGGCAAATGAAATTTTGTTTATGCGAGTGTTATATAAATGTATTTTGACTGCGTAATTGGTGGAGGCCTAAGTGTTCTGTGGATTCGATTCTTGTGTAGTACATTTTTATTGTCGGATCCACAAATAATTGGTATCAGTTTCTTCTTCTTATTTTTTGTCTTGGCAATCAGCTACAAATACGAGCCATTTTTGTCAGTGTCGAGTTATAATTATCTTTTCAAGTTCTCAGTTTCTTCATGTCAGTAAGTCAAAGTGTCGCCTTCAATAGTGTAATGGCCACTGTTAAGGGTATCTTCTGAGAATTTTGGTGGAAATGCAAAGGTATGTATAGCAGTTTTATATCATATTCACTACATCTCAGCAGTTCTGTCGCTATATATTACATAAAATGCTATCAAGATTATTTAACATAACACGTTAAAACACTAAGATATTGAATATAATACAAGAACACCACATGACACTTCAGATTCCCGCCAAAAACCTCCTGGTATCAGTTTGGGTGTAGATTGTGTGTAGTGTAGTGTTTTGACGTGTGCCGCAGTAAGAATACAATTCACCACATCCATTCTTGCCTATGGCTGTCATAACAGACGATTAACGGGTATAGTACTCATATAACACCTATGCAAGAGAAGGAGAAATCGAAATCAAACCCTAAAGAAAACCGTCTGATCAGGGTGGGAGTAGATCAAATGCCCATTCACAATGGTGAAGGCCCGAGCTCAACAGTGGGACATATATGGGCTGAGATGATGATGATTCAGACGGATCGGATCGCAAATATACTTGCCTTCCTAGAAGATCGAAACCACGACACTCGGGTGTGTATTATGTGTATATAGCGCTTAAAAATCGAAATAAAGTCCTATACCAAACCGTTTATTCGAAAATAAAAACTGACATTAATATTTGTTTGGCGTATGTTTAGTTTGTTTTTCTTGATATGTTCGTCAAGTGCGGTGCCACATTTCTTTGTCTATTCGGTGTGGCCCAACGGTTTGATCGATCTGGGACATAAAGAGATTCAAATGTGTCTGGAAATTTTTCTTAGCTATTGCCGATTCTGGTGAGTCAATCGAAATTGAATCAAATTTCTGACAATATTTGGTACTTCACCAATTCGTCATTTTGTTTCAGTAATGCAAAGTGTAAATTAGGTGTTCTCCGTTCTCTTTCCTGCTCTTATCCCACCTATTTGAGGTCGATCCATTATTTACTCTTTTTCCATTGTAAATATAGATGGCAATAGAGTTCTGACCGGCCTCCTGCCTGACCTCAGTCCTTTGGAATGTAATTGTTGACCTCGGATGGAGTTGCCTTAAATCGATATACGTCTTTTACGACATCCAACAGCAATGTAAGGGTTAGTAGTATTCGTAACCGCCACCACACAATAAGTAGGTACGCTTTCATGTTTTCTTTATTTGGTAACGTGTTTAAATAATATAAATTTATTTGAATTTTATTATGCATTGTTATTAATAGAATAATTGCATTCATCACACGTTTTGGTTTTGATATAGTTTTGTAGTCCTTTGTTGTGTTCTTTGAACTCGCTATAATAATAATTAAGGCTTAGTTATATTTTTGAATTGAATAGTGTTTGGTCCCCTTTTTCTATATTATTATATTTAGTTGGCGAAAATGTATTGACGTTACGCATTTACAGCTTTGTGCCACAGTAGTACCCCACACTCGCAGAAAATTAACGTCTGAATAGAAGTAAATTGTTATTGCACTTCGTTCGGTGAGCAAGAGAGCCGGAAGCTCAACTTTTTGAGGGTATTTGCGTATGGTGATGCCTTTAGTATTACCGAATCTCATTGCCCGCAATCACACTTCCTTCACTTTCTTTACGGTAGATAGTGACCTAGTTCTAAGGGCCATGAGCGGCAGAATCGCTTACGATCAAGTGTGCTGTTTGCCACAAACAGCTTTAAAAACAAAAAAAAACATTGCCTACATTTACAAAGAGCGTTGTGGATAATCTTCTATATGAACATTTTGGTCTACGGTAGTCTATGCCCTGATCATCACGAAAAGAAGCAAAAATACCACACAAGTGTTAAACTTCCCACTGACTCCATAGCACGACAGTATTACAAACAGTTTATGGCACGATTTAGTTATCTATCTTGGTGTTTGGCGTAATTGAGCGGTCGCGATGTGACGTACAGCAATGTTATTGCGCCAATATGCGAGGTTTATCGGACTATGACGTGATATCTTGAATTATGATGACATATATATATATGCTGATTATCGGCAGTCGCATACGATAACGTGTTCATTGTTTCTATGTTAGTTTTTCCGTTTCGTTTTGAGAAGCACCTAATGACGTTTCGTTTTTAATGTTATAAACTAGTGCTTGACGACATACTAGTGTCATAGGACTGCAGTTATCGTTCATCATCATCATTTCAGCTCATACACATCCCACTGTTGGACTTGAGTCTCCTACAGAATAGGAGGGAAATTGACCTAACATATCGCCTATTTTTTTTTCCGCTGTGGAAAATGCATTTACGCATACCCATTGCTAGTGACGGCAAGGGGTAAGTAGGACTCGCTGACGTAGTATGATTAACTACGTCAGAATACCTACTAAAAAAAACCACAGCGGCCCCACTTCTTCGCCTTTTGTGGGACGCCAGAGGTTCGCCTTTTGGGCATACGACTCTAACGTCCCGGCGGTTAACTTAATGCCTACGTCTTGGGTCAATCATGCCTGGGAGAAGAGAAGCGCGTATCGTCTCTTCCTCCTCCCCAGACGATTAGTCCGTCACCCGCCGAGAGGCCGACCGCGTGAGGAAAGACCGACGTCCTCCCCGATGGGGGGACGTCGGTCGATGGGAGGGTACCCCAATAGGGGGTATTCCGTCGGGCCGACCACTGACGACAAGTTAACGCTGCTCCAGTGCTCGGCCCAACGACGAAGGCGACGTGGTTTTCGGGTGGGTCGCGGGAGTTGCGTGCTTAAGCCCCTCTGTCGCCCCGGACGGAGTGGTGCGGAGGCGCGCCGACCGCGGCCCACCCACAAAAAAAAAAAAAAAAAATCTTAAATAACTAGTATTATCAAAAAAATACTATTTTTGCAATAAGTACGGTTTCTTTATAAATAAATACTATTTTAATTAAATGCACTTAAATTAGCGCCAAAACGGTGCCTAGTGTCATGGCGTCTGCTTGTGACGTCACGTCTATTCACTTGAGTTGTACACGTAAGGGAGTTAAAGCAAAAAAACTGATATATTTTATTTAGACATGAATGCGAAAGTCTATAAGTGGTGTGCGGATCCTCAATGTATTAATACATAAATAAAAGCAGTTAACAAACTGTTTGTTTATGTGCCACACAATAAAACAATAAGATATGAGTGGCTTAATCTCGCACGGCGAGATCCAAAAGCCATAAATTTAAATAAATAATTATAAAAAATAAATAGGAGACTATTTATTTCTGTGAAGATCATTTTGACATAAGTAATTACTTTATAATTATATGTAATTAATATATATAATTACTTTCCGTGTGGTGACGGAGTAAGAATACAATTCACCACCCCCTATCTTACCCGTGGGTGATCGCACGAGATGACTAAGGGATATAAAACGCATATAACACCTATGCGAGAGAAGGGAAACCCGAAATAAAACCCTATACCAACACATCTTACCAGCGTAGTATAGTAGGTCAATTACCCTTCTCTTATGGAGGAGGCCCGAGCCTAACAGTGGGCCGTGTATGGGCTGAGATGATGATGATGAATTGCTTTATATCGTGTATTTTATTTGATGTGTAACTTTATTTAACTGAAGTTTAATACCAAGTTTACAAAATCATTATTTAAATAACATAACCTCTAACATCTCAAGTGGTATTATTATTAAATAAATTTTAAATTATTGGTGTTAGAAAATTATTAAATCAATATTTTACTTCCGTCGTAGTTTTAATATTTCTAAATTCTGCTGAACAGAAGTCTTTGTTTGATGCTAGGTACTCTCCCATTATTAACAAATCAACTCTAGGCAAATTAGAGCTGTTTGGTCCTTCTTCCATGACTTAACATTTTTAGTAAGAACACAAAAGCAAGCAAGAGATCGATAAAATCACGAAATACTCTTTAAATGCAAGTTAAAACAATTAATAAGTGTAACGATCGTAGAGTTTCGTACAAAATTTGCGATGATAATGACAGGTGTACATAGGAGTGACGTAATTCAATTTGACTGGTGTTTAGCTGAACATGGCGGACTTGTGTATTTTGTAGTTTTATTTTATTAAATAAATTAATAATCTCACCTTATAAAAGAAAATAAATATTTATTTCAAGATATATTCTTTGAGTTACAGTAGATAAACACATTATTTTAGTGATTTTTAGTTACTGTCATCATGCCCATTATCTACCCGATACAGAAATTAGTTATTAAATATTGACCCACATTGTGATACAAAATTTATTGCCAGTGTAAGTTTCTAGCAACCCGCCCTCGCTTCACTTCGGTTTCAGTCGCTTTACCCGCGGCGTAGTTCCCGTTCCTGTGGGAATACCGGGATAAAATATAGCCTATGTTACTCCCTGATATTATAGCTTTCCATTGGTGAAAGAATTTTTGAAATCGGTTCGGTGGTTTATGCGTGAAAGCGCTACAAACAAACAAACATCCTTTCGCATTTATAATATTAGTATGGATGTACATAAATATAAGTCCTGCCATGAGCCGCCCAGTTAAACTTCAGGAATTTTGTTGTGAATTTCTGACGAATTTACCTCTATGAGAATTGTCTATAACACTACCAGTGGCGGCTGTACCTTAAGTGCGCTCGTGTGCTGAACCACCAAATCAAAATATTTAAAAACTACAAAATTTAACTTCATATTTATTTTTAAATTACCATTAATATTTATTCTTTGAACATAAAAAAAACATAACAAATAAAATTTCAAATTATGACGAAATAATATAAGCGCTTTACTAAACTATTAAAACTTCTATCCCTTGTAAAAAAAATCTCGTGCGCTGAGGCGAGCGCACGGGGACTGCCCATACAACATGTATTAGAAATGAGTTAAAACGCCTGGCGCGTGAGACAGAAGATAGTTCATAGAAATATGCTGAAAAATGAGTTTGTTTCCGTACGGCGCACGGGCGAACCGAACATTGCCGAGAGAACTCGACTTACGACGAAATTTGCTGATGATATCTCGTTAAGTACAGTAAGTAGGTATAGTTTCGATGTATCTGTGACGAGTTAAATATGCTTTGTTTACATTAATTGTTTTTTTTTATTTTGGTCTTAGTTCTATTTTATACTGTATATAGTGGGTGAAAATGAGCATAAATATAGACTATATTAAAGACAATAACAAAACTTTTTAAAATAAAGTTGATATAAATTAGCGGGACCGCCAAGGCCCTCTTTTATAAATATTTTTTGAAGTGTGAAAAACAAACAAAATACCTATTTTTCTTCGCAAGTACACCTACAAAATGTAATGCGTTCAAAAATAATTAAAAAAACTTTTTTACGTAAATTGTTGTTCCATTGCAATTTCTGATCTTAATACTTAGTGAGGAAGTAAAGTGAACCACCACTTTGATGACCCACCAGCCACCACTCAACACTACCTACATTTGCATACGTCGAGTGTGTTTCTCGTAATACGCCCCTTTTTTGGCACCGCGACTATTACCCTATCTAAGTCTTTGACATATTGACAGTTAAAAAAGGGGTCTAACCGATTGGATGAATTAAGGATACTAGATCGGATTTTACAATTAAAAAATTAAACTAACCTAATCGTAATAGATATTCTATTACGATATTAAAATTAAAGTTTAATCGTTTTTTAAATGCGTTTAATTTAAATAGACAATATATCGAGTGATAAAATTTAAATATACAATTTATCGAATTTATAAAACTTTACCTCGTGAAGTACAATTTTTTCCTAAAACATACAGTTTCATCATCATCAATCTCATCATATATAAGATCTACCATACCTCGCTAGTCAGACGTGTTGGTATAAGGGTTTTAGGTCAAGTTTTCCTTATCTGGCATAGATACCTATTATCTGCATATCATATTCCTTAGTCATCTTTTACGACACCTACAGGTAATGGTGAAATGTATTCTTACTTCGTCACCACACAGAAAACAAAGTTTACCGGCCACAAATTACACACATAGTCGGTCCTGCATGGGAATCGAATTACGGCACTCTTAGAGACTAGTATGCCGTTTCAGGAGTCCACATAATCCTTATTTTTTTCTAAACTAACCGCCTTCTATCATATTTCCAAAATCGCAACGCGCAAATAAAAATTACTAACTTTTAGAGAAGGGCATTTTTTTAATGCTTTAGTGTAAACCATAGTATTTAAATGATTTATTGAGGGTTTAACTGTATTGATTAAAAAACAAATTCTCTGTTCACGGTAAAATATCAAGGATTCCAGATATATAAAGGGTCATTTGGCATACAATATTCAATTTGACATAATTTTGGATTACGTCGATATTCTCGCAAACCAGCGACATGAATTCGTAATTTAAAAGTCAATGATCCTCTCGTCTGTACCATGAATATACGAGTACAGTTTGTCGTTGAATATAGTGACCACAAATATATTTATATATCAATAGGCTAGACTAATACGTCACGTGTTAATTAGGATAGGAAATTAATTTAGCTGACATTATGACCATATAGTATTGCCAAAAAAAAAATCTATTTGTCCTTTGTAAAAAGGTATAGATAGCCCTCTAGGCTAAATATTGCTACAAAGCTCATGGTAAATAGGTATTGTACTAAGGATAAAATGATTAATGTGGTATTTAAATACTGGTTTAAAAATTCTTTCGTTGATTTAGGGGTCACCGATGACAAGGATTGAGAAATGGTTACCCGTCAACATGGCGATTAAGAGATACTAAGGCAAGTTTTGGGGTTGCACGCCGTCCCCTCCGTTCCCACGGCCGGATTGGGCGGGATGTAACCGCGCTATAACCTGTCGCTAAAAAGAGAGGTAGTTAAATACTATCGTGAGTTTTTCATTTCTTCGGTAAAATACCTCGTAAGTATTGTTGTTTTCTGATGATGATTTGGGATTCGACGTCTTGGTACTGCTGCGCCACATCATGCGGCTGTTTGTCTCGAAGCTTTTCTAATATCTCGGCAATTTTAAAAATAATTTGAATGGAAATTAATTTCTTATTTTGTTCGTCCTAGAAGCTCGTATCTGAGTAGCATCTATATTCTGTAACGTGAAGTTTATTTCTTTTTTCTTTGCCTGAGTTTTTTATAGGCCAGCATTTAGACTCATACGAGCAGAGCTGTGGACTTAGCACGAATATTTGTGTAAAGTGTTTGTATCGTTATCAAGACCAATTTGTATGAGATTTGGAGCAGCGCCTCTGTCGGACGATAGGGGCGGTGCTCCGAATCCATACAGATTGCTCTCGATATCGTTACGAATATTTTGACGCAAATGTTCGTGCAAAGCCCACTGGTCTTACACTACTATTAATACATTGTCCTCGTTTGCCAAAATAAATTTATCTTATATCCAAATGTATCATATAACCAATTACTTTGGCAAATTTCATTAGAATTGGGAAAATGTTCTGTTTGCGCAAAAATTGTTCATGTATTATTCAAATTGCTTATGTATGTAATGGTTATTGGTTCGGTATATCGAGGGTAATATCTCCGTCAGTTAATACCTTTGCAGTCTATATTTCTCACATCCATTACCATTTATTCATTTCATAGGTCTATATTATTCACATTATATTCTTCTCTATAAGCTTCGATGTGGAGTAGGTATACAATTTACTTCCATCTTGTCCGTGGGTGTCGATTAAAACGATTAAGGGATATGATATGCCTATATAAGAGAAGGAAAACTCGAAATAATACCCTATGGTAATCCGTCTGATCATCTAGAGTAGCACAATTTTCCACTTATTATGAAAAAGATTCGAGCCCAGCAGTGGGACGTATATGAGCTGTGATGATGACGATTATAAGGTTCCTCTTCTCTCTCTAAATCTATCGTTGAAATCGTGCACGTAAGTAGAACCTGGTCATTGGTTTTCTCTTGATTATCTAAGTCTTTATTAAAATCATATCGATGAATGATGCGAATAGAGAAAGCAAAGCCGAAGAAGCGGCATATTATCGCGCCCTAAAGCTCTTTGTTTGAGTAGATTAAAAAGAAAACTCGTATATCAGCTTATGCAGTAGACTGCAGAGACCGTTTGAGAAAAAGAAGTCGTAACGACTATTACCGGTTAATCAACTATTTTCCATTTTGGTAAAGACATGCTTCTATGAAAACGAACATGACGTGTAATAGGCGTGACGACAGTATAAAAGAATCGAAGCATTAATGATTTTAGGGGAAAATACATATCAAAAAAATTTAATACGCTAGTTTAGATTTATCTAAATAATTGAGATTATTAAGATTTTCAATAAATTAAATCATTAAAATACTGCATTCGGCCATTTTGGCTGAAACACCAATGACAGTGTATTACGTCACGTTAAGGTAAACTACTCTGTTGTTCTCAATACTACTGATTACGCATTTGGATTGATTTTTTATTTGTTTACGTGTGATTTACCGACTCCACTCGATTATTACAATGGGACCAAGCTTTGTTAAAGCAAACAGCTCGCTACAAATAAAGAATTTTGCTCGCCTGAGTTTAGAAACGTAAAAACTTCTTTGTAAGTAAATTTTTGTTTATCTTTACTACCATGTTTCTAATAACCTAATCTCTAGTACCAACTTAGATATAATCTAACTCGTTTTGAACTGATGTGAGTTTATTTTATTTTCATAGCTTATTTTTACATTAAACTTGTCATTGTTTATTCTTGAGGTTAGCTCCCTCACAGCTTTGCGAGCTTTAACCACTTAACTCTTATTATTTTCTTGTTAGGAACATGTACAAATACTTTGTTGGGGGTTTTTATTGATGTATTTTTGCACTGAGGTACTGCACACCACTTATAAACTTTGGAATTCATTTTTATCACAAGAATTAATTTAATGTTTTGCTTACTTTCTTCGCTACAGATAGACACAAGGACGTGTTTACCTTAACGTGACGTAACAGCCGACGCCATGACACCGGCGAGCTGTTTTCGCGCAATATTTAAAAAATATTGGAAAAATTGTTTTAAACTTCTTTAAACATAAATTTATTACCGAAATATAGGTTTTTTCGTAAATAGTGTGTGCCCACATTACGGAAAAGGATTTCAAAATCTTTCGTCACGCCTATTGTGATATTTCGTAGTCATTACATCGAAATGTGAATTCCGTCTGGTGACTGAGTAAGAATACACTCCTCCCCATTTTTTTGTCCTTGAGTGTAGTAAAATTCGACTAAGGGATATAATATGGAGATAAAATCTACGCTAGAGAAAAAAAAGATTATTTATCCTTTATCTTTCATCCTTTATCTCATTCTCACACCGGCTGAATCCAATACATTTACGTGTTTATGTCTCTATGGACTCGCTTTTTCGTTTCATCGAATTTAATATCACAACGATTCTAAAGAAGTTTCACTTTAAAAAAGCTCGAAATAAAATCATGTACCAATCCGTCCAACTAACGTAGTGTAGTAGATCATTTTCTCTTTCATTACGAAGGACGCTCGAGTCCAGCAGTGGGACATATATGAGCTGAGACGATGATATCGAAATGTCCTGCAGCCATTAGAGTTATACACCTAAAGTCACTTATATGCCTACGCTTATAAGAACAGAAAATGCTATCAAATAATAACACAAAACAAAGAATTTGGGTCAGCTATGTATCAGATGAAAGAAGAAATATATTCTCGATTCAATTACCAACTACGAAATACGCTTTTCTTTGTGCTAATATTTTATTCCTTAAAGCCTATGTTTGATATCGTACAACTGGACGGAGACAGATTACCTGCCATTTTGTCTGTGACATCTCTTGGGCTATGAGGATCATCGTAACTGTGTCAAGTCAATCGTAGTGATAAATTGAATACTCATAAATTGATACTCCTTGATTTTTATCCGCCAACTGTATGTTTCAAGTGATTGTAGACGTTTATATAAAATTCATGATGGCTATAAATTTTTATAAGCAGTATTAAATTTTATGTATTTAGTTATAAATTTCGCTAAATTAAGCAAATAATTTATAACTACCTGGCCGTTGCGGCCTCGCACGTTCACTAAGTATAAAAAAGTGGTTTTATGATCATATTTTTTTTAAGACAACACGTTGTAATTACGTTTTTCCGTGTGGCTAAGGAGTTACAATACACCGCCCTCTTTCTTGCCCGTGAGTGTCGTAAAAATCGACTAAGAGATATATTGTGCATATAACAATTATGCAAGAGAAGAAAAACTTGAAATAAGACCCTATAGTATAGGGTCTTATTTATACATACTAGTCAGAGGGGTTGGTATAGGGCCTATACCAACCCCTCTGACCAGTATGGAATTACAGGTCCAGTTCCCTTCAAATTTGAAGGCGGCTCGATCCCAGTCATTGGGACAAACATGAGCCGAGATGTTGACTGTATTAAGGATTCCATTATATTGCGAAGTACTTAACAAACATATTTTATGAACAAAAATTACACCCAGACTCTGAACAACTTGTGGATAGCACAAAATATTGCCATGGGTTTCCATCGACCTTTGGCACGACAATTCTAGATCTTAACCCCTTACACCATCATCATCATCATCATCGCAGCCCATATACGTCCCACTGTTGGGTTCGGGCCTTCTCCACAATGGGAGAGAATTTGATCTACTATACCATACTGGTCAGACATGTTGGTATAGGTATTTGGTATTTCATTTCGAGTTTGCCTTCTTTTGCACAGATCTTATGTACATATTATATCTCTTAATCGTCTTTTACAACATCCACGGGCAAGATAGAGAGTGGTGAATTGTATTCACAAATTATTATTTCACCATCTTGTAATAATAATTTACTTACAAAATATCTACTTGTACCAAATACCATTCAAGGTATGTAATGTAACCTTGCATCTTCTTGAATTATTTTCATTTTGTTTTTATTGCAAACGGTGGCAAACGTGCAGATAGTACACCTGATGGTAAATCTTGCTGCTGCTCATGGACCTTTGCAAGGCCGCCGCCTATCGCGAAGAAAGTGAAGGAAGTTTATTTACTTGGCACCGACTTCAAAATTATAAAATAAATATTTAATCATTTCTATTTAATTAAATTAAAATACATATGACTTTGTGGGAAGTAAATTTATTTTTTGCTTTTCAGTTTACTGTTTGAAGTCGGTTTATTTTTTGTTAAAAATTATTTTATTTTACTATTTTAAGTGATGGGTAGACCGAGCAAGGATGCTTCTCGAATGAGGAGACGTCGTTTACTCGAGACAGAAAATGATAGACGAAAACGATTACACAAAATTTAAAAAAAACTATAAGAGGAGAATAAATGAAACGCCAGAGGAGCGCAAAAATAGATTGTCGGCTATGAGAGCTTATCTATCAAATAGATTAACTAACGAAAGTCAAGAAGATCGTGGCCATTTTTCTTTGATTCTTTGAATCGTGAGCGATTATCAAATGAAACCGAAGAAACCCGTGTTCACCGGTTCAGTTTGATTCATTTAATGCTGTAAATCATTGAGGGATTCCCCAACTGTCTATGGTCTCCATCATCAGATCTACTGCAGACCTTCATTATAATCCATATGGGTGCAAAGTTCGCATTAATATGTATAAATGAATGAAGTCCAAGCAACTTTAAAGCGTTGAGAAGTTCCCTAAACTGTCTTTGTCTTCATCATCAGACCCCTAATGACAGTCCCAATCCATCTAGATGTAAAGTTCTTGTCAATACAGATTAATCAAGCTCAAACATAAGGTAGCTGCAGTGAATCGTTGAAGAGTTCCCTGGAGCGTCTCTGTTCCATCATCAGAACTACTCCAGACCTTTGTTAAATTGTAGTGCTTTAATAAAATACTTAATGAAAAAACTTACAAATGCAGTAGTCGGCCCTACAATGTTTGAAAGTTCCCCTTGATTTCTCTGGTCTGCCATCATCAAACTCTGATTTCCTTATCATGGAACCAACTTTGAAATATCTTCTTTTAAACAAAAAAGAATCTTCAAAATCTCTTCTTAAACGACGAAGTTATCTGCGAACAAACATAACAAAAGCATATATACGGTCGAATTGAGAAACCTCCTCCTTTTTTTTTAAGTCGGTTAACAAGTATCACTTTAGCCCTACATACTACTACCTAGTTACCATCGACCAATTGCAGTACTATCCCCTAACTCCTAACCGTTAAGGAGTTCTTTAGCTTCACCATCAGCACAGCAGCATCAGATTTTGATTCAAGCATACCTCACAAGCAACATGTTAGCCCTACATACTACTAAATAGTTTCCATCGACCAATTGCAGTACTGTCTCCTAACTCCAAACCGTTAAGGAGTTCTGTAGCTTCATTAGCACAGCAGCATCAGATGTTGATTCAAGTATACCTCACAAGCAACATGTTAGCCCTACATACTACTAAATAGTTTCCATCGACCAATTGCAGTACTGTCTGCTAACTCCCAACCGTTAAAGAGTTCTGTAACTTCATCATCAGCTGTGCAGCATCAGATGTTGACACCCTGAAGCATATACCCGAGTAAAACATGATTATTACTTAACAACAACACCATACGAGCAATTTTCGGTGTTGCCCTCGATTTCTCCTGGATCCCATCATCAGATCCTGACCTGGTGAAAATGCGACCACCTCAGAAGTAAACTCTATCTAATAAAAGAAAAATTTTTTAAATCCGTCTATTATTGACGGAAATATCGATGAACATACATAAAAAAAAAAAATTATACATACAGACGAATTGAGAACCTCCTCCTTTTTGAAGTCGGTTAATAAAGCAATTACTGTTGCTTAGTTACGCGACACAATGTCCCATCGTTACGCGAATTTATCCAAATATTTGAAACATCGTTGTTAGGCAAAAGTAATCTACGAAATTGTGTGATGACGGTGAGTAAAAATATGTCACCACCCCCTTTCTTGCTCATGAGTGTCGTAAAAGTCGCCCAAGGGAACATAATATGCAGATAACATCTATGTAAGAAAAGGCAAACTCGAAATAAAATTCTATACCAACACGTCTGACCAGCGTAGTTACCGTGGTACCAGCGTTTTAGAACTTTTAAAGGGAAGTTACGCCGCCTTTTTTTTGGGTCTATGGTCAGCACACACGTCGACTGTTCCGTCCGGGGTGACAAAAGGGCAGCGTGAGGACCCATAACCCACCATATTCCCTCCCCTTCGCCAATGGGTCGACCACCGAATCCTTGTCGTCCGTGGCCAGACCGAAGTTATTATTTTCGGTTATCTGTTAATGCAGTGCATTCAGCGGAAGCCCAAAAGATTCACCACTATCTTGACTTTAGATAACGAACTTGGAAATATGTACCTTCAGTAAATTTTCGTACGATATAGATTACAAGCATATGGAATATCTATACAAATAAATAAATTTCAAGTGTCTGTTTGTAACATACTGGTCCTTTTTATGCTCACGCGGTTATGTGCACGATACCTATGCCTGAAACGAGTTAAAATTTCTCGTCTGTCTGCTTGTTTGAGGTAATCTTCAAAACGGTTGGATCGATTTTGATAATATTTTACTACCAGGTAGCTGTCTATACAAGGACTCCTTATTAAGGAGTAACTTAGGCGTAGGAACTTAGGCTTTTTTTTTTTTTTTGGCGTGGGCTGCGGTCGGCGCGCCTCCGCACCACTCCGTCCGGGGCGACAGAGGGGCACGCAACACCCGCAACCCACCCGGACACCACGTCGCCTTTGTCGCTGGGCCAACCACTGGAGCAGGGTTACTTGTCATCAGTAGTCGGCCCGACGGAATGACGGAATAACCCCTACCCGGGGCACCCTTCCATCGACCGACGTCCCCCCCCTCGGGGTGGACGTCGGTCTTTCCTCACGCGGTAGGCCTCTCGGCGGGTGACGGGCTATTCCCCGGTCACGTCACCCGCGGCCGCGGTTAGGGCGGCATGGCACGCAGGTAATCCCGTCTGCGCCGCCCCAGTCGCTGCCGGCGGGTCGCATCATCGAGGCTGTGCTCCTCGCGCTCGCGACCCGCCGCCTTCTTCTGCGAGATAACTGCCTCGCAGAAGGCTGCGACCGCGTCCCAATTCCTGATGCTGCCGAGCATCTCCCTAGCGATGGTCGGCAGCGTCAGGTCGGCACCGATGATTGCGACGAGTTCACGACGCGGCTCTGCCCAAGCAGCACAGACCTCGAGCGTATGCTGCGCCGTGTCCTCGTCGCAATCGCAGTGGTGGCAGGACGGAGTTCTCTCCCTCCTAGCGACCCTGTACAGGTACTTGCCGAAGCATCCATGCCCCGTCAAGACCTGTACGAGTCGGAAGGAGAGCACCCCGTGCCGCCTTTCCAACCACTGCATCAGCACCGGCCGGAAGGCCTCCAGGGTCCAAACACCGTATCGAGGCCTCTCCAGCCGGTCTGCCCAACGGGCGATGACGTCTCGGCGGGCGTAGACGCGCCAGGCGGTGAGCTCCCTCAGGGAAACAACACCGCCCCCCCCGCGCACTAGTGTTGCCCAAATGCAAGACCAAGACGAGACTTGGACCGGTCTTGCGCACCCGAGTCTTGGTCTTGCGCACCCGAGTCTTGGTATTGCAGCAAGAGTCTCGCAAAGTTTTGCAGTTAGAATAACGTAACAGTAATTTATCATTGCAATGAAAAATCCAACTAAATTAATCAAATATCCTATCCTATCTATCCATCTGCTAGCCTATAGTTCACTATTGAATACAATACTTACCACTGGAGAAAATTACTCTTCTATTCCCCTGGTGTTCCATTAGACAGCGTTACTACTCTTATGACAGGACTTTCGACCCTATTTTCTTAAGACATCACCACACGAGGCAGTTGATACAATAAATTTTATGTCATTTTATAATCAATGCGATATTTTACAATTAATGCGATTGTTTATATTCCCCTTCAAGTTAAGTGGTATGTATCTATTGTATTTCCAGTTTAGTTACTGATACTCTGGATACTTGAAAAAACCTGTTGCTCTATTGCCTATATAAATACTTTGGCCGCTGGATCCATGTAGCTCTTAATATACTATTTATTCAAGAACATATAAAACTGCTTTAAAATTTTATGGTTTTAATACTTGTAAAATGTATGATATTCGTCGTCATCGTCACAGCTCATAAAAGTGCCACTGCTGGGCTTAAGCTTCCTTCCAGTAAGAGGAAAATTGATCTACTATACCACGCTGGTCAGACATGTTGGTACAGGGTTTTCTTTCTAGTTTCACTTCTCTTGCACATATGTTATATACACAGGGTGTATCAGGTTATGGGACAACTGTTCATGTATGTTGTAGTTCAACAGTCATAGATCATAATTAGAATGTATATTACACAAAAACAATATAACGTAAAAGTTATAGTGATTACAAAAATGTGTGTCTAAGAGTTTATGCCTTAAATTTTATGCATTATGTAGGTATGTACAGACAGGATATATGTAAGCATGTAATATTTCGACAGTATAAATAGGTATTAGATTTGCGCGAACCTTTCAATGGTTACGTAGGTACAAAGGCGACTCATCAACGGTCATCGGCCGATCAGCTGATTTATGTTAAAGCGAAGTTTGTCTTGCTTATGCAAACGTAATCATTGATTTATTGAAATTCTAATGAACATTTAACAAAATACGAATATGTTGTAGATTAAGTATCATTCCTTTATACATTTTAATCAATTTACACGAAAAAACGATGACAAAATTGAGAACTTACATGTCTCTCAATTCATTAACGAATCGATATTTTTATTTCAATTTTTTTTCATGGGTTCCTAACACCATTGCCCGATCCGATTTGATACGACATCCACGGGTAAGAGAGTGGTGAATTATATTCGTACTGTCTTTTTTTTTGTGTGTGTGTAGCTGTTGGTCGCAGATGACCTTGACAGCTTAACGCGGTCAATGGGTGAGCGCTGATGGCTCTCAACCCGGTAAGTAAGTTAAGCGAACATCGCCCGAGGGCTCCCCCCTGTGGGGAACGGACCTCGGCTCGGGGCGTCGCTGAGAGCAAAGTGGGCGTGGCCAAGTTTAGGTTAATGATTTTAAGCGGCGCGGTTTTCGACCTCGACGGCGAGGCCGATACCGCGGCGTTTTATCTGTTATCGCTGCGCGAGCTGTGTAGGTCCTTTCTTGGGCGATCATAATAGCGTCATCTTCTTCTTCAAGAAGATGACGAGGACGTCGGACCGCGGATATTTTTGAGGGGACGTAGTTTACCGCCCCAACCACTAGTGGATTGGGGTGAGTCGTGGCAGAGGCAAAATAGCGCTGGGAGCAACGCTTCATGTACTGCCTGATGGTGATCGTACTCTGTCCCTACATGGACATTTATATAGATTAATTGTAGGCATATTTCTATGTCCAACAGTGAACGTCGTTGGGCTAATGAATAAACGGATATATAAATGTATAATGGGCAAGAGCACTCTCGTGATTACGGTATTTTTGTCCTTAAACCTTTCCGAAGAGTAATTCTGAAAAGCCAACACCAACATTGGGAATCGATTGGCCAATAGATGGATATCTCAAGACTGATTTGACTTGCCGTGTAGTGACGGAGTAAGAATATAATTCATCACCCCCTATTTTACCCGTGACTGCGAACCCACGACTAAGGGCTATAATATATAACATCGGTGCAAGAGAAGGAAAACTTGACATGTATGACCTGTAACAACACGGCCGCTCACCATGGCGATTCCCCTCCGGCCACGGCCGATTCTCCTCCTGTTATGTAGAAGACACGAGCTCAACCGTATATAAGCTGAAATGGTGATTTGAATTAAATGCAAGACCGCGAGACTCTTGCAGGCCCAGTCTTGGTCTTGCTCAAGTCTTGCAGGGCCAGTCTTGGTCTTGGTCTTGCAAAAATTAAGCGGTCTTGGTCTTGGTCTCGGTCTCGCATTTCTCGCAAGACCAAGACCGCAAGACCAAGACTTTTTTGGGCAACACTACCACTTCTGTGGACGCCACAGAAGGTCATGGCGCCCTAAGTCGGGCGGTCATGGATCCCGCCCACACCGGTGCGCCATAGAGGGCCATCGACTGGATGACCCCCGCGTACAGCTGTCGACATGCCGCGCTCGGTCCGCCCACATTTGGCATCAGCCATTGTAGGGCGGACGCCACGCCGACGAGCCGACACGGACGAGCCTGCGGAAATGCTCCCGAAACCACCACCGCCCGTCGAGCACCAGGCCCAAGTACTTCATATGGGCCTGTATGCTGATCCCAACCGAATTGACGGTGATCGAGACGCCGATGGGAGGGTCCATACGGGGCCCATGGAACAAGAGGGCCTCCGTCTTGTCCAGGGCCACCCTCAACCCCAGCGCCTCGATCCGCCTGACGACCTCTTCGGAGGCACTTAGGATTATATTTCATCACGGTATTCCCACGAGAACGAGAACTGTGCGGGTAAGGCGACTGAAACCGAAGCGAAGGGTTGCTAGTCAATAATATAATATCCATATCAAAGATATTTAAAGAGAAATTTCATCACGTACAAATTCACAAAATTTTCAATCACTATGTAGTAAAAATAAAAATGATAGAGCAATGCAGTCGGTAAAATCAAGAATAGAAATTGAAAATTGACGTTACTTGGTACGGGTCTTGCATGTAACTCGACATTTTAAAATCTTTAGCTCTTCGAATTATACTACTAACCTATTCTACTATTCTTCTGTGTGATGACGGAGTTAGAATTCACCACCACCTATCTTGCCCGTGGGTGTCGTAAAAGACGACTAAACGAAGAGAAGGAAAGCTCGAAACAAAACCCTATGTCAACACGTCTGACTTAGTGGTATAGTATGTCTATTTCGCTTCCATAATGGAGGAGGTTCGAGCCTAACTGTGAGACGTATTTGGGCTGAAATGATGATGATTCTACTACACAAAAGAATGTATATGTATATACCTTCCATTGGTAGCAGCCTAGTCAATAAGAGGTGTAGGTAGGTATATTGTACCACGCGGTTAAGGCGGGTTTTATATTACAAGTCTCTTACAGTACTGTTGCTTACATCCTTTAAGGGTGTAGATTGTTGGCCTGAGATCTCGATTTCGAGCGACCGCAGCGCCAAAGTTTAATGTAACATCCGACGGGGCGGATGAATGACCTAGAGAGCGCGATTTTCAAAATGTTTTGCAACAAACGTTCCACGTTGAGAAATTGTTATTGAACTTGAATATTTACAGCATAACAATAACGTTGAATTTTTGGAAACTAGCTGTTGATTCTTTTTAAAAGATTAATAAGAGTAGTTGAGACACAATTTTTATGTTTTTCTATCATTACATTGTAATGTAATGATGTATAGTATAAAAGATACTATGTATAGTATAAAACAAAGTCGCTATCCGCCGTCTGTCTGTCCCTATGTATGCTTAGATCTTTAAAACTACGCAACGGATTTTGATGCAGTTTTTTTTAATAAATAGAATGATTCTTAAGGAAGTTTTATATGTATAATACATGCATAGAGAAACGCTGATTAATTTAGAGGTTTCTAATGTGATGTCGTAAATAAGCACGTTTTTTTGCGCTTATATTGCAAACGTTGGCTGAACCCTACGAGATAGATCAAAATAATGTACTACAGTATTATCCATCTTAAAAAGTTCAACAAAAAAGTCCACGATGGCATATGTCTATCTCTTAGGGATAACCCACCATAACCGTTTTTTATCCTCTACTAAAAAATGATTATTTACTAAGTGATTTTATACAATACAGCATTAATCCTTATCCAATTAAGTACCTTAAATAAATTGTGCATTTATTATAGATCAATATGCTTTTTATAGTATGTAATTTAAGTGAATATTGCCGAAGATAGCGAGGGCGGGTTACTAGTTTATAATATAATATACAATCAAGAGCAGGTCCGGACTGACATTTTTGTATTCTACTTACCTAAAATTCCAACTATGTATTTATTTGTAATTTCACTACCAAAATTTATTCTAATTCGTAAAATATTCATTCAATAAAATAATTGCAAATTCAGTAGGAAGTGTGTTTATCTCTACGCAAGGAAATGTGCCTATTGCGTAAACTCAAATACTTACTTTTTGTTTACGATCACCTCGTCGATATCTAAAAAAAATCCTAGGGTTTTAAAAAAAATGTTAATAAATGAAACACAAGTATAAAAATGATTTATTTACTACATAACTACACAATAACAAATATGAGTCGCCATTACTCGTATTATCTCAAAAGCGTGCTAGGGTTGTACAAAAATTAGTAAATAATTCATTTATTTACTAATTTTAACAGAAGTTTGTAAATTATTAATATACTAATTAAAAGTATGTAATTAAACAATAACGAAATATGAGTTCAAAATTCTAATGTTTTTTCATTCGATTACGGATCAAGTTCTGATTTCTGCTAATTTGATGATAAAATCAATGGCTATCACAAAACCTATCAGAATGAAAACGTTACCAGCTGCCCGATTCACGTAAGTAATAAAAACCGTAGCGCAGTGACGTCACTTCGTTTTTTGCAAATTTAGCCCTTTTAACCGACTTAAAAAAAGGAGAATTCTCAATTCGCTGTATTTTTGAACCAATTTTTATGATTCTTTACACCAGGTAGCTCAGAAATTGTATAGTAATTGAGCTATTGGAAGATTTATGACAATCCAAGACTAGATAAGTAAGTGCGTTTAAAACAGAAAACCAAAAGGCGATTTCTAAGTTCCTAAGTTAAAACGACTTTTGGACTGGCGTGTTTACGTGAATCGACTGGCTGGGTAGTTAAGTTACCTGTATCTTTCAAAATCATTAGGCGTTCTTCTCTTTCATAACACGTAAAGCTCTTTCTTTCCTCTCTTTCATAGCCTCTATGATACTGGGCGCGTCACGAATGGGCATGCTTCGTGACTGCCGAGGATCAACTAATTCTGGAAGTAGGCAATCGTAATAAAACCTAACTAATTTCATCTCCATTTTCTCCTCCCAAAATTAGTCGTCCTTTTCTATAATATAAACTTTCATAGGTACAGTAGCACCAAACCAGATGCCAAGCATGCAAACGTTTCTTTTAGTAATATGTACCTGTCCCTGAATTTGGAAATACCAGTTATGATTTTTATTTATGACATAACCCTTGGAAGCCTTGTCCTTAACCCAAAAGGTATGTTTGGCCATTGCTTCATCAAGAGTCATGCCAGCTAAAGAATGTGGGCACTTAATTTCAATTAAACCGTTTGCATAAATGCCATCTGGTGTAGTACCAAGAAATTCATATTGATCGTCGACGAACAAACCGCAACCTTGTATACTAATATTTTCTTGAATTTCTAACTGTTTAATTGCGGTTTCTTCGTTTTCGATACCGTACCGTACAGCAGGCAAACTGGAGATATTACTACCATAAACGATTTTACGAACAAGAACAGCACAACTTGAGCTCTCTCGTTTTTTACAAACTTCCCCGAACGATGATGAGGTTAGTAATTTTCTCCTTGTACTCATCCACTCAGAACTACTTCTTTGCAAATGGGTCGACCTTTCAAGCTCCTCTCTTTCAGCACAAGACAACTTTAAATCGGCAAAAAAGATGACTTGGCTTTCTCATATAATTCTGGACTCAGATCAGGTTTTTCGCAGTTTGGTCCATAGTGAGCGTCTTTCGATACAGCGCTGTGGCTCTTTTTCAATCTTAATTTAGGTTTAGCAATTAAACGGATTCTACGATTACAATTTTCCACTTTCGCGATCAAAGGATTAGGGCTAGATTTAAATATTACTTCATGAGTTTTACTATGAATCGATCCTGTATTAAAAGACAACAGCAGCTGCGCATCGGCCCGCATAAGAACCACGGGAAGAATAATTTACACGCTTACCCCCTACTAATTTGGCAATCACTGCGTTAAAACTTTCAACTATATTACTTGTACAATTATGAATTAAACTTCTAGAATGATATGACAGTCTTTTACTTAAAATGTGTACCGCGTCCATTAATCCGCATCCAACAATTGCTGGAAGCAACCCAACAGGTTCTATTCGACGAGTATCAGGTCTACAGAAATACTCCTTGCAATATTGGTGATTACCAAATACGTGTTGTGGACCATTTAGGATATCTTCACTAAGATTTTTTATTTTTTCTTCGAGTGACTGATTTTGATCGCCCCAATATTCAATAGCGCATTTTACACCCGTTCTTAAACGCAAATACCTTTCTTTTAGGAATTTCCGCAATTCGCAAGGATACTTAGTGTCTTTCGACAGTTTCTCCAAGCTATTGCAGTAGTTTCGTAAAAGATGATTTTTGCATTCAATTTTCTCTACTGTTAAATTACCGTACGGTCTCGAATCTAATATTTTTTTATAAGTACTGGAATTGCCGTCTGCTACAAATTTATTATAAATTACACCGTGATCAACAATGGAACGTTTAAACCCCTCAACTATTATGGTCGATTCCATACCGGTAGATGATCCCGAATAATTCTTGAAACAACGGTGTTCCGAGGGCTGACTGTCGTTCTTTGCGGCTCGTGCACAAACTACGCAGTATTTATTTTTAACTCCAAAAAACAATACTTTATTAGTTTTAATGCCAATTATCGCAGCTGCGCCGGACAAGGCGGAAAAATTCTTACCATAAGATCTCTTGCTCCAACAACCGTCAACAGCAACAGATATTAATGGTGTACCATTTTTATCAACACTACCTATAGACACTGCGTACTCCGCTTCTTCCTTGACAGCTTCTGCCATGGAATGTGCTGCTGTCTTTTCCCACCAATCGCAAACCGTATTATTAATTTCATTGTATAATGAAGGTGACATGATTGGTAGGGCTACTGCGGCAGTTAATGTTTTTAACTGATAGTAGCTCCCACCAGATGATATGATACCAGATACAATTTGATGATTCACTTCCATTCTATCTTCTTTCTTTTCAATCAAACACACAGTAAATTTCATACTACACATACTACATTTCATGATGAGTTTTGAGTCCAGACCAACTTTTACTTCACCTATTATACTGAGGTAACTTAACTTACAATCCATTGGATCGTGGTCCCCTATGGCCTGAAGAGCTTAAAAAAAAAAGAAACGTCTACAACTCTACGCCCAAGTTCCATTTCATGCACCCCTTTCCCTCTTGGTCGTTTTCAATAACTAGTTCCTGTAAAGAAAGATAATGGCTTGACTTTTTAAAAAAAAAAATTGTTAATTTAAATGCAAAAGAATTAATACAATATTAGGTTCCTGATGAATAGAAATTATAATTTCTTTACGCATTAGGTATTGTTTTTTTATGACGTCACCTATTTGAACGTAAATTTTCTTTTGAGAAAGTAATTGAGAAGTATTTCGGTACTAAGGTGTTTGTCTCTCGATGAAAATAATAAATATTGCAAGAATCGCCTTTTTTTTTTTAAATCCTATTATTTTGATATTACATACAGATACTTCAATTTTATTTATCAGTATAGATATAGATAATACAAACCAATATTTACATGTTATTGTAGGTATATGTCTGAATCGGGCGATCTAAATCATATGACATATTGTATTAGCTTTGTAATGTACCCTGTTCAAATGCGATAATAAATAAGTAGGGAGGAACTTACATTTTATTCCGAGATCTTTTGGCTTTCATATTTTTATAATGCGTACAAAACTTTCTTTTCCCTGGCATGACACTCAAATTCAATCAGTCCTGCGAAAAAAATAGCCTATGTTACTCAGTGATAATGTAGCTTTCGAATGATAAAAGAATTATTGAAATCGGTCCAGTACTTTTTGAGTTTATTCGTTACATACAAAAATCCAAATCATTCCTCTTTATAATACCTATTAGTGTAGATATTGTATTTTTTACGATTTATATCTAGTTCCATCATGGTTTTCTTTCAGACATTCATTATATCGATACTTTCTACTAACTGAAAATAAATTAATTATAAAAATGTTATACTTACAGTTTTTTACAAAAAACACAAATTCACAATACGTAATTCTGCTGTCTGCAGCCGACAAGCGTGGTGTCGCGTCCACTTACAGAAAGGAACTGCCGTAGTGACCACCGAGATTGCACGAATGAAACGAACGATTTATCCCATACATTTGTGTATGAAAAGTTTATTTTAAAATATATCTAGATTTTAGGGCTTTAAAAGAGGAAGTCTTTGTTTGTAAAGGTATAAAAAGAAGTATACAGCTATACTTATTGGTTTCTTCAGTGTTCAAAAAGTGTTTCTTTTTATCAATTTGTGTTGATTTATGAGGTTAAATCTGAAAAATACGAAGTCATGTTTTTGCATTTTTACTCAATTTTGTGCGTTTGTTGACGTTTATTATATAACAACTATTAGGTTTAAGAGTTTAATATAAGCATGAACATACTTATTGGTCTTTGATTGTAATATATACAAATTATCATTGATATCAATCATATGTAAATAGGTTAAATATGAAAAATCGTAACACTCTTTTCGGTGATTTTCACGATCTACACCCTTAAGGTTCATTTCTATGCATCGCGGCTGCAATCGGCAAATGTACCTTATACCGGTAGTAGGACCACGCTGTATTAGTGTTAGGACCTCGCTGTTGACAATTATCTGTCTATAGCCGCGGGCTCGTCCGTCTGGGGTAGTACTACAATCTCGCATAAAATTGACGTCTAAGTAGTAGCAATTTGCTACTGCTCTTCGTTCGGTGAACGAGAGAGCCGGAAGCCCTAATTTCTGAGGGTGTTTGCGTGTGGTGGATTTTGGTGATGCCTTTAGTTCCACCGAACTTTCACTTTCTTTACGGTAGGAAACGGCGTAGCAAAAGTTCATGACCAGCAGCAACACTTGCCATCAGGTGTACTGTTAGCTTGTTTGCCACCGTTTGCAAAAAAAAAAATAGTGTATCTTCAACACTCTCAGGAATGGTCCTTATTGGATGAAGGTCAAAATCAGCTGATTTCCATTAATACGTTGAAGAGTATTCGTTTGAGTAATGTCTAGACACTACCAGCCACTTTTTGCATATTATATTACGCATGCGATCACTACCTTTTAATAAAAGAAGTCACATGCTAACGACGTGGGTTGAAACGAGACCGGTTCATTTTAATTGGTAGTCAAAATTCTTACAATTAATTGGGGTTAATTATGACTTGTCGTTTATTCTTCATATGATGTCATATTATAGGGTTTCGTATTCTTTTTAATTAATTTGTATCCTGCTAGGTAACTTACTTTACAGTCTAGAGGCAAAGTTAAAAGCAATGTAGGCTAGTTTAGACAAATAGGTATGGAGATGCCACTTACATATACCGATTTGTCGATTGTCCATGCGGTGATGGAGTAAGAATATAATTCATCACCCCTCTTTTGTCCATGGGCCCATGGCCCATAAAAGACGAATAAGGGGTATGATATGCAGATAACATGAATGCAAGAGAAGGAAAACTCGACATAAAACTATATACCAACACTTCTGACCACCGCGGTCAATTTTCCTCCCATTGTGGAGGAGGTACGAGCCCAATAGTGGGACTTATGTAGGCTGAGGTGATGAGAATACCGGTTTGCGGTGTTCTTTAGCCAGTTACTGCGCCCTCCACAATAGAAGGGCTTTTCTCGTGCGTGCTCTTGATCTACTATAGCATTTCACAGTGTCGATTTTATTCCAAACCGAACAAGGCGGCTTCTGAAAAGGCTATAGCACCATAGACCATATCCTCACGCTTCGGCAGATTATACAAAAGACCGAGGAGTATAATCGGCCCCTTTGCTTAGCGTTTGTGGACTATGAGAAAGCCTTTGATTCAATCGAAACTTGGGCGGTGCTGCAGTCTCTTCAGCGGTGCCAAATCGACCATCGTTATATCGAAGTGCTGAAGTGTTTGTATAGGAACGCCACAATGTCAGTCCGTATCCGGGATAAGAGTACGAAACCGATCCAGTTACAGAAAGCCGTGAGACAGGGAGATGTCATCTCCGAAACTGTTTACCACTGCACTGGAAAATGTCTTCAAGCTCTTAGACTGGACTGGACTAGGCATCAACATTAACGCCGAATACATCACTCGCCTTCGATTTGCAGACGATATCGTCATTATGGCAATGGAATCTATGGAGGACCTTGGCACAATGCTCAATGATCTCAGCAGGGTATCCCAACTAGTGGGTTTACGAATGAACATGGACAAGACGAAAGTCATGTCAAATGCCCATGTCATTGCTGTACCGGTCCTAGTTGGCAATGCGATTCTCGAAGTTGTCGATAATTATGTTTACCTAGGACAAACAGTCCAGTTAGGTAGATCCAATTTCGAGAAAGAGATCAGCCGACGAATCCAACTCGGTTGGGCAGCGTTCAGGCAACTTAAGAGGATCTTCTCGTCCAACATACCTCAGTGTCTGAAAACACAGGTCTACGACCAGTGCGTGTTACCAGTGATGACTTACGGCACGGAAACGTGGTCCCTAAATGTAGGCCTCATATCAAGGCTCAAAGTCGCTCAGCGTGCTATGGAGCGGGCTATGCTCGGGATTTCTCTACGAGATAGAATTCGGAATACGGAAATCCGCAGAAGAACGGGTGTAACCGACATAGCACGAAGAATTAGCACGCTGAAGTGGCAATGGGCAGGCCACATCGCTCGACGAACCGACAACCGGTGGGGAAGAAAAGTTCTCGAGTGGCGACCACGTATCGAACGACGCAGTGTAGGACGCCCAACTAGGTGGACCGATGACCTAGTGAAAGTGGCTGGGCGTCGTTGGATGCAGGCGGCACAGGACCGCACATTGTGGCGCAACATGAGGGAGACCTACGTCCTGCAGTGGACGGCAATAGGCTGAAATGATGATGATGATTTCATTCCAAGTTTTCTTCCACTGTTTCCATATATTCAAGCGATGTACGAGGGGTGATCCAAAAGTAATGATAATCAGTTATTTCTAGTGCACACAAAAATACAAAAAAATTTCAGTCACTTGCTCAGTTACCCACTAGTTCAGGAAAAAAAAATCATATAAATAGGCCACAATTCCCGGGAGCTACATTCATTTGAATACGGACTGTCAAGGAGTGAACATCAAAATGGAAAAACACGAAATCAGAGCTGTCATTAAATACCTCTGCTTGAAAAAAATGTCTACCAAAGACATACACAGCGACTTGGTGGAAACATTAGGGGACTCTTCTCCTCCATATTCCACAGTTGCACGCTGGGCTAAGGAGTTTAAGCTGGGAAGAACATCGACGGAAGACGAACACCGCGAAGGACGCCCATCGACGTCCCTCACTGAAGAAAATGTGAAAAAAGTTGAAGAAGTTGTATTGGAAGATCGAAGAGTGACTATCAGGCATGTAGCTGAGGTCACAGGGATCTCATATGGCAGCATTCAAAGAATCCTTGCGAACGAATTGCATATGAGAAAGGTCTCCGCGCGTTGGGTACCGAAAATGTTAAACGACGAGCAAAAGAAGAAACGAGTCGACATGTCAAGAGCAAATCTCGAAAAGTTCCAGGCAGACAAGGACAATTTTTTGTCACGTTTTGTGACCATGGACGAGACCTGGATCCACCATTTTGATCCTGAAACAAAACAACAATCGATGACATGGAAACGATCCGATGAACCGACGCCGAAGAAATTCAAAGTGTCAAGCTCAGCAGGGAAGGTTATGGCGTCTGTTTTTTGGGACGCTGAAGGAATAATCATGGTGGACTACTTGGAAAAGGGGGCCACTATTACAGGCTCCTACTATGCAGAACAAATAAGAAGATTGCGGGAGGCTATTAAGGAGAAAAGGCGAGGCAAACTGCGGGCTGGAGTGTTGTTCCATCAAGACAACGCACCTGTTCACAAAGCTGCAATTGCCATGGCTGGCATTCAGGAAGCGGGCTTTGAGTTGGTGGAACACCCCCCCTATTCACCAGATCTAGCCCCCAGTGACTTCTATCTCTTTCCACGACTCAAGGAACACCTCCGAGGCAAGAAATTTGATGATGATAGCGACGTGATGGCCGCGGTTGAGGACTTTTTTGAGAGTCAAGATAAAGATTTTTTTTGTAAGGGAATTTTAGGTTTAGAAAAGAGATGGACTAAATGTATAGACTTGCTAGGAGACTATGTTGAGAAATAAATATATTTTTTTATTTTATTCATTGTGTTTATTATTGATTATCATTACTTTTGGATCACCCCTCGTATTATAGTTATAATTAACTAGCTGACCCGGCGAACTTCGCACCGCCATATTTTTTTCGTAAATATATTTTCTAAATTTCCAAAAATATAGTATCTAATAGAAGAACCATTACTTTGTCGGGAAAGATGACCCGGCGAACTTCGTACCGCTATAATTTTTTCGTAAATATATTTTCTAAATTTCCGAAAATATAGTCTCTAATGGAAGAACCATTACAGCTTTGTTGGGAAAGATTCGATCGTCTTGGTCGCGGCATTGTTAATAAGGATTCAAAGAGAATACAAATTACTGATTTTATTGATTTCTGACAAAATTA
This sequence comes from Lymantria dispar, assembly GCA_032191425.1. Lineage (NCBI taxonomy): Eukaryota > Metazoa > Arthropoda > Insecta > Lepidoptera > Erebidae > Lymantria > Lymantria dispar. The sequence continues at coordinate 6,745,663 of CM063445.1, read as the reverse complement.
TAATTATCAAATTTTCAACCATACTTAACTATAGACAAAATTACTCTTAGCTGTCATTTGCGTTTTTTTTATTACTCATACCTTATATATCAAATGCGTTTTTTATACTACGTTTCATAGTGACTTGTATTCTCTTTGACATTTTATGTCACGTCACACGGGAACGCGATCGAACGGGATAAAAGAGTTATTGGCGAAATCTTGTAAACTCCATAATAAAAAAAAAAACGGGATAAAAAGTATCCTATGTCCGTCTCCTGGTTCTAAGCTGCTTCTTCACCAATTTTCAGTCAAATCCGTACAGCCGTTCGTGAGTTATAAATGTAGTAACTAACGACTTTCTTTTATATACAGTATGACTGGTAAAAGATTGTACATATTCAAGGAAACGATAGATAATGGCCACATGTAACTAATAAAAGTATAAAAAGAAGATAATATTAATTAACTACATAGTAAACATCAACAATATTAGTGTTACAAGACTTCCAAAAATATTGTCACCCTGCTGGCGATACACCGATACCGAAATCGAGTAACAGTTTTGTTAGCACTGTTGTCAAAATTTTGGATATTTATTACTAGAATTACTTAAACTAGGTGTAAGAATAATGTCATAAAACACTAAAGTTATTTGCAGATTCATAGCTCTTACCAATCCTGAGATAAAGTGATTTGTTTCTAATCAAAACAATAGGTTTGCCAGCGTACGTTGACCTTTGTCTGCGGCCCGCGACGAAAAAAAATACCTACTGGGTCGAGTCGCATAGGTAGAATATTTACCTAAAATGTAACTAGTTCAATGCGCGAACTGTTTAGTACTTACAATTGCTGACGTACGTTGACCTATCCTATGTGTCTATAACTAAATATTTTTATAAGATAATTAGTTCAAAATTTAAGTACCAATTTTTTTTACATATTCGGTATCAGAATCGAGTACTGAATACCCTCCTTCAATATGTACAATCTTTTACCAGTCACCCTGTATATAGATGTTGATATTATTTATTACCAATATCGCGGTACGACGTAAATGTTCAAAAAGTAATAACATTAGTAAGTAATCAACGGAAACGAAGCTGTTGGCACACCTAGTCTCATATAGGTCGAAGTCCCCGAGTCCTTCGTTTTAATAAGTTTATTACATTTAAAACGTAATACATATATATGTATTGCCGTGTGGTTACGGAGCAAGTATACAATTCACCACTCCCTGCTTTGCCCGTGGATGTCGTAAAGACGACTATGGGATATAATATGCACATAACATCTGTGCAAGAGAAGGAAAACTCGAAATGAAACCCTATACCAACATGTCTAACCAGCCTGGTATAGTAGGTCAAATTCCCTACCATTATGGAGGAGGCCCGAGCCCAGCAGTGGGACGAGTGTGGGCTGCGATGATGATGATGATGACATATGTATTTATCTACCAATTACCTATTATACTTTCAATGTATGCGAGTCTTTTTGCGTCTGCTGCTGTGCCGTCGTAGTTAACGTGATCTAGGAACCCCAAACGTGTCTTTTGTCCGACTTGATTTGCCATTATTCGTTATCTCGTTCGAAGCTAATAATTGGCAGTGATTTATTAGCCTAGAATAGCATAATAAATATCTATAGGGCAATTTTTGTCAGGATTGAAATGGGTCTGTGAATCCAGTTTGTGAAAAGTTCTGATTCGAATTTTATCTTGATTTTGTAATCTATTCGTATCACAAGAATTGTCCTTCATGACAACATGGCTAGGGATAATGATAAAGATTGTGATTTCCGCGGGAAAGTAAGTTACGTTGATACAGTTTATTCGCAACCAGTTACCATACGCGGCACATCAGAAAATTTCTGTAAGGCGGATTAAAAACGGGGTGACAGCTTACCTGAGGCGGCTAGTGGCAGACTATTTGGAGGGGCGCAGCGTCCTTTGCACCAACCGAGCAGGGGACGTTGTGCGAACGCCCATGACGTGTGGTGTCCCACAGGGGTCGGTCCTCGGGCCCACCCTGTGGAACATCGGCTACGACTGGGCGTTGCGGGGGCGCCTCCCGCCCGGCTGGGCGTGATTTGTTACGCCGACGACACGCTTGTCACAGCCCGCGGTGGGACGCTAGAAGAGGCGGCAAGCCTGGCGACTCTAGGCACCGAAGAGATCGTCAGGTGGATCGAGGCGCTGGGGTAGAGGGACGCCCTGGACAAGACGGAGGCCCTCTTGTTCCATGGGCGCCGTATGAGCCCTCCCATCAGCGTCTCGATCACCGTCCATTCGGTTGAGATCAGCATCCGGGCCCATATGAGGTACTTGGGCCTGGTGCTCGACGGGCAATAGTGGTTCCGGGAGCATTTCTGCAGGCTCGCTCCACGGCTCGTCAGCGCGGCGTCCGCCCTATCGTGGCTTACGCCGAACGTGGGCGAACCGAGCACTACGTGCTGACGGCTGTACGCGGGGGTCATCCGGCACCTGCGCCTCATGCCGCCTTAGCCGAGGCCGCGTGTGACGTGACTGGGGATTAGTCCGTCACCCGCCGAGAGGCCGACCGCGTGAGGAAAGACCGACGTCCTCCCCGAGGGGGGGACGTCGGTCGATGGGAGGGTACCCCATGTAGGGGGTATTCCGTCGGGCGGACCACTGATGACAAGTAAAGGGTCCGGTGGTCGGCCCAACGACGAAGGCGACGTGGTGTTCGGGTGGGCTGCGGGTGTTGCGTGCTATACGCCCCTCTGTCGCCTCGGACGGAGTGGTGCGAGGAGCGCGGCGACCGCAACCCACCCCAAAAAAAAAAGGTGGATTAAAAACATTAAATTAATTTTGGATCTATCTTATCTATCACACTTTTGTTTAAAGTCAAAATTTTGTGTAGTTTTGCTGTGGTTCTATCAAACGGCCACCGGCCGTCAGTCCACAAATTTCTATATTTTGATGTGAAACATCTATAGGCGAGGGTGACCGTGATCGTCGCGTGGCGTTTAACGCCACGCCTCGCGGGCCCCTATTAATTAAATAATAAATGTTTTTTTTTTTTTTTGTGTGACTTAGTTGTTAGCCTCAGATGGCTGTGACAACTTTACCCGGACTGGTGGGTGAGCGCTGAGGGCTCTCAACCCGCTTAAAGTTAAGCGACCCTTCCCGAGGGCACCCCCTGTGGGGTACGGACCTCGGCTCGGGCGGTCGCTGGCAAAGTGGGCACTCCCACGTTTATGATTTTAACGCGACACGTCTTCCTTCCCCGTCGGCGGGGGCGGTAACGTGGATATTTACTACTATTTGTCAAGGCCGCGCGGGCTGTGTATGCCTCAGTCTGGGCGAGCGTTATAGTGTCGTCGGGTTCGTCGAGTATTAGTCGCGGTTGTTTAATCGCGGACATTTTAGAGGGGATGTAAGAAGCCGCCCTTACCACTAATGGGTTCGGGTGTGTCGCGGCAGAGTCGAAGTAGCGGCGGGAGCACTGTTTCATGAATTGCCTGATGGTCGGCAAGCCAAGATCTATGTGAAGATCCACATTGCGCATGTACCACGGCGCTCCCGTCGCTCGGCGCATGAACCTATTCTGTAATGCCTGTAGCCGATGTAGCCTGCGTGGCTTCGCTTGTGTAAACACTACACTTGCATACGTCATGATAGGACGTATACAAGCGGTGTATAATCTAACTTTATTACGGAGAGATAGCTTAGACTTTGCGTGTACTAAGCTGTGTAACCATCCTAGCACTAGGGCTGCGCGCGCGCGGACTCGCCCTATGTGAGGACCCAAGGTCAGTCGTCTGTCCAAGGTCACACCCAGATATTTGACCTCCCTTGTCCAGGGGATGGGTTGGTCGAACATCTTTATCTGTGGATATTCAGCCATTGGGTAGCGGCGATCTATCCCCTTATGAAATATGATCGCCTGGCTTTTGGTGGGGTTTATACCGATTCTCCATTTCCTAGTCCATTTGGCTAGAGCGGTAGCCGCAGTTTGGAGAACGGTTGTCACTGTTGAGGGAGATCGACCTGCATAGAAGATGGCAGTGTCGTCAGCGAATAATGCTGTTTGTATTCTACTATGTTGGGGTATGTCGCTGGTGAACAGCGAGAAGAGAATTGGAGAGAGCACCGATCCCTGGGGGACGCCGGCTTCTAGTTTGTGCGGTGCTGATAAAGTACCTTCCACTCTAGCGAAAGCTACGCTCGAGTAGGAAGTCTCTAACTATCATAACTAAATAGTGGGGGATTTTGAGCTTTATTAACTTGAAAATAAGGCCGTTATGCCAGACTTTGTCAAACGCTTTTTCTACATCAAATAGGAGCATACCCGTATATAAACCGCGTTGCAGTTTATAACTTGTATACTCGACTATTCGATGTACTTGCTGAACGCAAGAGTGTTGCGTGCGAAAGCCGAACTGAATCGGCGGGATGAGGTTGTTTTCCTCAGCGTACTTTCTTAGCCTACTAAGTAGTACGCGCTCATATATTTTACCTAAACTGTTAAGTAAGCTAATCGGGCGATATGATGACGGTTCGGTACGTCGCTTGCCGGGTTTAGGTATACCTATTACCACGGCTTTTTTCCATTGTTTAGGACAGCTATACTCTAAGTGTGTTCCGCGGAACCCTAGGGTTCCGTGATACCTCTGTCGGGGTTCCGCAAGAATTTAGAAATAAAAAAATCAAAACACCTCTCTCTGGTCGCTCCGCGGCTGTGCGGACTCCGCGGCCGCGCGGAGACAAAACGCTATGAATGTTATTTATTTATTTATTTGTATTTGTATAAGCTTGTGTTACATTAGCTGGTACAATATCTCATAAGTTTGGTCTCAACAATTTTATACTTGTACAACGCGTTCGCTCTAAGTTTGCCGGTCTGTGGAATGCGCGTACCCTCCCCCACGTGACAACAAAACTTATAATGTGTCATAGTTTTACCCAAATATCTAACGTACACAATTTTTATTGTTACAATTAAATAAAAAATTTCGAACGTCATACACTCATACCTATCGCCAGCGGCAAACTTAAAACGAGCGGGTAGTATACTTGTAAGCGCTCAGTCTCTTTGATAAAAGCCGCCTCTGAATTAGACGCTATAGTTGTCAACTAGCGACTTTCGTCTCTAACTTCAAAGGATAAAGTCGATATTGTTTACAACGCTATTTTTAAATTTCTGTTTTTATTTTTGCTTTTTGTTTATCAAAGGTGCCGACTCGAGTATTTTCGAGAATATTTGAGATCGAGTCTAGGACTAAGTATAAAAGCGGCGATCGCGTGTTGGCGTCGTCAGTTGATGATTAGCGTTCGGAGCGATAAGTTACTACCTACTTACAAGCTCGCTAGCAAGAAATTAGTGTTCATTGTTTTACTGCCTGCTGTATTCTGTTGTCTCAGTTTTATACATTTCTTCCCTGTAGGTTCTAAATTTAGTCTCTTATACGCAGTAACGATTGTGCATTATTTAAACCCCACTATCCTGACTTGTAACATTATAAATAAAGAAGAATGGAACGTTGCCTTAAAGGTGTTAAACGTGTTCCAACAACATCTTCTAATGACGCTGAATGTTCAAAAGCAATGCGCGCGGAGAATTTAGCAATCACCGATCCAGAAGATGATGCCACGAGTGCCACGACGTCAAGCTCGACGGTTTCAAAGACGAAAAAAAGGAAGTATGATGAATCTTATATCAGTTTCGGATTTGTTGATTCCAACGGCTCACCTCTCTGCATGCTCTGTAGTAAACTGCTTCCTAATAGTTCCATGGCACCTGCCAAATTGCGTCGACATTTAGAAACCGTACACCCCGAGACTAAAGACAAGAATAAAGAATTTTTTGTTAGCAAAAAAGATCAGTTATTAGAAAGTCAAAAAAATATGATGCATGTAACACAAACTACCAACGAAAAGGCCACGGAGGCATCATACTTAGTTAGCTATCGCATTGCACAAGCAGGTGAAGCGCACACTATCGCTGAGAAATTAATAAAACCATGTGTATTAGACATAACAAAATGTATGCTTGATGAAAAATCTGCAAAGCATCTTTCTACTGTTCCGCTATCAAACGATACTGTTTCACGACGAATCCATGATCTGGCAAGCTACGTCAAACAAGAACTAGTTACACGTCTACAAAATACACGATTCGCTTTGCAAATGGACGAGTCGACTGATGTCGCTGGTTTGGCTATCCTGCTGGTTATTGTGAGATATCCATATAAAAGTTCTTTTGAAGAAGACATGCTTATGTGTTCATCGCTGCTTACAAACACTACCGGGGAAGAAATTTTTAATAAAATAAATATATTTTTTGAAGAACATAATCTCAGTTGGAACAATTGCATTGACATTTGTACAGATGGGGCCAAGGCGATGACAGGTAAAACAGCAGGAGCAGTGTCACGAATGAAAAATAAAGCGCCTAATTGTAGTTCCAGTCATTGTATTCTGCATAGACAAGCACTTGCGATGAAGCAAATGCCGTCTAATCTAAAATTAGTTATGGATGAAGCGGTAAAAATAATTAATTTTATCAAATCACGACCACTACAATCCCGATTGTTCTCATTATTGTGTGAAGATTATGGCAGCAAACATAAAACACTGCTGCTCCATACAGAAGTGCGATGGCTGTCTCGGGGAAAAACTTTAACAAGGCTATTTGAACTTAGAGCCGAGTTACAAATGTTTCTTTCAGCAGATACTTCTTTTAATTTGAAGGACCGTTTGTATGATAAAACTTGGTTGTTCCGATTGTCTTTTATGGCGGATATCTTTCAAAAACTTAACGAATTAAATTTATCGTTGCAAGGTAAACAGACAACAGTGTTTCAGGCCTATAATAAAATAACTGCTTTTAAAAGAAAATTAGATTTTTGGATCATTTGCATTGGTAAGAAAGAAATAGAAAGTTTTACGTTACTCAGTGAGTTTGTTAGCGAAAACGACTCAGAAATGTTTGAAGATAATGTGTTTGAAGAATTGGTCCAATATCTCAGTTCGATGCGCGCATCTTTTGAAAAGTATTTTCCCGAAGAACACAATACAAAAATTAAAGTGAACTCCTGGATTCATAATCCTTTTTTACCCAACTTGGAAAAGCCTGAAAACATGTCAAATGAGATATATGAATCTCTTTTAGAAATGTCATCAGACACAAGTATGGAGTCATTGTTCAAAACGACGCCTCTTAATGATTTTTGGTGCAGAATCCAAGATGAATATGCAATGCTTGGCCAAATGGCTCTGGATATTCTTCTCCCGTTCCCAACTACATATTTGTGCGAAACAGGATTCTCTACCTACGCAGCCACGAAAACAAAATATCGCAATAGACTGGACGCCGAAGCTGATATATGAGACTCCAACTTTCTTCCATCAAACCTGATATCAAGCAATTGATGAAAAATAAAAAACAGTTTCATACCTCCCACTAGTTAGATTTTTTCTTTTTTAATGTTTTCTATTATTGTCCTTACCAAGTGGTGAAGTAAATAATAATTAGTAACTGATACATTGTACTTTTATTATGCTGATTAATATAGAATACACTTATAAAAATAATTGTTTTATTGTAGGGTTCCATCAAGTATTTTGCTTCCCAAAAGGGTTCCGTCATTTAAAAAGTTTGAGAACCACTGGTTTAGGAAATAAGTAATTGACTAATGCGGCGTTAATAATTGCTGTTAGTATTAATAATAGTGAATGAGGGAAGAGTTTAATAACTCTATTAGAAATACCGTCCGAACCGGGGGATTTCCTAGGGTGGAGACCTCTAACGATCGACTGGACCTCCTCCACTGTCGCTGTTGGTATAGGCTCTTGTGGCTCAGCGTCTGCGGTACGCGTACGCGATGTACATCGTTCCACTTCGCTGTTAACGGTGTCGGTGTGTCGCGCGTCTGTGTGTTGTGTACTCGACGTACATTGCTGCTCGAGGTCGGCCGCCAGACATTCAGACTTTTCATCGTCATCGAACGCCGGCGGTTGATTGGGGCGGTTTAAGGGTGGCATGGTGGACACCGTATCCTTTTTGAAAGAACGGGCAAGCCGCCAGTAAGCCTGGTGCGAAGGCTCCAGTTCGCTTAAGGTGGCGTCCCATTCGTTTTGTCGAAACTCATTTATAGCCGTTTTAACCGCCCTCTGCAGTGACCGCATGTGATAGCGGTTATCTTCGCAGGGGAAGCGGTCGTAGGCTCTTATGGCTGCGTTCTTACGCCTCAGTAGGTCGCGGACGTCAGCGGGTAAGCACCTTCTACGATTGCTCGTGTCGGGCACTCTCCGTGAACAATCGTTAACTAACGATTGTACGTGACCGGTGAGGGCGTCGATCGCGGATTCGATGTCCTCTTTGTTGTTTAATGTATTACATACACTGTCAAGATGAGCCGACGAGGAGGGAGACTGGAGTAGCCTTCAGTCGCTCCCAGTCTGTGCACACTTTCTCAGTGGGTGGGGTGAGGCCTGAGGGGCCGTATCGGGGGGCGAAGTCTATGACCACCGGGCGGTGATCCGAGTTAAGCTCGTGAATTACCTCTATTAGACATAAACGTAGGTTTATGTTCTTTAATAGGGCTATATCTAATACGTCGGGCCTGTGCTCGACTGTGTAAGGGAAGTGAGTCGGCTCCATTGGGGCTATGATGTCGAACCCGAGCCGATCTGCGTAAGTCTCGAGGGCCAGTCCCCTGCGGTTGTTGGTGTGGCTATTCCACGACTTACTTTTGGCGTTTAGATCGCCTGCGACGATGACGGCGTCGCCGAGTTTTAAGAGGGCTTGGAGATCACTCTCAAGCAACTCTTTTGGTGGGTCCCCATTAGGAGGGGAGAGGTATACTGATGCTATGATCAGTGGTTGGTGACCGGTAAGGGCCAACCGACAGACCGAGGCTTCAATGTACGTCATGGCGGGGGGATCTAGGGGTGTGCAGTGCAGTGACCTTTTATAATAAATGAGAGTCCCGCCTAGGGGAGAGCCGACCCTATCGTTGCGCACTAGATTGTAGTTTGCAATTTTAGGGTCTCTTGAATAGGGTTTAAGAAAAGTCTCTTGGACTAGTAAAAGGTCAAGCTGCTGGTCTTGTAGAAATGTACCTATTTCGTCTCTCTGGCGAGCGAGACCGTTCGCGTTGAAAAACCCTACGCGGAGTGATCGTGTTTTGACTCTGCCTGGTGTGTACCTATCCATTATTTAGGCTCTGAAGGAACCGAGGCTCTCTAGAACGGGTGAGAACCTCATGGCGACGTTAAGTAACGCGAGGCTATTGCCTTCATTTTTTCGCAGTTCTGCTGCGATTACGCGTATTTCTGAAATGTTTATTATTTGCGCGAATCTGGCCACTAGGTCTAGATCCGTGTCTAGACCGCTAGTGGCTGGCGCGTGTGTGTGCACTTGATTGCCTTGAGGAGGCTTAGGAAGGCCCGCGGGTGGCAGTTTTTGCCCAACGGTTGGCGGTTTGTATACACTATTATTATTTCCGGCCTTTGCCGACGGTGTCGCGATCGCGGGTACCGGCGGGGTGGCTAATTTGGTGGGCAGGGGGGGGGTAAAATAATAAATGAATATTTGAATGCATATACCTACATTTTTGTAACGAAACCATAATGCGATTTAAAATTTTGTACAACGCCATCTAGTGAACTCAAAGTAAATTGTTACTTATAATGTATATTAATGAAAATAAATGTTTATTGAATAAAAAATCATCATTTTTTGGAAAAAAATCGCGGTTTATTAATACTTTATGCCTTAGTTTTATCGTATTAGTTCCTGTCGTAATCTAATGTTCTTTTATGCATATATACTTGTTTTATAAATTAATGTAAAATTCTCTAACTTAGTAATATAAATTTACCAGTAGGTATGGTATTTAGTTTACTTTCAGCTACGAAACCCGTTTTTTTATAGGCTTTTATTAGTTTCTGGTGTATATAATTATATTTATTTCTTTGTATATTACCGACTTCATAGGAATTGGATTTTGACTCACTTTAAACAGTCAAATTTCATTTAAAAGTTGAAAATTTAAGGAGGAACATGACGTTAAAATTATTTAGATAGTTTGTCTTATTATGATTACAGGATTAAAAATTTCTTTATTAAATATATTGAAGCTGAGAGTTGGTCGTTAGCTCGATAAATGCCGCCATTTCTGTTTCCTAAATCACACTCTTCGTGCGGAAAGAATGTCTGTGAACGGATGAAAGCATTTCATTTTTTATAGGCTTTTATTAGCTTCAGCTGTATATTTATTTGTTTGTATGTCACCAACTCCTTAAGAATTGGATTTTGACTCACTTTAAACAGCTTGTCTTATTGTCATATCAGGATTAGACAGTTCTTTATAAAATATATTGTAGCTTAGAGTTGGTCGTTTGCTCGATAGATGGCGCTATTTCTGGTTTATAAATCGCAAATTATTTCAAGCTACGTTTTAGAAGGTTCATTTCGTTTGTACTAAATGACGTTACCATAAATATGAGTCGTAAAGTCAATTTTAAAATGGAAAATTTATTCGGTATGTTACCTACCAAAAAGTACTTATTGACTAAAATATCGAAATCCAAATGTATCGATATCGAAAGAAAAGTACTCGATACCTAAAGATAAAGTAAATAAAAGTACTCGATACTTTAAACAGTACGTTACTTATCTTTCGATACTATTCATGAGTTTATATTCGATACCGTGTCTCTACTACAAAATAGTTTCGATGTTTAACATCTGTCAGGCGTCCTGGGCGACGGCTCACTTTTTTTTTTGTTTGTTTCTCATAAACTCCTATATATATCATAAAATACCAGCAAAACTATTCAATACTAGCAACTCGCCCTCGCTTCGCTTCGGTTTCAGTCGCTTTACCCACGTAGTTACCGTTCCCGTGGGAATACCCGGATAAAATATAACCTATGTTACTCCCTGATATAGCTTTCTATTGGTGAAAGAATTTTTGAAATAGATTCGGTGGTTTAAGTGTGAAAGCGTAACAAACAAACAAACTTACTTTCGCATATATAATATTAGTAATAACACTGTAAAATAATAAATAAAATATAAGAGCGCCACGTGACTTTTTTGCCAAAACTCCCGTGATTGTAAATAATTTGTATTGCACGATTTCAAAATCAGTTTACAAATGGTTGCAGAGTTTTTGCCTGTCTATCGTCATATCGACATATTTTAGTGAATCGTTGGCTGCGTAATTAAAACTTACATGTATTTTTAATAACTAGTGGTCGCCTTGTGGTCGAAATTCGGCCAAAATTCATTTTCATAAATGCACAATTTTCTTTAATTTTATTTATATTCAATTGTAAATTGAGCAAGCTGTATTTCACTAATAACTAATATATAAGCACTAATCTCTATTAAACATTGTTATCATAATTATGATTGTTTGACATTCAGTTCGACAAAATATTTTAACCGTAAACAAAAGTGTATAAGCGTTGCTACGCAACACACTCACGCAAACGTGTGAGTGTGTGTAGCGATTGCGTTGTAGTATGCGTAAAGCCGTTTTTTAACGTATTTAATGTATTTCTAATCCACTATTGCATGAAATTTCAATTTTATGCACTTCTCCTCATTATTTACTTCAACTGTGCCAAATTTCATACTTGTCCATCCACGTAATTTTCGTAAAAAGGGGTACAAAGTTTTTGCTTCACGTATTTATATATAGATACTAAGAAGGAGATGTAGTAACAAATTTTGTTGTATGTTAATTCTAACCTTTAGAAGAAAGTTCTTTAACTTGGTTCCTTGATTCCTTAACTGTTACAATCAGCTGTAGTATGGTTATGCCACTAAACCAACGAATTAGATTCATATTGTAAAAGAAAATTATAGTAATACTTTTCCAAGGTTTCCTTTGTAGTCTACAATGTACGTTAGTGTCTAGACTCTAAGGCGGTTCTTATACGATACAAAAATATAGGTATAACATGCCTAATCATCTTTTGGCGGAAATCACAATAATCGATCGAAGGAAAAGGGAGATTACTTTTACGAAGGTCGTTTAAGTGACCTAGCGTTAGTGGCCTTCGGCGACCTTATGGCTGTTATGTAATTAAGTACCAGTTTTAAGCTTTTTTCTTGTAGCTTAGCATACTTCACTTCCATTTGTCAATATTTTCTCAGTTCATATGCATCTCATTGTTGAGGACGTTTATTTTTCGACAGTAGGAAAAAATGCCTACTGTACATTACATATAACAACCATACGTCGCATTTTCAATGGGACAGTCCCGTTGTCAGGATGTCTGTCCCGTTGTCCCGATTAGTATAAAATCTTTTGGCAAACAGCTTTAACGGGTGACTGGATCGGAAAAAAACCGTTACCCGCAGGGAGGCTGACCGCGTAAGGCCGACGCCCTAGAAAGCGAGGAGGGACGGTACCCAAAAGGGCATCCCTGGTCACGGACGACAAAGAACTCTGTACCACTAGTCGGTCCAATGGCGAAGGGGAGGTATCACGGTGGGTTATGGGCCTCCGCATCGATCTAGCGTCACCCTGGACAGAGTGGATGACCTGTGTGCTTACCATAGCCTATATAATACTGTTATGAACGTGTTTTTGTTTTTTTTTACAGGTGTTCGATCTATCATTATTCCTATTCCCGCAAGACGTTTTTGTTTATTTTATGTTTTAATTTGATATTTTTACTTATTTCTGCAAGCGTCCCGTTCATACAAAAAACGGGGCACTAAAGCGTGGTCACATTATATATATGTATAGCTATCCTAATGAATAGGCAATGAATTTTACTTAGAGTTTATCCTGCTCTTGCAGTCTTGTAATCTGTTTACATTCCTTAATCCTTTCTAAGGACACTGACTTTTCTCAGGCTTATAGTTTGGTTATAAATCGTCCGAGGCGTCGAAAGGTCCTAGTGGGATTAACCTGTAAATTTATTCTTCCACCAATTGAACTGGTCACCGACACCGATGCCTTTTGACTTTGGTACTTTAACAACGTTTGGTACTTTAACAACGTTTGGTACTTTGCAAGGTGGTCTCGACACATAGTATTGTGATACCGTCACTACTCACTATACAAATACATCATGATTCATCTATTGTTTGAATATCTGTTAAATAAATATTAAATCTTTTATCAAGGCTCGTATGGATGGGAGAGAATAACCTATAAAACATAGATCAAGCATGAATCATGTCATACGCGATTATTAAACCAAGCTAGCGATATGTATCTGCCTTATCAATTGCGGATAATTATATCTCCAACCTTTTGTCATTGAAAATAACTAAGAACGGCTCCCGGTCGTTTGCCCACTTATTGAGCCGAACTACGGCTTTCCACGTGCAATGGAACTGATATGTATTTCATTTGATTTTCACATTTATCATGTTCACATATGTTTGATACGCAAAGGTACTCTTAATAGAAGTCCAGCACTAGCACCTTATCAATTTTATTTGAAGTTGTGTCATGTCCTCTTCTTGCTTGTGATCGTAACTTTTAAATTAGATTATTTTCGTAGTGCATTTCTGTGTACGAAGTAAGAATACAATTCACCACCCCCTTTCTTGTTCGTGAGTGTCGTAAAACACGACTAAGCGATTAATATGTAGATATTGTTTATGAGAGAGAAGGAAAACTCAAAATATTGTCATTAAATTTTGGAAGTGAAATTTTTATGAAGGATTTTGAAATTCTGACAAACAATATTTGGTATAACAGTGGTGGAAGTTAACACTATTGGGTAGATTGGAGGCCAGTGTCTCGCTTGCATTCGACTGTCGTAGAAGAGTGAGAAGTACGTTCTTCTTGCTTTAATATTTTTGAAAATAAATGAATAATCATGGTGCTATTCAAAAGTGATTGATCAATAATTTAAAAGTTTAAATGTAATACAAAAGTTTTACTTCTGTTGTAAGTGTTTACGACACACTAAGTTTTTTCTATTGTTAGAGAACGGTTTTTTCCCATGTTTAAGGCACCAATATATACATTTTAGGTTAAGTAGTTAAGAAATGAAAGAATAACAAACACATAGGTACGTATCTATAATATTGGTTATAATACTGGTCGGACCGAACCCTTTTTTTTTTATTGCCAACGGTGGCAAACGAGCAAGCAGCATACCTGATGGTAAGTGAAACTGCTGCACATGGACCTTTGCAATACGAGGGGCACAGCCAGGCCGCTGCCTACCGTGAAGGAAATACTCTTCTTAAACCTCGTTTAAAGAAGGACATGTCATAGCGCTCGGACAACACAGCAGCAGGTAGTTCATTCCAGAGCTTGCACGTACGTGGGAGAAATGATCGCTGGAAACGTACAGTTGAAGACCATAACGTTTTCAGGTGAAATGGATGAACCCTGCTACGATGTCGAGTGGTACGTTGGTAGAATGGTGACGGTGGTACCAAGTCAAACAGTTCCTCGGAGCACTCCCCGTGAAAGAATCGGTAGAGTACACAGAGTGACCCAAAGTCTCTCCGCTGCTCCAGCGACTCCAATCTGTCCGTAAGATTGGGATCCCCGACGATTCGAACAGCCTGTCTTTGCAGGGAGTCAAGTGGGTCTAGCTGATATTTGGGCGCACCTGCCCAGAGATGTGAGCAGTACTCCACATGAGGACGAACTTGTGCTTTGTATAGCACAAGACGCTGTCTCGGTGTGAAGTACCGCCTGGCTCTGTTCAGGACGCCCAACTTTTTACTTGCCAATTTGGCTTTGGGTCCCTCTTACAAACAGCATTCAATTTCGTATTGTAAGAATTGTAACTACTATAGCACTCAGCACTTCCACTTCCATCACATAGATTGTTGTTGTATTAGTTGCGGTACTTACTGAGTGCTTTTAAATTTTAGAGGGCCTCTTGAATACAGAAATATCTATGAGTATTTCTAACATCTATACATAAAATTGTTGTTTGTTTGTATTGACAAACTGTTACTAAATTTATTTACGGCAACTATAACAAAAAATGTTTTTCAATTGTGCTGGCTTTTCTTTAGAATGGCGGAACTGATTTTAATCGGACTTTCAATGCCAGATAGTTGATATTATAAAGAGTAACTTAAGCTAGGCAAAATTTGGAGTGCCGCCAAAAGGTTTGAATAATTCCTGTTCAAATACAGTGGAAACTCGATTAACCGGATTCGTTATTGTCGTTAGAAATTCGGATATTTGAATGTACGAAGGAAATGTATTTTGTACATATTAAAAAATTCGACGCAGTATATAGCCACCCATTTTTTGATTTAGCTATTTTGCTTTATCACAGAGCAAAGAAACAGATATCGGTGGCCCAATTAGCCATTTCTATAAAAACCAATAATGACCAATAATTTGCGCACTCGTCGCCCGGCTCCGAGAGGGGCGAAAGCACGCACATCCGTAACCCATCCATATAACACGTCTTTGGGTCGACCACCGGTGCAGAGTTCCTTGACTTCAGTGATCGACCCGACGGAATACCCCTATGGAGTACCCTCTCCCATTGACGTCCCCTACCGGGACGGAGATCGGCGCCGCGGTTGCCGGACTAAATCCCCGGTCCGGTCACCCGCAGCCTCTGCTGGGGCGGCATCAGGCGCAGGTACTCGCGCCTACGCCGCCCCAGTGGGCGGCGGTGGACTGTGCCCGCGTAGAACCCACCGAAATTCTCTACTCTATGAAATACTTAATTTAATTGAAATAGACTTTTCTAACAAATGTTTATGTATTATTCATTTAAATTTTGTACGGACTTTGGTTAGTTTGTGGGCTTTGTTCAATTTTATGTCAAATACTTGCAGTCACGTAAAATATAATTTGGGTCGAGGTTAACAGTAACGGACATGTCGTTGCATAATGTACCGAGCTAATTACCGATTTTTGACAATTACGAAGGAGTATAGTATAGAGTATATATTATAAAAAAAAATCCAATCTGATTAATAATTGTTATAGGGAGTTTTCATTTATTTGGCGGTTCAGACTCGCAGTCTTTGTAACCAATGTCGTACGTGTCGGATACGATTTTGCCATAGTTTTCGACCTGCTAATGGGCAGTGTACACTATGTGTCTATTGAAGTAGTGAAAGTCAACAATAGATAACGCACTAAATATTTGTTGTCATCATAGCTCATACATTTGCTGCTGGGCGAGTCGAATTTTCTCTATTGTGTGAAGGAAATTGACTTCCTTTACTACGCTAGACGTCTTGGCACAGAGTTTTATGTTGAGGTCTTCTTATCTTAGGACCACACTGTTGACAGTTGTCTACAGTCGCGGGCCGGTCCGTCCGGGGGAGTACCATACTCTCACAGAAAATCGACGTCTGAGTAGGAGCAATTTGTTACTGCGCTTTGTTAGGTGAGCGAGAGCCGGCAGCCCAACTTTCTAAGGGTGTTTGCGTGTGGTGGGTTTTAGTGATGCCTTTAGTATCACCAAACCTCATTACACCCATTCACACTTTCTTCACCGTAGGCAGCGGCCTAGTAAAGGTCCATGAGCTGCAGCATTTCTTACAATCAGGTGTGCTGTTTGCTCTTTTGTCATAAAAACAAATCTGCCATTAATTATATGCGTTTATAAAGTTTCAAATAATATAAGGATGTGTGATTTAGTGCAGTAAATTGTCCTTTTTTTAAAAGAAATAAGAGAATTGTTATCTGCTATCTCAATGACTATAATTTGCATTGATCGTTATTCGGATCCCACGTCGCTCCAAATTCGTAATTACAAAACGCAGTATAATTTACATAAGCGACACTTGAATTTCGACACTTCTTAAAATTAAACGGTGTGCGGTATTTCTCTACGTGACAAAATCCGAACTATAGAAATTCGTAGAAGAACGGGTGAAACGGACATGGCGCGAAGAAGTAGCGCGTTGAAATGGCAGTGGGCAGGGCGCATTGCTCGTTTTACTGACAATCGTTGGGATGTTTTTGAGTGGCGACCCCACCATAAGTCGGACGACGCCGCCTAGGAGGACCCTCAATAACGACATTCTGAAAGTCGCAGTGAACCATTGATTGTAAGTGGTACTCCGGTGCCATTTACAATCAACGGTTCACGAAAGGTGTGACGAAAGGGTGGCGTGCGGCTCCCATAACCCACCTTATCTCCTCTTCTTTGCCATTGGGCCGACCACCGGTACCGAGTTCCTTGTTCTCCGTAGCTAACCTGGCAGACAGATTTTTTACGTTAAAGAAATATCCAGGCTACGCCAATTTTTAGTACCAATATTGATCGACAATCAAGGAACTGAAGAATCTCATTTACAACAAATTATAAAAGTTTAATAAGGCTCGCAAGTGTAAATAAGCTATCAAAACTCCAGAAAACATTTTATGAAAACGTGAACTGTTAGGAAAATTCCCAAGAAATACTTTGCACAATCGTTGACCTAAATCTTCGCACCAAAATGTGTACAACGATATATTGACCTTTATATATCTACCGTAGTATGTTTTCCATATGATGACGAAGTAAGACAACTTATAATCGGCAAGAATGGGTCTTTCCTGTGGGTGTAGTAAAAGACGACTAAGGGATATAATCATCATCTTAGCCTACGTAAGTCCCACTGTTGGGCTCGGGCCTCTTTCACAGTGGGAGGGAAATTAACCTACTATACTGCGCTGGTCACACGTGTTGGTATAGGATTTAATGTCGAGATCTCCTTCTCTTGCATATATGTTACCTGTATATTACATCCCTTAATCGTCTTCTACAATATCGGCGGGCAAGAATTGTATTCTTATTCATCCAAGGAAGAGATATAATATGCGGATAATATCTCTGCAAAAGAAGAAATACTAGAAATAATACACTACGTCAAACTGTTTAACTAGTGTGCAGTTCTAGTTCCTTTTTGCATACGACTCTAGCCAGCCAGACGGACGAGCAATGATTATACGTCTAGACATATAGAAAATGCTCAATTTTATCTGGGTTTTATGTATAATTTAGCGATATATAATATCTATTATCTGTACTTTTAACCTTGAACAAACTCCTTTTAATATTTATTCATTGCTTATAAGATAATTCGATCTCTCATCGGGGCAACCGACGGGTGTACGTTTTTCATTTATTTATATACTGGCAGACCCGGCCACGCTTTGCTGTGGCTAATGTTTTTGTTATATTACATTATCTATTAATTACTTAATCTAGTCAACATATATCGCCATCTGTTAAAATCGTATATGACACGTTTGTAGGTTTGACATAGCAGCGCCATCTATTAATTACTTACTCAATCCAGTCAACAGATATCGCCATCTGTTAAAATAGTTTGGAGTTAACAGATAATTGTGAATGTCAAATAATAGAAAAATAATTTAGATAGACAATAAAATAATATTGCGACTATAAATTAAGATGTAAGCTATCCTATCTTTCAAGTTGGATTAAACTGCACGCGGTGTGCAAATTTGATTAAAATTCGTTAAGTAGTTAGGAGTCCATCGCGGACAAACAACGTGACACGTAATTTATATATATTAAGATATTAATTCTTCTGCAGGCCAGATTATACCTATTCCCTTGGGCTGATTAAACTGCGACGGCCAATGGAGTTACAATTCATTAAGGAATAGTGTTTTTCTTTTGATTACTCGAAATATGGAGTAATCAGAAACTCGCCTATGTTAACTTAGTCCATTATCACGACGCGCGCGGGAAAGTAATGGCAGTTAACATTTTATATTATTAGTACGCCGTCATCAATATCAAATTTATTAATGAAGTAATGCGCAAACTTCTAAATAATTTCGACATTGTGAGCAAAACCTCGACACTATATGAGATTATTATTGCATCTAATGAACGATGAAATATTAAGATAAGACGGTTAACCCTCGGCAAATTCAGTGCGGGAAATGAATTTTGTTTTTGGAGGTTGTACGAAGTTATGTCAGTGAAAAGAAATGCACTTATAGGAAATGCAGTTCTTTATTTCTAATATCATGTTTAAGCGGGTTTCAGACTACGCTATAATATAATAGCATATAGTATATAGCTCATAGCACAACAATATCACGCGCCATACCTAAAATATAGTACAGTATAAAATATAGTACAGTACAGTGTGAACGTGTCTTTAACAATGCATGGTGCGCGATATTGTTGTGCTATGAGCTATATAATATATGCTATTATATTATAGCGTGGTCTGAAACCCGCTTTATGATGAGAATAGTGTAATTTTTTACTACTTTAAAGTTTTTTTTTAAACATCATAAAAATATTCAGAATTGCCAGTTTTAGGTTCAGGTTTAGTTTTCAGATTTAGGAATATGGTTATTTTGTCTGTTGGTAGTATTGTGAAAGTGTCATCTACGTACCGCTTATAGAACCTTGGTGTGACAGGTGAGCTTGATAAGGCCAGCTCCTCGAAGTCCTCCATGAAAATGTCAGCGACAACAGGGGAGACAGGCGAGCCCATAGCCACTCCATCTACTTGCTTGTAAAATTCATCATTCCACAATAAATATCCAGTTGTTAGGCACTGACGTAATAGTTCGCATAAATGTTAGTTACAACGGGATTCGCATGTCCACATACATAAAAAATCCCTTAAAATAAGTTAAAAAAAAAACTAAAGTTGAGAACTAGTGAGCCACGTAACAATGTGGGTCAACGGTTGTCAGTTCACGTTGAAGATATTCTTGACTTGTACTTATTCGCTATTTAGGTGAAGACTTACTAACTATGAAGTACGTATTTAATGGGTTACTTATTTTAGTTAAATCATAATTATTTAAGCTACTTCTTGTTAGCCCATATATTACTCTTAGGTACGATGAGGTATGAGAGGTGCCTTTTACGCATTGAGGAAGAAAATTTACCTAGTAAGTCACGCTGGTCAAACGGCCTATCCGTTTTATGTTTTCATTTTAAGTTTACTTTTCCTTGAAGTAATGTTGTCATTCTACCTCTTAGTCTTCTTTTACTACAGCAGTGGTAGGACCACACTGTCGA
Organism: Lymantria dispar; assembly: GCA_032191425.1. Taxonomy (NCBI): domain Eukaryota; kingdom Metazoa; phylum Arthropoda; class Insecta; order Lepidoptera; family Erebidae; genus Lymantria; species Lymantria dispar. The sequence continues at coordinate 6,725,736 of CM063445.1, read as the reverse complement.
CAGTTATCTGTCTACAGCCGCGGGCCGGTCCGTCCGGAGTAGTACCACGCTCTCGCAGAAAATCGACGTCTGAGTAGTAGCATTCTGTTACTGCGCTTCGTTCGGTGAGAGATAGAGCCGGAAGTCCAACTTTCTGAGGGTGTTCGCTTGTGAAGGGTTTTGGTGGTGCCTTTGGTATCACCGAGCCTCAATGCACGCATTCACACTCCCTTCACTTTCTTCGCGGTAGGCAGCGGCCTTGTGAAGGTCCATGAGCGGCAGCAACAATTACCATCAGTTGTACTGTTTGCTCGTGTGCCACTGCTTGCAATAAAAAAAAAAGCTACAACAAAGGTACGGGAAATGGTATTGTTACGCACACGTAACGATACTCAGTTTATGTAAATTGCTACGTAATTGTACCTAAATTGTAACTACGTAAATTGCTTAATAATCCTATTTGGCAACGGGTACAAAATAAAATTTTTGCCACGTCCTAATTACACATGGGATCGTATAAATCGACTAAGGATTATTATCAGGCGAGTTGACAGAATCACTCTTCTGTGAAACGTATCTTACTACGATCGTCCATCCGTCTCCCAAGCGTGGTTATTAAGGCACTAGCTCCTCATGTATGGGGGAGGCCTACGTCCAACAGTGGATGTTGAAAGGCCATAGGCAGGATAATGACGATGATGATGATGATTTGCTTAATCTCGGACAGTAATTCGCTGAAAGCTATAATCGACTTTTTTGATCTTATGTAACACTAGCAACCGCCCTCGCTTCAGTTTTAGTCGTTTTATCCGCGTAGTTCCCGTTCCCATGGGAATACCGGGATAAAATATAGTCTAGTTTACGCCCTGATGTTATACCTTTCCATTGGTGAAAGAATTTTTGAAATCGGTCCAGCCGTTTTGAAGATTACCCGGAACAAACAGACAGACAGACAGACAAAAATTTTTTAATCTGTTTTTAAGGCATAGGTGTCGTGCAAATAACCGTGTGAGCATGAAAAAAGCCTATTATTTTGACATTACAAACAGACAATCCAATTTTATTTACTGGTATAGATGACAAAACGTCTTGTTTCTTATAGTTGTTTATTTATTTCCATAATAGTTAATTAAAATTATTTTTTTTGCTTACCAGATGCGGTCGAAGTGACGGCCGGTCCGTCATCAGCCGATCTTGAAGTTCAAAAGACACAAGAGCCGCGACCGTCGCAAGCGGATAGCTGAGCTGCTTCTCCTACTCAAGGTCCACAGGGACTCCACAGGACTTGCCCAAAGCTAAAGTAATCTCAATCAGGTAAATAGTATTACTAAGCACTGAGTGATGTAGGCCCCACCTTATAGGGATGGTACGCTGTATAAATATAGGTCTTATATCTAGTGTGACAAAGTAGGAATCGCATAATATTAAGTAATTCAAGTTTTGTACAACTGGCGCTTCGTCGAATTTATAGTTTTGAAAAGAAAATGTACAGTTTGTATTTGTGTTTGGACGTTAAACGTCATATTTTAAAATGTTTGTTTTGTTTTTAGTCAAAATGATGAAATTATTGCTGGATTGGACATGTAACTAGTCTGTTGTGTATAAAATTTGTTATATAATTAAAAACGAATATGTTAATGATATCTGATGTTTACGCGAGTATCGCGCATTATAAATAAAACTATTTTTACGGATTTTATCGCGTTTGCATTTGATTTTTGATTGCTCGACGTTTCGAACACCTTACAACGTTCATGGTCACGGGCGGACTAAGACGTCTCATGTCGAATAAATCATCGTTACAGAGATTTATAACTACCCGCTGCAGTATTAGTTAATATGGGTCAAAATTTAATGTTTAATGCTGTTACGGGTAGAAATTAATCTCTGTAGTAACGATGACTTGTTGGACGTGTGACATCTTAGTTCGACCGTGACCTTGAACGCTGTAAGGTGTTCGGAACGTCGGACAATAAAAAATCAAATACATACGCGATAAAATACTTAAAAATCGTTTTATTTATACGAATATGTTAAATTTAATGATATTGAAGTGTTTGTGTAAAGAAAGGAAGAAGACAATACTGATATGTAATTGTATAGATATCGAAAAAATACGTAAAGGAACACCATTAGAAAGTAATTATGTCGATTACAAGGTTTAATTTAACACCGATGTTAATGGTTGGTATCGTCTAACTGATTAGGTTCGTAGCGAGACTTAGTCATATAAAAACACTATGATAATGTTTTAATAGTTCTTTTGTATTACTTTTATAATTGTTACCTCGAAATACAAATGAAGCGCACAGTACATGAATATGTATTACAAAATTTTAACAAATAAAACCTGACTTCAAAACAATGTTGTCGAGATGAACCAAATATGCATTATTATGGACAACTCAAAAACTATTGGTCAGATCTTGATCAAACTTATATGGGACCACCTCTGAAGTATAATTTACCAAACAAAAATTACTGAAATCGATTTGTAATTGGCGGCATGATAGCGTAACACGCCTACGAAAAATAAACTTATAATTGAATTGAGAATCTTCTCTTTTTTAAGTCGCTTAAAAAGAATATAATATTTTTGTCTAGGAATCATAATTATAGTCTTCAAAGATAGCAACAGTGATCTCTTTTCGCACATCTCGTTTAAGTGCTGCAAAATGTATCGATAAAGAGTTTTAGGGAATGTACGTGACTGGTCTTAATTTGTACTACGGATGGTCACCATGGTGTTAAAAATTGAAAAAAAAAAATACGTCACATAGCATAGAGACGTTCCCTAATATACATGCAGAAAGAATGTATAGAAATGTTTTCAAATCATTGTGCGAACCCCATCCCAAGCATACCAACCATTTAATTACAGATAAAAGCTTCACAACCATTTTGACTATAAATAGCATCAGTTACGCACATTATTTGCATATCATGTTTTTATTATACGGAGCAGCTAGAAAAGGAGTATCCTTTGTTCTTGAACAGCTATAACAAATCAATCAACTGTGACTTAATTACTTTAATGTAACGTAAAATTATTTTAATGTAATATATTCGAGTATGTCGATTAATGCTACCCACTTTTGTGTACATTGTTTGAAAAGTTCGGCAATTGTTTTTACTCATAAAGTCATAATAATATTGATCAGTATTAACATTATTTAATTATTTTACACATTATAATATCGAATGATCAATTTTAGCCTGTGATTATCATATAACTTTGACAAGTTTATTATCTGTCGTTTTAAAAAACTGCCATTATTTTGCATTTGTGTTGCCATCTATAACAATTTCTTTGATAGAAGTCCTGTATTTGTATTATAATCTGTGGTTTAGTTATTATAAATGCAATATTTTGCAATTGAGCCGATTATTGATAATATTGTACTAGAATATATATTTTAAAAAAAGAACACATTTATTGAGCAGCTATACTTTTTAGAATTATGGGTTCCTCAATCATACGCTTAGAAATTCAACTTATTTATTACTTATTTTTAGTTTAGATGATAATTTAATGTATATGATTTTCATAATACGTGATATATTTTGTGCTGTTAATTTTGCGTTTTATTTCTAATATACTTAAATTTTATAAAACTACTATTTTAATTATTGTCATACTATGGAATTTATTATTATTCTTATTTATGATATGTTGTATATCAAATTGTATATAAATAACTTTATTACGATTAAAATTATAAATTGTGATAAACAAAAAATATCCAAAAAGATAAGAAATAAGTAAATAAAATAATGGGTTATAGAAATAAAATAATTCTTTACTTTCAGCATTAAATAATAATTTATTAGAACTCGAAAAATGCTATTAGGAAATGAAATCACCCAAGGTATAAAATCTTTAAAAGACATTTAACCGCCTTTGTACGGTGTTCACTTTGTCTCGAACATGATATAACATTCAATTTTGATCAATTATGGCAGTAGCAAAACGCTAATTGATTTCAATTAACTACAGCCAACAAAACAATTAGTCACGACTCATTTATAATTTGCATATTCTAATTGCGAATGAGTGTTTATTTATACCTTTAAATTTATTTAAAACTTCAAAGTCAATTAATATGGAATGTTTTGAGAATATCTGTGCTAAATGTTCCATATAATTTTTGAAATTCAAATATGTATTGTCTATGGGTATTTTTAATATTTTTACTTGTCGTATATGTGTCCACGACTTTAGATTGCAATTTATACCTGTTAGGTATATATTTTTTGATGCAGATAGTTTCTATATTGCATTAGTATATATGTCTCATAAGATATTAAAGCTTATTTAAATAAATACATTAAACATTCTTTTTTTTTAATTTCTGTTAACATTTAAATCAAAATCCTTAGGAAACATACCCATCCACGTTTTTCCAATTTTCATTTTTCTTCACCTCCTAGGTGACTCCGTAATATACTCCAAGACCAAGCGAAGTTTTTTTGAAGACCTTGAATAATAGGTCTCGTAATAATGTGTACGTTCCCTTATTAACGTGAGAGGTAACTTGGAAGTGGAAGCAGATATATGAAGCATATTTTATATTTTACTGTATTAGAAAAGGTGGCAGCAAGTCTGATCACAATTTTACTGTTTCTTCATAGATCTGTAAAAACAATATTTCAGACACCCAATATATACAAAAAATACCTTAAAGTACCCGAAATATAGATTTAATGAAAATCAAATTAATACAATAGAATCTGTAGAATATGAAATACTCTTATTACTAAAATAATAATATTATTATTTTAGTAATAAGAGCATTTTATTATTCTACGTAAACAGTTTCTGTATAATTGTTTGTTGTTGTAAACAATTTTAGTCTTTGTAAGTATTATAATTGTAATACTTTAGAGATGTTCATGTTAAATTTTATTTTGTTTATATATTCGAATCTCACAAATGTATGTATTCATATATCTATGTGTTTATACGACTTGCTCTTAGAATAATAACGTATAGAAGGATAGTGTCAGTACTTCGAACTTTAAAAATTTGAATCTAAAAATACTAATGGCGGGCAGACGATTACACACGTACACACGGAAACCACTATACAAATTATGAAATCAAATTTTGTTTTTATTAATATAAATCGTCGAAATACTTTTAAAAGTAATGTTAAAAACCTTTTTATGTTTTTCAAATGTGTTGTGACACCATTTGAATGCACAAGCCGTCATAATTACCTATTTATTTTTTAAGAGTTGCGTACGTTCGTGCAGTGCAATGACTTGTACATTATGGGACTGTTCCGGCGTAAGCTCCATTAGGCTCCAATTGAAATGCCTCACTTTTTGTGCGTGAACTTACCTTCTATATGTTATTATTCTAAGGACTTGCTTTTATTTGACTCTTTTTGGCGCTAAAATAGCTTTAGTATTCGAGGTTGCTGGTGTTTCTAAATTCAAATAAAAGGCGTATTATCTTACTTGTACAAAAGAAGATTCTTTTATTATAGATATAATATTGGCAAATTCTTTTATGAAAATATTTTTTAAATTAAATTGTCATTTCTATTTACTTTGACGTTATGATTCGACTCGTATCACATTTTTTTTTTCACAAGAATTAAGTACGAAGACAATTTCTTTGTGCCACTCCATTATATTATTAACTTAGTGCTTAATAAATGTGTATGCATTTTTTGTTATCAAATATGTACGCAATTATACTATATGTATTTAGGGCTCTTAATAATGACTTTGTATATATTAATCGGTTGATATGTGTAACTATCGAAAACAACTTGGATATAGATAATTTAATAAAAATGTATGCTTTTTTGCCAACAAAATAGCTGCAGTGTACACAGATACATAATATGTATCTATCGAACAAATTACATGTGTATACTTATAGGAGGGTGAGAGCTGCAAAGCAAAAAAGAGATAATTTCTCGATTTTTAATTGAACAAGAAAATCAATAATATAGTAATTGATTATAATAATGTTATTATTTTTATTTTATATTTTGTAATTTTAATAGATGTTCGAAGGTAATCGCCTGAAGATTATAAATTTTAACTCGAAGTTATTAGGCCACTAGATCAATTTGTTTCATTCTTCTTTTCTTCTAGTATTTCGAGTCATTTTTTAAGACACTAGTGATATATATATATATATATATATATATATATATATACTAACATATTCTACATTGCCTTATAAATCTTCTCACGAACATCGAATTTCATACTTCGAGATCTATTTGATGTTTTGATAATATCAACTTAAAAAATATATCCCCTTGTTAATACACGATAGTTGCCTTGAAATTAAGTGTCGAAAAATTATTATCGTATTTCTTGATTTAGAACTAGGGTCTTAGCACGAATATTTGTGTCGAGGTATTTTTTACGTTATCGAGACCAATTTGTATGGATCTGTTGCAGTTATACTCCGATAGAGGCGCTGCACCAAATCCCATACAAATAGGTCTCGCTAACGATACGAATACTTAAGGCAAATAAATGTGTTAAGCCCGCTGGTGTAAATCTTTTAATCGGTTTCTAGTATTTATTACAATATTTTCAGTCGTAGATAACATGCTTTGTGCCTTTGACTAAGAAACTAAATATTAGTTTTTTACTTGGTAACCTACTCGTTGACTACTAAAATCATACCGCGTTGCAAATCGATAGTGATAAAGTGATTGGTTATTTTCTGAGGAGGTGAGTGATTTGTAAGGAATGTCCAACTCCATGAATCACTTCACAACAGGTCTATTAAAAGACATTTTCAATGTGTAAAATATCTCGGATATTATCATACACTCGTAAGAGGATATTATGAATTAGTGGCTGTTTCTTCATTTCTTGCTCTCTTTACTATTGAGAGCAATGCGTATGAAAAACCGACTATCATAGAAGTATGTTTGATAACATTTTTTTTAAATTTTATAGATATAAATCGACTACTTCTGATATTAGAATAATTGTACTTTTTCTTTCTTCAAGAAATCCTTTCTTGAGCTCTTGTTTCCTCTTAGAATGAGATTATTTTCAAATTAATCGACACCCTTTCACGTCGTCTTCAGGTTTATTATTAATTGGGCTGGCCACAGAGGTCAAGAAACTTGGTATCAGTGGTTGGCTCAATAGAAAAGGGGAGGGAATGCAGCATTTCCATTCGACTATTAAGCTTGGTGTATGTGATATTTGCGAAACTTTACATATTGTATAAATAATTAACTTTCGATTATCTCTTTAAAAGTATTTTATGTTAAACGCGGTTGAGAGATGTTTAACTCCATCTTGCTATCTATGTTCAGATTAGTGTGAAGTCTCTGAGCAATTAATAAGTTTAATACACAAATCTGTTGCTCCTTCAATTTACAGTTTCTTTCAGTAGTATATTCGTCAATTATAATTATACTATTAATATCTTATATCTCTTCGTAAGGTTTGTACCAACGATCAAAGTAAATGGTGACTTAGCACATATGTTTGCGTCAAAGTATTCGTATCATTAGCGAGACCAATTCGTATGGTATTTGGATCAGCGCCTCTATCGCACATTAGGCGAACTGCTCCATATAAATTTGTCTCGATAACGTTACGAATTCTTTGACGTAAACATACGTGCTAAGCCTATTGAATTATGTGTAAATTATCTTTGTTTCTCTTGATTTTCATTAACATTAATACCGGTGTTGTAAGTGTCAGTATACTACGTTGATACCATAATTAGTTTAAGAAATAATATGACTGCATTGGAAAAAGCACTTTCATCAATTATTACGAAATAAGTTTTTTTTTGGTCCACCTATATTTGAATAGGCACTTCGGTTATATTTTGTTTAAGAAACGTGTTTGTCAATTACTGTATTACAACATAAGGAAGCCGAATATTATCGTTTTGCGTCATAGTGGTATAATAATTATCAATTTTTACGTTTAAACTTAGCCATGAATTGATCCTCAAAAAATCATTAAAAATAAAATAAGCGCACACAAAGTGAAGTGCTTTTCAGAAATGTTTTAAGATTGTAGTCATAGAGACCATTTAGCATGTTTACAAATTAGTTTTTTTTTTTTGTAAATATTTGCACAAACATTCATAATATGTAGGTAGTTATTTTCTGGTAACCTAATTAGTGACTACAACATTCACTCGCAAATATAATTAGAAACACCTAAAGAGCATAGTATCTAAGGCAGGCGCGCAGAACTTGATGCGAATACATACTAAATATGACTATTAAAACAATTACTTTTAAATTCATATTAAAAAACATAAAGATAGCTATTTATACGCACAATTTTATATAAAATTTAATAAATCAGTTTGCCACGTCATTCGCATAAACGAAATAGATATTGTAGCAAATGGTTTTATACTCGCATATGCGTTCATTTAAAAAATATTATTATTAAATTTATTTCATGTTCAAAAAGAGTATTTAAACGAATTGTCTGCAGTTGCTCGCAGCATCTCTTCTTTAAAAGTGTGCAGAGTGAATACTTCTTTTAAAAAAGAATAAAAGGTAGAAAATGGTCAAATATTATTAACTTGCAAATATTTCGTTCCTAAACCGCCAATATGTTTGACATTAATGAACTAGTACGTGTCCCAGTTGTATGAGCCTTCGATTCTTAAAAAATGAAATTAGATCAGTATTTGTGATCATAGGCGTGCTTTTTTTTTAATTCAACTAAGTGAAACTAAGCGTAAAAATCTAGTTATTTAATTAATTTTAGATCTTCGATTGATATCATATTGTTGTGATAGTCAAGGTAGTGATAGCTTTGTTAATGAAAATATAGAACTGTATAAATAGTTACGTATTTATTGTAGTAGCGGTAATTCAATTAATTAAAGGACACCTTCAAATTACGTTGTAAATTGCCGCGCGATTAGTGTTGCCCAAACGCGACTAAGACGTCTTGGTCTTGCAACATAACTGTATAATCTAGCTAAGGAGGTGCGCCGACTTCTATCTATTCAACTATAACTAAGGCACAAGGTATACATGTAAATTGCGGCAGCAGTCAACATAATTTGAAAGCATCCTAATATCCGGTATTTAAACAGTACCAATATTCAAAAATTTGTATTGTGGTACATCACTAGAATAGTATGGGTTACAATATGATTTACTTATATCTTATACCTGTATCATATAAACTTGTATACTTTATCGTCAATACCTTACCTATATTGTTTACCATTATTTTATATACTCTCATCTCATTTTCAAGTAGTGGGTAGCTACTTTAAATTACTATTGGTGGTGCTGTAAATATGTCTGGTATTTATTTGTCATATATGATTTATATGAATAAGAAATTAATTTAGTTACTGCATAGGCATTACGTAGACTGGTTCTTACAAGACTAGAATATCAGTTTAGTGGTATACATATTTTCGCAGCTAATTCACTTTTGTTTTGTCGTGTTGGTAGCGCCATCTGGTTTATAATTTTCTTATGTCAAATAATGATATCTAATATGTAGATATCAGTCATCCATTGGAGTTCTCATTCGGCATTGTAATAACTTGCAAGTCACTAGGTAGCGCAATTGTAAATAGTATTTCTACACATTTAATTCAGTGTCAAATTGTATACATTCGATAAAATCTTTACCTTTTCTAGCTGAGTAATGCTGCCTAGCGAATGAAATTTAAATTACGAGTGAATGAAAAGCCAATCAATATTAAAAATTGTAAATTAAATCAATTGTGCAAGTTTTCTGTGTTTGCGTGTCGGCTTTATAAAAATGCGTAAAAATGTGATGATATGAAACAAAATGTCAATTCGCGTAGGCACTTTTTATTGGGCTATGGTCAATTGGACGTTATTTCAGGTGTGCCATAAACAATTTACATTTCAACGTATTTTTGCGCATTTTTACGCCTGTGTGCGCAGTTCTTCGAGGCCGTATGCCATAGATAAATCCGTTGTTAGTTCGCCCACGTGTTACTCACAATTTATCACCGCCCTAAATAAAATACTTGTCAGTTAAGTAGAATAGTCTGTGTGCAAAAGTCCAATAATCATATAAGATAGTTCACTATCATACCGCGCATTTTGAATTTGTAAGATTGACGTATAAGTTAATGGGAAATTAGATTTAATAAATTTGTATTGTTTTGTATCTAGTTTGCTGTTTAGCGAACTAAGATAAAAATAAAGAATTGAAATAATCTGTGATTTTATTGTCCTTTTGTACCTACTTTTTTGTATTTATACCCTACGCTGTGTGGTAGTTATTACGAATACTATCAAACCCTACCTTTCTCTGGGTGTCGCACAAAATGACTTTGAGCTTTAAATCGACCTGGGGCAAATTCATCTGATGGCATTTGGTCAACATATTATTCCTAATGAGGGTCGACGATGTACAAAGAAAAAATACTGCTGATAAAATATGGCCTTATACATAAGCCTCACATAAAAATAATGTCGACTTCTGTATTACGTAAAATGCTAATGCTACCCAAAAGATGTTTTATTAAATGATTTAATGTTCTAAGGATACATTTCGCCCTCCTTTTCCTGTCCGTGGGTATCGTAAAAGTTGACTAAGAAATATAATATGACAATAGTAGGGATGTGCCTTGGAGGGAAAATAATCGATTTTTTGTTCTTTGAAATAAATCGATTTTAAAATAATCGAATTTTCTCCCAACAGGAATATGATGACTTTTTTTACATAATGTGAGCTTGAAACACTGCACGCAGTATCGTGATGACCTTTTTTTAGGAAATCTGGCAGTGTAATAATCGAATAATAAAAAAATTATTTTTATTATTTTGTTAATCGATTGTAGACGCGGTGGATAGGCACCGATGCAGACAAATCATAAAATCTAGGTGCACCACTGCACCAGCATTCGCCAATGATGACCACGATCCTCAGTCATAAGGGAACGACCAGAGAGAGGAATCGATTGTAAAACTTGATTATTACAAAATATAATCGATTATTATAAAAATCGATTATTTTTCACATCCCTAGTCAATAGAGTATTTGCAAGAGGTACACTCTAAATAAAACCCGTATAAAAACCTGTTCAACCAATAGATACCGCAAGTTAATTTCACTCGAGTATGTTTAAAGTGGAAACAAAGGCTAATTTTGCGTAGAGAAGATACGTATTTTCTCTACGCAAAAACAGCCCTATTTGTTTTAAAAGCACGTAGCTCTGAGGCAACCTTTGTTCTTAATAAAATAAAATTGATTTTATATTTTGAATATAACTTGCTGTTTGATAGCGGTTACGAAAACTACAAAAAGAAAAATAATTGCATGTGGGTGTCGTAAAAGATGATATCAACCTAGGCCAATGGCATCTGATGTCGTTTGACCGACAACGTAGTCATGCATGCGTCATGCTAAAACTTTTGCAATATACGGTTATAGAATAATATCTTCATATTACGTCGACCCCAAGAAGCTGACAAATTGGCCCGGTAGCTTCGACTATAAACTTTTCACCCCATTGGGTTGCTTTGTCAAAATTTTTCTCTCAGTGCCCGCTTACCCCGATAAAGACAACCTTATACAAATTTTCATACGTCTAGGCTCAGTAATTTCGGCTATACGCTTTTCACTTCTTTAGGGGTTGAATTTCGCGACGGCGATCGGCGTCCCGGTAGGAGACGTAGATGGGAGAGGGGACTCCATGGGTATTCCGTCGGATCGACCACTGAAGTCAAGGAACTCTGCGCCGGTGGTCGGCCCAACGACGAAGACGACGTGCTATATGGGTGGGTTACGGGGCCGCGTGCCGCCTCGGGCGGCGGTTGCGCTGATCGCAGCCCACTGCAAGAAAAAAAAGGGGCTGAATTTCCTACACATGTAGGACGAAATGCTACAAAGTTTCATGGTTCCATCTTCGACAATGACGAGTTTTTATACAAACTGTCATCCCCAATTTCAACAGCTTCAAGCATTTTTTGTTTCATTTAAAAGGTAGCCTATGTCATTTCCTAAGCTTAGTCTATCTCTCGACTCAATTTCATCAAAATCAGTTAAGTGACTTGACTCGTAAAAGCTTAACGTGACAGAGTTACTTTTGCGTTTATAACATTACTAAAGATCGCCTGTTCCTGTAATACGACCAATTTGATAAATGCGTGCGGATAATTTTTAATATGAAGAAATAGTTCACTTCCACAGTAGATAGAAAATTGAATTTAATACTCTATACGTTTCCAGCAATCATTTCTCTCATGTACGTGCAGGCATCTGAACTACCTGCTGCTGTTTCCCGAGCGCTATGATATGCCCTTCTAACAAGGATTAAGAGGAACATTCTCTTCAATGTAGGCAACGGCCTGCCTTGCCTCTGGTATTGTAAGGGTCCATGTACGACCGGATCACTTACCATCAGGTATGCTGCTTCCTCGTTCAACAGTTCAACACTTATTCGATATAATATTTTATTTATGTGCTCAGACTTAGGTTGTATAACTTTTAGAAAAGTAAGTACTGAACATTACGCTTTTTTTCCTGACTTCGATTAGCAATTGTTGGCTTTTTAAATACCTAGGTACCTTTTTTACTAGGTATTTAATATCAAACAATAATGGTCTACCTGTATTACAAAACATCACCTCTTTGGTAATCTTGTTTTGCTGATGGTCCAACCTATCATTACAAGTATTTATCGCTATTTTCGATTCTTTGCCTTATTGGCGCGGGTTATATGAAGATCATTTAGAGAGCTAATAAATAAATAGTATACTATTAAATGAGTATGCTGGTTAACTTCATCACGGACCATCCATTTGTAAGTTTTTGACTTGTCAATTGAAATTACAAACAATCAATATTGTTTTTACTTCGAATGTTACTGAAGAATTTTAGCTGCTTTCAACATAGATAGATACGTAATTCAAGTGATTGTAACAGATTTCACATGAAGCTTGACAATGAATTCAAAATATTAGTGCATACCGTAGCGTATTACTACTTACGCGTTATGTGAGAAAACCCAAAACATATGGACTGCAACTAAAGTTCCCATACATATTTCAATGTAATTGCAAATATAGTTAAACAAAGTCTATCAAAGATTTCAGGCAATATATTTGCAATATATTTGGCATGACAATCACATCATGTAAAAGCTGGCAGCCCAGATGACTGAAGACTTGAGTTTGACATTATTGACAGACGACAGAACTGAGAAAAAAAACAAAAATATCTTTTGTCACATTATAAAATAATAGTTTATTTAATATTATCCTTCATTTCCTTTATTTGTTAGTGTACTTAAATAAATTATGATGACATATAATCTTTTACATACGAATATTTTAGTATAGCATAGAATAATTGTAGATTGAGAAATAACTTTAGGTGTTGTAGTGGGAGTATTTTATAAGCTAACAACACTTAGTCAATGAGAATTTACTCACGGATGTCGAGAGAGAAAGTGAATTGGTGCATAAGGATTTTTTCGAAGTTTATTATGATTGTAGTGAATTGAGCATTTCTAAATTCTGAGAAATGCTCTTATTTTCGTCAACAAATAAGTGTGCATATAATGTAACAAGTTATTATTTAATTATAAAATGTTTGAAAGTCTTAACGATTGACACATCGGTCTTCGCATGTTTAAAGTAATTTTTTAGTGTTTTACTAATTTAGTGCACAGGATGCCGAGGGGAGAGAACAGGGTGAGCGTCCTGTTGTCTCGGGAAGAGAATGAACAGGTGTTTAGTTTGATTGGCCCAAAATGTCAGGTAAGTTTGCAATATGTACCATAGTCCGCGTGATTCAGATTGTCCTTAGATTACGTATCAGTGTCGATATCTACAGGTTATCGAATATCAGCGATATACTTTGTTCTCTGTCATATTACTAGCGAGTATATAAATTTCTAACAATCCATTAGAAAAACAATGACAACTTCCTAAAATGGACTACCTGTTGACATCATTTTTTCTACAATATTATGTTCATACAATGTACAAAATCAAACATTTTTAATATTGGCTTTCTGAGCCATTACATTGATAAGTTAACACTATATAGTCTTATTAGATTAGATAGGTTTATACTACAATATCAACTCTTGAATTAGGAAATATAAATTGATCTTGTTATTTGAACTACACCAATCAATATTAGGTATTACAGAGAACAGATTTAAAATATTTATTTTATAATTTATTTATTTTCTGATTCATAAAGGTACTTATGGACAAATTATGTAGTTTTACAAATAATTCAAGTTTATTAAACTGCTTCAAAGGTGCTTTTATGAGACAAACTGCCTTTATGAGAGACATACTAATAAACAATATTACAGACAATTATTTTTGGCTCTTTTATTTTCTGTTTCTCAGTTTTAATGCTGAGAATCTCTGTGTTTGACTTCTAGTTTTTATAATTTGCCAATAAGAAGGGCATACTTTCAAATCAAATCAAATAATATTCAAATAATAATATAATTCGTATATTTTTTTTATGTTAAATGTGTTCAGTGTATATTTTTATAACACTGAATATCTATATATGTTTATATTGTTTACATTTTGCATGTGTTGAAAAATTATCTTTATAAACACACAAACATACTGAATACAGAAATGTATTGTTCTAATCAATAGATAGAGAATTTCAATTTCATTTTAATATTTAACAGTAGAAAGTGCTTCTGGTATTTATTACAATTTAGTGAATAAAGCAATAAAGCTCCCTTTTTTGTCTACGACTTATATTCTTTAGCTAGCAACCCGCCCTCGCTTCGCTTTGGTTTTAGTCGTTTTACCCGCGTAGTTCCCGTTCCCGTGGGAATACTGGGATAAAATATAGCCTAGTTTACGCCCTAATATTATAGCTTTCCATTGGTGAAAGAATTTTTGAAATCAGTCCAGCCGTTTTGAAGATTACCCGGAACAAACAGACAGACAAAAATTTTTTAATCTCTATTTTATGCATAGGTGTCGTGCAAATAACCGTGTGAGCATGAAAAAAGCCTATTATTTTGACATTACAAACAGACACTCCAATTTTATTTATTGCTATAGATAACATTAGGTTTTCTATAAGTTTTGTTTAAAACATTTTACATATTCATAATATAGTATAGAAATAATATTAAATAACAATATTATGGTTGCATTTATTTAAAGCTGTAACATTAGTACACACAGACTTGTGGTTATTCCACATCATGTAAATTAAATATATTTACGCTATGTACAAGGAGTCCATTTAACCTATGCACTCCCTCTAAAATTATTCATTAAATATAGCTATATTATAGTGCTTTAATAATTATAGTATCAATATAATACAAGTACAGTAACTTACGCGATAGGTGGGACCGAGCAATAATCGTGTAAGTCGAATTTGCGTAAATCCGGGTTTAATTTTACTTAAATTAAATATGTACAAAAAAAATGTTTATTGGCAACTTGTTCCAAGAACTTTTAAATAACATTATTAACTAAATATTAAATGAAAAATAATTGATATTTTCGGAAAAAAAAATAAAGCTAAGGTCCGAGCCCTTAAAAAATAACCGCGTATCTTCGAATTCGCGTAAAACGGGTAGCGTAAGTCGGGGTATTACTGTATACAATTATTCTTAAGGAGGGTTCACATAAGGCAGGTGACACATCGTAAAACTATTGCCAAAACTTTTTGCAATATATATGTTGAGAGAAATGTCCATGTTGCCCCAAGTAATTGAGATAAGAGCAGGATGATGATGATTTTGGAGTACAAGTGAGTTGTAAAAAAAAAATTAAGGCATATGATATAACATAGATTTTCAATAAAGGAAGAAAAAATTGTCATAAAACATAAATAGGGTTGTAACCCTTTTTTGTTATTTTTTTCGTGTGGGAACACGCAATCTTTACGCATGCTCATCTTAGGCCGGCTCAGCGTCGATTTATTATCAGCACCACTACCAGCTAAAAACCTCATGCTGTTCCTGTCCCTCAGCTACAATAAAGTCATAGGTCTGTTTTCACATGCTCTACAACTCCGCTGGAAAATTGGGTGTTAACCCTATTCCAACCTCAGTTTTTGTATAGAAGGTCAATTCTACCCACTAATGAGGAAGCCTGTGTCTAACAGTGCGATCAATGGGCTTAGAAGAAGAAGGAAATAAATACAAAATTGACATTCAAATTAATTATAAAACATACATTTAATTTATTTCAAAATTAAAAAGTTAATTGTGGCGAATCAAATGAAATCATGAATTTTATATTGAGACAAAAGAAAGCTGTTCTAAACTCATTTGGTCTTCATTTATGAATTAATATAATACATGCCTGTAACATAATACATAACGGAATTTCCTTTGAATTCATTATGCTTTACATCATTCTATCAATTAGAGTTAGGTCAAAGTTTGAAAGTTGACCGTGCTGTAACTTAAAGCATTATTTTATCAAATACAATTACTTAAGGTATTGTGGATTCTTTACAGCATTAATGGGTTTCATATTTTAGTAACACCACATTTTAATTTCAGACTTTTTCAATTAAACTTACAATTACAAGTAACAATTGTATGCTTTATATAATATACTAGCCTGCCCTTGCTTCGGTTTCAATCACCTTACCCTACGCGGTTCCCGTTCTCGTAGAAATATCAGTATAAAATATAGCCTATGTTACTCCCTGATATTTCAGCTTTCCATTGGTAAAATAATTTTTCGAATCGGTTCGGTGGTTTAAGCGTGAATGTGTAACAAACACACTTATTTTCGCATTTATAATATCAGTAAGGATTACTGTGACTGCTTTCTATGACTGTGCTTGCCTTTATTTCCTTATCGCATCACACAGTCGTCTAGTTGATATTCAATTGTAATATGTTTGAGCTAATCAAACATGCATATGCACACAAAGTTACTTAAAACAAAAAAAAATGATGACAAAAAGCGATAATGCAGCACTGATTCGTCATATAAAAATAATAATGAATTATTTATGTTATAATATGACTAATGATCTGAATATTTTGTAGGTACTTGTATCACAAAATCATTTATGATTCATTTTATTTGTTACAATATTGATAAATATTGAGATGTGTAAGACATTTTAAAATTTTGCAAATAGTTTAGATTATGTTCTGATGATTATACATGTTATTTTATCTTATTTATTGTGATAACTCAAATATTTCTGCTTTTCTTCCTGGTACAATATATTTCTATAAACAAAATGTATTTATTAGATTAACAATATGCGCGTATCCGCTTGCAACATCAAACTGTGCTACAGAAAAGTCATTACCCTAATGCAGAAGTAACTACATTGCCTCCAGCGAAGCCTGCTGCCCTCGGATCCACAGCCGGGTCCAGATAAAGTATCTGGGTTTGGTGCTCGATAGGCGATTGTGGTTCCGGGAGCATTTTCGCCAACTCGCTTTACGGCTTGTCGGCACAGCGTTCGCTCTTTTGTGCCTAATGTGGGCAGGCCTAGCGCTACGTGCCGAAGGTTGTACGCGAGCCTGTTCTGTTCTTCATACTTGTAGTATTTTCTTTTTTTCCTAACTATCACAAGCAGTTAAAATTTGAAATTAGTCTTTTATCATTATCCAATTCGCCAAAAATAAAAATCATACCCGAGACTTTCTTTTTAACATGAATAAATTTTGATTGACCTCCATCACTTTAATGAAGAAAAAAAATGTAGCAGTCTTATAATCCTTAAATCCTAACGTCTTTAGTGGCAGTGCGCTTGGTGCGCGACGCGAATCAGCTGTAGGTAAACGAATCGTCACAGAAATTGCCGAATATGCTTGAAACCGTGATCGGCTGGGCCGACAAATCGGCTAGTCGGCCGTAGTCATAGTCGGCACATCTCTGCTTTTCATTATTATTCATATTAGTAATATTTGTTTATAATAATAAAATTTATTGTGCAAAAAGTTTTTAATTTTGTCATCGCTTTTTCGTGTAAATCTGATTGAAATGTCTAAAGTCAGTGATATTTAATCTGCAACATATTCGTACTTTATTAAGGCTAAGTTCAGATGACCGCACGGCGACCCGCGCTGCCGCGCGATTCAGCTGTTCAGATGGCGGCGGCTTGCGCGCGGCAATCTAGCGTGAACATTCAGTGTGAATAGACGTGGAGGAGGCTATTTGGTTGTGGGTTTTATACCGCAAACTGCGCCGTCGTCGTCGAAAGCAAAGACGACACTGGGTGCACCCTATTTTGAGCCAAAGACTTTCTTTCAGCCTGTTTGTGACTTTGTATCCCACACTAAGACTACACGAAGACCGATTTTTCAACTACTTTAGGATGTCGATTGCATCCTTTGATTTTTTGTATGATTGCGTTGAAAAAGATATGCAACCTACAGATCGCATCTCTTTTTTCAATTTCGTCAATTAGTAAGTCAATAGATATCTCGTCCTCCATTTTCGTGGCTCCGTGTGTTCGTCCCCCTCAAACCGCGCGGGTCAACTGAACAGGTCGATACAGGATTGTAGATCTCAAACCGCGTGTCACCGCGGGGCAACGTGCGGGTCAAGAACTTGCGCGCGGTGCATGGCGGTGCGCGCGGGCACGTGCGGTGCCGCGCGATCATAACAGAATTGGTTTGTTACAATCTCAAACCGCGCGTCGTCGTCGCGCGGTCATCTGAACTTAACCTAAATGTTCATTAGAAATTGAAAAAATCAATGATTACGTTCGCATAAGCAAAACAAACTTCGCTTTAAATCAGCGATCGGCCTATGACCGTCACCGAGTCGCGTTTTTACCTACGCTACCATTGAAGCGTTTCCGCAATTCCTACCTATTCATACTGTCGGAGCTTTACATGCGTACATGTATCCTGTCTATAGATGCCTACATAATACGTAACATTTAAGGCATTGACTGTTTCACACATTTTTGAAATCACTATCAAATCACCAAAAAGTTAACAAATCATTCATGGGGCAATGTATACGCTTTTACAATAGATTACCTAAAGATATCCGAGACCAGCCTATGAAAAAGTTTAAAAAAGCCATCAAGAATAGACTTTGTAAAAAAGCTTATTATAAAATCTCGGATTATGTAGATGATAATACAGATTGGTTGTGAGCAGCTCCTCATTCAGCAATTTCCTTGTTATTTTAAATATACTGTTTGTAAATGTACTTTTAACTTTTATTGTAAAGTGTAGCGTGTTTTGCCTAACGAATTTTTGTATTTTCAGGGTTTGTAACATATTGTGGTGTTGGTCATGCTCACATAGGGATCTACTTGCGGTAGCTGCGTGGAGCGGGTCTCTCCCTTCCCTCCATAGTGGTTGAGGGGACTGATGGCTGCTCTAGTAGTTAACTCGTGATCGGGTGCCGCTTGTGGGATCTGGTCCAGCCATAATCGTTTAAATTATATTAAGTGTCTTGCGGTTCGAAGGGCATCACACTGGAGCTTGTTCTTACAAAACATGTACACAATTGTATAACTAGTAAGAAGAAAAAAAAAAAAAATTAAAAATAATGACAAGCCCGCTGAGTTTCTTGCCGGATCTTCTCAGTAGCGGTCGCGTTCCGATCCGGTGGTAGTATATTTTTTTTGGAAATTGTAAACCTGACAATATGTAAGTGCCCTCTCAGGGTTTATGCATAATAAAATAATTTGAATTTGAATTTGAACTATAACTTTTGTTATATTGTTTTTGTGTAATATACGTTTTAATTCTATGACCGGTAAACTACAACATCCTCGAACAGTTGCCCCATAACCTGATACATCCTGTATTAATAACTATTGACCGTGTCCTCGCCCTTTCATGATGTGTTTGTAATAATAATAGTAAACATTTATTTTTAGACAAGGTTTGTAAGTGTTAGTAACAAAACTCAGCATAAACCTGTAACTAATTTCAAAATATCGGAGACCACCACCGATGCGTAAAAACCCTTTTTTTTTTGGGGTGGGTTACGGTCGGCTCACTCGTCGCACCACTCCGTCCGGGGCGACAGAAGGGTGTAAGTACGCACGGGCGTAACCCACCCGTGGCACGTCGCCTTCGTCGTTGGACCGACCACCGGAGCAGGGTGACTTGTGGTCAGTGGTAGGCCCGACGGGATACCTCTTGAGGAGTACCTTCCCGTCGACAGACGTCCCCCTTTCGCGGAGGACGCTTCGTAAAAACCACTAAGATACTGTTAGTACTGCCGTGTAAACGCGACACCAGGGAGGCACTACTCTTTCTCAGGATAACGGCAAATCCATCAATGCTTGTCTCCATGAACATATCGCACTATGTCGCTACAGCAGTACCCTTTATTGTTAAATTGATCATTTAAGTCGCTGTATGCCCGCCGCCCATAACTGACCCTGTAACTGACAAGGCTTAAACGTTTAGAACGAAAAGTATGCTTTAAAAATATTTTTTCTGACTGGTACTGTAAATAGTGCAAACATGCGAACCAGCATGTTACAGCCGACAGCTAGCGACCTACGTTCCCTGTCTATCTCAAGATTGTCTTTTATTCGTTTCCATATTCGTTTGAGTATAGTGACACTTTCGAAAATATAGAGTAGCTGTTTACTCCCTTTTGTTTTAAAGTTCATTATTTGACTCATATTGGCGTCATACGTCAAGCTGTGGGATTTCGCATACGATTCACAGATTGGAAGTAAACGCCTCATAAATGCCCCCGATCGTATAAGTAACACCATATCATACTCCCACCCCCTGTTACTTACACTATTGCGTTCATTGTTGTAGCAGTAATTAAATAGAGAGTACCAACGCCCCTGACCAGCGTTGTATATTAGGTCAATTTCCCTCCCATCGTGGGGAAGTCTTGAGCCCAGCAGCGGAACGTATATGAGTTGTGATGATAATGATGAAGGTACATCATAATTAACTAGATCGAACGCCCTCGAGAGATCTAAAAACATGCAAAGTGGCTGTTTTTCGATCGGTCTAGTATCGAACAGTCTACTCGAGACACAATAGCGCTTTCAGTGCATAGCCCTGACCTAAAGCAGAATTGGGCGTCGTGCAACCTAATAATAGTGGAGCTTAATTAAGTTTATAATCATGGAGATTCTATTAGTTAAATTAAAACATGATTGTAGTTGATAGGCTTAATTTTAGTCTAATAATAATAGCCATCTTTTTCGGGATGAAGTGTAGCATGAGTAAAACGAGTTTTTTGTTTGAGGATAGGCTATGGTTGGGTCACACCCCGCCCAAATTCCTAACAAAAACCTATGAGTTATTTGAGCACTTCTTTATCCGTTTCAAACAAGTCCATGATCGATCGTTACGACCAATCGTTTCGTGTGTGAGCGACAAATTTTAAGCGATTGATCGTCACAATATTCTTCAGATGTATCATACAGACGGATCGTTCCGTAAATGGGCCTCTTTAACCTAAATCAGACTTTAGATGACATTCCCAAGAGCATTTAATTATATTAAATCACAACATTGATAAGTAGTAAGCGACATAGAAAGTCAGTTACGTCATCATAATTTCACCCTATAAAATGGTTATAGAGCGAAAGTTTATTATAAGGCCGTATAAAGCTAATGGTTGTTGTACAAGTACTGCCAATACATCCGGTTTGTTGGATGCTGATTTTTTCTTTTTTTTACACAAACATTAAAGAATAATCCATGTATTACGGGAGACTACAAATATATATTAACGGACACAAATTACACCCAGACTCGGAACAATGCCATACTGCGATACCATTACACTCGGCGCTCGAGGCAATATTTACGCCAATCAGCTATCGTTAGCCAATTTTAAGTCTTACTTTTTCGCGTTTCCGTCACCATACGGAAATGAAATTTCGTAATATGATAAAAGAAAATTTTTGGGCTTACGCAACTTTCATTTTCTAATTAAATCCATAGCGCAACTATAGATCATTTCATGGTGGCTTTAGTTTACGTTAACCAGTGTTATCTGATATATTCCATGGACTTGTTGACAGACCTTTAACAGAGTAGAGCGGAGGGAACGTACCTTTTTATGTATATTTTAAGCAATAAGGTAATTTATTGTTTTATTTATAATTTTACGACTTTATTCCGGAAGATTACCTCTCATCCACGTAATAGGGCCTATTATGCTGTGTAGTGGGCTACAAATACTACCAAGCCTAACATTGATCATGGGTGTCGTAATAGACGACGAGTTTTACATAGTCCAAGGCCAGCTCCATCTGATGCAGTCAGATTAACAACATGACTGTACAGATAGCGTAGTGGCTAAGATACCGTGCCAGTGTCGTGGGTTTGAATCCTAGGGCAAAAATTTGTGCGAGTCTGGATGTAATTTGTGTCCGTAATTTATATGTTTGTAAAAACCCCCGCAATACAAGGATTATTTCCTAGTGTGTTGTCTTTATAAAAAAAAGAGATAATTACTGTGACGTCAGACAGGCGACTCTGGTCTTAAAACTATTGGCAATAACTTTTTCAATATGTTCTATAAAAGAAAAGTACTTATTAAGTTGACCCCAAGTAATTGAGATAATAGTAAGGTGATGATGATGACGTAATAGGACCTATTGTCGTTAACCATAGGCCGCAGTTCCTAACTTTTAGTCTTCGTAACCATTATGTCACATCACTGCAATATAGAATTCGTCGTCAGATTCAGATTTTAACATAATGTTATTTTAAAATTTAAATTATCTGTGCCAGCAGCCGCGCCTTCATGAATTGTTTACATATTTAACTCTTATTATTATTTTAAAATTCACATCATTGCATGACATTAGCAATAACGTAAATAATAATAATATTCATATTACATCCATGAAAATTTTTGTTATCCCATCGTGATGACAACAGCGACTGTGTAGAATGCTTGATGGCCATTCTTACTATATTTTAAATGATTTGTTAACATTTGTAGACGGACTGATTCTGTTTGCCCTATAACCTTTGTTGATAAACAGTCTATCGGATGCAATAATATTTTTTGGAACCTAACTTCTTTACTTCTTAACTTCTTTAGCATTATAATAGTAAGACTAGCAGAGACCGCAGCATCATTTACGTGAGCTTTAGAATTATTGTATCGTCCCAGACCATACACGACTTCCTTTAAAATGGGAGCGAAATTAACTTACTATACCATGTTAGTCAGGCGGATTGGTATAGGTTTTACTTCGAGTTTTCTTACTCTTGCATAGATGTTATCTGTATATTGTAGTTCCTTAGTCGTCTTTTACAATATCCACGGGTAAGAAAAGAGTTGGTGAATTGTATTCTTACTCCGTCGCTACTATAGCCACTGCTTACTTTGGTATGGCGGTTGATAGGCTGATAAAGGTGAAAGAATCATGTGTTTGTAAAAGTAACCCGCTCTACAAAGATTTATTATGTAGTGCAATAAAGACGACGAGACACGACAACGACGAGACGGACAGACAGACCGAGTGACGCCGTGTATATTATTAAAGAAGTTATATTATATAACCACTATGGAACTAAACGGCATATGATAAAAATTACCATTTTCTGATAAATATTAAAACTTGTTTAACATTATTTCGCAATGAACTTCCTGCTTCGATTTCCTAATAGTTATTATGACATGTGCTTTCTTAAACGAGATTAAGGAACACGTTTTTAATAGACGAAGCTTTGCCCTTGATATTTTTAGAAAAAAGTGAGAGGTACTTATCACTTACAGTCACTAAGGCTACAATATAGTTGTAAATACCGTCGCAGTAAACAAAATGCCAGGTCTTCGTCGTACTCTCATAAAGCGCCGGGTGAAGGGATCGGCAAGTAGTCCATTACCCGCGGATAGCCCATCCGCGTAAGTCAAACTCCCCCGTAGCTAGTTGCCAGGGCGTCGACTTGAGAAGGACCGGGTACCGGTCCTAGTGTTACGTGCATGGCAGGCTATGGAGTGGCGCGCCGTTCCTTTTGTAGCCCCGGACCGATCGGGCGCGATGTAACCGCACCATAGCCTGCCCAAAAAAGCATGTAACACGAGTTTCTGTCAAGCTAAGTAAGGTTGTAGCTACGGGTGGGTCGCTCCCTTTCCTCCCAATTTAGTTGGGGAGAGTGATGGCTGACCTAGTAACTCGGGTGTTGCTTGTAGGATCTTGCCCAGACATTTTTTCATTTGTACCAAAGTATACCTAAAATACTTAGTATATTATATACTTACAATGTTTAACCGACTTCAAAAAGGAGGAGGTTCTCAATTCGTCTGTATTATTATTATTTTTTTATGTTTGTTACCTCAGAACTTTCGATTGGGTAAACCGATTTTCATAATTCTTTTTTTGTTTGAAAGCTGGTGCTTCCCGTGTGGTCCCATTTTAATTTTATCCAGTTTCGACAATGGCATCCATGCGAAAACCACATAAGTCTTTAATTTGCATTAAGTATGTGCGCGATAAATGGACGAAAACTCAATAACAACGCCAACCGAAGCCGATGATTCTTTTTTAACTGACTTTAAAAAAGGAGAAGGTTGAGAACCTTCTCTTTTTTAAAGTAAATTCGACTTTAATTATTTTTTTTTATGTTCGTTACCTCAGATCTTTCGACTGCGTGAACCGATTTTGATGATTCTTTTTTATTTATTTGAAAGCTGGTACTTTTCGTGTGGTTCCGTTTCAATTTAGTCCAGTTTTGAACGTGGTATCCATGAGAAAACTATTGAAGTCTTAAATTTGCATAAAGTATATAGTACACATGGACGAAAACTCAATATAACACCAACCGATTTCGATGATTATTTTTATTGGATAGGATGTACTTCAAGGGTAGTTTGATTAGGTTCTGATTATAGGATCCATGCTAAAGTAACGGTACTCTGAAGAGTACTTACGTACGTAAGAGAATTGAAATTCTTAGGAGCAAATTATCGACACTCGGCTGAATCTCTTATAGTATCCGGATATTTGAGTCACCTACCGTAATGTTGAACGGCACTGTCTCAAACGAGCAGCACTATTAGTAGGTTGACTCATAGGTAGCAAAAAAAAATGTGCACTTCACATTCACTAATAATCAAACAATAAAAATATTTATTAACAAAAAACCCGACTTCAAACAAAAAACAATTCCCAAACAAATTAATATGCACTAAAAAGCAAAAAAATAATTCTTGTACAATGTAGTGCCCGCCCAACCTTACAACAACTTGATGAAAAAATAAATAGAGTACTTAAAAGTCAATCAAATTATTACGACAATATAATGTAGTTACAATTATTATTATTTTTGGAGTCGGTGTCAGTCAACAAAACTAGGACACCGACAAACATACCGACATAGACATAGACAAGCCTGCTGAGTTTCTAGCCAGAAATCGGTAGCGATCGCTTGCTGATCCCGTAGTAGTTTAATAGAATCTAATTTGATTTGATACTGTTTAAATTGACAATATATGTATAAGTGCCCTCGCGGGATTTATGCATAATAAATGATTGAATTGGAATTTGAACAAGAACTGTATTGACCTGACTGCGAAGATGCTCCAGTGGTTAATATACCGACCTACAGTGCCCAGTCAAGATTTGATTCCTCTGTAATAGTGTTGTAGTTTTTTTGCTTTTTACGAGCCACACATTTTTGATCCCAGTTTGAATGTAATTTGTGTCCATTGTATAAATAATCATCATCTCTGCCTATATAAGTCCCACTGTTGGGCTCGGGTCTCCTCCAGAATGGGAGGTCAATTGAACTACCACGCTGGTCAAACATGTTGGCACAGGGTTTTGCGTCGAGTTTTCCTTATGTTGCATAGATGCTATCTGCATAATATATCCCTTAGTCGTCTTTTACGATACCCACGGACAACAGAGGGTGGTAAATTGTATTCTTACTCTAGCAATAAAATGATTAATTCCCTAGCTCAGAGCTGGTTAAAAAAATAATAGAAGAATTACATATAATTATACATATGTATGTACCGCTACCGATTAAACGATTTCTTTCCTCCTACATCATTATTACGCGGTCAGCGTACGGCTGGTTATATCATTGCCTAGCAAAAAAAAACGAAACAGCCTTGCCGGTTAGATAAAGGTCAATAGACATTTATTGAATGCATTCGTGTGATACTTAATTATATTTACGGACATTTGGGTGCTCGTTCATTCACGTAAGATTTAATTTTGCGGTTGCCTGATAATTGTGTTAAAAGATTTTTTTAGAATAGTTTATTGTATAGATTGAAAGTATGAATTGAACTACAAAGAGTAACTTGCGTATAGAATATTAAATTATTTACGCGATAACACCTCTATGTGCGTTTTAGTACCTTGTTTACATGTCCTAGACCTTGCTTTATGAGAAATTTCATGATTCTATGTTAACAGAAAGTATCCTATAAGTTTTGATTAGATAACAAAAAGTCAAAATATATAGCTTTGGATTGCGTTGCCTTAAAAATATTTTTACAGCTTTAGGACATAAAATCTTAGTATTTGATGTAAATTTCAATTCGATACCTTTACGCATTCCACTCCGTGTGGTGACGGAATAAGAATACAATTCACCATCGCGTCGTAAAAGACGACTAAGGGATATAATATGCAATGTAAGAAAAAAAAACTTGAAATGAAATCCTATGCGTATAACGTTTTGACCAGCGTATAGTAGGTTTAATCAAATTCATAATGGAGGAGACCCCTGCCCAACAGTGGGACGTATATGGGTTGAGACCACGATGATGATGACGCATTAAAAAAAAATTAACGCTCAAAAACAAGAAAGAAATAAGAAGGCATATCCTAAGATTTTAATATTTTGATGTGTATGGTGTGTATAATATACCAATCCAACGTGGTACCGTAGGTCAAGTTTCCTCCTATTTTTTAGGAGGTGCCAGCTCAGCAGTAGGAGATAGGTATCTTAACTGAGATAATGCTGACGGCTATTTTCAGCAACCTTTTTTTTAAACGACAACGCCCTGCACTAAGGAAAGGGACTTCACAAACATATAATTATCGAACACAAATTACATCCAGACTCAGAACAACCATTTGTGGATCGCACAAAGTGTTGTCCTGCGTGGGATTCGAACCCGCGACACTGGCACGCTAGGTCGATATTTTAACCCCTAAGCCATCTGTGCAGCTCTACAAGTAATGCACCTGTATAAGTTTTCATAACAGTCACAATGATGACTAATTCCACTACTCTCTCCGCCGTACAATCAAGGATTGAACATTTTCATGAATTTACAAGTTATTTTTTATCCACAGAGTCTGGCGACAGCGGTGGTACAGTTATTTACGACAGAAGATCCTTCACATTCAAAATGGAAGAAAAAAGACACAGGCGTCTTGTGTTTGGTCAAAGATAATGCCAGGAGGTCGTATTTCTTCCGAATATATTGTTTATTTCGTAAGGCCATGATATGGGAGCAGGAAGTCTACCTACAGATTGAATATAAAAGTCCAAGATCGTTTCTGCATACTTTTGAAGCCGAAGTGAGTGGGTATACTTAAATTTGATTACTGCCTTATTAGGTTTTACTACACAAATGATGCAATAATCTAAGTGTCAACTTCACCTATGTGGGTTCGATTCTCACGCAACTGTTCTTTATGTGTGAAACACAAATTCTTTTTCTTAGTTTGGACGTTGACTCCGTTAATAGCATGTTTGCAATAAGGATTTATTCCCTAGTGTGAGATGTTGACTTTTTAAAAATTAAAGAAATAAAACATACGAATATTGTGGGCTAATAAAACGAACAAAATTTTACTAATCATCATCATCTTGCTCTTATCCCAATTACTTGGGGTCGACGCAATATGTCATCTGTTTTGACATATTGTAAAAAGTTTCGGCAATGACTTTTATGACCGGCCGCCTGCCTGACGTCAACCCTCCTTGGGAATGTAATCGTTGACCCAAATGGTACCAGATGGAGTTGGTCCGGGTCAATCTAGGGCTCTTAGTCGTGTTTTACGACACCCACCCCGACCACCACACAAAATTTTACTAATATTATTATTAACTAGCAATCCGCCCTCGCTTCGCTTCGGTTATAGGTTATAGTCGTTTTACCCGCGTAGTTCACGTTCCCGTGGGAATACCGGGATAAAATATAGCCTAGTTTACGCCCTGATATTATAGCTTTCCATTGGTGAAAGAATTTTTGAAATCGGTCCAGCCGTTTTGAAGATTACCCGGAACAAACAGATAGACAGACAAAAATTTTTTAATTGCTATTTTAGGCATAGGTGTCGTGCAAATAACCGTGTGAGCATGAAAAAAGCCTATTATTTTGACATTACAAACAGACACTCCAATTGTATTTATTGGTATAGATTACGCCAGAATGGCTGAATAGCTCTGCATCTAGCTGAACAGCTCTCAATAAGTAAAATCTGAAACAGAATAGATTATAGTTTGGAATAGCACTTTGGCCATGTTTATGCCAGAAACGGTCGGGAATAAATTTGATTAAAAGCGGCATAGTTGTTTGTCGCGAAAATTTTTATGTATACCAATAAATAAAACTGGAGTGTCTGTTTGTAGTGTCAAAATAATAGACATTTTTCGTGCTCACACGGTTATTTGCACTATACATATGCCTAAAATACACATTATATTTTTTTGTCTGTCTGTCTGTCTGTCTGTCTGTTTGTTCCGAGTAATCTTCAAAATGGCTGGGCCGATTTCAAAAATTCTTTCACCAATGGCTATAATATCAGGGAGTAACCTAGGCTATATTTTATCCCCGTATTCGCACGGGAACGGGAACTACGTAGGAAAGACTGAAACCGAAGCGAGGGCGGGTTGCTAGTTTTTAAATATAACTAGCTGACCCGGCGAACTTCGTACCGCCATAATTTTTTCGTAAATATATTTTCTAAATTACCGAAAATATAGTTTGGCTATAGCTGTCATTTGCATTTGGTTATTACATGCCAGATGCGTTTTTGTTATACCACTTTTCATAGTGACTTGTATTCTCTTTGACGTTTTATGTTACGTCACACAGGAATGCGATCTAACGGGATAAGAAATATCTATGTCCGTCTCCTGGATCTAAGCTCCCTCCCCACCAATTTTCAGTTAAATCTGTACAGCCATTCTTGAGTTATAAATAGTGTACCTAACACGACTGTCTTTTGTATATATAGATGTATCTGATTTTGGGTTAGGTCTATAGATGAGAAAAAGTACAGGAATGCCTTTAAAATATAAATAGCTCGGCTTGCTGGCTTATCGAACGAAGTGCAATAGAAAATTGCTTCTATTTAAACGTCGAATTTCTACGAGAATCCCTGGGACCTCAACCTAGCCTATAAAACAGTCAGTAACTTGGTCTTACCATTTGGTTTATTCGTAATATTATGTTCACGATAAGGAAACTACGTAATAGGGTTTTTTTATGGTTTAATTTTAATTGGTCGTGTGTGTGGTTTGACAATGGTGTTTTCCTTGTTAATGTAATGTTAACCTTATAGTTATATATGAATGCAATATAGAGCAATGTATCAGTAAACCATATTTATTGCCTGTAAACAAATTGTTTATTTAGTTTATATAACATTAGCAATATGCCTTCGCTTTGCTTCGGTTTCAGTCGCCTTGTCCGCGTATTTTAAATCTCCGATATCCTTTAGAATATTTCGATACCTATCTCAGCCCATACACGTCCCATTGTTAAGCTCGGGCCTCCCCCACTATCTGGAGGAAATTGACCTATTATACCACGCTGGTTAGACGTATTGGTATAGTTATGTTTCGAGTTTTCCTTCTACCGTAGTCGTCACGACATCCATGGTGGGGGGAGGTTGTGGTGAATGGATATAATATTAGCAATAGTACGTTACATTCGTGGTCGCCACCAGAGTTCTGACTTATCTAATGCTATCGACCCGTCCTTGCTGCGTTTCTGTTCCAGCTGCTTTGGCTTCGGATTTGAAATTGCAATATCTCTTAAGATATAGTCTTGGGTTCGAGTCCCGGATCGGGCAAAATTTTATACGGTTTTCTGAGAGGAAAAGTAGCATAAGTTACTCCTTAAACAGCTACATGTTAGTAAAATATCAAAATCGATCCAGCCGTTTTGAAGGTTATCCGGAATAAACAGACAAAAAAAATTAAACTGGTTTTTAAGCATAGGTATCCGTGCAAATAATCGTGAAAAAATCTACTAGGTATTTTGAAATTATAAACAGACACTTTAATTTTATTTATTTGTATAGAAGTAATTATTAAAAAAAGAAGCAAATACGGTGTCAAGATTATCGAAACTATTTATATTGCTATTTATTATTGGTTGGTATTGCAATGCGACATTTCAACAACCTCGACTATAAATTCTTATAAGTTACTTATGCTATCGTTTTTATTCTATTGCTTAACACTTACAAATCAGAAATTAAGATCAAAACTAGTTTAATCACAAGGTCATTAGATAACCTAGTCACAGTAGGCTTGCGCCAAATGTCGTTATAAACCTACTATTCAAAGGAAACACGTATTTTTAATTTTATTAAAATATTTTTAATAATAGATTTTATGTACCTATTGTGTAATATTTAAAAGGAAAAGAGTTAATGTAACTTGTTTTTAAAATTATGCATAATTATACCTCATTTGCATAAAATTTTGATGTTATCTTGCGCTACGATGTTCATGATTTGAAGATAATCTTTTATAATGGGACAATATCTAGATAGTAGATATATGTAGAGATGGTATTATCGGAATTGGGTATATCTACGAGTGATATTTTTTTTATTTATTTACTAGCAACCCGCCCTCGCTTCGCTTCGGTTATAGGTTATAGTCGTTTTACCCACGTAGTTCCCGTTCCCGTGGGAATACCGGGATAAAATATAGCCTAGTTTACGCCCTGATATTATAGCTTCCATTGGTGAAAGAATTTTTGAAATCGGTCCAGCCGTTTTGAAGATTACCCGGAACAAACAGACAGACAAAAATTTTTTAATCTGTATTTTAGGCATAGGTGTCGTGCAAATAACCGTGTGAGCATGAAAAAAGCCTATTATTTTGAGCCTATTTTTTAAACAGACACTCCAATTTTATTTATTGGTATAGATTCTTTTGTGCAAGAGCAATTTAGGCCAGATTATATTTCTACGATTTTTTTTATTGCCAACGGTGGCAAACGAGCAAGCAGCACACCTGATGGTAAGTGATCCTGCCGCACATGGACCTTTGCAATACCAGAGGCACAGCCAGGCCGTTAACTACCGTGAAGAAAATACTCTTCTTAAACCTCGTTTAAAGAAGGACATGTCATAGCGCTCGGGCAACACAGCAGCAGGTAGTTCATTCCAGAGCTTGCACGTACGTGGGAAAAATGATCGCTGGAAACGTACAGTTGAAGACCATAACCTTTACAGGTGAAATGGATGAACCCTGCTACGATGTCGAGTGGTACGTTGGTAGAATTGTGACGGTGGTACCAAGTCAAACAGTTCCGAATTTCAGTTCAGAATTTTTTTCATTCCTGTAAGCACAGATGTCAGATTTAGTTCAGAATTTTTTTCATTCCTGTAATGTTGCAAAGATATATTTATCCTAAAAGTCATGAAGATTTTTTGTCTCACTCAATTTGAAATGAAACGAATACTTTTTTAAAGTAATTAAACTGTACATATAGTCGTAAATAAAACTAATCTACGGATTTTATCGGGCATGGTCATAGATCGCTCGTCCATGAATGCTGTAAAGCGAAATCTCAGGCAATCCAAAAACAAATACAAACACGATAAAATCCGTAAAATAGTTTTATTTACACCCGCCCTCGCTTCGCTTCGGTTTTTGTCGCCTTATCCCCGTAGTTCCTGCAAGTCCCCGTAGTGCAAATAACCGTGTGAGCATAAAAAAGGCCTATTATTTTGACATTACAAACAGACACTCCAATTTTATTTATTGGTATAGATAGATGTGTAAACATCAGAAATCATTAATTTAAATAGAGTTTTTTCATTATCATTCAATATTAATTTTAAGGAAAATATGAAGTCGCCCTGTAGTTCATTGTGGTTTAAAATTTATATCGGCACCTCGTTTTGTGTGATAAAGACTTACCAATTCACTAACACATTAACGATTTCATATTTAGGCTGTTGTTAATTAATAAACTAATTTTTATGCTATTAAGACAAGGAAAACATACATAGATCTTATCATATTAAAAACTAAGAAATATTATATTAAAAGAAAGACATTAAAACTACATTTCGGTGACGAGAACGTTGAATTACGTCATTATCATCATTTTAGCTCATATACGTCCCACTGTTGGGCTCAAGCCTCTTCCACAATAGGAGGGAAATTGACCTTACTATACCATGCTAGTCAGACAGATTGGTATAGGGTTTTATTTCGAGTTTTCCTTCGGTTACATAGATGTTATTTGCTTATTATATACCTTAGTCGTCTTTTACGACATCCACGGGCAAGATAAGGAGTGCTGATTAGTATTCTTACTGTCACCACACGGAAGTACGTCAATTATGACGTACTAGTATTAACTAGTAGAAATAAAAGTTAAGCCCGAATAAGTCTTTATCAAGGAAGAATTCTTTATTAATATAATTTTAATTCCGTTTTTATATCGCATAGGATTACTCGTGGGTGTCGTAAATGATGACTAATTGCCACTTGGATCAACTCCATCTGATGCTGATTGGTCAATAATTATATTCCTAAGGAGGACTGCCGTGAAACAGGCGGCCGATCATGAAGTTATTACCTAAATATTAAGAATTATATCGATTAGAATGATCATCTCATAAGTTCCACTGTTCGGATCGGGCCTTCTCTATTATGGGAGGGAATTTGACCTATTATACTACGCTGGTAAGACATGTTGGCATAGAGTTTCATTTCGAATTTTCCTTCTCTTGCTTCAATGTTATCTGCATAATATATCCCTTAGTCGTTCTTTACGATACCCACGGACAACCGTGTGGTGATGAAATGTTTTCTTAGACCCTCACACAGAAATGATTAGAATAGTCACTATACATTTTGCCAGCATCTACTGCATAAATTATTTCGCTATAGTATACCTATTTATATAAAATTCTAGTTCAACTATATTCTATTTCCTGAATAATTTCCTTCCATTATTGAAAAATGTATGTAAATAAAATAACGCATAATAATTATATTATTTTTAACAGGATTGTATGGCCGCATTCAATTTCGCCAACGAAAACGAAGCTGATGTTCTTAGGAATATATTACTTGAAAGAATCGCACTCAGGAAAAAAAAGAGAGAGGAAAGAGAGAATGGTTAGTATAACATTATAATAACATATTAATTGTACGATCGGAATTATTATTATTGATACATTTAACTTCAATGGACAGAGAAGTCACGAAGTAGAAAAGGATTAAACTAGTCCACTACGCAGGTCTAATGGGTGTTGGTAGATTTAGCAAACTTTGAAGCGGTTTAACACACTTTCAATATAGTCCATAAAATATAGCTTGATCTCTGTGACAGATGTCAACGAAACCAACGGAATAAGTTTGAACGAGCGCCATGTTTACAATTTCATTTTATATCAAATATATTTCCATTCTTTTCGTGCCAGTTTTATTGCAACTGAATTGCAATATATTATAAATATAAAAATATTAATATTCATGCCTAAAATGTACCTCGTAAGTGCTGAAATAACTAGTAAACATTTTATACATAAATGACGCTTACGCACGTACAAAATTATACTGGACTGAAAATAAAAAAGAGATGGGACAGTCGATATACGTAAATCACAGAAATATTAATACTTTAGAAAGGCTATTCCCCTGATTTTGTTCGAAAACCAGCGTGGCATAATTACTCCCTCCCGCTAATGTTAACACATATGCAAGGTCTATGCGTACAATAATTTCACACACTAACATAACACACACACGTCAATTTCGAAGTTGCAGTTGGTACACAAACTATAACTAAGTTCTGTAGGCAACGTATACCCACATATAAAAAAACAGATGTACACTAGTGCTTGCCATGGTCGATATACTACACGATATTTATTTAGCCTGTTTTAACGAAACAAAAATATTAATGTCTTTAAATTAAGCACTTACTTGTGTGATGTGTTGAAGTTATTTGTAATGCAAGTCAGTAATTTAACAGTAAAATCATGCAAATTAAATACTCCTCACTACAAGGAAGAATAGAACAATTATTTTGTACGACAACTAAATACCTACTTAATTAAACATTTAGTTTTCCAATAAAAATGAAATACAATACTATTTGATCACTTTACCATTATTTTTAGTACTCTACAAAATGTTGTGAACAAATTGATTTAGTTGGTATTTAGTTAACTACCAGTTGCCTTAATCCATAGTTTTCTAATACTTGAATTTCATGGCCATCTAAAATTAAAATGTACCTATTTACCATAAAATATTAAACTTCAAATAATATATATATATATATTTAGTGGTTGGTCCCGAACATAGATATTTTATTACTATTATTTTGTTATTTTTATTTTATTAAATGCTAAAGAATAAGTACTAATGAGCACTATGAAGTTTGTACAATAGATCATCAACATCATCATCGCAGCCCACATACGTCCCACTGTTGAGGTCGGGCCTCCTCCACAATGAGAGGGAATTTGACCTATTATACTATGCTGGTCAGACATGTTGGTATAGGGTTTTATTTTAAGTTTTCCCTCTCTTGCACAGATGTTATGCTGATATTATATCCCATAGTCGTCTTTTACGACATCCACGGGCAAGATAGGGAGTGGTGAATTATATTCTTACTCCGTCACCACACGGAAAATATACAAGAATGTACTATAGATATGCAAGATAAATTAAGTAGGTAATGTATATCAGAATAATTGATTTTTAAATACCTATTTAAATATTGTTAATATAACTAAATAAAACGATTACTAAATTAAGTGTTAAAATATTTATTTATATGATCAAATTAACACATAGGTAATTATTGAAATCAATAACTTATAGTATGTTGGACAACACTATCGATACGCGTGGATCAACGTCAATGTTTTGAATAAAAACGTATACTACCACGCTAGTAAGTCGGTTCTTAGTGATATCGCATTGAACGCAGTACATTGCGCGGTTGCTGGACTAATAAAAGGTGATATCCATGTACGGCAGACGATGCATAATGTTTGGCTCTTTTTGCGATTTAATAATTGATTGTTGTAAACGACATAATACTCTCATAAAATTACGAAATATCACTGAATTAATTAGTTTATGGACTTAATGATGAAAATAAATGCCCTCTTAGACTATAACTACGCAACTGACTTCGTTTTCGACACGTTTGTAACAGCGCAAGACGGCATATTTCTCTTTTTGTCGGAGCTTCGTTCAAGGTCACTATATGAGCGCAACTAAGAGCCGGTAAAACGAATTTCGTCAATATTAAGACCGTTTGATCGTAATTGTGGCACGCTTGCCCCGCCCACATGGCCGTTCTATCTTATTAATTTTTCTGTGACGTAAATCGATAACCGATCCCTATTAAATTATTCATAAAAGAAATAAACCCAATACAGTACCTACATAAGACTTTCAACATATTTTTTACAATTAAAATACAGTTACACTATAAAATACATAAATTGAATTAATTAAACATTAAAAAACTAGTTTTTGTCTCAAAGTAATTGATAATATTTTGTACGCATTATTATCAATAAACTAGACATATTTATTTATAAAACAGTAGTAATGGTCGACTGATCTAACGACTGTCGCTATTTCGCTAAAAATAATAAATGTTCTAGCAGGAACGCTCCAGTGATGACGATAATAGTGACCTAGACCTTGATTGTCTTGACCTTTTGAATAATTAAAACAGTCAAAAAACAGTTTTGTTTGAAATAAATTCAAAAAGATTTTTATTGATTGTATTTCAACTATAATATAAAATCACAATTTTAAAAATAAAGAGTTTTATCGATATCAAACTACGGACTTCATCGTAAGCGTAACAGCACTAGGGATAACTGTCACAGAGATCAAGCTATATATTTTATGGACTATAGTAATTCTATCTATATTAATTGGCGCCATTGTCGTCATTAGGATCTTCACCTTACGTTTAGCTTTTTTTTTAAATTCCTGTTGGTGGTAAACGAGCATACAGCATACCTGTTGGTACCTCTAACGGACCGGCTCTAACTATAGACAGACGACTGTCGACCGTATGCTCCTAGCCTCCTACAATATAAAAAACTTCTTGAATTGCGAATATACCGTCCAAAGGAAGATATGATGAAATGTATTCCTGTTCACATGCAAAGCGCATCGATGATTTGGATCCGAAAGGCGATTTGATCACGAGTAAAGTATTTATGTAAACGTAGTGTAACATTTCCACAATGCACAGCTCTTAATATCACCCAGGAGTCTTAAAAATCGGCTGAGGGTCATCAGACGATTATACAGTTGTATTCTCTTATGAGATACATAATATGCAAGTTTGATAGCCAACCCGCCTGCCATAAACATTATTTTTTATAATGTTGTTATTGGCAAACGAGCAAATAGCACACCCGAAGGTAAGTCATACTGCCGCTCATGGACCTTTGTGAGTGTGAATGCGTGTAATGAGGTTCGATGATAATATAGGCATCATCAAAACACACTACGCGCGAACACCCTCAGAAAGTTGGATTGCCGGCTCTCTCGTTCACCGAACGAAGTGCAGTAACAAATTGCTACAACTCAGACGTTGGTTTTCTGCGAGAGTGTGGTACTACCAGGGTCGGATCGGCCCGCTTCTGTAGACAAAGGACTGTCGATCGTGTGTTCTTACCACTTTTTTTTTTTGGGTGGGCTGCGGTCGGCGCACTCCTCGCACCACTCCGTCCGGAGCGACAGAGGGGCGTAAGCACGCACACCCGCAACCCACCCGAACTCCACGTCGCCTTCGTCGTTGGGCCGACCACCGGAGCAGGGTTGCTTGTCATCAGTGGTCGGCCCGACGGCATACCCCCTAGTGGGGTACCCTCCCATCGACCGACGTCTGCGCCGCCCCAGTCGCTGGCCGCGGGTCGCAAAAGAGACTGCATCGGGTGTTCTTACCATATGGCTACCATTTGGGGGGTTGATATATATTAACAGTGGGCGTTGATACTCCTATGGATGGGTTATTTTTTATTTTAATTTGCCAAATACATTGCGAGGAATTTCTCTCATTAGTCATTAAACTGCACCTATTATAAAAGTGTAGAGATGAGCTCAGTGTTATTGTCTTAGAAGCGTGTCTGCGTCTACTCGCTATTTGTTATTGACAAACATTTGTACAAACATACATTGCGTTCATAGTACTGAATTGTTCCTATTATATGTTATTGATTGACCAGGTCTTTAGTTATTTGGCCCGTTAAGACAACCGACACGCTTCGACATGACCTGCTCTGTCAGAAATGGTCTGCGATTTAATTCGTCATGACCTACAAAATTTTAAACAATTGAAAATGGATGCAACATATTCTAGTCATTCGCTAGATTTAAATATTTATAGTAATTACTTTTTTATTTAGTACTTTTTTTAAGTGATAATTAGTAGTTCTTTGTATGCAATCGAAATCTTCATATTAATACCCATCTAGAATTTCGATAATAACATTTTATTAAGTAATTGGTATTAAGTAAATTACTCGGTGTGGTGACGGAGTAAGAATACAATTCATCAACTATCTTGCTCGTGGGTGTCGTAAAAGACGACTAAGGGATATAATATGCATACAACATCGATGCAAGAGATGAAAAACTCGAAATTAAATCCTATACCAACCCGTCTGACCAACGTGGCATAGTAGGTCAATTTCCCTTCCACAACGGAGGAGGTTCGAGCCCAATAGTACAACGTATATGGTCTCGTAATTGACGCTTCTTTTTAGAAACATTTCACCAGTTTTCTTAGTGTAAAAAAATAATGTACATCTCTGATGTGCCGCTGATCTTTGTACTCTATGTGAAGATATGTCATCTTTGTACTCTATGTAATACTTACTATATAGACATATGCATTTTATTAGCTGTTGAAAATATCTCAGTATTAGCAACAAGTCTACAGCTTTCTCTGGTAGAACTGGTTTTAAAATTTTTATATCGGAGTATGGGCATGCGTCCCCTTTCACCCGGTTAATTAAAAATGCTTAAAAAAATACGTATCGGCAATACTACTTATCTCCAGAGTTAACGCCGACCTATAGTTCTTTTTATCACGCTGAAGAA
This sequence comes from Lymantria dispar, assembly GCA_032191425.1. Classification (NCBI taxonomy): domain Eukaryota; kingdom Metazoa; phylum Arthropoda; class Insecta; order Lepidoptera; family Erebidae; genus Lymantria; species Lymantria dispar. The sequence goes on along the minus strand of CM063445.1, from coordinate 6,687,572 downwards.
CGTATTTATCCTCCAGCGTTTGTAGACTTTTCATTCCGATGGATCACCATCTATTACAATGGTGTGAAGGTTCCAACCGCCTTATATATCTGTTACTAATTTTCGTGATTCCTTTTAAAATACCGGTTGGGATCCTCGGCGTCGAAATATCGAGCAAAGTCCAGTTTGGGAGTCATTTGGAGGACAAAGCCAAATTGGCAAGCCTAAAGTTGGACGTCCTGAACAGAGCCAGGCGGTACTTCACACCGAGACAGCGTCTTGTGTTATACAAAGCACAAATTCGTCCTCATGTGGAGTACTGCTCACATCTCTGGGCAGGTGCACCCAAATATCAGCTAGACCCACTTGACTCCCTCCAAAGGCGGGCTATTCGAGTCGTCGGGGATCCCCAATCTTACGGACAAATTGGAGTCACTAGAGCGGCGGAGAGATTTTGGGTCACTCTGTGTACTCTACCGGCTCTTTCATGGGGAGTGTTCTGTTTGACTTGGTACCACCGTCACCGTTTTACCAACGTACCACTCGACACAGCAGCAGGGTTCATCCATTTCACCTGGAAACGTTATGGTCTTCAACTGTACGTTTCCAGCGATCATTTCTTCCACGTACGTGCAGGCTCTGGAATGAACTACCTGCTGCTGTGGTTCCCGAGCGCTATGACATGTCCTTCTTTAAACGAGGTTTGTGAAGAGCTTTTTCTTCACGGTAGGCAACGGCCTGGCTGTGCCCCTGGTATTGCAAAGGTCCATGTGCAGCAGTTTCACTTACCATCAGGTGTGCTGCTTGCTCGTTTGCCACAACGGCAATAAAAAAATCATAAAAGATTTGCTTTAGAAACACTTAATATTCCACAGATCGTCGATTACGTCAGTCATCGCAAGGCACGTCTCGTAGCAGTACAAACACGGATGGCAGGTCAAGAGCGAGGCATAACGGTGCCCTGCCACCACCGCCTCCACCAGGACCCGAGCCTACCCCAACGCTACCGCCTCCGTTACCACCTATGCAGTTTCCACCCAAAGTCAACAATACATTAGGCAGTAAGTGTTTATATATTTTTATATAGTACTCGAGTCACTTAAGGGTAAGTCAGGGTGGGGAGCTCGGACCATATGAATTTGAATGTATGGTAAAGCATTTCTTTTTCTTTTTTTTCCGTGTGCTGACGGAGTAAGAATACAATTCACCACTCCCTATCTTGCCCGTGGATGTCGTAAAAGACGTCTAAGGGATATAATGTGCACATAACATCTGTGCAATAGAAGGCAAACTCGAATTGAGACCCTATACCAACATGTCCGTCCAGCATCGTATAGTAGGTCAAATTCCCTCCGATTATGGAGGAGGCCCGAGCACAACAGTGGGACGTATATGAGCTAGGATGATGAAGTCTAATAAAAAAAGTAATCTATATGTTGACCTTAATTACTCTGAATGCTATAAATTATCTTTTATTTGGAGAAAATATGTCGTTCACATATCACAGAGAAGAGAATTTAGTAATTTATAAACACAAATATTTATATTCAGACTATACGCTGAAGAGCAACAAGAAACAGAAGATGCGTACATTAACAAAGGCAGACATTGGCGCACCGCAGAACTTTCAACATATATCACACGTCGGATGGGACGCTAACAAAGGTACAGTAACAACTAAGAGTAAAGTGCACACTGAACTACCAGAAATGTGATTCACTGAACTACCAGAAATGACGACAATTTCTGGTGGCATAGTGAATTCACGGGTGTCGTAAAGTCGACTACGACGACTATAATATGAAGATACTATCTTTGCACGAGATGGAAAACCCGAAACAAAAACTTACACCAATTCGTGTGACCAGCATGATATAGTAGGTCGTTAGGGAGATGCTCGCCCGTGTCTGGAACTGAGACGCCGTCGCCTTCTGCGAGGCTGTCATATCGCGGAAGGAGGCAGTGGATCGTGCGCGTGAGGAACGCCTCCACGCGGATATGGTCCGCCGCCGGCAACTGGGGCGGCGCAGGCGTGAGTACTTTCGCCTGATGCCACCCTAGCAGAGGCTGCGAGTGACCGGACCGGGGATTTTAGTCCATCCCCGCGAAGATGCTGACCTCGCGACGGCGACGGCTTCCTGAAGGGGACGTCGATGGGAGAGGGTACCCCCCTCAGGGTATTCCGTCGGGCCGACCACTGAAGTCAAGGAACTCTGCACCGGTGGTGAGCCTAACGACGAAGGCGACGTGCTAACGGATGGGTTACGGGGCCACGCATGGCCCTCGGTCGCCCCGGACGGCGTAGTCCACACAAAAAAAAATGGTATAGTAGGTCATTTTCCTTCTATTAGGAGGAGGCTCAAGCCCAGCAATGAGACGTGTATGAGCTGAGACGACGATGCCCCTATAATATTATTTTTACCTAAATACATTATTATAATTGCAGGTTTCGATTTGGAGAAGGCACCGAATGTAGATGAGTTGCGTTCTTTCTTTGTCAAGGCAGGCGTTTCAGAAGTTCAACTACAAGACCAGGAGACGAGGGAATTCATTTACGATTTTATTGAGACGAATGGTGGTATTGCCGCTGTTAAGAAGGACCTGGATGAGGTCAAACGTGAGTGTTTATTTTAATTGCCTTTTGCCGTTCATTCGGTGAAGTGACGAAATAAGAATATAATTCACCAACCCCTCTCTTGCCCGTGAGTGTCTTAAAAGATGACTAAGGGATGTAATATGCATATAACATCTATGCAAGAGAAGGAAAACATCCTTATTAATGTTATAAATGCGAAAGTAAGTTTGGTTGTTATGCTTTCACGCTTTAACCACCGAACCGATTTCAAAAATTCTTTCACCAATAGAAAGCTATAATATTAGGGAGTAACATAGACTATATTTTATCCTGGTTTTACCACGGGAACGGCCACTACGCGGGCAAGGCGACTGAAACCGAAGTGAGGCGGGGGCGGGTCGCTAGTAATGATATAACTATAAGGAGGGGAGGTTCTCCAGTGGCGACCATGTATTGGACGACGCAGTGTAGGACGACTAGGTGTACCGACGACCTGGTGAAAGTTGCTGGGCGTCGTTGGATGCAGGCGGCACAGGACCGCACTTTGTGGCATAACATGAGGGAAGCCCACGTCCAGCAGTGGACGGCAATAGGCTGAAATGATGATGATGATAAAGAGGGCATAAAAAATCGCTACACAATAATCTACTTACATATAATACAGTACAGGTTATATTGTGACCTAGTCAGATCCTTTCGTGACCTAGCCAAATCGTTTCGTGACCTAAAAATATGACCTAGTTTGTGATTACATAACGCAGCACAGCATTATTTGTGGTTTCATTATGGTTACCTATTTCCCTTTTCGTGTGCTGACGGAGCAAGAATACCATTCACCATCTTGTCCGTGGGTGTCGTAAAAGACTACTAATGAATATAATATACATATGACAGGAGAAGGTAATCTCGAAATAAAACCCTTATACTAACCCGTCTGATCAGCCTGGTGTAGTAAGTAATTTTTTTTTCTATTGCGGAGGAGGCTCGAGCCCAGTAGTTGGATGTACAGGGGCTGAAATGATGATGATTATCTTTAACCTGGACAATTTTTTTCGCCTTCTGATTAGTAATTAGCTTATGCCTGCGACTTCGTCCGAGTGGAACACTTACTTTGGGCTAATGCTTACTTTAACCTGCGACTTTGTTTACGTAGAAGGTGAAAATATTTTTAAATAATACAATTCTGTCACATATGATTTTTGCGAAACCTAACCATTTATGTAGTGCACGCAGCGGAAACTCTCAAAAGGGAAAAAAAACCGATTCTGAAACATTTTTCATTGTTGCTCCGCTCCTATTGGTCTTAGCGTGATGATATTTAGCCTTCCTCGATAAATGGGCTATCTAATACTGAAAGAATTTTTCAAATCGGACCAGTAATGCATAAGATTAGCGCGTTCAAACAAACAGATTCTTCAGCTTTATATATTAAGTACAGTATAGATGACCTAAGAATACAAGATAGGGTAAGAAAGGATGAATAAATCAGTCCCAAAACTTACTAAGACATATGCGATGTAGTCGACTCGTCCTGTCACACGTGCCTAGTAGAATAACACCTGCACATATTACGTACGGTTTGTTATTTGTGAGCGAGGCCGACAACTACTTCAAATATACTAAAAAATTTATATGTAATGTTACAGAGCCCCGTGCGGCGCCGCCGCCGGCACCCACTATGGCAGCCCCCGCGCCACCGGTACCAACTCGCACCGCGGCACCCAGCCATCCGCCTGCACCACGTTAGTAGTTTTGTATAATATCACGATATTATTTGATCAGATGGAAATAAAAAGACACATACTGTAGTATATATAGACACACACGTGGATGCATAAATACAAAAACACACACACACAAGAGCAAGCACGCACAAGCGCGATCACACACTCGAGTGCAAGCTTCGAGCCCACACTCACACACACACACGCACAAGCGCAACCACACATTCACGCACAAGCGTGAGCCCACACTCATGCACGCACCAGCGCGAGTCCACGCTCATACACGCTCACACACTCGTACACGCACAAGCGCGAGCACACACTCACACATGTACACATGCGCAGATACACACGCGCTCACACACACACACACAAACACAACACGCACACACACACACACACACACAATTATATACACATTAATGCGCGCGCGCCCATACACGCACGCACGCGCACGAGTACACACGATTGCACACAAGAACACACGATCGCGTGCGCTGACGCGTATAGACCAAACTCCACACACACGTACCCATGCGCTCAGACACATAATAATAATGTTAACATATCGCAACTCTGGGTAACTTAATGTGGTTTTTGATTTTGATACAAAAGCATTTTAATTATTTATTATTGTAAAATTACAGCATCCCGTGCGCCGCCCCCTCCCCCCGCGCGATCTGTGCCGCCGCCCCCCGCGCACCGCACAGCACCGCCACGACCAGCACAACGTAAATATAACATTATAATTTAATAAAGAATATTCCATAACCAGCTCTTTTGTGAGACAAGATTTTCTATCTATTCATCATACGAATAGATCTCAGCCCATACAGGCTAGGGTTCCCTTGATTATGTGAGGGTAATTGATCCACGTATCGGACGACGCAGTGTAGGACGCCCCCCACTAGGTGGACCGATGACCTGGTGAAAGTTGTTGGGCGTAGTTAAATGAGTCTACGTCCAGCAGTGAATGTGTGTGTGTGAATGAATCCATTCATTCATGGTGCCATCACACCAATGAATTGATCTACTATACCACGCTGAGATGTATTGGTATAAGGTTTTATGTCGAGTTTTCCTTCTCTTGCAATTTTCTTCACGTTGTATTCCTTAGTCGTCTTTTACGACACCCACGGGCAAGAATTGTAATCTTACTCAGTCACCATACGGAAATTAGTATAACCTGGTCTTAAAGATAAGATATTATTTACTTTTTTTATGTTCTTAATATCATGGTGCCATCACATTTATCATCCTCCTGCTATTAGTTACAATCATTTGCCCACGACATCGTCTGCGAAGAAGCCGTGTGTGTTATTCCCATTAAATATAATTTTTATTTTTTTTTTTTGGACCGTGGAAATATCAAAGCAAAATTGACCCCCTATTTTACACCTTTAGGGATAAATATATTCTTGTCGGCAAAATGGTCTTCTTTAAACGTGGTTTAACAAGAGAATTTTCTTCGCGGTAGGTATCGGGATAGCCGTACCTTTTACAAAGGTCCATGCACGGCAGTAGCACTTAACATCAGGTTTACTGTTTGTGATTATCAGCCAAAAAAAGCGGCAATAATGGAACCGAGGTTTAGTCCGTCCCTTGCAGGAATGCTAACAGTATGAGGTAGCATTTGAGGATTTTTTTATTCCAAACGGTGGCAGACGAGCAAACGGTACATCTGATGGTAAGTGTTGCTGCCGCTCATAGACCTTTGCAATGCCAGGGGCACAGCTAGGCCGCTGCCTACCACGAAGAAATTGAAGGGAGTATGAATGCATGCAACGAGGTTCGGTGATATCACTAAAACCCTCCACACGCAAACACCCTCAGAATGTTGGGCTTCCGGCTCTCTCGCTCACCGAACGAAGCTCAGTAACAAATTGCTACTACTCAGTGATCGATTTTCTGCGAGAGTGTGCTACCCCGGACAAACCGGCCCGCGGCTGTATATAACTGTCAACAGCGTGGTCCTATGATTATCCCAGGAGAACGATGACTTCTCACTCGCCTGGTATTCGCTTAGCCGGATTTTACAACTCCCATAGGAAAGTAAAGGGATACAGACAAGCTGTATTCTTAATCGGTCACCACACAAATTAATAAAAGCAATTGATAAATTTACAGCAGTCACTTCGGGTCCACCCTCTGTGCCTCCGCCCCCACCGCCGGGCGCGGCGCCACCGCCTCCTCCGCCCATTCCATCCGGAGCGCCGCCTCCCCCTCCACCGCCCGCCCCACCGACGCCTCCGGCCGCGCCACCTGCACCTCCGTTACCGGACGCGGCGCCTGCCGACCCCAGAGCTGCACTTATGGAAAGCATACGGTCCGGCGGAAAGACTTTAAAGGTAAGTTTTTAGAAGAAACTTAAAGTTTTAAGAAGTTGTTATACCTGTTCTAATAATTTTAATTAATTTTTATTGAGAAGCTTACTAGAGGCCTTTATTGGTATTAAAATAATATGTAGTACATATTGCAAAAGTTATTGGCAATAGGTTTCTGCCCGGCGGTTTGACTGACGTCAACTTTCCTTAATAGTGTAATTATTGACCAGACTGGATCAGATGGACTTTTACGACAGTCACTAGCAATGTAAGAGTTAGTAGTATTCGTAATCACTACCGCACTGCACGTTAGTTTCTACATAAAAGCCAAAAACATTTTAATGACCTTTGTTATTTCTAACAGCGAGCCGAAACCACGGCTAAACCAGCGCCAGTAGAAGACGGCAGAAGTAATCTGCTCAGTGAAATTAGACAGGGCATCGAACTGCGACCGGTGAGTATTTCTTTGATCCAAATGTAATAATACCAGAGGCCCTACTACGAAATTAGAACGAAGATGGATTCGATGTCTTATTTATTTTTCTACCAAAATAATTTTAAATCTACGATTGACCCGATGCTTCATCATCACAGCACACATACCCCCACTACTGGGCTCGAGCCTCCTCTACAATAGAAGGGAAATTGACCTCGCTGGTCTGACACGTTGGTATAGGGTTTTATTTCGAATTTTCCTTTTCTTGCCTTTTACGGGAAAGAGGTGGTGAATTATATTTTCACTCCGTTATCACACGTAATATGATGCTTACGATTTTATAAATAAAGCTTCTTTTAATACCATAAAATTAAAGTATATTAACTTTACCCTTTCCGTATGGTGACGGTACCCGAAAGGGTATTCCGTCGGGCCGACCACTGAGGACAGGGAACTCGGCACTGGTGGTCGGCCCAACGACGAAGGCGACGTGGGTACCTGGTGGGTTATGGGCCCGCGCGCCGTCCTTTCGTCGCCTCGGACGGAATGGACCGCGTGTGTGCAGACCCATAGAAGCCTGTCCATAAAAAAAAAGAAGCGGTGACGGTATAAGAATGCAATTCAGCACCCCCTCTCTTGGCCATGGGTGTCGTGAAAGACTACTAAGAGATATAATGTGCAAATAACATGGATGCAAAAGAAAGAAACAAGACATAAATTCTCATGCCAAAGCGCCTGACCAGCCTGGTACAATAAATCAACTTCGTTCCCAAAGGAGGTCCATCCCAATAATAGGACGTGTGTGGCTGTTGGCTTATGTGTAGAATGCAAAGATTATGTACATGCATTTTTTTTTGTGTATTTGTTTAGTTCTTAATCGCAGATAGCCTTTACAGTTTTCTTCTGACTATGGGTTAGTGCTGAGAGTTTGATTCTGGTACATAGGTGCTGTTTAAGTGCAAACAGAATAGAACTTAGTAGCCTCTGCCTTAAATACTCCTAATCTTTCTCCTATTGCTTTGGAATGTTGTCAAAGCTGAGGGAATAAGAAGTATGTCTGTATTAGGGATGATCGATGTTAGAAAAACATCGATGTCATAATCGAAAGCCCAACATCGATGTCCGATATTTATCGAAAACCGAACATCGATGTTAGAAAAAAATCGATGTCATTATCGAAAGTCCAACATCGATATTAGGTTTTAATAATTGATAAAGAAATTTGCCGCATTCTCCTTTATTGCGTGAGTCATCTTCGATGATCAATTCCGTTAACATCGATGTTACGATGTTTTGCCTATAGCAACATCGATGTTTTTCCTTTCAACATCGATGATCATCGAACATCAATCATCCCTAGTCTGTATTTGGGGATAAATAACTTTTTTATTTATCACAAATACATAGTGATTGAATCGATATTTAGTTTAGAAATGAAGGAGAAATTGTGGTTAATAATACTCTTTTTTGATAAGTCATCTCATCATCATCTCAACCTATACACACCCCACTGTTGGGCTCGGGCCTCCTCCAGTATGGTGGAAAATTGACCTACTAAACCACGCTGGTCAGACGTGTTGGTATATGGTATTGTTTCGAGTTTTCCTTCTCTTGATGTTATATGCATATATCCTTAGTCGTCTTTTACGACACCCACGAGCATGAGAGAGGGTGGTGAATTGTGATAAGTGTTAATAAAAACCTTTTAAATAATTAATCAATTTTCTATAGGTATCCCGCTCGGATAGTAGCAGCGGCGGCTCTCGTCGCGGCGGTAACGGTGGAGGAGGAGGCGGAGGAGCAGTCTGTGGTCTCGCCGAAGCATTACAACGCGCATTAGAAGAACGTTCTCGGGCTATACATTCGGATTCCAATGACGATGACAGCTCAGACACCACCAGCGATGGCGAATGGGACTAACCATACCACCACTTACCACACTCTAAACACCGCCATGGTATCGATATTCGACCACATTCGAACTACGGACTCTTCAGCTGTGACAACCCTATTGAAAGTATCAGCATACAGCCCTGTAAAATATCTGGGATAAATGCTTAGAATAATAATAATGCATAAAAGGATAGTTTGGTACTAAGTGATCAAAAACGTGAAGCAAAAAATACTACATGCGCGCAACAATATCTTTGAAATATTATCTGTGAAAAGTAAGGTTAATACATTTTTTATGATTTCAAACGTGTTGTGACCTCTTCTAAATGCACAAACCGTCACATTTATTTATTTTCTACGAGTTGCGTTCAATGCGCAGTGACCTTGTTCACTACGGAACGGTCCGGCGTAGAGAGCCATTTCTGGCTCCAATTTAAATGCTTCAAATTTCATCCGCGGAGTTAGCTTCTATGAGTTATTATTCTAAGGATAAACGTTTGTTTTTGTGTTCTTGACTCTATACTTAGGGAGATAAAACGCCCTAAAAATCTAACAACCCTTTTGTGATATGTCCCAATTATTAAAATCTATATATGTTTATTAATTTTCACTGCATGATAGTTTGTTAATGTACTACTTATAAACGTGGCAACCCTATCCCCGTAATATGTTCCCATAGTAAAAAAAAAGTTTAGTAATTTTGTAATAAATAACAAACTATGGATTATAAATTTGACAACTCTACCCAATTACTTGTGTGTTCCCTTTGTGTATACATATTTGTTTCTGCATGTTTCTGTGTCTATGCATGTAACAGTTGGTTAATATATCATGACTTACAATAGTGACAATCCTAGCTACTCTATAGTAAAAAAAAATTATTGTTGTCTCGCCTTGTATAATAGACATTATATTACAGGTTGGGCTTGATTTACTATACCTTGGTCAGACGGGTTATTATAGGTTATTATAGCGGCTTTTATTTCGAGTTTTCCTTCTTCTACATAGATGTTTTCTGCGTATTCTTACACCATAGTCGCCTTTAGGACACTCACCCAATTATACTTTGTTGTATTTCAATTCAAAATTGTTACGTCCTTATTGTAAGATTCAATATTTGTAATGCCCCAAATATCTAATGTCGAATTCAGAAGATATAAATACTTCTCTTCTGAATTCGACATAATTTTCCATACAAGTATTATCAATAAATGTAAAATAATTATGATTTTAAGTTTAATATTAAATTTTAATTAAAACAAAAATATTACCTAATTTAAATAACATTTTATTATACGAATCGTTTTTTAATGACAGTAATAATTGTAATATCGTCTATTAAATAATATTGCGTCTAATATATACAAAAAGTACTGTGGCAATTGATATCTTCATAAAGTTTAAAGCGTAGAAAAGGAACGCAGGCTCACAACTTTCCCAAGGTTAATGAATATGCCGTACACCTCGAGAAAGGTAGTAATACAGGGTAGAATTAAGATAGAATAAATACATTTGAAGTCGAACTGTCCTAAGGATGCCTCGTTTAGAATCGAAACAAAAGTCGACTCAATTATAGAAGTTCTGCGTCAAATTACAAGTTGAAGATTGGTCCGAAATTTTAAGTTTGCTCGTCACATAGATGAAAGACTTTGTTATATCTTATTCCGGCGTGCCGGCGATTTAGTCCGGTTAGCCTCGCGACGGCATTCGGCGTCCCGGTAGGTGACGTCGACGGGAGAGTGTACTCCTAGGGGTATTCCGTCGTGTCGACCACTGAAATCAAGGCATTCTGCACCGGTGGTCGACTCAACGACGAAGGCGACGTGCTATATGGGTGGGTTACGGATGTGCGTGCTTACGCCCCTCTGTCGCCTCGGACTGAGTAGTGCGTCAACCGTAACCCACCCCCAAAAAGAAAAAAGAAGGTATACAATATACTGAATCACCATTTCAGCTTATATAAGTCGCACTACTGGGCTTATATCTTCTCCACAATAGGAGGGTAATTACCTTATTATACCATGCTCGTCAGACAAGTTGGTATAGGGTTTCGTTTCAAGTTTTCCTTTTCTTGTATTGATTTTATATACGTTTTATATTCCTTAGTCGTCTTTTATAATATCCACGGGCAAGATAGAGAGTGGTGAATTTTATTCTTACTCTATCACCACACGGAAACTAAGTAATGGGGAATTCCTTATATCCTAATCAACCTGAGTCTTATCTCGTATTACTTCCTTTCTTGATGTATGCAGTATATTAACTTTGGAAAATTGATGAATCTCCCTTCCTTCCCTACATTTGGAAAATACATACATATTTTAGCTATGTATCGAGTAATTCACACAATTGCCTTCATAAAAAATATGTGCCTATATTATTTATATAACGATTGTATAAAAATGCTTTGTAACATATAGTCACTTACTTAAATATTATTTTATTAGACAGACATGTAATTTCGTATCTACACAGGTGATCATAAAATGTGCCGGGATATCCACATGTGGTGATGGAGTAAGAATACAATTCATTATTCGGACGACCACTAAACACAAGAAGATTATACTATTGCAAGAGAATAAAACACAAAATACTAAAGAAATTATTTGAAATTTTATCATTCAGTGTTTGCAATATAATTGGAAGCATTGCCTAAGATTTTCTCTGCACGGGTTGAGAGCCCTCAGCGCTCACCCACCAGTCCGGGTAAAGTTGTCACAGCCATCTGAGGCTAACAACTAAATCACACAAAAAAAAGCTAAGACTTTTTCAAGTCCAAACCTAAATAGTTTTTTATTATGGTAATAAATAATCAAGGCACCTATCGGTTTGGACAGTGTATGATCTTTACAGGCATCAATATAATTTTACATTAATCTCGGCTCATATACATCCCACTGTTGGGCGTGAACCTTCTCAACAATAAAATAGAAATTAATCTACTATAACGCCAATTCACAACACCAATCGGCAAGATAGGAGGTGGTGAATTGTATTCTTACTCCGTCGCGAAAGCCGTATATCACCAATTGGTCTTATTTAATTTTAAATGATACAAAAATATGTCAAGTAGGTTTGTTTTTATATGTATATAATCACGAGTTTAAATTTCCAAATAAATATTGTTATTAAATATGAAATCAGTCTTATGTTTTTAAGTATTATTCTATATATGTATAAGTATTAGCTAAATTCAGTGGAATTAGATTTTATTATTTTGAAATGTATATAATGACGTGTTTGAATGTTCAAATAAATATTTTTAATAATTATGAAATCAGTCTTATGTTTCTATGTTTTTCTTTATCTATAAATTAAGTATTTTTTATGTTGTATTAGCTAAATTCAGTGGAATAATTTGTAGGTTTTGAATAATGCATACGATCATTGACTATATCTGAGATGGGAAGGTTATAAAAAGTGTTTCTGTATTTTTTGATTAATAAAGGAACCGGCTACTATTCAAATATTATATCACTAGTATTTTATTAATACATGTAAATTGAAGAAAATGCGCAATAGTGATAAAAATATACACATAGACGCTTTGAAGTTATTAAACAACTCATATTCTATCTCTTTCTCATTACTAATTATTTGTTTGTGCCACATGCAGATTAATATGGAAATTGTGGAGTATGATGTCATCTTTTAGTATAGTTCTCTCTGTCTAATTATTAAAATTGAAATCTACATGGATTTTAATTTTAACTAGCTAGTGCATGTAAACATGTATTTTATGGTCACTTATTTTGCGATAAAAAATTAGTCGACATCCTATTTTCAATAGTAGCATCAAGTTTAAAGCAATGTCTCGTAAACCACAATAGTGCAATAGAAACTTAAGTGTGTTAAAAGTGCCAATTGTTTTGGGATGTATCAGACTAAGTGACTTCTTGATGATGATGAGCACCAAATTAGGTATAATGTACAGGCGTTGAAGTTAATCAGCTAAACTACAGTTTCAATTCATACTTCAAATATATCCTAACATATACATAAATCGTTCATTATATAAGATTACCACATTGTTTCTAGTGAATGGCAAAAACTTTTTTAGTATTACACGCAGAAACTGATTTTAGCATAAAATACGAAAACGAGTCCAATGTTGTCCTAATTAATTTTCTTTTCTAACTCCATTTATAACGTAGTTCATAATTACCTGATTACTATTCAAATTTACAGTAAATTTATTATATTTTATAGTATTAAAAATATTAAAGGTTGCTAAATTGCCCACAATAGTGTCGAGAATGGAGAAGCTGATGCTGTTTGTGTACTGCTGGAAATAATGAGCTAATCTGGTTTCATAAGAACAAAAGTAACTCGCCCAAAAATCTGCCTTGAGCACTACAGACTGACTAACTGCACAGGTGGCGTAGTGGTTAAGATAGCGACCTACAGCGCCAGTGTCGGGGGTTCGAATCCTACGCGGGACAACACTTTGTGCGATCCACAAATTGTTGTTCTGAGTCTGGATGTAATTTGTGTCCGTTAATTATATGTTTGTAAAGTCCCCCGCAATACAAGAATTATTTCCTTAGTGCAGAGTGTTGTCTTAAATAAATAAATATTATTTTTTGGCATATTAAATTGAAACAGTAATTATGGGTCAGAAATTGTCGTGATCAGAATAGTACTATAATAGTACCAGGCCATCGATTTAAGACTTAATATTAAGAACTAGCAACCCGCCCTCGCTTCGGTTTCAGTCGCCTTATCCCCCGTAGTTCCCGTTCCCATGGGAATACCGAGATAAAATATAGTCTAAATTACTCCCTGATATTATAGCTTTCCATTAGTGAAAGAATTTTTAAAAATGGTTCGGAGGTTTAAGCGTGAAATACGCTTTCACGCTTAAATCTCCGAACCATTTTTAAAAATTCAAACAAACTTATTTTGGCATTTATAATATTAGTAAGGATTACAGAATACTATTAGCAATGTCTTTTGATAGGGTGGGCTATTCATGATGAAGATATCATTCTCTCGCCTTTCGTTCATCACGTATTTTTTTTTTCTTTAACACAAGTGGATGAATATTGGTTAAGTTTCATTATCGGCTATCTCCTGACACCCTGACGTTAAGCCACCTTAGTAGCTCAATCACCCTCACAAATTAGGTGAATTACGCACAGCGCTATGTAAGTCTATTTTGGCTTTTATGACACCCACGATGTTAGGGTTGATAGAATTTCAAGGCAAATTTAAAATGTGATATATTTCAAAAATTCTGCTCATTCTCTTCTCTTTTACTGCCAAACATATTAATATCGTATGTTCAATGTTCATAGTATGTATATCATATTATATCGTACTATTTGTGTTGTCTTGTATCGTTCGAGACAGTTACTATGCTCAAAAAGTGCCCGAATTTATTATAAAAAAGGTAAATTAAAATTACGAAGAAGCTCAAAAACTGTTTCGAATGAAGCTTGACCGCTTTATTTTATATTTATACACAATAATATAAATTTTAACATGCTCTGAAATAACTTACTAAAAATAGGTATGTAACATAATTTTATTTACATTTTTTTTCTTTTATAATAGAATGTACGGATTACGAAATAGCAATTTTAATGATAATTATTTAACAATTTTCTTGTGTATTTTGAGCAATATTTAAGCTAAGTCTGACGTAATACGAGAGGCGGATGTAATTTGTATATAGTAATTTAGTAGATTCGGAATAGACTAGACCAAGTGTGTACTATGACTGAAACAAATATGATGGTGATTTTAGCATATAGTACCTATGTAATGGGGAATGGGTCCGCGGTTGAAATTTTCTTTGTGCAAATGAAATTTCTTAGTCTGAAGCGTCATTACTTTAATTAATGTCATAAGTGCTGTTATGTATGTTGCCGAATATTGGCTGAAAACTGAAAAAAAAATTGAGTTTTCTGCAGAATTCCTTAATTTTTGCATGAAAATCCCAGCAGCAAGCGCGAAATTTAAAACAGCTCAGTTCATTGCAGTCTTCGTCTATTTCGTGAGTCAAAAAATTACCCTCACACCTCTGCTCAGGGCCGGATTATCCATAAGGCGAATCAGGCAATTGCCTAGGCGCCCCACACTAACTAGAGGCTCCGAGCATGCACCAAGAGAAACATTTCTTGGAACGATTTTTTTTTGAAAATTTGTACACTTCCTCAATTCCTTTTTTTATTGTTGTTGTTGGCAAAAGAAAAAACAGCACACCTGATGCTAATAAGTGATACTACTACTCATAGATCTTGTATCATGGTCCCGATAATCGCATTGCCTAGGGGCCCTGATAGGTTTAATCCGGCGCTGCCTCTGCTTTTCATTTCGGTGATGAAAGTCTGGGACTAATGTAGCATTAAGCTGTAGCACTTTATCAAGTATAGTAATTAGCGTCTGGCGTGTTGTGGTTGTGATATAATACCAGTTATATTTCATAGTGCGGATCCCTATCTATATATAGAGAAAAGAAATAAGTTCAGTAGACTCATCTGAATAGGTTATATGAAGTTAAAATGCTTCTGCATTTTTATTATTTGCGATGCGACAGTAAATAATTTTTTCTTTTATCTTATCTTAAACTTTTATCGTATTTCTCTACGTAAGGACATAATACCTGGCATGTTTTATTTATAAAAAAAATATGTACCCACTATACAATAAATATAATGACAATTTGATTAATTAAGAAACGAATTTGCTTTGTTTGTAATGGATTTATAATGTATTAAAGTTTTTAATTACCATATTCTTAATAACTAATTTCTTGTTCATTCTTTGTCGTAAATGATTATTGTCGATTTATATGTTTATGGGATATCTTCTCGTGCACTGTTGAAAGAGCATATGGGTTTCAAGTTGAACGACCTGACGGTAATACTGAGAACTACACTTGTAATCACAAACTGATCTAATGTAAACATCATTAACAAAATTAAACCGTCCAGGTTTTAAAGTTATAATACCTGAGAAAAGTTTGTTCCTCTTACCCTGATGCATACTATTTAAACGGTTCCAAAAAGTAGAGGAATCATCGATGCTTGTATCCCACTTCTGACTTTGGAGGCATTTCTTGACAGGTAGGATCACCACTGGATAATCTTACTTGTCGAGTCGATGTTTTTTAGTTCTATAATGGCAATGTAATTTCATTGTATGTCAATAGTTACATAAAGTTTAGGATTCATTAGTAATTGCATAACCACTTGTACCTTTATACCGTTGAGTTATCGAGATTAGTTCTGGCTGTGATGAAATAATTTATTGCGAACTGTTAGCTGAACTAACATTTCGATTTCGTTGCAGCTGAATAAACAGACTGATTTATCAAAGTTTATATCTGCATGTAATGTATGCACATATAATGTAAATGTGGGTAGATCGAACAACGTGTGCTTATAAATATGCTCGTTGGAGGGCCGTCGCGGTCACTAATTCGGGAATCGCTGCAGCTAGCAGTTCAGTATTAGTTCTACGGGGTTTGCAGGCAATTACTATCTTATGGACATATACTATAGTGCATAAAATAGTACACTAAGAAAAACATAAGTTGTTAAAGTACCCACAAAAATTGAAAATTTTAGTCTACTGTGGAGCAATCCTAATCTCGATAACCCGCACACTTTTTTAATCCACACTTTAATTAATAATTTACAATTAACACGCCTGTATTTATTAATAATTGTAATAACGTATCCCCAAAAGAACCTGTTCAAGTTTGACTAATTTGATAATGTATAAAATGAAATGTAATTTTAGAATAAGTTAATGATAGATATTTTTATAAATATCAATGTTTATGTATATACTTGTAACACTAAAAACGTTTTTGGACTGTCGATTGGCTGATATAGCATATACCTATAATTTATTTGCTTCAACATTTTAATATTAACTAGGTATCATACTATTTTGCTTAGAAAACTTTTTGTTCTCAATTTGTGAATTTGTAACGCGATTGTAGTTATTAACAAACCAGAGACTGCACTCGCATCGAGTCGACATAAGACATCGTGTGGTTATCTTTTGGTGTCAAAAATATTCTATTAGGAAATGCTTAAGTGCCTACTAATTATTGAATAGACAAAATAATTTTACGATTTTATATTATTGTTAATCAGTTGTTCAAAAACGATTATGTTGACTAAATAAAACCATTATTAAGACTTCAACTATCCTTTTATTTAGTCTCCGGTAAACTACCCACACATGGGTAACATACATCAGATTTTTGACATAAAATTACAAATAATAGTTATCATAAAATAATTGGAAAACGCTAAATTTATATCTACTTATACCATCTAAGACGTTGACTGAACTTGCTAAAATATCTTATGTTTATCTCTTATTTATAAAGTCAGTCACTCCTTTGGTCAACACAATGTCTTGTAAAATTGTAATATATTTTGGAGAAATGTTGGAGAGGCAACAATTAGTTACACTTCTTACTGTCTAGCAATGATGTATTACATCATAAAGATACGTACATCGACTAAGGAGTGTCTCGTACCAATATAGTATTAAAACATATTTGAAAATTACCTTAAGCAGCAACTAAATGAAACATTTTAGTACAATAAATTGCATCAATGTTTACATATTATTTTTCACACAACGTAGAAAAATCAATACTTCAAAAAAAAGTGGAGGGAAGTGGTCTCTGCCTACTCCTATGGGAAAAAGGGGTGAATGTATGTTTAAAAAAATTACTGCATTTGCCTAGTGTCGTATCGTATTATCTCATAGAATGAACGTGTTTAAAATGCCCCGTATTGTTATCTCACTTTTAAAGAGACCTAGTACACGCAGAATGGAACGAGTCACGGTTCTTCAGTCTAATAACATCAATGCTACTCAAAATATATAGCTACCCTCAGTTTTAAAAATTTCATTATATTGAACAATTCCGTATATAAGTGCAATATTAAACCGCAAGTTTGTTTAAAATATTTTTGGCAAGTATTTTTTTAATATTTCTTGAATTTTCTTAGCGGAGTTTTGCATAAAAATGTTTTCTACAAAACTCAAACTTTATTTAATGATAACACTAAACAATGCCTCATCGACAATATATTTCAAATATCGTGTAAATACAGTATTTATAAATGAAAAAAAAAGCAGTAAGTATTTTACTATATATTCATTTTGTAGATGAGATACAAACAAATATATAATGGGCCTAATCACATTTTTCACCTCATCAATATTGGTAATCCTATAGATTCTTACAGCATACTAAGATAATTTGAAGAGTCTTCATCAAACACATACTTCACAGACAATCCACATAATTTAAGAGCAACTATTTACCCTCAACGAAAAAATTTATTAAACTTCCAATACATATTTTATGCAGAGTGACTGTCATACATATAAGTGAACCAAATTATTATCTTATGACTTAAATTTATAGACACTAAGTTAAATGCTCAAAATTACAAGGAAAATCAAGCCGAAATCTAATTAAAATATATTCACTATACATAAGAATTATTACATAATTATAATAGTTATACACACACACTTTCTTTTCATTATAGTAAATTTTATAAACTTGAAAAAAACAAATCATAATTTGCGAATTTCGGCTTCTTTAAGTGAAAATTGAGACTCTTAATACTTACACTATGAATATTCTAAATATTAAAACCACTAGTTCTGTAATAATCACATAATTCTTTAATGAAATCTCTAAAATACTCGAATTAACAACACTATGTACAATAAAAAATACAATTTTCAGCTCACATCATATGAATATGCTGTGAAATGTGACCTGCCAAAAGATGAACTGAATCATAGAAATGCCATATCTGTGCATCGCTTCACTCTATAATTTCGCTATAAGTAAATATCTCATTCAAAAACATGTATACACAATTCATGATTATGAAGACTGAAAGTTGTTTTTACAACAATTTCAAAGTTATAAATGCCTTATGCGTCAATAATTCCCTGGACTCCTGAAGTGCGGCATGTGGCCCTATAATCTGCCGTTCAAAATGGCATATGGCTGACCACCGGTACTGGTCGAAGTCCTTAGACTCTGGGACTTTATAAAAGGACTAAACAAGCCAAATAGATGATTGTGAATACCTAACAACTCACTACAACGCCTCTTACGTCATAGACAAAATCCGGTTATTAATATTGATGGATATTGAAGTATTTTATTAAATTTTGAATCATGTGGCGAATTTAATAAAGTTTATTAAAATCAATATGAGCGTGCGATTAAACTTGCACTAGATTCAATTCTAATAAGATTGTTTTAAAAACTTTAGGTTTTTATAAAAACCAGATTTTTTTTTTATTTTTTTATTGCCAACGGTGGCAAACGAACAAGCAGCACACCTGATGGTAAGTGAAACTGCTGCACATGGACCTTTGCAATACCAGGGGCACAGCCAGGTCGCTGCCTACCGTGAAGGAAATACTCTTCTTAAACCTCATTTAAAGAAGGACATGTCATAGCGCTCGGGAAACACAATATGAGCTATAAATGATAATAATTGTTTTTGGAAATATAGTTTTAATGGACCCTATAAAAATACCATACGCCTATGTTACAAGTGTTCTGTTCCAATAAAACATACGATGGCAAAATAAAATTTACGACTTCCGGTTGTGGCACCATTTGCTTTTCCAAAATGACTATTGTTCTAAAGTTAGCCATAAATATTTAATAGATGTGTATATGGACTTTTATATTGACTTCATGTCACATTAAATCATCAATTTGGCTTAGTCATATACAAACTGCGACAGAGTGCCCTGAAAAATATTTACAATAACTTGCAGGGATTTCACTGTTCTCACAACAATATTATTTTAATTTGACTTTTGTTACAATGGCTTTAGAATTTATATAGAATACACACTGCATTGGCACAAAATAGTAAAATTAGCACAATATTACACAATGCATAGACAATATTTGTTTTACATTGCCCTTAGTGCATCTTGATTTCACACAAAGAATTAAATTCACTAACACTAATATGACATTTACAACATGAAAAAGTACCTATATTTAATTATATATGCTACTATTAGCTGCGAATCAGTTTACAATATATATTTGAAAAACATAATTCTTTCATTCAGTCAAAAATTCTTCATTCATTCAAATGCCCATATAAAAAAACGTAGTACACTACTCTATGGTTATCAGAGAAGAAAATATCCCTTCGCTTTATTAATAGCTTTTTTTTTTAAACATAAAAAATACTCCTCAAACACAAACTAATAAAAGAGCAAATTCACATCAAAATGGGTTTCCAAAAGATATTTACTTTGGTAATGTAGGAAGAAATGTTTATCTCGCAAGTCATTAAATAAAAAAAAATATATTCATCAATGACTAATTAATCATCATCATCAATCACAATTGGTTCATTATTCACGGCTACATGATCAACATCTAAAGAATCATCATCTATAATGTTCACAACATCATCATTTATAATGTAATCAACAGCAGTTGGTGTCATTTCTTTTTGATATAAAGACAGCACATCCGATATTATAGGAGATTGAATAGATATAGGCTGAAGAGGCAATTCCTCATTAACAGTAACAATGTCTTTGAAATCTTTACAGTCTTGGCTCTCCTCATCTTCAATACACACTTGTGAAAGTACTTCCTCCTGTTCATCTTCATCATCAGTATGACCATAATATTTTTCATCGTCCTTCAAATCTTTCGGTATATATGAGTTTATAAGATCTTTCAATTTCATGTCACATGTAAATATTTTGGAAGGATCGGAATCCTCCTTATCACATTCATGCATAGAGAAAAGTTTAGATGAAGTAAAATACTTGCGACAGGACTGACATTGGTTATACATGTGAGCCCGATAATGGTTGTGTAAATTGGGGAATTCATCACCACAAATAGCACACGGTTCTGGTTTCACCACAGCTCTGTAATGCATCTTCTTCATAGACTTATGTATAAGCTTCATATGTTTCATGAACAGTCCGTATTTAATAAACTTCTCTCCACATTTCTTACACTTAATCGGCCTCTTGTTATATTTTCTGCTTCTATGTGAGAATGCATGTATATTAAAAGCATCCATTGTTTTGAACTTTAGCGAGCAGAATCTGCATGAGATCGAACCAGATCCTTTGTGAATATGATCGTGCTTAGCTTTAGAACTCTTTCTAGTGATAGGCTTGAAGCAGAATCTGCACTCTTCATATTTAGCTTGGTTTTCAGCGAAGCTGTTGACACTACTGTTAACTTCATCGTCACTTTCTATAACGCACAAGTGGTTATCGAAATCTGCTGTTGAGAAGAAATATTCACCGCACTTCTTGCATCTGTTCTCCTCATGGTAAGACAAGTGTCTGTGCAAATTGAAGAAACTCTTATTACAGATCTTGCATGTCTCCTCAATGGATTCTTTGGGCATTGTGATCCAATCTTTATCATCTCCGTGAACATCCCTCATATGGTATATCATGTCTCTAAATGCTACAAAAGTCTCATCACAATGTTCACATTTATGCGGCTCGTCCACATTTATTTGAGCAAAATGATGATTTTTATGTTTACGGTAAAGTGTAATAGTACCAAACTTTTTCTTGCAATAAATACATCCATAGTAACCTATTGTGCGATGGTAAATTTTGTGAGTGGACAAAGCGTAATCATTCTCAAATACTTTAAAGCAATAGTCGCAAACAATTTCTTTGTTACTAGACGAGGCTTCGCGACAGATTTTGATGCCGTGTTGCGTCCGGAGATGACAATCTAGTTTCACTTGAACATGGAAAGGTTTATAGCAAACGTGGCACTTTATTTTCTTAGAATAAGTCTCAGTTTCGCCTAACAACTTTTTCTTATCACATGAGAATGCTAAATGCCCCTCCAGGAACCGCAGCGAGCTGAAGTAATCA
The DNA here is from genome assembly GCA_032191425.1 of Lymantria dispar. Taxonomy (NCBI): domain Eukaryota; kingdom Metazoa; phylum Arthropoda; class Insecta; order Lepidoptera; family Erebidae; genus Lymantria; species Lymantria dispar. The sequence goes on along the minus strand of CM063445.1, from coordinate 6,665,735 downwards.
AAGCAATAATTGCATCTCAGAGAGTTGTGATAATCGAGATGTCGCTCGAAGTTGCCTTTGCTGGCGAGAACCTTCATACATATAGAACACTGCAGATCTTTAAGCGGACCCATGAGGCGCTGTTCAGTGCGATCGGCGATCCAAGTTTCCTCAATATCATGTGTGTCTCGCATGTGGTAATGCAAATCATAGCCTCGTCCAAAAGTTTCATCGCAAAGCTGACATTTCAGCGGATTGTCAATGTACTTTTGAGTTAAATGACCTTTTATATGTACCCTATGATTTTTCAAAGAAATTGTTTTCTTTCCACAGAATTTGCATTTAAAAAATTCAGGCTTCCTTAAATGTGCTTCCTCGTGCGCTTGTAAGCGACGTTCTTCGAGGAACACTTTGGCGCACAATTTACATGAGAAATAAGGTTGCGGAGGTGCATCCGGATCAGTTTTGATCATCTTACTCTCAGGATGTGTCCGCCTCAAATGACGGATCAATTTCCCTAAATCCTTGTAATACCGTGAACATATGGGACATTTCACTTTATCCTTTCGAAATTTTTCAATCCTCTTCTTGTGAGAGTGATGATCAAAATTGTGGCCTTTAACATGTCTCTTGAAGTAAGTCTCATCTGTGTAACCCTTACCACATATATTACACTTATAAGGTCCATTTTCATCCTCATAATGTGTTCTTGTATGTATTTCAAGTCTTCTTTTATTGGTAAATTTAATTTTGCATATCTGGCATTCATGACGTGCGCCATATAGAAAAGTTTTTGAATTATGCCAAGTGAGATGACATTTTAATGAGTTCTCGGAGTCACAAACTTTTCCACAGTGTCTGCATGTGTGTGTACCATCGAATATAGTTCTATCTACGTTATTTGGAATAATGTCACCGACTATAGTGTTTTGTACGCTCTCACCTCTCTTATAATGTATAAGCATATGTGATAGATATACTTTTCTATGTTGGAAGATCCTCTCGCATATTGAACACTGGTAGTCTTTGCTTTTGAAGCGAGTCTGTTTGTGGTATGTCATGTGTGCTTGTGCTGCGCGCAAATGTTTGCTCTTTCGGCCGCATATATTGCATGTTAGATGTGCCGGATTTAGATTTGTGTCCGTATAATGTTCACGCATGTGTAGCTTATAGTGACGCTGGAATCTGAATGACTGCAACAAAATAAACAAAGTTTATTTTATAATGTACTAGCAGACCCGGCCACGCATTGCTGTGGCTAATGTTTTTATTATATTACAAAATGTAATATAATAAAAACATAATAAAATATTAAGCTATTTAAGTGGAACTGTAGGAGAACATCTATCATGGAGGTCGTTATATTTTTTTACAAATGGCATCTATGTAAAAAAGCAAGTTAAAATCGTATATGACACGTTTGTTGGTTTGACATAGCAGCGCCATCTATTAATTAATTACTCAATCCAGTCAACAGATATCGCCATCTGTTAAAATCGTTTGGAGTTAACAGATAATTGTGAATGTCAAATAATAGGTATACATAGGTAATACAAATAATTTGCAATAAAATAATATTGCGACTATAAATTAAGATGTAAGCTATCCTATCTTTCAAGTTGGATCAAACTGCACACGGTGTGCAAATTTGAGTAAAATCGGTTAAGTAGTTTAGGAGTCCATTGCGTACAAACAAGGTGACATGTAATTTATATATATTAACATTATGAAATAAACTGCGGTGTAATACTACACTCGTGCGATTTAAGATCATAATGTGTCACTACCTAATATAACGCCGTGGGAGTCATAAAAATCAGTATTGATATCACCAGGAGAATAATAAAAGACTGGAATCTCCAATCAGAAGCATAGCGATAATGGGATTATACACCCCTTGAAGAGGCATATGTCCACAACTGGATACTGCATCTAACATTGGATAAATTGATGGATGGATCCACACTGAAGGGAGAAGATTGTGATGTGTTATCACACTTTCCTTCCCCTCTTTAGAGACTACTAAGGGTACGTAAATAGATAACTAACTAGTGAAGGATTTCTCAAATAAAATTCTTAACGCTCAATTGCTTTCCTTGTGGTGATGGTGTAAGAATATAATTCATCACCCCCCACCTTGCCCGTGGATATCGCAAAGACATGTTAATATACAATTTAACATTTAGCAAGAGATGGAAAACTCGAAATGAAACCCTATACCAAAACATCCAACCAGTGTAGTAGGTCAATTTCCCTCCTATTTTGGTGGAGGTCTGAGCCCAGCAATGGGATGTATATAAGATAAAATGCCACCCAACTTACCTCATTACATACGAAGCAGTCATACTTCTTCTCTATGTTTTGACCGACGTTAGTATGCCAATTGACGTGTCTCTTGAGCGAGATCAACGTAGCCATCTTCTTTCCACAGATGGGGCAAGTGAATCCACTCAAATTCACAAGTGGATTGCCCTCTGTATCATTCGGAACCTTGCCAAAGTCGTTGTGACTCTGGTTCCATTCCAGAGGTTCCGGTTTCGTCACAACGACTTCACAAAAATCCGACGGATTCACCGTATTCTCTTCAACCTTCTGTTTTAATCTGTGAACTAATTTGATATGGGTCGCTAAAGCACTGCATGCTTTGAATGTAGCTTCACATTCAGTGCAGGTATATATGTTTCTGGGTTTTATATTCTTTGCTATGTGAGTTTGATTATGTTCATTTATATCGCTGACTTTCATTTCTAAGTCGCAGATTAGACAGCGGACTAAACAGTCCTTTAGGTGGACTTTAGCTAATTTATGACCAGAGCTCATGTGGTGTTTCGTTCTCTTATGGTGAAGTAACACACGTTTGTATGAGAACCGCTTCTCACATATATCGCAAGTATTATCATCTTCTTCTTGACTAGATTCCGATTCAGAGCGATATTTTGTCGCGCTAACTAAGCTAGTTGACGCTTTATCGGGTGGTTCGATTTTTACTTCGATAGGAACTTCTGTATGACTCCTCTCCTTGTGCGTGGCGAGTGCTTTTTTGTATTTGAACTCTTTGCCACAAACATCACATTTATAGGCTCCACTTGCAGGGTAAGTATTGCTCTGAACTGAATGTACAGAAGCAGTATCATCCAGAGTGCTGGCTCTGAAAAAAAAAAAGAAATACGTTACGAATTTGTCAATGTCTGAAAATGAATTTTCCGAAATAAACTTTTATTTATGTAGTGACAGAGTAACAATACAATGTTACCATCCCTTTCTTTCCTGAGAATGATTATGAAAACCTCAGATAAAGACTTAAGGGATGCAAGCAGATAACATTGTTGCAAGACGAGAAACCTCGAAATCACATATTACGAAATCACCTAATCAGCATGGTCTAGCAGTTCAATTTCCTCCCAATGTTGAGGACCATTTTCCATTTTAATTCACATGATACATGAATTTATAATGATGAAAAAATACTTTGCCATAAAGCCAGCACTCCTACTATGAAAGCAATTCACGGCCAAAATGAAAAATTTGAAAGAACACAGAAAATAGCATTAGCAAAGAAAATTACCTGGATTCATTATCACCATCTTCCTGGATTTTGGTAACATGTGCAGTCAAATGCTCAATCAGTGTGTCTTGTGATGAGAGCTTCTTGAAACACATTCGACACTCATAAGTATCTTGCGAGTCAACCTCAGGCTCCGCAACCAAAATCCGGGGTTCGAAATGCATGTTCTTTATATGTTGATAGTATGATGTCTTTCTAGACGTAAATTTATTACAAACGGGACACTCGAAAGGTTTAGACTCATCTGTCTTAGGACAGGAGACAAAATGCGCGTTATGTAGTTGGTAATCATCAAATAGTTGATTGCAATATAGACACGGTACAGGCACCTTTTTGTTAGGTTCTGCTTTCTTCAGAACCGCAGCGTGAACAATCTTCATATGCTTTGCTAAGGTATCGCGATTTTTGTACTGGCCCATACAATATTCACAGGAGACGGTAGAAGCAGTAGTTGTTGTTGTTGTTGGAGTTTGGACATTATGTTTAGCATCGATTGGTTCTAATGATACGAGCAATTGCTTTTGAGGTGATTTGACCGGCGTTTTTCCACACACATCCTGGTGACGCTTCAACATAATTTTAAGTTTAAATGTTTTATCGCATTTGTCACAAGTCAATTTGTCTTCAACGTCTACTGCATCTTCATTATTTTTCTTCGGTATTTCCACAACGGCATCTTTGCCTAGAGGTTCTTCAAGTTTTTTACCATGCATCCTAGTAGTGTGAATGGCGAGATTTTTGTATGCTACAAATTCTTTATGGCATATCTTGCATTTGAAATTCCTCATCAGAGGTTCATCCGAATCAGTTTCTGGTAGATAAGATCCACTAACATCTTCATAATCGGAATCTTGCTGTGAATTATTTTCAGATTGCAAGCGTGGCCTCTTTTGCGTATTTCGAAGTTCTTCAACGCGCTTAGAACTAGACGGTCTGAAATCATTAGATCGTCCTCCAATTGAGATGTTGCCATCACTTTCTATGCTCCGTTTTCGATTTCTGGATGCGGGTGATATTTTTTCTTCGTTTGAAGATGACGGTTTGGTAAAATTTGAACTGTTGGTGTGATTTGAAAATGCAGAATCACTACTCTGCCTATTGGGTGGTGGCGGACTGATGCTAAACCCTGAGGAAAATTCAAACAAGTCTAAATTGCTAATAAGTCAAAATATGAGATGTGTAAAGGATGAATTGTTATTAAATGTTGACAAGTATCAGCCTAAGTAATATTTTATATATATGACCAACTGCGCTTCTATTGAGAGTACAAGCATGATTAAAATATACAAAATGCACTCAAAATAGCTATCGATAGACTACACAAATATGCTGGTTGTGTGAAGTTAATATTGGTTGATGCTTTACTGATAAGTGACAAATCGCATTGATCATCATTACCCGGTTATACAGGGTAGTAGTGAGTCGTCGACGATTTTACAGTCGACGCAACGAGACCGTTTATCGTCGATGATAAACTAGTTGAAAAAACAGTCTAATTTTCGACTAGTTTACGTCGTAGACGCTTAGACAAGACGAGACGTTTAATTTATATTATGACTTACGTTGATCGTCCATTGGTAAAGGACAACGAAATTTCAACGAATTTTATTAGACAACAGTTTCATTGTACAATATACATTGACGCTTCAATATGTAATGATAGTCCCATCACATGATAGCAGAGTTCAATGAATTGCAATTAATCTATCTATGCGTTATGATTTCGGCTCGACTCGCGCCTACGGGCGGTGAGGTTTGCGGGGCGGGTAAAGAGCGTGGCGGGCCGTGCGAGCGCGCGCGCATCACGTCGTCCAAGTTCGGGCCGATTCGGGCGCTTTCGAATACTCGCAAGTCGTCGTCGACTCGTCGCGTTCGTGTGAATCATTGATGCGACGACCGATTTGCGAAGCCGTTCATACATAAACATGTTTATCAGTCAACTATAAACTAGCTGGTGGTATAACTTTTCCGTGTGGTGACGGAGTAAGAATACAATTCACCACCCCCTATCTTACCCGTGGGTGATCGTACGAGACGACTAAGGGATATAAAACGCATATAACATCTATGCGAGAGAAGGAACGTCTGACCAGCGTGGTATAGTAGGTCAATTACCCTTCCATTATGGAGGAGGCCCGAGCCCAACAGTGGGACGTATGTGGGCTGAGATGATGATGATGATAAACTAGTTTATTAGTTCACGGCAAAGACACAGTCGACAAAAACTGTTCGTTTATTCAACGACCACCACTAATACAGGGTGACTGGTAAAAGATTGTACATATTGAAGAAGGCTACTCGGTACTCGATTCTGATACCGAATATATAAAAAAAAAATAGTACTTAAATTTTGAACTATTTATCTTATAAAAATATTTAGTCCTGGACACAAATGATAATATACCTACCTATAGGTATATCTATCTATGTATAGGTTAACGCACTTGTACTAAAAATTTACGTAACGACATTAAACTAGTTATTGGGTGATATGCCGACAAGGCCGTCTCGGGCCAATGAGACCGCAGGGCGGCTATCCCTACCTATTCCTCACGGCATACGCGAATCCTTCAAAAAATTCTAAAATTACATTTAGTTGTCCGCGGACCGCGATGGCCTAATCATACTAGTGTGTTTCTAATCCTTGCGTAGCTCCGTTCGTCGGATTGTCTTTTATGCACGTTTATTATTTTTTGATATTATGTAAATAACAGCTTTCGATGTAGTGGTTGATGGCATCTTGTGCTGATAATGCTATAATACTGCAGGCGGTTGCTTAACTATGGCCCATTTCATATTCTGCGTCACCCTCAAGGTCGTGGCTGAAACCGCTTTTCCAGTAAGCCTTGAAGGACATATCTTGCAGTACTTCCAAGAGGAACTGCAAGCTAGCACAAGTGAAGCCACTCGAAGTTTTAACGTACATATCTACGTCACAAAACTATTTGGAACATTTCAAAACGTGGCGTGAAACATGCATGTCAATTTCAACGTGTTCTAGACTTTGGTGAATGGACTATGTCCCGCGAGTTTTGCCAGTGATTACTGTTTAACGTAAAAGCATCAAGTGAGAGTCAACGTAAATGTGTTATTGTGTTGTATGTCGTAAGGATCCCAACTATAAAAAGAAAGGTATGTTGTATGTATTGTTTTAGGCAGGGGCTCTTGCCACGCTGGACGTCGTACAAACAACCAACATAACATACGGCTGTTTGTAGATTAATAACATTATCCCTATACCTACTATTAATAATTCTAGCAGTAAAATCGACATTAAAAAAGAAATTAGCCGAGTGCGTGACCTTGACAAGTGCTAATAAAACTAGTACCCCTACTCCCGCACGTGTCCCCCACGCGGTGACAGTTCGTCTGTACTCAGTCAAAGCGCGCGCGCCGATTTGGACATTTTGCATTTCCGTATTTATTAACTTACAGTTACGAGTCATTTGATTGCCCGCGCTTTTTTTAACCGTATTTGTAAAAAGTGATAGAATAGTGATATGAATTTTTAATTTCATATTCACTAAATCGTTGTGAATTAACAATATTAGTAACTAAAGTTGATCATTACGCGTCATTTACGTAAGCAATTATTTTGTTAATTTTGATTGCTGGGATTAGCGTAATTGTAATTTGTAAATAGATTTATTATTTAATCACTGTACATAGGTATGATTCCACTTTTTAAATACGCCAGAAACACCAAGGTGCCTCCTAATTTATACCAACTGCCTCTAATCTAAGTACATTAGAAATTAAGAATTTATTTTGAAAAATTTTGTTACGAACGTTTATTATTTTCTAGGTATTTTGCCTGTCCTAAGCCAGGATCAAAGTATGAAGGAAAAGTGACTGATACCTTTATCAATGACTATAATAATTTATAATAATAATTTTAAGACAACACCATGCACTAAGGTAATAATCCTTGTATTGCTGGGAACTTTACAAACAATAATAATTAACGGACACAAATTACATCCAGACTCAGAACAACAAGTTGTGGATCACACAAAGTGTTGTCCCGCGTGGGAGATTCGAACCGCCGATACCGGCGTTGCAAGCCGCTATGTTAACCACTACGCCATCTGTGCACTAAGCTTGAATACGATCCAATACCTCTAGTCTAGGGTGAGCATATTTTTGGGAGTCTTGCGACACTAATATTGTTGATGTTTACTATGTTGTTATTAATATTGTTTTCTTTTTACATTTTTATTGGTTACCTGTGACCATTATCTATCGTTTCCTTCAATATGTACAATCTTTTACCAGTCACATTGTATATTTCCGCAATTCATAGTCCAAGACGTGCATGGACAATGCAAATCAATTATAATAAGAATGCAACCACTTATATACATTAATTGGAGTTATAAAAATGACCTCTAAAATATTGAAATGGCAACGCCAAACTTTCGTGACTTTCATCTTAATTCGTTTTAGGTGTTTACTTTTTAAAGTTATTTAGGTATTAAGATCTAAATAAATAATAGTTCAAAAAAACTAAAAAACTACGTTTTTAAAGAAAATCCAACTAAAAATAGAAAAAAAAATCAAAATTTGAAATAAGAAGTGTATATAGGAAAAAAATATTTTTTAATGTAAAAAAAGCGTGGGGTGCTCGAACCGACCAGACAATTTTTGAAGGGATATAGTCAATCGGCCCAACCGGTAGGGACTTGGGGTGTGTTACGGTAGTTTTTTATATTAAATCCGTAATCATACGACCCATAATCTGATGCTAGCTCTGCCAACGGCTTTGTTTGCACGGATTACGTACCTATTTATTTCTATTATTTTGTATGGACACTAACATTAGTAACAATGTTATTAATATTTATATATATATATATATATATATATATATATATATATATATATATATATATATTTCCGTGTGGTGACGGAGTAAGAATACAATTCACCACCCCCTATCTTACCCGTGGGTGATCGTACGAGACGACTAAGGGAGATAAAACGCATATAACATCTATGCGAGAGAAGGCAAACTCGAAATAAAACCCTATACCAACACGTCTGACCAGCGTGGTATAGTGGGTCAATTACCCTTCCGTTGTGGAGGAGGCCTGAGCCCAACAGTGGGACGTATATGGGCTGAAATGATGATATATATATTATATTAGTCATAATTGTTGTTATTTTAGCAATTACCATGAAAACGGCGGCTCTGTAGACGGGCGTTGCTACTGTCCAAATACTAACGTTTTTCTGTGTTCCGTGGGTGTCGTAAAAAGACGATTAAGGGATTAAATATGCATATAACATCTATGGAGATGAAGAAATACTTGAAATGAAACCCTATACCAACACGTCCGACCAGCTTGGTATAGTAGGTCAATTACCCTTTTTATTTTTTTTCACGCTGTGGAAATGCATTTACGCACTATCCCCCGCCGGTTACAGATGGAGGAGTGTGTGTGGGACTCACCGGCCACAAAAGTGACCGAAATACCCACTAAAACTACAGCGCCTCTTTCCACGCTTTTAAGGGGTGCCGGAGAGGTCGACTGATAACATTCTATCCCCGACACCCCAACGCTTGGCCGTCTAGCCTCCGTCATGTCATCATTCAGGGCGGTGGGAGGAGGAGCGCATAGCGCCGTCTCCTCCTCCTTGATCGTCGCCAGCGAAGCGAGTCAGCGGACGCAAGCGCCTCGCATGCCCGCTCCGCGGCCTCTTACCTTGTCATGACAGCCTCACAGAAGGATGCCATCGACGTCGGCCAACAGCTGTCGGCAACAACAAGTCTGTTATTCCCATATCCGTTGACAGGACGTGGCGCTGAGGCCCCCAGGTGGGGCATACTTCCAGTGTGTGGCGCGCGTCGTCATTTAGCGCGCCACACTCATGACATCCTGGGGCCACTTCTATTCCAATTTTGTGCAGGTACCGAAGACCCCATGTCCGGTAAGCACCTGCACCATCCTAAATGAAAGGCTGCCGTGCCAGGTCAATTACTCTGCTATTGTGGTGGAGGAGGCTCGAGTCCAACAGTAGGACGTATATGGGCTGAAATGATGATGACTGACGTTTATAGACAGTGTTCCGCACCTATTTATTGTAACATTAACTATGCTTGTAGCTATTAAAAAAATAATCCCATTACCTATTTGGTTATGAAAAACAATATTATTATTGGATGCCATTTTTAAAAACTACCTTACGCATTTTATAGCATAGTTTTATTTACAACTAGCTTCTGCTCGCGACTTCGTCCGCGTGGTATAGATACTTTGGGCTAACGCTAACTTTAACCTAAGACTTTTTTTACGTAGAAGGTGATAATATTTTTAATAATACGGTTCCGTTACATGATTTTTGCGAAAACTTAGCCGTTTATGCAGCGGAGTCTCTCGAAAAGAAAATAAAACTCAATTTTGAAACATTCTTCATCGGCACTTCGTTCCTGTTGGTCTTAGCGTGATGATATAGAGCCTTCCTCGATAAATGGGCTATATAACAGTGAAATAATTTTTCAAATCGGATCAGTAGCTCCTGAGATTAGCGCGTTTCGTACTCTTATCTCGGATACGGACTGACATTGTGGCGTTCCTATACAAACACTTCAATATAACGATGGTCGATTTTGTATCGCTGAAGGGACTGCAGCACCGCCCAAGTTTTGACTGGATTAAAGGTTTTCTCATAGTCCACAAACGCTACACACAGGGACAGATTATACTCCTCGGTCTTTTGTATCATCTGCCGAAACGTGAAGACTTATAGACGTGGCTCAAGAGTGAGATGGATCTGTAGTTCTTTAGAAGAGCTTTGTCGCCCTTCTTGAAGAATAGCACTACCACACTCCTAGTCCACGACTCTGGAACATCGCCCCCGAGGATGACGGAATTAAATAGCTTCTGAAGGACCTTTAAGACCGGCTTGCCGCCTGCCTTCAGGAGCTCTGCCGTAATTCCGTTATCTCCCGGTGCCTTACCGCTTCGTAGTTGTTTGAGAGCCATTCTGATCTTGCAAGCTGATGTCCGGGATTTCTTCGGATGCGGAGTTGAACTTGGATCTGGGATCTTGGACCAAGCCGTCAACAGGATTTCGGGATGATTTATATAACTGTCCATAGAACCTTTCGACCTCTCCCAAGATCTCGCTTTGGGATGAAATGACACTATCGTCATCGACTTTTGTATAGATAATCAACGTGCCTCGTACTATGTGGTGATCCCACCCACTTTGAATCCTGCTGATCACTGAGTCATCATTGAATATCTGTCGTTCATCCGACAAGATGCAGTCTATCTCGTTTTTTGTTGAACCATTGGGGCTAATCCAGGTCCATTTCCTTTGTGGTTGCTCTCTGAAGATTGAATTCATCACAAAGAGGCCTTCCTTCTCCAGAAAATCTGCCAGTTTCTGGCCCCTCTGGTTTCTCTGTCCATATCCATGTTTGTCCACCCTCAACTCATCATCACTTCCTTTGCCTAGTTTCGCGTTGAAGTCTCCCATAACTACCGTGAAGTGGGTTTTGGTAGTATATGGCTTTCGAGATGTCCTCGTAAAAGGCCTCCACCTCGTCGTCGGAGTATGCCGAGGTCGGTGCGTATACCTGTATGACCTTCAACGAATACCTCTTGGTAATTCGTGAGTATAAGGACCGCTATCTTTGTCGACACACTCTCGATCCACTCCACATTGTCTACGAGAGACTTGCGAACTATAAATCCTATACCGCCTTGGGACGGGTGATCGCCCTCCTGATAGATGAGCAAGTTTCCAGACCGGAGGATTATTGTGCCCTCGCCCTCTCTTCGCACTTCTGATAATCCTACAATGTCCCAGCGGATTTTGTTCAATTCCTCTTCCAGCTCGATGACCCTCTCATTAGTCCTAATGTTGTGTTACAAGGGCCAAAAGTCGTTTTGATGAGTAGCCGGATCGCTGCCGGAGATTCTTTGCACCGCCCGCTGTGGGTTACACACCGCTACCGGGCCCGCCACCAAAATGAGCCCGTAGGGCACCGGAGCTGCTATGACTGGGAGCCGTTTTTATTGTACTTGACATGAGAGGATAATGCCGTAATCGCCACGTTTCGCAGGCGGGTTGGCAATCGCAGTGAGATGTTTTACATTTTCCAGGAGAGAGCTGCTGCCCACTCTCCTGGTGATCGCTTAGCCGATTTTTACGAATCCCACGGGCAAGCAAGGGGTGGCGACAATTGCATTGAGAGACATAAATTTAATTTTTATTGTGTAATTCCATTTAATTAATTGCAATAATTTGTTAAGGTTATTTTTGACAAAAAAAAAGTTAAGTAGGTAGAAATTATAGCTTCCATTTATATTTTGTAATGTTAGAAAATTTGTTATATCCTCTGCATAATGAATTTGCTGACAAAAAGTATTGGTAACGTAAAATTCTATTTTGCATTAACTCTTACGGCCATTAGTTTCATTGGAGATTTTTACATTAAGGTTACACTGCAATAATTGGACATGGGCATTATTAGCTATGTCTGGTAATGGCTACTAACCGATATTTAGTGTCAATAACGATATCGATAACCATTGCCGAATATCGGTATCGGTGCGAATTTTACGCAGATGAATACGCGTTAAGTAATCGCGACCATATTTCTATTAATGAAACCAGTTATTGTTGTGATATTGTTAGTTGACAGCAGGGCGTCATCGTCAGTTGCTTGTAGCTAGATAACAGATAGCCGTTATTAGTTATATCAATACTGATATGTTAGAAATATGTCAACCGTTTTTGGTTACGTTAACTACGGATACATGTCTAATATTAATTACTTATCCATATATTTATTTACCTGGAGGTGGTATATAATTTCTTCGCAATTCTTGGTCAGCACGCTCACACTGTTGCTTAAATATGTAAGCACTGCTAAGTTTTTGTATGCATTCAGAGCATACTTTGTCTGGCAATCCATCTCCATCATAAATCTAAAACAAGTAGTGTGATTAATCTTTTAAACTTTCGCATAAGTTTTATAACAAATACACAGTGGATTCCCTCACAATATATCGAAATAAAATTGCAGCAGTTGTTTTATGAAAATTTAAAATGAAAGCAGCAAATAATGTGTGATAATTTTCTGTGTGGTGACGGAGTAGGTCTACTATTCACCAACTATCTTGTTCATGGGTGTCGTAAAAGACGACTAAAGGATATAACAAGCAAATAATATCTATGCAAGAGAAGAAAATTGGATCTAGTTCAACAAAGGAAGTTCAAATATTCTATGATACACTGGAACAAGTGATTAAAAAGAGCCTTATTACAAGACAGACAACCAAAAAGAAAGATGGGATACTCAAACAGCGTACACTAGATCTGATTCAAAGGCGTACAGAACTGTTATCCATGAAAAATAAAACGAAGCAGCAAAAAGAAGAACTAAAGATAATATTCAAACAATCCAACAAAGCAGTTAAAGAAGACTATAACAACCATAGATTTGATGTAATGGAAAGAAATCTCACAAAATACAGTAGTTCAAAACGAGCCTATAAAGAATTAACAATAAGCAAAAACTGGATACAAAGTTCGAAAACTCATCAAGAACAAATTAAATCAAGAAAGGATATCATAAACCACACCACCAAGTTCTACTCAAATCTGTTTAAAAACCTGCAGAGAATGCAACAATTGAAAAAGAAGAAGAATTGAAACCAATTAGAGAAGAACATATAGAACAAATACCTGAAAGCGAAATATTTAAATACCTTAAGAAACTGAAAATAGAAAAGAGTATCAGACCTGACAACATAACTAATGCAGCCTTAAAGATTGGTGCACTCATTTTGGCCACACACCTTACTAAACTTTTTAATTTAGTACTACAATCACAGACTGTGCCAAACCAGTGGTGCCACTCTGACATAGTACTATTATATAAAAAAGGAGATCCTTAAATATAGAAAATTACAGGCCCATCAGCTTGATGTCCAACATATACAAGTTATTTACTTCTATATTACTGGACAGATTGACACCAATGCTTGATAGCAACCAACCCATAGAACAGGCTGGTTTCCGCACAGGATTCTCTACATGTGACCACTTACATACAATTGAACAAATAATTGAAAAATATAAAGAATTCAACCAAACCGTATATATCGCTTTTGTTGACTACTTAAAGGCTTTTGATAGTATCATGCATAACTCAATATGGAGATGTGCAAGAGGAATACATAAACATCATAAAGAACATTTACTCAAAATGTGTAAGCAGAGTAAAATTAGAAAGAAGAGAAGAGATTAAACTAGGAAAGGGAGCGAGACAAGGGGATCCAATATCACCTAAACTGTTTATAGCAGTATTAGAACTAGTGTTTCAAAAAATAAATTGGAACAATAGAGGTCTCACAATCAATAACCAGAACATAGTCACTTACGATTTGCTGATGATATAGTTCGCTTTGCCAAAAGTGCCATAGAACTCAAACAGATGTTACAAATACTAAACAAAGAGAGCAATAAAGTTGGATTACAAATGAACAGTAACAAAACAAAAGTTATGACAAATGGACGAGAAATATCAATTTATGTAAATGAAGAGCAAATCGCAAATGTTGGTCCATTTGCGCCAAATTGGCAAGGTAAGAAAGCTTGACAAATGGGTGCCCCACGAACTCAATGATCGTAGAGACATGCCTTGCATTGCTCAACAGACACACAAATGAAGGAATTTTGAAACGCATTGTTACTTGCGATGAAAAATGGATTCTGTTTGATAATCGCAAGCGCTCAGCAAGTTGGTTGGATCCTGGTTCAGCACCTAAACAATGCCCTAAACGAAAACTTACCCCTAGAAAAGTGATGGTCACTGTTTGGTGATCTAGCACCGGTGTGATTCATCACAGCTTCTTACCAAATGGGGTGAGCATTACTGCAGATGTGTACTGTGAAGAACTGAACACAATGATGGAGAAGCTGGCATATCTTCAACCAGTATTGGTCAATCGCTCGTCTCCGCTGCTCCTGCACGACAATGCGCGACCTCATACTGCACAGCAGACGGTCTCCAAATTGCAAGAACTGGGGGTTGGCAGCTCTCCGTCATCCGCCATACTCACCAGACCTTGCGCCTACAGACTACTTCTTTTGCCAGAATTTGGATAACTTCTTGGCGGGAAAGAAATTCAATACCCGAGAGGCAGTACAAAATGCCTTTGAAGAATTTGTTGCCTCCCATCCAGCTGATTTCTTTAAGAAGGGCATCAATAAACTGCCGCTGCGTTGGCAAAGATGCATTGATTGCATAGGTAATTACTTCGATTAATACAAATAAAAAATATATGAAAAAAATCGTTTAATTTTTTTCATACATAACGGCAATTTCATAGGTAAAGACCTAATATAATACACTAATAATCGCTAATTTCTTACTTTAAAATTTACCTTGTACTGTAATATTAGGATATATGGAATTAAAAATGGCTTTATTATTATTATTATAAGAGAAGAAAAACTTGAAGTAAAACCCTATACTATCTCGTGTGACCGGCGTGGTACAGTAAGTCAATTTTACTTCTATCCAGGAGAAGGCTCGAGCCCCTCAGTGGGCTGGAATTAATGAATGATGATTGTGTGATAATGATTTATTATTAAGAATTGAATGAAATTTAGCTATATAGATGACACACAAATGAAAAAAAATCAGAACTCCTTTATAATTAATTAATGTACCTATAATAATTATTATTTATATTAATTAATTTTATTATTACTTTCTGTGAGGTGAACACTGGGGAACGTAGTCTATGCGAGCGAGACGACAAGAAATGACTGTTTGTGACTGTCATAAAATGACACTCCACACAACGCTACTACGGGTAGCCATTTTTCACTAGTAATATAAAGTAGTATGTCATTTTATTTTCATTTTTTTTAATAGATCTGATTGTTATCACGATATTTATTTTCTTAAGTTTTGATTGGGCGTACCTTTGTCATATTACTAACTTTATTAAATAGTAAATACATTATATATTATAAAATAAAATTATAACGTTTTATTAATATTATACCGACAGATTATATTAAGATTATAAAAATATGCGATTACAATTGCCTCGTTATTTTGTCCAATCACTACAAAAACAAACATAAGACAAAACCTTGAAACAGTGCAGTTTGACATGTTTTAATTTTCAAAACTGTTGTTTTTATATTTGTTAATTGAGTAATTGTTAATAATTTTAGCCGAAAATTAATATGTTTATTGTAAGTTGGCATAATTATTAAATTTTTAATGTTATTACTTGTTAATAAGGCAAATATAAGATATTTAAAATTGTGCCGTAAATAGTACGCCAGTTCAAAGTTACATCGCCCATTCTATCATGACCTGTCAGGAAGGCAATCTCTGAGCGGCCGGACTATAGGTATTGAGAATTTTATCTAGAATCTTATGGTGCTATAATTCTCAAACACATGAAGATTCATACAGCAAATGCCAACTTCAAAAAGACATAAGCAACATAACCTATCTGAGGTCTACATTAGGAATCTTTGTAAATGTTGCAGTGTGAATTACTACTTAACACTAGATTGCTCAAATCCTTGTATATAGCTACATTGCCCAAAAACAAACTAAATGACTGCTTATAGAATGTACAGGTACAACAAATACTCTGGTTATGAAGAAAAAGAGGATATTACCACTGTTGATAAAGTGGTTAATCATCATCATCGCAGCCCACATACGTCCCACTGCTGGGATCGAGGCTCCTCCACAATGGGAGGGAATTTGACCTACTATACCATGCTGATCAGACATGTTGGTATAGGGTTTCATTTCCAGTTTTCCTTCTCTTGCACAGATGTTATTTGCATATAATATCCCATAGTCGTCTTTTACAACATCCACGGGCAAGATAGGGTAATAGTGAATTGTATTCTTACTCCGTCACCACATGGAATAGTTAATATCTTTTTTTTTTTTTTTTCACTTTATTGGATAAACAAACAATATCACAATACAAGTTTAAATAAATAGTGTTAAGCTATACAAAGATAATGATAGTGATACCAACACCGTTTACCACAGATTCAACAGATAAATCAATATTTTACAAAGAAGTGCATGTTAAGTAAGAGAAGTAGGCATATATTTTTTTAATTAATTTGTATTTTCAAGCAGTTTCTTGAACAACATTGTTTTAAAGACAATCTTTCTATTCGCATTAATGTCAATGTGACTGAAATTATTATTAAAAGTGGCAAGTACGCGACGAATGGGTATATGCTTGCCTGCATTGGTACGTGAAGTACGTATCGTGAAGGGTTGTCTCCTACGGCAGTTTCGAGTGTAAGATCTGATCGGGACGTTATAGAAAATTTCCTTTACGATATCAGGACAATCGTACTTGTTATGACAGACATCGTAAAGAAACATGGCCTGTATCTGTATTCGCCTGGATTTAAGGTCTAAAAGGTTATATTTTTGTAAAAGAGTAGGGTAAGACAAATAAGCATGACTGCACTTATAGTGTACACAACGAAGAAATTTCTTTTGCACGCGTTCAAGAGAATTAGAATATTTTGTGTAAAAAGGGTCCCAGATGGATACAGCATATTCCATCTGTGAGCGAATCAAGGACTTATAAAGATGCAAGTATGTTTGTGACAGTTGGAAATTATTGCTTGCTCGTAAGACAAGGCCGTACATTTTATTTATATTTTTATTTTATGTCTTATTATTAAAAAGAAATATATGTTGTATGAATTCTCTTTTTCTTTAATTTGTGTCCCCCTTTATCCTATCTACCTACATCCCACCTATATCCCCTCTTTTTATGGTAAAATTGAAAAGCAGACAAAATGATTTCGTTGGGCAATCTAGTGTTAAACCTGTACAACATTTTCACCCAATAATAGGATAGCTATATATCTGTATGGTGAAGGAGTAAGAATAGAATTCACCACCCCCTCTCTTTTCTGTGGGAATTGCAGAAAGCGACTAAGGGATATTTTGTGCAAGAGATATAATCCTATACCAATCCACTTGACCAGCATGGCATAGTAGGTTGATTTCGCTCTCAATGTGGAGGAGGCTCGATCCCTGTAGTGGGATGTATATGAGCTGATAATGAATAGGATAACGTCTATAAACCTTCTCGTTTGCATCTAGCAATAATAAAGTTACATATTAGAACATATGATTTTCATTATTATTGGGATAAGAGTATGTGTAAACAAGCACTGATGTTTCTCTATAATGTCGCTACTTCATTTACATACATTTGATAACCATTTTAGTAAAATATGAGTTTAGTATGTTAACAAAATTTCCCCATGGAATAATGGAGAATCGAAACCGGCACAATTAGTACTATTATGCTCTTATTATACAAACTAAACAGACGATTAAAATATTATGTGCTACAATTACAATGAAAACAAAAGCAGCCACAAATAACACCCATCATAGCAATACTAATCGAATGACTCGCGTGTAAAACGATCCAGATAGGCGAGCGTCAAATTTCGCAAATAAGATTTACTTACTTTCACCCGGGCACATTCCATTGCCATTTCCGCCAATTGCAACGAGTTGTCCACCGTGAAGATGGAGTAGAAATCCCCAAGCTTGAGGCAAAGCCTGCATTTTCCAAGTTTGAGGGCCATATTGATTTGTTCTCCAAAAACTTCATGTCACTAAAACATCACATCTGTGGAGCAAAAGAGTTACGATGTGATAAACTAAGAAGACCATTTTGAAATTAAAAATGGACAGTTTTCGAATCTATTACAATATTTAACAAATGCTAAAGAAATGCAGGAGTAAGCACCTTCGATAACCGGCATAGTTCACACAAACACAAAAAATGTATCATCTATATGTATGTTTAAAAGATATCATCAGTGCTGCCAGCCCTAGTTTTAAGAATAACGTATATTATATTATATATTATACGTTATTCTTAACAGCCAAAGATACTGATTTTAAGAAAGTGAAATGTTATACAGAACTTCTTTTTATGATATATGCAGGCATTGAGGAAGAATTTTTGAAATTAAAACCGCTAAGGTTTGTTGGAGAACATATTAACACTAAGTATTATTGTTAAAATTTAGCCACTTATTAAAAAATGGAAATAGGACAATTAATTAGCAAAATGAAATAAGTCCTACGTTTAGGGTTATGACTGTTAGGAGGCCTACATATAGCCCAAAAATCTTGTTATTGTGACGTTGTAGATGAGTTTCAGTGAGAATTGATGAACACCCCACCAAATAACCTGCAAGGGCTCGCAGCATCTTAAGATTTTTTCGCAATAACTGGAGACATCATTGAAGTGAGGCACTCGAAATAATTTAGAGTTGAGGATTACACCTAGAAAATTGACGCTTGCATTGGTTATAACAGACAAATTTTCAATTTCAAGATGAATATTAGGGATAGCTCTTTTGCGCAAAACAACTATCATGGAGCTTTGGGTGGCTGACAGTTGAAGGCCGTGCGAGGTCAATTAGTAGTTAAAGGAGTTGAGAGAATTTGAGCAGAATCTCTAGTAATTTCTATGGATGGGTTTATATATAGCATGCAACCATAGGCCATCCGTACATTGTAAAATTTTGCAGTCGATATTGAAACACTGTGGTAGATATTATAAAATAATGGTACTGTAATACTGAAAATCTGTTCTCAAAGGTTTGGCAAGGCCTCCCTCAAAACCTTTGCCAAACCTTTCTGGAATGCCTGTATTGCTCGTCCGGAGGATGTAGGTTTATAGTACAACCGGTAAGAAGATTACCCATGCAGGACCGGAATATTAAGATCACGTAATTTACGTCTGAGCAGAGCAAGTAAGACGTTGTCATAAACTGAGAAGTTATCCAAAAAGCAGGCTATAACATATTGATTGTAGATAAGGGTTATATACATATCTGCTATGAAAGATCTTATGTTATCTACGGTAATGAGACCCTTCCGAAAGCCAAAATGAAGATTCTGCTATTAAACCTGATTAAACCTTTATTCTCATACTACTGTAACCGGTTTTTTATTAAATAAGTTTTAATGATCTATTCAGTAATAAAAAAATGTCATTTGTCTTCATCTTCTTATTTAATGGCAATGAGCTACAATAATATGAGCTATTGGTGCCAGTGTCGAGTTATTATATAGATTATTCACGTCTTTAGTCTTAGTCTTTCAGTCAGTCGTTAGCATAACTTGGTGCTGATATCTAAGTCATGCCTTCTCTGGGAATTTTGGCAGAATGTCAAAATGGACGCAATTCACTATTATATCATATTTACTACATTTTAGAATTTTATCTGCATTATATTACATAAAATATCAGCAAAATTATTCAATATAATACTTCAAACCACTAAAATAATGAAAAAAATATAAAAGCGTTACGTGACATTTTGACATTCGCGTCAAAAAAATTTCATTTGTCATTTCCATCTGTAATCAGAGTTGCCAACGTAGGCGATTTGTCGCCATTTAGGCTACTCGGAAAGAAAATTGGCGACGAAAAATTATGAAAGGCGACTGGTCGCCTTTTAGGCTACTTGCTCAACATAGTCTTTGAATAAAGTGAACGAATGAATCACAACACAAATAATCATAAACAGATAAAAAATAAAACTCACGCAAAGTATAAAGAGCGCGATTAAAACTAAAAAGAAAAATTTATCACATTTTGTTAGTTTTGGGGAATAATAGTCTGAAACCTAAATTATTTGGTAACTCCTTAAAGAGTCATAAAAAAAAAAAAAATGGGTGCGTGTACTTATGTACGCGCGTGAGAAGTTATACTTCTTTGGTATCATTAAAATATATATATATATATATATATAATTATTAAAAACCAAATTTAGAAAATAATCTAAATAAAAAAAAAATAATAAAAAAAAGAAAAAATATATATATATATATAAAAAAAATAAAAAAAAGAAAAAAAAAATAATAAAAAAAAAAAGGAAAAAAAAGAAAAAAGAAATAAAAAAAAATAAAAAAAATATATAAAAAAAATAAAAAAAAACACTAAAAAAAAAAGAAAAAAAAACAGTGATCAGAGGTGACGAGCGTACCAACATGCGCGACTAATATCGAGGTTCAATTTCTATTTTGTTGGTAGCTTTTTTTTCGAGACTTAATGAGCGGTTAAGCAGACAACTTCATACTGTTAATTTTGTGTCACATAATTAAAATTTCACTCTCATCATTTTTTCATAACGCGCCTAAAGAAGTATAACTTCAATAATGGGTTTTTTTTGTGTTACAGCTGTTAGCCACAGATGGCTTTGACAGCTTGACGCGGACTATGGGTGAGCGTTGAGGACTCTCAACCTGGTGAAAGTATGTATACTAAGCGACATTGCCCAAGGGCTCCCCTTGTGAGGAACGGACCTCGGCTTGGGGCGTCGCTAGAGGAAAAGCGGGCGTACCCACGTTTTGGATTATGACTTTTGCGCGACGCGGTTTCGCACCCCAACGGCGAGGGCGGAACCACCGATATTTACGTGTAATGACCTCGCGGACCATATAGCCTACGTTTAGCGAGTGTAATAGTGTCGTCCTCTTCGGCGATAACATGACGACGACGTCGGATGTAGAAGATTTTGGAGGGTGTATAGGAAGCCCCCCAACCTCTAGTTGGTTGCGGTGTGTCATGGCAGAGTCAAAATAGCTTCGGGAGTACCGTTTCTAAACTGCCTGATGGTCGACAGTAAATTAAAATTTCTTCTTATATCGTTTTTTTTTTCTTCCTTTTTGGTTTCTGCTGCACTGTAGGAGCAATTTCGCCAATGTCCAAGTAAAAGGCCTCGAAGAAGTCTTTAGAATTTTCTGAAACTTTCCTTTATCAAATTAAATCCTCTAAATCTTGATGGTCGGTAATTCTGTCTTTCGATGCTTCAAGATCTTGTTGGTCGGTATAGTCATAGGTGCAACTCTTGGGTTCACAGACACACTCTTTAACTCATGTTGAATTGAAATTTTTATATCGTTGCTCATAACTCTACTCGCTGCATCGATTATGTGTCAAAAGTTTTGAAAACCTGTAGGAAAGCCTCTTGAAAACGTACAATTGTACAGATTAAAGTGCTCTGTAATTATAGGTATAAAGAATATTCCAGAATCAGCTATCCTTAAATAATTGTTGAAAGAAGTGGATAATCAGTTACAGTAGAACTCCAATTATCCGAACTCCGACTATCCGAATCGCCGATTATCCGAATCACAAAAAATTGTCCAAAAAAAGTCTAAGTGCGCTATTATTCTTCCCCCCGCGAAGCCAGTGTTTGCGCGTCAAGTCTTGACTTGACTTAACTTGCCGTTGTGCCTACATTGACTTCCCCCCGCGTGTGTAGGCACAACGGCAAGTTAAGACAAGTTCCGGCGCATTGCAGTCACGGCGCACCTGTCATTGTTTGTTTTGATTAGCCAGTGTGCTATTGACCTTGCTCGAGGACGCTACTCTTTCGCTACGGCTTACTTTTGTTTGTGCGTGTACAATACTGTATTGTTTTTATACCATGGCTTCGAAAAGAAAACGTGTTGTGCTATCGTTAGCGGACAAACTGAAAATTATAGAGCAACTCGATAAAGGTGTAACGGGTAAGAAGTTGTCTGAGATTTATGGTGTTGGACAAGCAACAATTTCTGACATTAAAAACAGTAAGTCAACACTTTTAAACTTTGTTTCGGTGCTTGAAAATGAAGATGGAAGTTCCTCCAGGAAAACAATGAAGACAGCAACCAACAAAAATTTGGAAGATGCCGTGTTTAAATGGTTTTTGCAGCAACGTTCTATGGGAAATCCGATTTCAGGTCCAATCCTTTGTGAAAAAGCTAAAATCTTAGCAGAAAAGCTTGGTTATTCATCTTTTAAGGCTAGTAACGGCTGGCTAAGGAATTTTAAATTCAGGCATGGTGTACGCGAGTTAGATTTGGCTGGTGAGAAGCTTTCAGCAGACTCTGCAGCTGCTGAAAATTTTATTGAAAAATTTAAAACTGCATCAGAATCCTATGATCCGGACTTTGTTTATAATGCCGATGAAACTGGCCTTGTTTGGAAAGCATTACCAAAAACCACTTTGGCTTCTAAAAGGGAATCTAGTGCCCCTGGACATAAGGTCAGTAAAGAACGTGTTACAGTGCTTAACTGTGCCAACTCCACTGGAAATCATAAACTGCCACTTCTTTTGATAGGAAAATCAAGAAATCCAAGAGCATTTAAAAACGTAAAAAAACTTCCACTCTTCTACAAAAGTCAACCCAAGGCCTGGATGACTGCAGCTTTGTTTACCGAATGGTATGATGAAGTGTTTATTCCTGAAGTGAAAAAGCACCAAAAATCGGTGGGAAAAGAAGGCAGTAAGGTGCTTTTAATTGTTGATAACGCACCCACTCATCCTACAGCAGAACTGTTGGAAAGAGAGAATGGGCAGTTTAAAACGACGTTTTTGCCTCCCAATGTTACAAGTTTGCTGCAACCCATGGACCAGTCTGTTATTGAAACAATGAAGCGCCATTACAGAAGGCAACTGCTGAGAAAACTGCTGATCGAAGGTGCTGAAGATGAAGAATTGGTTTTGGCAAATCATAGCAAAATAAATTTAAAGGACTGCTGTTACATGGTAGCGGAAGCTTGGAGTTTGGTTACGGCAGTGACGCTAAGACGTGCGTGGAATAAACTGAAAGGCCTACCGTCTGAGAAGAACAAAAAAAAAGAATCTGAAGAAAATGAGAAACAAGAATATGGAGAGGATGATGATGATAAAGATGCGTTGTCACTAGAGGAAATAAGAAAAATGATTGTAAAAATTCCTGGTTGTACAGAAGTAAGTGCTGAAGATGTAGGAGAGTGGATGGCTTGTGACACGTCTGACCCTGGTTTTCAAATTCTCAATGACGATGAAATTGTTGTAAGTGTGAGAGAAGATGTTGAAGTGGAAGAAGAACTTTCTGCTGATGTTGAAGTAGACGCTGGACCATCAGCTAGTGAAGTATTTGCCGGCCTCGAGACTGCTTTGAAGTGGATGGAGCGTCAGCCCGAGTGTGACCACTTGCAACTGCTCACCGTCAAGCGAATGCGTGACCTGGCTGCCCGAAAACGGTTGAAGACCGCAAAACAGCTTACATTGACGGAGATGTTTAAAAAACAATGATTTTTATTTCTAAACTTGTACATAAGTACATTTTATTTATATTTAAAACATGTGAAAATTTCATGTTTCTTTCATTTAATTCAATAAAAAAATAGTGCAATATCAAAACGTAGCTTTTATTCTCTCCAATGGCAATTTTTTTTAAAAAAATCCGATTATGCGAATATTTGATTATCCGAATGGGTCCCGGACCCCATTAATTCGGATAATTGGAGTTCTACTGTATTTTATAATATTAGATGAATCCAGCGGTATGAAAACAGGTAAGCGTATTATATTCGATACTGTAATTCAAAATATAAAAAAAAAATTGTTGATTTTTTAGTCTTTCAATAAATATCCAAACCAACAACTTGTTGTTGTAAAGCAAAGCCTTCTATACATAGTTTAAAAGCTTTTTGTAAGATATAGGTTTAAACAATAAAAATCTGATTGCAATAGGAACTGATGGAGCTAGTAACTAGTTAGGTTCCGAGTCGTTGGCAACACTGTCTGTAACTGATAGAAGTCATATTTAAATGGAGAGTTTCGGCGCGAATATGGAAATGTCATGTTAAGCTCTTGTATTATATTCTTTTTTTAGTGTTTTATAGTGTTATATTGTATAATTTTGCTGATGTTTTATGTAATATAATATAATTAAGGTGCTGAAGCGTGGTGAATGTGATATAAGAGTGGTTTACGTGTATTTTCATATTCAACTGAAATTCCCAGAGAAATCATCTAATTAGGTTCTTAGCGCCTAATTAATGATAACGACTTGACTTACTGACGGACAATGACTGTTAATAAGTTATACAATATGAAGAAATAAATAATGTGTAAAGAAATAAGCTACGTAAGACAAGGCAGTATGGTCGAAAAGACTTTAGCCTGCCCGTAAGGGCGATCCCAACAAAAAAAAAAATCAGATTTAAATGTCAATTGTTTAGTTTCGGCGCGAATTTGGAGATGTCATGTTAAGCTCTTGTATTATATTAATTATTTTAGTGTTTTATAGTGTTATATTGAATAATTTTGCTGATATTTTATGTAATATAATATAATGAAGGTGGTGAATGTGATATAAGAGTGGTTTACGTGTATTTTCATATTCAACCGGAATTCCCAGAGAAATCATCTAATTAGGTTTTCAGCGCCTAATTAATGATAACGACTTGACTTACTGACGGACCATGACAATAAATAAGTTATACAGTATGAAGAAGTTATACAGAAGTTATATAGTATGAATAATATGTAAAGAAGTAAGCTACGTAAGAGAAGGCAGTATGGTCGAAAAGTCTCTAGCCTGCCCGTAAAGGCGAACCAAACAAAAAAAAAGATATTTTGTTTTGGTTGCACAAAAAAATATGATTTATAAATTGATAAATTGATTTCGGTTTTATATGTGAAATATCTTATTAAATATAATTATATTTATTGAGCACATTGCGATGGGCATTCGAATTACATAGTTATGTCTTTAGACCCATTACAGATTACGTGTCTTATCATAATGGCTACCTACCAAATTCTTTGATCATAGTAAGTTATCGCTGTTCCAAGATTACTGATATATTTATGAACCGGATTCAGCACAATTGTGACAATACCATGTACAGCAACCAGATACAAAACTATGACCTGGAATCAACGCTAATACCAACACCAATTTTATTCTCCAACAGACATAAATCAAGTATGGTATAATGTTGGTTGTGTTCTATTCTAGTATTTTATTAATTTAAACATAGATCATATGTAATTATAATTTAAAATCATTGCGTGATTTGTATATTTATATAAATTAAAATGGTGTATTATGTGACAGGATCAAACCTATTTGGTCAATGGCCACATGATAATTTAATTATAAATAAGTTCCACACCATCACTGAAAATAACCTACTACCTGGTATTTCTGCTAAAATGCCAAATATGCTTCAAATTAACTGGTCATACAATCTTATACAAATTGATAAAGATTTTTATTTATCAGGCAGTTGGAATGGTGAAAACAATAAATTTATTAAAATACCATTGCCAAGTGATAATTCATTTTTAAATAATGATATAACAATGGTAGGTAATGATAAAAACTATATTATAATTGGTAACAATATAAATACATTATGGGTTGGAGATTTTAAATTTGAAAATGGAATGAAAAAAATTAATATAAATATTGAAGCACCAGTAAGTAGTGCAAAGAAACTTAAAAAAGATATTAAAATTACTAAAGCAGTATTATTTAATGAGTCCTGTTTATATTTAACATCGTTGAATATATTATATAATGGTATTTTACCTAGTAATGTTGATGTAGAGCATTGTAAAGGTAAAATATGTGATATTCAATGTGGCTATGAACATTTCATGTTGTTGACTGATATTGGTGCAGTGTACACTTGGGGGAATGGTAGGTAAGTATAGAGTCAGTATTTTTTTTGTAATCTATGTAGGTATGCCCATCACATTTAGTAATATGAGTTGAAATATATTGCTAAATATCTATAGGCAATTATTTGACTTCTCTAAATATCAATATGCATTAAAAATAAGGTTGAAGGGAAATATTAGTCATAATCTCACTGTTATTAGCATCATTTAACTGTTACCTCTCATTTATCATAATTCTTTATTAAGACCATTTATCACCTATGTTCGGCAAATAAATGATATTATTATTATATCTCACTGCTGGGCTCGAGCCTCCTCCACAATAGGAGGGAAATTGACCTTACATGACCATGCTGGTCTGGTTGGTATAGGTTTTTATTTCAAATTTACCTCCTCTTGCATAGATGTTATATACGTAATATATCCCTTAGTCATCTTTTACGACATCCACGGTCAAGATTGGGAGTGGTGATTTCTATTCTTACTCCATCGCCACACAGAAAATGCTAAGGATATGAAATCATATTGACAAATTGATCAAAATGTCTCATTTTACTTTTAGGTGTACTTTCCTAAAATCTCCATGGTGTGACTTGAGTTGGATACAATTCACCACTACCATTTCTCTTGCCTGCGAGTGCTGTAGGAGACAACTAAGGGATGTGATATGCAGATAACATCTATTCGAGAGAAGGGGAGCTTGAAATAAAACCTTAAATCAATCTGTTTGATCCGCATGGTATAATAGGTCAATTTATCTCCTATTTTAGAGGCGACTAGAGCCCAGCAGTGGGACATATATGAGCTGAGATGATGATTTTTCTATTTAGAAAGGAGATTTCTCCGGCATATTGGGGTATTTGATATTGTTATCAAATCTCAATATGTGTAGAGATACAAACTGGTTAAGAATGAAAAGAACTAATGTTACTACTAATAAAAAAGTATTTTGCTGCTTTGCAAGAATAGTGACACAAATCAAAATGACTGATTTTAGAGAATGGCATTTTTAAATTGTTTTTATAAATGTTTTTGGGCATACTATAATATTTAAATGATGTATTGAGGTTGTGACTATACTGAACAATGAAAAATTCCTCAATTTACAATAAAATATCAAGGATCATTGGGCATACATTTAGGAGTGGTAGGACCACACTGTCGACAGTTATCTGTCTACAGCCGCGGGCCGGTCCGTCCGGGGCAGTACCATGCTCTCGCAGAAAATCGACGTCTGAGTAGTAGCAATTTGTTACTGCGCTTCGTTCGGTGAGCGAGAGAGCCGGAAGCCCAACTTTCTGAGGGTGATTGCGTGTGGAGGGTTTTGGTGGTGCCCTTGGTATTACCGAGCCTCAATGCATGCATTCACACTCCCTTCGCTTTCTTCGCGGTAGGCAACGGCCTTGTAAAGGTTCATGAGCGGCAGCAACACTTACCATCAGGTGTACTGTTTGCTCGTTTGCCACCGTTTGCATAAAAAAAAAAAAAAAATACAATATTCAATTTTACATAATTTTGAGTTACGTTGATATTCTAGCAAAGCAGCAATTTTATTTCTATATATTGCTTATACAACCATTATACTCCGCAATAAACTATATGTAACTATATACTAATGTTTCAACAATACTGTTTTAGGAGATTACAATTAGGGCATGGAGACATCAGAAATATTGATATTCCTACCCAGGTGGAAGCTCTTGCTGGAATTAAGGTAATCAAAATCAGTTCTGGAGGTTGGCATTCATTGGCCCTCAGTGAATTTGGAGACTTATATGCTTGGGGTTGGAATGACATTGGTCAACTGGGGATAAAAGAAAATAATGGTTCTTGTGAAAGTTACTCGGAACCAACACTTGTAGAACTATTTGATAGTGACGGAATTGAAGTTACAATGAATGTGATAGATATAGCATGTGGTTCAAGACATTCTGCTATACTACTTGAAGATAAAAGTGTATGGACTACTGGTTTTAATAAATACGGACAATTAGGTTTCTCGGAAGTAGAATTCCCTTCTACAAGTTGTTTTAAAAAAGCATTCAAATGTGATAATGATTGTAAATTATTATGTGGTCCATGGACTACTGTGATAATTTCTAATTAAAATTTTAACTTAATTAATTAAGTTAAAAAATGTTTGATTTAAATTTCCATGCCTTTCAGCATAGTATTGAGTGTTACATCCTCGTTTGCCATCATCGCCAATATAAAAAAAAATACATACAAATGGCAACCCTAAAAGCATTTGATCTTGTAATGCAAGTAAAAAAAAGGGTGAGTACAAAGTACGCATGACAGAAGTGAAACTTCTTTGGTGCCACATATTTTTAGTCGATATAAAAAAAAATAAAACAAAAAAAAATTGTGCTCTCTCTCTCGATCTTTCTCACTCGCTTGCTTCCTACTCTCGCTCCACGGGGCTATGTGCTTCGTGCTATGTTCGCATTTCTCACTCTCTCTCAATCGTTATCAATTGCTCTCTTCCTCTTCTTCGACAAAAACGTCCCAAATTTTCGTGTCACTAAATTGCGTTACATCCGTAAAAATTATACCCTCATGCGCGGCAAGAAATTTCACCTCAAAAAAGATACTCTTTTAGAGTATGGATGCATAATGTCAAAATACCATTCTTTCCTCTTGTCTCATATACGTCTCATTTTAGGCTGAAGCCTCCTCCACAATAGAAGGAAAAATGACCAACTACCGGTCAAACGTGTCGGTACAGGGTTTTACGTCCAGTTGTCCTTCTGTTGTATAGATGTTATTTGCCTGATGTACCTTTTAGTCGTCTTTTACGACATGAGAGATCCGGAAGCCCAACTTTCTGAGGGTGTTTGAGTGTGGAGGGTTTTGGTGGTGCCCTTGGTATCACCAAGCCTCAATGCACGCATTCACACTTTCTTCGCGGTAGGCAGCGGCCTTGTAAAGGTCCATGAGCGGCAGCAACACCATCAGGTGTACTGTTTGCTCGTTTGCCACCGTTTGCAATAAAAAAAAAAAAAACACGGGCAAGTGATTGTGGTAAATTGTGTTCTTACTCCGTTACCACACGGAATTCAAATGAATTCCGTTCTTCCGAATTCCTCAGATTCTTTTAATTCTGCGAACTACATTATATGGGTAACCTAGTAGGTAATCTAAAAATCCAACCGTCACTTAAGTACCTACTGGCATTTTAATCAATCTCAACTTAAGGGGATCAAGATAAATATTCAAGAACAAGTGGGATTAGACTGTTCCACCCGCTTGGGATAAGTTTGAAATCGATTTTATTACAAGAATTGTACCCAGTTGTTTCAGAAATTAGCTTCTTCATTCAAACTTATAAAATATAACTCTATTAAAGTCAGAATTAAACATTTATTTTCGAACTAATTGCAAAATACATCATATCTTTGATGATTAGAATCAAGTTACACTAAAGTATCTTCGCTAACTTAGCTCAAGTCAAGTCGTACATAGGTACAGTCATTATTTTTTGACAGTAATTTGTATGGCGGGTAGCCCCCGAAAAATGTATCAATGATGACCAAGCCGGTGTTTTGGCCTTACAGATGTCGCAATAGTAGTAAGCATGTAGTAAGGCTGTGACAGATCAATGTCCACACACCAGCTCCACGCACCCAGTCCTTGCGTGTGTAACACTGTATCCAGTCTTCATCGAAGGTCTCATCGCAACGATACATTGTTTCTAGGTCCTTTGTCAAAGTTTTAATGTTATCCTGTGTTATTTTTTTCTTTTTTGTTGTTGCTGCTGTGGTTTTATTGGCTACAGTTTCCTATCTATCAGTAGTAGCTTTATTGGCTGCGGCTGACTTCTCTACCAAGGCATTTTTAAAGAGTGAAAATTTAAGAATCTCGATATTTTGCGCTTTTTGTGAACGAGCCACAAGACATTTCCGGCCACAAGACAATCGAAAACTTTTTTTCTGCACGCATAATATATGTAGTTTCATTTTATTTTTGTCCAAATTCCACCTTTGCGTCAGTCTTATCTTAAATTTCGGCATTTTAAGGGATCTGTAAAAGAAAAAAAACATATCACTACATAGTACAAAACAAAGTCGCTGTCTGTCCGTCCCTATGTATGCTTAAATGTTTAAAATTACGCAACTGATTTTGAAGCGATTTTTTTATAGATAGAGTGATTCAAGATGAAGGTTTATATGTATAATACATGCATAATATTGTAGAGAAACACTGATAAATTTAGAGGTTTCTAATGTGATGTCGTAAATAAACACATTTTTTGCGCTACTTACATTGCAAACGCTGGCTGAATCCCACAAGATATATGAAAATAATGTACTATATTATTATTTTTTATTGTACATCTTAAAAAGGTCAACAAAAAAGTCCGCGATGGTATATATCTATCACTTAAGGATAACCCACAATAACCATTTTTTGTCCTTTACATTGTACGGGAAAAATGGCTTATTTACGAAGTGATTTTAAGCGATATAGCATTAATTTTTATCCAATTAAGTACATTGTCCATTTAATATAGATCAATATGGCCCTTTACAGCATGTAATTTAAATGAAAATTTTCGAAGATTTAAAACGCAGGGACATACCTACTGGTGCGGCCGGCGGCGCGTACCTATAAATTGCGTGTCGAAGGCCCAACTTCGTTTCCGGGTTGAGAGCCCTCAGCGCTCACCCATAGTCCGGGGTAAGCTGTAAAAACCATCTGCGTCTAACAGCTATACT
Source organism: Lymantria dispar (assembly GCA_032191425.1). Taxonomy (NCBI): domain Eukaryota; kingdom Metazoa; phylum Arthropoda; class Insecta; order Lepidoptera; family Erebidae; genus Lymantria; species Lymantria dispar. Next base: position 6,634,952 of record CM063445.1, on the reverse strand, counting down.
CACACAAAAAAAAAAAACCGCGGTTCGCCCTGTAGCGTTTGTCGGAGCTCTATAGCGAGGAATATAGTCCTTACTAATATTATTAATGTGAGAGTAAGTTAGTTTGTTTGTTTGTTAAGTTTCACGCTTAAGCCATCGAACAGATTACAAAAATTCTTTCTCTAATGGAAAGCTATAATATCAGGGCGTAACATAGGCTATATTTTATTCCGGTATTTCCACGGGAACGGCAACTACACGGGTATGGCGGCTGAAACCGAAGCGAACTGCGGGCGGGTAGTTAGTTTAAAATAAAACCAAGTACTTTTCTTATAATTTTGTAGAAAGTTTGTAAATATCTTATAGAATTATTTAATGAAAAAAGATTTAGTCCTTTCGGAAAGTGTCCGAGGTTACACGACAAAATTGTGTCCGGTTTTACTCAACCGTCTCCACTGAACATTTTTATTTATTAGATTAATAACCATAATTGCATAGACAATAAATGTTCTAACTTGCAAACTTGAATAAATTTCCTACAAGTTATTTAATAAAACAATGTTTTCAAAGTAAACGGCGCGAGAACACCTGCGCACGGGTAATTAATTATCCTCTTGGCGATTATGGCACTATTGAATTGTATACGAAGTCGCGCAGTGCGGCAATGGGGTTGGCAACTGTCAAAGTAGCGCTAGCATAGCTTTACCCAAAACTACTCATTTTTGTACGAGATATTTTAAATAAAATCTTGTATATTATATACTGACATGCTTAAAAAGCGTGAAGTTGCCTTTTGTAACGAATAAGGTGCACATCGATTCCCTAAGACCAAAGATATGATGAAAAAGTGGCTATAAGATCTAACTTTAAACCAGAAAGACTACATCGTCTTCATTTTATCGACTCAGATTATCAAAAAACGTGTCATTATACAGGTGTATTAGCTTATTTTACTTCTGTATTTTATTAATTAAATTAAGACCCAATAAACCAGATTTTAAAACGGTTATTCTATACCTCAGATTTTTAAAGAGCAGAGTAGTAAGACCAGCGTTATCACAGATTTGCAACTTGCTGATCAGAAAGTACACGTAGAAAGACTCATTGGAATAACAAAAACATATGATACTTCAAACACTATTAATTTCATATTATGTTCCCTTAGCTTCACCACACAACACAAATATTTTACATATGCGTATATGTACCTGTGTTATGTAATTTTAGGGAAGGAATTGTGAATAAAAATAAGTTACTCTGGCTTTGGTTTATTTTGTAAGACCGTGGAAAAGTTTATTTACATTCTATATGAAAATTCACGACATTTTTTTCAAAGTTTATTTATTTTAATTACAATTTGTAGCTATGGTAGTCCTCTCTTGATTTTAACCTGATATTGTCTAAAGAATTCTGAAAGATCGAAACAGGTGGCAATCTAAAGGTACAAGATTAGGGCAATATGCTGGATGCGTTTGTTGAGGTACAACTTCTTTGCAGGTGGATGTAATACCTATGACTTAAAATAATATCATAAAAAAGAAGTACATTGTAATTTATACAATGGTGTCACTGAAGTATTGCTGTTGATATCCCAATAGCTATTAAAATTTGGCACTTTCATAGCAGGTTTATCATTATCAACACTAGTGCTCCCGAAATTAAAATTGTATAATTGCAATTTGTAAGCAAAATAAAATTAATCATAGTTCAAGAAACTATTTTTATAATACATATTCCTAAGGATTATTCTCTTTTTATGCTATGTGTATTTATCTATAATTGAAGGAATATTAAAGGTATAATAATAACATTAGAAAACTAAATATTTTAGAAATGGGAGCATGTTAAACTAAATTTAAGGTTATATACCTTTTAACAAGGCTTGCCTTTCTTCTTTGTAAGGAAGTAAGTACCATGTTTTCTTAGTTCGGCCATTAGCTCGTTTATTCTTTATGTTTAAAACATATTTTTTGTAAATTGCATCCTCGTAACACACCAAAATTGTTTAATTTTATAAACAACAAAAACAAGTTTGACAGATTCAAGCTATACTAGCGACATCTGCAAAAAGTTTCCAGTGGCCAACCCCATTGTTTTGATATGTGTTTTGTAAACAAAATTATCTACCGGTGCCTGATTGCTAGAAACCGATAGTGGCCAAGGCTATCCGGCGCCCGTGGCTACCTGAACTTCCCCTACTAGGAGAATGAGTAGCAGCGATTACAATCCTGGTCAACTTATAGCAGTTGCGATCGTCAATATGTATGAACGTGATGATTCTGCAGTTTTTGACCATTATCCCATTTCGCGAAGCCTATTAACAGTAGGTGTTGATGGGCTAATAGATAAATTGATAGAGTATACTTAGATATTAATTTCGGCTCATAAACGTCCCACTGCTGGTCTCGAGCCTCCTCCATAAAAGAAGGGAAATCGCTTGACTATATCATGCTGGTCAGACAGGTTAGTATACGGTTTTGTTTTGAGCTTTGCTTTTCTAGAATAGATGTTACATGCGTTCTACATTCCTTAGTCGTATTTTACGAAATCAACGGGCATGATTAGTACCTTTTGTAAGCCTTTAAATTTTTACTGCTTGCATCCTATTTTCCAAGTATGAGTCAAATAAATTCAGTACATTACTCCTTATAACTAGCATATCTAGTTGCTTCAGCTTGATAGCGATTGGCGAATTATATTCTTATTTCGTCATCACACGGACGATACTTAGATATGATCTATAGAAATAACATTTCATTTACATTAAATCTGGATATCTACTATTTTACGTTTTGGGTCAAATAATTCCGTGTGGCGACGGATTAAGAAAACAGTTCACCACCTCCTATCTTATGGGTAGGTGACGAAAAAGATGGCTAAGGGATACTAAATAAGTATATAACATGTATGCTAGAAAAGGATAACTCGATATAACCCGTCTAACCAGAATAAAATAGTAGGTCAATTGCCCTTATATGACGGAGGAGGCTCCGAGCCTACCAGTGCGATGTATTCAAAATGAAAAGAAATGAATGAAAAAGAAGTATTAGTAATATTAGTACATTTGTAATCGCCTCGCAAATCATCTTGAATGCGCTTCATAAAACTTGTCACAAATAACGACATTAGGGGCCGTATTAATGTGTACTTAGTCTTGGGATATTCTATATATAATATATACTTCCCGCGGAGAGACTGACCGCGCGACGGCGACCGACGTCCCAGAACGTCGAGAGGTGAGGGTACCCGAAAAGGTATTCCGTCGAGCTGACCACTGACGACAAGTCACCCTGCTCCGGTGGTCGGCCCAACAACGAGGTGACGTGGGTACGGGTGGGTTATGGGCCCGCGCGCCGTCCTTTCATCGCCCCGAAAGGGATGGACCGCGCGTGCGCTTACCATAGCCCACCCATAAAAAAAAAGTGAGCCGTCGCTCAGGACGCCTGGCAGATGTGAAACAACGAAATTATTATGTACAAGTATATATGTATAAAAGAACAGATTACGACAGGAATTAATAATAGGTCTTTACCTATGTAACTGCCGTTTTGCAGTACTCGCCATTTCAAATCAAAATAATTTTTGTTTGGCTAAGAATTCTAATTTCAAATTAATTTTATTTTAAAGCATGGAATTCATTTTCCAAAAGTAGTCATTTGTTTATTGACTAGTGTTACGTTTTCATCGCATTTCAATCTTTTTCGTCATCATGGATACGTTAAAAATTCGAATAATCTGCGGCTGAATTAGCAGCAGCTTTCGACATTAGCGTCAAAACAATATCGGTCCATTGGCGTCAAATTGGCAAGGTAAGAAAGCTTGACAAATGAGTGCCTCACGACCTCAATGATCGCTGAAAAAAAAAAATATATATGTATATATGGGCGTACCCAGGTAGGGGCAGGGGGGGCAGCTAAGAGAAGATAAAATAAACGTCAATTCTCCTGGCAAGTGGGAATTAAAAACGTGTTACCTACTCTGCGCAAAATGAAGTGTTGGAAACAAAACATCTTTTCAGTCAGGTATTTTGATTTAATATTTTTTATCTATAATTAAACATACTACAACATTCGATATAGTATACTGTTAGCGACGCAATATAATTTAAATCTCCCGCAAAACTGTCGCATCTCGTAGTTTCCGCTCGCGACGTGATAATCAGAGCCATCTAGGATTAAAGCCGAATATAATTTGGAGAAAACAACATCTAGCGCTAGCGCTATCTAGTTACGGACGACACTCGACAGTACTTTTTCCAGTAAAGAGAAATAGCATCAATTTATTTTATAATATACGGTCAATAGCGACATCTTGTATTGAATAGCAATACCACGAAGAACGTTCTAGCATGGACTAGTCTGGAAAGGAAAACAGTGATAGCAAGTATGAGACAAGGATGGAAACAGAGTCTAGTATTTTCTACGTATTTCGGGAGCGAGAATATTTGAATATATAAGCGGGATCATGAGGTAGAGCAAGGCAATTCAGTTCAAAATTTCGAATACAATTCAATTCAGCTCGGAGTTTAATACGAGCGAATATTTCATGCGCCATAATAGTGTCATATAGTTTAGTTGCGGCGACACGAGATTTACGTTTATTGCGCAACAACTGGAAATATTACTCCGTCAAATGGATATCAGGAAATTCTTTGAAAGAGGTGAGTCAAAACAAAACACATATGTACCTAATATGATTATTTGATTTGTTTAAGGGGGGCTCTCTTGTAAGTGTATAGGAAGTAAATGATATTTGAATGTGATATTTTTATAGGTATCTTGATCTTTATTTATTACCACGTTTTTATTAGGTCGCTTTCTTGTCTGTCTGTTTTTTCGGTACAAATCTGGCAATTGATTTTAAACTAACTTCCCGATCTCACGATGAGCTAGAGACTTAAAATTTTGACTGTAGGTCAGAAGTGGATAACAATATAATATTAGATTGTTTTCTTGTCTGTCTGTTTGTTTGTTTGTCTGTTCCGTACAAATCTTGCAATTGATTTTAAACTAACTTCCCGATGAGCTAGAGACTTGAAATTTTGACTGTAGCACTGTAGGTCAGAAGTGGATGTTTGTTCGTTTGTTTGCTTGTTTGTTTGTTTGAAAGTTTAAAAAACATTACACATTTTTTATGACTAAAAAGCAGAAAATAAAAAATAAATAATTTTTTTTTTAATATACCACGTTTTTAAAACGGACTAAAAAGTATAACGAAAAACGTGGAGCGGAAGAAAAAAAAATAAGATAGATAATGATAAAAACTGTAAAAAGTAGCAGTCGTTGAGAAACCTCATGTTAAATGAGCTTTCTCATTGACTGCTACTTTTTATGCATATATATTTGCGGTAGAATAAAATTTGTAATTTAGGTATATATCTTTTTCATGCGCCCCACGTTTTTCGTTTTAAATTTATCAAGAATTTATGTAACTGTTATAAATTAAAAATGCTTAGGTCAATTTATATGGCATTATAATTTTATACTTTTTAGTCCGTTTTAAAAACGTGGTATATTAATTTTCTTTTTCGTTCTATGCCTAAACACCGTAAGAGTAATTATGTTTGTGTATCCTTTTTTTAGGGACAACACGCGAAAAAAGAAAAATGGGTCGGGAAAGTAGCAGTGGAAGCGATGAAAATGACAACCGTGATAAAACTCATGTAATGCCAAGATCATTGCATGCTAACATTGGACAAGCGTCACATTCTCCAGCAGAACCTGTAAATATATCTGTTGCCGACTATTCTTCTCCGTCGACATCCCAACAAACTTATGGCGTCAACGTCGATCCTGAAATTATAGTGGACGATGGCTATCATGAAAATGATCTGGGTCGTTATGTTGGGTTGGCTACTCAGCTATCGACGGAAAAGAAGAGGGAGTTGTTACAAAATCCTTGGATCCCGCCCAGAAATTATGATTTTGAAAGTGATGCTAGCCATTTGAATAGAAAATTTAATCATGCTTGGTTGGATCAATATGCACCATGGCTAGTATATTCCAAGCGACTAAAAGGCGCTCTTTGTAAGCATTGTGTTTTGTTCACTCCGCCCATCAGCACTGTGAAAGGAACTTTGGGATCATTTATGGTCAGGCCATATATAAAGTTCAAAAATATGCATGAAGACTGCCGAAAGCATGCAACGACTAACCTTCACCTAACAGCGACAAATGCTGCAAAAAATTTTCTTGAAAATGTTCCTGTAGACATTCAACTGCAAAATGGACACCAAAAAGCAATCGATGAAAACAGACAAATATTGTCATCAATTATTTCTTGTATAGTATTTTGCGGTACACATGGTGTGCCTCTTAGGGGAAAACAAGCAGATGAGGGTGTTTTATTAGATTTGTTGAAGTTGAGAATCAATTCAGGGGACGACAAATTAAAGAGTCACCTGGAAAAGGGCCGTTGCAATGCAGTTTACACATCGCCAAAAATACAAAACGAATTGATTAATTTATGTGGCGAAGTTATTAAGGAGAATATAATAAGTGGGGTTCAGAAGACCGTGGCTTACGCAGTCTTAGCTGATGAAACAGCAGACGTAGCTGGGAAAGAACATCTATCAATAGGCGTGCGGTTCTACGACGAAAGCAAAAGGAGAATCAGAGAAGAATTTGTAGGGTTCGTTGAACTAAAAGCACAAAATGCTTCAGGAATTGCCGAAGCAATTGACAATTTCTTGATTAGTTCTAATCTCCCAACCGAAGATTGCGTAGGGTTTGGATTCGATGGCTGTTCTACAATGGCAGGGAAAGAGGGTGGCGTACAAGCCATTTTGAGAAAAAAATATCCTCGTGCTTTATATTTTCATTGCTCAAGTCACAAACTCAACCTTGTTGTGAATGATGCGAACGCAGTGCCAAAAATTAGAAATACTGTCGCCACTGTAAAGGATGTTATAACGTTTTTCAGAGAATCGACTACTCGTCGAAACTACGCTCCAAACCTATTACGATTGTGTGAGACGAGATGGTCCGAAAAATATAAATCAATCAGAAAGTTTTCTCAACATTTCCCAGAGCTTGTGAAATCTCTAGAAACGTTATCTGTAGAGGGAAATAATGCCACCAGAAAATCTGCATATCAGTTGCATTCAGCCGTTACAAAACCAGTGTTTATTGTTGCTCTACAAACAATAGCCAAATATTCAGCAGTTTTAGAACCAGTAGTTAACGCACTGCAAGCTAAATCGATCGATATGATCTCGGTGGGGAACACATAAAAAATATCAAGGACATTCTCAGAAATGACCGCGAGTTTCCTGATAAAATAAGTAATGAAATGCTTCAAAAAGCGCGATCTGTTGCAATGGATTTGAACATAGAAATTTCGGTTCCACGTCTTGCTCACAAGCAAACGCATAGAAGTAACCCGCCATCAGACAATGATAACGAATATTGGCGGCGTTTCCTGATAATACCATACATTGATTCACTCATTTCATCGTTGAATATTCGATTCTCCCAAGAAAATACTCCGGCGTTTGCTTTAAGTAAGCTACATCCCTTGTATATGACCAAAACCAACATTACAGACTTACACAAGAACGCAGAATCATTCAGGTATCTATGATATGTAGATGATATCTATGCAACAGGAGGAAATCTCGTAATAAAACCCTATACTAACGCGCCTCATCAGCGCGGTATAGGTCAATCTAACTTCTTATTATGAAGGAGGCTCGAGCCCAGTAGTCAGCAGTATAGGAGCTAAGATGACGTAAAATAAAAGTTTAAACATGTAATAAAAACCTTTAATGCTTAAAAAGTATAGTTTACAAACAATAAATTATAGTTCTATATCTAAAAGTAATTTAAACGATCCATCTAGATCAGTACATCTCAAAACATTAAACTCATCGTCTTTAAAAACTCTAATCATAGAATTGTTCACGAACGCCATGCCTTTAACAAAACTGTTACGTGTATCGATACAAATCATAGGCCAATCTGACAATAATTGTATTTTATACCAACACAATATACCACTACAAAGACCATCGCACAATACAGGGACTTTGATGACACCGCTGTTTACTTCTTCACAATCCACGACTTCGAATACTTCGGACAAAGGCTCATACTTTAATCTGCCAATGTCCAATTCCAACATCTGTGATACTTGGTAGCGGTTTAAATATTTCGACATTTTATAGCCTACGTTATTAAATTAAAAAATTAGAATCTGTCGATGCCATTAAAGCCGCGGGCTTACGTTTAGAAAAACCGAAAGGTAGACGACCGCGCTTACTAATCAAGGACGTTCCCATTTCTATGGAAGACAACGCGTTCCTTGTGGCACTTTACCGTCAAAATATCAAAGACGAAATGTCCCTTAAGGAAGACGATTTTATTAAAGCTACGAAAATTATTCGCAACCGAAAATTACAAAACGGACGTAAATGGGTCGGTATCGAACTCGATCCCGAAGTGCGTGTTCATTTGCTAAACACCAAGGAAAAAATATTTATAGATTGGGCCAGCTGCCGCTTCTACGATGATTTGGAAGTAGTACGCTGCTCAAACTGTCAGGTACACGGACATGTCGCGAAATATTGTACGGAAAAAACACCTACGTGTGGTCACTGCACAGAAGGACATATTACGAAGTCCTGCCCAAATAAGGACAATCAAGATTTTAAACCTAAATGTGCGTCTTGTAAACGTTTTAAAAAACCGTATGATCATCCTTGTGGCGCGTCAGATTGCCCCACTTACAAACTGAAGCTAGAACAACTGGTGCTCAATACTAACTATTAGAAATGGATAGTTTGAATATTGGGCAATTAAACCTCCATAATGATAGGGTTGCGACTTCAGAGTTAGATCGTATAGTTACGGAATATAATCTAGATATCGTACTTGTACAAGAACAATACCAGAGTAGTCGCTTACGTAATAGGGTTGTACAATTGGACAATAAAGAACGAGCCGGCATTTATGTTGCAAGTTCCAAATTTACAGTGACGTCACTACAAAATCTCATGACGTCACACTGTGCTGTCGCAGAGGTCACATCCCCATCCTGTAGGGTATACATTGTGAGCTGTTATTTTCAATATTCAGACCCCGTTAGTCCATACTTACACCATCTTCGTCATGTCTTGCGGTCTCTTACGGGCCGTAAAACAATTAAAGGAGCTGACGTGAATGCGTCATCTACTCTCTGGTATGACAAATTTAGATACACCGATACGGACCGACGGTGTGCTATAGAAGATTTCATCGCTGAGATGAATCTGTCCATCCACAATACACCCGATGCACCACCAACTTTTTGCAGCCCTTTGGGCGAATCTTCTATTGACGTCACGCTTTCAAGTGCAGACGTCCGTTTGAATAGGTGGCGCGTTCTTCCGGACGCGTCATGTAGTGATCATCGCCTGATCGTGTATGAATTTGGATCGAGACTGTTGCAGGCTCCTCCCAGACAGAGTTATAATTTTAGATACAAATCTAAAGGCGCAAACTGGGACTTTTTCAGCTCTCTCTTTTCTTCGTGTGCCAGGGATTTCACTCGTAGACAATTAACCGCAGAAGAAGGCGCTGAACTAATGTCACATTCTCTGATATACTGTGCTGATGTAGCCTTAGGCCGAACATCCCTGCCTAATACTAAGAGATGTGACTGGTGGAACAATCACCTAGTGGAACTCCGCAAACGCTTTCGAAGGGCGCGCAGGAAGCATAATAAACTTAAAAAGTCACCTAACATAGGAAGGGCCTTTGATGAATCTCTATCTGTACTGAAAGCTGCCAGGTCTCGCTACCGGATTGCAGTAGAAAAATCGAAAGACGCATTGTTAAATAAGATTGTGGAAAGATTAGAAAGTGAAGGTCCATGGTCTCCACTATATCACGAGTTTAAAGCGAATCGATCAGTCGACTTAGCGTACATACAAAACATTAAAGTGAACGGTAAACACACTACGGGTATTGAGGAGACCACGGAAGTTTTATTAAATACGTTAATCCCAGACGATGACATCTCAGTCGACAGCGAACATCATAAACAAATACGTGCATGGGCCGCCGAGCCACCTCTCTCGCCTATGTCTGACCTTCCATCTGTTGCCGAGTTTATGAATACCGTTAGAACTCTTCCCCTCAACAAGGCTGCTGGCGAAGATAAAATATCAAATAAAATTATCAAAGAAGCTAGTCGAGCATCGGGCGACTCAATGTTAATAATTTTTAATCGTTGCATAACTGAAGGCATTTTTCCTCGTATATGGCGTCGTGGTTATATACGTATAATTCCTAAAGGCGGTGATAAGCCACCAGACGACCCGAAGTCATATCGACCAATCACCTTACTGCCTTCATTAGGCAAGCTCTTAGAACCTCTCATTGTTCCTCGTTTATTGCCGGGTGGACCAACGTTCAATCATAAACAATTCGGCTTCACTCACTGCAAACCAACTATCGACGCGGCCGTTGCAGTAAGACGTGTCATTAGCGCATCCGTTTTTAAATACGTACTAGGTGTCTTCCTGGACATCTCAAGTGCTTTCGATAACGCCTGGTGGCCAATGCTACTTCTTAAATTAAAGGCTCGTGGTTGCTATAGAAATATCTACCAAATCATACAGTCGTACTTTTTAAATGGCTCGACTAAATTGAAACTTGGTCACCATGCTGTCTCGAAATCACTGACGATGGGCTGCCCTCAAGGTTCGGTATTAAGTCCATATCTATGGAATTTAGGTTTTGATGATTTTCTCGAGTTACCTCTACCGAAAAATTGTCTACTGAGGCCTGAGTGTGAGTTTTGTCGTTAATATTACGCGTTCTACCGAGAGCGCGTAAACTGTCATTTGTATGAAGAAAAGTACAGCGCCACTAGCAGTGCGTATTTGAAACAATGTTTTAAATACGCACCGCTAGTGGCGCTGTACTTTTTTTCATACAAATAACATGTTTACGCGCTCACGGTAGAACGCGTAATATTAACGACAAAACTCACACTCAGGCCTCTGATCGGCTATGCAGACGACGGACTTTTACTTATACAATCGAACACAAGGGATGGTTTAGAGAAATTAGCGGAAACATGCCTCAATGATATATTCGATTGGGGTACACGAAACCGGCTTGCCTTCGCACCACAAAAAACATATCATCTTTTATTAAAAGGACATTTACAATCGGCGCCGCGTATAAAATTCAATAATACGACTGTCAAAAAGAAAGAATCGGTTTGTTATCTCGGCCTAGTCTTAGAAAAAAATTTTTCATTTATTGAGCATATTAAAACTGTAGGCGAAAAAGCGAAACGGAATTTCTACGCACTTACTAGAATATCTACATCTACTTGGGGCCTTCGTTTTAATACACTTAAAACCATATACATGGCCACATATTTGAGGTGTATTTGTTACGCTGCACCTGTATGGGCCGATAGGGCCACCATAGGGGCGGCTCGCCTTAAATTACTACAGAGCCAACGATTGGCCCTAATATTCTTATGTAAAGCCTATAGAACGGTTAGTACCGAGGTCTTACCAGTACTCGCGGGTGTACTTCCGGTTGATTTGGAGATTCAGAGACGAGCGTCAATGTATTACACCACAAAGGAAACTATGAATACAGATTTCCTTCTACCGCGCGACCGAAATAAAATTACTAGATTGTTTGCACCACAATCCATTGTCTATGAGGAACTTTTAACCGAATGGCAAGAAAGATGGGATTCATCATCGAAAGGTCGTCCGTCATCTTTATCTATTTTTTCCATGCATCCGGGGGCGCCTGGAGAAGGTGTGGCTGGAGGTTGACCACTTCGTGGCCCAATTTTTAACTGGCCATGGCAACTTTAAAAGTAAATTATTTTCTTTTAAACTCGTACCATCACCATTATGTCAATGTTCCACATCTGACCACGAGTATGAACAATCAGCACATCACATTCTCTGGGAGTGCGATCTCTGGCGAAACGAGCGTAACCTTATGTTAAACAGTTTGAAAGTCACCTGTGGGGTAGTATATATGGGCGCATATCGCCCTCTATCGGCAATATTTGTAAATTGTTGATGTATGTGTTATTAATTATAGTTATAAACATGTTTGAAATATTTGCAACTAATATTTAAATAATTATTTGTAGTAACAACACTGCTATTTACCATGCTATGATATTTAAGACACTTTTTGAATGTATTTCTAGAAATCTTTGATTTAATTGTTTAAATATTTATATAATTGATCAAATTAAAATCGATTAGAATTAATGTAATTATTTGTAACCATATTTAGTTGTTTTTACACCATAAAGATTGTAATTTATTTCTAGTTAGAGCGCCGTCTGTTGAACAATATATGAGAACAATATTTCCTTTAATTACATTAATGTAAATTGTGTAAAATTGACTATTTGGAATTATGTTAAATGCATTAGAATATTTATCATTATTATTTAGCTATATTCCGATAGTAAAAGTAGTTGTTTTATTTGTTTGTTATAAAAAGTAATTGTAGTTACTAAGACTAGACCGTTTCATTGTAAAGCGGAGGTTATAAAAACATTGCAAGATTTTCTAATCTATTATATATATATTATTTAAATATATATTATATATATATATGTATATATATATATATATAGGTATACATTTATTATCATTATTCTCTATTCTTAGAGAACAGTTTTACTTCACTCACTTCTCCAGCAATAACTCCTAATAAATACAGTGATTACATACTCGATATTTTAATATGGACAACCTAATTTCTGGCGCAACGCCGACATATACTATACGGACCTTGTAGCAACTCGAGAAAATTTCCGTGCGTTCATGCGTTTCTGCCATACTTACTGTAACAATCAATCTTAACGCTCACATATAGGCCCCGTTAAGCTCTTCCGTATCCGTGGTGCCGTACTGCTGCGCTATCGTAGCTGTACACCTTTTTACTTATTGGCTGACTAGTCATTTTGTTTACCTGTCTACCGCTTTGCCTAGGAGGGAAGTGGAATCTCTCTTTCTAACTCCTCCTCTTTAATCTTTTCTAATTAAATTTGTTGCGGGTCCCAAGACAATTAAAATCATATCACGGGACTGCCTGAGGGTCAAACCTCGGTGTCATTTATGGAGACCATTGTGGATCCTGGCTTAGAGGAGTTACAATGGTGGGAATGTGTGGTGGGATTAGTCCCAATAAAAAAAAAAGCCTACGTTATTATCTATAACACTATTGTTAATTTGCAAGAAATCACTAGAAATAAGGCGTCTCATCACAGTGATCGATGAAGGTAAAAAGACACCGTCAGGAGCTAGGCAATTCTATTTTAAATGTTTTGTTAATCTATTCTTCACTGAGTCGACATCACCGTAAAAATCTAAAACATTTGTAAATATCACGTGGAATTTCTTGTCTGTAAAGTCCTCTATAGCCAAGAGCTCTGAATCTAAAATTGTCACTTGTCTTATTGGTATTCCGTTGGATTTTAATACTTCTCATATGAATTCCGCATCATAACCAGATTTTGCATCACATATAAGCGATTTAGCCCCTCGTTTCATCATTAGAATTCCAAATATAGGAAATGGACTTAAATCTATAATTTCAACTTGCTCAATGCAAACAGATGTATATACACCACACCAAAAATTCTTTGTATAAGAGCCATATATTCCTCATCATTTAAATAGGATATAGCATCAGGAGAAATCCTCAATATAGGCATACTCTCGTCTCTAACTGTAATCAATCGGCCGCCATACGTGGAAAATGGAATATTGATAGTCTCATTTTGGCGCACTTTCCTTGGTAAAACATCGAAGAAGACAGCTTGTTGCCACGCGGTAGTCCTGTTTTCTGATCTCGGGTTTGTAGTTATCATAATATCTTCTGTTAAATATAGATTGAACCAACTGATTATCATATTGATTTCAGTGTCTTCGGTAGCAGTTAGACTAACGTTATAATGTTCGCGTTGGTAGATCGTTTGCCTCACGTCATGGTACTTGTTGAAATCTACGGTGAAAAGTGATTGAGGTTCAGAGACATATTTAAAATCATCATATAAGTCCACATCTTCGCTGTAGTACGCCTCGCCGCAATATGTCGTAGTGTGTACGTTCATATTCGATACGTTAAGAACATTCTTAATATTCTGACAAAGCTTGTACTTTTTGTTTAGATCGTTGCAATTGGCACCAACAATGAAATATTCAGCTCTACCAGGTATCACTTTACTGCCTGAATAGAGTAAATTCTCCCAAGCGTAGCAGATTGATTGTAAGATACATTCTCCGAATATTCCCGCGTCGATCGTGTCAGTTAACAATACAGATTTGTAGCTGTAAATATCTTGTTTATTTGTGAAAAATGGTGTTTTATTTATTATAACCACCTTTTCAGCATTATTTTCTCGCATGACACATTCTGCTAGACGAGCCATCGCAACTGAATCTTCACAAGCAGATATAGCTATGGGGTTACATTCTTGAGCGTATAAAGCTAAAAGTCCTGTACTAGCGTCTATACTTAGGACGCTATCTGTCGCAGCATTTACACATTTTTTGATAGCAGCTCTGTAAGCATTATTTTTTGCTTTATCGTTTAAGGCCCTGAACCTGCACCTTGGAAAAAGAACGATTTTTGCACTGTTTAAATTCTTCTCTACGATGGCTAAACTGTTGTCGATATTTAGAGCTTTCTCAAAATGGCACAGCGCTTCCGTAAAGTATTTATATTTGTATAAATATCTTCTGTTATACAGGGTGTATCAGGTTATGGGACAACTGTTCGAGTATGTTGTAGTGTAATGGTCATAGATCGTAATTAGAATGTACATTACACAAAAAACAATATAACATAAAAGTTATAGTGATTTCAAAAAAATGGGTCTAAGAGTCTATGCCTTAAATGTTACGTATTATGTAGGCATGTTCAAACAGAATACATGTAGGCATGTAAAGCTTCGACAGTATAAATTCATTCATAATACCTAGAATTGTGCAAACGTTTCAATGATATACTCAGTGCCAGCTAACGTGGCAAAAGACGACCTTCACCTACCTTCACCACGATATCTTAAAATGCAAAAAAATCTATCGCTTACCATACAAATCTATCGAAAAGTTGTATCGCAAAATTCTCTTGGTAGATGCCTACCAGGAAGCAACATTACAAACAGCACAACCCAAAATTTTACGAAATCTAGTAAAATTACCATAGAAAATATATGTTTTTAATATCCTATAATCATGTATTTTACTGTTTTAAAATACCAGATTAACCTGTAACTGGTGACATTTCATTATTTTATAAATAATATCATTGATAACAATGCCAAATTACTTTCAAATGTCTGAATATCAAAAGTTTTAAGTAACATTAAAATTAAAGTACCGAGAATATTTATATAAATTCAATATAATATAGATCCTATAATTAAATACGTAATTAGCTTCGAAGAGTTATGTAACGCCCAAAAAATGCCAAGTTTTAAGTTATGACACATTTCTTTCAACTCATTTTACCGTCAGGTGTAATAAACCTAAAGGATCGCACAAGTAGATGCAAGATTTTAGGTTATGTGTATCAAACAAAATATTTTCTTAACTGATTTTAGCGTCAGGTGTACGAGATCAGTGGCCCAGTCGCCATTTTGTTTGACATTCCGTGTGGAGCACGTAAAAGATATTGAAATAAAATGGATAAAATAACTATAAATTAAAACCTAAAGGCATAATAGATGTATAAGTAGAGGTACAAGGAAAACAACAAACTTTACCTGTTGTCGTAATAAAAAATGCAAGTCCCATGCTGTTTGGACTACAATGGTGTGAAATGTTCAATATGAGTTTTCCTAAATCCGTATATTCAATCAAAACTCAGGCAACATTACTCAAATAATCAGCGAAAATAAAGATCTCTTTAATGACAAACTGGGGGAAGTGAAGAACTATGAAGTAAATATCCATATTAAACCTGGAACTGTGCCAAAACATTTACCTGCAAGACCAATAAAATTTAGTATTCGAAAAAACATCGAAGCAGAACTTGAGCGATTATCAAAAGAGGGAATTATGGAAAAGGTTGACCCAAACACCACACCCATTGAGTGGGCTACACCAACAGTCAACATTGTAAAACCTAATGGTACGATAAGAATATGCAGAGATTATCGTACTACTATCAATCCAGTATTAGTAACACATCTTCACCCAGTACCACAGTTTGACCACTTGAGACAGCGTCTTGCAGAAAGAGAGAAATATTCAAAAACCGATTTAAAAGACACATACTTATAATTTAAATTAGCACCAGAATCAAAAAAATACTTAACCATATCAACACACAAAGGTTATTATTAGGTTATTATTATTAGGTTATTATCAATACAATAGAATGCCATTTGGAATTACTATAGCACCAGCAATTTTTCAACGTTACCTCGAGGAGTTGTTAGATAATATTCCTAATATAGCAATATATTTCGACGACATAGCGATAACGGGAATAAACGATAATGAACACTTAAAAATATTAGCAGAAGTCATGGAAAGACTCAATAAAGCCGGAATGAAAGTTAATCTGAAGAAATGTATCTTTCTGCAAAACGAGATAGAATACCTTGGGCACGTAATCAATAAATGTGGCGTTAAACCAACACAATCAAAAATTGATGCCATCCTTAATGCACCACCGCCTAATAATATAAAAGAATTAAGATCTTTTCTGGGGTTAGTAAATTTTTACGAGCGATTTATACCAAACCTACACAGCACATGCGCAGAGTTACATACTTTAACAGGGCACAGACAAGAGTGGAGATGGACAGAGAATGAACAAACAATATTTGAGAAAACCAAACAATGTATCACAACATCCAAGCCTCTTATTTCTTTCAACGAGAAACTACCCCTTTTTCTAGCATGTGACGCATCTGAAAAAGGCATTGGAGCTGTATTATATCATAAAATTAAAGGGAGCGATAGATTGATCGAGAAGCACTGGCGATATTTTTTGGAATTAAAAAGTTTGATTAGTTTCTACGTGGCTTAAAATTCACATTAGTAACTGATCACAAACCATTAATTCATTTACTTGGAACTAATAGAAATTTACCGAAGCGGGTCAACAATAGGCTTATCCGTTGGGCTTTGGTAATTGGGCGTTATGATTACAATATACAAAAGGTAAAAATAACATACTTGCCGATCCACTATCTAGACTACCAAATCCTTACGAACAACCAACTCAAGCAGAATATTCAATTAACAGAATCGTTGAAAAATTAAATACTTCAATGATTAACGAGATAGCTATTAATGAAGAAACTATCAAAGAACAAACTGAAAGGGATGCAAAGCTGATGAAAGTAATACAATATATAAAGACAAATTGGCACACTTATAAGTATGATGATAATACCATACAAGCATATTTTAAGAAGAGAAACGAATTGTCTGTAGAGAACAACATCATAATGTGGGAAGGCAGAATTATCATACCAACATCTATGAGAAAGTTAACATTAAAATACATTCATAGAGGTCATCCAGGCGTATCAGCTATGAGAGCATTAACACGTTTCTATATCTGGTGGCCATCTATCGAAGAAGATATCGACAATTACGTGAAAACATGTTCAGGATGTCAAGAAAATAGGCCTAACAATCCAGAACTACCAATATTTTCTTGGTCAATTCCAAATAACGTATGGGAAAGAATCCACATTGATTTCGCTGGACCATTCCTCGGTAAATATTGGCTGGTTCTATGCGATGCATTATCTAAATGGATAGAAGTAAAACCTATGATCAAAATCACTGCTGACAAACTTTGTAGTGAACTTGAGGATATATTCACAACATTTGGGCTACCACAAATAATAGTTTCTGATAACGGTCCTCAATTCACATCTGACATATTTAAAACATATTGCAAGAACAGAGGCATTACCCACATAAAATCTTCGCCCTATCACCCACGCACCAATGGATTGGCCGAACGCCTAGTACGAACATTCAAAACCAGAATGGCAAGTGAACTTTACATGCATAACGATTTAACAGAGAGACTACGAAGTTTCCTTTTTAGTTACAGAAATACACCACACAACACCCCTCTAAAGTCACCAGCCCAAATGATGTTTGGAAGACAACTCAACAACATATTAGACAGCGCTCGACCAAGCACGAGAAAAAGACTTCATCATCAAGAAGTCAAAGCTAATATATTAGGGGATCAAATGGAACTAAATTATCAACCAGGTGCTAACGTCCTGGTGCGAACAAAGGAAGAGGCAAAATGGAAACCAGCTATTATTGAAAAACGTACTCACAAATATTCATATATTATAAAAACACCAGATGGCATATTAAGAAGAAGACATGCTGATCACATAAGACCGAGTGATATAAAACAAACTCCACAATCCACACCTTTCCAAACACCAGGAACGTCATCTGAAACACCTAACGCACCAGTAACAATAGCCCCGCCTGAACGAGCCACCTCGACAATACGGGAACACTCAGAACAACCGACTACAACACCTGCCACCTCATGTAAAAGCGCAATGGGTTTCAGAAGTAGCATGCGAATAACCAAACCACCTCGCCGTTTCATTGAAGAGATGTAAATGGGGAGAA
This sequence comes from Lymantria dispar, assembly GCA_032191425.1. Taxonomy (NCBI): domain Eukaryota; kingdom Metazoa; phylum Arthropoda; class Insecta; order Lepidoptera; family Erebidae; genus Lymantria; species Lymantria dispar. The sequence goes on along the minus strand of CM063445.1, from coordinate 6,616,357 downwards.
ATGTTATATACTTCATGGACATTCCTTTCCAGCCAACTTTCTTTAAATGTTTTCTTCTTAAGAACATATTACATTGTTACCTAGGATACGTTTTCAGTTATTAAATAATCTTAGTAACGATATGATATTATTTATAATATCTTCCCATATCGTTGAGTAGGTCTACGTTCCCTAGAAACACTGATAGATTTTTCAAAATTTGCGAATATTTCTGCTCTGTTATCATCACCGGCCAGATCTTTATTTAGTTTCAGCAAAATATCACGATATTCTGATTCCAACTGTTCTTTAAAGAGTGGTTCACTCTTAAATGCATAAATATACATATTAAGAGCCGTTTTAAAGTTATCGTACGAGGCGTACTGCCGGGCCCACATTACAAAATTATACGCAGCGTCTGTCATTGCGATACACTTTTCACACTGTTCTCTCTTATAAATCCCAAGACTTATTTTCACGAAAAATTTATGGTGACTACGACGTAAGAGGTCTCAATAGTTTGAAAACCAATTTCGAACTGGCTTGGTCTTAATTTATAATTAATGAGTGATATGTGATGAGTGTGATATTTAATGATTAGAACGAGACTACTTATTTTGCAGTGGATTTGCCATATAAATAAAAATATTTGGCTAGTAATGTCAGTTCCTAACGTTCATGCATGCATTGATTCGACTTACAATATATTTGATAGCGGTGGCTAGTCTGGCTATTATTATTTTAATTGGTCATACGTATAGCTGAGGGCCGTATAGTGGAATTTCCACTTTATTTATAATTTTAACACCCTTTCCCCATTGGTTCCCCTATTGGACCATCCGTAATCAACCCAAATATGACCAAGTGTGGTATTTTTGAAATTTTCTTTCCTAATTTATTTAATATGATTATGTAGTATGTCTACGTTCCCCAACCATCATCCTGAATGTGCCTAACTAGGGACATGAAAAAAGTATCGCTACTTTTAGGTATCGAGTACTTGTCTTTCGATACCGATACTTTTGTACTCGATACTTTTACTCAATGAGTACTTTTAGGCAGGTATCGTATCGAAGAAATTGTACAAAGTATCCATGTTAAATTTGACCTTACTTGACCTTAAAGCGTAACGAACCTACTAAAAGTGGCTCGACATACTTTAATCCGAACACATAAAGCAAACTCCTAAAAAAAAGCTCACCAATTCCGGAAAAATCCTAAAAAAAAAGGTTATCACGACTTGGATTCTAGGAAAAGTACTCGGTAGTCGATACTTTGGAGTATCGATACTTTTGTTTCGATACTTTATTGAGTACGATACTTTTTCTTCGATACTACTCACGAGTACAATATCGATACTTTCGTTTCGATATCGTGTCCCTATGCCTAACATTGCAGAGCTCCATGAGTGTTAAAGTCTGGCCATCGGTTCTTTGCACAAGAAAAGAGCGGTAAATTCAAAAAAAACAAGGGGTGACAACACCGACTATAGACTGAAAAAATGCGTTTGATACTTTTAATTTTTATATTCAATTAAAGTTATTTTATACATTTTTATTTATTATGTGTTATCATACCTGTACATATATAACAAACTGAGTTGGATAAGCTGCACAAACTTTAAAATTAGCTTAGATATCATCATCATAGCGTTTAGTCCCGTTTGTGGCCCAAACTTGCACTCCGGTATTTATGAATTAACGGTGACTGTAGCCTAATAGTTATGGCGTTGGACATACAATGTCGAGGTTGCAGTTTCGATCCCCAGTCATTGTACACTACCGGCATGAACCCAAACCCACACACCACACAAGCAGTTTTATACTAGTAATTTCAGTTGCTAGTATGCTGTTATTAAAAAAGAAATATCCCACTTACACATAAAGTTAACATAGGTACATGGTTTCTCGTCATGCAAAATAATGATCATGTCCAGGATACAAGAAAAAAATAATTACAAGTCATTAATATTTATAATTTTGTTATGATTCATAATCAAAGTCTGATTCTATAAATTCAACACCTGAAAATGAACTGTCACTGTCGTCATCATCATCACGTACATTTATTATAAATCGTTCCAGTGCTGTTTCTGTGATTCCATCTCTTAATTTGTATTCATTTTCGACGTTAATGACGTGATCTGTGCATTTCTTCCAATCATCAGCTGTTATACTAAGAAATGACTCTTTAATTAAATTTTCCATTTCTGCCCCTGGTACTCCTATATTTTTGCTAGCCACTTTTCGTTTAGCTAAACTCCATATGAGCTCAATAGCATTTAAATCACAGTGGTATGGAGGTAGTTTAAGCACTTCGTGGCCATGTTGTTTTAGAAGTTCTTCTGCTTTATACAAGGGTTCAGGCTTATTCTCTTTAACGAGGCACATTAATTCATCTTTAGTATAAATTTCTTCAAACGGAATGTCATTTTCCCTAAGCCATTTCTGTATGTCACTTTTTAAGTTCTGCATTGTTGGTGGTTTATTTATTTGTGTAACATGATAACTAGCATTGTCCATCACAATCACACTAGGCTCTGTCAAATTTGGAATCAATTTCTCACCTAACCACTTCATAAAATTTTGTGTGTTCATGTCATCATGATAGTCAGCTGTTTTTGATTTGGTACTAAATACTAACAGTGCATTGGGCACAAAACCCTTATCCGATCCAGCATGTACTAAAATATGTCTCTTGCCAGACGACATTTTGTCTATCACTCCACTAGTGGAAGGACCTTGCCATGATTTTTTTACCTTATAATTTTGGTGAACATAGGTTTCATCAAGATAAATTATTGGTTTCCCTTGTTGTCGTTTTTCAGCAATTGTTCGAAGATATCTGTGTCTCCAAGCTGCTAGTTCAAAGTTCTCTATGAGCAAAGACCTTTCATTCTGGTTTTTCTTAAACTCGAAACCAATTCTTTTCAATACCTGCCGTAATGTTTCACGACAGCCAGTGAAGCCAATTGACTCTCTGAGTTCAACAAGTAAATTCCGTAGAGTAGGAACCTGTTTTTTTACACAGTAAAATTCATTAATCTTATTCCTGATAGCCGTTAAATCAAAATCATCCAGATTTGACACCGTTCCCGGACGAGGGCGTTTCTTGCCGGGTGTATTCCATTCTCCTTGGTTTATAGAACCCTCCTTCTTGATCATTTTAATAGTTCTAACAGATATTTCTGCAAAGGAAAAATATTAAAATGTAATTGAATGTAAAAAATATAAAAGCCTAACAATAATTTAACTGTTCCACTACACTATGAAGAAAGATAAACTTGTAAGCAAACATTGAAAATAATCGTACAAAGATTTTAAGATATTTTACAATGCTATAATTAATTTACCTGTCATAATAGAAATTGTATCCAAATATTTCGTTTCAGAGTTCAACGCTTCCTTTTCCTCAAAACATTTTAACTCTTTCACTAACGTCTTGACTCTCGCCATGTCACCTTCTAAAACACATACAAGAAAAAAAATTGTAAATAGTATTCACATAATACCCGGACATAAATATCAAGCCAACTATCAAGACTACTTACCAGCAGCTATAAGGATTTCGTCTAAGCGATGTATTTTTTCGTTCCGGATTCGTTCATTATCAAGTTTTATGTCTTGATACTTGCCGATCATGGTAAATATCAACTTTCTAACTACGCCTTTGATAGCTTTCGGCATTATTTTTCAATAATTTCAAAAGAATAATGATTGAAAAACACTAAACACAAAAACGGGACAATCCGTTTGACAGTGACATGACAATTCAAAAATATTGCCATGTATAGATTTAAAAAAACAGTTCAGTGCAGAGAACCGATAGCCAGACTCTACCACTTACTATCAGATGGACTGATTGCTCGTTTGTCTTCATAGGCAATAAGAAAAAAATTATAAATACTGGTTTACTTTTTTATTGTAATAAATGTTTTGAATGTTCTCCGTTATTTAATAACATGCATATTACTATTTAAAAAAATAATGATTTATTTAACCTTTCGAATGTCACGAGGGCGCCAAAAAAATAACGTTATCTGTCGCAGCGACGAGTGAAGAGGCGGGATTCGTGCGCCAATTGTATTTTTCATAAAATTTGCCTTTCAATGAATGAAATTTTTCACACTGACGACTGTTATTGAAAGCCAAATAACTAATTACAGTTATAGACTGGATTCTGATTATAAATACAGTATAATCTCAATAATCCGGCACTTCAATAGACCGACACGTCCAATAATCCAGCACCCTCTACTCACCCCTTTTCGCCTATGCGCTCTGGTTTAACCTCAAACCTTATCACGTGCAATATATGTATATGCATTAATGATGAGTTCGATATATCAAAACGTAACTTATATCGGATATGTGTTAGATATCATACCATATTGATATCTATATCAATGTAGCCGATATCACAAAAACCGTATCGAGTCAAAACTTCTACTGCGAGAACTATTAAGTCAAAACTTAAAACTATATCGATACGAACAAAACACAAACTACACAAACGATATTGAGATATGAACCATATTCGTTCCTCTCGTTCTAAGTATATATTCTTTTTTTGGTATAAAAGAGATAAAGAGAATATGCAATAACTTTAGCCATGTTTGCATGGTTGCGTGGTAGTATCTTACTATACTAGCAATAAGGTTTAGTTTCCATTGTATAGTTATAGTTATGATAACGTTTCTGGCGGCTACGGCTACTCGATATTAGTGAGACACAAAATGGAACTAAATTTCGAAGTTATAAGGTTGAATTTGAGTTGTCACAATATGGACAAGTTTGCTCATTTTAATATCAATGTTAACGTTTGAAAACTGTACTACTCATATCGATATCAGAAAACCGTTTTCTATATCGATATGCAAACTGTATATCGGATACATAACCGTTTGTGGCACAAACAGAAAACGCCCATATCTAATATGCATGTATTATGTGTATACTGTATGTAACTTATCATATGCATACATAATAATATGTAAATTCAATACATTATACGTATTCTTTATACGAAATGCTTTAATTTTAAATTGATTTTTATATAATCCAGTAATCCGAACATTCCATTAATCCGGCACCCTCTGATTTTTAATAGTGCCGGATTAGTGAGATTACACTAATATTTTCATAATATTCTACAGCCCAATAACTACGCGTCATGGGCTGAAAACGAGTTCGCCGTATAATTTACAGATTTTTAGAATTAGAACTTATTTCACAACAACGTATTTTGATTTAGAAACACTGACGAATAACATGCACATCCACTGATATCAATAGAATTGAAAGTATAGAACAAATTATATACTAAATTCTAATTTAAAAGTGGACACAGATCTGTCTGTGACAAGACGGTTTAAGAGGGGTGCACAGAACTGTGTCAAAACGTTCGAAAGGTTAATACACAGTCATATTATAGATACAACAATAGATTACTAAATTTAGCTCTGAAAATATAATGTCCAATCGTTTGTATCATTATAAACCTAACTTGCCCTGTTCATCCAAATTCCTCAATATAAATTTTTATCTGCGCTCAGAAGACTTACCGTGTAAATTGCCTTAAGAAGAAATTAATTTACCTGGGAAATCTGCTTTAATCAAGTAAATTATAACATTTTATGTGAAAAATATAAATACAACGATATGTATGTACAAATATTTATTTAAATAATAGTACAATTTTACAAATTAAACCAATTTTCGTAGGTCATTTGATAGATCGTTTCGAAGCTTTAACTAACAGGGTACAGATACTGGTTGCCTAGACCGTACGCCATCAAACTGGTATTCTCAGCATGCACAGCGTTTTACAATATTTAAAATGCAAAATACCTACTGTCATTTTGTATTTCAGTACTTTTATTATTTACTTTGTACATATCTGCCGTTAAATAGGTTTGAATAAAATTTCTTAACAATGTTTATAGAAATATATGGCATGGTTATAAAAACTTTTATGTCAAGACTTCAGTCATTCACTAAATTATACACAAGCATCGCTTTCAACAATGCGTTGGTCATACTGTTAATGGTAGCTGCTGAACATTTCGTGGAACATAAAAAGAGCATTGTTATATCATATTAACTTAAATTTACCAGATTCTCTGCATTACATAGGTATGTCAACAAAATTACTTAAAATACAAAGTCTTCACATAACACTCACGTTCCCGTCAATAAACTCCTAAACAATCTTGAACTCTCCCTTTCAGATAAAAAGTTATCTATTCACAAATTCGTAGCATACATAAATAGAAAAAAAAAACAATGACATCTTTAAATCTACGATTTATTACGTATTAAGTTTCGTTTTAAATTCAAAAGTGAAATATCTATTATCCCATAGGAAGTCCAAATGGCCATTAAAATTCAAGCATTTTTAGAATGTAGTATTATATTTACAATAGTGAATGTTTTAATGCAATTAAACTAAACTATGATTACTTTTTGTCCATATAGAATTTAATATTCTACGCAGGGATGTTATGAAGCTCCGTAATTATAATCGAAACTATTGAATATTACTATTGAATTCAAATAATTTCGCATAGAGGTAGTCTGAAAGAGACATATATCGCCGGTCCCTACGTACATAAAGACATATCAAAGACGGCATTTTTGTTTTATTGTATTGGCTTAAGATTTTCAATATATATGCACTATACAGTATGAAATGTGTGTATTGAAATCTATAGCCTAAAGAATACAATAAAAAAGTCCTAAAGAATACAATAAAAAAAAACCTAAAGAATACAATAAAAAAATGCCATTTTTGACATGTCTTTATGTACGTCGAGACCGTCGATATACATATTACATTTTAGTATCTACCAAATATTATTATAGTTTAAACTATTACTTTGTATTTTCCTTTCATAATTCCCTAATAAAATTAATATTAATGAGAGAAATTATCCGAAACCTTCGGATAGTTCAAAATAATTTGATATCCGTAATCATCATGAATCATCATCTGAAGCTAGTATTTTTTAATATTTTTGGAGGCAGGCTATTGTGTCACATTCTGCCCAAACCGTCCATTCAAGTCAAAGTCTGCCAGCCCGCCCAGTCCAAGCGCCATATGGTTGGACCTTGTCATCAATGTTCTGAACCCAGTATATTGTTATTCTAATACCAGTATCCAAATCCTAAGTCTCAGATCCACAAAATCCCTAATGTTAGGCTTTCATATATCGTACATATTACCCAAGGAATTCGGTGGCCCACCCAAATAGGTGGAAATATCGCAGTTATGGAGCCGCTAACCGTCCTTTCATGGTTTAACCGCAGTCTGGCCCAGATTATACCTTACCAAAATATTTTTTTTTCATGATTGTATACATTAAGATTTTTTATACTATGGCTATTATAGCAGTATCACGCAGGGCTAGCACGTAAAATTAATACAATTTGAATGTTATCTATGTAGATACTTTATATATTCTTTTAGAAAAGGTTACTTTCGCGTTGTAAAAAAAGTTATGTAACTTTTTTTACAACGCGAAAGTAACCTTTTTTATAACCCAACAATCCCGGACTAAGGCAATAATCATTATATCCAAGGTATCTACTAACAAAATTCATCATCAACATTGCAGTCCACATACGTCCCATTGTTGTGCTCGGACCTACTCCTCAATGGGAGGGCATTTGACCTACTATACCATGCTGGTCAGACATGTTGGTATAGGATTTCGGGTTTTCCATCTCTTGCACAGACGTTATGTGCATATCTCTTAGTCGTCTTTTATGACATACACGGCCAAGATAGGAACTGGTGAAATGTATTCTTACTCTGTCACCACACGGACAGCAAACAAACAAACAAAATTAACGACCAACATTTTTTTTTAAATACACTCATTACAATAATTTATAGATCGCGCAAAGAACTGGAGAGCTATTCTTGATACTCGATAAATTCTTTACACGTTTCGTCTATTAATACGTCTATGAAAATCTACAGCCTAAAGAATACAATAAAAAAAATCCTAACGAATACAATAAAACAATGCCATTTTTGACATGTCTTTATATACGTAGGGACCGTCGTAATACATGCTAACCCTGTTGATAGTAAATGGTAAAAGTAGCTTTAACAATATTCAAGTTACAACTAAGCCACTGCGTGTAACTATTACAAATGTTCATCATATAATATTTGCACTATTTCGTTGTGTGCTCCCTGCATGATGTTCGTGTTCTCTGATCGTTCTTAAGTTTGGGTCATTCAGCTGCTTTCGATTCAGCGATAACTGCTCGCGCTTGCTCCAATGCTTTCCTGTCAATTTTAAAATGTACAAAATAAATGTATCCACATTAATTATGGCACAAGGACACTATATCATCATTAGCCTGCCCTCATTCCACGCTCATTTCATATGCATATCCTCATTCAAACCATCCATCCATATTTTGGGTTCACCCACAATTCTGACGTAATCATCTCATCACGTATCCATACCAAGATAATCTCGCACCCCTAATCATCTGTATCAGTGGCGCTACGTTCAGGCTTCCCCTATTATGCTCATTTCTTGTCTTATCTAACCTTGTAACCCCGCACATCCATCTTAGGCATTTCAGTAACATGCACTCTTCTCTCACGCGTCATTTTCTATGTCCAACATCCAGGTCAGTTGACAATCTTATATTACATATACAATTAATATCTTTAGAAATAATCATTTAAATAATATAGAACATGAATGTTGTCTATATATACCACAAACCGTTCCTAAACTGAGCACTATGTTATAGTATAATTAATCAAATGTCGTGTGGTGACGGAGTAAGAATACAATTCACCACATCATGGCCGTGGATGTCGTAAGAGACGATTAAATTATAATAATAGTTTATTGTTTTCTTCCACAAATGTTTACATTTAATGATAAATTAATCCTTTGTGGGAGAATCTAAACTAGGTTGATAATAATGAATGTACTGTGGCAGAAAACTTAAAAAAGAAAAGAATAAACAAAAAGAAAATATACATCTGACAGAAAAAGTGAAATAAAAGCGACATCGCCAAGAATTTCGCCTGTAGAGAACAAACCGTGGGATATTTGTGTGTAATGAGATTATCGTTGAGCGAATGCAATGAAATCGTCGAGAATGTCTGATAGCTAAAAGAATACATACATACATTCAGCTTCACGCCTGCTTCCCAGAGGGGCAGAGACTAGGGATTGCCAAAAGCCACGATCCTGACATACTTCCATCACTTCACTTACTCTCATTAAGGTCTTCATGCATTTTCTGCAGTTAACGTGACCTTTCATCAGCACATCTCAAATTTGACCGAGAAACGTATGGAGGAAGACCTCTTGCAACAGTCCCACTCACACTTGCTTTGTATACTTGTTTCGTCACTCTCTTCATTCATAAAAGATTTATCATAAATACTCAATAAATTGAAATAACAGGTATACTTACAAATGTAGTGGATTATCACTATCAAGCCGCTGCATTGCCAACTTAGCGAGTGCAGCGAGACGTTGTAGCGCTTTAGCACGCAAAACACCTTGACGCGGCAGTGTAGCACTCAGGGCTGCAGCCGCTGATGCCACGTGTGGCCCACTTGCAGCACCAGCGCCCATACATAGCGTATCTAAGACAATTTTTTTTTATGTATTATAAATAGGTATACATAACTATACAAATAAATAAAATTAAAGTGTCTGTTTGTAACGTCAAAATAATGGGCTTTTTTTCATGATGATACGGTTATTTGCACGATACCTATGCCTTAAAACCGGTTTAAAAAAAAATTCTGTCTGTCTGTTTGTTTTAGGTAATCTTCAAAACTGAGTTGGAAAAGACAACTCGTCCTCCCCACGGGAGGGTAGGTAGGCCGGAGGATAGATAGGCCTTCTCCATAATAGGAGGGAATTCGACCTAATATACCAATACTGGTCAGACGAGTTGATATACGATTTTATTTCAAGTTTTCCTTCCCTTGGAATTATAAAGTTGCAAAGAACTGTATCTTGACAAAATAGCAATGTGGTGATAAGTTAAGCACACATATATTTTTTTTTTTTTATTGCAAGCGGTGGCAAACGAGCAAACAGTACACCTGATGGTAAGTGTTGCTGCCGCTTATGGACCTTTACAAGGCGCTGCCTACCGTGAAGAAAGTGAAGGGAGTGTGCATTGAGGCTCGGTGATACCAAAGGCACCACCAAAACCCTCCGCAACACGCAAACACCCTCAGAAAGTTGGGCTTCCGGCTCTCTCGCTCACCGAACGAAGCGCAGTAACAAATTGCTACTGCTCAGACGTTAATTTTCGCCGAGAGCGTGGTACTACCCCGGACGGACCGGCCCGCGGCTGTAGACAGATAACTGTTATTTACATTGCTTCTGTATACACCTTTGGAAAGAAAGGTTTGACTTCACATCTGTGAAGTCATCTGACATTGTGGTTAACATATCGACATACAGTGCCAATGTCGGGGTCCGAATCCCGCGCAGTACAACACTTTGCCCGATCCACAAATTGTTGTTCTTAGTCTGGATGTAATACCATTACTTATGTGTTTGTAAAGTCCCCTGCAATACAAGGAATATTTCCTTAGTACAGGTGGTTGTCTTTAAAAAAAAGGTATAAAAAAATATGTTACCAATAAGTTTAAGGACAAGTGGGTCGGCCTGAAGCAGGGCAGGTGGCGCAGTCAGTGACAAAGCGGCACGAAGTAACCTGACACCAGAACCAACGCAGCGTCGCCAGAATGGCCCACCCGCACCGTCCAACACACTGAAAAAAGAAACAAGTACCCAATAGATATCATCTCCATACATCATGTCTCCATGTGGTGACGGAGTAAGAATACAATTAACCACCACCTTTCTTGCCCGTGGGGGTCGTGAAAGACGACTATGGGATTATAATATGCATTGCATTGCTCGAAATTATACCAATACGTCCTTTTTTGGGTGGGTTACAGGTGCAGAGTGCCTTGACTTCAGGATCGGCCCGACGGAATACCCCGAAGGAGTAACCTCTCCCATCGACGTCCCTTTCCCGGGACGCCGATCGTTGTCTCGAGGCTAGCCTCTCCGCGGGTGCCGGACTAAATCTCCGGTTTAGTCACCCGCAGCCTCGGTTAGGGCGGCACCAGGCGTAGGTACTCTCGCCTACACTGCTCCAGTCGTCGGCGGAGGACCGTGTCCGTGTGGAGGCGTTCCTCACGCACACGATCCGCCGCCTAATATAACGGTGCGAACTATTCTCAGGGTACTGTTAATCATCCAGGCTGTTCACGGACGTCATGGATTCGGTACTAGCGTTCGACCCAGTGGTGATGTGGAGGGTATAAGTTAGGTTATAGGGCCACGCGCCGCCTTTTCGTCGTCCCGGACGGCATAGGTGCCGACCATAGCCCACCAAAAGAAAAGGCTAATTATAAATTTTATTCCGGGCACCAAGGGTATGGCATTGTGGACTTTGAGAGGTGTCCTGTGGGCTATTACTTCTTGTCGATGCGTGTGTCTATTGTTTTTTTTATGACTAGTTAAATTTACACGGACTATTGGGTGAGCGCTGAAGACTCTTAATCCGATAAAGTGAAACGCCTTTTATCGAGGGCACCTCCTGTGGGGAATATACCCTCGGCAAGGTGGATTTTGCCCCGTTTTGGATTTTCACAGGCTGACCATGAAAACGAAGGTGTAACGGTGGATATTTTATTGTTAAGGCTTCGCAGGCTGTGTATGGCTCAATCTGGGCGAGCGTTATAGCATCGTAGGATTCGTTGTCTATGGGTTGATAAGTTTTCGGGTTTATACTTACTGTGGAGGTAGTGCTGGTAGGAACACATCGGCTGCAAGAGTAGAAGCTAGCCGTGAGCGTGCCGCAGTGCCCAGACGCTTTAAAGCACTGCTGCAGGACGGCATTTGTGAGGCGCGAACTATCGCGTGACGAAGTCGGACGCAAGCGCGAACGCACATCGGGTCCCAAGCACATTCTATTAACTCTATTAACATAAAATGTTACTATTATACAACTGAACATTTGTTTGTTTGAACTTCAAAAGCACTTAAACTTAGAAAACTGATTGTGAACATGGCTATTTTAACATAATTTCTCTTCGAGGGTGGATGGATAGATTATATTTCTTTTTAGTAAGGTTTCAATTTTTTTTTAGTATGATTAAAAATTAAATAAAGTTTTACAACAAATTTTCCTTCTCTTGCATCAATGTTATCTATATATAATATTCCCTTAGTCGTCTTTTACGACATCCACAAGCAACAGGTGGTGAATTGTATTCTTACTCTGTCACCACACAGAGAGTGATGAATATAATGGTAAATATAATATTATGTTGAATATAATATTTAGATATTTCCCGCTTAACATATTTTGTCGGCTTTAATCTTTTTCTATTTCACAATATGAGGTCTGCATGTCGCGTGATTTTGCAAATAGAGCGTCCCAAATGTACGAACAAATACATATAATATACAATAATAGTATACACGTAGTGATAAACACAGCTAAAAAGGCGTCTAACCTTAAAATATCGAAATATTAAAAATTTAATAAAATAAATACCTGTTAACTTAGGAAGCACAACCTTGCTTAGTATGGTAGGTATGAGTAACAGGTCTGGATCGTCCCTGACTGAAGTCTCGGTGACCGGTGTCACTTCAGGTTCACCATCAGAACCGGATTCTGAAGAGTCACCAGCCTGCCGTTCTGAACGGACTCCATACATTAATAAACATCTGAAAATTATTATGCATGTAGAATTTTTTTTAATACATGCCTTGTACTTAGGGATATGAAAAAATAATCGATTTTTATAATAATCGATTATTAATAGATTTTTTATTATTCGAAATTCGATCGAAATTAAGCGATTATTTCACTGCCAGATTTCCTAAAAAAAAAAAAGGTCATCACGATACTGCGTGCAGTGTTTCATACTATATACTAGCTGACCCAACAGACGTTGTTCTGTTCAAATAAAGCGCCACCTACCGGGTCCAATTGTGAATCTATACCATTCTCGAATCTCATTGAGCACACACAAATTACTTAAATCCAGTCAACAGATATCGCCATCTGTTAGAATCTTTTGGAGTTAACAGATAATTGTGACTGTCAATTAATTATAGACAAATAATTTGTAATAAAATAAAACTGCGACTATAATTAAAGATCTAAGTTATCCTATGTTTCAGTTTGGAGCAAACTGCACACGGTGTGCAAATTTGATTAAAATCGGTTAAGTAGTTTAGGAGTCCATCGCGGACAAACCTCGTGACAGGAGATTTATATATATTAAGATGAGAAAATAAAGCTCACATTTCCTAAAAAAAAAAAAACAAAAGGTCATCATAATCCTGTTGGGACAAAAATCGATTATTTTACAATCGATTATTTATTTTTAATTAATCGAATATTTTAAAGAACACAAAATCGATTATTTAAAAATCGATTATTTTCCCCCCAAGTCACATCCCTACTTGTACTAGGGAAATAATCCTTGCAATTACGGGGAACTTTATTTAACTTTAGACTTTAAACACATAATTAACAAGCACAAATTACACCCAGACTCAGAACAAACAATTTGTGGATCACACAGTGTTGTGCTGCGTGGGAATCGAACCTAATGATAGGTCGATATTTTAACTACTACATTATCTGTGTAGTCGAAATCTAAGTTTTGTTTCTTCAAGATTCATAATAGTCGCCACGAGAGGTCGGTACGATGACCAAATCCACATGAACAGAGAAGTTACAATGAAATTATCGCAAGGGTTGGGATACCCCTAGCTGAGGCCGCGGGTGACGTGACCGGGGAATCAGTCCGTCACCCGCCGAGAGGCTGACCGCGTGAGGCAAGACCGACGTCCTCCCCGAGAGGGGGACGTCGGTCGATTGGAGGGTACCCCACTAGGGGATATTCCGTCGGGCCGACCACTGATGACAAGTAATCCTGCTCTGGTGGTCGGTCCAACGACGAAAGCGACGTGGTGTTCGGGTGTGCGTACTTACGCCCCTTTGTCGCTCCGGACGGAGTGGTACGACGAGTGCGCCGACCGCGACCCACCCCAAAAAAAAAAGGGTTGGGTTACAGCAAGGTGCCATAATAAATTAGTTTTAAAATAAAGTAATTATCGCTCACTTGTACCAATCCATTTTCTCGTAATCTTCATTGTCTTCGTCAGCTAATGGGTTCCATAATATTAACTGAAATAAAAATGTTAAGTTCAGCACCCTTTCAAATTATAGCACATAGAATGAACGCAAAAAAAAAAAAACCAAAAATGTAAATCATGTGAAAAAAATGATCATTTTTTTATTGGGACTAATCCTACCACAAACTCCCACCACTAAATCAAATCATTTATTCTATAAGGGCACTTACATATTGTCAAATTTATACATCGTTTAAAATAATTCAACTATCTACCACCGGGTCGGAACGCGGTATACCGCCTGCAAGCCAGGATCCACAATGGTCTTCATAAATGACGTCGGGATTTGACCCTCAGTAAACAAATCTTATTATAGAAGAAAACTAAGAGATATGCAAGGTCTACTTCTTTCATATGTAAAGTGCAAAAGACGCAGCAAAATTGACTATTAGGCGTATAAATGAAAGGTAATCATCATCACAGCTCAATACGTCCCACTGCTGGGCTGGAGCCTACATTAGAGGCAAATGTTATATGCACAATATACGCATCTTAGTCTTATATATTGTGTTCTTACTTCATCACCAGACAGACTGTATAGCTACAAAAAGCTGCATTTCATATATTTAATTAAATATTTCATTTCATCATCAAATGATCTATAAATGATTAGACATTCATATTGGACATGGGACTCCCTAACGGTGGAATAACGTTATTATCGTAACGCTTCGCGGGCAGGTTACCGATCGCAATTGGTGTTATAAGGCTCCTGTTGCCCATTCCTCAGGACCCACAGAAAAGTAACGGAGGGCCACCCCCGTAACTTTTCTGTGGTATTCTCAAATCAAACCATTGGTACATTTTAGTTTTTTTAAACAAAACCTAAAAGGAAACTAAGAAACCGAACTAGGAAAGAAATCCTTGCATCGCAGAGGACTGTGTAAAAATATGGACAAAAATTACACCTAGATTCAGAATATTTGGTAATAGCACAAATAACTGTCATGCATGGTAATTGAACCCATGGCCCTCAGCAAAGAACGTTGCTAACTAGAGTACTAAGGAATCTGTTCAATATAAATAAAGATTTAAGTAGTACTGACCTGGTGTCTGATGTATGGCGCAAGTAGCTTGGGTAAACAGTCAGCTACGTAGGCATCAGTGTATAGTGACAGGGCTCGTGCCCTCCAGCGTGCTAATCTTGCGCACACACCAGAGACGCTACGCCACGCAGGCAGAGCGTCCGCGAACAGACGAGATGACTCTGTCCGGATTGCATCTGCACACAAAATTCTATATTTACCCTCATTGCTTAAGATGTTATTTGCGGTATCTGGTCCAGGTATCATTTTTTTCTGCTTTGTATTATGTCTTACAAAAACTAGCGACCCGTTCTCGCTACGCTTCCGTTCCAGTCGCTTGGACCCCGCGTTTTAAATGCAACTGGCATATAATGTGAATACAAATTGAAACCCCATTTCATCTTTCAGAAAATATATGTCTGGCAAATCTGGGTTGCTGGTTTATTCATCATCTCGGCCCATATATGTCCCACTGTTGGGCTCAAGCCTCCTCCACTTCATCATCACAACTCATATAAATCCCACTGTTGGGCTCGAGCCTGCTCCACAACAGGAGAGGAATTGACCTTACTATACCATGCTGGTCAGACAGGTTGGTATAGGGTTTAGTTTCGAATTTTCCTTCTCTTGCATAGATGTCATCATAACAGCTCATATACGTCCCACTACTGGGCTCGAACCTCCTCCATATTGGGAGGGAAAATTATCTGCTATACCACACTGGTCAGGCGGGTTGGTATAGGGTTATATTTCGAGCTTTCCTTCTCTTGCATAACTGTTATATGCACAAGATATCCCATAGTCGTCTTTTACGACATCCACAAGCAAGATAGGGAGAGGTGAATTGTATTCTTACTCCGTCACCACACGGACACTCCTTGTGCCTCCTCCACTGTGGGAGAGAAATTAACTTACTATATGATGTTGGTCAAATCTGTTGACATTGGCTTGTGTTTCCAGTTTTCCTTCTCTTAGTCGTGTTTTACGACATTCACAGGTACATTCACCGGGGTGGTAAATTGTATTCTTAGTCTATCATCACACGATAAAATTGGTCTATTATGTGTATAAATTTACCTCTCTCCTGATGGTAGTGTGCCATTTCATGTGGAGGTAGTTCATCGTCGGAGGAATCACCATCGTTATGTGTGGAGGGAGTGCCCGTGGCTGTGGCGGCGGCTTCACGTTTCAATCGTCGCGCACGCCTTCGCCCCTCGCGCTCCGCCGCTCGCCGTGTCTTTGCTTCACTTTCTACGGGCTTCACACTTCCTGCACGACCTGACATACAAAAGAAATCATTTATCTATACTTCTATACTAATATATAAAGCTTAAGAGTTTGTTTGCTTGAACACGCTAATCTCAGGAATTATTGGTGCGATTTGAAAAATTCTTTGAGTGTTAGATCCCATTTATCGAGGAAGGGTATAGGTTATATCATCACGCTAAGACCAGTAGCAACGGAGCACCAATAAAGAATGTTTCAAAATCGTTTGGTAAGCTACCGCTGCGTGCGCTGTACGGCAGCTCTCAAACGGTTAAAGTTTCGCAAATCATGTATGAGAGAATCGCATTATTTAAAGATTCTACGTAAACAAAGTTGCGGGTTAAAGCTAACGTTGGCCCAAGTAACCATTCCACGCGGACGAAGTCACGGGCAGAAACTAGTACCGTATAAGTCCCTTAAAGGCACTTATATATTGTCAACTTTAATGTTTGTAAATTATTAAATAACTAGCAACCCGCCCTGCCTTCACTTCCATTTCAGTCGCCTTACCCGCATAGTTCCCGTTCCCATGGGAATACCGAAATAAAATATAGCCTAAGTTACTTCTTATAAAGACAGCTACCTGGTAGTAAAAAATCCAAATCGGACTAGCCGTTTTGAAGATTACCTCAAACAAACAGACATGCAGAAAAAAAAAATTAAAATGTATTTTAGGCATAACCGACGTTCAAATAACCATGTGAGCATGAAAAAAGCCAAATATTTTGACATTACAAACGGACACTTCAATTTTATTTATTTGTAACTGTAGCTGCTACAAGCTGAGAAGGTCCGGCAAGTAACTCAGGGGTCTGTCATTAACAAGGCTAAGTATTGAATGGATTAGTCCTCTTCTTTATCTTAGATCATATGGTGACAGATTAAGAATAGAATTCACCAGGGGTGTCTTTCCCAAGCATATCGTAAAAGGCAACTAAGGGATGTAATATGCAGATAACATCAATGCAAGAGAAGGAAAACTGAAAATAATCTTATGTCTTAAACATATGCTATAGAAACGTATTGGAAATCTGTTCTAATCGTCTTTATTTGATTTCCAATAGGTGTTTTTTTTTTGGGTGGGCTATGGTAAGCGCACGCGGTCCTGTCCGTCCGGGGCGATGAAAGGACGGCGCGCGGGAACATAACCCACTCGTACCCACGTCAATCTCGTTGTTGGGCCGACCACCGGAGCAGATGTGACTTGTCATCAATGTCGGCCCGACGGAATACTCTTTCGGGTAACCTCACCTCTCGACGTACTAGGACGTCGGTCGCCATCGCGCGGTCAGCCTCTCTGCGGGTGGCGGACAATTCCCCGGTCCGATCACCCGCGGCCTCGGCTAGGGCGGCATTAGGCGCAGATACTTGCGCCTGCGCCGCCCGAGTCGCCGGCGGCGGAAAGTGTCGCCGAATAGGAGCTCTACTCGCACACGATCCGCCGCCTCCTTCCGTGAGATAACGGCCTCACAAAAGGCGGCGACCGCGTCCCAGTTCCTGACGCTGACGAGCATCTCCCTGGCGATGGTCGGCAGCGCCAGGTCGGCACCGATAATCGCGACGAGTTCACGGCGCTCCCCCTCCCACGCAGCACACTCCTCGAACGTGTACTGCGCCGTGTCCTCGTCGCAACTGCAGTGGTGGCAGGACGGTGTGCTCTCTCTCCTGACAATCTTGTGCAGGTACTTCCCAAAACACCCGTGCCCCGTAAGCACCTGCACCAGTCGGAAGGAAAGCACCCCGTGAGTCCTCTCCAACCACTCCATCAGCACTGGCCGAAAGGCCTCGACGGTCCTGACACCGTACCGAGGACTCTCCAGCCGGACTGCCCAACGGGCAATGACTCCTCGGCGGGCGTCGACCCGCCAGGCGGTGATCTCCTGCAGCGAGACCATACCGCCGCGGGTGCGCGTCTCCGACACCCGCCGATAAATGTCGGCGAGCATCTCCGCCTCCAGGTCCCACGGGGGAGTTCCGGCCAGGAGGCACGCTGCCTCCGTCGACATCGTGCGGTAACCGCGTATGGTCCTGACCGCCATGACCCTCTGTGGTCGCCTCAAGATGGCCCTCAGCCGGACGGTCAGGGACCCCGCCCACACCGGTGCGCCGTACAGTGCCATCGACCGGATCACCCCCACGTACAGCTGTCGGCACGTAACGCTGGGTCCGCCCACATTCGGCATCAGCCGCGAAACGGCGGACGCCGCGCCGACAAGCCGGGGAACAAGTCGATGGAGATGCTCCCGGAACCAAAAATGCCCGTCGAGCACCAGGCCCAAGTACTTCATGTGGGCCTGGATGCTGATGGTGACCGACTTCACGGTGATCGAAGCGCCGGCGGGAGGTATGGCGGTATGGAGGCCATGGGATTTCCAATAGGTGTAGGGTCAATTTTCACACCAAGCATATTTTTGAACGACAACAATTAATATCTAACATCATCATTCATCTTTATTTAATCCTATCGCTGTCCACTGCTGGACTTAGGCCTCCCTCATATTGCGCCACAGAGTGCGATCCTGTGCCGCTTGCAAACGACGCCCAGCAACCTTCGCCAGGTCGTCGGTCCACCTAACGGCCGACCTACTCTGCGTCGTCCGATACGTGGTCACCACTCGAAAACCTTTCTTTCCCAGCGGTTGTCGGTTCGTGAAACGATGTGGCCTGCCCATTGCCAGTTCAATGTGCTAATTTTTTATTGCAGATGGTGGCAAACAGTGCCTGATGTTAAGTGTTGCTGCCACTCATGGACCTTTGCTACCTATCGTGTAGAAAGGGAAAGGAGTGTGAATGCGTGCAATGAGATTTGGTGAAACCAAAGACATCACCAATACCCACCACACGCAAACACCCTCAGAAAGTTAGGCTTCCGTCTCCCTCGCTTAACGAACGAAGCGCAGTAACAAATTGCTACTACTGGGACGTCGATTTTCTGCTCAGCATGGTACTACCCCGGATGGACCGGCCTACGGCTATAGACAGACAAATGTCAACAGTGTGGTGTGAGTTACATGTTAAATGCTAAATCTCATTAATTAAGCAATCATCATTAACATAGCTTATAAATAACTCACTGCTGGGTCGAGCCTCCATCACAAAATGGGAGGAAAACTGACCTAAACATGCTGGTCAGACGGGTTAGTATAGAGTTTTATTTCTAGTTTTGTTCTCCTACATGATGTTATTTACAATAATCCTTTAATCGTCTGCTACGACACCCCCGGGCAAGAAAGGGGGTGGTTAATTGTATTACTCTGCACCACATGGAAATTAAGCAATAGGATATGTGAATTTCTCTCCTAATGTGGAGCAGGTTTGAGGTCAGGCGCCATGTACATGATCCTAGATGACGATTGACTTACCAGCTAAAGCAAGTACATCTTGAGCTTGATCTCGTAAATCAGCCCTACGACGCTCAACCAAGAATTCGCAGCGTCGTTTGTGTAAAGCTAAAGCGCGTGCTTCTAACGCTTCTAACTGCGGCATCTGTAACAGAATTGTATTAATTATAAAAACTTCATTAGTAATTAATGGTTAATGACTGTACAGACGGCGTAATGGTTTAGATACCGAGCATAAGGAACTTTGTGATCAGACGCGTGCCGACCAAAAAATCAAATACAAACACGACAAAATCCGTAAAATAGTTTTACTTACAACGTGTAATACTCGCGAAACATAAGAAATCTTCTACACAAAATTTTGATATGAAACATCAACATATAGCCGCACGTAAAACCGATTGCCAGCGTGGTAAGGCTCACCGTGGCGAGTCGACGCCACGCTATATGATAGTAAGTGTAGTCCCGACCAATTGCCACAATAATATCGTCAGAGGCATCGAATATAACTATTATATTATATTATTACAGAAATTACTGATTAAAAGAATTGAGTTGTCACAATTTAAAATATTTTAGAATTTTTAATTCTTGTATTTAATCAAAATAAATAATTATTGAATAAAAATCATCACTTTCTGAAAAAAAAAACCGTAATAATTTATTTATACATTATGCCATATTAGTTCCTGCAGTAATCTGATCTTTTATACGTATATACTTGTACATAATAATTTCGATGTTTCACATCTGCCAGGCTTGCTCAGCAACGGCTTACTTTTTTTACTTTCCAGGAAATTACGTGATACTCGTTTTCATATGAAACGATGCGATACAATACCAAAATTTGTAGAAAATTACAAAGGTGTAGCACCTGTTTTCAACTTTAACGAGAAGAAACTAATTAGAAACAAAAGTTAAGGTAGTTGAATCATAATATCAGCGTTACCGATTGTACGTCACATTGCACCAAACAATCATTATTATTATAACATCATATAGATTTCATTGCACATCGAGTGTCGTGGGTTCGATCGTCACGCAATCCTTTGTGTAATCATAAATTATTGTTTCGAGTCTTTTAATGTGTCCGTTAATTGTATGTTTGTTTAATCCCCCACGAGGAAAGGATTTTTGACTATACCTTAGTGTAAAGCAAAAAGAGACCGTATAGATTGCCTTAGATTTTACCTAACATTTGGGTGTTGTAATTGAAAATTTTCATTACCTTTTCATCCAAGCATTCGATCAAGTCGGTGAGGTAGCCGCGCACGGCTTGCGCGCGCCTGTATGCAGCGTCTAACTCTGAACAGCGTGCAGCACGTGATTCTCGAATACGCGCAGCTACTAACAACCGCGAACGCACCTCCGACTGCACTTGCACGCGATTACCACGCTCCATGTGTAATTCTTCCACACTAATAATTGAAAAATAAAAATAATTTACCTTCTGACCCTGTCGTTATCACACTATGAGACTAACGCAAACCTAGGAGGAATATTATGTGGGGCTCTAAGTTCTTTTGATATAAAAGAAGAAATGTATCACAAGATTTATAGGAAAGCCAATAAACTGCAGGGCAGCATGTGGCATGTTGAATGTGAGTGGCGTGGCGACACTGCGGTCCTGAATGCTCTAGAGAGTCGACCAAGAACTCCAGCCTATATCGACCGTAAAGACTATAATGCTAGTGCAGTACTAACCACATTAGTTTAATTGGTAAGGCTAATAATACTACCTAACCACATCAGCCTAATTGGTAAATCCATTAACGGATTTTCAATACATGCGGGTTCAAGTTTAATCAGGTTAATCATGCATCATTTAAACAATAAGTATGTAAAATAAAATATTATTTTTTTAAACAAGAGCCGCGCTAAAGCGCATGCATAGGTACTTATAATGCGCAAAAAAATTCGAATATAGGCAAAAATTACGAGATTTTCCCAGTAAAATCGACTACGCGACACAAACCTGAGCAACCAGCGCCCCTGCCGCTGTGACTAACCGTAGTATTTTAAGGACACCGCTCCCCC
The DNA here is from genome assembly GCA_032191425.1 of Lymantria dispar. Classification (NCBI taxonomy): domain Eukaryota; kingdom Metazoa; phylum Arthropoda; class Insecta; order Lepidoptera; family Erebidae; genus Lymantria; species Lymantria dispar. The sequence continues at coordinate 6,594,476 of CM063445.1, read as the reverse complement.
CTAAACGGGTCACATAGCATGGATACGTTCCCTTAGATATTTTCCTCTGATTGTGGATAAAACCCAAGTTAAATAGTGGAATTTATAAGGGCTTAGATAATGATCATGACAATATAAGTTAGAGATAGAGTGTATACTGACCGTTTCCTCAACGCATCAACTAGTTCGTTAACAGAAGAAGGCGGAGGGATGTCGTCTATTGTGAGGGGGCGCAGGTGTACTGGCGCCTCGACCTGCGCGGCAGGCAACGGCACAGAGAAGGGATTCACTTCTATAGCACCTTCACCTATAATGTAAAGTATTCATAAACTCATATTTCACCGAGATCAAAATATCCTACAGCTTTTATCTTATAAAAGTAAATGCGTAAGCACCTAATGAAGTTTCATATGGTAATATAGTTTGTACGACACTGAAGCTAATGAAAAACAACTCAGAAAAACTTGATAGTTTTTTTAAATAAAACTGTTTTTACTGATTGCATTGCTTTTGTTTTGATTTCTCCAAGTTTCCAAGACTTTCAGTGTTCAAGGTTAGGTTAGGTAAACGCGATACAAATCCGTAATTATTACATAAAATGTCTAATACTCGCTTAAACGTCAGAAATCAATTTGATAGTAATCAAATGCCCATTTGGCTAGATTAATGGATCAACAACTAGAGCGACTGTCATTTCTTTAAATATTGGATGCCAATTTAGATGGGATACCTATGGGTATAGAGTGAAGAGAGGGCGGTGTAGCGGGCAGGCAGAAAGGGGGGGGGGTTATGTATTGAGAATGCAGAAGGGGATGAGGGCGCTTGAAATGAGAGAGGGAGGGTTAGAGAGAGGGGGAACTAAGAAAGGGGGAGGGAGAGAGATTTATTAGTGTCATAAACAAATGTCGGCTATAGAGTTAAGGCATATTCACACGCGTTTCGTAATAATAATATAACATTAACATATCAATATAAATATTCAGTGTGAAACACACAAAGTAATGTATATTCATCAGACCAGTGATGTCCACAATGGCGGGGCGAGCCTTCTGCAACTGTTGAGATTCCCATTCCTCTGTACCGCTGTCCAGTTCTTCTTCAGACATGGCCGTCGCACCACCTGGAACATACATTATTCACTGGACAATGTTTTTGTCAGTTACATAGTAGTATACCTCTACAACCGAAGTTTTGATTCCGTACATAGTAAACTACCCTTAGGGCAAAGCAGTATTAGTCCGTTACCCACAGAGAAGCTGACCCGCAACGGCGACCCACGCACGTCCCGGGAAAGGGACGTCGAGAGGAGAGGGTATCCCCTCATTGTATTCCGTCGGGTCGACCACTGAAGACAAGGAACTCGGCTCCGGAGGTCGGCCCAACGACGAAGGCGACGTGCTATGCATGGGTTACGAGGTCGCACGCCGCCCCTCTGTCGCCCCGGACGAAGCCGGCGGCCGGTGTCCTAGCCGTAGCCCACCGCAAAAAAAAGGGGCAAAGCAGTATACATACGACCACGACTATACTCTGAACATCGCTATGTCGAATGTTTACTTGCATTACACCTTTGAAAACATGATTTGCCTGTAGTGGCGTTTTATTAAATTATTATACATTTTCTCCTTGTGGTGACGGAGTAAGAATACAATTAACCACCACAATTTCTTACAAATGGGTGTCGTAAAATACGACCAAGAGATTATAATACACAGATAACATCTATGCTGGAGAAGGAAAACTCGACATAAAACCTTATACTAACCCATCTGATCAGGATGATTATAGTCAGGTCAATTTCCCTCCTATTATGGAGGAGGCTCGAGCCCAATAGTGGGACATATATGATGATGATATATTTTCTATTTCTATGATTAATATGAAAGGTGACTTACGTTTAGGTCTATCGTCTGGCATATCCAGGCCCCTGACAAGTATCCTCCCATCTTCTTCTTCATCGTCATCACCGGAGCCGTCGTCCCGGACCAGCCTCGAGCCTGGAGTAGATTCAGTATTCACCGCAATGAAATCACCGCCAAGTTCACGAGCCTGTTAGGAGTGGAAACTATTGGATTATCATTCTTTTGAAAAACTGCAAGGCTGTGTACTAGAAATTTAAATTTAGTTGATAATATTTTTCTGTGTGAGTCTGAGCCTTTTTAGCCGAACTCCATGTTTTTCTTTCTATTTACCATTGCTGACTAATGCTGACCATCCTATGCTTACTACTGGATTGCCCAATGAGGTGGTTTAATGCCTTGGCCGATTTTTAAGGTCTCCATGGCAAACTAAAAATTGAGGACATATAGAAACTTTATTAACATAATCTATAATTTTATCTTGGATAACAAGAATGTGCCTGTGATAAACTAATTCAGATGACATAGACCTCAAGGGACAAAGGTGATTAAAATATATTAATAGTTTATGTACAGCCTTGCAGTATGGCTATCAAACTGCACATACCTATGAAATTTTATATACAAACTTTAACAAACAATTACAATGGTAACCTTCACAATAAAAAATATTAATAAAATTAAGGAATCACCCTGAATGAGACCAGGGTGGAATCTTGAGACAGCAGATACCTGGTTATGAGTACCTTTATAAAACTAATATCAAGTTATTTTTCAAGCAATGAGATCTCGGCAGACTTATGAAGACAATATTAGCAAATGAAAACGTCATACTAAAATCCATAGACAAAAAACACATTTTCCTTAGCTATAAAAACAAACTATCTCAGAATTCTTGTGCATTTTTAATGTAGAAGACTTAACAAACTGAAATTATGTTGTATGATTTCCGATTATTCTTTTATAAGAGCTTAAGATTAGAAATATTGTCTATACTTTACAAAGTATTTTATATATGATTAGCTGACCCAACAGACATTGTTCTGTTCAAATAAAAGAAAAGGAATTCGCCTTGAAAACGACAGCAGCGCCACCTACCGGGTCCATCTGTGAACCTAAACTATTCTCGAATCTCCTTGAACACTCTAAAATATTCATCAATATTGGTCCATCCGTTTAGGAGGAGTTCAGTGACATACACACATACAGAAGAAATTTATATATAAGGAAATGTACAAACAAACATATACATACAACCAAAACAATAGACAAAACCTAATTTTAAAAACCTGATGATCTTCCACAAGAGAAAAAAATTATTAATAGTTTTCTTGTGATGACTACTCAACCCTTCAAACATCCAACCTGAATGTAACGACGCAGGCTCGACAGCAGCCATTAGTCCCTCACCTCTCATACCTGCTGTCTGGTTTTGCGGGCAGCATGGATGAGTGCTGCATCAGGTATTCCAGACTTCGCCAATGCGGCCCGTACGTTCTCCGCGCGGTATTTGTGGAACCCTCTCGAGTCTTCCTCCTCCTCATTCTCCTCTGCCCCACTGGATACATCTCCTTGGCCATCAGCCGCCAACGCTTCCCTCCCAGAAAGAATTAGACCCTCCAATGTAACCCTCTTCTTCGGTTTCTGATCAGTGTGGCTCTCTGTGTGGTTGTTCTTTTCCTATATTTAAAATGGTATTACAGTATTGTTACACAGTAAAAAAAAAAAAAATACAAAGATTCGAAAATATTAAAAACTTACCAGACTCTCCGATACCTATACTGGTTTACCTATAATACTAGTCCTTTGGCATGAGTTAATAAAAAATTAACATTGTAATTAACAATTTGGGCCTTCACGTCTACAACAGCTAAATTTGATTTGTAACCTTTTTATGTTTGCAAACAAGCTAAAATAAAAGATCAGGCACACAAGACATGCCTTCTGAAGCTTGGAGACGTTTGCTACCAATAAACAGTGACCTATATTACTGCTAATTATACCTACTACTAACTCCAAATTGGAGAATATATCTGGCTATAAGCATTTCATAAATTCTTCTAAGACATACTAGTCAAATAAAAATTGTAGTGTAGATCTAAAGCACCTATTTAGAATCAACCAAATCAAGAATTAACTAAGTAATTTGCTAATACTCTAGCTTCAATCGAAATTAATAACCTACACTAGTTTTTTTTTTTTTTGTAAATTTAGAAAGAAAATGTTACACACCATTTTAAGAAATGTTAAGACAGTATTAACATTTAACACTTGTTACACATTTCATAAGCTATTCTTATGGATTTTATTGCATTTTTACAGGTAATTCTCCATGTGATGACAAAATAAGAATAAAATTCACAGCCCCTCAAGGGCTGTGAATTTTAAGGATTGGTGGTAGGACCACACTGTAGACAGTCTTTTGTCTGCAGTCGCGGGCCGGTCCGTCCGGGACAGTACCACACTCTCGCAGAAAATCGACGTCTGAGTAGTAGCAATTTGTTACTGCGCTTCGTTCGGTGAGCGAGAGAGCCGGAAGCCCAACTTTCTGAGGGTGTTTGCGTGTGGAGGGTTTTGGTGGTGCCCTTGGTATCACCGAGCCTCAATGCACGCATTCACACTCCCTTCACTTTCTTCGCGGTAGGCAGCGGCCTTGTAAAGGTCCATGAGCGGCAGCAACACTTACCATCAGGTGTACTGTTTGCTCGTTTGCCACCGTTTGCAATAAAAAAAAAAAAGAGGGTCTTTATGACACTCCCATGAGCCCATGAGTGTCATAAAGACTAAGGGATATGATATACAGATAATATCTATACAATAGAAACTCAACATAAAACCCTGTGGCAACATGTTTGACCAGCACACTATTGTAGGTGAATTTATCTCCCATTGTGGAGGAAGTCCAAGGTCAACAGTGAGTCTTAAGTGGGCTGACGTACAGAAACACCCCGTTTTATGCAAACATAGTCTAAAATTCTAAATATAAGCATAATAGTCAAAATATATGTCAAAATACAGTACAAGGAAATACAGTAACTCGATTAACCAGACAAATTTTTGTCGCTAGGCATTCGGATAATCAAAAACCCAGATAATCCAATGTATCAAAACATTTGGTTTTTTGCATATGTACTATGTAGATAATTTTATGCGTTTATTGAAAGACGAATCCCCATTCCCGGGGTACAAGAGCGAAGTAACAATTACTAACTAAAACAATAATGAAACGTGTGGAGCAGGGATTTGCGGGACATCTCATTTCATTCTTGTTCATGCTTGCATAAATAAGATTTGTAGGTACAATACATAGGTTGCGGTTGGTAGTCCGGATAATCGTGAATCCCTATAACTGAGGGCCAGATAATCGAGTTTCTACTGTAGTTGTCCTTTAGGCATTACTTTTGAATCTTTGGAAAATACATTAATAACACCCAATACTGTTTCTAGTTCTTTGACACATTGTCAAAATACAGACACCATTGCTATTTATGTGCTTACATATTTTTAACTGAACATTTTGCATAATGGGAGACATTTTAATGTGAAATTTTATATTGATGTTTACGGGAAAGTAAAATCCAGATAAAAATGCCATAAAATCCATAGAAATACGTTAATATCATGTGCAATACTTGCTTAAACATCAGAGAATTGTTATGTATGAACAAAGTGTCCTTTAAAAGTATCAGACCACCTTACCTCATCACCATTACTTTCAAATGTGTTACTATCACCATCTGTTCTCACAACGCGCTGCTGTTTCTCCTTTTCCCGTCTCTTTGCCAATCTTTTACTTTGAGATGATTTCTTGACTTTAAATACTTCTGTTTCTTCCTCTAAAAAAATAAGTATTGATTTTACTATAAAAATAATATTATAACACAGATTAGTGTTAAATCTAGGTAGGCGGAGGGACCAACGAACCAGCCACAGAAGTCAATGAACCAGTGGTTGGCATTTGCTGCCTATCGCCATTGTGATGATAGGCAGCAAATACAGTAGGTTGTGGAGCCACACACTGCTCATTTGTCCTCCCGAGCAGATTAGGCAGGGTGTGTCCAAGCCATAGCCATAAAAGGGTGCAGAGACCTATCACTGTCAATGTTCAGTTCAGTTGTTCTTAATGGCGATCTTGCTAATTCTGGCCAAGATCAATTTTGAAAACGGTTTTAAGGAGTTTTTCTCGATTGCGATATAATAAATATCAATGTCATTAATATAAGACAGATATGTCTAAACGTCAGACATGAAATCAATTATCAACTTATAAACTAGACCCCCTAGCAATAAATCAAAAATAGCATGAGTACTAATTACGCATGTCAGAAATTAAACTTCTTTGGGTCCATGTGTTTTTTAACAGTATTAAAAAAATCTCTCGTTCTTTCTCACTTGCTTGCTCCCTACTCTCACCCCATGGCTGTGCTTCGTGCTATGTTCGCCTTTTCTCACTCTCTCTCAATCAGTCTCTCCCTCTTCTTCATCAAAAATGCTGCACATCTTTGTGTCGCTAAATTGCGTTTCATCCATAAAAAATTTAACCTCATGCGCGCAATACGTTTCACTTAAATAAAACTGCTGTCTTTGTGTGTTATGTGTTAAAACATACAGAAAGACAAAAATGAAAAATAAATATTTTTACAGCTTCTATTACTCTTAGGAATATCCCATATTAGTTTTTCTGGAAATATTACCTGACTCTATTACATGTGGTGATAGAGTAAAAATACAGTTCACCACCCCCTCTTACCCATGGCTGTCGTCAAGATGACTAAGGGATATGCTATACAGATACACAGCTCATATATGTCCCACTGTTGGACTCAAACCTCCTCCACAATAGGAGGGAAATAGACCTTACTATACCATGCTAGTCAGACAGGTTGGTACAGGGTTTTATTTCGAGTTTTCCTTCTCTTGTATAGATGTACGACATCCACGGGCAAGATAGGGAGTGGTGAATTGTATTCTTACTCTGGCACCACACGGACGCAATCTTAAATGTACAAACTAAAATATATATCAGCCTTTTACATTTTATTATAATAATTATAATAACACTGATAGTAGGATTATATTAATATAGCACTAGTTTTTATAAGAATATACTTGATGAATTCAGATGGTTTTACATGGAACGATGCTGAGGACAGAGGATTCTCAATAGTAGTGGTACCTAAAGGTGTCTATGTATAATTGTGTAATAGCGTATAAATTTAGGAAAAACGGGGATTATTTACGATGAAAACATGATTTCAACGCATCAAAAAAGAAGAGTTGATTACCTTCATCAGCAAAGCTTAAAAGCGTGCTACTCATGGCAATTTTAGGCTCCCTCGTAACTTCATAACTGATGATAGGTGGTGGTGGGGGTTCCGGTTCACCTTCCTCATCATCGTCAGCACAAAACATACGACGCTGAATCTTCTTCGGCTTACGAAATAAGGACATTTTGATGCTAACTAAACCAACAAAACCTACAAGAGAAAGCACTTAGTACTTTCACGAATAACTTAACCGTTTCAGATAATGCAACCTAACCTAGCAAATATTCTTTTCTTTGCCAGAAGAAAATATGTAATAAATTAAAGAAATAAAGCTAAATAGTAAATCCGTCATCTTCTTGTGGAAATTAATTAGAACTGTAGCAAACCGTATGTATTCGGTACTGAGTAACGGGTGCACCGTTTCGTACGAAGTAACGAAACGTTACTCACGAATCCATTTCGTTACTCGCATGTTTCGTATTATGGGTACCTACACTGTTTTAGTTCACAAAAGTAACGTTGATGCCTGTAATAAAACCGTTTGCTAATCGTATATATTATGCATTCGCGCGCTTATTCTATTAGGTAATTTAAAGACGTACGTTAAAAAGAACGATGTTTGTTTGATAAGTAAGATATAACTTGGCAATTCATCGGGCATCGTTAATTTTTTTACTGTTTGTTGAATATATTGTGTTTGTAGACGAAGTTTAAGATTGGAAATAACAAGCTCATTGTGAACATTTTTAAAATAATAAATCCATTGCAAATATTGTAGATTCTGTTAATAGTTCATTAGTAGTTTTACACGTTACCTATTAAATGAAATTAAATTTACAATAACTTTAACACAAGTCTGATTCAATATACGGTAAGGTAAAAATTGCACCTTACGCAGTTTGATATACCTATTCTACAAATAACGAATGTTGCTACGCCACGACGTTATACTGTAAGCGTACGGAATACGACTCGATTCAGTGTCTTAAGATACGGGTATCAGAAGTAACGAGTAACGTAACGATACGAAAGTAACGAATACTAATTCTTCTAGTAACGAATACATACGGGTACGCATTCTTTCGTTACTTTTACACCTTTAGAAATTATGGATGCAAAAAAAACATCGATGTTTTCAAACATCGATGTATCGTTCATAAACATCGATATTTTTAACATCGATGTTTCACTTTTGAAAACATCGATATCCTAACATCGATGTTTTTTATGAGCGATATTGCATTCCTAGTGGAAATACCACAGCTAGGGATGCTTGATACCTAGGGCCACGAAAAAAGTATCAATACTTATAGGTATCGAAAACTTTTCTTTCGATACCGATACTTTGGATTCGTACTTTTACTCAATAAATACTTTATATCGAATAAATTGTAAAAATTATTCATGTTAAACTTGACCTTATGACTCATATTTATAGTGACGTCATCTAGTTCAAACGTAATGACCCTTCTAAAACGTGGCTCAAAATATTCACAGACAGTCAGCTTTCTAAAAAAAATGCTCATCACGACATAGATTAAAGAAAGAAAGTACTCAGTACTCGATACTTTTAAGTATCGATACCTTAGTTTCGATACTTTATTGAGTACGATACTTTTTCTTCGATACTACTCATGAGTACAGTATCGATACTTTCTGTTCGATATCGTGTCCCTATCTATACCAGATATCAATGAGTACTCATATGGTATTGATACATTTCATTCGGATACTAATTACTAATATCGACTGAAAAGAATGGTATCAAATTGGCAGGTATCGTAATGGTATTACGGCGAAGAGTTCGATTTCATTGCGGGGTGCCTGTGATGAGCTTTTTTTTTAGCTAAATTGTAATAGTAAATGGTGACTTATCATCAATTTCATGGCAGCCAGATTTTCAATTCCTAATGACTTAGAAATTGAATTTTAAGATATCACTTCCTCTTAAAATTACGAAAGAAGAAAAGCTCATCATTATTCCCCCAGGAATATATATGGTATCTATAGACTCTATGAAATGTATTCGATACTTCAAAACAATTCGATACCAGAGTAAGTTTCGATAGTATCCAATTGATACTTATTATTGGCCATTCGATACTAGTGCTCAGTATTGAATGTTAATGTTAGTGTTATTTACTATTAGTAGTAGTATCGAATGGCGAGTCGATTCTTATAAAAAAGCTCATCACAATCCCGCTAGAAACGTTACTCGTATCGCTCTATGAAAAGTACTCGATATTTCAAAAACGATTCAATTGCAAACTAGTAAGTATCGATACTTTACAATCGATACTGTTTGAGTACCGATACTTAACGATCAATACGGTATCGATACCTAGATGGTATCGTGCATCCCTAACCACAGCTAATAACTTTTAATTCCGCTTCCTCCGTTCACACACGCAAAGGCATTATAAACCGTACAACCAAGTCATATACAATGAATGCTTACTAATATTATAAATGAGAAAGGAAGTCTGTTTATTTGTTTCTTACGCTTTCACGCTTAAACCACCAAACCGACTGTAATAATCCTTTCACTAATGGAATGCTATAATATCAGGGAGTAACATATGCTATATTTTATCACGACATACCTACGGGAACGGAATTACGCGGGTAAGGCGACTGAAACCTAAGCGAAGTGAGGGCGGGTTGCTAGTAAAATATAAAACAATATTAATACGGATATTATGGAGTTATACCTCAGAATAGAAGATAATACGCTGTAAACTCGTATACACCTTTATATTGGTATTCTATAGTCGTCTCAAAAGTATTATAAAGGAGGAGGACATGAGATCATGTCCACGGCGGCGTAAGTTTTTGTGGTCAAAACTCACAAAAAAAACAGTTTTTAAAGATAATCAGTTTCTACAGCTCCAATAATGTTAACATTTTTACACAAGAATTTTAGAACATACAATTTGCGACAAATTTTGGTTTCAAACACGTTTGTGAATAATAATAATAGTAAGTGAATAATATCTTGTGTAATTAATAATAATAATTAAAACTATTTTTACGGATTTTATCGCGTTTGTTGATTGTTTATTTCCCGACGTTTACATTGCATTCATAGTCACGGGTGGACTAAGATGTCTCACGTCCAACGAATCGTCGTTCGTTATTACACAGATTTGAGAGATTTTTGTCTACCCGCTACAGAATTAGTATATTAATTTTTTATAGCCATTAATTTTTTACCTACATTTTACAACAAATATATTGCCAGTACATAAATAAATTGAGAATCCATTTAATATAAAAAAAATTATATTGTTTTTAGTTAATAATCATGATATTTGTACTAATAATTGTATTATGAAAATTTATTAATTTTAAATCTAACATGTAGTGTATCGGATCACCTGATCGGAATACAGCAACTCTGAGAAAGATCCGGTAAAAGACCGCTTACTTTACCTTACTAAAATTGTGCTTTATAAATTAACCATTATATTTATTTATTAATATATTTAATTATTATAAAATGCAAATGTTACATATTGATAAAACATAGCCCCACAAAACCGTGTTATCGGTTTGACTGTGGGATCGTACTACGTTTAGCACTCATATTTTAATAAAAAAAGGACTATTGATGGGAATGTCTAAATGTCATGCAGCGTTTTTAAATTTTATTCATTACTTTAGTGTTTTAAGGTGGTATATTCAGTAATGTTGCTAATTTTTTATGTGATATAAAGCAAAGAATATTCTAAAGTGAATATGATTTAATAGTGAATTGCGTGCATTTTCATGTTCCGCAAAATTCCTAGAGAGATACTTGATTTGGTTGTCAGCACCTAACCAATGGTAGCGGCTAAGACTAATATGAAGAGACTAAGGACGTACTAAAAAGAATATTATAATTTGACACTGACACCAAAAACTCATATATTGTAGCTTATTGCCAAAAGAAAAGAAGAAGAAAGAATTAAAAATTGTTACTTATTTTTTAATTGGCAAGATCTTTTTTTTTAAGTTTTCAATTTTGCAACAGTCACATTATCTGTCATTTCTGTCCCGCACGAAGTACTGTGCGTTTGGTTTTGGTGAGTTTTATTGATAATCCTATTAAATTCTTTTAATCATGCTTCAATTTATAGCAATAGAGAGTGCGTGTGATAAATATGTATTAAGTGTTTCGCGTTATCTTCATATTTGTGATAAAATCCTTTTCAGTCCTTAAATTTCTACGAAGTCCCTACACCACACGCCACGATGGGTAGGGAGGACAAGGCTACTTGGAAGAGTAACTACTTCACCAAGATTATAGTAAGTATAATTCTGTATTGTAATTAAATTCTAATATGTGTGATGAATGTTAACGAACCAAGAGTGTCGCATGGCATGTTTTTCATAAGATAAGGATGGAAGTTTACTGTGACAGATGGCAATTTCAAAACGATACAGCACATCTTATCCACAAACCTGAAACTGACGGCCTAAACAATAGCCAGATTATTTATTGTTCAAATGTATAAATATTGCCACCATTTCACAGATGAAAGCATATTCTTGTCATTAGACGGGTAATTTTGTTTACTTGCACGAAATGGGGCAGGCCAGACCAACTCCCTAGTACGACAGAATGGATTATAATTTATTTCTATAATGGTTTTTGTGAAATAATTGTGGGTTAATATTAGATTAGTTATGTGATAAGGATTCCATACTGATCAAATATAATAAAAATATTGGTTGTAAAAGCCGAAAATTCTATAGATCAATTTTAATTAATTACTCATTCAGTTATTAGCGTTTTTCCGTGTGATGACTAGTCTTGGGCCTAGTCGGTCATCAATGAGAGCACTCGATTTAGTTCGCAAAGCAATGCGAACTAGTTCGCTGTTTTCGTTGATTAGTTCCTTTTTTAAAATGATAAACACTTTTCTCCTGACAGGATTGTGATAACCTTTTTTAACTTACCATTTACTACAACAAATTAGCTAAAGATATATAATTAAGAGTGTTAGTTCGTCCAGTTCACCTTAAAGAGCGGTCTTTAGATCTGGGTAGTTCATGAACTACTTAAGACTAGTGATGACTGAGTAAGAATACAGTTCAACATTCCTTATCTTACCCGTGGGTGTCATAAAAGACGACTAAGGGATATAATATGTATATAACATTTGTATATGAGAAGGAAAACTCGAAATAAAACGCTATATCTATATGTCTGACTAGCATATGGTATAAGTAGGTCAATTTTCTTCTTATTGAAGAGGAGGCTCTTGCCTAGCAGTGGGACATGTATGAACTGAGACAAGACAATTATTAGCATTAATCACATATTGATTTTTCTATCCACAGCAACTGTTAGATGAGTACCCAAAATGTTTCATCGTGGGTGCAGACAACGTGGGTTCAACCCAGATGCAGCAGATTCGTATCTCGTTGCGTGGCCATTCTATTGTGCTCATGGGCAAGAACACTATGATGCGCAAGGCTATCAGAGACCATCTAGATAACAATCCAGCACTTGAGAAATTGCTACCTCACATCAAGGGCAATGTCGGCTTTGTGTTCACCCGTGGTGACCTTGTTGATGTAAGTATATCATATAATAATAATTTATTTTTAACCATAACATTTTGTAGTACACAATAATGTTTATTTTTTTATATTTTATTATATGAGACAACACTGCACTAAGGAAATAATCCTTGTATTGCGGCGGACTTTACAAATATATAATTAACAGACACAGATTACATCCAGACTCGGAACAACAATTTGTGGATCGCACAAAAGTGGTGTCCCGCATGGGATTTGAACCCCCGACACTGGCGCTGTAGGTCGCTATCTTAACCACTATGCAATCTGTGCAGTCAGTTATTACAAAGATACAGCAATGATTATGGATTGTTGATGCCTGTAGTAAGCAGAAAATTTACCTGTAATACAGGTATAAATTTTATATAGATTATTTTGTAGACTTACCTTTTGTAGCAAAAATGTGGGATAAAATTTAATAACTAATATTGCCTGGATAGATTACAAAGTCCTATAATAGCAGCAACAACAACAACCCTATATAGTTCTGTGGTGATGGAGTAATAATATAATTCACCACCCCCTATCTTGCCCGTGAATGACGTAAAAGACTACTATGGGATATAATATGCACATAAGATCTGCGCAAGAGAAAGAAAACTAGAAATGAAACCCTATACCAACATGTCTGACCAGCATGGTATAGTAGGTCAAATTCCTTTCGATTGTGAAAGAAGTCAAAGTCCAACAGTGGGACATATGTGGGCTGCCATGATGATAATAGGTATATTTTTAGAGATCTTAGTTCTTCTGTAACTTTAAATTCTTAAAACTTTCTGAGAGTAATAATTTACAAAATACAATTCTATAAAATTCTTTGTTATTCATAAGTTCATCAGGTGGTTAATTTTATTTTCTATTGAACTCTTTGCTTATTTTAAATAAAGCTGTTTTTGTTTAAAATTAATAATAACTTAGCAATTTTAATGCCTTTGAGTCTTTAAAAATATTTTTTATGTCTGTTCTAATACCAGAGAGCCTCATATTAGTTCTCTGGCTTCGCTTTCAGACAACATCAAACTCTTCAAATTTATCCTAGTGTGATGGTTATGTCAATTAATATTGCACTGGCATTTTGAGGATACAAATATCTTGAAAATTTATTACATAAGTTAACTTGTGACTTACATTAGAATATGAACTATTGCTATTATATTTTTAAATACAATTTTTTATTTATTTTTAAATATTTCACTAATTAATACTGTTTAGGTTCATAGATTTGATATGGGCTATCTTCAAATTTATATTGTTTTAATTGCTTCACCTATTAAATAATAAATCTGTCTTTTACCAGGTTCGTGACAAACTATTGGAGAACAAAGTACGTGCCCCAGCCCGTCCCGGTGCCATTGCCCCATTGTCTGTCGTCATTCCAGCACACAACACTGGTCTCGGTCCTGAAAAGACCAATTTCTTCCAGGCTCTTTCCATCGCCACTAAGATTTCCAAAGGTAAGGACATAAAAAGACAATGTTATATTCAATATTCTTTTTGTAAACAGATGTAATAAGTGATTTAAGATCAAAGAATTTCTCGTAATAAGATCACATTTATGCAGTGATAGGGTAAAGGAATACAATAGTCACCATCACTATCAATTTTTACGATTTTCGGCAGACATGTAAGCATATAATACACTCTTCCAGATAGGAAATCTTGAAATAGATCTGTAAATCTGGCTGTTACATGTAAGTTAGCACTTGCTATACCATCTATGTCAAGTCAAATAGTGCCTCTGTACAAATTGTTTATTTCAACTTCATGTCAATAGTAAGGTTTTATAAATATATTGTCATAGCTAGGATAAATCTAATTATTATTGTTATAATAAAATTCATCATCATCATTTCAGTCATACATCGACTATTGGGCTCAAGCCTCCTCTACAATAGGAGAGAAATTGACCTTACTATACCATGCTGGTCAGACAGGTTGGTCTAGGGTTTTATTTCGAGTTTTCCTTCTCTTGCATTGATGTTATTTGCATATTATATCCCTCAGTCGTCTTTTACGACATCCACTGGCAAGATAGGGAGTTGTGAATTGTATTCTTACTCTGTCACAACTCACCACATTGCGTAGTCATTTTGTCTGTTCTAATACCAGAGAGCCTCACATTAGCTCTCTGGCTTCGCTTTCAGACAACATCAAACTCTTCAAATTTATCCTAGTGTGATGGTTACGTCAATTAATATTGCACTGGCATTTTGAAGACACAAATATCTCAAATTTATTACAAAATTTAACATAATTGCAACTTTGTTTTTAATCTCTTTGAATATGAAGGAGTACTATCATATTTTCGCTTATATTACATCGAACTTTTAACATAATATATTTAATATATAGAATTTATTGATTTCAGGTACTATTGAAATCATCAACGATGTTCACATCTTGAAACCTGGTGACAAGGTGGGAGCTTCAGAGGCAACACTCCTCAACATGTTGAACATTTCTCCATTCTCATACGGTCTTGTAGTCAAGCAGGTACTTATCCATGGATATTATATATTAATTTTAACCATGTCTGTAAAATCACTAGGCAATAGTCACTCAAAATTGGATCTTGAGGAATATGTCTACAGTGAATATTCTTGAATATGCTATAGTCAGCAACAAAGCTGAGTTATTACTTGGTAAATAGTTTCACCCAAAGCGTTGAGTACAGTTTGCATCAATGTGCATTCTGATAATTTACCTTTGGTAAATTACTTGTTTTGTAATTGTTTAGATTTTGATGATTTATCACAAGATCTAGATTATGATGCAGACATTGCCATAGTTTACAACAGCATATGTATTCTACATTTTGCTATATTAGTGCTTTTTTTGGATTTTACGAAAGGCATAATAGTTTAATTGAAATTTCTAAAGAAGACATTATACAATGATTTCTAATATTTACGCGAGTATCACTCATTCGACATTAAAAATTAAAGCTACGGATTTTATCGCGTTGATTAACTGCCCGACGTTTCAAGTACTTTGCTGTGTATGTAGTCACTTGGACTTAGTCCGCCTGTGACTGATGCAAAGTGTTCATTGTTATTTACAAGACATTAAATCTTTGTCTTGAAGGATGTTACAAACATTCAATTAATGCATACAAATCCACCCACCATAAATGAAGAACTTTATGATGATATGTATGCATATTTAAAAAAAACTAGCAATAATATTTTTTTTTCTTAGGTGTATGACTCTGGTACCATCTTTGCGCCTGCAATCCTCGATATCAAGCCTGAAGATCTCCGTGAGAAGTTTATGGCTGGTGTAGCTAATGTGGCGGCTGTTTCGTTGGCCATTGGCTACCCCACAGTGGCTTCTGCACCACACTCCATTGCCAACGGTTTCAAGAACTTGTTGGCTATTGCTGCCGTCACCGATGTCGAGTTCAAAGAGGCTGAAACCATTAAGGAGTTCATCAAGGTAAATAATTGAAATGTAGATAAAATTTAAAATTTGATTATTAATTTTTTATGATGTGCAGATAACGTTTTTGTAAGAGATGGATATGTCATAAAAATAAACTCTATACCTAACACACCCGACCATCTTGATGGAGTGAAATTTCACTCAAGGAGCCTCAAAAAATGGGATATAGTATATGTATATTCCCTTACCACTAATAATCTCTGTTTTGTTATATTGAGCTTTGCCTGTGTGACATGATAAAAAATATAATGTGTCACTATCCTGAAGTTTCTATTTTAAGCTGTTCTGTGAGGCTTAATTGAAGTTACAAGTGCATTTTTCTTAGAAATAAGCTCACCGAATAGCAATTAAGAATAGTTTACTCACTGTGGTGAACAATTATATTGACACTCATAGAATAAAATGTTAATAGAAGTATTAATTTCGAATTGTAGGACCCAAGCAAGTTCGCTGCCGCCGCGGTCACTGCTGCACCAGCTGCTGCTGCGGCTGCTGCACCTGCTGCCGCCGAAGAGAAGAAGGCAGAGAAGGAAGAGTCTGAGAGCGACGATGATATGGGCTTCGGTCTGTTCGACTAAGCCGCTGCAGTATGAGTCCGACAATGCCCGGATACGACCGATAGGCGTGTGAGGAAGTGTTTAGAACAGCGTCGGACTCATGAGCCCCGTGGCCTGCATCCACACGTGTGGACGGGTCAACGCCGCCGGGATGGACACCCATATGGCGGCTGATTCGTTCCAACTTGTGTGCTTGCTTATAATAAATGCCACTTGAAATATTTTGTGATTTTATTTTAACTTATGGCCCTGTATAGATTTTTCTTCTGTTAAAAAACCTTAGGGTAAACAATGCTTTGGCTTTGCCCTGAATACTGTAAGGTCCATAGAAGACATTAACCATCAAGTAGACAGTGTGCACCAAGAACAATAAAAAAACAAGTGTGCAATTTACATGTGGTAAAGAAGTGAAACCTTCAAAATTTTTGTACAGGCTTTGTACTACGCATGCGCGTACAATCACGTATAACGCTGAGGGCTGAAGTCAAAACTCCCACTAGGTCTTGGTAAACACGAGTGGAGGGGGTACGAAACAGCACAAAGACAACCACGAATATAAGAAACACTATAATGCTTCCTATCTAATTTTTTCCCACGTTAAATCTTATGAATTTATGTAACTCGCTTTTTCGTTTCATCGACTTTCAAATCGCAACAATGCTAAAGATTTCACTTCAAAAATTTCATTAGCGTGTCACTGGTAGACGTGAAAATCCTCCACAGTGGGAGGGAAATAGCTTCCTTCAATATGATGTAAGTATAGTTACATCTCGTGATCTCTTACGATTTCTGCAAGAGAAAGTGGCAGAGACGGTATCCTTAGTCTATCGATGGTATACCTAATAGCGTGTATTCACCTGCAGAGCTTAAAAGCTTACTAATTTTCTACTGGTATTATCAATGAAAGGTAAAATGTCATTCTAATAAACTCATTCTCAATTGCAGACAAGTCTTTTAAATAAGTTCGTCACCTACAATAGCAGCCATGATTAGGTACTACACAAACTTCACCATCTTTGCATACATACCACTGCTAGGCTTGATGTTTCTCCATTATGACACGTAAATTGACTGATTACCACGTTGGTATAGTGTTTTGTTTCGAGCTTTTCTCCACTTGCGTAGAGGTTATTCATATATCCCGTAGTCGTCTTTTACGACACCCACAGGCAAGAAAAGGGGTGGTGAATGCTATTCTTACTTCATCCCCAATTCGAATGGATCTATAAATTGTTCGCCGTTACTGGATTTATTACTTTGTGTTGAATGTTCACAAAAAAATGTTTTGCAGTGAAACTTCTTTACAATCGTTGTGATTTCAAACTCGATGAAACGAAAAAGCGAGACCATAGAGACATAAACACGTAAATGTATAGGATTCAGCCGACGAGAGAATGAGATGAAGGATAAGAAACTTTCACTTCTGCCATGCGTACTTTTTACACACGCTCTTTTTTTAGACGAAAGGTATTGCATTGTTATGGAGATGTCCCATCAAACAATTTTATTGATAATGGAGACCTCTAAGGCTAGAAAGCTAGCTTGTTAGAATTTTATACGCCTCATATTGCTAAGAGTTGAGGCAGTGTTCTACTCTAACCGGAACGGTTTTACTGGAATAAGATAGCTAATAACTCAAACTGAAAATGTTTCTATTCTTATTGAATAATATGAATACATACATACATGCAAGTCCAAAAAAGCACTCGATATTCTCAAAGGATATTTAAGTGAAAAATTATCCTTAAATCTTAATATTTTAAGACTACTAGTATTAGAATTTTAATACGCTCTGCTAATGGCTGGGTAATTCAATGTTGTATCATATCATGCCATATACGTCCCATTGTTGGGCTCGGGCCGCCTCCACAATGGAAGGTAAATTGATCTACTATTCCACGCTGGTCAGACGTGTTGAAGTGCTATATCGAGTTCGCCTTCTCTTGCATAGATGTTATCACATCTCGTAGTCGACCGACCCAAGGGGAAGAGGGGGTGGTGAATTGTATTCTTACTCCGTCACCACACGATACCGTTTAGTTATAAATAAAGTCATACAGTATTTTTATAAGGATGTTATGAGGGGTGTGGTGACGGAGTAAGAATACAATTTACTACCCCCTTGTTGTCCGTGGGTGTCAGAAAAGACTACTATGTGCTCTGATGATGATTATGAGAACTTTTTCAACCGTCTCTCGTGGCAGATGAGCATGCACCTGTTGGTAAGTAGTCACTGCCACCCATATATCACATAGTCAGATTGCTACCTATTGTGAAGATTGGAAATTTGGCTTTCTCGCCCTGCGAACGAAGCGCAATAGCAAATTGGTAGCGCTCAGACATCAATTTCCGGCGAGGATGTGGTAATGATGAGCTGCTCAATTTATGAAAAAAGAAAACTTAGGATTTCAATTATCATATTCAAATTAGCGTTTGGGATATAATTGATGTAAACAATTGGACATTCAAGTTATTTATTGGGTAGTAGTGGTACATTATTTGTTCTAAATTACTCACATAAATACAGTGAAGAGTGTTGATACAATAAGTTATTTATTATGAAAGACAGACTATGATTTTTAAAATAACAACTGGTCTTTTTTTACTGCTAGATAAATAATTACTATCCACTAAATTAAAGATAATCGAGCATATCAGTATCTTCTTCAGATTACATAACAGATCTTTGAAATGTCGGGAAACGAATTGTATTTGGACATTTTGCCGTACAAAAGTGGCACAAAATTCGATCACAAGGGTTATATTTTTGGCTTATAATCTAACATTTACTTAAATAACAAGTTGGTTAAATAGACATTTAGTTCTAAAACAATATCGTTATTTGGTACACTAGCAATAATAACCATTTTCTTTTTAGCAATCCAGTAATATTTGCGTCAAAGTATTCATAAAGTTATCGAAACCAATTTGTATGGCTATAGTGCAGCGCCTCTTTTGGACAATAGCGTTATTCCTTCAAATCCTGATACGAATACTTTAGTCGCAAATATTCGTGCTAAGCACACTACTCTCAGGGCGTGGGGTTTACGTAACCCTACCCATTTGTGCGACTGTATGTCGTTTAATATATTAATATGCTAACTACTACAATACCAGTCCTCGTCAAATTATTCTGGTCAAGGTCCGCTTAACACAAGTATCATCATTCATCATTATTTCAGCCTATCGCCGTCCACTGCTGGACGTAGGCCTCCCTCATGTTGCGCCACAATGAGCGGTCTTGTGCCGCCTGCATCCAACGACGCCCAGCGACTTTCACTAGGTCATCTGTCCACCTAGTTTGGGGGCGTCCTGCACTGCGTCGTCCGATACGTGGTCGCCACTCGAGAACCTTTCTTCCCCAGCGGTTGTCGGTTCGTCGAGCGATGTGGCCTGTCTATTGCCACTTCAGCGTGCTAATTCTTCGTGCTATGTCGGTTACACCCGTTCTTCTGCGGATTTCCGTATTCCGGATTCTATCTCGCAGAGAAATCCTGAGCATAGCCCGCTCCATAGCACGCTGAGCGACTTTGAGCCTTGATATGAGGCCTACATTTAGGGATCACGTTTCTGTGCCGTAAGTCATCACTGGTAACACACACTGGTCAAAGACCTGTGTTTTCAGACACTGAGGTATGTTGGACGAGAAGATCCTCTTAAGTTTCCCGAACGCTGCCCAACCGAGTTGGATTCGTCAGCTGATCTCTTTCTCGAAATTGGATCTACCTAACTGGACTGTTTGTCCTAGGTAAACATAGTGATCGACAACTTCGAGAATCGCATTGCAAACTAGGACCGGTACAGGAATGACATGGGCATTTGACATGACTTTCGTCTTGTCCATGTCATGTTCAACACAAGTATCACGGTATATTTTTGAATTTTAGTGGACATAGATTTTGTATAGCAATACTAATTTGTAACGTCATCTATTTATCCACTCAATTCGGTAACTTTTAATTTTTTTTAAATCAACTTATTATCTATCAAACTTTCACCAGGTCGTCAGTCCACCTAGTGGGGAGCATCCTACACTGCGTCGTCCGATACGTGATTGCCACTCGAGAACCTTTCTTCTCCAGCGATTGTCGGTTCGTCGAGCGAAGTGGTCTACCCATTGCCACTTCAGCTTGCTAATTCTCCGCGCAATATCGGGTATACCCGTTTTTATATGTATTTCCGTATTCTATCTCGCAGAGAAATCCCGATCATAGCCCGCTGAGCGACTTTGAGCTTGGTTATGAGGTCTACATTAGTATTTACTACTATTTAGTTAACTTTACCAAAACCATTCTCTGGTGTTTATTAGAACTATTTACTAACGCGTGCTATTTTACAAGCACGGGTTTATAGTATGGTATGTGTAAAATCATAATAGGACAACCAACAGAAAAGTAGATTAAGCTTTGCGTGCACTGCAGCTTTCGGACCGAAATTGTTGAGAACCACTCGAGAGCACTCGCCCAACAATCCAGGTAGAGTCGTCATAGCCAGCTGTGGCTAACAACTATACCCACACAAAACAACATTATAGCATAGGAGTTTGCCGACGGTCAGAGAGTTAACAATATGAGTAGCAACTCTTCCGCTTGCGGCTAACACACGCAAAGAGAAACCGCTAAGATTGGGAAAATTGTAGATGCTTGTCGCAGTCCTAATTGCGGGTAGATGGTAATCGATAAGCTCAACGGAGTTGAGTGGTGCAATTAAAATTCTCGTCAAATCAGAATTTAAGTTATAGGTTTACCCGAAGCTTCCACAACCTTAGCTAGTATGGCTAGTATAGCTTAGTATGGTAGGAAATTGTTTACTGTAAAATGAGGTTTGGGACACCCTTACACCCGTGTTTAGTGATATTAATAGTTTCAGTTGCACTAACGTCAAAGGTTCATATAATCAAGTCTAATATTGATTATTATATAAAACAGTTTCTTTTCAGTTCATTTACACTACATCTATAAATCTGTGAAACAAAATGTTCCTACATACTGTAAAATTTTGATTATTATCTTAATTTAACAAATACATTTTATCCTTAACATGTTGACATCAAATAGCATGCAACAATAAGCTCCAAAATTCTAAACTAACATTTGATTACATCAAATTCATGAGACCTAAATTCAATAGAAATGTTTGATACATTTTATTAACTTAAACAATAATTTCCTAATAACAAATTTAAATGGTAAATATTAAAATATTGAGATCATCATTAAAAATTCATATAAATTAAACATTTTTTTAACTTTAAGATTAATCAATCATCATTATTTTGAATGATCCATCTGGATCTACGCAATGAAGCAAGTTTGCTGTTTCGCCATTGCATAGGAATACATCATGGTCAGGTATAAATACCAGACCATCAATGAAACTGTATTTTCTATTAGTTGATATTTCATTCAGATCTTCCATTAGCTCAATGTTATACCAGCACAAGATCCCGCTAGCAACACCATCATTTATCAATGGTACATTAACAATTTCTGCACCAATCGGACTATCATATAGGCCAACAACACATGGTTCAGACAATGGCGTGAATTTCAAATGAGCAAAATCAATGCAGAAGTTTTGTGTCACTTGATACTTATTCAAATATTCCGCTACCCTGTAATTACTGACATTCTCATCAAATACTCTGTTATTAATATTTAGCCAATCGCTTTGGACAATCTGACATACCAATTTGATATTTGCAGGCATAAAGAGACCACCCTGTAAAAGGTGGTTTTGTTTCAAATGCTGTGCTATTTCCTTAGATTGCAAGTCAATCTCACCACAAAGCTCAAATATATTACAAAATATAGCATGATACTTTTCATCTTTCAGCACATCCTGTGACCAATCATTTCCTACTAAGATTGTTACTTTGGACAAAGTTATGTCATTCGCTTTGAAAACTTTTTTGAAAAAGTGTTTATCGCTCTCTGTTTTAGCACAGCATATCAATGATTGTATGCCACGCTTTAAGAGTAATAGGCCGAACATAGGGAATGGACACAAATCTATAACATTAATTTGAGATATGTCAGTCATTTGGCCCAGATATACACATGCCATGCCAATACATCCTGATATTACATTAATATACTCCGTATCATTCAGGAATCTCAAAGTCTCTTCCGAGATTCTTGTGATGTGACATTCAAATTCTGGCAGCATTGTCAGTTTGCCACTGTTTATCAAAAACTCTACATCAACAATATCATTTTCTTTTACAGTTTTAGGTACATTATCGTAGAATACAGCTTGTTGCCAGGCATTAGCACGCATTTTGGAGAGGGGATCAGTAGTTATAGTAATATTCTCCGTTAAATACAAATTAAAGAACCCAATGTACGCATTAATAACACCATTGCTTGTAACCTTCAATTCAATTTCATACGGTTCAGTTCGCTTCATCATATCTTGGATTTCAGGGGGATTATTAAAATCAATTGTTACGACTGATTGTGGTTCTGTTAAATATTTTATATCTTCTTCCAGTAGATGCACATCCTCACAATCATATGTTTCTTGATCAGTGATTACATGAACATTAAGTGTTGAAACATTTAATATTGATTTTATAGATGAACACAGTTGATATCTTCTATTTAGGTAATCGGAATTAGCGCCCATAATAAAGAATTCTGCCTTACTCGGTATCACTCTACCGACAACACTTATCAAATATTCCCAAGCATGTGACATGGTTTCGAGAACATGTTCTCCAAATAGGCCAGCATCAAACAACTCCATAATTACCAAAGATCGCTTACCACCAATATCTTTGTAATCCATTGTAGTGGACAATTTGTTTACAACTATTATTTGTTCATAATCATTATCTTGTGTTATCATATCAGCTAGTCTTTTCATTACTTCTGAGCCATCGCAAGCAGTTACACCCATAGGTTTAAGTTCACTAGCGTACATTGCTAGTAAACCTGTACCAGTCCCCAAATCCAAGACGCTATCTTTAATTGGGATTAAAGTTTGATGTATAGCAGTTCGAAATGCTTCATTACGGGTTCTATCGTTAAGCATTCTAAAATGCCACCGTTCTACAAGTAAGTTCTTCAATGAGTTGAGATTTTTTTCGGCATTTACGAAACTGGAATCTAAGAATAATGCCTTTTGGAAATGAAACCAGGATTCCTCATAAAAAGCATACTTAAAAAGATACTTGGCAAGTTCATTTAGGAAGTAAGTATTGTCTGGAAAGGCGTCCAAAACTTTGGCAAAATTATTAAAAATATCTTCCATTTTATTTGTTGCGACGAGGACTTCATTTATTTTGCTCATGACAACACGAAACTCGTGTTCATGCGCGCCTTTTGAATCGGGGCTCTTATCAAAAGCCATCATGTAAAAATCGAACGCTTTAATATAGGATCCGTTAGACGACAATTGTCGAGCAAAAGCGATATATTCCTGGGCTAACCGATCCTGATCCATCTTTTTTGTTTGTAAGCTGCTGTAGATGTTGTTAATAAATAAATAAGACCTACCTACCTACTAATATAATTCACGTACCCATGAAACTTAGAAAATTTTAAGACATTTCATAATTACTTTTTTAGTTTAGATTTGATGATAATTGTATAAAAATTAATTTCAGTCCAAAAACAAACAAGAACATTAAGACGCGCGTTGACAGACGACAACTGTTGCGTTGCGGCCTTTCGAGAAAACTAGTTAGGGCACCAATTGGATAAATCAATAAAGAAACACACCTTTCTTCTCGCTTCCTCTTTTGACGAATTATAACAGGGAGAATGAATAGCACAGATAGCATAGCTATGCGCAACTCGTGCTGTGATAGAGATGACCGCTGTTCATCGACATTATGTTCTCTATAATCGATACATTGATGACAATAATCAGGGATTGGCAAATACTCAAACAGAGTGGCCCAAAAACAAAAAAAAAAAAATCAGGGAGTTTTTGGCGGGAATCTGAAGTGTCATGTGGTGTTCTTGTATTATATTCAATATCTTAGTGTTTTAACGTGTTATATTAAATAATTTTGATGGCATTTTATGTAAAACTGCTGAGGTGTAGTGAATATGATATAAAGTTGCTATACATACCTTTTTGTTTCCACCAAAATTCTCAGAAGATACCCTTAACAGTGGCCATTACACTGTTGAGGGCGACACTTTGACTTACTGACAGACCATTACTGACATGAAGAAACTGAGAACTTGAAAAGATAATTATAACTCGACACTGGCAAAAATGGCTCGTATTTGTAGCTGATTGCTAAGACAAAAAAGAAGACGAAGACAATAATCAGTAACATCGAAATATACTTAATCAAGTACTTCCAATAGTAGGAGTACCAAACAATTTTGGTGCTAAAGCACCTAAAGGGAGCCAAGCTACAAAACTTGTAAAATAAATACGTACTTATACTCGTTCCAACCATTTATTTTACTTTTGGCAGGTCGAATTCTGATCAATTAGTGTTGTACCAATGTATTACGGATACTATGTTTTGTAATAATCGATTTTAGTCAGGAAGAACTTTTAATCGATTTAACACGGATATTTTATTTTTGCTTAAAATATTGCCCAAAATATTTTACTTTGTACTTTGCAAAATAAAAAATAACTACTTTATGAAGCATTTTTCCATTAAGCGGGGTCCGCTGCTCCAAACTTTACTTAGAGACAATGGCGCCCTCGTCTGCGGTAGTAAATCACTAATTTTCTCATCCAGCCTACCCCTTTTTTTAAGCCGAATTGGCAACACTGAACGGCGCGCCGGCGACGCCATTTTGTTGTGTTGTCTGTCACTCGCAACAAGACTCCCGTGCTAGTCACATTTCTGTTCGCTGAGTGCTCTTTCATATTTTTCATACGCTGTGTTGAGTATTTATATTCCACCGTATTGATTTCATTGTTCTTACTTTGATTGAGTTGAGCGTATCGTTCCTCCCAGTAAGATTTTACTTGCAAAATGCCGAAAGGTATGGTGCTTAAAGGACAATCCAGAGAGTTAGTGCTGCGGCTTCGTGAATTTTTTGAAAAGGAAAACCGCAATGGCGGATTCCTTATACCAGTAACCCAAGTTAGAGACCGTGTTGCAGGAGCATTAGGTATTAGTGCTCCAACGGTGGCGAAAATCACTAAAGAAGCCTATGGTAGTAGTGGTATTGAACAGAACAAGCTATCTACGCCTAAGAAAAAACGTCAGCCCCGTAAAGTGACAGCAATTGACAGTTTTGATACTGATGCTATTCGTCGTCATATATACAATTATTACACAAGCAAAGAGATTCCTACTTTGAAAAAATTAGTAGCGTCTCTACGAAATTGTGGCTTGTTTCGTGGTCAAAAATCTTCTTTGTCAAAGGTGCTGCACCAAATCGGGTTCTTGTATAAGAAATCCGACAAAAGAAAAATTTTAATGGAACGCCTTGTCTCGCTGTGAATTTTTAAGACAAGCGAAGAAAATAGAAGACTGGTCGAATGTCATTTTCACAGATGAAACTTGGCTCAATGCCAATCATTCCATACCAAAAGGTTGGACTGACGATACTGCTGCTTCTACTTCTGCAGTGCCAATGGGGAAAGGTGAACCCCTCATCATTTGCCATGCGGGAACTACAAAGGGATTTGTACCAGACGCTCTGTTAGCGTTCAAATAAAAAAAAACAGGAGACTATCATGAGGAGATGAATGCGGACGTGTATGAAAAGTGGTTCAGAGAAATGCTTACATCACTTGAAGAGCCATCAACAATATTTATTGATAATGCACCCTATCACTCTCGCCAAATTACTAAAATGCCAACACAGGCCAACAAAAACACGAGATTATAAACTGGCTTCGTGATAATGGGGACGAATCCCTACTAAAAGTAGAATTACTTACAATATTAAAAAGTAAAAAGCAGCCAAAATGATATGTCATCGACGAAATGGCAGCAGAATATGGGCATGTTGTAATCAGAATTCCTCCGTACCACTGTCAATATAATCCAATTGAAATGATCTGGGCATAAGTCAAAGGACACGCCGCAAGAAACAATACAACTCCTCCTTTCACAGCAAATAAAATGCTTGAACTTTTAAAAAACGCATGTGCTAGTGTGACGCCTGAAAACTGGGCGAGTGTCGTCAACAAGGCAAAAAATATAATATTCTCTGATTGGGATCGGGAAATTGAATTTGACAACATACCTACACAAGAGTTAATAATAAACACTGCAGATGATTCAAGCGACGATTCAAGTTCGTATGAAGAATCCGACGATTCGTTATAATAAAATAATATTAAAATATTTTGGTTGTTTTATTTCATGTTATAGGTATGATGAGAAGATTTTTATATCTCCCTGATACAATTTTAACGTGTTGTATATTAAAACAATTCAAAACTCAGTTGTCAGCTGACTTAACTGCAAATAAGTGTAATCCTGTCACTAGATGCGATAGAACGTAACTTTTTTTATAACGGAAATGAATTATCACTTAAATTTTATGAATAGAGCTATTTACGGCATATTAATGTATTTAGTGGGTAATAATTAAGATATATAAATATTATTGGGCAGTTTATATATTTCTCTGTTCACTCGTTTCAAAGTTAATAATTGCGTATAATGAAACAGTTACGTCCTAAAGCATGTGTCAAAAGTAAAATAAATGGTTGGAACGAGTATAGTCTATATAATTGGTACCACAAATGTCACTGATTAAATAGTGACGTTTTATAAACCTAATCTAAACTAAATTTTACTGTAACACGATAATGTATTGCTGTGGTGATTTCATAATGAACATCTCAAAGATCTATGATCTCAACCTATTTATGTCCCACTCCTAGGCTCGAGATTCCTTTACAACAGGAGGGATAATAAACCTACTTATATTACATATTCATGCTCGAATAGAAAATCTACTGCATCAATAGAAAACAATGATATAAATTTTATGATGGTGGATTATTGTAGATTTATCCATCCTCTACAGGCCAGAATTTTTTCAGTCCCTTAATTTCTTATTTAATATCTTTAAATAATGTTTTCTATAAAGTGTTCGAAATTACACAAGTTAGAGTTTCTGTTTTTGGCCATACTGTCAGCTCTTTGGGAAAATTGTAAATTTTGGTCCTACAGTTCTGGGGGTTAAGATTTTTTTGGCAATTTCTTATATAAAAAAAAATTAAATTTCCTTTAGCACCATACATTTTGAGATATTTCCACAAACGTTGACTACATTTATTTGTGGCAGGATCACACTGTCGACAGTCTTCTGTCTGCAGCCGCGGGCCGGTCCGTCCGGGGTAGTACCACACTCTCGCAGAAGATCGACGTGTGAGACGTGATTAGTAGCAAATTGTTGCTACACTGCGTTCGGTGTGCGAGGGAACGCCAGCCCAACTCTCTGAGTGTATTTGTGTGTGATGGGTTTTAGTAATGCCTGAAACTTGCGGTGATGAGGTCTTGGTCGGGGCATTGAGCGTGGGGCAGGGTGTACAGGGAGATC
Source organism: Lymantria dispar (assembly GCA_032191425.1). NCBI lineage: Eukaryota > Metazoa > Arthropoda > Insecta > Lepidoptera > Erebidae > Lymantria > Lymantria dispar. The sequence continues at coordinate 6,566,322 of CM063445.1, read as the reverse complement.
CAATGGGAATGGTCACTGCTGGTCAGCAGATGACCTGAGCCAAGGTTTATCCTCCCTGGCAGACTGTCCCACCAACCGATGAAAAGCCCGTTCGGTAGTCATCGTGCTGGAGTAGACATCGGCGGCTTCGACCTTCCGTGCTTCGTTTCAGTTCATTATAAAACTCACCCCTCAACCATGCACAATGCCCCACCTTTTTTTTGTATCATCGAACCCCATTATACGCATTCACACTTCCTTCCTTCTATTCTTATAAAAAAACCATGTTGAAGAAGGTCGATTTTCTGGTTCAATTCTTTGCCTGTAACTCGAGTTTGGACGCCGGAGCTGCCACACCACCTACCATCCCACGGTGTAAAAGCTCGCTTCCCGAAATCCGCATCACGCAGTGAGCAGAGAGGTTAGGCGGGAGCTACGGTTGTTAGACGTCCATAAGTGTAGTGGGCCGGATGGCATCCCTGCAGTGGTGCTAAAGATGCGCGCCCCTGAATTGACTCGCATCCTCACACGCCTATACCGACTTTCCTACGATTAATAGGGTTCCGTCGTGGAGGGTAGACCATGTCTACACGATCCCTAAAAGGGGATTATTCCGTTGAATGAGTTTGCTTTTATGATTTGAAAAAAAAAATAAGATTTGAAAAAATAAAAGAATGGAAAGAAGCTATTATGAAAATAAATAGTTGTTTCCACAAATGGAGTAAAAAGTTTTTAGTTAACTTTACAAATATTAAGTATAATGCGATTCAAATAAGAATAGGAAAGGCAATGACCTCTATCTGTCAAATGTCACTTGAAGAGTACGGCTTGCAATGAAACCTTATTTGCGTATCAATAATGCTTTTTTTTTGTTGTACTGAGTATCAGTTACTCGAAGGTGAAAAACCGTCTAAATGAATCGGGACCGGTGAGAAAATATCAGTATTATTATTTTTCAAAATATCGATACTTATACTTTTTTGGACAACATATTGATACTAAAAAGGAAATATCGAGGGTCGATATTATTCTACAATAGTGATGCAACGGAAGTGTCATAATGGAAGCAGAAACGGAAACAGATGTCAAAAGTAAATCTTAACGGAAACGGAAGTGTTAGTACTATGAAAAAAAAGCACAATTTTATTTTTAAGATTTATTTTATACTATATCACACTATTCCTGGCAAAAAGAAGTAAATGATTTTTGCCAACTTTTCAGGAGCTTGATAAAATTTCCTATATTTTTAATTATGAGTTCTAGAAATATGTTTCAAAGAGAAAATCGTAGGTCACACTTGCCATCAACTACACCTGTTTTTTAATGTAGGAATAGCTTAATGTACTTCGAGATAATCTAAAAAAATACTGTTACTTCTGTATTCCACGAAACGCAAAGAATATTTGCAGGGGTAAGTATAATTATTGCTTTTTCGCCATGTATTTTCAAATATATGAACTTATTTATTTAAATCTACTTACGGCTTTATTCTCTCTTTAATTTCATTGTAATCTAGCGTTGTAAGTATAATCACGTTGTTCTTTAACGGAAAATAAAACAAATGAAAAGTATGTAACAATAATTTCACAAACTGTCACCTAAAAGTTTCGTAGAAGAAATAAGTAATTAGAATTACATATAATTCCTAGATTGTACAATGCTGGAACAAGTATTTAAGTATACTTGCGTTATAAATTTCCTTGTAAATCTTCCTTTAAAATTTACGTAAACATAATTATGACTTTATGAACGTAATAATGTTGTAAAGCGTAAAATTCCAGCATAAAATAGAGGTATGCATATTTACATTTGTAAATATGCATACCTCTATTTTATGCTGGAATTTTCTGTTTTCTAAGATCGCAAAATTATAGTATTTTTGCATTTATTCCTTTAGTTTTCTCGATAGCTTCACGAGATTTTGACAGAAGGTGTAAACCATGATGCTCACTTTATTCACGCAATAAAACATTTTGGGCGCAAGTGTATTTACGTCATGATTTCTGATGTTTACGCGAGTATTATACATTTTAAATAAAACTACTTTACGGATTTTATCGCGTTTGTATTTGATTTTTGATTACCCGACGTTTCGAACACTTTACAGCGTTCATGATCACGGGTGGACTAAGATGTCTCACGTCCAACAAGTCATCGTTACTGCAGAAAATTTTATAATTATCTACCCGATACAGAAATTAGTTATTAAATATTGACCCACATTTTGATAGAAAGATAATTTTATAAATTAAAACCTTTTTAGTAACATAAAGTAAGACGCCTTCAAAATTAACTTTAATTTAGCATCATGTTACCTGAGTTTTCTTGCCGGATCTTTCTCAGTGTAACCGTGTTCCGATCCGGTGGTAGTATACTAGATTATTAGTTAGTTTTTAAATATAATTACTATTAATTTTAATGTTTAATTATTACTAACCATAAACAATATAATTTTTTCATATAGAATCATTTTCTTCTTACACTGGCAATAAATTTTGTATCAAAATGTGGGTCAATATTTAATAACTAATTTCTGTATCGGGTAGATAATTATAAAATTTTCTGCAGTAACGATGACTTGTTGGACGTGAGACATCTTAGTCCACCCGTGATCATGAACGCTGTAAAGTGTTCGAAACGTCGGGTAATCAAAAATCAAATACAAACGCGATAAAATACGTAAAGTAGTTTTATTTAAAATGTATTTACGTCTTTTTTACAGGAATAGTGCGATATGTTTGTTATATATAACTTTAGTATTAAAAATTAAATAGCGGTAAGTTATATTTAATGAACAGTAATTTGCCCGCTTTTACACCTTTCAACCTATTTCGGGGATCCTCATGAAGAGATATTATTTTCTCCTTCTTGTACTCGCGGAGATGTGACTGTATCTCCAAAAGTAAATTGTCACCATCATCAGCTGTAGAAGAGTCCTCCTTTTGGTCTTCATTTACACTTAACATTGATTCCAATATTTGCAATGAAGACGATGATTTGGAAGTAGAAGGCTGCGCTTCAATGTCTTTAGGTGCTATTTGAGATCGGATTCTTTTGGGAGAAGGTAGACAGTCATTGTCTTGTATAGAATTGGATTGATTGGTTCTACTTCTAATAGTATTAATGGTCACATTAAGTAATTGAAATTCAACCTGCTCTGTAATGATGGTGGTGAAAAAATGTGATTTATATCGCGGATCCAAATACGTCGCAATAGTGTATTTGTTGTCTTCGATCAGGTTCCCAAATCTTACACTTGCATTCAATTCATCGCGTAATTTTGTTGTAAAATTTATGAATTGTTCTGAAGTATCAGATTTCGTCTCTTCTTGTTGTAACGCAGTCCTTGAGAACTAGTTAGATTTCTTTTCTTGCTATTTCTTTAAATGGCTGCATTAATTGTACAGATTTTTGAATATTCATCCAGTCTTCGGGGGATATCATCGCGAATGGATTTGCGCTTAGGTACAAGACAAGCGAATCTTTGAGTCTTGAAAATCTTTCCATCATGTAGAATGTGCTGTTCAATCTGAAATTAAATCAAATTGAATGATTTATCGCTCATCTATTATTGGTCTTGTAGAATTTTACACAATCAATTATTTTAATTAAAGTCTCTCTTTGCCTAGCTTTATCCCATTTTATTTGGGGTCGGCTCTTCTCGTCATTTTTCGCCAGTTTTCGGTTCTGGGTCGTCGAATCACTTACTTGGGCTTTCTTTATGTCGTTGCGTACTACGGACATCTAAGTTAGGAGGGGTCTATCATGCTTTTTTGGTCCAGTAGTCATATGTAGGACTTTTCTGGTCATGTCCTCTTCGAGTCTAAACTTAGCGAAATACGCCTCAGGTTTGGCCATTTGGCCATACCACCTGAGGTGTATTGTTCTATTCATTCCTAATTCTGTCATATAGAGTGACAATTGCCACCCATCTTAGCATCCTCATTTCAGTCGTGCACACAACTTGTGGCATGAGATTTTTTCTTAGGCCAGCATTCGGCACTGTAGGTCAGAGCAGGGCGTACGGTGGTTTTGTATACTTTACCTTTAACACGTACTAGCATTCTGCTATCGCATAGTACGCCTGACAGCTGGCGCCAGTTCATCCAGCCCGTGTTAATGCGATGAGTAACGTCAACATCGATCATGTCATCGTTAGAGATAACAGAGCCTAAACATTTGAAATGGGTGACTTCTTTCATCGGGTGACTTTGAATCACAGGACTTCGCTGGTTAGCTGTGGAATAGTAAAACGGTAGATATACTGTTTTGTCCCGACTAATTTTTAATCTTGCGGTTTTCAGAGCGTGTCTCCAAGTTTCAAGTGCTCCTTCAAGGTCAGGGCAGGGCTATCTCTGATGAGAACAATGTCATCCGCATAAAGTAGGTCCCATGGCGGTTCCCTCTGTATATTCGCAGTAAGGTATTCTATGACAAGATTGAAGAGTAGAGGGCTTAGAGTAGAATCCTGATGTACACCTGCTTTTACCTCAAATTCATCGCTCATGCCTGCCGAACTCTTAACATACTTGGTGACATTATGATACGTGTCTGCAATGACGTAAATGTAATATTTGGCACATTCTGTGATCGCAAGGAGTGGTAAATTAGCTGACGCGGCACACGATCAAATCCTTTTTCTAGGTCGATAAAAGCTAGACGAGTCCTTTTTCATATCTCTCCGCTTCTCTAGGAGGATTCTTAAGCAGTGCAGTGCATCTGTTGTGGATTTCCCCGCTATAAATCCGCATTGATTTTTGGACAGCCTTGTTAATAAAACCAGTCGATTGTTAATGACTCTCTCCCAGAGTTTTAGGGTATGTGATGTGAGTTTTATAGGGCGATAATTTGCACACAGCCTAACGTCACCTTTATTTTTAAAGAATGGGGTTAAGAAACTCTTTCTCCATTCTGCAGGTATTTTTTTTAATTTTTTTTTATTTAAAACTTTTGCATACAAAAAAAAAAGGTACAAGGCGGACTTAATGCCTTAGGCATTTTCTGCCAGTCGACCTAGGGTGGAGCAGAAATAAATTAGGCAGGTGCAATGCAATGTGAGCAATAATTTCTGAAATTTGGTTATATAAATGTGGAAAATCTAAATAATCTTATATCTAATACAAGCAAGCAATACATATATATATATATATATATACACACACACACATACATATATACATACATAAATACATACATACACACATACATACATATATACATACATATAAATTTTATAAACAGCAGAGGTGATTCCTCAATGATGAGTTCATTCCGTCAGAAGGCCTAGGTATAGGCGTTTGACCATAGCCTTAAAACTATCACGACTAGGGGCCATTTTGATCTCTAATGGTAGCTAATTCCATCGCTGATGATTATATTAAAAAGTCGCGTTAGAAATGAGACACCATTTTTCACTAACTTTTTCCACAGTTCCGCAGGAATCTCATCGGGGCCAAGGACTTTGTTGTTTGACATTTTCTTGACTGCAACTTCTATTTATTCAGAGGTGATTTCCTGAATTGGACCCTTAGTAGCTGCCACCTGTGCTGGTATCTCAAAGGGGTAGGTTTCATTAAGTAGTTGTGAGTAATATTCATGCCATCTTGCATTTATGTCAGCATTTGAAGTTAAAATATGACCATATTTGTCTTTTAATTAAAGTAATAGGTAATTATTGAAAATGTAGGTATTATGTTATTTATATGGCTTTATATTCTGTTAGCTTATAAAATATACGGTATAGTAGTTTTAGAGCTTATTCTCTCTAATATACAGGATGTATCAGGTTATGGAACAACTGTTCGAGTATGTTGTAGTTTAACGGTCACAGATCGTAATTAGAATGTATATTTCACAAAAAACTATAAAACATAATAGTTACCGTGATTTCAAAAATATGTGTCAAAGAGTCTACGCCTTAAATGTGACGTGTTGATGTTACGTAGGCGTCAAGGTCGTCGCCCGCCTTTATACCTAAATAATGTCAGTGTGTTAGGTTTGGTTTATAATAAACTCTTGTAGGTAAAAAGTAAAATAAGTACAGTAGAATCTCACTAATCCGGCACTTCAATAGACCATTACGTCCAATAATCCGGCACCCTCTGCCCGCGCCTCCCTCGCCCCTCTTCGCGTATGCGCTCCGGTCTAACCTCAAAACTTATCACGTGCATATATGTATGTGCATGTATTATGTGCATTGTATGTAACTTATCATGTGCATACATAATAATATGTAAATTCAATACATTATATGTATTCTCTGTATGAAATGTTTTATTTTTTATTTGGTTTTTCTATATAATCCAGTAATCCGAACATTCCAATAATCCGGCACCCTCTGGTTTTTAATAGTGCCGGATTAGTGAGATTACACTGTACTATTGAATTTGACTGCACAAATGGTCTAGTGTTTAAGATACCGTCCTATCGTGCCAGTGTCACGGGCTCGAATCTCACGCAGGACAACAATGTGCGATCAATAAATTGTTGTACTGAGTTTGGATGTAATTTCTGTCCGTTAATTCTATTTGTGAAGTCCCTTACAATACAAAGATTATTAACTTATAAATAAAATAGAAGCTAGATATCTACCTATGTTTAATAAAAAGATGGACTACCTTTTTCGCGAAAGTTGCCGTAAAGGTAAATATCCCATATCAATAACCGGAGTAATCCAGATAGGTAATAGGTATGTGGTATTAACATTCCGCAATTAACAATTGCTAACATTTCACACATTTTTAATACCGCACATCGCACCAACACACCGAATCGGGAAAAGCCATATTACAATCACTTTAAATCGCGGACTTTTAATACGCGAAAAAGTCGTAAGGAGATAATAATGCCAGCCGTGCATCTAAACCGGACATCCGATTCAAACTAAAATAAATAAAAAAGAATAATTCAATTTTAAAAACCTATATTTTTCATAGGCACTAAGGGCCTGTCCGCACAGCGATATTTCGACATTTTTTTTTTGGGGATGGGTTGCGGTCGGCGCGCTCCCCACACCACTCCGTCCCACGATGCACGTCACTTCGTCGTTGGGTCGACCACCGGAGCAGGGTGACTTGACGTCAGTGGTCGGCCCGACAGAATCAGAATATTTGAGGTATCCTGGGAGGATACCTCAACCGACTGGGGGATACGTCAACCGACGTCCCCCCCTCGGGGAGGACGTCAGTCTTTCCTCACGCGGTCGGCCTCTCGGCGGGTGACGTACTATCCCCGGTCTCGTCACCTGCAGCCTTGGCTAGGGCGGCATGAGGTACCTGCGCCTCACTACTAGACTACTCTCCAGTCCAGTCAACCACCGCCACTGCGAGGGTGGCATCGACCGCCCAAACCGCCGGCAGCGGAACATGTCGTCCCGCTTACACTCTGCCGCTACCTTGCGCGAGACAACTTCATCGCAGAAAGCGTTCCAATTCCAGACGCTATCAACCATGGCTCTTGTGATGACCAACAGCAACAGGTCGGCACCGATGATTGCGACGAGTTCACGACGCTGCTCTGCCCAGGCGGCACAACCCTTGAGCGTATGCTGCGCCGTGTCCTCGTCGCAATCGCAATGGTGGCAGGACAGTGTACTTTCCCTCCTAACGAGCGTGTACAGGTATTTGGTAAAGCATCCATGCCCCGTCAAAATCTGCACCAGTCGGAAGGAGAGCACCCCGTGCCGCCGTTTTAACCACTGTATCAGCACCGGCCGGAAGGCCTCCACGGTTCGCACAACGAACCGAGGCCCTCTCCAGCCGTACTGCCCAACGGGCAATGACGTCTCGGCAGGCGTCGACACGCCAGGCGGTGAGCTCCCTCAAAGAGACCACACCGCCCTCCACTCGCACCCCCGACACCCGCCGATACAAATCGGCGAGCATTGTCGCCTCCAGGTCCCACGGGGGAGTCTCGGCCAACAGGCATGCTGCCTCCGTCGACACTGTGCGGTATCCGCGTATGGCCCTGACCGCCATTTCCCTCTGGAGTCGCCACAGAGGAGCCCTGGGTCAGACGGTCAGGAACCCCGCCCACACCGGTGCGCCGTACAGGGCCATCGATCGGAGGACCCCCGCGTACAGCTATCGATACGTAGCGCTCGGTCTGCCCACTTTCGGCATAAGCCACGATAGGGCGGACGCCGCGCTGACGAGCCGTGGAGCGAGCTTGCGGAAATGCTCCCAGAGCCACCAATGCCCGTCGAGCACCAGGCGCAAATACTACATATAATTATTCAGCCCCATATGAAGTATTTGGAGCTGGTGCTCGACGGAAATTGGTGGTTTCGGGAGCATTTCTATTGACTTGCTCCTCGGCGAAGTGTCCGTCCTCGCACGGCTAATGCCGAATGTGGGCGAATCTAGTGCAGAGTGTTGGCGCCTATATACGCGGGGGTGATTTGCTCAATAGCGTTATACGGTACACTCATGTGAGCGAGGCCATCACACCGTCCGGCTGGCACACCCGCTGGAGGCGGCGATTCTCGCCGAGCTTCACGTGCGGGTGATAGGGGCGCGTAAACAGGGCATCTATGTATTGCCCAGTAAGGTGGCCATCTGGCGCGAGGACGCTTGCCGGGACGTCATTGCCCGTTAGGTGACACGGCTGGAGATTCCTCGATACAGGAGCATGGAAGCTCTCCGGTCGGTGCTGACTGAGTGGATGGAGTGCGGCACGGGTTCCCGTGCTCCGACAGCATCTGCACCCGTCGGAGCTCTTTCCGTTGCTTCGGTTAGTACTTGCACAAAGTAGCGAGGAGGGACTCGACTCCATCCTGCCAATAGTGCGGTTGCGAAGAGGACACGGCGCAGCATACGCTCAAAGTCACATGGCCTCAGTAGGGCCGCAGACTCGTCGCAACCATCGGTGCCGACCTAACGCTGTTGGTCATCACAAGAGCCATGGTTGATAGCGTCTGGAATTGGAACGCTTCCTGCGATGAAGTTGTCTCGTGGAAAGTAGCGGGAGAGCGTAAGCGGGACGACACATTCCGCTGCCAGCGGTTTGGGTGGCTGATGCCACCCTAGCAGTGGCGGTGGTTGACTGGACTAGGGAGTAGTCTGGTCATTTGCGGAGAGGCCGTTTACGTGAGGGTGACGCCCCGACGGCGCTCACAGTAGCACCGCTGGGGCGTCGGCTGGAGACGGTACCCGAAAAGGTAACCCGCCTGGATAGACCATTGATGACAAGGTCGGGCACTGGTGGCCCGTCCTTTTAGCGCCTAGCGTAACCCGCCCGAGCCTGACAGATCTGATGGTGAGCAACACTTCATGATCTACCGTCTAAAAAATAGAATATTGCAATGCAGAAGTCAGAAGGGGCGACAAAATTTGAATAGCCTACAGGCGGCAAATGTGTTAATCTGCCACTGATACCACACTGGTCAGCCGTGTTGGTATAGGGTTTTATTTTGAGTTTTCCTTCTCTTGTATAGTTTTTATATGCCTATTATATCCCTCGCTCATCTTTTACGATATCTACGGGCTAGATAGGTAGTGGTGAATTGTATTCTTCATTCGTCACCACACAGAAAGATTGAGATTATTTGGCAAAATTAAAAAAAAACAAGTTTAAAAATATATTTTTTTATTTAATGCAGCGTAGTTACAGATTATCACAAAGTATTAAATTAAAATACACAAATGGGTGCTAGTCGCAATATTATGATGTAAGTCGCTGATTACAGCCGAACGGGTATATACATTTTGATATATAAACAATTCATAACGGTGTAATCCTCGGTTCCTAATCAAAGCAATTATGATCGAAGTCATCTATTTTACTATAACAACATCATTTGCCAAGCCATTGTTGGCCGACTCTGTTAATCAATGAGACATGTTTAAACTTATAGTGAAATGATGAGTTTTTGGTTTGTCTTTTTTTTAAATTGCCTTTGTTGGCAGAAGTAATTAGTAAACTAGTACACCAATGGTATCAATTCTGTCGCACATAATCACAACTATTATTTTTACATATTTATTGCTGCATTGTTATTTGACAGGATTAAAATTATTTTAGTCAAGAGTTTGTCAACAGAATCGATAGCAATATGTAACAAATAACTTTCGTGTTTTCTTCTCATAATAACCTCTTTTACAGTTTCATAGTAATAAAAGTGTAGCGATTATAAAACTCCGGAATGAAGTTCCATCAATGCGAACATTAGAATAATCAATTTTGGTATAAAGAAATAGTTCATTACCAGTGACGGAATAAGCTCTTTTTTAATAATAATAATCTTTATTTCCAAAAATATGGTTATAGTAGGTCTTAATTACATGATCCAGCATATTCTACCATATATGTATGGCGTGGAAATGTTTAATACAGTATATACATAAATGTTTAATACATGTTTGGGGACCTCGAAGCGGCATTGCTAAATAGGCTACCCCATACCATCCAGCAAAGTGTAGGGAAAAATTTGTGAATGACCTGATGATGATGATATGATTTTGTTAATTTTATAAGGACATCATATTATGTTTACAGGAATCATTACCATGTAGTAAAACCACCGCAAAGGGCCTTAGTACTTCAAACTGTATCTGAAAAACGATTTGAATATATTTTGATGGTATTGAGCAAGAGTTTATAGATTTGGATCTTAAAGGGTACTAAATCCCGATATACATTTTGCGACGAGAGCTCTAAGGGACCCTTGCCTCATTAGTCCGCTACTGGCAAATCTTTATACATATTTATTTCGAAAATAAAATATTTTTCTATAGTTTTCCTAATTTCTTTTTGCTCTATCTCAGCATGGCTTATTGGATTTTCACTTCGTTAGAACAAAAAACATATATATTAAGAGGTTGCTATACAATATTAATAAAATTCGAACCTTACAAAGTTTTCTAAACTAAATTATAATACATATTAATTCTACTAAACTATATACTATACTATATTCATTTAACCTACAATATGAACAAACAATTTGTGTCACAGTTCATTACTGAATACACATTATAATTTGCCAAATATTACTAGAAAATTTACAATTCAAATAAACTATAATTTGCAGAAATATATAAAGAAAAAAAAAACAGTACACTTTCAGATTTTATTATTTTTATTAATAAAAAATTCTCCCGATAATATTTTCTTTTTTGCAAAGTGTACCATTGCTCAGAATTAATTTCTATGTATTTGTATAAAATGCTTTTATGGGAATATAGATTATTGTTTAAAAATATTTTTTTAAATGATTTTAGAGATTCCATAACTGTAGACATAACTGTATGGATATAGATTTAATTTATAATATTTATCTGTAAAAATGCAATTTAATTCTGTTGTTGCAACAACATACTGCACTAAGTAATAATTCTTGGATTCACACTTATATAGAAATAACTGGTACTAGCCAAGACTCAAAACAATTTGTGATAGCATAAAGAATTGTTCTATGTGGGCAGCAAACCGACTACAATCAGCATGAGAGGTAAGTGCTTCAACTGCTAAATTATCTATGTAGTTATATATACATTATTAAATAGTCTGCCAGTGGTTTGAATTATTAAGTTATTCCAGAACAATATTTCTCGACTGGATATATGGTGAAGTGGTCAAACTATAAGCAGTGATGTCGCATGCTGCATAGATCTCTCATGGGTTTGGTCACCACACAGAACAATTGTTTGTGCGATACAAAATTGATTGCTATTAGTCTAGGTGTCATTTGTGTCTTTTAATTAACATATTTGTGAAGTGGAAGGGTTTATTTATAGTTAAGATATTATATAAAAAAAAATCTAGTAAATTTTGGCAAAAACACAACATAATTTCGAGACATAACAATATACATATATTTATTGCTACCATGGTCATGATTTTAAAAACTATCTACAATGATGGCGTATGTTTTTAATTTATATAAACAAATAATAATAAACATTTTAAACGTTAGTAAAATCCCCACATTAATAAGACTGTGATGATATCGACTAAATAAAGGGTCATTAATACAAACTTAATAATTAAAAACAAGAAATACTAAGTCGTTAATGCACCGTGTATTAACTAAGCCCGACTCCCCTATTCGACAGATTTTTTTATTATTCACGTTCCCATATAGCGATAGTAGTTTATGAATAAAACATTATTAATGACTTATGTATATTTGCGTTGTGTGGTTTCGTGTTGTGACGGAATAAGAATACAATTCACCACCTACTATCTTGCCCAGAGGTGTCATAAATGACGAGAGAAAAAAAACTCGAAATAAAATCCTTGTCTGACTGGTTTAGTAGGTCTATTACCCTGCTATATTGGGGCAGTTTCAAGTCCAGCAGTGGGACATATACAAGCCGAGATTATATATTTGTTCATTTTCTCGATTTTACACTTCAATGGTTAGGTAGTGATGCAACTCATTTAGAATGGCAAATTTTACCACAATACCCCATATGGTGATGGGTTATAGAATACAATATACCACCAATCTTTATTTGACCACGGAAGTCGTAAAAATCGGACCCAGGAGCAAAATGGACAGCAGCACTTTAATGGCAAACCTATTACACCAACTGCTATTGACAACTTTGATTGGTGATTATGGTATTGTTACCATGTATAGTAGATCTATATTCAGCAGTAGATGGATGCATGGATGGAATACACTGATAACTCAATTACAATAACCAACCCGGTGTTCAAATCAAGATATCACGATTAGCAGTTGCAAATACATGGCACGGGACCAACAAGATCCTCATCATTTATCTGGGGGGGCATACCACATACTTATTTTAAACAATAATGTTTCAAGAATATTTTAAACTTTAAACAGTATTACTCATCTTAATAGTGATGTTGTAAAATCAACTCTAAAGAAGTACTAGTGTAAGAAAGAGAAAATTATGTCACATTGTATCTATTTCAGTCTGATTCTGGTCAAGACATGATCAAAACAGTTTAACCATTGCGATGATAAAATAAGCTTACTTTAATCACACAATAGTAAGAAGTTATATAAGAATGGAATAAGACTACTGTGAGCAAAAACGTTAGCTCAACAGGTTATGATTTTAAAGCACTATAATTATATTTATTTTTCAATATTGATTGTAACGCGAGCGAATTAAATTTCATTACAATTTCATAAGTTTATTTAGGTTGATTACTATCTATTTCAAGTATTATAAAATGCTAGCAAATTCTAGCGGCTTCATCAATGTAGTGGCTATTCTTGTGAGAATACGGGGATGAAATATAGCCTATGTTAGTCGCCGATAGTGTCGCTTTCCATTAGTGAAAGAATTTATAAAATCTATTTAGTAATTTAAGCATGCAAGCGTAACAAAATAACGTAACAGGTAATTGATATAATCCATAATAATTGTATTACAAATCTCTATCATGACCATGGATTCATTCTCTCAGTCCAAATAAAAACTATTAAGAAAAAAATAAAAACTATTAAAGATTAATATTTCTATTCAAGTGTGGTAGTGCCGTGAAAATAAACAGTTATTGCGATTGCCTCGTTGGTCAAATTCAACTATTGAGATTGTATATTAAACAAGAGAAAAAGAAACGGGGTAACATACAATTTAAAGCATATTTCTTCTAAACAAAGTGCCAGCCTCCTTTAGCAATGTAGATGTCTTAGATCCTAGGGATTTCATGAAAGCAGAAATGTCATCGCAAATACTTATACTATATAACCCTACCAATTTAATCAGGAAATCTTCCCATATAATGGTTTTATTATAGTGTTAATTATAGATTGGTATTATAATAGTAGTGGTCAGACCACATTGTTGACAGTTGTCTGTCTACAGCCGCGGGCCGGTCCGTCCGGGGTAGTACCACACTCTCTTGCAGAAAATCGACGTTGAATTAGTAGCAATTTGTTACTACGCTTCGTTCGGTGAGCGAGAGAGCTGGCAGCCCGATTTTATGAGGGTGTTTGCGTGTGGTGGGTTTTGATGATGCCTTTAGTTTCATCAAACTTCATTGCACGCATTCACACTTTCTTCACGGTAGGCAACGACCTAGCAAAGATCCATGAGCGGCAGCAACACTTATCATCAGGCAAAAAAAAGGAATATTAATTGTACTATCGAAAATACTTTATTTCAAACCGTAAAAGAATAATGATGCTGATAAATTTCTCCATTTCCCCGTTGTGCGCATTGAAAGATGAAGCCATTCAAAGAAAAAATCAGTTTCTTTTTAATAACACAATCTCGAACTTTCATTTCGTATATACTAACAGAACTGGAATGGCACCTTGGTATTTATTAAAGTCAATTCTTTGTGGTTATAAATATAAATAACCACTATGAAGCATTTTAAAATATTAATATAACACATTATTACAATCATGCTAAGAATCTCCATAATTTTGTCTCCAAAATCTACTCAACAATGAAAGGAAAATTGTCTTACTATACAATGGCCAGACGGATTGGTATTGGAGTCTTATGTCGAGTTTTCCTTCTTTTGCAACAATGTTTGTATATTATATCCCTTAATGGTTCCTCTTTTGTGATATCCAGGGGCAAAAGGGGTAAATAGTATTTTGATCCTCTCACCACAAGAAAACACGTATAAATATATATTTTTAAGTATATATCGATTTGTCTTTAGGCAGTTTATGCGATGACATTTCAATCATTACATACATTATATATTTGGAGTGCACTTTTACAGTAGCGATCATTAAATTATTCATAAGTCCATATGATGCGTGGAGGATGTTTGAGCCACCGCTGGTAAAGCTGCCACACCTGAAATTAAGAGACAGTAATAGAATATTATCATTATGTCTAAGTAGTAACAAGTTGTTACGGCACTTCGTTTGGTGAGCGTGAGAGCTAGAAGCACAACTTTTTGAGGGTGTTTGCGTTTGGTGGATTTTGGTGATGCCTTTAGTATCACCGAACCTCATATTCTTCAGTTATTATTCTTTAGTATCACTTTCTTTATAGTAGGCAACGGTCTAGCAAAGGTGCATGAGCGATAGTATCAGTTACCATTTGCTCTTGTTTGCCACTAACAGCAATAAAAAAAAAGAATATACTTCCATGTGGTGACAGAGTAAGAATACAATTCACGACTGCTTTTTTCCTTGGGTGTTGTAAAAGTAAATTTCCGTGTGGTGACGGGGTAAGAATATAATTCACCACTCCCTATCTTGCCCGTGGATGTTGTAAAAGACGACTATGATATGCGCATAACATCTGTGAAAGAGATGGAAAACTCGAAATGAAACTTTATACCAACATGTCTGACCAGCATGGTATAGTAAGTCGAGGTATATATAGTAAGGAGAGTGACCGGACTAAAGCATGTTACAAAAAAATCTAACATCTAGTTGGTGGTCTGTACAACTTCTTTGGTAAGGTTTATCATGAACAGATGGTTTTAAAAAGTTGTAACGGATATAGTCCTGCTAATTTCAGATTTACTTCAATGAAACAATGATGACTTATCTACTGGAATTTATTGTAAAGAATTGAACACTGAATTTCTTTTTAAAAGATTTTTTTTGTATGTGACTTAGTTGTTAGTCTCGGATGTCTGTGACAACTTTACCTGGACTGTTGGGTGAGCGCTGAGACCTCTCAACCCGTATTTTGAAAGTTTGATTTTTCGTTTCTTAAATATACACGCTTGGTCAGACAAGTTGTACTTCATCATCATCATCATCATCATTTCAGCCTATCGCCGTCCACTGCTGGACGTAGGCCTCCTTCATGTTGCGCCACAATGAGCGGTCCTGTGCCGCCTGCATTCAACGACGCCCAGCTACTTTCACTAGGTCATCGGTCCACCTAGTGGGGGGGCGTTCTACACTGCGTCGTCCGATACGTGGTCGCCACTCGAGAACCTTTCTTCCCCAGCGGTTGTCGGTTCGTCGAGCGATGTGGCCTGCCCATTGCCACTTCAGCGTGCTAATTCTTCGTGCTATGTCGGTTACACCCGTTCTTTTGCGGATTTCCGTATTCCGGATTCTATCTCGCAGAGAAATCCCGAGCATAGCCCGCTCCATAGCACGCTGAGCAACTTTGAGCCTTGATTGTTGTTGTACTTAGCCAATGAGTATACGATTTTGTTACGTTAATGATGTATAGGTTGGTTAGTGTGGCTGCTTGTTGCCGCATCATCTACGCTTTATGTATTACTTACGTCTGATCTGATGATAGTCTGGACTTCAGAATCAGTAAAAAACAAATTAACGACTCACCAATTTCACCTCGCGTTTCATTATTGATGGAGTGCCCGTCAGTTCGCAGTAGCGTATCCTCCTGTTCTTGAGCACGTGTCGCGCGCTCATCCACGGAGCGCGCAGTTTGATTCCCGTGCGGCGCTGAACGGGCGTTAGCCGAGCGTGCTCGACGTCCCCGCCGCCGCCGCTCGCTTGTCACAGTTACAACCGGCGGAGGGATCAATGATTGCCGATCGTCTGTACCACTGTATAAAAAATATTCTCAGTACACATATACCTGTATATGTCTGTCCTGTCCCAAGTCATGGAACAACTGTTCAAGTATGTTTTAGTTTACTAGACAATATGAACAGGATACATATAGGCATTTAAATCGCGTCGGCGGTAAAAGTAGGTACGAACGGACGCGTCGTCGCGTGCGACTTAGGATCATCGGCCGATCAGCTGATATTAAGGCGAAGTTTGTCTTGCTTATGCGAAAGTAATCATTGATTTATTACATTTCTAATGAACATTTAACAAAGTACGTTGTAGATCAATGACTTTATACATTTCAATCAGGTTCATACGAAAAGGTGATGGCAAAATTGAAAATTTTACATGTTACATACATGTAAAGTTCATTCATTAACTAATTGTATATATACAGCCTAGGTTTCGGGTACGGAGACCACGGCACCTCATTTTTTGGGCGGGCAATGGTTAGCACACTCGCTATCCTTTCCGTCCGGGGCACCACAAGGGCGGCGCGCGACCCCATAAACCACTGTATTCCCTCCCCTTCGCCATTGGGCCGACCCACCACGGCACCTCTGCCATTTTTTTTTGTTTATGTGATTATTTATATCCTAGAGATTCTCTTAATGGCAGCCAGTTAATCATAGTAGAACATTTCATGGGTTTAAAATTTTAATTTCGTTTCTAGTTATAGTTTGGCCTTACTACTTATATTTTGGTCAGCTTATTCCTTGTATATATAAAACAGTCCTCTCGTGATCACGAATGTTTGAAAGTATCCCAAACATTCCAGATATTAAAAACAAACTAATTTTGAAATACATTGTTTTAATATTTGTAAAGTCGAACCTGGTTGATGTAAAACTGAGAATATTTAATGGTATTGTGGTAATACTTTGTACTCCAACAAATAAATATTTTTCTCATTGTTAAAATAGAAAACTTACACTTCTTCATTGGGACTACTGGGCTCTTCATTATTTTCTGCGGGTGATGCCTCCTGAAAAGACATTACGATAATATTAAAAATCAAAGTGACACTTCAACAGATTTGAATGAAATTCGTACAGCTTATATAGAGGCTGAAACAACTATTAAAACTATTTTAATATAACTTTCGCGTTTGAGTATTAAAAATCGGCTAAACGAACCTTGGTCCCAAAACAGATAAGAACCTAGTCTCAGCTCATACGTTCCACTGCTGGGCTCGAGCCTCCTCCCCAATAGGAGGGTAATTGACCTACTATACTAACGCTACACCAACACGTCTGACCTTGTTGGTCAGACGTGTTGGTGTAGCGTTTTATTTCGAGTTTTCCTTCTCTTGCACAGATGTTATATACATATTATATCTCATAGTAATTTTTTACGACATCCACGGGTAAGATGAATGATGACGAGAATGATCTTGCCCGCGCGTGTCGTAAAAGACGATTAAGATATATAATATGCACATAATATCTATGCAAGAGAAAGAAAACTCGAAACAAAACCTTATACCAACACGTCTCACCAGCATGGTATAGTAGGTCAATTTCCCTCCTATAGTGGAGGAGACCCAAGCCCAACAGTGGAATGTGTATGAGCTGAGATGATGATGATGAAATTGCGTAAGTCATCGTCATCATTTCAGCTCATATACGTTCAACTCTTGGGTTCAAGCCTCCTCCACAATTATAATACATATTAAGTCCAGTTCATTGGTTTATTAATTTACTGTTTTTTATTTCTGGGAAGAAGCCATAAATCTCGAAGAACTTATTAAACGCCGTAATTCAGTGGTTATAAATAAAACACTACTTTCGAAAGTTGTATTCAATAAAATTAAGTATACACCGTGGAATCTAATTGTCTGTTTGCCCGGAAGGTACATAGTCAGTTAATGATATAGAACCATACTATAGTATTTATTCAATAAAATAATAACATAAATTCTTCTCATTTACAATCCCAGATGTTTCCTTATAATAATATCACTATAATATCATTTTTGCATAACTGTAACATATGGTTAAGGGCATCGACCGTAGGTACGGTAGCATGCTAACTGACCTATTAAAACATAGACCAAGGTCGCGCGACTCGGGCGCATCACAAAAAAGTAAGGGGTGCGGGACGCGAGCGGGTGAGGTGCGACACCGAGCTCCGAGGTGTTATGCCTAAAATTATTTTCTTTTACCTATTAGGTATTGCGATTTAATACGAATGCTATGTCGTAGGCATGTTGGGAACAATACCGTTGCATGTCAGTATCGTAGTCGTATTATGTTTTTAGTTATGTGGGGATATTAAGAATGATTAACTTAGTACATACGTTTCAGGAAAACAGTTAATTAGATGCCACGGTGTACATATGATTTAAAAGTTCTTAGATACGAGGGTTGTTCAAATATAAAGCGGATTTTTTTAATAAAGACGCAAAAAATTTTGTTTCATTAAAGTGGCTGCACTGGATGTTAGACTAGTCCGTTACGAAGCGCAGAGAACAGCCGGGACCGCGTAACCTAGCTTTTTAGTGTGTTATAGCCATGAGCGAGAAGGATGTACCAGTGTCTGGTGCGCAACGCATCATTATTAATTTTTTGGTCAAAGATAATGTAAAATGCGCTGAAATTTATCGAAAATTACTCGAGCAGTTCGGGGATGAGTGTCTCTCCAAGACTCAAGTGTATGAATGGTGCTCCGCTTTCCGAAAAGGCCGAGAAGCAGTGACAAACTTGCCACATGCGTGGCGCCCCAGAACAAGTGTTACCGATGAGAACGTCAGTGCTGTTGGAAGATCGACACAGTCGTGCAAGTGCAATCGACGCGCATTATTATAGTAACCTCCCAAAAAACACGGTGAAATCTACCTACAGATCAAAACGACGCGATATTCTAATCTGTAGCACAATATTGTTGCAAGACAACGCCAGACCGCATACAGCTCGGCTTACGATGCAAACATTAAACGAATTGGGTTGGGAAACACTGGAACATCCTCCTTATAGTCCCGATTTGTCGCCATGCGACTATCATTTATTTGGTCCATTGAAAAAGGCACTCGGTGGACTGCGATTCGAAAGCAATGCGCAGGTAGAATCCTTCGTGCGCGAATGGTTACGTGACCAGTCAAGAGATTTTTACGAAAAAGGCTTCCGGAAGCTTCCGAAAAGGTGGCAAAAGTGTGTAGAGTGTGACGGAGACTATCTAGAAAAACTGTAAAAAATTTTAGCTCTGTAACTTAATAATAAAATTTTTTATAGCAAAATTCCGGTTTATATTTGAACCACCCTCGTACTATAATTTTTTCAGCTTTGATTTATATTTGCGGTTGCTATCCCGGTGAAGGGTGGAAACGATCCGAAAACTAATATCTTTGCTCTAGGTTTGACCGCTAGGCAGAAATCAGCCAGTGGTTGGACCACACTGTCGACACTCGATTGTTTATAGCCGCGGGCCGGTCCGTCCGAGATAGTACCATACTCTCGCAGAAAATCGATGTCTGAGTAGTAGCAATCTGTTATTGCACTTCGTTCGTTGAGCGCAAGAGTATGAAGCCCAAGTTTCTGCGTGTAGTTGGTTTTGATGATACCTTTAGTATCATCGAACTTCATTGCACGCATTCACACGCACGCAACTCAGTTTGCTTTTTTTTCCACCCTGCACTAAGGAAATAATCTTTGTATTACGAGAGCTAGTCTCAACAAGAATAAACATAAAATGACGCACAAAAATTACAACCAGACACAGAACAGCAATGTGTGGATCGCATTAATAGTCCAGTCAAATTACGAAACGAATAAACATGAAAATACGTAGTTTAACTCCGATGATATTGGCATTACAGAAAAAAGTTATTTAGAAAAGTTGTTCATAATTAAAAGATCTACAACTTCGATAATCGGTAAAATTTCATAAAATTGAACGGTTGGGGAGAAAATGAAAAATAGGGAGAAAAAGTAACAATTTGCCTTTCGGAAGTAATAAGTTGAAAAATATTGATGATAAAAAAGTTAATAAATTTAATTTAAAACAGAAAAGGTTTCTACATTTTTTTCCCCCTATCGATCCTTAATAATCCCCAAACTACGTATTTTCACGTGTATCAACCCATTTTGAGCCGTAATTTGACTGGACTATAAGAACAATAATTTATGGATCCCGCTTGGGAATCGAACCCACGATACTGGCACGGTAGATAAAGATATCTACTGATCAAGAGATCAGTACGCCATCTGTGCAGTCATATCGACTGTTAAAATACTAAGCATTTCATCAAGGCCTCTCTCTAAGGCTGTCAAAAAAAATCCGGGGTATAGTCCGTCACCCGCAGAGAGGCAGACCGGAGGAGGTGTCGGGGAGGGACGGTAGCCGAAAGGGTATCCCGCCAGGCTGTCCACGGATGACAAGGAACTTGGTACCAGTGGCCGGTCTAATAGCGTAGGGGTGGGAAAACGGTGTATTATTATGGGACCGCGCGCCGACCTCGGGCCGCCCCGGACGGAGTGGACGGCGTATGCCTGCTATTTTAGTTTGCAAGCTAGTAAATAAATTTAATATAGCGTAAGGGAAATCATGATTGAGTTATGACGGAGCTGGCATGGCCTTCGTGAGGCTAAAAGCTCCTAAATGAAAAACAAAAAGATAAAAAAAAGAATGTAGTTCTATCTTCAACCATTAACATTCAAATATGTAGTTGTAAATAGTTTTTACCTCATTGTTCTCGTCCCTGTTACGCCTCAGTCGGTCCATGAACCGAGCAGCACGCACGAATGGGTTTTCTCGTTGCTCGTCGAATGTACCACCCTGAGGATATCGTCATTAATTTATGAATATAAATCGTATTTATTATCACTTTATGAAATTTGAACGCGCACGATAAAATGCAAACGTTATAGCCGTATGTTACAGCGAAAATAATAAATCCGGTCCTATTAAAGGTGGATTAACGCCTACGCCCATGAAGTCTGGATTTAAGGCAGTACAATTTTAGGAGCGGTAAAATATTTATAATAACTTGAATTTTAGGAGAGGTACAAAAGTTATCTCGCGGTGTATAAGGCGATAAATATAAATCCGCTACTGGCAGTGATGGATTTACGCCAAGGTCCGTGAGGCCTGAGTCCAGGATGGATAATTTTATGGACGGCAAAATGTTCATAATCCCTACATTGTAGGAGCGGTTGTTTTATATATTATGTACCTATATCTCCCAGTACCTAGGGCAACATTAAACAGAAATTTGCTTCAGCATAACATATAAACTATCTAGTATATAAATAATTCGGATTCTTAGTATTTCTTGACCGCGTTTCATTGAGCAGGGATACTGTTTTTTGTATTGAGGATCATAAATATCTACGTACTATCGAACGAGGCAATAAAAATTGTCCGAACTTTTAAAGGACAAGTTATGAACGTCTGATGTGAAACCTATGATGTTCTCCATTTATATTAAAAGGTTTTTTTAATTTAAATTACAGTTATTTCGAGTAAAAATATAATATTAACACATAATATTTATTAGTTACATAGTCATAATGTTGACTTGATTTTCAGTACCACCAGCAACAAATTACCTACTATCTCTCTTTTCTGTTATATCCATCCTAAGGTTGCCTGGAAGAGATCGCTTATAGCGATAAGTTTTTTTTTGTAATTGGTGTACAAATAAAGAATTATCTATATCTATTAAAACAGTTTTCAGTGAACAGTGTTTTATTTAATTACGTTACGATTTAAAACGAGATAAAGGATTCGTGAGAAAGAAATATAATATTATTATATACAGTAAGTACATATGTATGTATATAATGTATGTAGCAAACAACTGACATAATATTGTCTTTGGAGTATACTTTTCATATATATTTGTGATCCGGCGCTAGGTCCACGCCTATGAGCCTCTGACATTGCCTATATTAGTAAGTAAAGAACTACTTACTAATATTACACATATGGAATATGGGCAAGACTTTAAAGTGACCTGTATGGGCAGGGATGGTTATTAAAAGTGGATAGCATAAGGTTGCGGTATGTAGTTACTGGTTACGAATGTACCGCTATCCTTTCCCTGAGCTAAACCGTTCAGTTTTCTATCTCTCCATTTCATAATGGAAGACGTAACGTAGATTTTCACAAGTTTCCCTAAATGTCATAATGTTCTAATCTCTGTTAATCAATCATTTCCCTCTTATTGTGGAGGAGGCTCGAGCCCAGCAGTGGGATGTATATGAGCTGTGATGGTGATGATAATGACATATTGTAATTGTGCACGTGTGTCACTTTGCTATAAAAAAAATTATTAAGTAAACAAGGCTGCGGATGGTTTGCACTGGTTCAGTGTCGGCTGAGCCGGCATGGACTGAGCCCCAGCAACATACAATGTTGCCAGGACGTCGACAAGTTATGGTACCTAAAACTCGTCGTGTAGACCAGCAAAGACAAGGACTCTGTTCCAGTAGTCAGCCCATATGGCGACAAAAGGATATAAAAAAAGTCTATTGTACCTGAGTGGCGTTGTCGTCGTTGAGCAGCGGCTCAGTGTCTGTTGAGTCCGAGTCTGTGTCTAGCCTGCGCCGCTCGCCCGCAGCGAACACGCGCCGCTTGCACACCGGACAGACGCGCTTGTTCTGGGTCAACCAAGGATCGATGCACGCCGCGTGATAAGCTGCAACATACACAATAATCCATATAGCCTAAAAGTATTTTTTCTCATTATGAAATATATGCCATAATACTCCACCAGTTTTAATACTTGATATGCCATTTTGAAGATTATTTTTCCTATTAATGACGAAAAGAATCAGATATCACATTTTTTTTTAATAATACTACTTTACGGATTTTACGCGTTTGTATTTGATTTTTGATTGCCCGACGTTTCGAAAACTGCAGCGTTCATGGTCACGGGTGGATTAAGATGTCTCACGTCCAACAAGTCATCGTTATTACAGAAAATTTATAATTATCTACCCGATATAAAAAATTAGTTATTAAATATTGACTCGCATTTTGATACAAATTTATTGCCAGTGTAAGAGGAAAATGATTCTACGAGTATATGAAAAAATTATATTGTTTATGGTTAGTAATCATTTAACATTAAAATTATTAGTAATTATATTTAAAACCTAACAAATCTATTATACTATTTTTTTTTCTAACTATGATATAACTTAACAGTTACCTCATAATAATTACAATCTAGCCATGAGGCTAATAATGAATTTGAATTGATCTTAATTTGTTACGACTTACAGAGTAAAGAATGAGTCCATTGGCACTTTTCTTATAGTCTCTAATAATAATAAAATACATTTTGTTCTTGCGTTCTTCAAGGATAGCACTCACTGCACTACTTATCGCTAATTTCACTAAACCAACTCAAAAGGCTCTAGTTCCTTACTATGCTCCTTACTCCTCCTATCTCAAAACTAATGTTTTTATTTTGAATACAGTTAAAAATCTATATGATACGCATATGAATGTTATATCGTAAGAATGTTTCAGCTTCAAATTAACTTTAGTTTGATACAAAATAAAAACCAACATACTTATACAGGACGAAGAGGTGTAAGCAGCGTGTAATATTAACTGTTTTATTAATAATTACCGTGTGCACATGGCAACACTCGGAGCCTCTCCCCTTCCTGGTAGTCATCGAGGCATATGGCGCAGGTGTCGTACGGATCACCCTTGCTGAACTTGCACGTTGGTATCTTCTTGAGAGAACGACTGGGGAGGCGATGCCGTCGAGCACGGTGACGGTCTTTTATACATTTAACTATCTGAAAATTAAAAAAAAAACCAGCTAAGTGCGAAGGGTTCCGTACCATTATCATAGACAAAAATGCTGTTTTTTTGTATGGGAGCCCCCTTAAATAGTTATTTTATTTTGTTTTTAGTATTTGTTGTTATAGCGGCAAAAGAAATACATAATTTGTAAAAAATTCAACTGTCTAGCTATCGCGGTTCTTGAGATACAGCCTGGTGACAGACAGACGGACGGAAAGACAGCAATGTCTTAGTAATAGGATGCCGTTTTTACCCTTTGAGTACGGAACCATAAAAAGTAAATTCAAAGGCATCTTCTATTTCTAGATAATTTATAGCAGGGATGTCATTATTATCTCGGTCCATATACGTCCCACTACTGGGCTCGAGCCTCCTCCACGAAAGGAGGGACATTGATCTACAACTCCACGCTGGTGAGACGCGTTGTAATAGGGTTTAATATCGAGTTTTCCTTCTCTTGCATCGATGCTACCTGCATATACCTCTTGATCGGCTTTTACGACACCCACGGGCAAGAGAGGTGGGGTTGTTAGTTGTATTCTTACTCCGTAACCACACGGAGGTAACAGATGTCCACAGGGATGTTATGCAGCTCCGTAACCGAAACCATTGGATAACTGAAATAAAAATAGATCCGAAACCGATACCAAAGATTCGAATATGAATTTAGTGTCATTAATGTAATCCTTACTAATATTATAAATGCGAAAGTAAGGATGTTTGTTGGTTTGTTTGTTACGCTTTCACGCTTAAACCACTGAACCGATTTAAAAAATTCTTTCAGCAATGGAAAGCTATAATATCAGGGAGTAACATAGGCTATAGTTTATCCCGGTATTCCCACGGGAACTACGCCGCGGGTAAGGCGACTGAAATCGAAGCGAGGGCGGGTTGCTAGTAAGATATATACGTTACTATAGGTTTCTTTTCAACCAGCTAAGTGATGGAATAAACGTAAGCGTCTCCGAAGGGGGATTAATACAATAATCCCCACACTTATATATTGCTACTCTTGGTAAATAGGTGGACGATTGAATTGTTTCCAGAAGAGTCATCATTCACTCCTTAACTTTTCAGTCGCTCGCCCAACTTTCAAACTGCCTCTAATGTGTTCATTTCTTACTTTATCCATTCTTGTACCACACATCCGTGTCAACATTCGCATTCGAAGATTGCTGCTTGCTTAGTCTCCTGGTGATCTCTAAAGCAATTAATTATTAGCACTCCAACGAGAAAATAAGTAGTTGTAAACATATTGTATCCTAAACCTATCACCGTCGCGTAGTGACGGAGCAAGGATACAATTCACCATCCCCTCACTAGCCCGTGGGTGTCGTAAAAGACACCCGCGGGCAAGAGATTAGGGATTAAGGGATATTATATAATATGCATATAACGCTTATACAAGAGAAGGAAAACTGGAAAGAAAGCTCTATAATGGTATAGTGGTACAAATTCTCTTGCATTGTGGAGGAGGCCTGAGCCCAAAAGTGGGACGTACATGGGCTGAGATGAAGAAACCCGTCACCACACAATAGTGCCACGTTATTGGACTGAAGAATTTGAAGAAAATATATTAAAAAAAATGGTGATACCATAAATACGACGATAACCAGCAGACAGAGTACCACGACGATGGCGAATGGCAATAGCAGGTGAGTGTTGATATTGAACGGCAAATCTCCGTTTATCATTATATATGACCTGTAACATAATATACGTTATGATTATACTATAAGTCCCAAAATACGTTCTAGTTATACGGGTGTGTCAGGCTATGGAACAACTGTTCAACTATGTTGTAGTTTAACAGTCATAGATCGTAATTAAAATGTATATTACACAAAAAAAAAACAATAAAACATAATATTTATAGTGATTTCAAAAATGTGTCTAAGGGTCTATGCATTAAATGCTACTATGAACGGGATACATCACATGTAGGCATATAAGTCGCGTCGACGGTATAAGTAGGTATGAAACGGCGTGTCGGCTAAGGCTAAGAACTCACGGAGCGATTTTGTACCGTGCCCGCTGCGGTAGTGGAATAGCGGTTTTATTTCTAAACTCACGAGACCGGTTATTTGTGCGGTTACGCAGCCGTCGCGGTTTAGATTATCGCCCGCATACATGGCGGGCGAGGATCGCAAATCAGGCGGTTGCAAGACGTAGTTAACGATCAGTTGAGGTCCATATCGCCATGGACACACACCAGAAACGAGCTGTTGCATTCTTAGTGCACAGAAGAATTAAAAAAGAAAACCCAATAGGTTCTGGGTGCATCCACTTATTCAGGATAAAGATCGTTTAGGATTATTTGTTACTCTTATTAGCCGGCCGATTGCAGAGCGCGCGGGCGCAACCGGTGTGGCGGGAGCCGCCTACAACCGTACACACCGCGGGCGAAAAACGCGCCGTGAGATTTGCTTTTATTTTTTACATAAATATCAGCATTCTACAGAAGCTGCGGGCCCGCAACCGCGGCGGACGCGGGTGAAAATCGCTCGGTGATTTCTTAGCCTAACGGTCATCGGCCGATCAGCTGATATTAAGGAGAAGTTTCTTTTGCTTATGCGAATATAAGCAATGATATAATCAATTTCTAATGAATATTTATCGAAGTACGAATATGTTGCAGATTAAGTATCACTATAGTTGTCACAAAATAAAAGGCCCGTTTTGACAGTTCACGCCCAAGAAGTTTTCTATTTTTTACCGATCGAAATATTTTGAAGGTAATTGGACATTTTTGATTGACGGGTACTGCCCACTGGGCTAAATGCTGTGGCATAACGATTTTTTACATATTGTCCACAGACTATTAATAATCGGTTAAGGAAAAATAAATCGATCTAGATATATTTTTTTAAGGCGGACTCGTACTTGGTCGGTGTTATTAATTTGAATACTAGTATTTAGACCAACTAATTACAGAATTTCACCTGCTGTGTAGTGATTCTACTGAAAATTTGAGACTTCAATATTGACAATATGAAAATGAAATAATATATATATAAGGGGTGACGATAGCTCAACTGACAATTTTGGCTCATCATCTTAAGAAAATGATTAACTGAAGATTCATTTTTTCTCGATATTTTTGTGATTGAGTGAATGTTATTGTAACAAAAATTTTAATGATAGAAAAATGACCATTTGTAAGATTGTATCATTTCAAAATAACTACAATATCACAGTTTAAGTAAAATTTTCAAATCAGAACTTTAATCCAATGCACTTTGCAATACATATTCAAATCGATTATATACTCATATAAACTTGATTCGATTTATCGTGAGTATCGAGTACGGAGTCGTATGGTTCATCACTAAATACATCGGTAAGACCAAGTGTCAAAACGGGCCTCTTGTGACAACTATAGCTTTATACATTTCAATCAGATTTACACGAAAAAGCGTAGACAATATTGAAAACTTTAAAAGAGATGATATACAAGATGTCTCATAACCTGAGACATCTTGTATATTTGATTTTGTGCAGTGTGATGGTGGTTACGTATATTAAGCCTTACACTATGGCTGTCGTAAAAGACGACTAACTTATCTACCTAACCACAATACACTTGACCTGTTTAATCAATAATTATTTTCTCAAGGGGAATTCATAATTTTGATTATGTCCGGCCGTCTCAAAGTAACATAATTATTGACCAGAACAGCACCAGAAAGGATGACCAAAGTAAATCTTAAACTCTTAGTCGTTTTACTACAGTTACAAGTAATATTTGGTAGTATTTATAGCCGCTACAAAAAAACTTATCTAAATAAGTTTGTTAAATTTATAATATTTTCAGTATGGTGACTGAGTAAGAGTACAATTAATCCCTATCTTGCCCGTGGATGTTGTAAAAAGCGTCGAAGGGATATATATGTACAGAACATCTGTGCAAGAGAATGAAACCTCGAAACATATCTGACCAGCATGGTATAGTAAGTCGATTTCCTTCCTAATGGGGAGGAGACTCAAGCCTAGCGATTACGACGTTTATTAAAAAGACAACTTACCCATTAAAATATTGAAATTCATCAGTTAATCTCAGCCCCGCGATATCGCTCACAAATACGGACGGTATAATTATGTCATCCGCATTCTTTGCAGACATAGTCTCTGTAACAATATTGTTAGATTATATTATTATTTACGATATATTTTATTTGTCTTTGGTGGTAGTATATCCAAATAGATTTATATTTACTCTCTAGGGGAATTGAAAAAAAAAAAAACATATAAACTGCCGCTCAAGGACTTCAGCAATAACTTGGACACTGCGAAATTGTTGCCTATTGTGGTTTCTAAGGATAGGAAATGAGGATAGGCAAAGTGGCGAGGTGGTTTTGATATGTTTGTCTTTCTCGCTCACAGAAGGAAGCGCTACAAGTAATTGCTACATGAATATCGAGTAAACTACGAAAAAGCAGTAATCTTCAGGACGAACAGATGCTTTATCGCTACAAATTGCAAATTGTCAATAGCTTGGACCTATAATTAAAAAAAGATGATAATATAATTCAATGTAGGTATGTCATAAGTAAGAGTCAACCCTGACGGTATCGGTAGTGTAAAAACAAAACGTCAACTTATCTCTTTGATAAATAGGTGTAACTACACGCTTACACTTTACGAGTATATCGAAACAAAGGCAATTAATTAAAATACTCAGAAGTAATTACCTACATTATCAATGTGTAAACATTCGAGTATTATTAAAAAACTAGCAACCCGAAGCGAGGAGGGCCGCTTCGCTTCGGTTTTAGTCGTTATATCCGCGTAGTTCTCGTTCCCGTGGGAATACCGGGATAAAATATAGCCTAGTTTACGCCCTGATATAGCTTTCCATTGGTGAAAGAATTTTTGAAATCGGTTCAGCCGTTTTGAAAATTACCCGGAAGAAACAGACAGACAGACAAACATTTTTTAATCTGTATTTTAGGCATAGGTGTCGTGCAAATAACCGTGTGAGCATGAAAAACGCCTATTATTTTGACATTACAAACAGACACTCCAATTTTATTTATTGTTACAGATTATAGATACTAGCTGACTCAACAGACGTTCCGATCAAATCTAAAAAAAATAGTAAGAGGAATTCTTCTGGATATCGATCGCACGCCACCTAACGGTTCCAATTATTAATCTAAATCATTCTCATATCCATCGGAACAGCCACAAAAAATCATCAAAATCGGTCAGCCGTTTAGAAGAAGATTAATTACAAACAAACGAACAGAATAATGATTTATGATTCCGTTGAGCGGGAATTTTCTTCTCAATATAAGAAGCTGTACGATTTCAGATCGCGGTTAACTGCTTAATGGGGGATGAGGATTTGTGATGTTCTCAGTTCCTTGCAATAGGTAGACGGAGGGAAGACTACGAATTTATAGCAGGTATAAATTAGGTTCCGCGGGGATGGAGAGGTAATAGGTATACCCATAAAGGGTTTCCTCCTAAAGGAAACAGACAGACCAAAAAAATCGATAATTCGTTCGTCCATGGTACAGCTGTTTTAAATATTGCTTCAATATCTATATATATAAAAGAAAGTCGTGTTAGTTACACTATTTATAACTCAAGAACGGCTGTATTGATTTGGCTGAAAATTGGTGGGGAGGCAGCTTAGAACCAGGAGACGGACATAGGATACTTTTTATCCCGTTCGATCGCGTTTCCCTGTGACGTGACATAAAACGTCAAAGAGAATACAAGCCACTATGAAACGTGGTATAACAAAAACGATTTTGATATGTAATAGCTAAACGCAAATGACAGTTAAAAGTAATTTTGTCTATGCTTAAGTATGGTCGAAAATTTGATAATTATCTTGCCCGACAAAGCCGTAATGGTTCTTCCATTAGATACTATATTTTCGGCAATTAAGAAAATATATTTACGAAAAAAGTTATGGCAGTACGTAGTTCGTCGGGTCAGCTAGTTACGAAATAAAATTAACCAGTTAAAATATAAAATTTAAAAATTATCTAAAAACATGTATAATGATTTCTGGTGTTTACGCGAGCATTATATATTGCAAATAAAAATGCTTTACGGATTTTATCGCGTTTGCATTTGATTTGATTGATTGCCCGACGTTTCGAACACTTTACAGCATTCATGGTCACGAGCTGAGTGTCCGCCGTAAAGTATTTTTATCTACACTAATATTATAAAGAGGAAACATTTGTATTTTTGTATTTGTGTGTGTTTGTAATGAATTAACTCAAACTACTGTGCCAATTTAAAAAATTCTTTCACCAGTGGAAAGCTTCATTATCTCTGAGTAATATAGGCTATGTTTTATCCCGGTATGCCTACAGGAACGGGCACTACGCGGATAAGGCGATTGTTACCGAAGCGAAGCGAGGGCGGGTTGCTAGTTTGCAATAAAACATGCAATTTTTTTGTGAACTGAACTTAAAACTGTTAAATGTATAACGTAAGTAAATATTTAATCATGTGGCGTGGACAAGGCTGCAAGTGTCGCAATCTCTTAGTTGGAGTCATAAAAATAAGGGTTTCATTAGAAGGGTGGTAAGCAGCTTTCTCCTGGGAAACCCTGTTGGGTTTAGAGAGTGTGCGTTGACTATATCTTCGCCTAACAAGCGTGGTGATTACGACACTATCTCTTCATTTTTGTATGTCCAACACGATGATCATTATAATACTGCTTGTAAAACGGGGCGTATTTAATATACAAATTTACACATAGTACAATTCGATTATATACTGATACACAGACAAATAGTAATAGTTATACATAATAGATTTTAAGCAATTGTACGTGTTATGGATAATCCATACTAATATTATAAATGCGAAAGTAAGGATGTTTGTTTGTTTGTAACGCTTTCACGCTTAAACCACCGAACCGATTTCAAAAATTCTTTCACCAATGGAAAGCTATAATATCAGGGAGTAACATAGGCTATATTTTATCAAGATATTCCCACAGGAACGGGAACTACGCGGGATTAAGCGACTGAAACCGAAGCTAAGCGAGGACGGGTTGCTAGTCTTATATATAAATTTCTAGCGTACGTGTGTATGTCACTGAACTCCTCCTAAACGGGTGGACCGGTGTTGGTGAATTTTTTTGTGTGTGTTCGAATGGATTCGAGGATGGTTTAGATTCACAATTGGACCCGGCAGGTGGCGCTTTATTTGAACAGAATAACGCCTTGTTGGGTCAGCTAGTAGGACGATACATTTTTTATACTTTAATAACTGTTCCGAAATTTATCAGAACGGGACACAGATATAGATGAAAATTTTTATTTTCATCTATATCTGTGGCCCGTTCTGATAAATTTGTTAAATCTGATAAATTATAAGCGAAGAAAAAGAAAGAACAAGGGAACTTTTGCAGGAATAGGTATAACTATGTACTTAAAAATCTTAAAATAAAACCAAGAACACGTCCCTATCCGTATAAAATAAATGATTATTTATGTTTTGTTTACAAAAATGGGACATTTTTGTACGGCTGGAGACAACATGACCGATGAATGACGCTATTGCGCATTCAAATTACTAATATTTAACTCAATAACCAGAAAAGTTTAAAAAGAAAATTGAGATATATAGAATAGTCAAAAAAGTAACTTACTATTTTTCCTACTACAGAAGACATGTTGTTAATACTTATTAAACACCCCACCACTAACTTATAACACAGTGAACGGCCGTGTGACAACAAGTTTATCTACTGAATGGTTATTTATAATGTACGAGAAAAACACTGCACTTTAATGAGAATTACTTTGTATTGTAATGTTTATACTTATATGTTTTTAATTGTACCTAATAGGTATAAAATGCACTACTGGCTCATTTTATTCTGTTACTAGCTTCTGCCCGCGATTTCGTCCGCATTGAATAGTTTTTTTTTGCGGCTAACTCTTCTCTCTTCTGTTCGATATTTTACGCGGTGGTCTTGACTCCCCATCACTCGTATCTTGTATAAGCTTTAATACGCCTAGGAAATGAACCAGGCACGCTCCATTGTTTACTGTACCTCATCAGCGCACAAATTATGCATGTAACTCTGTTATCCCAAGAATACTTCACACTTATAATAACAGGTTTGACAACGTTGACATATTCCAGTTGCCCAAAAATAGTTTCAAAAACCATATTCTTCGAGACTTAACCACCAATCCACAATCCAAGAATAGGTTGTAAGTACATGTATATTTCTATTTTTCTTTTTGATTTTATTTATTGTTTACTTTTTAATCTGTTATATATTTTTTTTTATGGATAATTATTGTAACTAACAAATTGCTGTACGTATCACCTCAAATTGTCTTGTCGTGGAACTCTGTAATTGGCTCTGTTTATTATTAATGCAAACAGCTGAGTCTGTTTGCATATTTATATATGTGAAACTGTGTGTTAAAAAGCTGTTGAGTTTCCTTAAATAAATAAATAAACTTTAACTTGCGACTTTGTTTACGTAAAAAGTGAAAATATTTTTATTTAAATAATACGATTGCAGCTCACGTAGCGGACGCTCTCAAAAGGAAAAGGAACCCCTGATTTTAAAACATTCTTTATTGATGCTCCGCTCCTATTGGTCTTTACGTAATGATATATAGCCTATAGCGTTCCTCGATAAATGGGATATCTAACACTGAAATTAAATCGGACCTGTAGTTCCTGAGATTAGCGAGTTCAAACAAACATACTCTTCACCTTTATAGAAGTAGTACTAGTTGATCCAATACGTTGTTCTGTTCAAATAAAATAATACAAATTCTTGAAATCGACAGCAGCGCCACCTACCGGGTCCAATTGTGAATCTAAACCATTCTCTAATCCCCTTGAACACGCACAAAAAATTTCATTTACATCGGTCCAACCGTTTAGGAGGAGTTCAGTGACATACACACATACACAAGAAATATATAATATACTAGCTGACCCAACAGACGTTGTTCTGTTCAAATCAGTAAAAAATTGAAAATTGGATTCTCCTTGAAATCGATCGCAGCGCCACCTACCGGTTCCAATTATTAATTTAAACCGAATGGTTTGGATGTTCCGAATGGCTATACCGATGGATATAAGAACTCATATCCATGGGCACGGCCACAAAAATCATCAAAATTGGTCCAGCTGTTTAGAAGGAGTTCAATTACAAACACGAACAGAAGATTTATATATATATAAAGATAGAAAAGTTTATATAGTTGAAAAAAGGTTACATTAGAAAAGTATATATAAACGTTAAGTTTTCTCAAATTTTCTAATTATCTGCGCAACATTCTTATTTTTTTGTTCGTAAAGGCCTTTTCTAAAATATTAGAAAACTTAAAAAAAAAGATGGACGAAATCGGTAAAGTCGTTCTCAAGTTATGTTATTGTCCTGCCCGAACAGCGCCACCTACCGGGTTCAATTATGAATCTAAACCATCCTCGAACCCCCTTGAACACACACATAAAATTTCGTCAACATCGGTCCAGCCGTTTAGGAGGAGTTCAGTGACATACACACGTACGCAAGAAATTTATATATAAGACTAGCTGACCCGGCGAACTTCGCACTGCCTTTTTCGTAATTATTTTGTTTTAGTATTTATCAGTTTAGTTTTAGTATTATCCGTGCGGTGACGGAGTAAGAATACAATTCACCACCCGTGTGTGTCGTAAAAGACGACTAAGTGATATACTGCCTTTTCTTATCGATTCCAAAACCTTTTTTTAATCGAGATCTACATGTAATTATGTCAAAAATGCCAAACCGACGGGACGAACATCAAAATGTTTGACAGGTAAGAACAGTTTTTATGGGCAAATAAAATTGTTGTTTTTAGCATTTTACTCGCAATATTAGAAAATAAAATTAATAGACCCAGATTGACAATATCAAGTTTTTTGTTCGCAGAAGGCATTGTCCTGCGTTGGTATCGAACCCACGATATGGGCACAGTAGTTAAATACTGCATCATTTGTCCAGCCACAATTTGTCTTTTATAGTAAGTCAATCAATAAATTAAGGACGTCCATTATTGGCCGCAATCAATGTTTTTGATTTTTTTAGGTTCTTCGTGTGGTGTTTATGATACTCACAGTGAAGAGAGGGTTTGCTGAATTGTCTCAGAATAATAACGTATAGAAGGTAAGTCCGCGCACAAAAAATGAAGCATTTAAATTGGAGCCTAATGGAGCTTACGCCGGGCCGTTCCGTAGTGTACAAGGTCACTGTCCTGCACATACGTACGCAACTCTTAAAAAATAAATAGGTAATTATGACGGTTTATGCGCTCAAATGGTGTGCACAACACATTTGAAAAACATAAAAAGTGTATTAACATTAATTAAAAAAAATAATTCGACGATTTATGTTAATAAAAACAAAATTTGATTTCATAATTTGTGTAGTGGTGTGCGTGTGTAATCGCTTGCACACATGTAGTATTTTTGGCTTCACGTTTTTGATCGCTTTAAATATCCACACTATCCTTCTATACGTTTATTCTAAGGTGAATTGTATTATTACTCCGTCACCAAGCCGAATAGCGGTAAGGAGTCGCATAACCCGCCGTCTTCTACGTAACTATTGGACGGACCGCTACTAACAGGTATTTAACAACAGTAGAACCGCAATGCCACTAAAGGTCAAATGAAATATTGTCAAGCTTGTATTTTTATATAAAAAAAATGTAGTTTGTTTGCTTACCTAAATCACTAGAGTTGACATTGTGAACGATAGCGCAGTCGTATCCAGCTGTTTGAGCATTGCGTACTTTGGTCTCGAAACTGCAGTTATACCTGAAACAGGAACACCATAATATCGTATTTCTTTCATCCTTACTAATATTCGCGGGAGACGACCGGGGAATTAGTCCGTCACCCGTTGAGAGGCCAACCGCGTGAGGAAAGACCGACGTCCTCCCCGAGGGGGGGACGTCGGTCGATGGGAGGGTACCCCAAATAGGGGGGAATTCCGTCGGGCCGACCACTGACGTCATGTCACCCTGCTCTGGTGGTCGGCCCAACGACGAAGGCAACGTGCATCGCGGGTGGGTTGCGAGTGTACGTGCTTACGCCCCTCTGTCGCCCCGGACGGAGTGGTGCGAGGGGTGCGCCGACCGCAACCCACCCAAAAAAAAAAAAATCCTTACTAATATTAAAAATACGAAAATAAGTTTGTTTGTTTGTTACGCTTTCACGCTTGAACCACCGAATCGATTTCAAAAATTCTTTCACCAATGGAAAGCTATAATATCAAGGAGTAACATAGGCTATATTTTATGCCGGTAAGGCGACTGAAACCGAAGCGAAGCGAGGGCGGGTTGCTAGTATAATATGTAATTACGAGCTTTTCCTTAACGTGGTGACAAGAATACCTACAATGTGTACCTACTTCAATACTTTCCCAAAGAAAGTTGTTAAAACCGGCAGAAGGATTATTAGGCGAATGGGTAGCAGTGTTCTTCTACGAACCAGTTGTGATAGCCAACCCAAGAATGTCGATTAAAAAAGGGGAAAAAATATCCGCTCATAACATATTCATAAATTCTGTCGCGACAGGGCCATTTAAAAAAAACTGCTGTAAAATGAATTTATAACTATCTAGCTTGCAAATTTTTAATTAAACTAGTTATTAATAATAGTACATTTTTTGATTAGGTGTTAGGTATTTGGTGAAATCCAAACTAGATATTAGCCTGTATCTTGAGCCTCTGACTCTCATCGAGCGCAACGCAATAGCAAATTGCTACTATCACCCCCGAGGAGCGAATCCATTCATGGCTGCAAACAGAAAACTGTCAGCAACGTGGTCCTAATACCAGAACATAATTATTTACCAATTACAGCTCATATAACCTGCCACTGATGGACTCGATCCTCCTCAACAATAGGAATGAAATAGATTTACCATGCTGGTCATCATTAATCTTCATTTCCGTTCATATACGTTCCACTGCTGGGCTCGAGCCTCCTCCGTAATAGGAGGGATATTGATCTGCTATAGCACGATGATGAGATGGGTTGATATAGGGTTTTATTTCGAGTTTTCCTCTTCTTACGTTACCACGCTGGTCAAATGTGATAATATAAGGTTGTATGTTGAGTTTTCTTTCTCTTGCTATGTTATTTGCATTTCATGTTTCTTTCATTGTCTTTTGTGACCCACGGGCAACAAATTGGGAGGTAAAATATATTCTTACATTGTCACTATACGGAAAACATGCCGCGTTTTGTAACGAACCTTACAAGTACAATATAATTAACGGATGCAAATAATATTAACATCCAGAATTATTGCATATGTTACTAAGTAGCTGATAGTCAATTAATTGGCACTGACTTATTTATAGTTTGTTGCAATTACCTGGCGACGAGTACAATCCACTTGCCCGTGAAATTATCGACCACAGGCGGTTTAGTAAGCGGACCGCAGCCGTCGGGTGGCTCCCCCGCCACGAGGAAACCGCGAAGGCCCTCCGGTGGTAGATCGCTGCCGAAATTCGCCGGCATATCGCGAAACTCCTCCAATATCTGATGATGAAAAAACAAATAAGTTTAGAAATTAATCTAATTGTATTATCTTAACAAATTTTTAATTTAGACTTTTTGGGGACTTAGAAATAGATGTCATTTATTTCATTTCCTTCTGTGTCATAAGAGGTGACTAAATAAAACTAACATCCATCCAATTTGATATAGTAAGCCAATAAATCTTAACTTTAAAATTTTCATGCGTACGTTTATAAATTTATGTAAAATCGACTTATCATTAACGACACTAAAATTTTAAGTGACACCATAGACGTTTAAGGTCAATGTTACATGCTGAATGACGCATAGAATTATTCAATCATTGATGTTGTGTCAAATAGATAGACCATAAGAATACCCAGTTATGAAAAAATTGCCAAAAAACAATGTTTTCTAATGTTTACGCGAGTATTACGCAGTGTAAATGAAACTACTTAACCGATTTTATTGCGTTTGTATTTGATTTTTTATTGCCCGACGTTTCGAACACTTTACAGCGATCATGGCGGGACCATGATCATGGCGGGTCCCGGTCACTCTTCATATCTTGGATTCTCCATCCAAGATATGCATTTGTTAAATTATTTGCACCCGTGGGGATTAGAAATTAACTACTTATTTTCTTATGGGAATCGCAGGCTGAGAGAGGTCTCTCCTGAGAAATATATGCACCAACTGCGATCGGTTGTTAGAAATTATGACATTATCCCCCTTAGGGAGGCCTGTGTCCAACAGTGGACGTCGTATAGGTAGGACGATGCCGATATACATGGTGACTAGTGTGTCTTTTTTTGGGGTGGGCTGCGGTCGGCGCGCCTCCGCACCACTCCCTCCGGGGCGACAGAGGGGCTTAAGCACGCAACTCCCGCAACCCACCCGAACACCACGTCGCCTTCGTCGTTGGGCCGACCACTGGAGCAGGGTTACTTGTCATCAGTGGTCGACCCGACGGAATACCCCCCACCCGGGGTACCCTCCCATCGACCGACGTCCCCCCCTCGGGGAGGACGTCGGTCTTTCCTCACGCGGTCGGTCTCGCGGCGGGTGACGGACTAATCCCCGGTCACGTCACCCGCGGCCTCGGCTAGGGCGGCATTGCACGCAGGTACTCCCGCCTGCGCCGCCCCAGTCGCCGGCGGCGGGTCGCATCATCGAGGCTGTGCTCCTCGCGCTCGCGACCCGCCGCCTCCTTCTGCGAGATAACTGCCTCGCAGAAGGCTGCGACCACGTCCCAATTCCTGATGCTGCCGAGCATCTCCCTAGCGATGGTCGGCAGCGTCAGGTCTGCACCGATGATTGCGACGAGTTCACGACGCGGCTCTGCCCAAGCGGCACAGACCTCGAGCGTGTGCTGCGCCGTGTCCTCGTCGCAATCGCAGTGGTGGCAGGACGGAGTTCTCTCCCTCCTAGCGACCCTGTACAGGTACTTGCCGAAGCATCCATGCCCCGTCAAGACCTGTACGAGAGACTAGTATGTCTAAAATATGGGCTAGAGAGCGTGTGGAGTCTGTCAGTCTAAAACAACATGGCCGACGGTAACAAAGTTTTTTAAATTATAAATATAAATGTTCATGAATTTTCTGTATGTTGCCAATAGTCTATTTTTGAAAGATCGTTGCATTTTTTTATACTTTACTAGAAAAAAAAAATGAAATGTCGGACCTTATATTGCAGAAATAAAATCTATTAATAAGCCGAAACGTTTGAAATAATGGTAACAAAGTCCTTGACACTTAGATGCAGAGGCGTATGTACCGCAGTATCAATGATACGGGGCCCCCGGGCTACAGTGGCCCCTAATGTTTGTCTGTCTTTCGTGCCTATAAAAGTAAAGAAAAGCAATATTTTCCCCGAGTTAAGCGTTCGACCAAAAATTATGGGATTCCAGTAATGAGCTTTTCTTAGCTAAATTTCCTGGAGAAAGTGATAACTTATAATCAATTTTATGCATTTTGATTTTATTGTGAGAAATCTTTAACCTTCATTTGACCCCCAACTAATTTTGATACAAGGCATCCAAGGCTACGCCACTGCTTAGATTTAATACTTGCTTCATCATTATGATCTCAGCTCATATAGGCCCCACTACTGGCTTCGAGCCTCTTCGAAAATAGGAGACAATTTGATGTACTAGGCTGGTCAGTTTCGATTCATTTCGAATTTTCTTCTATTGCATAGATGTATTGCATGGATGTATATTATATCTGTTAATCGCCTTTTGAAACGTGGTCCCCTAAATATAGGCCTAATAACAAGGCTCAAAGTCGCTCAGCGTGCTATGGAACGGGCTATGCTCGGGATTTCTCTGCGAGATAGAATCCGAAATACGGAAATCCGCAGAAGAACGGGTGTAACCGACATAGCATGAAGGATTAGCACGCTGAAGTGGCAATGGGCAGGCCACATCGCTCGACGAACCGACAACCCCTGGGGAAGAAAGGTTTTCGAGTGGCGACCACGTATCGGACGACGCAGTGTAGGCCGCCCCCCCACCAGGTGGACCGACGACCTGGTGAAAGTTGCTGGGCGTCGTTGAATGCAGGCGACACAGGACCGCACTTTGTGGCGTAACATGAGAGAGGCCTACGTCCAGCAATGGACGGCGATAGGCTGAAACGATGATGACGATCAAGTGATGAATCGACTTTTGCGATACCCACGAGCAACAAAGGGGGTGACGAATTGTATTCTACACACGGAAATACTTGGTTTAAAATGATAAATTTATATAAAATGAAAACATATTTATACTAACAAAATGCTGTATCCCAAATATGTACAGGACGTGCACAGCGTTGAAATCGTATGGCGGCGGCATGACATCCATTTTGTACACACACACACACACTTTTAATTAACTTTTTTAACATAATAAGACAGTGGAAATATATTTAATCAGCCAATGCCACTCTTAGATCGACACTTAGCACATGCGTTGTCCATGTAAGTTGATAGCCGAATCAACGTTATTAACTGGTAAAAACTCGTTTCTTCAATAAGCAGTTTATGAAAATTAAATCAGCAAAAAAAATATCACCTAGAAATAATTAGGCAGAATAAATATTTGAATATGTTAAGCGATACTTTAATGATTGCCACATTATCAATTAAAAAAAGTAATATAAGAAAAATAACGAGACACAAAAAGTAAATATGTATGTAGTTTGGTCTGTATCAGAACTAACGAGAATCTATGAAAGACTGACCAGTGGTTATCAAGTGGAAATATTCTTCATACTGATTAGATTAGGTAACGTTCGAGTATTTACCGCGAGACTAAATATAAACACGACAGTTTTGTGAGTTTTGTACCTACACGACGTGTGTTTGTTAGTTCCTAATGCCGATACGTCTAGATTAATTTTAATGAAATATGAAATAAAGATAGCTCAACAGGATATTTTCTACCTCGAGGGAAGAATACAAAAAAGTCACTACTAAGTACTTTACATTTTATTTAAGAATTGTTGTACTGTTAAGTGAATGCTATAAATCAGAATTATATATTCTTAAATTATTTTCCCCGAATCTTATTTCTATGGCAATGTCTTACAAGATAGTCACCGTGATATGTCAAACAATAAGACTATATTAGCAAAATAGGTAGAACAACTACGGTGCTAACAATTCTGAGAGATTATAAAAGACTAGCTAACGCAACAGACGTTGTTCTGTTCAAATAAGCGCTACCTACCGGATCCAATTGTAAATCTAAACCATTCTCGAATACCCTCGAAGATGCATAAAAATTTCATGAACATCGATCCAGCCGTTTAGGAGGAGATCAGTAACATACACGTACACAAGAAATTTATATATAAAGATATATAGATTTAGTAAACGAACGGACTTTGTCACATTAATTAAAAAAAATTGTTTAGGCTAAATGTGAACGGCCCATCGTGCTGCTCGATGATGCGGGTAAGCTGCTAGAGAGGGTGTTGGCTGCCCGCATCGAGCGGCACCTCGTCGGGGTCGGGCCCGATCTGTCGGACGCCCAGTTTGGTTTTCGGAGAGGGCGTTCGACGATCGCGGCCCTGCTGCGCCTGAAGGCCGTGGTAGCGGAGGCCGTCACCGGCAGAGGAGTCCTGTTGGCGGTGTCCCTGGACATCGCCAATGCCTTCAACAGTCTGCCATTCAGCTGCATCAGGGAGGGACTGAAGTATCACGGGGTGCCCGTGTACCTCAGGCGGCTGGTGGCAGACTACTTGGAGGGGCGCAGCGTCCTCTACGTTAACCGAGTAGGGGACGTTGTGCGAACGCCCATGACGTGCGGTGTCCCACAGGGGTCGGTTCTGG
Source organism: Lymantria dispar (assembly GCA_032191425.1). Classification (NCBI taxonomy): domain Eukaryota; kingdom Metazoa; phylum Arthropoda; class Insecta; order Lepidoptera; family Erebidae; genus Lymantria; species Lymantria dispar. The sequence continues at coordinate 6,525,320 of CM063445.1, read as the reverse complement.
GTCCGACCCTGTGGAACATCGGCTACGACTGGGCGTTGAGAGGAAGTCTCCCACCCGGGCTGGGCGTAATTTGCTACGCCGACGATACACTCGTCACAGCCCGGGGTGGGACACTAGAGGAGGCGGCACGCCTGGCAACTCTCGGCACCGAGGAGATTGTCAGGCGGATCGAAGCGCTGGGGTTGAGTGTAGCCCTGGAAAAGACGGAGGCCCTTTTGTTCCATGGCCTCCGTACCGCCGGGCCTCCCGCCGGCGCTTCGATCACCGTGAAGTCGGTCACCATCAGCATCCAGGCCCACATGAAGTACTTGGGCCTGGTGCTCGACGGGCATTTTTGGTTCCGGGAGCATCTCCATCGACTTGTTCCCCGGCTTGTCGGCGCGGCGTCCGCCCTTTCGCGGCTGATGCCGAATGTGGGTGGACCCAGTGCTACGTGCCGACAGCTGTACACGGGGGTGATCCGGTCGATGGCCCTGTATGGCGCACCGGTGTGGGCGGGGTCCCTGACCGTCCGTCTTAGGGCCCTCCTGTGGCGACCACAGAGGGTCATGGCGATCAGGGCCATACGGGGTTACCGCACCGTGGCGACGGAGGCAGCGTGCCTCCTGGCCGGAACTCCCCCGTGGGACCTGGAGGCGGAGATGCTCGCCGACATTTATCGGCGGGTGTCGGAGACGCGCGCCCGCGGCGGTATGGTCTCCTTGCAGGAGATCACCGCCTGGCGGGTCGACGCCCGCCGAGGAGTCATTGCCCGTTGGGCAGCCCGGCTGGAGAGTCCTCGGTACGGTGTCAGGACCGTCGAGGCCTTCCGGCCGGTGCTGATGGAGTGGTTGGAGCGGACGCACGGGGTGCTTTCCTTCCGACTTGTGCAGGTGCTGACGGGGCACGGGTGTTTTGGGAAGTACCTGCACAAGATTGTCAGGAGGGAGGGCACACCGTCCTGCCACTACTGCAGTTGCGACGAGGACACGGCGCAGCACACGCTCGAGGAGTGTACTGCGTGGGAAAGGGAGCGCCGTGAACTCGTCGCGATTATCGGTGCCGACCTGGCGCTGCCGACCATCGCCAGGGAGATGCTCGACAGCGTCAGGAACTGGGACGCGGTCGCCGCCTTCTGTGAGGCCGTAATCTCACGGAAGGAGGCGGCGGATCGTGTGCGAGTAGAGCTCCTATTCGGCGACACGTTCCGCCGCCGGCGACTGGGGCGGCGCAGGCGCGAGTATCTGCGCCTAATGCCGCCCTAGCCGAGGCCGCGGGTGATCGGACCGGGGAATTGTCCATCACCCGCAGAGAGGCTGACCGCGCGATGGCGACCGACGTCCCAGTACGTCGAGACGTGAGGTTACCCGAAAGGGTATTCCGTCGGGCCGACCACTGATGACAAGTCACATCTGCTCCGGTGGTCGGCCCAACAAATAACGAGGTGACGTGGGTACGGGTGGGTTATGGGCCCGCGCGCCGTCCTTTCATCACCCCGGACGGACAGGACCGCGCGTGCGCTTACAATAGCCCACCCAAAGGCTAAATGTGAACATGATACACAAAGCCTTACATAATTTGAATTTCATAGTTACGTTTTAATTCGCATTTACATTTTTTGTTTAAACTCTCAAACCTGTTATTTATTTGGATTAAAAAATGCTTGACATTATCAGAATTGATGTGATAAATGAAAATGTGGGTTTGTTAGTTTTGAACTCATAATAACTACTCTACTAGTGCTTTTGAAATTTCGCAAACACGTCAACAGGGATAGTGTTATCGCCCATTCAAAGGTAACAATGCAGAGATCCTAGACTGGCGACTTAATGTTGGATACAGAGCGTCCCAGTTTAACATCGTAATAAATATGGTTTACAAAAACTAAAAAGTAAACTTTAATGATAAATCGAAAAGAAAGTAAAAAAATAATTTTTAATATACGATTAAAATGAACGAAAAGAAAACGTGGGGGCGCTTTGTGACTATATCTTTCGTAACATTATTAGACTAATTGTACCGATAGAATATTTTCGAGAACTGATATATCGAGCACCCCACGCTTTTTTCTCACTTATATGTACTAATATTTTTTCGTTCATTATTTTATTGCTATAATAGGAATTATTTTTCACTTTTTAGTTCGATATCTTATATCTTTAAACGAGCAATTCTTGTACCTATATATATCCTGTATATATGTATCAGGTTATGGGGCAACTATTCGAGTATGTTGTAGTTTACCGGTCATAGATCGTAATTATAATGTATATTACACAAAAAACAATATAATATAAAAGTTATAGTGATTCCAAAATGTGTGTCTAACAGTCTATGCCTTAAATGTTACGTATTATGTAGGCATGTACAGACAGGATACATGTAGGCATGTAAATCTTCGACAGTAACATTTCATTCATACATAACTAGAATTGCGCGAACGCTTCAATGGTGCCGTAGGTACAAACGCGACACGGCGACGATTATCGGCCGATCAGCTGATTTAAAGCCAAGTTCGTTTCGCTTATGCGAACGTAATCACTGATTTTTTGATGATGATAATCTTATCGAATCATAGTAATATCGAATCGTAAATAGTCGTCGGTCATTGATAATTATACTTTTCTACTAAATGAAATCTGATCGTTTAAAGTGGGTCAAAATGCAGTTCAAAGGAGTCTGTCACAAACGAACAATCATATAGGTGAAACTAATAATAGAGTATCAAAATCGTATAAAAAGCAGACTCGAATGTATAGCTGGCAAAGCCGAGGTTCCGTATCCCACAGGCAGTGCTCTTGTGCTCGTAGCTTAATTATTGTAGCATTAGTAGGTATGCTATATCGCCATTAGTATATTACAATTGGTTAGGTTACTAAGATTACTGCTGGTCATCGATGGCCTTCTTTTGTGAGGCTATCATGACAAGGAAGGAGGCCGCGGAGCGGGCACGCGAGCCGCTTGGGTCTGCTGACTCGCTAAGCTGCTCGCAATCAGGGAGAAGGAGTCGCCACTATGCACTCTTCCTCCCACCGCCTTGAACGATAACAGGACGTGGCCAGACGGCAAGAGTTAGGGTGTCGGGGATAGAATAACATCTGACGATCTTTCCCGCACACCGTAAAAGCCGGAAGGGGCCGCTGTGGTTTTTGTGGGTATTTCGGTCGCTTATGTGGCTGACGAGTCCCCACACACACTCCCCCGTTTATCACCGACGGAGGATAGCGCGTAAATGCATGTCTACAGCGTGAACAAGAAAAAAGGTTAGTAAGATTAAGTTAGTAAATTATATGTAATTATGGAGGTTTCACTGATTTCTTGTTTGAATTATAATAGAAAGGCTACACAGTAATTGTCTGTACCAAGGGAGGCAATTTTTTTTTAAAATATCGACATTGATACGAGTAAAGCCGCTGCGTACAGCTTAGCCACAAATACAAGATAATAAAAAACTACGTCAACGACCATTTTGGACAAAATTAAAGGTCAGATAAGCCATTATTAAAATGTAAAACGTGTACCATGTTTTTTTTTAAATTATGCGTTAATAGCTTTAGGTTATAACAGCGACGTCCAATTTGGTTTCTCCGATAAGTCGAAGTTTTGTTGCGGTTCTTTCAAGAAACTGTCAGTGAGGTGTAGGGCCGTCGTCATGGGCCCTTGGCCTCAAAAGAATTCGGGGTTGAATTATCAAATTAAAAAGAAAATAAATTAAAATTTAGCCTGATTGGTTCAAATAAAAACATGTTCTTCTGTTCTCTTCTTAATTATATGTACTGCTAGTTTAAAATGGTTGATATGCGGCATTTTTAAGAGTAGCAGGGAGAATTTTTCTTGGCAGGATAAGGTGCGGTCGTACACTCCTCCCGTCTAGGGTGACGAAAGGGGGGGCCAGGGGGATCGCGCGACCTCATAACCCGCCGATTCCCTCCCCTCCGGCATTGGGCCGACCACTGGTTTCTTGACATCTGTGGCGTGCAAGTGGCATACGACAGCTTTGAGTGGCGTTCTCGTGCGGAGACCTATGTCCATCAGTGGACGTTTACGGTCTGATGAATGTTTAATTATCCTTACTAATATTATAAATGCGAAAGTAAGGATGTTTGTTTGTTTGTTACGCTTTCACGCTTAAACCACCAAACCGATTTCAAAAATTCTTTCACCAATGGAAAGCTATAATATGAGAGAGTAACATAGGCTATATTTTATCCCGGTATTCCCACGGGAACGGGAACTACGCCGCGAGTAGGGCGACTGAAACCGAAGCGAAGCGAGGGCGGGTTGCTAGTACATAATAAATCCGTTATAATTATACATAGTAAAAGTTGAATTATATTAATAAATCATTGATTTTATGTGCGTACCTTAGATGGGTCATAAAATGTACATATTGAAAACGCGCATAGGACCTTTCTTAGACTAATAGTGCGCTACTTTTGTAAAATAACTAACTTCACTTTTTAACATTTTTGCCGGTCGGACGGTTATGCGAACGTAATCATTGATTTATTCAATTTCTAATAAACATTTAACAAATTACGAATATGTTGCAAATTAAGTATTACACACTTTATAAATTTCAATCAGATTTACATGAAAAAGCGATGACAAAATTGAAAACTTTACATTGCTCTAGTTCATTAACGAATCGATATTTTTACTTCAAATTTTTTCATGGGTACCTATCACCATTGCCCACCTCCCGTTTGACCAGTTGTCCCATAACTTTAGACGACCCGTATATACAGGGTGACTGGTAAAAGATTGTACATATTGAAGGAGGGTATTCAGTAATCGATTCTGATACCGAATATGTAAAAAAAAACCGGTACTTAAATTTTGAACCAATTATCTTATAAAGATATTTAGTTACGGATACAGCTGAAACAGCTGTATTATTTATAGGTACCTATTTATAGGTCAACGCACTTGAACGCGCTATCAGTGTTTCCACTATTACGTTGTAGTTTTACCCTAGATCTTTTCATTAATTTGCCCTAAATACCCTAATCAGTTTCCAAAAATCCTTGACTTAGGGCGCAAAATTTAAATGAGTTTGAAATAAAACAAAACTTGATGGTTTGATTTTAATTTTCATCTATTAATCAAAGGTAGTAAACATGTAATCATAAAAAGAATTAATTTTAATATGTGGAAGAAGTAGATGATGAACAATATGATGCTGTTGTTGAAGCTGAAGCATTTGGCATAAGTTTTTTAGCTGCGGGTAAATGTTGAGTACATTTGTATGTCGGGTTCTTAAATCGAATCTGTCATACTTAGTCTGGTGTGCAACAAACCATTGAGGGTTTCATTATGACGCTTTTTTCTTGGGTTGGGTTGTTTTTTTGAGCCAACGCATACTCCGTCCATTTCTTCCGGGGGTGATGAAAAGGTGACGCAAGTCTCATAACCCTCCCCTTCGCCATTGGGCTGATGGATCCTCGTCGCAATCGCAACGTTGGCAGGACGATGTACTCCCTCCTCACGACAGTGTGCAGGTACTTGGCGAAGCAACCGTCCGTCGTCACTACTTACGCCAGTCAGCAAGACACCCCGTGCCGCCGTCCTCAATACTCCAAGAGCACCGGCCGGAAGGCCTTGACGACCCCAACATCGTAGCAGGGCTACCCAATGGGCAATTTTCCTATACCAGCTGTTAGTATCACACTGAAATATCGACATCTAAACACTGCAATATTTAATTTAAATTCTATTATCGTGTCTTACACAAAGTAATTTCGGTGAACTCTGGGAGCCCATAGAGGGTAACCATTGTTTGTGGTCGGCAAAGTCTATGATAAAATAGTGTTTGCTATTTTTATATTCAATTTTACCCCAAAATTACCCTAAAACCCTAAAGGTATTAAATAGCCCTAAGCCCTATTTTAAATTCGTAATTTCACCCTAAAATAGGGCGAAATCCCTAAAAGTGGAAACACTGCGCGCTACTCCCATTGAGCTCAGTGTGACTAGATTTAGCAGAATTCTGCGATTTTAGCAGAATTCGATCCCTAATTTAGGGCTTAGCAGATTATGTCGCAGATTTCGATAATTTGGCAGATTTTAGCATAATATTAAAAAGCCTTGCAGGAAAGTAGCAGAATTAGACATTGACTAAATAAATGTGTTTCACTAGGGTAGTTACCCTAAACATATTTAAAAAATCTATTTTTCTTAAATAGTGTAAGTTTTTTTTCTGAACTTTTTCTTTCTTTTTTTTGGTCGGTCATCGGCCGATCAGCTGATTTAAAGCGAAGTTTGTCTGTTTATGCAAGTGTAATCATTGATTTATTCGAATTCTAATGAACATTTAACAAAGTACGAATATGTTGTAGATTAAGTATCACTAACTTTATACATTTCAATCAGATACTACTACTACTACTACACGAAAAAGAGATGATAAATTTGAAAATTTTACATGTCACTAATTCATTAACAAATCGTTATTTTGCCTTAAAATATTTTTTCATAGGTTCCTACCGCCATTGCCTAACTCTCGTTTGAACAGTTGCCCATAACCTGATACACTCTGCATACAAATGTGAATAGAATTTAGAAACTTTTTGTTGATAAACATTTGAAAATATTAAGCTGCGTTTTCCTTTAATATTCATGCACATTAAAACTTCATCTATAGTAGAATTTTAGCATTTCTTCCGAAAGAAAATAGCAGATTTTAGCAGAATTCAAATGAGTAGATAGCATAATTTAAATCTGGTCACACTGCAATCTAAAATAACATAACCTAAAATAATTACGGAATCGTAATAATGTATTTCTATTCTAATCCTTGCGTATCTCCGCACGCTGTATTGTTTTTTATGCAGTTCGTTATTATTTTTTTAATATTATGTCAATAACAATTTAGCAGCGATTACACATATGTCATTTTCAACGTGTTCAAGACTTTGGTGAACGGGATTGTTTCCCGCTAATGCAATTTGGCCAAGAAAGTGTTAAGTGTGATTCAATGTGTTATCATATGTTAAGTGTAGTGTTTTTCGGTTTCTAATGCGCCCTCGTCGTGAGACGTATGGTCGTAACAAGGTACACTGGCAAAACTATTCTTTTGACAAGAAACAAATCACCTTATTTCGGGATTGGTATGAGCTGAGTCTGCACCTTTTAATGGTTTTTATGACATTATTCCTACACCTAGTTTTAATAATTCTAATAATAAATATAAAAATTTTGACAACAGTTCTAACAAAACGTTAATTGTAACGCTATCAGAATCACCGTATCGCCTATAGGATGACCCACTTTTTAGGAGTCTTGAGGCCCTAATGTTGTTGATGTTTACTATGTGGTTAATTAATATTGTCTTCTTTTTACATTTTTATTGGTTACTTGTGACCATTGTCTATAGTTTCCTTCAATATGTACAATCTTTTACCAGTCATCCTGTATAATGTGACTGAAGTCCTCCTAAACGGTTGGGTCGGTTTGATGAATTTTTTGTGTGTTCAGATGGAATCAAGTTTGGTTTAGATTGATATGTGCCAGTGCAGCCAGGTGACAGCGCGATCGATTTCAAGTAGTGTTGCCCAAATGCAAGACCAAGACGAGACTTGGACCGGTCTCGTCTTGGTCTTGCGCACCCGGGTCTTGGTCTTGCGCACCCGAGTCTTGGTATTGCAGCAAGAGTCTCGCAAAGTTTTGCAGTTAGAATAACGTAACAGTAATTATCATGGCAATGAAACATCCAACTAAATTAATCAAATATCCTATCCTATCTATCCATCTGTTAGCCTATAGTTCACTATTGAATACAATACTTACCACTGGAGAAAATTACTCTTCTATTCCCCTGGTGTTCCATTAGACAGCGTTACTACTCTTATGACAGGACTTTCGACCCTATTTTCTTAAGACGTCACCACACGAGGCAGTTGATACAATAAATTTTATGTCATTTTATAATCAATGCGATATTTTACAATTAATGCGATTGTTTATATTCCCCTTCAAGTTAAGTGGTATGTATCTATTGTATTTCCAGTTTAGTTACTGATACTCTGGATACTTGAAAAAACCTGTTGCTCTATTGCCTATATAAATACTTTGGCCGCTGGATCCATGTAGCTCTTAATATACTATTTATTCAAGAACATATAAAACTGATTTAAAATTTTATGGTTTTAATACTTGTAAAATGTATGATATTCGTCGTCATCGTCACAGCTCATAAAAGTGCCACTGCTGGGCTTAAGCTTCCTTCCAGTAAGAGGAAAATTGATCTACTATACCACGCTGGTCAGACATGTTGGTACAGGGTTTTCTTTCTAGTTTCACTTCTCTTGCACATATGTTATATACACAGGGTGTATCAGGTTATGGGACAACTGTTCATGTATGTTGTAGTTCAACAGTCATAGATCATAATTAGAATGTATATTACACAAAAACAATATAACGTAAAAGTTATAGTGATTACAAAAATGTGTGTCTAAGAGTTTATGCCTTAAATTTTATGCATTATGTAGGTATGTACAAACAGGATATATGTAAGCATGTAAAATTTCGACAGTATAAATAGGTATTAGATTTGCGCGAACCTTTCAATGGTTACGTAGGTACAAAGGCGACTCATCAACGGTCATCGGCCGATCAGCTGATTTATGTTAAAGCGAAGTTTGTCTTGCTTATGCAAACGTAATCATTGATTTATTCAAATTCTAATGAACATTTAACAAAATACGAATATGTTGTAGATTAAGTATCATTCCTTTATACATTTTAATCAATTTACACGAAAAAAACGATGACAAAATTGAGAACTTACATGTCTCTCAATTCATTAACGAATCGATATTTTTATTTCAATTTTTTCATGGGTTCCTAACACCATTGCCCGATCCGATTTGATACGACATCCACGGGTAAGAGAGTGGTGAATTATATTCGTACTCCGTCTTTTTTTTTTGTGTGTGTGTAGCTGTTGGTCGCAGATGACCTTGACAGCTTAACGCGGTCAATGGGTGAGCGCTGATGGCTCTCAACCCGGTAAGTAAGTTAAGCGAACATCGCCCGAGGGCTCCCCGCTGTGGGGAACGGACCTCGGCTCGGGGCGTCGCTGAGAGCAAAGTGGGCGTGGCCAAGTTTAGGTTAATGACTTTTACGCGGCGCGGTCTTCGACCTCGACGGCGAGGCCGATACCGCGGAGTTTTATCTGTTATCGCTGTGTAGGTCCTTTCTTGGGCGATCATAATAGCGTCATCTTCTTCTTCAAGAAGATGACGAGGACGTCGGACCGCGGATATTTTTGAGGGGACGTAGTTTACCGCCCCAACCACTAGTGGATTGGGGTGAGTCGTGGCAAAGGCAAAATAGCGCTGGGAGCAACGCTTCATGTACTGCCTGATGGTGATCGTACTCTGTCCCTACATGGACATTTATATAGATTAATTGTAAGCATATTTCTATGTCCAACAGTGAACGTCGTTGGGCTAATGAATAAACGGATATATAAATATGTATAATGGGCAAGAGCACTCTCGTGATTACGGTATTTTTGTCCTTAAACCTTTCCGAAGAGTAATTCTGAAAAGCCAACACCAACATTGGGAATCGATTGGCCAATAGATGGATATCTCAAGACTGATTTGACTTGCCGTGTAGTGACGGAGTAAGAATATAATTCATCACCCCCTATTTTACCCGTGACTGCGAACCCACGACTAAGGGCTATAATATATAACATCGGTGCAAGAGAAGGAAAACTTGACATGTATGACCTGTAACAACACGGCCGATCACCGTGGCGATTCCCCTCCGGCCACGGCCGATTCTCCTGTTATGTAGAAGACACGAGCTCAACCGTATATAAGCTGAAATGGTGATTTGAATTAAATGCAAGACCGCGAGACTCTTGCAGGCCCAGTCTTGGTCTTGGTCTCGGTCTCGCATTTCTCGCAAGACCAAGACCGCAAGACCAAGACTTTTTTGGGCAACACTAATTTCAAGGCATTATATTTTATTTTAATATGTATAGAACAGGGTCTGTCGGGTCAAATAGTGAATACGTAAATATCTCGTGTCATTGATATTTACTCACGCTGATTTCGGAAAAAAAATTATGTAACTAAAAGTTAATGGAAATGGGCCATAAGTCCTTGATAGATAGCTTAATAGTTTACCAATTGACAAACCATTGATATAGAAATAGAATTTAAAGATAAGAGCATTAGGAGATTACATTGTTAGATTGTTGAACGGTTTTTACTATCTAAAGTATTGTTTACTTCTTGTTGATATTTGCGCATTTGACATGCTTAGGCCATTTATAAAAACACTTGTGTGAATGTGTGATAATTTTTCAGTCACGGGACTTCGAATCCACAGCTATTGGAAATACGTTCCAGTCGCTGTATCAATTCGTCGACAAAGTCAGTTGTCGCTTGCGTCTCTCGGAGACTACGATAGGCCGAAACGCACGGGATTATACCTTAAGCCTTCTAAGAGGTTGTGATACCCCAGGATGCCGTGGTGCAGAAATATGCGGCAAACGGCGTAGTCCACGGTCAGGCAAGAGTAGTCACAATACCCACTTTCTTCGCCGTAATAGAAAAATACTAAGGCATATAGCTGATATATAAATTGTGGGTAGCTAGAGTTATATGTTGAAACGACGAGCCTCTGCCGTCTTATCACAGACCTTGAAATTTTACGTAATTTTTCAACTCTTACGTCACATGAAAAAATATGGGCTGATGGCACATTATGTTGTTATTCAGTCACCTTTTGTAAATAATTATATTTTTACCCGACTACGGAGGGTTATGATTTTGACAGGCTATGTATGTATTCATCTGTTCCCTCATAGCTCCTCAACTACTTATTAGAACTGGACAAATGAGGTATCGTTAGAAGCGCCTTGATTGTCCGCTGATTATAGGCTATATGCTGTGTCACTGAATCTAATATGGCGTCCTCTACAGGTCTTAAAGCACTGTGTTAAAAAATAAATTTCAGATAAATATGTGGTGTCTCGTATTATTGGAAAGGGCGTTACTTGTAGATTTCAAAAAAATATATATTATTAGTATTTGCTCGTGACTATATCCGTATTTATCCGATAACTCATTTTTTGTCGTAGTTGGGTTTAATGTTTACTTTTATCTTGTTGCTCCTTAGTACAATACAGCCTGTCTATTCGACCCATTGTCGGAGTAGCTCCTGATTCACAATGGGAGGAAACTTAATTTGATAGTGAAATAATAGTTAGTAAATTAAATGTCCTCCCACTAATATTCAATTTTCCTTCTATACATTATCTGCTTAGATTCCTTTGTCGTCAATTACAATACCCACAGAAAAAGAAGGGTTGCTGAATTGTATTTTTAGTCCGTCAACAGAACATATTATTTTCCGTGTGGTGACGGAGTAAGAATACACCACCCCCTCTCATACCCGTGGGTGTCGTTCGGGTGTGGTTCATATTATGCAAATGACATCTATGCAAGAGATGGAAGACTCGAAACAAAACCCTATACTAACCTGTCTGACCAGCATGGTGTGGTAAGGTCAATTTCTTTCCTATTATGGAGGAGGTTCGGGCCCAACGGTGGGACGTATATGAGCTGAAATCATCACTCATCAACGGAGTAACATATGTAAGTAAAACAAAGCTTAGTTTTGAAACAAGTCATGAGTAATTATCATAAAACTCGCGAACTGTATTCGAAGGTTATCGCCGGTTAAATGTCAATCTATACCAATAAATAGAATTGGAGTGTCTGTTTGTAATGTCAAAATAATAGGCTTTTTTCATGCTCACACGGTTATTTGCACGACACCTATGCCTAAAATAGCGATTAAAAATTTTTGTCTGGCTGTTTGTTCTGGGTAATCTTCAAAACGGCTGAACCGATTTCAAAAATTCTTTCACCAATGGAAAGCTATATAATATCAGGGCGTAAACTAGACTATATTTTATCCCGGTATTCCCACGGGAACGGGAACTACGCGGGTAAAACGACTATAACCGAAGCGAAGCGAGGGCGGGTTGCTAGTCTATACCAATAAATAAAATTGGAGTGTCTGTTTGTAATGTCAAAATAATAGACTTTTTTCATGCTCACACGGTTATTTGCACGACACATATGCCTAAAATAGGAATTAAAAAATTTTTGTCCGTCTGTCTGTCTGTTTGTTCCGGGTAATCTTCAAAACGGCTGGACCGATTTCAAAAATTCTTTCACCAATGGAAAGCTATAATATCAGGGCGTAAACTAGGCTATATTTTATCCCGGTATTCCCACGGGAACGGGAACTACGCGGGTAAAACGACTATAACCTATAACCGAAGCGAAGCGAGGGCGGATTGCTAGTCTAACAATAAGATGATAACAAAATGATGGTCGCGCGAAATTGACATGAAAGTCGTTGTGTATCAGCTATTCGGCCGCCCAGAGTCACCTTGTTTGCGACCCCATTACGTACATAATTGAAACATAGATTACAAAAATTACAAATTTTTTGCACAATTGGTAGCGGAATTATTACGTATAAACTGTAACATAATAACGGCATATTTGAATAATTTGATATATCGTACATTCTACGCGAAAAATTTTTCGAAATAGTTTTAAAATATTTACTAATTTTTATCACTAAAGAGGAAAATAATCTTCAAAATGGCGTATCATACTTTAAAATTGGTGCAATAATATAGGAGATATTTCATTACGACATTTTTTTTTAAATAATATATTACTACATGAAACTGTACTATATGAGAGTCTTTATGTATACCTATAAATATCGACGACGAAATGAAAAAAAAAAGCATGTTGTAACCAATAATTTTACGAAATTCAACGCACTGATAAATTTTTGTTTAACAACTAACCATTATTTCCAAAACACTTCTGACAAGCATTTATCAATTTTCATCCTCTAAGTGTGTATGGGTCTTAATTTTACGATGATACTTTTATTTGATTTCTTATTGAACACCTTGAAAACTCTGCTGTTTGCGTTTGCTTGTCATAAATAATTCCAACGCAAATAGTTGCTGACAAAAGCTAGAATATTTGTATCTCACAAAAACAGTTTCATTGTAAAATGTCGCGCCAAGTACACGTTTGTAACAGAGACAATGATAACGTAATTTTTGCAAAAATAAAAAAAAATGATCTTTACAAAAAAATATGAAATCCCACAAAAACAGTTTCACTGTAAAATGTCGCATTAAGTACACGTCTAACTATTGTAACAGGAACAATGATAACGTTATTTTTGCAAAAATAAAAAAAATATTATCTTTACAAAAAAATATGAAATAAAAAAAACCAAGTACACAAAACCTCTCTGAAAAAACACACTCGTTACAAACGGTGAAAATTGAAAAAAAATTTGGTGAAATTTATTTACAAAAAAAACAAGAGAAAAATTTGCACTTTACAAACAAATATAAATTAGAAAAAAAAAAAACAAAGTAATCGTTATGATTTTCAATAATTGCAAAATTTTTGTGGCAAATTTAACAATTGAAAACAATTTTTAAGGTACTTGGCGCGCGTCATTGAGTACCCCAAATTTTTGCCGATGTATTGTAAATGACACTTTGCCTCACGCCATAATATGTTGGACGTGTACTTGGCGCGAGACACTAACGTGTCTCCGGATTAGGTCCTTACATATGAAATTAGCGTTTTGTCGTACTTTGATCTGAAATATCTCCTCTTTGATTAAGAATTCCAAATTCGAATTTACAAATTCATTTAGTTGGTACATTTGAGTCTTTAAAAACAGTCATTCATTTGGTTTTCCTCATTATTTTTTCTTGGTGTCGCTTATTACCGCTAGGGATGCAAATATAGAAACTAAAAATCGATGTTTCAGAACAAACATCGATGTACAAAAAACATCGCCCTAAAACATCGATGTTTTTTAATGATCGTGCTTTCGATCGTACTTTAATTTTAAAATGCAAGCTATATTTATTATCTGTAACAATATTATCATTGGATAGGTGAGTTTAGAACAAAGGAGATGTAGAGGTGAGGAAATAAAGTTATATTTAACATATATTTCTCTATTCAGTAAAGTTATTACAAGCGTAACTGTAGCATGTTACCTATTTAGAAACAGAGTTTAAAAATAACAGTTTTTACAAAAACGTACATACGTAAGTCATTTACTTTGGCAAATAGACTGTCACGCAAGTTTTGCTTAAATGACCTTATATTTCAAACAGATGTCAGGCAAAACATCGATGTTAAAACATCGTAGAAAATAACATCGATACATCGATGTTTCGCAATAATGAACATCGATGTTTTTTTACTGAAACATCGATGTATCGTTTGCATCTCTAATTACAGCATAATGGAAAACATGAAATATCGGTATATTTACGAGTATGAGTTCTACTAACTAGTTCCACATAACAAGGGACAATTAAGTACTAGGATTTTATACTAGTGTATATCTACTCGTGAGAACCTATAATTGGCAGTATGTTATTAGAATTTAGATACTCAAGATGTTTAGATAGCTGTTGCTTTTCCTATGTGTTAAATAAATATCGCTAGGGCGATGTTCGACAGCGTCGGGAATTGGGACGCGGTCGCAGCCTTCTGCGAGACAGTGATCTCGCGGAAGGAGGCGGCGGATCGCCTGCGCGAGGAGCGCAGCCTCGATGAGGAGATCCGTCGCCGGCGACTGGGGCGGCGTAGGCGCAACTATCTGCGCCTCATGCCGCCCTAGCCGAGGCCGCGGGTGACGTGACCGGGGATTAGTCCGTCACCCGCCGGGAGGCCGACCGCGCGAGGAAAGACCAACGTCCTCCCCGAGGGGGAGACGTCGGTCGATGGGAGGGTACCCCAATTAGGGGTATTCCGTCGGGCCGACCACTGACGACAAGTTAACGCTGCTCCAGTGGTCGGCCCAACGACGAAGGCGACGTGGTTTTTGGGTGGGTCGCGGGAGTTGCGTGCTTAAGCCCCTCTGTCGCCCCGGACGGAGTAGTGCGGAGGCGCGCCGACCGCGACCCACCCACAAAAAAAAAAAATGTGTTAAATAAATAAATATGCGTAATACGGAAATTAACATAGATGCAATGTACAAATATACATATTATAAATAGTACCGCAGTTGACTAGTTTCAACATTATTATCACTTACTAATGCGTCATTTTATGACTTATACACTTTACAATATAAATTGTTGTTGATTTTGGATACTCATAAAATTTCTGGCAGTTATGAAGCTGTCCGGTGAACATTGTTATCAAGTCTAATGTTGTTGACTTTAAATATTTGCAGTATTTCACTTTTAAGACTTAAATATTAGTGCTTATCGGGTGGTGACGGAATACGAATATAAATTACCACACCCTTTCTTGCCCGTGGGTGTGAGTAATAAAAGACGACTAAGAGATTATAAGTGAAGGAAACCTCGAAACAAAACCCTATAGCCAACACATCTAACCAGCGTGGTATAGTAGGTCAATTTCCCTCCCATAGTGGAGGAGGCCTGAGTCCAACAGTGGGACGTGTATGGGCTGAGATGATGATGATGAAGGCATTATGATGAGCATATAACATGCATGCAAGAGGAATAAAACTCGAAATAAAACCCCAATATGACCAGCGTCGTAGGTAAATTTTTCTCCAATTGTAGAGGAGGCCAGCAGTGTGACTTACATGATTTGTGATGATGATGAATGCTATATTGGGGTCGCTACTTATATCATTAAACCTTAACATTGCACGTAGTTTTCGTAAAGATGACCAAGGATTTAACATTCATCTGAACAAACTTCAGGGTTGACGTCAGGCATGCGACCGGTCATAACACTATTCCCAAAACTTGCAACATGTACGATGAAAGAACAGCACATATTGCGTCGACCCTTTTTTGACGTGACAACGTCTTATAATTCGATGGAGCCGTCTGCACGCACGAAAAAAACATGACTCATGCGGCGTTACCTCGCTCTGAGGCGTTCCTTTTAGGGCTTGAAGTGCAAGCGAGAGCGCGGAACGAGCGACAAAGAGGCACAATCGGCCTCCACGTTCGGCAGCGTTCGACATCTGTCTCTCTCCTACTTGAGTGAGCGATGCGTCCGCGTGAACAGCTGCTATACAATAATACATTTACATGTTTTCGTCAAGTATGAAATGCAGTGAAAAGTGAATGTGGTGTCAATTGTTTATAGCAACGATAATTGCGGCGATAAAGGTAATGATTCTTTCGATATTAAATATATGTTCAGTGATATATTGTCGAATATTCGACGACGTTGACGTTGTCACGTTCAACTGTCGTCAGTAAACCGACTTTACAGACAACCGATTTCTTAGTATGTGTATAGAATGGTTTGTATAAGTACACAAATACCTAGGTGAATACCCAATTTTTTTTCTATGGTAGACCACAGCCTACATAGACTATAGTCAGAACGCACTCAGCCCAATCTGTTCGAGGTGGCGTGCGACCCGATAACCTACCGTATTTGAGAGAGCCAGAAGCCTAACTTTCTGAGGGTGCTTGTGTGTGGTGGATTTTGATGATGCCTTTGGTTTCACCGAGCCTCATTGCGCGCATTCACACTAGCTTCACTTTCTTCACGGTAAGCAGCGGCCTAGCAAAAGTCTATGAGCGGCAGCAGCACTTACCATCAGGCGAACTATTTGCTCGTTCGCCACCGGTTGCAATGAAAAAAATATTAATTAAAAAAAAGCCACTATTTGAATGCTGCTTGTCAAGACTATTCAAACGAGTCCAAACTCGACGGTTTTATCTCGTTTAGTTTAGGAGTTCCTATGGCCACCTTCCGACGCCATCTTGAGACCCTGGCTGTCATGTAGCACTAGAGTGCTTGTCAATACTATTCAAACGAGTCCAAACTCGACGGTTTTATCTTGTTTAGTTTAGGAGTTCCTATAGCCATCTTCCGACGCCATCTTGAGACCAGCTTCATGATACCATATAATAATAATAATAATTTATTTATTTACCATAATAATATTCCAAAAATATATGGGAATCTCTGGCTCCTACACTAGTTATAAACTGTGTTGCAGGAGGCAGTATCCTCCCCCAATATACAAGTCACACTTTTATATTATAATATACGTATAGACTAAATATTACAATTGACGAGTACAATGTAGATTAATGTAAACAACGATAAAGATAAAAGAAAAAAAAATAAATAAAAATAACGAAATATGAATGGGTGTGTGCGGGCGTGTGTCGTGTGTGTGTGTGTGTGTGTGTGTGTGTGTGTGGGTGTAAAGGTGCGTGTAAGTTACTTGTGTGTCACACTGTATATGTGTGTGTGTGTGTAAGTGAGCAGGTGTGTGTGTGTGTAAGTGTGCATGTGTGTGTATTTGTATGTTTACGCGTGCGTATATTTTAGGAGCATGCACTATGTACATGCATATGTAAGTGCATCCAATCATGTTATCAACCGCAAAAGATTCTCAGTTTTTTCATAATTAAGACTTCTCAGCCAGGTAAGTATCAAAGTTTTAAATTTATTATTGTTGAGATGACTTACTTTTTGTATTTTGCACAGTTGGTTATATACGTAGGGAGCAACAAAATGAAAATGACGCTGTCCGAAGGTTGTTTTCAATCGAGGCACAGGATATCTCTCAACTCGCCTGGCAAGAGTAGGTATTTTTGGCACGACTTCTCTGTGATACCTTCGTAAAATCTCATATATATATATATATCTGCCTCACAGACAATACACCAGCCTCTTCATAAACTGCAGTTGTAGCGTGCCTATGGGGTAATTGCAAAAGGACTTTTAGGACTACCCTTTGTGCGCGTTCCGCACATATGAGAATGGTCTTGACAGCACCTCCCCACGCACAAATGCAGTACCTTATTATACATTCCCCTAAGGCTTTATATGTTTGGATTAGAATATTCATATCCCCAGCCATGCGCAATTTTTTAAAAATGTATATTAGTTTTCTCACTCTTGCAGTGATGGCTACTATATGTTCACTCCAGTTAAGCTGATCGTCTACTATCAATCCCAAGTATTTAATGGAAGTCACCCGTGTAAGGATTTTGCAATTGCAATTTGGATGTTCCTTCTTACATGGAAATGTGTGTATTTTTAAACTAAGATCTGGAGTAGGCTTATCCGTAGCCTTTTTACTAAAACACACATACTTGGTTTTGCTGGCATTTAATGATAATAGGCTACGATCTAGCCAAGCTGTTATTTTATCTAGGGAATTTTCAGTTTCTTTAAATACCGCGTTCCAGCTCCTTCCATGAAACAATAAGACTGTATCATCGGCATACATACTGATATCACAGCTTGATGACACTACTGAACCACATAGGCCATTGATGTATATTAGGAACATTGTAGGCCCGAGCGTACTGCCTTGTGGAACGCCGTATTTTAATGAGGAGCAGTCACTTTTCAGATCAGCAACCCTAACTGACTGCGTCCTATCCAATAAGTAGTCGGTGAACCACTGATGCACTAACCCCCTTATGCCAACGTTCTCTAGTCGTTGTAAAAGAATCGGGATAGAGACTGTGTCGAATGCCTTTTGAAGGTCCAAAAAGACACCCCAGACACTTATTACCACTATCTAAATATTTTACTATCTTAGTAGTCAGCGACAGAACTGCATCTTCAGTAGATTTTTTAGGTCGAAATCCATATTGATTTTTACTTAAAACCTTGTTTTTTTCTAAATAATCCATGACTCTATTGTTCACAATCTTTTCCAGTATTTTTGAGAACGTTGACAACAGGGAAATAGGTCTATAATTAGATAGCTTCATCTTATCACCAGACTTAAATACTGGGCACACAATAGCTCTTTTACAGCATGCAGGAAATACACCACTTTCTAGGCTCAAATTACACACATAAGCAATAGGTGCAGCGAGTGTATTAATATTTAAGTTGAGAATCTTAGTGTTTATGTTATCCCAACCCGGTGCAGTGTGCGATTTAAGACCTAAGACAATGTTGTGTACCTCAGAAACGTCTGTGGGTATGAAAGACATAGACTGAAGAGGCTTTTCAGGAGAAATTGCTTGTCGCGCTAACTCTTGTTCACACACATTCAATCTACTAAGTATTTTATTCGCTAGAGAGCCGCCAAGAGAAGTAAAATAGTTATTTATCTTATTAAGGGACACTTTAGGGGAATTATCAATATTTAAGAATTCTGTCGGTTTTTCAGGAACAGTATTCAAATCACATATATCTTTAATTACCTTCCATGTAGTTTTCATATTGCCTTTACTCCGGGTCAGCTTTTCATTATAATACTTAGCTTTTAGGTTTTTAAGAATTAAATTGCATTTGTTTCTATATTTAATGTATATGCGTTGATGTTCTATGTTAGTTGATTTTACAGCTCTTTTATGCAAACGATCTCTTTTACGAATACACTTAACTATTCCTTTAGTGATCCATGGTTTAAGTGGAGTATGACGATTAGGGATTTTGCGTAAAATTGTATATTTTGTTATAACATTTTTTAAGTGATTAGTTAAGAATTCAAAGCCTAGATTTGTATCGTTGATTTTGTATAAGTAGTCCCAAGAACAATTATTGAGCGTTACATTGATGGAATCATATCCTATTTTTATTTTGCTTATTACTCTAGGTTTGTTTTCAATACCACCCTTTTTTATATATAATAAGATAGGATAATGATCCGTAAGGTCAGATTCTAAAACTATTGTCTTACAAGGAGGTGAACACTTTATCATAAAATGATCAATACAACTGTTTAGACGTGTGGGTTTGTTAACACCTTGTTTGAGTCCATGAAGTGCCATTAGATTTAAATAATCTTGCGCAGCAGAGGATAAGTTATACGAGATAGTGTTTATATTCATATCTCCTGTTAAAATAATATTTTGAGTATGTATATTATACAGAATGTAGTCAAGGGAGTTTAAGTAGGTGGTCACACTTTTATATCCAGGTGAACGATATGTGCATACAATTGTATAATCTGATTTAATTTTGATGATAAGGCAATTGCCCTCGCAGAAATCAGGCTCACAACATTCAACTTCTATTGCTTTCTTTACATATACAACTACTCCATCATTTTGATTGAGACACTTTTTTGTCCAATATTTGTTATAACCATGCATGCTCGGAGGTAAATAATCGTTATTAGTCCAGCACTCGGTTAAGACGATGATGTCAATAGATATATTTAATGCAGCTATAAGTACCAAAAAATTGTCAAAATTACGGTTTATACTCCTTATATTAAAATTAATAATAGTCAAGGATGTATTATCTGGCTCATAATTTAGATGGGGCATAACTTAGTATTACTAGTCGAAAAACACTCAACTTGTTGTGCATTATCTAGTTCAACTGAAATATGTTCATTAGTGCGATCGAATTTTATATTTATTTGATGATGACGTTAAGAAACCCTTGCAATGTGCATGCATTATACCTGGGTACACTGTCCTTCTTTTATACTGCTTTTTATCCAATATGAATCGCTTATTAAATTTAGTGTATTGCCATAAGATTATTGTATAAATTGTATGCGCAATGTTTATGTATAAATATGTAATAGTGAGAGTATATGATATGTATTCATTTAAATGTTTGCAGAGTATAATAATATTATATTTATTTTCAATGTATGTAGAGATTAATTAATGTACGAGATATTTTATAAGCTAGGCTAAAATTGGTGAAAGATATGATCAATATGTTATGTATATCTTGTGGATATGTGTATATTACATGCTTACACGTATGGTTATTAAGAATGAAGTATGAATTGGCGAGTAAATATGAGTGAGACGTTATGCACATTATGATATCGTATAGTATCCTACATGTATGCTGTGTATATGAAAGTATCATATACGAGCTTATATATGTAACCCATATTAGTGCATGATAGTGTGGATATGTATATGTGTATAAATTAATGAATGAGTATAACAAACAGCTACTATAATAAGAGATTAGTAAAATTACAAAGTAAGAATAAACATTATTTTCAATATTTATACAATTATTTTTAACACATATTTTTATGTATAAGTACATTTTTATATACAAGAATGAAACAAATAGTCAATTTAAGGGATTTACAATATTTTCAAAATCCAATGTCTGGAAAATTCTTTTGGCGGGAGCTCCTTCATGTTTTTTAATAAATATGTGTCCACGGGAAATCCATTTGAAAGCGTAATTATTTTCTTTAGCAAATTCACGAGCTTGGTAAAAAAGCTTCTTTGTTTTAGATGTTAGATTTTCTGAAACGTATATTGGAGAGTTGCCTTCCATATTAATGTGCGAAGTGTTTAATCGGTTGGATGTATTATTTTTATTATATTTTTTTATACTACTGAGTAGATTTTCTTTCGTGATGTTAGTAGTGAAATCTGCTATAATAGGACCACTCTTGTCGGATGATTTTTTCGAGTTCATCCTGTATATATTCTTTATTTCAGTTGATTGAATTGAGGTGTTAACGGAAACGGCAATTGTTTTTACAATATCAATTAAACCTGTTTGCGTTTCACCTGCCTTAAATGGTACATTCCTTATTTCCAAACTAGAAGATAAGAGGTTTTTTTTCTAAATTCTCGATTTTGTTCTCAAGAATATTAATATACTCAATTTGACTCTTTCTTTGCTTATCTAAACAGTCCACCTTAACCAACAAATCGTCATACGTGTCACTGATATACTATACGGAAGCTTTTAGTTCAGCGTTTTGTGTTTTAATTTGGTCTAAAAAAGACTGCAGTTTTTCAAATTTCTCTGTCTGTTCCTGCCTTAAGGTCGAGAACGAAAGCATAATCTCATTACGTAATGAAGTTATGTCACTTATATGGTCCTGAACATGTTTACGTTTACCTCGATAAATTGTTGCCATAGCATGTTCGGGCTTAGAGGTGGACAAATCTGGTTCTGATGTGTAATGAACTGCCGGCCCCTTATTAGGAGAATTTTTAGGAGGAGTTCGCTTGAGAGAAAAGGCCATTTAGCCAATTATTAAGAATCTCAATGATAGTTGGTTAATCTCTTTATCTATGAGCTTTTGTTTACCACTTATAATTATTGCATAATATATTGTGAGGGTATTTCAAAATCTTATTTGTTTAAAGCAAAAACGGCTCACCCATTAAACAGCACTACAAACAAGTTGAGTAAATAAACACCAATAACCTGTTGACAATGTTGGCTCCGCCCAGTGACGCACGCGCAGGTCTTTTTAATTATGGAGTCTTGTAGAAATGATTGTGGCTAACACACCACTGGTGCGGTGGTTGTCGATGTGGGCGCAGTTCAACCCGAGTTAGCTTATTATTTATTTATTATTATAGAGATTATGCACTCCTTGTAGCAGTGATTTTTTATTTATTTATTTAATTTATTTTATTACACAAATCATTATTGCATTGTCACCGAGGTTACGTAAGTAAACCAAGATTCAATCTAATTTAACGCCAAGAAGTGGTTCTAATTTAACTCGCAAGATTTGTCCCATACTAACAAGGCAAGTTAAACAAAAGCTTTTAAAAATCCCTCCCCATCGCTATTGGGCCAACCACAGGTACCAATTCCTTGACATCCGTGGCCGGCCCGTATAATGCGTGGACCCTAAGAAATTGGTATAAAAGCAGGCTGATGATATATGGAAAGGTCGTTCGTTTGTTGTGAGTATTTCACTAAGGGGTTTTATTCCTGGGTAACATTGAGATTTTAGTCATATTTTAAAATATCAATAGGGCACAAAGAACTATGCCCGATAAGCGGCGATTGTGGTGGAGTATGGGTATGTTCTATTTTTCTCTACCCTTATCTGGAATAAAGGTGTGGGAACGATATCACAAACAAAAGAGTTCGCATGGTTATTAAGTTATTACTACAACCATTGAAAGACAATACGGAAGTTCATTCAACTTAAACCCACGGAACGAAGAAATTATTGTATATATTTTTTGACCTCGTTCGGCCATTTGCCATAAATATATTCGAACGTTCATGGAAAAGGCGAGTCGGTCACCATTGGGTTCATGATTCGGTCGGTCATTTTATTAATCAGTGATATATGGCGTCTTGGAAAATCCTTAATTTGATAACCGAGACTTTATTGTAATTTATTTTATTTATTGTCATCATCATCTCGGATGATATAAGTCAGTGGGCTGCGGTCGGCGCGCTTCTCGCACCACTCCCTCTGGGGCGACAGAGGGGCGTAAGCACGCACACCCACAACCCACCCGAACACCACGTCGCCTTCGTCGTTGGGCCGACCACCGGAGCAGGGTTACCTGTCAGCAGTGGTCGGCCCGACGGAATACTCCCTAGTGGGTACCCTCCTGGCAGTGAATGTTGGACATTCTTGAATTCAATGGAACACAAACAACAAAATTAATGCAAATCAGTCCAGCCGATTAGAAGGAATTCAATCAAATGCATACAGTCAAAAATCATAATTAAATTACCTCTTATCATTTGACATTGGATGCGCCCTTGATTATGAAATGGTTTAATAATAACATAATTTATGATTAGAAATAAAAGCGTTCGCTTTAGGATTACGTAAATGTAAATCTATGATAGTATGTCTTCATCAAAACCGGCTCCAATTTAAATATTATGCGTTTCTTATAGTTCAATATGCTACGAATATTACCAATCCTAACATTGCTCGTGGGTGCAGTGACAGACGACTAAGAGTTTTCCATGGTCCTGGGCCAATTCAACTGATGTCGTCAAGTCAACAATTACACCCCGACTTCTTGAATAAATACTGTAATTTACCTATTTACTATGTATGTTATTTTGTAGTTTATTCGTTATTTTATAATTATATATTTATAATTATATTTAAATATATACATTTTCATTGTATGTATAAGTTTATGTATATTTGTATGTGTATATGTGTATTGGTATTATATATTCACATCTACTCTCTCTCTGTTTAATAATTTCTTCATACAAAGTTTGTCTGGAAGAAATCGCTGTTAGCGATAAGGCCACCCATTGTACTGACTATTATTATTATAAGGTTCTACGTATGTATTTAATGTGGTGTACAATAAAATGTAAATAAATAAAATAAATAAAAAATTCCAAGGAGGGTTGAGGTCAGGTAGGTGCCGATTATAAAACTACATATTGCCAATAACTTTGGAATATGTACCTACTATGAAAGAAGAGTATATATTGTGTCGATCCCAACTAATTGGGATAAGAACAATATAGATAATTTCTTATAACTTATGATTTGGCCAACATTAAAATTAGTGCTCCATCTGATGTTGTCCTTCTTTCTAGAGAATATTATGACCTCTTGAGTCATGAACGGTCTGAACATTAAAAAGTTGATTAATATTATAAAAACATAACAAAAAACAGGGAGCCGTCACTCAGGACGTCTGGCAGATGTAAAACATCGAAATTATTTTGTTAAGTTGCCCGAACGCTGCCCAACCAAGTTGGGTTCGTCGGCTGATCTCTTTCTCGAAATTGGATCTACTTAACTAGACTGTTTGTCCTAGGTAAAAATAATGATCGATAACTTCAAGAATCGCTTGCCAACTCGGACCGGTAGAGGAATGACATGGGCATTTGACATGACTTTCGTCTTGTCCATGTTCATTCGTAAATCCACTAGTTGGGATAGCCGAGATCATTGAGCATGGTGCCAAGGTCCTCCATGGATTCTGCCATAACGACGATATCGTCTGCAAATCGAAGGTGAGTGATGTATTCGCCGTTGATGTTGATGCCGAGTCCGATCCAATCTAAGAGCTCGAGGACATCTTCCAGTGCAGTGGTGAACAGTTTCGGAGAGATGACGTCTCCCTGTCTCACGCCTTTCTGCAACCGGATCGGTTTCGTACTCTTATCCCGGATACGGACTGACATTGTGGCGTTCCTATACAAACACTTCAGCGATTACGACAAGCATACAACTAATATGGCATAAAGTATTAATAAAATATTGCGTTTTTTTTCCCGAAAATGATGATTTTTATTCAATAAATATTTATTTTCACTAGGATACGCTAAAGGTATGTGTTTAGGTTAATAATTTATTTAAGCTTAGATGGCGTTGTACAAAATTCTAAAACAGGTTATGGTTTTATTACACAAATGCATATATTCAAGCGTGGCGTTAACGCCACACCAACGATCAGGTTCACCCTCGCCTATAGATGTTTCACGTCAAAAATATAACAAATTTGTATTGAATCGGCAGTGCATATTTTTTCTAAAGGAAGTAGACATGCATACTTGTTTGAACAAGGGAAAGAAGGTACCTACATAGACATATTCCTTGTGTAGTGAGTGGATGAAAATACACTTTGTCATCCTTGACTTTCACGGGGGTATAGTAAAACGGAAACTTATAACATCACTTATTGGCCTTTGGAAGCCTATGTACAAAAGTTTTATAAAAAAGTTATTCTCGTCAACAAGCGATACAAGTACATAAATATAAATTTTATGACAAAAAAGATCCTTTTAAAGAATCGTGTTACCTTCGGTGATACGGGATTCGACAAAACATATTAACCTTGCCGACACTGCAGTCTTTGTATGAAAATAAATCAATTTATTCGACTACAGAGGATACTTTAAGCACACAATTAACTGTGCTCTTTTGTCCGTAGATGTCATAAATGGCTACTAAGAAATCACAATACACATGCATATGACATCAGTACAAGAGAAGGAAAACTCGACTTAAAACCCCGTGGTAACACAATTGGCCAGCGTGGTAGAATTAATTCCTCTCCAATTGAGAAGGAGGTCGTAGTCTAATAATCTATACCAATAAATAAAATTGGAGTGTCTGTTTGTAATGTCAAAATAATAGGCTTTTTTCATGCTCACACGGTTATTTGCACGACACCTATGCCTAAAATAGCAATTAAAAAATTTTTGTCTGTCTGTCTGTTTGTTCCGGGTAATCCTCAAAACGGCTGGACCGATTTCAAAAATTCTTTCACCAATGGGAAGCTATAATATCAGGGCGTAAACTAGGCTATATTTTATCACGGTATTCCCACGAGATCGGGAACTATGCGGGTAAAATGACTATAACCTATAACCGAAGCGAAGCGAGGGCGGGTTGCTAGTGGAACATAATTATATTGCCTGAGAAGAAAAGAAGTCGACAGTATAGGATAAAACGTAAAAAAATATGTTTTAGCTCTAAACTCCCTGACAACTCAACATATGAGTTAACAGCTTCAAACAGGCGATTATTAAGTGTCACTTAATATTTATGAGAATGGTCATCGAACACGATGCATCTACGTTCCTAAAACTTATAAATGAATCACCAATGACTGCACAGCTGGCGTAGTGGTTATGAATTATGATACCGACCTATCGCGGCAAGCGTCACCGGTTAGATTCCCATGATTCACGAATTGTTGTTCTGAGTCTAGATGTAATCTGTGTTCGTTAATTCTATGTCTGTAAAGTCCTCCGCAATATAAGACATAGTACAGTATACCCGTGTAGGGATGTGACTTGGAGGAAAAAAAAAACGATTAATAAATAATCGATTATTTTTTCTATAAAATAAATCGATTATTTTTAATTAAATAAATAAATAAATAATAATTAAGTAAATAAATAATCGATTATTTTTTCTATAAAATAAATCGATTATAAAATAATCGATTAATTAAAAATAATTAATCAATTATTTTTATTATTCATAGTTCTTTCTTAAAATTTTTCTTCCAACAGGATTATGATGACCTTTTTTTAGGGAATGTGAGACTTAATTTCAAATGAAACACTGACATTCGATCGAGCACTTTTCCTGTCAGTGTCGTGATGACATTTTTTTAGCAAATCTGGCAGTGATTTTATTTTAAACAAAAAAGCAAATACTAAAATAATCGATTAATTTTAATATAAAAAAATCGATTTTTATTATTTAGATAATCGATTATTAATATCGATTATTATAAAAAAAATATCGATTAATATAAAAATCGATTATTTTTTCACATCCCTACACCCATAAACGCAGTATAGTGTTCGAAACGTCGGTCATTTAAAAATCTAATACAAACGCGATAATAGCCGTAAAATAGTTTTAGTTACAACTAGCAACCCGCCCTCGCTTCGCTTCGGTTTCGAACTAGCAACCCGGGTTGCTAGTCTATACCAATAAATAAAATTGGAGTGTCTGTTTGTAATGTCAAAATAATAGTCTTTTTTCATGCTCACACGGTTATTTACACGACACCTATGCCTAAAATAATGATTAAAAAATTTTTGTCTGTCTGTCTGTTTGTTCCGGGTAATCTTCAAAACGGCTGGACCGATTTAAAAAATTCTTTCACCAATGGAAAGCTAAAACTGTAAACTAGGGTATACTTTATCCCGATATTCCCATGGGCACTACGCGGGTAAAACGACTAAAAGCGAAGCGAGGGCGGGTTGTTAGTTCGGGCCTGCAGGTACGTGGGAGAAATAATCGCTGGAAACGTACGGTTGAAGTCCATAACGTTTTCGGGTGAAAAGGATGAATTCTGCTACATCGTCGAGTTATACGTTGGTACGAAGTAAAACAGTTCCTCAGAGAACTCCCCATGAAAGAGCCGGTAGAGTATAGAGAGTGACCCAAAGTCTCTCCACCGCTCCAGTTACTCCAATCTGTCTGTAAGATTGGGATCCCCGATGATTCGAATAGCATGTCATTGCAGGGAGTCAAGTAGGGTATTTTTTTTTCTGGGGTGGGTCGCGGTAGGCGCTCTCCTCGCACCACTCCGTCCGGGGCGACAGAGGGGCGTAAGCACGCACACCCGCAACCCACCCGAACACCACGTCGCCTTCGTCGTTGGACCGACCACCGGAGCAGGGTTACTTGTCATCAGTGGTTGGCCCGACGGAATACCTCCTAGTGGGGTACCCTCCCATCGACCGACGTCCCCCCCCCCCTCGGGGAGGACAACAGTCTTTCCTCACACGGTCGGCCTCTCGGCGGGTGACGGACTAATTTCCCGCTCACGTCACCCGCGGTCTCGGCTAGGGCGGCATGACGCGCATTCAAGTAGGGTCTAGCCGATATTTAGTCGCGTTTGCCCAGAGATGTGAGCAGTACTCCACATGAGGACAAACTTGTGCTTTGTATAACACAAGGCGCTGTCTCGGTGTGAAGTACCGCATGGCTCTGGATGGCCAACTTTTTACTTGCCAATTTGGCTTTGTCCTTCAAATCTCATAGAAGATAAGGAATCTAATCAGATAGAAATAATACAAGAGTGGATATACTCATGGAAAGTATGTGGGCCGCGAGTACGAAGTTAAGAATAGACCAAATGTTGTGTCCGAACGTAATCGTTAAATCATAGAGAACGAAAATAAAATTTAGCTAACACTTGTGTTTATTTTTCCGTACTGTGTCAAACGAACACACAAGTAACACGTTAAGGCAGAGCGTGTCAATGACCCGTATTTAACGCGTTTTATTTTTGAACTGTGTCAACTTGTTATTTTACATACCTAACTACTTTGTATAAACAAGGGAGAGGTCTGCGTATGGCAGAGGAGTAAGCGAATAACAATTCTATTGACTTTGACAGCTTAGGAACGAGCAAAATATTAATTTGTAACTTTGGGTACGAGGTTACAATGGTGGAAACATCGTGAGGTTTGATTGAGCCATTTGAATCGGGCATCCGAACCCGTATTGCCTAGTTTTTTTATTATAGCTGTTGGTGGCAAACGAGGTAACAGCACACTTGATGGTAAGTGATATTGTCGCTCATGAATCTTTGTTAAACCACGACATATTGTGAAAAAAGTAAAATGTGTGAGAATGCGTGCGATAAGGTTCGATCGTTCGTAAAGGCATAAAACCCACCAGATGCAAACATCCTTAGAAAGTTGGGCTGCCGGTTCTCTCGCTCATCGAACGAAGTGCAGTGAGAAAGAGTTATTGCTCAGGCGTCAATTTTCCGTGAGAGTGTGGTACTATCCCGGACGGACAGGCCCGCGGCTGTAGACTGTGTGGTCTTACCACAAAAATTATTACTTATCACGAGCCTTCTGCAGACTGTGATATAGATAATTGGGTCAGAGTTTTTGTAAAATACAAAAACAACATGAAATACATGATACACCAACACAATCGAATTGCGAACCTCCTTTTTTAAAGTCGATTATAAAGTGGGTACCTCCTGTTACAGAAGGATAATTTAACATATTCATAAAATCTACATTAAGACGACCGAAACCGCGGATCAAATGAAATACTAGCAACCCGCTTCGCTTCGGTTTTAGTCGTTTTACCCGCGTAGTTCCCGTTCCCGTGGGAATACCGGGATAAAATATAGCCTGGTTTACTCCCTGATATTATAGATATCCATTGGTGAAAGAATTTTTGAAATCGGTCCAGCCGTTTTGAGGATTACCCGGAACAGACAAAAATTTTTTAATCTGTTTTTTAGGCATAGGTGTGAAAAAGCCTATTATTTTGACATTACAAACAGACACTCCAATTTTATTTATTGGTATAGAAGAAGATATACCGCAATGGGGAATATGCATGATATTTTTTTATTTTTTTAAACGTTTCTAGGTACTAGTTATTACATTACTAGAAATAAATATAACACATCCAAAATATAAACCATTATGCTACAAAATTTTTTAAAAATCGGCATTATTTATGGGCGATGTAAACGCGACTACTTCGGCGCGCGTATTCTGTGACGTCAGAGTACTCGACACTCGTACAAGTTGCTAGGGCTGCCAACTAGGGCAGTTGATATTTTTATAAATATCGTTTTGCGACATATCGATATTTTACAATGTATCAATATCGGGGTTGGCTAAATAGGAAAAATATCGATATATCGATAAAAATATCGATATTGTTATTATTATTACGATTATTAAATATATTATATCTTATTTACCTTGCAGCTTTTAATCCTCCGAGTTTAATTTAAAAAAAAATCGATTATAAAATAATCGATTTTTTTCTCCCAACAGGATTATGATGACTTTTTTTTTAGGAAATGTGAGCTTTATTTTCTAATATAGAATGATGAATTTTGATCAAATTTCGAATAATAAAAATCGATTAATAATCGCCTTTTATTATTTTGATAATCGATTGTAAAAATCGATTATTAATCGATTATTTTTTTGTAAAAATCGATTATTATAAAATCGATTATTTTTCACATACCTAAAAATAATCACTAGAAACATACAAACAGCAACTTGATATCACAAGGTTCTCCTCCTATCCAAGGTTCAAGGAGGGCTATTGATAAAATATCGATATGTCAAAATATAGATATTATTATTTAAAAATATCGATACTTAATACTGAACTTTTTTTGGACAAAGTACGTATCGAGGGTCGATATTTATTTGAATAAATTTGGTGTTTTATCTTTTCTTCTACAAAATCACCGTAAACTTAATCTACTGTAGAAGCGCTGGCATGAAACTGATGATCAGTTATCACTTACTCCTAGAATTTGATAAAAAAAGCTCGGCACGGCAACCCCGCAATGAACGAAGTTAAAGAGTGGTAATGGGGAAAATATCGAAATATCGATATTTTTTCATTATATCGAACTCCAATATTGATATATTTAAAAATATCGATATATCGAAAAACGATTTTTTTTTTAATATAGACAGCCCTAACTAGAAGACTCGGGTGTCACGTGTTCAAAACGTGACATCATAGTACTCCAACCAATGCGGTGCGTTTCAGAAATTTTGCGCGCGAATTTCAAAAAAGGCACTTTTTGATAATTAAATTTATTTATTAAATAATGATAAAATTAAAAAATAATTGTATAGGTATGTTTTTTAAGCAATAAAGATTACAAATAAAAATAATTTGTTCATTTTGGAGTTTCGTGCATATTCCCTATTGGTTCGGTGAGAGATAGAGCCTGCAGCCCAACTTTCTGAGGGTGTTTGCGTGTGGTGGGCTTGGTAATGTGTTGGTGGGGTTGGTAATGCCTTTATATACCGAACCTTATTGCACGCATTCACAATTCCTTCACTTTTTTTACGGTACGCAGCGGCTTAGCAAAAGGCCATGAGCGGCAGTATCACTTAGCATCAGATGTGTAGTTTGCTCGTTAGCCACAAAGAGCAACTAAAAAATAATAAACAAAAATCCCACATAAAAGTAAGGCGTGGTGATTCACTGCATTTACAAACGTTCACCACGCTGAGTTTAGTGTCATGAATATGAATGTATAATTACTTTTAATTTATTCCAATTAACATAATAAATGCATCCGTTTCGTTTTAATCTATACCAATAAATAAAATTGTAGTGTCTGTTTGTAATGTCAAAATAATAGGCGTTTTTCATGCTTACACGGATATTTGCACGACACCTATGCCTAAAATACAGACAAATAAAATCAATGTTACGACGAGGAATTAAAATCCTCCGGGAAAATTTTGATGAGCTTTTTTTTTAGGATATCCACGGTCACGATAGGCAGCGGTGAATTGTATTCTTATTCCGTCACCACACGGACAATCTATAATATATGATACGATAAAACATCGTTCTTCAACAACGATGTATCGTCGATGTTTTGGTTTCAACATCGATGTTTATGAACGATACATCGATGTTTGAAAACATAGATTTTTTTTTGCATCCCTAGCTGTAGACAGACAACTGTCGACCGTGGGGTTTCACCACATAAAATTTGTAAAATCCGAGATCGCGGTGTATACAATTTATCACCCCTCTTATCCGTGGGTGTCGTAAAATACGACTATGTGATATGTTATACAGATAACATCACTGCAAGAGAAGGAACATTCGAAATAAATTCCAACAAGTCTGAGTAATGTGGCATAGTAGGCCAATTTGCCTTCTATTATGGAGGAAGCTTGGAGAGGAGAGTCCAGCAGTGGGACGTATATGAACCGATA
Source organism: Lymantria dispar (assembly GCA_032191425.1). Taxonomy (NCBI): domain Eukaryota; kingdom Metazoa; phylum Arthropoda; class Insecta; order Lepidoptera; family Erebidae; genus Lymantria; species Lymantria dispar. Next base: position 6,493,422 of record CM063445.1, on the reverse strand, counting down.
TGATGTAAAGCGTCTAGTCGCCTTTTATTAGTATTGTAAGGGTTGGTCTTAGAATAATAACGTATAGAAGGATAGTGTCCATACGTAAGCCATCAAAAATATGAAACAAACAATACTACATGCGTGCAAGAGATTACACACGTACACACGCACACTACTATACAAATTATGAAATCAAATTTTGTTTTTATTAACATAAATCGTCGAATTACCTTTAAAAGTAAGGTTATACCTATACTTTTTATGTTTTTCAAATGTGTTGTGACACCATTTGAATGCACAAGCCGTCAAAATTACCTAATATCTGGTTGACCGAGCTTCACTCGGCATATTTTCTTGTTATTTTAATTATTTTCTTCCCAACTGAGCTATCGTAACTCATGACGTTGACAACGAAATTTGAAATCATATTCTTTTAAAATTTAATGTCATTTTTTTATTGTTTTTCTAAAAACACGCACAAAACAACATTTTCTATAAATAAAACCTAGCTAGATCGATTTTTTGGACCCGAAACCTCTAGTATGCCAAGTTTCAACAAAATCGTTGGAGCCGTTTCCGAGATCCTGAATATATACATATATACAAGAATTGCTCGTTTAAAGATATAAGATTTATTTTTTAAGAGTTGCGTACGTACGTGCAGTACAGTGACCATGTATATTATGGAATGGTTCCGGCGTAAGCTCCATTAGGCTCCAATTGAAATGCTTTACTTTTTGTGCGCGAACTTTCATTCTATACGTTATTATTCTAAGGGGTTGGTATTATAAGTAGTTTGTCACCACACGCCATATTAGCTGTCAATATTGTGAACATATGAAGTCCCTCGTTCTGTCACGCACTCATGATTCATATGCGTGCATCGTGTTAATTTTTTTATTTACTCATAATGGCGGTTTCGTAAGGCGTTAATGCCATATGCTTCCATGTAGGATACTTTGTTATTTTTGGATTAATAGGAAATAAATCAAAACGATGATGTGCCTCGTTGGTGTTACTTTTTTTAAGCAACGCTCAAATACTTTTTATACTGGGGATGTTTAAAAAATAATTATTAAATTAAACTTATTACAGTTATCTCTACGAATAAATAAAATTGAAGTGCCTGTTTGTAATGTCAGAATAAGTTTTATTCATGTTCACACGCACGATATCCGATCACGATATAAAAGCTAGTTTAAAAACCTTTTGTCAGCCCGTCTGTTTGTGCCGGGTAATCTTCAAACGGCGCGACCCATTTTGATATCATTTTAATACCAGGTAATATGAGTCCACATAAGGAGTAACATAGGCTATGTTTGATCTTAGAAAAATCCTATAAAATTTTGTCCGGTCCGGGACTCGAACCCGAGACTCGAGATCTTAGGAGATATTGTAGATTTAAAATGCGGGAGCGCAACGAGGGTGGCTCACTAGTATGACATAAATTTGAATTCAATATCATTTGTAGATCCTTACTAATATTATTAATGCGAAAGTAAGTTTGTTTGTTACGCTTTCACGCTTAAACTATTGACCCGATTTAAAAAAAAAAATCACATATGGAAAGTTTATAAATCCTTACTAATATTATAAATGCGAAAGTAACTTTGTTTGTTTGTTCGTTACGCTTTCACGCTTAAACCACTGAACCGATTTCAAAAATTCTTTTACCAATGGAAAGCTATAACATCAGGGAGTAACATAGGCTATACTTTATCCCGGTATTCCAACGCGAACGGGACCTACGCGGGTAATTTGTAATAAATACATACGTCAATCGCTGCTCACATACACGCATATGCACACACATACATACATTCACACACGCAAACAAACACTCAACACTCATTCACACAAAAATGAAAAAGCGAACTCATACAAAAGCACATCCTTCATAATTCAATTCATTAATGTTATTTATATTGTTATCATTCTTATTGTAAGTTATGTTATTCCTTTTTCTTTTTTTTTTCTCTTTTTTTGTTATTTTTCTTTCTTATATATTTGAGGAAAGGGGTTTTCTGAAAACCAGCCCTGCATAATTTCTATGCAGCACAATGCTGAGCATTCCCCTATTGTCAAAATAAATTAAAAACATGTATTTTAATTATTAGTTATTATGTGACAATAAATGCTATTCTATTCTAAGATGACTGAAACCGAAGCGAGGGCGGGCTGCTAGTATCATATAAAGGAACGTCAAGAGACGCGTAAGCGAACTAATAGGCTGTCTACTGAGACTAACTGGGGCGTACGTGCGGTAATCGTAAAGTTAGCAATTATCCGAAACAATGACCGTAATGTAATATACATTTGCGGCAAAATTGATTTGTTACGGTATCTGACGATCGAATTGATCTAGATTCGAAACAGGAAGGTTCTCATCATATGAATAGATCACGAAATCGAAATAAAAGTTATTCGAATTTGAATTTATGGTGCTTTTTTTGGCAGACTATGGACTGGACACACATTTGTGTGCGGTGACGAAAGGGCAGCGCGCGGCCCAATGACCTTCCATGTTCCCTCACCATCGTCACAGTATAGTCATCTATCAGTAATGTATCTCGGTCGTAACCTTGAATTAAATGCCTACGCGGTACTGTGTATGGCCTGGCAGAGTGGCTCAAATCTTAAACATTAAATGTAGGTAGGTTATTTAATTACGATTGAGTGGTTTGTTTTTCTTTAAATGATTGTTGTTGTAATGATATCTGATGTTTACGCGAGCACTACACATTGTAAATAAAACTACTTTTACGGATTATATCGCGTTTGTATTTGATTTATGATTGCCCGACGTTTCGAACACTTTGCAGCATTCATGGTCACGGGCGGACTAAGGTGTCTCACGTCCAACAAGTAATCGTTATTACAGACATTTACAATTATCTACCCGATACAGAAAATAGTTATAAACTTATTAAATTGTTGTAGATAATTGTAAATGTCTGTAATAACGATTACTTGTTGGACGTGAGACACCTTAGTCCGCCCGTGACCATGAATGCTGCAAAGTGTTCGAAACGTCGGGCAATCATAAATCAAATACAAACGCGATATAATCCGTAAAAGTAGTTTTATTTACAATGATTGTTGTTGGTTCGATAAAGCAGAATATTATTGCAATCTGGACAAATCTTAGTGATTTTTAGATTGTAAGCAAACAGTTAAAACCATTAAATTCCCGTGATTTCACCGGCATTGTACCCGATCCCGTAGGAATATCAGGATAAAAATAGCTTAAATATGTTACTGGCTTAAAAATAGCTTTCCATTAGTGAAATAATTTTAAAATCGACCTAATTCTCAAGGTTGCTCCAGCCACACCGGGATAAAATATAGCCTGGGATAAAATATAGTCTTAAGTTATTCCTTATGTACGCCTGGTAGACCTGATGGCAAAATGTAATCAATATGGGTCCAGGCATTTTGATGATTAACTGTAACGAATAGACAGACAGACAAAAAAATTTGGACCGTATTATGTGAGCATAAATAAAACCTATTATTTTGATAGACAAACAGACGCTTCAAATTTATTTATTTGTAGAGATAGAAAATTGGAATAATATCTTGATTGTAACTTACTGTCTGGTAGCTGCTAGAAATATTACCACGCTTTCATTGTTCGTGGGTGTCGCAAAATACTACTAAGACAAAGATTTACATCAAGCTGGACCAATTGGTGATGCCGTCTGGCCAACAATGTCGTCCGCCAGGTCATAAAATGTTGCTAGAACCTTTGCAATATATCTACGATGGCAGAAGAGTGCCTTCATATCGCGTCGATCCAAAGTAATTAGGATAAGCGCAAAATAATGATGATATATCATTGGCTGGGTGGGTGTCTTCGACTATATGCGTTTTATCCCTTTGGGGCAGCCCAAAATTGTTTCTTAGTGAGTGCTTACCCCAAATAACCGATCGGTATACAAAATTTCACATTCTTAGGCCCAGTATCTTTGGCTATACACTTTCACCCTCTTAGGGATTGAATTTCCAAAAATTCTTTGTTAGAGCTCGCTTATCATTGCCAAAAAATTTTTCATAGTGCTTGGTAAGTGAGCACTAAGAATATCTTGGGGTAATCCAAGAAAGCCGACCGTGTACTAAAATGATCCTTCGTAGGCTCAGTGATTTCGGTTAAACGCTGTTCACCCCCTTAGGGCTAAAATTGCAAAAATCTCTCTTTCCCCAAGAAAAGCAACTTTATACAAAATTCCATGTTTCTAGGCCTTTTCGGCTATATATTTTGCACCCCTTTAGGAGTTGATTTTAATAAAATAATTTCTTAGAACTCACTTACAACAAAAGAAAGAGAATTGCATAGAAAGTTTTACGTTCCTAGCACTAATAGTTTAGTCTATACGCTTTTCACCCCCTTCAGGGGGTGATTTTCCAAAAATCCTTTGCTAGTGCTCGTTTACCCCAAGAAATAAGACGATGTAAAAAGAAAATACTTTCCCCTATTTCAACCCCTTATACCTATTTTTTCGCGATAAAAAGTAGCCTTATATCTTTTCTCAAGCTTTAGTACATATCTGTACCAAATTTAATCAAAATTAGTTAAGTGGTTTCGACGTGAAAGTCTATATGCTTTTCAACCCCTTAAGAGGGTGAATTTCCAAAAATCCTTTGCTAGTGCTCGTGAACCCCAAGAAATACGATGGTGTAAAAAAATACGTTTCTAGGGCCAGTGGTTTCGGCTGTATGCTTTTTGATATTTTAGGGGTTGAATTTCATCCTTATATAAATGGAATTTCCAAAACGCTTGAGCGAATATTTATTTATTTATTATTAGGTGCCTGAATACAAAGATTCGTGGTTCTATCATCGAAAATGACGAATTTCCATACAAAATGTCATCCCCTATTTCAACCCCTTATACTCAATTTTTTGCGATGAAAAGTAGCCTATATCCTTTCTCAAGCTTTAGTCCATCTCTGTACCAAATTTCATCAAAATCGTTTAAGTAGTTTCGACGTGAAAGGCTATATGCTTTTCAACCCCTTAAGGGAGTGAATTTCTAAAAATCTTTTGCTAGTACTTGTGCACCCCAAGAAATACGATGGTGAAAAAAAAAAACGTTTCTAGGCCCAGTGGTTTCGGCTGTATGCTTTTGATATTTTAGGGGTTGAATTTCATCCCCATGTAAGTGAAACTACCAAAACGCTGGAACGAATATTTATTTATTTATTATCAGGAGCCTTAATACAAAGATTCACGGTTCTATCATCGAAAATAACGAATTTCCATACAAAATGTCATCCCCTATTTCAACCCCTTATACCCATTTTTTCGCAATAAAAAGTAGCCTATGTTCTTTCTCAAGCTTTAGTCCATCTCTGTACCAAATTTCATCAAAATCGGTTTAGACGTGAAAGACTATATGCTTTTCACCCCCTTAAGGGGGTGAATTGCCAAAAATCCTTTGCTAGTGCTCGTGCACCCCAAGAAATACGAAGGTGTAAAAAAAAATACGTTTCTAGGCCCAGTGGTTTCGGCTGTATGCTTTTTGGTATTTTAGGGGTTGAATTTCATCCCCATGTAAATGAAATTTCCAAAACGCTTGAACGAATATTTATTTATTTATTATCAGGTACCTTAATACAAAAATTCGTGGTTCTATCATCGAAAATGACGAATTTCCATACAAAATGTCATCCCCTATTTCAACCCCTTATACCCATTTTTTCGCAATAAAAAGTAGCCTATGTCCTTTCTCAAGCTTTAGTCCATCTCTGTACCAAATTTCATCAAAATCGGTCCAGTGGTTTAGACGTGAAAGCGTAGCAGACAGACAGACAGACAGAGTTACTTTCGCATTTATAATATTAGTAAGGATACACGATAACCCGTTTTAAAGTACGCTATAACAACTCTTGATATTATTAATACCAACAAAAACAAAACTTGTAAAAAAAAAGCTAAGCCTCGCAACAGAGTTCTTCTACCATAAAAAGTTGTGAGATCCATGTTATACCAAGTCGGTTAACTCATTCAGTCCCTGCTTAAGGGATCTTTCTTCTTAAGTTATTACGTAAATAGCTAACCTAACAACTTCTTATAGTGACTATATCAATATTAAAGATATTTTATGTTTTAAATAAACAGAATGACTTTGCAATCGCATGAAAACACAATGTACCTCACAAGTAATACATATTGGCGACGGAGGCAGCGTGCCTATTGGCCAGGACTCCCCCGTGGGACCTGGAGGCGGAAATGCTCGCAGAGTTGTATCGGCGGGTATCGGGGGTGCGCGGGGAGGGCGGTGTTGTTTCCTTGAGGGAGCTCACCGCCTGGCGCATCGACGCCCGCCGAGACGTCATTGCCCGTTGGGCAGTCCGGCTGAAGAGGCCTCGGTTCGGGGTGCGAACCGTGGAGACCTTCCAGCCAGTGCTGATGCAGTGGTTGGAAAGGCGGCAAGGGGTGCTCTCCTTCCGACTAGTGCAGGTGTTGACGGAGCATGGGTGCTTCGCCAAATACCTGCACAAGGTCGTAAGAAGGGAGAGTACACCGTCCTGCCACCACTGCGATTGCGACCAGGACACGGCGAGGCATACGCTCGAGGCCTGCGCCGCTTGGGCCACGCAGCGCCGTGAGATCGTCGCAATCATCGGTGCCGACCTGACGCGGTCGCAGCCTTCTGCGAGACAGTGATCTCGCAGGAGGCGGCGGATCGCCTGCGCGAGGTGCGCAGCCTCGATGAGGAGATCCGCCGCCGGCGACTGGGGCAGCGCAGGCGCAACTACCTGCGCCTCATGCCGCCCTAGCCGAGGCCGCGGGTGACGTGACCGGGGATTAGTCCGTCACCCGCCGAGAGGCCGACCGCGTGAGGAAAGACCAACGTCCTCCCCGATGGGGGGACGTCGGTCGATGGGATGGTACCGCAATAGGGGATATTCCGTCGGGCCGACCACTGATGTCAAGTAACCCTGCTCTGGTGGTCGGCCCAACGACGAAGGCGATGTGGTGTTCGGGTGGGTTGCGGGTGTACGTGCTTACGCCCCGGACGTAGTGGTGTGAGGAGGGCGCCGACCGCAGCCCACCCCAAAGAAAAAAAAGAAAGGGTGAAAAGAGAGTATAGTCGAAACCACGGAGACTAAGACCGTAAAATTTACTGCCATACTACATGGAATACTGCCATAATGATCGCGCTTTATGTAAGTAAATATGCAAGTAACATACGGTGGCAAATTGGGCAAATTATAGCAAACAAAAATAACTGTCGAGCATTCTGTGCTATCGCCGCCGTCGTCAACAATTTCTGACATAACCAGTATGATGATTGATCTGTTATAGATATTGTTGATGTTGATACTATTACACTTATTCAAATAAAGTAAAGTTAATAGCCAATATGGTATAACTCGAAATATGAATCTCATCATATTTCGTGCCGCCAAGTCGAGCAAAAAAAATGTCGTTCAAAATTGCATCAAAATCGGTTCCATTTGTGGTTTCCATGGGTAACTCCATGTAGCCGACATACAGTTGATCCGTTGAAGCCGTGGCGGACACCATATAACCATGAACCAGGGCCGACTTAAGCAAAATAAGGTCACAAATTACTTTTCTTCGGTGTTTACTACGTGAATAACCAAATTTTAAAGCCCTAAAGCAGTGGTGGGCAAACTTTTTTAAGGGCGGGCCACAAAGGTTAAGAAATTCTAGAGGAGGGCCAGAATTATAGAAATAAATGTATTTTGTATTAAATAAATCTTTTTAATAAACAAAATACCTTTTACTTTTACGCCTTGTTAGGCTTGTGAGACATATGGAATTGTTTTTGATTTTCCATAATATTTTCGAAGGCAGGTTCCATCTGTGACGAAGCAACTTTCAGCAGTGCGATAAGGTGTTCAGCAGTCAATCGGTTTCTGATTGAGTTTTTCCGTTCTCGGCCCCGCCGCCTGCGCCTCACATTTCACCACGCTTTGCGACCCGTATTTCGCACCGCATGAACTACGCGGCTAATTATAATAATAGAATGGATTTTTCCAATAAATAAACTAATACCTGTGACATTATGAGATAATGAAAAACTCAAAATACCCCTGACGAATGGGCTTTCATTAAAAATTCGGCGATTTTTAATTATAAACATCAGTTTTTATTTTTCGCGCCTAAATGCTGACTAGAATATTTAGGACTCTCGGCGGACCGGATTAAATACTTTCGCGGGCCGGAGCTGGCCCGCGGGCCGTACTTTGCCCATCACTGCCCCCTAAAGCAATAAAAATATAATCATTAAAATTTTAGAAACAAGCAATTTATGTTGGTTCCATATCTATACTAGTATATAAAGCTGAAGAGTTTGTTTGTTTGAACTACTGGTCCGAATTGAAAAATTCTTTCAGTATTTTGTTATTTTGTAACTTAAATTAAGATGGAATTATTGTATGCATTTGCTTTAGAACTAAATAAATAAATTGTTATTATTATAGTATTAAATAGCCCATTTATCGAGGAAAGCTATATTGTCACGCTAAGACCAACAGGAGCGGAGCACCAATGAAGAATGTTTCAATTTTTTTTTCTTTTGAGAGTTTCTGCTGCGTAAACGGCTAAATTTTCGTAAAATGATGTGTGACAGAATCGTATTATTAAAAAATATTTTTACCTTCTACGTAAACAAAGTCTTAGGTTAAAGTTAGCGTTAGCCCAAAGTATCTATACCAAGCGGACGAAGTCGCGAGCAGAAGCTAGTATTAGATAGATGACCCCCATGGCGTTCAACGTGTTAGGATTGATGGATTGATGATAATATTGACGAATTTATGATAATATTTAATAAGGCAACAGAATTTAGTTTTATTTATTATTTTTATCATTTATTTATCAATAACACATTATCGTTATTATGCAAATTATATCGTACAGCGTAAGAATAATCTACTCATAAATTAAATGTGGCGACATAAAATATTAATTATTTTAATCAAATTAACCCCTGAATCTATATCTATATACTAACTTTAAAGTTGATTGTAGACTGTTTGTTTGTTTCAACGTGAATTTTTTTTTATTATTGTTGGCGGCAAACGAACAAACAGCACACCTGACGCTAGGCCGGTGCCTACCGTGAAAAAAGTGTGCGTGCGTGCAGTGCGTGATACTAAAGTCATCACCAAGATAGTAAAATACACCACGCGTTACATCCACAGAAAGTTGCGCTTCCGACTCTCTCGCTCATAGAACGAAGAGCAATAACAAATTGCTACTACTCAGACCTCGATTTTCACATAAGCACGCAGTTTAAGGTTAAAAAAAAATACTACGCTTAAACAAAATTGGGTTTTAGCTTGTGTATTTAGAATATTGTAAATAAAAAAAGGAAAAAAAAATTTTTTAATTAAACGGTTTTATTGTAAAGAAACAGTAAAAATAAAATTGTGGGACACTACAAAACAAACATTTTAATTGACGTCTGTAGATATTTGACGTGCCCCACGATTTTATTTTTACTGTTTCTTTACAAGAAAGCCGTTTAATTTAAAAATTATTTTTCCCTTTTTTATTTTCAAGTTTTTAGTTTTTATATTAATTTTGTATAGAGCACTGTATTCTACTTGTCAACATTTTCATTTAATACCCATATTAATGGGATTGAAAAACAAATAGGTTGTCCGCCATTTTGTAGCGGCAGCCATCTTAGATTTTGAATTTGTATAGTGCATTGTATTCTACTTGTCAAGCCCTTTCGTTTGATACCCATATTGATGGGATTGAAAAAAAAAATAGGTTATCCGCCATTTTGTAACGGCGGCCATCTTGGATTTATAAAATTATTGACTATACATAATTGTATTGTCACCAAAACCAAAGACGTATACCAAATTTCAGATCAAAAGGTTGACAGGAAGAGGGTGAAATTTCAATTACTAAATTTGACCCAACAAAGAAAAAAATAAACAAACAAACGGGGGTAAGCTAAATAAAGCCGTTTAAAAATTGGTCACATAGTATAGGTAACCTAACCTATGTATCGCGAAAAGTTATAATATATAACGCTGCGACAAATAGGAGCAGATTTACAGGACTATAATTCTGTAACAATGCCACAGTGTACTAGTGGTTGGACCACACTGTTGACAGTTGATTGTCTACAGTCGCGGGCCGGTCCGTCCGGGGTAGTACCAGAAAATCGACGTCCGAGTAGTAGCAATTTGTTATTGCGCTTCGTTCGGTGAGTGAGAGGGCCGGAAGCCCAACTATCTGAGGGTGTTTGCATGTATTGGTTTTTGGTGATGCTTTTAGCATCACCGAACCTTATTACATGCATTAACACTCCCTTCACTTTCTTCACGGTAGGCAGTGGCCTAGCAAAGATCCATGAGCGGCAGCAACACTTACCATCAGGTGTACTGTTTGCTCGTTTGCCACAGTTTGGATAAATTAAAAAAAAAAACATGAGCATCGCGAAACGTCAAATATAAACGCGATAAAATCCGTAAAAATAGTTTTATTTATAATGTGAAATACTCGCGTAAGCATCAGAAATCTTTATTCAGCGTCGAGGTAAGAAATACTTGTACATGTAAGTAATAAATAAATATATGTTTCACTTCCAAGTTCACATCTTTCTTACGTATATCTGCCATACAATAAATTTAACGTTTATTGCAGCTTTCTTGTGTATGCAATGAAGCTAAATGTCAAATTATAAAAATTCAATAGGTATATTTTATTCCTTGGCGTTACACATAAGAGCAAGTTCAATGAAATTTTGTTTTTTTGTAGTGAAACTTCTTTAGAATCGTTGTAATTTCAAACTCGATGAAACGAAAAAACGAGTCCATAGAGACTTAAACACGTAAATAGGCTTCAGCCGGCGAGAGAATGAGATAGAACACATTACACCTTCTCGGTCTCCTAGCGTCCCCACTATCGGGTACTAAAGCATTGTTTGTTATTTTTTTATTGATTTTTTTTATATTGACAAAAACGTTATTTTTTTATTTTGTGTGACTTAGATGTTAGCAGAATATGACAACTTTACCCGGACTGGTGGAAGAGCGCCAAGGGCTCTCAACCCGAGTTTAAAAAAAAGTAAGTCCTATTTAAATACATTTACCAAAGTGGAGTTTCTTATTGCGACTTGTGAACTATTTCTTTAGTATGGTAATTCTTGATACGTTTAACCTAAGTGTATTTGATCATTACTAAAATTAACTTTTCTTATACTGCAGAATTATCCGCATGGTTACGGAGTAAGAATACAATTAACCACACCCTATCTTGCTCTTGGTGTCATAAAGGACGACTAAATGCAGGTAACATCGATGCAAGAGAAGGAAAACTCGCTACAGCGAGTTTACCGTTTTACAAAATGGTATTCCAACATGTCTGACCTGCATGGAATAGTAGGTCAATTCCCTTCCCATAGTGGAGAAGGCCTGAGCCCAACTGTGGGACTTATATAGGCTGAGATGATGGTGATGATATTGCACAATATACGTTGGCCTTCAGTTGAGATAGCCTAAAGACTTAATTTTACTTCACTGTATCGAATTATCGTATCGAGAAAAGAACGTTGCTGTGTTTGCTTGTTCAGTACTTACCGTCATCATAATCACCCTGTTCTCATCCCAATTATTTTGCGGTCGATTTAAATGTACTCTTCTTTCATAGTACATATTGGAAAATTTAGGTTTTATGACCAGTTGCCGAGTACCGTGTGGTGACGGAGTAAGAATACAATTCACCACTCCCTATAACATCGGGATGCATATAACATCTGTGCAAGAGAAGGAAAACTTGAAATGAAACTCTATACCAACATGTCTGACTAGCATGGTATAGTATTCAAATTCCCTCCCATTGTGGAGGAGGCTCGAGCCCAACAGTGGGACGTATGTGGGCTGCGATGATGATGATAACCAGTTGCCTGCCTGACGTCAACACTCCTTAGGAATATAATTGTTGACCAGATGCTATCAGACGTAGTGGCACAAGTCGATGTAAATCTTTTAGTCGTCTTTTACGACACCCAAGTGCCATTGCGTGGGTGTCGTAAGGATTTGTAGTATTCGTAGCCGCTAACACAGTGCAGCACAGTGCTTACGGCATAATTAGTAAAAATCACAGTTCTCGAATATCATCGGTTAGTCGTGGATTGAATTCAAAGGCTGATAATAATTCAAAGGCTTCGGATATGAAGAAAAAGAGGTAATTGCCACTATTGATAAAGTGCTTAATGTTCTATTAGTAAAAAGAAAAGGAAATATATCTTATATATGTCAATATAATAATTTGTGTCATATTTTACTCCCCTCTTTTTTTTTAATAGAAAAGCCGTCAAAACAACTTCCTCGGGCTACTACTACTACTACTTTAAAAAAAATATGAAGATAACCAAATAAATTGCCAAAGTATCTTCCAATTATAATTTAATTGTCTCCAAAGCAAGTGTGAAAAGATTATGAATAGCAAACGCGCTTCATCATAGTGCACTTTCTCTCAGCTAAAATGCAATGGATTGATTTGCTATTAAGTTACAACAAGGCACAAAAAATATTGTAATGGCTGAACTAATAATGTACCTAGAGTCCATGGAAGAAACAATTTTTCTACGCTTTTTTTATTGCAAACGAGCAAACAGTATACCTGATGGCAAGTGTTGCTGCCGCTCATGGACCTTTGTAAGGCCACTGCCTAGCGTGAAGAAAGTGTGAATGAGTGCAATGAGCTTCGATGATACTAAAGGCATCACTAAAATGCCACATGCAAACATCCTCAGAAAGTTGGGCTGTATGAGTTGTATATAGCTGTTAGCTGAAGATGGCTTTCACAGCTTCGCCTGGACTATGGGTGAACGCTGAGAACTCTTAACCTAGTAACATACACACATTAACACATGCAAACAAACACTCAACACTCATACACACAAAAATGGAAAGGCGAACTCATCATACAAAAGCACATCTTTCATAATTCAATTCATTAATGTTATTTATATTATTATCATTGTTATTGTAAGCTATTTTTATTCCTTTTCTTTTTTTCTTTTCTTTTTGTTATTTTTTCTTTCTTATATGTTTGAGGAAAGGGGTTTGCTGAAAACCAGCCCTGCATAATTTCTATGCAGCACAATGCTGAGCATTCCCCTATTGTCAAAATTAATTAAAAACATGTATTATAATTATTAGTTATTATGTGACAATAAATGCTATTCTATTCTAACATGGAAGGAATGGATTGAAAATACAATTTTTATAGCGCTTGTATAATACCGGCGACCGTTAAGGCATACTTTTTGTATTTACAATTCTGCGGTAGTTAGGAGTAGCACAAAATACAATGTTCAAAGTACAACAATGGTTGATGAATCTTACTTTTAAACTAAAGCTAATAAAATTATATTAAATTGTTTCTAACTTACGGTATGTGGAGTTGTTATTGTATATACAATGATATTGCCGTAGACTGATGTTATCAGCCCGAAAAGGCTTCCAATGAGGATGGCACCCATCATGATGGCGCAGCACTTTGGTGCTCACCACTTCCCACTCAAGTCTCATGTACTCCTACGCAGATCAGTGTAGGCAGATGAGGCAGTAGCATGGTTTGTGTACCTATTGGACAATACAAGAATAATTAACATTTTATCGTTTAATTTTTGCTATATATGCAACTATTATTTATACGGATTTATACAAAATATGTGCAAGACATTGTAGATGCTATATTTATAAAATATTACTAGTAAAAAAGCATAATAAATAATATACAACTATTAACTTTATTTAAAATTTCAACACCTCAATATATTTTTAAAAATAATATAATTTCAATGAGCGTATAAAAAGCGTGACTAAAAGGCTTATAAGGAGTTAGGGCCCTGTGGACCGGCTAGTGTAATAAGCGGCTCCCTAGTTAGGGGCCACGCCCACCCTTGCCACAGGGCCCTGAATATCGTGTAGTGTAATACGCCTTTATGCCGCCATTGGTCTGTAATGCGATGAGACTTCTTAACTCGCGACTTCTTGAGATGTTTGTTAATATTTTTGGTATCGTTGGTCAAAATCACTGCCATGTTATCGTCTTGCGTGACGGCGACCGACGTCCTGGGACAGGGACGTCGAGAGATGAGGGTACCCGAAAGGTTATTCCGTCGGGCCGACCACTGAGGACAAAGAACTCGGCACTGGTGGTCGGTCCAACAATGAAGGCGACGTGGGTACAGGTGTGTTATGGGCCCGCACGCCATCCTTTCGTCGCCCCGGCCGGTATGGACCGCGTGTGCGCTTAAATCAAATCAAATCATTTATTCTGTATAGGCCCCTTAAGGGCACTTACATATTGTCAAATTACAGTTTTGAACACAATACAATAATCTACCACCGGATCGGAACGCGGCCACATACTGAGAAGATCCGGCAAGAAACTCAGCGGGCAGTCATTTTTTTTCTTAATCTTTTAAATATGTATACATAATATTATGCTTAAGTACAACATATATGGTATTAGCTCCAGTGTGATGCCCTTCGAAATTAAATATATGTGTATAAATTTTCAAGATTTAATGCAAGACAAAAAAAAATTAAAGCATAAAGAAAGGAAGAAAATATGGCTGGACCAGATCCCACAAGCAGCACCCGATCACGAGTTAACTACTAGAGCAGCCATCACTCTCTTCAACCAAATTAGAGGGAAGGGAGCGACCCGCCCCACATACACCATACTTACCATAGCCCACCCATAAAAAATAAAATAATTAATTTATTTCTCCTTCACAAAGGTACACAGATTATACAGGCACAGCATAAATAAGGTGGCAAACTTTCCTTTGTGAGAGGCTGGTGTCTATAATAAGGAACCCTGTGTCACAGATCACCAAATGTTAATTTTCTTTGAAAATCTAACTAATAAGATCTCTTAGTAATTTTTTCATACCTACCTACTTATTCACCTACTCAGTATGGTGATGGAGTAAGGACCACCCGGTTTCATACTTGGGAGTGACATAAAAGTTCACTAGGGGTCTCATATACACCATAATATTAAATGGCAGATAATCTGCCATTTAATATTATTACTTGGCTAAAAATGCTGATGTATTATGATGATTATATCCAACTTGCAAGAAAAAGGGAAACTCGAAATAAAACCATATACCAATCCACCTGACCAGTGCGTTATAGTAGGTTAATTTCCATTCTAATGTGGAGGAAGCTCAAACTCGGCAATGGGAAGTATATGAGCTGAGATAATATAATAATAAATAACAAAGAAAAGGATGGAGGATAAATTTTATTGACAAACCTTCACCAGATGTTCCATACAATTTTTATCTATACTAATATATAAAGCTGAAGAGTTTGTTTGAACGCACTAATCTCAGGAACTACTGGTACGATTTGAATAATTCTTTCAGTGTTAGATAGCCCATTTATCAAGGAAGGCTATAGGCTATATATCATCACGCTAAAACCAATAGGAGCGCAGCAGAAATGAATGTTTAAAAATCGGCGTTTTTCCTTGTGAGAGCCGCCGCTGCGTGCGCTACACAAACGGTTAGTTTTGCAAAAATTATTATATATGACAGAATCGCATTATTTAAAAATATTTTCACCTACGTAGCCCAAAGTAACTATTTCACTCGGACGGATTCACAGGCAGCAGCTAGTATATAGATAAGAGTATTTTTTTCCATGAAATGATAAGTCTATGCAGGCTTGGATCTTAAACTTCTGACAGCAAATAATATTTACTTAACTATATGGAATATCAGCTTAATAAACAAAAGATAAAAATATTCAGATTTCTTTCTTTCTCTCCGTTAATATAAACTAGGGCAATAACTACCTTCAATGTTATTACAAAGATAAGTTGATAATAATATCAGATAACATTATTTCATCTTTATTGTATGTGCGAGCTATAAATAAATGCATAATGTTTTGTCAATGAATTCTTGCATACTTGTGAAATCTGTATTGCAAAGCATAAAATTATATACCATTTTGCAAAACAAGATTACAAGATATTAATAAACAAATTTTAAAGAAAGATGGGTTAGGTAAATAGGTATCTGAGCTGACCGGGGACTTCAAGATTGATACCAGCAGTCAGCCTAACGGTGCTGAGAAGGAACACAGTGGGTTATGGGCTGCTTGTCGCCTTTCATCACTCAGGATGGAATGGAGGGTATGTTTAGACCATAAAGAAAAAGGTAATAAATAACATATACATAATATTCCTCGTGAAGGTTAAGAATGCAATGCACCACCAACCACCTTTTACTTTCTAGTAGATGTAATCTGCTATGGAATTACCACGAAAATGGCATTGGCACTCTTATGGGGAACTTATAGGACTAATTGCAATCACCAAAGTGCATGCCAAGTGTGATGATCATAGCCTTATATTCTGTTGGAAGAGTCTAATTTCAAAAATGGACTTTGATGGTCCAAAATGGACCTTGATGGATAGGTAAGTATACAAAGTGGTATCTAATTGAGATGTCATTATATGGTAAGCATCTTTGAACATCTGAACATCATTATATTCAGAGATATTTCAACTCTAGCTCCATTGAACTAGAGTTGAAATATCTTAAAAGCATGCTATGGAAAATGATTTTTATCATATTATTATAGGAAGTAGAAACCATAAATTATATTATTTTGCAAGACACGACTAGGCAGTTTTACAAGACTCAATTTCTATAAAAATTATTTGTACATAATGAAAATAGAAAAAGAATAAATTATTCATGATACAGTTTATTGCATATATCCCATACCCTAAAATATTCTTGAAGCCTCAAAAGGGCTTTAATTGTAGGTTATGGCTTGTATAAATATATATCAATCCTGAGGTGTGATTCTCGTCATACAAATTAAACTACATGAACAGACATAATGAAACCTATATACAGCGACTCATAATAATAATCTCAGCTCACTTACATCCCACTGTTAGGCCTGCACCTCCTTCTAACACAAGTAGGGACACTGACCAACTATATCAGACTGGTCAAACTAATATATATATAGAATGTATCAGCTTATGGGGCAACTGTTCGAGTATGTTGTAGTTTAACAGTCATAGATCGTAATTAGAATGTATATTACACAAAAAACAATATAACGTAAAAGTTATAGTGATTACAAAAATGTGTGTCTAAGAGTCTATGCCTTAATGTTACGTATTATGTAGGTATGTATAGACTGGATACATGTAGGCATGTAAAGCTTCGACAGTGTAACTAGGTATTAATTGCACAAACACTTCAATGGTAACATAGCTACAAAGGTACCTTGTCAATGATCATCAGCTGATCAGTTGATTTAAAGAGAAGTTTGTCTTGCTTATGCGAATGTAATCTTTGATTTATTCAATTTCTAAGAACCATTCAACAAGGTGCGAATATGTTGCAGATTAAGTATCACTGACTTTATACATTTCAATCAGATTTACACAAAAAAGCGATGACAAAATTGAAAACTTTACATGTCTCTAATTCATAAAAGAATTAATATTTTCCATCAATTTTTTTTTCATGGGTTCTTACCACAATTACCTAGCTCCGTTTGGCCAGTTGCCCCTAACCCGA
Source organism: Lymantria dispar (assembly GCA_032191425.1). NCBI lineage: Eukaryota > Metazoa > Arthropoda > Insecta > Lepidoptera > Erebidae > Lymantria > Lymantria dispar. The sequence continues at coordinate 6,475,868 of CM063445.1, read as the reverse complement.
TACACCTGTATATATATATACTGAAAACATAATTTAAAGAACACACATTACAAACGGGAACTGTAATCATCCAATTTATTCATTTCAATAAGTTTGGTAAAAAGTCTATAGAATAATAAACACCATGTTACAGATAAAATTAAAAAGACGTTAATACTTATCTACATATTTATCTAATAGTTATAAATTTGGTCATTGTGTCAGGGATATGACAGTTGTTGACCTAATAATATTTACTTACTATAACTGGAGTTATGAACTCATAACCACATATTTGAATTATGCAGCATATAACTATATATTCACAGTACACAAAGGAAACTGAACGAACTATATCGTTACTGTTTCGTAATCCAAACATAAATACAGTATAAAAATGCTTATGAAATAATAGTAGAGTATAATTAGAAAAAAAAAATGTTACGGTCTATAGCGGATAAGTTAATTAAATTATTTGTTGAGACAAGTGTTAGCCTTGGATCACGTGTTTGTTGACAACAATAATATAATGAGATGAGCACATACTAAATAAGACTACAAATAACACCGAAAGAACCAATCACTTTTAAATGTAAAAATACGAAACACTACTTACTTTAAAAACTAAAACTCTCTCCCACGATGTTGTCACTTTACACTATTTTGATCACAACACGCTTTTCCACGAAAATTTAGATGAAACGAAAAGAAAATGTATAATTACGACTCATTCTTTTCCGCTGTAGGAAAATCAGCAATACCATAGAGAATTTAAATTTATGTCAAAACTATATTTCCGTTCAAAATCTATAGCGTTGCTAGGCTAATTGTTACATTTTTTATATGCAAAAATAAATTATAGTAAATTTTCTATGAATATAATTAAAAAAAAAATATGTACATTTATAAAAATAAATTAAGAAGCTTAATTTTTTTAAATATTTGATTATAAAATGTTAAATATAGCCCGTGCAAAAAATATTGTTTCCGAACGTACGGTCTGTGTAGCATAGATAAATAAAATACACTTATAAATTCGGAACTATGTAGCCAATTTAAGGAAATACCTTACATCTAGGTAGTTTTAAGTACAATCTGACAGGAACATTAAATGTTATGTTCATGTTCATCAGCCTATTGAAGACCAGAGAAGGCTTAAATAATTTTCATCGTCTTTTATGTAGTATAATGTAGTGCAAGTGCGAAAGTATAGTAAAGGTATATATGTATGAAATACCTGTGTCTGACGTTTGTTTAAAATGACAGTAGAGTGCCATCGTACTTGATTTTCTGATAATGACTTTAAATTTATTGATAAATAAATAATTGTCACGTAAATTGATAAAGAAATTCACTCGCCATTAGTAACAATGAAGTCGTATTTGTAATACAAATATATTGTTACGATAAAATTGAAGACCCCAAAGTTTTTTGCAGCATGTGAGAAAATATTTGGTTTTTTGTTCATAAACTATTTATGATTTAAGGATAGTTCAATGAATCTAGTAATTAAATAACATACCTAAAAAGCAAACATCCAGTTATAGGCCAAAACGGGGGGTTAATGTCTTGTGACTAATCTGAAACAAATCAGAAGAACAGGTTGAGTAAATCATTATTGTCATATAATATCGCTGTTGTTAAAAATTGTCATGATTTTATTAATTCGCTAACTATAGATTAACCATCCGCGTGAGGGCAATTGCCGCAATACCATAGTGCCGTATGGCATTTGTACTATAGTATTCACAAAATAAGAGGCCCGTTTTGACACTTGGTCTTACCGATGTATTTAGTGATGAACCTTACGACTCGATCCTCACTATCAATCGAATCAAGTTTATATGAGTATATAATGGATTTGAATATGTATTGTAAAGTGCATTGGATTAAACTTCTGATTTGAAAATTTTACTTGAACTGTGATATTGTAGATATTTTGAAATGATACAATGTTGATCATTTTTCTACCATTTAATATCTTTGTTACAATAACATTCACTCAATTACAAAAATATCGAGAAAAGTGAATCTTCAGTCAATCATTTTCTTAAGATGATGAGCCAAAATTGTCAGTTGAGCTATCGTCATTCATATTGTCAATATTGACGTCTCGAATTTTCAGTAAAAATCACTACACGGCTGGTGAAATTCTGTAATTAGTTGGTCTAAATACTAGTATTCAAATTAATAATAGCGGCCAAGTACCAATCCGCCTTAAAAAATATATCTTGATCGATTTATTTTTCCTTAACCGATTATTAATAGTCTGTGGTTAATATGAAAAAAATCGTTATGCCACAGCACTTAGGCCAGTGGGCGGTATCCGTCAATGAAAAATGTAATTACCTTCTGAACATTTTAATCGATAAAAAATAGAAAACTTCTTGGGCGTGATCTGTCAAAACGGGCCTTTTATTTTGTGACAACTATAGTAGCCTAATCAATGTGTAGGAGGTAAAAATTAAAGCAAAACAAGGGAAAATTATTAGTTAAATTGGCAACATACATTTATGCAACGGTTGTCACGTCATGTATCTATCTGCACATTTCCATTTTTGGACATTTTCAGTTGATAATGAGAATTATAAAATCTATTAATGGTGTAAAAGTAACGAAAGAAAGCGTACCCGTATGTATTCGTTACTAGAAGAATGAGTACTCGTTACTTTCGTATCGTTACGTTACTCGTTACTTTTGATACCTGTATCTTAGGACACCGAATCGAGTCGTATTCCGTATCCTTACAGTATAACTATAACGTCACGGCATAGCAACATTCGTTATTTGTAGAATACATTTGTATACCAAGCTACGTAAGGTCCATTTTTCACTTTACCGTATGTTGAACCCGTTTTGTGTTAAAGTTATTCTAAATTTAGATTCATTTAATAGGTAACGTGTAAAACTACAAATGAACTATTAACAGAATCTACAAAATTTGCAATGGATTTATTATTTCAAAAATGTTGACAATGAGTTTATGTTATTTCTAATCTTAAACTTTGTCTACAAACGCAATACATTCAACACACAGTAAAAAATTTAACGACGAATTGCCAGATTATATTTTACTTATCAAACAAACATCGTTCTTTGTAACGTACATCTTTAAATACACAGAATAAGAGCGCGAATGTATAATATATACGATCAGCAAACGTTATAGGCATCAACGTTACTTGTGTGAACTAAAACAGTGTAGGTACCCAACTACCCATAATACGAAACATGCGAGTAACGAAATAGATTCGTGAGTAACGTTTCGTTACTTCGTACTAAATGCCGCACCCGTTACTTAGTACCGAATACATTCGGTTTGCTACAGTTCTAAAATCTATTTAGGGCTACCACAAGTTGCTCCTAGAAAAAAGAGCGACATAAGACGGTTATAAAGAGACATATCGCATAAAATTGCATTAAAAGCGCCTATCTACCATCAATAGCAATAGGCCGATCGATATTTTTAAAATTTAACTGGAAATAATAGTTAAGGCTCGATCCACACTGTGATGCCGTACACGGTCCGATCAAGCTCCGGTCTCGGTCCGATCAGATCTCGCTGTGTCTACACTACTAGTTCCACAATCAGTCTGTCTCGATCCATGGTCGAGAGGCGTGGGTTCGAATGTGTGACGATCATTTTTCGCTAGTAATCAAGTTTATTCTTTTAAAATGTTCGCGAATTTCACCATATACACTTTTTTCTCGGAAAACCCTTACAGAAAAGCTGGCGAGAATAATAAAATTATAGTGTGATTATTTATTATTCACTAGCAACCCGCCCTCGCTTTGCTTCAGTTTCAGTCGCCTTACCCGCGTAGTTTCCGTTCCCGTGGGAATATCGGGATAAAAAATAGCGTATGTTACTCCCTGATATTACAACTTTCCATTGGTGAAATAATTTTTGAAAGTGGTTTAAGCGTGAAAGCGTAATAAACAAACAAACTTACTTTCACATTTATAATATTAGTAAGGATAATCAAATGTTATAAATCACACGCAAAAATTATATTACTTACCTTTTTCGGAATTCCACGATTTATTACTAGCCATGAAAGATGAAACGTCTCCATGCACGGCTGAAGAAATACCGAAGTTGAAACAACAACGTTTTCACACTGTGTCGGTACAAGTCATGACAATCGATCCGACCGATCTCGCTCCAGTCAAATATTCTTTTCGACCAACCGGTACCGGCACGATATTGAATCGGAACTAGAGCGATACGATAGTGAGAATACTCTGATTCTTTCTTATTTAAGAATATTTTATCAGACCGGGAACGGAACGAGACCGGAGCGAGATCGAACCGTGAACCGCATCACAGTGTGAATCGACGCTAATAGGTTAGGCTTGTAAGTATAAAGGAAAAGCTTTGTCTGGGTAAGAATTCAATAAGTCGCTAGCCATTCCTTTCGGAATTGTAAAAATCGGCTACTGGAATTCCACAAGAAAACTTATAACACCAGCTTCCAGCTTATAGCATCGGCGCTAAGCATTGATAACGAGCATTTTTTGAAGTGAAACCTAAGCGCGCTGTACACTTTTTGTGGGTATCTATTAAATAAGGCTGAGCCGTGGCGTACAGCTACGTAACGCTCCTTCGAGTAAAATCGACTTTTGTCGACCAAGGCAGCATTTTTAGACTACGATACAAAACACTAGGGTAATTGATACGCAATTATTATTATTATATAAAATATTAGTATTTCTTATTAACCTCGCCTTTATGATATCAATTCTGTCGTGTGGTCTAAAGTTATTTTTTTTTTATGTGTGACTTAGTTGTTAGCCTCAGATGGCTGTGACAACTTTACCCGGACTGGTGGGTGAGCGCTGAGGGCTCTCAACCCGTTTAAAGTTAAGCGACCCATCCCGAGGGCACCCCCTGTGGGGTACGGACCTCGGCTCGGGCGGTCGCTGGCAAAGTGGGCACTCCCACGTTTATGATTTTAACGCGACACGTCTTCCTTCCCCGTCGGCGGGGGCGGTAACGTGGATATTTATTACTATTTGTCAAGGCCGCGCGGGCTGTGTATGCCTCAGTCTGGGCGAGCGTAATAATGTCGTCGGGTTCGTCGAGTATTAGTCGCGGTTGTTTAATCGCGGACATTGTAGAGGGGATGTAAGAACCCGCCTTACCACTAATGGGTTCGGGTGTGTCGCGGCAGAGTCGAAGTAGCGGCGGGAGCACTGTTTCATGAATTGCCTGAGGTCGGCAAGCCAAGATCTATGTGAAGATCCACATTGCGCATGTACCACGGTGCTCCCGTCGCTCGGCGCATGAACCTATTCTGTAATGCCTGTAGCCGATGTAGCCTGCGTGGCTTCGCTTGTGTGAACACTACACTTGCATACGTCATGATAGGACGTATACAAGCGGTGTATAATCTAACTTTATTGCGGAGAGATAGCTTAGACTTTGCGTGTACTAAGCTGTGTAACCATCCTAGCACTAGGTCTGCGCGCGCGCGGACTCGCCCTGTGTGAGGACCGAAGGTCAGTCGTCTGTCCAAGGTCACACCCAGATATTTGACCTCCCTTGTCCAGGGGATGGGTTGGTCGAACATCTTTATCTGTGGGTATTCAGCCATTGGGTAGCGGCGATCTATCCCCTTATGGAATATGATCGCCTGGCTTTTGGTGGGGTTTATACCGATTCTCCATTTCCTAGTCCATTTTGCTAGGGCGGTAGCCGCAGTTTGGAGAGCGGTTATCACTGTTGAGGGAGATTGACCTGCATAGAAGATGGCAGTGTCGTCAGCGAATAATGCTGTTTGAATTCTACTATGTTGGGGTATGTCGCTGGTGAACAGCGAGAAGAGAATTGGAGAGAGCACCGATCCCTGGGGGACGCCGGCTTCTAGTGGGTGCGGTGCTGATAGAGTACCTTCCACTCTGTAGGGAAACCTACGCTTGAGTAGGAAGTTCCTAACTATCATAACTAAGTAGTGGGGGATTTTAAGCTTTATTAACTTGAAAATAAGGCCGTTATGCCAGACTTTGTCAAACACTTTTTCTACATCAAATAGAAGCATACCCGTATATAAACCGCGTTGCAGTTTATAACTTGTATACTCGACTATTCGATGTACTTGCTGAACGCAAGAGTGTTGCGTGCGAAAGCCGAACTGAATCGGCGGGATGAGGTTGTTATCCTCAGCGCACTTTCTTAGCCTACTAAGTAGTACGCGCTCATAAATTTTACCTAAACTGTTTAATAAGCTAATCGGGCGGTGTGGTCTAAAGCACACATCATTTTTATATATACACTTTTATTTTGCGGATAGCCATCATCTACCTCGACGACATGATTACTGATCGAATATAAATTTCTAATTGACTTATGCGTGAAAAAAAAATATTAATTTTTGTCACGTGATTGTATCGCGTACCAATAGAATACCTATACCAAATCAGTGTGTTTTACGATTAAAATTTGTACAATAATGATGATTGGTAAGGTTAAAATTCGTGCGAACTTAAATGTGCTTAATCACGACGATTCTAAGTGAAGGAAATTGGAATGCAGGCAAAACAGAAGGATAATATATATGAAATTATTATGTCCATCTATATTCTATATAAGGAGTAACACAATTAATTACTCCTTAGGTTTTTGTCACGTAGTCGATCTAAATTCAAATATGGTGTGCACAGTTAATGCTTTTAAAAACTGATTTATTTGTAATTAAAAATAGAAAATCTCTGTCAAATTAATTCTTTTTGTAACTTTTTGTTTACAAAAAATATTTAAAACCATATTAGTGTACTACTACAAACCACCGCTGTAACTCCTGTTAGCCAGGATCCACAGTAGTCTCCATAGTTCACATAGAGGTGTGACCCTAAGGCAGTCAGGAAATTTTATTTTTCTTGAGTCTCGCAACAAATTTAATTACAAAAGTTAAGCAGAAAGAGTTGTAAGATATTGATTCCACTTCTCAAGACAAGAAGCAAAATTCACTAGTTAGCCAATAAATAAGAGCCGCACTGCACCAGGGATATGGGAGAGCTTGACGGGACCTATATCTGTGCCTTAAGAATGACTGCTGAATGTACTCAACATTGGGCTTAGTGTGAATATTTGCGTCAAAGTATTCGTATCGTTATCGAAACCAATTGGTATGATTTGGAGCAGCGCCTCTATCGAGCCATAGGGGCACTACTTTAAATACAAACAAATTAGTCTCGATAACGTTACGAATACTTTAACGCAAATATTCGTGGTAAACCCACATAACGCCTAAACACCCGAAACTTTGCTACAAGGTCTATATAAAAACAAACTGTCTAACTTACGATCGCACTTATTACGTCAGAGATCGCACTTCCCAGAGAATGTAGTGTGCCGCTTGCTCATACTCGGGGGCAGATGTGGAATATTGACATAATGGGGAGGGTACAAGTTTTCAAGAGAATAATTTACTTCTGAAATCAGTCACAATAACCTGTTAGAAATTAAGCCACACAATAGTCAACCTCAAGCCACATTTTCTCCAAGCGCTTGCGGATGCATGGGAGCCGCCATCTCTATCTATTTTAAAAGAGATGACCACCTTTTTTGTGATGAATCCCATCCCTTCTGCTATTTGAGAAGAAGTTCTTCATAAATAATAGACTATGGCGTAAACAATATAGCGAATGGATGAAGTTTCCCGTAGATAATAGATTGTTTTTTTTTTTGTGGGTGGGCTGCGGTCGGCGCGCCTCCACACCACTCCGTCCGGGGCGACAGAGGGGCTTAAGCACGCAACTACCGCAACCCACCCGAAACCCACGTCGCCTTCGTCGGTGGGCCGACCACCGGAGCAGGGTTACTTGACATCAGTGGTCAGCCCGACGGAATACCCCCTTTATTGGGGTACCCTCCTATCGACCGACGTCCCCCCCTCGGGGAGGACGTCGGTCTTTCCTCACGCGGTCGGCCTCTCGGCGGGTGACGGACTAATCCCCGGTCACGTCACCCAGATAATAGACTGTGACGCAAACAATCTAGCCATTTTATTACGGTGGATGGATGGATTGTAGTGTTGCCCAAAAAAGTCTTGGTCTTGCGGTCTTGGTCTTGGTCTTGCGAGAAATGCGAGACCGAGACCAAGACCAAGACCGCTTAATTTTTGCAAGACCAAGACCAAGACTGGCCCTGCAAGACTTGAGCAAGACCAAGACTGGGCCTGCAAGAGTCTCGCGGTCTTGCATTTAATTCAAATCACCATTTCAGCTTATATACGGTTGAGCTCGTGTCTTCTACATAACAGGAGGAGAATCGGCCGTGGCCGGAGGGGAATCGCCACGGTGATCGGCCGTGTTGTTATATGTCATACATGTCAAGTTTTCCTTCTCTTGCACCGATGTTATATATTATAGCCCTTAGTCGTGGGTTCGCAGTCACGGGTAAAATAGGGGTGAAGAATTATATTCTTACTCCGTCACTACACGGCAAGTCAAATCAGTCTTGAGATATCCATCTATTGGCCAATCGATTCCCAATGTTGGTGTTGGCTTTTCAGAATTACTCTTCGGAAAGGCTTAAGGACAAAAATACCGTAATCACGAGAGTGCTCTTGCCCATTATACATATTTATATATCCGTTTATTCATTAGCCTAACGACGTTCACTGTTGGATATAGAAATATGCCTACAATTAATCTATATAAATGTCCATGTAGGGACAGAGTACGATCACCATCAGGCAGTACATGAAGCGTTGCTCCCAGCGCTATTTTGCCTCTGCCACGACTCACCTCAATCCACTAGTGGTTGGGGCGGTAAACTACGTCCCCTCAAAAATATCCGCGGTCCGACGTCCTCGTCATCTTCTTGAAGAAGATGACGCTATTATGATCGCCCAAGAAAGGACCTACACAGCTCGCGCAGCGATAACAGATAGAACTCCGCGGTATCGGCCTCGCCGTCGAGGTCGAAAACCGCGCCGCGTAAAAGTCATTAACCTAAACTTGGCCACGCCCACTTTTCTCTCAGCGACGCCCCGAGCCGAGGTCCGTTTTCCACAGGGGGGAGCCCTCGGGCGATGTTCGCTTAACTTAATTACCGGGTTGAGAGCCATCAGCGCTCACCCATTGACCGCGTTAAGCTGTCAAGGTCATCTGCGACCAACAGCTACACACACACAAAAAAAAAGACAGAGTACGAATATAATTCACCACTCTCTTACCCGTGGATGTCGTATCAAATCGGATCGGGCAATGGTGTTAGGAACCCATGAAAAAAAATTGAAATAAAAATATCGATTCGTTAATGAATTGAGAGACATGTAAGTTCTCAATTTTGTCATCGTTTTTTCGTGTAAATTGATTAAAATGTATAAAGGAATGATACTTAATCTACAACATATTCGTATTTTGTTAAATGTTCATTAGAATTTGAATAAATCAATGATTACGTTTGCATAAGCAAGACAAACTTCGCTTTAACATAAATTAGCTGATCGGCCGATGACCGTTGATGAATCGCCTTTGTACCTACGTAACCATTGAAAGGTTCGCGCAAATCTAATACCTATTTATACTGTCGAAATTTTACATGCTTACATATATCCTGTCTGTACATACCTACATAATGCATAAAATTTAAGGCATAAACTCTTAGACACACATTTTTGTAATCACTATAACTTTTACGTTATATTGTTTTTGTGTAATATACATTCTAATTATGATCTATGACTGTTGAACTACAACATACATGAACAGTTGTCCCATAACCTAATACACCCTGTGTATATAACATATGTGCAAGAGAAGTGAAACTAGAAAGAAAACCCTGTACCAACATGTCTGACCAGCGTGGTATAGTAGATCAATTTTCCACTTACTGGAAGGAAGCTTAAGCCCAGCAGTGGCACTTTTATGAGCTGTGACGATGACGACGAATATCATACATTTTACAAGTATTAAAACCATAAAATTTTAAATCAGTTTTATATGTTCTTGAATAAATAGTATATTAAGAGCTACATGGATCCAGCGGCCAAAGTATTTATATAGGCAATAGAGCAACAGGTTTTTTCAAGTATCCAGAGTATCAGTAACTAAACTGGAAATACAATAGATACATACCACTTAACTTGAAGGGAAATATAAACAATCGCATTAATTGTAAAATATCGCATTGATTATAAAATGACATAAAATTTATTGTATCAACTGCCTCGTGTGGTGACGTTTTAAGAAAATAGAGTCGAAAGTCCTGTCATAAGAGTAGTAACGCTGTCTAATGGAACACCGGAAGAGTAATTTTCTCCAGTGGTAAGTATTGTATTCAATAGTGAACTATAGGCTAGCAGATGGATAGATAGGATAGGATATTTGATTAATTTAGTTGGATTTTTCATTGCCATGATAAATTACTGTTACGTTATTCTAACTGCAAAACTTTGCAAGACTCTTGCTGCAATACCAAGACTCGGGTGCGCAAGACCAAGACCAAGACGAGACCAGGTGTGATGTTGCAAGACCAAGACCAAGACCGGTCCAAGTCTCGTCTTGGTCTTGCATTTGGGCAACACTAATGGATTGGGTTTCACTTTATAGTTTAACCAGATTCTGCAGGATGTAAATTTCCCTATGGAGTCTTCTGTCATCTAACCTTTGCAACCCGAACAAACTACGACATAAAGTATTGATTTCCTTTTTTGACTGTCATATCTGTTCATAGTAGCCGAAATTGACAGTCTTTCATTACGCTACCACTGCTTTTAACTAGATGGGGATTAAAGATTCAAATTTATAGAACTGGACTCCGTACACGTATCGGTGATAATATAATATGCATGCAAGTTCATAATATTAGTTAATAAACTTTCTAACTACTGCATCTTAATAATAATTTAAACCCTAAGATCATTAACGATGCGGGAGGCTTTTAAATTTAGAAATAATTTATTGTTACTGTGTTACATAAGTTACGAAGGTATTCTAAGCATACAAAGCAGGTTTAGGAGGGGTCGTTCGACGATCGAGGCTCTGTTGCGCCTGAGGGCCATGGCAACTGAGGCCGTAACGGGCAGGGGAGTGCTGTTGGTGGTGTCCCTAGACATCGCCAACGCATTCAATAGTCTGCCATTCAGCTGCATTAGGGAGGCGCTCCGAGACCACGGAGTGCCAGTTTACCTGAGGCGGCTAGTAGCAGACTATTTGGAGGGGCGCAGCGTCCTCTACGTCAACCGAGTAGGGGACGTTGTGCGAACGCCCATGACGTGCGGTGTCCCACAGGGGTCGGTCCTCGGACCCACCTTGTGGAACATCGGCTACGAGTGGGCGTTGCGGGGGAGCCTCCCGCCCGGGCTGGGCGTGATTTGTTACGCCGACGACACGCTCGTCACAGCCCGCGGTGGGACGCTAGAAGAGGCGGTAAGCCTGGCGACTCTAGGCACCGATGAGATCGTCAGGCGGATCGAGGCGCTGGGGTTGAGGGTGGCCCTGGACAAGACGGAGGCCCTCTTGTTCCATGGGCCCCGCATGGGCCCTCCCATCGACGTCTCGATCACCGTCCATTCGGTGGAGATCAGCATCCGGGCCCATATGAAGTATTTGGGCCTGGTGCTCGACGGGCATTGGTGGTTTCGGGAGCATTTCCGCAGGCTCGTTACACGGCTCCTCGGCGTGGCGTCCGCCCTATCATGGCTTATGCCGAATGTGGGCGGACCGAGCGCTGCATGTCGACGGCTGTACGCGTGGGTCATCCGGTCGACGGCCCTGTACGGCGCACCGGTGTGGGCCAGGTCCCTGACCGCCCGACTCAGGGCTACTCTGTGGCGACCACAGAGAGCCATGGCAATCAGGGCCATTCGCGGGTACTGCACGGTGGCGACGGAGGCGGCGTGCCTGTTGGCCGGAACTCCCCCGTGGGATCTGGAGGTGGAAATGCTCGTCGATTTGTATCGGCGGGTGTCGGGTGTGCGAGCGGAGGGCGGTGTGGTCTCTTTGAGGGAGCTCACCGGGGAGCTCACGTCCTCCCCGAGGGGGGGACGTCGGTCGACGAGAGGGTACCCCAAGTAGGGGGGTTTTCCGTCGGGCCGACCACTGATGACAAGTAATCTTGCTCCGGTGGTCGCCCAACGACGACGACGACGTGGTGTTCGGGTGGGTTGCGGGTGTGCGTGCTTACGCCCCTCTGTCGCCCCGGACGGAGTGGTGCGAGGAGCGCGCCGACCGCAACCCACTCCTCAAAAAAAAAAAAGGATACAAAGCAGAATATACCTAAAAAAATAAAAGAGATTTGTGTCCGCAAATTACTTTACTTAGACTAAAAGAATATTTTATGTAAATACATTTGTGTAAAAGCGAGTGGTAGTAGTAGTGGTAGTAAAATTCTTCAGGTAACAACTTTTAAAAAATACAAAGCTTTGTATTTTTTAAAAGTTGTTACCTGAAGAATTTTAGCGCCTACGAAATAAATTATTTATAGGCTTAGAATAATAATGTATAGAAGGATAGTGTCGATACTTCGAGCGATCGAAAACATGAAGCATATATATACAAACATATATATATATATAAAAGAAAGTCGTGTTACTATGTTTATAACACAAGAACGGCTGTACAGATTTGGCTGAAAATTGGTGAGTAGGTAGCTTAGAATCAGGAGACGGACATAGGATACTTTTTATCCCGTTCTTCTTCTTAATGGCAATGAGCTACTTTTTATCCCGTTCGATCGCGTTCCCGTGTGACATGGCATAAAATGTCAAATAGATTTTATTTTGTTTCTGTTTGTCCATTCGGACGGGCAAAGGAATCAAAAACCATACAGCCAAGTCTGATATAATTTTCTTCATATTATTTAACATTTCTTTATATAGAATAGCTTATTTATAGTCATGTACATCAGTAAGTCAAGTCGTTACCATTAATTAGCCGCTGTAAACCTAATTATTTGATTTCTCTGGGAATTACGGTAGAATATGAAAATACACGTAAACCACTCTTATATCACATTCCTTACATATCTTAACTGTATTATATTACATAAAATATCAGCAAAATTATTCAATGTATCACTATAAAACACTAAAAAAATTAATATAGTACAAGAGCTAAACATGACATTTCCATATTCGCACCGAAACTCATGTCAAAGAGAATACAAGTCACTATGAAACGTAGGATAACAAAAACGCATTTGATATGTAATAGCAAATGACAGCTAAACGTAATTTTGTCTATATTTAAGTATGGTTGAAAATTTGATAATTATAATTTTGTCAGAAATCAACAATCAGTAATTTGTATTCCCTTCGAATCTTCATTATCAATGCCGCGACCAAGACGATCGAATCTTTCTCGACAAAGCCGTAATAGGGAATATATATTCGGAAATTTAGAAAATGTATTTACGAAAAAAAAATATGGCGTTACGAAGTTCGCCGGGTCAGCTAGTATTACATAAAAGATGCTCGAGTTTTATATTTATTAAAATCGGTAGACCAAGAAAGTTTCTCATAAAGATATACATATTGGTCTTTGGGATAAAAGACCAATATATTTTTATGACAAACTTTTACCAATATAAAGGATGATCGCGTCAAGAGGATATCGCGTCAATAAATAATGATACTGAGGGGTTGGTATCCGAAAGCTTGACGTACCGGGCGTGTCACCGAAACCAAGTAATCAACTATTGGTTTGATGGTCACTCCAACTGGCGTTGGGAAAGTAATACAGTATTATGTGGCAGCACGCGGCCTATCCGTTTGATATGCTGTCAAAAAAGAGGAATGTAAACGTTGAGTAATAAATAGGCGGGATTGGGTGGAATGAATCGAAGCATTTTCGTGTACCAAAGGCAGCAACAATGTTTAGGAGTGTTATTTTTTTATTGCTGTTGGGAGTAAACGAGCGAACAGCAGACCTGATGGTAAGTGATGTTGCTGCTTATGAACCTTTGCTAGGCGTCTGTCTACTATAAAGAAAGTGATGGCAGTGTGAATGCGTGCAATGAGGTTCGGTGATAGTAAAGGTATCACCAAAACACTCTCAAAAAGTTGGGCTGCCGTCTCACCGAACAAACTACTACACAGTCGTCGATTTTCTGCGAGAGTGTGGTACCACCTTGGACAGCCAACACCCAGGGTTACAGACAGAAGACTCCACAGTATGATCCTACCACATGTACAACTCTAAAATTCGTACATGTAGAATTCGTGACCGCTAATAATATTTTTCTGCACGGTGACGGAGTAAGAATACAATTCACCACTCCCTTTCTTGCCCGTGGGTATCGTAAAAGACGACTAAGAAATATAATATGCAATATATATAATAATAAGCAATAAAAATATAATATATGAAGGAAAACTCAAACACTGACCAGCGTGGTATGGAAAGTCAATTTCTCTCCCAATATGGAGTAGGCTCGAGTCCAGTAGTGGGAGGTATATGAGCTGTGGTAGTGATGAATAATAAATGAAATTAATACTTGCACGGATTAAAACGAATGTTTATTAACATTATGGTAAACGAAATAACCAATTAAAGCGATGACAAAATTTTCTGAACAACTAAAATGTGTATTCATTGCATTTGTTAAAGAAAAACATGGAGAGTTAATTATATTATTCAGCTTCTGCTCGCGACTTAATCCGCGTGGAATTGTTACTTTGGCCTAACGCTAACTTTAACCCAAGACTTTGTTTACGTAGAAAGTTATTTTTAAGGAATATTTTTAAATAACACGATTCTGTCACACACGATTTTTGCAAAACTTTAATTGATACGTAGCGCGCGCAGCGGAAGCTTTGAAAAGGCAAAACCCTCAGATTTTGAAACATTCTTCATTGGTGCTCCGCTCCTATTAGTCTTAGCGTGATGATATATAGACAATGTGGTCCTAACACTCAAAATGTTTTGAAATGCTTTGCTCCGACGTTGCCTGAAACTGACCCGGCGAACTTCGTACCGCCATAATTTTTTTCGTAAATATATTTTCTAAATTGCTGAATGTCTAGTCTGGATATGTCTAGTGATATATGTCTAGTCTGTCTATTCTGTCTGTCTAGTCTCTAATGCAAGAACCATTACGTCTTTGTCGGGAAAGATTCGATCGTCTTGGTCGCGGCATTGTTAATGAAGATTCGAAGGGAATACAAATTACTGATTGTTGATTTCTGACGAAATTATGATTATCAAATTTTCAACCACACTTAACTATAGACAAAATTACGTTTAGCTGTCATTTGCTATTAGGTAGGTACATATCAAATGCGTTTTTGTTATCCTACGTTTCATAGTGACTTGTATTCTCTTTGACATGAGTTTCGGCGCGAATATGGAAATGTCATGTTAAGCTCCTGTATTACATTCATTTTTTTAGTGTTTTATAGTGTTATATTGAATAATTTTGCTGATATTTTATGTAATATAATACAGTTAAGGTGCTAAAGTGTGGTAAATGTGATATAAGCGTGGTTTACGTGTACTTCCATATTCTACCGAAATTCTCAGAGAAATCATTTAATTACGTTTTCAGCGCCTAATTAATGGTAACGTCTTGACTTACTGACGGACATGGCTATAAATAAGCTATTATATATAATTAATTGTTAAATAATATGAAGAAAATTGTATCAGACTTGACTGTATGGGCTTTGACCCCTTTGCCTGTCCGAATGGACAAACAGAAACAAAAAAAATAAAATCTATTTGACATTTTTGTCACGTCACACGGGAACGCGATGGAACGGGATAAATTGCCATTAAGAAGAAGAACGGGATAAAAAATATCCTATGTCCGTCTCCTAGTTCTAAGCTACTTCCCCACCAATTTTCAATCAAATCCGTACAACCGTTCTTGAGTTATAAATGTAGTAACTAACACGACTTTCTTTTATAGAGTATAGATATGAAGACGCGATCTTGAGACTGTTTTTTGCAAAAATAATGGAATGAGTTTTAGAGTGAAATATTATCGAAGTAAAACGAAGTGCCTTGAAACTACAGATTGTCCAAAATTTACCACTCCCTGTCCTGCCCGTTTATTAGCACACTGGAGTGGCAATGGGCAGGCCACTTCACTCGAAGAACCGACAACCGCTGGGGAAGAAAGGTTCTTGAGTGGCGACCACGTATCGAACTACGCAGTATAGGACACCCCCCACTACGTGGACCGATGACCTGGTGAAAGTTGCTTAGTGTCGTTGGATGCAGGCGGCACAGGATCGCACATTGTCGCGTAACATGCGGGAGGCCTACGTCCAGCAGTGGACGGCGATAGGCTGAAATGATGATGTCCTGCCCGTGGATGTATTAAAAGGCGATTAAGGGGTATAATATGCATCTGTGCAAGAAAAGGAAAACTTGATACTAAACCCTATTCTAACACGTCTAACTAGCGTGGCATAGAAGGTCAATTTCTCTCCTATTGTGGAGGAGGCCCGAGCCTAGCAGGACGTATATGAGCCGACATGATTCTACCCGTAGGTATTGTAAAAGATGACTAAGAGATATAATATGCAAATAGCATCTGTGCAAGAGAAGAAATACTCGATACAAAACTCTATTACAACACGCCTGACCAGCGTGGATTAATAGGTCAATTCTCCTCCCATTGTGGAGGAGGTCTGAACCCAACAGTCCCGGTCTGGGCGGAATTTTATAGAGGTTTTTCCGAGAACAAAATAGCCTGAGTTGCTTCTTGTTTAGATAACTACTTGCTAGTAAAATATTATCAAAATTGGTCCAGCCGTTTCGAGGATTACCTGAAACAAACAAACAGATAGACATAAATAAAATAAACTGGATTTTAGGTATAGACAACAACCTTTTTTTCCGGTGGGCTATGGTCAGCGCGCCAGCCGCCCTGCTCCGTCCGGGGCGACAAAAGGGCGGCGCACGGCTGTTGTCCTGCACGGGATTTCAAGTCACTACATTGGCGCGGTAGATCGGTATCTTAATCACTACGCCATCTGTGAAGTTAGTTAATTAATAAGTTTTAAACACTATGTCAAAATTTTTGAAGTTATAATTCTTTTGGCGCGTTAGCGAAAATGACGAGAGTAAATTTTCAACGTGCACACGTGTGCACACCGTCACAAGAAATCAACACCCTGAAGTTAGTTAGTCAATATTTTTGGGATGTACGCGCACACCGTCACTAATGTCAACTAGATTATCTTTATATTTCTTCCACTGATGTCAAGGAACTCTGCACCGGTGCTCGACCCAACCACAAAGGCGACGTGCTATACGGGTGGGTTACGTTACGGGTGTGCGTGCTTACGTCCCTCTGTCGGCCCGGACGGACCGAGCGAGGAGGGAGCCGACCGTAACCCACATCAAAAAAAAAATTATGCACGTGTGTATGTCTCTGAACTCATCCTCAACGGCTGGACCGATGTTGATGAAATTTTTTTGTGTGTTCAAGGGGATTCGAGAACGGTTTGGATTCACCATAGGGAATATGCATGATCTTTTTTATTTTTATAAACGTTTCTACTAGTTATTACATTACTAGAAATAAATAGAACACATCCAAAATATAAACCTAATGGTTTATATTTTGGATGTGTTTGGAAGAAAATTTTTTAAAAATTGCTATAATTTTTGGGCGATGTAAACGCGGCTACTTCGCGGCTTCTTCTTCTTTTTTGTCTTGGCAATCAGCTACAAATACGAACCATTTTTGCCAGTGTCGAGTTATAATTATCTTTTCAAGTTCTCAGTTTCTTCATGTCAGTAATGGTCCGTTATTGAGCTTGAATTTAAACATCACCATTCCATTTTAAGAAGGACATCGATCTACTAAATCCTGTTGATCAGACGATTTAGTAGCTATTTATTTGAAATTTTCTTTTTCATACAATGTTCAGGTCAGCTTAGATATTTTAACTGTATTTTATAACATACGCAGATGTCGATTGGCTTTTTTATCCGACTTCAAAAAAGGAGGAGGATTCTTAATTCAACCGTATATAAGCTTTTTTATGTTTGTTCGCGGATAACTTCGTTCGTCGTTTATGAACCGATTTTAATAATTATTTTTTTGTTGGAAAGAAGAATTTTCAAAAGTGGTCACATGATAAGGAAATCAGGGTTTGATGATGATAGAACAGAGAAATCAAGGGGAATTTTCAAAAATCGTAGGGCAACTAGTGCTTTATTTATTTATGTATTTTATTAAAGCACCACAGTTTAGTCTGGAGTAGATCTGTAGTCGAGGGAACTCCTCAACGATTCACAGCAGCTACTGTTTGAAGTCAAGTTCTTTTTGTTAAAAATTATTTTTGTGGGGTGGGCTAAGGTCAGCGCACGCCACCCGTTGGGCCGACCAGCGTTACCATGTCGATTGGCTTATGAATTACTTTGTTAAGAAATGGATTAATAAATAACATTAATTTGATTTTAAATAATTTTGTTCTTTAATCTGCCTAGGGCAATAACCTAATTCATAATTATGTCTATATTAAGAGCTATATTGATTTCAAGTCCCGAATAGAGACCATTTATTACGCAAATGTAGGATTTTGTTCCCGTAAGATTTATTGTGCCTGAATAGTGGTAGGACCACACTGTTGACAGTTGTCTGCCTACAGCCGCGGGTCGGTCCGTTCGGGGTAGTACCACACTGAGCAGAAATCTACGTCCGATTAGTAGCAATTTGTTACTACGCTTCGTTTGTGGAGCGAGAGAGCCGGAGACCCAACTTTCTAAAGGTGTTTGCATGTGGTGGGTTTTAATGATGCATTTAGTATCACCGAACTTCATTGTACGAATTCACACTCCCTTCATTTTCTTCGTGGTAGGCAGCGGCCTTGCAAAGGTCCACGAGCGACAGCAACACTTATAATCAGGTGTACTGTTTGCTCGTTTGCCACCGTTTACAATAAAAGAAAATCCGATTTATTTGCGTGCTATGTGTTTTCACTTTTAATATCACCCGATATTTCGTATTCCAATCAAAATGCTTCTACAATCAAGTTTATCGCTAGCAAGATTAGATTATAATGTACATTGCAAGACCAGATACACACGAGGAGGTACATATTAAAGGTCTCCAATTATTTCGTCTTTTAAGTGGTTATGAAATAGATTTCTGCTTCTGAAATTGTTCGTTTGACAGCACGGTTTTGTTGCTGTTGCTGGAATTTTATTAAAGGAAATTTGAACGTACGTTTACGACTTTGAAAAACGTTTGAAGACGTTTGGAGGGAGAATGAATTCCAATCTACGTTATCAGCAATTATGAATTTATAATTGTTAGAATACATTATCCCAATGTTCCGTGTAAATGTTACTAAGTTGCTTTTCATAAAACATAACTTCATTATCTGTGAACTGACGTCGTTCCTATTGGATTCGAGCCTTCTTTAGAGGTGAAATCGATCTACTATCTGGTCAAGTATTGCTATAGGCATAGATGTTATGTGCATATAATACCCATTAGTCGTCTTTTAAAACACCCACGTGCAAAATAGGGATTAAATTGTAATCTTACTCTGTATGAAAAATATAAATTTCATTACATATTTAATTTCGAATAATAATTTCATTAAATATGACATATCGCTTTCTTTTTTACTTTTTTCATTGTATTTACACATCTTACGGACAGATTGGAGTCGCTGGAGCAGCGGAGAGACTTTGGGTCACTCTGTGTACTCTACCGACTCTTTCACGGGGAGTGCTCCGAGGAACTGTTTGACTTGGTACCAGCGTCACCATTCTACCAACGTACCACTCGACATCGTAGCAGGGTTCATCCATTTCACCTGGAAACGTTATGGTCTTCAACTGTACGTTTCCAGCGATCATTTCTCCCACGTACGTGCAAGCTCTGGAATGAACTATCTGCTACTGTGTTTCCCGAGCGCTATGACATGTCCTTCTTTAAACGAGGTTTAAGAAGAGTATTTCCTTCACGGTAGGCAGTGGCCTGGCTGTGCCCCTGGTATTGCAAAGGTCCATGTGCAGCAGTTTCACTTACCATCAGGTGTGCTGCTTGCTCGTTTGCCACCGTAGGCAATAAAAAAAAAATCTGCATTCGTTTCCAATTATGTTGCTGCTAAAATTTAACTTATACACCTGTTTCCGTTCTGACAGTTCCGATGTATTTCTAATTTGGCTTTGATTATTTATTTGTCACAAGTAACTGTATACCTAATGGATTACCTGGATTGCCGATTAACTTCGGCAAATGGCCCCAAATCGAATTCGAGGTATTTTTCTTACTTTGTATAGTAAATCGGCTGGGAAGTCAGGTAGTCCGTACAAATAAATAAAATTAAAATGTCTGTTTGTAATGTCAAAATAGTAGGTTTTTTTTATGCTCACACGGTTATTTGTAAGATTCCTATGCCAAAAAAACAGTTTAAACTTTTTGTCGGTCTGTTTGTTTCTACGTGGAACAAAAAAAAATGGCTAGATCTATTTTGATAATATTTTACTATCAGGTAGCTAGCTATATAAAGAGTAATAGCCTAAGGCTATTTGCCGCTCAGAAAACGCTATAAAATGTTGACCGGCCCGGACTCGAGCCTGAGATCATTTTAGCAGATATTGCATATTTAAAATGCGGAGCCAAAGCGGTTGGAACTGAAGCGCAGCGAGGGTGGGTCGTTAGTATTAAATATAAAACTCAAAATGTCTGCTTAGACGTTCGACATTCTCTTGTAGGCATACTAACTTCGTATATAGCTTAACGCTTTGTTACGATTGCCACTGGAAAAGGTGTTGAATGGAATTGTTCATATTAAATTTACGCGCTCTATCGGGATCAATTTGTCTATTAGTGTAAAATTTGGTGGATTAAAAAAAAAGTATTACAAACCGTTCCCTTTTTATAATTTTATTAAGTAGTAAAGTTTCGCAGTGAAAGTAAAAGCACAAGGTTTTCGATTATCTTGTACAAACGACGCATAGTGAAATTGAGAAGTTTCTACGTAAGTGTGGCAGCTTATGGACTTATGGTGCTTTCGCCGGCATCAATAATACTGGCTCTTCAATTAACGTTTAGTTTAACTCTCGTGTAATCTCTGCAGTTAGATATATAAATAGCAATAGTACCTATGTAAACGTAAGCGATAAAATTGCTGCGCCCTTGACAGTTGATTCGTCGATAAACTTGTTAGCTCCACCCTTATTGGTCAATATGAGCCGACTTTACGGCATTGCGCTGAAACTGAAACAGAACTTTCTTCTGAAACAAAAAAATACTCTACGTTGTGTTTGGCGTTTCTGTTTTGAAACAACCGGTATTAAAATTAACCTTTACTTCCTTGTATTAAAGTGGGAATTCGTTCAACGAATAAAATATACTGCTGCAGTCATTCACATGTTAGCCTTTTCATGTCTGGCATGGTAATATCGGCTGGCACTGCTGGCAGTATACATTCGTGGTACAATGGTGCGGTCGCGCCAAATGGTTTAAAATATTTTGAATATCGAACACGATTATTTTTTTCAACAAGTGATGTTACATGGTAAACGGATTTTGTTTTAGTGACATAAAATAATACTAAATTGAATTGAAAGTTTTTTCGGTGTAATTGCGAACAAAATTATACAGTGTTTAATCCAATATGGTAAGTTGGCACATGTTCCAGCTTTGTTTGTGTTTTCACCGGGCGCTATGAATAGGATATTTATATTAAAACACACGTGCGAAACTACATAAATGTATAATATTATACTATGTGTCGAGCATGTTATCATTAATTTTGCATTAGCTAATATTTATTATTATTTAATATAATTTGTATTTGGAACTTTATAAATGTTTCTCGTCTATTTTTTAAACGATGAAAATCTGTATTTCGGCAATTCTTATACTTATTTTTGCGTTGTGTTTGTAAAATATCATTTAATAATATTGCAGGTAATATTTAAATTACCACAGTATGCATTGTTATTGAGTTATTGAGTTCAAAGCAAAATTTCAATTCATCATTTTTGGTGGTACACTGTGTTTTTAGCTGACGTTTTACGATATAATTAATAGAATCAAGTTTTGCGAGGCTTTACAGAAATAGGTCGCAGATCAATGCAAACTCATTGTCTGTTTGTCAATCAAGCATTCATGTAAAGCCATGATGACTTTTAACATTTTCTTTAAAGAAAATTAAGTTTACGTATGTTATAGCGTTTTAACTTTGTGCTTTTGCGTGTGATGACGGAGCAAGAATACAATTCATCACCTCCTGTCTTTCCTGACCGTGTCGTAAAAGTCGACTTAGGGATTGTAATATACAGATAACACCTTTGCAAAACAAGGAAAACTTGAAATACAAACCTAAACCTCCTCGTCTCATCAGCGTGATACGACACCCCTGGTTAGATACCAGGGGTGTCGTAAAAGCCGTCTAAGGAATGATAATATGCAGATAACATCAGAAGGAAAACTTAAAATAAAATCCTATACCTATCCGTCTGACCAGCGTGGTATAGTAGGTCACTACCCTTGGAATAATAACGTATAGAAGGTAAGTTCACGCACAAAAAGTGAGGCATTTCAATTGGAGCCTAATGGAGCTTACGCCGCAACCGTTCCGTAATGTACAAGTCATTGTACTGCACGTACGTACGTAACTTTAAAAAAATAAATAGATAATTATGACGGTTTGTGCATTCAAATGTTGTCACAACACATTTGGAAAAATTTAAAAAGGTTTTTAACATTACTTTTAAAATTATTTCGACGATTTATGTTAATAAAAACAAAATTTGATTTCATAATTTGTATAGTGGCGTGCGTGTGTACGTGTGTAATCGTCTGCCCGCCATTAGTATTTTTAGATTCAAATTTTTAAAGTTCGAAGTACTGACACTATCCTTCTATACGTTATTATTCTAAGGTCACTACCATTGTATAAGCTGTGATGATGAATTTTGTTTCTTCTGTCCTGATATTTCAAATACTTTTCATCGTTCATTTATACTAGGATATTTAACGTTCAACATGTCATCATTATTACAGAGGTTTATTATCTATCGACAAATGTTACTTTATCTATTTTGTTCCACATTTTTCAAATACTATGAACTACTAAACGACAGTAGTAGTGATTTATTCAACAGACTTAATATTCTTTTTGGTCTTGATATTCATCGTCATTATTTTATTTATTTATTTATTTACACTTTATTGTACACCATGTTGAATACAGAAGTAGAAACTTATGATAATATTAGTTCGTACAATGGGCGGCCTTATCACTAACAGCGATTTCTTCCAGGCAACCTTTGTATGGAGAAATTATTAAACAGAGAGAGTGATAGATTATGGTGTAGTAGTGAATATAAATTACACTTATACATACAATGAAAATACATATATTTAAATATAATTACAAATATATCAATATAAATAACAAATAGACTACAAATATAACATACATAGGAAATAGGTAAATTACAGTGTTTATTTGAGAAGTCAGAATAGTGAAGTTGACGTGGCAATTAATAGAGAAAACGCTAAATTCTAAGATAATGCGTTTTTAACAATAATTTAAAAGCAGATACAGTTTTAGCTTGACGTATTTCAAGTGGCAGTTCATTCCACAAACATACCGCTGTAACAGTGAAGGAGTTGGCAAATAATGTTGTGGAATGTAGTGGGATTTTTAGTTTATATCATCATAACAGCCTATATATGTCCCACTGTTGGACTCAGGCCTTCCATAATAGGAGGGGAATTGATCTACTATTCCACGGTGGTCAGACGTGTTGGAATAGGGTTTTGTTTAGAGTTTTTCTTCTCTTGCACAGACATTATATGCTTTCTATATCCCTTAGTCGTGTTTTATGATATTCACGGGCAAGACAGGAAATGGTGAATTATATTCTTACTCCGTCACCACACGGAGTATATATGGTATTTATTATAGAACTAGCAACCCGTCCTCGCTTCGCTTCGGTTTCTGTCGCCTTATCCCCGTAGTTCCCGTGGGAATACCGAGATAAAATATAGCCTAGTTTACTCCCTGATATTATAGCTTTCCATTGGTGAAAGAATTATTGAAATCGGTCCAGCCGTTTTGAAGATTACCCGGAAAAAACAGACAGACAAAAAAAATATAAAGTCCATTTTAGGCATATGTATAGTGCAAATAATCGTGTGAGCATGAAAAAAGCCTATTATTTTGACATTACAAACAGACACTCCAATTTTATTTATTGGTATAGACTAGCAACCTGCCCACGCTTTGCTTCGGTTTCAGTCATCTTACCCACGTAGTTCCCGTTCGCGTAGAAATACCGGGATAAAATATAGCCTATGTTATTCTCTGACTGATATTATAGCTTTCCATTGGTGAAAGAATTTTTGAAATCGGTTCGGTGGTGTAAGCGTAACAAACAAACTTACTCGCATTTATAATATTAGTAAGGATGAGAAATTATAAAAATATATTGGCAATAAATCGGAATATGGATATGCTTTGAAAGATGTGATAAGAAAAGTCATAAGGGCATGATATTAGTTCTTGACTTTTACAAAATGACATTAGTTTAATGATTTGACGACGTTTACACGAGTACATTACATTGTAAATAAAATTGCTTACTTTAAAGATTTTATCGCGTTTGTATTTGATCTCTGATTGTCCGACGTTTCGAACACGTTACAGCGTTCATCCTTTACAGCGTCCGCCCGGAACTATGAACGCTGTAAAGCGTTCGTCGGGCAATCGAAAATCAAATACAAAATCGAAAATCAAATACAAGTAGTGTTATTTGCAATGACATTTACTAATATTTTAGAACTTATTTTTTAATTATTGTTGTAGGTCCCATAGAAAACTATGCATAAATAGCCTGGGTATCTAGTAATTTTGTGATTTGCTAATTAGTTTCAATTAAGTTCATAACAGGATCTATTAGCAAAAAATAATAATAATAAAACATAAAAAAGTATGTCATAATATCACATAATTATCAGTTTGACCTTCTTAAGGACATTTTGGCCTTACAAAGAACCCCTAAGAATACCATTATAGATAATTTCTTTTTTTTATAATTTCATTCTAAAGCGCATTGGAAACTTATTTTTTATCGATATAATACTTACTCCTTACTATAAATTTTAAATAATTTCTTAGTTATACGATGTTGTTCATGCAATGTTCGATGATTTTTTTAAAGAAGATTATAATATGTTAAGCATTTATTGTTTCGTTTAAATGTATGTAAGAGCTTTTTATATAGTTTTAGTAAAAGCAAATATTTTGATTATTACACATCTAGTTTTAAGTTAAACAACTGATTTATAGTATCGGTCTTGTATGGAGTCCTGTTCCTTGCAAGGCCGTTTGGAAGAGCTTAATAAAAGTTTCAATTTAATGAATAGTTATTACATCTCTAGATGTAATAATTATTCATTAAATTAAAAGAAAGTAATTTATATGTAATACAATAAAACACAGTATTAATTAATAATTTGTTTGTTTAATTTATTCAGTAAATGAACGAATAAAAACTGTTTATTCGGTACAGTGGCCTTCCATGGTCCACCCATTATTGGCAATATTTTTCATACTTGGAAATAGGACCTGTATAATTCACTCGCAGTCCAGTTAGGTAGATCCAATTTCGAGAAAGAGGTCAACCGATAAATCCAACTCGGCTGGGCAGCGTTTGGAAAACTTAAGAGGATCTTCTCGCCCAATATGCCGTAATGTCTGAAAATAAAGGTTTGTAACCAATGTGTTACCAGCGATGAGTTACGGCACTGAAACGTGGTCTCTAAATGTCGGCCTCATAAATAATCTCAAAGTCGCTCAACGTGCTATGGAGAGGGCTATACTCGGTATTTCTCTACGTGATAAAATCCGTAACACGGAAATCCGTAGAAGAACGGGTGTAACCGACATAGCCCGCAGAATTAGCACGTTGAAATGGCATTGGGCAGGCCACATCGCTTGTCGAACCGATAACCATTGGGGAAGAAAGGTTCTTGAGTGGCGACCACGAATCGGACAGTGCAGCGTAGGACGACCCCCCACTAGGTGGACTGACGACATTCTCAAAGTCGCAGGGAACCGTTAGATGCAGCTGGCGCAAGACCGTTCTGAGTGGCATTCTCGTGGAGAAGCCTATGTCCAGCAGTGGACGTCTGTAGGCTGATGGATGGATAATTCACTACCCCATCTTGTCTGAGGGTGTCCTAAAACACGACTAAGGGATATAATATGCATATAATATCAATGCAAAATTGGAAAACTCGGAATAAAACTATATAGGAACTCGTCTGACCAGGGTGGTTTAGTTGATCACTTTCCCTCCTATTGTGGAGGAGGCTCCAGTCTAACAGTGGGACTTATATAAGTTGAGATGATGAATGATGAAGTTCAAGCTATGTCACCACGTGAGGATTTATGTGGTAGGACTGTCTATAGTCAAAAGCAATTTGTTACTGCACTTCATTCGCTGCGCAAGAGAGCTGATAGCCCAACTTTCTGAGTGTGTTTGCGTGTAGTGGGTTGCGGTGATGCCTTTAGTATCACCGGACCTCATTCAGAGCCGGATTAACCCTCTCAGGGCCCCTAGGCAATGCGATTTTCGGGTTCATGGTCTAAGGTTCATGAGCAGCACTTACCATCAGGTGTGCTGTTTTCTCTTTTGCCACCAACAGCAATAAAAAAAGGAATAATATTGAAGGAGTAAATTAAAAAGAAATCGATATAATGTTTTTTGTCCTTGGTGCATGCTCAGGGCCCCTAGTCGGTGCGGAGCCCCTAGGCAGTTGCTTAGTTCGCCTTATGGATAATACGGCTCTGACCTCATTGCACGAATTTACACTTTCTTCACGGTAGGCAGCGACCTAGCAAAGGTCCTTGAGGCATCACTTACCATCAGGTGTACTGTTTGCTCGTTTGCCATCAACAGTAAAAAAAAATATGAAGACGTTAGTTGCTCAATTAAAAACAACTGTGTCTGCTGAAAGTAGTACCTCGACCCAACGCAAGAACTTGAACTCGCTATTACTATTTTTACAGTAAATTTTGCGTATCGCTACGTAATCTGGAAATGTGCCCAATCGACGAGAATAGATTAGCAATACCTTATGACGTGGGACTTAAAAATATGTATTAGAAATGTGGTTATTATATTTCATCTAACCCTTTTGGGAATAGAGATACATTATTATAAAAAGAAAATTTCCGTGTGGTGACGGAGTAAGAATCATCATCATCTTGCTCTTATCCCAATTACTTGGGGTCGACGCAATATGTTATCTGTTTTGACATATTGCAAAAAGTTTCGGCAATGACTTTTATGACCGGCCGTCTGCCTGACGTCAACCCTCCTTGGGAATGTAATCGTTGACCCAAATGGTACCAGATGGAGTTGGTCCGGGTCAATCTAGGGCTCTTAGTCGTCTTTTACAACACCCACGAGCAAAGCAAGGGTTGATAGTATTCGAAGCCGCTACCACACAGCAGTGACGGAGTAAGAATACAATTCACTAAATTCACCACTCCCTTTCTTGCCCGTGGGTATCGTAAAAGGGATATCTTGTGCATATGAAAACAATCCAAAACAAGAAAAACTCGAAATAAAACCCTATACCAACTTGCCTGACCAGCGTGTTCTGAGCTGTGATGAATGAATTATAAAAAATTAATGAGACTTAAAATTTTAACGATTTGGAAATAAATATTTATAGTTTTTTTAACACTTAAGGCTTAAAATTAGGTGCATTATTATTTAATATGCCAGGAATGCCGTGTGGTGGCGGAGAAAGAATACAATTCAGCACTCCCTATCTTGCCCGTGGATGTCGTAAAAGATGATTCAGGAATATAATATGTATATAACATCTATGTAAAAGTTATGTAATAGTATTCGAAATTAAACCTTATACTAAACCGTGGTACCAGCGTAGTCAATTTCCCTGCTGTTGCGGAGGAGGCTCTAGTCCAACACTGGGACCTATATAAACTGAGATGATGCTGATTATGAAGGAATACCTATACATTAACAATAATCACCATTTATGATATCTCTCACTCTCTCTTTTAAAAAGATTCTAAAAAATATTATTGATTATAATAAATCAATCATACTATCGATATGTAATATCGTACGTCTTCAAGATAAGGTAAGGTTATAAATGTCTCCTTGTAACTGTAATCGTCAACTCCAAGTGGATCAATGTTGCTCGACAGCGTCAGGAACTGGGATGCGGTCGTCTCCTTCTGCGAGGCAGTTGCCTAACAGAAGGAGGTGGCGGAGCGGGTTCGGGAGTCATTCCTCTATCATGACACGCTCCGTCACCGACGCGTTGGGCGGCGCAGGCGCGAGTGCCTGCGCCTGGTGTCGTGGGTGGACGGCCGGGGGATTAGTCCGCCACTCGCATAGAGGCCGACCGCGAGAAGGCGATGCTCCGGCAACAGTGTCTTGTTGCCGGGAAAACGAATGGGAAAGAGTAATTATATATTAATTAGGTAATTAAGCATTGCTGCCCATTCTCCTGGTAGACAATTAATCATTGTTACAACTTCCACGGAATTGCAAGAAGTGATAACACATCGTATTCTTAATCTGTTACTACATCATAAAAAAAAAACACGTGGCACCATAGAAGTTTCACTTCTGACATGCGTGCTTTGTAGGCACGCATGTCAGAAGTGAAACTTCTCTGGTGCCACGTGTTTCTTGTCAATATTAAAAAAAATAAAAAACAATTTTCGAAGTGTTGTCCCGCGTAGGTTTCGAACCCACGAAACTGGCACGGTAAGTCGGTATCTTAACTACTACGCCATCTGTGCAGTCAAGTAAAATGAAAGAAATTATATTCGAAACCGTTAACCATTAAACTTTTAACGCGTCCTTGTTGAAGTCGAATCTACGAATATTGACTATTCTATCATTTATTCTATCTTTTTAAATAAAACAATTTATTATACTTACACTAAAAATAATCTGGATTACCCATTTGTCGCGTGGGAATTTATTTCCTTGTATACCTATTAATAATAAACTTTAACCATGACTTAGAATTGAGTGTTCTTAACGAGGTTAATTTTAGTAATATTAACAAATAATTCATTCCGCATGACTACAGAGCATTAATATTTTTAATGCTTATTCAATCAACATTTCTAAATTTAGCCTAATTATATACTACTGAAAATTGCTAATATTTAACCTACATTCAGGAGACAATTGCTTTCTTGAATTATATACATTTAAAGATTAAGTTTGGACGTCGTTGGATTGAACATCTATTAGACTGTGTCAGAAAAAAGTTATAATAAATGCATCTAAAAAGTTTCTTAAATATACAAAAAAAATCTCGTAAAACTTGTGCTTGATATTTTAAAAATTGAACTAGTGCATGGAGTGGTCTCGTTTCCCATTTAAAAGTACATTGAAAAAAAAAAAACTTTTCTTGTCATAAAAGGTTGTAAAATTTTTCTCATATTTTTGTTTACATTTTCTTATAGTAAATTAAATTATCTACAAAAAGGTCTCTGTACTTTTTTTTGTTCAAATTAATGGGAGGAAAGTTTTAAATTGATATACACTTATTGTTTCTCTAAAATTTCCACTTTTAACCTTTCTATAACATAAATACAAAGTATTTTAAAGCAAGTTAATACAAACAAAAGTGAATTAACGAGAGTTGTTAAGAAATTAAAAATTATTCGATTAGGAACACACACAAAACGAGTTTTTAACTGAGTACATAAATCTTTATATACTTCGTGTGTTTGAGGTTGAAATCTTCATAAATGGCTATTGATGTAAAGTTTTTTTTTGTGTTTGAATAACTCCAAGGCAGTTTGGATTATAATATCTCAACTTATATTGATCACCGCCTAAATAAAACAAAAATCTTGAGTTTCTAAAAGAAAATGTTTTGAAGGACATCTCAAAATCTTAATTCTATTTTCTTATTTTTTTACTGCTTTCTGAAAGAAGCAAAGGCCACAATACTCTTTACGGGGCGTTATCAAGAATTTATGTTTTTGATTTATTATCACCGTGCTAGTTAAGCCCTGTTGCCAAATGACGCATGATGTGTTCCTGTGTGATGCTCCGGTAAAATTCGTAACTAATGGCCTTGTTAGGATCGATATCACTTATCAAAAGATGGAAAGTTGCCAATTTTTGAAGTTATACTTCTTTAGGCGCGTTATGAAAAAATGATGAGAGTGAAATTTTAATTATGTGACACAAAATTAACAGTATGAAGTTGTCTACTTAACCGCTCATTAAGTCTCGAAAAAAAAGCTACCAACAAAATAGAAATTGAACCTCGATATTAGTCGCGCATGTTGGTACGCTCGTCACCTCTGATCAGTTTTTTTTTTATATATTTTTATTTTCTTTTTTTTATTTTTTTTTATTTCTTTTCTCTTTTTTTTATTTTATTTTTATTATTATTTTTTTATTTTTTTTATATTTTTTTATTTTTTTATATTTTTTTTTATTTTTTTATTTTTTTTTATTTTTTTTTTTATTTCTTTTTTCTTTTTGTTATTTCTTTTCTTTTTTTTTAGTATTTTTTTTATTTTTTTTATATATTTTTTTATTTTTTTCTTTTTTATATTTTTTTTTTCCTTTTTCTTTTTTTTTTATTATTTTTATTTTTTATTTTTTTTCTTATTTTTATTTTTTTTATATATTTTTTTTCTTTTTTTTATTATTTTTTTTTTATTTAGATTATTTTCTAAATTTGGTTTTTAATAATTATATATATATATATATATATATATTTTAATGATGCCAAAGAAGTATAACTTCTCACGCGCGTACATAAGTACACGCACCCATTTTTTTTTAAATTTTTTCAGTCGTTACTTTTCTGTTAGATTTTAGTGAAATTGACAAGGTCGCGCATCGAGTTTCATTTTAAGTTTTTCCTATCATCGATTTATTTACCAGGTTACACATTTTTTACGAAAGAAAGGAGGAAATTAAAGGGTCTCATATGCTTAAATATATATGCATATAACATGAGGTAATAAAAGTTTATTGCCTTCGCTAGTATGTAAATATTTCTCGTTATTTTTTTCTACCTGGCTTCGGCACCTTAGTAAAATTATGGGGAATGAATACTAAGAATCATGTTTTAACGATCAATTGAAACTCAAAAATAATAGTTTAAAACTAGAAAAAAAATGTTTTACTAGAGGACCCAAAAGAAAAATTAAAAATAGTAATTACTATAGTCCATAAAATATAGGATGATCTCTGTGACAGTTGTCTCTAATGCTGTCACGCTTACGATAAACTCCGTAGAGTCCGTAGTTTTTTTATCGATAAAACTCTTTATATTTATAATTGTGATTTTCTATTATAATAATTAAAATACAATCAATGAAAATCTTTTTCAGTTTATTCCAAACAAAACTGTTTTTTGATTGTTTTAATTATTCCAAAGGTCAAGACAATCAAGGTCTAGGTCACTATTATCGTCGTCACTGGAGCGTTCCTGCTAGAACATTTATCATTTTTTGCCAAAATAGGGACAGCCGTTAGATCAATCGATCAATTACGACTGTTTTATAATTAAATATGTTTAGTTTATTGACAATAAAGCGTACATAATATTATCATTTACTTTGAGACCAAAGTAGTTTTTTAATGTTTTTTTTTGTTAATTATTTCAATTTATGTATTTTATAATGTTACTGTCTGTTTTAATTGTAAAAAATATGTTGAAATTTTTATATACATAGGTACTGTATTGGGTTTATTTCTTTTATGAATACTTTAATAAAGATCAGTTATCGATTTACGTATATCGACTGTCCCATCTCTTTTTTATTTTCAGTCCAGTATGACCTTGTACGTGCGTAAGCGTCATTTATGTATAAAATGTTTACTAGGTATTTCAGTACTTACGAGGTACATTTTAGGCATGAATATTAACATTTTTATATTTATAATATATTACAATTCAGTTGCAATAAAACTGGCACGAAAAGAATGAAAATATATTTGATACAAAATGAATTGTAAACATGTCGCACGTTCAAACTATCTTCGTTGGTTTCTTTTTGACATCTGTCACAGAGATCAAGCAATATTTAATGGACTATAATGAATGTGATTGAGTGAAAAAAAAATATTTAAGGATTTCTGATGTTTACACGAGTATTATATCTATACCAATAAATAAAATTGGAGTGTCTGTTTGTAATGTCAAAATAATAGGCTTTTTTTCATGCTCACACGGTTATTTGCACGACACCTATGCCTAAAATACAGATTAAAATTTTTTGATGTGAAACATTTATTGATGTGAAACATCTATAGGCGAGGGTGACCGCGATCGTCGCGTGGCGATTTGACGCCACGCCTTGCGGTCCCCTCTTAATTTACTGTAAAATAAATATCTGGATATACATATCTAAATTTGTAACGAAACCATGGTGCGATTTAAAATTTTGTACAACGCCATCTAGTGAACCCAAAGTAAATTATTACCTATAATCAAAATAAATGTTTATTGAATAAAAATGATCTTTTACTGGTAAAAATCGCCATGTTTTATTAATACTTTATGCCATACTAGTTCCTGACGTAATCTGTTCTTTATGCATATTTACTTGTTTTATAAATTAATGTATGATAACTTCATAATATAAATATACCAGTAGGTATGGGATTTAGTTTACTTTCAGCTACGAAAAATGGGTAACCGTTTTTATAGGCTTTTATTAGTTTCAGCTGTATTTTTATATATTTATTTCCTTGTATGTCACCGATTTCTTAGGAATTGGATTTTGACTCACTTAAAACAGTCAGATTTCATTTAAAATTTGTAAACTTTGCAATTTGTAAAATTGCAAGGACCAATAACGCTAAAATAATTTAAATAGCTTGTCTTATTATCATTACAGGATTAAAGGTTTCTTTATTAAATATTCAATATATTGGTCTGAGAGTTGGTCGTTAGCTCGATAGATGCCACTATTTATGTTACCTAAATCGCGCACTTCGTGCTCGATGCTGCATAGCTCGATAGATGCCGCTATTTCTGGTTTATAAATTGGACCTATCGTGCAAAAGAACGTCTGTGAACGGAGGCCTGAGTGTGAGTTTTGTCGTTAATATTACGCGTTCTACCGTGAGCGCGTAAACATGTTATTTGTATGAAAAAAAGTACAGCGCCACTAGCGGTGCGTATTTAAAACATTGTTTCAAATACGCACCGCTAGTGGCGCTGTACTTTTCTTCATACAAATGACAGTTTACGCGCTCACGGTAGAACGCGTAATATTAACGACAAAACTCACACTCAGGCCTCAGATAAAAGTATTTCAAGCTCCATTTTGGAAGGTTAATTACTTTTGTACTAAATAACGTTACCATAAATATAAGCCGTAAAATCAATTTTAAAATGGATAATTTATTCGATACGATACCTGCTAAAAAGTACTTATTGACTAAAAGTATCGAATGCAATGTATCGGTATTGAAAGAAAAGTACTCGATACCTAAAGATAAAGTAAGTAAAAGTAATAGATACTTCAATCAATCGTAATCAGTACGTTACTTATCTTTCGATACTACTCATGAGTTCAATATCGATACTTTATACTCGATACCGTGTCTCTACTCGTACAAAATAGTTTCGATGTTTCACATCTGCCAGGCGTCCTGAGCGATGGCTTACTTTTTTTTGTCTGTCTGTTTGTTCCGGGTAAACTTCAAAACGGCTGGACCGATTTCAAAAATTCTTTCATCAATGGAAAGCTACAATATCAGGGAGTAAACTAGGCTATATTTAATCCCGGTATTCCCACGGGAACGGGAACTACGCGGGCAAGGCGACTGAAACCGAAGCGAAGCGAGGGCGGGTTGCTAGTTGTAAATAAAGCTACGGATTTTATTGCGTTTGTATTTGATTTTTGATTGCCCGACGTTTCGAACACTTTGCAGTGTTCATGGCCACGGGCGGACTAAGATGTCTCAGGTCCAACAAGTCAACGCAATTACAGAAAATTTATAATTATCTACCCGATACGGCAAATTAGTTATTAAATACACACATTTTGATACAAATTTATTGCCAGTGTAAGAAGAAAATGATTCTATATGAAAAAAATTATATTGTTTATGGTTAGTAATTAGGTACTAACGATGACTTGTTGGAAGTGAGACATCTTAGTCCGCCCGTGACCATGAACGCTGCAAAGTGTTCGAAACGTCGAGCAATCAGAGATCAAACGCGATAAAATCCGTAAAGTAGTTTTATTATTTTATTGTTAAAAGTGTAGGGCACTCGATTGAGCACTTAATTATTTACTAAATATAAGGCCTCGCAATTATATACATTGAAACACAAAAAATCCTTATGGTTATATGTATACGTAGACTTTGAAACCATCTAACATCGGTTGGTGGATGGTTTCAAAGTCGTATTACGTAAATCTTAAAGTGGTTAATTCAACATAGAGTAGACATATACTGCTATAAGTATTACTTAGTTATATTGTCCCGTAGCGAATACAGGCGATAGCGACAGGACGACGCCTATAATGCTCTTATCGATATAATATTAATACCTACCTACTCACCCATTATTTGTATCGTTCAAACAACATTGTTATAACTGTGAATATATGAATTTGGTCGCACACAGATCTGTGTGGGGACGGTGTAGGAACAATTCATCACCCTTTTAACTGACTTCAAAAAAGGAGAAGTGTGTTCCCATTTCCGCCACGTCAGGATCTGATGATGGAAGCCCTGAGAAATCGAGGGCAACTCTCGAAAATTGTAGGCACGCATCGGGTGAAACCTAGATATTCGTGTTTATATCGGGTGATAGGTACAAAATAATGAAGGTTTGGTTCAGACCTGATGATGGAGATGACAGAGAGTCAAGGCAAATCCACATCGGTATGTAGGAACAGCCAAGCTAAGGCTTATTATTTGAAAGATGGTTCTGCCCGCGTGTGGTTCAGTTGAAGTCGGTTCTATTTTTATTAAAACTATCTTGTCTATCTAGATAATTAGGCTTCCATTATTTAATTTCTTGCAGTTTTATTTGCAAGCTTGGTTTAACTGATGGGCATAATTCTATTTCACATTATCATAAAACCTTTCGCCGTCCACTGTTGGATGATGGAAGTCTACCCCTCGTAATTAAGGTGATATTGTCGTGACGCTTAGTAGACCTAGATGTTACTTGTTTCCCAGTAGAAAAAGTGTTAATCCTGGTAGGACCACACTGTTGATTGTCAATAAGCGCGGGCTGGTCAATTTATATTAGCAGTATGATATGCTAATAGCGGTAGGATTACACTGTTGACAGTTGTCTGTCTACAGCCGCGGACCGATCGGTCCGGGGTAGTACTACACTGAGCAGAAAATCGACGTCTGAGCAGTAGCAATTTGTTACTACGCTTCTTTCGGTGTGCGAGAGAGGTGGAAGTCCAACATTCTGAAAGGGTTTGCGTGTGATGGGTTTTGGTGATGCTTTTAGTATCATCGATCTTCATTGCACGCAAAGATCCATCGGCGGCAGTAGCACTTATCATCAGGAGTACTTTTTGCCACCGTTACCAATAAAACAAAGAAAGCTTCTCCCCATTTACCTGGTGAAACGCTTAGTAAGTTTTTACGACTAGCATAGGTGTGGTAACGGAGTAAGAATATAATTTACCACCCCCTCTCTTGCCCGTGGGTGTCGTAAAATACGACTAAGAGATATAATATGCATATGATATTTATGTAAGAGAAGGAAAACCTGAAATAAAACCCAATGCCAACACGTCTGACCAGCGTGGCATAGTAGGTCAATTTCTCTCCTATTGTGGAGGACGCTCGAGCCCAGTGGTGGGACGAATATGAGCCGACATGATAGGCAAATGAGGTTTTTTTTTTGGGGTGGGTTGCGGTCGGCGCGCTCCTCGCACCACTCCGTCCGGGGCGACAGAGGGGCGTAAGCACGCACACGCGCAACGCACCCACGTGCATGTCGCCTTCGTCGTTGGGCCGACCACCGGAGCAAGGTTACTTGTCATCAGTGGTCAGCCCGACGGAGTACCCTCTCATCGACCGACGTCCCCCCCTCGGGGAGGACGTCGGTCTTTCCTCATGCGAGGCAAATAAGGTATGGGGACAATCGTCTTCTTATCTCGTCGCTATTCAGAGAGTACTTAACAACTGGAAGTAAATTGGTTTAATATAGGTAACCATCGTCATTGTGCTTTTATCCCAATTATTTGGGGTCGATTCAATATGTACTGTTCTTCCACAGTACGTATTGTAAAAGTTAATAACAATAGTTTTACGACACATAGCTACAGTGTCAAGGGTCGTGGGTGTGGTTCCCACGCAGGACAACATTTTGTGCGATCCACAAATTGTTGTTTTGGGTCTGGGTGTAATTTGTGTCCGTTAATTATATGTTTGTAAAGTTCCGTGTGTTACGGAGTAAGAATATAATTCACCACTCCGTATCTTGCCAGTGGATGTCGTAAAAGACGAATAAGGAATATAATATGCACATAACATCTGTGCAAGAGAAGGAAAACTTGAAATGCAACCCTACACCAACATGTCTGACCAGCACGGTGTAATAGGTCAATTTCCCTTCCATTGTGGAGGCGGCCCGAGCCCAACAGTGCGACGTATGTGGGCTGCGATGATGACGAAAGTTCCCAATGCATGTATTATTTCCTTGGTGCGGGTGTGACAAAACGTGTAGTTCTAACCTATGGTTTTAGTAGAATTACGTTGTCTTCAACAGGAATTATCAATTGTTTTTGTCATACTGGCACGCGTGAAACATTTAATCGAATAATCATACGCCATTACATTATTTTGGAGCTGATACTCTGACACTGCTGGTCCGATATTAACAAAACATAGGTATGAACCACCACAAGGAAACTAGGTTTCAAATGAACGATGATGTAGTTGTTATAGCTAGGTTATGGAACTCGCCGGCCGTATTTGCGGCCGGAATACACACTAAAACACCAGCGGCCCCTTCTGCGCTTTTACTATGTAAGTGCCGGAGTGATCGTCTGATGACAGTCAATCCCCGACACCCCAACGCATGGCCGTCTGGCCACGTCCTGTAGTGGATGCGCATATTATCGCCTTTCGCCTCCTCCTTCCAGGTCGCCGGCGACGAACCGTAGACAAAAGCGCCACGCGTGCCCGCACCGCCGTTTCCTTCCTTGATATGATAGCCTCGCAAAATGAGGCCATCGACGATCAGCATCTATCGCTGCCGAGCATCTTTGCGATAACGGTCGGCAGCGACAGGTTTAATCCAAGTACAGCCGCCAAGTTGTGGCGCTGATATCCCCAGGCGGGGCATACCTCCAATGCGTGACGCGCATCATCAGTTGGCGCGCCACACTCATGGCATCCAGGGGGCTCTTCTCTTCTAATCATGAGGGAAATTGACCTAACATACCGCACTGGTCAGACGGGTTGATATAGGGTTCTATAATTAATTGTCCTTTTCTTGCATAAATGTTATCTATACTTCTATACTAATATTATAAAGAGGAAAATTTGTATGTGTGTATGTTTGTAATGAATAAACTCAAAGACTGCTGTGATGATTTCAAAAATTCTTTCACCAATGGAAAGCTACAATATCAGGAAGTAATATAGGCTATATTTTATCCCGGTATTCCCACGGGAATAGGAACTACACGGGTAAGGCAACTGAAACCGAGGCGAAGCGAGGGCGGGCTGCTATTCTTCAATAAACCGTTAGTCGTCTTTTACGACACCCAAAGGCAAGAAAGGGGATAGTGAATTGTATTCTTACTCCGTCATTACACGGAAAAATAACTAGAACATACGGTGTAATTCCATGTAAGTATTCTAACATTTCTTTGTATCACATTCTTTGTACAAAGTAGGCGCGGCCATTGCCCTGTATGTAGGTACCGCGTTGGTGATTTACAATTATTTGTCAAAGCATGTAGGTACTTGACCTGCTACATTACACTGTATTTAGCAAATTCTGCCCTCATTACAAATGACATATAGCCAACATCTGGATAACACACGACTAAAATAATTAAGAAAATTTTAATTGACCTAATTTATGGCATCACTTAAGTGTATTAGTGTCAAAATTATTACACGAACATACTCAATTTAACATATTATTAGTTTTGCTTACGGAGATTATATAAACTATAAGCTTTTATTATATACTAGCAACCCGCCCTCGCTTCACTTCGGTTTCTGTCGCCTTATCCCCGTAGTTCACGTTCCCGTGGAAATAGCGGGATAAAATATAGTCTAGTTTACTCCCTGATATTATAGTTTTCCATTGGTGAAAGATTTTTTTAAATCGGTCTAGTCGTTTTGAAGATTACCCGGAACAAACAGACAGACAAAAAATATAAAGTGATTTTTAGGCATATGTATAGTGCAAATAACCGTGTGAGCATGAAAAGGCCTATTATTTTTGACATTACAAACAGACATTCCATTTTTATTTTTTGGTATAAACTAGCTGACCCAACAGACGCTGTTCTGAACAAATTAAAAAAAATTAATTCCTTTTGTAACCGATCACAGCGCCACCTACCGCGTCCAAATATTAATCTAAACCCAAGTGGGTTAGAGAAACACAAAAAATTCATCAAAATCGGTGCAGCCGTTTAGAAGGAGTTCTCGTTTCCGTGGGAATACTGGGATAAAATATATCCTAAGTTATATAGTCAACTACCTATTGGTAAAATATTATCACAATCGGTCCAGCCATTTTGAAGACTACCTAGAACAAATAGGCAGACAGACAAAAAAAAACTAATTTTTATGCAAATGTATCGTGGGTATAACCGTGTGAGCAAGAAAAATTTCAATATTTTGACATTATAAACAGCCACTTCAATTTTATTTATTGGTATAGATATAGGTGTAAGTAAAAAACACCGGCTAAGTTCGAGTCGGAGTCGCACACGAAGGGTTCCGTATCATTATCAATAAAAAAGGCAAAAAATTGCGTTTGTTGCATGGGAGCCCCCCTTAAACATTTATTTTATTTTGTCTTTAGTATTTGTTGTTATTACGGCAACAGAAATAGATAATTTGAGAAAAATTCAATTGTCTAGCTATTGCGGTTCTTGAGATACCTGAGATGCCTGGTGACAGACAGACGGACGGACAGGCAGCAAAGTCATAGTAATACGGTGGCGTTTTTATCCTTTGGGTAGGTACGGAACCCTAAAAAAATAAGTTTCCGTGTGGTGACGGAGTAAGAATGCAACGCATCGTCCTTTGTCTTCCCTGATGGTGTCATAAAAGACGGCTAAAGGATATAATCCTTACTAATATTATAAACGCGAAAGTTTGTATGTGAGGATGTGAAGAGGTTTGTTGCTATCTCACGCAAAAACTACTCAATGGATTTTCATGAAACTTCACAATAATATAGCTTACATATCAGAATAGTACATAGGCTATAATTTATCCCGATATTGCCACGGGAAGAGGAATTGCAGATGAAACTGCAGGGCGCTGCTAGTATGCATATAAAATCTCGACAGGAGTAAAACTCGATTTAAAAGTCCAGCCCGTCTGACCAGCGTAGTACAGTAAGTCAATTGCCCTCCTGTTGTAGCAGAGGCTCGAGCCCAGTAGTATTAAATGAGCTGAGAAGAATTATGAAATTGTTATCTATATATATATATATACTAGCTTTTGCCCGCGGCTTCGCCCGCGTAAAAGTTGGTTTTCATAATTCTTAATTTAAGAAATACTCTGTGTCAATTTTCGTCCAAATCCGGTCAACAGTTTACGCGTGATTGAGTAACAAACGTCCAAATATCTACACAAATTTTTATATTTGAATATTACTTCCACCCTTGTAGTTTAAATTCAAGTGGAAAGACGATGAGAAATATGGCCATCCTTAGTCGCTGATAATACATTATCCATGATAGGTTTCCATTGGGGAAAAAAATAATATCGATCAAACTCCCGCAGTTTCACCCACGTAGACCCCATTTCCATGCAAACGCCGAGATAAAAATTGCCTATGTTACTCGCTGATATTATAAGTTTATATGGGTGAAAAAAAAATAATAATTATCAAATCCCATACAAATATCCGACATAAAAATTGCTTATCTTACTCGCTGATAACGTAGCTTCCTATTAGTGAAAGAATTTAAAAATTAGTCAACATCCACCGGTTTCACTCGCGGAGTTCTCGTTCCCAGGCAAACACCAGGATGAAAATAGCCTTTATTTGTTATTCACTGATAATGTAGATTTTCATTCGTAAATTAATTTTCATATCCATTTAGTTCCCACAATTTCACCGGCATTGTGCCCGGTCCCGTAGGAATATCGGGATAAAAAAATAGCCTAAATATGTTACTCGCTCAAAAATAGCTTTGCGTTAGTGAAATAATTTTAAAATCGACTAAATTCTCACAGTTGTTCCAGCCACACCGGGATAAAATATAGCCTTGGATAAAATATAGCCTAAGTTATTCCTTATGTAAGGCTTGGTAGACCTGTTAGTAAAATATTATCAGTATGGGTCCAGCCGTTTTGAAGGTTACCCCGTAATGAATATAAGTCAAAAAAAAAATTGTCCGTCCGTCTGTCTGTCACCAAGCCATATCTCAAGGACCGCGATAGCTAGACAGTTGAATTTTTTACAAATTATGCATTTCTGTTGCCGTTATAACAATAAATATAAAAAACAAAATAAAATAAATATTTAAGGTGGCTCCTATACAACAAACGCAATTTTCCCCCTTTTTATAGATAATGGTACGGAACCCTTCGTGCGCGACCCCGACTCGCACTTGGCCGGTTTTTTAGACATAGGTATCGTGCAAATAATTGTGTTACCATAAATAAATCCTATTATTTTGACAGACAAATAGACGCTTCAAATTTGTTTATTTCTAGACATAGAAAATTGGATTAATATCTTGATTTTAACTTACTGTCTGGTAGCGGCTAGGAATATTATAACGCTTTCATTGTTTGTGAGTGTCGTAAAATACTACTAAGACAAAAATTTACATCGACCTGGACCAATTGGTGATGCCATCTAGCCAGCAATGTCGTTTGGCAGGCAGCTGGTCATAAAATGTTGCTAGAAGAACCTTTGCAATATCTATGATGGCAGAGCAGTGCCTACATATTGCGTCGATCCAAAGCTATCTTGATAAGCGAGCATTAACAAAAAATAATGGGGTAACCCAAGAAAGCCGACCGTATACTAAAATGATCGTTCCTAGGCTCAGTGATATCGGTTATATGCTTTTCACCTCCTTAGGGGTAAAATTGCAAAAAAACTCTTTTTTAGTGAGCACTTTCTCCAAGAGAGACAACTTTGTACAAAATTTCATATTTCTAGGCCTAATGATTTCGGCTATACATTTTTCACCCTCTTAGAGAATGAATTTCAAAAACTAATTTCTTAGAGCTCATTTACAACAAAAGAAAGAGAATCGAACAATATACAGAAATACACAGTTTCACGTTCCAAGCCCCAATAGTTTCGGCTATACGCTTTTCATTCCCTTAAGGGGGTGATTTGCCGAAAATACTTTGCTAGTGCTCGTGTACCCCAAAAATACGCCGGAGTAAAAAAAAATACGTTTCTAGGCCCAGTGGTTGCCGCTGTATACTTTTTGTTTTTTTAGGGGTTGAATTGCATTCCCATGTAAGTAAAATTTTCAAAATGCTAGAACGAATACTTATTTATTTATTATCAAATACCTTAATACAAAGATTCATGGTTTTATCATCGAAAATGTCGAATTTCCATACAAAATGGCAGCCCCTATTTCAACCCCTTATAACTATTTTTTCGCGATTTCTTTACTATAGCTCGTAAACCCCAAGGAATACTACGGTGTAAAAAAATTACGGTTCTAGGCCCAGTGGTTTCAGATATATGCTTTTTTGTCTTTTAAGGGTTGAATTTCATCCCCATATAAATGAAATTTCCAAAACGCTAGAACGAATATTAATTTATTTATTATAAACTGCCTCAATACAAAGATTCATGGTTTTATCATCGAAAATGACGAATTTCCATACAAAAGGTCAGCCCCTATTTCAACCCCTTATAACAATTTTTTCGCGATTTCTTTGCTAGAGTTCGTGTACCCCAAGAAATACTACGGTGTCAAAAAAATTTCGTTTCTAGGCCCAGTAGTTTCGGCTGTATGCTTTTTTGTCTTTTAGGGGTTGAATTTCATCCCCATATAAATGAAATTTCCAAAACGCTAGAACGAATATTAATTTATTTATTATAAAGTGCCTTAATACAAAGATTCGTGGTTTTATCATCGAAAATGACGAATTTCCATACAAAATGTCATCCCCTATTTCAACCCCTTATACCCATTTTTTCGCGATTTCTTTGCTAGAGCTCGTGTACCCCAAGAAATACTACGGTGTAAAAAAATTACGTTTCTAGGCCCAGTGGTTTCGGCTGTATGCTTTTTTGTCTTTTAGGGGTTGAATTTCATCCCCATATAAATGAAATTTCCAAAATGCTAGAACGAATATTTATTTATTTATTATAAAGTGCCTTAATACAAAGATTCATGGTTCTATCGTCGAAAATGACGAATTTCCATACAAAATGTCATCCCCTATTTCAACCCCTTATACCCATTTTTTCGCGATAAAAAGTAGCCTATGTCCTTCCTCAAGCTTTAGTCCATCTCTGTACCAAATTTCATCAAAATCGGTTCAGTGGTTTAGACGTGAAAGCGTAGCAGACAGACAGACAGACAGACAGACAGACAGACAGACAGACAGAGTTACTTTCGCATTTATAATATTAGTAAGGATAGGAGAGGCGGGTTTTGCGAACGATATATTGACTCATCACCATATCTCTGGGACCATAAGGCGTACAGACTTGAAATTTGGCAGAAATATTCCTTTCGTCGACTAGAGGTCAGCTAAGAACGGATTTTACGAAATTCCACCTGCAAGGGGTGTTGCGGGGGC
Source organism: Lymantria dispar (assembly GCA_032191425.1). Taxonomy (NCBI): domain Eukaryota; kingdom Metazoa; phylum Arthropoda; class Insecta; order Lepidoptera; family Erebidae; genus Lymantria; species Lymantria dispar. Next base: position 6,432,992 of record CM063445.1, on the reverse strand, counting down.
TTTAACAATAATACACATATAAAGGAACAGGGTGAGCCGAAGATGCTGTAGCTAGAAAAATGAAATTTGGACCGTAATTTAATTTCATGATGTAGACACCCACTAAGAAAAGACTTTTTCAAATTCCACCCCTAAGAGGGTGAAACGGAACGGTAAAATCTGTATGGAAAGAAAAAAAAATCTTTAGCTACTGTCTTCAAATTAAGCACAAATACTTTTTAATAAAAATAAATAAACACGTGTTTCAGCGTTTGTCCATTTTCATCCTTTAAGGGTGTAAAATAGGTAGAAAGATGTCAGTTTACTGACTTGTCATAGAGCCCAAGCTACTGAAGGCAGAAACATGAAATATTGACATTAGTGTCTTAGCGTGACGTAAAAACCTACTAAGAAAGGTTTTTTTTATTTAATTCAACCCCTAGGGGGTAAACCGCAGTAACAAAGTTTGTATAAGGAGAAAAAAAAATCTACATTGATTTTCTTCAAATTCTCCAAAAATACTCTTTAGTAAAAATAAATAAACACGTGTTTCAGCATTTTTAATTTTCACCCTCTAAGGGTGTAATCTATACTAATATTATAAAGAGGAAACGTTCCTTACGAATAAACTCTAAAACTCTTGGACGGATTTCAATAATTCTTTCACCATTAGAATGTTACAATATCCCCGAGTAACATAGGCTATATTTTATTCCAGTATACCCACGGGAACGGGAACTACGCGAGTAAGGCGACTGAAACCGAAGCGAAGCGAGGGCGGGTTGCTAGTTATATATATTGAAGTGAAGGGCATATATCTCGCGTGATTCAAAATTATCGTGTTGCTGGATCTTGACAAAAACAACATAAATATAAAAAATAATACTAAATAGGTTTGATACTTTGTAAAATCTAATAATAAATGTACCTTTGAACTATTAAGTACCTATGTTGTTATCGCTTAAAAATCGCAATATAATGGTAGCTTACTCATGGTTTGAAGCGAATCAATATAAACTATGAAGTACATGTCGCAGTTTGCCATGTTTGTTGCCTGACTACATGATTTTAAATGTAAAAGGTGTGGCTACTGAGTGGTGGTTAAGAATAGGGATTTTATAAAGTTCCGTAACCGTAACCGAAATTATCGGCTATCCGAAATGAAAATGTAACCGAAGCCGTAACCGAAATCGATATAAAAGTTTTGGATATTTTCGAATAGGGTTGGTGTCTGTATGAGATAAGTTATGACAAGTCTTCTATCTTTCAGTCGACCTGATAGTTAAAACATATGTTTCTCTAAGGCTAAATAATCCACGGGTCGACCATTGAAGTTAAGGAACTCTGCACCGGTGGTGGACCCAACGACGAAGGCGACGTGCTATATGGGTGGGTTTCGGGGCCGCGCGCCGCCCCTCTGTCGCCTTGGAAGGAGCCGGGCGGCGAGTGCACTGACCGTGGCCCACCCCAAAAAAAGGGAAATAATACAATTTCTGGTGTTTACGCGAGTATTACACATCCATACTAATATTATAAATGCGAAAGTAAGGATGTTTGTTTGTTTGTTTGTAACGCTTTCACGTTTAAACCACCGAACCTATTTCAAAAATTCTTTCACCAATGGAAAGCTATAATATCAGGGAGTAACATAGGCTATATTTTATCCCGCTATTCCCACAGGAACGGGAACTACGCCGCGGGTAAAGCGACTGAAACCGAAGCGAAGCGAGGGCGGGTTGCTAGTTGTCAATAAAACCTGCTTTACAGATTTTATTTTTTATAATTTTTTTACTTTTTTCGGTCACTCGGACTAGTCCGCGAGTGACCATGAATGCTGTAAAGTGTTCGAAACGTCGGGCAATCATAAATCAAATACAAACGCGTTAAAATGCGTTAAGTAGTTTTATTGACAATTCTTTGTTTGTTTATTAAGAAACTCAAGTGTTTAATCACGATAACAGCTAAATATTAGGCTCCTCGAATCATTATGATAATATTTAAACATTAAATCTTACCGCAACCTTGATATCAAGATAGTCAATTTGAATTCAAAGCGAAGACATTACGGGTAATTCCGTATAAATACTTTAGAAATAATTTTCCTCATACAAACTTTATTGAGAAAAAATGTGGCTACAAAAGTAGAAAATAATGTTGTTAATTCCAACATGAACGAGTATATACGTATCAGTACAGAGTATATTTCAATCTAGTACTAGCGAGTGTTAGCGAGTTATTTCTGTATGTGGAGTAAGTTATTTCTGTCTTCTGTGATTATAAATAAGTTTCCACAAACACGTGAGAAAAGAAAATGTATATAAAGCTTGCAAAAAGTACGCATTCGATTTTAAACAAATTGTAAATATGTCTTATAGGGTATTTATTTTGCGCCTGATGCCGCCCTAGTCTGAGGCTGCGGGTGACCGGACCGGGGATATAGTCCGGCACCCACGGAGAGTATAGCCTCGTGACAGCGATCGGCGTCCCGGGGGGACGTCGATGGGAGAGAGTACTCCCTCGGGGTATTCCGTCGGGTCGACCATTGAACTCAAGGGGTCTGTATGACATAGGTTATGCCAAGTTTTCCATCTTCCAGTCGACCTGATAGTTAAAACATAAGTCTCTCTAAAGGTAAATAATCCACGTTTCGACCACTGAAGTCAAGGAACTCTGCACTGGTGGTCGGCCCAACGACGGCGGCGACGTGCTATACGGGTGGGTTACAGGGCCGCGCGCCGCCCCTCTGTTGGCCCAAACAGAGTCAGGCGGCGAGGGATATATTTATTTAACTTATCCTTACTAATATTATAAATGCGAAAGTAAGTTTGTTTGTTTATATGTTACGCTTTCGATTTTACGATTTTTTTCTTTACGATTTTAAAAATTCTTTCATCAATGGAAAGCTATAATATCAGGGAGTAACATAGTCTATATTTTATCCCTGTACTCCCACGGGAACGCGGGTAAGCCGACTGAAACCGAAGCGAAGCGAGGGCGGGTTGCTTGTAAAATATATTTTTGAATCTATTATTTGAAATCGTTTAGATTTTGAGTTTTTGTTACACATGTTTTGAGAGGATATTGACGTTATTTGGATCTATGATCAGGACACACCCCGCCCACGTACTATGTCCAGACCAGGGCAGTGGCCCATAACCTGGTGCATTACCCTCCAGTTGTCATAATCGGTAGTCCGTCGGGCGGTCTTTTAGGGTAAGAGGGTATTGACCTAAAATATTTTAAAGTCATTCGCTAATTCGAATCATTCAAAAATAGAGTTTATTTTGAAGCCGAATGCGATTCACAAGATCGTTATTTTATCATCTAGTTTTATTATAATACGTAGATTTTTGACAGTAAATTGTAGTTTCTGACATTCTACTACTAAATTGTATTATGTATATTAATACAAAATAAGACTCCACGTGTAATAGGTGGTTTGTTTCTTGAATTATATACTTGAGACATAAAACAAGCTCAGATGTAGGTAATTTCGAGAAAAGTATATTCAGAGAGATTTAGTTCTAAGACGGCGTAAAACTTGACCTTGCGAAGAATTTTCTTCTATAATTTTCTTTTATCACGATTGTATATACAAAGAGAAGTAAAATACGAAATAAAATCCTATAGCAATTTAGTTTTCCTTCTGTTGTAGAGAAGGCTAACCCAGCAGGGACGTATATTAGCTGAAATGATGATATACGGAGATAAGCTATGGCATGTTTTTATAGAACAATCATTAACTTTTCATTCTAATACATATATTGTTTGCTACAGAATCATTCTTAGTTTTTTAATTTTGTCCATTTCTATGTTCCTAAGTTTTATTTTTTGGTGTTTGGATTACAAGAGTAGATAAACTCGAATTAAAACTGTATACGTATGCTCGAGCCCTATAATAAGATGTTGATGAGATGAGAGATAGTCTATGCTACGCCGTCTGGGAAACGTGAGATGGCCCGCAAGACCATATACTATTATACTGTCGAGGAGTATTGGACTGGGTTCATCAGCACCGGCCGGAAGGCCTCCATGGTCCGAACACTGTATCGAGCCCTCTACAACCGGTTTGCCTAACAGGCAATGATGTGTTCCCGCCAGGTTGCTGAGCGACACTGTCGCCCTTGAAGCCACTCGCCAGTAGTCCGGCAAGCATTTCCGCCTGCAGGTCCCACGGGGGAATCCCGGCCAACAGGCACATTACTTTTCCTTCGCCACTGTGCGGTATCCGTGTAGAGCCTGATCGCCATGGCCCTCTGTGGTCGCCACAAGAGAGCCATAAATAGGACGGTCAAAAACCCCACCCACACAGGCGCACCGTATAGGGCCATCGACCGGACAACCGTATGGTGGTACCATACGGGTGTGTCTCATAATTGCCGTATATGGCGTGTAGACAAAGAATTAGACGTTCCACATTAATTACAATAATATGATTTGTATTTCTATAAAAATGGTAATTGGATACTTAATTTCTTTAGTTGTAAAAAATATATGGGACATTAAGATAACTTATTTTACAAATGGCTAAGTAACTTTTCAGTTGGATTGCTCAATACAGACTACAGATTTAAAGACTTATATCTACTACATAATTCAATCTATGAAATGGTATAATCACATTATTTTTTAATTTAACTAACAGAGAGGCTGGCTCGATCGATTGGTGGCCAGCTCTCGCAGAACATCGACGCTTGGGTACTAACAATTCACCAATGCGCTTCGTTTGAAGAGCAAGGGAACGGGATATTCAAAAACCTTCCACCATTCCTGTCATTCTACGCTTTGGCTCCACTTGTGGCGGTGTTAGTTATCATTCCCCATGTATTGAGTTGCTTGTTGTTTTATCACCATAGGTATTAAAAAAAAAAGAGTGTGTGTACAAAGTACGCATATCGGAAGTGAAACTCCTTTGTCCATTATCCTTCACCTTCATTCTTCATCTTTATCCTCTGTCCTCTATTCTTTGTCTCATTCTCTCGTCGGCTGAATCCTATGCATTTATGTGTTTATGTCTCTATGGACTCGCTTTTTCGTTTCATCGAGTTTGAAATCACAACGATTCTAAAGAAGTTTCACTTCAAAAAACACATAGCAGTCATGAGAATTGCCGATAGCAGCAAAAACTTAAAACTATGGACAAACAGTGGTTATTTTTGGATTTATCTAAGTTTTGCCTTTATCTGGTTTTGATATTTATCGGCACAGATATAGTGACATTGATATAGCTACAAATATGGTGTTAGCATTAACACGTCGCGTGATCATATCGATGATGACTTACATGAGTTCCCTCTTAATCCAAATCAGCATTGGTAGGATCACACTGTTGACAGTTATCTGTCTACAGCCACGGGCCGGTCCGTCCGGGGCAGTACCATGCTCTCGCAGAAAATCGACGTCTGAGTAGTAGCAATTTGTTACTGCGCTTCGTTCGGTGAGCGAGAGAGCCGGAAGCCCAACTTTCTGAGGGTGATTGCGTGTGGAGGGTTTTGGTGGTGCCCTTGGTATTACCGAGCCTCAATGCACGCATTCACACTCCCTTCGCTTTCTTCGCGGTAGGCAGCGGCCTTGTAAAGGTCCATGAGCGGCAGCAACACTTACCACCAGGTGTACTGTTTGCTCGTATGCCACCGTTTGCAATAAAAAAAAAAAGACCACACTGTTGACAGTTGTCTGTCTACAGCCGCGGGCCGGCTGGTCCGTCCGGGGTAGTACGACACTATCGCAGAAAATCGACGTCCGAATAGTAGCGTTCGGTGAACGAGAGAGCCGTAAGCCCAACTTTCTGAGGTCGTTTGCGTGTGTTGTAGTTTTAATGATGTCTTTAATATCATCGAACTTCAATGCACGCATTCACACTCCCTTCGCTTTCTTCGCGGTAGGCAGCGGCCTTGCAAAGGTCCAAGAGCAGCAGCAACACTTACCATCAGGTGTACTGTTTGCTCGTTTGCCACCATTAGTGAAAAAAAATCCTGTATATTTGCCGACCCCATTTAGCGTGGGATGAGGGCAGGCAAATGATGATGATGAACAATGTGTATTAGTGTGTGTGTGTGTGCGCGTGCGTGCATGTATGCATGCATGCGTGCGTGCATGCGTTTGTACGTGTGTATGTGCGTGTGAATTTGTGTGTGTGTGTGTATAGATGATTAAGAAATAAATACATAATTAATGTGTTCTTTTTTCTACGGTGACATAAATACCTTATGTTACAAAACCGCCAAGGGCATAACTTATTCTATAACCGTGTCTAATAGAATTAACCTAAACTCTAAACAATAGATAGTTTAGGATAATACATGAATATTGATTGTTGTGTCGGCATTCAATTAAAACGACAAACTTGTATCCTGTATTTATTGTAGGCTGTTACTAACTGCAATGTTCCTTCCCCTTACAGCTGCCAATCTATTTTAATATTCGAGCCTCATAATGATTATTTGTCTGGCCTTTATGAAGTTAGCTCAGTATACATTCCTTGTTCGTAAGCGTTACTTTTTGCATCGTAAAAGTACGCTAAGGGGTAAAAGATAGGGATGTGACTTGGAGGTGAAAAAATCGTCGAATAAATAATCGATTTTTATTTCTTCAAAATAAATCGATTTGTAAAAAAATCGATTATTTTTATAATCGATTCTTTCTAACTATTTGTAAGATTGGATTATTTTTACATAACTTCCCTCTAAAATGTCCGCGATTAAACAACCGCGACTAATACTCGACGAACCCGACGACATTATTACGCTCGCCCAGACTGAGGCATACACAGCCCGCGCGGCCTTGACAAATAGTAAAAAAAAAAAAAATTACATAACAATAATATTAAATAAAAATAGATAATATGCTTATTTACGACATCACATTAGAAACCTCTAAATTAATCAGCGTTTCTCTACCATATTATGCATGTATTATACATATAAACCTTCCTTAAGAATCATTCTATTTATTAAAAAAAACTGCATCAAAATCCGTTGCGTAGATCTAAGCATACATAGGGACAGACAGACGGCGGATAGCGACTTTGTTTTATACTATGTAATGTAATGATAGAAAAACATAAAAATTGTGTCTCAACTACTCTTATTAATCTATTAAAAAGAATCAACAGCTAGTTTCCAAAAATTTAACGTTATTGTTATGCTGTAAATATTCAAGTTCAATAACAATTTCTTAACGTGGAACGTTTGTTGGAAAACATTTTGAAAATCGCGCTCTCTAGGTTATTCATCCGCCCCGTCGGATGTTACATTAAACTTTGGCGCTGCGGTCGCTCGAAATCGAGATCTCAGGCCAACAATCTACACCCTTAAGTGTTCGTTTTAAAACTGAAAAACAAACCAAGTTTTTTTTACTTTTGGTGGCAATTTGGAACTTTCATGTGGTGTTCTTGTTTTATAAATAAATATAATAGAACTTTAAATTCAACCAATAAAAAAGCAAATAGCAATATAATCGATTTATTTTAATATTAAAAAAATCGATTTATTTAAAATCGATTTTTATTATTTTAATAATATATATGTTTATAAAATCGATTACACGAAAAAAATAATCGCTTTATATAAAAATCGATTATTTTTCACGTCGCTAATAAAGGATGACGTAGTGGTAAAGATACCGAGCTCTCATCCCAGTGAATTCGATTCCTACGCAGGCAAATACTTTCGGCAATTTATAAATGGCTGTTTTGAGTGTAGATGTAATTATAGTAGAGTATGTTTGCAAAAAAAAACAGATTTAAGAAAATAACTCCATCTCAGTATAGTCTGTCTACTTGTCTTAGATTGTAGCGAAGGAATAGTCCTTCTTACAAAGTCCAAGCCCAAAAGTATAAAATATAAGTTAAAGGGAAGAAAATTTGAGCCTTCTAAATGTCTTGTAAACTGCTTGATATTGACGGCAGTAAAACAGAAATTGTTTAAGATAGTTTTATGACCGACGGGCTGATCGTCGCCTGTTACAGTAAAAATGTTATTGAAGATATCATGTTGTTTCTTCGACGTAAGTAGGTATTAAATTATAATTCGCCGTACGTGTTATGCGCTTGCAGGTACAGTATTTGTAAAATAAATGATGCGTTAAGAATGCTGAGTAAGTTTTAATTTACATAAAATCTAAAGGGGTTCACGCGATGAATTTTAACAGAGATACAGTCCTTATTTATTATCCCTATTTTAGCTTTAGTCTAGAATTAGGTAGGATTCAAAGGTACTCACGCATCAGCTAGACTCCATTTTCTTGGTAATTTACACACACATAACTTTCTGCGACCGGCGGTGCGTCGCGTTAAATCGGAACTCGTTTTGTTTAGGTGGCGCCACGGTCAATTCGAATGTTGGCATGTTTGAATAAGGGAATAGGATTTCTTTTAGGACGGAAGTACATTCAGGCATAGCTTAAAACTCTAGCAATCCCGGTCTCACTCGCGTAGTGCCCGTACCCGCCATTATAGTTGAAGTTACTCACTGAATGTAGCTTTCCATTGGAGACAAAATTTTTCAAATCAATTTAGTGCTTTAGCTATGAAAACGTAATTAAAAAAAAGAAAAAATAAATAAGCTCATATTCACATTTCTAGTATTAGTTTCGATGGACTTTAGTGGCAGATGTGCAAGTAGAACACCCGATAGTGAATGAACCTCTGTAATACTAGGAGGGAAGCTTGGTCACGTTTCCTCACCAGAAAATGTCGGTTCTTCATCATTATTACTTCAGCAATTTTTTTTTATGTGAAGGATTATTCTCTGGCCCAGCCACTCGATTCTCAATTTAGCTTACTAGTTATTTGCGCTGTGTCGGTTACTCCATATTGCCGATTTTAATCACATAAAAAATCTAAAAGCCCAAAGCACGCTGACCTATTTTATTAAGCCTTATTATGAGACTGACATTTAGAGAACATGTTTTTGTGGTGTGCTCTTGCATAATTTAAAAATGTTTTAAATTTTATTTTTTTAATCGTTTTTGGTGACAGTAAGTGGTAAGTGCCATTTAAGGATCTCCGTACTATCGCATGAACATAACACAAGGACATTGCCTACCGTGACAGTGGGATTTGGCTCTTGGACTCTCATGGCCGCTGAAAGAAACTTAGTAGTAAATTGTTACTACTCAAACTTTGATTTTCTGCGAAGGTCTGATATTGTTTTTTTTTATTCCTGCTATGTGTATTACTAGCGATTATTACCTGCGAAGAATGGAAAGAATAAAGACTTAAAAATGGCTATAAGCGCTAAGTGAAGTAACTAGCCTTGCCTCTCCATAGTTTATATAATAGTTGTCTCTAGATAACTTATGTAGTCCCGTAGACTGCCGCTGTTGAAAGTGTGTCTATTCTCGCGTGACTCTCTCAGGAGAGTGTGTCTATTCTCCTGATGACATCTTAACGGATTTTGCCTACTCCTACGAGAAAGCACTATCATTATTATCATTCAGCCTTTCTCTGTCCACTGCTGTCTTCACGAATGAGGATATAACGCCGTAATCGCCATACTTGATAGACGCGTTGATTAACACGGTGAGTTGTTATATATTTTCTAATAGAGAGTTTGCTGCCAACTCTCTCAGGGAGACCGTTAGCCGATTTTGACCATTCATACAGTCAAGTAAGGGATGACGACAATTGCCTTCTTATACTTTCATCACTCCGCGATGGTGACAAACTATGGTCTATGATGGTCTTATTTTTTCTTACAGAAAGTTAATTGATGAGTAATACGCAATATCTTGTCAGACACTGATAAACATCACAAAAATAAATATGTCGATTTAGTGTAGATTTTTGACCGCGATATTAATGTTTTACGAATGCTAATATTATGTGCCTACATTATTATCGATTCCATATCGATAAAACAGGATAACTAATCTGAAATCATGCGTTTTTACATTATCTATTTGCATAGATATGCGGCATGAGAATTTATCTTATTGTATTTCAACACTTGTGAAATAGTTGAAATATCTATTTTATTGTTATTAAATGTTTGGCATTGATGATTTTAACAAAAAAAAAGTCAACTGGACCAAGTTAAAATGGGACTACACGGAACGCACCAGCTTTCAAATAAAAAAAAGAATCATCAAAATCGGTTCGTCCAGTCGAAAGTTCTGAGGTAACAAACTTTTTGAAGTCGGTTAAAAAGAGAGAGGATGAGAGATAAGTGTCACCTACTGACATGAGTATCTTAAAATGAATGTGTGGGGGTAACAAAATTAGATAAGGTAAGCGTGTGTATTAGGTGAAACCTACGCACGGTACTTCTTCCAATAAACTTATTCTGCATTGGACTACATACTTTATTACCGCTTACCACAATACCCATAGTACCAATGATAGAAAAGATTAGGAGCAGGAGATTGTCTTGCTATGCATGAGGAGAGAGTGAATGTAAATAAGGAGAAAGGAGATTCAAAAAAGATGAATGGATTTGTGTTCTATTTTAAAAAAGACAATACCCTGCTGTAAGTAAATAATCCTTGTATTGCGGACTCTTCGCGGTAGGCAACGGCCTTGTAAAGGTCCATGAGCGGCAGCAACACTTACAATCAGGTGTACTGTTTACTGTTTGCTCGTTTGCCACCGTTTGCAATAAAAAAAAAAAAAAAAACTTTACAAACATATAATTAACGGTCACAAATTATATCCAGACTCAGGACAACAATTGTTAAATTCTGGATTGCATAAAGTGTTGTCCTGTGTGGGATTGGAACCCGTAACATTGGCATTGTGGGTCGGTATCTTAACCACTACGCCATCTGTGCAGTCAAGGATTATAGTGTGGTACCAGCTACGAATACTACCAACGCTTATAAACTCATTTGCAAAAAAAACGGGCGGTTTTGATTTTCATTCATATTTAAAAAGATACAATACCAAAAAGGTTTCAATCGTTTGTACACGTTACTGGCCGGTTTTAAAAATGCTGTGGTATTTAAAAAAGTACGTTCTAAATTCAATTTTTCATTTGATGTTCATTTTTACAGAAAACCCCTTTTTATCCTACATTTTTGGCGCGAAGTTCCAGAAGTTAACATCGACTTTCATAACTTTTATTCAATTTTTATCGATTAATTTCATATCCTTGACTGTCAAAGCTTTATTTAATGCTGTTTGGCTGTATCAAAAATGGTAGATAAAGTGGTAAAAGCTACCAAAATTATCGCGCTGCTTGAAGAGGGTTGCAGCCAATGTTTGGTGGCTAGGAGGCTAAATGTTAGTCGCTCGACAGTCCAAAGGACCTGGCAGCGATATCAGGAGACTGGTTCCGTCGAGAGAAGGCCTGGTTCTGGAAGAAAACCATGTACCCAACCACGGGATGATCGTTTTCTTGTGAGTCGCGCATTGAGAAATCGCAAATCTTCGTATGTGGATCTTAAGAACAACCTCCAAGAAGTAAGAAATGTGCATATTAGTCTATGGACGGTCAGGAGGAGGCTTCTCGCTGCCAATATACGCAGTCACCGCCCGGCCCGCGGCCCCAAATTACTCCGTGAGCACAGAGTTCACAGGCTTAGGTTCGCTAGAAATTGTGAATCATGGACTCAAGACGATTGGAATAGGGTTTTGTTCTTTGATGAAGCCAGGATATCTCTGTTCGGTGAAGATCGACGTCGGCGAGTGCTAAGAAGACAAGGAGAACGCTTTGCAGAGGCATGTTTCGAAGAAATCACACCTTATGGTGGGGGCTCTGTTATGTTTTGGGCAGGAATAAATTCAATGGATCGTACAGAGTTAGTCTTCATTGAAAACGGCTCACTGACTGGGCATCGATACATAACGGAAGTTCTAATTTCTCATGCACAACCCGCATTGGCCGCTCTAGGTGAAGACTCGATTTTTATGGACGACAATGCTCGCGCCCACCGATCCCGCGATGTTAATGCGTATGTGCAAGAGGTCGGCATTCGTCGTTTGGATTGGCCAGCTCGAAGTCCCGACCTCAATCCCATAGAGCATGTCTGGGACGTTCTGAAACGGCGTGTGAGATCAGTACACCCGGCTCCGCAGACCATCAGAGAGCTGAAGAATGTGATTACTGCGGAGTGGGAACGTATTCCGCAAGCAAGTATCCGGGATATACTCGCTAGCATGCCCAGACGAATTCAAGCTGTGATTTTAGCTAGAGGGGGTCACACTCGATACTAAACATTTATCTGTTTTACTTTATTAAAGAAAAACAAACAAAAAAACTTTTTTATTTTTACTTCATGAGCATATGCACTACTAGCGAATATACACTACTAGCGAGGTTTAGCATTATTTCCCATAAATTGTATCTAAATTTTATGAAATACTGATGAAAACGATTATTTTCTTATTAATTTAGCAAATTGTGTGGATAAAACTACCTATAATTATCAAACAAAGAAATATTAACATTTGAAATGGTTCATTGCTTAGGTGCCCGTTTTTTTTTGCAAATGAGTGTATTATTGGTAGTTACCGTAAAGGATGGTCAAGAGCTTCACATAGAACTGGGCCAATTCCATCTGATGTACGTGTTCAATATAATGGAAAAAGAAAATGTTATATACATTTCTAATTCTGCTTTTCATAAGCTGATGAAATAGACGACGGGACGTTTCACGCTTCATTACACATGGTCCAATTTGTACATACAGCGTCTAGGGAAGCAGTGCCTAGTAAATCTTCACTTCTAGACTCATAATAAAAATAATACGAAAAAATATTCAGTTATTCACCTCAGGGATCCTAAAAGGCGGATGGCAACGATCTTAAGTGGTGGATGTTTTCCACCTTGGTTCGATCGGTTCTATTTCTTATTCTCCTCTAAATCACGGTCGATATTTTGAAAGTTATGTAAAGTTCCAATTTGATCCGGATTACAAAAAGCTACAAAATAGAAATAACGATTGCAAAGATTGATTCTATGTCGAAATACTGTCCATGGTACAATATAATTTATTAAATCCAATAAATTTTAAGTTTTCTGCAAATAGCACGCGTAGATATAATTCCGGAAAATTTTACCACCTAGAAAAAGTTGCATCGGGAAGTTACCTAAATACAGGGTTTTTGTTTTTCGTGGGTGGGCTGCGGTCGGCGCGCCTCCGCACCACTCCGTCCGGGGCGACAGAGCGGCTTAAGCACGCAACTCCCGCAACCCACCCGAAAACCACGTCGCCTTCGTCGTTGGGCCGACCACCGGAGCAGGGTTACTTGACATCAGTGGTCGGCCCGACGGAATACCCCCTATTGGGGTACCCTCCCATCGACCCACGTCCCTCCCTCGGGGAGGACGTCGTTCTTTCCTCACGCGGTCGGCCTCTCGGCGGGTGACGGACTAATCCCCGGTCACGTCACCCGCGGCATCGGCTAGGGCGGCATGAGGCGCAGGTAGTTGCGCCTACGCCGCCCCAGTCGCCGGCGGCGGATCTCCTCATCGAGGCTGCGCTCCTCGCGCAGGCGATCCGCCGCCACCTAAATACAAGGTAAGGAGGAATGGTATCTAAATTCAGGTTATCTCAGAATAGTCTGGAAAAGCTCACGATTATTAAATTGGATGACCCGATCATAATTCTCATGTTATTTCATATATGTTAGGTGGGCTATGATAAGCGCACACGCCGTCCATTCCGTCCGGGGCGACGAAAGGACAGCGCGTGGGCCCATAACCCACTCGTACTCACATCGCCTTCGTCGTTGGGCCGACCACCAGTGCCGAGTTCCTTGCCCTCCGTGGTCGGCTCGACGGAATACCTTTTCGGGTACCCTCACCTCTCGACGTCCTTATACCGGGACATCGGTCGCCGTCGCGCGGTCAGCCTCTCTGCGGGTGACGGACTAAAGTCCCCGGTCCTCTATACTTAGAGGGCAATCGACTTATTATACCATGCTGGTCAGACAGGTTGGTGTAGAGTTTTATTTCGAGTTTTTCTTCTCTTGTTTAGATGTTATATCCATATCATATCTCGTAGTCGTCTTTTACGACACACGCGGGCAAGATAGAGGAGAGAAGAGGTCTTCTTATTCCTAAAAGAATATTATGAGGCCATGTTTTGCCTTGCGTTTTATCATCGAACTTTGAACATCAAGTTCACTTAACTCTTAGTTTGTTTTTAGCAACCTTTGGCAAGGTTGAATGTGGGTATAATGTAAATGACTGCGTGTACATAATATTAATGATACAGACAATCATTTGCAATTTAAATCTTATCAATTTGGTACATTAAAGTACTCATAATACGCTTTTATCTCTACATATATTAGTATTCATATCAGGCAACATCAAAACAAACTAGCGACCGAATCTCATTTCGCTTAGGTGTATTAAGATTTTAAACTAAAGTTAAAAGTGGCAAAATTGAATGTCTACTCAAGGAGTATACTTCATATGGCTTTGAAATAAAGATATTTTTAACAGACTTCAAAAAAGGAGGGTTCTCCATTCGACCGTATCTATGCTTTTTTTATGTTTGTTCGCGGATAACTTCGTCGTTTATGAACTGATTTTAATTTTTCTTTTTTTTTGTTGGAAAGGCTATAGGTATATATTTCTCAAATGGTCCCATGAAAATTTTATCGAAATCGGACGAGCGGTTTTTGAAAAATTAACAAAAATCTATAAATTTATCTACATTATTGAAGACGGTTTCTTTTTTTACAAAAAATAATTATTATGGATTTCATTGCGTGTTTGATTATTGATTTGCCGATGTTTTGAACACTTTACTGCGATTATGGTCAGACGATTAATCCTCCTATGCGGATCTTCTAACGGATATGGATGCATACAATTTTGATGATTTATGTACGTAATATGTACGTATGCACGGAATATTGGCATTTTAACAAAATGTATTATAATTTTCTATTCGTTCTAGGCAAGCAATAAAAAGTACCGCTTATATTGTTAACTAGCAACCCGCCCTCGCTTTGCTTCGGTTTCTGTCCGGGATAAAATATAGCCTTTTTTTTTTTGTCGGTGGGTCGCGGTCGCCGCGCCTCCGCACCACTCCGTCCGGGGCGACAGAGGGGCTTAAGCACGCAACTCCCGCGACCCACCCAAAAACCACGTCGCCTTCGTCGTTGGGCCGACCACTGGAGCAGCGTTAACTTGTCGTCAGTGGTCGGCCCGACAGAATACCCCTAATTGGGGTACCCTCCCATCGACCGACGTCCCCCCCTCGGGGAGGACGTCGGTCTTTCCTCACGCGGTCGGCCTCTCGGCGGGTGACGGACTAATCCCCGGTCACGTCATCCGCGGCCTCGGCTAGGGCGGCATGAGGCGCAAAAAAGAAGTGGGTAAAATATAGCCTAGTTTCATCATCATCATCATCATCATTTCAGCCTACAGCCGTCCATTGCTGGACGTAGGCCTCCTTCATGTTGCGCCACAATGTGCGGTCCTGTGCCGCCTGCATCCAACGACGCCCAGCAACTTTCACTAGGTCATCGGTCCACCTAGTGGGGGGCGTCCTACACTGCGTCGTCCGATACGTGGTCGCCATTCGAGAACCTTTCTTCCCCAGCGGTTGTCGGTTCGTCGAGCGATGTGGCCTGCCCATTGCCACTTCAGCGTGCTAATTCTTCGTGCTATGTCGGTTACACCCGTTCTTCTGCGGATTTCCGTATTCCGGATTCTATCTCGCAGAGAAATCCCGAGCATAGCCCGCTCCATAGCACGCTGAGCGACTTTGAGCCTTGATATAAGGCCTACATTTAGGGACCACGTTTCCGTGCCGTAAGTCATCACTGGTAACACACACTGGTCGTAGACCTGTGTTTTCAGACACTGAGGTATGTTGAACGAGAAGATCCTCTTAAGTTTCCCGAACGCTGCCCAACCGAGTTGGATTCGTCTTAGCCTAGTTTACTCCCTGATATTATAGCTTTCCATCGGTGAAAGAATTTTTTAAATCGGTCCAGCCGTTTTGAAGATTACCCGGAACAAACAGACAGACAGACAGACAAACAAAAAAAATATAAAGTGATTTTTAGGCATATGTATAGTGCAAATAACCGTGTGGCCATGAAAAAGGCTTATTATTTTGACATTATAAACAGACACTCCAATTTTATTTATTGGTATAGATTGTACAGCCGTACCGATAGTAGCTCCACTTATCGGTATGTTCAAACCATCCAGGGATCCATTTTAATATGCACACAAAATTTAAATCAAATCCGTCGAATCATTTAAGAAGAGTTAAGTGACAAACACATGTATAGAAGAATTGTGTAGATTAAAGATACAGATTATAAAAACATTCTTCGTTGTCTAAATCTACCGAGCTAGCTTTTTTAGATAAGGAGAACAAAGAATGATTATACAGTGGGCTTAATGACCTTCAACTTTGCGAGTGATAACAAAGTAATAATACAATTCATCATCCCTATTCTGGCATCATCATCATCATCACAGTCCATGTACGTCCCACTGTTGGGCTCAGGCCCTCTCCACAATGGGAGGGAATTTCACCTACTATACCATGCTGGTCAGACATGTCGGTATAGAGTTTCATTTCGAGTTCCACTGCACTCCATACCTTTTCTTGCACAAATGTTATGTGCATATTGTAGCCCTTAATCGTCTTTTACGACATCCACGGGCAAGACAGGGAGTGCTGAATTGTATTCTTACTCCGTCACCACCCACACAAATGCATACTACACCCGTAAACGGATATTATTTGTCAGTTCAAATATTTTAACAGGATAATAAAATATCACGTTTATGTATACCTACAAAGAACAGACCTTTGTTCAAAGACGCACGTTGATAATTATATAAAAGTTTTGTATTTTACCTCTTCAGCATAAATCCTTCGATGGATTTATAATAATATAAATGTAATTTTTTTTTTTTTTGGGTGGGCAAAGGTTACTGTACACATCGTCCGCTCTGTCCGGGGCAATGGTAAGGCGGCGCGTGGACCCAAAACCCATCGAAATCCCTCTACTTCGTCATTGAGCCGACCACCGGTACCGAGTTCCTTGTAGTCCGTAGTCAGACCGGCGGGATAACCTTTCGGTTACCTAACGCCCCTCCCGGGACGTCGGTCGCCATCGACAACTACGGGTAAGGCATCGCAGGTCTGAATACCTGCGTCTGATGTCACCCTAGTTGAGATTGTGGGCTGATTGGACTGGGCATCAGTCAGTGAGGCTTATTATGTGGTTATGATGGAAGGTCGTACAAGAGTTGGCTATCCAAAAATCCATCCCGACGTGTGAGGTTTGCTCAAGAAACTACGTTGGAACTAACATCACTTTTTTGTCGTTCTCAATGGAAGGATTAAGGCGAGGACGATGATTATATTCTAACAATTTTAAGTAATTTACTGACCGAACATTTTTCTTAAATATAGTTAGTCCTCCAAAATAGGAGAGAAATTGATCTTCTAATACCAGGTTGGTGTAGGGTTTGTTTCAAGTTTTCCTTCTCTTGCATTGATGTTAACTCTTCGTCGTCTTTTACAACATCCACGGGCAAGATAGATAGTGGTGAATTGTATTCTTACTCCGTCACCACGTGGATTGTGATCATTATGTTATTCAGTAAAATGATATTATCTAGAGTTTTCAAGTTCGTGACATATTTAGATAAAATTAATTCTACTGATAAAACAAATGCTAATACTTGTGAATATTTGCTTGTCAGGTCATTCACACTAACAGTCAGAAGTATTTGTAATATGAAGCAACTATTCACATGTTTTTAATATTGCAATAAGTAGCGCAAGCTGAGCCAACAGTTTTTATTGTCTCTGGTTAAAATTAGAATAATTTCTATCGTATTGTTGTTATATTTAGATGTGTTTGTTTTTAATTATTTTTTTATTTCTATGAATCGTGAGAAGAGAGCAGAATTTTGGTTTTATTTCAAATCGCCTTGTCTGAAAGCTTTTATTTCACATAAAAAATAATTAGATATGAAAGTAGTATCTCCATATTTAATGTTACATTATTCCAACCGAACACCACGTCGCCTTCGTCGTTGGGCCGACCACCGGAGCAGGGTTACTTGTCATCAGTGGTCGGCCCGACGGAATACTCCCTACGTGGGGTACCCTCCCATTGACCGACGTCCCCCCTTGGGGAGGAAGTCAGTCTTTCCTCACACGGTCGGCCTCTTGGCGGGTGACATATAATTAAGTAGTAAGTGAAATTATAGTAAGTAAGGGTGGAGGAGACTCGAATCCAACAGTAGGACGTAAATGAGCTAAGATAATGTAAATTATTATTCTCAAAGGCAAAGCTTCAGTTTGCAAATTTTGACAAGTTGACCAAAATTACTAAGACTGTAAGACTCTAAGTAGTTGGCGTTCTTCAAAAATGGTATCTCCAACGAAAAGATGTTCTTTTGTTATCTTACTGAGTAAATTTCTTATTTAGATTGACCTAGACTGAATTAGATGACACACTTCAGCCGTAACTAGCGTATGACTGCCTGGCGCAATTCCAAATCAGATTTACAATTGATTATTATATCTATTAACCATTTTTGTGTAGTATTCTCTTCTATAAATATATTAAAAATTGTAATAGGTTCTCATCTCTGTTCGTTATAGATCATAATTTCATCATCTTCCTAAGTTCTATAAGTTTTACTGGGATCGAGCCTCTTTCAGAATAAGAGAGAAATTGACCTATTCTACCACGCTGGCCAGACGGGTTGGTCTAGTTTGTAACTGTTTTTCTTTGTAATGTTTATGTTCTTGTCGTTAAGCCACTACATCTTCTCTTGCATAGATGTTATATGCATATTATATCCCTTGGTCAACTAGTCAGTTTTGCCTCATGTCTCCCGCATTGCGTAGGAGGAAAGTGGAATCAATCTCTTCCAACTCCTTTTGTTTAAATTTTTCTAATTAAAATTTGTAGCGGGTTACAAGACAATTAAAACCATTTCCCGGAACTGTCTAAGGGTCAAACCTCAGTGTGAACTATGTAGGACCATTGTGGATCCTGGTTTACAGGAGTTACACTGGTGGCGGAATTAGTCCCAAAAAAAAATATACCCCTTAGTCGTTTTATGACACCCACGGGTAAGATACGGAGTGGAATTTATTCTTTTCTCCGTCACGACACGAAACATTATAAACATTGACGATATTATAGATATTGAAGGAAAATTCATTTTTTAGAATTTTTGCCATTTCATCTGTCTGTATAATTGAATATTGAACATGCACTACACAAAAGCCCCTGTGTAGAACTCTACTATTATTCATTAGAAGTACTTCTGATGTTTACGCGAGTACTGCATACCTACTTACCGCATGAGGGTGACGTCCCGGAAAGGGCGCTGTGGAGAGACGGTACCCGAACGGGTATATCGTCGGTTTGACCACAGACGACAAGGAATTCGGTACTAATGGCCGGCCCAATGGCGAAGAGTTGGGAATATGGTGAGTTATGGAGCCGGGTGCCGTCATTGCGTCGCCCTGGACGGAATGGTCAGCGTGTGACCACAACCAACTCAAAAAAAAATTACTCATTTGAAATATAAATAGTTTTTTTAATTGTGTCTCATTTGTATTTGATTTTAAATGGTATGAACGCTGAATAGTGTTCGAAACGTCGGCCAATTTAAAATCACATCCAAACGATATAAAATAACAACACAAACCTGATAAAATCTATATAATAATGGCATATAGCATTCTATAAAGGAGGCCTACAGCTGTGGACGGTTTATTTTTGCGTGATGTATTAAATGATGCCTTAAATCTTTCTCGATTAGCAGATTATCTGACATTACAAGATGTCGAAGATTAACGCGTTTAAACAAGGAAACAAACAAACTTTTCGGTTTTATAATAGTAATATAGATTGTATTAAATTATTTCCGTGTGGTGAATACACTTCACCAACCACTATCTTGCCCGTTGATGTTGTAAAAGACGATTAAATGGTATTAAATGCAAAATGCAAATAAAATCTATGCGAGAGAAAAGAAACTAGAATTAAAACCCTATACCAACCTGTTTGCCGGCGTGGCATAATAGGTCAATTTTCTTTTTATATGCAGGGGGCTCGTAGTACACGAGTATATAGCTCGTAGTATATATGTCACCGTAAAATTGTACGAACCGTTAGTTTATAAACTATCTAGTGAGATTATAAACTATCGACAGATTATGAACGGACACCAAAAATTTGCATTCTAACGCTTATATTTTCGTAAGTTTATAAACTGACTATGTTCAACCGTCAAATTGTGAACAAAACGCAAACTGGACGCTGATTGGTTCAACGAATCATTGTTTTCGCGCGCTGCCCCGCCACCATTATTATTTTAGCGACATTACTACATTACATCAATTTAAAGATATTAAAAACAGTTTTTTGGTGGTATTTAATAATGTACGTTAATATTTGCTGATAATGAGCTTTTTAATTTCTGATAATTATGTTTGTAACTCTATGCACACGAATACTATAACGCCTACCAATCAGAGGACGGTTCACAAATTCGCAGGCGAGAAATTGTAAGACAGTGCTGTGATTGGGTCATATCTTTTTGAACTGATGGTTAAAAGTATTAAAATCACAATTTGACGGTTGAACATAGTTTATAATCTTAGGAAAATATAAGCTTTAGATTGTAAATTTTTGTGTCCGTTCACAATCCATCGATAGTTTATAATCTCACTAGATAGTTTATAAACTAACGGTTCGTACAATAATCCGGTGACTTATATTATGAGTTCAAATGATGATGAAGATGAAGAAAGGATCAGCACCTCATTGCAATGGTCTTAAAAAAACAAGAATAAATAAAAAATAAACATTGCAAAAATTTAAGGTTTAATTAATCCAAAACGGATAGTATAAATTTCAATAATAGTAACCCGCCCTCGATTTGCTTCGGTTTCAGTCGCGGGCCCAATATTATAAACGCGAAAGTTTGTGAGTATTGTGAGGATGTGAAGATGTTTGTTGCTCTTTCACGTAAAAACTACTGAAAGGATTTTGATGAAACTTCATAATAATATAGCTAACATATCACAATAACACAGAGGCTATAATTTATTCCGATATTCCCACGGGAAGAGGAACTGCGGGTGAAACCGCAGGGCGCTGCTAGTACCGGAATAAAATATAGCCTACGTTACTCTTTGATATTATAGTTTTCCATTGGTGAAAGAATTTTTGAAATCGGTTCTATAGTTTAAGCGTAACAAGCAAACAAACTTACTTTCGCATTTATAATATTAGTTTGAACAAACATACTTTTTGGGGTCACACTAATATCAGCAATAATATTATTTGTTCTACCCACACTTTGCAATAATCCATATAAGTATATGAGAAATAGTAGTCAATAGGATATTCCTACGCAAAGAATACAGATAATTCAGAGATATGATTGCAGAGGTAATTAGTACGACGACTTACACAGTTCACAAAAGCATAACGCTCTCTCAGACACAATTTTAAACTCGTATGACTTAACATTGGCCTCATAGATAACTTTAAAATTAGGCAATAAGTTATCTCGATACCTATTTTAACAAAAATTTCAAGCTGTTTTTTTTTCTAATAAATTAAATAACATATTAAGAGCGTTATCGGTAATCGGCACTTCTCGCATTTTAGGTATTTTGCTACGGTCCGATATCGACGCACACTAATGCACTACACACACGCGAGTTCATAGAATGACCAGTCTTGAGCCTAATAATCAATCTCCAATATATTCTTCGGAGAAGGAGATTTTCAAAAATCAACATGATGTAAATTTTAAAATTTTTAATTAAAAACCAAATCTCATAACAGTAAAACGGTTAAAATTGTATTTTTAATATGCAAAGTACAGGAAATAGTAAAATATAGGCACAGAGTATAACTTACAAGGAGACCCTCAGACGTGTGGGTCGGGGATTTCCATGATTTTTGGTGGGGTGGTAGAGGGGGCACGAGGGTATCACAACTACCAAATATTAGGGTCAACTGGGCCCTCGTTAAAAAGATTTTAAGGGTCAAAGTTGGATGGGTAATTTATGTACTAGAAAAATTCACTCGCCGGCGGGAACTCTGGTCTCGGGTTCGAGACTCGACAACTTATTTTTTTTAAATTATCACATTACTGTGTAATAATTTAAAAAAAAATAAAAAACCCCAATCGACGTCCCTATCCCGGGACGTCGGTGGCCGTCACACGGTCAGGCTCTCTGTGGGTGACACACTAAAGTCCCCGGTCCGCTCACCCGCGGACTCGCCTAGGGCGGCGTGAGGCGCGGATACTCGTATCTGCGCCGCCCGAGTCGCCGGTGGCGGAACGTGTGACCAAAGATTGATCACACACGAGCCGGCGTCTCCTTTCGTGAGATGACAGCCTCACAGAAGGCGGTGACCGCGTTCCAGTTCCTGACCCTGCTAAGCATCTTCCTAGTGATGGTCGGCAGGGTCCGGTCGGCACCGGTGATTGCAACGAGTTCACGGCGCTGCCCACGAAGCACACACCTCGAGCCTGTGCTGCGCCGTGCTCACGTCGCAATCGCAGTGGTAGCAAGATGGTGGTGTGCTCTCCCTCCTAACGAGCTTGCGCAGGTACTTGGCTATCGTGACCCATCAATACCTGCACCAGTCAGAAGGAATGTACTCCGTGCTGCCGACCCAACCACCCCATCAGCACCAGCTGAAAGGACTCGACGGTCCTGATACCGTATTGAGGCTTCTCTAGTCCGATTGCCCAACGAGCAATGGCGTCTCGGCGGGCGTCGACCCGCCAGGCGGCAATCACCTTGATTGAGGCTATATGTGGCTCGCGTCTCTGATACTCGCAGGTAAAGCTCGGCGAGTACCTCCGCCTACAGGTCCCACCGGAGAGTTCCGACCAAGAGGCACTCTGCCTCCGTGGCTGCCGTGCAGTAGTCGAGTATGGCCCTAGTCGCCATGGCCATGGATGTCTAACAAGTCCAGTCAGAGATTTAAATCTACCCACTACAGAAATTAGTTATTAAATTTTGATCCACATTTTGCTACATATTTATTGTTAGTACAAGAAGAAAATGATTCTCTATGAAAAAA
Organism: Lymantria dispar; assembly: GCA_032191425.1. Taxonomy (NCBI): domain Eukaryota; kingdom Metazoa; phylum Arthropoda; class Insecta; order Lepidoptera; family Erebidae; genus Lymantria; species Lymantria dispar. Next base: position 6,410,002 of record CM063445.1, on the reverse strand, counting down.
TTATATTGTGTATGGTTAGTAATTATTAAACATTAAATTTGAGTTAGCTGATAATCTTCAGAAGATGAGGCTGCATAAATGTTCCGTTCGGATTTTTGATGTGAAATATCTATAGGCGGGGTGAACCTGATCGTCGCGTGGCATTAAAAGCGGCGTTAACGCCACGCTTTGCGGTAACGACTTCAAAATAATTTTGATGTTTCACATCTGCCAGGCGTCCTGAGTGGCTCACTTCTCTTTTCGTTTACTCTTTTGAAACTATAAGTACCTTACAGTTTTGTCGTGTGTTCTCTTTTTCCTTGGCTTGTAACCGATTTTGCTCCCAAGATACAATCTGCTTTTTCGACCCATCACCTAAAACGTAAAAAGATTCTCTACTATTCTTTATAGAGATCGCATGAAAGTAATTAAAAGAATTAGGTAGTAATAAATACTTACGAATCAAAACCGATCAGTCACAGTATACGCTGAAGTTCGTATTGTCGTCTTTTACGCTGTGAGCGGAGAGCTCGAGCGACGTGACCCTGCTCCGTTGAGCGCCAAGGCGCGACTGGCTTATGAACATTATTTTTTTTTTTTTTTTGTGTTAATTTAGCTGTTGGTCGCAGATGACCTTGACAGCTTAACGCGGGCAATGGGCGAGCGGAAGGCTCTCAACCCGGTAAGTAAGTTAAGCGAACATCGCCCGAGGGCTCCCCCTGTGGGGAACGGACCTCGGCTCGGGGCGTCGCTGAAAGCAAAGTGGGCGTGGCCACGTTTAGGTTAATGATTTTTACGCGGCGCGGTTTTCGACCTCGTCGGCGAGGCCGATACCGCGGAGTTTTATGTGTTATCGCTGCGCGAGCTGTGTAGGCCCTTTCTTGGGCGATCGTAATGGCATCATCCCCTTCTTCAAGGAGATGACGGGGTCGTCGGACCGCGGATATTTTTGATGGGACGTAGTTTACCGCCCCAACCACTAGTGGATTGGGGTGAGTCGTGGCAGAGTCAAAATAGCGCTGGGAGCAACGCTTCATATACTGCCTGATGGTCGGCAATTCGAGGTCGATGTGTAGATCGACATTACGAACGAACCACGGTGCTCCCGTTGCCCGTCGCATGAATCTATTTTGTAGTGTTTGTAACCTGTGGATCCTGTTTGGCTTAACGTGCGCGAACACTACACTGGCATACGTCATGATCGGCCGTATGCAGGTAGTGTATAATCGGACTTTATTTTTAAGTGATAGTTTTGACTTTGCGTTTAATAAGCAATGAAGGCGTCCCATCACGAAGGCGGCGCGCGCGCGGACCCGCTTCAAGTGGGATAGGAAAGTGAGTCGGCTATCAAGGGTTGGCTTATGAACAATTCTGGCGTTCAATTTATAGTAATATTTAAAATTTAATTGCGAGGGTGACTATTCGTATTTCAATTTGGTTTTTTTTTACTGCTTCTACAATAGTCGAACAAATAGTGGATATTTTTTTAAATATTCCAAGGTTAGTATTATTCACAAAATTAAATGTTTTACAGGAGCCATTTTCGTCAAATTAATCTTAAGGAAATATTTTTTTTTTAGTTTTAAAAGGAAGAAATCTTGAATTTCATTTTATACATACCCAAGAACAGTAATTTTCCTAACATCTATAATTTTTTTCGAGCTGCCACGACTTATCATTTATTCGTACCTGAACTTCAAAACTCAGCGTTTTCGTAAAATCTCATTAACTTAAGTTCAAAATACCCTTGCCTTTTAATAAAATAGTTACAATATTGAGTTATAATTCTGTACAAGCACAATATAAAGATGTGTTTAATGTAGTGGTTATATAAATTTTTAGTAAGCTATTATGTGAACGAGTAGCCAGTCCTCAAAAAACCACATTTTTGAGTTTATGGCCGCTTATTACCGATAACGCTCTTAAGGAATCTAATTCATTAATTTCTGTGTGGTAACACGAACTAAGAATACAATTCACCACTCCCTGTTTTACCCGTGAATGTTGTAAAAGCCGACTAAGGGATACAATACACATATAACATCTATGCAAGAGAAGGAAAACTAGAAATAACCCTTTACCAATATATAGGTAGGACCACACTGTTGATAGTTGTCTGTCTACAGCCGCTGGCCGATCCGTCCGGGGTAGTACAACACTCGCAGAAAATCGACGTCCTAGTAGTAGCAATTTGTTACTGCACTTCGATCGGTGAGCGAGAGAGCTGGAAGCCCAACTTCCTGAGGGTGTTTACGTCTAGTAGGTTTTGGTGATTTCTTTGATTTCATCGAAACTCATTGCAGGCATTCACACTCCCTTCACTTTCTTCACGGTAGGCAGCGGTCTGGCAAAGGTCCATGAGCGACAGCAGCATTTACCATCAGGTGTACTATTTGCTTGTTCGCCACCGTTATTAATAATAATATAAAATTTGTCTAATCAGCATGCATACGAATAGTAAGGTCAATTTCCTTCTTATAGTGGAGAAGGCTCGAGCCCAACATTGACATGACTTTTAAAATTAGACAATAACTTATACCATCAAAAACAAGACTTGTAAAAAAAAGCCAAGCCTCGCAACTGAATATACCATAAAAATTTGTGAGATCCATGTTATACCAAGTCGGTTAACTCATTCAGTCCCTGCTTAAGGCACCTTTCTTCTTAAGTTATTACGTAAATAGCTAACCTAACAACTTCTTATAGTGACTATATCAATATTAAAGATCTTGGTTGCATTGACTAGAGCTCATTTTTCTTCGCCTTATGAGGAATAATGACGTAGTCGCCACGTTTGGTAGGCGGGTTGGTTTCGCAGTGAGATATCATACATTTCCCCGGCGAGAGCTGCTGCCCACTCTTCTTCCTGTTTAATCTTTTTTTTTAAATGATAACGCCTTGCCACTAAGGGAATAATAATCCTTATATTGTGGGAGACTTTACAAACATATAATTCAACATCGCATTATCATCGCAGCCCTCATATGTCCCACTGTTGGGCTCGGGTCTCCTCCACAATGGGAGGGAATTTAACCCACTATACCATGCTGGTCAGACATGTTGATATAGGGTTTCATTTCGAGTTTGCCTTCTCTTGCACAGAGGGTATGTGCATATTATCCCATAGTCGTCTTATACGATATCCACGGGCAAGATAGAGAGTGGTGAATTGCGGAAAGAACATATAATTAACCGACACAAATTACATTCAGACTCAGAACAACAATTTGTGGATCGTACAAGGTGTTGTCTTGCATGGGATTCGAACCCGCGACACTAGCGCGGTACGTTGGTGTCTTAAGCACTATGTCATCTGTGCAGTCTTTAGCCGCTAGAGAAGCGACAAATGTATTCTTATTTTTTACAAATTTACATTCATTAACTGCAAATGTAACTTTGCAATCCTATATATTTATATGACTTTACAAAATTATTTATGCAGTTAGTGTATCTCGGAAACTGGATGATAATTATAATGTTTCATAATTTTTCCTTCATTTATACACTAAACACTAATTGTATTCTAAATTGGAAGCCTCTATGTCGACTAGAAGTGCCACTTTAATATTGATGATCGGTCAGTCAGTCAGTGAGTGACAAGATTACGAAATTTTGACTAGTTATAATTCTTAAACTATTAGTTCAAATTGAATGAAATTTGAAATACACAATGTGTACACAAGGCCTGCTAGGTTACTAAAAATTCAGGCTTCTAGTTTTATTAACAACGAAGTTATAGAGGGTCGAAAATGGCCTGAATGGCTTCGAGCAAAGTATGTTACGGCAGTTTTGCGTTTTGCCCGACTTTTTTTTTGCTCCACTTGGCGCACAGATATCCAAACCTACTTTTGCAAGAATTTGGAGCTGAATGTTGTTAGTAATCAATTACCTAGTGATTGTTAAGGAATCTAATTCACTATTTGTCGTGTGGTTACGGAGTAAGAATACAATTCATCACCTCCTATCTTGCCCATGGGTATCCTAAAAGACTACTAAGGTTTGCAATATAGCCGAGGCCGCAGGTGACGTGACCGGGGAATAAGTCCGTCACCCGCCGAGAGGCCGACCGCGTGAGGAAAGACCGACGTCCTCCTTTTTGGGGGCGTCGGTCGATGGGAAGGTACCCCAAATAGGTAGTATTCCGTCAGGCCGACCGCTGACGTCAAGTCACCCTGCTCCGGTGGTCGGCCCAACGACGAAGGCGACGTGCATCGCGGAACCATATTTTAGTGTCTGCGGACCACTGGTGGTCCACGGACCACTGGTTGGGCACCATTGATCTAGGGCGACAAAATGATCAGATATTTAAAATTCTAGAAGCTTTAGAAAGATAATTATTGTCACTCAGCCTTTTGTCGTCCACTGCTGGATGTAGACCTCCCTCATCCACGACAGAGTGCGGTCCTGTGCCGCCCGTAGGCAACGACAGCCAGCAATTTTAATCAGGCTGTCGCCTGAATATAAATAGAACGCCCGCCGTTCTTAATTGTGCCCTATCGTCCGACTCATGGTCGCCACTCAAAAATTTTCTTCGCCAGTGGCTGTCAGTTTATTGAGCGATGTGACCAGCCCATTGCCATTTCAACGTGGTAATTCTTTGCGCTATGTCGGTTACACTTGTTCTTCCCAGATTACAGTATTTCGGATTTTATCTAAAGAAAGATAGATAAATAGCTCGTTAAAAAAGAAACTAAAAATCAAGCTTTCAAGATAAACACACTAAAAAAGTGAAAATAGGAAAATAGTGACATCTATCGAGTTACGTCAAGAGAAGGAAAACTCGAAATGAAACCGTGTATCAACATGTCAGTCCAGCATGGTATAGTAGCTCAAGTTCCCTTCGATTCTTGAGGAGGCCCGAGCCCAGCAGTGGGACGTGTATGGGCTGCAATAATGATGATGATGATAATCGAGTTACACCAAAATGTCAGCAACGTATATAAAAAACCGATAATCCTGTAAATATAATGAGACAAGCTATTAAAAATATTGCATTGGCAGCGATTATTCATAGGTAAGCAAAGTTTTAAAATAATCTGAAGGGAACCAAGTTCAAAGATTTCTTTACATAAAAAGTTAATACATATAAGCATATTTATTAAAAAAGATGATACATATAGATGTACGGTATTTAAGGCGACATAAACATAATTTTACCACGGAATTTTATACGGGACATATATTTGTCACTGCTACAATTAGAAAAGTAAGCCATACCGTCCCCAGATGTTGATTTACGGCCATCGTCTTCAATAACAGATAAGTTGTTGTTTTCTTGTAGTATGTTCTAGTTAAATTGCTTTTGTTAACGTAATATATATATATATATAATATACTAGCTGACCCAACAGACGTTGTTCTGTTCAAATAAAGCGCCACCTACCGGGTCCAATTGTGAATCTAAACCATTCTCGAATCTCATTGAGCACATACAAATTACTTAAATTACTTAAATCCAGTCAACAGATATCGCCATCTGTTAGAATCTTTTGGAGTTAACAGATAATTGTGACTGTCAATTAATTATAGACAAATGTTTTGTAATAAAATAAAATTGCGACTATAAATTAAGATGTAAGTAATCTTATGTTTCAAGTTGGAGCAAACTGCACACGGTGTGCAAATTTGATTAAAATCGGTTAAGTAGTTTAGGAGTCCATCGCGGACAAACATCGTGACAGGAGATTTATATATATTAAGATGTATAATCTTTTTTTGTAATGAAATTTATGTTACAATTTTTTTAATCGGCGATAAGACGATACCGATATTTTAGGATGAATTTAGATCCCAGGGCATCTTCTAATCCCTATATGTATTGCCTGTTATTAGAGTTCATAATAACCCATGGCATAACATTTTCTTCGAGGTTATAGATTCTGCACATCGTCGAGAACATTTTCATTTTAATATGATTACATTACTTATATTAAAATGAAATTAATTTGCCAGGACTAAAAAGGTTAGCTACCTTTAGAGGATATTTTAATTAAATATATATGAGTAAATTAATTTGAATAACCTTTTGTAATATTAAATAATCATATAGGCAATTAATTTGAGTGCATTCAAATATGTATTAGTCGTTATTTACGTCATTTATTCATTAATTTATTATGGAACAAAATTTTCCGTGTAGTGACAGATTAAGATTACAATTCACTACTCTTTTTCTTGTCCGTGAATGTCATAGAAGACGACATAGGAATTGTAATATGTATACAACATCTATGCAAGAGATGGAAAACTCGAAATAAAACCCACCCGTCTGTCCAGCGTGGTAAGTCAATTAGTCGTCTTTTAAATGCTAAGAAAGAGAGTGGTGAATTCTTATTCCGTCACCACAGGTACAACTACTATAATCATATTTTTGGAAATAAAGATTTTTATTATTGTATCACCTTTTTTTCCACGGGATCTTTCAATTGAGAAAACACCCGGTCTTTGGTAGGCTTACATACGGATATGGATCCAACACGCAGAGGAATTTATAGAAATTCAATTTAATAAATATAGTTTAAAAAAACTAAAAAACATTCTTTCAACTAAAAAGTGTAAAATAATTTTCAATATAGACAGAAAATAATAATGAACGATATATATTAATATTATTGTGAAATAGGCTTGGGGCGTTTTGTGCCACATTTTCGTAAATCGAGAATCGGATTATTGCATTGACATCGGTCTTTGATAGATGTGCAAAGTTTAAAGAAAATCTGATCGCTCAAAGTAGGGCAAAATGGAGCTCAAAGGTGGACGTTACAAACAAACATACAGGTGAAGCTAATAAAAGCGTGTTAAAAATAGAATGGGACATCTACCGATGATACTCCACGCCTGCATATAACTATCTTGGACCGCCAAGGGTATTAAATTATATAAGTATTAAATTATCTGGGGATCATGAGTTCTTCTTTTACTGTCCTACCGTGCCAGTGTTCTGGGTTCCAATACCACGCAGGACAACATTTTAGGCGATGCACAGATTTTTGTCCCGAGTCTGGATGTAATTTGTGTCCGTTAAATTATATTATATTATTATTTCTAATTAACTTTTGATTATATAGTTAGAGATTCGATGGACTGGTTAACTTAAAAGACTAAAAAAATACTTGTTTTTTTTTTTATTTTATTTAGAGGGCTTTGTCGCTGTGCGACCACATCGCCCTGTAAAAGTCTACAAAAAACAACACAATATACATAAAACATCATTACAACTGACGCAATTAACGTCTTTGCAGACCTAATTCCGCCAACTTATATAAAATAATAGCCTCGTCAGACTCTGGTTCAGACAGTATGCTGTTACAATAGCCCACATCAAAAATTTTGTTTGTATTGAAATAGTGCCTTCTATATCCTTCGTTCCTCACACACTCCATCAGAATGTGTTGTACATCTTCCAGTACTCCACAGCTATTGCATGTTGGAGATTCTGTCTTTTTCATTAAGAATGCAAACACATTCGATGGAATATGTGCAGAACGAAGTCTAAGGGCTGTCACCAGTGCATTACGTTTAAGTTGACTGTTACCGAACCAAGGGTATTTGAGTATATTTGGTTGGATAGAAAATACTTGTTTGCTTTCAATATCATTACGTCTTGAACTTTGGCAGACACTTTAGATTATTATTACATATATGTATTACATTCGTCCACGCTGATGTAACATGTTTGAACAACATCCATAACATTTAGTGTTGACATGTGTAAATACGACCATCAACGTTATTTGCAGCTAGGCTTTACTAGTATTAGCTTTGTGTTCAATGTGTTATTATATAATTATCTTCCTTTATGGAGATGGACTAAGAATATAAATGGTTATTAAAACAATTAATTGAAGAGCTCTTATTGTTTAGTCTTAAGTGACTTAATGTAAAGCAACAAGAGTTAAGTCTAAATAAACCTCTAAATAAAATTGAATGAAATGTCTATTTGTAATATCAAATAAGAGATTTTTTTTATGCTCACGCGGTTATTAGCACGATACTTATGTCTACCAGTTCAACAGTTTTTGTCTATCTGTCTGTTTGTTCCGGGTAATCTCAAAACGGTTGGACTAATATTGATAGTATTTTACTATCAAGTAGCTGTCTATATAAAGAGTTACTTAGGCTATTTTCCTTTCAGAAAACGCAACAAAATTTTGCCCTGTTCGGGCATCGAACCTGCGACTCTTAGGATATATTGAATGTTTAAAATGTGGTAAACCGAAGTAAAGCGAGAGCGGGTCATAGTTTGAAATAAAATTTTTTCGCGGATAACATCGGAGTACTGGTCCTTCCGTAATCATGAACACTGAAATGTCATCGAATCGTCAGAGAATAAATATCAAGTACAAACACGATAAAATCCTTCAAGATAAAACTGTCTCAAATGCGTGATACTCGTGTAAACATCAGAAATTATTATTCTAATGTATTTTTTTTTTCATTTTCTTAGCCGCTATTGCATAAGAGATATACACAACGGTGTAGAAAACGATCAATAAAAGATGTTGTGCTACACGCTGGTTAAATGGCATACGATTTTATTTCGACTCTGAACCATATAAAATAATCAAGTTCATCATCCTCTCAGGCCATATACGTCCAACTGGTGGTTCGGGCCTCCTCCACAATAAAATAAAAAATGAATTACTATACACTGGTCAGACGGGTTGGTACAGGATTTAATTTTAAGTTATCCTTTTGTGACACAGATGTATGACGTTTTTTTTTTATGGGTGGACTATGGTAAGCGCAAATGTGGTCTATTTCGTCTGGGGTGACGGAAGGACGGTGCGCGGGCCCATAACCCACCCGTACCCACGTCGCCTCGTTGTTGGGCCGACCACCGGAGCAGGGTGACTTGTCGTCAGTGGTCGGTCTGACGGAATACCCTTTCGGGTACCCTCACCTCTCGACGTCCCTGTCTCGGGACGTCGGTCGCCATCGCGCGGTCAGCCTCTCTGTGGGTGACGGACTAAAGATGTATGACGTTTAGGCTATAACCTGATGTTAAGGATATAATCTTTTCGGCGGGTCGCGCGCGCGAGGAGCGCAGCCTCGACGAAGCGATCCGCCGCCGGCGACTGGGGCGGCGTAGGCGCGACTACCTGCGCGTCATGCCGTCGAGGCCGCGGGTGACATGACCGGGGAATCAGTCCGTCACCCGCCGAGAGGCCGACCGCGTGAGGAAAGACCGACGTCCTCCCCGAGGTGGGAGCGTGGGTTGCGGGTGTGCGTGCTTACGCCCCTCTGTCGCTCCGGACGGAGTGGTGCGATCAGTGCGTCGAACGCAGCCCAACCCAAAAAAAAAAGAAAAAAAAAAGGATATAATCTCTTAGTCGTATTTTACGTTATTAACAGAAATGGAGTGGTACTAAAAAAATTGTACCATTTTTTTTTTTGGGGTTTGTTGCGGTGGAATGGAGTGGTGAATTGTATTCTTACTCTGTCAACACACGTAAATTTTACTTATTTAAATAGTCATTATTACATACTAATTTAAATTCCATATTAATTACATATTAATCACGACACCTATCGAGTCATGTCAAAATCTCAGTTATGGGTGTAAAAAAAAAAACTCCAATCCTGTAAGGATAATGGAACAAAGTATCTAATCCTTGGCCTTAACCATCATCATCATTTAACCTATTGTCGTCCAGTGCTGGACATAGGCACCCCTCATGTTGCGTCACAAAGTACGGTCTTGTGCCGCCTGTATCCAGCTACGCCCAGCAACTTTCACCAGGTCGTCGCTCAGTTTGTCCTATATATACTGTGTCACCGATTTACCATTTCAGCGTGTTAATTCTTGGGGTGCGAGGCCGGGGCACCTCCACGTGGTGCACCCTGGAAACGTCCATTTGGACGGCCAAGATTCCGACGGGAGGGGGGGTCTCCGCGTGCCGACTCTGAAGGCAGAGCGCACGACGGATTTGGCCCGGGGCCAATGGGGCGGATGTGTCTCATGGCACTCCGTCGCCAGGGACGGTTGCGTCACGGCCCGGGGGCGTGACGGGTCGGTCGCTCGCGAGCGGCCAGACCCGGAAGGCCCAAACCGTAATCCTGAGTAGGGGGGTCAGGACCGGGGGTCTTCGGACCGCGGGGAAGAAAACCCCTATAAAAAATTACCCCAAATCTTAAGTTTGGCCACTCGGCGAGGAGATGTATACCTGGTGGGTTAAGAAGCGCGCGCGAAAAAAAAAAGCGTCCAGCCGCTAGAGTGGTAGTCAAGGCAAGACTTAAAAATGATCCAAATATGGCAGAGGTTCAAAACGACGTACCTACTCCAGAGGGTCCCGGCCACGCCGGGGAATCCCTCACTGTGCTGGTTTCTGAGCGCGAGAGGCGCACAGTCACCAGCACAGTTAGTCCCCAGTCGTATGGGAGGGGGACAACAACTGCTATGTCTGCCGAGAGCCCAGCACAAGATCAGGAGGCTCACCGGGGGGAGGGGAATGATGTGAAGGAGAGGAAAGAGGTGGAAAAAAAGAAGAAGGGGAAGAGGAAGCAGAAGCGTACCGCCCAGGCGCGAGCCCGCATCGAGACCGCAAGGTGGAAGGCGTGGCGGGAGCAGCAGATGGCGGCCGGTATGGCTACGTGCGACGAGGGTGGCAGCACTGCTGCTGCAGGGCCGTCGCAGAACGGGGGTGGCGTTGCTGCCCAGCAATCGGAGGAGGAGGAGACTGGGTCGACCACAGAGCTGTCGCTAGACGAGAGCGTCAGCGTCGACTGCAGCAGCGGACCCGAGGACGAGGGCGGCATTGCCGCAGAGCCGTCGCAGGATGAGGGCGGCAATGCCGCAGGGCCATCCGAAGGTCTGGAGTCGGACACGGCTTCAGAGATGGTCCTAACGGATGGGGGTGGGGATCGGCGAGGCCGGGGACTCCAGTTCTGGCAGGCCACAGTGGCGAGGTGGCGGCCCTACGGGCCGCGAATGCCCGCCTCAGTGAGGAGCTCTCTCGAGCTCGCTTGCGGGAACGCAACCGCAAGCTGGAGACGGAGTTGGAGGCGGTGCGGAGAGAGAACCGCGGGTTGGCTAAAGACATGGCTGACCTGCGGTCTCAATTCGAGCGCCTGGTGCCGGTTGCGTCGCCGGCGCCGGCCCCACCGTCGAAGCGGGCCGCGCCAGCGAGGGCGGGCCCGTCGTCTGCGCCCGTCGCGGCTGCTGCGCCGGCTGCGCCCGTCGTGGCTTCTCCGCTGCCTCCCCTCGTCGTGGTCCCTCCGCCGGCTCGTGGCCGCGGGAGACCTCGGAAGGGGGAGGAGCCGCCGCTCAACGAGGTGCATGGCGTGTCGGAGTCGGCGATACGCGTCATCCTAGCCCGAGTACGGCTAATGATGGATGCGCGTATCGAGGCCGTAGCGGCCAGGCTCCCGCCTGAGCCGCCCCTCCGACCGCCGCTCGCCGCGGACAAGACGAGGCGGCCGCAAGCGTCAGCTCCCACCCCGCTGCCCTGTCAGGGTGGCCGCGTGGTGAGCTACGCTGCGGCCGCGGCGGGACCCAAAGGGGCCAAAAAGGCCGGCAAGGCGCCGGCTCCCGCCAAGGCCGGGCCGCGGCCGGCGCCAGCGACTGCACCGCAGATGCCGGCCGGCGAACCCGCGACTGCGCCTGCTGCGCTCAGCGCTGCTGCCAGGCTCGAACAGGGCTGGCAGGTGGCTGAGCGTAGCAGGAAGGCACGCGGCCAAAAGCGGAGAGCGGCGGCCAAGAGTGCCGCTGTGACCGCCGCTCCCCAGGCGGGAGCCGGCGGAAAGGGGAAAAGGTCGCGTAGGGGCCTCAAGTCGCCGAAGACGGCTGCGGTGGTAATCACCGTACTGCCTGAGGCGGCCGAGAGGGGCCTGAACTATGAGGCCGTCCTAAGACGCGCCCGGCGGGAGCTGGACGTCTCCGACATCGGGGGCGTCGAGGCGAGGACCCGCAAGGCCCGGACAGGGGCTCGAATACTCGAGTTCCCTGGGGCCGAGGGCGCGAAGACGGCCGATAGTTTGGCCACGATGCTGAGGGGGCTGTTCGGGCCGGAGGATGGAGTCCGAATCGTCAGGCCCGTCAAGTGCGCAGATATGCGCCTCACGGGTCTGGACGACTCCGTGGCGGTGGAGGACATCCGGGAGGCCATTATGGCGCGTACTGGATGTGCCTCGGACACCGTCCGGATTGGCACCATCCGCCCTGGTCCGGGCGGCGTCGGTGCTGTCTGGGTGAAGTGCCCAGTGGAGTCGGTCAAGCAATTGGCCGACTCAGGCAGGCTCCTCGTGGGCTGGAGTTCGGCGCAGGTAACCGTGCTGGAGCCCCGGCCTGCGAGGTGTTATAAATGCATGGCTGTCGGGCATACCCGACCGACATGCAGAAACTGCTTTGACTGCAGCGGGCTATGTTTCCGTTGCGGTCAGGCTGGACACCAGGCGGCATCGTGCTCTGCGGTGCCCCACTGCCCCGCGTGTGCGGCGGGCAATAGGCCTGCCAAACACCGCATGGGCTCTGGGGACTGCAGACCCCCGGCATCGGCCCCAAAGGGGCGGGGCGGCCCATCGACCGGGCCAGTCCCCGCTCCGAGCGCGGCCCGATCGCCCGTTAGCGCGGAGGAGGTGACGATGGATACGGACCGTTAATGGACCCCGTATCCATTCGTCTCCTCCAGGCCAATCTCAACCACTCCGTCGGACGGAATGCGCAGGACGTGTTCCTGCAAGCCATGGCGGAGTGGTTGATAGAAGTAGCCGTAGTCGCGGAGCCGTACGTGGTGCCTGACCGGATTAACTGGTTGGGTAGCACCGATGGCACCGTGGCAATCGTCGCCTCCACGTCGTGGCCTTCGTCGTCTCTGACCCTTAGGGACAGGGGCGTCGGATACGTCGCGGCGGACTGGGGGGAGATTACGCTCTTCGGAGTTTATCTCTCCCCTAACTGGAGTGTGACCGGTTTCGAGGCCTTCCTCACCATCATGGAGGCTTCGTTACGGCGACTGGCATCGCGCCAGGTCTTCGTCCTGGGGGACTTTAACGCCAAGCCCGTGGCGTGGGGGTCCCCTAGGACGGATGACCGAGGACGGGCGATCGAGGAGTGGGCGGCGGCATTGGGCCTCTGTTTGCTGAACAGGGGCTCGGTGCATACGTGCGTGCGACAACGGGGCGGGTTGATAGTGGACCTTTCGTTCGCTAGCCCCGAGGTCGCCGCACGCGTGGGGAGCTGGCGCGTCGTGGAGGAGGTGGAGACCTTGTCGGACCACCGGTATATCCGGATGGAGGTCTCCCCTGCAATCCCGACGCCCAGCAGGGGTCACGGAGCGGATGGGCGTCCTGCGTTCCCGCGATGGGCTGTGGGTCGCTTAGACCGGGACCAGCTGGCGGAGACAGCCATCGTATACTCGTGGCTGTCCTCTGCCCACCAGTCGGACGGGGTGGACGCCGAGGCAGGCCGCATCCGCAGTGCGTTGACGCAGATCTGCGATGCGGCCATGCCCCGGGTACGGCGTCTGCCCCCGAGGAGGGGGGTCCACTGGTGGTCCCGGGAGCTGGCGGCGCCATCGCGATGCGGAGCGGGAGGCCGTGCTTTACGAGGGCTACCGCAATGCGCGGTTGGCCTTCAGGCTGGCCGTCCGCTCCGCCAAGGACGTCAGTCGGCAGGAGATGCTGGACGGTCTCGACCGTGACCCCTGGGGACGCCCCTATCGCGCGGTGCTGAATAGGCTACGCGCGCGGGGCCCTCCCCTCACCGAGACTCTCCAGCCCGGCCTTCTCACCCGGGTCATCGAGGACCTGTTCCCGCGGCGGGCGGAACACACGCCCCCGGTCATGGCTCCGCCAGACACTGACCGGGAGGCCGACGACGACAGTGTTCCGCCCATCACGGAACCCAAGATGGGGTGGCGGTGACGCGCATGCGCGCAAAGTCTACCGCCCCCGGGCCCGACGGTGTTCCTAACCGTGTGCTGGCCCTGGTCCTCGAACACCTGGGACCCCGCCTCAGGGGGCTGTTCGACGCGTGTTTAGCGTCCGGACGGTTCCCTGGGTGCTGGAAGGAGGGAAGGCTGGTGCTCCTGCCGAAGCCGGGACGGTCTCCGGAGTCGCCTTCGGCCTACAGGCCAATCGTGCTGCTCGATGACACGGGCAAGCTACTGGAGAGGGTGGTAGCTGCCCGCATCGAGCGGCACCTCGTCGGCACGGGGCCCGATCTGTCGGACGCCCAGTTTGGGTTTAGGAGGGGTCGTTCGACGATCGCGGCTCTGTTGCGCCTGAGGGCCGTGGCGACTGAGGCCGTCACCGGCGGGGGAGTGCTGTTGGTGGTGTCCCTAGACATCGGCAACGCATTCAATAGTCTGCCATTCAGTTGCATCAGGGAGGCGCTCCGGTATCACGGGGTGCCAGTTTACCTGAGGCGGCTAGTGGCAGACTATTTGGAGGGGCGCAGCGTCCTCTGCACCGACCGAGCAGGGGACGTCGTGCGAACGCCCATGACGTGCGGTGTCCCACAGGGGTCGGTCCTCGAACCCACCCTGTGGAACATCGGCTACGACTGGGCGTTGAGGGGGAGCCTCCCGCCCGGGCTGGGCGTGATTTGTTACGCCGACGACACGCTCGTCACAGCCCGCGGTGGGACGCTAGAAGAGGCGGTAAGCCTGGCGACCTCGGGTACCGAGGAGGTCGTCAGGCGGATCGAGGCGCTGGGGTTGAGGGTCGCCCTGGACAAGACGGAGGCCCTCTTGTTCCATGGGCGCACTATGAGCCCTCCCATCGGCGTCTCGATCACCGTCCACTCGGTCAACATCAGCATCCGGGCCCATATGAGGTACTTGGGCCTGGTGCTTGACGAGCGATGGTGGTTTCGGGGAGCATTTCCGTAGGCTCGCTCCACGGCTCGTCGGCGCGGCGTCCGCTCTATCGTGGCTTATGCCGAACGTGGGCGGACCGAGCGCTGCGTGCCGACGGCTCTACGCGGGGGTCATCCGGTCGATGGCCCTGTACGGCGCACCGGTGTGGGCGGGGTCCATGACCGCCCGACTTGGGGCCCTTCTGTGGCGACCACAGAGGGTCACTCGCCGGACTATATCGGCGGGTGACGGGGGTGCGAGCGGAGGGCGGTGTGGTCTCGTTAAGGGATCTCACCGCCTGGCGCGTCGACGCCCGCCGAGACGTCATCGCCCGTTGGGCAGTCCGGCTGGAGAGGCCTCGCGATTGCGATTGCGACGAGAACACGGCGCGCCATACGCTCGAGGCCTGCGGGGCTTGGGCAGTGCAGCGCTGTGAACTCGCCGCAATCATCGGTACGGACCTGACGCTGCCGGCTATCGCTAGGGCGATGGTCGACAGCGTCGGGAATTGGGACGCGGTCGCAGCCTTCTGCGAGACAGTGATCTCGCGGAAGGAGGCGGCGGATCGCCTGCGTGAGGAGCGCAGCCTCGATGAGGAGATCCGCCGCCGGCGACTGGGGCGGCGCAGGCGCAACTATCTGCGCCTCATGCCGCCCTAGTCGACGCCGCGGGTGACGTGACCGGGGATTAGTCCGTCACCCGCCGAGAGGCCGACCGCGTGAGGAAAGACCGACGTCCTCCCCGAAGGGGGGTCCTCCCCGAAGGGGGGACGTCGGTCGATGGGAGGGTACCCCAATAGGGGGTATTTCGTCGGGCCGACCACTGACGACAAGTTAACGCTGCTCCAGTGGTCGGCCCAATGACGAAGGCGACGTGGTTTTCGGGTGGGTCGCGGGAGTTGCGTGCTTAAGCCCCTCTGTCGCCCCGGACGGAGTGGTGCGGAGGCGCGCCGACCGCGGCCTACCCACAAAAAAAAAAAGCGTGTTAATTCTTCGTGCTATGTCGGCTCCACCTATTCTTCTACGAATCACGTAGATCACTAAACCATGGATGGACCGAACCACAGAAATATTAATACTAAATTTTTCTGTGGACCCAACAATCCCCGCCTACAGCCGTCACCTCATAGCGCTTGGTCCGTTCACATCTTATATCTTTAAACGAGCATATATATATATATATATTCAGTATCTCGGAAACGGCACCAACGATTTTGATGAAACTTGGTATGCTAGAGGATTCGAGGCCAAAAAATCGATCTAACTAGGTTTTATTTATAGAAAATATTGTTTTGTCAGTGTTTTTAGCAAAACAATACAATTTAATGTCATTACATTAAATTTTAAAAGAATATGAATTAAATCAAATTTCGCCGTCAATGTCATGAGTTACGATAGCTCAGTTGGGAAGTTGTCCAGTTTCCTTTTAGTTTTGTTTTGGTATTCCAACAGCGTCGGATCGAATCTCTGTGTTATTATTAGTCTCCTTTTGTAATTTTTTATATTTTTTTCATTATTTAATTTTTATTTTTTATATCTAAATAAATTCGATAAAAATACAACAAAAATATGCCGAGCGAAGCTCGGTCAACCAGATATTTTGTCATTAACCACGGAAGCCCAGCTGCTTATGGGGACTGAAATAACGGTGATAATCGCGAGATGTCTGTCAGAACGTTACTTTCTTGATTGTTTCATAATTATCACTTAAAATTTTCTAGCTTTGTGGAAAACGGATTAGTTAAATGGTTCCCTAGTTCTCACAATATACAGCAGGTTAAGGAGCTGCTCGCCGCGCCGTCCCTAGCACTATTTTAGATAGATCGGACGAGGTGTGACTATACCATAGGGGAAAAAGTAGTCTAAAAAAGTTTACTTATGTCGTGTGGTAGCAGCACAAATACTACCAGCGTAACAGTGCTCATTTGTGCTGGAAAATCCGACTGAGAGTTTTCGTCTAATCTCCCGACTTGTGAATTTCACTTTCTGCGGTCTGTGCTTATAATCTCAAGAAGATGAGAAGTCAGACAGACGGCCGGTTTTAAAACACAACTGTAGCTCTGTAGCATATTCATGGATGTGGAGAAAATAAATTATTACGTAGATACTATAATTATATGTAACTATCAACCCGCCCTCGCTTCGCTTCGGTTTCAGTCGCCTTACCCGCGTAGTTCCCGTTCCCGTTGCAATACCAGGATAAAATATAGCCTATGTTACTCAGGTATAATGTAGCATTCTAATGGTGAAAGAATTATCGAAATCGGTCCAGTAGTTTTTGAGTTTATTCGTAACAAACATACAAAAATATAACGTTGCCTATTTATAATATAAAGTGTAGATTTAGACCCTTAGAAGGTAAACATTGACAAATGCTGTTTATTCATTTTTACTGAATAGTATTTATGCAATTTTAAAGAAAATCGATGAGGTTTTTTTTCTCCTAATATAATCTTTGCTACTGCGGTTCACCCCTTAGGGATTGAATTTCAGAAAATCCTTTCTTACGTAGGGACCCACGGCCCTACATCATAAAACAAAATTACGTTTCTAATTGCATGTTACCCAGCTTCAGTAGTTTTAACTCGGCGTTGATGAGTCGGACAACCGACTTCTTTATACCTATTTACACCTTTAGAGGGTGAAAATTAAAAAATGCTGAAACACGTGTTTATTTTTATTAAAGAGTATTTGTGGAGAATTTGATGAAAACCGATAAAGATTTTTTTCTCAATATACAAACTTTGCTACTACGATTTACCCTCTTAGGGGTTGTATTTCAAAAAAATCCTTTCCATGTGGGTTTCTACGTCACGCGAAGAAACTAATGTCAAAATTTCATATTTCTGGCTTCAGTAGTTTCGGCTCTGTGATAAGTCAGTAAACTGACATGTTTCTACCTATTTTACACCATTTTTTTTTGTGGGTGGGCTGCGGTCGGCCCGCCTCCGCTCCGGACCGACGTCCCCCCCGAGGGGAGGACGTCGGTCTTTCCTCACGCGGTCGGTCTCTCGGCGGGTGACGGACTAATCCCCGGTCACGTCACCCGCGGCCTTGGCTAGGGCGGCATGAGGCGCAGGTAGTTGCGCCTGCGCCGCCCAATTCGCCGGCGGCGGATCTCCTCATCGAGGCTGCGCTCCTCGCGCAGGCGATCCGCCGCCTCCTTCTGCGAGATCACTGTCTCGCAGAAGGCTGCGACCGCGTCCCAATTCTCGACGTTGTCGACCATCGCCCTAGCGATGGCCGGCAGCGTCAGGTCGGCACCGATGTTTGCGACGAGTTCACGGGGCTGCGTGGCCCAAGCGGCGCAGGCCTCGAGCGTATGCTGCGCCGTGTCCTCGTCGCAATCGCAGTGGTGGCAGGACGGTGTACTCTCCCTCCTTACGACTTTGTGCAGGTATTTGGCGAAGCTCCCATGCCCCGTCAACACCTGCACTAGTCGGAAGGAGAGCACCCCGTGCTGCCTTTCTAACCACTGCATCAGCGCCGGCCGGAAGGCCTCCACGATTCGCACCCCAAACCGAGGCCGCTCCAGCCGGACTGCCCAACGGGCAATGACGTCTCGGCGGGCGTCGACGCGCCAGGCGGTGAGCTCCCTACCTATTTTACACCATTAGCGGATGAAAATGGACAAACGCTGAAACACGTGTTTAATTATTTTTATTAAAGAGTATGTGCTTAATTTTAAGACAGTGACTAAAGATTTTTTTTTCTTTCCATGCAGACTTTACCGTTGCGTTTTACCCCCTTAGGGGTGGAAATCCAAAAAATCTTTTCTTAGTGGTGCCTACGTCACGAAATGAAACTACTGTCTAAGTTTCATTTTTCTAGCTTCAGTAGCTTCGGCTCACCCTGGTCCTTTATATGTGTATTATTGTTAACGCCCCCGCAACACCCCTTGCAGGTGGAATTTTGTAAAATCCGTTTTTAGCTGACCTCTACTCGACGAAAGGAATATTTCTGCCAAATTTCAAGTCTGTACGCCTTATGGTTCCAGAGATATGGTGATGAGTCAATATATCGTTTGCAAAATCCGCCTCTCCTATATATATAGACTAGCAACCCGCCCTCGCTTCGCTCCGGTTTCAGTCGCCTTACTCGCGTAGTTACCGTTCCCGTGGGTATACTGGTATAAAATATAACCTATGTTACTCAGGGATATTGTAACATTCTAATGGTGAAAGAATTATCGAAATCCGTGCAGGAGTTTTTGAGTTTATTCGTAAGGAACGTTTCGTCTTTATAATATTAATGTATATTACACCCTTAGAGGGTGTAAATTAAAAAATGCTGAAACACGTCTTTATTTATTTTTACTAAAGAGTATTTTGGAGAATTTGAAGAAAACCGATGTTTATTTTTTTCTCCTTATACAAACTTTGTTACTGCGGTTTGCCCCCTAGGGGTTGAATTTCAAAAAACCCTTTCTTAGTGAGTTTCTACGTCACGCAAAGGAACTAATGTCAAAATTTCATGTGTCTGGCTTCAGTACTTTCGGTTCTGTGATAAGTCAGTAAACTGACATCTTTCTACCTATTTTGCACCCTTAGAGGATGAAAAAGGACAAACGCTGAAACACGTGTTTATTTATTTTTATTAAAGAGTATTTGTGCTTAATTTTAAGACAGTAGCGAAAGTTTTTTTTTCTTTCCATACAAACTTTACCGTTGCATTTCACCCCCTTAGGGGTGGAATTTCAAAAAATATTTTCTTCGTGGGTGCCTACGTCACAAAATGAAACTACGGTCCAAATTTCATTTTTTTTAGCTTCAGTAGCTTCAGCTCAGCCTGTTCCTTTATATGTATATTATTGTTAACACCCCCGCAACACCCCTTGCAGGTGGAATTTCGTAAAATGCGTTCTTAGCTGACCTCTACTCGACGAAAGGAATATTTATGCCAAATTTCAAGTCGTACAGCCTTATGGTTCCAGAGATATGGTGATGAGTCAATATATCGCTCGGAAAACCCGCCTCTCCTATATATACTGGTATATAGATTATAATCATGTTACTCTTGTCCAAATTACTCGAGGCTGACGTAATATGTACCCTTCTACTATTGTATATATTGAAAAAGTTTTGACGAGAGTTTTATGAGGGATGTCCTGTGTGACGTCAACCTTCGTTATGCATATAATTGTTGATCAGACAGCACTTAACGTAATTGGCCCAAGTCGATGTAAAATTCTTACTGGTTTTTACGATTTACGCCTAGGCCCCGTGAGACCCGGGCGGCATAATTTGAGGGGCAGCAAAATTGTCGAAATGCCAAAATTTCAAAGACGAAAAAAATTAAAGACAGTCTCTCAGACAGTTTCAGTACATTGAAAAATGGCGAGATTCAACGCTGTCCGCCGCGCCGAGTGGTTCATTTATTCAGAAACTAAAGCTTCTGTATTTTGTGTTGCATGCATATTATTTGGTAGAAATAAAAATATTGGATCAAAATTAATAAAAAAATTCTAATATTAAGGGTGGCGCGATAAACTGGGCCTAGGGTGGCATCAAGCCTAAATCCGTCACTGACGACACCCAAGAGCAATGAAATGGTAGTATGTACCATAAAAAAATCTATGTATTCTAACTACAGAATATTAGTTACCTAGTTAGTTTGTTACGGTTTTAGGTCTCAATTGCTTAATCGATAGATTTTAAATTTACAGAAGCGTTGTTAGGGATAAGAAAAACTATTGATGAGAAGGATCGGTGGCGGTGACCTGCAGTTTATGGGGTTGCGAGTCGTCCTTTCTATCGCCCCGGATGGATTGGGTGGGCTGTGACCATACTATATCTTAAAAAATCGGCTAAGTGTGAGTCGGACTCGCGCACGAAGGGTTCCGTACCATTGACCAAAAAAGAGCAAAAAAATCGCGTTTATTTAGTATTTGTTCTTATAGCGGCAACAGAAATACATAATTTGTGAAAATTTCTACTGTCTAGGTATCTCGGTTCTTGAGAGACAGCCTGGTGACAGATATACAGACGGATAGACAGCGAAGTCTTAGTAATAGGTTCCCGTTTTTATCCTTTGGGTACGGTACCCTAAAAAAAGAGATACAGGAGACAATAAGAGGAAATTTAGGAAATAAATACTGTTCCCGGGGGATAGAAAAATTTAAGTGCCAGTTGTGTGGTTGCGGGCCGAGTTTTCTGTCACTCTGGATGCATCAGACGAGGTGTGACTATACCATAGTGTGTCTCCCCCTAAAAGAAGAGGTATACAGAAGGGGATATCCATCTTTAACGTAGGAAATAAGTACTATTCCTGAGGGATAGAAAAAAATATTGATAAAGTCTACATTGCATGAGTAAAGCTATGGACATAGGCCAATAATGTCGGTTTCACAATGACAAAGTGATTTGTTGGTAAGTTACCGTGGTAATCGGAACCGTATCAAGAGCCAACTAATATGTCCTTGGTCGCTTGTCATGATAACAAATATACAAGGAAATTCTATACATTCGCCATGTCTTTATTCTTTTAACTATGAGCAGAGTGACAGTGTTCTGTAAAATAATTAGTTAATAAGTTTCATCCATGGCCTTCCAAATCACATAAATTAAATTTTATGCCTATTATTGTTTTAAGCGCGTAACGTATTTTTTGTTTTTACTTCTGAGTACGGATTGTTTGGTTTTTACTCAACAGCTTCCGTGACATTGAATTATGGTTCGAGTAGTTACTCAGTTGAGTACCTAGTAACTTACTAAGAACTCTATAACTCGGCCTATAATTCTTCATTGTTATAAAATCTTCTTTGTTTTAAGTGATATATGTATAGTAGATACTAATCTATTATATACTAGCAACCCGCCCTCGCTTCGCTTCGGTTTCAGTCGCCTTACCCGCGGCGTATTTCCCGTTCCCCTGGGAATACCGAGATAAAATATAGCCTATGTTACTTCCTGATGTTATAGCTTTGGTGAAAGAATTTTTGAAATCGGTTCGGTGGTTTAAGCGTGAAAGCGTAACAAACAAGCAAACAAACATCCATACTTTCGCATTTATAATATTAGTAAGGATGTCACTTAGTATAAAAGAGATTTTGCGTTTAAAATTTATCATAGTTTTATTCATTGTGCGCCGTTGATCGATAAGGATAAGTGAAGAAATAATAATATTATAATTTATAATTACTTTTTTATTTTGGGGTGGGCTACGGTAAACGCATCGGCCGCTCGGCTCCGTTCGGGGCGACAGAGGGGCGGCGCGCGGTCCCGTAACCCACCCATATAGCACGTTACCTTCGTCGTTGGGCTGACCACCGGTGCAGAGTTCCTTAACTTCAATGGTCGACCAGACATAATTTATAATTACTAGAGTAAAGCCTCACCATCATCATCATTCTGCTTTTATCTCAATTACTAGCAACCCGCCCTCGCTTCGCTTCGGTTATAGGTTATAGTCGTTTTACCCGCGTAGTTCCCGTTCCCGTGGGAATACCGGGATAAAATATAGCCTAGTTTACGTCCTGATATTATAGCTTTCCATTGGTGAAAGAATTTTTGAAATCGGTCCAGCCGTTTTGAAGATTACCCGGAACAAACAGACAGACAGACAGACAGACAGACAAAAATTTTTTTATTGCTATTTTAGGCATAGGTGTCGTGCAAATAACCGTGTGAGCATGAAAAAAGCCTATTATTTTGACATTACAAACAGACACTCCAATTTTATTTATTGGTATAGATTTTTAACATCACTTAGAACAAGCCTTTACTACATTAACGGGAAAGAGGAAGAATTATTTAGAAATTGAATGTTACTACATGAATGTTTAAAAATATAATTTTCCTGATGTTTACACGAGTATTACACATTTGAAATATAATTAACTAGCTTCTGCCCGCGACTTCGTCCGCGGAAAATTTCTTGTTTTAACATAAGATTACACTCGATTGATATTACTGTATTTAATTTTATTAGTAAAATATTTTTTGGAATCAGATCAGTAACTTAAAAGATTACCGAAGTTCTATTTTCTGCTCAAGGTAACTTAACCCTTAGTTGCCTTTTACTTATTTTATTTATTTGTTTAAGTTAGGTATCTATTTAATTTAAAGCTTCTCTATATACAATGTTTGAGGTTGTTTTATTTTCCGGTAACAGAATAATCTGCCTTTCGGATGATCCCACTCTTGATAGACCAACATATAATTGCCCATGGGAAAAACATTCTTTTCGTAGGTCAATGCCAACCAAAGAGAATGTTTGTCCCTGGGACTTATTAATAGTCAGGGCAAATGATGTTTTTATTGGAAACTGGAGTCGTTTAAACGGTATGGGTAGGTCCGTCGGAATCATTGGAATTCTTGGGATGTGCGCCAACTGGCCAGCTCCTGGGCCGATGAGAATGGTCGCCACAATTAGGTTGTCTTTTAAATCTTTTATTAGTAGCCTTGTGCCATTGCACAGGTTAGGTGGGCTTAAATTTCTTAAAAGCATGATAGGTGTCCCGGATTTCAACAGCAGTTCGTGAGGTGGCAGACCAGATGGTTTAAGGGAATTTAAAAATTCCTGCGGATAGTGGACTGCATCCTCGATATTACACACTGTATCAATTGACTTGTAGATTTTACCATGGCCGGGAACTTTTTGTAAAATTAGATTATTGATTTCATTGACTGTATCGTTCCTTGGTGAGACGATAGCCCTTGAACAATGCCAATGAATGTCTCTATCTAGTAAATATTCGAGGTCAGGATATACTGCATCTATAAGATGCTGTAGACTGTGAACTATACGACCCAGAGTCTCATTTATAACGATTTCCGCAGAGTTAGAGTCCAAGGTTCGAGAAGAAAAAGACCCTTCTCCAATTTTGAGCAGCTGTTGTGGAAAATCGTTATCCATATTTCCAATAACGTGGACTCTCATGTTCGTACGTAAATTCAAAGTTTGGACTATACTCCATAGGGGCGATGATTTTAGACATGCCTTTATGATATCCGCACGTGTACCTCTTGTGACGACGGGAAGTGTCTGACGAAAGTCACCTGCAAACACAAAAGTGACACCACCCATGACAGCGACTGAGTTTCTCAAGTCCTTAAGTGTTCGATCCACTGCTTCAACATGAGCTCTATGACTCATGGTACATTCGTCCCACATTATCAACGACGTATTCTGTAACAATTGACCAATGGGCCCATTTTTGCGTATCGAACATACCGACTGTTGCTCCAATGAAACTGTCAATGGGAGTTTGAAGGTAGAGTGAGCAGTTTTACCGTCACTCAATAAAGTAGCCGCAATCCCAGAAGAAGCCACTGCCAAAGCTATTTTTCCGGATTGCCTAACATGTGCTAATATTAAATTAGCGAGGAATGTTTTCCCTGTGCCTCCTGGGGCGTCTAAAAAAAAAATTTTTCCTTTATTATTCGTTACGCTATCAATAATTTCATCAAAAGCCTGTTTTTGGTCTGTGACTAATTTAGGCAAATTTTCATTTACAAAAGTAGCTAATTCACTGATGTTGTGCGGATGTACCAACATTGTATCTATTGCATCATTTACAGGGCGAACTGGAGACGGTAATCCAAAGTCACTCAATGTTTTATCATTCAATGCTAAAAGTTTGTTTTCAATTTGTATTAAACCTTCATTGTACATAACATCATTAAAAGGCATGGTAAAGTCCTGATTTTGTTGTCGATTTCTATGTCTGATATCTTCACAAAAATTGTCCTTGAAGATATCCCATAGTTTTAACGGTTCAGATGGCTGACAAAATAGCAGTATCACCACAAATAACTCCCTAAGTTTCAATGAACATTCCGACATCGAAGCTTCTCTTAATGTCTTCTCCCAGTGATCATCATTTTCCAGCAAACCTCTGTCCCGGCAAGCCGCTTGATACGTCTCCTTGACCACTCCATTTATAGTTTTCAAATCTTTGAATGATGTGGGACCGCGTACGTGGTGCAATAAAATTCTTAGATAAAAGCATTCTGATTGTGACGGATGTACACCGTACACTCTTCCCAAAGCTTCATCTCTTTTTATTTCTGGATGCCCATCGACGTCTTGACCGCGCCTTCGTCTTGAAAATTTGTTATTAGCCCACGTATAATAGTGTGGAACTTCGTGGTACAACAGCGTTTTTGCAAATTCGTCGGTATTGCAGAGTTCAAAAAACGCTAATAGAGTGGTTTTGCGCGGATTTTGGGCAACTTGTCGCGCAGTTCCTGGTGTGAAAAACACCCTTTGCCCGTTTTCTAAGTGCACGGCCAAATGCACGACCGTGGGATGTCGGTCGTGGATCGGAAATTCGAGTATTCGCCAGACGGCTTCCGATGTACTTATATATCGCCCATTTAAATAATTTTCCACCTCATCATGCGGATTTCTAACGCTGAACGTGGCTTGATCGGAACCTTTATTTATATATTTACATATATATTTTATAGCCTGAACTGAATGGCAGTATTCGACGTTAATGTGGGCGTTAAATGACCTGCACAACATTGGAGAGTATGGTACAATCCATCTGTTATCTATTGTAATCGGCCTCCCTCTGATGTTTACAACTGCGACTTGACCACCATTTTCAGCATTACGACGACGATATACAGGATAACCATCCTCGCCTGTCTGAGTATCGGTGACGAATCGCCGAGGATATTTCTTTGAACATATACCGTTCTTCATACACGGTGATGATAAATTGTGCTCCCCACAAGGTCCATGGATCATGTTTTTGGTGATAATATCGAATAATATTGGGTCATCATCTTTGTTTGGTAGTTCAGCAACTATTATACTGTCTATTTCATCTGGTTGTATTTTTTGTGCAAACCAAAACAGCATATGACAGTGTGGTAGTCCGCGTTTTTGCCATTCAACACTAAGCATATGGCATTTGACTTTGCCGAATACCTCGTCTTTAGTGAACGACTTGATCATTTTCTTCATCTTTAAATGAAAAACCCTAGCAATAATGTCATGACGGTCGAAAGAACGTTGGCCAGCAAATAGCTCTTTCTTAATTTCTGGCCACTCCGGATTGCAAGTGAACGTCACAAATAAATCGGGTCTTCCATAGTTGCGTACATACGTCATTGCATCTTGGGTTTTTTCATGCATGTAACGCGGAGAGCCGGTGAAAGATGAAGGCAAGATGACATGTTGGCCAATATTTGCAGCGTTGACATTAGCATCCTGATTTATAGCGTCTCTTAAATGGATATAGTCATCAGCTCTCAGTTGTTGTTGATTGCGACTTATGTAACTTAGTCTCTCTGTTATCATTTTAGCCATCATGTCAACACAGTATTGACTAAACAAATCCCGATAATAATGAAGGGGATTAAAACTGTTGGCCCTGGTCATCAATCTATACATATAAAATTGCATACACGAAACTGTTTTATTTCGCGCTGAATTTTGTAGAGGGATAGTCAAATAATAACCATCTTCACCGTTAACAAACATCAAAGGGTATTGTAAGGGATCGTAAGCTCTGTGTAATTCAGAAACTCTTTTCAGTTGACCATCTTTGCAATGAAGGACTATATCTCTAGGTCCCTTATCTTCGTCCACCAATAATACTGCAACTTCGTTTGCTGTAGGTGAATTGTATCTTCCACGATGTTGATTTTGTGGAGTGCGGTCAGCGTGAATGATTAATTTTAAGTTTTCAGATGAAGAGTTATGTTCTAAATTGTATTTGAAACTGCGAATATAAATGTTATGACTATTTAACGACGTCTGTAAATCATTGATTAAATCGATATTTAGGTTAGGAGCAATATTAGACCGCAACGAAAGTTGGTCGGCATCAGAAATGAAATAAATTTGTAGAAACTGCGGGCTTTGCCCTGGCGAAGGGAGTAGACTACCAATTAAGTGATAAACTTGCCCTTCTACTTTAAATGTAGGCATAAAGTTTCCTTCGCGAATTTCTTTAGCACCGAATGACGTCATTTGGAAGAGTGTATTATACTTTCGTATGTTTTTTAAAAAATGCGCAGATAATAGATGATTGCCCAGTAATAGATCTTTTATTGGTTGTGGTGGTGCCTGGATATCAGGAAGAACCACTTTTCCTGCAGCACAACACATACCATTTGGTTCATCGCTCCATTTATTTGCAAAACACTTAGGACATGTTTTATTCATTTCGCCTATTTTCACAGTGTTTTGCTGAGCATAATCTATATTGGCATCGTAATTGAAGGCTGATCTATTTCCTTGGGCTATATTCCGATTACGCGCTCTGACTGTAGCTGCTCGCTGTCTTTCTGTTGCTAGGCGCTGCGAGCGCTCAGTGCTAGTCTCCCTATCCCTTGTCTCACAGACATGCTGCCTTAACTCAGATAGACGGTGCGCACGTTCAGCGCTAGTTTCTCGAGCACGGGCCCGCGTCGTCCTCACATTTTGGCTTGCGAGGCGCTGTGAGCGCTCGGAGCTAGATTCTCTAGCGCGTGCTTGCGAAATATATTCTCTATTTCTCGAGAGGCGTTGCTCATTTTCAGGGGCAGATTCTTCCGTACGGCGTACTCGATCGGCTCTTGTCTGTGATGTCTGCCGAGACAGTTGAGATTTCCTTTTAGGCATGCTCTCAACAAACCACGCACAGACTTGAAAACAATTATGAACAAAGGGAGAGCGACTCGAACACCGTCCGCCTTTACAAAACAAAACAATCGTAATATCGAATAACTCGTGTCGATTATTACGATAGAACGAAGTACGAAACTACGAACATACAAAACAAACGTACAACGAAATTACGATATTTTCGATTATGAGGTATCTATCAACAACAACAACCATGCGAACGAAACAACCGAAACCAATAACCAACTGACATGTAATTTTTAGAACTCCAACTAACGACAACGTGGGCATAATAATTCGAGAGGGTCATCAATCCACGGAAAGTCTTAACACCGCGATTCAGAAAAATGACGTCATTGCAGAACGCCATCTATGGGCAAATAGGTAAAACGTCTGCACAATGAAAGTTATGCTAGGGTCATTTTGCGTTTTAGTAATTTTATATTATCTCCGAAACTGTATGACCAATTGATATACTGTAAATGGCAAATCTTATCTGTATGATGTTCCTGTGATACTGAAATAATTTATTGTCATAAGAATTAATATTTTGTTGCTCAAATAATCAACCAAACGTAACAATGCCGAAAAAAAAATTTTTTAATGCAATAATAGAAGTATAAAAGATAAAATATAAAAGATAGAGATATGGTATCGCTGACTTTTTTGTAGAAATAATTAAGATGAACCAGGTAGCCATACATTCTTTTTAATTTTAAGCAACTGTTTAGGCAGCGCACGCAAATAATTCTGTTTTACGAGGTATTTTTTTCCGACTTGCCAGACAAAAGTTGTGATAGCTCGGTTAATATACATGTTATAGAAACAATTTATAGCCTATAGCACTCAGGAATAATGTAGCTTTCTGCCAGTTAAAATAAAATTAGAATTAGATTATGAGTTCCAGAGATTACCCCCTGCATACAAACTTACAAATTTTACCTCTTTATAATATTAGTATAGATTTAAGGTCGACTCAATATGTACTCTTCTTTATTTTCATAGTAAATATTTTAAAAGTTATTGGTAATAGTCTTATATCCGGTCGTTTGCCTGATAGTATAAAACACATTTAAACATCTACAATAAGATTATTACACTTATCAACTATACATATAATAAGTATCTACTTTAAGATATTTCGATTTTTATTATCGCGGCTACAGCCACTGCCACTGCACTAAAAATATATTCTCAATTTTATATGATAGCACGAGGTCTGACAAACATTGTACATTTTCACGCCACCAAAAGCTTTTTACACCAATTTAACATTCCTAAATCAATTTCAACATATAAATAACTAGCAACCCGCCCTCGCTTCGCTTCGGTTTTAGTCGTTTTACCCGCGTAGTTCCCGTTCCCGTGGGAATACCAGGATAAAATATAGCCTAGTTTACGCCCTGATATTATAGCTTTCCATTGGTGAAAGAATTTTTGAAATCGGTCCAGCCGTTTTGAAGATTACCCGGAACAAACAGACAGACAGACAAAATTTTTTTAATCTGTATTTTAGTCATAGGTGTCGTGCAAATAACCGTGTGAGCATGAAAAAAGCCTATTATTTTGACATTACAAACAGACACTCCAATTTTATTTATTGTTATAGATATTCTTTCCGTGTGGTGACGGAGTAAGAATACAATTCACCGCCCTTCGCTTATCCGAATATCTTGTATAGCATGAGAAGGAAAAGTCGAAACAAAATCCTATACCAACTCGACTGATCGGCGTAATATAGTAAGGTGAATTTCAGGAAGAAAAATCTTGTATATATAATAACTATGCAAGAGAAGAATAAGTGGAAACAAAGCTCTAACGACTGACCAGCGCGATCTAGTATGGTCAATTTCCCTCCTCGAGCCCTATGGGCTTGGCACGAATATTTACAGCAATGTATTAGTATCATTTCGAAACCAATTTGTATGGATTTGAAGTTCACGGCTCTGGGTTCACTGTATATGAGCTGTGATGATGATTATTTGTATATTCTCTGGATCTATTGTTATCACTGTAAAATTAGTGAATATATCGGAGAAATTCTGTGAAATAAGCAGTCTGACTGTTGTGTCTCAGTTCAGATTCGAAAACCTAATATATATGAAAAAAAAATTTTGAAAAATTCAATGATATTTATCATTTAAACACTAGAAATAAAGATAATCTTGTTATCCATACTACTCGTCTTTAGAGAATTAGTAGGTCTTTCATGGGGCAATGTATACGATTTTATAATAAACTACCTAGAGATATCCAAGATATGCCAATGAATAAGTTTAAAAAGACTTTGTAGAAAAGGCTACTATAAAATTTCGGATTATTTAGAGGATAATATTGAATGGTTATAAGCAGCTCCTCTTCAGCAATTTTATTTTTGTAATGGTCACAGCTTTATGGCCCGTTTCTTGTAAGAATTCGCTGTTTTGTTTTTTTAATTTTTTTATCGTGTTGTTAGTCTTGGGTTTGTACAGCGTAGCGTGTTTTGTCTGACGAATTTAAGTTTTGGTCGTTTTAGCATACCTATCGTAATCTATGGTTTGGTCATGCTCACTGAACAGGGTTCTACTTGCGATAGATATGTGGGGCGGGTCACTCCCTTCTCTCCAATGTGGTTGAGGGGAGTGATGGCTGCTCTAGTAGTTAACTCGTGATCGGGTGCTGTTTGTGGGATCTAGTCCAACCATGTTTTCCTTTCCTTTTTTATTTGAACTAAATTAAAAAAATAGTTATATCCTATCTCGAAGGGCATCACACTGGAGCTAAGACTATGAATGTTGTATACGTAATTGTATTCAAAAAATGATAAAAAAATGACAGCCCGCTGAGTTTCTTGCCGGATCTTCTCAGCTTGTAGCCGCGTTCCGATGAACGGGTACGGGACCATTGAGCAATAAAGCGCAAAACAATCGCGTTTGTTGTATGAGAGCCTCACTTAAATATTTATTTTATTTTTAGTATTTGTTATTATAGCGGCAACAGAAATGCATAATTTGTAAAAATTTCAACTGTCTAGCTATCGCCATTCTTTAGATACAGCCTGTGACAGATAGACGGACGGACAGACACCGATGTCTTAGTAATAGGGTCCCGTTTTTACCCTTTGGGTATGGAACTTTAAAAAAGGATTGAACTATGTGATAAGCACTCAATTATCGGTTAACTGGTAGAGTTCTCCTATCAATCATATTGGAAAGATTGATGGGGATTGTTATGCTGATGGATGGATGATCCACCAGCAAATGGACGCCCACCGACATGATTGCCCAATGGGGACAATCACCATCTTTAAGAAGTGCATTAGTGATCACTTAGTGTTATACCTAAATTTCTGTAGAAAAAGTTGCTATAGACTCTCCGGGTGAGACGCTTAGACTTCATTCTGTAAGTCCTACGGGTAAGTAAAGGATGGCGAAAATTTAGTCCTTGTCGTCAAAGTCCAAGAGTTCGAGGTCAAGCACGTAGCTGATAATAAATAAATATGACCATTTAGTGTATATCGAGGTTTCAATGAAACGTATCCAGCGCTACGTACAAAATTAGTTACAGACATTCTAAAAATAGAATTGCAAATGTAGCGTTACACTATTGAATTATCAAATTGCAGCATCATGGGTCTAGTTTCATGATTATCCTAATTGCTATCCACGAGATTACGTTTTCAATTGTCGATCCAGGACAAATAGTTTTCGTAAAATGAAATTTAAGCCCCAATTGAGGCCGAGGGTAACCGGACAGGGGAATAAACCGTTACGCGCAGAGATCCTGACCGCGTGAAGGCGACGCCTCTGGGGGCGTCGGGGAGGGAGGCTACTCGAAAGGATATCCCGCCGTGCTGGGCACGGAAGTGAAGGATTCGATATCAGTGGTCGGCCCAAAAGCGAAGAGGAGGGGCAAAAAATCTAATCTAGGCAAATAAATATATCACTTTCTGTGTGGTGACGGAGTAAGAATTCAATTAACCGCCCCCTCTTTGGCTCGTGGTTGTCGTAAAAGACGACTGAGGGTTGTATGCATATAACATCGATGCAAGGGAGGGAAAACTATAAAAACCTATTCCAACCCGTCTGACCAACTTTGAATAGTGGGTCAATTTTGCCTATCATTGTGGAGGAGACTTAAACACAATAGTAGGACTTATACAGCTAGTGATGATGATACATAACAGAACGAAGAATTAGCACACTGAAGTGGCAATGGGCAGGCCACATCGCTCGACGAACCGACAACCGCTGCGGAAGAAAGGTTCTCGAGTGGCGACCAAGTATTGGACGACGCAGTGTAGGACGTCCCCCCACCACTAGGTGGACCGACGACCTGGTGAAAGTTGCTGGGCGTCGTTGGATGCAGGCGGCACAGGACCGCACTTTGTGGCGTAACATGAGGGAGGCCGACGTCCATCAGTAGACGGCGATAGGCTGAAATGGTGATGATACATATAACGCCTACTGGCGTTTGACTTACAACGCTTAGTTTTAAATAATGAATTCGCAAACATTCAGGCGCTTTATATTTTTATAAACATTTAAATTCATGATCGGCATCACCCTGCTCTTATTCCAATTACTTTGGGGTCGGTTTAATATTTCCAAAATTGGGTAAACTACTGCGCGTACCGTGTAGTTCTCGTTCCCGTGAGAATATCGGGATAATAAATTGCCTACATACGTTACCCGATGGTAGCATGGATGATAGATGGATAGCATATCCATTGGTAACAAAAGTTAAAATCGATTTAATTTCTTCGCGATTTCACCCGCATTGTCCATATTCCTGTGGAAATACTGGGATGGAAGATGCCTATGTTACTTGCTAATATTGTAATCGATCAACCTCGCGCGATTTTACCCGCGTAGTTATCGTTCCCGTAGGAATACTGGGATAAAAAATTGCCTATATAATTTTCTCGATAATAATGTAGAAGATGAAAGAATTATTAAAATCGCTTATGATCCAGCTGTTTCACTCGTGTAAACCCTGTTCCGTGGGAATATCGGTATAAAAATTGTTTCTGTTATTCGCTGGTAATCTAGATTACCATTAGGGAATGAATTATTATTTCATGAATATGGAAGTATATGTTAAGCATACCCCTATGAATTGCATAATCATTGGATATAAATATCTTTTTTTTATTTGTCTTTTTTGGTGTGGGTTGCGGTCGGCGCGCTCCTCGCACCACTCCGTCCGGGGCGACATAGGGGCGTAAGCACGCACACCCGCAACCCACCCGCGATGCACGTCGCCTTCGTCGTTGGGCCGACCACCGGAGCAGGGTGACTTGACGTCAGTGGTCGGCCCGACGGAATACCCCCTATTTGGGGTCACCCTCCTCGGGGAGGACGTCGGTCTTTCCTCACGCGGTTGGCGGTGACGGACTAATTCCCCAGTCACGTCACCCGCGGATATAAATATCTGGCCACCATACTGGCAAGATTAAATTGCATGTCGTAACACTTACATATGTATGTCGTAACAAACACAAGTCAATGTATTTATTTTATTTCGCGTAGGCGCGAGTACCTGCGCCTCATGCCGCCCTAGCCGAGGCCACGGGTGACGTGACCGGGGATTAGTCCATCACCCGCCGAGAGGCCGACCGCGTGAGGTAAGACCGACGTCCTCGCCGAGGGGGAGACGTCGGTCGATGGGAGGGTACCCCACCCCAAATAGGGGGTACCACGGTCGGGCCGACCACTGCTAACAAGTAACCCTGCTCCGGTGGTCGGCCCAACGACGAAGGCGACGTGGTGTTCGGGTAGGTTGCGGGGGGACGTCGGTCGATGGGAGGGTACCCCACGTAGGGGGTATTCCGTCGAGCCGACCACTGATGTCAAGTAACCCTGCTCCGGTCGGCCCAACGACGAAGGCGACGTGCATCGTGGGTGGGTTGCGGGAATTGCGTGCTTACGATCCTCTGTCGCCCCGGACGGAGTGGTGCGAGGAGCGCGCCGACCGCAACCCGCCCCAAAAAAAAAAGGAGTACAATCACCCGATATAATGTACAATATTTTATTATAAATTACGTGTGGCAACCCTAGTTACGAAGGATATGATTAAGTTAATTGGAATAGTTATAAAATCAATATTTACGTCAGCATATTATGCTAAAATGTCTTTAATTGATTCTACAATGTTCTAAATTCATGTTTATCAAATAACACCATGAGATAAAGCATTATTAAAAAAAAACTGTTTTATACGTGTTATATCTATCGTATATTACGCCCTATCTTACCCGTGGGTGTTTTAAAAGGCGACTAGGGAATTAAAAATGCATATAACGTCTATACAAGAGAAGAGAATATGAAAATCTATACAAGAGAAGACTGTACAGATGGCGTAGTGGTTAATATAGCGACTTACAGCGCCAGTGTCGAGGGTTCGAATTCCATACGGGACAACACTTTGTGCGATCCACAAATTGTTGTTCTGAGTCTGGATGTAACTTGTGTCCGTTAATTGTATATTATATGTTTGTAAAGTCCCCCGCAATACAAGGATTATTTCCTTAGTGCAGGGTGTTGTCTTAAATGAATAAATAATTAATAAATACAAGAGAAGGCAAACTCCAAAATTCTTCACCAACCCGTCTGACCAACACAGTATAGTAGGTCGAATTCCTTCCTAATGTGGAGGAGGCTCGAGCCCAGCAGTGAGACGTAAATGAGCTGTAATGCTGATGATTTTATCTAAATTATATTTATTTCAAGGAAAACTTAATTTATGTATTTATTATAGCTAAATAAGACTTGAAAGTATTATATTCATTAATTGAATTTTCTTCCAATATTTAAAATATTTGATTATATAAATAACTACGAATTACTATCTAAAATACTAGCTTATTTATAAATGCCCTAGCCGAGGCCGCGTGTGACGTGACCGGGGATTTAGTCCGTCACCCGCCAAGAGGCCGACGGCGTGAGGAAAGACCGACGTCCTCCCCGAGGGGGAGACGTCGGTCGATGGGAGGGTACCCCACCCCAAATAGGGGGTACCACGGTCGGGCCGACCACTGCTGACAAGTAACCCTGCTCCGGTGGTCGGCCCAACGACGAAGGCGACGTGGTGTTCGGGTAGGTTGCGGGTGTGCGTGCTTACGCCCCTCTGTCGCCCCGGACGGAATGGTGCGAGGAGCGCGCCGACCGCAACCCACCCCATAAAAAAAAGCTTATTTATAAATTCCCAAGATTTTTTTTTGCGATAAAATCCCAAGGTTGTTGTTTCATTATTTAAAATATTTTGGCATATATACGTCCCACTGCTGGGCTGGAGCCTCTTCCGTAATAGGAGAGATATTGACCTACTATACCACGCTGGTCAGACGGGTTGGTATAGGGTTATATTTCGAGTTATCCGTCTGTTGTATAGACGTTATATGTATATTATATTCCTTAGTCGTTTTTAGCGACATCCATGGGTAAAAAAGGGAGTGGCGAATTGTGTTTTTACTGCTGGCTGGTCCTATTAGCAGGACGATCTAAACGAATTTTCAATAGGTGTGGATTCGAGTCTGGCGTGTGACAATCGTGTTGCTCTCGTAAATAAGTTTTTGTTCCATTGTAGTTGTCTCAGATTTCAGTTGTGTGAAATCTTTACTTACTCTAGAATCGGCTAATATGTTGGTGTGGTCATTATTGAGTCCAATTCTCCCAAAATATATTAGCAAATTATTTTATATATAATTGTTACATGAATTACTATATACCTACAGTTTTCATCATCGATGTTTACTGTTGAACTTATGCTTCTTAAGTGGGTATAATAGATGTAACGCGTTAATTTTAATGTATCCCTAAAACTGCTCAATATTGTATACATGTTAGGGCTTCCAATCCAATCCCGCGCTATTTTCCAATCCCGCATGATGCGGGATTACGGGTGCGGAATCCGCGGGATTTGCGGGATTTGCGGGACTGAACCTCAACTGTAACCTCAAACTTAATAAACTCTCAAACTCAAACAGTAACATATCCTATATAAATTTACAGTTTTTAAATGTGTTAAATTTTTTTGGTTGATTTTTTAATGTTCTTTGTGTATTTTTTGAAGACGATGTGTTTTTTATTCAGTATTTGTTACTGTTTTTGTGAAGAAAAAAACTGTGTAATTTGATTAATCTCATACTAGTAGTAATACTTACTTAAATAAATATGGAGTTAGTTGATAATTCATAGGGTTTTTGTGATAAATAAACGGAGTAATTTCATTGATCTCATACTAATACTTTAATAAATGTGTAATTAGTTGATTAATTAATTCTTTTTTTGTTACTAATAAACGGTGTAATTTGATTAATATGAATTAAAAGTAATATGTACGTAAATAAATGTGGAGTTGATTAATTCATTGTCTTATTTGCCTTAAATTAATGTGAATATTTTCGATATGCGGGATCCCGCAAATACCGAGATCCCGCGGGATTGAGAAATCGTAATCCCGCAAATACCGAGATTGAAGAAAGGCTGCGGGATTGGAAGCCCTAATACATATATCTGCAGATTAATTTTGTCTATGAAATCTTTTGAGAGCTCATTTCTCTATAATTAAGTTTCTCCACAAAACAGTTTTTTACGTTCCTGAAAGTATTCTTCCTCCATCATCATACGGATTGTATTCAATCATAAATTGTTAGCAATCGATTGTTTTAATGGCGCAGAAAAGTGTAGAAATGAGTTGTATAAATAAAAAATGTGGCGTATCCGCGCCTTAGATGGTGCGCATTCAATTACCTGCCTCTTTGACCCTCGATTACAGTCCCTTGTGACAGTCGATATACAGAATCTAATGTTATTATTTTGGTTGGTTGGGATGGTCAGGAATTCTGGATTCCTGAGGTTAAAAAAATAACATCATGCCAAAACCAGCGAGGGAGAAATCTGCGCGAGGGGAGTAAGACGACGATTTGTTGCCATGTCGTTTACGGGGGTAGATCACCAAAAGGGGTAGCCTGCTATCTAGATTAAGGAATAATGCTGATTAAGGAATAATTCTGCTTAATGATTAGAGAGATGAAAAATGGTTATAGGGCCTCATTCAACTGTTGCGTCGCGCCAGATGGTTGGACGGAGTACGGTGAGACCATATACTGTTAATTTACAAACACAATTAATCGAGATAAATTTTATTAACTTAAATCAATAACGTGTAAATCATAAATAAATGTCCAGCTTGGGAATCAAACCCATGATCATTGTTCAATTTGGTTTAACGCCGGTTCCTATTCTTTTGGATCTGCTATCATGAAAATACTTTTACTCTATTTCAAACGCTACGGTTTTATTTTGAATTATAATTCTCTCCTTTTAATTATTATCTTTTTAACCTGTAACTTCAGCATATCAGAATATAATGAATTGTTAATTCTTACTCACAATAATATACGGTTTATTTTTTATATTTATATTCATAATGAACTCCCACATATATGGTAAAACCAAAGGAAATTTCACTGGAAATAGATACCTTATGTAAAAATTGCGAAATTTATATATTATTTAGTCTTATCATTTAAACGTTACAAAAACGTCGTTTGTATAGGTTACGTCTTAACTCAATTACATTTGTCTGTATTTATTTTAAATTAATTAAAATACGAGAAATTCCTCGCTATCTTTTCGATAATCTTGTTATTGGTTTTAAAATTTGTTGCATTTTGCGTTCTATATAATGTAGTGCGTTTAATAATGTGTAATAAATAGTGAGTAGAGGATTCTGAACTCCTGTTTGTCTTACAATAACGAAAAGTTCATATGCAATTAAAAGGATAACCGTAAACACTCCTTATAGAATCTAAATGACTTTTATACAAAATATTAATGTTTACGACAACTTTATTTTCATCCAATGTTCTCCTATTGTCAAAATAAAACTTAAAAAAACTATTCAGCCGATATATGGGTTTATTAGTAGCCCTAACTAAAAAAATATAAGATAAAGTATCCATTTTTTTATATACTGGATTTAGATCAACTTTTATTAATTATCTTGCCATTATTTATGACTTTCAAATAAGAAATGCCATAGATCAAATAAACAATGAATATAAAAAAAAATATAATTAATTACAGTCTTAAAACCTGGCTGCCGTAATTAGCATAAGTGAATTCAATCGTTCGGAAAGCAGTTGATAAGTATTATGCATTAAACAGAAATAACTTAGTGTATATATTAGCTGTACCTGTCCATACCTTATCATTCGTTGTTGATCGGTGTTACTGGATATGTTTGTTTAAAATTGAAATGTATGACATATATATAATATCGGAGGATTTTAAGACGAAATTATCTAGACCAAGTATTAGTAATGGCAGCTTACAGCCTTCCAGAGAAAGTTCTGTGAGTATTACTATGTATTGTTTTTATATTATTTAATATTATTTTTAAAACTACATTTGCCTCTAAATCTATTGAATTTTGTGAACGAGTCTCAATCCCGGTAAAAGAGGATTGTGGTTTTTTGTAACGGCTTTTGGCGGGAACGACGTAGTGCCATATGGTGTTCTTTTATTCAAAATATTAGTGTTATCTTAGAATAATAACGTGTAGAAGGTAAGTTCACGCACAAAAAGGTGAGGCATTTCAATTGGAGCCTAATGGAGCTTATGCCGGAACCGTTGCGTAATGTACAAGTCATTGTACTGCATGTACGTACGCAACTATTAAAAAATAAATTGATAATTATGACGGTTTGTGCATTCAAATGGTGTCACAACACATTTGAAAAACTTAAAAAGGTTTTTAATATTACTTTTAAAAGTATTTCGACGATTTATGTTAATAAAAACAAAATTTGATTCCATAATTTGTATAGTAGTTTGCGTGTGTACGTGTGTAATCGTCTGCGCGCCATTAGTATTTTTATATTCAAATTTTGAAAGTTCGAAGTATTGACACTATCCTTCTATACGTTATTACTCTAAGAGTGTTATATTTAATAATCAAGGAAGGAATCTGCACCGGTAGTCAGTTGAATTTGTGTTAGACGGTTAAGCGGCGTCTGTCCAGATCACTGTCCAAAGAATTACTTTCTTATAATTACATTACTAAAACGGAGTTTTAAATGAAAAATTTTGGCGGGAACGTGACAGCGTCATGTGGTGGCATTATATTTTATTTAATTTCTTTGTATTTTAACATGTTATATCAAATAATTTTAATGGTATTTTATGTAATGTAATATGAAGCAACTTCTAAAGTGTAGGGAAAGTGATATAAAACTGCTTTACAAATGTTTTGGTTTGCCACCAAATTACCCAGAAGAGACCATTAACAATGAGGCCATAGCACTTCAAGGCGACGTACAATTACTAACATGAAGAAACTAAAGATTGTGAGGAAACTGATAATTTGTGAAAAAAAGAAATTAACTCGACATTAATGACACGCGACATGAACTCATTGTTGCTAACAATAGGTTCATATTAATAGCCGATTACAAATAAAAAAAGAAGAATAAGAAAATTGTATCGCGTTTGTATTTGATTTTTGATTATCCGATGTTTCGAACACTTTTCAATATTTGGAAATCAAAAACAAATACAGACTCGAAAGAGTCGATAAAACCCGCCCTCGCTTCGCTTCACCCATTTTTTCGTAAATATATTTTCTAAATTTCCGAAAATATAGTCTGTCTATAGCTGTCATTTGCGTTTTGTTATTACATGATAGATGCATTTTTGCTATACCAAGTTTTATAGTGACTTGTATTCTGTTTGATGTTTTATGTCAAGTCCCACGGAAACCCGGTCGAATGGGATAAAAAGTATCCTACGTCCGTCTCCTGGTTCTAAGCGATCTCCCCGTCAATTTTCAGGTAAATCGGTACAGCCGTTCTTGAGTTATAAATATTGTAACTAACACGACTTTTTTTTATAGCTATATATAGTTTTTATTTTATTATTTTAAAATGAAGTCAGTTTTTTTAAGATTTAAATTTAACACACTGTCTTTAATTTTGAAAGAATTAACTCATAAGCTGTGTGAGTAAGAAATAACATATAAAAATTATGTAACTACTTATCTACCTATTTACCTTAAGTTAGCTTATTTTTATTGTATCTTCACAAAAAAAAAAAAAAATAATGCGGCGCGAGTGAACATTTAATGTCTTAATGAACGTGAGAGTTTTTCGCAATTTATTTAATTTTTTATGGCGATTTTTTTGTCACAGTTAATAAATTTAATGTTTTGTATTCTTTGTACTAATTGTGCTTAATTTTAATTATGTTATTCTTACACAGCACTTGGAAAGCATGCGTGCGTGACGACAAATGCGGCATTTGTCCGTGACGACCGTGTGAGACCACCCACAGTTGAGCGCCTCCCTGCAGTACTACCTTATGTGAAAGGAGTCACTGACAAGATTGGCTATATCCTGAAACGGGCTTCCATAAAAACTTATTTTAAGCCACTCAAAAGGATAAGTCAGTTCTTACCACCTGTCAAGTGCCAGATCCCTCTACAAGATGCAGGAGTTTATAAACTTGACTGTGACTGTGGTCTCTCTTATATTGGGCAAACAAAGAGATCCATAAGAACTCGGGTCAAAGAACACATAGCTGATGTGAAGCACCGCCGTCACACTAAGTCTGCAGTCTGTGAACATAGTCAGGACCGCTCCCGCCATAACATTAGGTTTGATAAACCTCAAGTCCTCGCAAAGGAACACCGATACCTGCCTAGAATGGTACGCGAGGCTATTGAAATCAAAAAACACAAAAATTTCAATAGAAAGGATGGCTGGGTATTACCATCAAGCTGGGATCCTGTTATAAACATAATTAAAAATAAATCCAAAGAGACCACCACAAGACTGCATGATACTGTGAGCACTTATTGTATAGATTTGACCCACAATAATAATAGTTAAAGATAATTTTATAAATCAAAAATCTTTTAGTAAGCCGCATCTAAAATTAAAAATCAATATTAATTTAGCATCATGTCCTGAGTTTTCTTGCCGGATCTTTCTCAGTGTGGCCGCGTTCCGATCCGGTGGTAGTATATTAGTTTTGTTAGTTTTAAATCAACAAATTGTAATAATAATTGCTACAAATTTAATAATTAATAATTACTAACCATAAACAATATAATTTTTTCATATAGATTCATTTTCTTCTTACACTGGCAATAAATTTGTACTAAAATGTGGGTAACAATTTAATAAATTTATAACTATTTTCTGTATCGGGTAGATAATTGTAAATGTCTGTAATAACGATTACTTGTTGGACGTGAGACACCTTAGTCCGCCCGTGACCATGAATGCTGCAAAGTGTTCGAAACGTCGGGCAATCATAAATCAAATACAAACGCGCTATAATCCGTAAAAGTAGTTTTATTTACAATCTTTTAAATAGTTACTATCAACCATTATTTAATCGGATGCAGTTAAAAGTCAATTGTTTTCTATGATTTGCATTTTCACCGTAATAAAACTCTTTAAAAATACTTTAATATACAAAAAATCTGAAATATACATACTTAATTGGATTATCATCTTATACATATATAAATTTCTAGCGTACGTGTGTATGTCACTGAACTCCTCCTAAACGGCTGGACCGATGTTGACGAAATTTTTTGTGTGTGCTCATGGGGATTCGAGGATGGTTTAGATTCACAATTGGACCCGGTAGGCGGCACTGTTCGGGTAGGACAATAACATAACTTGAGAACGACTTTACCGATTTCGTCCATCTTCTTTTTTAAGTTTATTAATACTTTGAAAATGACTTTTAAAGAAAAAAATTAAGAAAGTTGCGCAAAAAAATTAGAAAATTTAAGAAAACTTAACGACTATATAAACTTTTCTATGTTTATATATGTATATAAATCTTCTGTTCGTATGTTTGTAAATGAATTCCTTCTAAGTGGCTGGACTGATTTTGATGTTTTTGAAGTGAAACTTCTTTATCGCCGTTGGAAAAAAATTTACCGTCACATTTTTTGGTTACGCGTCACATTTTTTCGTTACGCGCCCTCTTTTTCTCGTCCCCACCACGGTCGATTCGAATAAAGAATACTTTCTCCAGTGGAGTAGAGATAGCATGTCGTTTAAGCGGACATAAGGGACAAAGAGACAAAGAGGCAAAGGGACAAAGGGACAAAGGATAAAGAACTTTCACTTCTGCTATGCGTAATTTGTACACACAACTTTTTTTTAGCTATTTCGATGGATATGAGAATGATTTAGATTAATGATTGGAACCGGTAGGGGGCGCTGCGATCGATGCCAAGGAGAATTTCTTTTACTATTTTTTTAGATTTCAACAGAACAACGTCTCTTGGGTCAGCTAGTTATTGTATAAAAATCAATTCTTGTAAAAAATTAAAATTATATTGGTTTAGTGGCCCAAGCATACCAATCTCCAATATAATGTCCTTAATTAAAATCTGAATTTGAATAAAAAAAAATTGGGCTATTTCGCGTATTTTAATCGAGGTCGCGATTTGAGGAACCGTAATTATCCGCCACATGCGTATAGGCCTATCACTTAGTTGTTGCAAAATACGGCTAGATACCAACGGCCTGTCTATAACAGGCCAATTAATTTCGCTGGGAGTAATTATCGGGCAGATTAAATCATTGAGGGCAGGTGAAACATCGAACCCTAGGAATTGATACTGGTGGTCGTACGCTTCCTTTCCGTCGCTCCAGACGATTTGGGAAAAGAATAACCAGAACATAGTCTGTCAAAGAATAATAATCCGCCGGATCTTCATTAACACAATGAAGGTGAGTCCTCACGCCGGTATTCACCCAGAAATAAATATTCCACGGATATAACTTCATGGTCACCACTACGCTCTATGGTTAGGACTAGCGTTATCGTTACATCTTAAAAAAGCAAATATTAATTCCTAGTGTTTATGAAAGTATGTTAAATATTTGTTAAAACAGAATATAATGGAGATTTATAGCACCGTGATGATATAAAAAAAAGTAAATACATAATCAAAATTAAGTACACATTTTTGTCTCTCTCTCTCTCTGTTTTGTTTTCATATAAATTTCTTATTAGTATTGTCAGCGTGTTTTGAGTTTAGGTGACTTGGTTCTGTAGTGTATAGTAATGGAGACATTAAATGCAATATATATATCGCTTTGGGCCATAATGAAACGGTGACAATTTATGAATCTCAATATCTGGTTGTCTGGTATATTTTTGTTGTATTTTTGTCGAATTTCTTTAGATAAATATTAATAAAAAATAAAAATAAAATAATGAAAAAAATATCAAAAATTACAAAAAGAAAATAATAATAACACCGAGATTCGATCCCACGCTGTTTGAATGCCAAAACAAAACAAAAAGAAAACTGGACAACTTCCCAACTGAGCTATTATAACTTTTGACGTTGTCGGCGAAATTGAAATCATATTATTTTAAAATTTAATGTCATTATATTGTTTTGCTAAAAACACCGACAAAACAACATTTTCTATAAATAAAACCTGGCTAGATCGATTTTTTGGCCCCAAAACCTCTAGTATGCCAAGTTTCATCAAAATCGTTGGAGCCATTTCCAAGATCCTGAAAATATATATAAGATATTTTTGATATGTTAGACTGAATGAATTTTCACATCCATTTGCGGCGATTATCCAACAGGATAATCATAAAATACCATTTAAATGTATCCAAATTTATTGAAACTAGGGTTTTGGTCTTCCTTTGCAACATAATGGTAACACATTGTATTCTTAACCCGCCATTATATAGTGCACCAATCCTAATTTAAATAAATTACGTTATTGTCGAATCAAATAATAATTAATGAAGGGTTGAACAAATGAACAATCCTCTTTACCTACACTATTTTTAATACATCGTACCAAACATGGTAATAACCTTGACCTTAACCTACCTTTTTGCTCGCACTTCCGTTATGACGACCTTAGGCTACGTGTTCACTATGTTCGAAAGCTTCTTCTGGCCCACAGTCGCTTCTAATTAATACGTTCGTGTCTTACGATCGGAACGATGAGCAATTAACTCCACTAGTTTCCTTTGTCTTCCACTTTTTTGTTCTATGAAATAGAATTACCATTTACTTTGCTCACATGTAGGTATTAGTTTTTGGCGCGTATTATGCGAGAAATCGTATAAAGTGTGATCGTATTAAGCGGGTTCTATTTATTATTGTAAAATTAAATAATGACCAAAAACGAGAAATAGGGAAAGATAAACCAAAAATATAATTCCATTACTTCGATATTGAAATTTTTGATGCAGTAGCATATGAAGTGGCTGCCTTTTTTGTTGCTATTATAATTGTAAAGCATAGCTTAAAACACGCTATGCTTTACCTAATAAATTCTTGGACAATTATTGTATCCTG
This sequence comes from Lymantria dispar, assembly GCA_032191425.1. NCBI lineage: Eukaryota > Metazoa > Arthropoda > Insecta > Lepidoptera > Erebidae > Lymantria > Lymantria dispar. The sequence goes on along the minus strand of CM063445.1, from coordinate 6,366,315 downwards.
TGCGATGTTACAGGCGTATTTAATCTTTTACATTATAATCTGGAATATTATATACTGGTTCAAAATGCATGACACTGGAGCCAATACTTACTAAAATATACAAGTGCCTTCCGTAGGCTTTATCATCATTATTCATTATTTCAGCTTGTATACGTTTCACTATCGGGCTCGAGCCTCCTCCGTAATAGGAGGGAAATCGATCTATTATACTATGTTGGTCAAACAGCTTTTGATTTTGATTTTTCAAACAGCATTTGATTTTGATTTTGAATTTGATTGAAAAGTACGGAGCGTCCGTAACGCCCATGTGCTGACCGTTATCGCTAAAGAATCGCAGAGCAAAGCAAAATAGTGGATAACTAGCTTAATCACCAAGTCAATTAAGGGTATTTTTTCAATGCACGCAATGTCCGGCGAATAAGTGTCGAATGTTTGCGTTGACTTCAGAAATATACTTTTACTAGTGGTCGCCGAGTGGTCGAAATTCGGCCATAATTGATTTAAATTAATTTTTCTGCTACACAATTTTCTTTTAATTAAATGTAGGTATAATTGTATATAGAGTTTCACTAATAATTAATATATAAGTACAAATGTCTATTAGACATTGTTATCATCATTATGATTGGTGGACATTCAGTTCGACCGTAGATTTTAACCGTAAACAAAAGTGTATACGCATTGGTGTGGGTATGTGTAGCGATTACACAGCCGCACGGTAGTGTGCGTAATGACTTTTTTAATGAATTTAATGTATTTCTAATGCATTATTATATGAAATTTGAGTTTTATGCACTTCTCCTCATTATATACTTCAACTGTGCCAAATTTCATAGTTGTTCATCAACGTAATTTTCGTAAAAAGGGGTACAAAGTTTTTGCTTCACATATTAATATATAGATAGTGTATAAAAGCTGTCTAAATTACACAGTGTCATATAACTTGGTGATTACCTATCATAAGCATATGTGTGCGTATCACAATTGTCTGAGATTCATCGTCGTCTTGGCATAGGTATGCCCCAAGGATGAAGCCTCTGCCATAATAGGGATATTGAGCGTTAGTCAAGTAAATTTTTATAGTGTTTTATTACGAGTTTACTTTCTGTTGCTTACTTATCTGCTTACATCTTTTAGTAGTCTTTTATGAAACCCCACGGAAAAAGAAGAGGTGCTGACAATCTTAATACGCTCTGGATAACATACACCCTTGGTAGACGGGTTGCTAATCACAGTTGGTGTTATAAAGTTTATAGGAGAGTTAATTGATTGAATTAGGCGCCTGTACGGAGTCAGTGGAAGAATTATTTTAAAACGGAATGGAAGGTCGTTGTATAGCGGGATCTTAGATCCCGCTATACAACGACCTTCACCGAGATGTTTATTTGATGAAACTTATTTTTTATTTAATTTAATATGTCAATAAATATATTGCATATGGGTTGCCTAACAAATTTTAGTCCAGAGTATTATTAATTAATATTTTTTTTTATACAATTTGTCTAATAATCAAACTGGTGCACGGTTTGATTATTAGACAAATTCTATACCAATCGAAAGTATGAAGCCCATAGAATATGCAAACGTCGAGCAGACCGGTGCAAAATGCTAGTATCAATTTATCTGTTTATACCTGGCTACCCGAGAGTTGTGACCGGAAAAGAATAGGCAATCTAACGTTTATATATATGCAATATATTGATTGACATATTAAATTAAATAAAAATAAGTTTCATCAAATAAACATCTCGGTGAAGGTCGTTTTATAGCGGAATCCTATACTAGAAGGAAGGAAGTAAGATCATCTTATTTCCTATTCCACCATGATCCCTTCCCGTGTTTCTTCCTTTCTATTGTGGTGTGCGGTATATTGATTAACCGTGGGAAGATGGAGGGTCTCCCTTCCGTCCTTCCATTTTAAAGTTATAGGGAGGGCGCTTTTGATACACTTAGTGCCATCTAAGCCTGTTTTCGCTACCCCCACGGAAAAGTAAGGAGATGATTCCTGTTTTCTTAAAAGAGAAAGATTTTATTTAGGTACACAAAGTATGTTTATTAAAACACATATGCTACAAGTAAATTATACAAAATGAAATTATAAAAACCAGTCAAATTCAGAAATATCTTCTTGACTTGAAATATCTGCCAATCGTGCTACAATAGTTGGTGTTTTGGTCACCATGACAGCAATCTTTGTTTTATGGTATATTTATTCAAAAATGTTAAATTTATTCACTACTTAGATAATAAATTTAACTGATAAGCTTACAAGGTCAAATGAAAATCGGTGCGGACGTTTGGTATAAATACCACCATGGTGATCCTCATTCGAGATAAGAGTACAAAATCGATCCAACGTTGACAACGGAAATTATCTCTCGCCTTTTCCTATGTAGTGACGGAATAAGAATACAATTCACCACACTCTATTTTGCCCGTGGGTATCGTAAAAAGCGACTAAGGGATTAAATACATATATAACAAAAGAACAAAAACTTGAAATGAAACCATATACCAAAACGTCTCATCACCGTGGTATAGTAGGTCAATTTCCATGTGGACCAGGCTCGAGCCCAACATATGAAATGATGATGATAATGATTTATCTCCTTCCTCTCACCTTAAATCTGCATATAATACTGTCGTTATGGCAAAATCCAAACAACTTGGAAATACGCTTAACAGTGGCGACTAAAAATACTTACCAACTTGCTCGTAGGTGTCGTAAAAGTAGGGATGCAAATATCGAAAACAAAAACATCGATGTATAAAAAATATCGCCCTAAAAACATCGATGTATTGAAACATCGGTGTTTTTAGAGATTTATGCGATGAGCTTTTTTTTAGTTATTTAGAAACAGAGTACCTAAACTGCTCTGTTTTCATGAAACACCAACATTTGCGTGATGTGATGAGCTTTTTTTTAGTTATTTAGAAACAGAGTAGCTAAACTGCTCTCTGCGTAGTACCTAAAAATCTGCGTAACAACGCAGACTTTGCTAGAAATACCATATAATTTAAATCATTCAGGCAAAACATAGTATAAAATAACATCTATGTATCGTTTGCAGCCATACGTAAAAGGCGACTATAAAGAACTTTACACAAATCTGGGTCAGCGTCATCAAACAGTGGTTACGTAGTTCAAATTTCGAAAAGGAGAGCACCTGAATCTAACGTCAGGGCGTTCAGGCAACTTCGGAGAATGTTATACAATATTTCTTAGTCCGTAAGCATATGTCTATGACCAGTGTGTGTTTCTAACGATGAGTTATAGCACGAAGTCTTTAAATATCAGCCTTATGACTAGGCTCAAAGTCGCGCAACATACTATGGAGTGCGTTCGGCATATCACTTCAACATAAGTTCTGAAATAAGAGAATGCCTAAAAGTATAGGTTTAACTGTCAAAGTTCGAAAAATTGTCATTCTGAAGTGGCGAGAGCAGGTCATACGTCATACGAAGTCTTTGCAGGATATTTTAGTGTTATTCTTGTTACTATATTTTTATTAAGAAGAGTATTTCCTTCACGGTAAGCAACGGCCTGGCTGTGCCCTTACCATCAGTATCACTTACCATCAGGTGTGCTGCTTGCTCGTTTGCCACCGTTGGCAATAAAAAAAAATCATGTGGTATAAATATAGAATTAGAGAGCATGAAAAAGAAGGAAGGAGTGTACGTGATCTTTTAGGCAAATTTATCCAAGTTGAAAGTTTTTTAAGGCAAGAATTCTCATAATAGAATAAATCATCGTATCGTGGGTAATCCTCTTTGTATTAGTGTCGAAACTGTGAACCTTTTAATACCATCATTATCATTATACCATCATTTTCATCACCACAGTCCATATACGTCCCACGGCTTGGTTTAGAATTTTATTTCCAGATTTCTTCCTCTCGCATGGTTGTTACAGTAGAAACTTGATTATAGGGCCCTCGGTTATACGGATTCGCGATTATCCGGACTGCCAACCGACCTATGTATTGTACCTACAAATCGGATTTATGCAAGCATGAACGTGTTTGGAATGATATGTCTCGCCCGCGCCTCGCGGGATCGCTTCCCCACGCGTTTCATTATTGTGTTAGTTAGTTGCATGCCCCGCGAGATATATTAAATAAACGCATTTTTTTTTTGGTGTGAGTTGCGGTCGGCGCGCCCCTCGCACCACTCCGTCCGGGGCGACAGAGGGGCGTAAGCACGCACGCCCGCAACCCACCCACGATGCACGTCGCCTTCGTCGTAGGGCCGACCACCGGAGCAGGGTTACTTGACATCAGTGGTCGGCCCGACGGAATACCGCCTACTTGGGGTACCCTCCCATCGACGGACGTCCCCCCCCTCGGGGAGGACGTCGGTCTTTCCTCACGCGGTCGGCCTCTCGGCGGGTGACGGACTAATTCCCCGGTCACGTCACCGGCAGGCTTCGGCTAGGGCGGCATGAGGCGCAGGTATTCGCGCCTACACCGCCCCATATAAACGCATAAAAGGTTTTTCATACATTCGTTTATCCGGCTTTTCGATTATCCGAATGCCTACCGACAACAATTAGTCCGGTTAATCGAGTATCTAACTGTATATGCAAATTATATCCACTTAGTCGTCTTTTTCAACAATCACGGCAAGGTCATTAGTAATTTTACTCCGTCAGCACACGGTAATTTATTATTATTATTTACTTAATAAACGAATGAAATGATTTCATTTCGTCATAGTAATTTTATGTCATCTTGCTCTTATCCCAATTACTTGGGGTCGACGCAATATGTCATCTGTTTTGACATATTGCAAAAAGTTTCGGCAATGACTTTTATGACCGGCCGCCTGCCTGACGTCAACCCTCCTTGGGAATGTAATCGTTGACCCAAATGGTACCAGATGGAGTTGGTCCGGGTCAATCTAGGGCTCTTAGTCGTCTTTTACGACACCCACGAGCAAAGCATCATAGCGTCATAGTAATTTTATGTGCATGAGTAAATAACATACACAATGCAAATATTTTATAATTTATTCATTCACATCACTGAAAAGCAAATAATATCTGATGCTGTTAACCTGGTGTTGTTCAATCGAGTCTAAAATAAAATATGCAAAATAAGTGCAATTGACTAATATGAAATATTTTTGTTTTTCTGCAATGTAAATATAAGAAAATAGGCTTGTCGTGAAAATAAATGTTAACGTTTTTTTTTGGTGGGCTATATATAGTCAGCGCACATGCCATCCGTTCTCTCCTGGGTGATAGCAGAGCGGAGCTCGACCCTATAACTCACCGTACAATTGACTTTGTGTATCTTTCTTTTCACTGTAAAAAAATAGTTAATTCTTTAAAAATAGTTACGAAGTATTATAATATCTATAACGACAAAAACACTCCCGTGCTGAGAGCTCATCTTCAGGGCGAGTGCGCAGCGGCGTCTGCGAGGCCCCGGCATACGATTGGGGCCTCGCAGACAATGATGAGCATCGGACATGCTCGAAACCCGGGTCGACGTAATCGATCTCAGCACGTGAGTGTTTTTGCCGTTATAGATAATTTGGATCAGTCTCACGATAATTTCAATACTAAAAAGCTACGATGTAGCTCGCTTCATTGTATGCTGAAACCACACTCTCGCAGAAAATCAACGTCTGAGTAGTAGCGATTTGTACTGTACTTCGTTCGGTGAGCGAGAAAACCGGCAGGCAAACTTTCTGAGGGTATTTGCGGTTTTGTTGATGTCTGTAATGTTACCGAATCTCATTGCACGCATTCACATTCCCTTCACTTTCTTCATCGGTAGACAACGGCCAAGCAAAGGATGAAGCTTTTGCTTGGCATTGGGAAGTAATGCGTACTTTCGGCACGATGCGATACCAGCAGCACCATCACTTACTGTGGTGGTGTGCTGTTTGTTTGTTTATCACCATCAACAGTAAAAACAAAATAACAATATCATTAATAACTACAGCCTGTATATTTGAGAGGATTAGGCCTATATATAATATTTCATATATTTTAATAATCAACCTATGTGTAATCACAGGGTGTATTTATGAGGAGGCCGCGGGTGACTGGACCGGGGAATTAGTCCGTCATCTGACGAGAGGCCGACCGCGCGAAGAAAGACCGACGTCCGCCCCTCTCAAGGGGTATTCCGTCGGGCTGACCACTGACGTCAAGTCACCCTGCTCCGGTGGTCAGCCCAACGACAAAGGCGACGTGTTACGGGTGGGCCATAGGTGTGCGTGCTTACGCCCCTCTGTCACCCGTCGCCGGAGTGGTGCGAGGAGTGCGCCGGCCGCAACAAAAAAAAGGGGTGTATTTACGAGAGGAAATAAATAAACTACTATAAAACTAATCTTGGTTTGATATAAAAGGATAATTAGAGAAGATAATTGGCATATATCTCGTAGTGCAGTGGCAAGTTGCCAGCAAAATGAATGCCAATTACTACTTGTATCTATAAAACTAAACAAACTTTCACTGGCTTATAGCCAACACTTTTAAAGAATGAATGCGGTATCAATGTGAGGAAACAGTAGTCAAATAAAATAAACAAAATAATTGGGAAGGAAAGTTATTTAATACACCGCTGGTTGATGAAGAGTTTTCTTTTTTTTTTCCTTGCGATGATTATATTATATCATTTTACTAGCAACCCGCTCTCGCTTCGCTTCGGTTTTAGTCGTTTTATCCGCGTAGTTCCCGTTCCCGTGGGAATACCGGGATAAAATATAGCCTAGCTTACGCCCTGATATTATAGCTTTCCATTGGTGAAAGAATTTTTGAAATAGGTCCAGCCGTTTTGAAGATTACCCAGAATAAACAGACAGACAGACAAAAATTTTTTAATCTGTATTTTAGGCATAGGTGTCGTGCAAATAACCATGTGAGCATGAAAAAAGCCTATTATTTTGACATTTCAAACAGACACTCCAATTTTATTTATTGGCATAGATAACATTTAATGGTTTTTGCTGAACTCATTGGGGATTATCTATGTATAGAATATTTCATCTATACAAATAAATAAAATTGAAGTGTCTGTTTGTAATGTCAAAATAATACGTTTTTTTCATGCTCACACAATTATTTACACGATCATCAACATCACGTCTTACTGTTGGGCGCCAGCCTCCTCCACAATGAGAGGGCAATTGACCTACTATACCACGCTGGTCAGACGTGTTGCTATAGGGTTTTATTTCGAGTCTTCCTTCTCCTCCATAGATGTTATATGCATATTATATCCCTAAGTCGTCTTTTATGACACTAACGGGCAAGAAATGGGGGTGGTGAATTGTATTCTTACGCCGTCACCACGCGGCGAATCTTTACACGATACCTACGTCTAAAAACCACTTTAAACTTTTTTGTCTGTAAGTTTGTTCTGGGTAATCTTCCAAACGGCTGCACAGATTTTAATAATATTTTGCTACCATATAAGGAGTAACTTAGGCTATTTTGTCTCAAAAATCACCTATAAAATTTTGCCCAGTCTGGAAATCGAACCTGAAACCTCATGGACTGCAGTCTCAGTGCAGAACCAAGGCGAGGACGACTTGCTATTTCATAATAAGAATTTGTGAATATTTATTTGCAGGTATCAAATCAAGATAGCAAGAAGTCCAAAAACGAAGATGTCCTGGAAACAGTTCTACAACATATTGGGGAGATGGGGAGATACCAGAAGTTTTTATTTGTCACCATGATGCCTTTTGGGTTTTTCTTCGCATTTATCTACTTCGTGCAAATGTTTATAGCCGTTACTCCGGCTAACTACTGGTGCAAGATACCAGAGCTGCAGCATTTGGATATGGAGTTGAGGTTGGTAATTATTCATATTTTTTTAATTCCCGACGCCAAAAGTTGTTATAAGTTTGATGTCGATATCTGTTTGCCTGTGTCATCATAGCTCTCAAACGGATGGACCGAATTCGATGCGGTTTTTTTTTTCATTTGAAAGTCAGATTCTTTGCGGTGGTTCGGTTAATATCGGTCCAGCAGTGTAAGAGTATTAGTTATTTTCCAATATGATGTAATGGCATATGATTACAATATTATCTTTTAATGACAAATAATTGATAATTCCTGTTGGAGAGAATGTAATCCTTTTTTTTTATTATTTTAGTTTGTGACTGGAGGGTATCCCAAACTCCAAAAAAAGAAAAAAAATGTGGCCAATAAAATACAATAGGCGTCACTCTCTCTCTCTTTCACACATGCAATAAGATTTGTTATATAAGGTCTAATAAAATAGAACAAAAAAATATACCTACCTAATCATTTTTCATAAACTTCGTTGTCTGTCACAAAAAATTTTTTTTTTTCTAAAAGTTACGATTACATCCAGAAAGTATTATACCATTTTGGAATAATGAATAATGTGGCCAACTTTTAAAAGTACTTGCCACTATAGTTACGATACATTTTTTTTACAGGATGGTGTGTTAAAGTCAAATGATTAACGTTTTCTTCGAAAAAATTAAGGAATAGCCATAATAAATGTATATTTTTTATGGCATTGTAACATGTCTAGTTTTAATTGTACTTGTGGACGATAGTGCAGTTATCTGCGCTTCCAACAAGAAATATCCGATGCCAAAACTAGCCTATTTGTCGTTATAGTACTTGAAAATATCGTACAAGCTGTCATAAAGTCATCTACCACCTACTTTGCGTTGGACGTTTAATTTCGGGTATCGAAATAAATTCGACAAAAATACAACAAAAATATACCGAGCGAAGCTCGGTCAACCAGATATTAATATTAATTACAACATATTTTTGTGGAACTTAAAAACATGGATGTCTTGGGATAAAATATTCCATCAGATATACTAGTACCAAACCATAAACTAATATATGTAGGCTGCGGGCAGATTGTAAATGTTCCGAGAAGGTCATACAAACTAGGTTGCATACATTATATAGTATTCAGTATTACTTATCTATATACCTTACTTACTTATCTAAACATGTCAGTCATTTGGTTGAAAAATAAAGGTTACCTGGAAATTTTGCCAGGCATTTTGAAAATTGGCAACTTTATAGATTTTGACGTACTCTTGCCGAATTTCAACTTTGCCACCATTGTTTTTCCAATATGGCGGCGCCAGCGGCAAAGATACGAGGTGGCAAAATTGAAATTCAGTAAGAGCACGTAAAACTCCCGGCAAACTTTCCAAATAAAAATACCCATTGGCTGTACTAATGTATGTAAATATATAAAAAAAAACCGTGTGATGATGGAGTAAGAATACATTTCTCTTGCCTATGGGTGTCGTAAAAGACGACTAAGGGCTATAATAAGCATATAACATCTATACAACAGAAGGAAAACTCGAAACGAAACCCTATACCAACACGTCTGACCAGCATGGTATAGTAGGTCAATTTCCCTCCCGTTGTGGCGGAGGCTTGAGCCCAGCAGTGGGACATATATGAGCCGAGATGATAATGATGAAATGTATAAATAAAACACTTGTCACGCTCTTCTTGTGGTGAAAGAGTAAGAACACAATTCACTAATTTGTATAGTGGTCGGACTACACTGTGGACATCATCTGTCTACAGCCGCGGGCCGGTCCGTCCGGGGTAGTACCACACTCTCGCAGAAAATCGACGTCCGAGTAGTAGCAATTTGATACTGCACTTCGTTCGGTGAACGTGAGAGCCGGAAGGCCAACTTTCTGAGGGTGTTTGCGTGTGGAGGGTTTTAGTGATGCCTTTAGTATCACCGAATCTCATTGCAGGTATTCACACTCCTTTCACTTTCTTTGCGGTAGGCAGCAGTCTTGCAAATGTCCATGAGCGGCAGCAAAACTTATCATCAGGTGTACTGTTTGCACATTTGCCAACATTTGTAATAAAAAAATTGTCTTGCTTGTGGATGTCGTGAAAAATGACTGAAGAATATAACACGGCTATAACATCTATGCAAGAGAAGAACTTTGTAGCCATAGTCGAATAGATTCGAACCTAGCAGTGGGACGCATATAAAGGGTTTTTCAACAAGAACTTTGTTTTTCAATTGTGGCAACATCAACCACATGATAGTTTTGGCATTTAGTTTTTTGACGTATTCGTAGTAGATGCATTGGCAATTGTTACAATGAATTCAATTTCGCTCGAAAATCGCATCAAAATAATTAAAATCCACTATGAAAATGGTGGTTCTGTTAAAGTTACATTTCGTAATATTCGTGATATTTTCGGACAACATAATCGTCCTTCTGAGACCGCTATTAAGAATTTTGTCGTTAAATTTGAGTCGACAGGCTCGATACAAAATGTGACAATACCAACGCGTGTTCGACCGGGTCGTTCAACTGAAAAAATCGCAGCCGTGAGCCACAGTGTTGAAGAAGATCCAAATTTGTCAATTCCACGACGTTGTCAACAATTGGGGTTATCCAAAACCACCACATGGTGAATTTTACGTAAGGATTTGGCTTTGAAGCCTTACAAGGTTCAACTGGTGCAGGAATTGAAGCCGACCGACCATTCACATAGCCGTAGATTCGCTCAATTCATTCTGGAATAACCCGCTGGTTTTTCTGAAAAAAACATTTTTTCTGACGAAGCCCATTTTCACTTGTCAGGGTACTTCAACAAGCAAAATTGCCGCATTTGGGCTTCTGAAAATCCTAGAGCAATTATTGAGAAGCCTTTGCATGCTCAACGTGTCACTGTATGATGCATCATGCGCTATGTGGTCTGGAGGCGTGATTGGGCCGTTTTTTTTTTCGAAGATGAGGCTGGAAATGCGGTAACGGTCAATGGATCACGCTATCGCGGGATGTTAACAATTCAATTTTGGACTATTATTGATGACGTGGATATCACTGACATGTGGTTTTAACAGGACGGTGCCACATGTCACACATCCAATGAAACGATCAATGTATCTATTATAAAAAATCGCATCATAATCCGTTGCGTAGTTTTAAAAATCTAAGCATACATAGGGACAGACAGTGTGAAGCGACTTTGTTTTATAATATGTAGTGATTATGAATCCTGGTTGTATAGAAATTGACGATTTGTCACAAACAGGTTACTTTTATCAGGCGTTTCTTTATGTATAGTATCTAATATTAAACTATGCTATCAATATACAGGCTGACTGGTAAAAGATTGTACATATTGACGGAAACTATAGACAATGGTCACAAGTAACCAATAAAAATGTAAAAAGAAGACAATATTAATTAACCACATAGTAAACATCAACAACATTAGTGCCTCAAGACTCCTAAAAAGTGGGTCACCCTATAGGCGATACGGTGATTCTGATAGCGTTACAATTAAAGTTTTGTTAGAACTGTTGTCAAGATTTTTATATTTATTACTAGAATTATTAAAACTAGGTGTAGGAATAATGTCATAAAAACCATTCAAAGTTGCAGACTCAGCTCATACCAATCCCGAAATAAGGTGATTTGTTTCTTGTCAAAAGAATAGTTTTGCCAGTGTACCTTGTTACGACCATACGTCTCACGACGAGGGCGCATTAGAAACCGAAAAACACTACACTTAACATATGATAACACATTGAATCACACTTAACACTTTCTTGGCCAAATTGCATTAGCGGGAAACAATCCCGTTCACCAAAGTCTTGAACACGTTGAAAATGACATATGTGTAATCGTTGCTAAATTGTTATTGACATAATATTAAAAAAACAATAACGAACTGCATAAAAAACAATACAGCGTGCGGAGATACGCAAGGATTAGAAATACATTATTACGATTCCGTAATTATTTTAGGTTATGTTATTTTAGGTTGCAGTGTGACCAGATTTAAATTATGCTATCTACTCATTTGAATAATGCTAAAATCTGCTATTTTTTTTCGGAAGAAATGCTAAAATTCTACCATAGATGAAGTGTTAATGTGCATGAATATTAAAGGAAAACTCAACTTAACATTTTCAAATGTTTATCAACAAAAAGTTTCTAAATTCTATTCACATTTGTATGCAGAGTGTATCAGGTTATGGGCAACTGGTCAAACGAGAGTTAGGCAATGGCGGTAGGAACCCATGAAAAAATATTTTAAGGCAAAATAACGATTTGTTAATGAATTAGTGACATGTAAAATTTTCAAATTTATCATCTCTTTTTCGTGTAGTAGTAGTAGTAGTATCTGATTGAAATATATAAAGTTAGTGATACTTAATCTAGAACATATTCGTACTTTGTTAAATGTTCATTAGAATTCAAATAAATCAATGATTACACTTGCATAAACAGACAAACTTCGCTTTAAATCAGCTGATCGGCCGATGACCGTTCACGAGGTGCCTTTGTATCTACGCTACCATTGAAGCATTTGCGCAATTCATACCTATTTATACTGTCGAAGATTTACATGCCTACATGTATCCTGTCGGTACATGCCTACATAATACGTAACATTTAAGGCATTAACTCTTATACACACATTTTTGAAATCACTTTTTGAATTTTTGAAAACACACTACACAACATATTCGAACAGTTGCCTCATAACCTGATACACCTGTATAGGGTTTTAAGCTAGCTCGTAAAATATACGCATTCACCCTGTTCTTTAACTACCTGTTTGACATGTAGAATTGCAGCAACATGTTCATATTTAAATATGTTTCGCACGTCATTTTTTTATACTGTTCAATTGAGAAAATATGCGCTCACAAGATGTATTAAACATAGAATGTATATGAGAATTGCCAGTTGCCTGGCATGGATGGCATAATGGTTAGACATCGATTTACTGTGCCAGTGTCGCGGGTTCAAATTCCATGCGGGATAACACTGTGCGACTTGTTGTTCTGAGTCTGGATGTAATTTGTGTCCGTTCATTATATGTTTGTTAAGTCCCCAGCAATACAAGAACTATTTCATTAGTGCGTTGCCTTTAAAAAAAAAGAAAGAAAAAGTTCAAAAAAAAAACACACTATTTAAGAAAAATAGATTTTTTAAATATGTTTAGGGCAACTACCCTAGTGAAACACATTTATTTAGTCAATGTCTAATTCTGCTACTTTCCTGCAAGGCTTTTTAATATTATGCTAAAATCTGCCAAATTTTTGAAATCTGCGACATAATCTGCTAAGCCCTAAATTAGGGATCGAATTCTGCTAAAATCGCAGAATTCTGCTAAATCTGGTCACACTGAGCCCAATGGGAGTAGCGCGCAGTGTTTCCACTTTTAGGGATTTCGCCCTATTTTAGGGTGAAATTACGAATTTAAAATAGGGCTTAGGGCTATTTAATACTTTTAGGGTTTTAGGGTAATTTTGGGGTAAAATTGAATATAAAAATAGCAAACACTATTTTATCATAGACTTTGCCGACCACAAACAATGGTTACCCTCTATGGGCTCCCAGAGTTCACCGAAATTGCGTTGTGTAAGTCACGATAGTAGAATTTAAATTAAATATATTGCAGTGTTTAGATGTCGATATTTCAGTGTGATACTAACAGCTGGTATAGGAAAATTGCCCATTGGGTAGCCCCGCTACGATGTTGGGGTCGGCACGGGGTGTTTTCTTGCTGACTGGCGTAAGTAGTGACGACGGACGGTTGCTTCGCCAAGTACCTACACACGGTCGTGAGGAGAGAGTACATCGTCCTGCCAACGTTGCGATTGCGACGAGGATACATCAGCCCAATGGCGAAGGGGAGGGTTATGAGACTTGCGTCACCTTTTCATCACCCCCGGAAGAAATGGACGGAGTATGCGTTGGCTCAAAAAAACATCCCAACCCAAAAAAAAAGCGTCATAATGAAACCCTCAATGGTTTGTTGCACACCAGACTAAGTATGACAGATTCGATTTAAGAACCCGACATACAAATGTACTCAACATTTACCCGCAGCTAAAAAACTTAAGCTAAATGCTTCAGCTTCAACAACAGCATCATATTGTTCATCATCTACTTCTTCCACATATTAAAATGAATTCTTTTTATGATTACATGTTTACTACCTTTGATTAATAGATGAAAATTAAAATAAAAATCAAACTATCAAGTTTTGTTTTATTTCAAACTCATTTAAATTTTGCGCCCTAAATCAAGGATTTTTGGAGACTGATTAGGGTATTTAGGGCAAATTAATGAAAAATCTAGGGTAAAACTACAACGTAATAGTGGAAACACTGATAGCGCGTTCAAGTGCGTTGACCTATAAATAGGTACCTATAAATAATACAGCTGTTTCAGCTGTGTCCTTAACTAAATATCTTTATAAGATAATTGGTTCAAAATTTAAGTACCGTTTTTTTTTACATATTCGGTATCAGAATCGATTACTGAATACCCTCCTTCAATATGTACAATATTTTACCAGTCACCCTGTATAACTGCACAGATGGCGTAATGATTAAGATATCGACCTACCGTGCCAGTATCAGGGGTTCGAATCTCACGCAGGACAACACTTTGTGCGTTCCACAAAATGTTGTTCTGAATCTGGATGTAATTTTGTGTTAATTATATTTTTATAAAGTAAATACAAGAATTATTTCCTTAATGCAAGGTGTTAGCTTTACAAATAAAAATAACTTCATTTATTTCTTTGCACATATACATACGTTACACTGTTAGATAAGGCGTCCTCCACAATAGGACTTGAATTAACCTACAATTCTTTGGACGGTTTAGCAGAGTTTTTCTTCAGTTTATAATTGATTAAATTAGACGATGTACGGCCGCAATCCACTATTATTTAAAAATGAGCGAAAGTCAAGGAGACAGGTTGTTACATCATCATCATCATCACAACTCATATACGTCCCACTGTTGGGCTTGAGCCTCCTCCTTACTCGAAGGGAAATTGACCTACAGCAACATGCTGGTCAGGCAAGTTGGTCAATTGGACATAAAACCTAAAAGTTTTATGTCAAACTTTCCTTCTCTTGCATATATGTTATAATGCCTAATATATCCCTTAGTCGTCTTATACGACGACACCCACGGGCAAAAAAGGGGATGGTGTATTGTATTCTTAATACGTCACCACACATAAAAACGGTACCGGTTTTCTACAGTTAATCAATAATATCAGGTTGACCGAGCTTCGCTCGGAATATTTTTATAGAATTTATTTAGAAATATTAATAAAAACTAAAAATTATATAAAAAAAATTACAAAAAGAGAATAATAATAACACCGAGATTCGAACCGACGCTGTTTGGATGCTACAAAACTTAAAATTAAAATCGGCCGTCCCCCAACTGAGCTACCGGAACTCTTGACATTTATAACGAAATTTGAATTCATATTCTTTTAAAATTTAATGTCATTTATTGTTATGCTAAAAACACCGACAAAAGAACATTTTCTATAAATAAAACCTAGCTAGATCGATTTTTTGGACCCAAATCCTCTAGTATGCCAAGTTTCAACAAAATCGTTGGATCCGTTTCCGAGATCCTGAATATATATATATATATACAAGAATTGCTCGTTTAAAGATATAAGATACCGTATACCTCAAGAAAGGAAGGAATCATCTCATCATCATTATCGCGGGTCATATCCGTCCCACTGCTGGGCTCTAGCTTCCTCCACTATATGAGGGAAATCGACCTTACTATACCATGCTTGTCAAACAGGTTGGTATGGGGTTTTATTTCGAGTTTTTCTTCTCTTTAATGTTATGCGCATTATATTCCTTAGGCGTCTTTTACGACATCCACGGGCAAGATAGGGAGTGCTGAATTGCATTCTTACTTCGTCACCATACGGAATAAGAAGGAATACGGGATGGGATAGGGATTAAGGCACGATGCATCATCTGGACGGTTCGGCTTCAAATAGGTCTGAGATGAGTTTTCATTCTATTTTATCGATGTTATTTTCATATTGCGTGCCACTCTCTTACAACATTCACGGAAAAGAAAAGGGGTGTTGAATTGTATTCATTCTCAGTCACCAAACCGTCTGTTCGTTGTCTGATAATCAATATTAAACTATTTGATCAAATATTTATTACTAGCAACTCACCCTCGCTTCGCTTCGGTTTCTGTCGCCTTATCCCCGTAGTTCCCGTTCCCTTGAGAATACTGCGATAGAATATAGCCTAAGTTACTCCCTGATATTATAGCTTTCTATTGGTGAAAGAATTTTTGAACTCAGTTGGGTGATTTAAGCGTGAAAGCGTAACAAACAAACAAACAAATTTACTTTTGTATTTATAACTAGCAACCCGCCCTTGCTTCGCTTCGGTTTCAGTGGCCTTACCCAATCCCGTGGGAATACCGGGATAAGATATAGCCTAAGTTACTCCCTGATATTATAGCTTTCCATTGGTGAAAGAATTTTTGAAATCGGTCCAGCCGTTTTGAAGATTACTCGGAACAAACAGACAGAGAAAAAATATAAAATGATTTTCTATACCAATAAATAAAATTGGAGTGTCTGTTTGTAATGTCAAAATAATAGGTTTTTTTCATGCTCACACAGTTATTTGCACGACACCTATGCCTAAAATAGCAATTAAAAAATTTTTGTCTGTCTGTCTGTCTGTCTGTTTGTTCCGGGTAATCTTCAAAACGGCTGGACCGATTTCAAAAATTCTTTCACCAATGGAAAGCTATAATATCAGGGCGTAAACTAGGCTATATTTTATCCCGGTATTCCCACGGGAACGGGAACTACGCGGGTGAAACGATTATAACCTATAACCGCAGCGAAGCGAGGGCGGATTGCTAGTTAGGCATATGTATAGTGCAAACAACCGTGTGAGCATGAAAAAGTCTATTATTTTGACATTACAAACAGACACTCCAATTTTATTTATTGGTATAGATATAGATTTTAGTCATCATCATCATTTCAGCCTATTGCCGTCCACTCCTGGACGTAGGCCTCCCTCATGTTGCGCCACAAAATGCGGTCCTGTGCCGCCTGCATCCAACGACGCCCAGCAACTTTCACTAGGTCGTTGGTCCACCTAGCGGGGGGCGTCCTACACTGCGTCGTCCGATGCGTGGTCGCCACTCGAGAACCTTTCTTCCCCAGCGGTTGTCGGTTCGTCGACCGATGTGGCCTGCCCATTGCCACTTTAGCGTGCTAATTCTTCGTGCTATGTCGGTTACACCCGTTCTTCTGCGGATTTCCGTATTCCGGATTCTATCTCGCAGAGAAATCCCGAGCATAGCCCGTTCTCTTGCACGCTGAGCGACTTTGAGTCTTGATATGAGGCCTACATTTAGGGACCAGGTTTCCGTGCCGTGGATATAGATTTTAGTAAAGATATGTAAATATGTGTAAACATTATAATTACAGTCATCATATTGACATCTTTTTTTTATCGTCGATAACATGTTACGAGTGTTGAAATAATTTGTTTGTTCTAAATAAACTGTTGTAATTGTCCTGATGGCAATGAAAGTTTACGTAATAAAATAACGTAAACTAGTTAAATTTACCAATAATCAGCGGCCATAATATTTTGGATTATAGATGAGTATTATAATGTGGTTTGTAGGGCATCACATTTTTTTTTTATTCCGTCCCCTTCGGCATTGGGCTGCCGACCAGGCGGCATCCTCTTTGCGGGTATTTCTAACTATGCCTTGGTCTAGTCACCCGCAGCATAGGCTAAAGGCACCACACTGAAACTATTTACAGATATTTACATTGCATGATTATTTACGTTGCATCCAATTTTAATTAAAAGAAATGTGTAAAAAAATGGAAAATAAATCGCTGAGTTTACCTCCGGATCTCCTCAGCGCGGTCGCGTTAAGGTAAAATCAAAAAATTTGCAATGCGTGTTAGCGAAGTTTATGCATAATAAAAAAATGTGAGCTGTCGCTCAGGACGCCTTACAGATGTGAAACATCGAAATTATTTAGTACAAGAAAAGAATATATTACGGCAGGAAATAATATGGCATAATGTATAAATAAAATATTACGGTTTTTTTTTTCAGAAAATGATAATTTTTATTCTTGAAACATTTATTTTGATTAAATACAAAAATTACAAATTCAAAAATATTTCAAACTAGCAACCCGCCCTCGCTTCGCTTCGGTTTTACCCGTTTTACCTGCGTAGTTCACGTTCCCGTGGGAATACCGGGATAAAATGTAGCCTAGTTTACGCCCTAATTTTATAGCTTTCCATTGGTGAAAGAATTTTTGAAATCGGTCCAACCGTTTTGAAGATTACCCGGAACAAACAGACAGACAAATTTTTTTTTAATCTTTATTTTAGGCATAGGTGTCGTGCAAATAACCGTGTGAGCATGAAAAAAGTCTATTATTTTGACATTACAAACAGACACTCCAATTATAGATAGATAGGCGAGCTCAATGTGGCGAGAGAGATAGCGCACAGTCGCCTGCGTACAACATTGCGACGTTCCGACTCTCACATTACTACTTTTTGCTAAATTATAACAGATTTCTACAGTATCACTTTTTTGTAGCAGGCCATGAAGGATGTTTCTTTCTTATAATAATTAATTGATTGCCAGTCCCTCATCATCACGGATTAAGAATGCAAGGGCAGGCCATCGTCCCTTAGTTTCTAAAGAGACTGGGCTGTAAGGCTTTCTTGTAATATTCATAACACCAACTACGATCATCATGCCGCCCATTATAACATTTTCGTGGCCTGTGAACTATCTTTCAGATGAAAAGGCTTACGATCATAGCTGTGCTCTGAACATCGCTTAGCTGAATATTTTCTCAATTTATTGCATTAGACGATATGGCGGAAATTTAATTCTTCACTTTCATCTGCTTAATTAATATGTGGTGACGGAATAAGAATGCAATTCACAATTCTTACTCGAGGATGTCGTAAAAGACAACTAAGGAATGCTTAAGCATATAACATCTATGCAAGAGAAGGAAATCTCGAAACAAAACCCTATACCAACCTGTCTGTCCCTCATGGTATAGTAAGGTAAATATCCCTCTTATTTTCGAGGAGGCTCGAGCCCAGCAGTGGGACTTGTATGAGTCGAGATAATGGTGATGAAACAATATACGGCACACTTTAAAAAAGGAAGGAATACGGGAATAGGAAACAAAGAATTTTCTTATTCCTATGTCACGAGCAACCTCCAGAACTTCAACTAGCATTATTTTTGTGTTTGTATAGCTGTTAGCCGCAGATGGCTAGGAAAAGTTTAAGTTCGAACGAAGTGACGATAAAATTCTTCTAGGAAAATCTGATCTAGCATAGTGGTCTAAATAGCGATAACTCGTGCTCTATATAGATTCGAACCTCACACTTTCAGTCTGCCCAGTCTAGAGTACGAATTTGTACATTAATTGTATATTTATTAAGTACCCAATCTAAGAATTTATTCTTATTGTAGGGTGTTACTTATTCTGTGATTGTGAAGTCCTCTCAAAAGTAATGATTTAAAAGGGTGCTGGGGTTTAAAAAATAAAAGAGTATTCTTCCATTACAGACGCAACCTTTCTGCTCCTGGTGCGGCATCAAGCGGCGTATGGGACAGTTGCAGAACCTTCGACGTAAACTGGACCGATGTTCTGCTGAGCATGACGCCGCCGCCAGATGGTACGCCAATGGTGCCTTGCAAGCATGGCTGGGAGTTCGAATTAAGTGATATACCTTATGAGACTGTTATATCAGAGGTGAGGGATATCTATAGTCAATTTGTCACAACCGCTTCTTTTCATATCGGTCCCAGTGGTTAGCCCAATGTGAAGCCCCCAAGGCGAAGGGAAGGAGATACAGTGAGTTATGGGCCCACGTATCGGTCTATCATCACTCAGGATGGAACGGACGGTATGCATCCATAGCCCGGAAAAAAGGAAGGAGCATCTAACAGAATGTATTATACACAGCCTACCTGAAATAAAGGGGGTGACCATCTCCAAGGAACAGCCACCCAATCAAATAATGAGAAATATAGTCAAATGTATGGTGACGGAATAAAAATACAATTTACCATCCCCCCTCTCTCTTGCCCATGGGTATCGTAAGAGACAATATGCACATAACATCTCAGCATCTAATTGGAGTGGTAGGACCACATTGTCAACAGTTATCTGTCTACAGCCGCGGGCCGGTCCGTCCGGGGCAGTACCACGCTCTCGCAGAAAATCGACGTCTGAGTAGTAGCAATTTGTTACTGAGCTTCGTTCGGTGAGCGAGAGAGCCGGAAGCCCAACTTTCTGAGGGTGTTTACGTGTGGAGGGTTTTGATGGTGCCTTTAGTATCACCGAGCCTCAATGCACGCATTCACACTCCCTTCACTTTCTTCGCGGTAGGCAGCGGCCTTGTAAAGGTCCATGAGCGGCAGCAACACTTACTATCAGGTGTACTGTTTGCTCGTTTGCCACTGCTTGCAATAAAAAAAAAATAAGCAAGAGAAGGGAAACTCGAAATAAAACCCGATACCAACACGTCTGACCAGCTTGGTATAGTTTGAAGACGATGATGACACGGTATTTGATAGCGTGTCGTAAATTAAACTTAGGTAACTTAATTATAATAACCTTTTGGTGTAACAATCCTTAATATTCTGTTCCAGAGAGGCTGGGTGTGTCAGTATGATAGTTATGGACCTATTGCCCAAGCGATGTTTTTCGCTGGTTCTTTTGTAGGGGGACTATTCTTTGGATGGCTTGCTGATAACTTCGGCAGAGTACCAGCTCTGATAGGTACGAACTGATTTATTAAGATGAGAGCTATAGATGTACAGAGTATCATTATCGAGACCAATTGCCTTGGGATTTGGAGCAGCGCCTCTATGGGTTGTTAACAGTTTCATCCAAATTAGTCTCGATAACGGTACGAATACTTTGAAGGAAATATTTGTGTTAAGTCACTGTTTGTACCACTGTTTTGCCTAATTAATTACCTAGACGTTTATAATTTCGATATTTATTATTATTGTTTATCGTAGATGATACTACTTAGGTTTTAAGTTTGATCTTTTGCAACCATCTCAGCGTGTTCCACCAATGGGTTCAAGTCTCCTCCACAATAAAAGAGCATTTGACCTGCCATGTTGGTCAGAAAAATTGGTATTGGTTTTTATTACGACCTTTTTGTCTTGCATAGATATTATTTGTATATCTATACCAATAAATAAAATTGTAGTGTCTGTTTGTAATGTCAAAATAATAGGCCTTTTTCATGCTCACACGATTATTTGCATTATACATATGCTTAAAAATCACTTCATATTTTTTTTGTCTGTCTGTCTGTCTCTTTGTATCGGGTAATCTTCAAAACGGCTGGACCGATTTAAAAAATTCTTTCACTAAGGGAAAGCTATAATATCAGGGACTAATATAGGCTATATTTTATCCCGGTATTCCCACGGGATTGGGAATCACGCGGGTAAGGCCACTGAAACCGAAGCGAAGCGTGGGCGGGTTGCTAGTCTTTATATATAAATTACATCATATGACCCTTAAGTTGTCTTTTAAAATATCCACGGTCAACATAAGGTGTGGAATTATATTACTCCGTCATCACAAGGAAAATACCTCTAGCAATACAATAATGTTCAAACATGTTGGCCTAGAAATTTATGTCGGATTTTACTTCGCTTGTAATGTTATTATTATTATATTTTTTATTGCCAACGGTGGCAAACGAGCAAGCAGCACACCTTATGGTAAGTGATACTGCCGCACATGGACCTTTGCAATACCAGGGGCACAGCCAGGCCAAGGCAAGGGCTAGCACGTACGCGGGAGAAATGATCGCTGGAAACGTAGAGTTGAAGACCATAACGTTATTTTCTTAAAGCTATTCGTCTTCCTACGTGTATCGAGATATTGGTGACATATCTTCCTACCGAAAGAGTATTTTAATTATTATTTTTTGTCTCAGGATCAAATTTGATAGGAGCAGTAGGCGGCATAGCCACAATTTACACAACTAGTTTATGGGACTTCATCATATGCCGTTTCCTAGTTGGCATGTCATGCGACAACGTATTCATGATGATGTATATATTAGGTAAGTATTTAATAACATAATTACCAACTAAAATATATATATATATATATCGACCCTCCTTCATAATACGATAGAAATTGTCCTATCCTATTATATCAAGCTGGTCAGACGAGTTGGTGCGGAGGGTACTCCTCAAGGAGTATTCCGTCGGGCCGACCACTGCTGTCAAGTCACCCTGCTCCGGTGGTCGGCCCAACGACGAAGGTGACGTGTCGCGGGTGGCTTACGGGTGTGCGTGCTTACGCCCCTCTGTCTCCCCGGACGGAGTGGTGCGAGGAGTGCGCCGACCGTAACCCAACCCCAAAAAATATGACCGAGTTGGTGTACGGTTTTCTTTGGAGTTTACCATTTCTTGCGTTGATGTTATCTTCATATTATAAACCTGTATTCGTCTTTTACGACACTCAGGCAAGAAAGGGGTGGTGAATTGTATTCTTGAAAGTATAAAGCAAAGTTGCGACCCGATTGCTACAAAACGCCAAACAGATATATGTAGGTCCATTTCTATGTTTGCTAAAAACCGATCAAGGGCTAAAATGATTTTGATAAATGATGCTTCAATAGATTTATCTGGATGGTGCAAATCGCACTGAGAACATAAAATTCCATCGTCTCAGCCCCTGTGTTTCATTGCTAGGCTCGAGCCTACTCCACAATAATAGGGAAAAGTATTCCTTAGAGATGAATATAATTGGGAAATTGTTTATCATTCGGTAAGCCACCCTGGTCCAGTTACTACGACGATTGTCATGAATTTCTAATACACAGGTGTGGATTCGAGTCTAATGTGTGGTAATAATTTTTCGCTGGGAAATAAAATTGGTTTATTATATCGCGCTAGTCAGATGGGTTAGTATAGGCTTCTATTTCGATTGTCCCTTCTTCTGTACAGATGCTACCTGATCATATACTCATCACTTAAAAGAAAAGTAGAAATGTCATTGAAGAAATTTTTAAAATACAATGCTACTGTTGCTAATGATTAACTCAAAACGTTTTAATTTTTTTCAATAATTGGATTCAGAGGCAATCTAGCCATCTCTCCGTTTATTAAACTATAGGGCATAGTGGCTGACACCATTTCCTATTGTGAATTTCTCGACGAACTGAAATTTCATCCAAAATTAAAACCTAAATAAAATTATCTCACGTTCAGCGGTTATTACAGTAAAGAGACAATAAATTTTGACATCAATAATATTACATGTCCCCAGTTCTGGAGTATGTCGGTCCCCGGCATCGTACATGGGTAGCAAATATGTCGATTGCACTTTACTTCGGGGCGGGTTGCATCTCACTCCCCTGGATCGCGTTATGGCTGAGCGACTGGCGGAAGCTGTTGTGGTTCACTTCCCTGCCCATGGTTGCTGTCGTGCTGATACCGCTCTTCGTACCGGAGAGTGCCAGGTAGGTTTTGAGACGGCGCTATATTAATCATCATAATAAATAAAATCATCGTCATCATTATCTTTTATCTTTTGTCATTCATTGCTGAACATAAAACTACCTCCTTCCTTCACTACCGTTGGTCCACCTGTTAAAGAGATTTATTGAGAGACTAGGCGATCACACCATAATAAAAAATGTGTTTTGATGTATTGTTTCATGAGGCGTTAACGGATAGATTATGGTCTTTTTTCTTCTTTTCAGCCCATATACGTTCCACTGTAGGGCATCTTTTAATTTTTTGGGCAGGTTGGATCACATCCCGTCCGAATCGTCTTGACCGATGGGGTGTGCAGTCCCATAACCTGGTGTGTGGGCCACCGATATCGTGCCCTTATCCCCAGTAGGGCGGGCTGGCTGACAATCTCTTTAACCGTCTTATGGAGTACCAAAACGGTTTTCTTACACGGATATTATATACTTACACCTCTTAATCGATTTTTACTATCGATTTTGAGAAAATAATAGTAAGAAATTTATTTGATATTAAAGATGGCTGATCAGTCGTGGCAGAGTGAATAAAGCAGTTGAAGTTTTAAGGAAGTTCGAACGTGTTAATCGGACAAAGATACCTGACGATGTTATGGACGAATTTATTGTAAGTAAATTATTCTTATACGACACTTTACTTTCTAGGGGAACACGTAAAACCTGGGTTAAGGTATTATGATGAGAATGTGTTTGTGACTCGCAGATGAAATAAAAGGTGCCAACACGTCCTATTCTTAACCCGTCGCCACACAGATAATCAAACCTCATAGGAATAAATGTTATCCTATTCATCAACTTAGCCAATATGCGTCCCACTGCTGGGCTCAAGTTTCCTTCACAATTTTAATCCACTATTAGGGTGGGTAGTTCAACTTCCACGCTGATGAAATGAGGTGTTTTTTTTCAGTTTTTCTTCTCTTGCATAGATGCTATATGCATTACGCTTTAAGCGTTTTTTTTTTACGATAACCACGGGTACGGTAGGGGGTGGAGAATGCGGGTGACGTGACCGGGGAGTTAGTCTGTCACCCGCTGAGAGGCCGACCGCGTGAGGAAAGACCGACGTCCTCCCCGAGGGGGGGGGATGTCGGTCGATGGGAGGGTACCCCAAATAGGGGGTATTCCGTCGGGCCGACCACTGATGACAAGTAACCCTGCTCCGGTGGTTAGCCCAACGACGAAGGTGACGTGGTGTTCGGGTAGGTTGCGGTTGTGCGTGATTACGCCCCTCTGGCGCCTCGGACGGAGGGATGCGAGGAGTGCGTCAACCACAGCCCACCCCAAAAAAAAGGGGGTAGAGAATTGTGTTCTTATTCCGTCAACACACAAAAAATATGCTAATAGGTATCTCGCTTAAAGATGAGTTTTTATAAATATAGCCTATCATGTTAAATGCTTTAATCTCAATAATTTTGAATACTAATAGGTATTTAGTTTGTTTCTGTTTCAGCTCATATATGTGCCACTGCTGGGCTTCTCCTTCATGATATAGAGGGATATTGACCAACTATACACCACGCTGGTCAGATGACTTGGTATAGTGTTTATTTCGAATATTCCTTCTCTTACATAAACGCTATATATGTATACTTAATCCTTTAGTTATCTCTTACGATCCACGGTGCCAGAAATCACAAGATAGGGAGTATTGAATTGTATTCTTACTCCGTCACCACACGGAATATTTGGTCCGTTTCCCTTTTTGATTTAAATGGCAAAAGCTAATTCTTAAAACCACTATAAAACTAATCATTATTTTTTTCATCATTTCGGCTCATATACGTACCTACTGCTGGACTCGAGCCTCCTCCACAATAGGAGGGAAATTGACCTTACTATACCATGCTGGTCAGACAGGTTGGTAATAACAAACCAATAATTCTATATTATTTACAGGTGTCATCAAATCAAACAAAACAGAACAATGAATCAATGTTGGTGCTATTCAAGAGTCCTCTCATTCGCAACACCATGATCCTACTCCTGTTGGTCTACATAGCTTGTTCTATCATCTTCGATGGTCTTGTGCGAATGTCCAACGCGTTTGGCCTAAATTATTTCATCACCTTTACTTTCACGTCGGCAACTGAAGTGCCATCCATCACCTTGCTGACGCTATTACTTGACAGGTAAGAGTATAAATTCTGTATTATAATTCTATATACTAAAACATACCCGGGTTGAGAGCCATCAGCACTCACCCATAGTCTGGGTTAAGCTGTCAAAGTCATCTGCGACCAACAGCTATACATATCAACACAAAAAAAAAACTAAACCATCATTGCATGGCCTCTGCAATAATAATTATAATTAGATTAATTATGATTAATTATTACCTAGAACAGTGCGTAGGGCTGCGCGAGCACCGCGTTTGTTTCATACCGTTAAGTGCAGAACCAATGCCGGTGTGCGGGCGCCTCTACGCCGTCTAATCGAAACTTATAACACAAACTTCTCAGCTATTGATATTTTTGCTGAGTCCCATCTACAATTTAAAAAAAAAGTTTTCTTGCACTGAAGGATAATTATTAAATTTCGTTTCCTTATTTATCTTTTTTTAACTTTAATTAACTTATTATTTTTTTTCCAAATATTTCTTTATTGTTCCTTTTTTTATCTTAGCTTTAAGGTTTTTTTTAAGTTTTGTTTTTTTGTTTCATTTTCGGAGCAAATAGTCCGTGTTGCTCCGTGTAGTTTTTTTTTGTACCACTTTTTTTGTTAAGCCGTGGACAGAGGTGCTGGTTATATATACGTTATTTTAATTATATCAGTATAATAAGTTTATTACTGTAATATATAACTGTTTTTTGTCCCTAATAAATAAATAAATAAATAAATAAACATACCCGGGTTGAGAGCCATCAGCACTCACCCATAGTCCGGGTTAAGCTGTCAAAGTCATCTGCGACCACCAGCTATACATATCTACACAAAAAAAAAACTAAATCATCATTGCAGAGAAAAAATTCAATTCATTTTAGCCCATACATGTGACACTGTTGGGCTGGAGCCTCCTCCACTGTGGAAAGGAAATTAACCTACTATACCACGTTGGTCAGACGTGTTGGTAAAGGGTTTTGTTCCGAGTATTTCTTCTCTTGCATAGATATAATATGCATATTCCGCGAGATCACTGTCTCGCAGAAGGCTGCGACCGCGTCCCAATTCCCGACGCTGTTGACCATCGCCCTAGCGATAGCCGGCAGCGTCAGGTCCGTACCGATGATTGCGACGAGTTCACAGCGCTGCACTGCCCAAGCCCCGCAGGCGTCGAGCGTATGGCGCGCCGTGTCCTCGTCGCAATCGCAGTGGTGGCAGGACGGTGTACTCTCCCTCCTAAAGACCTTGTGCAGGTATTTGGCGAAGCACCCATGCCCCGTCAAAACCTGCACCAGTCGGAAGGAGAGCACCCCGTGCCGCCTCTCCAACCACTGCATCAGCACCGGCCGGAAGGCCTCCACGGTTCGCACCCCGAACCGAGGCCTCTTCAGCCGGACTGCCCAACGGGCGATGACGTCTCGGCGGGCGTCGACGCGCCAAGCGGTGAGATCCCTTAACGAGACCACACCGCCCTCCGCTCGCACCCCCGTCATCCGCCGATATAGTCCGGCGAGCATCTCCGCCTCCAGGGCCCACGGGGGAGTCCCGGCCAATAGGCACGCTGCCTCCGTCGCCACCGTGTGGTATCCGCGGATGGCCCTGACCGCCGTGACCCTCTGTGGTCGCCACAGAAGGGCCCTAAGTCGGGCGGTCATGGATCCCGGCCACACCGGTGCGCCGTACAGGGCCATCGACTGGATGACCCCCGCGTACAGCCGTCGGCACGCAGCGCTCGGTCCGCCCACGTTCGGCATAAGCCACGATAGGGCGGACGCCGCGCCGACGAGCCGCGGAGTGAGCCTACGGAAATGCTCCCGGAACCACCATCGCCCATCGAGCACCAGGCCCAAGTACCTCATATGGGCCCGGATGCTGATGTCGACCGAGTGGACGGTGATCGAGACGCCGATGGGAGGGCTCATAGTGCGCCCATGGAACAAGAGGGCCTCCGTCTTGTCCAGGGCGACCCTCAACCCCAGCGCCTCGATCCGTCTGACGACCTCCTCGGTACCCGAGGTCGCCAGGCTTACCGCCTCTTCTAGCGTCCCACCGCGGGCTGTGACGAGCGTGTCGTCGGCGTAACAAATCACGCCCAGCCCGGGCGGGAGGCTCCCCCTCAACGCCCAGTCGTAGCCGATGTTCCACAGGGTGGGTCCGAGGACCGACCCCTGTGGGACACCGCACGTCATGGGCGTTCGCACGACGTCCCCTGCTCGGTCGGTGCAGAGGACGCTGCGCCCCTCCAAATAGTCTTCCACTAACCGCCTCAGGTAAACTGCCAGTTTACCTACCTACCCCGTGATACCGGAACGCCTCCCTGATGCAGCTGAATGGCAGACTATTGAATGCGTTGGCGATGTCTAGGGACACCACCAACACTCCCCCGCCGGTGACGGCCTCAGTCGCCACGGCCCTCAGGCGCAACAGAGCCGCGATCGTCGAACGACCCCTCCTAAACCCAAACTGGGCGTCCGACAGATCGGGCCCCGTGCCGACGAGGTGCCGCTTGATGCGGGCAGCTACCACCCTCTCCAGTAGCTTGCCCGTGTCATCGAGCAGCACGATAGGCCTGTAGGCCGAAGGCGACTCCGGAGACCGTCCCGGCTTCGGCAGGAGCACCAGCCTTCCCTCCTTCCAGCACCCAGGGAACCGTCCGGACGCTAAACACGCGTCGAACAGCTCCCTGAGGCGGAGTCCCAGGTGTTCGAGGACCAGGGCCAGCACGCGGTTAGGAACACCGTCGGGCCCGGGGGCGGTAGACTTTGCGCGCATGCGCGTCACCGCCACCCCCATCTCGGGTTCCGTGATGGGCGGAACACTGTCGTCGTCGGCCTCCCGGTCAGTGTCTGGCGGAGCCATGACCAGGGGCGTGTGTTCCGCCCGCCGCGGGAACAGGTCCCCGATGACCCGGGTGAGAAGGCCGGGCTGGAGAGTCTCGGTGAGGGGAGGGCCCCGCGCGCGTAGCCTATTCAGCACCGCGCGATAGGGGCGTCCCCAGGGGTCACGGTCGAGACCGTCCAGCATCTCCTGCCGACTGACGTCCTTGGCGGAGCGGACGGCCAGCCTGAAGGCCGACCGCGCATTGCGGTAGCCCTCGTAAAGCACGGCCTCCCGCTCCGCGTCGCGATGGCGCCGCCGGCTGCGGGTATAAGCCCTCCGGGCGCGGATACACGCGGCCCGGAGATCCGCCAGCTCCCGGGACCACCAGTGGACACCCCTCCTCGGGGGCAGACGCCGTACCCGGGGCATGGCCGCATCGCAGATCTGCGTCAACGCACTGCGGATGCGGCCAGCCTCGGCGTCTACCCCGTCCGACTGGTGGGCAGAGGACAGCCACGAGTATACGATGGCTGTCTCCGCCAGCTGGTCCCGGTCTAAGCGACCCACAGCCCATCGCGGGAACGCAGGACGCCTATCCGCCCCGTGACCCCTGCTGGGCGTCGGGATTGCCAGGGAGACCTCCATCCGGATATACCGGTGGTCCGACAAGGTCTCGACCTCCTCCACGACGCGCCAGCTCCCCACGCGTGCGGCGACCCCGGGGCTAGCGAACGAAAGGTCCACTATCGACCCGCCCCGTTGTCGCACGCACGTATGCACCGAGCCCCTGTTCAACAAACAGAGGCCCAGTGCCGCCGCCCACTCCTCGATCACCCGTCCTCGGTCATCCGTCCTAGGGGACCCCCACGCCACGGACTTGGCGTTAAAGTCCCCCAGGACGAAGACCTGGCGCGATGCCAGTCGCCGCAACGAGGTCTCCATGATGGTGAGGGAGGCCTCGAAATCGGTCACACTCCAGTTAGGGGAGAGATAAACTCCGAAGAGCGTAATCTCCCCCCAGTCCGCCGCGACGTATCCGACGCCCCTGTCCCTAAGGGTCAGAGACGACGAAGGCCACGACGTGGAGGCGACGATTGCCACGGTGCCATCGGCGCTACCCAACCAGTTAATCCGGTCGGGCACCACATACGGCTCCGCGACTACGGCTACTCCTATCAACCACTCCGCCATGGCTTGCAGGAACACGTCCTGCGCACCGGCGGTGTGGTTGAGGTTGGCCTGGAGGAGACGAATGGATACGGGGTCCATTAACGGTCCGTATCCATCGTCACCTCCTCCGCGCTAACGGGCGATCGGGCCGCGCTCGGAGCGGGGACTGGCCCGGTCGATGGGCCGCCCCGCCCCTTTGGGGCCGATGCCGGGGGTCTGCAGTCCCCAGAGCCCATGCGGTGCTTGGCAGGCTTATTGCCCGCCGCACACACGGGGCAGTGGGGCACCGCAGAGCACGATGCCGCCTGGTGTCCAGCTTGACCGCAACGGAAACATAGTCCGCTGCAGTCAAAGCAGTTGCGACACGTCGGTCGGGTATGCCCGACCGCCATGCACTTATAACACCTCGCGGGCCGGGGCTCCAGCACGGTTACCCGCGCCGAACTCCAGCCCACGAGGAGCCTGCCTGAGTCGGCCAATTGCTTGACCGACTCCATATTATATCCCTTAGTCGTCTTTCCCGATACCCACGGGCAAGAGAGGGAGTGAACTGCATTCTTACTCCGTCACCACACGGAAAAATTTTACAGCTATGTATTACCGGATCATGGACTATTTGTAAAAAAAAGATGTCAGTGATTACATTAATTCATCATTTATTTTAACTCATATACGTCCCACTGCTAGGATCCTCCACAATGAGAGGGACATTTACCTACTATAGGTCAGACGTGTTGGTATAGGGGGTATTCTGTCGGGCCGACCACTGACGACAAGTAACCCTGCTCCGGTGGTCGGTCCAACGATGAAGGCGACGTGGTGTTCGGGTGGGTTGCGGGTATGCGTGCTTACGCCCCTCTGTCGCCCCGGACGGAGTGATGCGAGGAGTGCGCCGACCGCGACCCACCCCAAAAAAAAAAAGGTATAGGATTATTATTTCGAGTTTTCCATCTCTTGCATAGTTATTATACCGTATATTATATCCCATGATCGTCTTATATGACACCCAAGAGTAAGAAACGGGGCGGGGAGGAGGTTTTATTCTTACTCCATCACCACACCCACCTACAGAAATTGCTAATTAATAATCTAAAAGATGTTAAATAGAAAGCAATCTGTAGGTATGCGTTATTGCAGTGTATATTTATGTAGGTGCCAAAAGAGGAGTTGCACATTGTATTGTTACTCCTCAACATTTTCTCCCTGATTCATGATCCCTGTATTCAATAAAATATTCGGCAGCTATAGGTGATGATCAGCCATGATCTGTTGTGAAGGTGCGATAACACAAAAGGAGGCCGGAGGCCGCAGAACGTGCGTGAGAAGCCCACGCTCGTGTTGATTCAATTCGTAAATGATGACCGGAGGTTTATACGCGTCTCCGTGCATCATATCCTAAATGTGTGATGTGGTTATTAGGTTGACCACCAGGACGTCAAAGCCGTATTCCCAATAGGCGACCGTTTAATACTCGACGACACACGAGGAAGAGTTTTCTTATAAAAAGGGTAGTGTTAAAGAACTGTCTTTTTGAGTCTCAGACAAAGAAACGACTAGTAGTGACAAAGTAGGAATAAATTACATCACTGCCGCTTCTATTCGCGTAGGTGATCGTTTAAGAAAACTAATGTATAAAATCATCACCTGCTGTTATCCCAATTACTTAGGGTCGATGGGTTCTTCCATTATGTACTAGACACAACCTGCTTCTACTTCTTCGACACAAGCTGTGTGCCTCGATTCCAATCCTAAATCCAATCGCAGCTCGAATTTGAGCAAATTTGGTACTCTTGAAAGCAACACTAGCGCACGATTGGAATCAAATTCGGTGGATTTTTTTTAAACTAAATGAATTCGACTCTCGTCGATTAAGTCAAATACTTATTTGCTACTCCCGACGTGATTTTTAAGTAGTTTAAAACAGTTAATATTGCACAATTTCAAGAAAGTGTCTTTGTAGTGATCGAGTTCGGTAACGTTATAAATTTAAATTAATAAAATACGGCACATTTGGTGAAAATAACAACGGCAAATGCGAAGAATTCATTCTCGATTTTATTTAAGAGTACCAAATATAAGTTTGTTGATATTGGAATTGAATCGGATTCGAAATTAGAATTGATTTCAAGAGTAGGACTGATCAGATTTCATCTTTCGTTTACACCTTACATTCATGTCATACTTCATACAATTTATCCAACTTCGGTCTTCCCTTATCACCAAAGCCTTCAATATCCACACTTAAAATTAAGACGACAAATCATTTCATCATCACGGCTCATGTAAATAAGTCTTAATACTGAGCTCGAGCCTCCCTCGCGATATAAGGGAGATTCGCCTACTATAATACGCTTGTCAGATGTATTGGCATAGATAGGGTTTTATATCTCCTCTCGCATGAATGTTAGGTATATGGTTATTATATCGGGTGACGTGACCGGGGATTAGTCCGTCACCCGCGGAGAGGTCGACCGCGTGAGACGACGTCCTCCCCGAGGGGGGGATGTCGGTCGATGCGAGGGTACCCCAAGTAGGGGGTATTCCGTCGGGCCGACCACTGATGACAAGTAACCCTGCTTCGGTGGTCGGCCCAACGACGAAGGCGACGTGGTTTTCGAGTGGGTTGCGGGTGTTGCGTGCTTACGCCCCTCTGTCGCCCCGGACGGAGTAGTACGAGGAGCGCGCCGACCGCAGCCCACCCACCAAAAAAAAAAGGTATATGTATATTATATTCCTTAGTCATCTTTTACGGCAATGGATGGTGAATTGTATTCTTACGCCGTCACCACACGGAAAATGACTAATGAATTTAAAACTATTTGCACGGATTTTATCGCGTTTGTATTTGATTTTTGATTGCCCGACATTTCGAGAGTGATGGCTGCTCTAGTAGTTAACTCGTGATCGGGTGCTGCTTGTGGGATCTGGTCCAGCCATATTTTCTTCCTTTCTTTATGCTTTAATTTTTTTTTTGTCTTGTTATTGTTATTGTATTAAATCTTGAAAATTTATACATATATTTAATTTCGAAGGGCATCACACTGGAGCTAATACCATATATGTTGTATGAAGCATAATATTATGTATATTTAAAAGATTAAGAAAAAAAATTGGTTGCCTGTAAAGTCGGTATACGGGCGAAAGTTTTACGTGACAACGACTTTGAGTGGTAAAATAATTTTAATGTGAATATTCATTCGTATAGTAGGAAGAAGGATGAAATAATAGTAACAATTTAAAACATTTATTTATACAAAGAATTATATTTAAAACATTAATTTATACAAAGAATCTCGCACTGAATTTCATATTAACAAAATTTTATTTTTACCTTTACACATACATACGTATTTACACATACATACGCTCTTAGGCGGGCTAACCATGCCCGAGTGGAAGGGACGCGTGCCTCTCACTCGCTCTCATTGTGAGCGCATAACGTGAGCGGAGCGTAACGCAGTTTCTTGAAGTGTCACCCGGCAAACCAATTTATAAGACGTTGTCACGTCAAAAAATGACTGCCCGCTGAGTTTCTTGCCGGATCTTCTCAGTATGTGGCCGCGTTCCGATCCGGTGGTAGATTATTGTATTGTATTCAAACGTGTAATTTGACAATATGTAAGTGCCCTTAAGGGGCCTATGCAGAATAAATGATTTGATTTGATTTGATTCGAACACTTTACAGCGTTCTTGATCAGCGGCAGACTGTCCGCCCGACAATAGTTATACTTACAATCTGTAAATTACGTAAACATCATAAATCTTAATGAATTTTTTTTTTAATTGTTTTGCATTTTGAAAAGTAATACATCTGGATAATAAGCTATTTTCCTTTTAATTGCAGAGGAGATTCGTATAAGAAGCAGGAAAGGTGATGAAAAAAAACAATCAAATTTACTTTCTTTTTGTTTTTTCAGATGGGGACGAAGAAATCTTACAGCTGGTCCTATGAGCCTATCTGGTATATTAATTGTCATCGCCATGTTTGTTCCTAAAGGTTGGCTATTCAATTTTTATTTACAGTTTTTATGTACATGATAAAATAAATATAATAATAATATTGTTTCTTTCCCTGTGATGACGTTAATGTCGTAAAACTAAGGGATATAATGTCTATAAAAGTAGGAGAACGACAACTCGAAATGAAACCCTATACTAACCCATCTGACCAGCGTGGTATAATAAGTCAGTCAGGCTCGGGACCGACAGTGGGACTTGTATAAACTGTGATGATGATGATGAACATCGATAAACGGGACGGATGAACTGCCTATTTCAATCATCAATATCACCCGATCGAATTACTTGGGGTCCACGAAATATGTCTTTTTTTCCCCACACAACTATATTAGATGTCATTTCTTCGTTCATTTCCTTTCTATCCACATCATTCGTCTAGCAACCCATGCATCTTTTATGTTATTCATGACAATGAAAGCAGAACGTAAAAGTTGAAAAAAAAAATATCGGATTCATTTCCTCTCCTGCGCCATTGGGCCGACCACCAGTATCGAGTTCTTTATCGTTCGTGGCCAGCCCGGCAGGGTACCTTTTCGAGTACCCTGCCTCCTCTCCAGGGATGTCGGTCGTTCTCACGCAGTCCGCCTCTATGCGGGTGACGGACTATTCTCCGGTCCAGTCACCCGCGGTGGTGACGGAGTAAGAATACAATTCGCCACTCCCTATCTTACCCATGGATGTCGTAAAAGAAGAGTAAGGGATATAATATGCATGTAACATCTGTGCAAGAGAAGTAAAACACGAAACGAAACCCTATACCAACATGTCTGACCAGCACGGTGTAGTAGGTTTATTTCCCACTTAATGCAAAGGGGGCTGAAGCCCAGCAGTGGGACGGGTAAGAGCAGAAACGATAACAGTTTTTATCATCTTTCAGGTATTCCTCAAGCATCATTCGCGATAGCGGCGCGTTTTTGTATCAACATGTCATATAATGCAGTTATACAATGGGTGACCGAGTTATTACCAACTCCTGTGAGAGCCTCAGGGTCTGCCTCGTTACATATGAGTGGTTTCATTGCGACAGTCATCTCACCGTTCATCGTCTATTCGGTAAGGATTTGCTCTGAAAAAAAAGGATGTGTACCTATGCACGTAAGAAGATATATTTCTTACTATACTTCTTTGACATAACTGTGTGTGTGGTAGCGGCTTCGAATACTACCAACCCTTGCTTTGCTCGTGGGTGTCGTAAAAGACGACTAAGAGCCCTAGATTGACCCGGACCAACGCCATCTGGTACCATTTGGGTCAACGATTACATTCCCAAGGAGGGTTGACGTCAGGCAGGCGGCCGGTCATAAAAGTCATTGCCCAAACTTTTTGCAATATGTCAAAACAGATGACATATTGCGTCGACCCCAAGTAATTGGGATAAGAGCAAGATGATGATGATGACTTCTTTGACATAACAAGATAAAAATCATTCTAAAAATTTTATCCTTCGCCTTATCTTACGTTTGTAGACAAATTACACTAATGATAGAAAAATAAGGTATTTAATACATTGAAAATTTTATTATCACGCATTATCTAGTCGATATCTGTGACGGTGTGCGTGCGCATCGAAAAATATATTAACTGGCTTACTTCAGGGTGTCGGGTTTGCGTGACGGTGTCCTAATAATTTATTGTCACCATTTTGCCGTAATACGCTAAAAGAAGTATAAATTCAATATGAATTTTTAAAATGTCTGAACGCTTTGATTTGGCACTGAATATTCGATGTCAGTAACGTTTGATGTCTTCATTCAAACGTAGAAAAAAAATTCCAAATTCTTGTCGTATACATAGGCACATAGCGAATTGTAAAGAAGCCACTCTCCTCCAATCGAGAGCGGACGACATGAAGCAAAATTGCGTTTTGCAATAAATATATCTATTTAAATTTATATTTTCGCAGGAGATAACTTGGTCATCCCTACCGCTACTGATCTTGGCTATTGTGGGATTATCAGGGTCAGGCATGAGCTTGTTGCTGCCAGAGACAAAGGGACTTACTATGCCGCAGACTATGGCTGACAGCGAGAAGATCGTCAGAGAAAGATCGTTATGCGGGTTAGTAAGACGTCTGTTTCACCCTTTCTTTAATATTATCTTTTTTGGAACGAAGTTCTTTTACGCGGCTTCCAGGGAAGTGAGCTGGTAGAAATGGTTGTGTAATGAAGCCTTGGGCCTCGTCGACTGTGGAAGGGAATTAACCTACTATACCACGCTGGTCAGACGAGCTGGTATAGGGCAAGGGTTGGTACAGGCGTTGGTATTTAACTATAATTTGAAACACATTTTGAGTTGAAGAAATATCTCAAAGCACTTCGGTCCTGATGAGATCCATCAACCGTAGAACCAATTCAGGCGAGTGCCTATTCACCTAGTCCGCCACAAAAGCCCATTTAATGGCAAGTGGTATCGCGAAAATTATAATTATCTTGTTAAGCACAATCATGATTATTTCAGAGTTAATTGCACGCTATTAAAAAAACAGTTAAATAAATTAAAATAACGTGGAATGAAACAACTTTTTTATTTTAGTTTAGTCGATAAATGTATACGTAACTGATACAATTATTGCTATCTCACTTAGCTTTACGATTGTGTACATATGTCTATCTCTACTGGCAAGTCATGAGATAAAACTATTAAAAATTGATATGCGTAAGTACGCCATGTTTACTTGGGCATTAATGAGGATTACACGCTAATAACGAGTGACGTCATATCACGTTCTGAATTCAAATTCAGACAGAAATCTAACAGACTGTTGTCATAGCGTATTTGCTATGATAACAAACATTTTCTATTTTAAAAACGGCCTCGTGATATGAGCATGGACTATTTTAATCTAATAATTGCACACATCGCGTATTAGTTGAAATTGTGGCATACTGTGCTGAGCGTAATATCTTTAATTGCCACGCAAGACAATTTATTGCAAGTTTGAATGTGATTCACATCTTGTTTCAAGTTTTGAGTAACTTTCGATACCAACAAGTAATTTATGCGAAAAATTCGTATAGTGACGGAGTAAGAACACAATTGACCACTCCCTATCTTGCCTATAGATGTAGTAAAAGACGACTAAGGGATATAATATACATATAAGATCTGTGCAAGAGAAGGGAAACTCATTTCGAGTTTCCCTTCTGCTGGTCAGACATGTTGGTATAGGGTTTCATTTCGAGTTTTCCTTCTTTTGCACAGATGTTATGTGCATATCATATCCCATAGTTGTCTTTTACGACATCCACGGGTAAGTGGTGAATTGTATTCTTACTCTGTCACCACACGGAAGATATATTCTATAGTCTTTTTTATTATTTCAGGAAATCAGCAGATATAGAAGAAGTGGAATACGTCAGCGACAAAGAGAAGGCGCTTATTTCGTAGCGTTAAACATGGAAGTTATCAATCAAATGTTCATTTCACAAAAAGTACTTAAGTTATAAGTGTTTTTTTAATACTTTATTACCGACTGCATAAAGAAGATGGTCCTCACTTCAACTTTATATGTTTTTTTATGAAGAGTTGGACATATCTTCGCTGTTTATGAATCAATTTAGATGTATTTTTAAGTTGTAAGCAAAATAACTCAATACAGACCCCTATTTGTAGTTCATGAGCAATCGATTTTGCACTTTGAAGACACTTCAGGAATAAGAAATTTATAATGAATGAGAAATTAATAGGTTTAAAGCTTCAAAAACATATTTTAGGTTTTTTTTTAATTAAAAATATAGTGATTGTGATACTAAATAGACTAACAGTCCAAAACCCATAGCCAATAAGCAACTTTCCATGTTATGTAGATAGTATTGTTTTTTTGTTATTTAGTATAGCTTTTTCCCGAAATATTTGCTTAGTTCGCGATGACATCTTTAAAAATAAAACTTAGTGCAATAGAATATTAGGATTAGACATTGTACCTACATATTTAAAGGGGTTGCCTTATATAATAATTGTCGATTATTATTTTACAGATATCTAAAAAGCTCATTTGTAGCGACATTAATTCTATTAAAAAAAATTAGAATAAGGGGTTTATGTTCCAACTATTATAGAGCTACCGTTTAGTTATATTAATACTATGAACGAGCTTAATAAGAATTAGTGTTGGACTAAGTTCATTGAGAGGTTGAGGCGGCAATGCTAAATGTGGGCCTTTTTTTGGAGGCTATGGTCGGCGCACCCCTTCATGCGGCTCCGTCCGGGGCGACGAAGGGCCGCCGCGTGACTCCATAGCCCACCGTAGCTCCTTAGTCGTAGCCTTCGTCGTTGATTCGACCACCAGTGGGCCTGCCTCACCATCCTTCCATGGGTCTAAAATGCAGGCAAAGAGTGGTTGAAGAGACATCATCAGCATACAATTCTTATCCCAATTATTTAGGGTCGACTCAAAATGTACTTTTCTTTCATAGTTGCAAATATTATATGCAATAGTTTTATGACCAACCGCCTGCTTGACGTAAAACTTGGCAATGTAATTGTTGACCAGACAGCGTTAGAATTCAAATTCAAATCATTTATTATGTATAAATCCCACGGGGGCATTTACGTATTGTTATTTCTTTTTACATTTTTCATTAAAATTACGACCGGATCGGAACGCGACCGCACTGAGAAGATCCGGCAAGAAACTCAGCGGGAGTGTCTATTTTTTATATATTTTCTAATTTCACTTAAATAAAATTACATTAACAACATGCTTATTAATAACTCCAGTGCGATCCCACACGTAGCCTGAGTAGATCCAGGTCTATGTAGAGGTCATAGTCATCTTTTACAACAGCCACGAGCAATCTAGGGGTTTGGCAGTATTCGTAGTCGTTTTTACATAGCAAATGTGCAAGCAACTTTCATGGGAAGTGTTCTGAGGAACTGTTTGACTTGGTACTACCGTCACCGTTTTACCAACCACCACTCGATACCGCAGCAGGGTTCATCTATTTCACCTGGAAACGTTATGGTCTTCAACTGTACATTTCCAGCGATCATTTCTCCCACACAGGCTCTGGAATTAACTACCTGCTGCTGTGTTTCTCGAGCGCTGTGATATTTCTTTCTTTAAACGAGGTTTAAGAAGAGCATTTTCTTTGCGGTAAGCAACGGCCTAGCTATGCCTCTGGTATTGCAAAGGTCCATGTTGCGTTTATATCATCTATCAAGTGTGCTGCTTGCTCGTTTTCCAACATCGGCAATGAAAAAAAGAGTAGTGCTTTGATATCACCATAAGGACATCACCTCGTGTTTACAGGAATCATGACCAACAATACCAGTATAAATTATGGAGACGTAGAACTTCAAATTACGTTTGAATAACCATCTGAACATAATTTAATTGTGTTGGGAAATAGTTTAGAAATGTTTCAAGTCTTAAAGGTTTCCAAACTTCGTGATAATCCCGCGATGCGAGGGTCTCCGCTCTTGAAATGAGGTCCGGACTGGACCGCCCATACCATGCCTCCCTTAATCCGCCACTGATGAAATTGTAATTTTAATAATGGCCTTAGTATATCTAGTCTTACAATCATTTGAAATATTGCACGGCATTAGGTTTTTAAGTAACATAATTTTATCGTCCTCCATTTTTCTTGTGTTTTGGTCGGGTTTAAATATCCAAGACGATGTGATCGCTATAATCTGCCGTATTTTCCCTAGGCAACTATTGAACCGGCTGTCGCAACGGATTCCTTGCCTTCGCTATATTTCGGCGCCCTTTTCTCAATTTGTCTTAAGGTCAATATAGTATGTTTTCTCTAATATAGCTGGACGAAGAGTAAACTACACTGAGAAGGTTTGTTTAAAATCAGTCGATGACCTGACGTCAGCCCGAGCTGGGAATGCAATCGTTAACAACACAATTCTGGGTAAATTTGGTGTAATAAGCGCCTGGTTATTATACCACTTGCAAGGCTTTGTAATTTATAATCATAACGACTACCGTATAATAGATGGTTCAATAATGTAAATTGTATGATTGACTACCGTTATAATAATATTTTCAAGCATTAAAAAAAATCCAAAAGAATTTTAAAATATTCAAAATTTAAAAAAATGTACACTTTTGAAATTAGTAAAGAGGTATATTCTATACTTTTCTTGTTAAACGGGGTTTGTTTAGAACAGATATAGATGACAGGTGTACAATAAATTGACGTCATCGTATGTGTATTTTTGTCTCTGTCTAATGTTTAACATCGGAATGCTTTTAGCTAACTCAATATAAGTAAATATTAAACTTCCACAAGATTAGGCAACATCTTAACTCTAATAAGTTATAACATTCGAAAACCATTTGAATGATATAAGCACATGCCAATGTGATACAAGTACATTCTTATTGAAGGCGACTATTTTACAACGTTGAACGTCTTTCTTATATACGAATACTATAAATAAATACCCGAAAAAAGTTGATCGATTTTAAAAATAATACAATAAATCTTAGAACTGTGACATGCGAGATTTAAAATAAGCCTAGCTGATAAAATATTTAATTGTAAAATTAATTAGATGAACTAAATGATGATGTCGTCGAAAATTGCCGCGTTGCGGGACCACGAGGTACTTTTGATGTGAAACATCTATAGGCGAGGGTGAACCTGATCGTTGGCGTGGAGTTAACGCCACGCTTGGATATGTACATTCATATTAGTTCCTGTCGTGATCTATTCTTTTATGCATATATACTTGTACAAAATAATTTCGATGTTTCACATCTTCCAGGCGTCCCGATAACTCCCTTTTTTTTAAAAACTACTTGTGCTAAAACAATGTCCGTTGTATTGCGAGGGACGTTACAAACATATAATTTAACTACGAATTACAGCAACGGTTATATCAACGTTGGCCTGTTTTTACTGGTGACGACCAAGGTCATGGCGCATTTATGTCTGCTGCTTATGTCTTACGTAATGATTACGTTTCACATCCAGACGTGATAAATAAACTAACGGCGGAAAAATCACAATGGCGTCCCCCTAAAGCAAGCTTTTGGAGCTCCACCAAACGTACGATCAAAGTCGCTGATGATTTTAAAAGGGTATTTTTTACTTACATCGGCGGATCAAATGTATCTCCTTAAAAAGTAAGGTGATATATAAATGCTTTTTCATCAGCCAATTCTATCAACTTTGTCTTGAGATAAAACTGTTTTTACGGATTTTATAGCGTTTGTATTTCATTTCTACTTTACCGATATTTCGAAAAAAAAAATAGCATTCACGATCACGGGATAGGTGAAAGAATTCTTTTGAAATAGCCGATAAAATCCGTAAAAATATACTAGCAAATTCTCACAATTTCACCCGTTAATGTGGGAATACGGGAATAAAATATAGCCTACAATATCTGTAGCTTTTCATTCTTGAAGGAATTTTTTAAACGGTTCTGTCGTTTAGGCGTGAAGGCGTAATAACAAACTCATATTCGCATTTATTGTATGGGGGTAGGGTATGTAACACTCGCGTAAACGTAAGAAATCACCCTGATATATTGTTAAAGATCCCAAAAAAAAAACATGCTGCGTAATACTAAGCCGAAACCTTTATAAGGAAAAGGACATGGTCGGCTTACTCACAATGATTGCAATAATGGCAGGTGATTTTTAGATTGAATTACGTTAGGCTTGATTGATCATAGTCAATTTGCAAACAAAATATAAAGCCAATAAATAATTGAATGAATCTTATTTTTTACTTAAAAAACTACATTTTATTCAAACAAAGGCTGTGTGATGTCACCAATTTTAGAAGGAATAATTTTTTTTAGTTTATATATTTTTTAACGACTTATGACATAATGCCTGTGTATTGTACAAAAATTTATGAATTTTGGATCAAATGTAAATTACTGTTAGGGGTTTCTCCTGACTGGCCACTGAGGTCAAGGAAACATTACCAATGGTCAGATCAAGGCGACGGGGAGGAGGATATGGTAGGTTATGGGGCCGCATGTCGCCCTTCCATCGCTTCAAACGGATTGAGTGAGGTGCATCCAACCGATGACCAACACAAAAAAAAAATTAAAGACGTTCGGCAGTCTACCCAGATCTTGCCATACTGCCGAAAATCAATGACAAGTTCGAAATTTGAAATCGTGTCCCCTTAACAATCACAGGTTCAGTTCATGATGTACTCATAGATGTCTAGTATATGTGGTAATAGCTCACTGTGGACAGTTGTCGGTCTACAGCCGCGGGCTGGTCCGTCTGGGGTAGTACCACACTCTCGCAGAAAATCGATGTCTGAGTAGTAGTAATTTGTTAGTGCACTTCGTTCAGTGAGCGAGAAAGCCGGCACCATAACTTTCTGAAGGTATTTGCGTATGGTGGGTGTTGGTGATGCCTTTAATATTATTGAAAGTCATTGCACGTCATTGCAACATAACGACTCCACGGAAGATCAGTGCAGGTTTTTCCTTAACCTGCAATATGCTGAGTAGGAGTGGTTTTGTTACGAGCTGTTATGTATTTATTTAAATAGAATGTAATTCATGCTTTTCTGCGTCAATTTAGCTCGTGACAATCAATCAATCGTGACTCGTGTAAATCATTTTTCATTTCATTTCATTTACACTCCCTTCACACTCCCTTCACTTTCTTCATGGTAGATAGCGTAGGCTGCTGCCGCAAAAGTCCATGAGCGGCAGTGTCACTTAGCATCAGGTGTGCTATTTACTCATTTGCCACCAATAGCAATGAAAAAACAATTATACTATTAATTCAATTAAAATCTTGTCAATATTACGCTTACATATTAAACAGTGCCTAATGTAATCGCTTTGTGATATGAACACCATAATATTTATAAAAGTTAGTATTATCTATAAGCAAGCTTCCTATTAATATGTTTAATTTTACTGTTTAATTAATTAGTTTTAGATTGACTTTTGGTATTGAGAAAATTCCAACAGATTGCTCAAGCCTCGTCAATTTTCATAACGCCTAATAATAAAAATATTATCAAGATTTATGGTCAGTATTTCTAGCGTAGTGCCTCATAGAGTTAAATTTAGTAAAAGTAGAATATAATTTTATGTATTAGTAACAGTAAAAACAGAAATATTCAATTAGCTCAAATAAATAAATATTTAAAAAAAATTACCATAGATTAAATTGATGTGTGCAAGAAATTATTCAGTTTTTTGTTACTCTGTAATGTCTATCCAATTAAATTATTTTGAATTGGATAGACATTACAGATTAATCCAATTAAGATCCAATTTAATTTTGATTTCCGACTGAATGTTTTAATCTTTTAATTTGTGATTATTTTAAAGTAAAATACGAATTAATGGTATGCATTTATAGTTTATTCAATGCATATTTCTTATAATAAATATAATTGGTATAACCAATGGTTACTACTCAACTGAATTAATTGTCAATTAGACTGTGTCTATAGGTGTTTTTTTATAATTACGAAAAATATATAAAGATTATATATATAATCATATATTATAAAAAAAAACTAATTTGATTTGGTGCTAATACTGATCAATGTTACCTAAATGATAAATATAAAAAAACCCATGAGTTATCGCGCGCAATAAATAAAACAAAAAATGTTTGATTTGAATTTAATTTAAAATTAAATTATATATGGTATATATTTGTAGTTTTTACAATTAATTATTTTTTGAAAACGAATTAAAAAAATTGTTATATGATTGTGTTGTTTATTTTCTTACGTCCTACGTTAAAAAGTGGGCGATGAGAGTCAGGTTGAAAATTGCAGTTCCATCTCTTATCCGTAACGGCGTAAAATATTGATTACAGCCTTTGCAATTTTACATAATTTTATCGCAGCCCACATAAATCCCACTGTTAGGTTAGACCTACTGTACCTCACCACTGAAGACAAGGAAATTGGCACCGGTGGTCGGCCCAACGACGAAGGGCGGATTATGGGGCCGTGCGCCGCCCAGGACTGTCTGTCGCCCCGGAAGGAGCCAGGCGGCGGGTGCGCTAACCATAGCCCACCCAAAAAAAAACTATATCTAATTACCTACTATACCGTGCTGGTCAGACGTATTGGAATAGAGTTTTATATCGAGTGTACCTTCTCTTACATAATTTCATATGCGTATCATATGCATTAGTCGTCTTTTACGACACCCACAGATAAGATTATTTTTTTTAAAGACAACATCCTGCAGTAAGGAAATAATCCTTGTGTTTGCGGGAAACTATACAAGCATAATTAACGAATAAAATGTTCATCAAGACTTAGAACAACGCTTTCCGGTTCGCAGAAAGTGTTGTCCTGCGTAGGATTCGAACCCGCGACACTGGTATGATAGGTCAGTTATCTTAACCACTACGCCATCTGTGCAGTCAAGATAGGGAATAGTGATTCGTTCGGGGAGCAAGAAAGTCATAAACCCAACTTTCTGAGGGAGTTTTTCTGTGTTGGGTTTTGGTGATGCCTCAGTGTCGACAGCGGCCTAGCAAAGGTGAACGGCAGTATGACACCATCAGATGTGCTGTTTGCTGGTGCCACTAACAGCAATATAAATAAACTTAATATTTAAGTGTCGTTAGTGAAAAGTTGAACAAAAAGGTTTGGAAGTTCGCTCCGCTAGCAAATAGATAATGATACTCAAAATTTCTGAAATATATAGTACTTCTTCTTCTTCTTGCTATATTGTTGCTTCCGCGACTTGATTGTACGGGTCCATCAGAATATCAGCGGTGTAGTATCATATTTACCGTACCATAAGCTGAGATAGGCACCATATTTTGGCCTCACATATTTCACTCCTTGTTTTTAGTTAGTAGTTCTTATTTCTTTCGTTGTTGTCTATATTGTGTGAGGTTTACAAAATAAAATTTCTTTCTTTCTTCTTTCTTTAATGGAAAATATATAGTATTTTAAGTACATACCGAGTTTAATTTATAGTCCATAAAATATAGGATGATGTCTGTGACAGTTGTCCCTAGTGCTGTCACGCTTACGATAAAGTCCGTAGTTTTTAATCGATAAAACTCTATGTTTTTATAATTATGATTTTATATTATAATTAAAATACAATCAATGAAAATCTTTTTGAATTTATTTCAACAAAAACTGTTTTTTGACTGTTTTAATTTTTCAAAAGAAGTACAATCAAGGTCTAGGTCATTATTATCGTCATCACTGGAGCGTTCCTGCTAGAACATTTGTCATTTTTTGCCAAATAAGAACAGTCGTTAGATCAATCGATCAATTACGATTGTTTTATAAATAAATATGTCTAGTTTATTGATAATAATACGTACATAATATTATCATTTACTCTGAGACGAAAAGTAGTCTTTTAATGTTTAATTAATTCAATTGATGTATTTTATAATGTAACTGTCTGTTTTAATTGTAAAAAATATGTTAAAAGTTTTATATAGATACTGTATTGAGTTTATTTCTTTTAT
The DNA here is from genome assembly GCA_032191425.1 of Lymantria dispar. Classification (NCBI taxonomy): domain Eukaryota; kingdom Metazoa; phylum Arthropoda; class Insecta; order Lepidoptera; family Erebidae; genus Lymantria; species Lymantria dispar. The sequence goes on along the minus strand of CM063445.1, from coordinate 6,321,415 downwards.
GAATAATTTAATAAAGATCGGTTACCAATTTACGTATATCGACTGTCCCATCTCTTTTTTATATTCAGTCCAGTATGACCTTGTACATGCGTAAGCGTCATTTATGTATAAAATGTTTATTAGGTATTTCAGTACTTATGAGATATATTTTAGGCATGAATATTAATATTTTTATTTTTATAATATATTGCAATTCAGTTGCAATAAAACTGGCACGAAAATAATGAAAATGTATTTGATACAAAATGAAACTGTAAACATGTCACTCGTTCAAACTTATTTCGTTGGCTTCATTGACATTTGTCACAGAGATCGAGCTATATTTTATGGACCTTAAAGGCGGGAACAAATTGTTAAAACGCGACGTGACGCAACGTGTCGACACCCGATATGCACCGTGCACATTACCAACACGCGACGCCACGACATACTAGCATTCTAGCAATTTTTGAAAACAGTTAGCTAACAGCAGTGGAGGTGTGTGGTTATGTACTATAGATTTAATAAATAACCAGTCAGATGAAGACTTTGAAGAAGATTTGATTTCGTTTTAACAACTCAATTAACTGTTCGTCGGTCATTTCAAATGCTAAACGCTAAATAAATGCAAAAAATAATATTAAATTGGCATAAATTCTGTTTGACAGTTTGAAGAATAGGGATGGGGTCAAAGAATACATATATGCTCTGTGACAGTTCTCGAACGACTGACGCGTGGCGTTGGGTGTTGTCTAGAAACAGACCGCGCGCTACGCGTCGGATGGCGTGTTTACCCCCACCATGGACAACACACCGACCTGGCACGTCTGGATCGGGTGGCGTGTGCACGCATGGCGTCGCGTCGGATGTTCATAGTGTGATTCTGGTCTATAGAAAACAATACATTTGATTCCACTCAACATGCATCGCGTTTCATCGGGTCGCGTCGCGTTTTAATAATGTGTTTCCGCCTTTATTGACGACTGGTTTATGCCACAAAAGTTAGCGCCTTATTGAGCAAACGACACAAGTCATTTGGAAATGAATTTAGGTAATATAGCGATGTCAGATTCACTTTTAAAGAGTTATTTTTCTCTTATTATCATGTCGACTTTCGATAAGACAATGATATTATTAAAAATTTAATAAATAACTTAAGGTTTTTAACGTAACGAATTTTACATCAATTTTTCTTCACAGCAGCTCGTTTTAATTACTACGGGCTAGGCGGCACTTCGATACGCTTATAATCTATACCAATAAATAAAATTGGAGTGTCTGTTTGTAATGTCAAAATAATAGGGTTTTTTCATGCTCACACGGTTATTTGCACGACACCTATGCCTAAAATAGCAATTAAAAAATTTTTGTCTGTCTGTCTGTTTGTTCTGGGTAATCATGGATAATCAATTATGAAAAAGATGTTATAATTTATAGGACAAGAACAGGATCATTTTATTAAAAAAGAAAAAGTTTTAAATAGGCGCGTTGAGCACTTTTTGGGGTGAACATAAATCATGGCAATCGCGTTATCGTCACCGAACGCCTGTCTCGAGAAATTATATAGAGCTCGTGCGCGCTTGCTCTTTGCTTTCAAAAACACAAACACCAAAGGCTAAGAGCTAATAGACTCGGGTCTCTTCCACTTTGAGGTAAATACTTGAAATCGTCACAGAGACTGGGTATGCTTTAAAGAAACCCAACGGAGACGGCGGGGGACTGGACTAGAGAATAGTCCGTCACCTGCAGAGTGACTGACCGCGCGAGGGCGACGCCCCTGGAAGCGCCGAGGAGTAATGAAAACTGAAAGGATAACCGGTAGATTATGGGACCGCGCCTTCTCGTAACCTCGGACGGTAGGTACACCGTGAGTCCAGACTACATACAACCCAAAAAAAAACAAAATACATATGCTTTAAAGATAAGTTTTCTTTTAAGGGGATAGGTAAATAGTTATAATCTATATTATTTGCAACTGTTTCATGTAATTTGGATAGTGTGGTGGTTATAGGTAAAGGCTTTTCATGAGAAGTACAATACTTATGGTAAGTTGTGATAATAATTTGTGGAACTAAATAATAATTAATCCTTAGAATAATAACGTATAGAAGGATAGTGTCAATACTTCGAACTTTAAAAATTTGAATCTAAAAACACTAATGGCGCGCAGACAATTACACATGTACACACGCACACCACTATACAAATCATGAAATCAAATTTTGTTTTTATTAACATAAATCGACGAATTACCTTTAAAAGTAATGTTAATAATCTTTTTATATTTTTCAAATGTGTTGTGACACCATTTGAATGCACAAACCGTCATAATTACCTATTTATTTTTTAAGAGTTGCGTACGTTCGTGCAGTACAATGACTTGTACATTACGGAACGGTTCCGGTGTAAGCTCCATTAGGCTCCAATTGAAATGCCTCACTTTTTGTGCGTGAACTTACCTTCTATACGTTATTATTCTAAGAATTAATCCTTCCAAATCCTGATTTTGGGTATCATTTGTGTCTACTAAATCAAGTATGTTAAGTCTCTGCCGGCATAAGTATTACTTCCTTAGTCCGAATTCTAATCTTAAAATTATTCTCAAGATTTTTTATATCTTGAACTACTGTGTTAGTTATCAATCCACTTATAGATTATCATATAAATTAAAAAAATTATTTTAAAATTATCTAAAATTAATAACGTGCAAAGGCCTAATGGCTTATAAATTGATTAATTTTGCTCAAATACCACTATCCTGTAGTTTTTTAAATGGAACATAGGATGAATAGGAAGTAAAGGCGCCATCTTGACTTATCTTTAATGTTGCCAAAATCACGAATGTCGCATAATAATTAGTCTCAAATTGATAATTAAAAACGCTACGTAAAGAAATAACAACAATTATTAAAATTTGCCGATCTAGTTGGACTAGAGTAAAAAACACTTTTGTAATCACCATGTCTTCCTATTTTGTTACTATAAAAGCCAAAATAGAATTAAATCAGATTTATTTATCCATTACCAATTTGATTAGTAATAAGTAATTTAGCGTACATCCGCTGTGACAAGTAGCTAGGGCTACCATGCATACCATATTTGTTTTTTCTATTAAAAACAACATTTTTTGGGTGGCAACACCCTGCACTATGGAAAAATCATTGAATTACGGGGCACTTAACAAACATTTCACGAGCGCAGTTTAAATTCAAACTCAGAACAACAAATTTATCATTCATCATCATCATTTCGGCTCATATACGTCACACTGCTGGGCTTGCACCTCCTCCATAATAGGAGGAGAAATTGATCTACTATACCATGCTGGTCAGACAGGTCGGTATAGGATTTTGTTTCGAGGTTGTGCAGTATGTTATATGCGTAACATATCCCTAAGTCGTCTTTTACGATGCCCACGGGTATGAACGGGCGTGGTGAATTGTATTCTTACTCCGTCACAGGGAAAGCAACGATTTATAGATCACACTAGCAACCCGCCCTCGCTTCGCTTCGGTTTCTGTCTTATCCCCGTAGTGCCCGCTGCCGTGGGAATACCGGGATAAAATATAGCCTAGTTTACTCCTTGATATTTTAGCTTTCCATTACTGAAAGAATTTTTTATATCGGTCCAGCCGTTTTGAAGATTACCCGGAACAAACAGACAGACAGACAGACAAACAGACAGAAAAAAAATAATACTAACTGATTTTTATGCATATGTACAGTGCAAATAACCATGTGAACATGAAAAAGACCTATTATTTTGACATTACAAACAGACACTCCAATTTTATTTATTGGTATAGATTAAATATTGTTCGGCGTGGCAATTGAACTCGCAACACTTGGCACGGTAAATTAGTATTTTAATCACTATGTCATCTGTGCAGTCAATATTAGAGGCATAATATATATTAGTATCTACTATGTATATTCCCCTTGTAGATTTATGTAACGATTTTAGAATACCATATGTCACCACACCTTACTTTCCAATGGGAGTCCTAAAAGAAAAAAAATATCTAGAGATTTGGCAGTTGGCCACCAGTTGATAGTCTAATGATGAGAAGGAATGAATGGTGTGAGAAGGAATGAATGGTGTGAGAAGGAATGAAAGAATGGTGAGAAGGAGATACGGTCGAATATGAGGCTGCAAACCTATCCTTATCTTTCCTATAACTAACCTATCCTTCCGTCACCTCGAAGATAAGTGTGCAAAATGAAATAGATGGAATTAATAAAAAGCGTATAAAAATTAGTATTTTTAAAATAAGTAAAATTGCTCTCTTCAAAGGACTCAAAAGATTGATGATTTTAACTGTGAATAATATGTAGGTATCTATGTATTTTTCGATATCTTGATTTTTACACAATTCTAAAATATATTTACTCCTCAAGCAGTGACGTCATCTGCTTGTATAGTTGTCTCTTACTTATAGCGAGTCAGTACGGGACTTCATAAACTTCGTCAGCGTATAGACAGTTTTCATTCTATCTCTTCCCGGTAACTTTTTCGCTATATCAAGATTATGTAAACAATACTAATTATATTTGTATTGAGTTGACAACCCTACCGTCAACGACAAAACGAAACATTAATTATCACTTGTTTTCCTGGGATACCAAATTACTTAGGTACTTTATCTAATTAATACCGTATGTTAAGGCTGTTAAGAATAAATTAAACGTAATTCTCCCTTCACTATAAAATAAACACCACAAAAAATATTGTTGTGTGAATAATTTTAGAGCTCGCGGATTTTATCCAATACAATCTATATTTTTTTTCAATTTTATTATTGTTTAGCGGATACTATCAACCCTCATATCTCTAGTGGTGTCGTAAAAGATAATTAAGAGTCTGGTCAATGATTATATTCCCAAGGAGGATTGAAGTCAGGCGGTCTGTCATATAACTATTGCCATAATTATGGCATTATGTGCGACAAAAGATGAGTAAATATTACACCGAGCCCTAGGAATTGGTATAAGAGCAGGGTAGGGTTTATTTAAAGACGGACTTTCTTTTTGTGACGTCACTAAAAAGAATTTTACGAAATTCAAAGTAGATGAAATGCAATGGCTAGTTTGTAAGAGAAGAAAATAAAAACTGTGACTTCTTTAAATTAAGCTCAAATACGAGTCTTTATCATCATCATTTCGGCTCATATACGTCCCACTATTGGGCTCGAGCCTCCTCCACAATAGGAGGGAAATTGACCTTACTATACCATGCTGGTCAGACAGGTTAATATATGGTTTTATTCCGAGTTTTCCTTCTCTTGTGTGCATACACAGATGTTATATTCGTACTATATTCCTTAGTCGTCTTTTACAACATCCACGGGCAAAATAGAGAGTGGTGAATTGTATTCTTACTCCGTCACCACACGGAAAGAGCAGTAGTCTTCGGTAAAAATAAATAAGCACGTGTTTCAAAGTATGCTTATATCATAGCATTTATACATTTTTATCATCCAAGGGGAAATAGGGCATTAAACCTTCAGGGAACATTTTGAAAAGATTATCTTATATACGGGATCTTGGAGTTGAAATAGACGCGAAGTTACATTTTGATATTCATATAAATAAAATTATTAGCAAAGCATATCGTATGTATGGATTCATAATGCGCTCCTCTATTGACTTTAAAAGACTCTCCACTCACCTTCTTCTTTATAAAGCGTTAGTACGTTCGCAATTGGAATTTGCAGTCCCGATTTGGAGTCCCATTTTTGACAAATATATTAAAAGAATTGGTACAAAAAAAAATTTTACGATCAATACACTACAGATGCAACAAGTCTAAATTACCATATACTCAGTTGTTGAAACGGTATCAACTTCAGAGCCTGGAGTGTAGACGCAGCCTCCTAATGGTTATGATGCTCCATGGTCTATGTAATAAGTTTGATTGTACAGATTTAACTAATAAGCTATGTTACATTGTAGGTAGCTAGGTGTAGAACTCATGCCGGTGCACATGCACCTCTGCGCCGCCTCGTAGAAACGTGTAACACGCACTATAACGACTTGGACATATTCTCGCTTTCACATGAAAGGTTCAAAAAAAAGGCTGTCTTAGCTCTAAAGTAGTTAATTAATGTATTTCTTATGCATCATATTTTTAGTACATCTATGTTTAGTTTTTAATATGTATGTATTATCTTGCGGACATTGGTGTGGGTTACACATTTACTTAGTTTTAAGAATAGTTATAGATATTGATGATAAATGTGTAACTGTTTTTTTGTCCCAATAAACTAAAATAAAATAAAAAATAAAACTTTGCAGTTACACTTTAACTTATTTATTATTTATTTATTTATTTACAAGCAATTATAATACCTTTACCTTTACTTGATTTTCTATTGAATTATAAATTAGAACAGCTGAGTACTGGAGAGCATTTTACTTTGGTAATGTCAAGACCCACGGAAAAAGAACGTTCTAAAAATGCTCCGAGGATATATTCACCCCTAAGGCTGTGAAAAGAGGGATTAATTTAGGTTTGGTCTGATCGTATAAATATTGAAAATGCTATTATGCTATATCACATATATAATAAATTTGATTGCAGCCCAAGTTGATGACAGCTATTGTTGTAAAGACAACAGTAAGGAAATGATCATTATACTGCGGATACTTTACAAACATAATTTCATCATAACCATCATCACAGCTCATATAAGTTCTAGGGATGATCGATGTTAGAAAAACATCGATGTTAACATCGATGTCATAATCGAAAGCTCAACATCGATGTCCGATATTGAACATCGATGTTAGAAAAACATCGATGTCATTATCGAAAGTCCAACATCGATGTTAGGTTTTAATAATTGACAAAGAAATAAAATTCTCCGGGCAGAATTGTGATGAGCTTTTCTTTTTTTTTTTTAGGAAATTTGGAGTCATATCAAATAATACAGGGGTAAATCCCGGTAGTAAATAAGTACTTTTCTCGGCGCAGAATTATGATTAGCTTTTTTTTTAGGAAATCTGAATAGGATCCTATAATATAGGGTTTTTTTTTTGTGGGTGGGCTGCGGTCGCCGCGCCTCCGCACCACTCCGTCCGGGGCGACAGAGGGGCTTAAGCACGCAACTCCCGCAACCCACCCCAAAACCACATCGCCTTCGTCGTTGGGCCGACCACCGGAGCAGGGTTACTTGACATCAGTGGTCGGCCCGACGGGGTACCCTCCCATCGACCGGCGTCCCCCCTCGGGGAGGACGTCGGTCTTTCCTCACGCGATCGGCCTCTCGGCGGGTGACGGACTAATCCCCGGTCACGTCACCCGCGGCCTCGGCTAGGGCGACATGAGGCGCAGGTAGTTGCGCCTACACCGCCTCAGTCGCCGGCGGCGGATCTCCTCATCGAGGCTGCGCTCCTCGCGCAGGCGATCTGCCCCCTCCTTCCGCGAGATCACTGTCTCGCAGAAGGCTGCGACCGCGTCCCAATTCCCGACGCTGTCGACCATCGCCCTAGCCGGCAGCGTCAGGTCTGCACCGATGATTGCGACGAGTTCACAGCGCTGCACTGCCCAAGCCGCGCAGGCCTCGAGCGTATGGCGCGCCGTGTCCTCGCCGCAATCGCAGTGGTGGCAGGACGGTGTACTCTCCCTCCTTACGACTTTGTGCAGGTATTTGGCGAAGCACCCATGCCCCGTCAAAACCTGCACCAGTCGGAAGGAGAGCACCCCGTGCCACCTCTCCAACGACTGCATCAGCACCGGCCGGAAGGCCTCCACGGTTCGCACCCCGAACCGAGGCCTCTCCAGCCGGACTGCCCAACGGCCAATGACGTCGCGGCGGGCATCAACGCGCCAGGCGGTGAGCTCCCTAAACGAGATCACACCGCCCTCCGCTCGCACCCCCGTCACCCGCAGATACAATCCGGCGAGCATTTCCGCCTCCAAGTCCCACGGGGGAGTCCCGGCCAATAGGCACGCTGCCTCCGTCGCCACCGTGCGGTATCCGCGTATGGCCCTGATCGCCGTGACCCTCTGTGGTCGCCACAAGAGGACCCTCAGACGGACGGTCAGGGACCCCGCCCACACCGGTGCGCCGTACAGGGCCATCGACCGGATAACAGCCGCGTACAGCCGTCGGTAATCCTATAATATAGGGTGACCGGTAGTAGTAAGTAAGCATCGATGTTAAAATATCGATGTTTTTCCCTTCAGCATCGATCTTCAGGAGCGGTGAATTGTATTCTTATACTGTCACCACACCCATAATTTAACTGACATAAATTACACCTTATTCTTTTTGGTTGGGCTATCGTTAGCGCACCCGCCGCCCGGCTCCGTACGGAGCGACAGAGATGCGGCGCGCGACCCCGTAATCCACCCGTGGCACGTCGCCTTTGTTAGATTAATTGATATGTTATATAACTATTTAGCTATTTATATGGATCTATGTATATATTTCTAGGTATATATGTGTCTATTAACACTATTTCTTTAAATGGATGACCAGGTAAATAAGCAAATACTTTAGGAGCAATCAAATTATTTATTCGGCATAGGCCCCTTAAGGAGACTTCCAATAATCTACCACCGGGTCGGAACGCGTCCCCAAACTGAGAAGATCCGGCAAGAAACTCAGCGAGCTTTTCCTTAAACTTTTAAATATACATAATTTTATGCTCCGTACAACATATATGGTATTAGTTACAGTGTGATGCAATATATCTTGTAATAGATAACCAGACAAGATAATAACTACATAAAATACAACATTACAGCTTAGATGTTAGCTCTTCGCTTAGCCGAGAAGCAACTCGTTTTAAAGGCTTGTTCTAACCTCATTTCTATTGTAAACGGTTACATATTAATACCATTACATAATTCCCTTATTATATTGGTATATATACACACATATACACAACTACCTAATCCTGTTTTTAATGGATCAACTTATAAGAACATACTCAATTTGTATTCAAATCAAGTATATATAATATTTGTTTTACATTAACAGTTATAGAACCATTTCAAAGAATAATACAAGAACAAGCTATCAGTACACTATAAGTAAAATACACTATCGAATTACTTAACTTTTGGGGTACAAATCAATAGCTCCACACGGCTCGCTGGTCGGGGAAACACTGTCTTGATCATTTTTTTTTTTCGTGTGTGACTTAGTTGTTAGCCTCAGATGGCTATGTCTGGATCATTTTTTTTTTTTTTTTTTGTGTGACTTAGTTGTTAGCCTCAGATGGCTGTGACAACTTTACCCGGACTGGTGGGTGAGCGCTGAGGGCTCTCAACCCGCAAGTCTTGATCATTCGGCCACGAGCCTTTTTATACACTATCGGGGCGCCACATGTTTTGACTCAAATGTAGGTAACGTAAATATCATCAAATATAATTTTGATTTCTATATTTAATAACAAAAATCATATCGCAATCTATTATCATTTTAATCGGCATTATTCTTAAAGTGATACATATATTCCATTATTATTAATCTATCACCTCCGTCGTTGGGTCGCCCACCGCTGCAGACTGACTTGTCGTCAGTGGTCGGCCCGACGGAATATCCCTTGAGCAGTACTCCCCTCGACCGACGTTCCCCCGGTACACCTGGATTGAGAACAACAATTTGTAGATCATACAAAGTAATCCACCCTTCACCGTTCGCTACTGAAAGTATGCCTTCCTATAGAACGCAATTAGTAATATAAAGAGATAGTGCTGTAATCATAGTGTACGTTATACAAATATTTCCCATAAAACGACTACTGTTCACTTTCTTAGACGGTTTATAATATACCCACATAAAAGGAATGGGTAGCGTCAATCGTGTCTCGTCGCAATCATCAGTGCCGACCTGACGCTGCCGACGATCGCCAGGGAGATGCTCGACAGCGTCAGGAACTGGGACGCGGTCACAGCCTTCTGCGAGGCAGTAGTCTCGCGGAAGGAGGCGGCCTGACGCGACCCGCTGCCGGCGACTGAGGCAGCGCAGGCGCGAATACCTGCGCCTGATGCCGCCCTAGTCGAAGCCGCTGGTGACTGGACCGGGTAATTAGTCCGTCACCCGCCGAGAGGCCGAATGCGCGAGACAAGACCGACGTCCTCCCCGAGGGGGGGACGTCGGTCGAGGAGAGGGTACTCCTCAAGAGGTATTCCGTCGGGCCGACCACTGACGACAAGTCACCCTGCTCCGGTGGTCGGACCAACGACGAATACGACGTGTCGCAGGTGGGTTACGGGTGTTCGTGCTTACGCCCCTCTGTCGCCCCGGACGGAGTGGTGCCAGGAGTGTGCCGACCATAACCCACAAAAAAAAGCGTGAATTGTATTATTATCCCGTCGCCGCCGCGCCGCCGAAAACATGTTATAGCTACATTTTAATTTTAAATTGATTAAGCATTTAGCTCGTAAAAATAATTCTGTATCTAATGAGATGTAATTCAATTAGCAATGTTTGACGAAGATAACAACTTGATACTACTCAGATAACAACTTAGTTCTTATTACAATTGGATTTCACTTGGATGAGTTATAAAATTATTTCTTTGTACGTTTTACGTTTTGTTTTCGTGAATGTCAAGAGCATCAGGCAAGAAGTTATTCGCTTTTACTTATTTAATAAACTGAAGAGTTCGTATGAACGCACTATTATTAGAAACAATTAAATCTTGGTGACGGAGTAAGAATACAATTCACCACTCCCTATATTGCCCGTGGATGTCGTAAAAGACGACTATGGGATATAATATGCACATAACATCTGTGCAAGAGAAGGAAAATTCGAAATAAAACCCTATGCCAACATGTCTGGGGTGCTACGCCAGAAACCTCCGCGTGGTGTACCCTGGGCACGAGCGACAATTTCTTGGACTGCTCTCTGGAATTGTCGCTCGTGGCAAATATCTGGCCCGAGGGGGGGCCCAGTTTGTGGGATGCCCCAAATTCGCTCCATGCCCTCTAATTGTAGAGGGTTATTGGACGCGAAAATTCGACGGGCCCAGTCACTCATTCGTTTGAGGACTGGGCAGGCATTTGCCAACCGCGACAAATCGTAGACCTGATTCTTGCTTCGGGACATTTGTCTTGAGGCCTAGATTCAGGAGCGAGGGTCTTGGCTTAACCGCCTGGACCGCGAGGAAGAAAACCTCTATAAAACAATCACCCAGAATCCTAAGTTCTGGCGCGCGGCGAGAGGATGCATGGCTGATGGGTTGTTCAGTCGTTAGCGCGCCCCCAGCCAGGGTACCTGCGGACCCCCTGTGTTGGGATACAAATGTACGCTTGCCCGGGTATCGGGATCTCTGCCCGGGTCAACCTCTTTTTTCTCCCATACTCGTGGGAACTGTATGGATACTTGTTCTATAAACGACGCTGCAGATAGGAGGGGTGAGACGCCCATTACCACCACAGGGAACGGAGAGCCTAGTTCCCACATTACAGCCCGGCCAAGCTACTGTAAAACTGGCCCAAAGGAGAGGGATGCCTCGTCCGACAGCAGCTCAGCTGCTAGTCTGGCAATTGAGGCTCCAAGATCAGCCGAGGGCCCGGCGAAAACAGTGGCCCGTAAAAAGAAGAGAGGAGGGAAGCCCACCCCTGCAACGGAGCGCGCCAGACGGCGCGCCGCGAAGCAGCAAAGGGCGGCAAAGAAGGCTGACGAGGGCGGCAGTACTGCCGCAGAGCCGTCGGACGTTGAGAGCGGCAGCACATCGGCTGCAGAGACCGTCGCTGGATCATCCCAGTTTCCAGCGTCGGCCTTGACGGCGGCCCTAGCGGCCAGGGAGGAGGACCTCCCCTCGCAGGTACGCAAGCGCCCCCTTAGCGAGGGTGGCAGCTCGGAGTCTGCCTCCGAGGGGAGTGGCATCATCATGCCTCCTCCCAAAGTTCCGGCCTCTCGCAGGGGACGAGGGGGTGCAGCAGTGGCGGCAAGGTCGGCGACGCCATCGCCGGCCGGCGCAGTACGGGGGACTGAGGCCCAAAAGCGGGCAAATGAGGCGGCTGCCGCGAGGATGATGAGGGTGTTGTCAGACATCCCTCCCACCGACACGGCGGCTGCTGAGCCCGCTATAGGTGGCGACCCCCGAGCTGCCAATGTGGCCACCCTGCAGGCCGAAAACACCCGCCTTAGTGGTGAGGTCTCAGGCCTGCAGGAGAAAAACAAGGCGCTTCGAAAAGAGCTGTCGGCGGTGCAGAAAGCGAACGGCGAGTTGGCCAAACAAATGGCCGACTTGCGGAGCCAGGTCGCGCAGCTGGCGAAGACCGCGCCGCCGACAAGCGCCGGCCCTGCCGCCGCACCCGCCGTTCCGGTTGCATTAACTCACACTGCGGTGAGTCGCCAGAGGGCCCAGCCGGCTGAAGCGGTCCCGCTGCCCGCAGTGGATGGCGTGCCGGACCAGACCATGCGCGCCGTAGTGGAGGTCGTCGGCAAAATGCTCGACGCGCGCATGGCGGCTCTGGAGGAGAGACTGTCTCTGCCTCCGGAGCCCCGTCTCCGGCCGCCGCTTGCTGCGGACAGGCCGAAGGCCGTGGCGTCAGACCCTGCCGCGCTACCCTGCCAGGGCGGGCGCGTAGGGAGCTACGCTGCAGCCATTGCTGGACCAAAGCCGAAGGGGCCCGCCGCCAAGAAGAAGGCGGCACCGGCTCCTGCCAAGACCGGACCTAAGCCGCCGGCGGCAGCTGCACCGTCGGCTGCGGCCAATGCAGCCGCGACCGCGACTGCTGCGCCTAGCCACCCCGCTACGCCCGAAGAGGGCTGGCAGACGGCTGAGCGTAGCCGGAAGAGTCGCGGTCAGAAGAGGAGAGCGGAGGCCAAAAGCGCCGCCAAAGCCTCCGCTCCCAAGGCAGGAGCCGGTAACAAGAGGTCGCGTAGGAGGCTCCGGCCGCCAAAGTCAGCCGCGGTGGTGATCACCGTGCTGTCTGAGGCGGCCGAAAACGGCCTCAGCTATGAGGCCGTCTTACGTCGCGCCCGGCGGGAGCTTGACGTCTCCGATTTAGGAGGCGTCGAAGCCAGGACCCGCAAGGCCCGGACAGGGGCTCGGATTTTAGAGTTCCCTGGGGCCGAGGGCGCCAAGACGGCCGATAGCATGGCCGCGAAGCTGAGGGGTTTGTTTGCTGCGGAGGATGGCGTCAAGATCGCCAGACCCGTCAAGTGTGCGGAACTGCGGGTCACAGGTCTGGACGACTCCGTGACGGTGGATGACATCCGGGAGGCCATCGTCTCGAAAACCGGATGTCCCGTGGACACCGTCCGAATTGGCGCTATCCGCCCTGGTCCGGGCGGCGTCGGTGCTGCCTGGGTGCAGTGCCCGGTGGAGTCGGCCAAGCAATTGGCCGGCTCAGGCAGGCTCCTCGTGGGCTGGAGCTCGGCGCGGGTGACCGTGCTGGAGTCCCGGCCTGCGAGGTGCTACAAGTGCATGGCGGTCGGACACACTCGGCCGACATGCACTAACTGCTTTGACTGCAGCGATCTTTGTTTCCGCTGCGGTCAACCCGGGCATAAGGCGGCATCGTGCGCCGCCACTCCCCACTGCCCCGCGTGTGCGGCGGGCAATAGGCCCGCCAAGCACCGCATGGGGGGCAAGGAGTGCAAACCCACGGCTTCGGCCCCAAAAGGGGGGAGCGGCCCGACGACCCCGGCCACTGCCGCCACTAGCGCGACCCGATCGCCCGCCAGTGTGGAGGAGGTAATGGATACGGCCCACTAATGGCGGCCGAATCTTATCACCTCCTGCAGGCCAACCTCAACCACGCCGCCGAGGCACAGGACGTTTTCCTGCAAGCCATGGCGGAGTGGTTGATCGGTGCAGCCGTAGCCGCGGAGCCGTACGTGGTGCCTGACCGGCCCAATTGGCTGGGCAGCAGTGACGGCTCTGTGGCAATCGTCGCCTCCACGTCGTGGCATTCCCCGCCTTTGTTGCTCAAGGACAGGGGCGACGGGTATGTCGCGGCGGAATGGGGAGAGGTTACGCTATTTGGTGTTTACTTCTCCCCGAACAGGAGCGCGACGGATTTCGGGGCCTTCCTCACCATCCTGGGGGCCTCGATACGGCGACTGGCACCGCGCCAAGTCTTCGTTCTGGGGGACTACAACGCCAAGTCCGCGACGTGGGGGTCCCCCAGGACGAATGACCGCGGGCGGGCGGTCGAAGAGTGGGCGGCGGCACTGGGCCTTTGTTTGCTGAACAAGGGCTCGGTGCAAACGTGCGTGCGGCAGCAGGGCGGGTCGATAGTGGACTTGTCGTTCGCTAGCCCTAATGTCGCAGCACGTGTGAGGAGCTGATGCGTCCAGGAGGAGGTTGAGACCCTATCCGACCACCGATACATCCGGATAGAGGTCTCCCGGACCCTCCTGCAGCCCAGCAGGGGTCACACGGTGGATGGAGCTCCCGCGTTTCCGCGGTGGGCTGTGGGTCGATTGGATCGGGACCTGTTGGCGGAGGCAGCCATCGTTCAGTCGTGGCTGTCCTCACCGCCCCAGTCGGACGGGGTGGATGCCGAGGCTGGCCGCATCCGCTGTGCGTTAACGCAGATCTGCGATGCGGCCATGCCCCGTGTGCGGCGTCTGCCCCCAAAAAGTGCGGTGCCCTGGTGGTCCCGAGAATTGGCGGACCTTCGGGCTGCGTGCATACGTGCCCGAAGGGCCTACACCCGCAGCCGAGCGCATCGACGCTGAGCGGGAGGGCCAGCTGTACGAGGCTTACCGCAGTGCGCGGTCTGCCTTCAGGCTGGCCGTCCGTACCGCCAAGGACGATAGTCGGCGGGAGATGCTGGACAGTCTCGAGCGTGACCCCTGGGGTCGCCCCTACCTCGCGGCGCTGAACAAGCTCCGCGGGCGGGCCCCCCCCCCTCACCGAGACTCTCCAGCCCAGCCTCCTCACCAGAGTTGTCGAGGACCTCTTTCCACGGCGGGCGGAGCACACGCCCCCGGTCATGGCTTCGCCGGACAGCGACCGGGAGGCCGACGATGAAAGTGTTCCGCCCATCACAGGGCCGGAAATGGAGGCGGCGGTGGCGCGTATGCGTGTGAAATCCACCGCCCCCGGGCCCGATGGTATTCCGAACCGTGTGCTGGCCCTGGTCCTCGAGCACCTGGGACCACGCCTCAGGGGACTGTTCGACGCCTGTTTGACGTCCGGGCAGTTCCCTGGGTGCTGGAAAGAGGGGAGGCTGGTTCTCCTGCCGAAGCCGGGACGGTCTCCTGAGTCGGCCTCGGCCTACAGGCCCATCGTGCTGCTCGATGATGCGGGCAAGCTGCTGGAGAGGGTGTTGGCTGCCCGCATCGAGCGGCACTTCGTGAGGGTCGGGCCCGATCTGTCGGACGCCCAGTTTGGTTTTCGGAGAGGGCGTTCAACGATCGCGGCCCTACTGCGCCTGAAGGCCGTGGTAGCGGAGGCCGTCACCGGCGGAGGAGTCCTGTTGGCGGTGTCCCTGGACATCGCCAACGCCTTCAACAGTCTGCCATTCAGCTGCATCAGGGAGGGGCTGAGGTATCACGGGGTGCCCGTGTACCTCAGGCGGCTGGTGGCAGACTACTTGGAGGGGCGCAGCGTCCTCTACGTTGACCGAGTAGGGGACGTTGTGCGAACGCCCATGACGTGCGGTGTGCCGCAGTCGGTTCTGGGTCCGACCCTGTGGAACATCGGCTACGACTGGGCGTTGAGAGGAAGCCTCCCACCCGGGCTGGGCGTAATTTGCTACGCCGACGATACACTCGTCACAGCCCGGGGTGGGACGCTAGAGGAGGCGGCACGCCTGGCAACTCTTGGCACCGAGGAGATTGTCAGGCGGATCGAAGCGCTGGGGTTGAGGGTAGCCCTGGAAAAGACGGAGGCCCTTTTGTTCCATGGCCTCCGTACCGCCGGCCCTCCCGCCGGCGCTTCGATCACCGTGAAGTCGGTCACCATCAGCATCCAGGCCCACATGAAGTACTTGGGCCTGGTGCTCGACGGGCATTTTTGGTTCCGGGAGCATCTCCATCGACTAGTTCCCCGGCTTGTCGGCGCGGCGTCCACCCTTTCGCGGTTGATGCTGAATGTGGGCGGACCCAGTGCTACGTGCCGACAGCTGTACGTGGGAGTGATCCGGTCGATGGCCCTGTATGGCGCACCGGTGTGGGCGGGGTCCCTGACCGTCCGTCTTAGAGCCCTCCTGTGGCGACCACAGAGGGTCATGGCGATCAGGGCCATACGGGGTTACCGCACGGTGGCGACAGAGGCAGCGTGCCTCCTGGCTGGAACTCCCCCGTGGGACCTGGAGGCGGAGATGCTCGCCGACATTTATCGGCGGGTGTCGGAGACGCGCGCCCGCGGCGGCATGGTCTCCATCAAAGAGATCACCGCCTGGCGGGTCGACGCCCGCCAAGAAGTCATTGCCCGTTGGGCAGTCCGGCTGGAGAGTCCTCGGTACGGTGTCAGGACCGTTGAGGCCCTCCGGCCGGTGCTGATGGAGTGGTTGGAGCGGACGCACGGGGTGCTTTCCTTCCGACTGGTGCAGGTGCTGACGGGGCACGGTTGCTTCGGGAAGTACCTGCACAAGATTGTCAGGAGGGAGAGCACACCGTCCTGCCACCACTGCAGTTGCGACGAGGACACGGCGCAGCACACGCTCGAGGAGTGTGCTGCATGGGAGGGGGATCGCCGTGAACTCGTCGCAATTATCGGTGCCGACCTGGCGCTGCCGACCATCGCCAGGGAGATGCTCGTCAGCGTCAGGAACTGGGACGCGGTCGCCGCCTTCTGTGAGGCCGTAATCTCACGGAAGGAGGCGGCGGATCGTGTGCGAGTAGAGCTCCTATTCGGCGACACGTTCCGCCGCCGGCGACTCGGGCGGCGCAGGCGCGAGTATCTGCGCCTAATGCCGCCCTAGCCGAGGCCGCGGGTGATTGGACCGGGGAATTGTCCGTCACCCGCAGAGAGGCTGACCGCGCGACGGCGACCGACGTCCCAAGACGTCGAGAGGTGAGGTTACCCGAAAGGGTATTCCGTCAGGCCGACCACTGACGACAAGTCACATCTGCTCCGGTGGTCGGCCCAACAACGAGGTGACGTGGGTACGGGTGGGTTATGGGCCCGCGCGCCGCCCTTTCATCGCCCCGGACGGACTGGACCGCGCGTGCGCTTACCATAGCCCACCCGTAAAAAAAAAAAAAAAAAATGCCAACATGTCTGACAAGCATGGTATAGTAGGTCAAATTCCCTCCCACTGTGGAGGAGGCTCGAGCCCAACAGTGGGACGTATGTGGGCTGCAATGAAATCTTATTGTATTACAGTACCCGGCAATAAATATTGCGCATCGATTTTTAGAAAGAGACAATCGGCTAATTTCGGCTTAGTAGAGCGTTGTCTCTATGGCATACTTGTGTGACGTTTGTCAGTCCTTGTACAAGTGGGAGAGAGTGTAATTGTGTCAAAAATATATATAGAGATG
Source organism: Lymantria dispar (assembly GCA_032191425.1). Classification (NCBI taxonomy): domain Eukaryota; kingdom Metazoa; phylum Arthropoda; class Insecta; order Lepidoptera; family Erebidae; genus Lymantria; species Lymantria dispar. The sequence goes on along the minus strand of CM063445.1, from coordinate 6,304,025 downwards.
TTAAAACCACAATAATTTAGATAAACAAATCTACAAGATATAGATATAGATATAGATTATATTGATATTTTATTTAATAACAAACAGTCGCAATTCTTTTCATCATCGTCATTTTAGCTCATATGCATTCCACTGTTGAGCTCAAGCCTGCTCCACAATAGGAGGGGAATAGATCTTACTATACCATACTGGTCAGACAGGTTGGTTTTATTTCGAGTTTTCCTTATCTTGAGGTATAATACGCATATAACATCTATATGTTATATCCCTTAGTCGTCCTTTACGACATCCACGGACAAGATAGGGAGTGGAGATTTGTATTCTTACTCTGTCATCAAACAAAAAATTATTTTAATGGCTCCTAAATGATAACAGGCTGTTAGCATTTTGTTCGACATTACAGAAATAGTGCGCGGCAAGGAAAATGCCCTACAGAGCCGAAACTAGTCGATTTTCTCTTTCAAAGGTTCGATGTGCAATATTTATCGTCGGGTACTGTAGATAAAAAAAGATTATTATTATTTTTACTAGTGGTAGGACCACAATGTCGACAGTTATCTGTCTACAACCGCGGGCCGGTCCGTCCGGGGTAGTACCACACTGAGCAGAAAATCCACGTCTGAGTAATAGCATTTTGTTACTGCGCTTCGTTCGGTGAGCGAGAGAGCCGGAAGCCCAACTTTCTGAGGGTGTTCGCGTATGGAGGATTTTGGTGGTGCCTTTAGTATCACCGAGCCTCAATGCACGCATTCACACTCCTTTCACTTTCTTCGCGGTAGGCAGCGGCCTTGTAAAGGTCCATGCGCGGCAGCAACACTTACCATCAGGAGTACTGTTTGCACGTTTGCCACTGCTTGCAATAAAAAAAAATAAAAAACAAATTCATCATCATCACAGCTCAAATACGTCCCACTACTGGGCTGGATTCTCCACCACATTGGTAGGGTAATTGGTCTACTATGCCACGCTGATCAGACGGATTGGTATAGGATTTTATTTCGCGTTTTCGCATAGTTATAAATATTAATAGCTCCTTTCTTCCTTCTTATAAATATTAAAAGCCCATTTCTTTGTTTTTTAGGGTGGGCTACGGTCAGCGCACCTACTGCCCAGCTCCATTCCCGGGACCCGATAGCACGTCACCTTGGTCGTTGGGCCGACCACCGGTGCAGAGTTCCTTGATTTCAGTTGTCGGCGGAATACCTCGAGGCAGTACCCTCTACCATCGTCGTCCCCTTTCCGAGACGTCGGTCGCCGTCGCGAGGTCAGCTTCTCCGCGGGTGACGGATTAAACTCCCCGGTCCGGTCACCCGCAGCCGTTGCTAGGCGCAATTTATAGTCCATAACCTTTTTTATTTGTTCCGTGTGGTGATGGAGTAAGAATAGAAATCACCACCCCCTCTCTTGCCCGTGGGTGTCGTAAAAGACGACTAAGTGATATAATATGCGTATAATAGCTATACAAAAGAAGGAAAACTCGAAACACAACCCTGCATGGTATATAGTAGGTCAAATTCCCTCTCATTGTGGAGGGGCCTGAGCCCAACAGTGGGACGTATGTGGGCTGCGTTGATGATGATGATGAATCATTCATTCTTTTTATAAATATTAACAGCTCTTTCTATTTCTACAATACCCGGCGATAAATATTGCACATCGAACCTTTGGTATAGTAGGTCTATTTCCTTCCCATAGAGGAGGAGGCCCAAGCCCAACAGTGGGACGTGTATGGGCTGAGATGTTGATGATGACAAATGTGTATAAAATTTATCAAATAGCACAAAATATAGTTACAATGACCGTTAAACGTTATACGCAAACAACAAACGCTATAAACTCTTATCATGACTATTAAATGCTCAAAGAGCGTATGCCCTTTTCATAACAACTGCTGAGATAACTTGTTACAATTTATGAATGTTCTTATTGTTGATATTATTATTAACTAGCTTCTGCATGCTGCTTCGCTCGCGTGATAATAACCTTAAACTCTCCTCGTAATATTATTGTAGTGTTATTCCATTCGTTTACATCACTCCATCAGCACTGGCCGGAAAGCTTCTACGGTTCGAACACCGCCCCGAGGCCTCTACAACCGGACTGCCCAACGGGCAATGACGTCACTTACGGGTTAATCCTACCTTAGAATTATATTATTTTCTCAAAATACAATACAGACCACCACTACAATATAATGGGGACATTGGCGCCCCCAATATTATCTGGTAATGTTTCATTAATATGTACTATATTACGTATCATTGACTATAAAAAGTAAAGTTGAACTACCAAAAGAACACATTATATCGTAGTCCAGGTAACGGATTATCTACATCATCATTTCGGACGATGATTAACGGATTATGAAACATCCAAATTCATTAACGGATTATCAAACATCAAAATACATTAACGGATTATCAGCGCCGGCCCGAAGTAAATTTTAGAATGGAGCGAGATCCAATTATGGCGCCTCTCTTTTTTTTTTTTTTGTGTGTACATCTGTTGGCCGCAGATGGCCTTGACAGCTTGACGTGGACTATGGGTGAGCGCTGAGGGCTCTCAACCCGGAGAAAAATATGCTAAGCGACAACGCCTAAGGGCTCCCCCTGTGGGGAACGGACCTCGGCTTGGGGCGTCGCTGGAGGCAAAGTGGGCGTGCCCACGTTTTTAGTCGTGACTTTTGCGCGGCGCGGTTTCGCACCTCGACGGCGAGGACGGCACCGCGGATATTTATTTGTTAAGGCCTCGCGGGCCGTGTAGGCTCTTTGTTGAGCGAGTGTGATATTGTCGTCCTCTTCGTCGAGGACGTGACGAGGACGTCGGATGGAGGGGGCGCCTCTCCCGTTTGCTCCTAATAATATATACCTATACCAATTGTGAATGTAAAGTATGAAACCATTTAGGCGCCCCCTAGGATTTGGCGTCTGGAGCGACTGCTCTGTTCGCCGTATGGGCGGGCCGGCCCTGCGGATTATCAAACATCCAAACATCTTCACAGACTTTCACATTTACATTTATTATCTAGTAAAATGGCGTAGTTAACTGTAGTGTTGATAAAAAATAATGGTTAATAATTATATAGTTAACAATTACATAGTTATTATATTAATAGTTCGTATTGAATAATTTTTCCATGCGAGCGAAGTTATTGGCACAACAATTTATTATAACCGATTCTTATCTATATATAATAAAAAATAAAAAAGTATTATTTATTTAAGACTTTTGTTATATAGTATATTTTATTATCATTACGATAACGTCGTAAAGAGAGAAATATGCCTAGGTCGAATGCTGATTCGAGTAAGACACAACTAAACAAACATCACTACTTAAGAAATACAAATTTAAAGACCTGAATAATTCTCTTAACCTGAATAAAGACCTCAATAATTTTAATAAAACCCGAATAATTCTCTTAACCTGAATAAAGACCGGAATAATTTTAACAAAGACCTGAATAATTCTCTTAACCTGAATAAAGACCTGAGTAATTTTAATAAAGACCGGAATAATGATCTTAATCTGAATAAAGAGTTGAATAACTTTAATAAAGACCTGAATAATGATCTTAACCTGAATAAATAATAATAAGAGTTTATTCCAGATAGCAATCCATATGTGTTAGTCATACAAAAATCTTACAAACTATGTTAGTCACAAGAACATACGTTTAATTAATTCATATACCTGTGCCCCTAATCGGGCGCACTCGTACCGTAAATATGTATACGGCAATAGTGCGCCAGGATTGGACAATCAGGCCTATTAACAATGCCACTCAAGATGCTGTTAGCGCTCCCTCATAGCCGGCACCTTAATGATGCAAATCGTTTCCTGATAATTGTTTGAAAATTATCGATATGCGCATCTGCAAACATGCCTGAGGTACTACAGAACCGTGAGAGCCCCAGCAACACCCTAAAGGCATTGTTGTATTGAATACGGAGAGCGTTGTATGCCCTCAGCGTATATTTAGACCACAGGCTGCAAGTATAAAGGGATTGACAAAATGCTTCAAAAAGCGTGATCTTAACTTCCTGTGAACATCGAGCAAACCTACGGGCCAACATATTGCATCGGACAGACAACGCCCTCCGCTCCCTTTCCATATCCTCGTCATCTTTTAAATCATCGGTAACAATATGGCTGAGATATTTAAAACGAGATACTCGCTACAAATTTAATCCATTCACATAAATTGGAGGTAATGTTTCACATATTTTATTTTTCACCTTAAATACCATAACCTCGCACTTCTTTTCATTATATACGAGACCGTGATCGTTCGCATATTTTTCACATACTCCGAGTAGTCTCCAAAGAGCACTGATAGAGGGGCTCAGTACCACCATGTCATCAGCATAGCTTATAATTTTACCCATGAAGGAGCCTCCGACTCTGGTAGCACTAAGCTCCTCAATCAGTTGATTGTTGTATAGATTGAAAAGCGTTGGTGAGGTCAAGCCACCTTGTCTCACCCCGCATTCCAACCCATACTCTTCAGAAAACTGACGCGACCATTTCACCTGGTTAATTTAGTGATTATACCTAACCCTTGCTTTCTCATTTTTGACCAGAGGATATCATAATTAACCAAGTCAAAAGCCCTGGACAGATCCAGGAATGCAGCGTAAACAGGAGTATTTTTGACGTGTAATACTTAACAGTGTACTTAAGAGCTAATAAAGACCTGAATAATGCTCTTGACCTGAATAAAGACCTGAATAATTTTAATAAAGACCTAAATAATTCTCTTGACCTAAATAATCCTGTGTGGTGACGGAGTAAGAATATAATTCAACACCTCTCTTGTCCGTATGTATCGTAATAGACCACTGAGGGATCATCATCATCGCAGCCCACATACGTCCCACTGTTGGGCTCGGGCCTCCTCTACAATGGGAGGGAGTTTGACCTACTATACCATTCTGGTCAGACATGTCGGTATAGGGTTTCATTTCAAGTTTTCCTTCTCTTGCACAGATGTTATGTGCATATTATATCCCACAGTCGTCTATCCATGGGCAAGATAGGGAGTGGTGAATTGTATTCTTACTCCGTCACCACACGGAAGGATATAATATGCATATAACATCTATGCAAGAGAAGGTAAACTCGAAACCCTATACCAACCCGTCCGACCAGATATACTAGTTGAAATTCTCTCCTACGCAAGAGCAGACACGAGCTCAGTAGAGGGGCATATAAGAGCTGTGCAGAAGATGAATAATTCTCTGTAAAACTGTCTGATTTTCTTCTAATTCTAGATACGTTCCCCTTTAAGGACTTCCTAATGAGGACAGTTAATACTACCTATTTCTCTACTAATTCTCTGTGCTAAATCGGTTACCCCCGTTTTTCTGCGGATTTCCATATTCCGGATTCTATCTCGCAGAGATATCCCGAGCATAGCCCGCTCCACAGCACGCTGAATGATTTTTGAGCCATGTTATGAGGCCTATATTTAGGGACCACGTTTCTGTTCTGTAAGTCATCACTGGTAACACACACTGGTCGTAGACCTGTGTTTTCAGACACTGAGGTATGTTGAACGAGAAGATCCTCTTAGGTTTCCCGAACGCTGCCCAACCGAGTTGCATTCGTCGGTTGGTCTCTTTCTCGAAATTGGATCTACCTAACTGGACTGTTTGTCCTAGGTAAACATAATTAGAATTATCACGCTGAAGTGGCAATAGGCAGGCCACATCGCTCAACGAACCGACAACCGCTGGGGAAGAAAGGTTCTCGAGTGGCGACCACGTATCGGACGACGCAGTGTAGGACAATCAGGTGGACCGACGACCTAGTGAAAGTTGCTGGTAGTCGTTGGATGTAGGCGACACAGGACTGCACTTTTGTGACGTAATATGAGGGAGGCCTACGTCCAACAGTAGACGGCGATAGGCTGAAATGATGATGATGATTATGATTTCTCTACTTGCTTACCTATTGCACTACGCTTGCTAAACAGACGGGCACGGGGTTTCATTTCGAGATTACCTCCTTTACACTGACAAAAGGAACTCGTGGTGTGTATAGGTTATACATCACGAATTAACATATTTAGTTCTTCCTAGAAGAAATTTTTTCTAGAAGATATATTTCACGTATAAAATCTTCACGGCCTGTATAAAGTTACAACCTTATCTGGATATATAAAGAACCTGAACGCACGACTTCCGTTCTTCGGTAACATATTACATGCAAAAATTAAATTCTTTTACATTTTTTTACATTCAAATTCTTTGGGTTTAAAGAAACTTTATACTCATAAGAACATAATTAAAGTTCACTTACATGAGATATATAAAAAAAAAATACACAATTTACCTAAATATTCGTTCGTTGTGGGTCAAACATGCAACAAACCACAATTATAAAAGTAAAGTAAAATTGTAAATGAAAATAGTAAAAGTACGTAAATGTTCTAAAATTAATTGTTACACCATGTACAAAAGTTATTATGTATAGAAAACTTAATTCAATGTGTTACAAATCATCATAATAAAATATCACAGAATACCCTCATTCAGGCTTAGTATAAAAATGTTATGTTAATTGGGTGTAGTTGCATAGTATTGTGAGTATGCTACTTTGTTAGATGTAGGCCAGGAGGTGGTTATTGTAAATATTATATTATTATACTTTTATTTTATATTGTGAATTATATTAAGATGTGGGATTTTAATTTTCTTTTATAAGTAATCATACTTTGTGATGCTTTTATTTCGTTTGGGAGGTTGTTATATAATTGCACCCCCTGAAATAAAATAGTCTTTTTGCCATAGTTTTCTGTTCTAGGATGACGTAAAATTAACTTATTTTTATTCCTTAAGTTGTATTTGTACCTTTTCTTAGTAAAGTTAATGTTTGTTTTTATTTTATTATCTAAGATATTTTTTATTAATATACACACATTATAGGCATATACTTGTGAAAGGTTAAAGATATTAGTTTTAGTGTACAAAAGTTTTGTGGGTGTGACTAAATCATAATTGAATAATCGTTTAATTAATTTATTTTGTGTTATTTGTAAATCCTTAATAGTAGTCTTTGATGCCGAGCCCCAAACTTCAATGAGGTACTCCAAATGGGGTTTAACTAGCGTATTGTAGATAGTATATTTTACTTTATTTGGTATATATTTTCCTGAACCTGAACGCACGACTTCCGTTCTTCGGTAACATATTACATGCAAAAATTAAATTCTTTTACATTTTTTACATTCAAATTCTTTCATGTTTAAATTCTTTTACATTCTGTTTTCCGTGTGGTGATGGAGTAAGAATACATAAAGGATATATTATACATATTACATCTGAAGATTTTTAGATTGCAGGCGACAGAGGGGGTAAGCAGCACACCCGTAACCCACCCGCGACACGTCGCCTTCGTCGTTGAACCGATCACCGGAGCAGGGTGACTTGACGTCAGTGGTCGGTCCGACGGCATACCCCTTGAGGAGAACCCTCTCCTCGACCGACGTCCCCCCCTCGGGGTGATTGTCGGTCTTTCCCCGCGCGATCGGTGCAAGATAAGGAGAACTCGAAATGAAACCCTATATTAACCCGCCTAAGCTGATATAGTAGGTCAATTGCCCTTTCATTGTGGAGGAGGCTCGAGTCCAACAGTGGGACCTACATATATAAGCTGTAATGATTATGATAATGATATTCCGTAATTATTTACCCATATTAAGTCACGTCGAAGATTATTTAAATAATGTTTATTGTCATATTCTTTAAGAACAAACATGGAGTTTTTAACGACAATATTTGTAAGTGTTCAATATTTGAGTGTTTTATGGTATTATCTACACTAATATTATAAAGAGGAAAAATTTGTATCTTTGTGTGTGTACGTTTGTGATGAATAAACTCAAAAACTACTGTGCCGACTTTAAAAATTCTTTCACTTTCACTGATATTATATCAGAGATAAATAATAAACATAGGCTAAATTTTATCCCGATATTCCCACGGGAACTACGCGGGTAAGGCAATTGAAACCGAAGCGAGGCGAGGGCGGGTTGCTAGTGTTGAATAATTTTGATGATATTTTAAGTAATGCAATGTAGTAAAAATGCTATAATGTTGCAAAATGATAACAGCAAGTAATTAATACTGATTTTCGCGCGTTTTTTTACTGACTTAATTTACAAAGATTACTTTCAGTCGGGCACTATTCATATCAAATATTTATTCTGCAAACCCCTTAAAGGTACTTATATGTTTTCAAATGTAAACATCGTTTAAAACAATCCAATAATCTACCAATGGATTGGAACGCGGCCTCAACTACAAGTTAAGATCCGGCGAAAATCTCGGCGGGCTGTCATTTAAAAAAAAATCTTTTTAATGAAATTGTATATACCTATAAAACATTGCTATTTGCTCCCACTGGAGCTATGGTGGTCCTTCGATTGGTTTGGATGATCTTCGAAATAGCATATATCTTTTTTCTTGAAAGTATATTAAATATATAGAAAAAGAGAAAAAAATATGGCTGGACCAAATCCAAAACAACACCCGATTACGAGTTAACTACTAGAGCAGTCATCACCTCCCTCAATCACATAGGTCCGACCTGCTCCAAGATACATTATTCCATTAAAGACTTGATTTTTTAGTTAACAATGACTAGCAGCTTAAGAGATCAATTAGAAATAAGAAGACCCACATCGACACACACATATAGCTCGAATGACAAGTTCACTACCAAAATAAAATATAAAAAATTCAACAAATTTAAAAATGTAATAACCGATAGATACAGAATATTTTAATATGGCTACGCATTTTTTTTTTCTCGTACTAGACGACGAACAATACAAGGCGATTAAACGCTTTAGTCATGCCTTTTCTAATGTTGTATATATATTTTTATAATGATTAGATAAATGCAGGTTATAGGGAAACGAATGTTATCATTTGGTGTTCGGTATTACTAGTGTTCACACGTGTGTAATTGTGCTTGAAATCAACACGTGGTTGTTAATATGGACGAAAAACAGATTGACAATAATGTTAGTATTTTGTTTTATTTTTTATTACTTTATATTTTATAGTGACTATTGTAGAATACATTGTTATTTTTTTTTTCCCGCCATTGCTATAACAGATAACTATAGGAGTTATGTAGACATTATTACTCTGTGCGAAAGAAAATTATGTTTATAAATAACATAGCAGTGACATAGTAGGCTAATTTCCATTATATTCTGAAGGTGTTTTTTTTTTTATTTAATGAAGCTTTGGCAACGAAGCCATCAGCTTAAACCAAATTAGAAAATTAATTATAAGTTCTCAAATTATTTACTTCTTCATATTGTATAACTTATTTATAGTCATTGTCTGTCAGGTAGTCAAGTCGTTATCATTAATTAGGCGCTGAAAACCTAATTAGATAATTTCTCTGGGAATTCCAGTTGAATATGAAAATACACGTAAACCACTCTTATATCACATTCACCACACTTCAGCACCTTAATTATATTATATTACATAAAATATCAGTAAAATTATTCAATATAATACTATAAAACACTAAAAAAATGAATATAATACAAGAGCTTAACATGACATTTCCAAATTCGCGCCGAAACTCCAGAAAGTTAATACAAATCTTTGCCAGGTGTGGGGTATTCTGAAGAAGGTTCGTACATAATGGCGGGAAGTGTATTTTATATACATACTGATTTGAAGAAGAATAAGAAATATGTTATAAAAAAATAATTAAATAATAGAGAGCTCTAGCTAATCTCTACAGATTTAAAATAGAATTATTATTTTATTTTCTTTAGAGGCCATTTTATCGTTATTAGAAATATAACAACATACCGAGTTAAATTTCAATTACTATTTTATTTTCATTGACAAATATTTTATCGTGAGTAGAAATTAAACAGATTACAGAATAAAATTTTTATTATTATTTTATTTTCTACTAGCAATCCGCCCTCGCTTCGCTTCGGTTATAGGTTATAGTCGTTTTACCCGCGTAGTTCCGGTTCCCGTGGGAATACCAGGATAAAATATAGCCTAATTTACGCCCTGATATTATAGCTTTCCATTGGTGAAAGAATTTTTGAAATCGGTCCAGCCGTTTTGAAGATTACCCGAAACAAACAGACAGACAGACAAAAATTTTTAATTGCTATTTTAGGCATAGGTGTCGTGCAAATAACCGTGTGAGCATGAAAAAAGCTTATTATTTTGACATTACAAACAGACACTCCAATTTTATTTATTGGTATAGATTTCAGAAGCCATTTCATAATAATTAGAAATTTAAAAAAATACAGAGTCCAATCTCAATTAGTATTTTATTTTCGTTGGCAATAATTCTATCGTAATTATAAATAAACCAAATTACCTTGTTAAATTTTAATTATTTTTTTTGGAAACCATTTAATCGTAATTAAAAATTAAACAAACAATTTATTCCGGCAATGATGTGGTGGTGATTTTAGCAATTTAGACACTTTGATAACATATTTGTTTAAATTAAGTTTATTTAGAACATGCTTTTTGCAAACATCATACTTCAGTTAGGAGCCATTGCGTGAATTTGTCACTTTATTAATACCATCAAACCAAGTACGAGATGTAAAAACGTAAGAATGATATTGGAAAAGGAATTATTTTTTTTACATGATTTCTAATGTTTACGAGCATTACACACATCAATAAAACTATTTTGCGAATTTTAGCGCGTTTCAGTTTAAATCAAATCACAAAATTCATAAGTCTTGTACAATAATTTTCTTCATAACTTATAGAAAAATAATACACATACTTCTTCATCTGAAGCTCGTGGGTGTCGTAAAAGACGCCTACAAGTTTTCATCGACCTGGGCCGACTCTATTTGATGATGTAACAATTATATTATCAATGACGGTTGACGTCAGTCAGGCGGCCGATCACAACCCTATTGCCAAAACTTATACAATATGTACTATGAAAGAAGAGTACATAATTGAATCGACCCCAAGTAATTGGCATAATGATTAAACATCATTTTTTTTTTAATAAGATTTTGTTGTTCGGAATTTTTCTTCATTTAGTCGACCTTATGGGCAGGCTAAAGTCTTTCGACCATTCTGCGTTGTCTTACGTAGCTTACAAATAATTTTCTTCACATATTAATTAACACTTTTTCATATTGAGTAGCTTATTAAGAGTCATCGTCCGTCAGTAATTCAAGTCATTACCATTAATTGGACGCTGAAAACTAAATTAAATGATTTTTCTGGGAATTCCGGTGGAATATATTTTTTTTTTAATTTATTGAAATAAGGTTTTGTCGCTTAGCGATAATACCGCCATATTACACGAATACAAAATTATTACTACACAATTAACAACTAGATTATGCTACTTACTAATTTATACCGGTGGAATATAAAAAAAAATATAAAAATACACGTAAACCAATCTTATTTCACATTCACTACACTTCAGCATCTTAACTGTATTATATTACATAAAGTATTAGCAAAATTATACAATATGTCGAACATTGTCGATGGTCGGCAGCGTCAGGTCGTGATTGCGTCGAGTTCACGGCACTGTTCTGCCTAAGCCACGCAGACCTTGAGCGTGTGATTCACCGTGTCATCGTCGCAATCGCAGTGGTGACAGGACGTCACTCTCTCCTCGCAGCCTTGTGTAGGTTCTTGCCAAAGCCACCCACGCTAGCGTCGCTGACACCCGCCAGTAAAAACCACGGGGGAGTTCCGGCTAACAGGCACGGTTCCTCCATCACCACTGTGCGGTATCCGAGTATGGTCCTGACGGCCACGGCCCTCTGTAGACGCCAAAAGAGGGCGCTGAGTCGGATAGTGAGGGACCTCGTCCGCACAGGTGCGCCGTACAGGGCCATGGACCGATCCACTCCCGCATACAATCGCCGCCACGTAACGCTAGGTTCTCTTCACATTCGATATGGCTACGAAAGAGCGGACGCCGCGTCGACAAGTCGCGAAAAAAGTTGGCGAAAATACTTTCGGGACCACCAATAGCAGGTGTGCACCAGACCCAGATATTTTATATGGGTCCAGATGCTGAAGGAGACCGTTTTATTGCGCCCAGCCCAGGAAGGAGGCTGCAACGCAACGCCTAGTCGTAGCCAATCGCAAAACATGAGTCCGCACAACGTCCCCTGTTCGGTTCACCTAGAGGACGCTGCGCCCCTCCAAATAGTTTTCCATTAGCTGCCTCAGATATAGAGGTAAGTCATGATACCTTCGTGAATATCAGACTATTAAATGCGTTGGCAATGTTCAAAGACACCGACTACAGTATCACTTAGTCAGTGAGTGCTTCCGTGACCACAGCCCTCAGACCGCGATCGTGGTACGTCCCATCCAGAAACCAAATTGAACGTCCGAAAGAACCAACCAACCTCGCCTAGGTGCTGGCTGATGCGGACAGCCAGGATTCTCCTCCCTCCTTCCAACACCCAAGTAATTTCCCAAACGCTAAACAAGCATTTTTCCCTGAAGCGTGATCCCAGGTGTTTGAGGATCAGGGCCAGAACACAGATTAAAATACAATCTGTTACAATATAACTTGCCATTAGTGAAGGATTTTTTTAAACTTGTTTAGTGGCGTAAGCGTGAAACCTTAACAAACTTACTTTTGCATTTATAATATTAGTTAGACTTAGATAAACTACAATTAACAAACATAATTAATAACAATTGATTAAATATTATATATCTATATATTATATATATAAAAGAAAGTCGTGTTAGTTATATTATAACTCAACTATATATTTATAACTCAAGAACTGCTGTACAGTAGTGGCTGAAAATTGGTGGGGAGGTAGCTTAGAACCAGGAGACGGACATAGGATACTTTTTATCCCGTTCTTCTCCTTCTTCTTCTTCTTAATAGCAATGGACTACTTTTTATCCCGTTCGATCGCGTTCCCGTGTGACGTGACATAAAATGTCAAATAGATAATAATAATTTTTTTTTGTTTCTGTTTGTCCATTCGGACAGGCAAAGGGGTCAAAGCCCATACAGCCAAATCTGATACAATTTTCTTCATATTATTTAACATTTCTTTATATAGAATAGCTTATTCATAGTCATGTCTGTCAGTAAGTCAAGTCGTTACCATTGATTAGGCGCTGAAAACCTAATTAAATGATTTCTCTAAGAATTTCGGTAGAATATGAAAATACACATAAACCACTCTTATATCAAATTCACCACACTTCAGCACCTTAACTGCATTATATTACATAAAATATCAGCAAACTTATTTAATATAACACAATAAAACACTAAAAAAATGAATATGTCACCGGATAATTGTACGAACCGTCAGTTTCATTAACAATGCCGCGACCAAGACGATCGAATTTTGCCCGACAAAGCCGTAATGGTTCTTCCAATAGAGACTACATATATATTCGGCAATTTAGAAAATATATTTACGAAAAAAAATTATGGCGATATGAAGTTCGCCGGGTTAGCTAGTTAATATATAAATAAACCATGTGTTTACACTATAATTAGACTACTACCGTAAGAGAACTATATATTTTTTTTATATACGTCACTTCCACCCATAAAAAGATGAGTTACTTCTAAGTCGTGCTTAAAGTTTTACTAGAATAAAATTTATACATTTTAGCGCAAAGTAAATTTCAAGTACCTTACTTATTCAAAGTGATTAATTGTATATTTTTAGTTGGCTGTGTCCTTGGTTTGACACGAGTGGAATTTTCAATCACTAGCCAATTCATTTCCATTGTTATTCTAAATTTTGCATGGTTTTTTGACAATGTCGTCTTTGCGACACTATTTTTTTAATGCTGTTTCTGACAAATGAGCATACAGCAAACCTGATGGTAATTGATACTGCCAGACGTTTACTAAGCCGCTGCCTACCATGAAGGAAATAAAGACTGTGAATGGGTGCAATGAGGTATAGATATTGATACTAAAGGCATCATTAAAACCTACCACAAGCAAACACCCTCAGGAAGTTTGTGATACTATTTCGGATGGAACGGACTGCGACCCGCGCTGTAATGTGATTCTACCACATATTCTATTTTATAAAAATATACAGTTACGCTAATAATGACTAATAGAGGATTTCATCATCGCAACCCACATAAGTCCCACTCGGGCCTCCTCCACAATGGGAGAGAATTTAACCTTCTATACTATGCTGGGCAGACATGTTGGTGTAGCGTTTCATTTCAAGTTTTCCTTCTCTTGCACAAATGTTATATGCGTATTATATCCCTTAGTCGTCTTTTACGACATCCACGGAGAAGATAAGGAGTGACGAATTGTATTCTTACTCCGTCACCACGCGGAAATAGAGGATTTATTACGTATATAACTGTAGCCAAACAAAGGTATTTTTACACATTTTGATAAAACTTAGTTCCTTATCTGCCTTCTTTCTTCTCTCTGTTCTCGTACTTTTTAATGAAAACATTCATTTTTAAGATTTAAAAAAGTTCGCATATTTTTGATCACAAACACTAGCTTATACCCGCGACTTCGTCCGCGTGGAACAGTTACTTTGGGCTAATGCTAACTTTAACCCGCGATTTTGTTTACGTAGGTGAAAATATTATTAATAATACAATTCTGTCACACATGATTTTTTCGAAACCTAAGCGTTTATGTAGTGCACGCAGCGCCAGCTCTCAAAAAGTAAAAAAACCTGATTCTTAAACATTTTTCATTGTTGCTCCGCTCCTATTGGTCTTAGCGTGATGATATATAGCTTATGGGCTTCCTCGATAAATGGGCTATCTAACACTGAAAGAACTTTTAAAATCCGACCGGTAAGTTCATGAGATTAGCGCGTCCAAATAAACAAACTCTTCCGCTTTATATATTAGTATAGATTAAAATTTTATCACGTGAGATTTTTAATCTGGGTTAACCGATTTTGACGATTATTTTTTATTGAAAGCTGGTTCTTCAATTATATCCATTTCTGAAAACAGCATCACTGAGAATGCCATGTAACTCAAATTTGCATGAAGTATGTGCGTGGCAAATGGTGTCAAAGGGTCGTAAAAGACGACTAAGGAATTATTGCAGATGACATATAGGTATAGATGACATCTATGCAATAGAAGTAAAACTCGAAATAAAACTTATACCAACCCGTCTGACAAGCGTGGTATAGTCCGTCAATTTCCCTCCCATTGTGGAGGAAGCTCAAGCCCAGCAGTGGGACGTAAGTGAGCTATGATGTGACAAATAGACGAATAACTCAATATCACGCCTATATTTGAAGTCAGTTTTTTTGTTAAATTATTTGCCATGTGATGACGCAGTAAGAACCATTCACCATTCCTTTTCTTCCCTGTGTCTTAAAAGATGAAGGGATATAAAATATTATTAGACTGAATCAATCAGCTAATAACCCAATCTATACTCTATACTAATATATAAAACTGAAGAGTTTGTTTGTTTGAACGCGCTAATCTCAGGAACTACTGGTCCGATTAGAACAATTCTTTCAGTGTTAGATAACCCATTTATCGAGGAAGGTTATAGGCTAGGTTATTATATCATCATGCTAAAACCAATAGAACCGGAACACCAATGAAGAATGTTTCAAAATAGAATTATTTTTTCCTTTTGAGTGCTTTCGCTGCGTAAACGGCTAATTTTCGCAAAAATCATGTGTGACAAAATCGTATTATCAAAAAATATTTTCATCTTCTACGTAAACAAAGTCTAAAGTTAAAGTTAGCGTTATCCCAAAGTATCTATACCACGCGGACGAAGTCGCGAGCAGAAGCTAGTTAGAAATAAAATAATTGTTTTAAACAGAATAAGTTTAGTACAGGTTGTATTGAACGCATTTAATTAGAAATTCATTTCCAATACTTATCAGTTAAGCTCCAACGGTATCTACGTATAGTATTCGATTTTGCATTTAAATTGTCGCCTTAGTGGTAAATAATGTTCGGGCCGACCACTGATGACAAGTAACCCTGCTCCGGTGGTCGGCCCAACGACGAAGGCGACGTGCATCGTGGGTGGATTACGGGTGTGCGTGCTTACGCCCCTCTGTCGTCCCGGACGGAGTGGTGCGAGGAGCGCGCCGACCGCAACCAACCCCAAAAAAAAAAGTGGTAAATAATGTGCGTTTCTATCGGATCTATTAGCGTATTAATCTCAATGGTATCTCAAATTTATTTTATGGTACCAACGAATTATTGTCTAAGATCTGACTGCATAATTATTCATGTAGGTTTCATCATCATCATTTCAGCTCATACATATCCACTTTTAGGCTCGAGCCTCCTCCACGATACGAGGGAAATTGACCTAAACTGGTCAGGCGTGTTGGTATAGGGTTTCATTTCAAGTTTTCCTTCTCTCATAGTTGTCATGTTTTAAACGTGTTTAATCCCATAGTCGTTTTTTTACGACACCCAGAGGCAAGAGAGGGGGTGACGAATTGTGTTCTTACTCCATCACCACACAGATTAGGCAGGATGTAGGTTTAACCAAAACGTAATTGTTCTATAAGTATATACGCATATAGTCTGTATAAACTTTGAATAAAATCTCTTTGACTGTACTGTGATTGTATCTGGCTGGTTTTGGTACTATGAAAAAACTTACATTTCAAAAAAGAAAACACCCTGCACTAAAGAAATAATCCTTGTATTGCGGGGGACTTTACAAACATATAATTAACGGACACAAATTACATTTTGTTGATCATACAAATTGTTGTCCTGCGTGGGATTCGAATCCTCGACACTGGCACTGTAGGTCGGTATCATAACCACTACGCCATCTATGCAGTCAGGATGTGAAAGACATTGAAGATAAACTTGTGTCTTTCACATTCCATTCTCCGCATAAATACTCTGTAATTTTCATTATTGTCTTTGTGTTATCATCTATTTTATCAGTATTGAGTACTTAAAAGAGTTACGTTAGAGACATTGTTACACATATTTATTTAAGTGGGTCAATACCCATATCTTAATTGATATATAGAAATCGAACAAGAATGAATTTTATTTATCATAGCAGATATATTTTTCTGTCATAGTAACGTTAATTATATTTTTATCTTAGAATAATAACGTATAAAAGGTAAGTTCACGCACAAAAAATGAATTTAAATTGGAGCCTAGTGGAGCTTACGCCGGACCATTTCGTAGTGTGCAACGTACCTAATGTACGTATGTACGCAACTCTTAAAAAATAAATGTGTAATTATGACGGTTTGTGCATTCAAATGCACACCATTTGAACACACACAACACATTTGAAAACATAAAAAGTGTATTAACCTTAGAATAATAACATATAGAAGGTAAGTCCACGCACAAAAAGTGAGGCATTTCAATTGGAGCCTAATGGAGCTTACACCGGAACAGTCAGTAATGTACAAGTCATTGCACTGCACGAACGTACGCAACTCTTAAAAAATAAATAGGTAATTATGACAGCTTGTGCATTCAAATGGTGCCACAACACATTTAAAAAACATAAAAAGGTTTTTAACATTACTTTTAAAAGTATTTCGATGATTTATGTTAATAAAAACAAAATTTGATTTCATAATTTGTATAGTGGTTTCCGTGTGTACGTGTGTAATCGTCTGTCCGCCATTAATATTTTTAGATTCAAATTTTTAAAGTTCGAAGTACTGACACTATCCTTCTATACGTTATTATTCTAAGGTTTACTTTTTTTTTTAAAGTATTTCGACGATTTATATAAATAAAATCAAAATTTGATTTCATAATTTGTGTAGTTGCGTGCGTACGTGTGTAATCGCCTGCGCGCATGTAGTATTTGTGGCTTCATGTTTTTGATCGTTTAAGTACCGACACTATCCTTCTATACGTTATTATTCTAAGATTTTTAGATTATGTTTTAGATAAAAAGGATAAGATGGTCCTTTGTGGGTATCACATTTACTAAACATGTTGAATGTATTTTTTTTATTGCTGACGGTAGCAAACGTGCAAACAGTACACCTGATGGTAAGTGTTGCTGCCGCTCATGTACCCTTGCAAGGCCGATGCCTACCGTGAAGAAAGTGAAGGGAGTGTGCTTCGCTTCGGTGATAGTAAAGGCTATCGGCTCTCTCGCTCACCGAACGAAGCGCTGTAACAAATTGCAACTCAGACGTCGATTTCTGTGAGTGTGTAATACTATGCCGAACGGACCCATCCACGCCTATGGACAGATAACTGTCAACAGTGTGGCCCTACCACTATTAATTTTATCGTAACAAGTCATAAACATGGTCAGCGCACATGCTGGCCCTACCGTTCGGGGTGACGAGAGAGCGGCGCGCGGCCCACCCTATTTCCCCTCCTTCACCATTGGGCCTACCACCGATAGCGAGTTTCTTGTCGTATGTGACCAGCCCGGCGCGATGCCCTATGGGGTACCTACCCTCCCTTTTCAACGTCCCTACCGGCACGTCGATCGCCCTCACACGGTCAGCCCCTTTGCGGGTGATGAACTATTCCCTGGTACAGTCACCCGGGGCCTTGGCTAGAGCGGTATCCGGCGCAGGTACTTGCGCCCGAGTCGCCGGCGTCGTATCGTGTCGCCTTAGAGGAGTTCCTCTCGCGTACGCTCCGCCGCCTCCTTCCATGAGATGACTGCCTAACGGAAGGCGGCGACCGCATACAAAAATAGGAATTCCTAAAAAGTTTCGCATGTAATCATTTGAACCTTCTCAGATACTCCACTGTTTAACATATTTTTATCTAATGGTTTCCGATGTTTATGCGAATGTTTCATGTGTAATATATACACTTTTGTTTCAAAAGTATTTTTTACGCATTTTATAGCGTTTGTATTTTAGCCGAGGCCGCGGGTGACGTGACCGGGGATTTTAGTCCGTCACCCGCCGAGAGGCCGACCGCGTGAGGAAAGACCGACGTCCTCCCCGAGGGGGGGACGTCGGTCGATGAGAGGGTACCCCAATAGGGAGTATTTCGTCGGGCCGACCACTGATGTCAAGTAACCCTGCTCCGGTGGTCGGCCCAACGACGAAGGCGACGTTGTTTTCGGGTGGGTTGCGGGAGTTGCGTGCTTAAGCCCCTCTGTCGCCCCGGACGGAGTGGTGCGGAGGCGCGCCGACCGCAGCCCACCCACAAAAAAAAAAAAAAAAAGCGTTTGTATTTTATTTATTTTAAAGAAAAGATATTAAGAAGTTTAACTCAATGATCGGCCAAAATTTCACGGCAAAATCAATTCAAGGCTTAATATCTCGCTTAATATTGATCTTAGCGATTTGGTCTATAGAACTTTTTTTGTAGAAAATTGGATTCCTTACAAGTCTGTCTTTAACATTTTTCATTTACTTTCCGTAGATCTTGTTATTTACGAGATAAATGCGAAAAAACGATAATTTTATGGACAAATCAGGTTCAGTGGCCCGTACTGCCTCGTCAGTGTGAGTTACGACTTTGTCGCAATGGGCACTTTTGTAGAGCGTTCAATTCTGAGAAAAAACCAAAAAACCATCTTCGGTCAAAGTGATCCCATGAAATGCCGTTGAGCTTTAGAAATTTAAAAATAAAAAATCAGAGTTTTCGTGTATTTTCAATGGGAAATCTTCACACGCCTTGGCCGAGGACTTAAATAAGGACTCAAACTTTCAGGCAATTGTTTTTTGGGTATTTCCAACAAGAATTCACTATGGGACCGAAAAAACAAAAGAAAGTAAAAAAAGAAATCACCCATATATATATATATATATAATATATGTGTGTATATGTGTATATATATATATATATATATTCTTATACCTAATACATATAAATTATATACATATATGCTAGTTTATCGTGATAATTAAAAAAATCATAACTAATTTCTGACTTGTTTCTCTTTTATCCTACTAATACGATCCATATATTTAAATTACGATTGCTAATGAAGTTTTCACTTCTCCCGTGCGCTCTTAAGCACAAACGTTTTTTTTTGTCACCAAAACAAATTGCTAAACGCGCCTAAAGAAGTTTTTACTTCAAAAAGTTATACAGAGATAAAGAGATGACGTCTTAAATAGTGTAAATAAAACAAACGTTAGCTCGAGCTTATAGTAATAAGGCATATGCAAATTAATTTATCTTTAATGGTAATAAGATATATGTGTAGATAACATCTATAATATTGTTAAGCTGCTACATTAAAATAAATATCCTTGTCACTATTCCATATTAATTTCAATATTATTTTAACCTAGTATGCCGTTTTTCCTGCTGTGTATTATTTTATCTTACCTCTATGATTCATTATCATCTAAGCCTATATATGTCCCGCTGTTGACCTCAGCTGACCGCTGGGTGGGTTACGGGTGTGCGTGCTTACGCCCCTCTGTCGCCCCGTACGGAGTGGTGCGAGGAGTGCGCCGACCGTAACCCACCCCAAAAAAAAAAGGCCGCCTCCTAAATTGACCTATTCCGCGGTGGTCAGACGTGTTGGAATAGGACATTGTTTCGAGCTTTTCTTCTCTTACTATTTTATTTGCTATGACAATAAACAGCTAAAATATACATAATACTAATTCACTGCTTATATAGCTGATGCAGTGATTAGAAAGGCGGCACGAGGTGCTCTCCTTCCGACTAGTGCAGGTGTTGACGGGGCATGGGTGCTTCGCCAAATACAAGGTCGTTAGGAGGGAGAGTACACCGTCCTGCCACCACTGCGATTGCGACGATGACACGGCGCAGCATACGCTCGAGGCCTGCGCCGCTTCGGCAGCGCAGCGCCGTGAACTCGTCGCAATCATTGATGCCGACCTGACGCTGCCAACTATCGCTAGGGCGATGGTCGGCAGCGTCAGGAATTGGGACGCGGTCGCAGTCTTCTGCGAGGCAGTGATCTCGCAGAAGGAGGCGGCGGATCGCCTGCGCGAGGAGCGCAGCCTCGATGAGGCAATCCGCCGCCGGCGACTGGCGCGCATACCTGCGCCTCATGCCGCCCTAGCCGAGGCCACGGGTGACGTAACCGGGGAATTAGTCCATCACTCGCCGAGAGGCCAACAGCGTGAGGAAAGACCGACGTCCTCCCCGAGGAGGGGACGTCGGTCTATGGGAGGGTACCCCAAGTAGGGGGTATTCCGTCGGGCGACCACTGATGACAAGTAACCCTGCTCCGGTGGTCAGCCCAACGACGAAGGCGACGTGCACGTGGGGTGGGTTGCGGGTGTGCATGCTTACGTCCCTCTGTCGCCCCGGACGGAGTGGTGCGAGGAGCGCGCCGACCGCAACCCACTCCAAAAAAAAGGGATATAATTTTTTATAGTCAAATCAAATCAAATCATTTATTCTGCATAGGCCCCTTAAGGGCACTTACATATTGTCAAATTTCACAACGTTTGAACACAATTCAATAATCTACCACCGGATCGGAACGCGGCCATAAACTGAGACGATCCGGCAAGAAACTCAGCGGGCAGTAATTTTTTTCTTTAATCTTTTAAATATACCGAATTTTAAGCTTCGAACAACATATATGGTATTAGCTTCAGTGTGATGCCCTTCGAAATTGTATATATGTAATTTTCAAAATTTAGTATAATATAAAAAAATTATTAAAGAAAGGAAGAAAATATGGCTGGACCAGATTCAGTAGAATATATATCTGAATCCTAACAAAATAAGGTGAGTTTCATGAATGCACTATGTGAAATCGTGTTCCATACTTCAATGGGTATTCCCCTTTTAGATACAAGCGATTTTATGCTGGCTCCATATACTAGATAAGTGAGGTCCATATGGTAACCCCTATGGCATTCAACGTGTTAAATTAAAGGAAAAAAAATTACAAAACTCTTTTTAGACCTAGTGTATTTTATGGATCAGAATGTTAAGCTGCAAAAGCTACGGATAAGAATAGACTGCACGTAGCAAGATGCGAATATTAAGATATCGTAGATGTGCGCTGTGGATAATTTTCTTTTCCTTTTTTATTTACGCCGTGGGTGCGAATCTCACACAGGACCACACTGTTGAGAGGTTACTCCTCAGGGGGTATTCCGTCGGGCCGACCACTGACGACAAGTCACCCTGCTCCGGTGGTCGGTCCAACGACGAAGGCGACGTGTCACGGATGGGTTACGAGTGTGCGTGCTTACGCCCCTCTGTCGCCACGGACGGAATGGAGCGACGAGTGCGCAGACCGTAACCCACCCTCAAAAAAAAGGACTACACTTGTGCGATGCGCAAGTTATTGTTCTGAGTCTGGATGTAATTTGTGTTCGTTAACTATTTAAGTCTCCCGCAACACAAGGATTATTTCCTTAGTGCAGGTGTTGTTTTAAAAAAAATGTATTTATTTGTTTAAAGGACGTGAAAGAAGAGCTTAACGTCAAACGTCAGGAAAATGACGTCGACGCATTGGAGTCTGTGCTGTACCATGTGGGGGAAATGGGGTTATATCAGAAGCTGTTATTCATTGGTATGTTACCGTTTGGCTTCTTCTTCGCGTGGATATACTTCGTACAGATGTTCATAGCAGTGACACCGCAGAACTATTGGTGTAAAGTGCCTGAGCTGACCAACTTAAGCATGGAATTGAGGTGAGAATTTTGATGTGAAACATCTATAGTCAAGGGTGATCCCGATTGTCGCGTGGCGTTAACGCCACGCTTCGAGATACCATTTTAATTAACTACAATTAAAAATCCGGATACATATGTGTACATTTTTGTAACGAAACCATAGTGCGATTTAAAATTTGTACAACGCCATCTAGTGCGCTTAAAGTAAATTGTTACCTATAATGAAAATAAATGTTTATTGAATAAAAATCATCATTTTCTTGGAAAAAAATCGTAATATTATTTTTATTAATGTGCTATTTTAGTTCCTGTCGTAATCTGTTCTTTTATGCATATATACTTCTATAAAATAATGTATGATTCTCTTACTTTCCAACATAAGTATACCATACCTACTTACAGTACTTTCACGTACGAAAACTGGACAATCGCTTTTTATAGGTGTTTTATTAGTTTCAGATGTATATTTATTTGTTTGTGTTACAGACTCCTAGGAATTGGATTTTGATACACTTTCAACAGTCAGATTTCATTTAAAATTTGTTAATTTAACAAGTGACAACAAATGACGATAAAATAATTTAAATAGCTTGTCTCATTATCATCATCATCATTACAGGATTAGATTTCTTTATAAAATATATTTTGTAGCTGAGATTTAGTCTTAGCTCGATAGATGTCGTTATTTCTGTTTGCTAGATCATACTTTCTTAACCGATCCTTTTGATTTGAACTACGTAGAAGTGTGTGAGGGAGACGTAGCGACCCTATGTTAGGTCGTGAGCTACTGAGCGGTGAACTAATATCATTTCTTTGTAATATTTTAAATAATAGTAGAAATCGTATTATTTTATTCAATACTTTACATATTAGTTCCTGTCGTAATCTATTTTCTACAAGTATAGATGAATAAATCATATATACTTGTAGAAAATAATTTCGAAGCTTCACATCTGCCAGGCGTCCTGAGCGACGGCTTACTTTTTTTTTCTTTCTGTTTGGTGACAGTAGGATGAAATTCGCCATCTTTCTTTACACTTGGGTTTGGTAAAAGATGACTAAGCGATATTATATATAGATAATTCGTAGGCAAAAGAAGGATAACTCGATATAAAACTATATTGGTACGTGGTATAATAGGTAAATTGCCCTCCTATTCTGCAGGAGGCTCGAGCTCAGCAGTGTACGTCTATAAGCCGAGATAAAGATGGTAACAATGATTATTTTTTTGTTATGACGGTAATTAAGCGAGCTTTTCAGCGTTCATGTTCACGGGCGGACTAAATGACTCACGTCCAACAAATTATCGTTTTTACAGAAATTTAAATCTACCCACTACAGATTTAGTTATTAAATTTTGACCCACATTTTGATACAAATTTATTGCCAATACAGAAAGAAAATAATATCTGAATTATTAGGAATGTATAACCGCTAATTACTACCTTTTTAAATAAAAGGTAAACATGTTGTTCATTTACTTAGAAATGCTATTATTTTATTTATTTAGCTTACAGAGTGACATATTCTCAGTGGCGAATAAACTTATAAATAAGGAAAACGAGAAATTAATGTTTATAAATTCGATAATATAATGAGCATTAACAATCTGTCTATTTGCTTGATTATAAAAGCATATTTAAATATTTAATTACTGAAGAACAATAGGCTTTATATGACATTATTTCACAAGTGTTTTTGTTATTGTCATTTATCCCTCATAATACTGCATAGATTTTAATGCTTGATACGCCATTTTAAAGATTATTCTCCACTTTAATGATAAAGAATAAGTAAATATTTTTAAGTAGTAGGACCACGCTGTTGACTGGGGTTGACTGTCCGTCTGTACCACACTCTCGCAGAAAATCGACGTCCAAGTAGTAGCAATTTGTTACTGCGCTTCGTTCGGTGAGCGAGAGAGCCCGACGTCCATCTTTCTGAGGGTGTCTGCGTGTGGTGGATTTTGTTGATGCCTTTAGTATCATTAAACTTCATTCCACGCATTCACACTCACTTTCGTTATGGTAGGCAGCAGCCTGCAAAAGGCGGCATGTCATGACCAGCAGCGTCAATTACTAGCAAGCTGTTTGCTTGTTTGCCAACGTAAGTAATAAAAGAAAAATATTAGTGTTTTCATTAAATAACAATAAAAATTTTATTCTCTAGCGTATATGAACCATAAAAAAATGGCTAAATGCGAGACGGAGTTGTGCACTTAGGGTTTCGTACCATCTTATATATATAAATCTCCTGTCACGATGTTTGTCCGCGATGGATTCCTAAACTACTTAACCGATTTTAAATTAAGTTGGCACACCGTGAGCAGTCTGGTCCAACTTGAGAAATAGGATAGCTTAGATCTTTAATTATAGTCGCAATTTTATTTTATTACAAATTATTTGTCTATATTGGTTCAAACCTTAGTTCTTCCTATCATCGATTATGCTGATGTGTGCTACCTCGACCTGAATGCAGATCTGCTCAATAAGCTGGACCGACTCCTCAACAATTGCATTCGATTCGTTTTTAACCTACGTAAATTCGATCATGTAACCACATTTCGCTCTCGCCTCAATTGGTTACCGATTAGGCAAAGACGTAGCCTGAGGACTCTTTCTTTGCTCTACTCTATTCTTAACTCTCCTAACGCTCCTTCCTACTTAAAACTGAACTTTCAATTTCTTTGCTCCACCCATGACCGTGCTCTTCGTTCCTCCAATAATCTTCTTCTTCACTGTCCCTCTCACTCTTCTAGTCTGGTGCACTCCTCCTTTGGGATCCAGGCCATTCTTCTCTGGAATGCATTGCCTCTGGACTTCAGAATGGCTACCAGTCGCGACGTTTTTAAGGCCATGGTCAAACGATTATACTTGAATTTTCTGGCGGAGTCGACACATCTGTGACAGCTCACATCCACTCATTCAAATATCATTATCATTATTTATGTATGTATGTATATGTATTTATATATATTTATAGAGTATATATGTATTATGTAATAGTAATTATATATAATTGATTTACTACGCGACATCGTTAACCACCTTGTATTGCACCTGCCTGACATTATTTCTGCTCCACCCTAGGTCGGCTGGTAGAGAATGCCTATGGCATTAAGTCCGCCTTGTGCGTTTGTTTGTGCAAAAGTTATAAATAAATAAATAATATATTTAATTGACAGTCACAATTATCTGTTAACTCTAAAAGATTCTAACAGATGGCGATATCTGTTGACTGGATTTAAGTAATTTAAGTAATTTGTGTGTGCTCAATGAGATTCGAGAATGGTTTAGATTCACAATTGGACCCGGTAGGTGGCGCTTTATTTGAACAGAACAACGTCTGTTGGGTCAGCTAGTTATCTATAAAAATCGCGTTTGTTGTATGACATTTATTTTATTTTGTTTTTAGTATTTGTTGTTATAGCGGCAACAGAAATACATAATTTGTTAAAATTTCGCGGTTTTTGAGATACAGCCTGGTGATAGACTGACGGACAGACAAACGGACAGACAGCGAAGTCTTAGTAATAGGGTGCAGTTTTTACCCTTTGTGTGCGGAACCCTAAGATTTACCCGTAAGATTTGTCGTAACCAAGAAATTATAATATGCAGTTCTATCCAAGAGAAGACAACACAGCTGAGATGAATAATTCTGTGGTAGTCTTACATCCTCATTACTTATGAATAAAATCTTAAAGGCACATTATAATAACAAAATCTCAATATTACAGACAAAATTTATCAGTACCCGTCACTATGACAGGTGAATTAGAACGATGTATGACCTTCGACGCTAACTGGACTGAAGTGCTGCAAACGTTGAAGCCACCCTCATTAGAAACACCCCTAATACCTTGTCAGTATGGTTGGGAGTTCGATCTTACGGATATACCATATGAAACTATTGTTACTGAGGTGAGTTAAATGACTTACTTTTTGAGGAGAACCTTTTATTTTTTGTTTGCGATAAGTTTGCGAGGAAAAAGGGCTTAAGCAACTGCTATATCGCGCACTTTAAGCGTATTGATCACACACGTTGAAGTGAATAATGTATTTTTTTTCTTTTATTTTTTATATTTTTTTTTTTATGGCTGGGCTATAGTAAGCACACACGCGGTCCATTCCGTGCGGGGCGACGAAAGGACGGCGCGCGGGACCACCCGTACCCACGTCGCCTTCGTCGTTGGACCAACCACCGGAGCAGGGTGTCTTGTCGTCACTGGTCGGCCCGACGGAATACCCTTTCGGGTAGCCTCACCTCTCGGCGTCCCTGTCCCGGGACATCGGTCGCCGTCGCGCGGTCAGCCTCTCTGCAGGTGACTAACTAAAATCCCCGGTCCGGTCACCCGCGGCCTCGGTTAAAGTGAATAATATATAATGAATACTTGCCGCAAATTATCGTATCCTCATCATCATCGCAGCGCCTATAGATGCCACTGCTGGGCTTGAAATCCCTCTGCAATAGGAGGTAAATTAGACATATTAGCTGGTGAGACAGGTTGACATAGGGTTTTATTTTGACGTTATACAAGAGAAAGAAACCTCGAAATAAAACCCTATTCTAACCTGTTAACAGGAGCCTGTCTAACAGGAGCTACAGATTTATTTGTTTTGGGTGAGCAATGGTTCTGACGCACGCCGGCCGTTGCGTCTGGGGTGACGAAAGAACAACACACGGCTCCACAACTCACTGTATTCCCATTCGTCATTGGGCACTGCAACCGAGTTTTTGACGTCCACGGTCAGCCCGACGGGTTACCTTTTCGGGTACACCTAGATACTCGGGTATCCTTATCCGACGCCCTCGCTCACGCGGTCACCCTCTTTGCGTGTGACGAACCATTTCTCGGTCTAGGCACCCGTGGCTTCGGCTAGGGCAGCATCAGGCACAGGTAACGGGCACTATATTAATGAAAATTCGTATTGAAATACGTGTTAGAAAAATTAAATAAACAAAATCCTTGTAATTATAGATATCCTACTGGGCATTGTGGCGGTTAAGACGATCAGTGTCAGAGAAAATCATTATCTAATCCATACATAATATGTGTGATTTATTACAGACTAGTAACCCTTTCTCGCTTCGGTATCAGTCGCCTTATGGACGCCATACACGTTAGGTTTTGCATGATGGTTTTGCCTGTGCATGCATAACCGACAGGCATAACCGAGTTTCGTATTGCACATACACGTTAGGGTTTGCATGCACAGTTTTGCCATTTAACTCTCAGTTGAGCTACGTGACGGTTTGTGTAGGACGCCTACCTCTCTTAGTGGAGCTACATCTACGTAGTACATGACGGTGTGTGTAAGACACTAATACCTAACTACAATGAACAACGACGATGTGATAGCTGTACTTGGCTTAACACTTGTTCTGCAGAACAGAACAAGAAAAAGAGATCGCACTGAATGGTCTAAACGCTGGTTATTGAAAAGAAAGCAATTCTCCCACGTAAATTTGATAAATGAATTGAGATTTACACCAATAGATTACAACAATTGTTTACTAATGTATGAGAACTGTGCAGGCAAGCTCGTCGGACGCCACACACGCTAGGTTAAGCTCGAGCGCGAGCATAACCGAGCGGCATAAAATATCAATTTTCATAATTGCTCGGTTGCATGTACATGCATCGATAACTGTACAGTTTTATCCCATACACGCTAGGGCTTGCCTGTCGGTTATGCATGCACAAGCAAAACCATCATGCAAAACCTAACGTGTATGGCGTCCATTACCGGCGTAGTTCCCAATCCCATTTGCTACAAACATAAAACACAGTTCAAATAACAAATTCGTTTGGCAAAACACGCTATGCTTTACAATTGTAGTAGCTACAACAAAATAAACATTACACACATGTTTATTTTTACAAACACCTTGCATTAAATTAATGAGAATATGCCTTAATGAGGAGCTGCTCATAACCAATCTGTATTGTTATCAAGATAATCCGAGATTTTATAATAAACTTAAGATACGGAATATTACTATTATAAATCCACTACCTTTTTTGGGGTGGGTTACGGTCGGCGCACTCCTCGCACCACTCCGTCCGGGGCGACAGAGGGGCGTAAGCACGCACACCCGTAACCCACCTGTGTCACGTCGCCTCCGTCGTTGAACCGACCACCGGAGCAGGGTGACTTGACGTCAGTGATAAATCCACTACCTACAATAAATCCACTATATTCGAGGCAGACAGGCTAATAAACGTATGGATAAAGAAACAAGTGAGATCGAAGTTTCTTTGTACACTAGAATATTTTAAGTAATTCACACATGTACACAATTACTCTCCTCTATTTACAGCGAGGTTGGGTATGCGGCTCTGCCAGTATAGTTCCAACAGCTCAATCTTTATTTTTCGTCGGATCGTTAGTTGGTGGTGTTCTTTTGGGATGGATTGCTGACAAGTATGGCAGAGTACCGGCATTGATGGGTAAGATAATTTACATCTCCAAATTGAAAAGGATATTCGGAAGCTTATTTTTTACAACTTGTATCTAAATAATATAAAATCACATTAGCCATAGCCTACCATAAAAAACAAGAAATAACCTTTATAGTTACAGTACTAATTATTTGAGATTTTTTGACATCATCATCATCATCGCAGCCCACACACGTCCCACTGTTGGGCTCTGGCCTCCTCCAAAATGGGAGGGAATTTGACCTACTATACCATGCTGGTCAGACATATTGGTATAAGGTTTCATTTCCAGCTTTCCTTCTCTTATAAAATTCTTCATAATTATAAAACTTTTTACTTTTTTTCATATAAAAAAGTGCATGGGGAGGCAAACTGTTTTTAAACTCAAAAAATACCAACATTATCATTGCTTTAACGGCTATTTTAGTCCTAAACGTAGTAAGAGACATGTTTTATTTGTTGTGTCTATGCAAATTCTTTCAAACAATCTCTTGGAACTAAATGACAATGAGTGATAATTATCAAAGGTGCTACTAATTACCTGATAATAATTTATCAATTCCAAATCAGATTTTACTGGTATCATTATCAAAATAACGAATATCATATTACTAATGTCTATAGAGATTATCATAATTATATATCAATAAATTATGGCATATAATACAATTATGTTATCATGATGATAATGATGATGATGAAATTATGTATCATCAACATAATCATCCCAGCCTACATAAGTAATTTTAAAAAGTAAGTTTCTATGTTCATAAAAGCCGATATTCGATCCACAGTGTGTTGTTGCCCCGGACGGATTGGGAGAATGCGTCCATACCATAACCTAGACCCAAAAACATCTAATAAAACCGTAATCGATTTAATCAACGAAGGAAATCCAAACTTTTCTAAATTATGTGGCCGTTTAAGTTAAATTTTGATTCATCTCGGCTCCTATACGTCCTACTGTTGGGATCGAGCCTCCTCCGTAATAGAAGGCCCCAGTATGCCAGGCTGATCGCGTTTTGTGACGCTTGCACGCAGTAGCTACTTAATCCATCGTCTTGGAATTGCGCATATAGGTATGTTGTCAGGGTTACAGAATTATATTAGGCTTTTCATCCTAGAAAAAATATTATTCCCAACTAAACATTTTTATTGACAACATAAACATTAATATAGATTTTAAGATATTAATCAAAATTATACGTGTGTTGACGCAGTAAGAATACAATTGATCTGCTGATTGCCTGCACAGATAGCGTAGTGGTTAATGATAGCGACCTACAGTGCCAGCGTCAGGGGGTTCGAATCCCACGCAGGACAACACTCTGTGCGATCCACAAATTGTTGTTCTGAATCTGGATGTAATTTGTGTCCGTGAATTATATGTTTGTAAAGTCCCTCGCAATACAAGGATTATTTCCTTAGTGCAGGGTGTTGTCACTTTAAGAAAAAAAAATTGGTCACCTGCTATTCACTCCTATCTTGCTCGTGGGTGTCGTAAAAAACCACTAAGAGATAAACAAAATGCATATAATAGCTATGCAAGAGAAAGAAAACTCGACATAAAACCCTATACCAACACGTCTGGCTAGCGTGGCTCGGACTTCCATCCATTGTGGAGGAAGCCCAAGCCCAACAATGGGACTTGTGCAGGCTGTGATGATGTGATGAAAAAGATTTGCCTATTACTTAATGCATTTTTTTTTTATAATTTCAGGTGCAAACCTAATTGGCGGCGTTGCTGGCGTAGCAACTATTTTCACCAAGGGCGTTTGGGATTTTATCATCTGTAGATTCATTGTCGGCATGGCTTATGATAATTGTTTCATGATGATGTATATATTAGGTAAACAATTAAGTATTCATATTTATAATGTAATCGTATTTACAATGGGTAGTATACAATATGAAACTTGTAACAACTCGAGAAAATTTACGCGCGTTTTTGCCATATCTATTCTTGCAACCAATTCTAAGGCTCACATATAGATCTTTGCTAAATCCATGATCCATATCTTTTTATATATTTTTTAATAATTTTTTGCAAATGGTGGCAAACGAGCAAATAGTACACCTGATGATGAATGTTGCTACCGCTCATGGACCTTTGCAAGGCCGCTGCCTACCGCGAAGAAAGTGAAAGGAGTGTGAATGTGTGCAATGAGGTTCGGTGATACTAAAGGCATCACCAAAACCTACCACACGCAAACACCCTCAGAAAGTTCGGCTCTCTCGCTCACCGAACGAAAAGCAGTAACAAATTGCTACTACTCAGACGTTGATTTTCTGCGAGAGTGTGGTACTAGCCCGGACGGACCGGCCCGAGGCTGTAGACAGACAACTGTTAACAGTGTGGTTCTACCACTATCAAAACTATTGATTATTAGTGATTACTTTTTGTTGACTACAAAAACAGTACAAAAACCAGTAATTTCTTTTTGTTGACTTTGTATGAAAAAAATGTATTAAAAAGCTTTTTATAAAAACTTTATTGCGAATAGAAAGACGATTAACACACTTGTTTTTGGGGGGTGGGCTACAGTCAGAGTACCCGTCGCCCGACTCCGTCCGAGGCAACAAAGAGGCGTAAGCACGCACACCCGTAACCCACCCGTGACACGTCGCTTTCGTAGTTGGGCCGACCACCGGTGCAGGGTGACTTGTCGTCAGTAGTCGACCCGACGGAATACCCCTTGAGGAGTACCCTCTCCTCAACCGACGTCCCCCCTCGGAGAGAACGTCGGTTTTCCTCGTGCGTTCGGCCTCTCGGCGAGTAACGGACTAACTAACTAACACCCGCGATTTCGGCTAGGGCGCATCTCGCGCAGGTAATCGCACCTTAACACAGGATTAACACACTTGAGACGTCGAGTGACATTTATTGCCAAAGCAGTTACAACGTATTGGCAATAGAGTTCAGAAATTTTCCTTTTTATATATTTTGTCCTCAGTGCTTGAATATGTGGGGGCTCAGCATCGAACCTGGGTATCAACAATGTCATTTGCGTTATTCTTCGGAGCTGGTTGTATAACTCTACCCTGGATAGCATTGTGGGCTGCCAACTGGCGTGTGCTTCTATGGGTCACTTCCCTACCCTTGTTTAGCTTACTATTAGCACCATGGCTGTTACCAGAAAGTGCCAGGTTAGTAAATTGAAAAGTACAGATGTTGATCCAATTTAAATGGTAGTGCCATTTATCGGAATTTTTCATTTTTTTATTTAAAAGCTAGTAGCTTTTAAATAAAAAAATGAAAAATTGATCCACTTTAAATTGGACTGTTGGAACTACCAGAATTCAAATAAAAAAATGCCTTTTAGAAAAAAAATCTTGTTTACAACCTGTCCACTTATTAAGCGGATAATCAGAACAGGTTTTTTAAAAGAAAACCGGCTAAGAGTGATGTCTCACAGGCTGGGCCGGATTAATCCTCTCAGGGCCCCTACGCAATGCAATTCTCGGGTTCATGGTCTAAAGTACATGAACTGCAGTATCACTTACCATCAGGTGTGTTGTTTTCTATTTTGTCACCAACAGCAATAAAAAAGACAAATAATATTGAAGGAGAATATAAATTTTCAAAAAAAATCGTTCAATTAATGATTTTTTTTCTTGGTGCATGATCAAGGCCCCTAGTCGGTGCGGGGCCCCTAGGCAGTTGCCTAGTCTGTCTTATGGATAATCCGGCCCTGCTCACAAGTGAACAAACACTAGCAATTTACTGCCAAATATATAACACCTGTAATCGCTCACCTGCCTGTTAAACTTAAAGATACTACCACTACCTACCACCATTTTATTAGAGTGCCGTACCCAAGGGTAAAAACGGGACCCTATTACTAAGACTTCAATGTCTGTCCGTCCGTCTGTCCGTCCATCTGTCTATCACCAGGCTTTAACTCAAGAGCCGCAGTAGCTAAACAGTTGAAAGTTTTACAAATTATGTATTTCTGTTGCCGCTATAACAACAAATAAAATAAATATTTAAGGGGGCTAAAAAATCGTTTGTTATATGGGATAACAAACGATTTTTTTGTCTTTTTTTGCTCAATGGTACGGGACCCTTCGTGCGTGAGTCCGACTCGCACTTGACTGATTTTTCAATAGGGTACGTCGCTAGGCTAATGGTAATTTGATATATTGGCGATCGTGGTATGATCGTTTCAATCATCGTCTATATTTCTTTCGTGTGGTGACGGAGTAAGAATATAATTCATCACCCCTTCTTACCCGTGAGTGACATAAAAGATGACTAAGGGATTAAATATGCACATAACATCTGTGCAAGAGAAAGAAAACTCGAGACAAAACCCTATAATGTCCGACCGGCGTGGTATATTTGGTCAATTTCAATGTGGAGGAGTCTCGAGGCGAATAGTGAGACGTGTATAGGCTGAAATGTTGGTGATATTTCTTTTAGATGGTTAGCAAGCCAAGGTCGTGTCAAGCAAGCTGTTAAGGTATTGAGGCGATTTGAATATGTCAACGGTACTCATATCCCTGATGATATCATGGCTGAATTTATTGTAAGTTTGTTATTTTTAATGTATTTTTTTAATATAGTGTATTTTGCCAAGTGTTGACGGAGTAAATATATATTTCACCATTGCCTCTCTTGCACATGAGAGACTAAGAGATATAATATTCATATAACATCATCATCATCGCAGCCCACATACGTCCCACTGTTGGGTTCGGGCCTCCTCTACAATGGGAGGGAATTTGACTTACTATACTATGCTGGTCAGACATATTGGTACAGAGTTTCATTTTGAGTTTTCCCTCTCATGCACAGATGTTATGTGCATCTTAAATCCCTTAGTCGTCTTTTACGACATCCAGGGGCTGGTGAATTATATTCTTACTCCGTCACCACATGGAAACCATATAAGATGTGTTCAAAAAAGAAACG
Source organism: Lymantria dispar (assembly GCA_032191425.1). Lineage (NCBI taxonomy): Eukaryota > Metazoa > Arthropoda > Insecta > Lepidoptera > Erebidae > Lymantria > Lymantria dispar. The sequence continues at coordinate 6,270,104 of CM063445.1, read as the reverse complement.
ACAAATTCCGAAACTACTTAACCGATATTTATAAAATTTGATTTTATTAGCTGTGTTTCTTTTAGTTCAATTAAATAACTCTATAATTTATATATCGATGTGAAGTAGGTAAAAGGAATTAATATGTTTTAGAACTTATTATTTACCTAATTTATTCTTAGGAATCGTACAAAACCAGTGGGCTTACTCTTGAAATCAATCCTAATTTCGAATCCGATTCAATTCCAATCTCACCAAACTTATATTTGGTACTCTTAAACTAAATCGAGAACGAATTCTTCGCGTTTGCCGTTGTTATTTTCAACAAATGTGCCGTATTTTATTACTTTAAATTTATAACGTTACCGAACTCGATCATCACAAAGATGCTTTCTTGAAATTGTGTAACATTAACGATTTTAAACTACGTTAAAATCACGTCGGTCGGGAGCAGCAAATATTTGACTTAATCAACAAGAGTCGAATTCATTTAGGTTAAAAAAATTCTACCGAATTTGATACCAATCGTGCGCTAGTGTCGCTGTCAAGAGTACCGTGGCCAGTGTGACGGATTAGCACGCAAGACTACACTTGCGATCCACATATTGTTGTTCCATGTTTGGGTGTTTCCGTGTGGTGACGGAGTAAGAATACAATTCACCACCCCCTCTCTTGCCCACGGGTGTCATAAAAGACGACTAAGGGATAAAATATGTAAATAATATCAATGCAAGAAAAGAAAACTCCGAAATAAAACTATGCCACCACGTATGACCAGTGTAACATAGTAGGTCAAATTCCCTCCCCAAATGAGCAAGCAGCACACCTGGTGGTAAGTGATCCTGCCGACCTACATGGACCTTTGCAATACCAGGGACACAGCCAGGCCGTTGCCTACCGTGAAGAAGATACTCTTCTTAAGCCTCGTTTAAAGAAGGACATGTCATAGCGCTCGGGAAACACAGCAGCAGGTAGTTCATTCCAGAGCTTGCACGTACGTGGGAGAAATGATCGCTGGAAACGTACAGTTGAAGACCATAACGTTTCCAGGTGAAATGGATGAACCCTGCTACAATGTCGAGTGGTACGTTGGTAGAATGGTGACGCTGGTACCAAGTCAAACAGTTCCTCGGAGCACTCCCCGTGAAAGAGTCGGTAGAGTACACAGAGTGACCCAAAGTCTCTCCGCTGCTCCAGCGACTCCAATCTGTCCGTAAGATTGGGATCCCGACGATTCGAACAGCCCGTCTTTGCAGGGAGTCAAGTGGGTCTAGCTAATATTTGGACGCACCTGCCCAGAGATGTGAGCAGTACTGTACTGCAGTGATGAAATCTGGGTTTAATTTGTGTTGTCTTTAAATTAAAAACTATATTACTTCTGCTTGACAGGTATCTTCAAACAATTCAAAGGAGGAAGAGAAAGGGTCTTTCATTGCAATATTCAAGAGTCCGCCGCTCCGGAAAGCTATGATTTTATTAGTGATATTGCATATGGGTGGAGCTATAATATTTGATGCTCTGATTAGGCTCTCAGAATCCTTGGGATTGAATTTTTTCTTGGCGTTCACTTTGACTTCAAGCACGGAGATCCCTTCGTTAACTATACTCGCTCTTGTACTTAACAGGTAAAAATATCAATTCATTATAAATCACATATTGACCCAGGTTGAAAATATTATGAGATTAGGTACCTAATCTTTTGCCGTGTTCTGACTTAGTAAGAATACAATTCACCACTCCCTGTCTTGCCCGTGGATGTCATAGAAGACGACTATGGGATATAATATGCACATAACATCTGTGCAGGAGAAAGAAAACTCGAAATGAAACCCTATACCAACATGTCTGATCAGCATGGTAAATTAGGTCCAATTCCCTGCCATCGAGGAGGAGGCCCGAGCCCAACAGTGGGACGTATGTGGGCTGCGATGATGATGAGTTAGGTACCTAATCTGTCTATCTAATATCTTTATACGAGCAATTTTTATATATTCTGAATTCTATTTATATTTTAATTTATTATATATTCGATATAAATTCAGAATCGCACAAACGCTTCTAACGAATTACACGAAAAATATGCAGCAGGTTTCAGGGGCAATAAATCGATCTAGTCAGGTTTCATTTATAGAAAATCTCGTTTCATCACTGCTTTCAAGCAATAATTAAAATAAAAACACATACATACACGTACATTTAGCTACTACTGCTATCGAGAATAAAAATAGCTTAGTTGGGAAATTGAGTTGTCTTAAAGTAGGTATGTAAAGTCTTACGTGTAGTCGCGCGTCCGCAAATAACCTGGAAAAAAAGGATTTTTCAAGCGTTAAACATTTCACAAACATACGCTAAAATAACCATTTAATTAGTGAGTTAGTTTATTAGCAATTAGTTCATTAGTCAGCAATTTGTTCAGTAATTACTAAAAAGATTCTTTTTAGTGATTAACTAAACGAATTGTATTAGTTAATTAGCGGCACACGACTATTCAACGTGACATTCTCGTGGAGTTGGCTATGTCAAATATTTCATTTTGATGTTTAAGGAATGGAATTAGGTACAGAATTTGCTAGTTATATTATACGACATATAATAAAAAACAAGAATTGAATTTGAACCAATTGTTTTGAAAATTTGAAAGAAATTGTGAAAAATTGAATTTGAACCACTCTCTATCTTGCCCGTGGATGTTATAAAAGACGACAAAAGGATATAATACGCATATAACATCTAAGCAAGAAAAGGAAACTCGAAATGCCTGTTTGACTAGCATGGTATAGTAAGATCAATTTCCCTCCTATTGTGAAGGAGGCTCGAGCCCAACAGTGGGACGTATATGAGCTGAAATGATGATGATGAATGATGTGAGACATTTGAAATAAAGTTATTTTTACGAATTTTATCACGCTGATCGCGTGCTAACGCTGTAAAATGTTCAAAACAATACAATTATACTTAGAATAATAACGTATAGAAGGTAAGTTCACACACAAAAAGTGAGGCATTTCAATTGGAGCCTAATGGAGCTTACGCCGGAACCGTTCCATAATGTACAAGTCATTGTACTGCACGTACGTACGCAACTCTTAAAACATAACTTGATTATGACGGTTTGTGCATTCAAATGGTGTCACAACACATTTGAAAAACTTAAAAAGGTTTTTAACATTACTTTTAAAAGTATTTCGACGATTAATGTTAATAAAAACAAAATTTGATTTCATAATTTGTATAGTGGTTTGCGTGTGACGTATGCGCGCCATTAGTATTTTTAGATTCAAATTTTGAAAGTTCGAATTATTGACACTATCCTTCTATTTGTTATTATTCTAAGACAATTATATACGAAAAATATAAATGCGATAAAATCAGTAAACAGTCAATAGTTTTATTTGAAAAGCATCCTATATATTTTATATTTTATTTCAGATGGGGTAGAAGAACTCTTGGTTGCGTTCCTCTAACATTGGCCGGTGTTCTTATATGCATTGCAATATTTGTACCTAAAGGTAAATATCATCATCATTCAAAATCATTATCTACGCTTATTATAAAGAGGGAACGTCGTATTTTTGTATGTTACTTATGAGCAAACTCAAAACCACTGGACGGATTTTGATAATTCTTTCACTATTAGAATGCTACATTATCCCCGAGTATTTTTTTGTGGCCTATGGTCAGCGCACACGCCGTTCATTCTGTCCGGGCAGTTTCCACTAACAACACTATTCCTCAACGTGATCCCTGAGTTTATTAGGCTATATTTTATCCCGGTATTCCCACGGGACGGGAATTACGCGGTTAAGGCGACTGAAACCGAAGCGAAGCGAGGATAGGTTACAATAATAATATAAAACTATTAACTGACAATATATGTGGCGATAGATTGAGAATAAAATGTATCACCACCCCTTACTTTGCCGTAGATGATGTAATAGACAACATTACTAAGAACATAACTGTGTCAATAGACAAACTGGAAGGTGTGGTCCTACCGCTTGAAAAGCGGTTTGTGTTGACATTCGTTTGTCTACAGCCACGGGCTGGTCCTTCCAGAGACCACACTCTCGCCAAAAATTAACGTCTGGGTAGTAGCAATTTGTTACAATTCTTCTTTCAGTAAACGACAGAGGCGGCAGCTCAACTTTTTGAGGGTTTTTAAAGTAAAACTTCTTTAGAATCGTTGTGATATCGAACTCGAAACGAAAAAGCGAGTCTATAGAGACACAAACACGTAAATGTATAGGATTCAGCCGACGAGAGAGTGAGATAAAGGATGAATAATAAAGGATAATGGATAAAGGAGTTTCACTTCTAATATACCTACCTACATACTATATACAAACACACGCTTTTTTTTTATTTCCGATGGTGACAAACGAGCAAGCAGCACACCTGATGATAAACGATACTGCTGCACATGAACCTTTGCAATACCAAAGGCACAGCCAGACCGTTACCTACCTTGAAGAGAATACTCTTCTTAAACCTCGTTTAAAGAAGGACATGTCATAGCGCGGTGTTTCCGTCTAGTGGGTTTTGGTGATGCCTTTAGCATTATAGAACCTCATGGCATGCATTCACACTCCCTTCAATTTCTTCACGGTAGACAGCGGCTTAGTAAAGGTTCATGAGCATCAAAATCATTTACCATCAGGTGTACTGGCTGCTCGTTTGTGATCGTTTTCAATAAAAAACAAAATCTATAACCGAGAATAGCGGTTAATAATAATAGCGGCTAATACACTCGCAGGTATTCCTCAAGCAAGCCTCGCGATAGCGGCCCGTTTCGTTGGTAACATGTCATACACAGTATCCGTACAATGGGTGACAGAGATATTGCCGACAGCTTTCAGGGCATCTGGATCATCCGCTTTACATATGTGTGGTTATGTAGCCACTATACTCTGCCCTTTCATTGTCTACTCGGTAAGTAAACGTATCTATATACTATACGATTATTTTGTATCATTTTGAATAATATTTATTGTTATAGACAAAAATTTACGTACTATATTTAGGGATGAATCGATATTAATGAGTACTCATATGGTAGCTATACTTTTCATTCGATGCTAGTATTCAGTATCGAATGTTAGTTCATTTGATACGGAGTACTAGTATCGAATGAAAATCAAGGTATCGGTATCGAATGAAAAGAGTACTCTATACTTCAAAACTAATTTTCGATATCCATGGTAAGTATCGATACTAGTGCTTAATATCGAATGTTATGGCTGAGATTTACTAAAAAAAAAGCTCATCACAATTTTGCTATAAGAAAAATACTCGATAAAATTTAAAAGTGGAGTAAGTATCGATCCTTTTCGATATACTAATCGATACTAGTGCCCAGTATCGATCGTTAGGACTCAGACTTCCTACAAAAAAAAAAAGCTCATCACAATTGTGCTTGGAGGACAAGTACTTATTTCTATAGTAGCACTATCGACTGAAAAGTATCGATTCACCCCTATGTTTATCATCAGATATGACTCAGATTTCCTAAAAAACAAAAAAAGCTCATCAAAATCAATCCCGCAGACACTTATCTCGCATTTGATATAGACTCTATGAATAGTCCTTTCGATACTGAGTACTAGTATCGAAAGAAAAGGATTCAATACCGATATCAGTAAGTGTCGATACTTTTAAATCGATACTGATTGAGTACTGATATTTAGCGACCGATACAGAACCGATTAAAAGTATCGATACCTAGGTGGTATCGATTCATCCCTAACTATATATGCACGAGTTCAAACCAGAATCATCATTGTCATCATCAATCGCAGCTCACATACGTCCCACTGTTGGGCTAAGGCCTCCTCCACAATGGAAGGGAATTTGACCTACTATACCATGCTGGTCAGGCATATTGGTATAGGGTTTCATTTCGAATTTTCCTTCTCTTGCACAGATGTTATTTGCATATTATATTCCACAGTCGTCTTTTACCACATCCACGGGCAAGATAGGAAGTTAAAGCGTTAAAAAGCGAAAAATTACTAATTTCTCTAAATTTACTAAGTTCTCAATTGCTTTCTTTTTTTTATATCTATGATCGCAGTACTCAAACTATTACAACGAAGTAATAGCCTAAGAAAGAGAGGATTAACACGGATGGATATCCATCTCTATGTGTAAAGGAGCACAATAGCAGTGCTTATACCAATCATAAAACTGACTCAAGTGTATTTTGCTTTCAGGAAAGAATCTGGTCACAGCTACCGTTGGTTATAATGGTAGTGATATCATTAATATCGGCTAGCGCCAGTCTAGCATTGCCAGAAACTAACGGTCAACCAATGCCACAATCATTAGCTGATGGTGAAAAAATTATCAGGGAGCAGTCTCTATGCGGGTACGCATTTTATTTTCTACTAGGCAGTAGAGGTATAAGAGTTACAGGGCCGGATTATCTATAAGGCGGAATAAACGCGCCTGCGCCGCCCGAATAGCCGGCGGCGGACCGCCTCGTCGTGGAGGTGTTCCTACCGCACGCGAGCCGCCGCCTCCTCCCTCGAGATGACTGCCTTGCAGAAGGCGGTGACTGCGTCCCAGTTCCTGATGCTGCCGAGCATCTCCCTAGCGATGATCGCCAGCGTCAGGTCGGCCCCAATGATTGCGACGAGTTGACGGCGCTGCTCGGCCCACGCGGCACACACCTTGAGTGTGTGCTGCACCGTGCCCTCGTCTCAGTCGCAGTGGTGGCAGGACAGTCTACTCTCCCTCCCAACGACTGTGTGCAGTATGCTCCAGTCCTAAAGAAAGCACCACGTGCCGAAAACAGCACACCTGATTATGGTTAATCCGGTCCTGCCTATTAGGGCCCCTAGGCAATGCAATTCCCGTGTCCATGGTCCAAGGTCCATGAGCAGCAGTATCACTTACCATCAGGTGTGTTGTTTTCCCTTTTGCCACCAACAACAATAAAAAAAGGAATAATATTGCGGGAGTATACAAATTTTCGAGAAAATCATTTGATGAAAAGTTTCTTGGTGCACGCTCAGAGCCCCTAGGCAGTTGCCTAGTCCGCCTTATGGATAATCCGGTCCTGATGAGCTGAGATGTTATTGGTGTTGTCATCAACAGTCGGTAACTCATACGTGAGCGTAACCACTTTGCTGTCAGCGACGTCCTAACACGAAATCTTTACCTCAAACGAGCCAAAATACACTTGGGCGATATCGCTTAAAGCTTTTACCGGGATGAAAGCTATCAACTATAGTCCAGCAAAGCTACAAAAGTGTCTAGGTAAAGTCAGCAGCTAGACATACAAGAAAAATACGTTTACAACATATGTAAAAAAAATCTACTTCCGTACGCCATGTGCGGTTCTTCTAGTATTTAACTGAATGATCAAATAGAATAATTAAATTGCGTTATTTCTTTTCAGGAAACCAGAAAACGCTGATGATGAACCGTATAATAAAAAATCGTCAATTATTTAAGGCCTTTTTACATAATTAACCTATAGTTTTTAATACTTGCCGATTTACTTTTGTGGGCCGAGCACGAATATTTACGTCAAAGTCTTCGTAATGTAATCGAAACCAATTCGTATGGCATTGGAGTAGTTCCCCTTTCGTCCAATCCAGGCGCTGTTCTAAATCTAATACAAATTGAACTCGATACCGATACGAATACTTTGACGCAAATATTCGTGCTAAGTTCACAGATGGTTTAGATTTATTAATGTTAATATGTATTATGCTTAAATCTCTTTTACTTAAAAGGGCTATCTAACCAAGCGACCAAATATACAACTTGCCACTAATGCAAAACTGCTTCGTAACAGTGAGATTATTTTCGAAATTATCTAATTTATTCGCTGTGCTATACATAATTAATTTTAATAGAGAAAGTTAATTAATATTTTATTTATCATTCTAATTTGACATAGAATTTAATTGCGTCCTGAATTTGAGTATAGCTTCAATTAAATATTTTACAGATACATAAACGCTGATAAACGCAAAAAAATGCCCAGTTACACAATAGTTAAGTTAGGCTTAATGTACATACAATATTATTAGGTGATAGTTGCTACAAATGTAGCATGTACATACAAGATGCAGTGTTATCTTTTTAACTTGCTTTTATTAGCTTCATATGTATATTAGTATTCAGAGGTCAGACACTATCAGTTGTCTGTCCGTCAACTGATTAGTGCCACTACGGGCGCGCGATCCCGGACTGATCCAGCTGCTGCTGTCTTGCCTCTTTCCTATATCCTATGACAGTAGTCTTCTTAACCATTTTCTTCCTTATTCATCCACCATGTCCCATCCTTTTCCCCATAAACGAGAATTCCCGAGGAGGTTTGGCGTCAGGCGGGTGGCCGGCCATAAAATTAATAGCCGCATCTTTTTTACAACATGGTTTTGAGGTAAAACATGTTGTGCCGATCCCACTTAGCGTGGGACGAGGGCAGACAAATGATGATGATGATGTATATTAGTATGTACCTATGTGCCTAACATAATTGTGACCACCTTCAAAACGTTGGATTCGACGAATCGACGACAATTCAATATTTTAATTAGTTCCGTTAACCTTTTTTGTTTAACTGTTATTTAATTAGCACCCTTATATTAACTTGTTTTGTATATAACGGAACCTCCTTTAAACGTCAAATAATTTGAAACCGCACACTTATCAAGGACCAATGACAATGTATTAATTTAAATAGTTTGTACTATTATCCTTTTATGATTAGCTTTTTTTTTATATCCGTGGTTGAGATTTTTGCTTGACTCGATAGATGTGGCTGTCTATCTACAGAATCGCACAATTTAGTTTGGTTACCTAAGAGAACGTGTTTTTTTTAGTGTAAACTAGGTCCCTCCTTATATTTGTTAATTGAATGAAATATTTTGTACTTTTATAACATTTTTCTTCATTTATTCTGCATCTGTATTTTTTCTTTAGCTATAATTTTCTGTAATCAATTAGTGATAAGAAGGCGAATAGCATGAGCCGTTAATGCTTAATATGCATGATCGAAGTGTGTTTGAAATTAAACTAAATATTTTTAAGAAATTTACCGTGTTAGTATTTGTTTTTGTCCAACGACGCTTCGAACTTTTTCAGCGATACTTTTTAAGCATTAGACAAGAAAGTAAAGACAAAATAAGTACAAACGCGGTAAAATCCGTATTTTTTTTTAAATCTAAGTTGGCTATTGTATATGTGATTAATGGAAATTATATTTGTAATTTTTTAATTATCATTAAAAGCTGTTTCAAGTGAACTATCATTCAAAAGTTATTTTTGACACTCGTCTCATTAATGTGACGTTTAACCCCAGAACTACAAACCGGGGTAGTATTTACCCTAGGTCAACCTGGAACTACGTTTCTAAGTGAATCAATGACATTGTTTTAGTTATTCAAATCTATGTTCTACCAACAAAATCTTGATAAACTTTAATTTTCACCATTCGGTTTGACATGAAAAAAGAAAAGAAAAACAGGTACACAAAAGTCAGATTACTGCTTTTAGAACGATTTTACGAGCAAAAACCCTTGAGTAAATATCTATCCCGGTTTCTAGATTACAGATAATGAAATTAATTTGTAGTTCTAGGGTTAAGGATCCGACATAACTATGTTTTGTTGTTTGGTCGATATACAGATAATGTATTATTATGTCAGTTATTGTAAATAATATTAGATTGTACTGTGATATTAGTAACAATTAGCAAATATATTTAAATAAATTACTGTTATTTTTATGGTGATGTCTTATTATTGCCTCGTCTACCACCATCATAAAAAAAGAAGATTACTTTCAGTAGGACACGGTACAAATCAAATCATTTATTCCGCAAAATTAAATAAGTAAATTAAGTTAAGAGGCCGTGCGCCGCCCCGCTGTCGCCACTCTCTTCTCTTCTATACTATATAGGAAAACCATATGCACATTTAATGCCTTAGTCGTCTTTTACGACACCCACGGGCAAAATACGGAGTGATGATTTCTATTCTTACTCCGTCACCACACGGAAAACTATTCTTAATATTCGAGCAAAAAAAAATCCATAACACCAATAGATACGGAATATTTAAATATGACTACGCATTTTTTTTGTCCCGTACTAGATGCGAACAATACAAGGCGATTAAATACTTTAGTCATGCTTTTACCAATATTGTTTATAGATTTTAATAATGATTAGATAAATTCAGGTTATATAGGTAAACGAATGTTATCATTTAGTGTAGTGTGCTTGAAGTCAACATCTGCTCGTTACTATGGATGAAAACCAGTTAGACAATAATGTTAGTATTTTCTTTTATGTAATTTTTTCTTTTATGTATGTTTTATTTTATTTTATGTTTTATTTTATTTTCTTATCGTGACTATTTAAAATACATAGTTACGTTCTTTTTTCCGCCGTTGCCGTTAGCGATGACTACTGACTGACTGATGACTAGAAGTTATGCATTCATTACTCTGTGAGAATAAAAAAAAAATTGAGATTGCAGTAAATAAAACATACCACTGGCATAGTAGGCTAATTTCCATTATATTCTGAATCAAAATCTATTAAAATAATATAAAGTCATTATATTAATTTGTACAGATTTAAATTTGAATTATTATTTTATTCTGGCTGGGAACCATTTTATCGTAATTAGAAATTAAACATTTTTTTAATTTATTCCATTAACGATGTGGTCTGAAGCTAATAATGTAATTATTACAACAAGTAATAGCACTTTTGCAATTTAGGTAGTTTAATAATATTTTAGATTAAATAAAATTTATTAAGAACATGCATTTTATTTATAGTATGATTAATTTATTCATAGTATGATTTTAATTTGTAGTTTTTGATTGTATTTTACAGATACAGTTATCTGTCATACCGAGTAACGATAATTTCCCTTCGTGGTCATCACACTTAATAAAAATATTGTATGTTATTTTTATCATCATAGCTCATATCCCTCCCAAGGCTAGGCTCAAGCCTCCTCCACGATATGGAGCAAATTCTCCTGTTATACTACGTCGTTCAGACGGAGTGGTACAGGGTTTAATTTGTAGTTTTTCTTCTCATGCATAAATATTGTATGCATATTTTAATCCTTTAGTCGTCTTTTAAGACACTCACTGGCAAGATAAGTAATTTTTTATAGAGTAATTTAATATAACAACCTCGCGGCTTTACCAGTGTGCCCGTTCCTTTCCGTTCCGGTGGTAAATTATCATATTAATTCATGTCAAACACACAAAATTAACGATTACGTATCGTCAATTTTGTGTTTTGATATTGCCCTCGCGAGTTTAAACATAATAAAAGATTACGAATTTGAAGAAAATATATTTGATCTGTTCACTTTAAATATGTCTTCTTAATAATAATAATTGCTAAGAAAACAATAAATATCAATCATAATCTTGAATTTCACACTGGCATATCTTTAATTCTAAACTTTAATCATTTAAAAAGAGGAATTTCATACGTGTACATGCATACTGCTCAGAAATTCCCCATTTTGATATGTAATATGCAATCAAAAACAAAACTTGTAAAAAAATCAAGCGTCGCAACTGAGTTCTTCTACCATAAAAAGTTGTGAGGATCTCACAACTCGGTTATGAGTCGGTTAATTTATTCATTTCCTACTTAAAGGAAGCCTACGTTCAGCAGTGGACGGCAATAGGTTAAATGATGATGATGATTTAGACCAAGAATTAAACAATTTGTCCCATTATACTTACATGTTTTTGTTTAAATCCATGGCTGAAATTTTGACATGATTCGATAGATATCTTTATCACTATAATAATAAGAAAAATTTTCTTGTGTTGACGGAGTAAGAATACAATTTATTACTTCGTTTCTGTTAATAACGTAAAATACGACGAAGGGATTATGTCCCTAGCATCAAGTTATAACCTAAGCGTTATACATCCATGCAACAAAAGGATAACTTGAAATTAAATCCTATAACAATCCGTTGAACCAGCGTATAGCAATCCATTTTTTATATTATTGTGGAGCCCATTGTAGACCCAAATCCAGCAGTGGAACGTATGTGGGCTGAGATGATGATGAACATTATTATTTTAAATAAAACTAAATCTTTAGAGTGAAAATAAACTCGAATGCCATTTAAGTAACGTGTGGCACAAGATCTTTTCTTGGTAATTTTCTACGTTGTCTCTTATGCAATGTAGGTGGATGTCGTTTACACGGATTACAGCAAATGTTTTGATAAAATTGATCACAACGAGCTAATATCAAAATTACAACTCATTGATATAAGGGGTGACTTGTTGAGATGGCTTACATCGTATTTAACTAAACCGGTCCCAAGCAGTTGTGATTAATAATTACATATCTAGTTGGGTGCCCGTGCCTAGTGGTGTCCCCCAAGGCTCTATTTTGGGACCGCTTTTGTTCCTAATCTATGTGAACGATATTGACATGCTTCCAATTCTCAAAGGTCCTATGCTTTGCAGATGACATGAAAATGTTTAAAGCCATTTCTGCATCATCAGATACGCTCTCACTGCAAGATGATCGAAATAGATTAAGTGAATACTGCACGGCCAATAAGCTTTTTCTGAATCCATCCAAATGCTCAGTGGTGACCTATAGCAGAAAAATTAACATTATACCCACAAATTATAATCTACAAGGACAACAGATTAACAGAGTATTTACTATTCGAGATCTAGGTGTAATACATGACTCTAAACTACTTTTTCAGGAACATATAGATTCTATAATTGCAAAGGCTACACAAATGTTGGGGTTTGTTATGCGAATATCAGCGGATATGAACAAAATAAAAACTTTAAAATTGCTCTACTGTACGTTCGTGCGATCTGTACTTGAATACAATAGTCAAGTCTGGAGCCCAAGATACAATACCTATATTTCTCGTATTGAAAATATTCAGCATAAATTCATAAAATTTTTATGTTACAAAGCCAAACTTAGTTATGATTCTGAGAAATATTTAAAGACATGTGTAAATTTCATTTATTGCCATTGATCATATGTTGTCAGATAGCTGATACTGTATATTTATTTAACATAATTTCAGGTAAGATTGATAGTCCCCATCTTCTTTCTAAAATTGAATTTAATATACCAACCAAATCTGTTAGACACTATACACCAATCCATCTTTCACCAGCGCCCACCAACTATCGTCAAAATGCATTTCTGTGGCGAGCGAGCAACTATTTGAATCATCAAACTAAAACACTAAACTTTGACCTATTTGTAACTAAGGTGAAACCGATAAGACGGATGCTTAGTTTAATTTAAAAAAAAAAATATGTGTAATGTTACTTTCCCATTTTTGTTTATTTTTTATTAACTTTTATTTGCCTATTATCCTATATAATCAGGTCACTTGTTTTTGTATTGCTGCATAAGCGTGAAAACCTAGTATTAGTTTTTAGTTTTTATTTGTTCAACTTATAATGTTCTTATTAGCTCTTGGTTTTCCTAATAAAATAAAATAGCGGAACGTATAATAATAATCAAAGGCAAAATTTGCTTTAGCAAAATGAATTCTGATGTTTACGCGAGTATTACACATTTGACATAGTTTTATCTATGAAGATTTTATCGTGTTTGTACTTGATATTTATTCTCTGATGATTCGATAGCATTTCAGTGTTCATGATCACGGAAGGACCAGTACTCCGATGTTATCCGTAAAAATAGCGTTATATCAAATTTAGAAGTTTAAAAAGATAACCTAATTAAATCGCTTAAGGCTAAGGTGATGAGAGCTCTACAATTAATTGAGTTAATAATTTATGTTCTTAGTATAACTGCATAAATGAAGATAATTATATAATAATACATTGAACACAAAGTTAATAACAAGTTGAGCCTAGCTGCAAATAACGTTGATATATATAACTAGCAACCCGCCCTCGCTTCGCTTCGGTTATAGGTTATAATCGTTTTACCCGCGTAGTTCCTATTCCCGTGGGAATACCGGGATAAAATATAGCCCAGTTTACGCCCTGATATTATAGCTTTCCATTGGTGAAAGAATTTTTGAAATCGGTCTAGCCGTTTTGAAGATTACCCGGAACAAACAGACAGACAGACAGACAGACAGACAAAAATTTTTTAATTGCTATTTTAGGCATAGGTGTCGTGCAAATAACCGTGTGAGCATGAAAAAAGCCTATTATTTTGACATTACAAACAGACACTCCAATTTTATTTATTGGTATAGATGTAATATAATAATAATAATCTAAAGTGTCTGCCATAGTTCAAGACATAATGATATTGAAGGAAGACAACAAATTTTAAATCAATAGCCTTAAGTTAACCAGTCCATCGAACCTCCAACCATATAATCAGAAATTAGATAGATCTTATCGTTACAAAATAATTTTTAACCAACCGTTGGCAGTCCAATATTGTTATGTGCAGGTGTGGAGTGACATCGGTAAATGTCCCATCGCATTTGTATATTAAATTTCTCCATAGGCCTCTGCTTGTAGGGTTGTAAGCCTACCAAGGGACCGTGTATCGTCCCAATTTGAAAGTCCCGTGAAAACAATTGGAAATACAATAATAAAAATCTTTATTTCCAAAAATATTCGTAGCATTTATATAACACATTCACATTCTGCCATATATGTACTGCATGGAAATACTTATTATACCAAGCTGGTCAAGACGGGTACAGGAAGGGAAATAAAATTTCGAATTTTCCTTCTCTTGCATAGATGTCTTTAGTCGTCTTTTACGACACCCACGGGCAAGAAAGGGAGTAGTGAATTGTATTCTTAATTCGTCATCATACGGAAATTTTTTGATGTATAATAAATAATAAATTAATGAAAACAGTAAACAATGACTAATACATATTTTAAACCACTCAAATTAATTTCCTATATGATTATTTAATACTAGCAATCCGCCCTCGCTTCGCTTCGGTTTTAGTCGTTTTACGCGTGTAGTTCCCGTTCCCGTGGGAATACCGGTTTAAAATATAGCCTAGTTTACTCCCTGATACCGACACTTTCTATTGTTGAAAGAATTTTTGAAATCGGTCTAACCGTTTTGAAGATAACCCGGAACAAACAGACAGACAGACACAAAAATTTTTCAATCTGTATTTTAGGCATAGGTGTCGTGCAAATAACCGTGTGAGCATGAAAAAAGTCTATTATTTTGACATTACAAACCGACACTCCAATTTTATTTATTGGTATAGATTATAAAAGGTTATTCAAATTAATTTACTCGCATTTAATTAAAGTATCCGGTAAGGGTAGCCTTATCAAAAGCAATTTAACTAAAATAAGACCTACATGAAAAACAACAACTTATCTATTATTGAAGACGATGGACGTAAATCAACATCTGGAGACGGTATGTCTTACTTTTCTATTTGTAACAGTGACCACATATACATATGTACGGCCCATATAAAACTCAGTGGTAAATATATGTTTTAAACGCCGAGATATATATGTACTATCCTTTTTACAAGCTTTTATTTAACTTGCAATGTAGGTATATACAGTGCAACCTCGATATAACAAATCCGACGGGAACTCGTAAATATTGGTTATATCAAGTAATTCGTTAAACTGAGGTTTGTTATATTGAGGTAAGGTTGGTCTAAATTTGGTTATAAAGAGGTAAAGAAATGGTTTTAACCACCTCAACATTTTTGTATTCAGCAACTAGAATCTTCAATAGTGACGAGCAGCACTATTTACATTATTTTCCATCAAACGACTTCAATTTGTTTTACGAAAAAAAAAACGTGTCGGAACCTGTCATGACTGAATCACATACTATCGGATTAAGGGTCATATAGTGGTATTTACACTTTTTTGATAGTTGAAAATTTGTTATAAAGAGGTTGTTCGATAAAAAAATTCGTAATGTAAAGGTATTATTTACACTGACTTTTATGAACAATTCAAGGGGATTACGAAAAATTTGTTAAATAGAGGAAGTCGTTAAATTGAGGTTCGTTATATTAAGGTTGCACTGTATGTATTTTTGTAATGTTTGTTCGGGTGGAATCATGAAGCTCAATTTTGAAGCAGATCACCTTAACGAATTAAGTTGAAATTTTGTAAACACATTCCGTTTGGATGACAATACATGGTTAACTGTGTGACGTCATTCTAAATCCAACATGGCGACACATACAAGATGGCGGGCTAATTATATTTAACACACTCCTACAATATGACTGTGAAACTAAGTAAATACCAGTACTTAAATCTCGCGACAAGCTTTCATAACATATAAATTATGTAATGACCGTTATAAGTTGACAGTAAAGGGTTTAAAGTTAAAATGTATTTTTGTATTTTAGCACATTTAAATAAAATTTTGTTTTAAAAAGATTTTTTTATTTTTCATTAAAATGCTTATATTAACTTTGTACGTAAATCCATGTTTGAACTTAATTTTCACTAACTTCTAGGCGTCGTATAATTTGAAAACTTTACCCGCTTTTTGAATAATCGATCCATTTTAAAAAATAAGTAATGCTATTATTCTTACAGGATTATCGGTGTTTTATATTCGTCGCTGACATTTTGGCTTAACTTGATAAATGTCACCATCCCTACTTTCGTGTCATCTTTGTCTAAGACCATTAACGCTGTACTTAAAGTGTTCGAAACGTCGGGCAATCAAAAATCAAATACAAAAGCGCTAAAATCCGTAAAGTAGTTTTATTTCCATACATATGCAAATGGATTTAACTTAAATGGTAATTAAGGTACATGTAGATAAAATCTATTACATTATTAATTTGCCATATTAAAATAAATATCCTTATCACTTTGCCGTTTTAACTCCAATATTATTTTCCGTGTGGTAACGGAGTAAGAATATAATTCACCACTCCACCACGTTTTAATTGTACGACGTTTCCATTGCATTTCATATGATCACTTCTTTTAGGAGCCTAATATTTAGTAGTGGTAATTAATAGGCTGTTGATGGAAGGGGGACCTATTGATTAGACGCGATTAAGGCATTATATCTATTTTATTCTCTCTTGATATGTTTTTCCGTGTGGTGACGGAGTAAAAATACATTTCACCAGTCTCTATATTGCCCGTGGATGTCGTAAAAGACGACTAAGGGATATAATAAGCACATAACATCAGTGCAAGAGATGGAAAACTCGAAATGAAATCAACATGTCTGATCAGCATCGTATAGTAAGTCAAATTCCCTCCCGTTGTGGAAGAGGTGTTTTATCTTGCCTCTGTGACTAATATAAGAATACGTTGCAAGGGTCCCTTGTTCTTTTTGACCTGGTGACCTGTATCGTGCGATAAGGCACAGAACTGATGCTGGATTAAACGACAGCTAGTCACGGGTACAACTTGCGATTCAGGACTCTTTAAATTAAAGGGAAAATTACAAAATCCTACTAAGATCTGCCGTACTGTATTAATTCGCATGTTGGGCTGCAAAAGCTATGGATGAGAGACGACTGCATGCAGCGGCGATGCAAATGTTAAGATGTGTGACGAGCATGAATAAAAAATCGGCCAAGTGCGAGTCGGACTGGCGCACTAAGAGTTCCGTTCCGGAGCAAAAAAGAGCAAAGAAAAACGCGTTTGTTGTATGCGAGCCCCATTAAATATTTATTTTATTTTGTTTTTAGTATTTGTTGTTATAGTGGCAACAGAAATACATAATTTGTAAAATTTCAAGCTATCGCAGTTCTTGAGATATAGCCTGGTGACAGGCAGACGGACAGACAGACACCGAAGTCCTAGTAATAGGATCCCGTTTCCCTTTTGGTACGGAACCCTAAAAAGCAATGATTTTATATTAGAGGACGTTTTACGTGCAGTTCTAAAAGTTTCTTTAACTTCTTTTTATGTTTTTCTTTTTCTTAATTTAAGTTCTCCTATTTGTTTATAGGACGTGAAGGAAGAGCTCAACGTAAAACGTGAGGAAAATGACGTCGACGCATTGGAGTCAGTGTTGCATCATGTGGGAGAAATGGGGTTATATCAGAAGCTGTTATTCCTTGGTATGTTGCCGCTTGGCTTCTTCTTCGCGTGGGTATATTTCGTACAGATGTTCATAGCAGTGACGCCGCAGAACTATTGGTGTAAAGTGCCTGAGCTGGCCAACTTAAGCATGGAATTGAGGTAAGAGTTTTTCTTTGACGATGACAAAGTAAGATAAATTTCAACACACTCTCTTTTAACCTTGGGTTTGGTAAAAGGTGAGCAAGGGACATATTATTTAGACTAAGGAATAATTTGTAGATAATATGTACGCAAGTAAAACTCGATATAACACCGTATACCAACACGTCTGACCAGCGTAGGTAGTACCTGCTATAGGTAAATTGCTGTCCCATTGTGGTGGAGGCTCCAGCCCAACAGTGGTACGTCTATAAGCCTTGATGATGATGATGATGATGATTTTTCTTGATATGACGATATTTGAGGTATTAGACCACTTATACTAAGAAGTAATCCTTGTTCATAAATGAACCAATAAATGATAGTGAAAGAAAAATCACGAAGATAGGAACAAAATGTTATACCTGTAACAATCTATACCAATAAATAAAATTGGAGTGTCTATTTGTAATGTCAAAATAATAGGCTTTTTTCATTATCACACGATTATTTGCACGACACCTATGCCTAAAATAGCAATTAAAAATTTTTTGTCTGTCTGTCTGTCTGTTTGTTCCGGGTAATCTTCAAAACGGCTGGACCGATTTCAAAAATTCTTTCACCAATGGAAAGCTATAATATCAGGGCGTAAACTAGGCTATATTTTATCCCGGTATGCCCACGGGAACGGGAACTACGCGGGTAAAACGATTATAACCTATAACCGAAGCGAAGCGAGGGCGGATTGCTAGTTATTAATATTAGTGGTAGGATCACACTGTAGACAGTTGCCTGTCTACAGCCGCGGGCCGGTCCGTTAAGGGTAGTACCACACTGAGCAGAAAATCAACGTCTGAGTAGCGGCAATTTGTTACTGCGCTTCGTTCGGTGAGCGAGACAGCCGGAGGCCCAACTTTTTAAGGGTGTTTGCGTGTTTTTTTTTTATTTCCAACGGTGGCAAACGAGCAAACAGCACACCTGATGGTAAATGATATTGCCGCACCAGCCTCGCCTTTGCAATACCAGGGGCACAGCCAGGCCGTTGCCTACCGTGAAGGGAATACTCTTCTTAAACCTCGTTTAAAGAAGGACATGCCATAGCGCTCGGGAAACAGCAGCAGGTAGTTCATTCCAGAGCTTGCACGTACGTGGGAGAAATGATCGCTGGAAACGTACAGTTTAAGACCATAACGTTTCCAGGTGAAATGGATGAACACTGCTACGATGTCGAGTGGTAAGCTGTGGTGTGTTTTGGTGGTCTTTAGTAACACCGAATCTCATTGCACGCATTCACACTCACTTCACTTTCTTCACGGTAGGCAGCGACCTAGCAAAGGTCCATGCGCGGCAGCAACACTTGCCGTCATGTATACTGTGTGCTCGTTTGTACAATAAAAAAATTAATGATAGAAAGCTTAGAATAATAACATATAGAAGGTAAGTTCACGCTCAAAAAGTGAGGCATTTCAATTGGAGCCTAATGGAGCTTACGCCGGAACCGTTCCGTAATGTACAAGTCATTGTACGGCACGTACGTACACAACTCTTAAAAAATAAATTGATAATTATGACGGTTTGTGCATTCAAATGGTGTCACAACACATTTGAAAAACTTAAAAAGGTTTTTAACATTACTTTTAAAAGTATTTCGACGATTTATGTTAATAAAAACAAAATTTGATTTCATAATTTGTATAGTGGTGTGCGTGTGTACGTGTGTAATCGTCTCCGCGCCATTAGTATTTTTAGATTCAAATTTTGAAAGTTCGAAGTATTGACACTATCCTTCTATACGTTATTATTCTAAGGATAGAAAGCTTGTATAAATAGCTTGCTGTCTTCGAACAAAGTATAATAGCAGCGAGATACTGCTTATTATGCTTATTAACGACTAGCAACCCGCCCTCGCTTCGCTTCGGTTTTAGCCGTTTTACCCGCGTAGTTCCCGTTCCCGTGGGAATGCCGGGATAAAATATAGCCTAGTTTACGCGCTGATATTATAGCTTTCCATTGGTGAAAGAATTTTTGAAATTGGTCCAGCCGTTTTGAAGATTACCCGGAACAAACAGACAGACAGACAAAAAAATTTTAATCTGTGTTTTAGGCATAGGTGTCGTGCAAATAACTGTGTGAGCGTGAAAAGCCCTATTATTTTGACATTACAAACAGACACTCCAATTTTATTTATTGGTATAGATACCATTATCGTTACCCGGTGTGACGATGGATTAAAAATATCATCCGTCAACGCCTCTTAGTCCATGTGGCTCGTTAACGTTGACTTCGACTAAAGACTAAGGGACTCACTAAGAGAATCAATAGCAGCAAATATTTGGGGCAACTTAATGACATCAACTGCGATCGCGAATCCGAGTGCTAGACTGACGAAGGCAGAATGATGGCTGATTGCATACTCTTGATCGACGGGCCATCACACTGAAGGCAATACTTATAATTTTATATACGAAAGAAATAATTTAAAAAAATACCTGTGGTGACGGATTAAGAATAAAATTCACCACCCCCTTCCACCCCACCGTCATCTTGCCCGTGGGTATCGTAGAAGACGACGACGATAGCATCTATGGACAAGAAGGAAAACTCGAAATAATTCTATTCCTATTCTAACCCGTTTGACCAGCACATTAGATTAATTACCCTCCTTATGTAGAAGAGGCTCCAGCCCAGCAGTGCAACACAGCTGCGATGAATAATTCTTAGCCTTATTACCTCATAAATATTTTTTTTTTTATTCCAGGCAGTGGCAAACGAGCAAACAGTACACCTGATGGTAAGTGTTGCTGCCGCTCATGGACCTTTACAAGGCCGCTGCCTACCGCGAAGAAAGTGAAGGGAGTGTGAATGCGTGCATTGAGGCTCGGTGATACCAAAGGCACTACCATAACCCTCCACACGCAAACACCCTCAGAAAGTTGGGCTTCCGGCTCTCTCGCTCATCGAACGAAGCGCAGTAACAAATTGCTACTACTCAGACGTCGATTTTCTGCGAGAGCGTGGTACTACCCTGTACGGACCGGCCCGCGGCTGTAGACATACTGTCGACAGTGTGGTCCTACCACTAGTGAAAGAAATAAAATGTTAAAGGCATAAATTGTAATAATACAATCCCAACATTGCAGACAAAATTTATCAGCACCCGTCACCGCGACAGGTGAATTGGAACGCTGCAGAACCTTCGACGCTAACTGGACTGAAGTGCTACAAACGTTGAAGCCACCCTCATTAGAAACACCCCTAATACCTTGTCAGTATGGTTGGGAGTTCGATCTTACGGATATACCATATGAAACTATTGTTACTGAGGTGAGTTATGTGATGATTTCTGATAAGAATTCCTGATGTTTACGCGAGTATTATACGTTATAATTAAAATTATTTTACGTATTTTATCGCATTTGTATTTGATTTTTGATTGCCCACCGTTTCGAACACTTTGCAGCGTTCATGGGCACGGACGGACTATGATGTCTCACGTCCAACAAGTCATCGCTATTACAGACATTTATAATTATCTACCCAATTCAAAAAAGAAAAGAATTCTAATACGACGATATATAACGTAATGGAACCCATACGATGTAAAAAAACATTCAAAAATCCTTAGTCCTGATAAAGATAATAGCACGAACTTTTTAAATTATTGTATTCTCATTAGTCCTTGATAAGGGTGCAAAAATTCAAATTATGCCGACGTTTTGAAGTGCTCAAAAATCGAGTTCAAAGATTCCGTGGCACATATACAAACAGGCAAATATAATAAAACCATTTAAAAATATTGTTTCTCAACTGTGCATAAAACTTTAAGAACGTATGTTTATCAAAGTACCTATATTGCTGCTAGGTTATAGGTATTTAAGTAATAAGCCCTCTATTAATCGTGCAGTGTTCACACGGATCTTATTATTAGAATTATATTATTAAGATTATTGTAGAACAGGAGCAACATTTTTTTTTGAGTAGGTCCGGTCCGGTCCTGGTCCATGGTCCGGACTCACGTGGTCCGTTCCGTCCGGGGTGACAAAAGGACGACGCGCGGCTCCACAACCCACCGTATTTCCACTGGCGAAGGGACATCGCCCCGATCATTGAAACCGAATCCTTGATGTCCGTGGTCAGCCCAGCAGGTTACTTTTTCTGGTACCGTCCTTCACCGACGCCCTCGTACAAGCGGGTAGCCTCTCTAGGCGTGACCAACCATCTCGGTGTAGGGCGGTCAGGCGCAGGTAACGGAAACTACAGTAATGAAAATTTTGTTGAAATATGTGCTAGATCAATTAACTATTCAGAGTCCTTGTAAATATAGATATCTATTTGCCATTTTTGCGTGTAATGTCGCTATCAGGCGAAATCATTATCTATGCCTCAGATAATCTATGCCTTATTACAGATAAAATAGTGCTTCCCCAACGTTAATCTTATAATAAGATAAGACTGAAGAGAGATCCTAAATCGATAATTGCATTTGATAATTTACGATTTGAATTAAGGAGATAACAGAAGCCAAAATATTATTCAATAAGGCGTAGCCAAAGATAATTATATGATAATCTACATTTCTATCTAATGCTTTTTTAAACTATAGCAAATTTCTTTGCGGAAAACTTTTTAGCACCTTCCAGAACATCAACTTGCAATTTACCGCAAAACTTCGAATATTTATTCGACGCGTATTTCGCCTCTAAACGAGGCATCCTCGGGACGACTCGTCTTCAAATGCGTAGGTATGTATGTTAATGGAAACAACTTACGGCAACATTCAGAACAACTATTTGTCGATTTAAATGATAATTGAACTGCCAACGTGGATACCACTACTTAAGAAACACAACATACTCGCGGCACATAGGCTAATAAATGGATAGGTAAAGAAACAAGTGACAAATAAATTTTTGTTGCAGATTATATTATATATTGTAATATTTTAAGTAATTCACACACAATTCCTTTTCTCTATTTACAGCGAGGTTGGGTATGCGACTCTGCCAGTATAGTTCCAACAGCTCAATCTTTATTCTTCGCCGGATCGTTAGTTGGTGGTGTTCTTTTGGGATGGGTTGCTGACAAGTATGGCAGAGTACCGGCATTGATGGGTAAGATAATTTACATGTCTCAATTTAAAAGAATAATGGCATGCTTAGGTTTTACAATTCGTATCTAAGTAATATAAAATCACATTAGCCATAGCCTAACATAAAAGACAAGAGATAACCTTTATATCCTCGCACACGGTTACAGTACTAATTATTACATTTGTGATTTTTTGTCATACTTCATATTACGGGTTCTCTTGCATTTTTTTTAAAAACTCGAAAAATTTGCAACGTTTCTTATTATGTACTTTTACGTCTAGTTTAGTCCTAATCATAGTAATAGACAAATTTTAATTTGTTGTATCTATATAAATTATAGAATAGAGATAGGATCCGAAATACGAAAATCCATATAAGAACGGGTTTAAGCGACATACCAGGAAGAATTAGCCCGCTAAAGTGGCATCGTTGGATGCAGGCGGCACATAACCGCGCTCTGTGGCGTAACACGAGGGAGGCCTACGTCCAGCAGTGGACGGCGACGGGCTGAAATGATAATGATGATAATTATTTTCCAAATAATCTCCAGGAACTAAATGACAATGAGCAATAATTATCAAAGGCACTACTAATTACCTGATAATAATTTCATCATCATTTATCAATTCCAAATCAGATTTTACTGATTATAATCAAAATAACAAGAATTATACTACTAATAACCCTATAGAGATTATTATAAATATTTATATATCAATAAATTGTGTAAAATGATGCAATTATGTTATCATGATGATGATGAAATTATGTTTCAATATCATCAACATAATCATCTGAACTTACATAAGTCCCACTGTTTTGCTCAAGCCTCGGCTATAATTAGGGGATATTGATCTACTATACCGCGCTGGTCAGACATGTTAGCATAGGGTTTTGAGTCGAGTTTTCCTTCGCTTGCATAGACGTTATATGCATATCACATCCCGTAGTCGTCTTCTACAACACCCACGGCTAAGATGACATCAATATGTGGACATACAAATTATTTTACACTTCAGTTTATTCTGAATCTCTGAATTTACTGTAAAAAAAAGAATTGAAGTACCAACTTAGACGTTTTCTTGTTATTCTGAAAAGTGAAAGTACTCCGTTCGATCATAGTGTTATTCGGAGAAGTAGAAAATCATCTAGGAGATCGGTTTTCTATTGTGAATAGTGTTACCCCTCAGGAATTTTGCGGGCGGTTTACATGCGATCCTGCATAGTGGTGGCAAAAAATCGCAGAAGAACCTATTGAGATATCTAGTGTTATCAAAACTGGCTTTAATGATGATAATAATGATTATAAAAAATAAGCGAAATAAATAAGAGTAGATACTGTTTTTATTAATAAATAAAAAGATTTGCCTATTAATTAGTTCATCTTTTTTATAATTTCAGGGGCAAACCTTATTGGCGCCGTAGCAGGCGTAGCCACTATTTTCACCAAGGGCGTTTGGGATTTTATCATCTGTAGATTCATTGTCGGCATGGCTTATGATAATTGTTTCATGATGATGTATATATTAGGTAAACAATTAAGTATTCATATTTATAATGTAAACATTTCTATAATGGGTAGTATACTATACGAACCTTGTAACAACTCTAGAAAATCACCGTGCGTACAGGAGTTTTTGCGATAACTATTCTTGCAACCAATTCTAAGGCTCACATATTGGTCCTTTAAGCTCCGTTAAATATGTAGTGCTGTACTGCTGCGCTTCACGCAGTTGTACATCTTCTTACCGACTTGCTTATTAGTCAATTTTGCTTCATTTCTCCCGCTTTGCATAGGAGGGACGTGGAATCTTTCCAATTCCTTTCTTTTCTAATTAATTTAGTCCCAAGACAATTTAAAGCATTTTCCCGAATTTTTTGGGAGTCAAACCTTAGTGTCTTATATGGAGATCATTGTCGATCTTGGCTTACAGAAATTACAGTTGTAGGAATGCGTGATTGGATTAAACTCGAAAAAAATCATATTTATAATAAATGAAATTATATGACAATAACAGCTTCGTTAGCGTACATTAACTATTCACATTATTATTTGTTATTATTTTCGCAAAAAAAAAATCTTTTAATATATAACGAATTAACTAACTAACTAATCTACTAATTAACTAGAATTGTAAAACGACCATTAATTTAACTATTGATTATTATTATTTTCAATTTTTATTAAAAAAAATAAATATAGAAAAAAATAAAAGCTTTTTATAAAAACTTTAATGCAGATGAAAAGATTAATCCACTAGAGATGTCAAGCATTTACAACTAAAAATTCATCGGTCGATTAATCGAATCACGGTTTCGCGAATGTATGGAAATTTCCGTGACGATTCGTTTACAGCTACAGTTACACAGCCTACAGCTGATTCGCTCACAAGGCCCACTGCCTCCACAGACATCAAGGATTTAGTATTAGTGGTCGGCCCAATGACAATGGAGAGGGATTACAATGGATTATGGGACTGTAATATTGTTATTGTTCATTAAAGTGATAGCTTAATCAAAATTTAATCATGTCAAACAGAAAGTCTTGGTTATGGATTTTTTAGGCCATCGGACAATGGTGAAAGTGAAGTGTGATCTTATGACAATTTCTCGTGGTGGTCAGAAAAAACTAGCAAATACTACAAGTAGGAGGAACCGTATTAAATCGAATACCTCCTAAATACTCATACATTTTATTGAAAAATACATACAAAATAAGAAGGCAGATAATCGCCGATAAATTGGTACATCTCTACTTACAACGTATTGCCAATAGAGTTCGGGACTTATCCTTTATATACGTTTAAGTCTTTGTTCTCAGTGCTCGAATATGTGGGGGCTCAGCATCGAACGTTGATATCAACAATGTCATTAGCGTTTTTCTTCGGAGCCGCTTGTATAACTCTACCTTGGATAGCATTGTGGGCTGCCAACTGGCGTGTGCTGCTATGGGTCACTTCCCTACCCTTATTTAGCTTACTATTAGCACCATGGCTATTGCCAGAAAGTGCCAGGTTAGTAAATTGAAAAATCCTTATCCTCACTATAATTATAAATGCGAAAGTTTGTGAGGATGTGAAGATGTTTGTTGCTCTTTCACCCAAAAACTACTAAATGGATTTTGATGAAACTTCACAATAATATAGCTTACATATCAGAATAACACATAATCATCATCATCATCATCGCAGCCCACATACGTCCCACTGTTGGGCTCGGGCCTCCTCCACAATGGGAGGGAATTTGACCTACTATACCATGCTGGTCAGACATGTTGGTATAGGGTTTCATTTCGAGTTTTCCTTCTCTTGCACAGATGTTATGTGCACATTATATCCCATAGTCGTCTTATACGACATCCACGGGCAAGATAGGGAGTGGTGAATTGTATTCTTACTCCGTCACCGCACGGACAATAACATATAAGCTATAGGTAATTTATCCCAATATTCCCACGGGTAGAGGAACTGCTGAGGAAACCGCAGGGCACTGCTAGTATAAAATAAAAGTAAATACTTCAGAAAAATGTAGTGAAGTCAGAGCTTAATCCCATTTAAATGGGACTACATTGATAGTACCAGCTTCCAAATAAAAAAAGAATCATTAAAATCAATTCACCCAGAAGAAGTACTGAAGTAACATACAAAAAAATCTGAACAAATGGAGAACTTCTTCTTTTTTAAAGTCGATTAATTATTATATATCAGGCTATCTAAGTCCTCTCTTGGACTTCAGAATTCTCGAGAGGGAATAATAACATAATTTACACCCTTGACAAGTAGGTTAGCGATGATAGTTGTTGTTATAAATTGCCCAGAATAGCGGTGCTAACCATGCTCCTTGTGATAACCCCGCCAGTTTTTACGACTCCCACAAAATAGTAAGGGTCAAAGATATATGTATATTCCTCGCTATCATATTGGGAATGAATATAAAGCGTCAGTAAATTATCACATTATTTCAGTAATACTTGGCGATATGCAAGTACATTAACGTAGAAGTATAAAAAGCGACCTCCAATATCAAGTAAAGAATCATAAGTTCTACTCTCATATAGAAATTGTCTTTGTGCAATGCACAAATAATCGCTCTGAGTTTGGCTGTAGGTTGAATGAGTTAGTTTATGCTTTCAGAACTATGTGGGTTCTCGTTTCTATGAGAGTACAGGAAAATAAAACCCTATGTTATTCGCTGATAATGTAGCTTTCCATTGGTGAAAGCAATTTTATATTTGGTTTAGTTTTTTATGCGTGAATACGTAATAAACAAAAAACTTTCGCATTTATAAGTTAGAATGTCATAAAGATTTCTTCCTTAGTGTCGGTAATTAATTGTCGTATATATTAAAAAAATATCACTTACCACTTGTTGACTTATTAAACGGACCATTGCAACAGGTTCCTTAAAAGAAAACCGACTGAGAGTGATCTCTCATTGTTGAACGAACACTAGCGATTTACTGACAAATTTATAATACCTGTAAACACTCACCTGTTTTAACATAACGATAATGGTATTATTATCCTTTTATTCCACAGAATACGTCGTAAAGGTTCATTTCCGTGCATCGTGGCCGCTCGCGATCGATCGCTTACGACTATCGCGTCAGCCGCGATGCACGGCAATGAACCTTTAGGCTGATGATAATTTGAAATAATGTCTGTCGTGCTAAAATCGTTTTAATCATCGTCTATATTTCTTTTAGATGGTTAGTAAGCCAAGGTCGTGTCAAGCAAGCTGTTAAGGTATTGAGGCGATTTGAATATGTCAACGGTACTCATATCCCAGATGATGTCATGGCTGAATTTATTGTAAGTTTATTGTTATTTTTAATGTAGATCTAAATATGTATTTTGCGGTGTGTTGACGTTTGAGTAAGAATACATTTCACTATTGCTTAACTTGTACTACTGACTACTGATACTCTTCATTGACTAAGAGATATAATATTAATCCGCTACAAATCCCGAAAATACATAATCGATATTAATAAAATTAGATTTTATTAGCTGTGTGTTTTTGTTGTAATTTAATTTTAGGTTTCTCATGTAAGTGAACCCTGTAAGTTCTTATGAGAATAAATATCTTAAACCTTAAAAAAATATATTTAATACATTATAGGATTTATTATAACATTATCTAATTGACATTTGTGACGGTGTGCACCCGCTACCTAAAAAAATTTCTATAATTTTTCCCTATCGCGCCAAAAATGATCATGCCGTTCATATTATGAGACCAGCAAAGAAGTAAAGCGGTTATATTGACTGCGTAGATGGCATAGTGGTTATAATAACGATCTACCGTAGCCAGTGTAGCGAGGTTCCATCCAAGGTAATACTTCGTGTAATCCCCAAATTGTTGTTCCAAGTGTGGGTGTAATTTGTGGTCTCTTTAAATAAAAACTTTATTTTTTGCTTAACAGGTATCCGCAAACAAATCCAAGGAGGAAGAGAAAGGGTCTTTCATTGCTATATTCAAGAGTCCGCTGCTCCGCAGAGCTATGATTTTAATGGTGGTATTGCATATGGGTGGAGCTATCATATTTGATGCTCTGATTAGACTCTCGGACTCTTTGGGATTGGATTTTTTCCTAGCGTTCGCTTTGACATCAGCCACGGAAATCCCTTCCTTATCCATACTCGCTCTTGTACTTAACAGGTAAAAACCAATTCATTATAAATCACACATTTACCCGGGTTAAAAAAAAAATATATTTAAACGAGTAATTTTTATACATTTCTATACATATTCAGGATCACACAAACGGCTCTAACGAATTCCATGAAAAATATGCAGGTTTCAGGGGCGATAAATTGAACTAACTAGGTTCTATTTTTAGAAAATAAATAATAGTTTTACAAATAAAACTATCTCTAAAACCTTTTCAAAAAAAAGCATTCTAAATATTTTATATTTTATTTCAGATGGGGTAGAAGAACTCTTGGTTGCGTTCCTCTAACATTTGCCAGTATTTTTATATTCATTGCAATATTTGTACCCAAAGGTAAATATCATCAATATATAAATGGAACTATTAGCTGACAATATATGTGGCGTTAGATTAAGAATACAATGTGTCACCACCCCTTACTTTTCCGTAGATAGTGTAATAGACAAGATTACTAAGAACATAACTGTGTCAATAGACAAACTGAAAATAGAACTATACCTACGTTCATCTCTCTAGCCAGGGTAATTCATTTTACCAGATTGGCCACCTAGGTTAAGAATCCGTACCAGTGATCAGCATAATAGGTGGATCGACAACCTGGTTAAGGTTTCTGGGCATAATTGCATGCAAGCGGCGCAGGCCCGCATTTTGTGACGAAGCATAAGGTGGGCCTACGTCCAGCAGTGGACGACGATGGCTGAACGATGATGATGATTAGTACAATAGCGATGGGCCTTTCATCGCCCTGAACGGAACGGCCGGAGTATGTTCGAATCAAAAGAATAAATATAAATTATAGTTTAAAAAAACTAAAAAAAAACGCATACAAGTTACAATTCAAGTAGTTACTACTAGTTTACTTTCATCTTACAAGTTCTGAACGCAACTACCTTTAGATAGTCTTTGCTGCGTTGCGCTAAGCTGACAGCCCGAATCATAGAAGTTTCGAATTTCGCTCATGCGTAGTTCACAAACTAGTTCTATCTCTCTTACTCTTATGGAAAGGATACGATTAGAAATTCCTAAACCCTGACGAATCTAATCAGGATATTCGGCTATTTTTATCGAATTATTGCATTGTCACGGGCCTTTGACGACTGTGCAAAGTTTAAATAAAATCTGTTTGTTCAAAGTGGGGCAAAATGACATTCAAAGATTTCATTACATACAGTGATACAAGTGAAATTAATAAAAGCGTGTTAAACAGGGTGGTATATTTTTAAATCTGTATTAAGGAATAAATCCTTTTTCGTGTGGTAGTCACACGAATAGTTCACCAATTTCAATTTTATGAATGAATGTCGTAATGGACGACTAAGCTATATAATATGCATATAGGTAGTAAAACTTATGCAAGAGAAGTCCACATAAAACCCAATACCAACTCGCCTGACCAGCATCATACTGTAAGTCTATTTCCTTTCTATTTTGGGAGAGGCTCTAACCCAGCAGTGGGACGTATATGAGCTGAAATGAGGAGATTAAGAATTAATTGTAAGGGTGGAAACATATTTTATCTTAGTATCGCGTCTCTCTTTTTAGATACATAATTAACGGTGAATCCATCCAACATGTCTGATCAGCTTGGTATAGTAGGTCAATTTCCCTCCCATTGTGGAGGAGATTCGTGTCTAACAGTGGACGTTAGTGTTGTCCAAAAAAGTCTTGGTCTTGCGGTCTTGGTCTTGCGAGAAATGCGAGACCGAGACCAAGACCAAGACCGCTTAATTTTTGCAAGACCAAGACTGGCCCCGCAAGACTTGAGCAAGACCAAGACTGGGCCTGCAAGAGTCTCGCGGTCTTGCATTTAATTCAAGTCACCATTTCAGCTTATATACGGTTGAGCTCGTGTCTTCTACATAACAGGAGGGAACCGTGGCCGGAGGGGAATCGCCACGGTGATCGGCTGTTGTTACAGGTCATACATGTCAAGTTTCCTTCTCTTGCACCGATGTTATATATTATAGCCCTTAGTCGTGGGTTCGCGGTCGCGGGTAAAATAGGGGGTGATGAATTATATTCTAACTCCGTCACTACACGGCAAGTCAAATCAGTCTTGAGATATCCATCTATTGGCCAATCGATTCCCAATGTTGGTGTTGTCTTTTCAGAATTACTCTTCGAAAAGGCTTAAGGACAAAAATACCGTAATCACGAGAGTGCTCTTGCCCATTATACATATTTATATATCCGTTTATTCATTAGCCCAATGACGTTCACTGTTGGACATAGAAATATGCCTACAATTAATCTACATAAATGTCCATGTAGGGACAGAGTAAGAATATAATTCACCACTCTCTTACCCGTGGATGTCGTATCAAATCGGATCGGGCAATGGTGTTAGGAACTCATGAAAAAAAAATTGAAATAAAAATATCGATTCGTTAATGAATTGAGAGACATGTAAGTTCTCAATTTTGTCATCGTTTTTTTCGTGTAAATTTGATTAAAATGTATAAAGCAATGATACTTAATCTACAACATATTCGTATTTTGTTAAATGTTTATTAGAATTTGAATAAATCAATGATTACGTTTGCATAAGCAAGACAAACTTCGCTTTAACATAAATCAGCTGATCGGCCGATGATCGTTGATGAGTCGCTTTGTACCTACGTAACCATTGAAAGGTTCGCGCAAATCTAATACCTATGTATCCTGTCGAAATTTTACATGCTTACATAATATCCTGTCTGTACATACCTACATATGCATAAAATTTAAGGCATAAACTCTTAGACACACATTTTTGTAATCACTATAACTTTTACGTTATATTGTTTTTGTGTAATATACATTCTAATTATGACCTATGACCGTTGAACTACAACATATACGAACAGTTGCCCCATAACTTAATACACCCTGTGTATATAACATATGTGCAAGAGAAGTGAAACTAGAAATAAAACCCTATAACAACATGTCTGACCAGCGTGGTATGGTAGATCAATTTTCCTTTTACTGGAAGGAAGCTTAAGCCCAGCAGTGGCACTTTTATGAGCTGTGACGATGACGACGAATATCATACATTTTACAAGTATTAAAACCATAACATTTTAAATCAGTTTTATATGTTCTTGAACAAATAATATATTAAGAGCTACATGGATCCAGCGGCCAAAGTATTTATATAGGCAATAGAGCAACAGGTTTTTTCAAGTATACAGAGTATCAGTAACTAAACTGGAAATACAATAGATACATACCACTTAACTTGAAGGGGAATATAAACAATCGTATTAATTGTAAAAATATCGCATTGATTATAAAATGACATAAAATTTATTGTATCAACTGCCTCGTGTGGTGACGTCTTAAGAAAATAGGGTCGAAAGTCCTGTCATAAGAGTAGTAACGCTGTCTAATGGAACACCAGGGGAATAGAAGAGTAATTTTCCCCAGTGGTAAGTATTGTATTCAATAGTGAACTATAGGCTAGCAGATGGATAGATAGGATAGGATGCTATTTGATTAATTTAGTTGGATTTTTCATTGCCATGATAAATGACTGTTACGTTATTCCAACTGCAAGACTTGCAAGACTTTGCGAGACTCTTGCTGCAATACCAAGACCAAAACCAAGACTCGGGTGCGCAAGACCAAGACCAAGACGAGACCAGGTGTGATGTTGCAAGACCAAGACCAAGACTGGTCCAAGTCTCGTCTTGGTCTTGCATTTGGGCAACACTAGTGGACGTATATGAGCCGTAATGATGATGATAAATAAATATATTTTTTTTATTTCTAATGTGCACTTCATCAACGTTTTGCTTGACAAAGATTCTTGTAGGCCTATATCTAATAAATTAAGGGAAAAAAACCGTTTAAAAACAAGCTTTTATTATTTGTTAATAAAATGAACTAAAAAATCTTGGTTCATTATCAGACCCTGGTTACCATATAGTATCAAAGTAATCGACGAGACAAATTGAATGAGCCCAAGCTCGATGGAGTTGCGTCGATTAATTACGGAGTTCCTATGGCCAGCTAGGTCTAGGTCCATCATCAGATCAGTTCTATGTCACAATAATATTGCATTGTCATCGGATTTATGCATAGGTACATACAAAATTTCAACTCAATCAGAAACCGGGAAGTGGAGCAAATTTAACTTGCAGGATTTGATTACAGACAACGGGACAGGTGAAACTAAATAAAAGCTTGTAAAAATGGCGGTTAATAGGCTAATGCATTCGCAGGTATTCCACAAGCAAGCCTCGCCATGGCAGCCCGTTTAGTTGGTAATATGTCATACACAGTATCCGTACAATGGGTGATGGAGATATTGCCGACCGCTTTCAGGGCATCAGGATCATCTGCTTTACATATGTGTGGTTATGTAGCTATTATACTCTGCCCTTTCATTGTCTACTCGGTAAGAATATATTGCTACTTTGTATCATTATGGATAATATTTATTGTTATGGACAAATAATTATCTATTATGTTGATATTTGCCTGATTTGAAGCTAAAAATTGATCGGAAAATCTAATAATTTCTCTAAATCTACAAAGTTCTCAATTCGAATAAGTATATATATTTTATATGTGTTACCTTTACGCTAATTATTGAATCGATTTTAATGTTTTTTTTGTTTGGTAGAAGGTTCGAAGGTGGTCCCATATAAAACTTGTCGAAATTGATTTAGCACTTTTTGAGAATATCCACAAAAAAATTAAATAAATGCCCAGATTATGCGTTCCTTTATGATTCCTTTCATGTAGATACGATTCCTTTAAATAAATAAAAAACGCCTTCAGAATACACCGAGGAAAGCAAAAAAGAATAGATACCTTTTAATGTTGATGCCTACTATAAAAAAATACTAACAAACCTATACGAACTTCTATCTAAGGTACCTATACAAACTATAATTACAAACTAAAACAATACGGTAATAGCTTAAGGAAGTAGAGAATTAATACCGATGGATATCCATCTATGTGTAAAGGTATACAATAGCAGTGCTTATACCAATCACAAAACTGACTCAGTGTATTTTGCTTTCAGGAAAGAATCTGGTCACAGCTACCGTTGGTTATAATGGTAGTAATATCATTAATATCGGCTAGCGCCAGTCTAGCATTACCAGAAACTAACGGTCAACCAATGCCACAATCATTAGCTGATGCGGAAAAAATTATCAGGGAACAGTCTTTATGCGGGTTAGTCATTTTATTTTTTACAAGTAAATACGCTTTGACCTAGGTGGTTTTCGTTTCCGTGGGAATAGCGGGGTAAAATATAGCCTAAGTTACTCCATATACAGAGAGCCACCTAGTAGTAAAATAAAATCAAAATCGGTTCAGGCCTTTTGAAAATTATCCAGTACAAACAGACAGGCAGATAGACAAAAATATTTAAAATGATTTTAGGGCATAGGTATTGTGTAAATAAGCGTTTGGTGATTTCCTGTGTGATGACGGAGTAAGAATACAATTCACCACTCCCTACCTTACCCGTGAATGTCGTAAAAGACGACTAAGGGATATAATACGCATATAACATCTATGCAAGAGAAGGAAAGCTCGATATAAAACCCTGTACCTTCCTGTCCGATCACCCTGGTATAGTAAGGTCAATTTCCCTCCTATTGAGGAGGAGAGTCGAGTCCAACAGTGGGACGTATATGAGCTGAAATGATGAATGATGATGAAATAACCGTGTGAGCATAAAAACAAAACGTATTATTTGGACATTAAAAACAGACACTTCAGTTCTATTTATTTGTATAGATATACTAGTTACGGAATAGTTTTTTTTTATGGGTGGGCTATGGCAAGCGCACACGCGGTCCATTCCATCCGGGGCGACGAAAGGACGGTGCGCAGGCCAATAACCCACCCCTACCCATGTCGCTTTCGTCGTTGGGCCGACCACCGGAGCAGGGTGGTTTATCGTCACGACTCGACGAAATATCCTTTCGGGTACCCTCACCTCTCGAAGTCCCTGTTCCAGGATGTCGGTCGCCATCGCGCGGTCAACCTCTCTGCGGGTGACGGACTAAAATATCCGGTCCGGTCACCCGCGGCCTCGGCTAGGGAGTTACGGATTAGTTAAGTTTACTTTTCGACGGGAGCTGTAAAAACCGCCTAAAGGTACTAAAAAAATTGGTCGCAGCACTTGCCTGAGTTATTACAGAAACGGCGATCGCTAACACCACCTACAAAGCGTAGCGATTATGTTCTTTTATTATAAAATATAGCGAATGTATAGGATTGGTTGCATGGATACTGAAGCACTTATCTTCACAGGGATTATTGATTGAATTAGGCAATACATAACGAAAATTCAATCTTCATATAATATATCTTGTGTAGTATCTTTATATAATATATCTTGTGGAGTTTAGTGACATACCCACGGTATGTCACTAAACTCCTCATAAACGGCTGGACCGATGTTGATGAAATTTTTTGTGTGTGTTCAAGGGGATTCGAGTATGGTTTAGATTCACAATTGGATCTGGTAGCTGGCACTGCTGTCGATTTCAAGGATCCCTTTTAAGGAGAATCCCTTTTAATATTTTTTAAGATATAAACAGAACAACGTCTGTTGGGTCAGCTAGTATTATAAAAATGGAGGAAGAAAATGAGACGCACCACTTTGTCGCGGTTAATCAATATACCGCACAGCTTAATTCTATAGCGGGTAGATATAAAGCTTTATAATAACGATGACTTGTTGGACGTGAGACATGTTAGGCCGACCACCACAATGAACCCTGCAAAGTGTTCGAAACGCCGGGCAATCAACATCAGTAAAAATAGTTTTATTTATAACATATACACATCTATGTAAGCGAAGAAAAGCTCAAAATAAAACCTTGTACTAACACGTCTGACCAGCGTGATATAGTAGATTAATTATCGTTTCATTATTTATTGAAGACTAAGTAACTCTAACGTGGCATGTCCATTTTGTCATCAGCAACGTCCTAAGACGAAATCCTGAGTTCACACTTGCCAAAGTGCACTTAGGCGAGATCGCTTAAAGCTTTTCCCAGGTTGAGAGCCATAAACGATAGTCCAGGCAAAGCTGCAAAAGTGTCCAGGAAAAGTTGCAGGCAGTTAGACACATAAGAAAAAAATACGTTTAAATCATCATCATCATCATCGCAGCCCACATACGTCCCACTGTTGGGCTCGGGCCTCCTCCACAATGGGAGGGAATTTAACCTACTATACCATGCTGGTCAGACATGTTGGTATAGGGTTTCATTTCGAGTTTTCCTTCTCTTGCACAGATGTTATGTGCACATTATATCCCATAGTCGTCTTATACGACATCCACGGGCAAGATAGGGAGTGGTGAATTGTATTCTTACTCCGTCACCACACGGACAGAAGGAAAAATACGTTTAAATACATTTGTAAAAAAACTCAACGCCCGTACGCCATATGCGTTTCACATGCATGCAATGCATGTGCATTTCCCGTGTATTCTTCTAGTATTTAACTTAATGATCAAAAATAATAAATCGTGTTATTTCTTTTCAGGAAACCAGAAAACGCTGATGATGAACCATATAATAAAAAATCCTCAATTATTTAAGGCATTTTGTACAAAATTGTTTACCTGTAGTTTTAATACTTTTTTTTGGTAGGTTTTGATCTGGACACACCCCGACCAATCCGTCCGGGGCGACGGATGGACGGCGTGCAACCTCATTTTTGCTTTTTATGGGCGTGCTACCTCATAACCTTCTCGTATTCCCTCGCCAACGTCATTGGACCGACCACTGGCATCGATTCCTTGACTTCGCCATCGCCCTCACGCGGTCGATCTCTCTGCGGGTGGCGGACTAATCCCCGGTCCGTCCACCTGTGGCCTCAGCTAGGGCGTCATCAGGCGCAGGTACTCGCGCCTGCGTTGCCCAACGTGCCGGCGGCGGAACGTGTCATGGTAGAGGAATTTCAACCGGAGTCGCTCCGCCGCCTCCTTCTACGAGATAACTGCCTTGCAGAAGGCGGCGACCGCGTTCCGCGATCCAGTTCCTGACGCTGTCGAGCATCATTCTAGCGATGTTCGACAGCGTCAAGTCGGCACCGATGATTGCGACGAGTTCACGGCACTGCTCTGCCCAGGCCACGCAGACCTCGAGCGTATGCTGCGCCGTGTCCTCGTCGTAATTCTAGTGGTGGTAGGACGGAGTCCTTTCCCTCCTCGCGACCTTATTGCAGGTACTCGCTGAAACAACCATACCCCGACAAGACCTGCACCAGTTGGAAGGAGAGTACCTCGTGCTGCCTACCCAACCACTCCATCAACATCGGCCGGAAGGCTTTGACGGTCGGAACACCGAATCGAGGTCTTTCCAGCAGGACTGCCCAACGGGCAGTGATGTCCCGGCGGGCGTCACTCGCCAAGCGGCCAGCTCGCGAAGCGAGACAGAACCACCCACTGCCAGCATCGCCGACATCCGCCGGTAAATGTCAGCGAGCATCTCTGCCTCCAAGTCCCATTCGGCATAAGCCACGAAAAGGCGGATGCCACGTTGACAAGCCGCGGAGCAAATTGCTGAAAATTCTCCTGGAACCACCATCGCCCAATGAGCACCAGACCCAGATATTTCACCTGGACCCGGATGCTGATGGGGACCGAATTGACGGTGATCGAAGTGCCGGCGGATATTGTTTTTAATACTTACTGATTTACTTTTGTGGGCTTAACACGAATATTTACGTCAAAATATTCGTAACGTAATCGAAACTAATTTTTTTGACTTTGGAGAAGTGCCACTATCGTCCGATAAAGGCGCTGTTCCAAATCTCAAACAAATTGGTCTCGATAACGATACGAATACCTACTTTGAAGTAAATATTCGTGCTCATAGGTGGTTTAGTTGTATGCTCCATGTGTTTATATGTCTTATGCTTAAATCTTCACTTAAAAGGGTTGTCTAACAAACCAACCAACTACACAAGTTTTCGCACATGCATATTGTGATTTGTTTGGAAATTATCTGATTTGTTACACTGTGCTATGCATAATTAATTTAAATGTAGAATGTTAATTAATGTTTTTATTTATGAGTATTTTATTTATTTATGATTGAGTCTTTATCTCCTGAATTCCATAATTTAGTTTTGTTATCTACGAGAACGTTTTTTTTTTAGTGTAAACTAGGTACCTACTTTTATTTATGAATTGAATGAAATATTTTGTACTTATATAACATTTTTCTTAATTTATTCTGCATCTGTATTTTTCTTTAGATATAATTTTCTGTAAATGAGCAGGCGAATAGTATGAGCCGTTAATGCTAAATATGCATAATCGAAGTGTGTTTGAAATTAAACTATTCTTACAGAATTTATTGAGTTTGTATTTGATCTTTACTTGCCCGACATTTCGAAATTTTTCAGCGATACATTCTAAACATCGGACAAATAAGTAAAAATCAAATGCAAACACGATAAAATCTGTACAAATGTTCATCTAATTTGTCTATTGTATTGATTGAAGAAATGTATATTAGAAACTTTTTAATTTTATCATTAAAAGCTGTTTGAAATAAAATATCCTTCAAAAGTTATTTTTGACCCTCGTCTCCTTAATTGACGTTTAACCCTAGAACTATAAATCGGGGTAGTATTTACCCCAGGTCAACCTTGATTTACGTTTCTAAGTTAATCTATGTCATTATTTTATCTATTCAAATCGATTTTTCACCAACTTAATCTTGATAATATTAAATTTGCTCTTTACCATTTGATTTGAAAAAACGAAAAGAAATAAACCAAAAATCATATTGCTGCTTTCAGAACGATTTTACGAACAAAAAAGCTCAGGGGTCTATCGCAGTTTATAGTTTGCAGATAATGAAATTGTTTTGTAGTTCTAGGGTTAACGACCAGACAAGAGTGGTAGAACCACACTGTCGACAGTTATCTGTCTACAGCCGTGGGTCGGTCCGTCCGGGGTAGTACCACGCTCTCGCAGAAAATTGACGTCTGAGTAGTAGCAATTTGTTACTGCGCTTCGTTCGGTGAGCGAGAGAGCCGGAAGCCCAACTTTCTGAGGGTATTTGCGTGTGGAGGGTTTTGGTGGTGCCTTTGGTATCACCGAGCCTCAATGCACACATTCACACTCCCTTCACTTTCTTCGCGGTAGGCAGCGGCCTTGTAAAGGTCCATGAGCGGCAGCAACACTTACCATCAGGTGTACTGTTTGCTCGTTTGCCACTGCTTGCAATAAAAAAAATAAAAATAAAAACAACTATGTCTTATTATAAGGGACATAGGTAAAGGGTCGATATGCACTCATCTTATATCTTTAAACGAGCAATTCTTGTATATATATATATTCAGGATCTCGGAAACGGCTCCAACGATTTTGTTGAAACTTGGCATACTAGAGGATTCGGGTCCAGAAAATCGATCTAGCTAGGTTTTATTTATAGAAAATGTTCTTTTATCGGTGTTTTTAGCATAACAATAAATGACATTAAATTTTAAAAGAATATGAATTCAAATTTCGTTCTAAATATGTCAAGAGTTACGGTAGCCCAGTTGGGAAGTGATCGAGTTCGCTTTTTGTTGGTTCGAATCTCGGTGTTTTTATTATTCTCTTTTTGTAATTTTTTAAATATTTTCATTATTTATTTTTTATTAATATATCTCCAAATAAATTCAACAAAAATATTCCGAGCGAAGCTCGGTCAACCAGATATTGCAGATAATATGTATATTATTGATATCTGATGTTTACGCGAGTACTACACATTGTAAATAAAACTACTTTTACGGATTATATCGCGTTTGTATTTGATTTATGATTGCCCAACGTTTCGAACACTTTGCAGCATTCATGGTCACGGGCGGACTAAGGTGTCTCACGTCCAACAAGTAATCGTTATTACAGACAATAAATCAAATACAAACGCGATATAATCCGTAAAAGTAGTTTTATTTACAATGTATATTATTGTCAGTTATTGTAAATAATATTAGATTGTACTGTGATATTAGTAACAATTTGCAAATATAGCTGAATAAATAATTGTTATTTTTTTTATAAAGCCAACACCTTGCACTAAGGCAATAATCCTTGTATTGCGGGGGATTTTACAAATATTCCGTGTGGTGACGGAGTAAGAATACAATTCTCCACGTCCTATCTTGCCCGTGGATGTCGTAAAAGACGACTATGAGATATAATATGTATATAACATCTGTACAAAAGAAGGCAAACTCGAAATGAAACCCTATACCAACATGTCTGACTTGGTATAGTAGGTCAAATTCCCTCCAATTGTGGAGGAGGCCCGAGCCCAACAGAGGCACGTATGTGGGCTGCGATGATAATGATGATTACAAATTGTGGATCAAACAAAGTGTTTTTGCGTGAGATTCGAAGCCACGACACTGACACTATATTAAACTTATATACACGGTGACATTTATGTCGTCTTACTTTTGCAGGTCAATTAAAGTATCCAGTGTCTACTCTTCATTCGTACAATTAAAAGGTTAAAAACAATATTTACTAGAATATTTTTAAATAAAAGTTATTATAAATAATTACTAATTAAAATAGTAAGGAAACAGCTTGTAGCGAGCGCATAGGTACTCAACACAGCTGATTTAGTATGTACTCAGGTACTACGACCACTTGACCGCGACGCCAATCGCGCATCGCAAAGGATACCTGTTAGGTATCTAGCGTAGGGAATTACGCTTTGTAAAAGCCGTCCACGTGGACTTAGTACCTATGATTGGCTAACAAAATGCCCCATGATTACTTTTGGTTAAAATGTAAACATGATAAACAGCTGTTACAAAATATTAACTTTATTTTATTTTATTATTTTTATGTCACTATTGAACATTTAAATATGTTGGATATGTTTCTTTGGTCGGATACTTTTATGGTTTTTTTTTTGATGTGAAACATCTATAGGCGAGGGTGACCGTGATCGTCGCGTGGCGTTTAACGCCACGCCTCGCGGTCCCCTAATAATTAATTATTAATTAAATATTAAATAAATATTTGGATGCATATACCTACATTTTTGTAACGAAACCATGGTGTGATTTAAAATTTTGTACAACGCCATCTGGTGAACTCAAAGTAAATTGTTACTTATAATGTATATTAATGAAAATAAATGTTTATTGCATTTTTTAAATCATCATTTTTTGGAAAAAAATCGCGATATTTTATTAATTCTTTATGCCTTAGTTTTATCGTATTAGTTCCTGTCGTAATCTAATGTTCTCTCATGCATATATACTTGTTTTATAAATTAATGTAAAATTCTCTAACTTAGTAATATAAATATACCAGTAGGTATGGTATTTAGTTTACTTTCAGCTACGAAAACTGGAGAACCGTTTTTTTATAGGCTTTTATTAGTTTCAGGTGTATATATATTTATTTCTTTGTATATTACCGACTACATAGGAATTGGATTTTGACTCACTTTAAACAGTCAAATTTCATTTAAAAGTTGATAATTTAAGGAGGACCAATGACGTTAAAATTATTTAGATAGCTTGTCTTATTATCATCACAGGATTAAAAATTTCTTTATTAAATATATTGAAGCTGAGAGTTGGTCGTTAGCTCGATAAATGCCGCCATTTCTGTTTCCTAAATCACACTCTTCGTGTGGAAATAATGTCTGTGAACGGATAAAAGCATTTCATTTTTTATAGGCTTTTATTAGTTTCAGCTGTGTATTTATTTGTTTGTATGTCACCAACTCCTTAAGAATTGGATTTTGACTCACTTTAAACAGCTTGTCTTATTATCATTACAGGATTAGAGAGTTCTTTATAAAGTATATTGTAGCTTAGAGTTGGTCGTTTGCTCGATAGATGCCGATATTTCTGGTTTATAAATCGCAAATTATTTCAAGCTACGTTTTAGAAGGTTCATTTCGTTTGTACTAAATGACGTTACCATAAATATGAGTCGTAAAGTCAATTTTAAAATGGATAATTTATTCGATACAATACCTACCAAAAAGTACTTATTGACTAAAATATCGAATACAAAAGTATCGGTATCGAAAGAAAAGTACTCGATACCTAAAGATAAAGTAAATAAAAGTACTCGATACTTGAAACAATACATTACTTATCTTTCGATACTATTCATGAGTTCAATATCGATTTATACTATTTACGATATTACTCGACTTTATATTCGATACCGTGTCTCTACTCGTACAAAATAGTTTTGATGTTTCACATCTGTCAGGCGTCCTGAGCGATGGCTCACTTTTTTTGTAAGACGATGAAGTCACCGTGCACAACACGTTGCCGTGTAGTGACGAAGTAAGAATACAAGTCACCGTCTCTCTTGCCCGTGAGTGTCGTAAAATACGATTAAGGGATTTCTTGTGCATATAACAACTATTCAAGAGAAGGAAAACTCCGCCTGACCAGCGTGCTATAGAAGGTCATTTTCCCTCCCAACATGAAGGAGGCTCGAGCCCAGTAGTGGGACGTATATGAGCTGTGATTACGATGATATAACACAACATAATTCAACATTTGTCGTGTGGTGACAGAGTAAGAATACAACCCGGTTCGGCCCGCCACTGTATATAGACGACTGTCGATACGGTGGTCCCACATAAGTCTCCTACGAGACTCCTACGTCAAATAAAGGAGATGTTACGGTGTGAAATCTATACTAATATTATAAATAGGAAAGATTTGTTTGTATTGAATAGGCTCCGAAACTACTGGACCGATTTCAAAAATTCTTTTACCACTGGAAAGCTACAATATGAGGGAGTAACATAGGCTATATTTTATCCCAGTATTCCTACGGGAACGGGAACTACGCGGATAAAGCGACTCAAACCGAAGCAAAGCGAGGTCGGGTTGCTAGTGTATATATAAAAATGATGTGTGCTCACAACAGAATTGATAGCATCATAAATACTAATATTTTATATAGGTAATAAATAATAATTGTGTATCAATTACCCTAGAATTTTGTATCGCAGTCTACTAAAATGCTCCCTTGGTCGACGAAATTCGACTTTGCTCGAAGGAGCATTACGTAGTTGTGCGCCACGGCCATAGAGTAATACTATAAATTAGGGATATGAAAAAATAATCGATTTTTATAAAAATCGATTATTAATCGATTATTTTTTTGTAATAAATGATTATGAAAATGAGAAAAATCGATTATTAATCGATTTTTATCGATTATTAATCGATTATTAATCGATTTTTAATATACGAAATTAAGCGATTATTCATGCCCAGATTTCCTAAAAAAACAAAAAAAAGGTCATCAGGATTGTTTTCATAATAAATTACAAAATAAAGCTCATATTTCCTAAAAAATGGTCATCAGAATCGTTTTCATACTAAATTAGAAAATAAAGCTTACATTTCCTAAAAAAAAAGGTCATCACAATCCTGTTGGCAGAAAAAATCGATTATTTTAAAATCGATTTATTTTAACGAACAATAATTCGATTTTTTAAAAATCGATTATTTTCCCTCCAGGTCACATCCCTACTATAAATTCGAAAAAATAAAATTTAAAAGCGCTACATGACATTTTGACATTCCTTAAAATCTCAAAAAAGTATTTAATACATTGAAAGTTTTATTATAAGACATCTAGTTGACATTTGTGACGATCTGCGCGCGCATCGTAAAAGATGTTGACTGACTAACTTCAAAGTGTCTGTTTTTCGTGACGATGTGCGCGCGAAAAGAAGTATAACTTTAAAAATCCACACTAAATTGGCATATAGATATAGAAATGCATGCTGGGCTCGAGCCTCTTCCACAATTAAAGGTATTTGATCTACTATACTACGCTGGTCGGACGGGTTGGTGCAGGATTTTATTTCGAATTCTGCTTCTCTTGCATAGATGTTGTATGCACACTATATCCCTTAGTCGTG
The DNA here is from genome assembly GCA_032191425.1 of Lymantria dispar. NCBI lineage: Eukaryota > Metazoa > Arthropoda > Insecta > Lepidoptera > Erebidae > Lymantria > Lymantria dispar. The sequence goes on along the minus strand of CM063445.1, from coordinate 6,226,341 downwards.
TTTTACAGCACCCAAAGTTAAAAAGAGGTGGTAAATCATATTCCTAAGGTCGTAGCCGACTTAGTCCCGCCGCACATGCCCACACTCGCACTCGTTCACAACACTGCACCAATGTCGCTTTGACGTTGTGTTTTGACTCCGCATTTGCTCTCACGTGTCGACCTGCGTCGAGCAAATGCGGAGTTTGGTACTGCGCCATAGGTTTTAAATACTACCACTCGCACACGGCTCGTGACGGCCAATGCGAGTGTGGGCATGTGCGGCGGGTGTTATACAACACCGCTTCTACACGGAAAATTATTTTTTATTAAAATGTCGACTTTTTTTTATAGGTAGGCTATTGTAAGCGCATGCGCAGTCCTGTCCTTCCGGGGCGATGAAAGGACGGCGCGCGGGCCCATAACCCACCCGTACCCACGTCACCTCGTTGTTGGGCCGACCACCGGAGCAGATGTGACTTGTCATCAGTGGTCGGCCCGACGGAATACCCTTTCGGGTAATCTCACCTCTCGACGTACTGGGACGTCGGTCGCCATCGCGCGGTCAGCCTCTCTGCGGGTGACGGACAATTCCCCGGTCCGATCACCCGCGGCCTCGGCTAGGGCGGCATTAGGCGCAGATACTCGCGCCTGCGCCGCCCGAGTCGCCGGCGGCGGAACGTGTCGCCGAATAGGAGTTCTACTCGCACACGATCCGCCGCCTCCTTCCGTGAGATAACGGCGGCCTCACAGAAGGCAGCGACCGCGCTCCAGTTCCTGACGCTGTCGAGCATCTCCCTGGCGATGGTCGGCAGCGCCAGGTCGGCACCGATAATCGCGACGAGCTCACGGCGCTCCCCCTCCCACGCAGCACACTCTTCGAGCGTGTGCTGTACCGTGTCCTCGTCGCAACTGCAGTGGTGGCAGGACGGTGTGCTCTCCCCTCCTGACAATCTTGTGCAGGTACTTCCCAAAACACCCGTGCCCCGTCAGCACCTGCACAAGCCGGAAGGAAAGCACCCCGTGCCCCATCAGCACCTGCACAAGCCGGAAGGAAAGCACCCCGTGCGTCCGCTCCAACCACTCCATCACCCCCGCGTACAGCTGTCGGCACGTAACGCTGGGTCCGCCCACATTCAGCATCAGCCGCGAAAGAGCGGACGCCGCGCCGACAAGCCGGGGAACAAGTCGATGGCGATGCTCCCGGAATCAAAAATGCCCGTCGAGCACCAGGCCCAAGTACTTCATGTGGGCCTGGATGCTGATGGTGTGATCGAAGCGCCGGCGGGAGGCCCGGCGGTACGGAGGCCATGGAACAAAAATGTCGACTTAAGACGTTTTCTGTAGACATATATTACATTGAAAATATAAACTAGCAGACAGTTGCCTGTAAACGAGCTTACCGCCTTAGTGCCACTCGATAGTTTATCTTATTTACTCAATGCTTACCACGCGCTTCAAGTGAGCGATGCGCGCGATGTATGTACTCAAACTTCTTACTTGAAGCACGTACCTTTAGAATTTTATGCACCTAACATTTATATTTTGTGTTATTTCCCGAGCTATTCTCGTCAACATCAAGTGTAGCCGACTGCTAGCTGTAAGCACAGGGATAGCTAATTGTCTGATAGCTGTCCGCGCGTGGACAGCGAGTAATCATTTCCGTTTATGGCGAAATTGTCCAGTATCGGTGTTGGAGAAGGGTCGTGATTTTTTTTATTATTAATGATGGCGAACGAGCAACAACCTGATGGGAAATGTTGCTGCCGGTCGTGGACCTTTACAAGGCCGCTGCTTACCGTGAAGAATCTGAAGGAAGTATGAATGCGTGCAATAAGATTCGATGATATTAAAAGCTTAAGGGGTTAGGTGTAGTCAGAATTTTCAAAAAATCGATTTTATTTTTTTTACATTTTCTTAAAGTATAGTATCTTAAAAATATTCTCTGAAAATTTTAAGTCAATCCGACAAATATTTTTCGAGTTATTCAGCGTAGAAAAGAAAAAAAAATAGATACTGCACGTATAGAATGGCTGTTCGACGTGCTAACGATAACACTCGAGAAGGTAGGATGCTACGTAGACAACAACAAATTGATGTACATATTAGAAACTTCTACAACGGCTGAAGAACTGTTATATGGTCCAGGAATAGACGTCTCAGTGTAAGTAATGAAATTATTCTTATTACTCTACATAAATCGACTTTAAAACTTTAAACGCGTTTTTCTCAAAACTATGTTTTTTGAACTGGTGACCACTGTAAGTCAAAAACCGCTGGATAGATTTTAATGAAATTTATACAGCTTTTAGAAAACATATAAAGCTAGTGCCTGATCTAAGGTGTTTTTTTTCTTTTAATTTTCGATTTTTTACAAACAATTAACTGTTGGTTTTCCCCGGAAATTAGAAAAAAAAAATTCCTGAGGCCGCCATTTTGTTAATTTTGAAAAAAAAATAAAAGCTTCGGTCAGGCACAAGATTATCTATTTACAAAAGTATTTTTTTTTGTTTCATTGATTTCAGATGAATCTCCAAGGAGTTGTGATGGTCACCGCAAGGAACCATTATTAAAACCTGTTCAACATAGATCGCCATAACTTTTAAAATAATTAATATTTTTTCTAGAAATTTTAGAGAAGTCATGTTAAAACATGATAGAATGATACTATGGTTTTACTTTTGCTAAATAAAATTAATTACTGATAAAAAAAAATATTGAAAAATGGCATTTTTCACGCTCTTGACTACCCCTAACCCCATAAGTAAAACCCACCACACGAAAACTCTCATAAAGTTGGACTTTCGGCGCTCTCGCTCACCGAACGAAGCGCAGTGACAAATTGCTACTACTCTGACGTAGATTTTCTGCGAGAGTATGATACTACCTCGGAGGGACTGGCCCGCGGCTGAAGACATTAGCTACGACCCTGCGACCACCACACGAAAATTGATTTAATATGCACTAGTATATATTCCAAAAGTTATTGCCAATAGTTTTATGACTAGCCCTCTACCTGATCTTCCCTCTTTGGGAATGTAATTGTTAACCAAACGCCATCAGATGGAATTAGCCCAGATTTATATAAAGCTATTAATCATCTTTTACGACACATACGAGTAATGGGTTGGTAGTATTCATATTTCATATACATCATTGAAACAACAAATTGATAAATATCATCAGTCATTATTTCAGCTCATATGCGTCTCACTGCTGGGCTCGAACCTCCTCCACAATAGGAAGGAAATTAACCTACTATACCACGCCGGTCAGATGTGTAGATGTAAGGTTTTATTTCGAGTTTTCCTTCTCTTCCACAGACCTTATGCGCATATTATATCCTATTTAATATCATACGACTATCTTTTTACAGGCTAAAAACCTAATACGATAGTGCTTACATTAAACCTAATTCTAAGCTTAACTCTAGTTTACAATGAATCTATACTATATACTGTTAACTTAACCTATAACATAGAATAAAAAGAAGGGTCTTATTGAATTCACTGAATTGACATGTGAAAATATCAATTATTGTGTGAACTTCGTTTATGATACCAAGTGCTCGCGTTATTGGCGTTCTGGCTAACAGGTTAGTTCTAGCTCTTGGCAGGGCCAGCAGTGGTGGGCGCCTTCGCCTCCACACATAGCGATCTGGTACGTACAGACGTAAGCTTTGTAACACACCCGGATTATGTTGCAGACCTCTGAGTAACTTTACCAAGTACGAAACTAACGCAAATTCCCGTCGCACTCTCAACTCATTATACCCGACCATTCCCAGCACAAATAAAGTTGGGTACATCAATGGGTAAAAAGGGTATACCCCATACAACTTCTTATACAGGTACCGCGTGAATTTATTCTGCACTCGCTCCAACATCACCGAGTACTTAGCCTCATGTGGGCCCCATACAATTGCACTATGTTCCAGATGGGTCCTGACTAGTGCATCATACAGTGCCCTGACTGCAGCAATGTTGGTGAACTCCCGTGTCTGCCTTAGCACAAAACCCAGGTTCCTGTACGCTTTTTTACAAATGTCTGTTATATGACTGGGAAACGAAAGCTCCGAAGTAATATGAACTCCTAAGTCACGTACTCCCGTGACTCGTTGCATCCGTTCACCGTCCACCTTGTACTCGTAGAGAACAGGTTGACGAGCTCGGGTAAAACTTACAACCGAGCCCTTGGAGACGTTGAAGTATAGTCTGTTACGATGACTCCAATCTGCCACTCTATGTATGTCATCTTGTAAATGCTGACAATCTATCTCCTTGTCAACTGCTAAAAGCAACTTGAGGTCATCTGCAAATAGTAGACACAATCCATCTCTAATGACTTCCGGTAAGTCGTTTATCATGATTATGAACTGCAGAGGCCCCAAGTTGCTGCCCTGGCTTACCCCGGACCAGGTATAGTATGGGTCAGATTCCCACCCATTAAAATCAACAAACTGCTGCCTATCTCTCATATAATTTGCAAAAAACTGTAACAGATGAGGTGTAAAACCAATTTCTGCTAGCTTCCTTAGCAGTATGTCGTTGTCCACGGTATCAAAAGCTTTTTTAAAATCAAAGTAGGCTACATCCACCTGCCCACCAGCGTCCACTGCACCACCATGGTCATGAAATTCAGTAGGTTGGTAGCAGTGCTGCGCCCCGGTCTAAACCCATGCTGCGCATTTGCCAGCCGATTACTTACCTGCTGCTGAATGCTGCGCTGAATTGCAGATTCAAATACTTTGGCAGGCATCGACAACACTGTCACCGGCCTATATCCACTGATGTCCGATCGCGACTTATTTTTTGGTACTGGGATGACACGGGTTACCTTCCATTCAACAAGAAATGCTCCTAATTCTAAACATTTGTTGAATATATAATGAAGTGGCTTCGCTAATACACTACTGCAATCCCTAAACAAAAACGCTGGCAGTCCATCAGGTCCCGCCGAACGTTTTGGTTTTATGCGCCTAAGCGCCTCACTTACTTCATCCATGCTCAACGACTCCAGTGCCACTCGCGCTACGACATCTAGTAGAGGCGGCTGCTTATTGTATACGGATTAAAAAAAAGTTGCAAATTGTTCCGCACATTCGTAGTGTGACAACAGTCGACCATCTTTAATAATAGTTTGCCTTATCACTACCTTTTTTTGATCGTATATATTGCCATAATAATTTAGGGTCCTTAGCAAATTGGCACTGAATTTTTTCTTGGTGATGTTTGTGAGCTTCTCGTATAGATTTTTTTACATGAGCTCTGTACTTAGAATACTCCAAGTAATCATTTTTACAATTAGTTTTCTTATAATGCTTGTGTATCCTAGCTTTAATTTTTAAATCATTAATTATTTCTTTAGTGTACCATAACGAATATACATATCGCGACTTTATACTACATTTTTTTCTGGGCACACATTTATCCATTATATTGTTGAGTTGCACATAAAAGAAATTTATTATAAGTTCTATTTCATTCATCTGATACATACAACTCCAGTCTGTTGATGCCAACATCGAATAAAGCAATGGATAATCCGCCTTAAAAAAGTTCCATTTTGGCCTAATATTACGTGCGAATGGATCCAATGCGGGGAAAGAGGCGGAAGCGGCGGCGGAGGGGCGAGGCCCCCGCGCACTATCGAGTCGAAAGCTCACGACGAGCGGTGGATGGAGCGCGTCGACGGTCACGAGCGGCTCGTCCGCAGCCATCACCGTCACTTCTCCCTGTATGCCCACACTTAGTACCAAATCGAGTTGACGGCCCATACAATTGGCTATATAGTTATTTTGAGTGAATTCACAATAAGACAGGAAAAAATCGTAATAATTATTAACATTCATAGAGAAAGAATATAAATTAAAATCTCCGATTACAATATTTTTTTCATACTTAGAACAAAGCTTTTCTATTACACTAAACAAATTCATATAGTCATTATCACAACTGCCAGGCGGAATATTTATACCACCGTGCACAGAAACAAAAATCTATTATTTATATGAACTGTTACACATGTCAATTCAAAAACGCAGGTATCTATGCATACATCTGTAATCGGTACGTGACGTAGCTCGACCCGGCGCCGGCGGCGGCGTGTGGCCACAAGAAACGTTCCGCCTTGTTTTCGGCCATCCGCTCGATCACAACGAAATATTTGATACCCCGGTGGAATAATTTCAGAATCATGAATGGATTGATTACAGCCCGACTCGGTAATAGCATATATGTCTGAATCCATAAATTAAATATTATTTCTGAATTCGTCTAATTTGGTACGGAGTCCTCTAACATTCTGATAAAAAATATCAATACTAATTTGATGGTTTTTTAGATTTTTTAGATAGATAGATTTCTTATGTACGTGTGTGTCACTGAACTCCTCCTAAACGGCTGGACCGATGTTGATGAAATTTTTTGTGTTTATTCAAGGGGATTCGAGAATGGTTTAGATTCATAATTGGACCCGATAGGTGGCGCTGCGATCGATTGCAAGGAGAATTCCTTTTACTATTTTTTGTAGATTTTAACAGAACAACGTCTGTTGGGTCAGCTAGTATATATACTTTTTAGATATATCTAAAATACTACGTTCTACTACGTACTATTTATTACCTACTACTACTTTCTTTCTGAGACCTCCTTTGAAAAGGAAAGTGTTATTTGATAGGTTATCGGCATATGACATGCCTGTCACACAAACATGAAAGTTTATCATTTACATTTTATTTTCATTTATTAGGCAATTAAATATTGCTAGAAAATTATTAACCCTTATGTGTTTATAGAAATAAATCATGTTTTAAAATCATTTTGATTAATAATAATCGTGTAAAATCACTGCCATCCATATTGGATGATAATCAAAAGCATATTTCTGTGATTGTAAGATCTTAGTGCATAAATACATTTAACTAACACGGAGATTAGAATCATAGGATTTTTAAAGGTAAATACATTATCATCATTTCGGCTTATATACGTTCAACTGTTGGGCTCGAGCCTCCTCCACAATAGGAGGGAAATTGTCCTACTGTCAGAGCTGTTGATAAAGGATTTCGTTTCACAACTACTACTACTAAGATTATGAATGCCAAAGTAGGTTTGTTTGTTTGTTTGTTACGCTTTCACGCTTAAACCACCGAACTAGTTTCAAAAATTCTTTAACCAATGGAAAGCTATAATATTAGGGAGTAACATAGGCTTATCCCGGTATTCCTACGGGAATGGGAACTACGCGGGCAAGGCGACTCAAACCGAAGCGAAGCGAGGGTGGGTTGCTAGTTGTAAATAAAACTACGGATTTTATCGCGTTTGTATTTAATTTTTGATTACCCAATATTTCGAAGACTTTACGACATTCCTGGTCACGGGCGCACTTTCATTTCAATTTCCCTTGTCCTACACAATTGTTATATGCATATTTAACCTCTCCGTTATCTTTTACGACACCCACGGGCAAGGGGGCCCTTACTCTGTCATTACACGGAAAAATAACGGTAAATACTCTAATAATCTTACGTTGAAAAGCCATTGATAATGAAACAATTAAAAGTCTTACTCTTATAAAATAATATCTGGTTAACCGAGCTTCGCTCGGAATATTTCTGTCGAATTTATTTAGAAATATATTAATAAAAAAATAAAAATTAAATAATGAAAAATATATTAAAAAATATATATATATATATATATATACAAGAATTGCTCGTTTGAAGATATAAGATGATATCTGTTGTTCAGGTACTAATTAGAAGCAACCGTTGTAAAAATGCCAGAGGAAAATAATCAACAAGATGAATCTAAGACAGGAAAATCCACACAAGTAACTTTCCATGAGAGTGTCGCCGCAAACGAAGGACCGTCAAAGAAATCTAACATAACGATCTCTGATGAATTGGACATATTCGATTTTGTAAGGTTATTATTACTAGCAATAATATGTAAGGACACGAAAAAAGTATCGATACTTTTTGGTAACGAGTACTTTTCCTTTCGATATCGATACTTTTGTACTCGATGCTGTGTATTCAATACTTTTACTCAATGCATACTTCTTGCCAGGCATGGTATCGAATGACCGACGTCCTCCTCGAGGGGGGGACGTCGGTCGACGAGAGGGTACTCCTCAAGGAGTATTCCGTCGGCCGACCACTGATGACAAGTCACCCTGCTCCGGTGGTCGGTCCAACGACGAACGTCGAACGATGAACGACGACGTGTCACGGGTGGGTTATGGGTGTGCGTGCTTACGCCCCTCTGTCGCCCCGGACGGAGTGGTGCGAGCAGTGCGCCGACCGTAAACAAAAAAAAAGAAGGGATGGTATCGAATAATATCTAGAAATTATCTTAAACTTGACCTTACGCCTCATGTTTATTGGTAACGCCACATAGTTCAAAGGTACTTAACCTTCTAAAACGTGACTCAAATTATATTTCCATTCGTTTACAGAAGTTCAATTCCTAAAAAAAGCTCATCACAGCAATCCCGCAATGTACGAAGTAGTATCTGAATCATTTTCTAACAAGCCTAACTGATATGGCCGCCCTTTTTTTTTTTTTTTTTTTTTTTTGGGTGGGCTATGGTAAGCGCACGCGCGGTCCTGTCCGTCCGGGGCGATGAAAGGACGGCGCGTGGGCCCATAACCCACCCGTACCCACGTCACCTCGTTGTTGGGCCGACCACCGGAGCAGATGTCACTTGTCGTCAGTGGTCGGCCCGACGGAATACCCTTTCGGGTAACCTCACCTCTCGACCTGGGACGTCGGTCGCCGTCGCGCGGTTAGCCTCTCCGCGGGTGATGGACAATTCCCCGGTCCGATCACCCGCGGCCTCGGCTAGGGCGGCATTAGGCGCAGATACTCGCGCCTGCGCCGCCCGAGTCGCCGGCGGCGGAACGTGTCGCCGAATAGAAGCTCTACTCGCACACGATCCGCCGCCTCCTTCCGTGAGATAACGGCCTCACAGAAGGCGGCGACCGCGTCCCAGTTCCTGACGCTGACGAGCATCTCCCTGGCGATGGTCGGCAGCGCCAGGTCGGCACCGATAATTGCGACGAGTTCACGGCGATCCTCCTCCCATGCAGCACACTCCTCGAGCGTGTGCTGCGCCGTGTCCTCGTCGCAACTGCAGTGGTGGCAGGACGGTGTGCTCTCCCTCCTGACAATCTTGTGCAGGTACTTCCCGAAGCAACCGTGCCCCGTCAGCACCTGCACCAGTCGGAAGGAAAGCACCCCGTGCGTCCGCTCCAACCACTCCATCAGCACCGGCCGGAGGGCCTCGACGGTCCCAACACCATACCGAGGACTCTCCAGCCGGACTGCCCAACGGGCAATGACTTCTCGGCGGGCGTCGACCCGCCAGGCGGTGATCTCTGTGATGGAGACCATGCCGCCGCGGGCGCGCTTCTCCGACACCCGCCGATAAATGTCGGCGAGCATCTCCGCCTCCAGGTCCCACGGGGGAGTTCCGGCCAGGAGGCACGCTGCCTCCGTCGCCACCGTGCGGTAACCGCGTACGGCCCTGATCGCCATGACCCTCTGTGGTCGCCACAGGAGGGCCCTAAGACGGACGGTCAGGGACCCCGCCCACACCGGTGCGCCGTACAGGGCCATCGACCGGATCACCCCCACGTACAGCTGTCGGCACGTAGCACTGGGTCCGCCCACATTCGGCATCAGCCGCGAAAGGGCGGACGCCGCGCCGACAAGCCGGGGAACAAGTCGATGGAGATGCTCCCGGAACCAAAAATGCCCGTCGAGCACCAGGCCCAAGTACTTCATGTGGGCCTGGATGCTGATGGTGACCGACTTCACGGTGATCGAAGCGCCGGCGGGAGGCCCGGCGGTACGGAGGCCATGGAACAGAAGGGCCTCCGTCTTTTCCAGGGCTACCCTCAACCCCAGCGCTTCGATCCGCCTAACAATCTCCTCGGTGCCGAGAGTTGCCAGGCGTGCCGCCTCCTCTAGCGTCCCACCCCGGGCTGTGACGAGTGTATCGTCGGCGTAGCAAATTACACCCAGCCCGGGTGGGAGGCTTCCTCTCAACGCCCAGTCGTAGCCGATGTTCCACAGGGTCGGACCCAGAACCGACCCCTGTGGGACACCGCACGTAATGGGCGTTCGCACAACGTCCCCTACTCGGTCAACGTAGAGGACGCTGCGCCCCTCCAAGTAGTCTGCCACCAGCCGAGATATGGCCGCCCTGACGTATGCACATTAGGGTCTCTGAAAAGTACTACATATATACTTTTGTTTCGATAGTTATATGAGTACGATACTTTTTTTCGTTACTACTCATGAGTACAGCATGGATATTTTCTATTCGATAGTTTTCGTTACTACTCATGAGTACAGCATCGATATTTTTTATTCGATAGTTTTCGTTACTACTCATGAGTACAGCATGGATATTTTCTATTCGATAGTTTTTGATACTACTCATGAGTACAGTATCGATACTTTCTATTCGATAGGGACAAGCATTAATAATGTGACGAAATCAAAATGTACTTGTTAATATATATTTGATTGCACAGATGGCGTAGTCGTTAGACACCGACCAACCGTGCCAATATCAGGGGCTCGAATCCTACACAGGACTTTTAGTCCAGTCTAACCCCTCAAATTGGAATTTATGCTCAGAATACACTCCTCTATCGATCCTTAATAATCCCCAAACTACGTATTTTCAAGTTTATTCAACCCATTTTAAGCCGTAATTTGACTGGACTATTTGAGGATCCACAAATTGTTGTTCTCAATCTGAAATTTGTGTCCGTAATATGTTTGTAGAGTCCCCTGCAATACAATGATTATTTTCTTAGGACACGGTGTTTTTTTTAAAATATATATAGTTTTATGACCGGCCTCTTGCGTCTGCCCTCCTTCGGCATGTAATTCTTGACTAGGCGGTATCAGTCGAAGTTGACTTTAGTCGATATAAATGTCTAAATCATCTTTTACGACGACCTAGTGAATGACTTAAAATGTAATATATCACCTCCCCTTATTTTCTCGGGGGAGTCGTAAAAACATGCTCTGGGAGAATGTGTAGCACTTTGCTGCGAAGCACCGACCAATTTGATAAACGTGACATTACTATCTTCTAGTCTAGGGAGGTCTACGTTCAACAATAAACGCCAAAGCGAGAGCTGCATGATGATGCTGATAATAATTTTAGCTTTTAAAATGAAGCAAAGCAATTCTCCGTGTGGTGACGGAGCAGGAATACGTTTCACCACCCCTTATCAAGCCCGTATGTGTCGTAAAAGTCGACTAAGGGATTAAATATGCATAAAACATCCATGCAATAGAAGGAAAACTCGAAGTAAAACTCTATACCAACCTGTCTGACCAGCGTGGTACAGTGAATCAATTCCCTCTCATTATGGAGGAGGCTCGAGTGAGACGTATATGGGCTGATGACGATGACGAATAAGAACTGCTACTTTGGTTTACAGGATTTGGAGCGAGATGCCGACATGATAGAAACAATATTATTTTACGTAGGTGACATGGGGATATACCAAAAGTGGTTGTTCGTTTGGATGATGCCGTTTTCCATATTCTTCGCGTGGACATACTTCTCGCAAATGTTTATATTATTAACACCACAGAACTATTGGTGCAGAGTTCCTGAACTTGCTAATTTGAGTATGGAGCTGAGGTATCGACTATTTTCTTTATAATTCCTCACGTTTGAGCGAATAAGAGGCATGCTTTTAAGTTTTGTCGTTTGAAGAAAAAAACACAGCTATACTCCGGCCGCTCAGAGATTGCGTTTCTGACACCTGTTAATTCGTCATAACTAGTGATGTACAATAAAATAACATTCATTATATTTAATAATGTTATCTATTGCATTCATTATGCATATTTATTCAATTCAATATAGATTTTGTTAAATTTATAGGAATTATTTCACATGTTTTTTTTAAAGTGCCTTCATCTTTTTTATGCTATACGGTGAAGAAGTATTATGGCCGGCTGCATAATCTTCATTTGAGCCCAGATTAGCTCTATGGTTTGTACTGGCAGTGGAATGGGGGAATTCGAAGGACGCAATAAGCGTACTCCAGAGCCAGCTCATCTAAAATATAACGAACTTATGCCGGCTTATGGTTATTGACTAATTTCATCAACTCTGCTTTAGTGTAGACATGTTTTTGTCATTGCCACGTCTTTGCAGCCATCGATTCTTCTTTTTATTAGCTTTGGTAGGTGCTTTATTTAATTGCAACGAATGATTAGGGGCGTTATCCATTAACATAACTAAAGGCTCTGGGAGGCCAGGTAGCAACATATCCTGGAACCACTCCTTGAATGCAGTCGCATTCATTTCTTCGTGGTAGTCAGCAATAGTTTTTGACTCAAAAACCAATAAACCGTTTGCCACAAAACCGTTCTTCGCACAACCAGCGTGGCATATTATGAGTCGTCTTCCTTTACCCATTGGCTCTTTCGACGTTGACGCTTCATTGTCATTTGTCCGAGAACGAGTAAGCGTGTGGTTGGGGTTTAGCCTTGTCTCGTCGGTGAAAACGGTATTGTCCCAATTACCAATTTTTTCGCTTCTTTCAAACAGTTAATTCTTTTTAAAATTACAAGCTAAACTCGATGAATATTTTCGTTGTTTTGTAACTTTTTACTGTAATATGTATCTGAAAACGACCTCATGTTACTATCTGAAGGATAGTTGGTTTTTTTTTATCTGAATCGGTCCACGTTCTATTAAAAATAATCTTAAATTATCGGGTATTACTTGCGGCCAGAGAGCAGGATCATTCACGACATTTTCACAAAATCGTACATCTGGTTCTGTTGCTGGTTGGTTAACAATTGGAATTAGTTCACTTGGAGTAAGCGAGCCAGGCGAGGTACTGGTACTAGTATGAGTTGGAACTTGTGAAATACTCGTAGAAGTTTTCTCTTCCAAGTTGACTGTCTCCTCTAACTGTCGGATGGATGTTGACGAAGATGTACCTAAAAAAACATAAGATAGTCAATAATTTGTGTAACCAAGTGTGGTAATAGGGCCACGCAATAATATTTTAGGACATTAAAAACAGCGCCTTAAAGTTAAGGCGGGCAATCGGGCATAGTCTAATCCGTTAGTCCGGGCGAGCGCGCTCAGTGTGTAATTGCTGAGCCGCTTACGCACGCTCTATGCGCAAACAGTAAGAAATTAAAATACTTTAGTTGCGATTGGCGGATCTCGCCTGCGGCTATTTCATGAAAAAACATAATTCATAATCCCCAAAAACAAATCACAAACATACAAGCCATATAAGTACAGATATAAGTACAGACAGTCCAGTCCACTGTTAGATATGAGCCTCCAAAACTATGGGGTTATTTATTGCCATAATCTCCACGATTGGAACGCGTGTTGGACATATCACACAATACAAAAATTTAATACAAGGTCTGAGAAGGTATGTATTTAAATAAATATTGCACTGGCTGAGATTCGAATCTGAGACCTTTGGCACAAGAGTGAGTGTTAGTTACTAACCATTGTGCCTTCCGGTGCGCAATCCGCAAAAAACAATTAATTAGATATATTGTTATAATCATAAAAACCTACTTTATTTAAGACTCATTAGGTATACAGTTACAGGTAACTTATACAAAAAATAAGAAGTGTAATAATAATAGGTAGGTAGGAACCCAGGCAGGATACACCAGCGACTTCTGTCACTGTTTATGCCACTTCAGATATTTTATTTATGGTACCAACTGACTGAACTTACCAGGTCGAAAGAAAGAGTCAATCGGAGAAGTTAGCTTTTTAATTTTTTCTTCTTTCTCCAGTTTCCTTTTTCTATTTTAAGCACCCGATGGTTTCTTTTTATCCCCTAATTCGGCCATCTACAATAAAATCAAATTTCAATTTAGTATTTAATTTTTCTTTCTTTATTCTAAATAAAGTAAGTAGTTTTTTATCAATCACCAACACTAAGAATTTTTATTTTTGTAATTATAAACAAATAAACAAAACAGTCATGACTCTCTCTCATAAACAAATGATGTGATGATGATGATGTGATGATAATGATTGTAATGTACCTAACACTAACACTTAAAAATAAAATTGACTTACCTTTATATTTTTTCTCTAAGAACTTCCGTGCTAATACGCCGGTTGTCGCAAATGAAATGAGCTAACGAATTCAATTACTTAAAAGAAGAAATCAGATCAATCACTGACCGACACTTAGATAGACGCCGCGCGCCGCGCTGTAAATTCAAATGAACTTACACCTAATTTTAGTGATTTAAAGATCATTTCTCTTTAAGTGCGAGCGCCCGGACGATTATGTCAAAGGACGCAACAGACGTGCGGGTGCCGCGCCACGCGCCCATTTCAAATGAATGAACTTACACTTTATTGACTTAGACTTAGAGATCATTTTGCTTCAAGTGCGGGCGAGTGGGTAGCAATGTAAAAGGGCGCAATTACTCGCCTATGACAGACGCACAGGTGCCGCGCCGCGCGCCCATTTCAAATGAACTTACACTCTATTGACTTAGAGATCATTTTGCTACCGGGCGGCAACGTGTCAAACGTACATACATACACTGTCTTTGGATTAGAGATTTTGCCGCGCGCGTGTTGTATTAAATAAAATTGTTATTTGTGTAGTGTAGTAATGCGGTGTGACAAGCGCCGAAAGCGTAATAAAAGTAAAAAAAAAAACATTATTGTTAATGACTATTTTTTTTTTGCTTGCGCATACATATTTGTCGTAAGTAACAAGTATATAAAACTGTGCAATGGCGTTAAGTTCAATGAAATATCAAAAAATTCAGCGCTCGACAGGCGCCAGGTGCACCGCACCCCTTGCACCCCCTGGTAAAGACGGCCCTGAACATAGCACGAAGCACAGCCATGGGGCGAGAGTAGGGAGCAAGCGAGTGAGAAAGATTGAGAGATTTTTTTTTAATACTAATAAAAAAACACATGGAACCAAAGAAGTTTCACTTCGGGCATGCGTACTTTGTACGCACGTTCTTTTTTTTTTATTTTTCAGCGCATCCCTCAATTATTATTTCAATTTTTTTTTGCATATTTTAAGTTGTACTTCTTGTGGCGCGTTAGGGAAAATCTGTGAAAGTATTTTTTTTTTGTAGTTTTACGCTCAATCTTCTTAACCACAGGTGGCTTAGTGGTCTAATCTAAGTATCGAGCTTACGTGCTGAGTGTCATGGAAATTCATATCAAATGTTAGCTACTTTAATACTTTGTGTGATCCAAAATAAGTTGTTCCAATTGTGAATGTAATTTGTATTTGTTACTTGTATGTTTAAGAAGTCCTCCGCGACACAATCATTTTATCCTTATTGTAGGGTGTGGTCTTTAAATAAGAAAAAAACTGCAGTAAAAAGCACTTAATTTTACTAAGCTAAATAATAATTCCGTGTGGTAACGGAATAGAAATGTAATTCAACCACCCCTATTACCCGTGGGTATTGTAAAACGCAGGCAAGGTATATAATGCCCATATAACCTCTATGCAAGAAAGGAAAAACTCGAAACAAAACTACCAACCTGTCTAACCAGCATGATATAGTTAGTTAATTTTCCTCCTTTTGATGACGAGCCTCAAGCCCAACAGTGCGACGTATATGAGTTGAGATGATGATGATGATGATATAATAATAATTACAGATATAATCTATCAACTCCTCGAGTTAATGGTGAATGGGACAATTGTCATACATACGACACAGATTGGAATAAAGTAATACAAAATATGAAGCCACCGCCTGCCAATACACCTACTATACCCTGTAAAAATGGTTGGGAGTTCGATTTGAGTGATATATCATATGACACAGTCGTTACGGAGGTAATCTATGTTATATATATATTATATATATAAGAAAGCACGTAATGTCAGCTTTAGAGGTTTGGGGTAACAAAGAAGTGGAGGACCCTGGCCCCAAATTGTTTTTCGAATAAAATTTACAGCTTTTTCAATAGAGTTTTCCAATTAATAATTTAACGTAAAACCAAGTATATATAGTTGATAATTTTGCTGCAAACCAGTTCCCGAAGTAAATCACTTTTAATGCTCAGGAGAGAGTACTTTGATAGACAATTTTGTCTCATCGTAGTTCGAAGCTTATTTCTAATAATTTTCTTTTTTGAAAACGAGCGCTCTCCAATTTGATGCCATCAAAACTAAATACAATGCAATTTCAAAGTTTGAGAATGTGGTTTGAAATTTTACTCTTCGAGAACTTGGTAGTAAATTCGGGATTGGTATTTTCTATAGTGTTTCCTAGTCTAAATTTGTTTTTCCACTGAATTCTCTATGGTGGAAGCTCCGGTGCTGCAGCCGAGGTTGCCCTCCCCTAAGTCCAACAATGAAAACAGCAACCTAGTCAAATACATATAATTCATTACACTTAAATCTAAATAAATACGTATATAATATATTAAACACTACAACTTTTTCTAAAGATGAAGTTGTATCGTCTCAGCATATACGCGCCACTGATGGGCTCGAGCCTCCTCCCAACTATACCATTCTGGTCCGACGGGTTGATATAGGGTTTTACTTCGAGTTTTCCTTCTCTTGCACTAATGTTATATATATATAAATATATATATATATATATATATATATATATATATATATATATATATATATATATATATATATATACAAAAACTGTCAATAAGTCAATCGTTATCTTTGATTGGGTGCTGACAACCAAACCATGATGAACATGATATTTTCAAAGAACATAAAAATGTACGTAAATCACTATTATATATTATATCATATTCAAAACACTTCATCATTTTCTGGACGGTGTGCGTACAGACCATAGACGGCCCAAGAAATAAAAATGTCTACGTCTCTATCTCTCTCTCCCTGAGTGGCATTTTCATGGCAAGGCCTACATCTCAAAGTGGACATCTACAGACTGATGGATACACTACTGATGGGTTTTTATAAAATCTCATTTCATGCAAAAAGAATAAACTACAATACAACCATCTGTAAACTAAAGAAAGCAGATATTTTTGAAATAAAACACTTTTTACGGCTTTTACCGTGTTAAATTCCGTAACGCGATAAACTTCGTAAAAATTAAAAAAGCTTTTTCTAAACTTGTTACTGTATACCAGAGAGAGTGGGTGTGCGATCGTGCTGGTTATATACCGACCGTTCAGTCGTTGTTCTTCGCTGGTTCAATCGCTGGAGGTCTTCTCTTCGGATGGATGGCTGACTACTTGGGTAGAGTACCAGCTTTAATGGGTACGTAAAATTTATAATTTCAACTTTTTTATGTGGAATGACAACACTGGCGACAGTCGCATGTCTACAGAAACGGGTCGGTCCGTCCGGGGTAGTACCACACTCTCGCAGAAAATCGACATCTCAGTAATAACAATTTGTTACTGTACTTCGTTCGGTGAGAAAGAAAGCCGGCAGTCCAACTTTCTAAAGCTGTTTGCTTGTGGTGGGTTTTGGTGACACATTTAATGTCACCGAACCTCATTGATACTACCTTTGCTTACAGTATCACTTACCATAATGTGTGTTGTTCGCCCGTATGCCCCAACATAAAGAAAAAATAAAATAATAAAAGCTTCCCTAGGTCTTTTAACTTCATTAAAAGACCCTATTCATATTTTTCCCCATGTGGTGTTGGCATAGAATACAATTATCGTCCACCCTTACTCACTCCTGTGGGAGTCGTAAGAATCGACGATGGGTTTCATCAAGAAAGTATGTAGAAGCAATCTCCTGGGAAACTTAATAACATTTACTGCAGTCGCCCACCTGCCTGCCAAGCATAGCAATTATGCAGAAGGAGGCCGCGGATCACGCGCGCGAGCAGCGTAGCCTCGACGAAGCGACCCGCCGCCGGCGACTGGGGCGGCGTAGGCGCGACTACCTGCGCCTCATGCCGCCCTAGCCGAGGCTGCGGGTGACGTGACCGGGGAATTAGTACGTCACCCGCCGAGAGGCCGACAGCGTGAGGAAAGACCGACGTCCTCTCCGAGGAGGGGTTGTCGGTCAAAGGGAGGGTACCCCACTAGGGGGTATTCCGTCGGGCCGACCATTCATGACAAGTCAGAGTTACTCCGGTGGTCGGTCCAACGACGAAGGCGACGTGGTGTTCGGGTGGGTTGCGGTAGTGCGTGCCCCGGACGGAGTGGTGCGAGGAGTGCGCCGACCGCAGCCCACCCCAAAAAAAAAAGCATAGCAATTATGGCATAATGTTTTTGTACTCCGTTATCAGACAGAAAACGTAATAAAAAGGAAAATAATTTCATATATTGAACTGAATATCATCTTCATCATTCAGCCCATCGACGTCCATTACTGGACGTAGACTTCTCTTATGTTTCACCACAAAGTGCGGTCCTGTGTCACCGGCATCCAACGATGCCCATCAACTTTCACCAGGTCGTCGGTGCATCTAGTGGTTGCGTCCTCACTGCGTCGTCGGATTCGTGATTGCCAATCGAGAACCTTTCTTCCCCAGCGGTTATCGATTCGTCGAGTGATGTGGCCTGCCCATTATCACTTCAATGTGTTAATTTTTTCTGCTATATGTTACACCCGTTCTACGATTTTCCGTATTTCAGAATCTATCTCGCAGAGTAATGCCCATCGTAATATGTCAATTTGTCTTTCATTATTGATGAAGCTAGAATGCAGCAATCGTTCATATGAGAGCTAAAATATTGATGATTATCATTAGTAGTCCTTGCTCAGTACATCAAAGCTATAAAAAAATGGTGTTATTTTAGGTGTAAACATAATTGGTGGCATTGGTGGTGTAGCTACCAATTTCACAAACGGATTTTGGGACTTCGTCATCTGCAGATTCCTAGTGGGCATGTCTTTCGATAATTGTTTCATGATCATTTACATTTTGGGTAAGTATTTTAAACCATAATTGTAAACGATTGACTGATTGCGATCTCTTTTAAAAAGAACTATACAACTTTAAAATAATCTATTAACATTTAATAGCAAGTCCTCGCTTTGCTTCGGTTGCAGTCGCCGTACCCGTGTAGTTTCCGTTCTCGTGGGAATAGCGGAATAAAATATAACCTATGTTACTCCCTGATATTATAACTTTTCAATGATGAAAGTTTTTTGTATTCAGCATAGCAGTTGAGTTGAATTTATTCATTACAAACATACACACACACAAAAATACAATATTTTTCTCTTTATAATATTAGTATAGATAACACCCTTTTATTTTGTAACTATTTTGATATTAATTTAATATCATATTCCATGTGATGACGCAGTAAGAATACAATTCACCACCCCCTCTCTTGCCCGTGGGTGTCGTAAAAGATGACTGACGTATAATATGCTAATAATATTTATACAAGATAAGGAAAATTTGAAACAAGATCCTATGCCAACACGTCTGACCAAAAATACCCGCTGAATTTCTAGCCAAATTTTATCAGTAACAGTCGCGTTCCAATCTGGTGAGAGTTATTTCGATTAGTTAATCGTTAATGCTTTAAGTTTAAAGCAAAATTTTAAGTTTCTTGTGATCCCTCCTAAAGGCAATTAAGGGGTAAATGCATATATTTAGTTCTAGAGTACGTGGCGCCTGAACACCGCACGTGGATGGCCAATATGCCACTTGCATTATACTACGGAGCTGGTGCTGTGATACTACCCTGGATTGCTTATTACCTTGCCAATTGGCGACATTTTATGTACGTGACTTCACTGCCCATGTTTATCGTATTATTAGCCCCGTGGGTAATGCCGGAGAGTGCTCGGTAAGTACCCTTCTTTCTTCTCCAGCCTATATTTTGTCCTAAAATTTTGAATTGTAAGAAATGAGTATTGATTTAACAATTGATAGCGTAGTGGTTAAGATACCGACCTACCATGCCAGTGTAGTAGGTTCGAATCTCGAATCCCACGCAGGACAATACTTTGTGCAGGTGATCAGACCGGGGATTCAGTCCGGCACCCGCAAAGAGGTTAGCCTCGAGACCGCGATCGGCGTTCCGAGATGGGGATATGGACGGACGAGGATACTCCCTCGGGGTCAGACCGACCACTAAAGTCCAGAAACTCTGCACTGGTGGTCGGGCCAACGGCGAAGGCGACATGCTACACGAGTGAGTTACGGGGCTCCGCGCCGCCCCAGACGGAGCCGGGCGGCGGGTGCGCTAACCGTAGCCCACCCCCAAAAAAAAAAGGATAATACTTTGTGAGATCAACAAATTTTTATTCTGAGTCTGGATGTAATCTGTGTCCGTTAATTATGGGTTTAAAGTTTCGAAAAAATCGTATTATTCATCATCAGAATCATATTATTTAAAAATATTTACACTTACGTAAAAAAGTTGCAGGTTCAAGTTAGCGTTCGGGCCGACCACTGATGACAAGTAACCCTGCTCCAGTGGTTGGCCCAACGACGAAGGCGACGTGGTGTTCAGGTGGGTTGTGGGTGTTGCGTGCTTAAGCCCTTCTGTCGCCCCGGACGGAGTGGTGCGGAGGAGCGCCGACCGCAGCCCAACCCAAAAAAAAAAAAAAGGTTCAAATTAGCGTTAGCTCAAAGCACCAATTCCACGCGGACGAAGTCGCGGGCAGAAGTTAGTTGTAAATAAAACTACGGCTTTTATCGTAATCGTTTGTAATGCCGCCTTCCACCTTCTAAACTAAATCTAAAAGATAATTATTAATATACATACAAATTTCAGTTGGTTAGTTAGTAGGGGTAAAGTTAAAGGAGCTAGCAAAGTATTGGAGAAGTTTGCAAAAGTCAACAGAACCACAATACCAGAACACATTATGGACAAATTTATGGTGACTACATCAATTGCAATTTAAATATGTATAAGTGTATTCACCGCGTGGTGACGGCAGGAGGATACCATGAACGCCATTCTTTACTTTTTAAAACTAGCCAAGAGGAGGTGGCCCTCAGTGAAGCCGGATAATAATGAACATGAAAATTAAAGTATATAAATATTTATTGTAATTGCATATGTATTCCTATATGCAATTCTTTCCTATATATAATTAGATCATCACTCATCATCACCATCTCCTCAGCTCATATACATCCCTCGAGGGTTCAAACCCCCTCCAGAACAGGAGGACAATAATTGACCAAATATTCCACACTACTCAGACGAGAATTATTTCGAATTTTTCTTCTCTTGCATAGATGATATTTGCATATTATATCCCTTTTTCGTCTTTTAAGACACCCGCGGGTAAGTAAGGGGGTGGTAAATTGTATTCTTACTCTGTCACCACGCGGAAATCATGATTAGATAATCCTTTAAAAATATGTAATTTTGGACTTTAACAGTTCTGAAACCTGTGCAAATTCTGTGGCCACGCTGCTCATGGTTGCCTCTTTGTGGCTATAAATGGGTCAGCTTTGCCACTATCGACGAAAATCGACAAGCTAAAATTCCGGCAGCCTAAGAGCCACCTAACGGTAGGCAGCGACCTATTTATGCCCTTAGAATTGCAGAGCTCCGTGAGGGGCAATTACCACTCATAATCTGATGGACTGCTCATCTGCCATCCACGATAGTAAAAAAAATATATATATTTTTAACGAGTTGTCAAAAAGTATCAACTGTTAATCTTTATTTTGCCTATCCAAAATTTTAATGAAATCTGGCAACTTTTATCCAAAACCCTTTGTTTTTGTACATCTGTATTGAAAACTGACAAATTTTATTCAAAACTTTTATTCAAATTCAGGAAGGAAAACCTTTCTGGACATCTGCATTGAAATCACGAACTTCGAGGCTTCCCTTTTGAACATCTGCATTGAAATCTAAAAACTTTTATTCAAAACTCTTCCTTTCTGAACATCGTCAATGAAATCTGGAAACTTTGAATCAAAAGTCTCCTTTTGAACATGATCAATGTAATCGAGAAACTGTTAAAGAGTCTCCCTTTGTTGACAGACATCATCTATAAATATGAGCAAAGAGAAAAGAGAATCTTTTGTTCTAATTTTCCAAAATAAGCTCCTGCGCTTCACAGTGATCTGCATGATGGCAGTGTACTGCAGTCTCGCTGTCGTATACGACGGTTTAGTGAAATTATCAGACTCGTTTGGAATGGACTTCTTTATTACCTTCACCATAAATGCGGCGGCAGAGATTCCATCCATCTTACTACTCACTTTGCTTCTTGATAGGTAAGGCGAATTATATTTCATTTGATAGGTAGGGACATATTTTGATTTAAATTATTCGGATATTATTCTGTTTAGCATTTTGCTCAGAAATGTCCTATTCTTCGCTAACATCATCGTCTCAGCTCATATACGGTCCAGTTCTGGACTCTAGCCTCCTTCACAATGGACGATAAATACTGAACCATGTTGGTCAGGCGATTGCCTGTGGATATGAAGAATACCTATGTTACAGTTTCCCAGGTCTCCGAGCCGACCACGGAAGTCAAGGATCTCGGTACCGGTGGTCAGCCTAATGGCGAAGGAAAGGAATTACAGTGGATTATGACCTGCGTGCCATCCTTTCGCCGCCCCGGACGGAATGGACGGTGTGTGCGCTGTAAATAACCCTCCCAAAAAAAAAAACAAAGGTCTCCACTCGGATAACTCGAGATTGGTGATGCATTCTATTTTTTTTTTCACATAATAATTATCATCGTCTCAGCTTATATATGTCCCACTGCTGGGATCTAATTTCCTCCATAGTAGAAGGGAATAGCACCTGCTATACCACGCTGGTCAGACTGTATACAGTTTTCGAGTTTCCCTTCTTTTGCATAGATGTTATGCGCATATTGTATACTTGTATTGTCTCTTACTACACCTATGGCCAAAAAATGTATGATGATTTGCGCTCTCATTCCGTCATCACACGGATTCATTTTTTTTTTTCATTAATAAACTAATTATTTTAATAATTCTTACAGATTGGGTAGAAGAAATCTTATTTGGGGTCCGGTGGTGTTGGCCGCAATTTTTATGTTAATTGCTTTAATGGTACCTAAAGGTGAGGTCTAATAATCAAATCGGTGCAATGTAAAAAGAAATTATTAATGAATCATAGTCTGGACTAAAATTTTTGCTGTGTGGTAGCGGCTTCGAATACTACCAACCCTTGCTTTGCTCGTGGGTGTCGTAAAAGACGACTAAGAGCCCTAGATTGACCCGGACCAACTCCATCTGGTACCATTTGGGTCAACGATTACATTCCCAAGGAGGGTTGACGTCAGGCATTGGTGGTAGGACCACACTGTAGACAGTCTTTTGTCTGCAGTCGCGCGGGCCGGTCCGTCCGGGGCAGTACCACACTCTCGCAGAAGATCGACGTTTGAGTAGTAGCAATTTGCTGCTGCACTTCGTTCGGTGAGCGAGAGAGCCGGGAGCCCAACTTTCTGGGTGTTTGTGTGTGGCGGGTTTTGGTGAGGCCTGAAACCTGCGGTGGTGAGGTCTTGGTCGGGGTATTGAGCGTGAGGGGCTGGCATGGTGTACAGGGAGACCCGATGGGAATGGTCACCGTCGGCCACCTGCCGGTCAGCAGGGGACCCGAACCCAGGATCATCCTCCCTGAGAGGCCGTCCCACCAACCGGCGAAAATCCCGTTGGGTAGTCGTCGTGCCGGTGTGGGAAACTGGAGTGGACCTCGGCGGCTACACACGGGGGGCCATCGGGGGCCCTTCCGTGCTTCGTGTCAGCTCCTCACAAAACTCACTCCTCGACCATGCACTATGCCCTGCCTTTTTTTTTGATATCACCGAACTCCGTTATACACATTCACACTCCCTTCCTCCTCTTCTTAAATTAAAAATCATGGCCAAGAAAGTTAAAAAGAGACGATTTTCTACGGCGGTCCCCTTATCCACATTTGATGTGGATTTTTGCAATATCAGGGGTTTACATAGCAATCTCGACGCCGTCTACCATCACCTCGAGACGGCGCGGCCTGCCTTACTCTTTTTAACGGAGACGCAGATAGGTGCTCCGGATGACATTTCGTACCTAAATTACCCCGGCTACGAGTTGGAGCATACCTTCCGTCGTAAAGCCGGGGTGTGCGTATTCATTCGAGGTGATATCTGCTGTCGCCGCCTTCGGGCCCTCGAACATGGTGACTTGTCAATCCTGTGGCTATGCGTAGACTATGGAGGGCTCACCCGCATCTACGCATGCCTCTACAGGTCCCATGGCAGTGATCCGGGGTCAATTCAATTATTTGAGAACGTCCAATGGGGGATTGACGAAATATTGGAGCAGTGTCCATCAGCGGAGGTGGTGGTTCTTGGAGACTTCAACGCTCATCATAAAGAGTGGCTGGGGTCCCGAACCACTGACCTCCAGGGTCGACATCTCTTCAATATGGTCTCGGCCTCTGGTCTCTCACAACTGGTGACACAGCCCACCCGTATCCCAGATATTGAGAGCCATGAGTCTTCTTTACTGGATCTTCTGCTGACTACACACCAGCATGGATATCAGATAGTGATTGAAGCCCCTCTTGGGTCTTCTGACCACTGCTTGGTTCGTAGCAGTGCCCCTGCTGTAAGGCCTAGTCGTTCTAAGGCGACTGGGACTCGCAGAGTCTGGCAATATAAGTCAGCAGATTGGGATGGACTGCGCGAGTTTTACGCATCCTACCCATGGAAGCGGCTTTGCTTCGCCTCTGGGGACCCTGACGTCTGTGCGAACTGCGTTACCGAAACGGTTATTACGGGGATGGAATTATTCATCCCCAACACCAAAATACCCGTCGG
The DNA here is from genome assembly GCA_032191425.1 of Lymantria dispar. Classification (NCBI taxonomy): domain Eukaryota; kingdom Metazoa; phylum Arthropoda; class Insecta; order Lepidoptera; family Erebidae; genus Lymantria; species Lymantria dispar. The sequence goes on along the minus strand of CM063445.1, from coordinate 6,201,606 downwards.
TGGCCGCAGCCGACCCTGGTTTAACAAAACCTGCAGGACGGCTGCATGCCAGAAACAGTCCGCATATCGGGCCTGGAATAGGGCCAAAAAATGCCAGGACCCGAACGCCAAAGAGGTGAAGCGGAAATTTAACGCCGCTTCTAGATCTAGTAAGAAGGCTATTGCCAGAGCCAAGGCGGAACATGTTGCCAGAATTGGCGAGCGATTGCAAAGCTATTCCGCTGGGAGTCGTGCATTCTGGTCGCTCGCCAAGGCTGCCCAAGGCAACTTCTGTCAGCCCAATCTCCCACCACTGCAGAAACACGATGGTAGTCTGGCCCACAGCGCAAAGGAGAAGGCCGATCTTCTAGGTCAATTCTTTGCCTGTAACTCGACTTTGGATGCCGGAGCTGCCACACCACCTACCATCCCACGGTGTGAAAGCTCACTGCCCGAAATCCGCATCACGCAGCGAGCGGTTAGGCGGGAGCTGCGGCTTTTAGACGTCCATAAGTCGAGTGGACCGGATGGCATCCCTGCAGTGGTACTAAAGACGTGCGCCCCTGAATTGACTCCCATCCTCACGCGCCTATACCGACTTTCCTACGCTACTAATAGGGTTCCGTCTTCGTGGAAGGTAGCCCATGTCCACCCGATCCCTAAAAAGGGAAACCGGTCTGACCCATCGAATTACAGGCCAATTGCGATAACATCCTTGCTCTCCAAGATAATGGAGAAGGTTATAAACCACCAGCTTCTGCAGTACCTTGAGGATCGCCAGCTTATCAGTGATCGCCAATATGGCTTTCGTCATGGTCGGTCGGCTGGTGATCTTCTTGTGTACCTCACACATCGTTGGGCAGAGGCCTTGGAGGACAAGGGTGAGGCGCTGGCGTTCAGCCTAGATATCGCAAAGGCGTTCGATAGGGTCTGGCACAGGGCACTTCTATCGAAGCTACCATCTTACGGAATCCCCGAGGGACTCTGTAATTGGATTGCCAGCTTTTTGGATGGTCGGAGTATAAAAGTCGTCGTAGATGGCACCTGCTCCAATACCATGACCATTAATGCTGGTGTACCACAAGGCTCGGTGCTCTCCCCGACGTTGTTTATCCTGCATATCAATGACATGCTCTCTATCGAGAGTATGCGTTGCTATGCGGATGACAGTACGGGTGATGACAGTACGGGTGATGAGCGGTACACTGAGCAACGGAATATCCCTCGGAGTACTCAGGAAAGAAGGGTTCAACTTGTGTCTGAAGTCGAGCGCTCTCTGGGGCGGGCCTCGGAATGGGGTGAACGGAACCTAGTCCAGTTCAACCCCACAAAGACACAAGTTTGCGCGTTCACTGCAAAGAAGGACCCGTTTGTCATGGCGCCTCAGTTCCAAGGAGTAACTCTCCCAATTTCTGAGAGTATTGGGATTCTCGGCGTCAAAATATCGAGCAAAGTCCAGTTTGGGAGTCATTTGGAGGACAAAGCCAAATTGGCAAGCAAAAAGTTGGGCGTCCTGAACAGAGCCAGGCGGTACTTCACACCGAGACAGCGTCTTGTGCTATACAAAGCACAAGTTCGTCCTCATGTGGAGTACTGCTCACATCTCTGGGCAGGTGCGCCCAAATATCAGCTAGACCCACTTGACTCCCTGCAAAGACGGGCTGTTCGAATAGTCGGGGATCCCAATCTTACGGACAGATTGGAGTCGCTGGAGCAGCGGAGAGACTTTGGGTCACTCTGTGTACTCTACCGACTCTTTCACGGGGAATGCTCCGAGGAACTGTTTGACTTGGTACCACCGTCACCATTCTACCAACGTACCACTCGACATCGCAGCAGGGTTCATCCATTTCACCTGGAAACGTTATGGTCTTCAACTGTACGTTTCCAGCGATCATTTCTCCCACGTACGTGCAAGCTCTGCAATGAACTACCTGCTGCTGTGTTTCCCGAGTGCTATGACATGTCCTTCTTTAAACGAGGTTTAAGAAGAGTATTTCCTTCACGGTAGGCAGCGGCCTGGCTGTGCCCCTGGTATTGCAAAGGTCCATGTGCAGCAGTTTCACTTACCATCAGGTGTGCTGCTTGCTCGTTTGCCACCGTTGGCAATAAAAAAAAAAAAAAAAAGGCAGGCGGCCATAAAAGCCATTGCCGAAACTTTTTGCAATATGTCAAAACAAATGACATATTGCGTCGACCCCGAGTAATTGGGATAAGAGCAAGATGATGAATGAGTCTGGACTAAAATTTGTTAGGCAACCCATATGCAATATATTTATTGACATATTAAATTTCAAATAAGCATCTCGGTGAAGGTCGTTGTATAGCGGGATCCTATACTATTAGCAAATAATACGGGGATTATTTGAAAAAAAGGAAAACTTAAAATAAATACCTAAATCTAACTCTCGCGGTGTAATAGAATATTTTTAAATAAATTTATTTTCACGAAATTTATCGCGCGCATTGTCACGGGAGGACGGTCCCCTGTAAGGTGTTCTACACATCAAGAAATCAAATGCAAACGCGATAAAATTCATAAAAATAGTTTTATTAAAGACTTCTAATGTTCGCGTAAATATCGTAAATCATGATAGAATATTTTGTCGAGAAAACCCGTGCCCAATAGTGAGACGTGTATAAGCTGAAATAAAAATTGGCTAAGTGCAAATCAGAGTCCCGCACGAAGGGTTTTTTTTTTTATTGCAAACTGTGGCAAACGAGCAAACAGTACACCTGATGGTATGTGTTGCTGTCGCTCATGGACCTCTACAAGGCCGCTGCCAACCGCGAAGAAAGTGAAGGGAGTATGAATGCGTACATTGAGGCTCGGTGATACCAAGGGCACCACCAAAACCCTCCACACGCAAACACCCTCAGAAAGTTTGACTTCCGGCTCTCTCGCTCACCGAACGAAGCGCAGTAACGAATCGCTACTACTCAGACGTCGATTTTCGGTGAGAGTGTGGTACTGCCCCGGACGGACCGGCCCGCGGCTGTAGACTGATAACTGTCGACAGTGTGGTTCTACAACTCCTAAGGGTTCCGTACCATTAAACAAAAAAGGGCATAATATCGCGTTTATTATATGAAAACCCGCCGTAAATATTTATTTTATCTTGTTCTTAGTATTTGTTATTATAGCGGCAACAGAAATACATAATTTGTAAAAAATTCAACTGTCTTGCTATCGCGGTTTTTGTGATACAGCCTAGTGATAGACAGACGGACGGACAGACAGCGAAGTCTTAGTAATAAGGTCCCGTTTTTACCCTTTGGGTACGGAAGCCTAAAAAGAGCGTGTGTACGCTTGTCAGAAGTTAAAGTTCTTTGGTGTCACGTGCTTTTTTGTGAATATGAAAAGAAAAAAGTATTGTACTCTCTCACTCTCTCTCTCTCAATCTTTTTCACTCACCCCATGGCTGTGCTTCGTGCCATGTTCGCCTTTTCTCACTCTCTCTCAATCGCGCTCTCCCTCTAGTTGGACAAGAACGTACCACATTTTTGTGTCACTAAATTGCGTTTCATCCGTAAAAATTTTACCCTCATGCGCGCAAAGAGGTTTCACTTCAAAAATATTTAATGTATGTTTATTATATATATTTATCAGGTATTCCTCAAGTATTGTTTGCATTGCTGGCCCGTTTTCTGATCAATTTAACGTACACGGCGTCTATCCAATGGGCCACGGAAATATTACCCACTCCGTTTCGTGCCACTGGTTCTGCCGCTCTGCACGTGTGTGGATTCGTATTCAGTCTCATATCTCCCTTTATTGTATTCTCGGTAAGTTAACATTCTTCGTTCTAATCTTTCTGTAAGTTTATAACAAAACTCGAAAGTCAGTCCTCAGTGTGCTTTAAAGAGGACTACGCCGAGTATTTCTCTGCATGATAAATGCCGAAATTCTAAAATCCAAAATAAGGAAATCCGTAGAAATAATAGTATAAACGATAGAGCGCGAAAAATAAGCACCTTGCAATGGCAACAGGCAGGCCACAACGCTCGTTGAACCGATAATCGCAACCGACAATATGTAGATGACATATGTACAAGAAAAGAAAATCTCGACATAAAACTCTATACCAAGACGTTTGGCCAGCATAGAGTAATTACTCTCCCATTATGGAGGAGGCTCAACCTCCACATTGGGACGTATATGAACTGTGACAATGATAAATAGCTCCGTCCTCTGTTTTATTTATATTATCCTTACTTCCTTACTAATATTATAAATGCGATAGTAAGTTTGTTTATTACGCTTTCACGCTTAAACCACCGAACCGATTTCAAAAATTCTTTCACCAATTGATAGCTATAATATCAGGGAGTAACAGAAGCTATATTTTATCCCGGTATTCCCACGGGAACGGAAACTACGCGGGTAAGACAACTGAAACCGAAGCGAAGCTAGGGCGGGTTGCTAGTTCATTATAATGAAGACTAACAGCGACGTTAACAACATTGCTTCTCCATTTTAATGTTATGTAAGCATTATATGCTTGAGACGGCATTTGGGTATTAGAAAATATAAAGACCTCTTGTATTTATCTCAACTCATCAGCGCTAGTCAGACGTGTTGGTATATTTCCTTCTTTTGTGTAGATTATCATGCAGCACGAACCTCCTCCACAAAGAGAGGGAAACTGACTTCATATACCATCCTGGTCAAATCAGTTGGTATAGGCTTTTATTTCGAGTTTTCCTTCTCTAGCATAGATGTTATTTGCAGTAATCCCTTAATCGCCTTTTACGTGGATTACGTGGATGTTCCACGAACAGGAGAGGAGGTGGTGAATTTTATTTTAACTCCAGTCACCACACGGAAGCCGATTATTAAGCCGTCTTATCTAATCGTATTAAATTTTAGCAAAGACTTTGGTCTTCGTTGCCGTTGCTGATCTTGATTGCCACATCCCTGATCGCCGCAGTACTAAGCTTTCTACTGCCAGAGACGAAAGGCCAAGAAATGCCGCAAACTGTTGATGATGCCGAATATATTATTAAAGAAGGGACATTGCGAGGGTTGGTAATATTTCTATCCATCTATCCGTGCAACAGTGGATAATAAAATATCGACAAGGGGAATAGTGGTAGGACCACACTGTCGACAGTTATCTATCTACAGCCGCGGGCCGGTCTGTCCGGGGCAGTACCACACTCTCGCAGAAATTCGACGTCTGAGTAGTAGCAATTTGTTACTACGCTTCGTTCGGTGAACGAGAGAGCCGGCAGCCCAATTTTCTGAGGGTGTTTGCGTGTGGAGGGTTCTGGTGGTGCCCTTGGTATCACCGAGCCTCAATGCACGCATTCACACTCCCTTCACTTTCTTCACGATAGGCAGTGGCCAAGCAAAGGTCCATGAGCGGTAGTTAATATTATAAGTTGCTCAGGGAAATGCTGTTGCCCGTTTTTTTTTTTTTAAAAGACCCTGCACTAAGGAAATTAATCCTTGTATTGCGTTGTCCTGATACTATCTTAGATTATTACTCCTATGAGAAGAGTGACATAATAACTTTATTTCTTTAACCCTTCAGTGCACGGCGAAAGAATAAAAATACAATGGTCCCCATACCGTCCTTTCCCGTGGATGATCGCAACAGACAACTAAGCCATGCAAATAAATAAAATCACTGTACTAAATTCCTGATGATAAATATTGCACATCGACTCTTGGAAAGAGACAGTCGATTAATTTCGTCTTAGTAGAGCATTGTCCCTGTTGTACACTATCTGTGTGACGTCAAATGAAATATTAACACTGGTAACTTAGAATAATAATGTATACTTAGAATAATAACGTATAGAAGGATAGTGTCAATACTTCGAACTTTCAAAATTTGAATCTAAAAATACTAATGGCGCGCAGACAATTACACATGTACACACACACACCACTATACAAATTATGAAATCAAATTTTGTTTTTATTAACATAAATCGTCGAATTACCTTTAAAAGTAATGTTAATAATCTTTTTATATTTTTCAAATGTGTTGTGACACCATTTGAATGCACAAACCGTCATAATTACCTATTTATTTTTAAGAGTTGCGTACGTTTGTGCAGTACAATGACATGTACATTACGGAACGGTTCCGGTGTAAGCTCCATTAGGCTCCAATTGAAATGCCTCACTTTTTGTGCGTAAACTTACCTTCTATACGTTATTATTCTAAGAATGTATAGACGGTAAGTCCGCGCACTAAAAATGAAGCATTTAAATTGGAGTATAATGGAGCTTACGCTGGACCGTTCCGTAGTACAAGGTCACTGTACTCCACGTACGTACGCAAATCTTAAAATATAAATAGGTAATTATGACGATTTGTGCACTCAAATGGTGTCACAACACATTTGAAAAACATAAAAGTGTATTAACATTACTTTTAAAAGTATTTCGACGATTTATGTTAATAAAAATAAAATTTGATTTCATAATTTTTATAGTAGGGTGCGTGTGTACGTGTGTAATCGCCTGCGCGCATGTAGTATTTTGGCTTCATGTTTTTGATCGCTTAAGTACCGACAGTATCCTTCTATACGTTATTATTCTAAGACTGGTTAATATTAACGTCTGGTATCTATTAGGAGCTGTAAAACAATTATGACGTTTATTTTTAAAATGAAATACAACTATTTTACAAGCTACATTTCCTCAATAGTTGGGGTTTTAACTACTCATATAGAATTGGACGCACTCCCTCACACATGTACGATTGACAAACATCATACAGGGGGTGTGGGACAGAGACAGCGCTGTACTGCAGAGAAGATATTAAGAGTGGTAGGACCACACTGTCGACAGTTATCTGTCTACAACCGCGGGCCGGTCCGTCCGGGGTAGTACCACACTGAGCAGAAAATCGACGTCTGAGTAGTAGCAATTTGTTACTGCGCTTCGTTCGGTGAACGAGAGAGCCGGCAGCCCAATTTTCTGAGGGTGTTTGCGTGTGGAGGGTTCTGGTGGTGCCCTTGGTATCACCGAGCCTCAATGCACGCATTCACACTCCCTTCACTTTCTTCACGATAGGCAGCAGCCTTGTAAAGGTCCATGAGCGGCAGCAACACTTACCAGGTGTACTGTTTGCTCGATTGCCTCCGTTTGCAATAAAAAAAGGAAAAATTGACATAAAATCATATACTAAACATTCTGACTCTTGGAGAATGGAGTGGATCAGTTTCCCTAATTCTATAGAGAAGTTTCAAGCTCAACAGTGGAACGCATAAAAGATTATAAGGCTGAAAGTATGTCATGCTCGTTTTTCACAGAAATCCTGAAATACAACAGCTGAAAAACGCCCTCCGTGATTTATTAACGAGTGCTGTAAGCGAACCTGTTCATCGCAGCGCTGAAGGACGCGTCAGTCGACTACTCATTGAGCAATCAAAATCCAGACTGAACCTTAACAATTAATCTTCTAATTGCATACATTATTGAAACAAAATTAAATGAATTATAAAGATATTTCTTTTTTTATTTTTGAAAATACCTACAGTAATTGTATTGCGTAGAATTTAACGATCATACAATTTATCATCATAATCACAGCTCATATGCGTCCCACTGCTAGCCTCAAGCCTCATCCACAATGGAAGGAAAATTGCGCTGCTATACCACCCTGGTCAGACGGGGTTTTATTTCAAGTTTTCCTTCTCTTACATAGATGTTATCTGCAATAATCTCTTAGTCGTCTTTTACGACCCCCACGGGGCAGGAAAGGGGGTGGTAAATTGTATTCTTGCTCCGTCACCACACGGAATTAACAGACACAAATTATGACCAGTGTGCCTACTCTTGAATCTCGATTCCAATCCTAAATTCAATAGCAGCTCGAATTTGAGCAAATTTGGTTCTCTTGAAAGCGACACTAGCGCACGATTGAAATCAAATTCGGTGGAACGTTTCTAAACTAAGTTAAATCGACTCTCGTCGATTAAGTCAAATATTTGCTACTCCCGACGTGATTTTGACGTAGTTTAAAATCGTTAATGTTGCACAATTTCAAGAAATCGTCTTTGTGGTGATCGAGTTCGATAACGTTATTAATTTAAAGTAAGAGAATATGGCACATTTGGTGAAAATAACAACGACGAATGCGAAAAATTCATTCTCGAGTTTGTTCAAGAGTACCAAATATAAGTTTGGTGAGATTGGAATTGAATCCAGATTCAAAATTAGAATTGATTTCAAGAGTGGGCCCACAGACGTCTGAACAGCACTTTGTGGAGCGAACATCTAACCCATACCACTTGACGCCGTATTTCGATATATTTTGTACCACTACGTTATCTACTAGTATTTGTAGCTAATTTTCAAAAATGTAAACTTTAACAAGGAAATAATGTGAATAATTTCTTTTAATTATCGTTTATTTTACTTGATCTATAAAAATATTGTTACGTGTGACGGAATATGAATACAAGTCACCGCTTTTTATCTTGCCCGTGGATGTCGCAAAAGACAAGTAATATATCAAAAGACAAGGGATTACCAGTCCGCAGACCATATGTGGTCTGCTCACCCATACAAATTCTAAGCCATCTGGAGCTGTGGACGTAAAAATAATTTCTTATATTTTATGTGGACTTAGGACATATCGTTAAGGATTATAAAAAGTGCTGGGACATAGGCAAATACTCGATATTTCTATTTGTACATGGTATGAAAATTTTTTCGAGATTTTATCGTTTAACATATTTTACATACGACGGACGTACGGGACCATACCCACTCCGGAGCACGGACAGTTAACCTGATATTATACAGATAATATCTATGCAGGCAAACTCGACATAAAACCCTATGTCAACACGTCTGAACAATAGGTCAATTCCCTTTCCACTGTAGATGAGGCTTGAGCCCAGCAGTGGGACGTATATGAGCTGATTATGATGATAATAAAAATACTTCTTCATTCACTTTCATTAATTTGTCCATTGTTTTATTTATTACTAGCAACCCGCCCTCGCTTCGTTTCAGTTTCAGTCGCCTTACCCGCGTAGTTACCGTTCCCGTGGGAATATCGGAGTAAAATATTAGCCTATGTTATTCCCTGATATTGTAGCTTTCGATTAGTGAAAGTATTTTAGAAATCGGTTCGGTGGTTTAAGTGTGAAAGCGTAACAAAAAAACAGACTTACTTTCGCATTTATAATATTAGTAAGGATTATTACTTTATTATTATTATTTTCCCAAGGGTTGACATCAGGCAGGCGATCTGTCTTAAAACTACTGCCAAATAAATTTTACAATATGTACAATGCAAGAGGTATACATATTGAGTCGACTCCTAATAATTGGGATAAGAGCAGGATAATGGTATGTTAAAAGAACAAACAAACAAAAACATAGAATGCAATAATATATTGAATTAAATCACGTACTCTTTATACTAAGATACATTTTTCCATTAATATTACGTTTGTCCGGATTGATACGCTTCAATATTTGCGTCATAGTTTCCACGAGACGATCACTGCTGACACCTGTACGCTTCGACTTGAACTTGGTTAAGAGCTCCGTAGTCGTCATAGGTTTACGTGCCAAATACCTTCGGACTGCCTCCTCTGTCACACCGCATTCACTGTCAAGACAAAATAATAATCATCAGGATCACCAGACTCGAGCCTTCTTCACAATGGAAGGGAAAATGGCCTACAGTACCACGCTGGTGAGCCATGTTGTTATAGGCTTTAGTTTCCAGTTTTCCTCCTCTTGTATAAATGTTATATGCACATTAAATCCCTTGGTTGTGTTTTACGACCCCCGCGGGCGAAAATAGGCTTGAATACTAAAATTGTTATTATTTTAAATTTTTATCATTGACTATTTACGTCATATACTGGCCCTTTTTTCTTTCGCCCGGCTCTGTCCGGGGCGATAAGAGGGGCGGCGCGCGGTCCCATAGCCCACCCAAAGCACGTCCTCTTCGTCGTTAGGCCGACCACCGGTGCAGAGAACCTTGTCTACAGTGATCGGCCCGACGAAATACCCGGAGGGGTACCCTCTCCTCTTAACATCCCTTTCCCGGGACGTCAGTCGCAAGGGAAGGTTGGCGTTGGTTACTTATAACCAAATCAAAAGGCTCGTATCCAAAAGCGTTATATACAATAGGCTGAAAATAAGAACGGAAAAAGGGTCTAGACTAACGTGTAGGCGGGCTCCAGCTTGGGTCTCTTGGCTGGTGGTAGGTTTGAGTTAGCGGCATTCGCTGCCGCCACAGCCGCTGCAGCCGCCGACGGGGTCGGAGTACCGCTACGAGAAGTGTTCGCACTACCGGAAGCTGCAATACATAAATAATAAAACTCATTTCCGCGTAATGACGGAACGAGAATACAATACACGTGTGTCATCGTAACATATAGCATCTCTGCATACCCCCTTCGACGATAAAAGGCATAGGCTATTTTATATTCCAAAATTCCCCGGCTAACACCACGGGAATTTGACTGATTTCAAAGATTCTCTCATCAATTTGCTTACACTTGGCGTTTAGTAAACAAATCATTGCGTCATCCTTTGACAAACGAAGCTAGCGTTTGCGTACACTTAGAACGGAGTGACAAAGATAATCCATGCTTACATTAACCTCACTTTCATTACACAGATTATTATTAAATTATTTATCTATATACACTTATGTTCGTCTATTCTTTTACCTATCTTTTAATATTACTAATTATGTACTATTCCTTTTGTACAAGAATTGATGGAATTCAGCTGCAATGTGAAATTATGTACCTATTTCTCTGTTGATATGCTTTATTGCTTTATAATTTGTGTTTGATATGATGGCTACTTTGGCTATTGTGACTTAGTGTTGCCCTATAAAATAGCGATAAAAGAGTATAATTGTATTTGTAGACTTAGTCGTCTTTTGTAGTGTGACTGTACTGTCGTTATTAACGACTTTTCTTTTTTTTACATATGTATATTTTTAATTTTTATGTTATGCCAATTTTTTTTTCTTTTTTCCTTTTTTGTTATTCTCTTTTAAATACACCACTGCTTGGTGGCTTTGGTGTCTGACGTCGGAAGAATAAAAGGGACACTGCTGAAAATCAGCGTTGTGGTGTTACATTAACATCACAACAATTGCTGAGCAGTTATCCTTTTTTATGCCGCAGCTGAGACGTTCATTCCGTCACAATTATTATGTCTCTTTATTTAGTTTATTGATTTTTTGTGTGTTTCATTTTGTAAGGTATTTTTTTTTTATGTGTTACTAACGTCTCTACTCTGTGGCACAAAATAAATACTTTTCTTTCTTTCTTTCTTCTTTCTTTCATCAATGGAAAGCTACATTATCAGCGAGTAACGTAGGTTTTATTTACCGTAATTGATTGAATTAGGCGATACATAGCGAAAATCCATTTTATTTTAATTTAAAAAAATGGAAGGAAGGGAGGGAAATAACGGATGGAAGGGAGGGAAATAACGGATGGAAGGGAGGGAAGAGAGGGAAGGGAGGGAGGGGAGGTAGACCCACCACTTTCCCACGGTAATCAATACACCGCACACCACACTAGAAGGAGTATGGGATAGGATTACTTTGATTGGTCACACACCCGTACTCCTTCCAGTGTGTTAAAGTTAAAGTTGTGGGTCTAGCTCCCCTTCCTCCCTTTCTTCCTTCCATTTTCTTTAAATTAAATTTTTTTTTAAATTAATTTTTTTTTACCCCTTTATCTAGAGAATGCGAACTACACGGGTGTAACCGCGGGAATTCGCTATTACGGAAAAGATCAGTTTATGTATTAATTATTGTATCCTATACTGCCCTAATATCATCCCTATATAAACACATGGAATGTCCGATAGAAGGAAAAGAACATAGACAAATGAGCACACTTACCAGATGTACTGGGACCATTCTTTTCCGGTCCATGTTTGCTCTTCTTCGGTTTCTTACTGCTACTATTCTCTGGGTCCGTATCAGAGTCGGAACTAAACTCACTGCTCGAATCAGCTGTAAATTTGTAATATAAAAAATTATAAGCATGTACGTAAAAAAATTTTTACAACCTTGTGATAATAATTAACGAATTTCCCATGATAATAAAACATACAATCTTTCATCATTTCAACTTATATACCTCTCACTGTTGGGCTCAAACCTCCTCCACATTAGATGAAAAAATTACCTAATATATCACGCCCTTCAGTCGAGTTGATATAGGGTTTTATTTCCAATTTTCCTTCTTCTGCATAAATATTATATACATATTTGATCTCTTAGTTGTCTTTTACGGCACTCAGAGAGAAGGTGGTGAATTGTATCCTTACTCCATCACCAAACGGAAGAAAAACCATGTGAGAATCATTCATCATCATCAAACTCTATTGAGGGATCACTGGGCTACTCCTCCTGACAAATTTATATCACAATTATGATGTTATCAGGTATTTCTTAGTATAGGGTCTTAAAAAATCTTAATTCATCCTCAGGCTCAGGCCCTAAGGACTTCATTCGAACAGTAATGTCTACAAGATATGTGATTGTATATTTCTAAAGTCAGGGTGTAACGTCTTCATCTTAAACCGTGACTTTAGACCCTTAGCCTGGGCAGCGGTTGGTCGGATAATTTATATAGGGCTCAACACCGCCCTGTGGCGCCCTGGGTTAGGCCAAACCATAACTGAACCATAATAGTTTTAGTGATTGCTCTCGTCTGCAGTCATAATAATGTCAGCTCATCCCGGGCAGTACATAAAAAAGCAATCCCCCCTGCCTTCGCCTTTTTAACCTCATTTCGTTCCCTTCCCTTCTATGGCAGGCAACGATCTGGGTGTACTTCTAAGATTTCTGACGTCCATAAGCAGCAGTTCCATGTGATGACAAAGTTAGAATGCAATTCACCATCCCTTCTCTTGCCGCAGATTTCGTAATAGACGACCAAGGAATTCCATCCATCCATCCATCAGCCTACAGACGTCCTCTGCTGGACATAGGCCTCCCCACGAGAATGCCACTCGGAACGGTCCTGCGCCACTTGCATCCAACGGTTCCCTGCGACTTTTGGAATGTCGTCAGTCCACCTAGTGGGGAGTCGTCCTACGCTGCGCCGTCCGCTTCGTGGTCGTCACTTAAGAACCTTTCTTCCCCAACGGTCGGTTCGACGAGCGATGTGGCCGGCCCACTGCCATTTCCACGTGCTAATTCTGCGGGCTATGTCGGTTACACCCGTTCTTCTACGGATTTCTGTGTTTCGGATTTTATCACGTAGAGAAATACCGAGCATAGCCCTCTCCATGCCACGTTGAACGACTTTGAGCTTTTTTATGAGGCCGACATTTAGAGACCACGTTTCAGTACCGTAAGTCATCGCTGGTAACACACACTGGTTATAAACCTTTGTTTTTAGACACTGCGGAATATTGGACGAGAAGATCCTGTTAAGTTTCCCAAACCAAGGAATTAAATATGCATATAACATCTATTCTAGAGAAGGAAAACTTGAAATGGAACCCTATAACCAACACATCTGACCAGCGTAGCTATAGTAAGTCAACTTTCCCTCCTATTATGGAGGAAGCTAGAGCCCAACAGTGGGACGTATGACCTGAAATGATGATAAGTGGCAGTTACCGTTTGCCATCATGAGAGCTACTTGCAGGCACCGAAAACAAAAAGATGATCATATCAACATTTTGGACCGCTGAATTGTTTCTTTACCTTTCTTATTATCATCTGCCTTCTTCTTTTTCTTGGTGAGCTTGCTGGCGCGTTCCTCTCCCTCCTTGGTGGGTTCATCTTCTTGTTCATCCTCCTGTTCCTTGTGCTCCTTCTCAGAGTCCTCGGAGTCCTCGTCTGAAGTTAACAGCTTCCTGTTAACATATGCGCATTCAGAAGTTGTAAATAACCTGTATTAACTTACTTTTGTAACTTTTCTGTGCGAGTGGTATGTACACACGAACGAATGGTATCGGCCGCGTTCGTACATTTCGGTTGTCACAATTCCTTTCACTTCTTTCTAATCTATATATTAATACGAGAAGCAAAATCTTTGTACCCCTTTTTACGAAAATTACGTGGATGGATAAGTATGAAATTTGGCACAGTTGAAGTATACAATGAGGAGAAGAGCATAAAACTGAAATTTCATATAATAATGAATTAGAAATACATTAAATTCATTATGAAAGGCATTACGCACACTAACATGCGATTGTTACACACACACACTCACGCGCCCCCTTATACACTTTTGCTTACATTTCTTCTTCTTCTTTATTGGCAATAAGCTACAATAATATGAGCTATTGGTGCCAGTGACAAGTTAAAAAAATTAATACGTCTTTATTATATAATTATAATAGTCATATTAAAAAATTGTGTAGCAGAAATATTAATTTAAATGAATTATGGCCGAATTTTGACCACTCGCCGACCACTAGTTCAATTTAATCAACGAATCGAACACGCTATATAAATGTATCAATTTACCTGAGCGCGTCTTCTTCGGCTACACCTTTCAGTTCTTTATTCGCCTTAGTCTCATGATCTGATTCACTGTAAATAACATAAAAATCGTAATGATTAATAAGATAATGTAAAAGTAATACAAAGAAGGAACATAACATGCCAGAGCCTTCCCTGTGGTAGGTAAGTGAGAATACAATTCACCACCCGTGGATGTCGTAAGAGACGACGCAAGGGACGGAAAACTCGACATAAAACCCTTTGCCAATACACTATTTATTGTAGTATTATAATATTGTATATGATATTGTAGTATTGTTTATACAGTAGTTACAATAGTAGTATATAGTAGTTACAATTTGGAGGAAGCCCAAGCTCAACAATGGGACTTATTTGGACTGAAATTTATATTAAGTGTAGGGTTTTGCTACATTATGCAAAAAAAAAAGAGAGAAATAGTACTATGTCAAAATAATTAAAATAATATTAGGGTGTTTTATAATTTAAATAAGTCGGTAGATCATATGGTTTACACTGTTCACACTAAGACTAATTTCGGCAAGAAATCATTCGAACGGGCAGTGTGCTAGGAGCTTAGCTAGTAGAAGGTTGTTAGCAAGTGTTACTGAGAGCAAAATACTTGACAACAGTGTATTGTATAGTTTGGAACAATAAATAATTTCAAAAGGAACATTGGTGTTATTGAAGTAGAATACCCCCTTTACATATGAAAGACAGAAAAGGGGTAAACCGCTATATAATCTAAGAAAGGCTTTACAACTAAGAAAATTAAAATCCGTAAACCTGTAGCCTTCTCCTGGTCACAGTACAACAACCGCACTGGTCAACATTACGGATGACATCCGATCTGGCATGGACTGCAGCAAACTAACGTTATTGGCACTATTAGATTTTAGTAACGCGTTTAATACGGTTGATTGCGACATATTACTCAGTCTTCTTCGCACTATCAATATATCTCAAATGGCAATAAATTGGTTTCACAGTTACTTGCGCGGCCGCCGGCAGCGTATTTGCATCGAAGACACTAATTCCTCTTGGTGTACTACTGCTGCCGGCGTGCCCCAGGGTAGCGTCTTATCTCCACTACTTTTCTCAATTTTTATAAATTCCATTTCCAATAACCTTTCTTCTTCCTATCATCTTTACGCTGACGATCTTCAAATCTATTTTCAAACCTCACTTATCCAACTATCACATGCCGTGTCTATCCTTAATAAAGACCTTCATAACACACTCACATAAGTCCCACTGTTGGGCGTAGACCTCCGTCACGATAGGAGGGAAATTGATGCACTAATACCGCGCTGATCAAACGTGTTAATATAGATTTTTAAGTCGAGTTTTTCTTCTCTTGCATAGATGTTATATGCATATCATAATCTCTTAGTCGTCTTTTATGACACCCACGGGCGAGAAATGGGATGGCGAACTGTATTCTTACTCCGTCATCACCATGTCCAACTTACCAGTAGTCAAGTGCATAACATCCCGAGACTGTCGTGCCTATTTGCCAAAATATGTTTCGTTTTAACACATATCTTTAGTACTTTGAATGCATGCATGAAAACATCTACGAGGGGTGATCCAAAAGTAATGATAATCAATAATAAACACAATGAATAAAATAAAAAAATATATTTATTTCTCAACATAGTCTCCTAGCAAGTCTATACATTTAGTCCATCTCTTTTCTAAACCTAAAATTCCCTTACAAAAAAAATCTTTATCTTGACTCTCAAAAAAGTCCTCAACCGCGGCCATCACGTCGCTATCATCATCAAATTTCTTGCCTCGGAGGTGTTCCTTGAGTCGTGGAAAGAGATAGAAGTCACTGGGGGCTAGATCTGGTGAATAGGGGGGGTGTTCCACCAACTCAAAGCCCGCTTCCTGAATGCCAGCCATGGCAATTGCAGCTTTGTGAACAGGTGCGTTGTCTTGATGGAACAACACTCCAGCCCGCAGTTTGCCTCGCCTTTTCTCCTTAATAGCCTCCCGCAATCTTCTTATTTGTTCTGCATAGTAGGAGCCTGTAATAGTGGCCCCCTTTTCCAAGTAGTCCACCATGATTATTCCTTCAGCGTCCCAAAAAACAGACGCCATAACCTTCCCTGCTGAGCTTGACACTTTGAATTTCTTCGGCGTCGGTTCATCGGATCGTTTCCATGTCATCGATTGTTGTTTTGTTTCAGGATCAAAATGGTGGATCCAGGTCTCGTCCATGGTCACAAAACGTGACAAAAAATTGTCCTTGTCTGCCTGGAACTTTTCGAGATTTGCTCTTGACATGTCGACTCGTTTCTTCTTTTGCTCGTCGTTTAACATTTTCGGTACCCAACGCGCGGAGACCTTTCTCATATGCAATTCGTTCGCAAGGATTCTTTGAATGCTGCCATATGAGATCCCTGTGACCTCAGCTACATGCCTGATAGTCACTCTTCGATCTTCCAATACAACTTCTTCAACTTTTTTCACATTTTCTTCAGTGAGGGACGTCGATGGGCGTCCTTCGCGGTGTTCGTCTTCCGTCGATGTTCTTCCCAGCTTAAACTCCTTAGCCCAGCGTGCAACTGTGGAATATGGAGGAGAAGAGTCCCCTAATGTTTCCACCAAGTCGCTGTGTATGTCTTTGGTAGACATTTTTTTCAAGCAGAGGTATTTAATGACAGCTCTGATTTCGTGTTTTTCCATTTTGATGTTCACTCCTTGACAGTCCGTATTCAAATGAATGTAGCTCCCGGGAATTGTGGCCTATTTATATGATTTTTTTTTCCTGAACTAGTGGGTAACTGAGCAAGTGACTGAAATTTTTTTGTATTTTTGTGTGCACTAGAAATAACTGATTATCATTACTTTTGGATCACCCCTCGTATGCGTCCATCTGGTCGACTTTTTATTCATCCATAAAAATCGTTCGTTTGAACAATGTTTTAGTAAATCTGCATGAGCGTTTCACGACAGTATGTATTTGGCCACTGTACGTAGTTTTTTAATGTACGTCACTTCCACCGTAGCCCATTTCCGTTCCAAAGCATTTGGTTACCCTTTAGTGGCGTCTAGAGATGTTTTATTTAAAAAAAAATTACTAATCTTTCATGTAATTACATTGAAATTAATTTGAATTTTGACATACATATTTGCCAGATATATGAATATGATTAGTCAAAGTAAATGATTGCTTTGACTAATCAGAAACTAAAACCAAGAGTAGTGGCCCTCCATAATCAAATTATGAAAGAAGAGAAAGATTGACGTGTACCTGTCTGAAGAATCTGATATGTAGTCTTTCTCTCGACCCTCCTCATCTCCATCATCACTCTCTTCAAATGCTTCATCTTCAACTTTCTTCTTTTTCTTTTTAATGGCAGCTAAAAAAGAGAAATATACTTATACGATATTTATTCTGAGTTCTTAAATTCGAATACAAACATTCTTTACAAGTTCAGTGGTTTGCAGCACTACAGAGACAGTCTGTTCTATGCCTATGTCTAGAACAGACTATGCTCTAGAACAGACTTTCTATGCCTATTGAATATATCACTGGTACAGCTGCTTTGACTTCAGTGGCCCTACAAGGAGGATACCCCTTCAAGTACCATCTATCCCTCATTGGCGTTCCGATAATATTACAGAAAATTGTCCCCATGGGGTTTAAGCTAACTGCGTGTCATCATCATCGCAGCCCACATAAGTCTCACTGTTGGGCTCAGGCCTCCTCCACAATGGGAGGAAATTTAACCTACTATACCGGGCTGGTCAGACATGTTGGTATAGGCTATCATTTCGAGATTTCCTTTTCTTGCATAGATCTTATATGCATATTATATCCCTTAGTCATCTTTTACGACATACACGGGCAAGATATGGAGTGGTGAATTGTATTCTTAATCCGTAACCACAAGGAAAACATTGCGAGCACACAAGCGGATTGCTTTCTGGTTCGAACAAAAAAACATCGCCTATCAGGCAATCCTGTTTTGCTGACGGTCCAATTGGTCATTGCATGCAAATAGTAATTCTAGATTCGTTATTTTATTGAGGCGGGTTAAACCAATCCACCTGGCCAGTATGATAAAGTAGTTCAATATACTATAATAGACATTTACTTATGTAGCAGAGCCTCCAAATTTCTTCTGAAACCGTTTGGGAAACCATGATTACATCATTCCAAGAAGTGCCCAAATATGTTTTAACAATTATGCTAATAACGAGGTCTTTATTGCCTGTGATGATAATTAGTGTACCTTTTTTATCTTTTTTCTTCTTATTAGCTCCTGAATCACTCTCATTGTCTTTCTCCTCCTTCTCTGAGTTGGAGGAATCATCATCCGAATCTATCCATTCGTCCATCTCCGATATCTTTAAGTCTAAAAATCACAAAAGGATCATGTTAATATTTTAAATGTAATTTGTTATATAGGTATACAAATTGAAATAAAATTTCTCAGTTGCTTTTTAAAACTAATATTTATCTACCCAATTGCTGTAGCCGTTTGGTTCGTCTCCCCTCCATTCTTGGAATTGTTAAAAGGGGTACAAAGTAGGCGCCCACCTGACTAAAATTTGTGCGATTCACAAGCGATTGAGTCAATTATTCAATTAGATAATTGCATCTTCGTTAATTCCCAGCAAAGGTAATATTTTTGCACAAAATCAAGTAGCGCCCCGAACAAAAAATATTCTATAAAATAATCTTAGAATAATAACGTATAGAAGGATAGTGTCGCTACTTCCAACGTTCGAAACATGAATCTAAAAATACTACACGCGCGCAGACGATTACACACGTACACACGCACACCATTATACAAATTATGAAATCAAATTTTGTTTTTAATAATATAAATCGTCGAAGTAATTTTAAAAGTAATATTAAAAACCTTATTAAGTTTTTCGAATCTGTTGTGACACCATTTGAATGCACAAGCCGTCATAATTACCTATTTATTTTTTAAGAATTGCGTACGTACGTGCAGTACAGTGACCTTGTACACTGCGGGGGTTCCGGCGTAAGCTCCATTAGGCTCCAATTGAAATGCTTCACTTTTTGTGCGCGAACTTACCTTCTATACGTTATTATTCTAAGAAAATAATATTATTTTATAGAATTCGCAAGTCGAGAAAAAAACTCGTTTTAACACTTTTAATATTTTTAATGCATTATAATGCGGTTTTAATTAGTTTAAAAAAAATAAAAGAAGGTACCATAATCCGGAATGATATGTGACATGATCCGGATGTCTGTATCTTAATTATTATAAAAAATGAACTAGCCTTTCCGAAGTATTCAATTTTGATATCCGGACTAATAAAATCCAAATAAAATATAATATTAAAATTTAAGTTTTGTTTTTGCTATAAGAATGGATCATTGCATTATTATAGGAAAAACAAAACTTAAATTTTATGAGGCGTGCACTTTTGGATTTACCAAACAATATTTTATATTTACCTTTTTTTGCTTTAGCTCCTTTGGGTTTCTTATCGTCGGGATCATCAACATCGTCGACACCATCATCACCGCGCATCCGCTTACGGAACATCAACGAGAAATAGTTCAATACTTTATTTCGTCTAAAACAAATTAATATTAAATGTATTTATGTATCTGTCCAGGGTGACCAAATTACGGTGCCTGGCCCTATAACCCACCGTATTCGTTCCCCATTGTTATTGGTGCCTACAGTATACTCTCTCTTAAGAGACATAAACGAAGTTTCATGGATGAGCTAATGTGAAATAAAAGTATTTTTATGAATTTTGTACGAATAATGTAATTAATCTTTTACCTTCCAAATTCCTGTTCAGCTTCCTCAGCCGATAAAGCTTTGTATCTTTGTATGGGCTGGAAGTTGTACCTGTATAAGAACGAATAATAACCATCTTTACATAATACAAAATAAAGTCGCTTCCCCTTGTCTGTACGCTTAGATCTTTTAAGCTATCCAACTAGCGTTGCCAGGCGTTCGGATAAAGCCGGACATAGGTAGGCTTTTTAATTGCGTGTCCGGCCAAAATTATCGGTGTCCGGCCGGCTTTTAGTAGGCTTTTTACATTTTGCAAACGCGCTAGCGCCGAACGTGGCCAGGCGCAGGCGAGTCGACTGTTGGCATAATAATCCAAAAAGCTTAATAGAAATGATGACAGTAACCAATAATCACTAAAATAATGTGTTTATCTACTGTAACACAAAGAATATATCTTGAAATAAATATTTATTTTCTTTTATAAGATGAGATTATTAATTTATTTAATAAAATAAAACTACAAAATACACAAGTCCGCCATGCTCAGCTAAACACCAATCAAATTGAGTTACGTCACTCCTATGTACACCTGTCATTATCTTCGCAAATTCTGTACGAAACTCTACGATCGTTACACTTATTAATTGTTTTAACTTGCATTTAAAGAGTATTTCGTGATTTTTATATCTATCTCTTGCTTACTTTTGTGTTCTTACTAAAAATGTAAGTAATGTAAGTCATGGAAGAAGGATTCACCAAGGCAAACAGCTCTAATTTGCCTAGAGTTGATTTGTTAGTGCTGGGAGAGTACCTAGCATCAAACAAAGACTTCTGTTCAGTAGTATTTAGAAATGTCAAAACTACGATGTAAATAAAATATTGATTAATAATCTTCTTACACCTTTAAAATCTATTTAAAAATATGTTATTTTAAATAATATTTAAAAATATTTTATTTAAATATTGGTTATGTTTTTTAAATAATGCTTTTGTAAACTTGGTATTAAACTGCAGTTAAATAAAGTCACGCACCAAATAAAATATACGATATGAAGTAATTACTTACGTCAAAATGATCTTCACAAAAATAAATAGACTCCTATTAATTTTTTTTATATTTATTTAAATTTATGGCTTTTGGATTTTGCCGTGCAAGATTAAGCCACTTATATCTTATTGTTTTATTATGTGGCACATAAACAAATAGTTTGTTAGGAGTTTTTATTGATGTATTAACACATTGAGGAATCGCACACCACTTATAGACTTTCGAATTCATGTCTAAATAAAATATATCAGAATTTTTTGCTGTAACTCCCTTACATTTACAACTCAAATGAATAGACGTGACGTCACAAGCAGACGCCATGACACTAGGCACCGTTTTGGCGCTAATTTATATACATTTAATTAAAATAGCATTTATTTCTAAAGAAATCGTACTTATTGCAAAAATAATATATTTTTTGATAATAGTAGTTCTTTAACAATATTATACAACAGTTTTTCAAAAGTAGTCATCATGCCTATTTTACATACATTTTTTGTCGTACCTAATAACACAAAATCCCCAATAATGTAGGGTGTCCGGCCTTTCTACCCAAATGTCCGGCCAAACTGGCTGCTCTGTCCGGTTATTAGGTTTGACGATCTGGCAACCTCATATCCAACAGTTTTAATGCGATTTTCATCAATACACAGAGTGATTCAAGAGGAAAGTTTGTATGTATAATCCTCATCATAATCACAGCCTTTATACATCCCACTTCTGGACTCCAGCCTCCTCCACAATGGAAGGGAAATTGATCTACTACACTCATTTGCAAAAAAAACGGGCACCTAAGCAATGAACCATTTCAAATGTTAATATTTCTTTGTTTGATAATTATAGGTAGTTTTATCCACACAATTTGCTAAATTAATAAGAAAATAATCGTTTTCATCAGTATTTCATAAAATTTAGATACAATTTATGGGAAATAATGCTAAACCTCGCTAGTAGTGTATATTCGCTAGTAGTGCATATGCTCATGAAGTAAAAATAAAAAAGTTTTTTTGTTTGTTTTTCTTTAATAAAGTAAAAGCAGATAAATGTTTAGTATCGAGTGTGATCCCCTCTAGCTAAAATCACAGCTTGAATTCGTCTGGGCATGCTAGCGAGTATATCCCGGATACTTGCTTGTGGAATACGTTCCCACTCCGCAGTAATCACATTCTTCAGCTCTCTGATGGTCTGCGGAGCCGGGTGTACTGATCTCACACGCCGTTTCAGAACGTCCCAGACATGCTCTATGGGATTGAGGTCGGGACTTCGAGCTGGCCAATCCAAACGACGAATGCCGACCTCTTGCACATACGCATTAACATCGCGGGATCGGTGGGCGCGAGCATTGTCGTCCATAAAAATCGAGTCTTCACCTAGAGCGGCCAATGCGGGTTGTGCATGAGAAATTAGAACTTCCGTTATGTATCGATGCCCAGTCAGTGAGCCGTTTTCAATGAAGACTAACTCTGTACGATCCATTGAATTTATTCCTGCCCAAAACATAACAGAGCCCCCACCATAAGGTGTGATTTCTTCGAAACATGCCTCTGCAAAGCGTTCTCCTTGTCTTCTTAGCACTCGCCGACGTCGATCTTCACCGAACAGAGATATCCTGGCTTCATCAGAGAACAAAACCCTATTCCAATCGTCTTGAGTCCATGATTCACAATTTCTAGCGAACCTAAGCCTGTGAACTCTGTGCTCACGGAGTAATTTGGGGCCGCGGGCCGGGCGGTGACTGCGTATATTGGCAGCGAGAAGCCTCCTCCTGACCGTCCATAGACTAATATGCACATTTCTTACTTCTTGGAGGTTGTTCTTAAGATCCACATACGAAGATTTGCGATTTCTCAATGCGCGACTCACAAGAAAACGATCATCCCGTGGTTGGGTACATGGTTTTCTTCCAGAACCAGGCCTTCTCTCGACGGAACCAGTCTCCTGATATCGCTGCCAGGTCCTTTGGACTGTCGAGCGACTAACATTTAGCCTCCTAGCCACGAAACATTGGCTGCAACCCTCTTCAAGCAGCGCGATAATTTTGGTAGCTTTTACCACTTTATCTACCATTTTTGATACAGCCAAACAGCATTAAATAAAGCTTTGACAGTCAAGGATATGAAATTAATCGATAAAAATTGAATAAAAGTTATGAAAGTCGATGTTAACTTCTGGAACTTCGCGCCAAAAATGTAGGATAAAAAGGGGTTTTCTGTAAAAATGAACATCAAATGAAAAATTGAATTTAGAACGTACTTTTTTAAATACCACAGCATTTTTAAAACCGGCCAGTAACGTGTACAAACGATTGAAACCTTTTTGGTATTGTATCTTTTTAAATATGAATGAAAATCAAAACCGCCCGTTTTTTTTGCAAATGAGTTTATATTATGCTGTACAGAAGGGTTGGTATAGGGTTTTGTTTTAAGTTTTCCTTCGTTTGCGTAGATGGTAACTGCATATTAGCCCTTAGTCGTCTTTTATGACACCCATAAACAAGAGGGGCTGCTGAATTGTATTCCTACTCCATCACCACAGGGCAAGATAGTAGATAAAAATTGGTATTTTTCATTCCATTTGTCATGGCATAGAGGTTAAGTAAATGTAAGAAGTTTACCATTCTTGAAGTGGGTACGCATCAATAGCGCCGTCTGATGCGTGTGTAAAAACATAATATGCAGCATTCTCTGATACACCACCTTCGCGAATACCCTTAAATCTATAACAAATAAAAAAAATTGTTTATCAATAAATTCGGTTTACGGACTATAATTTTATGTGATAACGTATTTTTTTTCATTCTTATTGCAAACAGTGGCAAACAGATGGTAAGTGATGGTAAGTGTTGCTCATGGGCCTTTGCTAAGCCGCTGCCTACCATTGTAACGTTGGACTTTCGGTCTCGTCACAGTATGCATTATGCTTTAGGCTGTATGCGTGTTGTTCCCTGTGCCTATGGCAGCAGGTGATAAAAAAAATGGCTGACATTGGACACTTGTCAAATATGTCTTACTTTTCGATCCAGCCTTGAAATGTCGGGATCGTAATTTTTTTAAATCTGCATTATCAGAGTGCAATCTGCGTTCCTTATACGAAAGATTGTTACTTATTTATGGAAGGGCTTATACACCTTATGGGTGAAGCCATATTTTTTAAGAAACCGGTACGATTTTCGGTTAAATGTGATAATGTCGTGGCTTGCTTAATGCCCAATACTAAAACTTAGTTTTTCTTTTACAGCTATAGAAAGCGGTTTCTTTCGTTCTTTTTTTTTTACTGTGGATATTTCTTCTTTTCGTGTATTATTCCATGGATTGGTGGCTTATGGATTCTTCTTTCGCCCTTATGTCGACCAACATTCATGGAGCTGCCATTTGCGATGCCGAGTTTTAAGGCGTTAAATGCTTGCTGAAATAGACCACTTGGAAACCGTAGTTGACGCCGCATGGTATTGATGAATTTAATTAATGGTTTTACAGCATAAAAGTTATTCAATTAATTTTGTTATTTTCTCCCATATTGCAGACATGACGCTTGGGAGTTAATTAAACTTGTATAAATGAATATGTATTAGATTACTTTATTAAATCTTAAGTGTATCACAATTGCTCTCACAAGGAAAATAAAGTTATGAAAGGCTCATGTTGCATTTTCTTTAACTGTCCCCTTTGGACCCTTCCGAGAAGTTAAAGTTCAGTGATTCTTATCCGGCACTTTAGTTACTGGCGCCCGATAAACTTACTTTTAGTCTACTTTATTTGGTGAAGCACCGACCTCTTGGTATGTATAATATTTTTTTAAATTTTTAAACATCTCACAAATATACACTCTTTTTTTTATTATTACAATTAGCTCCCGAGTAAGGGACGGTTTAAAATTACTTTCTTTTAATATTATATTATACACAAATAACTCATTCTTTAAATTTTTTAATATTACACCATGAAGAAAGTGTGAATTCGTGCAATGAGGTTTGGTGATACTGAAGGCATCACTAAAACCCACCACACGCAAAGACCCTTAGAAAGTTAGTCTTCCAGCTCTCTCGCTGACCGAACGAAGCGCAATAACAAACTGCTACTACTCGGACGACGATTTTCTGTGAGAGTGTGGTACTAACCCGGACGGACAGACCCGCGACTGTAGATAGACATGTGTCAAGTGTGGTCCTACCACTAATAAATCCTACTCATCATCATCATTTCAGCCCACATAAATCCCACTGTTGGGCTCGGGTTTCCGCCATAATGAGACGACTGATCTATTATAACGCGCTGATCAGACGCATTGAGTTTTATGTCAAGTTTTCCTTCTCTTGCATAAATGCTATCTGCATATTATATGCCTTAGTCGCCCCCTTATTGCCCATCGTTGTCTTCCTATCACGAAGAATTAACTTCGCTTTACCCATATTTATAGGCTAAATAAATTAACATATGTTAAATAAACTCACTTCTTGCCAATCATGCCTCCCACCTTTAATATCCAGGGTTGATCTTCCGGTTTGTATTTGCGCGATGTAATACCAAATTTTTTGCGACGTGCCTCTTCGCGCATATCTCGCCCATATTCTGATCCCGCTCCGAATCTAAACAGAACAATAATATGCAAATGAATAAAATTGAAGTGTCCGTTTGAATGGCAGAGTTGGTTTTTTTTCATGCTTACAGTTATTTGCACGATAAGGTACTCATGCCTAAAAACGACCTCAAACATTTTTTGTCTAGTTATTCCGGGTAATCTTTAATACTGCTGGACCGATTTTAATATTTTACTACCTAACGGTAGCTATATAGTGACTTCGGCTTATTTTTCTTCTCGGCTAAACGAAATTTTGCTTGGTCTGGGAGTTGAACTTATATCTTAGGAAATATAGTAGATTTAAAATAGTGCCTAAAATCATCATCATCATCACAGGCCACATACGCCCCACTGTTGGCCTCGGGCCTCTTTCCTAATGGGAGGGAATTTAACCTACTATACCGTGCTGGTCAGACATGTTGGCATAGGGTTTCATTTCGAGATTTCCTTCCCTTGCACAAATCTTATGTGCATATTATATCCCTTAGTCGTCTTTTACGACACCCACGGGCAAGATAGGGTGTGGTGAATTGTATTCTTAATCTGTCACCACACGGAACAATATAATGAAATGAAACTGCCTAAAATAATGAAATGAAACTATTCAAAATATCAAAATACAGTCAAAACTGATTATAACGACATCGTTTACAACGACCTATCGGTTATTACGACCAGTTCGTAAGGTCCCGGCCGAATCTCTAGTAAACTATTCAGTAAATATACCGCCTATAACAACATCGGATACAACGACATATCGCTTACAACGACGAAACTTTATCAACATTCATTGACTATAACGACCAACCGTTTACTTCTCCCAGCAAAACAATACGAACGACTTTAGATATTATTACTAAGCATTGAAGGAATATTTAGGTGTATTATTATATATATACCTACGCACCTCTCCTACCCCATCCGAACCTCTTCCCGGCCATTTGACCTTGCATATCACCTGTTGTTTAGTCTTAGTGCTATAACAGTTTTGCAAAAATTTGTTGCCCTTAACAACCAGTTTAATACTGATGATACTCATACCTTGAGGAGTATGAAACGTAAAATGCAAAACATATTTGAGACTAGGCTTAAAAACAGACTAAAATGACTGACTAAAACTAGTGTAGTCTTATAACCTGTACTGTAGGCAACTAAGTACATTTTGTACTCCAATTATTTCTTAAATAAACATTTTTATTGCCTTTTTTGCCATTTTATTTGAAAA
Source organism: Lymantria dispar (assembly GCA_032191425.1). Taxonomy (NCBI): domain Eukaryota; kingdom Metazoa; phylum Arthropoda; class Insecta; order Lepidoptera; family Erebidae; genus Lymantria; species Lymantria dispar. Next base: position 6,174,582 of record CM063445.1, on the reverse strand, counting down.
CAAGTTCACATTCATAACCTATGCCTATACTAGATAAGAACCTATGATAACCTATAACTACTTGTGTACATGTATTGCTTATACCAACTATCGGATATAACGACGGCAACTATACGGTCCCTTCAATGTCGCTATATCAGGTTTTGACTGTAATACCATAAAAATATTTCAAGTGAAAAGTTGGGTGAATGATCTATTCTTAGTTTGTATGATTGCTCACCGGGCTGGCCACGGACATCAAGAATTCGGTACCAGTAGCTCAGCCAGAGTGGACGCCGAATGCGCTGACCATGGCCACCCAAAAAAAGCTTATACGGCTTAACTTAGAGATTGTTCAGAAGAAGAATAGAGGAAAAATCAACAATCCACCTGAGAAGACCTATGTCCAACAGTGGACAAGGAAAGGTTTAGAAGATAGGATTGCACTGTAAAGTCCAAACTTTCGGTCTCGTCACATATAGGCATAGGCAGTATGCACTAGGCTGTATGCGGTTACCTGTGCCTATGTCAAAAATGACATTTGACACTTAGCAAAGATGTCTTACTTTTCGATCCGACCTCCAATGTCGGAGGCGTAATTTTTTAAAGTCTGCATTATCAGGGTGCAATTTGCGTTCCTTATACATTGTTTGATTCGATTCCTTATTGATTGTTACTTATTTATGGACGGGCTTATACACCTTATAGGTGAAGCCATATTTTTTAAGAAACCGGTAAGATTTTCGGTTAAATGTGATAATGTCGTGGCTTGCTTAATGCCCAATACAAAAACTTAGTTTTTCGTTCTTGCTTTCTTTCCCTTTTTTATTTTGGATATTTCTTCGTTTCGTGTATTATTCCATGTTCATCAGTGGTTTATAAATTCTTCTTTCGCCCTTATGTCGACCAACATTCATGGAGCTGCCATTTGCGATGCCGAATTTTCAAGCGTTAAATGCTTGCTGAAATAGACCACTTGGAAACCGTAGTTGACGCGGCATGGTATTGGTGAATTTAATTAATGGTTTTACAGCATAAAAGGTATTCAATTAATTTTGTTATTTTCTCTCATATTGCAGACATGACCCTTGGGAATTATTTAAACTTTTATAAATAAGTATGTATTAGATTACTTTATTAAATTTTAATTGTATCATAATTGCTCTCAAAAGGAAAATAAAGTTAAGGAAGGCTCATGTTGCTTTTTTTTACTGTCCCCTTTGGACCCTTCCAAGAAGTTAAAGTTCAATGATTCTTGTCCGGCACTATAGAGCTTCATCTGGCGCCCGATTAACTTACTTTTAGTCTACTTTATTTGGTGAAGCCCTGACCACTTGGTATGTATAATAAATTTACTAAATTTTTAAACATCTCACAAATATACCACTTCTCTTTTTTTAATATTACAATTAGCTCCCGAGTAAGGGACGGGTTAAAAATTACTTTTTTTTTAATATTATATTAAACAACTTTCAATATACAACTAACCATTTCATTTTTTTTTAATATTACGGCACATACCACAGATGGCATGCAAAAGTCTGTAGAAATCTTCTTTCTGTTAAAAAGACAATTGCAAAGTAAATCTTGTCATTGATCACTATATGTCTTTACCAGATCTCCCCTTAATTTTAGTGTAAAATAGGATATGATAGTCATTTACATCAAAGATGACACCTGCGCAGATAGCCTAGTGGATAAGATTATTTATTTCTGCTCCACCCCAGGTTGACAGGAAGAAAATGCCTAAGGCATTAAGTCCACCATGTACCTTTTTTTTGTGTGCAGAAATTTTAAATAAATAAGATACCAACTGCCAGTGTCAGGGGTTCGAATCACACACAGGATAACACTGCATAGTCCAGAGTCTGGATGGAATTTGTGTCCATTAGTTATATGTTTGTAAAGTCGCCCGCAAGACAAAAACTGTTTCCTTAGTGCAGGGTGTTGCCCTTTTTTTTTGATGGGAGGCTAGCACAAGGGGGTATTCCGTTGGGCCGACCACTGACATCAAGTGATCCGGTGGTCGGCCCAACGACAAAGGCGACGAGTCGCGCGGGTGGGTTATGGATGTGCGTGCCTACGCCCCTCTGTCGCCCCGGACGGAATGGTGCAAGGAATGCGCCGACCGTAACGCACCCCCAAAAAAAGGGGGCCTTTTTAAAAACAAAACAATATTTATCAGTTTCATTTATGAAAAGAAGCACATACTTGGGTATATCTTCATCGATTCCTTTAAACTCTTTGATATTGTTTTCTCTTTCCATCTTGACATTAGACCATTTCGCAAAATCAACATTTAAAGTAGCATTAAACCTCATTACATGATATTTCTTCTTCACATTTTTCGGAACTCTGATCTTGAACTCCTGCACAGAGGCTGAGCTCGCCTGATGATAAATAAGATAAGTTAATACTTAAAGAATTCATTTTTATACTAAATTAAACACTGGATGTATTTTTAACAGGGCAACACTGCTTAAAAGGAGGTAGACACTAGCTATCTCCCACTCTCTAACAATTTATGGCAATTCTATGCCACTAAAACCATAACATATAATAGTACAGTAGAAAACTAAAACCTGCTTTAATTGCAAAACGTCTTTAAGAATTAGAGTTAAGACAATAAATAATGATAAAAAGTACCATTTAAGTATTGGAAAGTAAACTAGCCTCTTCTCATTAAAACTTCTCAATGGGTGCCTAAACAGAAAATCGTTGCAAGAGAAGACAATTTCAAAACAAAACCCTATGCTAACATGTCTGAGCAGTTTGGCATAGCAGACTACTTTCTCTTGCATTATGCTTTGAAGGCCTATAGCAAATAGTTTAGTGTACATAGGCTAAAGTAAGACAAAGAAATAAACAGATGATAATAACATAATTGATAATTTCTTCTGTTCAGTTTAACACATTGAAAGCCAATAAGGCTCACCCAATTGAAATTGGTGGCCACCATACAAATGACCATCTGCACAATATTGCATAGTTAGCAAGTAGTCAGCAGCACTTATGAAACAGTTATCAATGGGCACCAATGTAGGCAATATTGCATATATGTAAAATTGCGGAACATGGGCTCCCTGTGTATACCGAGCTCATTGTGTGATTGAAGTGATATCTAATATTGCTTAGACGGCCTCTTCCATGGTAACCAGCTATGTAATATTGCATAGCTGGCAGTCAACATGTTAATCATAGACAAATGAATGTTACTGATTATGTATGTATTAATTTTGTAATTCATCATCACCAGTATTCATATATCTTACTGCTGGGCTCGAACCTCCTCTGAAACGGCAGGGAAATTGACTTACTAGACTACGCTGGTCGAACGGGTTGGTATAGGATTTTATTTCGAGCTTTCCTTTTCTTACATAGTTGTTATCTATACAATACCTCTCTTAGTAGTTTTCATAACACCCACGGACAAGGTAGGGAGTGGTAAATTTATTCAAACAACGTCACCATAAAGCCATTTATAATTAACATTCAAAAAATCTCTAAATATTTTACTATATTTCAGCATTTTATATGGTACTAAATTGTTACTTATCAGATCGATGAATTGAATATTCTTTACTATTTAGAGATTTGTTAATAAGGTTTACATACAGCCTTTCTTAAGTAACCGTCTTTATGGTAATGATTGCCCACCACCTAACTTACAACTGTTCAATTGTCATAACCTTACTTAAAATTTCTTGTTATCTTGTTAAATTATGTTCGTAAACAAGAAGAACTTCGTTAAATGATAAAGCATTGTTTAATTGTAATTGAAGAAAGTACAAAGTGAACATGATAAACAAAATATGAAAAGCACTTACGTTTGAATTGCCTGGAGACGTCATTTCCACAATTTATACTTAAATTTATATAAGATATAAATATTAAAGATTCACGTTATCATATTTTCACTTTATGTAGATTGAACTCAATTTTACCGAGAAAATATCCACCAGTCTTTCAGTACATCTTTATTTTGTATGGGAAATTGGGAAGACTGTGCGGTAGGGATGATTGATGAACATCGATGTTCGATGATCATCGATGTTGAATGGAAAAACATCGATGTTCTAACATCGATGTTGCTATAGGCAAAACATCGTAACATCGATGTTAACGGAATTCATCATCGATGTTTTTAACATCGGTGTTGAAGGGAAAACATCGATGTTGAAAGCAAAACATCGATGTTGAAAGGAAAACATCGATGTTGAAAGGAAAACATCGATGTTGCTATGGGCAATATATCGTAATATCGATGTTAACGGAACTGATCATCGATGATATGATAATTCTATATCGTAACATCAATGTTAACGGAATCGTTTCCTAAAAAAAAAAAAGCTCATCAGAATCTTGCCCTGAGAAAAGTACTTAGCAGTACTGGTATTTCATTCTCTATTATAACGACTCGAGATTTTCCTAAAAAAATAAAGAAAGGTCATTAAAATTCTCGCCAGAGAATATTAGTGGTAATGGACGATGTCACCTAAGATCCGAACGAGATTTCCTAAAAAAAAACACCAAGATTTGGCCAGAGGATTTTATTTCTTCGTCAAATATTAAAACGTAACATCGTTGTCATAAGTCCCGCTATACATTAAAACATCCGACTGAGATTTCCTAAAAAAAAAAAAGCTCATCAAAATTTGCCCGGAGAGTTTTATTTCTTAGAAACATCGATGTTATACAAGTTCGATAATAACATCGATGTTTTTGTAACATCGATGTTATCTAACATCTAACATCGATGTTATCTAACATCTAACATCGATGTTATCTAACATCGATGTTCAGTTTTCGATAAACATCAAACATCGATATTGGGCTTTCGATTATGATATCGATGTTATCATCGATGTTTTTCTATCATCGATGTTTTTCTCTCATCGATCATCCCTACTGTGCGGGCGGTGCGATCTCCTCAGGGTTGTCAACTTTATATTTTAAAAATTACACGTTTTCTTAATTTCTCTTTATCGATATTGAACTCAATTTTATGGAGAAAATTGAACTATATCTATCAGTCTTTCAGTACCTACATCTTTATTTTGTGTGGGAAATTGGGACGATTGTGTGATCTCCTCAGGGTTGCAAACTTTATTTTTAAGAGAATCCTAACATTGATTACAAAACATATAATACGCAATGTAATTTCAATAATAGTACAGTCATATAAGGGTTTCGCCTGGGAATGAGAGATAATAAGCTATAAACTCTTTCGTGTCATAATGGAGTAAGAATACAATTCATCATTCCCTATCTTGCCCGTGGATGTCGTAAAAGACGACTAAGGGATAAAATATACACATAAGATTTGTGCAAGAGGACAACTCGAAATGAAACTCTATACCAATATGTTTGACTAGCTATTACTTGACCTGCTATACCATATAGTAGGTTAAGTAATTCCCTCCCATTGTGAGGGAGGCCCGAGCCCGACAGTGGGACGTATGTGGGTTGCGATGAAGCTATAAACTCGAATACACCACAGTTTGGTGCTCTAAAAGTTGTCTCTAGTTTCATAAAGTCTCGTTTTTGTGTTTTAATTTATTCAAGACCAAAGGTGACAAAGGCCATTGAAATATCGTTAACAATAAAGAACTTGTATTATTTATTAGTTAATATATTTAACAAAATTTCGCTTATTATATATCAATATACATAAGTTTGCGCTCACAATGCTCACACCTATGTTTTTCTGTTTCACTTGCTTGTGAAAGTTATAATCGTTATAGCAATTGGAACAGAGTATCGATCCATGTTAGCAGATGGGTCGCAGTAAGTGCAGTGTGAACAAAGAAAAACGTAATTACTAAAGTTTTTGCCTCGATCACAATGAACATGGTCGTCATATGGACTGCTGAAGACGTTTTTATTTTTTAATGCTTTTGATAGCAAATGAGAACGCAGCATAACTGATGGCAAGTGATATTGTCGGTCATGGATCTTTGCAAAACCAGGGATATAGTTAGACCACTGCAAACTGTGAAGAAATTGCTCTTCTCAATCTTCGTTTATAAAAGGACGTATCACCCCGACGAAAGAAGTGTCCCAGCTCGTAACCAGAATTACTTATGTACACAATATCATTTGAGGCACCTATCTGCATCTCCGTTAAGAAGAGCAGGGCAGGCCGCAGCATCTCAAAATGATAGTGGATGACGTCAAGGTTGTAATGTTAACCCTTGAAATTGCAAAATCCATTCCAAGTTTCAGGCATCACTGTAACCCGCCACACACAAACCCACCTAGAAAGTTGGACTTGCGGCTCTTTCGCTCACTGAACTAACTGCAGCAGCAAATTACTACTGTTAAGACCTTGATTTTCTGTGAGAGTGAGTTATGAATGCTCGGTTGAATGCAGCAAACACAGATAAAACAGTACATATATTTAGGAGCACGGGTTGAGAGCCCTCGGCGCTCACCCAGACACCCAGCATAATTATCAATTTTTAGTCTGGTCACACTGATTGTATTCTGTTCTGTGGCGCTTAAAGGACTTGTATCCATAGCCGTAATAAATTTAAAAAAAAAATCTGTTCTGTAGTACATATTTATATAAGAGAGTTTCGGTGCGAATTTGGAAATGTCATGATAAGCTCTTGTATTATATTCATTTTTTTAGTGTTTTATAGTGTTATATTGAATAATTTTGCTGATATTTTATGTAATATAATATAATGAAGGTGCTGAAATGTGGTGAATGTGATATAAGAATGGTTTACGTGTATTTCCATATTCAACCGGAATTCGCAGAGAAATCATCTAATTAGGTTTTCAGCGCCTAATTAATGATAACGACTTGACTTACTGACGGACCATGACAATAAATAAGTTATACAATATGAAGAAGTAAATAATATGTAAAGAAGTAAGCTACGTAAGACAAGGCAGTATGGTCGAAAAGACTTTAGCCTGCCCGTAAGGGCGATCCAAACAAAAAAAAAATCATATTTACATAACCTATACAGTCTGTAGCTGCCCAGATAGGACAGTACGTCACTATCGTAAGTTTGGACTACAATCATCTTTATCCACTTGGCGGCGCTTGTGAGTAAAAAGCAAAGAAAATCACGTAATATGTGGTGTAGAAATTGGCTTCTTATAAGGTAATCGTATGACTTGACGACTGAAAGTATCTCTCATGTGAATTTATTGAGAGAGACACACACGTAAAACATACACGCCGAGGCGTCTGGAGGGACGTATGTAGTATGTGGTGTAGAAATTGGCTTCCTAAAAGGAAGTCTCATGTGAATACTTATACTCTCATGTGAATTTATTAAATTTTATTGATTTTTTTTATTATTGTTTCCGTATTGGCATTAGAATCAATAGGTTTGTACATATCAATGTCTATTGTAGGCAGCAATTTTTCTCGTTGCGATTATGATAGTCTTTACTTTTCTTATTCCAGAAGCAAATTATAACTCTGTATTAACTCTTCCAATAATTCCTGGTTGTTGCTATTATTATTATCATCTTGCGACATGTTAAATTGCATCCTTAGCAAGCGTCGTGAACGAACTAAAGGATCACTACGACTTCCATCCACATACTACGATGAAACTGTGCGAACATGATCGACAACAATTTATCGAATAGTTTTTGAAACTGCTCCGATCGTTTGCGCCAACCAGAAAATTCTGAGACGATTTTCGTACACACTATCGATAAAACTGCACAAACGGTCTGCGCAGTCAAACGCTACGATATATCATTGTCGTGTATACCGACCAGAAATATATAAAACCTGCACGTGTTGCCACTATTTTTTTATATAGTAAAACGTAGGGTAAAGCCTAGCCTAAAATTTGCCGCAATATTTTAGGCTAGGCTTTACCCATGATTTACCGCAATTTTCCCTTTTCCTTCCCTCTGGACCTAATTTCCCCTCAAAAGAGGAATTTCCCTTCATTGTGGATACACTGGCAATATGGCAGCGGCAGACGCTGTCATTCGGTTGTCATTCTATCAATTCGCCAGCGTCCCTAGTGTCATTTTTTATTGTAGACCAAACTTCTAAATTAAAAAAAAATGTTCTAGCTGTCAACGCCGTGGCTGTAGGTACTAACGTAACACACTTAAGTTTGTTGATGTTGATAAATTTCCTCCGTTATTATTATATTACATAAATAAAAACATGGGCAAGAAGAAAAATAAAAACAAGGTCAGCGGTGCTGTGAAAACTGCTGCAAAAACCGAAAAGAAATTGGCAAATAAATTGAAGAAGGAGCTTGCTAACTTAGGAGAGGTTAGAATAAAAAAAAACAAATAATACTCTTTAATAGGTACTAAATTATTATGCAAATTTTAAATATACACATATATCAATAGCAATATTAGAAAGCACTAATAAACACAATTCCCGTGTTAAGAGTATGCGTAACCGTAGAACATGCACGAAGACTGATGAGTGTGAGTGAAGCAATGGAAGTATATCAGGATCGTGGCTTGTGGCAATCCGTAGTCTCTGCCTACCCCTCTAGGAAGCAGGCGTGATGCTATGTATGTAATAAATACACAATTATTGTCAATTTTACTCGAATTATACTTTTAGGAAGATATTTCTAAAGTGATAGCAGAGATTGAGCGTGAGGAAGCGAGACGTGCTCAGGCCACGGAGAAGACACTAACTGGCCCACCATCCGCTCGAGCATTCGCTTCACTTACCCCACATCCTACTAATAATGAACTTATTATGTTCGGTGGTGAATACCATAATGGACAGAGAGTAAGTATGACTAAAATGTAATCTATACGATATTTTAGTGTTGGCTGTATCCACGTCTACTGTTGAACGTAACTTCCTTATATTCTTTTTTAAATATATCATCACTAAGAAATTAATTCTTGCATTGTGGGTAACTTTACAAACATATAACTAACGGACCCAAATTACATCCAGACTCAAAACAACAATTTGTGGGTCGCACAAAGTGTTGTCATTCATTTCCAGTAAGTAATCACTGTTGTTATTATGAATTTCTCAAAAGTGCTGCTGTTTACTTTTATAGTGCCCTTAACACTTTGACTGCTGTCATTATATCGCATACAGGTACATTACGATGCGGCGAGCTACCACACGCAATCGTGTGTGGCATACACGCCTGACGTGTAATCGCCGCTTACACGCCTGACGTGTAATCGCCGCATACACGCCTGACGTGTAATCGCCGCATACACGCCTGACGTGTAATCGCCGCATACACGCTTGACGTGTAATGCCTTAAGAGTGGTAGGACCACACTGTCGACAGTTATCTGTCTACAGCCGCGGGCCGGTCCGTCCGGGGCAGTACCACGCTCTCGCAGAAAATCGACGTCTGAGTAGTAGCAATTTGTTACTGCGCTTCGTTCGGTGAGCGAGAGAGCCGGCAACCCAACTTTCTGAGGGTGTTTGCGTGTGGAGGGTTTTGGTGGTGCCCTGGGTATCAACAAGCCTCAATTCACGCATTCACACTACCTTCATTTTTTCGCGGTAGGCAGCGGCCTTGTAAAGGTCCATGAGCGGCAGCAACACTTACCATCAGGTGTACTGTTTGCTCGTTTGCCACCGTTGGCAATAAAAAAAAAAAAAAAAACCGCACACTCGTGCGTTATCAAAAACACGCATTTTTTTTTAATAAAAAAACCAATCAAAAACATGCTTGTGTGTTTTCCCGCAGCCAACGTGCTAAGCAATTTTTACGACTCCCACGAGAAAGGGGTTGTGACAAGTGGATTAAAAAGCACATTTACTAATATAATAAAATTCTTGCTACCAACCCTTGCTTTGCTCGTGGGTGTCGTAAAAGACGACTAAGAGCCCTAGATTGACCCGGACCAACTCCATCTGATACCATTTGGGTCAACGATTACATTTCCAAGGAGGGTTGACGTCAGGCAAGCGGCCGGTCATAAAAGTCAATGCCGAAACTTTTTGTAATATGTCAAAACAGATGACATATTGCGTCGACCCCAAGTAATTGGGACAAGAGCAAGATGATGATGATGATGATGATTGTATTAAAATCTTTTAAACATTTGAATGAAAATATTCAAGTGTTGTAATATAAAAATTTGGACAGTTTTATTATTAAACTAGCAACCCGCCCTCGCTTCGGTTATAGGTTATAGTCGTTTTACCCGCGTAGTTCCCGTTCCCGTGGGAATACCGGGATAAAATATAGCCTAGTTTACGCCTTGATATTATAGCTTTCCATTGGTGAAAGAATTTTTGAAATCGGTCCAGCCGTTTTGAAGATTACCCGGAACAAACAGACAGACAAAAATTTTTTAATTGCTATTTTAGGCATAGGTGTCGTGCAAATAACCGTGTGAGCATGAAGAAAGCCTATTATTTTGACATTACAAACAGACACTCCAATTTTATTTATTGGTATAGATGCATATTACAATCTCTATGGTGATGATATATATATATATATATTGGTTTCCCTTTCCTGTCTGTAGGTGTCATAAAACTATAACATGACTAAGGAATATAATATGTACATTACATCTATGCTAATGATAGAAAACCTGAATTGACACGTCTGACCAGGGTGACATTAATTCCTCTCCAATTTTGGAGGCAGCTCAAACCCAGCTGTGAGACATCTATGAATTAAGATGTTGACAACACTTAAGCAACTTGAAATATAGTATTTGTATAAAGTTTACTGTTCATCATTTCAGCTCATATACGTCCCACTGTTGGGTTCGAGCCTCCTCCATAATAAGAGGAAAATCAACCTTACTATTACACCATGCTGGTCAGATAGGTTGGTATAGGGTTTTGTTTCGAGTTTTTTTTTTCATAGATGTTATATACAGAGTAATCTCACTAATCCGGCACTATTAAAAATCAGAGGGATGGAATGTTCGGATTACTGGATTATAGAGAAAAATCTAATAAAAAATAAAGCATTTCATAGTGAGAATACATACAATGTATTAAATTTACATATTATTATGTATGCACATGATAAGTTACACACATGCACAAAATAAAAGTGTGGCCACTATCCGCCACTAAGACAACTTGGACCTCAACCCAACATGCGAAGCAATCCACTTCGCTAATGAATTTTGGGCCATACAACATGACACCTGGTTTTTGCACCTGTGTTTTGCACGTGCTATCTCCGGACCACACGCAGACTGAATTCTACGCTTTTGGCTGCCTATTGTCTCCGGGTTGAGAACCCTCAGCGCTCACCCATAGTCCGCGTCAAGCTGTCAAGGCCATCTGCGGCCAACAGCTACACACACACACACACACACACACACACACACACACAAAAAAACTTATTCATTCATTCGATATTCGCTCGCACACTTGTACTGTCGTCACTAGTTTGTTATTAATTTATTGTATATAATTTAGAACCATGTAATTAAATCTTCAGTCCTATAAATAACACTATTCATTCTTGTTTGCCTTCTTCTCACATCTTCCTGCGCCGAACTCAATACAATAGTAGAATAGCTAATCTCCACACGCCATCCTACAAATGCATATACACATGATAAGTTTGGAGGTTAGACCAGAGCGCTTAGGCGAAGAGGGGCGAGGGAGGCGTGTGCGGAGGGTGCCGGATTATTGGACGTGTCGGTCTATTGCAGTGCCGGATTAGTGAGATTATACTGCACTTATTATATCCCTTAGTCTTCTTTTACGACATCCATGAGCAAGATAAGGAGTGTCACTACATGGACAAATAATTGTCCGCTTAGAACAGCGATTTAAAAGAATTGTATGCTATTAGAAGGCTGATAATTGTTATTTATTCTACACTCAAGCATACATCAAAACAAATTTTACACACCTCTAACTAAAAATAATAAATTTTCTTACAGACAGAAGTGTACAATGAGTTGTTGTTCTATAATCCTATAAACAGTCAATGGAAATTGGTGAAGGCACCAGGAGCTCCACCACCCCGCAGTGCTCACCAGGCAATTGCTACACCTGCTAATAAGTATGATTTTTTTTTTAAATAAACTTTGTTTTGCGAGAAAGGGATAGAATATGCACTCTTTTTTGGCAGGCTATGGGCAAGACCACTCTATCCAAAGAGACAGAAAGACAGCGTGCGGCTCCATAACATACAGTTTTTTTCCATCGCCATAGGGCCTACCAATTGTACTAACTCCTTGACATCTGTGGCCAACTTAGCGAGTTTCCCTTTGGGGTATCATGTTCATCAACAACCAACAGGGTTGCCAGGGCGTCGCCGACCTTTGCGGGTGATGGGACTGATCTCCGATCACCCATGGCCTCGACTAGTATGGCATCAGCCGCTGGTGTAATTATGTGTACTGCCTGAGGTGGTGGAGTATTTCATTGTGTAGCGTCTGCTTCCTGACCCACTTCAATGTTGCCTTCCACGATATTACAATCTCACAGAAGAAGGTGACCGCATCCCAGTTTTTGACAATTTCGAACATAGCCCTAGTGATGGTCAGCAGCGTCATGACGGCATCGACGATCGCGATGAGTTCACGCCGCTGTTCTACCCAGACCACGCTGACTCACCGTTAGGGACACGAAAAAAGTATCTTTTAGGTATCGAGTACTTTTCTTTCGATACCGATACTTTTGTACTCGATACTTTGGATTCGATACTTTTACTCAATGAGTACTTTACAGTAGATATCGTATCGAATAAATTGTAGATATTATTCATGTTAAACTTGACCTTATGACTCATGCTTATGGTAATGGCATTTAGTTAAAGCGTAACGAACCTTCTAAAAAGTGGCTCGACATATTTTAATAATCTAGTTGAAATATAATAAACCTAAAACGTGGCTCAAAATATTCAAAGAGAGACAGACGGAAAAATTTCTAAAAAAAAGCTCATCACAACACAGATTCTAGGAAAAGTACTCAGTACTCGATACTTAATTGAGTACGATACTTTTTCTTCGATACTACTCATGAGTACAGTATCGATACTTTCTGTTCCATATCGTGTTCCTACTCACCGTGTGCTGCGCTGCAGAACGACGTTTTCCCGTTCCAATATGAAATGAAATTAAAAAAAAAGGGCACGTGAAAAGTTCTACAGAAATAAGTAAAATTTGAAATTAAAACTTAAACAAGAACACGTTTGTTTGCAAAACGGACTTTTTGTTACGTCTCTGACAACAGAACAGTTAGCTTGAAAAATGGGTTTGTCCCACTGAGAACGGGGCCTTGGGAACGTTAAAAATAGGTTTGGCCCGTTGAGAACGGCGCGCCTGGTCACGTTAAAAATGGGTTTGTCCCGTTTTGAATGCGGCGCATGGTCACGTTTAAAACGCTTAATGGTTTCGTCATATGATAAATGTTTGTTTGTTGTTTTACTATGTAATAAAATGTTTTTTTTTTTCTCAGGGGTGAGTTATGGATATTTGGCGGTGAATTTACAAGTCCCACTGAAACACAGTTCCACCATTACAAAGACCTATGGTGCTTCTCGCTTACAGATAAGAAATGGGAGAAGGTAGGACTAACAATGTATACTTATAATTATAACGATTCATCATCATTACAGCTCATATATATCCCACTGTTGGGCTCAAGGCTCCTCCTCAATAGGAGGGAAATTGAACTTACTATATCATGCTGATCAGACAGGTTGGTATAGGGTTTTGTTTCGAGTTTTCCTTCTCTTGCATAGATATTATTTGCGTATTGTATCCCTTAGTCGTCTTTTACGACATCCACAGACAAGATAGGGAGTGGTGAATTGTATTCTTACTGCGTCACCATTCGGAATAAAATTACGACGATTGTAAAGACAACTATTCGATACATTTTGAAATATCTTAATATATATAAATTACGTGTCACGTTGTTTGTCCGCGATGGACTCTTAAACCGATTTTAATCAAATTTGCACACCGTGTGCAGTTTGATCCAACTTGAAAGATAGGATAGCTTACATCTTAATTTATAGCCGCAATATTATTTTATTGCAAATTATTTGTATTACCTATATATACCTATTATTTGACGTTCACAATAATCTGTTAACTCCAAACGATTTTAACAGATGGCGATATCTGTTGACTGGATTGAGTAATTAATAATAGAATAGAATATAAGTCTTTATTTGCTTTAAATGAGGTACATTTATGGATGTAGATGATCAAAATTATAAAATTACAAACCCATCTAGTCATTATAAATGACATGCAAATATAAAATATGTACTTACAAACTACTTATAATTTTAAAATTATTTAACGATTATATAATATTAATGCAACAATTTAAATAAACACATTAGTTAGTTAGTTATATATATATATATATAAATAGATGGCGCTGCTATGTCAAACCTACAAACGTGTCATATACGATTTTAACTTGCTTTTCTACATAGATGCCATTTGTAAAAAAATATGACGATCTCCATGATAGATGTTCTCCTACAGATACACTTAAATAGTTAATAAAATGTAATATAACAAAAATATTAGTCACAGCAACGCGTGGCCGGATCTGCTAGTTATATATAAAAATACAATTTTTAAAAATATCAAGGGCGTTCTATCGCACTAGCAACAAATACAGGGACCACGCTGTCAGTGGGTAGGGCTCCAAAGAGAGAAACTTCCTAACAATGAGTGCCGTGTCCAACACTGCCTTTTGCATCAGACTTCCAATCCAACCACCTAATGCGAGCCTCTTTAGAAGATGTTCGAGGCTCTTGGCCTTGGCAACATTGGTCACAATGACTATCGCTACAATGGTTACCGTGTCCACATTCCACATATCGAATATCTGATTTGTATCTCGCTTTCACGGTATTTTCAATACGAAAGATGTCTGGGCCTTTGGGAGATTTGGGTCCAACAAACAGACCTTTGGAGAAATTTATTCAAAAAAATATGATAGGACATCTAACGATGACTTTTGTATTCAAAATACTAAATGAGCATTAATACTAAAGACCCTTGCCCCACATAAGCCTTCCACAGGACTGGCCATCTTTGTTATTGAAGATTCCGTGAAAACGAGACAAATAATAACGGGACCGGTCCGTTCTCGATGAGTCTTCGACTTCATATGACGAAAGTTGCCCTCCTGTTGGAAAGCAAGGGGTGTTTAATTGTATTCTTGCACAGGAAAGTGGAGTCATGTCCATTTTTTGACGCGATAACGTCTTCATCATGAGCCGTAAGGTCAAGTTTAACATGGATACTTTCTACAATTTGTTCGATAAGATACCTGCCTAAAAGTACTCATTGAGTAAAAGTATCGAATAGAAAATATCGAGTACAAAAGTATCGGTATCGAAAGACAAGTACTCGATACCTAAAGGTATCGATACTTTTTTCGTGTCCCTAGAAATAAGCGATAGGCAGGCACGATCGGCGTTCGGCTTGTGACGTTCTTCTTCAAAAAAAAAAATTAAGTTAACCAGTGCAAATAAATGGTAATTTATTGAAAAAATGTAATTTTCAATTAAATCCTTTGTAATATACAAAATAATAATAATTCAATTTATTATTCATCATGTCAGCTCATATATGTCTCATTGTTGGGCTCGAGCCTCCTCCATAATAGGAGGGAAATTGACCTTGCTTGGTTGGTTTAGGGTTTTATTTCAAGTTTTCCTTCTCTTGTATAAGTGTCCTATGCAAGAGATTATTCAAATCACAAAATTATCGTCCGTAAATCCACTTTACAGATCACTCATTTTTTTTCAGGTAGTGGCTCCTAACGGGCCTTCTCCACGCTCCGGTCACCGTATGGTCCTGCTGGGTCGTGAAATACTCGTGTTTGGTGGTTACGCCGACGATGGTCGCGAGTGCCGTTACTTTGACGATGTCCACTCGTTTAGTCTGGATAGTAGAATGTGGACCAAGTTAGCTCCGAGCGGTAGAGGACCCAGTGCGAGGTCCGCTTGTATTATGCTACCTGCTGGATCTGATTCTGTGAGTTGCTGCATTACTTATTAGGTTTATGGATGAAGAATCAACTCTTTCACGAGATCTCACTATCCGGATCCCTTAATATTCTCAGCCAATATACTTCCTATTACCGGAGTCAGACCTCGTCCACAATGCGTAAGAAATTGCTTACTTGAAAAAGTAGTAAATATTTTCTTACAAAATCTTGTCTCACGACGTCCGTTCACGTTAATTTCCGAAACTGGTCTCTAAATTTTACAAAATTTTATAAATGTATCGTGCTCAGTCCAAATTGAATTTTCCTCGAATATTTTTAACTTAATATGTGATAGGCTATGTTTGTGGTTTGGTTAAGAAAATTTAACCGCCTTTCACATTTCACACAAGCAGCTGAACCTTGCTAACTTTAAAAATATGTACAATAAAAGTTCAAGAGTATAGTTTTTTTAACATTTTCAATAATGCAGTGGTTACACTTTTAATATTATCTTCTGGGAATATTTGATGGAACAGGTAAACCTATGTTCAGCACTGTTATATAGTATACACTACGCTTTAGCAGTTTCTTTGTATTACATAAAATTACATTACATCAAAATTATTTAATATAATACTTTAAAACACGCACAATAACATTCGCACGCCACATGACATTTTTAGGTTCTACCCTTAGAATAAAAACGTAGTAGCCGTGACTTATTATGCTAAGGTTCTACCTAACATCTTTATATATATAAATCTTCTGTTCGTGTTTGTAATTGAACTCCTTCTAAATGGCTGGATCGATTTTGATGATTATATGTTGCTATTCCAATGGATATGAGAATAGTTTAGATTAATTATTAAAACTGGTAGGTGGCGCTGCGATATATTTCAAGGAGAATTCCTTTTACTATGTTTTTAGACTTGACCAGAACTATGTCTGTTGAGTCAGCAAGTTCTGTATAATTGTTTGCAAGGTTTAGGCATATAAGACAATTCTTTTTTACAGCTTATAATATACGGCGGGTTCTCTCGGGTCCGTGAAGGTCGCACAGAACGTACCCACACTCACACAGACTTATTCCGGCTAACACACAAAGGCCAATCTAGTACTCCGAATACTTGCAGCGGGGGCTGGTCATGGCGGAGTCTGGCTGGCGGCCCATTAGGTCCTCCAGCACGGGCCAGTCAGGCAGCAGCTGTCAACGTGCATAACAACAGAGCCTATGTATTTGGAGGTATCAGTGTAAGTGAAATTTGCTGAAATCCCAAGTTCTCTTCTTCTGTCCCTTCAATTTGCTGAAATCCCGAGTTCCCTTTTTATGTACCTTCAATTTGCTGAAATCCCAAATTCCCTTCCTGATCTCATTTCATTACGCTCTATCCTGCACCTATGTTAGGCAGAATCTGCTGTACTCCTGGTATTGCGAAGGTTTATGGGCGGCCATTGTCACCATCGTGCTTGTTTGTCTGCCAGCAAAGGCAATAAAAAAACCGGCTAAGTGCGAGTCGGAATCGCGCACGAAGGGTTCCGTACCATTATCTATAAAAATCGCGTTTGTTGTATGCAAATATTTCTTTTATTTTATTTTTAGTATTTGTTGTTACAGCGGCAACAGAAATACATAACTTGTAAAAATTTCAACTGTCTCTGTTTCAGCTATCGTGTTTCTGGAGATACAGCCTGATGACAGACAGACTGACGGACAGACAGCAAAGTCTTAATAATAGGGTCCTGTTTTTACCCTTTGGGTACGGCACCCTAAAAAGAAGAAAAGAAACTAAATTCTGCTGATTGAATTAATATCAAACCTACATACTTCACGATTAGACCTCTAAAGATGCTCATCTTACGAAATAATGGAGATTTAAAATGCAGGTGCAAAGCTTCTGAAACCGGAGCAAAGTGAGGACGGGTCGTTAATTTTTAGTTATGGGCTTGGGCACTTACTATACTTAGTCATTTTTAGGGGGTTCTGTACGATCTTTTGAAAGGTTTTCATAAAATCTGTTGATTTTAAATAGATTCTATTAAAAAATTCTAATGCGAATATGAGTTTGTTTGCTTGTTACGTGATAAATACTAAGTCGATTATCTTGGAATTTCGCATGTTGTCAGAGCCGGGAAAGGGTTTAGGCTACCCTCTGGGTTAAATGTACTTCCCGGGTGATAAAAAATGTTAATAATATCTAGTATTAATTGAATATTTGCTCCTATTAATCTAGGACGTGGAGGAGACTGAAGAGGAACTCCGCGGGGAGATGAGCGATGACCTACAGATGTTGGACCTAGAGGCTGGCAAGTGGCACAATGTCACTTTACGATCTGAACAGACCACACAGCAACCAATAGACGCGAACGTGGAGATGCAGGTGCCTGCCACAGAATCTGTTACTGGTAAATATAGACCCTCTTATGAGAATAAGGAAATTGTCCCCGTCCTTTTCATGCCCGAGGATGTCGTAAAAAACGTCTAAGAGATCTATAATACGTAGATTTAGTTTTCCATGCAAGAGAAGGAAAACTCGAAAATAAACTCTATACCAAGTTTTCCATGCAAGAGAAGGAAAACTCGAAAATAAACTCTATACCAACATTTCTTGGTTGCTATAAGGTTTTTTTTTTTCCTTCGTCGTCTTTTATGACACCCACGGCCAAGATAGGGAATGCTGAATTGTATTCTTACTCAACGGAAATGTTTTTAATAAATATTGTAAATATTTTTCTGTATTCAAAAGTCTGTCTTTACGACATACCTTTTTCAGTGGTGACAGATGAAGTGTTTACAATGAAGTTGGGAGGTGCGCCTACTCGGACAGCCTCTACGCTTGGTGCGGAAGGCGGAGCTCCTGCCGGTCCTCGGTCAGGGCCGAGCGCGCGTATGTCGGCCATGATGGCTGTGCAGCGATCAACATTGTATGTTTATGGTGGTGTACTGGAGAAAGATGATAAACAGTTCTACCTTAGCGATATGTATAGTTTGGGTGAGTATTAATTTGTTACATAAAAATTTAAACCTGTCGGAGTAACAGAAAATTTGAAAGAGTGAACGCATGACGTGATATGGATATGTGATGAAATACGCCGCCGGCTCCTTCTGTGAGACAACTCTGTCTCTCACCGTGCAAGGCTGTACACGCCGAAAAAAGATATCTCCGCATCGTCGGTCCATCTGCCCTATGTCAGATTTATAAGAATTGCCAACTTGCCTACTAAACGTAGCTATTATACCATTACTTCTCCATACGAGAGATCTATGCCCTGTAATGGGTATCATTAGGTCAATCGATGTATTATCATTATTTCAGCTCATAACTTCCCACAGCTGGGCTTGAGCCTCTTTCAATAGAGAAAAATTTACCTACTATTATATCGCGCTGTTCAGATGTATTTGGTTTCGAGTAGTATTTCGATTTTTTTTTTCTCTTGGATAGCTGTTACATGGATATTATATCCCTTAGTTGTCTTTTACGATAGCCCTTGCAAAATTTCCAGATGCATGTAGTCGGTTAACATTACACTTTTAATCCTTTTAATACACTTTTATTAGTTTCAACTGTATGTATGTAACGGCATCTTTAAACGTCATTTTGCCCCACTTTGAATGAACAGACTATTTAAACGTTGCACACCCGTCAAAGGCCCATGACAATGCAATAATTCGATCAAAATAGCCGAATATCCTGATTAGATTCGCTAGGATTTAGAAATTTCTAATCGTATCTTTTGCATAAGAGCAAGAAAGATAGAGTTAGTGTACGAACTACGCATGCGCAAAATTGGAAACTTTTATAATTCAGACTATCAGCTTAGCACAATGCGTTCAAAACTTGTAAGATGATATGACGTAAGTACTTGACTTGTAAGCGTGTTTTTTAGTTTTTTAAACTATAATTTATTATTTGTTATAGATTTGCATAAACTAAACGAGTGGAAAACAATAGTGGAACAGCCATCATTACCCGACTGGCTTGGCTCCGACTCCGAGGACGAGGAGTGGGGTTCCGACAGCGGCTCCGATGATAGCGATGAATCTGACGATGAGTAACAACCGATAATAAATCTTAATTTGTACTGTATAAAATTTAATGTAAGATTGAAATGTTGACTGTAAGAAGAATATATCATATTTCTTAAATGTGTTTCTTTGTTATTATTATCTGTCCTAGAATTGAATCCATTTTTATATTTGATATACCACTTTCACAACTATTTTCTACTATATTGATGAAAATGTTTGCCGTTTTAAAATTAATGATTTCAGTCAATGATACAGTTAATTCTATTGTGTAATCTTTAAAAAAACATATGTTCAGCAAAGTATGTAAACTTGTAATTAAAAAAATGTTCTTGTAATTAATAAGGTAATAATTATGTAATAAAGCCTCTATTAACGTCACGAAGTATTCGTTATTTTTCTAATTTCGTATATTTGAAAGTATTTGATAGTTAAAAGATATATGATTTTTTATTTCCGATCATATAAGTCCTACTAGTGGTTCAAAATGGTTGGACCGATTTTGTTAATATTTTACTAGCAGGTAGCTATCTATATAAGGAGTAACTTAGCCTATTTTCCTCTCAGAAAGACCTTATAAAATTTTGTCCGTTCCGGGACTCGAACCTGAGGTCTCATCTTAGGAGATTTGCAGATTTTAAATACAGGACTAAAGCGGCTGGAACCAATATGCAACGAGGGCGGTTAGTAAGAAATGTAAATAAAACAACTAAAAATACACAGGATATCAATTTTATTGTATGTACATATTATATATTTTTTTAATATAAAAATTCATTAATCTATAGACACATTCTTCCTAACATACTTTTTTCTACTCACTTTCAGTTTCCAATATTTATAAATGATATAATTATAATGCCGTATACAAAAATGTCACAAGTTTATTCCATTAAAAATTAAATTAAACAATTTCGACCTAACGAAAATACTTATTATGCATGAAAATAAGAATATTTTGGGAACTATTTCTGCAAATATTCCATTTAACGTTATACAATCACCATTGACAGGATCATCAGCTCCATTCAGAGACGTATAAAAAGTACATTTCAACTAGTTTTATAGATTTCTTATGTTTACGCATTTAAAGTAAAACTATTTTTACGGATTTTATCGCGTTTGTATTTGAATTTTCGTGTTCTGACATTTCGAACACTTTTCAGCTTTGATAGTCACATGGACTGCTCTGCCCGTGGCCATGATTAAACGCACATTATTTAAAAATATGTGTCAATCCTTTTAAAAAACATTTTGTTTATTTTTATGATTAACCACACATTTATTGTTGATAAAAATTTTATTCCCATTGCTTTAAAATATTCACAATTAAACAGTGATCAGAGGGCTTAGCACGAATATTTGCGTCCAAGTATTCATAACGTTATCGAGACCATGTTTTTTAGATTTTGATCAGTTCCTCTATCGTCCGCTAGAGGCGCTGCTCCAAATCCCATACAAATTGTTCTCGATAACGATACGAATTCCTTGACGCAAATACCCATTCTAAGGCCACAGACCATTTAATAACGCGTAAAGTAAACGATTTCCACAGTTATTAAGAGAAAGTATTAATTATATTGAACGATAACACCACGCAGACATGGTTTGTTGCCTCGTTATTTAACTTTTTTTTATATCATACTTGATAGACAACCGATTAAAATATATTATTCGTTGGAAAGTGTTAAGAATAAATGTTGTTACTTATAGGTTTTTTATTTAGCCTGATAAACTTATTAGTTACGTAAGCTCAGTAACATTCTCAGAAGTGGAATATAGAATCGACATTGCTGTGAACACCGTAGATATGACAAAAGTATTATAAGTTGACAATTAAGATACAATTTAAAAATATTAATTTAATACTAATAAATACCCATGAATTTAAAACCAAACAAGTACCGTTTTAACCACAGTCAGATAACAATAATTATAATCATCTTATCTTGGACCACATACGTTCTACTGCTCTGGCCTCCTTCATTTTGGGAGAGAATTTGACATACAATACGCACATTGGTCAGACGTGTTGGCGTAAGATTTTATTTCCAGTACCTTCTCTTGCATCGATGTTTTCTCTTAATCGTCTTTTACGACGTCCACGGGCAAGATGACGGTGAATTGTATTTATACACCGTCACCACTATAAAAATTATACTAATTTTACTTACTAAACTTTTAATTAGATATGCTTGGTTTGATATTTACGCTGCTATTATACGTATGACCTATTTTCTTCAAACATTCTTCCATCAAACACATTGGCTTATCATCTTCAATTTTAGTATGTCACTGTGGTAGTACCTACATGTACTATATGGAATATATACTGTCCATGTCTGAGGGTTATCGTTTTTATAATCGGATAAGAGCTATAGCACACTAGAATACTTTTAACCTTATCGATTTTGCGAATACATATATTATATCAATGCCACATCGCACTGGAGACTTAGATTGCGACAGCGATAACTAATGCATCATAATTTTTGTTATATGAACTATGGTCATAAAACGCCCAACCATCCGGGCCGACAGCCTTAATGCACGTAATGTCTTAATACGTAATCTGTCGAATTTTTGAAGAGCCTTTCGCTAGCCTATCAGACGGGTGAGATGTATTTGGACCAACCAACCTCTTAAATGTTATCAGAAAATTTTATCGTAACGTCGGTATATTTAAAAATGCAACAATATTGACAATCGTATAATTGTCGTGTGTAGTATGGGCGTTACTGAATATATTTAATAATCAGTTTTTTCGTTACACATACAACATACATGCGACAAACGCCGGTACCCTGTTACACAATAATTAATGAGAGTTATTATAAAAAACTACAACTTTCTAGCAACATTTATTTCTGTTGCAGGGGCAGACAAAAACATACTTTATTAATTATATATTTAAGTATATTTTTTTGTATCATCAATGAGCACGCATATTTTCAATAATTACGAGTTTTACAAGCTAAATTATACTTTAAAATATAGTAGTTAGTTTATCTTTTATTAGCAAACTAGAGTAGTTATCAACATAATCATTGTCAAACCAAGTGGTTTCTCATAACTTTTGATTTTCATGTCCACCCTTGCAACAATTTGTTAAGAATTTTTATTTTATTATACATTATTTACATTTACGGTAATCCAATATTTTATATTGATAGTAATAATTTTAATGCAATGTGGTAAGTAAAAGCAATATTTTTTCAACTTTCAAATCACACCTAGTTATATAAAGATATTCCTAAGTCAATAAGTAATATATTTTAAAAAGAAATATAATTAAAAATTATTATAGTCAAGTACTACAGGGCTCATAAGTCATATTGTGAAATGCGCGCGAATGGCGAGTAAAGTCTGCGTGATATGACAGCTGTCAAACTTTGACATAAGTATTTATTCCATAATGCGAGTATGTACCTATTATCTTTAAAAACAACTTAGTATTTAAATTGACAACCACTCGCATTTAAATAACTATACGTCCTGAATATATTAAAATTCGCTATATTAAAATATATTAAAAAACGCTGACCAAAGAGTTTAATATAGAACTGAACGATAAAATTGAAACTTACATAGATGGCACTTTTACAGTGATACTTCAGTTTGGTCCCCGTGTGTTTCTTGTCGTACTTTTTGAAGACGCAAATCGAAGCACAGACAAATTTTGATATAGAGAGAAAATATGTCCTCCCATTGTACCGTCATTGCGGCGATTTTTGTAAGACAATTTCTATAATTAGGGGATGAAATCAAAATAATTAAAAGCGCATAGATGTAATAATATTTAAAGTATATGGACATATTTAAAAAATATTATGTATCTTTTTTTATTAGTCCCTAGTGTAAAGATTATGCTAAAATAATAATACGCGCCATAGAAAGAACGAACAGCAAACTTTTATAACCAAATTTCTAAAAGAAACGTGCTGATAGCAATACTGTGTAGAAAAGCTCTAAACGTACCTGGTAGTCATAAAATTTAGGTAACCCTTAAGGCAGTCTATACCGTAAAATTCTTTTTCACACTTAAAATGAATGTCTGATTGATGTAGTATTCATTTCATTTAACGACATCGCCTTAGGTGTCACTTGAAATTTAGGTGTCTGCGAAAACTGACACAACGATAACATGTAATCGTTTCCCTGAGTATTCTTATAGAAATTATTTTTTTGTTTAGCAAAGAAACACTTATCATCAAATGTATCCATTTTCTGATATTAGAGAAAGCATTGCAATAAATTTTACCAAGAAAAAAGTACTTTACTTAGATATAACTGACCAATATTTGATCAAGTAAAAAGCACAAAGGAAGGTGCAAGAAAGAAAAATTCAAAAACAAATTATTTTATATTTTTTATTATCTCAAATTAATAAAAATTGTTTATTATAAAACTGTACAATTTGTTTGTTTACATTATGACCTTCCTCTGCTCGTTATAATAAAATAATTGTGCGTTATAATATCGCAACTTGTGAAAACTTAGTTCTATACATAACTGTACTTGTTTAAAAAAGCATAAATCAATTCTTCAAGTCATAATTACAATTCTCGTAGACCATAATAAGTCTAGATTTCTATTGGGCCTTTATTGTTTGTATTTATTTGATTGTCTGTGGTTGTATAATTATCTATGTAGTTTGACTTTTGGCGGGAATTTGAATTGTCATGTGACCATGTTATATTATATTCAATATTTTAGTTTTTTAACGTTTTATATTAAATAATTTTGATAGCACGTTATGTCATTCAGAGAAAGCGCTAAAATATAGTGAATATGATACAACAGTCCTTTACCCATTTATGTTTTGAAGGCAATGCTTTGACTTATTGACAGAAAATTACATTAAACGAAATGATAAATAATAAAGAACGACAAGGCTTTATAAGTCTTTGTAACCATGCCATAAAATTCTTTAAAAATATCAACGGTGTTGTGATAAAACTAAGAGTTTCACAAGATATGACTTATAAATTATACGTTACGTATAAAATCAAATAACACTTAGATAATACACTGGTATATATCTAAAGTTTAAAAATATTCAATTTGCAATCTATGACGTATAACGAATTGCCTTATTTATAACATTGCCCGACAATAAATTGCAAATTAAACTCTTAGTAAAAGTAAAGCTGAAGCCAAAATCAAATTTTAACAAAAATTCTACATAAATGTATATATAATTCAAAATTATCATTAAATCAGTCGGTTAAAAGATTAGTCATTACCTTAGTCCGAATGAAATAATAACGTAAGTGTAAAAATATTAATAGAAAGCAAATCAGTCTCTAAACTTATTTTAGAAAATTATGACTAAGTTTTATGTACATTTTTAGACATGTTTCCTTTTTGATTTGAAGTTTCGCGCCAAAAACAAATCGTTTACATAACTTATTGGACGAAAAATGGAACAATAAGAATGAGTGAACGAAGTCCATTATTAATGATTTTTAATTTTATTTTTCTATTCATTTTATAGTCATAAAATTGATTTAAATGCGTTCTTGTATAAGAAAGGCGTAGTTTACATTAAAAAATGCTGTTATAAACAAATTCAATATGTAGAATTATCTAAATTCTATAAAAATAATTAAAACTTCTTCGTCTTCAGTTATACAATATCGTAAAGTCGCACTTATTCATAAAATAAAACATACATTCACTATCTAATTAATCGTAATATACACTTTATTTACATGAAAAAAAAAAGATTATTTTAATAAATATATAATTTGGTTGAATTGATTATTCAAAATTTAATTTTCACGCTAAATAAAAAGTACAAAGTTGCCCGAATTAAAAAAAAAAACATATTTATTGTCGTTCACTTTAAAATGGCTGTATGAGTTACACTTCCTTTGCTTGTCCAAGCAAGAATTGAATAAATCACTTTGCAAGAAAATAATAATAAATTTATTTTATTATGAGCACTGTGTAAAAATGAGTTTCGAGTCAAATGGCGAACATTCCCAAGTATAAGTCCACAATATCACAGTAGTACACGTTCGCTTCTCGGCCGTCGCACTTTGACTAGGTTATGTACAAACCAAACGATTTCTATACATTGATTCAGCAACGTCCGCGTACGGCACTTGTAACCAACTTCACACACATTGTATATCGTCTGAGGAATTTACTAAATAAACTCATATTTTATATAAACTCTTAATGACTGCACACAAATAACTTAGTAAATAGGGTTCATCCATTAAGTACGTGACACTAATTTCGTTTTTTTCACCACTTCCCCATCCTTGTCACAGTTGATCACATTCGTGAGATCCTCCCTCTAGTGTGAAGTCACATATATATTTGGAAATTCGCAAAATATAATAATGACATCGCGACGCAACGAGATGCATGTGTCAGCATTTGTCAAAGAGCCGCTGAAGAGATAGGGTTGGAAATATTTTAAGTTTGCCGATAATAGTTCAAAATTCGTTTTTAATACTTAAATATATAAGATTGTGAAAGTGACGTCATGAAACTTAGAACACGTTCCACCCCTCCACAATGTAACATTGATTAACGTGTGACGTACTTTATGGATGGTCCTTTTTCGTTTAATATTTGATCATAGTAGGAAATTACCTATAACAACTTTTCACCATCCAGAAGACGGCAAAACGAGGCAGTCAAAATTTTTTTTATTGGACCTACAAAATATGAGTTGTTTCAGTATTCCTCGTACATTGATGATAGCTAAAATAGAAGCATACAATTTGTATGCACACCTAGAATAGATCCGTAACAATGGTGCCGAACCAGGCGCATACCACAGGTAAGGCGTAGGAGATGAGGGCTGTGTGAAGTGACGGGCGGTCGGCTGATCCCGCGACTGATTGCACTTGCTCTGGGGTCTGGTCTTGGTCTGGAGTCTGTATTCCACCACGTTCACTAGCGTACTCGACGTCATTGTCCTCATCACGTACAGAAGGAATTTTACCACTCTGTTCGGTGATGATAACTCTTTTAGTTCCAGGTGATTCCACAACGCTCGGTAGCAGAGGATCTTCGGTGGATACAGGAGGCGGCGATGGTGGTTGGGGTATTGGCTCTGGTAGTGGCGTTGTTTGTGGTTGCTGGGTTGGTTCTGGCTCTGATTTTGGTTGTGGTACAGTGGGCTGTGGCTGAGGTGTTGCTTTGGGTTGCGGCGGTGTCTCCGGTACAATGTCAGGTTCCGTAGGATCCTCGTACGTAGGGCTATCGCCAGATCCTATAATGACAAAAAATTGTTTTACTTTGTCTACAAATTAATAAAATTGAAGTGTGTGTTTGTAAAGTCAAAATAATAGGTTTTTTCGGTGTTCAGACGGTCACGATACTTATGTCTGAAAACCAGTTTAAATATTTTTGTGTCTGTCTGTTTATTCCGGATAATCTTCAAAACGGCTGGACCGATTTTTGTAATATTTTACTAACGGGTAGCTATCTGAGTAAGGAGTGATTTACACTACATTTTATATACATCCCAGTTCTGCGTTCGAGCCTCCTCCACCAACTTTTAATTCTTACTGTCACCAAACGGCAAATAACCTAGTATGTTAAATGCTTAATCTCAGTAATTTAGATATTTGAAGACCTTGTCGCCCTTCTATTCCAATATACATATTTTTTCTAGAACTAAACCCACCAGGCTTTCAAATCCCTGTAATTCCTGTTGACTGGGATAAACATAGAATATCAATAAATTAGTCCTTTTTTTTTTTGTGGGTGGGTCGCGGTCGGCGCGCCTCCGCACCACTCCGTCCGGGGCGACAGAGGGGCTTAAGCACGCAACTCCCGCGACCCATCCAAAAACCACGTCGCCTTCGTCGTTGGGCCGACCACGGAGAAGCGTTAACTTGTCGTCAGTGGTCGGCCCGACGGAATACTCCTAATTGGGGTACCCTTCCATCGACCGACGTCCCCCCCTCGGGGAGGACGTCGGTCTTTCCTCACGCGGTAAATTAGTCCTTTTTTTTTTTTTTTTTGTGGGTGGGCCGCGGTCGGCGCGCCTCCGCACCACTCCGTCCGGGGCGACAGAGGGGCTTAAGCACGCACCTCCCGCGACCCACCCGAAAACCACGTCGCCTTCGTCGTTGGGCCGACCACTGGAGCAGCGTTAACTTGTCGTCAGTGGTCGGCCCGACGGAATACCCCCTATTGGGGTACCCCCCCATCGACCGACGTCCCCTCCTCGGGGAGGACGTCGGTCTATCCTCACGCGGTCGGCCTCTCGGCGGGTGACGGACTAATCCCCGGTCACGTCACCCGCGGCCTCGGCTAGGGCGGCATGAGGCGCAGATAGTTGCGCCTGCGCTGCCCCAGTCGCCGGCGGCGGATCTCCTCATCAAGGCTGCACTCCTCACGCAGGCGATCCGCCGCCTCCTTCCGCGAGATCACCGTCTCGCAGAAGGCTGCGACCGTGTCCCAATTCCCGACGCTGTCGACCATCGCCCTAGCGATAGCCGGCAGCGTCAGGTCCGTACCGATGATTGCGACGAGTTCACAGCGCTAGTAAATTAGTCCTAAGGTTTATTTATAAACCTTACCCGCGTAAAAACCGGTTGAGTCCTCATCATCACCATCGTATGGACCGTTGCCGTAGTCGCCAGATCCTGATCCGGATTCAGAGCCATCTCCAAAGTCCCGGGAAGACGCGCCAGGAGTTATATCTGAAATATAAGTTTATAGAGTTTTAACATCTGTGGGTATCAAGGAGTTATTATCGAAAATGATTACAAATACTTTTATTTCTGAGGGTAATGCGAATATTGCACCATCCATCCATCTCCATCTCAGTCCATATACGTTCCACTGTTGGGCGCGGGCCTCCTCCTCTATGAAGGTTGAACTACTATTAAATTGAATTCAAACTATTGACCTACCACGCTAATCAGACGTGTTGGAAATAAAATCCTGTTTTTTTTTCGATCTTTCCTTCTCTTTGCATAGATGTTATCTGCCTATTAGTTGTCTTTTACGACGCTTACGAGGTCCTCAGTTGTCTTTTACGATTCCCACGGATAAGATATGAATTTTATTCTCCGTCATCACACGGAAATATCTGTATACGACGTACGTACAGTGGGAACTCGATTATCCGGACCTCGGTTATACGGATTCGCGATTATCCGGACTACCAACCGCGACCTATGTATTGTACCCACAAATCGAATTTATGCAACCATGAACGTGTAAAATGGCATGTCCCACTCGCGCCTCGCGGGATCGCTGCCGCCCGCCTTTCGTTGTTTAATTGTTACTTTGCTGTGACGTGCATGTCACGTATACGTATTAAAAAATGTCAAACCGCAAGAGCGTGGTGTTATCGCTTTAAGACAAAATAAATCTTATATCTTTAAACGAGCAATTCTTGTATATATATATATATATATATATATATATATATATATATATTCAGGATCTCGAAAACGGCTCCAACGATTTTGATGAAATTTGGCATACTAGAGGTTGCCGGGCCAAAAATCGATCTAGCTAGGTTTTATTTATAGAAAATGTTGTTTTGTCGGTGTTTTTAGCAAAACAATACAATGACATTAAATTTTAAAAGAATATGAATTCAAATTTCGGCGTCAACATCAAGAGTTACAATAGCTCAGTTGTGTTTTGGCATTGAAACAGCGTGGGATCGAATCTCGGTGTTATTATTATTCTCTTTTTGTAATATTTGATATTTTTTTCATTATATATATATATATATATATAATATATATATAATAAATAAATTCGCAAAAATACAACAGAAATATACCGAGCGAAGCTCGGTCAACCAGATATTATCATTAAAAAAGGAGAAACCGGTCATAAACTAGCTGATAAGTCCAGCCACGATAAGTGATATTAAGAAGAATACAAATTCCATTACAGGTATACAATAATACCTGCTAATTAAATAGTGAAGACGGGAGTAAACAACGGAAAATATTTTATTTCATGATTAAGGCTGCAGTATTTTAGTATTACAAAATATAATCTAAGAAAATATGTACATACATAAATAAGTGCATACATCGTATGTAGGAAAATGTATCCTTTTAAAAATTCTTAACAAACATTGATTTTCGTTGATATGTATTTGTCTTTTGATAGACGCCTAAAATTATGTACATACTAAAACATATGCACAAAACCAAAGAAGGTCTTTCATACATTCGATTATCCGAATGTCTATTAGTCTGGTTAATCGAATTCCTGCTGTATATGCGAAAAAAATCTATAATAAAATAACCAAATTCATTCAAATGCCTGAATGGCATACCTGCGTAGTCATCAAGCCACTGAACTTCGACCCCATTGTACGCATCCTTAAGTCGTGTAGAGAGCCCCCTCAGTGCTTCTGACTGCGCTGCACTAGCTGCCACTGCGCTTGGACTCGCTGAACCGCGAACCTCTGGATTTGATGCCAGACCCGCTGTTCCTTCGCTTGCAGCTAGAAGCGTGTAACTGAAATATAAAGAAACGCTTATGAGACAAAACAATTCCACTAAATAAATATTGCTACAATTATTATTAAGTTTTTTTTTTTTTTTGAGGCGGGCTGCGGTCGGCGTGCTCCTCGCACCACTCCGTCCGGGGCGACAGAGGGGCGTAAGCACGCACACCCGCAACCCACCCGAACACCACGTCGCCTTCGTCGTTGGGCCGACCACCGGAGCAAGGTTACTTGTCATCAGTGGTCGGCCCGACGGAATAGCCCTTATTTGGGGTACCCTCCCATCGACCGACGTCCCCCCCTCGGGGAGGGCGTCGGTCTTTCCTCACGCGGATTATTAAGTAACTTGACATGCAAAGATCATACTCTCAAAGGATTCGGTAGAATATTACTAATAAATGTCGTCCCTGTTTGTATTTATTATTTACAAAAAAATCTAAAGAAATGCTTGTATTGTGTAAGGGATTTCCCTGACACAAAATCGAAGTATTAATAGCAATGTGGGCGCTCGGGCCCACGCCCTTGTTACATGGATTAGGTCTGTTAGCATTTTAGACAGAAAACGTCTTGCACTTTAGTGATCGTAGTAGAAGCGATGACCAGAGTAAATAATTTCCCCCCAAAAAAAACAAAGGCATAGACATAGAATAAATCTATACCAATAAATAAAATTGGAGTGTCCGTTTGTAATGTCAAAATAATAGGGCCTTTTCATGCTCACACGGTTATTTGCACTATACATATGCCTAAAAATCACTTTATATTTTTGTCTGTCTGTCTGTTTGTTCCGGGTAATCTTCAAAACGGTTGGACCGATTTAAAAAATTCTTTCACCAATGGAAAGCTATAATATCAGGGAGTAAACTAGACTATATTTTATCCCGGTATTCCCACGGGAACAGGAACTACGGGGATAAGGCGACAGAAACCGAAGCGAACCGGGGGCGGGTTGCTAGTATGTAATATAAATCGCCTACAAATAAAATAAATATTAATAAAGTTTATTATCATGTTTGACTACTTTTATGTTTTAAAGACAGGTATGGACAGATATCCGACCACACCCCTGAACAAACCGCACGGGCCAACGAAGGGTCCCCTGTATCGCCTCCATTTTATTTGAGCATTGAATCTTTCCTCCCTTTTCGGTAGCATTTCGTCATCTAAGTGCTCATAGATCGCAAATTATGAATTTGGAGCCTTGATTTAGAACTGACAGTGTTTGAGTTTAAATTTTATTGAATACTAGCAACCCGCGCTCGCTTCGCTTCGGTTTTAGTCGTTTTACCCGCGTAGTTCCCGTTCCCGTGGGAATACCGGGATAAAATATAGCCTAGTTTACTCCCTGATATTATAGCTTTCCATTGGTGAAAAAATTTTTTAAATCGGTCCAGCCGTTTTGAAGATTACCCGGAACAGACAGACAAAAATTTTTGAATTTGTATTTTAGGCATAGGTGTCGTGCAAATAACTGTGTGAGCATGAAAAAAGTCTATTATTTTGACATTACAAACAGACACTCCAATTTTATTTATTGGTATAGGTGTTTGAAGATTTTACCTGGCAACAGCTGTGCCATTAAAGCATGGAGTGCTCGTCACGCTAGTAGAAGTGCACAGTAGAGCTGGTAAATGGTTCCAGTAGTGACGCGTATTGCGCATACGGGTTCGAGTCTCACGGACCAACTTCTCAAGCGCTGGTCCGCCCCATTCTGAACCTGGAAAAAATATCCTAAGTTAAATTGTGTGATTAGAACCATCTTCAAAACATTTTAGCTCATTGTCCGTCACAGTTGCTTCATCCATCCATCAACCTATCGTCTGTTTTTGGACATAGGTCTCCATTCAAAGGAGAGATAGTGAGTGCTCATTTCTTCCGTGCTCGTTGAGATAATTTTTATGACTCCAGTGGGAAAATAAGCAGGTGGTGAGAGAGTTGCTGTAATAGGAATGATGAGGTGCTTCATAATGAAGACTAAATGGCTTGATCTAATATACAGACATAGAAGTAATATTATGAGTATATTTTATGATTAACTCATAAAGTGTTAAAAAGTTCAGGAATGGAGAAATTCGTATTTATAAAAAGTGGTAACGTTTAATGATGATGAGTCTTTAAAAAGAGAGTCTACGCTGGTATTTGTTTTCCTTCTCGCCTCCTTACGTCCCCATTATTTTGTCATAGGCATTCTCCAGATGGGGTAAATTTGCATAAATCTCCACGCTGGCTAGTAGGTTTGGCATAATCATTGTTAGTCATTTCTTATTTTAAGTTTTTTTCTTTTAGCTAGATGTTATCTGCCCAAATTGCTCTATCGAATTTTACGATACCAAAAGATAGGATAGGGTGATGACTATTGTATTGTACCTCCGTTATGCATGGAAAAGACGTTAAAATATTATATACCTCAAAGCAACTTACCCCGTGATTCTTCGTTCTTAGCAGAAACCTTCTTCTTCTTAGATCCCTTTTTCCCATCGAATTCAAACGGTTTAAAGTCAATGTCCATAGTACCAGAAGCCGCGGGTTCAGGATCAGCTTCTCGTTTCCGTCTTTCGTGTTCCTCGTACTCATCAAGATCAATTTGGCCTCTCATATATTGCAAGAATTTATCTCTGACCTTAGCTTGTTCAGCCATTTCTTCAGTAGCCTTTTTAATATCTTCAGAGGAACGTAAGCCTGCTAAAGAAGGATCATGATTTACGAGGCTTTCGAATGATGCTTCTATTTCGAAGTCATCGGCATCATCGGCCTTTTGTGGCCAGTCGAAGTCTGGTATGGAACGGACGGACCTTCTTTGTTTCCCTGGCGCAAAGAATGGTCCCGCTCCTCCGCCCCCACCTAATACCGGTTTGCCACATCCAGTGAAAATCTTCTGAGATATTTCACGGTTATGCTCCTGGAAGCTCATAATGGCTTCTGATATTTTAATATCTATCGGTTCCACTACCATAGCTATGTTGAATGGACCAAGCAAACGGTCTGCCAATTTGTCAACGCCATCTGAAATATTATTTCATAAAGATTATTATTATTTTTTATACATTTCAACAAATAATTTAAAATTTCTGAAAAAATATAATTTTAGTTTCTGATATTATTTCCGCCAAATCTTCTCCGTGACGGTTGCTTTCTGATCTAGTGTTAATTTATTGCATACATCATCGTCATCGTCATCATCGCAGCCCACATACGTCCCACTGCTGGACTCGGGTCTCCTCCACAATGGGAGGCAATTTAATCTACTATACCGTGCTGGTCAGATATGTTGGTATAGAGTTTCATTTCAAATTTTCCTTCTCTTGCATAGATCTTGTGTGCATATTATATCCCTTAGTCGTCTTTTACGACATCCACGAACAAGATGAAGGGAGTGGTGAATTATATACTGAATCCGTCACCACACGGAATGTTAAGG
The DNA here is from genome assembly GCA_032191425.1 of Lymantria dispar. NCBI lineage: Eukaryota > Metazoa > Arthropoda > Insecta > Lepidoptera > Erebidae > Lymantria > Lymantria dispar. The sequence goes on along the minus strand of CM063445.1, from coordinate 6,140,826 downwards.
TACAATAATAAATAATTTTGAATTTGAAAATATACTACTCATTTCATGATCATTCCTTAGAGCAGAGATTCTCCAATCGATGCGCCTCATGCCGCCCTAGCCGAGGCCGCGGGTGACGTGACCGGGGATTAGTCCGTCACCCGCCGAGAGGCCGACCGCGTGAGGAAAGACCAACGTCCTCCCCGAGGGGGAGACGTTGGTCGATGGGAGGGTACCCCTCCCGAGAATTGGCGGACCTTTGGGCTGCGTGCATACGTGCCCGGAGGGCCTACACCCGCAGTCGAGCGCGTCACCGCGCCGCTGAGCGGGAGGGCCAGCTGTACGAGGCTTTCCGCAGTGCGCGGTCTGCCTTCAGGCTGGCCGTCCGTACCGCCAAGGACGATAGTCGGCGGGAGATGCTGGACAGTCTCGAGCGTGACCCCTGGGGTCGCCCCTACCTCGCGGCGCTGAACAAGCTCCGCGGGCGGCCCCCCCCCCCCTCACCGAGACTCTCCAGCCCAGCCTCCTCACCAGAGTTGTCGAGGACCTCTTTCCACGGCGGGAGGAGCACACGCCCCCGGTCATGGCTTCACCGGACAGCGACCGGGAGGCCGACGATGAAAGTGCTCCGCCCATCACGGAGCTGGAAATGGAGGCGGCGGTGGCGCATATGCGTGTGAAATCCACCGCCCCCGGGCCCGATGGTATTCCGAACCGTGTGCTGGCCCTGGTCCTTGAGCACCTGGGACCACGCCTCAGGGGACTGTTCGACGCCTGTTTGACGTCCGGGCAGTTCCCTGGGTGCTGGAAAGAGGGAAGGCTGGTTCTCCTGCCGAAGCCGGGACGGTCTCCCGAGTCGGCCTCGGCCTACAGGCCCATCGTGCTGCTCGATGATGCGGGCAAGCTGCTGGAGAGGGTGTTGGCTGCCCGCATCGAGCGGCACCTAGTCGGGGTCGGGCCCGATTTGTCGGACGCCCAGTTTGGTTTTCGGAGAGGGCGTTCGACGATCGCGGCCCTGCTGCGCCTGAAGGCCGTGGTAGCGGAGGCCGTCACCGGCGGAGGAGTCCTGTTGGCGGTGTCCCTGGACATCGCCAACGCCTTCAACAGTCTGCCATTCAGCTGCATTAGGGAGGGGCTGAGGTATCACGGGGTGCCCGTGTACCTCAGGCGGCTGGTGGCAGACTACTTGGAGGGGCGCAGCGTCCTCTACGTTGACCGAGTAGGGGACGTTGTGCGAACGCCCATGACGTGCGGTGTCCCACAGGGGTCGGTTCTGGGTCCGACCCTGTGGAACATCGGCTACGACTGGGCGTTGAGAGGAAGCCTCCCACCCGGGCTGGGCGTAATTTGCTACGCCGACGATACACTCGTCACAGCCCGGGGTGGGACGCTAGAGGAGGCGGCACGCCTGGCAACTCTCGGCACCGAGGAGATTGTCAGGCGGATCGAAGCGCTGGGGTTGAGGGTAGCCCTGGAAAAGACGGAGGCCCTTTTGTTCCATGGCCTCCGTACTGCCGGGCCTCCCACCGGCGCTTCGATCACCGTGAAGTCGGTCACCATCAGCATCCAGGCCCACATGAAGTACTTGGGCCTGGTGCTCGACGGGCATTTTTGGTTCCGGGAGCATCTCCATCGACTAGTTCCCCGGCTTGTCGGCGCGGCGTCCGCCCTTTCGCGGTTGATGCCGAATGTGGGCGGACCCAGTGCTACGTGCCGACAGCTGTACGTGGGAGTGATCCGGTCGATGGCCCTGTATGGCGCACCGGTGTGGGCGGGGTCCCTGACCGTCCGTCTTAGGGCCCTCCTGTGGCGACCACAGAGGGTCATGGCGATCAGGGCCATACGGGGTTACCGCACGGTGGCGACAGAGGCAGCGTGCCTCCTGGCCGGAACTCCCCCGTGGGACCTGGAGGCGGAGATGCTCGCCGACATTTATCCGCGGGTGTCGGAGACGCGTGCCTGCGGCGGCATGGTCTCCATCAAAGCGATCACCGCCTGGCGGGTCGACGCCCGCCAAGAAGTCATTGCCCGTTGGGCAGTCTGGCTGGAGAGTCCTCGGTACGGTGTCAGGACCGTCGAGGCCCTCCGGCCGGTGCTGATGGAGTGGTTGGAGCGGACGCACGGGGTGCTTTCCTTCCGACTGGTGCAGGTGCTGACGGGGCACGGTTGCTTCGGGAAGTACCTGCACAAGATTGTCAGGAGGGAGAGCACACCGTCCTGCCACCACTGCAGTTGCGACGAGGACATGGCGCAGCACACGCTCGAGGAGTGTGCTGCATGGGAGGGGTCGCCGTGAACTCGTCGCAATTATCGGTGCCGACCTGGCGCTGCCGACCATCGCCAGGGAGATGCTCGTCAGCGTCAGGAACTGGGACGCGGTCGCCGCCTTCTGTGAGGCCGTAATCTCACGGAAGGAGGCGGCGGATCGTGTGCGAGTAGAGCTCCTATTCGGCGACACGTTCCGCCGCCGGCGACTCGGGCGGCGCAGGCGCGAGTATCTGCGCCTAATGCCGCCCTAGCCGAGGCCGCGGGTGATTGGACCGGGGAATTGTCCGTCACCCGCAGAGAGGCTGACCGCGCGACGGCGACCGACGTCCCAAGACGTCGAGAGGTGAGGTTACCCGAAAGGGTATTCCGTCAGGCCGACCACTGACGACAAGTCACATCTGCTCCGGTGGTCGGCCCAACAACGAGGTGACGTGGGTACGGGTGGGTTATGGGCCCGCGCGCCGCCCTTTCATCGCCCCGGACGGACTGGACCGCGCGTGCGCTTACCATCATAGCCCACCCGTAAAAAAAAAACCATGCCAGTGTGACGGGTTCAATTCCAACGCTGGACAAAAAAATGGGACTGACGACAAGTTAACTCTGGTCCGATGGTCGGCCCAACGACGAAGGCGACGTGGTTTTCGGGTGGGTTGCGGGAGTTGCGTGCTTAAGCCCCTCTGTCGCCCCGGACGGAGTGGTGCGGTGGTGTGGTGCACAAAAAAAAAGAGCAGAGATTCCCAGTGTTTGTTCCGCGGAAGCTAGGGGTTCCATAGAATAGTCATCAGGGTTCCGCCAAAATTAAATAGCTTTTCATTTTAGTAATTTGGCTGTGAAACAATACCACGGTTACAAATATTATTTAGAAAAAGTAAAATTAGTGATTGGAAGCAATCATTACGTAGTCAGGGACAACGCACGACGTTGCGCGGTTTGGCTGACTAGGACCCTCACAGTTCAGATGTGCTATGATTTGATATGGGGTTCCATAAATTAAAAGGTATTTGGTTGGTGTACCGTTTTCTTTAACGTTTAGAAACCCTTGTCTTAGAGCTGTTATTGAATAGTTCAAATACCTCTTGACAATAAGTTAACCACCCACTTATATCGTATTTAGATTGAAAACTTACCAAGGTAGGCATCCCACTGGTCACCAAGATCTGCATGTGCTGGTAGGCAACCACGAATAACGTTATGACAATACCGGGTGCAAGCCAATGGTTGGAAGCCAGCGCAACTGCCGCAGTAACGGAGACGGGTCCATGCCGTCACGCATTCTGTGGTTACTTGCACCTGGAAAATGAATTTTTACTTAGATCTTGGTAATTTATCGGGGATAGCTCCTGTCATCAACAGTGTAGATATTTTAAAAAGGAGTTGACTTCTTAATATTCACCTTATAATATTCAAATAGCTTGTCGTATTAAGGATGAAAAGAAAATAATATGTCGCTTTTACAACGGCTGTAGTAAAGATAATTAATAAATATGAGCAAATAAAGGAACATACCCGCGAACCTCATACAACGTGACCCACATTTTTCTTCAATTTTTACCCACTCGAATGAATTACATATTATTTCATTCGATTTCTATTTCTTTTGTCCTAGTATTATAATCTGGAACATTGGTTCAGGGAATTAGGATTTCTTACAATGTGATAGAAATCTATCTATATCATATCAAAAGGTTGGTATTTAAATATGGTATACTGAGAACAAATTAATAAATAAATCAATAAGAAAGAAGTTTATAATTTTTCCATGTGGTAACGAAGTAAGAATACAATTTACTATCTCTCTTACCCTTGCGTATCGTAAAAACGACTTAGGGATACAAAATACATACAATATCCATACAAGAGAAGGAAACCTCGAAAGAAAATCCTATACTAACACATCTGACCAGCGTGGTACCTTCTGTGGGTTAATATCCCTCCCATATAATGTTAAAAACATATTTGAAAATACAGAGGTTTTGTGTCCTCGAAATCTTACATACATAATATTCATATAGGTATGTAGTTATAATAAAAATTAATAGTTATCATAAACTAAATAATAAAATATTAATTAATTGCAATATATTCCTATCGGGCGATTAAGAGTTAGTTTAAATAAAAATGTGTAGCAAGATTTAATAAATAACTATAGTTAAGTCGTTTTAAATTGTCGATTCTGAATTATTTGAGATAAGAATGAGATTTAATGGTCATAATTAATGGTTTATTTCGTTAAATGCCTATTTAAAATTATCTATTTGATAAATCATTGAGTGTTATAATTACGATTGAAAATTATGAAGGCAAATATCTCAAAATTCAAATCAAATCGACAACAAATTTTATTTTTTTTTGGGACAACTACTCCGACCAATCGATCTACGCCAACCTCCGTCACTACGCGAAAAGTGTGATTCTATGTAAAAATTTTTAAAATGCTTTATGGTAAGAAAAGAGGTCGCAACATATTGGGCAAATCAATTTATAAGCATTAAGTACAATCAGACAATGCGAGCCTAATGGGCATTGTAACGGGCAATACATAGTTAATTGAAGACCAATTCATACAATGAATGGTAACGCCAATTGTTTAACAAGTGAACAAATAATAATAAATAAAACTTTTAAGATAAGACAATCAATTAATACAGTCAAGGTTTGAACTTCTAGAATGGCATCGATTTGGCGCCTAAGGATTAGGTCCTACCGCTTGATGAAAAGCGTATATAACCATACATGTTATCGCGTCAGTTAGTATAAAATCAATTCAGTTGGTACTCTACAGGTTCACATAAGTATCACACCAGAATCAGAACACATAAAAGTCTCGCTGATTACTAGGTGGGGGAAACAAGCACGTGGCTTCTCAACAGGTACTGTGCATATATACGTGTCATTGGCTTACTAGCTTCCCACGCACCTGCTGGTATCCAAGGCAAAACAACTTTCTATGTGGTAACGGAGTAAGAATACAATTCACCACCCCCTTTACTTTTCCAGGGTTTTCGTAAAAGATGACCAAGAGATTGGATCTCTTGTAAAAAGAACAAAAACTTGATTTGATTTAATTTTAGACGCTACATATATCATCATCCATCATCATCATCATCTTGCTCTTATCCCAATTCCTTGGGGTCGACGCAATATGTCATCTGTTTTGACATATTGCAAAAAGTTTCGGCAATGACTTTTATGACCGGCCGCCTGTCTGACGTCAACCCTCTTTGGGAATGTAATCGTTGACCCAAATGGTACCAGATGGAGTTGGTCCGGGTCAATCTAGGGCTCTTAGTCGTCTTTTACGACACCCACGAGCAAAGCAAGGGTTGGTAGTATTCGATGCCGCTACCACACAGCATAGACGCATATGTAGCATAGACGCTACATATATCAATATATATAAAAGAAAGTCATGTTAGTTACACCATTTATAACTCAAGAACGGCTGTACCGATTTACCTGGAAATTGGCGGGGAGGTAGCTTAGAACCAGGAGACGGACATAGGATACTTTTTATCCCGTCCGAGCGGGTTCCCGTGGGACTTGTCATAAAACGTCAGAGAATACAAGTCACTATAAAACGTGGAATAACAAAACGCAAATGACATCTATAGACAGACTATATATTCGGTAGAAAATATATTTACGAAAAACATGGCAGTACGAAGTTCGCCGGGTCGGCTAGTTTTATATAAATTATCAAACAGCACACGTACAGCACAGATAATTCCGAGAGTCATACATTTCGCTGTTAAAAATATACGCATTTTTATATTTAATCATTTTATATTATGTATGAATATAACTATAATTTTTTATTGCGTTTATAGTTGCCAAGAAATAGGTGATGAATCTAATATCCGCTTTCCGCTGTCACATACAGTGACACAAATACCTAAGATCAACGAACGCCAAACGATTTGCGGAGACAATAATGAATCATTTTCTTTATACTGAAGTTGAAGGTCAACATCGTACAGAATATACATACGCTTTGATTATATAATATTAGCATGCAAACGACACGGCTGGCATTGAGGAAAATAAAATATGGATACATTTTGGCAATGTCTGATCAGTAAAACCGTAAATGTCGCGGACGTTAATCATCCTGTGATATAACATGACCATCCTATTATCACATTCAAAGGACTGCAGACGATTTTTGGACACAAATTGATCATTTGCATATCAAGAATGGTATGTATCTGTTATTATTAGTGGGTCTATAATTAAATTTGATTTTGTTTAGGCATGGGCACGTGAAATAGTTGCATATGTTAACAACAGGAATATGGTCGACAGAAAAGAAAAAAATATTATAAGTATTTACTTATATTTTTTTTCTGATTTAGTTAATTTTCTGGCTGGTGACGGGGTAAGAATTAGGGATGTGAAAAATATCGATTTTTATAATAATCGATTATTACAAAAAAATAATCGATTTTTACAATCGATTATCAAATAATAAAAATCGATTATTAATCGATTCTTTATTATTCGAAATTCGGTCGAAATTAATCGATTATTCACTGCCAATTTCCTAAAAAAAGGTCATCACGATTGTTTCATACTATATTAGAAAATAAAGCTCGCATTTCCTAAAAAAAAAGTCCTCATAATCCTGTTGGGAGAAAAAAATCGATGCTTTTATAATCGATTATTTATTTTTAATTAATCGATTTATTTTAAAGAACAAAAAATAGATTATTTTCCCTCCAAGTCACATCCCTAGTAAGAATACAATTCATCGGCCCTGTCTTGTTCGTAGCTGCGTGCTTAGTAGGTCAATTTACCCCTATTGTGAAGAAGACTCGGCCCCAGTAGTAGTAAGTAGTAACTGACCTACTATACCACGCTGGTCAGGCGTGTTGGTATAGGGTTTTATTTTAAGTTTTCCTTTTCTTGCATAGATATTATACGCATATTTAATCCCTTAGGCGACTTTTACGACGCCCACGGGCAAGGGAGGGGGGTGGTGAATTGTATTCTTACTCCATCACCAGACGGATGGACGGACGGATCAATAATTTATTTTAATAAAATTATGAAAGTCAGAAGACATAATTTTAGCGGATCGGTAATGAAAATTCTATTAATATAAAATAAAAAGGTAGAAAAGGGAAGTGGGCGGTCAATGCGGCCGACGGTAGGGAAACTAGGCCACACCTTCATGTATTAAGGTTTTACATTTAGCCTTCCCGATAAGTGCTTAAGTTTACCAATTGTCTCTCACCGTTATTTAAAAAACTAGAAAGCGTAAATGCTTTCCACGAGATGGACTAACGTCGTAGTGAAAAGTGAAGGAAATGTTCAATGTCAAAGGAGTGTGTTCTTATGAGAAGTATATGTCCAGAAAGTGATCGTTTACCTGCATCATACTGCGAACTACATCGGCACCAGCCCTGAGCGCCTTGTGGAAGGTTCTCGTAGCCACTACGGCGCGTCTCAGCTGCACTGATAGCTTGCTGGGAACATCCTCGAATGGCTGGATTTCACGCATATGCTCGTTCACACATTTCAGATATCTGGTAACAAGATTTCATTTGTTAGTTTTTAAAATATCTTAACAATTCGGGCTTAAGGGATTATAATATGCAGATAACTTCGATACAAGAGAAGGAATACTCGAAATAAAACCCTATACAAATACGTCTGATCTTGGTATAAGAGATCAACTTCCCTCCTATTGGTAAGGAGGCTAGAGCCCAGCAATGGGACATCACAAATTAGCCGAAATATATTTTCACACAATTTCACTGTAAACTGTTATTGAACGACGAATTATATTACAATGACATTATTAATTAAAAAGTTATCACTCTTTTTATGCCTCGGATATTGGATGTCAGCCGCTCCATTAATAATTTATAATACCAGGGCCGTCTGACATCATTCCAAAAATATAATTTCGTCTCAAGTTTCTATATGTACCGATAATATTTTAATGTGATAATTATAATCTTTTACATAATTACCGGTTCGTTAATTACATATCTATACCAATAAATAAAATTGGAGTGTCTGTTTGTAATGTCAAAATAATAGGCCCTTTTCATGCTCATGTGGTTATTTGTACTATACATATGCCTAAAAATCACTTTGAATTTTTTTTGTTTGTCTGTCTGTCTGTTTGTTCCGGGTAATCTACAAAACGGCTGGACCGATTTTTCTTCTTCTTCCAAATTCTTTCACCAATGGAAAGCTGTAATATCAGGGAGTTAACTAGGCTATATTTTATCCCGGTATTCCCACGGAAACTACGGGGATAAGGCGACAGAAACCGAAGCGAAGCGAGGGCGGGTTGCTAGTGTATAATAATTACCTTGAGATCGTTTTCACTAAAGATAAGAAACTTTAGGTAACACTTAAGGCACTTTACACATGATTGTTTCATGTTGAATAATAAATAAGATTATATAATTATACATAGAACGCCTCAGGTGTTCATGCGTTACCCGCCGGTCGGACCACCGATGCCAAGGATCGGATACCTACCGGTGATCCACCGTCCATTCCGTCGACCTGGACAGACCGCGGGCGACCACCCAAAAAAAGGGAAAGATGTTCACGCTTTCCTCCATGCCATCTTTTTTTTTTTTTTTTTTTGTGTGTGACTTAGTTGTTAGCCTCAGATGGCTGTGACAACTTTACCCGGACTGGTGGGTGAGCGCTGAGGGCTCTCAACCCGTACCATGCCATCTACCGGATATCATCTTATCATCATCTCGCACTGTTTGGCTCGGGGCTTCCTTCACAATGGCAGGAAGATTTACCTACTACACCGGGTTGGTCAAACGTGTCGACTTAAGGTTTTATTTTGAGTTTTCCTTCTCTGGCATGATGTTATCAACATATATTATCATATCCCTTAGTCGTCTTAGAACACCCACGGGTAAAATATGGATGGTGGATTGTATTCTTACGCTCTCACCACACAGAAAATCTATCGGATATACGTGTATATTAATCCGACTCTCTCTTACTATACAACTAAAATCCTAGTAAGCAACACGAAAAGAAAATGTGAAAATTGAAGAAAAACAACAAGAAGAAATTATTGTTTACTCTTATACTATCCTACTAATATTATAAATACGAATATATTTGGATGTTTGTTACATAATCACGTGTAAAACATCGAACAGGTTTGGATGGAAATTGGCAATAATCAATTTATTATGTGTTAATATAGGATACTTTTTATCCTGGTTAAGGACCAACACCCTAGATAATAGTTCAACTTTATATTAATCTTAAAAATCGACTTCCAACTTTTTGCGAGGGCGATGGCGCAGATAATAACTGATTTCTTTTAAATAATTTTGTTTATTAAATAAATTAGTGATAAGAGATTAAAAATATAACGTGTTACTATTTTTTATGGAGATTATTTTTCTAGGGGAATCGTAAATAAAAGCGGGTCATAAATAATAGCATTTGGGAAACACTAACTGCGAGCGCTAACCCTATGGTTATCTGAATAGCAGATGATGCCATAATCGACACTTGCCAGGTGGTCTGACTTTTATACCATGCATTAGTTCGACTTCTGACGGCAATACGATTTAGAACAGCGTATTTAAGTTCACTTCTCCCTTTTCTATGCCAGGACGCAAATATGATTTGGCATGGGATATTGAGGTTACCTGCTTATCTACATATTTCACTCATCTGCCCGTCTTTTGCAAGAAACAAAGATAGTGACATATCGAAATATTTTATATGGATTACTGTCTAATTAATAAAAATAAAATGTTTGTACATAACATCAATATGTATATTGAAGTGAAACATCTATAGGCGAGGGTGATTGTTGGCGTGGCGAGGCGAGGGGGATCGTTGGCGTGGTGTGGCGAGGGGGATCGTTAGCGTGGCGTGGGAGATCGCTGGCGTTAATGCCAGGCTTGGATATGTGCATTTGTGTAACGAAACCATAACCTGTTTTAGAATGTTTCGCCATCTAGTGAGCTCAAAATAATTAATTAACCTAAACACATACCTATAGATAAAAATCATCATTTTCTGGAAAAAAAATCTTAATATTTTATTAATACTTTATGGCATATTAGTTCTTGTCGTAATCTGTTGTTTTATTGCATATATACTTGTACAAAATAATTTCAATATTTCACATCTGCCAGGCGTCCTGCGCGATGGCTCCCTTCTTTTTTTTACAAATCAATACATTGCATTTAGTCTATTTCAAATATAGTATGAAAGTAGTCAACTTCTTATTTCCACGACATAATTGTTGTTGAACATATATTCTTGGAACACAAACTAATTTAGAACGCATTAGTTTCTGTGACATTGATGGTTAAGGGTTTAATTGAAATTGCATGTAGGCTTATAAAGGTTCACGTAATGAGAGGCAAGCCTAATGCTATGTACCGCCCATAGTTCCCACGCTTTGCTATTAGAAAAGAAAATCAGACTTGAATGGATTAAGTTTAGCTGTTATTCTCATTGTCTCTCATACTGCATCCCACTGCTGGGCTCGAGACTCCTTCCCAATAGGAGTGAAATTGCCTTACTGGTCAGACATTTTTGTATATGTATGTGGATAAGTTTTCCTTCTCTTGCATATAGGGTTGCCAGGTCGTCAAACCTAATAGCCGGACAAACCAGCCAGTTTGGCCGGACATTAGGGGAAGAAACCCTAAATTTTTGAGGATTTTGTGTTTTAGTATTATTAGGTAGGACAAAAAAATGTATGTAAAATTAAGCTTTTTGGATTATTATCACAACAGTCGACTCGGCTACGCTCGGCGCTAGCTCGTTTGCCAAATGTAAAAAGCCTAATTAAAGCCGGACACCGATTATTTTGGCCGGACACGCATTTAAAAAGCCTACCTATGTCCAGCTTTATCCGGACGCCTGGCAACGGCTACTTGCATAGATGTTATCGACATATTCGTCTTATACAAGGGCAAAGAAGAGGGTGGTGAATTACATTCTTACTCCGTCGAGCCTCCTCCACAATGGAAATGGAATTTGGCTTACTATATCGCACTAGTCAGACGGATTAGTATATAGTTTTTATTCGCAGTTTCTTTCTCTTTCTGCATATTATATCCCTTAGTCGACCTTTATAATCCACACGGGCAAGAAATAGGAGGGGTAAACTGTATTCTTACACTGTTAACATAAAGATATTTGGTTTATGGCAAATGAGTAAACAGCACACTTTATGGTAATGCCGCTCTTGGACCTTTGTATGGCGCTGCCTACCATTAACTAAATGAAGGGAGTACGAATATTTGTAATAATGTTCGGTGATACTAAAGGCATCGATCACCACACATCAACACCCTCAGAAAATTGAGATTCCGGCGTTCTCGCTCACCGAATGAAATGGCGTCGATTCTGCGAGATTGTGGAACTACCCCGTACGGACCGGCCCGTGGCTGTACCTAGACTGTCGGCAGTGTAGTCCTACCATATAAAAAAATTGTACAATAAAGTTGTCTAATTCATAAAGAAAACGATGGAGTTATTGTTTCGTAACTCTTATTATTAAGAACATTTTAAATGCTACACATAATAAAATTGCTGTAGACATCTGCTATCGCTAACACTTTATGCCCTATTATCGGCCCTAATCGTTTGTTTACGCGTCCATAACACTAAAGCTGTCCGTTATAAGTGTTTTATTGTACCGTCTTTATAAACACGGGGGCGTATTACAGTTACATTTACTGTGTCGTACATCTGATATCAGTTTTTATTGTCGCGTTGCGGGTGTTGTGTAAACAGGTTGTTGGGAATTTGATTTGTGTTATGTTTTCCGTAAGATTTAGAAGATTCGTAATTATACGGCAGAATACTCTCTGTCCGGGGCTATCGAGCCCATAACGCGGCAGGCGTATACTTCTCAATAGCGCCAAGTGGGCGGGTCACCAATATCTAACCTTGTTATCGATGGCCCGTCCAGGTGGGTTACCCTTGCGGATTGCGCCCTCACCCGGTGGCGCTCTCCTCAGGTGACAGAACTATAAATCCCCGGTCCAGTTACCCGCTGCCTCGGCTAGAGCGGCATCAGGCGCAATCCTAAGAACCGTCTAAGAAAACATCGATAGAAATGTGACGCAGAAATCTTTTAGTTGTAAGTATAATACGGAACTGTCTGTTGGGCATAGCAAATAAGGTAGTCTATCAAAATCCTCCATGGGATGCAAGCAAACGGTCCTGGTGGCCCGTTCAATTAGCGAATAGGTATAATATGGCTGGCCTAGCGATGTTTTCCATCGACTTATTTAACAAACGATAACTTGTCCAAAAGAGTCCATTGCCGTCTTAACCAAGTATTTTTCACAGGAACAGCTCTGTGATTCCTAGGAGAATGTGCAGCGCCACTCGGCTCTCCTAGAAAATTTATAACACTAGCGTGAAATGATTCAATTACCCCTTAAGGAAATTTATGTACAGTATCGGCTTTTATAAGCTGAAAGATGAATAGACGGAGATGATACAACTCCAGATTGTATGTAAAAATATTCGGATTGCGCAATTTTAAATACTTATACGGTCATCTATACGGTCGCATAAAGAGTCCTTTGTTGCCATACGAAAAATCACAGTTAAGGATTGCACATAACATGTTTATTTAATAAAAATACAATTGTATAAATATGATGTCATGTCTGACTAATAGTTCTGGCAAACTATTATATATGCACGGGTGCAATATTTAATAGTAATAACCCACGCATTGACAGTTCAAACGAGACTTGCAATGTTATAATTCAAAGACGATTTCGTTTCGGGCATGATTGATTACCTTTAAATAATATATGGTGTGATTATTTTCCGTGTGGTGACGGATTGAGAAAATAATTCATCATCCCATTTTTTGCTCGTGAGTGTCGTAAAAGACAACTATGGGTTTATAATATGCATATAACATCTATGCAAGAGGAGCAAGCTTGAAATAAAGTTAGTTATAAGTACCTACGTCTCACTCTAGTTCTTTTTCTCTCGTAAACGAAGTTGCCCCCGTTGGTAGATAAATGTAAACAGTATTTAAAATTGTACGGTAATAAACAATAAAGCCTCGAGCAAATTTGTATGGACACCTAGTTTATAGGACCGCCTTAAATTTTATATGCAGCTAGTAAAGATTCACTTCATTAATGTTTTATAAAGCTGAATACAGACGACAAATAAAGTACACAAGTAAAACATACATGTCAATATAACACCGTAACAAATGTATAGACAGAACAGCTGACTCAATATTACACATTATCCAAACACGATGCCAGACTTTGGACTGGCAGTAAAATTTTATTTGCGTATCACGGTCCATCCAAAAGTGAAACAATAACGCTATTTGATACTCATTGTATTAAACTGAATTAATTATTGGAATCCCCTTTGGATGTTCACCCACTGAGGACACGCTTCAGCGCGAGAGAGATATTAAGCCATATTCTACGCATCTGGATTCTGGCAGGCGAATTTCTTCGAAGAGTGCTGTTGTCCGCTTCCCTGGTACCTACTACTTTTTTATTTGTTTTGTTTTACAGACTATGATCTAGTCACATCCCGTCCGAATCATCCAGATGAGGCAAAGTGTAGCGCGTAACCGTAGCCCATAACCTTTCGTATTTATTCCTAAAGCTAATTGATAGAAGCGACGGCATGCAAGCCTATACCAGACACTTATCGTATTATCGCCATGTGGGTGAGTCACCCGTACCAGGTCTTTGTCATCGGTAGGACGACCGATTGCTTGACTTTTATGGCCGCTTGGTACTGGTACTTAGTCTAAGCTACTAAGCTACAATAAGAGACAGTCCGAAAAGCAAAAGACCGTTAATGTGCTGAGACTACCTCGCTGGGTAACCCGCCGGACCGGTCACAAACGTCAAAGAACTCGAAATTAATGGTTGGCCCAATGGCGAAGGGGAGGGAATAAGGTGGGTTATAGGGTTGCGCGCCGGCCTATCGTCACCCCGGACGGACCAAACGATACGATCATGATCGCTTATGAGCATCCTTGATCCATGTGCAAACCATTTTTTTGTTGTGGGTTAGATGGGCAGATGGCTTTTATAGCTTTACCTCGACTGTGAGTGAGTGCCAAGAGCTCTCAGTCTGGGCAAACCACTTTCATCGCGGTTATAATTTATAAGAAATAAAGGTACTCACTTCTCGTCGAAAACGTATTGCGAGTTGAGCACTGTGAACATCTTGTTGTACAGTATGCTGAAGAAACCGTCCATCATCACGTCGAAGTTTGTATCGCCTCGTGTGTAGTACCTTATAAAAAAGAAATAGGTATATTAGACCTTCATCTTAGGCGTCATTTCAGTTCACATACTTCCTACTGATGGGCTCAAGCCTCCTCTACTTTAGCGGGGAAATTAACCTGCTATACCACCTTGGTCCAATGAGTTGGTATAGGATTTTTTGTCGAGTCTTTCTTCTGTGGTGGTACTGGTTATCGCTAATCACTATCAGATAATATATCTACATATCTTCCCATAATCATCTTTTACGATACCCACGGGCAAGAAAGAGTATGGTTAATTAGATTCTTACTTTAACACCACATAAAATAATATTACATTTTATAAGCATATGACTTAAAACGTGGTTTGTGATAAGGCTTGCTTATCCATCTAAATAGTTTTTGCTACATTCTCAATGCTTTTTCAGCAATATTAAGAGTTTCAATGAAAACACAAATTTTAAAGGGACTTATAAAGTATAAGTCCCTTTAAAATATTCATTGTAATTATTAATATCTATAAAAATAAATAAAATTGAAGTGTCTGTTTGTCATGGCAAAATAATTCATTTTTTTCATGCTCACACGGTTATTTATACGATGGCTAAAAACCACTTTATTTTTTTTTTTCATGTCTTTCTGTTTGTTCGGAGTAATCTGTGAAACGGCTAAACCGATTTTAATAATATTTTACTACCAGGTACCTGTCTATATAAGGGGTAAAATTTTGCCTGATCATGGACTGCGCATCGTAATATATTGGAGATTAAAAATGCGGAGGCAAATCGACTGTAGCCCAAGCGAAGCGAGGGCGTATTGCTAGTATATAATAACTATTAAACGCATTCTCTCAGCGGTCGAACTTTAATACGCGTCTGTAAATCTCATAATATTGATAAAATCCCTTGAAATTTAAAAGCCTTTTATAATATAACCATTTGCGAGGTATAAGCCGATGCTAACATTATAAATTTAACTTTAAATAATAACAAAAAAAAAGGCAAAGATCAGACCTCGATATTCCAAAGAGGATTTGCATAAATTTAGTTGGATTTAGAACAGCGTAATACAGGATTTTATACTTATAATACTTTGTCACTTTTAACTTTTACTTTACGAAACATATTATTACTATGGATAAACGGTTAGGAAGGAATTTATTTAGGTTAGATAATAGCTGTATTCATGAATAATATTTGAGAGTTATTTCTTGTATTACGTTGATATTTTATTGCTAAAACTGATCACACATTTAAAATGATCATCCAGCCTTTTTTTGAAGACGCCCTTTTAAGAAAATAATCCCTTTATTATTGAGTATTTTACAATCATATAACGGAATACACCCCAAATCAGAACATCAATTTGAAGATAGCACAAAGTATTATCCTCTGTGGGAATCGAACCACTTGGCACGGTTGGTCATCGGTCAGTATCTTAACCATTACACCATCTATGCAATCCTTACTAATATTATAAATGCGAAAGTAAGTTTGTTTTTAAATTTTTCACCAATGGAAAGCTGTAATATCAGGGAGTAACATAGGCTATATTTTATCCCGGTATTCAGACGGGAACGGTAACTACGCGTAAGGCGACTGAAACCGAAGCGACGCGAGGGCGGGTTGGTAGTTAGTATATAAACATGAATGCCGGTTGAATGTAGAAATTCTCCACCATGGAAGGGAAAATAATCATTACCACTACTCATGATCAGATGGACTTGATTCATTATGGTTAGATGGGATTGTTTCGAGATAATCAACAGACTTTCGGTAAAGGATGAATCTTTGAAAGCAGACGCTTTCAACGCCGCGGAGAATGTTTAGTTTGAGAAAAGGTTACGTCACCTGCCGCCTGTGTGTGACATATAAGTCGATCTGTGGCGAAGGTTAGCGGAGATTCGCGATGCCTCCATTATAACAAGTCATTACCTACGATACCGGTCTTGCAAGAGTCATTGAAAAATAAAATAATTGGCGCATATTAAATAAACTTATTATTATTCTAAAGACTATATATTTCAAAACTAGCAACCCGGCCTCGCCAACGCTTCGGGTTCAGCCGCCTTACCCGCGTAGTTCCTGTTTCCGTGGGAATACCGGGATAAAATATAGCCTATATTACTCCCTGATATTATAGCCTTCCTGAAAGAATTGTTGTAATCAGTTCTGTGGTTTAAGCGTGAAGGCGTAACAAACAAACAAACTTACTTTCGCATTTATAATAATAATAAGGATTCAAGACTAAGTAAACCGGCCGGTACATTTTTATTACTGTCACTCAGGAAATAATCCTTGAGTTGCGAGGGACTTTACAAACATAATTAACGGTCACAAATTACTTGTAGACTATGAACAACGTATGGTGACGAGTAGGAATACCATTCAGCATCCTCTTTCTTGTTCGTGGGTGTATATGCATAAAACATATATGCAAGCGAGGAAAATCTCGATATAAAATCCTATACCAACGCGTCTGACCCGGTAGGTCGATATCTGAACCACTACGCCATCTAAGCAGTCAAAGTCTATGTATTATTTAAACTGATGATAGATACATAATGGTCTCACCTCTCCAGTTGCTCAAACAACTGTTCAAAGACGTACGAGTGTTGTTCGTAGATCATGCCGTACGTACGCTTGAACATCGTATGGAACTCTTCGCGCGACTGCTTCAACAACCGCCTGAAGAATTCTGTCAAAAATGAAAATCATAGTTTTTTTATATTTATCAAGTGAAAACTTCTATGGGCAGGATGGGGAGGAAATTCAGGTAACTTATCATCAACATGTTCACGTGACGTGTTAACTCTAACAATGTAGCTATGTAAATGTCACTAGATCTGTGCTGATAACACAGGTCTAGTATCAAAATCAAACCAAATTTTAAAGTTTTAGTAGACGCATAATACAATAATCTTTTTGAGAAAAAGATTTTCCTTTGTGAAAAATAAAACTAACATTATTTAAAAATATAAAAGAAATCACATTTTACAAAATATATATACAGAGTGTATCATGTTATTTTTATTATTATACTTTACATGTTTCTAATTCATTAACGAATCGATTTTTTTATTTCAAATTTTTTTCGTGAGTTCCTACCACCATTGCCTAGCTCTCGTTCGACCAATTGCTCCATAACCTGATACATCCTGTATATTGTAATTAGTGACATAATTTAGTATCGGGTTTACAAATCAATGCAGAGCGAATCATCCTCTTTAAAAAAAAATACTATTTTAAAAATAAAACTTGAAACGACCTTTACATTTCGTAAAATTTATAAAACAATCTTCTGAAAGGGCAAACGTATGTATGTGGCCGAAAGGTCATTCGCTTGTCTCATACCCTCAATAACGGGTGACTGACATTACAGAGAGCGCTAAAATATATCCATGGACGATCATCGGCGCCGTTTAAAATAGCCAATAAAACACTAGATATAACATTAATGCATGTTATGCGAATAATATATTAATAACAGATGTTCAACCTGTAGACAATAATTAGGGTTGACAATTTTAACATGAATAGATAGTGACGCAATTGTCACGTTTGGTATTCTTTTCTCGTCGCGATGCAGGAAATCGAGAGATTCAACATTAACATCATCTCGAAAGATCCCACTACTGAGCACGAGCCAACCTCTACAATGCGATGGATTTATTTCTTTTTTTTTGTTTAAAAAAGTCAACACCCTGCATTAAGGAAATAATCCTTGTATTGCGGGGGACCTTATAAACATAATTAATGGAAACAAATTACATCCAGAAATTGATGTATTTTACTTCCTACCTCATTGGTCAAACGGGTTTTTAGAGGGTCTTACTTCGAGTTTTCCTTCATCATCATCATCACCATCGCAGCCCACATACCTCCCACTGTTGGGCTCGGGCCTCCTCCACAATGAGAGAGAATTTTACCTACCATTCTGGTCAGACATGTTGGTATAGGGTTTCATTTCGAATTTTCCTTCGCTTGCATATATTTTGCAGGCATATTATATTCCTTAATTGTACTGGGTGGCGCAAAAGTAATGACCCTATTTGGTTCAGCTACAACTTTTTTTCTAAATTAGAAAACGAGAATTAATTTTTATATATGTATATTTGTGCCATGCAATTTCGTCGCATTAGGATTTGAAAATGATGTCTCTTAAATGGTGACCTCTAGAGTTGATGCAAAGTTGAGCCCTATTTATGACATTCTCCATAACTTTCCGCAACACTTCCTGCGATATGTTCCGTATTTCTTGATGAATGTTTTTTTTTAGGGCTGCAAGAGTCTGTGGCTTGTTCACATACACCAGAGATTTCAAATAACCCCAAAGAAAGAAATCTGGACAGGTCAGATCGGGTGATCTTGCAGGCCAAGGAAAATCGCCAAAACGAGAGATAACACGGTCTGGAAAAGCGTCCCTCAATAAGTTCATAGTGTCGCGCGCTGTGTGTGCTGTGGCACCGTCTTGTTGAAACCAGATATGCTCCAGCCCCAGTTCATCCAAACTGGGTATCAAGAACTCACGTAACATGGTTCGATAGCGTTCGCCAGTGACAGTTATCGCATTGCCTGCCGCGTCTTCGAAAAAATATGGTCCGATCACTTTTTCAGCACAGACGCCACACCATACAGTAACTTTTAGTGGGTGCAAAGGTGTTTCTTGAATAATGCGCGGATTTTCAGTGCCCCAGAAGCGTGTATTCTGCTTATTGACATGCCCCGAGAGATGGAAATGCGCTTCGTCACTCATAACCAATTTTGAAAAAAAATCATCCTCTTCAAGGTTGAGGTTTATGACGCGCTGGCTGTACTCTAGACGAGCTCGGTGGTCAGTAGACAGCAGCTGATGAGTCATCTGAGTTTTATACGGAAACATCTTCAAGTCTTTGATTAAAATACGCTGCAGAGTCCGTCTGGAAATGCCCAATTGCGTGGCACGTCGCCTCGTTGATGTTTCTGGACACTCTTCCACATCTTCACGCACAGCATCGATGTTTTCGGCTGAACGGCCTGTTCTTGGTCTGCCAGACTTAGGTCTATCCAATGTTGAGCTAGTTGCTTCGAGGCGTGTGGCAAAGCGTCGAATTGTGCGACCAATCGGTGCCGGACGGTGGGGAAAACGTCGACGAAATTCACGTTATGTTTTTATCACTGATGAATTATTCCGTAAAAACATTGACACGATTATTCCACGTTCTTGCCGAGTAAAACGATCCATGTTTATTTTTAATGAATTTTACATTTGTTTTTTACAAAATTATCAATATCAGAATGACAGGAGACGTTATTTAAAAAAAATATAAGTAATTTCTATAGTGCCATTACTTTTGCGCCACCCGTTATTTAATAACACCCACTGGCAAGATAGGGACTGATGAATTCTATTTTCACTCTATCGCCACACGGAAAGTTGAAAGATAAACTTTAATATTTTAATACTTCACATCACGCTTGTAGTCAATTTTTCTTTTAGCAAAACGAATTTGCTAGCAGAGGTAATTAATTCACCACAAAGAGGACTAATTTGTATTTTCGTAGCCTAAGCTAACTATTGCATCCAGTAATATAAAGTTGCGTGATGTACAGATAGACGTATAAGACTATACAATTTCTGTTATTTTAAACGATCAATTACTGTTAGGATAATAACACTTTCCGGATCAGCCTATAGAGTTTATAGTACCTACTGTAAGCTAGGCCATGGTGTGCTTGTCGTTGGGCGGCATCAGGCGTAGACGCGGGTACCTGCGCCTGATGCCGCGCTAGCCGAGGTCGCGGCTGGACGTGCCGGGGATTAGTCCGCCACCCGCAGAAAGGCCGACCGCGTGAGGGTGATGCGCCGGCAACACTGTGTTGTTTGCCGAGGCGTCGAATAGGACGATACCCGAAAGGGTAACCCGCCGAGCTGGCCACGGAATAGGTACCAGTGGTCGGCTTAATGACGTCGGAAATCCGTCGCCCTGGACGGATTGGGCGGTGTGTATCCAGACCATAGCATAACAAAAAAAACGTGCCTGTCTTCTAAATTTTTGCTTCGCCTTCGTTTTCGCCAACCCTACTTGTATTATAAAAATGAATGGTCACATCTACAAGTCTATTGAGTCACGCTTGAGAATATCATCAAATGATTATGAATTATTATTCCGTTTGAAGATTACAATAAACTTGGACTATGAGTTGCGAGTAAATAATAGTAGTCCACTATAAGATATAATTGACTAAGATGACATTACACGTTCGATACCTTTTCTTATGATGAGAGAATAAGAATACAAAACACAAACTCTTCATTATCATTACAACCCATATACGTCCCAAATTGAGAAGAGGGAAATTGACCTACTATACCGCACTGGTCAAACGTGTTGATATAAGGTTTTATTTCCCGTTTTCTTTTTTCTTATATAGATGTTATATACATATTATATCCGTCGTTAGTCGTCTTTTACGACACCCACAGGCACGAAAGGCGGTGGTGAATTACATTTTTACTCCGTCACCACACAGAAACTCTTACTTTCTCATTAGTGTTGTAAAAGACATACGTATATGTTTCAAGACAATCGAATGAGTAGGTTAAGGCTTTACAGGTAGGAATAATGGTTAAACAAAAATGTCAATAGATTACACACAACAAAGGTCTTACGCTAAAAAATAAAATAAATAATAAAAAGATAAAGATACATCCCAATGACGTTCGTTTCGATGTCAAAGAATATTTAGATAGAATGAATGGACTGTCGTTCCCTTTCTCCATCACCATGTATGTAAGCATAGGTATAACTTGACTGCAAATGTTATTCTATTCTAAAAGAGGGAACCAGATATAAAACTCTCTAACCAGAGTATATGATCACACTGCTGCACTCAAAGCTCCTCTACAATGGGAAGGAAATTGATCTACTCTTCCATGCTGGTCAGATGAGTTGGCAAAGGGTTTTATTTAGAGTTTTATTAAAATAGGGAGTGGTGATATGTTTTCTTCGTTAGTCACCACACGGAAATATCCCGGGCAACGTATGACATTCTTTTCCCAATAACTTTATTACGATATTAGCAACCTGCCCTCGCATCGCTTCGGTTTTGATGGCCTTACCCGCGTAGTTCCAGTTCCCGCGGGAATACCAGGATAAAATATAGCCTATGTTACTCCCTGATATTATAGCTGTCCATTGGTGAAAGAATTTTTAAAATCGGTTCGGTGGTTTAAGCATGAAAGCGTAACAAACAAACAAACTTACTTTCGCAATTATAATATTAGTAAGGATGACAACATTTAATGCGGTATTCTATGTGGGAAGCCTAAGTCTGCTAAACGAATTTACTTTTAAAGGTGACTATTGTTTGCCTAGCAGACTTAAAAACTACAAAGGTATAAAATTTTTAAATAAAATATATAAACATAGAAATGGTAACAGGACGAGTCATGAACACTTTGATCTCGTTCCAATATAATAAAAATCAAATAATTCGAATAAGTCTAAGAAATATAAGAGTAGTGAAAATTCCTTGAACATTGAATGAATCTCTTTCGTAGAAACTTGGCTATGTAAACAAAAGCTTTCAACACATAATGTCATTGCCCGGAATAATTTATTATTGGACATCGTTCATTTAAATTTATGAATTAAATATTTCTATATTATGCAGTAAAGTAATCTCTGTGTGATGACGGAGTTAGAACACAATTCATCACCCTCTTGTCTTACTCGTGGGTGTCGTAAAAGACGACTAAGGGATTAGACAATGCAGATATGATTTAGGTTTTCTTATATCAAACTGCGTATTTAATAGGTTAATTGGCGATTCCGTACGTAAAATACTCCGGCTAAACCATACCCCACAAACAGTAAAAGTAGGGAGTTACTACCTACGGATACAGTTAAGAAATACATCCTTACTAAAATTATAAATGCGAAAGTAAGTTTGTTTGTTTGTTAAGATTTCACGCTTGAACCACCGAACCGATTTCAAAAATTCCTTCACCAATGGAAAGCTATAATATCAGGGATCAGGGAGTAACATAGGCTATATTTTATCCCGGTATTCTTTTTTTATTACCGATGGTGGCAAACGAGCAGGCAGCACACCTGATGGTAAGTGATGATGCCGCACATGGACCTTTGCAATACCAGGGGCACAGCCAGGTCCTTGCCTACCGTGAAGTAAATACTCTTCTTAAACCTCGTTTAAAGAAGGATATGTCATAGCGCTCAGGAAACACAGCAACAGGTAGTAGCAGCGTGGGAGAAATGATCGCTGGAAACATACAGTTGAAGACCATAACGTTTCCAGGTGAAATAGATGAACCTTTTATTCCCACGGTAACGGGAGCTACGCGGGTAAGGCGACTGGAACAGAAGCGAAGCGAGGGCGGGTTGCTAATAAATTATATCATCATCATCATCATTTCAGCCTATTGCCGTCCACTGCTGGACGTAGGCCTCCCTCATGTTATGCCACAATGTGCGGTCCTGTGCCGCCTGCATCCAACGACGCCCAGTAACTTTCACTAGGTCATCAATCCACTTAGTGGGGGAACGTCCTACACTGCGTCGTCCGATACGTGGTCGCCACTCGAGAACCTTTCCTCCCCAGCGGTTATCGGTTCGTCGAGCGATGTGGCCTGCCCATTGCCAGCTCAGCGTGCTATGTCGGTTACACCCGTTCTTCTGTGGACTGCCGTATTCCGGATTCTATCTTGCAGAGAAATCCCGAGCATAGCCCGCTCCATAGCACGCTGAGCGACTTTGAGCCTTGTTATGAGGCCTACATTTAGGGACCACGTTTCCGTGCCTTAAGTCATCACTGGTAACACACTGGTCGTAGACCTGTGTTTTCAGACACTGAGGTATGTTGGACGAGAAGATCCTCTTAAGTTTCCCGAACGCTGCTCGAGTTGGATTCGTCGGCTGATCTCTTTCTCGAAATTGGATCTACCTAACTGGACTGTTTGTCCTAGGTAAACATAGTAATCGACAACTTCGAGAATCGCATTGCCAACTAGGACCGGTACAGGAAACAGGAACATGTACAGGAACATGGGCATTTGACATGACTTTCGTCTTGTCCATGTTCATTCGTAAACCCACTAGTTGGGATACCCTGCTGAGATCATTGAGCATTGCGCCAAGGTCCTCCATGGATTCTGCCATAACGACGATATCGTCTACAAATCGAAGGTGAGTGATGTATTCGCCGTTAATGTTGATGCCGAGTCCAGTCCAGTCTAAGAGCTTGAAGACATCTTCCAGTGCAGTGGTGAACAGTTTCGGAGAGATGACATCTCCCTGTCTCACGCCTTTGTGCAATTGGATTGGTTTCGTACTCTTATCCCGGATACGGACTGACATTGTGGCGTTCCTATACAAACACTTCAGCATTTCGATATAGCGAATCGAATAAATTATATATAGCAGAATAATAACGAAGTGAACACTAAAAACTCACTGGACATAATGGATGTTAAAAAACTCGTTATTATTGACTAAATCGATGAATTGTATACGTGCGTTTGTAGCACGTATTAATATTGATGTCCAAGCGGTACCACTTTTTACTTACTGCTTGACAATTTACAAAAACATTTACAAAAAATATACTTCATTTAGCTAGGTTTGATAGAAATCACGATCATTCAATATTATCATTCATAAATGTTATAATAAAATGAAGGTCGCTCATACAAAAATGGTCTATTTATTCGTTAATGGCGTATTCCATTACTAAATAAACGTTTTTAAACACACAACAGAAATTTGACAAAAAATATATTTTAATCGTTTTTCAGAGAAGGATTTTTTTTTTATTGCAAACGGTGTCAAACGAGCAAACAGTACACCTGATGGTAAGTGTTGCTGCCGCTCATGGACCTTTACAAGGCCGCTGCCTACCGCGAAGAAAGTGAAGGGAGTGTGAATGAGTGTATTGAGGCTCGGTGATACTAAAGGCACCTCCAAAACCCTCTACACGTAAACACCCTCAGAAAGTTGGGTTTCCGGCTCTCTCGCTCACCGAACGAAGCGCAGTAACAAATTGCTACTACTCAGACGTCGATTTTCTGCGAGAGTGTGGTACTACCCTGGACAGACCGGCCCGCGGCTGTAGACTTATAACTGTCGACAGTGTGGTCCTAGCATTGCTTGGAATTGCGAAAATGTGAAAAAAATATACCCTATGCCAAACTATCTAATGGTTTAGCAGGTCAATTTCCCTAACATTGTGGAGGAGGCTTGGGCCCAGTAATGGGACAGATATGAGCTGTGATGACGAAGAGATATATTCATATATGTGGACCATACTGTTGACAGTCGCCTGTCTACAAATACTCTATTCATCATCATCGTTTCAGCTCCTGTAAGTCCCAACAGGCCACATCGCTCGTCGAACCCTTGGGGAAGAAAGGTTCTTGAGTAGCGACCACAGATCGGAAGACGCAGCGTAGGATGACCCCTCACTATGTCGGCTGACGACATTCTCAAAGTCGCAGGGAACCGTTGGATGCAAGTGGCGCAGGACCGTTCCGAGTGGCATTCTCGTGGGAAGGCCTATGTCCAGCAGTGGACGTCTTAAGGCTGATGGATGGAAGTCCCATTGTTGGGATCGAGCCTCCTCTACAATAAGAGGGAAATTGACCTTACTTTACCATGCTGGTTGGGATAGAATAGGGTTTTATTTCGAGATTTCATTGTCTATTATATGCGTATTATATCCCTTAGTCGTCTTTTACGCCATCCACGGGTAAGCAATGGTATTCTTACTCCGTCACCACACGGATCGTTCAAAATTTATCAGTTCATCAAGTTTAAATTACGACCACTCAACCCTGATCATAACTGTTATCATAGCAGAAGTGTTTACATTCCACATAACAAGTCAGTTGCCAGTTAATAATTGCACGCGTTTGATTAATCTCACTAATTATTATAGCCACTATGTGTACTCGTATACACGGCAGCCAAGTTCATCGACATTAAATTTTTTTGCGCGCTTGTTGTAGGTATTTTTGTCGCGTGTAAAAACGAACGAGTGACAAAAAAAAAATCTTGCGCGTCGCATTATTATGGCAAATGTTTAGTTGAAATTAAATTTATATAATGCTTCCTATTCTGTTGAATATAATCGTTTTAAGTTTTTTTACTTTAGTACTTATCATCATTATCATTTCACCTCATATACCTCCCACTCTTGGATTCAAATCGCTTCCATAAAAGGAGGGAATTTCACGTGCACCACGCTGGTCGGGCGGTTTGGTATAGGGTTTCATTGCATACCGCGCGACGGCGACCGACGTCCCCGAGGGGGAACTTCGAGAGGAGAGGGTACCCCGCGACCGGGGTATTCCGTCGGGCCGACCACTGAAGACAAGTTACCCTGCACCGGTGGTCGGCCCAACAACGAAGGCGACGTATCACGGGTGGACGCGCGCCGCCCCTCTGTCGCCCCGGACGGATCCGGGCAGCGGATGCGCCGACTATGGCCCACACTTAAAAAAAAGAAGGGTTTCATTGTATCCTTCTCTTCCATGGATATTATATGCATATTTAATCTCTTACTCTTAATCGTCTTTTGTAACATCCACAGGCAAAATAGAGGGTGGTATTATTACTCCGTCACCACACGGCAGTCCTCATAAGAGAGCCGAAAGCCCAACTTTCCCAGGGTGTTTACGTATGGTGGGCTTTAATGATGCCTTTAGTAATACCGAACCTCATTCACAATCCCTTCACTTTCTTCGCGGAAGCAGCGACCTAGCTGTGCCCCTGGTATTGCAAAGGTCCATGAACGGCACCACCACTTACCATCAGGTGTACTGATCGCTCGTTTGCCACCGTTTACAACAAAAAAAAGTATCCGTTATGGTTTTTTTTTGTATAATATACAACATTAATATTATATCAACATGTGCCATTTGATGTTTTGTGATCAGCAATTATATTCTTCACGGAGCGATTAGGTAGGCGGTCAGTTATAAAACTATTACCAAAACTTATGCAATATGTACGATGGTAGAAGAGCATATATTGCGTCAACCAAGTAATTGGTTTAAGAGCAGGATGGTGATGCTTTAAATAAAAATATTTCCTTGTTCGAAGACCACGACATTAGAACGTATATTTACTAAACATGTTGCTTAAAATTTTATGTATAGGTACAAATAAAATTGAAGTATCTGTTTGTAATGTCAAAATAATGGGCTTTTTTTCATGAAGATATGGTTATTTGCACGATACCTATGCCTAAAAACTGGTTAAAAAATTTAAGTTTTCCGTCGGTCTGTTTGTTTTGGGTAATCTTCAAAATAGTTGGACCGATTTTGATAATATTTTACTACCAGGTACCTGTCTATATAAGGAATAACTTAGGATATACTTTATCCCGGTATTCCCACGGGAACGGGATCTACTCGGGTGAGGCGACTGAAACCGAAGCGAGGGCGGGTTGCTAGTTTGAAATAAAGTAACTTATATATTGACGAGCTCGCTGAAGTTCGTGCCGGATTTTCTCAGCTTGCGACCACATTCCGATCCAATCGTAGATTATTAGAATAATTTAAAACAAGATGTAAAATTTACAATGTGTAAGAACCATTATAGAGCTTATACATAATAAATATATTGATTTTATTTAATAAAATCATGGCAAGTGAAGTTAATCTCGAAATCATCTAGTTATCACGATACAACCGGACAATTATCTTTCATTTCCATTCCATTACCGAAGGGCGTGTCACTATTGTATCGTATGTAAATCTGTAAAGAACTAAAAGAAACAACAGCTATATTTCGCTATGACTTAATACTAAGAAAGTACATTGCCTTCTATTGGGAACAGTTCCAGACTTTGCAAACTTGGCAGAAATGCCTAATAGCCACGCATCAAATTGCATGCTAGTGTACCAACAAGACATCTAAATCTTTTGGTCCATTGCCAATCAGAATAATGATATTACTATGTTACAAGTTTAATAAAAATTCCATACGTGATTATCACGCTGTCGTATGCACAATAGGGCATAAGCTATAATCGCTTGGTGATAACTGTTAGTATTATAGATTATAAGAAGGGAAAAGGATAATGCAATAATATAACATCATAGCGTAATGTCATATCTTTCTTTCTCTATAATCAATCTGCTTTTAGTACTCCAGAACAATATTAATCATCAACATCCTACTCTTATCTCTTACTCTCGATGTAATATGTCACTACTCTTTTTCTATTGTATATATTGCAAAATATTTTAGCAATAGTTTTATAACGGGCGCCTGCCAGACGTCAATCTCTCTGTCGGGTCGGCCACGGAGGACATGGAACTCGGTACCAGTGGTCGCCCCAACGGCGAAGGAGAGAAAACGGTGGGTGATGGGGCCGCGCGCCGCCCCGGACGGAGCTAGACAGCGTGTGCACTGACTATATATAGCCCACACCCAAAAAAAAAAAGACGTCAACATCCTTGAGAATGTAATTGTTGACTAATGGTATCAGATAAAGTTTTTTTAAGTCGATGCAGAGCTCTCAGGTAGACTTTACAACGACCTTGAGTTACATAAATATTGGTAATATTCGAAGCCGCCATAACACAGTAAATGCAATATCTTAGCGTACAATGAAAATGTAGGAAATATTTACGCGCTTTTTTGTTATATTTACCACGATAAATGTGTAGAAAATAGGAAATGATAACGATAGTGAATTGATGCATAACATAAATTCTGAATTCATCGATTATCATATCGTTTATAAAAGGAAATACGCTTGTAATAATTTGACGTTCCATTTGGTGGTCGCCACGTTTTTTTTCCCGCCTTATAAATACGATATACGTTGATTTAATAATTAATCGTGTTTTTTTACTTTTAGTTGATAAATTTCGTTTTCTTTTTTCTGATGTTTACACGCATGAGTTGTGTCTATGATATATGTGTGCACCTCATTTTAGCTTTTAACATAGAAATTAAACACGATTAAATGTATTGATTCCTAATGTTCACGCGAGCACTATACATTTGATATAAAAACTATCTTTACGGAATTTATCGAGTTTGTTTTTGATTTACGAGAGGATATTGCCCGTAATGAACGATAAAATATGTTCGAAACGTCAGGACGACAATCAAATACAAAAGCGATAAAATCCGTAAAATAGTTTTATTTGATCCGATTAAATACTTTAATCTAGTTTTATACTTAGGTATATTGATTAATTTTGTGTTTGTGACGTATGACGGAGTAAGAATACAATTCACCACCCCCGTGGGTTGCCAGGTCGTCAAACCTAATAGCCGGACAGACCAGCCAGTTTGGCCGGACATTTGGGTAGAAAGACCGGACACCCTACATTATTGAGGATTTTGTGTTTTAGTTTTATTAGGTAGGACAAAAAAATGAATGTAAAATTAAGCATTAAGGATTATTATGACAACAATCGACTCGCCTGCGCTCGGCGCTGGTTCGTTTGCGAAATGTAAAAAGCCAAATAAAAGCCCGACAAGCCGGACACCGATTATTTTGGCCGGACACGCAATTAAAAAGCCTACCTATGTCCGGCTTTATCCCGACGCTTGGCAACACTACCCGTGGGTGTCCTAAAAATGATAAATGGATTAAATATGCATATAACATCGATGCAAGAGAATGAAGACTCGCAAGTCCTATACCAAACAATCTGACTGGTATACTATAGCAGATCAATTTCCCTCCTATCAAGGAGAAGGCTCGAGTCCAACAGTGAAACCTATATGAGCTGTTCAGGATACGAAGATACAATTAACAGACATTCAAACTCAAATAATAATTTATGTATCGCATAAAACATTATCCTGTGTGGGAGTCAAGCCTACACCACTTGGCATAGTAGGTCGGCATTTTAACCGCTACACCTTGTGCTGTCGATATCGCCATATTGTAGGCTATATGGCCACACGCCATTATTCTGTCTCTTTGGACGAACGGATAGGGTGTGGCTTCATAACAGGTAAAAAAGGATTTGCGTAGTACCTATTTAGTTAAAAATCATTCTACAAAATAATTTATTCTACAGATAAAACATGTCTGGACATGTTAAAAGTCGTGACTTCAAAACTTCTGAATCATCATCGCCGAACCCAAACCGCGAGGTCCATAGATACTGCATACGTTTTTTAATTATAGACATTGAAATGTAATCTTAAGAATTTTATTATTACGTTTTAATTTAAATTGCATTTTTTTCTCTTTAACAAGATCACCTACCAAACAAACGAATACCTAAATAATTTTAACGAAAAAGTCCTAGTCCGTGCGGGGCCCCTAAGCCGTTGCCTAGTCCACCTTATGGATAATCCGATCCTGTAGGGATGTTATGGAGCTCCGTAACCGTAACCGAAATTATCGCATATCCGAAATGAAAATATAACCGTAACTAATATAAAACCAATATGTCTGTCTATATGAGATAGGTTATGACAGGTTTTCTATATACGACCTGACAGCCTAAACACAAGTCTCTCTAAATGGAAATAATACAATGATCACCACAATTAGCTTACGATTCCCTAAAAAAACAATATCGGTAACCGAAACTAACGAATAATCCGAAATATTTATCGGAATATCCGTAACCGTATCCAGATCTGAAACTTCATATTCATAACATCCCTATCATCATTAACATCATCATAATCGCAACCCACATATGTCCCACTGTTGGGCTCGGGCCTCTTAGACAATAGGAGGGAAATTGACCTACTATACCATGCTGGTCAGACATATTGGTATAGGGTTTGATTTCAAATTTTCTTCTCTTGCACAGATATTATGTGCACGTTATATCCCATAGTCATCTTTTACGACATTTACGGGCAAGATAGGGAGTGGTGAATTGTATTATTACTCCGTCACCACATGGAAAAGAACTACCATATGTGAAAGAAAATATGCAGCGAATTAAATCTACTACTAAATATACAAGCCTTAGCAATTTTGGAAATACGTAGTTGTTTTACTAGTCAATAAACTGGCAACTCGTATTCTTAATTCAAAATTAAATACCATAAGATAAAAAATCTAGACGACTAGAACCTGTTTGCATAATTAAAGTTACAAGTTGAACGACACATAGTCCTGGCAGTTGTCGCCGATCAATACTGCAATGAGGAACAAAAGAAAAACGTGTGATTGTCGAGTGTACAGCTACGTAGGTACTTACAAACTAAGAGGACGAAAGGGTGAGTGGAAGGGTTCTTCTATATGCCTTTAAGGTACGATTCCAACGGTATTCAAATTAAATATTTACTTGGACTAAATAAGTAAACATTAAACGTAAAAAGAAAAAAAGGAAGCCGTCGCTCAGGACGCCTGGCAGATGTGAAACCTCGAAAATCAATTACTACTTTTTTAAGACCTGCTGGAATTAATCCTTGTATTGCGGCGGAGTTTACAAACATATAATTATGGACCCAAATTACATTCACACTCAGAAAAAAAAAATGTGATCGCACAAAACATTGTCTGCGTGCTAACATATCTGACCAGTGCCGTATAGTAGGTAAATTTCACTCCCACTATAAACGGGGCCTAAGCCCTAAAGTGGGACTAATGTGGGCTGAGACCATGATAATGAGTCAACATCCCAACGGTAAAGATACTTTAAAATACAGGAACCGCAAAAGTTTTTACATAATTTCGTACATACATTTCCTTTGCAATTACAGAACCAGAAACTATCGTATGCATCCGCTTGACGCAGGCGAGCGCAGAACACATCTGCGCACACAAAGTTAAATCCGTGCGTAACAGGGCTGACTGTTGAACTGTTACTAACTTAAAAAAACGTGTTAAAAATACATTCCAATAGTTAACACTTTTCGTGTGGTGACCGAGTAAGTATATGTCGGCGTGGCGTTAACATTCGGGAAATCTGAATCCATCTCGGTGAAATAATAACGTCAATACTTCACGAACTTGGTTTATTTTTGGTCTAAGCACAGTAAAGATGATACAATTTAAACAGAGTAACAACACTTTTCGTAGATATCAAGAAACTGTACTGTCGTTAAGAATGTTGGCCTTTTTATAGGCTAGAATCACTGACCAGTTACAACCGGTAAAACAATTTGAATTTCAATTGATTTAACATAAGTTTTATTGCACTGATTTAAAGTCTGTAATAATTATACCATAATTAAATATTTGTAATACTAAATTACATTGACAGTAATTAAATATTTTCAAGGAATAGACATTTTATCACAAAGTAGTCACAGCT
This sequence comes from Lymantria dispar, assembly GCA_032191425.1. NCBI lineage: Eukaryota > Metazoa > Arthropoda > Insecta > Lepidoptera > Erebidae > Lymantria > Lymantria dispar. The sequence continues at coordinate 6,109,091 of CM063445.1, read as the reverse complement.
TCCTTCCTTTTTATAAATAGACAAATTTAAATTATTTAAATAATACCATAATTTAAATTAATATTATAATTGAATTTATACAATAATTAAATTAATATCATAATTAATATCAATTAATTAACTAGAACGGAAGCAGTATCGATTAATTCATACAGATTTCATTTCAAATAGTCAAAACAGCGCCCATACGGCCGTCCTGCTCCAGCGCGCTCCCTGCGCTGAATAACAATTACAGTGTGTATAGATAAAATAACATTACACACTATCATTACACAATACTATTAACAATACACAAAAATATTACATAATAACATTACAAACAAGGCTTCACCTATTACAGGGTCTTAGCCAACAGCACATAAAACAGGGCTTCACCTATTACAGGGTCTTAGCCAACAGCACATAAAACAGGGCTTCACCTATTACAGGGTCTTAGCCAACACTAGGCATCACCACCATGGGATCTAGCCAACCACAAGGCATCACCCACCATGGGATCTAGCCAACCACAAGGCATCACCCATCATGGGATCTAGCCAACACAAGACCGGGTTACAAGGATACGCATGGTGGCCAGCCAGCGTTTGAGGAAGGATGTTTTGGATAGGAAAATAAACAGAATGTACAAAAAAAGTTATTGTTCATCCGCCCATACGGCGTCACCTTGATCAAAAAAAGGGTCCGTCTGCGCATCAGGCGCTGGTCGTAAAAAGTCATGGCTAGCGATCTTTTCACTACTGCCGCGAAGATTAACATGCTTTAATCTGTATCGGTCATTAGGCAGAACCTCTAAAACTTCCATGGGTCCTTCGTATTTTGAACCGAGTTTTGTAGTGTGTCGTTCATGACGACGCATGAGAACAAAATCGCCAATTTTAAATGGATTTATTTTGGCTTTACCTTTGTCAAATCTAATTTTATCTTGAAAAGATCGCTCGTCCATCCTCTTTTTACATAAGGATCTCACAGATGCTAAATCTTCTATTGGTTCGTCGTCATCTACCTGCAAAATCTTAATGAGCGGTGGTGAACATTTTTTGCCGAACAACAGTTCCATTGGGCTTTTGCCAGTACTTTTAGATATTGTACAGTTTATAGACAATTGTAAATCCTGAATAGCACTGTGCCATGGCTTATCAAGCTCGACTACAGACATATTGTCTTTGATAACTTTCATAATTCGTTCCACTTGTCCATTTGCTCTACTGGCTCCCTTAGCTACAACATGATGTTCAATACCATATTCTAGACAATATTTCTTAAATTCGACCGAGGTCATACTTTTGTCCTGATCTGTTATAAGGCGAGTAGGAGTTCCAAATATCGTTACAACTTCACGGAAAGACCTAATAGCCGAGTGTGAAGTGCGATCGTTAGTATAAACTAAATGAACATATTTTGTAAAGCTATCTATAAAAACGAATGCGTACTCTGCCTGGTCACGTTTGCCATTCATGCAGCCCGTAATGTCAGCATGCACGGTATGAAAGGGTATTGCAATTTTATCGATTGGGTGTAAAGTTACTTGTTTTACGCCCGATGTCCCTTTACGAATTCTACAGCTAACGCAATTTTCCACAAATTTGCGAACTAGTTTCGACATATCCGGGAACCAATACTGTTCTCTGATTTTAGCCAGTACTTTTTCCCACCCAAAATGCAATAGGGAACTGTGATAGTGACTAATAAGATTCCATCGGTAATTACGTGGAACAATAATGAGTTTTCGAGTTTTATTATCTATTTGAACCTTACGTCTCAGTAACTTATCTTTTAAAATGACGTAAGTATCGGCTACTGTCTGAGGGATCGAATCCGATTTTAATCGGTCAACAATATCCTTTAGCGAAGGATCACGCTTTTGCTCTATTAGAAGCCAATTATGGTCAAGAGTGGATAAATTTACGAGATTTGAACAACTACTTCGTTTTGGGGCCTGTGGTTTACTTAATGCATTGCGACTAAAATAATCTGCATGAGCTAAGCGGTCACCCTTTCGGTATTCTACCTCAAACTGAAAATTTTGAAGAAATGCCCACCAGCGATGCACTCTTGGAGTAAGCTCCTTTTTATGCCTTGAAGCCTTTAGCGAATTGCAATCAGTTACCACTTTAAAGGATCGTCCGTGCAAGAAGTGACGGAAATGCTTAATAGCTTTAACGACGGCCAGCGTCTCCAGCTCATACGAGTGGTATTTACTTTCAACGCTGGTCGTTCGCATACTGAAGTAACCAACCACGTGAGGACTTTGGTCTCTTTTTTGTATTAATACAGCTCCATATCCAAGAGAGCTCGCATCGGTATGTAATTCGCAAGGTAGGTCTGGATCAAATATTGTCAACAAAGGTGAAGAGGTTAAGCGACTTATTATTTCGTGCCTAGCTAGATCCTGACTTTCAGTCCATTTCCAGGGTATATTGGCTTTAGTAAGCTCGTACAAGGGTGCCATAATTTTAGAAAAGTTTGGCACAAACTTTCTAAAGTAGCCTGCAAGTCCGTTAAATTGCCGAAGTTCCTTTACATTTTTAGGAATTTGGGATTTAGTTAGAGCAATAATTTTCCTTGGGCTAGGCTTTACAGTACCGTTCTCAATAATGTTCCCTAGATATTCGACACTAGTTTTCAAAAATGAGCATTTAGTAATATTTAAAGAGAAACCTGCTTCAGTTAATCTTTTTAGGACCAAATCTAAATTGTTTATACCTTCTTCGACCGAAGACGACATGACCATGACGTCATCAATATAATTAAGAGCTATGTTATCCTTATAATCACCTAATGCTTTATTTATCGCCCGCTGATAAACTGATGGAGCGTTACATAGACCAAATGGCATACGAAGATATTCAAACTGCCCGTCAGGTGTGACAAACGCAGTTTTCTCTATAGACTCTTCTACAATCGGTATGCCATGAAAACCTGCGGCCATGTCCAAGCAACTAAAGTATCGAGCCTTACCCAATTTATCAATTTGGTCGGCAATAAGGGGCAGAGGGTAGTGGTCGCGAATAGTATTGGCATTTAGTTCTCTATAATCAACACAAAGTCTATCCGATCCATCTTTCTTTTTCACTAATAGAATAGGGCTGCTAAAGGGAGAAGAACTGTCGCGGATAATGTTATTTGCTTTTAGGTCATTTATAATATCCTTGACTTTGTCGCGTTCTAGAGGTGACAGTCTATAGGGTCTACGTTGAACTATTTTATCAGGGTTTTTTAATTTTATAGTTAACGCACCCGTTTTTATTTGCGATACGCGATTGCCGAGTGTGAAACTAGATTTAAAGTTTTCAAGAAGACAATGTAACTTTTGAAGCAACATAGAGTCCCTTAGGTCAGTATTAATATCAAAGTTATAGGTAGTTAACATAGAGGATTCATTTATGAGCAGTTCCCGTCTAACATAAACACCACTTTTACAAACTGTTACGCTAATACCAGGCGTACTAACAATGTCATAACCAATTAGTATATCGAATTGAGTCTGAGTATCTCCTACTACATAAAATTCTACCTCGATACACACGTCACCGAAGCAAACTTTGGTCGTAATACTTTGCGTTGAGACTACGGGGGAACCACCTATGCCCATGAAAGAGACATTAACGATTTGACGTTTGCCTGGAATTGAACCAGCAAGCTTGTTTCGGATCAGAGAACAATCTGCACCGGTATCGAATAAGCAATCGTAAACTTTATTAGCTATAGTGATCTTTGTTATGCTGCGATCTCTAGGGGTAGAAAAGTTAATAGTCTGATTGTTAGTTAACCCTAAACGCTCATCGTCTTGCTTACGAAAACAGTTGCTCTCACTATGGCCTTTTCTATGACAATAACGGCACTCTACAGACTTCATCGTGTTGGCGGGTTTATGGGGGTTAGAGGTAGAGGGCTCTGTAGGAGCGATAAGTGGATATTTTTCTTTACATTCACGAGAAAAATGTCCTGGCTTATTACAATTAAAACAATTATTAGATAGCTTATCAGTAATAATTCTAGATTTCTTAATCTGCTTATATTTACCGTCGGAGCTTTCAATTTTACGCTTACGATAAGTTTTTAAAATAGACACGAGCCTAGGTAGAGAGTCTGGTGTGTTTCGCAATAATTCGGATCTTACGAATTCAGGATAAATACCTGTTATCAGGGCTTCGATTACTTCAGAGTCCGTAGCTTCTGGTCTCACACGTTTGAACAGAGTCCAGCCCGTTGTAGCGTAGTCTGCATAGCTGTCCGCTTGTTCAGAGGTGTAGCTGCGCCACTTCTGGACATCATCAGCATATCGGAACTCCTTGCCGAAGGTTTGAATGAGGTCATCTTTGACTTGTTGCCACGTAGTAGATTGAAGGGACCATGTGTCTGCCCAAATCTTGGCCCTACCTTTGAGCTGAAGAATGGCTTTCATTCTTGCTTCTTGCGGTGATATATTGAGGGTCGTGATTGTCTCGTCGACATTTGCGCACCAATCTCGAATATCATGAGATCGTACATCCGGATCAAATGGCGGTAGATAGAAATTACCCCTCATTGTTGGAGTAACACTAGCAGACAAAGCGGCAGTAACGGCGCTTGAGGCTGCCTTACTAGTTATCGAAGAGAGCAGACCCATCACCTCTTGTACCGTGAAAGTCGACTCGGTTCTCTTCTTGGAGCGCGGAGTGCCCAGAATGGGAGACTGCGATCCCACCGCTGCTGTCGGCGTGGCGTTAACATTCGGGAAATCTGAATCCATCTCGGTGAAATAATAACGTCAATACTTCACGAACTTGGTTTATTTTTGGTCTAAGCACAGTAAAGATGATACAATTTAAACAGAGTAACAACACTTTTCGTAGATATCAAGAAACTGTACTGTCGTTAAGAATGTTGGCCTTTTTATAGGCTAGAATCACTGACCAGTTACAACCGGTAAAACAATTTGAATTTCAATTGATTTAACATAAGTTTTATTGCACTGATTTAAAGTCTGTAATAATTATACCATAATTAAATATTTGTAATACTAAATTACATTGACAGTAATTAAATATTTTCAAGGAATAGACATTTTATCACAAAGTAGTCACAGCTTCCTTCCTTTTTATAAATAGACAAATTTAAATTATTTAAATAATACCATAATTTAAATTAATATTATAATTGAATTTATACAATAATTAAATTAATATCATAATTAATATCAATTAATTAACTAGAACGGAAGCAGTATCGATTAATTCATACAGATTTCATTTCAAATAGTCAAAACAGCGCCCATATATACAATTCACCATCTTACCCCATCCTCTATCTTATCCGGGGGGACGTAAAAACGACTAAGGGATTAAACATGCATATAAATAACATATATGCGACAGAATGAAAACTAGAAATGAAACTCTATACGTTTGATCATTATAGTATAGAAGGTCAAATTTCCCTGTTATTGTGGAAGACGCTCAAGTTCAACAGTGGGACGTAAACGCGTTAAAAATATAAAAAAAAATTAATTACTATTAACGTCATTATTATGTGATGTTCAGCAGAGGACAAGATATCAACAAAATGTTTCATGTATGTAGAATTCTTCATATTATAATTTTTGCCTTAATTACCCGGAACAAACAGATGGACAGACAGCCAGACAGACAAAAAGAATGTAAACTGGTTTTTAGGCATTGGTATTGTGCAAATAATCGTGTGAGACACTTCAATTGTATTTATTTTTGTATAAATATACCTACTAATGTATATTTCGATTTTGTTATTGAAAGTCTGCTATATACAATTGGATATATGCAACCAAATCGACAGAATCCTTACTAATATTATAAATGCGAAAGTAAGTTTGTTTGTTTGTTACGCTTTCACGCTTAAACCACCGAACCGATTTCAAAAATTCTTTCACCAGTGGATAGCTATAATATCAGGGAGTAATATAGGCTATATTTTATCCCGGTATTCCCACGGAAACGGCAGCTACGCGGGTAAAGCGACTGAACTCGAAGCGCAGCGAGGGTGGATTGCTAGTATTATATAAATAACTGCATCTAATATATAATGGAATTGAAAAGGCGTAATAATCATCACATCAAGAGTATGGATCTCTTCAATGAACCGAAATAGTAATTAGTTGTAATAAGGCATGTGATAATTATAGGCCTGTATCGAATTAACCAGAAGATTTCATATGGAGTTTTGTTTCAAAACTTCCTCCTTTTCCCTTGACGTTTTCCCATTAATTAAGAGTCATTAATCAACAACATTCAATAACTTACATATTCGCCACTTCAGTTATTAAATATAGGCAAATATAGATATTTGTCGAAGGGAGAAAATTTGAATCTATCTTAATCTATGTTCAATTTAATCAAAATTAGGCGAGGATTAGTAAAATTCATGATTATGAAACGATTGGGTATATTAGTAATGAATGAACATGGGTACCTCACCAACTGAAGATAATGGACTATCTGTAATCTAGGGTGCTTAGATTATTGAAAATAATCATTTCTGATTCTTTAGCGACATTCTGCACTCAATTTTTAGATGTCTGGCGAAAATAGAATACAATTTAATAACACGGTAAGTATAATAAATACTGAGCTGTATATCCTGTTTGACAAACTGTCCGAAAAATTGTTTGGAAAATCCAAAAGGGCACGCCTCAAGTACAATATTAATATAGATATTTTTTGTTCGAGTCATCGCTTCATGCCAGTAAGGCTAGAATACAGTACTACTTCAACGATTCGCGTTATGAGGCGTGCAAAATATTTTAAAGATATATATTAAAAAAAAATCGCGCCAACCCTGTGAAGCGAGATTTCCGCGCACGTGCTTAGTACAGCTGCCGCAAGTAGGTACGTATGACAAGATGTCTGAAGAAATAAGGGAAATTGGACACGAAATTCAAGATCAATAACCCCTTTTCTAAATATATGAGGCTTTTTTTTCAAGCAATTTGTGTGAATATTAATAGCTCTGTTAACCCTTGTTAGCCGTAGAGCCATGAGGATTTATCGACTCCACTCGTAAGGGGTAGACTTGTGGGATATTTTCATCTCTGGCCTGCGGGTTTCGTTGTAACACTTTGTATTTTTATTAATACAAAATTATTTTTTTAACCGCTGAGATTTTCTATTAATTATGTAAATAGTAATAAAATACCATACGCCTTAGAATTTACTATAACTAAAGTTTTCATCGCTTAGTATTGCATTTTTAAAAGTTGAATATTATGAAACATTCAATAAAAAATTGATAATAATTAATATAAGTAAATTAGCTATCCTCGCAACTTCGTTAGCTTAGATTACTTACATAATTATTTTTAATATTTATTTTACCATACATTTTATCTTTGTATTTCAAGTTATTAAGTCGACACGACACATACTGTTATTTTAACCAGAAATTTTTCGGACTTCAATTTCATTTTATGTGATTGATTATCGAAAACATAACACGATCGAAAAATACCTTATAGGTAATCAAGAAAAATTTAGTTTTCTATTAATGAAATAATTTTCAAAATTGTATCGACAGTTTTGGAGATTATCCCTCCCAAACTCACAAAATATCAAAGATCACAAACTTTCAGCACCTTTATAATATAGATATATGTATATAATAATGTCAACATCGAACAATACCAATTACATTCAAAAAATACCACAGACAGTTTCTGGAAACATTCGCCTTCTTACGTTGTAAAGGTATGGTATCTTTGGAATCCAAACAAGGAGAGCATTAGTCTTTGATATCTGACACTGAATATACATATGTATATAAACAAAGCTCATCGCCACTCCTCGTGGTAGCATAATATATACAAAGTAGGTATCTAAAATGTATATATTACAGCATCAAAGGAAGGTATATGTACATTCTCTTTATACGTATAATGTATATACATTATACATATTATGGCATTCATTAGCAAGTACGAATTTTTTTAACTGTACAGATGGCATAGTGGTTAAGATACCGACTTACAGTGCCAGTGTCGTGGGTTCGAATCCCACGCAGGACAACACTTTGTGCGATCCACAAATTGTTGTTCTGAGTCTGGATGTAACTTGCGTCCGTTAGCTATGTTTGAAAAGTCTCCCATAATACAAGGATTATTTCCTTTTTTTTTTTTGAGGTGGACCCCGGTCGGCGCACCCGCCGCCCGACTCCGTGCGGGGCGTTAGAGGGGCAGCGCGCGGCCCCGTAACCCACCCAACAGCACGTCGCCTTTGTCGTTGCGCCGATCACCGGTGCAGAGTTCCTTGACTTCAGTGCGCTACCTGACGGAATACCCTGAAGGAGTACCCATCGACATCCTCCCGGGATACCGATCGCCGTCGCAAGGCTAACCTATCCGCGGGTGTCGGACTAAATCCCCGGTCCGGTCACCCGCAGCCTCTGTTAGGGCGTCATCGGGAGCAGGATTATTTCCTTAGGGCAGAGTGTTGTTTAAAAAAAATCCTAATATTTATTAGTGTCAGGATCACACTGTTGAGTTGGGTCGCCATGCCCGAGGTACCACATTCTCGCAATTGTATTGCATAATATCCATGAGCAAGAGTTATCACTTACCATCAAGCCTGTATCAGGGGCACAGTCAACGACCTCGTTGCCTACCTTAAAATGGGATATGGTCCTCTGTTTAAAAAGGATCAAAGCGCAGTAATATATCATCCTCATCTCAGCCCATATAGGTCCCACTGTTGGGCTCGACTACGGGAGGAAAATTGACCTAATATACCATGCTGATTAGACGTGTTGGTATAGGGTTTTGTTTCGACTTTTTGGATATATATTATATGCATATCATAACCCTTAGTCGTCTTTTAAGACACCCACGGGCAAGAGAGGGGGTGGTGAATTATATTCATACTCCGTCAGCACACGGAAAAACGCAGTAATAAAATGCTAATGTGAAAGGTTCTCGTGTGGCGACCACGTATCGGACGACGCAGTGTAGGTGGACCGACGACCTGGTGAGAGTTGCTGGGCGTCGTTGTATGCAGGCAGAACACGCACTTTGTGGCAGAACATGAGGGAGGCCTACGTCCAGCAGTGGACGGCGATAGGCTGAAATGCTGATGATGAAAATGCTAATATTCAGATATCAATTTTCTACAAGAGCGTGGTACTGCGCTGGACGTGTCGACCAATTTATGGCTGCAGAAACTTTCAGCACTTTACCACTTAAATGTATTCTTTCCATATATGATATACTCTCTCAATTTAAATTATTAGCTTCTCCATATATAGTTAACCAATTAAATACCTTTGAGTTTCAAGAATGAACGTCTTTTATGGAGGTACAAGGAATTCGTAACTGTGAAAGTTGTATGAACAGTTATAAACTATTATTTATTATCACTAATTTCCATTTTCTTTATTGTTTTTTTTAAGGACTTTGGTAATCGCGACACGAATCTTTGTCAAGCCTAGTGTCACAAGAAATTAATTTCTTTTAGTTTTCGTATTCATCATTTCAGTTTAAAAACATCCAAATGTTGAGCTCGGACCTCCTACACTACCAGAGGAAAATTGACCGACTACGCTGGTCAGATGGATAGGGTTTTATTTCCACAGAGGGCCATGGCGGTCAGGGTGATACACGGATACCGCACGGTGGCGACGGAGGCAGCGTGCCTGTTGGCCGGAACTCCCACGTGGGACCTGGAGGCGGAAATGCTCGCCGGTTTGTATCGGCGGGTGTCGGGGGTGCGAGCGGAGGGCGGTGTGGTCTCGTTGAGGGAGCTCACCGCCTGGCGCGTCGACGCCCGCCGAGACGTCATTGCCCGTTGGGCAAACTCCAGGTCGGGCATTGAGGCCAACGCGGCGGCCGTTTTACAGGCTGTTGGAGAGTGGGGGGCCCGGAATAGGCTGGACTTCTCCCCAGGTAAGTCAGCGAGTATGACGCTGAGGGGGCGTTTCCAGAGGCCTCCCACAATACGTCTTGGGGGGAGCTCTGTCAGGGACGTCAAGTGGACTACTGTTCTGGGGGTGGTGCTGGACGCGGGTCTGTCTTTCACGCAGCATACGCACTCGATTGGCGAGCGAGCGGCCAAGTGCTTTGGTAAGGTGGCCCGCATTTCGTCGTCTTCGTGGGGCGTTCGTTACAGGGCTCTTAAGACCCTGTATCACGGGACATATGTGGCGACGATTGCGTATGGTGCGGATGTATGGTTCCATAGAGCCGATCTCTACGCGGTTAAGAGCGCGTTGTTACGCTCGCAGAGGGCTGCGCTCGTTCTGCTCACCAAGGCATATCACACGACCAGTACGGCTGCCCTGCTGGTCATCGGTGCTGGGAGAGCAGCGGCGGCGTGCCAGGACGCGACTAGGCAGGAATATCGGGATAGGCGGAGGGCTATATGGACGGATGTTGTTGCTCAGTGGCAGGCGCGGTGGGATCGTGAGGACAAGGGGAGGGAGACATATCGGTTTTTCCCGGACGTGGCGACTCGCCTCAAGGCGACTTGGGTCGAGCCGGACTATGAAACCTCCCAATTACTAGGGGGTCATGGGTGCTTTCGCAGGCGGCTGTACGATTTAGGGCTAGGAGCTCACGCGGAATGTAGCTGCGGCGAAGGAGATGAGGACATGCACCACGTTCTGTGGGCATGTCCCTTCTATGATGAGATTAGGTCGGGGATGCTCTCGGGGATACATTGCGACGGAGAAGGTCCGGTATACTACACGGATCTCGTGGCTTCGGAGGCAAACTACCGGCAGTTACGGGAATTCGCGCACGCCTGGTACAAGGCCCGCCGGCTTGAAGACCAGGTTGGCAGGATAAGCCAAGATGGCAGCCAGAGTAGCGGGTGAATGTGGCTAGCTAGCAGGAATACCGCGGACGACGAAGTTCGTACCGTGTGCTGTCCGCCCTAGTTATACAGGGAGAAGGACACAGGGCAAAGGATGAAGGAAGTTAAATAACTTGTAGAGATTCAAGAAGCATGTGCATACTTACGCAAAGAGCATGGTGTGCATATGTATCTCGATGATTCGGCCTATATGACCAAGATGTCGAAAAGGCCATGGGTGGTTGGAAGGATTTGCCCGTTGGGCAGTCCGGCTGGAGAGGCCTCGGTTCGGGGTGCGAATCGTGGAGGCCTTCCGGCCGGTGCTGATGCAGTGGAACGGCGGCACAGGGTGCTCTCCTTCCGACTGGTGCAGGTGCTGACGGGGCATGGATGCTTCGCCAAATACCTGCACAAGGTCGTTAGGAGGGAGAGTACACCGTCCTGCCACCACTGCGATTGCGACGAGGACACGGCGCAGCATTCGCTCGAGGTCTGCGATTCTTGGGCAGAGCAGCGCCGTGAACTCGTCGCAATCATCGGTGCCGACCTGACGCTGCCGACTATCGCTAGGGCGATGTTCGACAGCGTCAGGAACTGGGACGCGGTCGCAGCCTTCTGCGAGGCAGTGATCTCGCGGAAGGAGGGGACGGATCGCCTACGCGAGGAGCGCAGCATCAATGAGGCGATCCACCGCTGGCGACTGGGGCAGCGTAGGCGCGAGTTCCTGCGCCTCATGCCGCCCTAGCCGAGGCCGCGGGTGACGTGACCGGGGAATTAGTGCGTCACTCGCCGCGAGGCCGACCACGTGAGGAAAGACCGACATCCCCTCTCCCCGAGGGGGGGACGTCGGTCGATGGGAGGGTACCCCAAATAGGGGATATGCCGTCGGGCCAGCCACTGACGTCAAGTCACCCTGCTCCGGTGGTCGACCCAACGACGAAGGCGAATGCATCGTGGGTGGGTTGTGGGTGTGCGTGCTTACGCTCCTCTGTCGCCCCGGACGGAATGGTGCGAGGAGCGCGCCGACCGCAACCCACCCCAGAAAAAAAGCCTTATATTTATGAAGTGAATCATTAGGTTCACTTCATAAATATAAAAGGAGAGTGTTGTCATCACTCAATTCTATGTAACTCTTCTCTTTTTCTCTTTTTTTAATAATGAAGAATTAGGATTTATTTTGTTTGTTTCTCTCTTTCTTTTTTATATTTTGTTTCCCTAATTTGTTACCATTTCTGTGCATGCTGTGATAGCTTAACAATTGAGCATTTAGTTTAATTTTATGTTATATTTATATTTTAATATTTCTAATGTTCCAATTACTAACTGTCCTTAAATGAATAAATAGGTAGGTAATTAAATGTTATATGCACATAGATGTGATGATATTATATTTTATTTTATCATCATCATTTCAGCCCATACACGTCCCACTGTAAGACTTCGGCCTCCTCCACTATGAGAGAGAAATTGACCTACTATACCACGCTGGTCAGACGTGTTGGTATAGGGTTTTGTTTTGAGATTTCCTTCTCTTGCATAGATATTATATGCATCACACGTCCAAGGTGACCATAAACGCTGCAAAGTGTTCGAAACGTCGGGCAATCAAAAATCAAATACAAACGCACAAATAGTATTTTTATTTAAAATTATAATATTAGGTCTTTACCTATGTAATTACCGTTCTGCAGTACTGGCCATTTCAACTAAAAATAATTTTTTTTTGGCTAAGAATTCTAATTTCAAATTAATTTTATTTTTACCTATTTAAATAGCAACTAATATTTCCAATAAACATTTTTATATAATAAAATATTTCACTATTCCGTACTCATTGTTATCCACGACGATGATAGCTTTTCCCCTTTCAAACTAAACTTCGACCGTGTGCCGCGTTTGTTTGATTACGAAATGCTTTCCCACGGGATATCCTTGTTTGAACAGGATAAAATGTCCTCGAGAAAATCTTATCTCCCTTCGTATCAAAAATATCCCCGCGTAACAAATAATGATAGAAACATATAATACAAATTTGACAAGAAGTTTCGCATCAAGAACTTTTGTGGTTTTGTGATTCTTTATACGATTTTTTTATTGCTTTTAATAGCAAACGATCCGTGTGGTGACGGAGTAAGAATAGAATTCACCACTCCCTATCTTGCCCGTGGATGTCGTAAAAGACGACTAAGGGATATAAAACGCATATAACATCTATGCAAGAGAAGGAAACCTCGAAACGAAACTCTATACCAACCTGTCTGGTATAATAAGGTCGGTTACCCTCCTATTATGGAGAAGGCTCGAGCCCAACAGTGGGACGTGTATGGGCTGAAATGATGATGATGATGAATAGCAAACAACTCACCTGATTGTGAGTGATACTGTCGCTGACAAACCGTTAAGAAAGCGAAACGCGTGTGAATGCAGTTCGATGATATTAAAGACATCATTAAAACCACAACACACGCAAACGACCTCAGAAAGTTGGGCTTACGGCTCTCTTGTTTACCGAACGAGGTGCAGTAACAAATAGTAATTTCAAGTAAATCTGAGTAGTAACTCAGACATCGATTTTCTGCGAGAGCGTGGTACTACTCGAGACCGGCCGCGGCTATAGACAGACAACTGTCGACAATGTGGTCCTCCTACATAGAGATACAGATTTGGAAACGATGAGATAAAACCAATTTACTAATTTCATTGCTGCATTAGCATTTGTTTGTATAATTGTATTCTTAACAAAAAAAAACGCTATGGACAATATACGCTAAATTGTTTAAACTGTACCCAGTGCTCAACTAAAGAAAAAGATATTTAACGAGATAGGGGATCTCCCCTATTTACCATTACGTAAGACTATTGCGTAAAATTATATTTATAGAAATTGTAGTATCTCTACAACGGTTTCTATAATTATAGTTTTACTTTAAACTCAATAATTTTCTTTTGGACCAGAATGCGATTGCGAAAATTCGGCAAGAAACTCTTCATTTGTCTTATTTTATTTAAACGATTTATATATAAAATTGTATTCAGGGTATTTAGTGAGTACTAGCAACCTGCCCTCGCTTCGCTTCGGTTTTAGTCGTTTTACCCGCGTAGTTCCCGTTCCCGTGGGGATACTGGGATAAAATATAGCCTAGTTTACGCCCTGATATTATAGCTTTCCATTGGTGAAAGAATTTTTGAAATCGGTCCAGCCGTTTTGAAGATTACGCGGAACAAACAGACAGACAGACAAAATTTTTTTAATTTGTATTTTAGTCATAGGTGCCGTGCAAATAACCGTGTGGGCATGAAAAAAGTCTAATATTTTGACATTACAAACAGACACTCCAATTTTATTTATTGGTATAGATTACCTTCAATGTGCATCCCTTTGACACAGGTTATAATTTTTTCAAAATAAAATTTCACAGACAAGACAAAAGAACGAGATCTGGATGAAGACTTGATTGTGGAAACAACCGGCACCCGCTCACGAGATGACAAAACTATAGCAGTCATAATTTTCCTAGGCAGAGAACCTACAGTGAGCATGACAATTATCATGTTTCCAGGGACGTCAAGTAACTTGGTAGCAATGGTCAGCCCAATGGCGAAGGGGAGGGAAAATGGTGGGTTATAAGACCTGCGTACGTACGCGTACGCGGCACACGTAAGGCAGCATGCGTCCAGACCATAGCGCCAAAAAAGGGCGACGGTTTAGAATACAATACTACCCCTTACTTTCCCGTAGAAGCTATCAAACTTGGGTAAATAGTAATTAGGAGAATAGGAAATAGCACTTTCCTGGGAAATGCATAAGGCACTCGCGAACCCGCCTGGCGATTATGGCATTAACCCCCACTGTTGAGACCTCCCAAGACCTCTCATAGGCCTCTATGTCCTATAGTGGACCTAGAATACTTATGACATGCTTACATCACTGGTTCATCATATAGAAATTGAAACTGTTTGATGTATTCCATAGTTGACAGACATGTATGCAAACACAATTCCCAAAAATCCTCGGTTTATTTAAGCAATAACTCAAAGTATGTTTCGTAAGAACACTCTTGTTCTATCATCGTGCAGCTAAGAGCATCAACAGACGCAATGCGATATTAATAGCAACGAACACTGGCGGGTTATCGCGAGAAATACTCTTACTCACACTTTTGGGTCATTACCATTGGTTTCATTCTACTCGATTTGTTTTTATTACAATTTTTATAATGAAAGACTCGAACGTAAATTCTGAATCAAGATATTACGCGTATCCTAATTCAGAACTTTTTGAATTAAAAAAATACAATTAATGGACACATTAAGAATAACCCTTTTTTTGGGGGGTGGGCCATGGTCAGCAGCCCGGTTCCGTCCGGGGCGACAGAGAGGCGGCGCGCGGCTCCATGGCCCACCCGTACCACGCGTCGCCTTCGTTGTTGGGCAGACCACCGACGACGACCGAGTTCCTTGTCCTCAATGGTCGGCCCGACGGAATACCAGGATAAAGAATTACCCAACATCGCATCCAAACTCATTGCAGTCGGCAAGAGAGACCACTGCTTTACCTGCTTTGTTAATTCGATATCATATTGTTATTAAAGAAAAATTAAGCTGTAGCATTTTTCAATTGCCTATGGCATCAGAGAGCTCACCAGAAGCAATTGTATTCCATGGTAAATGGCCACCGCTGCATATGGAGATTTAAAAGATCAAAAGACCTACAATTAAGATCTTGTTTAAATAATCATCTGCCACAGTACTTCGAAATTCACCATAACAACAGTACTAACGTCCGCTGGGACAACGCGTTTAAAACATACATAACTTTGAGTTTTAAGTCATAATAATCAAATATGTAATAAATAAGCAGCAGTTATCGGATATACTGAAGAAGAGTGGTAGGACCACACTGTCGACAGTTATCTGTCTACAGCCGCAGGCCGGTCCGTCCGGGGCAGTACCACACTCTCGCAGAAAATCGACGTCTGAGTAGTAGCGATTTGTTACTGCGCTTCGTTCGGTGAGCGAGAGAGCCGGAAGCCCAACTTTCTGAGGGTGTTTGCGTGTGGAGGGTTTTGGTGGTGCCCTTGGTATCACCGAGCCTCAATGCACGCATTCATACTCCCTTCACTTTCTTCGCGGTAGGTCCATGAGCGGCAGCAACACTTACCATCAGGTGTACTGTTTGCTCGTTTGTCACCGTTTGTAATAAAAAAAAAAAAGTTTGACGAAATAATAACCTATCATCTAATATGGATTTTACATAGATTTTATATACTGAAAATAAAGTTAAAAAGATAATCTATCATCACCACATTTTGTTGCTATCTTTAAGACATTTAAGAGTAGGTACGCCACATGCATAGCACGAGTATGTATGTAATGGACTACTAGAATTTAGTTACTTTACCACTTAGAATAGGTACACTGCCAAATTATGAAATACTTGAAAACGTCTATTTTATAGCAGAGAAAAACAGTAAGATTTTCGATTTATTAAAGTTTGAATCAAACTTTAGAAAGTACTAATTTACATTCGAGTTACCGTGGTAATTACATATCGACTCTAAGTGATTCATCTCACGTCACAGCTACTGGTTCAATTGTCGAGTTATTATTCATTTATTAAAGGAGCAATGTTTAGTCTTGGTATGTTTTCGATAAAGTTAAATAATATATATGTATATACTATAAGGAAACCTTTTGTTCTCTTAGTGAAATTCTAATTATAATTTTATATCGATTGTTCTCATAAAGTTATAATAATATTAAGTAATTTTGCCGTAACATATGTTCATTCGCTTATTACAAATTTCAAAACAATTGACCTTACGGGATTTTTCGTTCTATTCCAATTACTGGGTCGACTCAACGTGTACTCTTCGTTCAAGTTTCTGCAATAATTTTATGATCTGTCGCCTACTGGACGTCAACTTACCTTGAGTAAGTCATTGTTAATCATCAGATGTAGTTGGTCATCTCTTACACTCCAGAATTTTAAGGGTTGTATTTTAGTCGCCTACAACAAAATATGGTGTCATAAACGAACTTCGATTGTAAGAAGTTGTTCTTTTCGGTTTTAGATTCTAAATAATATACAAAATATCAACAGTTCAATGAGATTTGACTTTTTGGCACATGAAATGTAATAATAAGCTTCTACAGAAATCCTACACATACAACTTTCTTTATGGCATTTAATAATGAAAAAAAAAATCAGTAAACTCAAGAGAATTCTCTTAATTTTATTTCTTTGACGTTTACTCAATACTGGCAGCTGTAGCACGAATCTGCAGCTAGTTGCCATTAACGAAAAAGAAATATAAAAAGCTCAATACAGGGCAAAAATAGATTATTTGTATAAGCCTTTTGTTCTCAAATATAGAACACAACAAATAGGTTAGGCCGAAAAGAAAAGGATCGTTTAACGGTCGGTTTCGCAAACTTTTGCCAACGAAAATCCGCCCCTTAAGCTGATTAGGAAACATGTATGTGGATGGTTTATATAGACGAGTAAAATTTTGCGTCAAACCAGTTTCATATCTATATATTTGTAATAAATTCATGTTTAAATTTAGGTACTTTTTTATCGTTTAAGTCATTGTCCGTAGGAACAAATAATGATCTATACAAATAATTAAAATTAAAGTGTCTGTTTGTAATGTCAAAATACTGGGCTTTTTTCATGCTCACACGGTTATGCACGACACCTATGCCTAAAATACAGTTTAAATTTTTTAGTCTATCTATCTGTCTGCCTGTTTGTTTGAGGTAATCTTCAAAACGGTTAGACTGATTTTGATAATATTTTACCACCATTAGGCTGTCTATATAAGGTAACTTGGGCTATATTTTATCCCAGTATTCCCACAGGAATGGGCACTATGCGGGTAACTGTTAGGCTTAAGCCTCCTTCACAATGGGAAGAAAATTAACCTATCACCATCAAACGTATTGATATAGGGTTACATAAGGAATTTTCCTTATCTTGCACAGATGTTATCTGCGTATTATAAACCCTTTTAATATTTTTTTTTGTGTGTGGGCTATGGTAAGCGCACACGCGGTCTATGTCGTCCGGGGCGACGAAAGGACGGCGCACTGACCCCCCCTTCGTCGTTGGACCGACTACCAGTGCCGAGTTCCTTGTTCTCAGTGGTCGGCCCGAAGGAATATTATAAACCCTTAGCCGTCTTCTACGACACCCGCGCGTAAGAAAAGTAAGTATACAAATTACAAAAACATTTGACAGATATTGTTTCAAATATAACGAACAATAATAATGTTAGCTTTCATGTTAGTCCGCTTAGTAATGCGATATAATCTGTACTGTATAAGAAGGTGACGCATATGAAAATATTCGATGACTTTACAATAAGAGGACACCTATGTAACTTACATATCAATGCATAAATCAACATTATATGAAACTAGCTGACCCAACAGACGTTGTTCTGTTCAAATATAAAAAAGGGCCACCTAGCGACTTTTTGCAATATATGAAAAAGATAACATATTCAGTGATCGGGTCATCTCGTGATCGGGTGCTGCTTGTGGGATCTGGTCCAGCCATATTTTCTTCCTTTCTTTATGCTTTAATTTTTTTTTTTTCTTGTACTAAATCTTGAAAATTTATACATATATACAATTTCGAAGGGCATCACACTGGAGCTAATACCACATATGTTTTACGAAGCATAATATTATGTATATTTAAAGGATTAAGAAAAAAATGACTGCCCGCTGAGTTTCTTGCCGGATCTTCTCAGTTTGTGGCCGCGTTCCGATCCGGTGGTAGATTGTTGTATTGTATTCAAACGTGTAATTTGACAATATATAAGTGCCCTTAAGGGGCCTATGCAGAATAAATGATTTGATTTGAGTGGACCACAAGTAATTTGGATAAGAGCAGGATAATAATGATGATTATCATGAAATTATAAAATACCAATCGTTAATGATACTGATGATTTGCCGTGTGGTGACAGAGTAAGAATACACTCCCTATCTTGCCAGTGGATGTCGTAAAAGACCACTTTTTTTTTTTGGGTGGGTTGCGGTCGGCGCACTCCACGCACCCCTCCGTCCGGGGCGACAGAGGGGCGTATAGCACGCAACACCCGCAACCCACCCGAACACCACGTCGCCTTTGTTGGGCCGACCAGCGGATGTACGCATATGACATCTATGCAAGAGAAGGAAAACTCGAAATAAAACCCTATACCACTCTGTCTGACCAGCATGGTATATAGTAAGGTCAGTTTCCCTCCTATTGTGGAGGAGGCTCCGGCCCAACAGTGGGACGTATATGAGTTGAAATAATGAATGATACTGAATTAAAATATAAAATAGGCAACGGTCTTTGATAAATCTTCAACTGGGCATCTACGTCCACTTTTGTACAGTGGTCTCTTCAAGAGGAAACAATCCATAAACGCTTTGACCCACCCGGGTTAGAACTTTTAGTTTTCCAAGAGAACGCTGCTATTGGTTCTTCAGGTAGATTTTACGAATCTCACGGTGCAGTAGACATTTATGTTGTACCAATCCTATGTATGCCGACATACTACTGACAGTACATTGGTAAGTACAGTAGCTGTTATTATTCTGAAGGTGTGACAAGCCCTAAAAATTAAATAAACATGATATTTGACCAAACCATTACATATAATATGGTGTAAATTTGAGCCACTCGATTCTTATATATTGTTGTTACATCGCATTCCTGTCGCAACAACGAATTAAATGGTTGAAAAAAATGTCGGCGGCCATGTTACATGTACAAATTATCAATAATCAACGGTTTCTCGTGTAATTGAAACACAAAGTTGGTTCAATGGATGTTGGAAAGTGGCTGTGTCAATATTGGTGGACGCTGGGTAACCGGACGGTGTAATTATACACTGGGGTATGAAATAGGGTTGTCATGTGATACCCTTTATCCTCCAAAAATGGTCTATATATAAATAGCTGACCCAACAGACGTTGTTCTGTTCAAATAAGCGCCACCTACCGGGTCCAATTGTGAATCTAAACCATTCTCGGATATCCTCGAACACACAAAAAATTTCATCAACATTGGTCCAGCCGTTTAGAAGGAGTTCAGTGACATATACACGTACAGAGGAAATTTATAGCTGACCCAACAGACGTTGTTCTCTTGAAATAAAATGAAACAGCGCCGCGCCACCTATCGGGTCCAATTGTTCACAATTCTAATTCTAAACCATTCTCGAATCCCCTTGAACACACACAAAAAATTTCATCAACATCGGTCCAGACGTTTAGGAGGAGTTCAGTGACATACACACACGTACACAAGAAATATATTTATAAGATAATATTAAGAACCTTTGCCCACCATCATAAGAGCAGGATGGTCTTATATCAATTAGTTATATTTAATCTGTTTCCATGTGGTGACGGAGTAAGAATACAATTCACCACCCACTAACTTACACGTGGGTGATCGTACGAGACGACTAAGAGATATAAAACGCATATAACATCTATGCAAGAGAAGGAAAACTCGAAATATAACCCTATACCAACACGTCTGACCAGCGTGGTATAGTAGGTCAATTACCCTTCCATTATGGAGGCGGCCCGAGCCCAACAGTGGGACGTATATGGGCTGAGATGATGATGATGATGAATCTGTTTCCATCGTATATATTCGAAAACTGTTGCAATAATCGTTATTTAATGTATAGTCCTCTAGAACAGGAAAGTCTACTGCCATTGACCATAAGTATATATTTGTGAGCTGATTCTGGAAATCGAATATTTTACTCAGACGGACAAGGAATATACCGAAATTTGTTCTTTCGGGCAACTATTCTCATTGAGAA
Organism: Lymantria dispar; assembly: GCA_032191425.1. Taxonomy (NCBI): domain Eukaryota; kingdom Metazoa; phylum Arthropoda; class Insecta; order Lepidoptera; family Erebidae; genus Lymantria; species Lymantria dispar. The sequence goes on along the minus strand of CM063445.1, from coordinate 6,088,459 downwards.
CATCTGGCGAATTCGAAACGTTACGTCTACGCGGTACTGTGTGATAAACCATGTGTCTGGAGAGACGGCATAGTGGCGCGAAGCCTATAATCCACCGTATTTCCCTGCGTATTGACACGGCCAACGGAATCCATTCATTGACTTTGGTAAATATGCCAGTAGGCTTTTTTGTAGCACTATTATCTAGACATACCGCGACCGAACCATCCAAGGCGATGGAAAATCGACGTGCGGCACATAACCAACTATATCAACTCCAATTTGCCATTAAGTTGGCTATTGTTATTGATACTTAGATTTTGGTGGGAGATGTGACAACCCTAATGAAAGTTGAGGTAGACACGAACACAATGCAATGTCGGTGACTTGGCCACTGAGCCTTGTTTGTACTAGCGTGTGTGCCTTCTCTGTAGTGAGCAAATGTCCTCAAAGTGTGATGTAATTTGAATGTTTTTGAATGTTAATTGTACTGTCACATTTATCTGATATCCGGTAGTCCGGTTAAAGTGGTCGATTGTTTTAATATCAAACATATTGAAGGTAGGGACACGATATCGAAACGAAAGTATCGATACTGTATTCATGAGTAGTATCAAAGAAAAACTATCGTACTCAATAAGTATCGAAACAAAAGTACCTATCGATACTCCAAAGTATCGAATACTGAGTACTTTTCCTAGAATCTATGTCAGGATGTGCTTTTTTTTTAGAAAATTGTCCCTCTGTATTCGGATTAAAATATGTCGAGCCACTTTTTTGAAGGTTCATTACGCTTTAGCTAGACTGCGTTACCATAAGCATGAGCCGTAAGGTCAAGTTTAACATAGATACTTTCTACAATTTGTTCGATACGATACCTGCCTAAAAGTACTCATTGAGTAAAAGTATCGACTACAAAAGTATCGGGTATCGAAAGACAAGTACTAGATACCTAAAAGTATCGATACTTTTTTCGTGTCCCTAATTGAAGGAGTTTTACTGAGACGATCGTGTAACACTTGTAATTCGTATTACTTATTGATTTTTGAAGTGGCAATGGACAGGACAAATCGTTCAAGGAACCGACAACCGCTGGCGAAGAAAGGCTCTCGAGTGGCGTTTACGTATCGAAAGACGCGGTTGCAGGACGACTGAGCCTCCCACCACAGTAGGAGCGAAATTGATCATATGCCACCATGCTCGTCAGGCATACTTGTATAGAGATTTATTTTGAATTTTCCTCCTCTTGCATAGATGTTGATTGCATATTATATTCCTTAGTTGCCTTTTACGACATTCACACGTAAGAAAGAGGATTGTGATTGGTAATCTTACTTCATCACCGCAAGGAACAATACAAAACCTATCTACCGCAAATTAAACGATTTTAATAATATGACACTTCCGTGTGGTGACGGACTAAGAATACAATTCACCATTCCCTATTTTGCCCGTGGATTTCGTAAAAGACGACTAAGGAATATAATATGCATATAACGTCTATACAAGAGAAGGCAAACTGAAAGAAAAACCCTATACCAACCCGTCTGACCAGCGTGGTATAGTCGGTCAATATCACTCCTATTATGGAAGAAGCTCGAGCATAGCAGTGGGAGGTATATTAGAGCCGAGATGACATTCTTACTAATATTATAAATGTGAAAGTAAGTTTGTTTGTTACGCTTTCACGCTTAAACCACCGAACCGATTTAAAAAATTCTTTCACCAATGGAAAGCTATAATATCAGGGAATAACATAGGGTATATTTCATCCCGGTATTCCCACGGGAACGGGAGCTACGCAGGTAAGGCAACTGAACCTGAAGCGAAGTGCGGGTTGCTAGTATTTAATAAAATGACTTATTTGCCGACAGTAAAGTTAGAACTAGATTTTTATATGACGAAGCGGACCCACTTGCAACGAGTTATTATATCTGCAATAATATGTCCACGAGTGCAACGTTCAGCGTCCACTTATAAGTGTCAATGTGTCCATGTTTGGACAAGCGGACCGCACTCCCGTTGTGATGTAATGAAATGCGTCGGCGCCGAGATCAGACCTTTTAAATCCGCACGAGATTGAGACGGGAGTCGTTTTGATTAAATGACGCATGACGTGGATCTACTTATTGAAGTAATACTTCTTTTGGCGCGGTAGGGGAAAATTATGAGAGGAAATTAGGAGAGTAAGTAAATAGGGGAAAACGATACGTTAGCTAATCAACATTTTTTACTAATAATAATATCAACTAGATTAATGCGTTATAATAAAACTTTCAATGTATTAAATACCAACCTTTTTTATTATTAACGTCGTTTTTAGAGTTCCGTATCCAAAGGGTAAAAACGAGACCCTATTACTAAGACTGCGCTGTCTGTCCGTCCGTCTGTCTATCACCAGGCTGTATCACAAGAACCGCAATAGCTAGACAGTTGAATTTTTTACAAATTATATATTTCTGTTACCGTTATAACAACAAATCATAATCATCATCGTCGCAGCCCATACACGTCCCACTGTTGGGCTCGGACCTCCTCCACAATGGGAGGGAATTTGACCTACTATATCATGCTGGTCAGACATGTTGGTATAGGGTTTCATTTCGAGTTTTCCTTCTCTTGCATAGATGTTATGTGCATGTTATACCTATCCCATAGTCGTCTTGTACGACATCCACGGGCAAGATAGGGAGTGGTGAATTGTATTCTTACTCCGTCACCACACGGAATGATGAATTACAACAAATACTAAAAACAAAATAAATATTTAAGGGGTGCTCCCATACAAAAAACGCCATTTTTTACCTAGTCAATGGTACGGAACCCTTCCTGCGCGAGTCCGATTTACACTTGGCCTATTTTTCTACAAAGGTAGGATAAGGCGAAGAACAAAATTTTCTAGAATGATTTTTATCTTGTTACGCCAAAGTATAACTTCTCTTGCGTGCGTACATAAGTACACATCCTCATCATTTAGAATTAAATTTGCCATGGTGACGAATGAAGAATACAATTTACCAACGGCTCTCTCGCCCATGGGTGTCGTAAAAGAAAACTACGGAACATAGAATGCATATAAAATCTATGCAAGAGATAGAAAACTTGATATAAAACTATAACAAAACATAGGAGCCGGAGATCAATAGTAGGTCTCGTGTAATCTAGAGATAAAAAGCAAAAAACAAGTCAATGCATTATTTAGGAGCACTAGCGTCAACGAACAATCCACTTCATGAGTCCGAGGCCGATATTAATCCATATCAATTCGGGACTTAAAAATTTACAAATTTTAATTTAAGATCAAACCAATTAATTTTAAGATCCAGAAACACTAATTGTTTGTTCATAGTTTTAAGTTTTCATATCTGTCGACAGTCCTCATGACTGCTTCGTGTTCTTTTTTTTAAAATCTCTGTCAGCAGACGGACCTCCTGTCCGTGTCGAGATTGGGAGGTTTATGGGTTGCGGAGAAATAATAATTTTATGTGATTTGATTTTGGATTATGTCTGTCTATGTTTGTAGCTAATTGAAGTTCTAAAAACCATTAGAGCCAGTCAAAATAGTTGTCATACTTTGTATACTTGTTCTGTCATAAATGAGAGACGATGTATAATAGGCTGTACCTAGATAATGGAGTAATTTAGACATAAAACTACTCATTCCTTTAATAATACACTGTCTTCTCTCATGTTTTAACTTTATAGCCTACCATAATATGAAACATTAAAGTGTCTATAAAACATTAAAGTGGATAAAAAATACATGGATAATAATGTCTCATTTATAATGTGTTGCAAACTAAATATTAAAATATATCCTCAAAGAGAATTCTCATTTGCCTAACAGTTACTACAGAGCTTGTACAAATTTGACAATGAAGACATAAAAAGTCCGCTCGTAACCATGTACAATGTAGTGTTCGAAAATTCGGGCACTCAAAAATCAAATACAAAAGCGATAAAATCCGTAAAAATTGTTTTATGTATTTACAAGATATAAAAAGTATGCTCTTGAGACTTAGGTTTTGAGAATAACAGCATCCATAAACTAGTAAGGGCTAAACTTTGGCGATTGCCGTGTGGTAACGGCAATGAATACAATTCACCAATTCTGTGCCGCCCGCGGGTGCCGTCAGCTACGATACACGTCCCACTGGGGTTTTATTTCGAGTTTTCCTTCTCTAGCATAGATCTTATATGCATATTATATCCCTTAGTCGTCTTTTACGACACCCACGGGTAAGAGAGGGGGTGGTGAGTTGTATTCTTACTCCGTCACCACACAGAAAATGCATATAATGGTCAAAAATAATACATTGCTTATTTTTTTTTTATGTTGTTGTATAGGCTCAAGTCCAGTAGAGGAAGGACATAGGTATATGAGCTATGGTGAACCTTAGCGAAAATAATTTATAAACATCTTTTAAAGATTTTTCCTCTTAATTTATGTAGTAGATTGTTATTGACTTACCGTCAAATTTGATTGCTCTGTTAGTGAGTGTGTCTGCGAGCTTGCTGAGCTCGCTCCACAGAGCCGACTCGAGCTGCGCTCGCGCCGCCTGTGTGAGGCGGTCACGCGCACCCGTGCCGCAGCAACCCTTGTTCAAGCATAATTCACCCGCATCTGTGGAAAAACAACTTGTGTTTAAAATATTGTTAATATTTATAACAAAATATCACCACTTTTTTTTTAAAGACAACACCCTGCACTAAGGAAATAATTCTTGTATTGCGGAGGACTTTACAAACATATATAATTCATCATCATCATCATCTTGCTCTTATCCCAATTACTTGGGGTCGACGCAATATGTCATCTATTTTGACATATTGCAAAAAGTTTCGGCAATGACTTTTATGACCGGCCGCCTGCCTGACGTCAACCCTCCTTGGGAATGTAATCGTTGACCCAAATGGTACCAGATGGAGTTGGTCCGGGTCAATCTAGGGCTCTTAGTCGTCTTTTACGACACCCACGAGCAAAGCAAGGGTTGGTAGTATTCGAAGCCGCTATCACACAGCTACACAAACAAATATAATTAACAAATATATTACAAACATATATAATTAACGAACACAAATTACATTCAGACTCAGAACAACAATTTGTGAATCGCATGAAGTGTTGCCCTGCAATTTTTTTTTTTTATAGGTGGTCTATGGTAAGCGCACGCGCGGGCCAGTCCCACCGGGGCGATGAAAGGACGGCGCGCGGGCCCATAACCCACCCGTACCCACGTCACCTCGTTGTTGGGCCGACCACCGGAGCAGATGTGACTTGTCGTCAGTGGTCGGCCTGACGGATTACCCTTTTGGGTAACCTCACCTCTCGACGTCCTGGGACGTCGGTCACCGTCGCGCGGTCAGCCTCTCCGCGGGTGACGGACAATTCCCCGGTCCGATCACCCGCGGCCTCGGCTAGGGCGGCATTAGGCGCAGATACTCGCGCCTGCGCCGCCCGAGTCGCCGGCGGCGGAACGTGTCACCGAATAGGAGCTCTACTCGCACACGATCCGCCGCCTCCTTCCGTGAGATTATGGCCTCACAGAAGGCGGCGACCGCGTCCCAGTTCCCGACGCTGTCAAGCATCTCCCTGGCGATGGTCGGCAGCCCAGGTCGACACCGATAATTGCGACGAGTTCACGGCGATCCCCCTCCCATGCAGCACACTCCTCGAGCGTGTGCTGCGCCGTGTCCTCGTCGCAACTGCAGTGGTGGCAGGACAGTGTGCTCTCCCTCCTGAAAATCTTGTGCAGGTACTTCCCGAAGCAACCGTGCCCCGTCAGCACCTGCACTCTTGAATTTCCACTGGTGAAAGAATTTTTGAAATCGGTTCGGTGGTTCAAGCGTGAAAGCGTAACAAACAAACAAACAACCTTACTTTCGCATTTATAATATTAAGTATTAAGGATATAATCATCATCACCCTGCTCCTTTATTACTTAGGGTCGACTCAATATGCATGTACTACTCCTTTACATTACATATTACAAAAATTATTGTGAATAGTTTTATGAGCGGCCGCCTGTCTGATGTCAACACTCCTCGGGAAATGTAGTTGTTGATCAAATGGTAGATGGAGGTGGCCTGATATTTGTAAAATTCTTAGTCTTCTTTTACGAACCCACGAAATACTTTGATCTTGGAAATGTCATCGAAACCCCGTTTGCTCGAGGGTCACGGTAGATTATAGTCCATAAAATATAGGATGATCTCTGTGACAGTTGTCCCTAGTGCTGTCACGCTTACGATAAAGTCCGTAGTTTTTTATCGATAAGCTCTTTATTTTTATAATTGTGATTTTCTATTATAATTAAAATACAGTCGATGAAAATCTTTTTGAATTTTATTTCAAACAAAAAGTGTTTTTTGACTCTTTTAATTATTCAAAAGGAGTACAATCAAGGTATAGGTCAGTATTATCGTCATCACTGGAGCGTTCCTGCTAGAACATTTATAATTTTTTGCCAAATGGGGACAGTCGTTAAATCAATCAATCAATTACGACTGTTTTATAAATTAATATGTCTAGTTTATTGACAATAATGCGTCATCTACTCTGAGACGAAAAGTAGTTTTTTAATCTTTAATTAATTCAATTTATGTATTTTATAATGTAACTGTCTGTTTTAATTGTGAAAAATATGTTGAAAGTTTTATATAGGTACTGTATTGGGATTGTTTCTTTTATGAATAATTTAATAAAGATCGGTTATCGATTTACGTATATCGACTGTCCCATCTCGATTTTATTTTCAGTCCAGTATGACTTTGTACGTGTGTAAGCGTCATTTATGTATAAAATGTTTACTAGGTATTTCAGTACTTATGAGGTACATTTTAGGCATGAATATTAATATTTTTATATTTATAATATATTGCAATACAGTTGCAATAAAACTGGCACGAAAAAAATTAAAATATATTTGATACAAAATGAAATTGTAAACATGTCGCCGTCACTCGTTCAAACTTACTTCGTTGGTTTCGTTGACATCTGTCACAGAGATCAAGCTGTATTTTATAGACTACAGGAGAGTAGACGGAAAAATGTCCGTTTATAGCGCTGTTCATAGTGCACAGAGACATTCAATTTAACTGTATGTTCTCATATGTCAAGGGTTGGAGAATACCATGTTTCACCACCTCTTATTTGACCATGAGAGTTTTAAATACAGGCTGAGGCATTACTAGGAGAAAGCAGCAGCACTCTCCTGGAAAACTTATAGACTTAAATATGACGGTTATAATATTATACACCTAGCGGCCAACAGCTGTACACACACAAAAAAAAAAAAAAATTATACACCTCGGTAAGATCTAAATCCAACAGTGATTGACGTTGGATAGATGGAAAGAAATTGCAAATGTGGCAACTTAGGTGACATTCTGCACGTTGCGTAAGTGATTTAATTTGTATTGGAAAATATTATGCGGAATTCTTTCTTTTCTTTCATGCGAAATTCTGTATTTTAGACATAATTCTATGAAAATTCGTCGCTCACAAATACTCACAATATACTTACTGAATAAGGAGTTAAGTTATTGTGCATGTTACTAAGTTGAACGACCATTAAACAGGGAATGTGTGCTTAATAACAAGCGCTTACTTTGTATTAAAAATTACTTGAAGTGTTTATACTTTAAGGCTTGCGGTCTTAAATAGATGACGACAGATTGTAAACATTTCATCTGGACACCTAGCACGCAATGCAAACTTAAGCACGACTATTGCGACATAACTCGGCTACTAGATTTATGTCCTGTAGACCATTTAGGAATAAACATATATTCTGATTAATAAAATAGTTGTGCCCGTTGTTTTGTTTACGTTGATTACTCAGGTTAAGTTGATGGCGTCTAACTTCTTCAGCCGGTCGGCTATAAAACTATTATCAAAACTTTTGCAATATGTAATATGAAAAAAAAAAGTATATAATCAATCGCAATGAATTGGGACACAACCGTGGCTGACGGCATAGAACGTCATGCCATCCTTGCCATCACGTCATACCACTCCATGCATCTAACACCCTAGCGACGCGATGTCTGCTCTTGGATATAAATGACCGCAGTGTGCGGGATAATTTAATAAATAAATTTGATTTGTTATAAATAAAATAAAACATAAATTTAATTTGTTATAATTAGCACGATTGGCAGACAGGGTTAAAAAGAGTGTGTCGTAGGCACTAATAACGTCCAGCGCATGAAATGTAAGTCCTCAGTAGAAGTAGTAGTTGTGACGTTATACTAGAGATGAAACGAATATTCGGCAACTATCCGATATCCGGCCCATCCGGCTTAAATTTAAAATTCAACCGGATACCGGTTATCAAAAAATATAACAAAGCTTAGAAACACTTCGTTAAATCCAAATAAAGGGAATCATTATTTTATTAGAACTAAAAAATTATACTGACACTGCACTAAGAGCAAGTTATGATGAATAATTACCAATTTCTCTGGGTTAAAGGCAACAAATGATGTAACTTGTCTTTGTATACAAGACCAGGTTTTGGAAAAAAGTCTTTCTCTATATAGGTACACTGTGATCTAAAATTTAGAAAACTTTCTCAAGTTTGCGTTTCCAATTACAGCATTAGATAACCACCAAAAATAAGGAACACGAACCCGACCAAAGTGCATTAAATTCCAAGCGCGAAAATCATTTCCACGTGCAATCGCGTTATTATTCTGATCATGGCACTCGTCAAGACTGTCGTTTTCAGTCACCACCTCATGAAAGCAATCACAAAAAGTGTATGATGATAATGATGTCAATGATGCTTCGAAATACAGCCGATTTTCTTGTTTTTTTGCCTGGCGATGAACCATAACTGCTGCTGGAAGATTCTTCGAACGACATTTTCATCAAGTCCGATCCTTTCTCGCAAAATATCGCCGCTCCAATAACACCTAAGAATTTTGCTTTAATTTTGTTTGTAAATAATGTTTATTTTTAAATTCCTAATCAGCTATGTTCGTACTGGACATTCGGCGGCTGGATATTCGGTATCCGATATCCGGCAAATTATCTATCCATTTCATATTTATCATATACCCTATAGCCTTCTTGAATAGGTGGACTATACAACACTTAATGATTTTTTTCTACTTGAACCAGTAGTTCCTGAAATTTGGGCGTTCAACCAAAAAAGAAAAATATTTAATTTTATTAAACAAATAATGTTACTCATAAATGTTGATCAGAGTTCATACTGTACTTATCAAAGACGAATAACCACAATACTCTAAAGGAATAGATTAGGTACGCCATTAGAATATCGATCATGAAATGTTAATAATTGTCAACTAGAGCGATCGAAGATGGGGTGCTCAAGTTAGTTCGAGAGGGCGTGCTGATGGGGTGTTGCGAATCAATTTAAACATCCGCCCGTGCTGTTATTGCATTACCGATGCGAGGGTGCGTTTCTGTTTTCTTTGATTATGCTACAGAAATCGATAAATTTTGAGATGCTCGCGGAAGATTAACGACAGGAGTGACTTTCTTTTATTATTCTTACTCAATTGCTGTGTAATTTTACGAGGGTTCGTTTCTACGGTCTTGTCAGTTTTATGTATTTGTGGAAGACCATTGCAGGAAGTTCTATTGATCGTTTTATATCTAACTAGCAACCCGCCCTCGCTTCGCTTCGGTTTCAGTCGCTTAACTCGCGGCGTAGTTCCCGTTCCTGTGGGAATACCGGGATAAAATATAGCCTATGTTACTCCCTGATATTATAGCTTTCCATTGGTGAAAGAATTTTTTAAATCGGTTCGCTGGTTTAAGCGTGAAAGCGTTACAAACAAACAAACAAACAAACATCCTTACTTTCGCATTTATAATATTAGTATGGATGTCATGTTCATTCTTTTTAAGCATTTATACGATCCATTATTGGGTATAAGATTTCTGCGCAGTGAATGAAATTGACCTACTAGTACAGTGGTCTGAGGAGTTGATATAGTGGTTTTATTTCGAGTTTTGTTTAACTTCACGAACATCACACACATTGTGCTCTAACTACAAAAATTACGATCTGTTTTGCTGGTCCCTTCATTAATACAAATACACGAAGTTTTTGCCTCCAATATCTTTAATAATAATTTGATTGTATTATATTAATCAGAAATTATTTTGCTAAACATTTGAACGTAACACATACAAAACTTATGGAGATTTTATAAAATGTCTGCATGTTTTAGACGGTTATCTTTTTGACAACGCGTCATCATATTATATTGTTATTTTTGTTAAAATTTGATATCTATCATTATATTTTGTACACACCTTTCTTGCTCGTGGGTCCCGTAAAAGAAGAAGAAAGAATAAAGACGATTGTGAGTTTGTTTCTTTGCTTGCTAAGTTATACTCAACTTCATCTTAAAAATTCTTTAAATTTCGCATAAACAAACAGTGATACAGAAAAAAACTATAGCATACTTTTTATCCAGAAAAAAAAAGTATTGTTTCCGGGGATACAAAAACTGACTAACCAAAATCTACAATTAGCTAGTACTGTAAAACTTCACCGCAATATATTCTACAGTTTACTCGAAAATACATACATTATGGTATGGTATAGACGTACCTGAAAATTTTCTCATGTAAGAATAAAATGGTATCACATTCACAGTTATATTATTACCAGCACAATACGTATTAAGATTATTCAAACACCCACTTACGAAGTTCTAACTTTTGCGGCACCTATTTTGTATTCCTCACGACTTACACTTAACACGGTAAAATGGTTCATTTCGGTGCTCGGAGGCAAGCCAACCTGTTGCCAGACAGTAATAATTTTCCAATAGCTCGCCGAGGAATTTTATCGCCTCGTAAAGGCATTGAGCGTGAATCAAACGTTTAGCATAACCGTAGTCGGATTATTATACTGTCACACAGTTTGAGAATACATACCTATTATGTGTTATAGCGTAGGAAGAATGGCAATTAAAATAAAATCGGTTAGTTTTAACTACAAAACATGCACTATGTTTAGTACAATTTAATATAATATGTATTACTTGTGAGGTACATTGTGTTTTCATGCGATTGCCAAGTCATTCTGTTTATTTAAAACATAAAAGATCTTTAATATTGATATAGTCACTGTAAGAAGTTGTTAGGTTAGCTATTTACGTAATAACTTAAGAAGAAAGGTCCCTTAAGCAGGGACTGAATGAGTTAACCGACTTGGTATAACATAGATTTCACAACTTTTTATGGTAGAAGAACTCAATTATGAGGCTTGGCTTTTTTTACAAGTTTTGTTTTTGATAGTATAATTATTTACATGAGCTTCAACCTTGCCTGTATTTGGAATTCATGCTGGCTTTGCTGGTGTAGACATATAGATAGGACATTCTCGGGTTAAGGATAATTTTATTCCCCTACTATATTTATACGATACCTATGGTAAGCAAAAGTTGAAAGAATTTATTCCAAGTCCATCACTACATATGGAATGGAAATACAAGATTAGAAGCCATTCGCTTTTTAATTCACTACAAGACAAAGAAAACTTAAAAAAATACCTTAAGCTAAACCGTCTGACTAGCGTGGTTATAGTAGATCAATTTCTCAATCATTGGAGCGGAATCTTGTGCTCAATATTGGGACTTATATATGATTTGAGACTTTTCTAAACTCAGAAAATAATTTTTTCCAATGAAGCACATATTCTTGATATATTTTCTTTTATATAATCATAGTTAAAATATACACATGACAAAAATAAACAATTACTCAAGATGGCGGCACACGTTGTCAATTCAAATGTCAGCTGTCAAAAATTTTGACAAGTAATTTTCTATTCGTTTATTAATGTGTGAACAATGACAATTTATTAAACATATATTCCTATTGAATACTAAATCAGTGTTAATACCTCATTCGACCGTGCTTTCTATAGCTGAGAAGGGATAAACTGATATTACAGATTTACATAACGAATAAATAAAGGAATTTAAACCTTATATTTAAACAACAAGTTTGAATATTGTGTGCCAGGAGGTATATTGAATCTGTTATATTTGTGGTTTATGTCATTAACTGACGTGGTTTTCCTTCTTGATTAAGAAAATAACAATAACATACAATCATTGATTACTGAGCATTAATTTACCTATTATTGCTAGGCTATAATAAAATATTTATATTTTATTTAGTATTATTTATTCCCAATTTTTTTTTGGTTGTGGGTTACGGTCGGCGCACTCCTCGCCCGGCTCCGTCCGGGGCGACAGAGGGGCGTATAAGCACACACACCCGTATAGCGCGTCGCCTTCGTCGTTGGGCCAACCACCAGTGCAGAGTTCCTTGACTTTAGTGGTCGACCCGACGGAATTTATTTTCAATTGGGAGCAGAATATAAACATATTTTAATTCAATTTTTAGACCTACACAAAAGTCCAATTTTGAATAGCGAATCTAATCTCAAAGATTGCACTCGTGTATTTTTTTTTTTTGAGAATATGAAGAAAACTTAAAAAATACCAAGTTTGCGTAAACCTAGAATTCAAACTCATCTTGGAGTTGATTATTTGATTTTTGATTGCCCAACGTTTCGAACACATCGGACAATTAAAAATCAAAGACAAACGCGATAAAATAGTTTTATTTACAATATGATTGCTTTGGTTAATTATTTTTTATTTAAAAGAGATTTTGATGTTAGTGTGTAGTATATGGTCATCTACCCGCTGTTTTCGTTTATATTATACCACACGGTAAGATGAACAGCCCCAAAACTAGGGGTGACGTGTCTATCAATGATAATGTGACTCACCGCAGCTTTGATATTAATGTTTACCAAGAGTTTAACGCGTAAGGTTTTGAGTTTTTGTGGCTATATAAAAACTGAATCAGTTGCTCGACTATATTATTATAACTGTGGGAGTAATTACACTTTTATTTTTAACACCGACAGTGGCCGCCGCACTGATGTACGTCTAATGGTAAATAGTAGAAATTGCTTATAATACCAAGTGGAAAATTGACGACCTTAAAACCTACCACTGTATTCAGGACAAAAAGAGAGACAGACGAAATTATTACCCATCCTGTATTGTCGCCTATTCCGTCCGGAGTGACGAAAGGGCAGTGCGGGCCTCCATAACTCATTGTATTCTCTCCCCTTCGCGAGAGTGATTGAGACGAGTACTGGTACAGAGACCTCGACGCCCGTGGCAGCTTGATATGGTATGTGAAGTTCCTTCCGACCATGGCAACTTGGTGTAAGAAGGTTAATCTACTCCCTTATGTGGGGGAAGCTCAAGTCTAGTAGTAGGTCATATATGAGCTAATATGAAACACAGGTCTACTACGATCAGTGTGTGTTGCTAGTGATATCTTACGGCGCGGAAACATGGTCCTTATAACCAAGCTCAAAGTCGCTCTGCGTGTTATGAAGCGGGCTATGCACGGGATTTCTCTGTGAGATAGAAACCGAAATATGGAAATCGGTAGAAGAACGAGTGTAACCGACATAGAACGAAGAATTAGTATTCTGAAGTGGCAATAGCCATGATACGTTGCTCAATGAACCGACACCACTGTGGAAGAAAGGTTCTCGAGTGGACGCAGTGTAGGATGCTCCCCACTAGATGGATCGACGACCTGGTGAAAGTTGCTGGGCGTCGTTGGATGCAGGCGGCACAGACATGCAATTTGTAGCGAAACATGAGGGGGGGCCTACCTCCAGCAGTGGACGGCGATAAGCTGAATGGTCATGATGAAGTTACTATTTCAAACCAGCGGACGAAAGCTGATTTTAGATTTGCGATCATAGCGTGGAAGGCAATAAATACGAAATAGGTATATCGTCTTTATAATGACGTAAACAATTTCGAGCCGAATTTGTATCAATAAATATACACATCCTTCTAGATCTTTCTGAATAGATTTATTTTCATACACCATACTCCCGTGTATTACGCAAATGTGGTATAAAAATAAAAGATCATGTCGAACGATCATGCTATAACTATAACACAGGATATCATTAGTGTAATATTTCAATAGCACGAGTGACGTTACGGGCATGGAATAAATCTTCATCAGTCAGCATAAAATCAGCTCTTAAAGATCTCACTGCTAGGTTCGAGCCTCCTATGCCGCCCTAGTGAAGGCATAGGGTGACTGGACTGGGTGATAGTCTATCACCCGCAGAGATGCTGACCGCGTAAGGGAGGGACGGTACCCGAAAGGATATCCCGCCGGGCTGGCCATGGTCGACAAGAAATTCGGTACCAATGGTCGCCCCAATGGCGAAGGGGTGGGATTACGGTGGGTTATGGATCCGCGCGCCGTCCTTGCATCGCCCCGGGCGGAGTGGACGGCGTGTGAGCTAGCCATAGATGATGATTTTATAAAATATTAAAGCAGCGTAGCACGTTGAATGAATTTGACTTGGACCTTGGCCCACATTTAGGGGTCACAAAACCAATATCAGTCGTCTATTTGTGTTCTCCTTTACCTTTCATTCATGTTATTAAATTTGAGTAGCTATAAATTTTATTTTTAAATTAGCTGATGCAACCGACATTGTTCTGTTCAAATCTTAAAAATAGTTACAAGAATTCTGCTTCAAATCGATCGCAGTGCCACCTACCGTTTTCAATTATTAATCTAAACCATTTCTCATATCTATCGGAACAGCCACAAAAAAAAACATCAAAATCGGTCCAGCCGTTTAATAGGAGTTCAATTACAAACACACGAATAGAAGATTTATATATATAAAGATGTTTATTATGTTTTAAACTGATTAACAAACAATTCGACCTCCACTCCCAGTCATTATTCAATCAACAACTAAACAAATCCATTGATAATCTAATAAATACGATGGTTCAAAGTAAACAAACAAATGCAGTCAACCGTTACGTTTTGTTATAACAAATATTCAAAAATATATTCTTAAGATGGCATCGTGAATGTATTCGGACGCAGCTTATTCAAACACACCATCCGGGGGAGATGTTTGTTTAAATTGCATCGATCTCGGGACTGAATGACGCCTCTATGATTATACTTTAATATATGTATCTAATGGTAAAGACTTAGAATAATAACGTATAGAAGGTAAGTCCACGCACAAAAAATGAAGCATTTAAATTGGAGCCTAATGGAGCTTATGCTGGACCGTTTCTTAGTGTACAAGGTCGCTGTACTTACTCCACGTACGTACGCAACTCTTAAAAAATAAATAGGTAATTATGACGGTTTGTGCATTCAAATGTTGTCACAACAAATTAGAGAAACAAAAAGGTTTTTAAAAGCAATGAGACATAATAACAAAATTTCATTTCATAATGTGTATAGTGGTGCGCGTGTGTAATCGCCTGCGCGCATGTAGTATTTTTGGCTTCATGTTTTTGATCGCTTGAAGTACCGACACTATCCTTCTATACGTTATTATTCTAAGGGTTTTTTTTTTGTGGGTAGGTCGCGGTCGGCGCGCCTCCGCACCACTCCGTCCGGGGCGACAGAGGGGCTTAAGCACGCAACTCCCGCGACCCACCCAAAAACCAAAAAAGCCTTCGTCGTTGGGCCGACCACTGGAGCAGCGTTAACTTGTCGTCAGTGGTCGGCCCGACGGAATACCCCTAATTGGGGTACCCTCTCATCGACCGACGTCCCCCCCTCGGGGAGGACGTCGGTCTTTCCTCACGCGGTCGGCCTCTCAGCGGGTGACGGACTAATCCCCGGTCACGTCACCCGTATTATTCTAAGGGTAAAGAAAATTTTTCGTGTGATGACAGAGTAAGAATACAATTCATCACCGCCTTTATTGCTCGTGACTGTCGTGAAAGAGGACTAATGGTTTAAATATGCCTAATCTCTTCCATAGATGATATCATCCATGTAATAGATTCATCATCATCATCGAAGCCCACATACGTCCCACTGTTGAGCACGGGCCTCCTTCACAATTGGAGGGAATTATACCTACTATACCATGCTGGTCAGACATGTTAGTAAAGGGTTTCATTTCGAGTTTTCCTTCTCTTGCACAGATGTTATGTGCATATTATATCCCATAGTCGTCTTTTACGACATCCACGGGCAAGATTCGGGCGGCAAATGCAATAGATTAGGCATATTTAATATATCTTCCTTGCTCGTTTCATAAGATATCGAATACTTTAGGCCTATAGAATATTTTAAGGCCGTATTCAAATATCGATAGTAATAAACCAGAAGTAACATATAGCCTTCAAAATTCTATATAAAATCACATTACGTTCGTCATAAAATCACGCGAAATAAAATTAGCATAATTTAATCTTATATCTGTTAGATAAATAAGGATTTGATTTAGAACTATAAATATATATATTTAACTAGCAACCTGCCCTCGCTTCGCTTGGGTTTCAGTCTTTCCTGCGTAGTTCCCGTTCCCGTGGGAATACCGGGATAAAATATAGCCTAGTTTACTCCCTGATATTATAGCTTTCCATTGGTGAAAGACTTTTTGAAATCGGTAAAGTCGTTTTGAAGATTACCCGGAACAAACAGACAGACAGACAAAAAAAATATAAAGTGTATTTTAGGCATATGTATAGTGCAAATAACCGCGTGAGCATGACAATAGCCTATTATTTTGACATTACAAACAAACACTCCAATTTTATTTATTGGTATAGATTATCCATACTAATATTATAAATGCGAAAGTAAGGATGTTTGTTTGTAACGCTTTCACGCTTAAACCACCGAACCGATTTCAAAAATTCTTTCACCAATGGAAAGCTATAATATCAGGGAGTAACATAGGCTATATTTTATCCCGGTATTCCCACAGGAACGGGAACTACGCGGGTTTAAGCGACTGAAACCGAAGCGAAGCGAGGGCGGGTTGCTAGTAGATAATAATATACTTATTCTTATATTACGTAAAATAGACATATTCATACACCATCATAATTCCAGCTTATACGCGTCCCACTGTTGGGCTCTAATCTCCTCCAAAACGGAAGAGAAATTGAACCACGCTGGACA
Organism: Lymantria dispar; assembly: GCA_032191425.1. NCBI lineage: Eukaryota > Metazoa > Arthropoda > Insecta > Lepidoptera > Erebidae > Lymantria > Lymantria dispar. The sequence goes on along the minus strand of CM063445.1, from coordinate 6,071,469 downwards.
GACGGGTTGGTAGAAGATTTTAATTCGAGTTTTCCTTCTCTTAAATATACATTATCTGCATATTACTTTTTTTTTATTTTAGAGACCCACGAAATAGAAAATTGATGAATGTTATGCTTAAATTATTACCTTTATTGCCATCAAATTTCATAATTTCCTTTTTTATCAGTCACTAGCAACCCGCCCTCGCTTCGCTTCGGTTTCAGTCGTCTTACCTGAGTAGTTCCCGTTCCCGTGGGAAAACCGGCATAAAATATAGTCTAGTTTATTCCCTGATATTATAGCTTTCCATTGGTGAAAGAATTTTTGAAATAGGTCCAGCCGTTTTGAAGATTACCCGGCACAAACAGACAGACAGACAGACAAAAAAATATAAAGTATATTTTAGGCATATGTATAGTGCAAATAACCGTGTGAGCATGAAAAAAGCCCATTATTTTGACATTACAAACAGACACTCCAATTTTATTTATTGGTATAGATTATTACTTCGGGCAACTTTATAAGTTTATAACAATAACTGCTAATACTCACGCGCCTGCCAAGGTTAGCAATTCTGGAACTATCATCCCTCCTATAGAAGCAAGCTTTAAAAAGTATATTTATGTACAGTGTGGTGACGGAGTAAGAATACAATTCACCACTCCTCGTCTTGCCTGTGGATTTCGTAAAAGACGACTATGGGATATATGCATATAACATCTATGCAAGACAAGGAAACCTCGAAACAAAACCCTATACCAACACGTCCGACCAGCGTGGTACAGTAGGTCAATTTCTCTCTCATAGTGGAGGAGGCCCGAGCCCGATATGGGCCGAGATGGTGATGATGAAACGTTGAATCATAATCATCCGGCTCATATCCCAATAATTTGGTGTCAACGCAATATGTACTCTTCCCGATTCTGTCCGTCCGGCCGCCTGCTTGATCAGATGGAGTTGGACTAGACGAATCTATCGTCTTTAACGACAATTAGGTGCAATGTAAAGGTTGTTAATATACGTAACCGCCACGACACTACATAAAAAGCAAACAGACAAGATAAGCAAACGCATAATGATAACATAAAAACGTGTTGCTGATGTTTCATAAAAAAACTTAAAAGAACTTTTCATCTCGGCTATTAACTGTGTAATAAGTTTGTATGTTAAAGTAAAGCCAGTAATAGCTTAGTTGCAAACATGCATGGCCAAGATTATATTATGAGGGGGAATGAATACGTGTCACTGCTCCCTTACTAAGGAGTAAGAGGGTGGTGGATTGTGTAAAGAGAAACATCTAAATTGTTTAATATTAAAACTCTAATATACTACTATCACATGTCGCTTTCACATTTCCGACAAAAAATGTATAGGCTTTTCAACAACACCCTGCACTTAGAAATACACTTATTTCCTTAGAAATAATTCTTGTGTTGTCAGGGACTTTAGAAACATAATTAACGGACACAAATTACATCCAGACTCAGAACAACAATTTGTAGAATTGCACAAAGTGTTGTCCTGCTTGGGATTCAAATCCATGACACTGGCACGGTAGGTCGGTATCTTAACCACTACGACATCTGTGCAGTAAGCTCATTTTAAATAGTGAAAAAAAGGATCGCGAAGAAGCTTGTATGTATCAGATTTTTGTCTCGACGGTGTGAGCTATCGCCAGTCGATTATTTTTTCACAGTTAACTACTCAGCTAGACGGTATACAGTCTGACTACAAGTAATAAGAAAGTTACGCAGACGTTTGATTTATTCCAGTGAAGATGGGTCGATAGGTCGCTACCAATTTCCTATATATAGTTATGACCCGAATCAATCAATTTGTAATAGGGTCACATGTGATTTGTTTCTTAGATAACGTATTTTCTGGTTTCCCATTCGCTGTGACGAAACAAACCCTTAACGCGGCCACGTTGTGTGGAATTCAATAATCGAACTATCGAAGTTTCCTCTTGGACAGTGACATCACGAATGTGTTAATCGCCATGCTTGATAGCTGGATTAGTCTTAGTAATCGCAATTAATATTATAAATGTATAAAATTTTCTAAAAGAGTTTTACTGTTTTGGCTGAAGTTCTCTCGTGCGGTCTAAAGACGGAGGTGTCTATTGTACTATCAACGGATGTCGGCAAGGCAGGTAAGGAGCGAACGCTTCTCGCCTAGCGAAGTGGAGGCTTGGAGAAGCTGCGCCCGTTAGAACGTCATTGCCTATTGGGTAATCCGGTTGGAAATTCGGTGTTCGGCGCATAAAGCCTTTCTGACCGGTGCCGCTATCGCGCTGGAAAGTCTCTTAGATTGCTGTTTTTAAAGAATTTCATAAAAGACCACCCTGATCACCGAATAATCTAAGAACTCTCATTCACATTCGCTATCTAAGAAGTAATGAGATATGCACTATTTACAGTTGGCCGACCCAAATACAACGAAACGGGAGCAGTTTAAAAAACATTATGTTATCTTTGTGTTATATTTTAGATTTATTATATTTACGTTGCGTGGTATACGGTGATTGTGGTACGCGGCTTTGTAGCTAGCCGAACTGCGTATATTAAAAAAAAAAGACATTCAATACGAAATTTTAAAGAATTTATGAAATGAAACTTTTTGAATTTATTTAAGAGAGGTATTGGTGAAGGGTTGGTGAATTGTATTCTTACTCTATCACCACACAGAAAATACATTGTATAATAGTGCATATATATTACACGTATCCAAGTAAGCATCAAATAACATTATGATGTAAAAACTGGTCAAATTTTAATTATTGATGCGACTGTTGGAAAAATGGAGCTTTCTTGTTACCTAAAAAGCTAGTACTTGGCAATACGCCACGTGATGATAAATGGTAATGCGTTCTTAGAACAAATACTAAATTACTAATAGTATTTACGTAGGTGGTAAGTTAGCTGGCTGCATGTTTAAATTTCACCGACGCGAGTCGATGTGCATACAACGGGAACAAATAATAGTCATGACATTTTTTAGTCCACGCCATATACGAGCAGAATGAAATGGTTTCAATAATAAACAATTTTTAATGCTTTTGGTTTTGGATGAGCAAGCAGCCCACCAGCTAAGACGTTAAGACTAACGTCTTGGAAATTGGGGTAAATGCAGGGTAATGACTACACCTTTATATTGGACGTCTGGCACGATGGTAGTAAAAAAACTGGAACATGAATATATAGAAAGACGCATAACTGAACTACATCTTAGCCTATATATGTCCCACTGTTGGGCTCGGCCTCCATAATGGGAGGGCAATTGACCTAATATTTCATGCAGGTCAGACGTGTTGAAATATAGGTTTGCTTCGAGTTTTCCTTCCTAGATGTAATACGCTTATTATATCCCTTAGTCAGACAGACAGAGACAGAGAGTGGTGAATTTTATTCTTACTCCGTCACCACATGGATAAACCGAACGAAGATGCGATCATAATTAAATTTGTTGCGGGTCCCAGGACAATTAAAAGCGTTTCCAGGGAATTCCTGAGGGTCAAACCTCGGTGTCTTGCAGAGACCCTTGCGAATCCTGGCTTACAGGAGTTAACAGTGGTGGGACTAATCGCATTAAAAAAAGAAAAGAGTGTGTTTACAGAGAACGCATATCAGAAGTGAAACTCTTTTATCCATTATCCTTCATCCTTTATCTCTCATCCTTCATTCATCCTTTATCTCAATCTCTCGTCGGCTGAAGTCTATACATTTAGGTGTTTGCCTCTCTATGGACTCGCTTTTTCGTTTCATCGAATTTGAAATCACAACGATTCTAAGGAAGTTTCACTTCAAAAAAAGACTAGTAAAATGACTAGTGAACAATAAATCCCACAAGACTAAGTTCTTAGATATGACATAGACTTGTGTTCTTGTAACTCGTTTACAGCCGTATATTAAATTCTAGACACATAAATAGCGAAATTAATTACCCCCTACTTATACATTCCGTATAAACAGCGTTTAGTTAAAATAATTTATAATAATATTGCTGTGGTGTTAGCCAGTCCAATCGACCGTCTCATATTCGCTTCATGCTCCATTTAATATCGACCAATATATGTACATGACAATGGCTATTAAGTTTCATTAATGTAATAAGTTATTATAAAATTATACATATGTTACTTGATTGAACTTGGCTTCGTACTGTGTCTAAAATCATAGACTGTCCTATAAAAACTTATGAGATCTCTTTAATTGAATCAAGAAAGATACACTTACTGTACAAACATACGTATATTTGACTGCACAGAAGGCAGTAAAGACAGAAAGCAGCAAGTAGTGGTTGAGATACCGACCTACACTGCTAGTGTCGTGGCTTCGAATCCCACGCAGGAGAACACTGCGTTCCACAAATTATTGTCCCCCGCAATACAAGAATTATTTTCTTAAAAAGAAATTTACAAAATTTTATTCATCATATTAAGCCCGCAAAAGCCTCACTATTGGACTTGGGCCTTCTTCACAATGAGTAAGCACAGAGTACACTACCCCATTTCTTGCCCATGGGTGTCGTAAAAGGTATATAATTTACAGATGACATATATGTAAGAGAAGGAAAATTTAAAAAGAAAAGCCCTATACCAAACCGTCTAACTATCGTGGTATAGTAGGTTAATTTCACTCCTATTGTGGAGAAGGTTAAAAGCTGAGATGATGATGATGTTTACGCGTGTTCATTAGGCTATTTTTACAGTGCTAAATTACTCAAAAATATGGTAAGACAAAAATACTTTGCATGCGGCTTTCTCATAATTCGTTGATGAATGCTTGCCAGCTTATCTTGTTCGAATGCAAGCTTATACTTACTTTATAACCTGCAATGATATTGCTACACACGTTTTCTCTTGCAAATCAAGATAGCCTAATATATTCAGCCCGAGTTTGCCCTTCAGACAATATTTCAACGAGTGCCAGTTTCTATTGCTAGCTACTGGCGAAGAAAAAATAATTTTGGTCCGAGTATGTCGGTATGTGGACAGTGTACGCATAAATATAAGGTCGGTAAGGGAATTTGTGTGTTTGTACGTGATGTGAGTGTAAAAGCGGGGACGGACTTACATCGTGAGCAAGATATGAACTCGTGAGAGCCATTACGAGAACAAGGCGTCGAGTATCGTCCTTTTGCGTTCACTAATTGATATAATTGAAATGCTGTTTTAAGTATTTTATAGCGTTTGTATTTAAATTTTACTTGCCCACGTTAACACTTTTCAGAGTTCATGGTCACGGAAGGACTATGTTCATCATGAAAGTAATAATTTAAATGTAACACTCGCGTAAATAAAATAAATTAAATTAATTCATAAAATTACTCGAATATTCTCAATGAATTCTTTAAGATGTTTTAATGCTATCATTTTTATGTACAGAAATGATTGTTGAATATTGTTGCAGTATTAAAACCAAGTTATAAAAAAGACAAGTGTAAACCCAGGATATAATGTATCGCCATTCTTCATTCGGTTTTCATAAGTGCTGTTAAGTATCCACAACTAGATCACCAACATGAGAGTAAAATAGCCTTCACCCTCCGGTAACCCTAAGTGAGACAGGAACCAATTTGCATTCAATAAATTCCGATGACTTTGCTCAAGTAATCAACTAATAGTATACAGTATTATGTATACATTCTCAGGACTCAGTATAAGATACTGCTGCCTTAGATAGGTGAACTCGAGAATATTTCATCACCAACGATCACCGATTCGATAAGCCATATGTAGAGACTATTGCCAATTCCGTATGCTAACTATTCGTACCATTTACCGTGTGATGACGGATTCATCATCATCACCTAGCTCTTATCCCCCATTGTGGATGTTGCGATGATGAGGTATGCTTCCCTCATGTTACGGCACAAAGTGCGATCTTGTGCCGCTTGCATCCAACGACGCCCAACAACTTTCACCAGGTCGTCGGTCTACATAGAAAAGTACTTAATTTTGAATATTTTTGCCATTTATCTCCTCTAATTTAAATTATTATGGTAATAGTTATAGCAAAATAAAAATTAAACGTCGAAGTTAAAAAATATATGATATAAACCGAAACGAGGGCGGGTTGCTATTCTTTATATAAACTACCTATAATATGTACATGTGTACGTTACAATGCAATACTTCACACCAGAGAGATACGGGCATCGGTGATTTTGGTAGCACCGAGATGTTATCTACTCGTTTTATTGTCACGACGCGTCCCTTGCGGCCGATATAACGATAACGGTGTTGTTATGTTCGGTGCGTAGAATAAACAGTAATTTCGTGTTGATTTGGAAATTAATACGAGTAAATCTTTCTATTCAACATGTTCGCTAGAATAAAAAGAACTAGACAGGGTGTGTCGTAAAGGTACACAATGGCATTGAAAGTTTCATACTATAGGGCAAACTTTTCAATTAGTCATTAATCACTTTTGAGTATTAAAATCCACGTTTGCTTAAAAGCATATGAGGAATACGCATAAGTACGGAAAGAAGCATATCGCGTAAGCTGTTTGCCGTTACACAGAAAGGTTTACAGATCAGAATATGGAAGCTCTCCTATATTCACTTCAATAATTTAAGGAGTGCTACCGCTATATGTGGAAGAAAACACTGTTATTAAAGAATGCCCGAGTCCAGCGATGTTTTTTTTTTAATTAACTTCGCCTTACACTTAAATTATGTAACCCAAGGCGAAGATAAATTATAATAAAAAAGAAATGAATCAAAAATAAGTTTTCTTTGCGTTTACTCTTTCTTTTTCTGCAATTTACCGAGATTTCCTTTTCTTGTAATGATTTAAACTATATTTTTTTAGTCACTTCTAATGTCTTGCAAGAAAATTAAGGAGTGGTGAGACTATGTAATCCTAATCACAAAAAAAAGTCAGACAGTCAATCAGTGGACCATTGTCACTGTTTTGCAGACGTAAACACATTCATATGGCCGAATTAAAGCAAAGATTCGAAACAACATTACCTATTTTAAACCATTATCTTCCTGTTCTGATCATCAACCTCTCTGACTATGGCCGCCGCAACCTGTACTCGTCGGTCATTGTCCATATTATAAAAGTTATGCCCAATAAAGTTATGGAAATATACAAAAGGTAAGGCCATAGTTTTAAGACCGGCATCCTGGGAATATTTTTCTTGAACAGGCGCCGTCAGATGGGCTTGACCCACGTCGAGTCTCTTGCGACTCTTAGTCGCAACACCCACGAGTAAAGTAAGTTAGTAGTTTTCGAAGCCGCTACCATGGCATAACTAACATATTTTCTATGTTTTTATCTTCTTTTTATTGCTCACGGTGGCAAACGAGCAAACAGCACACTAAGTGATACTATTGCACATGGAGCTTTGCAATACCAGGGGCACAGCCAGGCCGTTACTGACCGTAAAGAAAATACTCTTCTCAAGCCTCTTTTAAAGAAAGACATGTCATAGCGCTCGGAGAACACAACAACAGGTAGTTCATTCCAGAGTCTGCACGTACGTAGGAGACATAATCGTTAAAAACGTACAGTTGAAGACCATAACGTTTCCAGGTGGAATCGATGAACGCTGCTACGGCGTCGAGTGGTACGTCGGAAAAACGGTAATAGTGTCAAAGTTATATTTTTATAGGCACCATAGTTTGTTCCGGAGTCTACACATAACGATAATTATTTCCTCTATTTAAGGGAGTATGCAATCCATGCCCTTTTAGCAATTTTACCATCCTCTTTGAATATTTATAATAACATGAAATGCGGACGCCATTATGGTAATATATTATGTCTAATTTAATATGCTTAACGCAAACTCTGACTTGGGACAACGATTTGTGAATATGATGGCGCAAATACAACTTAAATTGACATCACGATCCGTTTGTATGACCATCTCACATTATTGATGTGAATATTCCGAAGATCACAGCGGATATCCGTGATGGTGGTTATTAATATTCATGAAAATATAATGACTTTATTTTTTTATATATCGTATTTTGAGTGCCTGTCAAGAAGCCTTATCGCGTAAGCAATGAATTTCAGAGTCAACGGTCAAGCTATTCGTGAAATACGCATTATTCGGTTAAATTATAACATTATTTGTAAAAAGTATAAATAGTTGTATTTATAGATACATTATTTGTATTTAACTACAGAGAATCAATTGTTAGATTAAAACAATTGCATAGATCATTCGATAGATTGTTTCGCAGGCCTTTATATCCTTACTAATATTATAAATGCGAAAGTAAGGATGTTTCTTTGTTACGCTTTCACGCTTAAACCACCGAACCGATTTCAAAAATTCTTTCACCAATGGAAAGCTATAATATCAGGGAGTAACATAGGCTATATTTTATCCCGGTATTCCCACGGGAACTACGCGGGTAAGGCGACTGAACCCGAAGCGAAGCGAGGGCGGGTTGCTAGTATATAATAAAACATCAAATTCTTAACACATAATTACATATTAAGTTACAACAATGCTCTTATAAAATTCGCGAGATTGAGGTGTTTGCAACTTCAACGTATAATTAATGTTTCCGAACTTGAAATTTCGCGGTAATCAATCTTCGTTTCGCGCCAAAATCCCAATGCAGCCAACCCTTTCACTCATCGTGTCCGATATAGGCAATTTGATGGGAATGCCTAAGGAGTTAAGGTTGCATTGTCTAATTATAAAAGAATTTTCTGATGCGTCATCCTTGATGTATCTGGCGGGAATCTGCCCACAACGAGCAAAAAGAGACGGTTTATGATAATGTTAAAGGCGTTTGTATGCATTCCAAGTTTGCAGTCCGCGAAATAGGCTAACATTGTTTTATAGCTATCGTGTGATATAAGGCATTTCTGTGTAGGAATTAAATGGCGAAAATATTCGACATTAGAATAGCAATTGTTTTTCATCCGACTGCATCCTTAGCTGGTTTAGAAATGACAGCTTCGTTCATTATTTGATGGGCCCATTATGCCTTATTAACGTTAGGTTATGGTATTTTAACACAGCTGTAAATATATTATTTTCAAACACTTGATAATGTTAAAGGAGATATTTTAAAATACGCTAGTGATGAACAGTAGGGATTATTTAAAATATTAAAATATTAATTGCAACTTAATAATTAGATATTTTTCATTTACAAGTTTTTGTTCTTCGTGAATTCTTTCTTTGAATTGACAAGGAATAAATATGCCATAAGTCACATTCGTAATAGAATACTCTATGAAAAAAAAAACATTGACATTTTAAATACGATCCAGTCTCAATGGTTATTAAAACACTTTATTAAATACGAACGCTAATAAAATGGAATCCCGAAGGTGCCACATACCAATATTAACCCATATTCATAAAGTCATTCACCTGCAACCTGTGCCGGCGACCAGGAGTCATTAAACGCAACTTAATCTTCGACATATTTATTGTGTTCTAAATTTAAAATGTAAATTCCAAGATGGCGTCGCGAGGCGCCGGCCAGTGCAATTGCTTAGGCCGTGATTACATTAGCAGATATTTGACAGTATAGTTATAGTTTTAAGATTTGCGAATAACCTAAAATGTTTTTATTATTTATCTATGCATCGTATTTTTAGTTAAGTAATGTAACAGGCTCGTATAGACGTATTATATTCTACGTGGCATGACAGCACGAGTGGCTATCAATCTTATTATCTACTTAGATTGCTAGCCAATCGCACTTAACATGCTATGGAAGCGCTACTCGTGATAAGACGCTTCTGGAATCACCAGTACCAAGAAATATGGACAAGCCATCCACCATCCATAAGAAGTAGGAGACAACATATATAAACAAATTATTCCTTTGCTGTCAGATCTGAATCTGCAGATAAACAAGAATTACACACATAAAAAATACGGATTTTAAATTTCATACACGATAAGAAATATTTCTATGACACTACTTCCTTGACTTTCACAGTACCTACCTATGTACATACAACGAATATAATTTTGAAAATATATCATAATGATTTCTGACGTTTAATAATTAAATAAAAAAAATCTGTAGCGAAATTTAATAACTAATTCTATAGCGGATAGATATAAATCTCTATAATAACGATGACTTCTTGAACGTGAGACAACTGGTCCTGCCATATCCAAACGTGTTCTAAACATCAGAAAATCTAATCGTCTCAGCTTTTACACGACCCACTGTTGGACTATAGCCTCCTCTCCAATAGGAGGGAAATTGACCTTACTATACCATGCTGGTCAGATGTGGTGGGTTTTTTTTTTTTTTATGGGTGGGCTATGGTAAGCGCACGCGCGGTCCAGTCCGTCCGGGGCGATGAAAGGACGGCGCGCGGGCCCATAACCCACCCGTACCTACGTCACCTCGTTGTTGGGCCGACCACCGGAGCAGATGTGACTTGTCATCAGTGGTCGGCCCGACGGAATACCCTTTCGGGTAACCTCTCACCTCTCGACGTACTGGGACGTCGGTCACCGTCGCGCGGTCAGCTTCTCTGCGGGTGACGGACAATTCCCCGGTCCGATCACCCGCGGCCTCGGCTAGGGCGGCATTAGGCGCAGATACTCGCGCCTGCGCTGCCCCAGATATGGTGGGATAGGGTTTTATTTCAAGTTTCCTTCTCTATTATAGATGTTATATCCTTCATGTTATATCCCTTAGTTGTCTTTTACGACATCCACGGACAAGATAGGGAGGATGTATTGTATTCTTTCCTCGTCACTGTGTGATGACGAAATACAATTTTATTTCAAATATTAAATATCAGTGTCTGCCTATTATACTAAATTTCAAGTATTATAAGTATTTCCTAGTATAATATATGACTTTTTAGTTAACAACATATAGCCACGGATACACACAAATAATTGGAATGTTATCGATTTCTTGATGCCATTAACCTAGTAAAGGATAATTGTTAAGTCAATATACCTTCTCAATAATGGGACAAGTAAATTGTATTGGTATGCTCATTAAGGACAAACATTCGTGTTATGATATAGGCGTATATCTAAATAATAGAATGAACGTAGTGTAGAATATAAAGTTTCCTTTGGACAATATCCTACTAATATTATAAACGCGAAAGTTTGTTGCTCTTTCACGCAAAAAACTGAATGAATTTTGATGAAATTTCACAATAATACAGCTTACATATGAGAATAACACATAGGCTATATTTTATCCCGATATTGCCACGGGAAGGAGAACTATGTGAGTAAATCCGCGGGGTGCTGCTAGTCACTACATAGTATAAAACAAAGTTGCTTTCTCTGTCCCCATGTCCCTATGTATGCTTAAATCTTTAAAACTACGCAACAGATTTTGATGCGGTTTTTTTTAATAGATAGAGTGATTAAAGAGGAAGGTTTATATGTATAATAACATCCATTAAATAGTGGAGAAGTACTGTTATTTTTGAGATTTCTAATGTGATGTCGTAAATAATTACATTTTTTCCGCTTACATTGCAAACGCAGGCTGAACCCTACGAGATTTATCAAAATAATGTACTAAGTATTGTACACATTGAAAAGGTCTACAGAAAACTCCGCGATGGTATATGTCTATCTCTTATGGATATACCACAATAACGTTTTTTTGTCATTTACTTTTTACGACAAATAATGGCTAATTTTCGAAGCGATTTTAACCAATACAGTATTAATCCTTATCCAATTAAATACCTTAAATACATTGTTGATTTAATATAGATCTATATGGCCCCTTACAGCATATGATTTAAATGAATATTTTCGAAGTTATTACAGATTTAAAAATTGTGGGATGTAGTGTTTGCGGCAAACCGCGGTTCTCCTTATAGCACTTTGAATTTAGCAGCGATCGGACGCGTTTATTATCGGAGCTCTATAGCGAGGAAAATAACAATCTATACATATATAGCCTTTTTCATACACTCACACGGTTATTTGCACTATACACATGCCTAAAAATCACTTCATATTTTTTTTGTCTGTCTGTTTGTTCCGGGTAATCTTCAAAACGGCTGGACCGATTTCAGAAATTCTTTCACCAATATAATATCAGGGCATAAACTAGGCTATATTTTATTCCGGTATTGCTAGTACATAATATAGAGATAATAGATTAATTTCAATAAGACGTCAATAATAAACTCATTTGCAAAAAAAACGGGCGGTTTTGATTTTCATTCATATTTAAAAAGATACAATACCAAAAAGGTTTCAATCGTTTGTACACGTTACTGGCCGGTTTTAAAAATGCTGTGGTATTTAAAAAAGTACGTTCTAAATTCAATTTTTCATTTGATGTTCATTTTTACAGAAAACCCCTTTTTATCCTACATTTTTGGCGCGAAGTTCCAGAAGTTAACATCGACTTTCATAACTTTTATTCAATTTTTATCGATTAATTTCATATCCTTGACTGTCAAAGCTTTATTTAATGCTGTTTGGCTGTATCAAAAATGGTAGATAAAGTGGTAAAAGCTACCAAAATTATCGCGCTGCTTGAAGAGGGTTGCAGCCAATGTTTCGTGGCTAGGAGGCTAAATGTTAGTCGCTCGACAGTCCAAAGGACCTGGCAGCGATATCAGGAGACTGGTTCCGTCGAGAGAAGGCCTGGTTCTGGAAGAAAACCATGTACCCAACCACGGGATGATCGTTTTCTTGTGAGTCGCGCATTGAGAAATCGCAAATCTTCGTATGTGGATCTTAAGAACAACCTCCAAGAAGTAAGAAATGTGCATATTAGTCTATGGACGGTCAGGAGGAGGCTTCTCGCTGCCAATATACGCAGTCACCGCCCGGCCCGCGGCCCCAAATTACTCCGTGAGCACAGAGTTCACAGGCTTAGGTTCGCTAGAAATTGTGAATCATGGACTCAAGACGATTGGAATAGGGTTTTGTTCTCTGATGAAGCCAGGATATCTCTGTTCGGTGAAGATCGACGTCGGCGAGTGCTAAGAAGACAAGGAGAACGCTTTGCAGAGGCATGTTTCGAAGAAATCACACCTTATGGTGGGGGCTCTGTTATGTTTTGGGCAGGAATAAATTCAATGGATCGTACAGAGTTAGTCTTCATTGAAAACGGCTCACTGACTGGGCATCGATACATAACGGAAGTTCTAATTTCTCATGCACAACCCGCATTGGCCGCTCTAGGTGAAGACTCGATTTTTATGGACGACAATGCTCGCGCCCACCGATCCCGCGATGTTAATGCGTATGTGCAAGAGGTCGGCATTCGTCGTTTGGATTGGCCAGCTCGAAGTCCCGACCTCAATCCCTTAGAGCATGTCTGGGACGTTCTGAAACGGCGTGTGAGATCAGTACACCCGGCTCCGCAGACCATCAGAGAGCTGAAGAATGTGATTACTGCGGAGTGGGAACGTATTCCGCAAGCAAGTATCCGGGATATACTCGCTAGCATGCCCAGACGAATTCAAGCTGTGATTTTAGCTAGAGGGGGTCACACTCGATACTAAACATTTATCTGCTTTTACTTTATTAAAGAAAAACAAACAAAAAAACTTTTTTATTTTTACTTCATGAGCATATGCACTACTAGCGAATATACACTACTAGCGAGGTTTAGCATTATTTCCCATAAATTGTATCTAAATTTTATGAAATACTGATGAAAACGATTATTTTCTTATTAATTTAGCAAATTGTGTGGATAAAACTACCTATAATTATCAAACAAAGAAATATTAACATTTGAAATGGTTCATTGCTTAGGTGCCCGTTTTTTTTGCAAATGAGTGTATATTCTATAGCTTACTATGAAGTTAAATCCTTAATACTGTGCAAATTAGTCCTCCTATAAATCCGTATCGTTGTCAGTTCCCGCCGACGCTTGTTGACTTAAGATTACTTTATATTCTTCAATGAGTCATCGATGTACGGTACAAATACTTACGCGAATTTAATTTGTTCGTTATACGTATTATGACAGAGTGAGAATGCAATTCACCACCTCTTGGCTGCCGTAAAAGACTACTCAGGTATTCAAGCCTATAATATCATGTGGTCGGCCCAACGACGAAGGCGACGTGGTGTGCGAGTGGGTTGCGGGTGTGCGTGCTTTACGCCCCTCTGTCGCCCCGGACGGAGTGGTGCGAGGAGCGCGCCGACCGCAGACCACCCCAAAAAAAAAAAGCTTATAATGTCATTACAAGATAATGAAAACTTGAAGCAAATCCTATACCAACCTGTCTGACCAGTACACGTTGGAGTAGGCCAATTACTCATTCATCAGCTGGCAAATAAAAAGAGCTTACTTTACATTAAAATGAAGTAAGAGACTATAATGACCGATGACCTAGTGGAAGTTGCTGGGCGTCGTTGGATGCAGGCGGCACAAGACCGCACATTGTGGCGCAACATGAGGGAGGCCTACGTCCAGCAGTGGACGGCAATAGGCTGAAATGATGATGATGAAGAGACTACATTAAATTTTGCAGTTCTATTTAAAGACTGCATTCATATTTAATCCCATTTATTACTATTTACGAGACAACGTTCCAAGCTTCGTGCTTTGCTTGCTTAGGATTTTGCCTTCAACACATTCTGCCTTCTTATTCGACCTTGATTCGAACATGGACTTAATAAGTGGCGGTTATATGTTTATTTCGTCAAGTTTACGTTTCAGTTCAATAAATGCAGCGTCTATTTACGTCCACTGTTGAACATATGATTGGGGGGAAAAGACCATAATTGCCACTCTTGCTAGACGGTTTGACATTCGCAGTTGCTATCATAAAACTTATAACCCCAAACAATACACACTATTCTCCTAGAGAAGCTTTAACCAGATTTTACGACTACCGCAAGGAAGTAAGGGTCGTAACACATTATATTATTAGTCTGAACAACTGCACGGGACTTTTTAATTATTGCAATAAAATTAACGGATATGAAAATATCATTAAATTAATTTAACATTAAATGTTTATGATGCCATAATGGCTAAAAGAGTTATGTATCTTTTGTCGTAATAATATGACCATGTGTGTAAAGTTATACAAGGTCAGTGTTGTTCTTGCCGGGATGTGGAATCGTCCGGAACGGCAGCAAGTCACAGCCGGCCGACTCTACCGCCCCAAACCTACCATTACACATGGTTTATTTAATGAGTAATACAGTCTTGACGATAATTGGAAACGAGTATTTATAGTCGAGTAAGTTGTTAGTGTTGCTATTGTTTAGACTGGCCGTTGGAGCGTTGCTTTAAATTTGTATATGTTCGATTTTTAAATTTGCGTTTGTTTTTGGTATGTCACTGTTAGGGTTGCCAACCGTACTTTATTATAAAGTATACAATTACTGGAAAACGTAAAGTTTTCCAGTAATTGTACTCTATACTTTATGTGAACAATAAAGTAAGTGAAAACAAGGTCTTAACTCTTTTTGCTTGATCCAGGATTCGCGTACTCTTTCTTTCATTCCAGCGTACCTGTTTTGGAGATAGGTTATATTCTATTCAGATCCCGCACAAACCATACAGAACGGCGGAAGGCACGACATCCAACCCCATAACTTACCATATACGTATCACTCTATCGCCACGGGGTCGGGCCAACGGTACTCGGTCCTTGTCTTCGGTAATAATATTGCAGCTTACCTAGAAAGATAAATCTATTTCAGAAGTATTTACATACAGTAATTATATAACTATCTACTAAAATATTTATCTATTAAAGTTTTGCAATTTTTCCTTGTAGTGATGGAGTAAGAATACAATTCACCTGCCATAATTATGCCCGTGGGTGTCATAAAAAACGACTAGGCGTTTATAGTATACAGATAACATCTTTGTCTAAATGTATATATATCTGCTGATACTGTCTATATCTGCTGATACTGTCTATATCTGCTTTAATCTGTCAAATTATACCATTGTAGTGATAAAATATAAATACAGGTGTATTTTTTCAATATTTCAGCTCGTATACGTCCCACTGTTGAACTTAAGCCTTCTCCAGAATAGGAGAGAAATTGACCTAGTATACCACACTGGTCAGACGACTCCATATAGAGTTTTATTTCGAGATTCCCTTCTCTCGCATAGATGTCACAATATCAGGTTGACCGAGCTTCGCTCGGAATATTTTTATAGAATTTATTTAGATATATTAATAAAAACTAAAAATTATATAAAAAAATTACAAAAAGAGAATAATAATAACACCGAGATTCGAACCGACGCTGTTTGGATGCTACAAAACTCAAAATTAAAACCGGCCGTCCCCCAACTGAGCTACCGGAACTCTTGACATTTACAACAAAATTTAAATTCATATTCTTTTAAAATTTAATGTCATTTATTGTTATGCTAAAAACACCGACAAAAGAACATTTTCTATAAATAAAACCTAGCTAGATCGATTTTTTGGACCCGAATCCTCTAGTATGCCAAGTTTCAACAAAATCATTGGAGCCGTTTCCGAGATCCTGAATATATATATATATACAAGAATTGCTCGTTTAAAGATATAAGATGCATACTAAATAACTTAATCATCTTTCACCATACCCACGGGTAAGATAGAGGCTGGCGAATTGCATTCTTACTCCGTCACTACACGGTAAAAGAGTAAATTAACAATAGTTAATAACTAGCCTTTCACAGGTTAAAACAATTTTATAGTTCACTTGACAAATCATTACCAATTGCTTATACGAAGAATGGGCTGGACGATGTAAAGGTCTTAAGTTATAGCGTTTATTATACCCTCAACTTCGTTTTTAGCTTGGAAATATCCATCAAAAGAAACCACATAATTAAGACATAATCTTGAAACGAATCAACAATGAATTAACACTGGCTGTTAATTTAGTAGCTAAAAGTTATGTTCAATTTTATGACCCCGTTTCACGCACAGGAAAACGAAAACATTCTAACCCCAGGGGTACAATAACATCACACGGATAGTCATACGATTAGTGGAACACGATTCAGTTTGATGACTTCATTGTCTCGATTATTATTTTCCTACAAAAAGCACTCGGGTAATGGACGGTGCGAGATCGTATGGGTGGTCCGTGTAATTACAGCTGAGTTTATACTCTTTCTCTTTCACACCTGTGGTAAAAATGAATTAAATGGACACGTACTATTTTAACTCGCATCGTAATCGCCCTAATCTCACGTGAGATACGCAAACAATAAATAGATTATGACGTCAGAACATATGACTACATGTACTTTATAGACAAAAGAAAATGTTGAATCAATTTATATGCGTTTGATTAGTAAATCAAATATAGGTAAATAGATCTGCTTCTTTTATCCAAGCAATTGTAACGTATTCTTTGTTGTTTTTATCATGT
This sequence comes from Lymantria dispar, assembly GCA_032191425.1. Classification (NCBI taxonomy): domain Eukaryota; kingdom Metazoa; phylum Arthropoda; class Insecta; order Lepidoptera; family Erebidae; genus Lymantria; species Lymantria dispar. The sequence goes on along the minus strand of CM063445.1, from coordinate 6,054,181 downwards.
ACAGGCGTAGTCTGGGGACGAGGTCTAACGCCGTGTTTGACAGAAGAACCTAAGGTTATAGTTTGAAGTACCTAAAGCCCTTAAGTTCCTAGCCTATATGATGGGATACCTGCACCGTGCTACCTAAGGTGACAGGTGGATGTGAGATGGATGTTGGGTGGAGGATTGGTTATTCTCACTGCCAGTCAAGCAGACTCACTCGACTAATCAGAACTGACGGCTAAGGGTGTCTTGGCCACAGTGAGATGGAGCTTTGGGTGGAGGATTGGTAACTCTCACTGCCAGTCAAGCAGACTCACTCGACTAATCAGAACTGACGGCTAAGGGTGTCTTGGCCGCAGTGAGAGGGATGTAACTGAGAGATGAATAAATTCAAATCTGATTTATTTTACACAATGTACACCTTATATACTACTTATTGCTAATACACACATATACCATTTTGTGTTAGTGTGTCGTACGTGTAAAGTATAACGCAGTGTCTTTAAATCATGTCAGTGCTAATTTTGCACATTTGTATGTTGACATGATTTACTTGTATGTTGACATGCTCTACTTTTGAGTTTGCTGCGTTGCATGTTCAATGTGCATTGAACATTCTGGGGTCTCTCAGGAACACGACTGCAAGTCGTATAATTCGATAACCTCATATGGTCCAATGTGTCCTTCCGTCGTTTGTGGTGTTTGGACTGTAGTCTGGGGACGAGGTTTCCCATACCGTGGCCGTGGTTGTGGTGGAGCTGCCCGCTGTTTGTCTGTCTCTGTGGCTTGTGTTGTAGTTGTCTCCTTGTTTTGTCTTCTTGTAAGTCTATCTCGACATTGTTTGAGTGGTCTGAAATAAATTAAAAGACAAGCTAATACTATTAAAGAAAGAGATGTCACGGTGCTAACCACATAGGAATGAGACTCTATTCGCCTCCATATTGTGTTATCTAATCTTGTTTTTAGCTTTGCTTCTGAAGCGGCTAAGTGGTCAAATATACTGGTGGAGCTATCTAATACTTCCTCCTTCGGTATGTCTGGTATCTCTGATTGGACTACTTGTGTGTCTAGAGTAAAATTACTCCTTTTAAAATATGATGCTTGCACAGTTGTTGTTGTTATTCGTTTAGCTGCAAGAATGTTGTTCAACGTCTTTACTACACAGCTTTCTGAAATGTGTAGTACTCCTATATCCTCTAGGTTAATTTCTTGTCTTTGTCCATCACATATTATCGAAGCTGATTGTGTTTTTGTAGTGATAAACATCCACGTATTCTGCATGTAAAGTTGTTTCCATAGAATTGTAGATTGAATGTTGTATCTTCTTGATGTGCATTGTGATTTAGTGTTATTATTGTTGCTGAATAGCTGGTCAACAATGCAATTCTTGTTCAATTGCATGTTCTTAACAGCCACGGGATAGCAAACAAACTCCGATTTTTTGTGTAAACAATCTTTGAACTCGTCTTTACTTAATTCAAAGTATCGTTCATTGTTATAGTCGAAGCCTATGAATGCTCTTGGGATTGACAAGCATTCAAAAGAACTCCCGGTCAACCTTTGAGGAATCGCCGTTATGTGTATTAGCGTATATTTTCTTATGTCATGAATAGGATAGTACGCAAATACGTTTATATGTGTTGCATTTATTTCCATGTTAGTCTGTATTAATTGATCCTGAATTATCCTTAAGTTTCCAGGTAACTTTTGATTGGTTGTTTGTATTATATCATTAGCGTATTTAGGACTCAAAATCGTGTATATCGATGCGTTATTTAGGTATATCTCAAGTAACCCGTTGTAATAGTGAATAATCTCTGTTATGTAATTGCTCGCTAATTGATACGTTTGTATTACTTGTATTTTCACATTGTTAGCGTCTACCATCTTATACCATACGTCGTTATCGTACATGAATGCTATAGCTTCATTTAACTTCTTTTCAAAATTCTCTAACTTTTTCTTAATCCGCTCCTCGGTTTGGTTTACAGCGGATACTGTAGATATCATTATGTTTGTTTGATGATTGGCGGCGTTTATAAGTTCTTGTTGATTGCTACTCAATGAGTCAATACTTCTGTATACTTCATCGTTAACTCCGAACACGTATGTTAACATTTGTCCTAATAATCCACGTCTCCTTCTAGAAATCTTTATCCCAGTAAGGTAATCCTTTATCTTCTCAAATCGTGCTTTCTCTTCGTTCAAATGATAATAAAATTCTGCACAATGGGTGTCTTTTGTATACTGTTGCGTGTCAGTGCATAACTTTTGAAACTGATTAGTTATTTTTATCGTATTATTTAAATTCAGTTCCAAATCACTCCTTTCGTAATTAGTTTCTATTCTAAAACTCCCTCTGTTTATTGTTGAAGTACCTATTTGTTCTACATATAGGCCTGGATTTAAATGTTTCATAGTAAACATTGATGTACTTGTTACTTGTCCGATACACAATAATAATGTAGTATAGAGTAACACGCCTGACTTAAGTGTCTTAAACTTTTTATTTATGTTATTTGCTATGTTACTATTCACAGGCGTTTCGGTATTTTTTCTTAATGTATTCGTGTTAGTCATTAATTCTTCCTGATATACGGGTAAAGGAATTAATGTATGTATTGATCGTTTTTGACATAAACCTGTCGATTTTTTGAGTGTCACTACTCTTATCACCCCGTCGCTTCCTGGGTGAACGCTTTCCACTTTTGCCAAGGGCCACTTACTTGGACTTATGTTTTCATCTTTTATTAGTACTATGGTTCCAATTTTGATATTTTCTTGAGTTTCTTTCCACTTGTATCTTTGTTGAAGTTGATGTAAATAATCAGATGACCAGGCTTTCCAGAAATCTTTCTTCATTCTTTGAATTTGTTTCCATCTATTTATTAAATCAGTATTTATGTTTGATAACGGATCTGGGATTCCAACTGCTTCCCGACCAATTAAAAAGTGACTAGGCGTTAGTATTGTATTATCATTGATGTCTTCGCTTTGTGCACATAACGGCCTCGAGTTTAGGCAAGCTTCAATTTGATGTAAAAATGTTATCATTTCTTCGTACGTTAATGTCGATTCTCCAATTACTCGACGTAAATGGTACTTTACTGATTTTACGCTGCTCTCCCAAATCCCACCAAAATGGGGGGTTGCTGGCGGATTAAAATGCCACTGAGTACCTATACTGGTCATCGTATTTTGGAATCCAGGTGACTGTGTTATTTGCAATAATTCTTGTTCCAAAAATTTCGCTGCGCCTACGAAGTTCGTGCCATTGTCACTATACATATGTGACACGTGTCCTCGTCTGGCCATGAACCTCCGCAGTGCCGCAATAAATGTTTCAGTTGTCAAATCTCCCACTAATTCTAGATGAATTGCTTTTGTTGCTAAGCATACAAATACAGCAATATATGATTTGTAGGACTTGTGACCTCTTCCTTTCATTGTTCTTGTTTGTATTGGTCCCGCATAATCCACTCCAGTGTGACTAAATGGATATGATTGCGTGACTCTTGCTTTTGGAAGTATCCCCATTTTCTGTACTTTCGTTTCGGACCTGTATCTCGCGCATTTGACGCACTTTTTTAGTGTACCTTTGACCACTTGTTTTCCACCTATAATCCAGTATTTTTGTCGTAGGACAGCTGTAGTTAGTTTATTTCCTCCATGTAATGTTTTCATGTGTGCGTTTTGTATTATTAATGACGTTATATGATGTCGGCGTGGTAATAGTATAGGATGTTTTTGATTATATGGCAAGTCAGCGTTTTCTATTCGACCTCCAACTCGTAATAATCCATCGTTATCAATAAATGGATCTAGTGTGGATAATTTACTGTTTTTCTGCAGTGATTTTTTCTTTCGAATTATTTCTTTTTCATCGTAAAATTCTTCTTGTTGCAATATGCATAGAATTCGTTTCTCTGTTTCTTCTAGTTCCGTACAGGATAATGGTTCGTGCTTTTTGCGCTTGCTGATAAATCTGTAGCAATACGCTAATGTTCTTATCATTTTATTGTAGTTAGAAAATCGACTCCAGATGTCATACTTTTCATTCGTAGTATTAATTGTTGTTGATAAACAGTACTTGGCTTCTTCATTTGGCTGTGGTGCTGTTGTTGTAATAGGTATATCACTCGTCTGTAACCATGGTGGGCCGTTCCACCATAAGGAACAGTTTATTAATTTTTCTGACTCCAATCCTCTTGATATAATGTCCGCTGGGTTTTCAGACGATATGACATGATTCCATTGAGCGTTAGGTATTATGCTGTTAATTTCTGACACTCTGTTGGCCACGAACGTATGCCATCGCCCAGGATCTCCTTTTATCCATCCCAACGTGATCATAGAATCCGTCCAGCATGAAATCACGGTATTGTTATCACCGTTTAGAGCTTTTTTTATTTTTTCTATTAAATTAGCCAATAATACTGCGGCGCATAGCTCAAGACGCGGTAATGTTGTTTTTTGTTTTTTCGGTGCCACTTTTGACTTAGCTTGGAGCAATGTTATGTAGTAACTGTTATTCACCATTACTCTGCTATAGACGACAGCCCCGTATGCTTTTTCTGAGGCGTCGCAGAATCCATACAGCTCAAACTTTGTCCTGTCTATCGTGTGACACCATCGTGGTACTTGTATATTTTCTATGTTTTTTAACTGTTTTTGTATTTCTGTCCATTTATTTCGTATTATGTCATTTACTGGTTGGTCCCATTCCATCCCAGACGTCCACAGTTGTTGTACTAGTAATTTTAGTCTTATGATGATGGGGGCCAACCAGCCCAACGGATCAAATATTTTCGCCACCTCTGACATAATGAACCGTTTGGTGGGTTTTGTGTTTTCTGTTATAGTTATTTGAAAACAGAATTTATCTTCGCCTGGAGACCATATAATTCCCAACGACTTTCTTGTTTCGTCTAAGGGAAGTTTCAGCATCCGACTTTCTTCTTTATCGCATGTTAAATTGTTCAACAATTCCGAACTATTTGAAGACCATTTTCGTAGTTGGAAACCACCTTTGTTTAACATTGCTATTAATTGTTCTTGTAATTCCTTGACGGAGCTTTCCTGGGATTCTCCTGACAAAATATCGTCAACATAGAAATCCTGTAACGTTACTCTACTGGCGATAGGGTAATTGTCTTGTTCGTCTAATGCTAGTTGTTGTAATGTTCTCACGGCCAGATAAGGCGCGCTTGTTGTGCCATACGTGACCGTTGTTAGTTCGTATTCACTAATGGCCTTTTTTGGAGAAAATCTCCATAAAATTCTTTGATATTTATAGTCTTCTTGGTTTATTTTTATGAACCGGTACATTTTCATAATGTCGGCCATGAAAGCAATCTTATGCGTTCTCCAGCGTAATAATATGTTTGATAAGTCTTGTTGAAGTCGTGGTCCTTTATGTAAATTTTCATTAAGGCTTATTTTACTACTTGTTTTACTACTAGCGTCAAATACCACTCGTAGTTTTGTTGTAAGAGAGTCTTCTTTTATTACCGCTTGGTGGGGAATATAATACTCTCCTGTGTAATATTCTGGTTTAGGTACTTTTCTCATATGACCCATATTTAGGTACTCGTACATAAATTCCTTGTATTGTTGGCGTAAATTTTCATTTTTTTCGAACTGACGTTCTAGTTGTAATAGTCGAGCCACGGCTTTTTTCCTTGACTCGCCATATTTTATGTTCGCGTCCTTAAACGGCAGTCGTACCGTATAAGTGCCGTCGAAACTTCGTATTGTAGTATTTGTATAGTAATTTTCACACAACTCATCATCTTTGGTGAGTGCATAGTGTCGTGGAATTTCTTCTAATTCCCAAAATTTTGTTAATTGTTGTATGTCGTCGGTGCGAGTCATCATGCTTAATACTTTGATGCCACCGTTTGTGTCTTGCGGATATAACCCGGATAAAATCCAACCCAATTCTGTTTCTTGAGCGATTATACCGCCTTGTAGTCGTTTAAAACCTTGTAATAGTATTTTACTATATTCTTGGGCACCTAAAATTATGTCTATAGGTCCCTTTTTGTTGTACGTTGGGTCTGCCAATAGAACATTGTCCAACTCTTGTAATTGTTGTAAGTTACTTCTTGGTAACGAGTTTGTAAGCTTCGGTAGTACTATAAGTGTTACAGGTAGTCTGTACTCACTAGAGTACCTTGGTTGTAGGTTTATGTTAATTGTATATTTCGATGTCTTAGGTTCGTTGTCTCCAATGCCTTTTATTTCGGCTCGAACCTTTTGTCTTGGATACGACAGCAGTTGTGCTACTTCTTCCGTGCAAAATGACGCTTCTGAACCTTGGTCACACAATACTCTTAATAATTGTGGTGTTCCATCATACGACGTGGTTTGTAATAGCGCTGTGGCTAATAAGACCGTATTTTTTGCCTCTAAATTGGTAGCTGATAAGTTCGATAACGTTGTGTTTTGTTTTTTATCACTCATAGTTGGTTTAGGAGTGAACTTTTTCGTATACTCAGAAGACTCTGGTTGTCTTTTAATTGAATCGAATGTTCGGTGTAATAGTGTGTTATGACCTTTATGTTGACATATTTCACATTTTGTATAAAACTCGCTCGTGCATTTTATTTGTTTATCATGATTTAAGCAGCGTTTGCACATTTCTTTGTCTGAGACTTCCTTATATCGTTGCGTCACGTTCAAGGTTTTAAAACTAGGGCATTTATTTATATTATGTTCTGTGCTTTTGCAGTACCAGCAATGTTTACTTTTTGATGATTCTGCTATTGGTACGAGTGTTCCCCGGTATTTATTTATTGTATGATTCACCGAGTTATTACTCAGGTGATTATACGTAATTTTTTGCTGATCGTAGGACTTTAAACTTTTAAATCTTTTTTCTAAAAACTGTAACATTTCTTCAAACGATTCCAATTTGTTTGGGTGTTGTAACTGATCCTCGTATTTTGAATCAGTTTGTTGGTCCCATTTCCTGGCCAAAAGTCTAGCCAAAATAGGGTCCCATGTTGAAATGTCAATTCCTTGATGTTTTAAAGATTCCAAACATTCTTTTATGGTGTCGTGCATGTCTCTTAAACCCGCTGCATTCGCAACATTTAGCTTGGGTAAATCTAATAATTTATCGATGAATTTAATTGATATCATTCGTTCGTCTTCATAACGTTGCGTAAGCAATTTCCACGCGGTTTCATAGTTCGATTCACTTATCGTTAGATGACGTATAATTTTTGCTGCGTCACCTTTTACATTTGTCTTTAAATATTGCATCTTTTCTACCAATGAAATATTTTTATCTTCATGAATAATTTTTTTGAATAAATCATGAAAAGTATACCATGAGTCATAACTCCCAGTAAAAGTTGGAATAGAGATACGGGGTAGTTTTCCTGACGACTGTGTTAAGGTTATTTTTTCGCTGGAACTGTCATGGATTTTTTCTTCCAGCATCTCCATTGTAGTATCGAACTCAATTTGGGTGTTTTCAAAATATTTATTTTTGAAGTAAAGGTGTCCCGATGTATCCTCCTCCAATAATAATTCAATGTGTGTTTCTTCAATATCCTGCCATCGTTTTTGTAAGTTGTTTATTGTAGTTTGTAAATGCCATATAGGTTTGTTTTCAGTGACTGACTCTTTTGCCTGAATTAGCCTTTTTGACATCTGGGATATCCTGAACATTTGTATAAACGTCTTGGGATTCCCTCTCCCTTCTTCTTCGTTTGTGTTTTGTTCTTCAGGTTCATATATCGCCTGAACAAGTTGAAGTCTTGCTTCATAGTTTTGTAGGTGGGCTAAGCCCTCGTTGTATTGTTTTTGGATATTTCCAAAGTAATTTGTAGTGATATATTTGTGAGATGATAACATCTCTTGTTTCTCCAGTTTCGAGTGATTCTCTTGCACCCGTTGGAAAATAGTAGTTAGTGTTTGTCTTTTTTCGTCAATGTATTTTTGTGTTCTTCGGCTCACGGAGTCCTTTTTAATGTTTGTAATTATCCTCCTGATCTCGTTATAATCTTCCTCCTGGCTCCTGATTGCTGTGTTTATTTCTTGTATGTCCATAGTGCTTCTTTTGTCTTCTTCCCTAATAGCCCTACCCTAACTTTCCTACTACTAATGTTTTAAGTCAATACTTATCGTACCTGCGCTCTCGCTATAACACGTCCCTGAAGGTGCGACTTCTCAATCAGCTGGTGAGTCCCGCTTGTGGGAGGCCAGTGACCGAACCGCAACGAGAGGCTTTCTGACAGAGTACGTAAGTAAAAGTCTTTCAGTCAATTCCGAAACTGATGCTTTGTTGAGTACACCAGCCCGTTCTTAACTGATTCGTATGTCTGTTATGTCAAACCTACGGGGGGGTTAGAGGGAGGAAAAATCTTTACTTTTACTCGAAGGACCAAATGTACAGGCGTAGTGTGGGCTATGGACTAACGCCGTGTTTGACAGAAGAACCTAAGGTTATAGTTTGAAGTACCTAAAGCCCTTAAGTTCCTAGCCTATATGATGGGATACCTGCACCGTGCTACCTAAGGTGACAGGTGGATGTGAGATGGATGTTGGGTGGAGGATTGGTTATTCTCACTGCCAGTCAAGCAGACTCACTCGACTAATCAGAACTGACGGCTAAGGGTGTCTTGGCCACAGTGAGATGGAGCTTTGGGTGGAGGATTGGTAACTCTCACTGCCAGTCAAGCAGACTCACTCGACTAATCAGAACTGACGGCTAAGGGTGTCTTGGCCGCAGTGAGAGGGATGTAACTGAGAGATGAATAAATTCAAATCTGATTTATTTTACACAATGTACACCTTATATACTACTTATTGCTAATACACACATATACCATTTTGTGTTAGTGTGTCGTACGTGTAAAGTATAACGCAGTGTCTTTAAATCATGTCAGTGCTAATTTTGCACATTTGTATGTTGACATGATTTACTTGTATGTTGACATGCTCTACTTTTGAGTTTGCTGCGTTGCATGTTCAATGTGCATTGAACAATCATCATACATGTTTAATTATCTGTACATCTCTCAGTCTTGTTTTACAATCGGAATAGAAATGTGCAGATACATTTAATTCTTTATCCGCATTTATCCGATAATTATCATTTCTAATTGGTTATATTGCTCGCATATATAAACTTCAGTATATTTCTATATAAACATAGTACTTAACTAATATTAAATGTAATGTAAAAAGCTTAGTCCAATAAAGCAAAAACCATTATTTATTATTTAATCAAAATTATAAAAAATTATGTCTAAATTCAAGAAGATCTCAAAAAATAAATAGCAATGCCTTGCAATAAATGTTTAATACAATAGATGAACAATTCAATAAATTACTTAATTAAATTATCAACTTGGCTTTGATTAACGTTGATGTTTACACGAATATTACACATATAAAATAAATCTATTATACATTAAAAATACAACACCTTAGTCTTTCCGTGAGCATGAACACTAAAAGGTGTGGGGAAAAGAGAGTAAAAATCAAATACAAACACGATAAAGTCCGTAACAATAGTTTTATTTCATATCCACTTAACCTAAGACCTGGTGTATGGCAGGCACAATTTATTCATATCGTTGTTGTTAAGATTGCTTATTTATTAATAAAAGTGAATACTAACTTCAATATTTCTAACGAAACTTATAGTATTTGCAGTTAATGCACAACAGACAACATAGCTAGATGGTTGGTGATAACAGACTTGCTTAATGTTCTCGATTTTAAGTGAGTTATGAAACATTAGTACTGACTGAACTTTACTTGATTGACATTAGTGCTGTGACTGCGGTCTGACATCAGATAGTAATTTTCATTTCAATGCATTCCTTTATAATGATATAATCACCACGCTTGGCAAGTGGTTTGGCGATTGCAGTTGATGTTATTAGTTAAACTGGACAGTGCCTCCAATACACTTAGGAGTAATAAAAGCTCGGGGGATTATACTTGTTACGCGGGAAGTCCACTCACTACAGTAGAAAGTAATTAAATTTGAAAATATTTTTATGGATTTTATCGTGCTTGATTTATGATTTGCCGAAGTTTCGAACACGGTTTGCTAGACATGAGACACCTTAGCCCTCCCTTAACCATGTGACTGAGAAGTGTTCGAAGAAATCTGAAATCGAATACATATGCGATAAAATCCGTAAAAGTAGTTTCATCTTTAAAGTGCAATACTCACGTAAACATCAGAAATTGTTAATTAAATCTGATGCACATATCAATAAAGGCAACCCTTCAAGGGTTTCCTTTATTGATAAGAATTTAAATTTTAAATTACATTCCTTAAGAATGTAATTTAAAATTTAAATTCTTTCCGTATGGTGACAGAGTAAGATTACAATTCACCACCTCCTGTCTAAAAAAACGACTAGGGGATATGCATATAACATCTATTCAAAGGAATGAAAACTGGAAATAAAGCCCTACGCCAACACGTATAACTAGCATGATATAGTAGTAGACATTTAAAATGTTTGTTTATAGTTCCTTCGTACATATCAGTTTCCATTAAATATTATTCAATTGAAATGATAATTTTAAGCAATTATTTATTGTAAATGTTGAAATAAGACCTTAATACTCATGAAGAAATATCTGGCAAAAAAAAAACTGTTGCCATGATTTTGATTTTTTAAAGACAACAAGATTTTGCATATTTTCTTTTTGTATAAGTTATGATCCGGTGGTGACAGCCCACTTAATTCTTTTGGGGCGACAGAATGGATGGTATATGATCCTATATATAACCTATCATATTGTACTCCCCTATCACCATTTGAGCGGGACACCGGTACCAAGTACTTGATTTTATGAAGACACAATTCATCATCATCCTGTTCTTATACCAATTATTTGGGATCGATGCAATATATTGTATTTTCCATGGAACAATACATATTGCAAAAAATATTGGCAATAGTTTTAATGACCAGCCGCCTGCCTAACGTCACCTTTGGGAATATATTTATTGATCACACGGCAGATGGAGTTGGTCCAGGTCAATATTAATCTCTTACGTCTCTGGTCACTTGTCTCATGCGACAATCTCGGGCAATGTAAGTCTTGTACAGCACTTTCATCATCATCATATCAGCTCATATACATCCCACTGTTGGGCTCGAGCCTCCTCTACAATAGGAGGGAGATTGACCTTACTATATCATGCTGGTCAGACAGGTTGATATAGGGTTCTGTTTCGAGTTGTCCCTCTCTTGCATAGATGTTATATGCATATTGCATCCCTTTGTCGTCTTTTACGACATCCACGAGCATGATAGGGAGTGGTGAATTGTATTCTTACTCCGTCACCACACAGATATACAGCACTTTAAAAAGATACAACGGACAATGACTACACCCAGATCAATTTGTGATAATATTTTCTTGTGTGGGTATTGAACGCAAATATGCACGGTAGGTATCTTAACCACTGCGCAGTTGCGTTCAAATTAAAACTTTCCATCATATAAAGTGAAGAAGCAATCATAAACTAGAATTTAATCTTAACTGTTATTGTGGGTCTGAATGAATACGCCCTTCGAGACATTAATGATTATTTTGTCCTTCTATATCTAAATGACTTCTTTAAATGCTTAATCAATTTTAAGCTCACGATTGCATACCAAAATAACATAAAAAACATAGTACTGGTTCTATCTAACTAATATCCTTACTATGTTATCCTCCATCCTTACTAATATTATAAATGCGAAAGTAAGGATGTTTGTTTGTTTGTTTGTTACGCTTTCACGTTTAAATCACTGAACCGATTTCAAAAATTCTTTCACCAATGGAAAGCTATAATATCAGGGAGTAACATAGGCTATATTTTATCCCGGTATCCCCACGGGAACGGGAACTACGCCGCGGGTAAGGCGACTGAAACCGAAGCGAGGGCAGTTCCTAGTAATTATAATATTGCTGTGTGGTGACAGAGTAAGAATACAATACACGACCTCTATAGTATCCGTGGGTATCGTAAAGGGCGAGCAAGTGATATAATGAGCATATAACATCTATATAAGATAGAAAAAAATCGAATTGAAACCCTATACCAGCGTGATATAGTAGGTCAATTGCCCTACTATTGTGAAGAAGGCTCAAGCCCAGCAATGGGAGGATATATGATCTGAGATGAGATGATGAGAGTATTATCCTGCGTGGTCATCAAATCCGAGAAACGCACAGCTAGTCAGTACTTATTACTAAGAGTTTCACGTAGCTGCCGTAAGCTTTTTCAATGACCTTTTTTTTTTTGTGTGTATTTAGCTGTTGGTCGCAGATGACCTTGACAGCTTAACGCGGGCAATGGGCGAGCGGAAGGCTCTCAACCCGGTAAGTAAGTTAAGCGAACATCGCCCGAGGGCTCCCCCTGTGGGGAACGGACCTCGGCTCGGGGCGTCGCTGAAAGCAAAGTGGGCGTGGCCACGTTTAGGTTAATGATTTTTACGCGGCGCGGTTTTCGACCTCGTCGTCGGCGAGGCCGATACCGCGCAGTTTTATGTGTTATCGCTGCGCGAGCTGTGTAGGCCCTTTCTTGGGCGATCGTGATGGCATCATCCCCTTCTTCAAGGAGATGACTTTTTTTTTTTTTTTTTTTTTTTTCAATGAGCATGACCGCAAGGCTATATATAGCGTTCTCCCAGTAACTCATAACAATAACAGCTAACGTCGTATTAATCCAGTAGGCTGACGAAATGATGAAAAATACATACCTAAAAAACGCCCAAATCGACAACGAATAACGTTGTATTAGTTCGACAAGATTTTAAATATAATTTACATTTAATAAAGTCACTCCTTATTTTTACAAAAGCCTTTAACTAAAACAAACTTCCCTTTTGATTTGTTATTTGTGCTCGAGATAGGGTTACCGCAAATTGTATATTTATAGACGACTAGCAGCCCGCCCTCGCTTCGCTTCGGTTTCAGTCGCTTTACCCGCGGCGCAGTTCCCGTTCCTGTGGGAATACCGGGATAAAATATAGTCTATGTTACTCCCTGATATTATAGCTTTCCATTGGTGAAAGAATTTTTGAAATCGGTTCGGTGGTTTAAGCGTGAAAGCGCTACAAACAAACATACTTTCTTTCGCATTTATAATATTAGAATGGATTCTTTAGCATTTAAATTATATGGTTTCATATAAATATAAATCAAATCTAAAGAAACAGATTTTGTATAGGTAAATATTCTTTCCGACTGAATCAATAAAACCAATTATAATAATTATTATATTGCAAAAGACGGCAACTGTTAATTAACCCTTTATGTGGAACTAGAACTAAAAAAATATAAATATGACAAAAAAGTATGCACTTAAGCTAGGAAGCAAAATATGGATCACAAAATTTATTTGGCGTTATTATAGAACATTCAAAATCTATCATCATTATCAATTTAAGCAGACATGTTACAGCGCGAAATAGTGACAGACAGACTCGCATTTTTTATATGTGCATAATCTTTATTTAAACCCGAAGAGTTTCCCAACATTGAATGCGTGCATTTTCACACTTGAGATGAGTTTTAGTTCTTTGTAAGATGAATTATATTATTACATATTGCTATCTTCAACATCATGATCATCAAAATGTAGATGTTTGTTTTTCAAATTAGGACCCCCATAGTGGATGTGAAGCCAAATTCGCCACACTTAGTAGGCGGATTGGCAATTGCGGTGGGTGTTATAAGTAACCAAGGCAAGCGCTGCTCTGTCCATTCTCCTAATGATCTCTTAACCGACTTTTACGACGTCTGTGAGAAGTGTTGATTTTTACAATTCCCGTAACAAGGTAAAATACTACATTCTAATCTGTTAAACACACGTAAATTGCCATCAACCGGAAGCCATTACCTGCTGTGGATTTTTTTGGCAAACTTTTGGGATTCGACCTTGGTTTAGCCATCGATAATCTCATTTTTTGGCTATTGGACTTACTGGTTCAAATAAGCATTAATAAATACTCATAAATATAATATTAATAGGATTATGAATGGACAACCCTGAAATTAAGGGGTAGCTGCGAAAATATTAACGCTCAAAGATGCTGAGTGGCATGAAATGAAATGATTACCCCACTTAGTGACGGCGATAAGAGCGCCCCCAGAGACCCTCAACTGCCCGACATTTTAAAGCTGCTTTTAACTTATATTTTTTTACGTTTTGTTCTGTACGTTATTTCGTGTTGACTTGCGATTGGTTTAAAAACATGACAGCTCTTTTAATACGTACCTACTTATTATAATTTCAATTACACTCCTCGTGTAGTGAGACAGGTTGAAGATACGAAGGCGCCTTACTTATCCGTAGGAATCATAATGAAAGATCACCCTTACAATACCTATATTTCCGTGTGGTGACGGAGTAAGAATACAAATCCCCACTCCCTATCTTGCCTGTGGATGTCGTAAAAGACGACTAATGGATATAATATGCATATAAAATCTATGCCAGAAAAAGAAAACTCGACAACAAAACCCTATACCAACCTGTCTGACCAGTATGGTATAGTAACGTCAATTTCCCTCCTATTGTGAAGGAGGCTCGAAGCCCAACAGTGTGACGTATATGAGCTGAAATGATGATGATGATGACCCTTACAATAGGTAGTGCTCTCCTGGGTAAATCATATCACCATGCAATAGATGCAATTGCCAATCCACTTGCTAAGCTTAGTGATTATAGTATTATCACCCACACAAGTCGAATAATCTACGTTGATAGGCTACGGATGAACTGCGCATTTTTATTATAAGTAAATAACCTTGATAATATTTCACCTTGTGGCATATGCGTTTTGAGTGCAAAGACCTTTTAATCTTTTGATTCCTTTAATTTTTTATTGATTTCAAGGATCTGTATTTTTTTTTATAGATTGATAGTAAACAGCGTTTCTGGAGCCGGCTAGTATTGTGTATGCGAATTAACTCCAGATTTTGATGAAATTTTTTGTGTCTACGGGTCCTTGAATGGTTTCGATTCACAATAACCCCGGTAGGTGATGTTACATATTCTAGGAATTTAATGCTTATTTATTTTAATTTTATGAAATAACGTATGTACTACCTTAGTTTATATAGGCTTCGCTAGTATTACTCTATATCTAAGTTTTTCTCCTAGATAGATAGTATAAGGTCTATAATACCCTATAGCCTTTTTTTATTATACTGACAACTTCCATCGTAAAAGCGTAACAAACTAATTGACATATTTCTAATATTACGTAGAATACCTATCAAATTAGCGTTAGCGAGAGAGCCGGAAGCCCAAGTTTCTGAGGTTGTTTGCGTGTGGTGGGTTTTGGTGATGCCTTTGGTTTCACCGAACCTCACTGCACACATTCACAATTTCAGGTAGGCAGGGGCCTAGCAAAGTCCACGAGCGGCAGTAACACTTACCATCAGGTGTACTGTTTGCTCGTTTGCCACCGTTTGCAATAAAAAAAAATACTCGGGTAAACGTCAATTCTTTAATATTATTAATTGTCAAACTATCCATGTGTAACTTTGCTATTAATTTAACTAATTATAAGTCGTGTATTAATGACACTAAAAGCATTTACTAAGCGGTGACGTAACACTTGCGATCGAATATTCCGTGTATACATTACTTAGTAACTTTATATGTTAATGTCCACATACATTGACGTATTAGATCTAGTTGGTTAAACACTGTCGCATGTCACAGACTATTAAATAAATCACGCTAGCTATCCAGATTTATTACTGTGCTCTGTAGTTGTGATACAGTAGCAATTTTGATATGATAACGTTTAATAAATCGATGAACGCCGGCTGCAGGCACGAAAAAGTATTACTTGTCACGTTCCGTCTGAGCCGAGCGCACAAGGAAGAGCGCGGCTCTAGCGATAGAGAGGCACGATCGGTCTAAGCGTTTGGCTTGCGACATACCTGTCTCTCTTCCACTCCATCAGGCGATGCGTCCGAGTAGAAGAGACAGCGGCATTACAGAACATACTGCAGGTGAACCGTTTTATCGACTGTTTATTAAGTGAAGTGAAAACTCGAAAAATACTAATATGGGGAACTCCGTCTTTGTATTATAACAAATAGCATAGTGATAATAATTCAATTCATAAAAGTATAAAATTTTTTATAAATGTTTTCTTATGAAGTTATCACGTAAAATTATCGTCCGAAAATCATATTTTCAGGCAACTATTTTTTTTAAGATACCATCCTCCACAAAGGATACAACCTTTATATTGCGAGTGACTACAGATATACATTCCACGGACACAAATTAACCCCAGACTGAGAACAATAATTATAATTTATGGATCGCACCAAAGTATTTTCCTGAGCAGGAATCGAACTCGCGACACTTGGCATAGCAGACCGCTATTTTAATCACTAGGCCATCTGTGCAGTCAGTAATTCATTATCTCATTATAATTTCAACCAATATGTATCCCGCTACCAGTCTCCAGCTTTCGACTATGCAAGGGAAATTGACCTACTATATTACACTGAAGGAAAACTAAATAAACTATCTTACCAGAGTGGTATGGTAAGGCAATTTCACAATCGCAAGTCTCTCAGAAGGTTGCTGTTATCCATTCTGCTAGTGATTTTAAAGCTGATTTACTCTATTCTCAACCCACACGAGTCAGCAGGGAGTGATGACATTGTATTCTTAACCTGTCACCACACTTGTAGTTTTATTCATAACGTTAATTTATAGAAATTAATATTAGACTTACACTAGACGCGGCAAGTTGCTATTAAAACATTGCGTGACTTACTAATATTTCAACTATAGTAATTATCGTAATAAAAAAAACATTCGGTATTCCATTATCACGCACTCACATTTATTATTCTTTCGTATAAATATTATTTACAAAGTGTGAAATTTAACGTAAATATAATTAATTATATTACTTTGGGTAGTATTGATTTTGTCGTAAGGCAATCCTCCGTGCTTTTGCTTACTGTCGAAAGTTTTTGTTGGAACTTGAAGATGTCATATCCATCCATCAACCTACAAACGTCCACTGCTAGACATAGGCCTCCCCACGAGATACCACTCGGAACGGCCCTGCGCCACTTGCATCCAACGGTTCCCTGCGACTTTGAGAATGTCGTCAGTCCACCTAGTGGGGGGTAGTCCTATGCTGTGACGTCCCATTCGTAGTCGCCAGTCAAGAACTTTTCTTCCCCAACAGTTGTCGGTTCGACGAGCGATGTAGCCTGCCCATTGACATTTGATGTTAGATCTCATATGCTGCTCCTAAATTATATTCAATACTTTATATCATTACCATCATCCTCTTTCCCACATCTTAATTTATTATAGGATTTTAGAGAAATTAGAAACCCAGCCTCACGAGCAAATGTAGTGGATTAACAAATTGCTACTACTTAGACGGCGAATGTGAACGAAAGTGTTGGAAGGGGAATACCAAGGCATCCGCCTTGGAATCGTTCCAGGATCGAATTTGGGACGTTCTTAAAAAAAGCCAGGTTAAAAGTACCTTAAACCGAAGAACATGCATGAGGTGATTAATCAATGTAGAGGAGGCGAAAGTGGTATGTCAAGATCGTAGCAAGTGGAGGGAAGTGGTCTCTGCCTACCCCTATGGGAAAGAGGCGTGAATCTATGTATATATGTATGTTAAATCCCAGCTAACTGTCTAATGTAATGTCTAAACTCTTTTAAGATACTACTTGGCGGGGGCACAACCATGCTCCCCCAGATTCCCTGAATCGAGATTCGAAAGCGAGACGTCACGAGCGTGGTTATTACTGCTCATACACCGAAGGTATAAAGCGCAAGTGTATGCAGTTTTAATAACGATCAATCTTTTATTGCGTCTCAATGGACCGTAGGTTTTTTCTCGGAATGTTAGTTTAAAAACGTATAAAAAAACTTCCCTGACATTCCAAGCCTGACCCATCTTAATTTAAGACAAAATAAACATGTATATCCAATATTTTTACGGTCAGATAAAGTGTTTATTTTAACGCAAATCGTTTCGTGGCAAAGGTGCTTGACAGTTGCGGTTGCCACATTGAAAAATATGTTATTCAGACTGTTTGGCTGTACCGTACTGTTTGGCTGACTGTTTGTAGATTTGAATGAAAAAAGTATGTTTATTTTTTGAATGCACTTTGTGTGTTGCCGCTTTTGAAATAATAAAAATGTCGTAAAATTTAGTTGCACCCGAGATTGTTATCGACCGTTGGATGAATCGAGAATATTAATGAGACGGAATGTTGCCCGTTTCCATTACAAGTAAATTGAATTGTTTTGTTGGGCCAATCAATAAAATTTATTACAGTTGTACATGTTTACTATATAATTATGATTATTAAGGAATGCGGCAAATAATAAATTAGCTTATTCTGCATACATTCAAATTAAATATTATGTCATTTAGAATAGTAGATATTGGTTAAAATAACTGACCGAGTACCTATTCCAGCACTCCATCCACTCCAGCAACGTCTATTGACATTGTTTAAACGACGAAGATTTGCTGTTTGTATCCAAATATTTCATCTCAACTAATATACGTCCCACTGCTGGGCTCGAGCGTCCTCCAAATGAGAAATTAATCTTTTATACCCCGCTGGTCAGACGTCTTGGCACAGCGTTTTATTTCGAGTTTTCCTTCTCTTTGGATAGATGTTATTCGAATTCTTCATATGCATAATAATAATGAAAGCTGAAAACGAATTTTGACACAGAAAGTCGAATGTGTAATAACTTTTAAAGTTGACTACGAATGACAGTTTGATTCGACAGATGGCGAAGTAGTCTGAGTAATTTGGAGTGGCGCAGGCGCGACTACCTGCGCGTCGTGCCGCCCTAGCCGAGGCCGCGGGAATTAGTCCGTCACCCGCCAATAGGCCGACCGCGTGAGGAAAGACCGACGTCCTCCCCGATGGGACATCGGTCGATGGGAGGGTACCCCAAATAGGGGGTATTCCGTCCACTGATGGGCCGACCACTGATGACAAGTAACCCTGCTCCGGTGGTCGGCCCAACGACGAAGGCGACGTGGTGTTCGGGTGGGTTGCAGGTGTGCGTGCTTACGCCCCTCTGTCGCCCCGGACGGAGTGGTGCGAGGAGCGCGCCGACCGCAGCCCAGCCAAAAAAATAAAAAGGTAGTCTGAGTAAATTTTGGTTTCGATCCTTACGTAGGATAATACTTGTGACGGTACCCGAAAGGATAACTAGCCTGGATAAGCCACCGATAATAAGGAGCGGGTACTGGTGGCCCTCACACATGGCGCTAGATAGGTACCTGCATCGTAGGTTATGATGGGGTCGGGCGCCGTGCCCTCAGAATAGCGTTTTACAAAAATATGCTAGAGCAAATTAGTTGTTTCTATTTCCGATTGTAAAATTCTATTGCAATCCCGCTTCCTCCAGCTAATTACGGAAATCGAAGTCTTCCTCATCTTTAAGCTAACAAGGGCAGTGGTTAATTCGCATCGCTTATAAATACCATACGCATATTTTTACAAATATTCAATCATATTATTATAATTATTATTTTATTGGCCGTTTTATTTTAATGGATGCTATATTTCGATTGAATCAACGTTAGTTTAAAGCTTGACCCAATTCCTGTCTTGTACGAAAGTAATTTAAAGGCAGTGTTTAAAATTCGGCTTGACCTGTATATTTAGATCCCAACTATTTGTTTATTAAGCTTTTACGCCTAAGACATTAAAGCGGTTTTAAAAATTCATTCACTAATTGTAACAACATCATCAGCGACTAACTTAGGCTATATTTTATTTCCAAGAAAACAGCATCTACCGGGTTGAAATAGCTGAAATTTGTTAGAAATATATTATGTCCGTGTCATGAAGAAGTAGGAATACAATATTTCACACTCTTTTGTACACGTGGTTAAAAGACGACTAAAGGATATATGTAATATGCAGATAAAATCGATGCCAATCCATCTGTCCAACGTGGCATAGTAGGTCAATAACCTTGGTAACTTGAAGAAGAATGAAAATAAGAACAGAAATATTTAAAAAATAAAAATAAGATACATTGTAATTATTTTCTTTTAATTCATGTAAAAAAACTATCCTATGTAACATATCCATTGATTTGCAACAATTTAGTAAAGAATGCCGTAGTTTTTTTTTCTTATGACGAAAGTTTACAATACGGTTCACTTTAAAGTTTTATATACCTATGTATTTTGAAATGTGTGAACAAGTGCATATTTTGTTTCGCATTGTATAACGCCAAGCGTGTATGGTTTAGTAATAAAATATAGAAATTCCTGAGTGCAGCCAACACAATGTTCAGTTGTTCAACTCGTCTGCATATTATATTATTCATAAAGAAGTAAACGTATACACGTTTACTGATAATTATTTAATGTTCCTCCAGTCGTTATGAAACCGCTGACTAGAACTTATTTGTGCTAATTTTTAATTCAGTAAGAAGTAAAGTTAACGTGTCATCACAAATTTGTACATTTCGAGTATAAAAATTGACAAATATCGCTAAAATGTTATGCCTATAATAGTAAATATCAGGTTGACTGAGCTTCGCTCAGAGTATTTTTGTAGCATTTATTCAGATATATATTAATAAAAAATAAATAATGAAAATTATATAAAAAATTACAAAAATAGAATAATAATAACACCGAGATTCGAACCGACGCTGTTTGAATCCCAAAAATACCAAAATTAAAACCTATCACCTTTCCATCTAGCTATCGTAACTCATGACGTTGACAACGAAATTTGAATTCATATTCTTTTAAAATTTAATATCATTGTTTGTTTTGCTAAAACACGGACAAAACAACATTTTCTATAAATAAAACCTAGCTAGATCGATTTTTTGGACCCGAAACCTGTAGTATGCCAAGTTTCAACAAAATCGTTGGAGCCGTTGCCGAGATCCTGAATATATATATATATATATATATATATATATATATATATATATATACACAAGAATTGCTCGTTTAAAGATATTAAATTTCAGCTCAGCATTGAAGAGACCGTCAATCATCTTTTTTATATGTATAAAATAGATAGAAATCATAACAAAGTAATACTCGCCAACCACCTGCGCGACTAGATAACCCACTAACCACACCGCAGAGGTCCCTGCCGCGCTTTTGGGATGTTCTCTCCACTGTCGGGTGACCTCCGGGACATGACCTGAGCTCGTGCAGGTGAAGGACTAAAAAAGCAGTCACTTCCCGCGTGTATAATGTAAGAGGACTAAGGGATATAAGCGGAGAAGTTTGTACCAAGCGATGGCATATGCGTACTAAGGAGAAAAAATATTGAGACAACTTCACATTTCAATCTTCAAGACTGTTCAAGACCACTCCATATGCAAAATAAATACTGGTGCGATTAATGGTGCATTAGCGAGAATCTTACCACGAAATCTGTCTTAATCATACACATTATATAATTCTAGGCGGAAAATATAAATGATCATCTGCTCTTATCCCAATTACTTGGGGGTCAACGCAATATCTCTTCATATAAGGCTATCAAATGTTAGGTATCTCTACGAACACTCCTTGTCTATCCATGTGATGCTTTATACACTCCATCCATCTTTTCTTTCATCTTCCCTTACTCTTAAAGGCTTCGTCATTCATACTTAAAACTGTTCTCAGGACATTACTTTCACCCCGTCTCATCACATGCGCATACCACGTCAAGCTTTCACTCCTTAACTTCTCTGTCACTGACGCAACTCTTTCTCTTATTTTATCTCTTACTTTATCCACGCGCGAAAATACAAATACAGAGATAATATTATAGATGTTTTTAAATAATGGTACTATTTGACTAATTATAACAATTTCATAGGTAATTCTTGATGTTTATACGAATATTGCACATTATAATATTTTTACAAATTTTATCGCATTTGTATTTAACTTTTGATTGCCCGATGTTTTAAACCTTTTTAGCGTTCATGGTCACGGGCGGACGCTTGTGTGTCCTCAAATAAAAAAGGGATCATAAAAACAGTTTTATATATAATTTCATAGGTGATTTAACAAATCGTTCCAAAGCCTATTAGCTCACACGGTAAGAGGCCTGGTTGGCCTGGCCTGGCCTGGCGCAATTTTTGATAGTCTGTCTTTCCATAATCATTAGAGACATTAATTAGTCCTTATTCACTTATTATTGTAAAACGTGAAATAAAAAGTAACATCAAAGCATCCGTGTGTATTAACATTAATAGAGAATAGGTTATGTATATTACGGCTCACACAAAATAATATTACAAAACTATACAACAATTTGTGCCCATTATTGCAACAAAGTAGAAACGTTCTTAGTTTATAGAAGCACTACAAAAGTTTCTTGCTTATCAACCGACAACATACCGCGGTTATTGCGAGACGGTGCACGAGTCATGCGTCATCTTAAACCATATACATATGTGGATACGAATGTTTGTTATTATTTCACGCTTTTATTTATTTATTTATTAAACTTCATGCAACAATGCAATGGCGGACTTAATGCCAAAGGCATTCTCTACCAGTCAACCATAGGTGATGCAGAGACGAAAAAAAGGTAGGTGCATGTTCCGAGATAGCTATATTATTGTAAAATGAAAAAGAAAATATATTTTACATAGATAAATAGGTATATACGAAAATATATAATACATACATAGAAAGATACATACATAGATACATACATACCCAAATACAAAGATAGATATGATATATATTAAGATATATAAATATATACATACACAGTATATATACATAATTATAAGGACATTATATCAGTTGTGATGATTCTGCCAACTCGTTTAAGAGATGGAGTCGAACGCTCTTCTTAAATGTTTGACGACTAGTTGCCATCCTGATACCGAGAGGTAGTGAGTTCCAGAGGAGAACCGCCTGGACAACGAAAGAGGAATGCACACGATCAGAGTGATGAGATGGACAAAGTAAGAGCAAGTTTTTGGAGGAGCGAAGGTTTCTGTCATGATTAGTAGAGAGGTATTGAAAGAAACAAGACAAGTAATTAGGAGAATTAGGAGAGTTGAGGATAGAATATAGAAAAGTAAGGGCACGCAAACTACGGCGTTGTCGAATAGTTAGAAAATTTAATTGAGAACGATAAGCAGAAATATGATCATACTTGCGAAGATTATATATGAATCGAATGCAGTCATTGAGAAGACGGTCTAGTTTATTAAGAAAATCTGCATTCAGGTCATAATAACACACATCACCATAGTCAATTAGAGGAAAAATTAAAGTTTGGACAAGCGTCGTTTTAGTTTTAACCGGTAGAAAATGTCTCAACCGATTGGGAGCACGTAAGCTACAGGTGACTCGCTGACTTACTCTGGTTACTTGAGTTCTCCAATTGAGAGTTGGTTTCTGCTTAAATTTTCACAAACTATTCAGTCAGCTTCCAAAAAAGACATAACTTTCGGCCATACAAGGAAAAAAATCAATTGCTTAGAGCTCAGAAATTCTAATACAATTATTGCAGACAAGTGAACAAATAGAAATAATAAAACTTAAGCGGATTGTAAGTCCTGTGACCTTGACAAAATTACAATTATAAATAATATTTATTAAACAAAATATAATTCGCTTGCTCATTCATGCAATTAACTTTTTATAAAGATTGGTATTGTGTCTTGATTGAACGCAAACGTTAAAGATTTTTCTTCTTAAATATTACAACAAACAACACAGTTTAATAAAAAAATTTAAATGACAGAAATTTTATCAATTAAAAACAGGGCTCCATGTGGCAATGAGATAACAATACAGTTGTCGCCACGCCTTACTTACCCGTGGGTAGTCGTAAAATTGATTGCGGGATTACTAGGACAATAAGCAGCTGCGTTCACCTGGGAAAAGTAAAACAACTTACTGTGATAGCTAAGCCGCTATAACACAGAATAACAGAGCCACTCGGCATGTGGAAGGCCTTCATCCAGCCGTGGACAGCCAACAGCTGAATACCAATGATGAATAGTTGTCCTTTACGTGTAGTAACGGAGTAAAGATACAATTCAAACCTCTCTCTCCTACGGTTGAGGTAAAAACATTTCTAGTGAAATGTAGATTACATAATTCGAAATAAAATTACATATATCATAACCATCTTACTAACCTGATGGTCGATTATAATTACATTGTAGAACTGTGTCCAAATAGATCGAAAAGGAAATTGTTCCTGCCGTACACTGACGGGCTAGGAATACAATATGTTATCGACTCATCGCCCCCTTATTTAAAACTTGACTGCACAAATAAGCGTAGTGGTTAAGATACCGGTCTACCGTGCTAGTGTCACGGGTTCGAGTACAATACTTTGTACACTCCGCAAATTGTTGAGTCTGGATGTAATTTGTGGCCGTTACTTATATATTTGCAAAGTCCCCCGCAATACAAGGCAAGGACGCTCCCTGCATTAAGGAAACAATCCTTAATGCAGGGAGCTGTCGTCAAAAAAAAATAATTTAAAATTTCTCGAATATACATATTTATATTGAATATTTGGAAAGAAAAACAGTTAACACATAAAAAAATGCATTCCTTTACAAATGCAAATTATAATATTGCAACATTACCTACCTACCTGGTTCTAAAATTCAATTTTAGAATTATATATTGTTGCAATATGCAATGTAAAAATTTAATATTAAAATATTATATTGTTGCAATACCATAATTTCAAAATTCAATTTTAGAATATTAAATAAATATTGCCGCAATACAAAATACAAAGAAACTTATCAGCACCTTATTTCCCTGTGCAACTATTAAATATTGTACGAGAGAAAATGGTTACACGCCGGTCGTAAAGTGGCTGGCAACCCATCATTACTTGATGCGTTATTGCCATCATGAAATACGACCCTTCTTACATCCACTTCGATGTTTTTGCACACCGAGAGAGGGACTATGTATTAAAAAAGGCATAAAAGAATCATTAACTAAAGCTAGTTCAGGATCACAAAAATTCAACTTATAATAGCAATTAGTTTCAAATTATATAAAACACTAACTGCTAATGAAAATCAAAATATATTTAAACCTGCTACAGTCCAGCTGCAAAAAAACGCAAATGAAAAACAAGTAATAAAAAACTGAATGTTGCCAAAAAAAATCGTCTTGTTTTAAATGAATACACACGAAAAAAAGCATAACAACTCAAAATTAAATAAAAAAAAAAAAGAAAACTCTTTCGACATTCAAAGCAAATGCAAGTACAGCACAGAGCGCGATAATTATATCTGTAGATGCTATTTTTATGGAAATATGTAGCTGAATGTAATGCACCCGCATCCGGTCGTAAACCGAGGCATAACTATTGTTGCATTTCTATTGAATAAATATCGTACAAGTAAATTACGCTCCATGGGATAATACTGCGATTTAATCTCTAACAGAATAAATAAACATTAAACGTTATTCATTTCAAAGTAGCAGTTTTTTAGGGTTTTTAAATTTATTTGGAGAATTGCCGTTATGTTAATGGAGTAACAATACAATGCATCATCCTCTCTCCTGCCCGTGGGTGTCGTAAAAGACGACTAATGGATATAATATGCAGATAAAATCGATACCGGAGAAGGAAAACTTGGATCGAAATCCTATGCCAACACATCTGACCAGCATAGTATAGTAGGTCAAATTCCCCCTAACAAAGGAGGAGTTCCGAGCGCAACAGACGTATATGTGAATTGGAGAATTGCCAGGTTTTGAATAAAAATTATGGCATAGGACGTAATATAACGCTGAAGAAGTAATAGTATATCCATTATGAAATAACAGTGCGTGAATACATATATGTATCGGTATAATTTAGCAAACAAATATATTAGCGTAGCCATCGTTCTACTAAACCACGGCGCCCGGCGCCGGTGCCTTGACTTAATAACAGACAATGACTACGTCAAATGGTTGACCAATTAATAAATAGTTAATGTTAATCGTAATAACGCTATTAAATTCCTATAAAGATATTTGCTTCACTTATATTTGCTTCGGCAGTAATATTTAAAGGGGGGTAGGTACGCTATTCAAAAGTTACAAGATTTATAGCACATAAAACACATTTTTTTTTTATTAATCTAAATTATTATATTATTCGAAATTATTATTATTAATTATTATATTATATTATTCGCTATTCAAAAGTTACAAGATTTATAGCACATAAGAAAAAATCTTATGTTTTTTTTTAATGTTGCGAACCATGATCAATCCGATGATCCATAAACCTTATATTTACAAAATACTTATCGTGTTTTTGAAGTTATACTACTTTCGACGCGTTAGAGAGAAATGATGAGTAAATTTTTACAATGCGCGCGCATATTTTCACGAAAAACCGACACCCTGAAGTTAGCAAGTCAAAATTTTTTTACGATGCACCAGCATACCATCACAAACGTTAACTAGATAATGCACAATAAAACTTTCAATGTATTAAATACCTTTTTTTTTATTATTAGTGTCGTTTTTAGGGTTCCGTACCCAAAGGGTAAAAACAGGACCTTATCACTAAGACTTCGCTGTCTGTCGCCGTACGTCTGTCTTTCATCAGGCTGGATCTCAAGAACCGCGATAGCTACCTAGTACAGTTGAATTTTTTACAAATTATGTATTTCTGTTGCCTCCATAACAACAAATACTAAAAAAATAAAATAAATATTTAACTCGAAATCAAATTGTTTATTGCAGTCATATGTAATTTGGTGTTATAAACATAATACAGATCAACATGAACCCTGATAGATTGCAGCAATATGTATTTCGAAATTAAGATTGTCAAGTTTAAGAGGGGCTCCCATACAACAAACGCGATTTTATTCTCGGTTTTTTCCTCGATATCGATAATGGCAACAGGTAGGCACTTGAAATATTCACAAAATACTCAGTTGTATTTTTACTTTAATAATCCTTACTAATATTATAAATGCGAAAGTAACTCTATCTGTCTGTCTGTCTGTCTGTCTTTCTGTCTGTCTGTCTGTCTGTCTGCTACGCTTTCACGTCTAAACCACTGAGCCGATTTTGATGAAATTTGGTACAGAGATGGAATAAAGCTTGAGAAAGGACATAGGCTACTTTTTATTGCGAAAAAATAGGTATAAAGGGTTGAAATAGGGGATGACATTTTGTATGGAAATTCGTCATTTTTGATGATAGAACCATGAATGAACCTTTGTTTTAAGGCACTTGATAATAAATAAATATTCGTTCTAGCGTTTTGGAAATTTCACTTACATGGGGATGAAATTCAACCCCTAAAACACCAATAAGCATACCTACAGCCAAAACCACTGAGCCTAGAAACGTATTTTTTACACCGTCGTATTTCTTGGGGTACACGAACACTAGCAAAGAATTTTTGGCAAATCACACCCTTGAGAGGGTGAAAAGCGTATAGACGAATCTATTGGGGCCAGGCACGTAAAACTTTGTATGCGATTCACTTTCTTTTGTCATATGTGCGCTCTAAGAAATTATTTTTTGAACCTCAACCCCTAAGGGGGTGAAAATATATAGCTGAAATCATAAGGCCTAGAAACGTAACGTTTTGTATAAAATTGTTTTTCTTGGGGAAAGTGCTCACTAAAAAAGAGATTTTTGCAATTTTACCCCTAAGAGGGTGAAAAGCGTTTATCCGAAATCAGTGAGCCGAGGAACGGTCATTTTAGTACACGGTCGGCTCTCTTGGATTATCCCAAGATTTTTTCTTAGTGCTCGCTTACCAAGCACTATGAAAGAACTTCTGGCAGTCTCACCCTTAAGGGCATGAAAAGTGTATAACCTAAAATAATGGTCCTGGGAACGTAAAAGTTCTGTTTTGGGATAAGCGAGTACTTACATTAACCGTGTGGTGACGGAGTAAGAATACAATTCACCATCCCCTATCTTACCCGTGGGTGATCGTACGAGACGACTACAGATATAAAACGCATATAACATCTATGCGAGAGAAGGATAACACAAAATAAAACCCTATACCAACACGTCTGACCAGCGTGGTATAGTAGGTCATTTACCCTTCCATTATGGAGGAGGCCCGAGCCCAACAGCGGGACGTATATGGGCTGAGATGATGATGATGATGATGAGTACTAACTAAGAATTTTTGGAAATTCAACCCCTAAGAGGGTGAAAAGTGCATAGCCAAAGATGTGTGAAATTTTGTATACCGATCTGTTTTTTGGGGTAAGCGCACTAAGGAATAATTTTAGGCAGCCCTAAAAGGGTGAAACGCATATAGTCGAAGACACCCATCCTACATATCATCATTATTTTGCTCTTATCCTAATTACTTTGGATCGACGCAATATGTAGGTACTCTTCTCCCATCGTAGATATATCGCAAAGGTTCTAGCAACATTTTATGACCGGCTGCCTGACGGACGACATTGTTGGCCAGACGGCATCACCAATTGGTCCAGATCGATGTAAATCTTTGTCTTAGTAGTATTTTGGGACACCCCACAAACAATGAAAGCGTGGTAATATTCCTAGCCGCTACCAAACAGTAAGTGGAGATATTAAGTCAATTTTCTATCTCTACAAATAAATAAATTTGAAGCGTCTGTTTATCTATCAAAATAATAGTTTTTATTTATGCACATAATTATTTGCACGATACCTTTATCTAAAAACCGTTAAAAATTTTTTGTTTTTGTGTTGTGAGTCACATAGGCATTTTTTATCTCGGCATTCGCATGGGAATGAGGTCTACGTAGGTGAAACTGCGGAAATTTAATCGATATAATTTTTTTTCACCAATGGAAAGCTACATTATCAGGGACTTAGGAAAGACATATTTATCATCGTATTTCCACGAGAATCTGAACTACAAGTCTGGAAGTAATATTCAAATGTGAAAGTTTGTGAAGATATTTGGATGTTTGTTACTTAATCACGCGTAAACTGTTTAGCAGATTTGGATGAAAATAGACACATAGATAGAGTATTTCTTAAATTAAGAAATAGAATACCTTTTATGCCGATAATATTCTTTGCGATAATAGTTCAATATGCAAGTTAATTTTAACGCGGGCGAAGCCGCGGGCAAAAGCTAGTAAATAATAAAATTAAAATAAAATAAATATTTATGGGGGCCTCCATACAAAAACGTAATTTTTTGTCTATTTTATAGATAACTAGCAACCCGCCCTCGCTTCGCTTCGGTTTCAGTCACTTAAACCCGCGTAGTTCCTGTTCCCGTGGGAATACCGGGAAAAAATTTAGCCTATGTTACTCCCTGATATTATAGCTTTCCATTGGTGAAAGAATTTTTGAAATCGGTTCGGTGGTTTAAGCGTGAAAGCGTTACAAACAAACAAACAAACATCCTTACTTTCGCATTTATAATATTAGTATGGATGGTACGCACACACACATTTTTTTTAATAACCTTAATATCAACAGACGTCTTACAGACAGTCGTATTATATTCAAGAGTTAATAACAATGATGACGAGGTCATTAGTCGATATAACCCGTAATGTTCACCTTGGCATCAGAAACGGATATGTCTGTTGACAAGCTCGTTAACGTGTCTAAATGTGAAAAAAACTTTATTTTAGTGAAAGTAATATCCGCCTTATTTGTTCAACATTAGTAAGATAATTTTTATCTATACCAATAAATAAAATTGGAGTGTCTGTTTGTAATGTCAAAATAATGGGCTTTTTTCATGCTCACACGGTTATTTGCACGACACCTATGCCTAAAATAGCAATTAAAAAATTTTTGTCTGTCTGTCTGTTTGTTCCGGGTAATCTTCAAAACGGCTGGACCGATTTCAAAAATTCTTTCACCAATGGAAAGCTATAATATCAGGGCGTAAACTAGGCTATATTTTATCCCGGTATTCTCACGGGAACGGGAACTACGCAGGTAAAACGACTATAACCTATAACCGAAGCGAAGCGAGGGCGGATTGCTAGTTTAATCTATAAATGTATGTAAATTGTTAGAATTATTACTTTAACGACTAGAGGTCGTCCATATTTAAATAATCGTACTTCATATCTCTTTTCACTTAATATCATCTGCTTCTATGAGAAGAGATTAGTACGAATCATCTTTTAATTTTAAGCAAGAGATGGTCAATTGAATTTTTAATACGTCACCACAGGATTTGTTTTATTAATCATCATCACAACTTATATATGGTTTAATGCTGGCCTTTTTTTTGGGGTGGGTTACGGTCGTCGCTCTCCTCGCACCACTCCGTCCGGGGCGACAGAGGAGCGTAAGCACGCACACCCGTAATCCACCCGTGACACGTCGCCTTCGTCGTTGAGCCGACCACCAGATCAGGGTGACTTGTCGTCAGTTAATGCTCGCCTCGAGCTTATTCCAGAATAGGAGGGTAATTGGCCTATGTACTAAAGTAGGTCAATAGTTTCGAGCTTCCCCCATAATAGGAGGAACATGGACTTAGACCTTGCTGGTCATACAAGTTGGTATAGAATATCATCTCGAGTTTTCCTTGCCTTACATAGCTTGTATAGATGTTATAAAAATATATATTTCTTGATTGTTTTTTTTTTACACCCACGGGCAAGTGGGGCATCCAAGGTTGTGGTGAAATTTTCTTACTCTGCCCGTGACCGTCGGGCAATCAAAAATCAAATACAAATGCGATAAAATCTGTAAAATAGTTTTATTTACAACTAGCAACCCGCCCTCGCTTCGCTTCGGTTTAAGTCGTTTTACCCGCGTAGTTCCCGTTCCCGTGGGAATACCGGGATAAAATATAGGCTAGTTTACGCCCTGATATTATAGCTTTCCATTGGTGAAAGAATTTTTAAAATCGGTCCAGCCGTATTGAAGATTACCCGGAACAAACAGACAGACAGACAGACAAAAAATTTTTAATCGCTATTTTAGGCATAGGTGTCGTGCAACCGTGTGAGCATGAAAAAAGTCTATTATTTTGACATTACAAACAGGCACTCCAATTTTATTTAATGGTATAGATATATATTCACTTCCTATTTGTTATATCTATAGTACAATTTTAATCAAATTCAGATTTATCAGCATAGTACGATAATACCATTTGAATAAAAAACCGTTACAAATTAACGCAGTATGATAAGATTATTATAATTAGTTTAGTATTTCGTGATTGCATAAGATTCCATGTGCTATAGTTAT
Organism: Lymantria dispar; assembly: GCA_032191425.1. Lineage (NCBI taxonomy): Eukaryota > Metazoa > Arthropoda > Insecta > Lepidoptera > Erebidae > Lymantria > Lymantria dispar. The sequence goes on along the minus strand of CM063445.1, from coordinate 6,023,003 downwards.
CTTTCTACTTACATATTAATAAATCTAATAATCACATTATCCATGACTTAGTTAAATTGTCCTAATTTATTTAAAATGATTTGTTGAAAACCATTAAATTAATTTAAGTAATATCGACTTAATAATTATTTTATGGTTTTGTTTACCGGCGGTAAAAATCAATTGATTGAATAAAAGTACATAATATGTTTCATTGCTAGCCTTATGGTAACAACATATAAAATTTATATATGAGTACTGTCATAGACAATGTTGATTTAGTAAAAGTGTATAAGAACTATTTAGAAGTTGACAGTGTGATGTCGGAATGATTAACTCAGTAGCGGTCGCGTTCCGATTCGGTGATAGTTTATTTTTTTGGGATAATTTAATTTTGTTAACTTGACAATATTTAAGTGCCCTGTCGGGGTTTATGCATGACTAGCAACCCGCCTTCGCTTCGCTTCGGTTATAGGTTATAGTCGTTTTACCCGCGTAGTTCCCGTTCCCGTGGGAATACCGGCATAAAATATAGCCTAGTTTACGCCCTGATATTATAGCTTTCCATTGGTGAAAGAATTTTTGAAATCGGTCCAGCCGTTTTGTAGATTACCCGGAACAAACAGACAGACAAAAATTTTTTAATTGCTATTTTAGGCATAGGTGTCGTGCAAATAACCGTATGAGCATGAAAAAAGCCTATTATTTTGACATTACAAACAGACACTCCAATTTTATTTATTGGTATAGATAAATTATTTGAATTTGAATTTAACAAACGGAAGTAAAGCAATATAAAGAGAGTAACTCGAAAGGTAACCTTACCACCTTTGCACACCTGGTCAGCCAATGTAATGATCAATTTGCCTCTCATTGCGAAAGATATCTACCCAAACAATAAAACAACGGTTCCTTAATTTCGTAATTTCATTTCAGCTCATATACGTCCCTTGGTTGGGTACGATCCTCCTCCACAGTAAGAGGGATATTCATTAATTATAACACGCTGGTCATACGTGTTGATATAAGCTTTAATATCTAGTTTTTCTTATATGGATGTTATGCGTATGATGTGATTCTTAGTCGTTTTTTACCACCGGCAAGAAAGGGATAGTGAATTGTATTCTTACTCCGTCACCACACGGAAAATTTCGTAATTAAATAAAGAAAAAAGAAAAAATATCAATTCAATTCGTCATCGTCGTTTCAGCTCATAAACGTCCTACTGTTGCGTTCAAACCAACTCCCCAATAGAAGGGAAATTGACCTACTATACCATGTTGATCAGACATGTTGATATAGGGTTTTATTTCGAAGTTTTACTGCTCTTGCATGAATGTTATATGCATATTATATCCCTTGGACGTCTTATACACTATTGGTAGGACCACACTGTCGACAGTTATCAGTCTACAGCCGCGGGCCGGTCCGTCCAGGGTAGTACCACGCTCTCGCAGAAAATCGACGTCTGAGTAGTAGCAATTTGTTACTGCGCTTCGTTCGGTGAACGAGAGAGCCGGAAGCCCAACTTTCTGAGGGTGTTTGCGTGTGGAGGGTTTTGGTGGTGCCTTTTATCACCGAGCCTCAATGCACGTATTCACACTCCCTTCACTTTCTTCGCGGTAGGCAGCGGCCTTGTAAAGGTCCATGAGCGACAGCAACACTTACCATTAGGTGTACTGTATGCTCGTTTGCCACTGTTTGCAATAAAAAAAAAATACGACATCCACGGCCAAGAATTTTAGATCGTTAGAGCTTTATAAAAATAAGTATAGTTTGATACATACAGATTGTCGCACCACATGTAACGTGATTCATTCGCAACAGCATCCGTTGTACTCATAAATATCACGAACTAATTTGTACACATTTGAAACATGTAACAAGTATAGCTCAGCTGATGACAATATGCCCTTTATAATTAGTCATTCACCATCATCATCATTTCGCGGGTGACGTGACCGGGGATTAGTCCGTCACCCGCCAAGAGGCCGACCGCGTGAGGAAAGACCTACGTCCTCCCCGAGGGGGGGGACGTCGGTCAATGGGAGGGTACCCCAATGGGGGGTATTCCGTCGGGCCGACCACTGACGACAAGTTAACGCTGCTCCAGTGGTCGGCCCAACGACGAAGGCGACGTGGTTTTTGGGTGGGTCGCGGGAGTTGCGTGCTTAAGCCCCTCTGTCGCCCCGGACGGAGTGGTGCGGAGGCGCGCCGACCGCGACCCACCCACAAAAAAAAAAAAAAAAATCATCATCATTTCAGCTCATACACGTCATCCACTGTTGAGTTTGAGCTTCCTCCACAATGGGAGGGTAATTGACCTTCTATATATATTATCATTTTTATAAGGGGGGTGGGCCTTGGTCAACGCACTCATGACCCACCCGTGATACGTCGCCTTCGTCGTTGGGATACCCTCTTCTCTCGACATTCCCCCTCGGGGACGTCGGTCGCCATAGCGCGGTCAGCCTCTGCGGGTGACGGACTAAATCCTCGATCCAGTCACCCGCGACCTCGGCTAGGGCGGCACCAGGCGCAGGTATACCTATACACGCTGATCAGACGTGTTCGTACAGTTTATAATTAGTATACAGAAAAAACTGACCATTTTCTATTTAAAATTGACCAATTTTGTTTTATAATATTTATACAGCAAATATTCATTTTAATTGGATTTTTCGAATCTATATAATTTTAAACAGATAAAAAATAGTCAAACAACAAAAACCCTCTAACTAATTACCTATCCAACCTAATTTATGATGACACATTTCTTTTTATCATTGTTATCCGTGTAGAGAATACAATTGACTCTACTTTTCTCTACCTGTGGTTGATCATGAAAGAATCGCCAATAAACGCAAGCAGATAATATCAACGCAAGAAAAGAAAAATTCGTAATACGAACCTGAATGCACGGCGTGGTATTGTAGACCAATTTTCCACCAACTGTGGAGCAGCATAGACGTTCGCAGTGGAATATTTAGGCTAACACATTGATGATTTTTTCTGTCTCAACGAAATTTAAATAAAAAATCCATGTGGTGATGGAGTAAGAATACAATTAATCACCCCCTCTCTCATACCCGTGGGTGTTGTAAAAGACAACTAAGGGATATAATACGCAAATGAAATCTATGCAAGAAATGGAAAACTCGAAATAAAACCCTATACCAACCTCTCTGACCAGGATGGTATAGTAAGGTCCATTTCCCTCCTATTATGGAGGAGGTTCGAGCCCAGCAGTGGGACGTATATGAGCCGAAATGATGAAAATGATGAATAAATGAAATAAAAAATGCATATAGCCATATAAATTCATGTTTATCGTCAGATAATCATACGATCAAAAGCGAGTTTAGCAAGATCTATAAGCATAAAAAATACACCTGGCCATACTAGATCTTGCCAATAATAATTTGTACAGGAGGGTTATGTAAACGCATCTGGCACCGTGATTATAAAATAGTATGAAAATTATAATTACCAATACATTGAACTCTTAATATAAACTGTATAAAGTTTACATTTATTGACTGGCTGGTAATATGCTTTGTTCTATTTTAATGTAAGCGATGTATCGATTGTTTTGTTAAAATCTGTAATACATCACTTATGCCATTGGTGAGAGCGGTATTTATAAAAAAACGTCAGGTCATCAAAAAAGGTGGATTGACGTCATCGCGTCAGCATTCCTGCAGTACTTGCATTGCATTAAAACGATTACATACGCAAAAAAGCGTAGCATAATGAGCGATAATCTAGATGTGATATTAAGAATTTTGAGCCGGTTTCGTTGTGGTTTTAATAATAATGTACATTTAATACAAGACTCGCATACGTTTTTGGTGTATAATTCTTATATAGTGAAACTAAAACTGCAATTAAAAAGAAAATACGTTTGCCTAATTGTATAGTATTAGGTCTAATATCATAAACATGCTACCGCTGTTCAATTCCTGTCTTGAGTCAAGCGTATTTTGTTACCTGCAAATTTCTAAATCTAGTAAATAGTATTAATTATTCCATAATTTATTTCACATAGTACGATATAAAAGGTTAAAAAAAATAATTTTAAATAAAAAAACAGTTTTAAAAATACAGCGAGGAACTTCCACCAAATACACCCACTTCAAAAGGTATTATTTATTGGCTTTTTACTTTCTTGTTTTTTAAAGCAGTTTTCTTTTTTACTGAAAAATATTTTTGTTTCCCTTTTAGTAGTAGATCTCATCATCAGATCCCGAGCTAATAATAGGAGAATTTCCCAAAACAGTCCAAGCGTTTAAATAATCGGTGAACATACATAACAAAAAGATTCCGATGAATTGAGAACTTCTTTATTTGAAGTAAGTTAACGAAATGTGTATTTTACATCTACTACCTTAACCTTCGATGAAGATGTTTTTTGATCAATCTTCATTGGTCCAAATTATAACAAAGTTTTTTTATTCAAACTGCAGCTAATAATGTATCGTCAAGCGGTGTTTCAAAAACATCGAATATTTTTTTTTCTTTTCAAATGGTCGGCAAATTCTGTCAGAGAATGCTAAAATAAAGACCTCGTCAAAATTTGAGCTCTTAATTTAAAGATTTAGTGGTCGCGGTTCGCAACTTTCTATTTCCCATTTAAATAACATAAGAAATAAATGCTTTTAACTTTAGAATTTTATACCTCTGGATTGAATGAACTTATGGCAATGACCAACTCAGATTCTTATAGGAAATTTAATGCTCTACAAAAAAGGTCTCTTATAATTTTTCCATAAATTAAATCCTTCCAGAGTTATTTAAGGTTAAAGTTTAATTTGAACCGATTTTTTGGGTTTTTCAACTTTTATCATTATGTAATACAGTTGATTATTGTTAATTTCTACCTTTATACATTTGTTCTTATTTTTTTTATCACCTTCCGTATGTCTCAGATATTAATATATGATATATTTTTATTACATAATGATAAAAGTTGAAAAACCCAAAAAAATCGGTTCAAATTAAACTTTAACCTTGAATAACTCTGGAAGGATTCAATTTATGGAAAAATTATAAGAGACCTTTTTTGTAGAGCATTAAATTTCCTATAAGAATCTGAATTGGTCATTGCTATAAGTTCATTCAATCCAGAGGTGTAAAATTCTAAAGTTAAAAGCATTTATTTCTTATGTTATTTAAATGGGAAATAGAAAGTTGCGAACCGCGACCACTAAATCTTTAAATTAAGAGCTCAAATTTTGACGAGGTCTTTATTTTAGCATTCTCTGACAAAATTTGCCAACCATTTGAAAAAAAAAAATTCGATTTTTTTGAAACACCCTAATAACCCTACATAGTACTTTTTAATGCAGCTCTTTGTGAGAGTGTAAGAAAAATCGCCTTAGTCCGTGAGGTTGATGCTATCCACCTTTATCTGGGTAAAGTGTCACTTGTAGACCATTGTCTCCAGCTGAATTGCGAGGTGTATCTAGGTCGCTGTGACGCTTTCAACATAAAACCCAAGTACTTTATTTCAATCTAAAATGTAGATTAAAATGCAAAGCGTTTCCACTGCATTCATATAATTCTCCTTTTGAAGTATATCTGTAGTATAAAGGCTTGTGTTCCAAACCATTTTTGATGATTATGCGAGTATTACATATGAAATAAAGCTAAGGAAATAAAGTTAAGGATTTTGGCGCTTTTGTATTTGATTTCTACCTGGTCCTCCCGTTATTATGAACACTGGTAAGTTTTTCAAATGTCGACAAAGTAAAAATCAATTCATTACAGCTCATAAATGTCCCACTCGAGTCTCCCCCACAATGAGAGTGAATGTTATTTCGAGGTTTCCTTCTCCAGCATAGATGTTATATGCATATTTGATTAGTCGTCCCTTACGACACCCAACGGTAAGCTAGGGGATGGTGAATTGTATTCTTGCACCATAACCACACGGAATAATATTTATAATTAATATAACGAAATTATTTTCTTAATTATAAATAAATGTTTAAAAGAAAAAAGTATTGACTTTAGTTCCCTTAACTGATTGCTTAACTGATTCTACGTATTCAAGACAGTTACGTAGAGAGATAACAATGAATGCATTTCTGAATTATACATAACTTTTTGTTTATTTAGCATTTAACGTGTTAAGTCTTTATTAATCTCATTTATGACCCGAAAAAGAATATACCACAGAAAGGTTTGAACTCACATTTATTGGAAATACTCTACCATTTAGGCTACTGTGGCAGTCTATATAAATAACTAAAATTGAAGTGTCTTTTCATAATGTCAAAATAGTATGTGTTTTTCATGCTCATATAATTGTTTGTACGATAACTTTGCTTAATAATTAAAAAAAAAAACTATTTCAAACTGGACTAAATTGAAATTGGACTACATGGTAAGTAGATTTCAAATAAAAAAGGAATCATCTAAATCGGGTACTGTACAGTACGACAGTACCAGATTTTGATGATTCTTCTACGATAAAAACAATAATTTTCTCCGTTTTCACAAGATTTTTCATTAATAGTCTGCTCCTATTAATTGTAGCGTGATGTTATATAGCTTATAGCCTTCCTCAATAAATGTGCTATCGAACATTAAAAGATTTTTTCAATTCCAACCAGTAGCTCCTGAGTTTAGCTTGTTCAATCAAAGAAACTTTTTCATCTCGCCTCGTAGTGGTACGTATGTCCCACTACTGGGCTCAAGCCTGCTCCACAATAAGATGGAAATTGCCCTTACTATACCATGCTAGTCCCACAGGTTCGTTTTATATCGAGTTTTCCTTCACAGATATTATACGCGTATTATATCTCTTAGTTGTCTTTTACGACATCCGCGGGCAAGGAGTGGTGAATTTTATTCGTATTCCATCACCACACAGAAACACTTCAGCTTTATACTATTAGGTATTGAAGTGCAGATTACACATGCGGTCTTTAACATTTGGCAAGTTCAAGGCCTAATAATGTTTACAGAACCTAGACATAACTGTTTTCATTACGATGGACGATATAACACTCCCTACATCGATCCAATTACGCCGTGTACACCTAGGATATACAAACATCGACATAGTCCACTCGAGCCAGACTAATACACGTCCAAATAGCTGGAACGTGTCCATCGTTACTAGCCTGTGTTTAATTTAGGCCTCATGTTTGTTTTCTTGTGTATATTGTGTTTATACTTAAATAGTGCAACGTTGATTAAGTGGCTGCCGATCGTAAGTTCCTGGGTTCGTATCAAAGCATTATTGGATATTTCTAACAAATAATTTGGCTGCAAAGATGGCGGAGTGGATCGATTTATCATGGATTCGATCCTCACGCAGAACAATTCTTTGTGCGATCCTATAAATGGTATTTTATGGTTTTGTATCTGATATTCTTAAGTACCTATAGGTACTAATATTATAGATCTGAAGAGTTTGTTTGGCTGAAAGCGCTAATCTCAAGAACTGCTAGATCAAATTGAAAAATTCTTTTAATGTTAATAGCCCGATCATCGGTGCCGACCTGACGCTGCCGACCATCGCCAGGGAGATGCTCGACAGCGTCAGAAACTGGGACGCGGTCGCCGCCTTCTGTGAGGCCGTAATCTCACGGAAGGAGGCGGCGGATCGTGCGCGAGAGGAGCTCCTCTTCGGCGACACGTTCCGCCGCCGACCGGCGACTCGGGCGGCGCAGGCGCGAGTACCTGCGCCTGATGCCGCCCTAGCCGAGGCCGCGGGTGGCTGGACCGGGGAATTTACTCCGTCACCCGCAGAGAGGCTGACCGCGCGACGGCGACCGACGTCCCGGGACAGGGACGTCGAGAGTTGAGGGTACCCGAAATGGTATTCCGTCGGGCCGACCACTGACGACGAGTTACCCTGCTCCGGTGGTCGGCCCATAATCCACCTGTACCCACGTCGCCGTGGGTACAGGTGGATTATGGGCCCGCGCGCCGTCCTTTCGTCGCCCCGGACGAAATGGACCGCGTGTGCGATTACCATAGCCCACCCAAAAAAAAAAGTGTTTATAGCCCAATTTATCAAGGAAGGCTAACTAACATCACGTTACGATTAGAAAAGACGAGCATCAATAAAAAATGTTGCTATAGTGTTTGCCAAATAGCATGGCAAAAGAGGTCATTTAAGCGACCTTCACCACGATATCATCAAATCCAAGTAATTTATCGCTAATTCTATCGCTTTCCATATAAACTGTCTTATCGTTGTAATATCGTGGTAAAAGTCGGCTAGACAGTACAGAGATTACAAACATTTATGACTGCGTATAATTTGTTTAGAATTTTAATTAAGAAATTATGAGACACCTCCACGTGCAATAATAAAGCATACATACACGTTACCTACCTTACCACTGCCCTAGCACGAAACTGATAGCTAGCCTATCTTAAGCCTAACTTTTTGTTAAATACGTAAGGTGAGGTAAAATAATATACTAAAATAATTTATTTATGACTTCACAAAAATCTATACTCCTGAACTGTCACTTCCACTACTCTTACTATCACTGCTGTCTGATACATGAATTATGAATGCATTAATCTTTCGGTATATACCTAATGTCATCGAGGCCCCTCATTTTTTTTCAATCTCCTTTACGTGCTCCACACGGAATGTCTAACAAAATGGCGACTGGGCCACACCACGCCACTGATCTCGTACACCCGACGCTAAAATCAGTTAAGAAAAGATATTAAGTTTTGACATACATAACCTAAAATTTTGCATCTACTTGTACGATCCTTTAGGATTATTACACCTGACGGTAAAATGAGTTGAAAGAAACGTGCCATAACTTAAAATCTGGCATTTTTTGGGGGTTACATATTTCTTTGAAGCTAATTACGCATTTAATTATAGGATCTATACTATATTTAATTTATATAAATGTTTCCGGTACTGTAATTTTAGTGTTACTTAAAAGCCTTTTGTTTTTCAAACATTTGAAAGTAATTTGGCATTCTTATCAATGATATTATTTATAAATTGATGAAATATCACCAGTTACAGGTTAATTTGGTATTTTAAAACAATCAAATACATGATAGGATATTAAAAACATAAATTTCCTATGGTAATTTTCCTCGATTTCGTAAAATTTTGAGTTGTGCTGTTTGTAATTTTGCTCCCTTGTAGACCTGTACCAAGAAAATTTTGCGATACAACTTTTTGATAGATTTGTATGGTAAGCGATAGATTTTTTTGCATTTTAAGATATCGTGGTGAAGGTCGTCTTTTGCCACGTTATCTGGCACTGAGCCACTGAGTATATATATTATTATTTTATTATATACGATAAATTTATTGATATATTACTTTTTGAAATATTCCGTTACAAACTGCTGCGCGATGCTTCTAACACAGTCTCTAACCCACTCCCTTACTCTTCCTCTGTCGCAGTCTGTCTGCGTCGCAGAGGAAGTACCGCGATCAGTTTGTGTATATGCGAATTCACTTACGATATAATCATTTATTTACACCTTATTGGGTGTTGTCGTAAAAAAAGTTTATTTTTTATGAGAGACTGAAAATTGTATGACGAGATATAAGTGTACAACATGGCGTATATCAAAAGTATATTATCAATTCAATACTCGTAGAAAAGTCATCGCTTATTCAGTTTCATCGATCTTCGTCGAATTACCTAGTTTTCTACTAAGCGTACATATTCCGATCGTAGAAAAGTAGTTTGTCTTCACACTATTAGTGACAGCTGCTACCATCCATCACGGTTTGCGGTCCATTACTCGTATTAATAATATATTCTTATCCACACATAGAGGCGCTCAAAGTCAATTATGTGAAGGTGTTTAATGATAATTTCTATCAACCGTACGTCGATTAAATATGTATGCCATATTTATTTATTGCGTTCAAAGAAACAAACAATATTAGCTAATTTACCGTCACCAATTAAGTTTCCAATAAATGTACATTAAGAAATTAATATATAATGAGTTATTCCGTGAGAATTTATTCTGTGAGAATTTATTCCGTGTGGTGACGGAGTAAGAATACAATTCGCCACCCCCTATCTTACCCGTAGTTGTCGTATAAGACGACTAAGGGATAAAATATGCATATAAAATCTATGTAAGAGAAGGAAAACTCGAAATTAAACTCTATACCAACACTTCTGATCAGCACAGTATAGTTGGTCAATTTCCCTCCTATTGTGGAGGAGGCTCGAACCCAACAGTGGGACGTATATAATCCCTTAGTCATCTTACCTGCAGGTAAGAAAGTGGGTAGTGAATTATATTCGTACTCTGTCACCAAACGGAAAGTATGTATAATATACATCGGCCTGTTATATATTTCTTAAAACCAGCCGCACTAAGGAAATAAACCTATTGTGGAGGAAACATATAATTTAATGGACACAAATTACACCCAGACTTGGAACAACAATTTATGGATCGCATAAAATATTGTCCATTTTTTTTTCGGTATGCGCACGCCTCGCACCACTCCGTCCGGGCCGACAGAGGGACGTAAGCACGCACACCCGTAACCCACCCGTGACACGTCGCCTTCGTCGTTGGGCCGACCACATAAAATATTGTCCTGCGACAATCGAAACTATAACACTAGCACGATAGCTCAATATCTTAACCACATCTACGCAGTCAAGTTTTACATTTTATATTTCCGTGTGGTGACGGAGTAAAAATACAATTCATCACGCCCTATCTTGTCCGTTAGTGTTGTAAAAGACGACTAAGGGATATTATATGCGAATAAGATCTATGCAAGTGAGAAAGAAAACTGGACATAAAACCCTGCGATAACACGTCTGACTAGCGCGGTGTAGTAGGGATGTGAAAAAATAATCGATTTTTATAATAATCGATTATTACAAAAAATAATCGATTAATAATCGATTTTTACAATCGATTATCAAAATAATAAAAATCGATTTTTTATTATTCGAAATTCGATCGAAATTAATCGACTATTCACTGCCAGAATGCCTAAAAAAAGGTCATCGCGATTGTTTCATACTATATTAGAAAATAAAACTCGCATTCCCTAAAAAAAGGTCATCATAATCCTGTTGGGAGAAAAATCGATTATTTTATAATCGATTATTTATAATCAATTTATTTTAAAGAACAAAAAATCGATTATTCTCCCTCCAAGTCACATCCCTACGGTATAGTAGATCAATTTGGCCTAAGCCCAATAGTGAGACTTATGGGGGCTAAGATAATGATGATAATGATTATATGTATTTTATATGTATATGTAATGAAGCTTATGCCTTGTTTAATGTGTGTGAACAAAACTTTATTATTATATGGTTTTTATTCAAAATGTTTTACGATCTGAAATTAGAACCTGTTGAAATGTTTGAACACGCACTAGACTTATAATATAGTAGCAGACACAATAACGGCGCCGAATACGTTACGCGATTAGAATTGTTAATTTGAATATATATTAAAAAATGTGTCAGCAAAACATTTTGAAAACTTCTATAGACTAGTTTTGGATGGCGAGTTAGTTTGTGTAAGTCGTCCTGGATATGGTCACGCGACGAGTTAACGCTAACACTATACATATAATTATGTAGCTGCATATTTTTTTTTTATTATCGGTGGTGGTTAACGAGCAAGCACCACACCTGATGATAACTGATACTGGCGCACGTGGACTTTTTCAATACCAGGGGAATAGCTAGGCCGTTGTATACCGTGAAGAAAATGATCTTCTTAAAACTCGTTTATAGAAAGACATGTAAATATCAGTATATCTATGCCGTTTAAATCAGATAAATTTAAAAAGTTTTAACCGACAGATTTTAAGCTAATATCAAACAATTAATTTGAATAACCAAAAATGACAAATTCGTGGTTTTAAGATTTCACTTCTGCCGGCAGTCCTCGTGACTGCTTTGTGGTATTTTTTTTTAAATTAGACATCGTAGTAACAATATTTTACACATAGATTATCAATTTATACTTTTCTTTATCATTTTATAGTTTTTCGTGTAGTGACGGAATTACATTTTACTTGCCTGAGAAATGTCGTCAAAGATCACTTAGGAATGGAGGTGGTTAATATCACTGTAAGCCTGCAAATCAAATTCGCCTAACCTAATCAAACAGCCTATACTAATTAATATGGTCGTCATGGTGCATAACCAATTTTCTTCATTATAAAAAAAATGTTTATGCTTGGTATATCTTTCAGTTTTGGATGACATAACGAACCATAATCTCCTCAGACTATAATCTCACCGCTCTGCCCATCCGAAGAATATCGCAAAAGATAATTAAGAAAGTAAATGAAGTCAACACAAAAATTTACTGCAAGAGAATTAAAAAAAGTCGAAACATGTCTGGCCAGTTTTGTAAAGCGGGTTAATAATCTTTCACAATGTTTTAAGGAGACTTGTACCTTGTATGGAATTTAAGATCTGATGTTGATGGTTATTATTTTGACGATGAATCATTTTAAAAGCTTAAAGGTATGTCCATGTCCTACTGCTCCAAGTCTTCTATAATATGAAGGTAATTTACTCGTACCTATTAAACCACGCTGATTAGTGTAAAATTTTATGCAGTGTTCCTTTTTCCATTGATTTTGCTTGATAGCATTAGTCATCTTTTACGATCACATGTGGGAAGGGAAGGGTTGGTGACATATTGTGTTGTTACTCCGTCACCATATGGCAAAGATACAATAAAATAACTATAAATAGAACATTACGCATATAACATCTATGCAAGAGAACTAAAACCCGAAATAAAACCCTATACGAACCTGTCTGACCAGCATGGCACGCTAAGTTCGAACCTCCTCCATAATAGGAGGGAATAATTTCCCTCTATAGAGGAGGCTCAAGCCGAGTCAAGCCCAGCAGTGACATGTGTATCAGCTGAGATGAAATAGAACTTTATTTCAAACTACGGATACGCATTCTTTCTATACATAAAATAACATCTATTGCGAAACACGTTGCATTCATTTTTACTATATTTGCCTGAAAAAAGCAATCAAATACCTTTGCCCGATATCTATTTGCGCATTAAAAAATCTTTTAAAGTAGAGATTAACATCACCTGACATTTACATTCAGCCTAACGTCTTGACAAAATGTTTACCTGAAAATAAAAAAAAATACCTTGAGTACACTTTAATACTATATTAAGTCGTAAAATCATTTAACTATTGTGGGTCGTGGGCTATAAGGATTAAGATTAAGGGTACACTATGGGTATTAAGTCTGTAATGTACAAAGGGCAGACGTTTTCAATGAAACAAAATTATTCAAGCGTGAAATTGTAATAAGTACTTGAGGAATTCTTTACAAAATTTTCTGCAATGGAATATGTAAGATACAAGAACAAATTTACAGATGAATGATGCATATTTATTATGAATAACCACAAATACGCTTTTTAACTCTAGAATTACATATTTGGTTTGTGTTAGGTTTGGTTTTATTCTACTAATACAGTAGACTCTTGTTAATTCCAACCTGCGATAATTCGAACTACTCTGTAATTCAAAGTCATCACGAGATCCATACAAAATCTCTTTATATTTCGAACTAAATCAATACATTTTTATGCACTTGGTAATTCGAACGAAAAAATCATTGCTATATAATAAAACGACGCGTTAATTCGAACTCATCGGCGTCCAGCACTCGATAGTTCAAAGTTGCAGAGAGAAAGAGGTGGAAAGATTGTAAGAATAATTTGCGACAAGTTCAAACTTGTATCAAAGTACACGACTTTGTTTTTGTTATGATTAGATTTGACTATTTGACACACATTGTTGAGACTTCCTCTTAATAAGAAGACTTCGCCTTAATCACCAGTGCTGCCATCTACGTCCAATGCAATTGGGCGTGTAATTTGAATCGAAGAGAAAAAACGTTCTTCATTCCCTACTCCTACTACGTAGCAATCACACCTTTAATTATACTACGCATTTAATACAATTGTAATTTTAGTCAAATAATAATAATTATCAAAATCATAGTCTCCACAATCATTTATACCTCCCTCAAAAGAACTATTATCAACACACATTTCCGCATAAATTGGTTTGTTTAGTTATGTTTCAGTTACTCTTACTGTTAGTCTTTCGTAATTGGTATACAGATTAAAAGTTTGTGTTAATTATGAGCCCTAGAAAGTATAAATGTTTGACGATTGCTGAAAAGAAGAAGTGAATCGAAAAAGTAGAGGAAGGTGAGAAGAAAAGTGATGTTGCAAAAGAATTGAAGATTCCTTTGAGTACTCTCTCGACCATAATGGTACAGTACAAGGAGAAAATTAATGCTGCTCAAACTGCTGGAGTACGGAATTTCGTCGTCTGGAAGCCTGGTCATTTGGCTAAGATAGTGTAGAGGACAAAAAGTGTCTATTAGCGGAGTCTTGTTGAAGAAAAAAGCAAACGAAACGAGTTCGCGTCTACTCTAAACATGAAAAACTTTGCGACAAGTGAAGGGTGGCTTTTCAGACACTTTTCCTCTTAAAAAAGTTATTGAGCAGTCTGAGCAGCAGCAATGTGCTTTGAAGCAAACCAGTATAACAGAGTTCTTTCGAAAGATTAATCAATTCACATTATGAATACGTACATGTGTACCTCTAAACTTTTGTCATTGTTATAGAATAGCAGTTAATAAATAATAATTGATCACTTAATAATTCGAAGTTTATTTATTTTCTCTCACTAATTTCGAACCATTTGATATTTCAAACACTCGATAATTCGTAATATTTTAAGAGTCCCTCGAGTTTCGAATTAACGAGAGTCGACTGTATTATAAACTAGCGGACGCTTCTCGCTTCACTTCGGTTTCAGTCGTTTTGTCCTTCCATTATAAATCTGCAATATCTTCTAAGATGGAGTTTCGGGTTCGAATCCCATCATCATCGCAGTCCACATACGTCTGTTGGGCTCGGGCCTCCTCCACTATAGGAGGTAAATTGACCTACTATACTAAGTTGGTCGTGTTGGTATAGGGTCTTGTTTCGAGTTTTCCTTCTTTTGCATAGATATTATATCCCTTAATCGTTTTTAACGATACTGACGGGCAAGAGAGTGAGTCGTGAATTGTATTCTTACTCCGTCACCACACGGATTTTCTTAGAGGAAAAATAGCCTAAATTAATCGTTCTTAATAAATTGCCTAATTAAAATGTTTTTTTTTCCAACAACTGCGTAATTTATGTTGGAATAGAGTAGTACTATTTCCTTCTAGATTTATATCAGATACTAGCTGACCCGGCAAACGTTGTTTTGCCATGTAAATAATTTCTAGAGAATTTTTAGTGTAGAAAAAAAAACTAACTTATTGGAAGTGTGTAAGGATGTGGTATATGAGTGAAAAAGGCGTGGAGCGCTGTGAACAATGAGGGAATATAAAATAACAAAACACCAAACATTAATTTTTTTAATTTATTATAATTTATTTTAAGTAATAATTATTTATATCATTAATTCATTACATAATATTAATCTCTTTATGCTACAGCGTGAACAATATTTTTTGTTAGCCCGTCTTCAGCTAATACCTACAAACTTGATGGTTTACCCACTCGAGAGCATGCAACGACATAATTAATTTTTTGAACGTGAATATGTATTTTTGCGATCTATAGGAAAGAGGAGTACATTTTGATTCAACCCTAAGTAATTAGGATAAGTGCAGGCTGATGATGACGTTGTATAGAGATACTTCTCAAAGCAGCAATCAGTAAAACAGGTTTTTTTTTTACCGCGAAGAAGAAAGAACCAGTGAATTGTCACAGCGACAATGAATACTGGTACATCGTCATCGTCATCGCAGCCCACATACGTCCCACTGTAGGGCTCGGGCTTCCTTCACAATGAAAGGGAATTTGACCTACTATACCACGCTGGTCAAACATGTTGGTATAGGGTTTAATTTCGAGTTTTCCTTCTCTTGCAGAGATGTTATGTGCATGTTAAATCCAATAGTCGTCTTTTATGACATCCACGGGCAAGATTCCTTTGAGTACTCTCTCGACCATAATGGTACAGCACAAGGAGAAAATTAATGCTGCTCAAACTGCTGGAGTACGGAATTTCGTCGTCTGGAAGCCTGGTCATTTGGCTAAGATAGTGTAGAGGACAAAAAGTGTCTATTAGCGGAGTCTTGTTGAAGAAAAAAGCAAATGAAACGAGTTCGCGTCTACTCTAAACATGAAAAACTTTGCGACAAGTGAAGGGTGGCTTTTCAGACACTTTTCCTCTTAAAAAAGTTATTGAGCAGTCTGAGCAGCAGCAATGTGCTTTGAAGCAAACCAGTATAACAGAGTTCTTTCGAAAGATTAATCAATTCACATTATGAATACGTACATGTGTACCTCTAAACTTTTGTCATTGTTATAGAATAGCAGTTAATAAATAATAATTGATCACTTAATAATTCGAAGTTTATTTATTTTCTCTCACTAATTTCGAACCATTTGATATTTCAAACACTCGATAATTCGTAATATTTTAAGAGTCCCTCGAGTTTCGAATTAACGAGAGTCGACTGTATTATAAACTAGCGGACGCTTCTCTCATCACTTCGGTTTCAGTCGTTTTGTCCTGCCATTATAAATCTGCAATATCTTCTAAGATAGAGTTTCGGGTTCGAATCCCATCATCATCGCAGTCCACATACGTCTGTTGGGCTCGGGCCTCCTCCACTATAGGAGGTAAATTGACCTACTATACTACGCTGGTCGTGTTGGTATAGGCTCTGTTTCGAGTTTTCCTTCTTTTGCATAGATATTATATGCATATTATATCCCTTAATCGTCTTTAACGATACTGACGGGCAAGAGAGTGAGTCGTGAATTGTATTCTTACTCCGTCACCACACGGATTTTCTTAGAGGAAAAATAGCCTAAATTAATCGTTCTTAATAAATTGCCTAATTAAAATGTTTTTTTTTTTTCCAACAACTGCGTAATTTATGTTGGAATAGAGCAGTACTATTTCCTACTAGATTTATATCAGATACTAGCTGACCCGGCAAACGTTGTTTTGCCATGTAAATAATTTCTAGAGAATTTGTAGTGTAGAAAAAAAAACTAACTTATTGTAAGTGTGTAAGGATGTGGTATATGAGTGAAAAAGGCGTGGAGCGCTGTGAACAATGAGGGAATATAAAAATAACAAAACACCAAACATTAATTTTTTTAATTTATTATAATTTATTTTAAGTAATAATTATTTATATCATTAATTCATTACATAATATTAATCTCTTTATGCTACAGCGTGAACAATATTTTTTGTTAGCCCGTCTTCAGCTAATACCTACAAACTTGATGGTTTACCCATTCGAGAGCATGCAACGACATAATTGTCCGTGTGAAAAACATGGTGTGCTCAAATCTAAGGCACAAACAGACATTGTTTGGCTTTGGGATTTATTAATAGTCATTGTAAATGCCAATCTAATCGGCAATTGAATTGGCACATCTGTGGGTATAATAGGTATTCATGGTATTAATTTATTTTCACCTCGAAATTTGCCATTTAAAATAGTGGCTTCGCGAAAACTGTAGCGTGAGTAAGAGAAGGCTTATTGTTTGAGAGAAATAGGAGACCATCTTCGTTGTCATCCCTACTCCGTGCTGTTTACTGGGTGAGAAGTGACACCGGTAGACACATGGAGGGGATAAATTACCAAGTGATAATAATTGACGTTATCGAGCGGGATAAAAAATGATAAAATTATTAAAATGACTATTAAAAAGCAGGGGTTGGTGATAGAAAAGTGAAAATTTAGGGTTGTATGGATTTTTTAATGCCACATAATAAAAAAAATAAATAAAATAAAAATTCCTAAAAATAAAAAATATGGGGTGGACACCCCTTATCACTTAGGGGTTTGAAAAATAGATAGTAGCCGATTCTCAGACTTACTGAATATGCATAAAAAATTTCATAAAAATCGGTCAAGCCGTTTCGGAGGAGTATGGGTACGAACATTGTGACACGAGAATTTTATATATTAGATTAGCACATTCATTCATACAAGCTCAAATTTTAAAATGGCAATACATTAATTCAGGTCAAGTTGCTTATTAAAAGCAAGGTCAATGTTAAAAATTTTATAGTTTTTTTTCTAATTATGCTAAGTGTAGTTTGGTATCAGAATCTAATTGTATTAATTATTATTTAACATATTATATCAAAACATTAATTATATTATTTTTTCACATTAATTAATGCTCATTATTTTTTAAACTCCTATTTTTAGCATATTATATATACATATGTTATGTAAATGCTCATTTATATATTAAAATACAAGATGAGCAAAATGGAATCAAAAGCGATTAAAAATGCTCTTATTTAATTATACTTAGAAACAATATTATGTAGTTATTTTATTAACAAAAAGATTCAATCGCGGATTTTGTAAACTTATTTTAAGATAGACTATGGTTTGGACACACCCTGCCCAATCTGTCCAGGACGAAGGATGGGCGGCGTGCGGCCCCATAACTTACCGTGTACCCATCGCCATTGCGCCGACCACTGATACCGATTCCTTGACATCCGTGGCCGCCTCGGTGGGTTACCCTTTCGGGTACCGTCCCCGTCGACGCCTCAGCAACAAGACACTGTTACCAGAGCGTCGCCCTCAGGCAGTCGGCCTTTGTACGGGTGGTGCAGCAATCCCTGTTAATTGCGACGAGTTCAAGGTGCTGTTTAATCCAAGCGGTACACATCTTGAGTGTGTATTGCGTTGCGTCCCCGTTGCAATCGCAGTGGTGGCATGACGGTTTCATCTCCCTCCTCGCGATCTTGTGCAGTTACTTGCCGAAGCAACCATGTCCTCTCAAGACCAACACCAGTCAGAAGGAGAGGATCCTACTCTATAAACACTTGTCGTAAAGCCACACTGAACCGAGGCCCTTCGAGGCGGACTGCCCAACGGACTATGACGTCCCGGCGAGCTCGAAGGGTGAGACATAGCTGCTCCCTGCCAGCGTCGCCGACACCGATAAAGACCACTTAGCATCTCCGACTCCAAGTCACACGAGGAGTTCCGGCCGATTTTGTAAACTTAACGCTATATTTAAAAGAGAAAAATATAATGCCCGTAGTGTTGCCCAAAAAAGTCTTGGTCTTGCGGTCTTGATCTTGGTCTTGCGAGAAATGCGAGACCGAGACCAAGACCAAGACCGCTTAATTTTTGCAAGACCAAGACCAAGACTGGCCCTGCACGACTTGAGCAAGACCAAGACTGGGCCTGCAAGAGTCTCGCGGTCTTGCATTTAATTCAAATCACCATTTCAGCTTATATACGGTTGAGCTCGTGTCTTCTACATAACAGGAGGAGAATCGGCCGTGGCCGGAGGGGAATCGCCACGGTGATCGGCCGTTTTGTTACAGGTCATACATGTCAAGTTTTCCTTCTCTTGCACCGATGTTATATATTATAGCCCTTAGTCGTGGGTTCGCAGTCACGGGTAAAATAGGGGGTGATGAATTATATTCTTACTCCGTCACTACACGGCAAGTCAAATCAGTCTTGAGATATCCATCTATTGGCCAATCGATTCCCAATGTTGGTGTTGGCTTTTCAGAATTACTCTTCGGAAAGGCTTAAGGACAAAAGTACCGTAATCACGAGAGTGCTCTTGCCCATTATACATATTTATATATCCGTTTTTTCATTAGCCCAACGACGTTCACTGTTGGACATAGAAATATGCCTACAATTAATCTATATAAATGTCCATGTAGGGACAGAGTACGATCACCATCAGGCAGTACATGAAGCGTTGCTCCCAGCGCTATTTTGCCTCTGCCACGACTCACCCCAATCCACTAGTGGTTGGGGCGGTAAACTACGTCCCCTCAAAAATATCCGCGGTCCGGCGTCCTCGTCATCTTCTTGAAGAAGAAGATAACGCTATTATGATCGCCCAAGAAAGGACCTACACAGTTCGCGCAGCGATAACAGATAAAACTCCGCGGTATCGGCCTCGCCGTCGAGGTCGAAAACCGCGCCGCGTAAAAGTCATTAACCTAAACTTGGCCACGCCCACTTTGCTCTCAGCGACGCCCCGAGCCGAGGTCCGTTCCCCACAGGAGGGAGCCCTCGGGCGATGTTCGCTTAACTTACTTACCGGGTTGACCCGTTATCACCCATTGACCGCGTTAAGCTGTCAAGGTCATCTGCGACCAACAGCTACACATACACAAAAAAAAAGACAGAGTACGAATATAATTCACCATTCTCTTACCCGTGGATGTCGTATCAAATCGGATCGGGCAATGGTGTTAGGAACCCACGAAAAAAAATTGAAATAAAAATATCGATTCGTTAATGAATTGAGAGACATGTAAGTTCTCAATTTTGTCATCGTTTTTTCGTGTAAATTGATTAAAATGTATAAAGGAATGATACTTAATCTACAACATATTCGTATTTTGTTAAATGTTCATTAGAATTTGAATAAATCAATGATTACGTTTGCATAAGCAAGACAAACTTCGCTTGAACATAAATCAGCTGATCGGCCGATGACCGTTGATGAGTCGCCTTTGTACCTACGTAACCATTGAAAGGTTCGCGCAAATCTAATACCTATTTATACTGTCGAAATTATTTTACATGCTTACATATATCCTGTCTGTACATACCTACATAATGCATAAAATTTAAGGCATAAACTCTTAGACACACATTTTTGTAATCACTATAACTTTTACGTTATGTTGTTTTTGTGTAATATACATTCTAATTATGATCTATGACTGTTGAACTACAACATACATGAACAGTTGTCCCATAACCTGATACACCCTGTGTATATAACATATGTGCAAGAGAAGTGAAACTAGAAAGAAAACCCTGTACCAACATGTCTGACCAGCGTGGTATAGTAGATCAATTTTCCTCTTACTGGAAGGAAGCTTAAGCCCAGCAGTGGCACTTTTATGAGCTGTGACGATGACGACGAATATCATACATTTTACAAGTATTAAAACCATAAAATTTTAAATCAGTTTTATATGTTCTTGAATAAATAAATATATTAAGAGCTACATGGATCCAGCGGCCAAAGTATTTATATAGGCAATAGAGCAACAGGTTTTTTCAAGTATCCAGAGTATCAGTAACTAAACTGGCAATACAATAGATACATACCACTTAACTTGAAGGGGAATATAAACAATCGCATTAATTGTAAAATATCGCATTGATTATAAAATGACATAAAATTTATTGTATCAACTGCCTCGTGTGGTGACGTCTTAAGAAAATAGGGTCGAAAGTCCTGTCATAAGAGTAGTAACGCTGTCTAATGGAACACCAGGGGAATAGAAGAGTAATTTTCTCCAGTGGTAAGTATTGTATTCAATAGTGAACTATAGGCTAGCAGATGGATAGATAGGATAGGATATTTGTTTATTTTAGTTGGATTTTTCATTGCCATGATAAATTACTGTTACGTTATTCTAACTGCAAAACTTTGCGAGACTCTTGCTGCAATACCAAGACTCGGGTGCGCAAGACCAAGACCAAGACTAAGACTCGGGTGCGCAAGACCAAGACCAAGACGAGACCAGGTGTGATGTTGCAAGACCAAGACCGGTCCAAGTCTCGTCTTGGTCTTGCATTTGGGCAACACTAAATGCCCGTGGATAAGGCGGTACCGCGCCGGAATAGGATTAGGATTATCCATCGGAATACAATCATTACTGAAAACTTCTATTGCAAGAGAAGGAAAGCTCGATATAAAATCCTATGCCAACACGTCTGACCAGGCTGATGGATAGATGGATGGTGCGTGACTGAAATATCCCATTAATACGGCCATATAACTGTTCAAGGTATTCAGTTCAAATTCCATTTGCTTTAGTAAATAATACCTGAAGTAGTAACAGATATATCATTAGCGCTTTTTTTTTCTTTTTTTTGGCGTGGGTCGCGGTCGGCACACTTCTCGCACTACTCCGTCCGGGGCGACAGAGGGGCGTAAGCACGCACACCCGCAACTCACCCGAACACCACGTCTCTTTCGTCGTTGGACCGACCACCGGAGCAGGGTTACTTGTCATCAGTGGTCGGCCCGACGGAATACCCCCCAGTGGGGTATATTATTAGCGCTTATGGAGCGTAAGAAATACAGTGCTTAAAGGTAAGTTCGAGGTGTAACATACATTTTATGATTTTACCATGTAACTATTTAATTTTTTGAACGTGAATATGTATTTTTGCGATCTATAGGAAAGAGGAGTACATTTTGATTCAACCCTAAGTAATTAGGATAAGTGCAGGCTGATGATGACGTTGTATAGAGATACTTCTCAAAGCAGCAATCAGTAAAACAGGTTTTTTTTTACCGCGAAGAAGAAAGAACCAGTGAATTGTCACAGCGACAATGAATACTGGTACATCGTCATCGTCATCGCAGCCCACATACGTCCCACTGTAGGGCTCGGGCTTCCTCCACAATGAAAGGGAATTTGACCTACTATACCACGCTGGTCAAACATGTTGGTATAGGGTTTAATTTCGAGTTTTCCTTCTCTTGCAGAGATGTTATGTGCATGTTAAATCCAATAGTCGTCTTTTATGACATCCACGGGCAAGATAGGGAGTGGCGAATTGTATTCTTACTCCGTCACCACACGGAAAATACTGGTCAATTATTTTTATGAATTGTATAGCGTTTTTATTTGTTTTCGAACACTTTACAGCGTTCATGGTCACTGGTAAACAGTCCGTCAAATACAAACGCGATAAAATCCGTAACAATAATTTTAATTAAATTATATTGTAATAAGCATAGAAATTATAAATGATTACATGTACATTGAATAAATATTACAAAATTCAATAAATAAATAGATTTAATCAAAGCGCAAACAGCGAATAAAAGAAATATTGCGTTATTTAAAAACATATTTAAATCACAAATCTACATAAATACACGTCCGCTAACTTACCTTAAGGGGATGGAGGTTAAGGCTATTTTCAAATAGATCAAGTATTTTTTTTAAACAGCTATAAAAGTTGAAATAATTGATAACGAAAATATTATGTAATTCTTATAATGAGTATAGGTAATAAAATTTTATACTTTTTTTTAATGGACAACGCCTAGCGTTTAGGAATAAATCATTCTGTATCATGCGGCCGCGACTGAATTTATTTTGGAGACCTAATTATTGATTTTATTTTAGAGACCTAACAGAAAGGGTGAGGATGGACGGATGGCAGATTTAGCCGAAGATGTGGCAATTGTAAGGAGTTTTAAAATGTTTGGGTAAATTTGCCGACTCTTACAACAGCTAAGGGAAAATAAGGTCTAGTATATTGTATTTTTGCACGTTTATATTTTGAACCTGCGTCTTGCCTGTGGATGTCGTAAAAGATGACTAAGGGATATGCAGATAACATCTATGCAATAGAAGGAAAATTTGACATAAAAACTTATACCAACACGTCTGACCAATGCGGTACAATTAGTCAATTTACCTCCCATTGTGGAGAAGGCGCGAGCCTAGCAGTGGGACATATAGGTATGAATTAAACGATGATATAAGAAAAGTGTCTGAAAACAAAGGTTTATAACCAGTGTGTGTGTTACCAGCGATGACTTACGGCACTGAAACGTGGTCTCTAAATGTCGGCCTCATAAAAATGCTCAAAGTCGCTCAGCGTGCTATGGAGAGGGCTATGCTCGGTATTTCTCTACGTGATAAAATCCGGAACACGGAAATCCGTAGAAGAACGGGTGTAACCGACATAGCCCGCAGAATTAGCACGTTGAAATGGCAATGGGCAGGCCACATCGCTCGTTGGGGTGCTACGCCAGAAACCTCCGCGTGGTGTACCCTGGGCACGAGCGACAATTCCTTGGACTGCTCTCTGGAATTGTCGCTCGTGGCAAATATCTGGCCCGAGGGGGGGCCCTGTTTGTGGGATGCCCCAAATTCGCTCCATGCCCTCTAATTGTAGAGGGTATTGGACGCGAAAATTCGAGGGGCCCAGTCACTCATTCGTTTGAGGACTGGGCAGGCATTTGCCAACCGCGACAAATCGTAGACCTGATTCTTGCTTCGGGACATATATCTTGAGGCCTAGATTCAGGAGCGAGGGTCTTGGCTTAACCGCCTGGACCGCGAGGAAGAAAACCTCTATAAAACAATCACCCAGAATCCTAAGTTCTGGCGCGCGGCGAGAGGATGCATGGCTGATGGGTTGTTCAGTCGTTAGCGCGCCCCCAGCCAGGGTACCTGCGGACCCCCTGTGTTGGGATACAAATTTACGCTTGCCCGGGTATCGGGATCTCTGCCCGGGTCGACCGTTTACTTCTCCCATACTCGTGGGAACTAGATGGAAAATTGTTCACGCACACCTGACGTAGAAAGGAGGGGTGAGACGCCCAAAAACACCACGGAGAACGAAAATTCACATTGTTCCCACCCAAAAGCCTTGCCAAGCTACGGCAAAACTGGCACAGAAGAAGGAGGGGCCTCGTCCGACTGCAGCTCGGCTGCTAATCCGGTACTGGAGGCTCCAAAATCAGCCAAGGGCCCGGCGAAAATAGGGGCCCGTAAGAAGAAAAGCGGCAGCAAAATCGCCCCTGAAACGGCGCGCGCAAGACGGCGCGCTGCAAAGCTGCGACAGGCGGCGCAGAAATTACTGGAGGCTGCCGACGTTCCGCCCAGTGATGTTGGCGCCTCTGAGGCGGACAGCTCCGCGGCCATGGAGATAGATGCGACCGCGGAGCAGTCGATGGACGAGGGCGGCAGTGCCGCAGGGCCGTCCAAGACAAAGGAGAGCCCGGCCGCTCAGGCCGCCGGGGGGCCTGCGCCATCAATCCTGGCGGCAGCCGAAACAGTGAGGGAGGAGGCCCTCCCCCCACAGGTGCGGAAGCGTCCTCTGCACAAGAGTGGCAGCTCCTCATCCGATTCGGAGGGGAGCGGAGACCTAATGCCCCCTCCCAAGGTGGCGACCTCACGCAGAGGGCGCGGAGGGCGTGGGGCTGCGGCAGCGGCGAGAACTGCGACTCCTTCGCCTGTAATGCTGGAGCGAGAGGCTGAGGCTTGCAAGCCGGCCAACGAGGCGGCAGCCGCGAGAATGATGAGGGTGTTGAAAGACATCCCTCCCTCTGGTGCGGCGGCTGCCAAGCCCGCTGCGACAAGCGTCGCCCCTAATGTGGCCACCCTGCAGGCCGAAAACGCCCGTCTTGGTGGCGAAGTTTCAGGCAGGCAGGAGGAGAACAAGGCCTTGGCGAACTGTCGGCGGTGCAGAAGGCGAACCGCGAGTTGGCCCAGCAAATGGCCGACTTGCGGCGCCAGGTCGCGCAGCTGATGAAGACTGCGCCGCCGGCAAGCGCTGGCCCTGCCGCCGCCCCTGCCGTCCCCGTTGCGCCAACTCGCGCAGCGCCGAGCCCTAGGACGGCCCAGCCGGCCGAAGCGGTCCCGCTGCCCGCAGTGGACGGCGTGTCGGACCTAACCATGCGCGCCATAGTGGAGGTGGTGGGCAAAATGCTCGACGCGCGCATGGCGGCTCTGGAGGAGAGATTGCCTCTGCCTCCGGAGCCCCGTCTCCGGCCGCCGCTTGCTGCGGACAGGCCGAAGGTCGTGGCGCCAGCTCCTGCCGCGCTACCCTGCCAGGGCGGGCGCGTAGGGAGCTACGCCGCGGTCGTTGCTGGACCGAAGCCGAAGGGGCCCGCCGCCAAGAAGAAGGCGGCACCGGCTCCTGCCAAAACCGGACCCAAGCCGCCGCCGGCAACTGCACCGTCGGCGGCGGCCAACGCAGCCGCGACGGCGACTGCTGCGCCTAGCGACGCGACTGTTGCGCCCGAAGACAGCTGGCAGACGGCTGAGCGCAGCCGGAAGAGTCGCGGTCAAAAGAGGAGAGCGGAGGCCAAAAGTGCCGCCAAAGCCTCCGCTCCCAAGGCAGGAGCCGGTAAGAAGAGGTCGCGCAGGAGGCTTCGACCGCCGAAGTCAGCCGCGGTGGTGATCACCGTGCTGCCTGAGGCGGCCGAAAACGGCCTCAGCTATGAGGCCGTCTTACGTCGCGCCCGGCGGGAGCTTGACGTCTCCGATTTAGGAGGCGTCGAAGCCAGGACCCGCAAGGCCCGGACAGGGGCTCGAATTTTAGAGTTCCCTGGGGCCGAGGGCGCCAAGACGGCCGATAGCATGGCCGCCAAGCTGAGGGGTCTGTTTACTGCAGTGGATGGCGTCAAAATCGCCAGACGCGTCAAGTGTGCGGAACTGCGGGTCACGGGTCTGGACGACTCTGTGACGGTGGATGACATCCGGGAGGCCATCGTCTCGAAAACCGGATGTCCCGTGGAAACCGTCCGAATTGGCGCTATCCGCCCTGGTCCGGGCGGCGTCGGTGCTGCCTGGGTGCAGTGCCCGGTGGAGTCGGCCAAGCAATTGGCCGGCTCAGGCAGGCTCCTCGTGGGCTGGAGCTCGGCGCGGGTGACCGTGCTGGAGTCCCGGCCTGCGAGGTGCTACAAGTGCATGGCGGTCGGACACACTCGGCCGACATGAACTAACTGCTTTGACTGCAGCGACCTTTGTTTCCGCTGCGGTCAACCCGGGCATAAGGCGGCATCGTGCGCCGCCACTCCCCACTGCCCCGCGTGTGCGGCGGGCAATAGGCCCGCCAAGCACCGCATGGGGGGCAGGGAGTGCAGACCCCCCGGCTTCGGCCCCAAAGGGGCGGAGCGGCCCGACGACCCCGGCTGCTCCCGCCCCTAGCGCGACCCGAACGCCCGCCAGCGTGGAGGAGGTAATGGATACGGCCCACTAATGGCGGCTGAATCTTACCATCTCCTGCAGGCCAACCTCAACCACGCCGCCGAGGCACAGGACGTTTTCCTGCAAGCCATGGCGGAGTGGTTGATCGGTGCAGCCGTAGCCGCGGAGCCGTACGTGGTGCCTGACCGGCCCAATTGGCTGGGCAGCAGTGACGGCTCTGTGGCAATCGTCGCCTCCACGTCGTGGCATTCCCCGCCTTTGTTGCTCAAGGACAGGGGCGATGGGTATGTTGCGGCGGAATGGGGAGAGGTTACGCTATTTGGTGTCTACTTCTCCCCTAACGGGAGCGCGACGGATTTCGGGGCCTTCCTCACCATCCTGGGGGCCTCGATACGGCGACTGGCACCGCGCCAAGTCTTCGTTCTGGGGGACTACAACGCCAAGTCCACGGCGTGGGGGTCCCCCAGGACGAATGACCGCGGGCGGGCGGTCGAAGAGTGGGCGGCGGCACTGGGCCTCTGTTTGCTGAACAGGGGCTCGGTGCAAACGTGCGTGCGGCAGCAGGGCGGGTCGATAGTGGACTTGTCGTTCGCTAGCCCTAATGTCGCAGCACGTGTGAGGAGCTGGTGCGTTCAGGAGGAGGTTGAGACCCTATCTGACCACCGATACATTCAGATAGAGGTCTCCCGGACCCTCCTGCAGCCCAGCAGGGGTCACACGGCGGACGGAGCTCCCGCGTTTCCGCGGTGGGCTGTGGGTCGATTGGATCGGGACCTGTTGGCGGAGGCAGCCATCGTTCAGTCGTGGCTGTCCTCACCGCCCCAGGTGGACGGGGTTGATGCCGAGGCTGGCCGCATCCGCTGTGCGTTAACGCAGATCTGCGATGCGGCCATGCCCCGTGTGAGGCGTCTGCCCCCGAAGAGTGCGGTCCCCTGGTGGTCCCGAGAATTGGCAGACCTTCGGGCCGCGTGCATACGTGCCCGGAGGGCCTACACCCGCAGCCGAGCGCGTCACCGCGACGCTGAGCGGGAGGGCCAGCTGTACGAGGCTTACCGCAGTGCGCGGTCTGCCTTCAGGCTGGCCGTCCGTATTGCCAAGGACGTTAGTCGGCGGGAGATGCTGGACAGTCTCGAGCGTGACCCCCTGGGGTCGCCCCTATCTCGCGGCGCTGAGCAAGCTCCGCGGGCGGGGCCCCCCCCTCATCGAGACTCTCCAGCCCAGCCTCCTCACCAGAGTTGTCGAGGACCTCTTTCCACGGCGGGCGGAACACACGCCCCCGGTCATGGCTTCGCCGGACAGCGACCGGGAGGCCGAAGATGAAAGTGCTCCGCCCATCACGGAGCCAGAAATGGGGGCGGCAGTGGCGCGTATGCGAGTGAAATCCACCGCCCCGGGGCCCGACGGTATTCCGAACCGTGCGCTGGCCCTGGTCCTCGAGCACCTGGGACCACGCCTCAGGGGACTGTTCGACGCCTGTTTGACGTCCGGGCAGTTCCCTGGATGCTGGAAAGAGGGGAGGCTGGTTCTCCTGCCGAAGCCGGGTCGGTCTC
The DNA here is from genome assembly GCA_032191425.1 of Lymantria dispar. Lineage (NCBI taxonomy): Eukaryota > Metazoa > Arthropoda > Insecta > Lepidoptera > Erebidae > Lymantria > Lymantria dispar. The sequence goes on along the minus strand of CM063445.1, from coordinate 5,994,731 downwards.
CCGAGTCGGCCTCGGCCTACAGGCCCATCGTGCTGCTCGATGATGCGGGCAAGCTGCTGGAGAGAGGGTGTTGGCTGCCCGCATCGAGCGGCACCTCGTCGGGGTCGGGCCCGATCTGTCGGACGCCCAGTTTGGTTTTCGGAGAGGGCGTTCGACGATCGCGGCCCTGCTTCGCCTGAAGGCCGTGGTAGCGGAGGCCGTCACCGGCGGAGGAGTCCTGTTGGCCGTGTCCCTGGACATCGCCAACGCCTTCAACAGTCTGCCATTCAGCTGCATCAGGGAGGGGCTGAGGTATCACGGGGTGCCCGTGTACCTCAGGCGGCTGGTGGCAGACTACTTGGAGGGGCGCAGCGTCCTCTACGTTGACCGAGTAGGGGACGTTGTGCGAACGCCCATGACATGCGGTGTCCCACAGGGGTCGGTTCTGGGTCCGACCCTGTGGAACATCGGCTACGACTGGGCGTTGAGAGGAAGCCTCCCACCCGGGCTGGGCGTAATTTGCTACGCCGACGATACACTCGTCACAGCCCGGGGTGGGACGCTAGAGGAGGCGGCATGCCTGGCAACTCTCGGCACCGAGGAGATTGTTAGGCGGATCGAAGCGCTGGGGTTGAGGGTAGCCCTGGAAAAGACGGAGGCCCTTTTGTTCCATGGCCTCCGTACTGCCGGGCCTCCCGCCGGCGCTTCGATCACCGTGAAGTCGGTCACCATCAGCATCCAGGCCCACATGAAGTACTTGGGCCTGGTGCTCGACGGGCATTTTTGGTTCCGGGAGCATCTCCATCGACTTGTTCCCCGGCTTGTCGGCGCGGCGTCCGCCCTTTCGCGGCTGATGCCGAATGTGGGCGGACCCAGCGCTACGTGCCGACAGCTGTACGTGGGGGTGATCCGGTCGATGGCCCTGTACGGCGCACCGGTGTGGGCGGGGTCCCTGACCGTTCGTCTTAGGGCCCTCCTGTGGCGACCACAGAGGGTCATGGCGATCAGGGCCATACGGGGTTACCGCACGGTGGCGACGGAGGCAGCGTGCCTCCTGGCCGGAACTCCCCCGTGGGACCTGGAGGCGGAGATGCTCGCCGAAATTTATCGGCGGGTGTCGGAGACGCGCGCCCGCGGCGGCATGGTCTCCATCAAAGAGATCACCGCCTGGCGGGTCGACGCCCGCCGAGAAGTCATTGCCCGTTGGGCAGTCCGGCTGGAGAGTCCTCGGTACGGTGTCAGGACCGTCGAGGCCTTCCGGCCGGTGCTGATGGAGTGGTTGGAGCGGACGCACGGGGTGCTTTCCTTCCGACTGGTGCAGGTGCTGACGGGGCACGGTTGCTTCGGGAAGTACCTGCACAAGATTGTCAGGAGGGAGAGCACACCGTCCTGCCACCACTGCAGTTGCGACGAGGACACGGCGCAGCACACGCTCGAGGAGTGTGCTGCATGGGAGGGGGATCGCCGTGAACTCGTCGCAATTATCGGTGCTGACCTGGCGCTGCCGACCATCGCCAGGGAGATGCTCGTCAGCGTCAGGAACTGGGACGCGGTCACCGCCTTCTGTGAGGCCGTAATCTCACGGAAGGAGGCGGCGGATCGTGTGCGAGTAGAGCTCCTATTCGGCGACACGTTCCGCCGCCGGCGACTCGGGCGGCGCAGGCGCGAGTATTTGCGCCTAATGCCGCCCTAGCCGAGGCCGCGGGTGATTGAACCGGGAAATTGTCCATCACCCGCGGAGAGGCTGACCGCGCGACGGCGACTGACGTCCCAGGGCGTCGAGAGGTGAGGGTACCCGAAAGGGTATTCCGTCGGCCGGCCACTGACGACAAGTCACATCTGCTCCGGTGGTCGGCCCAACAGCGAGGTGACGTGGGTACGGGTGGGTCATGGGCCCGCGCGCCGTCCTTTCATCGCCCCGGACGGACTGGACCGCGCGTGCGCTTACCGTAGCCCACCCATAAAAAAAAAAAAAAAAAAAAAAAAGGCCACATCGCTCGTCGAACCGACAACCGTTGGGGAAGAAAGGTTCTTGAGTGGCGACCACGAATCGGACGGCGCAGCGTAGGACGACCCCCCTCTAGGTGGACTGACGACGTTCTCAAAGTCGCAGCGAAATGTTGGATGCAAGTGGCGTAGGACCGTTCCGAGTGGCATTCTCGTTGGGAGGCCTATGTCCAGCAGTGGACGTCTGTAGGCTGATGGATGGATAAGGGTAGGTACCCTTCGCGCTGGCGTCCAAGTAATTAGAATAAGAGCAGGGTGATCGTGACGATAAAGAAATAAAGGAATTAATGCAACGCGTAAATAGTAATACATTGCTCTTAATTATTGAACATAGTATCGGTACGCTGGGCGCTGCCAAACACCCAATTACTTTACGATGCCCGTTAAAACAAATAAACTGAATAAAACATTGTCATTTACAAATCGTTGGCGACTGTTCAGCTTTAGTACCACACATAAAATTTGTAAATGCACACGTAACTCTATAATTTGTATATACATAAATTTTTGCGTGTGGTGACGGAGTAAGAATATAATTCACCACACCCTATCTTGCCCATGGATGTCGTAAAAGACGACTGTGGGATATAATATGCAAATAACATCTGTGCAAGAGGAGGAAAATTCGAAATGAAACCCTATACCAACATGCCTGACCAGCATGGTAGGTCAAATTCTCTCCTATTGTGCAGGAGGCCCGTGCCCCACAGTGGGCCGTATGTGGGCTACGATGATGATAATACATATTTACTTCGAACTCGACCCGCCCTCGCTTCGCTTCGGTTTCAGTCGGATTGTAATACTCCAATATCTGCTAAAATATTACGGTACTCGACTGCATTCCTGCGGTATCAGGTTCGATTCATGGACAGAAAAAAAATTTATAAGGCGTTATTAAAGGAAAAATAGCTAATTTACTCCTTAGTTACTCCTTATGCAGGCTTTATATTACCTGGTAGTAAAATATTAGATTACCCGGAACAAACAGACCCTAAAAATGTTTAGACTTGTTTTTAGCATAGGTACCGTGCAAATAACCGTGTGAGCTTGAAAAAAACCTACTATTTTGGCATTAAATTCGGACTCTTCCATTTTATTTATATAGATAAATTATCTGAGGAATATTATTCAATTGGCAAAATGTATTTATTTATTCGTTAATAGTACTTCTTTATTTGTTTGTTGTTTATCGTCATCACGACTCATATAGATCCCAATGTTGGACCAGAACTTCCCCACAATAGAAGGCAAATTGACCAACTATACGCTAATCAGACGGGTTGCTATAGTGTTTTACATCAAATTAACCTTTTCTTAATTATTACTCATATTTACGCGAGTACATATTGTAAATAAAACTGTTTTTACGGATTTTATCTCGTTTCTATTTAATTTTTGATTGCCCAACGTTGCGAACACTAAAGCTTTCATAGTCACGGGCGGACTTATCCTTGATTTGCATTGGCTTTATAAGAAATATATCTTTTACCTGTCTTCTACGACACCCACGGGCAAAATAGAGGGTGTTTGTATTGTTACTCTCTTCTGTATAAAAACAAAAATATTTCTACACTCATATTACATCAGCCATTACCGCGAGAAATGCAGTGCGAATGAGTATGGTTGGTAATTTAGAAATTATTCAAAAATACATTAAAATATTCCCGTTCAATTTGCAAGCACACTGACATAAATTCGTTGTAAACAAGGGCCGCCGTAAATTGGATCAACAGAGTCATAAAATCTGTGTTGAAACGACACTGCTACCTCGTTCACCTTTTACGATATCCGCGGAATAAAACGGGATCAAATGCAAATTTTCAATATTACAGAATATTCTATCTTGTATATATAAGCGGGTATTCGACGTTGGATTCATAAGACGTGCAGTGATATTCGTTTCCGTAAGAATGTCGAGTATTCATTATCATCACAGCTCATATACGTCCCATTGCTGGGCTCGTACCTCTCTACAAAAGGAGGCAAATTGACCTACTATGCCACACCGCTCAGATGAATTGGTATAGGGTTTTTTTTTTTCGAGTTTTCCTACAGAAATTATATGCATGGCCGGGCTGACCACGGACGACAAGGAACTGGGTACCGGTGGTCGGCCCAATGGCGAAGGAGAGCGATTACGGTGGGTTATGGGGTCGCGCACCGTCCTTTCATCGCCCCGGACGGAATTGACAGCGTGTACGCTGAGCATAGACATTATCCAAAAAAAAAAAATATATATGCATATGATCTGCCCGCGGCTTACTACTAGGCATAATACTCGATGCTCGATACAATTCACCACTAATGTTGACTAAGGGATATAATACGCATATAACATCTATGCAAGAGAAAGAGAAGTCAATTTCTTTCCCATTGTGGAGGAGGCTCGAGCCCAGCAATGAGACTTATACGACGTGATGGTGATGATGATGATGAAGCCATCAGTAGTCATCACGTAACTAGCAAACAAGCCTATACTCAGTCTTTGTAAAGGGAGAGTCCGTTTAAAAAGTATGAACAAAATTGATATTATAATGATTTCTTATATGGTGTTGATAATTGTTTTAAGATATTTTGTAACTCAACGACTTCTAATGATGATTAACAAATAATATTTGACGATAAAATATTATTTTTATACTCAAGACGACCTTGCGGGCTTCAAATTGTAAAGATTCTTTTTTATTTTATGTATTTTAAATATCTAATTCATCTGAGATATCAGACTATAATCGTTATGTATAGACCTCGCCTAAGCGGGTACTATAATATAATAATCATTACTTCGAAGTAAGAATACAATTGACCACCCTTGCCCGTGGCTATCGTAAAAGACGATTAAGAGATTAAATATGCACATATCATCTAAGCAAGAGAAGGAAAACGTGATATCCTATACCAATACGTCAGATCAGGGTGTATAGTAGGTCAATATCCGTCATATTGTGGAGGAGGCTCGAACCCAACAGTGGGACGTATATGGATTGAAATGATGATGAATCACCACTTTGGGCAGGGTGGCTTTGCGATCGCTGTTGGTGTTGAGTTTTCTCGGTTTTTAGCCCCTGATGCTCTCTTTGCGGGCGTTTACGAGAAAGGTAACAGTTGAGGACAGATTGTACTCTTACTTCGTGAGCAAATTACATACATATATACATTCATGCCTCTTTCCCATAGGGGTGGTAGGCAGAGACCACTTCCCTCCTTGCTACGATCTTGACATACCATTTTCGCCTCCTCTACGTTCATTAATCTTTTTATACATGTTTTTCGTAGGGTACTTATAAACTGGCCTTTCTGAAGAGCACCTCCGATTTGATCGTGGAACGTTCACCTTGGTCCGCCCTACCAACATTTCAGTTTACAATCGCCCTATAAACTCTCCTTGTCAATCTCTTTTCATTCATTCTCTCTACATGACTAAACAAACTTAACACACCTATTTTGATGTGAGCAAAAGCTCTTTAAAATAAAAGCTTGACATATCAATTCAATGTAAAACAGCGGCAGTAAACTTTACTACGGCATGAAGGTAATCACAACAGGAAGTCGGCTTTACGACTACCTACAGCAACATTTATTTTAGTAACTTTTCGCGCCATTACAGATAACGTCACATCCGGTACACCTTTCAAGCTGACGTCAAAATCGCTATTGCGCCCTTATTGAAATTGAGTTTTTATTCTTAACAGCTTACACTGTTTCACGATTGTTTCTCAGAAATGTCGACGGGGCAAGATAATACGGATTTCCAGATTTACTCCAGATGCCGTCTCTGGCTTCACTATACTCATTACGGTCCTATGCAAAACGATATCTGTTTGACGCGAGTATTACATATTGTGAATAAAACTACTTTACGGTTTTAACGCGTTTGTATTTGATTAGGGTGATACATTGATCGAACATTTTACTGCATTTATGGCCGCCATCACCATGAATGCTGTTAAGTATTCGAAACGTCGCTCGGACAATCATAAATCAAAAACAAACGCGATAAAATCCATAAAGTAGTTTTATTTACAAAGTCCTATGCTTAGTTAGGCTAGGCTAGAGCCTCCTCCAGGAGGGAAATTATTAAATATACCACATTGGTTGGTTGGCTTGGTATAGGCTTTTGTTAAGAGTTTTACTTTTGCATAGATGTTATATGTCGTCCGTTCAAATTCAAATTTCAAATATTTTATTTGCTCATTAATAGGTTGTACATGAAATTGGATCACCTATTTGGCCATTAAATAATAGCATGCAAATATAAATACTTAAAAACTATTTTAAACTATATGCCTCATTCCATGCTACTTACTCTTTATACGTCAAAAATTGATTGAGTTTAGAGTTACCTTGAAAGAACTTAGTACCAGTAATTAAATTTTTCTGGAATGTTATTATAAATATTTCTACACATCACGTAACAATTTTTTAGCATTCGACTAATCGTTTTACAACACCCATGCGTAAAATTCACCTCCCTTTTTCTTGCCCTTGGCTGTCGTATAAGACGACTCGATCGTAATTGGCAGATAATGCAAGAGAAGGACAACTCGAAATAAAACCGTATTGATATATAATTTGGTCAATTTTCCTGCCATAGGGGAGGCTCGAGCCCAACAGTGAGACGTATACGAGCTGTGATGATAATGAGAGGTAAATTAGGGAATAGTGAATTATATTTTTACTCCATCGCCAAATAATTGAATGAATTGTGGGTTTAGGTTACTATTTACACACTAAATTATACATTAACACACCTTTCCCCGATAACTCACCAGTTTCATTCAAAAAATAATAAAAATCATATAAAAAATACTCGTCACACCTCTCAAATCTATCTTCCGTTGTGTAATATGAGTATTAAACACCAAATGTAACACAAAATTGTATAGTACCCAGTTATTTGAGCAGTTATTTGTCAACGCGTCCTCTATTCAAACAAATGGGTAATGTTACCTTTAAAATATTTTTAGAAACCGCCTTTGAATCACAATGCTCGAAGATCTCAACAAAAAAATAAGAACACCTCATGGATTATGGATAATACAAACGACATTTTGTGTATAAATTGCCACACTTTGTACGTGTAGTAGGTACTTAGATATTATTTTTCGAATGGTGAGGGGAGTAAGAATAAAATTCACCACTCCCTATCTTGCCCGTGGATGTCGTAAAAGATGACTAAGGGATATAATATGCATATAACATTTATGCAAGAGAAGGAAAACTCGTCCTAAAATCGCATACCAACATGTTTGACCAGTATGGTTTAGTAAATTTCCATCCTATTAAAGATTTTTGGGCGGCGCAGGCGCGAGTAACTGCGCCTGATGTCGCCCTAGCCGAAGCCGCGGGTGACTGGACCGGGGGGACTTTAGTCCGTCACCCGCAGAGAGGTTGACCGCGCGACGGCGACCGACTGACGACCGACCCGGGACTGGGTCGTCGAGATGTGAGGGTCCCCAAAAGGGGGCGTCCTACACTGCGTCATCCGATACTTGGACGCCACTCGGGAATCTTTCTTCCCCAGCGGTTGTCGGTTCGTCGAGCGATGTGTGTGGCCTCCCCATTGCCATTTCAGCGTACTAATTCTTCATGCTATGTCGGTTACACCCGCTCTTTTGTAGAATTCCGTATTACGGTTTCTATTTCGCAGAGAAATCCCGAGCCCGCTGAGCGACTTTGAGCTTGGTTATGAGGCCTAATATTAATTCACACCTTTATTATTTTTATAATCACTTTGTATCATATGCAAAAATAAAACCCACGCTACCTGATACTTGAGAACACGCACGCAGCGCAACAATATTTATGTAGTTATTTTTATTTTTTTTAATCAACATTCATTCTTAGCGATTGTTATCCTGCTCTTGTCCGAACTCCTTGGAGTTCGACTGAATGTTTCTTTCATATATATTGCAAAAGTTTTAGCAATAGTTATACATCTGGCCGTCTGTCTACCATCAACCTTCTTTGGAAATGTAATTGCTGACGGCAACCGCTGAGTCGGTCAAGTTTGATGTGAAGTACGATACCAAGTCTTAGTAGTGTTTTACGATACCAAGAGAAATGTATGGGTTGTTAGCATTCTTAACCGCTACCATACAGGCAACAGCAAAATATCAGAAATAGAAATTAATGACAACATTTCATGTTAGTAGTTTCAGCATTCGTTTGGTTTGGCCATTCACCAACGTGAATCAGTCAACCAGCTTGTTTATATATAGGTCCACTGGTACATATATACATAGCTGACCTAACAGACGCTGTTCTGTTCAAATATAAAAAAATAAAAGATATTCTCCTTTAAATCGATCGCAGCATTACCTATCGGGTCCACTTGTTAATCTTTGTCGAATCCACTGAACACACAAAAAAAATTACAAAATTGTTCCGATCGTTCAAGAGGAATTCAGTCACATACACACGGACAAAAGGATTTAGATATAGATGTTCATCCATCCATCAGCTCATAGACATCCATTGTTGGACGTAGGCCTCCTGACGAGAATGTCACGCGGAACAGTCTTGTGGCGGCTGCAGCTATCGGTTTCCTGCAACTTTCAAGATGTCCCAACGGTTGTTGGTTCGAGGAGCGATGTGGCCTGCCCATTATCGTTTCAAGGTTAATTCTTCTATGGATATCATCATCATCATCGCAGCCCACATACGTTACACTGTTGGGCTCGGGCCTCTTCCACAATAGGAGGGAATTTGATCTACTATACCATGCTGGTCAGACATGTTGGTATAGAGTTTCATTTCGAGTTTTCCTTCCCTTGCACAGATGTTATGTGCATATTACATCCCATAGTCATCTTATACGATATCCACGGGCAAGATAGGGAGTGGTGAATTGTATTCTTTCTCCGTCACTTCTATCCATCCATACTAATATTATAAATGCCAAAGTAAGGATGTTTGTTTGTAACGCTTTCACGCTTAAACCACCGAACCGATTTCAAAATTTTTTTCACAAATGGAAAGCCATAATATCAGGGAGTAACATGGGCTATATTTTATCCCGGTAGTCCCATAGGAACGGGAACTACGCGGGTTTAAGCGACTGAAACCGAAGCGAAGCGAGGGCGGGTTGCTAGTAGGTATATAAAGATATGATTAAATAGCTATGTAATAGATATTGTGTTATGTATGTACATTACATGTGATCTCGAAATAGCGACATGCAGTGCGTTAAATTTTTAATGATAACGTTAATTTCACGTCCGGACGACGACACCGGTACATCGATTAGGGTTGTCAATAGTATATAGTGCGCTTATTTATTTTAGTTCAGGGTCTCACGTATGTAGACAAAGTTAATTTGGATAAGCATTATCTTAGAATAATAACGTATAGAAGGATAGTGTCAGTACTTCGAACTTTAAAAATTTGAATCTAAAAATACTAATGGCGGGCAGACGATTACACACGTACACACGGCAACCACTATACAAATTATGAAATCAAATTTTGTTTTTATTAACATAAATCGTCGAAATACTTTTAAAAATAATGTTAAAAACCTCTTTATGTTTTTCAAATGTGTTGTGGCACCATTTGAATGCACAAGCCGTCATAATTACCTATTTATTTTTTAAGAGTTGCGTACGTTCGTGCAATGCAATGACTTGTACATTACGGGACTGTTCCGGCGTGGGCTCCAATTGAAATGCCTCACTTTTTGTGCGTGGACTTACCTTCTATATGTTATTATTCTAAGAGCATTATATTATTATAAGTTTTCATTCATCACAGCTCATATACGTCCCACTGCTGGGCTCGATCCTCCTTCGCAACGGGAGGGAAATTGACCTAGTTTTATTGAGTTAATTACTCTCCTATTGAGAGGGGACGCTCGAGCCCAGCAGTGGCCATATATGAGCTAAGGTGATGATATACATAAAGTTTCAGTTATATAAAAAATTACATATAAGTGCCAAATAACTTAAAAGTCGTTGCCGAGTGGTGACGGAGAATGAATACAATTCACCACTTCCTATCTTGCCCGTGAAAGTTGTAAAAGACGACTAAGGGCTATAATAGTCGTATATATGCAAGAGAAGGAAAACTCGAAAAAAACCCTAGAGCTATACGTCTGTCCAGCGTGGCATAGTAGGTCAATTTCCCTCTCATAGTGGAGGATGCCCGTGTCTAACAGTGGTACGTGGACGGGCTGAGATGATGATGAGAACGTAAAATCAAATACAAAAAAATAATATGTTTACTTATATCGCCGTCTCCATAGACAGCCCTACTAAGAGGCGCGGTGTTCTATCTTTAGCTGTTTCCCGGTGTGATCTCGATGTGTTAAGTAAACAAAGGTGCGCGGGCGCAGCGGTCGATATACTACCGCAAATAGACCGTGCGTTTCTCATACCTCATGCACCGATGCATCGAAAGGGTTATACATAGTCGTCGGAGATAAACAGAATGTACTTAGCAAATTTAATGTCAACTTTAATAACGTTCTACGTTTGTGATTAGTAATTAATTAGACAAAATGATAACGAATATGACGTCCGATAATCCAGTGTCTGGAAACAAGGATTTATAACCAGTATGTGTTACCAGCGATGATATACGGCACTGAAAGATGGTCACTAAATGTCGGCCTCTTAAAGAAGCCTAAAGTCGCTCAAAGTGCTATGGGGAGGGCTATGCTCGTTATTTCTCTATGTAATTCATTCTAAAATACGGCAATTCATAGAAGAACGAGTGTTACCGACATAGCTCAAATAAATAGCATGTTGAAATGGCAAGCAATGGCCACATCGCTCGTCGAACTGACAATCTTTGGAGAGAAAAGGTGGTCGAGCGGCGATCACAAATCGGACGACGCAGCGTAGTGTGATCCCCTACTAGGTGGACTGACATCTTGAAAGTCGCAAGGAACCGTTGCATGCAAGTGACAGAATGTCCAACAGTGGACGTTTATAAGGTGATGGATTTTTTTTTTGTGTGACTTAATTGTTAGCCTCAGATGGCTGTGACAACTTTACCCGGACTGGTGGGTGAGCGCTGAGGGCTCTCAACCCGTTTAAAGTAAAGCGACCGATCGCGAGGGCACCCCTTGTGGGGTGCGGACCTCGGCTCGGGGGGTCGCTGGCAAAGTGGGCACTCCCACGTTTATTATTTTAACGCGACACGATTTCCGTCCCCGGCAGCGGGGGCGGAATCATGGATATTTACTTGTTAGGGCCTCGCGGGCTGTGTACGCCTCGGATGGAACATGTCTTTTAATGCTTTTGTATCCGAGCGTAACTGTTACACAAGTTGTGTTTTTCCCTCGAGGTTTTCACTTCAACAAACTATACGTAGTTTCTTTCTCTATAAAGCGTCTTTAGCCTATTTATTTCGTACGTTACTATTAATAAACAATACAGTCTAATAACCCGGCTAGATAGCATAGCTATGCATTATAAATAAATTAAACGAACAAATATAGGTACGTAAAGTAATAGAGAAACTTGGTTTTATAATACGTATAAATACAGTTAGCTATCATTTGTAACAAAAAAATAATAATATACCATGTTCATAAAATGAACTAAAACATTTTATTCGATTGTTATCTCGTAATATTTAAAATCAAAACTTCAAATTCGACAGGAAGTTTGTTAAAAATTCAATTACAAAATTTCACCTTCACACACCTTAGCGTGTTAATAAAAAAACGTGCAAATATAAGCAATAACCTGCTTTCGCGCGATCTAAATCAGTGATATTTTCATAAGCTAATTGAAACTTTAAACAGTATAACATAATACGGTATAATAAAACATTGCCGTTATAAAATTTCACAACGTTTACGTGAAAATTTTAAAAGTACACAACTGTAAGCATGCAATTGTAGGACCTTTCACAATAGTCGGTTTATCAAGAGCTTTGTCTTGTACTACAGTGAGGCAGATTAGATACCGAGATAGCAAACCCAAACTGCATAGACGCCGCTTTTTCTCCAAATTCTTGTGTAAATTTGTCAACTATTGTATACGGAAGCCGATAATAGGCGGTACTTTTGTTAATGTTTACATTTTTACAAGCAAAAGCGTCGCCAGCTGATTGCTCAGTGGGGCATTCAACATTAATAAATGTAAAAAATATTATGTTATGTAATATTGAAATGTTTGATACACCAGTTTGAAAATAATTCTCCTTTAATAACGAAAGATAAATAAATGAGTCGTATAGAATTAAAAACGGCAATCTGAACTTTGAATCATATCGACTCTTACAACACACTGCCGGGCGCCAGCCCCTTCCATAATAAGGGGAAATTTTGATCTACTTTACCACCCTGGTTAGACGTGATGGCAGAGGGTTTCATTCAGAGTGGAAGACTCGGAATTAAACCCATTCTTTGGCCTAGATGTCATATGCATATTATATAGCTCAGTCTTCTCTCACGACACCGATTGCTCCGCCATCACACAAAAAGATAATTTAATAAAGAAAAAAATATAACGGTGCGAAATATTCGTAGGGGTCATATAGTATGCAATAAAATTGAAAGTCCAATTATATCGAATCGATTTTCTAAAAACACATTAACTTTCTTTTGGACACACAGAATATTAAATTCAATTAACTGTATCAAAATGATTTAAAGACGTCCATAAAAACATACCAGTACCTACAGGATACGGTGCTGTTCGAATAACATTTATAATTGGTTATAAATTGCGTTACAAATGAAAAAAAATATAGCTTGATAAAGTATAAAACGATGTGTGAAATTTCGTGTTTAATCAATAGCGAAGATACAAATACCGCGTTTCGAAAATAAGCACAGATGCGTAGTTATAAAGTAACAACCTCACCTCAATTTTCCTGGATTCAATTTCGTGCAAAAAAAATACGCCGATGCCAGATATACCAAATAAAAAAATTAAACTGCACTATGAACTGCTTCTTCTCCTTCTAGTACTAGAGGTTTTAGAAATATAAATAACGGACAGAAGTTATCCTTAGATAAAAAGCAACGATTTTTGAATCTCACATCGAATATATGGGGAAATTGAACCCCCTGACACTCTGCTCGGGAGATCCAAATTTAAGCTACTACGCCCATCTGCCATCAAACATGCTGTTATTATCTTTTATTCGCAGGACCTGTTTGAAGAAGCGTCCAAAAATTTAATGAATCTTTAAACTTATAATACATTTTTTATTAAAAACTAGCCATTGCCATAGCTACCAGCTTTGTATTAAAAGCAGATTGTCAATTAATTTTCTAACATTACTTATTGTATAATTAATTAAACAAAAAATAAATAAATATCTATTGATCCCATCGTTACCCTAGCAGGGGTGTAAAAAATATATACCTACATACTCGTATGAGCTGAGATGAATTTGAACATTTATTTAAATTTTATCAAAATCAGTCCAGCCGTTTTGGAGTACATAGGAAACACATGTGTGTGTAGGGTTCGATTCCCATGCTAAAATACTCAAAATAACCAATATTACAAAATTATTGGCGCATGTTGTATTAAAACACAAAAAGATAATGTAATCCTTACTAATATTATAAATGCGAAAGTAAGGATGTTTGTTTGTTTGTTACGCTTTCACGCTTGAACCACAGAACTGATTTCAAACATTCTTTCACCAATAATATCAGGGAGTAACATAGGCTATATTTTATCCCGGTATTCCCACAGGAACGGGAACTACGCGGGTAAAGCGACTCAAACCGAAGCGAAGCGAGGGCGGGTTGCTAGTTTTAAATAAAACTACTTTACGGATACAGAAATTCTGTATCGGGTAGATAATTAAAAATTTTCTGCAATAACGATGACTTATTGGACGTGAGACATCTTAATCCGCCCGTGACCATGAACGCTGCAAAGTGTTCGAAACGTCGGGCAATCAAAAATCAAATACAAACGCGATAAAATCCGTAGTTTTATTTAAAATGTATAATACTCGCGTAAACATCAGAAATCATTAAAATAATGTAACCCAAAACATTATTATCATCTATATTCATTAAAAAATGACCGTAAAACATATATCTGTTTATACATCATACAATTCCATGACATTTATTTAAGCCATACAAATTAAATCCATTCATGCATTCCATTGAACAAAGGTATAATTACAAGTAGTTCAAACATTGGTCCGGGACAAAAGTACGTAACCTCGGTTGCCTGTGGTTATAATATGGAATGCAACACGCGGACATAGCCTACAGTTACACTTGTATAAACATAATTATGTGTTATTCAATGGATATAAAAAGAAATGTTGCTAAGAACCCTGCAGTACGTTATCAATATATAAATACGTGAAGCAAAAACTTTGTACCCTTCGGGTTGAGAGCCCTCAGCGCTCACCCATAGTCCGCGTTAAGCTGTCAAGGCCATCTGCGGTCAACAGCTGTACACACACAAACAAAAAAAAACTTTGTACCACTTTTTACGAAAATTACGTGCAGAACAAGTATGAAATTTGACATAGTTGAAGTATATAATGAGGAGAAGTGCATAAAACTGAAATTTCATATAATAATTGATTAGAAATACATTAAATTCATTAAAAAATGCCTTTATTTAGCGATTGAATGGTAGTCCATGCTATCGCTACAAACATACACACACACACCAAGGCTTAAACACTTTTATTTACGGTTAAAATTTCTGGTCGAACTGAATGTCAAACAATCATAATTATGATGACAATGTCTGCCCTAGCCGAGGCCGCGGGTGATCGGACCGGGGAATTGTCCGTCACCCGCGGAGAGGCTGACCGCGCGACGGCGACCGACGTCCCAGTACGTCGAGAGGTGAGGATACCCGAAAGGGTATTCCGTCGGGCCGACCACTGACGACAAGTGTCATGTGTGTCACATCTGCTCCGGTGGTCGGCCCAACAACGAGGTGACGTGGGTACGGGTGGGTTATGGGCCCGCGCGCCGTCCTTTCATCGCCCCGGACGGATTGGACCGCGCGTGCGCTTACCATAGCCAACCCATAAAAAAAAAAAAAAAAAAAAAAAAACAATTGTTGAAATGTCTAATAGACATTTGTACTTATATATTTAGTTATTAGTGAAATACAGCTTGCTCAATATACAATTATACATAAATATAATTAAAAGAAAATTGTGTAGTAGAAAAGTTTATTTAAATGAATCATGGCTGAATTTTGACCACTCGGCGACCACTAGTTTTAATAAATGCAGACACATCCTTGTATCGCAGTAAATTTTACAGTTAATAGATGACAATCATTTATGCGACACCTCCTCATCATTTCAGCCTATCGCCGTCCACTGCTGGACGTAGGCCTCTCTCATTTTACGCCACAGAGTGCGGTCTTGTGCGGCCTGCATCCGACGACGCTCAGCAACTTTCACCAGTTCGTCGGTCCACCTAGTGGTGATTCTTACTCCGTCACCACGCGGATAAATAACCATTAAACACAAAAATCCATGTGATAACGGAGTAAGAATACAATTCACAATCCCTTCCTTACCCGTGGGTATCGTGAAGGACGACCAAGGGATTAAACACGCTTATAACATATACGCAAGAAAAGGAAAACTCGAAATAAAATCCTATAGCAATACATCTGACCAGCTTGGTATAGTAGGTAAATTTCTCTCTGTGCCGCCTGCATCCAACGACGCCCAGCTACTTTCACTAGGTCATCGGTCCACCTAGTGGGGGGGCGTCCTACACTGCGTCGTCCGATACGTGGTCGCCACTCGAGAACCTTTCTTCCCCAGCGGTTGTCGGTTCGTCGAGCGATGTGGCCTGCCCATTGCCACTTCAGCGTGCTAATTCTTCGTGCTATGTCGGTCACACCCGTTCTTCTGCGGATTTCCGTATTCCGGATTCTATCTCGCAGAGAAATCCCGAGCATAGCCCGCTCCATAGCACGCTGAGCGACTTTGAGCCTTGATATGAGGCCTACCTTTAGGGACCTCGTTTCCGTGCCGTAAGTCATCACTGGTAACACACAGTGGGACGTATGTGAGCTGAAATGATGATGAATGAATCACAAAAAATACCATTCGTTATTGACCTGGTAAGTTGCCCTAACCTGACCACTATTGAGCCTATATGTGACAGTATACGTCGCTAGGCCGATGGCTGATCACACAACGAGTATACAGCCGCCTATAGCTTATTATGTCACAATTACCACAACAAGTCGATGATAATTCAAGTAGCACCTTGCGGTGGAATCTAATACATACATACATTGAAAGCGATATAACATTGTTCATTGAAACGTGTAAAACTTAACACTTGGCTAAATGAATAATAAGGTTTGTAACATCTTTCATTTTAATGAGTGATTATTAAACTGATTTTCATGCCTGCTTTTTTGTCTTGGGCCTTTATATAAATTATTCAATAAAAACGATATCTTCAGCGAGCGTGCTTCTTGGCGCTAAGCGCGACTTACTACTGAGAATTTGTCCGAGATAATTCTCAAAAATGAATTTCTGAAAAAATTCCATCAAAAATTGATTTCGCGATGATTTCATGATTCTGATGCGAACCCAGAATTTCACTAGCGCAGTAACATACTTATACCACTGAACCGACAAGACATTTCTAATCTTTATGATAGCTATCACCAATGTTTTGGATTACTAGAATTTCAACTTGGCATGAGTGATTATGAGCAGGAGTTAAAAAAGCTTTGTGTCATTCCGGAATAAAAGTACAATGTCGTTAAAGACGCTTAAAGAGTCACCGCAACAGAAGGAAAACTTTAAATAAAACCAAAGAGCTTTGTCTAGTATAGTAGGTCAATTTTCCTCCTACTGTGGAAAATGCTCGAACATAGCTGTGGGACGCAAATTAATTGAAAATAAAGACTAGAGGACGTTAAAAAGGCACGCCAAGAATATCTAATATAGCACATACAATGAATACCTTTCTAGATTAAATGTTCCATTAATAAAGGTAGTTAATCAAGCCTAACCAAGCTCTTTTTCGTTATGCCACTGAATATTTCACAATGATAATGGGTGATGTCATAACAGCTCTACATTTTATTTATTAAAAATCTCGTAGCAAGCATTACACATCGATTCCACTGAATCTCATAACGTGGCAGCGTTAGTTGATACTATGGTTATAGCAAATGCGGCCTCGTTTTGCATCTCTGCTGAAGTTAAAGCACTCAAAAGCTGAAAAAAAGGGGGTAGTTAAAATTTAACGAGGCAATTGTTCATTAATACCCGCATAATATACATATAATACAAAACGACAGGTGCAATCTTACCGGTTCTGTTTCTTCTTAGTTTATATATAGCGGAGGCATGGATAAAATGCAATACAAAGTGCAGCATTTTAATTTTATACTTGTTGTTATCTAATGAATAAGAGTTAACTCGATGATCAATTAGCATAATCGGGCGGCTAATTGTCATGTGGTTTCATGGAATTAGAAACAATATTATACAACATTTTTTAGTTAAACAACAAATCATAATAAGATTTTTGGTGATAAACTGGTAATATATGAAATTAATAATAATAAATATATCTTTATTTCAGATATCTTGAGCCATGACAATTTACTGCTAAATAATCAAAAATATTAGAAAACACACATATATATATCTCTCTCTAACCAGCGAACTTGATAACCTGAAAAATAAAATATAAACGAAAACTGAACGGCTTTCCTGACAATAAAACAGTACAAATATACTCAGCAAAACATTTCTTTATGAAATTTAGATTACGACGATATTTATTAGGTTTAACTGTATTTACATATCATCCAAGAACCTATTCAAACATACACTGATTTTTTTCGAAATCCGTAAAGCCGTTCAGTAATTACATGACAAACACACACACAATCATACACTCAGATAATTTATGTATATATAACATAGTTTAAGTATTTAATAGAGTAGTTAAGGATAATGTCCAAATAAGCGTGCTCAAACACACTCCTTAGTTTTATAACAGTAATATTAAAAGACAATTACTCGAGAACACATCGAGCGTCAACGAACACCCAACATGATAAGTCCAAGCCCGACATTAAGCCACATAAATTCCGCACATAACAACAAATAAATAAAATAAAAAAGATTAAAACGGTTAATTTGAAGAAAGTAATAAGAACGAACAGAACGGGCGCGGCGCCATGAGTCGGCAGACGCTTCATAAATCACACCGTCTGAAGGGACTGCCGACTTGGGAATGCGTTAAGGGTCTTTACGGCTGCACTATATCCATACTTAGCATTATAAATGCAAAAGGACTATGCGTCTGCATGATATCTACTAAGCAACTGAATCAATTTCAATTACATGTTGCAAAGACATATCTAGCTTAAACCTTAAAAACACATCATTTTTAGTTACCTTTGGTGTCAGGTTAAGAATATGATGTGTCATCGTTCCTTGCTTATGGGTGTCATCAAAACAGACTAAAAGAACTCTTAGAAGAGTGATGCATGCTTAGAAGAGCAACACTTTTTTGAAAATTATTCAAGACGTGATTTTGTGACCGACTTCGTCTTATCGCCTATCTAACTACGACATTGGACGTCCAATTCGAAATACCGTAACATATTTCAATCGCCCTAGATAAGAGAATATTCCGTTTGGTGACGGAGTCAGAATACAATTCGCCCCAATCTTACACGTGGATGTCGTAAAAGACAACTAAGAAATAAAATATGCATATAACATCGATGCAAGAGAAGGTGAACTCGAAATGAAACCATATGGTAATACGTCTGACCAGCGTGGTATAATAGGTCAAATTCCCTCCCTACCACAATGGAGGAGGCCCGAATCCAACAGAGGGACGTGTATCAGCTGAGATGATGATGAGATTAGAGAATGAATCCATTCATCATTGAAGTTTCAGACATATGTATTTATAGATCGCTTAGAACAATATAATATCTTTATAACCCCCTATCATGTTCCGCAGAGTCGATGAAATTTATTTTGTAAGTTTTTTGAGAGGGTTATTTAATACCCATTAAAACTATGTTATGAGGCTGAAAGACTACTTTTATGGATTTTATCGACTTTGTATTTTATTTTCACGTGCCTGAGGATCGAACTCTTTGGAACATTCAATGAAGTACGATCCAGTCCAGTTCTGAAATTCTTGTTTGCGCACCTTTGTATAACTTGGTTGCAAAAGAGCAAACAGCACCCCTGGTGGTGAGTGATACTGCCGTTCATGGACCTTTTCTAGGCCGTTGCCTACCGTGAAGAAAGTGAAGGCAAAGTGTATGCGTTGCAATGAGGTTCGGTGATACTAAAGTCATCACCAAAACCTACCATAAGTAAACGCCCTCAGAAATTTGGGGTTGCTGCTTTCTCGCTCACCAAACAAAGCGCAACAATTACTACTATAGATGTCGATTTTCTGCAAGAGTTTGATACTACCCCGGACGGACTGGCGGCTGACATGACTGTAGACAGACTACTGTCAAAATAAAAAAAAAACTTAATTATGATACGGTACTAACTGATACAAATATTTGTCTCGTCTATAGATTAATTCCGGAATATAAATAAATATAACTAATACAGCTAGCGATTCTAATTATTAGGTTTATTAGCTCCGATAAAAAAGTGTCAAAAATAACGTCAGGGTATTTTTATCTTATTTAAATTTGTTGTCTATAAAAATACTCTTATGAGTGTATATTTTTGTTTTTAATCAATTTTATTAGCCATTTCAAACATCTTCATAGATTTATTCATCTTACTAGGATAAGCTAAGCTGTATATTTTATTTCTAACATTTAACTAACTACATTAACTGACCTAAAAAGATGGTGGACAGCTCTGGCTTCAGTTGCCAGCAGTTGTCAGATGGCCGATTAGGAATATGTATGAAGTAGATTAAAATAAGTTGTATCTATGATTAAGAATCGGTCTTTGAGCAAGAGCGAACGTGTTTATTGATGCGATAGTCAGCAAGTATCGTGAGGAATTTATACTAGAAGAAGAAATTTCCATTTAAATATATTCTTATCCTTACACTGTCTGTATGATGATGGGTTTAAATACCAAGTGTTACCACCCTTTATTCTTCTCTTCTACGTCAAACAGTAGGAGTGCATGGATAATGGATGGATGGATCCTTATACCGTGTAAGTTGGTTTATTAGCGGCCTTAACACCAAGATTACAAGACTTATTATATTATTCTATAATTCTTTGAGGCATGAACACATTTTTTCTATAGACGATAAATCAGTCAAAGGTCTTATGATTAATCGGTCGCATTTACAGCAAACAACATTTTATGATAAATATATATGTATTTTAATTTTACATTGCATGCTATAAATACATATTTATACAATAAATACTTTATTCTGTTTTATTAAATCATCATCATCGTTCAGCCTTTCGCCGTCCACTATTGCCGTGAGCCTGTTCCCACAAATGAGCAGATAGTGCCGTAATTTCCACACTTAGCAGACGTGTTGACTATTGCAGTGCTCCTCACTGCCCTTATGCGCTTGCCACCCACTCTCCAAGTGAGACCCTAGCCGAATTTTACGCCTCCCACGAGTAAGTAATAGTTGAAGACAATCATATTTTTATCCCGTAACCACACGGGTTTTATTAAAATTATATTAAAATAAAATTTGTGGAATTCTTGAACATTACAAATAAAATATCAACATGTCTTGCAAGCATACCTTCATATTACGATATTCTTGTTATTTTATTATTCCGCTCGTTAATATACAATGAAATGATCATTGCTCAATGCCAATGAGTCATAGCCGACAAGGGTGAATCACCCCTACCTGAGAGCACAAAAAACGACCCAAGAAACTGTAATTAGAAAAGGACAGACAGTTAAAAGGAGACGGAATACGTGATAACTTTTGAGTCTCGAAGGCGTACCATATAGCAACTAAATGACAATTTATTTTCGACATTTTTAACATCACACTTGGAAAAAAGTTTTTAAAGTATCTTTACGTGCCGATGGCAAGTCAATCGTTTAGTCTGACTCGCCACTTAAAGATTACTCTAATCGTGTGGTTATAAGTAATTTTAGCGGCTTCGCAGAGCTGAAGGAGACTGAAGTGTTTGTATTAACACATCAATTTTTTTCATGCTCACAATAGTAAGTAGAAGTGTGAAGACCTTAGAAAATACCGAAATTTCGCAATTCGATAACGTAGACCGAGGCTGTTCACGTCTAGGGATGCAAATTATACAAAAGGATTTCGTAGAAAATGTTATGAATAAAAGCATAAAAGATTCGAACCTATGCGATCATTCTTAAGGTCACTAACGAGACAAAATTATTAGACATCGGCTAACTTTTATTTTGTAAAATAAAACTTTTTGTATAAAGGCATTGTTTTTACTATAGGTATTCGCTTAAAAATAATTAGGTAACATAAAAAATGTTTTGATTATTATTATTTGTATGAAAAATGTTTTCTGTAATAATGTTAGTTTGGAAAAAAAACCATACCTAACCATTAAAACCTAGTTAAAATGCATACAATCTCATAAATTTTAATATTTATTTAAAGAAAACTGAATAAAATGTAACACGGTATTTTAGTTATCAGCAACAAAGAAAATAATGACATGTAATAGACCAGTAATAAAATACACCCGTTCCTAGAAAGGTCCGTCCCTATTATTTAAAAATGTTAGGACTCTTATTGTTTCACAAGGTCGGCATAAAACAAAGATTTTGTGGAAAATAACACGGCGCAAAATAACAATACAAAACACGGCGAAATATAACAATACAGAACAAGCTAAATACTATTCTGTGCAAAAAAAATCACAAAATCGCTCAAAAGCACATCCAAGTACAAATTATGGACACTGTTTAATCCAAACTAATATTATAAACGAGAATGTGACTGTTTATTTTGCACGTTGCCAGAGTTACGTAAAAGTATATGCGGGCTACCTTTCATACTTACATTACTGAGAAGATCGTTAACAAAATCTAAATTTCCGTGTGTTGCCCGAGTACGAATACATTCACCAACCCGTATCGCGGCCGTGGATGTCGTAAAAGACGACTGAGGTATAACATATATGCAAGAGAAGGAAAACTCGTAATGAAACCTTATACCAAATCATGTGAGCATAGGTTAATTGGAAATAGTAGGTCAATTTTCATCCTATTGTGTAGGTGAGTCGAGCCCAGCAGTGGAACGTATATAAGCCGAAATGATCATTATGACGATAAAATTAATGCGAGGGAAGACACAGGCATAATCAAGTAATATAGTAAATTAAGTACAATAGCAAAAGATGCAAATATCGTTCGAGACCCTATGTTGAAATGTATTGCGAACACCTTGATCTGAAAACTTCCTGTACCTACATTCGAGAATTTTGGACCTCCTGTTGGACATAGACCTCTAAAAAGGGATAATGACGTAATGGCCACGCATAGCAGGCGGATTGGTGATCACAGTATATAGAAAGATTCCCACAAGAGTTATTATCAAATCATTCAACTTTTCGGCGAACACTACTGAATACCGGCCTCCCGCATAGAATGCCTCCTGGCACAATACAGTTTTTGGTATTGTAATAATGGCCTTATTTGTCGAATGGGTTAGCAATCGAACTACTAGGTTTTGTACATTTCTTAGTAGACCTCTGCCGCCTATTCTCCAAGTAAACCCTCAGCCGTTTTTTAGGGATCTCATGAGCATGTAAAAAGTGGCTACAACTGTATTCTTATCTTGTCGCCACACTGTGATACTTCCCAGGAGAGTACTGCTGTCAATTATCCTGGTGAACCTTATGTCAATTATCCTGGTGAACCGTATGTCAATTATCCTGGTGAACCGTAAGGCAGTTTTTACAATGCTCACGGGCAAGTAATGGGTGATCAGGCAATACAGTCTTTACCCGTTACTACGCAGGTTAAATCAGTAATCATAAGAAAGAATTGGAAAGAACCAATCATACATACCGTGGCGAAATTTGGAATTGGACACATTCAGGCTCTGCTAAATTTCTGGCGGTCATTCCCAATGCATAAGACAACAAATACTTCTAATTTAATTTGATTCTTCACTTATCACATTGCCTATTTATAAAATTGTAGATAAAAATGCCGAGTCGACAATCCAATATCAATAAATATGAACAGAATCTGTTACATTTATCTTATCGACACATTTATGGAATCTGGTCATTATCTAGAAAATTTTAATGGCGTTGCATTAAATGTGTATACAACAATAAACAGAAATATTCTTAAAATACCAAGTTGACATTTTTATAAGTCATACAAAGTCTTCATCTACATATGCAGCTTTACAAAAGCTAATTGCCATATAATATAATTTTTCGCCGTCCACTGTTGTACCATTGGCGTCCTCTCCCACAAAATGTCACATTATACATTGCTTAGTTACATAAGTGATTAATTTGATAATACTTATCAATATTTGAATAACATACCATAGGAAAATATATTATTTTCTTGGTAACCAAATAATAGGGACGTTACTGAACATCGTAAATGAAAACCAAATCCATAAACTGTGGCGAATTTCAGGAAGGAGTTTTAGAACTTTCATGAATTTAGAAATTTCACAGTAATTTAAAGATACCCGCAATGATAGAACGACAAAACTCTTTAGAACTTTGAACACAGTTTAACTAATGAAAGAAAAGGAGGCATTAAAACAGTAACTTTGTTAATGAAATGTGCCTCAGTTTCAAGCTCATTTCAATATTTTCACGATATTTCATTCTTTATACCACCAAACTTAAGGACAACACAAGCCTCGTTCACTGCGTCTTTATTTCAATAAAACAGTTAATCGTTAGCATTTGCACAAACTTGTAATAATGGCTTGAAACTTCACATTTTCTAGAGTTTTCTTGTCGGCCAATGGCAAATTGGGAATACGGTGGGTACCTACTTAACCCATCCGTTGCCCCGGACAGATTGGGCGGGGTATGTCCAAACTATACCTGTGTTGGTCGTGATTGATCGAATCAAAATGATCGAATCGCGTTGTCTGCGTGACCGATCGACGAACGGCGACCGACCGAGATCGATCGGCCAGTCGCCGTTCACAAGGATCGAAGCGGGGTCTTGTCGGTCGCTCGTGATCGATTGATCACGAAAGATCCGGTCTTAAGTGATTGGTGATCGAATCGGTCACATAGACAACGCGATACCATCTTTTTGATATGATCAATCACGACCGACAGAGGTATAGTCCAAACCATAGGTTACCACAAAAAAATAAAGGACGTTAAGTAATAACACTCTTAAAATCATAACTCATTGTCTTATACGAGACCTTTTGATTAAAACACTGACGTTTTCAATATACTATAAAGTTATTAAAACGCCGCACTCCCTTCCTCGGCCCCATCAATTTAACGTCTATTAAAATACATAAAATATTATCAGATGAGTCAGTCTTATCAAATAATTGTCACCCGAAGGATATTTGGCGTCTCTAAAAGTATCTTAAGTCTATATAGTCCAATCGCTATAGCAGATAACAGATACTGTGATTACTCATTGGCAATTGACATCATATGATTTTGACAAAAAAGATAAGTTGCGAGAGGTTATCTGCAGAGGTTACCGAATTGTCATCCGCTTACGCTTGTCCTAATTTTTAAGCTTGACGCCATATGCAAATACAGTGTATTTCGGTTATAACGACGGCGCAGGGACCACTTTAGTGTCATCGCTATATCCGGAGGTCTCTATATCCGAAATCAGATTTTCTTTAGCAGTAAATGTACGTCTAGGAACCATTTTCACAAGTTTAAGAAACACTGTTCACTCACTGAAAATAGCTACATAACTAATTCATAATTTTAACTTCGCGCACATGTTAAGTAACGCTACACACAAACAAAGCATTTGACCATATGCGAATGTAAACAAACGATAACCCTACCCACAAACAAAGCATTTGACCATCTGCGAATGTAAACAAAGGATAACCCTACACACAAACAAAGCATTTGACCATCTGCGAATATGAACAAGGGATAAGAAATCTTAATAGTTAAAGCTAATGAATAAGACTTTGTGCCTTTACCGAGTCAATCGCAACATCCGCAAGGAATTTCTAGGAATCTATCCCAAATAGTTCATAAAAACAGGTCGATAAACCCGAATTAGGCGTTATATCCGGAGTCGCTATTACCGAAAAGTCGTTACAACCGAGGCCGTTATTAATGAAATCCACTGTACTTGACTTTGAACCCATGACAAATTCTTTGAAATAACTGGAGCAGGAACTAGTCTGCCACCCACAGCGAGGCCGACCGCGTAAGAGCGACGCCATCACTGCCTTGGCGGAAGATATCCAAAAGGGTAATGGGGCGGGATGTCAAGGAATCAGTATCAGTGGTCGGCCCACTGGCGATGGGGAGGGAATACGGTAAGTTATTGGTACGGTAGGTTAAGGATTAAGGAGTGTGTCCAGATCATAGCCTACCATAAAAAAAGATATCCAGCTCCACCCCGCCTTACAGTCTGTCAAAATCATCGCTATAACCGCTCTTCGAATTAAAGATGATGGAGTACTTAACTCATTTAATGTAATTCGGATCCACGTGTAAAATTCAAATCTGAGCTCACCAAAGATTTTTCATTAACAAAATTATAATGTTAAACAGGCACTAAATATTCTGACGATGTTAGTGCTACATGTTTCCGGTTACCTGGTGTATAAGTATAAAGCTTTTAAATATGGCGTCTATTGGATGACCTGAACGTGGACAATGGTTGATGGGTTTCGTGAATAATTTTAGCGCTAATGTCACCTTCCTGCGTTTGGTTAATATTATTAGTCACACACTTGTATTGTATTCAATGGAAACGACCGTTGGATACATTAGCAACAAGAATAAATTAATACATTAATATTCGAGAGGAATACGAATTTAGTTAAAGAGCGTCAAATTTTGATTCACCGTATTATTTATAACTAGCGAGGGACCTATGTATATGTTCGAGTGAATTACAACCCGCCTGATAAGCATGGCGATTATTGCACTAAAATTTTGGAAATCTATGTCTAACCGTGGACATAGGCTTCGAAAGTGGGTTGATGGATGATTATAACTTCATCATCGTGCACCATTAATCATTTTAGCTTATATACGTCTCACTGTTAGACTCGAGCCTCCTAGACAATAGGAGGGAAATGAACTAACTATACTACGCTGGTCAGACCGGGTTGACAGTGTTTTATTTCGAAATCCTTCCTTCCTTTACATAGATGTTGTATACACATTATAATTCCTTAGTCACCCTTTACGACACCCACGGGTAAGATCCCACCACCACCACACGAAGATGCAATACTTAGGTAATACAGCAATCGAAGCTGCTGCAACAACTAATATTTTCTACTCTCGTCTTAATGATAATAAAAATAACTTGCTATCAATTATTTGTTATGAGAAAACTAGTCAATTGTCGTTCTCAATAATTACGCACAAGCTTAGAACTAAAACACGATTATTAGAAGACAATTGCCGATAGTTAGCCATCCAAGATGTTTACGCGCTATTGATAACCAAGCGACGAAAGGTTCTTTATAAATAAGCCAGCTAGACGGTCGTTATACGTAAACACCATTTTCAATATATACAAACCATTTAGTATAAACAGAATTAAAAAAAATACAAGCAGGATAATTCTTCCTGTAATCGAAAATTATCTTTGAAGTGAAAACATACATAGGCAGATTTGGATAGGTATTAAATTGGCCAATGTCATTACATCTCTGCCTATAGAAGTCAAAACCAAAAAACGTAAAAAAAAAACATTTATATATTTTAATTTAAGATCTAACAATTAATTTGAATATCCAAAAATAACAAAAAATTGTTCATAGTTTTAAGTTTTCACTTCTGTCCGAAGCCCTTGTGATCGCTTTGTGTTATTTTTTACGTAAGTGTGTGATCACAAGGATTTATTCTTACTTGATGTAGAATGCTATTTTCTCCTATCTTTTTAAGTCAAGGCAGCAGTGATGCAGTCCCGCCCAAAAGCCACAGAAAGAATACAAAACGAATTATGGAGCCCCACGCCACTGTTCTTTCATCATGGACAGTACGACTGTGTCCATAACCATAGCAGGACCAACGGCCCAATACGAAAATAAAGAATGTACTTTATTTTTACAAAGTCAGCGTAGTCTAAACATTATGTAAAGTCAGGTATATATTTATGTAAATGAGTCCGAACTTACTGCCAAAAGAACAAATCAAAGACCTTATAATATATTTTCTTCAATATCAACAACATTTAATATTAGTACAGTTTGGCACAGTTTGTGTTTTCATTAAGAATAACCGGAATTACGGAATCATTCCCAGTTCCATTGAAGTTGAGCTGTATTTTCGCAGAATTTATGCATTTAATTATAAACAATTTTGCTGGCTAGCGGGTACTTTGCGGTGCTCATTGTCGGAAATGAATTTTTTTACAGAACATAATAGCGGGTAATATTCTAAAAAACTTGAATGAAGCCTTCATTTTAACATACTAGCGTAGAGAAAATATGAATAAATACGGATAACTAGTACCTCAATGGAATGAAGAACATCAATTTATCTCGAGGAAATAAATATCATGTTATGTATAAGGATAATTAAATTATTTGCATAAAAAAGTTAATAGATTTTAAATAAAAAATATTACTTTAATCTCGGCTCATATATGTACGTCCCAGTGCTGGGCTCGAGTTTTCTCCAGAATAGAAGGTAAATAGACGCTGGTCCGACATATTGGTATAGTTTTATTTCCAGTTTTTCCTTCTCTTGCACAACAACATATGCTATCTATATTTTACATCTCTTAGTCATCTTTTACGATACCCACGGGTAAAATGGGGGTGGTAAATTTTATTCTTACTGCATCACCACAAGGAATCCATATTTACTTTAGATGTTACTTAAATTTTAGTGATCACTGTTGAAATAACAGGCATCATCATCTGATGATGATGACCCATCACAGCTCATATACGTCCCACTCCTTGGCTCGAGCCTCCTCCATATTGTGAGGAAATTCACCTCCTATACCACGCTGACCAGACGAGTTGGTTTAGGGTTTTATTTCAAGTTTTTCTTCTCTGGCATAGTTGTTATATGCACAAGACATCCCTTAGTCGTCCTTTGCGACAACCCATCGGCAGGGGGGGGGGGGTGAAATTTATTCATACTCCGTCACCACACGGAAAACAGACATAAATCAGTCAAAAATAATAAACAATCAATGTACCTAGTTAAATATAATAAAAATAATTCTCAACTTCAGGGTCTCGTAAATAGTTTAAATCATTCCGTTCATATTTATAAATTCTTCAACATCAATATAAAAACGTTAGTCATAGTTAATTAAAAAATTATCTCCATACAGATATGTGGATGAAACAGCATATTTATATTCTTATTTAATTGTTTATTGAAATATTCATAATAACGAGAATAGATTTGTTATTTTATATTTATATCAAATTTTCTAAGGAACTTGCTGCATTTTAGTTATTTATGTCAAATCCAATTTCTGTGAAAATCGTTGATCGTTTTCAAGTTCTCGATTCCCTTGAGTGAATAACTGATTAGAGTGATTAGAATCAGAATATACCCTATCAAAATAATATCGTGTTTTATAATGAAGGGCTGTAAATGTAACGAATATAATGGTCACCAACCCCATCATTAGAATCAGAGACCGTAAAAGAATTTTAAGGACGCAAGCAGATAATATCATTCCAAGAGAAGAAAACTCGAAATTTCTACACTATGTGACCAGCACTAATAGCCCAATTTTCCTTCAACTGGGAAGGAGGCTCAAGACCAGTATTGGGAAGATATGGGCTGAGATGTCGAATTATCAAGGTCTTATAAACAAAAATATTTAAAGCATTTTCTAAATTCAGTGCTTCACTTAATTGTTAAATTACATTGTAAGAGGTAAAAGAAAATTAATTATATACCAACATTGAATATAGATAGTACAAAAATCACTATATAAATGGAATTACGTATGCGTGCTGAATAAGTATATATCTGTGGCCATAGGTCAGAATATGATAAGTACAAATTCGTTCATCAATATCCACATGAATACTACGCATTGCACAATGAATTTTAAGTAATTTTACAAATTAGTAATACATTTCCTTAATTTTAAAAATATTTTTTGTCAAATATACCGAGTGTCTCATATTTTAATAGTCCCTTCAAGATTTCTCAATAATTTAATTTGCTTGTCCTGTAAAGTAATGAATTTGTATTTATCATATTCTGACCTATGGCCACAGATAGCAAATTTGTAAAATCTAGTTCAACATTTACGAGTGCCAACTCTAGCAAAGTTTAACATACTACCTTTTATGATAAAACAGCATCAAACGCCAAAAATTACCTGTAAAAATAACAACACATTTTTAAAAAATCAAAGAGATACCAATAATAAAAGCATTAACTATAAACTACACAATATCTGACTGGCTGTCAAACATTCTGTTCTTTGTCAACATTGAGATGCAATTTAAAAAAAGTAACGCACTTCAAAGACTGTGGCTGTTTCGTTTCACGCAGTTATAACTAACCATCCTAAAATAGTACTCTATGTAGGTCAACTAGTCTAGGTAATATGAAATATTGACGCTCTAGGAAATGAGAAAAGGGCAAGCTAGGTATAAAACCTGAACATACGATATTAACTTTTCTTCGTTTTCTTTTTTTATAAGACCACTCTCTCCAGCTAGAATGTACACGTCTAAAAATATGTTACAACTAGTGCAAGATTAATCTTGAACTTATAAATTTTAAAATTGATATTCGTTACGAATTTAACTCATCGAGCGAGTTTTTAACACAGTTTAAGTTTTATTTGCGTATTTATATGCAATTTTAACTACAAATACGAGGTATTTTGTGATCCACGATTTGTTATTCTGAGACTGAATGTAATTAGTGCCAATTTATTGTATGTTTAAAAAGTTCTCCGCAATTTAAGAATTAGTTCTTTAATGCAGACTTTTATTTTTAAAACTAGCAACCCGCCCTCGCTTCGCTTCGGTTTTAGTCGTTTTACCCGCGTAGTTCCCGTTCCCTTGGGAATACCGGGATAAAACATAGCCTAGTTTACGCCCTGATATTATAGCTTTCTATTGGTGAAAGAATTTTTCAAATCGGCCCAGCCCTTTTGAAGATTACCCGGAACAAACAGATAGACAGACAAAAATTTTTTTAATTTGTATTTTAGGCATAGGTGTCGTGCAAATAACCGTGTGAGCAAGAAAAAAAAACCTATTATTTTGACATTACAAACAGACACTCCAATTTTATTTATTGGTATAGATAAATCTTGTTTCAATTTTAAATAGAGAAATATTTTTCTTATCGCCCGCTCTTTTTGTGGGGCAAGAGTCATCATCATCATCCTGCTCTGATCCCAATTACTTGGGGTTTACACAATATGTACTACTTATTTCGTCACATTGCAAAAGTTTAGGCAATAATCGGCGCATGGCTGACGTCATCTCTCCTTGGAAATGTTTAGTTGACCAAAGGGCATCAGATGAGGTTGGCTCAGGTCGATATAAATACAATGATGTTCTAATATTTTATGAAATATAAAATAAAATCTTTCCAGTCGTAAGCAAAACAAGTCGCCGAGAGGTGACGATGGTTTTTAAAATTAAGGGTGGTTTATCAAAATGGACATAAGACTGCTACGTCATCTGTGATGTTAATATTGACTAGAAAGTTGAATAAAAATAAAGAA
The DNA here is from genome assembly GCA_032191425.1 of Lymantria dispar. Taxonomy (NCBI): domain Eukaryota; kingdom Metazoa; phylum Arthropoda; class Insecta; order Lepidoptera; family Erebidae; genus Lymantria; species Lymantria dispar. Next base: position 5,963,990 of record CM063445.1, on the reverse strand, counting down.
TATTGGTGGTAGGACCACACTGTAGACAGTCTTTTGTTTGCAGTCGCGGGCCGGTCCGTCCGGGGCAGTACCACACTCTCGCAGAAGATCGACGTTTGAGTAGTAGCAATTTGCTGCTGCACTTCGTTCGGTGAGCGAGAGAGCCGGCAGCCCAACTTTCTGGGTGTGTTTGTGTGTGGCGGGTTTTGGTGAGGCCTGAAACCTGCGGTGGTGAGGTCTCGGTCGGGGTATTGAGCGTGAGGGGCTGGCATGGTGTACAGGGAGACCCGATGGAAATGGTCACCGCCGGCCACCTGCCGGTCAGCAGGGGACCCGAACCCAGGATCATCCTCCCTGGGAGGCTGTCCCACCAACCGGCGAAAATCCCGTTGGGTAGTCGTCGTGCCGGTGTGGGAAACCGGAGTGGACCTCGGCGGCTACACACGGGGGGGCATCGGGGGCCCTTCCGTGCTTCGTGTCAGTTCCTCACAACACTCACTCCTCGACCATGCACTATGCCCTGCCTTTTTTTTTTGGTATCACCAAACTCCGTTATACACATTCACACTCCCTTCCTCCTCTTCTTAAATTAAAAATCATGGCCAAGAAAGTTAAAAAGAGACGATTTTCTACGGCGGTCCCCTTATCCACATTTGATGTGGATTTTTGCAATATCAGGGGTTTACATAGCAATCTCGACGCCGTCCACCATCACCTCGAGACGGCGCGGCCTGCCTTACTCTTTTTAACGGAGACGCAGATAGGTGCTCCGGATGACATTTCGTACCTAAATTACCCCGGCTACGAGTTGGAGCATACCTTCCGTCGTAAAGCCGGGGTGTGCGTATTCATCCGAGGTGATATCTGCTGTCGCCGCCTTCGGGCCCTCGAACATGGTGACTTGTCAATCCTGTGGCTACGCGTAGACTATGGAGAGCTTACCCGCATCTACGCATGCCTCTACAGGTCCCATGGCAGTGATCCGGGGTCAATTCAATTATTTGAGAACGTCCAATGGGGGATTGACGAAATATTGGAGCAGTGTCCATCAGCGGAGGTGGTGGTTCTTGGAGACTTCAACGCTCATCATAAAGAGTGGCTGGGGTCCCGAACCACCGACCTCCAGGGTCGACATCTCTTCAATATGGTCTCGGCCTATGGTCTCTCACAACTGGTGACACAGCCCACCCGTATCCCAGATATTGAGAGCCATGAGTCTTCTTTACTGGATCTTCTGCTGACTACACACCAGCACGGATATCAGGTAGTGGTTGAAGCGCCTCTTGGATCTTCTGACCACTGCTTGGTCCGTAGCAGTGCCCCTGTTGTAAGGCCTAGTCGTTCTAAGGCGACTGGGACTCGCAGAGTCTGGCAATATAAGTCAGCAGATTGGGATGGACTGCGCGAGTTTTACGCATCCTACCCATGGAAGCGGCTTTGCTTCGCCTCTGGGGACCCTGGCGTCTGTGCGGACTGCGTTACCGAAACGGTTATTACGGGGATGGAATTATTTATCCCCAACACCAAAATACCCGTCGGTGGCCGCAGCCGACCCTGGTTTAACAAAACCTGCAGGACGGCTGCATGCCAGAAACAGTCCGCATATCGGGCCTGGAATAGGGCCAAAAAATGCCAGGACCCGAACGCCAAAGAGGTGAAGCGGAAATTTAACGCCGCTTCTAGATCTAGTAAGAAGGCTATTGTCAGAGCCAAGGCGGAACATGTTGCCAGAATTGGCGAGCGATTGCAAAGCTATCCTGCTGGGAGTCGTGCATTCTGGTCGCTCGCCAAGGCTGCACAAGGCAACTTCTGCCAGCCCAATCTCCCACCACTGCAGAAACACGATGGTAGTCTGGCCCACAGCGCAAAGGAGAAGGCCGATCTTCTAGGTCAATTCTTTGCCTGTAACTCGACTTTGGATGCCGGAGCTGCCACACCACCTACCATCCCACGGTGTGAAAGCTCACTGCCCGAAATCCGCATCACGCAGCGAGCGGTTAGGCGGGAGCTGCGGCTTTTAGACGTCCATAAGTCGAGTGGACCGGATGGCATCCCTGCAGTGGTACTAAAGACGTGCGCCCCTGAATTGACTCCCATCCTCACGCGCCTATACCGACTTTCCTACGCTACTAATAGGGTTCCGTCTTCGTGGAAGGTAGCCCATGTCCACCCGATCCCTAAAAAGGGAGACCGGTCTGACCCATCGAATTACAGGCCAATTGCGATAACATCCTTGCTCTCCAAGATAATGGAGAAGGTTATAAACCGCCAGCTTCTGCAGTACCTTGAGGATCGCCAGCTTATCAGTGATCGCCAATACGGCTTTCGTCATGGTCGGTCGGCTGGTGATCTTCTTGTGTACCTCACACACCGTTGGGCAGAGGCCTTGGAGGGCAAGGGTGAGGCGCTGGCGTTCAGCCTAGATATCGCAAAGGCGTTCGATAGGGTCTGGCACAGGGCACTTCTATCGAAGCTACCATCATACGGAATCCCCGAGGGACTCTGTAATTGGATTGCCAGCTTTTTGGATGGTTGGAGTATAAAAGTCGTCGTAGATGGCTCCTGCTCCGATACCATGACCATTAATGCTGGTGTACCACAAGGCTCGGTGCTCTCCCCGACGTTGTTTATCCTGCATATCAATGACATGCTCTCTATCGAGAGTATGCGTTGCTATGCGGATGACAGTACGGGTGATGAGCGGTACACTGAGCAACGGTATATCCCTCGGAGTATTCAGGAAAGAAGGGTTCAACTTGTGTCTGAAGTCGAGCGCTCTCTGGGGCGGGCCTCGGAATGGGGTGAACGGAACCTAGTCCAGTTCAACCCCACAAAGACACAAGTTTGCGCGTTCACTGCAAAGAAGGACCCATTTGTCATGGCGCCTCAGTTCCAAGGAGTAACTCTTCCAATTTCTGAGAGTATTAGGATTCTCGGCGTCAAAATATCGAGCAAAGTCCAGTTTGGGAGTCATTTGGAGGACAAAGCCAAATTGGCAAGCAAAAAGTTGGGCGTCCTGAACAGAGCCAGGCGGTACTTCACACCGAGACAGCGTCTTGTGCTATACAAAGCACAAGTTCGTCCTCATGTGGAGTACTGCTCACATCTCTGGGCAGGTGCGCCCAAATATCAGCTAGACCCACTTGACTCCCTGCAAAGACGGGCTGTTCGAATCGTCGGGGATCCATCATCCATCCATCATCTTACGGACAGATTGGAGTCGCTGGAGCAGCGGAGAGACTTTGGGTCACTCTGTGTACTCTACCGACTCTTTCTCGGGGAGTGCTCCGAGGAACTGTTTGACTTGGTACCACCGTCACCATTCTACCAACGTACCACTCGACATCGCAGCAGGGTTCATCCATTTCACCTGGAAACGTTATGGTCTTCAACTGTACGTTTCCAGCGATCATTTCTCCCACGTACGTGCAAGCTCTGGAATGAACTACCTGCTTCTGTGTTTCCCGAGCGCTATGACATGTCCTTCTTTAAACGAGGTTTAAGAAGAGTATTTCCTTCACGGTAGGCAGCGGCCTGGCTGTGCCCCTGGTATTGCAATGGTCCATGTGCAGCAGTTTCACTTACCATCAGGTGTGCTGCTTGCTCGTTTGCCACCGTTGGCAATAAAAAAAAAAAAAAAAAAAGTATAAATGTAGTAACCCAGAATGTTAAAATTGTGCTCTGGAGTAGAAACCCTTGTATTTTTCAATGATAACTATTATTTTGTTAACAATAACTATTATTTTTTTAATTATAACTTTGTTTTTCTTTTTTTTTTAAATATAACCATTATTTTTCAATAAAAAAAATATAGTATTTGGCATCTAGTTGTAGTTTTCTTGGTAATATCAAACTCTGGATTCGCATTTCCTTTCATTTTGTGAGTTACTAAATTTATACTTTCTACTCTCGATATTCGGTTCCCATATATTGGTAAAAAGACCTAACAGGATAGATTTACTACGTCCAAATCAGATTATTCATTAGCTACAATTATTATTATGACATACTGTCAAGTGGTTCATCATGGTCATCGTTCTTAGTAAACTGTCATCACTGACATCACCGCTATAAACTTTAACCATTGAGCCCATTCGCACTTCACACATTTGTTACAGAACAAGGTTTTAAGCATTTATTAATGATACATTTGTCAGTGCTGATGAAACCATACGCTGAAGTAGTTTTAGGTATAATCTCAGTTAAATTTTAGACCTTTTAATACATTAAATATGGTTGCAAATCGTTTGACTGTAGGTAATGGCGCTATGTGAATTATTTTAGAGATTATAAAAATGTTAGATGGACTTTGGTTTTGTTGAGCAATAATTTATTGTCTATTGTATGACATTAATTTCAACATTTTATTACAAAAAGTTATATTTCATGGTAGTTTACACGAAATTTTAAAAACATTTAACTTCGGAATGTTTGGGTTAATAATAATTTGAATAAAATCTAACTCTTAATTTGAGGTAGTTCAACTCTGTCGAAAATCATGAAGACCATTAAAAAGTTTATTAATAATTTATGATTTTACCATTTAGGAACCAATTTCGCGTTTTTTAGCATACTTGAAATTCATCATCACCATTTCAGCTAATGTTCGTCCCACTGTTGGGCTCGAGCCTCCTGCACAATAAGAGGGAAATTGATCTACTGTACCACGCTGGTCAGACGTATTGGTACAGGGTTTTATTTCGAATTTTTCTTCTCTTGCATCGATATTATATGCGTATTTAATCCCTTAATCGTCTTTTTGGGTGCCGTACCCACGGAAAAGAGAGAGGGTAGTGAGTTGTATTCTTACTCCGTCGCCACATGGAAATACTTGAAATTATACATTGCTTATTTTTAAAATCATCATTGTCGTAGCCGATACTTATACGTTTCATTGTTGGACTCGAGCTTCTTCCATAGTGAGAGAGAAATAGACCTACTTAGCGTAGCAGGTCAATCGTATTAGCTAAGGGATTTTTGTCAAGTTTTCCTTGTCTTGAATCTATGTTATATACGCCTAACATAGAGTGCGGGTAGAGTAATGTATTCTTACTCTGTCACCACACTGGAACATAAATAAAGACGATAAAATCCATAGATCGATTGACTTCTTAAAATCGATTCCACTTCTGCCGTTTGTTCCAAACAAATTGCTGTCCATTATCGAGTTAGTCGCACAGAAACGCGCACACGAATTATGTCTTATGTTTCACCATGCATATATTTTAATTCTAAACGCAGCTGCATAGTTTATTTACACTGGCCACAACCCGTTCATTTATCTCTGTGTTACCAGTTACATGTTTTTATAATACCACATTTTTCTAATACGGAATACGAGATCCTAGTGAATCCACTATAGTGAATGACCTACATTAATAATTCAATCAAAACGGTAATTGATTTGAGCAATAATAATTAAAAATATCACAATCAAGAGTTTTGTAATTAAAGTTTAGCGCTTCGTCTATTAAAAATAACTAGTTATGATGACTAGCGTTTAAAACCTCAAAGAAACCGCTAAATATTCTGTTATTATTAATCCAATAATATTACAAAAACAAAAGGGCGTTGTACTTTAATAAAATAAGGCAAATGTGTATTAAAACTATCAAATATAACGATATAATATTACCAACGATAAACAACAATTTTTAACAATAAACACCAACCATATTTTATGGAACCGTACATTACAAATTGTGACTAACGCTCGAAGTTTCCCAGGAGAATGCTACTGCAGATTCTGGTGATCCCTCAGCTGGCTTTTAAGACTCCTACGGCAAAGATAGCGGATATTCATAGCCGTCAGACGCGTATAAATAAATTAGTAAAAGCTCGAACAATAGTTGGCTTCAAAATAGATTACGTAGCGAGAGTAACATAACTTCACCTTCCTTATCAGATGTTTCACATCAACATAGTCTACTATTTGACGAACATAATTATCATTTGCCTCTATTTTGATATAATTTGTAACTTTCAATCTTCACCATCTTTTAAAAAATGTGGACCAACGAATCAATGATTCGAGAAGTGCTTTCTAAAGATAACAAATTACACGTATCTAAAAGTATTCAACTCCCTATAAATATTCCCCACAAAATTTATAAAATCTCGATTGCAGCGAGTCGATTGCACCTGGCAACCCGGTTGTCTAACATCTACTTTAATTGATACACAACCCACATTCCACGCGCTTTATTATAGTCATCCGAAGGATATAACCATTTCCAAAAGAATTTTTATAACCAACATTTAAAAAATGGTCAGAATCGGTTTAAAAAATTGAAATTACACAAAACTATTTACTTACAGGGTCTTAACATATAAGGTATTTACATCGTAATAGCTTTTGTTTCGAAAATATTGATAAACTCGTGCTTCAAATGCCAATAAAAAATGCCAATTTATATCCGCGTTTCATTACTCTATTTGATACTGTTACTCTAATAAGTCCTTTATAAAAGAAAAAGTGAGTCATCGCTCAGGACGCCTGACAGATGTGAAACATCGAAATTATTTTGTACAAGTATACATATATGCATAAAAGATCAGATTACAACAGGAACTATAATGTATAAATAAAATATTAGGTATTTTTCCAGGAAATTATTTATTTTATTCAATAAACATTTTTATTAAATTGAAATTGTGACAACTAAATTCCTTTGATCAGTGATTTCTGTAATAACATAATATAGTTATATTCGATGCATCTGACAATATTACTGTGACAATTGGTCAAAACTACACTTACTGTCATATAGCATGGCGAGGTCTCGCCACGGCATGCGTCGCTTTACGCCACACCAATGATCAAGTTTACCCTCGCCTATAGATGTTTGACATCAAAAAAGTTAATACCTACAGACTATAAGATGTGCACAAATATAAGTCTATGGTTTTATGAAATCTTAAGCCACTTATCCTTAGATAATATCGGACATAAAACCTAAATATGACAAATTATTAGTACGATCCTAATCGATACCAGCTAATTACACAGATAAAAAAATATATTATCTTTTTTTTAACAAATATTAATGGAATCACATGACAATGCCCACTAGTCGAAACTACGTAATCAGTTAATCACTTTTCACGATGCCGTCTAATGTTTATATAGAACTATGACAAAAGGTTACATCTTACAAAGTGTTGTAATGCCACACCGTTACATATTTTTACTAAATATTAAAACAATATAAATGTAACTCTATTAATGATATATATAAGATTGGATTTGCGTTGTGTTTGGCCAGGAAGTGGCAGTGCCGGCGCCTTTGACCGTCGAGATAATATCTACAGAGTATAGAGCAGGTAAGCTTTATTGCCGGTGTTGCCCCCGCTCCTCAAGTTCACAATGCCGACATACCGCGCCAGCGATCCTCTACTGTGTTATTTTTCACACGAGAACTTAACCTCCTAGGTGTCCAAGCACACTTTATAGAAGAAAAAAATAACACCCAGTGCCTTTACATAAATCTATCGTAAATGTATAATTAATATATGTAATGCATAATATGGTATTCGAAATTTAAAATATTCGTTATAAATAAGCTTCTTCAGACAACATTATTCATCAACATATGTATTTTTTAAGTTGCATTTTGATACACAGCCTTTTCAGTTTTTAATAGCACTGCAGTAAAAATATTATATTTATTTTATTTATAATTTGAATGACAAAATGTAGTAAATATGATGAGTCTATAGCCGTGTCAGTTCGCAGGTCAAACGTTTGAACGTGTTTCGCTTGGCCCTGCAATATTGTCTGGGTTCCGACTTTGTAATCAAGATAATCCCATGAATCACAAGTTGTTTGGTGACTTTGTGCACTCATTCAGTACCAAGTGTCGGTGTTGTGTGAAAAAAATGAACATTTTGTAATAAAACCAGGTCATAAGTTGTTTTTAGTGAGCCATATCCCCTATCTGATATAAAGTTGAAATACTACAAAATAAAAGACGTGGAGATGACTAGATCAATGTGGTTTTAACGAGAGATAACCATTTCAACCCATTAATCATCACAAATCATACGTCCCACTGCTGGACTCGAGCCTCCTCCACAATAAGAGGGATATCGACCTTACTCATACCATACTGATCAGAGGTCTTGGTACAGAGTTTTATTTAGAGATTTCCTTCCCTTACATAGATGTTATATGTATATTGCAATTCCTCAATCGTCTTTTACGATACCCACGGTCAAGATAGGGTGTGGTGAATTGTATTCTTACTCCGTCACCACACGGAAAACCATTTAGACTATTACAGAGATGTTATATGCATTATTGCAATTCATATATTTAATTTAATTTGCGAATTTGTTTAATTTCGAAGAATTTTGTCAAGGCATTGACGTAAGAAAAGTTAGTTGGTTGGTTCTTTTGTTTCGAAATGTTGATTACAATTAAAAATTACGAATATCTTCTTAACAATGTTGATGATTTCCTTAAAAGGTATTTAATATAAATGTCATCACAGTGTTAAGGGCCTGTGACATTGTGGGTCGAACGAAGGTGAATTGGAATCGCCGAGGCGGATAGGTTCACCATGGCCGTTGTGTCCATTATTACATAAGATTTAAAGATATTTTAGGAGCTAAAATTAAATATCAGTTTTGATTTATATATACGCATACTCAGAACCGATGCAATGACATTACAATAATTTGATCAATAAACTTCGCACCATTTGCTTTATTTTAAACTAGCAACCCGCCCTCGCTTCGCTTCGGTTTCAGTCGCTTTACCCGCGGCGTAGTGCCCGTTCCTGTGGGAATACCGGGATAAAATATAGCCAATGTTACTCCCTGATATTATAGCTTTCCATTGGTGAAAGAATTTTTGAAATCGGTTCGGTGGTTTAAGCGTGAAAGCGTTACAAACAAACAAACATCCTTACTTTCGCATTTATAATATTAGTATGGATTACATTCCTATTAATTATTTTAGTCATCGATATCCATTTGATAAAAATACCATGTGACGACGGAGTAAGAATACAATTCACCACCCCTTTCTCTTGCCCGTGTCGTAAAAGACGACTAAGTTATTAAATATGCATATAACATCTATGCAAGAGAAGAAAAACTCGAAATAAACTCTGCACCAACCAGTCTGACCAGCGTGGTATAATAGGTCAATTTCCATACCATTGTGAAGGAGGTTCGATGCCAGTAGTGAGACATATAATATATTGTAAATAAAACTACTTTTACGGATTATATCGCGTTTGTATTTGATTTATGATTGCCCGACGTTTCGAACACTTTGCAGCATTCATGGTCACGGGCAGACTAAGGTGTCTCACGTCCAACAAGTAATCGTTATTACAGACATTTCGAAACGTCGGGCAATCATAAATCAAATACAAACGCGATATAATCCGTAAAAGTAGTTTTATTTACAATGTGTAGTGCTCGCGTAAACATCAGATATCATCATATAATATATGATAATGAAATCAAAATTAAATGCTATCTGGTCTTTTAGTTAGTAAGCATTTCAATGGTATACAAAATTGGCGGGCACTTAATTCAATTGTAAGTATAACACATTGCACTGATGATAAGCCACTATGCTTAGAAAAAACAAACCCACTTAACAAATACTGGTCACGTTTTATCGCTACGCTATATTACAAGTTAATGCATTATTTATTTAACCATTTACGCCATTAAAAGATTTCTTCCGTAAACCTTATATGTATTCACGGTAGTTGAATTGTACACACACAAATCTAGCGTGAATAAAGCGTGATTAATTAACTAATTTATTACACATACTTAAGTGACGGTTAAAACATTTAAAGTGTTTATCTCAGCCAACATACGTCCCACTGTTGGGCTCAGGCCTCCTCCTAATGGGAGGGAAATTGACCTATTATACGCGCTGTTCAAACGCGCACATAGGTTTTAATGTCAAGATTTTTTCTTATATAGAAATATATATATAATTTCTTGCACATCATATTCCTTAGTCGTCTTTTACGACGTTACGGACAAGGAAAAAAAGAAAGAAAATAAGATTTAAAAGGGAGAAACAAGGGAGTGGTTTATTTTATTCTTACTTCATCACCACACGGATAACTTTTGTCCTTTCTACATTTATTTTCAAACTAAATTCATGCCCATTAATATTTCTAAAGTCCTGAGATACACAAAGATTTATATCTTATTATGGATTGTATTTTAAACTAGCAAGCCGCCCTCGCTTCGCTTCGGTTTTAGTCGTTTTACCCGCGTAGTTCCTGTTTCCATGGGAATACCGAAATAAAATATAGCCTAGTTTACGCCCTGATATTATAGCTTTCTATTGGTGAAAGAATTTTTGAAATCGGTCCAGCCGTTTTGAAGATTACCCGGAACAAACATACAGACAGACAAAAATTTTTAATCTGTATTTTAGGCATAGGTGTCGTGCAAATAACCGTGTGTCTGTGAGCATGAAAAAAGCCTATTATTTTGACATTACAAACAGACACTCCAATTTTATTTATTGGTATAGATAAATCATTTAGTCAACTGTTGGTAGCTGATACTTGTCCGCAATATCTTTATACAAAGCAGTACCAAATGCCACGGTTAGTAGGCGATCCGTGGCTCACGTACGTGATCCGACACCAGAGCGAATGGAAAACAGAGATTTTGAACGGCGACAGGCGCCGAGATGAACAGCATTCCAAGACCAGCTTTTGTCATGTTAACCAAACAGGAGTCTTATTATTCTGTTATTTTAACTAACCGTGGAGCCGTACGCAACGTATGTAAACCAGTGTGCTCCCTTTACGTACATTCTCTATCCCCTAGATGTTATAATGTGCGGTTGGAACGTGGACATTTTTGACAAATATTTTGTGTAGTGCAATGACCTGATACACATCTTTCTATTTTCTTGACACGGATTAGAGTATAAATGAAACGATTTAATAGAGGGCAAAGAAAAATTTGAAGTTTCTAATCTCTGCGTAGCATTACCTAATCTCTACGTATATAAATCTTCTTCTAATCTAACACACGAAGTGTTTGTAATTGAACTCCTTCTAAACAGCTTCATGAAAATCTGTCCGATTTTGATGCAATTTTTTGTGTGTGTTCAAGTAAGTTTGAGAATGGTTCAGATTAATATTTGGACCTGGTAGGTAGCGCTGCGATCGATTTCATGGAGAATTCCTTTTACTATTTTTTTAAATTTGAACAGAACAAAGTCTGTTGGGTCAGCTAGTTATGCAAAAAAAAAGTCAACTAAATGAGAGTTCTGTTCGTATGGTGACGGAGTAAGAATATGTATAATTCACCACCTATATTACACGTGGGTGTCGTAAAAGATGACTAAGGGGTACGACATGCATCCTGGCGGGTCGACGCCCGCCGAGAAGTCATTGCCCGTTGGGCAGTCCAGCTGGAGAGTCCTCGGTAAGGTGTCAGGACCGTCGAGGTCCTCCGGCCGGTGCTGATGGAGTGGTTGGAGCGGACGCACGGGGTGCTTTCCTTCCGACTGGTGCAGGTGCTGACCGGGCACGGTTGCTTCGGGAAGTACCTGCACAAGATTGTCAGGAGGGAGAGCACACCGTCCTGCCACCACTGCAGTTGCGACGAGGACACGGCGCAGCACACGCTCGAGGAGTGTGCTGCATGGGAGGGGGATCGCCGTGAACTCGTCGCAATTATCGGTGCCGACCTGGCGCTGCCAACCATCGCCAGGGAGATGCTCGTCAGCGTCAGGAACTGGGACGCGGTCGCCGCCTTCTGTGAGGCCGTAATCTCACGGAAGGAGGCGGCGGATCGTGTGCGAGTAGAGCTCCTATTCGGCGACACGTTCCGCCGCCGGCGACTCGGGCGGAAGGGTATTCCGTCAGGCCGACCACTGACGACAAGTCACATCTGCTCCGGTGGTCGGCCCAACAACGAGGTGACGTACCCGCGCGCCGTCCTTTCATCGCCCCGGACGGACTGGACCGCGCGTGGCTACCATAGCCCACCCATAAAAAAAAAATGATATGCACATAACATCTATACGAAAGAAGGAAAACTTGAAATAAAATGCAACCAACCCGTCTGATCATCGATGTATGTAGGTCAATTTCCCTCCCATCGTGGAGGAGGCTCGAGCCTAGCAGTGGGACGCATGTGAGCTGACATTATGATGAAATATGATTTTTAAAAATACACAATTTTCAAGCACAAATTACACCCAGATTTGGAATAGCAATTTGTGGATCATATAAAGTATTACCTTGTATGGGAATCTAACCTACTACACCTAACACGTCGGGTGGGTGTCTTAACTACTACGCCATTCGTATAATAAGATCAAATTTTATATTATTTTAAAACAGTCGCAGGTCGACATGACGTCGACCCCTCACGCTATTGTATTGGATCGACTAGTTTTTTTTTATGGGCAAGCGCATTGGCATCGCCCACTCGAGTTTTTGGAATTCCAATAGCGGTTGCCCTCCCCTCAGACGGCGGCGGGGGTCCGGTTCATTCATAACGCGGCGTGATGCCTCTACCCTGTTTCACTAACTTTTTAAACGATCACATGTGTCTGTCAAACCGGAAACGTAAACGAAAACAAACCTATAATTGTTTTCGTTTACATGTTTGATTTATTGTTGAACAAAAGAAACAAACCACCAACGTAGTTGTCTTAATAATAAAATCGACTAAATATTACATTAATAAAATTATTATAAACATGACGAGTAATTTTTGATTGTGTTTCACACAAGAAATAACAGTATAGGAACTTACTTATAAAATAAAAAAAAACCAGGATTATCATCACAGCTCAAACAGATAATGTCTTCCGTGTGGTCACGAAGTAAGACTATAATTCACCACATCCTCTCTTGCCCGTGGGTCGTAAAAGAGAACAAAGCGACATATTATGCAAGGAAAACTCGAAATGAAATTCTATGTCAACGCGTCTGACGAGCGTGGTTTAGTAAGTCAATTTCCCTTCTATTGTGGAAAAGGCTCGAGCTCAGCAGTTGGACGAGCTATGTATGAGCTTAAATGATGATTAATCTGTAATTCTATTATCATATCAGTCGTGTTATGAAACTTTACTCACCTACATTTATCTATATTCAACTTTTACTACTGCACCAGTTATTAATCGGCGATAACAATTATTTAACGCCTTTTGACTATAAAAACTGTCCGCAATGCAACAATGTCACCATAATTATTTTCCTCTACACTGATCATCATCATCATCGCAGCCCACATACGTCCCACTGTTGGGCTCGGGCCTCCTCCACAATGGGAGGGCAATTTCACCTACCATATCATGCTGGTCAGACATGTTGATATAAGATTTTATCTCGAGTTTTCCTTCTCTTGTACAGATGTTATGTGCATATTATATCCCATAGCCGTCTTTTACGAAATCCACGGGCAAGATAGGGAGTGGGTGTATTCTTACTCCGTCACGACACGGAAACTACACTGATAGTAGGTATAGCAGAAAATTCTCAAACCAAAAGCGGAAGACAGAACATATTAAGTAATTTCATTACAATCTCTGCTATTTTCCTAAAATAAGGAAATAACAAAGGAAATCCTATATATCAAACAATCTTAGAAATGTTATTATAATAATAGTGCGATAAAATTTTCATTGAGAGATGCCTCACGTTCAACGATGGCATAGCGGTAGCATACTTAGCAATCTTTACCACAACCATTTTATATGGTAGTCACTATTCAGACCCAGTTAAGCGTTAACTTACAACTTTTAATTCTAAACTAGACAACAGCTAAAGACAATCAGACAGAATAATTAAGATTAATCACTAGTATCACTGTCTTTGCGATAGACTAAATGCGCATTTTCACCAACGACTCTTAAATATTAAGTAACAGATTGAATGATTCAACAATTACAGTTTTTCATGTTAAATATAAGCTTCTGATTTTTTAAATAAAACCAATTTACGGATTTTATCGCGTTTGTATTTGATTTTTGATTGTCAAAAGTTTCGAACACTTTACAGCATTCATAGTCACGGGCGGACTAAGGTGTCTCACGTCCAACAACTCATCGTTATTACGATAAGTGTTCGAAACGTCGGGCAATCAAAAATCAAATACAAACGCGATAAAATCCGTAGTTTTATTTAAAATGTGTAATACTCGCGTAAACATCAGAAATCATTATATAAGCTTCTGTCTGGTGACTAAGAACACAATGCACCATCGCCTTCCCTTACCCGTTCGTAAAAGGCAACTAAGCGATATAATATACAGATAACATCTAAGCAACAGAAGTAAAACTAGTATCAGAACCCTGTACCGACACGTCCGACAAGCGTGGAATGGTAAGTCAATTTCCTTCACATTGTGAAGGAGGCTCAAGTCCAGCAGTAGGACGTATGTGAGCCAAGATGATAACACATACCATGAACGTTATTATTATTTATATTTCCTTAGGTGTTACCTAAATTTTAAGGGATGCTTGTGAAAAAGAGCATAAGAATATAATCTTTCAACGTTCCTATCTTTCCACGGGCATCGTAAAACGTGAATATAGAACGTAAATAGATAATATCATTGCAAGGGAAGGCAATCTCAAAATAAAACCCTATACCAATCTATCCGCCTAGCATGGGTCAATTTATTTCTCCTGAAAAAAACTTACACTCAATATGGCGTCATAATTAAATTGAGATGAATCTTTGATTAAGAAGAAATCTCTTGATATGTACCTACTTAAGTAAAAACCGTTTAACTATTTATGGCGTGTTAATGGGAAAAGTTAATCTCGCGTAGCCCGTAGGCATTTTACATTACCGTAGGTGTTCTGCGTAGGCTATTGTGGGTCAAGTTACGTAGAATTTATTTTAGAATAACAACATTAAGTCACATTAACTCCTTATTTGGTTACGTGAAGGCATCATTTAATGTTGCACTGATTATCAAGTAGGTATTTTATTATTTAACTGCACAGATGGTATTTTATTGGTGATGGTATTTTATTATTTGACTGCACAGATGGCGTAGTGGTTAAGATAGCGACCTACATTGCCAGTGTCAGGGGTTCGAATCCCACGCGGGACAACACTTTGTGCGATCCACAAATTGTTGTTCTGAGTCTGGATGTAATTTGTGTCCGTTAATTATATGTTTGTAAAGTCCCCCGCAATACAAGGATTATTTCCTTAGTGCAGGGTGTTGTCTTAAAAATAAAATAAAAATTTAATAATCTTGATGCAAGAGCACTAAAACTTTTTCATTCGTTGACGGAGTAAGAACACAATTCTCTTGTTCGTGGGTGTCGCAAAAGACGACTAAGCGATGTAATATGCATATAATATCTATGCAAGAAAAAGTCGAAATGAAACCCTATATCAACACGTCTGACCAGCGTGGTATAGTAGGTTAATTCACCTTCTTAAATGGAGGAAGCCCAACAGTGGGACGTGTATGGGCTGGTGGTGAATTGTATTCTTACGCCGTCACCGCACGCATAACTTCGTCACCATACGGATGGATGTTATATGCATGTTTAATCCCTTATTCGTCTTTTACGACACCCACGGGTAAGATAGGGCTGGTGAATCGTATTCTTACTCCTTCACCACATGGATTTCAGTTCACAAATCATCAATAACCAAAATGGAATTATTTCAATTTTTTTCCAAATGTAGTTACTGCTTCTCAAAATTATTATATTTTTATTATTACCATCATCAATTGAACACGTTCACGCACAATTGTCGATCGCCGACGTAATAATTATGATTTTAGCATCATTTATCACAATATCGATATTTTATAGAATGCCTTATCTTACAATATAGTAGCATTCTTAATTGCTAATTTATGGCTTAGTTAAGTTTTATCAAGAGATGTCGCACTGTTAGCCTGACTTTTATTTATAAACTAGCAACCCGCCCTCGCTTCGCTTCGGTTATAGTCGTTTTACCCTCGTAGTTCCCGTTCCGGGATAAAATATAGCCTAGTTTACGCCCTGATATTATAGCTTTCCATTGGTGAAAGAATTTTTGAAATCGGTCCAGCCGTTTTGAAGATTACCCGGAACAAACAGACAGACAGACAAAAATTTTTTAATTGCTATTTTAGGCATAGGTGTCGTGCAAATAACCGTGTGAGCATGAAAAAAGCCTATTATTTTGACATTACAAACAGACACTCCAATTTTATTTATTGGTATAGAATACGTGCAGCATTCGAATTTAACATATAGGTATACCGTGGGGCCTGGCAACAGGGCGCAAAAATAAAATTATCTACTACGAGACTGGATCAGGCTAAACTCAAAAAAAGTACAGCTATAGAACTTTGCAAAGAGGTTAGTGTTTTTACTGTATCAAGATTAATTTCTTTACTGCATATAGGAAAAAACAATAACAGTTATAGTAAATACTAGCAACCCGCCCTCGCTTCGCTTGGGTTTCAGTCGCCTTACCTGCGTAGCTCCCGTTCCCGTGGGAATACCGGGATAAAATATAGCCTATGTTACTCCCTGATATTATAGCTTTCCATTGGTGAAAGAATTTTTGAAATCGGTCCAGCCGTTTTAAAGATTACCCGGAACAAACAGAAAGACAGACAAAAAAATATAGAGTGTATTTTAGGCATATGTATCGTGCAAATAACCGTGTGAGCATGAAAAATGTCTATTATTTTGACATTACATACAGACACTCCAATTTTATTTATTGCTATAGATTAATATCGCAAGTAACTATTTACACTAAGCAATAATAATTGCCTACTCGACAATTACCTACATAAAATGCATCAAGAATTAAAAACACGAATAAAAAATAAGAAAATGTCATCCATTTATCCAATTATTGATACATATTCCGTGTGGTGACGGAGTAAGTATACAACTCACCACTCCCAGTGGAGAAGTGTACCTACATAAATAAAAAAAGCGAGTATTTTGTAACAATAGGATATCGCGCATCAAGCGTTTTGGGTTTTTGTCGATATTATTATTAATACCATGTGGTGACGGAGTAAGAATACAATTGACCACTCCATATCTTGCCCGTGGATGTCGTAAAAGACGACTAAAGGATAGGTATAAAAACTGTGCAAGAGAAGGAAAACTCGAAACAAAACCCTATTCCAACACGTCTGACCAGCGTGGAATAGTAGGTCAATTTCCCTCCCATTACGGAGGAGGCCCGAAATGGTGATGGGCCAGTGGGAAATATATAGGCTGACATGACGGTGATTATTAATACTACGGAATTGTATAAAGTACCTAGGCAATGAATCCGCAATCGAAGTTACTGACACAGCTAGTTATCTGTGTTATATTTTTTCAAGTCAAATACCTCACCTGTAACACAATACATGAAAATGCCTATTGAACTCAAGATTTGTATTGCTCTATTTTAGTTTTAAAACAGTAAAATAAAGGCTATTCAATAATTAAAATAACGGCGTTATTATTTCTTGTGGTAAATATTTATAATATACTAGCTGACCCAACAGACGTTGTTCTGTTCAAATATATAAAAAAATAGAAAATTGAATTCTGCTTGAAATCGATCGTAGCGCCACCTACCGGTTCCAATTATTGATCTAAACCGACTGGTTTGGATGTTCCGAATGGCTATGCCGATCGATATGAAAATTCATATCCATCGGAGTGGCCACAAAAATCATCAAAATTGGTCCAGCCGTTTAAAAGACGTTTAAATACAAACACACGAACAGAAGATTTATATATATATATATATATATATATATAAAGATAGAAAAGTTTATATGGTCGAAAAAAGGTTACATTAGAAAAGTATGTCCCCTAAGTAGTGGACCAAAGGGCCATGAGGGGTAGCGAGACTTAGTATCTAATAAAAATACTCAAATTTATTGTCTTGTAGTTATGAATTATATTGCCGCCGGCGACTGGGGCGGCGCAGGCGCAACTATCTGCGCCTCATGCCACCCTAGCCGAGGCCGCGGTTGACGTGACCGGGGATTAGTCCGTCACCCGCCGAGAGGCCGACCGCGTGAGGAAAGACCGACGTCCTCCCCGAGGGGGGGACGTCGGTCGATGGGAGGGTACCCCAATAGGGGGTATTCCGTCGGGCCGACCACTGACGACAAGTTAACGCTGCTCCAGTGGTCGGCCCAACGACGAAGGCGACGTGGTTTTTGGGTGGGTCGCGGGAGTTGCATGCTTAAGCCCCTCTGTCGCCCCGGACGGAGTGGTGCGGAGGCACGCCGACCGCGACCCACCCACAAAAAAAAAATGGTATTTTAATTATCTTGTTTTCGTATTAATTTAGGGTATAAAAATAAATATATGTTATAATGTTATTATTAGCTTCTGGCCGCGGCTTCGTCCACATGAAAAGTGACTTGCCCAAGCTGAAATCCGTTCAACAGATTATACATGATTGATTAAAAAAGCAAGTAAAATTTCACTACTAACACAAGGGCTTACATCAACTTAGGATAAAATAGATCCTATGTGTTAATCTAGGGGCCCTTTTGTTCCATGGCTTCCGTACCGCCGGGCCTCCCGCCGGCGCTTCGATCACCGTGAAGTCTGTCACCATCAGCATCCAGGCCCACATGAAGTACTTGTGCTCGACGGGCATTTTTGGTTCCGGGAGCATCTCCATCGACTTGTTCCCCGGCTTGTCGGCGCGGCGTCCGCCCTTTCGCGGCTGATGCCGAATGTGGGGGGACCCAGTGCTACGTGCCGACAGCTGTACGTGGGGGTGATCCGGTCGATGGCCCTGTACGGCGCACCGGTGTGGGCGAGGTCCCTGACCGTCCGTCTTAGGGCCCTCCTGTGGCGACCACAGAGGGTCATGGCGATCAGGCCATACGGGGTTACTGCACGGTGGCGAAGGAGGCAGCGTGCCTCCTGGCCGGAACCCCCCCGTGGGACCTGGAGGCGGAGATGCTCGCCAACATTTATCGGCGGGTGTCTGAGACGCGCGCCCGCGGCGGCATGGTCTCCATCAAAGAGATAACCGCCTGGCGGGTCAACGCCCGCCGAGAAGTCATTGCGCGTTGGGCAGTCCGGCTGGAGAGTCCTCGGTACGGTGTCAGGACCGTCGAGCCCCTCCGGCCGGTGCTGATGGAGTGGTTGGAGCGGACGCACGGGATGCTTTCCTTCCGACTGGTGCAGGTGCTGACGGGGCACGGTTGCTTCGGGAAGTACCTGCACAAGATTGTCAGGAGGGAGAGCACACCGTCCTGCCACCACTGCAGTTGCAACGAGGACACGGCGCAGCACACGCTCGAGGAGTGTGCTGCGTGGGAGGGGGATCGCCGTGAACTCGTCGCAATTATCGGTGCCGACCTGTCGCTGCCTACCATCGCCAGGGAGATGCTCGTCAGCGTCAGGAACTGGGACGCGGTCGCCGCCTTCTGTGAGGCCGTAATCTCACGGAAGGAGGCGGTGGATCGTGTGCGAGTAGAGCTCCTATTCGGCGACACGTTCCGCCACCGGCGACTCGGGCGGCGCAGACGCGAGTATCTGCGCCTAATGCCGCCCTAGCCGAGACCGCGGGTGATCGGACCGGGGAATTGTCCGTCACCCGCGGAGAGGCTGACCGCGCGACGGCGACCGACGTGCCACTACGTCGAGAGGCGAGGATACCCGAAAGGGTATTCCGTCGGGCCGACCACTGACGACAAGTCACATCTGCTCCGGTGGTCGGCCCAACAACGAGGTGACGTGGGTACGGGTGGGTTATGGGCCCGCGCGCCGTCCTTTCATCGCCCCGGACGGATTGGACCGCGCGTGCGCTTACCATAGCCCACCCATAAAAAAAAAATGTGTTAATCTAGGGAATGTCCGGTCTATCTATGTGAAAGTTTTCATCCAAATCCTTTCAGTGGTTTACGCGTAATTGAGTAACAGACATCAATTTTAGCGTTTATAATATTAATGAGCTTAAAAAGAAACGAAGTGCAATTTTAAATAGGCTTTAGATTTTAATCCTTAAAAACGTATTGCAGGTATTAGCGATATGCTCTCCATTAAAATAGATTATATTTGCTTGTATTATCCTTATTTGTTGGTGACAAAGTAAGAATACAATTCACCACCCCTCTTCTTGACCGTGGGTCTAGGTGGGTAGCGGGTAGAAGACTAAGGGACTAAGCAAGAGAAGTCTCGAAATAAAACCCTATAACCCTATATTGTTGACGAGGCCCAACAGTGTGACGTATATGAGGTGTAATGATATTTACTTATAGGTAAATATAGCCCATTTAAACAGTAGTGTTTAATCGAATACATTCGAACTTGTCGATATTTTTCGTTATCAGTACTTAGTAAATACCAAACGGTAGTTAGTTTTCTAAGGTCAATGATCTAAAAAATTATTCATCCTCTGGTAAATTATTCTTCTATCCCAATTAGTTGGTAATAGCGCAATATTTTTTTGATATCATATACATATTTCTGTCAATCATACCGGCTCTTGCCATAGGGTTTCATTTCGAGTTTTACTTCTCTTGCATCGATGTTATCTGTGACCACACAGTGTTAAGATAATATTATACTATGTAAAGTAATATGTAAGTATATAAAACTAACTTTATTATCCCCCTTATTCTTCCTTTAGTATTGCAAACGATAATGCACTTTTAATGCCGAAATTTGAGATAATAGAATAACAGATAATGTGGAAAATATGTATCAATACCAAAAATACAAAGCTGTGTGTACGTTGTGGCAATATCTAAATCACAAGCGAAATTAAAGTCCAATTCAAGCATACTTCAACAAACATTAGTAACGGGATAGAAGAAAATACGCGTGTAGTTCCGAGCTATGAGTAACTTACTGAAGGAATTGTGAGTTACAGATAGGGAGAGGGGGTTCGAGTATCACCTATGATAAGTCCGAAAAAGAATTCTACCGCTTTTTTGTGCAATAATCTCGGCATTACAAAATGGGTGGACTACCTGAAAACGGCTAGAATTTAGCGTCCTGTGCTAATTTAACCATTTTTAAATACATACTTTAAACTACTGTATTAATTAATACCTTTATGTAATTGATATTATTATTATTTTTTTTTATTGCTAACGGTGGCAAACGAGCAAACAGTACACCTGACTGTAAGTGTTGCTGCCGCTCATGGACCTTTACAAGGCCGCTGCCTACCGCGAAGAAAGTGAAGGGAGTGTGAATGCGTGTATTGAGGCTCGGTGGTACCAAGGGCACCACCAAAACCCTCCACACGCAAACACTCTCAAAAAGTTGGGCTTCCGGCTCTCTCGCTCACCGAACGAAGCGCAGTAACTAAAGCAAGTAAAGTATAATATATATATATATATATATATATATATATATATATATATATATATATATATATATATATATATATATATATAAAGATAGAAAAGTTTATATAGTCGAAAAAAGGTTACATTAGAAAAGTATGTCCCCTAAGTAGTGGACCAAAGGGCCATGAGGGGTAGCGAGACTTAGTATCTAATAAAAATACTCAAATTTATTGTCTTGTAGTTATGAAGTTAGGTTATTTTTTTTTATTAAATGTGATGAAAATGTCATCCATGTATGCTAAATATTAAATTTTACAAAAACTTTTTATAATTTGTTGTTATTTTTTGTTTAAGGTAGTTACGAATACATAGGTCTCTCTAATTCAAACGATATTCAGACGTAATTATTAATTACATGACCATTAAAACATACAACAAGTGCAAATTTTAAATTTAAATATATTTTGACTTAAATTTGAACCAAGCTGGTGTAAAAAAATGTATTACAGCCTTCAGGGACTGTATTTTAAAAACATCTACATCTAATACGAGTGGTAGGACCACACTGTCGACAGTTATCTGTCTACAGTCGCGGGCCGGTCCGTCCGGGATAGTACCACACTGAGCAGAAAATCGACGTCTGAGTAGTAGCAATTTGTTACTGCGCTTCGTTCGGTGAGCGAGAGAGCCGGAAGCCCAACTTTTTGAGAGTGTTTGCGTGTGGAGGGTTTTGGTGGTGCCCTTGGTACCACCGAGCCTCAATACACGCATTCACACTCCCTTCACTTTCTTCGCGGTAGGCAGCGGCCTTGTAAAGGTCCATGAGCGGCAGCAACACTTACAGTCAGGTGTACTGTTTGCTCGTTTGCCACCGTTAGCAATAAAAAAAAATAATAATAATATCAATTACATAAAGGTATTAATTAATACAGTAGTTTAAAGTATGTATTTAAAAATGGTTAAATTAGCACAGGACGCTAAATTCTAGCCGTTTTCAGGTAGTCCACCCATTTTGTAATGCCGAGATTATTGCACAAAAAAGCGGTAGAATTCTTTTTCGGACTTATCATAGGTGATACTCGAACCCCCTCTCCCTATCTGTAACTCACAATTCCTTCAGTAAGTTACTCATAGCTCGGAACTACACGCGTATTTTCTTCTATCCCGTTACTAATGTTTGTTGAAGTATGCTTGAATTGGACTTTAATTTCGCTTGTGATTTAGATATTGCCACAACGTACACACAGCTTTGTATTTTTGGTATTGATACATATTTTCCACATTATCTGTTATTCTATTATCTCAAATTTCGGCATTAAAAGTGCATTATCGTTTGCAATACTAAAGGAAGAATAAGGGGGATAATAAAGTTAGTTTTATATACTTACATATTACTTTACATAGTATAATATTATCTTAACACTGTGTGGTCACAGATAACATCGATGCAAGAGAAGTAAAACTCGAAATGAAACCCTATGGCAAGAGCCGGTATGATTGACAGAAATATGTATATGATATCAAAAAAATATTGCGCTATTACCAACTAATTGGGATAGAAGAATAATTTACCAGAGGATGAATAATTTTTTAGATCATTGACCTTAGAAAACTAACTACCGTTTGGTATTTACTAAGTACTGATAACGAAAAATATCGACAAGTTCGAATGTATTCGATTAAACACTACTGTTTAAATGGGCTATATTTACCTATAAGTAAATATCATTACACCTCATATACGTCACACTGTTGGGCCTCGTCAACAATATAGGGTTATAGGGTTTTATTTCGAGACTTCTCTTGCTTAGTCCCTTAGTCTTCTACCCGCTACCCACCTAGACCCACGGTCAAGAAGAGGGGTGGTGAATTGTATTCTTACTTTGTCACCAACAAATAAGGATAATACAAGCAAATATAATCTATTTTAATGGAGAGCATATCGCTAATACCTGCAATACGTTTTTAAGGATTAAAATCTAAAGCCTATTTAAAATTGCACTTCGTTTCTTTTTAAGCTCATTAATATTATAAACGCTAAAATTGATGTCTGTTACTCAATTACGCGTAAACCACTGAAAGGATTTGGATGAAAACTTTCACATAGATAGACCGGACATTCCCTAGATAAACACATTTTTTTTTTATGGGTGGGCTATGGTAAGCGCACGCGCGGTCCAATCCGTCCGGGGCGATGAAAGGACGGCGCGCGGGCCCATAACCCACCCGTACCCACGTCACCTCGTTGTTGGGCCGACCACCGGAGCAGATGTGACTTGTCGTCAGTGGTCGGCCCGACGGAATACCCTTTCGGGTATCCTCGCCTCTCGACGTAGTGGCACGTCGGTCGCCGTCGCGCGGTCAGCCTCTCCGCGGGTGACGGACAATTCCCCGGTCCGATCACCCGCGGTCTCGGCTAGGGCGGCATTAGGCGCAGATACTCGCGTCTGCGCCGCCCGAGTCGCCGGTGGCGGAACGTGTCGCCGAATAGGAGCTCTACTCGCACACGATCCACCGCCTCCTTCCGTGAGATTACGGCCTCACAGAAGGCGGCGACCGCGTCCCAGTTCCTGACGCTGACGAGCATCTCCCTGGCGATGGTAGGCAGCGACAGGTCGGCACCGATAATTGCGACGAGTTCACGGCGATCCCCCTCCCACGCAGCACACTCCTCGAGCGTGTGCTGCGCCGTGTCCTCGTTGCAACTGCAGTGGTGGCAGGACGGTGTGCTCTCCCTCCTGACAATCTTGTGCAGGTACTTCCCGAAGCAACCGTGCCCCGTCAGCACCTGCACCAGTCGGAAGGAAAGCATCCCGTGCGTCCGCTCCAACCACTCCATCAGCACCGGCCGGAGGGGCTCGACGGTCCTGACACCGTACCGAGGACTCTCCAGCCGGACTGCCCAACGCGCAATGACTTCTCGGCGGGCGTTGACCCGCCAGGCGGTTATCTCTTTGATGGAGACCATGCCGCCGCGGGCGCGCGTCTCAGACACCCGCCGATAAATGTTGGCGAGCATCTCCGCCTCCAGGTCCCACGGGGGGGTTCCGGCCAGGAGGCACGCTGCCTCCTTCGCCACCGTGCAGTAACCCCGTATGGCCTGATCGCCATGACCCTCTGTGGTCGCCACAGGAGGGCCCTAAGACGGACGGTCAGGGACCTCGCCCACACCGGTGCGCCGTACAGGGCCATCGACCGGATCACCCCCACGTACAGCTGTCGGCACGTAGCACTGGGTCCCCCCACATTCGGCATCAGCCGCGAAAGGGCGGACGCCGCGCCGACAAGCCGGGGAACAAGTCGATGGAGATGCTCCCGGAACCAAAAATGCCCGTCGAGCACAAGTACTTCATGTGGGCCTGGATGCTGATGGTGACAGACTTCACGGTGATCGAAGCGCCGGCGGGAGGCCCGGCGGTACGGAAGCCATGGAACAAAAGGGCCCCTAGATTAACACATAGGATCTATTTTATCCTAAGTTGATGTAAGCCCTTGTGTTAGTAGTGAAATTTTACTTGCTTTTTTAATCAATCATGTATAATCTGTTGAACGGATTTCAGCTTGGGCAAGTCACTTTTCATGTGGACGAAGCCGCGGCCAGAAGCTAATAATAACATTATAACATATATTTATTTTTATACCCTAAATTAATACGAAAACAAGATAATTAAAATACCATTTTTTTTTTGTGGGTGGGTCGCGGTCGGCGTGCCTCCGCACCACTCCGTCCGGGGCGACAGAGGGGCTTAAGCATGCAACTCCCGCGACCCACCCAAAAACTACGTCGCCTTCGTCGTTGGGCCGACCACTGGAGCAGCGTTAACTTGTCGTCAGTGGTCGGCCCGACGGAATACCCCCTATTGGGGTACCCTCCCATCGACCGACGTCCCCCCCTCGGGGAGGACGTCGGTCTTTCCTCACGCGGTCGGCCTCTCGGCGGGTGACGGACTAATCCCCGGTCACGTCAACCGCGGCCTCGGCTAGGGCGGCATGAGGCGCAGATAGTTGCGCCTGCGCCGCCCCAGTCGCCGGCGGCAATTAAAATACCATAAGCAATTATCAGATATGACTTAAAAGGCATTTCATATTAATTTTTACAAGATCTTTGGAAAATATCTCATACATATCGTCCAATTTAAGGTGTAATAATAATTAAAGCACGTTATCAAATGAGCAGGTTAAGGCGATTTTACACTGGGAGTATTTTTTGCACATTCTGCATCTTTATCCTCATTTACACGTAAAATATTTGATGTTATAAAGAGTTACCTACTTAACATTTTTAGTTGAAATAAAAATTGGGATTATGCGAAAAAACTTAAAACCCATAAATTCATTAGTAAAACCTATAACATTCTTGAAGAAAACACTTCAAGAGGGTTAAAATTTTGAATCAATAGTATTCTAAAAACCAATGAGTATACAATAGGACGTAAACGAACGCAAGTGGAGCTGCGGACAAAACTAATAACTTGACCTAATATGAATGATAGTATAGAAATCTAACATATTAATTTAACGTTCTTAATCACGGTACGACGGTGAAAAGTGTTAGAAACGTCGGAAAATTAATAATTCTGAACAAAAATAATCCCGACTTCAACCGTTTCCTCGTGGATACCGTGTCAGAACTGGACCAAAGTGCGACCACACGCGAAGCACCAGCTTTCAAATAAAGAAAGGATCATCAAAATCGGTTCACTCAGTCGAAAGTTCTGAGGTAACAAATATAAAAAAAATTCAGTCGGATTGAAAACGTCCTCCTTTTTTAAAGTTGGTTAAAAATAAAAAAATAGGCAATAAAACCCGTAAATACATCTATTTCTATTGTGTAATACCCGTGAAAGCATCAGAAATCATAACTGTTATCAAAAGAACTGTAAATGTAGAATGTTCGCAAACCCACCGTAACTGATTTTATCAGTAGACGATGCAAAAAGTCGTCGTGTGTAATCGCTCTTATAGGGCGGCCCGGTGACTATACAACCTGCGCCGGCGCAGTGCCCCCCGCCCCGCGCTCCCCACTCGCCCCGTCGAACCGCATTCCGCTCCCATGCGACTGCGTCCTGCATACTCCTGGTTCCAGGACCTCTCCAAAATGTCATGTTTATATTAATTTAGCTCATATTAAAGGACTATACGCGGATCAACTTTCTTATTTGTTAAATATTTGCTTCTGAATCTGTCTTGCTGCTGACTCGGTACATGGAATCATAGTCCTTTTTTTTCGAAATAGAATTTGGTGTGTAGATACTGTTGAAAAAATGCCTACGTTATAGAGTAAATATAGATTCTCATTTAATTTAACTTTTTTTTTTTGTTGGAAAGTCTTCCAACAAAAAAAAGGATCATCAAAATCGGTTCATAAACGACGAAGTTATCCGCGAACAAACATAAAAAAGCATATATACGGTCGAATTGAGAAACCTCCTTTTTTGAAGTCGGTTAAAAAGGGGGTATAGAATAGGGATGTGCGATATTTATCGATATCGTTGAAATATCGATATTAACCTCCTAAATATCGATATTTCACAATCGATAATTGTAACTTTGAAATATCGCCATATCGATATTTTAACATGTTATCGAGTTATTCTCGAAATATCGAAAATTGACCACATTTTCGGTCAATGCTCTTTTGCTTATGTAAAAAAAATTGTTTAATGTATTCATTTATAAACATCGATATAGATTTTATATGAGCAAACTCAGCAGAGTAGCATCCCTATTTTACCTTCTCATTAAATGAATAAAATGAAAATAAAGTCAGTTCACTCATTCATTTATTATAAATCTGTCAGTTGTCAGCTCAGTTCTCACTTTCTCAGTTCTAATAAACAACCTAACTTTTTTGTAACCCAAAATTGTTTCTTGTATTTTTTTATCAATTTTGATAAAAAATGTGATGTCCATTATTTCTCACAATATTTTTTGCACATAACATACAATTGACTATGGTTTTCGATCGATATTATAAAATATCGATATTTTGTTCCCGATAATATCGAATTATCAATATTTAGCTATCGATTTCAATATCGCTATTTTACTAATATCGCTCATCCCTAGTATAGAATTGTATTCATACTCGGTCACCATAAACGCATAATAATTAAAACATTGTTAAATGGGCAGAGGGATATTATTACCCTTTTTATAGCTCACACACATAAGTGACATTAATCCCACAATTGGATCATTATACCGCGTTGGTTAGAAAATTTAATGCAGGGACAGTGTTTTATTTCGAGTTTCTTACTGTTGCTGTACTTTTATCCCAACATTATAAATGCGGATGGCAAAACCATTAATTTGTTTAATTAATATTTAAAACTCTTTCACCAATATCATCATCGTCATTCGTCCCACTTCACGGCTTGAGCCTCCTCCACAGTGGGAGGGAAGTTGACCATACTACTCCTGGTCAAACGTGTCCGTATAGTTTTATTTCGAATTTTCCTTCCCTTGTATTGATGTTATATGTATATTATAATTTCTTAGACGTCTTTTACGACACCCACGGGCAAGAAATTGGGTGGTGATAAGTAATTCTTATTCCTTCACTACACGGATAAAGATTTTCATCAATATAAAGCTACATTATAAGCGAGTAACATTGGCTATATTATAATATACGTAATATTTTAGATTAGCAATATATCTCTTTGCTAATCTAAAGTGTAACCTCTGTTAGTCGATACGACATACATAGGAAAAGAATCTTCCTCTCCATTCCTATGGTAATACATTTTATTGTCATGCCCCTCACCATGCGTACGTTTTTCAAAAGTTTTTTTTTGTACGTGAACCAAAGGCTCAACATCTATTACAAAATCAGTGTCCACCACAGTGTAAAGTCATCGCAGCCGTTTCACACGCCTATTGCCTATTCCATTAACTAAATCAGACGATGACGAATCGACCACTAAATCGAGATTATAATCATTATATGATCTCGCAGGCTCGCATTCTTTAAAGAAGAATCCGTGAAGCGTCGGAATGCACGGAATCGATTCTAACTCGTTTTGTTTTCGCCACGTCATAACTCGATGTTGGATATCAACCCACACGAGACCGACCGCTCTACAACACTTAATCGATATAATTTTACGATTATAATTGAACACAAAACAAATTAATATAAATAGAGTGACATTTTTCTTAAACTGGACATTATCTTTCATTAATAATATGGTTGTTATTAATTCAATGACATCACGTAAGTACATAAAGATATTTACTTCTTATACATATTTTCGTGTGTTGAGTTATTGACTGAGTAAGCATACAATTCACCACCCCTATTGTGACCATGTCGTAAAAGACGACCAAGGGATTAAATATGCATATAACATCAGGGTAAGAAAGCCATGCGCCTCATGCCGCCCTAGCCGAGACCGAGGACGTCCTCCTCGATGAGGGGACGTCGGTCGATGGGAGGGTACCCCAAATATGGGGGTATTCCGTCAAGCCGAGCCCTGACGTCAAGTCACCCTGCTCCGGTGGTCGGTCCAACGACGAAGGCGACATGTCACGGGTGTGCGTGCTTACGCCCCTCTGTCAGCCCGGACGGAGTGGTGCGAGGAGTGCGCCGACCGTAACCCAGCACCGTAATATGGTATATTATGAGTTTTGGTCCGTCTGACTAATGTGTTACAGTAGGTTAATTTCCCTCTTAATATCGCTCGAGTTTATCAGTGGGATATATACAAGCCGAGATGATTATCTATACCAATAAATAAAATTGGAGTGTCTGTTTGTAATGTAAAAATAATAGGCTTTTTTCATGCCTACACGGTTATTTGCACTATACACATGCCTAGAAATCACTTTATATTTTTTTTGTCTGTCTGTTTGTTCCGGGTAATCTTCAAAACGGCTAGACCGATTTCAAAAATTCTTTCACCAATGGAAAGCTATAATATCAGGGCCTAAACTAGGCTATATTTTATCCCGGTATTCCCACGGGAACGGGCATTACGCGGATAAAACACCTAAAACCGAAGCGAAGCGAGGGCGGGTTGCCAGTATATAATATAAATATAATAAGTATATTTAGGTAGCAAAAACATATTCTATAAAACCTATAATCCATCGTTATAAATTGTCCAGGAATGTCTTATTGCCCATTGTCCTGGTGATCCCTTAGCCGGTTATTACGAATTCCATGGCAAGGTAAATGGATGGTGACACATTATTCTTAACCAATCACCATACAATCACTACTGTTATAGAGAAAACAATAGGTAACCACGTCTACATTGTAAGGAATGTAGATCTATCACTTTCTCACGGCTTATCAATATACTATGTGATTAATAGCAACTTCAACTTGAAATTTGCCGCAGAACTTCGGATATAGAATCTATAAGATATACCTTGATCCTACCCGGTATTCCTTTCTTTATTGAAAAAGTGCCGGGTCTAAGTTCAAATCCATACATTGTCCCAAACTTGTATAATATATAAAACTAATAATTATAAGAATATTTCGTTAATTGCACATATCCACAACGAAATATTTACGTTATTATTTAACGCAACGGTCTAATAGTTTTATGTGTACTTGAAACCTTACATTTACGGCCACAATTTCTTGTGGTTGCCATTAATTGCCTCGAAATGCAGACAGCATTCCTTAAATGCCATTAACCGCTTGTGGATATAAAATTGTAAACCAATTAAAACACAAAATACGAAGAGAGTGTGTATTATATTTAATGTAGACCTGTTTTAATCTATCCTACTGCTACTAGTAAATCCACGTTGCCTCGTAGGTTTAGTGGTCAGACATATGACGGTCAATCACGAGTTCTGCGTTTAAATCTCAATTCAAACGATAGAAATGTTGCTAAGATGTTCTATAAAGTTCTTTGATTTCGAAGATTTTCTCAGGGCTATCTTTAGCAACAAAATTCGGAATTGTGAACGCTTAGTAATAATAGGCTCTCATTAGGCCTTGAACGTGCAACTAAAATGTAATAATAATTCTTCTCCCGCAGTTGTGACACAGATGAAATAATTCAAAGTGTTTGTAGGTATGTAGTTAACGAGGAAATTTCAGCAATGGCTTTATTATCACCTAATAGCAGCAGCTTTATTACCACTAATCGAACCTAATAGCAGTGCATTAGTAGGTATATATAGTAACAAGTAGCGGTCATATTTCCATAGAAGAAATCCAAACACTCCAAACGGATTACGTAGATTACACATATACTTTCACTGTGCTTTCATTAACTTTTCTCGATTCAATGGAAACGGTAAACAAATCTAACTAAGAAACTTCTTGGATTGTCGATTATTTAAATACATAATCGATTGGAAATCGTCACCAAACTTTTATTGCTATCTCTGGTTATCTGAGATCGATTGAATGTGTCTTTTTAAACCAGACACAGGTGTAGGCGATCATGAACATAGATTTCGACAGTTTTGACTCACTGTCCATTTTACACAATTTGGAAGTGCATTTGTTGATAGATGAAATAGATGGGGTAATTTTAAGCTCCCTATCTTCACTTCTACTGACAGGGTAAAAATACTATGGTGACCAACTCTCCCTTTTAAAGATCGATTAAGGGTTGTAAGTAGATAACTACACCGCAAGATAAGAAAATCTGCAATAAAATTACATGAGACTGTCAATTGCATGAGAAAGATGTACACAAAAAGTTAAAATTATTAGTCGACCTCTACAATACTTATGAGCAAAGTTTAGCAGTAGTATCCGCGGCGTAGAAACGATTGCCAACAACGATATTAAATTGATTAAATGCACATTTTTTGCGTACGCTGGCTGAGCAGTGGTACGGCTGGCATGCCGCGGACCGGTCCGCTCGTACGACGACAGGTCGGCACCTTGCACCAGGAATGTCCGGCCGCAAATTAACTACCTTACAGATACTCTTATTTACTTGCGCACAATGATCATTTTCCGGATTACAGCTAATTACCGGGATGCTTTTATCTTTTGATAAAACACGTATTGCATTTTAATGAGGAAACAAAACAGTCAATTAAAGAAATGGAACCCTTTTCAAACGTGCTTTATAACGCGATTGTTTCAGTCTTTGGTAATACGGTAATTATTTTCAATGGGCATTTGCCGATTTCTTTAAAAGCCGACACAAAATTATGGAAAAATGTCTAATCAAATAGTTTTAATTCTTTGCATTTTGTAACAAAGCTTGCCTATATCCCACTATTAGGTGGCATATTCATTATGAACCCTCAGAAAGAACCAATTTTAACAGCCGATGACGAAGTACGTCCAGAAGAACACGCTATTCCAAATTTCACTCAAATCAATTGAGCCGTTAGCATTGTGAAGTATGTACCTACTAATAGTAGACATACAAACTAATGGCCTTTATAGCAGTTATTTTTATTACATAATTATTCATAAGTTAATATCGCCAATAGCCCAAATGTTACCACGTGGCTATATTGTTGCAGTATGCTGTAGGTTAGCTTACGTCATGCGTGGCCTCCATAGTTGGAATTGAACGAAGTACTTATGGATAGCATGCTTGTAATATTACATCATGCCTTGTTGGTTCAGTAGCAAAAGCAGTTGATTGGCGATCAGTTGCCTGAAGTCCTACTATGAAACTCGAACGAAGTCCGATTCCGTTATAGATCACTTGTTTTCCTTTGAGAACTTGGGAATAGGTTATGGTCTCGTATGAGGGTGGCTGTTACACATTTGGTAACCTTTCGGGGATGGAAACGTGAAATTATAAGAAAATCAAAAATGACTCAAAATTTATCCGACAGCTTCGTGTATGCATTCATAATTTTATTACCATTCAATTTTATTTATTTGGAATATAATGTAATATATGTATGTTTATTTAGAATGTGCGACTCGAAGGAATTCCCGTATAAAATTCACAATCAAATATTGAGATTCAAGTGAAAATTATGAAACTCTTAATTTGCCTAAAGGACAACCTGTTAGTTCTATAATAATCTTCTCGAAGAACTGAAAATATTTGACTACACCGTAGACCAATATGTGGAATCAGTTTACTAACATACCTAGTAATATTGTCGTAAAATCGTAACGCTGAATAGCAGATATCAGATAATACTCTTTCCTTGAAAAAAATATATTCTGCTGATATCGCCGATTTCTAAATCGATTCCAATACAAATGGAAATAATAAGGACAATAAGAATGAAGAATAGGCACACAATATTGAATAGAGTCGAATATAATATAGTTTCAGAAGAATTAATCGACAGACCTATTACATTCTCACTATATTTCTCATATTGTAAAAAATGATTAGCCGTATAGAATATCACAGGATTTGGATAAATAATAAAACCGTACAAAAAAGAAAAAAATATGGCGCATTCTGTCCTCCGAACCTAATTACAAAATAAGAGGTTACGATATAAAAGGCCTGACATGGCCTGTGAGTGATGGAGCGCCATTCAACCGTCCCGATTGAAAGGGTACCCTGTGAAACCCCGAAAACTGTCAGCATAATGAGATTTCTTCTGAGGTATGTGCTAATTCGATATTGGGGGAACATTTGTAGGTTATGTTTTTTTATTTTTTGCGAATTTTAACTAATAATTATGATTGTAGGGATTATTCTCGTTGTATTTAAATTATTTAAATGTGGACTATTGATATTAAGGTAGGGTTAAGGTAGGGTTAGGGTACCCATACCTTTAGGTATGGGTACCCTTTTTATGGGTCTCACGTTTTGACCGCACTGCGCCAAACCATCCGGGTCAATGAAAGGACTTGGTGACGTATTTTCCCTATGTGTTCATAGAACAGGACACCGGCATGACAGTGAAAGCTTCAACATGTTGAACTCCTATATCAGGCTAATCGATTTGAACTTCGATCAGCGAGCGAGAGAGCTGGCAGCCCAAGTTTCCGAGTGACGAATTTCGGTGATATCTTTAATATCATCGAACCTTGCTGCACGCATTCACACTTTCTTCTGTTTCTTCATAGTAGAAAAAAGTCCAAAAGCGGCAAGTATGTATAGTAAGTAGCACTTACTATCAGGTGTGTTTTTTGCTCGTTTGCCACCAACATCAATAAAAAAAAAGTCCGCTTACATCCTTTAATCAGTTTTTACAATTACCAAAAGGAAAAGAATGGGTGTCGGCACACACACCAGCAACACATAGCAAAAATAAAGTTATTAGTATATGCAAAATATGTAAGAATAATTCGCAAAAACAGCTATACAGCAAGAATATGTTTTGTTTTCACATACATATGTTCAATATAATTTTGTTAGTCTTAAAATCTGTTACAAGGCCGAGCTTACGCACAAATCGCACGTTAGCTAAAGCATAAGAACACATTAAAGACGTATCCATAGCACTCGTCTCGTATCGGTAATGCTTCGTAAGTGTCTATTTTGCTCTAAGCGTATCATTTTATTAACACGCTTATATTAGCTTGACCTATATACGTAGGTATGAGTTATGGTATGATGGAATTGTTGATTCAATAAGCACTCGGTCACCGAAGTAAAAATAATAATTATTAATTTGTATAATAATTATTATTATTATTAAGGGTGTAGATCGTGAAAATCACCGAAAAGAGTGTTACGATTTTTCATATTTAACCTATTTACATATGATTGATATCAATGATAATTTGTATATATTACAATCAAAGACCAATAAGTATGTTCATGCTTATATTAAACTCTTAAACCTAATAGTTGTTATATAATAAACGTCAACAAACGCACAAAATTGAGTAAAAATGCAAAAACATGACTTCGTATTTTTCAGATTTAACCCCATAAATCAACACAAATTGATAAAAAGAAACACTTTTTGAACACTGAAGAAACCAATAAGTATAGCTGTATACTTCTTTTTATACCTTTACAAACAAAGACTTCCTCTTTTAAAGCCCTAAAATCTAGATATATTTTAAGATAAACTTTTCATACACAAATGTATGGGATAAATCGTTCGTTTCATTCGTGCAATCTCGGTGGTCACTACGGCAGTTCCTTTCTGTAAGTGGACGCGACACCACGCTTGTCGGCTGCAGACAGGAGAATTACGTATTGTGAATTTGTGTTTTTTGTAAAAAACTGTAAGTATAACATTTTTATTATTAATTTATTTTCAGTTA
The DNA here is from genome assembly GCA_032191425.1 of Lymantria dispar. Lineage (NCBI taxonomy): Eukaryota > Metazoa > Arthropoda > Insecta > Lepidoptera > Erebidae > Lymantria > Lymantria dispar. The sequence continues at coordinate 5,929,618 of CM063445.1, read as the reverse complement.
GTAGAAAGTATCGATATAATGAATGTCTGAAAGAAAACCATGATGGAACTAGATATAAATCGTAAAAAATACAATATCTACACTAATAGGTATTATAAAGAGGAATGATTTGGATTTTTGTATGTAACGAATAAACTCAAAAAGTACTGGACCGATTTTAATAATTCTTTTATCATTCGAAAGCTACATTATCACTGAGTAACATAGGCTATTTTTTTCGCAGGACTGATTGAATTTGAGTGTCATGCCAGGGAAAAGAAAGTTTTGTACGCATTATAAAAATATGAAAGCCAAAAGATCTCGGAATAAAATGTAAGTTCCTCCCTACTTATTTATTATCGCATTTGAACAGGGTACATTACAAAGCTAATACAATATGTCATATGATTTAGATCGCCCGATTCAGACATATACGTACAATAACATGTAAATATTGGTTTGTATTATCTATATGTATACTGATAAATAAAATTGAAGTATCTGTATGTAATATCAAAATAATAGGATTTTTTTAAAAAAAAAAAGGCGACACGTTCGCCGGGTCGGCTATTATTGTCTAAATATCAAATTGTGGAAGTAGGTATGCGACAGCGCAACTTTGTCGACATACCTATACCGCCAAACAGACGCGAGGCGCCTAGCGTCTGGCTTAGGGTTGTACAAAATAAATAAAAAGTGGATAATATTGATGAATAATATTTCCAGTATTGAAAATAAAGAAAACCTTGGGGCCGAGACTCTCGGCTCGGGAGACTCAATGCTACGCGCTGTATAGAGGTAAGTTGTTATACGTAATTCTTGTAGACTTGTTATATAAATAAACAAACTACTTAGTTAGTGATGGGCGAAGACAAAATCTCAATACCTACCTATAGATTTTTTCTTGCAATATTTATTATTTTCATCGAGAGAAACACCTTAGTACCGAAATACTTCTCAATTACTTTCTCAAAAGAAAATTTACGTTCAAATAGGTGACGTCATAAAAAAACAATACCTAATGCGTAAAGAAATTATAATTTCTATTCATCAGGAACCTAATATTGTATTAATTCTTTTGCATTTAAATTAATTTTTTTTTTTTTAAAAAAAGACAAGCCATTATCTTTCTTAACAGGAACTAGTTATTGAAAACGACCAAGAGGGAAAGGTGGATGAAATGGAGGTTGGGCGTAGAGTTGTAGACGTTTCTTTTTTTTTTAAAGCTCTTCAGGCCATAGGGGATCACGGTCCAATGGATTGTAAGTTAAGTTACCTCAGTATAATAGGTGAAGTAAAAGTTGGTCTGGACTCAAAACTCATCATGAAATGTAGTATGTGTAGTATGAAATTTACTGTGTGTTTGATTGAAAAGAAAGAAGATAGAATGGAAGTGAATCATCAAATTGTATCTGGTATCATATCATCTGGTGGGAGCTACTATCAGTTAAAAACATTAACTGCCGCAGTAGCCCTACCAATCATGTCACCTTCATTATACAATGAAATTAATAATACGGTTTGCGATTGGTGGGAAAAGACAGCAGCACATTCCATGGCAGAAGCTGTCAAGGAAGAAGCGGAGTACGCAGTGTCTATAGGTAGTGTTGATAAAAATGGTACACCATTAATATCTGTTGCTGTTGACGGTTGTTGGAGCAAGAGATCTTATGGTAAGAATTTTTCCGCCTTGTCCGGCGCAGCTGCGATAATTGGCATTAAAACTAATAGAGTATTGTTTTTTGGAGTTAAAAATAAATACTGCGTAGTTTGTGCACGAGCCGCAAAGAACGACAGTCAGCCCTCGGAACACCGTTGTTTCAAGAATTATTCGGGATCATCTACCGGTATGGAATCGACCATAATAGTTGAGGGGTTTAAACGTTCCATTGTTGATCACGGTGTAATTTATAATAAATTTGTAGCAGACGGCGATTCCAGTACTTATAAAAAAATATTAGATTCGCGACCGTACGGTAATTTAACAGTAAAGAAAATTGAATGCAAAAATCATCTTTTACGAAACTACTGCAATAGCTTGGAGAAACTGTCGAAAGACACTAAGTATCCTTGCGAATTGCGGAAATTCCTAAAAGAAAGGTATTTGCGTTTAAGAACGGGTGTAAAATGCGCTATTAAATATTGGGGCGATCAAAATCAATCACTCGAAGAAAAAATAAAAAATCTTAGTGAAGATATCCTAAATGGTCCACAACACGTATTTGGTAATCACCAATATTGCAAGGAGTATTTCTGTAGACCTGATACTCGTCGAATAGAACCTGTTGGGTTGCTTCCAGCAATTGTTGGATGCGGATTAATGGACGCGGTACACATTTTAAGTAAAAGACTGTCGTATCATTCTAGAAGTTTAATTCATAATTGTACAAGTAATATAGTTGAAAGTTTTAACGCAGTGATTGCCAAATTAGTAGGGGGTAAGCGTGTAAATTATTCTTCCCGTGGTTCTTATGCGGGCCGATGCGCAGCTGCTGTTGTGTCTTTTAATACAGGATCGATTCATAGTAAAACTCATGAAGTAATATTTAAATCTAGCCCTAATCCTTTGATCGCGAAAGTGGAAAATTGTAATCGTAGAATCCGTTTAATTGCTAAACCTAAATTAAGATTGAAAAAGAGCCACAGCGCTGTATCGAAAGACGCTCACTATGGACCAAACTGCGAAAAACCTGATCTGAGTCCAGAATTATATGAGAAAGCCAAATCATCTTTTTTAGCCGATTTAAAGTTGTCTTGTGCTGAAAGAGAGGAGCTTGAAAGGTCGACCCATTTGCAAAGAAGTAGTTCTGAGTGGATGAGTACAAGGAGAAAATTACTAACCTCATCATCGTTCGGGGAAGTTTGTAAAAAACGAGAGAGCACAAGTTGTGCTGTTCTTGTTCGTAAAATCGTTTATGGTAGTAATATCTCCAGTTTGCCTGTTGTACGGTACGGTATCGAAAACGAAGAAACCGCAATTAAACAGTTAGAAATTCAAGAGAATATTAGTATACAAGGTTGCGGTTTGTTCGTCGACGATCAATATGAATTTCTTGGTACTACACCAGATGGCATTTATGCAAACGGTTTAATTGAAATTAAGTGCCCACATTCTCTAGCTGGCATGACTCTTGATGAAGCAATGGCCAAACATACCTTTTGGGTTAAGGACAAGGCTTCCAAGGGTTATGTCATAAATAAAAATCATAACTGGTATTTCCAAATTCAGGGACAGGTACATATTACTAAAAGAAACGTTTGCATGCTTGGCATCTGGTTTGGTGCTACTGTACCTATGAAAGTTTATATTATAGAAAAGGACGACAAATTTTGGGAGGAGAAAATGGAGATGAAATTAGTTAGGTTTTATTACGATTGCCTACTTCCAGAATTAGTTGATCCTCGGCAGTCACGAAGCATGCCCATTCGTGACGCGCCCAGTATCATAGAGGCTATGAAAGAGAGGAAAGAAAGAGCTTTACGTGTTATGAAAGAGAAGAACGCCTAATGATTTTGAAAGATACAGGTAACTTAACTACCCAGCCAGTCGATTCACGTAAACACGCCAGTCCAAAAGTCGTTTTAACTTAGGAACTTAGAAATCGCCTTTTGGTTTTCTGTTTTAAACGCACTTACTTATCTAGTCTTGGATTGTCATAAATCTTCCAATAGCTCAATTACTATACAATTTCTGAGTTACCTGGTGTAAAGAATCATAAAAATTGGTTCAAAAATACAGCGAATTGAGAATTCTCCTTTTTTTAAGTCGGTTAAAAGGGCTAAATTTGCAAAAAACGAAGTGACGTCACTGCGCTACGGTTTTTATTACTTACGTGAATCGGGCAGCTGGTAACGTTTTCATTCTGATAGGTTTTGTGATAGCCATTGATTTTATCATCAAATTAGCAGAAATCAGAACTTGATCCGTAATCGAATGAAAAAACATTAGAATTTTGAACTCATATTTCGTTATTGTTTAATTACATACTTTTAATTAGTATATTAATAATTTACAAATTTCTGTTAAAATTAGTAAATAAATGAATTATTTACTAATTTTTGTACAACCCTAGCACGCTTTTGAGATAATACGAGTAATGGCGACTCATATTTGTTATTGTGTAGTAAATAAATCATTTTTATACTTGTGTTTCATTTATTGACATTTTTTTTAAAACCCTAGGATTTTTTTTAGATATCGACGAGGTGATCGTAAACAAAAAGTAAGTATATGAGTTTACGCAATAGGCACATTTCCTTGCGTAGAGATAAACACACTTCCTACTGAATTTGCAATTATTTTATTGAATTAATATTTTACGAATTAGAATAAATTTTGGTAGTGAAATTACAAATAAATACATAGTTGGAATTTTAGGTAAGTAGAATACAAAAATGTCAGTCCGGACCTGCTCTTGATTGTATATTATATTATAAACTAGTAACCCGCCCTCGCTATCTTCGCTATCTTCGGCAATATTCACTTAAATTACATACTATAAAAAGCATATTGATCTATAATAAATGCACAATTTATTTAAGGTACTTAATTGGATAAGGATTAATGCTGTATTGTATAAAATCACTTAGTAAATAATCATTTTTTAGTAGAGGATAAAAAATGGTTATGGTGGGTTTATCCCTAAGAGATAGACATATGCCATCGTGGACTTTTTTGTTGAACTTTTTAAGATGGATAATACTGTAGTACATTATTTTGGTCTATCTCGTAGGGTTCAGCCAACGTTTGCAATATAAGCGCAAAAAAACGTGCTTATTTACGACATCACATTAGAAACCTCTAAATTAATCAGCGTTTCTCTACTATATTATGCATGCATTATACATATAAACCTTCCTTAAGAATCATTCTATTTATTAAAAAAAACTGCATCAAAATCCGTTGCCTAGTTTTAAAGATCTAAGCATACATAGGGACAGACAGACGGCGGATAGCGACTTTGTTTTATACTATACATAGTATCTTTTATACTATACATCATTACATTACAATGTAATGATAGAAAAACATAAAAATTGTGTCTCAACTACTCTTATTAATCTTTTAAAAAGAATCAACAGCTAGTTTCCAAAAATTCAACGTTATTGTTATGCTGTAAATATTCAAGTTCAATAACAATTTCTCAACGTGGAACGTTTGTTGCAAAACATTTTGAAAATCGCGCTCTCTAGGTCATTCATCCGCCCTGTCGGATGTTACATTAAACTTTGGCGCTGCGGTCGCTCGAAATCGAGATCTCAGGCCAACAATCTACACCCTTAATTACCACGCTGAAGTGCAGAGCAGACCACATCGCTCAACGAAGCGACGACTGCTGGGGAAGAAGGGAGCTCGAGTGGCGACCACGTGTCGAACGATGTAGTGTAGGATGACTAGGTGAACCGGCGACCTGATGGAAGTTGGTGGTATAAAGAAATAGATTTTTTAGGTCACTTATTAAATATATTAAAGCTGTTGGAATGAACAAAAACACGACTTAAAAATTTTAATTGTCAACTGACAGAAAATTTAGGTAATGAATTTAAAAGAATTATCAAAGAATTTCCACACTGAAGCTAAGAATTAGTAATCACTTGGACTTATAATCAATATAGATGTAGTCAGGTTGTCGACCTTTAGTCTCGTGTTTGCTCTGGCGCCGCTGTCAACCAGTCCACCCACTGAACGGTTTTGTATGTCATTCCAAACATTCAGTAAACGTGAGAGTAGCCTCGGTAGCTTTCAATGTACCTACAGCTGGAATGCCTTTATTGGAAAACCACGTGATTGATTGTAATTTCTTCTACCACATTATTATGTATGTTGTTCATTCATTAATGATATTTAAATGTACAAATAGTTAACGTAGAAACATTGATCTTTCGTACGAGAGAGGTTCTATGTCCAGGCAAGTAAATCCTTATTACAATTTACAAACAGTTTGCAGTCTATGTATAATTTGTCGACACACATTACTAGAAGAGCTTTGAAATTTTAATACGCAACATTTTTGGCCGACGAAGATTTCATGAGAAAAATGGCTTAAGGGACTAATGTATGTATTATGTATTTACTCGTATTCATTACACGAAGCAGTCATAGGATTCAACACTACAAGTTTGTATTGTTTTTCTTTAAACGCCTTCATTTTTATTTTTTACAATTTATTCATGCAACTATTAGATCCTACGCAATAGGGGGTTCGTCTAGGCGATTAAGGAAAAAATAATTACTTATTAAAAAAATTACTACACAAAAATAATATACCAAATCACTAATTGTAATAATTATATTATTACTATTTTTTAATAGGTGTAAATAAGATTTATTTTCATTTATGAATCTATGAAGAAGCAAAATATTATAATAATAATTTATGATTAGGTACTACTTAAAATGTAAAGTATTAAAGTTAGCGCATAAATTACAAAGATTTATGTCACGCCACTTAATCGCTCGTAAATTGTAAAACATTTTAGTAATTTTTACACAAGGTAAATATTTATTTTAAGGTTTATTTGTCTGGTATTACTAGTCTAGCTAATTTATTATTAATAACCATAAAATAAACATTAAGAATATCTATTTTTAGCTTATTATAGCATGGAATGCTTAAGGTGACCATGGGTGTGTCCCATCTTGAACGGGACAGTCCAGTCTTCAGGTTGTTCCCAGCCGTACAAAAATGCCTCATTCGTACATAAATGATCATTTGCTATACTAATAGGGGTGTGTTCTTGTTATTCTTTTAGCTTATAATATCATATTTTTAGCTATTTCTGAAAAAAATATGTTAAAGAAAAAGGAACCGTCGTTAACTGGACCAAATTGAAATGGGACCACACACACGGGAAGCCCCAGCTTTCCACTAAATAAATAATCATCTAAATCGGTTCAGTCAGTCCGAAAGTTATAAGGTAACAAACATAAAAAGGATTTATTAAGTAATACAATCAAGTTGAAACCTCCTCCTTTTTTTAAGTCGGTTAAAACAACGAAACTGTTACTCAATTATCCAGTTTTAACGTAAAAAATATGGTCACATGAAGTATGCTGCTAATATATTAGAGTTGTCTATGTTCATAAAATAAGCGTTAATAGGGCCCTATTATATCTCGTAGTAGTTACCCGCAGTCGGTGCTCGTTATCTGTGACTCCTATGACAGCTTTGATAGATAGGTTAGTTTAGAAAGCGAATACCTAACCAAACAGGATACCTCGAGGCATGATAACGATGTCCAATCCTTGTGACATTCTGTGCGTCGAACGCGTATTTATTTAAGGAAATCTTGAGGCTACTGACCTTAATCTTGTCGAGATTCCCATGTACCTCACAACATTTTTCTTGATTTTTTATTTTTAAATGACGAGGTAACATTCCCTTACTTAGCTTCGCATTTGTTTACATTTTAATATACGGTTTTATCTTTATAGATTCATCCGTTTTAATCTTAAAAATGGTTAGGCAGAGTGCAAGAGTTCGAAAGAATTAAGAATTTCTTCTTAGAAAAAGCCGTTCGCACTCTGGTTTGATTTATGTTACTAGATAGATCAATAAATCGTGCCATTTTAACGACAGATAATATTATAGATATATTATCCGTAATGCCCATAATGCCGCTTTTAGTTCTGAGAGAGAGAGAGAGAGAGATATTAATTTAGTTCTGACAATATAATTCAACAAGCCTTTCTTTTCCGCAGAAATCATACAAGACCCCTTAGAGCAGATAACATTATTGCAAGAAAAGAAAAAAGTTCTAAAGGGTTATGTCATAATGCATGTCATTTAATTTTTTCTAAAACATTTATCATTACATCTCAGCTCGTGTACGTCCCACTGATAGGCGCCTGCCTCCTCTAGAATCGCAGGAAAATTTATACTATATCACGTTGGTCAGATGAGTTGGTATGGGCCAAAAAATATGACAAAAAAAATAGGGCTGTACCAATTCCGACAAGCGGCACCCGATCACAAGTTAACTATTAGAGCAACCATTACTCCCCAGAACCACATTGAAGGTATGCAAGAGACCCACTCCATGTAGCTATCGCATGCAGAGACACTTTCCAAACTATAAAAATGAACGTGTGTACAAAGTACGCATAGCAGAAGTGAAACTTCTTTATCCTTTGTCCCGTTGTTCCTTTGTCTCTTTGTCCCTTTATCACCTTATCCCTTTATCCTCGTATCCCCTTATCCCTTTATGCCTTTATCCTTTTATACCTTATGTCCGCTTAAGCGACATGCTATCCCTACTCCACTGGAGAAAGTACTCTTTATTCGAATCGATCGTGGTGGGGACGAGAAAAAGATGGCGCGTAACGAAAAAATGTGACGCGTAACCGAAAAATGTGACGGTAAATATTTTTCCAACGCCGATAAAGAAGTTTCACTTCAATAATAAGGTAATCCTTCAACACTCGATCTGCTGTGTGGTAGCGGCTTCGAATACTACCAACCCTTGCTTTGCTCGTGGGTGTCGTAAAAGACGACTAAGAGCCCTAGATTGACCCGGACCAACTCCATCTGGTACCACTTGGGTCAATGATTACAGTCCTAAGGAGGGTTGACGTCAGGCAGGCGGCCGGTCATAAAAGTCATTGCCGAAACTTTTTGCAATATGTCAAAACAGATGACATATTGCGTCGACCCCAAGTAATTGGGATAAGAGCAAGATGATGATGATGACTCGATCTAATTAGGATTCGCATTGCAAGACACGACAGCGCAAAATTTCATTGGATTTGTTACTTAATATACAAAAACGAATAACTACGAGTACGTCTCGATATAAATCGAATAACTATATTTTTTTTTTTTTTATGGTTGGGCTATGGTATGCGCACGCGCGGTCCAATCCATCCGAGGCGATGAAAGGACGGCGCGCGGGCCCGTAACCCACCCGTACCCACGTCACCTCGTTGTTGGGCCGACCACCGGAGCAGATGTGACTTGTCGTCAGTGGTCGGCCCGACGGAATACCCTTTCGGGTAACGTCACCTCTCGACATCCTGGGACGTCGGTCGCCGTCGCGCGGTCAGCCTCTCTGCGGGTGACGGACAATTCTCCGGTCCGATCACCCGCGGCCTCAGCTAGGGTGGCATTAGGCGCAGATACTCGCGCCTACGCCGCCCGAGTCGCCGGCGGCGGAACGTGTCGCCGAATAGGAGCTCTACTCGCACACGATCCGCCGCCTCCTTCCGTGAGATTACGGCCTCACAGAAGGCGGCGACCGCGTCCCAGTTCCTGACGCTGTCGAGCGTCTGCCTGGCGATGGTCGGCAGCGCCAGGTCAGCACCTATAATCGCGACGAGTTCACGGCGCTCCCCCTCCCACGCAGCACACTCCTCGAGGGTGTGCTGCGCCGTGTCCTCGTCGCAATTGCAGTGGTGGCAGGACGGTGTGCTCTCCCTCTTGACAATCTTGTGCAGGTACTTCGCGAAGCAACCGTGCCCCGTAAGCACCTGCACCAGTCGGAAGGAAAGCACCCCGTGCGTCCGCTCCAACCACTCCATCAGCACCGGCCGGAAGGCCTCGACGGTCCTGACACCGTACCGAGGACTCTCCAGCCGGACTGCCCAACGGGCAATGACTTCCCGGCGGGCGTCGACCCGCCAGACGGTGACCTCTTTGATGGAGACCATACCGCCGCGGGCGCGCGTCTCCGACACCCGCCGATAAATGTCGGCGAGCATCTCCGCCTCCAGGTCCCACGGGGGGGTTCCGGCCAGGAGGCACGCTGCCTCCGTCGCCACCGTGCGGTAACCACGTATGGCCCTGATCGCCATGGCCCTCTGTGATCGCCTCAAGAGGGCCCTCAGCCGGACGGTCAGGGACCCTGCCCACACCGGTGCGCCGTACAGGGCCATCGACCGGATCACCCCCACGTACAGCTGTCGGCACGTAGCGCTGGGTCCGCCCACGTTCGGCATCAGCCGCGAAAGGGCGGACGCCGCGCCGACAAGCCGGGGAACAAGTCGATGGAGATGCTCCCGGAACCAAAAATGCCCGTCGAGCACCAGGCCCAAGTTCTTGATGTGGGCCTGGATGCTGATGGTAACAGACTTCACGGTGATCGAAGCGCCGGCGGGTGGCCCGGCGGTACGGAGGCCGCGGTACGGAGGCCATGGTACAAAAGGGCCTCCGTCTTTTCCAGGGCCACCCTCAACCCCAACGCTTCGATCCGCCTGACAATCTCCTCGGTGCCGAGAGTTGCCAGGCGTACCGAGAGTTACCAGGCGTGCCGCCTCCTCTAGCGTCCCACCCCGGGCTGTGACGAATGTATCGTCGGCGTAGCAAATTACGCCCAGCCCGGGTGGGAGGCTTCCTCTATATAATATAATAATAACTATATCTACGAAAGCATTATAAATTTTACTGATAGCAAACACGAAAAACATTTAAAGATTCGCAATGATAAATCGTATACTTTTAAAATTGCCGACAATCAAATTCCAAATGTGTTTTAAATTTAAATGTTTTGCATTGAAATGTACAACTTGAACGAATGCCGGTAGTTGTCGCGACAAGTCGCCGTTAGGGTACCGACGATCGAGTATTGCATACTAAATAAACCAGCAAGCTATGCAAAATAGTTTGTAAGTACAACCTGATAATGATGGCCGTGCCCGACGATCTATCAGACGTTGAGCCTTATTAGGAAACACGGCGACTGGCGTCAACCTGTGCTCTTAAAACGCACTGTATCTCAATAACAGAACAGGTATCAGACTTGATCTCACCGCTTCCATTCAATTAACATTGGCGACGAATAAAATTTGCCTATAAATTATTATTATACCGTTGCCAATTATGATTAATTTTTATAATAAAAAATGTAGATGCCAATCAATGTATGGAGAGGTATTTTGTTAATTTATGAATAGAGTTATGGATGTTAAACATAATAATAACTCAACGAAATTAAGAGTTGCGACAAAGAGATATCAAAATAAATTTTGCAATAATAATAATAAAATAAATATGATAACATTCCGGTGTAAATGGGTGTGACCGTATGGGTGTCGCATACCTATATTCTACAAAGTTGTTCGATTGATTTTAATTTTTCTCTGTTTTGGTAACTTGGATAGTTTTTGTTTGAACACCGACGGGCTTTCCGACTGCATGGGAGTTATTAATCAATGAAATCGATTAATTTATTAATCAAATGCAACTAGTCTAACTGAAATCAAATTTACTCGAGATTTCGCTTTATAAATAGCCTATATTATCAAAATACCTCTAGCTCATCGCATTAGCAACAAAGTTGTATATGAATTTCCGCAGGATATCGCTATATGCTTAAAATTTGTATTGCCGCTTTTGAACCGGATAAGGATACAAAGAAAGTGAATATTTTTTTTTACGAAAGGGACATGACAATTTTTAGTTACTATTGTGTTCGATTTAATGAAAGGCGATGACAAAAAATATCCAAGGTCAAATTTGTGACGAAGCCTGCCTAAACTAGCTATCAGTCTAAAACCGTCCTACGGAAGAGTTAACGTAGGAATTTTAAGCACTAACTTTAAACAAGTGACTACAAACTGAAATTTGCAATAAATCATCGTCATCTCAGCTGATATCCCACTGCTAGACTCCAGGCGCCTCAGAAATAGCATTTTCACTTACGATGTTGCTGGTCAGGCGGGTTGGTATAGGGTTTTATTTCGGGTTTTCCTTGCATAAATGTTAAATGGATATAATATCACTTAGTCGTCGTGTACGACACCCAAGGACAAGAAGAAGTAAGAATACAATTCACCCTGAACTGTATTCTTACTCTGTGACCACACGGACAATGTTACAAAAAATTTTGTATTACAATTACAACACTAAGATAATGAAATCACAATAATTTTCATGGATAGTGCAGGGCGTCGTTCATTAATAATGTATGAGTTTAAGGCAACGCATCGTTACGGATCCGAAGGCTTCGAGGCAAAAAGCGCTCGTTATTTGCAAAGGATAGTAATTAAACGATTTATTATTATTCGCACTTACCGAATTTCAAAACGCAATTAGCATAAAGAGCTTGTGTTCTTACAATAATTATTTGGCAAATCGGTAGCGTTTCGTGTTAACGACAATCGTGGGAAGGGACTAAATAAATGTACGAACCCGGTCCGTGACTAAGTTTTCACAGAATAATTCGCCAACGATTATACACCAAAGATTGCCGAGAGATGAACATGATTTCGAATGGCAAAAAAGGAGGATATAATGATAGAGTGAAGCTGTCAAGTCGGTTCAGGTATATAACACTTTTGAAAAATATTATCGCACGATTGTACTTTCTTCGCATATTATTCTAGAAATATATTTCTTTTTGTTAATTATTGCTTTAAAACTTGAATAACGTGTTAGTTGCTTGTTTGCAGTATATTTAAAAATCTGCGCCTGGCGGGTGGTACCATTTAGAAATTATGTATTAAGGCCTTTAACAGACCGCATGTGACATTTACCACTAACAAAAGCATTCCCAAGATGGAGCTCCATAACATTGGTTAAAAACCAAATGACAAATTATTACCGAAATCTACTGGAGAATATTCAGATTTTCTTTTAACAGTGTTTAGAGACAAAACTGCAAAGACTGCGTTGATGTTTTTTTTGTATATACAGCCGCAGATGGCTTCCACAGCTTTGCCCTAATTATGGGTAAGCGCTGAGGGCTCTCAACGCGGTGCTAAGCTGATTTATTACTCAAAGGATTGCGGATTCTGTTAATGATAGACCAATAGTAATTTGACAACATAGTACAAAATGGGCCTGATGGTATTATAATTAGCACAGGATCGTTTTAAGTGACAATTGCGAAGGGATGTCCACTGGTGATCGATGATGTGATTGGAGACGTCTGAAGAAATCAATTGATCAAACTCTTTATTGAAGCAACAAAAGCTGGCTTCAAAAGAAGCTTATGTAAGAACGTAAGATTTAAAACTTTCATAAATTCGTATAAACGTCTGAAAACCATGTCAAATCGTGTTTGAACCTTACGGAGCTTCGCCCACACTCATTCCGCGCACAATTACCTACCTACTTACAACCAGTGCTTTTAGCTCGAAATATTTTCTCAGAACGTAATTTATTCGAATTTGAACTCTATTTTTTTATTTTTGGTAAAGAATTCAGTTGCGAAAGTGTAGTTCGCTTTGCAGAAAATGCGTGGCTATCTTATGTATGTCGCAATGTAAGCATTTCACAACATCGCCGCGGTATCTCCAACGCCTACCTATATGGTACTAGCTAGGTTTGGATTCTGTTTATTTTACTTTATTTATTAAATAGATCCATTTCTATTTCATTAAATCTCACGCCTTTATATCCGACGGCCAAAACAGACTCATTACAATGCTGCGCAACCTGCACAGTTCAAGGTTTTTAATAAGAATTAAGTTCGCTGCAAAATTTATTCCCCTATTTTTAACTCTTGCAGGACGAAAATTTACAAATGCTGAAACACATTTATTTATTTTTATTAAAGATTATTAGGACCTAATTTTATCAATTTTTGAAAACAATGTAAATATATTTTTCAAAAACTTTGCCACTGTGACTAGATACCTAAAAGGGGAGTAGATACCTAAACTCTTTTGGGTATCTACTGAATTTTGTAAAATCTATTCTTAGTAACTCACAAAAAGAAAGAAGAAAGAAGAAAGAAAAATTTCATGTTTCAGTTTCAGCACGGCGTTGATGAGTTTGTCAACTAGCTTCTTCATATATACCTATTCACAGCGATGGCACAACAGTATCGTATTTGCTTACCTTCCAGTTCGCTGCCTACCGCTAAACGCACCGCAGGTCCTAACGCAAGACGTCTGAAATACGGCTGCGAGTGAACGAATAACATTCCCTCTAATGCCCAGCCCCAAAAATCGAATTAAAATTCCAAAACAAGACAATAACGTCGGACCTGCGATTCGATTCCGAAACCATGTATCATCATCATCATCATCATTTCAGCCTATTACCGCCCACTGTTGGACGAAGGCTTCCCTCAAGTTTCGCCACAGATGCCAAATGCCACCTAGCAACTTTCACCAGGTCGTCGGTCTACCTAGTGGGGGGGCGTCCTACACTGCGTCGTCCGGTAAGTGCTCACCACTCGAGAACCTTTATACCTCAGCGGTTGTCGGTTCGTCGAGCGATGTGGCCCGACCATTGCCACTTCAGCGTGCTAATTCTTGGTGCCAGTTACACTCGTTTACTGTGGCTTTTTGAAATCTATCTCGCAGAGAAAGCCCCAGCATAGCCCACTCCATAACACGTAATCATTTATGTAGTTGATTAATTTTTAATTACTCCATTCCAACAATATAAATATTTGCATGATCCGCAGTTAAGTGATATTCGATGTACCTATGTACCTACATATTTCGTGTACAACAATCATTATGAGAATTTTGTGGGCTAATCTAAGAAAGTCAATAAATACGCTTTGCTTTTCTGAAATATCGACGATTATTGACTGCCATGGGAAATTAATAAGGGGTGGTGACACATTGCATGCTTAACCCATTACCTAGCACACTTAAAAAAAATAAGAAATTTGGAAAATTATTTCTCATTCTATATTTATACACTTGAAGTGTATAAAAAAAAACGTAGAACGTGTTCCAACATGCCACAGCTCAGGTAAAACATATTCAAAGGAAAGGAACTTTAGTTTTGTTATTGACACAAAACAATGGCTTCTGCTATTTCTATTCATAGACAAACATAGACCATATAATCGGATGTAAACGAAGGCATTGCCATTTGCAGTACACGTAATTATCTCGAAATTGCAGATTATAATTATATTTTAGCAAATAGCTAGGGTGAAAGTCCCATACAGCGTTGTTAGGTGTCCGGATAAAGCCGGGCATAGGCTTTTTGATGTGTTCAGTCAAAATAAACGGTATCCGGCTTGACCAGGTTTTAAGAGCGAGTCTAGTATATAAAATTAAAGAGACTTAATTCGCTGCACGCAATGCAGTCGGGAAATTGAAATCCAAGTAAGTTGCTGCGCTAGGGCGAAAAAGAACTGTCATTTTTTTTCACTAATTGTTTTGCGCCATATAGCAAACCTTACTGCTATTCTAGGGCTATTTCGATATCACTGTAGATACTCCTTTGAACAAGACTTCGTCTCCACTCGATTATTTTATATAATTTTTACAAATTTGTTGCGATACAACTACTCTTACTATCACCGATTTCGATATATCGATAGGTAATATTTAAACGTTACCGACATATCGATATTTGTATCTGATTCATCTCTAAATTAAACATACATACTACAGGTACTTACCACTATCTATACAACTGATAAGACATTTCAGCTTGTCGTTTAAGCGCTTATTACACTACACGTTATTCAGGGCCCTGAATCTCTAGGGGTGCTGTACGACAGCTAAATAGTGGAACCTGTGTCACCTTTAGCGAAATAACAGTTTCAGAAAACTGTTCCAAAATAACAGCCTGTTGTGCTGTAATACGAGAAAAAAGGGGAAATAACCATTATTTAGGAATAATGTTTAGAAGTGGTTTCAGTGTTTGTTCCTAAAATGAAAACGATATATTTTAATCATAAAAATTATCAACCATTCATTTTTAATACATTGTTCTTTGTAAATAAAACTACTTTTACGGAATATATCGCGTTTGTATTTGATTTACGATTGCCCGACGTTTCGAACACTTTGCAGCATTCATGGTCACGGGCGGACTAAGGTGTCTCACGTCCAACAAGTAATCGTTATTACAGACATAATTATCTACCCGATACAGAAAACTAGTTATAAATTTATTAAATTTGACCTTGTTGACATTGTTCTTTATTAATTTAACTACGTCCTTTCCACTATGGAGGTTAGAAGTAAGCAGAGCCATCTCAGTGTATTAAAAAGTATCCGTTGAAAGGGAGCAAATTGAAGTGGCGCTATAGCATCAAGTGGGAGAATTTTAAGAAGAGCGCCACAAATTATTAGGGTAGGATACTAAACTGAAAAAGGAAAAAGAATCCGCTTTGTTACAGCACATTTTTTAAAATTATCATAATATATAGACAAACATGAGTATCATTAATTTGTCACAAGATTTAGTATTCGTTGCAAGAAATATTACGATAAAAAATAAATGCTCTGATTATACTGTATGTGTTTGTCTAATATTACTAGTTCCATTTGAATCATAATGATATGTTAACAAAAATATTATTCTATCAAAATGTGAATATCCAATCTAATGAACACAACAGGCAAACAGAAAACAGTTGTCAGCTGAGAACAGAACAGTTTTTTTCGCTTTCCTACAAATGTAATTGTTTATGCTAGAATAGAGAATAGCATGTTCCCTACTTTTATTCTTTCTAACAAATGTGATCTGCGTAGGATAGAATAGAGAAAGCATGTTCCACGTTCAGATGTGTTCGGATGGGTTGTTACGCCGATTTATAGACAACAGTTCCATGCTGTTATATTTCAAAACCGTATTTATTTTATTTAGGTATTTAACTGATTTGATATATACGCCTCTTATACCTTAGTATAACTTAGCACCCCGACGCCGCGAATCACCGCTTCATCGCCGACGAAGTGGAACGTTGTACCAATCTCTCGCGCTCGTTAGGAAACGACAACCCCGATCAGCCTATCCCAGTAGTGACCACCGATGAGGTCGAATCGTTAGTCAGGGGTCTTAAAACCAGAAAAGCCCCAGGTTCGGACGGAATCTCAAATAAAGTCATTAAATTATACCCCGCCCACTTGATAGTCCTGTTGTGCTGCATCTTCAATGCAGCACTAAATAATAACATCTTTCCCGCGCAATGGTAAGAGGCCGTGGTAATAGGAATACACAAACCCGGCAAGCGCCGTACCGAACCCAGTAGTTACCACCCGATTAGTCTACTAAAAGGTCTAGGTATGATCTACGAACGAATAGTTCTCAGTAGACTACGTACATTCGCCGAGGCTAACAACCTCGTTCCCGACGCACAGTTTGGCTTCCGAGCTAAACACAGCTGCGTACAACAAGTTCACCGCTTCGTAGAATACACAAGTAGTCAGTTCATCATGAACAGATATACGGGTGTATTATTCCTAGACGTAGCGAAAGCATTCGACAAGGTTTGGCATGAAGGCCTAATCTACAAACTCTATCTCCTCAAGATCCCTCACTACTTAATTCTCATTATACATGACTACTTAAGTCATCGCAGCTTTCGCTACAGGGTGGAAAGGACGTTGTCGACCTCCCACCCTATCAAGGCCGGCGTCCCTCAGGGGTCGGTCCTCTCCCCATTTCTCTTCACGCTATACACTAGCGATATGCCCAAATTTAACCGGGTACATAAAGCGCTTTACGCTGATGACACCGCACTCTTTTGTGCTGGTAGATCCCCGACAACAGTAGCCAAGACTCTCCAAACAGCGGTTACCGCCCTAGCCAATTGGTTTAGGAAATGGAGATTAGAAATCAACCCCGAGAAAAGTCAGGCGGCCATGTTCACTAGACGAACTGCCCGTTCCTACTCTATCGATAGCATTCCCCCCCTTAAAATTTTCAACAAGCCGGTCACTTGGACCAGGCAGGCCAAATACTTGGGTGTGACCCTTGACGATCGACTCAGCTTCGACCCTCACATAAAGCAAGTCCGCGCACGGGCAGCCTTTGTGATGAGCCGTCTCCACTGTCTACTCAACTCTAGGTCGCGTATGCCCCTGAGTAGCAAAGTCCGACTTTACACCACCTGCATACGGCCTATCATGACCTATGCCAGCGTGGTGTTCGCGCATGTTAAGCCACACAGGATCCACAGGCTACAGACACTACAAAATCGTTTCATGCGCCGAGCTACGGGAGCACCGTGGTTCATACGAAACGTCGATCTCCACATCGACCTCGAACTGCCGACCATCAAGCAGTTTATGAAACTGTGCTCTCAGAGCTACTTTGACTCTGCCATGACACACCCCAACCAACTAGTGGTTGGGGCGGCTTCCTATAGACCCTCCAAAATCTCATCCATCCGACGTCCTCGTCACGTCCTCGACGAAGAGGACGACAAATCACACTCGCTCAACAAAGAGCCTACACGGCCCGCGAGGCCTTAACAAATAAATATCCGCGGTTCCGCCCTCGCCGTCGAGGTGCGTAGCCGCACCGCGCAAAAGTCACGACTAAAAACGTGGGCACGCCCACTTTGCCTCCAGCGACGCCCCAAGCCGAGGTCCGTTCCCCACAGGGGGAGCCCTTGGGCGATGTTGCTTAGCATACTTTTCTCCGGGTTGAGAGCCCTCAGCGCTCACCCATAGTCCGCGTCAAGCTGTCAAGGCCATCTGCAGCCAACAACTGTACACACACAAAAAAAAAAAAACTAGTATAACTTAAGTTTTGCTGTAACCGTCTCAAGTGTTGCACGTCCGCTACAATGGCTCCTACATTGTCAAAACAAAAAATTGCTTTTGCTGTAGCCGCTGTAGTTTCAAGCATGAAAATTAAAAAAAGATAAGTGGTGTTGAATTTGAAGAGCTATTAACTTTAGTAACTCCTTTTATACAAAAACAGGACACAATTTTAAGAAAAAGTATAAGCCCTAGAGAAAGATTGATTCCCTGTGGGACCTGGAGGCGGAAATGCTCGCCGGATTGTATCGGCGGGTAACGGGGGTGCGAGCGGAGGGCGGTGTGATCTCGTTAAGGGAGCTCACCGCCTGGCGCGTCGACGCCCGCCGAGACGTCATTGCCCGTTGGGCAGTCCGGCTGGAGAGGCTTCGGTTCGGGGTGCGAACTGTGGAGGCCTTCCGGCCGGTGCTGATGCAGTGGTTGGAAAGGCGACACGGGGTGCTCTTTTTCCGACTGGTGCAGGTTTTGACGGGGCATGGGTGCTTCGCCAAATACCTGCACAGGGTCGTTAGGAGGGAGAGTACACCGTCCTGCCACCATTGCGATTGCGACGAGGACACGGCGCGCCATACGCTCGAGGCCTGCGCGGCTTGGGCAGTGCAGCGCTGTGAACTCGTCGCAATCATCGGTACGGACCTGACGCTACCGGCTAGGGCGATGGTCGACAGCGTCGGGAATTGGGACGCGGTCGCAGCCTTCTGCGAGACAGTGATCTCGCGGAAGGAGACAGCGGATCGCCTGCGCGAGGAGCGCAGCCTCGATGAGGAGATCCGCCGCCGGCGACTGGGGCGGCGTAGGCGCAACTATCTGCGCCTCATGCCGCCCTAGCCGAGGCCGCGGGTGACGTGACCGGGGATTAGTCTGTCACCCGCTGAGAGGTCGACCGCCTGAGGAAAGACCGACGTCCTCCCCGAGGGGGGGACGTCGGTCAGTGGGAGGGCACCCCAATAGGGGGTATTCAGTCGGGCCGACCACTGATGTCAAGTAACCCTGCTCCGGTGGTCGGCCCAACGACGAAGGCGACGTGGTTTTCGGGTGGGTTGCGGGAGTTGCGTGCTAAGCCCCTCTGTCGCCCCGGACGGAGTGGTGCGAAGGCGCGCCGACCGCAGCCCACGCACAAAAAAAAAAAAAAAGAAAAATTGATTGTCACATTGAGGTTTTTAGCCATGTATTAGAAATGAATGGTTGATAATTTTTATGATATTATATCATTTTCATTTTAGGAACAAACACTGAAACCACTTCTAAACATTATTCCTAAATAATGGTTATTTCCCCTTTTTTCTCGTATTACAGCACTGGCTGTTTATTTTGGAACAGTTTCCTGAAACTGTTATTTCGCTAAAGGTGAAACAAGTTCCACTATTTAGCTGTTGTACAGCACCCCTAGTGATTCAGGGCCCTGAATAACGTGTAGTGTAATAAGCGCTTTAGTCATTTGTGTATCTTCTTGTTTTGTAAAAAAATGTGAGTTCATGAAAAAAAAAATATAGTACAGACTATAAATGTAGCATAATTATACGGTGATAATTTCGCAGACAAGAGCTACTGTTAAGTCATTTAGTAATAATAGAAAGTATTCCTACAAAATAAGATCAACTAGTGATGATAAAAATAAACCACCTGCTAAACAGCATCATTTAAAAATATAATTATCAAATAACGTACGAGTTTGTTATGATTTATATCAAGATAAGTATGATGCATAACCGTTTATCATTACCACATTAAATAGGTGTGAAATAGCGCGTGATTCTCACCTGAATTTGGTTGTGCCTGTAAATCTACCGCCGTCAACATTCCGTTCTTTTCAAATATAGTTTTTACATTTGCACAAGTTCCTTCAGAGTCAGCGGCAGATGCGATATTTAACAAGCAAGATGCCAACATTAAATACAATATTTGGCTCCTCATTCTCAATCCGAAAATCGATTTTTTGTTAGACGACAATTTATCACAACACCACTCTTTCACAGCCATGTTCTCGACGCGCGAATATAAGGGCGTGTTACACTTTTATAAACAGTTCATAAATAAAAAGGAGTAAATTACTATGATTTAAAACTTATATTGCGGTAGTATTCAAATTCACGCCACACGCCCGATGCGCGACAACTCAACTACGATCCATTATGGTCGCGGCCCGACTGCCGACTGGACAAGGACAGCAAACTACATTAATTAGCAGACTGAAGTGAGCCGAAAGCGGGAGAGATGCAAATGCAACCATGAATGAAAAGCAGCTACTAAAGTTACCGCTTGAATAAAATTATTTCTACCCAGAAGGACTATATCCTACTATTTTTTTCTAATATAATTTTATTGACAATGTCTCTAAAAATATTTTATTTTACTTTATTTTCTCTAGTAATTAGTTAAAGTACTAAAACACTTTAGGAGATCAAAAATGAAAATATAATCTACTTTATTTTCATAATTATATTTCACATTTTACTTCAGCTTGTACAATAAAGTTACTATATTACTCAATAATAAACCATGTTATTTTATATAAAAAACTAATTTCACATGTCTTTATAGTTCGATAAAAACTAATTAAACTTACGAGTGTATCTAAAATACACGAAATTGATGTGCAGTTTTAACGATTTCATTGCTCTTGGTCATAGTAGTTTACATATAAATACTATAATACATTTTAAATTAAACAACTTTACGGATTTTATTGCATTTGTATTTGATTTTTGATTGCTGGACGTGAGATATCTTAGTCCACCCGTGACCATGAATGCTGAAAGTATTCGAAACGTCGTGCAATCAAGAATCAAATACAAACGCGATAAAATCCGTAAAGCAGTTTTATTTAAAACGTGGAATACTCGCGTAAACATCAGAAATCATTATTCTATAATACATACATACATACTTAGATTCACGCCTCTTGCACATAGGAGTAGGCAGAGACCACTTCCCTCCACTTGCTACGATCCTGACGTACCACTTTCGTCGTTCCAGATTCATTAATCTCCTCATGCATGTTCTTCTGTTTAGAGAACTTCTAACCTGACCTTTCTTAAGAACGTCCCTGAATTGATCGTCTAACGTACGCCTTGATCTTCCACTTACAACACTGTCGTTCACATTCACTCAATAAATTCCCTTTGTCAATCTCCTTTCATTCATTCTCTCTACATGACCAAACCAACTTAACATACCTTTTTCAACCCTAGTGACTACATGTACTTTTATACCACAACGTTCCCTAATCACTCTGTTGTTAATTCTGTCACTCATTTCCACATCACTCATGCTCCTTAGCGCTCTCATTTCCACAGCATTAACTCTATTTTCGTGCTTCTTTTGCCATACTCAGCTCCAGCAGCATCCATAAATTAGGGTTGGTACAAGCACGCCCCTATGCACAGCCAGACGAGCCTTCCTAGACAGACTCTGGCTGCCCATAAATATGCGCAAAATACCATGCACCATATTTTCCTTACACACTTTTCTTTCAATATCACTTCCACATTTATCATCTCTCTTAAAAGTAGATCCCAAATATACAAACTCTTGCATTTGTTCTAATATTTCTTCTTCTACATGTATCTTGCACTCCGCCATACTTTCTTCTCTTTCAAATATCATAACTTTCATCTTCTTTACATTGATTTTTATTCCTTTACTTTCAAAAGCGCCATACATTGTTGTTACCATCTCTTGCAACTAGTCCATTGACGAAGCAAGTACGACTTAACCATCAGCGTAGAGAAGACATTTGACAAGTAAATACTATAATATACTATATAATATTTTACTCAAAAAAACATTATTTCGTTATTTGTTTGCAATGGATAAACAAAAAAGAAATTGAAAACAAAAAAGGTTATTAAAAACGCAAAAAGCTTTTTGTTTGCCTACTTTATGTAGCTCACAAATTCTTTTTTTATTGCTAATGGTGGCAAACGAGCAAACAGTATACCTGATGGTAAGTGATACTGCCACTCATGGACCTTTGCTAGGCCGCTGCCTATCATGAATAAAGTGGAAGGGAGGGTGAATGCATGCAATGAGGTTCTGTGATACTAAAGGCATTATCAAAACCCACCACAAACAAACACCCTTAGAAAGTTGGAATTCCAGCTCTTTCGTTCACCGAATGATGCGCAGTAATAAAGTGTTACTGCTCAAACGTCGACTTTCTGCGAGAGTGTGGTATTACTCCGGACGGACCAGCCTGCTACTGGAGACAGACAACTGTCAACAGTGTTGTCTTATCACTATTAAACTACTGCCAGTATACAAACATAGTATAATAACCGCCTCTGCTGTGACCATTTTAAAAATCTATCTAAAAGATGAGTTATAGACTGCCAAATGGACTTTATGCATTTTAGTAGCTTTTTCGCAGGTACAGTTGCAAATTGATATTAGAATGTATTCCGTCATACATTTTAAATAAATAAAGGTTACACAAAAGTTCTATGAAGCCTTCTAAAGCTATAAGCCTTAAATGTTTTAAATAAATATACTATATGATTCTTTTTTGTAATATATTTGCAACATTAACTAGAATGACATTAGTTTGACAAATAGCGTACCCAATCTATGATTGGTTCGTACTATTTTGTTACATTCTCTACACCAATAGATGTCAAATAATGCAAAGTGCTTGCTTACTATTAGTTGTTATTAATTTGACCGTTTTGCTGATTGCCTCTTGTTTATGTTTTTAATTTTTTTTTTATTTGAAATTAGACGTAAGGTTATTCAATAGTTGTGTGCACGTAAAATTTAAAATAAAGCAATTAATTTCATTTAAATCATTGTGAATTAAATTAAACAAAATTATTTACGTGTAGTTCGTAAATAAGAGTATTTGTTTTAAGTTTTAATTCCGTAATATTTTATATAATCGGTAATCATGAGGTTAAATTTGTTAAATAATGTGTCTCGGATTATTGGCGCTAGATATTATTCAACACCAAACTTCAAAAAAGTTACACATTGTATTTTTGACATGGATGGACTTTTATTAGGTAAGTTATGTTGGAATACGACCTTGTATAATAGTCAATGTTATTAGATCGCAAGGTTACATAAATATAACGTACGAATACACTTTTACATATTTATAGCAAGTTCATTTGAAAGGAATCGATTTATATTAATGCTAAGAACAGTTTCTAAAATACATCAAGAATTAAACAATTTCCTAGCGCAATTTTTTAATTTATTCATCGCGACCTTTCTTCGCGTGGCGTAATATGAGGGAGGCCTACGTCCAGCAGTGGACGGCGATAGGCTAAAATGATGACCTTTCTTTCTTTGCCGTGTGCTGGCGGAAACGAATATTACCATCCCTTACATTGTAAAAAACGACTTAGAATTTGCCAATTCCATATGATGACGTCTGGTCAACAAATACATTACCAAGGAGGGTTGATGTCAGGCCGGCAGCTGGTCATAAAACTAACGGGTTCGGAGCCCTCAGCGCTCACCCATAGTCCAGGCTAAACTGTAAAAGCCATGGCTTATAGCTATACACGCACAAAAAAAAGTTAGTCAAACATTCTTAAATTGTGGTTGTTTTTCAATTAGATAACAGCATATTTATTATACATATTATGACATAAGTAGTACAGGTTGAAACATAATTTAATTGCATAATTATTTCTTATAATATATATTCACTATTACACCATTTTTTTTTCTGTTTGGTGACCGAGTAAAAATACAATTTACCACTCCCTATCTTGCCTGTGGATGTTGTAAAAGACGACTATGGTATATAATATGCATATATCTGTGTATAACATCTGTGCCAGAGAAGAAAAACTCGAAATGAAACCCTATAACAAAGTGTCTGACTAGCATGGTATAGTGTAGTGGGTCAATTGCCCTCCCATTGTGTAGGAGGCCCGACCCCAACAGTGGGACGTATGTGGGCTGCGATGATGATGATGATTACGCCATTTTGAGCTGTTACTTAGTTTAACTGATTTGACAGCTATTTACTACCAACCCTTAAGATTGTTTACGAGTGTCGTAACAGATGACTAAGAGCTCTATATGGACCTGGATCAGCCTTATCTAATGCTGTCTTGGTCAAAAATTACATTTCCGAGTAGAGTTGACGTAAGGCAGGCGACCATTCGTAAAACTATGCCATATCCTTTGCAATATGGACGATTGTAAAAGAAATGTACTCTTCGATTCTTCAATTATAGATTCAACGGGGTTGATAACTCAAGTAAATGGTATCCCATTTATGCTCTTATCAGAGCAAGACGATGATGACTTTAAGTAGTTCAAACGTTAGGATATTTTTGTAGCATATTTATCCTGTATGGTATTCATCTTTGTGTGGTGATGGAGTGAGAATACAATTCACCACCTTGCCAGTGGGTTTCATAAAAGACGACTAAGAGATTGTAATATGCATACAACATCTATTCAAGAGAAATCTCATAACAAAATCCTATACCAATACCGCCTGACCAGCCTGATATAGTAGGTCAATTTCCCTCCCATTGTGGAGGAGGCTCTAGCCCAGCAGTGGGACATAAATGAGCTGTCATGATGATGTTGATATTTATCATAATAATAGTTCAAACTTTTTTTACAGACACGGAACTGGTGTACAAAAAAATGATAACACAATTATGCGCTAAATATGGACATAAATATACTGATGAGCTGATGATGAAAGTGCTCGGAGGCACTGAACAGCGTCTATCAGAAATCTTGTGTAAAGAACTTAGTCTTCCCATCACTCCAACAGAGTTTCGGGATCAACTGTTAGAACTTGGAGACACTATGCTGGCTAACACTCCTTTCTTGGATGGTATGTACAATATAATTTTCGACTTCTTCATTACAATTTTCTGTGGGAATTATAAAGACTGTCTGACAAACTTATATGGCCCTATTGATTTCTGATGTTTACGCGAGTATTCCGCTCTGTTCTGGTGGTAGTATATTTTATTACATATTTTATATATTACATTTGTTAGATTTAAATTAATTAATTGTCATAATAATTACTACAAATTTAATGTTTAATAATTTCTAATCATAAACAATATAATTTTTTCATATAGAATCATTTTCTTCTTGTACTGTTAATAAGTTTGTACCAAAAATGGGGGTCAAAATTTAATATCTATTTTTCTGTAGCGGGTAGAAATGTCTGTAATAACAATAACTTGTTGTACATCAGACATCTTAGTCCACCAGTGATCATGAAAGCTGTAAAGTGTTCAAATGTCAGGCAATCAAATACAAATGCGATAACATCAGTAAACTAGTTTTATATTGCCATCTCGCCTCTCAAGCATAGCGATTATAGCATTACTGCCTGCTTACGGAGGCTTATATCTATCTAATGGTGGACATTGATGGGCTGATGAATAAATGGATATAATTTATTGTAAACTATTTTTTTATGTTAGCTCTACAGCTATGTCTAATATCAAATAAAAATAATTTAATTATCTTCAATATCACAGTTATCTGAAAAATTGCATGAAGTTTTGATAACACTAGCCCACTATACCTATTGCCTCACCCCTGAAACATCAACAACTGAAAAAAATATGCAAGTAATCAAACATGGTTTGTATATTATTCACTTGTGATAGAAGGAGAAAGCACTATATTTATTAGCTGTTAATATTTTACAAATAATTCCCAAACTCGTATGTCATTTGTGCAGTCAGTTTATTTTTCTTACAACAACCAGTTATGCTTATAATGATATTATTAATATTCCTATATCAATTTTCGCCATCAACACCTACATTTTAAGTAACACTTAAAGCAGTCGTCGTGACACATAAAATCAATGATTAATTGCTGTTATTCCCATGCATTGCTTTAAACTTCTTTAAATAAAACAGGATTTAAAACAGTTTAGAACTTTATACATTAGCTAAAATTTAAGTTTGTGTATTGTTGGTGAATACTTGTATTATTCCAGTTCTCGTCAAGAACCCCTAACATTTATATACATAATTAGTTCCACACAAATATGTTAATTTTTTTTATTGCTGTTGGTCAAAACGTGAAAACGAGCAAACAGCACACCTAATGGTAAATGATCATGCTTGAGGCCACTACCTTTTGTGAAGAAAGTGAAGGGAGTATGAATGCGTGTAATGAGATTCAGTGATACTAAAGCAATCACCAAAACCCCCCACACGCAAACGCCCTCAGAAAGTTGGTCATCCGGCTCTCTCCCTGATGGAACGAAATACAGTAACTATTGCTGACGTTGATTTTCTGCGAGACTGTGTTATTACAAATAAGATTAAAATTGATAATGTATTTTTTTTTTTGGGTAGGTCACGGTCGGCGCATTCCTCGCTCCACTCCGTTCGTGGCGACAGAGGGGCGTAAGGACGCATACCCGTAACCCACACGTGACACGTCGCCCTCCTCGTTGGACCGACCACCAGAGCAGGGTGGCTTGTCGTCAGTGGTCGGCCCGACGGAATACCCCTTGAGGAGTACCCTCTCCTCGACCGACGTCCCCCCGGGGAGGACGTCGGTCTTTCCTCGCGCGGTCGGCCTCCCGACGGGTGACAGACTAATTCCCCGGTCCAGTCACCCGCGGCCGCGGGTGGAAAATTGATAATCTGATCCGTAATCCGTAAATGATATACATTTAAAGTTATATTTTCTATTAGCGTGATAATGATTAAAATTACTTCACAGCTACAAGTATCATTCTACTAATATAATTATGTACTAAGGTGTTATGTAATGATTTGCTGAATTAATTAGTGTCTTAAAGGTGCGTGCCAAGTTGTTTAACGTAACCAAAGTCAATGGTCACGTGAGATTTTCAGCTTTATTTTGCGTCATTTACAAAATTTATTTTATTTTCCAATTGGTTGTGCCATTTTTTATTTTGTTGGAACGCCGACATCGCCGCTTGGGCTTTTGACTGTTATGAGTATTCGTTCTATGTTGGCTTTTCGCCTAAAAATTCTTAGGACTCCCGCCCTTTTCGACTACTCGTTGTACGTTAGCTTTTCGCCTTTTAAGTACTCGCGATAGGTTGGATCTCCGCCTTTTGACTTTTCGACCTGTGAGGACACTTACTCCTTGTATTGTTTCTTGATCTGACGATGACCTTATATTACATAGCTAACATTCGGAGGTGTAGTTTTCACATATTTACATAAACTTTATATGAAGCTCCCAAACATATAGGATTCCTCGCAAATTAATATTTTAGAACAAATATTTATGAATTACATAGAGTTGTCTTGTATGGAGTTCTAATTTATTGTCTAGCATCGTCTGCACTTCTTCTTTGAAAAGTCAGATTGGCATACTGTAAGTGCAATATGGGATCCTCTGCAAAGTGATCCACTAGTTACAAGGTAGAAAAGAACTACCTATTTGGTCTATTGGCATGAGAAAATAAAATATTTTTGAAGTTGATTGATCGCGGACGTGCGTATCCTAACAGATTATCTATAGTGGTAGTGCCACGCTGTTAACAGTTTGCTTTCTACAACAATAAATGGGCCAACCCAACCGGGATAGTACAACACTCTCATACAAAATCGACGCTTGAGTAGTAACAATTTGCTGCTGAATTTTGTTCAGTGTCTGAGAGAGCCAGAGATCCAAATGCCCCGCTTACGGTAATCAGCGACCTAACTGTGACCATGTTCTTGCGAAAATCCACGACGGGATGCTTGCCTATCTAATATCACAGGCTATTATAAAAAAAGTAAGCCGTCGCTCAGGACGCCTGGCAGATGTGAAACTTCGAAATTATTTTCTACAAGTATATATGATTTATTCATATATACTTGTAGAAAATAGATTACGACAGGAACTAATATGTAAAGTATTGAATAAAATAATACGATTTCTACTATTATTTAAAATATTACAAAAAATTATATTAGTTCACCGCTCAGTCGCTTACGACCTAACATAGCGGCACTACGTCTCCCTCATACACTTCTACGTAGTTCAAATCAAAAGGATCGGTTATCGGAAAGTATGATCTAGCAAACACAAATAACGACATCTATCGAGCTAAGACTAAATCTCAGCTACAAAATATATTTTATAAAGAAATCTCTAATCCTGTAATAATGGTGATGATAATGAGACAAGCTCTTAATCTCAATTATTTTATCGTCATTGGTCCTTGTTAAATTAACAAATTTTAAATGAAATCTGACTGTTGAAAGTGGGTCAAGATGTAATTCCTAGGAGTCTGTAACACAAACAAATAAATATACATCTGAAACTAATATAACACCTATAAAAAGCGATTGTCCAGTTTTCGTACATGAAAGTACTGTAAGTAGGTATGGCATACTTATGTTGGAAAGTTAGAGAATTATACATTATTTTATAGAAGTATATATGCATAAAAGAACAGATTACGACAGGAACTAAAATAGCACATTAATAAAAATAATATTACGATTATTTTTCCAAGAAAATGATGATTTTTATTCAATAAACATTTATTTTCATTATAGGTAATACTTTAAGCGTACTAGATGGCGTTGTACAAATATTAAATCGCACTATGGTTTCGTTACAAAAATGTACACATATGTATCCGGATTTTTATTTGTAGATACGGGTTGAGAGCCCTCAGCGCTCACCCACCAGTCCGGGTAAAGGTGTCACAGCCATCTGAGGCTAACAACTAAGTCACACAAAAAAAAAAAATATTTGTAGTTAATTAAAATGGTGTCGCGAAGCGTGGCGTTAACGCCACGCGACAATCGGGATCACCCTCGCCTATAGATGTTTCACATCAAAAATCTATCCAAAAATGTTAAGGTAAGGTAATAGATTGGAGGTGATTATTTCATTTCAGCTCATATACGCCATACTGCTGGGCTCGAGCTTTATAATAGGACGAACCTCCTCAATACCAAACAGGTCATACAATATATAGATATATACAATATATAAACAATATATATATATAGTTTTATTAAGTGTTTTCCCTTTCTTGCACAGATGTTATAGGAATATCTCTTAGTCGTCTGTTACGACATCCACGAGCATTATAAGAGGTGGTGAATTGTATTCTTTCTCCGTCATCATACGTGCAAAGGGAAAAAAATAGGTTGTAGTAATTGACTGAATTTTAATTGTAATTCAACATTTCAATTTACATGCACAGGTGCTGAGAGATTAATTAATCATCTTCACAAAACGAAGGTGCCCTTTGCTCTAGCTACTTCATCCAGTGCAAGATCAGTTGAAACAAAGATTGCGGCACACAAAGAAATCTTCTCATACTTCAATCATATGGTAATGGGTAGTACCGACAAGGAAGTCAAGTTTGGAAAACCACATCCTGATATCTTCTTGGTAGCAGCAGCTAGATTTCCCGATAATCCACATCCCACTAAGGTATGTATGTTCCTAATTGATGTTGTTTTGTCAAAAATTGTTATCAAATAAAATTTTGCAGAGGGCGTAGCGATTGACGTAATCTGCCAAGTGTTGTGGAAGTGGACCCGCAAGGTCCAAATTTTGGGTCTGCATGTAATTAGAGTACCTACATTTGCAAAGTCCCCCGCATTACTAGTATTATTAACTTAATATAGGGTTTTATCATCTTTGCCGGGCAGTTCATCGGGGTCAGGGCATCAGTAGTAGTGTTCAGTCGAATGCTATGGATAGGGTAACAAATTCAAGTTTACAAAATTAAATTATCAAAAAAAAAATAAACTACCACGGGATCGGAACGCGACCGTGAGAAGATCCGGCAAGAAACTCAGCAGGCTTGTCTATTATTTTTAATTTTAAAAACGGTAGGTTATTGGGCCACGTATCGCTCTTCCGTCGCCCGTGGACGGATTGAGTGGTGACATATTCGGACCACTGCCTGAGAAAAAGAGTAATTTTTATTTATTGAATTTTCCTTTACCCGAGAAATCACTTGATGGTCAGTAACAGCTCTTTCCTAGAAAACTTATACCACCAAATGTGATCGTTAACCCATACGGTTTTTGTTACTTTATGTTAACTCTTAAAAGATCTCTTTTGATTTAGCTCATTGAAAGTCCTAAATCACATTAAAAGGCAATAAGCATCATCTAATGTGGCGGAGGTCCACAATCGTATTACGTAATACTGATGAAATTTAATCAAAACAGCAATTGTAAATAAACCTATATTACGGATTTTATCGCGTTTGTATTTGATTTATGATTACTCGACGTTTACAGCATGGACGGACTCCTTAAAATAATTTTTATTTACAATTTGCGTAAACATCAGAAATTAAAATAGCAACTTAGGATAATATATTCTGTATTCCTAAGGCCATCACAACTGATCTTGCTCTATAGCGACTTTTCACATTCGAGTATTTACCATATCGAATTACTTACTTCAATTTAGATCCGATAGGTTATATGCAAAGACGTTTAGAAAACTACTTTTACGGATTATATGGCGTTTGTATTTGATTTATGATTGTCCGACGTTTCGTTTCGACAAGTAATCGTTATTACAGACATTTATTTAACGATTACTTGTTGGACGTGAGACACCTTAGTCCGCCCGTGACCATGAATGCTGCAAAGTGTTCGAAACGTCGGGCAATCATAAATCAAATACAAACGCGATATAATCCGTAAAAGTAGTTTTATTTACAATGTGTAGTGCTCGCGTAAACACCAGATATCATTACGTTTAGAAAAGCCATTGTTAAAATTATATAACTGTCTTTCCAGTGCCTAGTTTTCGAAGATTCTCCCCACGGTGTAACAGCAGGCGTGAAGGCTAATATGCAAACAGTTATGGTGCCTGATCCACATCTTGATCGAAGACTGACCACGCATGCCACTATAGTATTACCAACCTTAGCAAAATTCCAACCAGAACTTTTCGGACTACCCCCATTTCAGTGACGGTACTTAAATGTTATAGATTAAGTAGTTTTTTTGATGGTTAGTGCAATTTTATCTACGACCGATAGTTAAGCTATTATTGTAGTTAGTCTTTCAATTGGAGAGTGTTTTGTGATTTTTGTAACTGAATGTCTTTAAAAATTTAGTATTGGCGGGTATGTAGGAAAAAATTCTGTATAGCAAATTGTATTAGATATGTATAATATTTTATAATGAGAAGAAAATGCTAAAATACAGTAAATGTGCATGTGAACTAACGGTGCTACGAAGTTGTAGCAAATTAATTCGCCACAGCTTCCACAGAAAAGCTTTAGTAGTAGTCCTTGCTTTACTAAAATACAATCGTGTTGACTGTCAGATTTTAAACAACAGTCTTAAAAATAACGAATTTATCTATCTTCTTTTCCGAAAAGGTTTAGCTTTATTGCATAGGCAAAATAATATGAAAAAAGAATTACAGCAACGTTTTCGAGAGGTGTCCATGTGCTTCGGTATGTTTTAATGTTATATATATTGTTAATGTATAATCAATATGTTGACCTAGCTGAAAGACTAATTGATTAGGATTTGTTCATGATTTGGAACTCCAAGAGAGATAGATACGTATGAGTAAAATTATTGTTTTACAAAAGCATAATTTGATTTTATCATGCAAACTCAAAAGATTGATTTCGTAATTTTTACTGTTATTCGATCAATACGACGGTCCGTCGAAATCATTACAGAATAGTAATATTTCGGTATTTTATGATTGATATGAATATTTTTGCACCTAGGGTACATATGTATACAGATGAGTATCTTTATAAATTTTTTTGTATTATATAGATAATAATCGCTTTTTATCATGTAAAATATTTTTAATGTCCCAAAAAGAAGTTTTTATTATTGCTTCTAGTTGGATAGATAAAGTTTAAATAACAGCGTAATGACAATAAAAAATTAGATATACATAACACGTACTTCTGAATGTTTATAATGTTTAAAATAATATACATATAACTAACCTAACCTAAATATCGATTAAAACACAAAGTAGTCAGCGTGTTTCTGTAAAACTGATAGGCAAACAAAAATTACGGTAAGTGGCTCTTAGTCTAAAACATAAATTCTTGTTTATTTAAACGTTTTGTGATTGTGTAATGTAATCAAAGAAGTTTGCTTCGTACGCATTGCAGTTTTTAAACACATTATTTAATTCAGAGTAATTAAGAGACTACTCCAAAAATCGGTACAGTTTAATACACGTAATACATCATTCGAAATAAATCTATATTAATACATACTAGCAGCGCCCTGCGATTTTACCCGCATAGTTCACCTTCCTGTGGGAATACCGGGATAAATTATTGCTATGTGTTATTATGATATGTAAGCTGTGTTATTGCGAAATTTCATCAAAATCTATTCAGTAGTTTTTGCGTGAAAGAGCAACAAACATCCTCACATACTCACAAACGTTAGCGTTTATAATATTAGTAGGATTACAGAGCTGAAGAGCGTTTGTACACGCAAATCTCAGAAACCATTATATGGATTAAACTGTTTATAATAAACGTCGATTTCTGCGCCGTTTTCATAGCAATGGCTGCGATAACAAAAGTCGTGAGGATATTATTAATGTTGATATCATTTCTGTCGCGGGACGACGATAGTGTTCAATAATCATCTTCCTGCTGTTAGCCTCAATATTCTTTTATAATTATTTGGACTCAATACTCTTCTTTCATAGTACTTATTGCAAAAGTCATTGGCAATAGTTTTATGAGCAATCCTCTGCCTGACGTCAATCCTCATTAGCCATTGACCAGATGGCAGAAGATGGAATTGGCCCAGGTCTATGTAAAGCTCTTAGTCGTATTTTACGACACCCACGAGCACTGTAGAGTTTAGTAGTATTTGTAGCCGCTACCTCACAGCCTATGATAATAAACAAGGTGTAAATTTTAATGTTTTCCTTTTTAGAGTTGTAGTTATCTACTAGGTACCTAGCGATCTAGTCTGGTAGAAAAATAAAGTACATATGAGTGTTCTACATCAATTATACTATTACTTTAAAAATACACAAGGGTGCTAAGAAATTATGCATATTTTACTTTTTCAATCCTTTTATTGCTAGATTAAATAATTTCTGATAATAAATTAGAATTAAGAATATATAAATGTAAAAATATCGATGTTTTATAATGAACGTTAGTGCAAATAACTTAGACGCCATATTTATAGTTATTGTTTACAAAGTCTGGTAAAAATTATAGGTTTCAAGTAAATAAATTATTTGAATGACGTAGTTTTTCATTATTATCCTTTATTGTGGAGTGCCCGTGATTAGTTTAAAAAGTTGAAGTGTGGCAAGAGTTTGGGCAAGAAGACGTTGAAAGCCTGCCTGAGGAATATCTTCCTAAGAATACTATTGATATCATATGAATCTTAATTTCTTAACGAAATAAATTTTAAATTAAAGCCTCGTTCAGACGAATGTACCTAATATAACTGCGTGGATTGTCATATGAGACAAGTAGCGTATTTGGATATAGTGCGATAAAGAGGAGCTGTAAGTGAGGTACGACCGGAGCACCAATTACCTACCCAAAACTGCACTGAGTGCTACTTTGGGTGAGCTTATGGCAGGGTGAAGGTCGGTTCGTCTCTCGTGGAATATACAGTGTAAACTCTATATAACGACACTCAAGGGACTGAATTTTTTGACGTTATATGGAATTGTCGTTAATTGAAATGAAAAAAAAAAATTGACATTATTTTACTATTCTAGTATTTATTTACTAATATAGTGCAAATTTTACAAACATGAAACAACTATGATTAAGATAACGTTTAACACCTAACGACAGTCCAGTGGCCGAAGGGCCGAAGTAAACATGTGCATGTTTATCACACAAAAAATAAAAGAGATTTTTTACGTTTCGTAGGTCAGTTGAGGTAAACACGTGCTAGATAATAAAATAATAAAACAACAAAGCAAAGAACGTACATAGCTGCAGTTCTTCTAATTTTGGCAATTAAGAAAGTACTGCTCAATGCTAAATAATGCCGTATTGCCGTCGTCATTTCCAGTGAACGTGATGTTATATAGAGTGTATCATGGATTATATGACAAACCAACCAAAATCAAGTTATTTCGATGTTTTAAGGAGTTTGTCGTTAAATCGAGTGACGTTATGAAGAGCTTACACTGTAACTGTCCAAATCTTTTCGAGATTATCGAATCTCCACTTGCCGAACAGCTGCTGCAAAGATGTCGAGTAACGACATCTGGGTTACGCCCGACGAATATACCTGTGTCGTCAACATAGAGGCACTTAGTTCTGTAGATTTAGCTATAGATAGCGCGAATAGAAGGGAACAGAACGGAGTATTGCGGTACCCCGGCCCGGATCGGCTGCGAGGTGGATAATGTTTTATTCTGTAGCGGAAGCTACAGTCGGTAATGAAGCCTTATACGATCAGTACGTGGTAGTAAGGAATTCATAGTCAGAACAGTTTGAAGATAAGGGCATTGTGCCACACCTTGTTCGGCTTTAGCTAAAAAGAATTTCCACGTAAAAAGTTTGCGCTGCAACTTTCCACGATACGATGGACTTTGTGTACACACAAGTGTTTGGCTCTGAAGCCGAACTGCTTGTGTTATGAAGTGGTTTGCCTATAAAAAGGTTTTTGAACTATGATGTATTATGTGCTGCTATATTTTACACAGAACGTTAAGAAGACTTATCGGTCTGTAACTACTGGGTTCGCATCCTTTCTTGCCGGGTTTATGGATTCCTATTACCACAGCTTTCTATTAAGCAGGTAAGATTTTCTATTGTAGCACTACGATAATTATGCAGATCAGAAGGACCAATAAGGATTCGGGGAAGAGATTAATAACTTCATTGGATGTGCAGTCCAAACCTGGGGCTTTTTCTGGACATAGTCCGTTGACAATAGAAGCTGCCTCATCTGTAGTTACTGCTGGGATAGGCTGACACTAGAGGTCATACCCATCTGATTTTAACGGTGAGTGTAGAAAAGACGCTCGTTATACTTCTTCCATATCAACGTGGGCGTGTTGTTCAGCATCTGGTACTTGACGTACATTGATGCTCCAGGCTTTCGGTTTGTCATTCATCCTCAATGCTTTTCTTCAGAGCGGACATAGTAAAGACAATGTTTTTTTTAAAGATCGGGTGAGTTGCCAGTAAGCTAGGTGGATCGGTTCTAGATTGCCTAGAGTGGCGTCACATCTCTTTTCGCGAACTTTGGCTACTGCGGATTAGACCGCCCTGTGTAGGGAGCTCATGTTTCAGTGTTTCTCGCAGGGGTGCGGTCATAGATACTTATGGCTACATTCTTCTGTTTCAGCAAGTCACGGACCCTAGCGCTATGGTAGGCGCCAGCCACAATCGTTTGTTGCTAACGTTCGATGGGCGTTATTGTGTCCTTCGCCTACCCTTACTTAGATTTATGATAGGATAAACTTCACATCAGTCGCTTGGCAAAATGTTAAAATAAAAAAATATTTGCTATTAACTAAAATTTATATACACATAAATAAACAATAATCTTTACTTTGCTAATTGTTTAATGGTGGCCAAAACATCAGTTGCGGCGAGTCCAGTTAAAGATGTACTGCGTTCCACGCCTTTCTCTGTAATGTAATAGGTAACATATGATTAAAAATATTCCGATATATATGATACTATAACTACTATTTTAAAAATATTACGAGTTAGATAACAATATTACATTTACAATAATTATATACTTTATAGAACTTTAGATGTAGGAAAATTAAAAAAATGGCATAATTGGAATACAACCTTAAGATGGTGTTTAATAACTACCAAATATGTAATATAAATAACCAATCTTGTAATGAAATCCCAATTTCTAACTATGTATTCTTTTCCTAAAACAACAATACTAGAATTGCTGGCTACTGATAAATGAAGTGGCAAGCCAGTATCTACTCAAGAGGTTAGTACACCATATTAAAAAGTCAAGTATTGTCTACAGGCATAAAACAATCAATAAAAACATAACACAAACACTTTATTTTGCTAGTCCCTTGATAATTGTCATAACTTGAGCGCTAGACATGTCAGTTAAATCACAACAGGTTTCAACTCCCCGAGCTGTAAATGTTTATATTTAGGTAAGAATATTTCAATATTCTAAAAAAAAATTAAGACTGCATTCACCACCTCTTAGATTTACATAGGTATCATAAGTATGATATTGGTATTTCTATGTGACGACTGAGGAAGAGTACAATTCATCACCCATCCTGCCAATGGGTGTCATAAAAAACTAAGTTTTTCTTATGCTGATTTTTGTTAAATATTATATCCCTTAGTTTTTAGACATCCATGGGTGGTGATCTTATTCCATCATCACACGGAAATGTGGAATAACTGGCATTATTAAAACAATGTTGTGAAAGTAATGTGTATTATTCTTAGAATAATAACATATAGAAGGATAGTGTCAGTACTTCGAACTTTAAAAATTTGAATCTTAAAATACTAATGACGCGCAGACGATTACACACGTACACACGGAAACCACTATACAAATTATGAAATCAAATTTTGTTTTTATTAACATAAATCGTCGAAATACTTTTAAAAGTAATGTTAAAAACCTTTTTATGTTTTTCAAATGTGTTGTGGCACCATTTGAATGCACAAGCCGTCATAATTACCTATTTATTTTTTAAGAGTTGCGTACGTTCGTGTAGTGCAATGACTTGTACATTACGGGACTGTTCCAGCGTAAGCTCCATTAGGCTCCAATTGAAATGCCTCACTTTTTGTGCGTGGACTTACCATCTATATGTTATTATTCTAAGGTATTATTATTGGATTCCCTAGCACACACTAGTTCGAAATTTGAATGGTCTAATAGAACATAGAGGAAGTGTTAATAATTTTAATAGTTTTCTATTTACTAAGAGATTATTGAATATCTATTTCATAAATTGGGATATATAATTAATAATATTCTTATATTATTAACTAAGCTACAATAAGTCAGTATAGTAACTCGTATCCAAAAGATCTGAGACATCAATCTCCCAATAAAATATGAAATATACATATTTGTTAATGATTTGTACCGCAATACATACCGTAGCGAGCCCACACCCGCGGTTGAACGTTGCTGCATTCACGAATCAGAATAGGAAAATTAGGATTCTCTTTTTTTATATTCACATAGTGCTTCTGAATAAATTCTCTGAAATACATCGTTAAAAACATTCAGAAATAGATTTGAGGTTACATTACTGTTTATGTAATCAAAAATATTACCTTACACCTTCAGATTGCTTACATGTTTGACTCAAATGAATCCTTAACTCTTTAAGAGCACCACTGAAACGAACTGCCATTATTTTAAATAATTTTTACAACTCTATGAGATAGTGAACCAGACTACCAATGTTCTCTCAATGTCAAATATTGACATATTGACAATATTGATTTAAGCTACGTTCCACTAACCGTACGTAGTAATTTCAGCGTTCTGTAGAGGGCGCGAATGGACAGTTTCAGGGCTAAGCCCTCTTCCTGTGGTCTCTTCGCAGCTGGTCCTGGGAGTGATGTACGGTGCTCTCCCCGTTCTTCACACCGCCGCTGCAATCTGCTCGAGCCAGCTGAGACCCCCGGTAGCTCCGGGGGAGGTCCAGCTCTGAGCGACTAGCGACGACAGCGGTGACACTGACGAAGAGAAACACATTGGCGATCGATGACTTCAAGTTGGTCTTGGTTGCCTGCTGCAATGTGACCGCCGACCCGAGTGCCATACGCACGCCGCATAGAAGGCATGCGCGAACGCTGCGGACCCGGGAGGCGGAGTTACCTTAATCAGGTCGATTATGAGTTGTCCGTGGAGCTGAGTTGGCAGGCTCGGCTGAGAAATCAAGGGAAGCTGGATAGACCAGAAGGAAGAAATAGATATCAGAGGGGTGTGGGCAGGCTCCACTAAACGATTACAAGTATATTCCAACGCTTAGTAATTTTACTGCTCCACTCGCTTGCGAATTTTATATTTGTTATCTCAAGTGGAATGGAGTATTGGTTCACCCTGGCAGAGGAGTCTTTTGAAAATAATGATATCATTAGTCACGTATTTATCAACATTCATAATAACAGTGTCATGTGGAATGGTTGAAAGGAATTTTGAGTGTTGGGTACGATTAGTAGAACGTAGTATTAAGGCTATTGACACAGAGTTGACAGTTGCTTTTTTAATTATTTTGGCTATAGGTAGTTAATTTAAGCCATAGTTTATATATTTCAAAGCCGAGATACATATAAAAATCCTCAAAAGCAAAATTATTTCATCGCAAGAAGTACACAAATAAATTAATCTGTTACCTTATATATAACTAGCTGACCCGACAGACGTTGTTCTTTTCAAATAAAATAAAAGGTATTGTCCTTGAAATCGATCACAGTGCGACCTATCGGTTCCAATTATGAATCTAAACCATTCTCGAATCCCCTTGAACACACGCAACAAATTTCATCAACATCGGTCCAGCCATTTAGGTGGAGTTCAGCACACGTACTCAAGAAATATAATATGTATATGTCACCAACCGTATAATTGTACGAACCGTCAGTTTATTAACTATCTATAGGTAGCCTGTTTTTTAATCTCAGAGACTACACTGTCAAATTTACAAATAATGCTGGCAGCTTTTTTGTGTAGTGGTG
Source organism: Lymantria dispar (assembly GCA_032191425.1). NCBI lineage: Eukaryota > Metazoa > Arthropoda > Insecta > Lepidoptera > Erebidae > Lymantria > Lymantria dispar. The sequence goes on along the minus strand of CM063445.1, from coordinate 5,890,637 downwards.
TACCTACGATACCGGAATATCGAAATGCACGATACAGTATGCAGAATACAAATAACCACAATTTTAAAAATAATTATATATATATGAATCATATATTACGTTTCTTTTTAATATTGTTTTTTGTTGCAGTTATAAAATGATGCCGGCATTTTTGAGTAAACAAAAACATGATTATCTACTCTTTATTTAAAAAAATAATCCTTGCCTTTGTTCTAACATTCGTAAAACATTCCGCTTTGTTTTAAAACACAGTTGGCCTTTCTTTTATGTAACAGCTGCAGACATCATCCTTTTGTGCAACAATTGATCATAAAATGACGTTTTTTTATATTACGTTACATTTTTAATATAACTAATACAATAAAAACACTATAAAGCACACTGCGTTCCTTATTCTTACAGTTGTTTGTAACAGTTATGTACTAATCTATCTTCGAAAATTAAACACAAAGCATTATGATTTATGAGAAAATGAAATATTTTTAGAAATATTGTAATTGTTTATTTCGTTACAATAACATCAATTTCTATTTAAATAAGGTACGCCGGTTATTAGAATTTAAGATAGGTAAATAATCTTTATTTGACTAAAATTACGAATGGAATAAATACCTAAATGTGTAGTAATTTAGTAGCAATAATATATAACAAAAAACGGTATGTTAAGTAAGCATACCTTGCGCGCCGCACTAGTGTAGCGTCTTAAAATAAACACTCATCATGTGTTTTGCCGCAAAGTATAATGAAAACACACCAGGTCCATAATACCGCCCCTGCGTACGTCGACGAAAACATAAGGTGTGTGTTTTCACGCAACTAACAGGTAGTGACACAGACAGATTTCAGATAACATTAACTTGCTATAGTTTTACACCTACCTTTAGCAGTTCACGAATGCTATGAGCAGACATAATGGACTGACATTGCTAGATGTCCCATCCCAATTTTTAGATTAAATTTTTCCAAAGGCCTGAAAGTTGACTGATTTTTGGATATATCTGTTGACTATAGGCTCTATCCACTCGTTTAAAAATTTGACAAAAATACTTGATCAAGGTAATTTTGACTTCTCGCCAATAGCTAACATTATTGATACGATTGATTTAGTAAGAGTAGACCCAGACTGATTAATCGGATTATTTATTTTGTGTACTGCATTGACGTGTGTGAGTAAAGACAGTCACAATGTAGGAGGTAGCGCCAAGGATTAGCACCATCATTTATGACTCGTTTCTTTATTGGCGCGGGGGTATACTTTATTCATTCTTCACGCTCTGGGGTGTGTTCCTTGTGTCTGTTGTGATACAATATCTAGTGTTGTTATTTTCGTTGGTTTTGCTATTTTTATTGAGTTTATTTTCGTTGAGTTTGTTTTTGTTTTTTTATGCATAATTTGTGATGGATACTCAGCCTTCTACTTCATCATGTAGGTGAGATGAGGTAAATGTATCGCCAAGAAAAAACGTAAGCTCATATCATTTAGCCAAATGGAAAAAGATATGATCATAAATGCTTATAATACTATTGAGTTGGTCTGGACTCAAATAAAGGGGCCTGTCCCTAAAAGCAACAAAACCTTCAAATTGAATTAAGTACGACGTCTTTTTGAAGAAGGACTTTGTCAAGTGACCCCACAGCGGTAAGACTGTATAGCTCATATAATTAAAATTGAAGATTAAAAGTGTCATCTAGGCCACACCGTCGCTGATATTACCGAAAGATAAATTATAGAAGTAGGTGACGAGGAGTCTGATGATTCAGAATATTATTCAGACGAAGTCTCTATCTGAATCCGATTTTTTTCAAATAAATTCGTAAGTAATTCAAGAAACATCATGCTAATTTCATTTTAGTATAACATAAGTAACTTTAAACTTTGTATAAGTACTTTCTATGTTTTAACTATTATTTACTCATATTTATGCAAAATAATTAAATTAATAAATATATAAATAAAAAAGTTTTCTTTTTAAGTATTAAATAGATGGATACCTACACATTATTCAGGGTAATTTGTAAAAAAAAAGATACTCGATCATACTAACGCCATTTACCGATAGTAGCACCCAGATTGTTTAAAAATTGCAAAAAACTGGTAACACGGTGTTTTTGGTGGGAATCTGAAGTGTCATGTGGTGTTCTTGTATTATATTCCATATCTTAGTGTTTTAACGTGCTATATTAAATAATTTTGATGGCATTTTATGTAATATATAGTGGCAAAACTGCTGAGGTGTAGTGAATATGATATAAAATTGCTATACATACCTTTTTGTTTCCACCAAAATTCTCAGAAGATATCCTTAACAGTGGTCATTACACTATTGAGGGCGACACTTTGACTTACTGACAGACCATTACTGACATGAAGAAACTGAGAACTTGAAAAGATAATTATAACTCGACACTGGCAAAAATGGCTCGTATTTGTAGCTGATTGCCAAGACAAAAAATAAGAAGAAGAACTGGTAACACATCCTACCGACAAATCCAATATAAACTCGACACTGGCAACAATGTGCTCTTACTTGGAGCTGTTTGCCAACACAAAAAAGAAGAAGAAGAACTGGTAACATATGAAATGTCAATTTAGTCCGAGATTAAAAAACGGACTATAGTGAGATTATAAACTATCGACAGATTATGAACGGACACAAAAATTTACAATCTATCTAACGCTTATATTTTCGTAAGTTTATAAACATATATTTTTACATTAATCCCGAAATGATTAATTTTTCTGGTGAAAAATATCTCACTTTAGCTGCTACCCACGGACTACTGCCGTCGCACACTGAGATAACCAGAGATGCGAGTAATACTTGTATAGATCATGTGTTATTAAAAACCATTCATCCTGCAATTACTATAGTGCCACAAACTAGCTTGATTGATCATCACGCAGTATTACTATGCTTGGAGGGACAGTCATTATGTGTACCTCCTATGACCACAATATGGAAAACAAATGCTGCTAGCCTTGAAAAAGATTTTTCTAATATAGAACTCTACCCTATTTACCACTCTATGGACCCTAATTATGCTTTGGACTATCTTATTACTACGATACAAACTATAATCGACCATAACACACAAACTATTCCCTTAACTAGACGCAAAAAGATTATAAAGCCATGGATTACGCCGGGGCTTTTGCGATGTATAAAAAACAGAGACAAACTACACTATAAAGCTAAAATGTCACCTGGTAATGAAATTTTAAAAATAACCTATACGCGATATAGGAATTACTGCAATTTTATATTAAAAAAAGTTAAGAACTTATACGACAAAAATCAATTAAATGACGCTAAAAATAATCCTAAAGAAACCTGGAATATTATTAAAAATCTCACTCATAGAAATAATACAAACAGCCCCTCATCTGATTTACTCAATAAGCTGCTACCTCAACAATCGGTTGACGGTATTAACCAGTACTTTATCAATATTGGTAAATGTCTAGCTGAGAAATGTGCTGAAGCAAATAAAAATGAAGTCTTCCCTGACGTGGCAACCTCGTCACAGCTCAACTCTTTTGTTTTGAATGAAGTAACGGAGAATGAAACAGATAAATATATCAGCGACCTTAAAACTATATGTTCGGTTGGATGGGATAACATCTCTAATAATATCTTGAAACAATTCAAAAATATTCTTGTCCCTCCACTTACTTTCATTTTTAATAAGTGTCTTCAAACTGGGATCTTTCCCGATGCATTGAAGAAATCTGAAGTTCGTCCAATCCATAAGGGCTCCTTCCCCTTCTTCTTCTTCTTCAGACAATTATTTGTCTTAAAGATTATGCTCCAACAGCATAGTATGCTTACCTACGAACCAATTAAACTAAACAGGCGCAGAAGTTTTGCCGTATGCCCCAGACTACATAAACCGAACACAACTTTCATACGGAGATTTTCAATTTTTCTTGGTCCTATATTATATAACGAACTCAACAAAAAGCTAAATATATATCCATTGACTAGGTTACAATGTAAGAAAAAGTTAATTACTTTCTTACAGACCCTTACGTACGATGAAACAGAAGAATTAATATGTATCACGAACTAATAACGGTAAAAAAGAAGAGAATCACAGGTTTACACTTGAAAATGAATTATGCACTCACACACACACACACACACACACACACACACACACACACACACACACACACACACACACACACACACACACACACACACATACACACACACACAGACACACAGGCACATACAGACACGCGCACACACAAAAATATTCACATAGTCAAACACCAAAACATATAGGTACTAGTCCTCATAGATATTATATACATACATTTTTTTTTTTATTATTAATTTAGTAATGTTTTTCTTTTTTACTTTTTTCTCCGATTTTAATCCTTTACTAAATTTACCTTTAATCCATTGCCGTTTTGTTGTTTTCTTTTTTATCTTAATGTAAGTTATTTTTTGTATGTTAGTCCCCATTTTTGTGTACGATCTATTATGTTATTATAAATGAAGATCTATTATGTTATTATGATCTGTGGGGTTTGGCGCTGTAAGCCGAGATACAGGCTTTTCCTAGTTCGGCTACAGTGGTAATGTTATTATGATCTGTGGGGTTTGGCGCTGTAAGCCGAGATACAGGCTTTTCCTAGTTCGGCTACAGTGGTACATAATGTGTTCAATGCACATTGAACATGCAACGTAGCAAATTCATAAGTAGAGCATGTCAACATACAAGTAGAACATGTCAACATACAACAGCGCAAATTTGCAAAATCCGCACTGACATGATTAAAGATGCTGCGTTACACTTCACACTTACGACACACTAACACAAAATGGTATATGTGTGTATTAGCAATAAGTAGTATATAAGGTGTAAATTTTGTAAAATAAATCAGATTTGAATTTATTCATCTCTCAGTTACTACCCTCTCACTGCGGCCAAGACACCCTTAGCCGTCAGTTCTGATCGGTCTTGTGAGCCTGCTTGACCAGCAGTGAGAATTACCAATTCTCCACCCAAACCTCCCTCTCACTGCGGCCAAGACACCCTTAGCCGTCAGTTCTGATCGGTCTTGTGAGCCTGCTTGACCGGCAGTGAGAATTACCAATCCTCAACTCAACATCCATCTCACATCTACCTGTCACCTTAGGTAGCGCGGTGCAGGTATCCCATCAGATAGGCTAGGAACTTAAGGGCTTTAGGTACTTCAACTATAACCTTAGGTTCTTCTGTCAAACACGGCGTTGGTCCATAAGCCCTTACGACGCCGTACATAATGGTTGCACATATAAACTTAGTCTTAACTTCGCATTTATGTCATTAGTTTAAGTTTTTATGGAATAATAAAGTTATTATTATTATTATAAACCACGTTCAACCGTCAAATTGTGATATTGCGTGTCACAAAACGCAAAGTGCACGCTGATTAGTTCAACGAATTATTGTTTTCAATCGCGTCCCCGCCGCCATCGTTATTTTAGTGACATTAAGAAATATATCCTGTACGTGTGTTAATTTAATTGAAAGATATTAAAACCAATTTTCATAGCGTGATTTAATACAGTACGTTAATATTTGCTAACAATGAGTGAATTAAAAGTAAAGGAACATAGAAGTGAACTATCAGTAGAAAATAACGATAATTCTGTTGACCAACAACAATTTACCATAGATCTACAAAAGTATTACAGTGAGCATAAAGAAAATAGCAAGAAGTGTGAATGGACAAATGAAAAAATTCAAAGTGTCATAAAATTAATAGATGAATATAATTTAGCTAAAGGCCAGGGAAAGCGACTATCCGATAAGCAATATCACCACGCCAAAAAATATGACATCATGACTGTTGGTACCGAAAAAGTTTTAATAATGAAAAGAAAGTCCCGTTCGGATCCAGTGTTTCAAGTAATTCCGAGTAGTGAATACTTCCAACGAATACTAGATGCACATATTGCTACAGGTCATGGACGGCGTGACAAAATAGTTCACGCTTTAAGAAATAAATATGTGATACCAATATTTGCGATAACAATTTTTCTTCAGCTGTGTGTACACAGCTGTCCTTCCAAGAAAAGTGTGTCTTCCAAGAAAAGTTTACCGAAAAGTGGGATAGTAGTGAAACCACTGATTTCAGAGGACTTTCACAGACGGGGACAGGTAGATTTTATGGACTTTCAGTCTTCTCCAGATGGAGAGTATAAATGGATACTTCAATATCAAGATCATTTGACAAAATTTTGTTTTTTACGACCTTTAAAAAGCAAAGGGGCTAAAGAAGTCGCAATTGAAATACTGAAGATATTTTTAAAAGTCGGCTGTCCAAGTATCTTGCAAAGCGATAACGGACGCGAGTTTACAACATCAGTGTTAAAGGAAATAAGGACTTTATGGCCAACATGCAAAATAGTTAACGGAAGGCCCAGACATCCACAAAGTCAAGGAAGTATAGAATGCTCAAATCAAGACGTGAAAAATATGATTCGAGCTTGGATGGTGGATAACAATTCAACAAACTGGTATATAGGTTGTTACTTTGCCCAATATCATAAAAATTCGTCATACCATTCTAAAATTGCGAGAACGCCGTTTAAGGCCCTATTTGGAGATGAACCAAGATGTGGTCTCTCTTCCTATTTATCTAAAAACATTATTTCTAAATTAGATACTGAAGAGGATATGGAGAAATTTTTGGGAGAGATGAAGAAAAGTGCAAGTGCACCCTTGATTAGCACTGACAACATCTCACTAGATCAAGTCATTATTTCAAACGAATCTGATAAAAAGCCTGTAATTATTGAAGAATTACTTGTAAATAAACATTCGGATAAAGACATGACTCAGACCAATGAACAAGAAAAAACCCATTATTTGCAATAAAATCAACATTTTAGAACAAGCCCTGCCTTTAAAAGACTAATATTCTTCCTGATATGTCCCATAATGCTGTTGTAGTAAGTGAAATAGTAAATATTAACAAATCTGATATAATCGCGATTAAGAACGAAGAAAATGTACCTGAAGTTAGCACTGAAATAATCACTATGGGCATTCAGATTTGCAATGACTCTCACATGCTGCTTAATACAAAAGATAATCCTGTGATAAATGAGAAACTGAATGTCTTGAATAATGAATCTTTTAGCGCACATACCTGTCTAAAATGTAAAAATGTTACAAATTTATTATGTGACACTACAAATGAAGATGCAAGTCACGGTTCGCAATTGATGTGTAATCTATGCGTCAGCGAAGCCAACATCCTGCAAGAAAGACGAGAGTTACACATACATTTAAAAAGAGCAGCAGAAAAAATGACAGCTATATCATCCAAAAAATTCAAAGATATCGATATTGCCACTACTGTGTTAATCGAAGTACCTAAAGTAGACAGAGGACCTTTAGACCGCAAGAATGTGATCGGTAAAGTTATGGAGAAGAAGCAGGCCCGCCGCTAGCTGCTTCAGCGTCCGCGTGGAATATCGATTATGCCGTCCCTTTTTTCGGTAGGCTATGTGTTAGTCTGGGCACATCCCGCCCAATCCATCTGGCGTGATGGATGAGCGTCATGCAACTCCATAAACTACCCCCTCCCCGTCGCCAGTGGGCTGTCCCCAGTGGTAACGATTCCTTATCCGTGGCCGGCTCGGCGGGTACCGTCCCACCTACAGCACTCCTTGATCGAGACCATGCCGCCTCCGACTTGCGTCCGTCGCCACCATGTGGTATCCGCATATGGCCCTGACCACCATGGCTCTCTGTGGATGCCACAGGATATTCATAAAACGGATGGTCAGGGACCACACCCACACCAGTGAGCCGTACGGGGCCACTGACCAGAAGACGCCCACGTACAGCAGTCGATACGCAGCGCTGGGTCCGCCCACGTTTGACATGAACCAAGAGAGGGCGGTCGCCGCGCGAAACAGCTGCGGAACAGGTCCACGAAAACGATCCCGGAACCACCAATGCCCGTCGAGCACCAGACCCAGTTATTATTTTATTATTATTAACCCAATTAATATTATTATTTCATGTGGGCCCGGATGCTGATGTCGACCGAATTGACAGTGATCAAGGCGCCATCCTCAACTCCAGCGCCTCGATTCGTCTAAAAATCTCCTTGGTGCTGAGACTTGCTAGACTTGCCACATCTTTCAGCGTCCCACTCCAGGCTATGACGAGCGTGTCATCGGCGTAACAAATTACGCCCAGCCCGGATAGGCGACTCCCTCTCTACGTTCAGTCTAGCCGATATTCCACAGTGTGTGTCCGAGGATCGACCTCCTGTGGGACACCGCACGTTATGGGCGTTCGTATAACGGGCGTTCATATAATGGAGTTGAGGGTGGCCCTGGACAAGACGAAGGTCCTCTTGTTCCACGGGCCTAGTATGGGTTTTGGTTGCTGGTCGTCTAGCGACCTTTAGAGGCCTTGGTACGGTGTCAGGACAGAGTACACCGGCCTGCCACCACTGCGATTGCGACAAGGACACGGCGCAGCACACACTCGAGATATGTGCTGCGTGGGCTGAGCAGCGCCATGATCTCGTCGCAATCATCGGTGCCGACCTGACGCTGCCAACCATCACTAGGGAGATGATCGGCAACATCAGGAATTGAGCACGGTCGCCGCCTTCTGCGAGGCAGTCGTCTCGCGGAAGGAGGCGTGCGGGAGGAACGCCTCCACGACGACATAATCCACCGCCGGAGACTCGGGCGGCGCAGGCGCGAGTATCTGCGCCTAATGCCGCCCTAGCCGAGGCTGCGGGTGACTTGGACCGGAGACGTGTCATGGTTGGGTCATGGGGCCGCGCGCCGCCCCTCCGTCGTCCCGGACGGAGCCGGGCGGCGGGTGCGCTGACCATGGCCCACCCCCTAAAAAAAGGGGTCACGCTCGGGACTGTCCCGCATTTCTTGCCGACTTGTCTTTGGAGAGACAGACAGCCAACCGCGCACTGCGGTAACCTTTGTACAGCTGGCTCACCCGCTCCGCGTTCCGATGGTGTAGCCTGTAGGATCTCCGGGCGCACGCGGCCTGAAGATGTACCAACTACCCGGAACACCAGGGAACCACCTTGCTCAAAGGGAGACACCGCTCACGGGACATGCCCGCCTCGCAAATTTGCTTTAACGCACAGCGAATGCGGCTAGCTTCGGTATCCACCTCGTCCGCCTGGGGCGTTGAGAACAGCCATGAGTGAACGATAGCTGCCTCCACCAATAGGTCCCAATTTATTCGACCCACAGCCTAGCACGGAAATGCGACAGCTGCGTCCACTGTGTGATCCCTGCTGAGCTGTCGGAGGATCCGGAAGGCCCTGTGACGGCCCAGCAGTGCTGCCGTCCCCGTCTTGCGACTGTTCCGCGGCGGCAGTGTTGCCGCCTTCGTCGTTGGGAGGAACGACAGCAGCCTCTAGTGCTTGCCGTTCTGACACTCGTCTCCGCGCAGCGCGTTCTGTTTTACACTGATGGAAGATTGAAGTATAATCACACAAGTTTAAATATAAATAATTATGCTGAAACTATTAACAAAATAATTATCAAAAGAACTATTAACAAAATAATTTCAATTGCCATTGTCAACAATATGCCATTGTTATTGTATATCCACCTTAATGCTCTTCGAATGTGTACAAGTACCCAAGTACAGGTACCTAACTTACCCACTATGGCCACTATACCTATGCTCAGAAGGAATTGCCCTTCTAGTCCTGCTTTTCAATGGGGTGATACTTGGGGTGCCACACAGCGAGGGCATGTGGTTCAACCTGCTGACAGACGAACGTTTGGTATTGCATCTTATATTTCACGGATGCCAATTGATGGCGGTGTTAACGCCAAACGGTCGGATTTTTTCCATGCAATGAAATTTATTATACTTATGGTAGGGTGAATATTATGATATGAATTACGTGATGGGTCGCTCGATATGCCGCCCTCCCTGGACGTTATTGTACTTATAGTAGGGTGAATATTATGACATGAATTACGTGATGGGTCGCTCGATATGCGGCCCCCTGGACGTTATTATACTTATAGTAGGATGAATATTATGACATGAATTACGTGATGGGTCGCTCGATTTGCCGCCCCCCTGGACGTGCCGCCCGCGTGTGGTGCACGCCTTGCACGCCCGCTTACGGCGAGCCTGAGAAGAAGAAAGAATTATACGGTACTTCTTGAATCGTCAATGACTGGATACCACGAAATGCTATTTTTTTGACACCAGTGACAATTTTATCCGATGACATATCCGAGGTTAGGATCATTGTCAGTTTTTTACAATTTAGAAAATTGTTTTCTCTTCCTAATTTGTTTATCGTTTAGCAAATTATGTTTTATTTCCTTCAGGTAGCTTTACCGTTACGAACCATATCTGCAATGTCTTCTTCATTTGGTGGGCAAGAAATGAAACAATGTAACTGCAAAAAATATTTCAAAGGGCAGTGTCTATCAAATAGATGTAATTGTAAAAAAGCTAATATTTTGTGTGGCTCTAGTTGTCATAAACCATTAAAAACTTAAAACTATTATTTTTATATTAGAATAAAAATATATCCTGTATTATCCGCGTGGTGACGGAGTAAAAATACAATTCGTCACCCCCCTCTCTTGTCCGTGGGTGTCGTATAAGACAAGTAAGGGATATAATACGTATCTATTATCTATGCAAGAGAAGGGAAACTCGAAATAAAACCCTTTACCGACACGTCTGACCAGCGTGGTATCTAGTATACTAATTCAATTTCCCTTCCATAAAGGAGGAGGCCCGAGCCTAATAGTGGGACGTATATGGGCTGAGATGATGATGCTGATGATATTCTTTTTCTTTGTCAAATAAATGACTTACCAATTACTTTGTTTAATTTAAATAATAATAACTTAAACCCTCTATTTAAAATAAAAACAAAAAGTACATAATATATTAAGATCTTTGATTTCTTTATTACCTCGTTGTCAAGTCCAACAAAAAACATCTAATATTCTTAAAAATCAAACTTGAATTCAAAATGTTTTTTTTTTGCCTGACGGTTAATTTTGTTTGTAACTCTGTGCACATGGACGCTTGCTATTTATAACGCCAACCAATCAGAGGACGGTTCACAAATTCACAGGCGAGAAATTGTAAGACAGTGCTGCGATTGGGTCATTTCTTTTTGAACTGATGGTTTACCGTATTAAGATCACAATTTGACGGTTGAACGTGGTCAGTTTATAAACTTACGAAAATATAAGCGTTAGATTGTAAATTTTTATGCCCATTTACAATCTGTCGATAGTTTATAATTTCACTAGATAGTTTATAAACTGACGGTTAGCACAATTATACGGTGACGTATATAAAGAAGATTAGTGCTAGATTCCCAAATCACAAACATAAATTTCAGTCAGTGAATGTTGGTGGCAGCTGGTGGCTCAATCTGTATTACTATACTAACCATTAAATAGGTAGTTCATAAAATTTTTCATGGAATTTAGTATGGATAAATCTTAAGTAAATGATAGAAAGTTCACAAAAATTCATTCAAATCCATCCAGCCGTGTGGTTGCAGAATAGATAAACAACCTAGGCACCGATGGCAGCGCCATCTGCTGGGCTGATTTGTGAATCTAAAGCATCCAGGCCTCCACTTGAAAACATTCATAAAAATTAATTCAAATCCATCCAGCCGTTTAATTACAGTATGGATAAATAATCTAGATACCTAGTCGTTAAGTTGTCCTAAATTCTCTGATTTTCTGCACAATTTCTTAATTTTTTTTCCGGCAAAGTCTTTTTCAAATTATGTTATTATCCTGCCAGAACAGCGCCACCTACTGGGTCCAATTGTGAATCCAAACCATCCTCGAATCCAAGGGGATTCACCCGATTCACACAATAAATTTCGTCAACATCGGTCCAGCCGTTTAGGAGGAGTTCAGTGACATACAGACGTACTCTAGAAATTTATATATAAGACTAGCTGACCCAACAGACGTTGTTCTGTTCAAATCTGTAAATAAATAGAAAATTTAATTCTCCTTGAAATCGATTGCAGCTCCACCTACCGGTTCCAATTATTAATCTAAACCGATTGGTTTGGATGTTCCGAATGGCTATTCCGATTGATGAGAATTCATATCCATCGGAATGGCCTCAAAAAATCATCAAAATTGGTCCAGCCGTTTAGAAGGAGTTCAATTACAAACACACGAACAGAAGATTTATATATATACAGAAACGTTAATTTTTCTTAAATTTTCTGCGCAACTTTCTTATTTTAGTTTTCCATAAAGGCCTTTTTTGAAATATTAGAAACCTTAAAAAAAAAGGTGGACCTAATCGGTAAAGTAGTTCTCAAGTCATGTTATTGTCCTGCCCGAACAGCGCCACCTACCGGGTCCAATTATGAATCTAAACCATCCTCGAATCCCCTTGAACACACACAGAAAATTTCTTCAACATCGGTCCAGTCGCTTAGGAGGAGTTCAGTGATATACGTACGCTATAAGATATTTTATATAATACAAATTTATATATAAGAAATTTATATATATTATTATCGATGGGTGTCATATTGTCATAGAATAAAATGGTCACTACAGTATGATAAGGTATACAAAGCCATACAAATTGGTATAGATTAGGTTACGAATACTTTGACGCAAATATTCATGCTAGTAATTCTTTTAGTGTTTCAAACAATTTCATTGTCCATGGGATATGTCTTCTTGAAGTCTTGCTAGAATGGCATGCTATCGGATTATACAAATTAGAGAACAAAGAGTGTATTTATTCACACATTTATTGAAGCAGTTTAATATTTTGTTGTTACTTTTGGTGGCAAACAGCACGCCTGATGGGAAATTATACTGTCGTTCATGGACCTTTGCTAAGCCGCTGCCAGTGGCGTAACTATTGAAAAACAAACTATACAAAACGCCGCGAGCTGAGATGTAAATTTTTAACAACGCACCTGAATTATATAAAATTTATTTTAACTAAGTACAACGTGATGATTCTTGCTGATAGGGCCTCATTAAAAGAATTTGCCACGGGCCCCAGATGGTATACTTACTCCTCTGGCCGCTGCCTACGGTGAAGAAAATGAAGGGACGGTTAATGCATGCAAAAAGATTTGGTGATACTAAAGGCAAAACCCACCATACGCAAACACCCTCAGAAAGTTAGGCTTCCAGCTTTCTCGCTCACTAAACGAAGTGCGGTAACAATTTGCTATTACTCAGAAGTCGATTTTCTGTAAGAGTGCGGTACTACTCCGGACGGACCGGCCCGCAGCTGTAGATAGAAGATTGTCAACAGTGTGGTCTTCACGGCGTTTTTGCGCTGTTGCACTGGAGGGCTGTCAGGCAGGCGGTCATCGGTGGAGGGGTGCTGTTAGCGGCATCCCTAGACATCACTAATGCATTCAGTACTCTGCCATTCAGGTGCATCAAGGAGGTACTCCGGAATCTCGGTGTCCGTGGCTGGTGATAGACTAAGAAAACTAAGGCGGCTGGTGGTAGACTTTTTGGAAGGGCGCAGCGTCTACCACATCGACTACTGTACTTAGATACACAATAAATATATTATATTGAATAATGGTTGAATTTCTTTGCTTGAATGGATCTTGTCCATTCGGACTTGGTCCCTGTTTAATAGGTATGTATATTATTTTAAATATTTTATGGCACTATTATTACAATTTATAAGAAAGCAGAAAAATAACTTTATTAAAACCAACAAATATATTAACAGTAACGAACATCAATAACAACTCAACAGAAATTATCATCATTTTAGCTCATAGGTATACGTCCCACTGCTGAATAGGAGTGAAATTGACCTACTACACTATTACTATAGTACGCTGGTCTGACGACTTAGAATAAGGTTTTATTCCGAATTTTCCTTTTTTTTGCAAAGATATTATATGCGTTTTATAACCCTTAGTTGTCTTTTACGACCCCCATTGGCAAGATAGGCGATGAATAGTATTCTTACTCCATCACCACATGGAAAAACAGAAATTAAAGAATTGTAAAAAATTACAATTTAACAATGAATTTAAAAAGAGTAGATCCAGACTGATACATTTGATAATATATTTATGTACTGTACCGACATGTGTGAATGAAGACACCCAATTTTTTTTTTTTTTTGTGTGTGTGTACAGCTGTTGGCCGCAAATGGCCTTGACAGCTTGACGCGGACTATGGGTGAGCGCTGAGGGCTCTCAACCCGGAGAAAAGTATGCTAAGCGACATCGCCCAAGGGCTCCCCCTGTGGGGAACGAACCTCGACTTGGGGCGTCGCTGGAGGCAAAGTGGGCGTGCCCACGTTTTTAGTCGTGACTTTTGCGCGGCGCGGTTTCGCACCTCGACGGCGAGGGCGGAACCGTGGATATTTATTTGTTAAGGCCTCGCGGGCCGTGTAGGCTCTTTGTTGAGCGAGTGTGATATTGTCGTCCTCTTCGTCGAGGACGTGACGAGGACGTCGGATGGAAACGAAGACACCCAAGGACTAGCGCCGCCATTTATAAAACTCTTCCTAAGGTCGGTATACACGTCAACGATATATCGTAGCGATCTGACTGCGCAAATCAGTTTGTGCAGTTAATCGAACGTCCATAGAGCGTACACACGACAACGATAACTGCGTCGATTTTCGTCCACACTATCGATAAAACTGCATAAAGGGTTTGCACCAGGGTTGGCAATGTTTAAAACACTGATTAAAACAATACAAAAATACATATCACGTTTAAAAACAATTTGTTTTAAACATGTTTAAAACACTTAAAAAAAAACACATTATACTTTTACAGTAAAACCCATTTAAGACGATTTTGCAGGGACCCGACCAGAAACGCGTCTTAGGCGGGAAAGCGTATAATGCGGGAAAGGGAAAAAACATGCGATTATTATTTATTATAATATATTATTATAAACAGCAATGAAGCATTAATAAAAAATATGTATTTTTTTTGTTTTCAAATAAATCATGATGCTTTGTTCTTTTAAAAAAAAAAACACGTTTTTTTTCAACCCTGGTTTGCGCAGTTATATCGCTACGATATATCGTTGTCGTGTATACCGACCCTTATTGGCGCGGGGTAGTGTGGGCAGAGAAAAAAGGAAAAATAAAACACATTATTTAATAACAATTTTAATGTAATACTCAATACATCAATTTCATCTTTTGTACATTATTAATCTAAGTACCAAACGCTTTATGATTTTTTTTAATATGT
Source organism: Lymantria dispar (assembly GCA_032191425.1). Taxonomy (NCBI): domain Eukaryota; kingdom Metazoa; phylum Arthropoda; class Insecta; order Lepidoptera; family Erebidae; genus Lymantria; species Lymantria dispar. Next base: position 5,875,405 of record CM063445.1, on the reverse strand, counting down.
TAACATTATGCTAGAAGCAACAGCACATTCAAGTAACAGGGAAATGTGAAAATAAAAAAAATACAACTTATCAATGACAACCTTTATCAACAGTCCTAACAATTGTACATGGTTATCGTAACGGTTGAAATAAATCAACACAATTATAATGGTTAACGTAATATGATTCTTTTCTGTTAGCCGGACGCAATTGTCGCTAATTGTGGAACAAAGGCGAGCCAAGTCAGTCTGTGAGTCAGTCAGTCAATCAGCCCTTCAGTCAGTTAGTCTGTGAGGGAGGCGCACAATTAATTTCTATAGAAGTGCGCAAAGCTTCAGGCTACGCTCGTGAAGACGGGCGGCCCACAAAGCGGGGCTTCATTCGCTCCGCTTGGCGACTTGGTTCACAATTGGCGACATTTGTGCCCGGCTAACGGAAGAGTACCCATAATACTACTTGATTTAGTCACAATAATTATATCCAATACTGCCATTGTTTAGTTTTAAACAACAGTATTAGAAAATCTTTAATCACAGATTACGCTTTAAATATTTTTAATGTTTCTTGCCTCACTTTTTTATCTGTAACTGCGATTTAGAGAATGTTTAGACAATATAATACACCGTATCACATTTAAACTTTTACACGTAATATTAGTGTTTATTTGTAAATATCCAAAAGACATAATATCTAATGATCAATTTAGTATTATTAAATAATAAAAAAGTTGAAACGTATACACATCTGGATCAGTGGCGGCTGGTGGGTCATCAAAGTGGTGGTGCACTTTACTTGCTCATTAAGTATTAAGATCAGAAATTGCAGTGGAACAACAATTTAGGTACGTAAAAATGAGATTTTTTTTTATTATATTTGAACGCATTACATTTTGTAGGTACTTGCGAAGAAAATATTTTTCTGTTTGTCACACTTCAAAAAATATTTATAAAAGAGGGGATTGGCGATCCCGCCAATTTATATCAATTTTATTTTGAAAAGTTTTGTTATTGACTATATTAAAGATAATATAGTCTATATTTATGATCATTTTCACTCACACCACGCACTGTATATGCAGTATGAAATAGAACTAAGACCAAAATAAAAAAAAAAACAATTAATGTAAACAAACAATTAATGTAAACAAACCATATTTAACGCGTATCAGATACATCGAAACTATACCTACTTACTGTACTTAAAGAGACGCCATCAGCGAATTTCGTCGAAAGTCGAGTTCTCTCGGCAATATTCGGTTCGCTCGTGCGGCGTACGGGAACAAACTCATTTTTCAGTATATTTCTATGAATTATCTTCTGTCTCACGCGCCAGGCGTTTTAACTCATAACTAATACAGGTTGTATGGGCAGTCCTCGTGGGTTCGCCTAAGCGCACGAGATTTTTTTTACAGGGAAAATAAGTTTTAATACTTTAGTAAAGAGCTTAAATTGTTTTGTCATAATTTGAAATTTTATTTGTTATATGTTTTTGTATGTTCAAGGAATAAATCTGTGGCCATAGGTCAGAATATGATAAATACAAATTCATTCATCAATATCCACACACACATACTACGCATTGCACAATGAATTTTAAGTAATTTTACAAATTAGTAATACATTTCCTTAATTTTAAAAAAAATTTTAGTCATATATACCGAGTGTCTCATATTTTAATAGTCCCTTCAAGATTTCTCAATAATTTAATTTGCTTGTCCTGTAAAGTAATGAATTTATAATTATCATATTCTGACCTATGGCCACAGAAATATATATGGTAATTTAAAAAATAAAGATTAAGTAACATTTTGTAATTTTCAAATATTTTGATTTGGTGGTTCAGTGCACAAGCGCACTTAAGGTACAGCCGTCACTGATCTGGATATTACATCCTTATGAAGTAGATTTAAAAATGTTTCTATATGGAACCAAATATCGATATTTGGTTGAAAGTTTGTTCAATATATTTTCTTCTTAAGGTTTCCTTGATATTTATGCATTATGGACAGTACCACGCTTACCATCAGGACACGTGCAATCAGTGCCTCCGAAGGTTTAGTCTACTCCAAAAATCGTATTCGCATATATAATTGGTGTCTAAAATGTTATTTATATCTAAGGAAAGAAAGAAAGTTGCTAATAATTTATCACCAATAAATAAAATATGCTAAATATCTAATAAACAACCTATTATTGATTAATATCAATCACCCCAAAGAAACATGTAGTAGACAAATCTTTTTGTTTTATGAAAGTATTTTTATTTTTACAATGGGTCCAAAATTTTTGTGAGATTAAGAGTTCAGTATAGCCTTGAGACAGCTTTGATTATGGCTCAATTCTAATGCTATTTAATGGGGTTTGAGAGGAAGGGAATCATTTTTCCATTTTTTACTAGAAATCCAGATTATTTAAAGTATGTGGTTGCTTAAGAACCTTTTAATAGCCCTATGTCTTATTCTTGTGTTCGAAGGGTAGCACCATAGCCATTATTGCGAATTATACGTTTTGATCCTAACGTAATATGCCTATTAATGTCTACAACATATTACGATATCAAATTCAGTGCCACAGAGATATTTCCTAACAAAAATCTAGTACCAATTATGAAACAAAGTGACATTTACGAATTCGTCAAGGTTCGCCACACCTCAAAATAGAAGGATATCCCCCAAAAAAAGGTAGAATAGAAATTAAGTGCAAATCTGATAATTAAATATCAAAACTGCCCAACCTCTAAGGTACATAGATACAAGCGAGTACCTACTTCAATTCGCCATTTTGAATCTATAAGCAGCAAAATTGGTGCTGCTGGCATTGGTTGTATTATTACGAATACTGCCAACGCATTGCTCGTGGATGTCGTAAAAGACGACCAAGAGCGCTACATAGAACTGGGCCAACTTCGTCTGGTCGACGATTGCATTCCCAAGGAGACGTCAGGCAGATGGCCAATCATAAATCTATTGACAAAATTTTAGCAACATGTAGAATGGGCGAATAGATAGGAGTAAAATTGTGTGGAACCCAAGTAATTGTGATACGAGCAGGATGATGATGAAGGTATGCAAATTTTCCTGTTAAAATTTTTCTAGTACATATATCCAATACTTTTAACAATATCAAAATTTTACGATTCAAATTTGTAAATAATTATTTCGAACATTTCAAAACTTTAATAGAATCAAATTTTTTATGACCCATTTATGTTAAATTGATAACAAATTTCAAAAATCAATACATGTTTTATTAACTGCCTCACACTTTTATCTCTGAAGATAAATGTAGAGTTGCACCATAGCTATCGTCACAACTTTTAGTCGTACGAAATAGACACATGTTGATAGACTTCTAGCGGGTACAGTACTGCAAAGTAGCTGTTGATAAATTTTGGTAATAAAAAAGTAAGTAGCAATTTCGGATGACTCAGGATTTTAATCAGCGAGACAGTCGAATAATTTCATATACAGTAGAATTCATATATAACGACTTCGCTTATAACGACTAACCGTTTTTAACGACGATAATGTTTACTCAAGTTAGGTTTCATAGTTAGGTACTGAGAAAATATAACCGTTTAGTGCGACTCCGGTTTAAATGACAAACTTCTTATAGCGACCATTTTTTGTGATAATACATCCGGTTAAAACGACGCGCAATGTTTTGTTTATACAACCTACGCACCAATACTTCGGCGCCCCAACTTCATCCCGCCCCGCGCGCTTCACCTTTCCTTATTGGCGCGCGTAAATCACAGTTAGTGTTTGTCACTTGTTATGAAAAGTTCTTAAAGCTCGACAAAATGAGTTCTGTGAAGCGAAAGTGTTTTACAATTGAAGTATAAGTGCAATATTACACCGATTAGAAGGCGGTGAATCAAATATAACCCTCGGAAGGAGTTTGGCATGTACATAATTATGTATTCGTAGGTTAGGTACTTATGTACTTAAGAAATAATCCTACCGTTTTGTACGTCATCCGGCTAGTACGGCATAGTATCGCCGGTCCCTTAAAGGTCGCTATATCCGGATTCTACTGTACATAGAATGAAAGGTATTTTTTTGCTTGTGTGTTTTAAATGTTCTAGCTAGTAAGTTAGGACGAATTGATAAATGCAAAGACGCGAAAGAATAAGTATATTTAAACTAACTACGCTGTTGATTTATAAAGAAGCTCAACAAAACCAACTACCCATTATAAGGAAAGATGAAATAAAATATATGGAGGTTAAAAAGTCTTCGATTCAAATAATGTATTTAAATACCTAAATGTTACCACATGCAAACTGTGCATCCATTGTGTCAAAATTATTGAGTGAGCAAAAAAAATATTTTAGACTATAAACTGTGTTTATTGAGAAAATATTGATGAAAATGCCCATTGCTCCAATTAGATAATCAAAATTATGCCGATTTCATACCTATGTTACATCGCCATTTTAGACGCGGGGAAGCTAAAAAAAACTAAAACAGAAAATGTAAGCTTGTAATAATTAAAATATATATATATATATATATATATATATATAATATCGTTAACGTGTATATACATATTTACATCTTAAAATTTAAACTGCACACTATTCTGAATCATTATTGAGATATTTTTAAGTTAATTTTCGTTTAACTTTTACTTTAGAAATATCCTTCAAATAGGAAAAAAACCACTAACACTTCATACCCAGAATGGGTAATATCAATGGTCAACAAGAAATTTTATCTAACGGACGAATAATCGAGAGCTATGTACAAATGAGTGAAAATATATCAATGGAAATTTCAAATGGCAAGAAATTTTTATTTTTCTACATTGGCAATATTTTACAACCACAGATAATTATTATTCTTGAATGTGAACGATGCTATTGAAACTGTATATAAGAAAATGTTTGTAGACTAGACTTTATGCGTGCCAAATTAAATTCCCATCAGATTAATTCAGCACATTTTAATCAAATAAACAATTCTATAACTATAAGGATGGCGAGCCACTCGGTTGTACACAGCTCGAGATCTTGAAAGTCGTGGCCGGTGAACATTTGTAATGCACGTACTAAACAACCGAACACAATAGCCAAGAGGCAGTACTCAGGTGTTTCGGTCTGCACGCACTGATATAGCAGAGACCCTGGAAGCGGGTCAGGGCTTAACGGCTAGCCAGACGCTGGTTCCAGCGCTGTCACCGCATCTGAGGTCAAACCTTGCTTCTGGCACCACTCGACGAAGTCATCTATAAGCACTGGCCACGCACCTTCAGCGTCATAATTACTCATACCATCGTCGATCTGCGTCGCGAAATCGAGTAACAGGTTCCACGTATCCTTTGGTATGGATCTCTTGTGATGCTCCTGGAATCCAAATAAACAATTATTATTCATCATTAGCTGGTCAAACGGGTTGGTGTAGTGTTTTATTTTGACGTTTCCTTCTTTTGAGCAATCCTATCTGCTTGGGCTCCTTAGTCGTCTTTTACTGTCACTTACGGGTAAGGAAGCAGGGCTGTCATTTTGTATACTTACTCTGTCACCACACGCAATTGTTATACACAATCAAAATACGCTCATCGGTACGACAATACCTAATTAAAATCATTAAAGTTGTTGGTAATATTGAAATCAGGATGAGCAACTGCTTTTCTCGAAACCTAACTATTCGAGGAAAGGTTACGATGAAAATTAAGACTTTTTGGACAGTGGTCTAGGTACACCCCGTTCGATTCGAAGAGGCGCGTGCGGTCCCATAACCAAGCGCATCACTTCATCATAGCTATTGGTCTGATCGCCGCTACAGATTCCTGGACCTCAATTGTGAAACCAACAATGCAAAGAATATAATTCAAAAGAGCATCACAGTGCAAAGCATCTTACCTATTCAGAATATCAAACTATCATGGTTGTGATTTTTATAGAGTATCCCATAATTAACGCAAGATTTGAATTAAATAGAAAACACAGTTTTTATTCTTTTGATTGTAATTTTTTATTGAATAACGTACATTAGATAGGGTTACTGATGGAATAACATCGGGCAAATGGCCTCCACGCCTTTACATACATATACATACATATACATATACATACATATGCACTCGTTTGTCGAAATTTTCCATGACCATTTTGCATAAATATAGCTGAATTTTGTTGATGTAGCGTTGAATCTCCTCTTTTAACACACGCGTGGTCGTGGACTAGTTGACATAGACCTGTGATTTTAAATACCTCCATAAAAAGAAATCTAATGGTGTTAAATCACACGATTTAGGGGGCCAATTCTGATCACCGAAACGAGAGAGTACACGACCTGGAAATGTCTCATGCAGTAATGGAAATATTGTTTAATAATGAAGACACGTTGTTCTATCGTGTAACGCTCCATTTTTACTAACCCTAAACTGTCAGCTGTCATAAGTTATTTTTTAGTGTTGTCAACACTTTACTGCATAAATGGTGGCAAATTTAAATCTTGTGTTAATTTTGGGACACCGTTACTATGTATTTTGTTTTGCGTATGGTGACAGAGTAGGAATACAATTCACCACCCCCTTTCTCGCCCGTGGGTGTCGTAAAACGTCTTTTATCTGTCGCTGCCTATCATGAAGAATGTGAAAGGAGTGTTAATGCGTGTAATGAGATTCAGTAATCTCTTCTTCACGCCCTCGTACCACGATAGATGTTATTTCGGAAGAAGTTCCTCCGTGATCATGGCGTATACAACAGTGCTGAAATCGAAAACTCGTAAATAACAAAATACATGGTACAAATTCTGTTAACCATATTCCCTATTGTTTTTTTATGTACTTTGTCCAGGTTTTGAAAGGAAACTAAGGAATGTCAACCCGATGAAAGTAAGTTAAGCGACATTCTTCCCTATAACCAATATACACTATGCTTAGATTGCCGTGTAGTGAGGAGTTAGGTAATTATAAATAGATTTACGCTACTATTGTACATTAGGCAAGAAATACTTGCATATATTCTACGTTGACCTTAATTAATGTCATTGTTACATATAAAGTATTTTTAAAAACATTTCTTGATTTATTTAGTTGTATTTTTTTTTTCATTGCATATATGTTTTTTTTCGTCAAATTTCAGCCATATCTGTTCCAAAGTTCTGGCATGATTGATTAACAAACGTACATCCAAACTGTCACACTAGTGAAGAATTAATAGTGAAATAAAACTATTTAATTATTTCCGATCAAAGCAAATTTTATAAGTAGCTTGCCAATTCACTGAATTTCATTGCGTACCTACACTTGCTGATTAGATGGGAAAAGCTGAATCAATACAACTAAAATAATTATAATACGCCACACAGTATGTCAAATACAGTCTATATTCAAATCAATTTTACTTTTCCATTTTAAAATTCAAAAATGGCTACTTCTTGAACGTATTTGTTTATAATAAAATTCCAAATCAACTAGATTGTTTGTAAAAATACTTTATTGCCGTACGATTAGCGATACAATTTATTTATTTTCTTTTTTGTTACTGGTGATGGCAAACGAGCAAACAGTATACCTGATGGTAAGTGGTCCTGTCGTTTATGGACCTTTGCTAGGCCGCTGCCTTCCGAGAAGTGAAGGGAGTGCGAATGCGCGCAATGAAGTTTAATGATATGAAAACCATCACCAAAATCCACCACACGCAAACACCAGAAAGTTAAGCTTCCGCCTCTCTCACTTACCGAACGAAGTGTAAAAACAAATTGCTACTATTCAGACGTCCATTTTCCGAGTGTTGTACTATCCTGAACGGACCGGCCCGCGACTGTAGAAAGACTACTGTCGACATTGTGATCCTACCACTTAAATTAGGGGGATCAGATATAATTTTTTAGTGGAGAACTAAGGACTTGGCTCTTGGCAACGGTGTGTGTATCGCCTTGCGATATGGCGAACAGCCCATCCTGCGACGGCTCCTAACGCTGTCGACCGACAGGGAAGCTTTCGTATGCCGCGGAATCGATTTACAAGATATTTCTTTGTACTACTAGTTTTATATGCGGCCATGCGTGTGGTGACAGAGTAAGGATACAAGTACAGCACACACATCCACGAAAAGGAGGGTGCGGAGGGTGGTGTACCTTTTCGTGGATGTAGTAAAAGACGACTAGGGATAGCAGATACGTAGATAACATCTGTGCAAGAGTTGGAAAACTCGAAATGAAACTCTATACCAATCCGTGTGACCGGCGTGGCTATACTATACCACGTTTACATGGCTATACCACGTTTCTCCTCCATTGTCGCGGAAGCTCGAGCGAGCCCAACAGTGGGACATAATTCCATTTGGTGTTGAGTTTGGTAATGTAAAACAAAATTGTATGTTTATCAGGATTGTTTACATAAATTAAGTGATTTAGCGCGACCTCTTTGTTATAGTTCATCTAAAAGTACGCGTGATAAAATAAATAAAATTTACCAAAAAAGTGATCTGTGTCCGTAATAACACGAGTCCGTAAGCCGTGTAATAACTTAGCTTTTACAGCCGTGTGGTGGTTTAAGAATAAAAACTATATAAGGGGTTTGACATACATAATAGTATAGTCATCTGGTAGTTTTACCGGGAAAGTTTTGCGGAAGTTTTAAAAAGGAGTAATTTTATAGACTTCAATTGCAATATGGCGGCATATGATTGTTCCAATACGGTAGTGCGAGCGGCAAAGGTACGAGGTGGCAAAGTTGAAAATCGAAAAGAGCACAACAAATTCTATGAAATTACCCATCTTCAAAACTCCCGCGCAAACTTTCCAAGTAACCTACTTTTTTGTACCAAATGATTGTACTATAAAACTATTTTTACGTATTTGATTTTAATTTCCTGATGTTTCGAATTCTTTTCATCGTTCACAAAAAAACTGAACCATGAACGTCGGTAAATTAAATATCAAATACAAACGCGGTAAAATTCGTAAAAATAGTTTTTCATAATGTTTAATATTCATTATTCAAAATGTTTGATACTTGTGTAAACATCAGAAATCATTACTGAAGGGGTTATATTTACGTAAAAATCGAAAATCTACTGAATAATTTCGGCATAGGAGAATCTTTAAGCACTCCACTATGAAAATAATTCTTGTATTATGGAGTAGTTGTGTAAACTGTAATTAATAAACAGCTTAAAACATATAATTAACAGTAAATTCAAAACAACAATCTATGGATCACTTATTAAGATTCTCTTTCAACATGGTAATCGTAACTATGACATTTGGCACAGTAGGTCGGTATCTTAACTGGACCATTCGTGAAGTTAAGTATTTGACAGCAAGACCCTTCTGGAAACTTAAACCAATTAAAATTGTCATATTTGAGGATTATGGCACTATCCTTTCATGGGATGTCCAGAATTGAACGGTGAGGGTCTGACTGATGGATTAGTTTGCAATAAACAAATGAGATCTATTTTTCACTTGCCGCGTGTACTAGGTACCCGGGAATTGACAGTATTTTGGAATATTGTAGCTACTAATTCCATTAGTGATGATGCATACTTAAAATTTAATAGAAACATTTGCACAAGACGTCATCCTTAGAATAATAACGTAGAAGGTAAGTTCGCGCACAAAAAGTAAAGCATTGCATTTGGAGCCTAATGGAGCTTACGCCGGAATCGTTCCGTCATGTACAACGGTTACTGTACTGCACGTACGTATGCAACTCTTAAAAAATAAATACGTAATTATGACGGTTTGTGCATTCAAATGCTGTCACAACTCATTTGAAAAACATAAAAAGGTTTTTAACATTACTTTTAAAACTAATTCGACGATGTATGTTAATAAAAACAAAATTTGATTTCATAATTTGTATAGTGGTGTGCGTATATATCCATAGAACGCCTCGTTGTCCAGGGCAAGGTGGAAGGCACCAGGCCGCGTGGGAGGGCACCCATGCGATGGACCGACCAGATTAGATCTGCTGTGGGTGGTCCTTTAAATGAGTGTACTAGGATGTCCTCAAATAGAAAAACATGGCGAAATATCGTGAAGCAAATAACATCTGCCTCATCCCATGCTACATAATGATCACGACCGTTCTGCCAAGAACGAACCGACTAAGAAGTGCGTGTGTACGTGTATAATCGCCTGCACACTTATAGTATTTTTGGCTTCATGGAGTGATCAAACACTTTAAGTAGCGACACTATCCTTTTATAAGGTACTAGCTGACCTGGCCAACTTCGTATCGCCGTATTTTTTTTCGTAAATATATTTTCTAAATTTCCAAAGATATAGTCTCTAATAGAAAAACCATTACGGCACTGCCAGGAAAGATTCAATCGTCTTGGTCGCGGCAGTGTTAGTGATGATTCAAAGAGAATATAAATTACTGATTATTGATTTCTGACAAAATTCTTCTTCTTCTTTTTTATTGGCAATAAGCTACAATATTATGAGCTATTGGTGCCAGTGTCAAGTGAAAAACACATTTATACGTATTTAAATAGTCTTAGTCGTTGCCATTGATCGGGAACTGATAGCCAAATCAATGTTTTTCTGGCAATTTTGCAGAACATGAAAATGCACGGTATTCACAATTAAATCATATTCACTGCACTTCCGAATATTCTCTGTGTTAAATTACATAAAGTACCAGCAAAATTATTCAATATAACACTGTAAAACACCAAAGTAATAAATAAAATTTAAAAGCACTACATGACATTTTGTAATGCTGTAAAGACTGACAAAATTATAATTATCAAATTTTCAACCATACTTAATCGTAGACAAAATTACGTGTAGTTGTCATTTGCGTTTTGTTATTACATGACAGATACGTTTTTGTTATACCACATTTATATTGACCTGTATCCTTTTTGACGTTTAATGTCACGTCATACGGGAATGTGGTCAAACTCAAGAGTGATAAGCTAGAAGAAGAATAAGATATTCTATATAAATAAATTTTAAATAATTTGAAGAAAATTGTATCAGACTTGACTGTATGGGCTTTGATCCCTTTGTCTGTCCGAATGGACAAACAGAAACAAAAAAATAAAATCTATTTGACATTTTTGTTACGTCACACGGGAACGCGATGGAATGGGATAAATTGCCATTAAGAAGACGATGAAGAACGGGATAAAAAATATCCTATGTCCGTCTCCTGGTTCTAAGCTACTGCTCTACCAATTTTCAGTCAATCCGTACAGCCGTTCTTGAGTTATAAATGTAGTAACTAACACAACTTTCTTTTATATATACAGATTATCCTAAGAAAGACATCATCATTATTATTCTACTTTTCTCCCAATTACTTGGCGTTGACTCAATATGTACTTTTCTTTCATAATACATATTGCAAAAGTTATTGTCCATAGTGGGTATAATTTAAAATTTTAACAAACAAAAAATTACTTTTATGGTTTTCTCATGGATGCCATTGTCATAACCGGACCAAATTTGAAATGGTATCACACAGTCAACACCAGCTTTCAAATAAAAAAGTATCGTCAAAATCGGTTTACCCAGTTGAAACTTCCGAGGTAAAAAACAACAAAGAAAAATGTTGAATTGAAAACCTCCTCTCTTTTGAAGTCGGATAAAAATTAATAAAATTAAACAAGAAAGTGATCTGTGATATTACTTAGCTGACGGCCATTCTTCTGTCTTTTCGGAGATAAATTTACAAACATGTGTTGACTTAAGAATAAAAACCTGACTTTTATATAGGCATTGTAATCATTGCATAATTTTCATTATATAAGCACACTATACAAACTGCCTTATCAAAATATTTATTCATCATTCTTAATCATTATTCAGCTTTTTGCTATCTATTGCTGAATGTAAGCCTCCGCTATAAAATACACTTATTCATTTATAGGGATAGTGCTGTAATCAACACAGGTAGGTGAATTGGCAGTTGCAATACATATTACTTTTCATGTGGTAACAGAGTAAGAATACAACTAGGGTTGCCACCTTTAAGAAAAAATAAAGTACTTTGCGTCCAAATAAAGTACGGTTTGCGTTATTTTGTTTTAAAACATATTTACAATTATTTTTAGCAAATTTTAATAAATGATCTTTAATACTAATCAGCATCTTTGTACTTTATATTTGTTTTATAGTAAATAAATAATATTTTTAACAAATTCACTAAACATTTTGACTATCTATAAAATTTTTCTTAGAGAATTCAATTTGGGCGAAATAAAGTATTATCGCGTACTTTGTTATTCATATAAAATATAGAGTACAATTACCCGAAATAATGTATAATACATTATAATAAAGTACGGGTGGCAACCCTAAATACAACTCATCACACCCTCTCTTTACTGGTGTTGGTGTTGCAAAAATGACTATGGGATGCCTGATGCCTATTCTATTAATACTAGAAATATGCTTCACAAGCCTCAATGAGTAAGAATATAATAAAATCAATATTTGAAAAAAGTAAAAGGTGTAATAGTAAAGTAAAATGAAATACATACCGTCAGAAATTTACACCATGCATCTAGGAACTTAAATCTTCCACGGAGCACAATATTCCAATAAGCTATCGCCATATCTAACTCAAGACCTTTCTGTCCTGGATTTTTTGCGTAATTAAATGTAAAATGATAAAAGTCTTTGAATTTATTCTGATCTTTTATCTCTGACTCGAGAGTTGGTAATTTAGCTTTTAATTTCTCTATACTATCTGTGCCTAGTTCTATAAGGCCCATTGTGAATTCGTCTTTTGAAAATTCACATTGTACTGCAGCTTTACATTTCCAAGCAATTATAAGAACTAGAATTGATTCAGGACTTAGGTTAAGGTCTTCTAAAAACTTCATCACACCATCTACAGTGATTTTGTCATTTTCCTGGTGATCTTTATACTTTATGAACAGTTGTTCCAGCTTTTTTCTATCCACAGCCGTCTTCGCAGCATCCTTATAATAAGCATCAGGGTTTTGAAAGTAATTATCGCTTGCGAGGTCCAGTTTCCAGTCGTTTTGTGACAAACAGTATATTGCAGTGCTTTCACTCGTCTGCGTAAATGCGACGAACTTTTTAACTTTGTCTCTCTGTGACGATTTTAATTTATTCTGTAAGAGAATCGTACAAACGTCATATTTATAACCTTATGAGTGCTTACCTGTCATTCCATTTGTGTATTATAAATTGATGCACTTATTTTATTTTGGATCCTATTTGTTATTTTATTGTTATTAATGCATTTACGACGTGATTACTCACCATTTTTGTGAAATATTATTTGTTTTAAATGACTTTCACTGTTATTTCGACATCGGAACCAAAGTGAAATAACAATCATAGACAACTTTCTAATGTTGTAATATTATAATAATGCATTTTCCCATGTCTTTAGTCATGAGAGTTTTAATAGTTACTTTGAACTTTCATACTAATTGAAGAAGTAGAATAATTTGAATATTGACCAAAGTAGTAGAAAATATATTAATTACGATCCGTTGGAGCCAAGCAGTATGACGATGATCCATATAAACGTGTGTATTTTGATAGGAAGATTTTTAGATTATTTATTTTACCACTTGAAATATATTTAACACAAATATTATTATAACATCGTTCACACCTAAAGATTATGAACAAATGATAGATGGCTCTGTCGCACGTGTTCTAAGGAGTTGATTACATAATTAGTACTGATCTATTACATATTTCTCTTGTCAATCCACCGTGTGCTAACGGTTAAAAATTCAATTAATCATAATCCTCTTTTCTTTCTGTTGGAAGTTATAAGTTACAGTCAGGGAATGGACAGCAACACTCTTATAAATATTGATTTACAAAGAATAGTTATTAAATAATCAAACCTTTTTAGGAAGATGCCTACATCTAACAGAGAATATCGATAGGCTGATAAAGTAATTAATTAACTGATGCTCCCCATTCAAACATTCCAAATAATTTATATTGTGGTAGTAACCAGTACTCATCATCATCACCCAGGCTAATGATAAATATTTAAGACAAATAATTATTTTGCACAGGAATCAATTAAATATAGTTATTTTTTTTTTGTTATATTTTCTTCGTCATATCTCAGCCAAAAGACTTATTTGTCTTTCTGCTGAGTTCTAGCCTCGTTCAGAATATGAAGGATTTACTTACTGTATCGTGCTAGTCGAACGTGTTGGTATAGGGTTTCATTTCAAGTTTACCTTCTCTTGCATAGTTGTTTTATGCCAAATAAAACCCCTTTAGTGGTCGTTTATGACACAGATGGACTAGAAAAGATGTGGTGAATTGTATCCTTACTCCATCAGCATCACCATATCTTAGGTCATCGTGGATTATTTATGCTGTTTTCATTGTCCATCTTGCATATTATGAAAATAATGATAACATATTGATAGAGCGTTCTTTAAATACTTTATGTATTAATTTTAAGAATATTAAAGTTATTAACTGAATAACTTTTTTATTACAAAACAAATTTTGATAACATTTTAAATAAATAAATAAATAACTTGTTCTTCAACGCAATTCTCACAGTCAAACTCTAAACAGGTGTGGAGTTTTGGCGTGAATACGGAAATGTCATGTTAAGCTCTTGTATTATATTCATTTTTTTAGTGTTTTATAGTGTTATATTGAATAATTTTGCTGAAGTTTTATGTAATATAATACAATTAAGGTGCTGAAGTGTGGTGAATGTGATATAAGAGTAGTTTACGTGTATTTTCGTATTCTACCAGAATTCCCAGAGCAATCATTTAATTAGGTTTTCAGCGCCTAATTAATGATAACGACTTGACTTACTGACGGACAATGACTATTAATAACTTATACAATATGAAGAAGTAAATAATATGTAAAGAAAATTATTACGTAAGACAAGGCAGTATGGTTGAAAAGACTTTAGCCTGCCCGTAAAGGCGATCCAAACAAAAAAAAATCTAAACAGCTGTTCTTGACAGATAAACAGTTTTGACATTAATTGTAAGGTTAATTTGTTTATCATCATATCACATAATCGACTCTATTAAATAATTTAGTTTTTGTATGAAATAAAAATATGTTAGTAATTTAAATAACGAAATGCATTCTTCATTATTTAGAAAATTACTGTACTCTCGAGGTCATTATATAACAAGATCAATTAACACCCAACGTCCTAGAGTTCGATTTGCACCTAGTCCTACAGGATTTTTACATTTGGGAGGACTACGAACAGCTTTATATAATTATTTATTTGCTAAATCACGAGGAGGCTCTTTTATATTGCGAATTGAAGATACAGATCAGACACGTAAGGTAGAAGGCTCGGTGGAAGCTTTAAAAAAGGACTTGGAGTGGGCAGGAATTGAATGTAGTGAAGGACCTGGATATGGCGGTCAATATGGACCTTATATTCAAAGCGAGCGATTGGATTATTACAGGTAAGTGATTTTTTGTTATCAGTGATTAGTAATAAAGAGGTTAGTGGGATAACAGAGAATTTATCGATATGTTGCCCTGAACTTCTTGTATGGTTACCTAGAATACTACCAATCTTTACATTGCTCGTCTCAGCGTCATTGCTGACCCACTGCGGGGCTCGAGCCTCCTCCCTATTAGAAGGGAAATTGACCTACTATACCATTCTGGTCAGATATGTTGGTATAAGGTTTTATTTCGAGCTTTCCTCCTCTTGCACACATCTTCAATGCATATTATATCCCTTAGTCGTCTTTTACGACATCCATGGGTAAGATAGGGAGTGGTGAATTGTATTCTTACTCTGTCACTACACAGATGCTCCTGGGTGTTGTAAAAGAAAACTAAGAGCTTCTTACCTATCTGGATCAACTGTATCTGATATTGACTGGTCAACAATTACAATCGCAAGAAGTGTTGACATCAGGCAGGTTATTCATAAAACTATTGTTAAAAAATGCAATGTGTATGCTATAGTTTGTCCTGAAAATCAACAGCAATTAACTTGTATTCCCAACTATAAGTAGTCCCCAATTTCATTTTGTTTTAACGTTTAATTTTTTGTTTCTTTATTTTTATGTTTTTTGTATTTTGTTATAGAATTGTAAAAACAAATCAAGATCATTTCTTTCTTATTTCTATAAGAAGAGTATATATTGCATTCATCATCACAGCTCATATACATCCCAGTGTTGGGCTCGGGCCTCCTCCACTATGGAAGGGAAATTGACCTGCTATACGACACTATTTGGACTTTTTAGTATTGGAATTTATTTCGAGTTTTCCTTGTCTTGTGTTATGTGCATATTGTGTCCCTTAGTCATCTTTTACAACATCCATGGACAACGAAGGGGTGGTGAATTGTAGTCTTACTATGTCGAACACATTATAATGGTTGTATTTCTTATCAATTCACAGAGAACATATTTCAACACTTTTGGAGAATAGGTCAGCATATAAATGTTTCTGTACAGAGAGAAGATTGAATATATTGCGTAGAGATGCAATGAAATCTCAACGTTTACCTAAATATGACAACAGATGTCGAAATTTAACTCGTGAAGAGATCAAAGAGAAAATGAATGCTGGTATACCATATTGCATTAGATTTAAGGTAATTTATTACTCTATAGATATCATATGTGCCATATAATGGCACAGTGAAGTAATATCATAGTGGCAGGACCACACTGTTGACAGATGTCTGTCTACAGCCACGGGACGGTCCGTCCGGGGTAGTAACACACTACTGTAGCTCGCAGAAAATCGATGTCTGAGTAGTAGCAATTTGTTACTGCGCTTCGTTCGGTGAGCGAGATAGCCCAACTTTCTGAGGCTGTTTGTGTGAGGAGGGTTTGGTGATGTCTTTAGTTTCACTGAACCTCATACCACACATTCACACTCCCTTCATTTTCTTCATGGTAGGCAGGAGCCCAGCAAAGGTCCATGAGTGGCAGGAACAATTACCATCAGGTGTACTGTTTACTCGTTTGCCATTGAATTTTTCCTAAATGGTTTTGTGTAAAAATTAAAAAAAAAGTAATCAATCGTGGATCTTATTGGGCAATATTATTAACAAAGAGACCCTCAGACGTGTAGGTCGGGGATTTCCATGATTTTTGGTGGGGTGGTAGAGGGGGCCCGAGGGTATCACAACTACCAAATATTAGGGTCAACTGGGCCCTCGTTAAAAAGATTTTAAGCGGCAAAGTTGGATGTAATTTACTCGTAGGTACTAGAGAAATTCGCATTCAAATCGCAAGCTAGTGGTAGCCTCGTGGTAACGTCGCTCGCTTGCGGAATCTATGGTCTCGGGTTCGAGACCCGACAATTTGTTTTTTTTTAAATTATCACAATATTGTGTAAAATTAGTTTTTTTTTTCATAATTTTATGCAGAATTATAAATTATTTTCCTTTTTTCACTATCTCGTTTATTCCGCTCTTTCTCGGAGGGGACTCGTGCAGCGATAAAATGCAGCCGGTGCAGACAATGTCTGTGTTTTGTGTGCTTTTACGAGTAATTCCATCCAAAAATTTGTAAGGATGATAAGAATGTATGAAAAATGTACATTTATACGATAAATATAAATATTGATTTTTTCACAATTTTATAATTATTTATTTTCGATCCGTAACACCTCAATTTTCATATTGAAGAGTTGATACATGGGAGAGAGCGAGAAAAGGAGGAGATCGTGAAAAAAGCAAAATAATTTATAATTCTGCATAAAATTATGAAAAAAAAACAAATTTTACACAATATTTTGATAATTTAAAAAAAAATAAGTCGTTGGGTCTGGAACCCGAGACCATAGATCCCGCAGGGGAGCGCATTACCACGAGGCTACCATTAACTTGCGATTCAAGTGCGAATTTCTCTAGTACATAAATTACCCATCTAACTTTGACCCTTAATATCTTTTTAATGAGGGCCCAGTTGACCCTAATATCTGGTAGTTGTGATACCCTCGGGTCCCTCTACCAAAATCATGGAAATCCCTGACCCACACGTCTGAGGGTCTCCTTGTAAGTGTTATTAAAAATTTGTTATACATTTTTTTCAACTCTTGAAGTGTCTTAGTTTTAGTGACATAGCAAATGACGAGTTCCAATATTGGATCTTGGTCCAAGCTTAGACTTAGTAATGAATAATTTATGAGGAAGATGTAGTTCTTTATTGTAAATCCTTGAGCTCAATTATTTCAGCATTATTACAGCTCAGATATGTCCCACTATTGGACTTGATACTCCTACAAAATGGGAGGGAAATTGACTTACTATTTTATGTTGTCTTTAAAAAACCATTTTTTATATAGTTTTATAACTATGTATTTATTTTCTCTCCTAGCTTACATCAGACTGTCAGTCGTATGAAGATTTAATATTTGGAGGTATAGCTTATGATGTTTCCTTAAATGAAGGTGATCCTATTCTGATGAAGAGTGATGGTTTCCCAACATATCACTTTGCTAATGTTGTTGATGATCATTTAATGAAGATCACACATGTGCTGAGAGGAGTTGAATGGCAGATATCAACTACTAAGCATTTATTGATATATAGGTTAGTGACATTTAAAATTTTTGACATGAAAACGTCTAATAAATCGATGAACGCTGGCTGCATGCACGAAAAAGTCCCGTTATGCTCATTGTCCCGTTACGCTGATTGATGTTACATATTATAATACGGTTTATTAATAAGATAACCATATTATAATTGTAAAATGTTTATCAATTAAATTGTAGATTTCATTTCACTCCTTTTTTGTATCCATACAGAATAATGATAATTCAATAAAAATGATTCAATTTTATTCATAAAAGTATGCAGTCATTTCATCAATGTTTTGTTATGACGTCGTCACGTTAAACTATCGTCCGTAAACCAACTTTACAGACAACCATATTTTTTTTCTTCTTGTCTGTAGTAATAAGGCAGCAGACCACCTTTTATTTTTGTGACAGGTTATATTCTGGATGCACTCCGTCCAATCGGTCCGTGGCGATGAAAGGGCGGCTCTATAACCAACTGTATTCCCCCCCCCATCGCTATTGCGCATTTGGTACCGATTCCTTGACCTCAGTGGCTATCCCGGAAGCAAGTAGCCCATTTGATGATAAGTTGTAACTTTTTGTCATGGTATTCTATAATACCAGGGGCGTAGCTATCTCTCCGTGTGGTGATGGAGTAAGAATACAATTCACCACCCCCTCTCTTACTCATGGATGTCGCATAAGATGACTAAGGGCTATATTATGCATATGACATCTATGCAAGAGAAGGAAAACTCGAAACAATGCCCTATGCCAACCTGTTTGACCAGCATTATATAGTAAGGTCAATTGCCCTCCTATTATGGAGGAGGCTCGAGCCCAGCATTGGGACGTATATGAGCCGAAATGATGATGATAATGATGGAAAGGCTGTGGGCTGTCCCATAACCGATTGTATTCGCTCACTATTGCTCTGACAATTGGTACCGATCCTTGGACCTCTGCGGCTATCCCTGGTAGCCAGATAGTCAGATGATAATAAGTTATTATTTTTAGTCATGGTATTCTACAATACCAGAGGCGTAGGCAATCTCTCGCTGGTCAAATGAAGTGTAATAGAAAATTGCTACTAGTCAGATATCGATTTTCGGCGAGAGTGTGGTATTACCACGAGCTCGGCCATTTATATCTGCAGGCACCATACTGTCTGCACAATGAAACTAACAAAACATATAGAATCAAATAATTCCTTCATAGACCCTTTATATTCATGACATGCTTAGGTATAATAAAATTTGTTTTGGCAGAGCATTTGGCTGGAATCCACCTCAATTTGGACATATGCCGTTGATCGTAAATTCTGATGGTACAAAGTTAAGCAAGAGACAGAGCGATGTCAAAGTGGAAGACTATAAGAGAAATGGTTAATAAGTCATATTTAACTAATAATAGAGAAGTTAAAGAATGAATCAATACTATGGAACCAGAAGGGCTAAGAACTTATGAGGAATAGATTGTTCTTCTACATAACATTCTTACTTTTTTGGGCACGGTCTGGTCACAACCTCCCCAACCAAATCCAAACCGAACTGAGGGTAGTGAGAAACGTGCACATATGAGTATTACGCCTATCCACCAAATCCAATAGTTCACCTGAACATATTCCTTGACTTCAGTGAAGTCCTCATAACATCTGGAATACTTGTAAGGAGTGACAAGCATTCTCTTTTCAACCTAATTAACATTGAAACACTTACAATTAATAAATCAAAGTATATTAATAGTAAGCGAAGGGAAACGCGAAATAAAACCCTATTAATAAAACCCCACTCGCTTGACCAGTGTGGTATAGCGGGTATTTTCCCTCCCAATATGCTCGAGTCTGGTAATGGGACGTTTATAAGGTATGATGATATAGATTAGTTTTGTTTTGAGATTGTTGTCTTTTGCAATAATGTTATCTGTTTATGCCTTCTGGTTGTCTGGCAAGTATGGCTCTTAGGGGAATGATTGGAAACTAACTATAGAGAATTGCCACTCAATCCAATGAATTCTTCGTGAGCACTTGTAATACTAGATACCCAGATATTTGATACCTACCGTAGATATTTATTGAGTAGGATATTTGAAATAAAACTATTGGCCATCAACTATTGATCACGGAGGACGCCCGTGTGATAAAGCTGAATTAGCTTAAAGCTGTCTTACTCGGATAAGCATTCAAGCTTCTTTTTCTATTTGACTAGATTGCGCTAAACTGTCGCCTAACTCTATTAAACTATACTATTTCCATTTCTTTATTTTCTCGATGACAGCTCCTGTGGAAACTTGAACGAGTGTCTTTTTTACATTATGTATACATTATTTAATAAAAATATATCGCTTACGCGCGTACAAGGTCGTAGCAGAGTCGGAGAAACTGATAGGGATGGAGCTATCGATAAACGTAACACGATAAGAGACCCGATATTTTTTTTACAAAGTGTAAGAAAATAAACCATTGCCGGATAATTTTATATAAATTTATTAACTAATATTACATTTCATTACAAGATGTAATTATATTATGTTGATTGTTCATTTATTTATTTTAATCAAAATCTGATGAATCGCCACTATCACTCGATGAGCTCTCCTCAACATTTATTATAAGTTCCTGTATTTCTATATTATCTAATGCCACATGAATGTCCCAATCCGACGCTGTAATGTTTTGGGTTCTTCTCACAATTTTTTCCCAGTGTTCGGCGGTTACTTCCGCACATGCATTTTTTAATAAATCTAACATCTTGTTTGCCGTAAAAGGGGGATGGGTATTGTTTCGAGCGGCGTGTCCTTTGATTTGTGCCCATATTAGTTCTATAGCATTGTACTGGCAATGATACGGCGGAAGTCGAAGAACCCAATGACCACATTCGGCAGCTATTTCGTCGGTAATATATCTTTTAGGGAGGCTTTTTTTAGATTTTAAAATATTCACTAATTGTACTTTTAATAAAGTATCATCCATATTTTCGCCATGACGTTTGAGCCAGTCAATTATCTCTTGTTTTTTATTGGCCTGCGTCGGCATTTTATCAATTTGTCTAGAGTGATATATAGCGTTGTCCATAATAATTATCGACGGTTCTTCCAGAGATTGCACCATTTCTTTGAACCATCCTTTGTAAATCTCCGCGCTCATTTCTTCGTGGTAGTCCACTGTTTTCTTGGATTTAAAGGCCAGTAAAGCATCTGACACGAATCCTTTCGTAGACCCTGCATGGCATATGATAAGGCGTTCACCTTTTCCCATTGGCACTGAACTAGTGGAAGCGGCGGTGTCGTCAGTCCAGTTCTTCGATACTGTGTGGTTTGCATTTAGCCAAGTCTCGTCAGTGAAAATAACATTTGACCAATCTGATATCTTTTTGGCTTCGCTCAAAAATTCGCAGCGAGCCATAGCAACGTCGTGACGCTCCATCAATATTTTACGTTTGTCTAATTTTTTATAAGAAAATCCAATTTCTTTCAAAACTAAGCTTAATGACGATTTTTGGCCATGGAACAAACCACGTTCACGTAAAGAAACAAGTTTTTTAAGTGTTGGAATTTCTTTGCGCAAGTAATAGTCATATATATGACGACGAATAGCGTCAGCGTCGAAGTTGTCAACCGATGTTACACGACGTGGTTGGCGTTTCTTCTTCGGCGTACGAAGCTTATTTGCTTGCATGCCGCTTGTACCGTAAGCTTCGGTAGTAATTTTTGAAACAGTAGGTCCACTAATTCCTAATGCGGCCGCAACACGCTCTCGCACTTGCGACAGTGGTAATAGCGGGCCACCATTTTGATATTCTGCTTCAAAGTAATTACGAACCTTGATCACCAGTTCTCTCGCCTGACTTTTCAGAACAGATCCTTTATGCATTTTGATATTTGACAGCTGGGCAGCAATCAACACGGAGGAACACAAAATACACAACGTAACGTATGGATAATGTGAAAAAACTTAGCGAACAGAAATGTAGTGACCATATAGCACGACCGTCTTGTTGCGAGTGACAGATTAAAACAAATACAAAATGGCGGTGGGTCATTGAGTGTTCCCAGCTTGAAAAATATATTTGAATGTTTTTGTTGAATTTGTCTTTGTTCAAAACATATATGCGATCGATATCATTACTTATTTGGTCACAACACTACAACTATCAAATTAGAACTGTCATCGAGAAAATAAAGAAATGGAAATAGTATAGCGGTCATGATTTAACTTCAAAATATCGTAATTGTTACACAATTGCAAAGGTCACATGCATAACTATAATCTGTGAGCTTAGCACGAATATTTGCATCAAAGTATTCGTAACGTTATCGAGACTAATTTGTATGGGTTTGGAGCACTTCCCAAATCGTCCGATAGAGGCACTGCTCGAAATCCCATACAAATTAGTCTCGATAACGATACTAATACTTTGACGCAGTCTCCGTGTGGTGACGGAGTAAGAATACAATTCCCCCTCCCCTTTCTTGCCCGTGGGTGTCGTAAAAGACGACTAAGGGATTATTTGGAGATAACATCTATGCACGAGAAACAAAATTCGAAATAAAACTATACTAAATCGTCTGACCAACGTAGTTATTTTCGCTCCCATAACGGGGGAGGCTCAAGCTCAACAGTGGAACGTATATGAGCTGTGGTGGTAATGACGTAAATATTCGTGCTAAGCCCACTGCTTTTGGTTTATTTAAAGTCAATTTCAATGCTGTTGCGGATACGTTGATAATTTTGATGATATATATTATTTGTTCATGACAGGAATTTATCCGTTGGCTTTGGTGAATTATATTACTTTATCAGGTGGAGGCTTTGATCACGTACCAGGCGCTGGTATCAGACTTAAAACTATGGAAGATTTGTCTGAAGAGGTAACTATTTTACGTACACTTGGAGCGATTTTAATTTGGTAGTAAATGGATTATGGTATTTCCACTTCGTGTGTTCTACTGATCTGTGCTAAATTACCTAATGAAGTACCCAAATTGCATATTGCCGGGGATTTAAAATATGAATATCTCGTTCGAAATAAATTTAAATGCCTTTCATCTTGTCTTGTGTGGCACACAAGTAAACTTTGTTACTTTCATCATCATCTCAACCCACATACCTAAGTCTCACTGTTGGGTTCGGGCCTCCTTCACAATGGAACGGAAATTGACCTATTACACCATGCCGGTTGGTCAGATGTTATGGCATAGTTTTATTTTGAGTTTTCTTCTCTTGCGTATATGTTATATGTATATTGTATCTCTTAGTCGTCTTTTACGACACCCACGGGCAAGGTTTTTTTTGTGAGGCTTAGTTGTTAGCCTCTGATGGCTGTGACAACTTTACCCGGTCTGTTGGGTGAGCGCTGAGGGCTCTAGTAAACGGGTAAGGTGAAGTGTTGAATTATATTCTTACTCCGTCACCACACGGTAATACTTTACCAGAGCTATGTATGTTTGCTTCCAGCATCAAATTCTTCAGGACTCCATTAAATATATTCGATATTCAGTTCCAGATTGAAAGAATATCTTCACATCCAAGCCGGTTAAACCCAGATTTGTTAGAAGAATGTAACAGACTTGAAATAAAACGAAGATTAAAAGACCAGGATCTATCCAAAATTATCGTGAATTATTTGAAAGATTTGATAACGGATACATATCCAAAACACAATTTAAATTTATCGGAAGATCACATCAAAACAGTCTTAGACTGGTCCGTTTCCAGGATTACGAGGATAGACGAATTAGTGTCCAAAAAATTTGGGTTTCTGTGGATTTTACCAGCTACCAAAATAGAAGTTGATGCAGCACTTCTTCAGGAACTAGTTAATAATTTGGAAGGACTTGATGATTTTGATCAGAATAAGTTGAAAGAGTGCTTGAAGAGTTTTGCTACGAAAAACGATGTTAAGTTTCCTGCTTTAATGAAAATGTTAAGGTCTGTAATTAGTGGGCTCGACGAAGGCCCGGGTGTGGCAGAAATGATGGATTTATTGGGTAAGAATCAAACTTTGAAAAGAATAAAGGCGGTATTATGATAATTGATGTGTTTTCTTTCCCTGTTATTTTATAATGGTATTTTATTTGAAGTGATGGCAACACCGCTTTATGGGAATTGGGTAACGTGAACTGTTTGAGAACTTACAGACGTTTGTACATTACCTGGTGCATATAAGGGTTATTAGTAATAATTGTAATAACTCTATAGCTTAATAATAACTAATAACTTATTACATTCCTGAGTGGTAAAATAATATCCATCAATTCATCCGTCAGCTAGTCGACATCCGTTGTTGGACGTAGACTCAAAATAAATGCCTCATAGAAATATTCTATTCCGCCTTAAATATTCTATTGCCGCCAAAATCATGAACTACATCATCTTCCCACTCAAATGGAGGAAAATTGATCTAGGTCAGACGTGATGGTATAGTTTCATTTCGAGTCTTTTTATTTCACATAGATTTTATCTGCGTATTAAATACCTTCATACCATCGTCCAACATACCTCAGTGTCTGAAAACACAGGTCTACGACCAGTGTGTGTTACCAGTGATGACTTACGGCACAGAAACGTGGTCCCTAAATGTAGGTCTCATAACAAGGCTCAAAGTCACTCGGCATGCTATGGAACGGGCTATGCTCGGGATTTCTCTGCGAGATAGAATCCGAAATACGGAAATTCGCAGAAGAACGGGTGTAACCGACATAGCACGAAGAATTAGCACACTGAAGTGGCAATGGGCAGGCCACATCGCTCGGCGAACAGACAACCGCTGGGGATGAAAGGTTCTCGAGTGGCGACCACGTATTGGACGACGCAGTGTAGGACGCCCCCCCACTAGGTGGACTGACGACCTGGTGAAAGTTGCTGAGCGTCGTTGGATGCAGGCGGCACAGGACCACACTCTGTGGCGTAACATGAGGGAGGCCCACGTCCAGCAGTAGACGGCGATAGGCTGAAATGAATGATGATGATGATTAAATACCTTAGTCATCTTTTACGATTCCCACAGATAAAAAAAGGGGATGGTGAAATGTATTCTTACTCCAACACCACACGGAATTCATCAACTACACAAGTTTGAAATTTATATTTCCTTTATTAAAGCATACGTAGGAATAAATTGATAGTCCATAAAGAATTTTACAGACACAATTAACGGTCACATTATCATCCGTCACCATGCTGCTCTTATCCCAGTTACTTAGGGTCGACGCAATACTCTTCATCGTACACATTGCCATGAGTTTTATGACTGATAGCCTATCAATTGTTGACAAGTCGGCATGAGATGGAGTTCATCCAGGTGGATTTAAAGCTCTTAGTCCTCTTTTACGATACCCACGATCAAAGAAAGGGTTGGTAGTATTCATAGACGCCACTACATAGCAGACTCATTAACGAACATACTTCAAGGTTATGAGAAAAGTTTTAATTATGAATGTTGAAAGCGTGGATCAGGGAATATCGAATTTATATTGACTGCGTGATGCATCATATGGGTAGAAAAGAAATGGATATAGAGACGAAATCTTATAAAAACGACGTATTGTGTCTGCACCGAGTAAATGTGATAAGAACAGGATGATGATAAACCATATTATTTTCCAGACATGGCGTTAACGCTACGCCAACGATCAGGTTCATTCTCGCCTGTAGATGTTTCACATCAACAATATCATAATCAATAACAAACAAAATACATCGATCATGCATTATTGCTATCACAACAGTTGCTATGATAACGGCAATCGCACAGGAGCTTTGACGAAAAGGTACTGATCTCTCATGTAAAGTGCAGTGCAGTGGATTGACTCACCATGCAAAGCTATTGCATAGCTTTTATCGCGGGCTTTGAGCGCGGCGATCGAATCAAGAAATTCCGTAACGAAAATAAAACCTAACACTCCGCCTACCATGTGGCTCGGCCGAGCGTTTGGTGTGACGGTCGTCGAGACGTCGACATTCTGCGTTCATCCGTCTCGGTGCGTACACGTGCCACCGCTTTGCACGTCACAAAAGTGTTTTCGCGCGTTTTCTGACGGTCCCAACGATCTTCAGCGGACGACAGTGGTAATCCAAACAGCCTTTATTGTTATACATATAGTACATTTGTTTTCTTATCGGTCACCACGCTCAAAAAGTGTAACTTGAATTAATATCAAAGAAAAAAAAATACTGCATATATAAAAATTATAATTCCATAAGTTGATAAAAAATGCTATGCAATAGCTTTACTGCAGCAGTCCCCGAGTGCCACACGTTTTTTTTTATTCCTGTTGGTGGCAAACAGTACATTTGATGCTAAGTGATACTGTCGCTCATGGTCCTTCGCTAGCCCTGCTTACCGTGAAGAAAGTGTAAATGCACTTAGTTTCGGTGTTACTAAAGGCAACACCAAAACCCACCACACGTAAACACCCTCAGTTGGGCTTCTGATTTTCTTGCTCAACGAAGTGCAGCAATAAATTGCTACTGCTGAGATGTCGATTTTCGGCGAGAACGTGGAATCGGCCAGAGGCTGTAGATAGACGAATGTCGACAGTGTGGTATCACATAAGTCAAAAAGAGAGAAAGTAATTCTTTCTGGTTTTCATAAAGGCTTATCCTGGTGGAGATCGAATCCACGATACTCGGAAGGTACTTAGATAATTTTGCTATCATATTCGTACTCGACTTGCGATTTTTGGAGTTATTTAAACTTTCTAGACGAATGTGTGTGGGCCGACCACCGATGTCAAGGAGTCAATACCAGTGTTCGACCCAATGGGGATATGAAAGAACACGGTGCGCTTTGAGGCTGCACGCCACCCTGCCATCTTCCCGGACAGAACGGACGCGTGTGTCCTGACTAGACATATGTCCGCTATAGCAAAATGTAGCCGAAAACGGTTACATGCCTCTAATGTATCGTATCGGTATTGATATAACTAATAATGGCAGCGACGCGACGTTGTCAATTAACAGTAGCGCAACAGTTATTGTTTTGGTGCCGTGATTCCTGTTTCGCTACGTTGATAACCGAACGATCATCAATAAGCCTAATAACTAGAGATTGCAAGGTAGTTGAGAAACATCTCAACCCGGCCGGGCCCGGTTGCAGACGTTGCCAACCCGGCTGGGTTCGCTGGGCCCGGCCGGGTAGTAATAGCGATGCAACCTTTATAGTATTTTAAGAAAATTTTCTATATATGAATAGAAAAAGACAATGATTCAAGGTTAATATTTATTTTAAACTGGCTTATGAACAGTTATCATAATAATCAGTCTCACTCAAGTCTCAAAATCACACTTAATACATAATTGATTACTTTTACTTATGGACGGAAAAGTAACATTAGTATTAGTAATAATTCATTTTTATAAGTTTAAACAAGCAGGTCTTTCTCTTTACTCCTTATAGTGTCTTTTTAAATAAAACTACTTTACTTTGCAGCGTTCATAGTCACGGGCGGACTAAGATGTCTTACGTCCAATAAGTCATCGTTATTGCAGAAAATTTCTATTTATCTAGGTACCCGATACAGAAAACGGTTCTTAAATATTGACCCACATTTTGATACAAATTAATTGCCAGTGTAAGAAGAAAATGATTCTATATGAAAAAAAAATTAATTGTTTATGGTTAGTAATTATTTAACATTAAAATTAATAGTAATTATATTTAAAAAACCTGACAATCTAGTATACTACCACCGGATCGGAACACGGCCACACTG
The DNA here is from genome assembly GCA_032191425.1 of Lymantria dispar. Lineage (NCBI taxonomy): Eukaryota > Metazoa > Arthropoda > Insecta > Lepidoptera > Erebidae > Lymantria > Lymantria dispar. Next base: position 5,847,263 of record CM063445.1, on the reverse strand, counting down.
AGAGAGATCCGGCAAGAAAACTCAGGTGACATAATGCTAAATTGATATTAATTTTGAAGGCGGCTTACTTTATGTTACTAAGAGACTTTAATTTATAAAATTATCTTTAGCTATTATTATTGTGGATCAAATCTATAGCTCCTTATAGTGTCTATTTGAAAACATAGTATTAAGAACGAAGAAGAGAATAAGAAACAAATAACGCAGCTTAAAGAACTAAACGTGTCATAACAACTTAGATAGATAAACTATGGTTACTTTGATGAAAATAAAACAAATTCTTATATGCTAAAAGTAAAGTATTATGTTTTTTTTTAAACTGTAGTTATTAAGACTATCGAGTGTTACTATTACTAGTTGAGCAAATAGCGAAATCTTATAGACTGGGCTGTATTGTAACTGTAATCAAACTTGTATAGTCTTAACTAACAAAATGTAACGTAAAATTGGTTGCGTTATGTGGCTTTATAAATATTTTATAACAATACAAAAAGTATATACTAACTTGCATAAGGCAAAACAATTATTTTTCAGTCTAAAAGAACTTACCAGGTCCAGTGACCGGTTTGCAATCTCTACTAATAACCAAAATAATGATGCTATCTCTCTCTTTCTATGTGATTCCTGTCGTGCAAAACAGAGAGGAGGCGGTTATTGGCTGACGGCTTAACAACAAGCAACATTTCACGAATATTGATAAAAGCGAAAGACGCTCTTATTTATATTAGCGTAAGACTTAACTCTCATAAACTCTGGTAAATTAAACTGTAATGGTAAAGTGGTTTTGTTTCTCGTTGCTATCGTAGATATACTACGCAGTGTTCACTATAGTTTGACCTATGAAAGGTTATAATGGTTAAACCGTGCATTAATAGAAATAAGATTGCGATTATTTTACGCGTATTATATCGATATTTGGCAACGATTATCCATATCGATATTTACACCAAATAAACGGTTAGTAGCCATTGCCATAAATAGCCAGTAACACCCATGTCTAGTCCTGACTAAAAAGAACTTGTATATTACAGCGTTTATATAAATGTTACTGCTGATACTGATCCTAATATTGACCTTACTAACAATAAGAGCAAGTACCTACTAACCCCAGAACTTTATCGTTTCAGTTAAATGTCTTTAGGTCAATCAACCCGAGAGTTTTATGATCTATTTTAGCAATAAAATAAACATAATTGTAACGATAAAGTGCTTTCATTCTTTATTTCTTTTTATGACATCTATAACTTACAAATTTGATTTCGTATGTTTTAAAAAATATTTTTTGTTATTTATTTATTCGTTTCAAAATGGATAGGATTTTGTGAAAAAATAACATCGGAGGACCAAAAGAGTTTACATAGATTTGTTATTAATCTATACCAATAAATAAAATTGGAGTGTCTGTTTGTAATGTCAAAATGATAGGCTTTTTTCATGCTCACACGGTTATTTGCACGACACCTATGCCTAAAATAGCAATTAAAATTTTTTTGTCTGTCTGTCTGTCTGTCTGTTTGTTCCGGGTAATCTTCAAAACGGCTGGACGGATTTCAAAAATTCTTTCACCAATGGAAAGCTATAATATCAGGGCGTAAACTAGGCTATATTTTATACCGGTATTCCCACGGGAACAGGAACTACGCGGGTAAAACGACTATAACCTATAACCGAAGCGAAGCGAGGGCGGGTTGCTAGTCTATAACAAAAATTTAAAAGAGATTAAAAGAGAATTTCTTGAAATCACTCGCAGCGTACTTCTCGGGTTCAATTATTAAACTCTTCTTGTATCCACTTAAACATACTCCAGTCGTTTTGGAAGCTTTTAATAATGTTCAACCGAAATGCAGACATATTTTTCTGCTCTATGCTATATTACTTCTAGAAAATACAAACAAAATATCTTTTCAAAATCAATCATTTACATGGAACACAGTCATATAAGATACGTACGAAAGAGTTTAGTAAATGTGTAAGTGCATCATTATTGCTTACTAATTTTATTTAATGTACTCCGTGTGGTGACGGAGTCAGAATACAATTCACCACTCTCTATCTCGCCCGTGGATGTCGTAAAAGACTATTAAGGGATGTAATATGCGCATAACATCGGTGCAAGAGACGGAAAACTCGAAACAAAACCTTATTCACACGTCTGACCAGCGTGGAATAGTGGGTCGATTCCTCTCCCATTATAGAGGAGGCCTGAGCCCAACAATCTGTTACGCTTTCATGTCAAAACCACTAAAGCGATTTTAATGAAAGGCAATGAGATAGAGTAAAACTTGAGGCAGGACATCGGCTATCGAGTTAGTCCGTCACACGCCAAGAGACCAACCGTGCGACGAAGACCGACGTCCTCTTCGAGGGGGGGACGTCGGTTGACCTCAGTCGGGGGGTCGTCGGTCGTCCTCAAGGGGTATTCAGTTGGGCCGACCACTGATGACAAGTCACCCTGCACCCGTGGTCGACCCAACGAAGAAGGCGACGTGTCACGGGTGGGTTACGGGTGTGCGAGCTTACGCCTCTGTGTCGTCCCGGACGGAGCCGGAGGACGGGTGCGCTGACATTAGCTATCTCTTATTGCGAAAAAATGGCTTGAAGAGATTGAAATAGGGGATGACAGTTTGTATGGCAAAATCATCATTTGCGAAAATAGAACTGTCAATCTTTGTATTAAAGAATTTGATCATCATCGGCGCCCACACACGTCCCACTGTTGGGCTCGGGCCTCCTCCCCAATGGAAGACAATTTGACCTACCAAACCATACTAGTCCCGTGTTGGTATAGGGTTTCATTTCGAGTTTACCCTCTCTTGCACAGATGTTATGTGCATATTATATCATTTAGGCGTCTTTTAAGTCATCCACGGGCAAGATAGGGAGTGGTGAATTGTATTCCTATTACATCACCACACGGCTAAGAACTTGATAAGAAATAATTAAATAATCGTATTAGTGTTTTTGAAGTTTCGATCAACATGGAGATGAAAATCAACCTCTAAAGGAGTGAAAAGCGTATAACCGAAGCCTGGATTTAAGAAAGTGAAAATTTATACACCATTATTTTCTGTGGTAAGCGAGCAATAAGAAAGTTTTTTTTGAAACTCAACACCTACGGGGCTGTAAAGCGTATAGTCGAAGCCATTGTCGAGAAATGTAAAATTTTGTACCTGGTTGTCTTTTTTTAGGGTAAGGCAACACTAAAGAAGAGTTTTCGCTTTTCAACCCCTTTATTTGTTTTTTTTTAGGCTGATTATCGTCTGGCACACGGATGGCTACATGCAGCACATTCGGGACGACGGAACTAACTACCAGGCCCGCCGTACGCGGGCGTGCAAGGCGTGCACCGCACGCGGGTGGCACGTCCAGGGGGGCGGCAAATAAATTTCATTATTTTAGTGTTTTACAGTATTATATTGAATAATTGTCCTGATATTTTATGTAATATAATGTCGATAAAATGCTGAAATGTAGTGAATCCTTACTAATATTATATATGCGAAAGTAAGGATGTTTGTTTGTTTGTAACGCTTTCACGCTTAAACCACCGAACCGATTTCAAAAATTCTTTCACCAATGGAAAGCTATAATATCAGGGAGTAACATAGGCTATATTTTATCCCGGTATTCCCACGGGAACGGGAACTACGCCGCGGGTAAGGCGACCGTAACTGAAGCGAAGTGAGGGCGGGTTGCTAGTACGATATAATAGCGAATGGCGTGCATTTTAACATTCTGCTAAAATTGCCGGAAGCGGCATGATTTGGCTATCAGCACCAAATCAATGCTAACGACTGACTAATTACGAAGACTAAAGACGTGAATAATTAATATAATAATTCGACATTGACACCTCATATTATTGCAGCTTGTTGTCACTAAACAAGAAGAAGAAGCAACACAGATACACATTATTAAAGCATTAACTATTTCTGCCGTAGTGGCGGCATACTTTAATATGATAATAAAACGTAGCTTAGTAAAATAATTTTTTTAGCATCATACATTAGTGTCAACGATAATTGGATAGTAATTCCGATGTATTTTATTCAATTCCATTTTGTGTTGTGTATCTTACAATATTTCGTGATGGTGACGGATAAGAATACAATTCACCACTCGATTTCTTACCCGTAGATCTCGAAAAGGGTGATTAAGGGATATAAAGAGAGGGAAAACTTAAAACTGTCTCTTTTCAATCGTTGTTTCTGACACCCACTACAGGAGGGGGTGGGGAGAAAATTATAACATACCCAGTATAGAAATATGTGCCCTATTGTTTATGTATACGTTTATTAATTCCATGCTATTTTAAAGTTAGAGATCGAAATGAAACACAACCGATATGAGTAACAGTATAATTTATTGAATCCCAAAAATATAATAAGAGAAAATATTAAGTCAATTCTGAGTTACAGAACATCAAAATTTCACAAGTGAGTCTCAGACTCAAAATTTTACATTATTTGTAATAATACAGACATGCTGTACATTAATAAATAAATTTTATTATTAAAACGAAGGCGATAACCTAAATGTGCGAATTGGTTTTTAGAATTGTAAAAGTTACGACATCCGTTACAAATTATCTTGCTACAATGTAAGATTTGGATAATTTGTTTATTTTAAATGCGTAACAGGTAATCAAAACTAAATAACTTAAAATACTTGAGCAAAACTTTTTAAAATTAAAAGTAAACGACATAACTTTTTTAAAATTAAAAATCAATTATATATGTACAACAAAAAATACTAGGTAGGCATTTTACCTAAAAACTAAATGATTCGATTTTCAAAACAATTCATTATGCAAATCTGTAACGAAACAGTCTTTTATTATCACAAATTAAAAAAAAAAAAACAATAGCAGATTAAAAAGATAAAAGAAGAAAGTCTTGCTTTAAAAATAAAACGGATCAAGTGAAAATTTTAAAAATTAATAGAATACTTATTAACTATATAATATTCAATAAAAATATAGCTGAAATGTGTGGAGAGAGAATAAGATCTTTTTAATTCAAACAGATGTGTTCAATCACTTCTTTTCTCTCAATTTTCACATTTTCCTAGTCAGAGTAAACTTTCGTCGCATACAGGCCAACTTGTTAAGCCTCGTCTAAGAAAATTTTATTTCAAACAATTTAAAAACTTAAAGTTAATCCAAATTATACAAGTTAATAAACCTTGTATTATAAACAACAATGTTTGCCGTTTACGGAGTACACACAAAATAAAACAATTATTTCTACGGATCTTATTGTGGTTTAATATTATTTTTAATAGGTATCCGTTAATTCGAATAGAATACGGCATAGGTACATGGTCAAAGGAGTATTATTTTATTTAGGTATTTAATGTTCAACATCTCACTCAGATAAAGGGTTCTTAATTGTATTGAACAGGTAATTTACTATAAATCTGATTTTTGCATAAACTCACGATAGATGACGAAGATATGCTTATACTAACAGAATTCCGAAGCAGTTTAACCAATGAGTACTGGTCTCGTAATGAATGGATATTCTCATTCAGGGTCAAAGCCTCGTTTAGTATCTCGAGACGTTTCTAGAGATTGCCACGCAAATTTTTGCTCTTTGGTGGCCCTTTACAGCTGGTAGTTTTGTTTGGCTACGCCATTGATAGCCTTTGTAATATTTTACCTAACGGTAACGCTTAAAAGTTGGAGACCGTTTGTACGTTTCCCGTGCGGTCCCATGCCGCTTCGCTGTCAAATCAACCTGTATTATCAAAAGATATGTAGTGAAACCATACAATAACAACAAAACCTAAAATGGCCACTGGCTTGTTTGTCATACTAATTATTGGTGTTCGATGGGTGTTTGTAAATAATATTTAGCATTAAGCATTTTCTCTGCATCACATTTCATAAAATGCCAAAACATTAATATAACCCCATAAAACATTAATTTATTGAGGATCTTCTCACGTTCCCGCCAAAGCTGCCGAAAAAACAAAACAATTTAAGCGCCATAAGATCCGTATTTTGTAAAGCCATAGATCGCAAATAAGTTATTTTTTAATTAACATAAAACAAATATAAATTAACAATAATAGCAAATAAATAATTCGAGCTAATAACAAAGAATTTTCTTTATATTATTATTCCACAACATCAATCAGGAACATATCGATATTAGAATGACTAGATAACTTAAATATAATTTAGTCTTACTTTTATTTTAGCGGTAATATTTTTTTTCCATTGCCTTGTAGTGGGTAAGTGGAATGTGGATAGATATATTGTTGGAAAATTATTAGAAGCAAATTAATTTTTAATATTGCAGTTAGTTCAGTATAAAAAAGAAAAATCTTATTTCAGAAGAAATTTGGGATACACAGTGAGGAAAAAAAGAATCATCGAAAGTCAATTTAGTCATATGATGTAAATTTTTACGATTATCTATACTGAGATACTTTGAATTCAATAAAATAGGCTTAGAAACTCCAAATCTATGATTATTTAAGTTCTGGATTATATTTTCGAACACATATTTGTGTGCTTCGCAAATTAGTGTCTCAATCTGGATACAATGTCTGTCAATGTACGTCAGTTATTAAATATAATACATAATTATTTACATATATTATTTCCATCTTAATGTTTGTAATAAAAAAAAATATACATAGACCTTAGAATAATAACGTATAGAAGGTAAGTTCGCGCATAAAAAGTGAAGCATTTCAATTGGAGCCTCATGGAGCTTACGCCGGATCCGTTCCACAACTCTTAAAAAATAAATAGGTAAATTATGACGGCTTGTGCATTCAAATGGTGTCACAAACTCACAACACATTTGAAAAACATAAAAATTATATTAACATTACTTTTAAAAGTATTCCGGCGATTTATGTTAATAAAATCAAAATTTGATTTCATAATTTGTATAGTGGTGTGCGTGTGTAATCGCCTGCACGCATATCATGCATCTTATCATATCTTATCATGCATTATGCACGATGTTTTAAAAACAAATTTAAAAATATGGCCGCCAAAATAAAAATTTACTAATTAAAACGTCTAAATAGAAGCGAAAAGTCGATGCTTATTGCTTAGTCGAAATCGTAAAATAGTTATAAAATTATTAAACGATAACTTTATTAAATGACTTAAAAATATTGATATGATTACATTTATAAGGAAAACTTTTTTAAAGTTATATGTCGGGTGCATAGATAGGCAATACTTAGTTTTTTAGATGTAATTTTTTTTCTTAACATATACCCAGACAACAGCGTCAACAGCATTGGTAAATCTTTACATAGACACTGAAAAGTCTAAATATATTAAAAATTTATAACAATAAAAAGTACGTGAAAAAGAATTTCACTTTACACGAAAATTCAGCATACAGGTTATAACCTGTATGCTGCCAAACTTTCTATATAAAAACAATAAATTTATGCGGAGCCTTTATACGGGTCTAAACATGTAATTTAAAATGTATTTCGGTAAGATTATTTCATTGAAAATTTATGATATTGACGAAATTATTGATATAATAATATGTATAGGTAAGTATCTACATTTCGATAATTAATGAATACGAATAATAGATTATATTATACATTTTGTACGAAGTTGCCTGAAGAAACTGAATTTAAATATAATAATTTGCCAAATATATTAATAATTTGAGAACTAAATTTTTATACCCGTATGTATAGGTTTTTTTAATGACAACTTCGTACAAAATCGCATTGTTTATTTTATACGTACATACATACTTTTGTTATACCGAATAGTTCTAACTCAGCTAAGGCATTAAACATACCGTATGTGTACGGTGGAAATATTCACTAGTTTAGTTCCATTTTATAAAACTATCATAAATATTTAATACAAATACAAGTATAGACGCTCGTTTATGTACTCATTTATACATAAAGATTGGATACTTTGTAGAGATATATTATATAAAGACATTTATAAGGCAGATCATATAAGAAGAGACGATCGCGAGTAAGGAATTAATGGCTAAAAAGGCAGAATACTTAGGCCTTTCTAATAGTTCAGTATCATCCAACAGTTACTAAGAAATTTAAGACGTTTTGAAATCTCAAATTCTTAAAAGCGAGGTCTTATAATTTCGGCACGCAACAATTTATAAATTGCCATTTGAAAAAGGAACGTTCCTCCCGCGCGATCGTATACCTAATTAATTTCAAAGATTAAAAAAATATAAGAGATCACAATTTTATAGATAGTCTTAATGGTTATAAAAAGTTTACTGCATCGAATAGCAGACACGATGAAATTGCTTGTGTTTACTTAAACTTTTAAAGTAGGTATGACTAAGACAACCCTTAAGCGGTTGCCTAACGTAACCGACAAACACGATATTCTTAATATCCTCCATCATAATCGTGTACTAATATTATTATATTTATAATATATAAGTACTGTGCTAAGATGTCAACGTCATTTATAATATATATATATTTTAGAAGATTTAAAATACAAATATAATTTTCATTCATTCCTATTTTACTGGAAGTATCGAGTTATTGCTTTCAGTATAAGGACTTAAAAGATTTATTAATTTGATTTAAATATACTTAAATATAATATACTAATTAACGATTAAAAAAAATCTTAATATGGATATTGCCGGTTTATATAAATTGTTTGAAAACAATTTACAAATTTTAAATTTTGATATTAAAGGGTTTTTGCTTCAGTTCAATTCATCTTGCCTGATAGTTTGTGGGTTTTACACGAAAAAAAACTTATTCGATGTCCAAGATCAGGTAAATTTGAATGCAGTGTATATATCTCACTCAAGTTGCGTACTTATATGTGTTGTACAAATAATGTTAAATATTTCTTTAAACTACATATTTACTTATTATCAGAATATTGCTCTATATTTTCTTCTATATTAAATTGTGCATAATGAGTATTTATTTCGTGCTCTATAGTCGAAAAAAGGACCTGCAGTTGGTTATAAAATATATAGAAAATACGCATGTCACAGACTAAAAGAATAACATAGAGCGCTCCGTACTATTGCGTAAGTGACCAAACGTAATAGTAAATAACAAAGGAATATATTTTCGAGAACCGCGAGTAAGGAGTGTACGTAACGAGAAAAGAATGAAATTACACCGTATTGTGTATTACATTTGTGTAAAAAGATGTTATTAAAAAAAAGATATACTATAGTCCATAAAATATAGCTTGATCTCTGTGACAGATGTCAACGAAACCAACGAAGTAAGTTTGAACGAATGACATGTTTACAATTTCATTTTGTATCAAATATATTTTCATTCTTTTCGTGCCAGTTTTATTGCAACTGAATTGCAATATATAAATAAAAAATATTAATATTCATGTCTAAAATGTACCTCGTAAGTACTGAAATATCTAGTAAACATTTTATACAAAAGAGATGGGACAGTCAATATACCTAAATCGATAACCGATCTTTATTAAATTATTTATAAAAGAAATAAGCCCAATACAGTACCTATATAAAACTTTCAACATATTTTTTACAATTAAAATGAAGAGAGTTACATTATAAAATACATAAATTGAATTAATTAAAAATTAAACACTACTTTTTGTCTCAGAGTAAATGATTATGTACACATTATTGTGAATAAACTAGACATATTTATTTATAAAACAGTCGTACTTGTTCGATTGATCTAACGATTGTCCCTATTCTGGCAAAAAATGATAAATGTCTAGCAGGAACGTTCCAGTGATGACGATAATAGTCACCTAGACCTTGATTGTCTTGACCTTTTGAATAATTAAAACAGTCAAAAAACAGTTTTGTTTAAAATGAAGTCAAAAAGATTTTCATTGATTGTATTTTAATTATAGTAGAAAATCACAATTATAAAAATAAAGAGTTTTATCGATACAAAATTTATTGTAAGCGTGACAGCCCTAGGGACAACTGTCACAGAGATCATCCTATAGGAGTTTTTGGCGGGAATCTGAAGTGTCATGTGGTGTTCTTGTATTATATTCAATATCTTAGTGTTTTAACGTGTTATGTTAAATAATCTTGATGGCATTTTATGTAATATATAGCGACAGAACTGCTGAGGTGTAGTGAATATGATATAAAACTGCTATACATACCTTTGTATTTCCACCAAAATTCTCAGAAGATACCCTTAACAGTGGCCATTACAATGTTGAGGGCGACACTTTGACTTACTGACAGACCATTATTGACATGAAGAAACTGAGAACTTGAAAAGATAATTATAACTCGACACTGGCAAAATGGCTCGTATTTGTAGCTGATTGCCAAGACAAAAAAGAAGAAGAAGATCATCCTATATATTATGGACTATAGGTTATCGCTTAATAGGTATTTATTACAAATCCATTGTATTTATTTAATTACATTTTATTTATCTATAAATTGGTTTCAACCGTTTTTTGGCGCGCTTCAAGTCTGTGACGTATGTCGACTGAAATTCTATATTTAAATATTTTAAATACTAACAATGTTAAATACGTTCGTCTAACAATGTTTACAATTTCATAAACTGTGGTATCAAGCATTAGGTAATTATTATGTATAGAATATTTTCTGGTAAAAGGGTACTAAAATGCTGCAAGTCCACTATGTTACTTAATTAAATTTGTATAATGCCTACAGTATGTCATTTATTAATATCTGAGTTTTAAATCTAAGTCCAAAGTTCTATACTATTTATGAATCGTTCATCATTACCGAACTATTTATATAGTTTCTAAAAGAGATAAATGACTAGTTATAATATATTTTACATAGAGTATTGGGTTAAATATCTACTACGAGTTTTCACTAGTTACGTAAATTACGTAGATACGAGACAGGCTTTTACTGTAATCTAGGTATGTGACGCCTTAACAAAACACATTCCAACCATATTTTCAATTTATTAAATCAGTCAATCAAAATATAATAAGCTGTCAACAATAGCAACTGACAGACCTTTATTGAATTCAGGAGATTATTATGTCGAAAGCTTATAAAAGTCGAATTATGAATTCGTTGCTTTATTAAATTATTGCAATACCATTATCCATAATAATAACAAAATAAATATTACAAATGCTAATGTTAGTGAATATATATATAATACCGAAAATATGTTTTACTTTATATTTTTATTGTAAAATATACGTATGCAAATTACAAATGCAATATTTGCATTTGTAAAACGAAAAAACACAAATTATCAACATGTAATATAACTATCCAATTTTTGTAAGTAATGGGTCATTCATTGGTTCATAAATATGAAATGTTATTTTTTTTTTGCTTGCAATAAAAAATATACATTTTGTTTCTGGTTCCATACAACATTAACGACATTAAATGTAACACTTGGAAGGCAATTTTGGCAGTAGATATAAAAGATAATATTTATGATTTTGAAATGGGGCAATACTGCATAAAATACGTCAAAATTTTAAGGTAAATTTAAGGAATTAGGGAAACCTTATTGACGATTAGCTAGCTTACAAGTTCTTAAATTCTGATCCATCAATTAAGATTTCATAAAATATAACTATTATATTTAATTTTACCAAGCACAAGTTCGTATTAATATATAGATTTTAAGTTTCACGTTTGATTAATCAGGTCAGTGGCTTAATTATGGTAGCAAAACGCGCAAACTGCCAGGGACTTACAACCCGAAGAGCTCCCTAGCTAGGAGGCCATCAGCACAGTAGGAACCTAACAGTTGTTCATGCATGTTCAGGCATGGAAGTCTTGTTATGGGAAATCAAGTAAAGCGAAGGCGTTCTCTTTTACAAAATATGTCTTTGTGCTGATAGAGTTTCTTATAGCTATCTATATAATGACTCGGTTAATATTGAGATAATGGGAACTTATGTCGAGGTAGTTTTAAAATTTGATTTCAAACTCCCCAAATTCCAAGCTTAAAAACTGTATTTTAATATTAGTTTTGTAAAATAATACATCGCCTTTATTTGTATAGTCATTATATTAGTAAAATATATTATAATTGTAATTATAAAAGGTGGTACAGTATAGAGGAGATTTGTATAAATATTTAGATATTAATAGACATTAAGTTTGGTGTCATAGGGAATTTGTAGTGTTGCAAGTTAATATATTTTTATGTGATTTATATAAAATAAGATTATGCGTGCCAATTTCTTAACCATCATTTGTCAGTCTTCTTTTTGATAAAACTGCTCTTAAGTAGATACAATAAATTTTGTTTCGTTATATTATATACACGATGTAGAAATATTTTTCCAAACAGCGTGTGTTCAAATACATTTTGCGACTGAGAAAGTAACTAAAAACCAAAAGGAATCCATGTATTTAAAATTTATAAACCATAATTAATCTATTTTCTTTTTTAATATATATGGATTTAAACTTCCAAGTAGAAGTTTAAAAGTTTATGACGACTAATATAAAAAAAAACTTGAAGATTTTCAGCTTTTTAGCTAAAATTAATAATTTAATTTTGGACATGTTTTACTGACGGCACTTAAAGTTTCCAATCGTAATAATTAAACCTTTCCATTTATGGTCTGATTTTTCTTTCTTTTTTATATTAAGAAAAATAGTATATTTATATATAGTATTTTTTTTATTTATAGGTGAGACTAAGGGAATGTTTAAATATAACATATAGTGCCTATTTTATTTATGGAACTAGAAATCTATATTCGAAGTACATAATTATGTTTAATTCTAATGTTACTATTTCTATTAAAAGTGAAAAATGTGAAGGAAAAATCAGACCAGTAACCATCAATAATTAATCGTGGCCATTCCCTTCGGAGCGGCCTCGCCGTCGTCACTGTAACTCCTTAACAGCTTGTAGAATCCTCTTCACATGCCCTACCTTGGTTACTCCCAGATCCTTCAGATCCCTTCGAGCTAAAGATAGAAGCTCGCGGCCGGTGACATCATGTTTCGCGAAAGCTTCGGCATATTCACCCAGTTGGAGGGATTCCAACCATGTCTGTACTTCCTTGACACCCCAAGAGCGGACTTGAGCTGCTGTGTTCGGTGTGGGTCCTTCCGAAACGCTTCTACGACCGCGCAGCCAGCGGCCGGCACCGCTTTTCTTTTGCACCTTAGGACATTAGAAGGGGAGGCGACATAAGGGGACATGAAATTCGATAGGGTCTCGGTTATTTAGTGTTATTTTTTTTTTTTTTTTTTTTTTTTTTTTTTTTTTTTTTTTTTTTTGGGTGGGTCGCGGTCGGCGCGCCTCCGCACCACTCCGTCCGGGGCGACAGAGGGGCTTAAGCACGCAACTCCCGCAACCCACCCGAAAACCACCTCGCCTTCGTCATTGGGCCGACCACCGGAGCAGGTTTACTTGTCGTCAGTGGTCGGCCCGACGGAATACCCCCGACTTGGGGTACCCTCCCATCGACCGACGTCCCCCCCTCGGGGAGGACGTCGATATTTCCTCACGCGGTCGGCCTCTCGGCGGGTGACGGACTAATCCCCGGTCACGTCACCCGCGGCCTCGGCTAGGGCGGCATGAGGCGCAGATAGTTGCGCCTGCGCCGCCCCAGTCGCCGGCGGCGGATCTCCTCATCGAGGCTGCGCTCCACGCGCAGACGATCCGCCGCCTCCTTCTGCGAGATCACTGTCTCGCAGAAGGCTGCGACCGCGTCCCAGTTCCTGACGCTGTCGACCATCGCCCTAGCGATGGCCGGCAGCGTCAGGTCGGCACCGATGATTGCGACGAGTTCACGGCGCTGCACTGCCCAAGCCGCGCAGGCCTCGAGCGTGTGGCGCGCCGTGTCCTCGTCGCAATCGCAGTGGTGGCAGGACGGTGTACTCTCCCTCCTCACGACCCTGTGCAGGTATTTGGCGAAGCTCCCGTGCCCCGTCAACACCTGCACTAGTCGGAAGGAGAGCACCCCGTGCCGCCTTTCCAACCACTGCATCAGCACCGGCCGGAAGGCCTCCACGGTTCGCACCCCGAACTATTTAGTGTTATAGTGTGTGTTTGTGTGAGCATGCATTGAATAGGGCAAATTTCAAAATGTCAAAATGTGAAATCCTTTTGCATTACGACGTTAAATATATATTTTAAAATGGAAAATAAAATAAAAATATAACAGACATAGTAAACTTTAATCTTTTATAGTAATAAAGAAAAAAAAAATACATTAAATGTTGCCACCTAATGTCAATTTTATATAGCAATATATATTTTGAAATTCATTTTTAAAATGTGTTTTTATTGATCTTATTTATAATCAAGAAAAAATGCTATGCCCTGAAGATGTGTTTCCCACATATGTTAATGATGGTTTGACATCAATTTATGTTCAAACAAATGTTTGATTTAGAAATACAATCGGATGCCGTCCAAGGAAATTCTTCGATATAATTTAGGGATATTAATAGGGGAAGGCTGGGAGTGATGAAGGCGTCGTTAATTAAGGATCGTTAGTTAATAAATTAAAATAAATTTAATAACATTTTACTTAAAATATATACAATATCTGACTGTGTGTTCTTTTATATTTTCGTAAGTGTTATGTGGCTTCACCGCCATCATAATTTCATACTAAAATAAAAAAATATATTCCCAAATTAAGGCCAGGTCAGAGATTTAATTATCGTTCAATTAAGGTGCAGTAGCTTAAATTATTATTTGAATATTCGAATATGCTGTACAATAGTTGAATTCTGAATATTCGAATTTCAGTTGCAAATAATGTTAAGTATATATGGACAATATTTTAAAATTAAATATTTATATCCTCTAGGTAGTAGAAATTCTACGTCATGTTAAAATAAGATAATACCATTTTAAGCTTTTTTAATATCCTATAGGGCCATAGTCAGGATGGATAAAAATCCATGGTTATATTTAGTTAATATCTACTATCTAAGCTTTAATAGTGTTAATTACTGTATTTTACAAAACTATTACACTAATAACATTGGTAATGTTATAAGTAGAAATTTATTATAATTTGAATTATCAAAGATGTGGACATTTGAAATTACAATATTTGTGTGAGGCATATTTAAATTTGGAATATTTGGATTTCAAATATGTTAGTATATAGCAGCTATATATAAAACGCACACACGTCATACCTCGTCAGTATGTAAATAGGCGCAACCTTCGAGTACATGACAGCGTGACAGATGCGCGCGAAGCGAGGCAGCCGCATTTGCTCCCGCTCCCGAAAACCCTCCGCTCTCCACGAGCTCGTGACAACTCTCCACCTATTACCAATATTGATAATAATTTATTCATTTCAACACATTTTCATCCCAAAACTAAGCTTGAGTCTCTTCCGAAATAGGATGAAAATTTACCTAGGTAAGACAAGTTGGTATATACGGTTTTATTTCAAGCTATCGTTCTCTTACATAAATGCTATCTGCATGTCTTTAGTCGTCTTTTACAACACCCATGGGCAAGCAGATTGTATTCTTATTCCGTCACCATAAGTAAAATATCATCTATAGATCAATCAGTCGATCAATAATTACGAAAGCTAAAGGAAATTACCTTTCGTAATTATTGATCTCTTGGTGTAAAAGTAAAAAATTATTTTAAATTATGCATGACAAGCAGCGCCCAACGGTTTCACCCGCAGTTCCTCTTCCCGTGGGAATATCGGGATAAATTATAGCCTATGTGTTTTTCTGATATGTAAGCTATATTATTCTGAAGTTTTATCAAAATCCATTCGGTAGTTTTTGCGTGAAAGAGCAACAAACATCTTCACATCCTCGCAAACTTTCGCGTTTATAGTAATAGTAAGATTATTCTAGTCACTTTGATTTTGTTAACTACGGTAATCGGTTTAACAAAACATTTAAATATGATTGTCTCTTCCTATAATGATGTTATCCGCTTATGCGTGTATCACCTACACTGATTGGCTTGGTGATATCCATACTTTTACTCAGTATACAGATTGATGACATAGTATTTGCTTTTGATATGGTTAGCAAGTCATAAAAACCAGCCCATATAGCTAGCCTACATCGAGCTAGAAAGAAAAATGAAACTTCATATTCGTAAAAAGGTTGATTTACCAGAGTAGCAAGCAATCTTCTAAGTTGCGGCGCAGGTAGAAGTTTTCCGTCGGCGTCCTGCAAGGCGTCCGCTTGCGCCGCTACTCGTCTTGCCATAGACACGGCTGAAGTCACACCGCCGCATGCTGATGTCTCACTTATACATGACAACTTAACCTGAACGTTAGATAAATTTATATTATGTATATTGATTGCATTCCAAGCATTAGTTTAAATCTATTTTTTTTAAACACGAAAGGAAAAACTGGAAGAAAAGTCTCTGACTAGTGCGAATATATTAGGTCAATTTCTTTCCTATTGTGAAGGAAACTCGAGCCCAGCAGTCGGTCTTACACGAACTCAAAAGTTTCAGTATAAAATTTGAATTATACCCTCGATTTTGCCCGGCTTTCATCAAGTCATCTTGATCTTTGACTTTAGGAAATTATGCTCTATCGAACAAAATAGCATTTTCCAAATCGATTCAAGCATCTTTGAATAATCGGTGAACATAAATAAAAAATACCGACGAATTGAGAATCTCCTCCTTTTCTAAAATGGGTTAAAAAGAAAAAAATAGCTTAACTTTAACACGTACTTCAAATTTGTATTGATGTTTAATGATGTGATAGAGCCTCTCGTCCGAAAAGTATTCGAAACGTCGAGCAAGTAAAAATCAAACACAATAGCGATAAAATCCATTCAAATTATTTTTTGAGTCTATCAAAAAGACCCGATGTCGATAGATATATTTGATAGGCGATATTTGTGGCTAACGTTTGACATTTCAGCAGCATTCTGAGCTGCTATTCAACTTAGCAGATCCACCATATTGGAATGGAATCAAATTGCATATTAATTTTATTGAATATCGAAAATGATTATACAAAATGCCATACCCAGCTTCGACATAAAAATTAACTTCACAGAAATAAATAGACGTACTGCGGATTCGACCATACACTGTTTTATTTATTTACATTTTTAATTAAATTAGCAGCAGCAGTATAAGCCTAAATTGATTTTAGTTATTTATTTTTATTGTGATCTTGGATTTTTGAAATAATAATATAGAACTTTATTATGGCTCCATAACTGTAAAAATTATACCCAGTGCAGTGGGTGAGGCATATAAGGTGTACCCCAAGTGAAACATTTTAAACTTTATATAGGTCTAAAATAGGATACATTTAACAGATTCATTATTAGATCAGATCATCTATATTGATAAATTATAATACTTACATGTTTAACCAATGTATTGACATCGTCAAGTAGCGTTAGTAATTGGGAGCTCTCAGCCGCGGAGAGAGTGAAGCGAGGACTGCCCGGGGCTCCGCCGAACGAACCGGCATGCAATGCATGCTTCTGCTGTTGTTTCTCGTCCCATGTTCTATGAATAAAATTATTATTACTCCTTTGTGAATTATCAGCATTTTAAGCCATAAATCAGAAGAATTTTAAGTTAAATTTCAAGTATAAATGTTTCAAACTTCGTTTTGCCTTTAGGTATGACACCGAGTAGTAAACTGATGTTAAATGACTAAAGTAAGGATAAGTTCTAAATGCTTTCTGTTTATGAAATGGTAATTACCGTTCATAGACCTTATTTCCCCGATATCTTTCTAGAGCAATCTAATCACCATCATTCCACCTGTTTCCAGTAGTATTTTTTCGTACTCAATCAAGAATGAATGGATACAACAAAAATATCATTATGAAGTTCTTACCCTATAACTTGCAAGCTTCTAAAGGCCTCTAAGCCGCTACGTGTGATCTACCAAAATATATCATCATCCACTAACCTAACATTCACTAACCTAAGACTAGTTTCAAGAGCTCTAGATCTGCACAACATCTGGGCTCTGTTTTTATGAATGATGCGAACACAGCCCGGTGGTTGTAGCCACGCCTCGCCGTCGACCTGAACGGGAACACATTCTTCGCCTAGTATGTTGATCTGAACTGCTCTACATTGAGCTATCCGGTGCTTTTGCAGATTGATCAGCCGCGAGGCTGCCATTTGTGCCGATCCGAAAACTGCTACTACCTGTAAAGATGAAGTTAGACGACTGGAATACTATGCTCAAATTAATTTGAAGACTGTAATGGAATCATCATTTCAGCTCATATACGTCCCACTATTGGGCTCCAGCCTCCTCCACAATAGGAGGGAAATTGACCTCACTATACCATGCTGGTCAGATAGGTTGGCATAGGGTTTTGTTTCGAGTTTTCCTTCTCTTCATATATAATGGAATATATGAGGAATATTGTGGACTATAATGATGATGAATAATTAATCATTCATCATTATCATTATAGTCCATATACGTCTCACTGCTGGGCTCCTGCCTCTTCCACAATGTGTGGGCAATTAACCTACTATACTACGGTGATCAGAAGTGTTGGTATAGGGCTTCTAAGACACCTACGGGCAAGAAGGGGGTAGTGAATTGTATTCTAACTCTGTTACCACACGG
The DNA here is from genome assembly GCA_032191425.1 of Lymantria dispar. Taxonomy (NCBI): domain Eukaryota; kingdom Metazoa; phylum Arthropoda; class Insecta; order Lepidoptera; family Erebidae; genus Lymantria; species Lymantria dispar. The sequence continues at coordinate 5,828,749 of CM063445.1, read as the reverse complement.
AAATTATTATTAATCCCCCAAAAACAATCAGCACGGCACAATGTATAACAGTTGGGCATTCATTTTATAATAAATCGAAAATTATTAATCATAGTTTGTTTTGATTGGGAAGGAAAATAAGGTGAAATGCCGAAAAAAGTTAAAGAGACCTTAAATACCTAATATTCTTGAAGACGTGAGACATTTAAGCTGTCTGAGCTGGTTAGTGTAGTCATAACTGCATGGATTCTAATTTTGTCGCCTGTTTGAATATACGCGATTGAAAATAAGACAATTTTTAAGGACTCATTCTTTTAAATAACAAAATTATTTACATTAAGTCAACTACAAAATATGTTCACAATTCTTTGTTCATTTCAAAAAGCTTTTAGCATTAACATTTTATTTGAAACAAAGAAATGAAAACAAAACAACAATGCAGGAATGCTTGGAACCGACGGACGGATGTTCTTTGAAGGTGCGTTTTTATTTACTTTAAGGTCATTCACTAGGAGCGGAGACATAAATTTATTTCTCAGAACTCTGAAGGATGAATTAAAAAAAAACGAGCTTTTTTATTATAACTATCAAATATTAGTAGCACAGTTTCCATAGAAATACACGGATCGTCCATCGGTGAAAGAATAAAATATAAAACTACATGACAGGAGTTTTGATGAAAACTTGAAAGCGTCATGTGATGTTCTTGTATTATATTAATTTTGATGGCATTTTATGTAATTTGATGTAATATGACACAAAGTGCTTTGTAAATATTTGCGTTCCCCACCAAAATTTCCAGAAGATACTATTAACAGTACGGCCATAATGTGGAAGACGACGAAATGACTTACTGATAGACAATAGGGAATATGCACGAAACTCCAAAATGAACAAATTATTTTTATTTGTAATCTTTATTGCTTAAAAAACGTACCTATACAATTATTTCTTAATTTCATCATTATTTAATAATTAAATTTAATTATCAAAAAGAGCCTTTTTTGAGATTCGCGCGCAAAATTTCTGAAACGCAGCGCATTGGTTGGAGTACTATGATGTCACGTTTTGAACACGTGACACCCGAGTCTTCTAGTTAGGGCTGTCTATATTAAAAAAAAATAGTTTTTCGATATATCGATATTTTTAAATATATATCAATATCGGAGTTCGATATAACGAAAACGAAACGATATAACGAAAACGAAACGATATAACGAAACGTTTGATATTTGACCACTCTTTAACTTCGTTCATTGCGGGGTTGCCGTGCCGAGCTTTTTTTTATCAAATTCTAGGAGTACGTGATAACTGATCATCAGTTTCATGCCAGCGCTTCTACAGTTGAATAAGTTTACGGTGATTTTGTAGAATAAATACTTTAGAAGAAAAGATAAAACACCAAATTTATTCAAATAAATATCGACCCTCGATACGTACTTTTTATTATCGTCCAAAAAAAGTTCAGTATTTTATCAACAGCCCTCCTTGTACCTTGGATAGGAGGAGAACCTTGTGATATCAAGTTGCTGTTTGTATGTTTCTAGTGATTATTTTTAGGGATGTGAAAAAATGATCGATTTTTACAAAAAAATAATCGATTAATAATTGATTTTTATAATCGATTATCAAAATAATAAAAGTCAATTATTAATCGAATTTTTATTATTCGAAATTCAATCAAAATTCATCATACTATGTTAGAAAATAAAGCTCACATTTCCTAAAAAAAAAAGTCAGCAGAATCGTGTTGGAAGAAAAAAATCGATTATTTTAGAATCGATTTTTTTAATTAATCGATTATTTTATAATCGATTTTTTTAATTAATCGATTATTTTATAATCAAATTTTTTTAATTAATCGATTATTTTATCATCGATTTATTTTAAAGAACAAGAAATCGATTATTTTAAAATCGATTTTTTTTTAATTAATCGATTATTTTACAATCGATTTTTTTTATTTAATCGATTATTTTATAATCGATTTATTTTAAAGAACAAAAAATCGATAATTACAAAATCGATTTTTCCCCTCCAAGTCACATCCCTAATTATTTTGTATTGTTACACATTTCATAAGTTATTAGTTTTCTGTGTTCAAGTATTAATCTTGTGAATAAGTCTTATTACAATGACTGAAACCGGTTTTGTCAAAGTATAGTCAGATAATCTTCCTAAAATAGACGTGTATATGATGACAACATATTTCGCGTCTAATTCAGATTTAATGTCTGTTAAACCCCGAGGAATAAAAACTGTAAGGTAAATAAGATATAATATATTTAATAATCGTAATAATAATAAAAAAATCGATATTTTTATTGCTATATCGATATTTTGCCGATATAGCGAACCCCGATATTGATACATTGTAGAAAAATATCTATATGTCGAAAAACGATATTTATAAAAATATCAACAGCCCTAGTTGGCAGCCCTAGCAACTTGTACGAGTGTCGAGTACTCTGACGTCACAGAATACGTGCGCCAAAGTAGTCGCGTTTACATCGCCCACAAATAATGGCGATTTTTAAAATTGTTATTAGCGTAATAGTTTATATTTTGGATGTGTTATATTTATTTCTAGTAATGTAATAACTAGTAGAAACGTTTAAAAAAATAAAAAAATATCATGCATATTCCCTATTATTAACATGAAGAAACTAAAGATGTGAAGTGAAACTGATAAAAAATGGTGAAGAAAATTGTAACTCGACACTGATAATAATGGGCTTGTATTAGGAGTTTTGGCGGGCATATCATAATGTCATGTGGCGCTCTTATATTTTATTCATTATTTTAGTGATTTACATTGTTATATTGAATAATTTTGCTAGTATTTTATGTGAAATAATGCAGAAAAGGTTCTAAAGTGTAGTGAATATAACATAATGGTGAATTACGTGCATTTTCGTGATCTTAAAAATTCCAAGCGTAATCAATTTGGTTGTTAGCACCCAATCAATGATAACAACTTGACTTACTGATGGACTATTTTTGTGAATTATTAAGCTAACAATGTGAAGGACTTTGTATCTATGGTCCTGAATAAATTTTAACAACAAGTAGTAGCTGATTGACAATATAAAAAATAAAGAAAACATTCACACCATTTTTACGTTCCAATCAAAAATATACATAATTCTCGTTTATCATAGAATTTAAGCAAATATCTGACGACATAAAGACTTGATTTGTGAACTGTTTTTTAAGTAACTCACCTCTAGTATCCGATCATCAAATGATGGAGCTAGAAAAATATCATCAGCTCTCGTACCGCCCCAGAAGTTAGTGCCTCCCATGAACGAGGGTATGTTCAGCACCACAATTCCCTGCAGTTCCGGTAGTGGGATACGTTGACCATCACATTCTAACTGCACACGTTGACCTAGATGCCTGCAAATACAATTGAGATAGTAAATTCTAAAGGTGTCTGCCCCCTACTCATATTCATAATATGACCATTTTAGGAAGGTGCAAGTCAAGGAAAGAATCAGTACATAGAGCCTATGCTCACTGTAGAGAAGGTTATTCAAAGCATTCAATTTTACTTAAAAACTACATATTTTAGAGGCGTGTTATAATATACAAAAAAAAAATATCATATACCTGTATGTCCTATTCACCCATTCTTTGGAACCAAGAACACCATACCACATATAATTCCTTGCTCTAGATCTGCATTTCTCTGGATGCTCCTCCCTTTTATTATGAAAATCCAACGTAATTTTCGCATCAATACCAATTCCAAAATAATTATTCATCACAGCCCTTTCATAAAATCCTTCTAGCAGTGTATCATCTGGATCCATGAGAGGACTCACTGCGGCACAAAGGGCGTCCGCATTAGCCAAAAGACATTGGCTGATGAAGCCTTGAGCTACATGTGGCCACGCTGGTAATTGCACTAATGGATTTATAATAGGTAATTTCCTATTAGTTTCTTTCTCGGTTGCTTCAGATCTTGGTCCAATGGCCGTTGTAGCACCGCTTTCACCCCAAATCGATGACACCGATGTTGATAACCTGGAAACGGTTTAAAGAAATTTATCACAAAATCAAGAAGAGATTTTGCCACTCGTAAACATGTTTTATAAATAACTTAGCATGTTGCTAAAAGTCTCGGTTAAATCAACGAGAAATTGGTTTTGCCAGCACAAATTCTGAACGTTTTTTTTTTTTATATCAAACGGTGGCAAACGAGCAAACAGTACACCTGATGGTAAGTGTTGCTGCCGCTCATGGACCTCTGCAAGGCCGCTGCCTACCGCGAAGAAATTGAAGGGAGTGTGAATGCGTGCCTTGAGGCTCGGTGATACCAAGGGCACCACCAAAACCCTCCACATGCAAACACCCTCAGAAAATTGGGCTTCCGGCTCTCTTGCTCACTGAACGAAGCGCAGTAACAAATCGCTACTACTCAGACATCGATTTTCTGCGAGAGTGTGGTACTGCCCTGGACGGACCGGCCCGCGGCTGTAGACAGATAACTGTCGACAGTGTGGTCCTACCACTCCAGCGTACGTATCCCAATAAGAGTTGTAATGAATAAGACTTATGTATGTAAGAATGAAACTTATTTTTTTTTCCATTTCAATATGTACATTAATCATTAAACATAAGGAAATGATTGAACAAAAAGTACTAAAGCCCAGTTATTTTACACAAAGAGATATTGTTTTCATCATAAAAAAGTCAATTAACTGGATTTCTATTTAGATATTTTTTATTAAATACGAAAAAGAAAGTTCGTACATTGTTTTTAACAGAATACGATATAAGTGTTTGAGAACAATTTTTTATATAATTGTTTCTATTCATTCAATATGAAAAAAAAAGACTCATAAAATCCGTTGCGAATATTGTTTATACAAGAAGCATATTTACTTACTTATCAGGTTCTCCAGGTTTGAAAAGACTCCCACATGATATCCGCCTCGTAGCAGCTGGGGAACAGCTTAAAAATTGTCCGTACTCTGAATCTGAACCTAAGAGTTTAGGGTTATCAGACTGTCGTCTTTCCCTTGTGGTACCTATGCTAGGCTCTGGTGAATTAACACTTAAAGTATCAGCGCCTTGATCAAAAATATCACTGAGCACGGAAGCCATTCGACTAGCGCAAGTCTTCAAGCTCTTTTTATCCTCGCTATGGGATGGCGATGGCGGTTCTACCACCACACTCACTTGTGGAAATGGGGATGTATCATGATCTTCAACTATAAATCTTGGTATTTCCACATGATTAGGAGTACCCTCGCTTTTGATTGTCATCGTTTCTTCCGCTGTCTTAGGAAGTAAATGTAACAAACCTACGTCTTCTACCACCCTTTTTTTTAAACTCTTTTTCAGATGCTTTTTAAATGACTTTCTCGCAATATCGCTTCCTTCCTCAAATTGTGCTAAACTGCAGTACTTAATTTGTTCTTCTACTTTCGATGCATTTTCAATGTAGAACACTCTATTTTCGAATCCAAATTTCTCTACCTCTCCCTCCTTTGGTTTCTTTACCTTTGATATGTATTTTAGTTTAGTTTCGTTGTTTTTCTCCAGGCTTGGATTTCGGCTATCCATCGCAATATCTGATACAGTATCAGATGTAAACAGAGTTGTGTCATCAGTATATGTTTCATTTTCTCCATTCTTTCCCATCATCGCCATCAGGACGTCTTGTCCAAGCATTGAACTAATATCGTCCATAATAGATTCACCATGCAATGTTTCGGAGTTGACGTAGGTTGTGTCAGAAACTTCAGGCGAATCAATATGTCCGATGCCTCCTACATCTTCAATTTCGTCAGGCTTAACATCTATAATTTCTGATATTAAACTAAAATCTTCACTAATGTTGGACCCTTCAGAACTACTATTGGCTTCAATTTCCAATTCTACACTCGATACGCGTCTATCTGGCGTGCACTCACCACTGTTTGGGGTGACTCTTTCACTTAATTCGTAATGCACATCATCAGTATACGGTTTATCGATGTCTATAATAGTCAATTGGTCCGATTCATAAGTATCTCCCTGTATTATCGAATCTCTCTTATCGCTATCGTCAGAGACGATTAAGTTAGGTATGGTAAGACTACTGCTATATGTGGCTCGGTCAGGGTCGAGTTTCGTGAGGTTTTTGCAAGAGCTTGTATCACAGGAGGAGAGGTTAGAGAGCGAGAGTCTGTCTTGGGGAGAAGCGGAACTAGTTTTACTACGCTCTGGCTTATCAACATCTAAATTGTAATTATCTGGTGGGTTTGAGCTTATTAATTTAACTATGTCTTCATCTACGTCTGGAATGCTGTTAAATGAGAAAAAAATTAATACAGTTGCATTAAAAGATTAAACTTAACATCTGTGTAAAAAAATATTCTTGCTATTATTCCAAAAGCCTGTATATTAAATATTTGGATTCTTTTTGTGCATATCGCAGACATACTGAGAGCAAACATTGATGTTGTTTTCTTCATTCATAGTAAAGATGTCTAATGTATTTGTACCAAAAAGATTTCACATAAGCTTGATAGAATTGCTAAAATGCGGTCCGAACACATTATTATTGAATGAGTTTTCCAGCAATCACAAAATCACTGCTGTCATGAATTATCTGTGTATTTATTAATTCTCTTACTTTTCAGGTTGCATAGAAGTGGCGGATACAGCGGAAGCAGCTGAAGACCTCCGACTGTCGGCGAAAGCTCGCGGTACCGGTAAAGCGGCCATGTCGGGCGCCGGCGCCGGCGATTCGGCACCTTCAACTGCACATGCGTTGGCCACCGTCGAAGTGGTACCAGAGCTCTCGCAAGTATCACATGATTCCACTTCTTGTGATACACCCTGTTTAAAATATATCAAGGGGAGTGATAGCTGCTCTAGTAGTTAAATACCATTCTATATAGAATGAGATAATTAAGTTCTCTAGCTCATTTCAGTGACCGCCGCGTTCCAAACCGAAGGTAGAATAGTAAATATTTTGAAAGAAAAAATATTTTTTTTTTCACTATGTAAGTACCCTCAAATAAATAATTTAAGTTCGAGTAGTATTCTACTGTTGATTCGGTCCGAGTATTCCGTACTATAGGTCAGTGTCTACGGCTTTATAGAACATCTGGCAGGGACAATATCCATGACTAAGTTTTCATATAATATGGTGAGCTACTTGTTCTACTATTATAGTGTATATTCGTCATCATCGCAGCCCACATAAGTCCCACTGTTGGGCTCGGGCCTCCCCCACAATGGGAGGGCATTTGACGTACTATATCATGCTGGTCAGACATGTTGATATTAGGGTTTCATTTCGAGTTTTCCTTCTCTTGCACAGATGTTATGTGCATATTATATGCCATAGTCGTCTTTTATGACATCCACGGGCAAGATAGGGAGTGGTGAATAGTATTCTTACTCCGTCACCACACGGAAAATTATAATGTATATTATTTTCTCATTAATACAGGTATATTTAAACATTAAAATTTAGTTTTGTCAGCTGCAATACGTTGAAGATTAATGATTTACCCGTCAATAAACTTTCAATAGGCACAGTCTTTAATATTATGACTAAAATTTAAGCTTACCTGAGGATATATTTGTGTAAGCGTTCGAACTAACGCCCGCAATGCACGCCGAACGCTGTCAGCACGCCCAGCTAGGGCACATCCGCGAGCTGCCCAGTTCAGCTGTTCCTAAGTAACAAAAAAATACCGTGCAAAATTCAAATCAAGATTCTAAGAATTGACAAACATTTCAGCTCTAGTTATCTCTTATAGTAAGAGTTCCTTAGAAGTGTCTAACTTTGGATGACAGTGTAACAGGAACGTCATTCATCATTTGCCTGGCGTTATCCCACGCTAAGTGGGGTCAGCACAACATGTACTTACCTTCCATAACCTCCTATCGGCCGTCATATCTGCACTCACCCTTTTCATACGCCTATCCTCATTCACACAGTCCATCCATCTCTTTTTGGGTCTCCTACGCTTCTTACGTCCATCCATATTCATATCGATAACCCGCCTTGTCACATGGCTTTCATCCCTCCTCATCACATGTCCATACCAAGACAACCTCGCGCTCCTAATCTTCTCTATCACTGGTGCTACTTTCAGGCTTCCCCTAATATACTCATTTCTTATCTTATCTAACCTTGTGTGTAACAGGAACGTATTATGACGTATTTCTGTTGTATTTTCGTTCAAAACTTCAGATCATTTTCCGATGGAAGTTCTTTTCACACAAAAAAATAGTAGTAGTGTGATGTGATGGCAGTATTATTTATCACAACGGTATGCCCATAAATACTTAAGTCATATGTAAAGGTTACAAACACTCAATTTTATTTTTATGTTATAGAATTGAAATATAGAACCTTTTTAGCGTGTATTAATAAACCGATCTCAACTGTTACTATCTTGAGTGCAGTATTCTATTGTAACTTAAGATCATGTTTAAGGCTGAGCTCGATTTAATAATATAGGCTTTGATGACTTACTTTTTCAGTCTTTTCTATGCTGCCTTTCTCGGCTACTGGTTGCACTTCAGGCTCACTATCACTTGTAGTTTCTAATGGCTCCCATGATCTGATACAATAATATTGATACATAAGTAAATTTGATACTAATTATCCATACGAATCAGTGACAGAGATTGAACGTGGAGCTGATTTGGTTTAAAATATAATCGTTTCATTGCATTAGCCCCGTAATGTATTTCGTAAAAATTTATCAAATAACTTATGTACGTAAGTGCTTTAATCTTTCAAATTATATAAATATTTAAACATATATGCATATAAATATCTATAATATTAACCGTGTATTTATACTTTTTTTTTATAGAATGGTATTATTTGATTAATACGATTTCATGTTTAGCTTGACAAATCGCTCTACAGTTAATTGCTTACACGGTAAATCCCCAATCGTATTTTTTGATCCGATTGGTCTTCAGACTGAAATATGTTCAGCTACTACGAACTACAATAATCCATATCCATCTATCAATCCTACTGTGGATCGTCATCTCAGCCTACATAATTCCCATTATGGCTTGAACCTCCTCAACAATGGGCGAAAACTGACCCACTATACCGAGCTGGTCAGATGCGTTGCATTTTACAATTAATTTCTGATGTTTACGCGATTATTACACACTGTAAATAAAACTATTTTACGAATTTTATCGCGTTTGTATTTGATTTTTGATTGCCCAACGTTTCTAACACTTTACGTCTCCCCGTGACCATGAACGCTGTTAAGTGTTCGAAACGTCGGGCAATTAAATACACAAAATTGAACACGAATTATCTATACTAGTTTATAACCATACTTACACTGGTAATAACCTAAAGAACTTTCATGATAAAGTTAAAAGTCTATTAGAAATAGAGTTTTATACGTACTTGCACCGCAGATGATCATGGGCTAGATGTGCCCGTGCATGGAGTAAGAGCGATACGGCGCGGCGAAGACGATGGGCTGCCCTTGCCGCACCACCACCAGCCCTTTCCCCTACTGCTGCTAGCTGCAGACAACCCGCCCGAAGGGATGAACTCGCAATGCTGTTCAATTCACCAGCCTGATCAAAGATGAGAGAATTAGTGTGTTAGTAGACCTGATGCATTTTTAACTGCGCTCATAAATGTGTCGCCTCGTGCGGAGTAGTACTATATTCTTGCAGATAATCGATTTATGAGTAATTTATTGTGTTCGTTCATCGTGTTAGAGAGCCGAAGGCAAAAATCTTTCTTTTTAGGTAGGTAACAACATAGTTCCACCCCTGATATTGCTGCAGTCCATGAGTGACTTATCATTTACCATTAGGTGGACTGTTTGCTCATTTGTCACTAAAGACAATAAAAGAAATAGAGAATCTTCTTTTTTCTTCTTAAGATCATAGGATAGATAGTATATCAAGTGCGAAACTCCTTCAAAATGGGAATGAGGACCTATTACACTACGCTAGTCAGACGGGTTGGTGATGCTTTCGAGCTTTTCTTTTCTTTCTTTTGTTTCCGTAATTATTTTTGTTTACATCCCTAATTTTTTATGACATCTCTTACGAAAGGAGATGTGAGACGTCTCTGAGTCGTTTCTTATGATATCCACGAGCGTAATACGAAGTGGTAAATTGTATTCTATCTGTGTGGTGACGGAGTAAGAATACAATTCACCACTCCCTATCCTAGACTCTCCACTCCCCATCTCCCTACCTGTAGATGTCGTACAAGACGACTAGGGGATATAATATGCATATAAGATATGTGCAAGAGAAGGAAAACTCGAAATGAAACCCTATACCAATATGTCTGTAGCAGGTCAAATTCCCTCCCATTGTGAAGGAGGCCTGAGACAGAAAAAAAGGCATGCGTTATAAATACGATATCACCATCCCCTTAAACGTGGAAGTCATAATCTTGGTATATTTATACCAGTAAGTGCGGTATCCGGTCCCATAACCTACCCTTCCCATCGCCATTGGACTGACCACTAGTATCGATTCTTTGACTTCAATGGCAACTACCAACATCCTAATCAGACTTGGCGATCATATCGTTAACCCACGTGACAACCATCGTGGTGAATATGCAATAGAGGTGATAGTTGATAAGCAAATTGATAACAAAAAAAAAATTACCTGCATGATGTCCTGCAAATTTCTAAGTAGCGAGTTCTCCTCAAGCAAATCGGGCGGCACCGGCGGAGGCGGCGGTGCGGACACAGCACGTTCAAAAGTCATTATTGACCATCTAGTAAAACAAAAATATTTCGAAGTCGATCACAAAAATGGACGTATTATCATCATCACCATGAGCTCATATATGTCCCACTGCTCGGGCTCGAGCCTCCTCCACAATAGGAGGGAAATGGACCTTACTGTACCTCGTTGGTCAGACAGGTTGGTAAAGGGTTTTATTTCGAGTTTTCCTTCTCTTGCATTGATGTTATATGCATATTATATCCCTTAGTTGTCTTTTACGATATCCACGAGCAGGAAAGGGAGTGGTGAATTGTATTCTTACACCGTCACCACACAGAAGATATTATATGATGGTCGCTACAAATGAAATCTCTGTTACACTTATATTAATGATTTCTGATGTTTACGCGAGTATTACATATTTTAAATAAAAACACTTTACGGATTTTATCGCGTATGTATTTGATTTTTGATTGCCCAAAGTTTCGAACACTTTCATTCACACACAAAATTAAAAAAAAAGAACATCTGCAATAACGATGACTTGTTGGACGTGAGACATCTTAGTCCGCCCGTGACCCATGAACGCTGCAAAGTGTTCGACACGTCGGCAATCAAAAATCAAATACAAACGCGATAAAATCCACTTATATTAAATTTTTATTATTTCATCATCATCATCATCATCATCATCGTAGTCCACATGCGTCCCACTGTTTAACTATTAAATTATTTATTATATTAAAGTTTTATTTGTCGAGCCGTATGATGACAGAGCAAGAATATAATAGTCACCATCCCTTCCTTTCCTATAAGTGATCGTAAATTAATGAATAAGGATGTAAGAAGAGAAGTCAAGCTTGTAATAAAATCCTATACTAACACGTCTGATCAGCTTGACATAGTAGGTCAATCTTTCTCCTATAGGCAAGAAGATGCGAGGCCAACAGTGGGACTTATATGGCCTGTGATGGTGATAATAATAATATTATTCTGAGATGAGAATAATGAAATCTTATGTACTTTAGTTGTTTTCCATAACACATAATATCTGGTTGACCGAGCTTTGCTCGCAATATTTTTGTTGTATTTTTGTCGAATTTATTTAGATTATATTAATAAAAAATAAAAATTATATAATGAAAAACTATAAAAACTTACAAAAAGAGAATAAATAATAATAACACCAAGATTAGATCCCACGCTGTTTGAATGCCAACAAAAACAAAACAAAAAACTGGACGACTTCCTAACTGAGCTATCGTCACTCATAATTTCAACAGCGAAATTTGAATCCATATTCTATTGACATTTTATGTCATTGTATTGATTAGCTTAAAACACCGACAAAACAACATTTTCTATAAATAAAACCTAGCTAGATCGATTTTTTGGCCTCGAAACCCCTAGTATGCCAAGTTTTCACAAAATCGTTGGTGCCGTTTCCGAGATCCTGAAAATATATATATATACAATTATACATATACAAGAATTGCTCGTTTAAAGATATAAGATAAAAAAGTTCGAAAAGCTGTGTGGTAACTAGCGGCTAGGATTATGTACTATCTAGTAAGTTAAATTACCCCCCAATCGGCGGAAACTCGAGGCCAGCACTATGACGTATGTGACCTAAGATAAAAAAAGTACTCAAAATAATATTTAATTTATTTACCAATGTGGCAATTTTGAAATGCCTATCTTTTTTGATGAGTATAAACGGTGTCAATTTTTAAATTTCCTTTTTTGAATAGTAGAAATATAATTTGTATATGATACAAACCTATCCAACATCTTCGTCGAGGCTCTCTCGTATCTTTCTATGAGCTGTTGTAAGTTAGCGGCGTCATCACAGGATGCCCCCCAGCCAAGTACTCGAGCTAAATCGTTCCCTGTGCCCAGCGGCAGTACGGCTGTTTGAACTTGACGCTGAAAAGAAAAATAATTTTCTTGATGTTTGACGAGGGGCCGTATAGCCGTAAAAAATTCAATCCTCACTGCGATCAAAGAATATTACGTTATTGGTTTTGTTTTCAGTATATTTCCTTTTTTAATTGTACTGTTTATTGGCTTCAATTTGGATCTTCGTCTATTATAGTAGAAAAGTATTGTGAGTCTAATTTAACAGTTAGAAATTGAATTGATAATATGATTAAGATTCGCTACTTAAATATTTAAGATACAAAATCCGGCAGCCGTCAAATAATTTTATCCGGTCGATGGCCCTGTACGGCGCACCGGTGTGGGCGGGGTCCATGACCGTCCGACTCAGGGCTCTTCTGTGGCGACCACGGAGGGCCATGGCGGTCAGGGCCATCCGCGGATACCGCACGGTGGCGACGGAGGCAGCGAGCCTATTGGCCGGGACTCCCCCGTGGGACCTGGAGGCGGCAACGCTCGCCGGATTGTATCGGCGGGTGACGGGGGTGCGAGCGGAGGGCGGTGTGATCTCGTTGAGGGAGCTCACCGCCTGGCGCATCGACGCCCGCCGAGACGTCATTGCCCGTAGGGCAGTCCGTGTGGAGAGGCCTCGGTTCGGGGTGCGAACCGTGTAGGCCTTCCGGCTGGTGCTGATGCAGTGGTTGGAAAGGCGGCACGGGGTGCTCTCCTTCCGACTAGTGCAGGTGTTGACGGGGCATGGGTGCTTCGCCAAATACCTGCACAAGGTTGTTAGGAGGGAGAGTACATCGTCCTGCCACCACTGCGATTGCGACGAGGTCACGGCGCGGCATACGCTCGAGGCCTGCGCCGCTTGGGCAGCGCAGCGCCGTGAACTCGTCACAATCATCGGTGCCAACCTGACGCTGCCGACTATCGCTAGGGCGATGGTCGGCGGCGTCAGGAATTGAGATGCGGTCGCAGCCTTCTGCGAGGCAGTGATCTCGCGAAAGAAGGCGGCGGATCACCTGCGCGAGGAGCGCAGCCTCGATGAGGCGATCCACCGCCGGCGACTGGGGCAGCGTAGGCGCGAGTACTTGCGCCTCATGCCGCCCTAGCCGAGGCCGCGGGTGACGTGACCGGGGTATTAGTCCGTCACCCGTAGAGAGGCCGACCGCGTGAGGAAAGACTGACGTCCTCCCGTCGTCGATGGGAGGGTACCACAAATAGGGGGGTATTCCGTCGGGCCGACCACTGATGACAAGTAACCCTGCTCCGGTGGTCGGCCCAACGACGAAGGCAACGTGCATCGTGAGTGGGTTGCAGGAGTTGCGTGCTTACGCCCCTCTGTCGCCCCGGACGGAGTGGTGCGAGGAGCCCGCCGACCGCAACACACCCCAAAAAAAAAGCCGTCAAATAATTTTAATAAGACCAATAACAATCTTAAAATGCTGCATATTCCCTATTGTATTTTTATGCTATCGCCACACGGGAATCACTAATATAATGCACAATATTAATTCAAATATTATAGCTGAACAAGGTCCCACAGGCGGCGTTCGATCAGAAGTTAATACAACTAGACCAGCTTGAATATGGATGCACTCCTCAGGGCCACTACCGCGGCACGCTGAAAATGTTCCCGTACTATAAAATGCTAGAGGTAGATGTAAAAAATATATTAACTCACATGCATATCCAGTTTATCCACCTCTTGCAACACCCAACCGACAGAACCGTCTCCTGAACACACTAGTACCCTTAATGGTGCAAAATGTCTAAATAGGCGCAACCCAAGCCGAGGTCCAGCCCCGCTTAACTCGAACACTTGAGCTGGATTGAGAAGCTGCTTAAAACGCCGGAGAAATTTCACGCCTTGATTGTCACCTGTTGAAAATTGAATATAATTTCAATATTAACTAGATTAAAGTCCTTAAGTGTTTAAAATATATTCTAACAGTGAGATATGATTCTAATAATTAACATTATTTATTCCACAAACTGTGATAGATTTATGGGCAAGCTCAAAGCCATTTTTCTGTATTGCCTGGACACCACTCACCTAAACCGTCGGCAAGATGGCGTGTGGTCTTTGCAAGCAACGCCAAATGGGCAGGCCACCGGTACACGACGTTGTCACCAACAGGCTATCCAGGCTGGTTAGCCTTTCGAGTACAATAACCTAGCTTACCACCTTCCTATTGCCAATTTGGCTAACCACCAGTGTCGATTCATTGACTTCATTTTGAGATACATATATGTGTAATTATATTATAAATTTTTAAATCTAGGGGTAGATTTAGAATACAATTCATCACTACCTTTTAATTTACCGAGTTCGTCGTAAAATTCGGCCAAGAATTACCAGCGGCGCTCTTCTAAGAAACTCATAACGCTTTTGCGAACCGTCGCAATAATGCATTATACACCCTTTTTGGAGGCTCATGTCAAACAATGGACGTCGATAACAGTGGCTGATGGATGAACAGATAAATCATCATCATCATTTCAGCTAATATACGTCCCACTGCTGGGCTCGAGGCCTCAACAATAGGAGAGAAATTGACCTACTCACACTGTTCAGACGTGTCGGTATAGGGTTTTGTTTCGAGTTTTCCTTCTCTTGCATAGATGTTTAATCCTTTATTCGTTTTTTACGCCACCTACAGGCAAAAGAGGGGGTGGTGAATGGTATTCTTACTATATGACCACACGGAAAATGTGAAAAATGAATAGAATCGCCTTTTAGTAAATAATATCTGTAGATAATATTGTAATATTATACGTTTATTTAACCTTTGTTATCGTCTATGCAACGGTGGCAATTCTAAGATTGTACTTTGGCAAACATTATAGCCGATGAGAGTCACGGTCAAGTGGTTTCGAAGCTTAAAAAGAAAAAAAAATAAACAGCAGACTCGAACGTGTTGACGACATTCGGTTACAACATTGGTGAATTATAGAATTTAATGACATATCACCATTGGTAAAAGTTATAGAGTTTAGTTTAAAATTGTGTGAAGAAATGTTAAAAGTTAAGTTACCTGATCTAGAATTAACGAACACAATAAGTGGTGACGCATTGGGCGGTCTATCCGGCACCCACGCATCGTCGGGCCCCACTGAATGCAGCCTAGTAGGAGGCACGACGGAGGCCCTAGTTGGTCCCAGTGAGCACGAAGCACGCCAGCTGGGCTTACACGCGGCGTGCACGCACTTGCGACACCAAACACAACGAAAGTCTTGCAATCTGTTGGGTAAATATGAAATTAGAATTATTACGTTCTTCTTCTTGTTTTCAGGCAATATACGATACACTAGAACTTGAGCACATATCTCCTATCATCATTTCAGCTCATATAAGTCCCACCGCTGGGCTCGAGCTTCCTCCACAATAGGAGGGAAATTGACCTTACCATGGTGGTCAGACAGGTTGGTATAGGGATTTGTTTCGAGTTTTCTATCTCTTGCATAAATGTTACATGCGTATTATATCCCTCAGTGGTCTTTTACGACATTCACGGGCAAGATAGAGTCTGGTGAATTGTATTCTTATTCCGTTACCACACGGAAAAATGTCGTATATTAACTGAAATATAATTTATTCTTAGAATAATAACGTATAGAAGGTAAGTTCACGCACAAAAAGTGAGGCATTTCAATTGGAGCCTAATGGAGCTTACGCCGGAACCGTTCCGTAATGTACAAGTCATTGTACTGCACGCACGTACGCAACTCTTAAAAATTAAATTGATAATTATGACGGTTTGTGCATTCAAATGGTGTCACAACACATTTGAAAAACTTAAAAAGGTTTTTAACATTACTTTTAAAAGTATATTAAAGTATTTCGACGATTTATGTTAATAAAAACAAAATTTGATTTCATAATTTGTATAGTGGTTTGCGTGTGTACGTGTGTAATCGTCTGCGCGCCATTAGTATTTTTAGATTCAAATTTTGAAAGTTCGAAGTATTGACACTATCCGTCTATACGTTATTATTCTAAGAGTTTATTATTATTAGCTGAAATGTCTCCTATAGACGGTGGAAATTGGAAATTAAGCAAACCATACCACACTGAAATTGCCCTTTATGGAATTAAACTTTTCCATACCATCATCCTCCACATGCTCTTATTTTAACTACTTGGGGATTGGGGGTCGACATATTATGATCTCTGTTCCCATCGCACATGTTTGAAAAAGTTTAATAAAATATTAATAAAAAGAAAAGAAAATAAAAACAAGCTTTTATTTTAATGCTCTAAGACGAAGAAAACTTGTCAAGACTATTCAAACGAGTCTAAACTCGATAGTTTTATCTTGTTTAGTTTAGGAGTTCCTATGGCCACCTTCCGACGCTGTCTTAAGACCCTGGCTGTCATGTAGCACTTGACAAGAGTGGTTGCAGCTTCATGGTCCATATTATTGCATTGTCACCGAAGTTACGTAAGTAAACCAAATTTCAATCTAATCTAACGACAGGAAGTAGTTCTAATTTAACTCGCAAGATTTATCCTATACTAATATACTAACAGGGCAAGTTAAATAAAAGCTTTTAAAAAGACTGACTGATTTAAACTTCGCAATCAGCATACATAAATCCCTTCGGGCCGACCACTGATGACAAGTAACCCTGCTCCGGTGGTCGGCCCAACGATGAAGGCGACGTGTACGTGGGTGGGTTGCGGGTGTGCGTGCTTACGCTCTGTTGCCCCGGACGGAGTGGTGCGAGGAGCGTGCCGACCGCAACCCACCCAAAAAAAAAAAAAATACATAAATCCCTAAATCAACAGAAGTAGGTACTCAATCAAGCTACGATCTATAGAGTATAAAAATCCTACGAAGTATCTTCCTTAGAATCATCTTCAATTTATAAATTTCTCGCATAATAGAGACATTTGTTATAATGTCAAAGATAGTGTTACTTCGACATTCCAATCAAAATGTCAACGTTGGGGTATGGCGGGATATAGATTGTATAATATATATATATATGTATATATATATATATATATATATATATATATATATATATATATATATATGTATATATAAGATACAGACCAGACAACCGTGAGTTTCGACATAATAGATTTAATTAATTTCATGAACTATTTATATTTGAAATATAACAAATTTATTCGCGTTTGTATTGATTGAAATGTGTTTGAAGCGTTGAACAAATAAAAAACGAATGCGATAAAAGTCGGAAAAAATATTTTATTTCATACTAGCAACCCGCTCTCGCTTTGCTTCGGTTTCAGTCGCCTTACCCGCGTAGTTCCCGTTCCAATGGGAGTATCGAGATAAAATATAGCCTATGTTACTCCCTGATATTATAGATTTGTATTGGTGAAAGAATGATTGAAATTGGTTCAGTGGTTTGAGCGTGAAAGCGTAACAAACAAACTTATTTTCGCATTTATAATATTCGTAAGGATGTAGTACTCGTGTAAACATCAGAAATTGTTATATTTTCTGAACATGCTTTGAATGGACTGACCGACATCTTACAGGTTAGCCGAGAGAATGCGTTTCTAACCTCCGCTTTTTCTTTTTTTGCCTTGGCAATCAACTACTAATACGAGCCATTTTTGCCAGTGTCAAGTTATAATTTTCTTTACGAATTATCAGTTTCTTCTAATTAAGTAGTCATTGTCCGTCAGTAAGTCAAATTGTTGTCGTCAGCGGTGTTATGGCCATTGTTATTGGTATCTTCTAAGTTTTTTGGTGGAAACGAAAAGGTATGGTAAAGCACTTTTATATTATATTCACTATATCCCAGCCGTTCGTCCGTCACATATTACAAAAAATGCCATCAAAATTATTTAATGTAACACGTTAAACCACTAAGATATTGAATAAAATACAGGACCACCACATGACACTTTCACACTCCCGCCAAAAACTTTTTTTGACAGTAGGTCTGGGTGGTAGGTCTAGTGATGGGTATTAAATAACAATATTAATTACTAGCAGTGCCCGCGACTTCGTCCGCGTGGAATAGTGACTTTGGGGGGTATAGTGACTTTCAGGATTTATTATTATAAAATTTCTGTGGCCAAACGTTGAAAACCTTCAGCACTTGATTCCCGTTGTCCCGTTATCGGTGACTCAACTGATAACGTTTGTTATCGGTGAATCAACTGATAACGGTTGTCATCGGTGACTCAACTGATAACGTTTGTTATCGGTGACTCAATTGATAACGGTTGTTATCGGTGACTCAACTGATAACGGTCGTTATCGGTAACTCAACTGATAACGGTTGTTATCGGTGACTCAACTGATAACGGTTGTCATCGGTGACTCAACTGATAACGTTTGTTATCAGTGACTCAACTGATAGCGGTTGTTATCGGTGAGTCAACTGATAACGGTTGTCATCGGTGACTCAACTGATAACGTTTGTTATCGGTGACTCAATTGATAACGGTTGTTATCGGTGACTCAACTGATAACGGTCGTTATCGGTAACTCAACTGATAACGGTTGTTATCGGTGACTCAACTGATAACGGTTGTCATCGGTGACTCAACTGATAACGTTTGTTATCAGTGACTCAACTGATAGCGGTTGTTATCGGTGAGTCAACTGATAACGGTTGTTATCGGTGACTGAACTGATAACGTTTGTTATCGGTGACTCAACTGATAACGTTTTATAGTGTGGTGGTGTACATGTATGTTATATTAGAGTAAGTAGTGTTAAGTATACTTATGTAGTGGATAGACAGAACAGTAATTATACGGATGTCATTCTAACAAGTCGTGTTTATCATTTCACTCTACTCCCGGTAAGACACCACACTACATGGCGACCCTGCCATACGTAACTTGCAACGTGCGAGGGCGCGGTGAATATTATAACTAAAAATAAAAGTTAACTACAAAATAACAGAAATACAGCAAAAATTGATTTTCCAAAAAATAAAAATGTGTCGTGCAACGGTCGAGAAGGAGGAAGTTTTCAAAACGCTGCGGCAGGAAACGACGCTATTTTGAAAAGTCTTGGAGAACGTGTGGAAAATTTACACACGATGCTGATCGTGGTTATAGTCATTATTATCGCTATTGTGGTATTTTTCTTGTGGAAAATGTATAATAATTGTCAAAGAAAACTGGTCCAGAGGGAGATAGGACAGCACGCCATGCGACATATTCGAGCTTCATTTGGGCAAGGACGAAACGCAAATGGAACGAAGAGGAACGGAAGTAACTAGTGAGTGCGTAAAATGTGCAATGTGCTAAGTAATTTAGATAAAAGTGTAATACATACGAAAAAAAAGGGGAAAAGATACATATACAAGCTATTAATGGAGAGAATAACTGCTATATATGAGACAATTAAATATTTATATGATTATATTAGGAAATTAGGTCCCCAAAAGCGTATCAAGAGTTTAGGCCAACAAAAATTTGAAGAGGCAGACGTTTTATGCCATGAGTTTAAACTACTGATAGAATACAAAAGTTTATGGAATGAAGCATTAAAATTGGATCCATCCAGTTCGACCTTAGATGTATTAGTAAGTAAGATAGAATGTATTTACGATAAAATAATAGATTATAAAAAAGAATTACCTGCGTGTAATTTAGAGACTAAGTCTGAAGGATTATTATAGAATAAAATGGATACTTTTAACCTTAGAACGGCGAGTACTTTGATTCCGTTTATGGATGGTAAAGAAGAGACGACGTAGAGAATGATAGATAGAATAGAGATGTATGAGACTTGCTTGAATAATCACGAAAGTAAAATATTATTGATTTCTTTTCTTTTAAAGACTCGTTTATCTAAAACAGGCAAACTTAAATTAAAAAATAATTATGAAACGGTTGTTGAGAAAAATACCACAATAGCGATAATAATGACTATAACTACGATCAGCATCGTGTGTAAATTTTCCACACGTTCTCCAAGACTTTTCAAAATAGCGTCGTTTCCTGCCGCAGCGTTTTGAAAAACTTCCTCCTTCTCGACCGTTGCACGACAGACGTTTTTTTTTTTGGAAAATAAATTTTTGCTGTATTTCTGTTATTTTGTATTTAACTTTTATTTTTAGTTGTAATATTCACCGCGCCCTCGCACGGTGCGAGTCACGTATGGCAGGGTCGGCATGTAGTGTGGTGTGTTACCGGGAGTAGAGTGAAATGATAACCACGACTTGTTAGAATGACATCCATATAATTACTGTCTATCCACTACATAAGTGTACTTAACACTACTTTCTCTAATATAACATACATGCACACCACCACAGTTTGTTATCGGTGAATCAACTGATAACGGTTGTCAGCGGTGACTCAACTGATAACGGTTGTTATCAGTGACTCTTCTTATAACGGTTGTCAGCGATGACTCAACTGATAACGTTTGTTATCGGTGACTCATTTGATAACGGTTGTTATCGGTGACTCAACTGATAACGGTTATTATCGGTGACTCAACTGATAACGTTTGTTATCACTGACTCAACTGATAGCGGATGTTATCAGTGACTAAACTGATAGCGGTTGCACCGATAACGGTTGTTATCGGTGACTTAACTGATAACAGTTGTCATCGGTGACTCAACTTATAACGGTTGTCATCAGTAACTTAACTCATAACGGTTGTTATCGGTGAATCAACTGATAACGGTTGTCAGCGGTGACTCAACTGATAACGTTTGTTATCGGTGACTCATTTGATAACGGTTGTTATCGGTGACTCAACTGATAACGGTTGTTATCGGTGACTCAACTGATAACGATTGTCATTGGTGACTCAACTGATAACGTTTGTTATCAGTGACTCAACTGATAGCGGTTGCTATCAGTGACTAAACTGATAGCGGTGGTTATCGGTGATTCTATACAAGTACTACTTACGTACTACTTGCCTTCGCACATTTTTTTTTTGGGCGCACCTTTATGATATTAGCTTTATTAATTATTTATTGCATATTATTACTATGAAATTACAATTTTATTCTGATGATATTGTAAATAAAACTATTTTTACTGATTTTATGGTGTTTCTATTTGATTTTTCATTTCCCATCGTGTCGGTTCGCGACCAAGAATGCTGTGAAGTGTCCAAAACGCCCGGCAATCAAAAATCAAATACAAACGCGATAAAAGTGGTAAAAATAGTTTTAATCCGTAACAATAGTTTTATTTTCAATAGAAACATATTTGTAATATAACAACAGATAACGTTATAATTGTCAAATATTTATTTATTTTCCCTAGAAGGAGCGGAGGAAAAAAAACAGCGCAGATTAGATTTTAAAGATTGCTTTTTTTATTAACTTAATTAACTTAGCATTTGAATATGCTTGAAATTATAACATTTGTTATAAGTTAGCATAGTTACTCAGTTTTTTATGTTATCATTTGATAGCAGGGCAAAATAAACGACAGTAATATTTTTGCCGTAAATTATTCGGCCATCCAATCGCAACCTGTCAGGAACGTATTCTATCAGCGGCTAGACTGTAATTGGATTTGATTTGAACGAACGAACGGCTCGTGGGGAAATCATGTCTAACACTGGACATCTGCGAGCAGATGGATGGATGCACAGTTATATTTTTATAAAAGTATCATATTAATACCCACTTTGCCGTGTAGTAACGAAATAAACACACAAACTGTCATTGCCATCTATACCAATAAATAAAATTGAAGTGTCTGTTTGTAATGTCAAAATAATAGGCTTTTTTCATGCTCACACGGTTATTTGCACGACACCTATGCCTAAAATAGCAATTAAAAAATTTTTGTCTGTCTGTCTGTCTGTTTGTTCCGGGTAATCTTCAAAACGGCTGGACCGATTTCAAAAATTCTTTCACCAATGGAAAGCTATAATATCAGGGCGTAAACTAGGCTATATTTTATCCCGGTATTCCCACGGGAACGGGAACTACGCGGGTAAAACGACTATAACCTATAACCGAAGCGAAGCGAGGGCGGATTGCTAGTTTTAAATAAAACTACTTTACGGGTTTATCGCGTTTGTATTTGATTTTCGATTGCCCGACGTTTCGAACACTTTGCAGCGTTCATGGTCACGGGCGGACTAAGATGTCTCACGTTCAACAAGTCATCGTTATTGCAAAAAATTTATAATTATCTACCCGATACAGAAATTAGTTATTAAATATTGATTCACATTTTGATACAAATTTATTGCCAGTGTAAGAAGAAAATGATTCTATATGAAAAAAATATGTTGTTTATGGTTAGTAATTATTTAAAATTAAAATTAATAGTAATTATATTTAAAAACCTAACAATCTAGTATACTACCACCGGATCGGAACACGGTTACACTGAGAAAGATCCGGCAAGAAAACTCAGGTAACATGATGCTAAATTAAAGTTAATTTTGAAGGCGGCTTACTTTATGTTACTAAGAGGGTTTAATTTATAAATCATTGCCAATCATTCACTGTATCTAATCACACACTCATTGCCAATTGAGTAAGAATACAATTCACCCTATCTTGCCCATGGATGTAGTTAAAGACGATTAACGGATATAATACGCCTACAACATCTATGCAAGAGAAGAAAAACTTGAAATAAAATTCTATACCAAACTGTTTCACCAGCATGGTATATTAAGGTCAACTTCCCTGTTATTGTTAAGAAAACTCTAGCCCAGCAGTGGGACGTAGATGAGCTGTGATGACGATGATGAAATGTGTCCAATTTACTCAACTTTTTCAATTGCTTAATAATGCAAACACACGTATTGTTTAATTCTATCCCTTTATTATAGAAATAAATGTCCAGTTACATATAATATGCTGTTACCTTGCGGTTCAACTGACAAGGATATTAGTTAATCGTTAATTTCGAGAAGTTACGATTGAGAGCCTCTAATATATCCCATATTCGGACTTCTCAACAGTTTTCGGGTACGAAGTTAAACCGCACACGCAATTAGTATTGATCTTACAGCTATCCAGGAACATAACTTTACGAAGTTGACCATATATCAGGTAGATTTTGAATAATTAAATAAATGAGTAGAGAAATACGTGTTAGAATTTTTGTGGTTATACATATAGTTTTTTGGAGAAAGAAGGCCTCTTTATGATGAATTTTTTTGGTCAAAAAGGAAGTGGATCTGGATTACCCCTGATGGTTCATTTTGTCGGACAAACGATAAATATTCAATGATGTCAGTGCTGGCAGTGGTGATCATCGGATGGTACGGGACACTGTGCTGTTCACACAGTTTGGTATAGGGTTTTATTTCGAGTTTTCCATCTCTTGCATAGATGTTATCTGCATAATATATCCTTTAGTCGTTTTTTACGAAACCCACAGGCCAGAAGCGATGTTTAATATACTAATAATATAATCATCTAAACCAATCTAAGCTATTTTAAAGGAATAAGGAAAAGGATTGATTTTTCGTTTATTATGATTCAACTCATAAATTAATCACCCTATTTTAAAATTCCTTAACTAATATAAAGCCACATTTTTTTATAGTAACTTTGGCCATCTTTTATTTCCCACTAGCTTCTGCCCGCGAATTCGTCCGCGTTAAATAGTTTTTTTTGTTGCTAACGCTAACTTTAATCCACAACTTTGTTTACGTAAAAAGTAAAAATATTTTTTAATAATACGATTATGTCACTCATTATTTTTGCAAAACTTTAACCGTTTATGCAGCTCATATGGCGGAAGCTCTCAAAAAGGAAAAGAATCCCCGATTTTTAAATCGGACTAGTAATTCCTGAAATTAACGCGTTCAAACAAACAAACTCTTACCTACAGCTTTATATATTAGTATAGAGTATAGATAAAGACCTCAAACGAAGCCGGAATGGACTATAAGTTTCTTCATAATTTCAATTCGACGTGAGTGATCCGAAAGTAATTTCGTACGCTGTTTTCTCTGTGTAAGGTTTCTTATCCTCGTCTTTATATGTGAGAATAAAGAACGAATTCTTATTTTTTATATACCTCTCATATCGTGAGGATTTTGGGAACTTTGTTTGTGTAAAGGATTACAGCTTCATGACAGTTATTGTGTCAGTTTTATTATATCTTTATTATCTATATTTTCTGTGTGGTGACAGAGTAAGAATACAATTCACATATCTTGCTCGTGAATATCGTAAAAGATGGCTATGAGATTAAATACAACATATAACATTTGCAACAGAGGGAAATTTCGAAATCAATCCTCATAGTCTCTAGTCTAGCCAACAACTATATTCCTAAGAGGGTTTACGTCAAGGCGGTGGCCAGTCATAAAATTATTGCCAATGGTTTTTGTAATATGCGCTCTATATCAAAGTATGCGGTGGTTCTTAGCTATGTTTGGTTAATACCGGGCCAGCAATGTAAGAGTATCAGCTCTTTTCCAAAATGTAATGGCGTGTGATTACTCGATTAAGTGCTTCATGCGTGTCAGTATAAACGTTAAACGACACTTAATTGATAATTCCTGTTAAAGAGAGCGTAATACTTTTTAATACGCTTTTATTAGCTTCAGACGTATCTATGTTAGTATGTTGGTATGTAACGGAATCTTTGAACATGATTTTGACCCCCTTCAAAACGTCGGATTAACTCGAAATTTGGCATACTTATTAAGGACCGATGACAATTCAATATTTTAAACTGTTTGATCCGTTATCCTTACTAGAATAATCATGATTAGCGATTTAAGCGTATTTTTTTAGTTTTTTTGAACTATTATATTTATTTTATTATTGTTTTATTTTGTATCAGGTGTTATTCAAAATTTTCAATTTTTCTTATTATTTTGTAAGACATGTAGGAAATTTTGCGAATTGTCGTCATCAATCCATGATCCTATCCATGAAGGTCGCGTACCATTGAAGAGCCTTATAAGATTAGCCTTAATCGTGGAACATGCATTTTTTCGTACCTGAACACAATGAAAGCAGAACTGGTATTCAGTAATAGGTAAACGTCAGTCTCAGCCTGGTCCTTTGGGAAACATGTAGCAGTATATAAATTTTATATGTGTAAGTTTCATTTTATAAAAGGAAAGTCATGTTATTATTACGTATGCTTCTTAATAATATCAGAAACTTTGCCAGCGGCATTTTCTTGCTCGCAAAAAGTCTTTGTTTGGTTAAATATACACATTAAAACTTACAATATTCCAACTATTGTTCGCCTTATGCTGGCGGTTTAAAAATACATTGTGCCTTCACTCTTTAGCTTCCCGAGAGAGTGCCTAAAGAAATTTGTACTTCAAAAAATAAAATTTCGACGTCGACTGTTGTCATAGGCCACTCTAAGGAACGGATAATATCAGAATCATTACGCATGACGAGCGATCTGGTTAGTGCAGTCATTGTTATTAATTTCCCAGGAGAATACTACTACCGACTCCCCTGTTGCCTCCCCCTTAGCCGGTTTTCACAACTTCTTCAGCAAGGAAAAGAGATAGCGACTTGCGAATATGAACTTTCGTATCTTATACGAATATTGGAATAATTTTATACTGATTTCGGATACGATTACGAAAATGAAAATAGTTTCGAGTAGATCCAGTTCATCATCATCTCGGCTCATATATATCCTACTGCTGGAATCGAGTCTTCTCCACAATAGGAGTGAACTTGATCTTACTGTATCAGGTTGTTCAGACGGGTTGGTATGGGGTTTTATTTCGAGTCTTGTTACGTTATATGTATTTTCATCATCGCAGCCCACATACATCCCACTGTTGGGCTTGGGCCTCCTCTACAATGGGAGCGAATTTAATCTACTATTCCATGCTGGTCAGACATGTTAGTATAGGGTTTCATTTCCAGTCTTCCTTCTCTTGCACAGATGTTATGTGCATATTATATCCCATAGTCGTCTTTTACGACATCCACGGGCAAGATAGGGAGTGATGAATTGTATTCTTACTCCGTCACCACACTGAATATCTTTAGTTACTCCTTATATAGATAGGCTCCTTATATACGTCTTATTAAGAACGATCCAGCCGTTTGGAAGATTACCCAGAACAAACACATAGATAAAATATTTTAAAGTAGTTTTTAGGCCGTATCGTAAAACCGCGTAAGCATAAAAAAATGTATTATTTTGACATTACAACCAGACACTTCAATTCTATTTATTTGTAATACTACAAATAAATGAAGAGTTGGATTACAAAAAAAATGGCGTAATAAATATTTCAAGAACAGAATGGCTTAGTCGAGATTATAGCGGGTATTTGCGATATAATCCCCTACACGCGATGTAGCGTTATGTCAACCAGCGGATATCAACGGATGAACGGATATTGGACGTACATTACACTCTAAATCCTATACTCTCCTAAAGCTTTAATAAAATGTGATATATATCTTGGATTAATACAGTTTTTTTATAAGAATTCGATTGATTGTTTGAAGTGAAAACTTTTATGGGGCGGTTTGAATGGGAAGTAAATTTATGTAAGTCGTAATCGACATAGTCACATGACGTTAACGACGCTATACCTGCAGCTAAGTCAATGTCACTATATCTGTGCCGATAGATTTTAGAACCAGATAAATGTAAAAAAAAAAATTAATTAATAATTTCAAATTTATATCAAAAAATTTAATATCGAAAAATAATAACTGATTGTTCATAGTTTTAGGTTTTCACTTCTGTCGGCAGTTCTCATGACTGCTTTGTGTTCTTTTTTTCAACTGTATTCTTGTCTCTGGATACAAAGTCCTTTACACAGTTAGCTTAATAATCTGAATTCAACTAAGTCCTGTACAATTTTTTTATAACTTTTAGAGTTATATTTCACTTATTCATATTAAGTAGATTATAATAATAACAGACCATCAGTAAGATAAGTCTATTCATAAGGCAACTAAATTAACAATTCCTATGAATATTTTAGTGCAACTTGAAAATATGCACATGTTAACGAGTACTACATAATAGACACTGTGCTTCAGCACTTTTTCTGTATTATGTTACATAAAACATCAGCAAAATTATTAAATATAACACTGTAAAACATTATAGTATTTAATATAATTTAAGAATGCCGTAGGACAGTTTCATAATGTCGCCAAAACTAATAGAATTCTAATAAGCTTTTATCAGTGTTGTATCACAGTTGTTTGAAATAAACAGCGGATAGGTCAGACAGAATGTGCGCTGCAAATACCGTTTAACACAGATGAATCGGTCAATAAATAATTAATTTATAAATTCGTGTAATTTAATTTAAATTATATAGTAAGTTTTTGATATGTGTTTATTCAACATAGTAAGTTAAGAGCAATCACGCTTATATTTAACGTTTATTAAAGGATTTTAATTTTAAGGGATATAGAAGATTACAATAGAATGTAATAAATGGGCATGTTGTTTTGTTTAATATGCTTTCAAGTTGTAAGTACGTAAACGATCGTTTTGAAAGTTCGCGAATACGTTGTCAGGTATACATAAAAGGCTATAAAAACACTTCAATCAAATAGTAATAATTCATTTTGACTGTCTAATGTTGGTTATAAGGGATAGAAAGTTGTATGATAAAGTCAACATAATGCGAGTCCCTGGCACAATAATTATACTAGCAGAAATGCAGACACTAATACCCATCGGACTATACAACGGCTGTATTTAGGGTAAAAGTAAGAAGATTTTTTAATCTGGAAGATTTTTAAAGAGTTTAATCTGGAGGCATTTTAAAATTCTTATTGTACGTAAACAAATCTTAATCCTATCTTAAAGGATTTCATGATAAACTATTAATGATAAGGATTAGTACTGAAAAATCGGATTTTCATTCTTTGTGGATTTAAGTACGTATTGCTCTATCCGTGTGTTAATGGAGCAAGAATATAATGGTCAGAAGATATTCTTGCCTCGTATCGTAAAAGGATATGACGCAGATACCATAATCATTCAGCATCATCCCCATCATCGTCATCGTCGTGATCATCATCATCATTATTAGCCCATTGCCTGCCCTATACTATGGCGCCAGTATCCAACGACGCCCAGCAATCTCTACCCGGCCATCGTCGGTGCACCTAGTGGAGGGCGTTCTAGATACCATCATTGCAAATGAAATAATAACCTATGCTAACTCGTATGGTCAGGGTAGCAGGCTAGCCTTTATGAGCCCGCGCGCCGTCCTTTCGTCGCTCCGCACGGAATGGACCGCGTGTGCGCTTACCATAGCCCAGCCATAAAAAAAAGGCTAGCCTACCTAATCTGGAGGTCTGTGACAGTCCAACAGATTTGACAGATTTATTTTGTTGACAGATTTGTTTTGTCGTTGCGGACTATCCGCTACTTGTTTGGCAATCCAAAGAGGCAGGCGGTGAATCTCTCCATAACCCATTGTGCACTAACTCTTCACCTTTGCGATACTGCTCTTATCTTCTTAAATGAAAGAATTCTAATAACAAATAAAGAAATGGGGGAGAGAAGAATAATAATTTTAAATGGATAAAAATAAGAACAGAGAAGTTGTTACCTGAGCACGGAGCCACAAGTTTTATCACACACGTCGCATTTGGCTGCAACCGGCAAGTTCCCTTCCAACCATTGATGTGGCATTATTATATTCTGTAACAATTACAACATATTATTTTTTTTCTTTTGTTGCTGTTGGTGGCAAAGGGACCTGATGGCAGGTATATGGTCTGGCATTTAAAAATATTTTCAGTAATATTATAAACATGATCGTGTGTATTTTTTTACCCCTCTGTGGAGTGTTATAATTTAGGCAGGCTATGTATGTATGTATGTTCATCTGTTCCCTCATAACTTGTCTGCTATGCGTAGTTCTAGGTCAATTGATACAGGTGTTTGCGAGTCGTAAATTTCTTTTATTAATAATGGTTTGTTTATTTAAATCAATTATTTATTTTTGGTGGCAAACGAGCAAGCAGCCCACCTCACGGTATGTGATAACTTACCATTCATGGTCCTCGGTAATATCATGAGGCGCAGCTAAGCCGCCGCCTGCCATCTTTATTCGGATATCGGACAATCTTTCAGGATATCACAGGATCCTCTTCCTTTTTTTGTATTACAGCATAGTGAGACGCGTATATAATTTATTTACTTGAGCCTTCTTTTTTTTTTTTGTGGGTGGGTCGTGGTCGGCGCGCCTCCGCACCACTCAGTCCGGGGCGATAGAGGGGCTTAAGCACGCAACTCCCGCGACCCACCCAAAAACCACGTCGCCTTCGTCGTTGGGCCGACCACTGGAGCAGCGTTAACTTGTCGTCAGTGGTCGGCCCGTTTACTTGAGCCTAGCCCAGTTCTTCCAACCTAGGTGTCTTTTATGGAGACCGGTGTGGATTCTGGCTTACAGAAGATACAATGGTGAGAATGTGTGGTTATAATAGTCCAAAACAACACCAGTTCTTAAGACGAACGACTGTTTTTTTTTTTTCAATTTATTTTCTATCAATCAGTATTTTTGTCTAAATACCGTATGCCCTTGTTTACTAACGTGCATATTAAATTTTATAATGGTTGGTTGAATAATTAAAGCAAAACATACAAAAAAAAAACGAGGCAAAAAAGTATGAAATAGGATTTTCAGGACACAGGATTAAACAACGTTACTGAAGAGGTAAGATAATCGACACATAGATTCTACGATGCCTTTGTTGCAATTTGGCCATGTCATATGATACGATACTACAGTACACAATTATCAGTGTACATATATTCAAATTTGAAAAGACGTAGTCACGCATTATTAAGTGATTCATTTGTCCGGGTAAGTAGTTAAGGAGCTATGAAGGAACAGATGAACATACATACATACATAGCCTGCCTAAATCATAACCCTTCATAGACGGGTAAAAAAATACACACGATCATGTTTATAACATTACTGAAAATATTTTTAAATACAAACCCATATTCAAATTCAAATCATTTATTATGCATAAACCCCAAGGGGGAACTTATATTTTCAAAATTACTAAATTAAATTAAATTATCTAAAAAAATAAACTACCACCGGATCGGAACGCGACCGCTATTGAGAAGAGCTGGCAAGAGATTCAGCGGGCTTGTCTATTATTTTTAATTGTTTTTTTCTTCTTATTAGATACTAGCAATCCGCCCTCGCTTCGCTTCGGTTATAGGTTATAGTCGTTTTACCCACGTAGTTCCCGTTCCCGTGGGAATACCGGGATAAAATATAGCCTAGTTTACACCCTGATATTATAGCTTTCCATTGGTGAAAGAATTTTTGAAATCGGTCCAGCCGTTTTGAAGATTACCCGGAACAAACAGACAGACAGACAGACAGACAAAAATTTTTTAATTGCTATTTTAGACATAGGTGTCGTGCAAATAACCGTGTGAGCATGAAAAAAGCCTATTATTTTGACATTACAAACAGACACTCTAATTTTATTTATTGGTATATATAAAATTGTTTACATGTTTTGTAAGAACTATCTCCAGTGTGATGCCCTTCGAAACGCAAGATACTTAATATAATTCAAACGATTATGGCTGGACCAGATCTCACAAGCGGCACACGATCACGAGTGAACTACTAAAGCAGCCATCACTTCCCTCAACCACTATGGAGGGAAGGGAGAGACCCGCTCCACACAGCTACCGCAAGTAGAGCCTTCAGTGAGTATGACCAACACCATGTACACCAAACGGTGTAAATACAAAATTTCGTTAGGCAAAAAACGCTACGCTTTACAATGAGAGTTAATAAAAAAAGAGTTTATTTAAAACCATATGCCATGATGCCTGCCACTGTTGGGTACGAATATCCTAGACGTTCGTTGGCATGAAAATTCACGCTCTAATCATACTGGCCAAGCAAGTTAGCTATCGATAAGGACCTGGTTAAATTACTTACACATCTCTATGCCTATATTAAATTACATTACATCTACATTGACTGCGTTGATGGCGTAGTGGTTAAGATGCCGACTGTGCCAGTGTCGTGAGTTCGAATCCCACGCAGGACGGCACTTAGTGTGATCCACAAATTATTGTTCAGAGTCTGGATATCATTTGTGTCCGTTACTTGTATGTTTGTAAAGTCCCCCGCAACACAGGGATTTTTGCCTTAGTGTAGGGTGTTGTCTTTTTATATAAAAAATATCTGGTTGACCGAGCTTCGCTCAGAATATTTTTGTCGAATTTATTTAGATATATATTAATAAAAAATAAATAATGAAAAATATATAAAAAATTACAAAAAGAGAATAGTAATAACACCGAGATTCGAACCGACGCTGTTTGAATGCCACAAAACCCAAAATTAAAACCGGCTATCTGCCCAACTGAGCTATCGTAATTCATGACATTGACAACGAAATTTGAATTCATATTCTTTTAAAATTTAATGTCATTATATTGTTTTACTAAAAACACGGATAACACAACATTTTCTATACCAATAAATAAAATTGGAGTGTCTGTTTGTAATGTCAAAATAATAGGCTTTTTTCATGCTCACACGGTTATTTGCACGACACCTATGCCTAAAATAGCAATTAAAAAATTTTTGTCTGTCTGTCTGTCTGTTTGTTCCGGGTAATCTTCAAAACGGCTGGACCGATTTCAAAAATTCTTTCACCAATGGAAAGCTATAATATCAAGGCGTAAACTAGGCTATATTTTATCCCGGTATTCCCACGGGAACGGGAACTACGCGGGTAAAACCACTATAACCTACAACCGAAGCGAAGCGAGGGCAGGTTGCTAGTCTATAAATAAAACCTAGCTAGATCGATTTTTTGGACCTGAATCCTCTAGTATGCCAAGCTTCAACAAAATCGTTGGAGCCGTTTCCGAGATCCTGAATATATATATATATATATATATGCTCGTTTAAAGATATAAGATATATATGTTGCGCAGCTTGTTTCTGTACTTGACTTAAAAATTCAATGTAAAATTGGAACCCAACGCCTGATGGTCGGCAATTAGTTATTTGTTGCCACTAGATTTTTTTGGACCAACAAGGCAATTAACGCCTATATAACTAAACGAAGGCGTGAGGAGATAAAAATAAAAAAGAACGAATTTTTAATAGAAGTATAGCTATAAGTTGACAAAAGCGTTTGATTTTCCTCGAATACTTTTTTAGGGTCCCGTAATCAAATAGTAACTGTGGAAGCATATTATTGGAACGAGCACATTACTAATCTGTCTGTCAGCTAAAATTGTAATATCTTTATTATATATAAATTTCTTGTGAACGTGTGTGTCACTGAACTACTCCTAAACGGCTGGACCGATTTTGTCGAAATTTTTTGTGTGTTCAAGGGGATTCGAGTTTAGATTCACAATTGGACCCGGTAGGTGGCGCTGCTGTTCAAGGAGAATTTATTTTATTTTATTTTATTTGAACTGAACAACGTCTGCTAAGTCAGCTAGTATACATATAAAGAGTTAAAATTTTCTAATATCTATTACAGCTATATGAAATAATAAACTTTTTTACCTGTGTCAATACTTAGCAACATAATATTATCTATTTTTCTCTCTTTTTTTTTGTTTAAACCCAATACCCTGCATTAAGAAAGAACCCTTATATCGCAAGTTTACAAAGATAAATTCATCATCGTCATCATCATCGTCATCATCATTGCAGCCCACATACGTCTCACTGCTGGGCTCGGGCCTCCTCTACAATGGGAGGGAATTTAACCTACTATAACGTGCTGGTCCAACAAGTTGGTTTGGGATTTCATTTCGAGTTTTTCTTCTCTTGCACAGATCTTATGTGCATATTATATCCCTTAGTGGTTTTTTACGACATCCATGGGCAAGATAGGGAGTAGTTAATTGTATTCTTAATCCATCACCACATGGAGGCAACATATAATTAAAGGACATAATAACATCTAGACTCAGAACAACAATTTGAGGATCGCAGAAGTGTTGTCTTGAGTAGGATTAAAATTCGCGACACTGGCATGGTAGGTTGGTATCTTAATTATTACGTCTTTTGTGCAGTCTTTTAACCGATTTCAAAAAGAAGGTGGTTTCTCTATTCGACCATATACTTATATACTTTTTTTTATGTTTGTTCGCGGATAACTTCGACGTTTATGAACCGATTTTGATGATTCTTTTTTTGTTGGAAAGGGTATACTTTCTTAATGTTCCCATGAAAATTTTATCGAAATAAGACAAGCGGTTTTTGAAAAATCAACAAAAATCTAAAAAAATTGTCTATATCATTGAAGGCGGTTTCTTTTTTTGCAAAAAATTATTACAATTATTCTTATAGCTATTTACTTACATTACAATTTATAATGTAATTTTTATATTTTGGTTTTGCCGCAAGATGGTGACATTTATTTTCTAAATGATATTTTTGCATGACTATATATAAGACCGATTATGTACCTATGTTAACAAATAAATGTTATTCTATTCTATTCTATTCTTGAAACAAAACACCATTAGACAACCTATTGCAGTGTAAAGCTGTATTTTAAACGACTTCAAAAATGAGGACGTTTTCAATTCGACCGTGTTTTTTTTATTGTTTTATGTTTGTTACCTCAGAACTTTCAACTGGGTGGACCGATTATTGATAATTCCTTTCTTATTTTTTTTTATGTGTGTACAGCTGTTGGCCGCAGATGGCCTTAACAGCTTGACGCGGACTATGGGTGAGCGCTGAGGGCTCTCAACCCGGAGAAAAGTATGCTAAGCGACATCGCTCAAGGGCTCGCCCTGTTGGGAACGGACCTCGGCTTGGGGCGTCGCTGGAGGCAAAGTGGGCGTGCCCACGTTTTGATTCGTGACTTTTGCGGGGCGCGGTTTCGCACCTCGACGGCGAGGGCGGAACCGCGGATATTTATGTGTTAAGGCCTCGCGGGCCGTGTAGGCTCTACATTAAGCGTGTGATATTGTCGTCCTCTTCGTCGAGGACGCGACGAGGACGTCGGATGGATTTCCTTTCTTATTTAAAAGCTTCTATATATATATACTGCCCGCGTGGTCCCATTGGTCCAGTTTTAAGTTGTTGTTTTTTTTTTCTTAAAATTATTTTTAATACATCAATTCACTTTGAAATAAACTCATTTGCAAAAAAAACGGGCGGTTTTGATTTTCATTCATATTTAAAAAGATACAATACCAAAAAGGTTTCAATCGTTTGTACACGTTACTGGCCGGTTTTAAAAATGCTGTGGTATTTAAAAAAGTACGTTCTAAATTCAATTTTTCATTTGACGTTCATTTTTACAGAAAACCCCTTTTTATCCTACATTTTTGGCGCGAAGTTCCAGAAGTTAACATCGACTTTCATAACTTTTATTCAATTTTTATCGATTAATTTCATATCCTTGACTGTCAAAGCTTTATTTAATGCTGTTTGGCTGTATCAAAAATGGTAGATAAAGTGGTAAAAGCTACCAAAATTATCGCGCTGCTTGAAGAGGGTTGCAGCCAATGTTTCGTGGCTAGGAGGCTAAATGTTAGTCGCTCGACAGTCCAAAGGACCTGGCAGCGATATCAGGAGACTGGTTCCGTCGAGAGAAGGCCTGGTTCTGGAAGAAAACCATGTACCCAACCACGGGATGATCGTTTTCTTGTGAGTCGCGCATTGAGAAATCGCAAATCTTCGTATGTGGATCTTAAGAACAACCTCCAAGAAGTAAGAAATGTGCATATTAGTCTATGGACGGTCAGGAGGAGGCTTCTCGCTGCCAATATACGCAGTCACCGCCCGGCCCGCGGCCCCAAATTACTCCGTGAGCACAGAGTTCACAGGCTTAGGTTCGCTAGAAATTGTGAATCATGGACTCAAGACGATTGGAATAGGGTTTTGTTCTCTGATGAAGCCAGGATATCTCTGTTCGGTGAAGATCGACGTCGGCGAGTGCTAAGAAGACAAGGAGAACGCTTTGCAGAGGCATGTTTCGAAGAAATCACACCTTATGGTGGGGGCTCTGTTATGTTTTGGGCAGGAATAAATTCAATGGATCGTACAGAGTTAGTCTTCATTGAAAACGGCTCACTGACTGGGCATCGATACATAACGGAAGTTCTAATTTCTCATGCACAACCCGCATTGGCCGCTCTAGGTGAAGACTCGATTTTTATGGACGACAATGCTCGCGCCCACCGATCCCGCGATGTTAATGCGTATGTGCAAGAGGTCGGCATTCGTCGTTTGGATTGGCCAGCTCGAAGTCCCGACCTCAATCCCATAGAGCATGTCTGGGACGTTCTGAAACGGCGTGTGAGATCAGTACACC
Source organism: Lymantria dispar (assembly GCA_032191425.1). NCBI lineage: Eukaryota > Metazoa > Arthropoda > Insecta > Lepidoptera > Erebidae > Lymantria > Lymantria dispar. Next base: position 5,792,980 of record CM063445.1, on the reverse strand, counting down.
CGGCTCCGCAGACCATCAGAGAGCTGAAGAATGTGATTACTGCGGAGTGGGAACGTATTCCGCAAGCAAGTATCCGGGATATACTCGCTAGCATGCCCAGACGAATTCAAGCTGTGATTTTAGCTAGAGGGGGTCACACTCGATACTAAACATTTATCTGCTTTTACTTTATTAAAGAAAAACAAACAAAAAAACTTTTTTATTTTTACTTCATGAGCATATGCACTACTAGCGAATATACACTACTAGCGAGGTTTAGCATTATTTCCCATAAATTGTATCTAAATTTTATGAAATACTGATGAAAACGATTATTTTCTTATTAATTTAGCAAATTGTGTGGATAAAACTACCTATAATTATCAAACAAAGAAATATTAACATTTGAAATGGTTCATTGCTTAGGTGCCCGTTTTTTTTGCAAATGAGTTTATATAGGGAAAATAAACTACAAAATTGTTACATTTGGTGCTGTATTATATTATACTGTGTAAATAAAAGACGTCCATTTTAAAGATTTTTATATTTGAATAAAAACAAATTAAAAAAATTATAATACTTTAAAGGACATAGCTGATTCGTAATCTGCGTTGAGAATACATTTCATTCATTCCTTCGTAGGAGTCTTAAAAATCGACGGAGCCAGTAACAGGAGAATTGACAACACAGCTTCTTGAGAAACTTGTAACATCAACTGTGATCGCCAACCCGCCATTATTCCCCTCATCTCCAAGAGTATACGTCAATATCTATCCGATAAACATCAGATTTAAATCTTGTATAGTTGTACGGAATCTTTCATGACCGACTAGATTCGCACTTAGGCGGTTTCTTCGAACCGCCGACTCTGTGGACGGGGCTTCGCTAATTCTGTTGACATTCAAAATTGTTCAGCTTTTTGCCCCTCCTAGAAACATTTCAAACTTATTTAATAGGGTCCAACTCGACGGAGGTTTCATAAGATTTTTCTGTAATTCTGTTTAACATTTCAAAGAAAACTTTCTGAATTAAAGTTCTTTGAGGACGTTTAATTAGATGGACTGGTGTAGATATTCATAAGACGTAATAAAATTTAATATATTTATATATTTTTCGTGTGGTGACGGAATAAAAATACAATACACTACCCTCCTATCTGCCCGTGGATGTCGTAAGAGACGATTATGGCATTAAATATGCATATAACACCTTTTGTCCTCCCTTTTATCCACGACTTCGTCAGCGCAGAAGTCCAAAATGCTTCTAATAAGATTTTTATGTTACGAATTAGTTTTTTACGTTATCATTTTAGCATATAAACGTTCTACTGTTGAGCTCGAGCATCCTCCCCAATAGGAGAGAAATTGACCTACTGATCAGACACGTTGGTATAGTTCTATTTCGAGTTTTAAATGCCGTACTAATATAGAACGGTGACTTACGAAACTTTGATTTAAATTGCACTGATTTTTTCAAAGCTGAAAGATACTTGGTATTCTCTTTTTTAGGCAGGCTATGGTCTGAACGTGCGCCTTCCATTATCACTGGTACGACGAAACAGCCCCTTAACTCGCCGTATTCTCCCCATCGTCATTAGGCTTGTCACTGGTACCATACTGGTATCATACACCGCCAGCCATCGGAACGTAACATCCTCGGAAAAAATCAATATAAAATCCCTAGAACATTTCTATAACATTAACTATTTCATATTATTTTATAAGATATCTAGTATTGTAAATTAGTTATTTATATTAAATTAAAACGGTATCAAAGGCATTCCGTCATTAACGAGAATTGAATTTAATAATATTATTATTTAAAAGTTTGTTCCGCTTCAGGAATAACAAGATTAAAATAAGTCTCCTAGTTTGCTCTCCTAAGTCCTAGAGCAGACAGAGAGTGTATCCCTTTAAATATCAACCTCAGAAAAGTAAACAATATCTACTCCAAGATTTCTTATATGTATGTATATTGACATTTGATATTTTACTCCGCGGTTTTCGATACCTATTCGAAGTCGGTTAGTCTTCAAAAAAATCGGTTGTTGATAGTTGAACGTGACAACGTCAACGTCGTCGAATATTCGACAATATATCACTGAACATATATTTAATATCGAAAGAATCATTACCTTTATGGCCGCAATTATCGTTGCTATAAACAATTGACACCACATTCACTTTTCACTGCACTTCATACTTGACGAAAACATGTAAATGTATTATTGTACAGCAGCTGTCCACGCGGACGCATCGCTCACTCAAGTAGGAGAGAGAGAGACAGATGTCGAACGCTGCCGAACGCGGAGGCCGATTGTGCCTCTTTGTCGCTCGTTCCGCGCTCTCGCTTGTACTTCAAGCTTTAAATGGAACGTATCAGAGTGAGGTAACACCGCATGAGTCATGTTTTTTTCGTGCGTGCAGCCGGCTCCATCGAATTATAAGACGTTGTCACGTCAAAAGGAGGAAGTTCTCAATTCGATTGTTTTTCTTTTGTTTGCTACCTCAGAACTTTCGATTAGGTGAACCGATGATTCTTTTTTTATTTGAAAGCTGGTATTTCTCGTGTGGTCAATTCGGCGTAGTTCTGACAATGGCATCCATGAGAAAACGTTTGAAGTCGGTTTTTTTTAATTTTTTTATTTGTAAACAACACTTATGGGTAACACCTAAACTTTAAACATATGCAAAATGTATGTACTTAACTCCTCCTAAACGGCTGGATCGATGTTGATGAAATTTTTTGTGCATGTTTAAGGGGATTCGACAATGGTTTAGATTCACAATTGAACCTGGTAGGTGGTGCTTATTTGAACAGAACAACGTCTGTTGGGTCAGCTAGTACTATATAAAATGCTGTTCAATAGTAAATAAAATATTTTTACTCAATAAAAGTGTCCTGTAACCTCTCTGTGGCAGGTTATGGTCTGAACATCACCCAATCGATTCGACGTGAGGGCGACGTTCAACCCTATAACTTATCCTATCCTTTCCCTATTGCCATGGCCTTGATGGCATGATGGATTACACTTTAGGGTACTATCACTGTTTAAGCCTCGCCAAAAACAAATAGTGCTGCCGGAGCGTCGTCCTCTCGCGGTCCGCTTCTTTACGGATAGCGGAAAAATTCGAAATTAAAATTGGGAATTAATCCGCTACGTTAATTCCTTTTTCCGTTACGTTAATTCCTTTTTTCAGTTACCGATAAAATTGTTTTTGTTTTAGGCTGGTTGTCATATTGTTTTTGTTTTAGGCTGGTTCATAGCTGGGTCATATCCCCGTTTGCTTACGGATACAACACCTCTGAATTTCCATGAAGGTCTTATAAATTGGCTCAAGAGTCACATAATTTGAAGAAGAAGAAAATACTTACCCCTTCCACATCCTCCACGACATGTGGTCCAAGTGAGGCCAGTGTGCTCCATTTGCAAGATGGCGGTGCTCTCGAGGCGCAGCGTTTGTGTGCCTTGAATTTGCATAGCTCGCAGGCGAGTGCATGTGCTGTACCCAACGCGCCAAGAGGCTCCCGGCACACATTACAGAACGTAGGACGTGCATGAGTCGCTGCATACCTGTAACAATGTTTATTTATCATCAGCCGTCTACAGTTACTTGTGAGCCTAGGCTCACAATCCCTCGGGATTAAGAGGTCTTTTTGCAGGAATGTGAAAGCGTATCCGCATGAAGGTGATGCTAAGGGGGCGATACCCGCAAGAGTAACCCTCCGGGCTGACCACGGATGACAATGAATCCGTGGCAGTGGTCGGCCCAATGACGATGGAGAGGGAATATGGTAAGATATAGGGGCCGCATGCCACTCATCCGTCGCCCCTTGTGTGTCCAGACCATCCATAAATCCATCAGCCTACAGACGTCCACTGCTGGACATAGGCCTCCCCACGAGAATGCCACTCAAAACGGTCCTGCGCTACTTGTATCCAATGGTTCCCTGCGTCTTTGAGAATGTCGTCAGTCCACCTAGTGGGGGGTCGTCCTAGGCTGCGCCGTCCGATTCGCGGTCGCTACTCAAGAACCTTTCTACCCCAACGGTTGTCGGTTCGACGAGCGATGTGGCCTGCCCATTGGCATTTCAACGTGCTAATTCTGCGGGCTATGTCGGTTACAGTAACATTACACGCAATTAACGAGCAAAAATCCTTACTAATATTATAAATGTGAAAGTAAGTTTGTTTGTTGTTACGCTTTCACGCTTAAACCACCGAACCGATTTCAAAAATTCTTTCACCAATGGAAAACTATAATATGAGGGAGTAACATAGGCTATATTTTATCTCGATATTCCCAGGGGAACGGGAACTACGCGGGTAAAGCGACTGAGACCGCAGCGAAGCGAGGGCGGGTTGCTAGTAATAAAATAAAGATATTTAAAATGTTTGGATAAAGCTTTTTGATTTGATACCCAATACGATACTGTTCAGTTGTTTTTTTATTCGGATCTACTTATACTGTCTGGAGGGCTGTACGGGCTCGTACACTAATTCTTGATTTTTTAAAATAAATAAAACCAACCGCGCGCCGCCCCTCTGTCGCCCCGGACGGAGTCGGGCGGTGGATGCGCTGACCGTGGCCCACCCCCCAAAAAAAAGGGACGAAAAATCACTAGAATTTTTTCGTCTGTCTGTCTGTTTGTTCCGAGTAATCTTTCAAACGCCTGGAACGAGTTTCCTAATATTTTATTACCAGGTCAGGTATCTATATATAAGGAGTAACTTAGACTATTCTTATAGGTTTGAGAATCGAATACGAGGCCTCATGGACTGTAGTCACGTATCGTAATATAAATGCGAGGACAAGGTGACTGATACCGAAGTTAAGCGCAGGCGGATTGTTAGTATTCAACAAACTCTTCAAAAGACATTATGGAAAATTTCGACAATATACTCGTAAGTACATGTGAAAACCTACTTAAGATATCCACAACGTATATAGCGACGCATCTTACGTTTGACAGTTGTTTACTCGACTAACCTTCACTGGAGAAAATATTTAAAATTGAGGACAAAAATGGCAACTGTGTATGCGAAACGTCCTAACTGAGGATGAGTCGAGTCAAGGCAATTTCGACGTTATGACTAGGGTTGACAACCATTCCTTTACTAAAGTATACTGGTTTATTTTTGGTAATTATACTTTATTCTTTGGCATACCAATAAAATATGTGAAAATACCTTATTTACCAAACTTTACAGTGATGCGTAAAACAAAAGACTCATTATGGGTATTTAACTATTAAACGGTACACTCAGGTGAAAACGGATGATATAAACGATTTGTAATTACTTACTAAACAAAATATTAGAAATCAGATGTGGTGTGAATCAGACTATGTATATGTGCCAAAAGCACACAAAAATAAGGCAAGAAAAGCATAAAATGTGAACAAAATACTTTTTTCTTCCAAATACTTAATTTTTTTCCTATCCAAACCGTTTTAAATGATTTTTTGAGGCAAAAAGTTCAAAATTAATCTATATATACCAATAAATAAAATTGGAGTGTCTGTTTGTAATGTCAAAATAATAGGCTTGTTTCATGCTCACACGGTTATTTGCACGACACCTATGCCTAAAATAGCAATTAAAAAATTTTGTCTGTCTGTCTGTCTGTTTGTTCCGGGTAATCTTCAAAACGGCTGAACCGATTTCAAAAATTCTTTTACCAATGGAAAGCTATAATATCAGGGCGTAAACTAGGCTATATTTTATCCCGGTATTACCACGGGAACGGGAACTACGCGGGTAAAACGACTGTAACCTATAACCGAAGCGAAGCGAGGGCGGGTTGCTAGTTAAATAATAAATAGAGACGTCCAGTTTCAAATTGTTTACAATGTTTGTGTTTCCTATCACCGTATGTCAAGCAGAAATCAAACAGAGTGCGCTCCCCTGAGCTGAATCTTGTGCGGACTATTGACACGTCACATTCAGTACTTAGTAAATTTGCTCAGTAAAATTAAATGTCGAGTTGCAGATAAAATAAATATCGAGTTTTGTATAAGTAGTAGTCCGTGTTGTGATGGAGTAAGAATACAATTTACCAGGCCCTATCTTGCCTGTGGGTTTCGTAGAAGACGACTAAGGGATATCGTCCTAAAAATATTCTGTTTTTTTTGTCGATAGGCTCAGAGTCCCAGATCTTCATTTCAACCTTTACGTAAATACAACCTGTATGTATATATATATTAAATATTATTTTTATAATAGGTTTCAAAATTATATAGTCCACTCCACTCGAGAGCATGACCGCCAAAAGTATTTGAAACGTCGGTAAATCAAAAATATAATCCGTAAAAATAGTTTTACTTATAATGTGCAACATTCGCATTAACATCATATAATAAATAATTTTAACAAAAAAACTGACTGGATCAAAATTGAAATGGGACTACAGAGGAAGGGTCAGTTTTCAAATAAAATAAGAATCATCAAAGCCGGTTCACCTAGTCAGAAGTTCTGCGGTACCAAACATAAAATACAGTCGAATTGGGAACCCCAACCTTTTTTGAAGTAAGTTAAAATATACAAATTTTAATAATGATTTCTGATGTTTACGCGTGTATTATACATTGTAAATAGAACTACTTTACAGCATTCATGGTCACTGCGGACCATGTCCACCCGTGACCATGAATGCTGTGAAGTGTTCAAATCAAAACGTCGGGCAATCATAAATTAAATACAAACGCGATAAAATCCGTGAAGTAGTTTTATTTACAATACTTTGTGTATTGTAAATAAAACTTTTGTTAATAATGTTGCTCGATGCACTAGTCTATGAATATCCATTCAGCTGAACAGCATCTACATAATCAAAACGAGAATATTGACATATGCAAATCGGGCATGTCTTGAGTGAACTCATGTAGCACAACAGGTAATTGAGATGCAAATTGAACTTCATAGATTAAGGATTGACTCTGTAAAGTATTATATTAGGTCCCTAACATATGAAATTAGCGTTTTGTCGTACTGACCACTTTGATCTGAAATATCACCACTTTAGTTAAGAATGCCAAATTCAAATTTAAATTCATTTAGCTGGTATATTTGAGTTTTGGAAACAGTCATTCATTTGTTTTTTCCTCATTATTTTTTCTTTGGCGTCGCTTATACCGCACAATAGAAAACATAAAATATCGGTATATTTACCAGTATGAGTTCTACCGTGGCACCTGTGCTGCAGAAACAGCTCGAAGGATTAATGATGTGTACGGCGCTGGTTTCGCAAAAGAAAGCACGGTAAGATTCTGGTTTCAACCTTTTCGTTCTGGAAATTTCGACCTTCAGAACCAACCCCGTGGACGGCCGGAGACTAAAGTGGAAAGTGAAGAATTAAAGGCTATTGTGGAAGCGGATCCATCACAAAGCACTTCAGAGATAGCTGCAGGCTTCGGAGTAAGTGACAAAACTGTATTAATCCACTTGAAGGTAATCGGGCAAGTAAAAAAACTTGAACGATGGGTACCTCATGAATTGAGTGAATCGAACTTGCAAACACGTGTCGACTGCTGTGTTACTTTGCTCAACCGACACAATAATGAAGGGATTTTAAATCGAATCATTACTTGTGATGAAAAGTGGATACTGTGCAATAATCAGAAGCGTTCGTCGCAATGGCTGAACCCTGGAGACTCAGCCAAATCCTGCCCTAAACGAAAATTGACTCAGAAAAACTTACTTGTGAGTGTTTGGTGGACTAGCGCTGGTGTCGTTCACTACAGCTTTCTAAAATCTGGCCAAACGATTACGATAGATATTTATTGTTAGCAACTGCAAACTATGAAGGAGGAACTAGCTGCTAAATAACCGAGATTAGTCAATCGCTTTAGGCCACTGTTGCTTCACGACAACGCAAGACCACACACTGCACAACAAACAACCACTAAGTTAGATGAGCTACAATTGGAATGTCTGCTACATCCACCGTACTCCCCGGATCTTGCTCCAACAGATTACAATTTTTTTCCGGAATTTGGAAAACTTCTTACAAGGAAAAAAATTCAACTCCGATGCGACAGTCCAAACCGCCTTCAAAGAGTTCATTGATTCTCCCCCCATGGTTTTTTTAGTAAAGGGATCACTGAACTACCTATAAGATGGCAAAAGTGCATAGATAACAACGGTGCATACTTTGATTAATTAAATATATTTTACAAAAAAAAAATGACTTTAAATTCCTCCCGTACAAAACGCCAATTTCTTATGTAAGGACCTAATATTAAGCGTAATATCTGGTTGACCGAGCTTCACTTGGTATATTTTTGTTGTATTTTTGTCGAATTTATTTAGATATATATTAATAAAAAATAAAAATAAAATAATGAAAAAAATATCATAAATTATAAAAAGAAAATAATAATAACACCGAGATTCGATCCCACGCTGTTTGAATGCTAAAACGAAATAAAAAGGAAACTGGACAACTTCCCAACTGAGCTATTATAACTCTTGACGTTGACGGCGAAATTTGAATTCATATTCTTTTAAAATTTAATGTCATTGTATTGTTTTGCTAAAAACATCGACAAAACAACATTTTCTATAAATAAAACCTAGCTAGATCGATTTTTTGTATGCCAAGTTTCAACAAAATCGTTGGAGCCGTTTCCGAGATCCTGAATATATATATATATATATATATATATACTAGCAACCCGCCCTCGCTTCGCTTCGGTTATAGGTTATAGTCGTTTTACCCACGTAGTTCCCGTTCCCGTGGGAATACCGGAATAAAATATAGCCTAGTTTACGCCCTGATATTATAGCTTTCCATTGGTGAAAGAATTTTTCAAATCGGTCCAGCCGTTTTGAAGATTACCCGGAACAAACAGACAGACAGACAGACAGACAAAAATTTTTTAATTGCTATTTTACGCATAGGTGTCGTGCAAATAACCGTGTGAGCATGAAAAAAGCCTATTATTTTGACATTACGAACAGACACTCCAATTTTATTTATTGGTATAGATATATATATATATATATATATATATATATATATACATATATACAAGAATTGCTCGTTTAAAGATATAAGATATGTATATGTATTTTACACCATAGGTTTTAAATACTGCCACTCGCACACGGCTCCTGACAGCCAATGCGAGTGTGGGCATGTGCGGCGGGGTTTAAGAAGTTATCACTTCACCGCGTTTCGATCCGGTGGTACATTATTAGATTGTTTCAAATGTAGTGCAAATTTGATAATATGCAATATGTCTTTAAAAGGCTTAAGCAGAATAAATAATTTGATATAATACTTAGATGACGAAATGGTATTCCATCATATTTCAGTGCGTAATCTATATCATAGCAATTACTCATTGTGTCAATTACGGAACCGGTACGTGCCGTCAGACGAATCTTCCACTGGTGTTATGAAATATCGTTCGTTTTCATTACCGGCCTTCATAGCTCGCGGTGTGAACAACGCGAATATGATTTTGCCCGAGGGAAGGTTTAACGTCATTCATCATATTTTTTATTCTTTCTGTTATGACTTCACGCGAATATAGGCAGAAAATGAAATATATTGTATAAATTTTTGTCTTTTTATGCTTTTTAATAACTTGTATTGTTGGTTGGTGATGAGTTAAGTATGTAATATGTCCCTAGCCGAGGATGACGGGTGACTGGACCGGGGATTTAGTCCGTCACCCGTCGAGAGGCTGTCCGCGCGACGGCAACCGACGTCGTGTCGATGTCTAGAGGAGAGGTATTCCGCAGGGGTATTCCGTCGGGCTGACCACAGAAGACAAGGAACTATGCACCGGTGGTCGGCCCAACGACGAAGGCGACATGCCACGGGTGGGTCATGGGGCTACGCGGCGTCCCTCTGTCGCCCCGGATGGAGCCGGGCGGCGAGCGAGCTGACCATGCCCACCCCCCAATAAAAAAAAGTATGTAATATATCATCATGTTGTTCTCCGTGTGTTAAAAAAGCTAAATGAAGTCTTATACCAACACATTTGACCTGTGTGGTATAGTAGGTTAATTTCACTCCTATTCCGGAATAGACTTGAGCCCAGCATAATCATCTCATCTCAGCCCATACATGGCGCACTGTTGGACTCGGGCCTCCTCCACTATGGGAGGGAAATTAACCTACTATACCACGCTGGATAGAGGTGTTTGTATAGGGCTTTGTATTAAGTTCTCCTTCTCTTACATAGATATTATCTTCATATTATCACGTAATCGTCTTTTATGACACCCACGGTTAAGAGAGGGGGGTGAATTGTATTCATACTCCGTAACCACACAGATAGCTAGATAGATAGATAGATGAGCCCAGCAGTGGGACGTAAATGAGCTGTGATGACGATAATAAATTATACCGGCGTTGTATTTATGTATATAAGAATTCCTTTAAAGTTATTATATTTGACGGGGGACTGATGTGAAAAAAAAAAAATTCCATCTACCTATACATCAGCTTATCGACGTTCACTATTAGGGGTAATTATCCCCAAGAGGGCTTTATTTTGAGTTTTCCTTCTCTTTCATAGATATTATATGTATATTATATCTTCTTAGTCGTCTTTTACGATATTCACGGGCAAGAAAGGCGGTTGTGAATTGTATTCTTACTCTGTCCCTACCGGCATAATTTGCTGTACTTTATAAAAATGAAATAACGAGACCTTTTTAATTAAAATTACACCTTGAAGTTCAGAATATGACCACCTTTTAAGTTCAGAATATGACCATGTAATAAAAATATAGCAGATAAAAGGTTTTTTTTCTCTTAAAATGTACATTTAATATGTTTTAGCACGTAAAATGTTTTTCACTTAAAATGTATATTTTATATGCTTTAAAAACGAAAAGGTACCTTTTCCCTTTTTTTTTCGTCGTGGTTTTCTTTGTTTCCGTGTGGTGACAGAGTAAGAATATAATTCAATCACCCATATCTTGTCCGTAGGTATCGTTAAGCACGACTTAGGGATTAAATATGCGTATAACATTAATGCAAAAGAAAACTTGAAATGAAGCCCTTTAGCAACATATTTGACCAGCGTGGTCGTAAGTCGATTTCCCTCTTATTTTGAAGCAGGTTGAAGCCCAACAGTGGGACGTGCTCATGCTGAAATGATGAATGATCATCTAAATACAGTTTCTAATCTGGTGATTGTTGAGAACAATGTTATCGACTGTCTCTTGAGGTAAACTTTACCATTCTTCAACTACGATAATTCTTGATTCACACTCATTCACTGGAGTTAAAAATATTGATTTGCCTCTGCGTTTTAACAAGTCCCAGGCATGCTTTACAGGATTCAGAGGAAACCGCTGGCTATTTCATCATTGTGATGTTCATAAAATACGCTTTAACAAAGGCATCAATATGAAATCACCGAATACAACACCGAAAGCAGTATCAAATTTGTGTCAATCGATCACCGCTAATTCGTGTTTATGAAGAATTCTAGAAATCTCGTTGTAAGTTTATCCAATTATGCCCATCTCAAGTGCCCTGGCAATATCAGTAGGCGCTAAATCAAGCGTAATGATAATCCTTAATCTTCAAAATTGAAATGGCACCAAATTTAACATATCTTCAAATTAATTCTGAAATAATTTGAGGGGAAATTTATAATTTATATCCCGCCCTCGCTTCGCTTCGGTTTTAGTCGTTTTACCCGCGTAGTTCCCGTGGGAATAACGAAATAAAATATAGCCTAGGTTACTCCCTGATATTATAGCTTTCCATTGGTGAAAGAATTTTTGAATTTAGTTCCGTAGTTTAAGTGTGAAAGCAGAACAAACAAACGAACAAACTTACTTTCACATTTATAATATTAGTAAGTAAATAAGGATTGTGCATTTTTTGTTTTTCCTATTTAGAACATTTTCATTGTATTAAAAAGGAAAACTGGCCAGTATTACAGCAAGAAAATGATTACCCGCTAATTTTCCCCGGTGTATATTTCGTGTATCTCAAAACGACTCTGATGATTTGATAATCAAATTTTGCGTTTACTTTTTAAGTTTATTTATATAGATATTTTCCTTTATAAACTTCAAATTTCAATAAAAATACATTGAAATTATTGTTCCGAGTCTGGGGTGTAATCTGTGTCCATTAATTGTATCTTTGTAAAGTCTCCCTCAATCATCTTGCAGATTGTGGCTGCAATCCTTGTAGGATTGAAGATTGTTGTGTAATAAAATAATAATAATTATAAAAACATTTTTACTATATAATTTTTAACGTCTAATTCGTCGTATTTTGTAGTATTGATCTACTATACCTTGTCGTAGTATAACGAGGATAGTTGTATAAATAGGATTTTATTTCGAGTATTTCTTCTCTAGTTCGGAGCGTTCTACACTGCGTCGTCCGATACGTGGTCGCACTTAAGCACCTTTCTTCCCCAGCGGTTGTCGGCTCATCGAGCGATGTGGCATGCCCATTGCCACTTCAGCGTGCTACTTCTACGTGCTATGACGGTTACACCCGTTCTTCTGCGGATTTCCGTATTCCGGATTCTATCTTGCAGAGAAATCTCGAGCATAGCCCGCTCCATAGCACGCTGAGCGACTTTGAGCCTTGTTATGAGGCTTACATTTAGGGACCACGTTTCTGTGCCATAAGTCATCACTGGTAACACACACTGATCGTAGACCTGTGTTTTCAAACACTGAGGTATGTTGGACGAGACTACGTGCCTCCTGGCCGGAACCCCCCCATGGGGCCTGGAGGCGGATATGCTCGCCGACATTTAACGACGGGTGTCGGAGACGCGCGCCCGCCGCGGTATGGTCTCCATCAAAGAGATCACCGCCTGGCGGGTCGACGCCCGCCGGGAAGTCATTGCCCGTTGGGTAGTCCGGCTGGAGAGTCCTCGGTACGGTGTCAGGACCGTCGAGGCCTTCCGGCCGGTGCTGATGGAGTGGTTGGAGCGGACGCACGGGGTGCTTTCCTTCTGACTGGTGCAGCTGTTTACGGGGCACGGTTGCTTCGCGAAGTACCTGCACAAGATTGTCACGAGGGAGAGCACACCGTCCTGCCACCACTGCAATTGCTACGAGGACACGGTGCAGCACACGCTCGAGGTGTGTGCTGCGTAGGAGGGGGAGCGCCGTGAACTCGTCGCGATTGTCGGTGCCGACCTGACGCTGCCGACCATCGCCAGGGAGATGCTCGACAGCGTCAGGAAATGGGACGCGGTCGCCGCCTTCTGTGAGGCCGTAATCTCACGGAAGGAGGCGGCGGATCGTGTGCGAGTAGAGCTCCTATTCGGCGATACGTTCCGCCGCCGGCGACTCGGGCGGCCAAGGCGCGAGTATCTGCGCCTAATGCCGCCCTAGCCGAGGCCGCGGGTGATCGGACCGGGGAATTGTCCGTCACCCGCAGAGAGGCTGACCGCGCGACGGCAACCGACGTCCCAGGACGTCGAGAGGTGACGTTACCCGAAAGGGTATTCCGTCGGGCCGACCACTGACGACAAGTCACATCTGCTCCGGTGGTCGGCCCAACAACGAGGTGACGTTAGTACGGGTGGGTTATGGGCCCGTGCGCCGTCCTTTCATCGCCCCGGATGGATTGGACCGCGCGTGCGCTTACCATAGCCCACCCATAAAAAAAAAAAAAATGTTGGACCTGACTAGGTGGACTGACGACCTGGTGAAAGTTGCTGGGCGTCGTTGGATGCAGGTGGCACAAGACCGCACATTGTGGCGTAACATGAGGTAGGCCTACATCAAGCAGTGGACGGCGATAGGCTGAAATAATGAATGATGATGATTTCTTCTCTTGCACAGATGCTTTATGCATATTATATCCCTTAGTCGTCTTTATCGACACCCACGCGCAAGATAGGGGGTGGTGAATTGTATTCTTCCGTTCCTACACGGACTACATCACACGGAAATAACTATACTTAAGGAGAAATTTTGTAAACCTTGATTGTCGACGCGACTCGGCTGTCTGTAATAACTAGGAAGTTTGACTAGTCTACAACGACTAGCGGATAGACTTTTGGCTAAAGCACCTTTTTTTTTTTGGGTTGGTTACGTTCGGTGCACTCCTCGTCCGCTCCGTCCGGGGCGACAGAGGGACGTAATCACACACACCCGTAACCCACCCGTAAGACCCGTCGCCTTCGTTGTTGGGCCGACCACCGGAGCAGGTGACTTGCCGTCAGTGGTCGGCCCTGTCAGTATTATAGCTTATACCAGGTCAATTAGAAAGTATTGCGAATAAAAAAAAAGAAAGTTTTTTTTTGTGTGTGAGACTGGCTAGCTATAATCTATTTTAAAAATATAATTATTTATAAGTAAAATTAGTAATTTCAAAATGTTTTGCTCGCTAATTCAAATTATCGTGTCTCATTAAAAATTAACCTGTGCCGAGAAATTTTCGCGCTATGATTTTTTACGATTAGAAGTGTCGCCTGAAACCGGATAAATCGTACGATAGACTTCAAATGGCATTTATGGATGAAGGGCCTTCTAAGGCGTTATCTATCGTTGGTATACCAACGAATTCAAGTGCAGTCGACTAATTTTGAGGGATGAAGCAAAAATAGGCGAGTTGCGTTTCAGGAGATTCAGCACATCCTGCAGATTAGATCAGGGATACAATTTTTGTCGCCGAAAGATGCGCTGTCAGCGTTCGAGCAGGCTGTAAACGAGGTGGTTGCAGCGGACTGGGAAAACTGTTTTTCTAATGCTTCCTCTACACGTCAGCGGATGCGTCCGCAGATGCTTCCGTAGATGTCATCGGCGGACGCGTCCGTGGACGTGTAGAGAGGGTGATTTGCTACCACAGACGAGTAAATCACCCCCTCTACAAGTCCGCGGACGCGTTCGCCGACGACATCTGCGGACGCATCTGCGGACGTATCCGCTGACGTGTAGAGGAAGCATAAAACTAGTACAGACGCATGAAACTTTGCAAAGAGGTACTTAGAAAAAAAAATAGCGTAACTACTAAGTACGCATGTCAGAAGTGAAACTTCTTTGGTTCCATGTGTTTTTTATCAGTTATAAAAAAAATCTCTCGATATTTCTCACTCGCTTGCTCCCTACTCTCGCCCCATGGCTGTGCTGGGTGCTATATTCGCCCTTTCTCACTCTCTTTCAATCGGTATCAATCGCTCTCTCCCTTTTCTTTGACAAAAACGCTGCACATCTTCGTGACGCGTTTCATCCGTGAAAAAATTACCCTCATGCGCGCAAAGAAGTTTCACTTCAAAAAATATTTTCATCTATAGAACTCTTTTCTATTGCCATGTCCCGCGTATTTTAGGGATGTAATAGAGCGAATGTGTACCTATAGCTACTATATATATAAATAAACCTTCTTCACAATTTATTCCTGTTAAAAGAAATTAAGATCATAATCGGTTCAGAAGTTGAATAGATAAGCGAATACATACGGACAGATGCGACGGACCTCTGCCTTATACTATATTATGATATACAATTGAAATAAAAAAAGAAGACAACAATAAATGCTTTGTTGTACTTGTTTTAGAATTAAAATTCAAAATGCTTTGTGTCCATTATTACAGCGGGCTTTACCGAGAAATGGCTCGAATCTCGCCGCTTGAATTGTCCGCTCGTGTTTTTGACAACAAACGAAACTTTGAATGGGTTTTGCACTGCTCGGAGCAAATACCCACATAATTAGGGTTTAAACTTCGTAATTATTTATATCTCCATAGTTGTAAAACGATTCAGTTAAGTAATCATTTGTATATATTTTTATATCTATACCAATAAATAAAATTGGAGTGTCTGTTTGTAATTTCAAAATAATAGGCTTTTTTCATGCTCAAACGATTATTTGCACGACACCTATGCCTAAAATACAGATTAAAAAATTTTTATCTGTCTGTCTATTTGTTCAGGGTAATCTTCAAAACGGCTGGACCGATTTCAAAAATTCTTTCACCAATGGAAAGCTATAATATCAGGGCGTAAACTAGGTTATATTTTATCCCGGTATTCCCACGGGAACGGGAACTACGCGGGTAAAACTACTAAAACCGAAGCGAAGCGAGGGCGGGTTGCTAATGTGAAATAAAATTGTTTTTACGGATCATGATCCTTTTTCTTGATATTTATTTTTAATACATAGACAATAAAATGAAAAAAAAAAACCGGCAAAAAAAGTGCAAGTCGAAGTCGCGCACGTAGAGTTCCGTACCCATTATCTTTAAAAATTGCGTTTGTTGTATGGGAGCCCCCTTAAATATTTATTTTATTTTTAGTGTTTGTTGTTATAGCAGCAATAGAAATACATATTTTGTAAAAATTCAACTGTCTAGCTATCTAGTGTGTATATATGATATAGCATGAGTACCAGACGTATTGCGCCTTGATGTAGCTACCTGATGGGTGCTCACTGACTTTGATAAACCATAGTTATTATGATTGTCATTTCCTCGCGTCTGGTCTCGGGTCTCCACCATCGCGACATCGGTTGCCGCGGCTTCCATCGCCACAGCCAACTGGAAGGCCTTGGTGAACGTCGGTATCTCTCCCGTGAACAAACGCTGTCTTATGACGTCATTGTCTAAGCCACATACAAACTGATCTCTGAGATTATTGTCAAGTTCGGTTTTGAAATCGCAGAATTTGGTGAGCTTCTTTAAATCTGCCACATATGTTGCTATACTTTCCCCCCCTTAACTGCTTCCTTTGTCTAAAATTAATATCTTTCGGCTAATATATTGGGGCGTGGCTGTAAATGACTTTGCATAATCTCCACAATTTCTTGAAAAGACAGTGACGCTGGTTTCCTTGGTGTACATAAGGTAACTAACAGCTCGTAACTTGCACTTACCATCACTATAATTAAGGTCGGCACCCTTAAATCCACCGTAACTTCGTTGGCAATGAAATATTGCTCGAGCCGTTCAATGTACAAAGTCCAATCACCTGAGTCGGTGTTGAAAACTTCTAATTTTCCTACGGGCATTTTGCTGCTTTTGATAATAGTGGAATTATAATACTCTCGGCTCCTCCTCGTCGCCAAATAGTGTGTATATATGAAAGGGGTCTGCTATCTCGAGAGTAAAACAATAAATAAAACTCACTGGCGTATGCTCTATAACCGACTGGTTAATATTTATCTAAATCTGTGTGGGTACTTTAGCTTATAAGTACCCACCATATATACATAACACTATCGTGGTTCTTGAGATACAGCCTGGTGACAGACAGCGAAGTCTTAGTAATAGGGTCCCGTTTTTACACTTTGGGTACGGAACCCAAAAAAAAACATAAATGTTTGGTCACATGACAGAAGTAAAAACTTAATTAAGGCGAGGTGAAGTATAACTACAATTTTCGTTTTATATTCATTAAACGTATAATTTATACACTAGGAAAGACGTGTTTTGGTGTTATTTTATATAATGCATTTAAACTTTTATACAAATACTAGCAACCCGGCCTCGCTTCGCTTCGGTTTTAGTCGTTTTACAAGCGTAGTTTCCGTTCCCGTGGGAATACCGGGATAAAATATAACCTAGTTTACGCCCTGATATTATAGCTTTCCATTGGTGAAAGAATTTTTGAAATCGGTCCAGCCGTTTTGAAGATTACCCGGAACAAATAGACAGACAGATAAAAATTTTTAATCTGTATTTTAGGCATAGGTGGGCTAGGTGGGTTAGGTAGGCAAAAAGCCTATTATTTTGACATTACAAACAGACACTCCAATTTTATTTATTGGTATAGATGTACATAGGTACCTAAGAATTAAGAACCTTAAGAAACCTAAGTGTTATATTTGTTTATGATATGTCAAATCAGCATTATCATCATATACGTCCCACTGTTGGGCTCGGGCTTCCTCCACAATGAGAATAAATTTAACCTACTATACCACACTTTTTCTTGGGGTGGGTTGCGGTCGGCTCGCTCCTCGCACCACTCCGTCCGGGGCGACAGAGGGGCATAAGCACGCACATCCGCAACCCACCCGAACACCACGTCGCCTTCGTCGTTGGGCCGACCACCAGAGCAGGGTCACTTGTCATCAGTGGTCGGCCCGACGGAATACCCCCTACTTGGGGTACCATCTCGTCGACCGACGTCCCCCCCTCGGGGAGGACGTCGGTCTTTCCTCACGCGGCCGACTTCTCGGCGGGTGACGGACTAACTCCCCGGTCACGTCACCCGTGGCCTCGACTAGAGCAGCATGACGCGCAGGTAGTCGCGTCTGCGCCGCCCCAGTCGCTGGCGGCGGGTCGCTTCGTCGAGGCTGAACTCCTCGCGCACGCAATCCGCGGCCTTACTATACCATGCTGGTCAGACATGTTGGTATAGGGTTTCGTTACTAGTTTTCCATCTCTTGCACAGATGTTATGTGCTTATTATATTCCTTAGTCGTCTTTACGACATCCACGTCCAAGGTAGGGAGTGGCGAATTGTATTCTTACTCTGTCACCACACGGACCACGGATATGCTATTCATAATCGTCATCATAAGACTGTTGTTTTAAAAATATCCAGCCGTTAACTACTTAGGGTCGACGCAATATTTTTCCAATTTAGATTCAAATGTTAAGTGCAATAATTTTAAGTCAGGCCGTATAAAAGACCATTATTTTTTGGGGTGGACCATGGTCAGCGCATTCGTCGTCCGGCCCCGTTTGGGGCGATAGAGGGGCGCCGCGCGGCCCTCTGACCCACCCGTAGCACATCGCCTTCGTCGTTGGGCCGACCACCAGTGCAGAGTTCCTTGTCGTGAGTGGTCGGCCCGACGGAATACCCCAGTCGCGGGACCCTCTCCTCTCGACGTCCCTCCTCGGGGACGTCGGTTGCCGTCGCGCGGTCGGTCTATCGACGGCTGACGTACTAAATCTCCGGCCCAGTCACCCGCGGGTAAATAAGACCAATGGGTGATCATCCAAATCGATATAGCCGTTTATAAGGAGCCTAAACTGCTAGATCGATTTGGATGAAATTTCTTGTGTGTTCAGTTTAATTCAGGAATAGTGCTTGTTCGTTTGCCATTAGAGATGATAAAACTTACCAATGATGATCTCCAGAAGACAAGCGCGCGACAAGATCAGCAACATCAGCGCCACGGTGCAAGGCGCCTCTTAATGCACCTGCCCAAGATTCCATTTCGTTGCGGCTATCCGCGCAAAGCACCAGACAACGACTCGCTGTTATAACCTAGAGAAGAAAACATTTGGTTAATTCGGTGATCAAATTGGCGTCATATATTATGGCTGAGTATAATTTTTGACGGAGTAAGTTTCCGTGTGGTGACGGATATCTTATCCCTGTCTCAATATCTTGCCCCTGTGTGCGGTAAAAGATGACTGAGGGATATAATATGCACATAAAACTTGTGCAAGAGAGGGAAAACTCGAAACAAAACCCTATACCAGGGTTCGCCAAATAATTTTGCTAGGGGTCCGTTTTAAGAAATGAAATAACCATCACGAGCCGTACATGATTTTAATAGAAAAAAAAAATCAAATGTTATTTTTAGTTAACAAATGTATTTTCTTATTTCGACATTTTTAAATTGACGACGTCAACGAAGATAATGCGGGGATACAATTTTATTAAATTACGTACTCTGTAGTGTTAAATTACGTGCTCTGCAGTTGCTGTATTATTCTTTCACTCCGGACTAAATGGGTCAGCGGTCCGGATGCGGACCGCGGTCCGCCATTTGGCGATCCCTGCCCTATACCAACACGTATAATCGTTATTACAGACATTTATAATTATCTACCCGATACAGAAAATTAGTTATAAATTTATTAAATTGTGACCCACATTTTAGTACAAATTTATTGCCAGTGTAAGAAGAAAATGATTCTATATGGAAAAATTATATTGTTTATGGTTACTAGTTGTTTTTATTAATATAAATCGTCGGAATACTTTTAAAAGCAATGTTAATATACTTTTTATGTTTTTCAAATGTGTTGTGACACCATTTGAATGCACAAGCCGTCATAATTATCTATTTATCTTTTAAGAGTTGCGTACGTATGTGCAGTACAGTGACCTTGTGAATTACGGAACGGTTCCGGCGTAAGCTCCATTAGGCTCCAATTGAAATGCTTCACTTTTTGTGCGCGAACTTACCTTTTATACGTTATTATTCTAAGGTATATAGGATTATTTATATAGATATTAATTTATGTATTAGAATACTGTTTGAGTTTGAGAGTTTTTTAATTTTGAGGTCCATGCAAGACGCTTTTTTTCAGTCCCGTAAATCCCGCGGATCCTGCTGCCCGTAATCCCGCATCATGTGGGATTGGAAAATAGCGTAGGATCCCGCAATACCGAGATCTCGGTAGAGAAGCCCTAGTTGAAATAATGTTTTTATTTGATTATTGTTTGAATCGTTTAATTGAAGAATCATTGTGCAGCATAATAGTGACTACTAAATAAATACACTAATACTTTTAGAATAAAAAATAAAGAATAGGAAATTATTTTAAATAGATACTCGTATTTATTTTGGAGTTTGAAAGTGTTATATTATTTAAAATTATTTTAAATCTTTCTATTTATTCTGGCGTTTGAATATTTTTTATACCAGATTGATGTTGATACTTTTAATTTAAACATCAAGAGATTTTAAAGTTTAACACTAAAAATTCTAAGTTTTCACTTCTATCGGCAGTGCCTATAACTGATATTTTTTCTTTCTTTCAAGTTTTAAGTTCATATGTTAACTCGTTTCTGGCTGCAAAAGCATCCGATGAGAAACCACTATATGTAGCATATATGTGAATATCGTGATAGAGGTGTAGCGTAATGAGAATGGATAAAATAAGTAATGAAAGTATAAGAGAGAGTTTGAAAGTTGCGCCAATGACGGAAAAGTTAATCAGTCTACGCTTAACGTGGTATGGTTATGATAAGTCGGGGTGAAAGTAATATTATGAGGAAAGTTTTGAGTACCTATGAATATTGAAGGTTTAATGCTAAGGTGAGACCAAAGAAGACACGGATGGATTGCGTGAAGCATAACATAGATAGAAAAAAGGAATGATGAACGCAAGAGAGATATTTGATAGGGTTTTTGCAGAAGACAATCAACCTCAAGTAATCAAGATAAGAGCAGATGGTGACGGGTAAGAGGGGGGTGATGAATTATATTCTTACTCCGTCACCACATGGGCATATGTTACTGATATCTATGCATCATACTTATTTTATTACATATTTATTTTATTGTTTGTAGAAAATGATACAGTTAGTAATTTTACACTAGACGCTCCTAAAAGTAATGGTGGTAATATGAAAACAAAGTTCTATTACTGTAGAAGTCTGAATAAATAAATATACATGGTGACATTTATGTCGTCTTACAAAGGCAGGTCAATTAAAGTATCCAGTATCTACTATTCATTCGTACAATTAAAAGGTTAAGAACAATATTTACTAGAATATTTTTTAATAAAAGTTATTATAAATAATTACTAATTAAAATAGTAAGGAAACAACATGTATCGAGCGCATAGATATTCAACACAGCTAATGTAGTATGTAGGTACTACGACCGCTTGACCGCGGCGCCAATCGGGCATCGCAAAGGATACCTGTTAGGTATCTAGCGTAGGGAATTACGCTTTGTAAAAGCCATCCACGTGGACTTCGTACCTATGATTGGCTAACGAAATGCCGCATGACTACTTTTGTTTAAAATGTAAACATGATAAACAGGCTGTTACAAAATATTAACTTTATTTTATTTTATTATTTTTTTTATAAATGCCACTATTGAACATTTAAATATGTTAGATATGTTTCTTTGGTCGGATACTTTTATGATTTTTTTTTTGTAAGACGATAAAAAAGTCACCGTTTATATTAATTATAGTTGCTGTATAATACTAAAAAGTATGTATATTTTTGATGGCATAATGCATTTCAATGTAATAAATATCTTCTTTTGTTTTATTCAGTACTATTGGTTTTTTTTTAACAAACGTAGGGTAATGCGAAGGATACAATTTTTAGAAAGATTTTTATCTTGTTACCCCAAAGAAGTATAAATTACTTACATGTATTAAAGTACACCCACACTTTTATCTTCTTTCTTTCATTAATAATAAGCACATGCTCTTTGAACTTTTTCATCATTACTGTCTTAAAATTCAACTCGTCTCATTAATTAAATAAGTTTAATTTCATTATTAAACATCGACTCTTCACCGGTTGACGGACATTTCGTTCGGAAAATTTGACAGTAACACCGAGGAGTTTGTAAACTTTATATAAACGTGTCGGTAATTCCATTATACTGTTAAATATAAAACAAATTTTTAAAATCCTTACTAATATTATAAATGCGAAAGTTTGTTTGTTACGCTTTCACGCTTAAACCACCGAACCGAATTTATAAATTCTTTCACACATGGAAAGCTATAATATTAGGGAGTAATATAGGCTATATTTTATACGGGTATCCTTACCTGGGTATTCCCACGAGAATCGGAAGTACGCGGGTAAGGCGACTAAAACAATAGGAAAATAATAGGATTTTTTTATGCTCACACGCTTATTTACATAATATTTATGCATAAATATCACTTTAATTATTTTTTACTCCCCGTCTGTTTGTTCCGTGTAATCTTCAAACGGCTGGACCGATTTTAATAATATTTTACTACCAGGTACCTGCCGAAGGAGTAACTTAAGCTCTTAGAATAATAACGTATAGAAGGTAAGTCCACGCACAAAAAATGAAGCATTTAAACTGCACGTACATACGGAACTCTTAAAAAATAAATAGGTAATTATGACGGTTTGTGCTTTCAAATGGTGTCACAACACATTTGAAAAACATAAAAAGTGTATTAACATTACTTTTAAAAGTATTTTGATGATTTATTTTATTAAAAACAAAATTTGATTTCATAATTTGTAAAGTGGTGTGCGTGTGTATGTGTATAATCGCCTTTTTTTTTTTTGTTAACGCTGTGGAAATGCAATTTACGCACTACCCCTCGCCGGCAACAGACGAGGGGGGTGTGTGGGACTCACCAGTCGCCTATGCAACCGGAATACCCACTAAAACCAACAGCGGTCCCTACCGCGCTTTTACGGAGTGCCGGAGAGATCGTCTAATGACATTCGATCCCCGACACTCCTACGCAAGGCCGTCGGGCCACGTCCTGTCGTCACTCAAGGCGGTGGGAGGAGACGCGCATATCGGCGCCTCCCCCTCCCTGGCCGCCGCCTACGGAGCGAGTTAGCGGACGCAAGTGCCTCGCGTTCCCGCTCCGCGGGCTCCTTCCGGGCAATGACCTCCTCGCAAAAAGAGGCCATCGCCGACCAGCACCTGTCGCTGTCGAGCATCTTTTTTATGATGGTCAACAACGACAGGCCCGTTCCTATGACCGCCGACAGGTCGCGGCGCTGAGGCCCCCAGGCGGGACATATCTCCAGGGTGTGATGCACATCATCATTTGGCGCGCCACACTCATGGCATCCGGGGGCCTCCTCACGCCTGATTCTATGCAGGTACTTACCAAAGACCCCGTGTCCGGTAAGTACCTGCGTCATCCGGAAGGTCAGGTTGCCGTGCTTTCGTTTTATCCAGCGGTGAAGGTGGGGCGCAATTGCCTCTACAGTCCCCCGTCCTGCTACAGGGGACTCCAATTCCTCCCTCCAGCGCCGAATAACTATCCTTCGGGCCGTTTTTATTGCCCTACTCAGTCCCCTTGTGGTGATACCTCCGCCACTGACCCGCGCCGCAGCGCAGAGTCGGTAGACCTCTGCAAGCGCCCTAGCTTGTAGAGGCCAGGGTGGATCGCCCGCCAGCAGTGTGGCTGCAGTCCAGGACACCGTACGGTACCCTCGTATTGTTCTCACCGCCATGGCTCTCTGCGCCTTTCGCAATTTAGCCTTATTGGAGGCGGTGAGAGACTCCGCCCAGATAGGGGCACCGTACAGTGCCATAGACCGCAAGATACCGGCATACAGACGCCGGCAGGATGTGTATAATCGCCTGCACGCATGTAGTATTTTTGGCTTCATGTTTTTGAATGCTTTAGTAGGTACCGACAATATCCTTCTATAAGTTATTATTCTAAGCTTAAGCTATTTTTCCTCTCAAGAAACCCCTATAAAATTTTGTCCGGTTTGGGAATCAAGCCCGAGGCTTCACGGACTATAGTAACGTATTATAATATTTTAGAACATAACGGAGATTTAAAATGGAGGCAGGCAAGGCGACTGAAATTGAAGCGAAGCGAGGGCGGGTTGCTTGTTTAAATATATAGTAACTTCACGGGAAATATAATCTCAGTGTTTTTAAATTAAAACGTAGCACGCGTCCTAACAAGATAGCTGCTCTGAAAATTAAGTAAATTAAATTTCATTTGATAAAGCTATGCCTGTAGTAATGAACTAAGTATACGAATATACTAAAAAGCGACCACGAGTCGAATAAAGTAGGTAATATTATTACTACCTTTTTTTTTGGGTGGGCTATGGTAAGCGCACGCGTGGTCCTGTCCGTCCAGGGCGATGAAAGGACGGCGCGCGGGCCCATTACCCACCCGTACCCACGTCACCACGTTGTTTGTTGGGCTGACCACCGGAGCAGATGTGACTTGTCATCAGTGGTCGGCCCGACGGAATACCCTTTCGGGTAACCTCACGTCTCGACGTACTGGGACGTCGGTCGCCATTGCGCGGTCAGCCTCTCTGCGGGTGACGGACAATTCCCCGGTCCGATCACCCGCGGCCTCGGCTAGGGCGGCAATATTATTACTACCTTAAGAAAGTTTATAAAAAGCATAGCACTTTTCAAATTTTCTTTCCTACTTTATATCCTACCGTGTGGTGGGAATAAAATTTACCATCTCTTGTCATGTCCGTGGGTGTCGTGTAGGGATGTGGCTCGGCGGGAAAAAAAAATCGATTAATAAATAATCGGTTTTTCTTTCTTTAAAATAAATCGATTTGCAAAAACATCGATAGATTATTTTTATAATCGATTTGTTTTACTATTCGTAGTTCTTTTTTAAAGCGAACACCTTTTTTTTAGGAAATCTGATAGTGATATTTATTTTCTAATATAGTATGAAACACTGACATTCGATGGATCACTTTTCCTGGCAGAATTGTGATCACCTTTTTTTTAGGAAATTTGAGTGTTATTTATTTTCTATATAATAGAAAACTTTAAATTTAAAAGCAAATACTAAAACGATCGATGACTTTTAATATAAAAAAATCGATTTCTTTTAAATCGATTTTTGTAATTTAGATAATTGATTATTACAAAAAAATAATCGATTAATATAAAATTCGATTATTTTCACTTCCCTAGTGTCATAAAAGACTACTAAGGGAAAAATCTATGTAAGATGAGGAAAACTCGTTCTCTGGCATGCATGTAATTATAAATCTGTCCTCCTTTACGAATTCAAGGGCCAGATATGGGACAATCGATTGTACGTGGTAACTGTGGTGTGTTTACGCGAGTATTAATTACACTTATAATATTTTTAAACTCCCGGTGTAAAAGAAGGGGTGTTATAAGAGTGACATCGGTGTCTGTCTCTCTTTTTGTGTGTATCTGTGACATCGTAGCTCTCAAACGGATGGACCGATTACGATGCGTTTTTTTTTTCATTTGAAAGCCAGTTTCCTAGTGGTGGTTCTTAACTGTTTGGTTAATATCACTTCAGCAGTGTAAGAGTATCATCTCTTTTCAAAATGGTGTAATGGCGTATGATTACTCGATTAAGTGCTTCACACGCTCTACGAAGAGAATGTAACATGTACTTTTTTATTTTTTTACTTCGTGTCGAGAGTTATTCAAATTTTTTATATTTACTTATCAGCGTTCCTAGTCACGGTTACATTAATCGTAGTCCGCACGTGACCACGAATGCTAAAGTGTTTGAAACCTCTAGACACTAAAAATCAAATCCAACAAAAAAGTCCTTAAAAATAGTTGTATTAAAATATTGAAAAGTTACATTTACCTTTCTCTCGATTCAATTTTGGGGTCATACAGAATGCATAACATCGTAAATAAAGTTCATTTTCAATAACACGCTTTGTTATGTTTTGCGAAAGAGAAAACAATAATATTATTGTTCACAAAATGAATTCAGTTATTGCCGTTGGCTGCTGTTTATTTTTCATTAGTGTTGCGGTCCAGGTTCATATATGCACCCAGTATAACAGCCAGTGCAATAATAAAAAAAAAAACTGTGTGTGTACTTATGTACGCACGTAAAAAGTTGTACTTCTCTGACATATGTACCTAAGAGAATAAAAGCTTTAAAAAAATCCTTCGCGTTATTCTACGTGCGTAGAAAAACGACACTAATAACAGAAAAAAGGTATTTAATACATTAAAAGTTTCATTGTAACGCACTATCTTGTTTTCTTTTTGGGGTGGGCTGCGGTCAGTGCACCCACCGCCAAGCCCCGTCCGAGGCTACAGAGGAGCGGCCCCGTAACCCACCCGTGGCACGTCGCGTTCGTCGTTAGGCCGACCACTAGTGTAGGGTGGCTTGTCTTCAGTGGTCGGCCCGACGGAATACCCCTGAGGAGTATCCTCTCCTATACGTTTGTAACGGTGCGCGCGTGCATCGTATAAAATGTTGATTAGCTAACTTCAGGGTGTCGGATTCTCGTGACGTTGTGCCCGCGCATTGTAAACATTTACAATCATAATTTTCTCTAACGCACCAAAAGAAGTTATAACTTCAAAATAGCATCAAACATTTCACAATTCACCCTAATATTTGACTGTTTTTGTATTGGGCTATGATCTCATTGTATATTTAACGTACAAAGGATATTCTTCTTAGAATCCTTAAGTTAAACAATAACAATGTTTCAATAAGTGCCCGTAATTACTTTTCTGTTTAGTATTTATTTAATGTGCGATCCAATTGTGAAACAACACAAGTGACGCTAAACGAGAAACAGCTCCCAACAAATTAATGTCTGGATAATTTCCTCTGAATGTATTCGTTGGACAGAGCACCAAAATAAATCAGTGAACGAGAGTCATCTGTGATATTCTAAGGTCTATATATCTAATAACTTTAAAAGAGTAATTCTTGTATGTTTCTATCTATTCAGAATCACGAAAACGGTTCTAACTATTATCATGAAATTTAGTATGCAGAAGATTTCTGGGGCAGTTAATAAATCTAGATAGTCTATAGAAAATATCGTTTTATCAGTATTTTTAGGCAATGAAAAAGTATTAAGATATGAAGGTATACTTAGCTACCGCCATAAAGAATGAAAATAACTTAGAAAACTTAAAATAATAAAAAAATAACCTAAAAATAACTAACAGTCTATTAATCGAGACGGCCCTAGTTCAATTCTCGTTTTCCCTATTTTCAAGTTTCTTTTTCGTGATAAAAAAATACTTTTGTGACAACTATTATTTTATCTAAATATATTTTTGTATGAAATTACAATTTATCACAGACAATAAAACAACGAGTTCGGTCATCTGAATACTAATTTAACAATTAATCATTTTGATGTTGTATAATATTATACAACATTGTAATTTTTAATGCTTTCTGTGTGGCTACGGAGTAAGAATACAATTCACCTTCCGCTTTATTGCTCAAGGTTATCGTAAAAGTCGAGTAAGGAATATAATGTGCAGGTAATATCTATTTAAGACATGAAAATTCAACATAAAATCAACATATTTGACCATCCTACTAATATTATAACTCACAGTTATGAGTTTAAGAGTATGAGAAGATGTGAAGATCTTGGTTGCTCTTTTACGCAAAAACTACTGAATGGATTTTGATAAAACTTCACAATAATATAGCTTACACATTAGAATAACACATAGGCTATAATTTATCGCAATATTCCCACGGGAAGAGGAACTGCGGGTGAAAACGCAGGGCGCTGCTAGTTGTTAATAAAAATACTTACGGATTTTACTGCGTTTGTATTTGATTTTCGATTGCTCGACGTTTTGAACACTTTACAGTGTTCATGATCACGAGCGGACTAAGATATCTCACGTCCAACGAGACATCAAATACTATCATTTTTACTTACCCAATTCTATCCCTACATCCATTAAACTTTATCTCTATGTGACTATGTGTTTAACGGCCGTGTGCTGCGTGGATTTAATGGGTTTCTGAGACTTATAAATGTACCGTAAGAGGTTGAAAATATATAAAACAAACATGTAACCCGCCACTATGATACATAAAAAACAAAACAAACGCATCAGTAACACACTGCTAGAGGACATAAAAAGCAAACAAAGGCATCAGAAGCAAAAATAGTCCATTTGCAACATTTGCTTGGACTAAAACAAGATACTACGCTTCGGTTGGTCACGTGAAACACGTCTTTTGTTAGCCACGTGTTGCAGAACATGTCCGAGTAAGGGTTGTCAAAACATAAGTTGAGGATGTTTAGACCGTGGATCAGTCCGACACTCGCAGTGAGGCTAACCGTGTGAGAGAGGAAATGCGTTTATAAGTGCCCGAACCGCCCTTTTTTCATTCCAAAGGGTTGATTGCTTTTTTATTAGCTTTTTTAATTTATTTATACAAATGCAGTACTTAGATCGTCAATATCGTCTAGAAGATTCTTTTACATTCATTTATATATATATATGCTAGCAACCCGCCCTCGCTTCGCTTCGGCTTCAGTCGCCTTACTCGCGTAGGTCCCGTTCCCGTGAGAATACCGGGATAAAATATAGCTTATGTTACTCCGCCCTGATATTATAGCTTTCCATTGGTGAAAGAATTTTTAAAATCGGTTCGGTGGTTTAAGCGTGAAAGCGTAACAAATAAACAAATAAACTTACTTTCGCATTTATAATATTAGTAAGAATTTATTATTTTTTTTGTCCATGAATATGTGACTAAATTCCTCCTAAACAGCTGGACCGATTATGGCGGTTTTTTTTTAGTATGCTGCAGTGTATTCGAGAATGGTTTAGATTAACAAATGGATCGATGGCGCTGTAATCGATCCCACCACACATTTTCACTGTTGTAACTCTTGTAAGCAAGCATTCACAAAATATGCTGTACAAAAGATGCTCCATACATGACACCAAGCTTTGACCCTTAGGCAAGCCCGCCAATTATTTTCATTGTCTTAGGTCTCACAACAAATTTAATTAGATAAGTTAAATATTACGAATTAGAAAAGATTTATTCTACTAAGCAAGGGAGTGATTAATTCTACCTATTATGCGGGAGACAGGACACAAAATAGTAGTATTACCAGTTACCCAATAAATAAGAGCATGTGCAGCTACAAAAACTATACACACTATTTATAAAAAGCGGCAAAAATCCCAAAAAATACCACGACTGAGACTACCCACTACCCACGTCCACTGTTGAGCATAAGTCTACCTAAAGGGGATACAATACCACAATCACCAGGTTTAACAAACGCTTGTGAATCACAAATTCTATTATAAGTTTCCCTGGAGACTATTACGCCAAATTTTTTTTTATTGCAAACGGTGGCAAACGAGCAAACAGTACACCTGGTGGTAAGTGTTGCTGCCACTCATGGACCTTTACAGGGTCGCTGCCTACCGCGCTCACCGAACGAAGCGCAGTAACAAATTGCTATTACTCAGACGTCGATTTTCTGCGAGAGTGTGGTACTACCCCGGACGGACCGGCCCGCGGCTGTAGACAGATAACTGTCGACAGTGTGGTCCTACCACTCTTAAATGGTGATGTCTGAGCCGATTATGAATCCCATAGACAAGAAAGAGGTCACGGTACTTTATATTCTTAACCCGTCACCATGAAGAGAGTAAAAAAAAGAAATCATGGTCACAAAGAAACTAAATCATAATAGACAATCCTAAATCAGTGTAAACTAGTTCACAAACGCGTGTCATAGGTTGAGTCGGAACGATACAACACTTAATAAGGTTTAGTTTAAAAAGATTTAGCTAAAACGTGACGTTACTTCGCAACGAATTTCTTTGTAGAAAAAACACAAATAGCGCACTTTTTTATAGAAAATACACAAATTGACGTTAAGAAATAAATTCAAGTGTTCCAGGGATTTTACAAACATAGAAATAATGAACACAAAACTATAGTCCCGTTTGAAAAAAGAAACAAAAATAGTTTATTTCTCACTCGCAGGTTTCGAATCACGTTACTTAATTTTCAAATATGTAAAACTATGTTTTATAAATAATTGATATTAAAATAGCCTATAAATACGAAAAAAAAAAATACTTTCATGGTGGAACTTATACCTTACTAGCAACCCGCCCTCGCTTCGCTTCGGTTTCAGTCGTCAAACCCGCCTTGTTCCCGTTCCCGTGGGGATATAGGGATAAAATATAGCCTACGTTACTCCCCGATATTATAGCTTTCCATTAATGAAAGAATTTTTGAAATCGGTTCATTGGTTTAAGCGTGAAAGCGTAACAAACAAACAAACTTACTTTAGCAGTTATAATATTAGTAAGGATAAATTTGAGGGTAAGGATTTTTTCAAATTTTATTATTTATTGTTTTTGGAATATTTAGTGGGGCTTAATATATATTATATGCCAAAATTGGTGCGTTTATGCTAAATATTTTTTTAGTTATGAAAGAGTCAAAAGTGGCTGTAAATGTTTCGTGTGAATAAGCATTCGGCACGCTCTTTGCTTGTACTTGGCTTGGCACGCTGCTACGTGACTAGATTTGACTAATATTAATTTCAGAAATGCTTTTAGAAGTTCGTAAAAAAAGTACCTAAATAATCTTTTTCTTATTATTATTATCATCATAGTATACTCATTATTTTTTTTTTATTATTGACGGTAGCAAACGAGCAAACAGCACACCTGATGGTAAGTGACCCTGCCGCACATTGACCTTTGTAATACCAGGGGCACAGCTAGTCCGTTGCCTACCATGAAGAAAATACTCTTCTTAAATCTCGTTAAAAGAAGGACATGTCATAGCGCTCGGGAAACAGCAGCAGGTAGTTCATTCCAGAGCTTGGACGTACGTGGGAGAAATGATCGCTGGAAACGTACAGTTGAAGACCATAACGTTTCCAGGTGAAATGGATGAACCCTGCTACGATGTCGAGTGGTCCGTAAGATTGGGATCCCGACGATTCGAACAGCCCGTCTTTGCAGGGAGTCAAGTGGGTCTAGCTGATATTTGAGCGCACCTGCCCAGAGATGTGAGCAGTACCCCACATGAAGACGGACTTGTGCTTTGTATAGCACAAGACGCTGTCTCGGTGTGAAGTACCGCCTGGCTCTGTTCAGGACGCCCAACTTTTTGCTTGCCAATTTGGCTTTGTCCGCCAAATGACTCCCAAACTGGACTTTACTCGATATTTCGACGCCGAGAATCCCAGTACTCTCAGAAATTGGGAGAGTTACTCCTTGGAACTGAGGCGCCATGAGAAACGGGTCCTTCTTTGCAGTGAACGCGCAAACTTGTGTCTTTGTGGGATTGAACTGGACTAAGTTCCGTTCACCCCATTCAGAGGCTCGCCCCAGAGAGCGCTCGACTTCAGACACAAGTTGAAACCTTCTTTCCTTAGTACTCTGAGGCATATTCTGTTGCTCGGTGTACCGCTCGTTATCCGTGCTGTCATCCGTATAGCAACGCATATTCTCGATAGAGAGCATGTCATTGATATGCAGGATTTATTACTAATATTATAAATGTGAAAGTAAGTTTGTTTGTTTGTGTTTTATTTGTTTGTTTACCTATTACAAAAATTCTTTCTTCAATGTAAAGCTATAATATCAGGGAGTAACATAGGCTGTATTTTATCCCGATATTCCCACGGGAACGGGAACTACGCGGGTATGACGATTGAAACCGAAGCGAAGCGAGGGCGGGTTGCTAGTATTTAATATAATATACGAAATATACGAAACGAATACGAAATAATAACTTTATTACAAGAATAAATTCTCATCATATTTAACAAACACATATCGAACATAACATCTAAACATAGACCAATTATTATTTGTGAATCGAATATAATCACAATATTTTTATGTCTAGCAATCAAGCCTACACATTGAATATGGTAATTTGCTATTTAGATCATTATCCTTAAACAATTTCAAATAGAGAGAAGGAAATCTCGAAATAAAACCCTATATCAACTTGTCTAACCAGCGTAGTACAGTGGTTCAATTTGCCAACTATTGTGGGGGCGGCTCGAGTCCAATAGTCGGACATTTATAAGCTGAAATGAATTTCAAATAAACAACTTGAATTAACAATTATAGGAATAAAAATATTGTGGTATGGTCGCATCGTGGATACAGCCGCTGTCGCGTAATACTTAAATAGGCAGTAAGCCTGTGTAGTGCTATTAAGCAGCGCCCTGCGGTTTTACCCTCATAGTTCCCCTTCCCGTGGAAATATCGGTGTTAATCTGATATATAAGCTATATCATTGTGAAGTTTTATCAAAATCCATTGAGTAGTTTTTGCGTGAAAGAGCAACAAACATCCTCACATACTCACAAACTTCCGCGTATGAGTAGGATATAAGCGTAATGCGTAAAGGGATTTTTAACTTACTAGAAAGGATTAAAAAATGACGACAGAGGAGGGCTTCTATGCGTGTTGCGTTATAATCCAAATAACTTAAGCATTTTTTTTCTTTAGCTATCGAATAGTGTAATAGAATGGGTTCGAACCTCGTCCACAATGTGTAGGAAATTGTCCTACTATATCACGCTGGTCAGACGGCTTACTACAGGGTTTTCTTTCGAGTATTCCTTCCCTTGCATAGATGTTATATGCATATTATAATCCCTTAGTCGTCTTTTACGACACCCACGGCCAAGAAAGGGTGTGGTGAATTGTATTTTTACGCTGTTACCACACGGAAGAAATATTTGAATCATCATCATCATTTCAGGCTATTGCCGACCACTGCTGGACGTTGGCCTCCCTCATGTTACGCCACAGAGTGGGGACCTGTGCTGCTAGCATCCAACGACGCCCAGCAACTTTCACCAGGTCATCGGTCCACTTAGTGTGTGGGCGTCCTACGTTCTAATATTTGATATTGGTGATAAATATGAAGATACAAGTACGTAACGAACTGTATTGTTAGATTTTTTCAACATCTGTTTGCCGAATAGCCTCCAATCATGGCGAATTTTAACCTATATTCGCGTCGAAAAGATGTTTCATGTCATTAAACCGCAAGCAACAAACGGTTAGTATTAAATACTTCTCAAATATCTTCCAGCGAGTATTTATGAATTGGTACCGTGTACTCGTATTGAAATATTTCTCCTGGGCACCCAGGCATTATCGGCACATTTCAGCCTGCATTTTTCACTTTAAAAGGCAGAAAATGCGAAGCTCTGAATATCTTGAATAATACAAGGAATTTATAAAATGTAGTAAGTTGATAAGTATAAGAACTTTTGAAATAATACTATCTTCACGGCTTTTATCGCATTTGTATTTGATTTTTAAATGCCTGAAGTTTCAAACACTTCTCAGCGTTTATAGGCTTGGGAAGAGAACTTACTAATGAAATCTACAAAAAAGAATATGATTAACTTTACATTAATGTCTCTGAAGTGAAATTCTTTACATATCTATATATAATATCTGGTTGACCAAGCTTCGCTCGGAATATTTTTATCGAATTTATTTAGATATATATTAATAAAAAATAAATAATGAAAAATATATAAAAAAAATACAAAAAGAGAATGATAATAACACCGAGATTCGAACCGACGCTGTTTGAATGTCAACAAAATCAAAATTAGAACCTGTCAACTTGCCATCTGAGCTATCGTAACTCATGACGTTGACAACGAAATTTGAATTCATATTCTTTTAAAATTTAATGTCATTGTTTGTTTTGCTAAAAACACGGACAAAACAACATTTTCTATAAATAAAACCTAGCTAGATCGATTTTTTGGACCCGAATCCTCTAGTATGCCAAGTTTCAACAAAATCGTTGGAGCCGTTTCCGAGATCCTGATTATATATATATATACAAGAATTGCTCGTTTAAAGATATAAGATAAAAGAAAGTCGGCTGCACTGATTTGGCTGAAAATTGGTGGGGAGGTAGCTTAAATCCAGGAGACGGACATAGGATACTTTTTATCCCGTTCGATCGCGTTCCCCTGTGACGTGCCATAAAACGTCAAAGAGAATACAAGTCACTATGAAACGTGGTATAACAATAACGCATCTATCATGTAATAACAAAACGCAAATGACAGCTATAGACAGATTATATTTTCGGAAATTTAGAAAATATATTTAGAAAAATAATATAGCGGTACCAAGTTCGCCGGGTAAGCTAGTATGGGTATAAATTACATTACAAATTTTTTTTCCGTGTGATGGCGCAGTGAGGATAAAATGCATTACTTCCGCTCTTGCCCGTAGGTGTCGTTAAAGTCGCGACGGTGACCGACGTTCCCGAGATGGGACGTCGTGAGGAGATGGTACCCCCAGGTATTCCGTCAAGCCGACCACTGAAGACAAGGAACTTTGCACCGGTGGTCGGGCCAACGACGAAGGCGACGTGCTACGGGTGGGTCATAGCGCCGCGCCCCTCTGTCGCTTCGGACAGAGCCGGGCGGCCAGTGGGCTGATCATGGCCCACGCCCAAAAAAAAAGGTGAAATTGAGATACTAGCTAGTCAGATTAGTTGACATACGGTTTTATGAGAAGTTTTCCTTCCATTGCATAGATATTATATGCGATTATAATAAGCGATTTAAATTAAATTTGGCACAGAGATTAAGACAGGACA
Source organism: Lymantria dispar (assembly GCA_032191425.1). Lineage (NCBI taxonomy): Eukaryota > Metazoa > Arthropoda > Insecta > Lepidoptera > Erebidae > Lymantria > Lymantria dispar. The sequence goes on along the minus strand of CM063445.1, from coordinate 5,758,237 downwards.
TTGGCTATCTCTTATTCCGAAAAAGTGGCTTGAAGGGCTTAGAATAATAACGTATAGAAGGTAAGTTCGCGCGCAAAAAATGGAGCATTTCAATTGGAGCATAATAGAGCTTACGCCGGAACCGTTCCGTAATGTACAAGGTCACTGTACTGCACGTACTACGCAACTCTTTAAAAATAAATAGGTAAATATGACGGTTTGTCCATTCAAATGGCGTCACAACACATTTGAAAAACATAAAAAGGTTTTTAATATTCCTTTTAAAAGTATTTCGACGATTTATGTTAATAAAAACAAAATTTGATTTTGTAATTAGTATAGTGGTGTGCGTGTGTACGTGTGTAATCGCCCACGCGCTTGTAGTATTTTTGGCTTCATGTTTTAATCGCTTTAAGTAGCGACACTATCCTTCTATACGTTATTATTCTAAGTTGAAGGGATTGAAATAGGGGATGACTGTTTGTATGGAAATTCGTCATTTGCGAAGATGGAATTGTCAATCTTTGTATTAGAGAACTTGATCATCATCGCAGCCCACACACATCCCATTGTTAGGCTCGGGCCTCCTCCACAATGGGAGAGAATTTGACCTACTATACCATGCTGGTCAGACATGTTGATATAGGGTTTCATTTCGAGTTTTCCCTCTCTTGCCTAACCTAACTAACCTTACATCTGTTAGGTGCATATTATATACCTTAGTCGTCTTTTACGACACACTCGGGCAAGATAGTGGTGAATAGTATTCTTACTCCGTCACCACACGGCCTGCATGAATAATTGTTGTAAAATATTTCCCACGAAGCATATGTTTTATTGTTTGATTTTAATTTATCTCATTTTTATTTAACCCGACAGCAAAATTTGAAAAGTTTGAATGTATTTTGTTTATAAAACTCTTGGGGTATTGTGAGCCGCAGAATTTTATCTCTTTGATGATACTGAACTTTTTACTTTGAGGAGTTCGTTTATATTTATATTGTGAGTAGGGTTGGCAGAAATCTGACATTTCCGTATTTTTACAAGCATTATCCGCTTCAAAAATTTAAAATAAACTTTCGATAACTTTTCGGTCAATTTAACAATTAAATTAAGCTTCATTAATTTATATTATACACTAATGATTTCTCCATAATTTGCAGAATAATCTATATATATATATATATAGGAGAGGAGTGTTTTGCGAGCGATATATTGACTCATCACCTCATCAACTCTGGAACCATAAGGCGTATAGACTTGAAATTTGGCAGAAATATTCCTTTCGTCGAGTAGAGGTCAGCTAAGAACGGATTTTACAAAATTCCATCTGCAAGGGGGGTTGCGGGGGTGTTAACAATATTATACATATAAAGGAACAGGGTGAGCCGAACCTACTGAAGCTAGAAAAATGAAATTTGGACCGTAGTTTCATTTTGTGACGTAGGCATCCACTAAGAAAAGAGTTTTTGAATTTCCACCCCTAAGGGGGTGAAACGCAACGGTAAAGTTTGTATGGAAAGAAAAAAAAATCTTTAGCTATTGTCTTCAAATTAAGCACAAATACTCTTTAATAAAAATAAATAAACACGTGTTTCAGCGTTTGTCCTTTTTCATCCTCTAAGGGTGTAAAATAGGTAGAAAGATGTCAGTTTACTGACTTATCACAGAGCCGAAAGTACTGAAGCCAGAAACATGAAATTTTGACAATAGTTTCTTTGCGTGACGTAGAAACTCACTAAGAAAGGGTTTTTTGAAATTCAACCCCTAGGGGGTAAACCGCAGTAACAAATTTTGTATAAGGAGAAAAAAAATCTACATAGATTTTCTTCAAATTCTCCAAAAATACTCTTTAGTAAAAATAAATAAACACGTATTTCAGCATTTTTTAATTTTCACCCTCTAAGGGTGTAATCTACACTAATATTATAAAGAGGAAACGTTCCTTAGGAATAAACTCAAAAACTCCTGGACGGATTTCGATAATTCTTTCACTTTAATGGTGTAACATAGGCTATAGTAACATAGGCTATATTTTATCCCGATATACCCACGGGAACGGGAACTACGCGAGTAAGGCGACTGAAACCGAAGCGAAGCGAGGGCGGGCTGCTAGTATAATATAAATAACATGATCCGTGTGATGACGGATTAAGAATACAACTCACCACTCCCTATCTTGCCCGTGGATGTCGTACAAGACGACTATGGAATATAATATGCACATAATATCTGTGCAAGAGAAGGAAAATTCGAAATGAAACCCTATACCAACATGTCTGACCAGCATGGTATTGTAGATCAAATTCCTTCCAATTGTGGAAGTGGCCCGAGCCTGTTGGGCTCGGGCCACTTCTCGGTGGGACGTATGTGGGCTGCGATGATGATGATGATGATGATGAAAATGATTCCTGATGTTTATACGAGTATTACACATTGTAAATAAAATTACTTTACAGATTTTATAGCGTTTGTATTTGATTTTTGATTGCCCGACGTTTCAAACACTTTACAGCGTTCATGGTCATGGGCGGACTAAAATGTCTGACGTCCAAAAAGTCATCGTTATGACAGATATTTATAATTATCTATCCTCTATAGAAGTTAGTAATTAAATTTTGACCCACATTTTGTTACAAATTTATTGCCAGTACAAGAAGAAAATAGGTGCTGTGTGGTAGCGGCTTCGAATACTACCAACCCTTGCTTTGCTCGTGGGTGTCGTAAAAGACGACTAAGAGCCCTAGATTGACCCGGACCAACTCCATCTGGTACCATTTGGGTCAACGATTACATTCCCAAGGAGGGTTGACGTCAGGCAAGCGGCCGGTCATAAAAGTCATTGCCGAAACTTTTTGCAATATGTCAAAACAGATGACATATTGCGTCGACCCCAAGTAATTGGGATAAGAGCAAGATGATGATGATGACAAGAAGAAAATAATTCGATATGAGAAAATTATATTCTTTATGGTTAGTCATTATTAAAAAATAAATTTGTAGTAATTATTATGACAGTTAATTAATTTAAACCTAACAAATCTAATATACTACCACCGGATCAGAACGTGGCCTCACTGACAAAGATCCGGCAAGAAAACTCAGGAGGGCATGACGCTAAATTATTATTAATTTTAAAAGGCGGCTTACTTTATCTTACTAAAAGATTTTGGATTTATAATATAATCTTTAACTATTATTAGTGTGGGTCAAATCTATACAATAAGGGCTCACAGTGTCTTGCAGTCTTATATCCCTCATTCGTCTTTTATGACGGGCAATATCCACGGGCAAGATAGGGAGTGGTGGATTGTATTCTTAATCCGTCACCATACGGATTGTTCTTCAGTGCGGAGAATTTTCTTGAAATCTAATCAAATCAAGCATAATGATATAATAATATTAACTTGAATATTAAACTTGAATAATCATAAGAACAGTCGGGTTCATCAACCACTAATATGTCATTATATTCTGAAATTTCTCTCCCAACTTTAATGAAAGTAATTTCGCGTGTTCACAATGTAAATGGTATAATTTTAATTGTGTAACATTATAAATTAATGAATGCCTCAGACATGATAAGAGTTAAATTATTAATGTATTCTCGTGAGAAATTAATGGTTTGAAATTTTCAAGTGAGGTATTCTCCACCACAGTGTCAAACAGGGAAGATTTTTTGAAAATTTTAAAGTAATTAAAGGATTTCTTCCTTTGGTGATGGGTTAAAATGTGTGACCATTCCTTAGAATAATAACATATAGAAGGTAAGTCCACGCACAAAAAGTGAGGCATTTCAATTGGAGCCTAATGGAGCCTACGCCGGAACAGTCCCGTAATGTACAAGTCATTGCACTGCACGAACGTACACAATTCTTAAAAAATAAATAGGTAATTATGACGGCTTGTGCATTCAAATGGTGCCACAACATATTTGAAAAACATAAAAAGGTTTTTAACATTACTTTTAAAAGTATTTCGACGATTTATGTTAATAAAAACATAATTTGATTTCATAATTTGTATAGTGGTTTCCGTGTGTACGTGTGTATTCGTCTGCCCGCCATTAGTATTTTTAGATTCAAATTTTTAAAGTTCGAAGTACTGACACTATCCTTCTATACGTTATTATTCTAAGGACCATTCCTTCTTTCTACCCGCATATCGTGTAAATAGGTCAGGAAATGTAAGAAGATTAGCCGTGTGGTAACAGAGTAAGAATACAATTCACCGCCTCCTCTTGTCCGTGGGTGTCGTAAAAGATGACTAAGGGATATAATATGCACATAATATCTATGCAAAAGAAGGAGAGAGAGTCAAATATTGTTACTAAATCGTTCTCCAACCCGTCTGGAAGGCGTATTATCGTGTATATCTCTCAGTTAGAGGAGGCCAGCGCCCATTAGTGGGGTGCAACGGGGAATGATATTTTATATGAAAATGCGTTATTTTTAGGGACAGAGTTATAACTATGAATTGTTAGACGTATTTCATAGTTCTTATTAATAAATAGCTAAGGGTGTAAAAGACGGATGAAAATTTATATAAGACTAGCTGACCCATCAGACGTTGTTCTTTTCAAATCTAATGAAAAAAAAAACAAAGAAATAAACCGGTTCCAATTATTAATCTAAACCATTCTCATATCCATAGGAATAGCTAAAAAAAAACATCAAAATCGGTCCAGCCGCTTAGAAGGAGTTCAATTACAAACATACGAACAGAAGATTTATACATATACGTATGTAAAGATAGAAAAGTTTTTATAGTTGAAAAAAGGTTACATTAGAAAAGTTCATATAGTCGTTAAGTTTTCTTAAATTTTCTATTTTTCTGCGCAACTTTCTTATTTTTTTCGTAAAAGCCTTTTTTACAATATTAGAAAACTTAAAAAAAAGATGGACGAAATCGGTACAGTCGTTCTCAAGGTATGTTAGTGTCCTGCCCGAACAGCGTCACCTACCGGGTCCAATTGTGAATCTAAACTATCCTCGAATCCTCTTTAACACACAAAAAAAATTGTCAATATCGGTCCAGCCATTTAGGAGGAGTTCAGTGACATACACACGTACACAAGAAATTTATATATAAGATGTAAACACATGTAATATGATACAGCTTAACTTGAAGTTCACGCTGAATAGTTTCTTGTGCAATTCACAAATGACTATTCAGAGTCTGGGCGTCATTTTCTTCGTTTATTGTATGTTTATGAAGTCCTTCATCATCATCATCTCAGCCCATATAAGTCCCACTGTTGAGCTCGGGCCTCCTCCATAATGAAAGGGTAATTGACCTACTATACCACGCTGGTCAGACGTGTTGATATAGGGTTTTATTTCGAGTTTTCCTTCTCTCGCATAGATGTTATATGCGTTTTATATCCCTTAGTCGTCTCGTACGATCACCCACGGGTAAGATAAGGGGTGGTGAATTGTATTCTTACTCCGTCACCACACGGAATGTGAAGTCCCTCGCAACATAAAAATTCATATCGTAGATCGAGCTATAGGTCTTAAATAAGAGGTAACTATGGCGAGAGAAGTCGTAAGATAGTCGCTAGTACTGTAATAGTCTTTTAAGTATTCAGTGCGGGGTTTTGTCTTTCAAAATAATTGAAATCTCTGAAGCCAGAAAATTTTCTGGCTTACTGAGTACTTAAAAGACTATTATAGTACTAGTACTATAATAGTCTTTTAAGTACTCAGTATGAAATGATTTCTGATGTTTACGCGAGCATTACACATTTTAAATAAAATTACTTTACGGATTTTATCGCGTTTGTATTTGATTTTTGATTGCCCGATCTTTCGAACACTGCAGCGTTCATGGTCACGGGGGGACTAAGATGTCTCACGTCCAATAAGTCATCGTTATTGCAGAAAATTTATTATTATCTACCCGATACAGAAAATAGTTATTATATATTGACCCACATTTTGATACAAATTAATTGCCAGTGTAAGAAGAAAATGATTCTATATGAAAAAATTAAATTGTTTATGGTTCGTAATTATTTAACATTAAAATTAATAGTAATTATATTTAAACCGTGACCATGAACGCTGCAAAGTGTTCAAAACGTCGGGCAATCAAAAATCAAATACAAACGTGATAAAATCCGTAAAGTAGTTTTATTTAAAATACTCAGTATGAAGTTTATTTCTTTGAAAAGTTTAAAAAAGCTAGTATGTTAGGAAGTTCCTAGTACTACTAGTAGTCTCTGAAGTACTCAGTATAGTCGTTATCTTAAAAAACAGTGGACAACTGTGATGCAAGTGAAATCGCGGCGAAGTTGCTAGACTTCTATAATAGCCTTTTTAAATATTTGTTGTATCTGAAAAAAAAAAGCAATTGAAAACTATGACGCGAGAGAATCCGCGTGGCAATCGCTAGTACTATAATAGCCTTTTAAGTACTAAAACAACCATTCAACACACACCCTTTTCACGTTAATGGCTTCTACGACATCTTTTAAAGACCTTTTTGTAGTAACCTCTGAACAGCCACTATACCAGTGCCTAATGTGTGTCACATAATGCCATGACCCATTTACCGTCATAATAAGCTCAGTTTTACGTGCGTGACACGAATTTTGCGTTTGCAATAAGTCTGCGGTTGGTTGAACTTTGTAAGGAAACATTTATACCGTTTGGTTGAAAGTATTAAGGTATTATTTTTATAGGGTAATAATAGATTTTAGTATAGCAATAATTCTATGTAAATAAGCTTTGTTATGCGAGTTATCTTGTACATAAAGTGAGCAATTCTTGTATATATTATTTTATTTATCCCGACAACTGTTTTAACGATTTAAATTAAATTTTGCTTTTAGATGGTAGTTTTGCTTTTTAAGTTTATCGGTGTAGTGACGGAGTAAGAATACAATTCAATACTCCTAATCTCGCACGTAGATATTGTAAAAGTCGACTGAGGGATATAATATGCATTTGACGTCTATATAAGAGAAGAAAACTCGAAAAAATACCTTTTTTTTTTGGTTGGGTTGCGGTCGGCGCGCTCCTCGCACCACTCTGTCCGGGGCGACAGAGGGGCGTAAGCACGCACACCCGCAACCCACCCACGATGCACGTCGCCTTCGTCGTTGGGTCGACCACCGGAGCAGGGTGACTTGACGTCAGTGGTGGGCCCGATGGAATACCCCCTATTTGGGGTACCCTCCCATCGACAGACGTCCCACTCTCGGGGAGGACGTCGGTAAATAAAACCCTTTACCAACGCGTCTGATCAGTGTGATATAGCAGGTTAATATCCCTTCTATTATGGAGACTCGAGCTAAGCAGTGGGTCGTATATGAGCCAAGATGATGATGACATCGAAGTCGCGTCTAAAAACAGACAAACATAAAAAAAATATAACACTATTTTGTAAATCTTGATCATTGCATTCCTGATGCGTATTAGTACGTTAAAATTTCACAAGATGGCGTCTTGAAACGTTTCTATTACATACATAGTACACCCTAGCCGAAGCCGCGGGTGACTGCACCGGGGTACAGTCCGTTGTCCGCAGTGAAACTAACCGCGTGACCCTCTCGGGGCGTCGGGAAGGGAAGATACACGGTAGGGTATTCCGCCAGGCTGGCTACGGACGACAAGGAACTTGGTACCAGTAGTCGGTCTAATGACAAAGGGAAGGGAATATAGTGGATCATAGTGCCGCGTGCCGCCCTTGCATTGTCTCGGACGTAATGAACGCCGCATGACTAAGATGTCTCATGTCCAACAAGTCATCGTTACTGCAGAAAATTTATAATTATCTACCCGATACAGAAATTAGTTATTAAATATTGACCCACATTTTGATACAAAATTTATTGCCAGTGTAAGAAGAAAATGATTCTATATGAAAAAATTATATTGTTTATGGTTAGTAATAATTAAACATTAAAATTAATAGTAATTATATTTAAAAAACTAACTAATAATCTAGTATACTACCACCGGATCGGAACACGGTCACACTGAGAAAGATCCGGCAAGAAAACTCAGGTGACATGATGCTAAATTAATATTAATTTTGAAGGCGGCTTACTTTATGTTACTAAAAGGTTTTAATTTATAAAAATTATCTTTAGTTATTATTGTGGGTCGGGTAATCAAAAATCAAATACAAACGCGATAAAATCCGTAAAGTAGTTTTATTTAAAATGTATAATGCTCGCGTAAACATCAGAAATCATTTGCTGAGGTAGTTTTTATTGACCGTCAATTGATCATAGGAATAGCTTCAATTAAATGTTTAATCGGAATATCTCAACGAAAATACTAAACACGGCAATATCTAGTAGAATGGATATAAAGAAAGAAAGAAAGAAAATAGTTTTATTTTGCAACCTCACATTTTCCTCAAGCAATAATTTTTTATATATAACTGTGCACATGTGTGAAGCCAAAATATGGTATCTGTCTCAGCTATTGCTGAGGAAATGTGGTTACCCTAGCGCTGATATTCTGACAAGATCCGTGTCAGTGAAGTCACTTATGCCAAATAAAGTGTTGTATTATAGACAAAGGCTTATGTGTAAAAATTAATTATATCATTTTCTATACCAATAAATAAAATTGGAGTGTCTGTTTGTAATGTCAAAATAATAGGCTTTTTTTATGCTCACACGGTTATTTGCACGACACCTATGCCTAAAATAGCAATTAAAAAATTTTTGTCTGTCTGTTTGTTCCGGGTAATCTTCAAAACGGCTGAACCGATTTCAAAAATTCTTTCAACCAATAGAAAGCTATAATATCAGGGCGTAAACTAGGCTATATTTTATCCCGGTATTCCCACGGGAACTACGCGGGTAAAACGACTATAACCGAAGCGAAGCGAGGGCGGGTTGCTAGTATTAAATATAAGATATACATACTGGGTGTGTCGTAAATAGTGGTCCACCGTTAAGGATTCGATAAACCAGATAATTTACTATAACAAATTCCATTTTTAACCATTTTTAGCCGAGGGTTCCGTAAATATTAATTTTTAGTTATTTATTTACCAAATTTCTACCTCTTGTAACAAATTTGGTTGTAGTTTTATCAAAAACCATTATATTTTCATTTTGATTACTGTTAATTACTGCTGAATACAAGAGCTATCGTTTATTAACATGTTATTTAATGTAGATTTAGATCTTCTGCAAAAAAAAATGATTGTACTCGAATTTTAACGGATTTTTTTAACATATCATGCTAATTCAAAAGCGATTTATGTAAAAAAAATGTACTACACTGTCAGTGCCCATTAATTTAATAATATGCCTATTTAATACCAATTTCAAAATGGTATCATAATACCAGATCCCTATAAAAAACAGCAAGATATCTAATTTTAATTGAAGAAAGTAAGATTTTCATTAAAATTAATTTTAAAATTTATTGCGATTTTTGTAAAAAAAAAACTTTACTATCAGTGCCTACTTATTTAATTATATTCCTACTTAATACCGATTCTAAAAGGTTTACTATCCCATTAATAAAACAAGTAATGAAATTTTAGTTAAAAACGACTATAAAAGACAACTTTTTACTATTGTTGCAAAGTGATCTAGACCTAACTTGTAAATTACAACAAGGCATTGAAAAAAAACAAGTCATACATCATCATACATCATTTATTGTTATTCTTTAACATTTAAATTACACCAAGTGCTCGAAATGGCCCCCATTTGCAGCTATGCATGCTCTGCAACGTCGAATAAACGACCGTTTAAGTCGCCGAGCAAACCCACTCTCGTTTATTTTTCTAGCTGCTGTGTGTATGCTAGTCCTCAAGTGATCAATGGACGTTATTTCTTCTTTGTACACATGTTCTTTCAGGCAACCCCAGTAAAAAAAATCCAGGGGATTTAAGTCTGGCGAGCGCGGTGGCCATAGTATTGGACCTAAGCGTCCTATCCACCTATTTGGATACGCTGTGTGTAGGTGCTCTCGTACTCTAACAGCATAGTGAGCGGGACAGCCATCGTTCTGGAGCCACATATCTTCTTGGACTTCAGGAGCGACGTTTTGAAGAAGCATTGGCAAGTCAGTCCGCAAAAAACTTAAATATCTGTCTGCATTTAAAGTTTCTGGCAGCTCGTGTGGACCGATTATCTGTCCGTTAATAATTCCGGTCCAAAGGTTTATTTTAACTTGATACTGTGATCTATCTTGTCTTATGAGATGTGGGTTTTCTCGCTGCCAGCTATGCAGATTATGTAGATTTAAATATCCATCTTTTTTGCATGATGATTCGTCGCTCCATAATATTTTATTAAAAAATTGCGGGTCTTCTCTTATTCTGCGTAATATTTCTCTACAAAATCGTACTCTGAATGCGTAATCTCTAGGTAGTAATGACTGTACCCTTTGATAATGGTATGGGTACATATCATTTCTTTTAAGTACGCGATGTACCGATTTAAAAGGTATGCCAGTTCTGCGACTTAAGACACGCACCGATGTTGAAGGATCTTCAGCAACTAAATTCATTACCGCTTCATCGTTGTGTGCTCGCGGTCTTCCTTCACTTGCACCACCTACTCCTGTGCCAGGTATCCTCCCCTCGGTGTACGCGTTATGCACTCTCCCAAAGACGCGATGATCAGGATGTCTTCGATTGGGATATCTCTCCCGGTAAAGACGAGCTGCTTCTCTAGCGACACCTCTGCATTCCCCGTAAATAAAATGCATGTCGGCATATTCACGCGGTGTGTACCGAGACATGTTTATCACTGTACCTACTGTACGGTAGTCCAAAACGTTGAGCAAGCCACAAGTTACTATTACACGTAGCCAAAGATCACCAAAGCAACAAATCCAATCATTAGGCAAATTAAACAGAGTCCGGGGTCAGGCATACAAAAACAACGAAGGTAAACACACAAAACGCATACGACGCACGGGTGACGAGATCGTACTAAGTTAAATCGTTTCAATATTTATTTTCAACGTTACGAGCGAAAGGAATATAGTCCGAGATAAGCTGTCAAGGCCATCTGCGGCCAACAGCTAAACACTCACACAAAAAAAAAAAAAAAAAAAAAAGCGAAAGGAATAGCTTACATTAACCATGTCCTTTCCTTATCACTCGTATTGTGCGATTCTCGATTGGCGAGAGCTCCAACAGATCTTTTGTTAACAACATGTCACAGGTAAAAAAAGGGTCGGGCCTTTTTTTACCTGAATTTAATTGTTAGTGCGCTCTTAAAACCAGTTTTGTCACACTCAAATTATATTTCAAAGTTTTATTACCATATTATCCGTTTTGTTGTAAAATTAATGCAACAAAATGTTTAAATTAATTTTAATGAAAATCTTACTTTCTTCAATTAAAATTAGATATCTTGCTGTTTTTTATAGGGATCTGGTATTATGATACCATTTTGAAATTGGTATTAAATAGGCATATTATTAAATTAATGGGCACTGACAGTGTAGTACATTTTTTTTACATAAATCGCTTTTGAATTAGCATGATATGTTAAAAAAATCCGTTAAAATTCGAGTACAATCATTTTTTTTTGCAGAAGATCTAAATCTTCATTAAATAACATGTTAATAAACGATAGCTCTTGTATTCAGCAGTAATTAACAGTAATCAAAATGAAAATATAATGGTTTTTGATAAAACTACAACCAAATTTGTTACAAGAGGTAGAAATTTGGTAAATAAATAACTAAAAATTAATATTTACGGAACCCTCGGCTAAAAATGGTTAAAAATGGAATTTGTTATAGTAAATTATCTGGTTTATCGAATCCTTAACGGTGGACCACTATTTACGACACACCCTGTATATGTTAACTATTACTTATAAAGGATAATTAGAGTAAATAATTTTAAAATATTTGGACATAATGAAATATGAATAGCTAAAAATAAATAAAAATTGTATTGAACATTAAATCTGTATATTATGTGGGTAGATGATACTTTAAGGTATAGTGCGCTTTAGGAGTGAAACACGCAACCCGTTGGTCTTCGAACAATAGTGTTATTAATTGTTATTTTTTTTGTCTGCCAATTATTAATTGTCTACATCATCATCATCATCATCATCTTGCTCTTATCCCAATTACTTGGGGTCGACGCAATATGTCATCTGTTTTGACATATTGCAAAAAGTTTCGGCAATGACTTTTATGACCGGCCGCCTGCCTGACGTCAACCCTCCTTGGGAATGTAATCGATGACCCAAATGGTACCAGATGGAGTTGGTCCGAGTCAATCTAATTATTAATTGTCTACAATGCTTTTGAAATGTCTTAGTCGTTTTCAAAGTACGCAAAGGCGGTTTAAGATCGTTCCAACAACGAGTTGCAGCGAATCTAAAGCTACCTCGGAACGCAGCTGTCTGTAGCAGAATTAACCAGTAAGTATGAAGAGGCCCTCGTACTATACTGATAAACGGTATAGATCTCTTGTTTAGCATGCTGAAATCGCAATAATTAGGCTATATTGCTTCAGGGAAGACAAGGAGGCTTTATGATCAGTGATCATCAGCTGAAATAGTGATAGGGATGTATAATTTATTTACTTTTATTTTGAGTGCCTATGTTTTATTTTTATTTATATTGGAGGCGGATATAGTCTTCCCGTTCCGGGCAACCCCCGTAACCTGCTGACATGTGGGCGGGCCACCGGTACTACGTGCGTCTGGTCTGAGAGCCTATGGTCTCGACACAGTTTCTGGGAGCCCTTGCTGTGGGCTGTGATAGTCTGTACACATCTTACCTAATTTATCAGGAAATGGAAAAACAGCGCGCGACCCTATTACACACTACACATATTCCCTAACCATAGCAACTTAACGTAACCTATAATTGCATAAATCCAGTGTAATATATACCGTCTATCTATACCCGTTTTTGATCTTACTAAAAGCTTGTGCTTAAAATGTAACTATTATTGTGGGTCAATCCTATACAATAAGTGTTGTGTCTTGCAGTCTTGTGGTGTTCTTATTAATTTTATGTTTAATTATGTTTAAAACAGGATCCCAGTTTGAGGGTAATACCTTTTATGGCTAGTATTATTTAATATGTATTATCTTACGGACATTGGTGTGGGTTGCACGTTTACTTAGTTTTAAGAACAGATAGAATATAATTAATATATATTGATAATAAATGTGTAACTGTTTTTTTTGTCCAAATAAACTAAAATAAAAATAAATAAAAATTTATGGTGTTAGAAAATCGTTGACCGTAGGCAATACAGGTTCGTTGGGCGGGCTTATATTTTCAATGGTAGAGATTATAGAATTGGTTTTATTTGTAATTAGTTACCTGAAAGCTGTGATTGGCGTTGTTGATGCTGCACTCTGCGAAGGTGGCGTCCTCTAGCTCGAACTCGTCCCACAACTGGCTCTGCAACAAAAAAAAAAGAGTGATTGATTACGATGCAGATAGAATTCCTTTAATAATATGGAGTCATCTGTTCCTTTTTTTTTAAAAACAACACTGCGCTAAGGAAACAATCTTTGTATCGCGAGGGCCTTTACAATATAATTAACGGACGCAAATTATATACTGATTCAGGAAAGCAATTTGTGGAAGGCATAAAGTGTTATTCTGCGTAATTAGCAACATGCAACACTAGAACGGAGGGTCGGTATATTAACTGCTACGCCATATGTTCGATCAGTAATTTGGAATAGTAGCTGGATGATCTTGTGGAAGCTCTGCGATAAAAATATCAAGGAAATAAAGCTGACTCGACCAGACTTTTTGACGACGCCCTAAATTGATGAGAATGTGACTAGAATCTAAGGCTTAAATAATTATTTATTAGCTTCTATTCCTCATCATTCTGTTCTTATCCTGGCCTGCTCCAGTATGGGAATTAGACCTACTATGCTAGTGAGACGTGTTGGCATAGAGTTTCATTTCGAGTTTTTCCTTCTCTTGAATCGATGTATATCATATCCATTTGTCGTCTTTTGCGACACCCACGGACAAAAGAGGGTTGTGAACTGTATTCTTATTTCATTACATGAAAATTTTAATAATATGTAATAGTTACAAACTTCATTGGTAATAAAATTTTATTAAAATGCATGATGTCATAACAATATTTGGTTGAATCATTTTAATCGCTAAAAATGTTTGTGTATGCCGAAAATTTCCAGGGAATTTTACAAATATTATAACATAAACAATTTTACCTCAAAGTAGCTTCGTTTCAGAGTGCTCGCAAAATTTGCTATATGTACAACACAAGGCAAAGTTACTGCAAATATTTATCATTCTCCCGATAAGAATGAAAAGAATTTTCGTTACACTTTATTTAGAAATTCACTTTACTTATTATTTTGCACTCGCTTACAAATATTTAGAATATTTGAAAGAAATTCTGAAACATTGCGATCACCAACAATTACTTAAAAGAAAGCTAATATTTCAAACGATACTAAAATATTACCATCATTTTAAGCGAATATAAATATATTGTTAGGTTGTTTTATATTGTGGCCACACTGTTTGAATAGATTAATAATATTATATCGAATTTGACTAATATTGTATGTCAAAATTGGCGCCAACGGCCATTTACGCTTAACGGTAGTTGTAATGCTCGAAGATTTAGTATCTACATTCATTAATGTTTCAGCTCTTACCTATTGGTAGCACATTCAATTTTAAGACTTTAGTATCCTGTACTTAAATGTAATACCAGTCGGTACTTGTGTTAATATTTGCGTCTTATCTATATATATATATATATATATAGGAGATGAGGGTTTTGCGAGCGATATATTGACTCATCACCATATCTCTGGAACCATAAGGCGTACAGACTTGAAATTTAGCAGAAATATTCCTTTGGTCGAGTAGAGGTCAGCTAAGAACGGCTTTTACGAAAGTACACCTGCAAGGGGTGTTGCGGGGGCGTTAACAATAATACACATATAAAGGAACAGGCTGAGCCGAAGCTACTGAAGCTAGAAAAATGAAATATGTACCGTAGTTTCATTTCGTGACGCAGACACCCACTAAGAAACGATTTTTTAAAATTCCACCCCTGAGGGGGTGAAACGCAACGGTAAAGTCTGTACGGCAAGAAAAATAATCTTTAGCTACTGTCTTCACATTAAGCACAAATACTCTTTAATAAAAATAAATAAACACGTGTTTCAGCGTTTGTCTATTTTCATCTTCTAAGGGTGTAAAATAAGAGGAAAGATGTCGGTTTACTGACTTATCACAGAGCCGAAACTACTGAAGCCAGAAACATGAAATTTTGACATTAGTTTCTTTGCATAACATAGAAACCCATTAAGAAAGAGTTTTTTGAAATTCAACCGCTAGGGGGTAAACCACAGTAACAAAGTTTGTATAAGGAGAAAAAAAGTCTGCATCGATTTTCTTCCAATTCTCCAAAAATACTCTTTAGTTAAAATAAATAAACCCGTGTTTCAGCATTTTTTAATTTTCACTCTCTAAGGGTGTAAATCTACACTAATATTCTAAAGAGGCAACGTTCCTTACGAATAAACTCAAAAACTCCGGGATGGATTTCGATAATTCTTTCACCATTAGAATGTTACAGTATCCCTGAGTAACATATGCTACATTTTATTCCAGTATACCCACGGGAACGGGAACTGCGCGAGTAAGGCGACTGAAACCGAAGCGAAGCGAGGGCGGGTTGCTAGTTCCTGATAAAATAAAGTTTATATTCCAAACAATATTGAAAAATGTTATCCTTACTTTATTGTTGTCGTTACGGAGTAAGAATACAATTAGCAGGCTGGCCCTTGCTTGCCCGTGGGTCTCGTAAAAGACGATTCAGGGATATTCCTTAATCTTACCGATCGATCGATGTTATGCCTGCACATATGTGCATAACATCGATGCAAGGGGAGGCAAAATTCAATAGAAAATCCTATTCCAACACATGTGACCAGCCAGGAATAGTAGATCCTGCCACTGTAGAGTACACCTGAGTCCAACAGTGGGATTTTATAAATTGAGATGGATAATGAATGAATGAAATATATGGATTTATTTTTATTTAAAATTACCATCAGCGTTGACAATGTATAATTTTACGACAATCGAAATTAAATCATTATTTTAAAGTAAATAAAACTTTACCTTTATACAGGGTGTATCAGGTTATGGAGCAATTGTTCGAGTATGTTGTAGTGTACTGGCCATAGATCGTAATTAAAATGTATATTACACAAAAAACAATATAACATAAAAGTTATAGTAATTTCAAAAATATGTGTCAAACAGTTTACGCCTTAAATGTTACGCATGGATAGACAGGATACATGTAGGCATGTAAAGCTTCGACAGTATAATTTCATTCATATATACCTAGAATTACGCAAACGCTTCAATGGGACTGTAGGTACAAACGTGACTCGGCGATGATAATCGGCCGATCAGCTGATTTAAAGCGAAGTTCGTTTTGCTTATGCGACCGTAATCATTGATTTTTTCAATTTCTATTGAACATTTAACAAAGTACGAATATGTTGCAGATTAAGTATCACTGACTTTATACATTTCAATCAGATTTAAACGAAAAAACAATGACAAAATTGAAAACTTTACATGTCTCTAATTCATTAACGAATCGATATTTTTCCTTCAAATTTTTTTTATGGGTACTTACCACCATTGCATACCCCCCGTTTGACCAGTTGTCCCATAACCTGATACACCCTGTATATATACTAGCTGACCCAACAGATTGTTTAAATCTAAAAAAAATGTCCTTGAAATTGATCACTTACCGGATCCAATAGTGAATCTAAACCATTCCCGAATCCCCTTGAACACACACAAAAAAATTTATCAACGTCGGTCCAGCCGTTTAGGAGGAGTTCAGTGATAACACGTACACAAGAAGTCTTTATATATACATTTCTTGTTCTTCTCATCTTTATATCATCTTTATATAAAATTCTTTTTTAGATTCACAATTGGATCCGGTTGGTGGCGCTGCTGTCGATTTCAAGACGAACTCCTTTTATTTTATTTGAACAGAACAGAATAGAAGATAAGATTAGATAAGATTCCCTTATATCCTATTCCACCTTGATCCCATCCCGTATTCCTTCCATTCCATTGTGGTGTGCAGTATATTGATTAACCGTGGGAAAGAGGTGGGTCTCCCTTCCTTCCATTAGAAAATAATAATAAAAACAATATTACACATAATTTATTGGACACCGCGCGCATCGTAAGGAATTTCCTCTCTTTAGAGTCCTAACCGCCGACAGCTTGGACCTTGTATTGGTTGCCGGTCGGTCATCTCACTTTTAATATTTTTAAATATTTTTATATTATATTAGCAACTCGCCCTCGCTTCACTTCGGTTTTAATCATCTTGCCTGCGTAGTTCCCGTGGGAATACTAGGATAAAATACTGCTTAAGTTACTCCTTATATAGACAGCTGCCTGGTAATAAAATATCAAAATCGGTCTAGCCGTATTGAAGATTACCCAAAATAAACAGACAGACCAAAAATTGTTAAACTGCTTTTTAGGCATAGGTATCGTCCATGGTCATATATCCATGGCCTCCGTACCGCCGGGCCTCCCGCCGGCGCTTCGATCACCGTGAAGTCGGTCACCATCAGCATCCAGGCCCACATGAAGTACTTGGGCCTGGTGCTCGACGGGCATTTTTGGTTCCGGGAGCATCTCCATCGACTTGTTCCCCGGCTTGTCGGCGCGGCGTCCGCCCTTTCGCGGCTGATGCCGAATGTGGGCGGACCCAGCGCTACGTGCCGACAGCTGTACGTGGGGGTGATCCGGTCGATGGCCCTGTACGGCGCACCGGTGTGGGCGGGGTCCCTGACCGTTCGTCTTAGGGCCCTCCTGTGGCGACCACAGAGGGTCATGGCGATCAGGGCCATACGGGGTTACCGCACGGTGGCGACGGAGGCAGCGTGCCTCCTGGCCGGAACTCCCCCGTGGGACCTGGAGGCGGAGATGCTCGCCGAAATTTATCGGCGGGTGTCGGAGACGCGCGCCCGCGGCGGCATGGTCTCCATCAAAGAGATCACCGCCTGGCGGGTCGACGCCCGCCGAAAAGTCATTGCCCGTTGGGCAGTCCGGCTGGAGAGTCCTCGGTACGGTGTCAGGACCGTCGAGGCCTTCCGGCCAGTGCTGATGGAGTGGTTGGAGCGGACGCACGGGGTGCTTTCCTTCCGACTGGTGCAGGTGCTGACGGGTCACGGTTGCTTCGGGAAGTACCTGCACAAGATTGTCAGGAGGGAGAGCACACCGTCCTGCCACCACTGCAGTTGCGACGAGGACACGGCGCAGCACACGCTCGAGGAGTGTGCTGCATGGGAGGGGGATCGCCGTGAACTCGTCGCAATTATCGGTGCCGACCTGGCGCTGCCGACCATCGCCAGGGAGATGCTCGTCAGCGTCAGGAACTGGGACGCGGTCGCCGCCTTCTGTGAGGCCGTAATCTCGCGGAAGGAGGCGGCGGATCGTGTGCGAGTAGAGCTTCTATTCGGCGACACGTTCCGCCGCCGGCGACTCGGGCGGCGCAGGTGCGAGTATCTGCGCCTAATGCCGCCCTAGCCGAGGCCGCGGGTGATTGGACCGGGGAATTGTCCGTCACCCGCAGAGAGGCTGACCGCGCGACGGCGACCGACGTCCCAGGACGTCGAGAGGTGAGGTTACCCGAAAGGGTATTCCGTGGGCCGACCACTGACGACAAGTCACATCTGCTCCGGTGGTCGGCCCAACAACGAGGTGACGTTGGGTACGGGTGGGTTATGGGCCCACGCGCCGTCCTTTTATCGCCCCGGACGGACTGGACCGCGCGTGCGCTTACCGTAGCCCACCCATAAAAAAAAAAAAAAAAAAAAAAGGCATAGGTATCGTGCAAAAATAACCGTGTGAGCATGAAAAAAGCCCAGTATTATGATATTTGCGACTGCGACCGAGGAGAGGGTACTCCTCTGGGGTATTCCGGCAGGCAGGATCAGGATGGAGGCCACGGGTGGGTTCGGGGCTGCGCCGCCTCTCTGTCGCCCCGTTCACCGTAGCTCAGCCAAAGAAAAAGTATTTTGATATTACAAACAGACACTTTAATTTTATTTATTTGTATAGAGTATAGATATAGATTTAAAAATGTAGTAGTTAGAACTTTAAATAAAGTAAATAATATTGCTTTTATAGTTACTTGTTTTATAAGATAAAAGTTTATCTCTTGTGGTTTTCATTTAGCAAAAGAGATGATAAAATGAATAGAATTTTTGATGACTACCATTAAAACATTCTCAAACAGCACCCAAGTGAGTTGTGTGAAAGTATAATTTGGGCAAATTACACGATTTGAGGACTCCGCACTCTCTGATTAAAGGTCTACGTGCCGAAGGGTAAGGGCGTAAAGATTTAAACATGTATAAAATCACATGTGAAAATTTTGTCAGGTGTAAGGAAAATATTGTCGCGAGGCTTGCGTTATTTACAACCTTCCTTGACATTATAAGATAGGTTTATTTCACATAATCTTATAATATATAAATTACGTGTCGCGTTGTTTGTCCGCGATGGACTCCTAAACTACGTAACCGATTTTAATCAAATTTGCACACCGTGTGCAGTTTGATCCAACTTGAAAGATAGGTTAGCTTACATCTTCATTTATAGTCGCAATATTATTTTATTGCAAATTATTTGTCTATTATTTGACATTCACAATTATCTGTTAACTCCAAACGATTTTAAAAGATGGCGATATCTGTTGACTGGATTGAGTAAGTAATTTTTGTGTGCTCAAGGGGATTCGAGAATGATTTAGATTCACAATTGGACCCGGTAGGTGGCTCTTTATTTGAACAGAACAACGTCTGTTGGATCAGCTAGTGATTTATAGATTTCAGTTACTGGGTGCTGTTCATCTGTATATCTGATTTGCTGGTAAAAACTACTGAGTAACTCATAACACCAATTGTAATCGCCAACCCGCCTGTCAAGTGTGGCGATTATGCTGTTATCTATTCCCGTAGGGAAGCTTATGGCCAATAGAGGACATTGATAGTTTGCTGGTGATGATATAACCTTTTTCCGTTCATGAGGAAGGCCTACGTCCAGCAATGGATGGCATCATGAGTTGATGATAATGATAATCACCTATCAAATTTTTAACGAATTCATTCCTATTTTAATGTAATCGTGGCCCATTTCAACATGCTATTAGAAATGCATTGCTTTCAAAAGCACATGCGCATTTTAAAAGAGTGTAATATGAGGTCAGGCTACCGACTTCGCAACTAGGTCACTGCATCGTTAAATGGTGATTACGATTTCAGCGAGTTTAGTGCTTTTTCTAGCAAGATTTCTTATTTGTATTTGGATTATATTTTTGTAAATATAAAGTACTAGCAAGCTCAACGGTTTGATAATTTGATTTGGGTGTTTTCAATATACATTTTATTTTTGTTATTGTTACTTTTTACCCACAGAATTTGGCAGAAGTATATCCGTGTGGTGACGGAGTAAGAATACAATTCACTACTCCCTTTCTTACCCGCGGGTGCCGTAAAAGACGATTACGGGATAATGTACATAAAATATCTATGCAAGAAAAGAAAAACTCGAAATAAAACCCTATACTAACCCTATACATACATATAATAGGTCAGACAGGTTGATATAGGGTTTTATTTCAAGTTTTCCTTCTCTTACAAAGATACTATATTAGTGTTATATCACTTACTCGTCTTTTACGACAACCACCGGTAAGATAGGGGGTGGTGAACAATATTCTTACTCTGTCGCCACATGGATATACTTCTGCCAAATTCTGTGCATAAAAACTAACAATTAACAATAAAAATAAAATATAAGTTGAAAACACACAAATCAAATTATCAAACCATTGAGTTGGCTTTTTTTTTGGGTGGGTCGCGGTCGGCGCACTCCTCGCACTACTTCGTCCGGGGCGACAGAGGGGCGTAAGCACGCATACGCACAACCCACCCGAACACCACGTCGCCTTCGTCGTTGGGCCGACCACCGGAGCAGGGTTACTTGTCATTAGTAGTCGGCCCGACGCAATACCCCCTAGTGGAGTACCCTCCCATCGACCGACGTCCCCCTCTCGGAGAGAATGTGGGTCTTTCCTCACGCGGTTGGCCCCTCGGCGGGTGACGTACTAATTCCCCGGTCACGTCACCCGAACCGTTGAGCTTGCTAGTACTTCATATTTACATTTTCATTTAAAAGTAATAGACGGGATTACGCCTTTAGTCCGCAACTTTAACAAAGTCGTTACACTATTATACGTCAAAACTTTATCGTACATTTTATTACATACAGTTATTCAGCTATTTAACATGAATAATAGTATAATTTCCTTTCATATATCAAGCAAATAAAATACTTAGTACTTAGTGAAGTCTTACTAAACTAGGACTGCGATCAATCTCTGTGAAGGCGCTATTAATCATGTGTCGGGGTCCGTGTTAGTGACCTCGTGAATACTATACTGTATATATTATCTAAATTATATTTCATGTTGGAATCTTACTTCTTTAAACAAGCAATTTTTTATCAGTACCAACATAATATATTTTAAAAGCAATGATTTTGTTGAGTTTTTTTTTTGTAATTAATTAAATTTATGTGACCTTTTTTCGTATAACTCAAGAAAACCTTTCTTAGTTTTTTTTTCCTGATTGAGATACCCTTTTTAGAAAGTTTGTTACTTGTATTTTCGTAATTCCATCTAAAATGACTACGTAATTTATTTTTAAAGCACTAGTTGACATTTATGTGACCTGAAATTGATGTTGTTTAGATAACTTTAATCAGAATTTAATATTATGGGTTGCTATTGGACCCAGATGCTGGCCTTATCAAATTAAGATATACCTTTTTTTCAGGCTAATCTTAATATTTTAATAAGCTCAAAATCAGAAAATACATAAATTTTATTGCTTGTTTTTTTTAAGAGGTGCAGGATTTGCCCTGCACTGTGGAAATAATTTTTGTATCGCGTGGAACCTCACAAAACATTTTATTAACCTCTCGAGCGCTTTTGAGACACCATTAGACCCAAAAAAAATGTGCTCAAAGCGCTTTTGGGACACACGTTGACCCAAAAAAATACTTTACAATTAGCAATTACTTTTTAGTACATTTATTTAAATCAACCAATCAAAAGTTATTAATATATATTTTATTTCATATTTCCTTGTCATATAGCAACAATAATAGTTTACGGAAAATCATAAAATTCACTGAACGTTTTTCAATATACCCAAGCGCGCGGGGCACTCGAGAGCGCTGCGATGTTTGGCGCCTGAGGGGTTAATATTTACATTAACAAATCATACGCATTATAGGTTAAGTATTAGGACCACACTGTTGACGATTCTCTGTTTACAGGCGCGGGCTGGTTCGTCCGGGGTAGTACCACACTCTCGCAGAAAATCGACGTTCGACAAGTAGCAATTTGTTACTGTGCTGTACCAACGCCGGTATGGTTTACAGAAGTTACAATGGCAGGGATGTGTGAAAGCAAAAACGGGTGCCTTTGTCTTGGTGACAGTAGTGAGGTACTCATTAGAAAGATTCTGCTCACTTTTATAGTGAAATTCTTAGCTTAGAAGTCGTCGTCCCTTCATCATTGGACCGACCACTGGTACTGAGTTTCTTGTCGTCCGAAACCAGCCCGGCGGGATACCCTTTAGGGTACCATCTCTCCCTAACTCCCGGGACGTGGAGCGTCCTCACGCGATTAACCTCTGTGCAAGTGACGGACTATTATCGGTCCAGTCACCCGCGGCCTCAGTTGCGGTCAGACTCGGTCAGACTAGGGATGTGATTTGGAGGGAAAATAATCGATTTTTTGTTCTTTAAAATAAATCGATTATAAAATAATCGATTTTTTCTCCCAACAGTATTATGATGACCTTTTTTTTTAGGAAATGTGAGCTTTATTTTCTGATATGGTATGAAACACGGCACGTAGTATCGTGATGACCTTTTTTTTAGGAAATCTGGCAGTGAAATAATCGATTAAACTCGATCGAATTTCGAATAATAAAAAATCGATTATTAATCGAATAAAAAATCGATTATTAATCGATTTTTATTATTTCGATAATCGATTGTAAAAATCGATTATTACAAAAAATAATCGATTATTTTTCACATCCCTAGGTCAGACCCCCATGAGCAAGATAGAAGATTGTGAATTGTATTGTATCTATACCAATAAATAAAATTGGAGTGTCTGTTTGTAATGTCAAAATAATAGGCTTTTTTCATGCTCACACGGTTATTTGCACGACACCTATGCCTAAAATAGCAATTAAAAAATTTTTGTCTGTCTGTCTGTCTGTTTGTTCCGGGTAATCTTCAAAACGGCTGGACCGATTTCAAAAATTCTTTCACCAATGGAAAGCTATAATATCAGGGCGTAAACTAGGCTATATTTTATCCCGGTATTCCCACGGGAACGGGAACTACGCGGGTAAAACGACTATAACCTATAACCGAAGCGAAGCGAGGGCGGATTGCTAGTATATTATAATTTTAAATTTATACTCCATCACCACACTAAAAGCTTTTGTGATAAGAATTTACGAATCCTGTATAAAAGCAGTTAAAGGATTAAGTTCTTACCTTAATATTGAAATGCGGTAATGAATGAACCAATTGTGTCATGGTAATTATTCCCCAAGTATTAATTATCAAAAGAGACGCTACAGATTGAGCAAAGTTTTCATTTACTTTATAGAAGCGTTTACACGAAGCGGAGCTTAAAGCGATGCCTGAAAATTAGGTTGGTGGCAAATATACAGATGGGTACCCATTTTCTATTAAAGTGTTAGACACACTATTACCTTGATTTAATCTCTTCAATTACCGTAAAGGGTAGCGAAGCTTATTCATATTATTCTTAATCTTCCAGCTAAGAACATAATGTTTTTCTATGGCTTGAATACAATTTTATGTTGAAAGGAAATTATTAAAAAAAAATTTACAAACAGACAATTAAATTTTATAAGTCGTTGAACCCTAAAAAGGTACGGTTTATTAGACTTAATCTAGACTGCACTATTTTAGGCACATCAAACTAAACTACACCTAGCAAACTAGTCTCTCTTAGGATTGTTCAACTAAATAAAAGGCTTTCAAGCTTTATAACAGCCCTTTATAGTTCAATAACTTTTTGAAAAGTACTGCCTAGGGACTCTTAAAACTGCAACTCATTCGCATACCAACTACTATGTCTATGTTTATGTATGAAATAAAGTATGTTTATGTCTGTGAATAACTACACTTTAAGTTATTAATATTACCGTTTTTGCTATAAATTAAGGGTACCTTTTTTATACATTATTATATTATTCTGAATTGTCAAGCAACTTTATGTAGTGAGGTTCATAAAATTTGGAGCTTGAAGCCCACCTCCCATGACTATTAACATTGAGAAGTGTTCGAAATGTCGGGCAAATTAAATATGCAAACGTAATAAAATCTCTAAGATATAATTTTATTATATGTGTAATATTTTGCGTAAATATCAGTAAGCATAACATAAAATGTTATTATTTCTTATGCAATTGTACTTATAACAGCGCCCCCAATTATGATAGAGTTAATTTCTTTGTGTTTGACTGAAGCGATGCTCCGGCAACACTGTTTTGTTATCGGGGCGTCGAATAGGACGCTATCCAAACGGGTAACCCGCCGGGGTGACCACAGATATTAAGGAAGGAATAGGTAGGGAATATGGTAGGTTAGGCGGGTTGAGCGGGTGTGTCCAGACAATAGCTTAACAAAAAAAAGAACGGTCTGAAGTTATTTTTGAGCCTATTTGCATCTATCGGATTGAGGTTTTAAGATATTAAGGAAGGAATAGGTAGGGAATATGGTAGGTTAGGCGGGTTGAGCGGGTGTGTCCAGACAATAGCTTAACAAAAAAAAGAACGGTCTGAAGTTATTTTTGAGCCTATTTGCATCTATCGGATTGAGGTTTTAAGATATTAAGGAAGGAATAGGTAGGGAATATGGTAGGTTAGGCGGGTTGAGCGGGTGTGTCCAGACAATAGCTTAACAAAAAAAAGAACGGTCTGAAGTTATTTTTGAGCCTATTTGCATCTATCGGATTGAGGTTTTATTTAGACTTAGATCATTTCATCATCATCATCATCGCAGCCCACGTACGTCCCACTGTTTGGCTCGGGCCTCCTCTACAATGGGAGGAAATTTGACCTACTATACCATACTGGTCAGACGTGTTGGTATAGGGTTTTATTTCGAGTTTTCCTTCTCTTGCACAAATGTTATGTGCATATTATATCCCATAGTCGTCTTTTACGACATCCACGGGTAAAATGAGGAATGGTGAATTGTATTCTTACTCCGTCAATTATAAACAAAATATATACAACACTAATCTGAATAAAAATATATTTGAAGATTTATTTTTACCATTAGAACAGTAATGCTCAGTTTAAAATTAAATGAACTAAATATAGCCGTAGCAATAACTTACGTAGTAGAAATTCTACGGAACAGTGTAGGGTACCGCCTAAACTTTCCACTGTGCCTGCAGTATAATATTAACTATTCAATAAAGCTGTTACACACTGTAAATTGAAAACGTGCTTGTATTTACCATGGTTGGTATTTTCCGTTTACAATTCTAAGAAAATTAATATCCGACTAATAATAAACAATAGTTAAGGCTAATAAATACCTGCTTTTACGCCCGTATAATTCCCGTTATCGTGAGAATACCGGGATAAAATATTAGCCTAAGTTACGTGTGTGTGTATATGTGTGTGTGTGTGTGTTTGCGCGTGACTACATGTACACAGCCCGTGCGTCGAGTGTATTGTGGGTGAAAATTTGAATACCTATTTTTATTTCGATCGACTGATAATTATATCCGAGGTTTTTTTCTCAATTTGTATGAACTGTGTGATTTCTATTAAACTGTGAGGAAGAATATCTTTAATATCAATATATAATATTCCACAATGTTAATGATGGTAATAACAAAACAAAAAAGTAAATATAAATGGGTCCGCAAATGTAATCTTATTACATTTGCCATAATCGTTGATGAAATATATAATAATGTGTTTATGTCAAATAATAAATTATAACTGGTAAACTAATGCTCAGATCGCGGTGGAATCTATACCAATAAATAAAATTGGAGTGTCTGTTTGTAATGTCAAAATAATAGGCTTTTTTCATGCTCACACGGTTATTTGCACGACACCTATGCCTAAAATAGCAATTAAACATTTTTTGTCTGTCTGTCTGTCTGTTTGTTCCGGGTAATCTTCAAAACGGCTGGACCGATTTCAAAAATTCTTTCACCAATGGAAAGCTATAACATCAGGGCGTAAACTAAGCTATATTTTATCCCGGTATTCCCACGGGAACGGGAACTACGCGGGTAAAACGACTATAACCTATAACCGAAGCGAAGCGAGGGCGGATTGCTAGTTAATAATAAATTGTAATAATAATAATGGATAGGTATAGGACCGGCTCCATGCCGTCCGTCCCGACCGGGGTGTTATGCATCGCGTGGTCCCATAACCCACCGATGAGGTCTCCCTACCTTTTCGCCATTGGGCGGACCACTGATACTGAGTCCTTGACGTCTTGGACCAGTCCGGCGAGTTACCTTTTCCGGTACTATACCTATGGTACCTCTGAAGTATGATCTACTAAACAAAAAAAGAATCCTCAAATTAGATTCATTATTAACGGAATGATCGCGTAACATACAATACACACAAAAACACAGTTGAATTGAACCTCCTCCTTTTTTGAGTAAAATAAAAAAAATTGGTTATGAGTTAGCGTAAAATACAAGACAAGTTGGCATTGGATTTTATTCAGACTTCATCTCTTGAAATCATGTTATCTACATTACATCCTTAATACATTACATACTTATATTAACTACATCTGCGGCACCTGGAAGGGTTACTGTATTTTTTTTTTGTAATCTTATGTACTCAAAGTATATATTTCTCTTTAGATTTGTCATTTAAAGATTGAAAAATGCCTAAGCTCAATACGCCATCCGCCAGTGTGAGTACTGCTTGCAAAAGTTGGTATTCATGCATGAATTGAAGTGAACAACAAAGTTGATCTGAACTCTACGGGATGCTGAATCAATTGAAATAGTTCTAAAGAGCGCCTTTTACAAGCGTGTATAGTTTTAGAATGCTACTACTCAGAGTTGTTATACGCTTTTGTTAAATTTATGCTTATTCAAATTTTAAGATTAGTAGGACCACACTGTCAACAGTTATCTGTCTACAGCCACGGGCCGGTCCGTCCGGGGTAGTACCACACTCTCGCAGAAAATCGCTCGCTTGTTAATTGTATTTTTGACGATCATATTTAGATACATATTAATAAAAAAATTAAAAAGATGAAATAATGAAAAAATATCAAAAATAACACTGAGATCCGATCTCAGGCTGTTTGAATGCGACTGGACAACTTCCCAACTGAGCTGTCACTCTTGACGGCGACGGCTAAATTGACATACCTATTCTAATGATATTTTATTGATTAGATAAAAACACTGACAAGACGACATTTTATATAAATAAAACCTAGCTAGATCGGTATTTTTGTCCCCGACCTCTATATCTAGTATATTAAGTTTCATGAAAATCATTGGTGCTGCTTCCAAGATTCTGAAAATATAGATATATCTATTACCATTCCTCATTTTACCCGTGGATGTCGTAAAAGACGACTATGGGATATAATATGCACATAACATTTGTGCAAGAGAAGGAAAACTCGAAATAAAACCCTATACCAACACGTCTGACCAGTATGGTATAGTAGGTCAAATTTCCTCCCATTGTAGAGGAGGCCCGAGCCAAACAGTGGGACGTACGTGGGCTGCGATGATGATGATGATGAAATGATCTAAGTCTAAATAAAACCTCAATCCGATAGATGCAAATAGGCTCAAAAATAACTTCAGACCGTTCTTTTTTTTGTTAAGCTATTGTCTGGACACACCCGCTCAACCCGCCTAACCTACCATATTCCCTACCTATTCCTTCCTTAATATCTTAAAACCTCAATCCGATAGATGCAAATAGGCTCAAAAATAACTTCAGACCGTTCTTTTTTTTGTTAAGCTATTGTCTGGACACACCCGCTCAACCCGCCTAACCTACCATATTCCCTACCTATTCCTTCCTTAATATCTGTGGTCACCCCGGCGGGTTACCCGTTTGGATAGCGTCCTATTCGACGCCCCGATAACAAAACAGTGTTGCCGGAGCATCGCTTCAGTCAAACACAAAGAAATTAACTCTATCATAATTGGGGGCGCTGTTATAAGTACAATTGCATAAGAAATAATAACATTTTATGTTATGCTTACTGATATTTACGCAAAATATTACACATATAATAAAATTATATCTTAGAGATTTTATTACGTTTGCATATTTAATTTGCCCGACATTTCGAACACTTCTCAATGTTAATAGTCATGGGAGGTGGGCTTCAAGCTCCAAATTTTATGAACCTCACTACATAAAGTTGCTTGACAATTCAGAATAATATAATAATGTATAAAAAAGGTACCCTTAATTTATAGCAAAAACGGTAATATTAATAACTTAAAGTGTAGTTATTCACAGACATAAACATACTTTATTTCATACATAAACATAGACATAGTAGTTGGTATGCGAATGAGTTGCAGTTTTAAGAGTCCCTAGGCAGTACTTTTCAAAAAGTTATTGAACTATAAAGGGCTGTTATAAAGCTTGAAAGCCTTTTATTTAGTTGAACAATCCTAAGAGAGACTAGTTTGCTAGGTGTAGTTTAGTTTGATGTGCCTAAAATAGTGCAGTCTAGATTAAGTCTAATAAACCGTACCTTTTTAGGGTTCAACGACTTATAAAATTTAATTGTCTGTTTGTAAATTTTTTTTTAATAATTTCCTTTCAACATAAAATTGTATTCAAGCCATAGAAAAACATTATGTTCTTAGCTGGAAGATTAAGAATAATATGAATAAGCTTCGCTACCCTTTACGGTAATTGAAGAGATTAAATCAAGGTAATAGTGTGTCTAACACTTTAATAGAAAATGGGTACCCATCTGTATATTTGCCACCAACCTAATTTTCAGGCATCGCTTTAAGCTCCGCTTCGTGTAAACGCTTCTATAAAGTAAATGAAAACTTTGCTCAATCTGTAGCGTCTCTTTTGATAATTAATACTTGGGGAATAATTACCATGACACAATTGGTTCATTCATTACCGCATTTCAATATTAAGGTAAGAACTTAATCCTTTAACTGCTTTTATACAGGATTCGTAAATTCTTATCACAAAAGCTTTTAGTGTGGTGATGGAGTATAAATTTAAAATTATAATATACTAGCAATCCGCCCTCGCTTCGCTTCGGTTATAGGTTATAGTCGTTTTACCCGCGTAGTTCCCGTTCCCGTGGGAATACCGGGATAAAATATAGCCTAGTTTACGCCCTGATATTATAGCTTTCCATTGGTGAAAGAATTTTTGAAATCGGTCCAGCCGTTTTGAAGATTACCCGGAACAAACAGACAGACAGACAGACAAAAATTTTTTAATTGCTATTTTAGGCATAGGTGTCGTGCAAATAACCGTGTGAGCATGAAAAAAGCCTATTATTTTGACATTACAAACAGACAGAATTTTATTTATTGGTATAGATACAATACAATTCACAATCTTCTATCTTGCTCATGGGGGTCTGACCTAGGGATGTGAAAAATAATCGATTATTTTTTGTAATAATCGATTTTTACAATCGATTATCGAAATAATAAAAATCGATTAATAATCGATTTTTTATTCGATTAATAATCGATTTTTTATTATTCGAAATTCGATCGAGTTTAATCGATTATTTCACTGCCAGATTTCCTAAAAAAAAGGTCATCACGATACTACGTGCCGTGTTTCATACCATATCAGAAAATAAAGCTCACATTTCCTAAAAAAAAAAGGTCATCATAATACTGTTGGGAGAAAAAATCGATTATTTTATAATCGATTTATTTTAAAGAACAAAAAATCGATTATTTTCCCTCCAAATCACATCCCTAGTCTGACCGAGTCTGACCGCAACTGAGGCCGCGGGTGACTGGACCGATAATAGTCCGTCACTTGCACAGAGGTTAATCGCGTGAGGACGCTCCACGTCCCGGGAGTTAGGGAGAGATGGTACCCTAAAGGGTATCCCGCCGGGCTGGTTTCGGACGACAAGAAACTCAGTACCAGTGGTCGGTCCAATGATGAAGGGACGACGACTTCTAAGCTAAGAATTTCACTATAAAAGTGAGCAGAATCTTTCTAATGAGTACCTCACTACTGTCACCAAGACAAAGGCACCCGTTTTTGCTTTCACACATCCCTGCCATTGTAACTTCTGTAAACCATACCGGCGTTGGTACAGCACAGTAACAAATTGCTACTTGTCGAACGTCGATTTTCTGCGAGAGTGTGGTACTACCCCGGACGAACCAGCCCGCGCCTGTAAACAGAGAATCGTCAACAGTGTGGTCCTAATACTTAACCTATAATGCGTATGATTTGTTAATGTAAATATTAACCCCTCAGGCGCCAAACATCGCAGCGCTCTCGAGTGCCCCGCGCGCTTGGGTATATTGAAAAACGTTCAGTGAATTTTATGATTTTCCGTAAACTATTATTGTTGCTATATGACAAGGAAATATGAAATAAAATATATATTAATAACTTTTGATTGGTTGATTTAAATAAATGTACTAAAAAGTAATTGCTAATTGTAAAGTATTTTTTTGGGTCAACGTGTGTCCCAAAAGCGCTTTGAGCACATTTTTTTTGGGTCTAATGGTGTCTCAAAAGCGCTCGAGAGGTTAATAAAATGTTTTGTGAGGTTCCACGCGATACAAAAATTATTTCCACAGTGCAGGGCAAATCCTGCACCTCTTAAAAAAAACAAGCAATAAAATTTATGTATTTTCTGATTTTGAGCTTATTAAAATATTAAGATTAGCCTGAAAAAAAGGTATATCTTAATTTGATAAGGCCAGCATCTGGGTCCAATAGCAACCCATAATATTAAATTCTGATTAAAGTTATCTAAACAACATC
This sequence comes from Lymantria dispar, assembly GCA_032191425.1. Classification (NCBI taxonomy): domain Eukaryota; kingdom Metazoa; phylum Arthropoda; class Insecta; order Lepidoptera; family Erebidae; genus Lymantria; species Lymantria dispar. The sequence goes on along the minus strand of CM063445.1, from coordinate 5,727,126 downwards.
AATTTCAGGTCACATAAATGTCAACTAGTGCTTTAAAAATAAATTACGTAGTCATTTTAGATGGAATTACGAAAATACAAGTAACAAACTTTCTAAAAAGGGTATCTCAATCAGGAAAAAAAAACTAAGAAAGGTTTTCTTGAGTTATACGAAAAAAGGTCACATAAATTTAATTAATTACAAAAAAAAACTCAACAAAATCATTGCTTTTAAAATATATTATGTTGGTACTGATAAAAAATCATCATCATCCCAGCCCATATATGTCCCACTGCTGGGCTCGGGTCTCATCCACTATGGGACGGAAATTGAGCTAGGTACTATATCACGCTGGTCAGACGTGTTGGTACAGGATTTTGTATCGAGTTTTCCTTCTCTTGCATAGATGTTATATGCAGACTATATCCCTTAGACGATACCCACAGACAAGATAGCGGGATGGTGAATTGTACTCTTACTCCATCACCACACGGAAAAGATAAGAGAGGAGATACCAATATTTAATTAGTAGGACAATTGGAACAGATTTCCAATAGGCGTGGATTCGAGTTTCGTATGTGACAATAATTTTTTATTTGTTAACAAGCTGTATAAATAACCTAGCTTGTGAAATGCTGAATACTATTACATTTTCTATGAAATCTAGTAGTTTAGATAGTTCTAGTCTAGTCCATCATCCGGAGGGAGCCTGATTACTTGGGGAGGGCCAGTAGCCGAAAGTGTAACCCGCCGGGCAGCAATGGACGTCAAGGAAGTCGGTACCAGTGGTCAGCTGAATGGCCAAGGAGAGGGAATACTGTGGGTTATGGGGCCGCGTGTCGTTCTTTCGTCACCCTAGACGGACAGAGTAATCTTTATATATACATTTCTTGTGTACGTAACTGAATTCCTCCTAAACGGCTGGACCGATGTTGTCGAAATTTTTTGGGTGTGTTCAAGGGAATTCGAGAATGGTTTAGATTTACAATTGAATTCCGGTAGGTGGCGCTGCTGTCGATTTCAAGGAGAATTCCTTTTATTTTATTTGAACAGAACAACGTCTGTTGAGTCAGCTAGTAGTACTTAATATATATTCAGAATTTAATGCAAATAAAAAATAAAATAGGGCTGGATCAAATCCTACGAACAGCACCACGAGTTTACTACTAGAGCAGCCATTACTCCCCTTCGGTACGTATTTGCTACTATATATTAATCTCTTTCTCATTGGAGAGGAGTTTTAAGCCTAGAATTGAGACATATACGAGCTGAGATATGAAATAGAAAAGATGATAACTGCCGTTAATTATAATTCACTAGCAACCCGCCCCCGCTTCGCTTCGGTTTGAGTCACCTTACCCGCGTAGTTACCGTTCACGTGGGTATACCGGGATAAAATATAGACTACTAGCAACCCGCCCTCGCTTCGCTTCGGTTTCAATAGCCTTACCCGCGTAGCTCCCGTTCCCGTGGGAATATCAGGATAAAATATAGCCTATGTTACTCCCTGATATCATAGCTTTCCATTGGTGAAAGAATTTTTGGCATCGGTTCAGTGGTTTAGGCGTGAAAGCGTAACAAACAAATAAACAAACATACTTTCGCATTTATAATATTAGTATGGATGTTACTCCCTGATATTATAGCTTTCCATTGGTGAGAGAATTTTTGAAATCGGTCCCGTAGTTTCGGAGCCTATTCAATACAAACAAACAACCTTTCCTCTTTATAATATTAGTGTAGATGATGACCACATATTCAGCATTTGATTACATTATAACGTTGATAATTCAATCTGGTACTTTACTTAATTTACAATAATATAGTTACATGACTCTGGCAAACTTGGGCGTGACATGTGACAAGTCCAGTCTGTCGAGAAAATTACGAAATTGCTGAACAACTCCCAATGTTAATTACTTTAGTTAGATAAATGTTCCAAGGTTAACACACTTTGATACCAAAGTTAAGGAATCATTCTCGGTGACCTGCTAAATTGCCGGTGACAGATAAAATTGCTTATGGAGGAAGACGTCGTTCTTCAGTCACTCTGGACGCTTTTAGATGTATCAGAAAAATGCCATGGATTTTGTTAATTAATTAATTTTTCCGTATGGTGACGGAGTAAGAATACAATTCACCAATCCCTATCTTGCCCATGGATATCGTAAAAGACGACTAAAGGATATAATATGCACATAACATCTGTGCAAGAGAAGGGAAACTCGAAATGAAACCCTATACCAACACGTCTGATCAGCATGGTATAGTAGGTCAAGTTCCCTTCCATTGTGGAGGATGCCCGAGCCCAATAGTGGGACGTATGTGGGCTGCAATGATGATCAAGATTAATTATTGGAACATTAGCTTAATTGGAAACAAAAATTCGGAGAACGTAGCCGGGCACGTATTAATAAAAATGCCGTAAATGGTTAAGATTATATCTTCTAAAGTGACATAAAACGATCGTGGACGGTAATTGGAATGACCTTTGAAGTGACAAGGATAAAATTATGCGCCTTTTCATTTGAATGACAAATTGCGAAAGCCCTCTTTGGTATCTCAGTCTTAGTTCTCAATTTATATTTTAATAATAGCGATTTGCAACTTCTCTCGCGCCATAGTTCAATTGTGTTCTATTGTCAGTTTAAAAATAAATAATAGTTCAAAAAAACTAAAAAAATACGCTTGTAAAGAAAATCCAACTAAAAATAGAAAATAAATTTTAAAAAATTTGAATTAAGAATAGTGTATATACATAAAAAAAAAAAATATTGTAAAAAAAGCGTGGGGTGCATGTTGTCAATAGTTTTTTTTTCCTCTTTATTTATTATTAGGGACTTTTATACAAATGTACATGCCAGTCCCATCGTACCTTACAAGATTAAATATTAATTAAAACGTAACATTACAAACTTAAATAAATTATAGGCTGCTTCAGAATTAGGTGCCGACAATATATGGTGAAAAATACCTATATCACATATGTTTATATTAAGCTTTTTAAATAAATCCTCTCTAGCCGACTGAAACCTGGAACACTCCGACAATAAGTGAGTGACATCTTCAATATTTCCACACACATCACAATTTGGTGAACTCCTCTTTTTCATGAGGAACCCAAACTTATTGAGCGGCATGTGTCCAGATCTCAGTCTGTGTGCTATCACAGCATGTATGTTGTCAATAGTTATAAATATTTTATTGACAGATATGAGTAGAAGGATTATCATTTTGATAATATCTTAAAAAGCACCCCACGCTTTTTTTACAATAAAAAATATTTTTTCTTATATGTGTATTCTAAATTCAAAGTTTTAAAAATTTATTATCTATATTTTAGTTGGATTTTCTTTAAAAGCGTATTTTTTTAGTTTTCTGAACTATTATTTATCTTTCATTTTTTAGTTGAATTTTCGCTAATCCTGATTATTCTAGTAAGGATAACGGGCCAAACTGTTTAAAATATTGAATTGTCATCGGTCCTTAATAAGAATGCCAAATTTCGAGTTAATCCGACGTTTTGAAGGGGGTCAAAACCATGTTCAAAGATTCCGTTACATATGTACTAACATACATACGTCTGAAGCTAATAAATTATCAGAGTTCAGTAATTATTATAAAAGTAGTTTTTTTTCTAATAATTGACCAAAAAAATTTTATATTTTATTATTATGTTCATTTTCTTTAATTGAATAATACCGGGTGTCTTATTTTGACCCACATTTTATTTGTATTATTACTAGCAACCCGCCCTCGCTTCGCTTCGGTTTCAGTCGCTTTACACGCGTAGTGCCCGTTCCCTTGGGAATACCGGCATAAAATATAGCCTATGTTACTTCCTGATATTATAGCTTTCCATTGGTGAAAGAATTTTTGAAATCGGTTCGGTGGTTTAAGCGTGAAAGCGTAACAAACAAACTAACTTACTTTCGCATTTATAATATTAGGAAGGATTCCCATCATCATGCTGTGCCACTGTTTGGCTCGGGATTCCTCCTCAATAGGAGTGTAATTGACCTATTATACCACGCTGGTCAAACGGGTTGTTTGAGGGCTTTATTTCGAGTATTCCTTCTCTTGCATAGTTATCAAATACATATTTATGTCCCTCAGTCCTCTTTTACTATACCCACGACAAGATAAGGGTTTGTAAATAGTATCTTACTCCATCACCATGGGAACTTATTAGTAACAACTAAATAAACATATCTATATGGTGATTGATTAAAAATCAAATATATTTATCACCCTCTTTCAATGCGACGAATCTACAGTACATAAAATATTATGAAGCTGAAGAGTGTAATGATTTCTAATGTTTACGAGAGTATTACACAATGGACTAACTACTTTAGGGATTTTATCGCCTTTGTATTTGATTTTAAGTTTGTCCGAAGTTTCGAACACTTTACCGTGTCCATGGTCGGGACTAAGACGTCTGACGTCCAACAAGTCATCGTTATTACAGATATTTATAATTATCTATCCGCTACAGAGATTAGATTCTGTGTGTTTGAAACGTCGGGCAATCAAAAAGCCCTTGAGCAGTGGGACTCAATGGTGAAATGAATAACTTGTATCAAACCCATTGCACTTAATTTATTTACCAAAACTGCGAAGAAGATTTCTACCTGCCAACGGTCTTTTTTTTATTGCAAGCGGTGGCAAACGCACAAACAGTACACCTGATTGTAAGTGTTGCTGCCACTCATGAACCTTTGCTAGGCGGCTGCCTACCGCGAAGAAAGTGAAGGGAGTGTGAATGCGTGCAATGAGGTTCGGTGATACTAAAGGTCTCACCAAAACCCATCAAACATCCTCAGAAAGTTGGGCTGTCGGCTCTCTCGCTCACCGAACGAAGCGCAGTAATAAATTGCTACTTTTTTTTTGGGATGTGCTACGGTCAGTGCACCTGCCGTCCGGCTCCGTTTGGAGCGACAGAGGGGCGCGCGGCCCCGTAACCCACCCGATAGCACGACGTCTTCGTCGTTGGGCCGACCACCGGTGCAGAGTTCCATGAAGTCATTCATTGGTCGGCCCGACGGAATACCCCGAGAATATCCTCTCTCATTGACGTCCCCCTCCCGGGATGCCGGTCGCCGTCACTCAGCCTCTCCATGGGTGATGGAGTAAATCCCTGGTCCGGTCACCCACAGCCTTTGCTAGGGCGGCATTCGACGCAGGTACTCAGATCTGCGCCGCCCCAGTCGCCAGCGGAGGACCGTGTCCTCGTGGAGGCGTTCCTCATGCGCACGGTCCGCTGCCTCCTTCCACGAGATGACGGCGCCGCTATTCCAGTTTCTGATGGTAGCTAGCATTTCCCTAACGATGGTCGGCAGCGTCAGGTCTGCACCGATGATTGCGACGAGTTCAACAAATTGATACTACTCAGACGTCGATTTTGTGCGAGAGTGTGGTACTACCCCGGACGGACTGGCCCGCGGCTGTAGACAGATAACTGTCGACAGTGTGGTCTTACCACTTTGGTCTAAGATTACAATGTGTCATTATTCATTAAATGTCACAGAAGTCATGAAAACAGGATGGAATCATCAGGTCAGGAAGGCATTAACCACGTCACCAAGCTTCCTATCTAGCGTAAGGGTTGTAACGATACTCACAAACAAAACAACAAATCCTCCTTGAGTATAGTTTTATTTAAAACTAGCAACCCGCCCTCGCTTCGCTTCGGTTTTAGTCGTTTTACCCGCGTAGTTCCCGTTCCCGTGGGAATACCGGGATAAAATATAGCCTATGCTACTCCCCGATATTATAGCTTTCCATTGGTGAAAGAATTTTTGAAATCAGTTCGGTGGTTTAAGCGTGAAAGCGTAACAAACAAACAAACAAACTTACTTTCGCATTTATAATCTTAGTAAGGATCATCTTATCATCATCTTACATATTTTATGCCACCCACGTGTATATATAGGCTATATTTCATCCCGATAATTCCACGGGAACGGGAACTACGCGGGTACAGCGACTGAAACCGATGCGAAGCGAGGGCGGGTTGCTAGTATGCAATAAAAGAAAAACACAAAATGTTTCGCATTTGCAAACAGAGAATAAATATAATTTAATATGCTGTCAGGGACATGTTCTTGTTTTATTAAGTCCATAATTTGATAGTTTCATTTTTTACTTGTTCTTGGAATATCTTTGTGTTCTTATTTAATTGCTTTAGCTTTTAATTTCATATTTTTACCTATTTCTTCAAGTGTCACGATCTGATACAAAAATAACAGGACTGTTCCTAATATGTCCAATAGTTCCAATATTTAGCTCAAGTAAAAAGGGATTATTAATTTACTAATGCATCATCCATCCATCCATCAGCTTATAGATGTTCATTGCTGGGCATAGGCCTCCCCACGAGAATTCCACTCGGAACGGTCCTGTGCCACTTGCATCTAACTAATGTATGATAGAAAAAAGCACTTTTTTGACGGCGGATTATTGTTCATTAATCCAGCCCCTACGGGCGTCAATTTTTTCGTTCTTTAATTGCCATATTTAATTTGTTTAAATAATATTTTTTATGAAAGTGTTCGAAGTAGGCGGGACTTATGCCAGCCAGAGTTCCTATTTTCGGCCGTAATTTCATCCTTATGGGATGGTGTAGGACCATCCGGGAATTGGGAATTAAATTAGGAAATTTCTTCTTTTTAAATGTGTTTCTTTCAATTCCTCTAGCACCTAGTTTTGAGTTATTGCCAAAAGCAGACTCTCTTTTTGGTTTAATATTTTTTTTGTTAATCCTTAATTGTTTATAACTTTGGAAATTGTTTACAGGTGGGTTTGAAATATTTGCACATTTTTCTAGACTAGTCATAACGAATGCAGCAAGTTATCGTACGTATTTTAAATCGCTGTTTGAAAAATTAACACGGTTTTTAATTTGTTGACTAGAAACTATATAAAACTTACTTTTTTTATGTGTTTTTTTCAAACATGGTTATTAAAACAGTACACCTTTGACGCCATCTATATTCAAAATTAAACAATCGTACACTAGTGAATGAATGGATGAATGATAGTGATATTTTTGTAAATAAATTTAGTCTGTCCGTGACCATGGATGCCGTAAAGTGTTCGACACGTCGGGCAATCGTAAATCAAATACAAACGCGATATAATCCGTAAAAGTAGTTTTATTTGCAATGTGTAGTGCTCGCGTAAACATCAGATGATATTTTTATCGAATAAAAAATAATCACAAACTTTCCAGAGCATCATTTCCTTTGCATCTACATTGTTTAGTTCACAAAAGTTTCGTGTACGTGCCTTGGCTCAAATCATAACTCGCAATTCTGAACTCGGACATTTCAAACAAGTTAGTTGAATTATATTTTCAACTGTGATTTATTTTCAAACTTGTTCTTGTTTTGAATTTATGTAGGTACTTTTCGTCTTCCGTAGGCTGATATTAAATTTAAAGTTTGTCTTTATTGATAAGTTCTACTAAGTTCGTATGTAAAGATATATTTTGAAGCGATAACTTCTTATGGGAGGGTAAATCGCTTCGCTACGTAACGCCTTATGGCGCCAGTCTGTACTTTTATAGGATTAAATAATGGCACTAATAATGTACCTACACACACAACATTCTAATGTACATACAATATTCAAGAATTGTAACCAAGAATAAAATATATTTTATAATCAATAAAAGATTTTATTAACAACTAGCAACCCACCCTCGCTTCGCTTCGGTTATATGTTATAGTCGTTTTACCCGCGTAGTTCTCGTTCCCGTGGGAATACCGGGATAAAATATAGCCTAGTTTACGCCCTGATATTATAGCTTTCCATTGGTGAAAGAATTTTTGAAATCGGTCCAGCTGTTTTGAAGATTACTCGGAACAAACAGACAGACAGACAAAAATTTTTTGATTGCTACTTTAGGCATAGGTGTCGTGCAAATAACCGTGTGAGCATGAAAAAAGCCTATTATTTTGACATTACAAACAGACACTCCAATTTTATTTATTGGTATAGATTACACTTACATTTTCACATTAATAAAATTTAAGTAACACCCTAAGCTTTTCTTAAGTTAAACAAATTAAATATTAAATAGTTCAATTCAGATTAGTTTAAGTTCTGTCCGGCATCCCACTCGGTAGAGACAAAAACTTTTACAATTTTATTATATACCTATTGGTTTACCCAACCGATGTGTATAATAATTCTGAACAAATGGAAAATCGACTTCAACCGTTTTCTCATGGATGCCATTGTCTCTGTCAAAACTATGAAAAAGACCACAAATCAATAAATCAATAAGACCACGGGAAACACTAACTATCAAATAAAAAAAATCATCAAGATTGGTTCACCCAGTCGAAATTTCTGAGGTAGTCAGTCAAACATAAAACAAAAAAAAAAGTATTTTTGAAGTTCGTTTTAAATAGAATTCTTGGAAATAGATCGTAGAGCGAACTACCGGGACCCAGTGCATTATTTAATTGGTCTAAAAACATCTTTCCATTATTGCTTTTCTAACGATAACATACTTGTATTATTGTGTTTTAGATATGTTGGAAATACAGTAACTAACTCCAAAAATACAAGGATTATTTCCTTAGTGCAGGGTGTTGTCTTATAAAAAAAAAAAAAAAAAAAAAATAAAGGCAAGCTTAAGTATAGAAAAAAGCAGCAGATAAAAAACCACCGTCTTGTCTTTAATGACGAGTAGCGAAACCGTGACGCGTAATAATATATCAAAAGACGTGAGCACTACCACATTGCCCTCAAGAATGTCCCGGGCCGAGGTTTGTACACCATATTGGGTGCCTTTGAGCCCGTTGCTTAAATGTTTTGAGTTGAGAGCCATAAGTTTTACAGGCGTGTTTGAATGGGGAGTAATTTCTTTTTCATCTTTTTATTGCTATTGCTGGCAAACGAGCTATTTGCACACAGGTGGTAAGTGATACTGTCGCTCATGATCCTTTAAGAGGCCACTGGTAACCGTGAGGAAAGTGAATGGAGTGTGAATATGTGCAATGAGGTTTGGTGATAACTAAAGGTATCACCAAAACCCATCACACGCAAACACCCTCAAAAAGTTAGGCTGCCGGCCCTCTCGCTCGCCTAACGAAATGCAATAACAAATTGCTACTAATCAGACATCGTTTTTCTGGGAGAGTGTGGTGCTACCCTGGATGGCCCGGGCCGCGGCTGTAGACACCTACCAGGAAGTAAGAGCGTGAGTGCGTGCAATGAGGTTCGGTGATTGTAGAGGCATCGCCAAAAGCCACCACACGCAAAAACCCTCCGAAAGTTCAGGTTCTAGCTCTCTCGCTCACTTAACGAAGTGCAGTAACAAATTGATCAAAGGTCAATTTTCTGTGAGAGTGTGGTACTACCCCGGACAGACCGGCCCGCTGTCGACAGCTTAGTCCTATTACAAAGATTCATTCATGTAAGTCGTCATAGACATGGTCACGTGGCATTTTAATACTAACAATATAGTGTGCAGATATACTGTAGCTATGTCATATCTGTGTCGATAAATGTCAAAACCAGGGAAATATGAAATGTTTTACTTTACAAATTTTAATTTAATATCACATAATTTATTTGAATATCCAAAAATAACAACTGTTTGTACATAGTTTTAAGTTTTAACCTTTGTCGGCATTCCTCATGATTGCTTGTAGTTGTTTTTCTATCGATATTATAATCTTTTTCCTTGTAACAAAGAAAAATTACTACAAGCTGTCCCCTTTGTAGCTTTGCGGGTGTTACTTAAGTACACTATTTGATTTATTTTAAAATAATATCTATATATAATACTTAAATATGAATTTATTATTACAGCGGCTGTTGTGACAACAATATTTACCTAACTACTCATTAAAAATGCCTCGTTGTTATATTTTTTTACGATTTGCTAACATTTATAGACACAATTTGGCTCCTAAAAGCGTTTGGATTAAGGCCTTTAAACTTTCTCGATCAAAGTAATCAAAGTTCGAAGAATCGAGTTCTTTTAAATCCAACTCCTAGTTTCTAAGATTAGCGCGTACAATCAAACAAACTTCTCAGTTTTATTGCGCGAATACAGAGCGAAACATTTATACGCTACAAACTTTATACCTTCAACAAAAGTGGTAGACATAATGGTTAAGATAAGTTTGAACTTTTTAAGTCTTGTTCGCTAAAAGCAAACTGTCACTATAATTAAGGACTATTCCAGTTCGGTAACTTGTTTGACATCCGAGGGTTGTCGAGTAACTTGCGATACATATATTAAATTAAGTATGTATTACCATTACAATTGGATACTAATTTTGAAGCGAAAAATTTTTTAGGCGCACTGTGCATTTTATTTTATGGGTATATATAGCATGAGACTTGCCTAGGTGATGGAACAAGAATACATTTTAAATAAAACCACTTTACGGATTTTGTAGCGTTTGTATTTGATTTTAGATTGCCCGACGTTTCGAATACTTTGCAGCGTTCATGGTCACAGGCGCACTAAGAGGTCTCACGTCCAACGTCAGTCATCGTTATTACGATAGAATTCAACGAAATACAATTCAACACTCCCTATCTTACCCATGGTTGTCGTAAAAGACAACTAAGGGATGTAGTAAGCATATAACATCGATGTGAGAAAGGGAAAACTCCAAAGAAAACCCTACACCAACCTGTCTGACCATAATGATGTAAATGAGCTGAAATGATGATGATGATGATGTGGTAAGAAAGAAGTATTCTTCAATAAACCTCAGTTTATAAAAGCACGTTATTCCGTGTGGTGACGGAGTAAGAATACAATTCACCACTCCCTATTAGTGTGTATATATGAAAGGGGTCTGCTATCTCGAGAGTAAAACAATAAATAAAACTCACTGGCGTATGCTCCATAACCGACTGTTTAATGTTTCTCTAAATCTGTGTGGGTACTTTAGCTTATAAGTACCCACCATACATACATAACACCCTACCACTAAACTTAAGGTATAATAATAAAAGTAAAAATAGTAAATATAAACAAAAAATATACATAAAGTTGAACTTAAATCTAAAATATTACGCAGGATTACAAGGGGAATCTAATAACCGGTTTCCTCACGCGTTTACTTCTGGGCTCGGCTGCTATCACGGGAGTCGAGGTGGGTGGTAGCGCAGGAACAGTCTCGGTTCTATCGTCACTTTTAACATTTATCTCCTGCTCCGGAAACGGACTGACTATAATTGATTGCGAAGACCTCCCCCGTAATTGATCTATATGCCGCTTAATATTTGGACCGTTTTCCCTACTAATAATGTAAAATCGCGACCCTATTTTTTTTATAATTTTACCCTCTACCCATTTCTCCTCTCCTCCGAAACCCCGGGCCCACACGCTATCGCCTATTTCAAAAGTTCGCAATTTACCACTCATCCTATTAGTTAGCTTGTTTTGTGCCTCATTCACTCTTTGCTGCACGTTACTATTAATAATACCAGAGTGAAGTAAATCTAAACGAGACCGCAACGTTCTATGCTGCAGCAAGCGAGCCGGTGATTCACCTGTCGTGTTGTGAACTGTATTTCTATACATAAAAAGATAAGACTTTAACGCGGTGTCGATATCTATTTTATCTCTGAGTGCCTTTTTTAATGCTTTTTTGCATAATTTAACCGCGTTTTCGGCGGCTCCATTTGAGGCAGGGTGATATATTGGTGTAAAGATATGTTTAATGCCATTAAGACGCATAAAATTGGCTAACTCAGCACTAGTGAAAGGTGGCCCATTGTCTGACACAATCTCTCGCGGTAATCCAAACCGAGCCAATACATCTCTCAAAATTTTTAAAACTTCTTTTGCTGTCGTACTTTTCATCTCGAATGCTTCTATCCATTTAGTTGAAGAATCAACTATAACAAAAAATGTTTTGCCATTAAAAGGACCTAAAAAGTCTAGATGTAATCTACTCCAGGGCTCCGATATATATGTCCATGGCTGTGGTGGCGCCTTTGGTGGTGCTGCGGCTTCCAATCTACACGTCATACAGTTTCGGCACACCTGTTCTATATCAGCGTCAATTCCCGGCCACCACACGTAACTGCGAGCAATCGACTTCATTTTTACTACTCCCATGTGATTAATATGTAATTCTTTTAATATATTTTCGCGAAGGGTGAACGGAATCACCATCCTATATCCCCACAGTATACAACCAGAATCTGTGTATAGTTCATTTCTCCTGTCAAAGTACGGTTGTATACCAGGCTCTATACAATGTCCTGGCCAACCTGACTGCAAAAAAATTAATATTTTTCGTAACAGAATATCCTTATTAATTTCCTTACTTACATCATTACTGGTGATTGGCAGAAAATCTTGAATAAGTTTCACGTATGTCGTCTCCTTATTCTCCTTCACTGGCCGTCCTACACATAATCGTGACAAGGCATCCGCTCCGTTTTTATCTGTTGGGACATATTGTATATCATACTGGTAACCAGAAAGAGTGACAGCCCATCTTTGTAGCCTACTGGCCGCCATAGTTGGTATACCTGCTTTGTCACCAAAAATCGAAACTAAGGGCTTATGATCGGTTTTTAACGTGAATCTACGTCCATACAAATATTGGTGGAATTTATTTACACCAAAAATAATGCCTAACGCTTCTCTCTGTATCTGAGAATAGTTACGTTCCGCCGCATTTAATACCCGAGAGGCGTACGCGATAGGTTGTTCTGCCCCCTCTGGTGATACGTGAGCGATCACCGCCCCTATGCCGGTAGCACTAGCGTCTGTCGTTAATGTCACGGGTAGCTGAGGGTCGTAATGAGCAAGTACTTCGCTAGATGTTAATAGACGTTTAACTTCCTTAAACGCTGTCGAACAATCCCCCGTCCAAACAAACTTACTATTTTTCTTTAGTAACGCATACAACGGTGTCAAAATCATGCTAATATTTTTAACGAACTTGGCGTAGTACATTACCATACCTAAGAATGATCTAACCTCGGTAACAGTAGATGGCATTGGTGCCTTTTGTATAGCTGTAATCTTATCTGGAGAAGTTCTCACTCCATCTTTACTGATTATGAACCCCAAATAAGACACCTCGTCAGCAAAAAATGTACACTTTTCTTTTTTAACCTTCAGTCCGTACTGTTGTAGTCTATCAAAAACCTTATATAGAGTCTGGATATGTTCCGCATCATTCCGACCTGTCAGAATGACGTCATCCAGGAATATTCCCACTCTCGGCAAGTCCCCAAAAATTTGTTCAATTTTTCTCTGAAAAATGCCAGGGCTCGACGATAAGCCATAAATTAAACGATTATATTTAAACAATCCTCGATGAGTATTTATTACAGTATACGATTTAGAATTTTCATCTAAACAAAATTGTGCGTACGCTTGAGAAAGATCAATTTTGGAAAATTTTCGACCGGAATGTAATTTTGCAAGTAAATCTTCAATCCTAGGTAAGGGAAAACGGTCGACCTCTAAACATTTATTTAAAGTTATCTTATAGTCACCACATAATCGCAACGAGCCGTCCTTTTTAATGACCGGTACGATCGGCGTAGCCCAGTCCGACGTCTCGACGGGCGCGATCACACCATCCTGCAGCAGCTGGTCGAGCGCACGCTCAACTCGTTCCCGCAGCGCGTAAGCGAGTGGTCGCGCCCTCATGAACACCGGCCTCGCGTCGGGCCGCACTCGCAAGCTAACCTCGCCCCCCGTAAAACAGCCGAGCCCATCAGACATAACGTTAGAGAATCTGGAATATAATTCATTAACATTGAAAGACACACAACTATACATTTTGCTATTACTAGATATTGTCTTATATATAATAGCCTGCAAATTAATCTGTAGCTCATTTAACCATTCTCTCCCTAACAAAGGTTCATTACCATTAGCGATAACATATAAGTCCAACCGTTTACAACAACTTCCATACCTAACACATGGTTTTATTTTACCTTTGGGTTGTACTTTCTCACCGGTATAATAATTCATTATGATGTCGGGTACTAACAGAGGTACGTCACCAAACAACTTTTTATAACATTCATAACTAATGCAAGATATTCTACTACCGGTATCTATTTCCATTTTGAGATTTAAATTATTTATTGATATGTTTACAAAATAAGGCATGTAACGGTCACAATGGCTAAAGTTAAAAACATTAAAGTTTACCTGCGCTAAGTTGTCATTATAAACATCAGTCTCCTCGTCGCTGATATTATTGCCTGTCTGTAACCATTTCATACTCCTCTTAAGACTAGGGCAGACTTTCTTTAAATGTCCAATCTGATTACACACGCGACACGTATAGTTTTTAAACCGACACGAAATCACTTCATGTGTCGCTCCGCAGGCCGTACATCGACTAGCTTCTGGTCTCGCGGCTACCCGCGCCGACCTCCCCCGTTGTGAGCTAGCATGAGTACCAGACGTACTGCGCCTTGATGTAGCTACCTGATGGGTGCTCACTGACTTTGATAAACCATAGTTATTATGATTGTCATTTCCTCGCGTCTGGTCTCGGGTCTCCATCATCGCAGCATCGGTTTCCGCGGCTTCCATCGCCACAGCCAACTGGAAGGCCTTGGTGAACGTCGGTATCTCTCCCGTGAACAAACGCTGTCTTATGACGTCATTGTCTAAGCCACATACAAACTGATCTCTGAGATTATTGTCAAGTTCGGTTTTGAAATCGCAGAATTTGGTGAGCTTCTTTAAATCGGCCACATATGTTGCTATACTTTCCCCCCTTAACTGCTTCCTTTGTCTAAATTTATATCTTTCCGCTAATATATTGGGGCGTGGCTGTAAATGACTTTGCATAATCTCCACAATTTCTTGAAAAGACAGTGACGCTGGTTTCCTTGGTGTACATAAGGTAACTAAAAGCTCGTAACTTGCACTTCCCATCACTGTAATTAAGGTCGGCACCCTTAAATCCACCGTAACTTCGTTGACAATGAAATATTGCTCGAGCCGTTCAATGTACAAAGTCCAATCATCTGAGTCGGTGTTGAAAACTTCTAATTTTCCTATGGGCATTTTGCTGCTTTTGATAATAGTGGAATTACAATACTCTCGGCTCCTCCTCGTCGCCAAATAGTGTGTATATATGAAAGGGGTCTGCTATCTCGAGAGTAAAACAATAAATAAAACTCACTGGCGTATGCTCCATAACCGACTGTTTAATGTTTCTCTAAATCTGTGTGGGTACTTTAGCTTATAAGTACCCACCATACATACATAACACCTATCTTGCCCGTGAATGTCGCACAAGACGACTAAGGGATGTAATATGCACATAACATCTATGCAAGAGAAGAAACACTCGAAATGAGACCCTATACCAACATGTCTAACCGGCATGGTATAGTAGATCAAATTCCCTCCCATTATGGAAGAGGCCCGAACCCAACAGTGGGACGTATGTGGGCTGCGATGATGATAATAAAAGCACAGGTCTATGAGCAGTGTGTGTGTTATCAGTGATGACTTCATCATCATCTTGCTCTTATCCCAATTACTTGGGGTCGACGCAATATGTCATCTGTTTTGACATATTGCAAAAAGTTTCGGCAATGACTTTTATGACCGGCCGCCTGCCTGACGTCAACCCTCCCTGGGAATGTAATCGTTGACCCAAATGGTACCAGATGGAGTTGGTCCGGGTCAATCTAGGGCTCTTAGTCGTCTTTTACGACACCCACGAGCAAAGCAAGGGTTGGTAGTATTCGAAGCCGCTACCACACAGCAGTTACCAGGGATGACTTATGGCACAGAAACGTGGTCCCTAAATGTAGGCCTCATAACCAAAGTTCAAAGTTGCTCAGTGTAGTATGAAGCGAACTATTCCCAGAACTTCCCGAATCTAAAATACAGAATTCCGTAGAACAACGGGTGTAACCGACATAGCACGAAAAACTAAAATGCTTAAGTGGTAATGGGCAGGCCACATTGGTAGACAAGGTCATAACCGCTGGGAAAGAAATATTGTCGCAATAAGTGGGCCGATGACCTGGGAAGCTTACATCTAGCAGTGGACGGCAAAGGCGTGAATGACGAAGAAAGAAGTATAAATGTAAAGAATAAACTCTCATATTAAACTTAAATAAATTCAAAATAAATTAAACTACCGCAGTGGTCCTGACAGAAATACAGAAAGCCCTAGACAATGAATATAGAGCATGAGCTTAAGGTTTAGGATAACGTCGGTACTACAAGAGTGTTTTATTATTCCGAGCATGCTTCTACAAGGCCACAAATAGTGGCCTTGACATTGCCGAGATGACCTTGGACCCGTCCCTACTCGTTTAGTAATGGGTGGTATGATTTAGAAGTTTATAGCGATTTTTAGAACAATTTATAGAATTTTATATTTTAAAACTAGCGAACCGCCCTCGCTTCACCTAGCTTTCGGTTGCTTTGTCCCCAAATTTAAAGCTGTAATATCTCTTCGGATGTTAATTTTGATGAAAATTTTGCAATTTTAGTCATAAAATTTTAGCGTTTATAATTGAAATTGTAAACGACTTTTTAATTTTTTTTTATAATATAGGTATATTATATATAAGTTAGTACGATATGCGTATGCACCTCGTGAGGCCTCGGGTTCGATCCGCAAATCGGCCAAAATTTTATAGTGTTATTCGAGAAATTTTATAGTGTAGTTTTATAGTGTAAAATTTTATAGTGTTAGATTCCCAAATCACAAACATAAATTTCAGTCAGTGAATGTTGGTGGCAGCTGGTGGATCATATATATAAATAACCTAGATACCGACTGAAGCGCCATCTGTCGGGCTGATTTTTGAATTTAAATTATCCAGGCCCCCACTTGGAAACATTCACAAAAATTCATTCATGTTCATCCAGCCGTTTAGTTGCAGTATGGATAAATAACCTAGATACCGTAATCGTTAAGTTTTCTTAAATTATATGATTTTCTGCGCAACTTCCTTTTTTTTTTCGTAAAAGCCTTTTTCAAAGTATACGAAAAATTAAAAAGAAAGATGGACGAAATCGGTGAAGTCGTTCTCAAGTTATGTTATTGTCCTGCCCGAACAGCGCCACCTACCGCGTCCAATTGTGAATCTAAACCATCCTCGAAGACCCTTGAATACACACAAATAATTTCGTTAACATCGGTCCAGCCGTTTAGGAGGAGTTCAGTGACATACGTACGCATACACGTACGCTAGAAATTTATAAATAAGATACAAAAATTTCTCGTTTAAAGATGTTAGATAGACAGGGATAACGTCCGCTATTTGTTATAACTTGGTCCATACACAACTTAGCCAAACGTAGTTCGCTTGGTTTCATTACTAACTTCAATAAAATGAAATCCTTCGAGTATTTTCGCGATATAGTCCTAAATAAATGATATTTCATATTAGTTAAGACTCGCTCGGTTAGTGTTTGTTTTTATTACGTATACTTATATTGTTTTATTTGTCTTCGAATATACTTACGCATTCTGAATTTGACGATGGTATAAGAATATAGTTGCCACCAAATCACTATTTGCCATATGGTGACGGAGAAAGAAAACAATTCACAACCCCCTCTATTGCCCATGGGTGTCGTATAAGACGATTAAGGAATCATCATCATCTCAGCTCATATCAGGACTGCACAGATGGCGTAGTGGTTAAGATAGCGACCTACAGAGCCAGTGTCGGGGGTTCGAATCCCACGCGGGACAACACTTTGTGCGATCCACAAATTGTTGTTCTGACACTGGATGTAATTTGTGTCCGTTAATTATATGTTTGTAAAGTCCCCCGCAATACAAGGATTATTTCCTTAGTGCAGGGTGTTGTCTTAAATAAATAAAAAAATAAAAAAAAAAATAGTTCAGACCTAATTCTTGTTATCTACTTATCTGTCATATACGTCCCACTGTTGGGCTCGGGGATCCTCCATAATGGAAGGGTATCTGACCTACTATACTATTCTGGTCAGACGTGTTGGTATAGGGTTTTATTTCGAGTTTTTCTTCTCTCGCCTAGATGTTATATGCGTTTTATATCCCTTAGTCGTCTCGTACGATCACCCACAAGTAAGATAGGGGGTGGTGAATTGTATTCTTATTCCGTCACCACACGGGTTAAGGAATATAATATGCATATAACATCTATGCAAGAGAAGGAAGACTTGAAATAAACCTCTATACTAATACGGCTGACCAGCGTAGGTTCAATTTCCCTCCCATTATGAAACAGACTCAAGCCTACCAGTGGGACGTATATGAACTTTAATTTGCCTTGGGAATCGTAAAAATGACCAGGAATTACCAGAAAAATGGCTAATAGCGCTTTCTCCGGAAAGGTAGGTAAAATAAATTTACTGTGATCGCCGACTCGCTCATCAAGTGTAACAATTATTACTAATATTATAAAAGCGAAAGTAAGTTTGTTTGTTTATTTGTTTGTTTGTTTGTTTGTTACGCTTTCACGCTTAAACCACAGAAATGACTTCAAAAATTCTTTCCCCAATGGAAAGCTATATTATCAGGGAGTAACATAGGCTATATTTTATCCCGGTATTCCCACGGGAACTGGAACTATGCGGATAAGGCGATTGAAACCGAAGCGAAGCGAGGATGGGTTTCTAGTACTAATATAATATCGACATCGTAGCTCTCGAATGGTTGCACCGATTACAATGCCATTCTTATTGGCAACTTTGGATGGGGAGTAGTTTTCAGAGGATCATACAAGTCGTCGTCCTCATGTTTACGTAAGTTCTTAACGCTAATACTATATCTGTGCCGTTAGATTTCAAAATCGGATAAATGTAAAAAGTTTTTTAATTTACAAATTTTAATTTATGATCACAATTTGAATATCCAAAAATAAGAATTTTAAAAGTTTTAAGTTTTTACTTCTGTCGGCAGTCCTCATGACTGTTGTGTGTTATTTTTACCCGAGTACGGAGGGTTATGATTTTGACAGACTATGTATGTATGTTCATCTGTTCCCTCATAGCTCCTCAGCTACTTATTAGAACCGGACAAATGAGGTATCGTTCAAAGAATCTTGATCGTCCGCTGGTTATAGGCTACATGATGTATAATTTTTATTTTTTTACCTCTTGTTATACCTACAATTGTAACCACAACGGAACAAATATTTTATTTCATTCTTAACCAATCACAACAAGAAGACATTAATATTTTAAATGAAACCATTGAAGTCTACTATTGACCGAGCGAGTCTATAAATGTCGATAATTTCCCTCGAATAAACACGTAACCTTTATTGAAATAATGTTTTCCTTTAACTGTGAAAAATTTACATAGGTTGTAATTATTTATAAAGTTGAAAATTTATTATTAAGTTTGACTAACTGATTTTAAATGGGTACCTTAATTACATACGTTAGACAAACAAAGCTGAAATGACAACGATAAAAAAACATACTCGTATAGATGCCATCAAACGCATAACTTGTAAAATACCAAGTCTCACAACTGAGTTCTTCTACCATAAAAAGTTGTGAGATCAATTTAATACCAAGTCGGTTAATTTACGTAATTAGCTAACCTAACAATTTCTTATAGTGACCATGTCAATATCAAAGATCTATGTTTTAAATAAACAGATTTACTCGGCCATTCGTTCTAGTTTTAATCACAACGAAGTTATAGGGCGTCGAAAATGCCTTGAAATAATTCGAGAAAAGGATATTACGGCAGTGTTGCGTTTTTGCCTGATTTGGCAGATATAGATAGGTAGTACAAAATAAGAACTTAGCTGATGGTTGTTTCCCGTGCGCTGACAGAGTAAACGTACAATTCTCCACCCTCTATCTTGCCCGTGGTTATCGAAACAGACTAAGGGATATAATTCATTACATCATATCACAATTTCAGTCTATTGTCATCCACTGCTAGACGTAGAGAGTGCGGTCCTGTGCCGCCTGCATCCAACGACGCCCAGCAACTTTCACCAGGTCGTCAGTTAACCCTATACCAACACGTATGACCAGCGTTCTTGTTTTGGGTTGGGTCACGATCGGCGCACTCCTCCCACCACTCCGTCCGGGGCGACCTACAAAGGGGCGTAAGCACGCACACCCACAACCCACGAACACCCGAGAACACCACGTCGCCTTCGTTGTTGGACCGACCACCGGGACAGGGTTACTTGTCATCAGTGGTCGGCCCGACGGAGCACCTCCTTTTTTGGAAATGCAATTTATGCACTATCCCCCGCCGGTGTCAGACGAGGGGGAGTGTGGGACACCGGCTATGCTTCCGGAATACCCACTAAAACCACAGCGGTCCCTTCCGCGCTTTTACGGGGTGCCGGAAAGGTCGTCTTATGACATTCGATCCCCGACACCCCTACGCAAGGCTGTCTGGCCACGTCCTGTCGTCAATCAAAGCGGAGGGAGGAGATGCGCATATCGGCGCCTCCTCCTCCCTACTCGCCGCCGGCGGAGCGAGTCAGCGGACGCAAGTGCTTCGCGTTCCCGCTCCGCGGCCTCCTTCCTTGTGATGACCTCCTCGCAGAAAGAGGCCATCGACGTCCAGCACCTGTCGCTGTCCAGCATCTCTGAGATGATGGTTGACAGCGACAGGTCCATTCCTATGACCGCCGACAGGTCGTGGCGCTGAGGCCCCCAGGCGGGACATACTTCCAGTGTGAGACGGAATACCTCCTAGTGGGGTACCCTCCCATCGACCGACATCGGGGAGGACATCGGTCTTTCCTCACGCGGTCGGCCTCTCGGCGGGTGACGGACTAATTCCCCGGTCACGTCATCCGCTGGAACATGAGCCTTCCCCGCAAACATTATTTATAATAATAATAATTCATTTCTTTATTCGACCAACCAGGATCATTTACAAATTGAATTAATAAATTATATACATAAGAACACAAAATAATATTAATGATAATAAAATTGAAATATATAGATACAATAAATTAAAATAATATTTTTACATTAGTCCCTACATGAATCATGCTGCAATGATTCAAGTACGGACAGTCAAAACGTTATATATATATATATATATAATAGGGCGTCTACATGTTGGCCGAGTGCAGGCGAGCGATGGCGAACGCCAACGTGTGTACCACCGATTTGCCTTAGTTGGCCAACGCTCGCCGTCGTTCGCCTAGTTGGCCGAGTGAATACAAGCGCCAACGCGTGGATAGCTGATTTGTCTTCACTCGCCGTCGCTCGTAATCACTTGCCTCACTTCGCCTCGGTGTCGGTTTTTGTGCACAAATCAAAGGCACTCGTCTACGCTCGGCCAATGCCGTCCACACGTTGGCCGAGTCGTCATTACACGGTTGACATCCATCGCGGTTAGACGTGTTTAATGTGATATTGTCGCTCAATATAAATGATTATATTTTAAAATTTGCATCACTACTTCTAGATATGCGACGTAAATAATTAGATCCAAGTCACCCTATGTGTTACCTATAGTATCAAAATATATCTTCATCATCATTTTAGCTAATATACGTCCTACTGTTGGGCTCGAGCCTCCTCCACAGGGGCGGGAAACTGACCTTAGTATTCCATGCTAGTCAGACAGGTTGGTATAGGGTTTTATTTCGAGGTTTCCTTCTCTTGCATATAAGTTATATGCTTATTATGTATTATATGCCTTACTTCTTTTACGACATTCACAGACAAGATAGGGACTGGTGAATTTTTTTCTTACTCCGTCACCACACGGATATATCTTACACTGTTCTATTTCTGTGAATACTCAGTATCAACCACCTTCTTTTTTTCCCACTTTACTGCGGTATACACTGAGATAATAGTTATATACGCTCATTAAATAAATAGTTGAAGCTGCAGCAACGTTAATGTCAACGTCCGTAGTGTTTCAGTGCACAATGAACACTGACCGAGGCCAACGTGTAGACACTTCTACAAACGCTCGTCAACATTGGCCACTCGCGTTGGCGTTCGCCGCACTCGGCCAACGTGTAGACGCTAGCACTCGCCTTGTACCTATTTGCCGACGCTCGCGTTGACCTAGGCTCGGCCAACGTCTGTACGGGCTATAATTCTTTTCAAAAAGTCATTGTTTGAAGTATGTAGGCCTGTTGATATTTTTTAAATTATCAGTTTTTCGATACATCAATATTTTAATTATAACAATATCGGAGTTGGATATATTAAAAAAAATATCAATATTTTTCTCCGTGGCCACTTTTTTTAGCTAAATTCCAGGAGGAAGTAATAACATGAAGTGATTTTATGTCATCATTTGTAATAAAAGCACTTTATGTGGTTTCATTTATAAAAAACAATGAAATAACAAATTTATTAAAATAATTACCGACCCTCGATAATTACTTTTTAGTATCGAATAATCAATATATCGTCCAAAAATATTAGTACTAAGTATCGATATTTTTAAATAATAATATCGATATTTCGATACATCGATATTTTATCAACAGTCCTGGTTTTAAGTATGTGTAATACACGTGTAAACATTAGAGATCATTATCAATCAACACATCACATAGATAGATAGATTCATAGATACATTCCTTAAAGTTAGAAAAAAAAGAGTGTGCGCTTAAGACCGCACGGCAGAAGTGAAAACTTCATTGGCCAATCCCAATTAGTAGTGTTTCAAAATAAAAAAGTTAAGTTAACTTTTAATTATATTACACATACATACATTTATATATACGCATATAATATAAACATGAGGTGACTTACCTATACGATCGAATCCCTTTATATAATATCAATAACAATAATTATGATTTGTGTAACGCTTATTGTTTATAATTTTTTTTTTTCAATATATATTACTTTTTCAAAATGTATTATTTTTCAATATTACCAAACCGCTAAATACACGCACTAACCTCACAATGTAAAACAGATAGACTATTAATTTAATAAAGACAATTAAGACGTAAGAATTGATCATACGAAATACAGCGATACAACTGCGAAGAGCAGCTGACTGTATCTTTCTCGCTCGGGTACACTCGGCGGTCCCGAGTTCACCCGATCGAGCGTTTCACCTCAGAGCATGACGGATCAGCCTAAATTACTACCTACGAAAAATCGGTTGTCTGTAAAGTCGGTTTATTGACGATAGTTGAACGTGACAACATCATAAGAAAATACTGATGGAATGGTTTCATTTTTCAAATGAAAATTTTAATTTTATTTGTTTGATAGATATTTTGTATGGATCAAGCCTTAAATGAAACGCCTCAGAGCGAGGTAACACCGCATACGTCATGTTTTTTCGTGTGTGCAGCCGGCTCCATCGAATTATAAGACGTTGTCACGTCAAAAATCTGTGTGCGGTGCGCCTAAAGAAGTTTTCACTTCAAAAAACCTACAACCAGCTTATTTTCACCGGCGACTGGGGCGGCGTAGGCGCAACTACCTGCGCCTCATGCCGCCCTAGCCCAGGCCGCGGGTGACGTGACCGGGGATTAGTCCGTCACCCGCCGAGAGGCCGACCGCGCGAGGAAAGACCGACGTCCTCCCCAGGGGGGGGGACGTCGGTCGATGGGGGGGGGTACCCCAATAGGGGGTATTCCGTCGGGCTGACCACTGATGTCAAGTAACCCTGCTCCGGTGGTCGGCCCAACGACGAAGGCGACGCGGTTTTCGGGTGGGTTGCGGGTGTTGCGTGCTTACGCCCCTCTGTCGCCCCGGACGGAGTGGTGCGGAGGCGCACCGACCGCAGCCCACCCACAAAAAAAAAAAACCAGCTTATTTTACGAACTTACTTCACTACACACGCAGCAATTTAATTATAATTAATATGCTTACGTTTTATTAATATTTTAGAATCAATAACTTGAAACTCAATAGTGGCTCGTCCGTACTATGTCCTAAATAAACACACATTGCTTTTATAGTGCTGAAGCATCCGAAATGTTCTTGCTATATTCATTATATAGTTTCATGTATAACTATTAAATAAAAATAGTGCGTGCGGTGCAATCTACGAATACTACAAACAGTACATCTGATGGTAAGTGTTGCTGCCTCTCATGGACAATTGCAAGGCCGCTGCCCACCGTGAAGAAAGTGAAGGGAGTGTGAATGTATGCAATGAAATTCGGCGAAAATAATGGTATCACCAAAACTCACTACACGCAAACACCATCAGAAAGTTGGGCTTCCGGCTCTCTCGCTCACCGAACAAAGCGCAGTAACAAATTGCTACTACTCGGACGTCGATTTTCTGCTTAGTGTGGTACTACCCCGGACGGACCGGCCCGCGGCTGTAGACATACAACTGTCAACAGAGTGATCCTACCACTACAAAATATTGTGTCGATCCCAAGTAATTGAGATAAGAACAGTATCATCACCATCATCATTTCAGCCTATTGTCGTCCACTCCTGGACGTAGGCCTCTCTCATGTTGCGCCACAATGTGCGGTCCTGTGGCGCCTGCATTCAACGACGCCCAGCAACTTTCACTAGGTCATCGGTCCACCTAGTGGGGGGGCGTCCTACACTGCGTCGTCCGATACGTGGTCGCCATTCGAGAACCTTTCTTCCCCAGCGGTTGTCGGTTCGTCAGCGATGTGGCCTGCCCATTGCCACTTCAGCGTGCTAATTCTTCGTGCTATGTCGGTTACACCCGTTCTTATGCGGATTTCCGTATTCCGGATTCTATCTCACAGAGAAATCCCGAGCATAGCCCGCTCCATAGCACGCTGAGCGACTATGAGTCTTGATATAAGGCCTACATTTAGGGACCACGTTTCCGTGCTGTAAGTCATCACTGGTAACACGCACTGGTCGTAGACCTGTGTTTTCAGACACTGAGGTATGTTGGACGAGAAGAGCCTCTTAAGTTTTTCGAACGCTGCCCAACCGAGTTGGATTTGTCGGCTGATCTCTTTCTCGAAATTGGATCTACCTAACTGGACTGTTTGTTCGAGGTAAAGAACGAGGAAACAAAAAAAAGAACAGTATATATAACTGTTAAACACATGATTTTCTTTACATCATAGTTACATACATTCTTTTTGGGGGGTGATGGAGTAAGAATACTATTCATTACCTTATCTTGCTCGCGGGTGCCTTAAAAGACAACTAAAGGTATAATCCTTAATAGTCCTCCATCATCATCAGTGGCGGCTGGTGGGTCAACAAAGTGGTGGTGCTCTTTACTTGCTCACTTAGTATTAAGATCAGAAATTGCAATGGAACAACAATTTATAAAAAAAAAAACATTTTTTATTATTTTCGAATTCATTACATTTTGTAGGTATACATGTGAAGAAACATGTAGTTTTATTTGCTTTTCACGCTTCAATAAATATTTATAAAAGAGTTCAAATCAAAAGATATTTTTTGATTTGAACTCTTTTTATTAAATTTATCGAGGGCCTTGGCGGTCCTGTCAATTTTATATCAACTTTATTTTGAAAAGTTTTATCACGCTAGGCTCATTTACACTCCCACCACACACAGTACACGAAGTATATAATAGAACTAAGACCAAAATAAAAAAAAAACAATTACTTAATGTAAACAAACAATATTTAACGCGTCACAGGATACATCGAAATTATATCTACTTACGTCGCAGCCGCCAGGCAAATTTCGTCGAAAGTCGAGTGCTCTCGGTAATGTTCGGTTCGTGCGTGCGGCGCTCGAGCAGAGACTCATTTTTAGGTATATTACTATGAACTATTCTTCTGTCTCACGCGCCAGGCGTTTTACTCATAACTAATACAAGTTGTATTAGCAGTCCCCGTGCGCTCGCCTCAGCGCACAAGTTTTTTTTACAGGGAAAATAAGTTTTAATAGTTTAGAATAGTTTAGTAAAGCGTTTAAATTGTTTCGTCATAATTTGAAATTATATTTGTTATATGTTTTTGTATGTTTAAATAATAAATATGAATATAGTAATTTAAAATATAAAGAACTAACATTGTAATTATTACATCTTTTGAATTGGTGGTTCAGTGCACGAGCGCACTTAAGGTACAGCCGCCACTGATTATCATCATTATCACAGCTCATATACGTCCCACTGTTGGGCTCTAGCCTCCTCCACCATAGAGAGGGATATTGACCTTACTATACCATGCTAGTCAGACATGTTGGTATAGGGTTTTGTTTCGAGTTTTCCTTCTCTTATATAATAGTCCTTACTAACATTATAAATGCGAAAGTATGTTTGTTTGTTACGCTATCACGCTAAACCACCGAACTGATTTAAAAAATTCTTTCACTAATGGGAAGCTATAATTTCAGGGAGTAACATAGGCTATATTTTATCCCAGTATTACCACAGGTACGGGCACTACACGAGTAAAGCTGAAACCGAAGCCAAGTGAGGGCGGGTTGTTAGTATACATATTACATCTATGAAAGAAAAAAAATTGAAATAAATGCCTATATCAACTCATCTGACCAGTGTGGTATAGTAAGTCAATTTGCCTCCTGTGGTGGAGGAAGCTCTAGCTCAGTACTGTTGTTTTCTTACTCTGTCACCATACAGAAAGACCTGCACTATAAATTTCTTATATGATTTTAGGTTTCGTAGTACCTACATCTATATTATCTACTAGCAATCCGCCCTCGCTTCGCTTCGGTTATAGGTTATAGTCGTTTTACCCGCGTAGTACCCGTTCCCGTGGGAATACCGGGATAAAATATAGCCTAGTTTACGCCCTGATATTATAGCTTTCCATTGGTGAAAGAATTTTTGAAATCGGTCCAGCCGTTTTGAAGATTACCCGGAACAAACAGACAGACAGACAGACAGACAGACAGACAAAAATTTTTTAATTGCTATTTTAGGCATAGGTGTTGTGCAAATAACCGTGTGAGCATGAAAAAAGCCTATTATTTTGACATTACAAACTGACACTCCAATTTTATTTATTGGTATAGACTAGCAACCCGCCTTCGCTTCGCTTCGGTTTTAGTCGTTTTACCCGCGTAGTTTCCGTTCCCGTGGGAATACCGAGATAAAATATAGCCTAGTTTACGCCCTGATATTATAGCTTTCCATTGGTGAAAGAATTTTTGAAATCGGTTCAGCCGTTTTGAAGATTACCCGGAACAAACAGACAGACAAAAATTTTTCAATCTGTATTTTAGGCATAGGTGTCGTGCAAATAACCGTGTGAGCATGAAAAAAACATATTATTTTGACATTCCAAACAGACACTCCAATTTTATATATTGATATAGATGATACCCAACTAAAAATTAAATTAAAATGAATTATTGAAGCTTCTTCAAAGAGAAAAGTATCTTCAAAAGTTGGCTCCATAAACAAACTTTATTAAAGAAACAAAAAATAAACACAACAGTCAACAAACAGATCACAAAATATTTCACTTACTACGTTGCTGTTTAAGTTTATTATTTTACACACAATCTCATCCGTGTGGTGCCAGAGTAAGAATACAATTCACGACCCCTTTCTAGGCCGTGGGTGTCGTAAAAGGCGACTAAAGGGCTATTTTGTGCATACAACAACTATACCCTATATAATGGAGGAGGCCCGAGACCAACAGTGGGACGTATATGGGCCATGATGACAATGACGACGACACAATCTTATCATTCATTATCATGATTATTATACAGCTCTATGCTGTTCGCTGCTGAATGTAGGCGACGAGCAATACGGGGGTGAAACCATGCGAATTAGTTAGTTATTTATAAATGGTAATTAATAGGCATCGAGCAAAATTGGTTATTAATAGAACATCGCGTATCAAGGGTTCCACGAAGTCGGCGTGATGAATGACAACTCTGAGATAACAAAAATGGTGGTTTGATGTATTGTGAATGTTATTATCACTGATAATATTGTTTATGCCATGGGTATTGAAACAACATTCATTACCTAGATACTTAATCAACCGACGCGATGCTTACACAATTAATGAATCAATAAATAAAGCATAGAGTTGCTTTTTAAATTAATTTCCTATCGAAAAGTAAGTCGGAATGTGTGCTATGGCAATACTCGTCACGCTTAAGTGATTTATGGTAATTTTGGCGGGAATATATGTCATGTGGCACTCTTTTAATCATTATTTTAGTGTTTTACAGTGTTACATTGAATAATTTAGCTGAAATTAATATAAAACGTAGAAAATTCTGAAGTGTAGTGAATATGATATTATGATGAATTACGTGCATTTTCGTGTTCTACTAAAATTCCCAGTGAAATCGTTGATTTGGTTATCAAAATCCAAACAGCAGCAACAGCCGATCTGTATTATATATTATTATTTCACTGGATCGGTGTCATTCTATCAATCAATGCAGTCAAATACAAAGAAAATAATAAACGATGTTGCAAATACTAAATTTATATTTTTCAAATGCGTCGCGAATGAATGGGTTTAGGGTGGCAATTCATAGCTGTTGTCACTTGCAAACCCAACAGCCGTGTCATTGAGCGTCGTAAAAATAGAAAAAAAAATACACGTCGAACGTTCTGGTACAAAATACTGCAGTATTGATTCGCTACAAAATATTATTACAAAGTTATTAAGTTATTGTGTAAGTATTTATAAATGTAGTTATAATAATAAATAATTTTTTTCCGTGTGATGACGGAGTAAGAATACAATTACACACACCAATACACACCCTATCTTGTTCGTTTAAAAGACTACTAAAAGTACATAATATGTAGGTAACATCTATGCAAGAGAAGGAATCCATACTAATATTATAAATGCGAAAGTAAGGATGTTTGTTTGTTTGTTTGTTTGTAACGCTTTCACGCTTAAACCACCGAACCGATTTCAAAAATTCTTTCACCAATGGAAAGCTATAATATCAGGGAGTAACATAGGCTATATTTTATTCCGGTATTCCCACAGGAACGGGAACTACGCGGGTTTAAGCGACTGAAACCGAAGCGAAGCGAGGGCGGGTTGCTAGTACTCGTAATAAAACGCTATACCAACCCATCTGACCAGCATGGTATAGTAGACCAATTTCATTCCCTTTAGGGACGAGGAGTGGAACATAGGATAAATGATAACAAAATTTATCATCCATTCCTTACTCCTGTGAATCGTATAGGACTAGTAAGGGATGTAAAGAGAAAACATTAATGATAATTTGTAATCACTATTAAAAATGAAAATCTCACAAGTCTTATGTTAACTCGTCTATACGGCTTAGTATAGGAGGTCTCTCGCATTATAAAGGAGTTTTGTGCCTAATATATAATGTAGCCTTTTTTTTTTGTGGGTGGGCTGCGGTCGGCGCGCCTCCGCACCACTCCGTCCGGGGCGACAGAGGGGCTTAAGTACGCAACTCCCGCAACCCACCCGAAAACCACCTCGCCTTCGTCGTTGGGCCGACCACCGGAGCAGAGTTACTTTGTCGTCAGTGGTCGACCCCACAGAATTCCCCCTACTTGGGGTACCCTCCCATCGACCAACGTCCCCCCCTCGGGGAGGACGTCGGTATTTCCTCACGCAGTCGGCCTCTCGGCGGGTGACGGACTAATCTCCGGTCACGTCACCCGCGGCCTCGGCTAGGGCGGCATGAGGCGCAGGTAGTTGCGCCTGCGCCGCCCCATTCGCCGGCGGCGAATCTCCTCATCGAGGCTGCGCTCCTCGCGCAGGCGATCCGCCGCCTCCTTCTGCGAGATCACTGTCTCGCAGAAGGCTGCGACCGCGTCCCAGTTCCCGACGCTGTCGACCATCGTCCTAGCGATGGCCGGCAGCGTCAGGTCTGCACCGATGATTGCGACGAGTTCACGGCGCTGCGTGGCTCAAGCGGCGCAGGCCTCGAGCGTATGCTGCGCCGTGTCCTTGTCGCAATCGCAGTGGTGGCAGGACGGTGTACTCTCCCTATATAATGTGGCCTTAGAAAAAACCGGCTAAGTGCGAGTCGGAATCGCGCACGAAGGGTTCTGTATCATCATCTATAATATTTATTTACTACCAACCCGCCCTCGCTTCGCTTCGATTTCTGTCGCCTTATCCCCGTAGTTCCCGTTCCCGTGGGAATACAGGGATAAAATATAGCTTAGGGAGTAACCCTGATATTATAGCTTTCCATTGATGAAAGAATGTTTTCAATCGGTCCAGCCGTTTTGAAGATTATCCGGAACAAACAGACAGACAGGCAGACAGACACAAAAAAATATAAAGTGATTTTTAGGCATAGGTATCGTCCAAATAATCGTGTGAGCATGAAAAACGCCTATTATTTTGACATTACAAACAGACACTCCAATTTTATTTATTGGTATAGATAATATATTTCCTTTCATTTGAATATTTATTTTATTTTGTTTTTAGTATTTTTTGTTATAGCGGTAAGAGACATACATAATTTGTGAAAATTTCAACTGTCTAGCTATCGCGGTTCTTGAGATACAGCCTGGTGACAGACAGACGGACGGACTGACAGCGAAGTCTTAGTAATAGGGTCCCGTTTTTACCCCATGGGTACGGAACCCTAAAAATAAAAGAAGTTCTTAAAATGTATATTAATTGTTTTGTTAGTGCTGTCATAAAGGAGTAGCAAATAACAATTTGTGCTTCCCTAACTGGTAAAGGTTTAAGAATACAGAATCATACGCAACTTTGTTTTGCGTATGAGCAGGGGGCGGTGTGGTCTCATTGAAGGAGTCCACCGCTTGGCGCGTCGACGCCCGCCGAGACGTCATTGCCCGTTGGGCAGTCCGGCTGGAGGTATTGACGGGGCATGGATGCTTCGCCAAATACCTGCACACGGTTGTGAGGAGGGAGAGCACACCGTCCTGCCACCACTGCGATTGCGACGAGGTCACGGCGCAGCACACACTCGAGGTGTATGCCGCGTGGGCGGAGGAGCGCCGTGAACTCGTCGCGATCATCGGTATCGACCTGACGCTGCCGGCCATCGCTAGGGAGATGGTCGCCAGCGTCAGGAACTGGGACGCCGTTGTCGCCTTCTGCGAGGCTGTCATCTCGCGGAAGGAGGCGGCGGACCGTATGCGGGAGGAAAGACTCCACGCGGACACGGTCCTCCGCCGGCGACTGGGGCGGCGCAGGCGCGAGTACCTGCGCCTGATGTCGCCCTAGCAGAGGCTGCGGGCAACCAGACCGGGGATTTAGTCCGGGCATCCGCGGAGAGGTTAGCTTCGCGACGGCGATCAGCGTCCCAGTAGGGGACGTCGAAGGGAGAGGGTACTCCCTCAGGGTATTCCGTCGGGCCGATCACTGATGTCACCCTGCTCCGGTGGTCGGCCCAATGACGAAGGCGACGTGTCACGGGTGGGTTACGGGTGTGCGTGCTTACGCCCCTCTGTCGCCCCGGACGGAGTGGTGCGAGGAGTGCGCTGAGCATAACTCACCCCCAAAAAAAACTTTGTTTTGCGTATTTCCTAATTTATTTATTATTTTATTAGTATTTCAATTTTTTTTTTTGGAGAAACGCACTGACTATTTCGTGTGAAGTTTTTTACGACCATACCTATCTATACCAATAAATAAAATTGGAGTGTCTGTTTGTAATGTCAAAATAATAGGCTTTTTTCATGCTCACACACACGCTTATTTGCACGACACCTATGCCTAAAATACATATTAAAAAATTTTTGTCTGTCTGTTTGTTCCGGGTAATCTTCAAAACGGCTGGACCGATTTCAAAAATTCTTTCATTAATGGAAAGCACTAATGAAAGAAAGAAATGAAAAGAAATATCAGGACGTAAACTAGGCTATATTTTATCCCGGTATTCCCACGGGAACGGGTATTACGCGGGTAAAACGACTAAAACCGAAGCGAAGCGAGGGCGGGTTGCTAGTAGTAAATATAATAAAAACAATATTTTAAAGATAGACCTCTAAACTGTTAGTGAACAAAATACACATAATCAAGGATAACTCAAAAACTACTAGTCAAATCTTTGTCAAATTTAAATAGGAACATATCAAATACACCAGCTTTTAAATAAAATTAAAATCATCAAAATTTGACAAAAGTTTTTAGATAACACATAAAAATATAGACGAATAGAGAAGCCTACTTTTTTTGAAGTTGGTTAAAACAGTAAAGTTATTTTTAAAAAGAAAAATATTACAGGGGCAATAGGGCAGCACCAGCACTTTGAAGTGTGGTACTTTACTGGGCAAACTATGACACCAACTGCAATTGACTGCACATATGGAGCAGTGGTTAAGATACCATACATACCGTGCCAATGTCGTGGGTTCAAATCCCATGCAGGACAACACAAATTGTTGTTCTGAGCCTGGGTGTGATTTGTGTCCGTTAATTACGATTGTAAAGTCACCTGTTACACAAGGATTATTATTTTTTTTTATTGCCAACGGTGGCAAACGAGCAAGCAGCACACCTGATGGTAAGTGATCCTGCCGCACATGGACCTTTGCAATACCAGGGGCATAGCCAGGCCGTTGCCTACCGTGAAGAAAATACTCTTCTTACACCTCGTTTAAAGAGGGATATGTCATAGCGCTCGGTAAACACAACAGCAGATAGTTCATTCCAGAGCTTGCACGTTCGTGGGAGAAATGATCGCTAGAAACGTACAGTTGAAGACCATAACGTTTCCACGTGAAATGGATGAACCCTGCTACGATGTCGTGTGGTACGTTGGTAGAATGGTCACGGTGGTACCAAATCAAACAATTCCTCGGAGCACTCCTCGTGAAAGAGTCGGTAGAGTACACAGAGTGACCCAAAGTCTCTCGGCTGCTCCAGCGACTCCAATCTGACCGTAAGATTGGGATCCCCGACGATTCGAACAGCACGTCTTTGCAGGGAGTCAAGTGGGTCTAGCTTATATTTGGGCGCACCTGCCCAGAGATGTGAGCAGTACTCCACATGAGGACGAACTTGTGCTTTGTATAGCACAAGACGCTGTCTCGGTGTGAAGTACCGCCTGACTCTGTTCAGGGTTCCTTAGTGCAGGGTGTATTGTCTTTAAAAAATTATAGCCAGTCCATCTGCCAAGTGTAGAGATAACGACAATATGCCAGCCACTTTGGAGTACACAAAAATATATAAGAAAAGTTTAAGTTTGAACGTAGGTATCGTTTTAAAGATTCTGTTCATGTAGAATAAAATAATCGAATATCCTTAGAGTTGATATAATCTGTACATGAAACGTGAAGGAAATATATTCGGAAATTGAACGGCTACTTAAACTGTCGGTCCTAGCAATCTATCAGTCTTGTCAAAACCACATTCATCGGAGCCACGAGAAATGAGAACTTTAAAATAAAAAAGTTTGTGTGTACTTATGATCGCATGTAAGAAGTTATACATCTTTGGTGTAACAAGATAAAAATCTTTCAAAAAATTTTATCCTTAGCGTTATCCTGTTTGTAGAAAAAACGACACTATTAAGAGAAGAAGGTATTTATTACATTTAATATTTTATTATGCGCTTTATTTAGTTGCGCGCGCACACCGTCACAAATGTCAACCATTTACGCGCGCAACTTTAAATATGCTATCAGGTAACTTCAGGTTGTCGGTTTTTCGTGACAGTGTGCATGCGCATCGTAAAAATTTACTCTTATTATTTTTACCTAACACGCCAAAAGTAGTATAACTTCAAACGAACTAGATAAGTGCTGCGATTTCATACGATCCTATCGTATGAAAAAATCCAAAGGTGATTAAATTGCTTCCAATAATTTCGAATTTTTTTTTTTTTTATTACAAACGGTGGCAAACTAGCAAACAGTACACCTGATGGTAAGTGTTGCTGCCGCTCATGGACCTTTACAAGGCCGTTGCCTACCGCGAAGAAAGCGAAGGGAGTGTGAATGCGTGCATTGAGGCTCGGTGATACCAAGGGCACCACCAAAACCCTCCACACGCAATCACCCTCAGAAAGTTGGGCTTCCGGCTCTCTCGCTCACCGAACGAAGCGCAGTAACAAATTGCTACTACTCAGACGTCGTTTTTCTGCGAGAGTGTGGTACTGCCCCGGACGGACCGGCCCGCGGCTGTAGACAGATAACTGTCGACAGTGTGGTCCTACCACTCCTGGTGGTAATGTGGTAATTTTATTCAGATTTTTAATATGGCTACAGCTCTCCCAAATCTTTCAGGGTGACGTAAAGACGTCGTGAAGCCCCTGCCGTATCAGCCTTCCCTGCCAATTGATTTGGGCCAATGCCTAGCAAATTGATTGATCGATTTAATTACGCGTAGTACACTAAGTAAAAAAATTACTTAGCGTTACAAAACTACATATATATATATACAATTGACAATATAATTGACTATTTTTGCGTCAATACCTTACAGCATAGTTCTTCTGTACGTGTATATGTGACGCAGCCTTTCCTAAACAACCGAACCGATTATGATGATTTTTTTTATAGTGGATACAAGAATGATTTAGATAAATAATTAATTGGACACGGCAGGCGGCACTGCGATCGATTTCAATAAGTTCCAGTACTTTTTTTTTAGTTTTGTATAGAAGTGTCTGTTGGGCCGGCTAGCATTATTTAAAATTGATTATACTTAGACGTTTCGCATTTTATAAGCATCCTACAATTTTCGATAATGTACAACAACGCAGAAGACTCAACATACGTAAATCGCTAATCACACCTTAAAAATTGCTAACTTTATGGCCCCACACGCCCTAATTTTAAGTCTCGCGGTCTTCCGTCAATTTCCTGCACGAAATAGTAATAAATCAATCTGGTAATCATTAGACCCCCAACTCGAGTTTTAACTTTTATGACTTCAAATTAATTTTTAAATCCTTACTAATATTATAAATGCGAAAGTAACTCTGTCTGTCTGTCTGTCTGTCTGTCTGTCTGCTACGCTTTCACGTCTAAACCACTGGACCGATTTTGATGAAATTTGGTACAGAGATGGACTAAAGCTTGAGAAAGGACATAGGCTACTTTTTATTGCGAAAAAATGGGTATAAGGGGTTGAAATAGGGGATGACATTTTGTATGGAAATTCGTCATTTTCGATGATAGAACCACGAATTTTTGTATTAAGGTACCTAATAATAAATAAATATTCGTTCAAGCGTTTTGGAAATTTCATTTACATGGGGATGAAATTCAACCCCTAAAATACCAAAAAGCATACAGCCGAAACCACTGGGCCTAGAAACGTATTTTTTTTTTACACCATCGTATCTTTTAGGGTGCACGAGCACTAGCAAAGGATTTTTGGAAATTCACCCCCTTAAGGGGGTGAAAAGCATATAGTCTTTCACGTCTAAACCGATTTTGATGAAATTTGGTACAGAGATGGACTAAAGCTTGACAAAGAACATAGGCTACTTTTTATTGCGAAAAAATGGGTATAAGGGGTTGAAATAGGGGATGACATTTTGTATGGAAATTCGTCATTTTCGATGATAGAACCACGAATCTTTGTATTAAGGTACCTGATAATAAATAAATATTGGTTCAAGAGTTTTGGAAATTTCATTTACATGGGGATGAAATTCAACCCCTAAAATACCAAAAAGCATACAGCCGAAACCACTGGGCCTAGAAACGTATTTTTTTTTACACCATCGTATTTCTTGGGGTGCACGAGCACTAGCAAAGGATTTTTGGAAATTCACCCCCTTAAGGGGGTGAAAAGCATATAGTCTTTCACGACTAAACCGATTTTGATGAAATTTGGTACAGAGATGGACTAAAGCTTGAGAAAGAACATAGGCTACTTTTTATTGCAAAAAATGGGTATAAGGGGTTGAAATAGGGGATGACATTTTGTATGGAAATTCGTTATTTTCGATAATAAAACCGTGAATCTTTGTATTAAGGCTCCTGATAATAAATAAATAAATATTCGTTCTAGCGTTTTGGTAGTTTCACTTACATGGGGATGAAATTCAACCCCTAAAATATCAAAAGCATACAGCCGAAACCACTGGACCTAGAAACGTTTTTTTTTCACCATCGTATTTCTTGGGGTGCACAAGTACTAGCAAAAGATTTTTAGAAATTCACTCCCTTAAGGGGTTGAAAAGCATATAGCCTTTCACGTCGAAACCACTTAACCGATTTTGATGAAATTTGGTACAGAGATGGACTAAAGCTTGAGAAAGGATATAGGCTACTTTTCATCGCAAAAAATTGGGTATAAGGGGTTGAAATAAGGGATGACATTTTGTATGAAAATTCGTCATTTTCGATGATAGAACCACGAATCTTTGTATTCAGGCACCTAATAATCCTTACTAATATTATAAATGCGAAAGTAATTCTGTCTGTCTGTCTGTCTGTCTGTTACGTTTTCACGTCTAAACCACTGAACCGATTTGATGAAATTTGGTACAGAGATGGACTAAAGCTTGAGAAAGGACATAGGCTACTTTTTATCGCGAAAAAATGGGTATAAGGGGTTGAAATAGGGGATGACATTTTGTATGGAAATTCGTCATTTTCGATGATAGAATCATGAGTCTTTGTATTAAGGCACTTGATAATGTATACATAAATATTTGTTCGAGCGTTTTGGAAATTTCATTTATATGGGGATGAAATTCAACCCCTAAAAGACAAAAAAGCATAAAGCCGAAACCACTGCACCTAGAAACGTAATTTATTTTTTTACACCATAGAATTTCTTAGGGTACACGAGCTCTAGCAAAGAAATCGCGAAAAAATGGGTATAAGGGGTTGAAATAGGGGATGACATTTAGTATGCAAATTTATCATTTTCGATGAAAAACCCATGAATCTTTGTAATAAGGCACTTGATAATATATAAATAAATATTTATTCTAGCGTTTTGGAAATTTCATTTATATGGGGATGAAATTCAACCCCTAAAACACAAAAAAGCATAAAGCCGAAATCATTGGGCCTAGAAACGTAATTTTTTTTTTACACCGTAGAATTTCTTAGGGTACACAAGCTCTAGCAAAGAAATCGCGAAAAAATGGGTATAAGGGGTTGAAATAGGGGATGACATTTAATATGCAAATTTATCATTTTCGATGATAAAACCATGAATCTTTGTATTAAGGCACTTGATAATATATAAATAAATATTTATTTTAGCGTTTTGGAAATTTCATTTATATGGGGATGAAATTTAACCCCTAAAAGACAAAAAAGCATAAAGCCGAAACCACTGGGCCTAGAAACGTAATTCTTTTTACACCGTTGTATTTCTTGGGGTACACGAGCAGCGAGCGAAAATCACCACTTAAGGGGGTGAAAATCGTATAGCCGAAACTATTGGGGCTAGGAACGTAAAACTATGTAGTTCTCTGTATTGTGCAATTCTCTTTCTTTTGTTGTAAATGAGCTCTAAGAAATTAGTTTTTGAAATTCAATCTCTATGGGGTTCAAAAATGTATATCCGAAATCATTAGGCCTAGAAACTAGGGATGTGAAAAAATAATCGATTTTTATAATAATCGATTATTAATCGATTTTTTTTGTAATAATCGATTTCTACAATCGATTATCAAAATAATAGAAAATCGATTATTTTTATAATTAAATCGATTTTCCTAAAAAAAGAAGGTAATAACAATACTGCGTGTAGTATTTCATACTATATTAGAAGATGAAGCTCACATTTCCTAAAAAAAAATCATCATAATCCTGTTGGGAAAAATCGATTATTTTATAATCGATTATTTATTTTTAATTAATCGATTATTTTATAATCGATTTATTTTGAAGAACAAAATATCGATTATTTAAAAAATCGATTATTTTCCCTCCAAGTCACATCCCTACTAGAAACGTGAAATTTTGTACAAAGTTCTCTTTCTTGGGGAAAGTGCTCACTAAAAAAGAGTTTTTGTAATTTTACCCCTAAGGAGGTGAAAAGCGTAAAACCGATATCACTGAGCCTAGGAACGATCATTTTAGTACATGATCGGCTTTCTTGGGTTACCCCATTATTTTTTCTTAATGCTCGCTTATCAAGATTACTTTGGATCGACGCAATATGTATTTGATCCTCTGCCATCGTAGATATATTGCAAAAGTTCTTTTAGCAACATCTTATGACCAGCTGCCTGCCAGACGACATAGCTGGCTAGATGGCATCACCAATTGGTCCAGGTCAATGTAAATCTTTGTCTTAGTAGTATTTTGCGACACCCACAAACAATGAAAGTGTTATAATATTCCTAGCCGTAAGTTAAAATCAAGATATTAATCCAATTTTCTATCTTTAGAAATAAACAAATTTGAAGCGTCTATTTGTTGTCAAAATAATAGGTTTTAATAATGCTCACACAATTATTGGCACGATACCTACGTCTAAAAAACCGGCCAAGTGCGAGTCGGGGTCACGCACGAAGGGTTCCGTACCATTATCTATAAAAAAGGGGAAAACTGGGTTTGTTGTATAGGAGTCCCCTTAAATATTTATTTTATTTTGTTTTTAATATTTATTGTTATAGCGGCAACAGAAATGCATAATTTGTAAAAAATTCAACTGTCTAGCTATTGCGGTCCTTGAGATACAGCTTGGTGACAGACAGATGGACAGACAGACAGCGAAGTTTTAGTAATAGGGTCCCGTTTTTACCCTTTGGGTACGAAACCCTAAAAACGGCTCAATTTTTTTGTCTGTCTATTCGATACGGGTAATCTTCAAAACGGCTGGACCGCGATACTGATAATACTTTACCACCAGGTCTACCAAGCCTTACATAAGGAATAACTTAGGCTATATTTTATCCAAGGCTATATTTTATCCCGGTGTGGCTGGAGCAACTGTGAGAATTTAATCGACTTTAAAATTATTTCACTAACGGAAAGCTAATTTTAAGCGTGTAACATATTTAGGTTTTATTCCGTGTGGTGACGGAGTAAGAATACAATTCACCACCTCCTCTCTTACCCATGGGTGTCGTAAGAGATAATTCAGGGATATATTACGCATATGACATCTATGCAAGAGATGGAAAACTCGAAACAAAACCCTATACCAACCTGCATGACCAGCATGGTATAGTAAGGTTAATTTCCCTCCTACTATGGAGGAGGCACGAGCCCAGCAGTGGGACGTATATGAGACGAAATGATGATGAACATATTTAGGCTATTTTTTTATCCCAATATTCCTACGGGTCCGGGCACAATGCGGGTGAAATATATAAATATATAGATATAAAAATTAATTTACGAATGAAAACCTACATTATCAGCGAATAACAAATAAAGGCTATTTTCATCCTGGTGTTTGCCCGGAACGAGAACTGCGAGAGAAACCGGTGGATGTTTACCAATTTTTAAAATTCTTTCAACAATAGGAAGCTACGTTATCAGCGAGTAACATAGGCAATTTTTATCTTGGATATTTGTGTGGGATTTGTTAGTACAATTTTTTTTCCACCTATGTAGACTTATAATATCAGCGAGTAACATAGGCAATTTTTATCTCGGCATTCGCATGGGAATGGGGTCTACGTGGGTGAAACAACGGTCGTTTGATCAATATTATTCTTTTTCACCAATGGAAACCTATCATGGATAATGTTATTATCAGCGACTAAGGATGGCCATATTTATCAACGTGTTTCCACGTGAATTTAAACTACAAGGGTGGAAGTAATATTCAAATATAAAAATTTGTGAAGTTATTTGGACCTTTCTTACTCGATCACGCGTAAACTGTTGACCAGATTTGGATGAAAATTGACACACAGATAGAGTATTTCTTAAATTAAGAAATATCATCACCATCATCATCACAGCCCACGTACTTTCCACTCTTGGACTCGGGTCTCCTCCATAATGGGAGGGCATTTGACCTACTATACCATGCTGGTCAGATATCTGTAGGGTTTCATTTTTCGAGTTTTCCTTCTCTTGCATGTGTATATATCCCATAGTCGTCTTATACGACATCTACGAGCAAGATAGGGAATGGTGAATTGTATTCTTACTCCGTCACCACAATAACACAATAGAAAGAAATATGCAAGCCAACTTTTACGCGGGCGAAGCCGCGGGCAAAAGCTAGTAGCTTTTATAAGTTTTTTTGCTTTGATCAGATTTAGTAGTCCCATCAATACTCCGATCTTAATACTTTAAAGGATTTATACTTTTATTCTTTTAAATTAATATTAAAATTAATTTCTATATCTCTATCGAATTTTGTTTATGTCTCTCTGTGGAGAACGAAGATCTGCTTATATAATAAGTAGAACGAATATTGACCTGCTATACTAGGTTTCTCAAAGGAAAACTTCATCATCATCATCATTTCAGCCTATCGCCGTCGCCTGGATAGGCCTCTCTCATGTTACACCACAAAGTGCGATCCTGTGCCGCCTGCATCCAACGACACCCTGCAACTTTCACCTGGTCGTCGGTCCACCTGGTTTTTGCGTCCTACACTGCGAGGAAAACTTTAAATAGGAATATTTATCATCCTTTTCTTACATAGATGCATATATCCTTTAACCGTCTTCCGTCGTTTAGTAGCGGAGTAGAAACGAGCTGAGAAGATATTTTTTTTATTTTACTATTTTTTTTTAAATCATTAATTGCCTATGGGTGTCTTAAAAGAAGAACTTAAATAAAGAACCTATAATATGCAGAAAATACTTATCATCATTCATCATCATCATTTCGGCTCATATATGTCCCACTGCTAGGCTCGAGCCTCCTCCATAATAGGGTTGGTATAGGGTTTTGTTTCGAGTTTTCCATCTCTTGCATAGATGTCATATGCGTAATATATCCCTTAGTCGTCTTTTACGACATCCACGGACAAGAAAGGGAGTGGTGAATTAGATTCTTACTCCGTCACCACACGGAAAATATTTATGCAAGAGAAGGAAAACTCGAATTAAAATCCATAGCTCGTTTGATCAGCGTGGTATATTATTAGGTCAATTGCCATCCATTTTCCAGCTTAACCGTGGGATAAATATAAGCCGTGATGATTTTGATGATGGAAATGTTTCATAGTTATTACTCTATACGACCATTAGGGATGTAAAAAAATAATCGATTTTTATAGTAATCGATAATTTTTTTGTAATAATCGATTTTTATAAACGATTATCAAAATAATAAAAATCGATTTTATTTACATTAAAATTAATCGATTCTTCTACTGCCAGATTTCCTAAAAAAAAAGGTCATCCCGATACTGCGTGCAGTGTTTCATACTATATTAGAAAATAAAGCTCTCATTTCCTAAAAAAAATCGTCATCATAATCCTGTTGGGAGAAAAAATTTATTATTTTATAATCGATTATTTATTTTTAAGAAATCGATTATTTTCCCTCCAAGTCACATCCCTAACGGTCATACGTTATACAATTTGCAAGTGATCTCTGGAGTAGTTTACTATATGGACCTTGTAGCAACTCGAGAAAATATCCGTGTATTCAGGCGTTTCCGCCATACCTACTATAGCAATCAATCTTAGGCTCACATATAGGCCCCATTAGTTCTCCCATATCCCTGGTGCTGTGCAGCTGCGCTTATCGTAACTGCACGTCTCCTTATTTATTGACTAACTAGTCAATTTTACTTCATGTCGCCCGCATTGCGTAGGGGGGAAGTGGAATCAATCTCTTCCAACTTCTTCTGTTTAACTTTTTCTAATTAAATTTGTTGCGGGTCCCAAGACAATTAAAATCATTAAATAGCTTTTATTATTGCAATATTAAACTTAACTATATTACTAGCGGTATTGATAACCAACAGTATTAATCAAATAAACGTAACAAAAGTAAAACGGCGCTATTAAAAATTCAGTTCGCGTCAGCGAATAAACTTGAGAGTACTTTAAATTGAGTCATTCGGAGTATTTGAACCGAGTCCGTTGCCATTACGTACTGGTTTCAAATGTAAGTAGTACTATGATAGTAAAAAAGTTATGGCGCATCGTACGCGGTGAGAATTATTAGATTTATTTTTTGATGCGATAAATCAATAGAATTATATGAGTTTCGAATCCCTAATTTATCTCTTGGCAATGTGTTATCGCCTATCGTAAGTTAGCGATTTTGAGAGCTCTGGCAACATTGGTAGCTTACAATTACAATTGCGAGATTCCGTAACGAAAAACGAGTATAATTAGCGGACCCGAACTTGTAGACGGCATTCGATCCGGGTTGAGAGCCCTCAGCGCTCACCCCTAGTCCGCGTCAAGCTGTCAAGGCCATCTGCGGCCAACAGCTGTACACACAAAAAAAAAAAACAAAATGTAGACGGCATTCGGTTGTGATTTGTTGTCTGCGATAGAGTTTAGTAGGTATACTAGGTATATTTGAAAAGGAACAAAATATTAAGTTGTAAGAAGTTAGTTTTCTGTCATGTGGTGAGGAAGTAAGAATACAATTCATACCCTAACTTACTCATGGGTATCGTAAAAGACGACTAAGAATTAAAAATTGCACATCTGTGCCAGAATGAGGCAAACTCGACGTAAAACCGTATGCCAACATGTCTGACCCGCGTAGTAGGCTAATTATACTCCTAATATGGAGTAGGCTCCACCCCAGCATTGATACGTATAGAAGCTTTGATGATGACGATGTTCGATGGAACATATACTGAGAAGAGAAAAAAGAACAATCAATTTATTGCTTGTACTAGACGCGGTGGCCATTGACCGCTATTAACTTATTGGATTAATACCCCAAGGCATTTCAATGCGCCATAAATAAAATTTATCGCCAATGAATCTCAGTATCAAACTATGACAATAATATAAAGGAGACGTTATTTATTAGGACGATTTTATGATATAGTTCATAAAGACAGATAATAACGTGTTAGTAATAAAAGGGCTTTGAATATCTCCACTAACACGTAATCATAGTAGAGGTGGGTATAAAATATACCGTGTAGCGAGTAAGAATTTAGCATCGCTTTTCTTGCCTTTAGGTGTCATAAAAGACGACTAAAGGATTTATTCTGCATATAACATTTAGGCAAGAAAAAGGAAAACTCAACATAAAACCCTATATCAACCTTTTCTTTGAGGGGGGCTACGGTCAGCGCACCCGCTCGGCTCCATCCGGGGCAACTGAAGGGCGGCGCGCGACCTCATAACTCACCCGTAGCCACGTCGCTTTCGTCGTCGGGCCGATCACTGGTGCTGAGTTCCTTATCTTCAGTGGTCGGCCCGATGCAATGCCCTGAGATACTCTCTTCTCTTCTCTCGACGTCCCTTTCCCGGGACGTCGGTCGCCGTCAAGCGATCAGCCTTTGTGGGTGACGGACTATCCCCGGTCCAGTCACCCGCACCCTATATCAACCTGTGGTATGGAGTCTCCTCCATCATGATAATTTCGTACTGCAAAATTTATGACGAAAATCCGATTAAAACTCGAATTCAGGATTACTCAGTCAGGAGATATAATATAGAGCATGTGCCATGAGAAAACAAGCAGATAAACAACATACATCACGCGTAATTGAAGCCAGTTTCCGTTGACATTGATCGATAGATTGAAGAGGACAATGGTGTTAATCTTGTTGTGTGTCAAGTAAATTACGGCATAGATGGCGTAGTTTCTGTGTCGTGATAGAATAAGCGGGAAACTGC
Organism: Lymantria dispar; assembly: GCA_032191425.1. Classification (NCBI taxonomy): domain Eukaryota; kingdom Metazoa; phylum Arthropoda; class Insecta; order Lepidoptera; family Erebidae; genus Lymantria; species Lymantria dispar. Next base: position 5,683,670 of record CM063445.1, on the reverse strand, counting down.
CTGTGATGTGAGAAGTTCTTTTTTAAGACACCGAATATTGCATCCTTGTAATGCGGGGGACTTTACAAACGTATGTAGGATGGCGTGTGGAGATTAGCCACCCTACAATTGTGTTGTGGTTGGCGAATGAAGATGTGAGAAGAAGGCGAAGAAGAACGAAGAGAATTATTTGTAAGACTGACGATTTATTTACATTCTTCTAAACTATGTACAATAAATTGATAATAAGCTCGTGACGACCGTACAAGTGTGCGAGCTGATATCGTATGTCGACTGAATGAATAGACAGTTTTTTTTTTTTTTTTTGTGTGTATTTAGCTGTTGGTCGCAGATGACCTTGACAGCTTAACGCGGGCAATGGGCGAGCGGAAGGCTCTCAACCCGGTAAGTAAGTTAAGCGAACATCGCCCGAGGGCTCCCCCTGTGGGGAACGGACCTCGGCTCGGGGCGTCGCTGAAAGCAAAGTGGGTGTGGCCACGTTTAGGTTAATGACTTTTACGCGCCGTCGGTGTCGACCTCGTCGGCGAGGCCGATACCGCGGAGTTTTATGTGTTATCGCTGCGCGAGCTGTGTAGGCCCTTTCTTGGGCGATCGTAATAGCATCATCCCCTTCTTCAAGGAGATGACGGGGTCGTCGGACCGCGGATATTTTTGAGGGGATGTAGTTTACCGCCCCAACCACTAGTGGATTGGGGTGAGTCATGGCAGAGTCAAAATAGCGCTGGGAGCAACGCTTCTTATACTGCCTGATGGTCGGCAATTCGAGGTCGATGTGTAGATCGACATTACGAACGAACCACGGTGCTCCCGTTGCCCGTCGCATGAATCTATTTTGTAGTGTTTGTAACCTGTGGATCCTGTTTGGCCTAACGTGCGCGAACACTACACTGGCATACGTCATGATCGGCCGTATGCAGGTAGTGTATAATCGGACTTTATTTTTAAGTGATAGTTTTGATTTTTCATTTAATAGGCAGTGAAGGCGTCCCATCACGAAGGCGGCGCGCGCGCGGGCCCGCTTCAAGTGGGACAGGAAAGTGAGTCGGTTATCAAGGGTCACACCTAAGTACTTGGCCTCACTGCTCCATGAGACAGGTCGGCCGAAGAGAGTGAGAGGAGGGATGCTGTCCGGAGAGCACAGCACGGCAGTTCGTTTAGTGAACATGACCGCTTGGCTCTTCTCGGGGTTAATTTCTATTCTCCATTTCCTATACCAATTGGCAAGGGCGGTAACCGTTTTTTGGAGTGTTTTGACTACGGTTGTCGGGGACATACCTGCACAATAGAGTGCGGTATCGTCGGCGTAAAGCGCCGTGTGTACACGAGTGAACTTGGGTAAATCGCTTGTATACAGCGTAAACAAAAATGGGACGAGGACCGAGCCCTGTGGGACACCGGGCTTGAGAGGGTGGGAGGTCGACAACGTCCCTTCCACCCTGTAGCGAAAGCTGCGATGACTCAGATAGTCATGTATTATTAGAATTAAGTATTCGGGGATTTTTAATAAATATAATTTGTAAATTAAGCCCTCATGCCAAACTTTATCGAAAGCTTTCGCTACATCTAGAAATAGTACACCAGTGTACCGTCCCCTGACGAACTGACTACTGGTGTATTCTACTAATCTATGTACTTGCTGAACACAGCTGTGCTTAGCACGAAAACCAAATTGCGCGTCCGGTATGAGTTTATTTAACTCTGCATATGAGCGTAGCCTACTGAGTACTATTCGTTCGTATAATTTACCTAAACTTCTCAGTAGGCTAATAGGTCGATAACTATTGGGTTCGGTACGTTTTTTGCCGGGTTTGTGGATTCAGATTACCACGGCCTCTTTCCACTGTGAAGGAAAGATGTTATATTTGAGGGCTGCATTAAAAATACAACACAGTAATATTATTAAATGGGCTGGGAATAATTTAATTACTCTATTTGTAATACCGTCCGAACCCGGGGCTTTCCTAGCGTGGAGACCCCTAATAAGCGACTCGACTTCGTCGGTGCTCACTGTTGGGATAGGCAATATGCCTATCCCAACAGTGTGTTGTCGTTATTTATATTCGATCGCGACAAAGTGGTACGACTAGCCACTTCCGAATTAATAGTGTTGTAGTGAGTCGCTTCTTGTTCGTATAATGTACTCGGCGTACACTGAAGCTCTAGGCTCTCTGCCAGACATTCAGACTTTTCGTCATCCATGAATGCCGGCGGTTGATTTATTCTACTGAGGGGAGGGAGTGTGGACACTACATCTTTTTTGAGTGAGCGGGAAAGCTGCCAGAAAGCTGTGTGCGATGGCTTCAGCTCTTCCAAAGTGGCGTCCCATCTGCTCTGTCTCATATTATTGATTTCGGTTTTGACCTCCCTTTGGAGGGCCCGCAGGCGCTTGCGGTTCTCCTCCGTGGGGTATCGGTCGTACGCGCGGGTTGCGGCGTTCTTTCTTCTCAGTAGGTCGCGTACGTCACTCGGCAGTTGCCATCTACGATCGCTCGTATCCGGCACCCGCCGCGAGCAGTCGTCAATTACCGACTGCACGTGACCCGTGAGTAAATCGATCGCCAGGGAGGTTTCTTCCTCGGACTTTATGTCCTTGGGAATCTTATCAAGGTATGCCGATGAGGTGGCCTTGAGATTTCTCCCGAGCCGTGCCCAGTCGGTGGTCAACCTTGTTGTTACGTTATTGTGGCCTGAGGGGCCGGGTAAGCGGGGGGCGAATTCCAGAGTCACCGGACGGTGATCTGAGTCTAATTCGTGTTGTACTTCTATTAAACATAAACGTAAGTTTATATTTTTGAGAAGTACTATATCTAATATGTCTGGCTTGTGGTCGACAATGTTAGGGTAGTGAGTCGGCTCTAATGGCGCTATGACGTCACAACCTAATCTGTCAGCGTATAACTCTAAGACTTTACCCCTCTTGTTCGAACTATGACAGTTCCATGAGGTGTTCTTGGCGTTAAGGTCACCGCCAATGATGACGGCGCCGCCCAAGTCAAGCAATGCCTAGAGATCGCTCTCCACTAGGTGTTTACCGTCCCTTCTTTCGGGTGACAGGTAAGCCGAGACAAATGTAATTGGCTGATGGCCGGTGAGCGCTAATGTGCATACTGACGCTTCAATGTACGCCAGAGGTGGCGGATCCACAGGCGTGCAGTGCAACGACCTCCTATAGTAGACGAGTGTTCCCCCTCCTCGCGAAGCGACCCTATCATTGCGAACTATATTATAATTCGCAATTCTAGGGTCCTTGTTGAAAGGTTTGAGAAACGTCTCTTGTACCATAAGAATGTCGAGTTGTTGTTCCCTAAGGAATGTACCTAACTCGTCCCTCTGTGAGCAGAGGCTATTCGCGTTATATGTCCCTATCTTTAGGTATTGTGGTTTGACTCTGCCGGGAGTGTGCTTATTCATTATTATTTGAAACTAAGGGACCCCAGACGTTCGAGCAGGGGTGAAAACTTTATGGCAATATTAAGGAGGGCGAGGTTATTGCCCTCGTTCCTCCTTAACTCTGCAGCGACCTCGCGGATTTCTGCGAAGTCGATTAATGAGGCAAAATTAGCCACTAGGACTAGATCCAGGTCTAGACCTTGTGGGGTCTTAGGGAGCGCGTGTGAAGCTACCCTAACTGGTGCGGGTTTGGCGACGGGAGTGCCCATAAGGGGCTTAGGTTGGCCCCCGGCGGGCGTTTTATGCCCAACCGTTGGCGGTTGGGGTTTTGGTGGGTGCGTGAAGGGGGGTGGGGGGAGGAGGGTGGCGTGCGCGGTAATGCGGGAAACGCCTCCCTACTTTGTGTAAGGGGGCGAAACCACGCATTGTGAGTCGGGAGGGGGGCGGGCACGAAGGCCTTATTGTAGTAGCGAGCCGGGCCCGTTGGACGAATCGTCCTTTTAGGCGCCCGTGGACAACCGCGGAAGTTGGCCGGGTGGCCCATCTCCCCGCATAGCACGCACGATGGCGGCTCTGTGCAGAGGGACAGGTCTTTGGGTCTCTCACACTCGCTGGTGTGATGGTTTCCCAGGCACTTGACGCACCTTGGGTGGGCATAACAATTGTTAGATGTATGACCATACATCTGGCATTTATGACATTGAGCCATAATGCCGGTTTTGTAGGGGGGCTCTACAGTTACGCCCATAAGTCCGCACACATGAGTGATGCGGAATACCCGTTTACCCTCGGGGGTGTTGTCCAGGCAGACTAAGATCATGTTCATGGGTGCACGTGCTTTGCCGCGCACCATTCGGTGGACCTCCCTCACGGGAAGGTTTTGGGCCTTGAGGGATTCGAGAATCTTCTCTTTGGCGAATTCACGTGGGACGTTCTTTATCACGGCCCGTAGGAATTTGTCCTCGGGCATCGTGTATGTATGATAGGGGATGCGTTGCTCCCCTAACATTTTAGAGAGCGCACGGTGGTCGTCGGTCGTGTTGACCTCGACCTTGATCCCCTGTGCGGTGGATCTGGCGCTTTTGTAGGTTACGCGGTGCGTGTTGCACCACGCGGAGATGGAGAACCACCTCTCCTTGTCGCGTATGTACAAGGGAGGGGGGGTGAATTTTCTGGCGGCTGATGTTGTCGCCGCCGTGGTGGTTTTGACCGTGGGGGCCTTGTTGGCCGTGGCGGTCTTGACCCCACTCGTGGAGGGGGTAGGGGCACCTTGCTCCTGGAGGGGAGCAGCGGGTGATGGTGTCGGTGTGTTTGACTCCTCTACGGGAGCGACCTTGAGGGCCTTGGCGGCCTTATTTTTTCGCGCTCTGCGGCTGCGCTTGCGGGACTTGGCCTCGCTAATCCCCTCGTTGGGGGAATCTTCCTCTTCAGAGGAGGTAGAGGTGGGAGCGGAGTCGTACTCCATCTCAGAATTATTTGCGGCGCGCTCACTTTCTTCCCCGCTCTCTGGGGTGATAGTGGCGGCGGGAGATTCCGGACGCGATGGTGTGCGCTCCGGTAATCGGTCATGGTACTTGCGGACGATAATCGCCCAGATCTCCTCATCATTGAGTAGGTCTTCGATACCTACGTGTTGCATGGTGAGCGGTTAAAACCACTATGCTATTGGTGAAAAACTAAAATTGCTAAACCGCGGTCTCCTAACAACCTAACACCCCGGGGGGGAACCCGGGGGTGTGTGGGGTGTGTTCCCTCCCAACCGGGGTAGGTCGGGAGGATGTGCTTGCGACACTAGGGTGTGCCCTAAGCTAGTATCCACCGGCCGATCTTATTGTGCCTGCGTGGTTCCTAACAGCCCGAGTGTAGGGGTGGTATGGGCCCTTGCGGGCAGTCACACCCAAACTGATACCCGAGAATGGGAGTAGGGAATAGGTAGGGTGGGAAGGAGATAACCGGGGTAGACTAAGGGTCACCCCCAAGGTCTACTGATCCGGTCCCGTCCGAGTTGATCGCCTCGCCCTGAAGGAGTCGACTCGGGGCTTCGCCTCACCCGGCTTCGTTGACACCGTAAGGTTTCCACCGGGGACCAAGAGAAACTTGGTTTTGCCCTTAAGGGGCCACTATGACTTTATCTGACTTTATAGAAATAGATATTACTACCTGACCTCACTTTTGAACAGTGGACAGTTAGTAATAGCTGTGAGTGACCCAATGTGTCTTGAAAAAGACGGCTTGAGTCACCACTGTCGTCCACCGAAGAAACGCTGCCGAAGTTGGGACCGTTAAAAAGCGCGCGAACACTCGTAACGGAAATTTTATGCTGAGCGATGCCACATGTGCACGCCAAGACGGACGACCGCAGTATGTTTGTTGAATAAATAGACAGCAAAAGGCGGTATATATATATATATACTAGCATTCAGTCTGCGTGTGGTCCGAATGTGCACGTGTTCCAACAGGTGCAAATGATATCACCGCAGGTGCAAATGCAGGTGTCAGGTGTGTCGCACATCTGTCAGCTGTGCACGCCAGCTGCCTCGCACCTGCGTCTTCTTGTATGGGCCAATCTTCATTAGCGAAGCGGATTGCTTCGCATTGTTGGGTTGCGGTCCAAGTTATCTTAGTGGCGGATAGTCGCCACACGTATATTCAACGGATACAAATTACGCTACAAACTCGGAACGACAACTTGTAATTTGCATAAAATATTGCCCTGTATGGAAAGCCTTGTTGTTTCCTTTTCACCCACATAATCCATTAGAGGAGACATGAAGTCTTTCTTTCATCATGTGAAGTCTTTTTTGGGACAGGATATAGACATGGTATAGTCACACCCAGCTGCATCATCCGAGTGACGAAATGCCGGCGCGTAACGCCATAACCTGTTATACACGTACGTCATTGTTATCAGTACCCAGTCTTTGTCGGGTGATGGGTTCTCTTTCAGATACCAGTTCCCGCTGATGTCCAGGCAATAGATTGTAGTATTGCCGCGGCATCGTCTTCACGTGATATGCCTCTCTAAGCGTGGCCGACCGAGACATCGGCGGCGGAGCGTGTCTCCAGAGAACTCAACTCTTCAAAAATTCACAGCAGGCATATCGTAGTTTTGGGTTTATACTTCAAACATATCGTATTTTTGGATTCTTACTTCGTCACCGTACGGAATCAAGTAGATTATTAAATATTAATTAATTAGGCAGATGATTTATCGAATATTTGATATTTAGCAAATGCAATCTGTTGTTAGATATTGAACCAATTAGTAGTGTACGGATAGAATCTTAATCAAAAGTTGCACTTGGAGTTGGAGCGTTCACTAGATCTTAATTGAAACTCAGTATACTGTTACGTTGAATTAAATTCTAACTGAAAATTTTAGCAATTTAATGTTGAATAATTATAATTTTTACATATAGAATCATTTTCTTCATCTACTGGCAATCAATGTGTACCAAAATATGGGTCAAAATTTAATAACAAATTTTCTGCAGCGGGTAGTTCATTATAAACATAGTATAGTAGTAACGTTGACTTGTTTGGACGTCAGACATCTTAGTCCGCACGTGACCATGAACGCTGTAAAGTATTCGAAAGGTCGGACAACCAAAAACACAAACGTGATAAAATCCGTAGTTTTATTTACAATGTGTAATAGGTACTCGCGTAAACATCAGAAATCATTAAGTGAAGGAAAATTCGAAATAAAACCTTATACCAATCTTTTCCAGGCGGCGCATGCGCGAGTATCTGTGCCTAATGCCGCCCTAGCCGAGGCCACGGGTGATCGGACCGGGGAATTTAGTCCATCACCCGCAGAGAGGCTGACCGCGCGACGGCGACCGACGTCCCGGAACAGGGACGTCGAGAAGTGAGGGTACCCGAAAGGGTATTCCGTCGGGCCGACCACAGACGACAAGTCACCCTGCTCCAGTGGTCGGCCCAACAACGAGGTGACGTGGGTACGGGTGGGTTATGGGCCCGCGCGCCGTCCTTTCATCGCCCCGGACGGAATGGACCGCGCGTGCGCTTATTATAGCCCACCCATAGCCACCCAAAAAATACCAATTCGTTTAACTAACGTTGATCTACTAGGTCAAATTCCCTTCTATTGTGAAGGAGGCTTGAGCCCAGCAGTGAGATGTATATGAGTTGAAATAATTATGATGACCAAAATATGATGGCCATGTAGGGCCACGGTGCTCACAGTTCTCTGCTTGCAGCCATAAATAGGTCCAGCTCGACCAGTATCGAATCTGCTGAAAATACTCTGGCAAAAAATCATCATCTGATGTGTAGCAATTTGCTTTTAGTCTTCCTTCAATGTGCAAGAGAGTTGGCAACCCAAAGGCCATCTTATAGAATTGGCTGTGGCTCCTTTTTTAACAGTCTATGGTCCAATTACACTATAGACTAAACACCCAAGCCAACGAGAGGCCGATGATGTCATATCCTCTAAAACTGTACCACTCTATCATCATCTGGAGGAATGGCCGGCACCTAGTTTTCTTCGGTGGAAGAAAAAAAGTGTTATTCTTCTAGTATTGCAAATGGCCATGAACAGTATTTACCTCTTACCATCGGGTGGGTTCCAAGCTCGTTTGCCACCAAAAGCAATATAAAAACATTACAAACACCTAAATTACTAAATGCAAGTATATGTACAGTAAACGTCTAAATATTGTGGCGATGGGTTTAACTGCAACTTAATTTTTCATAGGAATTGTAAACTGTGCCTATGTATTGTATTCATCGGACAAATTCATAATACCAACTGCAGTCGCCAACCCGCCTGTTAACCATTTCGATTATGACATTATTCGCAATTCGTGGACAGGCCTATGTCCATATGTTATATAGTTAAGTATTAATATTATTATAATTAAGTAGTTGTAACTTGTAAATTGTATATAAGATTTAACTTTGTATTGTAGTATAAGTGAGGATACTGGTCTCTGAAATACAGCATAACAATGCTAGTTTAGGGGCCAGAGAAGTTATGTCTTGTAATTACCTTATCTAACCAATAAACTCTTATTATTATTATTATATGTGAAAAGGCCACAATTGGATTGTAAGTTGCCTCAGTCACCACACAAAAAAAGTTATATTTAAGATTATTTTCAACCAACCCAGCAATGTAGCAGCCTTCTTCATTCAAGACGCTTATAAAAACTCTAGACGGAAAAACAAACCACCACGTTTCGCAGACCACCTATTGATATAGCTATAAAAAGCTAATGTTACAAATTCGAACACTTCTCCAATGTACATTGAAAGCCACTCAATGCCACTTAAAGCCCCGCTGAGGCTGTTCTACCCGCAAATGCAATAAGCTTTATCATGTTAAGTCATAAGCTAGGCACTCTGAATACTACTAAAACAATAACGAGATCTTAAGTGTTCAGAAAGGGTATTGCTCTACAACATTTCTGTGTGTGTGTGTGTGTTGCCTAGACGGGACATTGTCGATGCATTGTCCAAGTAACACGGATGTTATCATAACAACTGCTGTGATAACGAATTCGTACGAGAGCAATATTAAAATATATTACACTATGAACACGTAGCACTAGATATTATTTTAAAACATTTAACACTATTTAAATTAATACAGTATGTTTAAGTTCAATCCCATTCAAAATTGAATCGAGCCAAGATGCGTGGTATCGGACTCCCTTTCATGTGTTGAATGAGTAATAATACAATTCACCATTCTGTTTCTTGTTCATGGGAATCATGGGTTTTGTAAAAGACCACTAAAGGCTATAAATATGTATGTAACATTAACGCAGGCGAATGTAAACTCGAAATAAAACACGTCTGACCACGTGATCAATTGCCCACCTATTTTGAAAAAAAATAGAGCGCTAATGGTAAATACTGGTAAATAAAGAGACTGTTGAAGGCATACATAAAACTCAAAAATTAAACTTGGACACAGTGTATGCCCAACCTTTAGTCATTCAGTCATTACCTAGGACATTATACATTTTTTTAATGGGACTAATCCCACCACACATTCCCACCATTGTAACTCCTGTAAGCCAGGATCCACAATGGTCTCCATAAATGACACCGAGGTTTGACCCTCAGGCAGTCCCGGGATTTGGTTTTAATTGTCTTCGGACCCGCAACAAATTTAATTAAAAAAGATTAAAGAGCAGGAGTTGGAAAGAGAGATTCCACTTTCCTCCTAGGCAAAACGGGAGACAGGAAAAAAAAATTACTAGTCAGCCAATAAGGAAAGAGGTATACAGCTACGATAAGCGCAGCAGTACGGCACCACAGATACGGAAGAGCTTAACGGGGCCTATATGTGAGCGTTAAGATTGATTGCTACAGTAGGTATGGCAGAAACACATAAACGCACGGAAATTTTCTCGAGTTGCTACAAGGTCCGTATAGTATACTACCCCACAGGAGACTTGCAAACTGTTTAACATAAGGTTACGCTCGTTTCGCCAGAGATCGCACTCCCAGAGAATGTGATGTGCTGATTGTTCATACTCTTGGTCAGATGTGGAACATAGACATAGGACATTATACATATACAAACTCGCACCTATATCTTAAATAAGTAGGTAGGAGACTAGGCACTTCTAATTTTTTTGCCAGACTTTGGTTCGGTTGCACCCCGTTCAAACTCAACGGGGCGGTGAAAGGAGCGTATACCTATTACCATTTTTAGTATTTCCATTTACTATGTCATTATAGAGCCTCAAAAACCTTAACATGAAGTCTGTTACCTCTACGGGTTGCTTAAAAAAAATTGTATTAATACTTGGAAAATTACATTCTGGCGAATCTAACATGACTTTTAGAGTTGTTACATACAAAACCTATTAGAAAAGTGTTCATTAAGCTATTACCACCATTTATTATATTACCTCCTCTATTACTTTGCGCACGAATAAAGGGATACCATCATAATTGCCACGCTTGACAGGTGATATTATACGTTATACAAGAAAATACCGCTGTCTACTCTCCTGGTTCTAGCCGATTTTCACGATACCCACGGGTGTCGACATTTGTATTCTTCCCTGTCGCCGTACGAGTTACACTATCGAGCTTGTTAGAATATGATTAAAACTTAGTTGCACACTTTATTTAAATAGCTGTAAACATTGTCTAACCGCACTTAAGCAAGTACAATTTCAAAATCATTAAAAGCACTTCTCAAAAGCTTTTAACCGCATCGCAGATCAATTTGAACTCTTGTGGCAACGCACACTTCGATCGTTCAATCCAGGTCACTGGTTCCCACATTCAGGCACTAAAATGCAACTTTGTTTAAAGCAAAGTTATTATTTACTTCTCATTAAATGACAAATTAAACGAATCTCTTGTTGCGGCTACATAAAATCCGAATCGTAGTTTACCAGTAGTGCTGCAATATTGATTTTACTATCCAGGTCAGGTAATTTTCTGAAGCTTTCATTCTAAAATGCAGATTTACCCCGTTATAACTGTGCAGCAAAACTTGATTTTGATATGCTGCCAACATTTTCGAGTAATACATATTATTTTTCGTGTGGGGAAATATTAAGAAACAAGAATAAACTACACAACTTATCTTTTAATATCTGGTTGATCGAGAAAAAAAATATTATACATTGCTGGGTATAATTTTTTTCGTAAAAGGTATTTTTGACGAACTTATTAAGATATACAGGGTGTATCAGGTTATGGAACAACTGTTCGAGTATGTTGTAGTTTAACGGTCATAGATCGTAATTAGAATGTACATTACACAAAAAACAATATAACATAAAAGTCTAAGAGTCTATGCCTTAAATGTTACTTATTATGTAGGCACGTACAGACAGAATACATGTAGGCATGTAACGCTTCGACAGTATAATTTCATTCATTTATACCTAGAATTGCGCAATGGCTTCAATGAGCGTAGGTAAGAACGGCGAGCCGTCAACGGTCATCGGCCGATCAGCTGTTTTAAAGCGAAGTTTGTCTCGCTTATGCGAACGTAATCATTGACTTATTCAATTTCTAATGAAGATTTAATAAAGTATGAATATGTTGCGTATTAAGTATCATTGACTTTATACATTTCAATCAGATTTACACGAAAAAGCGATGACAAAATTGAAAACTTTACATGTCTCTAATTCCTTAACGAATCGATAGTTTTCGTTCAAGTTATTTTTCATGGGTTCCTACCACCATTACCTATCTCCCTTTTGACGAGTTGCCCCATGACCTAATACAACCTGTATATTAATAAAAAGTAAAAATAATGAAATAATGAAAAACATAACAAAAATTATAAAAACAGAATAATAATAACACCGAGATTCCATCTCACGCTATTTGAATGCGACTGGACAACTGCCCAATTGAGTTATTGTCACTCTTGACGGCGACGCCTAAATTTAAGTTCCTATTCTATTGACATTTATACATACAAGAATTGCTCGTTTAAAGATATAGGATTCATAGTCTCAACAGTCTTTTATTTATCACTCATTATTGTCAACTAACGTGTGATGAATTCTCATTGTTTTCTGGTGATATCGTAGTCGGTTTTCACCACGGGCACATTGGAGGCGGCGATACATTATTTTGTTAACATGTCGATAATCACAAAGCTAAATAACACCACTACAATCATTTGCCAATCTATCTAACGGGTCGCCCTAGCCGAGGTCGCGGGTCACCGGACCGGGGATTTTAGTCAGTCACCCGCAGAGAGGCTGACCGCGCTACGGCGATCGACGTGCCGGGACAGGGACGCTGAGAGGTGAGGGTACCCGAAAGGGTATTACGTCGGGCCGACCACTGACAACAAGTCACCCTGCTCCGGTGGCCGGCCCAACGACGAGTGTGACGTGGGTACAGGTGGGTTATGGGCCCGCGCTCCGTCCTTTCGTTGCCCCGGACGGAAAGGACCGCGTGTGCGCTTATACACGTGCTTAAATCGTGCCCACCCAAAAAAAATCTATCTAACGAGTGTGGTATAATAGGTAAATTTCGATCCTCTTGTGGTCCACTACAACAGGATAGAAATTGACCTACCTGCTGGCCTAACCATAACATTGTGACGTAGCTGGATTGTAAAGATAGAAAAGAATACGAATAAATTGTATTCTCATTCCGTCACCACACCGAGATCACTTGTTATATTTTTAGAATATAGTTTTCTTTAAGTTAAATACCTTCAGTGTTATCCAAGTATTGTTATTATCATTAGAAGGGTTTGTATAACACTAATAATATTGTCGTATCACGAATGTGATATCATTACTGCTACAGTATCATTACCGGCTCCTATTATCATTAAGAACGCTGGTAACGACGAAAGGATTATGGGCGTGACACATCCCTGATATGTAACGATGATATTCATATATATATTATAGTTTTTACTATGTGGATGACCGAGTTTAGTTTTGCCTAGAAAATATATTTAGATTTTCCGTGTGGTGACGGAGTAAGAATACAGTTCACCATTCCTTATCTTGTTCATGGATGTCGTAAAAGACACATAATATCTTTGCAAGAGAAGGAAAAATCGAAATGAAATCCTATACTAACCTGTCTGACCAGCATGGTATGATGGGTCAGATTTCCTCCCATTGTGGAGGTGGCCCGAGCCCAACAGTGGGACGTATGTTTGCTGCGATGATGATATTTAGATAATAAGCTTTCCTAATTTTTTCTCATACAAAAAACTTGAATAGTTAAACATAAAGCAGTGAAGAGGACTATGAACATACAGTTGCTATTTTTAGGTATTTGAATAATTTTTTGGACTAAAATTTGTTAGACAACCCATATGCAATATATTTATTGACATATTAAATTACATAAAAAATAAGTTTCATCAAATAAGCATCTCGGTGAAGGTCGTTGTATAGCGGGATCCTATACTACCACACAGAAAGTGTTTAAGACGCACAGCACACTGTACATGCGCCAGTTATAAGCAAGTCGATGACGCGAATCCATAAGATTTTTCCTGCCAAATAGTGCCCAACGTGGCTAAAGTAGTTTTCACTTCAATAAAGGAAAATCAAGAATCGAACTGGGCCTGTCTAAATTAAAGGACTGCTCGATTTCCTAAATAAACTATTTTTGTTCTCGATGGCTTGGCTTAATTTACCTCCATATTCAAATTTCATGGAAGCGCGGCTGCCTTTTCTTTGAAATGTAAATTAATTTCTCGTATAAACACATACGTTCTATTTTCACGTTGAACAATTCTTTTGGCAAGTCACAAATGATAGGAATTATTCCTTAGTGCGGCAAGTTGTAAAAAAAATAAATATACAACTTATATGGTTATCCTAGCTGACTCTACAAAAGAAACTGTTCTATACAAATTAAAAAGATAAAGATTTCTTTGAATTATTAAATTAAATCCACCATGGTACTGCGATCGAATGCTGAATGGATAATTGGATCCAATGCGTATAATTTTGCAATAAAATCTTTCCGTGTGTTGACGGAGTAAAAATACAACTCACCAACTTATATCTTGCCGTGAGTATCGTTAAAAACGATTAAGAGATTTAATATGTATAACATCTATGCAAGAGAAATAAAAAAAAAAACTTGAGAGGTGTCAAGGGACACCCGGATGGAACGAAGTTCCTTTCGATTAATTAGTGAAGGAATTGTAATAAAATTTTATTTTTTTTAAGTTATAATAATATTTTTTTTTATTATTAACAAATATAATGTTATATAAACTTAATCAGTAGGCTCAATTTTCGTAATAATTGGCTTGTGGTAACTGAAGTAGGAAACATATGTTTGGGATTCTATTTTATTTAAATGTCTTGAAAAAACTGCATCAATGGTAGTATTATATTTTGTTGTTGTATACACTCAACAAAAATAATCGTCGCGACACCACACTGTTCAATGCGAAATAGAAATGAAAATATCTGGCTTGGTTTCTATAAGAGAGAGAGAGACAGACAGAGAAACATACGATGCCGCACAGCTTACAATAGCTTACTATAGCAAAAAGTGTCGTGACAACTTTTCGTAAGAATTTTTTCCGTCTAGCCCCCTTTCACAACGCGCGATAAGGAACTTCGTTCCAAATACAGTCATGGCCATGTCGGTGACGCGAACCCATAAGATTTTCCTTTACTAAAAGTGGTAAAGAAGTTTTCACTTCAATAACACGAAATAAAAACCTATCAATTACGTCTGATCAACGTATAATAATAGGTCAAATCCCCTCGTATTTTGGAGGAGGGTCAAGCCCAGCATTGAGACCTATATGCCCTGAGGGTATATGATATAGTTCAATGACCTCGAGGTCTCATAGTACAAGTTCCTGCTAATGGATTTGCACACACGATACATTCAGAGAAGTATTTTTAGTGAGTAATTTGAGAAAATAAATACAAGGCGTTTAGGCGCCTATGGGCAAATCTATATAATTCTTGTGGTTATTTTCCCACGCTACTGTGCAAATATTTTATCCTATACTGAACAAATTCTTACTAATACGTATAAAACAATTGAAATGTGTTTGTAAATAAAACCTTTTAGCAGAATATTTACATGGTTTTATTATCCCGCAGTGGTGATGGAGTAAAAATTGGAAATGTAATTGTTAACAAGACGTGAGGTGGGAATACCGGGATAAAATATAACTTATGTTACTCTCTGATATTATAGCATTCCATTGGTGAAAGAATTTCCGAAATTGGTTCGATAGTTTAAGCGTGAAAGCGTAACAAACTTACTTTCGCATTTATAATATTACTAGCAACTCGCCCTCGCTTCGCTTCGGTTTCAGTCACCTTACCCGCGTAGTACCCGTTCCCGT
Source organism: Lymantria dispar (assembly GCA_032191425.1). NCBI lineage: Eukaryota > Metazoa > Arthropoda > Insecta > Lepidoptera > Erebidae > Lymantria > Lymantria dispar. Next base: position 5,668,468 of record CM063445.1, on the reverse strand, counting down.
GGGAATATTGGGATAAAATATAGCCTATGTTACGCCCTGATATTATAGCTTTCCATTGGTGAAAGAATTTTTGAAATCGGTTCAGTGGTTTAATCGTGAAAGCGTAACAAATAAACAAACTTACTTTCGCATATATTATATTAGTAAGGATTATGACAACGAGAAGACCGTATGTTTTCTCGGGTTCGAGAGAATAGAACTTAAGTGCCTGCTATGAGGTGACGATGAGAAGTGTGACGAATACGCATAAGTTCATAAATTTAACAGCTATGGCTTATCTGTTAAAGTTATTTACTCGCGAACTTTATGTGAATTTCAAAACCCTGTCATAGGAAGTTTCACTTCAAAAACGAAAGGTGTGTACATATTTTTATTTGTATTTATGATGAAATGAAACTATTTTTAACATCAGAACTCCTCCCGTGACTATAAACAGCGAAAATTGTTCATAATTTTGGGAAAGGGCAAGTCCAATAGAAACGCGATAAAACCCGTAAAAATAGTTTTATTTATAATGTGCAATAATCGCTTAAACATCAGAAATAAAGTATTTATATATCCTTACTAATATTATAAATGCGAAAGTAAGTTTGTTTGTTTGTTACGCTTTCACGTTTAAACCACCGAACCGATTTCAAAAAGCCTTTCACCAATGGAAAGCTATAATATCAGGGGGTAACATAGGCTATATTTTATCGCCGTATTCCCATGAGAACGGAAACTACGCGGTAAGGTGACTGAAACCGAAGCGAAGCGAGGGCGGGTTGCTAGTATTTGTAACATTTGCGTAAATATCTAACACCATTATATCACATATTACACATGGTTTCGGGTTATTTGGTAATAGATCTAATGAAAATATCTTTCTCGTTCTTGATCCAATTATATTATTTGGTGGAATATATTCCTTTATTTTGTTTATCAGATACCATATCTGTCTTAACGCCCTTTCTGTTCATATCATATTTCATTTAATTCATACATTTTCTTTATTCTTCTTATAGAAATATTTCCTATCAAAATGGTGTATAATTTTTATAGGAAGCTTGTCAATTATAACCATGAGGTAACAAATATGATTTTTGGAGCGAAAGTATATTAAATGAATTTTCAGTTACATAAAGGAGGTGTAAGCTGAAAATCAGGCCCAACGTGCTGTGGAAAGCTAATTTACTTTAATAGGATGAAATCCGTGCTTAGTAGTAGGATGTATATAAGCTGGAAAAAGATATTAACAGTAGGACACAAGTAGGAACAGATGAATGTAAATTCAAGAGTAATGCAAAAGTTGTAGTGCACAAATTGCAAGTTATAGCGGTAGGACTACATTGTTGACAGTTGTTTGTCTACAGCTGTGTTCCTGTCAGTCCGGGATAGTACCACACTCTCGCAGAAAATCGACGTCTGAGCAATTTGTTACTGCGCTTCGTTAGGTGAGCGCGAGAGCCGGCAGTCCAACTTTCTGAGGGTGTTTGCGTGTGGTGGATTTTAGTGATGCCTTTAATCTCACCCAACCTTATTGCACGCATTCACGCAGCAGCCTAGCAAAGGTCCATGAGCGGCAGTAATACTTACCATCAGGTATACTGTTTGCTGGATTACCACCGTTTGCAATACAAAAAAAAATATTTCTATGTAAAACTTTTAGTGTTGCCTCATAGAGGGTGAGTCTACTACCGTATATCGGGCACAGCGATAGGGTAAATATGAGTCATTAGCACCCATGTTGACCTGCATGAGTAGGCTGGGTATGGTTGGAATATAATTATTTAAAAAAAGGATGGGGTATGGTAAGCGCACACACCGTCCATTCCGTCCGGGGCGATGAAAGGACGGCGCGCGGGCCCATAATCCACCCGTACCCACATCGCCTTCGTCGTTGGGCCGACCACCAGTGCCGAGTGCCTTTTTGTCAGTGGTCGGCCCGACGGAATACCCTTTCGGGTACCCTCACCTATCGACGTCCCGGTCCCAAGACGTCGGTCGCCGTCGCGCTGTCAGTCTCTCTGAAATTATAATCCTTAGTTGACTATTACGACATCACGAGTAAGCTTCTTACTTCGTCATCTGTGTGATGATCTGATCTGTGTGAAAGATACTTTGTCACCTTCATATAAATCGCATCAAAATAAGCTTTCAAATTGTGTCTCAATACTTGAATAAGAGTTGCAATATTAAACTTAATAATAAAGTTTATCGTCTTGTTAATCAAAGGAAATAAATTGGTTTTTGATCGAGCCTGTAGTGAACATGCATTCATCTTTGGCCATTATTAATTGACTAATCAATAATTTGAGATTGCTTTAATATTTTATACAACATGTTTTCATCACACATGCAATGGCTTTGAAAACAATGATATATCATTGTTAGGTATACCTAATATACCTAGATCGTATTATATGGTAGCAATACACTGTCTTCTGTTTACGATCGCGGGCCAATTCGTCCGCATTAGTATCACACTCTCGCAGTAAATCGATGTCTGAGCAGTAACAGAGTGTTATACGTCGTTCAATGAACGAGAGAGCCAGCAGCCCAGCTTCCTAGGTGTGTTTTGGTGATGCCTGAGACTTGAGGTGGTAAAGTTTGTTTGGGGTGTTGAGCGTGAGGGGCTGACGTAGGGTATAGAGGGGTCCGGCGTAAAAGGTCAACGCCAGCCACCATCAGGGCACCAGGGGACTTGAACTTGGGATTATCTCCTCTGGAAATTTGTACCGCCAAAAAACAAATAAGTTCCATCGTATTATCGTCGAACCTCTTCCGTTTCTTCTATCGCCTAGGTCGAATTGGACGGAATCTGTGTGTGTGTAAAACCATAGTTTGTTACCTAAAAAAGTTACTAGAAGAAAAGAATTACTACCTAAAAAAGATCTACTTTTCATAAAATATAATTTACTAATGCTTGACTATTAATTTCATCAAAAATTACATTTAAAAAAACTTTTTCATTGTACTGACACTCCCGCTCCCATATCTATTGCCGGTCCATTAAATTTTATTTTATTATATCTGTTTTCGTTGTGATATTTTCGTTGCATCACTAATTAATAAGCACATATTTTAGATACTAATAATTAATAGCTAACAGGCGCGATATAAGCCCCTAAAAAGAGACGCTAAACTCCGATCAACAATTTGTGAATCACACAAAACATTGCATGAAAATCGAACCCACGTAACTAGATAACTTAACTACCACGCCATCTGCCCAGCATGAAATATTTAATGTCATCAATAATTCTGTTAGAACAGGTTGAACCAAATTTTGGCTCAATAAATTCACCACTAGAGTGCGCTGTCGTACTCCGTCAATGTCAAGAGTAGAGTCACTATTTGGGAGCCTAATGAATCGCTCTAAAGGCCGCAATGTCAAAATCAATTCATGCCACCCTTTGCATTTTGGTTAAATGTTTAAAAGCTTTTGCGGTATATATACATTTTGATTCGTTTATTTAGGTATTTAATTATTTTGTGGATAGCCGAGTGACATGTTTGAGCCGACCTACTGTTATTTAAAAAAATGTGAGATCTTAAAGTAGGTTAGATTTAACTTGGCCAGTTTTAAGCAGAATTAAAATATATATATATATATATATATATACTAGCAACCCGCCCTCGCTTCGCTTCGGTTATAGGTTATAGTCGTTTTACCCGCGTAGTTCCCGTTCCCGTGGGAATACCGGGATAAAATATAGCCTAGTTTGCGCCCCTGATATTATAGCTTTCCATTGGTGAAAGAATTTTTGAAATCGGTCCAGCCGTTTTGAAGATTACCCGGAACAAACAGACAGACAGACAGACAAAATTTTTTTAATTGCTATTTTAGGCATAGGTGTCGTGCAAATAACCGTGTGAGCATGAAAAAAGACTATTATTTTGACATTTTTTTTTTCTTTTTGTTGATGGTCCACAGACTTATTGTCCGTGCCTTTGTTACATTTTTTGAGATTAATTGTTAAGGTGAGTTTATATAATTCAAGTTATTCTTCAAGTGGCATTATTACAGTTAGATGTTAAGATAGACTTGAAGTTGAGAGCTGTTCCATGTGCCATTGCTGTTGATGGACATCATGTGTTTCGGGGTTTTCTACTTTGCGCTATTACTTTAAGTTGGTGATGAAAACCCCTCTGTTATTTTGTTTCTGTTGTCTTCTATCGTTATGTTGTTTTTTATTAGTTGCTGTTGTCCTTTTGTTTTTTATGTTTTGAGTATATGTTGTTATCTATACTTTAATTGTTTGTTTCTCTGTGTTTGCTTTATTGACATATTTCTGTGTTATAGCTCCATTTCCATGTTCTGTTTGTAGCTTTTGGTTGTGTTTTGCAATTTATTTTGATGAAAGACCGAGCTCTTTCATTACCCTATAGTCGTCTCTGTATTGTATTGCCATCTTTTTGATGTATTCCAGTATGGTGCTAGATTCCTGATCTATGGACTTCCTCATGAGTTTCCAAATGGCATCTTCACGGGTGTCTGTGTAGTATGTGCAGGATCTAGTGTGCCTGGAGATGGCAACCACGGCGTGATGCATACTGTTGTGTAGTTTATGCACTGAATCACTTGTCTGGATGATGATGACGTTAGGTGGGGTCGTGTTCCGGGGTGTGGAATGTGATTTTACCGGTCTCCTTTGTGGTTTCTTCATCAAGGTCTACGAAGCCTCCGGTGGCACTAAACGCTGCCATGTGGGTTGAGATGGGTTTACCCGCCATGACCTCGCCTGTCTGGTTGTTATAGATGGTAGCCTCTTCTTCCTCGAGTCTGACCTTCAGCAACCCTTCGCTTTGGTAGTTATAAGCTTCGAGTATTTTGCTGGCGGTCAAGGCTTTGATGACGATTGTACCTTCTAGGATGGACTTGTATTCGAGGAAGGCGTTTATGTATAGGTCCATCGTTGTGTTCACCGGCCGGTAGTTGGGTGGCTTGACGATTCCTTTATCGGCATTCGTGCTTGGTTGTGGTTATTTATATTTTGACACTCCAATTTTATTTATAGATATAGATATGTTGAATAACTTTATAAAATGACTGATGTAATGAAATCCAATAAAGCAAAGAAACAGAGTTTAATATTTGTTCATAATGTTATTTTGTTCCTATAAATACATATTTGGATTTTGCATAGAACTTGGCACTCATTTAGATCTCCATTCTTTTTGCGGCGAAGCCCACAGTCAAGCATAATTTTTACATTGAACTTGGCTCTCCTTTTTTACATTTCTGTTTTTCGTGGGATACCATTATAAAGAAAATTAGGCAGGTATTGAGATTTAATGTTTTTTCTTGCGTTTTCGCTGCATGGTATGTAGTGCCGCGCGCCGCCGACAACACACCGTTGGCCGGTTGTTTAACGCGTATTACAAGTTTTTTGTATGGGGGACACCACTTATTATTTGACTTAACTTTATTATTATATTTCTGTTATATAGCAAATATGATAATACATATATAGGGATAGTTTCAAATATCTTCTTGTAACGTTGTAACGGTTCCAACGCTACAACTAAAGATTAAAAATTTGTATGGGGACCCCCATATTTTTTAACTTTTTTAATTTTTAGATTTTTTCTACGCATTGTAAATATTTATATAATTTTTTTCTACGCTTACACACAATTACCGAGCTAGACTCGAAATTTCATCCTTCTAGGTCATCTGGAAGTAGGTTAAATTTAGGTACTATATGTCAGTAAGTCAGTCAGTGCTAAAATTTACGACTTTTTGATCTTCATATCTTTATAATCGATTGAGCTAGCTTCATGAAATTTGGGATTCTAGATATCCTTATGGATATAATTAAACACACGTAGTTTTATGTGTTTACATTAAAGAGGTTTTGAGTTATAGAAGGAAAAAGTGGTACCAAGCGGTTCGTGTAATATTACACTCGGCGCCGGCTAGCCAGTCACTTTGCTTGACACGCTGCCGCGTGTCTAGATATCATAGTGTTTTAACGTGTTAATTTCTCATTTTTGATGACATTCTAAGAAATATGATGTAGAGAAGCTACTGGGGTGCAGTGAATATAATATAAAAGTTGTTTTAAAAATGTTTTCCCCTCCACCAAAATTCCCAGAAGACAATTTAGTTCATAATATCTTACTATAATTATCTTGATAAACTAACCTATTAATTAAATCTCAAAGCAAACAGATGCGCCCTGCGGTTTACGTTGACTACATAGAGATCGTAAATTTTTTTATCGTTCGTTCGAATGGCGATAGTAAAGCTAATTTACTGCCTACCAACCTATATTGCGATTTCATTTCGACTAATGAAATATTTTTCTGTGTGAGAAATAACAGAGGGTGATTAGGAGCGTATATAGTCTCTAGTTTACATGTAATGTAAAATTTATAGCGGTAGAGACACGCTATTTTTGAAGAGAAATTTTCTTTTGTCGCGTTGGGCGTTGTCGTTTTTCGTAGGGGAAAATCTTATAGATTCGCGTCACCAACATGCTCATGACTGGCATGCGCGCAGTGTGCTGTGCACCTTAGATCTTTTTTAACCGACTTCAAAAAAGGAGGTTTCTCAATTCGACCGTATATATGCTTTTTTATGTTTGTTCGCGTATAACTTGGTCGTTTATGAACCGATTTTGATGATTCTTTATTTGTTGGAAAGGGTATACTTTCCAAATAGTCCCATGATTCTATCGAAATCAGACAAGCGGTTTTTGACAAATCAATAAATCTAAAAAATTATCTATATTGTCTACATTATCGAAAAGGTTTCTTTAAAAAAAAAAACATTATTGTATGAGTGTTTTAAGTTTTCACTTATGTCAACAGTCCTCTTGACTACTTTGTGTTTTTTTTTCTGAAATCTTCTATAGGTTTGGATACCACGTGAGGGCGACGCCCCGAGGCCGTCGAAGAGAGTGGGTACCCGAAAGGGTATTCCGCTGGGCTGGCCACCGATGTCAAGGACTAGTGGTCGGCCCAATGGGGAAGGGGAGGGATTACGGCGGGTTATGGCGTCGCGCGCGGCTCTCTCGTCATCCCGAAAGGAATGGACGGCGTGCATCCGCCCCATAGTTTGCCAAAGAAAGGCAGGTTTAGATGGGCAGTAAATTCATAAGTCGTCATCGACATGATCATGTGACGTATTAACGGTAACATTATACCTATGTCTATATACCTGTGTCGATAATTATCAAAACCAGTTAAATATAAACAGTTTGAATTTACGAATTTTAATTTGAATATCTAAAAAATAACAACATAGTTCATAGTTTTAAGTTTTCTCTTCTGTCAGCAGTCCTATGAAGACTGCTGCTGCTCTGTATTTTTTGGAGTGAAAACTTCTTTAGCCGCGCTGTGCGCTTTATTTTATGTGTATCTAATAATACTGAGCTGTCACGATCGGATATGTTCAATAAAAAACCGACTCTCCATTTTTATAGTACTCTACAAATGGCGATTACTTAGAATAAAATTTATAAGGGTATTTATACACGATTGTAATTATACTAGCTCACCCAAAAGATAACTGCTCTGTACAGATCTAGAAAAATGCAAAAAAGGATTCCTTTACGTCAGTCGCAGCGCCGCCTACTAGATCCAATTGTCAATCTAAACCATTCCTAAATCCACCTGAACATACACAAAAAAATCATCAAAATCGGTCCAGTCGTTTAGGTAAGGTTCAATCACACACACGTACAGGAGAGTTATGTATATAAAGATACATATATTATAAATTTTAAGTTTGCCTCCTTCTTAATGGTCTGGTCATATACATATATATTACACAGTAAAAGATATATGTGAAGATGGAAGCTCAGTATTATGATAATTATAGTGCGGTTGACGACTTCAGCGACATTGAGATGCATGTAGATGAGTGTCAATTTCTGTAGATAATCCTGATAATATCAGTTATTAGAAAAACGTATAATATTCTACGTCAGTATTTGTTTTATCTTTAGACTAGCTGACCCGGCGAACTTCGTATCGCCATATTTTTTTCGTAAATATATTTTCTAAATTGCGAAACATATAGCCTCCAATGGAAGAACCATTACGGCTTTGTCGGGAAAGATTCGATCGTCTTGGTTGCGGCATTGTTAATGATGATTCAAAGAGAATACAAATTACTGATAATTGATTTCTGACAAAATTATAATTATCAAATATTCAACCATACTTAACTATAGACAAAATTACGTTTAGCTGTCATTTGCATTTTGTTATTACACATCAAATGCGTTTTTGTTATCATACGTTTCATAGTGACTTGTATTCTCTTTGACATGAATTTCGGCGCGAATATGGAAATGTCATGTTAAGCTCTTGTATTATATTCATTTTTTTTGTGTTTTCTAGTGTTATCCATACCAATAAATAAAATTGGAGTGTCTGTTTGTAATGTCAAAATAATAGGCTTTTTTCATGCTCACACGGTTATTTGCACGACACCTATGCCTAAAATAGCAATTAAAAAATTTTTGGCTGTCTGTCTGTTATTCTTTTGGTAATCTTCAAAACGGCTGGACCGATTTCAAAAATTCTTTCACCAATGGAAAGCTATAATATCAGGACGTAAACTAGGCTATATTTTATTCCGGTATTCCCACGGGAACGGGAACTACGCGGGTAAAACGACTATAACCTATAACCGAAGCGAAGCGAGGGCGGGTTGCTAGTATTGAATAATTTTGCTGATATTTTATGGAATATAATACAGTTAAGGTGCTGAAGTGTGGTGAATGTGATATAAGAGTGGTTTACGTGTATTTTCATATTCTACCGAAATTCCCAGAGAAATCATTTAAATAGGTTTTCAGCGTCTAATTAATGGTAGTGACTTGACTTACTGATGGACATGACTATAAATAAGCTATTCTATCTATATAAAGAAATGTTAAATTCTATGAAGAAAATTATATCAGATTTGGCTGTATGGGCTTTGATCCCTTTGCCTGTCCGAATGGACAAACAGAAACAAAAAATAAAATCTATTTGACATTTTATGTCACGTCACACGGGAATGCGATCTAACGGGATAAATTGCCATTAAGAAGAAGAAGAACGGGATAAAAATATCCTATGTCCGTCTCCTGGTTCTAAGCTACTTCCCCGCCAATTTTCAGTCAAATCCGTACAGCCGTTCTTGAGTTATAAATGTAGTAACTAACACGACTTTCTTTTATGTAGGTATATAGATAACTCTTGACGTTATATGCAAGTTGCTTTTTTTATAATTTACAATTCTATTCTGAAAATTTCCGCCATCTTCATTTAAGTTCACATACGTCACACTACACAAAATATGATTGTAATTGGCCTATTACGTACGTACTCTTAATGCCTATGCATATCTGCATATTATATCCATTAGTAGTCCTTTATGTTTAAGAAATAAGGGTGGTGAATTAATATCCTACGTCAATAACATACCTGTAGAAAGGGTTAATCGATGAATGAATTTCAAGTCAAACATTACCAAGGCAACGTCATTAATAAACAAGAGTTATAACATCGACACGCAACAGACACGAACAATAAACTAATAAAAAATTAACAATAGACACGCGTGTTAATATTCTAACCCAATTTATAGATCCATATAACATTGTTTCTTTATCTTAATATAATTTTCCTTTTTATATTACTGTTGACGGTAAGCGAGCAAACAGCACACCTGATATTAATACGATCACTCATGGACCTTTGCTAGGCCGCTGCCTACTATGAAGATAGAGAAGGAAATATGAATGCGTGCGATGAGTTTCGGTGATAGTAAAGGCAACTAATTCTAATTCGGTGATAGTAAACATTTAGAAAGTTGGACTGCCAGCTCTCTCGCTTATCAAACGAAGTGCAGTAATAAATTGCTATCGTATTATAATTGATTAATGACAGACGATTGTCGAGGTGTGTTCCTACATAATAAAATTTTCTGTATGTGTGTATTTGACTGCACTTTACCTTAACGGCTGCATTTGTATTGAACCTGGTAGATGGCGTCGCGATTATATTTTCATGAAAACAAAACGCTGATCGCTGCTGAAAATGTTTTAGTTGCTTTCAAACTCATCATTGTCCTATTCTTTATTACTTTTTGAAGTGGAAACTTCTATTAGCGCGTTAGGTATTTTTTTAAAGTATAAAGTCAGTTGAGTTTGTTGGTTACATCTAAAAAAACTTCATAAAATTCTTCCATTGTTTAGGCCCTAGTCGTCCACTGTTGGACGTAGGTCTACCCACAAAAATCTCACTGGGAACGGTCTTGTATGACTTTCATCCAAAGATTCATTACCACTTTTAAGATGTCGATAGTTCACCTAGTTTGAATATCCAACAAATCAATTCTTAGTCATCACTCGAGAACCTTAGTAAAAAAAAAGAAAACGTATACTAATCCTAGTGGTATTGGTATAAAAGGTTGATTACAGTGAGAAGGAGGTTTAAGTGGGCATAGAAATATCGAATTTGACGAATAAATATATTGCGCAGAACTGCACAATACACACGATTGCATAAACAATACTGCCAAAAACACATTTATGGATTCCATGCAAATAAAATAATAATAAAATTGTCTTTTCTGTTGTTTACGCGAGTATTACACATTTTAAATAAAACCAATTTACGGATTTTATTGCGTTTTTATTTTAAAATCAAATACAAACGCGATAAAATCCATAATCCATAGTTTTATTTATAATAGGAAAATTGTTTTAAATAAAAATCGAAATCTCAAAACGTACACAATATAGATTGCTATTTAAATCACTGCGCCATCCGTAGAATTCAATAGCAATTTCCTCTTTGAAAGAGCAAACCGAGAAAATCATTTATAGAAAGCTCATACACCATCCTAGATAACAAAGAATCATCCACTTTGTCGTTTCACGTTTGTGTGTGGCCATACGGAAAATTCCATTTGCTTTTGAATCAAACAGAATTGCAGAATATCAATAACAGTAGCTCCTGTGACTCGTGTTTCAATAGTCACTGCACATAAATGAAACAACTGGACGTTTTGAAGCCGTATGCAATTTCAACGGTCAGTATTTTTCAATAAAGTTAATCTGCATCAGTATAATGCTATGGTAAAATGTTATGGTCTTCGCAGTTTTATGTTGGAGTTGTCTGCATGCAGTTAAATAGACACCCTCGGGAATATACGGTCAATGCTTTTTGATGATTAGTTTCAGTTTCTAAATAGATTTACTTAGTAATTTTATTTAATTTTTCTTTTTTTTTATGGGTGAGCTATGGGTAAGCGTGGTCCATTTCGTCCGGGGCGACGAAAGGACGGCGTGCGGGCTCCTAACCCACCCACGTCGCCTCGTTGTTGGGCCGACCACCGCAGCAGGGTGACTTGTCGTCAGTGGTCGGCCCGAATTTCATTTAATTTAGAGAATGTTTTAGTATGTTTATTATGCACTTAATATGTTACTAACGATAGTTTTTAAGTTTTTATTGATACTAGTGGTCGCCGTGGGGTCGAAATTCGACCATAATTCATTTTAATAAATTTTTCTGCTACACAATTTTCTTTAATTTTATTTATGTAATTATGATTGTAAATTGAGCAAGCTGTATTTTCCTAATAAATAATATATAAGCACAAATCTCTATTAGGCGTTGTCATCATAATTATGATTGTTTGACATTCAGTTCGACCAGAGATTTTAACCGTAAACAAAAGTGTATAAGCGTTGCTACGCAGCACACTCACAAAAACTTGTGTGTGTGTGTGTGTGTGTGTGTGTAGCGATTGCGTTGTAGTGTGCATAATGCCTTTTTTAATAAATTTAATGCATTTCTAATCCATTATTATATGAAATTTCAGTTTTACGCAGTTCTCCTCATTATATACATCAACTGTGCCAAATTTCATACTTGTCCATCCACGTAATTTTCTGGTCCGTCCGGGGTAGTACCACACTCGCAGAAAATCGATCTCCCAGTAGTAGCAACTTTTTACTGCGCTTCGTTCGGCAAGCGAAGGAGCCGGAAGCCCAAGTTTCTAAGGGTATTTTAGTGTGGTGGGTTTTGGTGATGCCTTAAGTATCACCGAACCACATCGCACACATTTACACTCCCTTCTGTTTGCACGTGTGATAAAGTTCGCAATAAAAAAAATGTAAGTATTACCTGGATGACCAAACTTAACTCGGTATTTTTTTCCTATTTGATGGCGTGAACTTTGCGTTTCTATTTGGTGCACTTACCTGTAACGAAAAAAACATTTATATTATAATTAATTTCATCAGTATCAATAACAAAGTGACAGAGTTGCATCAGTGATAAAAAAAATTACAAGAAATAACTACTAAGTGATATTATATGCAGATAACATCTATGAAAAAAGTAAACTTAAAATAAAACTCTATACCAACGGATCCGATCAGCGTGGGATAATAAAATCCTATACCAACGGATCCGATCAGCGTGGGATAATAAAACCCTATACCAACGGATCCGATCAGAGTGGGATAATAAAACCCTATACCAACGGATCCGATCAGAGTGGGATAATAAAACCCTATACGAACGGATCCGATCAGCGTGGGATAATGAAACCCTATACCAACGGATCCGATCAGCGTGGGATAATAAAACCCTATATCAACGGATTTGATCGGCGTGATATAGTTCGTAATTTTTCGCTTCTATTATGGAGGAGATTAAAAGCCAGCAGTGGCACGTATATGAGCTGAAACGTTGACACAATCTATCTCTCTCTTTCAGAACAACAATTTATCTGTAATAACCTCCTTTACAGACTTTTTTTTCTTTTAAAGAAGAATCTCTGCACTAAGGTCATTGCATTGTGAGGGACTTTACAAACATGTAAATTCAGACTCAGAACAACAATTTGTGGATCGCACAAAGTATTGTCCTACGTGGGATTCGAAACCCCGACATTGGCGCGGTAGGTCTATATCCTAACTACTACGCCATCTGCGCAGTCATACGCATATATAGTTTACAAATCCCTTTTATAAAATATTCTAAAACATCAAACGCTAAAACAAAGTAATGATTAAATAATGTCTACTCTGTTATTGCGGTTTTTCAATGTGAAAATTTACTGAAAACCTAACGTATCTAAATATAAAATGAACACATGAAGATAATACCGGCCGGACTCACATAATGCGCTGTGATATGACCCGCATGTGTGTTTAAGCCTTTATAATGTGTGCACTGAGGCATAAAAGCACTGTTTTTGACGATAGCCAAAACATTGACATTATTAGGTACTAGATTTAAGAGACGAAAGAGACTATTCTGCAGAAATAAAAAAAAAATATTAAAAAAGACGATTGAAAAGCAACAATTGCACTAACGAGAAGACTCATACGTGTGGGTCGGGGATTTACATGATTTTTGGTGGGGTAGTAGAGGGGGCCCGAGAGTATCACAACGACCAGATATTAGGGTCAACTGGGCCCTCGTTAAAAAGATTTTAAGCGTCAAAGTTGGATGGGTAATGCACTTGTATGTACTAGAGAAATTCGCATTCGATTCGCAAGCTAATGGCAGCCTCGTGGTAACATCGCTCGCCTGCGGAATTTATGGTCTCGGGTTCGAGACCCGACAATTTGTTTTTTTTAATTATCACAATATTGTGTAAAATTAGTTTTTTTTTTCATAAATTTACGCAGAACGATACGCGTATACGATAAATATTGTTTTTTTCACAATTTTATAATTATTTATTTTCGTACCGTAATAGGTACCTCAATTTTCATATTGAAGAGTTGATACATAGGAGAGAGCGAGAAAAGGAGGAGATCGTGAAAAAAAGCAGAATAATTTATAATTCTGCGTAAAATTATGAAAAAAAAAACAAATTTTACACAATATTGTGATAATTAAAAAAAAATAAGTCGCCGGGTCTCGAACCCGGGATCATAGATCTCGCAGGCGAGCGCGTTACCACGAGGCTACCATTAGCTTACGAAACGAGTGCGAATTTCTCTAGTACATAAATTACTCATCCAACTTTGACCCTTAATATCTTTTTAATGAGGATCCTAATATCTGGTAGTTGTGATACCCTCGGGTCCCTCTACCACCCCATCCAAAAATCATGGAAATCCCCGACCCACACATCTGAGGGTCTCCTTGTAAGAAAATAATCCTTGTATTGCGGGGGACTTTACAAACATTATTAACAGACGCCAATTACATCCAGACTCAGAACAACAATTTGTGGATCGCAAAAAGTGTTGTCCTGCATGGGATTCGAACAAATCGAAATAAAAGTTAATTTCTTTCAAATTGATCGCAGTTCCAACTGCCGTGTCCGAAAACATTGTTCAGTCAGGGTCAGCTATATCCGTGACCGTCACCCGCGGTGAAGCTGAATGCGTGAGAGCGTCGCGCCGGAGGACGTCGAAGAGGGAGGGTACTCAAAAGGGTATCCTGCCAGACTGGTCACTGACATTCAGGATTCGGTATCAATGGTGAAGGAGAATACGACGGGTTATGGGGTCACGCGCCGCTCTCTCGTCACTCTGGGCGTAATGGAAGGCGTGCGACCGTCTCATAGACTACCAGAAAAAGTGGTCAGTTCTATCTCATGCAGTCTTGTCCATAATTACATTCCCAAGTAGGGTTGACGTTAGGCAAGTGATCGGGTATAAAAAAAACCTCTATCTGAGTCAGGCGGGTTGGTATAGGCAGTCGGTCGTAAAACTATTGCTAATAACTTTTGCAATCTATACAAACAAATAAAATTGAAGTGTCTGTTTGTAAAGTCAACAAATTAAAGAAAAAAAGACTTTTAAAAACAAGCTTTTAGTATTTGTTAATAAAATTAAAAAGTTTAAAATCCAGGTCCATCATCAGACCCTGGTTACAATATAGTATCTAAGTACTCGTCAAGACGAGTCAAATGAGCCTAAACTCTACGGGGTTGCGTTGTTTAATTATGGAGTTCCTATGGCCAGCTTCCAGGTCCATCATCAGAACAGCTCTAAATCAATAATATTGCATTGTCATCCGATTTATACATGCATGTAAAATTTCAGCTCAATCAGAAACCGGGAAGTGGATCAAATTTGACTTGCAAGATTTGATTACAGACAACGGGACAGGTGAAACTAAATAAAAGCTTGTAAAATACTGGGCTTTTTTCATGCTCACACGGTTATTTGCACGACACCTATGCCTAAAATACAGTTAATTTTTTTTGTCTGTCTATTTGTTTGAGGTAATCTTCCAATCGGCTGGACCGATTTTGATAATATTTTACTACCAGGTAGCCTGACAGCTAAGGAGTAACTTAGGCTATATTTTATTCTGGTATTCTCACGGGAACGAGAACTATGTGGGTAGGGCGATTGAAACCGAAACGAAGCGAGGGCGGGTTGCTAGTATGTATGTACTATGAAACAAAAGTACATTTTGAGTTGTCCACGAGTAATTTGGATAAATGTAGGAAAATTCAAAAACCTTTTAACTTGCTTTGATTACATAAAAACTTTAACCCTAAAAACATTTTATTCAAAATTAAAATAATTTTCTTTATAGACAAAATTATCCTTTGTATTCATATAGGTACATTAAAAAGTATTGTACTTTTTGTGGCTTATTTTAATACATATAATAATCCCTAGCGGTACAACAACCTTTATAAATAAAGCCATTAATATTAAGCTGAATAGGTTATACTTTTAATAATTTATTCATATCTTAACTCCCTAGATAAATAGCACGGATTACTTTTATTGTAAAATTCGTATGGCATGATATTCTATTATGCCGTAAAGCTCTCGCGGTATTACAAATATTCATCTTTTCTTTTTCTACATCAGCAGAATATTCTATATGTGTATATATATATATATATATATATATATATATATATATCTAGAAAATCTTATTATAGACTATAGCCTGTTTATTATACATAACGGCGTAAAAAATAAGAGCGAAGCGAATTTAAATGCAAAATGTGTAAAATCCTCACTAATATTATAAATGCGAAAGTAAGTTTGGTAAGATATTATATATCTCGTTTTCGTGTCGTGACGAAGTAAAAATACAATTTACCAACCCCTCTTTTGCCCGTGAGTGTCGTAAAAGGCGACTAGGGCATATGATATTCCTCTTTGGCGACACGATCCGCTGTCGGCGACTTGGGTTGCGCAGACGCAAGTACCTGCGCCTGATGCCGCCGTATATAGTCAAGGGTGCGGGTGACTGGACTAGGGAATATTCCGCTACCGGCAGAGAGGCTGACCCGGTGAGAGCGACTGCTTTGAAGGGTCGTTGGGGAGGGACGGTACCCGTAAGAGTTTGAGCCGGGTTGCCCATGGGCGAGAAGGAATTTAGTTCCAATGGTTAGCCCAATGGTGAAGGAGAGGGATTACGACAAGTTATGAAGTCGCGCGCCGCCTGTGTGCTGGCCGTAGCCTGTCCAAAATATAAAAAAAGGCATATGTAGATAACATCTATACGAAAGAAAGAAAACTCGACATAAATATTTTTGCCGAAAAATAAACAATACTTTTCGTATGATGACAAAGTAAGAATACAATTTATCACTCCCTATTTTGCCCGTAGGTATCTTAAAAGTCGACTAAGGGATACACGCAAATAACATCTAGCTATCTAACAGCCCACCCGCTGACACAGTCCGCAGAATTAGCACGTTGAAATTGACAATGGGCAGGCCACATCGCTTGACGAATCAACCTGTAGCGCCTTACCATGCGCTACAGGATCCATAATTGTTACAAAAATTTAGAAATGAAGGCCCAAAAATATTATGGCGTGCAATAAAATATTAAAATTAACATTAACAACACACCAGGTATCCGGTATGCGACAATATTTTTCATATATCTATATCCAAAAAAGAACTTACATAAGGGTTCCTTCATTAGTAAAATACCAGTTGGTTCAAAGAACGCATCTCGCCTTCACAGTTTAACGCTCTAAATAAAACAATAACATTGTAATAACCTCTCAATATTTGAGTCTGATTTTATGAGACAGTGAACTGTGTATTTAATTATCCTCACAAACCATGCCCGAAGAAAAATAGCTTTTCATTAAAAATAAGTTTACAACAAACAATCGGGACCGTTTAAACAATATGGCTTCGCCTAAGAGCCTTTGATAAATTGTGAAAATGATGAATGATCAGTAAAAACAACAATCTTTTAGGCTACATTATTAATTATTATTTTAATACACAGTGAACGATCAATCAAAAGACATTGGGGACTTAATTCATTGTACTACTTGTTGTCATAACGTTTTCGGATAATCGAATATCTTTATAATTGAAGCTATAGACAAATGCTATTGTTTTACAAGTTATGATAGCTTCATCATCATCACACCTCATATACATCCCACTGTTAGGCTCGAGCTTCCTCCACAATGGGAGAAAAATCGACCTACTATATCGTTAAGGAAATGTTGTGTCAACCATACTAGGCTTAGGATTACCGCAGACAGATTTTCGAATAGGCCAAATTGAGTTGTTCAACAACAACTCAATTTTGGCCTATTATTGATGACATGGATATCACTGACATGTGGTTTCAACAGGACGGTGCATGTCACACATCCAATGAAACGATCAATTTATTGCAAACCAAATTTCCCGATCGCATAATTTCACGAAAGTCAGCTGTTATGTGGCCAGCCAGATGTGTGTGATTTAACACCACTGGATTATTTTTTGTGGGGCTATGTTAAGAACAGAGTCTATACGGAGCCAATCGAATCGATTGCAGCCTTAATACTCAAAATCCGTGATGTGATTAACGAAATAGACCCGCCATTTTGCCAAAAGTGATTAAAAACTTTGATGAAAGAATCGACATCTCTCAGCGTGGTTGTGGTGGACATTTGCCAGATATAATTTTTCATTCATAATTGCCGAACTTTTCTCTTCGTAATACAATAAAAATTTGAATCATCTTCATCTAAATTTCTTCTATTCTTTTATTTTATTTTAGAAAATAAAGTTCTTGTTGAAAAACCGTATATCACCGAACCTCATTGCACGCATTCCCACTCCCTTCACTTTCTTCACGGAAGACCGCCTCAAGAATATTTCGCAATCCTTTATTTGCCATAGGCCTACTCAAAGAAGACTTATAGCCAGTAATGAATTTCAATAGTATGAATTTATCAAAACAAAGATTGAATCAAGATTTCCCTATCCTAGGACTAACATTGAATTTTTAATAAGCCAATGTAATAAATATCAGAAGTATTCAATCCGATTCAGAAGTCAAGCAAAATGTCCTGTACTATATTTCCCAACTGATTCATAATAAATTTACGAAAGGTAGCGAACTCGAATTCCATTTTGAGCGATTGATCCGAATTAAGCCTCGTAATGGAATATAGATTTATGTTGCTGTCATACGATTCATTTGTATTCAGACACGCCTATTAAAGTACAACAATAAATAAAATTATATCTTTTCAGTAGCAACGATACGAAAAACAAAATACCTAAAAAAGAGCAAGCATTACGTTCTCGTCAACAGGAGAAATAAAACCAGTTTAGATGAATCCAATGAGCCCAAACTTGACAGGCAATCCAGGACTTTGTCATCCTACTTCGGGCTCCATCATCGGAGTAGCTTAGAGTTTATAAGGTCACATATCATCATTTCAGCCCATACACGTCCCACTGTTGGGCTCGAGCCTCCTCCACAATAGCAGGGAATTTGACCTTACTATACCATACTGATCAGATAGGTTGGTATAGGGTTTCATTTCGAGTGTTTCTTCTCTAGCATTGGAACCTCTATGCAAGAGAAGGCAGGAATATGAATATTATATCCCTTAGTCTTCTTTTACGACATGCACGGGCAAGATAGCGAGTGGTGAATTGTATTCTTACTCCGTCACCACACGGATAAGGTCACATATGTTTGGGATTAAAATAAATATTCATTATGCGTCTAAAATCCCTACAGCAGCTATTTAATAGGACTGATGACATTGAAACGCCTATATTCATAAATTGTAGCTAAGAACTATCTCGATAACTTCAGTTTTCAAAGAAAAATAACTGCATCGCAATCGATCTATCTGTTTCCATCCTTTCATCCATCAGCCTACAGACGTCCACTGCTGGACATAAGCCTCCCCACGAGAATGCCACTCGGAATGGTCCTGCGCCACTTGCATCCAATGGTTCCCTGCGACTTTGAGAATGTCGTCAGTCCAAATAGTGGGGGTCGTCCTACGCTGCGCCATCCGATTCGTGATCGCCACTCAAGAACATTTCTTCCCCAACGGTTGTCGGTTCGACGAGCGATGTGGCCTGCCCATTGCCATTTCAACGTGCTAATTCTGCGGGATATATCGGTTACACCCGTTCTTCTACGGATTTCCGTGTTCTGGATTGTATCACGTAGAGAAATACCAAGCATAGCCCTCTCCATAGCACGCTGAGCGACTTTGAGTTTTTTTATGAGGCCGACATTTAGAGACCACGTTTCAGTGCTGTTCTATCTGTTTAGGAGCTACTAACAGACACACTTCTTCGAAGGGTGACGGAGTAAGAATATAATTCAGCAACCCCTATCTTACCCGTGGATGTCGTTGAAGACGATTAAGGGATTAAGTATGCATACATCTATGTAACAGAAGAAAAACACGAAATAAATCACTATGCCAAACCGTCTGACCAGCGTGGTTAGGTCAATTTCGCTCCTGTTATGGAGGAGGCCTGGAGTTTACCTGCATTATTCCCGTTGCCGTGGGAATACCGGGATTAAATATAGCCTAGTTTACGCCCTGATATTATAGCTTTCCACTAGTGAAAGAATTTTTGAAATCGGTCCAGCCGTTTTGAAGACTACCCAGAAAAAACAGACAGACAGACAGACAAAAATTTTTGGAACGAAGTTCCTTACGGCAGGCTTGGAGGAGATAGGGATTTTGCTGCGCGACCGAACTGAAAAAAATGTGATAGTAAAACCGTAAGAATAAAACCGTAAGAAAAAGTCCGTGGAATAAAACCGTAAGAAAAAGTGCGTGGAATAAAACCGTTAAATAGGACGAAATTGTTTTGACCGCCGTAACTCAAAAACTATAAGTGCTAGACCATTTTTGATAGAAATTTTGACTCCCCTTGCACCCTAACATTGCCGCCCAGACTACCCCTACCCCCCATTAGAAACTTTCCTCTCCCCCTTTTTTTGATAGATATTGTGATCCCTTGCACCCTACATTGCCGCCCGGACTACCCCTACCTCCCTTTAGAAACTTCCCTCCCCCCCTTCTTTTGATGTGAAACATCGTTCAACCTACAATTGTTTTGACCGGCGTATCTCAAAAACTATAAGTGCTAGACCATTTTTGATAGAAATTTTGACCCTCCTTGCACCCTACATTGCCGCCCGGACTACCCCCACCCCCCATTAGAAACTTAACCTCCCCCCCTTTTTTGATAGAAATTGTGATCCCCCTTGCACCCTACATTGCCGCCCGGACTACCCCTACCCCCCATTAGAAACTTCCCTCCCCCCCTTCTTTTGATGTGAAACATCGTTCAACCTACAATTGTTTTGACCGGCGTATCTCAAAAACTATAAGTGCTAGACCATTTTTGATAGAAATTTTGACCCTCCTTGCACCCTACATTGCCGCCCGGACTACCCCCACCCCGCATTAGAAACTTAACCTCCCCCCCTTTTTTGATAGAAATTGTGATCCCCCTTGCACCCTACATTGCCGCCCGGACTACCCCTACCCCCCATTAGAAACTTCCCTCCCCCTCTTCTTTTTATGTGAAACATCGTTCAACCTACAATTGTTTTGATCGCCGTATCTCAAAAACTATAAGTGCTAGACCATTTTTGATAGAAATTTTGACCCCCCTTGCACCTCACATTGCTGCCCGAACTACCCCTACCCCCCATTAGAAACTTACCTCCCCCCCTTCTTTTGATGTGAAACATCGTTCAACCTACAATTGTTTTGACCACCGTATCTCAAAAACTATAAGTGCTAGACCATTTTGATAGAAATTTTGACCCCCCTTGCACTCTACATTACCGCCCGGACTACCCCTACCTCCCATTAGAAACTTCCCTCCCCCCCTTCTTTTGATGTGAAACATCGTTCAACCTACAATTGTTTTGACCGCCGTATCTCAAAAACTATAAGTGCTATACTATTTTTGATAGAAATTTTGACCCCCCTTGGACCTTACATTGCCGCCCGGACTACCCTTACCCCCCATTAAAAACTTCCCTCTCCCCTTTTTTTGATGTGAAACATCGTTCAAACCCCAAACTGCCATAAATCAGTCATCTTTGACCGCAGGAACTCCGGATTTTTGACAAACCTCATAGAATTTCCAGTAGAACCAATTTAATACTAAATACCTAAATTTCAAGAGCCTACATCGAATAGTTTAGTCACAATAAATTTTATAATTAGAAACTAACAATGTTCGGAACAAGGACACCAACTAAAAGAGCCCTGAATTTTGATTTTTTTTGCAAATTGTATCGATTCTACATTAGCCGAAAGAACTTCGTTCCTACCTGGTGTCCCACGATACCACATTTCTTTTTTTAATTACTATTTTAGGAATAGGTATCGTGCAAATAACCGTGTGAGCATGAAAAAAGCCTATTATTTTACAAACAGACACTCCAATTTTATTTATTGGTATAGATATAGATTTAAATTGTGTGTTGTGTGTTACGAACTGGCATTTAATAAAAGCTTTTTTCGTTCGAAATTGCATTTTATTTGGAACAAAAACCCATATAGAATTAATTTAAATCGTTTGCGCCAATCTCAAAATAAAAAACGTTTTTTATACAAGAATTACTCGTTTTAAAGCTAAAAGATACGGTTGCTTAAATCAAGGATTACAAAACGATTTTTAAACAGTATCTTTCCATTGAATTATTTGCGTTTAAAATAGAGAATAGCATTTACAACCTTTAGCATCAATTTTCCAACCGATTGACATACCGAATTGAATTAGGCTTTGTCACCCTTTGAAATAGAATGCAAACATTCTGTAGTTCCAATGAAATTATAGTATCGCAAAGCTTCCTTTGTAAGCGGATTATAAGGTTTCTTAGGTCAAAGTAAAGGCAAATCGTGTCACCGGAATAATATTATTGTAAGGCGATCAAAACATTTCGAATTTCGGCTATGAAGCGAGTTTTTGCGTTGTTACAAAGAGTTTTGATACGACAGACAAAATTTTAAGGATTTAGAAGTCTCTAATATTCAAATAAACTATTAAATATATTAAATAATTTTCCTGAGAACATATACGTTGTATATCATATCTCGAGAATTATGTTTAAGTAGTATAATGCAAACCCAAGTTATGAGGGTTTAAAAAATCGATGAAACGCTTTAAGAACATACATTAGGCCTTTGCTTGGCTCGTCATGGCGATTACAGAATACGTCCAGCGTTATAAGCATATTACTTTCAATGGTATATGTAATCGGGGTCGTAGCAAATAGTTATCAGGCGCTTTTTTAGTTACAAAAACCAGCTAAGTGCGAGTCGGAGTCGCGCACGAAGGGTTCCGTACCATTATCTATAAAACGCGTTTGTTGTAAGGGAGCCCCTTTAAATATTTATATATGTTTTTAGTATTTTTTGTTATAGCGGCAACAGAAATAGACAATTTGTAAAAAATTTAACTGTCTAGCTATCGCGGTTCTTGAGTTACAGCCTGGTGACAGATAGACGGACGGACAGACAGTGAAGTCTTAGTAATAGGGTCCCGTTTTTACCCTTTGGGTACGGAACCCTAAAAAAGAACACAAAGCTGTCGTGAGGACTTCCGACAGAAGTAAAAACTTAAACTATGAACATTTTTGAATATTTAATTAAAGACATCAATCGGAAGAGATATAGTGATAGCGTTAACACTTTTCGGACCGACCACTGATGACAAGTAACCTTGCTCCGGTGGTCGGCCCAACGACGAAGGCGACGTGGTATTCGGGTCGGTTGCGGGTGTGCGTACGCCTCTCTGTCGCCCCGGATGGAGTGGTGCGAGTAGCGCGCCGACCGCAGCCCACCCAAAAAAAAAAAGCGTTAACACTTTACGTGACCATAGCAGTTTTCACTTGATAAACAATGAAATGAAAATGCCGGATTGCATCCCCGCAGTGGTCCTAAAGACGTGCGCCCCTGAATTGACTCCCATCCTCACGCGCCTATACCGACTTTCCTACGTTACTAATAGAGTTCCGTCTTCGTGGAAGGTAGCACATGTCCACCCGATCCCTAAAAAGGGAGACCGGTCTGACCTATCGAATTACAGGCCAATTGCGATAACATCCTTGCTCTCCAAGATAATGAAGAAAATTATAAACCGCCAGATTCTGCAGTACCTTGAGGATCACCAGCTGATCTGTGATCGCTAATACGGCTTTCGTCGTGTGCGATCGGCTGGTGATCTTCTTGTGTACCTCACTCACCGTTGGGCAGAGGCCTTGGAGGGCAAGGGTGAGGCGCTAGCATTCAGCCTAGACATCGCAAAGGCGTTCGATAGGGTCTGGCACAGGGCACTTCTATCGAAGCTACCATCATACGGAATCCCCGAGGGATTGTAATTGGATCGCCAGCTTTCTGGATAGTCGGAGTATAAAAGTCGTCGTAGATGTCTCCTGCTCTGATACCATGACCACTAATGCTGGTGTACCACAAGGCTCGGTGCTCTCCCCAACGTTGTTCATCCTGCATATCAACGACATGCTCTCCATTGAGAATATGCGTTGCTATGCGGATGACAGCACGGGTGACGAGCGGTATACCGAGCAACGGAATGTCCCACGGAGTACTCAGGAAAAAAGGGTTCAACTTGTGTCTGAAGTCGAGCACTCTCTGGGGCGGGTCTCGGAATGGGGTGAACGAAACCTAGTCCAGTTCAACCCCACAAAGACACAAGTTTGCGCGTTCACTGCAAAGAAGGACCCGTTTGTCATGGCGCCTCAGTTCCAAGGAGTTACTCTCCAAATTTCCGACAGTATTGGGATCCTCGGCGTCGAAATATCGAACAAAGCCCAGTTTGGGAGTCATTTGGAGGACAAAGCCAAATTGGCTAGCCAAACGTTGGGCGTCCTGAACAGAGCCAGGCGGTACTTCACACCGAGACAGCGTCTTGTACTGTACAAAGCGCAAGTTCGTGATCATGTGGAGTACTGCTCACGTCTCTGGGCAGGCGCGCCCAAATATCAGCTAGACCCACTTGTCTCACTCCAACGGCCTGCTGTTCGAATCATTGGGGATCCCAATCTCACGGACGGATTGGAGTCGCTGGAGCGGCGGAGAGACTTTGGGTCACTATGTGTACTCTACAGACTCTTTCACGGGGAGTGCTCCGAGGAACTGTTTGACTTGGTAGTACTGTCACCGTTTTACCAACGTACCACTCGACACCGCAGCAGGGTTCATCCATTACACCTGGAAACGATATGGTCTTCAACTGTACGTTTCCAACGATCATTTCTCCCACGTACGTGCAGGCTCTGGAATGAACTATCTGCTGCTGTGTTTCCCGAGCGCTATGACATGTCCTTCTTTAAACGAGGTTTAAGAAGAGCATTTACATTACGGTAGGCAACGGCCTGGCTGTATCCCTGACATTGCAAAGGTCCATGTGCGACAGGATCACTTACCATCAGGTGTGCTGCCTGCTCGTTTGCCTCCATCGGCATTAAAAAAATAAATAAAAAAATATACAATGTACAGCGTTAAATACAATATAGATATAATATACCTAATCACTGCCCGTTCCGGTGAATAGAACGAAAAGTCACCGAACACAGCGGCCCGATTCTTTTTAATTTTAAAGTAGGTCACGTGGTGGCTTTGTAGGGTGTTTTAAATCGGAATCAAGGCCCTTGAGCACCGTTCACTGTTCGTATTTCGCGCTATTGTACTCCGAAGAGAAATAAAAATGGTATAACCAACAATACCGGAGTATATTGCTTCACTAGGAAAATATACTTTATTTTATACGGCTTTCATAAAAAAAAATCTTTTTCTACTTTTTATTCTTCAGCTCAAATTCGCTTTACTATTGGTAACAGTTATCCGTCGGGTGACTAAGTAAGAATACTACGATCATGTCATGGTCACAACTATTTTCTTTCCTGTGGATCTTTGTAAAATACGGCTGAGAGACTCAAGCTATCTCCTTATTCTTTTAGTCGTCACTGCAAAAAGAAGGCAACTCCAAATAAAAACAAGGATTTTATCGCGTTTGTATTTAATTTTTGATTACCCGGCGTTTCAAACACTTTGCAGCGTTCATGGTCACGGGCGGACTAAGATGTCTCGCGTCCAACAAGTCATCGTTATTACAGAAAATTTATAAGTATCTACCCGATAAAGAAAATTAGTTATCAAATATTGACCCACATTTAGATACA
The DNA here is from genome assembly GCA_032191425.1 of Lymantria dispar. Lineage (NCBI taxonomy): Eukaryota > Metazoa > Arthropoda > Insecta > Lepidoptera > Erebidae > Lymantria > Lymantria dispar. The sequence continues at coordinate 5,643,086 of CM063445.1, read as the reverse complement.
AATCTATTACCAGTGTAAGAAGAAAATGATTCTATATGAAAAAAATATATTTTTATGATTAGTAATTATTTAACACTAAAATTAATAGTAATTATATTTAAAACCTAGCAATGTAGTATATTACCACCGGAATGGCACACAGCCACACTGAGAAAGATCTGGCAAAAAAACTCAGAGGATATAATGCTAAATTAATAGATAGATAGATAGATAACTCTTTATTTGTACACCGATTACAAAACAAAATACAAAAACTTAATATTAATTTTTAAGGCGGCTTACTTTATCTTACTGTTGTTGATTTATAATATATCTTTAACTATTATTATTGTGAGTCTTAACTATTATTATTGTGGGTCAAATCTATACAATAAGTGCTCACGGTGTCACGCAGTCTTGTAGTTGTCTTTTTGGATTTATTTTTAACTAGCAACCCGCCCTCGCTTCATTTCGGTTTCAGTCGTCTTACCCTCGTAGTTGCCGTTCCCGTGGGAATACCGGAATATAATGCCTATGTTACTCCCTGATATTATAGCTTTCATTAGTGAAAGAATTTTTGAAATCGGTTCGGTGGTTTAAGCGTAACAAACAAACAAACTTACTTTCGCATTTATAATATTAGTAAGGATTATGTTAATAACAGAATCCCAGTTTGATGGCAACACCCAGCCATCCTCTCTATTGAAATTTTCGTGTTTAGGCTATTGAGATCAAAATCTCAATAGCCTACCATTACCATTCTAAGCAGGTTTCGGTGTTCTTTTACGAGGATTTGTTGTTGTGGGTGTCATAAAAATGAAATGCAGGAGCGGGAAAACTCGACATAAACCCTTTACAAATATGTCTGACCAGCGTCTGGTAGGCAGGGAGTTCTGGTAAACATAAACGCGAGAAAATTCGTTTACGCAAGTATTACATACCTGCGTAAACGTCAGGAATAATAAAAAAAAATATATTCATTCAACAAAAACCTTACTCGATTTAGTAGAATTTAATAAAATCTTTTTGAACACCTGATTAAATATTATATAGTTTAAAATTCAGTAAACTACAAATCAGTAACTATTTTTAAAATTTTAAAGACTTATCCACATTTAAAATATTACATGACCTTTCGATTATTCAGAATTAGCTTCTGTTCGCGACTTCGTCCGCGTGGTATAGGCTAACTTTGCTTTGGGCTAACACTAACTTTAACCTAAAGACTTTATTTACGTAGAAGGTGAAAATATTTTTTAATAATACATTTTTGTCACACATGATTTTTGCGAAAATTTAGCCGCATCGGAAGCTCTCAAAAGGAAAAAAATCTGATTTTGAAACATTCTTCATTGGTGCTCCACTCCTGTTGGTCTTAGCGTGATCATATAGCTTATATATAGCCTTCCTCAATAAATGAGCTATCTAACACTGAAATAATTTTTCAAATCAGGACCGGACCAGTAGTTCCTGAGATTAGCGCGTTCAAACAAATTCTTCAGCTTTATATATTAAGTATAGATATATAGATATAGAGTATAGATTAGCGTAACGGATACCATATTACAAAGTTATATACTTTGTCAGAAATCCAATTATATTGCAGATCTATTTCAAGCATCATCGGCGAATATTGCCCATTCAAAAGTTCTGTGAGATTCTTAGTGAATGTGACGGCAAATTGGAAAGGAGATCGCTTCTCCGTCAGGGTGTATCCGAAATAGGGCGCTAATCCGATTGACGATATAATAAATATAGTTAGCAACGAAGTTATTTTTGATATTAATCGATATCGGCGTGGCCGTTTTAAAGCGAATATATTTTATCTTTAGAGAATAATTCTTTATTATCACTCTTTTGAAATGTTGGGCTCAAGAGCTTCCAAATTAAAAGTAAGCGGTCACTCAGGACGCCTGGCAGATGTGAAACATCGAAATTATTTTGTACAAGTACATATGCATAAAAGAACAGATTACGACAGGAACTAATTTGGCATAATGTATCAATAAAATATTACAATTTATATTATTATTTAAAATGTTACACAGCAATCATAATTAATTCACCGCAAATCGCGTCGCTCCATCTCACTCACACACTACTACGTATAGGACATATACTCCATCATATAGCGTGGCGCACGTCACCGGCCTGTTTACGCCACGCCAGAGATTAAACGCTTATTACACTACACGATATTCAGGGCCCTGAATCACTAGGGGTGCTCTACAACAGCTAAACTGTGAGACCTGTTTCAGTTTTAGCGAAATAACAGTTTCAGAAAACTGTTCCATATATATATATATATATATATACATAAATAATAATATTATATTGTATGTAATAATAATATTATATATACATAAAATAAATACATGCTTAAATATTAATATATACATAAATCAGTCCTAAGCATGTAAAGCAGGAAGGATCGTTTTCATTTTAGGAACAAACACTGAAACCACTTCTAAACATTATTCCTAAAGAATGGTTATTTCCCCTTTTTTCTCGTATTACAGCATAACAGGCTGTTATTTTGGAACAGTTTTCTGAAACTGTTATTTCGCTAAAACTGAAACAGGTCTCACAATTTAGCTGTTGTAGAGCACCCCTAGTGATTCAGGGCCCTGAATATCGTGTAGTGTAATAAGCGTTTTAGGTTTAACTCGCACATCCCGTCATATAGCGTGGCATTGCGTTATCGCGGCCTGTTTACGCCACGCCAACGATGAGGTTTAACCCTCGCCTAAAGATGTTTCTCATCAAAAACCTAAGCCTCCGGTTTTTGGTTGTTTATGATGTGATCACTTTTATTAGCTGTCTAGAGTGACAGTATAAGCTCGGTGGTGAGCTTGATTACCGCCTTTTAAATAGATAACTGCAACCTGTTCAGCGGTCTATTCCCTTTATAACCCGATACCTAAGAGATGTCCCAGCGTCTTTGGGATTGCACCATCTTCGATGAACTTATTGGCTGTTACCGAATATTTTTTTTCCTTGGAGACAAGCTATAATAATCTATACTAATATTATAAAGAGGTAAAATTTGTAAGTTTGTATGTAACGAATAAACTCAAAAAGTACTGGACCGATTTTAAAAATTCTTTCACCATTGGAAAGCTATAATATCAGGGAGTAACATAGGCTATATTTTATCCCGGTATTCCCACGGGAACGGGAACTACGCGCGTAAGGCGACTGAATCCGAAGCGAAGCGAGGGCGGATTGCTAGTATATAAATATGATCGCACCCTTTCCAATTTGTCCGCAGCGATGAAGGGACGGGGGGTGCCTCCATAACCTGCCTGTACCTTACTTACGCTATATAGGCGCCTCAATGGAACCCTGACCTGTGTTTTTACAACTTCAGCTGTAGTACTACATCGAGTTGAAGTAATTACTTATGTTCCCCTAAGGATCTTAATGACTTGAAATTCGTCGGAAATTCGCTATCTCCAAAACAATATTAAGAGAAATTACGCGGAGTTCCATATTTATCAATACTTTGCCTTATAATGAACAACAGAAACCGCGGCAATTTACTAGTACACATAGAATTAGTACCTATCTTTATTGCAATATACAGAGTGTATCAGGTTATGGGGCAACTGGTCGAAAGGGAGCTAGGCAATGGTGGTAGGAACCCATGAAAAAACTTTGACCGAAAAATATCGATTGGTTAAGGAATTAAAGACATGTAAAGTTTTCAATTTTGTCATCGCTTTTTCGTGTAAATCCGATTGAAATGTATAAAGTCAATGATACTTAATACGCAACATATTCATACTTTGTTAAATGTTCATTAGAAATTGAATAAATCAATGATTACGTTAGCATAAGCAAGACAAACTTCGCTTTAAAACAGCTGATCGGCCGATGACCGTTGACGGCTCGCCGTTGTTACCTACGCTCATTGAAGCGTTTGCGCAATTCTAGGTATTAATGAATGAAATTATACTGTCGTAGCTATACATGCCTACATATATTCTGTCTGTACACGCCTACATAATACGTAACATTTAAGGCATAGACTCTTAGACACATTTTTTTGAAATCACTCTAACTATTATGTTATATTGTTTTTTGTGTAATATATATTATAATTACGATCTATGACCGTTAAACTACAACATACTCGAACAGTTGTCCCATAACCTGATACACCCTGTATATCACATTTGCGAATATGAGATTCAAAAACATAATATTTACTGTGCTTATCGCGTTTAATTAATTTTACTCATCCAATATTGCCGACAGTTTATACTTTCTACGGACGTGGGAACAGCGAGGATGTGTTTGACATAACGTAAATTGGGTTAAATATAAATTTCACGAAATTATAATTAAAGAAAATTAATTCCGTGTGGTGACGGGGTAAGAATGTAAATCACTATCCGCTATCTTACCCGTGGGTGTCCTAAAAGTAGACTAAGTGACATAACATGTATACACGTTCGCATAAGCAAGACAAACGTCGCTTTAAATTAGCTGATCAGCCGATGACCGTTGACGAGTCGCCTTTGTACCTACGTTACCATTGAAGGGTTCGCGCAAATCATACCTATTTATACTGTCGAAGCTTTACATGCCTACATGTATCCTGCCTGTACATGCTTACATAACACGTAACATATAAGGCATAGACTCTTAGACACACATTTTTGTAATCACTATAACTTTTGTTATATTTTTTTTTGTGTAATATACATTCTAGTTATGATCTATGACCGTAGAACTACAACATACTTGAACAGTTGCCCCATAATGATACACCTATATATATAAGAGAAAGAAAATACAAAATAAAACCCTATAACAATAATGTCGTCTGGTCAACTTACATTCCCAAGGAGGTTATATGTCAGGCAGGCAGCTTATCATAAAACTATTGTCAAAATGATTTCTGATGTTTACACCAACAAGTGGACGTGAGACATCTTAGTCCACCCGTGACCATGAACGCTGTAAAGTGTTCGAAACGTCGGGCAATCAAATATCAAATAAGAAGGCGATAAAATCCTTATAGTAATGTTATTTCCTTCTAGCTGACCCGGCGAACTTCGTCCCGCTTAACAGATGATTCTTTATTTTTCTTTTTTTTAATAGTTATTCTGCTATTCGGGTCGCCGGGTCAGCAATAAGTCAATGTAAATGTCGTTTAGGAGGAGTTCAGTGACACACACACGTACACAAAAAATAGATAAATAAAGATATAATTGTCAAACTTTTGCAATATATACGATGTAAAATAAGTAGGTATAATATGCGTCGACCCCATGTAATTGGGATAAGAGCAAGATGATGCATTATTCTTAAGATGATAATGGAAGTAAAGAAGCGTTCATCAATTAATGCTAAGTACAAAATAAACACAAACGCGGCTGTTTCGTTTATGTAAGTAACAACCCGCTTATAAAATCTTATTTACGCCTAAATCTAGTAAGCGTATTCGGAAAATATTTTATATTCATAAACTCAAAATTACCTTATAAATAAACCTGATGTTATTACATAATATGGGGAAAGATGTTCATTTTATAAACTTTTGTTCGTATTTCGCGAAGTTCTTCGTATTTACGTTATTTTATACATTTGCCATGAGAATTTCATGGTTGTTGAAAAGTTAAATGGGTTTTTTAATACTCTCGAGTAAAAATGACCGACTGCATAGGTGACGTTGTGATTAAAATAGCGTACTACGATGTCAAGTGTACCGAGTTCGATTCCCACGCAGGACGATACTGTTTTTTTAGACATGTTGGTATGGGGTTTTATTTCGAGTTTTCCTACTCTTGCACAGACCTTATGTGCATATTATATACCTTAGTCGTCTTTTACGACATCCACGGGCAGGATAGAGAATGGTGAATTGTATTCTTATTTCGTCACCACACGGAAAATAAACATATTTGACCCAAAATCCTAATACCACATTATTCTACGGTCGTACTACCAGGAGTAGACATTTCTATTCACTTTTTAAAACCTCTCATCAGATCTCAATTCAGTACGATTTAAACACATGCTAGAGAGGGGATGGGGAATTGTATTCTTACTCTATCACGACACGGAAAATCAGAATGTTATTAATCAACAGATAAAAGCTATTACCCTAAATATCTCGATATATAAATAGGACCCCGTAATTATTAGGTGTAAAGTTTCCGTTAAATGGTCTAATCTTTTGATATATTACTCTATACATCCTCCGGATCAAAAGTCCCAACGGGCATAAAGTCCCAAGGAGTCGAAATTTTGAGCTACTGACCTTCAAAGTTCAACGTCTTGCCTATGTAATAATTCACAGGTGCTATCATTCGAGTAGTGCGATCTGTGGATTAATACTTAGGTTAACATGTTGAATATTTCTCACCCTGTCAAGGATCACAATAGGAAGAATAAAACTATATCTAGTAGTTAACTCGTGATCGGGTGCCGTTTGTGGGATGTGGTCCAGCCCTAATCGTTTGAATTATATTTCGCATTTTGTGATTCGACGGGCATCATACTGGAGCTGGTTCTTACAAAACATGTTTTCTACAATTTCATATCTTGTAAGAAGAAAAATAAATAGTTAAAAACAAAAGACAAGCCTGCCGAGTTTCTTGCCGGATCTTCTCAGTAGCGGTCGCGTACCGATCCGGTGGTAGTTTATTTTTTTGGGATAATTTATTTTATTTTTGTAAACTTGACAATATGTAAGTGCCCTCTGGAGGTTTATGCATAATAAACGATTTGAATTTCAATTGAATTTGAATTTGAACTATGCGACATATCATCCTCCCTTACGCTAAGGGTCGATTTAGGAGTAGAAAGGGTTGGATCCGCGTAAGCTGTTGCTTGGATGTCGTAAAAGACGACCAAGGAATATATTATGAAAAGCCAAGATAAAACCTATTTGACCAGCGTGGTGTAAGTAAAGTAGTAGTGAGTATCCCTCCCAATGTAGAGAACGCCCGAGCCCAACAGTGAAAGGTATATGAGCTGGGGTTGCCAAACAAAAGATCAAAATCAAATCAAACAATTTAATTTTTTCATATAGAATAATTTTCTTCTTACACTGGCAATAAATTTGTATCAAAATGTGGGTCAATATTTAATAACTAATTTCTGTATCGGGTAGATAATTAAAAATGTTCTGCAATAACGATGACTTGTTGGACGTGAGACATCTTAGTCCGCCCGTGACCATGAACGCTGCAAAGTGTTAGAAACATCGGGCAATCAAAAATCAAATACAAACGCGATAAAATTCGTAAAGTAGTATTATTTAAATTATGTAAAACTCGCGTAAACATCAGAAATCAAAAGATCAAAGCTAGTACCATAAAATTAACAAAAAAATATCGCGATATATAAATTTATTTCATCATTACTGCTGTGAAGTAACGCAAAACGCTAGTAGCAACTTAAAAAAAAACTGATAAAAAATGTATTCTATTTTATCGCTAGTTTCGTTTGGCAAAACATAAAAGCTAGCATAGAAAAATCTCGCGGCATAAAAAAAAAATAATCTTTTTATATCTTTACTTATTTATTTATTAGGGACAAAAAACAGTTATATATTACAGTATTAAACTTATTATACTGATATAATTAAAATAACGTATATATAACCAACACCACGGCGTAACAAAAGATAGTGGTACAAAAAAAAACTACACGGACTTTACTTTCGTTAATTTAATTCTTTACAACTGAATATAGCCTTTTAAAAAATATTACCGTTTTCATGTTACGGCTTCGAAACATATAGAGAGCGTGGCTTTCGGCGAAATCTGTTCAAAAAGCAAATTAATTAAATAACATGTTTGAATTATTTAGGTCTTTTTGCCCGTATTGCGTTCATTATTTCTGGGAATGGAATCAACCATCCGGAAGCTAATTTGTAATGTGCGTGGGACAACATAGAATAGGTATGGTTGAATTATTTTATGTAGCGATAACTATATTCACCATAGCTCTCTTTTCCACAAGCGTCGAAAATATATAAAAAACCGCTAACTTGCACTTGCACTCAAGTTTTCTATCTCTGTTTTCGTTGTTTTTCAACACATATATCCATGAAAAAGCAAGTTAATGTTTATGGTTCACTAGATGAATAAAAACATTCCTTAAAAATACATTGAAAACAAAAGCAAATATACTGTGATATTGCCTAGCATTCCTATGTTTTTCTTACCTTTACGTACTCTGATAATATTTTAACATTAATTTTATGAATGTAATGTCTTTTTTTCTTAAACGTCGAGTTAAAATCACAAGGCACAAATTTCTGACGTATATTATCTAAAATGTATGCTTCATAGAGCAGCATAATGCATGTCCAATCTGTCTGTACATTTATCTTTAGCAAGCTGTTGACAATTTTAAGCTTGCAGCCATAAATGGTTAGTAATTTGCTACGGCGTAGTAGCAATTTACTACAGCGCTTTGTTTGGAGTCCCTAATATCACTTAACGACAGGCAGTCTCTGCCTATGCATCAATTAGCTTTCGTAATCGTTAACTGACTGTTAAGCGTTAGATTTTTTAATTGCTATTGGTATACCAAATGATTTATTCGTTTGGTACCAATAGCAATTACACATCTGGTAATAAGTGTTACTGCCAAGGCCGTTGCCTATCGTGAGAAAAACAAAGGTAATGTGAATGCGTGCAATGAGGTTCGGTGATACTAAATGCATCACCAAAACTCATCACACCCAAACACCCTCAGAAAGTTGGGCTTTCGGTATTCACGCTCACCCAACGACGTGCAGTAGTAAATTGCTATTACTCAGACGCAGATTTTTTGCGAGAGTGTGATCTTACCATATAAAATAGAACTTTCTGCATTATTTACTTTATCTATTATAGACCTGGACGAACTCCATCTGATGCTGTTTGGTCAAAAATGGCATTGCTAAGAAAGCTTGACTTCAACCAAGTGGCCGGTTATAAACTATTGCCAATAACTTTGATATATCCTCTATGTAAGAAGAGTACATTTTGAGTCGATCACAAGTAATTGAGATAAGAGCAAGATAATGATAACATGCATATATTTGTCTGATTATGTAAAATATTATTTCAAAACCCATTAAATTAACCGTATAACCAGTAAAAAAGGCTTTGAGATTTCTTGTTTTGTTCAAAATTTTAAAAATTTATACATTTATGCAATTTCCAGGGACATCACACTGGAGCTAACATCATATGTTGTACGAAGTATACAATTATATATATTTAAAAGATTTAAAAAATATGACAGCCCGTCGAGTTTCTTGCCGGTTCGTCTCAGCTTGTGGGCGCGTTCCGATCCGGTGGTAGATTATTATATTATTTTATTATTGTATTGTGTTCAAACTATGTATAAATTTGACAATATGTAAATGCCCTTAAGGGGCTTGTGCAGAATAAATGATTTGATTTGATTTGATTTGAAAAAAGATAATCGTTAAAAACTTGATTATATATATACATGGTTTATCACAGCTGTAAATACGACGTTCTTCTATTACTATTTCTATTTTATAACACTTTGTTCCTTTTTTATACCAAATTCTAAACTTTGCAAGTTAATTTTCTAACAGGATGTATGAAATTTTTTGAATGTAATAATAATTAAAACTTCAGCAAATAGCAAAGTATTTTATAAAGTATTCTTTGGATATTTATGAAGGTTTCACAATCGATTTGTAATTAATTCCAGAAGTTTTAGTATGAATTAAATTCATGTTATTTTTAGCAGTAAAGAAATAATCTAGTTATAAATATAGTTTTACAGCTCTCATTTTGATTATACTAACACATATTTTAATAATTACTGAATTATAAAACTTATACTTCTTTTCAAATAAGACACCTAAATTTTAGGTGGAACTGAAAGCAATATAAACATTCATCATACATTTCAACTCATAAATATTTCGCTGCTGGCCTCGAGTCTTTTCGACAACAGGCCAACAAAGGAAACACGACAACAAAGGAAATTGACCTACTAGATCATGGTAGTCAGACGTATTGGTATAAATTTAAATTTCAAATTTTTATTTGCTCAATAATAGGGTGTACATGGTTTTAAGGAATATTTGAAATTAGATCACCTATTTGGCCATTAAAATAATAGCATGCAAATATAAATACTTAAAAACTATTTTTAAACTACATGCCTTATTCCATACTACTTACTCTTTATACGTCAAAAATTCATCAATTGAGTAAAATGCCTTTTCTAAGAGCCACTTTTTTAGAGTTAACTTAAAAGAACTTAGTACCAGTAATCTAATTTTTTCTGGAATGTTATTATAAATATTTCTGCACATCACGTAACAATTTTTTTGCATTCGACTACTTTTCGGCACCTCTTCTAGTACCAATCGATTTGGATTTCGAGTATTTCCTCTAATGCATCCCGCTGACGTATATATTACTATATTCATTTTCGTAAATACTGCACATTCAAAAATATATATACATGGTAGTGTTAATATTTTTAATTTTCTAAAATAGGGCTGGCAGGACACATCTGGTGCAATCCCACATAAGGAACGAACACATCTTTTTTGTGCAATAAATGCTTTAATTATATCTATACCATTTCCCCATATCACTATAGCATATCTTAGTACGGATTCTACATATGCAAAATAGGCAGTCATAGCAGTAGTCTTATTTGTCATCATTAATAATTTATATAGAGCAAATGAGAATCTGTTTATTTTAGTAATAACAGTTTCTATATGTTCTTTCCAATTTAAATGTGGGTTTAAAATGATACCGAGAAATGTTATCTTATTTGTATTTCGTAAAATTTGTCCATCAATAGCTATATCTACATTGTATTGTTTAAAATTATTAAAATTCATTAAATTTGTTTTAGATAAATTAATTTGCAAATTATTATTCTTTAACCATCATCTCAGCCCATATATGTCCCACTGTTGGGCTAGGGCCTCCTCCATAATGTGAGGGAATTTGACCTACTATACCATGCTGGTCAGACATGTTGATATAGGGTTTCATTTCGAGTTTTCCTTCTCTTGCACAGATGTTATGTGCCTATTATATCCCATAGTCGTCTCGTACGACATCCACGGGCAAGATAGGGAGTGGTGAATTGTATTCTTACTCTGTCACCACACGGATTCTTTAACTAATTTAATACTAATGTCAATGTTTCGTGGATGTCAAATTTATGTTGTTCTAATGTCAATTTATTTTCTGTAGTCATAATAATCGATGCATCGGCAGCAAACAGTACTGTTTTATGTCGTATTTGATCTGGTAAATCGTTTATATATAATAGAAACAGCAGCGGACCAAGCACGCTGCCTTGAGGCACACCAAAATGGTTAGTTAAAAATTTTGATCTAAATACTTTTTGCAAATTTGTATTGTTTAGTTGCGTCACTTCCACACATTGTACTCTATTTTCCAAATATGATTCTAACCAATTTAAGGCAGGGCCTCTTATACCATTATGTTCTAGCCTAGTCAACAGTTGATCATGAGCAACGCGATCAAAAGTCATATCTAAAAATAAAACTGTGGTGTATTTCTTATTATTTATGCTCTGTAAAACTTCCTTTATTAAATAAAATGTAGCGTTACTTGTAGACCTATGTTTTTGGAATCCAAATTGACACTTTTTAACTATGCTTTTTGAGTTAAAAAAAATTAGTCAACTTCTCATGCATGACTTTTTCAAAAAATTTTGAAAAGATCGGTACTATTGTGATAGGCCGATAGTTATTGATATCGCTCGTATCACCTTTCTTGTGAAGGGGTTTCACTATTGATTGCTTTAATTTATCGGGGAACACACCAGTCTCTAATGAATAATTTATTATTGGAGTTAGAATGGGACTAAGGTAATCTTTGCATAGTTTAATAACTCTTGTATTTACACAACCATAACCCTCGGCTGCCGTGTTTTTTAAGGACAATATTATCTTTTTAATGTAGGCCTCACTTACGGGGGTTAAAAAGATAGAATTTACTTGCTTGTCTTTGACATTGGCATGGCAAATTTTATTGAAGGATTCATTCGTATTAAGAATGAATGTTTCATTAAATTTATTTGCTATGAGTAAGGGATCTGTTATAACTACATCATTTATTGCTATTTTCGAAATGTTATATTTTGAGTAAGAAGTATCAATTTCATTTTTTATAATTTGCCACGTAGACTTACTCACATTATCGCTGTTTAGAACATATTTCATATTCGAATTTTTTTTTGCATTTATAATACATTTTTTTAATATTTTTGTATAATTTTAATACTTAATTTTATCTATATTACATTTGCCAGAATAATATTTAAAACGTAGTAGCCTTTTTTTGGTGCAGCTTATTTTTATGCCTTTAGATAGCCAGCGCATTGATCTTAATATATTAATTTTTACTACTTGAATAGGAAAACAAAGTTTATATAAAAGACAGAAATAATCATAAAATTCTTCAAAAACTATATTAAAATTATTTGTAGCACTATCTGGTTGTAGTTTTAGGTAGTGTAAACTGTGTAGGTGTTTTTGGAATGTATTTATATTTTCCTTACTATAACACCTTTTGTGCTGTAGTATATACCTGGGGATTACAATTTTTGAAGGAACATTAAAAGTCGGTACTTGTGCCGTGTCATGATCCGAAAGACCTAGTGGTAGAACTGAACTTTTTGAATCACTTTTGCTAATATCACTGATTATTAAATCAATGCACGAATTGGCTCTTGTTGGGCTAGTAATATGTTGACACAGATTATATTGTTGTAATAAATTTTCAAGTTTCTTTGTATTTATATTTTCCTCGAGAGTATTTATGTTTAAGTCACCAGCAATAATTATATGTTTTTTAGAATGCTTCGTTAAATATTTATGTAATAAAAGTTCAAGTTGGGAAAAGAAATATCGAATGTCAGTTGCATATTTTGATGGGATTCTGTATAGACAAATAACTATAATATTAGGTAATATATGTATAGCACAGCATTCAAAATGGTACAATGTTTGCAATTCATCAAAACAATTTATTTTTTTGAACACTAGTTCTCTCCTAACCAGAATACATACTCCACCCCTTTTCTTAGGTCTCGAATAATTAGATACTAGTTCATAATTATTTATGTGAATATTTTTTTCTGTGCCACTACGTTCACAAATGTCTCAGTGAAACAGAGTACGTCGGGATAAATGTCTTCTTTGATTTCCGAAAGTGTGATTTCTATTATTTCTTTTTTTGACAGTAGTCCACGTATGTTTTGATGAAATATAATAAATTTATTTGTTTGGTGTGGGTCGAAAAAATTGTTTGGCTAAGGACCTATTTGTAGTAATTGTAGTACTGTTTGTGTGTAATATTTGTGTATTTTTATTAGATTCTGATTCTTTTATTTTTGGATTTATTTGATACTTAATTTTCTGAAAATAGTACGGTATAGTTCCTCTTCGGATTATTTTAGTATGAGATAATTCTGGTAATTGTTTAATAATATTTTTAGTTGAGGTATTAGTTTGAAAGTAGTATGGAATAGTGCCTTTTTTGGCTAGTGAATTTCTCTCAGAAAATTCATTAGGGTTTTTTATAGAGTTTTATTTCGAGTTTGCCTTCTCTTCATAGATGTTATATGTATATTCGATCTCAAAAATGTTGGACATAATTTAATCATCATGATATTAATAATAGGGTACATTTGTATTTTATTTTTCAAGTGACGGTGTTCAAATATTTTTAGCGCGGCTGTGATCTATAAAAATAAGAGAGTTACCGGGTTGAAAGCCATCCGCGCTCACCCATTGCCCGCGTTAAGCTGTCAAGGTCATCTGCAACCAACAGCTACACACACACACACAAAAAAAACGCGCTTAGAGTTCAATCGGTCGGCGATCAAGCTGTGGAACAGACGTCGCAGTTTTAGAATGTTGTGTTAGATTATTGTACGTTTAGTGTAATGTTGAATATGGGGATTATATGTTATATCGGTGAGTCTATTGGTAAAGTTGAATAATATGTAATACTAATCCGCAAAAGTGCCATCTATTTCAAGGTGAGTCTTACAATATTGTATCACTTAGTAGTATTTTATGACACTCACAAGAAAAAGAGTGTGGTGAATTGTATTCTTACTCCGGCACCATACGGAAACTTATAGTAGGTATAGATTACACGTTGTATCTTTATACGAGCAATTCTCGTATATATATATATATATATATATATATTATATTATATATATATATATATATATATATATATATATTCAGGATCTCGGCAACGGCTCCAACGATCGGCTCCAACGATCCAACGATCCCAAAAAATCGGTCTAGCTAGGTTTTATTTATAGAAAGTGATGTTTTGTCCGTGTTTTTAGCAAAATAAACAATGACATAAAATTTTAAAAGAATATGAATTCAAATTTCTTTAGCAACGTCATGAGTTATGATAGCTCAGATGGGAAGGTGACAGGTTTTAATTTTGGTATTTTTTCAATCAAACAGCGTCGGTTCGAATCTCGGTGTTATTATTATTCTCTTTTTGTAATTTTTTTATATATATTTTCGATAAAAATATGCCGAGCGAAGCTCGGTCAACCAGATATTCATATTAAATGGCATATAACATCAAAAGATCATTGACTTTATGATGTCATGTAGATTGCTTTAGATGTTCAAAAATTCAAATCAACAAGTGTAACTAGCGTAGTTTAGTAGAACAATTGCGCGCCCCCGGTTGGGACCCGAGCCCATTAGTATGGGGTGTATCTATATACACCCCATACTAATGGGCTAAGCCTATGCTTAAGCTTAGATGATTGATTGATTAGAAACTTACATTAACAAAAAACATGTAAGACAAAGACCAACCAGTAAAATATATATAATTTATTACACGTAACTCTATAATTACATCGCCATGGATACATATAACATACTAACATAACCTTTCTGTAGCTATACTTATCTTACTTATCCGACTTTACTGGCTTTTCGTAATTAACCCATACGATGTATATAATAGGTCTTTACCTATGTAATTGCCGTTCTGCAGTACTGGCCATTTCAAATCAAAATAATTTTTGTTTGGCTAAGAATTCTAATGCCAAATTAATTTTATTTTAAAACATGATATTCATTTTCCAAAAGCAGTCATTTGTTTATTGAATAGTGTTACGTTTTCATCGCATTTCAATCTTTTTCGTCATCATGGATACGTTAAAAATTCGAGTAATTATGGAATATGAGTATCGTCGTGGCAGCAACGCGGCACAAGTGGCATGCAACATCAACGACGTTTACGGAGCTAACACTACAAACCAACGCACCGCCTGTTATTGGTTTGCTCGCTTCCGTTCTGGAAATTTCGACCTGAAAAATGAACCTCGCGGTCGTCCGAAGACTTTGGTCGACAATGACGAATTAAAGGCGATTGTGGAAGCCGATGATACACAATCTATGGCTGAATTAGCAGCAGCTTTCGACGTTAGCGTCAAAACAATATTGGTCCATTTGCGTCAAATTGGCAAGGTAAGAAAGCTTGACAAATGGGTGCTCCACAAACTCAATGATCGCCAGTGCGAAGTACGCGTCGAGACATGCCTTGCATTGTTCAACAGACACACAAATGAAGGAATTTTGAAACGCAATGTTACTTGCGATGAAAAATAGATTCTGTTTGATTACCGCAAGCGCTCAGCAAGTTGGTTGGATCCTGGTTCAGCACTTAAACAATGTCCTAAACGAAAACTTACTCCTAGAAAAGTGATGGTCACTGTTTGGTGGTCTAGCGCCGGTGTGATTCATCACAGCTTCTTACCAAACGGGGTGAGCATTACTGCAGCTGTGTACTGTGAAGAACTGAACACAATGATGGAGAAGCTGGCACATCTCCAACCAGCATTGGTCAATCGCTCGTCTCCGCTGCTCCTGCACGACAATGCACGACCTCGTACTGCACAGCAGACGGTCTCCAAGTTGCAAGAACTGGGGTTGGAAGCTCGCCGTCATCCGCCATACTCACCAGACCTTACGCCTACAGACTACTTCTTTTGCCAGAATTTGGATAACTTTTTGGTGGGAAAGAAATTCAATACCCGAGAGGCAGTACAAAATGCCTTTGAAGAATTTGTTGCCTCCCGTCCAGCTGATTTCTTTAAGAAGGGCATCAATAAACTGCTGCTGCGTTGGCAAAGATGCATTGATTGCATGGGTGATTACTTCGATTAATACAAATAAAAAATACATGAAAAAAAATCGTTTAATTTTTTTCATACATAACGGCAATTTCATAGGTAAAGACCTAATATTAAACAAACCTGAATGCTGTCTACATTTTCTTTTATTTGTGTGTGTACAGCTGTTGGCCGCAGATGGCCTTGACGGTTTGACTATGGGTGAGCGCTGAGGGCTCTCAACCCGGAGAAAAGTATGCTAAGCGACATCGCCCAAGGGGACCCCCTGTGGGGACCTCGGCTTGGGGCGTTGCTGGAGGAAAAGTGGGCCTGCCCACGTTTTGGTTTGTGACTTTTGCGCGGCGCGGTTTGGCACCTCGACGTCGAGGGCGGAACCGCGGGTATTTATGTGTTAAGGCCTCGCGGGCCGTGTAGCCTCTACGTTGACCGAGTGTGATTGTGTCGTCCTCTTCGTCGAGGACGTAACGAAGACGTCGGATGGAGAATGCTGTCTACAGGTTCGATTCCGCTATTTATACTTATTCGCCGCGAAGTCAAACGTGACGCTCAAAAACCACCCATATTTCGCACTATTCCTGTAAAAAAGACGTAAATACACTTGCGCCCAAAATGTTTTATTGCGTGAATAAAGCGAGCATCATGGTTTACACCTTCTGTCAAAATCTCGTAAAGCTATCGACAAAACTAAAGGAATAAATGCAAAAATACTATAATTTTGCGATCTTAGTAAACATAAAATTCCAGCATAAAATAGAGGTATGCATATTTACATTTATACGCTTTACAATTATCCCGTTCATAAAGTCATAATTATGTTTACGTAAATTTTAAAGGAAGATTTATAAGAAAATTTGTAACGCAAGTATACTTAAATACTTGTTCCAGCATTGTACAATCTAGGAATTATGTGTAATTCTAATTACTTATTTCTTCTACGAAACTTTTAGGTGACAGTTTATGTAAAGAAAGAAAGAAAGAAAAATAATTTATTACTCCTTCACGGGAGGGCAACATCACAAAAGCTCAAACAGTGAGTAGAATATAGTAAAACAATAAATTATAATAAAAAAAAAAGTACAAAAAGAAATTGATATTAACATTGGTTTTCCCTTCGTGAAAGAGAAAAAGGATCGCTGCTCAGCATAATGTTGAGGCATCTATTTTAAGAGAGATACCGCAACGCTGTTATTCTGCAGCGTCCTTCGACGTCTGTCAGCAAAGTACAGGTAGCAAGCAGCTGAATATAATTAAACTAACAAATTACAGCTGCTTTTGTAAATAATATTCAAATAATAGAAAAATAATAATAATAAACATACGGATTAGGTGCGGTACTAAGTTATCTAATCTTACGCGTATAAGTAAAAATAAAAAATAATAAAATAAACATAAAATAAACAAAAATAACATTTAACAAACAAAAATTACATTCAACAAACAAAACAAAAGGATATGCAATTTACAATAACATACACTAATAGGTGGTATTTTATGTGATGTAATAAGAGAAGGTGCTGAAGTTTCATGAATGTGAAGATCAATGATGACATTATAGTATAATACACACTACTGAACGATAACAAGCATTTTGTTACCAGACATACTTTTAAAAAGAGTATAAAACAAGAAAAAAAAAAATATGGTCTTTGTAACACCGTGATTTAAAATTACATAAGAATACAAAACAAAAAGAAAAAATATATATATATATGTTATTAATCTGTGGCATAATTAATGTTCAATACTGCTGTGGTAACCCTTACTTACTAGTCTGTGAATGTCATAGAGATCTTTTATGTCAGTGGATGAGTGGACTCAGTGGTGAATGTTATCTACAATTGTTTACGTACATATAAGTGTTTGTAATAATTTAAAAGTCACCAATTGCCAATTGTTATATGAAATCTATGACAAACTAAAAGTCCATGTCAGTGATATAGACGGAAGGCCACACACTGTGACCAATGAAACCCGTATTAGCCAAGCACACATACGCGATTGACCATAATAAGCCTGATTGTAGCAACACATTGCTGGGTACATCCGATTACTGCTTATACGCTAAGGACCCAAGGGTAAGTTTAATCTATGTAATTGGGTATTTAGTCTACAAATATGTATTTGAGAAAAAAATAAATAAATAAAAGAGTTGTGTTTAGAGTTGTGTTTGCATAAACATAAAATGTTTTTTTAGGTTATTAATAAAACTTTGTTTTGTTTTCAGTTGGCGTTGTGGAGGAGATAGTATGTTCCAGCAGTGCGTTGCAGCATATTTAAAACTTCCTCTAAAGGCGGCGGTCCTATATTTCGGCACAATAAGAGGATGCACATTAGAACGGATTGGGAATTTACATTTATCTGTTTTCCACTCAAGTTTATAATATAGATATTGTGGGCTTTGAGTGGCAATGATGCTGTAAATAAAACTGGCATAGTGGATTTTTCTTCTAGCAGTCATCTTCAATATATGGTGTTTGTTTAAGTAAGGAGTAACATGATTCCTTTTAGGTATTCTGAAACAGAAGCGTGCACATGCATTTTGTATCCTCTGTATCAAACACTCTGTTCTGTTTAGTAAACATGGACCGTAGACAATGTCACAATAGTTCAGTCTAGACAAAATAAGACTGTTAGATAACTGCTTTCTTAATGGCTCACTGATGTAGTCTCGTATTTCATACAAAACTTTTAATTTATAGAAACAGTTTCTTAAAATGTTGTTTACATGTTTCTCAAAGCGTAGGTCCTTGTCCATCAACAGCCCTAGATTAAGCGCTTCATCTACTTTGCAAATTTCCTTACCTAAAATAGTAATTTTAGGGTTTGCAGAAAGAGTAGCCTCAATTTGATGTTTACTCCCCAGTACCATAAATTTGGTTTTATTAGGATTTAAAACTAGAGTATTTTGTTCGGCCCATATGATTGTCCTCTCCAGATCCTCATCTATCCGTTTTATAGCCATATGTGTGTCTTTGGGCTTAAATGAGGTGTATAATTGAACATCATCAGCATACATATGGTACCTACAATTTTTAAAGCAATTTATGACATCAGCACTATAAATTATAAATAATAAAGGACCGAGAATGGATCCCTGGGGAACACCTCGAAGTACATGGCAGTCAGCAGACATCGTTATGGATCCATCCATTCTACGGATCTCCACACATTGGGACCTATTTGTGAGGTAGCTTCTAAACCATGTAACTGTTTGTTGGTCAAAACCATAGAAAATGAGCTTAGATATCAGTAAGGAAATATTTATTGCATCAAATGCTCGGGAAAAGTCTAGCAAGATCAAGAGCGATGCTTCACCTTGATCTCGCGACTCTAAAATGTTACCCACAACATCCGAAAGTGCAGATGCAGTGCTACGTCCCTTTCTGAACCCCGATTGCAGGTCAGGCAGTATGTTATTTGTTTCCAGATACTCTATTATTTGAGTGTGTACTACTCTTTCTAATACCTTAGATAAAACTGGCAGAATGCTTATGGGACGAAGATCTTTGTATGTCTCTGGGTTACTGATTTTGGGTATTGGCTTAATAATTGCACACTTCCATAATTCTGGAAATGTGCATGTTATAATGGACTGGTTGATAATACCAGTGATGGCCTGCAGAGAACTTGGAAGTGTTAGTGCCAGCATATCCAAATTAATACCATCTCTACCCTGAGCATTTGACTCAAGGCTATTGATAATCTGCAAGACAGACGTCTGATCCACAGTCCTTAGGGAAAAGGTGCTCTTAGAGAACCTGTTGTGTTCAAAATAGGCTAGCTGAGAGACATCAGCCCAACAATTACCAGGCACATCCAAGAAAGCCTCATTGATAGCATTAGCATCATTAAAATATTCTGGCAAATAGCTATCATTGTGTTGTGGAAGCACATTTAATTTTAAATTTTTCCATAATGCTTTCGGGTTCCTGATGTTACTATTAATGAAATTGTTAAAATAAGCCTTTTTGTCACTTTTTAAAGCATGGGCTGCTTGGTTTTTAAGACCCAAGTAATACTTCTTGTGCTCCTCTCTACCTGTTTTATGAGCCCTGCATCTAGCCTTATCCCTTAACTTGAACAGTAGTTTCACATTATCTGTGATCCATGGCGTTGGCCGGTCCTTAAATGTTTTTTTAACAAGTGGTGCATGAAGATCGAATAACTGGGTGATAAAATAATTGAAAGCTTGGACCATGATATTAACATCCGTCATCTCTAATATAACCGACCATGGTATCAAGTCCCTGTCAATCTGGAAGTGATCTTGCAATATGTTTTTAATAGGCCGATACAAAACCATGCGTGGTTTGGGTTTTTCTTTTTTGATAACAACTTCGCAAGTTACAAATGAATGGTGCCCCAATTCTTTAATGTGATCCACAACTACATTACGTACTTTCATGCCATTATCTGTGCAGATAACGTCAATGAGTGAGCTGCTATCACCTATAAAGTGGGTTGCCGATTGCACCACTTGCTTAAGATTGAGATAAGTTAGGAATTCCTGCATTTGTTTATTTTTTGAGCAGTTTGTATTTAGCATATCTACATTGAGGTCACCTAGAAGTATTAAATGATCATAGGAACCCATACCACATATAGCTTCCGTCAGACCATCAAGAAATTCTGACAGAACTTGCCATAGAGGCCTATATGCTGTTCCTATTAATACTGATTTACCATTGGTTTTCAAATTCAACCAAAACTGTTCAATATTAGTACACTGAGGGTGAGATTGGCTACGTGTTGATATGCTATTATGAATATAAAAACCAACACCCCCACCCCGACCTCTCCGAACATGCTCCGGTCTAGGTATGTGCTTAAGTCTATATCCTGGCAAAGAAGGTGCCCTATCCTGCTGGCTTGCTCGTAGCCAGGTCTCATTGATTGCCATGACATCAACCCTATGACAACTCATTGCCACTCGAAACTCATCCTGATTAGTTCCCAATGAACCAGCATTTAACAAACCAAACTTTATATTTTTTTTATTTATCATTGCAAATAAGTTGAATGATGACTAGTTTAAGTAGTAATAATAGTTTAAAAATGCAGCACTGTATTGTAATGTAAATAATGCATGTATATGAGAATCTAATTGTTAGTGTATATTTTATTGTTAATAAATTAAAAAGAAATTTAGACAATGTATTGAAGAAATCTTTATAATTATAGCATATTTGTACAAACATTATTATTATTGAGGTGTGTGATGATATATTGATAATAATTAATCTCAATCTTAATTGTTGAATAACTGATTGAATAACTGATTGAACCTGGTGAATAGATGTTATGTATAGTCTGTATTTATTTGTGTTGTATAGTTCATGTGTGTAAGTCATATATATTACATTCCAAGTTTGAGGTGCACTAATATCTAAAATTATGGGTGGTAGTTGCACCTGAAAGCAGGGATGTGAGTAGCAGTAACAACTAACAGGGTTTCTCAGTTTCTGTGGCAAAATAACGTTGAATGTCACTCTCTGTGCGAATGACGTAACAGGGGTCATCATGCTCTTTGCGCACCAAGATGGTGCCTTGCTTCGTCCACACGAACTTCCAACCTGATCGTCTCGCAGTTTCCCGTGCCTTGCGAAATAAAAGGCGCTTATGTTTAGTGAGCCGTTCGTTGACATAGAAACGTTGTGGCAGTGCAGATGTAACCAGGCCTTCTGTGGTGGCACCTCGGCGTACGCGCGCGCCTCGCAGCAGCTCATCGCGCAGATAGCGGCGCGCAAGACGTACGACCAGGGGGCGCGGGCGGCGGTCCGCCTCGACGGCACTAGTCGCATTGACGCGATGCGCGCCCACACGCGCGGCGCTCACTATTTCCCGCTCTTCTAATGGGACACCTAGTTTTATCGCGATCTGCCCAACCAGGTGGATTGGGTTCTCGCCAATAGATTCCGGGCAATTGGTGATTTCAATATCGTTGATAAGCAGCTCTTGGTCCCTCTCGTTAAGCTCCTGCCTTAGTTCAGCTATAGTATCAATTACTGACGCATCAAAAGACAATATTTTCTGCTTTTCAACACATTCAAGAGCAGTAACTCTTCCTTCCAACGTATTCATTCGCTCAGTACACTTGTCCAGCGAAGACCGCAGCTCAGACATATCTTCTCGAAACAATTGGAGTTCTTTACGCACCGAACATAGCTCCTCACTAAGCCTCTCTAAACTACAAATGAGTGCACTGGGAATCTGTTCGATTGGGTTTGACTGGGGTAAGTAGCATTCCACATCCTGGCTATCAACCTGAGATGGACTGGCTGAATGCTGTCCTCGCACCCTAATTGGTGTATCAGCTCTATTGTCACGAGCGATATTCTTAGTGCATTCGGGACAACGCCAACTGCTATGTATAACATTAGCAGATGGGAGGTTCACGCATGCCTTGTGATATACTCCACAACATTTACTACACTTAGCCGAATCAGTTTGTGAGATAAACTTACCGCACGCTCCGCACTTAACCATTGCGATAATATTATAACTAGGCGCTAAGAAAAGACGATATAATGTACACAGCAATAGTGGTAATTATAGTCACAACAAAAATTATGTATTATTATTACAGTAAATATGAAT
Organism: Lymantria dispar; assembly: GCA_032191425.1. Lineage (NCBI taxonomy): Eukaryota > Metazoa > Arthropoda > Insecta > Lepidoptera > Erebidae > Lymantria > Lymantria dispar. The sequence continues at coordinate 5,620,334 of CM063445.1, read as the reverse complement.
GCAAAGTTGAAAAATATAGTCACTAGAAGAATTAAATATATTAGTGAATCAGCTGATGCATAAAGTTAGTAGAGGGTATTCTGATTATGAACACTATTCACTAGAAATTCTATTTACTGTTTATGTTTAAATACCACTGTTATTTTATTGCACCACACCATAAAACAATTGTAAAGTTCTAAAATTGACTTTAACAATAAATATTTTTCTACAAATTGTGCTAGTTTTATTTTTAAAACTGTTTAACATACACACTAGTTGCTACCGAGTTCACTGACAGGCGTCGAATCCTGTGTAATTATTGTTACATACTTTTCATTTGTTTTATTTGCTGTTAAAGAACAACGTGATTATACTTACAACGCTAGATTACAATGAAATTAAAGAGAGAATAAAGCCGTAAGTAGATTTAAATAAGTTCATATATTTGAAAATACATGGCGAAAAAGCAATAATTATACTTAAACCTGCAAATATTCTTTGCGTTTCGTGGAATACAGAAGTAACTATTTTTTTAGATTATCTATATGGAAGTACATTAAGCTATTCCTAAATTAAAACAGGTGTAGTTGAAGGCAACTGTGACCTACGACTTTCTCTTTGAAACATATTTCTAGAACTCATAATTAAAAATATAGGACATCTTTCAAGCTCCTGAAAAGTTGGCAAAAATCATTTACGTCTTCTTCTTCTTCTACTTCCAGGAATAGTTCGAATTATTTTCCTTTTTATTTACCAAGAGGCAGGGTTTGATCACAAAATCATATAAAATAAACGTGCAGAACGAGTATAAGCCACTTCTAAATTTTAAACCTACGTTTACAATATTACTAACTGACCCCACAGACGCTAGACGTTGTGTTCAAATTTAAAAAAAATAGCGATCGCAGCGCCACTTACCGGTTCCAATTATTAGTCTAAACCATTCTCATATCCATCGGAACAGCCACAAAAATAATCATTAAAATCGGGCCAGCCTTTTAAAGGAGTTCAATTACAAACATACGAACAGAAGATTTATTAACTGTTTTCTTTCAGCTTCGTTCCGTACAGTCTCCACTAGGATGTACTTCATCAAGTAAATAAAGTTATTTTTTTATATTGCAAATGATGGTAAACGAGTAAATAATACACCTGATGGTAAGTGACACTGCCGCTCATTGACCTTTTGTTGGATCGCTGCATATAGTGGCAAACGTGAAGGTTAAGTGAATGCGTGCAATGAGGTTCGGTCATAGTAAAGGTATCACCAAAATTCACCACATGTAAATACTTCCAAATTGCTTGCGTCTATCTCGATGACCGAATGAAGCGCAGTAAAAAAAATGCTACTACTCAGCCGTCGATTTTCTACGAAAGCGTGGTACTACCCCAGACGGATTGACCCGCGGCTGTAAACGGACAAGACTTCATCTTTCAAGTCAAGCTGCTAATACTCCTCTACAAACTCAAACATAACATATTATCTTGTGAGCACAACTCCCAGTAAATGTCAGCAGGCTCTAGCTATTTAGGGCACACGTAAAGATAATCTAAGTTGGTAAAGCTTAAGCCACTTGGTTGAGAAACTTGAAATTTTCACTCTGACGTCAAACATGAAAGGATTTATGTAAATTTCATTGTATAAAGGATGAAAAATTTGTATAAATATAATTTTTTTTTGAGTTGGGTCTCTGAAAGACGGACATCGGTCATGCGAATAGAAATATAACTATGGTAAAATATATTTTAAGATTCTTGACAATTCACCATCTTAGATGGCAAAAGGCAGGGAATTTAATATTTATAAGGAGGCCTATGCCCAACAGTGGCTGCCAATAGACTGATGGAGATGTGAATAGACGGATAAATGAGTATTGGCTATAATCATCATCATCATCATCATTTCCGCCTATCGCCGTCCACAACTGGACGTGGGTCTTCTTCATGTTACGCCACAAAGTGCGGTCCTGTGCCGCCTGCATCCAACGACGCCCAGCAACTTTCACCAGGACGGCGGTCCACCTAGTTCGTCCTACACTGCGTCGTCCGAAACGTGGTCGCCACTCGAGAACCTTTCTTCCCCAGCGGTTGGCAGTTCTTCGAGCGATGTGGCCTGCCCATTGCCACTTCAGCGTGCTAATTCTTCGTGCTATGTCGGTTACACCCGTTCTTCTGCGGATTTCTGTATTTCGGATTCTATTCCGCAGAGAAATCCCGAGCATAGCCCGTTCCATAGCACGCTGAGCGACTTTGAGCCTTGTTATGAGGCCTACATTTAGGGACCACGTTTCTGTTGGCTATAATACTGTATTTTTATTCAGGATTCCACGGAATACGGGACTTCGTAAGTGCTATAAGAATTATTTGGCAATAAAACTAAAATCTCGAATTAAAATCAATTCATGTTAGCGATAACAAGGTCCCGCCGGTCTGGCCATGAACGTCAAGGAGTCGGTGCAGTTGGTCAGCCCAAGAGGAGGAGATATAGTGAGTTATAGGTTCACGCGTCGCTCTTACGTCGTCTCGGACAAAACAAACGACGGGTGTCCACACTAGCCTGCTAAAAAACGATAACAGCATAATTTCTCTCCCATTTCAACCAAGGCGCTTGTATTCTATAGTAAAGCGTATATGAGCTGAAAAGGAGTAAATTAATCTGATTGTCACCACCGCTCTAATACGTTGATAACTTTTAAATTGTTTCCGTTTCAGTATACTAACCGTTTTTTTATTTCTTTTGTGATCTTAGTTTCATGTTCTCCAGCCCTTTATGAATTATCGCCGTGACGATCTATATATGAGTCTAACATGATATTGGCGAAGTTGCGGTCAACCGCCATCAGAAACCGTTCATCAAGCTGTTGAATTTAATTAGGTGACTACTTTAATTGCGTAGTAACGTGTCTGTGTCCTGAATTTAATTCCTACGAAGAACAATGCTATGTGCGATCCACGAATTATTTTTCTGAGTCTGGGTGTAATTTGTGCATGTTAATTATATGTTTGTAAAGCCCTCATTACAAGAATTATTTCCTTAATGTAATCATTAACAAAAATATTAAGTTCATAGATATCAATATCATTATAATTTCGAGTACTGCCGTCCACTGCTAGATTTGGGCCCCCCTCATGTTTCACCACAAAGTGCGGTCCTGTGCCATCTGCACCCAATGACAAGGAGCAATTTTCACCGGGTCGTCAGTCCACCAATTGGAGGGCGTCCTAAACTTTGTCCTCCGACGAGACCTTTCTTCCTCAACGGTTCGGTTTGATTCATTGAGCCATGTGGCCTACCCGTTGTCACTTTAGCGTGCTAAGCTTTTGCGCTATGACGGTTACAGCCATTCTGCCACGAATATCCGTATTTTAGATTCTATCCCACAAAAAAATCCCGAACATAGCTCGCTCCATAGCATGCTAAGTGATTTTAAGCTTGATTATGAGGCCTAGGATCCACGTCATCATGCCATAAGTCATTACTGGTAACACACATGGCTCGCAGACATGTGCTTTTAATCATAATAATTGTAATACAAATTCCTATAAAATTTTCACTTTAATATTAAGAACGAATATTATTTTAAAATGCTTCACACAATAGATAAAAGTAAAGCTGCTATGGCTCAAAATAATAACAATAAACATGTAAGTAATCTAAGTTAGCGATGTTGCAAAAGAAACTACTACTTTTACAATACCTTAAAAGGAATTCCATGAAAACCATCAGTTGATCAAACATACCTACCCCGAAAAGTCTCGAAACAACGTTACAGTCACGAACCGCTCAACTCAAACTATCCCATCTAAGTTTTGTAATTAAGTGCGATCAAACAACCTTATTTTTTAATTCACCTAGAATTTTACACGAAAAAGATTTGCGACGTAGAATGAAAGTTTTTTTTGACTTATACATGTCCCTACTCCCTACTGGACTTTATTGGGATGAGCCACTGAAGTCGATATATCGGTACCAGCGACGAAACCTCCTTTATTTCTAAAAATCAAATAAAGCTAATTAGATGGTCTTGAACTAATTTCTTATAATGAAATACCTTTCTTTGTTTGAATGAAATAAGGTGCGCATCCACGCTATTCATTCCGCCCGGGGCCTGGGCCCATAAGTCACTATATTCCTTCCCTTACGCTATTAGGCAGGCCAATGGTACCATGAAATCTGTGGCCAACCCGACGGGATACCCTTTCGCGTACCGTCCCTACAATAATTCTTTAAAAAAAATTTACACTTGAGCCGTGAGCATATTACATTTTTCTATCTAATGCCTATTTCTTATGGTAAGCCTTTTTTTACTACTGTTGGTTGCAAACCTGCGAATAGTATACCTAATGGTAAGTAATAGTGCCGCTCGTGGGCATTTGCTAGGCCGCTGCCTACCGTGAAAAAAGTAAAGAGAGCGTGAATGCGTGCTACTAAAAGCATCACTAGTACCCATTACACGCAAACATCTTTAGGTAATTGAGCTGGATACACTGGCCACTGGGTACAGATTTTTTGACCTCAGTGTCCCGCCTGGATTGGTAAAATACTCTGACAGTATATCTTTTAATCGGCCGTGTGGTGACGGAGTAAGAATACAATTCACCTCCCTCTTGCCCGGGGGTGTCGTAAAAGACGACTAAGGGATTAAACATGCATATGGTATTTATGCAAGAGAAGGAACACTCGAAACCCTATACCAACACGTCTGACCAGCGTGGTATAGTAGGTCAATTGCCCTCCCATAGCGGGGGAGGCCCGAGCCCAACAGTGACATGTGTTGTGGCAGCTGCGATGATGAGATGATATTTTTTAAAAAACTCATATTGCAAAATGTTCTGCATAAAAAATAAAACAGAATGTGTCTTACGGTTTGACCTATTTCCGCGCGTCAACCGGAAATGAGCTGAACTCTGAAAAGGTATACGGAACGTATATTTGCGTGGTATAAATAAGTTATAAATGTAATGCCACCGCTTACGCAACGAATTCCAGAAGTATGAACATCTAAAGGCTGTTCTCTGACACGAGATGTTTTAATTTACGTTCAATATCTGGTTGACCGAACTTTGCTCGGTATATATATATTTTTTTGTATTTTTGCCGAACTTATTTAGATATATATTAACAAAAAATAAAAATGATGATATAATGAAAAAAATATTAAAAATTCCAAAAAGAGAATAATAATAACACCGAGATTTGACCGACTGGACAACTTTCCAACTGAGCTATTGTCACTCTTGACGGCGACGGCGAAATTTGAATTCTCATTCTATTGACATTTTATGACATTGTATTAATTAGCAAAAACACTGACAAAACAACATTTTCTATAAATAAAACCTAGCTAGATCGATTTTTTGGCCCTGAAACCTCTAGTATGCTAAATTTGATGAAAATTGTTGGAGCCGTTTCCGAGATCCTGTCTGATTTTTTTTTTTTTTTTGTGTGTGTGTACAGCTGTTGGCCGCAGATGGCCTTGACAGCTTGACGCGGACTGTGGGTGAGCGCTGAGGGCTCTCAACCCGGAGAAAAGTATGCTAAGCGACATCGCCCAAGGGCTCCCCCTGTGGGGAACGGACCTCGGCTTGGGGCGTCGCCGGAGGCAAAGTGGGCGTGCCCTCGTTTTTAGTCGTGACTTTTGCGCGGCGCGGTTTCGCACCTCGACGGCGAGGGCGTAACCGCGGATATTTATTTGTTAAGGCCTCGCGGGCCGTGTAGGCTTTGTTGAGCGAGTGTGATATTGTCGTCCTCTTCTTCGAGGACGTGACGAGGACGTCGGATGGAATCCTGTCTGATCCTGAACCTATATATATATATAGGTATACTAGCAGACCCGGCCACGCGTTGCTGTGGCTAATGTTTTTGTTATATTATATTTTATTAAACTATTTAAGTGGAACTGTAGGAGAACATCTGTCATGGAGGTCGTCATATTTTTTTACAAATGGCATCTATGAAAAAAAGCAAGTTAAAATCGTATATGACACGTTTGTAGGTTTGACATAACAGCGCCATCTATTAATTAATTACTCAATCCAGCCAACAGATATTGCCATCTGTTAAAATCGTTTGGAGTTAACAGATAATTGTGAATGTCAAATAATAGACAAATAATGTGCAATAAAATAATATTGTGGCTATAAATTAAGATATAAGCTATCCTATCTTTCAAGTTGGATCAAACTCCACACGGTGTGCTAATTTGATTAAAATCGGTTAGGTAGTTTAGGAGTCCATCGCGGACAAACAACGTGATACGTAATTTATATATATTAAGATATATATACGAGAATTGCTCGTTTAAAGATATAAGACAAGTTTACGTTCATAATCAAAACCGTTTCCGTGCGGTAATGGAGTAAGATCTAATACAATTCACCACTCCCTACCTTGCCCGTGGATGTCGTAAAAGACGACTAAGGGATATAATAAGCATATAACATTAATGCGAAAGAAGGAAAACTCGAAACAAAACCCTATTCCAACACGTCTGACCAGCGTGGAATAGTAGGTTAATAACCCTCCCATTATGAAGGAAGCCTGAGCCCAACACTGGGACATATATAGGCTGAAATGATGAATGGAATAAGATTACAATTCACCACCTTTTCTTCCTAAGATGTCCGCCCGTGACCATGAACGCTGCAAAATGTTCGAAACATCGGGCAATCAAAAATCAAATCATCATCATCATTTCGGCTCATATACATCCCACTGCTGGGCTCGAGCCTCTTCCATAATAGGAGGGAAATTGACCTTATTATACCATGCTGATCAGACAGGTTAGTATAGGGTTTTATTTCGAGTTTTCCATCTCTCGCATTGATGTCATATGCGTGATATATCTCTTATTCGTCATTTACGACACCCACGGGTATAGGAGGGGGTGGTAAATTGTATTCCTACTCCGTCACCACACGGAAATAAAAAACAAATATAAACGCGATAAAACCCATAAAATAGTTTTATTTACAACTAGCAACCCGCCCTCGCTTCGCTTCGGTTTCAGTTGCCTTACTGGCGTAATTCCCTTTCTCGTGGGAATACCGGGATAAAATATAGCTTATGTTACTCCCTGATATTACAGCTTTCCATTGGTGAAAACATTTTTGAAATCCCACTGTTTCACTCAGGCCTCCTCTATAACGGGAGGAGAATTAACCTACTATTCCACTCTGGTCAGATGTGTTGGAAAAGGGTTTTGTTTCAAGTTCTCAGTCTCTTGCACAGATGTTATATGCTTATTATATCGCTTAGTCGCCTTTCACGTCATCCACGAGCAGGATAGGGAATGGTGAACTGTATTCTTCACCACACGGATAAATAATATCACACTGCATTAAGAAAAAATTTTTGTATTGCGGGTGACTTTACAAACATATAATAATAATTGGATACAAATTGCACATAGATTAAAACCAATAATCTGTAAATCGCACGACCAACAATCGTTTTGTCTTGCCTAAGCGACGAATGGTGCGGGCGGTTGGTATCTTATTCACCAGTGAATCACTATATCGTACTAGCAACCCGCCCTCGCTTCGCTTCGGTTTCAGTCGTCTTACCCGCGTAGTGCCCGTTACCGTGGGAATACCGGGATAAAATATAGCCTATGTTACTCCCTGATATTATAGCTATCCATTGGTGAAAGAATTTATTATATTATATTTATCGCATTTATAATATTAGTTAGGATTTGTAGTAATAAAAAAGCACTAGTGTATATAAACCGTTCATAAATGACTTAATTTCCCCACAATAGAAGTTCCTTCTTGACCTATTATACCACGCCGTTAGATGGGTTAATATAGGGTTTTATTGACGCAGATCTGCGATGCGGCCATGCCCCGTGTACAGCGTCTGCCCCCGAAGAGGGCTGTCCACTGGTGGTCCCGGGAGCTGGCGGATCTCCGGGCCGCGTGTATTCGCGCCCGGAGGGCCTACACTCGCAGCTGCCGGCGCCATCGCGACGTGGAGCGGGAGGGCCAGCTTTATGAAGGCTACCGCAATGCGCGGTCGGCCTTCAGGCTGGCCGCCATACCGCCAAGGACGTCAGTCGGCAGGAGATGCTGGACAGTCTCGAGAGTAACCCCTAGGGTCGCCCCTAAGCGCTGAGTAAGCTCGGGCCGATTGCATTGCGATTGCAACGAAGACACGGCGCAGCATACGCTCGAGGTCTGTGCGGCTTGGGCAGAGCAGCGTCGTGAACTCGTCGCAATCATGCGTGCCGATCTGACGCTGCCGACCATTGCTAGGGGGATGCTCGACAGCGTCAGGAACTGGGACGCGGTCGCAGCCTTCTGCAAGGCAGTGATCTCGCAGAAGGAGGCGGCGGGTCGCGCACGCGAGAAGCGCAGCCTCGACGAAGCGACCCGCCGCCGGCGACTGGGGCGGCGCAGGCGCGACTACCTGCGCGTCATGCCGCCCTAGCTGAGGCCGCGGGTGACGTGACCGGGGAATTAAGTCGTCCGTCCTTTTAGGACGTCGGTCGAGGAGAGGGTACTCCTCCGGGGGTATTCCGTCGGGCCGACTACTGACGTCAAGTCACCTGCTCCGGTGGTCAGCCCAACGACGAAGACGACGGGTCTTACGGGTGTGTGTGCTTACGCCCCTCTATCGCCCCGGACGGAGCGGACGAGGAGTGCACCGACCGTAGTCCACCCCAAAGAAAAAAAAATAGGGTTTTATTTCGAGATTTCCTTTTCTTGATAAATGTTGTCTGTATATTATATACTTTAGTCATCTTTCACCACACCCACGGGTATGATAGGAGGTGGTAATTTCAATTTCAGGTATTTATTGTCAGTCAGCAAGTCAAATCCATTAAATAGGCGCTGACAATCAAATTAAAAATACTGTGGGAATTTTGGCAAAAAAATGCACGTAATTTTATTATATTCACAACATTTTAGCATTTTCTCTTTATTACATTACATAACATAACAGCAAAATTATTGAACGTTACACAATAAAATCACCAAATTACTAGAATGTGTTGCCACATCTTACTTTAGAAAATGCCATGTAATTTAAATAAATTAATAAACATTAATTATACACCTATACTTTTCATAGTAATGGCGGTACTCATTAAAATATAACTAGATAAAATTAGAATCTTAGAAGGATCTTTAAATAATAAACGTTAAACCACCAAGGTATCAAATAAATACTCGTTAAAACAGAAATATTCAAGTAATTAAGTAGAAATATTATGCTACTGGCAACACTACAGGAAAATTGCAATATTGGTTCTCATTAGGCAGGTAAGGCGATGCCAAATTAATTAAGATAGTAAAGTTATTGAAGTTTATCCTGAACTTAGATTTATGAAACCCAAATGCCTTATTATTAATATTTACGTGAAACAATTTACGGATTCCATTCCATTAGATATAGTACAGGGCTGAGATGATGATGATGATGATGAGATATAGTACAAACGTTAGGATAAATCTTATATCTTTAAACGAGCAATACTTGTATATATATATATATATATATTTTTTTTTCAGGATCTCGGAAACGGCACCAACGATTTTGATGAAACTTGGCATACTAGAGGTTTCGAGGCCAAAAAATCGATCTAGCTAGGTTTTATTTATAGAAAATGTTGTATTTTCAGTGTTTATAGCAAAACAATATAATGACATTAAATTTTAAAAGAATATGAATTCAAATTTTGCCGTCAACGTCATGAGTTACGATAGCTCAGTTGGGAAGTAGTGCAGTTTTCTTTTAGTATTGTTTTGGCATTCAAACGGCGTCGGATCGAATCTCGGTGTTATTATTATTCTCTTTTTGTATTTTTTATATTTTTTTTTTCATTATTTAATTTTTATTTTTTATTGATATATATCTAAATAAATTCGACAAAAATACTACAAAAATATTCAGAGCGAAGCTCGGTCAAAACAGATATTTGAAATTAAACTAGCTATACTTTTTAGAAAGATAAGATCCTAGTTAATACTAGGGTCTTGTCTTTCTAAATAATAGGAAACTTATTAGGAAATAATCCTTTTGTTGCGAGTGACTTCAGACATTGATGCTTTGTTCACCGTCCGATCCGTCTGGAGTGACGAGATGGGGGTGGCGAACAAGCCCATAGCTGGCCAGATGCGTACCTTCAAGCGCCAAATGGGCGGGCCACCGGTACCCGACCTTGTCATCAGTGGTCTGTCCAGGCAGGTCAAAGTGGTGTCCTGCGTGGGATTCGAACCCACGACACTGGCATGGTAAGTCGGTATCTTAACCACTACGCCATGTGTGCTGTCTTTGCTTAACTTTATTCAGACTTCTTCAATGTGTTGACGGTGTAATAATAAAGTTTGCCAACCCCTCTCTTACGCGTGGGTGACGTAAAAGACGACTAAAGGATATGATAGCCAGATTTTATCTCGCAAGAGAAGGCAAAGTCGATAATAAAACCCTATACCAGCAGTTTGACCAGCGAATAGTAGGACAATTTCTCTATCATTGTGGATAAGGCCCGAACCTTTCAGTGGGACTTATATGGGCTGAAATATTTTATTTGTGTAATGTTTTTCTTTTTGAATTTGTCACCGGATTTTATTTTCCATCTGGTGTCGGAATAAGAATACAATTCACCACTCCCTATCTTGTCTGTGGATCTCGTAAAAGACAACTAAGGGATACAATGTCCATAACAACAAGAGAAAAAAATCTCGAAATAAAACCAAATCGAAATATACCAACATGTGGTACAGTAGGTCAATTTCCTTCCTATTTGGGAGAAGGCTCGAGCCCAACAGTGGGACTTCTATGGGCTGAGTTGATGATGATATTTTATATTTTTTTTTTTATTGGGACTAATCCCACCACACATTCCCACCATTGTAACTCCTGTAAGCCAGGATCCACAATGGTCTCCATAAATGACACCGAGGTTTGACCCTCAGGCAGTCCCGGGATATGATTTTAATTGTCTTGGGACCCGCAACAAATTTAATTAGAAAAGATTAAAGAGGAGGAGTTGGAAAGAGAGATTCCACTTCCCTCCTAGGCAAAGCGGGAGACAGGAAAACAAAATGACTAGTCAGCCAATAAATAAAAAGGTGTACAGCTACGATAGCGCAGCAGTACGGCACCACGGATACGGAAGAGCTTAACGGGGCCTATATGTGAGCGTTAAGATTGATTGTTACAGTAAGTATGGCAGAAACGCATGAACGCACGGAAATTTTCTCGAGTTGCTACAAGGTCCGTATAGTATACTGATATTTTATATATGAAATGTTTTTCTTTTCAAAATTTATGCGAGATATTGATACCGGATTATGGTCCGTGTGGTGACGGAATACGAATACAGTTTATCCCTCGCTATCTTACCCGTGGATGTCGTAAAAGACGACTAAGTGATCCAATTTCCATATAAAATCTGTGCAAGGGTAGGCAAACTCAAAATAAAATCCTCATTTCTGAGAAAACCCAGAACCAATAGCGAGATCTATGTTAGTTGTAGAAGGAAAATTATTAAATTCACCTACACTGTTACGGTGTTCTGTTGTTCTGAGATACATGCATACACATATTATGTTCTGTGTAAAAACACATTCAGTTAACGAGGTACAACTTTTGAATTTATGTTAACAATATATTCAGGAATAATGTTATTCCACGAACGCGAACCGCCGCCGGCGACTGGGGCTGCGCAGGCGCGATTATCTGAGTCTGATGCCGCCCTAGCCGAGGCCGTGGGTGACTGGACTGGGAATTTAGTGCGTCACCCGCCGAGAGGCCGACCGCGTGACGAGGACCGACATACCCGATACGTCGGTCGAGGAGAGGGTACTCCTCAGGGGTATTCCGTCGGGCCGACCACTGGCGACAAATCACCCTGCACCGGAAGTCGGCGCAACGACGAAACCGACGTGCCACGGGTGGGTTACGGGACCGAGCGCCGCCCCTCTGCTGCCCAGGATGGAGCCGAGCGGCGAGTGCGCTAACCGTAGCCCACCCTAAAAAAAGGAATAATATTATTAGCATTAGAAAATTCAAATTGAAAAAAAAAACTAATTTGTTTTTAAAGTGAAAACTTGTCCAGGCACGCCGTGCAGTTTATTTTTTGGATACGAATGAGACTGAGCCATCACGCTCAGCTGTGTGCATGTGCGCAAGTTTTGATATTACAAACAGACACTTCAATTTTATTTATTTGTATACATTATTTTATAAAAGACAGACCCTGAGCCAAGAATATAATACTTACATTGCATGGTATTTACATAGCGTCTTTACAAAGATACAATTAAGGAACACAAATTACACAAATATTTGTGGATCGCACAAAATAGTGTCCTACGTGGGAATCGAACCCCAATACTGTTACAATAAATCGTAAACTTAACCGCTACGTCATCTGCGCAAATCAAATCCATTAATTTGCACGCATATTAAGTTATATCACACTTATGTTTCGTCCATTTTCACGGCGCAATTTTTTTCCTCGAGCGTCGTTATCTGTCGTCATTAGCGCCGGTATTTCTTCGGGCAAGGTGAGTCGAGTGTAATTGTGACAATTAGTCACCCTACTCTTGTAACTGGAGACAATAAGGTGATGCGAAGTGAACGAGGCTAAAAGCTGTAACGTAGTGGAAATTTTACGAAAAGGTTTTCTTTAAGATTATGTTTGGAATTTTTCCGAGAAAATGTCTATTTTGAGTCTAGATTTCGCAAGATCAGAGTTTTGAAACATCAAGTTTATATTTATCAGAATCAATGCTATAAATATTTATTAGCATTATCAATGGACTAAGATCCGGCTGCAGAATTACTACGTTCATCGCGTACATAATCAAACTCAGGTTCTTACATACATTTATGATTAGGAGAATACATTGATAACAGGGTGCCAGTCAATAAGAGGCCGCAAGTAATTTTAATTAAATTAATGTTAATAAATTTTCGGAACAAAATTTCGTTCACTTGTTTTTTAAATAAAATATCATCCACATCATAGGAATGTATGTAAAGAATTCGAAAATTGATGGGTGCCGTTGCACACTTGGCCGCAACTACTTCGCAGCCAGGTGTAAACAGGTAATATTTTGGTGTATTTATACATTCATGACGTACACACTTGGTTTTTATATCAAATTAAAGCTATATTTTTTTTAATATGATGATATATGGCTGCCTGTACATAAGTGGGCGGAAATTAGGGCTGCCAGCTGTTAAACATTCAAGGTATTCGAGATAAAGTGAAAGAGATTTAGCGCGCAACGCCACTTGTTAAAAGAGATGGCGTGTGCCAGCTGTACGAGTATTTAGAGCCATTGTGATTTGACATTTACTCCAAAATTGTAATTAATATTCTGGAAAAAATGTAAAATAAGAAAACATTCATTATATATTTTAATTTTAATTAATTTTTTAATTTTAATTTAATGTAATATATATATATATATATATATATGTATTAATAATTGTTTTAATGTTAAGGTTTCATACTAACATAGATTTAAGTTTTACTAACTTTTTGAGTCTTGGTTACTCGAATAAACAATATTATTATTATTATTATATTAAAAAATAGTTTATTGATCAAAACAACAACCCACAGATATAAATCATGAAGGTTAATATATTTGCTATAAAGGTTACACGTGAAAACCAATTGAGTGAAGAAAGGGTTGCCTATATTGGGAAGGTGATGGTTTGGCAATTCATTATACGCTTATAACATCGACCATATGCTCTATAAGATATATAGATCTATATTACTTTTACTAAAAACTTCAACGCTAAGGGAGAAAATATATTTGGTATAAAATATTAAACAGAGACTCCCTACATTTTTTTTAACATAGGGCACGAAAAAAAATGTAGAGTTGGAAACTATATTTTCTTTTAAGGACAAAATGGGAAATCGTATTAAATATATAATGCTATGTTTAGTATATGTACCTATATTTCATCATCATCATCACAGCTCATATCGTTCCACTGCTGAGCTAAAACCTCCTTCACAATGGGAGAAAAATGGACCTACCCCACGCTGGACAGGAAGACTCCCGGCCAGGTCCGGTCAATTTTCAGTCGCCAGGAGGATTGTCAAATCTAAATTTATAAGTCCCACTCATATACGTCCCACTGCTGGGCTCAAGCCTCCTCCACAACGGGAGGGAAACTGACCTTACTATACTATGCTGGTCAGACAGGTTGGTATAGGGTTTTATTTTGAGTTTTTCTTCTCTCGTATAGATGTTATATGCTTATTATATCTCTTAGTCGTCTTGTACGACATCCACGTGCAAGAAAGAGGGTGGTGAATTGTATTCTTGTTCCGTCACCACGCAGAAGATTCACTATAAGAAATTAAAAATTAAGGAGTCACATCTTCCGTCATTCCGGAAGAATTAGGTAGATGTAGACTATAGCCTACCCAAAAAAGAGAAATAATCCTACTTCATACTAATATCATGAATGTGAAAGTTTCCTAACATCTTTAAATTGTTGAATATTTGTTACTCGATCACGCATAAGCCGTTGAACATAATTCGATGTAAATTTGCACATAGATATACTATTTCTGGGATTATCACACAAGATACTTTTTATTATAGATTCTCTTTAGACAATAATTTTATTTTACTTTTCTTACATCCTCAAGAATTAATCAAAGGAACGGTCTTTGGAAAAAAAATTGGGAAGTTACAATATAAGATAAACCACATCAAAATTCAGTAATTTAAAAAAGATTATGTTGACAAGAATAAAACGCAATAAAAGGTCGTATTTATTCTGCTTAGTACATCGTTTTAATAAGCATCCACTTAGGGCAGCCATTGTATAGAGTACACCTCAACAGGTGACGTCGAGAACTACAATTACTGCCTCAGTTACACCTAAATCTAGACCGTGAAAACATATTTATACATACAATTCTTCTATACCTACGTGTACTGTATTGAGTTCTGTGTTGCTTTCTGTACTATATTCTGCACTGCATTCTTATTTATTTAATTCTTCTCTCTGTGACTGATCTTCTAAATGCATGGACTAATTTTGATAACTTTTTGTGTTCAGGTTTAGGTTTCAAGAACGATCCTGTATGACGATTTGATTCAGTGGATGGGCGCTGCGATTCATTGAAAAGAATGTTATTTTTTTTTAGATCTGTACAGAATAGCGTCTGTTACAAACTAGTTTTTTTTTTTATATTTTTTAAACGTCTTTACTTCTATGGATTTATTTTTTGTCGTTATATTTCGGAGACTATTTTACACTAATCGTGCCTATAGTTTCACTCGCGTTAATCTACATTTTCTGAATAATTTTTCTATTTGCCGAATACAGTATTTTTTCTTGGATGAAAGGTAATCTATTTACTTCTCTATATCCCAACATGCGTATAATATTTCAAGAATGAGTAGTTAAGGCTTGATTTCCGAGTCCAATTATCCGCGACCACGGCTAGGAGCTTCTTACGCGAACTAGTGGTGAGCGCAGAGAGCTCTCAGCTCAATTTCGTCTCCATATTGTTTTTTTGGATTGGGAGTGTTAGCCTCAAATGGTTGTTAGACTCTTACGAGGACTAATGGTAAGCGCTGAGGGCTCTCAACCCAAAATAGTTAAGCAACAGGGCCCAAGGGCACTCCCTGTAGGGTACGAACATCTGCTTGGGGCGTTACTGAGGGCAATGTGGAAGTTCCCAAGCTATTTTTATTTATTTTTAAGCGACACGGTTTCGCACCTCGACGGCGAACCGTGGTTTTTTTATTTGTTACGGCTATACGTTGTGCTATTGTGATCTCGTCATTGGGCTCGTCCAATATCGTCTACACGTTCGGGTCTACTATTTAAACCTTTTCTTTACGAACTTTTTCGCTACGAAATCACTCGACCTTGACGCTTAGCAGCTACCAATGCTGTCAGGCTACACTCTCAGAACCACCACTTTTCTGCGAGCAATAATATACCATTTTCCTTTCCCGAGGACCGTAACAGATAACCCATTTCAATGGACTTAAAGGCCTATATGGACCAAATGATAAAATTACGATAGAAGCGGATTATATTATGAATGTATTTGCCTTTACAAAAATTCACGAAATATCCAAACATAAATTGCGATATCCGACTACAATGTTATTAAAGGATAATAAATTACTGATTTAACAAAGCGGAAAAATGTATCTATATTCTATATACACTCATTAGGGAAGATAATGAGGTGTGCGGGTGCTTTATATGGTAAACGAGACTTTCTCTACCCTTAAAATGGTACTCCTTTGATATTATCTATTCTATACCAATAAATAAAATTGGAGTGTCTGTTTGTAATGTCAAAATAATAGGCTTTTTTTCATGCTCACACGGCTTTTTGCACGACACCTATGCCTAAAATAGCAATTAAAATTTTTTTGTCTGTCTGTCTGTCTGTTTGTTCCGGATAATCTTCAAAACGGCTGGACTGATTTCAAAAATTCTTTCACCAATGGAAAGCTATAATATCAAGGCGTAAACTAGGCTATATTTTATCCCGGTATTCCCACGGGAACGGGAACTACGCGGGTAAAACGACTATAACCTATAACCGAAGCGAAGCGAGGGCGGGTTGCTAGTATCTAATATATTTAAACGAGCAATTCTTGTATCATCAGCCTCATATACATATATCCCATTTTTAGACTCGAGCCTACCCCTTTATGAGAACGACTTTGACCGCCTATAACACGCTGGTCAAACGCTTTGGTATAGGGGTTTCTGTAGAATTTTGTTTCTCTTAGATTTATATTATCTGCTTAATTCATCCCTCAGTCGTCGTTTATGACACCAACGAGCAAAAGAGAGCTAATTTATTTTGGTCAATTGTATTTTTCTATATATCCTCGGCAGCGGTCCTAACGATTTTCATGAAATTTTGTATGCAGTAGGTTTCGAGGGTGATAAATCTAACTAAGTAAAGGTTTTCATAGGCAACTTTGTTTTATGAGATTTTTTGAGTTTGGTAATGAAAAAAATATAAAATAGCTCAATTGTTTTATCGAGAGTAAATTATTTTTCAATATCTAATAATCATTTCTTTTTTGTAAAAAGCGCAAGGGAAGATTTTATTAAATGTTTTACACATTAATAACGAAAATTTTAATTAATTCCTAAAAAAATATTTGTAAACTAATAAAAAACACAATCAAAAGTTTTTAATCTCAAGAAACGCCCAAGAAGTCCAACAAAAGAGGCGAATAGAATGGGGTTCGTAAATCATCTACCTTTAGCTCTGTGTATTTATTAAGTGGCCAACCATAACCGTGAATTATAAAGTAATTTACCAACCCTATAATAATAGCCTTTTAATGGATACCAAACTACATAATCACATATAATACAACACACTAAAATAGTAATCCATTCTCCCTAACCGCAGGCTAAATGAAATGATAATAAACGAATCCATTGAAGTCTGACTATACAATGATTGCGTACAAAAATTTTAACAATTTGTGACGTCATAACCTCGTTTAATTCGCCTCTGCAGTACGAGACCGCAGTAATGTTCACGGATATGAAATTTTGTTTGTCCACCCCTTTAAATATCTTGCGGGCACGGAAATGATGCTGATTCGTTTATTATAATAAAGATAAATACCAAGTTTAAACGTTTATTGTTTAATATAAATATTTTAAATACGATAGGATACGATATTTGCTATTCAATCTGGAAATGATATAATGATTTTTTAATTACATAAACATCAAAAATCTGTAAGTAGAGACATGTGCAGTACATTCCGTGTGGTAACGAAGTAAGAATACAATTGACCACCCCCCTTTTTGACCATGGGAGTCGTAAAAAACGACTAAGGGGTTATTGCAGATGACATCTATACAAGAGAAGGAAAACTCAAAATAAAACCCTATACCGTCTGACCAGCGTGATATAGTAAATTTCCCTCCCATTGTGGAGGAAACTCAAGTCCAGCAGTGGGACGCATATGAGATGTGACGATGGTCAGACGTGTTGGTATAGATTTTCACTTCATGCTTTCCTTCTCTGGCATAGATGCTATCTGCATATTACAATCCCTTGGATGTCTTTTCGTGGTGAAATGTATTCTTACTTCATCATCAGACGAAGTTTCTAATACATATTAAAAAATTAATAATAACAAGTTAAAACTTAGAAAAAATAAATAAAAAAGTTAGAAAGGACACATAAATGAACAATATACTCGTATGCTGCAATTATAGAAAGTTGAGAGCTAAAAGTACTTACTTAAAAGATATGGACAAACCTTTATGTAAATCTATGGTACCTATAATAAAGAGTATTATAATATAATGGTTCTTGTTTATTATCTTTATATATATATTTGTTGTGTACGTGTGTATGTCACTGAACTCCTCCTAAACGGCTGGATAGATGTTGATATTTTTCTTTGATTCACAATTTGGTCCGGTAGGTCGCGCTGCTGTCGATTCGAAAGAAGAATTCCTTTTATTTTATTTGAACAGAACAACGTCTGTTGGGTCGGCTAAAAATATTATAAACATTTTAAATAAAACTACGAATTTTATCGCGTTTGTATTTGATTTTTGATTATCCGACGTTTCGAACACTTTGCAGCGTTCATGGTCATGGGCGGACTAAGATGTCTCACGTCCAACAAGTCATCGTTACTGCAGAAAATTTATAATTCCGATACAGAAATTAGTTATTAAATATTGAACCACATTTTGATACAAATTTATTGCCAGTGTAAGAAGAAAATGATTATATATTTAAAAAATTATATTGTTTATGGTTAGTAATTATTTAACATTAAAATTAATAGTAATAATTATATTTAAAAAAAAAAACCTAACAATCTAGTATACTACCGCCCGATCGGAACACGGCCACACTGAGAAAGATCCGGCAAGAAAACTCAGGTGACATGATGCTAAATTAATATTAATTTTGAAGGCGGCTTACTTTATCTTACTAAGAGGTTTTAATTTATAAAATTATCTTTAGTTATTATTATTGTGGGTCAAATCTATCCTAGAATGGTACGTGAGGCTATTGAGATTAAAAAACACAAAAATCTCAATAGAGAGGATGGCTGGGTGTTACCATCAAGCTGGGATCCTGTTATAAACATTATTAAAAACAAATCCAAAAAGACCACCACACTGACACTGTGAGCTCATATTGTATAGATAGTCCGCCCGGACCATGAACGTTGCAAAGTGTTCGAAACGTCGGGTAATCAAAAATCAAATACAAACGCGATAAAAGCTGTAAAGCAGTTTTATTTAAAATGTGTAATACTCGCGTAAACATCAGAAATCAATATTATAAACTTTCAGCAAAGCGTAAAATCTTTACGAATCTAATTTATCAATTACGAAACATGAATAGTAAATTAAGTTTCAATAGTTTCATTTAAATTCGTCCCTTGAGGTTTGAGGGACACTAATATCAAGTTTGAACATCAGTAACCCACAAAAGTGGGACTCAAACTTGCCGGACTAAGGACACTCCGGTAAATCTCCGTGCTCCGAATATTGAGTGAGTTTTAGTTGCGTCAAGATTGTATGTACGCTTAGATTGGTTAGTAGGCACATCTTGGCAAAAGAAGTGGATTATTATGCAATGTTTCAAAAGTATAACTATAAATTTGTAAATTGAGGAAAATATTATTAACTTGCTCCGTGTGATGACGGAGTAAGAATGCAAATCATCACTCACTATCTTGCCCGTGGATGTCGTAAAAGACCACTAAGGGTTTTTTTTTTTAATGGGACTACTCCCACCACACATTCCCACCATTGTAACTCCTGTAAGCCAGGATCCACAATGGTCTCCATAAATGACACCGAGGTTTGACCCTCAGGCAGTCCCGGGATTTTAATTGTCTTGGGACCCGCAACAAATTTAATTAGAAAAGATTAAAGAGGAGGAGTTGGAAAGAGAGATTCCACTTTTCCACCACTAAGGGTTATAATATGCACATAACATATGTACAAGAAAAGGAAAAGTCGAAATGAAACCCTATACCAACATGTCTTTGAAAGGAAGCCTCCCACCCGGGCTGGGCGTAATTTGCTACGCCGACGATACACTCGTCACAGCCCGGGGTGGGACGCTAGAGGTGGCGGCACGCCTGGCAACTCTCGGCACCGAGGAGATTGTCAGGCGGATCGAAGCGCTGGTTGAGGGTAGCCCTGGAAAAGACGGAGGCCCTTTTCTTCCATGGCCTCCGTACCGCCGGGCCTCCCGCCGGCGCTTCGATCACCGTGAAGTCGGTCACCATCAGCATCCAGGCCCACATGAAGTACTTGGGCCTGGTGCTCGACGGGCATTTTTGTTCCGGGAGCATCTCCATCGACTTGTTCCTCGGCTTGTCGGCGCGGCGTCTGCCCTTTCGCGGCTGATGCCAAATGTGGGCTGACCCAGCGCTACGTGCCGACAGCTGTACGCGGGGGTGGCTCCGGTCGATGGATGGCTGGTATATCCGGTCGATGGCTCTGTACGGCGCACCGGTGTGGGCGGAGTCCCTGACCGTCCGGCTGAGGGCCCTCTTGAGGCAACCACAGAGGGTCATGGCGGTCAGAGCCATACGCGGTTACCGCATAGTGTCGACGGAGGCAACGTGCCTCCTGGCCGGAACTCCCCCGTAGGACCTGGAGGTGGAGATGCTCGCCGACATTTATCGGCGGGTGTCGGAGACGCGCGCCCGCGGCGGCATAGTCTCCCTGCAGGCGATCACCGCCTGGCGGGTCGACGCCCGCCGAGGAGTCATTGCCCGTTGGGCAGTCCGACTGGAGAGTCCTCAGTACGGTGTTAGGACTGTCGAGGTCTTCCGGCCAGTGCTGATGGAGTGGTTGGAGCGGACGCACGGGGTGCTTTCCTTTCGACTGGTGCAGGTGCTTACGGGGCGCGGGTGTTTTGGGAAGTACCTGCACAAGATTGTCAGGAGGGAGAGCACACCGTCCTGCCACCACTGCAGTTGCGACGAGGATACGGCGCAGCACACGCTCGAAGAGTGTGCTGCATGGGAGGGGGAGCGCTGTGAACTCGTCGCGATTATCGGTGCCGACCTGGCGCTGCCGATCATCGCCAGGGAGATGCTCGACAGCGTCAGGAACTGGGACGCGGTCGCCGCCTTCTGTGAGGCCGTAATCTCACGGAAAGAGGCGGCGGATCGTGTGCGAGTAGAGCTCCTATTCGGCGACACGTTCCGCCGCCGGCGACTCGGGCGGCGCAGGCGCGAGTATCTGCGCCTAATGCCGCCCTAGCCGAGGCCGCGGGTGATCGGACCGGGGAATTGTCCGTCACCCGCAGAGAGGCTGACCGCGCGATGGCGACCGACGTGCCAGTACGTCAAGAGGTGAGGTTACCCGAAAGGGTATTCCGTCGGGCCGACCACTGATGACAAGTCACATCTGCTCCGGTGGTCGGCCCAACAACGAGGTGACATGGGTACGGGTGGGTTATGATCCCGCGCGCCGTTCTTTCATCGCCCCGGACGGACAGGACCGCGCGTGCGCTTACCATAGCACACCCATAAAAAAAAAAAAAACTAACATGTCTGACCAGCATGGTATAGAGAGTTCAATTACCCTTCTATTGTGGAGGAGGCTTGAGCCTTGAGTACATTCTAATATCGTGTCGATAACAAATGATCATATGTAAATATTCTCAATATTTTCCTTCAATTTTCAAATAATCTTTCAATCTTTGGGAAATAAACGTGTACAAATTTCGAAATAGAATAAGGATATCACGTTATAGGTTAGCTCCCCTAATACCTGGTTAAATAACAATTTTCTGTAGCAACTTTCCTTCAAATCGTCTCCAGTTCACACTGTTTATTATTCTAACAGCGTCTCCAAGACGAATATCATTCAAAAAAGCGATTTTACCATTTGTAAGCAAACAAATTAACAACTCGCCGAATGCAAAAAGTGTAACTCCAGTTTGAAATTTACGCAAATACTTTGGCTTACTTCAGTAAACGTAGACTTTGTCATTTTTGTGCGATGACAATCTTGGAATATAAAGTGGCGAAACCCTTTTCATTATTGTAATGAAAGAAAGTAAACAAAAACTTAGGTAACAAACACGTCATCATCTTAATTCATATATGTCACCGCTGCTGGATTCATGCTTCCCTCAGAGTGGAAATGACAGAGAGACGCGAGGGCTAGCAACGTCCCGGGAGGGGCGTTAGGGAGGCAGGGTACCCAAAATGGTATCCCGCCGGGCTGTCCACGGATGACAAGAAACTCGGTACAGGTGGTCGGTCCAATGGCGAAGGAGATTAAACACGGTAGGTTATAGAACCGCGCGCTGCTTTTTCATCATCCAAGACGGAGCGGACGGTGTATCCGCTGACTATAGCCCACACACAAAAAAAGAAAGAGAGTGGAAGTGAAAAAATTAATATATCATCTACGTTGGTCAGGCTGGTACTGGAAGCTTTGTTGGTTTCAATAAAACATTATCATTTTCCAACCATGAATCCGTTTTAATACTAGGGAATGTGGCTTTTCGTCAAAAACGTTATAAATCTTCATCGTTGTCTCAAATTCAAATTCAAAATTCAAATTCAAATTATTTTATTATGCATAAACCCTGAGAGGGCACTTACATATTGTCAGGTTTACAATTTCCAAAAAAAATATACTACCACCGGATCGGAACGCGACCGCTACTGAGAAGATCCGGCAAGAAACTCAGCGGGCTTGTCATTATTTTTAATTTTTTTTTTTTCTTCTTACTAGTTATACAATTGTGTACATGTTTTGTAAGAACAAGCTCCAGTGTGATGCCCTTCGAACCGCAAGACACTTAATATAATTTAAACGATTATGGCTGGACCAGATCCCACAAGCGGCACCCGATCATGAGTTAACTACTAGAGCAGCCATCACTCCCCTCAACCACTATGGAGGATATGGTCTTCATAGCTGATATATGTCCCGCTACTGGGCTCAAGCCGGGCAGGTTGGTATGGGGTTGTATTTCGAATATTCCTCCTCTTGCTTAGTCGCCATATGCACAAAATATCCCTCAATCGCCTTTCACCACACCCACTGGCAAGAGAAGGAGTGCTAAATTGTAGTGTTACGTCGTCATCACACGGAATGGCAAGTGTCTATAAGCTCTATAACATCCAGCATCAATCTGGAATAAGTCTTGCAACAATATTGGCAGTGTGACTTTGGATGGGTGGTAAGCGAGTCACTAACATGTATTTGAGGATTGAGAATCCATTCCTTATACGTCTGGAACACGTGACAAAGTTGAATGATTTCATAATCGTTGAATTTTTAATCCACAACATAAACGAAACTCATCATTATTACCTTCCTGTTTTTCTGCCGATTACTTGGGATCGACGCAATATATACTTTTCTTATATCGTACATATTGTAATTAAATTAATTTACGGATTTTATCGCGTTTGTTTTGTGGTCACAAACGCGTCCACCCGTGACCATGAGCGCTGTAAAGTATTCCCAACGTCGTCCCAACGTCGGGCAAGCAAAAAAGAAGTACTTACAAACGTGATTAAATCCGTAAAATAGTTTTATTTACAATGTGTAATATTCGCGTTAACATCACAAATTATTATCGTATATATATCTACACTAATATTATAAAGAGGAAACGGATTTTTGTATGTTTGTTACGTATAAATTCAAATACTACTAGACGGATTTCGATAATTCTTTTACCAATAGAAGGCTACATTATCCCTGACTAACTATACCCTATGCTATAGCATAGATAAACTATAGTTTATCTTGGTATTCCTACGTGAACGGGAACTACGCGGGTAAAGCGACTATAACCGAAGCGAAGCGAGGGCGGGTTGCTAGTTGCAAATAATTTTGGCAAATAATTTTATGGCGTCTGCTGGGACTGTAATCGTTGTTCTGACGACGGCAGATCGAGGTGGCCAGGTCTATGTTAAGCCCTTAGTCATCTTTAATGATAATGGTCATTGGCCAAAGTTAGCAGTTTTTGTAGCTGCCTGGGGTTTGTGAAGGCGGTTCCACCGCTAGTTAAAAAGCAGGCATATTTAAACATTATTACTCATACTCATTTATTTTGTAAAACCAATTTACATGTCAATTTTATAGATAAGTCGCATTACATTATTATTAAATTATTACTATGTATTCCATTATTATGATTACATTATACTTATTACATTAGTTATTTATTATTATCAATTCGTTTTCAAGAATTCGTCATAGCTATAAAATGTTTGCTCGATCAGCCAACGCTTAAGACGCGTTTTAAATACATGAAGACTAGGAGCCATGGCTTATTATGGCCATGGCCATATATGGCTATATTAAAAAAGAAATTAATAAAACATAAGATATTGCGACGTAGTTTTAACAGAAAAGGGAAATTTAATTTAATTGATACACATATGTTAACCTTGTACAATATTCATTCTTACACAATTCTTTTTGTTGGATATAAGGCATCATTAGGAATATTAAAAATGGATTCCCTTTGTTAAAAAAAGGTCTTACGTGAACAAATTGAGATTATATTTGAAAGTAAATTGGATTCGCCAGAATTTATTATAATATTTGAATGCCCTATTTAAAGTATACAATATTTTTCATGTATAAATAATTAGTTGAACGTTCAGAGGCAATTTATTAAGATGAAAAGACGCAAGAAGCGCATTTACCTTACAAGATATCATCACATTTAGCTATCAAATCATTTGTGTGGTGCGAAATTAAGAACAAAATATATAAACACTTTTAACGTGACAACGTCTAATAAATCGATGAACGCTGGCTGCATGCCCGAAAAAGTGTCCCGTTACGCTCATTGTCCCGTTACGATCATTGTCCCGTTACGCTCATTGTTTTATTATTAAGTAGTATGCGATTCAGCTGTACTAAAGCGCGCCACCTATCAATGCGAAAGGATTTCAAATATATTCAGTTAAACTGAACAGCGCCATCTATTGAGACTTACGGTAATTGCCAACCCGATTTAATTTCAATAGCTTTTAACAATGGATACTGGTTACGCTGATTCAATTTTATTCATAAAAGTATGCAGTCATTTCATCAATGTTTTGTTATGACGTTGTCACGTTAAACTATCGTCCGTAAACCGACTTTACATACAACCACGTTTTTTTTAATGGCATCATCTTAGTCAGTATGTTCCACTGATAAGTTCGGGTCTCCTTTATTGTGGAGGGAAATTTGACTACCTAAAATTAAATATCACATTTTAAAAACTTAATATCTAATGATTTCTGATGTTTAGGTGATATTCATCATGATTTCGGCTCATATTCGTCCCACTGCTGGGCTCGAGCGTCCTCCATAATAGGAAGGAAATTGACCTTACTATACCAAGCTGGTCAGACAGGTTGGTATAGGGTTTTGTTTCGAGTTTTTCATCTCTTGCTGTCATATGCGTAATATATCCCTCAGTCGTCTTTTACAACACCCACGGGTATGAGAGGGGGTGCGAATTGTGTTCTTACTCCGTCACTACACGGAAATTACACGTCATATTACACATATTAAATTATTTTTTGGGGATTTTATCAAGTTTTCACGGTTGCATGCATGCTAATACGAGAACAGCACTGCTCCCTGCATGAGCACAAACATAATAAAATTCCTAAAAATAGTTATCTATACAAATAAATAAAATTGAAATGTCTGTTTGTAATGTCCAAATACTGGGCTTTTTTCATGCTCACACGGTTATTTGCACGATAGCTAAAACCAGTATAATTTTTTTTTGTCTGTCTGTTTGGGTTAATCTTCAAAACAGTTGGACTGATTTTGATAATATTTTACTACCAGGTAGCTGTCTATATAAGGAGTAACTCAGGCTATATTTTATCCCGGTATTCCCACTGGAATGGGAACTATGCGGGTAGGGCGACTGTAACCGAAGCGAAGCGAGGATACGTTGTTAGCATAAAATATTTCATTTATTGTTTAATGTATTATTCAATTCAATTTAATTGGGGTTGCTAATATTTAATATACTTAACATTTTTTTTGTGTGCTGACAAAGTCACCACCCCAAAACCACCCCTCCAAAGACACCACCCCTTTCTTGCCTGTGGGCGTCGTAAAAAACGACTTATATACAAAAGAAGGACAAGTAGAAATAAACCAATCCGTCTGACCAGCCAGACCATTGCGTCGGTCGTGGAGCCCAGGACGTATATGAGTTGTGATGATGATGGATGACGAATATATTTTTAGAAAGAAAAAAAAAATTCATTATAATAAGTTCCTCCCGTGTGGCAACGGAATAGAATACAATTGTCGTCACCCCTTACTTGCCCGTGGGAGTCGTAAAAATCGGCTCAGGGCCTCATCAGGAGAATGGGCAGCAGCTATTTCCTGGGGGGAAAACTTATTACACCTACTGCGATCGCCAATCCGTCTGCCAAGCATGGCGATTATGGAATTATACCAGCCCTAAAAATAAAATAGATGCAATAAAAATGACGGTCCCCAGTCACGGCAGTTCCGTCTTTCCTCGGGCTCAATTTTTGGCAGAGAATCGTTCGATGCGAATGGCGCAAGACCATTTCGAGTGTCATTCTCGTGGGGAGGCCTATGTCCAGCAGTAGACGTCTGTAAGCTGATGGATGGATGGATGAATAATAAGTTAACTACTAAGAAGTTAATTCAACGTTCTCTATACGCCTTAAAAACCTATTATATTAATTAACATAACCTTGTATTACATACTAAAATACCATAATAATCTCGTATAACTACGTAACATAACATAATATTCTACGAATCTTGCTACAGTGAATTACTTAGCCGCGGGCTGTACAAGGATTCCACCTCAACAATGAAATTTTGACGTAACAAATTAATGCTCTATTTGAAGCCTGTTTTTATAAAATATAACAATGTATTATTTTTCAAAATGTTTTACATTCCCTTTTAAAAGATAAAAACATATTTTAATTATTGTACGTTAATGTTTATTTTTACGAAATATTATTTGCAATATTTAAATATAGCATATTATTAACGGTATTATTAATACAACATGCTATCTTTATTTCTTAGGAACAAATTCTATAAATTATTTAGATAAATAATATTTTTTATATTATCATTCCGTATGGTGACGGAGTAAGAATAGGAATCACCACCACCCTTTCTTGCCCGTGAGACACTAAAAGACCACTAAGGGATTAATACATACATATTATCACGTCTTTTTCGCATAGGGGTAGGCAGAGACCACTTCCCACCACTTGCTACGATCTTGACATATCACTTTCGCCTCCTCCACATTCATTAATCTCTTCATGCATATTCTTCGGTTTAGGGTACTTCTAACCTGGCCTTTCTTAAGAACGTCCCCGATTTGATGGTGGAACGTCCGCCTTGGTCTTCCCCTTCTAACACTTCCGCTCAGATTCGCCTTATAAATTCTTCTTGTTAATCTCCTTTCATTCATTCTCTCTACATGACCAAACCAACTTAACATACCTTTCTCAATCCTCGTCATTACATCAACATTCATACCACAACGTTCCCTGATTACACTGTTCTTAATTCTATCACTCAGTTTCACACCAATCATGCTCCTCAGCGCTCTCATTTCCACAACATTTATTCTACTTTCGTGTTTCTTCTGCCATACCCAGCTCTCACTTCCATACGTTAAGGTTGGTATAAGGACTCCCCTATGCACAGCCAGGCGAGCCTTCTTAGACAGGCTCTGGCTGCCCATAAAGGTGCGCAAAGCACCATTCACCAAATTTCCCTGACACACTCTTCTTTCAATATAATTTTCACATTTACCATCTCTCGCAAAAGTAGATCCGAGATATACAAACTCTTGTACTTGTAATTAAGGGATTAAATATGCATATAACATCTGTGCAGAAGAAGGCAAACTCCAAACAAAACTCTATACCAGCATGTCTAATCGTCATCATCATTTCAGCTGATATACGTCCCACTGTTGGGTTAGAGCATTCTCCACAATAGGAGGGAAATTGATAGGTTCTTTTTTTAACCTTTCCTTCTCTTGCATTAATGTTATACGTATATTAGTCCCTTAGTCATCTTTTACGACAAACACGGGTAAGAAAGGGGACAGTGAATTGTATTCTATACTCCTTCACCACACGAAATTAAAACAACGAATATACTAGCCGACCCGGCTAACTTCGTATTGCCACAATTCTTTTCGTAAATATACTTTCTAAATTACCGAAAATATAGTCTTTTTTTTTTGTGTGTGGGCTGCAGTCGGCGCACCTCCGCACCACTCCGTCCGGGGCGACAGAGGGGCTTAAGCATGCAACTCCCGCAACCAACCCGAAAACGACGTTGCCTTCGTCGTTGGGCCGACCACCGGAGCAGGGTTACTTGACATCAGTGGTCGGCCCGACGGAATACCCCCTGTTGGGGTACCCTCCCATCGACCGACGTCCCCCCCTCGGGGAGGACGTCGGTCTTTCCTCACGCGGTCGGCCTCTCGGTGGGTGACGGACTAATCCCCGGTCACGTCACCCGCGGCCTTGGCTAGGGCGACATGAGGCGCAGGTAGTTACGCCTACGCCGCTCCAGTCGCCGGCGGCGGATCTCCTCATCGAGGCTGCGCTCCTCGCGCAGGCGATCCGCCGCCTCCTTCCGCGAGATCACTGTCTCGCAGAAGGCTGCGACCGCGTCCCAATTCCCGACGCTGTCGACCATCGCCCTAGCGATAGCCGGCAGCGTCAGGTACCGAAAATATAGTCTGTCTATAGCTGTCATTTGCGTTTTATTATTACATGTCAGATGCGTTTTTGTTATAACACATTTTATAGTGACTTGTATTCTCTTTGTCGTTTTATGTCAAGTCCCACGGCAACCCGGTCGAACGGGATAAAAAGTATCCTAGGTCCGCCTCCTGATTCTAAGCTGCCTCCCCGCCAATTTTCAGGTAATATATAATCAGTACAGCCGTTCTTGAGTTATAAATAGTGTAACTAACACGACTTTTTTTTTATATATAAAATAGCCCGTACAGACGTTGGCCGAGCCTAGGCCAACGCGAGCGTCGGCAAATAGGTAGGAGGCGAGTGCTAGCGTCTACAAGTTGGCCGAGTGCGGCGAACGCCAACGCGAGTGGCCAACGTAGACGAGCGTTTGTGGAAGTGTCTACACGTTGGCCGATGTCAGTGTTCATTGTGCACTGAAACACTACGGACGTTGACATTAACGTTGCTGCAGCTTCGACTATTTATTTAATGAGCGTATATAACTATTATCTCAGTGTATACCGCAGTAAAGTGGGAAAAAAAGAAGGTGGTTGATACTGAGTATTCACAGAAATAGAACAGTGTAAGATATATCCGTGTGGTGACGGAGTAAGAAAAAACTTCACCAGTCCCTATCTTGTCTGTGAATGTCGTAAAAGACGATTAAGGGATATAATACATAATAAGCATATAACATATATGCAAGAGAAGGAAACTCGAAATAAAACCCTATACCAACCTGTCTGGCTAGCATGGAATACTAAGGTCAGTTTCCCGCCTATTGTAGAGGAGGCTCGAGCCCAACAATAGGACGTATATTAGCTAAAATGATGATGAATGATTTTTTTTTTTTTTTATGGGTGGGCTATGGTAAGCGCACGCGCGGTCCAGTCCGTCCGGGGCGATGAAAGGACGGCGCGCGGGACCATAACCCACCCGTACCCAAGTCACCTCGTTGTTGGGCCGACCACCGGAGCAGATGTGACTTGTCGTCAGTGGTCGGCCCGACGGAATACCCTTTCAGGTACCCTCACCTCTCGACATCCTGGGACGTCGGTCGCCATCGCGCGGTTAGCCACACTGCGGGTGACGGACAATTCCCCGGTCCGATCACCCGCGGCCTCGGCTAGGGCGGCATTAGGCGCAGATACTCGCGCCTGCGCCGCCCGAGTCGCCGGCGGCGGAACGTGTCGCCGAATAGGATCTCTACTCGCACACGATCCGCCGCCTCCTTCCGTGAGATAACGGCCTCACAGAAGGCGGCGACCGCGTCCCAGTTCCTGACGCTGACGAGCATCTCCCTGGCGATGGTCGGCAGCGCCAGGTCGGCACCGATAATCGCGACGAGTTCACGGCGCTCCCCCTCCCACGCAGCACACTCCTCGAGCGTGTGCTGCGCCGTGTCCTCGTCGCAACTGCAGTGGTGGCAGGACGGTGTGCTCTCCCTCCTGACAATCTTGTGCAGGTACTTTGCGAAGCATCCGTGCCCCGTCAGCACCTGCACCAGTTGGAAGGAAAGCACCCCGTGCGTCCGCTCCAACCACTCCATCAGCACCGGCCGGAAGGCCTCGACGGTCCTGACACCGTACCGAGGACTCTCCAGCCGGACTGCCCAACGGGCAATGACTCCACGGCGGGCGTCGACCCGCCAGGCGGTGATCTCCTGCAGGGAGACCATACCGCCGCGGGCGCGCGTCTCCGACACCCGCCGATAAATGTCGGCGAGCATCTCCGCCTCCAGGTCCCACGGGGGAGTTCCGGCCAAGAGGCACGCTGCCTCCGTCGACATGGTGCGGTAACCGCGTATGGCCCTGACCGCCATTACCCTCTGTGGTCACCTCAAGAGGGCCCTCAGCCGGACGGTCAGGGACCCCGCCCACACCGGTGCGCTGTACAGAGCCATCGACCGGATATGATGATGAATGATGAAGATACATTTTGATACTATAGGTAACACATAGGGTGACTTGGATCTAATTATTTACGTCGCATATCTGGAAGTAGTGATGCAAATTTGAAAATATAATCATTTATATTGAGCGACAATATCACATTAAATACGTCTAACCGCGATGGATGTCAACCGTGTAATGACGACTCGGCCAACGTGTAGACGGCATTGGCCGAGCGTAGACGAATGCCTTTGATTTGTGCACAAAAACCGACACCGAGGCGAAGTGAGGCAAGTGATCACGAGCGACGGCGAGTGACGGCGAGTGAAGACAAATCAGCTGTCCACACGTTGGCGCTTGTATTCACTCAGCCAACTAGGCGAGCGACGGCGAGCGTTGGCCAACTAAGGCAAATCGGGTGTACACACGTTGGCGTTCGCCATCGCTCGCCTGCACTCGGCCAACATGTAGACGCCCTATATGATAATAGCCATTCGGAACCAAAACATCGCCCAAATTAAATTCGTCATTGGTTCGTTTAATTTTGTCCTATTTATAATATACCAAAACCTCATACGATTACGATTCATTTAAATTTTCCACTTATTTCAAAAAGCTTTCAATTAATTTCACCGATCCAATCACAAGATATATATGGCTGTTCGTTTATTTTTAAAGTTATACTTTTTTTAGCGCGCTAGGGAAAAATGATGAGTGTAAATTTTTACGATACCCGCACACCATTACGAAAAACCGACACCTAAAGTTATCTAAACAACACTTTTATACGATGCACGCGCACACCGTCGAAAATATCGGTGACAATGCAGTAATATGGTACCATGAAACTGGTCTCAAGTTGGCGTCGGAAGGTGGCTATAAGCACTAAACAAGATAAAACTGTCGAGTTTGGACTCGTTTGAATAGTCTTGACAAGCACTCTTGTGCTACATGACAGCCAGGGTCTCAAGTGGCGTCGGAAGGTGGCCATAGGAACTCCTAAACTAAACGAGATAAACTGTCGTGTTTGGACTCGTTTGAATAGTCTTGAGTGCTTCGTTTTAGAGCATTTAAATAAAATCTTGCTTTTAAAAACGTTTTTAATTAATATTTTATTTTCTATAAATAGTGTCTTTTTTTTGACAAACGTAGGATAACGCAAAGAATAAAATGTTTAGAAAGAATTTATCTTGTCACGTCAAAGAAGCATGACTTCTTACGTGCTTATGTAAGTCACACACATTTTTTTATGCGTAAATCATACATAATTAGTGCTTCGTATGTCTCAATAATATTAGTACTGGTCGACTATGGCCTCATTCTATCAGGACTTGATAACTCAAGCGAGACTGCGGCGCCGTAACCTAAACGAGATACCCACGCTGCCTTCATCTTCAGATAGGGAGAATCCGGCGCCGGCCAGGAAGATAGTACCGAAATTATTCACGCCATCTACTACCATCGTGACAGCAGAAACTAGGGCGGCGCCAAGTTCAGCGATCGGAATCAGAAATGGAGAAATAAGACCGCTCTTGGTTTTAGCGAGTATACCGGTTTTCTAATTGGCGCCAGTAAATCCTACATAACCCTAGAAGGATGCGTAATTTTTTTTCCGCAGTGAGAACCAAAAAAAGGTCTCATTAATAACAGGGGCATTGAAAATCAGTAATATTTTACATGCTGTACGGACCCGAAATGAATCAACATAAGAGCAGAGAACAAATACTAATAATAAAACGAAGTATTTAATAAATAAAATTACTTTACGGATTTTATCGCGTTTGTATTTGATTTTTGATTGCCCGACGTATCGGACATTTTGCAGCATTCATAGTCACGGGCGGACTGACCGACTCACTCTGATCAAGTTCGTGAAGTGGTTTTATTTACAACTAGCTTCGCTCGCAACTTCGCCCGCGTTGTATAGATACTTTAGGCTAACGCTAACTTTAACCTAAGATTTTGTTTACGTAGAAGGTAAAAATATTTTTTAATAAGACGATTCTCCCACACATGATATTTGCGCAAAATTTAGCCGTTTACGCAGCGAAAGCTCTTAAAAATAAAAAAAAAACGATTTTGAAACATTTTTCATTGGTGCTCCGCCCCTGCTGGTCTTAACGTGATGATATATAACCTATAGCCGTCCTCGATAAATGGACTATCTAACACTAAAAGAATTTTTCAAATCGGATCAGTAGTTCCTGAGATTAGCGCATTCAAACAAACAAATTCTTCAGCTTTATATATTAGTATAGAGTATAGATGTGTAATACTCGCGTAAACATCAGAAATCATGAAGTATTTAATCCTAAATTATATATAGCACCATTACAAAGGACATATTGTTCGTGCCCGAAACGTGACTTCGTGACCTACTAAATAACTGTGAGCGTTAGCATCCATCTAATCAAGGCTTGTGACGTCACTTTGAATAATTCTCAACATTTTACACACAAACTAAGTAATACATATCAGAATACAGAAGCTGCTCAAAATAGAACCTTACAGGATAAGGAATACGTGTGTATTAATTATAATTAAGATACATGGATGGTTTTAAGTATATAGTTACTCATTCGGGTGTTACAGTAGAGATTTTAGATAGATTAGGGGTCTTTTAAGTTATTATCTCTAAGCTCTATTTACACTTATTACTAAAAATACACATGGTAATCAAATCTTAAATCTTTAAACGAGCAATTCTTGTATATATATATATACTAGAGGTTTCGGGGCTAAAAATCGATCTATGTTTTATTTATAGAAAATGTTGTTTTGTCGGTGTTTCTAGCTAATCAACACAATGACATAAAATGTCAATAGAATATGGATTCAAATTTCGCCGTCAACGTCAAGAGTGGCGATAGCTGAGTTGGGAAGTTGTCCAGTTTTTTTTGTTTTGTTTTGGCATTCAAACAGCGTGGGATCGAATCTCCATGTTATTATTATTCTCTTTTTGTAAGTTTAGATATTTTTTTCATTATTTATTTTTTATTAATATATATCTAAATAAATTCAACAAAAATACAACAAAAATAAACCGAGCGAAGCTCGGTCAACCAGATATTAGGAATATAAAGAAATGTATAGGAAATTCGAAGAAAATATTAAGAATCATGTTGGACTCTAACTCCCTCCATACCTATTGGTATGGAGGGAGTTAGTGCTGACAGAAACCTATGGAAGGTAAGGACGTGTTTTTTTCCAAGTGTAGTGTTTGTGTCCTCGGGTAACTTAAATTTTGTTTATCTTATTCTTGGATTCAATTGAATATTTATTTCTAATATTATCTATTTATTTAATAATAGTAACCCGCCCTCGCTTCGCTACGGCTTCAGCCGCTACACTCTTTTCTCTCTTTCAAATCTGCGATAACTTCTAAATTTATTTTAGTGATATGCTGTACAGAGCAATCTTGTACTACATTAAATACATCACATATCTAATGTAATTAATTGCATACAAAATAATATAGTTGTTGTTAATGTTAATGTATGTTTAAAACAGCCTTGTAAATAACTCATTGATTTTAGGTAATGTGTTAAAGAAAAACATGGCTACTCTAGGTTATTCTTTAAAAATAGACGTATCGTGGACTTATTTGTAGATCTTTTTAAGATATAGTAGCAAGTTTGTAGTACATTATTGTAGTGTATCTCATAAGATTTAGCCACCATTTGCAATGTAAACAAAAAACACACGTGTGCACAAAACTATGTTTCTTACGATAACACATAATCTTTATTTTTTTAATTCTCATACTTTTTCTAAAATGTTATATAAATATATCGCTGTGTGGTAGCGGCATCGAATACTACACACACGTACACAAGAAAATTATATATAAAGAAATAGAAATAAAGAAATATACAATAATTGCTCGTTTAAAGATATAAGACTAACCGCTCGAAGCGAGGCGAAGTAGGTGCTGGATGGCTCTAATAAGATACATATTAATCCTCCACTTACTATATTAAGAATACCTACCTAAGGTAACTACACTGCTGTAAGTAATTAGAGACAGCTCTATGATAGGTTAGCCAAACGACAAAGCAATAAAAATCGACCCGTATTTAAATATAAGCAATAAGGTTCAAAGAAATAAATATGTTAATTCAACAATCCAATGATCTCATGTCTATGGGATCTGATGCAAGGAGGTCAAGGTTCATTTGACGTAATTCAGCCAGAGCTTTTGTGGAATCCAATAATACTTTGCCGTACTTAATATGCATATTATTTGTCATTTCGATGTCTGACTATATAAGAATATTTTATCTAATACTAGCAACCCGCCCTCGGTTCGCTTCGGTTTCAGTCGCTTAAACCGGCGTAGTTCCCGTTCCCGTAGTAATACCGGGATAAAATATAGCCTATGTTACTCCCTGATATTATAGTTTTCCATTGGTGAAAGAATTTTTGAAATCGGTTCGGTGGTTTAAGCGTGAAAGCGTAACAAACAAACAAACAAACATCCTTACTTTCGCATTTATAATATTAGTATGGATATTTAAACGAGCAATAGTTTCTATATCTCGGAGAGATAGAAGATCTCGGAAACGGCTCCAACAACTGCCATGATATTTAGTAAGCAGGATGCTTATAGAGTGATAAATCGACCTTGCTATGTTATAATTTATAAAAAAAAAACTCTGGTTTCCAGGCAATAATAAAATTACATAAGTGATTAGAAAATGAAGGTGAGTTTAGGCTCTTCCATCAAGACAAAAATTGCCGTATCGTATTTTTTATATTGCAAACGGTGACAAACGAGCAAACAGTACGCTTGATGGTAAATGATGCTGCCGTAAATGAACCTTTGCAAGGCCGCTACCTACCGCGAAGAAAATGAAGAGAGTGTGAATACGCGCAATGAAGTTCGGTGGTACTAAAGACGTCAGTAAAACCCACCACCGCAAACACGTGAAGAGCGAGAGTGTGTTACTCTACCCCGGACGGACCGGCCCGCGGCTAAAGACAGACAACTGTCAAGTGTAGTCCTACCACTGTTTACTTATTAGCCAATAAATTCCATATTCAGACAGCCCCAGTTTGATTTTTGGCTCTACCTTTTGGCAGGCAATCCCGATTTGATTCTCGAATTCGTCTTTTAAGGGGAGAATAGTTCCCTTTGTAATTTTTTAGTATTTAATCAATTATTTATTTTTTATTTAAATAACGATATAATATATTTATTGTGTCATAAACCCTTACGCTTAGATATTCTGTTTCACTTTTATTTCCACTTCTAATATTCGCAGCATATTGTTTTCGAGACTAAGTATTTTAATAGGCATTCTAATATACGAGTTTATATGAAATTGGACTGGTAGTCCCTGAAAGCAGACGCCATCAAACTAATTCTACATTTATAATCTATATTACCATCATAAAACTGAAAAGTTTGTTTTAATGCGCTAATCTCAGGTACTAATTACTTGGATTCCAAAAAAAAACTTTTGTGTAAGATAACTTATTTATTGAGAAAGTTTTTAAGTTAAAACATTTTTACACTGCGACAAATAACTGACAGACATTATTCAGCACCAGTAATTACTTGGGGTCGACGCAATACGTACTCTTCCTTAATACATATTGCAGAATGTTTTGGTAATGGTTTTATGATCAGCGGCCTGCGTCAACGCTACTTGGGAATATAATTGACAACACGGCATCACATGGAGTTGATCCAGATTGATTTACAGCTCTTACTCGTCTTTTACGACACCCACAAGTAACGCATAGGTTGGTAGTATTCGTAGCCGTCACCACACAGGAATATAGTGTAAAAAAATAACAATATTATATTGCTAGGTTCTGGATCCACGCAATCAATTTCACTAAGACCGCTAGCATAATCATAAAATTGAAAATTGTATGTTAATTTAAACTCCTGATGCCACCCTAGCCGAGATCGCGACTGGACAGACCGGGGATTAGTCCACTATCCGTAGAGAGGCCGACCGTGAGGGCGACGTTCCGGCAATACTGTTTAATTGCCGCAGCATAGGTTCAAATCACAATCCCGTGAATTCTTACATCGCCTACAAAATTTTCATCTTTATTCGTAAATAACGATTTAAAATTTTGTTGGCTATAATTCGATGTATATTTTAGACATAGTAAGATGTAGCCAGGTCA
The DNA here is from genome assembly GCA_032191425.1 of Lymantria dispar. NCBI lineage: Eukaryota > Metazoa > Arthropoda > Insecta > Lepidoptera > Erebidae > Lymantria > Lymantria dispar. The sequence goes on along the minus strand of CM063445.1, from coordinate 5,583,567 downwards.
ATTATTAAATTATTAATATATTGTATAAAATTCTAAACAATATATTATACAGAAGTATCTTATATTCAGAATAATGTAACACGATATTAAAAGCAAGTCTCTGTGTATTAATGACGGCAAGAACAATAATGAAACACAGCAATTACTAGAACTTGTAAGAACGAATATCAAATAGTTATAAATAAATTAAGGATCGCAAGAAACTTGAGAAGATAAATAGCTAAGAAATTTGTCAAAGACAATTCTCTGTTGGCAACAAATTTTAGGCCTTCTTAAATAGTATGAAATACCACGAATTCTTGTTGCTTTAGTAGCGTAAGTAGATCGAATTTCAGTTTGGAACTGGAGGGCAACTCTCATCATACGGTATTCTCGATAAGTCTTCGAGAACATACCAACATTGCTTGTGAAAAAGTGAATACTAATTTATATTTCGATCGTATGAAGTCAATTAGACTCACTCTTTGTTAGGCGGTATTAAATATTTTGTTAATTATATGTTACACCAACACATACCTCTTCAAGGATAGAGGTGTGTACTTCTAAATAAAATAAAAAATAATAACGTAATTGCAAAACGATTGATTGATTGGCGATTAAAAAACGCGTCATTGCGAAGCCAAATTGGCACAAAAATAAGACTATTAAAATGCTAAGGTACCAAATTCGAAACTGAACGATTCTGCCCGAAGCGAACACTTGACGGCTGCCCTCTAAATACCCTGTATCACGGGGTTCTTTACAAATATATGACAGAAACGAAATACATATACGTAGACTTAGAACAATCGTTTATGGATCACAGAAAGAAGTGTGCTACATGGAACTAGAGTCCAGTCACTTTACATAAATAGCGACTAATTTCCAGCACCACCTTAGATAAAATATTATTTTTTAATCTATACCAATAAATAAAATTGGAGTGTCTGTTTGTAATGTCAAAATAATAGGCTTTTTTCATGCTCACACGGTTATTTGCACGACACCTAAAATAGCAATTAAAAAATTTTTGTCTGTCTGTCTGTTTCTTCCGGGTAATCTTCAAAACGGCTGGACCGATTTCAAAAATTCTTTCACCAATGGAAAGCTGTAATATCAGGGCGTAAACTAGGCTATATTTTATCCCGGTATTCCCACGGGAACGGGAACTACGCGGGTAAAACGACTATAACCTATAACCGAAGCGAAGCGAGGGCGGGTTGCTAGTCTATACCAATAAATAAAATTGAAGTGTCTGTTTGTAATCTCAAAATAATAGACTTTTTTCATGCTCACACGGTTATTTGCACGACACCTATGCCTAAAATACAAATTAAAAAATTTTTGTCTGGCTGTCTGTTTGTTCCGGGTAATCTTCAAAACGGCTGGACCGATTTCAAAAATTCTTTCACCAATGGAAAGCTATAATATCAGGGCGTAAACTAGGCTATATTTTATCCTGGTATTCCCACGGGAACGGGAACTACGCAGGGAAGACGACTGAAACCGAAGCGAAGCAAGGGCGGGTTGCTAGTATTGTTATAAAGTTCTTGAATACATTTAGCCTCTGATCCTTCACTAGATCTATTTCTGTGTATAGAAAGATATTTCATGTCTATAGCTGAGCGATTCGTCGAGGCACTGATCATTGGCAGCAATATATGTTATCATCATCATCGCAGCCCACTATTGGGCTTGGGCCTCCTCCACAATGGGAGGGAATTTGACCTACTATACCATGCTGGTCAAACATGTTGGTATAGGCTTTCATTTCGGATTTTTCTTCTCTTGCTCTGATGTTATGTGCATATTACATTCCATAGTTCTTTTGCGACATCCACGGGCAAGATAAGGAGTGGTGTATTGTATTCTTACTCCGTCACCACACGGCAAACAGTATATGTTAATTCCATCGTAATTTTTTGTTTGTATATAATTATATTCATGGTATATTTATTCTATACTAGCACCCCGTCCTCGCTTCGCTTCGGGTTTCATTCGCCTTATCCGCGTAGTGCCCGTTCCCGTGGGAATATCGCCAAAAAATATAGCCTAAATTACTCCTTATATATAATTTAATTAAATTTTATTTATTTGTATAAATACTAACGTCACTCAATTATTTTGCCTTCCCGGTATCTCTCCACTAACACTTGATCTTTATGGAGTGGTATTAAAGTTCAAATTGACTTTTAAGTATTATTACGAATCGTTTATATGGGAGTATAGAAAAGTGTCGTCTTTAGACCTTTTTAAGCAACTTTAAAATTTTTCTCTATGTAAGAACCATCATTGTACTTCAAGAAATATTCTAAAAAAAGAATTAGCAAAATCGGTACAGCTGTTCTCGAGATTTGCGCTTAGCAACATATACAGCGATTCACTTTTATATTATAGATTTCTTTAGACGTTTTTATAATGTTCAAATATTATAATATTATCTTATTGCGTATGGCTACACTGTTTGATACTTGATTGATTAAATGAATAAATTATTATTAAAAGCCCACAGAACATATTTTCTGATAAACCCGCCTCTAGTTTGAGATTTAATAAATCAGTCCTTATAGGCCACACAATTAATCACGACCCTTCTTCAGTTGAGGGCAATTAATTAACTTTTCTACGCCGATTGCCATTTTTTTTTTGACATTTTCTTCTTCAAAGCATGTAGCTTTGCTTTTTGCGATATCAATGGGAAAGGAAAGGTGACAACGTTTGTATTCTTACTCTATTACCAAACACTACTTACATACAGCTTCTACAAATTACTTAACGCGCCTTGTTTTTTGGTAGCACGAGACCTCCGACTTACCTGTAACAATAAATATTAATATTAATGTCTTAATAGTGTTATAAAATCTCCCTTGCTTTTTAAGTATTTATTATAAATATATTTAAGTACATTTGATTAAAGGGTTCATTCAGAGGGTGTCACTACCAGTTGACTGTCCGTTAACTGGTTAGTATCGCTACGGACACGCGATCCCGGACTGCTCCAGCCACTCCTGTCATATTCTTATCCTATATCTCATGGCAGTAGTGTCCCCTAACCCAGTTCCCACCACATCCCCCATATTCCCATCCCCTTTCCCATTAACGAAAATTCCTGAGGAGGGTTGACGTCAGGCAGGCGGCCGGTCATAAAACAAATAGCCGGAACTATAGACAACATGTACGTAAGAGCAAATGGAATGTGTGAAAATGTTAGGGCGTTCCGCGAAAGCGACGCGCAGGCGCAGCACCCGGTGCCTGCGGCAAATGGACAAGGGTTGTCGCATCAAGGACGGGTGCGACGTAAGACGCGAGTTCGTGAAGTAAGAATGAGGATGATAAGCTGGAATATAGGAACGATGACTGGAAGAGGAAGTGAGCTTGCGGATGTCCTAGAAAGAAGAAGAGTGAATGTAGCCTGTGTGCAAGAGACAAGATGGAAGGGTACGAGAGCTAGAGAGATCGGAATGGGTTACAAAATTTTCTATTCTGGAAGTGATGGTAAGAGAAATGGAGTGGGTGTGGTGTTGGATAAGGATCTGAAAAAATGTGTGACGGATGTAAAAAGAGTGAATGATAGAATTATAGTAGTGAAAATGGTGTGGGCAAAATTAATATTGAACATTATAAGTGTGTATGCGCCACAGGTTGGATGTGATGATGTAGTTAAAGGTAAGTTTTGGGAGGATTTTGACTCAATATTAATGAATATCCCACAATGTGAGAATGTGTACATAGGGGGTGATTTTAATGGTCATGTGGGAAGAATGAAAGGAGATTATGAGAGGGTGCATGGGGGTTGGGGCTTAGGCAGGAGGAATCCAGAGGGTGTAACACTGCTGCAGGCTGCATCAGCGTTCGATTTGGCTATTGTTAATATCTTTTTCCAAAAGCGAGATGAACATTTGATAACATATCAAAGTGGGAACCACCGAACCCAAATTGACTACTTCCTCCTTCGAAGAACGAACATACGCGCAGTGGTAGACTGCAAAGTAATCCCAGGTGAGCCTCTAACTTCCCAGCATCGCCTATTGTTACTGGAGATTAAAATCACAGGACCGATAGCTGGGTTTAAACCTAAGCCCCCACCAAAAATTAAGTGGTTTATGATTGAGAAAGAGGATTGTGCGCATGAATTTCGGAAGAGAGTGGTTGATAAAATGAGTGAGATGGAAAATAGAATGAAGGATAACTCGGTAAATGAATGCTGGAACGAGATGGCCTCATGTGTGAGGGAAGTGGCGAAGGATGTGCTGGGTGAGACGAAAGGTAAAGCAGTGATTGCTAAAGATACGTGGTGGTGGGATGAGTGTGTCCAAAAGGTTTTGAAAGAAAAGAAGAATGCATTCAAAGAATGGTAAGGCGTAAATGACGATAACCCGGTATTGAAAGAGCAGAAAAGATTAGCCTATATGGAATGCAAGAAGCAGGGTAAGAAAGGTGTAGCGATCGCTAGAGCTAAGGCCCAAGACAGATTATACCGAAGTCTTGAGAGCTCCAAGGGACAAAAGGAACTGTACCGCCTGGCGAAAGCGAGAGAAAAGAATGCTAGAGATATCGTGCACGTTAAATGTATAAAAGATGATAATGGAAGAGTTCTGACCAGCGATGAAGAAATAAAAGGCCGGTGGAAGAGTTATTTTCAAACATTAATGAATGAAGAGAACGTCTGGAGTGGAAAGGTAGTCGACCTACCGACCAATCTGGGTTTGGTAGAAGAAGTAAGCTTAGACGAAGTAAGAATGGCTGTCCAGAGTATGAAAAGAGGTAAAGCGGTTGGCCCAGACAGTATACCTGTAGAAGTATGGAAGGTTTTACAAGCGGATGGATGGAAGTGGCTGACTTTATTCTTTAATAAGTTCATGAAGAGTCGATCCCGAACGAATGGCGTACCAGTTCACTGGTGCCTATCTTTAAAAATAAGGGTGACGTACAAGAATGTAACAACTACCGAGGAATAAAGCTCATGTCACATAGCATGAAGATTTGGGAGAAAGTGATAGAGAAAAGAATGAGAGAGGAAAGTGAAATAACCCAGAACCAGTTTGGCTTTAGGCCAGGACTGGGAACCACGGATGCAATTTTTGCTTTACGCCAACTCATGGAGAAATACCAAAGTCCGCGTAAAAACCTGCACATGGTATTTATTGACCTAGAGAAGGCGTACGATCGAGTTCCCAGGGAAGTTCTGTGGTGGGTTTTGAAAGAACGAAGAGTGCCGGGGAAGTATGTAAGATTAGTGAAAGCTATGTATGCAGAAGCGCGTACGAATGTCCGGTCCGAAGCCGGTGTCACTGATGAGTTCAGTGTCACTGTAGGCTTGCACCAGGGTTTGGCTATAAGCCCTTATTTGTTCCTCCTGGTGATGGATGCTCTGACATCAGACATACAGGAGGAAGCACCGTAGTGTATGCTGTTTGCAGATGACATTGTCCACGTTGGAGAGGAGGCAGCTGGAGTACAGAGTAGACTGGAGAAATGGCGGGAGAGGTTGGAGAGAGTAGGCCTTAGGATCAGCCGCACCAAGACTGAACATCTGTTCTGCAGCTTTGGTGACTCTTCCCAATTCTCTCACATTGGCCTAGATGGGATACCCCTACCGGTTTGCTCCGACTTTAAGTACTTAGGCTCCCTTCTCCAAGACGACAGCAACATCGACCGGGAGGTAAATCGTAGAATGAATGCAGGATGGATGAAGTGGCAGGTCTCGGGAACAATTTGCGATGCACGGATGCCCCTTAAACTTAAGGGGAAAATATACAAGAGTGTCATCAGACCTGTTGCTATGTATGGATCTGAATGTTGGGCATTGAAAAAGACGGATGAGAGAAGATTGCATGCCACAGAGATGCGTATGCTAAGATGGATGTGTGGGGTCACAAGGTTAGATAAGATAAGAAATGAGTATATTAGGGGAAGCCTGAAAGTAGCACCAGTGATAGAGAAGATTAGGAGCGCTAGGTTGTCTTGGTATGGACATGTGATGAGGATGGATGAAAGCCATGTGATAAGGCGGGTTATCGATATGAATGTGGATGGACGAAAGAAGCGACCCAAAAAGAGATGGATAGACTGTGTGAATGAGGACATGCGTATGAAAAGGGTGAGTGCAGATATGACGGCCGATAGGAGGTTATGGAAGGTAAGTACATGTTGTGCCGACCCCACTTAGCGTGGGATAAGGGCAGGCAAATGAATGATGATTAAAACAATTGATTTCAAATATCATATTAGTAAGCGCACACATGATGTTGTTTTTATTTTGAGTTTGTCATGTTACGTTTTAAGTAATATTTAATTTCTTTCGATGATGGAACTGGCATGTATATCTGTATAAAATCAATTAAAGTGTAATTATCTGTATAAAATTTAAAAAAGTCTAATACTAAATAAAAAAATAGAAGGAACTATTCCTTGTATTGCAGTGGACTATATAAATATACAATTAACAGCCACAAACTGACCCTAAACTAACAATTTGCCGATCTCAGAATGTATAAAGCCGCCATCCTCCCCGTGTAGCGACAGAATACACCATTGTCGCCACCCCTTATTTTACCATTATCGCCTGTGGGAGTTGTCAAATTTGGCTAAAGATCTCACCAGTAGAGTGGGCAGCAGCTATCTCCTATGAAACTAATAATACGTCACTGGGATTGCCAACCCTTTGCCAAGACCGTGGAATAATCCGTCACCCGTTACCGAAAGGGTGACTCCCCGGACCGACCACGGCCTTCACGAAAATCGGTACCAGTGGTCATTCCCATAGCGAGGGGGAGGGAATACAATTTGTTATGGGGCCACCCTTTCGTCAACCCGGACGAAACGAACGGCACGTGTACCCTTCCGAGAAAACCCCCTTGCCAAGCGTGATGATCCTAAACCCTCATTTCTGAGGCAGGTCTATGTTCAACAGTGGACGGTTAAAGACTAAAATGATGAATGACTGCGTGCGAATCGAAGTTGCGACCTATGACAGTATGGATCGGTATCATTACCACTACGCAATCTGTGTAGTGCAAGTTATGAATATTGCTATTCTATATTTTTAATAACGTACACTTCCTAATTACCTACACTTTGAAAGCCATTTCACTCCCGTATATATAGCTACCGGAACGAGCTTCCTTCAGTGGTTAAATCCTGTGTAACATGACATTTTCTTCTTAAAACAAGTTTTAAAAGAACACTATTCTCGACTTACGTAATAGCTTGCCCTATTATCTTGATGATTTCTGATATTTAAGCGGGTATTACAACGTTTGAAGTAAAACATCCTTATTCTTACTAATATTAGCTATAATATCAGGGTAGTGTTGCCCAAATGCAAGACCAAGACGAGACTTGGACCGGTCTTGGTCTTGGTCTTGCAACATCACACCTGGTCTCGTCTTGGTCTTGGTCTTGCGCACCCGAGTCTTGGTCTTGGTCTTGGTCTTGCGCACCCGAGTCTTGGTATTGCAGCAAGAGTCTCGCAAAGTTTTGCAGTTAGAATAACGTAACAGTAATTTATCATGGCAATGAAAAATCCAACTAAATTAATCAAATATCCTATCCTATCTATCCATCTGCTAGCCTATAGTTCACTATTGAATACAATACTTACCACTGGAGAAAATTACTCTTCTATTCCCCTGGTGTTCCATTAGACAGCGTTACTACTCTTATGACAGGACTTTCGACCCTATTTTCTTAAGACGTCACCACACGAGGCAGTTGACACAATAAATTTTATGTCATTTTATAATCAATGCGATATTTTACAATTAATGCGATTGTTTATATTCCCCTTCAAGTTAAGTGGTATGTATCTATTGTATTTCCAGTTTAGTTACTGATACTCTGGATACTTGAAAAAACCTGTTGCTCTATTGCCTATATAAATACTTTGGCCGCTGGATCCATGTAGCTCTTAATATACTATTTATTCAAGAACATATAAAACTGATTTAAATTTTATGGTTTTAATACTTGTAAAATGTATGATATTCGTCGTCATCGTCACAGCTCATAAAAGTGCCACTGCTGGGCTTGAGCTTCCTTCCAGTAAGAGGAAAATTGATCTACTATACCACGCTGGTCAGACATGTTGGTACAGGGTTTTCTTTCTAGTTTCACTTCTCTTGCACATATGTTATATACACAGGGTGTATCAGGTTATGGGACAACTGTTCATGTATGTTGTAGTTCAACAGTCATAGATCATAATTAGAATGTATATTACACAAAAACAATATAACGTAAAAGTTATAGTGATTACAAAAATGTGTCTAAGAGTTTATGCCTTAAATTTTATGCATTATGTAGGTATGTACAGACAGGATATATGTAAGCATGTAAAATTTCGACAGTATAAATAGGTATTAGATTTGCGCAAACCTTTCAATGGTTATGTAGGTACAAAGGCGACTCACCAACGGTCATCGGCCGATCAGCTGATTTATGTTAAAGCGAAGATTGTCATGCTTATGCAAACGTAATCATTGATTTATTCAAATTCTAATGAACATTTAACAAAATACGAATATGTTGTAGATTAAGTATCATTCCTTTATACATTTTAATCAATTTACACGAAAAGCGATGACAAAATTGAGAACTTACATGTCTCTCAATTCATTAACGAATCGATATTTTTATTTCAATTTTTTTTCATGGGTTCCTAACACTATTGCCCGATCCGATTTGATACGACATCCACGGGTAAGAGAGTGGTGAATTATATTCGTACTCTATCTTTTTTTTTGTGCGTGTGTAGCTGTTGGTCGCAGATGACCTTGACAGCTTAACGCGGTCAATGGGTGAGCGCTGATGGCTCTCAACCCGGTAAGTAAGTTAAGCGAACATCGCCCGAGGGCTCCCCCCTGTGGGGAACGGACCTCGGCTCGGGGCGTCGCTGAGAGCAAAGTGGGCGTGGCCAAGTTTAGGTTAATGACTTTTACGCGGCGCGGTTTTCGACCTCGACGGCGAGGCCGATACCGCGGAGTTTTATCTGTTATCACTGCGCGAGCTGTGTAGGTCCTTTCTTGGGCGATCATAATAGCGTCATCTTCTTCTTCAAGAAGATGACGAGGACGTCGGACCGCGGATACTTTTGAGGGGACGTAGTTTACCGCCCCAACCACTAGTGGATTGGGGTGAGTCGTGGCAGAGGCAAAATAGCGCTGGGAGCAACGCTTCATGTACTGCCTGATGGTGATCGTACTCTGTCCCTACATGGACATTTATATAGATTAATTGTAGGCATATTTCTATGTCCAACAGTGAACGTCGTTGGATTAATGAATAAACGGATATATAAATATGTATAATGGGCAAGAGCACTCTCGTGATTACGGTATTTTTGTCCTTAAGCCTTTCCGAAGAGTAATTCTGAAAAGCCAACACCAACATTGGGAATCGATTGGCCAATAGATGGATATCTCAAGACCGATTTGACTTGCCGTGTAGTGACGGAGTAAGAATATAATTCATCACCCCCTATTTTACCCGTGACTGCGAACCCACGACTAAGGGCTATAATATATAACATCGGTGCAAGAGAAGGAAAACTTGACATGTATGACCTGTAACAACACGGCCGATCACCGTGGCGATTCCCCTCCGGCCACGGCCGATTCTCCTCCTGTTATGTAGAAGACACGAGCTCAACCGTATATAAGCTGAAATGGTGATTTGAATTAAATGCAAGACCGCGAGACTCTTGCAGGCCCAGTCTTGGTCTTGCTCAAGTCTTGCAGGGCCAGTCTTGGTCTTGGTCTTGCAAAAATTAAGCGGTCTTGGTCTTGGTCTCGGTCTCGCATTTCTCGCAAGACCAAGACCAAGACCGCAAGACCAAGACTTTTTTGGGCAACACTATATCAGGGAGTAACATAGGTAATATATAATTCCGGTATACCCACGGGAACGGGCACTACGCGAGTAAGGCGGCTGAAACCGATGCGAAGGGTTGCAGTTTTTTTTATAAATTTAACACAGACTTCTTTCTAACAAACACAACGGTTATGTAAACCGTTGTGTTTGTTTTTTAGACGTTTGAAGCACTTTTCAGCGTTCAAGTTCGCGGGCGAACTAAGGTGTTTCATTCAAGTCCAATAATTACGATATTAAAGAAGTTTTTTTTCATCATCATCGTCTCAGCCCATATACGTCCCATTGTTGAATTTTCCCTCGCTTGTTTGAATGTTATATGTATGTTATATCCTTTAGTCATCTATTATGACACCCACGGGCAAGATAGGGGGTGGTGAATTGAATTCTTACTCCGTAACCACAAAAGGTTGCGGTATCCGCTAAATTCAGCGCCAGTCTCTAGCAATGAATTTGGCCTTAATTGGATACGGAATAAATGATGAGCGAGAGAGCTGGAAGCCCAACTTCATGATGCTATTTGTATGTAGTGGGTTTTGGTGATGCCTTTAATATCACCGAACCTCATTGCATGCATACACAATCCCTTCACTTTCTTCACGGTAGGCAGCGGCCCAGCAAAGATCGATGAGCGGATTAGTAGCGCTATAGGCTCGTACAGTAATAAAAAAAAATACTGTAAGATAGCTTCGTAAATAATCCACTACTTATTGTAATATTTCAAAACTTTACTGTAGTTCCTCAGGAGATAGACCTCCGCTGGATTTTGATGTGAAATATTTTAGGTCTTTTCGTAATGAGTACATTGTTTTGATCTATCTCCTAAAGTTTAGCCAGAGCGTTTGCAATGTAAGCCCACATAAATATGTTTTTACGACATCAAAATACAAATCTTTAAAATTTTCGGTCTATCTCTACTATAATATGCCTGTATTATCTTAATATACACTCATTTGCAAAAAAACGGGCACCTAAGCAATGAACCATTTCAAATGTTAATATTTCTTTGTTTGATAATTATAGGTAGTTTTATCCACACAATTTGCTAAATTAATAAGAAAATAATCGTTTTCATCAGTATTTCATAAAATTTAGATACAATTTATGGGAAATAATGCTAAACCTCGCTAGTAGTGTATATTCGCTAGTAGTGCATATGCTCATGAAGTAAAAATAAAAAAGTTTTTTTGTTTGTTTTTCTTTAATAAAGTAAAAGCAGATAAATGTTTAGTATCGAGTGTGACCCCCTCTAGCTAAAATCACAGCTTGAATTCGTCTGGGCATGCTAGCGAGTATATCCCGGATACTTGCTTGCGGAATACGTTCCCACTCCGCAGTATTCACATTCTTCAGCTCTCTGATGGTCTGCGGAGCCGGGTGTACTGATCTCACACGCCGTTTCAGAACGTCCCAGACATGCTCTATGGGATTGAGGTCGGGACTTCGAGCTGGCCAATCCAAACGACGAATGCCGACCTCTTGCACATACGCATTAACATCGCGGGATCGGTGGGCGCGAGCATTGTCGTCCATAAAAATCGAGTCTTCACCTAGAGCGGCCAATGCGGGTTGTGCATGAGAAATTAGAACTTCCGTTATGTATCGATGCCCAGTCAGTGAGCCGTTTTCAATGAAGACTAACTCTGTACGATCCATTGAATTTATTCCTGCCCAAAACATAACAGAGCCCCCACCATAAGGTGTGATTTCTTCGAAACATGCCTCTGCAAAGCGTTCTCCTTGTCTTCTTAGCACTCGCCGACGTCGATCTTCAGCGAACAGAGATATCCTGGCTTCATCAGAGAACAAAACCCTATTCCAATCGTCTTGAGTCCATGATTCACAATTTCTAGCGAACCTAAGCCTGTGAACTCTGTGCTCACGGAGTAATTTGGGGCCGCGGGCCGGGCGGTGACTGCGTATATTGGCAGCGAAAAGCCTCCTCCTGACCGTCCATAGACTAATATGCACATTTCTTACTTCTTGGAGGTTGTTCTTAAGATCCACATACGAAGATTTGCGATTTCTCAATGCGCGACTCACAAGAAAACGATCATCCCGTGGGTACATGGTTTTCTTCCAGAACCAGGCCTTCTCTCGACGGAACCAGTCTCCTGATATCGCTGCCAGGTCCTTTGGACTGTCGAGCGACTAACATTTAGCCTCCTAGCCACGAAATATTGGCTGCAACCCTCTTCAAGCAGCGCGATAATTTTGGTAGCTTTTACCACTTTATCTACCATTTTTGATACAGCCAAACAGCATTAAATAAAGCTTTGACAGTCAAGGATATGAAATTAATCGATAAAAATTGAATAAAAGTTATGAAAGTCGATGTTAACTTCTGGAACTTCGCGCCAAAAATGTAGGATAAAAAGGGGTTTTCTGTAAAAATGAACATCAAATGAAAAATTGAATTTAGAACGTACTTTTTTAAATACCACAGCATTTTTAAAACCGGCCAGTAACGTGTACAAACGATTGAAACCTTTTTGGTATTGTATCTTTTTAAATATGAATGAAAATCAAAACCGCCCGTTTTTTTTGCAAATGAGTTTATATAAATCTTAATATATATAAATTACGTGTCACGTTGTTTGTCCGCGATGGACTCGTAAACTACTTAGCCGATTTTAATCAAATTTGCACACCGTGTGCTGTTTGATCCAACTTGAAAGATAGGATAGCTTACATCTTAATTTATAGTCACAATATTATTTTATTGCAAATTATTTGTCTATTATTTGACATTCATAATTATCTGTTAACTCCAAACGATTTTAACAGATGGCGATATCTGTTGACTGGATTGAGTAAGTAATTAATAGATGGCGCTGCTATGTCAAACCTACAAACGTGTCATATAAGCTACAATTCAATAGCATAAATAGTTTATTAAAATGTAACATAACAAAAACCTTAGCCACAGCAACGCATGGCCGGGTCTGCTAGTACAAAAATAAATATTCTCTTGAATTGCTATGAAAATAAAATTTAGGAATATTAGTTGTTTAAAAGATTAAATCTTTTAAATATTATCTATATATATATATATATAGGAGAGGCGGGTTTTGCGAGCGATATATTGACTCATCACGATATCTCTGGAACCATAAGGCGTACAAACTTGAAATTTTGCAGAAATATTCCTTTTGTTGAGTATAGGTCAGCTAAGAACGGTTTTTAAGAAATTCCACCTGCAAGGGGTGTTGCGGGGGCGTTAACGATAATGTACAAATAAAGGAACAGGATGAGCCGAAGCTACTGAAGCTAGAAAAATGAAATTTGGACCGTAGTTTTATTTTGTGACGTAGGCACCCATTAAGAAAAATTGCCTTGAAATTCCACCCCTAACGGGGTGAAATGCAACGGTAAAGTTTGTATGGAAAGAAAAAAATCTTTATCTACTATCTTCAAATTAAGCACAAATACTCTTTAATAAAAATAATTAAACACGTGTTTCAGCGTCAGTTTACCGAGTTATCACAGAGCCGAAACTATTGAAAACAGAAACATGAACTTTTGACATTAGTTGCTTTGCGTGAAGTAGAAACCCACTAAAATAAGATTTTTTGAAATTCAACCCCTAGGGGGTAAACGGCAGTAACAAAATTTGTATACGGAGAAAAAAATCTACATCGATTTTCTTCAAATTCTCCAAAAATACTCTTTAGTAAAAATAAATAAACACGTATTTCAGCATTTTTTAATTTTCACCCTCTAAGGGTGTAAATATGTATTAATAAAAAATTTGTTTCTCTGATTTATCAACGTCGAGCTAAAACTACTAAAGCATGCAATTTGAAACACAACTTTATTTTGTGACGTAGGGACCCACTAGAAAGTATTTTCTGGAAATCAACCCCTAAGGGGTGGGGTTTACCCCAGCAGCAAAGTTTGTAAGGGGAGAAAAAATCCTTATCGATTTTCATCAAATTCTCCACAAATATTTTTAATAAAAATAAATAAACACGATTTTCAGCATTTCTTAATTTGCACCCTCGAAGGGTAGGGGTAAATAGGTATGAAGAAGTTGGTCGACATTGACGCCGAGCTGAAACTACTGAAGCTATAGACATGCAATTTTGACCGTAATTTTAATTTGTGACGTAGTGACCCATTAAGAAAGGATATTTTGGAATTCAACACCTACCGCAGTAGCAAAGTTTGTATGAGGAGGACTCTTCGTTCATCATTTCAACCCTTATACATCCTACTGTTGGGCTCGAGCCTCCTCCATTATGAGAGGGAAAATGACCTACTATACCACGCTGGTCAAACGTGTTGCCATAGGTTTTAGTTTAGAGCTTTTCTTTTCTTGCATATTGTATGCATATTATAATCTCTTAGTCATCTCCTATGACAGCCACAGGTAGGAGGGGGTTGGACTCGGGCCTCCTCCACAATGGGAGGGAATTTGACCTACTATACCATGCTGGTCAGACATGTTGGTATAGGATTTCATTTCGAGTTTTCCTTCCCTTTCACAGATGTTATGTGCATATTATGTCCCATAGTCGTCTTTTACGACATCCACGGGCAAGATAGGGAGTAGTGAATTGTATTCTTATTCCGTCATCACACTGAAAATACTCTTCAGTAAAACTGAATAAAGAGCATTTGTCAATTTTACCTTCTAAGGGAACTAGGCGGGTAAGTTGTCTAAAACCGAAGCGAAGCGAGGGCGGGCTGCTAGTAAGAGATATAAAATGTTTAAAAGACTTAATTTAGTAATTTAAAAGAACTAAGCGTACAAGAGCCGGCGGCCATTTTGTTTTATATTATGTAAAGTTATTAATAATCGTACCTAGCCTTGGCTTAATATACTCAAGCTTACGTCACACGACCTATGAGGTCACGTCCTCAATCCTTGCACTTTATATTAATAACTTTCTAATCTATGGCTTCCGTATGATTAATATTCAATAATATATTACAGATGAATAAGTCTTGCAATAGTGTTTTGCATAATAAAACTCATCACTGTCCTTCATGACATGTCCTTCTTTAAACGAGGTTTAAGAAGAGTATTTTCTTCACAGTAGGCAACGGCCTGGCTGTGCCCCTGGTATTGCAAAGGTCCATATGCAGCAGTATTAGTTACCATCAGGTGTCCTGCTTGCTCATTTGTCACCGTTGGTAATAAAAAAAATATAATCATCATCGTTGCTGTGTGGTAGCGGCTACGAATACTACCAACCCTTGCATTGTTCGTGGGTGTCGTAAAAGACGACTAAATGCTTTACATAGATCTGGGGGAAATCTATGTTATGCCATTTTTTTTTTTATTTATTTATTTAAGACAACACCCTGCACTAAACAAATAATCCTTGTATTGCGGGGAACTTTACAAACATATAATTAACGGACACAAATTACATCCAGACTCAGAACAAAAATTTGTGGATCGCACAAAGTGTTGTCCCGCGTGGGATTCGAACCCCCGACACTGGCGACCATTACGCTATCTGTGCAGTCAACGTTTGGTAAACAGTTACATTTCCAAGAAGGGTTAACGTCACGGCAGCCGGTCATATAACTATTTCTAAAACATTTGTAATAAGTACCATGGAAGAAAAGTACGTAGGTATTGCTTCGACCTCAACTAGGATAAGTATGTAGATGATTATAATTATGATCGTTCAACCTTTCACTATTCGCTGCTGGATGTACGCTGTCTTCATTAAAAATCCATTTGGCGAGGTCATTTATTGACAACTTTATTGGCAGGTGTGGTAAGCGGGTTGGCGATTGCAGTAAGGGTTGTACGTTTCCCAGGAGTGTGTTTCTGCTTATTCGCCCTGTTAGCCCCAGCAGTCACCCCGCCAGCAGACCGGAGCCACAGACAGACACACAATACACACACACAGCTGGACAGACATCGACGACAAACTTATAACGCCCCTCTTTTTGCGTCGGGGGTAAAAAATATGACGCACTTTCACAGTTAGTGCAATGGTGCGGGGTGCGGTGAGTGACTACATAGTCGAATATAACCGAAGACCGATGAGGCTTTCGGCGTGCGGTTATTCGCAATAAAGAACTTCGTTCCAATAATAATTCGCCTGCTACTCTGTTACTGTAAATAAATATTATGATATGATCATAAAATCGATTAAATTCCACAACATAAACCTATAAATCTGTGATTATAAAGTGTTTACGAGTAATAAAACAACGTGCAGTCGATATTCAGTGCAGTTTTATGAGTATTGCACTGTCAAAATTATGGTTCATAGTATGTTAAAAATATTGTGTACAAGAGAAAATTTGAAAGTTGCACCTGTGACGTTAAAATTAAGAAGCTAAATAAATTTGACTAGCCGTGACCCCGTGTGGTAACGGAGTAAGAATACAATTCACTACTCCCTATTTTGCCCGTGGATGTCGTAAAAGACGACTATGGGACATAATATGCACATAACATCTGTGAAAGGGAAGGAAAACTCGAAATGAAATCCTATACCAACATGTCTGACCAGCATGGTATAGTAGGTCAAATTCCCTCCCATTGTGGAGGAGGCCCGAGTCCAACAGTGGAACGTATGTGGGTTGCGATGATGATGATGGACGTAAGTTGAGAAGGAATGAAAGTAATGCTGTGATAAAAGCTTTAAGTATGAATGTCGAAAAGTCTTTAGGTGAAGAACAAGAAAAGATAAATAGGCTGTGTAAAGCATTATGGATAGGCAGGGAGTGATCACAGAGGGGATTGTCCTATAGGGTTGTTTGGAAGGAGGGTAGATACATACACGTAGACCCCAACCAATTGGGATAATAGCAGGATGATGATGACGAGTCTTTTAAAAAGATTACTGAATATTTAGTATTATAACACATTCTTTTTTAGGGTGCCGTACCCAAAGGCTAAAAACGGGACCCTATTACTGAGACTTTGCTGTCCGTCCGTCCGTCTGTCACCAGGCTGTATCTCAAGAACGGTGATAGATAGACAGTTGAAATTTTCACAGATGATGTATTTCTATTGCCGCTATAACAACAAATAATAAAAATAAAATAAATATTTAAGGGGGCTCCCATACAACAAACTTGATTTTTGTAGATAATGCTACGGCACCCTTAATGCTTGACTCCGACACGAACTTATTAAATAATTCTTATATAACAAATAACTCTTTTCCCGTGTTACGCCTTATATGTCCGTCTGAGGCTCTTAATTCGCAGTCTCGTTGTTAGAAAATTTTAGCCGGATTCCTAATAGCTAAAGACACTTGAACCCGCGCTTTTTTATCGCAGCGTTATGTATTACAACTTAAAATCCTTTCTCGATTTTATTTTACTACTGTAGTGGTAAACGAGCAAACAACACACCTGATGGTAAGTGATACTGCCGATAATTAAGCTCTGTGAAATAATAAGTTTCTTTGGATTTCAAGTTTAAATCCCGTATCGCAAATAGTTGCCCTTGTGGTGATGAAGTAAGAATACAGTTCACCATCCTCTGTTTTGTCTGTGGGTGTAAAAAAGTCGAGTTAGAAATAATATATATATATATATATATATATATATATATAATATGCGGTTAATATTTGCAAACCGTCTGGTACGCAAGGTATCGTAGGTTAATTTACCACTAATTATTGGAGAAACACGAGCCTAATAGTAGAGCCTAAATAGGTTGTGAGGAGTGGCTGTATCTGTGATTTGCGCGTTTAAACGAACAAACAAATCTTTAGTAATAGTAAAATATTTAATATCTTTAAACGAAAAAATCTTGTATATTCCTATAAATTCAGAATGTCGGCAACGGCTCCAAAGATTTCAATGAAAATACAGACTAAACAATGAAACAATGAAAATACAGACTAAACAACTATACAGACTTAAGGTCTAGTATTTCCAGGCAATGAAAAAAATTAAATTAGAATGCACCATGCAGGTGTGAGTACCTATGCCTTATGCTGCTCTAGGCGAGGCTGGCTCAGGGAATAATCGGTTACCAGCAGAGAGGCTCACCGCAGGAAGGCGACGCCCCTAGGGGCATCGGTGAGGGTGCATATCTGATAAGGTATCCCGCTGGGCTGGCTACGAAGGTCAAGGAGTCGGCATCAGTAGTTAGCCTAATGGCGAAGGGGAGAGAATACGACGGGTTACGGGTTCGCACGCCGGCCTTTCGTCACCCTAGATGGGACGAACGGCCTGCGTTCGCATCATAGGCTTCTAAAAACAATTTAAAAAGGCACTACCATTGAATACATAAACAGCTCAATTGATGAATCGAGTAGTCCCTTAAACCAGACCACTTCGATTCTTAATTTTTCCTTTCTTCAAGTTCCTTTTCTGTGAAAAAAGATTCTTCTTTTGTGAGGAAAACTTATTATCATATAAATACATTTTCCAAAACCAACAATTCAAGAAAAAATAATACTGAGTCAAACTCCATCAACCGGGTACTATTGTTTATGTAATAAGATCCGCAGCGTATTAAAGCAGCTATACTCTAAGTGTGTTTCGCGGAACCCTAGGGTTCCGTGATACCTCTGTCGGGGTTCCGCAAGAATTTAGAAATAAAAAAATCAAAACACCTCTCTCTGGTCGCTCCGCGGCTGTGCGGACTCCGCGGCCGCGCGGAGACAAAACGCTATGAATGTTATTTATTTATTTATTTGTATTTGTATAAGCTTGTGTTACATTAGCTGGTACAATATCTCATAAGTTTGGTCTCAACAATTTTATACTTGTACAACGCGTTCGCTCTAAGTTTGCCGGTCTGTGGAATGCGCGTACCCTCCCCCACGTGACAACAAAACTTATAATGTGTCATAGTTTTACCCAAATATCTAACGTACACAATTTTTATTGTTACAATTAAATAAAAAATTTCGAACGTCATACACTCATACCTATCGCCAGCGGCAAACTTAAAACGAGCGGGTAGTATACTTGTAAGCGCTCAGTCTCTTTGATAAAAGCCGCCTCTGAATTAGACGCTATAGTTGTCAACTAGCGACTTTCGTCTCTAACTTCAAAGGATAAAGTCGATATTGTTTACAACGCTATTTTTAAATTTCTGTTTTTATTTTTGCTTTTTGTTTATCAAAGGTGCCGACTCGAGTATTTTCGAGAATATTTGAGATCGAGTCTAGGACTAAGTATAAAAGCGGCGATCGCGCGTTGGCGTCGTCAGTTGATGATTAGCGTTCGGAGCGATAAGTTACTACCTACTTACAAGCTCGCTAGCGAGAAACTAGTGTTCATTGTTTTACTGCCTGCTGTATTCTGTTGTCTCAGTTTTATACATTTCTTCCCTGTAGGTTCTAAATTTAGTCTCTTATACGCAGTAACGATTGTGCATTATTTAAACCCCACTATCCTGACTTGTAACATTATAAATAAAGAAGAATGGAACGTTGGCTTAAAGGTGTTAAACGTGTTCCAACAACATCTTCTAATGACGCTGAATGTTCAAAAGCAATGCGCGCGGAGAATTTAGCAATCACCGATCCAGAAGATGATGCCACGAGTGCCACGACGTCAAGCTCGACGGTTTCAAAGACGAAAAAAAGGAAGTATGATGAATCTTATATCAGTTTCGGATTTGTTGATTCCAACGGCTCACCTCTCTGCATGCTCTGTAGTAAACTGCTTCCTAATAGTTCCATGGCACCTGCCAAATTGCGTCGACATTTAGAAACCGTACACCCCGAGACTAAAGACAAGAATAAAGAATTTTTTGTTCGCAAAAAAGATCAGTTATTAGAAAGTCAAAAAAATATGATGCATGTAACACAAACTACCAACGAAAAGGCCACGGAGGCATCATACTTAGTTAGCTATCGCATTGCACAAGCAGGTGAAGCGCACACTATCGCTGAGAAATTAATAAAACCATGTGTATTAGACATAACAAAATGTATGCTTGATGAAAAATCTGCAAAGCATCTTTCTACTGTTCCGCTATCAAACGATACTGTTTCACGACGAATCCATGATCTGGCAAGCTACGTCAAACAAGAACTAGTTACACGTCTACAAAATACACGATTCGCTTTGCAAATGGACGAGTCGACTGATGTCGCTGGTTTGGCTATCCTGCTGGTTATTGTGAGATATCCATATAAAAGTTCTTTTGAAGAAGACATGCTTATGTGTTCATCGCTGCTTACAAACACTACCGGGGAAGAAATTTTTAATAAAATAAATATATTTTTTGAAGAACATAATCTCAGTTGGAACAATTGCATTGACATTTGTACAGATGGGGCCAAGGCGATGACAGGTAAAACAGCAGGAGCAGTGTCACGAATGAAAAATAAAGCGCCTAATTGTAGTTCCAGTCATTGTATTCTGCATAGACAAGCACTTGCGATGAAGCAAATGCCGTCTAATCTAAAATTAGTTATGGATGAAGCGGTAAAAATAATTAATTTTATCAAATCACGACCACTACAATCCCGATTGTTCTCATTATTGTGTGAAGATTATGGCAGCAAACATAAAACACTGCTGCTCCATACAGAAGTGCGATGGCTGTCTCGGGGAAAAACTTTAACAAGGCTATTTGAACTTAGAGCCGAGTTACAAATGTTTCTTTCAGCAGATACTTCTTTTAATTTGAAGGACCGTTTGTATGATAAAACTTGGTTGTTCCGATTGTCTTTTATGGCGGATATCTTTCAAAAACTTAACGAATTAAATTTATCGTTGCAAGGTAAACAGACAACAGTGTTTCAGGCCTATAATAAAATAACTGCTTTTAAAAGAAAATTAGATTTTTGGATCATTTGCATTGGTAAGAAAGAAATAGAAAGTTTTACGTTACTCAGTGAGTTTGTTAGCGAAAACGACTCAGAAATGTTTGAAGATAATGTGTTTGAAGAATTGGTCCAATATCTCAGTTCGATGCGCGCATCTTTTGAAAAGTATTTTCCCGAAGAACACAATACAAAAATTAAAGTGAACTCCTGGATTCATAATCCTTTTTTACCCAACTTGGAAAAGCCTGAAAACATGAGATATATGAATCTCTTTTAGAAATGTCATCAGACACAAGTATGGAGTCATTGTTCAAAACGACGCCTCTTAATGATTTTTGGTGCAGAATCCAAGATGAATATGCAATGCTTGGCCAAATGGCTCTGGATATTCTTCTCCCGTTCCCAACTACATATTTGTGCGAAACAGGATTCTCTACCTACGCAGCCACGAAAACAAAATATCGCAATAGACTGGACGCCGAAGCTGATATGAGACTCCAACTTTCTTCCATCAAACCTGATATCAAGCAATTGATGAAAAATAAAAAACAGTTTCATACCTCCCACTAGTTAGATTTTTTCTTTTTTAATGTTTTCTATTATTGTCCTTACCAAGTGGTAAGTACCAAGTAAATAATAATTAGTAACTGATACATTGTACTTTTATTATGCTGATTAATATAGAATACACTTATAAAAATAATTGTTTTATTGTAGGGTTCCATCAAGTATTTTGCTTCCCAAAAGGGTTCCGTCATTTAAAAAGTTTGAGAACCACTGTATTAAAGGATAATTTGTGTTAAATATACCACGTAACTGCGCCCACATGTGTCTTTTTGCTTGAACAAAAGTTCTGTAATCAGTTTGCCAACGTGATGTTTGAGATATTATGTAAAAACATTTAGACACTTATTCTATAATCCGACCCGCACCGGATTCGATTTACCACTGACGACAAGTCACCCTGCTCCGGTGGTCGGCCCAACGACGAAGGCGACGTGGGTACGGGTGGGTTATGGGCGCGACGTCCTTTCGCGCCCCGGACGGAATGGACCGCGTGTGCGCTTACCACAGCCCACCCATAAAAAAAAACCGGCTTCGATGTATGTAAGTCAAACATTTTGTGATAAGAGATGAGAAAACCTCTATAATAAATATATTTGAAATGAATTTTGTTTCTTGAATAAAACAATTAATCTAGTTGACCGAGCTTCGCTCGGCATATTTTTGTTGTATTTTGGACGAATTTATTTAGATATATATTAATAAAAAAATAAAAATTAAATAATGAAAAAAAATAAAAAAATACAAAAAGAGAATAATAATAACACCGAGATTCGATCCGACGCTGTTTGAATGCCAAAACAAAACTAAAAGAAAACTGGACAACTTCCTAACTGAGCTATCGTAACTCATGACGATGACGGCGAAATTTGAATTCATATTTTTTTAAAATTTAATGTCATTGTATTTTTTTGCTATTGTATTTTTTTGCTATTTTGTGCTGTGTGGTAGCGGCTTCGAATACTACCAACCCTTGCTTTGCTCGTGGGTGTCGTAAGAGACGACTAAGAGCCCTAGATTGACCCGGACCAACTCCATCTGGTACCATTTGGATCAACGATTACATTCCCAAGGAGGGTTGACGTCAGGCAGGCGGCCGGTCATAAAAGTCATTGCCGAAACTTTTTGCAATATGTCAAAACAGATGACATATTGCGTCGACCCCAAGTAATTGGGATAAGAGCAAGATGATGATGATGTTGAAACTTGGCATACTAGAGGATTCGGGTCCAAAAAATCGATCTAGCTAGGTTTTATTTATAGAAAATGTTGATTTGTCCGTGTTTTTAGTAAAACAATACAATGACATTAAATTTTAAAAGAATATTAATTCAAATTTCGTTGTCAACGTCATGAGTTACGATAGCTGAGGTGGGACGTTGACCGGTTCAAATTTTGTTTTTTTGGGATTCAAACGGCGTCGGATCGAATCTCGGTGTTATTATTATTCTCTTTTTGTAATTTTTTATATATTTTTCGTTATTTATTTTTTATTAATATATATCTAAATAAATTCTACAAAAATATTCCGAGCGAAACTCGGTCAACCCGGTATTATATATATATACATATATATATATATATACAAGAATTGCTCGTTTAAAGATATAAGATTACTGATTTTATAGCGTTTGATTTTTGATTGCCCAACGTTTCGGACATAGCATAGTAGTAGCAATTGTTACTCGCTTCGTCTGCTGAGCGAGAGAGCCGGCAGCACAACTTTCTCAGGGCTTTTGCGTGGTTTTATGCCTTTAGTATCACCGAACCTCAATGCACGCATTCACACTCCCTCACTTTCTTCGCGGTAGGCAGCGGCCTTGCAAAGTTCCATGAGTGGCAGCAACACTTACCATCAGGTGTACTATTTGCGCGTCTGCCACCGTTTGCAATAAAAAAAAAATACGTTTTTCAGCGTTCATGTTCACGGGAGGACTAAGGTGTCTCACTTCCAACAAGTCATCGTTATAACAGTGATTTATATATCTATCCACCTCAGAATTATCATCCATCATTAAATTGACCCACATTTTGGTACAAATTTATTGCTAGGTACAAAAATAGAATGATACTATATGAAAATAAATTAATATATTGTTTTAAATTTGGATTTTTAATCCTAGTGGTGACCGAGTAAGAATACAAATCACCACTACCTATCTTGGCCGTGGATGTCGTAAAAGACGACTAAGGAATATAATACACATATAACATCTATGCAAGAGAAGGAAAACTCGAAAAAAACCCTATACCAAACCTGTCTAACCAGCATGGTATATTAAGATCAATTTCCCTCCTATTTTGGAGGAGGCTCGAGCCCAACAGTGGGACGTATATGAGCTAAAATGAATGAATAAATTTTGTAAATAATTAACTTTCTAACCCTATACCAACCTGTCTGACCAGCATGGTATAGTAAGGTCAATTTCTCTCCTATTACGGAGGAGGCTTTAGCCCAACAGTGGGACATATATGAGCCGAAATGATGAATTAACTTTATAGTTTATTTTTATATTTTTATATTATGATAATTAAATTAATTTCAACCTAATAAATCTCATATATTACCACCGGATCGAAATTTTATTTAGACCTTGGGTTACATAGTTAAAGATTATAAAAACATAGCAATTAAAAAAGCATTTAGTTCACCGTACGACCCAGAAAAGTCACTTACTTTTTGTCTACTCAGCACAAAAATGAGGACAACGATACTATTAAGAATTAGGTTATAAGGAAGGAACAAACAGCGCCCGTAACATATCGATTTCACATAATAATTAGGATGTCTGAACAAGGAGCAAATGAAACTTCAAGATGTTCAAATACCTTAATTAACACGTACATGATCTAGTTGATATACTATCTGATAGCGGTCAAGAGTATTTACAAATATAACATCGCTTGTAGATGTCGTAAAAACTGGCTAAGAATTATCATCATCATCTCAGCCTACATATGACCCTCGGGCCTCCTTCACAGTGCGAGGGAAATAGACCTACTATGCCACGCATGTCAGTCCTGTTGGCATAAAGAGTTTTCATTCTCTTGCATAAATATTATCTGTATAGTTGTCTTTTACGACACCCACGGGCAAGATAGGGTGTGGTGAATTGTATTCTTACTCCGTCACCACACGGAAGAGTCCAACAATAGAAGGTATTTAGGCGGAGGTGATGATGATGTATAAAAAGATAAATAATAATTTTCTAAGCATTATCATTTTTAATTATATATACCAATCTCGCTATACCCTTTCACGATTGTAACTCCAGTAATTGGAAATGCATAATGACTAACTCGTACGTCAAAAAGTCCCTTGAATTAATATTAATCCTCTAGGGACCCGCAACAAATACATTTAGAAAAAAAAGAGACAAGAAAAACAGAACAACGGATCGTAATCTTATGAAAGTATAACAAACTTACCTTCCCTTATAAAATATCGACGATATTACGTTGCCCGATGCGCGTATGAAGTCCCAAGGCGTAGGAATATGAAAAGGCCAAGTAAAATAATAATTTATTCAATCATAACGCCTTGCAAATAGAAACGCTTGCCGCGAAATGATATTACAGCCTAATATAATAACAATAAATACTCGAATACTAAAGAAAATTCAATCAATGTCAAAGTTCATTAACACGTAAAATAGCATAAAGGTGTAGAAATACAATGAAGTACAGAATTCCATTAAATTGCGAGCACCAACGAGTCATCATCGTCTCACTGTAGGGCTCGGGCCTCCTCCCCAATAGGAGGGAAATTGACCTACTATACCATGCTGGTCATACATGTTAGTATAAGATTTTATTTTGAGTTTTCCTTCTCGTGCATAAATGTTCATCATCATCACAGCTCATATACGTCGGTATTTTTTTTATGTGTGGGCTATGGTAGGCGCACGCATGGTCCATTCCGTCCGGGGCGACGAAAGGACAGCGCGGGGGCTCATAACCCACCCGTACCCACGTCGCACTCGTCGTTGGGGTGACCACCGGAGCAAAGTGACTTGTCGTCAGTGGTCGGCCCGACGGAATACCCTTTCGGGTACCCTCACCTCTCGACGTTCCTATCCCGGGACGTCGGTCGCCGTCGCGCGGTCAGTCTCTCTGTGGGTGTCGGACTAAAGTTCCCGGTCCGGTCATCGGCGGCGGAACGTGTCGCCGAAGAGGAGCTCCTCTCGCGCACGATCCGCCGCCTCCTTCCGTGAGATGACGGCCTCACAGCATGCGGCGACCGCGTTCCAGTTCCTGACAATGTAGTTTACATTGCAATGCTCATGAGCCGTAATTGTGCTAGAGATCAATCTTAAAATCACCTTCAATGGGCGATAACATATGTTTAGATATAAATTTTCACTGTTACATCGTATGGGATAAACAGCTCATTTAACGATGCTACCTTTCTAATGACCAAGCGTCCTGTTCCTTATATCCTAACTAATATTATAGATACGAAAGTAAGTTTGTTTGTTACGCTTTCACGCTGAAGCCACTGAATCGGTTTTAAAAATTCTTTTACTAATGGAAAGCTGATGCCGTCCTAATTGCGGCCGCAGGTGTCCGGACCGCGAAATAGTCCATAATCCGCAATGAAGCTGACCGTATGAGGGCGACGCCCCGAGGCGTAGAGGAGGGAGGGTACCCGAAAGAGAATCCCACCGGCTGGCCACGGCAGTCAATGCTTTGGTCACAGTGCTCGGCCCAATGGTGAATGGGATCATAGCCTACCAAAAAGAAACAATACAAAGCTATATTATCAGCGAGTAACGTTTACTATATTATATCCCGGTATTCATACAGAATACCAGAGAAATTCTTTCACCAATGGAAAGCTAATTCATCAGCGACAAAGAAGACTATATTTACTACACTATTACCGCGGGAATCTGAACTATGAGAGTGTAATTAACATTACAAGTTTGGATGTTTGCTACTCAAGCAAGTTATTTGATTGAATTAGGCGATACATAGCGGCAATCCATTTTATTTTTATTTTAAAATAGAAGGAAGGGAGACGCACCACTTTCCCACGGTTAATCAATATACCGCACACCACAATAGAAGGAATACGGGATAGGATTAAGGTTTTATTAAAATTAAGTTGACCAGTTTCGGATAAAAATTACACATATGCACAAAGAGTATCTCTTAGACATGGAATACTTTTTATCCCGCTAATAAGTGCCCTTGGGATAATAGTTAAATTTTCACCATCATCATAACCTCAGCTCATACGTCCTACTGTGGGCCCGTGGTCTCCTCAGTGGGAGGGAAGTTGACCTACTATTCCACGTCAAACGTGTTGAAATAGGGTTTTATTTCGAGTTTTCTTTCTCTTGCATCAATGTTACCTACATACATCCCTTAGTCGGACTTTACGACACCCACGAGCAAGATAGAATGGTGGTGAATTGTGTTCTTACTTTGTCACCTCACGGATAAGTTCAATTTTGGGTAAGTTAATCTTCATGCGGGCGAAGTCGCAGACAGAAGGTAGTGTTATAATAAATGACGACTATTTAGTTTATCTCGGTTCATTTTAATGAACCATCATTAGTTGCAGCAAACTAATACTAGTTGCTATAACTTCGTTTTATAGCTTC